>OY787642.1:5030000-10030000 GCA_963678965.1 Cruciata laevipes
ATGCACGTATTTTACCACTTCATTGTCTAGGCTCCAAGTTATTTCCATTTCATTTTTGTTTTTTATGTTAAGTTCTTAAGATTAAATTTAATTTTTGAATAATGCCATAATTTTCTTGATGTAATAACATGAGTAAGAAAATAGTAGTTATTTTGAACATATGTCACGTTGATTAAAATTTAACTCATTTATTATTTTTAGACAAATTTCATATTTTACATGTATTTCTATTTTATTTTTCAAATCATTTGTTTGGTACAATTATGGTATATACCGAATATCAACCGATTTTTTGGTTGGTATTGGTATTTAAAATATGTGTACCGAAATACTTGGTATGGTACATGGTATTAAGGAAAAAAACATGGTATTATACCGATTCCACCCCTATTAAAGGCTCTGTTTGCTAGAGCTTATTTCTTGGAAAATAAGCTTATTGAACTGAACTGAAGTGAAAATTGATGTATTGAAAAATGAAATCAGCATGACTGAATTAACCCGAATTTCATAAAATTACATTTTCACTGAACTTGACTGAACTGATCTATAGATAAGCTCAGGTAAACAGGGTCAAAGTTGATAAAAATATTTTATACTATATATAAGAGTGGGGTACATTTCATGAATTAAAGTTTGGTTAGGACTAAATTTCATAATAATAGCTAACTAAAATTAAATTTTAGTAAGGGATATTTTAGTAAAATTTACCCTAAACTGTGGATTTAGAATATTGGATTGTGGAAATGACATCCCCATTATTTTTTATTAATCATAAAATATACTGTATTTGAAGATTTTTTAAAAAAAATTCTTTAATCAGATGAAAATGACCATCTGGAATTTACACTCAAACCCTTGTAGTTGTTGAACCTTCCAAGACTATAGTCACTATAATACATATGAGAAATAATTTTTTAATTAATCTTTGATCATGAATAAGTGTATGAACACCCAAGAACTAAATATTTTAAACAGTGAATTAATTTGTATGCACAAATAGTCCGAAACACGACCGTATTAATATTGTTATGTGTATAGATCGACCTGATTTTGGGTGGTATATATACAATTAGGGTGTAAATAATTTTTTTTAAAAAAATTTGTTCTTAATTATTTTTATAGCGATCTAGTTATTGTATCATTGCTTAATAACTCGCAAATAATTCGGTCAAGTATTCGTGAAATTTGTCAATAATGTGGTGATTTTTTACTTTATTTTTATAGTGCGACACGTAGAATTTGGGGCGTGGAGGTTTTGGTTGTGTATATGGATGATGTGTGGAAGCAAGTATGATAGAGACATCTGATTTTACTATAATCAGATGTATTTACTGCCGCACTGCACTGATGATGTGGGGAGGTCATCAGAAGTTTTTAGTGCCACACCAGTTTTATTTGCAACGAATAAATGTTCTAAATACTACCATTGAATTAATTTGTATTTACGAATAGTCTGAACTCTGAAACACGTTAGTATTAATATTGTTATATGCGCATATATTGTAATGGTTTTGGAGTGGTAGAAATACAATTAGAGTGTAAATGAACTGAACCATTAGTTAACAACTCACAAATAATTTGATCGAGTTCACTCGCAAATAACTTGTTCTGCAGAAATACAATTAAGGCATAAATGAACTGAACAATTCGTAAAAAACTTACAAATAATTCGACCGAGTTCACTCGCAAATAACTCGGTCAATGTATTCGTAAAACTTTTATAATAATGTTGGGTTTTAGGTCCATTCCTATATGTGGAAACCTAATTGTGATTTTGGCCCATTTTAAATTCAATTTTCATAATCGATTGTTAATGAATTCACTCCGCCTCTCTTCAAATATATGAAAGTTAGCACAGGACAATGCACAGGACAATCCATTCCTATATGTGCTGACCGTATTTTGTTAATAAATGCATTTTGTTATAGATTCAATGAAAATACGGCCAGCACAGGACAATGCATGTTTTTCCTTTTAAACTCAAATGTAACAAAATGCAAGGCAAAATTTCAGAATAGTTTCATTCATCCAGATAATAATCTAAAATTGTAACCTAGAATAGAAAATATGCTAATCCATATAAGTGATATAAAAAATGTTGTCTTTTCACTAATGTACAAGTAACTTGTGTTTTCATCATCAATTTGATCAGAAAAATCAAAATTTGTATTGTTTGATTACTTTAACCTTAAAATAAAATAGCCATAAACACAAAGAACTTAAAAAAAGATGATCATGGAGACTCACTCTTTGCAAACAGTGGAGGCAATCAAATTTAGCACTCAAAAAAAAAAAAACAGAAAACCGATTTGTCATGAATTAACTAAGGCAAAAAAAAAAAACAAAAGAGAGACTAGAGTAGATAAAAGTTATTGCAGTTCTAATGTCAAAATTAGCTCAATAAATCAGCCCAACAATTAGTCCATTCAAATTCTAGACCTTAGAATACTTGTTGATCTTGATAAGGTAATTATTCCCAATTGCTATATGCAGAGAGAAAAATCAAAATTTGTATTATTCGATTTTTTACCATAATACCCCCAAGTGTACCCTTGCATTTTGAGTAGCTTTTTTTGCCTTCAGAATAAAAGAGGCATTTTGGTAAAAAACTGGTCCTGCATGAAAAAAATGGTCCTGCATGTAGCAAACCCCTAATTATTTGTATGTGACATTTTTTTTTGAAAAATGGTAAATACTTTATTCAATCCCAGGGTCCTGGAAATCGTCCAAGAACGAATGACAAGAAACTTGGGGGTGTAACCCAAGAATAGTACAAAAAGGGACTCGACTTAGCATAGTTAGCTAGAGAGTGTGCTATAAAGTTCTCGCTACGAGGAACCCTGTAAGGGTCTAGATAGTGACTATTCTCTAACAAACTTCGAAGTCTCTGAATCGTCTCCATGCAGTGCACCGAACAGTCTGTCTCATGATGAATCATCTGCACTACGTGGAAGGCATCCCCTACCAGCTTCATCTCCGGCTCGTCTAGTTCCGCGGCGAGGACGAGGGCTTCCTCCAGAGCAAGGCTTTCTGCGAGGGAAGGATCATTGACATTTGGGATTCTCCGTGCAACAGCCCGAATGAAATTTCCATCTGAACCCATAGCTACCACCCATATGTTGGAATAGTGTCCTTCGATCAATGAGCATTGTCCTAAATAGTTGGAGGATTAATTACGGAGATAATTAATTCAGTTATTTAAGTGATCGAAATGTTTAGCTGGAAACCGCTTCCGATCGGCTAGCATCAATGGTATTGAGCTCGCAGCTTATTATAACTGAACCTATAGGGTCACACTAAGCATGAAATTGGACAAAGTAATTATCTAATTAGACTTGGAGTCTAATAGTAATTATGTGAGAATTAAGTCTTATTGGGCTAGGCCCATATTGAATAAGACTAGGATTAGGTTTATGAGTATTCTGTATATATAGACTTCTACATGAATAAACAGAGATATACACACAATCATACGTATAGCTCTTGTGTTGAGCGCCTCAGAACAAATAAACCTACCATTCTCATATACAAACCTCATCGTCAAGAGAAGAACAAAGACTAGGTCTTTGGTTGCTGATCCATGTTCTAAGCTAACAGCGGTGAGGCGGTCTGATCGTGCTGTGTGGATACGTATATAGGGATCACGCTTGGGATTCTCGTCTCCATAGTTGATTGGATCATCTGACTAAATCCGATGGTAAAGCACGCTTCAAGAGGTAAGCCTAAACCCTAATTTAGATTCATACTAAGTACATGCATGAGATCCGGGATTAGATAATTGATGTTCCGCTAAGTTAGACTTAATCAATTCCCAACAGTGGTATCAATAGCCTCTTGTATGTTTTAGTTTGATCTAGAATTTATGTAGATAGAATTTGCATAAATTGATGTTTAGGTTAATTGTTCATATTTTATTAAAATAAATCATTGGATGATTTTATTTGGTTTAACCACTCAAATTAATTTTCGAAAGTACTATTCATCCCGAAAGTACTGTTCATCGCGTCACTATTCATGTCAAAGTTACTGTTCATCGACGTTACTGTAGCTGATTCGCGGCGGCGGCGACTAGGGTTCCGCCGGAAGGGTGACAGCAGCAATTAGGGTTTTTGGCCCTTTAAATGGCTAGGCCATTTTTATTTGGGCTGGATCTTTTCGGCCCAGCAGTGATGCAGCCATTGAGGTTGGCTGGCCTGATTGGTTGGACCGGTTAGTTGGACAGACCGGATATGTTTTCGGTTAGACCGGACCAGACCGGGTCCAGAAATTTTTTTAAAAAAATAAAATCTTAATTTGAGTGGGAGTAATTTTGACTTTGGAAGTGCAAAATTATTTTATGAACATGTACATTTCTTTAATTAAGGCATTGGATGAGCTTAATTTTGAAATTTAATTAAAATTAGTAATAAATAATTAAATTTAATAATTTTAGAAATTAGTTAATTTAATTATCTTAGTATATTTAGTACTTTATTAATTTAGAATCATTAAAGTATGGCTGAAATAATAATTGATGTTAATAATTTTAGAAATTATTTGGATTAATTATTTGGTATGGAGAATTACATAGGTAATTATGTAATAATAAATTACTCTGATAATTTAGAATTATTAAGGTAATAATGAGGTTAATAATTTGGGAAATAATTGGCTCTTTTTGCATGATAGATTGTTTGTCTCAGTTATTATGCATGTTAGACCATTCACTTTAGAAGAGAATAGTCAGAATATATGAATTGGATTCAGTGTTGTATCATTTTATGTGCATTTATTTATGCCTTTAATTATTGCTTTATATAATAAATGCATATGAATGGTTTATGTGTGTGGAATGATTATGGAATAGTTCACTTATAATCAAACCACATAATGAACCTAAGTCCCAAAGTAATAATGAGCTAAAATTTGTCTTTCCAAACAGATAACACCTATTTAGCCTTTGATCACTGATGATAGGTTTCGCTAAAGCGATAGTATCGTCTATAATCTTGGGAGTAAAATGCGGGTAGACCTAGTGAAAGGGGTTTACATGTTAGTTTTGGTTTGCTCATCAATATCAGTGAGGGGTACTCAGATGTTGAGACAAAATCAGATGGATATTACATTGGATGTATCCCATCAACCAAGAGTAGTATTGGATACTATTAGCAATGGGATTGCTTACCTAAAATCAAAGGATTTAAGACAAGCTAAAGCATGCTTAATTCCTTGTGATTTTGAGGGTCTTGGAATCATTTTATTCACGGGACAATTGGATTTGAATAAAATGTGTAGATAACTTGTTTGATTGCATGTATTTTTCTTGCTTGTTATTTACTTATTTAAATGGTTTTTTATTGCATTTTATTTATATTGTAGTAATCATGTATGACAACAAACAACAACTCTTCTTATCTGTGTTCAAACCTTTGGAAGGTTGAATTGAACGGCAGATTCTTGGCAAATGAACTTCGGGATTAGTTCTATTGCAAGAAAAGAAAGAGGTATTCGTTGATATTCAAATCATTGATGTCAAATGTCTTGTGTTGTATAGTATGTGTCCAAAATTGCTAGGCAAGTTTTGATCATAGATACTTACAACATCAACATGGAGCTCAGGAGCAGTCCATGGTTGAGAGGTTTGAGGCCTTAAGATTATTCTTAATTGTAAAGTTAAGAAAGGAAACAAGTTAAATCTCATGTTTTGAAAAATGATTGGATTATTAATGATATGGAGATACTCGGTTTTCCTATGGCTGATAGTTAGCCAGTGACATCATTCATTTCATTGATGGTTTAGAACCATTTTAATTGAAATAAGAAGACTTTGACTAAGTTGCATGGGATGCTTAAAATGCTAAGTAAAGTGTCTAAATTGATACAAGAACGAGGTTCTATTGGTTCAATAAGGGAAATGGTTTGAATATAACATGGAAGAATGAAGAAGTGGGATAGGACAAGGGCAAGCATAGTGCTGATGTGCCTAAGTTCCTAACGCTTCTATTGCAATGGGAAATGTATTGCCTTTAGTTCTTAGAGGACAAAGAGATTGGCGAGTAATTTACAATTGCATTTATTTACGTTATAGACAATCTCTACGATAACTCTACTAATTGGTATTAGATACCATATGGTTCTCACAATTTTAGAAAATGTGGAGAAACCAAAGTAGGAGTTTAGTTAATGAGATGTCAACCTACTCAAAAGTATTGAAGCAAGAGTTGCTGCATTGACCATAAGAGTTTATGGTTTATCTATGCCTTTAGGGTTTTCACTGGATCATATAAAGGTTATTTGGATCCAAGTGTTACAACAACACAATCAATTTCTACACCTCCTATGTTGGACATGGAAATGTATTATCATAAAAAGGACAATGGTTGTTCAGTTTTATGCATTGTGTTGGAGTTTTGCAAATTAGACACGAGTCTTTATTTGCTAGATATAGATAAACAAGTTTGTAACGTAAATATCAAAATGGCTTAAAACGAATGATTCGAATTCGACCTCATAAATTGTCGATTATGCCACTAATATTGAGCACTCATAGTAACTCGAGTGGGAGGGTTCTGTGAAATTGTTTGACTTGGAGTCATTTGATATGTGTATATATTGTGATGGTAAAATGACAAAATTACCCTTCATAGTGTCGGGTGATGGAACATGAAATTTATTGGTTTTATTAACAAATGGTTATGTAGACAAATGAGTTTAATTCCATGAGGTGAATCACTTCATTAACTTTGCCGGTGACTTAAGTAGATATGGTTGTCTACTCGAGAAAGACAAGTTTGAATCCTTTAAGAAATTTAAGGAGTTCATAAATGAAGTTTAGAATCAACTTGACAAGATAATTGAAATCCTTCGATTGGATTGAGGCGTTGGATATTTGAGTCAAGAGTTTGTTGACCATCTGACAAGAAAGAAATAATCATGTTGGATATGATTTTTCATGATGGGTCAAGCCAATCTTCCAGGAAAATACTTCTATAAGGTAGTGTTCACACTGAACAAGGCATTGTCAAAAGCTGAAGGAAAGACATCATATGGGATATGAGTAGGAATGGTTCCTTAAATGTCTTTTCTCATTAGATTTGGGGTTGCGAAGTACATGTGAAACATTGTTTGCATTAAACTTGCACCAAGTCTAATAATTGTCTCTTTATGGAAATGTGACAATGGGGGTACTTCTACAAACATTTTGAGAACTATGAGATGTTTCTCAAGAATGTGTCCTTTTGGAGAAGTATCATCTTTCCAAAATGACAAGTGGGAGAAATTTAGACCTCGATAGCATTCGAGGTGAGCAACAATCAGAACCGAGAAACATCGATCCCTTCTTTAGACGTGGTGAAGATGAATGCGGTAAAGTCTTAGAGACTGCTGAAGTTACTCATGCCCCATGTAAGTCAATGAGATGTAGTGTTCAGACAAAAAGTACATTTATATCCCTACGACTGAAACTATGAAATCACATTTTTAGAAAATGGTGAACCTATGTGACTTACATTAAAACTTTGACAAGCGCTAACTCCACAAAGTGGTTGAAGACCATGAAATTTGGAATAGATATTTTGTATTAAATCAAGTTTGGAATTTGATTGAAAGGGTATAAACCAGTCTACAATGTAGATTGTGATGTGACCTTTCTCCAGTTGGAATACTTAAGTCTATCCGGATATACTAGAAAAATTAGCTCAGTGCGATTTTGAGTTCTACTAGGTAGAGATCAAAATTGGCTTCCTTGATTGGATTTTGGAAGGAGATGTGTATTTTATACAATCTCAGAGCTTTTATAATGCTAGGAAAGTATGCGAGTTTCAGATGTCCATTTATGGATTGAAGCGAGTATCATGGAGTTGGAAAATACATTTTGATGAAGCAATTTAGAGATTAGCGTTCAAAGAAATGTTATGGAATCTTGTATATACAAGAAGGTCAGTGGGAGCAAGATTGAATTCCTAGTCTTTTATGTCGATGACATTTATTGAAAATGACAATCCAAAACTGTAATCTATGGAGACTTAGTTTGGAAAGTATTTTGCAATAAAGGACTTTGGAAATTTAGAGTGCAACTTACTGGGCAATGTTGTTGATTTTACAATAAAAACTGAGTGAATTGCTGCTTTGGAAGTTGCAAAGGGAATGTGATGGAAATTGATATTCATCACTAGGCTTGGTACTGTCCCGTCTTAGCTGATTTAATGGCACTCGATTGAGAATCGTAGAGTCATTACTTAAGCAAATATAAGCAATGGAATACCATAAGTCGAAATTCATACTCAGGATATTTCACATTCGTTGAGAGAATGGTGAAGTTATCATATGCAATGGAAATAATGGATTCGATCCATAATCTAAACCTCTTCCACAAATGTTGCATGTTGCCTAGGGCTCATACATTTGTGATAGGAATCAAGCACTTTGGATAGTGGCTGTGATTTTCTATAATGTTCTAGTTATCACAGTTCCGTGATTTTAGACATTGAAGATTGAACCGTTTATAATATTATAAAATTATTATTTCATATTCATTTAACTTGGTTTAGTGTTAAATGAAAGTCCAAAATCAATTTACATTTCCAAATAGGTTATCAAGAATATGTTTTGGATAATGAAACCTTATTTAGTGAACTGGAGTGTATGATTGATTATGTCCCTAGTCCAGGTCATTGAGAATGGACACTAATGACTAAAGAAGACTAGTTTGCAAGTTGATTCACAGTGTTGTTTCATGGGCTGAAGGACATGGGATGTCATGAATCGATTGCATGGATGCAGGTTGGGAACTTGTATTGGACTGACCCGCTATGAGAATATTTTAAGATATTTAAAATGTTATAAGTATTTCTCATTGACTGTTGGAGCATATTCCTCATACCTGAGTAATTCAGTGTTTGCTTGCTTGTGGATTGATTGCTTTGAGGGTTTTCAAACGCCGTGCCGTGAAAGGAGGCTATAAAGACAGCTCTTGGGTGACATGAATCGAGTAGAGAAAACTTGGATGTACAAGAGTGGGATTGTCCTCTCATTTTATGAGATTGTTGTCTTATGGGCCTCTTGGAGAGTTGAGACTGTAAAATGCATGGCCGTGCTCAGATGGATTATGGATTAATCATCTGTCTTAACAGTTTTACTCGGGAATTCGAGAAACACATTTGAACTCAATAAGGATAACATGGGATCTTACCTTATGTTCGAATGAAGACATTAAGCGACAAAGGAATATGAATGCACACTTGTTCCAAAGGACAAGTGGGAGATTGTTGGAATAGTGTCCTTCGATCAATGTGCATTGTCCTAAATAGTTGGAGGATTAATTACGGAGATAATTAATTCAGTTATTTAAGTGATCGAAATGTTTAGCTGGAAACCGCTTCCGATCGGCTAGCATCAATGGTATTGAGCTCGCAACTTATTATAACTGAACCTATAGGGTCACACACTAAGCATGAAATTGGACAAAGTAATTATCTAATTAGACTTGGAGTCTAATAGTAATTATGTGAGAATTAAGTCTTATTGGGCTAGGCCCATATTGAATAAGACTAGGATTAGATTTATGAGTATTCTGTTTATTCTGTATATATAGACTTCTACATGAATAAACAGAGATATACACACAATCATACATATAGCTCTTGTGTTGAGCGCCTCAGAACAAATAAACCTATCATTCTCATATACAAACCTCATCGTCAAGAGAAGAACAAAGACTAGGTCTTTGGTTGCTGATCCATGTTCTAAGCTAACAGCGGTGAGGCGGTCTGATCGTGCTGTGTGGATACGTATAGAGGGATCACGCTTGGGATTCTCGTCTCCGTAGTTGATTGGATCATCTGACTATATCCGATGGTAAAGCACGCTTCAAGAGGTAAGCCTAAACCCTAATTTAGATTCATACTAAGTACATGCATGAGATCCGGGATTAGATAATTGATGTTCCGCTAAGTTAGACTTAATCAATTCCCAACACCATATTCCCGCGTCCCCATTCAAGATACCAACAACAAAATTGATCTGTATCCCTGGGTCTGGCGGTCTCAGCAACGTCCTCGGCAACAGTGAAGTCAACGTCTTCTCTCTCCACTGTTGGGTTCCCTGTAGCTCCTCAAGTTTGCTACCACCCACGCAGCCATCACAGTCGACGCAGTGTGGGACTGCTCGAAAATCTGCTTGTTCCGCTGGAACCAGATTCCATCACAAACCATGATTGCCAGCGAACAGAACTCATCATCTTCGTCTTTCAGCAACTTCTGAAACCAGGCATCTCCTCTGGGTTGTTCCGCAGCTGAAACCTTTCCAAGTAACCCCACTGTGCTCCATGCAGACTTGGCATAGCCACACGAGAAGAAAAGACAAGCCGTTGTATCCGCCTCCTCCTCCAAGTAAAGTGGACATGTTGAAGAAACCTCTACTCCCCTCCTCCCGAGATTCGCCACCGTTGGCAGGGAATCCTTACACAACCTCCAAGCAAAGTAAAAGGCCCGCTTCGGAACTCTGAACTTCCAGAACCTCTTCCAGAAAGTTGCCGCCTCATCGTGCACTGAGCTTGGTGCTTGGTTCTGTTTCCTGCTTTCCACCTCCACGTGATAAGCCGTCCGAACCGTATAGCCACCGTGTTTTGTATGGTCTCTTATCCACTTGTCCGACGAGTTCAGATTCCGCAGCGGTATCTCCAGAATCTTCACCACTTCCTCTGGAGTGAAGAGCCGGTTCCACAGGTCCATCCTCCACCATCCCGTGTCTCTATCTATCAGAGGTTCCACACTCCGAAAGTTCCCCGGAATAGCTTGCGGATGCTGAATCCAGAAATTGCCAATCCGAGGTATTAATGGGTCTTGTCAGATGGACGTGCCATTCCCCGACACGATCGACCGCCTGGCTCCGCTCCGAACCAGCCCTAAAGCGCCGTGGATACTGCGCCAAGCCCACGAAGGTCGCGACCCTAACTCCAAGGTCATCAAGTCGCCGTTCCAGTAGTACTTTTCCCTGAGCACCTGAGCTAGGAGCGAATATGGTTGTGATAGAAGCCTCCACGCCTGCTTCCCTAGGAGCGCTTTGTTGAATGCTCCTAGGTCTCGGAAACCCAATCCGCCAGCTCCTTTCGAACGCGGCATCCTCTTCTAAGCAACCCGTGGAATCTTCCGTTCCGTAGAAGATCCCCTCTCCCCTCCCCCCCAAGAAATTACTCAACAACCCATGTATCTCATCCACCACGTAATCTGGAAGCTGAAAACAACTCATCGTGTAGCTCTGTATAGCCTGTAGAACAGACTTTGGCCCTGTTTGCTAGAGCTTATTTCCACCATGAACTGAAGTAAAAATGATGTATTGAAAAATGGAATCAGCACAACCGAATTAACCTGAAATTCATCAATTACAGTTTCACTGAATTGAACTGATCTACAAATATGTTCTGGAAAATAGGGCTTTTATCATAATATCTTTACCAGCTTTCGACAAGTTCTGCTCGTTCCAATCATCAATCTTCTGACGAATGCGGTCTTTGATGGACTGGAATATCTCCCCATTCTTCCTCCCAATAACAGTAGGTAGCCCTAGATACTTCTCATGAGCCTCCACCTCTGGAATCTTCAACAGCCTACATATCCTCGATCTGATATCCAATGTCGTGTTAGGGCTGAACAAGACACCCAATTTGTCTACATTTATCTTCGTACAGGGCAACTGCCCACTGTATATGCCTCGCCTCCTCCTCCGTTGCCTCGCCAAAGATAAGGGTATCATCTGCAAAGAATAAGTGAGAAATTCTCGGCTCGTTCGGGGAAGCACAGGCTCTCCTAATCCGCCCCGCACTCACCAAATCTGAGAGCAACATCGAAAGGACCTCCGAACATATAATAAATAGGCATGGAGAGAGAGGGTCCCCTTGTCTAATACCTCTGTTCGGTGTCAGCTGCTCAAACTCCTCGCCATTCAGGATGAAGGAGAATTGCACCGAAGACAGACATTGTCGAATGATCGATACAGATCCTGGCGGAAATTCTATCTGCTCCAGTGTCCCCAAAACGAAGCCCCACTCGATCCTATCAAAAGCCTTGCTCATGTCCAACTTAATGCTCATCTTTCATCTCCTTCCTTTTATTCTTCACTTTCATTGTATAGTGGATCTCGTGGGCCACCAATATGTTGTCAGTGATCAATCTCCCTGGTATGAACGCCGATTGTGACGACGAAATAATGCTTCCAATGATAGGCCTCGCCCTATTCGCCACCACCTTCGATGCCAACCGGTACATCACATTGCATAAGCTGACTAGTCTGAACTAAGTGATCAGCTCAGGCTGCGAAACTTTTGACAACAATACAATATGGGTGTAATTTACCCTAGGGTTTAAGTCACCCTTATTCAGAAAATCTAGAGCACATGCAACTATATCTTTCTTAACAACATGTCATAATTTCTGAAAGAAAATGTGGCTCATACCATCTGGCCCGGGGGCCTTGAGGGGATGCATCTGCTTCACCACCTTGGAGATCTCCGTCTCCGTGTATGGACTGATCATCTTCTCTGCTATCTCTGGTGTGACTTTCTGAGGCATTAGTTCCAGAACCTGCCTCATCCTCTTCTCATCCGGCTCAGACGATGAGAATAGTCCCCCGAAGTAGGCCACCATGATCTTCTCCATGCTACCAGCATTTGTGTGCAACACCTGTGCCGCATCTTTGAGGCCTGGGATGTGGTTCCTCGAACTTCGATTTGTTGCGAAACGATAGAAAAACCTAGTATTTTTGTCCCCTTCCTTATACCAGTGTTGTTTCACCCGTTGTCTCCACTTTATCCCCTCCGCCTCCTGGAGAAAGTTGTACTCCTATATGAGCGAAAACAGTTCATCATGGCTCGTATCCGTTGGGTCCCTAACTTCCAACTTGTGAATGAGCTTCTTCAGCTCTTCTATCCGCTTCGCGCTGGCAGGGAAAGCCCGACGGTTCCAGTCCATGAGTCCCACTGCACATCTCTCCAACTTCTCTGACAGATGTATGTTATCATCACCTCAAGACTCCTAAATCTTCACCTCACACTCCTCATATTTCACCCAAAATGCCTCAAACCCGAACCTTCGCTTCTGCCTTGTTCGATTCGCCAAAGGATCCCTAGCCCGTAATTGGACCAACACAACCATGTGATCGGACGAAGGCATCTTTGCTGTAGAGCTCGTCAACCACAAAAAAGTATCCAACAGAACCTGGTTCCCCGTGGCTCGGTCCAGCTTAGTCAGCACCAACGGCTCATTCCGTCGAATCCTTACCCAAGTGAAATCCGAGCCCGCATATCCAATATAAGCCATGTTCATCAACCCGCAGAATTGCAGTGCTTCCCGAAAGTTTTCGATCTGCCTCTCCGACCTCAGTCCCTTTCCTACAAACTTCTCTTGGGAAAGAACTTCATTAAAGTCCCCCATGCAGGCCCAGGGAACACCATCATCTCTTGCTAGCTCCCGAAACTGAATCCAGGCTTGTGGGCGAAGCGCTGTATTCGGTTCACAATAAACTCCAATAACCCTAAGTTTCACACCGGAAAAGTATGCAAAAACATCAATGTAGTAATGTGAAGAATACTGAAAACCCACTCTTGTTTGTTTATTCCATAGCAAAGGCATGCCCCTAGACTGACCTTGGGCATACACAACCACTCCATCAAAATTCAACAGCCTCACAAAGAAAAATAATTGAAGGTGCTTTCAAGCGCACTAACGTTCGCAATTCCTGAACTGTCTTAGTGTCCCCAAGGCCAACAGTTCCAGCTCAAAACACTCATGGCCCCTGGCGGGACTGGGCTTCCTCGCCAGCCTCCGCCAGTGTAGAAAGCGAATCTTCCTCGAGGGCAGCTCCATCCATGCAAACCCTAGGCTTCTTCACTCTTGCGTCATCTCCATCATCCAAGTCTTTGATCACAACCAACTCTAGCTTCCTCTTCACCGGACCTGGTACCTTCGCAGACCCCTCTCCACGTCGATATCCACAAAGTTCCCCACTAGTTCCGAGACCGTCTGCTGCCGGGGCTCCACCTACATGGTTGCGGCTCGAACAATCTCCCTCTTCCTGTCACGATCCTCTCTCTTCTCCGGCTGCCGGGTTTGTGGTTCACTCCACTGATTACGATTATTCGGATAGGGATTCCGCCTTGGTTTAAGCCTCATCCCCCTGGATAATTGATCACGTTCCTCTGCTCGGTCGGCGCCTCCCACCTCGCCGTGCATCTCCCCGAAGTGTGACCTATAATTCCACAGAAATCACAAAAGTCGGGAAGCTTCTCGTACTGGAGTAATTTTCCGACGAGCTCTCCATCCACATCCTTCTCCACATCTAGGAATCTCCCTATCGCGTTCCCGATGTCCCGAGCTATCTCAATATTCATCTGATCTTGTGTCGGCTTATGTGCAATGATCCAGAACGGAGTCCGATCAAAGACCATGTCCGTCGGCACTACGTCTCCTTGCGATTCCTGTAGCATAAGCAGGTTGCCGTCTAGAATCCACGGCTGCGTCTCCATCGCCCTGTTCCGTGCTCCAATGTTTGGAAAAGAGAATTGGTAATATTATCGGCTGGGTTTTTTACCTTTAGTTCTGTACTTAGCCGCCACGCCCTAGCAAAGCATGACTCCACGCCAGCCGTCGGAAACCTCCTCGGCGCCAACAACTTCCCGATCGAGAGCTTCCGGTGGTCCGTCCCTAGTCGGAGGCCGTTGCTGTGTTGCTTGCGGTGCCCGTCGTTCCTCCTCCGTGAGCGAAAGCCCGGAGTACACCGCTGCGATCGTATCCGCTTCAGTCATCCTCAATAGCAGATCGAAAATCACAGAGATTGCCGTGAAATCGAGTCCGATATTGCAAAGTTTTTTGGTTCTCGTCTTACCGCAAACCCTAGGATTTTTAGGAGAGAGAAAGGTCTATTAAGAAGTCAGATTTGTATGTGGCATTCTACGTCCGAAAACATAAAAATCTTATTCTTTCATTACAAATCCAATCAAACTCAATTCATAATTAATTCTTCAATTCTTCCCATTTTTTAAACTCTCTTACATTCAAACCATGTAGAATTGTAGAGTATTTCCATCACACATTTGCAATTAAAAAATCGATTCTCTCAACTTAAACCAAGAATTTAGAATTCCTGTTTAATTGCAAATGTAAAATAACTTCCCATCTATAATTTGAACACATTATTGACCTCTTTTTTCCAACAAAATTAATAGGATAGCTCCATTCCTAAAAAAAGAAGTAAAGAAAAGCTAATGCTTCCAGCAAGGACTTTCTGTAGGCAACTTGACCAAACTCTCCTATCATACATTTTTTTACAAACCCTATAACATTTTATCCCAACTATCATAAAATACTCACGTACAATTTCACGTCATTTTTCTTTCTCCTACCACTATTTCTCTCTCATCCATATCATTATTTATCTATCTTCAACATGATTAACACTTTTATTATTTTCATCATTTTTTATTATTTTTATATGGCTAATATTATACTCTTTAGATAAAGCTTTAAAAATATTTCATAACAAAAATAAATTAAAACTTTTAACTACATTTAAAATATTCAATTTGAGTTGTTAGTTCTTATTCCCTATAATAAATTAAAGAGAAACACACGACTCATCAAATAAATAATTAATTGTCGGAGCATGTTTCCTGGATTTTTGGGTTCACACAGGTGCATCTCTCAACTCAAATTCTTTCCACGTTTTAAGGGAATCTGGGAGAAAAGCTTCCCATAGTTGGGAAACATCTGATTTCATAGGGGAATGAATCCCCTTTACATCTCTCCATAACGGATGCTCTAACTATTGCCTTCCTTTTTTCTGCCCTTTATTGAGCTATGCGTTTTGATCGAATCTGTTACATACACTTTTTAATTAATGTAGCAAACTAAAATAAATTGAATGGAATAAAAATGAAATATGAATGTCTTTTTAACTTATCTATGCTAGTTATATATTTTTGATGAAAATAATGGTTACTTTTATAAGTGTTTATATACAATTCTGTAAAGTGAAGCATAAAAAAAATGTGGAGAAGCACATGGAGTTGGAAAATGCAGAACGCGTAGATCGGAAAAGGAGAAACCCAGGTCAAGTCTGTAACGTGATTAGCGGTGTTTATTTTCCTTGACTTCATTATTAATAGCTTCACTTTGTCCATATATGTTTGAGAATAAGTTTCATGTCACTTAATATCAGGATAATTGTTAATCTTCTCACTTATTTGATTTTCTCATTTTCATAACTGATCTTTTATATATTATTAAATATGAATATATATTTGTAAAATAAAATAATTTTTATATATGAATATATTTAGAAATGACCTCGATGAAAGATAAGTCTATAAAAATTATTCTCAAAGCACTATCGAAACCATCGTTCGGCACTGAACTGATAAACAGATATCGTCAAAAAAATTAGAAAAAAATTACAACGAGCATAATAATGTGAATCCAATTACCGTTGATGATAAAATATTTCTTAAAATTCTGTGGACATTAAAATTTAAGACTAGTAGTCTAGTAGCAATGCTTTTTTTTATAAAATGCCTTTAAATACACTACGAGCATAGTACTTCTAATGTGAATCCAATTACCGTTGATGATAAAATATTTCTTAAAACTAGTAGTCTAGTAGTCTAGTAGCAATGCTTTTTTTATAAAATGCCTTTAAATACACTAGAGAAATTTCAATTTTTAAATTCCATGGATCAAACTTTTTTTGTGGAAAAAATAAGCAATTCGTATACTATATCCCAGGGATACGTATCCCCGGGCACTAACAAGGCAAATATTTAATTTAGAATTTTATATCTTTCGCATTTTACTACAACGCTAAATCTGCGCATGATTAAATCAAAATTTAATTTGAAAATATGCAACGTGGTGGTAATTACATGTTGTTTATGTGCAGTGTAAGTTGGAAGACATGATTGTGCATTCTTGATTGGATTCATGTGCAATGTAAATTACGTGATACTTCCTTTCAAAAAAAATTACGTGATACTCAAATGATGGAATTAGACATCATATGTATATGCACATTCTTAATGACCGGTAATGCACAATGACACATCTAGATTGCACTTTTTTTTCTTTTAGAATTATTTAATATAAATACACATTTTCCAGAATGAAAATGCACCGTATATATATTAATATTACACATCGAAATAATATAATAAACTAAATTTTTGTATATTATAGATGTTTATACATTCATCCTCATGTGAGAATTTTAAACCATATGTGTGCACATTATAAATGTTTAACACGTACATAATAATTTTACTGAATATAAAAATATAATTAGGCATAGTCGAAAAATTTACGATGAAAAAGGAAAACGAGCTTGCAGTTACGAACATAAGGATAGTAATTTTATTAGTTTAAACTAATTAGCAAAATAGGGACGGAGATATGTTATAATTTGCCAAAAGAAGAAGCTTTTGATGCCCGATGGCGACGTTAGTGTTCGTGGCCATGTGCGGCGGTCAATCCAATTGGGGGGAAATTAAAAAGGGCAGTCAACGGTCGAGATTCTGTTAGTCCTCCAACAAACGCCGTTAGTTCACTGTTAACAACAAATGCACATGCAATGGAATATCAGATTAGGATTACGAATCAATGACAGAATTTGTTTCCAAATTGTACTCTTACCATTTCCCACTTCCTTCAGACATAAACAATGTTTTGGGTCCAATATGGTTGCTTAAAATGGCAGAAGAATGCTTTTAATAACTTTCTATAAAAGTTCATTTGAAGTAATTGTAATTTTCTGTCTATAGGGCTATTGCTAGCCAGATTGTACTCTACCATGCTTTTAAAGATTTTCATAGTGTTTAATTTTCACAGAACTAAATCCATAACCCAATATACTAAATACACAATCAGAGGCGGACCACCCAAAAAAATTAAAAATTGCATTTTTATACCCTTATAATTTTTAATGCATTAAAATTTAGTGATATAATTTTACTTTTATTCTATTATGGCCACCCTTAACTTTAATTTCTGGGTCCGCCCCTGTACACAACCCATTTAATGATAAATTTACTTAATCACTCCTCATTAAATTTAGCGTTTGATTAACATTTATTATTTCATTTAAACTCCTTAAGTTTTGAATAATAAATTTTGGATTCAAATTTTGTTAAATTTAATTGTAGGCCCAAGAAATCCTCAAAACATTCAACGGCCCTGTTTGGTAGTGGCTGTTAGCTGTTGGCTGTTGGCTGTTTTCATTAGCTGGTTTGACCAGCTGTTTAGATTGGCTGTTTATGCTAGCTGGTTGACCACTAGCTGTTTACAAAAGTGTTTGGTAAAGTTGGCTGTTAGTTGTTAGCTGTTTTATGCAAAATGACATATAAGGACATGATTAAATTTTAAATGCATATTTCATTATTGTTATTATGAATTAAAGTTAATACAATTATTTAAATTATCTAATCATAAATAAAAATATTTACTAATAATTTTAAAAAGTTGCATTGTAATTATTATTTATTATAAATAATTTATTTTCAATCACCAAGTAATAAATTATATAAAGTTCAAAAAATTATTTAAAATAAAAAATCATTTTCAGCAATACAATTTTCCAATAGAACTATCATACCATGAAAGATATAAGAATAAAGTTAAATTCAATTAACTCTTTAAGCATTAAGTAAGTGATATGTGGTAGTTTTCAATATTAATTTTATTCGAATGTAATTTATATTAGATTTAAATATTTAGCATAATATTCATTTATATATAATTATATAATTGTATTACAAAATATAATTTATAAATTACATAATTCCAATAACTAATATTATATTATCAATTTTATACGTAATTTTAAATAATTAAATTACATTCGAGTAAGAAAAATTGAGGTTTAATTAACGTGGATAAACAATATATATATTAATCATTTAAAAATACGTGAATATAGTTAATATAACTCGTCTCTATATCACAACAAAATTACAAATATAATACGTATAAATCTAACATATAGTTGGAATTTATTTTTTGAAAATAATGATTGATATATATATATATATATATTTGATTCTTTGCACAATATTGATGTATATAATTAATATTCATACATACCTGATTTATTTTGGGTGTCACATGCAGTTTGGAATTGAATTATTATAGGTATACAATTGATATTCGTATTGAATGGTAAGGTGATAAATAAATTTGATATTTAATTAGTGTTAATAGAGTTCGAGTATTTAAATAAATAAAAATAAAAAGTTAAAAAAGTTAATAAAATGGTAAAAAGCCACACGCTAACTAAAAACGCTGGGTTGAGTAGCGTGTCAGATTTGGCGGAAAGTTACGCGTAAAAAGCCACCAACCAAACACTTTTTTTTCGTGTTTGTTGGCGGTTTGACCAAATAAAAAAGCCAATGGTAAAAGCCAGTAAAAAAGCTGGTTAATAAGCCAGTACCAAACGGGGCCAACATCCATGAGCTGTCTAGCTTAATTCAACACCTTCAAATTTAGGTCATGTTTGCTAGAGCTTATTTCTTGGTGTACTGAACTGAAATTAATTAAATTGAATTGAACTAAACTGAAGTGAAAATTAATGTATTGAAAATGGAATCAGCATGACTGAATTAATATGAATTTCATCAAATTACACTTAATTGAACTGAAATGAATTGAAATAAACTGAACTGATCTACAGATAAGCTCTGGCAAACAGGATGTGAATTTACTTTTTAATCTGAATAGCTACGTGAAATTTGTAGAGAAAGTTGATAAGAATATTTTATACTATATATAAAGAGGGGTACATTTCATGAATTAGAGTTTGATTAGGACTAAGTTTCATAATAATATCTAACTAAAATTAAAATTTAATAAGAGATATTTTAGTAAAATTTACCCTAAATGGGTTGTTGATTTAAGGAGGAAGAAGCTGTGGGACAAGGTATGGAACTTAAAAGTCCCCTACAAGCTGAACATGTTCCTATGGAAAATGCTCTCAAAGGTTCTGCCAACACTGATAAACAGAAAGAAAAGAAGAATATTAGATCAGGTAATCTGCCCTAGATGCTCATCACATGAAGAAGATGAACTTCAACTCTTTGTAAACTGCAGGGAGAGTAGAAGATTTTGGGAGAATTCCCCTCTGGGTCATAAAGTTCTTAGCCACAGTCAATTACATTCCAGATCTTGGTTGCACCAATGGTTGCTAACAGATAATTTGGAAGATGACACAAGGCTTCTGATTTTTTCCCTTTGGGAGATATGGATCCAAAAGAACAAGAAGGCTATGGACAATGTAGACCTGGTCTCAAGAGCTTGTGCAGACACAGCCACTGCAAAATTCTTGCTATTCAAAAAATAGGAAGTGGTTCAGCAGTCTTCCTCCTCTCTGTTATGTCCAGAAGGACAATCCTTCTCTAAAAGCACATCACAAGCTCACTCTCAAAGCCAAGAGGAAGATGGTTCTCGTTAAAGTGGATGGCTCATTTCGGAGAAGATGTAATCTTGGAACTGCATGCTGGACTATTTCATCGGCCGAAGAAAGAACAAGAGGATCTGATTTCTTTGTCTCAACCTCTCCACTACAAGCTGAAGCGGAAGCTTGTTGGAGGGTAATCAAAGCAGCATCCAGGGATCACCCAAGAGGGATTTGCTTGCTTACAGACTCATCGGAATTAGTGGCGGCACTCAATGATTTAGAGTCAGCGTCATGGGAGATAAAGGGCATCACAGAAAGCATCATCGATCTTCTGAGGAACTCTTTCTCCTTTTTTAATGTTAACAAAATTTGTAGAAACGTACTAAATACTGAACATGTTATGACCATTAGTTTAGGCCGGGTAATTTGTAATTGTTCCTTGTTTTAATATTAATTAAAGTTTGAGTTAAAAAAAACAGAAATAATATACCTGAATATTACAAAATATCCCCTCCACAAACTCATAATATTACAAAATATCCCCTCCACTCTAGGAATGTTAAATCAGCGCACAAGCAACAAAAAATCATTGTGATAAATATGATAAAACTACTAAGGACCTGTTTGCCAGAGCTTATATGTAGATCAGTTTAGTTTAGTGAAAATGTAATTTTTACTGATTTTATTTTTCAATACATCAATTTTTACTTCAGTTCAATTCAGTTCAGTTCAGTTCAGTACAAGAAATAAGTTTTAGCAAACAAGGTCTAATATAATCACATGAAACATGCTTCTTTTGTGATATTCACATGCCATCCTTTTCAAGCTATCCTTTTGGTTTAACAATAACTCAACAATATATTGTATAGATTAATAGAATAAACCATTTCACTACCAGCGATTAATATAATATTATAAATATTATAAAAATAATAATAAAAGGAAGATTAATCCATTGAGTTGTTAAATTTAATTCCTTCAAAACTCCAACAACAAATGTAAATCTAATTTGATTGAACAAGCTGAACTCATTTTATTTATTAAACATGTACGATGATCATAATCTAACATTTCAACTTAAGACTTGGGAAAAAAGATCAGTTTTCCAAACCCTAAATTTTAGTCAGTTGAGACTTGAGAGTCTTGAGACTTGAGACAATGGTCCGTTATCTAACGGCGTCACCCGTGCGAAGACGCGTCCAATAAGGTCCCATTATCAACAATTCCCCAGCAAAGCAAAACAAGAAATACAAAAAAATATGCCAAATGCAATTTGCCAACAAGAAACCATTCCCTATCTTCAATGCAGAGCCCCTTAAATAATACACCATGCAAATGGCAAAACACTGATTTCAGTCCCTAATTTGACCATTTGCGCCACTAAAATACATTAAGATCCTCAACAACTTTAATCTTCAGTTGCATTTCTGCTCATACAGTAGAACTGAACCTAGGAAGCTCTTTCTTTCTCACAGACTAGTGGGCCCCACCTTTTTGCCTTTCCTCGGTGTAAAATGACAGCCTAATCACCCCAGCCTGGAAAGAGCTGTTGCAGTTTTCTTGCACTCTCAAAACCTCCATTCATAGGATGATAGGATTTGATTTTGATTTTAAGGTGGAGTCAAGCTCAATCTCCCATGTGGGTTTTCTTCTTTTTGCTTGATGAAGCCACATTTCAGTCCTGGTTCATGAATTAGGCCAGGTTAGTGTGAAAAAAAAAGCACTTCTTGCATTTCTATCACTCCCTTGGAATCTAAGGTAATCCTGTTTATGGTCATTTCTGCTCAAAGATTTCCACATTTCTGAACCTGGGTAGGCACCCTTTTTTGGTAGCATTTTGTCTGTATAGATCTGGGAATCTCAGTTTTCTTGATTTGGTAGCATATTTTGAGTAGAATTCAGCTCATTAATGCTAACTATGGAAGTTAGAGCTAGAATTAGAGCGTGGCTGCCATTGATGGTTCTATCTTTGGCAGTGAGATATGGATCCCCTGCCTCATTTGCTCCTGCTGATAGCTACTTGCTTGCCTGTGGATCTTCCCAAAATGTTTCCTTTCTTGGGCAGACTTATGTTCCTGATTCAGTTCAATCTTCGGTTTCTCTGAAGAGTCAAGGGAATTCTGTTGTTGCGAGCTCGAATTCGGCTGCTCCATTCCCTGTGTACAAGTCTGCAAGGATTTTTCGCAGTACTGGTTCATACCAGTTCGATATCAAGCAGGAAGGGCGGCATTGGGTTCGCCTTTACTTTTATCCGGTCCCAGGGTATAATTTGACATCTGCTTCATTCACAGTTGTTACTGAGGATTTTGTGCTGCTGAATAACTTCAGTTTTAGTAGCTACAATGGCTCTTACCTGTTTAGGGAGTTTAGCATTAATGTCACTTCTAGTTCCTTGCTGTTGAATTTCGTTCCTTCGAATAATTCAGTTGCTTTTGTTAATGCAATTGAGGTTGTGTCGATTCCGGATAACCTGTTCTTTGATCAGGCACAGTCTGTGTCTCCACAAGGCCCTTTTAATGGCCTTGCTGAAAAGTCATTCGAAACTGTGTATCGGTTAAACATGGGAGGTCCTCTGATCACTCCTCAGAATGATACTTTAGGGAGAACTTGGGAGAATGATGTGAAGTATCTTCATGTTAACAGCTCTGCCCTTAATGTGAGTGTCAGCCCAGCTAGTGTTAATTATCGGGGAGCTGTCACACCTGAAATAGCCCCGAATTTTGTTTACTCTTCTGCTGAGAGTATGGTGGATGCAAATGTACCCGATGACAACTTCAACATCACTTGGGTTTTCAAGGTTGATCCGAGTTTCATGTACTTTGTTCGGGTCCATCTGTGTGACATTGTGAGTAAAGCCTTGAACAGTCTTGTGATCAATGTGTACATCAATATGGACTTGGCAGCTGGGAGTTTGGACCTGTCTAGCCTGACTGGCGAATTGGATGTTCCGTATTATCGGGATTTTGTCTCCAACTCATCAGGTGGTTCAGACACGCTTACTGTCAGCGTTGGTCCAGACACAGTTGCTGAATCCTTAAACGCGATCTTGAATGGTCTGGAAATCATGAAGGTTAGCAATGCAGCTCGTAGTTTGGATGGAGAATCACCTGTGGAGACTCTACTTGTGTTGCCCCACAAGAAGAGCAAATTAGGGATCATCGTTGGAAGCGTGGTTGGAGGTGTTGCTTTATTGGCATTCTTGGTGCTGTGCTATTGCTGCTTGCTAGCTCGAAGATCAAAGACAACTCATCAGGCTCATCCTTGGCTTCCTCTCCCACTTTATGGAAACTCACTGACAGTGTCAAAAATGTCCACAGCTTCTCATAAGAGTGGAACAGCAAGCTGCATTTCACTTGCTTCTGCCAATGGCAGGTCCTTCAGTATCCAAGAGATCATGGATGCAACAAACAAGTTCGATGAGACCATGCTTCTTGGAGTTGGTGGATTTGGGAGAGTGTACAAGGGAACCTTAGAAGATGGTACTATGATTGCTGTCAAAAGAGGAAATCCTAGGTCAGAACAAGGCCTTGCGGAGTTCAGAACCGAGATTGAAATGCTGTCTAAGCTTCGACATCGCCACCTTGTGTCCCTTATTGGTTATTGTGATGAAAGGTCCGAAATGATCCTGGTTTATGAGTTCATGGCAAATGGACCTCTCAGAAGCCATCTTTATGGAACAGATCTTCCTCCTTTGTCGTGGAAACAGCGCCTAGAGATTTGCATTGGTTCTGCAAGGGGCCTTCACTATCTGCACACGGGGGCAGCTCAGAGCATCATCCACCGTGATGTGAAAACAACCAACATTCTCTTGGATGAGAACTTTGTAGCAAAAGTTGCTGACTTTGGCCTGTCCAAGGCTGGTCCTGCCATTGATCAGACACATGTTAGTACTGCTGTGAAGGGCAGTTTTGGATACCTTGATCCTGAATACTTCAGAAGGCAGCAATTGACGGAGAAGTCTGATGTATATTCATTTGGTGTTGTTCTGATGGAAGTTCTCTGCACTAGACCAGCTCTGAATCCTGTTCTTCCGAGGGACCAGGTCAACATTGCAGAGTATGCAATGAATTGGCAGAAGAAAGGCATGCTGGATCAAATCATGGACACGAATCTTGTAGGGAAGGTTAATCCAGCTTCACTTAAGAAATATGGGGAGACAGCTGAGAAGTGCCTGGCTGAATATGGTGTTGACAGGCCTTCAATGGGGGATGTACTCTGGAACCTTGAATATGCGCTCCAGCTTGAAGAAGCAGCCTCCTCAGCTCTCTCGGAGCCTGATGATAACAGCACAAATCATATCACTGGCATTCCTATGACATCACTCGAGCAGTTTGACAACAGCACGAGTATCATTGGAGGGGGAGTGGCTTCAGGAACTGATGATGATGCAGATGATGCTGCTACCAGTGCTGTCTTCTCTCAGCTGGTGAATCCCCGAGGAAGGTGAGGTATAGGATGATTGTTTTGGGGGACCTACTTACTATGAATGCAAAAATGATGATTTTGTAATTCTTTTTACTACCTCAACGTGTTGTGCTAATTATGATATTCTACATGTACCATAAGACGTAGTGTATCATTCTTTTGAATTCAAGATTCAGAAAAGGATTGATATAGCTATTCTTACCATTTGTAAATCATACATGAATTACATCAATGAATGAACTTGTTTTTGCTTAATTTGTTGTGCTGTTGGTCTTTTCTCGTCTTCTGCCTTTATCATATTGGGAAATAAAAGTAGACATCTGATCTCTGAATGTAGTTAGTTGTTAATGGAAGTGGTGGATAGTTACTTATTAGGCACTATCTCTATCAGGAAACAGAATACATTGACAGTTGCAAAACAAGACACTGATTTATTATTAGTTAAGAAAAAGGTAAAGTGGAGATACAACATATATGTCTTTGTTTATGTTGCTCACTTTCCTGTTTTGTTTCCAGATCTATTGGAATATGTAGTTGATATCTGCATATGTAAATGAAACTGGTGTAGAGTGTAGAGTATGATATTAAGACACATAATACTACATAGACATAGGCATCAGGCAGTTGGAAAACAAAAGAGCAATTCTTGACAGAAAAAATTGGTCATCATCCTGAGGCTCTTACTTGCGGCAAACAATGCCATTGCCACCGCTTTTACAGTCCAAGCTGCCATAGCTCATGACCAGTGAGTCGGGCTCCTCTTCATTCACGATTGTTGTAGCTGAGGGAGGAGTAAAGACACAGTACTTGCACTCAGTGGACAGAAGTGAGGCGGTTCTGTACTTGTCTTCACCTCCTACAACTGGCATTGCAACTCCAGGCTTAGCAGGGCTCACGAAATCTGGCTGGTAAGTTCTGCCAAGTACACCTTCAACTTTAGGGCTCATGCCGAAGAATCTGAACTGTACTTCCAAATGAGCAAAACTGTCATCAGAAGGTATCTGATACTTGTGAATCCTGTCATCTTCCTTTGTCACAGGTACAACGTTAACAGTAATCTCAGCGATTTCTGGGATAGTGATGATGGCAGTGTTCTTTGCTGCTCTGTTGACTCTGATCAGTGAACCCGTGGATTCCCATGCATAACCATCGATCTCCATCCCATCATAGGATAAGCTCAGATGCTCATCCTCATCATCCCAGGTTGCTGTTTTAATGGCCTCAACGGTGAAAGAATGGGAATCGAAGAGGATCCCGAGTGCTTGAATCCAGGTATAGTCTCTCGGCCTTCCAGCAGGCCTGAGGCCGATGAACCTTGCATTGATCTGGAGATTTAGGTCAGAAACCAAAGTGAAGTGCTCATTTCTGCTTCCATGGAAGTAGAAAACTGTCCCATCTCCACCAATGAAGCGCGGATCCTGGCATGCCGACCCAGGCCCCTCACAGTTTGGCTTCTGCTCTGTAAGTACACGCACGCACACACACACACACACACACATTAGAAATCAAGTTAAAAGCAAAGGAAATGGAATTTGCATTATGTGCTGTAGAAAAGTAGAAAAGTGAAATGTTTCTTACTTCTGCATTCTGCACTGCATTCTGGTTTGTCGCAGTCAAAAACACAAACCTTCCCATTGTTGCTGGTTGGCTCTATCGAATCACATTGTTTAGGGCACTCTGCTTTCGCTAGAAAACAAGGGCTTGCATACTTGTAGCAAGTTATATATTCAGCTTGACTTTCTGCTATTAGGCTTACAACAAATAGTAGCAAAACAAGAAACAAGGCATTGGCTGTATCTTGGATCTTCATGTTTTTCTCTGTTAGCTTTAACTCGAAGTTAGCTTCTGAAATATTCCTGTTTCACTGTCCTTTATATAGGTAACTTAGAAGGCCTATCATGCACCATTGACTTTGTTGAGTACATTTGTTTATAGGAACCTCATATGGGTTCTGGCCTCCTGGGAGTTTTTCCATGTTAGATTCAGATCATGAAACTTTATTTCGCAGTTCTTAATGTTCTGTTCGATGCATCTGGATTGGCTGACTTTTTTCGATGAAACTCCTGACATGCACGGAGACAGTCACATGCCAGTAGTCTCTGGTCAGTCGGTTAATTTACTGTCGAAATATCACTGTCATATTGTAGTTTGGTGCTTACAAATTTAACTGTTTGAGTATTTTTCTTGGCATATTAATGATCTCTAGAGTGAGTTATTACTATAATACTATCTTGTATCTATCTGTTTATGAAATGAACATTTTAGGGCCATTTTAGAAGAAATTGTGCTTGCAGGATCTCTTTTTGTGGCGGATGACATGCTAATGATTTTAGGTGGCATCTGAACTAGATTCTTGCCTATGTTTCCTCCATTGTCTGAGTGTTAGCATAACTTCACATGTCCTTGCAATTTAGCAGATATTCAATGTTCTATTTTTTGATAGAAAATGCTCTACTGAGAGTGGAAATTTGCTTTAGACAGTAAAATTAGAATGATGGCATTGGCATTGGTGTAAAACTGTAAATTTAGAATAGGTAACATTTTTCTGTACATTTTGAGCCATGCAAGTGTTTTGAGACATAATCGTGAATCATCATTTAGAAGTACGACATGAAGTGAAAACTTTATTAAAAATGCATTAGTTTAATTCATAAATGTAAATAATTGGCAATATTTTGAATTGTACTTCCCATAAACTACCAATGGTGTATAAGCATAACACGAGGCATTGATTTTTTTTGCAAGATCCAGGAGGCCAAAAAATAGACAGATACCTTCTTGTCATTTTCTTCCCATTAATACTGTTTTCGAGCTGCCCTATAATAGAGAATTTGTGGTTAGTCAATCTAATACAGCGCTTGGATAAATATAAAATATTGTGATATCTTGAATCTGAAAAAAAGAAACAACAAAGATGAAGGAAGTTAAGGCTCAAATAACTATAGAAGTCGGAATCGAATCCGCCTGGAATGCCTTCGTAAAAGATTTCTCAGCCACGGTTCTGAAAATCATTCCCAACATAGCCAAAACTTGCCAGATTCTTCACGGTGATGGCGGTGTCGGAAGCGTTTTTCTGGTTGAATTTGGCTCCGGTATGCTTTCCTAGTCACTTTTTTTTTAGATTATGTGTTACAAATGCATAAGTTGAAGTTTAGGTCTTCTGTGAGATTAGTGAAAATGATAATCTTTTACTTTTAATTCCAATATTTTTTACATATTAAGTATGATCATTCAATGTATTATTGTTGATCTTTTCACTTTCATATATGATTTTTTCACTTTTAAAATTGAGACTGGTCTCATCAATTGAGAATTTGTCTTAACATGATTTATAAGAATTCCGATCACATGCCTAATTATTTGCACGTAACAATATTTTGCAAAATGAGAAAGTCACTTATTAGACACTTACACTTATACAGTGATCGATATAATTGGTAGTTCATATGTTTATTTGGATATGTCCACGTAATGTATGATGGATGGTATTAATTGTATATTGTCTTTGTGAATTGCCCTACTTTGAAAATTTCCAAAGGTTCCTAAACAACATAGGAAAACTTAAATCCATATTGGATTTCATTTTAGCCTCTTCTCTGAAACTTATTAATATATCAGTTCATCATAATTCAGTTCATTAAGAAAATAATTAAATAATATTTAGATTGATTTAGTTATACTGATCATATTTCTCATCAGTAAATTTATTTTCACTTCAATTCAGTTCAACAAGAAATAAGTCTGAATGATTAATTAGTTCTACTGATTAATTTGTTGGCGGATTTGCAGAAAAGGCCAGCCTGGTTTACCAAAAGGAAAAGGTAGTAGTGTTAGATGAATCCCTTCATGTGTTTGGATTACAAGTGATCGAAGGAGGCCATTTGAACCACGGTTTCTCTTCTTACACAACCGTGTTTCAGTTCACGGCCGCCGCGGAATCAAAAGCCATCACCATTGTTGATGTTAAGGTCTTATATGAGATTGAAGAAGACAACAATGAAGCGATGCCAGAGGAAGCCATAAAAGCTTCTGTTGGCTTTATGAAATGCCTTGAAGACTATCTTTTGAAACAAGAAAAGTAGAAAGTTGTGTGTACTTTCATACACTTGTTTTTTTTTTTTTTTTTGAAATAAATACATTTGTTAATATTTTATGTATTATATATGATTCTGATTATGCCACTATTTGATAATATTTTTCTCTATAAATTTATGGAAATTGGTTCCTATCTTTCAACAATTTTGTAGGTGATTGTCCCAGTCGGTCTTCATTAAAATGTGTTTATGGCAAAACAAAGTTGATTATAATTTGATTTTTAAAATCATATGGATATATCTTTCCTATATTAAGCTGCACATTTTTTAGTTAATTTTGTCAAAACATGTTTGTTGCAATTGTTATATGTGTTATAATAATATCATACGAGATATATTTGGTTAGATTCACAATACGATCTGTTTTTTAACTATAAAATTTTGGACCATAATAATGTATGAGAATAAAATTATTGACGGTCAAACCTATTATGAAAAAGTTCACTAAAAAGTGTGTAGTTTAACATGAGACTGAGTGATACCATAATTGAATGAAACTTTTATAATGTCAACGAGTGTGTGCGCATCTCAAGGTGAAGATATATTTCGGTTTTCAAGGCTCTTCATTAAATAATGACAACAAATGTATCTTTTTTTTTCATACACTAGTTTTCATACACTAGTTTTTTTCATTAAATAATGACTAGTATAAAAAATATACTAGTTTTCAATTTTTCATATGGAGAAAAGAAATCTAACGTTTTGTGTTTTAATTTGTAGTAGTATATAATAATGACATTTTATAATTACCTGACGTGAGAAGCTCAAGATGCCTTCTTTGACATTAGTTAGTACTAGTATCAGTATCACAAGCTAGTATGCATTTTGCGAGTCAACTATTTGGGGCTTGAAAAATGCACAAATTTGAATATTAAAATCGTTTTGGAGCTTTATAGTATATCATAGCATTTAGATTTGAATCGGAAAAAAAAAACAAAGGATGAAGAAGGAAGCCAAAGTCCAGATTACGGTGGGAGTCGGACTTGAATCCATCTGGAATGCCTTCGCAAAAGATCACGCAGCCACGCTCATGAAAATCATTCCCGATATAGCCAAAAGCTGCCAAATTGTCCACGGCGACGGTGGGCTTGGAACCATTTTTCTAATAGAATTTGGCTCCGGTAATCTTCTCCGATTAGCATTTCCCGTTTTAGATGATTCCGCCGTGTTTGGATTATATATGCGATCCATCACATGATGGTTATTGATCGTATTTTACTTTTGACATCCGTATTTCTGAATCTTAACCTCCTTCATCACAATCTTACGTTCTGACGATTCAACTTTTTTATCTGATCTTTATGAAACAATTGAGAATTGGTCTAATTAGTAATTATTTCTTTTGTTTGATCCTTGAATTTCCAGAAAAGGCAAGCTTGGGTTGCCAAAAGAAGAAGGTATCGGTCTACGATGAATCAGCTCATGAGTTTGGGTTGCAAGTGATTGAAGGAGGATATTTGAATCATGGCTTCTCTTCTTATGCCACTCTGTTTCAGTTCACTGCGATTGAGAATTCCGACACCATTGTTGATATTAAAGTCGAGTGTGAGATTGAAGAAGACGGTAATCATACGCCGCCTGAAGACACTATAAAAAATTCAGTTCATTTTATCAAGTGTCTTGAGAAGTATTTGTTGAATGTAGAGTAGTAGTATTAACACATTTTCCATAATGTGCCACTATCTAATGGTTGGCTTGTAATTTATGGGCGTATCTTTTGGATTTGGTATTTTATACAGAGAAACCTGTCTCTGTTCAGACAAAGAACAAATATTGACTTTCTCACTTTCAATCATGATCTTTTACGTAATAAGTATGATCATTCATTGTATAATTGTCGATCTTCTCAGTTTCATGTCTGATCTTCTCACTTTCAAATATGATCTTTTACGTAATAAGTATGATCATTCAGTGTACATATAATTGCTGATCTTCTCGGTTTCATATCGGATCTTTCACCTTCTAAATGATCTTTTATGTATTAAACATGATTATTTTATAAGAATAACATAAATCATATCATATCGTACATATCCATCAACACCTAACAATACTCTCAAATTAATATCCATTTAGGGAACTAAAACATCGGTTTGCCCCTCATCCTAGAAAATCGATATATCATTACAAATGTAACACATTAGTTCACATTTCATATCATTGAGTGTCACATATTATATAAGTCCGATAAAGGCAATGCCTATCAAAATTATCACAATTTAAATATGTCGTAAATAGATCTTGCGAAAAGGTGTCTATAAATCCCTCCATATAATAATGGTGGATACAGAATGTACAATTGACATTATAATCGATAAATTACAAATTTAAAGGAAATAAATTGATCACATATGGAATATAGAGAATTATTACGATATTCAGCACGTTGAAACTTGAAATACTTTAAGTTCTCATGCAGAAATGCACTAATTAGTAGATCATTTCTTGCAAACAATGCCAACCCCACTCGCCGATCCGCCGGAGCATTTTAAGGTACTCACTTCCACGGCCAACGGAATCCCACTTTCACTCCCACTCATCGGATCATACAAACAGTCCTTACAATCTGCTGTCAGAAGCGACTTTGTCCTGAACTTATCCTCGCCGCCGAGAACCGCCATTGCCGTCCCGGGCTTCGCCGGATTCACAAAATCCGGCCGGTAAGTTCTTCCGATGACCCCGTCAACCTGGTCGGAAAGACGCAGGAACCTAAACTGCACTTCCAGATGAGCGAAGCAATCATCGGACGGGATATGGTAGCTATGGACACGGTCATCTTCTTTGGTGATCGGCACCACTTTGACTGCGATCTCCACAACGTCGGGGATCGAAATGAGCACGGTGTTCTTGTCGGTGATTCTCTCGAGCTTGAATTCACCATCTTCGGACTCCCATTCTGGTCCGAGGGCGATTTGCTGGCCGTCGTAGGAGAGTTTGAGGCGGTCGGAATTTTCGTCCCATGTTGTGGTTTTCGCGGCGTCGAGAGATAGGGAATGGGAATCGAACATGATTCCGAGGGCCTGAATCCAGGTGAAGTCGCGGGTCCGGCCAGCTGGCCGGAGTCCGATGAACCTAGCATTGATTTGGAGGTTCTTGTCGGAAACTAGGGCGAAATGCTCGTCTCTCTTACCGTGGAAGTAGAATACGATGCCATCACCGCCGATGAAACGCGGGTCGTAGCATCCGGATCCGAACCCGTTGCAATTTGGTATCCGGTCTATAATAATAAACCAAGAAAGTCAATGGATTTATAGCAATCTTAAAAACGACATGAGAACCTGATACACGTACAATGCACATTATGACTATATAGAACGTTAAATGTCAATGCAAATAGGCAAAACATCAAATATAGAAAGTTTTAATGAAAACGTGCAAACACCCAAAAACGATAACGATTGAGGTTAACCACTAACTAGATGCATAATGTAAGTAGCACCAATAGTCAATCATGTTGAGTTAGCTATGGTTGATAATGTCAAAGCACAAGTTCCTGAATTAAAATTTAACACGAAGTATATTAAATCATGAAAAAATATAGAGTACCGATTGCCAGTGCATATATAGATAGAATTTTATATAAAAAATGGTGCATATTGAAGAACATAAACAATAATTAAATCGAGTAAAGGTCGATCAACTTGTATAACATGAAATAGTTGCCAAAAAAAGGAAATAACTACTCTTGTCACAAATTAAAATGAACAGTTGCTAGTTGCTTTTTCACGATCTCCATATCAGTCACATTTGACATCTCTACATGTGTTAAATAACGATGCATAAAAAGTTGATAAAAATGTACGATGGTGATCGCGATTCTTACTTTTGCAGACGGCCTCGCAGGTCGGAGAAGCGCAATCAACCAAGCAAGCCTTCTGGTTTGCCTTAGCTGGTTTTCTAGAAGGGCATTGTTTAGGGCAGGTTATAGTCTTACCCTTGCATTTGCCAACCAGACAGAGAAGCTTCTCTTGATTCGTTTTCTGGGCAAGGACAACTGTCATACAAGAAACACAGAACATAAAGATGATGAGAGTGTTAAGGTTCTTCATTGAAAGTTGTAATATATGCTGTGAAGAAAGATACAAGAATTTATATAGGAACTGATCATTTGATTATGTACCTATTTTTCTGTAAGAATAAATGCACTTGAGTTCTCAAGACAACTCAGATTCATTCTGACTTCTCATTTTAATGCGTGGATTAATAAATAGTCAACGTAAGGAAATGGGAAACTTTCATTTTAGTTCTCAGAAAGATTGAATATGTTGTTTTTCTGTTTATTTATTAGTGTTGTGAATATAAACGTTCTCTCCATGTTCTCCTACCCAATAATGGTGGCGGCAGGACTTCAGCAATATGAGAGCTCTGAAAGTCAGCCTTCTTCAATCCTTGTACATGATGAGTTCGCGCACAGTAAGTTTGCGATTGCTATCTGCATCTCGTATTTTACTGTGCGCGAAAGCTAAACCGAACAAGGATAAAAGTGAAAACCAGTAATCTCACAGCATTCAAAGTGGAGCTAACTTGACCTAAATACGATAAGGAATCTAAGGGGCGCGATCCCTGATTTCCATATAACGATGGCTGTGTTGCGAAAACACGAGTTTTTTACGTGAAATATGGGGGAAATCATGAAATCTTTCTGCTATTCTCACAGATAATAGCAGTAATTTAATCTAGATATCTGCTGCAGGTCAAATCTTCCTTTACTTTTTCACTCTTGAACACGCTTTGCCAGGTTTGTAATCCTGGTCAACTCTTTGGCCTTGTGTATCTTACTTCTTTCCACGCAATAACTTTATTATGTACTTAATGAACCAGCAATACCAGATAAAGAAATTAACCTAATCTTATAACTGCTTAAAAGCCACAGAAATATCTTCTGTACAAAGTGATTCCAAGAAAAGCTACAAATTTACTCAGCAAATGATAGATAACACAATCAAATGTTACCATGAAAGTAGATCAATACAAACAGCAACATAATGGATATGAGATGTAACGATAACAACTCACAAAAACAATTGCGAGAAAAGAAGGGAAAATGAAGTATCATTCTTTCAAGAATCAAAAGTTAACTCATATGGCTGCTATCTTTCCACAAGAGTGCATCTGTTTACATGAAAATGGAAAGTAACTATAGTCTATATGGCTGTATACAGCCGATAACCCCTGCACTTTTCAGAGAGACTGTAAAAAAATAACATCAAAAAGGAATTCTACATCAGAATCGATCATTGAGCATAAACTGCAGCACTTCAAGATCCTAGGGTTACCCAAATGGATCAAATCTACGAAAGAGAAATACTGTAAGTCTGTAACCTGTATGTTCCCCCAAAACATGTATAAATTCTCCTCAAAATAGCTAAGTGCTTCAGATAACAGTCTGTGGAGTTGCTGGCACGCGACTCCGACCTCTGCCTCTACGAGCATTCAGAATGCTAGTAGCAACAGAGCTGCCTAAAGTCCCTAAACCACTGAGTCCCGTTAGGTTCAGATGCAGACTTCCAAACAAGTAAAGCAGTCGGCCTTCGAAACCTTCAGTCACCTGCAGCAGCTCTTTAGCCTGCTCACGGGATATAATCGTGTAAACATCCAGGTCTCGGGATGGAGTCTTTTCATCATCAGCTGTAACTTTATTATCCTTAAAATGGAGCTTCAGAAACCCTGCTGATTTAGGGTCTTCATTCAGAGGGTTGAAGACAAATAGCAGACTCCCACAGGCTATATCAGGCTTCTTGAATAGCTCTGCCATAATATCATTGCTGGGACCCACACTCTTCTGCGTGAGCTTCCCGGGATAATTCAGACGAGCTTTTGTTGCTTGAAAGATGCGGGATGCTTCCCTTAGGCCACTGAGATACGCCCCATGCATGGTTGCTGGGTGCTCTCGAATTGTGGCCTCCCCACCAAAAAAGAGACGAGTCCCCACAGTCTCTGAAAGTATGTCATAATCCCTTCCAGAAGACTGCACTTGGACATGAGAGTATGATCCATAAGAAAAGGGATCACTGCTCCACTTTGTACATATGGACTGTATGGGATCGGGCACATCAATGCCCTTTGGGCCATGAATACCTGAAATTTATCAAAATCATTAAAAGGGAAAACAAGGCTCACTTCAGAGCGGATAGAACATCAACCATGAGCAACACTGCCTACTTTGTAAGGAGAGCTAGATATGAACGGTGAGGAAAATGAAAAATGCACAACTTGAAAATTTTTAGGAGAGCTAATTACCTCTTAGGACTTTAAGAACCCGATCAAGTTCAATGGCAGGATCAGTCTCTTCAAAAGACTGTGCAGCTTCTCCAGCCACCAGTGCAACTAAGACAGCTCCACCAGAAACAGTATGGTAGCCATAAAACAGGAAAAACTCTCCTCGTCTTTCACTGGACTCGTTCAGGCAGCCAAATGTGTCTAACTCCTCCCCCCAAAAGACATGAGGAAATAGCATGGCAACCTTATTAAGCAACCCAAATCCAAGCCTATCAATGGCTTCTAGTTTCCTTGGAGGCAGTTCTGGCTCAAATCTTATTGCTCCTTTCTTAAGGACCCCAAGAGGAACAGTACAAAGGACCATGTCTGCCTCAAACACCTGTTCCCCGGAAACCACCTGAACCCCATCAGCGCTGTACCTGATAGTCTGAACAGGCTGGTCATATAATATGGGGATATCTTTACATAATGCTCTAATGATCCTCCCATTTGCACCAGCAAGAAAACAGTGATCACCCCCCATTTCATAAGGATCATCCTGATCCCAATAAGCAGCAGACAGTTGTGAAAGGCAACCAGCATTGGCGTATTCTAAATTGGCAAAATGCCAATCCAGGAGTTGTTTTTCCTCAGTAGTCCTAGCCACAGCATATAATTTTCCAAGATTATTTAAAACTGAGCCTAAAGACACCTTGTTAGCTTCTCCACCCAAGACTTGTCTAAACTGGGTTACCTTGTCAAGCAGCTTGTTGAAGATGAGTTCCACGCTTGAATCAACATCCTTATCAACAGGTGATCCATCAGGCCTGTACAGCGGACAGTTGGTTCTAACCTTGTGAAGAGGGATACTCAGCTGTCTGGCTAAAACCCCGAGTGGATTAGCATGGATACCAGTTATCACACTTCCTCCCATATCCACAGCAGCATACTTGCCCTCTTGACCCATCCTCTCTGTGTAAACCCTTCCCCCAGGCCGGTTCCTACCCTCAAGGATGAACACCCTAAAGCCAAAGGACAATAGCTGCCTAGCTGCACCCAACCCAGCAAGGCCAGCTCCTACGATTACCACAGTCCCCAGGCACCCCCCTTCCTCTGAACTCTGGGGAAGAAATGTGGGTAAAACCCCATAGTTTATGTACCCATTGTTCGAAAGAAAGTCGTATGCAGCAGTCAACAATTGCTCATACTCAACACTCACAGTCTCCCTAATCTGCCCTTTCGATAGAAAATTACTCACACTGGACCGCCACCGAGTAAGAATGTGGTTCCTAACGACGATGTAATCGTTTTGCTCCTTTCCACCAAGCCTGCTCACAACCCCAGCCTGAATCTCCTGTGGAAGAAGCTCATCGATCGGAAAACCTAGAGAAAGGGCGATCATTGCCTCGGTCTCCGTCTCCTTCTCCAAGTCATCTTTGTTGCCCTTCTTCTTCTTCTTCGCAGCTCCAATCTGCTTGTCGATCTCCTCGTCCAACAGGCTCTCGTCATAGCTTTTCGTCGGAGCCCGCTTCCTCGTCGGCCTCTTCGACACCGATCCATCCGACACCGGCGTGGTCATCATGTTCCCTCCCGCCCCTTTTCACACTAACACACCCCAAAATCACCTAAAAATTCACAAAAAAACCTAAGTCAACCCCAAATCCCATCGTTCTAAATGAAATCACGAAATTCACAGCAACCAATTCGAATTCACAGCAACCACACAATCATTAAATGAAATGAATCTACACTTCAATTAAAAGAACAGGTACAAAATTGAACTAGAAATTAAAGTGCTGCGGCGAGGAACAAACCTCCGTTCAACGATTCTCCGGCGAATTGAGGAATCCTCCGGCATTAACGACTGAGATTCTAGGGTTTTGGGCTGTTGCAGACGGAGAAGTGAAGGGGAAAAAGGAGCGACTGTGATGTTTGGAATTGGAGGGAATTGCTGCCTTCGATGGGCCAGAAAGGCGGGGTTTTTATAGGCCCATCAGTCCTTACGAAACGGTAAGTCTAGAGTCGCTATTTTAGGAAAGGTAAGATATGGGTCTCGTTTTTATCACCGCTCTCTTCACTGCAGTTTTATTAGACTTTGGCCCTGTTTGCTAGAGGTTATTTCCACCATGTACTGAACTGAACTGAACTGATCTGAATTGAACTGAACTGAACTGAATTGAACTGAACTGAACTGAAGTAAAATTGATGTATTGAAAAATGGAATCAGCATAACTGAATTAACCTGAATTTCATCAATTACATTTTCACTGAACTGAACTGAACTGAACTGAACTGAATTGAACTGAACTGAATTGAACTGAACTGAACTGAACTGATCTACAGATAAGCTCTGGTAAACAGGGCCTTTCTATAAAGTGATAAAAATATGTTATCTGATTTTGTAACGGATGTGACAATGTCACGCTAATAATCCAATCTTATAAAATTAATCAATTTTCTCGTGTTTAGGGAAATATTCCCCATTCAGCATTTTGAGACAATTTGATAATTTTTTATGTTGGAATTATCCTCTTACTTTTTAAAGTGGGAGTAATTCTTATGTGAGACAGTTTCACCAATGAGGCAATGCCAAATAAGCAAAATTTCATTACTGTCACCTCATCATAACTCACTACCATCTCATTAAACCTCGATGTCACTTCATCAGCCATCGGTACCAGTTGATTAAACATGTCACCTCATCCAAACTTTTGTATCAGTTAATCAAATCTCATCAAAAAAAGTGTTTACTCGGTCCTGCCAATAATTGGTATTAAAGTGGGTTTAAAGTATTAAAGTTCTAATAATATTATTGAAAATTATTATTATTATTAAAACTTCAATTATTATAAATAAATACGTACCCCTTCTTCAATTGTGCTGTTTACTTTCGGACATTGTATTACGTAGCATTTAAATATATTTTGCCACTAGGATGGAGGGAGTATGATTTAATATTGATTGAATTTTAACTGATCCATATATAAATACGGATATGAGGAGTGATTTTCTCCTTTTATAATAGTCTCATTTCACCTTTACTTTTGTCGCAATTTATTCTGTACACTGGGTACCGTGCGCATTGTACCTCAGGCCACGTGCTTTTGTACTTTTGTTACACCATAAAACTATAAAAGGAGATGTGGAAAATCGTTTAATAACGTGAAATTCAGTGAATATAGTTCATTTTTTTACTTTTGAAACTACTTTTATGAAACCTTCCATAAATATCGTTTACGGAACAATAGTTTAGTTGTGCTTTGTAGTTGAGAATTTTATACGAAGATTTAAATAATTTATTATATTAGGAATATACTTACTTTGATTCTGTTCTCAAAAATTCACACAAGAAGAGACCTGCCACTACAAATATAAATTTATAATGAGACGATTTCCAGAACCCAAAATTGAATAGAATTATTACATTTTAAAAAAAAATATATATATATATATAAATAACTAAATTGGAAATTTTATTTTATTTTCAATTAAACCACCTATGAAATGTGGGGAAATTTTCGGGTCTCCCAAGCCACTAAATGCAAAAGGAAATTACAATCTCCATGAGTAGAGGCGATTTGTGAGATTACGAAGAGATTTCTAATAAACCTCCTCTGTATCTGAAGCCGGTGACAGTTTAACTAGACTAGACTAACTAAAATAGAGTAAATGTGATAAATATGATAGGGGTCGAAAATCAACAGCACTTTCAACATATACGGGTTGAACTAGCTGACTGGAAGTTGATTGTAATGTTGGGTTAACACCTCGAATCTGTGATTTCACATACGCAAGGCATCAGAAGGACTGCCTAGCCGCATCAGACCTGGACGCTACCAAAGATTATTGTAAAGTCCAGTTTTTGTTAGCTGCTTTGTGGAATGTCATGTTGCAATATGATTTCGTCTGGCAGAAAAAGAGAATATTTTCCATGTTCCAGCGCATGTTTTGAAAGATGGAAGGAAAGATTGTGTGCTGTTTTTCCATGGAAACTATCGTCCTAATAGGTGTCTACAATGCATTTTACAGCTGATATAGAATGGGAATATTCGTGGAGCTGACTTTTCCATTAAAAAGAAGTTGAGACAGCCATGGATTCCTTTTCTTCAAGGTTTTGGATTTGGAATAGAAGTGTATTGAAGGAAGGAATTGAGAGCCGTGAAAAAGGAAGTTTTTCCACGGTATTGTGCTATAAAAGGAGGACATCAGTTGCATGCTCGATCGCCGATTTTAATAGCAAAATTCTGTAATTCAGAGTTTTTATCGTTCGAGCAAGGAGACAATACAGTTCAAGGTTTTCAACAACCACAAACACTAGGGACGTGTGTATAAGCTCGGGTGGAAGAGATCTTGCCGCCGCCTTCGTGGAAAAAAAGGTAATCATAGTAGCAACTACCAAAGAGCGAATTGGTTAGTGTGATAGGCTTGCAAGGAATTATCCAGATTGTAATAGACCGGACATATTTGTTACTGGGGGTGTTTGGTGATTAGCTGATAGCTGTTAGGTGTTAGCTGATTGGATCAACTGATTTGACTAGCTGATTGCATTAGCTGATTTTACTAGCTGATTGTATATAAGTGTTTGGTAAAGTTAGCTGATAGTAATTAGCTGTTTGTTTAACAAACAAGGTAAAATGACGATTAAGGGCATGTTTATATTTTATTAATTAATCATTTTATAAATAGTAATAATACTTTATTTTTGATATAATTTTTTAAATTACTAGTAAATATTAGTATGTGAATTATATTTAAAAGGAGATTATAATATTTTACCAATATACTTATATATTTGTATTCTTTCGAACTATTATAATATTTTATAGATATACTTATATATTTGTTGTCGTTTATTTCACATAAAATTTGAAGAAAATAATCATTATAATTCCCTTTAAGTATTAATAATTAATTTTTTATCAAAATACTTACTGCCTAAAATTGATAAGAGTTGTACATTAAAAATTAATTCATAAAATATTAAAAAATTGGTAATACAAAATACATCTTAAAAAAAAAAACTGAACAAAAAAATACGAAGCTAAAGCAAACTGGGCGAATAGGCCAACAGAACTTACGTAAATCTAAGGGAAAATTAGATGTACGTAAATCAAATGCGTCCAAGTAATAATGCAGAAAGAAAAAATGGTAAAAAGAAAAGGGTAAAGAAGTAAGTAAAATAGTAAGTACAATTAGATGTTTCATAAACGCTCCTTTTATTAGCGTTTTGAAAAAGAGCTTTTTGGTGGTCAAATCAGCTAATATTGGTCACATCAGCTGTTTTGAGCTCAAAAAGCTCTTCACCAAACACCCCCACTATCTAGTGAAAGATCTTTACCACGGGCTACGGCCCCCCAGACGTAGGTGCTTTGCACTAAACTGGGTGATCATATCGTGTCTTCTTTATATTCCGCACTTAGTTTTAATTTGCTGTTTTAAATTAAAACTTGACACGATATAGTATAGAAAACAGTAAGTATGGACGTTCAATTGGTATCAGAGCTTAATCACTCTTTTAATCCTCTTGCGAGGTGAGGGATCGATCTGCTTACTATGAAAAATGAATGAGGATCCATCACACGGGCACCGTTGTTGGCTGATGGAAATTACCCTGATTGGAAGACAAAGATGCACATGTTTATTGATCAACTTGATGATGATGCTTGGAATATGATTGAGATTGGTTACACTCCTCCAACCTCAACTGATGCTGCTGGACAAACAATTCCAAAACCTGCTCCCTGGACAGACTCTAAGAAGGCACTAAAGAGGCTGAACAACAAATTTTTAAGTGCACTGTATAATGGTGTTAAGGATGACTAGTTCATGATCATCTCTGGTTGCACAACTGCCAAAGTTGCCTGGGAAGCTCTTGAGAAAGAACATGAGGGATCAAGGCCTATCAGGAAAATCAAGCTTGGTATGATTAAGTATGAGTTTGAGAGATTGGAGATGATGGAGCATGAAACTGTTGATGAATTCAGTACAAGATTGAAGGACTTAATCCACATAGCTCATCAATTTGGTGAAAGGTATACTGAGGCTCAAGTTCTGGACAAATTTAAGAGGTCACTTCCTGAGAGGTTTTCAGGGTTAGTTATGAACTTGGAAATAAATTCTCAACTGGATGTGGTTACCCTGGATGAGTTGATGGGTTTTATGAAGACCTCAAAAATGCACACTGATGGGAATAAGGAAAAAAAGGCACTGTCCTTTCTTGCATCTCAATCAAAAGGGAAAGGAAAATTGGAGGAGGTGGATAGTGTTGGCTCAGATGAAATGGCATTGTTGGCAAGGAATTTTGGAAGATTTATGAGAGGAAATCAAGGAAGAGGTTTTTCTGGGAATCAAGGTAGAGGAAATCAAGCCACTCAGAATCAAGGTACTCAGAGTCAAGTTCGAGTTTTTCCCATTCCTCAAAGTGCACAATGACACGCAAATCAGAGCCAGGGAAATCAGAATTCAGATACACAGAACTCAGTCAAAAACTTTCAAGAAGGAGATCCCACTCAGAATAGGCTCAGATCTGTAGATGACTTACCAAGGGGTCCTGAAGGTACAAAGCATGCTGGAAAACCTCAGTGTAATGAATGCAATGGTTATGGACATCTTGCTTATCAATGTGGAAACTTTCTAAATCAACCTATAGTCTTTGTAGCATTTGGTGAAACTTGGAGTGATGATGAAGATGAGGGTCAACCAGAGAAACATGTGTCTTTTGGGGTTAGAGTTGTGGAATCAGGACCAGTCATAGATGGTGTTAATAATGATGAAAATGGTTCTATTCAGAATGCATATGATGACCTACATAGTGAGTGGAAAAAATCAGTTGATATCATCAAAACTTTGACATAATCAGAAAATGGGAGTGCTGCAGCCTTAAAACTTGCTGAAGAAGTTGAATCTTTGAAGATAAAATTCAACACCTTAGTGAATGATTCACTGATTGAGGAGCAGGAAGTTGAAGGGTTGCTTATTGATCTACTAAAGAAACATGAGATTTCAGAGTGAAAGAAACCCATAGATGATGTGGAGAAAGCTATGAAGCTAGAGACAATGACCAAGAGAGCTAAAGATGCTGAAGTAACCTCTGAGATTCTTAGCAAGAAACTGGAGATTATGACTACCAGAGCTGTGAATGCTGAAGAAAAGGTCAGAGCCAGAACTATTGACTGTGACAATCTGGGAAAGAAGTTGAGGTCCCTAACTGCAAGGGCTGAGGAAGCTGAAGCAACCATTCAGAAACTTAACAATGGGACTGCTAAATTAAATGACCTTCTAGTGATGGGCAAAAATGCTAGAAATAAGCATGGTCTGGGATATAACAGCAAGGTATCAAATCCTCAGATAAAGAAGACAGTCTTTGTTCATGCTGGAAATCAAGCATCTACTAGTCAAAGAACCACCAGAATCAATCAGTCCAAATATGTACTTGTCCCAAAGATGAAGGTGTCACCGGAAGTAGTAACAAGGAAAGCTCCTCCGAAGTGTTGTGATTATTGCATGATGCAGGGACATGATGATTATCAATGCATGAGACTGCTGAGAGATATCATGCGAGGTAAACAGTTCTCTTCATGTTGCAACATGGAACCTGAGCAACAGAAGAAACTCACCAAGAAGGTATGGGTACCGAAATCTTCTTTGAACTGTTATGTAGTACATACCTGTTATAGTGTGTATGCCAGGAACACTTGGTACTTCGATAGCGGATGCTCTAGGCACATGACTGGATCCCCATACTTGTTGAGCAATGTTCTACCATGGATTGATACAGTACAATTTGGAGCTGGCAAAATCAGCAAAGTTATTGGTAAGGGAGAGCTCCAGATACAAGACTTTCTTGTATTCTATGATGTGCTTCTGGTGGAGGATCTTAAAGAAAATCTCATCAGCATTAGTCATCTGTGTGATCATCAAATGACTGTGCACTTTGATGAGTCACTATGTACTGTCAAGCAAGGGTCTAATGGGATTCTCACAGGGAGAAGATCTTCTGATAATTGTTATATTTTGGAGCCATCAATTACCTGTTTGAGTTCTAAGGTTGACAACTCAACTTTGTGGCATCAAAGATTGGGTCATGCGAACACTAAAGCACTGAGTAAAGCATCTCGGATTGAAGCTATCAGAGGATTGTCTCAAATTACTCACCAGAAGGATGTTCCCGACAGGATTTCTGATGATGTTGATGATGACTCAAAAATTCTCTCCCCAGGAACCAAGTCTCAATTCTCATGTTGCAACATCACCTCCAGTTGCAGGAGAGTGAAATTCCTCAGGCTCCAGAAATTAAGACCGGTAGTCCAACTACTACAATTTCCTCACAGAGAATGATGAAACTCCCTCAGATGATATGCCTAAGCCAAACGGTAATGAGTCAGATACCTCTGATGAATCTGATAAGAAAAGTACAGAAGGAATTACTGGAATCTCTCTGAGATCGAAAAATCCACGAGGAGTACCACGGTTGAACCTTGCACAGATGCATCATGGAAGCCGACATGTGTTGCAATGCTTTCTGTCTCTGATCGAGCCAAAGAACCATACGGAAGCCTTGATGGATGAGTAATGAATCTCAGCCATGCAGGAGGAGCTTGGTCAGTTTGAGCGCAATGATGTATGGGAGTTAGTTGCTCGTCCTCAGAAAATCAATGTTATTGGCACAAAGTGGATCTTCAAGAATAAATCTGATAGAGATGGGACTGTGACCAAAAACCAAGCGCAAGGCTTGTAGCTCAAGGGTATACTCAAGTTGAAGGTGTTGATTTTGATGAAACCTTTGCCCTTGTTGCTAGGTTAGAATCTGTGAGAATATTTCTGGCCATGTCATGTGTGTTGAATTTTAAGCTGCACCAGATAGATGTCAAGAGTGCTTTTCTGAATGACATTGTGAATGAAGAAGTGTATGTAGAGCAACCTAAAGGATTTGAGGATGCACATCACCCGAATCATGTCTTTAAACTCAAGAAAGCCTTGTACGGACTGAAGCAAGCACTTAGAGCTTGGTATGACAGATTAACCCAGTTCTTGCTTTAGAAAGGTTACGTTCGAGATGTTTTGGTGGACGAGTTTGTATCTCTAATGATCTCTGAATTTGAGATGAGCATGGTTGCTGAACTCTCTTATTTTCTAGGGCTACAGGTGAAGCTGAGTATTCTTACTATTCTCTGTGATAATAATTCAGCCATTGACATATCTAAGAACCCAGTACAGCATAACCGCACCAAGCATATTGATATCAGACACCACTTTATTCGTGACTTGGTAGAAAGAAAGGAAGTGGAAATTAAGCATGTCCCTACTGAGAGCCAATATGCAGATATCTTTACTAAGCCCCTGGATGCATCCACATTTGAGACCTGATGCTACCAAAATTCATCCGACTCCCAGGTCTAGACGCTATCCGGGACTCTTTCCAAGCAAGCCCGCAACAACCCTGCAAAACAATCCCCAGGAGGCGTCCCGGGGAAGAAGCTCCGGCGTGATGATGAGATGGGGATAACGATGAGGGGGAAACGACGGAAAGTGCTCTCAATATAAAGTAGAGAGATATAAGTCATATATCTTGTTCACTGTTTGGGACTAGTATTTATAGTTGAGGCTACCTGCCTTGGATAAGGCTCAGGACCACTTCTCTTTGTCACTATATGTCCTTCTTTTTGTCCGGATATGCCTCTCGCGGGAAAGGCGCTGCTTTCCCAATCCTGGGCCGTAGGCCCTTTTCCCGGCCCAGTGGAATCCGGGGCCAGTATTATCACTAGCCCCCCAGACCAGTCATCCGGGCCGGTCTCCAATGCTCCTCCTCCTGTTGTTTTTTCTTTTGGTAGGACCTATCCGTGACAATATTAACTTCTGACGACGCTGTCTTTCCCTATTCTGCACTAATCAATACCTCGTTCACCGTGTCATCATTGCTTTTCCTTCTTTTGAGGTGGCGATTCCTATTCATATGCCTATATAAGGGACCTAACCCCCCCTTCTACAAGATTACTTTCTTCAGATATTCTCCAGATGCTCTGCTTTTCCAATCCTCCGTCTTTTCAACCAATTAATCTCTAACTCCCTCCTCTTTTCTTCTCTTCATGGGTTCCCCACTTCCCTCCAACTCTTCCTTGGACACCGAGGGAATTAAAAATCAGTTTGAAGTCCAGTTCCGGACTACTGATAACCTGGTTTCCTCCCCAATCTCCTCCCCGGACACCTATTCCGAGGCTTTCAGCACGCCCCGGGAGCTAAATATCTCGGGTGCGTCGACCTTGGATGAGGTGAGTTTGCGCCCGTCCGGGCATCCCAGTCACCCCCGGGGTGATCAAGATGAGGAGATGTTTGACGAGGAAGTTGGTGACGATGCTCCCCGGGGGCCTACTCACGGGGTGCGTCCGGTGGGTCTCAAATTTTATGATGTCCCTGGGGATTCCCCTTCTCTAGATAAGGATGTCTTAGATTTAGCCAAGCGTTCTTTTATTCCTCTTCCTTTAAATGCCTCTCTTTCTAAAATTCCCCCGGGAGTCTCCGAGCGGGAGGTTACGTGCATCCCGCGGATTCATTTCCAGTACGGGCTTATCCTGCCATTCCCCCCTCTCTTTCTTGAGATCCTTCGATTCTACAGCGTAGCCCCGGCCCAGCTACACCCTAACGTGGTTGTCCTCATCCTGGCCTTCTTGCTTAATTGCGCCGGGTGTGCCATTCCCCCTTCTCTTTTACTCTTCCGCTCCTTCTATGCCTTGCGGAAGGCACATGCGTCTTTTCCAGGCGTCTTTTCTTTTACCATTCGCTCCGGGATAAAGGACTTCATCCTTTCCAAACCTAAATCTGCCAAAGGATACCATTCGAAGGGTTTCTTCTTATGTGATGCCCGGGCGTACCCTATGCTCCCTAGAACGACTCTCTCGTTCCTGAGGACAAGAAACCTCTTTCTAATCTCCCGTCAATCATTTCCAGCGACCACAACCTCCTCCGCCTCTCCCCCTTAGATATGGATGCCTTTTATAAGAGCGGGAATGCGGGTTATTTCTGGCCTCGTGGGATCTATCCCAGCGACCTCTTCACGCTCCCGCGCATCTCTGCGGTGTGGCCAGATGGAGATGCCCATTAAGGCTTTATTTCTTACCTATTCTTCAGGTTAATAATAAAAGAAAATTTTATGCTCTAACTTCGTTGTTTGCTTGGTTTCAGTTCAACCCTCCGTATACGCGGATGCCATGACGTTCACTGATAAGCCTTCCGGGGGAGACGGTCAGGCAAGGGATACTCATCCGGGACAGTGAGCCCCGTCTACACAACAAGTGGCCTCCCAACCTGGGCCAAATCCTGCCGAGAATCCTGCTCTTATTCCGCAAAAGACCCGCGCGCCACCGCGGTCTCGCCAGCAGAACTCTTCCGGGCCATCCTCTTCCCCGGCCGCCTCTACAGCTACAACTACCACTCCTGGCTCGTCCCCCGCTCCCGGGCAACGATCCTTTGTTACCCACCGAACTTACAGTGGTGGGGCCAGCTCACGGTTCAAGCGGCCGCCCCCTGGCGAATTATCCGGATCGCCTCCTCCCTCTCGTCAGAGGACCAATGATTTCCCTCCTCCTCCCCCTCCTCGCAATACTCCCCCGCGGGCATCTACTTCTGAGGCTATCCCGGAGGAGAAAGAAGAAGTAATTGCCTGCCTGAGGGCCCGTCCTCTTTCTAAGTTTAATCAAAATTTTATCTAAGTTTTATGCTCTGTTTTGCAGAGTACCGCCTTTGCTGATGCCCTCCTTGCGGACTCCCAGTTCACCGAGGCGCTGAACCGGGGCTATTCCAAGTATAGCGCTGGGTTGTTCGCCAAAATGGAGAAAGATCTCCGCGAAGCCCGGGAAAAGTTAGCCATGCGGGATGACCTGGAGGCCCGGCTGGAAGCATCCCAGAAGTCGCTGGCCAAAAGGGAGAAGAAGCCGGCGGACAAAGAGAAAAAGCTAGATGAGGTAGAGAAGAAATACTCCTCCCTCAAGAAGGACAAGAAAGATGCCCAGCTTGAAGCCCTGGATGCTGTGACCTAGAAGGTCCTTCGTTCCACCGAGTTTGACAAGAGGCTGGAGGATATCGCTGCTGCGGCGAGTGCGGAGACCTGCCACGAGATGTACCGCAGTTTGCGGGATTGGCTTCCGGGCCTGCTCGCCTTGAAGCCCAAGCCTCCTACTATCGTCCCAAGGCGAACGACCTGCTGAACTACCGCTGGAGGTCCCTCCAGGAAGCGGACCTAAAGGGCCTGGTGCCCCAGCTATGGGAATCACTGAAGATGTCTTCCCGGGTCCCTTCTGCTTCAGACATCAAGAAGGCCAAGCTTCCGGCAATTGACGAGGCTTCCATTCCTGACCCCGGCCCGGAATGCTACAATACTTACGGGGTAGTTCCGGAGACACCCCATTGGGCGGAGAACTACTATGAGTACTGCGCGGTGCCTGACAACTTTAGGTACTGCGCAGTCCATGATGATGGGGGTGACTGCCGGGTAGGTCTTGGCGTGGGTCAAGACGACCTGCTATACCAATCCCGGAAGGCCACGCGGAAGGTAGGATTTCCTAAGCGATCTGCTGATGAGCTCACAGTGGATGCTCCTGCTTATGCCGGGCCGTAGTGGACTGCTGAGGATGTCACAGAGCTGGAGAGGAGGTTTGAGAGAGTTCATGCTGCTCCGGGGGAAAGGGGTCCTGCTAAAGACCATGTACAACCCTAGACTCTAGTCTGATTTTTTTTTGTAATCTTCTATTGTTTTTCAAGTGTTTTGTAACTTACCTCCCCGGGGGGTGTATGTAGAACTTTGGCCTTATTGCCCATTTTGATCAATATAAAGTTCTATTTTTTAATGGGATTATTATCTTTTGTAGTCTGAGCGCCATTTAAAGGAGGTTCTCCCGCAAGGACCCACACCTTATGTTTTCCCTCATCCGAGTAGCTCTTCCGACACCTATTTCTCTCTCCCCCGCATTGGGTGCCTCCTGTGCTCTTTCCTTCAGAGGAAACTAGCCCATTGGAGGTTCGGAGGCAACCAGGCTAACCGGGCCTTGGCCGAGGTGGGGCTAGGTTGCTTCCTTCAGGAGTTTGGATCGGTTTGGGTGCTGGTGTCATTTCTCAAGGTGGTTGATACCAAGTTTGGGTCGTTAAACTAGTGCTTCGACCTTGCTTCCGACCATATGCGGGAAGCCCTGAATTCCCACCAAACTATTGCCGAGTTGCAGGCCTTCATGACGACACTCAACATCGCACCGCCAAGGAGCTAGGCATGGTGTGGGGTGAACTCGAGCGGGCCCAGGAAAAGCTTAAGAAGCTAGAGACCCGCACTGCGCAAAATAGACTAATTGGCGACTTGGAGAAGGAGAATCGGTCCCTTACTCACAGGAATAGGGTCCTCCAAGATGCTCTACTAGTCGTCCGGTTATCATACCACCTTCTGGGTCTCAAAGTCGGCTTAGTTGGGGTGTCTCTTCTTACTGACATTCCAGCAGGGGTTCGCATGACAATTGAGCGCATGGAGACTAACCCGAGGAAGTTTGGTGAGGGAGCTCCTAGTCATGGGGCTTATCTGGACGCCGTGGAGTGGCATAAAAAAATAGCTGCGAGAGACGTTGAGCCTTATCCCCCTAACCTTCGCCGAGTCCCTGCCCGGGTGGAGGTAGATGTGGCGTATGAGAGGTACGAGGATATGTCCGTGTCTATCGACCCAGAAGAAGTAGCACGCCGGATAAGGCGCGTCCGGGAGATTGTCGATTCTGGAGTCACCACCAAGGGGGTGAAGACCGCTGAGGGCACCCGCATTAGTCGGGAAGAGAAGTGTAAAGGCGCAGCGGACTTGTTCCCTAAATACAAGTTCGTCACTTCTGCCGGGGTGAGAAGGATGCGCCTGGCAGAACAACTTTTGGAGGGGTCCGTAGTTGTTCCCATCCCGGAACTTGATGAAGAGGATGCTGAGCAATTGGAAGAACAACTTGCGTGGAATCAAGCTTCAGATGCCCGTTTTGCTGAAGACATCCTGTCTTCTCAATTCTTCGGAGGGGGTTTCCGCCCGGGTAACCCCGAGGGTGCTTCCGGGTCAGGATCCAAGTGGGTATATCGTAGCCTAGATAGGAAAACCTGTGTGTAGAATGCTTATGTAATTGTTCCCTTGTAATAATGGCATATTTATGTGATTTGAAATTTAAAGATGGCTGAATAAATATCTAAAATTTTTCCGGAAAACCTTCTTTTCATTAACTCTTCCCTGTAAGTATTACATTATCTGGTCCCCGGGCTTCATTCAAGCTCCGGGTCCGCTCTAGCGGGACACCCGAATGGGAGCTACCCATGGGTCCCTTTTACAATCCTTCCTCTCTAAACCTGAGACGAGGCCAAACGTCGGGGTTATCTCTCCGTGCATATTCATGCTTCCAGAATGGGGCATATCCATGCCTGACATATTCATGCCTTAGTAGCTAAGGTTCTGCACGGGGTACTCTACTTCCCGTAGAACCTTCTTAGGTTAGCTACATTCCATCTCCTGGGGACCTCCTTCCCCTGCTCGTCCTTCAGCACATAGCTTCCTCCCGAATATGCCTCCTTCACCCTGTTTGGCCTTTCCCAGTTGGGTGCCAGTTTCCCTTCCGGGGCTAAGTGGCTCTTGTCATTTCTCCTCATCACCCAGTCTCTCGGGGTAAAAACTTCCTTCCGCACCCTTCTGTCGTAATACCTTTTTACTCGCTCCTTCACCTTTGCTTCCTGGAGCGCCGCATTCTCTCGCTTTTCTTCCAAAAGATCCAAGTCAAGGCGTCGTCCTTCACCCTCTTCCTCTGGGCGCTGAAATTCGGTCCGAGGGCTTGGGACCCCGATCTCCGCGGGTATCACTGCCTCAGACCCATATACCAAGGAATATGGAGACTCCTCGGTAGCTGAACTTTTTGTGGTTCGGTGGGCCAAGAGGACACTGGGCAATTCCCAAATCCAGTTCCCCTGCGCGCCTTCCAAGCGGGTTTTAAAACCTTTAATGATGGTACGGTTGGTAACTTCTACTTGCCCATTGGCTTGAGGGTGGTACACGGATGTTAACCTCTGCTCTATACCGTATTTGACACACTATGATTTGAAAGGGTCGTTTTCAAATTGCGCCCCGTTGTCTGTAACAATGATCTTTGGGATGCCGAATATACAAATGATGTTCTTCCAACAAAACTTGACACAAGTTAGCCCCCGTATGTTAGTGAGTGGCTCCGCCTCCACCCATTTGCTGAAGTAGTCGATTGCCACAATTACGTACTTGGCTCCTCCCGGGGCAGTGGGAAATGGCCCTACCAAGTCAATTCCCCATCTGCTGAACGGCCAAGGCCCTGTGACCCCAATTAACTCCTCCCGGGGAACATGGATTAGTAGGGCAAAAGTTTGGACAAGCATTCCTGGACATATTTTTCCACATCTTTGAACAGCGTCGGCCAGTAATACCCCAGCCTTAAGATTTTCCTAGCCATTGTGCGGGCTCCCTGGTGGCTCCCATTAGATCCCTCATGCACTTCCCGGATAAGGTGTTGACCTTCTGACCTTTCCACACACTTTAGCAAAGGCTGGAGGTACCCTCTCTTGTACAACTCCCCACCCTGAACCACATACTTTGGCACTTTAACTCTCAGCTTCCGGGCTTGCACCCTATCCTCCGGGGCGGTCCCTTCTTCCAAGTACGCCCGCATGGGGGTGATCCAGGATTCTTCCTCATTTACCCACATTACTTGGTCGTTCTCCTGGTAGCTCCTTCTTCCTAACACCTCCATATATAACTTTTGGTTAGGCTCCGGTTTTAATTCCGAAGAAACCAACTTGCTCAAAGCATCCGCTTTACTGTTCTCCTCCCGGGGGACCTGGACCAGGTTGAAAGTTTCGAACCCGGCTACCAGAGGCTTTACCATCTCCAAGTACTTTTGCAAGCTTCTCTCCCGGGCTTCGTATTCCCCTTTTACCTGTTGTACCACAATCTGGGAGTCGCTGTGTGCCGTGAGAGCTTTGATGTCCATCTCCCTTGCCAATCTTAATCCTGCGATCAAAGCCTCGTACTCGGCCTCATTGTTGGTGGTTTTGAAAGTGAACTGGATCGCATAGGGATATTCCTTCCCCTCCGGGCTAACCAACAAGACTCCCGCTCCGCTGCCTCCGGAGTGTGCCGAACCGTCCACATACAACTTCCAAGCCGGAACTATCTCCTCCATTTCCTTCTCCTCGTGTATCCTTGTTTCCGACTCCACCAGAAAGTCTGCTAGGGCCTGTCCCTTGATGGCCCTTCTTGGTTCATACCAGATTTCATACTCTCCCAACTGTATAGCCTATTTCATCATTCTCCCCGATGCCTCCGGTTTGAACATGACTTGTTTAAGCGGGTAATTGGTGAGGACCACTATGGAATGGCCTTGGAAGTAGGGTTTAAGCCTCCTTGAAGCGTGCACCAATGCCAGAACCAGCTGCTCCAACTCAGTATACCGGATTTATGCCCCCCGAAGTGCCCGGCTAACAAAGTAGATTGGGTGCTGCTTTCCCTCATCTTCTTTGATTAGCACGGCACTCACTGCTTCCCGGAATGCCGCTATGTACAGAAAAAGCTCCTTCCCCGGGCATGTCTTCTTTAAGGTTGGCAACTGTCGAATGTGCTCTTTCAGGCTCTGGAACACCTTTTCACATTCATCGGACCACTCAAACGCTTTTGCCTTCCTCAGAATGTTGAAGAAGGGTAGTTGCCTGTCTGCTCCTTTCAACAGGAATCGGCTGAGAGCCGCGAGGGACCCTGTTAACTGCTGTACTTCCTTTACCGATCTGGGAGAAGTCATCTTGGCTATGGCCTCTACCTTTTCAAGGTTTACGTCGATGCCCCGACTTGATACCATGAAACCCAAGAACTTTTCCGGACCCACTCCAATGGTGCTTTTGGAGGGGTTCAGCTTTAGATTGCTCCGCTCCAACTTTTCAAACATCTCCTCCAAGTCATTCAAGAAAGCCCCGTATGCCCTGCTTTTAACCACCATGTCATCGACATACACCTCCATGTTCCTTAGAACACTTTCGGGCAACGTATGTAAATATATTTTTTTCACATCTTCCGCTACTTCAACAACCTTAATATTATTAATTCACATTTCATATAGTTTCAATTTGGTTTTGCAGTACTCAATTTTAGAGGTCGTTTGGTTCATGTGGGAATTAAGTTCCCATGGATTTTGTAATTACTCAGAATTTAATTCCTTTACAAAAATACTCAGAATTTGAAAAACTTGTTTGGTTGCACGTGCGGATTTTGTTATTACTAGTATTTTATTTACTTTCTGTTGTTTGGTTAACTTCACGTGATTCTTTAAAATCTAAGCATTTTGTATTTGAATTTTTCAAAAACAAATTCAAATTAACTCAACCAAAATATCACTTATAGTAAATTTTCAAATAATATCTCACTAGAATCTTTAAAATTAATTTATTATTGGCTTAAAATAAATCGAAAATAAATTAAAAATAACATATTCCACTCGAAATCTTGAGCATATATCGCCAAATATTCTAGAAATCTAAAAACAAAAATAAACATATAAAAATTCATATGTTTATAAGTAACATACCATGAACATAAGTATATTTATAGTGTTCGGGGAGACTGAAGAAGAAATCAACTGGATTAAGAGCCATCTTCTTTGAAACAGTAATAGGATCAACATCCATATATGTTGTAATAACGTTATGTACCAGAGTACATGCCAATATTATTCTACTCACATATGTTGGTTTTCTTAAGTTCATGGTAATAAACAAATCAATTTTTTCATATATGCAATCAATAAAAGTAAAAAAAACTAAAATATGAAGTAAAATGAGAGGAAAATAAAAATTTGCCGCGTAGAAGTGGAAAATTTCGCGCCAATAATGGGATAAATTGGTAAAATCGTACAAAATAAACGCGTATTTGTTTTCTACCTAGGGGGTTGGAGGTAACAAAATTCCCTCGTTCTGTGGGAAATTGAAATTCCGCGGAATTTATATTTGCGACGTTTTGGTTAATTTACGTCAACCAAACAAGCAGTCCAATATTAAAATCCTCGTATTTGGTTATTACCGAGTTTCGTATGCATACCAAACGACCCCTTAGAATTTGATAATTCCCAAATTCTTGGAGGGACCTAAATGAAAATAGTAAAAACTTTGTGGAAACATCGAAATTGAAATCCTCTTAAAGAAATTTTGAAGTAACAATACCGCAACTAACATTATATTTTTCATCACATTAAAATTATTACTACATTTGCGTGTCAAAACATAAACGTCGGCTTCTTTCATTAAATTGTTAATTATGTACTCAAATCCTATTTTACCACTTTAAACCATGGATTGTTTAACTCACAAACTTAATCATCTTGTTTTAACTCTTTGGATTAACACAATTGCAAAATCTTTGGATTAAAACATTAATTAACAATAAAAGTATATTTAATGAAAATTAGGATAATTCAGTTATGCTGATTTTTTGTTTCAATACCGTGATTTTCATTGTATGTTCATAGTTTAGTTTTGTTCTGTTACAGTTCAATTCAGATTAGTGCAGCAAGAAATAAGCTCTGACAAACAAGGCATTCCAACACAACAATAGTAATTTGCATTCATAATAAATTACAACATTACTAAACATGAAAAAAACACGTTTATAATAGACATAAATTGAATAAAATACTATGGTTCATTTATTTTTTGTGTTTAATCTTAATTATTTTTTGGATAAATATAAAATCATATAACTAACATGGTCCATAATTGTCAAACATATCTAGGGGAACATCAGCTGCACACAAACAAAGGACAAAAAAGACTGCCGACATTACGCAACGACCAGGAAGAAACACGCATGTTGATTCTGCACCAAATGTTGTGGTGGGCTCCACGTTAATTGTTGTATTTTTCTGAACCAAGTCTCCCAATCATTCTTGTTCCTTCTTGTCAAGATGTTTACCACAACATTATATCTCACACATTGTAAAAATATTGAGCTTTAAACTTATTGTAAAAAATTAACATCCTATTTTCTAATTCTTACATAAAAAATTAATTTGATCTCGTCCGTCAACTTAGATACTGAATCCGAGCCGTCCATTGCTCACTGGTATATATGCATATGTTAAACCCTAGTGTGCTTGCATCCTTAATTATTCACTAGCCCATGAGAAAGCGACAGAGCTTTGTCAGTCCGATCTGCGTTTTCGGTCGGTTCCGAAGCTGATCGGATCACGCCAAGGTTTTCGAATACAGAAGATCTGCAAACTCAGGCGAGGACCACGACGAATCGGAGTCCAGGGCACACGTAAGTGTCGGCGCCGACTAGTAGCCACTTTTTGTAAGCGCAACCGGAAACAGAAACGTTGTGTATCAACACCGGAAGGGCAGTAAAAGTTAGAGATTTTGTGATAGATCTTCCGTCCCACCTCCACACCCTCCCGAACCTTGAAGATGTTTGCCTTCACAAAGTTGTCCATCTCCCGACACACTTCAAATTCCAACAATAAGCTCTCACACATAGGACAATTCCGCTGGTTTAAGTAAAGTTTAAGGTATTTTATCACCTTGTAGAACCCTTGAATTTCAATTATTTTGACGATATTCACTTTAAAATATTGTTGTTTTCCTCTAAAATATTGAAATTTTAAAATCATTTTCATGTGTTTTTGTTACTGTATTGAGATACATTTTGTTGGGGTGGTTTTTTTGTTGGTTTTGTTTGTACTCGTTGTGTATGCACGTTGCTTTGTGGAAGTTAGCTGATTTTTAGCAAAATTTAAGGCAATTGCTCTCAGAAAATTTCAAGTTTATAACCTCTGACAACTTTATGTTGAGGTTGGTATGCTTTTTACACGAGTTTTATCTTTTGTAAAATACAATGTTGATGAGAATGAGCTTTCAATATGTTATGTATTATAATTATCTGAACTTGCCAAGGCTTTTAGAGTTTTCAAATGAGTCCGCAAGATTGTTAAATGATCATCATTGCTGTAAATGTAAACCAAATGTTGCTGCTAAAAAATAATTTTTGCTTATTGCTGTTGAATTTGCTGTGCCTGATTAGAGATGTTTTCCCGTAGAATTTCACTATGTTTTTGCTGATGAAATGGACTTGAGCATATATGTGTTTTTGTTGGATTAGATTAGAAATGGTTAATATTACGCTGAAAATGAAGTTGTTAAAATAGAGACATGTAAGGGCTGTTTTTTTGCTGTTAAATTTGGAGGTTTGTTTGTTGCTAAAACATACTACTGAATTGCTTTTGATATCAAAGGTTATGTTGCTCGAAATGAAAGTGAATTAGCATGCTGAGTAGAATATAAGCTTTTCCAAAGTGAAATTGAATTGAACTTCTGGTGCAAGATTATTGTTGACTGATGTTTTAATTTACTATTTGGATATTTGGTTGTCAATGTCTTAGGGATGTGAAAGTTGATTGTTTAGTTACATTGTCTTAGGGATATGATCATGGTATTATTCTCTAGCCATATGGCTTTGAATGCTTTAAGCACAACATGCCAGTTCATCTGACTTCTCGATTTTATGTTTCTTTGAACATGTTAAGAAAGTAGTGTGGCTCAACTGGCAGAACTAGTTTCTTTTTCTTCTATTGATGTCACATACGTTTTTCTCTGTATGTTGGTGTGTGTAAAATTTTCTCCCGTAATCTCGGGGTGGCTGCTCATGTTTGTTTATTTGTTGACAGTTGTTTATATACGTTGATTTTGGGATATGAGAATATATGATGTTTATTTCACCTTTATTACACTGAAGGTTGGATTTCTCATATCTCAACACCTACTTGGTGTTCTTTTCCTTGAATGTGCCGACACAAGTGGTCTTTGCAGGTGTGGTGGTCTTGGTAGCTCCGGTGGACATTCTTATTGTGTTGGTAGCTCGTGTGGTAAAGCCATTGAAAAATCAATTGTTTATTATGTTAGTGATTAGATTATGGCTTATTTGCTACTTTTATATTATTTTAGGTCATTTGTTTTATTTAATGTACACAAATATGGATACTGTCTCGTCTTGTTTTATGCTTGTTAATGTAACTAGTGTATAACATGATTGCTTTTGGACTTGTATTGACTTGGTTTCTTCACGTGCTTCTAGCTCAATTCTGAATGCGTGTTTGTGGATTTGTCTTAACTACAAAGTCTCCTTAGTGTCGTTTTTAATAATCATATTAAATAGATGTATATGTTTACCTTGTTGTTTGAGTTGCAGTTGTACTCGTGATATACTATTAGAACCTAAATATATGAGACTGTATATAATATAATATTGTTTTATATTATCAGGTTTTTATCTTTCGTGTGAGGTTTTCTTTTGAGCAAAAGTGCTTTGTTAGCCTTAGTTTTCTGTGTTTGGTAGGGTAGATTGACCAAGATTGCTCTTTCAGGTTCATGTTAAGGTCGAATGTTTTGTTGATTTTGACTCGGGGTCTATGTGAGAGAGCTACGAACAATCATTTTCTTTTCCTGTTTTTGTAGTTGTTTATGTTGAGTTGGTGTTAAGGTTCATATGTTAGTGAGTTGTAAATGATCATGTTGCTTATCCTTACCGACCCAAGAACTGAGATGCTGCTATTGTGTTTTTTATGTATGTACGTTGGGTTTTTATGTATGATTTCAAATAGGTTTTTACTCATTGTTGGAATTTAATGATTGCAGCCTAATAAGGAACCTTCTCTTGGAAACTTCCCCGCAATTGCTCTTGGGAGGTGTTAGTACATTGCTTTATGGAGTTTTGGATCAACATCTTTAATTAAGTTGTGCTTAGTACATTGCTGATTCTATAATTCTATTATTACTTAGTAAATAATAATAAAATTACAAAGGAAAGAAATGATGCTTTGAATTTTTAATGTTCATACCCATATTTGATGTTTCCATATGTGTTGAACAAGTGTTCCTGTGATCGAAGTGGGCCATATATGTTTTTTGCTTGAGTTTCTATTGGAAATCCTTTAAACCATGAAATGTTAGGATACAACATGTTTAGAATGTTGGGCTAAAACATACATATTCAAGTAAAATATTCAGATGTACTAGACCATGAAGTGTTTGGCTACAAGCATGTTTAGAATGTTGGGCCAAAACATGTGTTGATGTTGAACCTTGTTGGGTTTTTTTTCCTGATTTAAAAATAAATTTATATTGCAAAATTGATCTACATTTCAGTGATTAGATTAGACATCATTGTTAATATTTTAAATATTTTGATCATAACTAGTATACACTACTTATTTGTTTTGCACCATCAACTTACACAAATCAAAAAAGTTACAAAAATAAAAAATTAATGTGCATTTGGGTCCACTAGAACATGAAATGTTGGGCCAAAATATGTTTAGACATTCGAGCCATGTTGGATGTTTTTCGTTCATGATTAACAAATCAAAATTAAAATGCAAAAACATAAGAAATAAAACATCTAATTCGGCTAGCAGAGCAGAACATGACAGACATAACATAACATAACATTAAATGCTCCTTTGGTAGCCAGACGGCTTGCTTCCAAAATCGTGGCAGAGAACAATCCCCAAACGGAAACATTTTGCGATTGAATAGTTCAGTGATGAAACCTACAAAACATAAGTGGTAAAACCTTAGTCACGATACTATATACAACAAGCAAATACTATATACAACAAGCAAAAATAGTAAGAACATGTAGGAATCGAAAATTACTCACATGATAAAATGGTCTAATTTAGTAAACATTAATACTGCATTCTTTTTTCAGAACTGGATATTTTTTGGTAATATTAAAATAAAATTTAAATAACAAAGGCCAATTATAAGTCAAACTATACCCAACAAATCAGCCTATTTCGTAGCTCATTTCATATGTTTGAATATTGGGTCAAAACATGTTTAGAATGCTAGGCAATACATGTTTATAATGTTGAGCCTAAACATGTTTAGAGGTTCGAGCCCAATTGAATAGTTTTTTTTCCTAATTAAAAAATAAATTTTAAAAATAAATTTTAAACATAAATGTATTAAATTCATCAGAATATAAAAATTCGTTCCAAACTATCATTTGCAAACTAAATATAGTAAACAAAAAGCAAACAAAATAGAACCGTAGTTTACACTTGAGATGTTGAAACTTTAGCACCCAACCAGTCACTAATTATGTCTTACAAATTATTCCACTCTATCAGGGCTTGATGTAAATAAACGGCCAAGATTAGCTTGCAAGGAGCACAATAACTAATTTTTTCTTCCATTTCCACATAATTCACTCAAGTCACCTACATTTTCTTTATTTTTTAAAATGTCTTCATCAAAAAAATAGATATCAATTGGAACCGAAACTAAATATGTACCTAAATGAAACTAAACCGAATGCGACATTCGTATTTAATTGGATTTCATGTTTTTAAAAAATGTTGTTACGAAAGTTCCGCATTTAAATAAATTTTACAAAAAAATTCACTGAAATTGAACCAACAAATGCCTAATTGAATATACTCGCATGTTTCACTAGGTCTTATGTCAGTTATTTAATAATTACACTCCTTGACTTGAACGTCAAACACCCTGTGACTTTAAATTTCCATTAGTCTAACTTATTTTGGTAATAAATTTAAATACGTTAAAGATGTCCAAGGCCTTGTAACTCAATATTATCTCCTAATATGATATATGTAATGCATATTAAAAATTTGTATTTTTTTGAGCTTCGAAATTAGGTGTTGTAGAACAAATCGAAGTACTTTATTAGTAAGTATGCAAAGAGTAAAGAAGCCGATGTTTATGTTTTGACACACAAATGTAGATAAATATTTTAATGGGATGAAAAGTATAATGTTAGTTGCGGGATTGTTACTTAAAAATATCTTTAAGCGTACTTCAATTTAAATGTTTCCACAAAAATTTTACTATTTTCATTTAGGTCCCTCCAAGAAATTTGGAATTATCAAATTTTAAAATTGAGTAGTGCAAAACCAAATTGAAACTATATGAAATGTGAATTAATAATATTAAGGTTGTTGAAACAGGGGAAGAGATGAAAAAAATATTTGCATATGTTGCCCGAAAAATTTATATACATGTGGTCAATGGCCATTTGTAAATAACAATAAATTGGGTAAGAAAAATAAAAAAAATAAAACGTGCGTGTAAGAAGACTTGTACCTCAGACCTTCAGGTTTGGGGAAGCCAAATAAAATGTCCCTCCATCTATAATATAGTTTAATCCAAAAAAAAAAAAGTACCTCAGACCTCAAGTTTGGAAACATGTTGTACTACCACCAATCCACCAGCATCGTTAATGTTGTAACCTATACAAAATATAATATATCATCAGAATAAGTCGATTAAGAAGAAAACTTGTCGTCCCCAACCCAACATCCTCTGTAAACAACATTGCAGATCTATTTGCCAAAAACACAAAAACATTGCAGATCTCACCGACATATACCTAAGTTACACAATCGCAATGTTTTGGGATTCCGTCAAGATGCGTTTGATCTTTACGGTGATGGATTCATATTTCATCGGCTACCGGAGAATGATGTTCTGGTGATTTGATGGATTCAATCTCACATGGATCTGTGAATCCAGGCAGAGGAAGCCTCATCCCGTCGCCCATATCGTCCGGCATCCCGAAATCAATCTCCTCGTGATCTTCGTCTTCCAGGTACATACCGTTTTCCTGATAATTCCTCCCGAATGACGTCGATGCATTTTCCTCTGTCAACCTGCTCTCGTAGCCATCATTTGCAGAAGATTCCGGTGGCCGGAATGCCTCGGCGCCTGCCGCTGTCGCCGCCTGAATGACCTTAGGGTCAGTCGAGTCCGGCGAAGTTGACACAATCGGAACCGGTGATTTAATGTTGGTGATAGATGTTGAAGGGTATTTTTGACGATTCATATTTATTACCAAAAACACTTTCTGATTACTCATCTTGATTACCAAGGTTTACATCTTGGGTAAAAAACATTGGACCCAAAGCTGGGACCGGAACCTTTCCATAAACATTTAAAATGAATAACTAAAATATTAAACAACCAATCAGAACATGAGACATCAAGGGGAGGGAGACTCACTCGGCGGGACTCCTACCAGCTAGTGCTGTCAATCCTGACACGAACACGAGAAACACGACACGACCGACCCAACCCGATTTGACACGTAACCCGATTGTAACCCAAAAATTATTAGGTTTAAACCCGACCCAACCCGACCCGACCTCAACCCGAATATTAATGTTAACCCAAAATTTTTTGACACGAACCCGACTTAACACGAACCCGAAGATGAATCGAACCCGACATAATACGAACCTGAAGATGACCTAAGCCTGAAGAACTGAACCAACTTAATCATTCATAAATAGTTAATGTAATTTTAATTTATTTCTAATATCATATTTTTAATTGTTATTAAACCAATATATCTAATTTATTATAATTAATAATGTCAATTTTTTATTTAGTTTAAAAGGTTGTTTTATTAATATGCTCAAAAGCATTTTTTATTTGGAGTTTTTTTATTTAAACTGTTTTTGTATAAGTAGTATCTATTGTGTCATAATAAATAATTTTTCAAACTTTTAGAAAATTTAATCCAAAAATGCTAGTTATTGGAGTTGAATTGTTCCTTTGCCAACTCATGGAATTCCTTAACCAAAAAATGCTAGTTAGGAGATTTGACCTTTAGACTTATGCTTAGGTGATAGATCAAAATACCACTACACCACTTTGCTACTTGTCAACCTAAGGATAAAGAAATAAATATATTGTTCACTATACCACAAAATCTTACTTTTAAAAAAGACCATAGTAACATATATGGAACTATCGGGCAACATATCTAAATATTTTTTTCTACCTCTTCCGCGGCCTCAAAATATCGTAAGACTATATTTTCACATTTCACATGACTTTAATTTTGTTTTAGGACACTCAATTTTATAGTTCGACACTTCCCATTTTCTTGGAGGGACCTAGGTGAAAAAAGTAAAAACTTTGTAGAAACGCCAAAATTGAAATCTGCTTGAAGGGATTTATAACCAACATCTTCGCAACCAATATTAAACTTTTAACATCATTAAAATTTGTATCTACATTCTATAGACGAGGTATCAATGCTAACATGTTTAACCTTTGTAAACTCACTAGTAAAGTCCATCAATTTGTTCTACGTCAACTAGTTCAACAACTTAAAAAAATATGAAATTTTTTATTTGTATTTCATATATGATATTAGGAGATAATATTGAGTTATAACACCGTAGAGGCGTAGACGTTAGTTACGTTGCTAAATTTATTTCCAAAACAAGTATGATACTTGGAAAATTCGAAGTTACGAGATGTTTGACGTTCAGTTCGAGGTGTATATTTATTAAATAACTTAAATGTGATGTAATAAAACGTGTGAGTGTATTCAATTAGAGATTTTTTTGGTTCAATTTGAGTATAAAACGTGTGAAAAATATTTAAATGACCACAATATCATAAAAGTGATGATAACTAAAATTTTAAAAACAGTGTGATTCAAGTATATATAAACCATTTAGTTAAAACTAAAATTATCAATTGTGTTATATACTTGAGTTGAACTCACTTCGATCTCGACTAACCCAACATCAAAAGTTTGTTTCTTTCAATGTGAGTTTTGTGTATTATATTTTTACTTAATTCGACTCAACCTTACAAACGAGTCTAACTCAACCCGATCCGACCCGAGATAATTCTTTCTGAACTTGACCTGACCTAACAAGCTGGGCTGACACGAATCTAACCCGACACGACATGACACGACCCGATAAAAAAATTCTGACCCGAAATAATCCGACACGTATCAACCCGAACCTATCTGACACACGAGCACGAAACCCGACACGTCAACCCGAATTGACACCACTACTACCAGCCCTACACTTTTCGCATAAAAGGAGAGGTGGAAAATCGTTTAATAACGTGAAATTCAGTGAATAAAGTTCATTTTTTACTTTTGTCACTACTTTTATGAAACCTACCATTTACGGAACAATCGTTTAGTTGTGCTTTGTAGTTGAGAAATTAATACGAAGGTTTAAATAATTTATATTAGGAATATACTTAGGTCCTGTTTGCCAGAGTTTATCTATAAATCAGTTTAGCTCAGTTCAGTTCAGTGAAGTGAAAATGTAATTTTATGAAATTCAGGTTAATTCAGTCATGTTGATTCCATTTTTCAATACATTAATTTTCACTTCAGTTCAGTTCAATTCAGTTCAGTTCAATTCAGTTCAGTACAGCAAGAAATAAACTCTAGCAAACAGACCTTACTTTGATTCTGTTCTCAAAAATTCACACAAGAAGAGACCTGCCACTACAGATATAAATAACTAAATTGGAAATTTTATTTTATGTTCAATTAAACCACCTATGAAATGTGGGGAAATTTTTGGGTCTCCCAAGCCACTAAATGTAAAAGGAAATTACAATACTCCACGAGTAGAGGCGGTTTATAAAATTACAGAGAGATTTCTAATAAACCTCCTCTGTATCTGAAACCGGTGACAGTTTAACTAGACTAGACTAACCAGAATACAGCAAATGTGATAAATATGATAGGGGTCGAAAATCAACAGCACTTTCAACATATCCGGGTCGAACTAGCTGACTGGAAGTTGATTGTAATATTGGGTTAACACCTCGAATATGTGATTTCACATACGCAAGGCATCAGAAGGACTGCCTAGCCGCATCAGACCTGGACGCTACCACAGATCTGTACAACCTACAACTTTGACTATAGGGGAATCACCTCGACTCAGATTTCTCTAGTCCCCCAATAATTATCAGAATGGAAGTTAAAAGGGCTATACCCGAACAAATGACCCGTCGGAAAAACCTAGTTAAGAGAAAGCCCAACTTAACCAACATTTAAGTAAAAAAAAGACCAATTGAAGAGCATATCTCACGTCTAGCAACTCAAAACTCTGAAAATCGTAACCTCACTACCAGTGACCCAATCATCAACTGGTGACCAAAACTTCAACCTCGACGATCACATTACAGTAAAATAAAAGATAATTTGACGATCAAAATTAGAGAGGCGTTAAAGTCTTCGTAGTTGCCATTCTAGTAGGAGAAGTTTTTGCCATCGATTTTGTCAAAATGGTAGTCCATGTATATAACAAAAGGTGATCCGGGGAGAAAATGGTAGTTGTTTCATTTTTTACCAAAACATCCTTACTATTGTTAAGGCAAAAAAATCAACTTAAAAGGCAATGGTACATTTGGGGTATAACGGTACATTTCTGACCTGTAAGAGAAATATGAACTTGCTTATACAATTGAGAAAAAATATTATTACAAAAATAAAAATAAAAATAAAATGCAATGGTTGGTTGGTTTTTTATCTAGTTTTTGTAAAAATTTAACAAAAACATCGTTTATATGTGAAGGGATTATTAATCAATCTAAATAATATAAATACATCGAATAATTTGAAAGACACTAATTATTCTTCTCTCTCAACTTATTTGTAACCAGCAACTGTACATTTGCTCTTTCAATAGTTGATAATCACTTAGTATTGAATCCTTACCATCACTTATGTGAAATTTATGTGTATTGAAAGAGTAATAAGCTATCGAGTCTTGGTAAAATCTTGAAAAGTATATTCTATTCCCGTCATTAGCTGATTGAGGTTCCGAAGTAGTACTTGACACATACGACAAATATAAGTTGTTGTTCTTCAACTCTTTCACTTCATCCCAAACCATACCTGATTCGTTAAATTTAAAAGCTCTAAGCCATTTCCACTCATTGCCTATATAAATGGAGATGATTTCTTCATCATATTCTGCCAAGAACAATTGCAAGTACGATGATCTGCTGCAAGGTTCTTCCAATTTATGGATTCGTAACGTACGATCATCATATGAAATACATGCCATATTTCCACCACCAACCAAAAAGTAAGAAACACCCCCTACTCTAACGGCATTTACATTGGATTGTTGTACAACAAACATGCCATCATCATTTTCTACAGTAAGGTCTCCCCCATACCATTCTACCCACTTGTCTGATTCACCTTCGACTGATTCATTGTGAGTGACATAGAAAAATGGGCATGTTCCATCTTTCATGTTGGACATATTCTGTGATATTCCAATGACGAAACTATCATCGTGGTCAGGCGAACCCGAAAATAAAAAGTGTGAAGCATCTGATCTGGGAAATTCTGGTAAGCGCACTGTGCATTTTGTTAGTGGGTTATAGAAAAACAAGTTGAGTTTTCCATATATAATATCTTCGATGATGTATGGACTAGACATCAACAACCATCCATTTTCAGAGCAACAAATTCTTGAATTTTCTTCCAACGTTTCAGGTGTCCTCACATAGTACTGGTTACATAAAATCGGATCCACCATTGAAAATTTACCGTAACCAGCCTGCTGAGAATTAGGAAAAATCAGCCATGGGGACGGGCCACGATCACTATCAGATGCTCTCATATTGCTCCACCCCTTTACTGGAAACGCGTCACGAAATAACCTGCTGGTGGCTCGAAAATTTAAGTAATTTGATGGATTGATCAAATTTGATAAGATGGTTTTCAAAATGTCAATGGGAAGATCATCTAGCAATATGGAATATTTTTTTTCCTCATCCGCATTATTTTTGTGCACCTCGATATTCTCTCTATTGTCAAATAATTGGTTGCTTTCGTCATCTCCTCCATTACGATAACACTTCTCAGCTCCTGCGAGTACTAGAGGATCAGAGACAAGCACCCAATATGGTATAGACATTTTATCCTTTGGAGTAGCAATCAAAGAAGTTTTAAGTGTCTTTTGTTGGATGTGGTAAGTATATATCACATCATCTACAATAAAGACATGATTCCCGGCCTTGTTTGAATTAGTTGGATAAGCTATGCATTGCTTATGACTAATAAAAAATGATGCATTTGGACAACTATCCACCTTATTCCACGACATGTTGAGAAAATCTAATTTGAAAATTGTGACGCTCTCAATTTCATTCCACTCAAGTCCACCAAATGACACGTATATCACAAATAGGTCTCCACAACATGCAACCCTATACCTTAAACCCCTAACCCCCGGGCCAACATTATAATTGTGAGGCATCCTTGGAAAACTAAGATCAGGTTTTATTATGAGTCTTTTCGTTTTCACGATCTCAATCTTGGCTACCACATTGGAATGAGAAATCATAGTTATCTTATTGTCATCATAGGTTATTGGACATGAAAGTTTGTTAGCACTATTTATGTTGTCAAAGTCCATAAGCTCTTCTTGGTAGTCCATAAATATCCAATCAGCATTTTCATCAATGCAACAATGCAGAATACCGAGAAGATCATGCAACATGAGTAAAACCATGCAATCGCAATCATTGGGAGATTTCGTCAGTAAAACATAATCTATACTTTTGATATGGTATTCGAACACCTTAATGAGTGGTAGATCAATTGTTTGTAGAGTGATAACATTCCACAAACAATATTTATAGGACGGCTCAAATTCTTTTGCATCCAGCTTCAAGAGTAACCATCCATTGATATTGGTTGGCATAACTACTGAAGTGTAGGTTGTTTCAGGGATATTTCTAACGACATCAGTGGTTTTCGGGTTAGATATTACGTCATAAAACACCTGATTTTCAAGTTTTTCACCACTAACAAATACCAACCACGGGAATGGCCTACCATCACCTAGCGGAGCAACTATTACCTTCTCCATCTTCTTTGTTTCTTCAAGATACGATATTGATCTTGATCTATGTTTAAGCCTATATATATTTTTAACTGAGCGGCATATTATTCCTAATAGCTCAGGGATTAGGATTAGCAAACAATCCAAAACCCAAGTAGATTCGGAACTCTACATATTGGCTTAGAATAAATATAATACTATATATTATTTAGCACAAAATCTCATGCGTAACTGATTATGGTAAGAAAATGATAAATTGAACATAAATATTACGATAAATGTCAAACAAATTATGCTCAATTAAATTATAATTATATATTTTAAAAATTAGCTAGATATTTTGAAAATTGTTGATATTTTATTATCACGTAAATCTATTGCTCATACCTTATTGCATAATTTCTTTGAAAAAAATAACCATCTACCATCACTATCCCTAATATGGTGATGAGTACCTTTTAGGTCGCTACATATTGATTAGTCTATTTCCCAGAAAGCAAATTGTTGTTATACCACGCCATATATTTTACTGAAACATGCTCTATATTTTAACTATTATTTAATTTTCCGCAATTATAGAATAATTTTGGTTCAAAAAACATAACAAAAACAATTATTTTAGTGCGTATTTACACTATTTCAAGGTATGTATAAGTAAAATACATGACACAGTATAGCAATTCAGAAAGCAAATAGAAGTAAAATTTGGCCCAATCAATCATTGGATTCTTGGAGGAAGCCCGAATATGTGCATTTTAGATGTTCTTCACGCATTGTGATAGATCCTGAAGAGAAGAGTGAAATAAGTATAACATAATATCATTTTCTTTTGAAACCAGAATAGGAATGGCAGATGAGTTCATTTGAAACAGTCAAATACGACTCTAATTATGCAATTGAGTAATCATATAGTATCTTTAAAGCAACTAGAATTGAAGCATTGAATGCTGACCTGGTGATGATTTCTTGAAGAAGAAAAGTATCTGCACTTCCTAATCTGGTGATGCAACCATCTCTGAATTATTCAGCAAGAACCATTATCAAGAAGCTGAATATTTGCATCTGAAACCATATTCTGGCCTTGAATCTCATCAATTTCAGTTTGAAATTTGTCCAGAATATTTGCTCCATTTTCCGGCACTACAAAACTGTTCTCCATGCACTCCAAAATCCAACTGTCCAAGTTCTTCACCATTATAGACCTTATATTCATCATAGCACTATGCTTGTACTGATCAAAATTTCTGAAACATGGACTTATATTCGATACATCCATTTCTCATTTTTTTTCAGACTTATTTGAGAGCTCAGGCTCATTTTAACAAGATCATCACCTGCTGAACTCAGATAAATATTGATACTTTCAGCCATCCTTGTGAAAACAAGTTCCAGGAAAACTTCTAAGAACATCTCAGCAAAACCAGGGATAATTACCACACCCAAAACTTCAAGAATTACTATCCCAAGAGTTAACCATCACTCTCTTCGATTCATAAAAATTCCCAAATTTATCCCATGTTCCTCAGAGTTTCTTGGTCAAGATGTAGCAGTAGTTTCTATTTAATTGAGCACAACAGAACAACATGCCGCCACAAGTAGTTTCTGCATTATCTTCAAGCTGCACTTGGGATAACTTTCTGGAAGGAATCAAATGGTTAGAAATCAGAGTCTCAAAATTGATTCCATCTTTTTTATCATCTCTAAGAAAACTAACGAAATATTAATATGGTCATGAACACGCAAGCCCTGCATCATAGTCAAAGATGATCTCACAATGAGCTGAAAATTCAACTCATAAAACTCATTAGGAATAGCTAACACATACTGAGCTGATGATAAAGAAGATACTGCATTTTTATGATTCTCCAAGCTGAACTCTATATATGAACAGTCCATTTGCGCCACAATTTCACATGCATAACTGAGTGTCATTCCCTTCAAAGTACACAAGATATTCCATGCGATCATGACTGCTTTGAACTCATCTTCATAAGTGTATTCAGAATAATATTCTAGCCTAAACAAAGAACCACACCAGAAAATTTCCCCAACAAATTTTATCATTATTAACTCAAGCACATTGCAGCACCCACAAAGAACGAAAACAGAACCATTTTCTTTTAGTTGGACACTACTTCTCAAAACACTTAGCATATGGAAAGATACACCAAAATTCCCAATAGCAATAACAAAACTTTGGCAGCCAACTTCAATGCTAGGATATTCCAGTATCCTACTAAGAAATCCATCCAGGAGACTTTGCCTATTCACTTGAATAAAATCATCCCATTTATCCAAACTATATACAACCAAATTATTCATATTCTTAGCTCACTATTCATATTCTTAGCTCACTTGCTATCCAAACTATATAACGGTGCACATTTATTGTATGATCATTAAAATGAGTTGTACAACTGTAAGCTCCAGTCTCCTCTAGGTCACTTTTGACTCCATCTACCTTTTTATCTTGATAATCAGACCTCGTTCCAGGCTCACCTAAAGCCACACTAAGCACCAGTTCATTATCACCCAAAATCACCCAATAGTATCTAAACTTCCAAAAATAATCTTTAGCAGTTATTGTTGTCCAATATTTCCCGAACTTATTGAGCTTTTTGTCATATCTGTTATTCAAGAACTTAGAACTTATTGAACTTATTGAGGTTTGTCGCCAGTGCTCACAAGAAAAGGTACCTGAGCCTTGTTACCGTCAGTTGGTACCTGGGACTGTCCATCTTTCTCAAACCAGCTCGCCGGATTTTCCGTTGAATTGCGAGTTCTTCCCGCAACCGAGTCATCATTATCGCACCACCGCCATAGTTTCTAAGATGTTTCCGGTGGTATTCCTCATCAGCAGCGTGTTGTCTCTCCCCATGTTCATGTTGCCTGTCAGACTGTTACCCTGCCGGATCTTGTAAACCGGAAAGTCGTCGAAATCACCGTACTCGTAATCGTAAACCGCCAGAGAGTCGTAGAAAGTCTCCCAGTTGCTCCTCCATTGCGCTGCCGAGAATCGCCGTGCTCCGATTACCACTTGTAATGGATTTGGGAAATACTTGTGCAGCTAAAATTGCTGAGAATTACAGATTACTAGAAAAGAAAGAACAGAAGGATTTGAAGAGGAGAGAATAAGCTAATCTAGACTAACGGTCTAGGATTCAATCAGATTTTTCATAGCCTTTCTTCCATCCTTCCTGTGATTATATCTCCGTTAACCGATGGTCAACTACATATCCGGGTCCGATGGTCAAGCATATTGTAACATTTCGCTTCCAGCCGGGCACAGAGCTTTCTTTAATATGCTGGGCCAGATAACATAATATTGGGCTGGTGTTTTTTCCAAAGCCCAAAGTTGATAGAATAAAAGTGGTAGATCTTCAGTCTCACTCCCTCACTCCCACTCGCGTATTACAGAGCAGCATATTTCCAGAAAACAGAGCATCCATGGCTGTCCCTTCCGGCGATTTCGAATGCAAGAAGTACAACAGGGCTGGAAAAATCTGTGGAAAAATCCATGCAAGCTTCTTGGACTGGACTAATTGCAGCCATGGTGACCCAATCATCAAAGTGAAGCCAAGTAAGCATTTCTTTGTTTTTCTTATGTTTTGTTTGTGTCATCCACTTGATCTGAACCAATAACCATTTTTTACTTCATGAACAGGCAATTTGGTCGTTTCAATGGTGAAAGATCCAGTGGTGAACCACAATGCTAAGAAGAAGAAGAAGAACCCCTAAAAAGGTCAACTTTTTTGAGGATGGTTGCTTGTTTTTTGATGATTCATGCTTTTAATGCCTTTTGAGAAACTTTGAACTCATAGATTAAGAATTTTTGGCATGTAATAGTATGGTGAGCTTGATCTTTTGTTGGATATTTGTTGGAGTAACTTGAGACATCTTGGGATTATTTTGTGTGTTTCATTTGATGGAATGCTTGCTTGATTTGATTGAATTGAATTCTGTTATATTTGATTGAATGATGATGTTAGATTAGTTAGTAGATCTAAAACTAGGAATCCCTTTGCTCATACCCAAAATCACCCTAATTTTAGTCTAGTTTTAGTGTGTTTGGAATAGTTTGTGAATTGTGAAAGTAGAAACAAGCAAGAACACACTGCTGGAAAACATAGATTTTGTTGAAAAACAGTGTCTTGAGGAAAACTTGCCATTTTCAGGGAGTAGTAGATATGGAAATGGCTTCCAGAAATAAAGCGTAGGCATTTCTTATGATAGGAGTCCCACTTTTTGTTTTCTTGTGCACAGAACAGAGCACTGCGTATCTGATATCTCCAGTTTCCAACCCCTGTAATAGTATGGTGAGCTTGATCTTTTGTTGGATATTTGTTGGAGTAATTTGAGACATCTTTGGATTATTTTGTGTGTTTCATTTGATGGAATGCTTGCTTGATTTGATTGAATTGAATTCTGTTATGTTATGTTTGATTGACTGATGATGTTAGATTAGTTATTGGATCTTCATGATCTAAAACTAGGAATCCCTTTGCTCATATCCAAAATCACCCAAATTTTAGTGTGTTCTGGAATAGTTTGTGAATTGTGAATGTAGAAACAAGCAAGAACACACTGTTTTTCGAGGGAATAGTTCATTAGATTTTGTTGAAAAACAGTGTTATGTAAATGGCTTCCTGGAATAAAGCGTAGGCATTTCCTATGATAGGGGTCCCACTTTTTGTTTTCTTGTGCACAGAACAGAGCCACTGCGTATCTGAAATCTCCAGTTTCCAACCCCTGTTAACCTCCGTCCCACCCCTCTGAATCTCTGACCTCAACAGAGTCTTTTCCAGCACCGATCATTTTCCTTAGTACTATCTGCCCCCCTGTACTACAGTAATTATTGCAACCTTTAATAATGATTAATGATAAAGCATTGTGACATTAGATAAATCATAAATATATTAGCATAGTAACAAAATCAGTACACACACTTGGATTCTTGTTGAAAAAGAACCAATAAATTTTTAGGCCAAACTTACGGAAATTACCATTATCAATATTATGTAAATTTGAATAAAGTTGGCAAAGAGCCCGTTTCGTGATAGTATCAACTTGGATTGATTGTGAATTTGTGATGAACTTATATATACATTAAAATTAATGTTTGAGAATTGCGTAGGTGTATTTTAAATTGCTAGAAAGGAACTTCATAGCATGCATGGATACAAATTATTGACTTGTTAAATTCTATATGCATCATCAATTGTTTTAAAATGATTAAAATCTTATCTCTAGTACAAATATAAAAGAATGGAAAATTTCTTAAGTTCAATTTATAAAATTTAATCGAATGTTCAATTAATTGTTATCCGGTAATAATATGTGGCATCAACTATTTGAGTTGTTTTTCTATATTTAGAAGTTTGGATTAAATGGAATTATAATTATACCAAATCCATAGTAATTAAAATAGGAAAATAAGCGAATTTAAAGGTAAAATACCATGTCAAATTGTCAATTCTCAATTGAAAATAAACCAACTGAAAAGTGTAGAATAGCATAGTAGTAACCCATCTTGCGCCTAAAATCCAGAGCAGAAATTAAACAAATTGTATTGGGTTGTCTAAGATGAACGGGTTTAATATGTTGAAATTAGTAATAGTGTGATTGAATTAAATTAAAAAATTTACTCATATATTAACTGAATTAGTTAGGGGAACTATGGAAATGGGAAAAAAAAGAACTTGAACATAATTTGGAGATAAGGGTTTTTTTTTTTAGGGCAAAATGCTTAGATGACCCCCAGTTATGGGTTAAGTGCGATTGTGACCCTCAGTTCTTGGTTGAGTGCGATTATAACCCCCAGTTTTTGGTTAAGTGCGATTATGACCATGTTTCGATCAAATTTATGTAAAATATAACACTAAACATGCTGATATGACCAAATCAGGTATACACATATGTGAGTACACAGTATTTCTCTTTGAATTTGAAGTGAATTTCATAAATCATCCAAATATATTGTTTAGAAACTCATCAAAAATACAATGTAGGGTTATAATTGCACTTATCAAAAACTCGGGGTTATATTTGCACTTATCACATAACTGAGGGTTATATTAGCACTTTTCTCTTTTTTTTTTTTTTTTTGAACGGTGGAGATAAGGGGAGTATCTATAATGGTGGTCTTTAAATCCACTTTTCTTAATCAACCATTGTGACTTCATCAACACATTATATTATTCAACTTATCTTCAACACATTTCAATCTAACATAACTTTCAACTCAACAACATAGCACAACACAATACAATATTCTTCAACTCATTTTCTCATGTTTTAACTCTTATCGATACTTTTATGTTTCATTCATTTTAATTTTTACAAAAAAAATTGTTATTTCACTTGTTACATGATCATCATTATGTCAAACTAGCATTCATATATGTATAATTACTTTCAAGTTCATAAAATTAAAAAATATGAGATCAGCATGAATGTAACAAAATAACGCTAACACATAACTAACCAATGTTACCTATTTAATCATTTTTCCGTTACCATATTTCCCTTTATTTTTGCCACCAACACAGGTTTAAATTTGCAAAGTTATAGTATTATGTATTTTCGACATAACATTTTTCTACACTTATGTAATTTATACAAAGTCTTGGGTGAGACCGTCCTACCATAAGCTTATGGTAGGACGAATGATAGTTCATGTGTTTAATAGATTTGTTCATGTGTTTCACAGTTTTGTTCATGTGTTTCACAGTTTTGTTTGTTATAAGCTGGGTTCATGTGTTTGACAAATTTGTTTTTGTGTTTCACAATTTTGTAAATGAATTAACAAAGCTATGAAACACATGAACAAATCCATTAAACACATGAACTATCATTCGTCCTACCATAAGCTTATGGTAGGACGATCTCACCCAAGACCTTCTCTTTAATTTAAGTATTATTATCTAGGTGATTTGTTCGAAAGAAAAAACCACCTCGTGTTTAAATTTGTACAAAACCTTCATACTTTTTTGTTTTGAAAGCCAAAACATTCATACTTGTTTGATAAGAGATATGAGTCATTTCACTCTTCAACATCACTAACACATGTTTTTGCATAACAAGCGTTTTGAACATTAACCTATACATATGATCTCACCATAAATTTATTAATAAAATAACGTAATTTTTTGCATTTGATCTCATCACCTACTAAAATAACTTTGATTCCTTTGATTCTATAAATTGTACTGTACAAATTCAAATTCCATTTAAAATAAAAATAATAGTTGAGTATAAAAAATGGCTCAATCAAATTCATTCAGTTGCTACAGAAGGCGGGGAAGAAGACGATGGCCTTATCCATTCATAGCTTCCAATCACTTCACCTTAAACCCCTTAAACCCACCATTGCTCGTCGTCCCTTTAGCTTTACTTGCCAAGTTGCAGTCCAAAATCTTCATCCCTTTGTTCCCGAGGTATTGATTTTCCCCAGTAAAAAATGTTAAAAGAGCATCTTAAGTTTCCAAGAAATATTATGAATTGGGTTCTATCCTTTCAGGTTGAAAAGGCGGTGGATGCTTTGTACTCGGAGTTCAGAGCTGTGGATAACCTGGTGGCCCATAATTCTGCTCGCGTTCTCAAGGCTTTTCAGAATGCGCGTGTCGGGTATCATGTAAGCAATGGGGATTGTTTCTGGGCATTAGTATATAAATGTGCTTGAAAGATTGATGCTTTATGCTAGTTATTTGAATTTCGAGTGACAGTAATTGTTTGTCAGAACGTATTTCCTCATATTCATGTCCCATAAGGCTATGTCTGTGTGTGTTATAAATGCTAGAAATGGTAATTCGTGTTGTGTTATTCGAATAATCATTGGAAATTGAGTTATCCTTTCAGAAATTGTCATTCCCATGGTTTTTCTTGGTCAAAACAGTATATTGATCTAAATGTATCGGGCAAAATTCTCACCATGAAGAGTGTAATTTATACTCGCTTCAGCACTTTGGTGGTAGCACAGGCTATGGACATGAGGAAGCTGGTGGACGTGAAGCGCTTGATCAAGTTTTTGCAGAGGTTTTTGGTGCCGAATCTGCTATAGTTCGGACACAGGTTAGCACTACATTGATTTTTCCTCTTGGCATTGATGTGACTAGTAAACGGGCTCTCCATAGTTACCTTTTTCATTGTCAGTTTTTCTCAGGTACTCATGCAATTACTTGTGCTTTGTTTGCTTTTCTAAGGCCTGGTGACGAGGTTAGCAGTTTTATACTTTAATTCTATCTCAATCAATGATCAGATGTTGTTCGTTAATGATTAACTGCTAGTTGGTTTGCTTTATTTGCTTTTCAGCTTCTAGCTATTGCCGGTGCTCCTTATGATACATTGGAAGAAGTTATTGGAATCAGGGACTCGAACAGAATGGGATCTTTAAAAGATTTTGGCATTGAGTATAGAGAAGTCCCAGTAAGTTGATTCGGTTGTTATGAATATTATGTTTTTAAGTGCTTAGGACTTGTATAATTATGACTATCTTTGCTCTTGAACTATCTTTTAGCTTTCAGAAGACGGAGGCCTTGACTGGGATGCCCTCAAGAGTGCCATAAGGCCAAAGACTAAATGTGCCCTCATTCAGAGGTCGTGTGGTTACTCATGGCGTAAAAGTTTGAGTGTCAATGAAATAGGGAAGGCTATAGATTTAATCAAGGTATTTCTTTTACATCCATTCTTCCAAACTTTTGTATCAGAAAAGATTAATTAGCTGCTAAGGCTGTCAGTTCTCATTTAGGTATGTATAGTTGACTTGGTATCACATGCAGATGCAAAATCCGAGTTGCTTGGTCATGGTGGATAATTGCTATGGTGAATTTGTGGAGAATATTGAAGCTCCTATGGTCGTAAGTAACAGATTCTTTATATGTTTCTTGCATAATGGCTTACAATCTTGCTGTCAGCTAGTATTTATACAGTTTACGGCAGGGTGCAGATCTGATTGCCGGAAGTTTAATAAAGAATCCCGGAGGAACTATTGCTCCATGTGGTGGATATGTTGCTGGTAAGAAGAAATGGGTGGAAGCAGCAGCAGCTCGTCTTTCAGCTCCAGGGCTTGGTCTTGATTGTGGTTCAACTCCCGGTGACGTAATGCGGACTTTTTTCCAGGGTTTGTACCTATCACCTCATATGGTTGGAGAGGCAGTTAAGGTACTGCATTATCTTTTATGGACCTTTTAAATTGTCGTTGCACTCTGTATGGAACTATTAGCTTATTGTGGTTATTGCTACTTTTCGACCTTGACTAATGGGTTTTCCTCCTCTCCAAGGGAAGCCTTCTAATTGCTGAAGTCATGACAGCTAAAGGATACAAGGTCAAGCCTCTTTCTCGTGTTCCACGTCATGATACTGTGCAGGTTCGTATATGAATTGTCTATAGGAGTATAATTTACATGTTGCCTGTGAAGTAAATGATCTGGTATAATGTATGAATTCTGTTTAACCCTTGAATATTTCCAGGCATGCAACTCTGCCATGACTAGTTGGTAACATCTGATTTGATAAGCATATATTGAATGGATTTTTCTTCTAGGGACTTAAACTAAGACATGCTCATTTTTCTTCTAGGGACTATTGTTTTCTTCTAATTCTTTCTTAGACATGCTCATTTGTTGCTTCTCAGGCAGTGCAACTTGGAAGTCGTGACCTCCTGCTTGCCTTCTGTGAAGCTGTACAGAGAAGTTCGCCAGTGAGTTCTTTCACTCGTCCAGTTGCTGGGGCAACTGCTGGCTATGCATCAGAGGTACACTTATAGTTCTCTTGAGAGTTTCACTGAGGTTAATCCTTTCTTAGCAACATCAATATAATTTCGGGTAATTCATTCCCTAAATCCATGATTACCGCATGTTATCTAAATTCACAATCATGATATGAGTTGTACTGCTCTCATACTTGAACAATGAACACGGTTTAGGTGATTTTTGCTGATGGAACCTTCATTGATGGGAGTACAAGCGAACTCTCGTGTGATGGACCTTTGAGGGAGCCTTTTTGCGTTTTTTGTCAGGTTAGAATTGCATACCGTCTTTTTCTGAAGTTTCCTGAACTGGAGATATACTTATACAGATATACTAGACTGCTTGCTAATTAGTATCTGTCGTGGCCTGCTATTTTTGTTCCTGAAATCGATTTCTGGTGCAGGGAGGCTCCCATTGGACACAATGGGGACTTGTTCTAGGGGAGGTCTTAAAACTCTTGTGAACCGAATGTGCATAAACAGTTTGAAACTCTGCGGGCAAATGCTCCGTTTGAGTGAGGCAGTCTTGACCATGGAATAAGCGACCTTTTGTGCTCCATATTTGGAATTCGATATCCAAATCTTTTGACAGACAAACTCAAGTAGTATTTTGGATATAGCAAGAGAGGCTCCAAGCAACCATGTTTTGGAACTTATACTTCACACTGTTCTTTAGGTGAGGCCAGGCTAAAGAGACAAGTGGCTGCATTGTTTGACCAAGTGGCGGTTTTTTGGTTTGACCAGTCGAAATGTTGATGAATCTTGATTCTTGAGTAATGATCTGGATAATCGATTGGTCATCCTTTTCTATTGCGGGCCATATTCGTTCCCTTTCTATATATTTATATATCGTAACATTATATAAAATCTCTTGCCAGATATTGGTGCCGACCTCTTATTTTGTTTGCCATGAAACATGTGGGTAATTCTGGACTTAAATTGATTAAAATTCTTCTTATTCTAATCAAATTGATAGGAAGGTATGCTATTGGATTAAACTGTAAAATCAGATGCAAATTTACATCCACCTTAAAATATATTTACAAAATTATATCATTTGAGCAATCTAGATCTCAGTTATAGGGTACAAATTGCAAAAGAGGGAGAATGTAACCACCTTAAAGATATAGCACATTCATGATTCATACATACACTAAAAACTTAATGTGACTAATTTGTATCCTATTATGTGGTGTTGGATTATACTATAATGAGATTTACAAAACTAAATTAATTTAGTTAATCAGAATCTCGATGATGGATGTGATAACTGAATATATGTGTAAATCGGATCATTTCAATGTTGTTATTTATGCAATAAAAAACTTTAATTAGTAAGTTTTTTTGTAAGTAAAAAAACAGTATGATCCGGCCACTTAATGAGTCCGAGTCTCATATTATCCATAAGTATAAGTAATATTAGTCAAATAACATTAATTAAAAATTGTTTGGTCAAGATGTATATAATCTGTTTTTGGTGTTCATTTATTCTTCTCTCATCTTCTTTCTCCTCATTGTCCGACACTAAATCGCCACCCCACCATTGACGATCCAAATATACCAAAACCTCACTACCATCTACCTAAACTTCACTACGGGTTGCCTAACTTTACTACCGGTGACCCAAATCTCAAATTTTAGCACAATTTCACCATCGTTGATCCAAATCTCAGTGCAGAGATCACCGATAAGCACCGACCCCTTTATCAATGCACCGACAAAGTCTTTGGTCTATGTACCAACCCACCCCTACCAAAGAACACATTGTAACATTAGACATCGTCGAAACTTCTGCCGCATCATAACCGCCCAACTTAATTTGTGTGTTGAAGTAATGTTCGAGAGGAAAAAAGCGAATATCAATAAGTAGGATTCTGTATGTTGATAATGTATAGAAACTGGATTTGTCCCTACTCTGAGGGATTGTATCAAACCTTACTTGGTATATTTCAAGTTTTTTTATAAAGTTAATCATTTCGAAGATCTTTCCACAATTTATTTGTTAGATAAAGACCCTGTTTACCAGAGCTTATCTGTAAATCAGTTCAATTCAGTTCAGTTCAGTTCAGTTCAATTCAGTTCAGTTCAGTGAAAATATAATTTGCTGAAATTCAGGTTAATTCAGTCATGCTGATTCCATTTTTCAATACATCAATTTTTACTTCAGTTCAGTTTAGTTCAGTTCAGTTCAGTACATAAAGAAATAAGCTCTAGTAAAGAAGTGCAAAATCCATTATAAATCGGCCGACTCGAAATGCCACGGAGGCTTAACGAGTGAATTATATGTTGCCACCACCTACCCTTCTTAATAAATGATATAAAAAAGACTGTTACTTATAAAGATTATTAAAATTTTCTTCACTCTCTCTCTCATTCCAATCAGTACTCGTTAATAATTTTCCCACGGAAATCCCCATGCCCGTCTGTATCACGTTGAGACAGAGATTGGACCTCGAAACGTTCAATCGTTGAGCTACCGATCACGCTGGTAGCTGGGGAAGTAAATTCTCAGCGTCATAATCCCATATCTTCATCCATCATTCCATCCCAGCTGCGAAAATGAACCTCAACCCCTTTGGTAAACCATCCATCTCTCTGATTTCTGGCTATTTTCTTGAATGGTCTGTTGAAGATATAGTGATTCTACGTTTTTGTTTTTGTTTTTTTATCGTGTATTAGGGAGCTTTGATTTGGGTTCTGTGACCAGTTTCGAAATTAATCATGTTCATAAACTTGTGTTTTTACGTTTGATGTGTATAGTGATCACTGCTTGTAAAGTAATAAGAAGAAATATGTTTCTTGAGGTTAAACTGATTTGTTTGAAATACAATCTGCTTTCAGCAAGGTTTTTATTTGGAGGTTTGGAATATGCTATTGCTAGGACTTTTGTTTGAGTTGAGGACTAGGATCATTTTTAAATAGGAACACTTGATCAGGGATGGAGGGGTAGTTGATTAGGGAAATAATGTTAGCCATCATCATCATGATTCTTAGGATTACTGTTTCCTTTTTAGGATTTTCTATTGGTAATTTTGCAAGATTGAGAGGAAATATAAGCCAACATCATGAATTTCGTATTTGGAGTATCAATCTGGTCCATTGTTTGTTCATTTTTTCTGTGTGTAGTGACTACTTATATTTTTTCTTGCCAAATTATAGAAATACACAAGATGGATCGAGGGCAGCTCACATTTATGGGCTCTACCGCGTGTGTCATGCTTTCGTTGAACTTCACGATACAACTACTTGCGCAACATTTTTTGTTCTGGAAGAAGCCTAAGGAGCAAAAGGCCATTGTCATAATCATTCTGATGGCTCCCATATATGCCCTTGACTCCTATGTCGGCTTGTTAGATCTTCTTGGAAGCAAACCATTTTTCACTTTCTTGGAGTCTATCAAAGAATGCTATGAGGCTTTGGTAAGCGTTTTGAACAGTATTCTGGAAACTTATATTGTTAAGCATTTCTTTGTAGTTCAGCTAATGTCTTTCTGGTTCGATGTGATGTAGGTCATGGCTAAGTTTTTGGGGTTGATGTACACTTACTTGAATATCTCCATCAGCAAAAACATTGTTCCTGATAAAGTTAAAGGAAGAGAGATTCACCACTCCTTTCCCATGACCCTTTTCGTGGTATGTTGTTTCATTTCAGGCTATAGATATAAGATACAACAAAAGTAGTATATCGTGTATGGAACAAATCAGGAGTTTTGGCATGTAAGCAGAAATAATGATAACTTTTCTGTTTGGCATTCTTGTTTTTCAAAATTGTTACCTAAAAAAAATACTATTTTCAATATATTGTTTCTCGGCATGTATGCTTGGGAACTCTGATCTATTCTCCATGTCAATTGTAGCCACACAGTGTCAAACTGGATCACAAGTCACTAAAGCAGCTCAAGAGTTGGACATGGCAGTTTGTATATATCCGCCCTATTTGTTCTGCCTTGATGATTGTCCTTCAGCTTCTGGGGTGGTATCCTGACTGGATCAGCTGGACTTTCACCATGATCTTAAATACATCCGTTTCACTTGCGTTGTATTCCCTTGTGCTTTTCTACCACGTCTTTGCTAAGGAATTGGCACCTCACAATCCACTTTCAAAGTTCCTATGTATCAAAGGAATCGTCTTCTTCTCCTTCTGGCAGGTAAACTTTCCTAGAAATTTTCTAACTTTAGCTTTACAGAAAAAGTTGATATGTTTTATGAGCCTTTGCTGACATTATTGTGTTTGACCGAAATTGCTGTGATGAACTGAAGTTGGAGATCCACTGCATAATAACAGTCTTACGAATGTTAAAAACTTAAAATGTTAAATTTTATGCCGTTTTGCAGAGTTTAGTGCTAAGTGCTCTCGTAGCAATGGGCATAATCAAGTCCTCTTATTTCTGGCTGGACACGGAGCATCTTCAGGAAGCGCTTCAAAATGTGTTGATCATCGTGGAGATGGTTATCTTCTCCTTCTTTCAGCAGCAAGCATACAGCGCAGACCCGTACCGTTCAGCTTCAATTGCAAGTGCCAGTGACAAAAAGAATGAGTAAAGAACAATCATATGCTGAGATATTTTTCCACCTTTTTTACGTACACTATCAGCAAGCTAAAATAATAGGATTTTCAATCCATTATCTCGCTAGTCGATTGGCTGTATTCTAACACATATTCTGGATTTGAGATGCATTTATGATTGAATGTTTTAGCTGTGAAGCCTGTCAAAGTGTTGCAGAACTGATATAATAGTGTTCTATGGTAATTAATTTGATGCTATTTTTGGTGAAACATAGCATCAACTCGTCCATACGCAGTGTTTATAAATCACACAACTCGGTCAGGTAAACACAACTCGTCCATACGCAGTGTTTATAAATCACACATACCTTAAAGGTGAAACATCTTATTGATGAGAATAGGCAATGGAGATTTTCTCATATAAATCACATGTTTCCAAGCCATAGATGATAGAACAAGTTAAAAATATTTTGTAAAATAAGAAATGACATTACAATTTCATAGAAAAGTAAGGCCTTAAATGCAATTTATATTGTTTAAGTGCTCTGAAATCGCGTTCTCAGTTCTCACATCCATCATCTCCATTTCAGTCGTCTCTCTCACAGTAGCCGTTGAGCCCCTTTTCTCCCTCCCATTTCTGCAAATTCCCCGCCATAATCTTGATTATTTCCCCCCCAAACCCTAGCCTCCGAATCGTCCCTGCTGCATTGAAAGGTTCGAAATTTACCTGTTTGAAATATTTGCTTTTCGCTTTCTGGGATTGCATAATTTGAACCCAAAATGGTTTATGACGAAATTTAGAGCATGCGAATTGATAATGAATGTTTGATTTTAAAGATAACGTTTTGTGCCTTTTGTTAACGAAAATTACTTTTGCTGATTGTGGTTGCTGTGCTGAACTGCTGATGTTTGCAGTAGGGAGCAGTGGAGAAGAATCATTGAGAGGAATTCTATAAAAGCCTCTGGAAGAATCCTCCGTCTACCTCTATCTAGTTTCTTCGTGAACTTTGGGGAAGAACCCTAATATGTCTGATAACCCAGTCCTTCAAATATGTTTACAGGTAACAATGGTGCTGAAATTCCCAGTTGTTAATATGCTTCCCAGTTGTTGCAGGAGGATGCTGGAGTAGGATGGTAATTCTCTGTGAGATCGTCAGCCGCCTAATGACGGTCAGTTCGGTAATTTGATGGTTTGTCCCTTTGAATTGATTATCGTAGAAGTCAATAATAATTTATGGCTTTGTTCATTCAGGAAAAATAATGTGTTCTAGGATTAGGATTAAGATTTGGATTTGGAATAGGATTAGTTCTTTGATGATTATCAATAATAAGTTATGGTTGTGTACGTTTGGGAAAGTGTTCTGGATGACTGGATTAGGATTTGTATTACTTGTTTTTGAAAACCTTTGGTAAAAGTTTTCTCCCAAACCACTGTAACATAGTTAATAAAAGGGCTCGTGTGTTTTTCTTGGGGAAAAAAGGGCTACGAAGTATTGTAATACAGTTACTTAATAAAAGGGCGGGTGATCGGTAATGGAAAGTCGGGATTTGTGGTCGGAGTTGCCTTTAGAGGTGAAAGTTATGATTTTTGATCAGATACTAGCAGTTAAGAAGTTGATCTCACTGAAAATTGTTTGTAAAGATTGGAACTTTGTCATCCCGCTTCTGTGCTCCAAACCTTAGTCCTCCCAGTCCTCTTGCCACACTTTGGGGGATTCTCACTGTTGAAGAAGAGTATTCAGACAAGGGACGCAATTCCTATTTCAGGTTTATCCGCAAAGACTCGTTTGGCCCTCACATGAAGGTTGCACTTAAATTTAGCCTTATCCGGCCAAGCATATTGTCTCTGACTCCCTTAGAGGAGCGTGAAGCCGACTACAAGGATCGTGAAGCCGACTACAAGGATCGTGAAGCTGAACTCTTTCGCCGGGACACCCCCTTCTTTGAATTATATGCCAAGGGCCTTCGACTTCATGCCGGCAACGTTCTAGACTGTTGCAATGGAATGGTACTGATTGGCAGCTCCTCCAACCGCCAATACTATGTGGGAAACCCTGTAACAAGGCAGCGCTTTGATGTCCCGGTCAGCCCCAACACCCAAACCACCACTCATTCGTCATTAGTTTTTTATCCTTCCCTTCTCTTGTGTGATGAAAATGACCCTTTCCTTAAGATTGTTAGCTTCGTTCGCCCTGCTCAACAAGCCACTGTTAGTCATCCTATGCAAGTAGACATATATAGTTCTGACGAGGCGGAATGGTGCAACCATGTTTTGGAGCTTGAGCCTCATCATCTCTATGGTTTCGAATAGTTACCGAACTCTGTGTACTTTAATCGCACTCTCTATTCCTTGTCAGTGGCTATGTATTTAGTGTGCATAGATGTCATCCCTGTACCCGGTAGTGGACCACAGGGTTTAAGAGCTCGTGCTATTGCTCTTCCTGATAGAGATGGAGTGAGCTATTGCGGCTGCATTGGGAACTGCTCTGGGAGTTTTTACTACTCCAATCGTGACCTCCAAGGTTCTTCCATTTTAGTGTGGATGCTTGAGAATTCTGAATGGGCATTGATGCACAACATAAGTATTAGTGAGGACATTGGCCATTACAAAGGTGTTTATGATCCTAAACCAGATCTGTATCTAAAGGATAAAATTGATAAGAAAGTTGAGATCTTGAAACAACATGATTATTTTCGACCTCGTCTCATTTTTCTTGATGATGATAATGAGATGACGATATTTATTGGACCAAGAGGTTTCCTCTCTTACAAGGTGAAGACCAAGAGTACGGATTTTCAAATTTGGCCTCTTGCGTCACATTTATGGAAGCTAGAGGCCACCGGTGACAGATTCTTCCCCTTCTCACCTTGCCCCTTGGTACTCAAATCACCAGGTATAATATTTCTTAACATACATTCTTTATGAATTCTTGGGTTCATCTTTTACTTTTCCATTCTTAACTTGAATACTGGTAAAGCAATTAGGATATTTATGTATGTATTGCATTAGATCAATGATCCTTGTTAGTGAAGGTCAGGAGGATGGGTTTTTTTGTTGTTGTAAACTACTTAGAGAAGAAGTTTCATAGACCAATTATTGTATGTGTTGTAGAATATTACTTACCATGAATTGTTGATGCATGTAGGTACTTGCAATCTGGTGCCATACTCCGCTTGTGATGGAGATCCATCTAGGAATGGCTTCAATCTATGGGGTATATCTTGTGTTGTGGGTTTAATTTTCTGTGTTGCAAGCGTTGTTTTAAAATGAGAGATGTTTTGAGAACAAAGATACTCTGAATTCTGATTCAGATGGCATGGTCTTTATGTGGCTCTTAAGACCTTTGTCATTTTGGATTTCTCTTAGAATTATTGTGTAGACCTAAAATCGAATTGATGCTATACTTGGAGATCCATATATTTGTTGGACTTCATTGTAATACTTGATTTTTCATGGGCTATTTTTTGAAAGGAAACTTTTGTTCTTTTTGGAGGTCCCAACTCTTTTTTTCCCCACTCATACCAAAATGAATTGCAATATTGCAATTCCAATGCATAGATTCTGGTGAACGATGAGTTCAATTTTTTTTACGCACATAGGATAATAGTGCGTTAAGAAGTAGAAGTAATGTTATAAAAAAAAGAGTTAGATATAATATAATGTTCTATGGTCAGGTGTTCATGAGAAGTAGAGGTTATCAGGTCAATCTGGTAGCATCAATATCACTTCTATGCTTATTAAACCGTGAAATGTTATAATAAGATAAATTACAAAAGGCCGTGTCATTATTGAAATCTTCTGTTGAAGGTTTAAAGAGTTTACTTTGAAGTTGTGTTTTCTAATCTTCTGTCTAAGGTTAGAAGCAAAACATTGATATACAACATTTTTTATAAAATTATCATTTTCAGTTAAACTTCGTCGTTTTTTTAATCAAAATTTTCACTATAATAAGATAAATTACAAAAGAAGAAATCCTTCCCAAATGGTTCTATACAATTAACCAAACAATTAGTATTTTACTTGTATCGACAAATCCAAGCAAGAACACTGTGGTGTTCGAAAAATTGGTAAAAAGTTCTGGTTGGAATTTGTTGTTGTAAAGAAACATCAATTTGAACTCAAATTAGTTTTTAAAATGTAAAGATTTAAGCACCAATAATTGTTTAAGAAAAAAGTGCTAATATAACCCCATTTTTCGGTTTAGTGTGATTATAACTCTCAGTTTTTTAAAAGTGCAATTATGACCTTACAATTTATTTCAGACAAGTTTCCGACTGATTATATGAAAAAGACTAAAACCTTGTACGTTCAAACATAGGAGAAAACCTTGTACGTTCAAACATAGGAGAAAATGGGCAGGAGTTCAAGCATAGGAGAAATCAGAACAAAACCTTGTACGTTCTCTGATCTAATCTCATACTTGTACAAATCTCTTAATGCCCAGGGAGTCAGCACTATACCCATTCTGATCTATTTCGTTCACCCGATCCCGTCCGGCTCCAATGTTCGGCATGGCCCCCGAAAATCCTCGTGATTCACTTCCCATCTCCCCGTCGCGATCTTTGATCAAGTTCGGTTTAGGGATTCTTCCAAATTCACAACCATTCTGTGTAAAAGGACACCTAACGGCGAGACCAGAGCTCGTGCCGCAGTCGTGACGGAGTGGGCATCAACCCATCTGAATATATTCGCCGGAGTACTAATGGGACAGCAAATCCCAATGAAAATTTTCGGATCTGAAATATGGATGACTGGATTTGGATACTAAACAAGAAAGAAATAAATATGTAGTTACCGAAAATTAAAGACTTTGGTTGGAGGTGTGGTAGTAGCGGAGAAGATGATAGGATATTATAAGCTACCACAATCAGTTTATAACATCACTCATCTCAGCTTTGCTGATGATACAGTAGTGATTTTAAAAGCTAACAGGTCTAGCCTAAACAATTTGAATGATTTTCTGGAAGAATATGAGAAATCTACAGGTCAGAAAATTAACTTTCAAAAATCTTCTTTTTACCTATCCAAATATGTAGCCCCAACATACAGGACCATGGTCCAGAACATAACTGTTGTAACCCTAGGCACCTTCCCATTTCAGTACTTGAGATGTCCCATATATGTTGGAAGAACAAAACATAATTACTTCCAATCCATATTTGAGAAAATAACAGTACTTCTCTGGCAAAATAAATGGCTAAATCAAGCAGGAAGATTAATCTTGTTAAAACATGTATTATCATCCATTCCCCTTCATATATTAGCAGTCACTAAGCCAACAAAAGGGGTAATAGATAAAATACATGTCCTTTTTGCAAAAAAAAATTGGGGAACTTCAGAATTTGGACAGAAAAAAATACGCAATTGCTATTTGCAGTCCCATATTGCTCATGCAGGTCCAGCTTTTGCCACGAAGTTCCTGGAATGCCCTTGAGTTAGTTTTCTGTTTTATTGCTTCAGGGACTGAAATGCAATGCTGGATCAACTACAATTTAATTATTATTTCAATCCTTCAATGTTTGTTATTTGGAAGTTAAACCATCTGAACTTGTTGAAGTTTGCAACAATAATCCTTGTCCTCTATTATTACCCCAAAAGTGAAAATGCTGATAAGTGTTGACCACTAAATTACAGTGGCCGGAAAACATAAAAGTTTCGACTACGGCTTCCTTGTCCATCACCCGCCGGACAGATATGGAACAAATCGGCGTTTCAGTTGAGGTGATCGGTCGAACAGAGCGAATCAACGACAGAGATCCGGTCGAACAGATCGGCGTCGGGGTTTCAGATGAGTTGATCGGCGTCGGATATCCAGATCGGAGATCCATATCTACTGTCGGAGATCCAGACCCGGATCAACGGAGATCCAAAGGCTCAGCAACGACGAATAACCAAAGTCCCAACGAAGACGGAGATCCAGTGATATAGAGGTACCGACCGGCGACAAAGATCCATAGATCCATAGGTACTGACCTGGCCGGATTAAGGAGATCTAGAGGGACTGAGGTCGATCGGGAGGGACGGAGATCGGCAACGGCGATGTAAAATCATTTGACTTGAGGCGAAAAGTTGGGCATCCTTGTGTAGGAAATTCAGGTGAACAATTCAATATGAAGAACTGTGATTTGTGTAGAAGTTTCAGGTGAAGAAGTGGTGATTCGCCCGGAAAGATCGATTTGACCCTGGAACTGCAGTTTGTTTGACCCTGGAACTGCAGTTAGTGTTTGGGCTGATTTGCATTGTAAATCCTGGGCTAATACTTGGGCTGAAATGGCATTAAAACGGATGGGCTGATTCGTTTCAATAAACAGATGTGTGAAAATTGGCTTTGAGCCCATGTGATGCCGATTTTATTTTTTGCAGGTCCTAAACATGTGTCTATTCACTGGTACGCCACTTGGCGGCACAGGGTCTGTCCACTTGTTTGTTTAAGGATTAGCCACTTGTAGCACAACGATTAAGCCACGTGTACTGATATATTTATAAAATTTTAAAAATATAAAAAAGTGTAATATTACAATATTTGATGAACACAATGGAGAAAAATAGAGTTGGTCAAGATTTGGGATTAGGCCTAAATTCATTAGTACTAGTTATCAAATGATCCCTAAACCCACGTAACCCTAAACCCATACACAATCCCTCAAATACTAATGCGATATGTTAGCAATGAAAGAGTCTATCGGCATAAGAATGTAAATTACAATGAAGGTTAAACGGAAATGAGTACAAGCTAAGACCAATGGTGTATATTTTGGAGAACACTAAATGAAGTGACTTAATAAAGATTACGTTTTATAAAATAAACCATACTCCCAATGCTATATGGTAAGTGTTTGTATTTGATGTAGGATAAACCGATGGAGTTTAATGTGTTGATTTGTTCATTGATTTAGCAATTTGAAAGACTAATGTTGTGTTGTAATGTAATGATGAGGGTCATTAGCGTTCATTTCATATAGTCATTGTCTTGTTTAGCTTAGATGATCACTAGTGTATATGATTAGATGACTGGTATGAAAGTAGATTGTTGTTGATTGAGATGGTTATTGATTGAAGTAGATTGTTCTTGATTGAGATGGTTATTGATTGAAGTAGATTGTTGTTGATTGAGATGGTTATTGATGAAAGTAGATGATGGTGAGTTTTGAAAGTAGATGATTGATTTGGTTGGCTCTGTTGGTAGATGATTGATTCTAATATTAGGTAATTTGTGTTTAGTTTTGAGTTTGGCTTGTGCTTAGAGTAGATGATTTGTCCTGAAAGTATTTGATTATATATGTGAGTAGATGCTGTGTGTTTTGAGTAGATAGATTAAGATGGGTTGTACAAGAATAAACCCTATAACAGAAATATCCAACAAAGTTTAGGATCTTGATAAATTACCGTCCGTTCATTAACAAATTTTAATGAAAGTACAATAGTATCTGTTGGTCACAATCTCGTATCATAATGTTGTCACGTAGCTGATTGGTGTGATAGGAAATGGTTGATGGTAAAAGTAGATGATCGAGATGATTTATAATGATAAAGATGGTCAGGGGTAATTGTTACAGAAAGTATAATAAGGATGATTGATGTTAAAAGTAGATGATGGTGAATTCAGAAGGTAAATGATGAGTTTGGGCTTATGTTTGAGTTAGTACACGGGCCAAAATAGTAATAAACATGAGCTAAAATGTGATTGAAATTTGGGCTGAAATTGGTGGGTTGAATTATTCATCAGGCCCAGTAGATTTGGTTACTGTAACATGGGTTGAATTATTTTGGAAACGGGTGGGCCAAATTTTGTTCGCTGCAGGTCCCTTTTGTTTGTTGCAGGTCTTAAATATGCACGTGTCATGCTAGGGGCTGCGCCACTTGGCGTCACAGGGTAAGCCCAGGTGTGTGTGCTTAGGATTAGCCACTTGGCGGCCATCAAAGAAGCCACGTCTATTTATATTTTACATCAAATATGTACTCCAAAACATTAAGCCTAAACATTTTTGGATGAACACAATGTAGAAGAATAAATCATTTGAAGATACCCTAAAATCATTGAAGTTTAATACATTTGAAGATGCCCTAAACCCATGTAAGCTTAAAGCCATGCAATCCCAAATCCAAACCTTAAACCCTATATGAAGTACCAAATACCTAGATGATGTGGTATAACTATGAACGGATCTAAAAAGCCTAACAAAGTATATTAGGGTGAAGGTTTAATGCAAAAGAACTAAATTTTAAAACTAGTAGTTTCTACTGTAGATAATCAGCTCAATTGAAAGAACGCGATCAACCAATTCTTATTACACATTCAATACATTGAATATATTAGATGGGAAGTGTTTGTATTTGAACCATGTGATCAATTTTGCAATTTGAAATTGAACATGTGGAGTTGTAATGTAGTCTCTACTGTAGATAATCAGCTCAATTGAAAGAACGAGATCAACCAATTCTTATTACACATTTAATACATTGAATATATTAGATGAGAAGTGTTTGTATTTGAACCTTGTGATCAATTTTGCAATTTGAAATTGAACATGTGGAGTTGTAATGTAATGTTTGAGTTCATTAGCTTTTCATTTATACCGGTACATGTTTAGTTTAGCCTAGATGATGATTGATGTAGCACTTTTGATATGGTAGATATGAAAGTAGATGATTGTTGCTAAAATTTTATTGAAAGTAAGTCTATGTTGAGTTTGGGGCGACGACAATAGATGATCGTTGCTGAAAGTAGATGGTTTGTGCTGAGAGTAGATGTTAGACTAATGAGATTAGATTCTTAGTGATGAACTTAATTGGACCATTTTGAACTAGATATAAATTAGATAGCAAAAGAAAGTAAGTAAAGTAAAGATGCATGCAACTAGTTACTGTTCAAATGAATATACTAATATTTTATACAACTAATACGAATACAAAAATTTACGTTGCTCACAATCTAATAGAATTACTATGTACAGTGTATTTACATGATTAGTGTTTTCTAATCTCAAAGTTGGTAATAATGTTTTCAAAATGAATTTGGATTCTGCAATTGTTTATATTTAATTAGTTTTTTGAATGAATTTTTTTGAAAATGAATTTGGATTCAAGCTATGATTTTATTTTTATTTTTGTGATTAAGATTTTTTGTTTTATTTTGATTTTGGATGAATGGGCAACCTGTTTGTAAAGGGGATTCATCAGGTCATTTTAGGATAAGGTGATGAGCTAGATCACATATATTTGGGTTGACTGGGCCATTTAAACTCGTGCATGGACAATACGTGTCCTTGACTGGGCCAATTAATATTAATTTAATCAGACTATATTTAAATAGCAAAACCTCTAGTTGGTAAAAAACTGTTCATTTTCTCGGGTCTTCGAAATAGAGAAACCCTCCTCCCCTTCGCCCCCACTCCCCTTTTTCCGTCAAAACCTCCGCCCCCACTCCCCTTATTCTGTCAAATCATTCGCCCTTCTTTCTCTATCAACGGTGAGTTCGGTGGCTCTTGCTTTGTATATATTTTTATGGATCATACTCTGGTAACCTTACATGTAGCTTTGGTATATGTTTAATGCTCAGATCTGTTGTTGTGATGGCCGAGGAGAACTCGGAATCTGCATCTAGCTGCTCAATTCATCCTGACGACGGGACTCAAACAAGCGCTGCCAAAGCGGACCTAAATGGATCCGAGTCCGAATCTGAAACCGAATCCGAGCAGTGTATGTTCACTTTTAACCGAGCTCGAAAAGTATCGATATTTTTGAAATGTTTATTTTTGAATAGTTTTGGTAGATCTGTTGATATAGATTGGTTGAAATTTGCTTGGTTGTACTGCTATCTCTGGGGAAATTTATATAATTATTGCAGAGATATTTTTTGAGTGTTATTGTGTGGTTGTTGGAGTCGTTTGTGGTGCATAATCATTTTAATGGTAAAGATGCGTTTTTTATTGGAATTCTTGGTAAAGATGCGATTTTTATTTGAATTCATTGTAAAAATTGGATTTGTAATGGTAAAGATGCGATTTTGATTGGAATTGATGTTAAAGATGGGATTTTTATTGGAATTAATGGTAAAGAGGGGATTTTTAATGCTAAATAAGGGATTTTTAATGCTAAATAAGGGATTTTTATTGTAATTCATGAAGCAGATGAAAGTGATGAATAAGTTGTAAAAACATTAACGGGAAGAGGTTGAAAAGAACATTGAATTTAGAGTGTAAAAACATTTATACTCTGGCATTGGCTTTGTGCAGATTCTGTGCGTAGCCATAGAGGGGAAGCTGTCATTTGACGGGGAAAGAAACGAGGCAGGGAGCAGGGCATTGCCAGTTGGACTGACGCTGAAATAAGCGAAGCTATTGAGGATGTAAGTCACCTATGCTATGTCTTCCGCTACATAATTTTAGGCTGTATTTGTTTAGATAACGTGTGATTTATTAGTTTAGCATCTTAATAAATTTGAATTAAATTTGTTTTAAATTTGTACGAATCAAATCACTACATTTTGGCTGATTTATATGGGAATGCTAAAGTTAATGTTTTAAATAATATGTGTAGACTAGTCAACTGACATATAAGATTTATGTGTTGAAATTAAATTTGCATAATGAACATGGTACCTTTATATAGAACATGAATGTTGTAGTAATTTGTTATTATGAATTGAGTAGGAGGGCAGTCGGAAGCAATGGAATCTGTTAGTTGATGTGGAGAACCTTGTTTTGAGTCACGTTGAAAGCAAGAATCTCTGTGGGTACGAAATGCGCAATGCATGCTTGAGGCAGGGAGGAAATAGAGAAATGGTTTTTGACGCAAAAATGGGCCTTGATAGAGTGCTAATCCTGAGTGACGTAATGAGTGACCACTGAGCATTCTACAATCTAACCCTTTCTATCATTACAGGGGGATGAAGAGTGGAACCAAAATAAGGTTGTGAAGGGATGGAGTAGTTGGATCAACCTTTGCAATCTGAGTATTAAAGATGCGTATTTTGTGAGTTGATTTACAACTTGTTATAATTATGTGTTTATTTGATAGGGTTTCTTGCCTGGTTCAGTCTACTAATAGCTGTTCATCTACATTTATTAAGGTCCTCATACCGGTGACATGGAAAAGAAACTATTACTTAGTAGTAATAGATTTGATTGGGCTGAAAATTCATTCCATTGAGCCTAGGCGTGCAGACGATGTTCTTAATTTGCCCGAGGAAAAGATTCTCCTCATTGTAAGTACTAGGTTTGGAATAATTTCTATATTTTTTTATTATTGGGATTGTAAAATGGAAGGGAACATCATAATTAACGAAACAATCAAAATACCGCAGGATGTATCGTTCCGTATGTTACTCCACCAATGCCAAGACGAAAGAGCCGACCAGGTTATGGTTTTAAGCCATGAACTGGTAAGCCCTGCATGGAGCGGCATGGTTAAGCCTGTCGATGACGGGGTGTGTGTCATGTACATGATGGAAAGGTTCTGTGGATCTAAGCCGTATCTAGATTCGATTCTACTTAACCAGGTTTGTTATTTTCAAACCCTGTAAAATTAGCCGACTATACCTTTTAATATAGCCCTTTATTTTTAGTTAATTTATATTTGTCAAATTGTAGGCAAATAAGTTTATCGAATTGCGGGTGGCGTACTCATGTTACTGAAGTCCTAAGAAGGATACCTTATCACATGTACAGGAAGTTCAACACCAATCGTCCCATCGCCTAATCTCATAAATAAATCAATCAGCTTCCCTTTTGAATGAACGAATTTAAATATTTTGATTGAAAGATTTTTTTAAAATGTTGTGTATAATTAAGGCCACAAAATTATTTTGCACATCTCTATCATTTTACATTTAGTTTTGGAACATTCAGTTGTGAATGAGGAATTGTTAATTTTGGACCTCATTTTTTGCAGTGTCTCGTTGCTCATATACATCCAACTGTGTGCATGGTATGAACACGGGCATCATGGGTCGAATTGAATAATTACATATCTTGCCATTGTGGGGATAATATGTACTAGCCACTGGAGTTTGGTAGAACCGTGCATGTGATTTGACAGTACAGAGAGCATGTGATTGTTAGTCAATGTGTCCAAACAGTATTTTTGTCAGTAAATCTTATGCCCTTTATTGGAAAAGAAGCAAATCCGAGTGAATTTATGGGGAAGGAAAATATACACTATCGCCACTATTGTACCTGCAGTAGTCATCCCTCAAGTGGGCTCCCTCATGAAAGGTTAGGTTTCCACAAATTTCTTATCTCTTCCTTTTATTTTCTGAATTTAATAGATCTCACTGTTTTATTTTATTTTTGAAAAGGAAAAAGCTTTCAGTTTTATTTTGAAACCTTGACGTATTAAATCATGGTATAATGGTTGTTTTTCTATTAACAACCGTTTAAATTGTAGATTAAATTAGTTATTACATAATTACTAATTAAATGAATGAAATATAACTTATATTCCAACATTTGAATGTGGAGCATCTTCATTTTTGAACCTGGACGATTTTACAATGACATCATTGGTTTTAATCCAGACCTGCAATCTTTGTTTGTAGTGGGTCCTCATAATAATTACCCCCACTATAGTTATCAGTTGGGGTGCATGCATTTAGACGTGCAAGAGTAGTAATTTTGATGTTGCACATCAATCAATTCGCACCAAGCCCTATATTCCTTTGGGCGGCTCGATAACCTTTGTTCCCACTTTTCCTGATTTTTGGCAATTCTATCCCTTACAAATTGTACTTGCTGTGTCACAAAATCTTTTTGACGTTTTTGGGAAACGCGCAAATCCTCCTTGATTTATTGCTTCACTCTACCGCCTTAAATGCATGTCCGCCAGTGTCTTATAGTGTGGGCCCCATATTTTACCCTACATACCCATGATTTAATGCTTTGGGAATTTTATATATTGTGGTACCCTAATTCTCAAAATCTCACATCCGACTTCTACATTTTCACATAACTTGCTCAAATGGCTGAGATTAAACTTACTGGATCTGCCAAGCGAACACAAGTCATGGAAGAATATCTGGCCAGGATTAGGGCTGATACAGTTAGACGTGAGTTAAAAAATTTTAAAACAGTCATTTGTTTATAATTTACAGTGTCGTTATTAATTTACATAGATAAATTAATTCAAAAATCTTAACTTCTTGTAGGTATAGCTAAAGCAAAGGAGAACTACGATAAAGAAGTCCAGCCTGTGTTCGACTCTTTCCAAATGCGGGAAATGTTTAATAGGCCCGATCACGAGGGAAAAACCAAGTTTTTGAAGAAGGTTGATGCGATGAAGGTTAGAAGTTTCATTCTTTTAATTGGTATGTGCATTGGGTGTATTAATCTAAATAAGATTAAACTTGTCCCGCACAGAAGGCACTTGAACGTTCGGGTGAAAAGATCATGGCCGGTATGGATGCAATGGAGAAGAACATACGTGAATGCCACGAAGCCACTGAGGCAGCAATTGCTCGTGGATCTCCGGGTCCCTACTTCTCCAGACCGTCTGCCTCCGAGACTTCATGGATTAAGGCCGCTTTCGTTTTTTACTTTCTTTGTTTTTATTGCTAAATAAGCTCAGTTGGTTATCGTTATTACTTTTCTGTTGTTAATTAGGCTCAGCTATGACTTTTCTGTTATTAATCAGGCCTTGTTAGAATCTTTATTATAATTTTAAAATGCAATGTGTTTGCTGTTGTTTGAGTATAATTGAACTCAGTTTCAGTCTTTTTTTTTTTCTTCTGTTGAGGCTGTTAAAATATATTAAATCCTAATTACTGAATGTACAAAATTGGTAAATACGAGCTGCATTTTAAAGGAAAAATGAAATGAATAAAAAGTTCTGTGGATCATGCATATTAGATTAATATTTGTTCTAAATTTGACCACAATCTTATGAAATAAGGAAAATGGCATCTTCTCTTTGACTACAATTAAAGCCATCACACGATCTTGAAATATGTATTTATGTTGTTTTGGGAAGGCAAAACCTTGAGAAAGTTGTCTATTTATAGAGCTGAGAAAGAATGAATGTGTATCCAAGCATGGCCTTCTCAAATCCCAAACTACACCTTTTCAAAAATGCACAACCCGGTTTCCAGAATGGCCTCCAAATCCCCACCATTTTTGCCTCCAAATACCTTGAAGGCCATGGTATAGATTAGAGTATCCACAATGGTAAGCTACATCGCTTCAAATTATACTATAAATTGCACAGCGACTCCAAAATACAACCGTTGTGGATGCGCTTATCCATCAGAGGCACGATTGCAGAATAACGGAAAAGAATGGTCCGTTTATGTGACTAACTGTGATTTCGTCGGGGACAGTAGGAGTAAATTTTCAAGGGCTAATTACTTGGAGACTAATGATTTTGTTGTTTTTCAGTACCTTGGAGGCATGGTTTTTCAGGCCCAGGTGTTCGACGGAGTGAAGCAATGCAAAAAAATGAAATTCAGAGACTGTGCTTATTGATTCAGCTAAAAACTGTATTACAATCAAAGTTGGAAACAAAAAACCCAATGTTTTTCTTCCCATGTTCTTTAAGATTCTATTATTTCATTTTCGATTGTTAATGAGACGTTTCCGAAAGATTCGCCAAAAAATAAGTAGTATTTCATTATATCATTAATTATGTGAAACAATGGTCTTTATATGAAGAATAACATGAAAATAATGAAAAAGAGGTTATTAAAGGCATAAATATTAAATAAGTAAATAAAGGAAAATATTAAAGCTATTAATTATGCTTATTGATTCAACTAAAAACTGTATTAGAAGCAAAGTTGAAAAAATACCCCAATGTTTTTATTCATTTTTTGTTTTTTATTATTGTATTACTATTTCATTTCAGATTGTTAATGAGACGTTTTGCTTTTTATTTTTTAATTGAGAAGGGTTCATGTTGTGAATGATCATTATATTAAAAAGATCAGTTCATAAAACCACAGTCACCAAAAGTACATTAATTTCCTCATGAATATTTTCGATTTAGATAAACCACAATTACACAAAGAGGAGATTACACATGAATTGTTTAGCCGTTTTTATAATTACTAAGATTCTGCTGTTTTGATGTGTGATGAGTTTGCTGTTTATTTTGTGGATCGTTTAAATCGGTATAGATAAGTTTATGAAAATGAAAATAAATTAAATCCTTTCTACACCCAATACCAAAAATTTATTTAATATCTTAAGTTTAAATTTTATTAAAATGTAAAAGGTACAAACATTGTTTTACAAAATTGTGTGGATGAATCATATTTTTAATTTTTAAAACAGTAAGTGTAAATCTAATAAATTCTCCTGCAAATCCAAAATAATTTTGAATTTAAGACGAAATCTATGCTAATGCAAATCTGGCAATACTTTAACGAAATAATGAAATGTACATCATGTTACTTCTGTCCATTGTGGGTCCTGCCATAATTACCCACTACTTCTCGTGCTTCGGTCGTTCCTTCCTTTCATGCAGATATTAATTATATAGGCCGCCAAAACGTCAAATCCAGTCTTTGGCGCTGCAACTAATAATTTCACACTGCCATTCAACTTCCGGGTGGGCCTCATGAGAGTTAATGCATTTTCCACCATAAATTCAGACTTTCTGGTTCTCATCCCTCACAACAACAGAAAGACCTGCAAAATGGCGGATATGCCATTGTCTAGTGCAGCAGCCATGAGGACGCAAAAGATGGAAGAGTGTATTGCCAAGATTAGGGCAGATATATTAAGAGGTACGTGTTCTTTTAAACTACCAGGCCAGAAAATCGTTATAAATCAGGTATCAACAGCAAATACAACGATTTGATTCATATTTAAAAACATGCAGAAATTGAAGAAGCTGAGGAGAAGTTCAATGCAGAAATGCAGCCGCATTTCGACATTTTCAGATTTTTGGAAATCATTAACAGGGCCGATGATGCTGGTAAAGCTAGATTTCTGGAGAGGTATCATGCAACCAAGGTCATAATTTTTTGCCCTAATCTTTCGTTTTGGAAGTATGCGTGGTAATTTATCTAATACGACTGTATCTGGTGTAACAACAGAATGAAATGAAACTTTGGACCGATAAGCTCATGGCCGGTCTCCTTGCAATGGAGAAGGACATACGTGAAAATCACATTTTTATTGAGGATGTCCTTGCTCGTGGAGGTCCTGGGGAAGGGCAGTCCATCGTTCTCAAAAGCACTTCCATCTGGGACTACATTGATTAAGTCAGATCCCTAGTCGACTTGGTTGTGTGTACTCTAAATAAGGACCAGTTAATTAAGCCACCAGTGTGAAGCTTTTGTTTCTTTTGATTTCCTATTCTACATGTAATGTATAGTTCTAATTCTGTGTCAAATGCACTTATCTTTTGTGCCGTTTAATTGCCTCTCTCTTATTTTGCAATAGTTTGGTGCACAATCTAGATTATAACTATAAATAAAATTTCCCACATAATTTCAGTACCATTTGGAGGATACTAAAATTTAAAAATTGTGTGTTTTTAAACATCACTCAATCAATATAAATTATTTAAAATGAATTTCCCCTTTAATTTATTTTTGTTAGGCGTAGTTTGATTCAAAATCACGGTCAAATTTTTTGTCCCTCCCATTGAGAGAAACAAAATAATTACATTTCGATAAATTCAAATATTTATGAGAAACAAAATAATAACATTTCGTTAAATTAAAATAATTATGACCTTCGAACCTTGGTCAAATATGGACCCCTTCCTTGAAGGAGTATCTATTTTACCATAGAGTCATCCGAAACTTCAACACTTTTGTTTTTAAACATTCTCATTTATAGTTATACAGAAATCTGACATGATTAAATTAATGTAATGAATTGTTTGTATAATTCAGTTTTTATTCTATTATTTGTCTTATATGTATTTATATGTTAAGTTTTTTAAATATTTACGGAAAAAAAAAGTTTTTTAAATTGAAATCTTCTGTTGGTTTTTTAATTATTAAAATGACATCCGCTTTTATATATTTAAAATTTTGCTATGTTTTTTTAATAAATGGTCAATATAGATGACCGTCAATTAATTACCCACTTGACTGAAAACGAAGCGCCTAGAGTCCTTATTCATAGTAATCTCTTCGGGGAACTGCAATTATCATCATTACCCAACGCAGCAAACGAAAAAGCTTGGCTGTTGAGTAATTAAGAGCATCATCATTAAATAACGTTTAACATTTTATTAAATTAAATATGCAATTAAAATTTCTTTTCAAAAACAAAAAATTAAATTAAAATTTCAATTTCCTTTTAAAAACGTATGAAGGCTAAATAATACATAATCATCATTGAACTTGCACGTTTCCTAAGATCTAAAATATAAAAATGAAATATGACAAACAGTGGCCGCAGCCCTTTTTATTCGGGATGTGACTTTTCAATGCCATGTCAGAGGGCCCAAGAATAATTATGCTCTCTGTCAACTTACACAGCCCATTTATTTTTCAACCCCAGACATGCACTGCTATTTTTTTTAGGATACTATTTAGGTTTAATGAGATCTGCAAACCTACTTCTCAATTTTTGAAATTTAATATTTTAGTGAAAAATGATATTTTTAATAACTAAGACCTGCAAAATAAGGAATGAACCACTTGATATTCTTAAAAAAAAAGGTTTTGCAAAAACCCTCATCATCGATTCATCATAGAGTAAAACAAGTTTCAGCATTCATGATTTAAAATAAATAATGAATCTCACGAATCATCGGATGAGAAACGAATCACATGCTTCAAAATAAAACTAGATCCATGAAAATCTAGTAGATTCAAACTGATTTTTGTCAGATCCGATTAAAAAATCACATGCATGTTGATAAAAAACCAGGAGTCAACAAAACCTAGGAAATGCATGTTCATAGGTCCTTAGTATCAGAATCACTTACGTGGTGGCTCATCTTCAATTCATCAGTCAAAAACAGGTCCAGAAAATCTACCAGCCAAAGTCCTAACATTCATCAAACTCGATCTATTAGTTCATTCAGTGGAAAAATTCATTTTAACAAGTAATGAAAGTCCTGATATTGATGGATCTTACCCAGAGAGAAAACCAGGACAGAAACCCAGAGAGCTTCTTTCTTCTCACAGATTCTGGAGAGAGAAAGAGAGAAAGTGAACAACAACAAAAAGGGAACTTAAAAAGGTGGAGAATTTACGAAGGTCTGAACCATTTTATACTGCCAAGCAATACAGATGGAGGGCAAAGCAGTAAATTACCAATTAAAATATAAAATATTACCTTGGATTTTGTGGTGCCAAATCTCCAGGCCCAAGGTGGTTGAAATTCGTCAGATAGGCCCAACACATAAAATTCGTCAGCCCAACATAATTAGGCCCAATCCAAAATTCCATTTTAACCCACGAACAGCCACAGATACCTACTCCTCCGCTGCTCCCCGGCCGGAAAACACTACGACGGCAAGCCCAACAAATTGGGCCTACATACCAGGCCCGAATCATTGTATTTCTCACCCCAATCCGAAGCCCATTTTTTTCTCACGAACCGCCGGGACACCTTCGCCGGAAAATCAAACCCCAACCATCAAGTCAACCTGAAACTCGCCGGATAAGATAACACCCAACTTCAGGCCAATCACAAAGTCACCGGACCCGCCGGCACCCTCCAAACTTCGACCGCCGACCTATGAATCGAAAATCCCGGCTGTAACAACCCAACCAGAAACCCCGGCATGTTAAATCCGGCTGCCACACGAAAAAACCACAGATCAACACAGATCTAGATACATCTACCAACAACACAAATAACCCAAACCCAATCGCCAAAGCTTTTTGGATTAAAACAAATACCTATCTTGATCGGAGTCCAACGCGTAGATCCAGATCCAACTCCGGCCACACCCATCATCCCCGACAAACTAACTCCCGATGGTCTCACAGCCCGCTCTAGGCGCCTCCTCCTCCGACCAATATCCCCATCGCTAACGCCGCGCCCTCGGGAAAATTGTGGCTTTAATTTCGCCGGAGACATCTTGCCGAAATATAGTAAAAACATGAATATATTTGGTCAACTCCCAAAAGAGAAGGGTTAAACAAGCTGAATGGGGGTAAACTTCTAAATAAAGTTTCATTTGCATAACTGGTCCTCCACGTAGTTCTGAATTTTGAAATTGCCACAAAAACTTACTAAAACTTCCAAATTAGATTTCATCAAGCTAGGGCCATTCCAGGAACTTCATGGCAAAAGTTGGACCTGCATGAGCAATATGGGACTGCAAAGAGCAACCCCCAAAAAATATGGAGATCCTGGTCTAATATGTGCCTACCTGAGCTAGAACATGGTCCAAACACAAAGGATCTTCATATAGTAATTTATATAGTTTCTCACTAAAATTATGGTGGAAAATGCAAATAGGTAAAAGATTTTGGTCAGAATATATGTGGGGACTTCCCAACTATCTTAAAAATTCCTTCACCAAATAGCATCTGAAAACACCAAGCTACAAGTAGGAGAATGAAGTGTATCCTTTTGGAACTCAAACTGGCTAAGGAATTATCCACTGATAGAAGTGCGGGACTCTAATATAACCTTACCTTTCTCTGACTTAACCATCCCCGAGTTCTGCTATGACCAGGAATTTTATGTACAAAATCTACAGAATGGTCTAGATAATGAACATATAGCCTTAATATCCTTGGAATTCTCTCTATTTGACACATATCCAGATATATTAATCTGGAAGACAGAGAGAAATTGATACTTCACCTTGTCCTCGGCATATTCACTTTTGAGGCAGAAAAGGAATGAAATTCCCTCATTCAAGCACTTATGGTCCAAAAACCTTCTACTAAAATACACCATTTTCAGTTGGAGATTGCTTAACAGACTAATACCATTTGCTGATGTCCTGGAGGATTTTAATTTCCACTTACCATCAATATGTCCTTTGTCCTTTATGTGAAAGTAACAATGAAGATATCCATCACTGTTTTAATGAATGTGATAATGTGAAAATATTTTGGAATCATTTACATCAGTGGTTTGATATTCAAAGAGTTACTTCTAATACACTATGAGATAGATTCTTTTTCTATTGGAATGTAGAAATTAAAATCAAAACACAAGAACTCATTGTAAGAATGCTTTCCTGCATTGCTGTATGACATATATGGTGTGCTAGAAATGCTTGGATGTATGATTCAAAAGACCCAAACTAGTTGACAATAGCTTCAAATGTATACAGTACTATAAAGGCTATCATTAAAATCAAAGGCAAATCATGGAAACCTTCAGATAGTGTTAATCTCTTTGCTAGTTTGGTCTCTCTGGCCCCAATTTCTACAAGCACCTGGAACAGACAAACACGCCATGTCATGTGGAAGCTACCTTAAAATCCAGCTAAGCTGAATACAGATGGATCATCCTTGGGGTCTGGATCAGCTGAGGCGGGAATAGTCATCAGAGATCAGGAAGGAAAAGTGATAGTAGCGAAAGCCAGATACTTGGGGACAATGGATATCTTGGAAGCTGAGATCACTGCCTTATCAATAGGCATGGAGACTGCCTATGTTAATGATGTGGAGGAACTGGAGTGTGAAATAGACTCCCTGGTTCTTTTATAGATGGTGAGAAAAGATTTCAGAATCCCATGGAAATACATCATTTTAATGATGAACATATGGATGCTTACATGTGAGATTTCAGTCACCTTTAACCATAATTTTAGAGAAGCCAACTCAGTTGCAGATGCTTTAGCTAAGTTAGCTAGTACAAGTAAAGTGACTAAATCTTTTAATCATCAAAATCTACGACCCAACATAAAGGGAATGGTTCAATTAGACAATCAAGAATTTCCCTATGTTAGACTTGTATAAAATTTTCAATGGGAACATTGGATACTGCTGTTTTGTTTTGATTTTGACAGGATATGAAAGGAAGCATAACAAAACAGCTCTACTCAATATGGACTTTGCAAATAACTGGAATGCTCAGGTGTACAATTTTCAAAATCTAGTGTTTTCATATTTTTTTTTACTTGGAACATCAAACTGGTTGGGAACTAATTTATGGCAGGTACACTACAAGGCCTTGTGCCTTGTGGTGGTTAATTAAGGAAGAAACCATATACACTATTTGAAGGATGCAGCAGTACAAGTCCACCACAACTGGTTGTTGTTAAACCTCAATACTCAAACCCAATGCTGCTTCAACAAAGGATTTTTTCTAAAGATGTTAGCAGTTTCCTTTTCTACTGGACTTTAGTACTTACTGTAAAGTTTGGGATTCTAAATCACATTCAAGGGGCTAAGTGGCTTTTCGTCTTGCTCGACTTGACGATTACCGAATTTCCCCTCGAAATGTTATCCTCGTTGTGGCAAACTTGTGGTCGACAAGTGTTATGCTTGTTGACTACTAACCTAGATCAGTTGAGTAGATATCGATTTGAAATCCTTAACTATAGGATCAAGAGACTTGTACTTTCAAGTTTTTTCATCTTATTAGGTAGGGTCTTTCTTGGATACCTTCCAAGTTTTTTCATCCTACTTGATAGGATTTTTCTTGAACTATTTGTAACTATCTTTTGAGATCCTAAAGGCTAGGGGAGCCCAATAAATACCCCCCACCAATGGTGGTTTCAATTGTTTTTTTAAAAAACTAGTAAGGTGACACCGCGCGTTGCGCGGTGTATTTAGGTGGTAAAAAGTAGTTAAATATGTAATATACACTTTGAAAGTAAAAGTAATAATTTAGATGAATTCCTTATATTGTAATAGCAATATATAGTCAAGTAAGTATATTGTAACTTAACTAAAATTGAATTGTATCATAACTGTATCATCTCCACTTTCAATTCTTGGTTTTGTTATTGTTTCTTCCTGTATTGTAATGAAATTTGTTATGAAAACCACGGTTTTTATTTTTATTTATAGTAATATACATAATATTTAAGATTGTTCTTATATGTGTTTTTGGTCATTTGAATGAGTGGTATATTATCTCCAGAATCCATGTTTCTGTTTCTTGTACATTAGGTTCAAATTCTGTAATCAGTGGGCAAAAATAATTAGTTCAAGATACTTGAAAAATGAATAGGAAAAAAGTTTAACACCTTCATCATCCTCCAAATTTTGATGTATGTCTTTGTCTTTTTCTTGTTCTGTTATAATTGAAAGATTATGTTATATAAAGTGGCAATTTCTACATGCAGGTCCATTTTTCTCTTTCAGGTCCACATTTTACCATAATGCCCCCTGATTGAACCCTATAATTTCAAACCCATTTTTTGCCTTAACAATATTAGGCGTATTATGGTGAAAATACGGACATGTGCCACATGTAGGCATACTTGGAGGATGGAATCTCCCCGGAGGACAGAGTGCAGGCCAGAAAGTTGAGGGTCAAAGCACCAAAGTATGTGGTCCAAGGCGGGGTGCTATACAAGAGAGGATACCTCAAACCTTTACTCAAGTGTGTGGAGAGAGCAGAAGGCCAGAATCTTATCCGGGAGGTGCATGAGGGATCCAATGGGAGCCACCAGGGAGCCCGCACGATGGCAAGAAAGATCACAAATAATAATGAACATAGTATGTGTTCAGCAATGTCTTTCATGCCAAACATTTGCCCCATTGATTCATGTTCCCCGGGAGGAGATAATAGGAGTTACAGGAGCCTGGCCATTCAGCAGATGGGGATTGACTTGGTGGGACCATTCCCTACCGCCTCGGGAGGAGCCAAGTACTTGACCGTGGCAATCGACTACTTCAGCAAGTGGGTGGAGAGATCATATGATGAAGCCTTGTAACTTGCACCATGATCCTTTCTACGTAGTGTTGAGGCTGAAAGTTAGCAACTCCTTCCTCGCCGGTAGGGGAAGGGATCTGTCCAAACTCGTGCCTCAGAGAGTTGGCATCTCTTTCAAACTGCAAAAGACAGAAAAAATCTTACAACTTTTGCATCATTATTTCTATAGACTAATTATAGGAATAATATAATTTCGGTTTGTTACCTGATCTTTAGTTTGAATTCCTCTTAGATGGATGAGGAATTGCCTCAACTTTATGGCTAAGGATCGAGCATAGCATCTAGGGCAACTTGCTCCATTCGGTAATCATCCAAGAAGGCTTGAAGCTGCCCAAGTTCTTCTGAGATTTTCAGAAGGTCTTCTCTTGGAGTTCAATAGGTGTTCTTCCTCTCTTGGAGTTTCAAAGAGGGATACGAGATGTATTTTTCCATTGGGAGCCAAGATGGCTTGACTGCAGAGTCCTTTGGCCTCAAAATGTCGTTAAAAGACAACAATATGTTTGGCCTTGGCATGTTGAAGTAAGCAAACCCACTGCAGAAAGCAAGACTGGAAATTACTTCATAGACCAAACATAAGAGAAGCTAAGCATAAGAGAAGCTACTTAGAACTGTAAACTTGTTCATCTTGATATAAATTTAAGCCAGAAAATGTGAATCAAACAGTAAAGAACAAACACCACCGTAAAGCTACATTATTAACAAAAGAACAAGCAGAGATACGAATCTTAACACAATGGTATCATGGAGACATGGACCATGCTATCAACAAAACAACCAGCTCTCTGCAACTAGCCTACTCAGCTGTCAACATTATATCAAACTCAACTAGGCTATTCAGCTCTCTATGCAACTAACCTTATTAATGTACCTGAATTTTATGAATAACAAACAATCTTTCAGGCATTCAATTTCAGGTCAATATCCATGTCAAATCATACAATAATTTCAAACTTAATACTAACACAATGCTATCAGCTCTCTAAAGCCAAGCCTCTACCAAAATTATTTCTTATTGATCAAACTCACAACCTACATGATATTTCAACTGACAATAATTACTCCAAATCCTATCTATGTACCTGAATTTTCTGAATAATGAACAATCTTTCACCACATTCAAGTTCAGGTCAATATTCATCTCAAATCATACTCATACAAACAATAATTTCAAACGGGTAAACGAAGTTTTTTAAAAAAAAGGGTAAACGAAAACGAAGAAGAAGATGGGGAAGATGGGGGAAGGTGGAGTAGATTGAATCAGAAAAATGGAGAAGGAAAGATGTGGCCGCATGAGAGAGAAGAGAGAGATGAGAGCATCAGCTATGGGGATGCAAAGGGGTATGAAAATGGGGTATGAAAAGGGGAATGGTTCACTATGGGGATGGAATGTGTATGAAAAGGGGATGAAGTTTCGAGACGCAGCAGAGACGCATGGAAACTTTGAGACTCATTCAATACCATTTTGTGGTCCCCACGGGGACCACATATCTTCTTTTTTTAAAAAAAACAAAATAATTTCATACAGTATTTTTTTTTAAAAAAATAATGTCACCAATAATTCTAATTCTTTTTTCTCTATAATTAGAGATCAAATTTGCATATGTTTATTTAATAAAAAATTTATTTAAAATATAAATTAATTGAAGTTGAGACTAAAATAATATGGAGATAATGTAGGGTAGTGGTATGAAGTTGATTATATGATAGTAGAGTATAAAATTGTTGATGGGATAAAGTTGAAGTGGGGTATGAATATATTAATTAAAAATTAAAAAAGGGTATGAGAATGATATTATGATAGTGGATGCTCTGAGGGAGGAGGAGGAGGCGATGATGATGAGTCAAAGAGTTTGGGTAAATAAATTGTATATAACTAGTTGGACTTCGCCGTGCGTTGCACGACCTACTTGACCACACATAATTAGATAAATTTTCAATTGAAACCTCTCTGAATTATAGTCTCACTGAGTTATCATGTTTAATATGAGAAAGATCAGTCTTGAAAGTGAGAACATTAATAATACACTGAATGATGATCATTCTTGATATGTAAAAAGGTCAAATATCAATAATTTTCTCTAGTCTCAATTGATATTGGCCTCACGATATACTTCTCTATCATTTAAGAAGTACTTGAGTACTTAAACACTTATCATTTAAAGTGTTAGGACGACAATGTGTTTGAATTGAAAATTTATCAAACTATAGTTTAAATTTTAAAACGAAGAAAGAGTAAAACATCAAGTTAGAATGGAAAATAAAATGCAACTGAGCAATTTTTTGAATGTAAACCATCATCATAGATGAAAGAGTATTAAAAAAATATTTTAGATAGTAAATTATTTCATTTTTATTTGACTTCAATATAAGAAATAGATAAAGTATCAAATAAGGGCACCTTACGGTAAAGGCAAGTCAAAAGTAGAGCACTTTCTACAAAATTGGGGTTATTATACGATTATGATGTTTTTATACTTGAGTTTGATCTTTAATTTGGTTTGATCTTTATTTGGCTTGATCTTTTAGGTTTTGAGTCCGATGTTTTTATTTGTTTTGATATTTTAGGTTTTGGACATATGTTTTCACTTTAATTGCTTGATCTTTTATGTTTTATGGCCAAATAATTAATAAAATTGTATAGTAACCCCTGGTGTTGTCATTGTCTCATTGATGGTCTCCTTTTAATCTGCCCTTACCGTAAGGAAACTTTACAAGAGACGCTCTAATTGAAAAATAATCTTTTATTATAGCGAAGATAAAGTATTGTTTGTAAATACCATTTTTGTGTAGTTTGATTTCTACTCCGCCAAACAAAAAATTAGAATGAAATGTCATATAAAATGATTAAAATAATGAAATAAAAAAATCCTTTTATATAATATCAAACTATTCTGAATCTGTTTTTTTTTTTTTTAAATCAAAACCACCATAGGTGGGAGGAGTTTATTGGGTACCTCAAGCCCTTTCAATAAGGAGAATATAATGTTTTACAAATGTATCATAGCAGAGAGAACATACTAAAAACCCTAAATAACTAAATATCATAGCAGAGATATTTACCCACGGGGGACCTAAACCCTAAATAACTAAATATCATAGCAGAGAGAACATACTAAAAACTAAACACATTTTAATTCTAAAGATTTCCACTTGTTTCATCCCACTAGAAAATTAAACTATTCTGAATCTGAAATTATACTATGACAAATAAAAAAAAAATTTATAAGAAATATATTTTATCACTAAGAAAATATTCAGTAATAAACAAATACGGTAAATTATAGTGATAAATGCAAGAAGTCCATCATTCAACTGAATCTGAAATTGATCATCCCTTGATATTTAAGGTACCTGCTAGCTCATTATCAGTGGCAGTAAACCATAATCCATTTCCACCATGATTAGATAATATTCACAACTGACAGGCATATACTCTGAAATCAACCAATCAAAAGAAAACGAAAACTTACTTAATTTTCTCCGCACAAGCATAAACCCAAGCAAAAACCTGCTTATTTGGCTCCGAAATCAAGCCAACAAATTGAACAATATATAGTATGGAAAATATTCAAAAAAAATAAAGTACCTGGTTTAAGATACTTTGATTGACTCCATCAAGGATAAACAAATAAACACCACGCGAAGGAATTGATAATCTACCTGAAAGAAATTCATATAAATCAACCAACATAAATACATGGTTAACATAAATACAATGTTGATAAATGGAATTGATCAAACACTACTTGAAAGAAGACGATTCTTATCGAAATTGCGATGCAAACTTCATCAAATAACACGTAATGGTCACACACGTAAGGCTGAAATAAAAGGAAGTACAAATTCAACACTAAATAGTATAAAAATAATTAAAATTAGATTATCAGACCTTAGTTACCTGAAAAATGATAGATTCTTATCCAATCAAAGCTACAAAATTCACCCAATAAATTATATGAAAAATATTCAAGATTAGTACCTGAAGCAGAAAATCCTTGAGCAACGGTTGAAAATCCTTGGAATACGTGATTCTTGTTTTTTTTAAGTATTAATCTAATATAATATAATCTAAACACACATGAGCGTATATTATAAGAGATAGCTAGGCTCGCAAGGTACACACTGATTTCGATTGTGTTGGTACAACACTATACTTGTTGTGTCCGATAAAATTTATTATTTATATAGGAATGCATTGATAGGTCTAATTAAATATTAACATCAATTTAGGAATGCGTTGATAGGCCTGGAAACAATCACATATTTAGATTACATATTTAGGCTAATTTCAAATAATCAGACGAATACATTACATATGTAGGTTATTTAGGAATACATTGATAGGTTTAATCAAATATATTAACTAACAATTTAAGAATGTGTTGATAGCTCTGATATAATCAGATATTTAGATTACATATTTAGATTTAGAGTTAGACTTATTTCAAATAATCAGACGATTTTTGTAGGTTGAAATAAAATGTAGACCAAATTAATAAAACATTACATGCTTATATTGTCGACTTATACCATATATACGTCGTTTATTCCACACACTTTTTGAAGTGAATAACTATTTTAGTTCTCTTTAGGGATTAGGGTTATGAAGGAGTAAGATGTAGGTTTGTCTGGACTAATTAAGCCCAAATATGTGGTATGATGATTGATGAGTAATAATGATATATTAGTAAGGGTAAGTCAGTAAATTTACAATGATAAATGAGCCCAAAATAGAAAGAAAAGAATGTACACAATTTAAGATGGGACACCCCAATAAGGAAAGTGTGTAGTTTAGTGTGGGACGGAAGGAGTAAATGTGAATCGTAAAAACTGTGAATGGTAAGAAACCTTGTCGAGATTTGGCGTCCAACAGTTTGCTGGCGGTGAGCTCCATTGGGACGGGACTACAGTTCTTCTTGGTAGAGTAGAGCTACCCATGCTTGCTCCGGCGGTTTTTACAGATTCACAATTCTGTAATGAATTGGGGTATAAACCATCTCCAACCCTGACTTCAATTTAGAAAAAGTCAATTTACACATCAAACTAATAGACCTTTTAAGTAAAAAACTTCTCCAATACTACCGTCACTTATTTCCCTCTCAATCTGATGTCTAGAGTCTAGACATAGAGAGCCGCAGATTGAGCATCGGAAAAGAGAGAGCCAATTTGACATTGTCGCAACAAAAATAGGCCACTTCTCTCACAGAAATTGGGTTTCCTTCCGTTCCCAAATTCACACCTCAAATTCTCCAAAGATGGCGGTGATTCGAGTGTCAATTATCCGGACATAATTGGGCGGCGCCGTCGACGAATGGGGCGGAGGAAAGTGGAGATCAAGAAAATCGGGAAAAAAAAATCAGCCGTCAGGTCACGTTCTCCAAGCGGCGCGTCGGATTGATGAAAGCGGCTAGTCAGTCCTCCATTCCCTACCATGTTGAAGTCATCGTCTCCAACCGCGACAAGCTCCACAACTTCTGCAGTCGTCCTATTTTTTTAAAAAAAAATTCAGATCACGTCTATTGAATTCCTGCTTCCACATATTTGCACATCGTTGTTCGATTTGTCTGTGCTTTTCTTTGAAAATTATTTGTTTAAAATTATTTGTTTATTTGTCACGAGAATTCACTTTTCTGTTCTTGCTACATTTTTCTTAAATCCTAGTGTTCATCATATTTAGCTTTCATGCGTTGTTAACTTAGGTGTATGAGAAATGGAAGTTTACCAAAGAAATGACTATATATTGAATGTAAAGAGTCCGTTCCAGATTGTGAGCATTGATAAAACAAAGTTTCTCTTATTTTGGCAAAATGTACTCCATTAGAATGGTTGTGAATAATGAGATTGTAAATAAACTAATGATGTATTGCTGTAATTTTGTGAATAATGGTGACCACTGTCTAATCATACTAATGATGTTGTGAATAAACTACTTGAAAATCTGGTCGAAATTGGTGTGCCTAATGCATACATGAGAATGCCTATTAATCCCTCTTGATATAGAAATGAAAGCTTTATTTTATTGATGAAAATTGTTCAACGTAGCTGACTCCGTCTTCACTGATACACTACACTGCTAGTAATTTCCAGTTCTAAAGAAATTCTATTTTGACTTCCTTGTCAGATTGAGCTCGTATGCAGGGTTGTTACAGTTCTGCTACAAATTCATCATTTCCAATTGGTTTCAACTATTTCTGCCAAACCCGTTGTAACCCATCTTAATGACATTCTCCAAGAAAGAGCAAGGTAATATAGTGGTTGATTTATTTAATTCTATGCATATATTGTCCGATGTATTCTCTGAACTTTGTGTGGCATTGTTTGAGATGCTTGCTTTCCGTGGCAGCCCTAGAGTAGTGGTGTGGCAGCACGAGATGCATTTGAGCCGCATGGTAGCAGCTTCTCCGTGGCAGCCCTTGAACTGCATTTGAGCAGCATGGTAGCAGCTTCTCTATGGCAGCGTTTGAGCTGCTGAAACGTTGCAGTAGAATTTGAGCAACATTTCTGCAGATTTTGAGCTTAACATCTGCACTAGTGTTTGAACAGCGTATTCCGGGCACAAAAGAGCAACTACAAATGACTCAAAGGAGCATCACACATTTATAGCAATAACATATTATCTATAAGCATTATTTTTGGACTATTTGATCTTTTGTTATACGAAGAACATGATGTATCAGTTCGGATCTTTGTTTCATTAGTATAATAAAATCCAAGTTAAATAAAGGGAGGTTGTATGAAACGCAGCCTTATTAATGTACCTGAATTTTATGAATAACAAACGTAGCCTTATCAACCTATATATAACTCGAATTGTATAATTATTTAATTTTATTATTTAAAATAACATAATTATGGTTATAAAATAGGATGGATAAAATTACATAATAATTTCTTATAATAATAAACAATTTTCATAAGAAAAAAATGGTTATATTCAAATTCGAATCTTTATACAAATTGAATATTATAATTATGATATTTTTAATTGTTTTAATTCCTAAACTGAAATTAATTTTGATATTTTCTTTGATAAATATTACTTATTATACATATGTTATATTTTATTTTTACTTCAATTTTTAAAATATTCGTAAGTATAATATATAAAATATTTAAAAATAAAGAAACATTTATTATGAATTTATTATGAATGTAGTTTACTATTGTTAAAATGTGTAGCTTGTCATGCCAATCATGTATCTTGCCATTGGAGATTGCATCCGAATTGCATTTCAATTGCACGAAGCGCGCACCCTTCCTTCTCCAATTTCCATTTTGACTGAACATAGACCAAATGGCCGTTTGCCCCTGTGTTTTTGGATTGTGCTCTTTAGTCTTGACACCTAACAAAACAACCAGAATATTGTGCCCAAAAGTAATTTAAATTATTTTTATTTAAATCAATAGATGATCAAGTAAAATTAACATTATTTATTTTTATTTTCATGTTAGGGAAAATGCTTAGATGCCTTAATAAATTAAGTGCCAATATAATAAACCTAGTTTCGGAAAAGTACTATTATGTCTGAACTCAAACGTATGACTAGTTTTAACAAATCTAATTTTAGTATATGTTTGTTTGAGAGCAACTCCAACCCCAAACACCAAATTTGGTGTTGATACAGTAATTTTACTCCAACTCACAACACCAATTTTCACACCAAAAAGAATATTCCATTTGATACTATTCAGAATATATTATTTTATTACTTTCTTTTTCTTTTATTTATATGTTATAATTTAAACAAAAATTACATAATTAAGTTTTAAATACTATGTATTTTATCACATCATATGTCTCAAATTAGTTTTGTATAATATTTAATAATAATATTGTTTAATAATTTCAAGTTCGATCATATATCACTCGAATTTATTCAATTTTATTTCATTAATTATGAAAGTAATCTAAAAATATACATAAAATTTACATATTCATTAATTAAAAATATTTGAAATGTCTCAAATAATTAATCGTAAAGGAGGCAGTGTTGAGATCTTGAAACAACATGATCATTTTCGACCTCGTCTCATTTTTCTTGATAATGATAATGAGATGACGATATTTATTGGACCAAGAGGTTTCCTCTCTTAAAGCAAGTCCAACAGGTTCTCTAAATTTTTTTCTAAAGTAGAGATAAAAATGTAAGATTTGCTATAAAATTTTGCTTCCAATCCAACAGCTTTTCTATTTTAGAGATTTTGGAGAGGAAATGGAATTTTGTTTAAATTTTTTACTATAAATAGGAATTCTAATTCAAATTCCATAAATTTTGTTCTCTATAATTACTCTTTGCTTTTGCATATATAGAGAATGAGATATTCTCTCTCATCATTTTTCTATAATAGAGATTGTTATAGCAAATCTGTTGGAGACAAAAAAAAAACTCTAAAAATATAGAAAATCTCTATTATAGAGATGCTGTTGGACTTGCTCTTACAAGGTGAAGACCAAGATTACGGATTTTCAAATTCGGCCTCTTACGACACGTTCATGGAAGCTAGAGGCCACCAGCGACAGATTCTTCCCCTTCTCACCTTGCTCCTTGGTACTCAAATCACCAGGTATAATATTTCTTAACATACATTCTTTATGAATTCTTGGGTTCATCTTTTACTTTTCCATTCTTAACTTGAATACTGGTAAAGCAATTAGGATATTTATGTATGTATTGCATTACTAGATCAATGATCCTTGTTAGTGAAGGTCAGGAGGATGGGTTTTTTTGTTGTTGTAAACTACTTAGAGAAGAAGTTTCATAGACCAATTATTGTATGTGTTGTAGAATATTACTTACCATGAATTGTTGATGCATGTAGGTACTTGCAATCTGGTGCCATACTCCGCTTGTGATGGAGATCCATCTAGGAATGGCTTCAATCTATGGGGTATATCTTGTGTTGTGGGTTTAATTTTCTGTGTTGCAAGCGTTGTTTTTGTTGGAAAATGGAAAAGTTGAGGGACTTAAATGCAATTTTCGTCATCAACTTTGGGCTGCGATTTGAGTGTGATCCGAATTGATTCGGGTCCAGTATTTGGTATCTGTGGATTCTCCTCCGGGAGTACTACAAGATTGGTTTTTGAATCACTCAAATCGGACCAACGGTGAATGAGATATTGATGCTCTAAGTTGGTCATTGAAACTTGCTCTTCAGAAAGCCCATGTCCATGAAGATATATTTTCAGAAAAATACTAATCAGTATATATTCGGAATTCTTCAAGACAGTGTAAATTCGGAATACTTGGACAGTAAGTTAATCAGCTTATTTGTGGAAATTGCTGAATTGGTAATTCCGGAATTTATAGAATATCCAACAAGCAATCAGTTTAAATTAGGTCATGGAGATATGAGATATAGTAAAATATATTCTTCCAAGGCTAATTATGGCTGATTGGGAGATTTCGAAATATTAATTATGGCTGATTAATATATTCGAGAATAATCAGACTTTCACCTTCCATACTTAGAGACAGGTATAGAGCTGTATAAATAGGATCGTTAGGAGAATAGTTTTATACACACACTCATACAAAGCCTCACGCATCTTATTCCTCAATTTTCTCTCGGTCAATTCTGTCAGCTCTAGTGAAGTGTCTCAGGTTAGTATATTTCTCTGGTAAATGGCGATTTGATGATTACGGGCTGGTTTCTAGTACTAGGCTCGACACTGGTCGAGTCTTAGTGGTTTTATCCTAGGGAACGTGAGTCATACACACGGCCTAAACGTTTTCAGGAGAGGAGATTAGACTCGTTACCACTTGTAATGTACCATGATGCATAACCCTTTATTATTGTTTTATGCAAAGATTTATGTAACGAATGTTGGTTTATGAAATAAATAAATAACTGTTTTTATCTTTTAAGTTATTTATTTTCAGTTTATTTCATATTAGCACTTTTATCAATATGCACGATCTACAGTTTTAAAATGAGAGATGTTTTGAGAACAAAGATACTCTGAATTCTGATTCATATGGCATGGTCTTTATGTGGCTCTTAAGACCTTTGTCATTTTGGATTTCTCTTAGAATTATTGTGTAGACCTAAAATCGAATTGATGCTATACATGGAGATCCATATATTTGTAGAAATTCATTGTAATAGTTGGTTTTTCATGGGCTATTTTTTGAAAGGAAACTTTTGTTCTTTTTGGAGGTCCCAATCTTTTTTTTCCCACTCATACCAAAATGAATTGCAATATTGCAATTCCAATGCATAGATTCTGGTTAACGATTCTGGAAACTTATTTTGTTAAGCATTTGTTTGTAGTTCAGCTAATATCTTTCTGGTTCGATGTGATGTAGGTCATGGCTATGTTTTTGGGGTTGATGTACACTTACTTGAATATCTCCATCAGCAAAAACATTGTTCCTGATGAAGTTAAAGGAAGAGAGATTCACCACACTCCTTCCCCATGACCCTTTTCGTGGTATGTTGTTTCATTTCAGGCTATAGATAAAAGATACAACAAAAGTAGTATATCGTGTATGGAACAAATCAGGAGTTTTGGCATGTAAGCAGAAATAATAATAACTTTTCTGTTTGGCATTCTTGTTCATCGTGGAGATGGTTATCTTCTCCATCTTTCAGCAGCAAGCATACAGCGCAGACCCGTACCGTTCAGCTTCAATTGCAAGTGCCAGTGACAAAAAGAATGAGTAAAGAACAATCATATGCTGAGATATTGTTCCACTTTTTTAACCTACACAATAATAGGAGTTGTGATCCTAATCTCGCTAGTCGATTTGCTGTATACACATTTTTGTTCTGGATTTGAGATTCATTTATGATAATTGAAAGTTTTAGCTGTGAAGCCTGTCAAAGAGTTATTCCTGTGCAGTACTGCAGTTAACCGTATAATAGTGTTCCCTGGTCATGATTTAAGTTTAAGTTTTGCATTCCATATAAAACAAGTTACCACACTGATCAGAAATGTGCAATAACAGCCATAATGAATCGGGATTAGGCACTGAATATTGTTAACATCAACTCAAAATTTACTATAACATCCTACGTTCTACAATGAAAATCAGTGTAAAGATGGTTGCCTGAACATTGAGCTACTAGTTGGTTGCCTTACCACTTCCCTACTAGTGTTTTTAAAGTGAAGATGATCCCATTCTCAATTGGCATCATTTACTTGATATGCTATATATACTGTCCATTAATTTTGAACTGAGAGAAGCTGTTTTCAGATGTCAATGTACCAAACAGGTCCCAAACAGGTCACTGACACCAACAAACTACAAGTGATTGTATTTAGTACAATCACTTGTAGTTTGTTGGTGTCAAAGACCATTAGAGCAAAATGACAGTGAGCTAATAAATTTTTACCTAGTGTTTAATTTTATCAAAACAATTAATTAATGTTTTTAAATAATTAACAAAAATAATATTAAATGTTAATTAAGATCTTAAACTCATACATATATATATATATTAATGGATGAGCTCGTATGTAATTCATATTTTTATAAAATAAAATTTTAATTTTTTTATCAATTGTATTCAAATAACATTATTTATATTTTAATCAAATGAATTGATAATCATAATCGTTTTATGGTATTTAGATAATGTACATCTTTTGGAGATGTTGTAGAGTGAATCATCGTAAACTGACGATTTTGGTACACTACAAATAGGACTTGAGATGATAGTTATTCTAACTCATCAATTAAAAATTGTTTTTATATTTTTTCAAAAAAAAATATTGTATTTATATTAGTAGATATTTTATGTATAATATTTCAATTTCAATTTTTGTTATAGTTATTCTCATCATATCATTTTGTATCGTTAAACATGAATATAATCTTGGGTAAAAAATTGCTAAATGAACCTTAGTAAGGACTTAAGTGCAAATTGTTTTGTTTAAAAGAAATTGTATTTGAGGAGGAATGAACCGTAGGGAGGAGACGACGAGTCTGCACTGAAATCGCGTTGTGGTTCTGCTCTGAAATCGCGTTCTCATCCATCATCCCCATTTCAGTCGTCTCTCTCACAGTAGCCGTTGAACCCCTTTTCTCCCTCCCTTTTCTGCAAATTCCCCGCCATAATCTTGATTATTTTCCCCCAAACCCTAGCCTCCGAATCGTCCCTGCTGCATTGAAAGGTTCGAAATTTACCTCATCTGTTTGAAATATTTGCTATACGCTTTCTGGGATTGCAGAATTTGAAAAAATGGTTTTATGACGAAATTTAGAGCATGCGAATTGATATTGAACGTTTGATTTTAAAGATAACGTTTTATGCCTTGTGTAAATGAAAATTACTTTTGCTGATTGTTGTTGCTGTGCTGATGTTTGCAGCAGAGAGCTGTGAGAAGACTCATTGAGAGGGTCTGCATGATTGTCAGAGATTAGTCGATAATGGCGGGTGATGATGAGAGGCTTTACATCCATGAAGAGAAGATCGAAAAGCTCGAGTGCACGGTTGACAGCTTACAGAAAGCAGTTGAGGACTTACAGAGAAGTCAGAATGAGAAGTCTCAGCAATTTGAGAGCCGGTTTGAGAACCTTGAAGGAATGCACATTGCCTCTGCATCGATGAAACAGTCAAGGGAAATTAGAGGTAGAGCTTATTTGTTGCTGTTTAATGTTTACTTTACGCATCAGCTATCGTTGTTTAGCAAACCTGGTTCGGTGATCATGCATTAATTATTTTTTACTCATCAAGAAATGAATGTAAATAAGATAAAAGAGGTTCCTTTGCTCAACAACTAACCTTATGTATGTAAAGCCACACTTTCATGTTCTAAAGTTTACAAGCTGCTTTCATGTTCGTAATTAGTTATACAAGCTGCTTTATTGGGATAATGTGCAAAGTGTAAAATATGTTTCTCACTACGCTTATCTCAAATATTTGATCGATGCAGAGTCAAACAAATTAGAATGTGCATAAAGTTAACTTTTATCCGCCTTTTCATGTACGCATGTAGTTTTCAAGTGTGGTTATTTCACTTATTTTTCCAGGACTTATTTTTCCAGGTAACAAATCACTGGTGAACCATGTGGCTGGTCAAGAGCTCCATCCTGGACCCATTGATGAGTCTGTACTAACCCTTCAGCATGAGCACAGGTCCACAGCCATATGGCAGGGACAGGAATTCGAGCCTCTTACGTGTAGGAGGTGCGATGGTGCTTTTTGGCGCCTAGGTACCCTAGATCCTCGTGTGGAGGTTTTAATGATAAAAGCTGGCTTCTATGGTGTTTATAAAGCCGGTCATATACAGCTTGATCATGCCTTGATCACAGCCCTTGTTGAGAGATGGCGGCAGGAAACACACACATTTCATTTACCTGTTGGGGAGGCTACTGTCACTCTGCAGGACGTTTCTATCATGTGGGGCCTACCGATAGATGGTGAGCCAGTCACTGGACATGATATTACTCGCACAACTGAGGAATGGCAAGATATGTGTGAGGAACTGTTGGGATTCCGACCTTCTATGAGTTCCTTTGACAGTGGCCGTCTCAAACTGAAATGCATAGAGGATCACTTTGATATGGATCCTCTGCAACCTGATGCTCCAGATCACGTGGTAGAATACTTTGCTAGAGCGCACATATTGCAGCTTCTTGGTGGGTTGTTGCTACCAGATGCCTCGAATAACAAGGTGAAGTTAATGTTTCTTCCTCTCTTGAGGAATTTTGAAGCTGCTGGTAAACTCAGCTGGGGAAGTGCAGTCCTTGGTTCTCTCTATCGTGCATTGTGTCGGGCTACTAAATCCAATGTTGATGGTGTATGCGGTCCTCTAGTGCTTCTACAGGTATTATTGTTACTCAGGCTTTTGATCTTGAGAAGTCAGTCCCAAACCTCATATCATTCTCATGCTTATGTCTTGAACTGTTTTATGATAAATGGTGTAGTTATGGGCATGGGAAAGAATCCCTCTCATCCGTCCTGAGAGGTTGGCCCCCCAAGATCAACCAATGCTGGGCACCAGTGATAGAGATCAGCCTTTGCCTTCACCGCCTTATGGCTCTAGGTACCCTAAATAATACTGTAATAAAACTTGATTTGTTGATCAGAATCATGCTTGGCTGATGTAATAAAATCCCAATAGCTTTCAGGTTGAGGCAATGTCTACCTAACCATTTTAATGATATTAATAGAAACATTTGAATCCAGATAGCTTCCAGATTGACATTTTACTAATTATTTCTGACCTGAAAACCTTTTTTTCTCTTTTCTGCTAGACTAGTATATATAGCAGAAAGTAGCCCTAAAGACAAAATGTGTTTGCTTTTTTGTTAAAGTTTAGCATGATTATCATTAATAATATTCTAAACAGAGCAAATTTCCTGTGAGAATATTGCATTGTAAGTATACAAAGCTAAATCTTGAACGAATTTCTGATAAATATTGTTTCACATTAGTCTGGCTCACTAACAAATCGTTTCACATCAAGGCATCACATCTCATCTAGCTTCTTACTGTTTTTCAGGTGGGATGTCGGATTTAAGCTTGAGAAGGTGGGAATGCATGTGTTGGTTGTGTACCGGGACATATTGGACCGCATGCAGGATGACCAGGTTTCGAGTCAAATCCTCAGAACATTTTTGAATTCATTAATGATAATTCACGCTATCTGATAACTCTCTATATTCTTACTGTAGTTTGTATGGCAACCTTATGCATATATCATGGACTGTCTTCCTGAATACTGCTTATCTGGCCGTGAGATTTGGCAAACAGTGTCACCTCTTCTGTGTTTTGATGTGGTGGAAATGCATCATCCTGATCGCGTTCTACGCCAATTCGGCCAGCATCAAGATATCCCCACTGACTGCGATACCATTCGAGAGCTGCACTCGGTTGATAGACGTGGCAGGCAAAACACCGACTGGATCCAACACCACAGGCAGTATGTAGACATGTGGACCCACCGGCACAACCGTGTAATCTGCCAAGCTCAGATAGACAACACTATGGATTACCCCAACCCTTATATGGTTTGGTTCAGACGGATCACTCGTCTACTCATCGGCAACCCTGCAAACCGGAGAGATACAATGGTACCCGCAATTGAACTTATGGTGAGTCATTTCTAGATATTTTGATTAAGGATCATCAAGCTATATTGTTCAGAGGTAGAATCTATTCAAATGATGTTCTATTCTGACAGGCTCAAAGCTTACAACGCATATATCATCGCTGTGGTGATGCTATAGATCAGCCAGAAGAGGTTTCCATTCCTGACATTCTGAGAGATATCCAGGACATATGCAAAAGTGGTTTAAGAGGGGCTCAGGAAGAGAGGCGTCTTTCACTGAGACCCGAGCTGTCCCAAGCGGTTGCCAAAGCAGGCCCGTCTCAGGTTAAGAGGCGGAGACCAAGGAGAGGAGGAAAGATGGGTGTATTACTCGGAGAAAGATCAGCATATGATTCTGTTGGCCTTTCATCACCTTCAACGCCTTATTCCATGCTTCCACAGTGTTTTGATTCTCCTTCGTTTTCACACGAAACCTTCACGTCTGATGTTGAGCCGTATATCCCATTGGCGCCCGAAGAAGGACAGAAGATGGACACTGATTCTGCATTATCTGAGCATGTAGACATTGTGAATATTATGCCACAGCCTAACATTTCAGAGCTGGATAACATGGTTGGAGCCATAGCTGTTTCGCCGTCTTTGGCCACTGATTTGTTTGTGTGCCCGGAGGAGGAGGATGCTATGTTCCCCATTTCGGAGAGATCCAAGCTGAAGAAAAGGAAGGGTAAGAGTTGAGACCATTTTGTAGTTATTCACTCTTGATAGTTATGTAGAATTTGTTTTCTTCAGTTGATCTTCATGTTATACTGATCTAGTTTTCCTTTTTATTCCTTGGTAAAAATTCGTTCTGTACTGTTTTATTTAGTTACCGAGTGGTGATTGACGAGATTAGGCTGTGACATTCATCATTTACATATTTCAACATGTGTCAATAGAAGAAAAAGTGGACTAATAAACCAAGGAACATTTATTTGGAATGCCATTTGAATTTATTTTCTGGTTTTCAACACAAACAGTTGACCAAATTGTATTTACCTCAGTTCTTGTGAGAGAATTCTGACTCCAATTACCTAGAATCTAGATGAATACGACTCATCGTTGCCCCGTTAGGCACAAATTCAACTTTTACAGTTAGGTATTAGTACTAGGTTTTTTCACTAGGTAATAATTCAGGGTAATAATTCATTTTCATTGCAATTGTATAAGATTCACAAAATGCATGGTTTTCGTTCGCCACTACCTTTACCCTAATTCGTATGGAAATCGTGATTCTGACTTGTAAAGATGGTAAATTATTTCAAATTTCAGTCTATTCAATCGATTATAAAAATAAAGTATTTGCATTTTGATTCAAATTTTATAAAAAAAATAAAAATACCCTCACCTTATCATATAGAGATGTTGAACCCAACATTCTGAATTATTCAAATAATTCAATGTCAAAATATGCAGCTTTTTCTCATCAATCTACCTCACGAAAGCTAAATTGCTTTATCTTTCAATTTAATCGCATTTAACTTGAACTTCATCTACATTAACTTTTCAATCTCCCTATTTCCACTCATTTTCCTTAAGATACATTTCAGTTCGTCTTGGTCAATAATATATTTCTTTCTCGCGAATATAGTGAGTATTTCTCAAAAATTATTTATTTTACTTTTAACTCAGTTCAATTTATTTAACCGAAACTGTGTACGTAACGCAATATCTTATCATGTGAAGGTTGGAACCATATAAAAATCTGGAAAGCGGGATTGGAAGAGGATGTCAACGTCTTGAACAATATAAACCTCTAGAAGCTGTATCCCAATTCACAAGTACAAATACATGGAGCACATTTATCCATTAAATTTAAATGCATCAGTCTCATAATCATTCTCGTACAAAATTAGGCAGATTTCTTGATCACATTTACATCCGCCATGGCAGCAGCATTCCTGCAAATTCCGAACAATTTCTCAGCCTTAAACCTTCCTCCACCGCCCCATGAGTCTGTAAGGAAGCATGGCTTTTGTGGGCTAAGCTTCAAGCCACTTCAACCATTGAATTCCTGCGTTTTTTTAAGAAGAAGCATTCGACCGGAGAAAGATGCGTTTTTGGAAGTCCGGAGGGAGAAAGGACGGCGGAGGGCGGTGGTGGTTGGTGGTTTTGGGCTTAATGGCGGCGGTGGCGGCGGCGGGAAAGATGAAGGGGCGAATTCTAGAGCGGTGGGGAATCTTATTCTAGCTATTGGACTGACTTACCTCACTTTGACTGGACAGCTTGGTTGGATTCTGGATACAATTGTTTCAGTCTGGGTATATACCATTTCCTTTGTGCATGTCCCATGTTTGTTGAAATGCCTGCTCTTTATGCATGTCTTATGTTTGTGAAAAAAAGATGTTCCTTTTAAAAACTGAACTAAACTGTATTGAACTCTTTATATAAGATTTTACTGATAGTAGGTGAACTGAATTGAACATTTGAACTGGAGTTAGGCTCAAGAGAAATCAGAAAAGGATGATTGGTGTTTGTTCATTTCATCTTGTATTTATGTGCTTTCAAATATGCATGAATTGCATGATGTGTACAGTTATCTAGAAGACTGGGATAAGATGTACTTCAGTTGAACTGATTTGAACTGGACTAAATTGGAGCTAAGTTAGAATTAGCTCAAAGAGCATGATTGTGGTGTTTTTTATTTCATCTTGTATTCAGGTGCTTACAGATGTGCATGAATTGCATTGATGTCTTCAAGAGTGATGAAATTTCAATCTTATGGATTAGTCCTGTAATGTCATTTAGGAGACTAGGATGCACGATATAGCCCGCAACAAAATGTTTTGGTGCCTCATTTGTTGGTTCATGTTGTGTGTTCCTGTGTTTTGGATGTTGATTTATTTGTCATTACTTGTGTCAGTTGCTTGCTATAGTGTTGCCGATTTTGGGACTGGGAGCATTCATCTGGTGGGCTGGAAGGGATATTGTTCAAAGTGAGGTGAGAAAACTCCGTTTATTACTTTTGCCTGAATTGACCTCACTTTTGCAGCTCGAGGAAGAAAAAAACTTTTTAGAAGGGTTTACTTTGTCCATGAGCAGGAGCTTTTAGTGATTAACCTGTTCTTCTGAGTGCTTAGTCCACTCATTTTTTGTATATCACGCTCAATGTTAGAGTTGAATTTTGGTTTTTTAAAGGGTTAATTTGAGTAGGTGTGCCACTTTCTTTATTTCAAATTATATTCCTGTTGTGAATGCTACAAATAGCCAGCAGGAAGGGGAATATGCGTTCTTATCTCAAACACTTTCAGATATTAAAAATAGTAGGCCACTTATATGAATTGATTGTGCAGAAGAGCTTTTTTGTTTAGTGCGTCAATGTCCGCATTTCTTTTTGCTTCACAGCAGTTGCAGATAAAATGCTAATTTTGCTGTTTTGATAGTACTGTATTCTGCATAACTGATTCCAATTTCATCCTTATATTTGCAGTGTCCAAACTGCGGAAATAGTTTTCAAGTATTCAAGTACGCCGACCAGAACCCTTTAGCTCAATAATACTAGTTGCTGGAGTAATGAAATGTATTGAAATCACATTCTCTGATCGCTTCATTTCACAATTTACAGGTCAACACTAAATGATGAAGTACAACAGGTCTGTCCTTACTGCACCCAGCCATTTACAGGTAAGTTATGTCTTAGCCTTGTTTTCCTGTATTGTCTTGTAAACTCGAGGTCATGTGCATTTGCTACTTAGATTTGTGAAACTTCCATTCACGAGCTTCGGTTTCATTATTTTAGTGGTTGGAGATAGGTTCGTGAGTAATACCAAGTTCTCAAACCAACCGGCAACTTTTGAAGAGGCCTTTTCGGATTTCTTTTCTGGTTCAAAAAAAGGTGTGTGCCTCTCTAATTCCACATATATCACTTTCGACATGCAGCTCTTGAAGTGTGAGAACGATGTATTTTCCTATTTGCAGTAAAGGAGTCATCTAAAGCAATTGTTGATGTTGAGGCAGAAGTGAAAGATGTTGACTGAGATAGCCTTATCAATTATCATAGCCACGAGATTCGGTATGAATTAACTGTTTGTTTAGTTTTGGAGATATGCTGCTCGCTAAACTTTACATTGGTCTTACAAGGAGTTGCAATCATTTACTGGTTACATTCTTTACGTTGCTGACGCTAATGACTTTACTTTAAGAGCTTGTTTACCCACGTTTTTCTTCAGAAATCTTCTGTATCTACGAAGCCGAGTTGTTGCCTCGTGGGGAGAGAATCAAATGAGGCATCCTGCCATACCTAGGCTGGGTGTGTTGAATGGACAAGGCCCTGAGCACACGGAGTGGTTTAGTAACCACAGTGGTGTTTTTCGACATTAAATGTGTGTATATGATTGGCACAATTACAATTTTGACATTCCGTGGATATCCAACATGTAAATTTGTTGTGTTGTAGATTTTTCCCTAGTAAATTTGCATCACTTTTGGTTTTTCTGATGATCTATAATCTGCTCGTTATACTATCCACCTAACCATTACTACATTATACATCTACTGATTTGTGTCATAAACCGAAGTAAGGCATGATTCAAACAACCTATTTCATCCAAAATTACTAAATGAGGTGAACGGGATAAGAGAAATTATCCATTCAAAATTTCAAATTATAGAAAATATAGAGTACAATTCTTATTTAAGATCAGTCTAGCAATTGTGAATGGTCTAATACAAATTTCAGAAAAAAATTCATCTGCATGTTTGCGGCATCTTATTCCAAGCTCCAAAGAGTCCCAAGTCAACCAATGCCTGTGTTTATGCAGTTTTCTGCAGGTGAAGGAAAGAAATCTTAATGCACCTTAAATAATCGGCATTTAACAAACTAGTAGACAAATTAGTTATAAATCATTAGTCCTAAAACGATTATTGTTCACCCAATGTAATTCACATTACAGCTCGATGATAAGAAAACTAGAAGGAAAAAAGAACACTAAACATAAAATCACAAGCTTTAATAGAATGCACATTTCTCCATTTAACAGATAAAGTTATTACCTCAGTGCTAGTATCTTTCTTCCCCCCTGTGAAGAACTTGTAACTACCGGTGATGAGTAGTGCCCAGCCAGTAAGAGAAACAATGACAAACTACACGAAACCAAATAACCTTATCAGCCCAAGATTATTTACAACCAATGAAAATATTATCACTACAATATAAATAGTACGAGACAGTTTAACAAGTCGGAACTACTAAGAGCTTCAGCATACAGAACTACGCATAGCTTAGACAAGACCAAAAGTGCCAGAAACAACTATCTAAGCATAAGACAAGTATCATACCAATTAGCAAGCTAAGACAACAGCTCATCTCATCCAGATAAGGCTCCCAAATTTCTAATGCGTAAACAGGGTAGGTTCTCATAGCAATGCTACAAAACTAGTTAACATAAGTATTTCAAATCGATACAACTATCAAAACACAAGACAACTATCACAGCAATTAGCAAGCTTATACAACAGTCCCACATTTCTAATACGTAAACAGGGTAAGTTCCCATAGCCATGCTACAAAACTAGTTAACCTATTGATTTGCAATCGATACTATGGCCTATGGGGCTAGAAAACAATAGTATTACTGCTACCGATGAAAAACAGCGCGCAACATGCATCACTTTTACTTCTAAGATAGTTTCAGCATGAAGATGGGAACAAGCTTGCATTCTCATCTCTTATGAGGTGCATTTAGCACAATCAAGCTATCTAGTATCTAGATAAAACGTGGAGAACTCACACACATGCACACACAGGCACACCTATTTAACCTACATTCAGAGGCAAAAATATAAAACTAACAAACTAGAAAAAATAAAAATAAACAGTGAGAAGTTGGAGGAAAACTAACATGTTCTTCTTTCCATTTGGAAGGACTCATCGGATCCGACCAAACGTTAACCCTCACTGGTCCGTGATGATCTGCATAGCAAATGACGAACAAATCAATGAATTACAAATCAATCGCCTGATTCCAAACACAACTTTTCTTAAGGGTAAAAACCATAAATAATCTACGCGAATATTAAAAGGGATCTGGATTTTCAGTCAATTAAAGAAAAGAGGTGATAAACTTACCACCACCGGCGGCGAGACCGCGGCGCTGGATGAGGCGGGCGGATTGGCCGCTGGCGGGAGCTGATCTGAGAGCGGAGAGCCGTGAGAGGCTCGCAACTTGGCGCGCTGCCGTCCACGCTGCCATCTTCACGGTCTTTCTGGTGGGAAATGGCTATCGGAGAAGTACTAGAGGAATTGAGAGCGGGGTTATGGGGGAGAGGTCGTACAACCTGTAGTAAAAGGGAGGAATGTATTCGGCCCGGAAACTAGCTGTTCAACCGGTTTAATCGGTTTACAAGTTAAACGGTTCGATTTCTATTGATTTATAAAATTAGAAAACCTATAACCAACCAATAGTATAATCGGTTATATTATATTGGTTTCGGAATTTTGGCGTCGGGTGTGAAATGCTAACCCTAGAGACTCAAATCTCATTATTGGCAATTGCAACGATCACCGCAAATGCTACCAATTTGGTGGTGATGGTCTGTTAGCGGTGAGATTGCTTCTTTTATAGTGATGATGTGGTAGTCATCAATGAAGTTTGGATCACCAACAATGAAGTTACATTTTTTTGTGATGACATGGCAAGTTGTGGTGAGGTTGCAATTGCCCATGATGAGTTTGAATCTCTATAATTGATTTTTGGGTTGTCGGCGTTAAAATTAGAATTGTTGGCATTGAGGTTGAGGTTATGTCATCGACGGTGAGATTTGGATCACCGATGCGGACGAGGTTGCGACAATGATATTATCATCGATGAGGTTTGGGTCGTTAGCATTGAGATTTGTATCATTGCGTTGACATTGAGGTTGAATCATCGGTTGAAGTTTGGATCATCAGAAGTGAAGTTGTCATCGCATGAGAAGATGGCGTCGAGTTTGGAATGCTAACGGTGAAGTTGCAACTGAAGGTGATGAAGTTGAGAAGATGATGTTGTCGTTTCACTCGTTTGTGACATTGGGTCACTAGCCTTTAGGTTTGGATCGCTAGTGTTGATTTAGTGGTTGAGTCGCTGACATTGAGGTTTGGATCAACATCGTTGAGATTTAGATTGTCTGGATTGAGGTTAAGATTGAGTCATTAGAGGTGAAGTTGCAATTGCAACGGGCGATGAGGTTGGGACTTGGGACGATGATGATGTTGTTGGTGAGATTAGGATTGCCAAAATCAAGGTTTGAATCGTTGAGGTTTTACTAACACGTCCTTGTGATTGTTTCATAGAACTGATAGAAGACATTTTCTCTATTTTCCTATTTTCACACTACTATAGTGTATAATAGTTGCAACGTTTAACTCTTATGATAAACCATTGGACTCTTATATTTTTGCATTTATTTAAATTCAAACTCAAACATAAAAGGATAAACTACAAGTAAAATCCTTGATTCCGGTTTAAATTGTACAATTTTTATTAATTTAGTATTATTTGTGTATATTTAAATAGTTATATAAGTGTGTATAAATATTAAATTTTTATGTGATAGTAATATGTAATTAAGATATTAATATTTGTGTTCGATAACAAGATTATCTCTTTTCCTATTTGTAACATCATCTTATTACAAATATTTCTAATATATACATGATAATTGAAATATATTCTTTACAAAACTTTGACGATTCTCAAATGCAACAATGGCACGTGACAATATTTTTATTTTTATATACTAATTAAAATATTTGGTCAAAAATAGTTACATTACATGATATGGAAATATAGTTGGTGCTAATTAAGCTTCTATTTTGGAGGATATTTGACCAACTTAATGATAAAATATTCTTCTATAAAAGAATATCAATACCATGTTAGACCGAGTTAATTTAATAACGGACCCTTTATAAGAAAAAAAATATTAATATACATTGCTCATATATGTAATAATGGTACAAAATATCATACTCATTTATTTTACAAAATATACATCGCTCCAGAGGTTATTATCATTCATTTATCATATTAAATTAAACTATCAAAAACAGAGAATATTATAGTAAATATTTAATTAACTACATGAAAATGAAAAACATGAGTTTTATGTTCTTGACGGTGGCGATGGTTTTAACATTGGCCGTTCCAATCATGGCAGAAGTAAGTGGAGATGCGTGTAAAGCGAAATGCGAACCTAAGACGGCCAAATAGCATTGTCAATTGTACTTGAGTTACAAAAATGTTACGGCTTTATATGAAAGTTTGATTTCTTTTTATTTATTTATTTTTTAAAAAAATTGTTAAATTGAATTATAAAAAATACTTTTACTTTTCATGGAAATTGAATAAATGCAGCGTGCTAACTTTAGAAAGGTTTGACCAATTTGATTCCACCTATCAAGTAACAGTCATAAAATAAAAATAGAAACGAATATCGTAACTTAAATAGGAAAAAATTCACTACAAAGATTTTCCTTTTCATTTTAACAAAATCGAAATCCATATATTTGTAATTCTCAAAGCTGCATTCTCTCTATATATACTCAGCACCAACATATGAGCAGCAAACATTGTGTGATAAAGTGAGAGAAATTAAAAAACAAATATGGGAGCGATTAACGTTAGATTTGTGTTTTTGATGTTGACCGTCTTACTAATAATAGTAAGAATTGAGAGCTTTGCAGCAGAAAAAAACTGCGCCTGCAAAAAGTCGAGTTCAGTTTCATCTTATCAAGCGATGGATTTAAGTTGGGCGTGCACAAAATGTTGCGGAGATTGTTGCATGGTTCAGAATCCTAAGCACATCGATTTCAAATGTTTTCAAGATTGCATGTCTGGTTGTGATCTTGGCGGAAGTCCTCCAAAAGCTTGAGAAAATTCCTCAAAAATGCCGTTTTTAGAATTCTCTGTTGGAAAATAAGGATTTTGGACTTGGGCTCAAATGTTTGTAACTGTTCAAATTTTATGATGATCAGTTTTATTTTCCATTAATGTGAATCAGCTCTAATTACGCAATTAACGGCTGAATTAAAACAGACAATAAAGTAGTCTGATTTATGGGCAACAAACAAGGGAAAACGTCCCAAATTTGATTGTTTGCATTCATTTCTGCATTTAGACATGACCCTCTCACCTCCCTCTAAGTACAGTCTTAGAGTCGACCTTAAAAACAGTTTTTTAAACCAAATAGCCTTATGCAATCAAAATCTCTCCATCATCTTCAGTCTCGCTCTGTCTGTTCCTGGTACTATATTTCCCCGTCGTTCCATTCAGGTCAGTGTACTAATGTAAAGAGTGCCTTCGGGCTATGCGTCTTCCGGGTTGATTGTCACGAGTTGACTTTCATCCTTGATGGTATTATCCTAGGGAACAAAGACCCATACGGGACCTAATTTGTTTCAAGATTGTTAGAATCGAGAACAGACAGAGCCAGACTGAAAATGATAGAGAGAGAATTTAATAAGGCTATTTGATTTCCAATCTATATCTCTAAGGTCGGCTCTAAGACTGTATTTATAAGGAAAGGAGGTGAGGGGGTCAGGTCTAAATGCAGAAATGAATGCAATCAATCAAATTTGAGACGCTTTCCCTTGATTGTTGCCCTGAAAACAGACTCCTTGATTGTTGCCCATAAATCGGACTACTTTATTGTTTGTTTTAATCAATGTTCTAAATATCGCTAGGCGCTAGTCGGGCGGATTGTTTGGGCCTAGCGCCTAGGGGATTAATCGGGGATTAGTCGGGGATTAATCGGTCTAGGCGGATTTGTACTATTTACTTATTTTTATACATACAAAAATAATAATATATATACATATGAAATAAATAAAATATGTTACATATACATATGAATAGTACATTAAACAGCACAACAAAATATGCTAACCAGCGAAATAGTATATTTGAGTCTAGAAATAAAGTTTGCACTCTTATTTTTTATGTAAGTGGTAAAAAATAAAATATTTGAAACAAATAGCAAAAATTAAGGCGAATTTATCTAGTCTAGATGACACTATGTCAGGTTAGGTTGATTGGGTCTAGGCGGATTTAGGCAAATTTAGGCGGACACCTGAACCAAAAACGCCTAGTATCAGCGCCTAGGTCTAATCGGGGCGGTGAGGTACCGCCTAACGCCTAGACGGGGATTAATCGGGCCTAGGCGGGGATTTTTAGAACACTGGTTTTAATTCAGCTGTTAATTGCGTAATTAGAGCTGATTCACATTAATAGAAAATAAAACTGATCATCATAAAGTTTGAACAGTTACAAACATTTGAGCCCAAGTCTGAGCCCAAGCCCAAAATCCTTATTTTCCAACATTCTATTGTACCATTTTAGTTGAATGTTCTTGTCCCATTTTTATTGAATGAATTTGGAGGAAAGTATAATTGCATTTTATCCTTATGATTTTCGATGATTCTTAAGTAACTTTTCATATTTGTGGAGAAGGTTTCCAATGAGACCATACACAAGTGTTGATCTTATCATTTTCAAACCCGAGATTTTACACATTAATCATGATTATTCAATGTATTATTTCTAATCTTCTTCTTTTTATGTCTGATCTTCTCACTTTTAAAACTGGTCTTTTACATATTAATTATAATCATTCAGGCCCTGTTTACCAGAGCTTATCTGTAGATCAGTTCAGTTCAGTTCAGTTCAATTCAGTTCAGTTCAGTTCAGTGAAAATGCAATTTGATGAAATTCAGGTTAATTCAGTCATGCTGATTCCATTTTCAATACATCAATTTTCAGTTCAGTTCAGATCAGTTCAGTACATCAAGAAATAAGCTCTAGTAAACAGGGCCTCAGTATGATTAAGACTCAATTGAGAATTTATTTTCTTTTTATCTATCTATAATTTATTTTTAGTTAGTTAAATTCAGTTCATAATTCAGTTTGATTCAGTTTTGATCAGTTGGGAAAAACATACCCAAAATGTGGAATTTAGGCCTTGTTCTTCTAATTTTCAGTTCATGTAAGTTGGAGAGAACAAGCCCTAATTGTGCAATTTAAGCTTTGTTCTTCTGATTTAGCTCGATTGAATTCAGTTCAGTTCAATAAAAGTTTGGTTCTCTTTCAAATCTTAGTGAACATCGAACACTTCTATTCTCAACACATGAACACCATACAAAACGAACCTTACTTCCAACAAGTGAAGCAATTTAAGGTAATATATACAGCTTCTGTTTAACCAACTGAAACATTACACAGATTACACCTTACAAAAAAGTCACAAGGGTTTTATTCAGCCACACAAGCTAGAGACAAGGAAGAAAACTTGGATTTCAAAGCCTCGACCGTATGAACACTTTCTTCGGATTGCTCTCTGGAGAGGCTGAGCTGCTCTCCTTATGCTCATCGGGGAACTTCTCAAACGGCTCCAAATCCACAGCATAGTCGGCACAAGCCTCGTTCTGCAGCTTTAATTGGTTCACATCCTCTTGCATCTTCTCCATCTTCGCCTGCATCTCCTCCATTGCTACCATAAGGTCCTGTTTCTTGATCCCCCGTGAATACTGGTGCTCATTTGGTCCTTCCTTCACAATCTTACACACTTTTATGCCACCTGAGTAAACATCAGTCAGTAGACATTGAGCTCAATCTTTAAACCCTAAGAAAGGTCACTGATTCGCATAAAAAGCCGATATTATAAGTACAAGAATCCAAAATGTAGGTAAATATAACAATGACTCCACAGATTTCTCAAATGAGAGTCACTTTTCGGAAGATACTGATGACTACTATAAACTTGTTACCAGTAAAACATACAAGTAATTTTTTGACCATAAGCTTGTTTACTCAAGAAAGCATGATCATATCTGCTTGGAATCCCATGGCAAACATTCTACTAGCTAAATCAAATCTCAATTTACAATGAACAAAGAAAAATCAGACAAAAAATCAACAAACAGTTTCAAATATGCATACGTGATTTCCAAGAGCATCATCCACAAAATCAAACATCACAACACGCAGAGGTGAACTGCGAAACATAACGCCAGAAGGATGAGGTTATGAATTCTCACCGGTGACGCTCTTGAGGGACTCATCGACGGCTGAGTCAACGGCGAATTTGCCGAGGTTAGTCAGGACGCGGCCGATCCTCTCCCGGCGATGAGGGTCCGGGAAGTATTCGTCCGGTTTGTTGCCGCCGTTGGATCTGACGACATCTCCAGCTCCGGCGACGGACAGATCGGAGATACGTTTGCCGTAGGCCACACGATTGAGCAGGCGAGACACGGTGGATTGGAGCTCATCCCATTTGCCCATTTTTCAGCTTCTACTCTCCGCCTCCAGTTCAGATTTTCCTTATTTTATTTTCTGGAAAATATTTGTTTTTATTGCCCTTTTTGTTTTGGTATTTGTGTTTCCAATCCACTAAATTTTCACTCCCTTCAAAATTAATTTCAGAATAGTCCTTTGATTTATGTTTCTTTGGTACATTCTATCATCCACGTTTTCGATTAGGATGTGCTATAGTAAGGGCTGATCACGGTACGATTAGCCTTCCGTTTCTAGAAAATATACTAACCGCTCAATTATTCAACGATTCGGTTAACCTTTAAAATTGACAAATAAAATTATGTAACCTTACTCTTGGTTAATTAAAAACTCGGCTAGGTTAACCGGATATACTACGGTTAACTAATGATTTTTAGAATTCATTAATTATAAAATATTTTCAGACATAGTTTAGCATACTACAAAAGTTAGCTATATATATATGCCAATAGTTACCTCCAAAAGCTAGCTATATATATTTCCTCATACACCAAGAGGAATACAAAAGTTAGCTATCAAGATGATGTTATTTATATAAGGTTAAATTATAAATAAATAGTTGCAAAATAATCACCGGTTAGTCGGTTAACTATTCGTGTTGAATATTGAGAACCTTAAACTTAACCGAAAGACCGGTTATTCAAAAAGTGATAACTTTAACCTAACCATACGGTTCGGTTAACATTAAAATCAGTTCGGTTAACCAATTGGTTTCGATTATCCGGTTATTTTGCTCAGTCCTAACTATAATATAATCAGTATTTTTTTAATTGATAATCATATGCCACATTTAGACATACTACTTTTTTTTGAAATTGTATATATTCAGAAAATTATTAATAATACATTTGTTAAATTTATATAAACATATATTTCGTAAATACCGATTATTTAAAGAAAAATAACGACTGCATATAAAATTGGTTGTACAATAGGTTTAGATGCATCCAAGTCTACTATGAAATTCTTGAATGATCACGAAAGAATGATAAGTCCTCTTTAGAGCATCTCCAATGGTGAGAGGGTCATGAGTAAAAATAGATTTTAATTGTCAATATGGTATTGAGCGTCAATGTGATGTAAGATTGAAAACTTTTATTTTGAAGTTTGGTTCTCCAATGCAACCATCAATCGTCACAAAAATATCATTGAATTAAATATTGCATTTATTTTTCAAATTCAAATATGGAATGATTAAATGATTTAATTAGTAAAAAAGTTAAATATGTTAAGTTGGCAAAGTGAGGCCTTCAAAATGAGCATCAATGTATAGACCCCTTAATTGATACCTTCAATCCATGTCATGTGACACATAATATTGACCCCTTAATTGATGCTTGGATTGGAGAAGATTTTTAGAATTTTAGAGTATCAATCTTACGTGGCTATCAATATTTTTAATTGAGAGTCTTGCATTAGAGCATTTCCAATGCTAAGAAGGTCACGAGTAAAATCCGCATCCATTTGTCAATTTTTTGATTGAGCGTCAATATGATGTAGATTTGAAATATGTGATTGATTTTATTTTTAAAACTTTACTCTTCAATGTACAAGCGTCAATTTTTACAATATTAATGTAATTAGGAAAGTAAATATAATTTTGGTAAATAAACTAATTGCAATATTAATGTCAAAAGGAAAGTGAAAACAAATTTGGTAAACAGAATAATCACATGAGCGTCAATATATTGAAGGCCTATTTGACACCATCACTTCACATGTGCATCCACATCAAACTGTCGTATTAATTAATGCTTGCATTGAAGATATCAATCAATCATACATGTTAATCAATATTTTCAACATTGATAGTTGCATTGGAGATACTCTTATTAGTTTTCATATTATCTTAACAAAAATACTAAATTGTTTTTTATGTCTCAAAAGTAATTAATATAGATGGCACCCGGGCGGGTACTATCTCCCTTATCTCTGTTAAAAATTAAAAATCATCCGGCACCATCAAGTTATAAAACCATTCCGGCTCCATAACCCATGACCCATAATCCATTTCCGCCACACCCATCCTCGTGAAGCATATAAGAAGCATTTTCACAAGTACTCCCTCCGTCCCAACCAAAACTTCTTAGTTGAATTTGGCTCGGATTTTAAGAAAAGTGTATTGTTTATCATATAAGTGGAGTTTTAAGGGGTATAAATGGAATATCACTTATTGTTATGGTTGTTTGGAAGAATTCATTAAGGGTATATTTGTCATTTTGTAGTTATTTTTTTTACCAAAAGAGGAAAGAATGAAAGTAAGAAGTTTTGGTTGGGACGGACCAAAAAGGAAAGTAAGAAGTTTTGGTTGGGACGGAGGGAGTATAACATAATTATTTCTATTTTAATTTACCTGAATTTGATCGTTGCAGATGAAATGGTGGAGGGAAGATTAAGGTACTCCCTCCGTACCAGCTGGATGTGCACTGTTGACTTTTCACGGTCTTCAATACACGTGTTTGACTGCTAATATCTTTAACTACGTTTATTATCAAGATATAAAAATTTGATATTAATAAACTGCATGTTATGACGATTCCAACAATATTAAACACGATAATATTTTTAATTATCTATGCATTCAAAAATTCAGTCAAAAATTAGTATAGTTGACTGAAAAAGTCTCCTGTGCAGAAACAGCTGGTCCAGATGGAGTATATACTTTCTAATTTACCTTTTATTTTTTATACATTGTTTTCTTCCAAATTTTTTTTTTCAATTTATATTTTTTCTAATCAACTATTTTTCACTTCTAATTCAATTAAAAATATTATATTCGTACATAATATTAATATATTATAAATTTAAATATTTTCATTGAAAAAATAATTCAGGCATTGCCAAGGTGATATCTAGTTTCTATTAAACTTAGTCAACAAAATAAAATTGAGAATATCACATACAGTATAGTTCGAGCGATATTCTTCTACCTTCCACCTCGGAGAAATCTCAGTTTGTGTTCAACGGTGGTCATCTCATCCGACGGGGCTCACAGTTACCGTGGGTAGGGGGGAGCCAGATAGGATCTGCCGCTTCCGCCGTCACCGTTTCCCCTCGCTCGGAAAATTTTGATTTTCTGTTCACCATGAATGAGAAGGCTGGCGTCACCAAGGAGCTGAATGCGAAGCATCGAAAGGTTTTTAATCTGTTCTCGATTCATATTTCCAGTATTTTTCAATTTTGTGATTTGATCGTTATAGTTCTCGGGATTGCTTGCGGCTGTGAATTTTTTTTGGATCGGATTCTAGTTTGGCGATTTGGACTTAGGATGCACTGTAGCAGCAGATCTTCTGGTTGTATAATTATAGGGTTTAAATATATTTGTTGTTGTGATAATTGGAACTGTAAAGTGAAACTCATTTTGTTGATTTTAATGGATAGGAATGTTGTTTTTGGTTTAAAGTAGTACTATTTTTGAGGTTTGAGGTAGAAGTTTCAGCTCAATAGGTGTATTCAACCTGCATTAGCTGTCAGGAAGTAGGACATTTAGACGGGTTATGGTTCATTCAGATAAGTAGTTCCTTTATGCCGAGTTTGAGGTTGTGGTGGCAGGGAGCAAGTGAATTAATTTTTGAGAATTGAATGAGCTCTTTTTCTTCTTATTATTATAGCTTTTTCACTAGTGTGATATAATTCTTCTTGTTCATGTTTGCAGATCTTGGAAGGACTTCTTAAATTGCCCGAAAACAGGGAATGTGCAGATTGCAAAACCAAGTATGATTCTGGAAACATTTCATTGATTGGTGATTTCTTGGGGTGAATTAGGATTTGATGAATTCTTTCCCATCATTTAACACAAGGGTTGATTGAGTTGTGGATTTAATTTATCTATCTTCAGATATATTATTGACAACTACTTTCTTTTGTGCTATTTTTCTGCTATGCAGAGGTCCTCGATGGGCAAGTGTGAACTTAGGGATCTTTATTTGTATGCAATGCTCGGGAATCCACAGAAGTCTTGGGGTGCACATATCAAAGGTGAAATAAGTTCAGTGGCTATTCTTGACTTGGAACTTTTAAGTGAAATTCATATCTTTGTTTGTGGTGATGACTGATGAATGACCTGATGATTGAGACTCGTTATTTTTTTTATGATTGATGGTTTTACTTTTTCTCTCATCTGTCATTCACTTCTTTTTTTATGATGGATGGTGTTTTTTTTTCTGTATGTTTACTGAATCTGTTTTATTTGACATTTCTTGATGTCTCTAATGCGGTTACAGGTTAGATCTGCTACACTGGACACATGGCTCCCGGAACAAGTGGCTTTTATTCAAAGTAAGTTCATCTATGCTTTCAAAACTGCTTTGATGTATGATAAATCTTTTTAACCTTTTCTAAATTTCCTTTGGGTGCTTCAGCAATGGGAAATGAAAAGTCAAATAGCTATTGGGAAGCAGAGCTACCACCAAATTATGATAGAGTTGGCCTTGAAAATTTCATCCGTGCTAAGTATGTCTTCAGCTTCAGTCTTGGGTCAAAATCGCAGACTCTTACACCTTCTTGGTCTGTTCACTGATTCTATATTTCTACGTTATTTTAAACAGGTATGAGGATAAGAGATGGGTTCCAAAAGATGGAAAACCGATGTCACCTCCTAGGGGACAAGAGGAGAAGCCTTCAGCTCAGTGGCAAAAACCTAGTGACACAAATCATCGCGGATATGCTGGTCATTTTAGGAATTCATCTGTTGAGGGGAAGAGCTTTCAGGCATCTAGTGTTAGGGAAACTGCAGTGGCTGGGAGAACTACCATCCACACACCTCCAAGAGGGCAAGAACCTGTACGTTGAGTGCTTAATCTGTTGACTTATGTGCGTTTTTGTTTCCACTTTATGGATGCCCATTCTGTCATGATGATCGTTTGCTCTGGAGTTTCCAACCTGATTTGGTTATGTTATGTCTCTATTGTCTTCCTTTTCTTTTTCTTTTTTCTAACAGGGTTGTGGAATTTTTAAGTTATGACTGGAGCTCAATAGTCTTTATGCGTATAATTATCTCTAGACGATCACATGTATTCTAATTGGCAACCTTATCTTTCTATTAATTTAGGTTGACTGTTGGTTTCAATTCCATTATTTACGTTCAAGGCTCTTGAAGCTAATTAAATGGTTACTAGCTGAACAATCTGTTTATTTGTCTTCTGTTTTCTACTCAATTTAACAGGTTGTATCAGCGCCAACTCCCCAAATAGTTCAAAAAAAAGAACCTAATGCATCTGAACCTTCTAAGCCTGTTGTTGAAACTGCCACACCGGCAAAGGTTGATTTTGCTACTGATCTTTTTGACATGCTCTCAATGGATGACCCTAGTGAAAACGGATCTGGAGCAGCATATACGGATGATAATGCATGGGCAGGTTTCCAAAGTAGGTGTACATCAACTGCTTTTCGCTTTCACTTTGGAGTTGCTGGTTGGGCTATATTCAACTATATCTGACATTTTGATTTTACAGCTGCTCAAGAAACATCAACTCCTGAAAAAAGTAGCCCAACCAAGACAGATGATAACAAGACCCATGTTGCCTCTGGCATTGAGGACCTGTTTGCTGATTCTCCTTCAATTTTACCTACTTCTGCTACAAATAAGCCTCAAAAGGATGTCAAAACAGATATCTTGAGCCTCTTTGATAAGGTCAGTTTTATAATACTTCCATGTAACTCAGTCTTACTTGTTACTTATTTTATTTTGATTCATACTCGTTACTTTTTGCTGAAAATATGTGTGAATATCGACTATCTGACCACCCTGTTGTTCTGGGCTGACGTCATGATTTGTTGAAAACCATTTTCAGTCCAATATGGTGTCGCCGTTTGCTGCTCATCAGCAACAAATAGCCATGTTGGCTCAGCAACAGTCTCTTCTAATGGCAGCAGCTGCTGCTAATGGTTCCAGTGGAATGCCTAAGGTTCCTGGAAATCCACCACAAGCGCCAAACAGCACTAACATGCCACCGAATCACATCTGGGCAAATGCTGGGTACCAATATTATGGGATGATGATGCCTACTGCACAGGTAGGATGTGTTAATGGCTAACAATATTAGCTGATTGAACTTATCATTATTTCTCTGATAATTGTATGGTCCTATGTTAGATGGGTAACCCCGGAACAACTCAACCACTTGGTGCTCCTGCTCAGTTTCCAGCATCCAGGTATATAGTCTTTTATGTCTCGTTTCTGAAAGAATTGCTTGCTGAATTTAAGGATTTGTTATGGCGCAATTTAGATATTATGTCAGAAAGAAGGCAATATGATGTTTTTTTCTGATTCGGTGATGTAGCTTCCCTGTGGGACAAAACACTTCTACAAACGGTCTCAGCGCATCGGGAGTAAACCGGCCAACAACATCCTCTGCCCCGTCTTCAGCCACACAGAAAGGCAACGAGTATGATTTCTCTTCATTGACTCAAGGTTTTTTCTCCAAGCACTAGGCCAATTGAGGCCCAGGGTTTTGGTCCACCTTTATATTCAATAGTATTATACCAGATAAGGGATTTTACCAAAAGATAGTTTTGGATGGTTCTTCCACCGTTAATGGGGATTTGTACACTTGTAGAGCAGCTTCATTTGAGTGATACTTCATTTTTGGTTGTACTTGTACTTGGGATAATAAGTGCTTCATATTGATCTGTAATTTGACATATTTTTGTAAACACACCTTTTATACTCGTCCGTTTTGACATTAGTAGTTCCATACGCATTTTTGGTTAGACTTTATGCCTTCAGATTGTTATCTAGACCAGGGTCTAGTCCGGGGATAGATTTTGGAAAATGTACGAAAACCTTACTGCCTAAAGTTCGCTTTGATATGAACACTGTTTCACCAAACACGTTCTAAGACTAAGGTCATGTTTGCCAGAGCTTATCTGTAGATCAAATCAGTTCAATTTAATTTAGCTCAGTTCGGTGAAAATGTAATTTGATGAAATTTAGTCATGCTGGTTCCATTTTTCAATATATCAATTTTTACTTCAGTTCAGTAAATCAAGAAATAAGCTCTAGCAAACATTTTTTCTTACTACTTAAAACTTGTTGGAAATGCATTCGACTGAGTGGAACTTCAGACGAAAAAAACGAGTGCTCGTTGATTAGAAGTGCGAACAAAAAAAAACTTTTTTTTTGCTCCCCCTTTTTGCAAATAGACAGATGGCATTTCGGTTCCCGTAACAACAAACAGTAAACGAATGAAAATGACGGGTCATAAGAGTTGATTACCGAGCAACATATATATTCTACAACCTCATCATCATCAATACTATGTGGTTAAATAGGATTACACCAGCTTAAGATGTATTATAATAATCACGTATTATAATAAATAGAAGGCCAAGTCATCGGAATTTACCAGCTTTAGTGTAATTATTTAAGTTATTTCTTGACTTAAGAAGATTCGATCGTGTGAAATGTATGCTTGAACCTCACACGCAATTTGAAGCTAATTGCAACACGTAGACTGGAGCCATCCACACATTGCAGGATCGGCTACGTATGGCGTGCGTGAACAAGTCGTGTGTGTGGTATTGTGTAGAGAGTTCGTCTCCTAATAATAATATTTGACAATTGACTTATACAGTATATTGTTTGTTTTAATGCCACACCAATAACTATTGAGAATGACACTTGTATGTTGTCAGGTTAAGGTGTCTTAATTAATTTTTTTGAATTAAATTAATATTCAAGGAGTCATGATTTCATATATAACTAAGTATAAACCACATTTCTATAATATTTTCGAAATACATTTTTAAAAATTTCCATTTAAATAATGTGTTTTTTCCCTATCTTCTTTCACCATACAACCACCACCTCACTGGGGCCGATCCAAACTTCACCACCTGCTATCGCATATTACAACATACCAGAAATTCTGGAAAGTACAAGTTTACTTAATCATATAATCGTAGGTACATAATTCAAAATTGTTAATATGAAATATTCTACGTACAGGCGAGAATTTCTATTCTGACTAAAACTCCAGTCATGTTGTTTGTAGAAAACAAATCAATTTTAAGTCAATTCATCATGATGAGACGGAATTAAATCAACCATTCCAGATCAATCACGGTAGGTTCAGTCAAAAAAAAAAAAAAGGAGCATATAATAATGGGGAAAATTACAAAAATAACAAGAATAGAGTAAAGAAAGCGTGTGCATATATGGTCGGTTGGGAAGGTGCAATTTCACCCTGAGCTGTTTTTGTCACATGCATGCAATGTGTGAAACCGATCGAAACATGTAGTACGGAACCAGTATATGTTAATTAACTTAATCAAGCCCATGCTGAAACCGTGCCCGGAGGCAACGGTCACTCGCTCTCCATCGCCACAATGCCGAATCAATTAAGACGGGAGACAAATATTGATATTCTCAGTTATTACAAAGTCTTGGGTGAGACCGTCCTACCATAAGCTTATGATAGGACGAATGATAGTTCATGTGTTTAATAGATTTGTTCATGTGTTTCACAGTTTTGTTTGTTATAACTTATAAGATGGGTTCATGTGTTTGACAGATTTGTTCTTGTATTTCACAATTTTGTTTGTTATAATCTGTAACAATATGTAAATGAATTAACAAAGCTGTGAAACACATGAACAAATCCATTAAACACATGAACTAACATTCGTTCTACCATAAGCTTATGGTAAGACGGTCTCACCCAAGACCTTCTCCTCGGTTATTACCTTCAATTTCGATATTTTACCATTCAACCATGATTATTTAGTGTATTATCGTTGATCTTCTCATTTTCAAGAGTGATGTTTTACCTATTAATCATGATTATTTAGTAAGATCAATTGATATCAAATGTAAAAATGATTATTTAGTAAGATGAATTGATATCAAATGTTTTTACAGTTTCCTTCCAACATAAATCCTGTATAGGAGTAATTAATGGCTAAAAGTTAAAAACGTACGTCCATGATCCCAAAATCCAGCATATGATCAGCTGGTTGTTGCTTAATAACCTGGTTATTAATTAGTAGTTTAATGATGGGGATTAGCTTAATTGAAGACTTTGGAATAATTATGCATGTGTGTCCATATTCCTCACATGAAAGTGCTCTTGCCCCAATAAGTATCCCATTCCGTTTTCAAATAATTCCCTCGTCGACTTGGATCTAATTATAGATTGAGGTTTTTTTCTTCTCGTGTGAATAATATTTGATGTTTATGAGTTTCTCTTAGAAATTAACCCGCGTTTGTTTAAATGGGAATAAAGATGGATGGAGTTTCAGCGAGGTGGGAAAATGATGTGGTAGAATTAGAAACGGCGTTCATAAACTTTATAACCATTCAGAGATTGTACATTTTATACTAACCCTAGTATTGTCAATTGTGGGGTTGTTTTTATTGTACATAGCAATAATTATCACTAGTGAAAGCCACATCCATTATCAATAATTTTCTGACTCTTATGACAGTTTAAAATATATCAATAAATTTTAATTGTTAGTTCTGGTTGAGCTATATATAGATCGGTTTGGCAATTTTTATGATATTTTTAGAACATCAAAAAAAGGAGTTTGATATCACTACTGTTCCGCAATTGGTATAAAAAAATGCAATAGTCTCTACCTACGTTTTTCCGCACCACCTCAAACACAATGAATATATACAACCACCAGCTAAATTACCAATCTATCACAAATTCACAATACACAATCATCAACAAATAACTCAAATCCACTGCTACCACAACTAACAATAATATCATCAATCCATCACCACCATAACTATCAACTAATTGGGTAACATTTGAGTTAGTAAAAATGCTCAAGTTCTAAGGAGACGGACTCATTGTGGACATTATGCTCTACTTAATTAATAATGAGCAGTGCGTGCTACTTTATTTCAAACACACGTAATGCCACAACTAGGAGTACATATATGTTCAGCAACTAATTACATACCGAAAAACATATGATTAAGGTTTGACTTTGGAGCACTAATTAATTACATATGTGCAGAGAGAAAGAGATAATTAATTAATCATATGTACATATAGTATGATTTCAATTAACCCTAGAATCAAATTTTCAACTCCACAATTTTAATTAATTAACATCAAATATCACATTTCTTCCTTTAATTTGGAACACTGATTTAAAATTTGTTAAATTATTAGTGATAATTTTCAAGTCTTATAAAATTGTTGAGATAGCGATTTTTATCCAATTTTACGAGCCTATTATAAATATTTTTTTAATAAGCATGATTATGGTGAATTAGCTAGTTTGATAATGGAGATAGTACTTAGTTTATTTTGTAATTATATAAATCTATATAATCAGTATTTGACTTTTAGTCTAATTTTGAAGTCAACCTCTCTCCACTTCAATAGTAGGCCAAACTAAAACAAAAGAAAATAAAAATAGTAATAAAAAATAAAGAAAAATCCAGCCGTTACACCTATAAAAAGAAAATGGAAAAGCATACTTGAACCTCACCAAAATAGCTTTCTTCCACATTAATCTTCTCCTTTGCATTTCCACTCTGTAATTATCACCTTTCATCACACACAAAAAAGTTCATTTTCCGACAAATCAAGCTGCGAAAAAAGAAGAATGCAGATTTCATCACTGTTATCCTTCAAGCTCGTATTCATATCCACCAGCCTTCTGTCGGCGGCGGTGGCTCTCAAACTCTCCGCCCCCGCCATCGCCGACTTCGCCGTCACCGACGTTCCCACCATCTACAACGGCGTCGTTTCCTGGCTCCGGCCTCCGTACCTCTACCTCGTCATCAACTGCATCATCATCACCATCGTCGCCTCCTCCAAGTTCCAGTCCAAGCTCCAGTCTCCCGCGCCGCCTCCGCCTCTCGTCCCCATCGCCGCCGTGCCGCCGAACGGCATCGTGTTCGCCGCACCACCGCTGGCCGTGCCTCACGTCCAGCATATCGTGCCTCCGCGTGAGTTTTTCGACGATGGAAGAAACCGCGCCGTGTTTGCGGAAGCCGTTGGGATTCCTCTCGTTGCTCCGCCGCCGGAGCCTGTTAATTTAGAGTACGCCGACCGTTTCAGCGATTTAAACCGTTTTGAGGATGTTGAGATTTCGCCGGAGCCTGTTGGTTTTGAGTATGGCGGCAGTTTCAGCGATCTAAACCGTTTTGAAGATGTTAAGAGCTCGCTGGAGCCTGTTAGTTATGAGTACGGCGGCAGTTTCAACGATCTAAACCGTTTTGAAGATGTTAAGAGCTCGCCGGAGTACGGTGACGGTTACAACGATTTAAACAGTTCTGAAGATGTGAAAGGCTCGCCGGAGACGGAGATCGAGCTTGTGAGTGCTGCTGACATTAATGCAACAGTGGACGCGACCACACCGGAAGTGGAAATTGATGTTTCCCGAGACGAGTTTTCCATTTCAAAGTCGTCGTGGTCGCCGTCGCTTTTGCCGCCGGTGATCACTCGGAAAAAAGGTTCGTCGGAGTTTCCAGTTTCCAGCCAGAAACCTCCGGTGTCCTCCAGATTCGGCCACCGCCGATCCATCAAAGCCAGCCCCGAAGGTAACAACTCACTTTATTCTTTTCTTCTTTTCCGTCCTAAAATAAATTCGTTTCTTCTACCACCTTTATTTTTTATGCTACAACAATTTATTATAGATATCATAAGATAATTATAGAAATTTCTCGTAAATTATATTGATTAATAATTCACACTATGACAAATTCGCATTATAACCACATAAATTTTACAACATTTTTTTATTTATGTTACGATATGGTTCTATTATGACATTGAGTCACAGAACAAGATATTGGTTAAAAAATATATGTGGTTACAATTAGTTATGCCAACACTTATAATATAGTGTTGTAATATTAATCTATCTTAACATTATATAATACACGAACAATTTAATGTCGGGATAGATACATTTTTAATTCATTATTAAATTTTAACACAACACTTGAACCAAACCCATAATATTCATTAATATAAAAAAACAAAGAACTGTGGTTATTGAGGATTAAAAACAACACTACGAAAATTATGTCCTAAAATCACTTTATTTCAACACTAATAAGTAATAAATCCATAAGTACTAATTATTTGGTATCATTGAAACTAAGCTGTGAAGTTCTGTGTCGATAAAAAATATGCTTACAATGCTTTTGTTTTTGGTAAATGATTAATTGTCATGTTTATCTGATCACCTATATATTATTATTATTTATATTTGATTATAACAAGCGGGCAGATGGTTTGGGAATTATTTACCCTGAGCTAATTTTGAGCTTAAAAGAAACTCCTGCGATAGTGACGTATGAGGCTTTTGACTCTTCACCCTCGACCACGAGGTAAAGCTACGGAAACTCAAGTTCTCGATTATATAATTAATCCTTTTCCAATCCCAAGTTGCAAAGGAAAGTTACAGAGAAAAGGGTATATATATATATATATATATATATTGAAAGAATACAGAGGATTCTGGTAAAGCTCCGAAAACCTTCTCGATTATATAATTAATCCTTTTCCCATCCCAAGTTGAAAAGGAAAATTATAGAAAAAGGGGTAAATACAATAAATATATATATATATATATATATATTAAAAGAATACAGAGGATTCTGGGAATACTAATCCCGCTCTATCCATAATTGTATTTTGTTTATGTCACCTCGCCATAGCTAGTATTCATAATTGTATTTTGTTTATCGCACTTAATCGTTCCACAATTACCTATTAGGCCTTAGATTTGTGGAGACATAATTTGATCAGCCGCTGCGGTAATTGATCGCTTCCACCCCACGTGATACTCTGGTGAACCGGCACCTGTCGGAGTTGTTCCAAACCTTATCATCCACAGCTGGTCATCATCTCTTGCTTTTTACTACTACAGGTAGATTTTACCAAATTAATACCCGTAACTTGACATCTCTGCATTTATGTTTATATATGCTCCGTTCCATTTATGTTGATTTGTTGGGGTGAGAATGAATTTTGTTTGTGTGTAGAGTTGAGTTTTCTGAGTAAATAATATGTCTTGATTATAATCTAACTAGTGCAAGCTAGCGTTGTTTAATCCATCATTTGGTTGAACTCGATCCCAACTAATTATTACTGTGTTCTATAGTTTAAGACCGATCGAAAGTAATTTAAAAATAAACGTACTGAAAAGATGCCTCCTGCAGTCACCCATAAGCCATAACCAAAGCATGAATCTATTTAAAGAATGATTATTGAATTGAAGTATGATTATAAGAGAGTCTTTATTGTTATGAATAGAAGCAATGCTACTGAATCGAAGTTTCTGTTAACATGGTAACCTTTTTGACAGTAGTTCATGTATATATAACCTATTGTTGTATAGTTTTTTTTTTTCTTTTTCTAGTTCAATCACTTATTTGAGGCAATATACTATAGAAACATTTGTTCAATTATGACTTGAAATTATAGACATTTTGTGTTGACTTGAACTTTGATCTAACGTGAAAATGTACTTTGGTAGAATAATTTTCCGTTAATGAAATCATGGACAAAAGCTGGATGAATCAACCGAGGTACAGTCAAGAATATCTTGTTGGTCTAGAATCATTTCTGGATTTTGCTTGTGGTACTTCACGAACAGAAGGAGTCATTTTATGTCCGTGCAAGGAATGTAAGCTGGTTAAATCTGTGAGTAGAGAAGTTGCAAAAGAACACTTGATAGTTCTTGGATTTATCAAAGGTTACAATCAATGGATAGCTCATGGGGAGAAACCATCAAGTACCGTTAATGTTCAGGCTCCATCAAGTAGCACAAATGTTCATGTAACTCCTACAAGTGATCCAATGGTTGTTGACGACATCCGTAACTTACTTCATGATGCTTTTGGGGTCCATGAGCAGGATAATAACGATGATGCTACAACGGAATGTCCAGAGGATGCAAACAACATTCCTACTGGAGATCGGACAAAATTTTTCAAGTTGCTTGAGAGTGCAAAGACTCCTTTGTATGAAGGATGTGAGAAATTTTCGAAACTTCATTTCATCCTTAGGTTATTGCGCATAAAATGTCTTGGGAGTTGGAGTAACAAAAAATTTGACATGTTGTTGGAACTATTGATAGAAGCATTCCCTGAAGCGATGGCTGATCTTCCTAAATCATACTATGAATGTGAGAAAATGTTGAAGGATTTAGGAATGGGTTATGAGAAGATAGATGCTTGTGTTAATGATTGCATCTTATATTGGGGGGATAATTCAAAAGAAACTTCGTGTAAGACATGTCAAGAACCGCGATGGCAGACATCTGAAAAGGATCCAACAGGTGCGAAAAGAAAGATTGGGAACAAAGTGTTATGGTACTTCCCATTAAAGCCTAGATTGCAAAGACTGTTTATGTCATCAAAAACAGCTTCGCACATGCGTTGGCATGCTGAGGGTCGTACAAAGGATGGGTACATGAGACATCCAGCAGATTCCCCTTCATGGCATGCGTTTGATTCTAAATATCCAAAGTTTGCTGAAGAACCTCGCAATGTTAGATTAGGGTTGGCCTCGGATGGGTTTAATCCTTTTGGTAATATGAATGTTTCTCATAGCACGTGGCCTGTTGTCTTAGTGCCCTACAATCTTCCTCCATGGATGTGTATGAAGGAGCAGTATACCATGCTATCTCTAATCATACCTGGCCCAACTGCTCCAGGTAATAATATGGATGTATATTTACAACCCTTAATTAAGGATTTAACAGAGCTATGGAAAGATGGAATTGATACCTATGATGCATCTCGTAATAAAAACTTTAAGCTTCGTGCTAGCTTGTTGTGGACAATAAGTGATTTTCCAGGTTATGCTAATTTGTCGGGTTGGAGTACTAAGGGTCGACTTGCATGTCCAGTGTGTCATGAACACACACACTCTGAATGGTTAGAAAATGGTGGTAAGTTTTGTTATATGGGCCATCGCAGATTCCTAGACCGGGATCATCAATTTCGAACGAATCGTGAGCACTTTGATGGTAAAGAAGAAGATAGACAACCGCCTCCCCGACTTTCAGTTAAAAAGGTGTTGGATTGCTTGTCAGGTATAAACTTCAAATTTGGGAAAAATGTTAGTGATAATCAAGATTTTCCTTTCAATTGGAAGAAGAAAAGCATTTTTTTTGATTTGCCATACTGGAAAGATGTCATTTTACGGCACAATCTAGATTTTATGCATATCGAAAAAAATGTTTGTGAGAGCATTCTTGGAACACTGATGAATACGGACAAGTCAAAAGATAATGAGAAATCTAGACTTGATTTACAGAAAATGGGGATTAGACGTGAGCTTCATCCTGTTGTAGATGAAGCTGGAAAATCCTCTCTACCTAAGCCTGCCTACCGATTTAAAGTTAAGGAGAAGGGAATGTTCTGTCGTATATTGAAGGGAGTGAAAGTGCCTGATGGTTATGCTTCGAATATATCGAGATCGGTTCGATGTAAACCCCCAAAGATTTTGGGCCTAAAGAGTCATGATTATCATATTTTGATGCAGCAACTACTGCCTGTTGGAATTCGCAAAACCTTACCAAAATCAGTTCGTGTTGTCTTAATAAAGTTAAGTCGATACTTTAGGGAATTATGCTCCAAAGCTATTTATCCACCTGATATAATTGGTTTGGAGAAAGATATTGCGATTACCCTTTGTGAATTGGAGAGGATTTTTCCACCATCATTTTTCGATGTAATGGTCCATCTAACGATTCATTTAGCTGCAGAAGTGAGACTTGGTGGACCAGTTCACTATCGTTGGATGTATCCTATAGAAAGGTAATATTTCATTACTACTGTTTGAAGATTAGCAATTTTTGTTATAATTTTTGACCTTATATTATATATTGCATATATTTCATGTAGGTATTTAGGAAAACTAAAACGCTTCTGTCGGAATAGAAGAAAACCGGAAGGCTCAATTGCACAAGGATATATAGCTGATGAATGTTTGTCGTTTTGTTCAATGTACATACCTGAGTATGTTGATCCCAAAACTAGCTCGGTGTATGATGAGCTAGAAGAAAATAAAGCCCCTGGATTGGAGATATTTACGACAAGAGGTCAAGCAATCGGGAAAGATACACCAAAAATTTTTGATGCTGAAACATTGAAGAAGGGTCACCTGTATGTATTATTCAATTGCAAAGAAGTGCAACCTTACTTGGAGTAAGTTTTTACTTAAATTTTACTTAACTTTTGCATATAATTTTCCCCTGTCGTGCTTTTATTTTCTAGTTGTATTTGTTGATATTGTAGGGAGCATCTTAGAATTGTGAAACAGAACCATTCTCACTTAGATCCCCATCAAATTGAGAATCTCCACATTGATGAATTTCCCAAGTGGTTTTCAGACCGGGTAAGAATACTCTAGAAATATAAGAGTTCGTACACACATATGTTTCAAGAGATGATATATAATTTATTTTGTTTTGTCTAGGTTAAGAATTTGCAGAATTCTGATGATGACCCTGTGTTGAAGGATCTAAAAATTCTTGGTAGAGGACCAAACAATATAGGTCTTTCTTATGACCAATATATTGTGAATGGATTTAAGTTCCATACAAGTGAGTTGGAGAAGAAAAGAAAAACCCAAAACAGCGGAGTAACTAACACTTCACTGACATCTTGTTTCTCCAGTATCAGGGATAAAAATCCCCAAAAAGGAGACTTAGATTACTACGGGGTTATAAACAGGATTATAGAGCTGGACTATGTACACCGCAGAGTTGTTTTATTTGATTGTGATTGGGTGTCTAAAGGGAGTAGATTAAAATATGATGATGACGGTTTCCTTATAGCTAACTTTTCTAAAGTTAAGCGTCATATTGAGCCTTTCATTCTATCTTACCAAGCTCATCAAGTATTCTACATAGATGATCCTGTTACAGATGTCTGGAAAGTTGTTGTAGTCACATCTGCAAGAAGTGAGTTCAACATGGAGCCACTAGCCGACGTTGAAGCCTATCTACAAAGCAATTTAGGAAATCAAGTTTTGGGCACTGAAAATGCTGAAGTCATATGGGTTAATTCTGAGGATGAAGGCGACTCCTCACCACCTCATGCCTGGTATAGTAGTTATTTTGCACTTTAATTGAACTCTGTCATCCCATTACTTATATATATATATATATATATATATATATAGTAGATATATATATGTTCTTACTCTTCTTTGTTATGTTGCAGACCTGAAATGGTTGGTTGTTGATGTCCTACACACTCTAATTGTTTGCTTACGGGAGTGGATATCAACCTTCAGCAGGTTTGTATCTGTCTATGTCCTGTTATATCAAGTCATAACGGTTACATCGATCGGTTGGCGACCCGCGAAGCCGTGGTGTTGAAGTGCTTTTTCTTACACTAGTACTTGCTATTCTGCCTGCAAGATTAAAGCTTATTTTCTATGGATATTTCAAATTTGTGACCTTTTATTTTATATATTTCTACTTTATCTAGTTGAGTTTGAGCTTTTCTCAAGTTTTTTAATCCTTATTTTTATTGTTTAGTGTGCTTTTGATTTTTCTTGCTCTCCCAGTTCCCCCCTTTTTAATCTCATGTTTTGTTTTAGACTAAATTGTGAATTTTGTGTGCTGATTGTATTATGAAATCATGATCCACGTTACATGTCTCCTGTAATTTCCTATACTGCACCAGATTCCCTAATTAGCTCATATAGTGATAGCACAATCTCTAAAATTAGCAAGATAATGATGACCTATTCTAGCAGATCAGACCGGTTTTGGAGAACTTCTTGAAGAAAATGAAAATTATGCTCAACAAATTTAAGCTTAAAAAGTTGAGGTTTCCAAAACGTTGAGTGACTTCATATTCCTGAAGTATCTCAACATATTTTTTCTCCCCACAAGCAATTTCTGATCTGTCAAAGAGGCCAAGTTTTCCCTACAAGCAATTTTGTCAAAGGGCCTGCAGTTGAACAGCTGGGGTCTGGAAAAATATGGGAATTTCCGAAAAGGAGGATGAACAACAACGGGATTGAAGAATCTGGCGGCAACTTGGATAACTTGTCTTTGTTTTACTTTTTATACAGAGAAATCTGAAGCAATCAAAAGCCACCAATCACAAGCAAAACCGATAATCAACAAAAACCATTTCACTAAAACACGAATAACCCAGAAATACTAGACAACAAACACTAGTTCGACTTAAATACTAGTTCGACTAAAAAACAATTCCTCCAACCCAAAAGTCTACTTTTTCTTCTGTCTCTTTGCAGTCTGCTTTGCCACAGCTTTTGCTGCCCGTTTTAGATCACGTGCCTTCTTCTTTAGCTCAGGGTTGATGTTAAACAACCAATTTCGCTCATAAGCGTCGTTATCTGAGTCAGAACCATTGGAAGGTGGGGATGAAGGCTCAACCACTTGTTTTGAATCTTCGGAGAGGTGTTTCTCCGGCGAAATAGGACCTAGACAAGGCCAAGAGCAGATGAATTTCTGAGATCCTATATCACCCGCCCTGGACACTGAAGGATCACTAACTGACGAGGGCATATCGATCGTGCTTCCAACAAGAGCAGCTGAATCTTCAATGACTTGAGATTCAATCGGGTTCTTGTCGATCGGGGTCACCGGATTAGCCGAATCCTGACCACCGTCTGAATCCACTTCCATACACCCCTTCACAACGGAGATCGCATCATCCTCGGTGGTGTTGGCTGCAACCGAAGAACCACTACAGGAATCGGGAGCATAACAATCAGGGCATCGACAACCTTCATCTTTATGTTCCTTCATATGTGATGAGTGGATTACGGGAGGGGTGGATAGACGATGATGAGAGAATATGATGAGAGATTTGGGTGGAATTTATTGTGCTGAGAACGTGGTGTTCTATATTTATGCATAATTTTCCACTTCATATTTGACTTCCTAATTATTTAATCCATCGAGTAATATTTTACTATTTTATAAAAATTAATTTAACATATAAATCTCGATTTTAAGATTTAACGATATTTTTGGGGGAAAAAAACCAAATTATCACGAAATGACAAATAACTGAAATCTGGTAATGTTTTTAATTTTAAAATTTAAAATATATAACTCAAATCAGAAATTTGGCACATGAAACCAATGTAAAAACTTTTTTATGTAAATCTTAAAGAAATTAAATTCAAAATATTTCATTATTAAGTTGAAAGGTATATAATTAATATCTATAGTTACACTGTTTGAATACTATGTCCACTTTTACATGAAATTGAAATAAACATTAGAGCTAATTTGATTGAACATTGTTTTTTATGTTCGGAACAAAAATATTTATGCATGTGACATTAAATTTTATACTAATTCTCAATTGAGACCTGTCTCCATTGAGACCAAAGATTATATGAGACTGCTATTAATTGAATTTGTCGTTAGTAAGATTTAAACCCGTCGATTTCCTTGATTGAATTTGTCGTTGGTGAAATTGACCAAGGAAATTGACCGAAAGATCAAGCAAATTGAACGAAAGATCAAATTAACTGAAAAATCAAGGCAAAACAAAAATACGCAAGCACATTGATTGAAAGATCAAACAAACTGACTAAAAGATCAAGCAGAAACAGTAAATGCTCATTCCCCTGCTCTTGGTCTCCACAAGGACAGGTCTCACCCAAGACTTTCTCTAAATTTTAAACAGTAAATTGTTCTCAATCTAGTTGAACTGGTTGTGGCCGGTTTGTTCTCGATCTAATTTACATGTGTTTTTATAATTTTGTGCTCTCAATTGAGTGTTGCGGGTCTTGTTTTCGTTTATGATTTGTGTCTTTTAAGGTGCCAAATGGTTTGAAAAACATAGATCTTCAGTTCAATTGAGTTCAGTACAATTTAGTACAACACGAAATAAACTCAAGCAAACAAGCCTAAAAATATGTCAAAAAGTAATTGGAGATAAATTGCATAGGATATAAAATAGTGTACACTAATAATTTTATAATATAAACAAATCAATAGAATTTGTATTTTTTGTATACAAATTTATTAATGTTAAATTTAATCTAAAAATGTTATTGTTAAATAGAAGATAATAGACGTATATGCCTAATGTGTTAAATTAATCATTTAATGGAAGATTAAATAGTGTGCTAATGAATTTATGGTTGACATACTGATAATAGGATATAAAGAGTGTACTTTAATTAACTAGTGGTTTATAAATTAATAGCATTTGCACATTGTGAATACTAATCAATTGATAGTATTACAAAAATCAATAGGTGCTTCACATTATTTATAAATTAATCAGCTATTAAATTTTAGTTGTAAAATATTTTTATCTAAAATTATGTTAGCTGGTTGAAAAGTAAATAATAAAATGATTGGGAGTCGATTTTGGTATGCTCCAAAATCATAACAAAAATTATAATAATAACAAAAATAATTTCCAGGACACGTAATTAAAAAACAAAGAAAAAAGAGTAGTGGAGAAAATGGTATGGAAGAAGAACGAAAGTTCAATTATTTTGGTAAATATTGCCGCCGAATCTTTCCACAATTTTCCCTCGCTCCGGATTACGTGGTAATGTATCCATCCCACTCCCACTCCCACTCCTATGAGATACGGAAACATTTTCAATTTGACTTTGTTAGATAATTGGGGAAACTGTGCGCAGGTGATTTTCTTATACTTTTGGTTGATAATTTGGGAAATTGTGCGCTTGTGATTTCTTATATTTTCTACCTAGGTTTGCTGTTCTTATTGTTTGTCGTATTCGGTTGTTTGTGGCAACCCTCCCACAGTAAAGGTAATTCAACTTTACTAGAATTAATTCTATATGGCCTGTTTTAGGGTGGGTTTTGGAGGTGGATGTGATAACGGAATGTGTTTTTTTTTTGGAATTTTATTATTTCGTCATATGCTTGTTAAGATAAGGTTGAGAATTGATGGGTTTATTATTCTGTAGATATGGCACCGGGTAAAAAACGTTCTTTACAGGATATATGCGATGAGGATGAGCTAATCCAACAACCTCAAAGTAATGCTGAAATCTCAAATAAATAAATTTACAGTATTCTTCATATTATTTAATACGATCACATACATGTTTTTGCAGCAGGTAGGACTAAAAAAGTCCGTTCGATCCCGGCTAATACAGGTGAAATTTTGAGTAGAATGCATTTTCAAGTATATATTATATAATTTAACATAATCATATTAATTCATGTTTTTGCAGCGAGGGCGGATCGGAATAAGCAAGTACGTTCTACATCTACGAGTCGTGTTGGAGTTGAGAATCATGGAACTGGAGATCAGGTGGAGAAGAAGAAGCAATCTGCGAGTCGTGTTGGAGCTGAGAATCATGGAACTGGAGATCAGGTGGAGAAGAAGAAGCAATTGAGAATCAAGCTGAAAGAAAAGCAAGGGCTGCGTACAAAACAAAACAACAAGGAACAACTGCGAACCAACATCATGAATCGGCTCAACAAGAATAAGAATAATTCAGGTATATTATTTGATTTATACTTCATATTTTAAATTTTATAATATATTTTGTTTTAAAAAATTATATTTTCTTTCTTAAACAGATCAAGTTCCGAATGTTAATGGAGTAGACTCAGAACATGGTGAATTCGAGCAAGAGGCTACTGAGATAAATTGTGATGCTAATGAGGAAAATGTATCTTCAAAGAAGACTACTGGTATTCTGTAACAAACAATTACGTATCAAATTTGTTTAACCTTCTACATGTATATATTTATATGCTCTATTAATTAACATCTGTTTGGAATAATATAGGAACAAGATATTTCAAAATTATTTTTCATATGTGCAGAAGGAAAGAAAAGAAGTTATGCGGGGAGAAAGAAGAGGAGTTATACATATATGCTTCATATATGGGGTCGACCAGCACATTTACCACTCCTGGAGACAGAGTTTAACGATGAAGGGATACCAGTAGGAAAATCAGGACATACACTTGCAGAATTTATGGGAACAATTGCTCGACACAACCAGTATTGTCCGATTGACATAGACGATTGGCGAAAGATGCCCCAGCAAAATAAAAATGATATGATGGATATTATAAAGGTAAAGGTTGAATACAGTAATTTCATTAGGAGTATTATTTTTCAAACTTTTATTTTAATCAATTAATTTTACTGTTTGTAGGCACGTTTCGATATCAGTTTGGCTGATGAATCCTATTTATTGAAATCTATTGGCACGAAGTGGAAGGGTTGGAAATGTGCTCTGAAAGCAGATTACTGGGAGCCTGGTCTTCAAGAATATAACATTCCTGCTGATGAACCACGTGTTTCAAGAGATCAGTGGTTGAATATTATTTCGTATTGGAATAAAGAAGAAACTAAGGTATGTCTTGAAATAATAAGATTTCTGGTTGAAAATTCATTCATAAGATTTTGGAATAAATGTCTAAGTTTTCTTACTTCAATTCTCTATGATTTATTCTTACAGGAGAGATGCCAAAAAAATAAGGTAGCTAGATCCAAGAAGAAAATGGACCAAGCTACAGGAAAGTCTTCATTTGCCTCTGTTTCCATGAAAAAGGTTAATACTTGGTATAATTCGTATATATAAATTAGTGTACAAGATCATCTAATTCGAATTTAATATTTTAATTAGGAAAAAGAAACAGGTCGGAAACAATCTCGGGCTGAATTGTTTAAAGTCTGCTATACTCGAAAAGGCAAAGGCAAAGAGACACCCGCTGATGTTATAAAGGCCATCGTAAGATTTATTTACCTGACTTGATTAAAATGATGTATGGAATTCAATTTATTTTTTAATTATATGGTATATAATTTGTAGAATGATATGGAAGAATTGAAGAGCAAACTTGGGGAGGAGGAGGAAGATGCAATTGGACCAGATGATATTTTTGCACAAGTATGTGGACAAGACAAACCGGGATATGTCCGAATGGTAGGTTCTAATATATCTGCTTCAGATGCTTGGGGCGACCTTCCACGACGCACTTCAGCCAAGCGAATGATGATCGAGCAGAAAAGGAAGCTAGTTGAATCTCAGAATGAAGTTGCAAAATTACGTGCTCAACTGTCCACCCAACAGAATGATTCAACCATTTCACCTATGCCTAACCAAACTCTTGAGGTAATATAATTTCGTTATACATTAGGGTTCATTATTTCATATCATCATATTAATGATTAAACATTTAACAGATAGAGGTGGGAGAATTCGTATCTCTTACTAGTCTGGTGGATCGAAATAAAATAGTTGCCACAGGTTATATTGAAAGTAAGGATCCAACTAAAATAGTTGGAACTAAGGCTTTAGGGAAAGGTTGGTGTGAAATCATGATAATGAATGCAATCCATCCCGAGGAGGACTTGCTTCGTACCTACGATGGCTATGAAACTGTACAAGAAGTGATTGGAACAGTGATAGCTTGGCCACTGAATCTGGTATAGTTTTTCTGTCCTCTCATTCCATTTACATTATATTTAATTTGATTCCATTCGAAAATGATTTGGTTTATAAAATTTGGTTGTTTTTATCCACAGATTACTCGAGCTCAACATGAATGATAGAGCTGGTATTTGTTATTTGTGGTTATCTACTGTCGTGCGAGTTAACTTCAACATGATGATGGGTGATAATTGGACAGTGATAATTATGGAGGAAATTATCCTTCAGTTTAGTTTTACATTTGAATTATTGTTTTTGGGTGTATTTAAACTATTGTGTTTATCTCGTATATATTGGGTGGATTTGGATGATTGAATTCTGTTTATCTCGTATACATTTTGGTGGATTTGGATGATTGAAGTTTATCTTGTATATATTGGGTGTATTTAGATATTTGAAGATTAATGTTAAAATTTTAATTTATTTTGGACATTTTAGATATTTAATTTTAATTTATTATGGATATTTCATTTTGAATATTAAAAAAACATTAACGTTAAAATGTAGTAATAAATATAAACGCAACAGAATTGAAATGTATTAATACATTTATTGAAGCTACATATCTATAAAGACATTTATATGTTTGACTTATATTAAAATTATCATTGACTTTTTTGAAATTATAACATTTGCTAGAGTTGTGTTACTGTATAAATCAAAACAAATTTGGATGTTGGGTTAGTGTATATATTCTAACCGATTTAGAAGTTGTGTTACCATATAAATTAAAACAAATTCGGATGTCAGGTTAGTGTACATATTCCAACTGATTTAGACGTGGGACTAGTGTATATATTACCACGGATGAGGAATGTGAGATTAGTGTATATATTCCAACATATCCATTCTATGGTTAAATAAATGTATTCAAACATATCTTCACGTGAGTTTAGTGTATATGTTCATACATATTTATACGTGGTCATTTCAATGTGGGGTTAGTGTATGTATTCCAACACCGATATACGTGGTTAGTGCGTGTGTATGCTGACATTTTTAACATTTATACCCTTTTTATTTGTTTAATAGCCTAATTATCTATTACTACGTTATTTATCTATCCCGACTACTCCACTAACCACATAAATATTTACCGTGGGGATAGATTAAATGTCGTTATAAATAATTATTTTAACAATAATTTATGTGTTTATAATACTAATTTGTCATAGTGTCAGATTGAGAAAGGATTACGTTTAAAACACGTACTATGTGTTATTTAATTTCTCCACCTGCCCCCGGAATTCCGGCGAGTTCCGGGAGAGGCTAGATTTTGTATAGTCAAAGGTCAAAGTGGCCGTTGGGTTTTATATATTCTGCAATCAGGTAAAAGAAATTTTGTGATTGGTTTAGAGGTTACCAAACTTCTTTTTCTTTGGTGGTCCTTTATGTTTGCGGATCACCGACTTTGAATTTGACCTGAAAGTGACAAAATTAGCCACCATTTTTTCCGACTATGGCTATTGCGTCACTTCCTTGTGGCCCAGAAATATGGAGTGGCAACATCATGGGATAAGTACCACGCACCCCAACGCCCAGCTTAAAAACCAAGCCACATACTTTCATCCTAATCCACTCTCTTAAAAAAAAAAAAAACATTTATATCAAAATAATCGAGCGGCTCTCAACTAAAATCGTTCTACACTATTCTTGATAAGTTACACACTATTCTTGATAAGTTACGAAAATTTTGTTAGGGAAACACTTTAACAAATTCATACGATATTACAATCGTTTTACAATACTCTTGACGAGTTATAGATTTCTTTGAACAAACTGTTTAACTGCTTCACATGTATGGTCATATGAGCACTCAACATGTTATATCTTTGATGATTCATGAAATTTGTTCCATGCTTGATTTTTCATGTTTTCACACAGTAACAACCATGTTTTCGTGTTATATCGACATGTTAGTGATAATTATTCAATTATCTCTAATATCAATTTTATGAGTCACTTTTTTTTTAGTATTTAATGATCTATTTATTCGAAGGCAACACTTCATAATGAAGCTGATTTGAATTTGTATAATTTTCTTGCATTTTAGTCAATGCAATGTGGTTGTAATAAAAACGTGACCATAAATGTTGGCTTATTTTGCCAGGTGGGAAGGCGGCGCTGGGAGTGTCGAGGTCAAAGAAGCAGGACACGCTGGAGACCACGTGGAAAACCATAACGGAGGGCCGGGCAATGCCGCTGACGCGCCACCTCCGCAAGTCGGACACGTGGGAGAGGGACGGCCACCACGGCGGTCGGCAGCAGGAACAACAGAAGATGACGAAGTCGGAAACGTTCAACGACGGCGGCGGAAAGCCGCTGCAGAGGGCGGCGGGTGGCTCCGGGAAGCTGAAGAAGGAGGCGTCGATGGGGCAGGACGATCTGAACCGGCGAGTGGAGGCGTTTATCAGGAAGTTCAACGAGGATATGCGGTTGCAGAGGCAAGAGTCTTTGAATCAGTACAGAGAAATGATCAATCGAGGAGCACACTAGGCATAAGAAAAAAATCCAAAAAATAAAATATATAAATAGCACATAGCACTATAGTTTTTATGTTTTTTTGAAATCAAAATGTAATTTATATATTTTTTGTAATGGGTTATTGATCAAGTTTATGCACATAGTGAAGGGAGTTTTTCTTGTAGTTATGTTGTCACAAAAAATGGAACAACCATGGCAAATTTTATAATCTTGAATTGATGATTCTCTTCAATTAGTTTTACTAGACGTGTAAAACGAGTTTCAATATTATAATTTTCGAACCATGACATTGTGGCTCGGATGATAGTCGGATCTGGGTTACACCAACGGTCCAACCACCCTACAATAAACTAGACAATATTAAAATTGGAGTAACAAAAATGAACTGATTCACAAATGATATCTTTTATCTTTGGTGAGTAAACAATATCATGAGTATACAAGTGTTGTAAGAGAGAATAGATCTTGACTATGTAGCATTTGTGGAATTTACAAATTATCAATACGCCCATGCATAGCCAAAGAAACATTGAACACAGACCATATTGAACCATGTTTCTTTCATTAATGTCTTCTCAGCACCATCATGTTCAACTGCATCTGTAAGAACTCAGATCCCAGTCAAACTCGAAACCGACCTTATCTTGCAAAAGCTTCCTCTTCCTCTCTTCACCCTTATCTCCTGGAGTTATGGGGCCTTGTATCTCTCTACTACAGGATATGATAAAACAAATAGTTTCGTCCTCACTCCTTGACTCCTTCGTATGTTGAGGAAATGGACGTTATCTGACTCGTGTTTGACGAGGTCTATGTCAGCATACAATGTGCTGCAATCAGAGGTTATCGCGAGAAGTGAAATTCAGACACAATCTTCAGTTATAATACATGGAAATAGATTCTTATGTTTGATTACCTGAATCCGCCTACATTGTCATTGTAGAAGCTGGGAACACCCTGTCTAGCAGAGTGTATACACCTCCTCCTAACAGCAGAGCACCACTGCAAAAGGAAATGAATCAAAATTCAAACTTGTAATATTCGACTGTGTAATGAGTGCTAACTTCTGGTGATTGAGTGATTACCTCATCGGGTTAATCCATGCAGAAAACTTGCGAAACGAGAGCAGACTCTGCTCAAATGCATGCAGTAAAAAGGTGAGAATTCTGAAATCGATAAGATCAAAAGGAAAATTACAGTCACTAATTAGTTCAAGAAGTTGACCTGCAATGCTCCGGCAAAGGAGGCTGCAAGGAGCAGAGGGGCCACATAGCCCGTAGTGTATGTCAAAAGCAAGCTCCCCCCTACAATAGGGTTCTGGATGAACAAGTTCATTAAACCACTTAGTTTTGCAATGGTTTAAGAGGTACAGAAAACCTAGTATCTTCGAACACTTGGTTTGTGGAAATTTTTGTAAGTCGAACAGTACCTTGGAAGCAGCAACATATCCAAGTAAGGTAGCCAGGACAGGAGTACTACAAGGAGATGCTGCTAGAGCAAATGTAAGCCCAGCTAAATACGCTTGAACACCTGAAAAGCCAATATTTTTGACAATTAGATAAAAAATATCGTTGTTAAATAACAGCAATAAGTAGTATGAAATTACATTACTTGAAGGAAAATTAGCTGCTGCAGAACGGGGATCAAAGTTGGTGAAGAATGAGGGAAGCTGAATCTCAATCACCTGCAACATCAGCCAGGAAGACAAGGAAAAAAGGCACTAATAGTTATAGCACTTGATTCATTTGGCTTGATGATGACAAATCACAAGAAGGTTAAAACAGCTTGCAATGGAATTTACACCATAACTAATCACCTCTAAGAGATTAAAACCCATTACAATAGCTATACAAGAAGCAGCCACCGGTAAGCCCTGGCCAACCTGACCATAAGCTTTTCCAGCAAATGACGCAGCCACTCCAAGTAATGCCAATGTTGTTGCCAGCCCAAGGGCAAATGCAATCGAATCTCCAACAATCTGGTTGATACAGCATGGAAAGAAAATAAGAGTTCCAAAATCTACAGATTTTGTATCATGGCATAAACAAAAAGAAATTTTATAATTATATGCTCGATTTACTGTTTTCCACGACCAACTACATAAAATCAGAAAACTGAACTAAGATAGTAGATTACCTCAGCTCTACTTCTTCCTGAACCATAGGCCCCTGAAAATATATCACCAAATGTAACTTGTATCATAAATATATAATGGGTCAAATATCAACAGGAGATTTTCGGGGCTGTCTCTAACCAATGTAGCCAAGGGTGAGAGGCAGAACACTCAGTGTACAAGGAGAGAGGCTGGTAACTAGCCCAGCACCGAAGATAACAGCCAAACTGTTGACGAAAAAGCAATTCAAATCAAATCCCTGCAGAATATACTCCCAAACCAAACTCGGATACACCAAATCATAAACTAACCTTGTGAAACTAAGGGCGGACAATTGGTCCAAGACAGCTTCATTTGCCATTTGGCTAGACGAATACAACAGGCCTCCAAACCAATCTCCAACGCCACCTTCAGCTAAAGTATAAAGAGGAGTACTTTTCTCCTGATCCCAAAAAGGTATAAACATAAAAAAATCTGATATTTTAATCATAATATGTGCTAAACCAATTGCCAATTCATACAACCAATACTTCATCTCCATAACTGTGGTTGGCTATATGTACATTTCTATTCAAATAAAACATGAACCACAAATATTTTACAGTCCCCTTGCCTTCTTTCTAAGCTTTACACATCCTCGTTTTGTGTTTCTTTCATATACATCCTACCAGAAGCTAGGGGTCTCCTACGTGCATTAATCAAAACCATCTTAGCTGATCAAACCATCAGTTATAATGTATGAAGAGAAGTACTTTTCAACTGATCCCAAACAGTCACTACAACTCACATCAAAAACTCTCATATAAGAATCATGAAATGTGCTAAAATGTATAAAGAGATCCCAAACAGGGTACTACAACTCCACACATTAAACATAAAAAAATCTCATACATGAATCATTAGATATGCTAAAATGATTGGTAGCTCATAAAGTCATACAACAACATCCAGCACTTCATCTCACTATCTGCAGTCAGCTATATGTACATTCCCATTAAATATAACATGTACCGAATGCTGCTATAATATCACAGTCTCCTTGACTTCTTTCTAGGTTTTACCCATGCCTGTTTCGTGTTCCTCCATTTTTCTATACGACTTACTAGCTTCTAGGGGATCATCAAACCATCTTAGACGAGTTTCCCTGTGTTATTCCATCTATGTATGGTAGCATAATTTCATAAAATGGCATAAAAGTGACTATGAAAAGAGTGTGAGTAAACTAGCACTTGTACCATGATTAGACAAAATATGAAGCTGGGAAGGAAAAAGGAACCCTCACCATGATATTTCCATCAGTTAAAGTAGTTGCAGCTTGGCTTGACATCAAATTTGCTGCTGAAAACATAACATAAATAGTGAATTTACCTTATCTCATAAACCGTGGAAATGATAAACATGCAGAGAAACATGGAACAAAAGAATGGAACTTTAAGTCTTCAAAAGCAAAGCCCAGAAAAGATTGAAGAAAAGGGGCCTCACCTGCTACACCATTAGCCAAGATTGCAAGCTTGAGACTGTTACTGGAAGAAGACTTCATAGGAATTTCTTGAGTCTTTTTGAAATTACCTTTCAAAAGATACAAAATAGGATTAACTGAAGAATATGCAGAAATAAACCAGTGAAAAGGATACGTTGCATACCATGAGCAACAATTGTTCTCTGTGGGGACTTTGAAATGGCCGCGTAATGAAGCCGCAGGGAACCCATGTTAGTTAAGGTCGTTAAGTACATCTGTAAGAACGAAATCCCACAGAGAAAGACAATGAAACAGAAATTGAATTGCTCTTTTTTTTAGTAATCAACTGGGATTGTTCTTGTCTGGACTTAGGTTTCTTGAATATAAACCTGTGGCTCAAACTCAGCAGGTCAGCATCAAAAAGACTTCTTTGTGTGGAAATGATCGTCTTTTTTTTTTTTTTTGTTCATCTTCTTTATTTGAGCAATACATTGATCTTCTTTATTTATTTTTTTGTGAATTGGGAATTTCCTAAAATATGAATGTGACAATGGTGAAATATTGTAATAGCGGTTGAATAAGCATGCACTTGTCAAAAGTAGAAATCAATTTGCTCTACTGATAATTTATTCTTTATTATAAACGAAAAGAAAGGTCTAAACCAGGAAATCCAAACAGCTGAGGTCTAGTCTAGCAAGCAAACTGAAGTCACAAAATAACAAGTTCTTGTCTATAGAGAGGACCATAATCTAGATGGCAAACTGCAACATGAATTCAGCAGATGCATTCACCGAAAGGAGCTCAGCAACGGACTTCACTATTGTTCAGTCTCAGTTCTGCCAAAGCGCATTTGGTTGTGCTCAACTTAAAATCCACGCAATTTGCAACCTACCACGCCTTTCTTGTGATCCAAGCTCAAGAAGTAGAAGGCTACACGACACGAATAAATGGAAATAAAATGAGATAAACATGTGCTCGTATAATCAAGAATGAGAAGAAAGTCTGCACAGAAGAGCAAATTTGTTGGTAAAATACATTTGTGTGTGTTTGTGTTTGTCTACTGTATTGATAGATGCAAATTTTCTAGTGTGCATTGTTTCTTCCTTCAACTTAAGCATCAGATTTTATTCTATTCTGAATCCACGAAAACTGTGATTTTTTTGGAGATGCCTTGAGCACTCAGTTTGTAAGAACTAAAAAGTACAAACTAATCTATAAGTGCAGTAATTAACTAGTAGGGTTGTACCTCGTTTGCCTGCTGATCAAGAGGCTTCTTCCGCAATCCAATGACAACGCTGCCCGCTGGTTCCAATTTATAAAAGGTAACTGCATAAATGCAAATGATAAGTTTTCGTCTATAAAACATACTGCTGTAGCATGCATGAAAGTTAACAGTTTTGCAAGAAACGTGATAAAAGGTTATGAAATGATCCACTGTTGAGAATGATAAGTCTTCTAACATGAGGCACCAGAAAAAGTGTTCCTTAAAATGTGGCAATGCACTTGCAACATGAAAGTTGAGGTAGGCAACTAGAAGATAATAGATTGTTTTATGGTGTAAAACAAATGAAACTTGTTTGAGAACCGAAGATAGAAAAATAGCAACCATGCCAATGAGCAAAGAAGACAGTCATTCGGATTAACAAGAATATGAAGAAAGAGAATCTGTAAGCAATAGGTAATGTCTTAAGAACTGATATTGGAAGAAGATCGTTTCCTTAACATAACAATGATTATGATTTTCTGATAGATCCAAGCAACAGCACTGTAAATAAATATAGCTCACATTTTCCTTTTTAAACAATTACCTGTATCGCCAGCTTCCCATCTATTTGCAATCATAAATTCTTTGAGCCCTTCAATAACATGCATCTTACTTCCAGAGTTTATCCAATACCGGTAGACAAAATCCCATGCTTTGCCTTCCACGTCGTAAATTTTAATAAGACATCCACGGGGGTCGGATAAATACGGGAAGTAAGCCTAGTACAAAATGAGATTCTTATCAGAGATATGAGAATACCATGCAATGTGAAAAATGCAAGTTGGAGAACAGTTCTGACAAACTCACCTCAGCACATTTTGTTGGTAATACGAGCCGCGCCAGTTCCTGGTCAGCATCAGTATTGGTCAATTGCTTTTCAAATAGAGGTATCACCAGAGATTCCAAGCTAACATATCGTCAAGGAGGATTACAAATGGGATACAAATTTCACTGTAAAAAGAATCTAAAATATGCTAAAACTGTCAAATATTAAATGCATAATAAAACATCACTTTTTTTTCCCTAATAAAATGCAGGAGGATACTTCCTCGATATTTCCTGGAGTTCAGAAGGAGTGGCGTGGGGCAAGTATTCCGGCTCAATGATAGATTTACCAGAGAGGACAAGCTGCATCTCTACAGGGAGGCTTAGATTTCGCACCTGCAAACATGATTAACCGTAAATATCCTTCATTTCGTCGTAGGATTACAGAGAGCACCCAACAACCGATCCTACTGACAGTAAAACTCAGACTGTAAAAAAATAGCAACAATCTAGCAGAAGTATCTACACAAGAACTAATATTTTGGACATATCTTCACTACACATTATGAGACTTAAAAGGTTGCTTGAGCAACTTCATTGAAAAAATCTCATACATCTCAAAACATTGGCTTCAAAAACCATTAGTCTGTTAGATGACAGTTCAATGGCCATTGCACAGATATTTGGCAGAAACACAAACAAACACATACAACTAAGCATGTACTTGCATTCGTATATATGAGATAAGTAAATATAACCTAAAGCAGTCTTACTCACTTGTATAAGATTTATTCTCGTGCAATCCATACAGATGACTCCACCAAAATCCAACAGCATGTGTGTATGGAACGATGCGATGCATCCACAGTGAACCAACTGCAGACAAGAGAATTCAGAATCATACAAAATGTACTAAGTATAATATTTGTCACCATTCTCTAAAGAATGCCTACTCTAATGACAATTTGAAAACCCTAACACTTCAACTGAGACTTTTACCATCAAACAGAAACTCAGTACTCAGAAAAAACAGCAAATTCATTTTCCAATAATAAGTCCAAAGAACTTCATTAATCTTCTCAAGGGTGAAAGCAAGTATCTGACCTCTGAAATACACCCTGCCAAACCAATCAGTTCCAGCCACAACATTATCAGCCTGAAATACACCTTGCTCCCCCTAAATTTGTGATCGTATGCCTTTCAGGGCCACGACGGAACCTACTACACTGACAAAAGCTTTACTCATCCATAAATTGCTTCAAGAGCAAGAAATACAGTTATGCACAGAAACAGCACAAATTTACCCCCAAAATCCCCTAAATCTCAAGAGCTAAACCACAGAATTGAACAAAGTTACCATCAATTCCATCCTTTCACATACCGTATAAACCACACAAACTCAAAATGTATTTTAAAAAAAACATTTTGAAAATTCCCAGGAAAACCAAAATACACCCAAATTTTACACATAAATAGAGATCGAAAATGATACAAACCAAGAATCACCAAAAGATTGCTTCAAGTGCAAGGAATGCTATGCACAGAAATAGCACAATTTTACCCCCAAAATCCCCAAAATCTCAAGAGCTAAACCACAGAATTGAACAAAGTTACCATCAATTCCATCCTTTCAAATACCGTAAAAACCACACAAACTCAAAATGTATTAAAAAAGCATTTCAAGAAATTCCCAGGAAAACCAAAATACACCCAAATTTTACACATAAATACAGATCGAAAATGATACAAACCAAGAATCACCAAAAGATTGCTTCAAGTGCAAGGAATACAGCTATGCACAGAAACAGCACAATTTTACCCCCAAAATCCCCAAAATCTCAAGAGCTAAACCACGGAATTGAACAAAGTGGCCACAAAATTCCATCCTTTCACCTACCGTAAAATCCACACAAACTCAAATGTAAAAAAAAAAAAAAACAACAACCCCATTTCGGAAATTCCCATGGAAAACCAAAACACGCCCAAAATTTACACATAAATAGAGATTGGAAATGATACAAACCAAGAATCATCAAAAGATTGCTTCAAGAGCAAGGAATAGTTATGCACAGAAACAGCACAATTTTACCCCCAAAATCTGAAGAGCTGAACCACAGAATTGAACAAAGTGGCCATCAATTCCATCCTTTCACATACCATACCAAACAACCTCAAATGTTTTTTAAAAAATCATTTCGGAAATTATACAAACCAAGAATCACCAAAAGATAGCTTCAAGAACAAGGAAAACATTCATTCACAGAAAAAGCACAATTTTACCCCACAAATCCCCTATATCGCAAGAGCTAAACCACAGACTTGAACAAAGTTGCCACCAATTCCATCCTTACACATAAACCACACAAACTCAAAAATTAATTTGGAAATTCCTAGGAAAATCAAAACTCGCCCAAAAAACAATGTTAATTCCTCAGTGCATGTTAGAAAAAACTATAAATGAGAGATTAGACTCACGCGCAGCGAAAACAGAGTTTCGCGAAGTCGCCGTTGCGGAGGCGCCACGCGTTTTTGAACTGGTCGGAACTCGAGCTCGATTCTTTACACTGGAAACAGGAAATCCTCGAACCAGAAGTTGAACCCATTTTGGTTTTAAGCCGAACGAATTCTGCAAAGCCAAACAGTACTTGAAGAAAAGTTAAAAGAAAAGTTGTAAACTTTATATTATTAGTACTGTAGGAATTTATAGTGTCGGGAAATCTAAAACCGGTTCGTTTTCTGACACGCGGAAGTATCTGGAAGGGCTTTGTACATTTGTTGTCCGATAGTACTGAATTTGATCTGAACATCAATTGTTCTTGTTGGACTTATTTTTGGAAAATTGAGGAAAGACTGGATTTTTATTGATAACAGTTGGGCAATTAATTTGAAGATAGAAGTGGAGCGGTCCAGTGAACGATGTTTACTGTCAAATCAGGAATTGTTTTGGTCATTTGTCATCAATGTGGTCGTTTCGTTTGACTGTAATTCTGTCTGAAAGTGTTTAAATACTTACCTATATTAGGCTAATAAGAATTGGTGGCAGATTAAACTCATCTGATCTCCCATACCGGAAAGATACCATATATGAACATGTGCCCCACAAGGAACGGAAGTTTTGGCCGTCGGCGGCCATATATTGATCATGATACCCTCTCTTTTTTTCTGATTTTTTTTTTGAATGTTTCAATTAATTGGCAATGTTTCACTATTATTATTCACACAGGAGATCTGGATTATATCACATATGGATTTGTTGGCGAAACTATATTAAAATTGGTTTAAATGGTACATTTGCAGTGGTACCTAGAATCTTGGCATGGTATGATTTAGATAGTTGATCTTTTCATGACTTGTTAGAAAAACAAAATATCATGCAGTATTTGATAATATGAATTGAAATAAATATTACTATTTTTTTTAGCCTCCTCAAACCTTTTAGTAGATGATCTCCTCAAATGGAGGCAATTTGATCGATTACAGAATAAGTTAAAAATCTAAAGTGTATCTAGAGCGCGGTTACACGCTATAACTACGACTAAAAAGTGCGATGGCATACAGCTTGACATCATAAGGTCCAATGCTCGAGGGCATCTAACTATCTGGCAGGTAAAATATCAATAACTTGCACCGACAAGTATAAACCAATCGGCCAAGTCTACAAGTCTAGATCTTTTCACAGAATCGCCAAGAGTAAGTTGACTAAACTACTCTGACTTGGATTTCTCCTATACTGTTCAGAATAGAGACTCGAAGCCGAGGGGATTTTCCATCTGCCCGGCTAGTCCAGTTTTAGGGAAAAACAGCAGGTAGGCAAAGACTACTCGATAAACTAGTCCAGCTAATTATACAAAAAGACCCATTTAAAGCACTATTCCATCTGACATAAATAAATAAAAGAAAAGAGCCAAAATCTCACGAAAACCCGAAACGGGGCTGCAGGCAGTAACACAGTCGGCGCGTCTCGGCCTGGCAAGTGGCTCACACGCGCTTGCCCCTACGCGTTGACCGGATTGTGGCGCGTGTATCGTCGGCGAGGCGCTTCGGCGCATTGATACGCCGACTTGTTCACGCCACCGGCGGCGCGTAGCGCGCGTGCAAGTTCAGATGACCGCTTCCGGGCAGATCCAGACTGTTGTTCTCCCTGTTCGTGACCTCCTAGTATTTCTGATCAAAATCCTTCCTTTGCCGGCGTGTGCTGTGGTGGATCAAGGGTTGTGACAGATGAGGTGTCCGACTCCAGGCGAGCAATTGACTTCCCTGTTGGACTACTGTCGACGGGTTGGAGGCGACTGTCAAACGGTCTATCACCCTCCAGCCGAGAAAAAACCTCACAGCAAACGCCGATCTGGAAACAGCGGCTTCGGGGATGTCGGCAACGGAAATTTGACTGTAGTTGGACGGAGGAGCTGGATGGAGGCTCGGGAGGGGAACAAGGGATAAGGCGGTTGGGGATAGAAAAGGAGTAGGGGTGGAGGGGATGGTCGGGCGGCGGCGAGAAGCGAAATCAAAATGCAAGCTCTTAGGATTCCAAAAAGACCTGAAATCAACCAACGTATTAGGAGCCCTAAAAGTTTCTTTGATTTGCTTTTGAAACAATATAACAGAACAAAAACTCTAGAGATGTGAAAAAAGACACAGGACATGCAAAATAAGATGATAGCCCCTAGATATACTCTTATTTTGTAGCATTTGAGAGTTGTTTTAGATAGTATTTTGTGTAATTATATTAGACTTTTGGACCGAATCATTCATAGTGGTTTGAAATTGAAGACGTGCATTTCGATCTTGAATTGCACTTGCGATGGATTTGAATGATTTGAAGACCTTCTATGACCGTCCTGACCGCGTTTGATACATTGAAGAACCGGTCGTAGAAGTGGCGTGAAGGCACACTCTCGCGGGCCGCGAACCCTAGGTCGCGAACTGCGAGGGTGTGTGTTGCTGTTTTGACCATGCCAAGTTTCGCGCGGGCCGCGAAACTCCGGTCGCGAGCCGCGAGGACCGACCAGCACGAAGACCATGCCGAGACACGGGCGCGGACTACGCCGAGACACGGGCGCGGACTACGCCGAGACACGGGCGCGGACTACGCCGAGACACGGGCGCGGACTACGCCGAGACACGGGCGCGCGGGCGCGAGACTCCGGTCGCGGACTACGCCGAGACACGGGCGCGCGGGCGCGAGACTCCGGTCGCGGACTACGCCGAGACACGGGCGCGCGGGGCGCGAATCCTCGGCCGCGAACCGCGAGAACCAGGCTCGCAGTCCGCGAGGGATCCCGCGCGACCCGCGAATGGTCCTGCAACTTGCATTTTGTTTGGCTTTAATTTTAATTATTTTGGAGTATATATTGGAACTTATCCTCATTGTTTTGGGATCGTTTTACAGAGCCTTAAGCTCATTTTCTTCATTTCCTCTTTGGATTTTCACTTTGAATTCACCATGTATTATTGTATGGATTATGGTTATGATTATATAGTTATGGTTGTAGGCTAAACCCCATCTTGGGTATGTGAGATTAAACCTCTTGTTATGGTTTGAGAACTTGGTTTATGAAGCTTAGGAATGGATGATTTGTCATTGAATGATCATGAATTATATGTGTATTTGATGCTTGAAATGGTTAGGAATGATTTCCTAGGTATAGATATGTGTTGGATATGTGTTAGACATTGCCTTTCCATGGTTGAAATGCTATCATTTCTTCTATGTAAAAGTAGTGAATTAGGAATCAAATATATGTTGTTATCAATTGTATTTGTTCTTGAGATCATTCATTAGCATTATATTCATGTCAATTGTGTTATCACATTGCATGGGTAAGGTGGGAAAACATCCAATTTGAATTAGCATTGGCCAATTTGTCTATTTGCTATCATATAGATAAGTTGTCAATGAGAGTTGTGAAAATGCTTTCATGATTCACAACTAGAATAGAGATGGTTTCCCATTAAAAACAATCACCATTCTCAAAGTATCATAACTAGGTTTGAGGAAAAATCCATAACAAGAAGATACAAATCTCATTACCCAAGTCCCTCATTCTCATTAGTTAATCTTTTAGTTGAATCTTTAGATGCTAAACTAGTTGTGATTCTAAAGTTCTAGTAGTTTTACTTAGTAGTGTTTTAAACAAAACTCAACTCAAACCCCCCCCCCCCCCCCCCCCCTTGTTTACATTGCTTTTATATATGTATATGTATATATATTCTACAAGATATACATAGAAATAACATTTTCCCTGTGGAACGAACCTTACTTACCATTGTACACTTAATAGTGTGGAAAGGTAGTAAGTGAAGTATAAATTGTATATTTGAGAGGTACGGCGACGACCTCCCATAAGACTCCAACTGATAAGCTTATATATGATGAGGATTTTTAATGTACACTGAGTCGAAATTGTGTATAAATGTCAGCCTCAAATAAAAACTAGAGAAACCTTTCTAATCATCGAGCTTCTATCATGGTGATGGTTATTTCAGCAATGTCGATGCTTCTCTTGCCACTAACTATTTCCAGCAAAATGACTCAGAAGCTGAAAACATCATACTTTGTGGAAAAGGTTCCTCCTCCTGCGTATTTGGGAGACATGTAGCCTCTGCTCCGAAGAAAACTACCATTAACACTAAGGAAAACATACATCACACTATGATATTGTCAACCAAATCAAAGTTGCATCATGTAACCTGAGATCCTGGTGTTTCCAGCTTATTTACAGTTCAGTTAAATTTTGGATTCATGCTATATTTAACTTAGTTTTTGGTCTATCGTCACTATTTTCACTGTTTCATTTAAGATCAGTTTAATTCAATTCATGGTAAAAAAAAACTTCTTGAAAGGATAGGGCATTACTGTGTTCCAACTATTCGCGTTATGTCACTCTAGGTTCATTCCCTTTAAAGCTTTTTACCGTGCCAAAGTCTGAGATCTTCTGGTTCAGCTCGGCATCAAGCAATATATTTCCAGGTTTTAAGTCCCTATAAAGAACTCTAAGTATGGAATCTCGGTGAAGGTAAACAAGCCCCTGGAAATTCCCTGAATAATCTCTTGGCACTTAGGCCAGTCGAGCAGTTCAAAGCTCCCACCAGCTGAAACAATGGTTTTGTTATCTCTAAGGACTTTGGCTACTGCTATGGTGTCTGTAACACATGAAATCCTATGAAACAAGAACGAAAGGAAAACAAGATGAAGCAAAAAAAGAACCTTAACAGCTATCTGCATGCGTTTCGATATTCTCCCACAGCTTAACTTCTCTCAGTACTATGTGATGATGATCAGATGGATAAGAAATTACTCAATCAGAGAATCTAATACCCTTTCACTTACACTAACTGATCTTTTTGACTAGAATAAGGTTTTTAAACATAAAAAAGGCAAGCTCTTAAGATTCCAAGATTGATACAAATCTCATGTACCCAAGTCCCTCATTCTCATTAGTTAATCTTTTAGTTGAATCTTTAGATGCTAAACTAGTTGTGATTCTAAAGTTCTAGTAGTTTTACTTAGTAGTGTTTTAAACAAAACTCAACTCAAACCCCCCCCCCCCCCTTGTTTACATTGCTTTTATATATGTATATGTATATATATTCTACAAGATATACATAGAAATAACCTTTTCCCTGTGGAACGAACCTTACTTACCATTGTACACTTAATAGTGTGGAAAGGTAGTAAGTGAAGTATAAATTGTATATTTGAGAGGTACGGCGACGACCTCCCAGATTTTGGCGCCGCTGCCGGGGAAAAGGCGTATTTTTATGTGTATATTGTAGTTTTATTTCTAATCTATCTTTCTTAGTAGGTTCTATTTTGGTTTGGAACCCTATTGCTCTAGCTCTTGGTGCATGGTTCTTACACGATCCTCAAACCAAGACCCTTTGCAATACGATTCCGAGCTAGTAAGAAATCTCCGCCAACTTAGGAGGCAAGTGCAAGAGTCACTAGCATCTAATCCTCTATCCCTTGAAAGTGAATCACTACCTTTCAACATGGCGGACGATGAAGAGGATACCGGCCAAAACCCCCCCCCGAAACCAATTCTACAACCCTTTCCAAAACCATAACACTTCTCCTACCAACATTTCTATGAGAGAGTTCATGTCTCCCAACTATGAGCAACAACAATCGAGCATTGTTTACCCGAACTCTCAATACGAAATCAAGACGGGAGTGATAAATTTGCTTCCAACTTTCCATGGTAGAGAAGTGGATGATCCGAATGACTTCCTTGAGGCTTTTCATAGGGTGTGTAGTAGTTTGAAACCTTCCGAGATGAGTGTGGATGAGTTCAAGTTGAAAACCTTCACTTTCACCTTGAAGGACAAGGCCGCTAAATGGTTAAGCCGTTTACCTTCATCATCAATCACTACATGGCCACAATTGAAGAAAAAGTTCCTTGACAAGTACTTTCCTCCCTCTAAATCCTCGGTCTTGATACAAGCCATTAGCAACATCACTCAAGACGATGATGAGACCTTGTATGAGTATTGGGAAAGGTTCCAAACTCTCCTTTCAAGTTGCCCGTACCATAGCTTCACCGAACCTCAATTGGTGTGTTTCTATTACAATGGTTTGAATGATAGAGAAACCGAGTCGATGAATAGGACTTGTTATGGTTCCATTGGTAACCTTGGTTCATCCGATGCCATGATGCTATTTGAGCAACTAGCCGAGGGGTGCAAACCAAAGAGGGACCGGAGACTACGAGTGGGTAACTCCGGTGGAAGCAATGACGGAACTCGTCAAGAGATCAAGGAGCTTACGGCATTAATGAAGGGTTTCATGATGGGAAATAGCTCCGGAGGGAACACGGGGAACCAACCACGGCAACAAGTGATGACGTGTGGGATTTGTGCTTCGAACCATCTCACCGAATCTTGTCCTCAAGCAAACGAGGATTATAACGAAGAAGTCAATGCCATGGGGGTCTATGGAGGAAACCAAGGTTTTAGAGGCGATCAAGGAGGAAACCAAGGTTTTAGGGGCTACCAAGGAGGACGAGGCTACCAAAGTGGTAGGGGTTTTCAAGGTGGACAAGGCCAAGGTGGTGATAGGGGTAACCAAAGGAAGTATGATCCTTTTGCTCAACACTACAACCCCGGAACTAGAGATCACCCCAACTTTCGGTGGAGAGATGAACCGACGGGACAACAAGGCCAACAAGGTGGCTACCAAGGGGGTTATCAAGGTCAAGGTGGTCAATCTTTTGATAGACAAAGGGGGCAAAATGATCAAGGGTACCAAGGGGACCAAGGTTACCAAAACCAAGGGTACCAAGATTATGGCTATCAAGGGTACCAAGATCATCAAAACCCTCAATATCACCCTCAACCACAACAATACCAAAGGAACCAAGGTCAAGGCCGTTTCAATAACCGTGCTCCTCAGAATGCTCATCCGAGGTTGGAAGATAAATCCCACAATCAAGGTGAAAGCTCGGACCAATTCCCCCAAGATGCTCGACTCAAAAGCATTGAGGTGCAAATGAGTCAAATGGCCACGGTTTTGGGAAAGTTAGAAGCACAAAACTCCGGGAAACTACCCGCACAAACGGAGTTGAATCCAAGGCCTCATGCGAGTGCCATGACTTTGAGAAGTGGTAAACAAGCTCTTGAACCCGAGGTGGTTGTGAAAAAGGCACCCAAGAGAGGCCTTGTGAAGAAGAGCTTAGCCAATGACGAAATTGAGGCGACCTTGGCCGACGAAGAAGTTATTCTTGAGGAGCTAGCCAAAGAAAAAGGTGAGGCCGAGGTTGAGAATGAGAAAGAACCTATTGATGAGGAACATGTAGAGACATCCTCTCATGTTGAACCAATGTCACCTCCATTCTCACCTCTTCACAAGAAAACTAGGGTGGACACTACCTTTGATGTGGAAGCACCATTTCCCGAAGCCTTGAAGCATACTCGGAAAAAGGAGATGGACAAAGAAGCTTTCGAAGTCCTTCGAAAGTGTGAGGTAAACATTCCTTTGCTCGATGCTATTGATCAAGTTCCTAGATATTCTAAGTTCTTGAAGGAATTATGTGTGAACCATCGTCAACAAAGATCTAAGCATGTTAAAAATGAAAAAATCAATGAACATGTGTCAGCTTTGTTTCAAGATAAAATGCCTACTAAATGTAGTGATCCGGGCATGTTTACAATTCCTTGTATCTTAGGGAACACTTACTTTCCTAGAGCCATGCTAGATCTAGGTGCATCCATAAATATCATTCCATATGCATTGTATGAATCGTTGAATCTTGGCACTTTGCATAAAACCGGCGTGGTGATCCAACTTGCCGACCGCTCTAATGCATACCCTAAGGGTATTGTTGAAGATGTCTTGGTGAAAGTCGACAAGTTGGTGTTCCCGGCCGATTTTTACGTTCTTGACATGGAACATGATAAATTTGCTACCCCTATCTTGTTAGGGCGTCCATTTTTGAAAACGTCAAGAACTATCATAGATGTGCATAGTGGTAGGCTTACCATGGAATTCGATGGGGATAAAATAGAATTCAACATTTATGGTGCAATGAAATACAATGATGAAGAAACTTCTTGCAATGCTATTGATGTGATTGAGTCTTATGTGCAAAAAGTTTATGAAAATGATATTGATGATCCCTTGTTAAATGCCTTAGCCAATAGTTTACACACAAGTAATGTCCATACATATGCTTTGAGTGCTAACTTGAAGGAAAGCATTTTTGAGCTAGATACTTTTGAGGAACTTTCTCTTGATGCACCAATTTTAGACCTCGAGGTATTGAAGAGCTCGGGCAACCGACCATCTTTCAATAAACCTCTGGTAGTGGAGTTGAAACCACTACCCGAGAATCTAAAATATGCATTCCTTGGTGGTGGCGAGAAATTGCCGGTGATCATCTCCAACAAGCTCACCAAGGAACAAGAGGAAAGGTTGATGAAAGTGCTCCAAGATCATAAGGAGGCCATTGGGTGGACCATTGCCGACATCAAAGGTATGAGTCCAAGTACTTGCATGCACCGTATACTATTGGAGGATGATGCTAAACCCGTCCGACAACCTCAAAGGCGGTTGAACCCTCCAATGATGGAGGTAGTAAAAGCCGAGGTGCTTAAATTGTTGGACGCGGGAATGATCTATCCAATCTCTGATAGTAAGTGGGTAAGCCCAACGCAAGTAGTGCCAAAGAAAACCGGAGTGACCGTAGTGGAGAATAGCCATGGCGAATTGATTCCCACTCGTGTCCAAAATGGATGGCGTGTTTGCATTGATTACCGAAGGTTAAATGCGGTAACAAGGAAAGACCATTTCCCTTTGCCATTTATTGATCAAATGCTTAACCGGCTTGCAGGCCACTCTTTCTATTGTTTTCTTGATGGCTATTCAGGGTACTTTCAGGTTGCCATTGCACCAGAGGATCAAGAAAAGACAACCTTCACATGTCCCTTTGGCACCTTTGCATATCGACGCATGCCTTTTGGCCTTTGCAATGCGCCGGCCACATTCCAAAGGTGTATGGTTAGCATTTTTTCAGAATATCTTGAGAAGTTTGTAGAGGTTTTCATGGATGACTTTACTGTTCATGGAAACTCTTTTGACAATTGCTTAATTCATTTGTCATTAGTCCTAAAAACTTGCATTGATAAAAACCTTGTGCTTAATTCTGAAAAATGTCATTTTATGGTAGAAAAAGGCATTGTGTTAGGTCATGAAGTGTCATCTAAGGGTATTGAAGTAGACAAAGCAAAAATTGATATCATCCAATCTCTCCCTTACCCTACTTGTGTGCGTGATGTAAGATCCTTCCTTGGCCACGCGGGTTTCTACCGCCGTTTCATAAAAGACTTTTCAAAAATTTCTTCCCCTTTGTGTAGATTGTTGCAAAAGGATGTGGAATTTGTGGTAGATGAAGGTTGTAAAAGGGCATTTGATTGTTTAAAGTCCATGCTAGTGTCGGCCCCTATTAAACAACCTCCAAATTGGTCCCTTCCATTTGAGATCATGTGTGATGCAAGTGACTACGCCGTTGGTGCGGTGCTAGGTCAAAGGGTGGGGAAAATTCCCCATGCCATCTATTATGCATCCATGACTCTCAATGATGCTCAAAGGAACTATACCACAACTGAAAAGGAATTGCTAGCGGTAGTCTTTTCTTTAGAAAAGTTTAGGCCATATTTGCTTGGTACAAAGATCATTGTTTTCACTGACCATGCAGCTCTTCGTTACTTGATGACGAAGAAATAAGCAAAGCCTAGGTTACTCCGATGGATCTTACTCTTGAGCGAGTTCGACTTGGAGGTCAAGGACAAGAAAGGAGCTGAAAATCTAGTGGCCGACCATTTGAGCCGATTGGTGCCCAATGAGGAGTTTGGGGCCAAAGCATTGAAGGAGCATCTTCACGAAGAGTTCCCCGACGAGCAATTATTTGCTCTTGGTGTTTCTCTTCCATGGTATGCCAACATTGTGAATTTCCTTGTCACAAGTAAGTACCCTTCTCACTTCACAAAAGCACAAAAGGATAAGCTAAAGCATGATGCTAGGTTTTATGTGTGGGATGATCCCTATGTATGGAAACATTGTGCCGACCAAGTGATTAGGAGATGCATTCCTAATAATGAAACAAATTCAATCCTTGCTTTTTGCCATTCATATGCATGTGGTGGTCATTTTGGTGCTAGGCGAACCGCTAGGAAAGTGCTAGATTGTGGTTTCTATTGGCCTAGTTTGAATAAAGATGCATACACATTTTGCAAGTCTTGTGATAAATGCCAAAGAGTAGGAAACATCTCTTCTAGGAATGAAATGCCCCAACATTGTCCTCTATATTGTGAACTTTTTGATGTTTGGGGAATGGATTTTATGGGACCTTTCCCTACTTCCTTTGGTTTCAAATATATCTTACTTGCGGTTGATTATGTGTCTAAGTGGGTTGAAGCAATCCCCACTCGTACTGATGATTCTAAAGTGGTTGCAGAGTTCATCAAATCTCACATCTTCTCTAGGTTCGGGGTACCCCGAGCGTTGATAAGTGATCGAGGCACTCACTTTTGCAATAGAACCATTGCCGCATTGTTGAAGAAATATGGGGTAAATCACAAGACTTCTACCGCCTATCACCCACAAACAAATGGACAAGCCGAAGTTTCCAATAGGGAAATCAAGTCCATCCTTGAGAAAACAGTTAGGCCGACTCGCAAGGATTGGAGTACTCGGTTGGATGATGGATTGTGGGCATATAGGACGGCTTATAAGACTCCAATTGGTATGTCTCCATACCGATTAGTCTTTGGAAAGCCGTGTCATTTACCGGTGGAGTTAGCACACAAAGCCTATTGGGCAATCACAAGGTTCAACTTGAACTTGGACGAGGCCGGGAATGAAAGGAAGCTTCAATTGCAAGAACTTGAGGAAATCCGGAATGAGTCCTATGAGAACGCGGCCATTTACAAGGAGAAGACGAAGGCATGGCATGACAAGATGATAATTAGGAAAACTTTTGAGGTAGGTCAAAAAGTTCTTCTATTTCAATCACGTCTTCGGTTGTTTCCAGGCAAACTGCGTTCTCGGTGGACTGGACCGTTTGTAGTTGTGAAGGTCTTCCCTCATGGAGCAGTGGAGATCCAAAGCGGCGAGGATGCCAAAATCATCAAGGTCAACGGCCAAAGGTTGAAACCGTATTACGAGGGTTTCAAATCGGAGATCCTAGAGGACATGTCTCTAGGCAACCCGGCCTACGAGTGACCTATACCATGGAGGTACATCCTGCCGACGATGTTAAATAAACGAGTTTTGAAACTTTTAAAGTATTTCGTCGAACAATTTCAACATTTGGAACATTACTTTCTTTATATTTATTTGTTATGTATATTTAATTAAGCTTGTAATTCGAACATTACGCTAGTTTTTATGTTGTTTTTGTAGAAATAGGTTTGAAGTGGTGCAAAACAACAAACACCAAGGAATGCATTCCTCGCGGTCCGCGAATTCATCGCGCGGACCGCGCTCGAGGTTTTCGCGGACCGCGGACGAGGCCTCGCGACCCGCGATCAAGGCTGGATTTCCTGGAAATCCCTGCCACAAAACCGACGGTTTTCGCGGTCCGCGGCTTGATCGCGCGGACCGCGACACTATGCACGCGGATCGCGGTTTCATCGCGCGATCCGCGAAGTTTTGTCGAGCGCGGCACGCGATTTCGTCGCGCGCGCCGCGACGAGCTTCAATTTCCGCGCGGTCCGCGACGAAGATCGCGCAAACCGCGAACGTTTGGGGCGCGGTCCGCGAAAGAGACCGCGCGACCCGCGAAAAAACTGAGGATTCCGGGAAATCCCTGGAACAAAATGACACATTTTCGCGGCCCGCGACTTGATCGCGCGGACCGCGACAATATGCTCGCGGTCCGCGGTTTCATCGCGCGAACCGCGACGATTGCGAGGTTCGGCCGAGGTTTTGCGCGCGGTGCGCGCGCGCACCGCGCCGAGTTCCAGCGCGCGCGACCCGCGACGAGACAAAGCGCGCACCGCGACGAGGATTCGCGCGCACCTCAACGGTCTTCAGCGCGCGGTCCGCGAATTCATCGCGCGGACCGCGACGGACTTACGCATGGCCCGCGACGGAGGGCGCGCGAACCGCGACGAGGACCGAGATTTCTCGGAAATCGCTGGAACGAAACGGGCCATTTTCGCGACCCGCGAAGAAGTGGCGCGGCCCGCGACGGTGTTTCGCGGCCCGCCAATGGACGCTCGCGACCCGCGAGGTGACGGGGACTTATTCTTCACTTTTTCTCCTTCTTTCTTTCTCTTCTTCTTCTTCTCCTATTCCTCCCGACCCCAAGACCCTTTTCCGGCCACCTACACAATCTTCCATTCCGGCGAGGTTTGAACCAAATTCTTCCACCCAAATCAATCCCCCAAGCTTTCCCAACAAAACCCACCAAAAATCCCAATCCAAAACACCATCTTTTACCCACATTGCCGAATTCTCACCGGAAAGTTCTTCACTCCGATTCGCCGACCTCCGGCGACTTTTGTTCCAAACCAACTACCCAAAAACCTTCCCTCCACCATCCTTAACCTTTTCCCAATCCCAAATTCCAAATTCCAACTCCCAATCAAATACCCCCAAATCTTATGAACCCTAATTTTTGGATTCTTTGATTTGGTGGTGTTTTGATCAAATTGATGATATACTTAAGCTACATTGCATCCTAAGGCTTCAATTGACGGTACCCTACTGAATTTATTTCAATTTTGGGTGATTTAGGGCTTGCCGCCAATAGGTTTTCATTGAAATTTCAAAGGCTTGCCGCCTTTAGTTATAAACTGAGCTATTTGAGTAGGGGCTTGCCGCCTTATAGCTAGTATAGTTGTGCTGGACTGTTGTTGAATAGATTGTGATAATGGCACCGAGGAAAAGGTCACGCCGAGGAGAGGCCTCTAGTTCGCATGATCCTGTGGTTCCCGAATCCCCACCTCGCCAACCTAGTCCTCCCCCTGCAGAAAACCTGCCTCCTATAGACCTTATGGGACTGCAAGGTTTAGATGAGGATGCCCAACAACGGTGGAGAAAGTTGATTGGGAATGGGAAGCGAACAATCATGGAGACGAAGTTCTTGTCCTCTGAGCTACTTCAGGAGCTGGGTTTGCAGCAACCAGTTCTATTTTTATTGGATCGCGTTGGCATGAGAGGATTCATTGATCGGTCGGCACCGACCTATACCCGCTATACATTTGAATTCTTATCCACTCTAGCCAAGCACTATGACGAGGACCATGACATGCATTACATCACCTTCAGGTTGAATGATGTGGACCGCCGGATGACCTATGATGAGATCCAAGATGCTTTTGGGTTCCAATATGCAGGGGGATACAAGAATCCAAAAGAAGCTAACCCGGACGGATTTGATCTAACTTACTTTTGGAATTGCTTGTCTGGATTTCCCAACATCACAGGCACTACGAAGAATAACCACATCATACATCCAGCTGTTCGTATGGTGCACAAGCTCCTAGTGATGACGATCTTCTGCCAAGGAGAGTTGACGCACATTACTAGGGAGCAGGTCCAATCTTCTGCCCGGATGGTTCCAAAAATACGAGCAGGTCCAGTTGACGCACATTACTAGGTCGCCGGATGACCTATGATTTCACTTTTGGCAGCTTATCTGAACATCCACCTACCTCCAGACATTCAGGCAATAGGCAAGACAGCCGAGAGAGCTCACCAGTTTTACTCCATTGCTTCTTTGGAGTTCACTAATGTCTTGGCCATGCACAAATATCCTCCTCCTAGATTCATTTGGCTAGTAGCCAAGAATCAGCACATGTACCTGCCAAATCCAGAGGCTGTACAACTGACTGGGCGCACCCGCATAGAGGATCTCACCTTGCCAACCCAGATCACAGTTCCTGCACCTACCATTGCCCTTGCCAGGTTAGAGGCACCTCCGGAGCATGGAGAGCAGTACGCTCCTCCACATCATGAGGCTCAGTATGTCACTCAGCAGCAGTTTCAAGCATATACTGAGAGGTACGAGGATGATATGGCAGTGATGTTCGCCATGATGGCATCCATGCACCCACAGGGACCAGGAGCATTTGACTATGAGGGACATCGCAGATCGCGAGCTCAGCGCCGTCGCGACGGCTCCGGCCCCTCGCAGTGAGTCTACCCTATACCTTTTCCTTTCACTATGGTATTCATTCATATATTTAAACATTGAGGGCAATGTTTAGACTAAGTGTGGGGGAGAGGTGTAGGAATTTTGTTATTACTTTTGTTGCTGTTTTTGCTGCTATTTTTATTACTGTATTTAAAAAAAAAAAAAAAAAAAAAAAAAAACAGCCCGGATGGTCCCAAAAATACTAGAGGATCAGGTAAAAATGAGAGGCATGCCCGGATGGTTCCAAAAATACGAGAGAATCAGGCAAAAATGAGAGGCAAAAAAAAAAAAAAAAAAAAAAACATTTTCTTTTATCTTGTTTAAATATGTAAGCTCTCAAATGTTATGTGCTTAATTATTTAGAATATACACTTGGATCTTAATCGTTCTTTCTCGAGGACGAGAAAGGTTCAAGTGTGGGGGATTTTGATAGCCCCTAGATATACTCTTATTTTGTAGCATTTGAGAGTTGTTTTAGATAGTATTTTGTGTAATTATATTAGACTTTTGGACCGAATCATTCATAGTGGTTTGAAATTGAAGACGTGCATTTCGATCTTGAATTGCACTTGCGATGGATTTGAATGATTTGAAGACCTTCTATGACCGTCCTGACCGCGTTTGATACATTGAAGAACCGGTCGTAGAAGTGGCGTGAAGGCACACTCTCGCGGGCCGCGAACCCTAGGTCGCGAACCGCGAGGGTGTGTGTTGCTGTTTTGACCATGCCAAGTTTCGCGCGGGCCGCGAAACTCCGGTCGCGAGCCGCGAGGACCGACCAGCACGAAGACCATGCCGAGACACGGGCGCGGACTACGCCGAGACACGGGCGCGGACTACGCCGAGACACGGTCACGGACTACGCCGAGACACGGGCGCGCGGGCGCGAGACTCCGGTCGCGAACTACGCCGAGACACGGGCGCGCGGGCGCGAGACTCCGGTCGCGGACTACGCCGAGACACGGGCGCGCGGGGCGCGAATCCTCGGCCGCGAACCGCGAGAACCAGGCTCGCGGTCCGCGAGGGATCCCGCGCGACCCGCGAATGGTCCTGCAACTTGCATTTTGTTTGGCTTTAATTTTAATTATTTTGGAGTATATATTGGAACTTATCCTCATTGTTTTGGGGATCGTTTTACAGAGCCTTAAGCTCATTTTCTTCATTTCCTCTTTGGATTTTCACTTTGAATTCACCATGTATTATTGTATGGATTATGGTTATGATTATATAGTTATGGTTGTAGGCTAAACCCCATCTTGGGTATGTGAGATTAAACCTCTTGTTATGGTTTGAGAACTTGGTTTATGAAGCTTAGGAATGGATGATTTGTCATTGAATGATCATGAATTATATGTGTATTTGATGCTTGAAATGGTTAGGAATGATTTCCTAGGTATAGATATGTGTTGGATATGTGTTAGACATTGCCTTTCCATGGTTGAAATGCTATCATTTCTTCTATGTAAAAGTAGTGAATTAGGAATCAAATATATGTTGTTATCAATTGTATTTGTTCTTGAGATCATTCATTAGCATTATATTCATGTCAATTGTGTTATCACATTGCATGGGTAAGGTGGGAAAACATCCAATTTGAATTAGCATTGGCCAATTTGTCTATTTGCTATCATATAGATAAGTTGTCAATGAGAGTTGTGAAAATGCTTTCATGATTCACAACTAGAATAGAGATGGTTTCCCATTAAAAACAATCACCATTCTCAAAGTATCATAACTAGGTTTGAGGAAAAATCCATAACAAGAAGATACAAATCTCATTACCCAAGTCCCTCATTCTCATTAGTTAATCTTTTAGTTGAATCTTTAGATGCTAAACTAGTTGTGATTCTAAAGTTCTAGTAGTTTTACTTAGTAGTGTTTTAAACAAAACTCAACTCAAACCCCCCCCCCCCCCCCCCCCCTTGTTTACATTGCTTTTATATATGTATATGTATATATATTCTACAAGATATACATAGAAATAACATTTTCCCTGTGGAACGAACCTTACTTACCATTGTACACTTAATAGTGTGGAAAGGTAGTAAGTGAAGTATAAATTGTATATTTGAGAGGTACGGCGACGACCTCCCATAAGACTCCAACTGATAAGCTTATATATGATGAGGATTTTTAATGTACACTGAGTCGAAATTGTGTATAAATGTCAGCCTCAAATAAAAACTAGAGAAACCTTTCTAATCATCGAGCTTCTATCATGGTGATGGTTATTTCAGCAATGTCGATGCTTCTCTTGCCACTAACTATTTCCAGCAAAATGACTCAGAAGCTGAAAACATCATACTTTGTGGAAAAGGTTCCTCCTCCTGCGTATTTGGGAGACATGTAGCCTCTGCTCCGAAGAAAACTACCATTAACACTAAGGAAAACATACATCACACTATGATATTGTCAACCAAATCAAAGTTGCATCATGTAACCTGAGATCCTGGTGTTTCCAGCTTATTTACAGTTCAGTTAAATTTTGGATTCATGCTATATTTAACTTAGTTTTTGGTCTATCGTCACTATTTTCACTGTTTCATTTAAGATCAGTTTAATTCAATTCATGGTAAAAAAAAACTTCTTGAAAGGATAGGGCATTACTGTGTTCCAACTATTCGCGTTATGTCACTCTAGGTTCATTCCCTTTAAAGCTTTTTACCGTGCCAAAGTCTGAGATCTTCTGGTTCAGCTCGGCATCAAGCAATATATTTCCAGGTTTTAAGTCCCTATAAAGAACTCTAAGTATGGAATCTCGGTGAAGGTAAACAAGCCCCTGGAAATTCCCTGAATAATCTCTTGGCACTTAGGCCAGTCGAGCAGTTCAAAGCTCCCACCAGCTGAAACAATGGTTTTGTTATCTCTAAGGACTTTGGCTACTGCTATGGTGTCTGTAACACATGAAATCCTATGAAACAAGAACGAAAGGAAAACAAGATGAAGCAAAAAAAGAACCTTAACAGCTATCTGCATGCGTTTCGATATTCTCCCACAGCTTAACTTCTCTCAGTACTATGTGATGATGATCAGATGGATAAGAAATTACTCAATCAGAGAATCTAATACCCTTTCACTTACACTAACTGATCTTTTTGACTAGAATAAGGTTTTTAAACATAAAAAAGGCAAGCTCTTAAGATTCCAAGATTGATAACATGCCCACAGTAAGAGTTGGTACATGAATGGAATGTTGAATGTGCGGTATTCGACCACATTACATCAAAGCTTGTAGTAGCAATATTTTCCAGAAAGTAAATTGTAATACCTTGTGAACTAGTTAGTAGACTCCAATTTCCAGCACTCAAATGAGTTGCTTATGAACCTCCACCAAGTAGTCGAGTTCTTCCCTCATAGCCTGTACCCCCACGGCATGTACTTCCAGTGCTTCCTCCTCCTCGGGTAAATGCAAACAATGAAGATCAAGGAGATCTACGACTGGCATTATCCTCCTCTTGGAATCTTCCCAAGTAAGAACAATTTTCAGAGTTGATCTCTCAATCGCTTGGGGAGTTTGCAAGCTTTGTAATAGCTCATAGAGCTCCATTAGCTGAGGTGTTGAGGCTGTGATTCCAGCCATATCTTCCTCCTGCAAAATCATATTGTTCACCTCTCTTGTCACTTGCAACAACATGTGGTATTCCACACTCCATCTATATAGCCTTCATCTGTACATGTGTTATATCCTTCCTCCTCTATACCATAAATCTTGGAAAGATAACGGGGCACTAGACATTAAGTGAAGATGGCTAAAGATGTGGATTCTTCTTTGGAGAAGAGATACTTGGAAGAGGGATTATTGAGTACCGAGGGCGGGAAAGGGACAAACTAGCAAAGGGCAAGGCTAACTCCTCGTATTTAGCATTAGGTCATATTAAGGCCAAAGTAAAGGGTACTCATATTAAGGCCAAAGTAAGGGGTACTCCACCGGTTTTTAAGGGAGAGAAATACTCCACCAGTTAAATTAAGGGAGATACCACCGGTCCAAAGGGATCCACACACCGGCTCAGTTAACCCATTAAGGCTCAGGTCCAAATTGAACCCGCTCTAATACCATATTAAATTATATAGATCTCAGACTTCCATCCTAAAACCAATTGGTAATAGGTGGTGTCACATTCGACCTTATATATTACTCCCTCCGTCCCAGACTAAACTACACACTTTTCTTATTGGGCTGTCCCATCTTAAATTGCACACATTCTTTTCTTTCCATTTTAGGCTCATTTATCATTGTTAATTTACTGACATACCCTTACTAATATATCATTATTATTCATCATACCACATATTTGGGCCTAATTAGTCCACACAAACCCACATCTTACTCCTTCATAACCCTAATTATATACAATTTATTTACCCAAACTTTTTGACTTATCATCATCGCCTCCTCCTCCTCCCTCATCTCTCTCTTCTCTCTCCTGCGGCCACATCTTTCCTTCTCCATTTTTCTGGTTCAATCTACTCCACCTTCCCCGATCTTCCCCATCTTCTTCTTCGTTTTCGTTTACCCTTTTTTTTAAAAAAAAACTTCGTTTACCCGTTTGAAATTAGTTAAACATTGGATTTGGGTGTTAATTTCAGATCCATGGGTTTTGAGTTTTCGAACCAAATTTCAGTATTTGTATAATGGATTGGAAACGTTTTGCCTATTTTTTTATTATGGTCAAATTTATCTGGTCAAATATTGGACTTTGATATGAACTGATGTTCTTGCTGCTCAAATTCATCATATTTCCAAACTGGTTTTAAATTTAGTTTCCATAGTATACTTTTTTGTATGATTTTATTTGAATGAATAGCTCCAGAAAATATTTTGATCTTGTGGGTTGTTGGTGGTGTGTTGATGAGAGTGGCGGTGGCTGGTGGTTATTTGGCATTTGATTAAGGCTGAGATCAGTAGATTAATAAAGGAGAAGACACTGCTGCAAAAAGTCAACTTTTTACTGTTGTTAACCCGGAGCAAATTTCTCTGCAATATAAACTGGGACAGAGGGAGTAGTTATTAGGCTCGTACGCTACCGATGTGGGATATCTTAACATGTTGCTTGCCTGATTCACCATCTGCCTCCGATCAAACAACAGAGAATTGAAAACCAAACCTTCGATTGATTAAAACGCATCGTCAGAGATCTGGAGAGGAGATGTTCTTTTTAAAGGGAGAAACAACCAGGGTTCGAAAAATGAATTTTGGAAAAGGTTTAAAAAATAGACATTGCCGCTAAGGAATTAGAGAGATGGGGAAATCGGGACGGACAAAATTACTCCTAATTTTAACGTAGCCCTAATTTTAAAACATACTATTAACGTAGCCCTAATTTTAAAACTTATCCCTGATCTTTTAATATATTATATTATAATTTCATTAGACTATACACCCTCCCGTCCCAACTAAAGCCTCTGGTTTGACTTTTCAAAGTTAAACTGAGACAACTTTGACGACTAATATCATTAATTAAGTTCGTGAAATTTTTTAGAAAACAATATTATTTGAAAATATATGTTAATATGAATCCAACAACATATTACATGATAATAGTATGACCAAGTTTGTCAGACCTTATCTTTAGATCAGTTCAATTAAGTTCAATGGAAATGAAATTTGATGAAATTCAGGTTAATTCAATCATGTTGGTTCTTTTTCCAATACATTAATTTTATTTTATTTCAGTTCAATCCATTTCAGTTAAGCAAAAAAAAATAAAATTCTAACAAATAGAGCCTATAACATATAACGATCAAACGCGTCTCTATTTGACTTTCAAAAATCAAACAAGATATTTTGGCTGGAACTAAGGGATATATGTTTCCAAAATTATAATTAAAATTAATAAGATCAATCCTATGAAAGCAATAATCAATTGCAATCCTCCGTGTTTTGTTTTTGAGAAAAGTGTCCAGAAGCCACTAATTCTTTGTTAAATGTCCGTACACCTCTAAAAAAAACTAAAATGCTCTAGTCATATGAGTTGACATGGAAATTGTAAATTGTACCCCTAGAAATTCTAATCGGCCTCTAAATGTTTATTTGAAGTCTTTTTGAGTCACCTGAAAATTAGAAATATACATTTCAGAGCTTTCAAGGTTACCATTTTTATAAAGTCAATGTCACTCTAGTGGTACTAGAGCATAAAAATTCAAAAGTATATTAGCACATAACAAAGAATTTTGGGGTATATACGTATATTTTTCTTTATTTAATTGACACCGTAGTTTTGACATTTAAATTTTTGAAAGGGAGAATGAGTATGTAAATTTGTATTGGGAGGTAAAAGTAATTATATTAATGGGAAAATGTCAATTAAATAAAATAATTTTAATCTACATGTGTCATCATCGGTGAGATCTCAAATTTTTATCATTTTCCCATACTTTTCTTTCTTCCACCGTCTTTTTTCCTTTCTCTTTGACATATTGATCGAATCAAGTCTAGCAAAATTAAAACTTGGTCTTCTAAAAGTTTTAAATATGATTTTCCACAAATTATACCATGTATCAAACCGATACCAATATGTATCCGTGCCAATTTTTAAGGCTAAGAAAATATTGAACCAAAATAAGTTTAAAAAAAAAAAGAAAAAAGATATGGTGTATTGGAGCTGATTTGGGAAGATTAAGCAGTTTTATCTGAGCAAGTCCAACAGCTTCTGTATAATGGAGATTTTTACAACTCTTAGAGATTTCGGACTCCTTTCAAATCCAACAGATTCTTTATTCTCACCTCAAACCCAAAACCACTGTGAAGATATATTCTGACCTCTCTCTTTCTCTGGGGCACGAAACCCAAAACCAGATCTCATTTTATCCCGATCGGAGGGGTGGCCGGTAATCGGCGCCCCTCGCCGCCCGGTCACCCCCTCCACCCATTCACCTTAATTCCTGCAATCAGTCACCCATCTCTCTCATCCCTTTACCTGAACCATTAGCTATTTTCCCCGCCAAGCAACGGCTAAATCACCGGAAACTGACGCACAGGTAGCCTTCGCCGTCGACCGGAGGTTCGGATCGAGCAGTCTCGCCGGTGGCGGAAAGACAGCCATCGCGGCAGTCGCCGACAGGATAGGCGGCCGATCGAGCAGAGGTCTCTGATGTGGTGGAAAGACAGTGCTCTCACAGTCGCCATCGCCGAACACATCTGCCACCGTTCCAACACCGTCGAAGACCGGAATGCTTTTAGCCGGAAAAGTTAGGGGATCTCGACCGGTGATCTAGTGCGGATCTTCCCGGAAACGTCCTGTAGTAGCGCACGCGCGGCCACGTGCCACCACTCGCCGCCGGGTGGTGCGAACAAGCTGGCGTATCAACGCGCTCGACGCCTCGCCAGCGATACACGCTCCACACAATCCGGTCAACGCGCTCTATGGCTGGCACGTGAGCGCCATGCGCCGCAGCGAAGTCTCTACAATGCAGCCGCCCTATGATTTTTCAGTCGTGAGATTCTGGTTCTGTTTCTTTTATTTATTTACTGTCATATGGAGTAGTGCTTTAATGGAGTCTTTTGTAAGTTATCTGGACTAGTTTATCGAGTATCCTTTGCCTAGTTGTTGTTTTCCTTGTAACCGGATTAGCTGGGCTATGGAAAATCCCCTCGGCTTCTAGTCTCTTTCCTGGTAACAGTATAGGAGAAATCCAAGTCGGTGTAGTTGACACAATTTACTCTTGGCGACTCTGTGAAGGGAGCTAGACTCGTAGACTTGGCTGTCTCAGTGCAAGTTATCGGTGACAGATATTTTTTATGCTTTAGAGCATTAGACTTTAGGATGTTAAGATGTACTCTATAACACTTTTAGTTGTAGGCATAGCGTGTATCCGCGCTCTAGATACAGAGTAGGTTCCCTTAACTTGTACTGTGATCTTTCAAATTGCCTCCCTTTGAGGAGATCAGTGTATTCAGGTTTGGGGAGCCTAATAAACATCCCTCCACCTATGATGGTTTAACTTAAAAAAAAAAAACAGATTCTTTATATTTTTTCTATTATAGAGATTTTTGGAGAGGGGAGAAATTTTTCTCTATATATAGAAAAAGAGAAGCAAGATTTTAGAAATCTCTAAAATAGATAACCTGTTGGAGTTGAGGAGAAAAATTATATAAATTTTTGGGTTTCATTCTCTATTTTGGAAAAAACTTTAGCAAACCTGTTGGGCTAACTCTCAAAGTGAAGCAAATACGGAAGGTTAGGGGTTTTTTTGACATTAAAATTTGATAGGGAGTCAAACTGATAGTTTCATAAAAGTTGGGTGTCCCTATAAAATTCTATCTTAGAGAAAGTCCAACAGTTTTCCTACAAAAATTTTCAAGATATAGTACTACATTTTCATCATCTCTATAGATTTTTTTCATTAACTCCAACAGCTTCCCTTGTGTGGGGATTAGAATGTGTGTTCATTAAATTTTAACATTTTATCTCTTTATTTTTATTTTTTCACCATTCAAATCTATTTTGGAATCTTAATATTTTGAATTATGAATGATAAAAAAATGTGAAAAAATATATATTATCAAAATATATATCACAACGAACATAACAAGACCTCACATGACAATATTCAAATTTTTATGTATATGTGAACATAGTCATGTATGATCTTGTTTTGTTCGTCATAATATGAAATTTAATAATATATTTCTTATCTTTTTATTTTATATAATTAAAGATATTCACATTTGAAATATATGTATTTGAATTATTACATTAATTAAGGTAGTGAAATGATCCACATTAATGGAAAGAGCATTAAATTTTGTTTCCCCATATATTTTTTTCTCTCTCTACAGATTTGGGAAGCATGGAGAATGAGATAAAGAATCTGTTGGAGCTGAAAAATGGCTCAAATTCCTAAATTTATTGAAATTTCCCAACTTGGGGAAGTTGTTGGACTTGCTATTAATTAAAATAAGTTAAGTAGATTTTAGCTTGAATGAATTTTTCATCCATCGTTTTATGGCAAAGTCTTGGAAGAGACCGTCTCTATATAGAGACCGGATTAAATTGTAAATAGTTATATATGTAAAAAAACACAAAGGGATCAATTTGCAATTTCTGAAAATTTTAAAAAATCACGCGCTATAGTATTGAGGCGCTACAGTGTCGAGTTACTACAGTATTGGTTTTAACTTGAAACATTTTAACGTGAAAGATGAACATTTTAACTTGAAACATAAACATTTTAACTTGAAACATGATGCTACCAAAATCCGTCCGTCTCCCGGGGGTGGACACTATCCGAGTTTCCTCGACGATCAGCCCGCTTCAGTCCTGCAAAACAATCCCCGGGAGGCGTCCCGGGGAAGAAGCTCCGGCGTGATGATGAGATGGGGATAGTGGGGAAGGAAAACGTACGGAGGGTGCTCTCAATATAAAGTAGAGAGATATAAGTCACATACCTTGTTCACTGTTTGAGATGGTATTTATAGCCGAGTTAGCCTGCTTGAGATGGGATGCAGGACCACTTCCCTTTGTCCCCGTCCGTCCTTCTTTCTTGTCCGGACGTGCCCCTTAGCGGGAAAGGTATCGCCCTAGACGTGCTGGGCCGTGGACCCTATTATCGGCCCAGTAGGCCTTTGGGCCGGTAATATCACTAGCCCCCCAGACCAGTCACCCGGGTTTCCGTGATGCGGGGAACTGGTCTCATAACCTTCTCCTGACGTTACCTTTGGGTAGGGCCCATCCGTGTTAAAATCGGTTTCTGTCGACGCCGCCTTTTCCCCTTCTGCATTAATCAGTACCTCTTTTGCCGTGTCATGATTACTTTTCCTTCTTTTGAGGTGGCGGTTCCTATTCACCTGCCTATATAAGGTCCCAAGCTCCTTTTCTCTAAACTTCTCTCCTCAAAACTTCCCTGAAGCTCTGCTCTTTTGATCAGGTAAGCTCTCGCTCTCGCTCTCCTTCTCCCCCCATCATGAACTCTCCAATTCTTTCCAACTCTTCCTCTGACACCGAGGGAGCTCGAAATCAGCTCGAGGTCTAGTCCCGGGTTGCTGATAACCTTATCCCTTCCCCCGTCTCCTCTCCAGACACCTATTCCGAGGCTTTTAGCTCGCCCCGGGAACTACTCACCCCGGGTGAGTTGAACTTGGATGAGGCGGGTTTGCGCCCATCCGGGGATCCCGACTTCCCTCTAGATGATCAGGATGCGGACGTGTTTGGCGGGGAAATCGGTGATGATATTCCCCGAGGGCCTACTCACGGAGTGCGCCCCTTGGGTCTCAAATTTTTCGACGTTCCCGGGGATTCCCCTTCGTTAGATAGGGATGTTTTAGATTTGGCGAAGCGCTCTTTTATCCCTCTTCCTTTAAACGCCTGTCTTTCCAAACTTCCCCCGGGAGTCTCAGAGCGAGGGGTCACGTGCATCCCACGGATCCATTTTCAGTACGGGCTTAGCCTGCCCTTCCCTCATCTCTTTCTTGATATCCTCCAATTTTATAACGTGGCCCCGGCCCAACTACACCCTAACGGGGTCGTCCTTATTCTGGCTTTCTTACTTAACTGTGCCCGGTGCGCCGTTTCTCCTTCCCTCTTACTCTTCCGCTCCTTCTACGCCTTACGGAAGGCACACGCATCCTTCCCGGGCGTTTTCTCTTTCACTGTTCGATCCGGGATAAAGGACTTCATCATGTACCCAAATCCGCCAAAGGATACCCTTCAAAGGGTTTCTTCCTGTGCGATGCCCGGGCTTATCCTATGCCTACTTGGAACGACTTCCTCGTTCCAGAGGAGAAGAAGCCTCTTTCCAATCTCCCGGCGACCATTGCCAGTGACCATAACTTCCTCCGCCTCACCCCCCTTGATATGGATTCCTTCTATAAGAACGGGAACGCGGGCTATTTCTGGCCTCGCGGGATCTATCCCCGCGACCTCTTCACGCTCCCGCGCATCTCCGCGGTGTGGCCAGATGGAGGTGCCTATTATGGCTTTATGTTATCAAGATTTTTTATATATATATATATATTTATTTTTTTTGGTCTAACTTCATTGTTTGTTTGGTTTCAGTACAACCTTCTTTGTACGCAGACGTCATGGCCCTTACCGACAAGTCTTCCGGGGGTGATGCTCCAGCGAGGGACACTCACCCGGATCAACAGACTCCTTCAACACCACTAGTGGCTTCCCAACCTGGGCCACCTCCCCCCGAGAATTCTGCTCTTGTCCCTCAGAAGCCCCGTGCGCCGCCCAAGTCTCGCCAGCAGACATCCTCCGGGCCTTCTTCTGAGACCCGTGCTACTCCCGGCTCGTCACCTACCCCCGGGCGTCGATCCTTCATCCAACACCCTACTTACAGCGGTGGGGCAAGCTCGCGGTTCAAACGGCCGCCTCCTGGCGAGCTATCCGGGTCGCCCCCTTCCTCTCGTCAGAGGACCCAGGACTTCCCTCCTCCTCCTCCTCCGCGGGCTACTGCTTCCGAAGCTATCCCGGAAGAAAAAGAAGAGGTAACCACTATTCTAGATCTGTCTTTTATCTAAGGTAATTCCTCCGGTTTCCTTACTTTCTTGCCTCTTCTTTGTTGTGCAGAGCATTGCCTTTGCCGACGCCGTCCTGGCGGACTCTCAGTTTGCCGAGGCATTGAACCGAACCTACTCCAAATACAGCGCGGGGCTGTTTGCCAAGATGGAGAGGGAACTCCGCGAGACCAGGGAGAAGCTGGCCGGGCAAGATGGCCTCGCGGAACCATCGCTTCCGGGATCTTCAGGAAGCGAGTCTGGAAAGTTTGGTGCCCCAGCTGTGGCGATCACTGGAGATGTCCTCCCGGGCTTCTTCTGCTTCTGATATCAGGAAGATGAAGCTCCCTGCGATCGGTGAGGCCTCCTGCCCCGACCCTGGCTCCGAGGACTTCAATGTTTATGGGGTTGTCCCAGAGACACCCCATTGGGCAGAGAATTATCTCGAGTACTGCGCGGTGCCTGACAATTTTGGGTACCAAGCAGTTCAAGTCCAAGGGGGGGACTACCGGATTGGCCTTGCCGCGGGTCAAGACGATCTTCTTTACCAAACCCGGAAGGCTATGCGGAAGGTAGGGTACCCTGAACGGTCCGCTGATGAGCCCACGGTGGACGCCCCTGCATATGCCGGCCCCGAATGGACCACTGAGGATCTGGTGGAGCTGGAGAGGAGGTTCGAAAGAGCTCACGCTGTTCCAGGAGAGGGGCACTCTGCTGAAGACAATGTATAACTCTAGACTTTAGCCTGCCCTTTCCCTTGTAATCTTTTTTTTTTTTTAAGTATTTTGTAGCTTTCCTTCCCCCGGGGAAGTGTATGTAGAACTTTGGCCTTGGTGCCTATTTTGATTAATGACAAGTTCTACCTTTTAATGATATTACCATTTTTTGTAGTCTGAGCGTCCCCTAAAGGAAATTCTCCCGCGCGTGCCCCTGCCTTATGTTTTTCCTCATCCTAGTAGATCTTCCGGCACCTACTTCTCTCTCCCCCGCGCTGGGTTCCTCCAATGTTCTTTCCTTCAAAGGAAGCTAGCCCATTGGCGGTTTGGAGGCGACCAGGCTAACCGGGCATTAGCTGAGGCGGGGTTGGAATGCTTCCTTCAAGAGTTTGGGTCGATCCGGGTGCTGGTGGCGTTTCTTAAGGCAGTTGATGCCAAGTTCGGGTCGTTGAACCAGTGCTTCGACCTTGCTTCTGATCATATGCGGGATGCCCTGAATTCTCACCAGACCATAGCTGAGCTGCAAGCCCTCCACGACGACTCCCAGCATCGCACTACCAAGGAGCTAGGCATGGTTTGGGGTGAACTTGAGCGGGCGCAAGAGAAGCTTAAGAGTCTAGAGACCCGCACTGCTCAAAATAGACTGCTTGGTGACTTGGAGAAGGAGAATCGGTCCCTTACTCATAGGAACAGGGTCCTCCAGGATGCTCTACTAGTCACCCGGCTATCCTATCACCTTTTGGGTCTTAAGAATGGCTTAGTTGGGGTGTCTCCCCTCACTGATATTCCAGCCGGGGTTCGTAGGACGATTGAGTGCATGGAAGCTAACCCGAAGAAGTTTGGTGAGGGAGCTCCCAATCATAAAGCCTATCTGGACGTCGTGGAGTGGCATAACAAGATAGCCGCGGGGGAGGTTGAGCCATATCCCTCTAGTCTCCGCCGAGTCCCTGCCCGAGTGGAGGTGGATGTGGCGTATGAAAGGTACGAGGACATGACTGTATCCATTGACCCGGAAGAGGTGGCACGCCGGATAAGACGCGTCCGGGAGATTGCTGACTCTGGGGTCACCACAAAGGGGGTTAAGACCGCCGAGGGTACTCGCATTAGCCGGGAGGAGAAGGGTAAAAGCGCAGCAGTCATGTTTCCTAAGTACAGGTTTGTTACTTCTGCCGGGGTAAGGAGAATGCGCCTGGCGGAGCCTCTTCCAGAGGGATCCGTAGTTGTGCCCATCCCTGAATTGAACGATGAAGACGCCGCGCAATTGGAGGAGGAGCTTGCGTGGAATCAAGCCCCGGATGCCCGTTTTGCCGAAGATCTCCTGTCCTCGCAATTCTTCGGAGGGGGTTTCCGCCCGGGTAACCCTGAGGGTGCTTCCGGGTCAGGTCCCAAGTGGGTATAGTAGCAAGTAGATAGGGATACTTGTATGTAAAATTCTTATGTAATTGTCCTACAATAAATATGACCGCATATTCATGCGATTTGTAATTTAAAGGATTGTATAAAATTGTTTTTTCGAAAAGACCCTTTCCATTAACTCTTCCTTGTAACCATTACATTCTTTGATCCCCGGGCTTCATTCAAGCTCCGGGTCCATTCTAGCGGGGCACCCAAATGGGAGCTACCCATGGGTCCCTTTTTACAAATCTTTCTTTCTAAACCCGGGACGAGGCCAAACGTCGGGGTATTTCTCCGGGCATGTTCATGCTTCCGGGCGAGGCATATTCATGCCTGACATATCCATGCCCTAGTAGCTAAGGTACGATGCGGGGTACTCTACTTCCCGTAAAACCTTCTTAAATTAGCTACATTCCATCTTCTGGGGATCTCTTTCCCCCGCTTGTCCTCCAGCACATAACTCCCTCCCGGGTATGCTTCCTTTACCTTGTATGGGCCTTCCCAGTTGGGTGCGAGTTTGCCCTCCGGGGCTTGACGGCTCTTATCGTTTCTCCTCATTACCCAGTCTCCTGGGACGAAAGCTTCTTTCCGCACCCTTCTGTCATAATACCTCTTTACTCGCTCCTTCACCTTGGCTTCCTGAAGTGCCGCATTCTCTCACTTTTCTTCCAGGAGGTCCAAGTCAAGGCGCCTTCCATCGTCTTCTTCTTTCGGGCGCTGGTATTGAGTCCGGGGGCTCGGGATCCCAATTTCTGCGGGTATCACCGCCTTCGACCCGTACACCAAACCATATGGGGATTCCCCGGTAGCCGAGCTTTCTGTAGTCCGGTGGGCCCAAAGAACACTGGGCAGCTCCCAGATCCAATTTCCCCACGCGCCTTCCAAGCGGGTTTTTAACCCTTTGATGATTGTGCGGTTGGTGACTTCCACTTGCCCGTTCGCCTGGGGGTGGTATACAGATGTCAACCTCTGCTCTATGCCATACTTGATACACCATGATTTGAAAGGATCATTCTCAAACTGCGCCCCATTGTCCGTGACTACAATCTTTGGGATGCCGAATCGACAAATGATGTTCTTCCAGCAAAACTTAACACAGGTTAGTCCCCGTATATTGGTGAGCGGTTCTGCCTCCACCCATTTGCTGAAGTAATCAATTGCCACAATCAAGTACTTGGCTCCTCCCGGGGCAGTCGGGAAGGGTCCCACCAAGTCAATTCTCCACCTACTGAACGGCCAAGCTCCTGTGACTCCGATTAACTCCTCCCGGGGAACATGGATTAGCGGGGCAAATGTCTGGCATGCCCGGCACTTCTGTACATGCTCTTCCGCATCTTTGAACAACGTCGGCCAGTAATACCCCAGCCTTAAGATCCTTTTGGCCAAGGTGCGAGCCCCTTGGTGGCTCCCATTAGATCCCTCGTGCACTTCCCGGATGAGGTGTCGGCCTTCCGACCTTTCTACGCACTTTAGCAAAGGCTGGAGATACCCTCTTTTGTACAGCTCCCCTCCCTGGATCACATACTTGGGCGCCTTAACTCTTAGCTTCCGGGCTTGAGCCTTATCCTCCGGGGTGGTTCCTTCTTCTAGGTACACCCGCATGGGCGTGATCCAGGATTCTTCCTCGTTCACCAGCATTACTTGATCGTTCTCCTGGTAGCTCCTTCTACCTAGTACCTCTAAGTACAGCTTTTAGTCGGGCTCAGGTTTCAATTCTGAGGAAGCCAACTTGCTCAAAACATCTGCTTTACTGTTCTTCTCCCGGGGAACTTGAACCAAGTTGAAAGTTTTAAACCCGGCTATCAGAGGCTTCACCGCTTCCAAGTACTTTTGTAGGCTCCTTTCCCGGGCTTCATATTCTCCCTTTACCTGCTGCACCACGATCTGGGAATCACTGTGTGCCGTGAGAGTTTTGATTTCCATCTCCTTTGCAAGCCTTAATCCCGCGATCAAAGCTTCATACTCAGCTTCATTGTTGGTTGTTTTGAAAGTGAATTGGACTGCGTAGGGATACTCCTTCCCTTCCGGGCTGACCAACAGTACTCCCGCTCCGCTGCCCCCCGAGTGTGCCGATCCGTCCACATATAACTTCCAGGCCGGGTCTGCTTCACCCTTGGTCATATTCTCGGGGGTATTAGGCACCTCATGTTCCTCGTTTATCCTTGCCTCTGATTCCAACAAGAAGTCCGCTAAAGCCTGGCCCTTGATAGCCCTTCTTGGCTCATACCGGATTTCATACTCTCCCAGCTCTATAGCCCATTTCATCATTCTCCCTGATGCCTCCGGCTTGAACATGACTTGTCTTAGCGGGTAATTGGTAAGGACCACTATGGGATGGCCCTGGAAGTAGGGTTTAAGCCTCCTTGAAGCATGTACCAGTGCCAGGACCAACTGTTCCAAGTCAGTGTACCGGGTTTCTGCCCCCCGAAGTGCCCGGCTAACAAAATAGATTGGGTGCTGCTTCCCCTCCTCTTCTTTGATTAGCACGGCACTTACCGCTTCCCGGGATGCTGCTATGTACAGAAAAAGCTCCTCCCCCGGGAGTGGCTTTTTTAAAGTTGGCAATTGTTGAAGGTGCTCTTTCAGATTTTGGAACGCCTTCTCACATTCTCCGGACCACTCAAACGCCTTGGCCTTCTTGAGAATGTTGAAGAAAGGCAACTGCCTGTCTGCCTCCTTTGATAGGAATCGACTGAGAGCCGCGAGGGACCCTGTCAAACGCTGTACTTCTTTCACCGACCTGGGGGAGGTCATCTTAGCTATGGCCTCTACCTTCTCCAGGTTAACATCGATGCCCCGACTTGACACCATGAAACCCAAGAACTTCCCCGCCCCCACTCCAATGGTACTTTTGGAGGGGTTCAGCTTTAGATTACTCCGTTCTAGCTTTTCAAACATCTCCTCCAGGTCATTCAAGAAAGCTCCGTAAGCCCTGCTTTTGACCACCATATCGTCGACATACACCTCCATGTTTCTTCCCACTTGGTCCTTGAAGAGTTTGTCCACCATTCTCTGATATGTGGCCCCCGCGTTCTTGAGTTCAAAAAATTCCGCTCTTTCCGGGGCTACAGGTCTTTTCTTCTGCCTGATTGGTTTTGTTGCCGGGCTTATATTCAGCTTATGCACCCCCAACTCTGGCAACACCCCCACCATGTCCTCCGGGCTCCATGAGAATACTCCCTGATACCTGGCCAAGAGTTCCTTCAGTGCGCCTTTTACTTCATCCGGGAGGTCTTTTCCCACCGTGACCATTCCTTTGTCCGCCACCTGCATTTCCTCCAACTCTTGCCGGGGAACTTCTCCATGCACCGCCCCTACTGCTTTCTTTGCGTCCCGGACCACCGTCACCATGCAACTTCTTGCTACTGCCTGACTTCCCCGGACGACCGCCACACCTTGCGCGGTGGGAAATTTCATCGTCAGCAGATACGGACAACTCGCTGCCCGGGCTTGGGTTAGCCATGGTCTTCCTATAATTACGTTGTATGGCGAGGGTGCATCAATAACCGCGAAGTTGCACATCACTGAGACCCTCTTGCTCCGATCCTTCTCATCCACCATACATACTGCGAGGGGAATAACTCCTAGGGGGACTTCAGGTTTGCCAGTGAATCCTGACAAAGGAGATGAAGGGGGTTTCAAGTTCTGCCTCCCAATCCCCAATTGATCGAAGCAGGAAGCGAACATGATCTCCACACTGCTCCCGTCATCTATGAACACCCTCTTGAACAAGAAACCTTCAATCTCCGCCGTTACCACCATTGGGTCATAATGGGGTATCTGAGGCGGGACTGCATCCGCCTCAGAGAAAGTGAGAGCCTCCTCGGGGCGAAATCTTTTTCCCTGAATCTCCCCCGGGGGAACATATCGCGTCCGAGCCCGGATAGCGGAGACTGACTGGCATGCTTCTCCGATTTCTCCACTTATCACGTTGATCATTCTGTTGGGTACGGGGGCAGGCTCCACTGCCTGGACTGGTGCAGCAGCTATGACAGGCCTCCCCGGGGCCCTGTTGCCTTGGTTGCCTTGATTTCTCCCGTTTCCTCTCCCCGGGTTAGGCCTCCACCTCCTCCGAGGCTGTTCCAGGGGCTGGTCCCGGGGATTCTCCTTCTTTGCTTCCATCGCCACACAATCTCTCAGCTGTCCTCGCTCTATTAATTTCTCTATCTCGTTCCTCAGCATCCTACACCCCTCTGTCGAATGACCATAAGACTTGTGATAGGCGCACCATTTATCCGCATTTTCCCTAGACGGGGTCCCCTGGATAGGCAACGGATCCGGGAACAAATCCTTGTGGATAGCATGGATCTCCGTTCGGGATTTGCTGAGCGGGGTGAAACTATCCGCTCTTGCCCGGTTTACCGTCGCGGGGGCATGGTCCCTTTTACCTGGGTCAGCCGTCTTCTTTCTTTCCATCTTATCCGGGAGGAATCCCCCGGATTCTTCTTTTCTCTTCCGCGTGGCATCGTTAACCGCACAGTACAGTTGCACCGCCATCTGCAAGTTATGGAAGGTTTCCGGGATGTTTTCCATCAACTTCTGGAACAACGCCATATCCCTCAGGCCATTTATAAACCCACTAATCACCGCTTTCTCCTGCTGCTGCCTGTCAACGACCTTCATGCTGTCGTCCATGTACCTTCGATAGTATTCCATTGACCCTTCCGCAGCCTTCTGCCGGGTGGCCAGGAGCTCGGTCAGCTGCTTTCCTTCCTTTTTTAACCCGGCGTATCTGAACAGTAAAGCCTTAGAGAAATCGTAATAATCTCTAAGGCTTTCTCGGGGCAAGGAATCAAACCACGAAAGACAGTTCCCTCTCAGGTAACAGCCCACCAACTTGCATCTCAATTCCTCCGGGAAGTCCCTTGACACCATTAAGTTCTGGTACGTTCTAACAAACTCTTCCGGGTCTGTCTCTCCATTATATGTTGGGATTCCCTCCGGGGTCCGGAGGCCCGGGGGCCATGGGTACGCAAGCACTCGAGGGACCCAAGGGGAGGTAGGTCTTGCCCCGTTTCTTCCCACCAATTTGTCTAGTCGAGCCTCCAAAGAGTTGGGGTCCTGCTGAGCCACCTGATAGCCCCGCATCCTATCGTCCTCCCGATAGTATTTCTCTTGGTAACCATAGTTCATCCCCATTGATCCGTGCATGGGCATGGAATACTGGATCGGGTTCCCCTGGGTTCCAGGGGCCTGATAACCCAACGACTCCACCGGCATGGCTGGCAGGCCATACCCAATTTGTCCCGCCCCCCAGCTGGAACGCGGGTAATAGGGTGGGGCGTGTGGAACCAAATTCGATTGTTGTCCCGTAGCCATTCCCCCTCCGACCCCGAGACTTGGAGGGAAAGAAGGTGGGACGGTGGAAGAGTTCACACTCCCCTGTATCCTTGGCGGCTGAACGACTCCGTCCAGGTCGATAACCTCTCTTTGGTACCCCCGAAGAGGTCCTGCCTGGTCTCCTCCAGGCTCCCTCCGCCTACGATTTTCCCGGGTAGAGAGTACCCACTGGCGGTACAACTCCTTGTTGGCTCTCATGAACTCCAACGCCGCCAATTCTTCCTCCTCGGCTAAGGATTGCCCCTCCTCCCGGGCTTCAGGCCCCTGGGTCCGAGGACTGCCTCCCCCGGCGGGCCTTGGTCCTTGCTCCTCCTGGTACTCTCTTTCTGAGTCAGCCTCGTCGGAGGCAGTTTCCACATGGCCATCCTGCGGTACCCCTAGCTCCCGCTGGTGTCTAGCCTCCTCCTGCAACTGCCTCAAGGTCACATCATCTCCCGGGGGTGGAAGAGAACCACCCCCTGAGGGTGCCACGTTCTTCTTCGGGCGCCCGCGCCCTCTCCTTGGCGACTCCATCATGCGAAGGTGGAAAGGTCCCACTGGGCGTGCCAATTGATGCTACCAAAATCCGTCTGTCTCCCGGGGGTGGACACTATCCGGGTTTCCTCGACGATCAGCCCGCTTCAGTCCTGCAAAACAATCCCCGGGAGGCGTCCCGGGGAAGAAGCTCCGGCGTGATGATGAGATGGGGATAGTGGGGAAGGAAAACGTACGGAGGGTGCTCTCAATATAAAGTAGAGAGACATAAGTCACATACCTTGTTCACTGTTTGAGATGGTATTTATAGCCGAGTTAGCCTGCTTGAGATGAGATGCAGGACCACTTCCCTTTGTCCCCGTCTGTCCTTCTTTCTTGTCCGGACGTGCCCCTTAGCGGGAAAGGTATCGCCCTAGACGTGCTGGGCCGTGGACCCTATTATCGGCCCAGTAGGCCTTTGGGCCGGTAATATCAAAACAAAAACATGAACATTTTAACTTAAAACATGAACATTTTCACTTAAAACATGAACATGAACATTTTAACTTGAAACATAAAATATGAACATTTTAACTCTAAATATAAAACATGGACGTTAAACATGAACATCTTAAAAAGTTGTAGGTTGTTGGGCGCCGCACTGTAGCAAAACGATGTACACGCACGGAAACACTGTATCGCGTGATTTTTAAAAATTTTAAAAATTGAAAATTGGACCCTCCTTGATTTTCTTTATTGCATTATTTATAATTTAGTCCGATCTCTATGTAGAGACAGTCTCCTCAGAGACTAATCTTTCCCGAAATGGGGGAAAATCAAAACAGATTCAAAATCTGGGTTGAAAATTTTGATATTTCTAGGTGTAGGTATTTCACATTTGGCAAATGCGAACCATCCTATAATTCGCATTTGCCAAATGCGAACTATCCCTATAATTTTTTGTTTTTTTTAACGAGTTCCTTATTTGGCAGCCACGTGGGATCTCGTAAATACGTGGCAAATTCATAGTTCGCATTTGCCAAATGCGAATTAGGCTTAGTTCGCATTTGGCAAATGCGAACCACCATGTTTTTTTATTTTTTTTTTCAAAATTCTGCTATAAGTTACTTATTTGGCGGGAAATGCGTGGGAAATTGTTTCAAATTAGTCTTAGTTTGCATTTGGCAAATGCGAATTATAATTTTTTTAAAAAAAATTATTAATGTGAATTAAATTAAATAGATATCATTATTATTTAAAAGAAAATAAATTTTCAGATATTGTTTTTTATTAATGAAATTGATAACTAGTATTTTCATAGAATCATACAATCAAACAGGACCTAATGATGAGGTCCTCCAAAATGATGACCAGTCCCACATTGAGTCAGGCGGCTAATACGTGTAGTGCGTCTAGGTAAAACAGGACGAGAAGAACCCGGGCTAGTAGGGATAGTCATATCATGGTGATGTGTATCACCCTCATCACCCTCATCGTCAACCTCGTCAAAATCAATATGACGGCCAGCCTGATCACCCTGCCCAAACATTGGAGAAGCAGTAGTCGATGGAATGCTAGAGGATGCAAGACTCTGGCTAACAAATGGAGTGTGGAATCCCAATGACTGATGTGAGGGACCTGACTGTGAAGAACCACCTTGGTTCGAAGTTGCATTACTGAATTGTGGAATAAGCTGATCTCGAGTGCGTCTACCACCTTGGCGTCGTACTCTAACTCTGGGTTGTATGTCAACCTGAACATGGTGAACTGGTGGGGAAATAAATGTAAACAAACTACTGTGATCAACTTTGCACCATATTAACACAGAACTAAGCCTAATTCGCATTTGGCAAATGCGAAATAAGCTTCAAAGATTGCTCTAGGTAGTGTTAAAATAAAACAGTGAATTTGCATCTACATTTGGAGTTGAAAAGGTAGACAATCTGATCACTCACAACAATAATATATATGTGAAAACCTCCAGTTAAATAGCATTCAGACACGGCATACTAAAAATCAACTCAACAGAATTGCTAATATTTCAACAATTGCGGCATTCCAAACATAGCATAACTTTTCCCCCTTCAAATCAAATATTCCATTGATTCCAATCATATTCCACTGAAAAATAATGCTCATATAACACCATAGGTACAATCTTTAGCTCTAATTCATTAACTTAATGAATAAAAGCTACCTGTAAAAACGAATCAAGAGCAATATGGAAAACCCCTTGCTGCCGCCACCTCCCTTGCTGCCCGGAAAACACCTCCCTTGCTGCCCGGAAAACACCACCACAGCCGCTGAAAAACGCCGCCCGCCGCCGCTGAAAAACCTCGCCGCACGCCCTTTCAAAAGCCGCTGAAAAACCCCGCACGCCACTGTCAAACGCCGTTGAAAAACCCCGCCTGCCGCCGCTGCAGAAATTTTGGATCCGTTTTTGGATCAGATTTTTCGGCACTCAAGAGTTTTGTTAGATTTGGCGTAATTCGCATTTGACAAATGCGAATTACTAATACACGTGGCCATATCCACGTGTATTTTGGCATCAGAAAAAAAAAATACTAGTTCGCATTTGCCAAATGCGAACTATCAGCTAATGCGAAACCCCTAGAATTAGAAAACCAGCAAAATTTCACCCTATAATTTTCCATATTTTTTTTTCATCACAAAACAGTAATTTTTTCCTCTTGTTTTATCTATACTTTTTCATTTTTAATAGAATTTGCTAACGAAACGTGGATCAATTAAAATATAAAAACGGAAGAGTTTGATACGTTGTTGTACATTAATTGTGAATAGATTCTTTTGCATTGTGATACCACCTCGGATAATTTAGGGGAACAAAAACATGGTGAGACAATTGTGAACTTTAGTCAAATTCAATAATCACTTGATCAAATTTTAAAGGATAAGTTCAAAATTTTAAAATTAGTTATTTAAAAATAGATTACTCATTAAGAAACTAGATCTTGGATTGAGAGCTACTCTCATTAGATGGCCGATAATCCACCAGGTGAGAGATATTGAGGTGTATCGAATGACCACATTGTTTCATAATCTGGAAAATTTTATGCATGATAAACAGAGGAATAAGTCTTGGAAGTGACCGTCACTATATAGTGACCAGTGTCTAAAATGTAAATGAAAAGGACGCGGCCCCTATATTGCAATTTATGAAACATTGAAGTTTTTACGCGCGCACGCGCACTACATCTAATTATTCTTCAAGGTTCACCCATTCGCGTGCAGCATCCAAAAGTTTGTTTCCACATGTTTCTTTTTCCTCTCACACACTTCATTACTTAAGCCCACGTTCATTTTCCCTCTTTTTTCTTTTTAAATATTTTTTAAATTTAAAAATAAAATTAATTTAAAACTTGCAATAATCTACAAATTCACCTTTTACCTTTTAATATTAACATTTTACTATAAAGTAAAAAGTAAGGTTCATGTTTTTAGTATAAACACTATACTTTTTACTTTATAGTATTAATTAACCTTTACTAATATATTTTATATTATGAGTATTTTCTACTTGTAGTTTAGATTGCAAAATCATGTTTAACTTTTTGTTGTTCCATATTAAAACCTTCCTGCTTTAAGTTTTGTAGATTATGTTCCATGTTAAAAAAATTATGTTTTAAGCAGTTTACATTACATATTAAAACCTTCATGTTTTAAATTAAAATCCTCATGTTTTGTAATGTTCATGTTTTATATTAAAATCCTCATGTTTTATAATGTTCATTTTTTAACTTATAACCTTGATGTTTTAGGTTAATGTCTTCAAAGGTTAATGTTTTAACTTAAAACCTTTAAGTTTTAATTTAAAAATGTTCATGTTTTAACTTTTTATGTTCATGTTTTAACTTATAACTTCCAGTTTTAACCTTTTACTATAAACACCATATCTTTTAGCTTGTAATATTAATCTTTTACTATAAAAATGTGAAATTATATTTTAACCTTTTATAATAAACATTATACTTTTTAATATAAATGCCACATCTTTAAATTTATAATATTAATCTTTATATGATTAACTACCTTTTAGGTTTTGTTTTAAAATACTCATGTTTTAAATTATAAGCTCCATGTTTAACTTATAAATTTAGATAATAAATATTTCTCCAATTTTTTATATAATTACTAAGTTTTATGTTTTGTATTAAAACCCTTACGTTTTAACTTATAAGTTATATGTTTTTATTATACATTGAAGTTAAAAGTAAAAGATTATACATTTAAGTTAAAAGTAAAAGATTTCACTCAAAATAGGTTAAGTTTATAAGCTAAAAAAAGAGAGATTTTAAGTTAAAATCTAAAGGTTATGAGATGTTTAGTTTAAAAATATAGACGTTTTATTTTAAAACTTCGATGTTTTAATTTAAAAGTTTTAAGTTAAAAATGCGATGTTTTAATTTACAACTTAGATGTTGTAGTTTATAAAGTAAAGATGGAGGTTGTAGATTTAGCAAGGTTTTAAGTTAAAACGTTGAAATTTTAATTTGAAAAGTTGAATTTTAATAGTGTAAGGTTGACATTTAAGAGCGAAAAATGGTCTGTTATTTGTATATGCATTTTTTCTGTTTCTTGAAAGCTTGGTGTTTAATAGTGAAAAGTTGACATTTAAGAGTGAAAGATGGTATTTTATTTGTATACGCATTTTTTTTATCTTTCTTAAAATGTTGGTGTTTAATAGTGAAAAATTCACATTTAAGAGTCAAAGGTTGTTTATTACTTGTTTATGCATTTTGTCTTTCTGAAAATGTTGTTATTTAGTAGTGAAAATTGACATTTAATAGTAAAAGGTTGTCAGTTACTTGTACACATAGTTTTTATCTTTCATAAAAAGTTGGTGTTTAATAGTGAAAAGTTCACATTTAAGAGTGAAAAGTTGTCTGTCATTTATATATGTATCTTTCTTAAAAGGTTGGTGTTTAGTAGTGAAAAATTCATGTTTAAGAGTAAAAGGTTGTTTATTACTTGTTTATGCATTTTGTCTTTCTTAAAATGTTGTTGTTTAGTAGTGAAAAGTTGACATTTAATAGTATAAGATTGTCAGTTACTTGTACACAAAGTTTTTATCTTTCTTAAAAGGTTGGTGTATAATAGTGAAAAGTTCACATTTAAGAGTGAAAGGTTGCTTAAAGGTAATACTTTTAATTTAAAATGCCTATATTTTAAAAGGTTGTGTTTTTAAATTAAAAGGTATGATTTGATTTTATTTTTAATTTCGTTAGGTTTTTAGTTTAAAATGTTATGTTTTTAATTGAAAAGATCGCATTTTTAATTAAAAGGTGTGATTTTTATTGAAATTAATCAATTATTTAATTTCCTTGTTTCTTTAAACTGGAAAGGAAAGATGCGTGCACTGTGCAGGCAGTCAAAGCCAAGAAAAACAAGAAGCGCCTATTTTGGTGGGATCCATCTTACCTTGTTTCTGCCATTTTACACGCGTCAGCGCGTGAATTATTAAGTTTTCGGAAATTGCAAATAAGGACCTCCGTGTACTTTAGTTTACAAAAGAGACTGGTCACTATATAGTGACGGTCACTCAAGAGACGGACTCTAAACAGAGATACAATTATCGAATGGCAAAGGGCTACAATTTAATCCCTAGTGGAATTCTTGTGGAAAATAATAAGCTCATTACTTAGTTGATTTAAAATAATAAGCGTGTTACCAACAGTACAATATTAAGTCCTGACCATTCTCAAAGTTTTGGTTGGCAGAAACTTAGCTAAGTACAAATCAAACACTCAAAACTAGCTCAAAATCAACTCAACTGTTTCATTTTTAGCCTATGGATAGTAATAATACATTTTCTGGCTGAATCTAGGGATTCTAGAGAGTATGGACTTCAATCGTACAGCTTTTTGGCGGATTTTATCCTCTCGATCTTGCTTTCTGTCTTTGAAACTTTCACCTCTGACTTCTCACTTTTAGATATGGCTTTTGCGATGGCTTTCTTCTTCCGGACATTCTTTTGCCTCTTCATCTGAATCCCCTTTATCTTTCTGGACAAGAAAACGGATCAAAGATATGCTAAGAGCCTAGAAAATAACAAGGCCATGAAAAAAGGCATAATCTTGCCTACCACAATCAATTGCTATCTAACAAGGTATATCAATTTCAATACGAGAACCAGGCATCATATTGGTCAAACGAATACAGCTCACAGAAGGAGAGCCATAAAAAAGAGGAGTAAGAGGCTTAAACCATCTACTCGTAAGACGAAAAAGAACATGACAAAGAATAGAACAGGTGGAACATGAAGCAACAAAACATAATTTATCTACATACCAGATGCATAAGAGAAGCTACTACAAAACCTAAATTACTTCACATACCAAAACACAAAAGCGACAGCATAACTAAGAGTGAAAGCACTCGATGCATAAGAGAAGCTACTACAAAACCTTAAACTTGAATATCACATCTTTCAACCCATCTAACTCAGCAATTGCAAATCAAACAGACAACAATAACCACCATAAACATCTTAAACCTACATCATTCGTACAAAACATCGGAGACTATTTCAAATTCAGCTGTCAACATTGTACCAATTATATCCTAAAGATCAAACTCATAGCCTTCAACAATTTCAACACAAGATGATTACTCCTATCTACCTATCTAACAGTCTATGAATCATAAACAGTATATCCCACATTCAATTTCAGTTCAATACTTTGATCATCCATGTCAATTTTTTTAAAAAAAACTACTGAAAATCCAAAGCATAAAAAATTCACACAGATTCATTCTAGAGAAACTAACCCAGAGCTCCCGCCAGATGATACTCTGAAGCCCGAAGATTCCGAAGTATCCATAGCTACAAATTCAGAATAAAATTGGAATCAGGAGATAAATCCTCAATTTTTGTTAGTTTGCATAAATCGCACAAATTTAAGAAGATCATAATACAGCAAAATCAGAAGTAAACCTTGAGGAGCACCGGCGGCGACCTTGAAGTCTGTGCCGAGGTCCATTGGGGCGGGAGCGCCATTTCTTAATTTCTTGCTCTTGCTTGAGTTTCTGTTCTTCACCATGGCTGATACTGAGAGAGGGGCTCCGGCGCCAAGGGTTCAGGGTTTACTCCAACCAAATTAATTTTCCCTTTCCTATATATACAACCTTTGTGGGATCGAAGGCTTTTTGGGCTGATATAAAAGGAAAGTTTGTGAACCATCAAGTAATATTTTTATCTTTTTCATGTGGTGTTATAATATTAAATAAATTATGTTCATAAAAAATTACGTTTAATTTGCTCAATACGTATTTGAGCAACAGATTAATATCGAGAAGGTGTAGTTATCCAATAAAATTTTGTTTGATGAAATATACATGCTATTATTTTGAGAAATACTTGTTAGTTCTTTGTTAAATGACCATTTATTCCATGAAAGTTATGGCCATCATCTGTACCTGTTTATTTTTCTTTTGGGTGATTTGAAAAGACATACATGAACGAAAAGCTCAATAACAGAGGAAAAACTTATAACATTCTACTTCGGATTCATCAAAATTTGACATTGATTCTACACTTCAGTTTAACTCAGTTTCAAAATATATAAGTAGCAGAATACCATTTAAACCTTAACACATTCACTGAAGACACAAATGTTTGGAAAGAGTACTTAGTAAACTAGGAAGCATGAAATACTTAGGGGACTTCTACTAAGCAGCAGTCTTGGTTTTCTTCTTCTGACACGCTTTCTTGTAGAATTCCAGCTCTCTGCCCTCCAGAATGTAACTGCAAACAACAGACAGAATCAAATTAAGTTTACCTAGGACACATAAGCAAAGCACAACGATTCAAGGCCTAGAAAATCAGCTTACCCATCCACTCGGCCACATTGACCTGGTCGTGAAGAAATGCAAGCCATCAAACGACCACCTCCAAATTGCTCCTCGATACGAGGATCAAGAGTGCGGCCTTCCTGACGTGTTTCAAGCTTCCTCAACACGTGATTGCTCTTCTTGTCTTCCTCTCCAGCAGCTTCTACCTCCTGCCACGCCATCATATCATCATCACCAACAATGAAACGATGAATATAACATGTGATTGAAAAAAAATCAGGTTCAAGAGACAAGCTAAGTCACCTCTTTCTTCCCAGCAGCCTCCTTCTTCTTACGGCCAACCTCAACACCGTAATGCTGGAGATACCACTGCCTGAAAGGTGCAGCATCAACTTGAACAATTGCATTCTTCACAAGAGTCTGAGTACGAACGAGCTCATTGTTGGACGCATTGTAGATCACGTCGAGAAGACGGGTCTTTCTGGTGACAGCCTCGCTACCCCATGAGAAATTGCCAGAGTCTAACCTCAGCGCCCTCCACTTCACGTTGCCTCCACGAACACGGATCCTCCTCACAGTCTTGTTGCTTGAGAGCTTAGTGTTGGCTGGCTGGCGGCCGAGCTCATACCTTCAAAATTAAGTACCCAAAATGTAAATAAAGCTAACACCAGTTAAAAGTGGCAGAAATAATCCCTAATCCATGACTAAATTACTAACACCAAGTCCAGTCAAATGAACAAATCAAATGCAATGCAACACAAATGAAAATTGTGATGAAACAGTAGCAGCCTTATCTATTAACAATTGAATGTCATCAACTAAACAAAAACACAACTGATTATATTCTCCAAACCCTAATTATCATAATTAGCCTAAAAATTACACAAAATTCTACTGATTATTAATAGCAGAGATCATTCTCACACAAATAAATCACTGCATTTCACAATAATCCTTCACAAATCAATTAACCACCAACCAGATGCACCCAAAATGGAAGATCAAACAGTAAAAACATTAGCAATTAACAATTTTGAATCGTTAGCTAACAAAACACAACTTCTTATACTCTCCAAGCCCAAATTCATGAAGTGTTCAATTAAAATTACATCATCATCCAATTGAATTTATCCATCACAAATCAACTAAATGAAATAAAAGTAGGATGAACTGATCAAAACAGTAAGCAGCAGAAATCATGTTGTGCCTAATGTCCAATGAAACAAAACAAAACTCCGCTGATTCGTAAGCAGCAGAAATTGCTAACCCAGGTGTAAATTACCACATTCACATAAAGCACCTTCATTTAACAACCAAAATAAATAGGGGTCCTCAAGAAATTCCACACAAAAATCACCACATTCACTCAAAGTCAATTGAATCAAAATTAACAGAAAATATTCAAAAAGTAACCAAATTATCGAATTTAACACCATCATCAAGTAAACACAGCCGTTTATATATTCCAAACCCTGACAAATCATAATGTGCCTAAATCCTAACAATTTTAACACGCAGAAGAAACATACTTTCGCTTCTTCCTCCACGCCTTCTTCTTGCCGCCGGTGGCGCGCCTCTTGTGCATGGAATCCCGAGAGATACCTATAAAAAACAAACGCAAAATAATAAAACGTTAAAACCAACGCAAGAAAACAACACATATTGTGAACGTAGATTCGAATGTTTGAGCAACATACCCATCTTGAATCAGTCGGAAATCAGCTGCGAAATGCACCGCCGTCAACTGCTGTAGTGTCTGAAAGGTTTTAGAGAGGAGGAGAAAAAATATATTTATAGAAACGCCCTTAAACCCTACTTGGTTCTAATCTGGGCTATAATACTCCTTTCTGGGCTTCGGCCATATGCTCACTGGACTCTGACTTTTTCAATATTATTTAAGTGTGTAAAATATTTTGAAATTATTACTCAATATGTGTTATTACAATTTCAACAAAATAACATAAGAATAGTCTAATATATTATTATTAATTAATAAAAATTAATGGATCTATTTTGAAATTCAAACAAGACGTTTGGAATGAGACGGATGTAGTGTATTTCCATAGAATTATCATATGTTACACACATTAAACTTACAAATATATATATATAAATATATATAATTTATTTTAAGATACTCTTCGTTTCAAAGTAATTGGAATTTTCTTATTTATTATAGTTTTTGTTGCATGTTTAAACATAAATGTGAATCAATATGTGAATAATAGTATCATTGTGTAATATAGTTTTTAAATATCAAAATTTCAATTTAGTTAATAAATGTAACTAAAACTATAGATGGCCAAATTTAATGTCGAAGTAATGTTCTGATCAAGGGGTGTCAATTATCTGAACCATAGAGTATTCATAATGTGTTGTTAGGTTGTCTTAATAATTTTATGAAAGAGGTGCTCATTTTTGTGTTTTTAGATAGGTTGGGATTAGTATCACAATAAGAGATACATTTTTTAAGTTGGGCACATGCTCTCAAAAAAGTCGAATATAAATATATGATACATGAATCATATCATATCCTATCTTAATCAAATCATAATCTAGCATAGTATACTGAATGTTTTATGTTCTCATTTGGTTTTGAGTGGGATAAGAATCACAGTTACAACTCGCTACAACTCTGCTTGTTAATTGATGCAGTTCTCGTTACTTATTTGAGCATACCTACATCTTGCAAGTAGAGGGAGATGCATATTTTTAAAGAGATTACGAGAAAGAGTTGTATATAATAAATTATAGGAGTTGTTGTTTGTTGGTCACGTATGCATAAATAAAAGCGATTGCTCATTGAACGTGGTCTCACGATGTACAACGGCAATGCGATAGTCCCCTATACCGGAAGTACTTTTCGAAAAATTCAGCACACCAATTAATCTATACCTTCATAATTGTCAACCTGTTGTATTGGAAGGAGACAAAAATGAAAAAAATGTTTTTGTTATTTATCACAATAAAATGTAGAAGAAATGCAAAACTTCACTGTTGTTTAACTGTGAATTAACTAAGGTTTTATTGAACTTATTTCTTGTTGAAATTAATAGAATTTGACTGATATACTGAAAAAGATAATTAGCATAGCTAAATTTATAAGATTGCTCATTTGTGGTATTGACTAAATTGAACTGATACACCAATAAATTGAAGATAACATATCTTAGTTTTTTTCATTTGTATATCTTCAGATCATCAATAGAAAGTATAACATATGAATAGATTGAGTGTTGTTTGACACAATCTTTTACCTACCTTACGTTAAAGTAAAGTAGTATTTTGTGTTAAGTAAGCAGCTTAAAAAATATCTTTTTTATGAAAACATAAACTATTTTATAAACACATACAACTCTACTTTAAGTAAACATAGTTCACATCATCATCTACCTGCTTTAACACAATTTAAATATTTTTAAAGCTAGGATGTGAAAGCATTAACATGAGCATGATCCACTTCGGCTAAACGGCAACCAAATGGAGCGCGGGAGGTGGGCCTTTTTTTTCATTTTGAAAATAATAAAATAATGCAGGCATTAGAATCCAAATGAATGAGATTAGATGAACTGGCTTATGGGGTCTAAGATTGTGATTTGTTGAAATTTCAAATCAGTTGATTTCCATTGCTTTTGATTGACTCCTCCAATTTCATTGTTTGTTTTCCTGGATTGGCGGAAATAATCGACCCTATCTCAAAATTACTCAATTAGTCTCATTCACTTATTATTTATTACATTTTAAAGTGAGCATTGTTTAATAGAGTTTAATCTAAACTGAACTGAACTAAATTGAAAATTAATGTATTGAAAAATAGAATCAGCATGACTGAATTAATCTGAATTTCATCAAATTACATTTTTACTAAACTGAACTGATCTGACAATCCAGGCTTGAAACTAATAAATGTATATATTGATCAATTTTAATGTTAACAGCTTGGCATTTGGTATTATTCATGGATGGTAGACACTATGGTAGAAACTAGAAATAAATTATCAAGGAACTAGACATTTAGGTCACGGAGTACATCATAAATGATGATAATCAATTAAAAAAATATCTTATAATAAATACACAAGTGATTGATATATATATATATAATGTCATTAAAAACAAAAAAAAACAATATTTTAATCATATTGCGCATAACAATATTTTTTTAACAATATTGCGCATAACAATACTGATCAACAAAACACAATACTAACCAGCATTCATCAACCCATATTCTCATTCATTCATCAACTCTTTTATCTAACGGTATCTTTATCATGATCGGACTCCAGTCCACCTAAAATTTAGTGACTAAGATAGTAGTAGTAAGTTGTGACACTAAATTTTAGAGTCTCATTCCACCTGTACAGTTTTTCACGCAGTTCGCCAGAGAAAATAATACGATCAACTTCACTTACAAATAAGTTTTGATTCTACCACACTACATGGCTAGTTAGTGGTAGCATAATCATTTAAATTAGGGCTGGAATTTTGTACCAAGATACCGTACCAACCGACTTACCAACCGTACCATTACCAAACAATACCAATTAAATTGGTTAATGACATTGTTGGTACGGTATAACCGTACCATGATTTAATGTTGGGATGGTATTGGTATTAAATTTTAAATACCACAGTATTACCGTACCGTACCAACATATATAATTAAATTATTTAATTACCCTATAATTTTAATTATCATTAATTTCTTTCCATTTTCAAGTCTCCTAATATTATTTTTCAAACTAAATTCTTTGAACATGCCAACTAAGTTTCTATTTCCAAGACTAATCACCCATTACTCTTTTTCTTTAAACTACTAATTAGTCTCTAGAGATTCATCGTCATCCTATGAGTTCAAAATTAAAAACTTACTTTATACCACTTGCATAAAGACTATTTTGATTTTCACTATGAAATGCGTATTTAAGACTGAACTGGTTGGAAACAACTAAATTGCATATTTAAGGTTGAAATTGTAAGATTTAAGCAACCAAATTTCATCTTGAATCACCACTATATGATTTAATCAAACAAATTTTTGAGTTCGAAATTTTTTCCACAAATTTAAAGATTTCTTACCATTTTTATAATCTTGGTACGGTAACGGTATATACCGAATACCAACCGAACTTGTTGGTTACCAACATATTGGTATACCGACATATTTGGTTGGTATTGGTTTTTAAAATACGTGTACCAACGTACTTGGTATGGTACATGGTATTGAGAAAAAAACATGGTATCCGTACCGATTCCAGCCCTAATTTAAATGGCTATATTCATTATAATTTTAGATAAAGATAGTGTAGAATAAAATTTTTTTTTTTTTTTTGAAAAATGTAATACTTTCATTCAACTTCAAGGTTCTGGAAATCGTCCAGAAACGAATGGTAAGAAACTCGGGGGTGAAACCCAAGAATCATACAGAAGGGGGTTCGACTTAGCATAGTTTGCCAGAGAATGAGCTATAAAGTTCTGACTACGGGGTACCCAATACGGTCCCAACCAAGTACTGTTCTCTAGCAGGCTTCGGATCCTGAGAACTGTTTCCATGCAATTCACCGAGCAATCTACTTCTTGGTGCACCATCTGGACAACATGAAGGGCGTCCCCCACCAGCTTCACTACAGGCTGGTTCATATCTCTTGCCAATACTAGCGCTTCCTCCAGGGCCAAGCATTCCGCCAAGGCCGGATCGCTGACATGCGGTATTCTCCTTGCCACAGCTCGCAGGAAGTGTCCGGACTCATCCAGTGCAACAGCTCCCACCCCTGCGTCCCCGTTCAGGATTCCAGCATCAAAGTTAACCTGAATACCTGGATCCGGTGGTCTCAACAAAGTCTGCGGCAACAGTGAGCTGGTTAACTCCTCTCTCCAGTTCTGAGCACTTCTGTAGTTCCTCAGATTGGCCACCACCCCTGCAGCAGTGACGCTGGCAGCCAACTGAGTCTGCTCAAATATCCTCTTGTTCCGCTGAAACCATATTCCATCACATACCATCACCACGAGACAGCAGAATTCGTCATCCTCGTTCTTCAGAAGCTTTCTGAACCAGGCATCTCCTCTTGGCTCCATAACATCATCAACCTTATGCATTATGTTGACTGTTCCCCACACGGCTCTGGCATATTCACATTCAAAGAATAGGTGAGCCGTCGAATCCTCCTCCTCCAAACAGAACGGACACGTCGAAGCCACATCCACTCCTCGCTGCCTCAAGTTCGAGACCGTCGGAAGAGAATCTCTGCAAAGTCTCCAAGCAAAATGCAGCGCCCGTTTCGGAATCCTGAACTTCCAGAAACGGCCCCAAAAAGCTGGACTCTCTGCATGTGAGGCCGGCGGTGCATTTTGAGCCCGTTGCCTCGACTCTACCATAACGTGATAAGCAGAACGAACCGTATACTTCCCCTGATTCGAAAAATGCCATATCCACTTATCCGATGAGCTCCGATTTCGAAGCGGCATTCCCCTAATCAGCTCCGCATCTTCCCTCGTAAACATCTCCTCCACCAGCCTCATCTTCCACCACCCGGTGTCCTCATCAATCAGATCAGCCACCCTAAGCAAATGTCCCGGGATATGCAGTGGATCCTGGATCATGTAGCTCTCATCCCTTGGAATCCATGGATCATTACATATCGATGTTTGCCCTCCTGAGCCTATTGACTTCCTCGCCCCTTTTCGGATCAGCTCCAAAGATCCATGGATGCTCCGCCATGCCCATGATGGCCGCGATCCTAATGCCGACGCTAAGAGGTCCCCATTGCGATAGTACTTTGCCTTCATCACCCTGGCAAGCAGCGACCCTGGTTCTGTAAGTAGCCTCCACGCCTGCTTCCCTAGCAGAGCCTGATTGAAGGCGCCGATATCCCTGAAGCCCAATCCTCCCTTTCCTTTCGATCGAGCCATCTTTTTCCATCCTACCCAAGGAATCTTTCTTTCCGATGAAGAGCCGCCCCACCAAAAGCTGCTGAGCAGGCCATGTATCTCCTCCACCACATAACCTGGTAGCTGGAAGCAGCTCATGGTGTAGCTCGGAATAGCCTGAAGCACCGACTTAATCATGATCTCCTTCCCTGCCTTCGATAGATTCTGCTCGTTCCATCCATCTATCTTCTGCCTGATTCGATCCTTAATCGACTGAAAAATCTCTCCCTTTCTCTTCCCTATTACTGTAGGCAAACCCAGATACTTCTCATGAGATTCCACTTCTGGAATTTTCAGCACCTCGCAGATCCTAGGTCTGAGTTCCCTAGGCGTGTTCGGACTAAACAGCACCCCAGATTTATCCACGTTGATCTTCTGGCCCGAAACCGCCTCATAAAGGGCCAGTGCCCATTGTATCCTGCTTGCCTCCTCCACTGATGCCTCCCCGAACAGTAGTGTATCATCTGCAAAGAACAAATGAGAAATTCTTGGCCCATTTGGTGATGCACAAGCTCCTTTGATCCGTCCTGCATCTGCCAGATCCGAAAGTAGCATAGATAACACCTCCGAGCATATGATAAACAAGTATGGGGATAGGGGGTCCCCCTGTCTGATTCCCCTCTGCGGCGAGAGTTGCCCGAACTCCTCCCCATTCAGAATAAATGAGAACTGGACTGATGACAGGCACTGATGGATGGTAGCTATAAAGGATGGTGGGAACCCCATTTTCTCCAACGTCTTCGTCACAAAGCTCCATTCAATCCTGTCAAAAGCTTTACTCATGTCCAGCTTGATACTCATCTCTCCCCTTCTTCCCATCGTCTTCACCTTCATCGCATGGTGGACCTCATGTGCCACTAGTACATTATCCGTAATCAGTCTTCCGGGGATGAAAGCCGATTGTGATGGCGATATAACACTCCCGATAATCGTCCTGACCCGATTCGCTACCACCTTCGAAGCCAATCTATACACCACGTTGCACAAACTTACAGGCCTGAACTGGGTAATGAGTTCAGGCTGCTGTACTTTTGGCAAGAGGACAATGTGGGTATAGTTCATCCTCGGGCTCCAATCACCTTTATTCAAAAAATCCAGCACACAAGCAACTACATCTTTCTTAACTATATGCCAGAATTTCTGAAAAAAGATAGGACTCATACCGTCTGGCCCAGGGGCCTTGAGTGGATGCATCTGTTTCACCGCCTTTGATACCTCCGCTTCAAGGTAAGGCCTCGACAGGCTGTCCGCCATATCCTGAGAGAGCTTCCTCGGCATTCGATCCAACACCTGTGCCATATTTCTCTCATCCGGGTTGGACGATGAGAACAGTCCTCCAAAGTAGTCCACTATGATCCTCTCCATGCTATCCACATCCGTTCTAAGAGTCTGTGATGCATCCCTGAGGCCTGCTATCTGGTTTCTCGCCCTACGATTGCTCGCAAAACGATGGAAGAATCTGGTATTGCGATCCCCTTCGCGGTACCAGTGCTGTTTCGCCCGTTGCCTCCATTTGATGCCTTCCGCCTCCTGTAAAAAGCTGTATTCCTGACGTAGGGAAAATAGTTCATCATGATCCAACCCTGCTGAATCCCCATTCTCCATCGCATGGATCAACTTCTTCAGTTCCTCTATCCTCTTTGCACTAGCTGGAAAAGATCGTCGGCTCCAGTCCATAAGCCCCACCGCACACTGTTCTATTTTATCCGCCAGATGGATGTTTGCATCACTCCATGATTCTTTGATTTGAACCTCACATTCCTCCGACTTTACCCAGAATGCCTCAAATCTGTATCGCCTCTTCTTTCTGTTCCTGTTCGCAGAGGGGTCTCTCTGCCTAAGCTGAATTAGCAGAGCCATATGGTCTGAAGTCGGCATAGCTAGCGTGCTGCTAGATGACCACGGAAAAGCATTTAGCAACGCCTGGTTTCCAGTAGCCCTGTCAAGCTTCGACTTCACTGTCGGCTCTCCCCTCCGGATTCTGACATAGGTAAATCGCGAGTTCTCATAACCTTCATCCCGAACCTCCATCAAGCCGCAGTGTCTCAAGGCCTCCTGAAAGTTTTCGATTAGCCTTTCAGACCGCGGCGCTCTCCCTTCAAATTCTTCCTGAGCCAGCACCTCATTGAAGTCGCCCATGCAGAGCCATGGAACATCCTCCCCTCTGGCCAGCTCACGGAACCGAATCCAAGCCTGTTGTCTTAAACTTGGGTTCGGTTCACAGTACACTCCAGTAATCCGTAACCTTACATTAGAAATATTAGCCAAGACATCAATGTAATAAAAAGAAGAAGACTGTCATTCTATTTTTATTTGTTTTTTCCACAGCATAGCTAAGCCGCCGGACTGACCTTGGGCATCTACTGCTACACCATCATAATTCAACTGAAATTTTAAACTATTAATAACAGAACTAGAGCATTTTGTTTCGCAAAGAAAAATAACTAAAGGAGATTTTAAGCGCACCAGGGCACGCAGTTCCTGAACTGTCTTAGAAGCCGAGTCCCTCAGGCCTCCTCGACAGTTCCAGCTGAGTATACTCATAGCTCTTGGCGGGACTGGGCCTCGCCAGTCTCCGCCTGAATAGTGGTAGCCGTCCCCTCTAAAGAAGCGCACACCTCGCTTGCTTTAAATTTCTTGCTCCCCGAGTTTCCACTCCCACCTTCTGCCTCATTTACCATCTCTAGCTTGCGTTTTGCTGATCCCTGCTCGGCACCACCGTCGTCCCTCGGAGCCCCTCCAACTCCGTCCCTCGCTTCACCGCCACTCCGGCCCCTTCCTCTAGCGCGACCTTTTCCTCGTACCCCTCTGCCCGGTCCATCCTTATTGTTGTTCAGTTTCTCCTTGTGCTTTTCCAGCATGCGACCCGGGGTATCTAGGTTTACTTGGACAGGAACCAAGAACGGGCTTAGTGGACTGATCGGCTCTGTAATAACCGTCCCCTTCAGCGGCGTTGCTTTGATTGCCGATGCCGAAAAAACCATGGTCTTCTCGGGCTTCATCCTTTCCTCGGCATTCACGGTCTCCTCCCTATGCTGCCCTTGCTCGTCCCCCACGTTCGCCATGCAAACATCCTCATCACGTACGGGATCCTCTCGAGGCATCTCCACGATCATGATCGTCTCCACTTCACCCATCTCCCCATTCCCGGACGCCGAATCAACTGGAATAGTATCATCCAGATTCGTCGCCTCCAAGCTTTCTCCCTCCATCACCTTCATCTTTCCCCTCCGTTTCTCTTCCGCGAGCTTGAAAACCCAATCCAGGTCCGGGGCTGGAAGCTCCCGAATTTTTACTGGCCCCGGCCTTCGGAGCACCGGAGCAGTAGGCTCCGATGATGCTGTTTCTCTATCCCCCTCCTGGTTGGGTTGTTCGTCCCGAGGCCTACCTTCCAAGCCGCGCGGCCCCTGTTCTGGCCTTGGCTCCCTCGCGTAGGTTCCCCCCGATCCCCCTTCTCCGAAATTAGGGTTTCGGTGGTCCTTCGAGAAAGGCGACAGATTCGCCCCGACTCTAAGGAAACTCGGGTAGTGCTCCTCGTCCCTTGCCCCTCTCGGTGCACGCAATCTGTCCGCACAATCTCCACGCCCATGTCCGATTACTCCACAGTATGTGCAGTAATTCGGAAGCTTTTCATATTGCAACGGGATCAACTCATCCACCCCTGGGAGAGCCTGCATCCTCTTGATCGGTTTTGTGACATCCACTTCGCACCGGATGCGCAAATATGATCCCATACACCGTCCCCATCGATCCTTCTCCACACCCAAAAACCTACCAATATCATCCCCAATCTGTTTTGCTGTGTACTCATTCCGCCTTTCGAACGGAACTCTATGCGCGTGGATCCATAAGGGAACTTTGGTAAACTCGTCACCTAGCCCCTCTGAGCCTGGTCTAGGTTCCATTAGCACCAGGAGATGGCGTTCTTGGGCATCAAACAACCAAGGCTCCCTCTCCAGTACCCTTTCTTTATCCACTGGATCAGAAAATTCAAACAATGTGACGTTCTCCTCCAACGGCGAGCACGTCACTTGCCCAGCCATCGCCCATCTGCTTCCGAACACGTTAGCTATACTCCCGTGCGGGATCCTTCTCGGAGCCAGAATCTTTCCGACCAAAAGCTTGGATAGGTCATTCGTCTCAATCGGCGCCGTCGGAGGTGCGGCTGCCTTCTCATCCTCACGCAGAGAGAGCTTTGCGTAAAGCTTGGCAAATTCGTCCATGTCTAATGTGCGCTTAGTGCGATCGGTGTGCTTCCTGTATTTCGTCGGAGATCGAGATCGCCGTCGGTAGTGTACTTGCAGAGCAAGAGGTTTTCTCTTAAACCCTAGGTTTTAGAGGTCATATCATAGAATAAATTTCTTTAACAAAATGGGAAAAATGATATGAATTGAATAGCGCTGATTTGAGTTGAAAATTGATAAAATGCGGTTGAATAAAACTCAAGTAAATTTTGTTAAAGAAATTTGCTGCCTCGCTCGTGTGAAGAAGAAAGGAAAGCAAAAGTGGAAAATCTTTAAATGGTGCATGGGTTTATAATTGAAGTACGAAAAGGAACAAATGTCTTTTTCCCTTTCTATAATTCTATCCATTTATCGCATTTGTCAATTAAAGTTAGACAATGGGGTACTTTATACCATACACTGTGGTCCTTTTGATTTTACCAGACCACCATTTAATTTAGTCATTCTAAATATTTGTTTTTTAATTGTACAACTAAATAGTTATAACTTAAAAATCAAGTTATTTTGAGCTTTTACTCTAGGGTGAATTGGTGACAATTGAAGTGAAGTGACGAGAGTCACGATCTGGACACTCATTTTAATAGCAAGTTACCTTGTGCGTCAATGTAAATTTAGGTTCAATTTTGACTGTCAATCATGTCACACGAACATGGTATTATAAGTGATTTTTGAACGTGAAATCATTGTATTGTTTTGTAAAGGTGCAATTGTAATCGACTCATTAATATTGTATTAGCTGAATGTACCCAAATTTAGTATAATAAGTTGATTGCATATAAGTTCCCTTAAAAAGGAAAATCTAAGAATTCTAGAGAATGGACCTGACTTTAAAACTGGCATTTCAAATTCATTACACTGTCAAATGACTCCTAGCAATTTTAAAGCTTGTCTCCCCTGCCTGCCCTACATATATTTCAGTGGATATGCATGCTGTCCTTGCCATTTTGTGCAATAACGAAAATTAATCGACAAATAAATGTTTGTACTAAGACTTAGGCCCTATTTATAATAGAGATTATTTCTTGATGAACTGAAATGGAAATTAATGTATTGAAAAATGGAATCAGCATGACTGAATTAACCTGAATTTCATCAAATTGCATTTTCACTGAAATGAACTGAACTGAACTGAATTGAACTGAACTGAACTGAACTGATCTACAGATAACCTCTGGTAAACAGGGCCTTACTATTATAGCCTTGTCCAGTTAAGGTGAAAATGTGATACTCCAATAATTGAAACTGATTGAATAAGGTGAATTGGACCGTCATAATTTTAATAAGCTGATTAGAGTTACGACATAATTATAATTAGTTCACATATATTTGTAGAATTCAATTCATAGTTTCCACATCATAAAAGTGTATGAAGTTATCCCGTGAAAATTTGTTGTAATAGTGTTACTTCACATATTCATAGTTTCCACATCAAAAAAGTGTATAAAGTCTTTGCTTCAAAAAAAAAAAAAGGTGTGTAAAGTTATTGTGTGAAAATTTGTCGTAATTATGTTATATCTCTTTACATGTAGAACACATATTTCATACATGGACGAGAAAGGAATGCAATAATCAAAAATCATTTACTACTATGTATGTTACATCATTATTCAATCTTCATTAAAAAGTTTCCTTGTTAACACTTGGAAATAAAATCTAAATTGCGAAAGCATGCATGGATTATCCGGAAGTAATAAAAAAACATTTAAAGAGATAATATGATATTTCATGTTCAAAAGTTATTATGTGTTGTACATTTTTTTTTAATTTTGAGAAAATAGCTGTAAGACGTTGGAAGGTTAGTTTGGTAATTGCAAGTCAAACATGGATGAGACCAACCGGGAAAAAGTTGACCACACTCGGTCAAATTGACAAAAACGCAAAGATTCAGGCGCCTCCCGTTTCTAATTATCCCAATTAGATCTAATAAACGGTTCTAATGAAAAGTGCATGAACAAATTTTTTTTTTTTGAAATCAAAATTAGGAAAATACAAATCATCATCGTCATCACTCATCTTCTTCTCATCATCAATCCCCCAACTTCCATTTTCGCCTGCATTTCCCGATTTTCTCTTGCAGTTTCCCTGTAATTTTTCCTCTATTTCTTTTTTTCTCAAAAAAGGCGGAAAAATTAAGAGAAAAACCCAGAGAAAGGAGAGAGAAATTCATCTTTCTTCCCATTCAAATCAAGGCCTTCTCCTTCTTCTTCATTATCTTCAAATCTTCTCCTGCAAAAGCCGGTTTCAAATTTCAGGCCAATCTGTGTTTTTGTGCCGGGGAATAATACGGCAAAAGCTTATTATTGATAAAGCTGCTGCAATTCACTTTCTGCACCTGGTTTCTGTCCACATTTAAACGGCGTCGTCACGAGGCGTTACGTGGGGGATTTGCTGAATTTAGGGTTTAAGGATGCTGAATTAGCGAGCTTTGGAGCTCTGGATTGATTTCTCTCCTATCCTGTTTTTTGGGAGATTGATTTTTTTGCGGGGACAATGCTGTCCGTTTCCCCTAATTCGGTTGCGAGGAGCTCGCTGGAGGAAATGTTGGACTCCCTCCGGCGGAGGGACGAGTGCGAGCGGCCGCGGGACACACCGCCGGCGCTGCCGGAGCGGCCGAAGGCGAATTCCAGGAAGCGCCTGCCGTCGGCGAAGCGATCGCTTCCGACTAATTTTGAAGTGGAGGAGAGTACTGTAGCAGCAGAGGAGTTGAATAATGATAGCAATCATGGCGTTAATTTTGACAAGATTGTGAGGAGAGGGCACAAGGAGAGTAACAGTTTTGGGGCCAAGAAGATGAAGGCGGCAATGGAGCCAAGTGATTCTCCCTACCGTATGGCCGTGCCGGAGTGTGAAGAGAGGTTGGAGCAAGATGATGGTGCGGATTTAGCTAACTTCTGCTCCCCTGTTTCTGCTCCCAGGTGTCGGGAGCCTGATTGTGATGACAGCATTGGTTACTTTATCAAGAAGGTGAGAACTGTAACAGTAGATTTTCTTTTCATGAATTTACTGACAGATTTGTCCGTGATCAAGATATATTTTAGCTTCTGGAAGAAGGGAAAAAGGGTCTTCATACATTTTGAAAGTCTGTTACTTTGATACAACTGTTTCTGTGATGATTTATGATCAGTTTTGGTTGTTCTTCATTTCCTCTTTCTCTAGTTATTTTTACTTTGAATCTAAGGTGAAATCCATCTGATCTGCTAAACTGTTTAGTGAAGGGATTCTGCAGATTTTAGGTGTTTGCGTTTAGCTGGCAATATTGATTTTTGCCTTCATGTTGCTCTCACATTATTAAATTTTGATTTTACTAATTAAGTGGTATGGAACCAGTACATTTTGTTTCTCATTATGCTTCCAAGACAGATGCTTAATATGGAACTGAGTGACGTGAAGTCCTGTGCTCAACTTGCTCTGCAAGCTGTTTTCGTTTCATTTCTTGTTTAAGAAAAGATGTTTTTTAGGTCTAGTGTGTGTAATTCTTACAAATATGTATTTGAGCTGGATATTCATATGGTTAGTTGGATGGGCTTATGCTTCAACTTTACTTTTCATGGTTTCAGAAACTCCGTGTTTGGTGTCGTCCGCATAACCGACAGTGGGAATTGGGACAAATCCAGTCTAATGCAGGAGATAGAGCCAATGTTTTGCTCTCAGATGGAAGTGTGAGTAATTTTTTAACTTGTTCATATATCCTACAGTTTGCCTTGAATATTTATTTATGGTTTAGAAACTTTGTCTGTTATTCTGGTTGTAGATTTTGTCTGTTCCGACTGGAGAGCTATTACCTGCGAATCCAGATATTCTTGAAGCGGTGGATAATCTTATACAGCTTAGTTATTTGAACGAGCCATCAGTTCTACACAATCTTGAAAATAGGTTTTCACAAGACGTCATCTATGTAAGTTTGGATTCTGAACAACTTTTAACTAACTCGTCAGCTTTAAGATTCCCTGTGGTGTAATATTTTGTTTCTGCACTACCATGTAGAGTAAAGCAGGGCCTGTTTTGATAGCAATCAACCCCTTCAAAAAGGTTCAGCTTTATGGTGAAGATGTAATTGCAGCTTACAGACAGAATCTCATAAACAGTCCTCATGTTTACATGATTGCTGACAGTGCCTACAATGAAATGATGAATGGTGATGCATTTTACTCTAAGAATATGAAAATGTTGTATTGGATATTGTAATGTGACATCAAAATATTAACTGTGATTTATGCCTCATGCAGATGGAATAAACCAATCCATTATCATCAGGTATGTTGATGTGCATAGTTTTCATCAAGGTGTTATTTTTTTTGGTGATGGCATTCTTTGTCATCATTTGATTTTCTTTAGTAAAACTCATTCAGATTCTTTATCTGGCAGTGGGGAAAGTGGGGCTGGGAAGACTGAAACAGCAAAGGTTGCAATGCAATATTTGGCTACTCTTGGGGGAGGCAGCAATGGGATAGAGTGTGAAGTCCTGCAGACAAGCAGCATTTTGGAGGCATTTGGGAATGCCAAAACATTGAGGAATGTTAACTCCAGTAGATTTGTTAGTACTCTTCCTCCATGTGCTCTGACATATGGAATATCATCTTAGTTTTATCTGTCTTTCATTCCAAATGTTCCCCTTTACCTAATATAATTGTCTTTTATTGCAGGGAAAGTTGATTGAGATTCATTTTACTGCATTAGGAAAAATATGTGGTGCTAAAATACAGACCTGTGAGAACTTTTTCTTAGAAGTTACTTTCTTCCACTACCCTTTAAAATGATTATTTATTTTGTTAAACTGACTTGATTCGTTTGGTCATCTTTTTAACCTTACCCATGGTGACTCCTAATCCATTGGATAGTTCTACTAGAAAAGGTAATATTTCTCTAGCAGTTTTTATAACTTACATTGTAGATTGTATCTATTTGGTTGACTAAGCTCTTCAAAATAAATTCAACCAGTCTAGGGTTGTCCAGCTAAACAGTGGCGAGAGGTCCTATCACATCTTTTACCAGCTTTGTGCTGGAGCTCCTTCTAGCCTGAGAGGTTTGTTTTTCCACCTGTAAAAAATAAAAGAATATTTCATAGTAGATTTGTTCTCCTCATTTCCATTAGTATGTAATTTTTGGTGAATCTGAATTGGAGGAGTGGGGTGTAAAATTTTGGGGAAAATATTTTTCTCTTTACTAATGAGTTCGTTCATCTATAACAATTGTGCCATTACCAGTTATTCACCGCCTCTTGCTTCTATCTTCCAAAACACTTGCGATATATTTTCTAACTTATATAATGCATACTACGTGCATGATAGTATATAATAGTCAAACCCACAAGGTTACTTCTAAAACATTTTATATACTGTATATATTTTGGAAATGAACACTTCATTTTCTAGTGTATGATTGGTTTAGCCAAGATCATTGACTGGTTTTCTCCTCAAAACCACCGGTTTTCTCATGTTATTTTGTGTTTGCTATTATTTGTTCACTACGTTGCTTTTGATTTTGGAGCATTATATTTCTTTCTAAGCACTATTGCATCATTCTTTCCAGAGAAACTCAAGTTAAAAGAGGCACAAGAGTACCACTATCTCAACCAGAGTGGGTGCTTAAACATTCACGGTGTTGATGATGCAAAGAATTTTCATTTGGTTACGGTAATTTATGCATCTATTTTGACTTCACGTTCATTCCAGTTCTATGTCTTTTGTGGTATGTTGCAAATTTTTGAGGATAATTTCTGATCTACCAGGAGGCCTTCAATACCCTCAGAATTTCCAATGAAAACCAAGAATATATTTTTGAAATGCTTGCTGCAGTGTTATGGTTGGGTAACATAGCTTTTCAAATGAGTGACAGTGAAGGCCATGCTGAGGTAGTGGACAGTGAAGGTAAACTACATAAATACTACGTAGGTTTATTTTTGTAATGACGTCTCTTCCCACTTCTCGAGACTTATTCTTTCGTTTTGCTTTGCAAAGATGAATTTGCAGTTTGTCTTGTTGGGTGCTTTATTATGAACACGGAAAAAGAAGAGTTTAGAAGACGATAATTCTATGATGTCTGTTTGGAGGCATTAGATTAAATAAAATAAAGTATTGAATGCATTTGAAAAGCTTTAGTTATAGTTTCATTTGATGAGTTAATGAGAAACTTGTTTGAAACAGGGTAGACATTCATATGTGTTCCCCTTTAAGGCGTGTCAAACAACTTGATAAATACTCTTATTTAGTAGACATCCTTTAAGGTGTAGGCAATCTTATGTGTACCCCTTAAAGGTGTGTCAAACAACTTAATAAGTACTCGTAATTAATAGACACCCCACTCTTATGTATACCCCTTTAAGGTTTGTCAAACAACTTGATAAGTACTCGTATGCAATAGACACCCCACTCTTATGTGTGCCCCTTTAAGGTGTGTCAAAAGCATGTAACTGACCAAGCATGATGGAGATATATGATTCGTATATTGGACTGCAACTTGATAAGTAGTTGTTGCACGCATTTTGTCTTCTGCAGTGTTATGGATATCTAATTTGATCTGGCATCCTTTCTTGGTGTTATTTTTATCTTTTTAATGTTTTCAAAAATCTCAAACAATGGTATAATGACTAATCTGTTTGCATCTTCTTTATATTGGCAGCTGTTTCCAATGCAACAACCTTAATAGGTTGCAGTTCCGAAGATCTCAAGCTAGCTTTAACCACTCATAAGATACGAGCTGGAAAGGATACAGTTGCAAAACGGTTGACCCTTCAACAGGTTCATATTCACATATTAAATTCTTTATATTCTCTGTTGGAAACATGCACAGAGAACTGGCCTAAGTTATTTTTAATTCTAAACACGTGTTGGCCCAAGTATTTCTGTTCATTCAACCTACACTGGCAGTAAAATTTTGTATTGTATTAGGCTGTTGATACTAGAGATGCTCTGGCGAAGTTCATCTATGCAAGTTTGTTTGATTGGCTCGTGGATGAGGTCAATGATTCACTTACCATGTGCAAACAATTTGGTGGAAGATCGATTAGTGTTCTAGATATATACGGATTTGAGTCATTCAAGGTGATTTTATTTTCATCTTTGTTACTAGTATGAGTTTAATTTAATAGATGACAAAATTGCTTGTTCTTTTCAGAAAAATAGTTTTGAACAGCTCTGTATAAACTATGCAAATGAGAGACTCCAGCAACATTTCAATCGGCATCTATTCAAACTTGAGCAGGAGGTATGACTGACTCTATGCCTATCATATGTTGCCAAAGGGTGGTTTCTTCACAGAGCGTCTATGGATTATTCTTCCAACCTTTGAATTTATATTCAAGGCATAAATGTTGTTGTAAGATGCCAAAAGCTTAGCATAAGAACTGGATGGGGGCATTTGTTTGGTTGCTATTATTTGTTTGTTTTAGTATAACATCAAAGTGATGCATTTGAGTAAATTATTTGAAACATGTGCTATGTGCTTAAAAGTGAATTTCATGTTCTTTGATTTGTTGTTGCCTTTAACCCAAATTGGATAGATTCATTTTGGCAAACATATCCTGGAAATGAACCTGCTCTTAAATGAAATAGCAAGGTAACAAAGCTTTTTATGTGTACAGGAGTATGAAATGGATGGAATTGATTGGACAAAGGTGGAATTCGAAGACAACCAGGAATGTTTGAATCTGTTTGAGAATGTATGTTATTGCTTCCTGTATCATATTCTCTCACAAAACAGAAATTCCAGATCCAGTTAAATCATGAAAACAACTTTCAAGAGGACCTTTTTCTACTTTAGTAGATACACATATTTTAAATGAAGTTTCTTCTTTTCTAATAGATTTTATTCTTTTTTGTGACGTCTTTTGCAGAGACCCATTGGTCTGATATCTTTGCTGGATGAGGAATCAAATTTTCCCAAGTCCTCAGATTCAACTCTGGCGGATAAGCTTAAGAAGCACTTGGAAGCCACTCCTTGTTTTAAAGGAGAAAGAGGCGGTGGTGCCTTCAGCGTTCACCATTATGCCGGAGAGGTACATATGTGCCCAAAACTAGTCACCTATTATTTTGCTTTTTATTACCTTACACTGTTAAACTTAATCTTCTTACTTGTTTGTTTCTGGGGAATTGATTCAATATTAATGATTTAATTATCCTATGCCAATCAGGTTACATATGACACAAGTGGCTTTTTGGAGAAGAACAGAGATCCTATCCACTCTGGGACCATCCAGCTGCTTTCTTCTTCTAGGAGCCATCTTTCTCAATTGTTTGCCGCTTTAGTAACAAACATACCATTAAAAGTCTCAAGTTCAACACTGCAATCCGGAGTCATGGATTCACAAAAGCAAAGTGTTATCACCAAGTTTAAGGTAACTATTGTACTGACTTGTGTGAAAAGGGTAAAAAACAACTGGATTAACTTACTGATAATTAATTCATTAAAGGTTGCAACTGTAAAAATAGATGGATAGGGTATTGTTTTGAGCAAGTTATATGACTAGGAACAAAATGAAATACCAATTTTGAAGTTCCTCAGACACCATAGTAACACATTTTGAAATTCCAGTAAGAAGTCCTTACTTACAATTTTGAAGTTCTTATTAAATCCTTTTAAATGTTGAGATATTGGTTTCCGAGCCTAGCAGATGTAGGCTGTGTCCCACTATGTGTGATGCTTTTCCTGGCTTAGAATAATCACTGTTTTCAACTACTAAGTTATAAGTTTCATTTCTGCATGCAGAGTCAACTATTCAAATTAATGCAGCAATTGGAGCATACTACACCCCATTTCATCCGCTGTATAAAACCAAACAACAAGCAGCTTCCTGGCCTTTATGATAAAGATGTTGTATTGGATCAGCTTAGATGTTGTGGGGTTCTGGAGGTTGTCAGAATCTCAAGGTCTGGATATCCCAATAGAATTACCCATCAAGATTTTAGAAAAAGGTACATGTCTCATTTACTCCTTTCTCCCTCTAAATTATTTTTGTTAAGTATTCACATATGGCTTCTAGGTATGGATTCCTTCTCCCGGAGCATCGTATGAAGCGAGATTCATTGAGCTCTTCACTTACAATACTACAGCAATTTGGTATCATTCCCGAAATGTACCAAGTAGGCTTCACCAAATTATTTTTTCGCGCTGGGCAGGTTAGTAGACCATGATTAGGGTTTTCCATGTTTTCTCCATTCATAATCCCTATTCTTGGAGGAATATTTACGACTTGTTTGATTGGGCTGTCTCTCTCTTCTGTTTTGGTGAGCTACAGATTGGTGCATTGGAGGAAGTCAGAAAACAAGTCCTGCAAGGAACTCTGGAGGTGCAAAAGTGCTTTCGTGGTCATCAGGCTCGTCGCCACTTCAACGAGCTCAAGCAAGGAGTCACAACACTGCAATCATGTAAGTGGATGTTATATTCTTCTGTTTATCAATGGTCTTTTGAAAAGGGCTCTTAATCAACAGTTGAAGACACCAAGCCTATATTTCTCTACGTGGGGTTTAAGATATGTCACTTGGCATCTCTTGTATTATAGTCTTCACAAATTCCAGGGTGATTTAACCTTAATTCAGCTATCTCCACTATGATAATGATATGTAGATGTTTAAGACACCAAGATTTAAGCTCATGTCTGCTGTAAGAAACAGTATCACAGCTGATTTTTTTCGTGCAGTTGTGCGTGGTGAAATTGCCAGAAAGGAGTTTGGTGTTTTGGTTGACTTAAGAGCACAAGTTGCTCAGAAAGACTTTGAGGAGCAGTGTACAGCAGTTCTGCAGATACAATCAAGTTAATTCTTCAACCATATACTTTACCTGGGTTAGACTTTTTTGAATATAGTTTTAAGGATTTTGTTCGGTGCAGGTGTCCGGGGTTGGTTGGCTCGAAGGCATTTTGATCAATTGCAGAGCTCAAACACATTGGTTCAAACACATAAGCGAGGGAGGACGCTGTCAGAAGTAATGGTATTTACTTTCTTTACTAACTAACTTCTACTGTTGTCATCTCGGTTCTTAGTTTTGAGACTTAGATGGTAATTAGAGTGAATGTTGGTTACCAGGGATTGAGAAAAGGAGATGTGCCTTCACTTGAAGAGCTTCAGAGACGAGTTCTGGCAGCTGAGGCCAACTTGGGGAGCAAGGAGAAAGAGAACACTGACCTCAAAGAGCAACTACATGTTTTTGAGGTACGCTGGTTGGAGTATGAAGCCAAAATGAAATCAATGGAGGATACATGGCAAAAGCAGATGGTGTCTTTACAAGTAAGTCTCAGTTCAGACAGGAATACTATTTTTACTCCATCTGTCCCGTAAAAGGCTTATTCCTGTGCCGTAAAAAGCTTAAATGGTGATGATGCTGTTTAAATGATATCTGTTATGCTTTCCTAATGCAGATGAGTCTGGCAGCAGCTAAGAAAAGTCTTGGTGCAGATCAATCTGCACTTCAAACCCCGGCAAGGGTCGAGGTTCTAACATCCCCTCGCTGTTATGATTCTGAGGACACAATGTCTGGAGGAACCCAAACTCCAGGTGGAAGCACACCAATTCTCAGACTAGGGACCAATGGTTTGGATAGTGGAACTGGCCAAGAAACAAATTATGGACCGAATTCAGTTGACCACTTGGCAAATGAGTTTGAACATCGGAAGCAAACTTTTGACATCGATGTCAAAGCAATTGTTGAAGACAAGGCCAGAGAGAGTACTGATGGTGAACTCCGACGGCTCAAACTCAGGTTCGAGACATGGAAAAAGGACTACAAGGCCCGGTTAAGGGAAGCAAAGGCAAAACTACAGAAGCCAGATGGAGAGAAAAGAAACCGAAAATGGTGGGTAAAGAAGAGCAAGATGTTACCCTTTTAAACATTTCCTTCCTTATCTCTCCCTTACAATTTACTTGTTTCTTTTGTGTGTGTGTGTGTATCATGGCCAGTCTCATTTCAACTTGCTTTTCCTCCATTTCCTTATTTTAGGTTTTAGAGCATAGTTTTGTACATACTATATAGTCTGTTCATTACATAGCTTAGGTTGTACCTAGTTTGTACAAGTGAACATGCATTATGCATCATCATCCATCTTTCTTCATCAGAGAATCAGTTATTAAGTTCACTGGTGCATACTCAGACAACACTAACATCACAGCACTGACAACATTGTTCGAAGCATGATTGAATCATTGATAACATTACAAGACACTGTGGGGTGGGGAGATTTAACTACTAACAGATTTTTCATTCACAAGTTCTGTTTTTGCAGGATGGCCGAGGAAGAAGAGCGTGAAAACCTACGCGCCAGGAACAAATTTTGTGGCGTAAACCCAGGCGTTGTTAGCGACAGGGTTGTCAAGGTGGTCCAAGAGGTTCTCAAGAGGGCCTTTTCCAGTCACAATGGCCTGGACAAAGAACCCAAACATGGAGAACATGGCTAATCTCCCATTCTTGATCTCCTTAACCTTAAGCTCTGCAAAGGTCACAGGATCATCGGCAAGTCCCAGAGGGTCGAAGTACTGTCCTCCCGGGTACAGGTCATTGCCCTCTCCGACTCCATCCAGGCCGTTGATTCTGAACCCTTCCACAAGTCCCATGAGGAGAACCTGGAAACCTAGTACTGCTAGAATGCTCTGCGCGTGGACTAGGTTTGGGTTTCCGAGGTAGTCTAGGCCGCCTTCTGAGAAGATCTGTGAACCTGCCTTGAACCACACTGGCTCTTTGAAGGTCACTTGGACCCACTTTTGTAGGACTTCTGGGGTGATGCATCCTAGGGCACCTAGCATTGCCCATCTTCCATGGATCACCTGCCATTTAAAAACAAGATTGCAATGAACTTTTGTGTAAACAATGGTTCCAATCACAGATCATTTCTAACTCCAACCTAGCATTTCTATACACAAGTTCCTCTCTAACCAAATTAAAACAGTGTTCTGTCAAAACAGCTCTTAATACATAAGTGTTATTCAATGGTTATAAAACGAGTGAGAATGAAATATCTAGATGACAATTATGAACAAAAGAATGTAACAACAGAAGTTATGATCGGATAAATACCTCAAGGGATCGGTTCTTAGCAAAGGCCTCGGGATCAGCCGACAAACCGGCAGTATCCCATCCATAGTCACCGGGGAACTCTCCGGTGAGGTATGAAGGAGTCTGAGCTGAAAATGGTCCCAAGTACTTGACACGGTCTGGTCCATACCATAGGTCATTGCCCTAATAATACATCAAAAATTTCAAGAAAATTCATCATTTTTATTTTCTTGCAAAAAATTGTTGATAATCAAGAAAATAAAGAGCAGGAAATGTACCATGGTGTACTTTGCATTTCCCATGGAAACAACATCTCTAAGGGGGTTGGCATTTTTGGGCTGTCCCAAGAATGGGGTGGCTCTAACCACAGTGCTGGAACTGGCTGCAGCTGCCATTGCCATTTTTCTGCTGGATTTCTGTTACAAGCTTTGGCTGTGGTTGAGTAGCCTTGTTAGTTGTTTTGCTTCTGTCTGAGAAATGTTTGTTACAACAAGGTTTTGAAGGCCAAGTTTGTGTCTGTGGAGAATCTGAGACTTGTGGCTGTGAATTTGTGGAGGGAAATTGTGGTGGTTGATGATGATGGGTAGAGCACGAGCCAATGAGAAGGCTGGGAAAGATTTTAAGTGCCTCCAACTCATATCTTTCTATCTACATCTTTTATCTTCACTAGTGGATTTCCTTGCATACATATACAAGTCATGTGACAACTAAGATTATAATGGAACAAATTGTGTATCATATACGGTTGCATATTAGCATAACAAATTTTTCTTGGAACAATTTTATATTTTGATTCTCAGTATATACGTCAGTCGATTTACTCTCTTGTGTTTTGCTCACTGGTTATTAGATTTTTCTAATCAAAAACAATTTTGAATGGTGTTAACTATAAATTTTACGGATTTCTTAGACATATATATATATATATATATATATATATATATATATATATATATAGGGAAGGGATCAATGCACACCCTTATTTGCACACCATTTACACACCAAATCACAGCCATTGATTAAATCTAATCTGAGCCATTGATTAATTTTATTTTCTAATTAATTAAAAACCACTTACTCTCAAACTAATTTTCTGCCGAGCATTAATCCCAATCAAATCGCAGAAAAAAGACCTGAAACCAAACGTCACTTCTTGCCGGAAATTCCCCGATTCAACCGTTTCCGGCGATTTTGAATTAACTTCAGATAAGCCTGCGATTGGGTATACACTGGAAACCCGAAAGCCCTCATTTTTTGTTCAATTATCCAACGCTGCTGCTATTCTATCATCGTTACTCTGCCAAAGGGGCAATGATTGGGAAAACATTCCTTGGCTTGCGAGATCTGGGTTCCCGGTCGGCTGCTTCAGAACTCGCAAATCGATTGATACATATGAAAATTGGCGGTCATCAACCGAGAAGTTTGGCAGTCGATGAAATTTTAATTTGCTATGGTTAAGAGATTTTTCAAGTTTTCACCCATCAAACCCAACGTTCTGTGAAGAAGATTATGAAGCAATGTTTCCCCACAAAATCAAACCCCTGAACACGATTGAGATTAATATAAATTTGATGAAGTGATTTCTGGAAATGGGCTCCTTTATTTGAAAGTACTATTCGATTAGCTCCTATATGCTCCCTTGGAAATTAGGATGTTGTGAAATCCATCATATGGTGAGTGAATAAAATAAGAAGAGTCAGTGGTGATGTGTGGAGAAAGAATACTTTCTGGTTAGATTAAATTGGTCAAATAGATTTGGGAGAGGAGAAGTAGAAGAAGAAAGAAAACAAAAGGAAAAAAATTGCAGAGAAATAATGAAGCATGAAGGAGACGTCGAAGAAGGAAAGACGAGAAAGAAAGTGAGGAATTATAGGGGAAGAAGGTGAACATAAATAAAATCTGAATCATTTATGACCATTAGATCAGATTAGAAATAAATGGCTGTGATTTGGTGTGTAAATGGTGTGCAAATAAGGGTGTGCATTGATCCCTTCCCATATATATATACTATAAAACTTAAACAGTCAAAATCGACTATCAGCAAAATAGAATATTCACAAGATGCAACAAGCCATGAACAAGTCATTTCCTTTTCTTCCATGCAACTACAAGCCATGAAGAATAGCTTGACAATGTAACATGCAACAAGTCAACAACAAAACTCTATCAAAAACACAACCCTTGGAACCTCTACCTAGTTGGCATAACATTCATGCAAAATTGGATGGGAAAAATCAACATACTTCTCCCACAAATGTCTATATCTCTGCTTCCCAATCTTCATCCAAGGCTTAGCATTCCCATTAAAATGCAAAACAGCTCCTTTCTTCACCATCTCAGGATCAACATTAGTATACCCGAATCCTAGGACATGCCAACTAGGGTCCAAAGCCTCAGTCAAACCATAGAAAGTCAATAGCCCTGGAGGCAAAGTCCCAAGCTTCCACAAAGTCCTGTCAACATTATTCTCCTGCCAGAAATGGTAAACTCCAGTCACATTCCTCCTCCTCCATTCCACCAGATCAAACACATTCATCCCGAAAGCCCATCCACACGCGTCGGGATCAAAATGCTCGCGGATCAAAGGGTTCGAAAAGTTCAAGTACTTGTGGAACCTGTGGAATGTCTCCATGCAGGTTTCAACAGCTCCAATCACATTCCCATTCAGACCAATGGTGAAAAGTGGTGACAAATCTTTCTGAACCACAACGTCATCATCGAGGAACACGACCTTTTCGAGCCTAGGAAAGATTTCAGGGATGTAGAACCTTAAATGGTTCAGGATGGACAGGTATTTAGGATTCCTGTACTTGATTGGTGTGTGGAAATGGGATTCATCTTTGCTTCCTGAGAAGTAATAGGATTTTGTGTCTGAATCTTGAAGCTGTTTTAGGACAGGAACATAGGATGAGTTCAGCCATTCAAAGTCTTCGAGTTTCTGAACTTCAACTGTCACTCCATGGAACTCATTCATCGAAAACCAGGCACTCATGGGAGCATAGGTGACTTCATCAGTGACAATGTGGAATACTAGGAGGCCGGGATTGTCTGAACTCAAAGCTGTTGAGTTCACTGCAACAGATGTAGCCAGAATATTGTCTGAAAAAATGCAGAAATGGAACATTTCACGATCTACGAGCTTCGCAGCCACGCGTTTGGATTTCCTCTTGTTCAAGAATCTAGGATTCCTAAACCATTCCAGGGTCAATCTAACACTCAGGCAGTAAAGATACCTAGGAATCGCCTCAGCAGCGATTTGTCCAAACTTCAAGCTCTTCTCAGTGATGGATTTTGTATCATGTTCAAGTTCCTCAATCTCTTCTCTCAGTCTCACAATCATCTTCGCAGGATCATACTCGAGCTTGCGCGCTTCCTGAAGCAGCATTGCCATTTCCTGAATCGCGGATTTCGAGCCTTCCATTGGATCAGAATCTGTTATAGCTGCATCAGATAATATGAACTGCAACTTCCTGATCTGTGAAATGAGATCCTTTGCAAACAGGATATTATTTCTTTCCTTCGCAATTTCGATGAAACTTCTGGCTAGGGATATCTGATCACTCACTTGCCTAGATACAGAATTAGGGCTCAGCATTTCTTCTGGCACATTAAGGTTCTCTGCTAACAACTGCTTTCCTCGGTTCGGATAAACCTAAATCACATCAGAATTCAGACAAATTAAGCTCAAATCAGCAAAAAGGAGTCCAAAGCATGGGAAAAAGGAAACCTTTTTAGTACAAACCTAATTCCAAACATGCATGCATTATTACACTTTTACACACACAAACACACAATTGAGTGAAACATGAAATACCTCAAGAATCGAAGGGCGGCGGGAAGGGTATTGGATTCGGCGGGATGAAATAACAAGAATCAAGAAAAGGGATATTGTTAGGGTTATTATGAAACAGCATGGTTTTGAAGCGGAGTTGTATTTTCTTCTATAGCCTCTTAGTGTTCTTGAATCAAACGAGGATCTCTGTCTGTGCATATCTCGAATCCTCAATCGACGAGATTTACGTCAAAACTCCAGAATGCAAAAACGTTGATCAAGACTGATAACTAAACCGAGACAAAAAAGAAAAGAAAAAAGGGAGTGAGGCAAAATGCGGTGAACGTGGATCGAACACGTGACCTTCAGATCTTCAGTCTGACGCTCTCCCAACTGAGCTATCCCCGCTTTGATGAGGTAAGCATTATTTTAAAAGTATAACAATCCTAATTTAGAAGAAAACATAGCTAAAAAGTTGATATCATAGCCTCTAAAAGATCATATTTTCAAACTTTAATATATCTAAGTAGGTAAAGGTTTTGGGCGAAAATGATGGATTCTACTAAACAATATAAACAACATGTCCATAGAAATGACAGGGATTAAACACAAAGAGATTTAAAAGGTGTGAGTGTGAGTGTCTAAACACATCTAGTGGCTTCTATTCTTCTATCACATCGAAAAGTTTGAGTTTATCTAGATTTAAGAAAAGGTTTTTTTTTCAAACTGTCAAGTTACAGGATTTAGATAAATCGAATGTTAAGCTGCAAAAACTACATTCATCTCAACTTTCCGATATAACATATTGTTCCATCATCATCATTTCTAAAAAATTGAAAACAAGAAATATCCAAATAAAACATAGTATATATCTGCTGCTTCCGTTATAAGACTAACCTAAAGTTTTTACAGTTTTCGACACTGATATTCAATTATTCATCTTCAACTTTTTCCAGATTCCACAAACAAGTGGGAGTTTGGATTCAACATACAAACTGTACAAATCATACTGCATAATATTGAATCAACCTTCAAGCAAAAGATGTAGATAGTTGGCTTAAGAAACAATCTGATCTCAAACACAGTACCAAATATAGATCATAAGAATCATGACATTAAAATTATATTACAGTCGATGAAACTTTCCCTTAAACTGCAGTAACTACTTCCACCGGCTCCCGGAACTAATCATTCAGAAGTATGTATTCCCTTTTGTTTTCCTGTTCCCATTTTGCAGAGCATGAAGCTTGACCTTTCATCAAAGGAAAAAGGTGTTATGTGTGTGACTGAATGTAGAACAAAATCAAACAGGGAAACTATCATTCGTAAATTAGATTCCATAGTCTCCTACAGCAAACAATAAAACAGGGAACAAGTAGGCTCCTCCAAGAGCTGAATGAGAGGAAATTGGTATCGATAAATAAATTTCTTGTTATCCTACATACGCGTAATATGCCATTATTATCTGAGTTGTCTAATAAACTCTGTAGCAACAACGGTTGGAATCGAAAAGGGATTCAACTTAATACACCATACAGAAAGAAATCAACAAAAAACATGAACCTTAGATGTTAGCATTGTTAAATTGAATGGTATTGCAACCCTTTTATTTAAATTACCAAAAATGCTAAAAGAAAATAGAAGCCATATAGACATGAAGTTACATGATGTAAAGGGGATATTGGTTGAAGCATTTTATCGAACAATTAGGATGCACAAGTGAATTAGGGAATGGAGCACCAAAATTGGCAGCTATGAACACTGAATAAATGATTTTTACGGCGAGAAAGCATATAAGTAAGACACTTTTTTCTCTTAATTATTAAAAGACAAAATTGAACAGGCAAAAGTGGAACTACAAATAACAGATGCAATTACATGTATTACATTTCCAACTACTTGATTGCAATTACATGCTCATTTTACAGCACGTAAAATATGTGTATGACGAAACATTATCAAACTGCATTCAAGAGCCAATTTTCTCCTTGGAAACCTCTCTTCAGACTTTCATGATCCAAGCTAGGCAAAGACTAAATGTAGGTCAGATATTCAAGGCAACAAAAAGCATTCTAGTTGTTAATTTTGGTTCCTAGCATTGTAAACGTGTAGTCTGAACTTTGCTTTGGTCTTTGGATGAATATGATGTTACCATAAAAAACTATGCATCAAATACAGAACTTGCATCCACCACTATTAAAATAAATATATAAACTTATCAAGTTCAATTTTAGCACTGAAAGCATAGAGACATTGCACAAAAAGATGATAACCTTTACCAGTGCACAAAAAGATGATAACCTTTATCTGATACAGAATAGGCAGCCTATAGTCCACCTTGAATGCATCAATAACTCAGTCTACTTCTAATTTCAATCCCAATATCATTACAGAAAATTGGCTCAAAATCGGGATAAGAACGTGAGAAAGTCTACACACGGGATTGTACTGAATTGAAGCAAATATGCAAGAGTTTTTCCCTTTTTAAAAAGTACATCAATTCAACCTGAACCTATCATTATAATCTTGCATAAAATACATACAAATCTACTGGGCATCCCATGAAGGCACGAATCCAAAATGTGATAACAGCACAGACGGCAGGAATATTTGGTGAAGCAAAATATATGAGAACCTGGGAAAGACAGGAATCTCAGCTAAATAGAGCTCAACATGGAGACAGGATATTCATGCATACAAATTATTTAGAACAAAGCAAGGCAAGAAAAACTTAACTATCCCAAGAGGTTGTTTGGTCGACAGAATTGCATGCGGTAATTTGAAATTCGGGGATTTTTAATTTTCACTAATTCGCAGAATTGACAATTCCCACAAAACGTAGGAAATAACTCACCTCCCTCCCCCTAGGTAAATTAGAATTCTGCGTTCACATAACTTCTAACGTTGTATTTATCCATTTTTTTAAAGCAATTGTTGTATTTATCCCATATGAATTCCGCGCTGACATAAATGCTCATGTGTAACCAAACGAGTTTTTCAAATTCTGAGGATTCTAGTAAAGAATTAAATTCTGAGTAATTACAAAATCTGTGGGAATAAAATTCCCACATGAACCAAACAACTCCCAAGTCCTAACATATATAACTTTAGTTAATAATAATGATAGTAATTTGGGGTGGGGGAGCAAGACAGCAACAACAACAACAAAAAATAGCAGAAGAAATAGATACATAACTAACCAGGGAAATGAAAACATTTGTGCACAGAAAAATATAGCATTCTCTTTCAGAGTATAATTTTGAAAAATCATCTTGTTTCCTAATTTTGCCTAATGAAGTACATATTTTAAAACATAATGAAACAAAGGCTTCCTGCAAGTTTGGCAATCCCCATCATAGGGGACAAATTTGCAACCACTAAAAAACATAGAATTGTTCAAATCAATTTATGAAAAGAACACCATATAAACGAATTTGCAGAGAAATAAGGAACATTAAACCAACAATACCTGAATTTGTAAGTCAGAGCCAAGATGAGAGAGTGCTTCAGTCACAACCATGAGAATTTAATCGAACAGCTTGAGTGCGTAACTACGGTGGCGAGGATTCAAACAAACCTAAATGTTAGAAACCCAAAATATAAAAGTTAGAGCACGAAAAAGCACAGGACAGCAGAAAACTGACGAGGGAAGCACAATAGTACCGTAGGTAAAATAAATGGATTTGGTACATCCGGGTATAGGCCAACCTGAATACAAAGCACGGGTTGACAGTGAAGAGCATCCAGAAAAGCTTTTAACTGAGCAGGCATATACATATAACTGATAATATGTGGGCGGACTTACATGGGAATGGATCAAGCAAGCAACTACGTGGCGCGTTCGGGGAGACGGAGAAGCCTGGAACGGACAGCATCAGAGTCTTGGTCATAGATAGCAGGCGGCGAGATTGGTATGAGACGGAATGACCGGGAATCGGGCGCAAACAGGCCCATTCTCAAACATTCAGGCTTTCAGTATATAGTAGATAACATTGTATAAAGAATATAAAGTGACAGCATGTTCACAAAAATTGAAATAAGCACTGTTAGGTGCAGAGATACTAGGGTTCATAAAACAACTTACAGCAGCTAAAATCCGGTACGAGTTCATTTCACCAAATAAAAAGGATAATCAGAATACACTCGGTGCAGAATTCTGAGAATTTCTCGTAGTCACAAGTCATAACCTAAACAGAGGCGTAAATAGTGTGAAAGTTACAATGTACCAAACACAATCTACGATATTCTAAGATTTCTTTCCCTCCAAAAACATCCTATGAGGAATCTAGTGCTTTCCGTCCTTTGGAACATCCTTCCCAGGAATATCCTTTGGCTTGGCCTTCTCGATCTCCCTAAATAATATAAAAACAGACACAATCAGTGCTTAAGTAAAACCCAAAAAGATAGAGAAAACTAGAGAAGAAAGTTTACAATTGTCTATGCTTATATGCAAAGCTTGGCCATCAGTTCTTAACTTCATCAGAGTATGTCTATTTTTAGATTTTAAGGTGATTTAATTCAATGGTCAGTAATGAACATCGGGGTGATTGACAGTGAATGTTCAATCCTGGTTTATGATTTTCCAGTGGAGCTTCAATGACCTCCATCTGCTTGAATATGAACATTGTTTCCTTAATTTGATTTAGCTAATATAAGCACATAACTAGCAGAAGCAGCAAATGCGAAATTATTTAATCATGATCGAAATAACATCCATCATCATTCCTGAACACCAAGCTACTATCCATAAGAAAAATCTCATTTAAACAACTACTTCTTGCGTGGGAGGTTGGGATTGATACAAGATTGACAGTGGGATGAATTTGACATTCTATTAATCTAATTGGAACCCAAAAAGGAACTCAACAATACAGACTCCTGAGTTGATGACCCTAAACTGAGAGATAACCAGTATGCTAATGCTAATGGTTTGTGAATATCTAAACAACTATAATCAGAAATATAGGATTTCATGAGAAGGAAAATCACACTCGCATACTTTCACAGCAGAAATATAACTAGAAACCAGCACCTAACAATCGATAGTAAATGTTCAATCCTGTTATGATTTTCCTGTAGAACTTCAACAATGACCTCTATCAGATAGAATATCAACATTGTTTTCTTAATTTGGTTTAGCTAATATAAGCCCATAGGTAACAGAAGCAGCAAATGCAAAATTATGTAACACACTTTCTAATTGTAACCCAAAAAAGAACTCAACAAAAACCGTTACAATATAGACTCCAGGAAATCGATGACCTGAACTAACAGATTACCAGTATGCCAATATTAGTGAATTTCCAAACAAAAATTATAATCAGCAATATAGGATTTCACCAGAGAAGATAGAAAAACATAATTACACACTCTATCAAATCCGATTACTGGTAACTAAGTGTAGTATCAAGAATATACGAAAGCAAAGCTGCTAGTAACATCGAGGCATCAATCATTTTCAAGAACTCTTGAAGAACCATCTATCTTTGCTAAAGCATGATCAAAGATTCCAGTGGATAAACTTAGAAACATCTGAAAAAAAAAACCAGAATCAAAAGCATAAAGCAATTTCATACTTGGCAACGGTGGAGGATTCTTCCTCGAGCCAGTGGCGAATGTGGCGGACGTTGCGCTTGAAGATGGACGCCGATTGTCTGACGTCACTCCTCAGTAGGAGCACCACAGCACCCACACCTGCTATCGTCACTATGAAGTTGGTTAACGCCATTGCTCCACCCTCCTTGCTTCAAACCCTAACCTGATTCTTACAAGAAAGATTTCTGATTTATCAAAACTGAAATCAGAGAACAGCAAAAATTGAAAGTGATTTAAGGAGCAGTTTCTAAGAAACCTTGATTCGGTCTCTGTTTTGCTACTCTCGATGTAAGCTGCCGCCGCAGGTTTCCGGCTCTTTCTCCCGCTCTGTTATATGTTTACTCTTTTTCTTTTCCGATCGAATTTTATGTTTACTCTGGTTTTCTTAAGAAGTCAAGAAGATATTACTACACGTATGCCCTTGAACTTTTATGTAAGATGCAATTTCACCCTTTAAGTTTTTAAAAGCTTAATTACTCTTTTATTTGTGTAAATTTGCTTATTTGATAAGGAGTACATTCGTCCTTTTTACTCTCAAATATAAGTGTAATTTTGCCTAAAAATCTCAGGACTTGTTCAATAAATTTTATACATAAGTTTAATTTGTTAGCTCAGTTCATTATAAATATAGTTTTATTAAAATCATCTTAATTCAATCATACAATTATATTTTTTAGCACATTAATTTAAGCTCATTCATCAAAATTATTATCATAACTATTCTATTATACTTTTCAATACATTAATTTTCAGTTTAGTATATAAAAAATAAAGCGTAAAACTACTCCTATACGAATATATTGGTATAGCTATATTAAACTGAATTTATTCAAATAATAGTAGTTTTTTAAGGGAAAAACTGCACCTATAAAAGAGTTAAAAGTTAATTTTGAGTTATAAAAATGGCCTAAAAAATTGAAGGGCAAATACATTAGGACAAAATATAAGGGCAAACTTGCAATAGAATCTTAGAACAGGGAGTACTTTGTAAACTAAAGCGACATTTTGAGGGAATAGCACCGAGTCCTCAAATCACTCCCATGACAGTAAAAAGGTCCGGACTTTTGAATTCCCATTTTCCCACGATGTTTCTGTAGAAACCCAAGAACAAGAGAATGGGTTTGAGGAAGAATCGTCCCCAGGTCCAGGTCGTTTCCATCACCGATGACAGAATCGATGCTGGAGAATCGCGAAGGAAGAGCACTGCAAGAGACACACACTGGGATTTTCTTGTAAGTTAAAGTTCGCTTCTTGAATCTTGGTTCTCTACATTTTGGCTTTGTTTTGAACTGTGTTCATCTTTCCGGTTGATTAAATTGGACCTTTTTTTAAGCTTTCCACCTGATTTTAGCTGCTTGATTGATTATCTGTACTCAATGCCTTTGTGTGTAAAATGTTTAAAGTAGTTTGTCTTTAAATCGAAAAATTTCAGGATGAAATTGAGGCGCCTATGTGGGTAGATCTCATTCAAGAATCGAACCTCAGCTGCCAGGATAAGTTAGCATATTCTTGAACTCTTGTGGATTGGAAGAAGTAAAGATTTTCCATTTATGTAACCCCTTTTTAAGTATGTTTGTGGAACCCTTTTTGCAGAGATAATGGTGATGATGAATGGTTCAACATAAGTCACCCGTAAGTGGCATCTTCCCTCTGTGCTGATTCTTTCGTTTTCTGCTGATATTTTGAGCAATCGAGCCTCTGGTGATTATGTGATGTGCTCTTGATGCTTACAGGTTCCATCACTGCTCTTCATTGCAGCCCATGTCTCCGAAAATCCCTAGTTCAGTGTCAAGATCGAGAGGCAAGGATTTTCAAAGTAGGAAATGGGACCGAGTGAATGAGAGTGTTAGTATTGATCTGCCCCCTTCAGTTAGCAGTCTGAAGAATAGGCCTAGCTACACAATTTCATCAAGTGATAATGTGGCAAGAGATATGAGAAGCTCTAGATCACCATTAGGTATAGGTGGTTCACAGTCAGATGATTCTTGCGAGAAGAGCTGTGTAACTGAGACTGATTTTAGACATGATCAGTTTGTAACTACTACTGAAAGTAGTTGTGAAGGGCAACACCAGGAGTCGTCTGATTTTTCTAGTCGATTACCTGCGGACTCTAGCCGGTTTCTATCACTGCTTAAGAGCAATATGAGGAAAAGCCGTGTTACTAGGCAAGCATCAAGAGTGCTGGTAACTGAAAGGCAATCTGGAGGCCAGAACTCGTCTTCCTCTAAATCCAGTGTGGGGTCCTCCTTCTCTAATGGTTGTGATAGTAATAAAGAAATCACCCCAGGTAGCAGATATCTCCCAGGAGCTGATTTACGTAAGAATCCATCAGCTGTTAATCCAAAAATGAGGACCCGAAGTGCTGCATCATCATCTGTCAAGCAACAAAATACCCAAGGGAAGGTGTGTTTCTGCTAACACTTGTTTGATAAATTCAATCTCATATAATGCTTTCCTCTTTCTTCCTCTCCATTGGGGTTTTTGGTTTACCACTAAATCTTTTCCTTAAATTTAAAATATCTTATCGTGATTCATGTAGATAAAGCATGACTTTGACTCTAATTCCATAAATTTTTATACCATGCTTGCTTTCCATTTTCCCCCAGTCTGCTGTTTTTTTATAACTCCCTCCACTTTAAATTTGGACGCCTTAATGTGATTCATGCATTGCTACATAACTATTTCGGATAATCCATGATTTTAAACTTGATAGATAATGTTGAATGTTGATGTCATGTTGATATCATGTATGCTTTACCACTGATTCCTCCCTTGGATTGAAGTTTGGATGCCTAATCGTTATTCATGCAAGGTTTTGTAAACTGCTATGACTATCTGAAGTACGCCTTTGTCTTCCCTCATCTCCATGAGTTTTACTCTGTTGATTCTTCCTGTTATTTAAAATTTGATCCCTGTTGTGATTGTTAGACTTGAGAAAGTGGCTTTGAAGATGTTTGATACTAAAATCATCATTCTGTCATATGTATTCCTAATCGACTATTTTATGTCAGATTCAACGGCAAACTGTACATGCAAAGGTGCTGGTGCCTTGTTCTTCTTCAAATAAGCTCTCTTCCACAGCTGCAACTGTGAAGGGCAGAGAGAAAGCCAAGGCTGCTAGTGGTGGCCAAATTTTGGCTGCTGCTAAGGAAAATTTCCCAAGGAATGTCCTATCAAACACCAGAATGAGACCAAGTGGAGACTTTATGCAAGTCCAGAGTGTAAATGGAAGGAAATTGCCAGAAAACAGTGCCAAAACTAAACTGGCTAGTCAAAAGGTATGAAGTAGTGTTAAAGCATTCTCTTGTCTTTATTTGTTTCTACACGAGAACAAAGATCTTTTGAGTGGGATTAGATTCTTAAGGATGTAATGCAATCTTGAATCGGTCACATGCAGACTATGTAGTTGATGAGTGGATCGATGTCATCCAGATTGTGCTCCATTTGTACATTTAGTTATGTCTCTTCTGTAATGTCTTGTAACAGGAAAAACATGGCATTGGAGGCGGAGGGAGATCAGGAACTGCAGCTCATCAGAGAGCCTATCACCCTAGGTAGGAAAAAGCTTGGCATGTGTAAATAGTCTGACATTTAACCATGGTTAGTTCGTATAGTTTATTCGGTTGTTGTTAGAGAAAGTATGCAACTTTGCGTGAGAAAGCAACTTTTGTATTGGCTTCCATTACTTCTTTCCAATGTGAAGAATGCCTCTGCCTCTGATAGTGGTGATTACTTGATTCTTCTCGTAACTGATTGACATTGAAGATCATTAAAATGTTGTGTTACTTTACGTAGTAGTTTCTGAATCAGTTATAGCCAGTCTGTTTTGAATTATTTTATCATGCTATCAAGGAATAATTCGTGGTGTCAGTTTCTGACTCGCCAATCTGAATTACGGAGTTTCATACAAAAGCACCACTATTTGTGCACGTGAAACCGTGGTCGGGAAAGGGCCGGAATTCCGAAGCATCGAACCAAAGTAACGTCGTCGTGTAGAGATCATCATTTTGGACAGTTTGTGCCAAAATAATGTCATGTGATTCCCCACCCCAACCTTGGTCTGATCAAAAACACGGTCCAGGGAAATAATAGAGGAAGCAACATGCAAGAATGACAAGGTAGAACATCATAGTTGGGTGTGGGAATGGGACATTTGTTGTCAAAATCGAAAATTTATTCCTTATTTTACGTCCACCCAATTTTAATACAACTTAAATTGATAAATTTTAAAGGTTTGCCAGGAATTTCTTCAATTATCTCAGACCGTTCATTGACACTGTTTGGCATAACTGTGCTTATGTATAAGCAAAACTGGTTTGTAAGTGCTTATCTTAGAAGCGGTTATGGACTTTTCTGCCTTCAAACCAAAAAAAAATAGCTTATATTTTCAAAATAAACTACGTTTTACCAGTTTAACAAAAATTGAAGATGTCCTGTTTATAAACAAAACAGATGAAAAGCTATGCGACCGAGAAATTTGAAATATGTACACTTATTAGAAAGTTATGAAAGGTCGGTTTTTATGGTGATTTGGCTGTGCAATATATATTTGCATGCATGATTGATTAATAAAACAAAAGAACAAAAAGAGGAAGCTGCGAAGAACCTGGGTTGATGAAACGTATTTGCGAACTGGGATTCATGAGAACCATTTTATTTCATCCTTTGTCTCTTTGAGATATACTATGATATCTAAATGGAATATCATCATCATCCTATTATTCTTCTCTTTCCAAATCTTCTGTTCTATAGTCTAGGGCTTCCAAAAATACCCTCTTCCTTTTACACTTATTATGAAAATTATGATATTCATTCCATATTTGAGCTGTCAATTTGGTTTAAAAGGTTAATCTTGTGGTCGGTCAAAATCATTCGGGTTAAAATAAGTTAGGTTGTAATGGATTATATAATAATCGTGTCAGGTTTATAACTGGTCAGGTCAAAATCATCGAAATAAAATTAATTTGGTTTCAGGTCAGATTGTGTTATAATTGAGTTTCTCGGGGTTATATATAATTGAATTTTGTGTCAAATCGTGCCGGATATCAAACTACAACTCTACACCATACACTTGATTATAAATATCAAAAATGTATATTTTAGAATGTACACAATTTGATATAATATAAAAGGAAGAAAGAGCATGCTCCACATTTTATCCATCGCTAGTGAGTGATTGTGAATGAATGCTGCATAAACTAGTACTCTCCTACACTGCTAATCAGCACACAATAAAAATTTGTACTGGATCGTACGACCAAGACATCTCTTAAATACCTGAAAACAACATTTCCACCCTTTAGCTAGCAAAGGCATTGCTTTCATTATATATACAAGCCTGATTGTTTTTGCCTAATGAAAATTGTGATTACATCTTTGACATTATTGTTTGCTACTACTATCATATTCAACAATAATAGTATAGTCTAATGTGTCACAACAATACTTATGTTTTACATATAATTTACCACATATATATATATATATATATATATATATATTTAAAAGTTTCCTTAATATACAACATCATCACTATTTCAATATTTCAAAAATGTGAAATAGCTATAATTACAAAAATCATTTCCCTCGCCCCAACTGTGATTGGTTGGGTTGGTCGGGTGGAATCATTCTTCATCCTTTTTAATCAAGAACAAGAGCGATCGACTCTAAACTTTTGTTACGTATAAATTATAAGAAGTTGAAATGAAATAAAATAAGTAATTGTATAACTGAGTTGAGCTAAATGTTAATTAAATTGGACAAAATTAAATTTAATAAATCAAAATAATTTTAATTAAATTAAAGTGTAATTAAGATAGAAAAAAAGTTTAATTAAAGGAGAGAAATTATCCATTCACCAAACATTAGTCATGTACACTCATAGAATTTTCAAAAAAATCATATACACTCATAGATATCAAGTTATATATCAACAATTAATATGGTAATTAAGAACTGAAAATGTTATTAAACAAAATATATCAGTTAAATTAAACCTGTAGATTATGTATATGTAACATAAGCGAGATTCACCACATTCATTTTAACATTCACCAAACACAAATCATAGATTATCAATGATATCACAGGATATTTTGGTAACTTCATCTCACATTTCACCTACATTTGTCCGTTAGCTCTCCAAAATTAAGGAAAGAACAAACTAGTACAATCTTGGCGTCATCTTTCCCTTCAAAAAACATTCATTTTCTCAAAAATAAATAAAATCATCATCCTCACCAAGTACATATTCCTCAATTCACAGATATATAATTATCATCATCACATTCAGTACTATCACTTCCCAATTATTCAATTACTAAATCATCAAATATTTAACACTCATAAGAAACTGCCCAGAAACTCACCTCCCATTAACCAGAAAACTCCAGTATATATATAAACTCAGAATCATCCATGGCCAGCCGCGGCTATTTCACGGCGGAATCCTCCGCGCACGGCGGTGCATTGGGGTACGGAGAGGACGAGGACGACGACGACTTCGGTGAAGAGTCCGATGATTCCGAGGAAACCGACCACAGCTGCCGCGGCGCGCTGCTGTCCGCCGGCGGGAGGCTTTTCGGGTCCGGCCGGTGCAGGAATTGGTTCCTCGGCCAGGTACTTGACCCGAGATCGCCGTGGATCCAGGAATGGAATCGGGTTTTTCTACTGGTCTGCGCGGCGGGTCTGTTCGTGGATCCGTTGTTCTTCTACACGCTCTCCATCAGCGATAACTGCATGTGTCTGTTCGTCGACGGGTGGTTCGCCGTCACGGTGACGGCGCTGCGGTGCATGACGGACGCCTTGCACGTGTGGAACATGTGGCTGCAGTTCAAGATGAGCAAACGGCCGGACCGGCTGCACGCGGTGGCGCCGACGGTGATCATCAACGGCGACGAGGAGGATCAGGTAAGCGGCGGCGGCGGCGGCAGAGCTTCGCCGGAGAACAGCGCTAAGTCGGTGGCGCTGAGATATCTGAAGTCGAAGAAGGGTTTTCTGTTCGATCTCTTTGTGATTCTGCCTCTGCCTCAGGTTAGATGATTGTTGAATTAATTGAGCATTGATTTCTGTTTGTACTTCTGTTCGTGCAGAATCTGATTGTCGGAATCAGAAAACAAATTATTCAAATGTTGTTTATTCCGTCACACCGATCAAAACTTATCTAAATGAAAAATTATTTTGAATTTTATTTATCTAACATGTTAGGCACTTATTATGTGGATTGTACGTGTCCGAACAATCTATGATGGTTACAAAATAATTAGGCAACTTATCAATGATGATTTTTATTAGTATGAGTTGAGTCCAGTTTGATACCAAGTAATATTCTTTTTATCTTTATCGAGTCTAAACTTTTTTTCGACCAAACCGAGGCTCCAAACTTAAAATGTGGTTAAAAAGTGAAATGGATCCACTAATTATAAAAGTCTCTACATTTATTATTAAAACTGGTATCTTCAATTGATTGAATAAATTATCACATCTCCCATGAATAAGTGTCCGTGTTTGAGTATTAATAACTTTTTAATGTTATAAGTACATATTAATTATATATAAAATTTCAATTTTAGAATATATACATTTCATAGACTTTTTGAAAATATGCTCAAATACAATTAAATTATTTGTGGGAGGGAGAGATTATAATCTACCATTAATGTTTTGTTACATATATAACAAAAAAATAGTTGAGTTTAGATGAATTGTTTGAATCAGTTAATTTTAGTTCAGTTCAATTCAGTCGGGAATGGAGAAGATAATGTAGAATGGTGAGTGTGTGAGTGTGTGTAAGGCTAGATTATACGGCGGGAGGATTACGGGTGGCGAAAATTAGTTGCGGGAAATGACAAAAGGCATGCATGTCAGCGATTAATTGTTTGCATGTGACGTCTGTTTGTTTGCGGTAAAAAACAATTCTATTTTTGGCCTTTTCTTAAATTTCTTAGATAAATACTTTATAAATGCATAACTAGAGCTGGTTATTTATGGTATAATTCAAATCGTACGCGAATGTTTGTTCAATTTTACAATTTAATATTAATTTTAAATTGTATTACGTAGTTATAATCATCATGGGTTAAGAAATGTATTTAAAATTGCGTCAAGAGATCATTACTATTTTAAGATCACAATCTTATCTAGTGGGGTACTGTTTGCTTAAGGAAATATTAGTATTAAGTAAAAAATTATTAATGCCATGAAGTGATTTGAGAGCAATTAATTAAAATTTGAGGCTCAAGATATAATTTAACTAAATAAAAATAAAAATGAATTAATTTGACTGAACAGCTGTTAATTTCAAAACTTTAGGTCTTATAATATGATGTCAATAAGAATGAAATCGCATTGAAAAGGACAAACTTTGATAAATTCGAACTTATCACGTCTTTCTACATTTTAATTTTAATATATAAAAATTATTGTGATTAATGTTTAAATAATGTGAAGTTGAATTTGTTTTGCAGATTGTGCTATGGATAGTGATTCCAAAATTGTTGAAAAGCGGATTAACCACATCGGTGATGACGGTGTTCTTAGTGATGTTCCTGGTTCAATACCTCCCCAAGATTTACCACTCCGTCTGCCTTTTGAGGCGAATGCAGAATCTCTCCGGCTACATCTTCGGCACCGTTTGGTGGGGGATCGCCCTCAACCTCATCGCCTATTTCGTCGCTTCTCACGTAAATCTTTCAAACTAATTTACGACTAGTTAATTAGTTGGCCATTCAATCAACTATTTCAATATTCGACTGCCAATAAAATGACCATATTTTTCATGTGTTGTGTTGTTTTTAATTTTAAATTGAAAGAAACTTGAAATTTTCAGGCGGTGGGAGCATGTTGGTACTTGCTAGGGATGCAGAGAGCGGCAAAGTGCCTGAAATCGCAATGCATGCAAACAAGCGGATGCGGGCTGCACATGCTGGCCTGCGAAGAGCCTATCTACTACGGAACAACGAGCCTGGTCGCCAACAAGCTTCGCCTGATCTGGGGAGAGACCAAGTCGGCTCGGTCGGCTTGCCTCGAAAACTACGACGACTTCGACTACGGGGCTTACAAATGGACCGTTCAGCTGGTGGCCAACGACAACCGCTTGGAGAAGATACTCTTTCCCATCTTCTGGGGCCTCATGACTCTAAGGTTCGTAACTGCAAACTTTTAGGTCAACTTTTTCGCATTTTACCATAAAATTTGGATAACGTTTCATGTGAAATCAGTCACAATAGACTTTGATCATTCAGTGTATTATTCATGATCTTCTCACTTTCATATCTGATATCCTCACTTTTAAGACTGATATTTTACATATTAAACATGATTATTCATTGAGACGAATGGTCTAAAATTTGAGGTTTTAATTTTACTTGTGTAAATTATAGTACATTTGGGAACCTGGAGAGCACAACAGATTGGCTGGAAGTGGTTTTCATAATCATTGTCCTAACAACAGGGCTCCTTCTTGTAACCATGCTTATTGGGAACATCAAGGTGAGTGATCATGAAAGCTCTCTTGTTTTTACTGAAAAGAGGATTTTTATGTGATTATGCAACTCTTTGGTTTTTGTTTTTTCAGGTGTTTTTGCATGCAACAACGTCAAAGAAACAAGGTATGCATCTGAGGATGAGGAACATAGAGTGGTGGATGAAGAAGAGGAAGCTACCTTCGACCTACCGGCAGAGAGTGCGAACCTATGAGCGGCAAAAGTGGGCGGCGATGCGCGGTGTTGATGAGTGTGAGATGATTCGGAACCTGCCGGAAGGCCTCCGGAGGGACATCAAGTATCACCTCTGCTTGGACCTAGTTCGACAGGTAATTATATTTTTTCGTTTGTGCAGTTTAATATGGGACAGATTACCGTTTTTAATTAAGACACACAATAAAAGAAGTTCATTGTTTACTTGTGTAACTATCTCAGGTACCTTTGTTTCAACATATGGATAATTTGGTCCTGGAGAATATTTGTGACAGGGTGAAGTCCCTGATTTTTACCAAGGGAGAAACAGTAAGTTCTATATTATATGTTTGATCATTAATTTGACATATATATTGTTCATTCTAATCCCTTTTTCTTTTTTTAAACAACTTTTCACTTAGTATATCAGTTTAGTGAAGCATGAAATAACTTCAGTTCATGAAATAACTTCAGTTCAACGTACCAGTATATCAGTTCTGGTCAATTTAATTTAGTAAAAACAGTTTTATGAAATTTAGGTTCATTTAGTCATATTGATTGTATTTTCAATACAGAAATTTTTATATCAGTTTAGTTCAGCATGAAATAACTTGCCTAACTTGTTTTTTTGTTGTTAGATAACAAGAGAGGGAGATCCTGTCCGAAGAATGCTATTTATAGTAAGAGGGCATCTGCAAAGCAGCCAAGTGCTCCGAGATGGGGTGAAAAGCTGCTGCATGTTAGGCCCCGGCAACTTCAGCGGCGACGAGCTTCTAACCTGGTGCCTCCGCCGCCCGTTCATCGAGCGTCTGCCACCGTCCTCCTCCACCCTAGTCACTCTCGAGACCACGGAAGCCTTCGGGCTCGAGGCCGAAGATGTCAAATACGTGACACAGCATTTCCGGTACACATTCGTGAACGAGAAGGTTAAGAGAAGCGCAAGGTACGTATTAGCTAGGTATACTTAATTTTAGTTCAGTTCAGCCATAAACATAGTGCCTTTTATGGTAATGTTGAGGTTTGGGTTTTCTTGTTAATGTGGTTAATTGTCTAGATATTTTGGTTCTGGTTTTGCCACTGAAAGCACTATATGCTTCAGCCCGGATGGCAAACGTGAGATCCGTTGCCATCCAGTTTACATAATTTTAGTTCAGTTCAGATCAGGAAAAATAATAGTGCATTTTATGTGTCATGTTGACGTTTAGATTACATTTTATTGTCTTAATATTTTGTTCTGGTTCAGGTACTATTCCCCTGGATGGCGAACATGGGCATCTGTTGCCATCCAGCTGGCGTGGAGGAGGTACAAACATCGTCTCACGCTTACGTCATTGTCGTTCATAAGACCTAGGAGGCCGTTGTCTAGGAGCTCTTCACTCGGGGAAGATAGGCTCAGGCTGTACACCGCTCTATTGACCTCGCCGAAGCCAAATCAGGATGAAATTGACTTATGAAATTGTGTTTTCAAGATGTTTGATTTAGAAATTTAAATGCAATGTGTGGTTTTGCATTTTGTATATTGGATATGTATTTTAATGTGGCCCTTCTAGGATGATCCAACCATTATGGTGATGAATATGTATTTTGCAAATGGTATGAATTGCACTTGTGCAACTGGGAAATGGTTATAATAACTAGTTATTATATTTAGTGCTTGCTTTTTTGTGTTCCATAATGATATAGATTAATTGTAGTTCTTAGGTTTAATTTCCTCTACTTTTTGCTAGCCAAGTTAGCTAAATTGATTGCAAAAGGAACTAATTGCTCAATTTGATCTCTGAAATACCCCTGAGATTATATACATCAAACTTCAGCAACAATATTGATTACAAAAACGCCGGTGAAATCGAGTTTTCGCTCAGGCAACCGATTGTGTTCCGACAGAGGCGCCCCTGAAAAGCAAAATGGCGAGGCTGCCAATACAGAAGTGAATGAAGCATCCATGGCAATGTGTGACAAATGATCCAAAATCAGTCCCAACTATGCATTGCCATCCGTTTCCATGTGTCTCGTCGAATGCCTAAACACATAAACAAAGATACATACACCATTAATTGTACGTTACTACAACCAAAAAAAAAAAAAAAAATCAACATAAACCTAAAAATATTTGATCATGGTAGACCAATGCCTTATCATGTCTTCAATTTTATGTATTGAAGCACTCTTAGAAAAAAAATAGAGAATTATAGATCTATGTTATATTATTTTTCCTGCCAAATTATAAGATTTCTATCGACAGTATGTAACAACATACAGGAAACACTATATACGTTAATAAAAATTATTAAATGGGACGAGTTTCAATTGGTCTCAAGAGTTTAATAGGTAAAAGATCAGACTTGAAAGTAAGAAGATCAATATAGAACATGTAATTATCAGACATAAAATTAAGAAGATCAACATTTGTCCTATGTCTAAATTAGGACCGTTCTATGGGTGACGCTATCTCGTTGTTAAATTCCATAACTTACTCGAATTAGGTCAAAAATGAATACTCCCTCCGTCTCATACAGAACTACACAGTTGATTTTTTACGGTCTTCAATGACCATGTTTGACTGTTAATATCTTTAATTTTACACAATAAAAATATGTAAAAAATTACTTTTTGAAATATACATGTTAAAATGAATCTAGCAATATCTTATACAATGTCTTTATAATTTATATATTAACTTATAATTACAGTCAAAGTTTTCTAGGTTTGACTATGAAAAGTCTAAGTGTGCAGTTTAAATTGAGACATAGGGAATGGGCGTTTTTTTTTTAAAGTCAATGGACTAATAGCAACCTAAACAGCAAAATCTCCTAACTAGTAATTCGAAACGGCTGATATGTGTTTCAAAAGCATGCTAACCGTTATTAACTAATCATGTATAGATGGAACAAAAGAGTGGTAATTAAATTAAAATTTTGAGGTGAGATTTACCTTCTTTATGAAACAAGCAATTTGAGTGGATTCAGTGACATCGAAGAAGTCGAGTGCCTTGGCTGCCAAATCAAGAGCATCTCCCTGCATCGTCTTTAGCAGCTTTGCCTTCCAACATTTTCTTTTTCTCTGATAAAATTTATTCAACAAATAAACGATCAAAATGAATTGTAGAATATTGAAAGCAATAATTTGTTTTATTTCTTCCGAGTATGCTGGAACGGATTATTTATAGGGAGAAGAAAAGTAATATTTTGTGGCCAGAAAGAGAACAGAGACTAGTGAGTGAAGGATTTGTGCGAACTGGAAAATTTTATCATGAAGATGAGGTTGTGAATATACTGAGAACACAAATTTGTATATATTTCAAAAAATAAAATAAAAGAGATTTTTATATGAAGTGTGTGGAAAGTGAAGAAAAGTGTTGGAATCTATGGTCCCTTTTTTGGTCTTTTACACGTCTGTATTTGATCATACATAATTGATAGGTCTTGGATTGATGCCACGAGTAAGATCAACAAATTAATTGGTGGAACATAAATTTTAAAATAAAACCTAATTTTCAAAATTATTAGTATATACTTGCCTAGTTGGCCGACTACGTACTTTTGTCTTCAGATTCTTAATTTTAAAACCTACTTCTTCTTTTTTAATGTAAAACGTAATATATTAATTAAAGGAAACAGTAAGAGTCGTGACTCTATCATGTTCGTTACACACCAACGACCTATCTACTTTTTTAACAAAATATAAATGAAACTTCGTCAATACACTTCTAACTACATTGGGCATAAAGTCTTTTTTTGACACAAATAATTAGATTTTGATTCTAATTCTTAATTTTAACTTATCTTTGGAGTTTTTTTTTATAGCAAAACTAAATTTCATTTTATATATTAATTTGAAAGTTTAAACAAAATGTAGCTTGATCAGATGCTCTAGATACAAAATGTTCCTTATTGGATATCTTCTTCCTTCGATGGCCGTTCTGAACGTTATCGCTAGTATCATCCTCTTAAATACTTAGATCATCCTCTTTATAAGGGCCGCTTCGAATTCGGCCGGCCTTTGAGTGCACAGTGTTGCCCTGACCCACCTATCAAATTCTATGTAGGCCATAGGAGGAGTGCCAGCGGATGCCATTAACGAGGTGAGCATCGGGCACGCGGCTAAATAAGCACTAATCACATGTTGGTAGCTGGGATTCTCATCTCCGACATCGGCAAGAGATTGTTCTTCTGCCCACAAGTAATTTCACAAGAATCAAACATAGCTAATGAAAACAAAACATTTCTCCTATGTTTAAAATGCGGCCCAGAAAAATAAAAGTTACCTGGTTATTATATCCCGGGTCGGCGAGTCAAAGGGGCGGATAGTGCGGGCCGGGTATTTTTGAACACCCCTACATCCATCTGATTTAATACAAACAATGTTCTCTTCGTTTGATTTACCTACAAACAATGTGCGGCCCGGGCCGGGTATTTCTAACTACAGAAAGAAGACTAGTCTGATAACTTGCTAGCTTTCCAAGTGTGCGAATCGCTGGAAGAATCATAGCAGATCCGGAATGCCTATGAAACATGTGTCTTAACAACATCAATACCACAATAAATGGATGAGAAAGATACAATTCGACAAGAACATAACCTACCTAATGATGTTTACAAGATGCGAGAAAATGCCTAGTTGTGACACAACTTGGGCTTTGCTCTTTCGGACCATCAGAAATGAAGGCAAGACACCATCATACACCCTGGACTACAGAAAGAAGACTAGCCTGATAACTTGCTAGCTTTCCAAGTGTGTGAATAGCTGGAAGAATCATAGCAGATCCGGAATGCCTATGAAACATGTGTCTTAACAACATCAATACCACAATAAATGGATGAGAAAGATACAATTCGACAAGAACAAAACCTACCTAATGATGTCTACAAGATGCGAGAAAATGCCTAGTTGTGACACAACTTGGGCTTTGCTCTTTCGGACCATCAGAAATGAAGGCAAGACACCATCATACACCCTGGAGTAGGATCTTGCCATGTGAATGAACTAGTACATTCACTTGATCAATGGGAAGTGTAGGGTTTTCCATGCACATGGAGGATAAGACCCATGCTGCTCTTTCCACAGCTGAATGCTTCACTTTTTCATTCAAAAGTGGAATCAAATGCATGAGTGTGCCCTCCTTGATGAGAAGGTCGTGGCACTCACTGGAATCGCGAGCAATCACCCACAATGCTCTAGAAGCCTACATAATAAAATGATTCGACGGAGAAATGATTAGACCACTGGTACAAATGCTTGATCCTAACTTCAGTGGGACAAATGCTTGATCCTAAGATCCTCATTGATTTGGCAATTATAAGGTTGTTTCCCTCCTTCTTCAGCGTTTCCACTTTAGCTTGGTAGCCCGCTTCCAACAGCAGCTTCACGGCCTGGTTCTTCTTCTTTTTGACTACTTTCCCTTCATGTAATCTGTTTATGTCGTCCAAGAGTTGTTGCATCCAGTCACCTTCAATCTTCAGGAGTTTTTCCAAACAAATCAAGCAATAAATTGTCCCACTGAAGTTAGGATTAAGCATTTGTACCAGTGGTCTAATCATTTCTCCGTCGAACAAGGCCTCTAGTACCAAAATTTGACAAAAGCTCGATTACAGCTAGAAATTTTCAAGTATAGCACTGGAAGTTTTATAAGATCCAAGCATAAACAATTGCGTATTGACTTAAAAAAAATGGAATACAACAAACAAGATAACAAACAATTGCTGAACACCGGATACTACGCTAATTTGTTTCTCCCGACTAAAAAAACAAACTCCATATGAAATTGATTTGTTTCTCCCGACTAAAAGCAAACTAATTGGGGAAAAACCCCGGATTCAATTATAAGCTTAGCACTGTATGATGTTTCAAATGCCTTGTACAGTATTGCCACAACCGCTTGACATTGTTGCTCCAGGAAGTCAACCTTTTTCAGGGACTAACAAAGCCCTGTTAGAAAAGATTAAATATTCATAACCATGTAACTGATCTTTTGCATATAAGAGTAGGTAAAACATTAAAGCATTAGAATAAGAATATTTGAGATTTATATCCAGTTTTCTTAGAAATGCAAGGACAGAAGAGGATTGATAAAGATTCGTTAGAAATGCATAAAGATTCGTCCAAGTTACAATGGAGTTTTGGTTGGGACGGATGGAGTAGTTCAAATGATTCAAGGACGGAAGAAGGAAAAACTCATTGTGATACTATTCTTTCTTCTAGATTTTGGAGCTGAGTGGAGAATTGTATTAGAGCATCACATCCTCTTTTTATTGTTTTGAGGATAGCCGACGCGGATGAGAAACCGGCTATGATTCGGGAGTCTTTGGATAAAGGGGCTAGGATATTGAAGAAAGATATAGTTGAGAACCGTTGGAGATAAAATGAGAGTGGTATTACATGGAGTGGCATTATTTCTTAACCCTTCCAAATATTTTGACCTTAAAAAGAAGGATGACTCGCGGGCTTGAGACAATGGTGTAAGATGAATCTTTGCAAACTAAATTCTTTCGTCAAGTTCGTGATTATGGATATATATGAGTGGAAGCTTTGGAATTAGCGTAGCTATCAAGAACCAAAAGATGATGAGTCCATGTAAGGCTCTGTTTATTAGACCTTATTTCTTGATGTACTGAACTGAATTGAATTGAACTGAATTGAATTGAACTAAACTGAATTGAACTGAACTGAATTGAATTGAACTGAACTGAATTGAACTGAACTGAATTGAAGTAAAAAATGATGTATTGAAAAATGGAATCAGCATGACTGAATTAACCTGAATTTCATCAAATTACATTTTCACTGAATTGAACTGAATTGAACTGAACTGATCTACAAATAAGCTCTGGTAAACAGGGCCTAAGTATTATTACCTTTCAACTCTTATTTTTTATTAGTAAATCTTGCAAACTATATTAAATATTTTTGTTGTCTAGACTTTAGTTACTTGAATGGTGGATTAATTTTGGTAATGAAAATCTAGCACTCCAAGAACTTGCTCTTCTAGTTGTTGGTTTTTCCTTTTTTATTCTTGTTTGAAATTTTCTTTCCACTTCTAGGGTGGTTTTAATTCTCTTTTCATTTCTAGGGTAATAGTTTCTTGTATTTATAGTATTGCCCCATAAGTTTAGTTAGATCCATCTGACTCTGATTCTTCATAAGAACTAGAGCTGATCTCTGATTCTATTTCTATGATGTAAACATTTTTTGTTTCATCATATTTTTCTTCTATGGGTTCATATCCCATTTTATTTGCTAATTCTAATATATTGATTTTATTAGAATTTTGTCTATTAGGACATTCATTCGCATAATGCCTTTCTATATTGCATATCCAACATCTACAGTTTTTCTTTCGTTTTGGACATAATTTTTGTTTTTAAGATTTATGATCTGACTTTTTAAAGAATTTTCCTGGTTGAAATTTCTTTTTCTTTTTAATAAATCTATATTTAGAAAAAAAAATCTTAAAAAATGATGTTTTCTTCTTTTTATAATCTTTTTTACATCCATATTCTTTAGGAGTTTCTCCCGATATGGAACAACATCTCTTATTAAACTTCTTAAGTTTTTTCTGTGTTCTTGTTAATTCACAGAGTTTTGCTAATTCATCTTTGACTATTCTCATAGCATATCCTAGACTGAAACTAGTGGTTGTACTACCTCTTGTTTCGTCTTCGAATCTTTTTAAGCATTTTTCTCCTATAAGAGGGATTTTTCTAAGATATTGAAGTACCATTTCTGGAAAATCAACTTGATTTAATTTATAAAGATTTAATTCATAATCACAGTTGAATTGTTCTAGAAAACAAATATCGCAAAGTTGTAATTCTGCTTATCGTTTTTTAGCTTTTTCTTGTTCTATTTCCTTTTCATACTCTTTATTAATAGAAAGGTCAATTCCTAGGAACGTGGTGTATAATGCATCTAGGATTTTATCTAAGATGTCATGTGGTATTTCTCCATTTGGAGGTTCTCTCCAATTTGTATCTTTTATAAATTGTTTTGCTATTCCTAGACTTTTATGTTCTAGTAATAATAATATGGTTCGGGGATCTTCATAAGCCTCAGAATTAGTTTGTATTATCAAACTTTGTTCTGCTGCCCATTTATCGATGCGTTCTTTTATGTCATATTGGCAATCAATATTCAAGAAATCTCCATCGGATCCTTTTGAACTTCCTCCAACCCTAGTCTTTGCACTTTCTGGAAAGTATCGAGGTTGATTAGGTTTTCTTCTTTTTCTTCCTGTGTTAGAGGGTCCAGCTATATCTTCTAATTTTACCCTAAAATTTTCAGGTATAGTTTCAGTTTCAGAATCGCTGTTCGAAACTGCTTCTTCTGTTTCAGGTTCACTTAGTGAATCTTCTTTGTTTAATATTTTTATTTGGTGTTTTTCGAATCCAAATAATTGTTTTAATTCTGTGCTATTTTCTATTTCTTTGTTTGCTAGATTTTCGTTGTCTAATTCTAGCAACCTAATAGCATTATCAAGTAGATTAAAATTTTCTTCGTCTACTTGTAATTCACCATCTTCTAGGTGATCCCAGAAGATTTGTTCTACCTTGGTCATATAGTTGGTCATTATTTCTTACCAAATGGCCAAGTTAATGCGTTAGGGTTACCTGATGATCCTAATTCAGCATTTCCTACTCCATAATTCGGATAACAATATTTTCCTAAACCTATAGGTTTTGGCTTTTCTTCTTCGTCTAAAGGAGTTATTTTTAGATCTTTTTGCTTTATGGCTTCTAAAACTTCCTTTTGATTTTCTTGAATTATTATTTTTAATTCAATAATAATTTTTGCTGGTACAGCTTCTAACTTATTATCTTCGTTAGTTAGAATTTTTAGAATTTCATCTAGTTTTGTTTTTAAAGAGTTTATATCTTCTTGTATTTCTTTAAGACTCATTAAGACATCTGTTCAAGTTGACTTTCCATGTCTTCTATTCTTTTTGAAATTCCTATTAAGAGATCTCTCTTACTAGGTTCTTTGGAAATACTTTTCTGGATGGTTCTCCAATTATAAGCTTATTCCTTTCTACTTTTGATTTATAATGTTCTCCCATGAGTTTTTTATCTTTAGCTATATCAATAGCCCAAGAATTATCCATAGGAGAGATTTCAGAAAACTGTTTTTCTTGAACAGTTCCTATTTGTGAAAATACATCTTCTAGTTCGATGTATTCTTTCTTTTTATAGTCAATACTGTGATGACTATTGGTTAAAGCATAAGCAACCAGATAGGTTAAGCTAAATACTTTATCTCCTTTATTCATTAAATTTTTTCTTTCAAATTTATGAACAAAAGATAATGTTTTGTCTAGATTTTCTGTATCTATACTAATTCCAAATTTAGGATATACTGTAAACATGAATTTTTGGTAGGCTAAATTTCCTCTAGCCGCACCTAAAATGCAGTCTTTTCTATCATTTATTCTATTATCCATTAAAACCATTTTTACTGGAGAATCTATCCCTTCTTGAAATTCTGATTTCAATAGGATTTTAACGGCACCAAAGTGTACCATTGTGATAGTAGATCTGATTTTACTATCTATTTTGTTTAAATTTTCTTTAATCTCTTTTAGAGTGATTAAAGGTAAATATACAGCTCCTGTAGTATCTTTGATATCTACATGCATTTCTTTAGTTCCTACAAAATAGTAGATGTTATTTTTCCTTTTTAATTTTTCTAAAAAGGATATATTAAAGATATTTTCTTTTCTTAAATTAAGTCTTGAGGACCTAATTTTCGAAAGTAATTCTTGTTTTATCAAGAAACTTCCAATGAATCCTTGGTTAGATTCAAAGGTTTGAACATTAGAAACATCTTGATTTTCATCAATTGTTTCTTCTATATCATTTAAATGATTCATTTTAATGTTGAATCTTTCAAATAATTATAAACATGGCTCTGATACCAGGTTTCTGTTTCTGTTGGTTCTGTTGGTCTATCTGCGGAATTTTTATTTTTCTTTGATACATTTTATACATCCTTTATAGATGTTCATATAATGCACAAGAGTTTGATGTTTTTCACAAAATCTTGTTCCATAACTATATCTAGATTGACTATAAGGGCCAATTCTACGGAATTTAGATAATTTCTTATCTTCTTTAGTTAATTCTCTGTCAAGAATTGATTTACAAACGTTTTTATTCATTTGAATGATTTTTGAGAGTTCATCCTTTTGCACGTTCTTGAGATTCTTTTATACATTTTATGCATACTTTAAAGGTATTCATAAATTGTACATAAATTTGGGTTTGATGTTTTTTACAAAACTTAGTTCCAAAACTATATCTAGATTGACTATTAGAGCCAACCCTATGGAATTCAGATAATTTTTTATCTTCTTTTGTTAATTCTCTGTTATTACAGATGTTTTTATTCATTTGATTAATTAAATCTTTTAATGATTTATCATTCAAGATAGATATTGATTTAAACAGTTATGTTTTCAAATTCCTCAGAGGAAATAGTAAAGTTCTTAAGTGCTGGTAATAGATCACGCGAAGAATATCAAAGCAAATATCTGTCCTTGTAATATTATCAAAGTATAATGCCGTACCTTAATTTTCAGCTGACTTCTTCAGTTTCTGGACCTGTAGATCCAATCATTTGCCAATTCCTTTCCCTAGCGACCTCCTGTCTAAACGGTACTTTTGAACTATTCAGGCGTTGGACTCCAGGATGCTACTTTGGTGAAATATGAAGATATACTGTGAAGATTTAAACGGCTTTTATTGATAATAGAAAAAGGTTACAGATAGTACATGATCAGCACTATGACTATACTATTCCTCCGGGGAGGATTCTACTCAAACATGAAGGCTTTATTAACTGGGATGAATGGATGAAGGTAGTGGAGTGTGTGTGTGAATCGTGATGCCTTTAACTAAAATGGAACTCTTCCTTTTATAGACAAGGAGAGAGGGTCTTGTTCGTCATTGCTGACGTTTTCTTCCACTAACTTTTACATGGTGGAGGATGAGCTGGTGGAGCCAAGGGCATCTTTAGGTGGGATGTCACTGCTTCCATTACACTTCTGGCACATATAGTGGATGCCAACTTTTTGTGCTTTTTCCTCCATCATTTTGCAGATAGTGGTCTTATGGGACCCGAAGGCTCCATTATTGCAAATCTTTCTCTGATAAGATAAGATTGCTTTTTCACTTTCTTCTCCGATTGGTTTGAATGAGCTGGAGAAAATTAAGATCTTATCGTCTGCATGATTGACGAAAATCTTATCCTCTGAATGGAATCCGAAGATACGAGATAAGTATTTTTCAATACTCTTCTCTGCAAGTTCTGGGAGATCTGATTCTTCCAGTTTTTCTTCCATTGCTTTAGAAGAAAGGTATTGCTTTCCGCTACTGACCCCGATTTGAACCAGGTAGTGAGGCGTAGATACTTGTACACCGTCTTTACACAGAGGAAGGGTACTTTGGACTTTGATGAAGATATCTTTTTCAGAATCTTTGAGCACCTTAGTTCTGTAAGCCTTGATGGCTTTCTTGACCTGCTTGGGTAGCATACTGATTTCCAAGAGGTTTTTGCTGGGGTAGATTGTTCGAATCAATCCACAAGTCCATGCTTCTGCTATCTGTTGAGGATTAGCATTCTCACAAAAGTTATAATAACTAATGTTGGTCTTATCGTTGGTGAAGTAATGTTCATCAACGAATTGTTGCTCTGTGGCACGCCTTGCCATGGAATAAAGATACATAAAGTCAGAAACTCTAAGATCTGGTAATTTGCCGTCATCCACTGGATTAGGGGTCTTAACCGGGAGTTTTCCAAGAGAAACTTTGGTCATTTTGGCTTGGCTCATTGCTAACGCATAGCTGTTTGGCTTGAGAGTTGCAACACTGGTGATGTATTCCAGGGGAGCTACATTATTCTCTGTGCAGTATAAATTTGCTGCTGTTCTTGCCTCCATGAAAGTTCTGTATTTTTTATGCTTAATACCAGAAACACCACAGGTGGCTTTTTCTGCAATGCTCCATGTTTCATAGATGCCTGCATTGGGACCATTAAAGACAACATAGTATGCCTTTGAATTTGTATTTGGGATTTGAATTCCCTTTTCATTGGATTTCTCCAAGACTGATAATGACTCAGGTTTAATAGGGATTGGAATTCCCATATTAGGCCTTAGAATTAAATCTATTGGCTTAATTAACCTTTGTGAGGTCTGTACCTCTGTCTGAATTTTTGGTAAATTCACAACCTTCTCCGGATTTGATATGTCTTTACTCGGAGCCGGACTCTCGAGACTAGATTCAGTTTTCTTTATTGTTTCAGAAGAAGGAACAGAATTATCCTTTTGTTGTTCAGACTTAAAAAGTCTTACAAAATTGAGCTTAGCTCTGATGAGAGCAAGTTCTTGGACTAGAAGTCCTTCCCTTATCAACAACTGTTGTTCTTCATCCATCGTAAGATGGTTTTAACAATCTCAAATAGAGATTGAGGTTTTACCCTCTAATATACCCCATCCATGATGGTTATCAGCTGCAGAAAACATAAGAGTCAATTAATTGTAAAACTCTCTTGTCAAGAAATCTGCAAAGACATTCTTTGTTCCTACAATGTGTTCAACATCAAAATCATATCGTGTTAGCCACATTTGCCATCGAATTAATCTTCCTTGTTTTCTATCACCTTAGGTTGATTTTTAGGAAGTATGTAAAGTTTTTGTTATCTGTCCTGAAAAGAAATCTGCAAGGAGTTAGATAAATGCTAAACTTTTTTATTACCTTAATAATTGCAATATATTCTTTTTCATTACTATGGTAATTTAATTCTGCTGCTTTGAAGCTGCCTGATGTGTAGCGACAAATTCTTTCGATATTGTTGTTATCTATAGCTTTGAGGATTCCTCCCCAGTATTCATTAGATGCATCTATCTCAATGATGAGTTTATCTTCTAAAAGAGGATGATAAAATTTTTCAAAACTTGTTAGATTCTTTTTTATTTTACCTATATAGGTTGTATCAGAATCTTTCCATTCCCATGCAACTCCATCTTTCAATTTTACCTGAAGAGGTTTTCTTATTTCTGCAAGTTTAGGAATGTAATCAGAAGCATAAGTCAATATTCCGAGAAATCTCTGAAGTTGTTTCTTATCTTCTATCTTATTCGGGAACTTATGTATATGTTCGAGAATATGAGGTTGAGGACTGTGAGTTCCTTGATTTATTTCTAATCCTAAGAAATTAATCTTTTCTTTAAAGAGTTGTGCTTTTTTCTTAGAGAGAATTATTCCTAATTCTTCACATTTCTTTAAAACCATTCCTACATGTATATAGTGTTCTGGTTCATTGTTGCTGAAGACGAGAATATCATCAACATAGACACAACAATAATTTTTCAAAGGATCTAAATGCATTCTGCATATGTCTTTGAAATATGGAAGGTGCTTGTTTTAAACCAAATGGTACAACATTCCATTGATAATGTCCTTGAGGACAAGTAAATGCAGTTAATAACTGTGATTCGTTATCTAGCAATACTTGCCAGAAACCTGATTTGCAGTCAAAACTACTGAAAATCTTTTTGCCCCTAATAAGACTTAAGAGTTCATCTTTATTAGGTAAATTATGGTTGTCTCCTATTGTTGCCAGATTAATGGCTTTATAGTTAACCACCATTCTTTTCTTTCCACGTCTTCTTTCTGCTTCATTTTCTACAAGGAAGGCAGGTGACATGTGTGGACTTTTACTAGGCTTATTTACCTTAAGTTCTAGTAATTCTTGAATTTGTCTACCAAATTCTTCTCTATCTTGAGGACTGTATTGCATAGGTTTAACCTTAACAATTGTCTTGGGATCTAGGAGTTTTATGCTAGCTGTCATCCATTTTTTAGACTTTTGAGGGTCAATTGGATTTTCTGAGCATACTCTTTCAAGTAATTTTTCTATGGTTGAAATTTTTTCTTGATTTAAGATTAAAGTTCTAAATTCTTTTATCTTTCGTACCATAACTCCCCCCTCCTTTAATAAATGAATTTTATTGGAAGTTATATTAATAGGTTCAGGTTTTACGGTCTTAGATTTCTTTTTCATAGCCGCCAGATATCCTGGTATTCCTACCTTGTAGGATTTTCGTATTTTACCAATAATAACTGGTTAGTTATTTAAGGTAAAAATAATTCTATCTGTATATTGGACAAAAGGTCCATATAACTGACAGAAGTTATTACCAATTATAAAATCTATTCCAGATTCTTGTTGGTAAATTGTTGGTATATGAAAGATTTCTCCTGCTAGAAGAATATTTAAATCTTTACATACCTTTGTTATTGTAATGCTCGTGGCATTTGCAATTTTAACATGTATAGGTCTTGCAACATTTTCCCAATGTTCTTCGGGAATAACATATTTTGATGCTATACAGAGGCTTGCGCCTGTATCTACGTAACTGTGTAGTTCAATTTGTTTATATCCAGAAAATTTTAATTTTCCCATGATATATATTGAGTTTGGCTTTGTTTTATTAACCATTATTAAAGTTTGTGGTTGTTCTTTCTATTATTAGAAACCTTGTGGGTGATTGTCTAATAATTGAAATAGTGTTTTTTGCATACTTTTGCATTTGAAGAATGCGAAATACTTATTGTAGGAATACCCAAAAATTTTAACCCAAAAGCTGCCATTTTTATCCTATCACCCCTACTTTAGGAAAGTGTCCAGTTGTTGGCCTTTGTTGTTCTTCTTCTGGTTGTGAGCGTAATTGGAGTACTTTCCAATCTGTAAGTTTACTTTCTATAATAAATTATGACTAAATAGATTCTCTAAATATAAAATGTAATTGTTGTTATATAATTGTGGTGTATTTTAGATTCATTCTAATAGAAGGAATAAGTTGGAGCACAAGAAACTGAATGATTCGAATACAAATATATAACAATCATTTTTTGAGTTTTTGAATTGGGAAAATACAAACCATGACATTATCACAACCTAAAAAATCACCACCTACAGCTCAATATCAAAATAACAACAAATCAACACACCATTTAAACAAACCAAAATTACTTTGCTAAACATTTTTTGTAGGGTATATTTAAATTACTAACCAACTTTGTTTTACCAGTCATTAACAATGGGGTCAACATGGTGAGAAGCCTGTTCTTTATTACTGTTTGCATTTTTGTTAAATTACTAAAAGTTCTAAAGCAATACGTTGCTTCATTGCGTTCGTGCAATATTCATAAGTGTTAGATGAAGATTGGTTGTCACTTTGACGGTCCCAAATGCAACCCGCCACCTACTCCTCCGTGTCGGTCACGATTTCCACCCAAACAAATTGAATCAATATTTAGTTTATATATAGTTAGGTAAAAGAAAATGGAGCTTGAGTTTTATGTTTCCAAAAGCTTGCAAAGTAAAATGGAGGTTCGTGGTTTTCATAGGTTTTGTTATTGTATTACAACAAAGTTTATAGGTTTAAAATTTATAATTTCAAACTTGTTGTATATCTGTTTAATCCTGTTCAATTTAATCTCGGTGATCATTCTATATAATTTTCGTATAAGCTATTGAGATTTAAGAAAATAAATTAAAAATATTGATCGGCTATGTTGTTATATTTAGAAATATATATTTAGCTATATTACTAGATAATACATGCCTTTTTTACCTTTTAAACATGCAAAAAGGACTTTTACAAAGAGAAGGAGAGAATCAAATATTATAATCTGCATACAATAAGGAGATTAATTAGAGAGGAAGCAAAGAACATTATAAATAACAAAGCTTCCAAATCCATCGCCATAATTCCCTCTAAACCATCCTTCCAAATCATCAAAAACAATTCCAAACGGAAAGCACAAACCGATTTTCTCCCTTTTCTGAAAAACCATTCCTAACAAAAAAAAAACAGAGGAGAAAATCGAAAAGGCCGGCAAACCAAAACTCAAACCGATCAGCGGCGGCAGCAGCAATGGCGCCCCGTCTCTTCAAGTGCTTCGGCGGTGGAAGATCCTCCTCCTCCTCCGACCTCCCGCCGGAAGAGCGCGCCACGGCGGACGAGACCACGGAGGAGCAGCGGCGGTGCGGGCCGGTGGTGGTGGAGCTGTTCACGTCGCAGGGATGCGCCACCTCGTCGGAGGCGGAGCTGCTGTTCTCGCGGCTGGGGCGCGGGGACTACGCGCTGGACGCGCCGCTGATACTGCTGGCGTACCACGTGGATTACTGGGATTACAAGGATTGGAAGGATCCCTTCGCGTCGAGCATGTGGACCGTGAGACAGAAGGCTTACGTTGAATCTCTCAGGCTTGACACCATTTTTACGCCGCAGATCGTCGTACAGGGCTGCGCGCAGTGCTGGGGCAACGACGAGGATGCTTTCTTGGCATGCATCTCCTCGGCCACCAGGATCCCGGCTCCCACCTTTCAGGTAATTATTACCCTTTCCTTATTGTTTTAGACTTATTTACATTTGCAACTTTTTGAGTGCATAAATATTAACATACTTAATATTTTTGAATTTTTTGAATGCATAAATAAACTAAAACACTAGTGTATGTAATATTGTTGAATTTATCATAATAAAATGTAATATTAAAGATACTAGAGTAATGTCTAGAAGATTTTGAAAAAAAATATGTTCTGGAACTAGTAGAGTGGTATAATTATTCTATTTTAAAGGTTACACTTGTTTGGTAAAGCAATTACTTTGTGTATAGATCACTATCTAACATAAAAATATCAATGTATGGAATGGTGACTTTGATATGGACCTACTCTTTCATTATTATTTATCATGAATAAATTTCTCAAGAGATTACCTCCATGATAAGTTATGGACTTGTTGGTGATAGTGATGTTTAAATTGACCTTTTGATATTATTACCTAGTCTGATGATGTTTATGTTTGTTCAGGCTACGTTCAAGAGGCCAACACCGGGATCCTTGCAAGTGTCCTTGACAGGTGCTTTGAGGATGAAGGTAGATCACCAAGGTATGAACATCATGGTTGCATTGTACGAAAACGGTCTGGTAACCGACTGCCGGAGAGGGGAAAACAAAGGCCGTGTCATAGCTAATGACTACGTTGTTAGCAAGCTCGAAAAACTCTGCTCCGTTAAGGACATCTCTGCTAAGAAAACCATCTCTGGGACCGTTAATTTTCCGCTCTGGGGAGGCTTCGAGCCCAGCAAGTGTGGCGTGGTAGTTTTTGCACAAAACAACGGTCTTCAGATATTTGGTTCCCAAAAGTTTCAGTTGCCGGAAAACCTTTGAAGATTCGGACAAAGCGTTATTGTTGCTGGAAAACGTTGTGTTTATGACTTTATATGTTATAAACTTGAGCTAGTTTGGTTTTAAGAATGCAGCTGTTGAAAGTTTCTAGCTAAATTTTTTTTTTTTTTTTTTTTTTGTATACATGCATATCTTAGCTAGCCAGTTTATACACTGAACTTTTACATTAGCCTCACATGGACAAAACAACCTTAAAACAACCAAAATGAGCTAACTATACACGACGATAGAAAACCATAGTGACACAACTAGTTGCAACTAACAAGTGCAGCCACTAGAATCATGTACAGTTACAGCTCTACAACACATTTCATCTCGATGGGAGTTTCCATAACACTAAATCAACAAAATGCAATATGTACACATCTGAAAAGTCCATGATTTCTACCTAGGAAGATGACCTTTATCGCATAAAAAAATTCCAACCCTGTTATTCTTTACCACCTTGAATTGTAGAAATGCCTCCCCCCTTGTACAACATGTGGTGGCGTGCTGTTTGGAGTCCCGATTTCAGCAAAAGAAGTGCCAATATGACACTGAACAGCTTCACACAGAATCTACTGCATCAACCTGCTGTCGAGCAAGATATTTTTCCCTCCGTTCTTTCTGTAAGAATTATGAAGGTTTAGGTACCAGAAGAATCTGTCAAATGAACCTTGACATGCTTATAAATCACGGGAAAAAAATGTTCTTATTTACTTACCCATTCATCTATTACGAGACCTTCCCCAACAACTCGGGGACCTGTTTCAGCTGGAGGTTTCTTACTACGTGCTTCCACAGCAGCTTCAGCCTCAGCCAACTGACGCTTTAGTTTTTCCATTGCCTTAAAAATGAACAAGATATGCATTACAGGCTACAGATAATTATGAGATTTAACCCCATAAAGTATACATAAAGCAATTGCTTACAGGAGTTGAGCGTTCTGGATCCAAAAATACAACACGCAGAACACGCTCAACAGTGACATGGTCCTTTTTTTCCTCAAACTACAAGAAGGACAATGCCAGCCAAGAGTATAAGAGAATTGCAGCCTTAATGTATGAAAATAATGTCATCAGAAGATCAAAAGCTCAAATGGCAGGAGAGAAGCATGATGTTGCCCAATTTCATGATCAATACAGCTTCGTTAATGATTTGGGACAAATCCTGATGTAACTTACATGGGAAATTGCGAATATGCGTATTCAGGAACACGTATGTATAAAGGATGCCCAAACCATAAAACTAGTACTGGCATAGAATTGGAGTACTGCCATAAATGTTAATGGCTTGTTTCAGATTCAACAGTTAATATGGATACTTCAGCACAAAAACCTTAGAGTATGCGTTTAGTGCCAGAGGAACAGACTCCAAAACTCATACATATGATACACTCGGTTTTGTTTGATTGTATCAACAAAGTACAAAAGTCACTAGACTTAATTCACATTGTAAAATCAAATCTAGAGGCAACAAAATGTTACTGGTAACCTAAAATAAGCCATATATACATGAATGCATGAGTCATGCAATCTCTTCATCTAAAAGCATGATTGCTTAAGCGAATACCACTTTTGCTAGTTTGGAGTACTGACCAATACACTTTAGATCGCATTTTCACCAGCAAAAGAAGCCCGTTTTAAGGATAAGGAGTAGTAAAGCGCCCCAAAAAAATAGTTCTTCACCACAGAAAAGACAGGATACAACTAATACAATAACTTCATACAGAAGTAACTCAAACATCCCAAAACTCACCAGCTCAGGCACATAATCAGTTCCATCTTTAACCTTGAGACTCATGATTTTGAACTTGACTTTGCTCTTCTGCTCTATTGGCGGTTTTTCATTGTTCTCAGGATGCTCCACAAACTTGAACACTAAACCAAATTCGAATTCAAAAACATAAGTAAAAAATCAACGCATTTCTCACTTCTCCTTAAAAACAACTTTCAGCACATTTCATAACTCAAATGAAGATCAAGCTTATTACCAGTAGCAATGATGCTTTCCCCGGGTGCAAGGGTACCACCAGGAGGCCGCATGTAACAGCTCTTAGGAGCAGTAGTTTGAAACTGAAATTGTCAAACAAAGCAATTGTCAATTGAAGTAAGTACTACAATTTAAAGCAAGGGAAAATCGAAAACTCAGATTAATTGCCAGGAATTGAATTGCTACCTTAAAAGCTACATGGGACTTGCTGGAGTTCTTAATCTTAACAGCACTCCTCACCTGCTTCCCCGGTTCGTCTGCAAATTTTACCCGCCACCAGAGAATCAACAATCAGAATTCAACAATCAGCAAAACTCGAAAACTAATTAAAAGCCTAGAGAGAGTTGAACACTTACAGGGGAAGTAGAGGTTAGTCGTCGGATCGAGGCGGAGGCGGCGGCGAGCTGGAAGCAAGGATCTCGCGACGGAGGAGACGGAGCTGGAGGAGGCCCGGGAGCTGGATCCGACGCCGTTCCGGAAGCTGTGCTGACTGCTAGACTGGAGAATTTGGGTCGAAGATGCTGAGGACGATGAAGCGGGGGTCCCCGATGGCCAGAACGGACACAGCCTCCATAGCTTGCCTTCGGAGCGGTGAGCCCCGTGTTCGGATATAGCCATGCCGGAGTGGCGCAATTTCCCGGCGCCGGTGGTGGTTCAGATGGCTGAGCAGGGAAACGACGGCGTACTGTGAGAAATCTGGGGAGAGTTGGTGTTTTATTTACAACGGCACGGTGACTGTGTGTCGGTTTTGAGGAGTGGTTCCATTTTTCACTCGTCTTTCATGTCCGCCATTACTGCGCATGGTGAAAATTGTTTGATGTTACAAGTTGACCTCCACAGTTTACACTATTTCGGAAATAACCCCCTTTAATTTTTTCACCTATTTTTATTTGACTAATGTTAGTATTTTGAAGTCAGTTAGTGAAATTTAGTCACAATCCTTTAAATGCTTATAGATATTGAGTTGTTTCCCTAAAAGATAGTATATTGCAACTTATAATGAATGTAGAAAAAATATTACTTTCTCATAAACTTATAAGACTTATTAACTGATTAAAAATAAACATATCGTGATTGATGAAATGTATGATACTAGTAGTAGTTAGGTTGTAGATTGGACATGCAAATCATCTTCGTCTCACCCATTGTTAGTGTTCAAAAAATTATTGTATTTTTATTCATTAAATTAATTTTAATTATTTCTTTTATATTACCATCTCGTTTCTTTTATATATATATATATATTTATATATATATAACCACTCCAACTGCTATGTATGTTACCGATTACTGACCACCACTACTTCAATTGCGTCATTACAACTCTATCTGCCATAGACCATAATCTCCATCGATTATACTACCCTAACCTCCACCACCGCTATCTCAACTGTTACCACTCTCACTATTATTACCATTTGTTAAAGTTTAAGTTGAAAATAAATATAACTTTGTTGCATTAGTTGAATCAAACGATCGATGAGGGGAATTGTTCTACTTTTCTTTGTGTTCTTCATTTCTCTTTCCTTGTGTGGGCAAAGGACATCTCTAGATGTCTAATAATAGATGGTTGAATACTCATAAATTATTAAACTTAAATTATGTAGCACAAAATTAGAGTAAAATTAAAGTAAAACACGAGCTAATGATATAATTAATTTGGCCCCCAGTATATCAAATGGAAGAGGTACGCGGCCTTCTCTCCTTCTTTCATCCTCGTATCAGTGCGGCCTTGCTCCGACCCCTCCTCTCCCGGCGCCGCTCTTCCTCCGCCGCAGCTTTGGCAACAGCCGGAAAACCTCTCCGCCGCATTGATTCTCCTCTGCATGGCCTTAAATGCAGACTCGAATTTGCACCGATCACCAGCTTTTGTATTCTCCATCTTCGTATTTTCTCTATTAATAAAAATTGTCAATTAGTATTGTAGAAATATGACTTGGTTATGAACTTATTTATACACGAAAAAGAAGAGAATTAGTTTGAATATTTATATTTAAAAAATTAATACCATGGGTGTTAAGTTCATGGATTTCGTTTGTGCCTTCGGTTTTTGATGGAGTATATTATTGTATACGTTTGCTGCTTAATTTTCAATGCGCCATGTGTGTACCATTTTTTGAGGGTAAATTAGGTAAAGCTGTCCATTGAAGAAAAATAAAAGGAATTTGTGAAGTTTGATTTGAATAGTCTGGAATGCGTTCGTTTCTTCTTCTTTGAATTTATTTTTTTATTTTATTTTATTTTTTGTGAGGGGAGATCGAGTACCGATTTTGAGTTTTTTTTCCCAAGAGAAATTATATATTTTTTCCATTTCATATATTTCAAAGTTGAACTTTTGAAAGAATAAATTTTGAGTTTGTGTTTACTTTTCCATGGGATCACAGTTTTATTTGATAGGGTACTTGGTGTTCAAAATCGACCCTGAATTTTCCCCTTTAATTCACATTTGTTGTACTCTGACAAGAGAATATGGTAAAAAAAGATGGATAAAAATAAAAATAATTTTCAATACACTATATTGTGATCATCGTTTTCCAGAAATACAAAATTCTAAAATCTAACAGTACTAGGACCCCAGCTACTCAAACCCAGAACATTCTCCATGCATTTTTCCCTCCTCATCTTCTTCCGCCATTCTTCCGAGTCCTTCCCGGAGACTCTGCTCGCTGCCGGAAACTCTCGCCCGGAGGCAGCTTGTTCGTGGATTCCGGCGACCGCCATGCCGATGCTGGCCGTCAAACAGACCAGATTTCTGGCGGCGCCGATCATGCTTGCCGGCATATTGTCGAATATTTGATATGAAGGAATTTTGCTTGAAGAAGAAACTGTGAAATGAAATGTGATTTTTGCTGTGAGTGATGAAATTGCTTGGAGATGCTAATGTGTATATATAGGTGGAAAAAAGTGGTGGAAAGCAAAACCACAGGCGCTATGAGTTAAAGCTAAAGTTTATAGGAAACATCGCTTGTATTCCATGTTTATTGAATCTAGCAATTTATTTATTTTAGTCTTTTTCTGCGCGTTGGATCCATTGTTTTTTATGACTAAACTACCTGGGTTTGTGGAGAATCTTTGTTTATTGGACCAAAGAGTAAGGTGGTGTTTTTAAAAAAATTATAAATATACTCCCTATTTTTTGAAAATTTATTATACTTTAAATTTAAAGTATGTAACTAACCTCATTTATAATATATTGAAAGTTCAAAAATTCTCGTATGAGATGGCCTAAAATTTAGGCAGATTTTTTTATTAAATCACCGTTGGTGGAAAGATTTTATTGGCTTAATTTAGGCAGATTGATTGTTGTTTGGCTTGATAATTTCAACAATAATCAAGTAACATTACATGAAATCCCGAAACAAAACTGTTTAAATGAAGGGTTTTTTTTCTTCCCTTAGAGCAAGTCCAACCGCTTCCCTACAAGATTCTCCAAGATATAGTACTACATCCTCATATTCCCTATCTTTTTTTGCTTCAACTCCAACAGCTTCTCTAGTGTGGGATAGAATTTAATGCATGTGCATTAAATTTCAGTATTTTATCTCTTTATTATTGTTTTTTCACCATTCAAGTATAATTTTGGAATCTTAATATTTTAAATTACGTATGATAAAAAAATGTGAAAAATATATATTATTAAAATATGCATTAAAACGAACATAACAAGATCTCACATGACAATATTCAAATTTTTATAAACATGTAAACATAGTCATGTATGATCTTGTTTTATTCGTCAAAATATGAAATTTAATAATATATATTTCTTATAATTTTTTATTATATACAATTAAAGATAATCACATTTGAAATATATGTATTTGAATTATAAAACTAATAAAGAGAGGTAAAGGATCAACATAAATGCACTAAACATTAAATTTTGCTTCCCCAAGTTTTTTTTCTCTCTCTACAGATTTGGGTTGGGGAATGGGATAGAGAATCTGTTGGAGCTGAAAAATGGCTCATATTCCCTAAATTTATTGAAATCCCCCAACTTGGGGAAACTGTTGGACTTGCTCTTACCTCTTATATTTGTTTTGATTTTTAACCGATATTAAATTTGGTAGATTTGTACTTACAAGATACAACTATTATTGAAAAAAATATGGAATAGGAATATCAGCTTGTAACCCAAGGACGCCTTTTATTTTTCTACTCCCTTTTATTTGGACTCTATTAATATTGTGGTTAATATAATAAGTTAAAATTAGCACGGTACTTGTCAATTGTCACACTCGTAAACAAAACCATGGAAGTAAACTACAAGGTATAGTAGCAAGAAAGAGTTGTACGTATGGTTAACGACGTAATTACGACAAATAAAAACAAAAATAGTACGTCTCATGACTCATGAAACGTGCCAAATCTGTGGACGGTAACACATTTTAATATTATGGGCTTCCCACGGAAAATGGTCAATCAAACAACTAGTTTGGGTGCCTTTCAGTTTGTTTATTTTCATCCAAAAAAATTGGATAATTTTGATATTTTATATTATTTTGAATACTGATTGATATTTAGTAGTATTATTATAATTTAATAATCGTTTCTACAGTTTTGATTTTTAATTTATGGGTGGAAAATTTTATATTATATAAAACTATTCTCTTCATTTGAAGTATATTGAAATTTTTTATTACTTTCTAATTATAATGCCCTGAGTTATTTACTAAATGACTATATATTCTTGAGTTTTGAAAATAACTTTTGTACCCCTTGAACCAACATTTAATCTTATAAATTTATCCCTAAAACCTTTTAGGGTACGTACATGCTATATGTATGATCGAATTTTTCATGCGAAACCAATTTTTGAGGTTAAATGATTATTTTGTCTAATTTTTGAGTTGGTCTTATAAAATCACTCCAAAATTAAAAGGCATTTTTGTCACTTCAAGTCAAAATTGGTCTGGCAGGAGAAATTCAAAGTTGTACATATAGCAATTCCGTTATCCCAACACTTTTCAGGATACCAAGAAATTTGGATTGTATAAATATTGACAATGATCATGTGTATAACTATTATTACAAGAAGAAGAAGAAGAAGTGTTGAAGTAGAATTGACTAATTAAGACCCCAACTGCTAATGTACATGATGGTTCTCAGAGAATCCTCGTCGCATCTCAACTTAGCTTCTCTCGAAAATTCGTGAGTTTCCATTGTTGGTGATGATGCATACTTCTTAGCCTGATCCTGAGCACACTTTACAGTGTAATAGTTAATCCATGATCTGCAAAGTCCCTGATCTTTCAAGGCTTCGATCGGTCCGATGATGCTCGCTGCTGCTATCCTGTAACTCATCTTCTCTGTTTTTTTCTTTCTTCTTCTTCTCTCTCAAAATTAAACTTAACACTTCACTATTTGACACTATTTGCTTTTAAACTTTGACCATATATTTGAATAGATATATTAATATTAATATCATATGTGATATCACTAGATTCATCGTAACATGTAGTATTCAAATATCAAATTTTTATGTGTCGATAATACATGTAACTAAAGATGTTTACGGTCAAACATCTATATCGCCATGCGTAAAAAAGATTCCGTGAAGAATAATGTGGGATGGAGGAATTATTCTTCTGGAAAATGTTTTCGAGGATTGTGTGATTGACTGATTGGTTGGAGTGAGGGAAATAGTACTTAAATAGGGATTTATTTTTTGGATATGAAACTATGGGTGGTTTGTCGTACTAGTACTGCTCTGGATAATGCGGCTGCCCCCGGTTTCTATTTCCCTCTTCATCCCACACGATTGCTTTGAGCACTCGTGTGGTATTTTATTTGAATGTTCATTTTTTGGTTATACGAAAAATAAAATAATGATAATAAATATTATTATAAAGAAACAAAAATGCCCTTCATACGTAGTATTCAAATTTAATACCGACCTACAAGTATAAGAAAAATTCTCAATTTGAGACCTAAATAATAGGTAAAACATTCTAAGATCGGACATGAAAGTATATGTTGAATGATCATTCTTAATACGTAAAATAGTGAAAATATCAACAATTGTCCAGTTTCAATACGTAAAATAGAATAGCTTCTCATTCATGTTCAATTGAACGCATTAGAAATAGAAATATAAGTATTATTGAAGTAAATCACTTGTAGCATACCAGTGCACATTTGGGGATGATGCATTAATTGGTTGCAAAAGCTGCGCATCATTTGTTCTTGTTCATCGATAATAACAGGTTTTATACAAATTTAACCGAACCGTAACGGCGCACTTGTCATGAGTATGATCATAAAACAAATTAAACGGCACTAAACTACAGACCGTATCCGTATGTATGAACAAGGCACACGTACGTATTCGCCGTTTAAAACAAAAACCGTACGTCCAATTCAGTAATCCCTCCGTCCCGTATTAAACTTCACACTTCACTATTTGACACTATTTACTTTTAATCTTTGACCATATATTTAAATAAATATATTAATATTAATATCATCATATGTGATATCACTAGATTCATCGTAACATGTAGTATTCAAATATCAAATTTTTATGTGCCGATAATACATGTAACTAAAGATATTTACGGTCAAACATCTACATCGGCATGCGTGAAAAAGATTCTGTGAAGAATAATGTGGGATGAAGGGAGTACTGCCGAATCCATGGACGGTATACAACAGCATCATGGGCTCATACAACCAAGTGACATAAATAATTTTTTTCATAAAACATATTATTTTGTACTTTCGAAATACCGTTAATATCTTAATACGCTTGTTAGGTAAATCTTGTACTCTTCAACTATATATTAGACTATAGCATTTTACGATATATCCTTTTTTATTTATTTTTCGCGCTTTTACCCTGCGCTTTTATTGTAAACCTTCGGGCAATAGCCTACAGACACGTGTAAAGGTTTCGGGTGCCTAATAAATTCCCCACACAAGGTGGTTTCAATTAAAAATAAATATAAAAAAATCTTAATACATGTTAAAGTTAGACCAGATAGACTGTTAGTGTATCAAGATTCATGATGATGAAATCTTCTATACTTCTATTATAATCCATTACCAACCAAATCCATGGCTTTCTAAGAGCAACTCCAAGGGAAAACACCAAATTTGGTGTCACACTACTCCAAATTTGGTGTTGCTACAGTAATTTAACACCATTTTTCTCCAACCCACAACACCAAATTTTACACTAAAAAGAATATTCCATCATATGCTAATTTAATGATATTATTTTATTACTTTATTCAATTTAAGTTTTATGCATTAATGTAAATAAAATAAAGTTACATAATTAAAATTTACCATAATGTTTTACATATTTATTTTTCTCCTATTATTTTCATGTATTTATAATATTTAATTGCATTCATCTCAAAATTTGCAGTTTCAATTTGAAAACTATAACTTCAACGGTTTGAAATTTCCTCTTATTTTTTATTAGTATAATCGATATGGATTTGTCAACAATTATCAAGTAAGGAATATATTTTAAAATACATAATTTTAATTAGTTAAAGTATTGTAAAATTGATATAAAACATAAGCATTATAGTCAAAGGAAATGTCCACATGCAGGATTGAAACCAATAAAGATAACTCAAAATACAAACAAAATATTCAAATTCAATAATAAAATAATCTACACCATATTTGATGTGTCCAACAGTAAAACACCAAATTTGTTGATCTCCTATTCATTTCAGCAAATATGGCGCTCAATTTCCGTTGCATTGGAGTTGCCACATAAAATAGCGTTGTGCTATATAATAGCCAGTACACACATGATACTCTATATTTGGTGTTGGGTTGGAGATGCTCTAAAAACCCCAAAATTCACTTAAAAGAGGAGAAACTTAATGTAATTAGTCTTAGTTGTGTGATCAAATAGGAGAATATACTTGAAATAGACTCAAACTCCTATCCTTGGATTACATTATTATGAATTTTAAACAAACAAAAAATTACTCCAATTTATACTCACAAATATTTCTAATTGACTCTTAGACCAATTTATACTCACAAATATTTCTAATTGAATCTTAGATCAATGCAGAACATGTAACAATCACACATAATTATTACATAAAAGTGAGAAAAAAACTGAATTTTATGAGAAGATCAATACTTATATAAACTAAATTTCATGATAGAATGTCATCATATGTAAAAAATCAAGATCAACACAAAATACTAAAATCAACGCAGAAGTAAGAAGGTAAAGATTTGCCCTGTGAGGCTGTGAGACAATTAGAACCATTGGAAGTGATAAATTTCGTAGCATATATTAAGCCAAAATCACTTGGAATTTCGATTTTGCAAAGATTCATATGTATAAGTCGATTTCGCAATCTTACAAGAACACTACAAGAAGCTGAGCTATGTATATACAAAATTAATTAGGAGCCCAGCTACTAATAAACATGACTGTTCTTAGTGATTCCTCTTGATGTCTCAGTTTTCCTTCTTCTCTCAACAACACGTTCTTCGTGTTCTTGTTCTTGTACTTTGAGCAGTGATCTGTGTATGATTTCACCTGGTGTTGCAGACAGTTGACTGCGTACTTCCATGATCTGGACAGACCTTGGTCTTTCAGCGCTTCGATCGGTCCGATGATGCTGGCTGCTGCTACTCTGTAACTCATCTTCTTATTCTCTTTCCTTTTTCTGTGAACTATGTGAGTGATGAAGATTTGATGATGGAGATGGTGTTTGTGAAAGCTGCTTAAATAGGGATATTTCTTGAACCGTGAAACTGGGGGTGCGCATGGTTTGTACGAGGGGGATAAGAAGGGCTGCCCGCGGTTTCCTTCTTTACTTTATTGTTTCCACGCCCACATTTCTTCTAAATATAGGGGCTACTTTTGTTTTTTTTGTTCTAAGTTTAGGAGCTAAGGAAAAAAGAAGCAATACAATTGTTTCTTTTTTTTTTTGAAACCATTATTTCTTATTAGTGTGTTAGATAAAATCTTGTTTATATTTAGTGAGATGGAGTATGGTAAATTCTTTTTATCATAAGTTTATAAAATAAGTATGTAAAAAATAAGTACTTAATTCTTTATAAATTCTTAGCCCATCTAACGGATATTTACTCTATGCAGGACTTTATTCTTTTGCATGACTAATATTTGACTATATTGTTCTGCTAATTTTACTCATGCATGACCAGTATTGACATATTAGAGTACATTAAAGTCAATTATACTCTAATTTGGTCATGCAAGGAGTAAGCTGGTCTTGCATGCAAGAACACCATAAATTTATGATAATATGAATGAATGAATGATTTCGTATGCGTTTATTAGGGTACTCCCCTGTTTAGTTTATAATGGCACCCTTAAATTGACACCATAACTAAGGAGAGTGAAAATTTGTGATTGATAATCAATGAAAGAAAAAAAAAATGGTTACAAATATCCTAAACATTACCATTTTAATTAAGTGTCAAAATAAAATGAACATCATTTTAGACAAGTGGGCTAATTGTCCTCATATCCTTTAAATTTTATTAGTAATTAAAATTGAGTGCATTTGCTTTCCAAATATTTTACTCAAACTTTGGCACATTCATTTTATTTTAGCACATTTCATGATTAGTTACGTTTCCTCCATTTCTATCTACTCTCTTTTTTCCCCTTCCTTCAATTTGCACAACTTATTTGCTCATATTTTTAAAATCTTGTGCTAATAATATGCCATAAATATGTAAACAAAGGGAATGGAAACAATCACAACTCACATGGACATGTTAAAGGCCTCGTTTGGCTATCAGCGTTTAGCTGTTAGCTGTTAGCGGATGTTATTAGCGGTTAGCTGTTAGCGGATTCTATTAGCTGTTTTGACTAGCGGTTTGACTAGCGTTTTGTAAATGAGTGTTTGGCAAGTAACAATTAGCTGATAGCTGTTTCATTACGTTAAATGACAGAAATAGACATTACTACAATTTATTATTAATTATTTTTTGTCGTGTTAATTGTTCATCGAAAATTATAATCACTTATATATATTTCATGATGTTTATTATTTGACTTATTATTCATTATTAATATATTTACATTTATTTAAAAAATTATTTTTAGAATTAAAATAATTTAGTATATATTGTGTAATACTACAAAAATAGATTAAAAATAATGTGAAAAATCTGATTTGTACGTACGCAAATATGCTTATGTTAAATTTACTGAGCAGTTGAATTGTAAAATTGTGTATGTATAAATTATTTAAGGAATTCGATTAATTATAGAAAAAGAAATTTGTGAGGAATAAGGATAAAAAAGATATTTCTAGCGTTTCAGAAATCAGAGGTTTCATATTTAACCTCTCCTCACCAAACACTAGAAAGAGATGTTTGACAAGTCAACTATCCATATTTAACCCAAAAAGCTAAACGCTCTTCAAAACTCTCGTCACCAAACGGGGCCAAAGTTAGACCGTACGGTGTGGTCAAATGAAAATTTTGATCTAAAATCTGAATTAATAAAAATGATCCTCATCACTATCTTGACTAGACTAATTCATTTTAATTTTAAATTAAATTAAACACTAATTTGTACAAACATAATTGAGCATCCGGTTGCGATGAATTTCGTAGAATCAAGCATAGTATATCCATTTTGTAAAGATTAATAATATTAATTGTTGATTGAACAATCTATCAAGAATATTACAAAGAAGCTGAGCTAAATATAACTAATTAGGAGCCCAGCTGCTAATATACATGATTGTTCTCAAAGATTCTTCCTGATTACTCAACTTGGAAGAATATTCTTCTCTCAAGAACACATTGTTCTTGTTCTTGTTGTTCTTATACTTTGAGTATGATCTTGCCTGGTGTTGCAGACAACTGACTGCTAACTTCCATGATCTGCACAGACCTTGATCTTTCATGGCCTCCATTGACCCAATAATGCTTGCTGCTGCAACTCTGCAACTCATGATCTTCGATCTTCTTCTCTTTCCCTTTTAATTTCTGTGTGTGAATATTTATGAGACTGAAGATTTGATATGGAAATGATGTGTTTTTGGAGTTGCTTAAATAGGCAGTTTCTGAAAACATGAAACTGGGGGTGCGCCTGGTTTGTGCGAGGATACAGGAGCTGCCCGCGGTTTCCTTCTTTTTTTATTGCTCCCACGCCCACACTTCTTCTTCTAATTATAGTGTGCTTCCTTTTGTTTTTAGTTAGGATTTATCTCCTATCTTATCTTATCTGAACTGATTTAAATTAATATGATCTAGATCGAAATGATTTGAACTAACGTAAACGTTACAATATCCAAAAAATAAATAGAACGACTAAAATAATATTATATTTCATTTGCTTCGAACTAAATTAATCTTACTAAATTGAATTGAACGGGATCTGGATAGAATTAACTGGAAAGTAAAAGAAAGAACATCCATAACTAAAAAAGAGCGTATTCCGTAGGACGGTGCTAACTAAGACAAATGTGCAAATATTGATCTTCTCAAATTAAAACATGATCTTTTGCATATTAAACATGATTATTTAGGTCCGGTTTGCCAGAGCTTATCTGTAGTTCAGTTCAGTGAAAATGTAATTTGATAAAATTCAGGTTAATTCAGTCATGTTGATTCCATTTTTCAATATATTAATTTTTCATCAAAAAATAAACTGTAGCAAACCGTGTCTTAGTGTTTTACGGTTGATCTACTCACTTTTATGCCTGAACATTATTAATTTAAGTATGATCATACAGTTTTAATTGAGAATTCCTATTGAGAATAGGAATAAAGTAGCAACACAACTACACAAGTAAATACATGGTGTACATATGGAAGTTGACTTTTTCGAAAATGTTTCTTTTACAAGAACAACAAGAACAAGTTTCAAAAGAAGACGCGGGTAATGAACAAAAACATCCATAAAAAAAATGCAAAAACAGATTAAATATACTCACTTCCTTCCATTCTGTATAAGTTCTAAAAATCCTTGTCAAACTCTTTTAATTATAAGCAAATTAAATTATGATTCTCGTAGGATCCAGTTTAGAATCTGCTTCCTGATTTTTGTTAGCAACCTATATAAATGGATCATATAACACTGACATAAACTGGTTTCTGTGCCATATTAATGATCATATGGCTAATAATGATTCCTAAGGATTCTGATAATACAACTAAATTTACACACAATGCATATAACTGCAAAGTGCACTTTATCTGCCAATCCAAAGTCATCTTAACTAAGCAGAACAGAAGGATGTTTTTCAAGCATTCACCTCTACTTGTCTCTGCCCATGTTTTGGAATGACGAATTCATCCCCGCCTTTCTGCGTTGCAGCATCACTCTTCTTCTGATACAGCGGATTTGCAGTCAAGATTTTGATCTGAGACTTCTCGCGGATCTCCAGCACCTCTGCCAATCCATTGCCGCATCCTTTAGACATCCCGACATCAATCCTGATAGCCGCGTTGTTGCAGACTCCGTTGATGCCTTTTTGCTGAATAGTATGCCCCATGATCATCCTCTTCGCTCCGGGGATAGTGTTGAGAACGTGTTCAAGAGTGGCGCAATCACAGTCTTTGTCCAAACCATGCGAGAACTTCCTTGTCCAGACGATTGAATTCCTTCCCTGAACCTGCTGCTTCGTAAACTCCTTTGGCATTCCAAGAATCCAGTTGCTCACATCGTCGTTCACCTTCTCCAATCCATACTCGACATACTCAGGTATAAGACCGCCATGCACGAAAAGTGAATCTCCCACAACCAGAACAGTCTCGTTTCCTGACAAAAACCTCTCCGCAATTGGTCCAGCAGGTCTTAATGCAGCAATTCGGGCTCTAATACCACTAAGAATCTCAGGCTTAATGTTTGGGAATTCATTAGGCACCCCATGGAAAGGGTCATTTATAGGTCCCTCAAATCCACTGCATAACCTTTTCATATCATTCCCAACGGAGTACCATATTGCCCAATCCTTGAACTCCTCAAGGCCTTCTCTAGAAACAAACCGGAAATCCCCTTCAACGTTCATGATTTCATGATTTCCGTTCATGGTAAAAATGGTACCTCCAGTCTTAGCAGCTTCTCTCTTTAACTTTTCAAACAAATAGAATATCTTGAGTTCATCACCTCCGCGATCCAAGATATCCCCTATTTGGACTACGGTAGTGGAGCCTCCACACCAGCGGCCCTCGGAGTCAATCAGCCCTGCAAGGCCAAGGGATTGCTTGGTTTTTGAGAGGTCACCGTGCAGATCACCAATGGCGATAAGCCTTGTGGGGGTTGGGTATATGGTTTTCATTGGAGTAGAGTGTGTGGAATTAACTTCATTGGAGCTATAAGCAGGAGCCTCACTTGATCTTGTGCTTGGATTTGGGGGTAAAAGGAAAAGGCCACCACTAACAGAAAAATCAACAAATGTATCCACGAAGGAAGATAGAAGAGAAGGGAGGGACTGACATGTGATGCTGCTTGAGGATGCCTCCCCTGCCATTGGCAACTTGGTGATACGAAACGGGACACAAGCAAATCGAGCTCCCAACTAGAGCAAGCTTAAATGTCCCTGTAAAATGGTTCACTAATCAAAATTGTAACTTGATCACAGCATCTGAAAAAGAATCCACACAAGCAAATCTGTTCTATGATAACCACATAAATGGTCCGACAAGGAGCCTTAAATAAAGCTTTAGCTAAATTGTCACGGAGTAATCTAAATCAAACTGCCACAATCTATTTATCATACGTAATCAAGTATCAAAACACGATGTAAAAAGTTTCCAAAAGAAAGAGAAGATCTTCCCCAGAATCCACCCATTATGGTGATTCTTCATCCCATTTTCTGCACTCTCAATCTCAAGCAAGATCCTTTTGTTTTCAGATTATTAACTCTTAACCAAATTATTCTAATCAGGCATAGCTGGTATTATCCCAAACTACTATTTTCTCTACACTTACGACAAAACCCACAACGATACACACAGTATATAATCATCAGGAGAAAACAGAGCTACAAGCGAATAGTGTCAATCAAAGTAAGAGTATTACATGATCATCATCAACTCATTCACTTCAACAGAAACAAAAAAAGACAACACAATCCATATCAATAGTTGTTTCGGTGTTTGAGTCTCTTACTCACTTTTTACTACTGTACCTCACAAATAACAATCAACCACTGATTCAAACAACAGTGCATAATCAAGAACAAAACATTAAATTAGACGATGAAAACCTAATGCAAATTATCCAAACAAGAATAATTGGGAATATTGGCGCAAAATAACATATGAAAGCATGGTTTAAGGTCAAACTAACAGATGTTATGGCGACTGCGAACAAAAAAGGTTACCTGCTGCGATTGGAAACTTTCGGAAGAGAGATTTGAGGATTCACTGATTTGGGGCTTTATATTGCAACCGACCAACGGAAGACTGCCGTTCCTTTTATTTGACTTTTTTGGGGCCAAATATAGCCTCTCAAATTCTCAATGACCAAGTTTCTAATTTTAATGAACCGGTCCTTGTGTTTAACTAAAGTTAACAGCTAATTCATCCTAGATTAAAATCCATAGATAGAGCCTCAATTTTTAAATCTCTATAAAATATAATAACTCGATAAAACACATGTAATAATTTTCTAAATTATGTAAAGTGATGAGGAATAATGTTAAAATGATAAAGCTTTTTCTAAATTAAAATATAATAAGTTGATAAATACATATTCTTATAATTTAAAAGAGAAAGTATCGTGTGCTATGATTTAGAGATTCTTCTATAATTTGTTGACATTCTTTAATAATTTATTGATGTTAATTATAATATTGTAATTGATGTTGTACACTTATTTGTTAAGAATTACCTTATTTTTTACTTCATTTATAATGGTTATTAATTGATGTTGCTTTTGTGCATGTTGACCTTATGTAAAAGTTCATTTTTGATGATATTTAAAATACACATAATTGGTGGTATAATCTTATTATTACCCACTCTCTAGTTTCTATTATATTTTTTATATGTGTAGTTGAAGTTAATATTTAATGTATAATGATTTTTTTGTGAAAATAGTATACAATGAAATATTTAAAATCTATTAGATGTGTAACATGGATGTGGAGTTAAAAATGATCACACAAAAATTTGGGGTGGTTGAGCATTTAACAAAATATTCAGGGTACATGGCCATTTTAGTGAAAATACAAGAAAAAGATTTGGGAAAAAGAAGAAGAATAAATCAGAGAGTCTCCCAACTACCGTATTCGGCCGTTCTAACACAGTCTCACGCACAGCTCCGTTCTTCTCAATTTCCTGGCCGAAGCTCTCACCAGTCACCGGAGATGATCCACCGGAGAGTTGCCTCGTTGAAAATCTCGTCATCAATTCTTCGATTTTGACCTTGAAAAATGCTTCCAGTTCTCACGTTACCATGGCGGCAATTTACAGGTCAATTCCTTGTGTTTTATCTCATTTAATCACAGATGCAGTTCGTTTATCTCAGCTCATTTAAAAATTTTCCGTCATTGCTTATCCGGATGCTTCTGCAATTGTTCATGCTCAGTTTTCGTGAGAGATGGTTTTTTTAAAACGTCATTTGTTATTAGTGAAATCTGAACTTCTAAGTTCTTTTTAATAACCTCTAAGTGCTTTGAGATAATTATGGACTTTCCGTGCATTTTGAAATAAATTGTAGTTATTTGAACTGGAGAGATCCTCATTTGAGGCAATATTTAAATCTGAATTAATGAGTTTCACAATTTTACAAGTAGAAGAACTTGTCACTAGATGAATAGCTGACATTTTGGACCTCAGAGATATGAGTTTCTTGTAGAGATTTAAATTCAAGGGAAGTGGATTGGTTAAGATTCTGATGTGTAGTTTTTTGTAGATTATTGGCGAGGGAAAATATTAAGGGAGTTGCCCATGGTATCTTCCCAAGCTCGAGAATTACCACTTTGGAGGTAAATCGTAAGGTGGCGTTATATCCTGGACTTTCCTACAGTCTAACCAGACTGTATTGTAAAGCTTCTGGTAGAGGTTTTGTTTCGAGTGCAGTATGTGAAGCAAACCAGACCTTGTGGAGAGCAAGAACTTGTAAGAGGATTTTACGCCTTTCGGACAGGAGTCCAGTTTCAGTTCATCCTCATGTTGCTTGGAAGAGATTTGCTCATTCTTATTCTCTCAGGCCAATTTTGCCTCCTCTGAGTAGAATTGCCTGTGCTGTAAGCCTTGCCTTGGCTCGGTCAAAGCTGGTAGCTCCTGGCATATTGGCTCTTATCCTTCGAGAGCTTACAGGGAAGAGATGTTTGATAGCAGAGGCAGAAGGCTTCCCAACAAGAGATGCTTTATATATGCATGCACAAAATGGGCGCATATACTTGACTACAGTTATTTTTCAGCTGGTAGAGGGGTTTATATTGTTTCTGAGAGCAATATATTTAGGAATTTTGTTCGTCCCTTGCATAGCTATGGCTCCTTTTGCCCAATCCCTTGGCTCTGAGTATAGGAAGGCATGGTTGCAAACAGTTCGCATTACATTGGAAAAAGCTGGCCCAGCATTCATCAAATGGGGACAGTGGGCTGCAACAAGACCTGATCTATTTCCAAGTGACTTGTCAAGCGAGCTTGCGAAACTTCATTCGAAAGCCCCAGAACATAGCTATGCACATACAAAAAGAACTATTGAAAAGGCATTTGGTCGCAGAGTTCATGAGATTTTTGAAACCTTTGAAGAGGAACCTGTAGCATCTGGTAGCATTGCTCAAGTTCACCGAGCAGTCCTAAAATTCAGGTACCCGGGTAGGCAAGGAAAGCCTACTCTTGTTGCTGTAAAAGTTAGGCATCCTGGTGTTGCTGAGGCTATTAGGAGAGATTTTACTTTGATAAAAATATTTGCTAAAGTGGCTGAATTCATTCCTGCTTTGCAATGGATGAGACTTGATGAAAGCGTTCAACAATTTGCAGTCTTTATGATGTCCCAAGTTGATCTTGCACGGGAAGCAGCAAATTTGAACCGTTTCATCTACAATTTCCGCCTATCGAAAAATGTGTCCTTCCCAAAACCACTATATCCATTGGTACATCCTGCTGTTTTAGTTGAGACGTATGAACATGGTGAAAGTGTACAGTACTATGTTGACGAGCTTGCAGGACACCATAATATGAAAAGAGACCTAGCTCAGATCGGAACTCATGCACTTCTTAAAATGCTATTGGTACGATAAATTCTTATTCTGTTGTTGTTAATCATGTAGTTATAGCTGTCATACATTAGCTTCTGCAGCTATTGTATTGAAACATGATCGCTTTGCTTAATTAGCTTCACATTTACTGGAATAAACCTATAAGAAAAAAGAACTAAAATATTCTTTGGGGTCTCTTGGTAGAGAGAGAAATGTAAAGCATTGTGGAAGAAGCTGCTAGTTTTTCCAGTATTGTTTATTATAAATGTCTCTTGCACAACAAAGAACTGCTGTATTCATTTCCTAGAGCTACATAGTACATAGTCAAATTTCTGGCTTTTCTTAGCTATATTATGTTGGATTGAAGAAAAAAAAAACTCCCAATTTGTTACTGAAAATTCTTAGGCACCCAGCTATATTTTTAGTTCTTGTCCTGAGTGGTTGTAATTATACTGTCATTACTTGATCTATTTCTAGATGCTTAGCTATTTTTTCTTCAGGAATTTAGATTGACCACATCCTAGTCAACGTCTTAATTTTCTAGGATTCACATATAGTCAAATTATTGGAACTCATTTCTTGGTTTCTGCTATTATGTTCAGGTGGACAATTTTATACATGCAGATATGCATCCAGGGAACATTTTAGTTAGAGCAACCCATGACAATGCTTCAACTCTGTTCAAATTAAGGCCACACGTTGTTTTCATTGATGTAGGGATGACTGCTGAGCTATCATTGAATGATCGAGTGACTCTACTTGAGTTTTTTAAGGCTGTGGCTCTTCGAGATGGAAACACTGCCGCAAAGTGTACTTTAAAATTATCCAAACAGCAGGGCTGTCCAAACCCAAAGGCATTCATTCAGGTGTATTTCCTCATCATAGTTTTTTAGTTAAAATTTAATTTGGATTTGATGCATCACCAGATTTTTACCTAGCATGCTATTTGGGTAGTAAGGCAAATAGTTGAATTCTCCTAGTTAGAATCTTTCTGCAGCACATAAGGTATATCTGCACCACGCTGCAGTGATGAATTTGGCTTCAGATTTAACCAATGAACCTAATCTAGAGACTCTAAATCACTGAAGGTGGCAGCTAGCTGTTATTTCTGGTTGATGTTTTTGAATTAGAAAGCTGAGTTGCTGACTGACATAGTTAAGGAGACTTGACTGTTAAAAAAAAAGTTGAGTTTTTACTTGATCAGTCGTTTGTTTCCCATCCTCTGCACTTTTTTTTTTCCTTTTTTTTTCTTTTTCTGGTTTGAGAATCAAGGATTACATTTAATCTATTGATTTAATATGAAGTTTTTACCATGGTTCACAGGAGGTGGAGAGTACCTTTAAATTTTGGGACACTGATGAAGGTGGTTCATTTCACCCTGGTGATTGCATGCAACAAATGCTTGAACAAGTTAGGCGTCACAGAGTTAACATTGATGGCAATGTTTGCATGGTGATGGTAACAATGTTGGTATTGGAGGTAATGTCTAGTCTTCTTACTATTATTACTACTTGGTCAAAACTCAGCAAGGAAAGATTGATTGAAAAAGTTAGCTGATCAATGAGCTCTTCAAAAGCATGAGTTAGCTGAAGTGTTTTTTTTTTTTTTTTTTTGCCTTGGTAATTTATAACAAGTGAAGTTGTTAACTTACGGAATTTTCCAGTTTTGTTGATAATGGTCAAATATATGGGTACATAGTGGCCTTCTATCGATGTTCATTGTTTGGTACAACTAAGCAAAGATGAGTAGGGATTATTTGTTGTGTGTTTGAGACCTTTACAAGGAGGCTTGCCCTTGCTTTTGATTTGTAGTGGTTTGTCTATACATTACCTCATTTGATGTGTCATAACATGGGTACTGTTTTTGTTAATTTTAAACTCGTTTCTGACCCATGATGACTCTAAGGCCTAGTAAAGTAGTAATAAACTTGTGTTCTTGGGTGAGTATTAAGCATCTTTAACATTAAACGTCTTTTGTTTTGCTTTTGATCTAAAATAGTTGCCGTCATCATTTGGCCCTGCAGTCGCATACTGTCATACACCTTTTTGTGCTCAATTCAAATTTTTGCTGAGCTGTTTCTAATTGCTTTCATTTTGGTGTAATCCAAACATATCTTTGACCATCTTATTTACCAGTTAGACAAGAACTCGGCGTATTTCTCATATGTAGCCTATAGTAGCTGGAAATTAATAAGTATAATATTATGCTGGAGAGTATGCTCCCAAATTTCTCAAAGCATAGTGATAATAAACTTAATTTTTTATCTCTTCCTCAGGGATGGCAACGTAAGCTTGATCCGGAGTTTGATGTGCTCCAGACGCTTCAAGCATTGCTTTTCAAAGCTAATTGGGCAGAGTCTCTCGTGTACACGATTGAAGGAGTAATGGCTCCATGATAAGTTCCATGCATGCATCCTTTTTCTTTTATTTTTCTGCAGAGCTTGTGAATAGCTTAAGCCCGAAGAATTAGATACAAACAAAAAATCAGAATCAAATAAGTAAACCCTTAGTTGACCATATAGACTTTGTTGTGCCTGATTCTGTTTACCATTTCACCTTTGGTTTGTACCATGTTTTTGTTTAACACTTGCCATTGACATTTGACATTACTACATTGGAATAGATTTAGCACAACAGATGAGTATAATATCATACAAGAATAAGTCAACTGAGCTTCGGATTTGAGTATACTGTGTACACGGATATGATAGACAGGAATGAATCTATGCATAAGAATTCGTAATATCAAGAACTGAAAAACATGATTGAGTGTATCGTAGATGGATCGATCCACGCAATAAGTGGAGCTATTCATCAACGCTGCACTCAATGATATTTTTGAGCTCTTTCTGTGATCCTTCTCTTCCTTCAATCTGGGATCAAATGGATCTGTTCTTGGTTTCTTACATTTTATAGTACTAATTGAAGTACAATGTGTTTCCTATGATTGTACTACATTTGCCGCATGGCTGTTTAGGAGCCTGTACTGTTCCTGTAGTACAACTTGAAATTTCTCCAGTTGTACAATCAGCACGAGTGGTTGTACCACTTTTAACAGACTAGTCTGGGAAACAACAGATTAAAAAGTTGAGCTTGGTTTACTTTTGTCTTAATAATATTTATATAATTGTGAGTTGTGTGACTGCCCCTATTTATAATTTTTTAATTATTTTCAAATTTAGCAAAGTCTAGATTAATTTCATTAACTTAATTTTCCATTTTCCATTTCCCATTTCCCATTTCCCATTTCTTTCCGTTTCCTGCATTCATTTTTTTCCATTTTAAAAGTGGTTGTGTTGTGCCTAAATCTTCTTTTGTAAATCTGAGTAATCTTAATGAAATAATACTGCATACTTTTTTAAAAGATTCTTGTTTCACAAAAAATGTCTCCGTTAAGGTCACTTATAGTAATGACAGACCCACATTCTACAAGATCGGGGTTACTATACAATATTATTAAGGTCTTGGGTGAGACCGTCCTACCATAAGCTTATGATAGGACGAATGATAATTCATGTGTTTAATGGATTTGTTCATGTGTTTCACAGCTTTGTTAATTCATTTACATACTGTTACAGACTATAACAAACAAAATTGTGAAACACAAGAGCAAATCTGTCAAACACATAACAAACAAAACTGTGAAACACATGAACAAAACTGTGAAACACATGAACAAATCTATTAAACACATGAACTATCATTCGTCCTACCATAAACTTATGGTAGGACAGTCTCACCCAAGACTTTGTATTATTTTAATTATTTAGGCCATGAAACATAAAGATCAAGGAAATAAAGTGAAAGTATATTGCCTAAAACCTAAAAGATCAAACTATATAAAACATCATGCTCAAAAGCTAAAAGATCAAACCAAGTAAAAGATCAAACCTCTCTTACAAAAAAAAAACGGAAATTTGAAAAACGAATTTATGTTGCTACTACATTCCACAAGTGAAAAAGCATGAATGCCATGCATGAATATATAATTTCCTTAAACTGCCTACGACTTTTATTAGAACTCCTGACTATGATAATAACAAATCAAAAACAAAAAATCTGAGAAAGAACAAAATGCATTTCAGATAATTGGAGTCATAGGTTCATAGGATTCCACGCTCTATGTCGCATGGGCGTCCTCATCCCCTCATGCACGGGTGTAGCGCCGCCATAGTCTCTTGCCGGCGTCATGCATGGCCGCAGCGGAGTCTGTGAACGATATACCGGAGTTTCACTTCCCCTCCCTCGGTATGAACCCGAACCCGAAACCTCCACCGTTTCCGATATTTGATCACGTTGGACCATAACATTCCTCATCTGCGCTTCGAGCTCCACTCGGACCAAACTGCCCTTCACTTCCTTTACAATTCCCGAACAGCCCTTGTGAGGACCCCCTCGAATCTTGACACTCGAACCAACCACGTTGCCCCATCCTCCCCTACCTGCACCCCTAGGTTGTACAACTCGGGTTGCTGGTTGAGGAGAACGGGTTGCTGGTTGGGAAGGACGACGAGAATCGTCGTTCTCATCCAACCGCTTTGAAACTTCGGTGGTCTCCACAAGATCATCGCGCAAAACGCGTATAAGCTTTTTGGTAAGGTCAGATAGGACGGACACGGTGCTCCCCTCGACCCGAACCACCATTCCGGTTGCGCCTTCTTTGGCACCACCGACCGCCTTGACCTGGTTTCCGGGCTCGAGGCACTTGCCGACCTCGTTCAGTCTAACCGTGAGACTCATCTCAAGGCCAAGGCCCTGGTCGCTGGACGGTCTTATATGCACGGTGTCGCCCTCAACCATTTCGACCGTTCCCTTCATGTTCTTCAGCTCGCCCTTGGTAACGACCACTCTGTCATTCTTAACGAAGTGTCGTTTCCTCAGGCTGGCGAACTGTTCAGACAGGCTGGCCACCTCAGCTTCTGCAACCTCGTTCTTGCGGTACATGTCCAGCTCATCCAACGTTGGCTGGATGTTCTTGGTCAGGAGAGATTTCTCCGACAGAGACTTGTACAGAAAACCGTCTTTGAACTTCATGTTCGACCCATCGTCGAAAACCATGAACCCATCTTTGGACAGCTTGACCGGAATATACATCGCCCTGGCTTCATCCTCGTCCACGAAACGCTGCGGCGGCCGGAAAGACTTGTTCTTCTTCACCGCCTCTTTCCCATCCAGCTTAGCTTGTAGTGCAGCAAAATCAATCCTCGGAATCAGCTTCAGCAGAATCTTCTTCCTCACGTTGTCAACGTGAACAACCTCAGCAAGGTCGCCTTTGTAGGCCCCGGTCTTCACCCTCACCCACGCGCCGTCAGAAACGCCGGCAGCTTCGCACTGAACCGTGACCACCGCCGGCATCTCCTTCACCGGAACCAGCATTATCTTCGCCGAACCGAAAACGCTCCTGAGCCCCTTGCACGCTTCCCGCACGTGCGCCTCTCTGAAAGCTTCGACGTAAACGTAGTTCTTCAAGCTGGGAAGATGTATTGCAGAAAGGATCTGCAAATATTTCCGGTCAATCGATTTCTGCATCAGGCAAACGGCGAGCTCGCGCTCCCGGCCGACGGCGCACTTGACCATCCACAGCTTCGGGTCCTTCACCGACGGCAGCAGCGCTTGCTGGTCGGTTTCCGTCAGCTCATCCTCGGAATCATCGAACTCAGCTGCTGCACCTGCATTGCCGTATCTTTCATTGACCCGCCTCTCCAGTTCTTCAACGTCCTCCTCGTCGTCTTCTTCACGAGGAGGCAACGGCCGCCGCCGTGATGAAAAACCACGGCAGCTGCTTCCGCCGTCAGTCACGGCGGCCGGCTCGTCGTTGGGAGCTATAAAGTCATCTTCGCCGCCGCTGCCATCATCTTCGTCGTCGTCATCGTCGGCCTCCACTGCGTAATCGTCGATGAAGGAGGATAATCTCGACCGCTTCCTTGAATACCCGTCGTCTTCTTCGTCATCGTCATGAGCATCTCTTTTCCTTGGCGGCATGGCTCGAAGCAGAGAATAGTTTGTGAAAGAATCTTAGGATCCATTCTCATATTTATAGGGAGAGAATCAATTCTATTCCTTTTATAGATCAAATTTTACAGCCGATCATATTGATCTGATTAGATCATACGGGGAATAACAATATATCAAACCCTAATTTGGTTCAACTAACATTGAAATTCATGTTGAAAAATACTCCCTCCGTAACAACTTCTTAGTTGATTTCGACTCGAATTTTAAGAAAAATACAAATTATCATGAATATAAATCAAATATTACAAATAATAGCATCGTGAAACAAATTTGCTCAAAAACATGTAATCATGTAATCGATCAAAGCATAAATTAGTTATATTCCATAGAAAAAATGTTCTAGAACGTGAATAGATTTTGGATGTGAAGAACAAGAAGGAAGAGCAAAATTTAATTCGGATGAGAAATTTAAATTGCCTTCGATCGATCGTTTGTGAAGATCAAGCCAACCAACGAATCGATCAATCCAGTAGGGGTTTTCATCATCAACCCGTGTTTGAACAAATCGGCGGCTACACAAAACCCTAACCTAATTATACTTTACCTTTCTTTTCTCGTATTCATCGTATGTGAGTAATCTGAGTATGTGTAGTTTTGGTCGTAGACGTCTCAATATATAACAAAAATACAATATTTCCAAAAAGAAAACGGCATTTTTTCTTCTAATAATTAGCTTTACAGTGAAGCAAAAGAATATTACTTACTATAAAAAAATATATTATTCCTTTAGTAGTTTTTATTTATAAAAATATATTATTCCTTTAGTATTATTTAAAATTAATGTAGAGTAAAAAAGAATCAGTGTTTCATCAAATTACATCTTCAAAAAGTAAAAAGAAAAATGCATAAGCGTTGTTTTGGATTTTATAAATGAATTATATATATTGATTACCGCATTTTGACTCATAATTTAAATGACACAATTTTAACAATTTATAATTTTAAATGTTTTGGTTTTTGTTTAAATGGAATTCAAGATTATTACTTACATTTATTTTGTTTTAGCAACCACACCACACCACTGTTACGATGATACACCTTTTATAATAATTGTTTCGGAAGCACGTACAAAACACATTACGAGATCGTGTACTATCGTACGAAAATGTTAATTGTTTATTTGTTTGCTCGAAGATAAAATATTTATTTCTTTCGTAAATTACTGAAAATCGTCCAACCGTTAAGGGTGGGCAAAAAAACCGGCCCGGTAGATCCAGCCCGCCGACCCGCAAGAAATGAAGCAGGTATTTTTTTTATAGAGTCGGGTATCCGACCCGTTATTTTACTTATTTCACGGGTCTAGTCATGGGACGGAAGTTATAAATTACCCCGTACCCAGCGCGTTAGGAATTTATTAAATATAATATAATTCTTGGATGAGGCAGCCTCACCCAAGAGGCAGGACCAATTAAACACTGTTTTTGGTAAGTTTTGATGAACGGAACAAAGGTTTTGATGAGGTGACATGTTTGATGAACTGGCACCGATGTTTGATGAGGTGGCGTCGAGATTTGATGAGGTGGTAATGAGTTATGATGAGGTGGCAGCAATGAAATTTTGTTTATTTAGCCTTGCCTCATGGGTGAGGCTGCCTCACAGGAGAATTACTCAAAATAATATATTCAATTATTATAAGCCCTCATCTCCTAAATTTTAATATCCCGGCCTAAATTCTAATTTCTTGCATAGTCGCTCGTTGTATTACTTCAAGAAATTCTAAATTTTGATCAAAACTTCCGGCTCAATTTCATGGCCGCCAAAATTTACAACGTACAAATTTACAGTAGTCGGACGATATAACTTTAAACACAATCAATTCAACAAAGGTAAACATCAATTTAAGGTTATGCATAATAATTAGATTTGTGATTTGTATTACCATGTCAACGTCGTTGTTGATTCGGGCAAATGTGTGAGTATGTGACTGTTGAGGGGTTGCAAGAGTTTCTTGAAGCAATCTAATGAGTAAAGACGGTGAAGAATAAGAAATTATTCACTGCAAAATACATATCAGTTTCGACAAATTTAGGTACAGAGGAATTACCCTATATTTTAAATGCAATTTCATCTTTTGGATATACCAAATTTGAACCTTTAATTATTTTAAGTGTGTTCGTAATTTATACAATATTACAACATAAATTTCTATAACATTACAAATTATAATTCATACTTAATTTCTATTATCCAAATTATTTTAGTCGTACACTTTAAGTTTTTGTTCATGAAATTAAAGCGTATTTTAAAATTTAAAATAAAATTAACCAGGCCGGGCCACAGGCCAAATTTTCTTATTTTTGACGGGCCGGGTACCCGATATACTATGGCTTAACGGGCCGGGTACCCGCTAATGCCCACCCCTACCAGCCGCGGTTGAACATGGTTAAGAAGAGTTCCCTCTAGTAGGGTGCTCGACTCAGTGAGTAACGCTAGGGATTGAACTAAACAAAATATTGAAGAACAAGACGACCAACATGGCTCCGTAAATTTACTAATCCCTAACTCAAATGTGAACTTCTCTATTGGCATTGTCTCGACTTCCGGACAAACTTTCTTTACAGCGAATGACTTCCAAAGGGGTTCCTCATCCTCTTCCTCCCATGATATGCCTCCGGAAGACCCGCGGGCATCAGCTCCTACCTCAACGAGATGTAACTCCTTGCCGGTTATTGGTATTAAAATAGAATATTGGAACGAAAAATAATAAAAAATAAAAGAAAACAATCATGCGCAAATATCTCATGCCCCTCAAACCGTTTCGCCAGAGTATCCAGTATGGGAGCATCCACTAGACGGCGCCATCAAGGTGGTTTCCACATCTTTTCGAACGCGCCGGGGATCCGGTCCTGGGGATAGCAGTTTCGGAGTCTGAACTTCCCCGCCAGCATGGAACGGACGTCGTTGCCCTCCGTCACCGGGCAAATCTCTTCCCGTTCGTCTGCTATCGGGGTTAAACCTCATATTCTTGATGCAATAACCTCCATTGTGGTGATGCTTCTGCGCAAAATGTTACTACTCTCTGATTCTTGGTTTTGCTCTTCGATCAGCTTGAATTTATCGGAGGCGGTGGTCAAGATCTGGTTCTTGCAGACGAAAGTGTTCTTCTCTTTAAACCCTAGGGTTTAGAGAGTTGGCGGTAATGGATCTCTCAAAAATTCTCGTGGATCACAGTACGTAGTTTGACGATTGGCGGGGATTACCGTCGCGACGGAGGTCGCCGGCGGCAACCCCAAATTGAATCTGGCGGCGGAAGCAGAAGAGGAGTGGCGGCAAAGAGTTTTGTTTATTGGTTTGCTCTTGCACAACAAAAGAGGTAACAACTTCTTATTTAAGAAGTGTTCCTTAAAGGTCCTCAATGATCATGCTAATATAAGGAACACTCATTATTAAGAAGCACCATTGTGGATGCTCATAGTACGATAAATAAAATATTTTGTATAATCCTACCAAATTTGTTGATGGGTAATTTATAAAAAACTAATTTATGAGTAAAAAATTACTACGGTATTTAAATGAAAATTTTAATAAAATTTAACAACACAAGATCTATTTCCACAACCCAATATCCTAAATCCACAACTCATTTGGTGATAAATTTACTTAATCACCCCCAATAAATTTAGGATTCAATTAACATATATTATATCATTTAAATCTCTTAAGTTTTGAATAATAAATTTTGGATTCAAGTTTTTGTTAAATTTAATTGTATGTCCAAGAAATCCTCAAAACCTTCGTCATTCATTCAACACCTTCAAATTTAGACCATATTTGCTAGAACTTATTTCTTGGTGTACCGAATTAAAATGAACTGAACTAAATTGAACGGAACTGAACTGACCTGAAGTGTAAATTAATGTATTGAAAAATGGAATCAGCATGACTGAATTAATATTAATTTCATCAAATTACACTTTTACTGAACTGAACTGAATTGATCTACAGATAAGCTCTGGCAAACATGATGTGAATTTACTTATTAAGGCCCTGTTTACTAGAGCTTATTTCTTAATGGTACTGAACTGAACTGAACTGAATTGAACTGAACTGAAATGGACTGAATTGAACTGAACTGAACTGAATTGAACTGAACTGAAATGGACTGAATTGAACTGAACTGAACTGAACTGAAATGGACTGAATTGAACTGAACTGAACTGAACTGAAGTAAAATTGATGTATTGAAAAATGGAATCAGCATGACTGAATTAACCTGAAGTTCATCAAATTACATTTCACTGAACTGAACTGAACTGAATTGAACTGTACTGAATTGAATTGAATTAAACTGAACTGAACTGAACTGAACTGATCTACAGATAAGCTCTGACAAACAGGGCCTAATTTGAATAGCTACATGAAATTTGTAAAGAAAGTTGATAAGAATATTTTATACTATATACAAAGAGTGTGGTACATTTCATAAATTAGAGTTTGATTAGGACTAAGTTTCATAATAATAGCTAACTAAAATTAAATTTTAATAAGGGATATTTTAGTAAAATTTACCCTAAATGGGTTGTGGATTGAGGATATTGGGTTGTGGAAAGTGGAAACAGCATCCCCTAACAAATATCAAACGTAAATTTACCAAATTATCCCTATTACACACGAAATTAGGTAAACACACGAGAGGGGAGTAGGCTACATATTTGGGCCCAAGATTTAGTCTTCCGAAACAGGGAGGACTCGATTTTGAAATTGAATAGAGGAGCAAGGTGAAAAAGCTTTGCTTGCGCACAAAAACTCAACACCAAAACCTTCACAGCTGCTTAGGGCAAAGCACACAATCACGCTCTTTCCCCCACACTCACAAACACACAGCACCACCGGAAAAAGTTTGCCGGTGATTGCCCAGTAGGTTGGCTATGGAGATTCTCCAATCATACCTAGCGTATGTTCGAATTCCGACGGGTACTACTCGCATCTATAAGCATGAGTGCTGCGTCTCCTTCGACACTCCGGTAATTGTTTGAGTTTTTAGCCTTTATCATATTGAATATGAGCATGAATTTCTGCATCTCCTTTAGTTATTTAGCTTATTAATCGACTGAGCTTTTAATTTTGCTACTGTGTTGTTTTAGTAATTTGTTTGTGGTTTAAATGAATAACCGTGATAGCATACAAATAAGGAGCCTGGTGATGGTTTAGCCGTGGGAATCTTGATTAATTCAGTGCATTTTGTTGTAATCTAATGAACTGAGTAACTAGTGTTCCCTCTATAATCTGATTGAAAAACAGTAAACTAGCTAGTTTACTAGGGCTTAGGAAGAAGGTTGAATCTTCGCTACTCCCGTGCATTTTGTTGTAGTGTAAAAATTGTATTGAATTGATGATTTTAAAGGTGCTGTGGACTGAGTAACGTATAATGTATATACTTTTACCTTATTTTTCAGGAATCAGAAGGGGGGTTATATGTGGATATGATGTCGTTTCTTGCATTTGGGAAGGATTACGTGTCTTGGAACTATGAGAAGACGAAACACCCTGTTTACTTGCACATAAAGCGAACACTGAAGACCGTCAGTGAGGATAGGCCTGCTAAGAAGCCTACCCTTCTAGCTATAGGTATGATTCATTTTGGGTGGTGTGAGATTTACATCATTAAACTCTAAAGTTCTTTTCTCTATCAACCGTCAACAGTTCCTGGCTCTGCAGTTGTTCCAAAGTTCTTATTTGCTGTAAAATTTTAATAAATTGTTCATTATTCCTCTTGTAGGTGTAGATGGAGGATTTGACAATAACGAGCCTGAATTTGAGGAAACATATGAAATAGTTGTTATGCCAGATTATGTGACTTTTACTTTTCCTTCTGTCCAGTTACCAGAGCAGGTACATTTTCCGCTGATGTCACCTTTCGATACTTCATAACTTATGTGTTTTCTGAAGTTCTATAGTAACTTATAAACTCGGTAATTTGGTCTAATAGGTAAGGTGTGCAGTTGATGCTATATTATTGGCTGAAGGAGCTGAGAAGAAAGAACAGTTAGCTTCTTGGACAGCTGGAAAGAAAATTATCAGTGATTATGCCTTGAACCTGGTCCAGCTCGAAAATGGTGTTTTAATTCCTCCAACAGGGTGGAAATGTTCCAAGTGTGATAAGACAGAAAATCTGTGGCTAAATTTGACCGATGGCTCAATCCTGTGTGGTAGGAAAAACTGGGATGGAAGTGGTGGTAATGATCATGCTGTTAATCATTACAATGAAACCAAGTATCCACTTGCTGTAAAGCTTGGCACTGTAACCTCTGATTTGGAGACAGCAGGTAAAGCTTTCTCTATTTTCTTCAAATAATCTTGTAGCCTCAGTAGTAAAGTTGGGTATTACTTAGTTACACTCTAGTTCAGTTTAATGTTGCACTGTAGTTCAGTTTAATAATATTAGATCATGCGAAAATACAGATTGGAAATTAATTTGGTTCTCTAATGTTTATTTCTGGTATAACTTTCATTGAAATGAAATAATGATTCTCATTTTTTGGCTGCTCAGATGTTTATTCCTATCCTGAGGATGAAAGCATTGAAGATCCCCTTTTAGCGCAACACCTGGCGCATTTTGGCATTGACTTTTCTTCTCTACAAAAGGTTTTGCACTAAGCTATATATACCCACATCTTTCTGGATCTCTTTCTTTTCATTTGTTCTAATTTTGTCCTGAGGCACCTGATCTGTAAGATTTAATGATATCACAGTGAGTTTTTATTATTACTATATGTTCTGTAGAACCTTACTTTGCAACTGCTGAATCATTTTAACTTGTCCTGTTTTGAAGACTGAAATGACTACTGCTGAATTGGAACTTGACCAAAACACCAACTTCGATTGGAATCGTATCCAAGAGAGTGGAGCAGACCTTGATCCGCTATTTGGACCTGGGTACACTGGACTGGCTAATCTGGGAAATAGGTACTGCTTCTTACTTTTACATATTCTTTGGCTATTGCAGCTAGATGTTATTTCGTTCCTATCTCAGTCTCTTATTTTTCAGTTGCTACATGGCGGCAACTATGCAAGTATTGCTCTCAACAAAATCCTTTTGCTCAAGGTCAGTTAGCTTACCTCCTAAATCGTTGTTTGTTACTGTTAATTTGTACCCATTTCATAATTTATTTTGAAGCCTTTTTTGTGTAATTTTTAACATCAGATACTATATTAATCAACGACTGAAAGAAGCTTTTGATATTGCACGTGCTGATCCAGCTATGGACTTAAATATGCAGCTGTAAGTAAATGGTTGTTAGTTCTTATTATTGAAAGAATTTCTCATTCAACTTGGAATGCACTCCGCTTTATGATTAGGCTGTTCCCACAATTTCTATTATTTTGGCAGAACTAAGTTGGCACATGGTATGCTGTCTGGTACATATTCCATGCCGGGTCCAGGTGGCGAGGTATATAGTGCTGTTTCTTTAATGTACCCAGCAGAATCTTAAATATGTTTGATGTTTATACTTTATACAAAATATGTTTCAGACACAGGAGGGCATTCGGCCTCGCATGTTCAAGTCAGTTATTGCTGCAAATCATCCTGAGTTTTCTACTATGAGACAACAGGTATTTCCATGATTAATTTTATTTTGCTGTAGTGCCTGCTGTCTGTATTTCCCTCTTTGATCAAATTGGTCTTTGCTAGGGCTAACGTGATCATCTTTCTACCCTTAATAAATCATGCTAAGCCTATCTGATCTACTGTATGAGTATTATTCATTCTTTTCTGCTGTACTGAGTCTCCCTTGCATTTTATTGCACTTTTAATTGTTGGATTCTTTTATTATGGATTTATTCTTAGATCTTCTATGTTGAATTTTGCTTCCAGGATGCACTGGAGTTTTTCCTTCACTTTATTGACCAAGTTGAGCATGCACACACGCCAGACTCTACACCAAACCATTTAATGGACCCTGCAAAGAGTTTTAAATTTGTTATAGAAGAACGCATGCAATGTTCTTCTGGCAAAGTTGCTTATAATCAGAGGAATGACTATTTTCTAAGCCTTAACATACCATTGCACAAAGCTACTAACAAGAGTGAGTTTCTCTTTTTTTAATAATATCTTATGTTGTGGACCTTATGAAAACCATCCTGAAAGTAAATGGTTTGCCGATAATTTTTAAAAAGAAAGAAAAAAATAAATGTTACATTGAAACTTTTTGTGAGGCATTAAAATCAAAATGTATAACTAAATGTAGAGAGCTCATATTGAATCTATACAACTTAGGTCATCATATAAAAACAATAGAGCAATGACGAAAAATGATAGGCATGTATTGAAGTTTCCATGGCTCTGAATATTTATAATTTATCCTTTCATAAAAAGGAAGAATACCTAACTATGTGTGCTTAATTGTTTTTTGTTTGAATAAGTTAGTCTTGCTCCTCTAATATTTGCTGAAAATATCAGATGAACTCGAAGCCTTTGAGAAATTGAAAGCCATGAGACATGCCGAAGGGAAGGAAGTGTAAGCAAATATTGGATCAGTCTTATTCTACTCAGTTCCTCATTATTGTTCTTTGTAATTATCTGTTTCTTACCGAGGTGGTGCTTGCAGGTCTGCCGAGGAAACTGTGAGACCTCGCATTCATCTGAAGGATTGCTTGGATTGCTTTTCATGTCCTGAAGAAGTGCACGAGTTTTTTAGTTCTGCATTGAAGTCTAAGACAACTGCGATAAAGTGAGTGGCCTTTTTCCCACTTCTGTTTTGAAATGTTCTGGAAGTAAAGAGTGTAAATAAGATTCTTTCTGTAAATCACAGTACATATGAGAATCCTATGATTCTCTCAAAAATGGCTATTTTCTTTTAAACTGTTGTCTCTTTTCTCTTGCAGAACTGCTGGTTTAAAATCATTTCCTGATTACCTTGTGTTGCATATGCGGAAATTTGTCCTCGAGGCTGGCTGGGTCCCAAAAAAACTTGGTACTTTGATTTGGTTTTGTTTATATTGAGAAATATGTCAAAAATACCAAGAAAGCTTAAGTTTTAATTTTATTTTTCTTGCCTCATTTAGATGTGTACATTGATGTTCCTGATATCATCGACTTGAGTTATATGCGTAGCAAAGGTCTTCAACCAGGGGAAGAGTTGTTACCTGAAGCTGGTTCGTTCATTCTACACGCCTTCTGTTTTAATTATTCTTGTATATGTCTAGAAGTTTTTCATTGGTGCAGTAGTGATGTTTTTTATAGATTATATCCCTATTTTTTGAGGGCTAGTGTTTACATATTCCTAAATTCAGTATGTGATGTTTGGATCTTAATGATTGGTGGGAGAATGTTCATTCTTGCACCAAATGCTATTTGTTTGGATCTTAATGATTGGTGGGAGAATGTTCATTCTTGCACCAGATGCTATTCGTTTGTTTGCATAATGGGTTGGATTCCTCTTTCCACTGTTCTATGTTAATATTTTTTCCCTTCAAATTATGAGTCAGACTATTTATATCTGATGTTCATTTACTTGCTCTGCTGCAGATGAAGACATGTTTCTGGATGAGCCTGTCATTATACCTGATGAGAATCTAGTTTCTGAGCTCACTTCAATGGGCTTCGATCATCTTCATTGTCAAAAGGCTGCAATTAACACTCATAACGTTGGGGTGCAAGAGGCCATGGATTGGTTATTAACTCACATTGAAGACCAAGGTACTCTGACTGAATTATCCTGCAAAAATCATACTTGGGCCTCATACAAGTTTACCAGTCCTTAGGCTTCGAAGGAAACTAATGTCCTGTTTTATATCTTTGCAGATATTAATGCACCAATCGCAGCCCCAGCAGAAGTTCATGTTGATGATTCAATACTTAATGATTTGGTTTCTTTTGGATTTTCACCAGAAGTTGCTCGTAAAGCTCTCAGAGAAGCAGTAATGTCCTATTTTAACCTTCATTCCTGCATAATAAAATCTCCTTTTTGTTTTTCCATGACTCTTAATTCAATATAAATGAACTCCTGTAGGGTAATAATCTTGAGAGAGCATCAAACTGGATCATGGACCATCCTGAAGCCTCTAGCAGTAATCCAGTTGAAGCTGAGGTGCTACCTGATGGAGGAGGGAGTAAGTTCAAGTTCCTTTTATACTCTCTTTATTGATACAGTTGTGAAACTTCTCATATTCTCTTGAAGAAAACGTTCCATAGCCTCTTCTGTCAACCTCTGCATATAATTGGACTTGTTACTGAAATTTTGTAGGATACAAGTTAATTGGCATCGTAAGCCACATCGGCACCTCTACCCACTGCGGTCACTACGTTGCCCATGTCTACAAGGAGGGGAGATGGGCAATCTTCAACGACCAGAAGGTTGGGGTTTCAAAGAACCCACCTAAGGACATGGCTTATCTCTATTTCTTCGAGAGATTAGACTAGGAATCTCTTTTGTTGACAGTTTCCATAAATTGAAAGAAACTTGTTTTGAGTATTGACTTGTAGCATTTCATGAACTTGAAAGAAATCTACCGACTCTGGTAAATTTGAAGCAACTGTTTTTCTTTCAGCTGCTATTCTGTAGTTAACATTCTTCTCTATAGTGTTTGTAATTCTCTACATTTTCCATAGAATTTGTCTACATTTGTCATCTTTTGCATAACATTACGTTGTCATTTATCATAACACCATGAAACAAAAAGTAAATGGGAAGATGCAGAATATAAGTAACTGATGTATTGTAGTGAAGTACTAATTAGGGAGTTAAATTTATGTCTTTATTTTGAGAGAAAAAAAGAAGATAATCAGAGAGAATTTGTCGAAAGCTAAACCCAAAACTTAGTAAGAAGATGAAGTTTATGTCGTGACAAATGTCAGCATAAAGCAGCACACAGTAACTGACCATATACTCAGTCAACATAAACTTGGAAGACCAAATCAAGACCAAACAAGTCAATGGTTTAAAATTCAGTCCAAGTCAATACTAATATTCTTACTCCTGTGTTGCCACTTCATTCAGTCTAAGTCATCTTTATTAAAATGACAAAATAATCAAGTTTTACATCACATTTTATTTATATCTTTCTAAGTAAAATTTGTCAAAAATGAGAGAGTAGGGAGTGATGTCCAAATTAGTTAGGCTACATATTGAGATGTCTTTTCTCATCGAAAGTAATTATTTACATTTTAGACATTAGAGAGTTTTAAAATTAAATACAGTTTTTTACTAGTGTGCAACATGCACTATATTACAATTTACATTTATATTTAGTGTACTCGTACATAGTATTGCTGCATGAGTTGAATTGTACCAATTCATGGATCCGACTCAAACTAGTTAATTCAGTGCACTTATAATATAGTCCAGTTTAAAAGATAAAAATAAATTTGGTGCACTATAAAGTGGATATCTATTTTTCTCTTTTAAATTGGACTACATTATAAGTGCACTGAATTAACTAGTTTGAGTTGGACCCATGAATTTATAGCGCACTGAATTTATCCACTTTAAAACTGAATTTTAAATACATCTTTTCAATTAATTAAAAATACATCTTAACTACATTATAAGTGCACTAAATTAACTAGTTTGAGATACTTTATAGTGCACTGAATTTATTTTTCTCTTTGTAGTGTACTGAATTTATTTACTTTCACTTTTCATGCACAATTTAAAGTGGATATCTCAAAATGAACATGTGGTAATGTTTGGTTAAATTTGGTGCTTGATTTAGACCCCTAAAATTCTAATTAAGACCATCTAGGAATTTATCCATAAACTACACACAATGCTCAAAATAAATGTAATATTTTGGACAAAAATAAATCAAGCAAGCAATCTAGATCGTGGACGGTGGATCATTTCCTTACACCGTTACACGATGTCCATATATGAAAAAACAAAAAGTTGCGTCCGTTTCTTATTATGACTTAAAAAAAGGAAAAGAAAGGAAAAGAAAAAGAAATAAAATATAGGAAGAACAAAAAGGTTTCCTCTTTTGTAAAGGGAAAAAATATATTTATTTAATCATTCTTTTCTCCCCCTTCTGTTAATATATTTAAATCGTGGAGCTCCGGCAAGGCCGCCTATCCTCTGCTTTATTTTCTCTCCTCATTCTCTCCAAAACTTGATCAAAAACAGAGTCGCAAAATTTCCCCATAATCAAACCACCAAATTTCACATATTTCGATTCTTCCTTTTGATTCTGCCGGTTTGGTTTGGTTTGATCCTCTCCTTCTTCTTCTTCTTCCTTCCGACACGATTTCGGGTAAACCTATGAATCTACTGTCTCCGGCTTAATCATGGGTTTGTCGAAGGGCCGGAAGAGCCAGCGGGTGAAGTGGTACCAGTGTTTCCGGCCGGAGAAGCGGTTCTCCGACGACCGGTACCCGTACGGCCCGGTTCCGTTTTACGAAAATGGAGGGGGGAAGGAGAATATTAACAGGGATTTGGCGATGCGCAACGCAATCATCGTCGCCTTGTCCGACGACGAAAACGGCAGTTTCGCCGGTTCCGTTCCCGTTTCCGACGACCACCGTTGCCGGAGGTCCAAGTCTCGCCGGGGCTTTTCCCGCGCGATCAAGGCCGTCATGTCTCCTATCGTTTCGGTATGTCGGAAATTAACCTACTTTTTTTTGTTTTCTCGATCCGATTTTCCCGCCCCACTATTCACTTTTATGCCATATTGAGGTTCAATTTAGCAAATTTAAGTTACAAACATTTTTGATTTAATTTGAGCATTATGTGTTGTTTGATTTTGATTTAATTTTGATCAGTTATATCAATCTTGAATTGTTTTCACCAATAGACTAAATACCTTCTTATTTATTTTTAATTGTAGTTTATTTGTATTTTTGAAAATAGCAAAAATTGTCATAAAACAGTTTTTTTAACATAAGAAACTTACATATTTTCGAAAAAATGATATATCTTTATGTCATATTTTAATTATTCATCATGATGAACTGTAATTGTACTTTTATTGCGAAAATGCAGTGATTTCAGTTTAGTTTAAACGAAAAAGAGCTGTTTCAAATTCAAACTTGACTCATTTACTTGTAAAACGCACCTATTCTTTGACCGCATTTGTTACGAATAATTTGTATTAAGTGGAATCAATTATACCGTTACTGATTTGAACATTGACTCATATTGCAGGTTAGAAAAAGCCGGAGCAAGAAATTCGATCAAGAAAAACCACAGTTTCGTTCAAACAGCAGTAGCATGAGTTCAAGGATCGAAAAAATGTTCCAATCATTCGGCAGCAAGAACTCATCGGCGGCGTCGGCGGCGGCGGCGGCGATTTCCAAAGAAAACCCGTTATCCGACAGCCACCGGACGGATTCAAGCGCCGGATCATTATTTTCCAACACCACGGCGGCGGCAGCGTCCTCCGCCGCCTCCTCCCGGGCCTCCTCCCTGGCGTCAAACTCCCGGTCGGAATCGGCGCGGAAGAAGTCAATCTCCGTCGACCTGAAGCAGCTCGAGAAAAAGCAGAATCCGGCAGCATTTCACGGCGGTGCTGGCCGGCGTTGCAACGCCGGCGGGTGCTGCAAGACAATGCTCGGTCTTTACTTTCTCTTTGTATGCTTGCTAGCGTTGGCTCTGTGCGGAAAAGCTCTTGCCGTGTTTTGTACGTCGTCTTCGCTGTTTTTGCTGCCGTGCTGCTTGAAAAAGATCGCCGGCGCCGGTGATCACCTCCGTCGATGGTGTCCTTTTGTATATAGTAGCGTTGACCCCGTTGACTGTGTGGTCGTTGACTGTGACAAAAAGCTTGTCGGGATGCTGGAGACTCAGAGAAGCCGTAACGGTCGGTTGCAATAGCCATAGCATATGATTGTTTTCCTAGACAAGACTCTATCATGTTTTGTTTTTGATATGATATTGTCTTCAATTTTTCACCCTATATATCTTATATTTAGTTGGAATCGGAATGTGGGAACCAAGGTGAAAGATTAAAAGAAAGATATTGTGAATATATTTTGCCATTGATAACCAATATAAGAGTTTTCTGGCATGATTACCACATTTAACTTGATTATGTGACGAAAATCTCATTTTTATTTTAGAAATGTAACCAATAATTGATTCACTTACATGTCCTTCTCTCCATTTCTATAAGTTTTGGGTCAAAAACTAAACATGTTCATTCTAGTATAAGATTTGCAAAAAGACATTAGTGAAGATAGGGGTGAGAGTGAGAATGGACAGGGAGGTGGTTTATCTATTGAATCAGTGAGAGTAGGGTTTTGGACGTGTTGAATTACATTTTTGAGCATTTTGTTTTGCAAATTTAGACTATTTTGTTGTGATTTGCGATGCTACATCAATGATGTTTAAATTGCTGACATTAGGGTTGGATCTATTATATTGAGATTTTGGCCATCTTCATCGTGATTTAGAACACCGTTGTTGAGCTTTTGATTGTTTACGTTGAGGTTTGGGACGCTGACTTTGAAATTAAATAAAGTATTTATATTTTAATTACTTATATGAATCTATTAACTCTAAAAGTAAAATTAGTAGATTTTAGTTAAAATTTTCACTTACTAATTTTAATAATCATATATAGTTAGACCCTTGTCAGAACTATTCTGAAAATTAGTTTAGTTTCAAAAGTTTGTGAATTAGTTTAGTTCAATTCAGCAATAAAGAAATCCATACATATAATTGTTACGAAAAATCAAAAGTGATCACTTACCAAACACACACTTTAAATTAAATAGCCGTCAAAACTTTGTGAATGAAACTACTAACAACTAACCATGGATTATTAATAAATATGGTGGATGGTGAATACTAATTAAATAAGTTTAAGGATATTTTGAACTATTAAAATTTTAAAAAATGGAGACTGTACGTGCTAGTAGATATATCATGTTGTTGCTTTGTAGTTACGGAACATGTTTTTATATATGAACATAAATTGCATAATCTACACGCGGGGGAACAATAATGTGCTTATTTGCAGTATCTTTGCTTAGCAGAGAAGGGAAACTGACCAATAATTGGTTATTGATGAATAATGATTAGGGCTTTATATATATATATATATATATATATATATATATATATATATATATATATATATATATATATTCTCCTTCATGCGTGATCATGTACGAGACATCTGTTAGGCTACCTTTATATGGCACGATGTTTTGTGTTCATTCTTATGTTTCTCATGCTTTAATAATATCTCAGATAATTATTGAGAAAAGGCGAAACTTTTTTCTATTCTAATTTTTTTTAAACTTTTAAACAAGTCCACAAACACAAGTCACCGGACATAAATAATTGGGTGAATTAAACGTGCCTCCATAAATTACTGGGTCTTTATTTCTATACTAATGTTGTTGTTTTCTCAGTAAAAAGTATTGTCCACATGAGCTAGCATTTCAACTTTAGTTATTCAATTTGTTAATCTTATGTGTCGATGATCTTCACAATGAATTAACAAATTTACATTCGATACTTTTGATAGTTTGACACGCATCCGAATTTGATATTAAGATTCAGATAATTAGATATATAGTATGATAGTTTTGAAATAAGCATTGATATTCAGGTTGGCAATGAGATGGAAAATGTTTTTGTAAACAAGTTTGGTATATAATTATATCATATCCACCATGATATCATGATATGTATCATGTATGAAGATGTTGTGCGTATGCGAGTATGTTTTACTACACTAACCTTATTCATAATAGTACTTTTCCATAATAACACTCATTCAAATTATAATTTTGTATCTAAGACTTCTATGGTCATTTCAATGGTAAGCTACAAGTGCATGTAGCTTGACTTGCCATGTCAACTTTTCAAACCAATGAGTTGGCAAGCTACACACTCCATTAATGGTAAGGTACATTCTTGAATAGCTTGATAGGTCTCACGTGAATTTATTTTTTATTCTTCTAAAATGCAAATACATTTATTCAACAATAAAAATTAATAAATAATTGAATTGCTACAATAATTCATGAAAAATCACCTTTATTTCATTAAATAAATTAATTTTAGTAAAAAAAAGTAATTAAATAAATTTAAGAAACTTCACTTCTAGTGTTGACCTCAAAACGTTTACATATATGCTCCACCAAATCCTACTTAAATTGATGATGCATTTTCCTATCTCGAATTGTTGCATCCCGAGACACATATGCTTCAAAATTCGTATTTGTAATTTAATTTAACTTTCGAGTTGAACTCTATTTTTAATAATAATTTATAATAAAAATATTTGAACTAAACGTAAAATTAATTTCTTACGGTAAATAGTGAATCAAATGCAATATATTTGCATGTGGAATATATACGTACGCAGATGCGAAATACATAGAACATATATAACGCAGTATGTATATATCGCATTTGGATCTGAAAAACACAATATATATACAACTTATATGATACAAATAGGTAAAAAGAATATATACACACCACATCTGAACATGAAAAACACAATTTAAACAAGTATTTAATGACGGCAAGTGATGTCGCTCACACAAGCGACTAACTGACATTTGATCTCTCAAAAGCTACATACGTGGATTCTGCAACAACGGCAATCTACATCGCTTCAAATTATACTAAATTGCACCGCGACTCCAAAATACAACCGTTGCGGATGCTCTAGCCTCTACATAAGCACAATAATCACAAACATATGAATATTCTAATTTATTTTATCTACGTAAATATTACAATTAAGTTGATCGGAAAAATATCATAGGAGAAGCATACTTATGCTAAATAAGCACAATACAAACATATGCTAAATAAGCACAATAATCTTGACAGTAACTAGATTAATAGCTAATATAAGATTTGTAATACTACTATGGTAGGAAAATTAAGGAAGTTTAGTTTTGTAGGAGGAAAATTTTTTTTTTAAAAAAATTTAGCTTGAGAACCAAACAAGCATCAGGTAAATAATAAGAAATTGGGAATTGGAATTAGTTAAAAGGAAAACCAAAATAAAATAAAATAAAAACTGGAAAAGGAGAAAGAAATTAAAATAAAATAAAAGGCTTGAGTGAGCATAAGGGACACGTGTAGCACACCAAGCAAGTCTCACCCAGATTACTCATCAAAGAAATTAATTATTGACTATGCATGACACCTTACATATTAGATTGTTTATAAAATTTATATATAAAAATAATATGTCTACAAAAGAAAAACTTTATCAAGTCGAAAGCAATTTTAAAAAAACATGAATACATTATTAGAATATCCAAAACAAAATACAATTAATGGCATTCACAAAACTTTTTTTTTGAAAAAATGGCATTCAGAAACTGATGTGAAAAATCTCATTGTATACTACATTGATAGTCTTACAATCATTTTTTGCTCCCCTAAATTTGTCCCCGACCCTTATTTATAGTCATTGCAAAATTCAGTCGATACCATGGTCTAACATCATGCATTACGAATTATTAAGGTGCATTTTTTTATTGAGAGATAGGAGAATCAAAATACATGCACAAGCCTATCTACCAAACATATTAGGTTCTTTTATATATGCATTGTCAAAAGCATTGCAAACTTCCACACTTTAAACAGAGTTTTGGTTGAGTCAAATACCAGAAAAATGCTAGTAAAAAGAAAAGACAAAAACAGCAAAATATGATAAATGCAAAGGCTTGGACCGTTTGGTACATCAACATATCCAGGGCATTACAACATGATTAACCTTCAAACCACTAAATGACAAAAGATGTCTACATATGAAATGCTTGTGCAGAATCAAGAGATCATATTAAAGAAACATGTTCCATACAGAAGATTTTTTTACAGAAAAAAATAAAATAAAGACTTGCATATGTACACTAAAACAGCAAGAGTTTGAATTCACTAAAACAAAGATGCAGGAAATCTAAAGGTCTAAACGGGAGGACTTTGAAGTCACTTAAACATGCAGACTAACAATAACAGAAATATTATAGCCTTTGAAAGTTGCTGGATATGAATTCCTATCAGTTCCTTTTGTTCCTTAATTTCCTAGTCATCTCTGAACCATCTTGCATCTTGATATCATCAACGGACCTCTTGGAAGACTTTGAAATTGATGATTCACCTACAATATGAACATTGATAAATGATGAAGAAGACATTGATTTCATCCTAAAACACAACATATTATAGCTTTCACTTTACAATACCGTACTGAAAAAGTTATCTAACCTTCAGCTACTTCATTGATATCATCAACAGACCAGTAAGAGACAATTTCCTACAAACATCTGATAGATTCCACTCAAAACTTTGAACCCAAAAGTTTGCATCCTAATTCTTACTGCTGCATTATATATCTGTAAAGAGAAGGGGAAATTCACAGTACTACATGTACTAAACATTGGCTGATAAATTTCCAGTACCTTTTGAAATTTCTTATACCAATTTCTTATCCCGAACTGAGAAAATGCTTCCAATGAGCATATAGCTAAAATTTAAATACTTCCAATGAATAAGAAATTGAGATTATCACTTGCGTTGAGATGATCTTAAACACGATTTGAACTACCCTGCAACGAAGCAACTAAAAAAAACTGAAAAAGCCAAACTTAAACACAATCAAATCAAATTGTGAACTTGGCGGCAACCTGGAAGGATTCGGAAGGCAAACTTGGCAAGCAATCTGGAACTTCCCCTCTCGGAAACCCCTTCAAAGCCTGCAACGAATCGATCACCAATCATTAAAATATAGAGTCTAAAAGTTTAAACCTTTATGTTTGAATCAAAAATTCAGAACAACGACGACTGAATCCCTAAACATGTAAAACAGATCTGATGAAGCTAAAAAACAGCAATTTTCGAAACAAAATTGATGGGTAGCGTTTTACCTTTTGAATGGACCTTATTCTTCATAGCTATATATACGTGAAAGCCGTTGCCTGGAAGAGAGAGATCGTGGGTTGGGTGTGGTGGATTGAGATATTGGATGTCAGAAGAGAAGCTGTAGAACGTGGCCGAGAAACTGTCAGTTGAAGGCGGTTCTGTTTAAGAAAAATCGTAGAAAATAGCTGCTAAATAAGAAGGGATATATGTGGAGAGATCACAACCATTAAATTGATCCAATGACTGATATTTAATTGCCTGGCATGACTTAAGGGGAATTAAAGCATTATGTTAAGATGAGTAGGTTTAGTAATCTTGATGAAGCCTTATGAATGGGTAAAACATACATGCATGAGATTAGAACTGGTAGACATTGGTTATAAGAGTTTTGGCTTGGGAAAGAAAACTAATTGAGTCTAGAAATCTGGACAGTTTTGATGTTAGGTGTAGCAGTGAATTTTAAAAGACTTTATCTTACAAACCCTATATCTATCTATGCTGAAATTGGTATTGTTGGAAGCCTAGGATTCAGAACTTTAATTAGAATCAAGAATCATTCAATTTGGTTTAGAAACGAGGGAGAATGAGTATTTTGAAGTTCTGCTCTCTGTTACCTAGGTTACAGCAGAAAACCCAAACTTTAAAAATCCACAATTAATTAACCATAAATCCGATTGTGTTGATTCTTGTACCTGTGAAATCCTTGTAAGATGATCTAGGGTATAACATCTGGAATTTCTGAATTAGCATAATTAATGATAGAGATAATTGAGTTTTAAATCTGCTGTGATCGGACTGGTGCTGTTCTGGGCAGCCAGCTGACTGTTACTTTTAAAATCCATATCTTCAACCATAACTCCATTTTAGCTGATTTTTGTACCGCTGTAATCTTGGGACTCTAAACATCGATTTGATATAAAGAATGACCTAATTTGGTTAGGAAACGATCAAGATAAATGGCCGTGATGTTGCTGTTATTTTGAAGGGAATTGAATAGCTAAGGTTGCAAGAGAGGTGAGGGTTGTATCATGTTTTCAATATCCTTGCAATAGGCGCTTTGATTGTCTTGCTGCTACATGATTACTTGCTCTGTGTCTTTGACTGTGATAAATGAATGTTGTCTAGTTATTGAAAGATTGATATTATTCTCACTGAGCTAGTGTAGCTCACCCCACTCTTTACACTATTTTTGCTGCAGATTTCTACCCCAACGATAAGATAAACTATGCGATAGTGTTTTTAGTGAAGAATACTGAAATGTATAGAGTTTTATTTTAGTTGGTGTAGATATCTCTAGAATATTTAATGGCTAAATAATTGTATACAGCTTCGGCTGGAGGCCTTGATTTCAGAAATTGTAGTAATCTCTATCAATACTCGTAGCGCCCTTTAAATTTTAGTCTTGTATTTACCGGGGCGTTACAAATGGTATCAGAGCTGTAGTTCCAGGACCATAATAAGCCTAAAAGAAACCAAAAACAAACTCGTAAACTTCCTAGGATAAATTGTGAAACTCGACCGTGTATTTTCTGGAAATCTGTTCTTTGAAGCCTTGAATCTCTTGACCTGTTTCTTAGTTTTGAACAAACTTTGTACCACAATAATCTTTGGAATGTGCTCTATAGCATAGAACTTTGAATTTTCAAAATAGACTGATTAACGAGTGAAATAATCATCTTTTAAGTCTGCTGCGTTAAGCTGCTGCAGAATGAAGATTTTAGCGAGGCTAACTTAAAATAAGCATATCTTTCTAACCATGACTCTGTTTTTGTTGATTCTTGCATATTTGTGATCGTGAAACTCTGAATTTCATGTTAAACTCAATAAATATTTGATTTGGTTGAGAAAACAGTACGGAAACTGACTGTCAAAACTACTGCTGAAAATTCCAGTTTCGAAATTTCAGATATCATATTTAAAGAGATTAATGTTGCTAAATATGGCTAAATAAGTTATATGATATTTCTATATATGATATTAGAGCTTTCAAGCTTAATTGTGGATCATGTGGGATTGGTTTATGCATATATATGACAATGAGAAATGTATTTTTTGAAAGGAAGTGTGATGTTGTAATTGTATGATAACAAGAGTATCTTTTTAACCGTGGATCTGTTTAATATAATTTTTACCTCTTTGCGAAACTGAGACAAGATAGATACATTTTGATATGATTGACAATAAAAGATGTTGATATTTTCTTAGAACTATTTCCTCAATGTTTCCAAAACTTATGTTTGAATACAAGTACCTTAAGATAATTGTATCTTTTCATTCATAAATCTGATTTGAATGATTGTTGCCCTTTTGATCTTGAAAATGAAAACCCCATTTAAATTCATGAAAACCTTATTTTGATTGGAAAAAAAAAAAGTAAGAAATGTTCACAATGTTTCTGAACATGTGCATTATCTTTAAAAGAGGTCATATCTTTGAATTACTTTGTTTGAATATACCTTATATATTTTAACTATATATACACTGAGACTAGTATTGATCCAATTTCCCTGGTATCTTACCCAGAAAGATCTTCCTAAAATTTTTGCCTGTCACTTTAAAAATATTATATATTGATAACTGTAACTCCTTGTAAATTACTTTCGCAATCACCGTGATCCTAGAACTTTGAAATGTGATATAGAACTAAGAATTTGTATGTTTGGTTTAAAAATAAAGAGAGAATTTTAAATTACTGAATTTTTCCTGTACTGATTTCTGGCAGCAAACAAAATTTTCCTCTTAAAAGGAATTCATACCTTGATAACTTAGTTTCGTTCTCTAAGAAATTTGTGTAGTTGCACTCTTGAAACCTTGAGATGTATTTAACCTTGATAAGTTTTTGCTTCGAGCAAGACTAACTAAAAGGATGAATCTGGTTTTCAGAAGTCATCGATATTTAAACTTGAACATAATTTACCAACCATAGCTGTGAATTATATGGTTTATTACTGAGTACTTAACATGTTTCTAGACTATAACTTCATTGATATTTGGAAATCAAATGCTTTTGGACAAGCAGTGTAAAGAATATTTACTCGTGATATTTAATATAAAATAAAAAATAAAAAAAATTGATCATGTGGTTTAACCTTGATATTCCAACCTTGATACTCCAGATTAGTGTCGAACATATTTCTTGAATTGGATATGCATTGAATTTTGCACTCTTGATTGCATACTCTTGACCATTCCTTGTACTGTGAGTGAACTTTATCGCTCGGAGTTTGCACATGTTTACTTGCTTGTACTTCTTTGTGCTTGTGCTTGTTTCTGCTTGTTGCCTTTTACAAAGGGTGTACTTCATTGCCTCAGCTTATACTCGTACTTGACCGCCTGTTTGACTGTACTCATACTTGACTCCCTGTTTGACTGAACTTATTACTTGACGGCCTGTAGTTATTACTTGGATGCTCGTTGTGCTAGTACTCGTATTTGACTTGCATGTTTGAACTTGCTTATTACTGGATTGTACTTATTACTTGGATGCTCGTTGTGCTAGTACTCGTTAGCCCATTTAATTCTCCCACGGAAATAATGCGATATTTGACCCTCTCTTCTCCACCCTCAATTTCCCAGGAAAAGTGATCTTGCGAACAACAGTCTGCAAAAATCGCCACCGTGCTCCGCCGTCGCGCCACCAACTCAACTCCCTCCTATGGTCCTCAAAATCACCCTCCTCCCTTACGCTCCCTCCCTCAACTTTCTCACTCTCTCCCCCTGTCCCTTCCCCGCCTCCCTTTTCTTCTCCGCCGCCAGAATCACAACTGCCACCGCCGCAAATTACGGCCCCTCCCTGAAGAAAGGACACGTGCCTCCGCTCAATAAAGAGCAGGAACAAAACAACCGTCACAGCCTGTTAAATGAAGAGCACTTCACCAGAGTATTCGATATTGCCGCGCTTCGCGTTCCCTCCGCTCATTGCTTTGCCCTAGAGAGCCGCCTGCGCGGGCACCTGCTCAACTGGCCGAGGATTCGGAACATTGCCAGAGTCCCCGGCGATGAAGTCGAGGATGAATTGAAAGAGCTGTTCACTGACACCTCCAATTCCGATGAATTACTGAATTTGAACCGGCGGATTTATGGAAAGGCTGAGGGCGATGGGGAGAAACTGAGTCCAGTGCTGTATAGAGATGAGCTAGCTCGGAGTTTTAATTCGAGGGGATATGCAAAATTCAGGAACTTAGCAAAGATTTCGCGGCCGAAAAGAGGGAGGGAGAAGAAGAAGCATGACGATGAAGGGAATGGAGAGGGAAAGAGAGGTTTAGGGCTTAGTGGTGTGGCAGTTGTAGAGGTGGTTGAGGCTGATGATGGTGGTGATTTGAGTGGTTTGTTAGGGGTGGAATTTAAGGGTGTGAAGAGATGGACAGGATCAACAAGGTTACTACTGTTGGATGAGAATCATGTGGATAAAAGGATCCAGGACATGCCCGAGGCCATAAAGGTTTATTCTTTATCGATTTATACTCTTTTTTGGTGCATAATTGAAAGAACTTCGAACATTTTTGCATGGAATTCAATTGTACAATGGTAGATTAGATATTGAGGATCTTAAGTTTTGATTGAAATGTGATCAGTTTTTACAGGCCATCATCAGATTAATATGCATTTTGTATGGTCCAATGCAAATGAGGTTAATTCTTTCATTTCTTTGTTATGTTGTATAGGCTGTTGCAAAAGTATATGGAGAGAAAAATGGAGCATTAACTATTGAGCTTGTGAAGTGCAAGTTGACTTTGTTTTATAGTTACTGGCAGATGAATGAGGTAACTTCCTATTCCTCATACATTGTGTTGTGATTTTGAGACTAGTTAATGCTACAAGCCTACAATATGTCTGCTAGGTTTTCCTGTTAATGCCTTGGATTAGTTGGCTTTGATGTTATAAGTTAGTCTACATGCTATGACAATCAAGATTACTAAGAAATTCCTTAGTGCAATTTCATTATCTTGGGGTTCTTTGATAATTGGATTATCTCGGGGTTCTTTGATAAAGCATGATTTTGAAACTTGAAAATGTCTTTTACTCTGAGCTACTCTCTCATCTGGTGAGGAAGGATTATTACCACCCCTTTTAAAAATATATATTATATAAAAAATATTATGATGACTTCAATTATAATGTGACCAAAACTACGAGTTTTGGCTGCTGTCACTTAATTTCAACTTCTAATGTTTCGTGAAGGGTGATTATTTTTCTTTGATTTGTTGACGCACTGTAGATACATATTAAGTGCTTTCTGGACAAGAATGGTTGTAAATCATGAATTTCTTGTAGGTTTTGGAAGCCTTATTACCTGAGGGTATGATCGTGCCTTCAGGTTTCGAGACCATTGGTCACATTGCCCATTTGAATCTGAAAGAGGAGCATGACTCATACAAGAAATTAATTGCAAAGGTACTTCATTGATTCATGCAGTGGATACTCCATTCTTCAATTTATCTGAACTTGAAATTGTTAGATGCCTTCTGTTTTTTCTCTAATATGCTTTTACCTGCTTACCAAGGTAGTCTTAGATAAAAATAAGCCAAAGGTGCAAACAGTTGTTAATAAAGTCGACATCATCCAAAGTGACTTTAGGACGATGCAGCTTGAAGTTTTAGCTGGAAACCACTCCCTTGTGACTAATTTAACTGAAAATGGCTTGCGATTTCAATTTGACTTGGCCACAGTGTAAGTATACTCCATAGGATAAGAGATGAGAATTCTGAATTATAGTTTAGTTAGTTCCAATTAATCATGTATCTGTATGCAGGTATTGGAATTCAAAGCTGTCAACTGAGAGGCAGAGGCTTCTCACATACTTTACACAAAGTGATGTTGTCTGTAAGTGCATATTTATGTCTTTTGGTGACAAATTCTCTTTATTATTTAAGTTTCCCGCGTCATTATTAAAATTTTGTGTAACCTCTGAAAATACACTGATGTTAAGCATTGTGTCACACAAATGTGCTATAAGTTGCTTTGTAAATTTCTAAAAGTCATTACTTTTCCAGGTGATGTTTTTGCAGGAGTGGGTCCAATAGCATTAGCTGCTGCAAGGAAAGTTAAGTACGTCTACGCCAATGATTTGAATCCTTGTGCTGTTGACTACATGGAAAGGAACTGTGTCCTTAATAAACTTGAGCGAAAGATCGAGGTATGCACAGTTCTCTGTTATGCATATAATAAACACATTCTACGATGAACATGCTCTCTTCACTGAAGAGCTGGTTGTATTGGAATTATCTGTTGCGGTTAGTTAGTTTCTACATATTCTTTCCGACTTCTCCATCAAGTAAAATCGTTATGAGTCTTATGACTGACGTGGCTTATTACAAATAGGTTTTTAACATGGATGGAAGGAGGTTCATTGACTCTATTTTTGCCAGTGATAAAACCCGCCCTGTCAAGCAAGTGGTCATGAATTTGCCACATGATGCAGTAGAATATCTTGGTATGTTTGTTTCCTTGGTGAAATATCCCGACTTTTCAAGTCATTGATAGTTTGATGCATGGAAATTGAGCTTTTTGCTCTCATTGTTTTTCAAAGGATTTTTGGCACCTGCCTAATTACTGAATGAACTGACTTGTTTAGTGATTTATTTCATGTGGTGAGTTAATAAATTTTCCATTTACTCAGATATTTTCAGGGGGATATTCCGTAGACATCAGAAGGACATAGGGCACCCGTTACCCAGAATCCATGTGTATGGGTTCTCGAAAGCTCGTGATCCTGAGTTTGACTTCCATGAGGTATACTTTGGTTTTAGAGTTAATAATCAACTTCTGCAGAACTTAGATATAGATGCGATAATCTGATACCTGATCAACTGTCTTTTGATCTCTTCATTTTTCTAGTAGGAGTATTTGACTATATTTTCTTCTGGTCTTATCAGCGCATTAGAATTGCACTCTCTGAGGTGGCTTTTGAAGTGGATGTGCACAAAGTGCGCCTAGTTGCTCCTGGGAAATGGATGTTATGTGCATCATTTCTTCTACCAGAGATTGTGGCATATGCAAAAAACAGTAAATTTTTGTAAACTAGTTAAGTTTTGGCTTCTGTAGATGATATTCATTTACACCTAGATTTTCTTAGTTTAGTTATCAAGCCTTCTGAATCATAATTATATACAAGAATGACTGGTGTTGGGATTTGTACAGAGTCGAACACGTCGTAGAGCTTGTATTGTAATTTAAATATGTTCTTTGTGTACTATTTTTCAACCATGAGTCTGTGACTGTGGCTAATTTTATACAAATTAGTTCTTTTTGAGTTAATCTGTGATCATATCTTGAAACTGCAGAATTTTATGAAGATGGCTAGAATTGATGTTACCATCATCATTGCTCCATAAATAATGCAGGTAAAGCTTGGAGATGGTTTACTTAAGAACTGCTGCAGTGGAGGACCACATGGATCAGTGAACATTTTTGGGGCTCAACTGTCTGGTTAGATCTGATCTCTGACCATTTTCTTTTCCTTATTCATGAAATAGGCTATAAGTTGTTAATTTAGCCTGTACTAGCCTAGGTAACAAAGAGTAAAAGTCTCCTCTTTTACTTATTCTTGATGCACATTTTTTTGAACTCATTGTCTTTAATCTTCAAGATCTGTCCTTTTCCTGTGTGGACACATTTTTTCCATGCTCCTGTCTTTTTTTCTTAATCTGGGATGAAACATGGCAGTGCTGTTTGTGCCAGTTTGTAGAGTGAAGCTGGCAAAACTACTATGGCAGAGTAAAAATCTTGTATGTATATTAGAAATAGAGTGTCAATAAATGCACTGAGATATGAATCTGAAGTTCTGAACTGAGATTTTCCTGATGTTGGTTTGCTAAAAATAGATGAGCTTTCACTCTTTTGGCATACTATTCATCTCCCTTATGGCAAAAGCTATCATATTGTTACCAAACACTCTTAATTGATTATGCATAAATTAATGGTATGATGAAGAACACCAGATTTTGGTATCTTCATGGAGCAAATCCTTAAGCCTTTCTTCACAGAGATTTTTTTCCCTTCATGGAGCAAAATGTTCATTTCAATTATCCCTACTATAAAAATGGATCACTTTGTTAATAGAAACGTTGCAGTCATTTTTTGTATTAAAAATCGTTATTAAGTCCTTTGATTTGTGCAAAGACACATGATAATTGCATGTAAATAGCATTATGGTCAAATATTGTATGATTTGCCAGCGTAGACAATTGTATTTCTACTGAACTGAAAACGTGAAATGAATTTAGTAGTTGTGGCCGGTAATGAGTTTCCGTATCGGGCAGCATTGGTAGTGACACTGCCAAATTTGAAATGGTCGATCCTTTTACTATAACCAAATTATTTATAAACCAAATATGAGTTCACAATCTCACCACAAAATATAGACATCATTCACTAGCTAGTAATTTTGTATATGGATTCATCTCTTTTAGCGATACAACTTACCATTGATACACGATAATTTGGTTATAACCACCATGTAACTATTCACAAATTCGGGATGGAACTGGATTCCAAATAGAAACAAGAGAGAATTTTTCAAATGCCCCATCAATTACAAAAATCCCAAGTTTCTATGGTCTGGGGTTTCATTAAAAACACAAATATATTATCCTTTAATTGTATCAACTACGAGTACAAAGGAGGAACAATTGCAGGTATACACCTATGTGCATGAATAGAGGTGTTGGTAGCATTTGAAGTCCACATAGAACATGAAAGAAAAAAAAGGAAATTATTATTTAACTGGTTTCTTTGAAACTTACAAACATAAGAAAGAGATAGAATTTGACAACAAATAAAAAAATTAATTAAAGAACGGTAAAAAGTGAAAGTAGCTAGACGGGCTAGAAAATAGTAGACGGATAGGTAGAAATTAGAAAATCTGAAATTTACAGTCCCTCACACAAGGAAGTCATGGTGCACTTTTAAAAGCGCTAGTCCACTGCCAGGACGACTAGTCGTCACGGTGCTTACATTGCGGCGTTTACGGCGTTTTGTTTATATATTAAACTATAAATATATTTAGGATGTATATTTAAAAGTCATACTGAAATATTTATCCTAATATTATAATTTAGAAAAAAAGAGAGTTTAATTTTAATATAAATGAGAGTAAACTCGTTTCTAACATTGAGATTTAAGATATTAGACTACAACTAATTGGTCTTTCTATTTAATGAGATTTTAATATGTTTTTAATTGGGTAAAATTTTATCCTTTTTAGTTCAAATATTTTAATTTACTTTGCACAATTCACCAAAACTACGTCATTTGGATGTTTACCTTTAAAAGGCGCCAAAATTCACGGCGAACAGTTGCGGCGATGAAAATTTTCCGCCATGGCGACTAGTCGTCCATTTGGCGGGTCTCGGCGGACGCCATGACTTCCATGCCCTCACATGATATGAGACGAGATCAATTTTTCAGGATCCCAAAGATCAAATTCATAGGTTCATCATTACGATTACCAATTTTGTCCAAACTAGTGGTGTCAATTCGGGTTGGCGTGTCGGGTTACGTGTTCGCGTCAGATATGTTCGGATTGATACGGGTCGGGTTTCTTCGGGTCATAACTTTTTTATCGGGTCGTGTCGGATCGCGTTCGTGTCGGGTTAAATTCGTGTCAGCACTGATTGTCAGGTCGGGTCGGGTTGGGTTAGACTCGTTTGTCAAGTTGAGTCGGATTAAGTAAAACTATAATCCATAAAACTGACATGGGAAGAACAAAATTTTGATGTTGGATCATTATTATTAGCTGTGTTAATTCAGATCGAGTTAATTTCAAAATTTTAGTTCGGGTAAATATTTCAGTCATTATCACTATTATCTTAGGGGGTTGCTCCACGCGGGTCCATTTTTCTCTTGCAGGTCCGTATTTTTACCATAATACCCCTAATATTGTTAAGACAAAAAATAGGCTTGAAATCATAGGGTTCCATCAGGGGGCATTATGGTAAAAATACGGACCTGCAAGAGAAAAATGGACCTGCATGGAGAAATTGCTTTATCTTATTGTTAAAAATATAGAATAAATTATTAACGAGTTAACTTCATGAGAAAACTAAGGATTGGACCTGCTAATTTGACACTAACTCGGATTTTTACATATACTAACTAAAATAAGTATGAAAAATTAAATCTTACTTAAATTTTTATGAAGAGAAATTCTCAATCGGTCTCACTGAGTAGTCATGCTTAATACGTAAAAGTTCAGTGTTGATATATGAAAGCAAGAAGATCAACAATAGTACACTAAATGATCACACTTAATATGTAAAAGATCATGTTTGAAAGTGAGTATATCAACATTTGTCCTAATCTCAAAAGAATAGTAATGTTTAATATGTAAAAGATTAGTGTTGATATATGAAAGCAAGAAAATCAACAATAATACACTAAATGATCACACTTAATACGTAAAAATAAAATCATGTTTAAAAGTGAGAAGATCAATATTTGTCCTAGTCTCAAATGAGATGAGTCTTAAAAAAATAGTAACTAAATATAGTTTAATTACTTAACTTCCTATAATTAACAACTAAGCTTTAGTTTGGGTTCGGGTTATCTTTGGGTTCGGATTAGGTCGGGTTCGGGTCAGAATTTATCGGGTCAAAATTATTTTTTGGGTTGAGGTCGGATCGGGTTCAACCTAAAAAATTTTGGGTTACAATCGGGTCACGTGTCAGATCGGGTTGGGTCGGTCGTGTCGGGTTTGTCGGGTTTGTCGGGTTCGTGTCAGAATTGATATCACTAGTCCAAACAAATTATGCGGCAAATATGTTGTGCATTTCCCATTTTGGCCATCTACGCCAATTAGAGCTTTCCCAGGGTACTCCTTAAATATATATTTTTTAATAAGAAACCCCCTTATTTAATAATGTCCATTATTTAATAATCACTCTTTAATACAAGGACTTGTCCCTTATTTAAAGAGTTGTTACCTTTTCATTTGTGCTTAATCAACCAATAAATGAAAAGAAAATATTGGGTGAAACCTGTCCTTGTGGAGACCATGTATAAAAATAGTCCATTTAATAGGAGTTTTCAAAGTTTTGGGGTCATTCTATAATAATTTCGTTTTCGGCACAATAGCCATATTAGGCTAAATTTCAGGGACTAAAATAGTAATTTCTCAAAAATATTAGAATCACACCTCCCTTTCTTCCCCGGCGAAATACCCATTTCTTCTCCGACCAAATCCGTCGGACTTTCCTTCCCCGGCCGCCGCTGAAGAACTACATTTCGTTGACTCTCCTTCGCGTTGGAGATTCTCTTTTCATCCGGACTCCGATTTGTTGTCCTTCGAGTTGATTCGACGGCGAACTTGGGATTTGGATTAATGTGAAATTCGACGCGGGCGACTAAATCCGACCAAATTTGGATCGATTTCGTTCGGGTTTCCGTGGGATATTCGTGGGAAAGGATTTCGTCGAATTCCGATCCATTTATTACTTCAAATTTCGTCGGATTTCGCTCGAGTTGCAGGTTTGCGGCAACTGCAACTTCAGAGGCAGGATAAAAAATTGGAAAATCAATTCATTACTTTAAAAAATCAAATTAATTAGATATACCATCAAGAGTATAAAACACCAAATCGAAACCTAAAATTAGCAAATTAAAAAAAATCAATTCAAAACTGAGAAAGATCAAAGAAAGTATCAAAAAGGTGAAACAGAAAAATATCAAGTAATAAACCTAGATGATCAAGTTATTACCGGAAAATAAATCAAGATCAAGTGACAACGGAAAAAGATCAAACAAAAAATAATAAGATCAAGTAATAAACATAGAAGATCAAATTAAACAGCAAAAATATCAAGATCAAGTTATAACTAAAAAAAATCAAAGAAAAAATAAAAAAGACCAATCAAAAATAAATTAGTGTTTATTAGTTGACACCATTTTTTGTAGTAAAAATCTTTATCAAGTCCTTTGATTTGTGCCAACTGCCAAGACACATGATAATTGCATGCAAATAGCATTATGGTCAAATATTGTATGATTCGTCAGCGTATAATCCAGCGCCGTGAAAATTGTGAGTTGGGTGTTCCGACTTCCGACATGGGTTATAATGCAAACAAGGAAAAATCGCAAATCACATCATGAAGTGAATCTCAGATGATCTTTAATAATTATAGCCTTCTCATGATCTTCCCTTACTAGTGATCAAGTACATTTTTTTCCTCTCCCTGTATTGAATTGAATTGAACAGAACTAAATTAAATTGAACTGGACATTCATGTATTGAAAAAACATAATCAGCACCACTGAATTAACATGAATTCATCAAATTATATTTTACTGAACTATAAATGTGAAATGAATTTAGTAGTTGTTGCTGGTAATGGGGTTTCCTAAACGGGCAGTATTGGTAGCGACACTGCCAAATTTGAAATGGTCGATCCTTTTACTATAACCGAATTATTTATAAACCAAATATGAGTTCGCAATCTCACCGCAAAATATAGACACCATTCACTAGCTAGTAATTTTGTATATGGATTCATCTCTTTTAGCGATACAACTTACCATTGATACACGATAATTTGGTTATAACCACCATGTAGCTAATTTCCAAATAGAAACAAGAGAATTTTTCAAATGCCCCCATCAATTGCAAAAATCCCAAGTTTCTAGGATTTGGGGTCTTTTTAAAAACACAAATATATTATCCTTTAATTGTATCAACTACAAGTACAAAGGAGGAACAATTGCAGGTATACACCTATATGCATGAATAGAGGTATACATTGGCAGCATTTGAAGTCCACATAGAACATGCCAAAAAAAAAAAAAAAGTAGGAAATTATTATTTAACTGGTTCCTTTGAACCTTACAAAAATAAGAAAGAGATAGAATTTGACAAAAAATAATGCTATTAATAAAAGAATTATAAAAAGTGAAAAGTAGCTAGACAAACTAGAAAATAGTGGATGGATATATAGGTAGAAAATCTGAAATCTACAATCCCTCACATGATATGAGATGAGATCAATTTTTAAGGATCCCAAAGGTCAAATTTACCAATTTTGTCCAAACCAATTATGCGGCAAATATGTTGTGCATTTCCCATTTTGGCCATCTACGCCAATCAGAGCTTTCACAATGGTATTCTTTAAATACACTTTTCTTAATAAGAAACCCTTCTTATTTAAGAACGTCCATTATTTAATAATCACTCTTTAATTATATAAAATAAAAAATTACAAAAATTATATATTCTAAACATGCAAAGTATGGCGAACGTGACAAGATCTTACATGACTATATTTACATGCATATAAAATTTTGAATACTATCATATGAGATATTGTTATATTCGTTGTAATGTGTATTTTAATAATTTATAACTTTCACAATTTTTTATCGTGCATAATTTAAGATATTGAAATTTCAAAATCATCTTTGAATAGTAAAAAGGAAATAAATGAAATACAAAGTAATGAAATACTGAGATTTAATGTGTATGCATTAAATTCCAATCCCCAATCTAGGGAACCTGTTGGAGTTGATAGAAAAAAAGATAGGGAATATGATGATGTAGTACTCTATTTTGTAGTAAATGGTGGAGAAGTTGTTGGACTTGCTCTTAAATACACTTTTCTTGATAAGAAACCCTTCTTATTTAAAAATGTCCATTATTTAATAATCACTCTTTAATATTATAAGGACTTGTCCCTTATTTAAAGAGTTGTTACTTTTTATTTGTGTTTAATCAACCAATAAATGAATTATTTTTATTTTATATATTAAAAATAAATTACATATTAAATGTAAGAAGTGATTTTTAAAGTGATATATAGTTGATTTTTATCGAAATTCAAAATATGGCACATAAAAAATGCTCCTTAATTACTTTCCATTGTAGATGCTCTACATTGAACCGGAAGATCATGCAACTCCCTATGTGGTCAGATTTGGTTTTGAGAACGTCTCCTGTAAATTCCTCTTACGGTAAGTGCAGACCACATTCTACAAAATGGGGTTTACTATATACAATTATTTTAATTATTTGGGCAATAAACATAAAAGATCAAGGAATAAGGTGAAAAAAATTGCCCAAAATCTAAAACATCAAAGCAAATAAAAACATCAGGCCTAAAACATAAAAGATCAAACCAAATAAAAAATCAAACAAAAAAAAGTTCAAAATCAAGAATGAAAACATCATAAACAAATAAAAATAAGTCAAATAATTAAAATAATTGTTTGGTAACTCCAATGTTGTAGAAAATGGTCTACTTTTGGGTTGCCCTTACTGTAAGGTGCCCTTATGTGAGACTTCCAAAACATATTTTATTACTCTATGTTCCAGCTGTGTCCTACACATAATTTTTTTTCTAGTCAAAAATACTAAATATATATTGATAAAAGCATTGATAAATAAACGTATCTAATATTAATATTGTTGAAATCTTTCTAACGTATAGTTTATGGCAAATTCTCATTTGAGACCTGTCTCAAATGAGACCAAAGATTATATGAGACTGCTATTGATTGAATTTGTCGTTAGTGAGTTTTAAACCCGCCGATTTTCTTGATTGAATTTATCGTTGGTGAAATTGACCAAGGAAATGATCAAGAAAATTGACCGAAAGATCAAATTAATTGAAAAATCAAGGCAAAAACAAAAATACTCAAGGACATTGATTGAAAGATCAAACAAACTGACTAAAAGATCAAGCAGAAACAGTAAATGCTCATTCTCCTGCTCTTGGTCTCCACAAGGACAGGTCTCACCCAAGACTTTCTCTTCTTTATTAATATTAAATTTTTAAATACTAATATTATACGTAAAATATATTAGTAAAATGTATTAGTAGTTAAACGCATATATCTAGAAGACCGTGAAAAATATTTTATTCAAATGCAGTAGTTGGTACGGAAATAGTAGTTTTCTTTAATTTTTTGTACTAACAAAGGATTGTTCGTGAAAAACCAACTGACAAAGGATTGTTTGTTACATCTTCCTTTTTTATCTAGTATGTACGGACTAGGACGATTATAGTGTGATCTTTATTAATGTACCATTTATTAATAATTTAGAATGTGCGTAATTCTTTGGAATATATCAAAAGCTCAAATTAATAGTTTATTTTTGAAAAGATGGATAACTTTCCAACAACAAAGGTTATGTAGATAAATGAAATTTGATGTGGGATGGAGGATTAGTTATAAGGTAATTTTATCCTCATTTTTTTATATTAGTTTAGTTTACTGAGAGTATCATTTCATAAAATTTAGATGAATTTAGCAATGCTAAATATGTCTATTAATACATTAAATTTTATTTCAATTTAATTCAGTCTAGTTTATTTCAGTTTACGTTGATTATTTGATTATGATTTTATGAAATTTTGTTAATCTATTAAGTTATTACTAATTTGGAATTCAATTCTAATAATACAATTAAAACTTATAAAATGACACAAAGACAGAAACGTAGTCAATAAAGCATAATTACAGATATAGACATTTAATAAATGAAAGATCACATATGTATATGCCAACCTTTCATTGTTGGAAGTATTATATATCTTCTCATATATGTACATTTGAAATAGATTATGTGTCATAATTGTGTAATCTTGTATTAATTTACGCTTCATATATATTTAAAGAACAATTTCTACTTATGTTCTTAAAAAGTAAGAATTCAAGAGCAATATAATTTAGATTTAGTATAAAAAAAAAGTCTTCGATTATAGGATACTTAATATAATAGGAAATTTAGATACTTTATTGACCATATTTTAATGCACATATCCACCCACCAACCATAAAATCCATGTAATCCCCTAACGAAATGAATTATTTACTACTCAAAATCCAACCAATTCAAAACGTATTTATTACATATAATATTTACTGAAGAAAATATAGAGGATTGATCAAGAAAATCCATATATCCATCTATAAATAGAGACGGCACAAACCTATCTAAACACACACAAAAAACTTTCAGCACTTCGATTAATGGCAGGGTACAGTCGTCAGAACTCCAGCCTCTCACTGCCTGAAGAGCGCCAGCCTCGTAATCCTCAGACCAGCGCAATCGGAATTCAAGGCCGGAGGATTAATGTTGACGCAAATGAAGCCGGTGGCCGGGGAAGGCAGCGCCGGCGAGGGATGGGCGTGGAGCAGCTCGAACGGCTCAGGATCGGAGCCGCCGCCACGTCTGCACCAGCGCCGCCACCACTCCCTGTGAACTTGGTGAACCCGGTTCCGGCGAGTGGTACTGGCAGTGTAACTGTTCCATTGCACGTGGGGCCAAGTTTTGGTTCATTTGCTGCCACTTCCGGCGGCTTCACTCTGCCGCCGGCGAGCTTTTCTGCTCCCGGGGAAAGATCACAGACGTGGAAGGACTTGAATCAGTGCCCCAACTTGATCTTCCCTAATGCTAATCAGTGCGAAATCTGCAGCAAGGTACATATGCGTTTTCGTTTTTTTTTTAATTGTTGGCTCATTTTTTTTATGGTTGTGTTTGTGAATATATATATGTTCTGATATTATATACATGGGTTTATCTAACGTTGATGTATATGTTTTTTTGTGCGCAGGAAAAAGGGACATTTTTTGCACAAAACAATCTGGTGCACAAAGGCATGAATGGTGATCATTCATCTTCTGCCCCTTTCAAAAGCTTCGTTGGATCCAAAACAGCGGGCAATAACACGCACCAGGTGATCTGATAGTGATCCAGTTTGTTTTTGTTTATTTAAGGTTCCTATTTATGTAGATTTAGTTTTAATATGGATTTATATTTTGTCTGTTTATTTTAGGGTCATGATTATGCAGAAGCTGGGCAGAAAAGAGGAAGTTCTTTCATCGAGCCTGCAGGTTTTGTTGGATCGAACGTTGGCATGAACAACAACAATGGGAATGGGAAGAAAACTGCTACTCCAATCTACGGGAAAAGCCCCCTTTTTCCAGCTACTGATTCCATGCACCAGGTAATTAATCTGATCATGATCCAGTTTGTTTTTGTTTATTTAATTAAGGTCCTATATATGTATATATATATGTAGATTAAGAGTTTTGATGGATTTATGTTTTTGTCCGTAAATCAGGGAGATTATGAAGAAGCTGCAAGTGCGCACAAAAGAGGCAATTCGTGCATAGAGCCTGCAAATTTCTTTCCGGGCGGCCCTGAAAAGCGTAGCAGAACAGACAACACTTCCGGCGGTGGCAGCACAAGCACTGGCGGTGGAGAAGAGTCCAGCGCTGTTGATCTGGCCCTCCGACTTTTTAATAATTATTAGGGTGCCATTTTGGTGAAATGCGTGTTATCAACAACTGAAAAAGCTGTTTTTTTTTTTTGTCAAATTGTAATCAGATTTCTGGTTGTACTTCACAGTTTTATTTCTGGTATTTTCTCTGTCTTATATAAACATTGTGTCAGTTTTGTTTTTAATGATAATAAGATCTTATTGGTAGCAATATTGTGTTTTTTCTCGATTTCTTTATTTATATTAACATATGATATAGATGAGTTTTGTTTACGCCAAATCCATGATATACCTGTGGTATATCTAGCTAGCTAGCCTTGGAATTAGCATGATGCACAAGATCGATATATGCATGCGTTTCGTAATTAACGTAGTCAAACTCAAATTTCATGATATTCTACATATATAACATATTTTATTAATTCATTTTACTTTTTGATAATCAAAATTCAATTCTCTTTAAATTTTAGTGTGGAAAAAGTATATAAATGAGTTTGAAAGTAATGGTCATTTTTTACGGATTCTTTTTAGAAAAGTTTCTCATAACGTATCTAATTAAACTAGACTTTTTTCATTCTAATCAGCACATTTTATACTTTTGATCCATATGATCGATGCATATGTGCTTGCTAATTAATTGTAGTCACACTCATAACGTATCTTATTAAACAAGACTCTTTTATTCTGAAAATGCCAGCTATTTCAGTGTGATCCGCTAATTTTACTTTTAATTAACAAAATTCAATCTTCTTTCAATTTATTTATTTTTGTCTCTCAAATTTTAGGAGTAGGAAAATAATGAGCATTTTTAGGGGCTTTCCAAAAAGTTCCCCAAGCAGCCATATATATTTTTAGGGCTAAGAATTTAAGAGGTTACAAAAAGGAGTGGGGACAAAGCAGTTACGAAACCCTAGAAAAGGAAAAGAGTTGCCGGAAACGGTGGCTTCGGGTCTGAAAACAAAGATCGGATCTGAGAACTTTGCCTTTTTTATGAATAAACAGTCTCAGAAAAGAAGAGGTTAAAAATGCAGGCTTCAGAAAAACGTGAAGAAGATTATTATGACAAAAGCTATACGTAGGCATTTATGGTATGAGTAGCCTCTGTTGTACTGCCAGTACAACTAAGTTCGATTTTTTTTCTCTGGTTTTTTTCAACAGTGTCCATAATTTCATTTTTACTTATATTCAAATATCTAAAATGTGATATTATTATTAGTCATTTACTAAAGTTCTTGTGTAGAGGTCTCATGGTAAGACACTAATTTGATGTTTGTTTGTTTTTATCTCTGAAATAAATTTCATTATATTATTAAGCGAAATCAATTTATATCTTGTGAGATCATTATATTAATTACCAGTATAGTTTTTAATGTTTTATTTTCCTCTCTATGTATGACCCTTTTCAAGACCTCATAACAACAATATTGGCACCTCTATCTATCAATTTGATGTCCTAATCAAACGTGATCGATTGTGGAAAAACAAAGGAAATGGACGTTTAAATTCAGGACGGGGTTGGCATGCATGCATTACAATGATGTTGAACGTGTATATATATAAATGTATTTGAAAATATATTTTATAAATGTAACTTTGTTTTTTAAACAGTTCCAATATTATTCTTGTGTCAGTTACGTGTATAAACATGTGTATACACGAAAGTGAAACCATAATATTTTTGAGAAGATAGAAAAGAAAGTTACGTACGTAGTTCGTTCTCGCCTAGGGTTAGCGTAAGATTCGCTTAATTAATCATTTAAGAATTAAGCGATATGTTGATGGATTGAGATCACCCTCTTCATATGGTTGAGAATTAAGCGAATAAACGATTTGCCATCGGACAAGTAAATAACGAATGTTGATGGATTGAGATCACCCTAGATGGCTAAAGAATTTGTGATAATTAGCATTGGCGTGCATGGATTGAAGTTCAACGTTGGTGCGAGATTGGAGATTGATGGGGTTTTAAAAAATTATATCTAATTTTCTATCTTCTCAAAAATATTTTACGAATAGTTACATTTGTTTTAGGTTTATATATGACACACGATAACTAGCTAGTACGTCCTGATTGTAAAATCAAACAAAATAAGAGGACATGTCAAGTTTAGTTGATTCAATCAACACTTCAGCGCCAATCAGTTCACTTCAGCATCTTCAAATAATAATTAATACATTATTATTAAATTTATGAATTTACGTAAAAACATTATACTTCATAATTATTTTGTAAACTGGTTAAGTTTTGGCTTCTGTAGATGATATTCATTTACACCTAGATTTTCTTAGTTTAGTTATCAAGCCTTCTGAATCATAATTATATACAAGAATGACTGGTGTTGGGATTTGTACAGAGTCGAACATAGAGCTTGTATTGTAATTTAAATATGTTCTTTGTGTACAATTTTTCAACCATGAGTCTGTGACTGTGGCTAATTTTATACAATTAGTTCTTTTTGAGTTAATCTGTGATCATATCTTGAAACTGCAGAATTTTATGAAGATGGCTAGAATTGATGTTACCATCATCATTGCTCCATAAATAATGCAGGTAAAGCTTGGAGATGGTTTACTTAAGAACTGCTGCAGTGGAGGACCACATGGATCAGTGAACATTTTTGGGGCTCAACTGTCTGGTTAGATCTGATCTCTGACCATTTTCTTTTCCTTATTCATGAAATAGGCTATAAGTTGTTAATTTAGCCTGTACTAGCCTAGGTAACAAAGAGTAAAAGTCTCCTCTTTTACTTATTCTTGATGCACATTTTTTTGAACTCATTGTCTTTAATCTTCAAGATCTGTCCTTTTCCTGTGTGGACACATTTTTTCCATGCTCCTGTCTTTTTTTCTTAATCTGGGATGAAACATGGCAGTGCTGTTTGTGCCAGTTTGTAGAGTGAAGCTGGCAAAACTACTATGGCAGAGTAAAAATCTTGTATGTATATTAGAAATAGAGTGTCAATAAATGCACTGAGATATGAATCTGAAGTTCTGAACTGAGATTTTCCTGATGTTGGTTTGCTAAAAATAGATGAGCTTTCACTCTTTTGGCATACTATTCATCTCCCTTATGGCAAAAGCTATCATATTGTTACCAAACACTCTTAATTGATTATGCATAAATTAATGGTATGATGAAGAACACCAGATTTTGGTATCTTCATGGAGCAAATCCTTAAGCCTTTCTTCACAGAGATTTTTTTCCCTTCATGGAGCAAAATGTTCATTTCAATTATCCCTACTATAAAAATGGATCACTTTGTTAATAGAAACGTTGCAGTCATTTTTTGTATTAAAAATCGTTATTAAGTCCTTTGATTTGTGCAAAGACACATGATAATTGCATGTAAATAGCATTATGGTCAAATATTGTATGATTTGCCAGCGTAGACAATTGTATTTCTACTGAACTGAAAACGTGAAATGAATTTAGTAGTTGTGGCCAGTAATGAGTTTCCGTATCGGGCAGCATTGGTAGTGACACTGCCAAATTTGAAATGGTCGATCCTTTTACTATAACCAAATTATTTATAAACCAAATATGAGTTCACAATCTCACCACAAAATATAGACATCATTCACTAGCTAGTAATTTTGTATATGGATTCATCTCTTTTAGCGATACAACTTACCATTGATACACGATAATTTGGTTATAACCACCATGTAGCTAATTTCCAAATAGAAACAAGAGAATTTTTCAGATGCCCCCATCAATTGCAAAAATCCCAAGTTTCTAAGATTTGGGGTCTTTTTAAAAACACAAATATATTATCCTTTAATTGTATCAACTACAAGTACAAAGGAGGAACAATTGCAGGTATACACCTATATGCATGAATAGAGGTATATATTGGCAGCATTTGAAGTCCACATAGAACATGCCAAAAAAAAAAAAAAAGTAGGAAATTATTATTTAACTGGTTCCTTTGAACCTTACAAAAATAAGAAAGAGATAGAATTTGACAAAAAATAATGCTATTAATAAAAGAATTATAAAAAGTGAAAAGTAGCTAGACAAACTAGAAAATAGTGGATGGATATATAGGTAGAAAATCTGAAATCTACAATCTCTCACATGATATGAGATGAGATCAATTTTTAAGGATCCCAAAGGTCAAATTTACCAATTTTGTCCAAACCAATTATGCGGCAAATATCCTAGAGCTTTCACAATGGTATTCTTTAAATACACTTTTCTTAATAAGAAACCCTTCTTATTTAAGAACGTCCATTATTTAATAATCAGTCTTTAATACTATAAGGACTTGTACCTTATTTAAAGAGTTGTTACCTTTTTATTTGTGCTTAATCAACCAATAAATGAATTATTTTTATTTTATATATTAAAAATAAATTACATATTAAATGTAAGAAGTGATTTTTAAATTTTTTTTCCATTATTGATATATAGTTGCTTTTTATCAAAATTTAAAATATGGCACATAAAAAATGCTCCTTAATTACTTTCCATTGTAGATGCTCTACATTGAACCGGAAGATCCCGCAACTCCCTATGTGGTCAGATTTGGTTTTGAGAACATCTCCTGTAAATTCCTCTTACGGTAAGGGCAGACCACATTCTACAAGATGGGGTTTACTATACACAATTATTTTAATTATTTGGGCAATAAACATGAAAGATCAAGGAATAAAGTGAAAAAAATTGCCCAAAATCTAAAACATCAAAGCAAATAAAAACATCAGGCCTAAAACATAAAAAATCAAACCAAATAAAAAATCAAACAAAAAAATAAATCAAAATCAAGTATGAAAACATCATAAACAAATAAAAATAACTCAAATAATTAAAATAATTGTTTGGTAACTCCAATCTTGTAGAAAATGGTCTACTTTTGGGTTGCCCTTACCGTAAGGTCCCCTTATTTGAAACTTCCAAAACATATTTTATTACTCTATGTTCTAGTTGTATCCTACACATAATTTTTTTTCTAGTCAAAAATACTAAATATATATTGATAAATGCATTGATAAATAAACGTATCTAATATTAATATTGTTGAAATCTTTGTAACGTATAATTTATTAATATTAAATTTTTATATACTAATATTATACGTAAAATATATTAGTAGTTAAACGCATTATACTTAATAACTTTCATTATACTTAATATTAGAGTAAATAATTTTGATTTTTAAAAAGTACATCATACGAGGATTCTAACGATATCTCATGTGAAAATATATCATTTATATATTATAAGTTATTAATGGTCAAACATGGTGTGAAAAAAATTTACTATTTCACTAGGACATTTATAAGGGGACGGAGGGAGTATCTAGAAGACCGTGAATTTTTTTTTATTCAAATGCAGTAGTTGGTACGGAAATAGTAGTTTTCTTTAATTTTTTGTACTATAACATTTTTACATATTATGTATATATGCACTCATAAAATCCACAGTTAAGGAAAAACCAACTCACAAAGGATTGTTTGTTACATCTTCCTTTTTTATCTAGTATGTACGGACTAGGACGAGTATAGTGGTCAGATTTGGTTATTCTTGAATTTCCAAAACATATTTTATTGAGACCGTCCCGTGTAAGGCCTCCTTACGATAAGAACATACCAAGATAAGGGTTAATACATGATTACTTTAAATATTTGGGTCATAAAATATAAAATATCAATGAAATAATTGAAAATATATTGCCAAAAATTTAGAAGATTAAATCAAATAAAAACATCAGGCGTAAATTATAAAAGATCAAATAAAATAAAAAATCAATAAAAAAAGAGAAAATCTTGCGTGAGACCTGTCCTTGTGGAGACCAAGGCTAACTATATAAATATATAGAAGCTTCCAAAATTTTGGGGTCCTTTTGTAATTATTTTATATAATTATTTTAAACACGCTAAAATTCAGGGACTAAATTGCAAAATAAACAAAATTCTAGTCTTTCTTTCTCCAGTTCATGTTTCCGGTGAACCCATTCTCTCCGGCAAGCTTCTCAAGTCACTCTCCGACATTTCACCTCGTTCTCCGGCTAATTCCATTCAATTCTTCGATCCCGGCCATTCGTAGTTCCAATTATAATCGGAATCCGGCGGATTGCGGAACTCTGTGAGGGGAGAAGAATGAGATGCAGAGAAATAAAGTGAATTAGGGTATATATGAATTGGGGAAAAACTCAAATGAAAAATGAAAAAAACTCAAATGATAAATGAAAAAAATCAAAGAAAAGAACAAAGAGGTCGAGTAATAAACATATATAATCAAGTCATTATCGTAAAGAATCAAACTCAAGTGATAACTGATAACGATCAAAAAACATATCAATAAGATCAAGTAATAAACATAGATGATCAATTCATTACTGCAAAAGATCAAACTCAAGTGATAACTGAATAAGATCAAACAACATATACAAAAGATCAAGGTCAAGTGATAACTGAATAAGATCAAACAAAATATACAAAAGATCAAATAAAACTATCCAAATTAAAAACTCAAGGGATAACTGAAAAAGACCAAAGAAAAGTTTAAAAATCAAATAAAAAAACATAGATGATCAAGTCATTAAAGTAAAAGGAACAAGATCAAATGATAACTGAAAAAATCAAAAAGATTAAACAAGAAAAGATCAAGTAATAAAAATAGATAGTCAAGTTATTACTACAAGAGATCAAGCACAAGGGATCAAGGTCAAGAGATAACTAAAAAAGATCATAGAAAAGATAAAAAAGATCAATTCATTACTTGAATCAACGTTGGCAACCTGAAGTTGAACTATGTCTGCTCTGTTTAAACCCGTGGCTGCAAAACCTTGATCAACACTTTGTCTTCTTTGATTTGAGGGTCCTCCACCTCTTTTAATTGCATCAACGAAAATATATTAGAAAAACACAATTGACAACACTAAATACATACATGAATTATTGAAATCATAAATAAAATCCCGGACAAGGGATTTTCCCTTTACTTCGCCGCAAGCAACGATCCTTAGCCCATCGACGGACCACTGGACGCATGAGATGTCGGCAGAGGCGATCCAATCGCCGTTGGAGAGTAGCGGACGAAGATGGTGGGTAGGCGTGGTTGACATATACAGAAATATGGAAGGGCGATCGAGGTAGCGATGACGACTGATCGCCCATTGGTGTAGAGGATGGAATTAATTGTATTGGATAGAAATTCGGCGTCGGAATTTCGAGATGAGTAGAGAAAGAAAGAAACTAAATTTGCAACTAATTAAGACACTAAATTTAAGCGCGATTTTCGTTTTGCACCTGTAATGTTTAAAAAGTCCCTACAGTCTCTGGTCTCTATAGAGACATGTCTCAAATGAGAATTTGTAATAAAGGAATCAAACTCAAGTATAAAAATATCAAGCCCAAACAAAAATAACTCAAATAATAAAAATAATTGTATAGTAACCCCCAATGTAGATAGTCTCTTTTTGGTATGTCCTTACCGTAAGGTGCCCTTATTTGAGACGTTCTCTATTTTACTACTCTATGTTCCAGTTGTATCCAACACACAAATTCTTTATCAGTCGAAGATACTAAATATATATTAATAAATAAACGTATCTAATAATATTGTTGAAATCTTCATAATGTATAGTTTATTAATATTAATTTTTATATATTAATATTATACGTAGTTAAATATATTACTAGTCAAACACATATCTGAAAGACCGTGAAAAAGATTTTGTTCAAATTCGGTAGTTGGTACGGAAATAGTAGTTTTCTTTAACATTTTTGTACTATAACTTTTTTTTACATATTATATTATATAACTTTCTCATCTGGTTAAGTTATTACTAATTTGGAATTCAATTCTAATAATACTAAATTTATAAAATGACACAAAGATAGAAACGTAGTCAATAAAGCATAATTACAGATATAGACATTTAATAAATGAAAGATCACATATGTATATGCCAACCTTTCATTGTTGGAAGTATTATATATAAGATATATATATATATCTTCCCATGTACTTTTGAAATAAATTATTTGTCATAATTTGTGTAATCTTGTATTTATTTACGTTTCATACATATTCAAAGAACAATTTCTACTTATGTTCTTAAAAATTAAGAATTCAAGAGCAATATAATTTAGATTTAGTATAAAAAAGTCTTAGATTATGGGATACTTAATATAATAGGAAGTTTAGATACTTTATTGACCATATTTTAATGCACATATCCACCCACCAACCATAAAATCCATGTAATCCCCTAACGAAATGAATTATTTATTACTCAAATCCAACAAATTCAAAACGTATTTATTACCTATAATATTTACTGAAGAAAATATAGAGGAGTGATCAAGAAAATCCATCTATAAATAGAGATGGCACAAACCTATCTAAACACACACAAAAAGAGTTAGACACACATAGACACACACATAGCAAACACACTTTTTCAGCGTTTCTCAGCTGTCTATAGCCTCCATCAATGGCCGAGTACAATTGTCAGAACTCCAGCTTCTCGCTGCCTGAAGAACGCCAGCCTCGTAATCCTCAGACCAGCGCAATCGGAAATCAAGGCCGGAGGAATGTTGACGCAAATGAAGCCGGTGGCCGGGGAAGGCAGCGCCGGCGAGGGATGGGCGTGGAGCAGCTCGAACGGCTCAGGATTGGAACCGCCGCCACGTCTGCACCAGCGCCGCCACCACTCCCTGTGAACTTTCCGGTGAATGGTACTGGCCGTGGTGTAACTGTTCCATTGCACGTGGGGCCTAATTTTGGTTCATTTGCTGCCACTTCCGGCGGCTTCACTCCGCCGCCGGCGAACTTTTCTGCTCCCGGGGAAAGATCGCAGACGTGGAAGGATTTCGATTTCGATTTGTGCTCCAACGGGATCTTCCCTAATGCTAATCCGTGCGAAATCTGCAGCAAGGTACATATGCGTTTTCGTTTTTGTTTTTTTTTTTTATTGTTGGCTCATTTTTTATGGTTGTGTGTTTGTGATGTTCTGATGTTATATACATGGGTTTATTTAACGTTGATGTATGTTTTTGTGTGTAGAAAAATGAGATCTTTTTTGCACAAAACAATGTGGTGCACAAAGGCGTCAATGGTGATCATTCATCTTCTGCTTTCAAAACCTTCGTTGGATCCAACGTTGGCATGAACAACAAAAATGGGAATGGGAAAAGCCCCATTTTTCCATCTCACCAGGTGATCATCCGATCATGATCCAGTTTTTTTTTGTTTTTTTTTTTTTTTTAAGGATGTAGATTGAGTTTTAATTGATGGATTTATGTTTGGTGTTTGTAAATTAGGAAGCTGGGCAGAAAAGAGGCAGTAATTCCTTCATCGAGCCTGCAGGTTTCGTTGGATCAAACGTTGGCATGAACAACATTAATAATGGGAAGAAAACTGCTACTCAAATCTACGGGAAAAGTCCCAATTTTGCAGCTACTGATTACATGCACCAGGTAAATCTGAGTTTCTTTTTGTTTATATAAAGTCCTATGTATATATGTAGATTAAGTGTTTTGATGGATTTATGTTTTATCTGTGAATTAGAGTGATTATGCAGAAGTTGCAACTGGGTATAAAAGAAGAATCATCGAGCTTGAAAATTTCTTTCCGGGCGGCCCTGAAAAGCGTAGCAGAACAGACAACACTTCCGGTGGTGGCAGCACAAGCACTGGCGGTGGAGAAGAGTCCAGCGCTGTTGATCTGGCCCTCCGACTTTTTAATAATTATTAGGGTGCCATTTTGGTGAAATGCGTGTTATCAACAACTGAAAAAGCTGTTTTTTTTTTTGTCAAATTGTAATCAGATTTCTGGTTGTACTTCACAGTTTTATTTCTGGTATTTTCTCTCACTTATAAACGTTGTGTCAGTTTTGTTTTTAATGATAATAAGATCTTATTGGTAGCAATATTGTGTTTCTTCTCCTTTATTTATATCATTAACATAGGATCTAGATGAGTTTTGTTTACGCCAAATCCATGATATACCTGTGGTATATCTAGCTAGCTAGCCTTGGAATAATTAGCATGATCCATAAGATCGATATATATATATATATATATATATATATATATATATATATATATATATGCGTTTGGTAATATATTCTACATATAATATAGTCAAACTCAAATTTCATGATATTCTACATAGATAATGTATTTTATTAGATGGATCCATTCATTTTACTTTTTGATAACCCAAATTCAATTCTCTTTAAATTTTAGTATAGAAAAAGTAAATGAGTTTCAAAGTAATGATCATCTCTTTACGGATTTTTTTTAACAAAAGTTTCTCATAACGTATCTAATTAAACTAGACTTTGTCTTTAATTTATCTTGCTGCCAGATTTTTCATTCTAATCAGCACATTTTACTTTTGATCCATGTGATCGATGCATATGTGTTTGCTAATGAATGTAGTCAAACTCATAACGTATCTTATTAAACAAGACTCTGTCTTTATCTCTTATTCTAAAATGTCAGTTATTTCTCATTTTACTTTTAATTAACAAAATTCAATCTTCTTTCAATTTATTTATTTTTGTCTCTCAAATTTTAGTGTAAAAAAGAGAGTAAAGAAGTAGGAAAATAATGAGCATTTTTAGGGGCTTTCCAAAAAGTTCCCCAAGCAGCCATATGCATATTTTAGGGCTAAGAATTTATGAATAAACAGTCTCAGAAAAGAAGAGGTTAAAAATGCAGGCTTCAGAAAAACGTGAAGAAGATTATGACAAAAGCTACGTAGGCATATTTATGGTATGGTTTCACAAGTTGCAGTATGAGTAGCTTCTGTTGTGTACTGCCAGTACAAGTGTACAACTAAGTTTATTTTAACTTGTTTTTATATAAATTTGATGATCTTCGATCTTTTTTCCCTGGTTTTTTTTCACAATGTCCATAATTTCTCTTCCACTTATATTCAAATGTTTAAAATGTGAATGGACCATGTCATTTATAGTTTATAAAGAAAATTAAAAATTTAAGAAGTAAGAAGTAATGTAAGTAAGAGAAGAGAGTAAGGCCGTTGTTTTTTTTTAATTATTATTATTAGTCACTTACTAATGTTCTTGTATAGAGATCTCATGATAAGACAGATTGATGTTTCTTGATAATATATGATAATCCTCTTGATGTTTCAAGCGAAATCAATTCATATATTTGATAAGACTGTGTTATACTATTGTTTGTGAAAGTCATATATATATATACTTATAACCACTTACCAGTATAGTTTTTTACATTTTATTTTCCTCTATATGTATGACCTTCTAAACACCTCATAACAACAATATTGGCACCTCTATCTATCAATTTGCTGTCCTAATCAAACGTGATCGATTGTGGAAAAACAAAGAAAATGGACGTTTAAATTCAGGACGAGTATGGCGATGGAAAATTTCAACGGGGCTGGCATGCATGCATTACAATGAAGTTCAACGTATGTGTGTGTGTGTATATATAGGGATATATACTATATTTTATTGTTTGGTTAAATAACTTTGTTTTTTTAAACAGTTTCATTATTCTTGCCTCAGTTAATTACGTATATAAACATTTATACACGAAAGTGAAATCATAATATTATTGGAAATCCTTAGAAAAGAAAGTTGACGTGATTCGTTCTCGCCTAGGGTTAGTGTAACCTTCGCAAAGAATTAAGCGATATGCGATATTCATCTTTGATTTATGTTGATGTATATGTAGTTGGTTTATATAAACGAATCCACATCGGACAATTAAATAACGAATGTTGATGGATTTCACTTCCAGTGATATATATATTAATTATCACCCTAGATGTACGAGGTTTAAAGAATTTGCGATAAGCATTGGCGTGCATGGATTGAAGTTTAACGTTGGTGCGAGAATGGAGATTGATGGGGTTTTTAAAAACTTAGGAGTATCTATTTTTAAAAATATTTTACGATTAGTTACAAGGTTTATACATTACACACGACTAGTCTTGATTATAATATCAATCAAACTAAGCACATGTCCAGTTTAGTTGATTCAATCAACACATCACCACCAATCATCTCCTTTAAGCACCTTTCAGTACATTCAAATAATAATTAATACAATTCACCAACTTTAATGATATGTAAAGACATTACACTTTATTATTTAAATTACAAATTAGAAATATTGTTTTTCAGCAATAATCAACACCCTACCTTAGTTTTAGCAATAATCAGTGTTAGTGCTAGATCCTCCATAAAAAATAAAAAAAAACCACAGTGTGTGTGTGTGAATTCACTACATATAATTATTGAATATACTATGTATCCTGTAAGGCTGTAACGTAAATTTAGATATCTCCAACTGTGGGGAATTTAAGCTGAAACTGAAAGGAAAAAAAAAAAAATTAAAACTGGTTATCTAAAAAATCGTGGTCGGCAGGATTCGAACCTGCGCGGGCAAAGCCCACATGATTTCTAGTCATGCCCGATAACCACTCCGGCACGACCACTTATTGATAAGACCGCTGATTTAAGCTATAATTGTTACTTTTTGTTTCTTTATATTGTCTTGGAACATCATTCCCCGAGATTATGGACTTGTCAAACGCAGATCCAAAGTCCAAACCAATAAAATTCAAGAAATCAGTGTATGCAATGCATCGTTTCTTATGTGGAAGAAGCATGTAATTTAACATTATTCGTTTAGTTAAAATTAGATTGAGTCGATAAACAAATTTGAAAATGATTAAATCCAACGTTATTTAGTCAGATCAGTCGAATCTGAGAAATAAGAGGCTGAACTGATCTGACCGACCCCACCCGAATTTGAGAACTGATTCCAACCCGATAATTTTGAACTGAACACGACCAAACTCAATCCCGAAACCAAATATGATTCAAACTAAATTGTTTATTTTAACCAAAGAGGTACTCCCTCCGTCCCAGCTGAAACTGCACACTTTCTATTTTAGTCCGTTCCAGCGAAAGCTGCAAACTTTCCCTTTTAAGAATTATTTATCTTGTAAAAGACATATTTGACCCTATTAATTTATCCTCCATCTCACCCAACACTCACACTTCTCTTGTCCTTATCTTCATCCTCCACCTCGACGCCATCTCCTCTATCTTCTTTCCCCAGATTCAACATTCTCTCCAATCTCCTCCTTAAGTCCTTATCCCGACTTTTCTTAAATCCCAGTCAATCATCTTCTCCGTCTCTCTGCTTAGGGATTTATCATCCCAATTAATCATGGGGATTTATCTCCGTTCTTTTCTCGGCCGAACTCCGGTGTGTATTAATCTTCTAGATCGAAAGCGCTTTGGTGATTTGATTGGGTTTGATTAATTTGATTGGACTGGATTTTGCAGATTTTTGGTTGGTTAGATTAGATTTTTGTGTTTAATTTGTTTGGGTTTTGGTTGAATTGATTTAGAACTGGGGCGAGTTGGAGAAGGCTGGAGCGTCGCTGGTGATGGTACTGCGGTGGAGGTCGTCATGTGTCGGCTTGCAGAATTTACAGACGACGAGCGGTACGGGCAGTAATTTAGGAGAATTTGCAAGGGCAAAATAGTAATTTTCACTGCACAAAAAATAAAGTTCAGTTTTCTCTATGCAGCTATCGCTGGGACAGAGGGAGTATTAGTATTATAATCTAACAACTCACAATTAATTGAAAATTTTAAGGATCTAATGTGAAGTACACTTGAATCCAAACTTAAATCGACCCTACCCACATATTACCTATTACAAATCTGACACGACCCAATTAGACTAGTCTGGCCCGTTTTAACCGAATCATTTTGACCGCATACTTGAGGTCGACTTTTCAACCCGCACTTGCACCTCTACTCTTACACAATGTAGTGATAGGAGTGAGGTGTTGTAAAGAGCGAAATTCTATTTTTCAAGCAGAATTACCACAAATACAGGCAAAACATAAACTCTAGTGTATTAAAATAAGAGAGAACTTGTCTAGTTGAATCATATGTGGGATATCTGACATTCAGTCAAGAAATGTCACAGTAGATTTAGGGTGTTGCTATATGCAGAATCAGTTTACTCCTTGCAAGATAAAATTGATTAATGTGCCTACATATGGTCAAATACTGGTCCTGCATGAGTAAAGTTAGCAGAGGCAATATGATCAAAATGCTAGTCATACAAGAGTAAATGAGTCGTTCATGGAGCAAACACCTAGATGTACAATGTCCCTTTTAATAATTGTAATACTCCCTCTGGGATGCTAAGTTTGTCTTTTTTTGTTAGCACAAGAATCAAGGAGAATAAAGTGACTGGTGGAGATGATGTTTGAAAGTTGAAAAAGTAGAATGTATGGTTGAGATTGAAAGAATATTACAAAAAATGGAAAGTATAAAAATATTAGAAACAATCGCTAAAAGGAAAGTAGTACATTATTAGGAGGATAAAGGTGTATAACTTCCCTTTGAACTCATTTCTCCTCATGTCTACCATCTTAACCATCTCTATCACTTCTCACATATTTGACCGGTAGTCCACTTAATATCCCTTTATACATCAACTTGAACTTTCATCCATCGGTTGGTATCCCTTTACCATTGTGAAGGTTCAAGAAGGTGATATGAGAATTCAAGAAGGTGATATAAGAATTCAAGACTATGTTTGAGCATTACCCGTCTGTAAGCATTCGAAATTAGTGTATTTACTTTATATAATAAAATATATCCAGTTTATGGACGTAACCAATTTGGTTAATAACGTTCGTATATATGTACTATACCATGCTCTATTGTTATTTTGAGTTGTATAGCGTAAAGATGTTAATTATCGTAGGTTATATGTGTATTTAACCCTAATATGGTAAATGGTAAGTGTGACCAATTAAATAAAAGCAGAAGAAGTATTACATTATGTCATATATAGGGTATTATTCTAGAATAATATTGAAAAATTAGATTAACTCTATATTCATTCTTATATGATATTCGGAAGTTACATACCATTGTGCACAGTGTCGAATACAGAAAAGATTATTTGGGGGTACCTACTAATGAAAATTTTACCACTCCCTGTATATTTGATAAATTTTGTATGTATACTACTCAAAAAATTTATGCGATGGGGGTCTCTGGTTCCCAGGCACCATGCTGCATCCGCCTCTGATTGTGCATTTGAAATGTCATGTAGTTGTGTATTTTATTTTATAAATTTGTGCATATACAAGTCAAGTAGAATGAATGTAATACATTGCACTAACTCATTGAATTAGATACATATTAAAATAGTAACCACCTTCAAAATATTGACGCAAAAACTCTACTCTCAGACCGCCCTGGCAAATTCACTCGCTGATGAGTGAAATTGGGAGTACTTTGTTGAAGTTTACTTTAAGTTTTATTCAAAAAGTTTCTAGAAATTCAGTGTGTAATGAACATAATAGGGCTACATCCTTGCTCTCTCTTTTTACTTAATTTATAAGTCTGTTTTACATAAAAAAAAAATTTTGAAGAAAAATAAAAAACCACCTTCAAAAATAGCATAAACCCAACAGGTCAGTAGAACGTTCTCGATTTCTCCCAAATCCCAATCGGAAAAGACGAAGCTGAAAAGAACGGATAAGAAAAACTCGCATTATTCCGTTAAAGATTCTATTTCCCACCATTTCCACCCACTTTCCACCGCCCTAAAACCAAAACTTATTCCGTCTACTACTCTAGTCAAACCGTCTGAGAACACAAGTCAACCCAAATTCCAAAACCCTAACTCCCGACGATGCAAAGCCCGAATCGCCACCACTTCTCCGCCTCGGAATCCGATCTCCCGCCCTTGGCCAAAATCAAAGTCCGCTCATCATCCCCGCGGTTCCCCCGCCCTACCACCCCCTCCTCCACCGACACCCCCACCACCGGCGCCGCGCGCCGGATCGGCATCGCCGTTGACCTCTCTGACGAGTCCGCCTTCGCTGTGAAATGGGCGGTGCACCACTACCTCCGCCCCGGAGACGCCGTCATCCTCGTCCACGTCCGCCCCACGTCCGTCCTGTACGGCGCCGATTGGGGCTCCGTTGACCTCTCGATCGTCGACACCGAGAACGAGGAGAGCCAGAAGAAGCTGGAGGATGACTTCGACGCGTTCACCACCACCAAGGCCGCCGATCTGTCGCAGCCACTGGTGGAGGCGGGGATTCCGTTCAAAATCCATATTGTGAAGGATCACGACATGCGGGAGAGGCTCTGCCTGGAGGTGGAAAGGCTGGGGCTCAGCGCTGTGATCATGGGGAGCAGAGGGTTCGGTGCTACAAAGAAGGGGAACGACGCCAGGCTCGGGAGCGTGAGTGATTACTGCGTGAGGCATTGCGTCTGCCCTGTGGTCGTTGTTAGATATGATGAGAAGGAAGGTGAGAAGGTGGCCGTGGCCTCTGTTGCTGAGGAGGACGAAGAGCCGGAGTTTCACGATGCTGCTGCAGCTGATGCTGATGATCGAAAAGGTTCATTTCTTAATTGGTTGCTTAATTAAGTTCTGAATTTGAGATTATGGTTTTCTTTTTGTTTGCATAATGGTTAATTAGTGTATGAAACTGTTTATTGAGTGTGATTTTAATCTAAGGTATTTGTTCTAGCTTAATTACCGTCATGTGTTGCTGAAAAAAGAAGAAAACTGGAAATAGCTGCATCCTGTGGCTGGAACAGTTTGATGTTTTGCCACTAAAATTTGTTTGTGTCAAATATATCAACTCATGCATAGTTTGAAGCTATTAAACTCGGTGAATTGAATGACTTGGGCCCTGTTTTATTTTAATACAGTGATCTAAACTGAACCTCTTTACAGATTGAACAACTAAGTGCAGTATAAATTTTAACTATTTGAAACTTTTGATAGACTTCCTAAATTGGTTACAACTGATGCCTGATTTTGTTATTTGCAACAGATGCCTAATTGGTTGCTGGACATGGCGCACTTCCTTGGTTTCGGGTAGGTTTTGAATTGCAGATTTGTATTTTTATTTTACGAGTGAAAAATAAGGGCTAGTAAAACTGGACTTGATTCCGATTGAAAATGCTTTCAAATAACTAGGGATTTCTTCCTGTTGTGTACTCATATCTGTTGTATGTGATCTGTGTTCTGCAGGACCAGCGTAGAACTTGCAGCTTTGGAAGAGAGGAAGGATCTTATGGGAATGTCTTGATGTCCGATTCATGTCGTGTAAATTAACACTAGTTACTCCTTTTAGATTCTGGTCGTTGCATATCATGTGCTCAACATATGAGAGTGCTTGTTATATCTCTGTGTATCGTTTCACTGTAAGTCTCCTAGTTTTTCCTTGTGATATATGACTCTTGGGCATAAGATGTACGAAAACAAGTTTCGTGTGTGCTATATCCTTGCTTTAGTAACTTTAATGCTCAATTGCTCATAGCATGATTGTTGGATATCGGTTTTCTTGTTATACACCTGTTTGATAATTTGATGGTGGTAATCTGTTGATCTTTTGTTCGGAATTATCGAATGAGGCCTTTTTGAACATGACCTTCAGTTTCAACCCCACCCATTTTCATTCATATTGGCGGTGTGTGAAGTCTTGATTAATCTCTTTGTGGCTTAAACCTCTGCTTCGGTTTTCACCTCTCATCCATGTTATATGTATGTGCTGTGGCCTGTGGTAGGATTTCGAAACATGTTCATAAATGGTACTTGTGGTGTAGGTAGCTAGATGTGATGTCTGCATTATTACATACAGCCTAGAGGATGGGAACTTGCATGCTTTGACATTATAACCACAAAAATCTATATCCTCCGAAACCAGACAAGGAACATTAATATTGGCAACCATGGATTTTATTTTTTTTATATGCTCTGATTAAATGGAACCGTGGAATTTAAGTTCATTTCACAGGAGTTCTACTGTAGATGATTTTTTGAGAAATAGTTTGCAATAATGGAGATGGAGAGTTTTTGATAAGCACAGCTGGATTTCCCTTAAACTTGAGTCCAATGGTCCCCAAATTAAGCTCTCCAATGAGTCCACCGCTCATATCCTCTATGCCCCATCTCTTCAATTCATACATTAGATTCAAAGAATTGGGGAGAGTTTTGCATTTGGATATATTTGACATTTTTCTCTTTCTATAACTATTAAACACAACAAATTTTCAAATATCTCACTAAATAATCATGCTTAATAGGTAAAATAATTATGCTTAATAGGTAAAAGATCAGTCTTGAAAAGCGAGAAGATCAGTAATAATAAATTGAATTATAATGCTTAATATGTAAAAGTTTGAGGTTAAAAGTGAGAGCGTTAGGAGACCTTCTCATTAAAGATTTATTACCCTAACACTTTAGAGATTTGTCGAATGAGCTCGTGTCATCGTATCTCGATTTTCAGTGTCGATGAGGCAGCAAAGATTGTATTACCATCTTTCTTCCATCTTGTTCTATACAAGGTTTCGAACTTCCACCATATTGACGAGTTTGGGGAGTCTACTGTTCGAATCGTAACTCACTCTTTCAAAATCGAACTAGTAAATACACAAACCTCATTCGTCTCCAAAAACTAATACATTTAAAGCACAAGTTTAAGAAATGGCTACCATAACGTGAGTATCATCATGAAAATTTGCTCCAAAAACAACCGATAACCATTCTGTGAAAGCGCGTAAATTTGGCAAATATAAGTGTTCTTGATTCTTCCATTCATATCATCTTTGCCAAATTGAGCAAATGCTAACACACATGGCTGATGAATTTAATAACACGCAAATTCGAGAACATCCACACGTTTTAGCTTATGGTCGTGTTTCTGTTTCATACTACTGCCCATTCCCATTCATTCGAATCTGAATTGTCCTAAATTGTACTGTCTGAATTTTAGGCCACAAGTTTGGCAAAAATCCGAGCTTTACTTCCATCTTTATTTTAACCAAGGGTTTTTTTCATTGTGGTAAAAAAATAAAATCACCAACGAATAAAAAGAACACTCAACTTGAACAAATCATCTGCTGAGTTAATGAATAAATTAGTAAGTGTTACTTTACATTAAAAAAAACTCAAGCTGCATCTCTTAGTTCGGAGATTCTTCTAATTATCGCAGATTCGCCATGATCATTATCCCGTCCGCCGCCACCGTCGCCGCCGTCGGCCTGTCTCCGTTTTGCCGGATTTACAGAAACCGCCATGATCGAGTTCCCTTGCGACGAACAAGATGCATCATCGTCCTACACGAAGAAAGAAACAAATCTTATTAACATAATTACTTAGAAGCTAGAAGAACTGAACTGGATTAAGGTAGTAAGCAATCACGAACCTCGGAATCGGAAATACGGTTGCTCCAGGATCGCTTGACAGCATCATTTCTGGAGGAAAACGATTCGGAGGATGAGGTGGCGAGAGGCGGCGCCGCCGAGGAGACCGACGGTGACGGACAGCAAGAAGCCCACGGAACAACTTGATTTTCTCCGTCTTCTTCCTCCTCCTCCTCCAAGCTCTCCGACGATGAATCGGAATCCTCGTCATCGCCGTCGTCCACGCCGGTGTCGTCTCCGCCGTCCACGCCGGTGTCGTCTCCGCCGTCCTCCTCCTCCTCCCCGCACGGCGGCTCTCTGATCCTGGGCCTGCCGGAACTGCCGGCGTCGGCGGGGTTGTTACAGATCTCGAAGCAGCCCTCGCAGACGGAGATAGTGTGGCTGAGCTTGGTGCCGGAGGCTTTCCACGGCGTCGGAGATTGGCAGGAGTTGCAGAGAAGAGTCCTCGAATGCTTCGCCACCAGGAAGTTGGCGCCGTGGACCTTCTCGTCGCAGTCCCAGCACAGCCGCGCCTCGTCGGAATCGCAGAACATCCTCGCCGGAGAACGGCGGCACAGCTCGCAGCTCCTCTCCATTTTTCTTCTTCTTTCTTCTTTGAATTTTCTTCTCTCTGATATAAACAGTGATTGATGAGTATTTTTAGTATTTCTTTGCCTTTGGTTTTTCTAATGGCGGTTTATATATGGGAGTGGTTCCTTTTCTTGTGGTACTCTATGAAATGAAATTGGGTTTTATATTTTTATTTAAAGCTTTTTTGTCTGGGTTTGTGGGGCTGAGAAGTGAGATCATTTGACTGCAGAGAAGGTGTGGGCCCGATTTCTCCTAATACAATTATTCTGTTTAATGGTTTTTTCCAATACTGCTTTAAGATTTTTATGGTCATGGTTTGTCGACCATAAAATCAAATGGGAAACTAAAACTCTTGGCTATGAGAGAAAATTCTCCAATTATTTTGCTGATTATTTTTCTCCTAATACAACTGATATTTATCCTTATTCCTGTTTGCCAAAGTAGTCCCTTTAAGACCCTGTTTCCTTTAAGACCCAGTTTGCTAGAACTTATTTCCACCGTGTACTGAACTGAACTGAATTGAATTGAACTGAAGTAAAAATGATCTATTAAAAAATGGAATCAGCATAACTGAATTAACCTGAATTTCATCAATTACATTTTCACTGAACTGATCTGAACTGAACTGAATTGAACTGAACTGAACTGAACTGAATTGAACTGAACTGAACTGATCTACAGATAAGCTCTGATAAACAGGGCCTAATTCATTTATACATTTGAGGTTTTTAACTGATCTATGTATTTATTTTTCACACATTCTACACTTCTGAAATATATTGCACATATCAATATTCTCCTAATATCAAGGATTTTCCTCAATGAAGATTTGTCTTGACAAACATAATGTTTTTCTTGGGGGCGAGTGAGAGATTCGCTACACTTTGTTGATGGATGTTTTCGTATTTGAACATTAGAGATCCATTCATACTTGTCGTAGATGAGCAGATATTTTCCAGAGAAAAAAATGTCCTTTATGATAATATTACACGAGATGTTATACAATTTAAAAATATTATACATAGCTAAAACTTAGTAGTAATTTTCTTTTGTGGCTTTCATATTTTTGTTTTTACTAAACTTGGAAATAGTACATGGAAATGTGTTTGGTAAAGAAAGAATCAAGGGATTGAGAAGCTAGGCCACAAGCACAAATTGAGTGGGATGGAACAGGGAAAAGAATACTTGGAGTTGGAGGCTGTTGATGGTGATTTGTGGAGCTGTAAAATACTAGAATTATACTGTATACACTAATAATAAATGTAGTCCAGTAGAATATTATTAGTCAACTAAGCGGTTAGTTTGATTGTGTGGTGTTAGTTTATGGACGTTGGAGTATCATAAAAGTTGTGACAAAGACAAACAATTTGGGGTTGGTAAGAGTACGGGGGTGTTTGGCAAAGAGTTTTTTGAGCCAAAATTAACTGTTTGAGCTCAATTACCTGTTTGACCAACTCAAAAGGTAATAAATGTGTTTGGTCAAGAGCTGTTTGGATTAACTGTTTTAGATGTCCTTGCAAACTTACACTTTTATCCCTTTCTCTTTGATTTTCCAATTCTGCGTTTTCTTATTAAAAGATAAACGTGCACAATTTTCCTTTTCCAAAATAAACGTAAAGATGCATAATTATTTCTCCTGTACGTTTAATTATTCCTCATGTACGTTTGGCCATTTTAATTATTTATTTTCTTATTAAATTTTTTATTTGATTATTAACCATATAATTAATATGTTATAATTAATTCTAGTTGTATACTATTGTTGTTAATTTTTAGTATATAATTAGATATATATCTTATGTTATTTAATTAGAGATATATTTTACGCAAATATTTAAATGAGTTTTTTTATATAAAATTAAGAGGTGATATACTCATTGAAAGTTTATTAATTTAGTTTGTTCAAATGACCATAAACACACATATATATATATATACATATATAAATAATTTGTTTATGAACAAACAATCATACTTTATAATTATCATTTAATTCGTTTTTAAGACATTACTATTTATAAATAAATTAATATATAAAATAAATTCAAGTCCTTATACGTCATTTTACAATGTTTTTCAAACAAACAACTATCATCTATCAGCTAATTCACCAAACACATTTATACAATCAGCTAATATGAACAACTAGTCAAATCAGCTAATGCAATCAGCTAGTCAAATCAACTAATGCAATCACCTAGTCAAATCAGCTGATGCAATCAACTAACAGCTAACAGCAGCTAATCATCAAACACCTATAATTTTGGGATGAAATCATCTAATTCTTCTTCCAATTGGTTAATTTCAATTTGAAAGTTGATAATGAACATCCTAATCTCATTGCATATGTTGTTTTTTTTTCTCCGTTAATTCGGTTCATACTTTAAATTTGATTTGAACTAAAATGAAATTGAATTAAAAGTATCAAAATTTTAAGTATGGAATGATTTTGAATTAATCTAATTAGTTGATTTTAGAAATGAAAACATTAAATGTATACATAAGTTGGAAAAAAGAAAATTTGTGATAATTATGTATCAAAATTTATAAGATAGAGAGAAATAATGTCAACATTCTTTGAATCTTATCCTATCTGATATTTGACTTTTTTTTACATCCTTGTTCATTGATTGATCCCAAATTAGGTCACATGAAAAGTCGATGTCAATATTTTTGATTGTTTTAGCCAATATCTACTGTTAATATTTAAAAAAAATGTATATATCATTTTTATCATGATGAGACATATCCTTGTTTGCCTGAACTTAACTGAACTTAAGTAAAATTAAGGTATTGAAAAACGAATCAGCATAAATGAATTTCATCAAATTACATTTTCGCTGAATTGAACTAAACTAAATTAAATTAAATTGAACTGAACTGAACAAAACTGATCTAGAGATAAGCTTTTGCCAAACATGGCCATAATATCTCCTATAATTTTTTTTTAAAAAAAAACCAAGAGCCCTTTCGTGTTTACTCCCAAAACAAAATGCAACTTGATTGTAGGCGGTCTAACGATAATTTCTTTGTTTCAAGTTTATGTTTTTACTAGTTTTATTTTTTTCAAAGAGAATATAATATAATTTTAAAAATGAGTGGTTTGTTTGGTACAAAGTCACTAATATTTCCTTGGTATTTTCAGACATAATTGATAAAAATAACACCAAAAATGTCACAATGTTATTAAAATTCTCAAAACGGCAGTTTTCCAAAATACTATGAAGCATAATTTGAGGTGACATGGCAAAATGTGTGCCACATAAGTGATTGACCACGTGAAGCCCATTGGTTGGTCAATGCTGACATGGCGGTTGTGTTGGATAGGCCACCAGCCACGAACCCGTGATTTTATCCCCGCCTTGGAGATATGAACACATTGGGTTATGTATCCGGTATGGTCCTTCATTTTTAATCATATCTTCTTCTTTTTTATGTTTCTTTTACTTTTCAAATCAAATTAAAATAAAGTTGTTGATATTATAATCCGTTATCTTTATTTTCATGGCAAACTTTTGTTCCTTCTAAACCTTTCCATACAAATCTATCCACAATCATGAAGTTTCGTAACCTATTCTCTTATATGTATCCTCTTAAATAGTTACTCTCAAGATAATGCCATTTGCTTTAATTTTTGCTTGTAAATAAACTAATTAGGATAGAAAAGTTTAGAAAGCTTTTAGAACACACGAACAATCCTGATAAATACATAAACTTATAGTAGAACGGTCTTAGTTTCTAAATTTTCATCGGATAGGTTTAGAAGAACTTGATTTCTCGGTCAAGGCGATATCAAATTACTTTTAAGTACATATTCTCAAAAGAAAGAAAGAAAAACGAAAGGTCCCAAAACGAAATATCTAACTTTTGTTTCATGTTAGCTTTTAGGACCATGAACACGTACAAGATTGATATGGATGTACAATCAAGATTGATATGAATCATATGACCGATTTTTGAATGGTAGTCTCTCTCTTTTATTATAACAAGGAGTGTGACTGTGATCTTTACTAAAACTGAAAGAAATCACAACTTGTCGAGATGTTTAAATGGTAAATCACGGATTGATAACCAATTCTTAGGTGAGGTACCCAAAACGAAAGGTACCAAACTTCGATGTCACACCAAGTGTCACTTCATTACTACACTTGGTGAGATTTGGTAAAGTGACATCGAAGTTTTGGTGATGTGACATATTTGATGAACTGACATCGAGGTTTGATGATGTGGTATCTATGTTTGATGATGTGGTAATGAGTTATGATGAGGTGGTATTAATGAAATTTTCACAAGAGAATTACTCTTGATAATATTAATGCTTAAAAATCCACGTTAGTGTAATGATCTCCTATCATGATATATGATATATGTAATGTCTAATTCTTGAATTTTGCTAACGTCTTCATTTGAGATAAAGATGAGCCATTAATGGAAAATGGTGAACAATATGAAAAAAAAAAAAGATGAAGAGAAATTACCTCTTTAGTTATTATGAATTTCCACCTCTAAGTATTTCATCGTTAATTTATCCTTAGTACATATCAAACCACGTACCTTCTTTATTGAACCATCCCAATATTTATTTTTATTTTTTTGATGGAAAGTTGTATCAATATTATAACCAACAAAAAATAACAAAAAATGTTCCTTTACAAAATTCCGGCCTTCACTCCCAGCCTTTTACACTCTCTATAATTACCCCCTAATTAGACTAGGTTAATCTAATCATAACCCATCAGTATTATTCTAGCAACCATAGCCTTTGGTGACAAATTCTTACACCGAAATATTCATCTATTTCTCTCCTGCCACACTTGATAAAACAAGTTGACAATCAACTTAAACTGTATCCTATTCTTTTTCCTCTTCATCATGTGCATGCTTCGCAATAAGCTTCTGAAACAACCACTGAGTTTGATGTGAAACAAAACCTGCAACTTAGAAGAAAAATCACACTGCAGAAATACATGTTGTGGTGTTTCTCCAGTATGTCCACAAAAAATGCAGCTATCCGGTTGATGCTTCTGAATTCCAAGGCCATGCAGTCTAACCAGAGTGGATAATCTCCCTTTAAAAAGCATCCACAAAAAGAACCCTTGCTTTGACTGCAACCCCATCTTCCAACACAGCTCAGCCCTACCAATACCATCTTTCAGAGAAACACCTTTCAACTGAGCATAGATTTTCCGTGTGCATGAAGGGAAGCACCATATCTCTAACATTCACCAGTACACCCCAATTCAGCTATGTCTACTCCCCAAAGCATAAGAAATGAAATTAGATCCTTTCAAATAGTACTCTTGTATCCGTTTGATCCATAATACATCTTTCCTTTGACAGATATCCCATACAATCTTACTCAATGAAGCAGTATTCCATAAAGAAGGATCCCTGAGCCCAACTCCACCAAACAGTTTAGGAATGTACAATGTATCCCATGCAATTGGGATCAATTTTCTTTTCCATTCTTCTTTACCTTAGAGATAGTTCCTACACTTCTCCACAATGGCTTTATGAATACTCTCAGGAACCTGGAAAACATTGGACCAATGCCCTGCCATGCTAAGAAGGACTGTATTAATCAGTTGCACCTTACCTGCATAAGACAATTTTCTGGAGTTCCATGTGTTAATTCTCCTTGCCACTTTATCTACCAGCTTTTCACAGGTAGCCCTATCCCATCTACCAGTGCTTACTGGAATGCCCAAATAAGTGTCAGGTAAATTCCCATGCACCACATCTACTATACTAGCCAGCCAGGTCATATCAGATTGAGGCATTTTTGAAAAATAAACCTCTGATTTACCTATATTAATCTCCAACCCAGACACCTTTTTAAACTCCTGCAACACCCTCTTCACCTCCCTCAAGGACTTCTCACTAGCCCTGCAAAAGATGAGTAAGTCATCTGCAAACATTAGACTGCGAAGCCCCACTCTCATGCACCTCTGATGATACACCTCTAAGTTTCTAATAAGAACAGATAATAAAACTGTTAAAGATTTTTTAAGTAAGAAAATGATAGAAGATAATCCTAGAAGAGTAAGATGGATAAATTTTGTGAGTCAATACTCGTTTGAAGTCACTTACATAAGCACTAACCAAAATGTGCTAGCCGATTATTTAAGTAGAAATCATAATTAATCAACTAAGCAATATTTTTTGCAGGAAGAAGATAAAGGCAAGAAAGCCACTTTGAATACTGGAGGAGCAAGTAGCTCAAGGGTTAAGAAAAGTTACAACAACCAAGCACGTTACCATCAAGGAAACCAATCCTGGTATGGAAACAAACCCTGGTTCAATCAATTTAATCAGATATGGCATACCCCAACTGATTATGTAATAGCGCTAAGTACCCCTCCAGTGCAAATAAAAAGAGAAGCAGAATTTCCTGATTTTTACAATTCAGGAATTGACCAAAACCTGTATAAGCCTTTCAATGGAGTATGGAAAACCCATATTCTAGATAAGAAAAAAGAATTCAGAAAACAGATGTCTGAGTTAGCCACTAAATTAGCAAAACAATGCTTTCAATTCTCTGAAGTGAGGAGTGTTGTTGCAAAACTAATCTCTTCTATTGAATTTGAAAAGGAAAAAAATAAAGGAACTCAAAGTTTGAGCACTATGAGAAGTTATTACAAATCCTAAACATGGACTGTAATATGTGTGAAAAAATTAAAAGAATTAGGGTATGTGAGAAAGCTAAAAGTGTTTTCCCGAAAGAAGTGTTTGAAATGATAAATGAAAAAATTCATAAACCAATGTATGGAGAAATCATCTGTAGATATTGGGGAAACTCCGTCTGTAGTGAAGAATACCCTGTTAGAAAATTGGTTTTTAACCTTTACCAGATGAGTGAGAAAGAATTGGAAGAACCAGTTAATCTACTCGCAGCTATTGATTGGGGGTTAGTTAGCACAATTAATTTAATTCCCAATGAAGTCTTGAAACTCAAGCATTTCCCTAATCTTATTAAGTCAGTATTAGCAGAAATGCCGGCTAAATTAAGGGAAAATGTGTATTCTCTCGATATAACTAGCAGTGCTGGTTGGATGGAAAATGAAAAATTCCACACAGGCTACCAAATATGGACTCTTAAGCCTTATTATTACCAAACACTGGAAGAGTCTGAAGAAGAAGGTGGATCAAGTTCTAAGTCCCCTACATCGGATGGGTATATGTTATTCTCTTGGATTGACTTGATTACTAAAGCTAAAGAAATCAAAAGGACAATCAAAGAGAGCTGGGAAATGGATGCAATTCACTTGGTAAACATGGATGCTAAGAGGGTATTTTTTACGAACTTGTTCGAGTTGCATGAGCCAAAGCAGAGGCAGAGTGTTCTAGCGTTCCTTAAGAATATAACTAAATTCAGGGAATTGAAAATCCCTCCAATTGTGTTAGAAAAATATGAAGAGTTCCATCTGAATTTCCTTCAACAAAATGAAGATGACAATAGAGCATGGGAAGAAGACCAGACCTATTGGGAACGGCTGGATGATGAGACATTACACAATATTGAAAATATGATGGAAGGGTAAAGCAGAAGCATAGTGGACCTTGGGACCCACCAGAAATCTCATCTCCTTATCTTCTTATCTTTTAATAAGGCTCAACTCTAAAAATTTCACTGAAGTCCGGAGCTGAAATTCGCAATTGAAGTCTGTGTTTGAAGTCCGAAATTTGCTTATAAATAAGAGTCTCTTTCCTCAGTTGAAGGCACCGAATTCCAGAGCTAAATAAGTTCTTTCTACACTCATATTTCCTTTGTATTCAAAAATAATTTCTTTGTTGTGAGCTCCTGAGTGTTTCTTAAAATAAGTTTGTTTCTCCTTGTGAGAATTTGTGAGTGTGCTATTGAGTGGTATCAGAGCCAAGTTGCTATCTTGGAGACTTATCCTTCATGGAGGTATGTAATTGTGATTGAATGTTTGTAATATAATGTATGCTCTTTCTTAATTTATTTTCTTGATTATTGTTGATCTGTTTTAATTAGTACAATTCAGTAAAAAAAACTTAAATAAATAAATAATCTTATGTGGCATCAGCGAAGTGTAGTAAATTTATCCGCGTCCTAAAGAATCTGTTGGTGCTTAAATGGAATATTGACCATAAGCCCTCTGAGCTGAGCTGGCATCACCGCAGCCAACAATTTGATTTTTGGTATCAAATCTATTTTGTGGCCTGCATTATTTTGGGCTCCCCCTCCTTCCTATCTTCGTCAAATATCAGAAACGTCACTGCCTTCAAATGTGTGGCTGAGCAAGTTTGGAGAGTCCTGCAAAATATCTGTGGTGAGAGACAAATGGTGGAATATTACATTTTATAATTTATTTTATAACTTATCCAACTAAGATATTTATTATTTTTAACTTTATAAAATCATATATTCTATTATACAAATGCTCAAGTTGGGAATGAAGATTAACTTAAACTTAGATTTTGGATATTTGTTTTCGTATTTTGGATATTGATGATGACATGAATGTCACAACACACATGCATAACAGAATCAGATTTAGAGGTCTATATTACTTGGATTGGAAGAACAAACATGTATATAGTTTATAATAACTAGAGGTGTAGATTATTCACAATTATTAATGGTCTAACGTCATCTCAATAAAGTTTTACTTTCTAACAAACTCGCTCCCTTCAATTTAATTTAATTATTTTGAATAAGAAATAAGCAGAAGAATAGAACCAAATAAATTTAAGGTAATCTAACAGTAGCAAATATGCATTAAAAAATTAAAAGATTACGTTGGTAGGTGTTAATTTTTTCTACGGGTTGAGAAGTGACTGAAAATTCACTCAAAAAAGGACAATTGAATTGTAGAATTCTTCACATTAGGCCTGGGTTTATTTTATGTTGATATAAACTGAGGTGAACTAAATTAAAAATTAATATATTGAATAAAAGAATAATCATAACTGAATTAATCTGAATTTCATCAAATTATATTTAACTAACTATATTAAATTAATATACATATAAGGCAAATGAGACCTGTCTCAAATGAGACCAAAGATTATATGAGACTGCTATTGATTGAATTTGTCGTTGGTGAGCTTTAAACCCGCCGATTTCCTTGATTGAATTTGTCGTTAGTGAAATTGACCAAGGAAATGATCAAAAAAATTGACCGAAAGATCAAGCAAATTGAACGAAAGATCAAATTAACTGAAAAATCAAGGCAAAACAAAAATACTCAAGGACATTGATTGAAAGATCAAACAAACTGACTAAAAGATCAAGCAGAAACAGTAAATGATCATTCCCCTGCTCTTGATTTCCACAAGAACAGGTCTCACCCAATACTTTCTCTACATATAAGCAAGATAGCAAACCCTAATATTTTGATGAGTCACGTAGAAATAATATAGAAGCGCATATTAAGAGATGATTTCAATGAGATTGATAATTGACGGTGAAAACTTCAACCATAATAATCACATCAAACTTTTATTAATCGATCAAAAAACAAGATACTCCTATCTATAGTGGGGGCGAATTATTATGTGTGGACGGGCTGATGTGAGTTGAGTCAAGGTGGCTTGTATCGGGGGATGTTTTTAGTTTTTGGTGGCCATCAACCGTCGTCAACACACCACCAAGTTTCCTGGCGGATTGAAGGGCTCACATATGCCTATTCGTGGGATGTGAGACCCACTCCTAAGACTTGGTTCTCTTTGGGGTTTCGGGATTTGGGTATGCCGGTGGTAGAGCATTCCTCGATAAATCTGACCCGACTGATCTGATATGATTTGATACGTAATTCGATCACAATCTACAATCTGAGAAATAAAAGGTTGAACTCAGATTTGATCATGAACTTGATCGGACTGAATGTAAATATGATTTGAACTAAATTGTTTATTTTAATTCAAGAGTAATTAATATCAAATTCCGTAAATTAAGAATGAGAGCGTCTCCTGTAGGATTGTTCTAATTGAAACAGAGGGCAGATGTTGATTTTCTCACTTTCAAGCCTGATCATTAAATATCACGTGTTGATTTTCTCACTTTCAAACATAATCTTTTACTTATAAAACTTTTGAGATAAATTATTATCGCCTAACTTCCACTAAATTCCGCCGTCCTAGAGTATTCTCTGAACAATCTTCGCCTATCTTCCACTAAATTCCACCGGAGCAGTTTTGTAATTTTGCTCACTCCTGATGCCAAAACAACGCCGTTTAGCGGATGTATTTCCAAAAAAAACGTGTTTTCCTTTCTTCTTCTCTATTAGAGTGGTAAGCCTCAATAATGAGGCGATGTGTATTGATAGGTAAATATAGGAAAACAAGAGTACAATGAAAGGATTAAACCCTAACCCAAAATAACTCATATTGGGCCAAGCCCAAATCATCTATCCTAACACCCCCCCAAGCGAAGCGTCGGATTGGCCGAAACGCAAAGGTTGGATCTAAAAAACTCAAAAAGAGGCTTAGGAAGTCCCTTGGTGAAGACATCCGCCAACTGTAACGAAGTGGGAACATGACTGACACGAATCTTGCCCGATGCGACCAGCTCCCGAACAAAGTGGTAGTCAATATCAATGTGCTTCGCCCGCTTGTGAGCAACCGGATTCTGAGCCAAGAAGATGGCACTGTTGTTGTCACAAAGAAGCAATGGTGATCCATCCAAAGGGAAATGAAGCTCTCGAAGAAGATGTGACAACCAAACAACTTCAGCTGCAGTGTTGGCAAGGGCACGATACTCCGATTCTGAGCTCGAACGGGAGACTGTGGGCTGCTTCTTGGCACTCCAGGACACCAAGTTGCCTCCAAGGAAAACGACATACCCGTATGTAGAACGACGAGTCTCCAAACACCTCGCCCAGTCAGCATCCGAGTAAGCACACACATCAGATGATCCCCCTGATCGGAAAGTGAGACCATGATGAGGTGTACCAGCAACATAGCGAAGAATCCTGGTGACAGCAGCAAAATGATCCTCTCGAGGGTCCTGTAGATACTGGCTAACAGAGTTCACAGCAAAGGAAAGATCAGGCCGAGTAATGGTTAAGTACTGTAAGGCACCAACCAATGACCTATATAAGGTCGGATTTCCAAACTGAGCACTCGTACTTCTGTGTAGCTGAGATAAAGGTACAAATGGAGTAGTGACTGGAGATGTATCTGTCATACCAGCTCTGCTGATAATGTCCCGAGCAGACTTGGCTTGCCCGAGAAATAGTCCAGAAGGCGTAGAGGAGACCTCGAGACCCAAGAAATAGTTCAAGGAGCCCAAATCCTTGATCGAAAACTTCTGATCAGTCAGGGTAATGAATTGGCGAATTGCCCCAGCATCATTTCCAGTCAAAATGATGTCATCAACATACACCGACACATATAGTAGTGTACAACCCCTAGAAAAGATAAATAAGGATGTGTCAGACGAACTGCATCGGAAACCCAACTGCCGCAAGTACGAGCTGAATCGATCAAACCAGGCGTGAGGTGCTTGCTTAAGACCATAGATGGCCTTCTGAAGGCGACAGACATAGTCGGGCCGAGCTGAATCCTTATATCCAACAGGCTGAGCCATATACACAGGTGAGTCAAGAACGCCATTGAGGAAGGCATTCTTCACGTCAAGCTGATGTAGGGGCCACTTTCGCAGAGTGGCAATGGCAATGACAGTCCGAACTGTGGCGGCTTTGATCACTGGGTTGAAAGTATGATCAAAGTCAAAACCTGGAATTTGTGAGTAACCCTGGGCAACCAGTCGGGCTTTGTAACGGTCAATACTCCCATCTGGACGATACTTCAGACGAAAAACCCACTTGAAGCCAACAATATTAGCACCAGATGGGCGAGGAACCAAATCCCATGTTTTCTGACGTCGCAGAGCATCCATCTCCTCATCCATAGCGCTAACCCATTTCGAATCCTTCATAGCAGCACGTTAATCCTTAGGCTCCGAGTGATCAAGAACCTGAGCCACGAGTCCAGTAGGAACAAAATCCGGATCAATCTTTGCACAGCGAGTACCATCCCGAAGACGAGTAACCATCGCATGACCACGAGGAAAAAGTGGAGAATCCGGAGCTGAGCACGAGCTGGACACCGGGCTAGAGTGAGCTGATGAAACCGGAGATGCCGACCTAGATGATGTTGGTGTGGTTGGTGGGGATGGAACCGGTGGAGTTTCCGGTGGAGAGAAAACTGGAGTAGGAGAAGTATGCTGAAGATCATCAGTCGGGCAGATAGTACATGGTCGAGATGATGATAACGAAGGCAAGGAGACAACAGGGTCTGTAGACGACTGAACTGGATCGAGAAAGGTAAGAACATCCAAGGATGAAAAAGCCTGCTCTGTGCTACCTGAGGTAAGAGGAAAACAAGTTTCATCGAAGCGAGCATGCCGAGTGATATAAATCCGACCAGTGGAGAGATCAAGGCATCAAAACCCCTTATACTGAGTATTGTAACCAATGAAAATACACGGGATGCTGCGAGGAGAAAGCTTGTGATCAGCATAAGGACGAACAAAGGGATAGACCCGACAGCCAAAAGGTCGAAAGTTCGTGTACTCAGGAGTTCGATTGTAGAGAAGACTGTATGGTGAAACGCCACCAAGTACCGGAGTGGGCAGGCGATTGATCATATAGACCGCTGAAGCAAAAGCATTTTCCCAGTGAGATAGCGACAGATGGGAATGGAAAAGCATAGATAAAGCCATTTTAGCAATATGGCGATGCTTTCTCTCTGCACGTCCATTCTGTTCCGGAGTATATGGACAAGAAACCTGGTGATGAATCCCTTTTGCAGCAAAATGAGACCGCATGCGACCATTCAGAAACTCTGTGCCCCCATGACTTTGAAAAGTTTTAATGGTCGTAGAGTATTGGTTTTCGACAAATGCCTCAAACTGCAGATAGATGTCCACAAAATCTGATTTCCGACGAAGTGGATATAGCCAAGAGAATCGAGAATAATCATCAACAAATAGTGCATAATACGAAAAAACATTCTCAGATAAAACAGGGGCCGGTCCCCACAAATCACAGTGTATCAAATCCAATACATACAAAGCCTGTTTAGGGTTGTCCGAAAAAGTCTGCCTTTGACCTTTTGCCATAACACATAGAGCACAAAGGCCAGGCTTAGGTAATAACGAGGAAACAGATAAATCACCAGTCTTAATCAAAAGGGAAATAATGCTAGGGGCCACATGGCCTAAACGAGCATGCCATAAGTCAAATGACGCTATAGTTTTATTCTCAGAAATAAAAGACAGCAAAGCGGACTCTCCTCTGTCCAACACATAAAGGCCTCTCTCATTGTGGCCTCTGCCCACGACCGCCTTGGTCACTTTGTGCTGAATAATAAAATTCCGATCATCAAAAATCACAAAAGCATTAAGATCCTTAGTCAGACGACTAATAGACAGCAAATTCTTAGAATGCAGGAGTAAGCTGATAATCACCAATAGCATGTATAGGTATAGAAACACCATTTCCAACTGAAATTCGAGAATTACCGGAATAAGGCGCGACACTCTCCAGTGCTGAAGTGGAAGAACTGAGGTGATTGGTTGCACCGGAGTCGATGTACCAATCCGAAGCTATTGATGAGGGCTCCATGTTCAGCGAGGTCTGGAACTGTTCAGCGAGCATGGCTGCCTCCCCTTGAGGCCGGCGGTAGCGTGGTGGAAACAACTTGAAGCAAGTCTGAGCTGTGTGACCGATACGGTGGCAATAACGGCACTCCATAACACCTCTGTCCGAACCAGCACCACTGGAGCCACCCTGGAAGACTGCTCGTCCGCCGCCCCTGCCACGGCCGCCGTCCCTGCCGTTTCTGCCGGCGCGTGAGCCCCACGCGCCGCCTCCACGCGCCACCACCTGGACGGCCGCCGAACTGCTCGGCCAGAAAAGCCGCCTGAGCTGGTCCTGTCTGTGCGCCTGGTTTGCCAAAATTCTGCAGATTCCTCAAGAACGCCTCATGGTTCTCCGCCTCCGCGACAACATCAACATAAAACGGAGTCGGAGAACGCGACAAAATCGGGGCACTAAAATCCTTAAACTCAGACCCGAGAGCAGTTAAAAACCATAAAACCATATCATCATTCGATGCAGGGGCATCCATAGCAGCTAGTCTATCAAATAAACGCTTAAACTGCAAATGCAACTCATGAACTGAACCATTCTTTCGAAGGTTCATGACCTGGACACGAAGGCTAAGCACAGACGACTTGCTACGATTCTCAAAAACACGCTGAAGAGTACCCCAAATCTGGGCAGCAGTATCACCGGATGAGATTTCGGACATTACCTCAACCGAAACCGATGAGAGAAGCAAACAACAAAGTTTCTCATCCTCCGCGATCCAATGATCATAGGCGGCACGTTGCTCATCAAAAGAAGCCTTCTGGGCCGCTCCAGGAGTGGATGAACCGGCGACGTTGGCGAAAGACAGCTTGATCGGCACAGTAGGGCAGGGGGTGGAGCCGTCAAGATGGCCGATAAGCTTCTGCGAGCGGAGAAGATGGAGGACCTGCTTGCGCCACATCATGTAGTTGGTAGCGTCCAACTTGATCGTCAACAGATGAATGAGATTGCCGTATGAGAGCTTGTTCTCGTCCGCCATGATGGTATTTCCGAAAAAAATACGGTAGTAAAAATTTACTGAATCAGAAAAAAAAGGATCGGAGAAGAGAGAAGAAGAGCATACGCGGCTGCTTTGGTAAAAGGGTGTGACGGCTAGGGTTTAGCTGGCTGATACCATGTTAGAGTGGTAAGCCTCGATAATGAGACGATGTGTATTGATAGGTAAATATAGGAAAACAAGAGTACAAGGAAAGGATTAAACCCTAACCCAAAATAACTCCTATTGGGCCAAGCCCAAATCATCTATCCTAACATTCTCTTCCGTTGTTTCCCCTTATTTCTTCTTCTCTTCCGCTTCGCGGCAGTCGGAATTGCTGCGCCGCCGGAACTACCTCTCAGCCTCTAAAATTTAAAGAGCTCCCTAAATTGCCGGTTGGATAAAAATCACCGGTGATCAAATCAAATGTTGAATTGTCGTTGTATCGGCCCTGTTCAGTTCAGCTTATTTCCAGCACCTCCAACACCCTCCAGCTTATTCACATACATGAATGATTTAATTTAATTTTTTTTAAAGGAATGATTTTTCTTTTGAATTAGTTTCAATATGTTTTGTACGGATTAATCATTCTTCAAATATATAGTTTCATAATTATGTACATCATAATTATACAATTTCAATTTAATTTCAACACCCTCCAGCACCTTTCAGCACCCTCCAGCACCCTCCAGCACCTTCCAGCACCAGCTACCAATTGCAATATCCTATTGGACAAGGTCGATCGTGATGATCAAATCGACCGTTGAAACCAAATCGCGGAGAAGGCATTAGCAAGTTGTATCGTGACGGGAGCTCCAAGCCGAATCAAGGCAACTGGAAGGTGGAAATGGCGAACACGCTATATTAAAGCTGTATCATGAAGTGGCAATAGAGGCGGCTGAGGCGGCTATTTCAAATCCTGAGTTTTGGTTTTGAGTGATTCGGCAAGAAATTAAGGAAATCGGGAAGTTGAATCAGCCACCGGAGAAGTTGAGTTCGATCGCAAACAGGCGGATGCTGGTGTTCTCAAAAAATGTCGTGTATTTCTAAGATTTTTTTTTGTTTGTTTGTTTAGAAACATGGCAGACATGAAGATCATAGTATCAATAATCTCGATAGTGTGAAATTCTTAAATTATTATAGAGTGTGAAATTCCATATGTTTGCAAACATTTCGATAAAAGAACAATATATCACATATATGAATTCCAGAATGTGTAGTTCTGTATGTAATCATTATTAAAGAGTAAGAGTTTATGAAAATGTTAAACGTATTTACTAAACACCTCATTTGAGAGTTTGTGAAAACTGAGTTGCTATACCACGCCTGTATTTTACTTATACACGTCCGGGAATAGTGTAAATACGCCCTAAAATGATTATTTTTGTTCTGTTTTTTTAACCAAAATTACTTTATAGTTGTGAAAAATTAAACATGAACTAAATATATTTCTTGATTTTTCAACATTATAATTAAATATAATATTTTCCAACTAAATATAATTAAATAATGAGAAAGTCTTGGGTGAGACCTGTCCTTGTGGAGACCAAGAGCAGGGGAATGAGCATTTACTGTTTCTGCTTGATCTTTTAGTCAGTTTGTTTGATCTTTCAATCAATGTCCTTGAGTATTTTTGTTTTGCCTTGATTTTTCAGTTAATTTGATCTTTCGTTCAATTTGTTTGATCTTTCGGTCAATTTTCATGAACATTTCCTTGGTCAATTTCACCAACGACAAATTCAATTAAGGAAATCAGCGAGTTTAAAGCTCACCAACGACAAATTCAATCAACAGCAGTCTCATATAATCTTTGGTCTCATTTGAGACCTAACAGGTATCAAATGAGAATTTGCCTTAAATAATAGTTAAAATACAAGTTATGTTTCAGTAAAATATGGGTCGTTCAACATTTTAAACTACACCCTAAGGCCCAAATGCAAACCTGAGAGATAAGACAAAGTTGGACCAAAAATATCATAATCCAACCCAAGTCAAAAGACCACCTTTTCTTAATCCAAACCCGACCCGAGAGTTTGACCTGCGACTTTTCTGTTTCAAAACATCCGCTTCAAATTGCAGGTGATGAAGTTTCAAACAATAGAAAGAAAATAGTGAAAAAAATTAGTTAGGAAAAGTTGTAGGTCATAAGAGGTAATTAATGGTGATTGCTGATATAATGTTTGGTAAGAGGTAATTTGTCAAAAAATTAGTCTTTCATTATTCTTGATTTGAAATATTTAAAAAAGTTTTAACAGGTAATTAATGATGATTGGCTGATTTAAAGATAATTTGTCGAAAATTCAGCAATCTAGATCCCTTATAAATACATAGATACTTTTACCTTAGCCAATAGAACAAATTAAAGGTTTGCAATAAGATGTTGGATTCCAAAAAGCTTGAGAGATTATTCGAAATGGTGAAAGTGCACAAAATCTACCGTGCTGCTCAAAGTTAATGGCCTGAGTTTGTTAGCTTATCTATATTAGTTCATTTGTCTTTTCAAAATTTAATTGAGCATATGTCGTTTAAGATATTATGGGTTTGTTTACAATCATATATTAACGCTATCTAGATAATCAGTAACTACATAGCGTCGATATATGATTGCAAAAAAACGATAAAATTTGCAAAGGTAATTGTCCATTTAAATGTAAACGGTGCTTTTACCAAAAATATTTTAGTATATTATAAATAAATATTTTAGTTTCCTATCGTTTATATTTCTTATCTCATACTTATCTTTAATTCAAATTTTTCCATAAAAATAAAATCCTTATTTCAAATTTTCTCTTTGTCAAAACCATGTGATTTGTAGTTATTTGTGTTTTTTCAAGGAAAGTATTAGCTATATATCATTCCATCAAGGTTTCAGAATAATCATACAAAAATGAAAGAGAAAATTCGGGGAGAGTTTCAAGCATTGCAATTTTGCATAGTTTGCTAGAGCTGGTGAGAATGCATCTGTATATATAATCGCAATTTAGTTTTATTCATAAAATGTATTACACTACTATATTATTGCCAAACATATGATCAAGAAAATGACCAGAAATAAACAAGTTTCGGGTAAAGCTGAAAATGTCTTTTCCAACCAGCTTGGACCATCAAAGCGTTGACCATATATAATTGCAGTCAAGCCTACAACGGCAACAAAAATGATCCCACGTTCGAGTCGTAACATTTGCGATTGTAGAGACAACACTGCCACAATTACCCGCACAAAAATTGCAATGAAGACTTTGTTCTTCGGGGATAACCAAGCTCTTCGAAGACTTTGTTATCCCCGAAGAGTAAAGTCTTTATCGCAATTTTTGTGCATGTAATTGTGGCAGTGTTGTCTCTACAATCGTCGATGTTACGACTCAAACGTGGGATCATTTTTTTTGCCGTTGTAGACTTGACTGCAATTATATATGGCCAACGCTTTGATGGCCCAAGCTTGTTGGAAAAGGCATTTTCAGCTATAATCGAAGCTTGTTATTTCTGTTGATTTTCTTAATTTGTTTGGCAATAACATATTAGTGTAATACATTGTATGAATAAAACTAAATTGCGGTTATATATACGGATGTATTAAGTCGTATCACAGTAATTCACAGCAAAATTGCAATGCCCGAATTTTCTCTTTCGTTTTTGTATGATTATTCTGAAACCTTGATGGAATGATATGTAGCTAATACTTTCCTTAAAAAACACAAATAACTACAAATCGTGTGGTTTTGACAATGAGAAATTTTGAAATAAAGATAAATATGAGATAAGTAATATAAACGATATGAAACTAAAATATTTATTCATAATTTAGTAAAAACATTTTGGTGGAAGTACCGTTTACATTTATATGGACAATTGCCTATGCAGATTTTATCAGCTTGTCTGCAATTACATATCGACGCTAATCGCTATGTAGATTTTATTTTAAAATTTAATGACATCGCTAGTGTATACTATAGCAAAATATTTATCCAAGTGAAATATTATTTCTGGTACTATTTTTAATTCATTTCAGTATAGATCAGTTCAGTTTAGACAGTTGATATGATGATGGAATCCTAAGATATATTTGCTATTTACTAAGCTTGTATCCATTAAACAATATCTTGATACAATGACGATGAAATGTATTACTCCATCTCACATCTGTTGGGGAAAATGGGTCCAATTGTGATAATCTGGATAGTCGATAATCTCACATCTGTTGGGGAAAATGGGTCCAATTGTGATAATCTGGATAGTCGATATGAGTCACGTAAACGCTTTTCTTAAAGAGTATTTCGACCCTATCAAAGCTTGGGTTACACGAAATCCTTAAAGAGATAAAACAATCGAACCTTCTTGTTATAGGCTTCGAACAAGAAGAAAACTTCTGAGTATTTGAGTTTATGGATTGATACAGAAAATCATAAATGATCTTCACTGTGGTGAAAAATAATGTCTCTTTCTGTGTTTCTTTTCGTATCCATTTTATAGGAGAACAAGTGAAACGTTACAATACAAAACGTACGATTAACTGCAGTAACTACAAGAAAACTACAGTAACCACATTTGTAACGATACATCGTTACATCTCACCATGCTAACATACACGTATACCAAACACGCGTCGTTATTTTCTTATCTCCTTCATGCAAAATAAACAGGTGCAAAATTCAAGAGATACAAAACCACAGGTGACTGTCTAAAAGACATAATGTTACGTACAATGTATTAAACAGTAAACTCGTAGAACAGTTTATACAAGTGTGCACCCCGCACCACCGACCTTGTTCTAACGTCCCGAGCTCACAGTACTCAAATCCAAATATACTTAAATACTGTGTTTCACAAAACACCAACAATCCTCCCCCATTTAAGTATACTCCTTGATTTGGAAAATCCAACAATCCAACCAAACCAAACAAGTGCATAAATGAAAATGTCTTAAAGATTGAATTTTCATTTTAGTGAACTACACATTCCAAATGCTCGAGAATCGGGGTATCTTAAAGATTGAACCCTTCAACCCACTTGAACACCTGAAGATAATCCACACACAAGTTCAATACAACTCAAAAGCGATCTGACACTATACAAGCCATGTGTCCCTATCCATTCATGGGTGTATACATAGTCCAGCCCTGACTTGCTGAAGCGGCTGCACTTCACACTCCATATAGGTGAATCCTTTCAATCGTACACATGCACATGTACTTTGTCAAAAGATTCATTAAGAAGCTAAACTTCAACCTGGCTCATGCATGTCCAAACATATTACCTTCGGGATAAAATCATATGTTTCAATCTTAAACAATAGGCCTTCCACATTGAATTTGACTCTAACATCGTATTAGAGCGAAATTGGGTATCCCATTATAAAAGAATTATATAGGCTTTAACCTCCCGATAACCGACTTATACCAAGTCCCTAGTTAATTCACTTCGTCAAGTGATCCACTAGTAAATTCAGTATCTCATTATCTCTTCACTTTGAACCAGCCACTTTCTCGTGCCTTTAGATACACCTCTATGCACAAAATCACAAATGACTCTGACAAGCGATTTCCCCACGTCGTAAATGGGAATCCCACTCAATCAAAACACATTTATATTTCACCTACGACTTCTAACTACTATAGAGTAGATAGTGGGAAGTAGGGATCGAACCACAAGGAGAAGGATCTTGTTTAGTGTTTTAGCAAAGATTATAAACATATACATATATATTATAAAGAAAGCAAGGTAAACAAGGGGGGTTTTGAAGTTGGTTTTGTAGGAAACACTACGATGCAAAGCAAATGAAAATCTAAATTATCATGCAATTATCTAAGTAAAGATTAACTATCTAAAATGCAAGCCTTGGGTGCATGTGATTTCAACTTTCTACCATGGATTTTTCCTCAAACTATGACGTGTTGCTTTGAGAATGATGATCGTTTATCATAAGAAACTACCTCTAATCGTAGAGACATATTTCTCAATCTCACTATTATAGTTATGGATGACGAAAGCATCACCACAACTCTCATCCACAAATGACCTAAATGATAGCATTTAGACCAATTTGTTGATGGCATTATCAATTAGAGACTCGATAAACACTACCCATGCTATTCGATAACGAAATTAACATGTATATAACACTAGTGAATGAGATCAAGAGCAAACACAATATGATAGCATAATGAAATTAGCTCATAAATCTACTACTCAACAATAGAGGAAATGTTAGCATTTCAACCATGTTTCTAGCAACATTCAACACATTTGTATAACTAGGAAATAGTTCCTAACTATTGCCATGCATCAAAACACACAAATACAACACAATCATTCACTTGCAAATCATATATTCATAAGCTACACAAACAAGTTCTCAATCCATAATAGAAGTTTAATCACATGCCCCCAAGATGGGTTTTTAGCCTACAACAATAATCCTAATTAATACACACATGTTCATCAAATCAAAATGGAAGAAAATGGAAGAAAATGGAAGAAGAGGAAGAAAAAGATGGGAAAAATGTGATTTGGATTTGGAGAGCTCGTCCAAAATGAGGGAGAAAAGGGAGTATTTATAGCCCCAAAAATTCAGCTCAAGAGTGCAAGTGGGCAAGAGTTTAGCGACGCTTTATTTGGTCGCTGTTCATCATAGCGACACTTCTGGGCAGCTAGTGACACTTCTGGGCAGCAGTGACACTTTCTTCATCTGGAGTGACACTTCCTTCAAGCTCCAGCGACACTTTTCTGGGCACAAGCGACACTTTTCTGGGCATCTTCTACCACCTTTAGTAAAGTGGCCTTCTCGCCACTTCTATGACCAATTATTCAAGTTCCAAGCATCAAATCATCAACTCTATAACATAGTCATAGAAGGTCTTCAAGAATATCAATCCAATTACTCCAAAACATGTACATTTTCATAAAATCTTGCAATTACAAATCTAATGTACAATGAGCTATTTAATACCAAAAGTTGCTCAAAAACAAGTCTTAAAATGTGCTAAAACTAGGGTAGAAATAGGGCTCATCAGACTCCGCGTTAGAAAAGAGATAATTTTTTATTTCGAAGCATGTGCTATGAAATCCTTCCATGAAAATGAAAGCTTGTTGATTTTAATCAACATATTAATCCATCCATTTTGAAATCACTCTAATATCCAAAGCGATTTTCTAAGATCAAAGGTTTCCCTTTTTCTTTTCAACAAAATTTTCAGATTTTTCTCAAATCATAACTTTGCTCAAAAGAATTTCATGTATACTGGAAATCACTTTCACTTTCAGAGAAAAATCATATATCACAAAATATATCATTGGATTTAGATCAATCTCAATATAATACATGTAGTTCTCAACCATTTAATTAATAAATGCATAACCAATATCATGTGCAGTATAAAGCAAATACCAAAACACAGTTTAATTAGATAAAGCAAAGTTGCACAAAACCTTAACCATGGTTCCAATTTCCACCAAATCATAATTGACTCAAGAGAATTTTGATTAATTATGACCAATACAGGTTATAATAATAATTTGCACTATACAAGCATTAAACATACAAATTTTCATGTTTAATAAATTTTCTTATGACCAATAAAACTTCAAGCAATATCAATTTCAGCAATCACAATTTTATTCCAAACAATATCAAGCTGTCAAACTTTTGCTCACAATTTTTCAAAATTTAAAAATCAATTATTCTAATCAATCCACTCATGATATAATATAAACCTTGGTCATACACATGTATATTTCTTAATAAATCAAAGATTAATAAAATTTACACTACTGAATCTTTTCTTTTCTGTAAATTAATTGACACCTAACTTACACATCATTCACGTCGATCAACACAAAGAAAATCACAGCAACTGGTTTACAAAACTAAACCATACAAATAATTATTTTAATTAAAATCCACCGAGCAATTGTTGTATTCATAATCTCCAAATTATTGGCACATTACTTCAGTAATTAATTTACTTCTACTCCACACGATAATATTATTTATAACTTTACTCAATATTATCATGATAAAGTATCAAAAGAAATATGCCAAAATATACTTTATGATTATCAATAGATTTACATCGATAAATCCATTCCAATTACTCACACATATGGACAATCAGTTTAAAACTCTTTACAAAAATTCACATTTAAAGTCAAAAATCCAAATCATTTTATGTCTTACATTTCCACACACGTATTCAAAATTGAAGGATCATAATATTTACCAAACCAGAACGCAATTTTCAACCATGTGTTGCATATCCAAATCACACAAGTCACCGTGTAATTTAAAATACATCTGACAGAATCAAAACTTGAACATATCAATCATGCGATTATAATAAACACGTCTCGGGTTATAAATATGGTAAACCAACAATTAAAACAACTATGTAGATACCGTTTTATACTTAACATAAAAATTCCATTACCATAATATTCGAATTCTACAAACACACCAAACTTCAATAAAACAAACATATCAGATTCTAATACTTGCTTATAGCCCTATCTAGATAAAATACCACTAGATACAAAGTCCATTCTAATTCTGGTTACATGTTACACATAACACATGAATAGATTTCCCAGAACTAAATTCCAACGCAACTTCTTGACCAAGAATATTATATTAGCGGTAGACTCGTTTCATATGAAGAATAAAACCATCTTGCACCCGAATCTATCCACCAAGCAACTCCATCATTCTTGAGGAGGTGTATGGCCTTGGTCCTTGGACCCCTGCTCGGAATGGTTTGATACCACTCCCTTCTTGATCTTTCCGACACGACAACCACGTTTGAAGTGTCCAGTCTTACCACAAGTCCAACATGCACCCTTAGGACTTTTGTTTGACTCATTGTTGTTGCGTTAAAAGGACGTTTATTTCCCTTTTTCTTATCAGAACTTTCACCCTCTTCCATCATATATTAACAGAAGATGATTCTACATCTTTGGACTTGCCACTTTCATGCGATTTCAGAGTTTCCTCTATACGCAAATGACTTCCAAGTTGTACAAGAGACAATTCCTCTTTTTTGTGCTTAAGCACATGCTTAAAATCTTTCCACGAAGGAGGCAGTTTGTCTATGATGCTTGACACCGAAATTGATTCATTCATTTCCAATTTGTGCTGTGCAAATTGCCCTAAAATCCGAAGCAGTTCATTGTACTGCTCCATTACGGGCCTAGAGTCTGACATCTTGTAATTCATAAAATTACCAACAAGGAACTTCTTACTAGAAGCATCCTCATCCATGTACTTAGACTCCAGGGAATTCCACAATTCCTTCGCAGATTCAACATTTTGGTACACATCAAAGAGTGAGTCAGACATACCATTTAAGATGTGACCGCGACAGATGTAGTCATCATTCTCCCATTTGTTCCTTCTACGAGTTTCCTCCAAAGGCTCATCCTCCATTTCTTCTTCTGTCATCGGTGTGGACAGAACGTACGCCACTTTGAGAGTTGTAAGAAGGAAGTGCATCTTCTTCTGCCATCTACGGAAGTCCACGCCTTCAAACTTCTCCAGTTTGCCAAACTTGGATGTCATATCTCGTATCGATGTCATTATCACAATCAGAAAATACTCTTTAAGATTGTTGGGAAAATGGGTCCAATTGTGATAATCTGGATAGTCGATATGAGTCACGTAAACGCTTTTCTTAAAGAGTATTTCGACCCTATCAAAGCCTGGGTTACACGAAATCCCTAAAGAGATAAAACAATCGAACCTTCTTGTTCTAGGCTTCGAACAAGAAGAAAACTTCTGAGTATTTGAGTTTATGGATTGATACAGAAAATCATAAATGATCTTCACTGTGGTGAAAAATAATGTCTCTTTCTATGTTTCTTTTCGTATCCATTTTATAGGAGAACAAGTGAAACGTTACAATACAAAACGTACGATTAACTGCAGTAACCACAAGAAAACTACATTAACCACATTTGTAACGATACATCGTTACATCTCACCATGCTAACATACACGTATACCAAACACGCGTCGTTATTTTCTTATCTCCTTCATGCAAAATAAACAGGTGCAAAATTCAAGAGATACAAAACCACAGGTGACTGTCTAAAAGACATAATGTTACGTACAATGTATTAAACAGTAAACTCGTAGAACAGTTTATACAAGTGTGCACCCCGCACCACCGACCTTGTTCTAACGTCCCAAGCTCACAGTACTCAAATCCAAATATACTTAAATACTGTGTTTCACAAAACACCAACAACATCCCTTTATGTTTGGGATGTATGAACTACCATCTCATTAAGTTTTTGTCAAAAATGTTTATGTAATTTTTATCAAATCAAATTATGTTTTCCTCAATTTTACTTTTGAATTAATAGCCTATTAATTGAAACGAGAGTTTATTCCTTGATTGAAGCTTTCTTAATACGTCGACGCAGATCAATAATCAAGATAAAAGATTCCATTTAATTTAATAAGAATTTATTGGCCCATTTCACATCCCTAATAAATTTATTCAACATTTCAAAGGATGAAAAAGGCTGAAATTTTGTATGAAATTATTTTCCCCTCAATTACTTGCAAGGAAGTCACGACGCACTTTTAAGGTGTAGCGCTAGTCGACTGCCAGGACGGTTAGTCGTTACGGCGCTTACGTTGTGGCGTTTTGTTAATATATTAAACTATAGATATATTTAGGATGTATATTTAAAAATTATACTGAAATATTTATCCTAATATTGTAATTTAGAAAAAAAAATTAATTTTAATATAAATGAGAGTAAACTCGTTTCTAACATTTTGAGATATAAGATATTAGACCACAACTAATTGGTCTTTCTATTTAATAAGGTTTAAGTATGTTTTTAATTACGTAAAATTTTAACTCTTTTAGTTCAAATATTTTAATTACTTTGCATAATTCACCAAAATAACGTTGTTTAGATGTTTTAGTTAAAAAGGCACCAAAAGTCACGACGAACCGTCGCGGCGATGAAAATTTTCATCCATGACGACTAGTCGTCCATTTGACGGGTCTCGGCGGACGCCATGACTTCCATGATTACTTGCCTCATTAGTTGAAACGAAAACGTTTACTCCTTGATTGAAGCTTCTTGATATGAATCTGATCCATAAAAGATGCCATTTAATGAGAATTTATTGGCCCATTATAAAAAAAATTCAAAAACAAAATTAACGGCTATATACTCCATTCTGATCAGTTTTTATGTATTCATATATAAATCATTAATAATTTAATGCTTTAGCAACATTCAAGCTAAAATACAAACTGGGATTTCGAAACTGATATGTGTTTTTGAAAACTAACAACACATAATGTATATTATTGTTATATAAAAGCATTGAGATATTGATGTATGATACATAACGAACCTAGTACAGGAATGATACCATATGATATTTCATTTCTATATGACTTAATTCTCTAAGACTAAATTGTTTTTTATATCCCAACATATGTCAAATGACTAATTTCTTAAAAAGTGCATAATATTTAGCCCCAACAAATAAATTTGGACAATTTATATTCCCAAGCACAATTCTGTCATAACACTGTTAATTGACCAGGGGTATTTCTTGTAATTTTATGAAATCAGATTTTTTTTATATGATTAATTTAGAAGGAAGAAATCCTGGCGAAACCTCGTTCATCGTAAACCCAAGTACCCAACAACGACAGTTGGATTTTTTCTAAATTGATCAAATCAAATTTATTTTTGTCGATTCGTGTCATAGTGCCGACGATGATAAACCAGACATCAGGATGGAGATATTGTTAGGGCCTTGTTGGGTATTCCGACATGAAAATTATTCGGCTCATTCCCTTGCTCGCTTTGCTAAAACTAGCGATAACACTTTTACAACTTGGGACACTTGTCCGAGTTTCCTTGTATCAAATGATTCTGGACGTTTTCCAGGAGTTTGAAATGATATTTTCACGTTTTCAAAAAAAAAAAATCAGGACGGAGATGAAACGTGAGTGATATCGGAGAGAAGGGAGAAATGGTTTCCTGGGTGGAGACGGCGGTCGGAGAACTAGGCGGGGCGGCGAGCGATGCCATAGGCTTTAATTTTTATTTTCAAAACCAAATTACGAAAATACCAGAATACCCCTAGTGTCCAAATTTATTTGTTGGGACTATAATGCCCTGTTTGGTAGAGTTTATTTTTTGATGTACTGAACTGAACTAAACTGAACTGAATTAAATTGAAATAATTTTAAATATATTGAACTGAACTGAAATAATTTTTAATTTAATGACCTGGCCTGAACTAAATTGAAATTTTTTTAAATATATTTAACTGAATGAATTGAACTGAAATAAATATAAATACATTTTTTATAATTCAAATATAAAAACACGTTCTGAACTGAGTTGAGTTGAATATCATCAAATTATAGTGCAAATGATGTGAACTTATCTGAACTGAACTGAACTGAACTAAATTAAGAATATAATCATATAATAAGACATATTATATTTTGTTGAGTCGATTTAATGAGTTACGATTCAAATATTTATATTATATATAAAGTAAAGGTTAATAGTTATGATAAATTAAAGACATAAATTGAGTTGAATATCATAGCTATATATTTTTCAGGGGACATGAGTCATTAAGTTGTATATCATAATATTATATTTCAGAGGATATGAGTCATTAAGTTGTATATCATAAAAATATATATTTTAGAGGATATGAACTGATTTGGACTGAATTTATCTAAAATGAACTTTAGAACTAAATTATAAATAGTCATAGACATAATATATTTTGTTGAGTCAATTTAAATAAATTACGATTCAAATATTTATATTATATATAAAGTAAAGGTTATGATAAATTAAAGACATAAATTGAGTTGAATATCATAGCTATGTATTTTTCAGGGGACATTAGTCATTAAGTTGTATATCATAATATCATATTTCAGAGGATATGGTCATTAAGTTGTATATCATAAAATTATATTTTAGAGGATATGAACTGATCTGGACTGAATTTATCTAAAATGAACTGAACTGAACTAAATTAAAATAGTCATAGACATGATATATTTTGTTGAGTCAATTTAAATGAATTACGATTCAAATATTTATATTATATATAAAGTAAAGTTTATGATAAATTAAAGACATAAATTGAGTTGAATATCATAACTATGTATTTTTCAGGGGATATGATTCATTGAGCTGTATATCATAATATTATATTTCAAAGGATATGAGTCATTGACTTGTATATCATAAAATTATATTTCAGAGGATATGAACTGATCTGGACTGAATTTATCTAAAATGAACTGAACTGAACTAAATTAAAATAGTCATAGACATGATATATTTTGTTGAGTCAATTTAAATGAATTACGATTCAAATATTTATATTATATATAAAGTAAAGTTTATGATAAATTAAAGACATAAATTGAGTTGAATATCATAACTATGTATTTTTCAGGGGATATGATTCATTGAGCTGTATATCATAATATTATATTTCAAAGGATATGAGTCATTGACTTGTATATCATAAAATTATATTTCAGAGGATATGAACTGATCTGGACTGAATTTATCTGAACTGAACTGAACCGAACCGAACTGAACTAAATTAAAAATAGTCATATAATGAAGACATATTATATTTGGTTGAGTTGATTCAAATGAATCACGATTCAAATAATTATATTATATTTAAAGTAAAGGTTATGGTAAAGTAAGAAATAAATAGAGTTATATATCATAAAAATATATTTCAGAGGATCTTGAACTGATTTGGACTGAACTTATCTGAATTGAACTAAAATAAAAATAATACATTTTCATTTATGATTAACTAAAGTAAACAAAATGTACAAGGAAATAAACAAATAATAATCAAATTCAGCCGAATATCATGAACTTATATTTCATTCGAACTGAACTGAACCAAACTGAACTATTTTAATTTAAACTGAAGCAAATATAATGTATTGCAAAATAAAAATTGAGTCGAATAATATAAACTTTATTTGAACTGAACTAAACTAAACTAAACTAAACATACCTAATAAAAGAAAATTAAGTAAAAAAAAATGTTTACAAAAATTTGTAAAAAAATATATTTAGGAATACGCTGAACTGAACTGAAATAATTTTAAATATATTGAACTGAACTGAAATAAATTTAAATTTACTGAACTTAACTGAAAAAATTTAAATATATTAAACTGAACTGAAATGAACTGAACTGAAATGAACTGAACTGATCTACAGATAAGTTCTGGTAAATAGAGCCTAAATTAAGCACTTTTTAAGTTGAGCTACATATGTTGGAGTCATAAAAAACAATTTAGTCATTCTCTAAAATGTATATGTCCAACATTAAACATTAGTCGATTTTTATCATGAATATCTTCATTTTTATGTTTTAATTTTTTTTAAACGTTTCTTCAATTGCTATAAAAAAAGGGGGGAAAATGAACGGGAAATTAAACTAAACTGGGCAGGATCTGCAGGTCTGCACGATCATCTTTATGAATTATGATGAACGTTAACAATGCGAAAAGAGATTTGTGCAAATTTATACTGAGTTGTGCTCTTTCAAAACATAATCGTTAATCTCAAAGAATCCCAAGATACTCGTTGTATTGTGATTATCCATGAATTAATGTACTCCCTCCGTCTCACCCAAAGCTGCACAGTTGACTTTTTACGGTCTTCAATGATCGTGTTTGACCATTAATATCTTTAAGTACATATAGAAAAAATATATAAAAATTTACTTTTTGAAAAATAGATGTTATAATGAATCTATTGATATCTCATATAATAGTTTTATCATTTATATATTGACCTATAATTACAGTCAAAGTTTCCTAAGTTTGACTCTGAAAAGTCAACTGTGCAGTTTGAGGTGAGACAAAGGGAGTATTGATTTGTAACGGAGAAAAATCCCCAGATACCAGCCAAAACGGTCCTTTATAAGGGTGATGATATTCACAATATGATGAACGTTAACAGCGTTTTGAAAGTCCAATTTTGAAGAAAATATTCGAAATGGTTGCTGCTGTTTTTTATTTTTATTTTTCATGAAACCACCATTGGTGGAGGGATTATATTGGCTTCCCCATGCCGTAAATAACAATAAACTGAAAAAATACAATTGCCCGAAGGCGATATTTCCTAGGCTGTCGCCCGGAAGCAAGGTGTAGCCCAAAGGTTATGATGCCCGAAGGAGATATTTCCTAGGCTTTCGCCCGAAAGAAAGGTGTAGCCCAGGGGCTGTGATGCCCGAAGGTTTACATCAAAAAGGGAATAACTCGTAAAAGATCTACGGTTTAAAACTACCTAATAAGCGTAGCACCTTAACTCGCATTCTAAACTATATAATCGAAATCTACCAGTCTAGATACAAATGATACCAATTACCAAGACCAGAAGCCCATGTGGTTTACCCTCGCCAATAAAGGGTTAAGTGGGATGTAACAAACACATGGGCAAGGATACTCCCCAAGTCTGTCATGATAGTTCCACAAAAAGACCAGTTCCAAATCATATTCCCTACAACTATAGACCTACACTAAAATACAGCTAAACAGGGATACAAATTGATTCAATACTACCAACAATTCCAACCAGTGCTGGTCTCACCAGTTAGATGTCCTAATAGTATTCAGAAAATTAGACTACGTTAAGATATCCTCTTCACTTTCCGGTAAGTCTCACGGTAAAAGAAACCCCGTTAAGTTCAGACTCTATCAACTCAAGACTCTCACCCTCCAGTCATCTCACGGTAAAAGAAAATTATGAAAAGCTATATGACAGTATTAAGCACGTATGAATGTTATTTAACACGCAACAAGCTAAACAAGTCAGCCCCACGGTCTACCAATCTAGTGAAAACGGAATCGCCAAAAAGTGAGTAAAAACTACTTTTGACTCGGATTTCTCCTACCAGATTAGAAGACATAATAAAGTTTACCGAACTAAAAAGGACCCGTCGAAAACTGAATTAGGCAAATAATATTCGTCTAATTATCTAGCAAAAACATCACAATTAAGCACTTATCCCCGTCGAAATAGAAAAAAACCTAAACCTTAAAGAAAACACAGAAATAAAAAACCACCTCCCTCTTAGTGAGTCCAGACCTGACCGGACCGGCCCTGGTTCGAAACTGGTCGAACCGAGAACCGGACCGGACAAAACCAGATCTGATCCAGTCTGCAGCTTCCCGGCGACGGTTTCCACGGTGACTCCTTCACCGATCTACCGGCTCCGATAGCGTCGGCTTGAGGTCGACGCCTCAGCGGTGTCGGTGCGGCGGTGATGCTCCCGATCTGGGTCTAGAGATAGATTGCGCCGAACAATCTGCAGTTTCTCCGGGCGGCCAGTGATAGCAGCGATCCGATGTAGGAGCTTCCCATAGCCGTCGGATCTGGGATCGGGGCTGTGCGGTTTGAGAACTGATATGGTGTGGTGGCTTCGATCTGTAGATTGGCGAGGGGAGGTGGCATATACTAGACTAAACTACTATAAAATGGGGTGGGGAGGTCATCGGACCGGCGAGGGGCGCCGGCCAGAGCCTCCCCGTTCTTTGTAGAAGTTGAGCGGCGGGTTCTGGAGAGAAAAAAAGAGGAGGGGGGGGGGGAGGGGCGCAAGTTCTGAAAATGGTTCTTTGTAGAAGTTGCTGCTGAATGTTGTGCGATCCTAGTAATTTTATGGGAGGACTATTTGCAGTTTACAATTGCTACTGCAGGTTGCAAAACCCACCTGATCCGACTAAAATGCCCTTTTCTAGTTCATAATTAATTGAAATTAAAAAAGAACAGATGTGAAGTTTACCGGATCCAAATATAATTCAATTCGGCCTAACCCAACCTGTCATAAACTTGACACTATGGAAACTCAATCCGACCCGACCCGTTTTAATAAGTTAATTTTTGACTCGAACTTGAGTCGGGGTAATTATTACGTAATTAGTTCAAGAATAGACTTGTAGATTTCGACCAATTTTGAAATTATTCAAGTTATGGATAGTATACTAGTCATTAAAATGTGTTCGACTTTATGATCTTACCATGTCTTCCATTGCCCTTTTTTCATATATATTTGGTGCTGGCACATAGGATTAACTTTGACATGATCTGTATAACGCCTTTGTGACTTTACTTTATGCACTGAGTCTCGACATAGTTTCACATCTCTCATGCTAGTCAAAGGCAACCACAAAAGTCATGTATAATTTTATGCATAATAGTATAATACTAGTGTTTAACCTACTTGTATCTTATTTGGATTAAGGATACACATTTTTCATGCGTACAAGTTACAACCACATTTTCTTAAGCATTGCAAAAAATTAAAGAAAGTTGAAATTAGAACATGATGGACCAATAATTTAGTTGTAAAATCCATTTGGTGAAATCTGATGGATACACTACGAGGCCCAAACTAATGGAGAGCCCATTCAACTCTTCTTAGTGTACTCAATATTTGACCACACGAATGAGGCATCCAAATCAAGGAATTACCCAGCAGAATATGGAATGAAAAATGTACCATTGTTCGATGATATAGTTAAGACAACTGACACGACTTTACAAATAAAGCAGGTAAAAAACAAAAATCCATTTGTCAGTACAGTTGGCCAATTAGTCACGCCAAAATGTGTTAAAAACTGTTTGTCCACTAATGCAGAAAATGTATAGAAGCAAATTAAATGCATATAAAACCAAACAATATTTATAAGTTTTCTGCAGCACCGCGATGATAGTTCGCCATCGCAATGTGCTCGGATATCAATATGATGGCAATGGAAGCTCTAGGGCTTCTTCTTCTTGATAAGGCTAGCTAGGAGTTCAAGATTCCCTTGATCCTTAATTTAGTCTCGATTGATTCTTGTCCATACAAATTCTTCTTCCACTTTGTTTATGATCTTTGAATATGCCTTCCAATGAGCAGCTCATTCAAAGTTATACTAGTAGAAAACATATATAGGTAGGTGCTATAGTGTCTCGTCCTGATTATACATCATCATCCTTAAATGCAATAAATCAAAAGTTACTGATCGATGGTCAAATGTGACTTATGAGAGATTTTCCAAAAACAATAATCATTTATAGGACGGAGAGAGCCTGCATTTCTCATATGATATATTTGCGATTACCATAAAAGTTTTAAGATTTTCATTTTGTAAATTTTGTTGACAAGCACAATTGTAGGTCTCCCAAATTTAGATATAGGAGAAAAGTAGTAATCATAGAGGGACCTGACATACGGTGGGAACGACGGGAGTGGAAATTTATAATTTGTCTTATTCATATTTTTTTTATAAGTGTCTTATTCATTGCCGGGGTAATATTTCTATCGGGATGGATTATTAAAATTAGTGCTGTCAACCCTGACACGACACGACACGACCCGACCCAACCCGATCTGACACGTAACCCGATTGTAACCCGAAAATTATTAGGTTTAAACCCGACCCAACCCGACCCGACCTCAACCCGAATATTAGTTTTAACCCGATAAATTTTGACACGAACCCGACCTAACACGAACCCGAAGATGACCCGAACCCGACATAATACGAACCTGAAGATGACCTAAACCTGAAGAACTGAACCAACTTAATCATTCATAAATAGTTAATGTAATTTTAATTTATTTCTAATATAATATTTTTAATTGGTATTAAATCAATATATCTAATTTATTATAATTAATGATCTCGATTTTTTATTTAGTTTAAAATGTTGTTTTATTAATATGATCAAAAGTATTTTTTATTTGGAGTTTTTTTATTTAAACTTTTTTTGTATAAGTAGTATCTATTGTGTCATAATAAATAATTTTTCAAACTTTAAAAAAATTTAATCCAAAAATGCTAGTTATTGGAGTTGAATTGTTCCTTTGCCAACTCATGGAATTCCTTAACCAAAAAATGATAGTTAGGAGATTTGACCTTTAGATGGTTAGGTGATAGATCAAAACACCACTACACCACTTTGCTACTTGTCAACTTAAGGATAAAGAAATATATATATATAGTTTACTATACCACAAAATCTGACTTTTAAAAAGGGCCATAGTAACATAAATGGAACTATCGGGCAACATATCTAAATATTTTTTCTACCTCTTCCGCTGCCTCAAAATATCGTAAAACTATATTTTCACATTTCACATGAATTTAATTTTGTTTTGGGTCACTCAATTTTATAGTTAGACACTTCCCATTTTCTTGGAGGGACCTAGGTGAAAAAAGTAAAAATTTTGTAGAAACGCCAAAATTGAAATCCGCTTGAAGGGATTTATAACCAACATCTTCGCAACCAATATTAAACTTTTAACATCATTAAAATTTTTATCTACATTCTATAAACGAGTTATCAATTCAAACATGATTAACCTATGTAAACTCACTAGTAAAGTCTATCAATTTGTTCTACGTCAACTAGTTCAACAACTTAAAAAAATATGAAATTTTTTATATGTATTTCATATATGATATTAGGAGATAATATTGAGTTATAACACCGTAGACGTCAGTTGCGTTGTTAGATTTATTTCCAAAACAAGTAAGATACTTGGAAAAATTCGAAGTTACGAGATGTTTGACGTTCAATTCGAGGTGTATATTTATTAAATAACTTAAATGTGATGTAATGAAACGTGTGAATGTATTCAATTAGAGATTTTTTTGGTTCAATTTGAGTATAAAACGTTTGAAAAATATTTAAATGACCACAATATCATAAAAGTGATGATAACAAAAATTTTAAAAACAGTGTGATTCAAGTATATATAAACAATTTAGTTAAAACAAAAATCATCAATTGTGTTATATACTTGAGTTGAACTCACTTCGATCTCGACTAACCTAGCATCAAAAGTTTGTTTCTTCCAATGTGAGTTTTGTGTATTATATTTTTACTTAATTCGACTCAACCTTACAAACGAGTCTAACTCAACCCGATCCGACCCGAGATAATTCATTCTGAACCCGACCCGACCTGACAAACTGGGCTGACACGAATCTAACCCGACACGACACGACCCGACCCGATAAAAAAATTCTGAGCCGAAATAATCCGACACGTATCAACCCGAACCTATCTGACACGAACACGAAACCCGACACGTCAACCCGAATTGACACCACTAATTAAAATAGTAGCTTAAAATGTAAAAGAGTTGAAATCAATAATTTGAACAATATCAAAATTTACCAAAATCTACATCACATTAAATCAAATTTGAGTTGATAGAAACCGAATCTGTTTAAATAGAACAGAAACAGTTTAAATAAAATGGATGACACATTCTCAATTAAGATCCGTCTCCATTGGTTTTACTAATAGGAAAAAGATCAATAATTGAAAACATCAAGCAATAAAACAATGAATGATTATGGTTAATACATAAAATATTATGGACGAAAGTGAGAAAATAAACATATATTTATCCTTAGTCTTAGATGAGAGTGGTCTCACAGAATACCTTCTCTTTCAAAGAGAACCGGAACAGTTAAAATGAAACGAGTTGAATTGAAACGTGGTTGGGTCGGTTTTTTGGACATTGATACCAAAGCTAGTATTCCGTGAGGGGTGTTTTTGTATTGTAGCTAGCTAGGATGAAGATGAATCATGTACGTAATTAAAACTTGGTGTTATTTTATGAATGAAATCGAACATGAATCCAGAAAGAGGGGACACATGATTCAGTCTCATAAATTGGGTCTGAATTTCCTCTTTTTATTGTCCTCTGCCCACTGCAGATTCCAGCCTACCATATAGTACCACTCTTTCAGTTCAGTTAAACTCCAGACTGCGTAAAAAATCTTCATCTTTTACCGTGCCATTCCATTTTGTCCAATTATTGTGCACTGCTTTTATTACCATTTTCAGCTGTTTTTGGCTTCTTTGGATGGCAAATGATGAATCAAGAGAATCCCATTAATGAAATAAGAACCACAACGCTAATAATTATGTTATAACTTTAAAGTGAGAATTTTAAAATATGGATGTATAACAAAGATTCGGTCACGTAGGAGAATATTTTCCACAATTTCAGGAATGTGGTATACCCTCTCATACATTAATAAATGTAAAACATAGTATTGAGTATGTGAGCATCATCATCAATTAGATAGGAGAAGGGAGGTAAGTATATCAGTTCAATCAATTTAGTTTAGTTCATTTCCGTTCAGTTCAATAAAATAACAGTTTTTTAAAATTTAGGTTACTGTAACCTTACTGATTTTATTTTTCATTACATTCATTTTTACTTTAATTCAGATCATTTCAGCAAAAATAATCTCAGAACATTATAGGGTAACTGATTTTTTTTTTTCCTTTTTTCAGAGTGCATGAAGAATTACGCCATGTTCTCATGAGGTTTTTCTTGCTGAACTAAAGTAAAAATTAATGCATTAAAAATAGAATCAGTATCAGTAAATTAACCTAAACTGTTTATATTGAACTGAATTAAACTGATAAGTTTAAGAGAACTAGGACCTTACATTCTTGATAATAAATGGAATTTAATTCTTAGATATGATTCGAATCTTGCAAGCACATCATTTATTGTACTTGATCAAAAGGACATTGCGTAATATATGCTCTGATTGTGTGTGCTTTAGAAAAGGTATATATGGAGAGCAAGCAATCATGCACCACCACATCTGATAACTGATAAGTAGTATAAATGCTGTGTCCTTATTTTTTTCCACCTGAAAACAAGACAGTGAAAATAATAAACATCAATAAACTAAACTTAAACCTAATTCTATCCGAAACAAAACTGAACTGATTTGAGCTAAACTACGGCCAGTTACAAACCAAATGCAGTCAACTAAAGCATAGTCACTTTAAAAAAGAAAAGAAGAGCAATAATATGGCCTCAATCATCAAGCCAATAAGGCCAAGTTCTCCATCTCTCAACTGGCTTCACCAAATCAACATTTACAGGTGCATGGATGAAAGAGCAAAATCTCCCAAAAACATGCACATAATTGGACCAAACCAAACAATGATCATCATCATCAGACCATCTAGATAACTTTTGTCTTTCTTATTTGATGAAGCAAACATAATTATTGAACCTCAAAATAGTAAGATATGCTAAAAAAGAAGAAGAAGATCAGCTCAAGCAAACCAATGATCATCCTACATATCATTCATCCCCATCTCTTCCATCCACAAGCTCGTATTCATCGCGTTGCTCGCGCCGCCGTCATCATGGGACAGAGGATGGCTGGTCAGAGAGCTCAGGCCGGGGCTGAGTCTGAACATGAGGATGCAGAACTCCATCTGGTTCAGAGCTCCGTCGCCGTCCATGTCGCCCTCGGTCAGCATGCAGATGATCTCCTCGTCTCCGAGGTCGTGGAGTCCGAGGATGAACGTGCTCCTCTTCAAGCTCTCGAAGGTGATGAGCCCTTTCGTGACGTCCATCAGCAGGCAGAATCCGTTGCAGAGCTCCTTCATCAGGCCCTCGTATCCCGCGCTTTCGATCATCGACGGGAAGTAGTCGTCGAACACGTATGGATCGTCGATGTCCATCTGCGTCACCGCAGCTTCAACCGCCATGTTCTTATCATTCATGACTGCCATATATATATATATGAGGGATATATATATGTATGTGTATATATGTATATGTGTGTGTGTGTATATATATATATATCAGGTCGAAGTGAAGTGAAGAGAGGAGAAGTTTTGAGTGTGGCTAAGCTTGTTGGTGTTTGGAAAGGGCTATTTATGGTTGGATATAAGCTCGAGCCGTTCTCCTTCGTGGAAGCTACATGGGTTCAGGAGAATTGTTTGGTGTGGCTCTCTCTTATGAGTTTTGTACCATTTTTGACACATAAACCAAACACAGGCCAGGTTATGGGACCTCATTAATACCCTTGGATTTATAGACTATATGTTGCAAATATATTTTTGTTTTACAAATTCACCATGGAAACTTCTCTCCATTGGTCTCAACCATCTAATAGGTAAGAAACCAGACTTGAAAATGAGAAGATTACACAGAATGATCATACTTATGTAAAATATCAGACTTTGAAAGTAAGAAGATTACACTGAATGATCATATTTAATACGTAAAATACCAGACTTGGAAAGTGAGAATATCAATCATATGCATTTTAGTATTTTAGGGAACTTGTAATGATCAAACATGAAAATAGTGAGAAGATCAACATTAATTGGTCACTTGTCTCAGTTAGGATAGTTCTACAGGAGATATGCATTCTCGTTTTATTTTTCTTATTATTTTACATTTTGTGAAATTTGCAAGTTGTGAAATGGGTGTTTTTTAAGGTTCAAATTATATGTGACAGCACAAGAATAAAAAAGGATTTGGGGGTTTAATGAAGGGTGACCAATGTTGGACCTCGTGTTGAAGATTGTAGTAGTATGGTTAATATGATAGTATAATAGTGATGATGCAATATGGCTGTCTTAATAGTATAAATTAAGGATATGGAATTTGGGGATTCGATAAGGTTCGTTAGCCCGTGAAGCTTTGGATGCTCTTATTGGAGAGTGAAAAGTTTCGTTTCTTATTATTTTTGCTTCTGGTTTCTTTTTGTTAGGGGCCAAAGTATTTGGTTATCTTATACTATATGTCTCATTTACTTAATTTATAAATGAATTTTAAGTTTAGTGTGTGGTTCTACTAAACCAACAAAATCAAGATAACTCAATAGAAAACTTTTAAGGATCATTCATGATGCATTATTTTTTCGACTAAATTCTTCATTTTGGTATTTTAGGGGTCATCATATGCATTTTAATTAGTATTTTAGGGAAACTTGTTTTATTGGAGCCAAAATTCTTCAAAATGAAGTTCGAAATAAACGGTCTGTATTACATCTCATCCACGTGTAAATGCAAGAGAAGAATAAAACAGAGGTTCCTCACAAGAATGCATGGTAAGAATAAAGGTCCTTGCAAAAAAAAAAACAAAAAAAAACACAATATATATAAGTACTTGCGAAAGATTAAACAAATTGTATAAAATAAAATGTTTTCGTACATTACTCAACCAAAAATTATAGTATATTGTTTCATTTAGACTAAGAGGATGCAAAAGTTGTCAAGCTCAAAAATAATTGCGACATAATCCAACTTTTACTATTATTTTCTAGAAACTACTGTAACATGCAGTATTTATAATTTTGTTGTCTAACTCATAATAATACAAGCAGATCTCGAAAACAGAAGGTTGAACCACGATTGCACCTGGCATGTAATTTTTTTTTAAATGCATTTAGTCCCTGTTTGGCAGAGGTTATCTGTAGATCAGTTCAGTTCAGTTCAATTCAGTGAAAATGTAATTCAATGAAATTCAGGTTAATTCAGTCACGTTGATTCCATTTTTCAATACATCAATTTTTACTTCACTTCACTTCAGTTCAGTACATCAGGAAATAAACTCTAACAATCAGGGCCTTAATTTGGACACTTGCATTTTTATTTTATTTTAAAATCACACTTTCATTAATTAAATGAAATAAAAGCGGATACAAAGGTAGCAAATACAAGGAAACATACCAGGCCTAGAGTCTTAACCAACTTGGTTATAATGATCTTAACAAAATGTAAATGAGAGAAATGGCTAAGTGGAAATAGCTAGGTCCTAATTAATCACTTGCATTGATTGTGTATCCATACACGTGGATTTTCAACTTTTACATTGACATATACCGTAAATCTCAATGTCACACTAATAATTAGTATCCGCTGTGAAATTTTACACTCACTCGTTTTTCTCGAATATTCATGAATATATGTTACCAAAAATATATTGGCATTTTAGAGGTGATGTGGCCCGGGAATATTAATGCTAGGATTCCGTAGAATCATGATGAATATGCAGTGTCCTCTCTTACTCATTCCGCTTCCTCATTTGGATGCAATAACGTTTTACAAATTGTTTTTGGCTCCTCATTCATAATGTTGTTTTAGACTCATTCATAATTTTTGATGCAAGCCTTCGGGCACCACACTGCTTCCGGGCGAAAACCTAGGAATTACAGCATTCGGGCAACACCTTGTTTCCGGGCGAAAGTTTAGAAATTTGCCTTCGGGCAACACATTGCTTCCGGGCGAAAGTCCAGGAAATAGCCTTCGGACCACCTTTGTATTTTATTTTATTTTATCTTGCTTGGGTTGAGGAGGCGTAAATAATCCTCAAGATTCGCCTTCGGGCATAAAAAATAAATAAAAAATAGACTCATTCTTCGTTCCACGTATTTCACGATTCTCTTTATTCCACTATAATCATTTTAATTATTTTGTGATGAAACTAACAAGTCATTGTGATAGTACAATTTACTTTAGTCTTTCAATGCTCAAAGTTAATAAATTGTAAACAAATGAATCATAGCACGTGAGACAAACATGACATATTGGCATGGTTGCTCGATGCCGGAGGAGTTTGCTCTTAGTTTTTTGACTTGAAGTGACTACACTATTCCTACTAGCTAGTTTGCTCTTACTTTTTTGACTTGAACTTACTATACTATTCCTACTAGCTAGTTTTATTTTATTTAATATTCATCCCAGTAAATGACTGTATTTGTAAATCACTCCTCACTGGCCCTTTTATTTTATGCCAAAATTAATACTCCAATTAAGTAGTAAAAGTTTTATTTTAGATTATTAAAAAATGTCCAGTTTGATAAGAAATCTGAAGAGAGTCCCATACAATATTCTTGTGGTCACTAAATTTCATGGAACTATCAAGTAAGTGTATCGATACATTCGGAGACGAGACAACCAGAAGGGTCCCCTGTTATATAATCCTGGTTTATGGGTATATATTTTTATATATAATATAATTTAAGATGTAAATATTAGTAGTAGAAGGTGCATATGAGTGCTTTTTGAACTTTGATAAAGGATGTAATACATTTGTCGTTTTCCTTAATGTGCTAATTGTACAATTATTGAAGAATCAGTGTACGAATTAATCATATGATGATAGGCAATCGGTCCGAAGGCACCGATCGAACTATGATTGGGAATCGCAATCTTCTTCCTCTTTCTCGAGTCTCCAATTGCACGAGGCCATCAAAATTAGATCGCCATGGAATTTGGACCCGATCTAAACTTGATTATCGGGAATTATATCTATTTTTAAACAATTCTTTCTGAGCAAAATTTCTTACAAATTAAAATTCCCTCACCCATGAGACAAGATCAAATAAGAAAATTTTCATTATATATTATCACCTCATCATAACTCACTATCATCTCATCATAACTCACTATCATCTCATCAAATCTCGACGTTACCTCATCAAACTTCGGTGTCAATTCATCAAAACATCGGTGTCATTTCATCAAATCTCACTAAAAATAAGGTTTAATTGGTCCTGCCTCACCCAAGAGTTGGTCAATAAAATTTTCATCAACGCAAAACACATTCCTCGATCTTTCCTATTATTAATATTACACGTACATTTGGCACAATATTCATTGCCTATTTTTGATTTTCAATATAAGTGTTGATTGGTAACATATATATAGCCCCCCCGTGCCCAGCACGTACGTATATAATGTGAAAATTAAGGGAGTGTTCCCTTGGTTGAAGGGTTTTATTATTTTTAAATAATCCATGCATGCGAATTTTAAATTGAACACTAATTCTCACTTGAGATATCACAAAAATTAGACAAGGCATCATTTAGTTATATATATTATAAAAAATATAATTATATGCAAAGTTGACACCAACAAGGTTCATCTGTTATCAATTTTTTATTTAGTGTAAAGTATTTCTTTTTGTTCGATTGCTCTACTTCCTCTCCACCAGTTACTTATGCACATAATCTTTTTTTTCTGTCAAATTTTCTAAATTTTGACGGAATATTTGCATGGATAGATAAGCCAACCTTAATTGATTTTTTAAAATGTTTTATGCATTTTAGTTAGAATGTTGACAAGCTAAAATACACATAAAAAATGGTGGCATTATCATGTTGACAAAAGTACATTTTTCTAACTATTAGAGCCATTATTGTAAATGATCGACGGACTAACATAAATATATTGAGAAAGTCTTGGGTGAGACCTGTCCTTGTTGAGACCAAGAGCAGGGGAATGAGCATTTACTGTTTCTGCTTGATTTTTTAGTCAGTTTGTTTGATCTTTCAATCAATGTCCTTGAGTATTTTTGGTTTGCCTTGATTTTTCAGTTAATTTGATCTTTTGTTTAATTTGCTTGATCTTTCGGTCAATTTTCTTGATCATTTCCTTGGTCAATTTCACCAACGACAAATTCAATCAAGGAAATCTGCGGGTTTAAAGCTCACCAATGACAAATTCAATCAATAGCAGTTTCATGTAATCTTTGGTCTCATTTGAGACAGGTCTCAAATGAGAATTTGCCAAATATATTAGTCATAGGATCTCCTATTCTAGGTGGCATAACAGTTTAACGATGATTTCAACTTAAAATCGCACTATTTAAATTTTATTTATTTCAATTTAATTGATATAATTTTCAAACAAAACCAGAAGAGAGTCTTGGGTGAGACATGTGTTTGTGGAGACCAAAGGCTAAGAGAATGAGCATTTACTGTTTTTACTTGATCTTTTAGTCAGTCAGTTCGCTTGAGTATTCCTGTTTTGCCTTGATCTTTCAATGAAATCTTTCATTCAATTTTCTTGATTTCCAGTCAATTTGCTTGATCATTCATAATCATTGGTACATTACTGTTATTCCGTACAAATTCACACCGAAACTCAGCCTTGAGTCAGTCCATGTGAACTGGCTGAGTTCTAGTGACACTAACAACCAAAACCTAAGCGCGTCGGCGGGGTTGAAGTTCACCAACGGCAATTTCAACTGATAACAGTCCCTTATAATGCTTGGTCTCTATAGAGACATGTTTCAAATGAGAATTTGTAAAATCGAAAAAATTGTAAGATCCATTAATACGAGCACATGATCAAATTTGTTGTAATAGTAAAAATCTGATTCCGCAATGAATATTTACGAAGAGTTTGGAACTGCAAACATTAATATTTGGACCCTGAAAATAAAAACCAAAATTTATCACGGACCAAAAACCAAGTTGATTATAATCCTCGGCTCCAAAAATTTCCGAGACAGTAAGGGAAATTTCCATGAAGTATCCAGCTTAGTTTCCGGCATGCATGCTCAAACGCAAAAATGACATTTTGCATGGGCTCAAATTTCGGATGTGGAGTTTTTTACCATCTTCGAGTAATCCAAAACCACAGGAAAACTCCCTGCATATGCACTTCCACGGACACATTAATAATCCATGGCTTATGAAATCCCAACGAAAATGTCAAATTTATTCATCTTTTTCCAAAAAATTGTTGTCCATGACTTACCTCCTTCTCCAGAGATTATTTGAACTTATCTGAACTTAAAAAACTTTATCTGAACTAAAAAAAACTTTATCTGAACTTAAATTTTTTTTATCTCAACTCATTTGAACTTAAAAAAACTTTATCTAAACTAATCTGAACTTAAAAAACTTTATCTGAACTCATCTGAACTTAAAAAACTTTATCTGAACTGAACTCATTTGTACTTAAAAAATTTAGCTGAACTCATTTGAACTTAAAAATTGAGTTGAATTGAAATATATAGATAATATTGAACTGAACTTAATTGAAACTAACTAAAATATATGATCATTTCCAATATATTTGAAATTTATTAATCTAAATATAGCATAATAAATTTAATATTAAAGTATACTGAACTGAGTTGCACTGATGTAGATAAACTGAATTGAATTGGTATAACTAAATTAACCTTAATTTCCTCAAATTATATTTTACAGAACTAAACAGAACTAAACTAAATTGAACTAAATCGAAGTAAAAATTAATGCATTGAAAAAAAAATGGTATGAATAAGTTAACCTTAATTCATTGCATCAAATTATATAGTTGTTGAACTAAACTGATCTGAACTGAACTGAAGTGAAATTAATGTTTTTTTTAAAAAAGAATTGGTATGACTAAATTAATCTAAATTTCATCAAATCATATTGAAACTGAACTAAACTGAATGGAATTGACCTGAACTGATATGAACAATTAAGATCAAAAGAAGAGAGCCTACAACTACGACGCATGATAGTAAAATCATAAAATATTTTTAGCATTATTTAAATTATTATAATATACAATATTGAACAGAACTGAACTGAATTAACATGAAAAATATAAAAATATTGAAATTGAACTAAACTTAATGGAATTGAACTGAACTGATATGAACAATTAAGCTCAAAGAAGAGGGTCGACGCATGATAGTAAAATCACAAAATATTTTTAGCATTATTTAAATTATTATAATATACAATACTGAACAGAACAGAACTGAATTGGCATGAAAAAATATAAAAATATTGAACTGATTTAAACTGAAACGAACTAAAATACAAATAAGTTTACTGAACTTAACTTATCTGAAAACTAAATAAGTTTACTGAACTTAACTCATCTGAACTTAAAAAACTTTATCTGAACTAATATGAACTTAAAAAACTTTATCTGAACTAATATGAACTTAAAAAACTTTATCTGAACTAAAAAAAGTTTATCTGAACTCATCTGAACTAAAAAATATTCAAATAATCTCTAGAGAACGGGACCTTAATTTAAATCTTAATTACCGTATGCAAGAGTAGTTTATAATTTATAAGGAAATTGTCTAGGTTTATCTCAAATCTGTAACTCACGAAAATATGTATACATGACAGGCTCGAAACAAATACCCCGCCAAGTCCAACTTATTTTTAGAGAATAAGCTGAGTGCAACTTCAATAAACTAACTGTAACTTTAATTTAATTTAATTCAATTCAATTCAATTCAATTCCATTTTTGTTGATTAGGATAAATTGACTATTTAAGATTTGGATCCAGACCTGTTTACTTATACTAGATTCAGACTCGACCCATACACATTTACTTAATACGGGATCCAGATTCGACCCATACTCGTTTACTTAATACGGGATCCAGACCCGACCCATAAGTGATGGGTCTATAAAACTGAGATACAAATCCGACCCAACGGGTCTATACCCGCAGGGTCTGGGCGGGTCTTGGACCCAAGCTCATCCTTGTGTTCTTCATGGAGCAATCTTCTCTTTTGTTCAGTGACGAGCTAGCCTAACGAGGTTTATTTACGCAAGTATATTTTTCTTTTGCAGGTCCACATTTTACAATAATGCCCTTGATGGAACCTTATGATTTCAAACCCATTTTTTGTCTTAACAAAATTAGGGGTATTATGGTAAAAATACTGATATGCAAGAGAAAAATGTACCTGCATCTAGCACACCCCTTAAATAATTGTATCAACATTTACTAATTTATGGCGTATCCTCATGTATAGACTTTCTTCTTTCTTGGATCCAATCCAGGGTTGGTCATGACATTTTGGGGCATCAAACAAAACTAGTGAATTTTTAGGGTTCTAACGTAAAAAAAATAAAAATATCTAAGATTACACAAAAAATACTAGGAATATACATAAAAAATAGCTATAAACATGAATTACTTATTTATATTTATAAAATGTGTGAGTACCTTATTTTAGAAAATGATATATTTACTTTATAGAATTAAATTAAATTAATATATAAAAACACCACATATTTTTCTAAGAATGAGACCTATTTTTTCCAAAATTATTTGGAGGTCTCAAGAGTTTAACCCACTTACGGTCATAAATGTGAATTGGCCCAAGGAAAAAATGGTCTTTTCCTAGGGTGGTAAAACGGACGATCGAGTATAGGCACCAGAGAGCCATTATTCATTCTTTAGCTGAGGTTCCAGAAGCAAGTTACTTACACTTTAATATGATTATATAGCTTGTTCTTAGATTATAGAACAAGATTATATATTCTTTCTCATCCCAAATTATATATTCGTTTCACATCTAAATCTAAATATATGCTTGAAAATATGTTCTTTTACATTTTAATCCCAGTTTAATTGTCAAGATCCTTTCACATACAAATTGAACTTAATCTCACAAAATTGCACTCAAGCTTATTGAACTAAATGAAATTGAACTGAAATGAATCAAGTCGAACTACACTGATCGAGTTTCATCTTCACACTGCCTGTTCTTGATTAACATTTCACAGGAAAGGAAACCACGTTGTTTTTTTTTTGATAATATGCATGGTTTTGATGGTACTGAAAGATACGAGTGAGTGAAAGAGCTTAGAATTGCCCCCACGAAATTGAACATAAAGAATCATCCAAATCTTGGTTGTTGACATATCGTTGGAGAAACTTGAAAGAGACTCTTCAGTTTTGTTTTGGTTTAACTTTGCTGTCTTTGCAGGGAACAACGTACCCATTCTGCGACGTCGGTTTGAATTCATCAGAGATTAGCAGTACCTATGGAAATAATTAATAATTCATCAGAGATTAAAATAATTGTGTATAGAATTGTGATTTGCCCTGTAATACCTTACAGGAGACCTCCTCTAATTACAAAAATACACAAACTTTTATTTAAAATAACCTGCAATATCAAGGTGTACGTTATAATTTATTTATTTATTATTAATTTTTTTATTATCATTATCACTTACCCTCTTATAATTGATATTAATAATGGATGTCCCCTTTTCACCAAGATTCATGATCTTTGATCAATGATCATTCATATGAGAGAGACAAATAGTCAAATGTAAAATTAGGGAAAAACTTAAATAATTTGATTACTACTGTTCATTATTTAAGGGGCCACATGTTGGTGGGGTTAAAGCAAGGTGACTTGTGATAAGTTGTATGTATGAAAGAAGAAGAAGATTCTTGAGAGCCTTTTCGACATTCAAAGAGCTAGCTATACTTACACACCAATTATTTACTTAATGATTGATTAGTTAACTAGTTTGATGAAACAGAGATTTGGGCAACTTTTCGTGTCTGAATAAAAGTGTTAGGAAAAAACTTTTAGCATGTGAATAAGATTGGCATGTTCTGATTGTGGAAAGAACATTAATTCGTCCTACACTTATGCTTTTGCCGTACATTTCATGTGCAAAAGTTGGAAATAAAGTACATTGATATTTTAGCCAAATCATCATCCTTTGTGATATCTAATCATACAAATTATCGGTCTCACGTAATAATTATGCTTAACAGTTAAAAGAATAGTTTTGAAAGTAAGAAAGTCAGATATGAAAGTGGGAAGATCAGCAATAATATTAAATTGAATAATCATGTTTAATGGGTAAGAAATTATACTTAATGGGTAAAAGATCATCCAAACCGGTCATTTAATAAGGGGGTTGCTCCATGCAGGTATATTTTTCTTATGCAGGTCCAAATTTTTACAAGAGTACCCTTAATATTAGTAAGGCTAAAAAAGCTAACAAAAATGCAAGGGTGCGTTTAAGGGTATTTTGGTAAAAATGTGGACGTGCATAAGAAAAATGTACCTGCAAAGAGAAATTCAGTTTAATAATGAACCTCGTAACTAGTCAAGTGGTTAACTTTATAGTTAAATTAATACTTCTAGATTAAAGGTGCAAATTTAACCGTTGCAATGTGAGGATTTATTTTCTCTTGAGCATTATAAAATAACCTAGATAGCGAAAGTTTGTTGACACCATAATTTACCTCCTTATTAATATGATGTTGAAAAGACGGAATTAATGTGCTATCATCTTTTGGTCTAGAATTTTGCTCTCTTCAAATATAGCATAATTTGAAAATTCACTATCCAAATCGATTATCCTTTTTTAATACAAATGAAACATTTTCTTAAATATGTGCAGTTACAAAATCAATTTCAATACTAGAAAATACAATGTGGACACAGTAAAATTGGAGTATAAATATTTGGAGGATCCCTTGACAAACATACTTAAGAAAGTCAATAATCTAGCTTAGCAGCACACTAAACCAAAATTAACATGTGACTCACCAATCATATAGTAATCATGATTCTCTGTTACATCGGTGCACATGAAAGATTCTGACATTGAATTAAATACCTGCAAAATCTTTATGGGTTAGTTTGTAATTTTGCGGCACTGGGATTTTGCTGCACCAGAGATTGGACAGTGCAGCGAGCTCCATGCACACGTAATTATTAACCTAATTATTAACTCAGTAATTCACCGAAGCTACTGCAACTAATTACCACATAAAATATATTTTCTGACTCTGAATTAAGTGCTTCTTTATATGTTTATTTGGTTACTGTCGTTTTGCATCACTGAGATTTTGCTGCACGAGATCATGAGCAGAGCTGCAGTTACTTATCCATTTTTAGTTTTCCAAGGTATGTATGGCAACGAGCCCCTGTGTAGGTTTATTAGGTGATTCTACCGAATTTACTGCTTGATTTTACGAAATTTTACTGTTTTCCAATGTTTCCTTTTGATACATATAGTACGAGGTTTTCGGAATAAGGTTCGAAAACAAATTCTTGCAAATTGCCAATCGAATCTAGCTAGCTACGAACATCTTGTGACCTATCGCAACTATTCTAAGAGTTAGGTTACGCTATCATTTTTAACTTTAGGGTAAATGTACAATTGACCGTGCATTCTAAGCTGTACTTGTGCAGAGAGAGGTACTCTATTTAGTCAAAAAATTACTATTATTAAACAAACTGACTAAAAGATCAAGCAGAAACAGTAAATGCTCATTCCCCTGCTCTTGGTCTCCACAATGACAGGTCTCACCCAAAACTTTCTCTTATTTCAATGATAAACCACCCAAGTTGAGGGATTTCATTAGGATCACAAGTAAAGTACTAACATGTGTTCAAATGAAGGAGTCAATTTCTGAGATTATAGAGAAGTTTAACTTTATCTATATATTCTAGTCTCCCATCTAATTAATCCTGAAGGTAAAACCACAAATGGAAAAAAGTTCTCATTTGATAGTAAATTTACTATCAAGTATATTCAAGAGTATATTATCAAGTAAATAGTCTATCAATAGCATATTATCAAGTAAATATATGAGAATTTGTCAAGGTAAAACCACAAATGGAAAAAAGTTCTCTATAATGTAGACTTGGGTATTTTACCAGTATATTCAAGAGTATTATACCAGCACCATGCTCAATTTGAAAAAGAGTTAAACTTGTGTTTATAGTCGATTGCTAATAATATTAGACATGAGATGGTTTTTTTTTTTTTTTTTATAATATATAGATGAGACAATTTAAATTTTCAAATAGTAATTAGACTTAATAATTGCGCAGGATGCGGTTAGACATATGACCCATGTGATGCCTAATACGCCGTATTTGCGGTTGAACTAATTTGGATCACTTAATTAATTATAATCTTTTCGTCGATAATCATAGATAATTAGAAAGACAGCAAAATAGAATCACGAGTTGCTGCCGCAATAATTTGATAATAGTCCAATACATGATTTCGCTATGATTTATAAGATAATGTCACGGGGGGGGCTTTATTAGAAAATGAAATCGCTTTCTAAAGTTATTCTCAACGGTCTTTTTCTTAGACCCATGCAATAATATAAGACGAGCACATTATTTATTTTTTGGGTCCAAATTATTATTGTTTTACCCTAAACAAATCACCTGAGTTTTGATTCTTTCGGTCGGATTCTGACCAATATACCAATCTAATCTTATTTTCACGTGTTGGATTAGGATATTAGCAAGATATGGAGAGGTATTTGAAGCCCATTAGTGATTTGTAAGCAAACCAACTTTGAATTTTTGAAACGTACAGGTTGGATGTGGACAACTGAATTTTCACAATCTAATATCTTAAACTACGTATATTATCAAAATATAAAAATTTGATATTAATAAACTATATGTTATGAAAATTCCAACAATATTAGATACGATAAACTTTTTTTATTTATCTATGCATTCAAAAATTCAGTCAAAATTTATCATTTTTGACTGAAAAAAATCTCATGTGCAGAAACACCTAGTACACAGGCATTACTTACATTGTAACTTGTAATTAAAGGATCTTAAATTCCATTCACATTGTTTTATTTACTCAAAATCTTACTCAATTTTATGACTATTGGTTCGGTCTTTCTAATCCTACGATAATAAAATATCACATGTTCTAAATAAAAATTAAAAAAACTCTAAATACAGATCCCACTTATGATCAAGTTTACTATAATATCTTGCACTTATTTTGATATTGATTAATTTTTTATATTTTGAAAATATTTACTCAAAACTTACAAAACTCTCCCGTCTTATATCATGAACTTATGACATACATTAAGTTTGAGACTTGACTGAATTCAACTAAATGAATCGGACTAATCTGAGTTAAAGTTATATATGTGAAATGAAATATATTAATAAAATTAATTTTACTTAAATTGAATAAAGAATAACTTAATCAAATTAATACTAATTGATCAATTTAATGAGACTGAACTAAATTGAACTAAACTAAAATTGAAAATGAGATGGAGCTCAAAGTAATTAGTTAAACTAAAGTAACTTGACTTAAAATGCACCGAGCCCAACTGATAAAAGACAATTGGGAATGAGATTAGGGGCCGGCTAAGGGGCTAACTGAAACCAATTGATAAAAGAAAATTGGGAATGAGATTAGGCCTAAGTAGACTTGCCAAGAACCCACTAGAGAAATCTATAGCTGTCATGGCCATCTTAATTTACTTAGCCATAATCTCAACAAGGTAATCGAACTCATTAGGGCTAAGCAAACTTTCCAAAAACCCAATAGAGAAATATAGAGTTGTTATGGCCATCATAATTTACTCACATGATCAAATTTCATCAAGGTTGGTCAAAGCCCTTCGGCAATTTCTCTATGCAGTACATTTTTTTCTTACAGGTCTATATTATTACCATAATACCCTGATGGAACTCTATAATTTCAACCTCATTTGTCGCGTTAACAATATTAGAAGTATTATGGTAAAAATACGGACCTGCAATAGAAAAATGTACCTGCATCTAGCAACCCCAAGCACTTTTCACATCTTTAAATTAATTTTTTTTATAAACATTATAATATGAGTTCGATTACCTTCTTGAGATGAGGTTCACGACACCGGTCTTCTTTCGGAGAAGAAAACCCTAATTTATTATATATTTTCACACTGTCGTTATTATTACTCCTTTATTTTTTGTTTCACTTTATTTTTTAAACTGAATTAAATATACGTAAGAAGCAATTGACAATATATACTACCCTCTACCAAATAGATAGAAAAACAAACTAACACTTCTATCCACTCATGATGCTATTTCAAACGTTTTAAAAAGTATAGTGATATCATTTACTATTTTGAAAGTGTAGTGATGTTATTTGAAACTTTTATACACAGTAGTGCCCATTTATAAAATTTTCTAAAAAAATTGTATAGAAGAATCATCCAAAATTAATTATGGATATGCTTGGTGGATTCGTGCGTGTTTATAAGTAAACTTGGCTTTTTTTAAGTGCTAAATTTAAAAGTTGATTGAACCAGCTTTTAAGCAACAATTTAAAGGTTGAACAAAGACGTAATTAATGATTCTATAAGCCAAATATTTAATACTACAAATACGACTTAATGAAATGCTTGAAATGGAAAACATCGCGCGATACCAGATTCTGAATCTATAAGTTAACAAGGCCTTCAATTAAGAGAAAATGATCATCACTATTAAGCCAAATTAAGCCTCCAAATTTGAGAAAATGTATTTCGATTGATGAAGAAGAACAAATCAAACAACTTAAAGAGCTGGCATACCAATATCATTCATCACCATATTCAACCTATGATGACATGAAGGAGAAGGAGAATCATAAGCACTGATCATCAAACCAGAGTTCAATCTGAGCATGAGAATGCAGAACTCAGTCTGGTTCAGAGCTCCATCTCCATCCATGTCGCCTTCGACCAGCATACATATGATCTCCTCGTCTCCCAGGTCGTGGAGTCCGAGGACGAACGCACTCCTCTTCAAGCTCTCGAAGGTGATGAGCCCTTTCGCGGCGTCCATCAGCATGCAGAATCCGTTGCAGAGCTCCTTCATCAGGCCCTCGAATCCTCTGCGCGCGATGATCGACGGAAAGTAGTCATCGAACACGTATGGATCGTCGACATCCATTTCCGTGACTGCAGCTTCAACACCGATGTTGTTCATAATTCCCCTTCTGAAAGTGTTTGAGCCTTTTGGTTATGAGTTAATAATATATATGTATATGTATATATATGTATTGTATAATATGGTTGGATTTAGGTCGAGTTGAGTCGTTCTCATTTCCTGGAAGCTGCATGCATGGGTTAAAGGGAGAATTATTTGGTCCAGCTAGCGTTTGTTTTTTAACCAAAAAGAAATAAAAGCAAATATATACCTATGCTCACACTTGATGAAACCAAACACAGCTCTGTCTGCAATCAGGCAGAGAAATTGGGACCTGAGAAATATATATATATATATATATATATATATATATATATATATACATATATATATATATACACACGGGCAATGAAAGTACGAATATAATTAATGGATGTCTTAATGACACTAAAATCCAATTCATACTTTTGGAATTCAATTCGAAATATATATTAATTACAGATTAATTTAAATAAAGAATGAAACAAAACCTGAGAAGGTTTGGCATGTCGGCATGGTTGTGATGGCAAAACCCCAAAAAACCTGAAAATTGTGGAACTGAAAGGATTATTATTGGCCCCCCCAAAACCAAAATATATCAATCACGATTCACGAGACGGAAATATTTGTTAACTTATATCAACAAAAGAACCAAAAAATTTCAGACGTAAATATACGTACATAAAATAAGCTAAGTTAATTATGAGCCATCAAAAACCTTATAGTCTTAAAGTAAATACATAAAATAAGCATGCTCTTCTACGGACGCATTCATGTGTATGCATGGCAACTGAAAATAAAAAACGAAAATTTCAGGTTAAAATACTCAAATACTATGTATTCATAATCAACACTATGTACTAGAAAATACTAGGAGTACTATATACTAGGTTTTTTTAAAAAAATTAGTATATATACTAGGTTAAACACGCATTCATATATACATGCAACAAATTCCCTTCCTTTTTTACTAATATTTACTAATACCATCCTTTCATTTTACATAGTACGGTTTTTATATTTCATAAACATTATATATATACTAGAAACAAATCTGCAAAAGCTAAAAATAACTAGATCGAATGTATATATATACTCCTTAATTTGTCAGGCTAAAAATTCGTTTAGCATGTCAGACTGCGAAGATGCCAGCAGAATCCCAGTCCTATATATGCACGCTGTGACAGCCTAACCAATCCAATAATTTCCATTTTATCCCACTGTTACTTTCTTTTTTACCTTCCCAATTCCTCATGAATCAATACATGTTGCATGCTATACATAATCAGAGGTTGTTCTTTCCAATGGAACAGGTCTGATGTTATATTTGAGTTATTTGTTGGAGCATTAAGTAGGTGATTAAGTTTGTAAATGTTTTTCTTTTAATATAAATTGATGATATGTTTCAAAAAAATATCATTGATCATATGATCAAATCAGAACAAAGTACACATATATAGGAGGACAGTTGCTATTAGAGCAAAACGTTCGTAATGATGGTAGTAATTTTATAGTAATGTTGTATTTAAGTCTAAATGTTATAGCTGCATGCATGTAGTTTCCTATATAACTAAAGTGTGTTTTGTAGTTGTATTTTCTAAGAAGTTGAGTAAACAAAAGGGAGCTATAATTCAGCAACAAAATATTACTTTATTTTTAGTTCCAAACTTAACTCTTCTTCCAGTTTTATTTTAGTTTCTTACTTCCATATGTTTTTTGTTCCAACATTATTAGTTACTGCCCCAGTTAGGAGGTTTTGGCCTTGTCCAGTCAGCTGAAATAATGCTGAAAGTAGATGATTGTGAGGGCCGAAAACAGATGATTGCAGCTGATTTTTTTGGAATAAGGTGATTTGGACAGAGCCTGATCGAGTAAAGATCGTACTTGGGTCAGTTGGAAACTTCCCACTTCTCCTCCTATACATTAAGCTCAAGAGATTAGGGCCTAAGTTATAGGAGGTTTTGGCCATGTCCAGTTCAGCTGAATGATGCATGCTGAAAGTAGATGATTGAGATGAATGCTGCTGAAATTCGATAACAATAAAATAAATAAAATAAAGTCGTACATAACAATGGCATGCATGGTCAAGGGGCATGTAGCCCCCCCTTCATGAAATTGGAATTCTTAGCAATATCATTCCACCAGGACTCTTCTTTTGTCTAATAGCTAGCTCCGAGCTGATATATTTGTCGGGCTCTCTGTTTGGTTTTGCTGATGAAGATGCACAATACTCTTCCATGCCTCTCTTCGTTTCACTTCAAATCCACGTTGCGGAATGGCTACTGCATGCGCTCCCTGCGTACCCCAAAGTTTTCCATTTCCACAAACAGCTGAACTGTCTCTTTCCATTCTTGGTGGGGCAATTAATTGCATATAAACCACCTTTCTTCTTCTCTCCTTAGAACAAACAAGGCATTGCTAGGATGGCAGAGATGAATAATTCTCCACTTTGGGCCATTTGACTGTACAAAACGAAACAACTGTACCTAACTCCAATGATATTATAATTAGGCCATTTCAAAAAAAAAAAAAAAAAAAAAAAAAAAGAAGAAGACATTAACCATTAGGCACCTTTTATGGAGCTTTTATGTTGAAAATGGTGAAAATTAAGCAATAACATGAATAATGTAAATGGCTAAAAACAAGTAATTTTCACCATATGCAAGTAAGTATTAAAATTTTATGTTCAATAACATATTTTATTTGAAAAAGTAAGGTTAGAATAGGGATCGATTCGTTTCTTTTAAAGCGTCTCAATGGTACTAATGAAGACATAAGACAAATGTTAATCTTTTCACTTTTATGCATGATCCTTACTCGTTCAGTATTGATCAATGTTTGATATTTTACATATTAAAATTATTATTCAGTGTATAACTAGCGTACTATTGATCTTCTAACTTTCATCCTGATCATTACATATTCTACGTTAATCTTCTCACTTTTAAAGTTTGGTTTTTTAATGTAAAAAACATGATCATTTAGTGTATTACTATTGATTCTTACTTGTTCTGTGTTGATCTTTTCACTTTCAAATATCGTCTCTTTTAACATATTAAACTCTCAATTGAGAATTTGTATTCTTGTAATCCATCTTTCTAGTAAAACCATGCATCAAGATAACAATTAACTCGTAGTTGTTCATTGTACTCACATACAATTCGAAGGTAATTATATATTTATCACAACTTCAATTGGATTTCAGATAATATAATAGTCAGCAGGGGATAAAATCACAAGTTATTGGTGCAGTAATATGATTTTCCATCGCCATGACCACTCTGCAATGATCCTAATTAATGTCACGGGGGACTTTATAAATAATGAACTCGCTTTCTAAGTTATTCTCCACTGTCTTTTTCTGGACCAATTCTAGTATATTAACAATAAGGACATGAATTTTTGCTGGACCAATTCAACAATAATGAGGACATAATCAGATAAGAATATTAAACACTCATGCTTTGGTTCTACAGTCTACTAGTACTAGTATTATATCCCTATCTCAACTTTAGATTCATTCGATCCGTTTCGTACGAATATATCAGTTTCCGGACCACAAGGTATGATAAGGCGGATTTATGGTAAATCACCTTAATGTTGTTTCAATTTCATAATAATAATATTGCACAAATTATCAAACATCAATAAGAAATTAATGTAATATTATACAGGGCCACCAACCACACATAAATATAGGGGTTTACTCCATACATGATCATTTTACTCTTTGCAGGATTAAATTGATTATAATGCCCTTATATGATCAAATACATGGTCCTGCATGATCAAATTAGCAGGGGCAATATGCAAGAGCAAACAAGTCATGCATAGAGAAATCACCTAAATATTAGTGACGTAATAATATGATTGTTCTTCCAATGATCATAAGCCTTTTGCAAATTATTGAGAGCATGAATACAAATGCAAAATCCCACCACTCCTGAACAGTAACAAATAATTTCGCGTCCAACAACAATATTTAAAAAGATAGACAATATGACAGCTAAATTTTATTTGCTCAGGAAAGAGTGAGGGAAAGGGATTACACTGGATGTCATGGGATCAGATGTGTAAGCCAAAAATTCAAGGTGGTTTAGGAATGAGAAAAGCAATACTCATGAACAGAGCTCTTTTGGCAAAACATGCATGGAAGATTATAGATAGTCCTGATTGCCTTTTCTCAAAGATTTTCACTCAGAATCATTGTAAGCATCAAGAGGTTTACAAGGTAAAGAGCAGGGGTCAGGATACTTGGGGTTGGAAATCAATTATGTGGGGGCTAGATTCCATAAGGAAGGATTTACAATGGAAACTATGAAGAGGAGATAATATACCAGTTCAAGTTCAGTGGATACCTGATATTAAAAACCCCTTGGAGGAGGTGGAAGCTATATCTTCATACTCAAATCTAAAAGTTAAGGATTTGATAACAGAAGACAGCCAGTGGAGAATGCCAATATTGAGGGCTCTTTTTAGCCCCCAAATAATATCAGAGATTGCCAAGATTCATGTCCCAACTCTAGTAGAGCAGAATGACTCTCTCATTTGGCAAAATTCAGTGATAGGGAAATACAAGGTCAAGGATGGGTATAGGACTAATAGGAGCATGCAGATACCCTCACAGTATCCAATCACTCAAAGCAACATGAGATGGTCAAAGTTTTGGGGTTTAAATTTACCTCTGAAAATAATTGCAGGTGTATAGCGTGCATTATATAATTGTCTACCAACAACTACTTTCTTGTACTTCAGAAAATGTATTGCAACTCCTATCTGTAGGAGATGTAACTTGCTTGAAGAAGATACTACTCATATTTTTATAGGATGTGAAAAGTCCAGAAGAGTATGGAGATTGTCAAGGCTTGTGTTTGATTTTCAGAATACTTCAAATTTGGATTCAGGACCTGGTTCTGGGATTGGTTTGAGAATGCTCTAAGTCTAGAGGATATAACATTAAGCATTTGTCTTATATGGAGTATTTGGAAGGACATGAATGGAGTAGTTTTTGAACATTTACTACAAGAACCATATTTAGTAGTAAATCAAGCTTCACAGGAACAGTAGAGAGTAATGTCAAGAGCACCAATACAAGTTATTAAAGATGTGAGGTTGACTCAGCAGGAAGCTAATCTGATTCATCCAAATACTCAGGGATGGATAATAAGATTTAATGGAGCTTTCAAGGAACAAACAGGAACAACAGCATCAACATGGAGTTGTCAACTAACAACATCTCAAGCTTTGCAAGAAATCAAGGGAGAGGAAAAATTCAGAGCCTTCTCCCCTTTACATGCAGAAATGTTTGCATATGTTGGAAGACATTACAACACATACCTAGTGCTTCAGCATCGATTGCTACAATACAAATTGATTCTTTGTTGTTAGAACAGAGACAAGTAGTCACCATGGCAGCTAGCAACATTGCTTCAAGATATCAGGAGAGCCATGCAACAAGCAAATATGGAGTTCATTGCAGTCAATGTAGCTAGATAGGCAGGTGGTTAACTCAGAACACATTAGAGCTACTACTTTGTTTTCGAATGTATTTGCCTTAGTTTTAAATTAATATACATATATATATGACATTATCAAAAAAGAAAAAAATAAATCGCGTCCTAAAGCGTGACTATAATCTACTCATGAAAGCGTAGAAATGCATGCTGAGGGCGTAATGAGTATTAGCTACACTAAAATGTGTGGATTATGATTGGGGAAGGCTAATCACGATCAGTGAATGTGACTTGACGACTTGACAAGTGACGAGACAACTTGACGCGGCTCTGAGGCGACGAAGTCAACTCCAAACAGAGAAAGTCAACTCCGGTGATTCCGGTCGAACGGCAACTTTTTCCGGCGATCGGTCTACACATTCCTGCTCGTCTCAACGTCGGTATCAAAGCCCAGTACCTATTTGCGGTCGAATCAAAACTTTTTTGCCGAGTCGAAAAACCTATCGGACGGCTACCTCTCGACCAAGGTTGGTTTGGAAGTTTTAATTTCTCCAATTAAAGAATCTAATAGTTCAGTTAATTATTTTTGAGGTGGAGTGTTAGCTCTTTGGGTTTGATTACTGTGAGCTTTACTGAGTGAATTTGTTTGGTTGAGCATGATTGATTGTCAACTTGGAGCTAGGGTTCTAACTGTTTAGTTGAGTTGAATGCTTGAGAACTTCATTTTGGTTCTGTTTGAGTATTAGAAAAGTGTGATAATGCTGCCAGAATCTTCATCGGGTCCTAACTCATCCATTCAAACTCAACAAATACATGTCTCAAACTCAAAAAAAACCGATTGATTTTTATGTCAAACTTGCCCGTGGATACCTTCAATGGAATAGGAAGGTTGAGGTAACTGCTCTAGGGAATGCGGTACATACTGCGGTTGTTGTTGCAGAAATATTGAAGAGACGGAGATATGGTATAGAGGAGAGGGTCCTTATTTCAACGATTGAAAGCAGAGATAATCAGCAAAAAAAGGTTCGTAAGGCCAGAATTGGGATCTTCCTCAGGCAGGCTACGACTACAGAATCTAAGGAGGAGAAAAAAAAGTCATAGCCATGGGTGCTCAGCTGGTCCAAGCCCACAAACAAAGAGCTCTGGTTGGGATTATGGAGTAAATTCGAGGGGAACAGTAAGGAAAAAGAAGACACCGAGGCCGTCGAATAGAGAATCCAGGTCATCACAGTCGACAATACCGTCGGCAAGTAAAAATGGCAAGGAAACAATGGATTAGGATTCAAAGTCATCAAGTGTGAAAACAGGAGGTCCAATTGGCCGGGAGACCAAACGCCCACAACAAAAAGGTAGCACTTGGTGGAAGAACACACATTCTGTGGGGGAGAAGTATGAGTGGAGAAGAAAGCCAGATGCCATGCTTGACACTGATGATCACGAAGTAGAGAGCACTACACATCATCCTGAGTTGGTTTTCAAGGCCAAGAAAGCGAATCAAGCAAGAGGTCAAGAGTGGGAGTAGATGATTCTGCAATGAATATGGTCACAAAGCCATTGAGAAAAAAACTCTGAGTCGGCGACCTTAGCTGGGTAAACAATAATGGGGCTTCTGGGCAAGCTGACTTGAGTGAGTTAGGAAAGATGTGTGAAGGACATGAAGAGTCTAAGGGGATGGAAGTAAAGTATAACAAGAGGGAGACAACTGCTGAAAAAAATACTGAGGTTTCTGGAAGCTGAACCAAATCAGCTCCCAGAGGAGCCATGAGTCTCCTAGTGTGGAATTGTAGAGCAAGTGAAGCCTAGCATCATGTGCTTGTTAGAATAAAAAATTCAGTCAAATAAGCTAGAGGACTGGATGGAGAGCACAAACTTTGTGAAGCTGAAGGTTGTGGAACTAGTTGGAAGGTCAGGTGGAATGGTGGTCTTTTGGAACAGTACAGTTGATTTGGAGTTCATTCAGATTTCTAGTAATTTTATGTTTGCGTTCATCAGTGATGCTAGTCAAAATAAATGGTGTGTAGGTTTTATATATGGGGCTCCTGTAGTAGCAGATAGGGCTCTGGTTTGGAATCTGATTAGAGGGTTTTCCTTTACTTCTAGTTTGCCTTTAATTTTAGTAGGTGATTTTAATCAAGTTCTTAGTCAGCAAGACAAGAAAGGATGTGTTCCTATTCCAGGTGATCTGCATACAAAATTGCACTCATTGATGGAAGAACAAGAACTGACGGAGGTTAGAAATACTGGACTTTGGTATACTTGGTCAAATAGCAGGGATGCCCCGGATACAGTGTTGGAAAGGCTAGATAGAGCTTTTTGTAACAACAGGTGGAGGGAGCTCTTTCCTTCTGCAAGGGTTAATAATTTTCCTATGGTGGGCTCTGATCATAGTCCCATTGTTGTGGAGCTGAAAGTGGAGAGACAGAGAAGACAAAAGAAACAAAGATTTGAGTCTTTTTGGGCGAAGTTGGAGCAAGCTGAGAGCATTATAAACAAGGTTTGGACTCAGCAGAAGAATGTTAATGGTGGAGTTATGTCAGCTAGTAGTATGGATGAAAGCCTTGAGATCGCTCTTAGGCACTTATCGAACTGGCATCAAAATGTTTATGGAAATCTTGAGAGGAAAATTAAAGAGTTGACGGAGAAGGTAGGAAAACTTCAGTCTGGAACCCAAGGGCTTAGAGCACAGATTGAGACAAGGAGTCTTTCACTGGAACTAGATGATCTGCTTCAGAAACAAGTTGAGTACTGGCAACAGAGAGCTAAAGTTTCATGGATGCTGCAGGGAGAGAGAAATACATCATTCTTTCATAAGTGGGCTACTAGAAGGAAAAGTACGAATATGATCCAGGGCATCAAAGATGACAATGGGTTATGGGAGATGGAGGAGGAGAAAATAGTGGAGTTAATTACTGAGCATGTAAAGTCTACCTTTATCACACCAAGTTTTTATCCCCCGACGATTGAATGAGATGTTGGACTGCAGGATTTTCACGGAGGAATGAAAGGAAGCTAGATGCCAACCAAGTGAGGACACTGTTAGCTGCATTTACTAAGCAAGACATATGGCTGGCTATAAAGGAGATGAAACCATGGGCTTCACCAGGGAAGATGGTATTCCAGCAGGATTTTACAAGAGATATTGGAGTATTGTGGGAGAGGATGTCTCTCAAAATCTGCTTAAAATGTTGGATGGCGAAAGATTCCCTTAAGAGTGGAACAGAACACAGCTAGTGATGATTCCCAAGAAGAAGATGCCTCAATGCCCTTCTGATTTCAGACTTATTGCATTATGCAATGTGAAGTACAAGATAATGGCGAGATAATGGCAAGAGCGAGAAGGATAAAAAGTTGCATAGGAAGTCTGATCTCGGATAGTCAAAATGGTTTTGTGCCTGGCAGAAACATTACAGAAAATGTACTACTAGCCATGAGGTGGTGCATCACTTGACTCACAAAAAGCAAGGAAATGTGGGAATGGCAGCGATAAAACTAGATATGAGCAAGGCGTATGATAGAGTTTCTTGGGAGTTCTTGGAGAAAGCTTTGAGGTTCGTGAATTTTCCTCAGAAATGGGTGGAACTCATCATGTGGTTTGTGAAATCTGTCTCCTATCAAGTGGTAGTAAACGGAAAACTCTCCTCAAATTTTGCCCCAAACAAAGGACTGAGACAAGGTTGTCCTCTCTCCCCTTACTTGTTTATAATTGTTCAACAGTACATGTCTGCATGGCTAGAGCATAAAGTAACACAGAACGGACATTTGGGAATTCAGATATCAAGGGGGGAGGGGGGGGGGGGGGGGGGGGGGGGACGGACCTAGAGTCAGCCACCTAATGTATGCTGATGACTGTATCTTGTTTACTAAGGTCACGTGTCAGACAGTGGAGGATGTGGCCAAGACCCTTGGTTTATATGCGAGGTTTTCAGGGCAAAGGCTGAATAATGATAAGTGCTCCATATTCTTCAGCCCTAACACTCCCCAAAATATGAGTCAATACATGATGTATTATCTCAACATCCACAATCAGGGATTAGGAGGAAAATATCTGGGATTGCCCATTGACTTCCAAGGTGAGAAACAAGTCATCTACAGAAGTCTGATTAACATAGCCAAAGAGAAATATGGATCATGGAAGTCCAGATTCCTAAATCTGCCTGGAAGAATTACCTTAGCCAAGCACGTGCTCAGTGCACTCTCTATATACCCACTCAGTATGTATAAAATTCCCAAATGTGTTTTGGAGAAGCTAGATAAAATGACGGCTGCTTTCATTTGGAAAGGTGAGATGGAGGGGAGAACCGTGCATTGGAGGTCTTGGAAGTTTATCTCTAAATCCAAGAAAGAAGGGGGTTTGGGTATGAGATATGCCATGGGAATGAACAAGGCTTTGCTTGCGAAACATGCATGGAAAATGGTAAAAGAGGAGGATTCTCTGCTGGTCAGAGTGCTAAGGGCAAAGTATCTTAGGAATAAAAACTTTAGGGAGGTGAAACCTAGGCCTCAGGACTCGTGGGGATGGAAATCTATTCTTTGGGCTAAGGACCTGGTAGTAGATAACTTAGCCTGGAGAGTGAGAAATGGCAGAACAGTGAATTTAGTAGATCAATGGATCCCAACCATAAACAATCCCTTGCAACTAAGCAACCCTATAGTAGCACATGCTCATCTTAGGGTGGAGCATTTAATACAGGGAGATGGTAATTGGAGAACACCGTTAGTCAGGAGCATTTTTCCTCCAGAAACAGTACCCCATATCCTAGCCATGAGGGTGACAGTCAACCCCAACTGCAAGGATACTCCAATTTGGAGTTTGAACAGGGATGTCAGGTATACGGTGAAAAAAGGTTATCATGTAGCTATGGCTGAACAAGGGTGTCCAGATCTCAGAAGGAAACACATGTGGAATAAACTTTGGAATTTAAAGGTACCGTACAAGTTGTTGATTTTCTTGTGGAGAATGCTAGTGAAGGCCCTCCCAACTGGAGTGAATAGGATGAAAAGGAAGATCGCTGACCAGGCTTAGTGTGCGAGGTGTTGCTGTCAGGAAGAGGATGAGCTGCATCTATTCATCAACTGCAGACACTCTCAACAAGTGTGGAGGGAATCACCTCTGCGACAGAAAGTTACAGGTTTGGTCATAACAAATTTCAGTGTTTGGCTGCAGAATTGGTTGAAAATCTCAAACGATGAGGAGGAAATCAGACTCCTTATCTTTACCCTATGGGAGATTTGGGTGCAAAGAAACAAAAAGGCCATGAAAAACGTGGAGATTGATTCCAAAATCTGCTCCAAACTAGATTCAGATAAGTCCAAGTTATATGGAGAGCAAGAGAAAGTATGTTCCAAACCTCAAGGAACTAAGGAGTTAGAAGTGCAGAATTTCACAGAGCTGAGGACGGATGATCAACAAATGCCACAGACATCTCAGATTACCTTGATTAAAGTTGATGGGTCGTTTCACAAGAAAAGGTGGTTGGGCACAGCAGCATGGAGTATCACAAGAATGAGTGACAGTTGTAGTGGATCAGATTTCTTTGTTTGTTCCTCCCCTCTTCAAGCTGAGGCAGAAGCTTGTTGGAGGGCCATAAAAGCAGCAGCCAGAAGTACAACTCTGGCGCTTTGCTTGCTTACAGATTCAGCAGAACTAGTGGAGGCACTCAAAAATCTGGAGTTTGCGCCATGGGAGATTAAGAACATCTCGGAAAGTATCGTGCCTTTTCTTAGAAGTTCATTCTCCTTCTTTAGCATTAATAAAGTCAGTCGTAATGTACTAAGTTGTGAGCATAATGTTGCTCTAGGATTAGGTCGTACTATATGTAATAGTTTCCTTTTCCAGTAATTAATGAAAGCTTTATTTCAAAAAAAGTATTAGCTACACTTAAAAGTAAGGAAAGAAAACCTTATTCCAAAAACAAAAAACCAAAAATTATTCGAAAGGTGGTGAAAATTCAAATGCTCAAGAATAAAATATTTATATTCTTAGGTAATTATCAATATAATTGAATAACAACATCATTTTAACAGTAATATATTTTGTTTAGTAAATTTATTTTATAAATGAAATGCCTTCAGATATTTGTAGATGGAATTTGAACTTCGTGTTAAAAAGAAACCGGGAAAGACAATTTACCCTTATAATTATATTTTAATACTAGCCAGCCATTCATCATAAAAAAAGTAGTGAGAATGTATACAGTGATCTGTGATACTATCAACATATGTTGATTGTCTTACTTTCCAACATGATTTTTTACATATTTATTAATTAAACATGATTATTAATTGTATATTATTACTAATTTTCTCATTTTCATGTATGATATTCTTCCTTTCAAAACTGATCTTTTACCCATTAATCATAATTATTCAGTGAGCAGGTCTTAGTTGAGAATTTGTCCGGGAATATATACGATCAAACAAGTTTAAACTACTAAATATAAGCATACAAATTTGATAAGAAATCAAGATTCATCATAAATATCGAACAACAAAGTAAAGATCAATACAACACAAAATCAAAGAGCTGGCGTACTCATCATGCCATTCATCCCCACATCCTCCATCCACCCATCACGACACTGAGCAGGATCAGAATTACAAGTACCGATCAAACCTGAGCTCAATCTCAGCATGAGAATGCAGAACTCCGTCTGGTTCAGAGCTCCATCTCCGTCCATGTCGCCTTCGATCAGCATACATATGATCTCCTCGTCTCCGAGGTCGTGGAGTCCGAGGACGAACGCACTCCTCTTCAAGCTCTCGAAGGTGATGAGCCCTTTCGCGGCGTCCATCAGCAGGCAGAATCCGCTGCACAGCTCCTTCATCAGGCCGTCGTATCCCTTGCTCTGAATCATGGATGGAAAAAAGTCATCGAAAATGTATGGATCATCAACCGCGACAGCAGATTCATCAACCGCCATGTTCTTATCATTCATCATTGCCATGAATATGAATGAGCTTTTGTTCAGAGAATATATGAATTGAAGGGACTGTTTGGGCAGCGTTATTTATGGTTGGATATAGGTCCGGTCGTTCTCCTTCCTGGAAGCTGCGCTGGTCGAAGAGAATTGTTTTATGTGCGGCCATCATAATTTTTTTTTTTGTTTCTCTCCATCTCTACGGTTTTTCACTCTGCAACCAAACATGGCTCTATCTGTTCTCGACCCAGGAATTGGGGCCTGAGAAATAAATACCTTTGGATTTGCGTTAATTCTTGGCCAGTGAAAAAAAAAACATTCTATGCCAAGTGTTGTACCTCGTGACATAACTTGTAGTACAATAGTAATTTTATATGAATAATATTTCGAAATGCCTAATTTTCCAGGAAATATATATAAATTGAGGATATGAAATATTGGGACATGATCGATATTTAGCCCGTGAAGCCCAAGATTCGTTTATTGGAGAAAAAACATAAATATAATATTAGTTTAGTTATATGTTTGTGTAGGGAAGAAGGAAAGTAATATAAAATGAAGCAGTCAAATGTTTTATATTCTCATCATGAGGGATGAGACTCTGGTAGAATCTTTGCTGGGATCCTTGAGATTTGAGAGGCTATAATCACAAAAAAGAGAGAGAGAGTTATAGATTACTTACTTATAAATTATCGCAACTAAGAGCATCTATGCTAGGATCCTTGTTTTGGAAGTGCATGTAAATTTTGAAAAATTACGGCAGCTGATAAACTGACGTAGCGGAAGCTTTCACGAACAAGGGTTTTCTTCGATATATCTAGATTAACCTGTAAACTTCGTTGATTTTTGGAATACCCGGAAATCGGAAGCAATCTTGATTAGTATTCAAACTCCGTTGATTCTTGGAATACCCGGAAATTGAAGAATAAATAAAATTCAACACATGAATTTTATTAAAACGATCATTCACATAAACTCAAAATCTCATTAACTCAAAAAATCATAAAACTCATAAACTATAAGACCATCTATTACAATAAAGGAGGGCTAATATTTATAGTCAAATTCTAAAGGTAAATAAGGTAAAATAACTCCTAAATCTAATTGGAATAAAGAAATCATTAAACAAACCTAACCCCAAATCATTTAGGTTTCGTCCAGGCGTCCATTCTATTCCAAATCTCGCAAGAATGCTTATGCATATTCTTGATCCAGCCTGCATCATAAACCATTGTTTCTAATGTCACGTAATGTAGCTGGCCAAACAGTACTGCCGAACAGAGCAGCCTGCCATCATTAATTACGAGTGGTTTATGGGGTGAATAAATAATATTTATCTATATTTTAAATAGAAAAAATACACAACCACGTATATTCTCATAATATATATGTATGGTAAGTATAAAAACATGTACAAACCGTCAATCCAATTTAGTTGTGCTACGTCATTTGTTCTGTAGATAGAAAAACTTGAATACTACAAATTGTGTATACGGTAAGTAAGAAACATTTCCTTGTATTACATCCATCAATTATTTTGTGCATTTGGTTTTTTTATTTAAATATTAAATTTATTCATACAACATAATATTTAGAAGGGATGGTCTCTGGAGCGACTGTCTACATATGTAGACCAGGAACTTAGTTAAAAATAGGATAATATATCAAAAACAAGGAATGCCCAATTTGCAATTTCTGAGAAATTTAAAAAAAAAATCACGCGCTATAGTAATTTTCACGCGCTACAGTGCTTTACTACAGTGATTTACCACAGTGATCTGCGACAATATTTTGCTACAGTAAAATTAAAAATCACATTTTGAATTAAAAATATTATGTTTAAAATTATGCATGTTTTGAATTAAAAACATAATGTTTTAAATTAAAAGTGCAACCTTTTATATTTAAATCAAAACCTTTCACTTAAAAATCATAACCTTTTGAATTAAAATTTATACATTTTAAATTAAAAACATAATGTTTGAACTTTTGAATCTTTTAAACTTAAAGTATGGAAATTTAAACCAAAACTTTTGTCGGTATTTTTTATATAATAAATTGAACTTGTAACTGAGAAGATGATGATTATAACATAAAACATGGGGAATTTAAACCAAAACCTAACAAGCATACATTAGTTAAAAAATTGAACTTGTAATTCAGAAGATGAGGATTATAACTTAAAACATGGGGAATTAAAACCAAAATTTTGGTCAATATTTATTATCTAATAAACTGAATTTATAACTCAAAACATGATCAGTATAACATAAAACATGGGGGATTTAAATCAAAACCTGACATACAAACATTATTTCAAAAAGCTGAACTTGTAACTCAGAAGATGAGGATTATAACTTAAAGGATGTGGAATTTAAACCAAAATCTTGCCCGTTATTTATTATTTAATAATTTGTAACTCAGAACATGATAAGTATAACATTAAATATGTGGGATTTAAATCAAAACCTGATTCAAAAAACTGAACTTGTAACTCAGAAGATGAAGATTATACTTAAAGCATGAGGAATTTAAACCAAAATCTTGGCCGATATTTATTTATAATAATTTGTAACTAAGAACATGATCAGTATAACATAAAACATGTGAGATTTAAATCAAAACCTGACATACATACATTATTTCAAAAAACTGAACTTGTAACTCACAAGATGAGGATTATAACTTCAAGTATGGGAAATTTAAACAAAAATATTGGCCGGTATTTATTATCTAATAATTTGTAACTCAGAACATGATCAGTATAACATAAAACATTTGGGATTTAAATCAAAACCTGACATACATACATTATTTCAAAAGACTGAACTTGTAACTCAGAAGATGAGGATTATAGCTTAAAGCATGGGGAATTTAAACCAAAACCTTGGCCGGTATTTATTATCTAATAAATTGAACTTGTAATTCAAAAGATGATCATTATATCATAAAACATGGGGGATTTAAACCAAACTGTGTAACTCAAAACATGGAGATTATAAATTAAAACATGAGAATTTTAAAACAAAACCAGGAAAATATTTAATCATATAAATATTGGATGAATATTAATCATTTAAAAAACTAAAAATGTAATTAAAATATGGAATTTATAAATTAAAAAGATGAGGATTTTAAAAAAAACCTGAAATTTGTGTTAAATTTTTTTTGTACTGTAGTAGCACTGTTCACGAGTGCAATTACTTTAGCGCGTGAATTTCCTAAATATTCTAAAATTGTAAATTGATCCCTCCTTGTTTTTACATATAAGCACTATTTGCAATTTAATCCGGCTACATATGTAGACGGTCGCTTCTAAGACTTTGCCTATTTAGAATATATAATAGCACAATTAATTTAGTTTAAAATAAAATAATACATTTATTATGTATAATACGAAATAAATAGATTTTCTTGAAAATTATAATTGTTTTTGAACTCGACCCATATGTAACTTGAATAGTATAATTATTTATATTTATAATATAAGATAACATAATAATTATTATAACATAAAATAGGATAAAATAATTTTTAAAATAATAATAATAATAATGTTCATAAGAAAATTATATTTCTATTCAAATTTGATCTTTATATAACTTGAGGTTATGACATTTTCTGACCTTTTTTTATCGTAGATTGAAAATTATTTTGATATTTATTTGATAAATCTTATGAGATATCGTTAGAATTCTCGTATGATGTACTTTTTAAAAATCAAAATTATTTACTCTAATATTAAGTATAATGAAAGTTATTAATGGTCAAAATGGTGTGAAAAATATTGACTATTTCAGTAAAACATTTATTTAGGGACGGAGGGAGTATACTTCAAATTTAATTTAATTATAATTATAGATAATCATAATTTATTAAAATATTGGTCAAAAATACAAACACGTGGGACCTATGAATTAATAATGGATGTAGCTCACCATTGTTAGAGTGTGTAGTTTGCTACATCATTGGATTGAATAGTGATGTGGCAAGGCAAGCTATAACTTGTCATTGGAGATGCTCTAATTAAACATTCAAACTTAAATAATTCCTTAAATCACATTATTAAATAAGACTTTATATATATATATATAGGCAAATTCTCATTTGAGATCAAAGATTATATGAGACTGATATTGATTGAATTTGTCGTTGGTGAGCTTTAAACCCGCCGATTTCCTTGATTGAATTTGTCGTTGGTGAAATTGACCAAGGAAATGATCAAGAAAATTGACCGAAAGATCAAGCAAATTGAACGATAGATCAAATTAACTGAAAAATCAAGGCAAAACAAAAATGCTCAAGGACAATGATTGAAAGATCAAACAAACTGACTAAAAGATCAAGCAGAAACAGTAAATGCTCATTCCCCTGCTCTTGGTCTCCACAAGGATAGGTCTCACCCAATATTAATACGCTGAATGACCAGGTTTAAAAGTGAGAAGATCAATATGTATGTGTCTTAACTCTTAATTATGACCATTTTGATGAATAACTTTTTATCCTTTGATTAAATATACTCATATGAGTGAACTAAAAGATATAACCGCATGAAATGGTAAAAGTAAGACAAACGTAAATGTTTAGCCACAAAGGGGAATATAACAGCAGATGTACGTAATAAGTTTGGCATCTATGCTGAATGCGGCATCACATAAATGGTTGGCAAGTGACCAAGATTCTCAAAACCTGTGAAGTTTGGAACTGCAAACGTTAACAATTTTGGACCCAAAATCAATATCACGGGACCAAAAACATTTATGCAGCCAAGATTTTCCAGATAATAAGGGAAATTTCTATGAAATACCCCAGCTTAGTTTCCTTCAATATTCATGTACGAATGAGTTACGCTCTCTGAGTACATTTCCAAAACGGGAAAGCACCGTGAATATGTTCTCCCACGGACACATTAATCTATGGAACTGGAAATATTGAAAGCGTTAGCTTTATATCACTCTCTCATTTCTGAAGATCTTTCATGCATGCAATGCAATTTCACTCTAATTATTAGTGACTGAGTTTTGAACCAAGTTAAAAATAAAAAGAGTAATGTGAGATATCTTTATAATTTCACAAATTCTCAATTGATATTGTTTCAATTGGTCTAATTGAACAATCATGCTTAATATGTAAGAGATCAGTCTTGAAAGTAAGAAGATCGGTACTAATACACTGAATGATCATGTTTAATATGTAAAAGGTCGGGTTTGAAAAGGAGAAGAGAACAACATTTGTCCATCTCAGACATTCTCTTTACAAGTTGAAGTAACGACTTCTCTTGTCAAAAAATTGTTGTAAAATGCAAAATATCTTTAACAGTTCTCCACCATATAATAACATTGAATGTTTGTCCCAAAATTGATCTATGTGTGAACTTGTTCTTGGAAGTTGAAAGGAAGCAAAGAAGAAGAGAGCTGGTAAAGAATGGAAAGAGACATTTCAGTTTGCAGAAATGGAAGTTTTGCCAGGAAACACAGTGGCCATTTCACAACGTGGGAGATGCAGAGATTTTGCATGTTCATCAATATAAGATAACAGAGGTTAAGACAAAAACAGGGTCATGATTGTAAGAATGATGAGCAGCAATTTGAATTTCGTTTTTAATTGATAATGATACATGCATCTCTTCAGTGAAAAGATAATGATGCATCATGCAGGGGATGTCAGGCGCCTTATTCCACCAACTCAAAATCCAAGTTTTAATGCAACAGAGTAAGTTATTGAAAAGCTCATATTGTTTATAAATTTTAAATCTTGCAAATAGTTGACCGACATTGATTATTAATATCAACTTGTAGATACATTATAAAAAACAAACTATCCTTAATTAATCCCGTAGAAACTTCCCTGTTAATCACATCGCCTGAGTTAATCAACTGATCACATTTATGACCGTTTATGCCATTTCAAGTGCACCATTTTGACACGAAAATTATATTTTCCCAACTCATGGATAAAATAGTACCAAGTCAATGATAAAAGTAATTTTTATGAGAAATTTCATAAAAACTTCAGGGTACAAGAGGGTTTTGCTAAAAATGATTACGCAAAGGACATTTTTATGCAAAGGAAGAAATCAGTCAATTCAGCATGAATAGAGAGTTGGGAGGATGTCTTTTTGTTATTAGAGTATTATTGTAGTGATAAATGTAGCTCAAACTTTTACTACTCTTGTAGTCTAAAAACTGAGGAGTACGTATACTTTTACAAATGATTATACTGCCCCCGTAAGTAAGTTGTCTAGTTTTCCATAAGCTAAAAATGATAGGTATTTTCATACTGTATTTTGGACTACAAGTGAAAAATGTTGGACTACATTTAGCATGTAATACACAGGATGAAATCTAAACAAAATGAAAAGGATGTTGTTATATGTAGCCCAAAATACAAGTGAAATAACAAAAATGCCCTTATTTTTTAGTTCATGAAAAACTAGTAGGCTAAATACATGGCCATTATAGTCATTTGATAGGGATTTTGGGTTACAAAGAGTAAAAGAATGGGCTATAATCATCAACACCCGAGCCAACCAATATACAACAGTGAGATGAAAACAAATATAGTTTCATGTAGTTTCACGAAAACATATATCTGATACAATAACATGAAGTTTGTTTATCTAGCTTCTAAGGTTGTCATGGTCATATCAGCATTACCAATTTTTCTATCGATAAAGAAACCAGGCTGCCCAGCCTCCGGCAACTCTTCTTGGCTTCCAAGCATCAAAACAACCGATGACATATCCGGCCTGTCTTCTGGACATTGTTGCACACACAAAAGTCCTACATTAATGGCACGAAGAACTTCTGTTGGACAGCACGAGCTGATCAGATTGGAGTCGACTAATTCCATCGCTCTTTCTTGCCGGTTTAGCCTCCAGGCCTACACATTTCCAACAACATTAGCACAACCAAATAAACAGAGGTTTGATCCATAAACATGATATATACTCACATGTCCTAGAAGGTTAAGATGATGGCCTTCGTGTAAGGACATTCTATTCCTCTTGCTACTCACAATCTCCATTACCAGGACTCCAAAGCTGAAAACATCTGATTTCACTGAAAACAGCCCTTGTTCCGCGTACTCAGGGGACATATAACCGCTGTTTCATGAAAATTTGATCACAAACAACAATGTTATATGGAACATTTGACAATCTATCCAACAATTTTGATCAGTTCTTACTGTGTTCCAACTACTCGGGTAGTGTTGTCACCGGTCTCATTCCCTCCAAAGCTTCTTGCCATTCCAAAGTCTGATATCTTCGGGTTCAGACCAGCATCCAACAGAATGTTGCTGGCTTTAAGGTCCCGGTGTATGATTCTAAGCTGCGAATCCTGATGAAGATACAAAACCCCTCTAGCAATACCTTGGACAATCTGGAACCTCGTAGGCCAGTCAAGTAATTTGCTCCTCACTTCATCTGCACAGAAATTACTTGCATTTTTCCAAGTGTGAAGGAAGAAGTTTAAAATGTAGCAGAAATTAATGTGGGATGTATCGAACCAAATATGAAGTGATCCAAGCTCTTGTTAGGCATGTATTCGTAGATCAGAATCTTCTCCTTTTCTCCGATACAGCACCCAAGAAGCCTCACGAGATTCCGATGCTGAAGCTTAGCAATGCAAATTGCTTCATTCTTGAACTCATCAACACCTTGTTTGGATACCTCGGACAGACGTTTTACAGCAACTTCCTGTCCCCCTTCCAGCTTAGCCTATAAAAAAGATTCTGAGTTCTTGTAATAATTCCAGCAGCTTATTATTACCAATACTAAAATATTTACCAAGTAAACAGGTCCATAGCCACCCTCTCCAAGCTTCTTGTCCGAAGAGAAATTGCCGGTTGCCTTCACTATCCTCGACCTCTCGAAAAACGGTAGTTCTATCTCTTTGTTTTCAAGTTCTACAATGTGATCAGCAATCTTAATAAATTCAAGATTCATGTAGGAAAATAAAACAGGAAGGGGAAAAAATGTAGTACCTAGTTTCCTCCGCAAATGTCTTTTCTTCCATCTGTTGATATACAACAACAATAAACCGAGGCCTAACAGAACCATACCAAGGGACAGCGGCAAAATCACGACGAGTACTTTCACGTTTCTCCCATGAGATCCAACTAAGAAAGCTGTCAATTGTTTCAGAAATCAGAATCTCATGTCTTACATCATCAAACAACGTTTTGAAAGAACGTAAAATGCCGTACCTAAATCCGACGAAGCCAGCTTGATGTAAATATCCTGGCCAGCTCCTGGTATGAGTTTCATGTCAACCAAATCATCGTACCAAAGCAAGCAGCCGCTTCCTCCATTCCTTATGTCCAAGCTGGAATACGCCGTGCACGAGCAGTTATTAAGACACGCTTCTCGGCATTCCTCGATATTCATGGTCCGGTTAAACGTGGAATTTCGCGTGTCCGGAAGTTTGTAATGAGGATAGAGATAGAATCCGTCTCCATCGCTGCACTGCAACGGCGTCATCCTCGTACAGCCATCGGACCAGACTCCCTTTGTCCAGTTTTCCGGATTCCTAGGTTTGAACATCTTCAAGCATCCACAGGTAGCCGAGTTTTCAGCAGCACAGCTTCCGAAGGAGCCGCATAATCTGTACGTGTCGCAGTGATCGTCTGGTGCAGCCAGGTATTGGTACCACCTCGTGCTTTGATTGTCCCATGTCCAACGCTGTCCAACGCCGGTTGAACTGAGAGTATACCTTGAAAAAGTTGATCCGAGGAGCTTTTGACTGTAATAAACCTCGTCACTGTTGTAAACAACCTCAACGGAGAATATAGGATTTGCTGCCAAAGTTGGGACGCCGCTAAATCCTTGGCCATTCCACGGTCCAGTTCGATACCACACCGTTGTACCCGATCTTATGAAATTCTGCTGATATCCAGTAGGATCACAGTAGAATATGTAGTCACCGGGAGCTGGATCCTCATTACTCTTCCATGACGAGGTGAAAACTTCATGGCCGGTTACGAAATTCCGACCAATCCTCATGCCGGGAAGAAACGTGTCTGTCGGATAATCGAAACTCTGCCAAACAAAGCTTTCGGGATCAGCATCGTTTGCATCCTTGACTACAAGGTTCGCGGAATCCAACAACCTTGCCACGGGATTCTGCACAGCCGATGAAGAATTAGAGGACCATATTGTGCCGTTGGTCTCATTGCGAAGAACCAGAACCCCCGGTACGATGATCTCTAAGAAACCTGCTTTACTGAACAGGGGAACTTCTCTGTTTGCGACCCAAATTACAGTTTGGTTTGGTATCTTGCTGTACCATATTCCGAGGTATCGTTTAGTTGACATGCCCGGGCTGAAGAAACCGAGCTCGAATGTCCCGCCGGCTGAAATGATGGTTTCGCCATCTGTAAGAACCTGGTTTCTTGTTAAGCTATCTGTCAAACATAAAACATCCTGAATCAGGAGAATAAATGGAAGCAAGCAAACCAAGTACCAAACTTTAACTGATTTCTTCATGTTTCCACTTATTAGAAAGTGTGATTTTGCTCTATTACATAAACTGGCTGCTATACTTATATTCTGTTACAAGTGGCCAGTCAAAGTCAAATGAATCTGATCATGATGGAACCTAATATTAATGAATAATTGGAATGATGCATCAACGGTTTGATTGACTATTCTACTGAGACCTAGTCTTTTATGAAGAAATTTCTAATTAATGAAACTTAACAGATATTTCAGAACAATCCGACGAACATTAACCACTAATTCATCAAACAAACATACATTTGTCTGTAACAAACTAAATTAGTAAGCTTGAAAATGCTGAAAGGATCAGATCAATTGGTCTGCGGTCCAAGTATAATGCTGCAGAAGTCTATGGCACGTTACAAAGCACGTTACAAGTATAATACACCTTCGCTAGTCCTTATCTTACTGAACATTCTTAATTAAATACAATGGTCCCTCCTTGTTTTTATTTGCAATTTAATCCGGCTACATATGTAGACGGTCGCTTCCAAGACTTTGCCTATTTAGAATATATAATAGCACAATTAATTTAGTTTAAAATAAATAATACATTTATTATGTATAATACGAAATAAATAGATTTCCTTGAAAATTATAATTGTTTTTGAACTCGACCCATATGTAACTTGAATAGTATAATTATTTATATTTATAATATAAGATAACATAATAATTATTATAACATAAAATAGGATAAAATAATTTTTAAAATAATAATAATAATAATGTTCATAAGAAAATTATATTTCTATTCAAATTTGATCTTTATATAACTTGAGGTTATGATATTTTCTGACCTTTTTTTTTCGTAGATTGAAAATTATTTTGATATCATTAGAATTCTCGTATGATCTACTTTTTAAAAATCAAAATTATTTACTCTAATATTAAGTATAATGAAAGTTATTAATGGTGAAAATGGTGTGAAAAATATTGACTATTTCAGTAGAACATTTATTTAGGGACGGAGAGAGTATACTTCAAATTTAATTTAATTATAATTATAGATAATCATAATTTATTAAAATATTGGTCAAAAATACAAACACTTGGGACCTATGAATTAATAATGGATGTAGCTCACCATTGTTGGGGTGTGTAGTTTGCTACCAAGCCGGATCTTCTGCGCAAATATTCTACGCAATCTTTACGCCAAAACGGTGTCGAATATGTTTTTGACATAAACACATTTATTCACTGTGAAGATGTTTTACCAATTCGGTGAACACACTTTCTTACCAATTCCAAATTTAATCATTTTTCACATTTACATTTAACGAAATTCGATTTATATTTTGCTGTAAATTGTTTTTATCACGAATGTATGGATGAATTTAAGTTGATGAAGTTAGAGCAACTATACTCTCGCGTCTTATTTGTAGTGTATCTATCATATAACTCCCCATGATTTGTAGTGTATCTATCATATAACTCTCCATGATTTGTATTTGCACGCTGCAATTCAAATTCAATATAAATATACAATGCCATATATATATATATCCTATATATATTATCAAAGATGTGAAGTATATATATGTAGATAAGAAAATTAATTTTAAAACTCAAACGAACTCACCCCAAGCGTGTTTATGGACAATGCCCTTTCACAAATATATCTCTTTTATCATTTTACCTTTCTCCAGCAACACAGCAAGTGAATTCCCTAACCAAAACATTACCAGATTTATCACAATTCCTCCTTCCCTTCCTAATACCAAAACCAGCCTTTTTAGAATAGTCTTTATAAAATTGGTAAGCATCTCTCAAACTCCATTCCAATTTTTGGGATGAATTCCCTTGACACGTTTGCAAGAAGTCGGTTGTTTCTGTCATTCTCAACGAAGAAAACCCCCAATGCTTCTTGTTCTTCATCACTACCTTCCATCACATCATCGTGTTCTTGGCGACAATAATTATTTGGCTCACTCATCATATTGCTTGAACCAGAAATTTGATAAACAACATTAAATCAACAAAATATTTCATCAACGATAATAACTATTTGGCTCACTGGGTCATATTGCTTGGAAATCCAACATCAAATCAACAAAATAATTTACCAAAAAAACAAATCATACGTAACTCTTGAAAATTGGATGATTCTAAGAAAAACAATTTCTGCACTGGCATGGAAGGATGAAGGATAAAGATTGAATAAAGAGACGAGAATCCAAACGTAAGAATTAAAAAGAAATACAATTTATTGCAAAAAGTTAAATGGAAGGAGAAAAGTCATCTCAGATAATAATTAAAAGGAAAAAGTAAATTGGTAACCATTTACTGTAAAAAGTAAATTGCGTACGTTTTGCGCAGAATCTCTTGCGCAGAGCATCCGGAGCGGTTTGCTACATCATTGGGTTGAATAGTGATGTGGCAAGGCAATCTATAGCTTGCCATTGGAGATGCTCTAATTAAACATTCAAACTTAAATAATTCCTTAAATCACATTATTAAATAAGACTTTATATATATATATATATATATATAGGCAAATTCTCATTTGAGACCTGTCTCAAATGAGACCAAAGATTATATGAGACTGCTATTGACTGAATTTGTCGTTGGTGAGCTTTACACGTTACAAAGCACGTTACAAGTATAATACACCTTCGCTAGTCCTTATCTTACTGAACATTCTTAATTAAATACAATGGAAGAGTGAGACTTAGACAAATATAAAACGTCTATTAAAAAGGCAAAGTCTTGGGGTAATATATTTAAATTTATTTAACTTGAACTTTTTTCCTTGTTGAATTGAACTACACTGAAATGAAATAAATAATTTTGAAAATTATTTATTTTATTGTAACTAATAGTAAAAAAATTTAAAATTTGATAAAAAATTATTAACTAATAAAATATAAATACATTTATCTTTATCGGGGTGGTCTCTGGAGCGACTAAGTTATAAATGGAGTAATATATCAAAACCAAGGAAAGACCAATTTATAATTTCTGAAAATTTTAAAAAATCACGCGCTACAGTAATTTCGCGCGCGTGCTACAGTGATTTGCTACAGTCTACTACAGTAATTGTTGTAGTAATCTACGTTTAAAATTAAAAATCATACATTTAAAATAAAAAACATAACGTTTAAATTATACATGTTTTGAATTAAAAACATGTTTTTTAAAATTAAAAGTACAACCTTTTAAATTAAAAATCATAACCTTTCAAATTAAAATTTATACGTTTTAAATTAAAAACACAACGTTTAAAATTTTGAATCTTTTAAACTTAAAGCATGGAGAATTTAAAGCAAAACCTTTGTCAGTATTTATCATATAATAAATTGAACTTGTAACTCAGAAGATGATCATTATAACATAAAACATGGAGAACTTAAACCAAAAATTAACAAGCATAAATTAGTTTAAAAAATGGAACTTGTAACTTAGAAGATGAGTATTATAACTTAAAACATGAGGAATTAAAACCAAAACATTGGCCGATATTTATTATCTAATGAACTGAATTTGTAACTCAGAAGATGATCAGTATAATATAAAACATGGTGGTTTTAAACCAAAACACGACAAACATACATTATTTCAAAAAACTGAACTTGTAACTAAAAAGGTGATCATTATAGCATAAAACATGGGGAATTTAAACCAAAATGTGTAACTCAAAACATGGATATTATAACTTAAAACATGAATATTTTTAAACAAAAGCTGAAAGATATTTAATTATATAAATATTGGAGGAATATTAATCATTTAAAAACCTAAAAATGTAATTAAAAGATGGAATTTATAACTTAAAAGATGAGAATTTTAAAACAAAACATGAAATTTGTTTTTTTTTAAAGGTACTGCAGCAGTAGTATTGTTTACACGATATTGTTCACGTGACACTGTTCACGAGCGCACTTATTGTATCGCGTGAATTTCCTAAATATTCTAAAATTGTAACTAAAAAGGTGATCATTATACAAGACTTTGACCCTGTTTACTAGAGCTTATTTCTTGATGTACTGAACTGAACTGAATTGAACTGAACTGAACTGAAGTGAAAATTGATGTATTGAAAAATGGAATCAGCATGACTGAATTAAACTGAATTTCATCAAATTGCATTTTCACTGAACTGAACTGAATTGAACTGATCTGAACTGAACTGAACTGATTTACGGATAAGCTCTGGTAAACAGGGCCTTTGCCTATATCTAAAGTGGAAAAAGGAAATTAAATATACTAAATTAAACTGAAAAAATATAAATATATTTAATTGACCGAAACATCTCAATCTCCACACTACTTATTTTCTTCCTATATGATGTACTAGTATTATTACACAAGAATTTAGGTCATGTCTATTAGAGCTTTTCTATAAATCAGTTTAGTTCAGTTCAGTTCAGTACAGTTAAATATATTTAAATACATTTCAATTCAATTCAATTCAATTCAATTCAATTCGGTGTAATCCTAATTTTTTAAAAAAACATATAGGCCCTGTTTACTTGAGCTTATTTCTTGATGTACTGAACTGAACTGAACTGAACTGAATTGAACTGAACTGAACTGAACTGAATTGAACTGAACTGAACTGAAGTGAAAATTGATGTATTGAAAAATGATTCATTTTATTTTATTAAGGTATGTTTAGTTTAGTTCTATTCAAATCAGATAAAATACAAGTTTATGATATACGGCTCAATTTAGTTATATTATTTTTATTTCTCAATACATTATTTTATGTTAGTTCAAATTAATTATGTCCAAATCAAAATAGTTCAATTCAGATCAGATGATATAAGTTTATGATATTCGGCTTAATTTGTTTGTCATTTGTTGTTTCCTAGTATATTTTGTTTATTTCAGTTCAAATTAGTTTAGTTCAAATCAAAATAGCTCGGTTTAGTTCATTTTAGTTTATGCAAATGTTAAATTTTCCATGATAAAATTCTTTGTTAATGTTAGTTCAGATGAGTTTATGTAAGTTCAAATAAGTTGAGAGAACATGTCTTCATGTTTATAGAATCGACCGGCCATGTAAATATAAATCTTTTCATTAACAACAAATGAAAAATTAAGGAACCTTTGTAATCCATCAGTTTCCTCCTTATCTAGCTTCTAAGGTTGTCATGGTCATATCTGCATTGCCAACTTTTCTATCTATGAAGAAACCAGGCTGGCCAGCCTCTGGCAACTGTTCTTGGCTTCCAAGCATCAAAACAACCGATGACATATCAGGCCTGTCTTCTGGACATTGCTGCACACACAAAAGTCCTACATTAATGGCGCGAAGAACTTCTGTTGGACAGCACGAGCTGATCAGATTGGAGTCGACTAATTCCGTCGCTCTTCCTTGCTGGTATAGCCTCCAAGCCTACACATATCCAACAACATTAGCACAAACAGATAATTGAGGTTCGATTTAACACATAATACTCACATGTCCTAAAAGGTTGAGGTGGTGCCCTTCGTGTAAAGACATTCTGTTCCTCCTGCCACTCACAATCTCCATCACCAGGACTCCAAAGCTGAAAACGTCTGATTTCACTGAAAACAGCCCTTCTCCCGCGTATTCTGGGGACATATAACCGCTGTTTCACGTAAATTTGATCACAAACAACAATGTTATGCACACACTTGAATGTCGAATATTTGATACAGAACCATTTTGATTAGTTCTTACTGTGTTCCAACTACTCGGGCAGTGTTGTCACCGGTCTCATTCCCTCCAAAGCTTTTTGCTGTGCCAAAGTCTGATATCTTTGGGTTTAAATCAGCATCGAGCAGAATGTTGCTGGCTTTAAGGTCTCGGTGTATGATTCTAAGCCGCGAATCTTGATGAAGATACAGAATCCCTCTAGCAATACCCTTGACAATTTGGATCCTCTTAGTCCAGTCAAGTAATTTGCTCCTCACTCTATCTGCACAGATTTTATGAACACAAGAAATGATTTACATGTTTTTTCAAAATGTAGCAGAAATGCGGAATGTAGTTTGACTTGAAATTAGTGAAACGAACCAAATATGAAGTGATCCAAGCTCTTGTTAGGCATGTATTCGTAAATCAGAATCTTCTCTTTCTCTTCGATACAGCACCCGAGAAGCCTCACGAGATTTCGATGCTGAAGTTTAGCAATGAAAATCGCTTCATTCTTGAACTCATCTAAACCTTGTATGGATACTTCAGACAGGCGCTTCACAGCGACTTCCTGCCCCCCTTCCAGTTTAGCCTATCATGAGATCAAAACAAATTTGAGTTCTTGTAATAAGACAATTTGTAATCTACTAAATACAAAAAAAAAATTGAGTTTTATATCATTCCACTTAAATAATTCCATTTCAAGTTATTAAATAGTTACAGAAACTGCAGGCTTACCAAGTAAACAGGTCCATAGCCACCCTCTCCAATCTTCTTGTCCAAAGAGAAATTGCTGGTTGCCTTGACTAACGTAGACCTCTCAAAAAATGGCAGCTCTATCTCTTTGTTTTCGAGTTCTGCAACATTAGCAGCATCAAAAAAATGGTAACATAAATATTAGCTATACCTTGAAAATTTACCAAGAAAACAGCAGGAAAAAGGATTGGTACCTTGTTTCCTCCTCAGATGTCTCTTCTTCCTTCTATTGGTATTATAAACTAACAAGATGCCGAAGCATAACAAAACCATACCAAGTGACAGCGGAAGAATCATGACGAACAATTTTACCTTTTTCCCGCGTGATGCTGTCAAATGTTTCACAAATCAGAATCTCGTGTCAAACAACATTAGAAAAAAGTGTAAAATACCATACCTAAATCCGAAGAAGCCAACTTGATGTATATGTCCTGGCCAGCTCCAGGTACGACTTTCATGTCAACTAAATCCTCGTACCAAAGCAAGCAGCCGCGTCCTCCATTCCTTATGTCCAAGCTAGAAAAAGCCGTGCACGAGCAGCTCTTCAGACAGGCCTCACTGCATTCCTCCAGAGACATGGTTCGGTTAAACGTGGAGTTTCTCGTGTCGGGTAATTTGAAATGAGAATACTTGTAAAATCCATCTCCATTGCCACACTGCAACGGCGTCATCCTCGTACAGCCATTGGACCAGTCTCCCATAGCCCAGTTTTCCGGATTCCTAGGTTTGAACATCTTCAAGCATCCACAGGTAGCTGAGTTTTCAGCAGCACAGGTTCCAAACGAGCCGCATAATCCATAAGTGTCACAGTTATCATTTGGTGCAGACAGGTACAGATTCCACCTCGTACTTTGATTCTCCCATGTCCATCGCTGTCCAACCCCCGCTGTAGTCACAGTAAACCTCGAAACAGTGGATCCGAGGAGCTTGTAGCTGTAATAAACCTCCTTAATGCTGTAAACAACATCAACAGAAAATATAGGATTTGCTGTCAAACCTGGAACACCACTAAAACCTAGGCCATTCCAGGAGCCAGTTCGATACAGCAAAGCAGTACCCGATTTTATAAAGTTTTGCTGATATCCAGTAGGATCACAAAAGTATATATATTCCCCGGGAGATGGATCCTCATTACTCTTCCAGGAAGAGATAAAAACTTCATGGCCAGTCAAGAAATTCCAACCAAGTTTCATACCTGGAAGAAATGTGTCAGTTGGATAATCAAAACTCTGCCAAACAAAGCTTTCTGGATTAGCATCATTTGCATCCTTGACCACAAGATTCGCGGAATCCAACAGCCGTGCCACAGGATTCTGTACAGCTGATGAGGAATTAGAGGACCATATTGTGCCATTCGTCTCATTGCGAAGAACCAGAACTCCTGGTACGATGATCTCCAAGAAACCAGCTTTACTGATGAGAGGAACTTCTCTGTTTGCGACCCAAATTACAGTTTGTTTTGGTATCTTGCTGTACCATATTCCGAGGTATCGATTAGTGGACATGCCCGGGCTGAAGAAACCGAGCTCAAATGTCCCGCCGGCTGAAGTGATGGTTTTGCCATCTGTAAGAACCTGGTTTCCTGTTAAGGTATCTGTCAAACAGAAAACAATATCCTGATTCAGGAGAATAAATGGAAGTAAACAAACCAAGTACCAAACTTTAACTGATTTCTTCATGTTTTCACTTTTTAGAAACTGTGATTTAGCTCTATTACATAAACTGGCTGCTATACTTTTATTCTATTACAAGTGGAGTCAAAGTCAAATGAATCTGATCATGATGGAACCTGAAATTCTATCTACGTAACTCTAAACAATTGCTATTTATCTAGTTCTGTCTATCATGATGTTCCAACATGAAATAAAGTAAAGTGCAGAAAGTAAATGACACAAGCAATTGTTTACGCAGTTCGATGCATCGCATCTACGTCTGCGGGGCCAAACCCAGTAATGTAATCATCCACTAGTATGTCAAAGATACAGTTTATACAATAACTTATCTTTACTACTCTATATGTGGATTTGCAAATCCCTTGCTGCCAATCCGCCTTAACCGATTCCCACCGGTCTCAACTCCCGTTGACGCTGGATCACCCCCTCCCGGAGCTTTATGGCGTGTGATTACAGTACTAAACTTCCACGTCCCAGAGTAGGTATCATGAAGTTCTAATGGACCTTGCTGCCTATTGCGGCTCTAGCCAATTCTGGGTGCATAATTGTTCTTCAATAAAAGTGGTCAGTTTGAGCGTTGCAGCTGCTGTCCCATTTATAGCTCAGTGCCGTGTCTGCCATCAGTTTGCACGGCTCAAGAATTCTTCTTCCACAATAACTCTCATTCAGTTCGTTAACAGCCTGAAAGAAGGAATCCTGAATATCTCCAACTCCTTAAATATAGCAGAATTTCCTTTTCCTAATCCAAGTAAATCTCTGCAAATATTCCATAAATAATTCCGAATTGGAGATGGACATGGACTGTATTTATTCCATAAATAATATTGGACATGGACTGTATTTATTCCATAAATAATACACGCAGTAATATTCCTCCATATCCATATACCATAATTAAACCCTGTGTTGTTATCAATCTATCCGCAACTTCTGTTCTGTGTTGATACAAATCGATGTTCCAAACATGACTCCGTCTGTTGATGTTGGAACATCACTTTCCACAAATTAGCCAATTAAGTCTACGGACTTTACAATCTCCCCCTTTGGCAATTTGTGGACCCAATAAACTTTGGATGGCATAATAAACTGATAGAAATCCCAGGCAATAAATCATAAGACACAAACCTCCCCTGAGTATCAGAATCAACTAGTTCAAAACATATAACTCCCCATGAGTTCTAGAAAACAACTAGTTCAAACAACCATCAACTTTTCAGCACACGAATTCCAGCAAATAATACCATGACAGATAGGAAACAAAATACAGTCATCCCAAAACAAAGTATCCCACATCATCCAAAATTCTCCCCCTGGGGCCATGAATATGCCAAAGGCCCTCAAAAGAACTCCACAGAGGCAAGATTAAACATCAAATAGCCAGGATACTTGAGCTCATTTAGAGCTGCTATCATTACTAGAACTCTGCTATTCAAAAACGTCATCAAAACCATAATTCCAAACAGGTTCTAGCATCCTCAAGACCTGCATATACTCAACTAGAAAATTCCCAACTACATTGGCATAGATATAGAGTTTACCTCAGCAAAAATGCAATATGCCATATATAACAGTCACTCTAGCATCACTCTTCATTCAATGTATCGACTGCCTTTAACTCATCGGAAGAAGTAACCTCAACTCCCATTTCTTTGAGAACAAGAGTAAAGAGTGTACCATCTCTTATCCTGATAAACTTGGCAGTCACATGCATACGCTTCAAAAACACCATGCCAAGAGCGAACACTCTTCTTGTTCTAGTGCAATACAAAAGCTTTCCCATGTCTGAAGTCATATTAGTGGCATGTGATACTGTAGTCCAGAATTACAACCGCTGTGTGCAGACATAAATACCTCAAGAGACAACAATGACAAGGAAAATTAATTCTGGTTGATCAGACCCAACACCGATGTTGGAACATGGATTTCAATAGAATTTGCACCGAACGATTCAGACCCCTGTGCATTAAGTTCATACGGATGCCTCAGATACTTCTGCTCATAAAACTTGTCAAACGCAATCTCAACCAGATCCAACACCATGCTCTTCATTGGGATTGAAGAAATCATATCATCTCGAAATACATATCCCATCAACTTAACAACACTGTATGGCATATTAGATCATCAGAATGGAACCCAATAGCTGATACTCCACATTTGTCATCCATATAAGAACATCATTACCATAAGTCACTCCCTTATTATAATCGCCAAAGTTTGACACTGCATCCCAAACACTTGACACGTATTGTAAAACCGAATGCTTCAAACTTCATACCAGCCAATTGCTTCATATGAAAGTGCAGGGGAAACATTGAGTTCCATGTATGCGTACGATGATGTTGTCACATCACTATAATTCCCTTCAGGGGCATCAGTCACAGATGATGTCCCAACATCAATACTGATATCCATTTCTCAAATAACAATGATACTCCCCCTAAACTCATGAAGGTCTCATCCTTATGACAACCAATCATACAACTACATTCACCTCAGCAGTGAAACAGATTCAACCTCAGCCAAAGATAGCCAACTCAAGTAGTGACGCCTAGGATTTCAGAAAGTGTACAACCTTGAGTTTGTGGCTTCCACAAGTGAACTGTGATGGTGGTTATTCTCTGTAGAATTCCTTGCAAGCACTCATAGCAGCGGAAGAAGTCTTCTAACAAATCGAAGAGTCATTGAGAGCTGCAAGGAGGTTGTGTTGGAGTAATGATTGAAGAGCAAGAGACATACTTACCCGTATTGCAACATCAACAACGTCAATTGTGCATCCAGAATACCATCATGGTGCAATGTCAAGATACTTCACTTCTGTCACTCAAGTCACATCCAAATCTTCATTCAGAACATAAGTGGCTCCCCTGACTTCTACCTCAGAATCCTCTCTGTTTCTCAGCTCTAAGCCATGTTCAGTGATCCAGCCATATCCCGGAAATAAACAGATTTCAGTACAGTAGAAAATTCTCCAACAAACCAGAATGATCTTACCACACAGGCACAGATCCCTAGAAATTCAAATAACGGATCCCAAAGAAAAACCAACAGTTTGCATAGCAGACGTCCACCGAAACATCAATCAAGATTAATCTTCAAGAGTCAACAAATACCTGATGTATTCGGTGTGGGATTTGATCTAAAAAATAAGACTTAGTTGAAGTCCAAATAGACACATTAGCTTCAATCTCCTTGAGAATACCTTGAGCTGATTCACTCTGAGCACAAACTGATGTTTCAACGTCACCAGGTACAGAACTGGTTGTTCCGATGTTCCAACATGGACAACCTCACCTCTAAACATTCAAACCAGAATGAACTCCCCCATGGTCAACGCCTTTTGAGTTCTTAATATCATTGATAACCAAAAAGTTGCTCAGTTCAAACTATCAATACAAGAGCAAAGCAGTCCAACATCACCAGGATGAACTAGAACTCGTTCTCAAATGTGAAGCTCTACTTAAGGCAGTTTCAATCCTTCACAGTTTTCACCAATAAACCAACTGCACCAAAGTACTCATGCATATACAATCCATAAAATCAACAAAATACCTGGATGAATGCAGATTAGGATATTCTTAGAGACCTCATTGTAGATCTTGTTTCACGAATTTCAGTTGTGCTTGTGATCCATGACCAAAGTATCCGATACGAGAGGACTATGAGTAGTAGCTACGGATGTTTCAACATGATGCAGTGCATGGCCACCAACCAATCATTAAGATGTTCTAACGTTGGAACATGACCAACTTCAGCGCTAACCTCAAAAAGTAACATCTTCTTTGAAACATCAAAACCATCGAACGAATTAGCTCTGGTTCATGTATATCATATCTGTAACGCCTTTCTCTGCCTAAGCAACATCTTCTCAAATATAATATATTCCATTACTTCATTACTACCACATAGCACAGTAACTGTCGGGGGCAAACTTCTAAGTTACTTGCTAATCACACACATAAGGCCATGACATCTTAGAGGACACATGTTAGAGACCAGATTCCTCAACCTTCTATAAGCTATCACATCGCTCCACAATCATGTTCCTTTAGAAATCCTCAATGTAGAACTTAGAACTTGAATATACAATTCACCTCTCAGTTTGACCTTAAATCCTTGACCTGACCTTCTTCCTCATCCTCTGTTGTCTAGAAGTGCTTTGTGCAGATATAAGTATAAAAACTTCCTCATCAATACTCATTTCCAGCACCTCCAGGTTGTTCTGACGTTGCAACATCAGCATCCACACTCAAGTCAATACCAACTCCTTGTTACTTCAACAGCTCGGAGTTCTTACCATTATCATCACTCAAATACACTCTGAACAGAACATAGAGGACCGATGCATTGGAATTTGAACAGTGAATCCAAAGAAAATCATATCCATGCTCATGCACAACCCGCAACAATTAAATCAAACCCTCATAAGACAAAGCTGGGCATTTAAGGTATTGAAATCCTTGTTGTTGCTGTCAATCCGCTTACCTCGGACTCAAACATCTTCACAGAATACAATGCAATCGAGCCCAAAATAACTCCTTGCATCTCTAGTACTCACTCATGTTGCAACATCAGTAAAACCATATATCCAGAACTCAAGCATGTTGCACCATCGAGGACCAATACTACTATTTTTGTGTTTTTATTTTTATGAGAAATAAATAACAACTATATAGAATATAAGGATGTATACCTCAAGTACGAGCACCGACAAAAGCGCAGTCTACTTCTCCTCGACGATAGCCCTGTTTGACAAGAGAGTGCCTGAGTCGCACAGTCCAAGCTTTCGGTGATTCTTTCGGACTACGTAGATCCTTATACCTCTTAGGTTGTTCGACATACATCTCCTTGTTTACCACGCCATTCAGAAATGCGCTTTTGACAACTATTTGATGCAAGGTGAAGTGTAGTGCGCAGGACATAGCTAACATAATACGAACTGATTCCAACCGAGCAGCATGAGCAAAGGTCTCATCAAAGTCAATCCCTTCTACCTGAGTATAGCCTTGAGCAACCAGTCTGGCTTTATTCCGTGTGACATTGCCTTCAGCATCCGATTTATTCTTGAAAATCCACTTAGTCCCGATTACATTTATGCTTGGGGGCCGAGGAACAAGAGTCCATACATCATTTCGTTCAAACTGTGCCAATTCTTCCTGCATAGCCGCAATCCAATACTCATCTAGAACTGCTTCCTTGTGATTCTTTGGTTCTACCAGTGAGATAAAACATTGAGCCATATGTGAGCGAGTAACATGTATTCCTTTGTTCAGCTGAGCAAAGTCCAACTGAGCTTGATTCCTGGTATTGTGAATCTTTCCAACCGGGATAGAAGGAGTGGATGATGTTGGAACATCAGATGCCGGATTAGAAACTGTATCTTGAGGTTCAGATTGAGGCTGAGCAGATGATACGTTAGTGTCTGAAACAGTGCTATCACTTACCGGTGAGATTCCAGAAGGAGAGGTTCCAGAGGGAGTCTGAACTTGAGGTGCCATAAATCTGTGCCATAAATCAGAATGATCAGTCTTGGACATAAGACACGTGATATCTTGATCAAGAACATAGCAGTTATCTGATGATCTTTCTCCAGTAAACACTTCTTCAGATCCATTTCGAACAGTACACTTCGTATCATCAAAATGCACAGTCAACTTGCTATCACACAAATGACTGATACTGATTAGATTTGCAGTCAAGTCCTCCACAAGTAGGACATTGTGAAAAGTGGGTAGATCCTTGATCTGCAGTTCACCTTTGCCAATCACTTTACTGACTTTCCCATCACCGAACTTCACCATCCCATGAAATGGACTCACGTTTGACAGAAACTTGCGAGACCCAGTCATGTGTCTTGAACATCCAGAATCAAAATACCAAGTATCTCTGGAGTATGCACTAAGACAGGTATGAACAACAAAGCAGTTAATTGGAGATTTCGGAACCCATACCTTTTTAGTCAGCTTGGTTCACATGGTTGGTTCCATGTTGGGACATGACGAGAACTGCTTTCCAAACATAATATCACGAAGTAGTCTTCTGCATTGGTGATCGCAATGACCCTGCATCATACAATACTCACAGCACTTTGGAGGGGCTTTTCTGGTTTCCTTCCATCCTTCAGGTTGATTAGGTACATGTTTCTGGACAACTGTTCCTTTAGGTACAAATGAGATTCTCATATCATTTCTCTGGGCTAGTGGATCCTTCCTGATCACTAGTTGCTTAAGTTTAGCCTTTTGCTCATAGCCTAGGCCAAATCTGTTTCCAGCATTCTTCCCCATACTAAGCAGGTCATCCAACTGTGCAGTCCCTTTGTTTAGTTTCTGGATAGTAGATTCAGCTGACTCAGCTTTCTTGGTCATAATTTCCATCTTTCTACTAGTGACCTCAAGGGAGATTTCTGCATTTTCACTCTTGTTGACATTTCTGACCACTTCTGCTTCAGTGTCTTATTCATAGTTTCAGCATACGCAGCTTTCTTGGTCATGGCTTTCAACTGCAAGTCCAGATCCTCAATAGTTTCCTCATCTATAATGGCACCACGGATTAAGTCCTCAACCTTGTTCTTGAAAGTCCTCACATCAGATGGAACCGAACTATTGACTGTCACATCTTCACTCATATCCTCTATAACTATGATGTCGGAACATGAAATAGAATTTTCTTCCAGCACAGGTGTTTTCTCAATTTCCTCAATTCTAGCACCAAACGAAACAAACTGATTCTCACTTTTCCGGGCTTCTTCTTCTTCATCACTCCATGTAGCATTGTAAGCTTTTGCCACAGTAGAATTAAGATTTGCACAATTAGCCCTTATGTGCCCGTATCCATCACATTCCTTGCATTGCAATTTTCCAGCATGTTTTGATCCTTCAGGTGCTCGAGTGGACTCCTCCCTCACTTTTGCTTGGTAGGGTTTGTTGTAGAAGCCTCTTTTCTCATTACTTCGTTTCAGAAGTTTTTCAAAGTTTCTTGACATCAGCGCCACATGCTGTTGGTCCATTCCCTCTAGTTCCAAATCATCAGTCTCACTGAATTTCTCAACCGATGTTCCTACATGATTCGATTTCTGAGTATTCATAACCGAACTTGTAAAGGCCAAGTTTTTGCTGGGAAGCTCAACTCCATCATTCACATGCATTTCAGCAGCTCTGAGTTCTCACACAATCTCGTCAAAGGTGACCGTAGCCCAGTTAATATTCGGATGCATGACAAAGATCTTGCTGTCGAACTTGTGAGAAAGTGACCTCAGCATTTTGTCAACAAGTTTCTTATCACTGAACTTTTTCCCAAACTGGAAAGCTTTGTGCGTGAGCTCTCTTATCCTTACACTGAAATTATTCACAGATTCATCCTCGCCCATCCTCAGATTCTCGAATTCAGTTCTGATCATGCCCAACCTTCTCATACGGATTGGATTGTTCCCTTCATGATGTGCTTCCAAAGCATCCCAAGCAGCCTTAGCAGTAGTGCAGCCATGAATGATCCTGAACTGCTCATCATCAACCCCAGTAAACAAAGCATTCAATACTCTGTTATTCAACTTCTTGGAAAGTTTCTCTGCATCAGTCCAGGGCTGAGGTTTTGGTATAACTGCTCCATCAACTACTACAGTGGGTGCAGACCAGGCTGTCTCAATAGAGCTCCAAGCTTCATCATCCAGTTGGGATATGAAGATCATCATCTTGGTCTTCCATAGGTTATAGTTATCAGCATGTAGCATGGGAGGGCTCGTCACAGATCCGCCTTCACTTCCTGACATCGTAGATAGATCTTATCTCACCAACCTCGCAAGAGGATAAACAAAAGGTGACTCAGCTCTGATACCAATTGAAATTCTATCTACGTAACTCCAAACAATTGCTATTTATCTAGTTCTGCCTATCATGATGTTCCAACATGAAATAAAGTAAAGTGCAGAAAGTAAATGACACAAGCAATTGTTTACGCAGTTCGATGCATCGCATCTACGTCTGCGGGGCCAAGCCCAGTAATGTAATCATCCACTAGTATGTCAAAGATACAGTTTATACAATAACTTATCTTTACTACTCTATATGTGGATTTGCAAATCCCTTGCTGCCAATCCGCCTTAACCGATTCCCACCGGTCTCAACTCCCGTTGACGCTGGATCACCCCCTCCCGGAGCTTTATGGCGTGTGATTACAGTACTAAACTTCCACGTCCCAGAGTAGGTATCATGAAGTTCTAATGGACCTTGCTGCCTATTGCTGCTCTAGCCAATTCTGGGTGCAGAATTGTTCTTCAATAAAAGCGGTCAGTTTGAGCATTGCAGCTGCTGTCCCATTTATAGCTCAGTGCCGTGTCTGCCATCAGTTTGCACGGCTCAAGAATTCTTCTTCCACAATAACTCTCATTCAGTTCGTTAACAGCCTGAAAGAAGGAATCCTGAATATCTCCAACTCCTTAAATATAGCAGAATTTCCTTTTCCTAATCCAAGTAAATCTCTGCAAATATTCCATAAATAATTCCGAATTGGAGATGAATTGTATTTATTCCATAAATAATATTGGACATGGACTGTATTTATTCCATAAATAATACACGCAGTAATATTCCTCCATATCCATATACCATAATTAAACCCTGTGTTGTTATCAATTTGTCCCCAACTTCTGTTCTGTGCTGATACAAATCGATGTTCCAAACATGTCTCCGTCTGTTGATGTTGGAACATCACTTTCCACAAATTAGCCAATTAAGTCTACGGACTTTATAGAACCTTGTTACTTTATCTGATATCTGCATGCTTTCAGTAGCTGTGCCTTGTTACTTTCTATATTATGAAACCTCAAATAATGCATGATCTAAGTATATTATTACATGAACTAGTATTCTATTACAAGTCAATGATTGTGATGGAACTTAAGACAAATGAAATAATTGGAATGATGTAGGCAAAGGTTTGAATGACTATATTTTTTATGAAGTAATTTCTAATGAAACTTAACAGAAATTTCAGTCATCTTCTTTAAATTCAGACAATCCGAAAACCTCTCGTCACTTAAACACTTATTTAATTTCTATAATAAACGGTAAAAGGATCAAATTTAGAGTAGCAATTGGTCACTGGTCAGCATTCCATGAAATCAAAACTGTGGTCCAGTGTAATGCTGCAGAAGTCAAGGTCAAGTTGCAAATCTCAGTTGCTTTTTTTGATTATATGTACCTATAACTCTCTATATCTTGCTCTACGTTATAATAATTGAAGAGGAAAAAATAGATTAAAATATTAAAAAGTCAGAATCATTGCTAGATCCGGTCGATGGAACGGTTGATGATCATTGCTGCAATTTCTGGGTAAGAAATACTTAGAAAATCTTCAGTTCTGTCTTTCAGCAATGTCAACTTTATTGCAATAAATAAATGAAAGCAATTAAAAAAAAAATCAACATGTCAACACTGCTCAAAGAAAGACAGAGTAGCACCTTTTAAGGTAGCTGAAATCCCCATTTTCTACATCTCGAAAAAGAGATTTATTTGGATGTCACTGAAAGATGAATACTTTATGTGATGCTTTACAGCAGAGACACACAATAGTCTCACCATTGCTCAAAGTACTTCTGAAAACAAGAATTGGTTTATGGATCTTTCAAAATATATCAAAACCCTCACAATCAAGTAACTGTTCTTAAATACAATTACCAGGGAAAAAAGACATTTTACTGTAAGAATTTCATTAGTAAGTTGTGATCACACTATTCAGAAGTTACATAATTTCTCCAGATATCTTATGCTATCTATTTAATGCAATGAATATATTAGAGGAACCTTTTCGTAATCCATTCTCTGTAAGCTGATTGAATATAATCGCGTTGCTTCTCATCTAGCTTCTATGGTAGTAATGGTCATTTCAGCATTGTCTTCATAGTTTTTGAGACCCGGGCTGCTTAGCCTCGGGCAACAGTCTTTCGTTTCCCAGCATATTAACCACGTTAGACATATGTGGCCGGTCTTCTGGGCGTTGCTGGACACACAAAAGCCCTACCTGAATCGCTCGAAGCACTTCTGATTCACGACATGAATCATCAATATTCGAGTCAAGCAATTCCAGCGTCCTCTCTTCCTTGATTAGCCTCCACACCTGGACATTTCTATCATATTAGGATATGACCATATTGGCAAACTTATTAAAAAAAAAAGACTAAAGTGTGACTGTTTTAGAAGATGGTTTAGGACACTCACATGTCCTAAGAGGCTGTAGTAGTGGCCTTCATGATGATAAGGTTTGTTTTTCCTACCACTGACTATCTCCAGTACCAGGACTCCGAAGCTGAAAACATCGGATTTTACTGAAAAGACCCCGGCTTCTGCGTACTCTGGAGACATATAGCCGCTGTTTCACGTAGATTTGATCAGAAACAACAATGTCATGGACCATGTGGAATCTCAAATGTTTGATACAGAAGTATTTGAGTTCTTACTGTGTTCCAATTATCCGGCTGGTGTTGTCACTCGTCTCATCCCCTCCACAGGCTCTAGCTGTGCCGAAGTCTGATATCTTCGGGTTCAGATCAGCATCAAGTAGAACGTTGCTGGCTTTAAGATCTCTATGTATGATTCTAAGTCGAGAATCTTGATGAAGATAGAGAAGCCCTCTAGCAATCCCCTGGACGATATGGAACCGCTTAGGCCAGTCAAGTGATTTACGCCTCTTTTGATCTACATAAAAATAAACACAAGACAAGAGCATAAGCACATGTATAATGTAAGCTGGCTGTAGGAATTTTGATAAATCGTACCAAATATGAAGTAATCCAAGCTTTTGTTAGGCATGTACTCGTATATCAAAATCTTTTCTCCCCTTTCGATACAACATCCTAGCAGCTTAACTAGATTCCGATGCTGAAGCTTAGCAATGAAGATTGCTTCATTCTTGAATTCATCAATGCCTTGCTTGGAACTTTTCGATAGACGCTTAACAGCAAATTCAACTCCCTCTTCCAGCTTAGCCTATAGGATATGACATCATATGATATTTCCTATATTGGAGTTTTCATAAAAACAAACATATGGAATTATAAGTACGAAAAGTTGTATGGTTTACCAAGTAAACAGGACCATATCCGCCCTCCCCAAGCTTGTTGGCAGCAGAGAAATTATTGGTTGCCCGGACTAATACAGACAGCTCAAAAAGGGGTAGTTCTATCTCTTTATCATGGAGAGAATTCATGCACTCCTTTCGAAATACACGTCTTGGTACTTCTGCAATAATAGCAACTTTCGTTGAACTGATCTCAGCTGAAAATAACAGGAAATTTTGCATGTTTGATACCTTGTTTTCTCCTTAAATGTTTCTTCTTTCTTCTGTAGATAAATAAGAGGACACTGAAGCTGAGTAGAACCATACATAGGGACAACAGAGAAATCATGATAGCTAATTTCACTTTTTTCCGAAGAGGCTCATTTGAGGATACTGGCAATATAACAACAGAAGCAATAGCTTATATGAAAGGCCAGAAATGAGATAGAAAATGTTTGTAATGATGCCATGGAGATCAGAAAGTGTGTTACCTAGCTCTGAAGAAGCCAGCCTGATGTATATATCTTGGCCAGCTCCAGATACATATTTCATGTCGGCTAAATCCCCATACCAAAGCAAGCAGCCGCTTCCCCCATCCCTGATGTCCAGGCTAGAGTAAGCCGTGCACGAGCAGTTCTTCAAGCACACTTGTTTGCATTCCTCCAGAGATATAGTTCTGTTGAATGTAGAGTTATGAGTATCTGGAAGCTTAAAATTAGAATACTTGTGAAATCCATCTCCACTAGCACAATCTAATGGTGTCTTCCTAATGCAGCCATCTGAGAAATCCCCCTTCCCCCAGTTTTCGGAATTTTTGGGATCAAACTTATCCAAACAACCACAAATGGCAGAATTCCCGACATCACATCCTCCATACGAACCACATAATCCATAAGTTCCACAGTTATCATTTGGTGCAGAAAGGTACAAGATCCACCTTGTACTTTGATTCTCCCAAGTCCAGCGTTGTGCAACACCAGTTGGACTCAGTGTAAGCCGTGTTAAAGTGGAGCTAAGGAGCTTGTTAGTGTAATACGCTTCCTTACTATTGAAAACAACTTCGTAAGAAAATATAGGATTTGCTGTCAAACCTGGGTTTCCGCTAAATCCTTGGCCATTCCACTGTCCATTCCGGTACAGCAGACGAGTGCCTGATTTAATGAAGTTTTGCGGATATCCAGTAGGATCACAATGGTATGTATATTCTCCTGGAGCTGGATCCTCTGAACTCTTCCATGATGAGATGAAAACTTCAAGACCAGTTACGAAATTCTGACCAAGCTTCATTCCAGGAAGAAATGTATCAGTTGGATGATCAAAACTCTGCCAAAGAAAATTTCCTCCATTATCATCTTCTGCAACTTTGATAACAAGATTTCCTGAATCCAACAACTGCAAGAATGGATTCCCTACAGCCACTGAAGAACTTGAAAACCATACAGTTCCGTTCTTCCCATTGCGAAGCGTGAGAATTCCTGACGGCATAATCTCCAAGAAACCTGATTCATCCATAAGTGGAACTTCTCTATTGGCAACCCAAACCACAGTGTGTTTTGGTATGTTCTTGTACCATATCCCCAGGTATCTTTTACTCGACATGCTGGCGAATCCGAGTTCAAAGCTCCCACCAGCTGAAATGATGGTTTCACCATCTCTTAGGACTTGACCTCTTGCTAATCCATCTGTTACACAAACAATCTCCCTACAAAAATATACGTGCAGAAGTGTGTAAACTATGTACCAGAATATCTTCATGGTACCAGACTTTCAATCAAGGATTATGATCAAATGCTAGGATTGATTTATAATTGGTTTACAGCAACCCTTCAGGTTCCTCAAGATGCATATTGTTTCACACATCATTTCTAAAGAAAATTAAAGGAAAATTCAGTGATCCTCTCTGGAAATGAGAGCTTCCACCAGTTCTTTCATTAAAAAATGCACAGTTGATTATTTCAACTAAGCATATAGACAAGCTTGGAGCTGGTAAATCAAGTCAAACTGTACAAATCAAGTCAAACTGCATAGTTGAAATTAAGAAAGAACAAAATTTGCATTTATTTACAAAAGAAAAGCAAGTGGCAATACAATAGTCAGTTACTTTCTTTGATTGATCATATGCAAATCTTAAACTGCACTCTAATTGATTATTCCAATATAAAGAAGAAAGGTTGATGCGTCTTACCAGCAGTAAATGCTTTGCTGGATTAAGCAGATTACTATTACTGGAATTTTCTGGGGCTGACCCTTTTGGTAATGTCAACCTTCTTCTTCCCCTATCTTTTCCTGGGTCAGTCAGCAACTTTCAAAAGTGAAATATTGCAGTACAAGTGTAGATGAGTATAATCGTGATGTAAGAATAAGATAATATGGATTTTATTAAACACTAATACACCTTTTCATCCTTTCGATAATATAACAAAACTAGTTCTCTGAATTACAAGTGCAATTGCGAAAATCAATGATAAATATCAGAGTTGGTAACAGGACTAGGAATACATAATTCATACAAGTCCTAGCTTCCCTAAGTTATATTTATATACTCCATTGAACAAGTCTTGAGACACATCAAGAAATTAAGATATTCCTTATTTGATAATATCCTTCAAGTCCATCACCAAAACTATTATTTCCAGAAATGGATTCTAATTTCAATGATTAAACAAATACATAAGCTCGGAGCTGGATAAGGAGAAAAGGTTGACAAAATATACATTTCTATTAAAACTGCATAAAAGAAGAAGTATAATCCTCACAAAAGCCACTGAACTTTAAGGGTTGTGAATGCAATGTATTCAAGAACTTTAAGAAGCTCAACATTTCAAGAAAATTTCGCTTAAAAAGCCTTTTGTTGTCTAACTTTATACAATTCTCCAAGTATTATCGACTAATTTCAAAAATAACAGTCAAGACTCATCCAATAAAAAAACTATGAAAAAAAAACACCAGAGCTTAAAACAGCAACACGAGAGCACAAGATGTGAAAAATAGACACAAGAAACCTTGCATAATAAGCCAAGCCATGTACAAATATAAGAATAAGGCCTCATCCTTTATGCATTTATGCATCAAAAAGTGTTGGCCATGAACAAAACTAAAGGAAACCTTACATTACAGAGCTAATTGACTTATCAATTTGCTCGTTATCTGGCAACTATAGTTGACATGGTGAGTTGAGCATTGTTTTGGTATTTTTCGACAAAAAAACCTGGCTGTTTAGCCTCTGGCAGTGGTCTTTCATTTCCCAACATGTTAACCACATTCGACATATCAGGTCGGTCTTCTGGACATTGCTGCACGCACAATAGTCCCACCTGGATAGCTCGAAGCACTTCTGATGAACAGTGAGAACTGGCCAGGTTGGAGTCAACTATTTCCTCTGCCCTGCCTTCCTTGTTTAGCATCCATGCCTGCACATTTCTATCATATTAGCATGACCATATTTTCATATTAAGGATAGATTGATTAAAGGAAGAACGTCACTCACGCGTCCCAAAAGGTTGAGTTGGTGTCCTTCCTGCAGAAACATTCTGTTTTTCTTACCACTGACTATCTCTAGTACAAGGACACCAAAACTGAATACATCTGATTTTGTTGAGAATATACCAGCTCCAGCGTATTCTGGAGACATATAGCCACTGTTTTCCAAAACCATAAGTATCATTAAAAACTTGAATGCAAAATAGAAAAGAAGGTGGTGAATTTCTTAAGAAATATATACAGAATTCTTACAGTGTTCCAACTATTCGGATAGTATTGTCACCGGTCTCATTCCCTGCATAGCTTCTAGCTGTACCAAAGTCAGATATTTTTGGATGCAAATCTGCATCGAGTAAAATATTGCTAGCTTTTAGGTCTCTGTGTATGATTCGAAGTCGCGAATCTTGATGAAGATAGAGAAGCCCTCTAGCAATGCCCTGAATAATTTGGAACCTCTTAGGCCAGACAAGTAACTTGTTCCTCCTCTGATCTGCACAGAAGTTTTTTCCACACTTTAGGGTTTCCCTTGGTCTGGACAACAGTAAATGACTTAATAGGTAGCACTTGACATTGAATAATCAAACGAAACCATTATGCACAGTTGACTATCAGGATGATTATTCAAAATGTATTAGACTATAGGTTAAGTTCAGATAATCGTACCGAATATGAAGTAATCTAAACTTTTGTTAGGCATGTATTCGTAAATCAGTATGTTTTCAGCCCTTTCGATACAACACCCTAGTAGCTTAACTAGATTCCGATGTTGAAGCTTAGCAATGCAGATTGCTTCATTCTTGAATTCATCGACACCTTGTTTGGAACTTGCAGAGAGACGCTTCACAGCAACTTCTTGTCCCTCTTCCAGCTTACCCTATAGTACATGACATCGAACCGGACAGAAAAGAACAATAAGTACATATATTATATTCACTATAGTAAAGTCATTATTGCACTAAACAGGAAAGGAGGCTAACCCAATAAACAGGACCATAGCCACCTTCTCCAAGCTTGTTGTTAAATGAGAAATTTTTGGTTGCTTGTACAAGTCTAGAATACTCAAACAGGGGTAGTTCTATCTCTTTGTTACGGTGCTCATCGGTGTGATCCAGTTCATGGATATGCAACGACATTTCTGCAAGAACAGCATTAGCAACAATAATACACTAGTCTTGAAATGAGTAATTCACTCTCCATTTTGAAACCATATATATATTCAAACGATGCACCTTTCGTACCTCGTTTACTCATTGAATGTCTCTTCTTCCTTCTGTGGATATATAATAGGAGACCGAGGGCTAGGAGAACCACGCCAATCGATAAAGGCAAAATCATGATGAGTAGTTTTGCTTTTTTCCCTATTTCATCAAAAGAGACTCATAAAGTTCATATAATGTCATCCATTTTCTTTCATGTACAATGAGTTCAAAATAATTTAAATAAAGGCCACTGAAATATATAAATGTGTTACCTAACTCTGAAGAAGCCAACCTGATGTAAATATCTTGGCCAGCTCCAGATATGAGTGTCATATCATCAAAATCGCCGTACCAAAGCAAGCAACCGCTTCCCCCATTCCTTACATCCAAACTAGAATAAGCTGTGCAAGAGCAATCCTTCAAGCACACCGCTTTGCAATCCTTGAGAGATATACTTCTGTCAAATGTTGAGTTATGTGTATCTGGTAGTTTAAGATTAGTATACTTCCGAAATCCATCTCCACCGACACAATCTAATGCTTTATTCCTGATGCAACCACTTGCCCAATCTCCCCCCTTTCCCCAAATTTCAGGACTCCTAGGTTTAAACTTTTCCAAACAACCACAAGTAGCTGAAATTCCAATACCACAAACTCCATTAGAACCACACAATCCATAGGCTCCACAGTTACCACTTGGTGCAGACAAGTATAAGCTCCACCTAGTACTTTCACTGTTCCATCTCCATCGCTGTGCAACACCACCTGAACTCACAGTAAGCCGTGTAATAGTGGAGCCAAGGAGAGTATAAGTGTAATATGTCTCATTGGTGTCAAAAACGACATTGTAAGAAAATATAGGATTTATTGTCAGATCTGGAGAACCACTAAATCCTTGACCATTCCATTGTCCATTTCGGTACAGCAAATGAGTACCCTTTTTTAAAATATTTTGTGGATATCCAGTAGGATCACAAAAGTATGTGTAATTGTAATTCCCTGCTTACGTGATCTAATTCCTATCGTGTTCTAGTTTTAATTAAAAACAACTAATTAAAACTGAAAGTGCGGAATTTAAAATGAACACGATATGATCACCCAGTTCAGTGCAATGCACCTACGTCTGGGGGGCCGTAGCCCGTGGTAAAACCCTTCACTAGCTGTAATAAAGTTTTCCCTGTCTATTACAAGCTACTGGCTATATCAGCAAGCCTATCACACTATCAATTGGCTACTCTAGCATAGATAGCTGTTACAGTGATTACCTTCTTTTCCACGAAGGTGCGGCAAGGTTCTAAACCACCCGAGCTTCAACACACGTCCCAAGTGTTTTGTGTAAGGTTGAAAAACCAGGACTGCGTCGCCTTGTGCTCAAAAGATAAAAACCCTGAATTCCAGAATTTCTGTGTAAAACAAATTACTTTTGCACGCGACTGATGTCCATCTTTTATAGCTCATTGCCATGTAAAAACTTCCTTTCACACGGCTCTTGATTCCTTTCTTCAATAGAATTGTATTCCAAATTAAAACCTTGAAGAAAAGGAATTTATGTGTATCTCAACGTCTTGTAAATGGAAAACCAATCTCCACGAATATATCCATTCTACTTCAGCTGCAAATCACGTTGTAGACACCCATTAGGACTGTAGTTTCCATAAACTCCATCACACAATATTTTCCTTCCATCTTCAAAACCTGCGCTGGAGCCTGGAAAATATTCTATCTTTTTCTGCCAACTGAAGTCATGTTGCAACATGACCTTCCACAAAGCAGCCAACAAAATCTGGACTTACAATCTCCCCCTTTGGCAATTTGTGGACCCACTACAGCAAAGACTCTTACTGAATTCAGAATCCCAGAGAAAACAACAGCTTCTACTTCATGCATCCATTATGAAAAACAAACAAGGCAGAAAAGATAGAATCACCAATAAACTACAGTCATCCAAAAATTCACAGTCACAATATCTCCCCCTGGGGCCATAAAATGCCAAAGGGCCCGAATCAAAACATCCATAGTACACAAACAAAGCAGAGAAGGGGAGAGAAAAAAAAAACAACCATCACTGAGAATCATCCTCAGAGTCAGAAAGAACTTTGCCTCTTTTCCAGGCAGGAGTGACTGGAATCTTGGCTTTCTTGGCTCGATGCTGCTTCACAGGACCTGAAGAGCGAGCTCTCTTTGAAGAACGGGAGGGAGCAGCAGCAAATGATGTTGACTCCAGTGGAACAGAAGAATCATCCCTCACATTCTCCTTAGCAATGGCAGCCAAAATCCGAGCCTTATTATCCTGAGCTTTCTTCAATAACTCACTGTGAAATACAATTTGATCCATATGCAGTTGAATCTGTTTCTCAGCAGCTCGCAGTTCAAATTGACTTGACAGCACTACGTCCCCTGACATAAGTTCCTGATCCCAGGGCAAGTCCAACACAGTCCTGTCCAAGGATTTAGCAGTGAACCCAAACTTGCCAGCTGGAATCAAGCTTTCCACATCAACCTCAAAGCCCTCAGCCATCAGGAATGCTGTAATCAAGCAAGGATGAGGCAATGCCTCAGTGCATCTGGAAGCATCAAGAGCTCCAACAATCCTTCTGAGAATATACTCTCCCAGATTAACTTCACATCCCGAACCAATACCAAAGAGAAGCTCTGCCTGATCAGGAGTTAAGGTGGTGGTATTGGTGGTTTGCATCCAACAGTTGATAAGGACCTTGAAGAGCAACCAGAATCTGAGAGTGAGGGAACTGGTAGGCACATAACCAGACGGCCAAGTGTTGAATTTCCCAAAGGTCAGTGCTCTTGCAAGCACATTATTATCCACATTGTAATCCCTGGGATAAATCATATCCGAGCCTTCAAGGAGCTTAATTCCCAGTACTGAATTTAATTTCTCGGGAGTGAGCTCAACTATTCTCCCCCTGAAATATACCTTCCCTGACCAATCAGTCCCAACCATGAGTGTACCCCTCTGAAGATTGCTGTAGAATTCCAGAACCATGGCAGGATCATAACCTTGAAATACAGTGGCTGCTTGAACATACCCAATTTGTCCTAGGAAAGTATCAAAGCCACTCTCAGCACACTTCTTGATATCCAGCACCTTTTCAACAAAGAAGCCCCTTGAACTTAGAAGATCATAGTGCAGACTAGCTGTGACATTGTAAAACTTCTCAGAGTGTGCCAGAGACAACAGTTTGGCCCGAAGCATCTCAGCAAAGTCAGATGTATCCCCATCTCCAAAATTATCCTCTAAGTCATCCTCTGGATCCTCCAAATCAGCATAATCCTCCTCATCTGGAGCATTAGTCTCAACAGCTGGATCCTCTGCATTAGGAGCTTCATAAGGAGATGCAGGAGAGAGCAAGTCCTGCTCAATATTGATATTATCCAAATGAATTGGAGAGTCTGGAACAGTGAGCTTAATTGGGCTGAGTTCAGATAGGTCAGGCACATTTGCAGCCCTAGATGGACTAGCATCCCTAGTCACAGGACTGGGATTAGAAGGTACTGAAGATGAGGGTTTTCCTGAGCTAGAAATCTCCTGCTGTCTTCCAATTACAGTGGCAGTTGTGGTAGAAGGCCTCCCAGCTGTCCTTCTGGATCTCCTAGAGTAGTGCTGGATTGTAGGAGGTCTCTTGTGCACAGGTACAGGGATAAGATTGGTAGGCCTCTTCAGAGCAGGAGCTAACCATGTGTTAGACTTCTTCTGGTGGTATCTGATAGCCACCCTTTGCTTTAGAGATAGCAAGACACCATTCTCTAAAGAGCTCCCTAAGGAAAACTTCTTGGCCACCCTTGGTTTGAGCTTGTTCAAGCTTCTGAGTTTTGAAACAGGAAGAGGAACCTCTGTATGTGACACAGATTTGCTTGAAGGACTTTGTGCCTCCTCCTGGGATTGAGAACTCTGCTCATTAAGATCATCAATTGGTGCTGCAGTTTGCATCTCTGCAGACACATTTAAGGGGCCCTGGACTTCATCATCATGTCCACCCTCCTGATCTTCAAGAACTGCAGTCTTTGTTTGGGCCTCAGATTCTACAACTTCAGTTTTCTGAGAAGGATTGGGGGAATCTGGTGTTGCAACATGAGAGGGATGCTGAACACTTGGTAATTTTGCAGCAGATACCACTGGTTTCCTCAGACTTTGCAAAATATCTGCAACCAGCATCTCACCACTTACTTCCTCCTCATCATCCGTTACAGCCTCAAAGCAATCCTCAAGAGTTAGGCCATCTGGCAAAAATAACACTGCTCCAGTCTCACCATGCCTTAGAAAATCTGTATGTGCAGCTGGTTCTGAGTAAGAATCTCCTGGAACATCATCAGGAATTCCAGATGCAGTGACTCTAATCCCATCTAGTTCATCAGCAGAGGCAGGGTGTCTGAAGGCTCTTAATAATTGGGGAGAAGGATCATCCTCACATCGAGGTGTGGCTTGAGGAAAGTTTGTGAATCGCTGCCTCCTTCTGCCATCATTCCATATCCTTCCAGCAGTCATTTTAGTTCTCCTGGAGACCATTTTTGTAGGAGATGAACCATCAGAAACAGGACCAAAGGAGACTCCAGGAGAGGTGGCAGAGGTTGGAATAACAGCTGGACCATGAATGGTGTCATGAACGGTTGGAGTAATATTCTCCTGTGACTGTGCCTGTGCTGTTGCAGGAGCCTGTTGCCTGAGCTTGAGTCGCTGGCCCAAGATCACGTGATCCAAAGGATCAACAAAATCAGCACACCTGGAGATGATAGAGTCAATGCTTTCATGCCCTCCCTTCTGAGAACCAGAATCATCCAGGACTATGGGGTTATCACTGGTGTTGGTGAACACAGACCTCAGCTTGGTGTTTGATCTGGTGTGATAGGGCCTACTCCTCACACAGGGAATCTTTGTGTTTGGAGTCCTCTTCGGAGGCTCAGAGCTGCCATCCCTGTGCTGACTCCCTGCCATAGATGTACCTCTTGTAGAATACCTGGAAGAGGAAGATGGCCTCATGTAAGGGTTAACTTTAGGTTGAGGCCTCACAAAAGTGGGTTTATAAAGATCAGAGGTTATAATCACATCTGTCTTATGGGGCTTTGGTCTCATCTGACCATTATAAGAGCATCTGTCAGGGTTGCTCCTGGTACCCAAAGCATTATGCAGATAATCGTCTAACCCTTTAGCATATTCCCACACATCCAAATCGTTATAATATTTTTTTAAACGCTCTGCATCTCTAGAACCTGGGGCAGGGATAAAATTTTCTGGAATCGCATCCAGTGCAGGCGATGGGGGTGAATCAGGCAGGGGTATAACAAATCCAACAAGATTAGCCTCAGGCTCAATCAATTCAATACAGGGATCCCATAAACCCTGAACCCACCGAGTATCAAGAACTCCCCCTAAATCTGTCCAATCTGAACTAACAAATCCCAAACTTAATCGATCACACTCACGAAAATACATAGTAATGCTAGACCGACTAATCCAAACACAGATCACAGAGTTCACAGAAACCCTATTAATGGCCTCAAGACACCGGAAGTAACCAATAGATCGAGAAGACCAAGGTAGTACCTTAGGTAGATAGCCGCGGGTTTCGACTGCAATGAAGAATCCGAAGACGAGTCCGGTGAGCACTGGAGAAATTTCCTGAGGAGAGAGACCACAGATTTCGTGTTGCAATAGGAATGGGGACGGGTTTCTGGCTGGGCGCGAATGAAGAGGGGAAAACAAGTTTTTCCGCCTTTTTACGCGAAACTTTTAAGAAGGCCCAACGGAAAAATAACACATAAATTGTGTGGGCCCCAGCTGTCTCCTACTAGAATATGCGCCTATCTCATGCGCCATAACCTTTCATGTTGCAACACGACATGCAACCTTCATCCTTCACTCTATTTTTGGTATTTTCTGACTTTAACCAAAAGAAAAACAAAATCTGAAATAGCAACTATACAAACAGGTATACTTCAGTACCTTAGATAGTACACACCCCAAGATGCTGTCTTAGGGCTTCAAATGTTGAGGCATCCAAAGGTTTAGTGAAGATATCTGCAAATTGGCTCTCAGTGGGCACATGTTTGAGTTCCACTTCCTTTCTCTCAACTAAGTCTCTGATAAAGTGGTGTCTGATATCTATGTGTTTGGTTCTGTTATGCTGAACTGGGTTTTTGGAGATATCGATTGCTGATTTATTATCACACAGAATAGTGAGACTTCCAAGTTTAATACCATAGTCTCTGAGCATTTGTTTCATCCATATCAGTTGAGTGCAGCAACTCCCAGCAGCTAAATACTCGGCCTCAGCAGTAGATAAGGATATTGAGTTCTGTTTTTTGCTATACCAAGACACAAGATTCTGACCAATAAAAAAACAACCTCCCGTGGTACTCTTTCTGTCATTTGCATTACCAGCCCAATCAGAATCACTATACCCATACACTTGACAGCCCACACCCTTCGAAAACCAGATACCATAGTTAGCAGTGCCAGAAATATATCTAATGATTCTCTTTACTGCAGATACATGAGATTCCTTAGGTGCAGCTTGAAACCGAGCACATATTCCAACACTCAGAGAAATATCAGGCCTGCTAGCTGTCAGATATAAGAGACTTCCAATCATGCTTCGATAAAGTTTAGTATCAACAGGCACACCTTTCTCATCTTTAGTTAACTTCTCAGTGGTAGACATTGGAGTTCTAACTGCCTTTGCATCTCCAAGACCAAACTTCTTAACAAGATTCAAGGCATATTTTGTTTGGTTGATAAACAGGCCATCATCACCCTGTTTGACTTGTAATCCCAGAAAATAAGATAGTTCACCAACCATACTCATCTCAAACTCAGATGTCATCAATGACACAAACTCATTTACCAGATCTGTAGAGGTTGAGCCAAAAACAATATCATCCACATAAATCTGAGCTATTAGAATATCTGTCCCTTGAGAGTACATAAACAGTGTTCTATCAACTCCCCCTCGAATATAGCCTTTGTTAAGTAAAAACTGAGTGAGCCTGTCATACCAAGCACGAGGAGCTTGTTTTAAACCATATAATGCCTTTTTGAGCTTGAACACATGATTAGGAAAGTGAGGATCTTCAAACCCCTTAGGCTGTTCAACATACACCTCCTCATTAACAATGCCATTCAGAAAGGCACTCTTAACATCCATCTGGTGCAGCTTAAAGTTCAACACACATGACATGGCTAAGAGAATTCGCACAGATTCAAGTCTAGCAACTGGGGCGAAAGTTTCATCGAAATCCACACCTTCAACCTGAGTATATCCCTGAGCAACAAGCCTGGCTTTGTTTCTAGTTACTGTTCCGTCTCCATCGGATTTATTCTTGAAGATCCATTTCGTACCAATGACATTAATTCCTTGCGGACGAGCAACTAACTCCCATACATCATTTCTTTCAAACTGACTCAGTTCTTCCTGCATAGCTGAGATCCAGTATTCGTCCAGTAAGGCTTCCTTATGGTTCTTTGGCTCGATCAAAGACAGAAAACATTGTATAACATGGCGGCTTCCATGGTGCATTTGAGCATAATTCACAGGGGGCTTTCCTCGGGGATTTTTCTGTCGTGGAGTAATTCTAGTGTCTGCTCGTGTTGCTTCTCCATCAGATTCATCTGAATTGTCAGACTTATTTTCAGTGTTTGGTTGACTTGATTCATCCAAAGGAGGTGTTGGTGTTACACTGGGATTTTCTGGGTTTGTATGCTCAACTTCAGTAGGTTTAGAAACTTGACCATCTCCTGGAGTCAGAAGTGATGTTGCAACATGAGAACTGGTACTAGGTTGTTCAGAAGATAGATTCTTTGGACCTTCAATATTCTGAGTTGAGGGTCTCTGCTGTAACTCCATATCATCAATATCTTCTGGAACCCTATCTGGCACATCCTTAATTATCACATTAATAGATTCCATAACAGTCCCAGTACGTCTGTTAAAAACCCTGTACGCTCTACTGTTCATCGCATACCCAAGGAACACCCCCTTGTCGGATTTAGATTCAAATTTTCCCAGTTTCTCTCTATCTCTGAGAATATAACACTCTGCACCAAATACATGAAAGTGAGCAACACTTGGCTTCCTTCCTTTCCATATTTCATAAGCTGTTTTCTCGGTCCACGGCCTCAAATAGACGCGATTAATCACATAGCAAGCTGTTTTGACTGCTTCATTCCACCACCTTTTAGGGACACTGTATTCGGCCATCATAGTCCTCGCCATCTCTTGGATTGTTCTGTTCTTGCGTTCTACAATTCCATTCATGGGAGCTGTGTAAGGAGGAGCATAGATATGGGTAATTCCATTAGCTGAGCAGAACTGAGCCATTGCATCATTTTTGAATTCCCCACCATTATCGGTTTGAATCTTAACTACCCTCTGATTTACACTGGCTTTTTCATTATTCAGGCGTAAGACCAGATCTCGAATAACACTCACTGCCTCATATTTGTCCGTCAATAGCTCAACCCAGGAAAACCTTGAAAAATCATCCACACATACAAATATAAATCTCTTCCCCGACACACTCAACACATTTACTGGTCCCATGAGGTCCATATGCAGAAGTTCCAGATTTTGGGATGTGGTAATTTCAGTAATAGCCGGATGAGGTGCTTTTGTCTGCTTTCCCTCTTTGCATGGACCACAGATCATATCCTTCTGATACGTGATTTGAGGGAGTCCACGGATAGCCTCAATTCTAGATGCTTTACTCAGTGCTTTCGTGTTTGCATGTCCCAATCTACGATGCCACAAGATTGAGTTATCACTCTTAGCACTAAGGCATGTAATAAAAGGTTCCAAGATGTAACAGTTGTCAGATGATCTTCTCCCAGTAAGTACAGCACTAGACCCTTGCTTGACTGTACATAGAGATTCATTAAAGTGAACTGTCATCTGATGATCACACAGATGGCTGATACTGATTAGATTTGCCTTGAGATCTTCTACTAGCAATACATCATACAGCACAGGAAAATCTTGAATTTTAAGTTCTCCCTTTCCAATAACCTTACTGATCTTACCATCTCCAAATTGTACTGTACCACTCCATGACACCATGTTGCTTAACAGATCTGGGGATCCAGTCATGTGCCTTGAGCACCCACTGTCAAAGTACCACGTGTTCCTGGCATATACATTATAGCAGGTGTGAACTACAAGACAATTCAGTGAAGATTTCGGTACCCATACCTTTCTAGTGAGTTTCTTCTGTTGATCAGGCTCCATGTTGCAACATGAGGTAAATTGCTTTCCTCTCATAATATCTCTCAGCAGTTTCATGCATCGAACTTCATCATGTCCTTGTGACATGCAGTAGTCGCAACATCCAGGAGGGGTCTTCCTTTCTACAATTCCCTGAGATCCTCTCTTTTCTGAGACAGGTGCACAGTTAGGCTGATTTCTTCTGAATTTTCTCTGACTGTTAGATGCTTGATTTCTTGCAGACACAAACACTGTTTTGGTCATCTGAGAGTTTGACACCTTGCTGTTAAATCCCAGACCTTGCTTGTTACCATCTGTCTTTCCCATCACCAAGAGATCATTTAATTTTGCAGTTCCTGTGTTCAGTTTATGAATGGTTGCTTCAGCTTCCTCAGCTCTAGCAATTGCAGTTCTCAACTTCTTCCCCAGATTATCACAGTCAATGGTTCTGGCTTTAGCTTTTTCTTCAGCACTTACTGTTCTTGAAGTCATAATCTCCAGCTTCTTAACCAGGATATCAGAAGCTACTTCAGCATCTTTAGCCCTTTTTGTCATTATCTCTAGCTTCTGTGATTTCTCCACATCATCCATGGGTTTCTTTCCTTCTGAGATTTCAAGTTTCTTTTTCAGATCAGCAAGCTCCCCTTCAGCTTTCTCAGCTCTTTTTGTCATGGATTTTAGACTCACGGTTAATTCTTCAATTTCCTGCTCCTCAACCATTGCATCATTCACTAGGGTATTGACCTTTACTTTCAGAGACTCAATTTCTTCTGCAAGGCTTGTCATTTCAGTAGCTTCAGTTTGACTAATTTTTAGACTTTTGATTAGTTCAACTGAGTTTTCCCATTCCTTATACAGATCATCATATGCACTTTGGAGATCAGTGCTTTCTGATTCATCCGGAACTGGTCCTGATTCCACAACTCTAACTCCAAAAGACACATGTTTTTCAGGCAGAATCTCATCTTCATCATCACTCCAGGTTTCTCCTGATGTCACAAATGCCTTAGGTTGATTCAAAAAATTCCCACACTGATATGCTAGATGTCCAAAGCCATTGCACTCCTTGCACTGAGGTTTACCAGCATGCTTAGTTCCTTCAGGACCTCTTGGAAGATCATCAACAGTCCTGAGTCTAGTTTGAGTAGAATCTCCTCCTAGAAAATTTTTGACAGCATTCTGAGATTCTACAGATTGACCTCCTTGACCTTGATAGGGCTGATTTCCCTGGTTCTGATAAGTTTGGGCTTGTGCACCCTGTTGACCTGGAACCCCTCTGAATTGACCTTGATTGCTTTGATTCTGAGCACCTTGATTTCCTCTTCCTTGATTGCCAGAATATCCTCTTCCTTGGTTTCCCCTCATGAATCTCCCAAAGTTTCTGGCAAGTAATGCCATTTCATCAGAGCCAATATTATCTTCCTCCACCTTTCCTTTACTTTTTGATGTTGCAACATGAAATGACAGAGCCTTTTTATCCTTACTTTTCTCAGTGCACATCTCAGAAGTCTTCATAAATCCCAACAGCTCATCTAGAGTAACAACGTCCAGTTGAGCATTGATCTCCAAGTTCATCACTAAGACTGAAAATCTCTCAGGTAATGACCTCTTCACCTTGTCCAGAACTTGAGCCTCAGTATATCTTTCACCAAACTGATGTGCTCTATGAATTAAATCTTTCAATCTAGTGCTGAACTCATCAACTGTCTCATGTTCCAACATCTCCAGGCTTTCAAATTCAGATTTGATCATTCCAAGCTTGATCTTTCTAACAGACCTGGATCCTTCATGTTCCTTCTCGAGTGCTTCCCAGGCAGCTTTGGCAGTAGTACACCCCGAGATGATTCTGAATTGATCATCTTTTACTCCATTATAGAGAGCGCCTAGCACTTTGCTGTTCAGCCTCTTCATAGCCTTTTCTGTATCAGTCCATGGAACAGGTTTAGGCATAGTTCCACCAGCTGGATTTGGTATGGTAGGTGGACTGTATCCGATCTCGATCATGTTCCAGGCATCATCATCAAGTTGATCAATGAAGATGCGCATCCTAGTTTTCCAGTCTGGATAACTCCCATCAACTAGTAACGGTGCCCTTGTGATGGATCCTCCTTCCTTGGCCATCGTAAGCAGATCGTTCACTCACCTCGCAAGAGGATTAAACAAGTGATTAAGCTCTGATACCAAATGTAATTCCCTGCTTACGTGATCTAATTCCTATCGTGTTCTAGTTTTAATTAAAAACAACTAATTAAAACTGAAAGTGCGGAATTTAAAATGAACACGATATGATCACCCAGTTCAGTGCAATGCACCTACGTCTGGGGGGCCGTAGCCCGTGGTAAAACCCTTCACTAGCTGTAATAAAGTTTTCCCTGTCTATTACAAGCTACTGGCTATATCAGCAAGCCTATCACACTATCAATTGGCTACTCTAGCATAGATAGCTGTTACAGTGATTACCTTCTTTTCCACGAAGGTGCGGCAAGGTTCTAAACCACCCGAGCTTCAACACACGTCCCAAGTGTTTTGTGTAAGGTTGAAAAACCAGGACTGCGTCGCCTTGTGCTCAAAAGATAAAAACCCTGAATTCCAGAATTTCTGTGTAAAACAAATTACTTTTGCACGCGACTGATGTCCATCTTTTATAGCTCATTGCCATGTAAAAACTTCCTTTCACACGGCTCTTGATTCCTTTCTTCAATAGAATTGTATTCCAAATTAAAACCTTGAAGAAAAGGAATTTATGTGTATCTCAACGTCTTGTAAATGGAAAACCAATCTCCACGAATATATCCATTCTACTTCAGCTGCAAATCACGTTGTAGACACCCATTAGGACTGTAGTTTCCATAAACTCCATCACACAATATTTTCCTTCCATCTTCAAAACCTGCGCTGGAGCCTGGAAAATATTCTATCTTTTTCTGCCAACTGAAGTCATGTTGCAACATGACCTTCCACAAAGCAGCCAACAAAATCTGGACTTACAGTAATCCCCTCGAGCTGGATCCTCGGAACTCTTCCATGACGAAATAAATACTTCTAGACCAGTCACTAGATTCCTACCCATCTTCATGCCCGGTAGTAACGTGTCGGTGGGATAATCAAAGCTCTGCCAAAGAAAATTACCTGTATCATCAGCATTTCCATCTTTCAGAATGAGATTTCCATTGTCTAAAAGTTGTGCAACTGGATTCTCTGCAGTGGTTGAAGAGTTGGAGAACCATATGATGTTGCTTGTCTCGTTGCGAAGAACTAGAATTCCTGGTTGGATAATCTCCAAGAAACCAGCTGTATTGTTGAGGGGAACTTGTCTATTTGCAACCCATACCACGGTATGTTCCGGTATGTTCTTGTACCATATCCCCAAATATCTTCTATTCGATGAACTGGGATTGAAAAATCCCAGTTCAAAGCTCCCACCAGCGGAAATGATAGTTTCACCATCTTTAAGGACTCGACTTCTATTCAAGCTATCTGTTACACAAGAAACCTGCATAATCAGAAAAAGAACTGGAAGTAAATACAACAAGTACCGAATGCTCATGGTTTCAGCACTGATTTATTACTTGTCTGAATTACAAGAGGAGGGTTGGCTGTCAGATTTATTGATCAAAATTAGTATGGATACAAATTTGACTTTTAAGGCTGTAGGCCATGAGCCTTGCTTAGTTCATTGAATATTATTTATATTCCAGAACCCTTTGAATAACATATCCTTTGAATAAGATGCATAAGGATGTTCAACTTATGACCAGTACTTGTATTATCCAATGTGACATATAATGGACACGACAGAATTTCAGTGACAAAAACGTCGATACATTGATTAAAAAAATGGCACGGTTAAATTCAAGTACTAATTTGCTTACATTCTTTAACATATTGAGCACCCAAAATGAATAGGGGAGAATACAAAGTCATACCAGAACTTCAGCTGGATCAATCTGCGAAATTGTAGATATATCATTCTTGCAATCTTTTCAACAATCAGAGCATTTGTAGTTGACATTATCTTACTCTTACGAGTTGTAAGTCAACTACAATCTTCCCCCATGTTTTCCTGCACCAACAACCCAAAAGAGAGCACCATTTTGGTTTCATTTCAATTACAATTAAGAAATATAATACATGTTGAAATCAAGCATTTTGTCAAACACATACAGTGCATCATTCTTCACACACATGCATGATTCATTTAATCCAGAAAAATCACATACTTATACATTAATACACAACAATCAGCATTTTTTCTTCATAATCAAGACGCCATTTTTATAACACCCTGAAACCATTTTCTTAGAGAAATAAGGATTCCCAGAAAAAATTAATGATTCAGTGAATGAAACAGTAATTCATGCAATTACCTTTAGACCAATTCTTGGGTGAGGCAGCCTCACCCATGAGGCAAGACCAATTTAACTCATTTTTTGATGAGATTTGATGAATTGGCACCTCAAGACTTGATGAGTTGATCATGTTTGATGAATTGACACCGAGGTTTGATGAGGTGATGTTGAGATTTGATGAGTTGGTAGCGATGTAGGATGAGGTGACAACATTGAAACTATCCTATTTGGCCTTGCCTCATGGGTGAGGCTGCCTCATAGGAGAATTACTCTTACATTTATTTGGCATCATACAGCAAGAAAGGCGTACCTTGCCGGAATTTGAACGGAACTTAAAGATTGAGTTTTTTTTCCGAGCAACATTATCCGGTCGAGGGCCGGCGGCGATTGTAGAAATAATTTTATCAAAGTGTTTTGCTCTGTGTCACAGAGACACACAGTGATCGCGCGGGAACTGTTAGTTTAGAGCTCAGTATTGAGGAATCACTAAATTAAAGCCTGAGATTTTGAATTAGATGAAAGAGTTGTGTCTTCATCTATTACAAATTTTGATCCATATATCCAAATCATATAATTACGGTGTGTGACAAAAAGTCATAATTTACTAGCTAGACATACAGAATACATAGGCAAGGTTTTTTTTTTTGATGCACATAGCCAAGGTTTTAAAGAGTATTGATTATTCGAGATTTGATCAATTCATGCAAACAAAAGAATCAAAGATTCATCGACAAGATACTCCCTGTTTATTTTATGTTGGGCGTCACTCTCAAATTTGCACAAGAATTAAAGGTGGACGTAAGTTTGTGGTTGAAATTCAATGAGAACAAGAAAAAGTAAAATGAATGATCACAATTAATCTAAACATTACTATTTTTGGTAAGGTCCCAAAATAAAATGAACACCATTTTAGGCAAATGTGCCAACAATAGCTGAACGGAGGGAGGATGAATACAACATGCAAGGTTCCTTTACTTTTTTCTATTCGTGTCTTATCAAGATCGGCTGAATTCTTAATTTAATCTGAATACACATTGGATGCTGAAGAATTCCACGTGCATGTTTTTTTTAATGCAATGTATTCAAGAACTTCAAAAAAAGCACAAAGAAAGGTAAACATTTGAAGAAAGATTTCTGTAGGGAATTTTCAAGCCAAATTTTCAGCAAGTTTGATCAACGAAAGCAAGAAAGTAAAGAGATTTAGCCAAAAAGAAGAAAAAAAAGAGTTTGAAATAGCAGAAAAAAGAAAGACACAAGATGACTTCTATTAATAAGCCAAGCCATGTACACAAATAAAAATGAGTTCTCATCCTTCATGCATCAAAAAGTGTTGCACATGAACACAAGTAAAGGAACCTTACATTACAGAGCAAATCGACTAATAAATTCGCTCGTTATCTGGCTACAATCGTTGACATGGTGAGCTGAGCGTCGTCTTGGTATTTCTCGACAAAAAACCCTGGCTGTTTAGCCTCTGGCAGTGGCCTTTCATTTCCCAGCATATTAACCACGTTAGACATATCAGGACGGTCTTCTGGGCATTGTTGCACGCACAGTAGTCCCACTTGGATTGATCGAAGCACCTCTGGTAAACAATAAGAACTGGCAAGGTTAGGGTCCACTATCTCCACTGCCCTTCCTTCCCTGTATAGCATCCACGCCTGGACATTTCTATCATATTAGCGCGAATATATTTACTCAAAAGGGAGAGAAAGGGATGAGTGTCACTCACACGTCCCAAAAGGTTGAGTTGGTGCCCTTCGTGCATAAACATCCTGTTTTTCTTACCACTGACTATCTCTAATACAAGGACTCCAAAACTGAACACATCTGATTTTGTTGAGAATATCCCAGCTCCTGCGTATTCTGGAGACATGTAGCCGCTGTTTTCCATAACCATATATATCATAAGAAAATGCCATGAATGTGAAATCTCTCAAACAGTTGGTATGGAAGAATTGGAGTTCTTACAGCGTTCCAACTACTCGGATAGTGTTGTCACCAGTCTCATTCCCTGCATAGCTTCTTGCTGTGCCAAAGTCTGATATTTTCGGCTGCAAATCCGCATCGAGTAGAATATTGCTAGCTTTTAGATCTCTGTGTATGATGCGAAGTCGCGAATCTTGATGAAGATAGAGAAGCCCTCTAGCAGTGCCCTGCACAATTTGGAACCTCTTAGACCAGCCAAGTAATGTGCTCCTCCTTGGATCTGCACAGAAGTTTTATCCACACTTTAGTGTACTCTTACTCTGGATAACAAGAAATAACTTAACTAGTACTTCAAAGAGAATAATCAAACGAATTCATTCTGCATAGTTAACTATGGGGATGCTGTGACGATTTAAAATATAGTTGAATATAGTTCAGGTTTGTCGTACCAAATATGAAGTAATCCAAGCTTTTGTTAGGCATGTATTCGTATATCAGAATGTTTTCAGCCCTTTCGATACAACACCCTAGTAGCTTAACTAGATTCCGATGCTGAAGCTTAGCAATGCAGATTGCTTCATTCTTGAACTCATCGACACCTTGTTTGGAACTAGCAGAGAGACGCTTCACAGCAACTTCCTGTCCCTCTTCCAGCTTACCCTAAAGCACATGACATCGAACAGGACAGAAAAGCACAATAAGCACAATATATTCACTATTGCACTAAACAGTAAAGGAGGCTTACCCAATAAACAGGACCATAGCCACCTTCTCCAAGCTTGTTGTCAACTGAGAAATTTTTGGTTGCTTGAACAAGTCTAGAATACTCAAACAGGGGTAGTTCTATCTCTTCGTTATGGTGCTCATCGGTGTGATCCTCTTCATGGATATGCAACGACATTTCTGCAAGAACAACATTCACAACCATAATACACATTATAACAGATGTATTGAATATTCTTTGTGCTGAAAAACACATTATAAAAAGATCCACCTTCCGTACCTCGTCTACTCTTTGAATGTCTCTTCCTTCTATGGATATATAATAGTAGACAGAGAGCCAGGAGAACCAGAGCAATTGACGACGGCAAAATCACGATGAGTAGCTTCACTTTTTTTTCTATATTAATTAAAAGAGACAATTTCAAGAACGGACAAATTGGTGAGTTCATAGCATATGAAGGCATCCATTTGCTTTCATGCACAATGAGGACAAAAAAATCAAATAAGGCCATTGAAATATATAATTGTGTTACCTAACTCAGAAGAAGCCAACCGGATGTATATATCTTGGCCATCTCCAGGTATGAATGTCATGTCAACAAAATCCCCGTACCAAAACAAGCAGCCGCTTCCCCCATTCCTTAGGTCTAAGCTGGAATAAGCTGTGCATGAGCAATTCTTCAGGCACACCGTTTTGCAATCCTTCAGTGATAAATTTCTGTTGTATGTTGAGTTATGTGTATCTGGTAGTTTAAGATTGGGATACTTCCGAAATCCATCACTGGCACAATCTAATGCTTTATTTCTGATGCAGCCGCTTGACCCATCTCCCCCGATTCCCTCAGGACTACTCTTGGCTTTAAACTTTTCCAAACATCCACAAGTAGCTGAATTTCCAAGGCCACAAACGCCATTAGAGCCACACAATCCATAAGTTCCACAGTTACCACTTGGTGCGGACAAGTATAAGCTCCACATAGTGCTTTGACTGTCCCATCTCAATCGCTGTGCAACACCACCTGGAGTCAAGGTAAGCCTAGTAATAGTGGATCCGAGGAGCGTAAATGTATAATATGTCTCATTGGTGTTAAAAACAACTTCATACGAAAATATAGGGTTTGGAGTCAAAAATGGAGAACCGCTAAATCCTAGACCATTCCATTGTCCATTTCGGTACACTAGACGAGTACCCTTTTTCAGAAAATTTTGTGGATATCCAGTAGGATCACAATGGTATGTATAGTCTCCACGAGCTGGATCCTCAGAACTCTTCCATGACGAGATAAAAACTTCTAGACCAGTAACGAAATTCCGACCCATCTTCATGCCCGGTAGTAATGTGTCAGTGGGATAATCAAAGCTCTGCCAGAGAAAATTACCTGGATCATCAACATCTGCATCTTTGAGAACAAGATTTCCAGTGTCCAGCAATTGTGCAACTGGATTCTCTGCAACGGTTGAAGAGTTAGTGGACCATATGATGCTGCCTGTCTCGTTGCGAAGAACTAGAAATCCTGGCAAGTTAATCTCCAAGAAGCCAGCTGTATTGGTGAGGGGAATTTCTCTATTTGCAACCCATACCACAGTGTGTTCCAATATGTTCTTGTACCATATCCCCAAATATCTTTTATTCTGCACACTACGATTGAAAAATCCCAATTCAAAGCTCCCACCAGCTGAAATGATAGTTTCACCATCTTTAAGGACTTGAGTTCTTGTCAATCTATCTGTTGCACAAGAAATATGGTCAATCAAAAAGAGAACTAGAATTGCATAGAACAAGTACCTAATCTTCATGGTTAAGCACTTGTTCACTACTTCTCTGAATAATGTGTGGAGGGTAGATGTCAAGGATATTATTCAAAATCAATATGGATGTAGAATTGACTTTTAAAAATTGTAGGCCGTGAACCTTGCTAAGCTCGTTGAATATTATCTACAATCAACTGAAAATTCTTTGAGATAAATTAGGATATTCAACTTATGGAAATCCTCAAGATTCTTGACCATGCCTATTTTACCAGATAAAATTTCTAATGGAGCATAAGATAATTTCAGTGGCTTAAACATCGATACTTCCATTAAACAAATGCACAGTTGCTTTCATCAACAGGCTTATACAGTACATAACGTTCGATCTGGTGAAGGAGGTCATATTGTGAAGATAAAACCTGCAAGAAGAAAGCAATTGGTCTTCTTTTCAACCTAAACTATGGCTTATTTATTTCCAGTCAGCAGAAATCCATGCAAGTGGCAAATCTCAGTTGCTTACATAAATTATAATCTATTGATCATATACTGTCCTGCACTTGAAATGAGTAGGGTAAGAATAAAATCACGAGTCATACCGGAACTTAAGATGGATACATCACTCTGGCAGTCTTTTGTTGAACAGTCCGAAAATTTGTAGTTGACATTTATCTACTTTTCTGAGTTTTAAGTCAACTACCATCTTCCTCAATAATCCATTTCCCTGCACCAGCAAACCAAAAGAGAGCCCTATTTTGGTTTCAGAACATGTTTCAAGTCCAACTCAGAAATATTATACACAAAAATCAAATGACATGGAAGAGGATGAGTGTGCACCACTCCTAGCTACTGTACAAGCATTTTATCAAACACATAGAGTGCATTGTTCACACATGAAGAATAACTAGAGAACAGATATTCATTTCACCCAGGAAAATTACATCCAGTACATTCATAAACAAACAGTTAGCTATTCATTATGCATTAATCAAGACGCCATTTTTACAGCGCCGGAGAAGTAAGAGAATGCCAGCTCAAAAACTTATCCATTTTAATGAAACAGTGATTCTTGCGCTTAAACTTACTGGCATTATACAGCAAGAAAGGCTTACCCTTGCCGGAATTTGAACGGAAGTTAAAGGTTTGAGCTTTTTCTGAGCTTACTGGGCCCACTGTCCGGCGGGGTGAAATGAAATCCACTGTCCGTGTCCGCATACTCCAGTCCAGTTCTATCATTTGACTTTCAGGTCGGTTTTGATTGACTTTTCCCACATTTTTTACTGTAATAATTACTTACTAGTTTGAAATTTAGCATTTGAATATTGAGATACTGTAATTTACTTACAACATCTTATGATGTAAATGTGAGGACTTTTTTTCGATGAGATTTTGCATTTTCCCCCAAACTATGTCATTTTGTTCCTAAAAAATGATTTACAAAGTCCTGGGTGAGACCGTCCTACCATAAGCTTATGGTAGGACGAATGATAGTTCATGTGTTTAATAGATTTGTTCATGTGTTTCACAGTTTTGTTCATGTATTTCACAGTTTTGTTTGTTATAAGCTGGGTTCATGTGTTTGACAGATTTGTTCTTGCGTTTCACAATTTTGTTTGTTATAATCTGTAAATGAATTAACAAAGCTGTGAAACACATGAACAAATCCATTAAACACATGAACTATCATTCGTCCTACCATAAGCTTATGGCAGGACGGTCTCACCCAAGACCTTCTCAAAATGATTATTTACTAATTTTTGGAACGGGTTTTGAACACAAATCAATGTTTACTAACAAATATATGATTCTCACCTTCAAAAAAAAAAAATTTGATTCTCCGACCATGTAATCACTCAAAGTGTGATAAAACGTCAGTTATATGTTCGTAGAACTACAACATCAAAACATCAAGCTTTTGAGATTCCAAGATTGATTCATACAAAAAGAATATCAATCAAGATTCACCAGAAGACACGAAAACAACAACATATATTAGGAGCCCTAAAACACCAGAGATGTGAAAAAAGACTCAGGACATCAAAAAGAAGACTACCACTGATAAGCTACATATATGTACACATATAGGATGAGGATTTCTAATGTACACTGAGAGAAAACTGTGTAAAAACTTGAGAAACCTTTCTAATCATCGAGGTTCTATCATGGTGATGGTGATTTCAGCAGCGTCGATGCATCTTTCCAGGAAGAACCCGGGCTGTGAAGCCTCCCGAGGCAGTCCTTCATTTCCCAGCATCTTGTCCACTTCAGCCATATCAGGCCTGTCTTCTGGAGCCTGCTGCACGCACAGTAGACCGATCTGGATCACCCGAAGCATCTCTGATGAACAATAAGAATCGTTCATATTCGTGTCCACCAGCTCCAGTGCCCTTCCTTCCCTATTAAGCATCCAGGCCTGCACATTTCCATAAAAAAGAGTTGGATTTTCGGAAAAAAAATGTTTATTTTATCAATATAAAAACTGTTGGTACAAGGAAATCTATCACTCACATGTCCCAAAAGGTTGTATAAATGGCCTCCGTGATAAAAGGCTTTGTTTCTTTTGCCACTTACTATTTCTAGCAAGATGACTCCGAAGCTGAAAACATCTGATTTTGTTGAGAAGATTCCTCCTCCTGCGTATTCGGGAGACATGTAGCCTCTGCTCCGAAGAAACAACCATTAATATACTAAGGAAACATATATATATATATATATATATATATATATATATATATATATGTATATATATATATATATGTATATATATATATATCAAAGTTGCATCATGTAACTCTGAGATCCAGTTGTTTCCAGCTTATTTGCAGTTCAGTTAATCACTATGTTTAATTTAAGATCGGTTTCAGTTTGAAAGGAAAGGGGGCCTTACTGTGTTCCAACTATTCGCGTTATGTTGTCTCCAGGCTCGTTCCCTCGGAAGCTTTTCGCAGTGCCAAAGTCTGATATCTTCGGGTTCAGCTCAGCATCAAGCAAGATATTTCCAGGTTTTAAATCCCTGTGAACAACTCTGAGTCTGGAATCTCGGTGAAGGTAAAGAAGCCCCCTGGATATTCCCTGAATTATCTCACGGCGCTTAGGCCAGTCGAGCAAGCTGCTTTTCTTTTCATCTGTCAAAATCAGGCCAGATTAATACTAAAAACTTATGAAACACAAAACATTGTCAGGATTTGAGAAAGACAAACCAAATATGAAGTAGTCCAAGCTCCGGTTTGATAGGTATTCATAAACAAGAATCTTTTCTTTCCCTTCAACACAGCACCCGAGAAGCCTCACCAGATTTCTATGCTGAAGCCTAGCTATACAGATAGATTCATTCTCGAATTCGCCATTGCATTGCTCGGAGATTGCTGAGAGACGTTTCACAGCAATTTCTTGTCCATCTTCGAGCCGGCCCTAAAGCAAGCCATTCTCCATAAGTTAAAGCCATCTAATAACTACATTTTTCCAAGTAATTTATCATGCATGCTATGATATTCTGGCTTACCCTAAAAACAGGACCAAAGCCCCCCTCTCCAACCTTGTTGCGTGGAGCGAAGTTATTGGTGGCCTTAACTAATTCAGACAGCTCAAACAGCGGAAGCTCAATCTCTTTGCGATCATGATAGTGCGTGTAATCCTCGCTATGGACAAACCTCGACATTTCTGCAAGTAGTGTAATGACTTAGTACTCTGATAGAGTTATTAATAATCACTTATCAAATCAGAAAACTTACTTTGAAGTCTGATCTTCAGGTTTTTCCTCTTTCTGTAGATGTAAAATATCAGGGTAATGATTGATAGGACTATGATAAGAGCAGATGGTGGCAAAACCATAAAAAGTAATTTCTTTCGATTCTTTCCATCATCACCTTCCTTTCCAACAGGTGCTGTAAATTTTCAGATCAAACAAAACAGTTAAATCCATTCTCATGAAAAAATAAATTAAAGGATGATTTGAAAAAGTACTAAGACAAGAATTGATGAAACCTCGAATTAAGGCATCCAAACCATGTTATAAGTTTGTTACCTAACTCTGAAGAAGCCAACCTGATGTAAATATCCTCGCCAGCTACCGGTGACTCTTTCATGTCCATCAGATCCCCAGACCAAAGCAAGCAGCCACTATCTCCATTGCTAACGTCCAAGCTCGAATAAGCAGTACAGTCACAATCATTCAAACAGACTTTACCACATTCATCAAGAGAAACATTTCTGATAAATGTGGAGTTATGCACATTTGGCAGTTTCAGATTGATACACTCGAAATCCATCTGATCCGCTGGAACAATTCAACGGCGTCCTCCTAATACAGCCATCTGAGGAAACTCCATTGTCCCAATTCTCACGATTCTTCGGTTCAAACTTATCCAAACAATCACAAAAGGCTGATGTATCAACCTTACAATTTCCATATGATCCACATTTTCCATAGCTGTCACAGTTATCAGCAGGTGCAGACAAGTATATTTTCCACGACGGATTCGTAGTTTGATTGTCCCATATCCAACGAATTCCAACTCCATCTATACCCAAGGTAAACCTTGAAAGAGTGGAACCTAGGAGCTTGAACCTATAGAACACCTCCTTGTTGTTTAAAACAACCTCAAAGCTGAATATCTTGTTTCCAATCAATCCTGGAACTCCATTAAATCCTAGGCCATTCCATGGTCCAGTTCGATAAATCAAACTGTTTTCCATGGTTATCATCTTCTGGGGATATCCAGAACGATCGAGTCTGTATGTATAATCACCTGGAGAAGGATCTCCAGCACTTTTCCACGAAGAAACGTAAACCTCTCGACCTGTAGTCAAATTCCAGCCAAGCTTCATCCCTGGAAGGAATGTATCAGATGGATAGTCAAAGCTCTGCCATAGAAAATCCTCTGGATCATCATTATTGGCATCTTTCACAACAAGATTTCCACTATCCAACAACTGCACAACGGGATTCTTTACAGCCCTCGAATTACTTGAGGACCATATCTCAATATTCATTTCATTGCGAAGAACAAGAATTCCCGATGCGTTGACCTCCAAGAAGCCTGTTGGAGTATTCAGGGGAACTTCTCTATTAGCAACCCAAACCACAGTTTTCTCCTTAATGTTGTTGTACCTTATTCTCACGTACTTATTCGAAGAGTTACCTGGGATGTAAAATCCCAGTTCAAAGCTACCACCAGCTGAAACAATGGTTTCGTTATCTCTAAGGACTTTGGCTACTGTGATGGTGTCTGTAACACATGAAATCCTATGAAACAAGAACGAAAAGAAAACGACATGAAGCAAGAAAAGAACCTTAACAGCTATCTTCATGCGTTTCGATATTCTCCCACAGCTTAACTTCTCTCAGTAGTATGTGTTAATGATCAGATGGATAAGAAATGACTCAAAGAGAGAATCTAATACTCCTTTCACTTACACAAACTGATTATTTTGACTAGAATAAGGTTTAAACTAATCGAAGTCTGACATTTGAAAATAACCTAATTGTTTAATTAGAACATATTTCAGGCTTGATTCCTACTCTGCTTCAAAATTAAAATCCCACCTGGAATACAGTAAATTATCTTCATGCACAAGTCACTATCAATATATAGTCAAAAATCAATGTAAAGACTTTGAATTGTCAAGCTATAACACAGATACTATGCCATTTTGGTCCTATATATCAGTAATTTCATAGAAGCAGTGGAAAATAAATGCCTTGACATAGATAAAACCAGGATTTTTCAACTCCAAGTTTTGCGTCTGAATGAAAGATTGCATATGAAATTACTCTACAATTTACATTAGTCTTGTAGAATTCAGACCAAAGACTCTGAGCAACATAAGTAGCACCTTCCCAGGTCATTTTCTCCCCATATATGTACACCAAAAACAAGAAAATGACTTGTAGAAAAAAATCACCAGATCAAACACAGAGAAGTGGCAATAATTTATTCTTACCTCGAGAATATATACGATTTACGAAGCCGGCCTGTGAAATTGAGGAGTTCTTGCCTTAAAGAATTGCGCCCTTCTGAAAGGGACATGAACATCAAACCTTAATCTACATTAAAAGCTGACTTGGCTAAACAGTTTTCAACCATTTAAGAACCCCATTAATTCAGAAAACACACACACTCAAACAAATTAAAATTTAAAAGAGGTGTTTTTCAACCAAGAAACTTGTGAACCAAGCCAAGAAAATAACTAATCTACCATTAATATAACTGCAAATGGACCTGCTTCATGATACTGCAAATTCATACCGACATTTTTTCAAGCACGTTGCGGTCATTGTTATAAACCTGTCTTGACCGAAAAAACAAAATAGATATAGAGGGAATCAAGGCATATACGGATAATACTAATATAAATGGTGGTGGGAAATTTTATTTAAATTATAACAGGGTATATATCAACTATTATTTTGATTTTGAAAATGACAGTAAATGTTTAAATTAATGACTGCTTTGTAAAAATGCGGAGTCTATTTTCTTTCTTTTTGAAAATAAACAAGTTCAATTTAGATTCTTATTATGCCCTGAAAATTCCAGTCTGGTAAAACATTTATGAGTTAGTCTCTGAGGAGACCGTCTCTATATAGAGACCGGACTAAATTATAAATAGTGCAATAAAGAAAATCAAGGAGGGACCAATTTGTAATTTTTAAAAATTAAAAAAATCACGCGCTACAGTGTTTCCGCGCGTGTACAGTTTTTGCTACAGTGTTTGCTACAGTGTACTTCAATGTTTCAAGTTAAAATGTTCATGTTTTATGTTTCAAGTTAAAGTATTCATCTTTCACGTTAAAACGTCCATGTTTTATGTTTTAAGTTAAAATGTTTATGTTTTATGTTTCAAGTTAAAATGTTCATGTTTCAAATTAAAATGTTCATGTTTTATGTTTCAAGTTAAAGTGTTCATCTTTCACGTTAAAACGTCCATGTTTTATGTTTTAAGTTAAAATGTTTATGTTTTATGTTTCAAATTAAAATGTTCATGTTTCAAATTAAAATGTTCATGTTTTATATTTCAAGTTAAAGTGTTCATGTTTCACGTTAAAACGTCCATGTTTTATGTTTTAAGTTAAAATATTTATGTTTTATCTTTCAAGTTAAAATGGTCATGTTTTATGTTTCAAGTTAAAGTGTTCATGTTTCACGTTAAAACGCCCATGTTTTATGTTTTAAGTTAAAATATTTATGTTTTATGTTTCAAGTTAAAATGTTCATGTTTCAAATTAAAATGTTCATGTTCATGTTTTAAGTCAAAATATTCATGTTTCAAAAAATATTCATGTTTTAAGTTAAACTGTTCATGTTTTATGTTTCAAGAAATGTTCATGTTTCACGTTAAAATGTTCATGTTTTAAGTTAAAGTGTTCATGTTTTATGTTTTACTGTAGCAACTCGACACTGTAGCAAATCGGTACTGTAGCGCGTGGCTTGACACTGTAGCGCGTGATTTTTAAAAATTTTCTGGAATTGCAAATTGGTCCCTCCGTGTTTTTGACTTGTATAACTATTTACAATTTAATCCGGTCTCTATATAGAGACGGTCTCTTCCAAGACTTATCCAACATTTATTTTGCAAAATTCATATTTATAAATTAATAAAGAAATTACACTCATATTGATATTACTCCGCCCAGCGATTGATTATGGCCATGGGACGAGTTGATCCGAATGGGAGGTATGCACGTATGATCTATGGACTATTAATCAGTTTTGAATACATTTTGACATTGAACTAAAAGTTGAGTCTTTGGCCTGTTTACCAGAATTCAGTTCAGTTCAGTTCAGTGAAAATGTAATTTGATGAAATTCAGCTTAATTCAGTCATGCTGATTCCATTTTTCAATACATCATTTTTACTTCAGTTCAGTTCAATTCAATTCAATTCAGTTTAATTCAGTTCAGTACATCAAGTAATAAGCTCTAGTAAACAGGGCCTTTGTCTCTTTGACAACTATTAATAAAAAATTGAATTATTCAAAAAAAATTATCATTTATTTAAAAAATTGTTACATAAAATTTATGTAAGGTAACATACGCTTGAGTTTGATGTTAATTAATTTCGTATTGGTGTTACCTGATAACTTGAGTGACATGAATAAATTATCAAGTAGTGTTTATCATCTTACTTGCGATCAACTCATTGTCTCATTAGTTTAAAATGGGTCCAAGTTACAAAATGTTATAGCTAGCTTACTATTGTGGATTCGTATTAGAATATGGTAAACAAAAAGATAAATATGCATAGTTTCCTTTGCTAAACTGATTTAGGATTCGCATGAATGTATAGTTTCCTTTTTGCCAAACTGATTTAGAATTTGTTGAAGGATTTATATACATTTTTAGGATCTGGACGTGGGGATAATGATGAAAAACACTAAAGAAAAAATATCAATGTGTTACATTAATTGAAGCATTGCCGGATGAAATTATGATCGATATTCTGCGCAAGCTGAGAACTAGTAGAGAGGCGACAGCAACATGTATGATTTCAGATTTCTTGTTGCATCTCAATGTCATTGCCAAATCTCAATCTTTTTAAACACTTTCCAATGAAGAACGAAGATGGCCATACTCCGAAAATACGCATAATTCACTTTGTAGATATATGATGTTGAGAGTTCAAGCGAATGCCCCTCGGTTGCAGAAACTCCAACTGGATATGGACGAAGAGTGTGAAGATGAACCATATTGCTGGAAAACTGGTGTAAGTTTCCCAACATTCGAAAACTGGAGCTTAGATTCAACCAAGAAGATCGTCAAATTGAACTCATCACTGCTGTCATACGTGCATGCCCAAGCCTCGAGAAGTTGACACTCAAGTACGAGATCCAAAAACCAGAAGCAACTAGATTTCCTTTTATCTGAGTTATTATACTCCCACTGTCACTAAAGTGCTTTGGCCGGGACGGAGAAGTTTAGACTAATCTTGTATCGTGTGTGCCATGGAAGATATGTCCTCCATTTTAAGGGATTTTAGCTCCTGTTTTAAGTAGTTTTTTTCCCATATATGAATATAATCTAATTCAACTAGTAGGGCTCCACCGTGCGTTGCACGGCGTATTTGAGCACTTATTAATTTAATTTTAGATTATCATTAGATTGCATGTTATATAAATGATAATTTGTATAATTTATGATATAGGCCTCGTTTGGCTATCAGCGTTTAGCTGTTAGCGGATTTTATTAGCTGTTAGCTGTTAGCGGATTCTATTAGCTGTTTTGACTAGCGGTTTGACTAGCGGTTTGTATATGATTGTTTGGCAAATGACAATTAGCTGATAGCTGTTTCATTACGTTAAATGACTGAAATAGACATTAGTACAATTTATTATTATTTATATTTTGTAGTGTGTTACTTGTTTATCGAAAATTATTATCACTATATGTTCATTTATTTTTATGATGTTTATTATTTGAATTATTATTCTTTATTAATATAGGAAAAGTCTTGGGAGTGACCGTCACTATATAGTGACCGGACTAAACTATAAATAGTGCAATAAAGAAAATCAAGGAGGGACCAATTTGCAATTTTTAAAAATTAAAAAAATCACGCGCTACAGTGTTTCCGCGCGTGTACAGTGTTTTTCCACTGTGCGCTACAGTGTTTGCTACAGTGTACTTCAATGTTTCAAGTTAAAATGTCCATGTTTTATGTTTCAAGTTAAAGTGTTCATGTTTCACGTTAAAACATCCATGTTTTATGTTTTAACGTCCATGTTTTATGTTTTAAGTTAAAATGTTTATGTTTTAATTTAAAATGTTCATGTTTTATATTTAAAGTTAAAGTGTCGTTAAAACGTCTATGTTTTATGTTTTAAGTTAAAATATTTATGTTTTAACGTGAAACATCTACACTTTAACTTGAAACATAAAACATAAATATGAACATGTTTTAAGTTAAAGTGTTCATAGTCACCTTTCCTCTCCCAAACGTGAACAGTACCTTTCCTCTCCCAAGCTCCCTTTTTTCAGATCTTGTTCGGGGAGGTGATCGCCGGCGCCCATCGCCAGGCCGGTCACCTCCCCCATTTATTCCTTCTTTTTTAGGTAGTACACCAGCTCCTTTTCGCACACCTACAGTACCAATAGGCCGGAGCCACCATCGCCGCCAGCCCCCGCCACAGGATCCCGGAACGTTCACAACGCCGGAGCACTGCGGAGCCAACGATCGGGTCACCCACAGATCGGGGCGTCGTGACAACCGTGCCGGAGCACAGCTCCAGATGAACAGAGGCAGCAGACGGAGCAGATCCGGGCCTCGCCGGATCCAGGCCGGGACGCGCCAAACGGCGCCGGAGCCCAGACGGAACAGGACAAAGACGGAGCAGATCCAGGGCCGGATCCCCACGGACCACCGGATCCCGGATCCTTGCGCCGCACAGACGTCGCGCCGGAGCAGATCCTCGCGACGCACATGGAGCCCAGCTCCAGGCGAGCAGCCCACTTCGCCGGTCTCACCAGTCCGGTGCCCGCCGCTCGATGCCGTCATCGCGCGGCCATTTTCGACGGACATTCAGACTGACTCAGGTCGGTTATGCCGGTTGGTCGGTTAGCCGGTTCGTTCGGGTCGGTTAGGCCGGTTCAGACCGGTTGGTCCGGTCGGGTTGGTATCTATTCTATTGGTTCTGGTCCAACTAGAGGATGAGTTGGTTTTTTTACTTTATTTTTACTATAGTAGTTTTTATCAATAAGGTCGGAATATTTGAACATGTTATTATTTGTCAACTTTAGTTTATGGACGGGTACGTTTCTGTTTCAGAAACTTTGGTTGACTTCAAATCTGGTTTATGGGTGGTCAGTTAGGAGAAATCCGAGTCAGAATAGTAATTATACGTATTTCTGGCGATACTATCCCCATATAAACTAGATTTGTAGACAGTGGAAGTTAGTTTAACTTCTCTCTGTTAAATAATATCTTTGTTTCAAATTTCTATATTATGTGGTATATGCTAGCTAGTTAGACCCGGATTGGTTGGTATCTGCCCATAGTATTAACCTTATAGTAGGGGATATGATTTGATATTGGTCTTTTTGCGGAACTACTTGACAGACTTGGGGAGCATCCTTGCCCATTTGTTTTGTTATCTCTCTTTAACCGTGTTAGTTTGGCGAGAGAGAAAACCCCATGGGCTTCTGGACTAGGTTTAGGCTTAGACTGGTAGACTTTGATTAGTTAGCTTAGAATACAAGTTAAGGTGCTACGCTTGTCGGGTAGTTCGATACTCTTGAGTATTGGACCATAAGATTTTACGATGTATCCCTTTTTTGATATAAGCCTTCGGGCTCACAGCCTTCGGGCTCACAGCCTTCGGGCACCACAGCCTTCGGGCTCACCAGCCTTCGGGCACCACAGCCTTCGGGCTCACCTGCCTACGGGCACCACAGCCTTCGGGCTCACCTGCCTACGGGCACCACAGCCTTCGGGCTCACCTGCCTTCGGGCTCATCTGCCTCCGGGCACTACAGCCTTCGGGCTCATCAGCCTTCGGGCACCACAGCCTTCGGGCTCAAAAGCTTCCGGGCATCACAGCCTTCGGGCTCATCCGCTTCCGAGCAACATTGTAATTTTATTTTATTGGGTTGAGGAGCCGTCAATAATCCTCAAAAAATTTAAGGAAAAAAAAAAAAAAAAGTTAAAGTGTTCATGTTTTAAGTTAAAGTGTCCATGTTTTAAGTTAAAGTGTCCATATTTTAAGTTAAAGTGTTCATGTTTTAATTTAAAGTGTCCATGTGTTTACTGTAGCAACTCGACACTGTAGCAAATCGGTACTGTAGCGCGTGGCTTGATACTGTAGCGCGTGATTTTTTAAAATTTTCTGAAATTGCAAATTAGTCCCTCCGTGTTTTTTAAACTTATATCCTATTTGCAATTTAATCTGGTCACTATATAGTGACGGTCACCCAAGAGACCAACTCATTAATATATCTACATCTATTTAAAAAAAACTTTTTTTGAATTAAAATACTTGAAATTTATTTTTTATATATTTAAAATATGTGTAATATACTTCAAAAATAAATTTAAAATAGTGTAAAAAACCTTAAAATGTACGTACACAAATATGATGTCGTACCTTAAATTTACTAAAAGCTTATTATTTAGTTATATAAAAGGTTTTCTAATTAGTTTTAATGAATTTGAAAAGGAAATTTGTGAGGAATAAGGATATAAAAGATATTTTGTAATATTTCTTTGATTAACTTTTTACAAACGCTGCTCTTTCTAGCGTTTCAGAAATCAGAGGTTTCACCAAAAAAGCTAATTAGAAAACTCTCCTCACCAAACACTAGAAAGAGCTGTTTGACAAGTCAACAATCCATATTTAACCCAAAAAGCTAAACGCTCTTCAAAACTCTCGTCACCAAACGGGGCCATAATGTTGTTGAAGTAAAAAAGAATATATAGCTAAAGTTAAATTAAATTCGGGAACCTGTTTGCGCTAACTTTTTTTGAGCCCGATTGAAATGAAATGAAAATTATTATATTTAAAAAAGAATCAGAGATTTTGTTTGAAAAATGTAAATTATAATCTTTATCCAACTATTTTCTTTCTCGTTTTGGTAACAATATACTAAAATTTTCACTGTTATTCCGATTCTCCAAATATTCTTCAACTATACATATTGCTCATTTTGATCAAAGTCATACAAAATAAATCAGCACATTAATGATCAAATAATGTCTAAGATAATTCCATATATTATAAATACCGCCGATTGTATCTTCTTATATATTTTGTTTCTAAATAAATGGGAGAATAACTTAAATAACTACAATACAAAATGACCATCGTGATTTGATTGCTAAGAATATGTAAATTACCAAATTACTAAACAAATAATATTGATTTGATGATTACCATTATAAATGGTGCAATATTTCATACCCTAAATATGTAAGTAAATCATTTAGCGAATACTTATTTATTTGACATACATTATGAAGTGAATAACTATTATAGTTCCCTTTAGAGATAATGTAAATATATTTGAACCTATCTTGTCTGGATCAATTTTGTTCACTTTGTTTGTAAATAAAGTTTGTTCATTTTGTTTCTATTAATACTTAATAATTACCGTATCTTAATATTCAAATATATTAAGATATGTTTAAAGATATCCGTATATATATATATATATATATATTTAAGTTCAAGAAAGTAAATAAGATATATCATAAATTAAATAAATTAAACTGTGTAGCATATTCGAAAAATACAAAAACAACTCAAATACGATGTTGAGATAATATTCCAAAAACATTCTTGATCAATAAATATCATTTTATTTTGAAATTTCCAACGGAAAGGATATGATATTAAGCAAACTTGTAGGAATCACCTAATCTATTCCGGGAGATTTTTGTAAGCCTTCTATATTCCTCGTTCAAGAATTTCAACATTAAGTTTCCTTGGAAATACATAAAAAATTGCAAACTATATTTTGCATATATCTTGAAAAAAGTATAGGATATTTCACATTAATTAATACTCAAACTTGTGATTGGCTGAGATTGCGAGAACATCATCGATCATTTGATGATATCATCGATATATAACAATACGATAGCTTTTCTATGAATACTAATTTACAGTAAAGGAGAAGAGAACTGAACCAAGCTTTTCATCCTCGTCTTCAATCTTTCTTCAATCTTCACGTTCTGATTCATATATATCTTCGACCATTCCAAACCTTTGACCGTCGGTCCATAACTTCATGGACCAATACTAAATTTATATAATGTATCTATTCAATAATGCGTCACGTTATACATAGTAATAAGCAAGTTTTTTAATCACTTATCTCTACTCTATATAGTTCTGCACATCATACTATATCAAAAAACACATACATGATACAGCCGGAAAATTGCAATCCAAATATTGATACAAAATCACTTAACATGAATATGTATCAAAAATCAACAACACATGCACACAAAACATACCATGGTCAGGTGGACTTGCTAGAACATCGATCAGAGAGATTTCTAAAATCTCGAAATTTGCAAGTGTTCGACTGCTTATGAATATCAAGTCTTTTCAAACCCAAGAATTATAGACAAAGGGAGCACTAATAATTATAATATAGGGTTTAATTTGTAAGGAGTCGTATCTATTCTCAAAGATCCTAATCTATGAATCAATCAAAGATGAATCAATCTCAGCATCGGCAGAGAACTTTAAAGAAAGAGACGAAGAAAGAAGTTTTTGAATCAATCCTTGCATGGCCGGGTACGTGTAGTATATAATATGAATTCTGATTGAGATTTTGGGGCCGAGACTCGGGAGTCAACCTATTTAGAGGAAGTTGATCAATGTAAAACTACGGTCGTATTGTTTTGTACTTCTGCCAGTCAATACAAATATTATACCCTAAATATATCAATTAAAAATCAATTATCCAACGATAGTACAAAATTACCATGTGATTTATGTACAGTGAAACCTCTATAAATTAATACTCGATAAATTAATAACCTCGGTAAAATTAATAATTTGTCCGGTCCCAACTCGGGACCAGTATTAAATTGGATCTCACTCGATTAAATAATAAGATAATAATTTTTTTAAACCCCAGTGTATATATATTGGTCCCAACAAAACTATAAATTAATAATTACTATAAATAAATTTCATATATGCTTCAAAATTCTAAAATTGTCTTGTGAAAAATGAAGGTATAATAACTTGTTTTTTGTTGAACTTCAAATCTATATTGAGTTCATGCATCTTTAAATTTCCTCATTGCATTTAAGAGTTCGGGCACTGTCTTCTCATACTGCAACAAAAAGTTGTGAAGAGTTGTTGATGCTTGCAATGCTTCTTTCCGAGTGATCGATTCCAACGCTATTGAATCATTCTCAACTTCATCATCAACTTGATTTTGAATGGTATCCGCACAATTTCTTCAATGCTTTGAACCTTGTAAGATTCATTATTTCCTAATTTAAAAGTCACACTCAAACCTCTTTAAATTAATAAATTATTAATTTATCGATATAATAATATTTTGCTAAATTAATAAAATATCGTGGTCCCAACATTATTAATTTATAGAGGTTTCACTGTATATAATATTACAGCGATATATGGTACAAAATATATCAATTACAAACAGCTAGTAGTAATTGACATTTTTAACGTATATATCATTGACAATTATAGATTATGTGAATATTAGCATAGATGTGTTAATTATAGCACATAATATATAAGCATTATCTATGCTTGTAAAGAAGACATAAATTACGCATTGGCAATTCTATTAAGCATTATCTATGCTTGTAAAGAAGACATAAATTACTAAACAAAGAAAATATTAATTTGATGATTTAATTAATAGAGTGAAATACATTCCTTAAATACATAAAAAATAAACATAATTAGAGATTACGACGTCGATTATTCCACACACTTTTTGAATCGAATAACTATTCTAGTTCCCTTTAGGGATTAGACACTTAAACATGAATGTGTCCTTCACTTCAAGGGATTTCGGCCCTGTTTGCTAGAGCTTATTTTTTGTTGTGCTGGGCTGAACTGAACTAAAGTGAACGGAACTGAAATGAAAATTAATGTATTGAAAAATAGAATCATCATGACTTAATTAATCCAAATTTCATCAAATTACTTTTTCGCTGAACTGAACTGAACTGATCTACAGAAAAAGATTAGCAAACAGGGCCTTCATCAGCTCATGTTACAATAAAAAAATAAGTATAATTACTTTTACTTGTATTTCTTCACATCGCACCCGGAATCGCCAAAAGTGAATATCTATATAGTAATTTCGAATGTTTTTTTTTTTGAAAGGGAAAATTTTATATCACTTCAAGTTACTGGAAATCGTCCAGTATCTGTTGACAAGAAAAACGATGGTGGGCTATCCCATACAGTGGTGTCCTCTAAGCTCGTTTTCGCATAACTAGCTAGCGAATGAGCACAGTGATTTCTATCTCTTGGTGTCCAGAACGGTCTATCAAAACCACATTATGCTAGCTTATCCTGTATACCAATAATTAGATTCGAAACAACAATAGCAGGATCTGCTTCTTCCCGAATCATTTGTATGAGTCCCAGGGCATCTCCTATGACTGACACATCTGCAGCTCCCAATTCCTCTGTCATTAACAAAGCCTCGTATAAAGCTGTGCCTTCTGCTAAAAGTGTGTCTGTAACACCAAGAATTCGCTTCGATATTGCCCTGACTAATCTGCCACTCCCATCGAATAGCACTGCTCCAATAGCTGCTGAGTCCGAGGTCAATCCCGCATCAAAGTACAACTTCCATCCTTCATCTGGCGGCTTTAACAAGGAGTGGACATGTAGCCCAGCGGACATCCTTTCCGGCCATCCATTCGCGTCCTTGAAACTTCTGAGGTTTGCAATTGCAGAACCAGCTAGTACTGCTGAGTTCTGGTCCTTGCCTTGGAACAATTTCATATTTCTCCGCCTCCAAAGTGCATCGAAGATCATGACCACCACTTCAGCTGATTCTGGCTCATTGCTGTCAATCAGATTCTTGAACCAGGTACTACCTCGGTTTCTCCTAGCTGCCTGAACTCTATCATTCCATCCTACCGCCTCCCAAACCTCCTTCGCACAAGCACAATCAAAGAAGAGATGTGAGGCTGACCCATCCTCCTCTTCACAGAACAAACATGTAATCGGGACCATGACCCTCTTCTGTCTAAGGTTTGAGCTCGTTGCGAGGGTGTCTGTTATTAACCTCCAAGCAGAATGCTTAGCCCTCTGAGGTATTCTCAACTTCCATAGTTTCTTCCAGAAATTTTTATCTGGCGGTGTCGTCAGTATATCATTTGTCGCCTGGTATCCGGGATCTTCAACTAAGACATGATAAGCCGATTTAACCGAAAACTTTCCAGAAGCATTGTAGTGCCATCTCCAGTGATCCATCAATCCCTGATTTCGGAGCTGAATGTTCTTGATGTGCTCCACATCGTCTGTATCAAAGTGTGTCTCCAAAAGGTCCATCCGCCACCATCCTGTGTCTGCATCTATCAGATCTGCAACCTTAGATAAATTTGGCGGTACCTCATCTGGGTTTCTGACCCGAAAGTTTCCAGCTCGAGGTATCCAGGGGTCATGGCATATGCTCGTTTGTAAGCCTGAGCCAATGTGCTTCCGACATCCTCTTTTCAGCACTGTTAATCCCTTAAAGATGCTCCTCCAAGCCCACGAGACTCCACCTACAAGCTGAGTGTCGAGCAGTGACGAGTTATGATAGTATTTATCCTTAAACACCCTAGCAAGCAACGAGTTCGGATTTGTCAAGAGTCTCCATTCTTGCTTGCTCAATAGTGCAAGGTTCGCAGCCTGTAGGTTTCTAAATCCCAGTCCACCATTTTCCTTTGCCCGCGACATCTTCGCCTAAGACACCCAATGTATCTTCTCCTTTCCCGCATCATTCTCCCCCCACCAGAAGTTTCCGATCATGGTTCTTATGTTATCGAGTATGTTATCTGGTATGCTGAAGCAGCTCATGGCATAGCTCGGAACTGCCTGTAGAACAGACTTAATGAGGACTTCTTTACCAGCTTTTGAGACATTTCTTTCACTCCAACCATCGATCTTCTGTCTAATGCGCTCCTTGAGGTATTCAAAGACTTCTGTTTTGTTCTGGCCTATCTCTGAAGGTAACCCTAAATATTTCCCATGCCCCGGGACCTCAGGGAATTTCAGGGTTTCACAGATTCTTCATCTTATATTATCTGAGGTATTCTGGCTGAACATGATGCCATATTTATCCGTATTGATTCGCTGCCCCGATATGTCCTCAAACAATGTTATCGCCCACTTCAGGTACTCAGCTTCCTGTACTGTTGCCTCCGCAAATAACAGCGTATCGTCTGCAAAGAACAAGTGCGAGATTCTCGGCCCTGAGGGAGAAGCACCGAGGCCGTGAACCTTACCAGCTCTCATAAGGTCCGTTAGCAACATAGAGAAAACCTCTGAGCATATGATAAACAAATAAGGCGATAGCGGATCACCCTGTCGTAGGCCTCGCTGTGGTTGTAAATGTCCCATCTCTCCCCCATTGAGTATGAATGAAAACAAAACTGAGGAGATGCAAAGCCTGATGAGCCTGACAAACTCTGCGGGGAACCCCATCCTCTCCAGTGTTCTATACACGAAGCTCCACTCTATTTTGTCAAACGCCTTGCTCATATCCAATTTAATGCTCATGTGCCCTAAGGATCCCGTCCTCCTCTTTCCCATAGTGTGGTGAAATTCATGAGCAATTAGGATATTGTCAGTAATTAGCCGTCCCGGTATAAATGCAGACTGAGCTTCTGATATGATCTTCGGGATGATCGGCCTCAATCGATTAGTTACCACCTTAGAAGCTATCATGTATACTACATTACACAAGCTAATATGTCTGAACTGGGTAATCAGTTCAGGCTTATGAGTTTTCGGTATAAGTACAATATGTGTGTAATTAACAGATGACTCGAAGGTACCATGATTCAGAAAATCTAGCACGAAAGTAGTAACATCTCTACGAATGATATGCCAGAATTTCTGATAAAAAATAGGACTCATACCGTCGGGGCCTGGGGACTTGTACGGGTGCATTTGCTTCACCGCCTTGCTAACATCCGTTGCTGTGTATGGTCTGGTTAAGCTTGCTACCATCGATTCATCCACCCTTGATTGCAGCCTCCTTAGCACCTCCTCCATAGCCTACATGTTCGGGTTCGATGTGGAAAATAGCTCACCAAAATAGTCAAGGACTATCTTTTGCATGTTATTCTCATCAGTTCTGAGCACCTTGTTCGAATCCCTTAGCCCAACAATCTGGTTTATTGCTCTTCTCTTCGTCGCAAAACGATGGAAATAAGAGGTATTTCTATCGCCTTCTTTGTACCAGTGTTGTTTTACCCTTTGCCTCCACCTTATATCCTCTGCATCTTGCAGCATCTCATACTCCGTCCTGAGCTCTAGGATTCTGTTTCGGATTTCCGTAGTGATGGCACCTTTCTCGAGATCATGGATTGCATTCTTAACCTTTTCCAGCTGCTTCGGAATGTCCGGAAACTTTTCCTTGCTCCATCGCATTAATCCCAAGGAACAATTCTTCAGTTTTTCTGGAAGTGAGCTTGCCGATTGCTCCCGTCCCTCCTCCACCATTTGAGTGCAGTCGGAAGCTTTTATCCAGTGTGCTTCAAACCGAAATCTTCTTTTTCTGCGTCCCCTTTTTGTTGTCGGATCTCGTTTCCGAAGTTGTATGTGTATGCAGTGATGGTCCGAGTCAATCATAGGCATATTGTGTACCGACGACCATGGGAATATGTCGTAGAAGCTTTGGTTGCAAACAGCTCTATCCAGTCTACTTCTTTGAGTATCCGGGTCTATCAACAACTTATTCCATGTGAAAATAGGACCCGAATGTCCCATGTCAAACAACCCACAGTGGTCTAGAGCACCCCTGAAGCTCTCTATTTGCAATTCCGCTCGAGGGCCAGCTCCCTTGAATTCATCTAGTGACAAAACTTCGTTGAAATCTCCCATACAAAACCACGGGATTGTGGGATCATTGTTGTCGAGTTGCTTGAACCTTTCCCACCATTTCCGTCTCCTGGGGACTGCGGGTTCCCCATAAACTCCAGTAATACGTATCTTTTGATCACAAATAGTAGCTAAAACATCGATATAACGACAAGAAGATGTTTTTAATTCAACAGTAATATCCTTCCTCCATAACATTGCAAGGCCACCTGAGTAGCCTTGTGACTCTGCTGCTACTCCAAATAAATTAAATTGAGACTTCAAACTATCTATAACTTGTTTTGAACTTCTAGTTTCACAAAGAAAAACAATAAAAGGTGATTTAAGGCGTACCAAGGTACGCAGTTCACTCACTGCCCGAGCTCTTCCCCCTCCCAGCCCGCGGCAGTTCCAGCTCAGTAGATTCATTGGCCTGGGCAGGGCTGGAACTCACCAGCCTCTACCGTTGCTTCGCCCGCACTTGCCAAGGTAGGGGTTGTTTTAGTCACGATCGGAATCTTCTTCAATTTCTTTGGAATAGCCTTTGTTTCTGTGGTTGCATCCAAGGCCAGTTTGCGTTTTTCTCCTCTGCTGGTGTTGTTCAGTATCTCCTCCAGTATCCCACTGTTCTCAACCGTATTGTGTTTCGCCGGCAACTTCCTCGGCTTGTGAGCTTTCTTTCTGGATGAACCTGCCCCTTCAGAGGGGTTCGTGCTTTTCAACATTGTTACTATCCGATGGGCGCTTAATATTTTCTTTGGAGATTTCTTTCTTTTGTATTTTGAAATTTTTGCTGCTAGCTTCTTTGTCGGCGTGTCGAAGTCGACCCACACATCTGTTAAGAATGGGCTAAGCGGAACATATGACATCGCTTGCACGGCAATGGTCTCCTTTGCTGCATCTTCCGAGCTCTCCAGGTTGATTATTATTGGGTTCTCATCCCTTGTCTCCAAGGGAACATCTTTTGGTGCTTTAGGAAGATCCCTTTTTATGTAATTCTCCAGCTCCACGTTTCTCTGTTTTTGATTCTCTAGCATCTGCATAACCCAATCCGTCGCTTCAAAACGGTTATCTGTTTGCTGCTGATCATATGGTACCATCTCCAAGCCAGTGACCATACCATCCTCAATGTCCATCTCAGCCCCACCTCCACCTTTCGTTGCTGCATTATTCACCTCATATTTTTTCATTCCCAAATCACGCATCAGCCTTTCCACTATATCGCGAACCAGTGGCTCCTTCTTGGAAGTGTCATCACCTCGTAGTTTCATCTTCCTATAGGTTTTGATCTCAAAACGTTCTTTAAAAGGTATCTCCAGTTCCCATGCTTTTTTGATGGCCTCGTTTGCACTCATACCATCCATGATTTCAACGTCATCATGGACTATGTTTTCCCCGGGCACATAGCTTGTTCCTTTAGCCGGAGTTCTGCTCACCTGTGCGGCCCTCCCTGAATTGGGTCGGCGAAATCCTTGCAGCATAGAATTCCGACGTTCAGGCTGGTAAAAAGGTGACATATTTGGTCTAGAAAAGAGCTCTTCAGGGTACCTTTCGGTGTCCCTCTCCTCCGGCGGCACCTGTTGTATGGCGACACAGCCATTATGATTATGCCCCATGATTCCACAGAATCCGCAGAATATAGGCAACTTTTCATAGCGAAATTTCAACTGAATTTGCTGCCCAAGGTCCTCGATGCAGCGGCTTCAATACATTGATCTCACATCGGATACACATGTAGTCTCCAACCATGCTGCCGTCCCTGTCTTTTTCTACTTCCAAGAATCTGCCAAGCTTATTACCAATCTTTGCCGCCGACTTTTCGTTAAGCAGATCGTCAGGGACATCGTGCACATGGATCCAAAAGGGTGCACTATCGAACACCAGTTTCGACGCTACCATACCCGGAAAGGGTTTCCGCAGGAGTAACAGGTAGTCACCGAAAATCCATGGCTGAGTTTCAAAAATCCTATCCCGGTCTCTCGAGTTTGGGAATTGAAACTGGTACAGGTTCAATCCCATCGACTTACACTTAAGCACTCCGGGAAACCCCCAAACAGTCATGAAGCACAATTCAATGTCCTTGCTCGGGATACGTCTTGGCGCCATGAGTTTCCCCACCAGAATGCGATCTGGTTTCACCGCCTCGGCCTCAGATCGCAGATCGTCGGTTGAGATCACCTCGTCTTCCTCCTCCGTTAGCTTGAGGCCACAGTACTTCTTCTCAATCTCAGTAATTGCGTTCGTCATTCTCGTTCCGTTGATGTTGCGTGGAATAGCAGTTGCAGTCTTGCCGTCGAAAACACACAGATCAGATTGGGAAGATCTGTATTGCCGCCGTCGATTTTTGTGCCGAAGAACCCTCCTTTTCCTTAATCCCTATCGTGGAATAGCAGCTGCAGTCTTGCCGTTGAAAGCACACAGATCAGATTGGGAAGATCGGTGATGCCGCCGTTGATATTTTTCCGAAGATCATTTTTCTTAAACCCTAGCAGAGCGCAGTGTAATTTCGAATGTTTGTTGATGGTAAGAAGTCAGTCATGGTGAAAATATTTTTAAAAGATTCATTGCAAAATTGAATTCTAAGATAAATTGAAAGTTATAGCTACTTTCTGCCATCCAAGATGGCATGACTGCCCTTGAAGATCCCTTAATTTTGATGGATGATTACATCTACTGGAATCTTGCACCATTAGAGACGCTCTACAAGTTGTGCAAATGGTTCGTAATGAATCTGTCGAGGAAATTCAAAGTTTATAATTTCACATGGAAATTCTCATAGCTATAAGTTCATACCACGCCATATGAAACGTGGCTGTTGAATATAGAAAGTGCAATTAAGAATACTAATTGGCAGGCAATTACTTGATCTTGATTTCACAAAAGAAGAACAAATATTGTTTAAGAAATGAAAATATAGAAATAGCCAGAAAAGAAAGGAATCAGTAAAAATTGGCCTTCCAAATAGGCAATTGCCAGCCCAATAAGTACCCACGTCCTACTTTCCTAAGAAAGACCGATTCTATTCTATCCCCCATTCATTAATTAGCCCAACCTACTCGAAACTCATTGGCAACTTCTCACAACAAAACACTGCCTTCCTCCAACTGCAAAAGCAATACTCTTACAATTTCAGTCCTTTATCTTATACATTTCACCAATTTTAGTCCCTAAAAAGTAAAATGTAAGAATTCTTCATGTGCTCATCATGAGTGAAAAGAAAATCTGAAACTTAGTTAAAATAGCATCATTTTAGGGGAAACAAACTTGGACCATGTTTGCTAGAGTTTTTTCCGGCTAGACTAAATTGAATTGAATTGAACTGAATTTAAGTGAAAATTAATGTATTGTGTAAAAAGAATCAGCATGACTGGACTGAATTTCATTAATTTTTTTTATATTTTCACTAAATTGAACTGAATTTAATTGAATTGAATTGACTGAGCTAATAAACTCTACTAAACATGACCTTAGTTATACATTTTACTCTACAACCAAAGCGTTGCATTAATGCAAAAAATTTTGGTAAATATGTTTATTTCATGCAACCCTTTGGCTGAATAGCACTGATATTTTTGACTGAGAAGCCCTAGTTTAGGGTAATCACAGATTAAAAAATTTAACAGATGATGAGAAATGTTATGTTGGAATGAAACCTAATACTCGATTGCAGATTAATTACTGTTAATCTTCCATAGAAGTATCATTTTTCTCACTGTTAATCTTCACCTTGATCTGTGTTCCAGTACAAGAATTAATCAATAGTATAAGTTCTCTCCATTTTATTTGAACTAACTATATATAAATTATTAACAGAATAACTAAACTAATTAAACTAAACTGAACACCATCAAATCATATTTCATATAAATTCATCTGAATTGACACTTTGGAAGAAGTGTTCTCAACCGAATGACCTCGAATGTAACTTACATTAAAAACTCGATGATTTCACAGGATTCATCACTCACACTAAGTATCGCATTTTGTAATATCTTTCATATATGTAAGAGGGAAGATACACATTGAAAGCCCTATTTCTCCTAGTCATCAATATTTTCGTCGTTAATTTTTAAATACTTTTCCATCTCACTTACAAAATATAACAAAGTAATATTATTCTAATTAGGAATACTATAGTTATATATTGCCTTTAGGGTATAATTCTCATCAAAAGAATCTTGTTGAACAAAAGCAAAAGTTAAAGGACCAAAATGGTTGCCACCCAAAAAATAGAGGACTCGAACCGCCAATTTCTGGTCCAACCGGCCTTTCCTCATAAACAATCGCGCTAACTGTACCTTAGTTGTCTCCTGCTCTTTCCCTCCCACTTCTTCGAACCCACCCCCCAAAATCCCCTCATATATATCTTCCCTCATCTTCCCCCAAATCTCAGATCACCAAAAACCTCAATTTCCCTCAAATTCGCACACACAAACAAACACGCAATCAATGGAGTCATCTTCATCACCATCAGCATCATCCAAGAGCCAGTCCAACAACTTCCACGACTTCCTCCCCGTGATGGCGGAGAAGCTCGGCGGCGACGGCCTGATCGGCGAGCTCTGCAACGGTTTCCGGCTGCTCTCCGACCCCGAGAAGGGGGTCATCACGTTCGATAGCCTCAAGAAGAACGCCGCCGCTCTCGGCCTGCAGGGCATGTCCGACGCCGATCTCCGGAGCATGCTGACGGAAGGCGACTTCGACGGCGACGGCGCCCTGAACCAGATGGAGTTCTGCGTTTTGATGTTCAGGCTGAGCCCCGAGCTCATGGAGGAGTCTCAGTTTTTGTTAGAGGAGATCCTTCAGCAAGAGCTCAAAAACGATGTTGACTTTTTTTTCTAGCCTCTGTAACAGCACGGATTCATATACTATTTTGATCCTGCTTTTGGATCATCATCATCATCATCATCATAATTGTTAACTTATAAATATACATCAATGAGAAATATGAACATTATTCATTCATTTGATCAGTGTCTAAAACGGTTAAATTTCTGAGTTTTGAACGTTTCTCAAATTTGACAATTTGAAATGTAACGAATCAATGTGTGAAAATGTGATGGTTGCCTTAAAAAAGTACAATTTTTTGTTGTATTTGATTTTAGAGCAAAATGTGTGATTTTTGTATTTTTGTTTCTTTTAGGCCTTTTGCATTTCGAAGAAAGTTCATGAGTGAGGAAGATTTCTGGATTGAAGAAAACTTGTTTGAAGAAGGAAAGTAAAAGGTAATTCACATGATTAGGCAAAAGTCATGAGATATTGGTACCGGATCAAACTACATACTTTCTTGCAAGCATTAAAAATCACATTTGACTTCAACACTAGTATTAGTATTGTAATACTAATTATTTTTATGTAGAAATTTGAAAGTTAAATAATAGATACCGTGGTATATTATAATGAGTGACTGATGTTCAATCAAAAATTAACAAACGAAATTGTAGAATTTGCATTTTTTTTAATGGCCTTTAAAATCTTATGCATGATTATGAAGTGTAATAATAACAAGTTTGGCAAGACACATGTGATTAGTTTAATTATGTCCTCAATTCCTCATTACAATTTATGATCAAATTTACAACACTTAATTTGGAAACAGAAGTAAGATTGCCTATAATATGGTATGTAAAAATCTTTAACTTGCCTTATCTAATTGTTCAAAAACCAAGGTGCCAGTATAAAATATGAGTATATATATTATCATGATAGAATTATAAAGAAATGGTTTCCATAAAAAGAAAAGAAAACGAATTAAGTGCATATATAAATATATTCCTTAATTAATCTGAATTTTCAATTTATTTCGGATCAGATCAGATCAATTTAGTTTAATTTAATTTAGATTAAATGAAATATTATTTGATAATGTTCAGATTCATTTAATTGTACTATTTTTATTTACCACTATAAATTTTTCTTGCTATAGATAAAATTAGTTCTTTTTAATGTAAATCATGTTAGATCAACTCAAATAAAATGGAAGAATATCCTAGAGGAGCTTGGTGAATGGGATCAACGATCCGCCTAACTCGGATATTTATTTTGGATTTTGATAATAATGCAACGTCAATGGAATTGTGAAGACCAATTGTTTTTAATTATCAAATAGTGATCAAATAGTGATTAGAGGTAAGATGATGTCGGTCGAGGATCATCCAAACGGCAAATTGTGTTCGGTGGCTGATCTGAAATTTGGAAAAGTTGTTTCAATTTTTTTAGAATACATTTTGTCACTCATTTTTGACGTGCAAACACTTTTATGTGTGGCTTTGATCAAAAAATCATATGTGTGGCTAATAACGTAAAAGTAACATTAACAGGTGACATCATGAGCTTATGTCCAACTTTAGTAAAAGGTGACATAAGCAATATATATTTTGGTTCTCTATTAAAACTTGTCTCAATTGTCTAACTGAATAATCATAGTTAATACGTGAAAAATTAGGCATGATGGGATTAAGAAGGTTAGACATAAAAATGAGAAGATCAAATATAATACATTAAATGATCATGGTTAATAAGTAAAAGATCGGGATTAAAAGTGAGAAGATCAACATTTTTTCATAGTTTCACTTGAGGGTTATTTTATTCTCTCTTAGTGTTAATCACAATTTAGTAGACTTAAATTTTTTTGTCCAATAATTCCACAATAGAAGGCCAATGCCTCTTTATATTCATTTTATTGCAGATTAATTAGTCACAAAAGTCAATGTCGACTCATTTATATAAATGATATAATTCCATGACATATTACAATAGACCACTGATATAATTGATCAACAATATATACATTGATTGCATTTTTTCACTTCAGGATTGAGAAATGAATCAAATTAAATATGAATAAAATGATTTTAAAAGAAGAAGAAAATATTAATTCAATATTCAAAAATAAACCGTCTTTTTCATGTGAGGACCAAGAAAATGATATGGTGGATTTAAATGGGCTGCCTCGTAGGAGTACCTTTTAGAGGGAGGTCCGTGGAAAAGGCCTGTATTTTGTTTTCTTCCAATTATTATTTACAACCCTTTGAAAATTGTTTCATGGATTGTGTCGTCATAAATTGTGATTTATGATGTATGTGTGATATTTATTTATTTTTCATTTTTATTTACATGTGCTAGTATTTTAGATCAATTTTTAGTAGAATTTTTTCTTTACTTAAAGAGAAAACTATCTGTCCGGATTAACCTGATATGTGGGTATATCCGGAGTCCAATCAAAACTTGCCACGTGAGACTCACTTTCCTTTTTAATTATTATCATGTTACTCTGTTTTTATTTTCTATTTACCCTCACGCGCTACAGAAAAAATCCTCACGCCTGCTTCAAATCTCTTCCACCATTCACCTTAAAACCTTTTCAATTATAGAATGTTATAATTTTTTATAAAGATAAAAAGAGTAAACTAAGAATCAACACATTCAAAAAAAAAATCATTCTAAGATCTGTTAGCATAAATTTATTCTAAGATGTTTTCACCGAAATATTTAAATAATTTCTTCCTTTTGAATATTTTTAAATAAAAAATGAATCATTTGACCATTTTTTGGGGTTTATAAAATCGAACTTATTTGAAAATTAATTTCCCTAAGTCGTTGATTATCGATAGCTCTTTTAAGTTTCAAGCAAGTGCCAGAGGCTGCTATATAGTTAACCAAGTATACTCCAAATAATGTAATCCTTGACTAAAACCATAATAAATATCCTCACTCCAAATTTGAACATATAATACCATTATTCTTGCATATTTCGATTTCATTTCACTTTCGTGTTTGCCTAAAAACATATTGAAACTGTTCGATGATAATTGTAGAGTAGTATCCGATGCAAGTAGTTAAAAAAATACATAAAAATACAACGAATAATATTACAAATAAACTAAGTTTGATTTTATTTATTGGATTCCCCTCCATTTTCTCTTCCTTTATTTACTGTACCATAAAAAACAAGAAATGATTTATATGTGGACAAGAAAAGACAGAATTAGGATATTTGGCAATATAAAGCTGGCTGCTATGGATTTATGGATGGTTAACTTTACCTAAGGCTCAATCAATTCAAGCCGATGTGACACTAACTGTTTCTTATCTTTGGCACGAGATTCGCAGCGTGTTTAAAGAAAAGTTAGATTTCTTTTACGGAAAAAAAATGTTAGATTTGGTAGTATCTCACAACTTGATAATTTCAGGTGTAATTCAGTCACCAAAACAATTAATTTTTATCAAGTGATTAATGCAATAACTGTTTATAATATTTTTTTGAAACATTCTTTAATAATAACTGTTATAATATACTAGTTAGACTTCACCGCGATTATTATTTATTGTTAGTTAGAACATTTTTTTTTGGTAGACTAGTTCAGTTCACTTAAATATATTTAAATTTTTTTCCAGTTCAGTTTAGATTAGATGAAGTACGAGTTTATGGATTTCAGCTTGATTTAGTCGTACTATTTTTATTTCGCAATACATTATTCTTACGTAAGTTCAAATTAATATATGTTGAAAAAAAAAAGTTCAGTTTGGTTCAGTTCAAATCAAATCAAATGAAATATAACTTTATGATATTCAGCTCAATCTGTTTATTTCCTAATACATTTTGTTTACTTCAGCTCCTCACATTTCAGTTCAGATAAAAAAGTTTGGTCTAGTTTCGTTTATTTTAGTTCAATTCATATAAGATGAAATACAAGTTAATAGTATTTAGGTCAATTTAGTTGTACTAGTTTTAATTTGCAGTACAATAGTTTTACGTAAGTTCAAATTAATTATGTTGAAATTAAAATAGTTCAGTTTGGTTCAATAAAGATCAGATCAGACGAAGAGATGTGTGTTGAAGATGAAAGAAAGAATTTATTCATATTTATTTACTCTTCTTTGAGATACGGTTTCTTCACACCGTGTCAATTCTAACATCATCTTTGAATTATTTCTTTTCTCTGCATCATTCTTATGAATTCGATTGACCATCAAGTGTATCACGTCAAACTTCTTAATATCTCTTTAGTATCTCCTTCATTAAGGAACAATCTCTTTCAAATCTTCACAAACTTCAACTTTCTCCTTATTTCTCAAAGGAACAAACTCTTTGATGACATCTTCACAATAGAAACCTCAATATATCTTTTTTCTAAGATCACCTCATCATCACCTTCTTCCTTTTTCGATTCGGTTATTCAATAATGAAATCATCATCTTTTTCTCTTCCACATGACCAATCACAATTTCTTGATGAAAAATTTCTTCCTCAATCTTGGATACTTTCAGATCTTCATCCTTTTGAATTTCGGCTTCATCTCTGCTTCCAATGATCATGGTTACAATATCAACTTCTCCTATTTGATTTCCTATCACAAGATCTCGTTTTTTGCCTCTCGGCGTCTTTGTTAAACATAAGCAGAATAACTACTACTAGAATTAGCAGATAATGTGGCAGCTTGTGATGAAACAACCGAAGTCTTTCTGTCACTGTCCACCATCCCACTTGGATTTCTTCATCTGTCTTGAGTCTTGAGTTGCAGTATCCACAATAGATACATATGTGTTGAATCCACTACCCGGAATAACTGAAATTGGTAAATTAATTTTTGGAGTTGGAATCCCTATTTGTATTCCTCCCGAATAGAACTCTACTTTTGGGGTTCTCTTTCTTTTTCGCTCCTTCCTATCTAGTTCACGTTTTGTATCACTCTCTAAATCATCATAGAAATCACTGGATCTATTATCTTCTGCCTCTCGCCGTCTTTTTTCAGCATAAGCAGAATAATAACTTCCAGAATTAGCAGATAATGTGGCAGCTTGTGATGAAACAATTGAAGTCTTTCTGTCACCGTCCACCTTATCCCACTTGGATTTCTTGTTCTGTCTTGAGTCGCGAGTTGCAGCACCCACGACAGATGCAGATGTGTTGAATCCACTCCCCGAAAAAACTGGAATTGCCACTAATTGATCATAGAAATCACTCTTATCAAATCCGTGAGGATCAAAGACATCCTTGTTGAAACAAGACCCTATCTCGTCAATGTCTTGATAAGTAACAACATGCCTCAAAAAGTCAGGATTTTGGTATTCTTTTCGGTTACGCACCTCAACATTGAAATTTATTCCTTTTTGCCTTTTCAATTGAATAAACTTAAATACTTTAAGTTGCAGTTCATCTGAGCACTTAGCATCTAGTGGAAGTGGAGGTAAGAAATTTTTCAATAAATCAATATCCTTTGACTCTTTCATAGTATCTATAGTAGACCCTTCCATAGTTCCCATAGCCGAATCTTCTCCTGTGGATGATGATGATTTAGTTTCATCATTAATTAAATTAGTCTCTGCCTTACCATTCGATTCAACAAATTGAGAGTGGTTAGTCTTGTCACCAGGTATATGTATATGTACATGGACATTACCTTGAGGATCCCTTTGGAAGGAAGGTTCAACTAGGTCATCGGCCTCAATTTCTTCCATCTCGTCATCTTCGTCGTCGCCATAGATTGAGAGCAAAGTTATTCCCTCAGATGCTTTCTTGTTGTGCGCCATTTGGAATGCTTGGATGAAATTAGAATTGTGCTAGGGTTTGAATTCTTGCGTTTGAGAAGAAAGAAAAGTCCAAACCAGACCTAAATGTCTATATCTCAATCCCTCTTCCTTTCTTTTGTCTTCCTGCCTCTTGTCTCAATAGAAATTAATGCCTTATGCGTCCTTATGTAGACTACATAAAATCCTAAAACATTCAAGAAACTATAATTCTATCAATTTCCTAATCCCTAAAGGAAATAAGTAACACATGATCTAAAATCCTAATTAAATTTGGTTTGATTTCCAACACACACAACAAAATAAGTATGCATTCAACCCTAGTCATGTAGTCAGGTACCATTAACAATATATTTACCATATTTACATTTAATACTTATCCACACATTCAAACCTAGTTAGGTACACTTAGCCATACATTTACTCTATGTACATTTACTATTTGTATATGCACGTTTTTTGTTTTAGCTAGTTTGTCCGTTGACTCAGAAAATGTTTTCAAATCTAAACATGAGTAGAAAGAAAACCCTCGCACCATTTTTTCTTCTGACCAATGAACTTCATGCCCCAAATTGTTGTGCCATAAATCCATTCTAACATATAACAAAAGAATTGATAAAAAATTCTCATACAAGCTAGAAAAAGCCAGTCTTTGCATAATAGTGAAGTATCATAATATTTTATTAACAACTCACATCGAATTATAGTTCAAATGAGATTAAAGTTGGAAATTCTAAACTATATATTAAACAATATTTTCAGCACTATAACCGAATTGTGGAATAATTCGTCTCATTTTTCGAACTGGACCATGAACATTGACGTACTAGATATGGACATGCATCCAATTTTGCGTTCACCTTTATATGTGAAGGATGTTAGAGAGTAGTATAATAAGGGTGTTGCTATTCAATATTGGCATCCAATTTTGCCAATATTGAATGGAACACTAAACCGGTAGTGAGCCCAACAATAGCTCGTGTAGCACAAACAACGCACAATCGAGTTGTTCTTGAACATGCTTTCAAATGATCATTTTGTGAACAAAAAATGATAACGCTCATCGTAGTGTCCACGCCGCCTGACATCACAAATCTTGATAAAGATATAAATTACGATACTCCAATACTAAGAATTATTGGACGATTTACTTCTCAATGTGCATGAAAAATCTTTGAAACAAGGATTTCCTTGTTACATTACTGGTGTCGAGACTCAACCCAAATTTTATGACCAATTTAGTCAATGTCCCAAATCTCAACCAGTGATCTTTCAAATGATCATTTTGTGGTTCATGTGTTGCCAATCTAGCAGGCAACACAAAGTATGGTAAAAGAGAAAAGAATGGCACACCTTGTACTTTAAGGAAGCCAAAAACATCATTTGGGAAGGTGGTACAAATTCTCGAATTCTTGACTTAGAATGGCATCATATTATACTCATGGTTCTTGGCTATTTATACGATCCCAGGATATAATAATTTAATAGGTCACGTTTTTCTTATCTGTAAAATTAGTTTAGTTAAATTCAATTATAGTAAAAATATAATTTGATAAATTTCAAATTAATTCGGTCATGCTAATTTTTAAATCCGTTCCAAGGACTGTATCAAGCAAAACGTTGTCGCAATTTTTCCCAGTATAATTATAATTATAATTATAATTGTTAGATACACGTAGCTCAATGATAACAATTTGATGTGTGCATGGTATCACTCTGAATATATATCTAGTAATTAAAATGAGGAGATCAAATTAAAAAAAAAACTCTACAATTTTAATAGACATGCATGGGATGGGATGGGACGATCGACCCATGAATGAGTTAACTCATCACCATGAACTTCTAGAACAATCGTGAACTTGATCTCATTTTTCAGGTGCATGTTTTCTATTTAAGCATGCCTTTTAATATGTGAAATTTGTGGAATATATATATATATATATATATTTTACATGACAAATTATACATTTTAACGTTAATCCTTGTTACGCATGTTCTTCTGAGAGTTTCTGAATTCAATGAGGAGCATGTTGCTAGTAAAAAATATCAACAACCCTATAATCAACAACTAGAAATTCCCATTATTAAGACACTTTTGAAATTCTGATAATTTAACGCGAACTGTCTACATATATATGATATGTAGAATATAAGTGAAATCGTCAAAAGTGAGTTAATTATAACTATTTTGGTACAATTGTTTTCTTGTATCACCATAAAGATCAAATGGAAAGCAACAGAAATTTGCAACCGACGAGTTGAGTAACTTAATTCATTTGACATCCAATGGCCTACGGGTTTGGACAACTACGAATTGAAAGGTAAAGATATAATTTCAAAAAAAAATAAAAAAAATCATTTTGGTCCGCAATAGAAAAACACCATCATATTTGATGGGATACGGCTCCTACAATTTAAAGAAGATCATAAACATGATTAATAGAGTCTTTGAGTGATTAAGCTTGGATTATCTATATTCTAGACGCACCTGCTTCTTCTTTCATCAACCTAAATCATGATAAGCCTGACAACACCATTTCATCATTGCCCATCCAACCAACCCATACCCCCCTCTCCTTAAACCAATGTTTTTAATACTATTTATAACAAAAAAAACATCAATACAAATAAGACACGGAATAATCGTACACTATACGTAAAAAATCAGTTTTAAAACTGAAAATATCAGACAATTATCAATTAACTTTAACCATACGGTAAATCGCTCTATATGAGGTTGTGCTTGTCTTTAGTTACCCAAATGCAGTGAGGTTACTGGCTCAGCGCTCCAGTCTCCACTCCACTAAAAATTATATATATAAACGCTTCCCTACCGAATTTCTTTCTATTCTCGCCCTCTCTCATCTCGCAGAAATTTGAAAAGCTTTGTCATTTTCCAGTCAACCATTCCCATGGCGACCACGACAAAAGTCTACATCGTGTAAGCTTCTCAGAATCTTCTTCTCGATTTATAATAGTATATTTTTCCAGCTTATTATTATGATAATGTTTTTCCAATTGTTTACGCTGTCGATTTCATACTGATGTTGCTTTATTATTCAATTCGCGATCGGGCTGGGAAACTTGAATTAATGATTGGTGAAGCGTTTGATGTAGATTTGTTGTGATTTTCCAATTTTGTTAGGGATGAGTGTGAATTGGAGTAAAATTTGTTGTATGCATAATTTAAAGGTTGATGAATCAGATAAAAGAGTATTGATTCGTGCAAATTTCAATTTGAAGCTGTTTATATGACTGAGCTCATACAGTGAGGTAAAATACTGAGACCTTAGTTGCTCTTGTGGTTGCTGTATAGATAATGTTGTGGATCTCGTTCGAATCAAGTGATTTGATCTGAAAATTGGTTTTAGTCCTTGATCTCATTGTCGAGGTGTTGAAATTGATCCTAGTACGCGGAATATTTTTGGATTGACGTCTCGAGCTCTCTTTTTATGCCTCAGTTAAGAGTTTAGGTACCTAGTAATATAATTAATAGTGTATCTCAGTTAAGAGTTTTATGAGGTTAATTGATGTTTATATGAGCTAATCAATGTGTGTGTGGAGAGTGGTGTGGTGTGGTGTGGTGTGGGTGAGGACTGTGAGGTTGGGTGTATACACTTGCATTGTATGGGTGCAGATTTTCGCTGATGATAATAATTATGGCTGTGTTACAAAGTTTCAAATTATAGCACATAGGAAGTGCAGCACAACACTACGTAAATAATACCTGGTCTTGAATACTGATGCTTCTTTTGCCAATTGAGTGGCCTGAAATGTATTTGTCTATTACTAGGTTGGTTAATCTGTGTTCGACAGAAGAAATCTTAATGTAACTATTATTTGTAGCAATCCTTTTGCATTGTCATACGGTCTTCTTATATCATAGAATATCTGCTGTGGTATTAACACCCTGTTAGGAAAACCTACTTGATACTACTTTTCTATTAGAGGTGATTGTAAGAAGTATTTTTGTTTTTTGTTCTTCCTGGTACGCTGGTTCAGTGATTTGTTTTTGTTCAGTTCGTGTAAACTATCCATGTATTCCATCTGTGGGTTGCCAGGGTGAGTCATAAAACCCATTCTATAAGCCTTATAGATACATTTCATGCCTTCTTCTTCTCCTCCGTGTTACTTCCGACGATCATATTCATGTATTTATCAAGTGCTCTAGTGATTTAGCATTTAAGCATGAGCATGTGGATGGGTGGAGGGTGGGGGATTAGATTTGGGAGTCGGGATCTTGCTTTGCCCTTTTTTCATATAAGAATTTCTTGCGAAGACCTAATTTGTTTCCGCTACAGGTACTACTCTATGTATGGACATGTGGAGAAACTAGCTGAGGCAATACAAAAGGGGGCATCATCTGTTGAAGGAGTTGAAGCCAAAGTGTGGCAGGTAGATGCTACTCTTGGTTTAGCTTTTACTGGTGTTTCTTCCTGATGCACTTTACTTTACCATTACTCTATTGAAGTTGAATGGCTGATTAGTAATAAGTGAAAACGGTTATAAAACTGTTTACTTATTTAAGTCAGGGCATCAATTTGGTTGAATTGTACCTCTTGTTTTTCCCTATGTATTTCAAGATCTCTTAGCGGTAATATCAAGTTATGGTTAAAGCTCTAGTTTTCCCCCATTTTCCTGCTTTTGCTCGAGGAAATTGCCTGCTTATAACAAGCCTCCTACATCTAATTTGGTTGATGCAGGTTGCTGAAACATTGCATGAGGACGTGCTTGCCAAAATGAGTGCACCACCAAAGAGTGATGCTCCTATCATCACTCCTAACGAACTTCCTGAGGCTGATGGATTTGTCTTTGGCTTCCCAACAAGATTCGGGATGATGTCCGCCCAATTCAAAGCATTCCTTGATGCCACCGGAGGACTCTGGAGGACACAACAGCTTGCTGGAAAACCTGCTGGTATTTTCTACAGCACTGGATCCCAAGGTGGTGGCCAAGAAACAACACCGTAAGTTCCTAATCTCTAGACTTGAAAACACTTTCTCTGAGTGTACTCAATATAAAAACAAGATTTTGCATTAATGACTACATAGAGTATTTGGAACTTGATCTGAAAGACCACCATTACAGGTTGACTGCCATAACTCAGCTCGTGCACCACGGGATGATTTTCGTGCCAATCGGCTACACATTTGGAGCAGGCATGTTCGAGATGGAGAAGGTGAAAGGCGGTAGTCCATATGGGGCTGGGACTTTTGCAGGTGACGGTTCAAGACGGCCAACTGAGCTCGAACTGGATACAGCATTCCACCAGGGCAAGCTGATCGCCAGTGTTACCAAGAAGCTGAAGGGAGCAGCAGCCTGATTTTTTCCTTAACAGAGTTTGGCATCCTTACTATATATATCTTCGATTGCGAAACTATATGATCATGTGATCAATATTTGAGTATAGTTGTTTCCATTAATTACAGACTATTTTTACATCTGTGTAATCAATGTCTATAAGCGCTTTATATATTGATTTGTATGCATGAATGCTTTGACTTGCAATGCTTCTTGGAGATTTATGAAGCTGTTATAAAGCTCATAGACGATGCAATTCTTCAGTTTCCTAAGTCTGTTTATCTAAATTTCGCTGTGTTTTCATAAACTTTAATACTATGATCAGAACTAGAAAGTGTTTCTTTTTGAAATCATAGTTTACTTATGGCAGCCTAAGGTTTCCCAAAACAGCATTTTCATCTATTTCATACTGGTATTTTAGTAACACATACATTTTCATGTTTATTTCATTTGTAACACATATATGTCTATTTTCATAATTCAAATTCAATAATAATTTTTTTTGTCAATTCAAATGAACGTGTTACTAAAATGAAATAAACACGAAAATGAAATCAATTTCATTATTTTAAAAAGAAATAAACACATCAATTCGATATTTTAGTAACACATTTTTTAACTCATAGTTAATATTCGGATATTTCAAAAATCAGAAGGTACATGTTTTTATCGTAAACACTATATCATAAACAAGAAAAGGCAATAAAGCGTAACAGGATTGTTAAATGCATCACTGATGTTAAGATGACGAGACCTAATTACAAAAAGAAAAAGAAAAAAAAACAGCAAAAAAAAAAAACACAGATATTTTGTTTAAGATGAGCAGATATAGATTTAACAAATGTACCAGACAGAAATGAGAATATAGGCCCTCTCTTTTCACGTTTATTTCTTTTTTGAATTGACATGATTTTCATTGTTCTTTTTGCGACTTGTCTTCTTTCTATGCTTTGCCTTTGATCTTATCGCTCTTTGGCTCTTTTGAATTAATAACTAATTAGTTGTAAAAACAAATTCCAGGGCTTTCCATTAGTACTTTGCTAATTATTGATACCCAAAAACAGGAAAAAGTTGTATTAGTTTTATGAAAATGGACTTGATTAACTATTTGGTGGTTGTACGATCGACAACTCTGAATGCGATTAAGAAAATTATACACATAGTATTTCTGTTATGCTTATTGTATAGTCGGTCGATGTTTTTTAAACTTGCTTTCGTCCTTGCTTATAATTATGAATTTGCTTCTTTTCCTAAATTATGAGTTTTCTATTATACGTTTATGGTAGGAATAATACAATACATTTTTATATGTTCATTCCTATCTTACATATTTCTTTTACGACAGTAAATAAATAACAATTACATTTCAACGTTTTAGAAAATATTCAGAAACAAATGATAAAATGTGCGGAGAAGTATCCCACGTGTTAACTAAGACTTCATATCGCAAAGTTCGTTAGGAAATGTGCTACAACGTCCTGGTTTAGTGAACCTTGAACAAACCTATTATAAGGTTCCTATCTAGTATGAACTTGATCCTTCCAAACAGAGGGGTATTACAAATGATCGGGCACTCCGGTCCAAGCGTCATGTCCTTCCTCGGCCAAGATCTCGGGGGGCAAATTCTTGATTAATTCTTTTATTGTCTAACTTCATAGTATGTTGGTGGTTAGATAAGATTTGATCACTCATTCTAGATATTAATAGACGAGTCATTATAGATATGTAGTAACCATCCCTTAATCTCTTCCATAGTTAAGAGACATAACAGCTTGTATGTACTCTATAAATACCCTAGTACTAAATCAATAGAATCAACAACTATTTTGTAAAGTCCATTTTTTGTTGGCCGCTTTGTGGAAGTCAATGTTGCAACATCGCTCTTTTGTGCAGAAAAAGATAGAATATTTTCTGAGGCTTTGCGCAGGTTTTGAAAGAAGAAATAAAATATTGTGCATGTGCTTTTTATGGAACTACATTCTCAGAGATGTCAACAACTCAGTATTGCAGTTCATTAAGGAGTGGGAAGATTCTTTCCATTATCAAAGTTGGAGACATTGTTGTATTCCTTATCTTCAAGGGTTTTCAAGAAGGAAAGTAATTCTATTGAAGGAAGAAAGGAGTATATTGTCGTGAGGAGTCTTTGGAAACACGTCACTTGGCTATAAAGAGGACATTCGTTGCACTGCTAGAACAATTATGACATTCAGGATTTGATATAGTTCGAGAAAGAAGGCAACAGAGTCCGCGTTACTCGTCAACCAAAATACTTCACATGTGCCCACATAGAGACTGGTTTGCTACCTTTGAGCCAGTTAATGGTGGAGTTGTCCTCCTGGGTAACGACACTAAGTGCGAGGTTCGTGGAATTGGAAACGTTCAGATAAAAACTCATGATAATAGCATCAAAACTCTTACAAATGTTCGTTATACGTCTGACCTGAAATGAAATTTGATATCCCTGGGTACCCTGGAGCGTCAGGGATGTAGATATATTGGAGATAATGGTTCGCTCAAAGTTATCAAGGGTTCGCTAGGACGTGTGTTAAAGCACGGGTGGAACAGATCAACCACTATCTCCTTGGACCGGAGGTAATCATTGTAGCAACTGTTAGGACGAGACCTAGATAGTGTGATAGGCTAGTGTGGAATCGCCACTAGATTGTGATGATAAGTTTGTATACTGTCTTTAACATATACTAGTATATGATCTTTATACTGTTTTACGACCCCACAAACGTAGGTGCTTCGCACCGTACTGCGTGATCAATTGCGTGTCTTTTTCAATTCCGCACTTTTAAGTTTTACTTGTTAACTATTTGTAAAACTTAGACGCAATTAGATCACTTTCATAGTAAGTAGGTACTTTCAAATTTCAATAATCACATACTCTTTCATCATCATATTCTCACTTATATAATTCACACTAGCATTGTCAGGTCGCACAGAGCTCAATTATAATACTCCTTCTATATCAGCCGTTTCTGCACATGAGACTTTTTTCAGTCAAAAATTATAAAATTTGACTGAATTTTTGAATGCATAGATAAATAAAATTATTATCATATCTAACATTTTTGGAATCGTTATAACATGTAGTTTATTAATATCAAATTTTTATATCTTGATAATATACGTAGTTAAAGATATTAGCAGTCAAACACGTGTATTGAACACCGTGAAAAGTCAGTTGTGCACATCCAGCTGGTACTGAGGGAGTAGTCGAATTAATATGTTTATATTAAGCTGATAAATATATGTATTAACTAATTATGTGAACAAAGTTGGTACATACTCCCTCTGTCCCGGACTAAACTGCACACTTTCTTTATTTGATTGTCCCACCTTAAATTGCACACTTTCCTTATTTAGCAAACCACATTCATTTTCCTCTATTCATTTCACGCACTTCTTTCTCTAACTCAATCCCCTCCACTCATTTTACAATCCTTAATTTTCTCAAATTTTACCCTTTGTGCAATTTAGACCAGAACGGAGGAAGTAATAAAGGAAATTTCAATTTTACATTAAAAATAACAAATAGTTACTCATGTCATGTCAGTATCTACATACTTGTAGAGGTCAGTGAACTTCGTAATTGAGATTTCCAATGGAAGGATGAGAGGTTCATCTTCCTGAACAGATTTCACCAAAGTGCTGCTCATGATTATCCAAGGGGTCGTTTGGTTCATGTTAGAATTAATTTCCTACAGATTTTGTAAGTACTCAGAATTTAATTCCTTTACCAAAATACTCAGAATTTGAAAAAATTGTTTGGTTGCACATGCAGATTTTGTTCTAGAATCTAAGTATTTTGTAACTACTTTAAAAAAAAATCAAATTAACTAAAAAATATATCACTTATCGTAAATTTCCAAAGCAACACATTTTAGTTAAATCATAACTCAAATCTTAAAAATAATTTACTACAATGACCAAAACGATTGCGATTATCATACAGATTATGGATAATAGATTATATATGAAATATTAAAACTCATCGATTTTGGTATGACGTACTTGAAATGCACAACAAAATAGAAGTGGCCGAAGAATGAAGGTGCACTGTTAGATGAGATTGGAAGTCATTTATAGTTATAAAAGAGGCAAACGAACAGATGATTCCGTGGAAGGTAAATGAGTGAGGAGAAGTAAAATTGGAGGGAAATAAAAATTTGTCGTGTGAAAGTGGAAAAATTACGCGTGGATAAATTTGTAAAATCGTACCAAAATCAACGCGTATTTTCATTCTACGTACCTATGGGAAACTCGGAAACAAATTTCCATCGTTGTGGAAAATGGAATTTCCGCATAATTAATATTTCTGATGTTTTTATTATTTTACGTCAACCAAACAACCGTTCAAATTGTCAAAACCTCAGATTTTGTAATTACCGCATTTCGTACGTATACCAAACGAATCCCAAAAGTACTTGTATGAGCTAAGCCTATAGTTTGGGTAAGGCAATGAAACAACATCATTCGAAATGTGGTGTCTTTTGCATGGAAGGAGTAGGTTGTTGAAATAACGAATGTCGTTGTCGAAGATTGCAGTAGAAAACTTTAGTGCCATGTGATGCATGATTACAATTTAGGTAAAAAAGAAACAAAATTCATTTCCGAGACTTCATATTAATAAAAGTAAGGGGTACCTTAGGATCTATTAACACAATTATCCTTTTTTTTTTTATGAACATAAATTTTCATTTCATCAAGAATCATTACAGTACAAGATTTTAGCCTTCACTCCCAGCCTTACAAAAAGAACCTAGAAACTAAGTGTCCTAACATATGAAAGAAAACACTAGTTCTACAGGTTAATGAAGTACAAGACAAATTAATGCCAAAGTTTAAATTCAGATTCAATGAGAGAGCAAAGCCTTTGAACTATCATGGCTTGTCCCTGAAAAATTCTATGGTTTCTCTCATTCCAGAGGTGATAGAGACTTGACACCAGGAGTGTGAAAACCCTCTTGTTCTTCCTGGCTTGCCAAATGAATAAGAGCCTCTTCAGATGCCTCAGATCCTGTGGAGCAGGAAGATGAAGGAGTAGCAGGACTTGCTTGAAGTAGGGACATTGGATCAATAAGTGTGAAACAGATTCTGTGACTCGATGACAGAAACAACATGAGGATGGAGGAAGTGGTATGCCAAGGTGCTGCAACCTGTCAACTGTAGATAGTCTCCCCAATGCCAATCTCCATAGGAAAAAGGACTGTTTGGGAAGAAGCTTACTGCTCCATATAGTAGCATAGAAAGCCCTGGTGGTTCTTTGTCCTAAAAGGAAATTATAGGCCAGAGAGACCTGGAATTTTCCTTTCTGATTGAGGCAAAGAGGGAGGAAATCCATAACCTGATTCTTCAGAGTAATCAGGACAGTCCAAGCATTGCTGCAATGAGAAGGTGCTATGGCCTTGTCAACAACACAATTATCCTTATCAACTTGACTTTGTGCTATTTCACAGCCCGTGGATGTGAGCTCTCAAGAACTTGGTCAAGCGTTGTCCAACATTCCCTTCTTTATTTCACGGGATGAACGTAGGCAATGGCCATGATCCGCCTTCCCATTTTAGAAACTGCTTGATAAGTTGGCTATGTTCTAGAATCAAAAGGATTAGGAAGGATAAATTAAAATTTAGTATGTAAAATTTGTTTGAATTTAAAAAAGAAAGAACCGTCCTACATCAAAAAGTTTACCTTTGCTAATGAGTGATGATAAGAAGTGACACTGTAAGTCCTATTTATAGGTACACGAGATGCCTAGAACTCCGTGGAAAATGAAAAGTTACTCTAGAATTTCATAAATGTTGTAAATTGTAATAATTGCATACTTTATATCGTAGGAGAAAACAGATACGCACTTTTAAGATTGGACTATCATCTTATATCAACGAGTAACTGACTTTGGCATCGGAGAGTATTCCCGGAAGGATTTCCGAGAACTTGCAGGTATCAATCGGCACGTTGATAGAAATCTCTGACGAACTGACGGCGGTCATCACCGGGTTTATGGGTTGTCAAATCACAACATTGGCGCCGTGTGTGGGGACTATCCTGTGTAATCCCCATGGTGACCACTAGAAGGAACCGGAGAGAGGATCTTCAAAGTAGCAATTCCGCTTCTAGAACGATAACTGATAGAAGGAAAAGCGAGCATCAGGAGGAGGAGCAATACGAAGAAGAAGAATATCAGTCACGAGGAGATGAGCGTCTAAAGGACAACGCAGAACCCTTGGACCACGCCCATCCAAGAGAGAAAGAATCATTCGAAGCCTTCCTGAAAGCACAGAAAGAAAACCTGTTCGCCCAGTTCAAAAGTGCCAGAAGGACTCAAGACGATTCCAGGGCCAACACTGATCAGAGGGGCGAGAGGTCAATACGCATTGATCACCCAGAACACTTCCAAGGAAGCCGAAGAGTAAATGTAGAGAGAAGGGAAGAGCGCTATGTATTAATTAGACAAGGAGAAAGAAAATAAGAGAGATCCATCTTAATTGGACATAGAGATACTTTAATCTATGGCAAAGAATTACAATCAATCATTGCGGATGACGAAAGTGACTATTCTCCCTTCACTAAAGATATACAGGATTACCCGATGAGCGACAATTTCAAATTACCTCTCCATGTGAAGATATACGATGGAGCGTCGGATCCAAAGAATTTCTTACACTCATACATGAACAGTATGAGATTTCGGATTGCCCCATTGCCAGTTGTTTGCAAGGCGTTCCCGATATTCCTAACAGGACCGGCAATCACCTGGTACGAGAACCTCCCCCGACAAAGTATTAGGTCATGGGCCCAATTATCTGATATGTTCCTGGGAAGGTTTTATAGAAATTAGAAATTCGAGCGCACAATTGCTGATTTAGTTAATGTAAAGCAGAATAATGACAGTATTGGGGAATATCACTTAAAAATGGTAATGGAGAGTCTTCAGGTTAAAGATCTCTCCTACCAAATGTTTTTAGGGGCGTTCATGAGCGGGCTCAAATCAGACGACTTCTATAAAAAAATATGAGAAGAAATGTCCAGTAACGAGCGTGACCTATAAAAACTGGTAGAGCGGTATGTTCGCACCGAAGAGGCAAATGACAGGAAAATAGAAAATGAGAGGGGCGTCAAAAAACCATTTGAAAATGAATCAAAACAGCAGGGCAAAAAGGACAAACCACCACAATCATCCAGGACAAAAGATGGCTTTGGGCGAAAACCTTCGAAGAAACGCCACTGACGAAATCTAGGAAAGAGGTTTGGCAAAATAATAAGGATCTCTTCAGGGATCCTAAACCAATGCTGGCGCCTCCAGATGAACGCACGAAAGAGTTTTATTGTTCTTTTCATCGGGATCATGGACATGATACCGAGGATTGCACAGCCCTCAAGAGAAAAATTGAGGATAACATAAAGCAAGGGAATCTTCTCCAGTACAAGAAAAATACCAGTTATGGTAACATGGCTATTGCTCAAACAGGAGGAGAGGCGAAAGCACAGGGTAAAATAACTATAACAGTAATCCAGGCGGAACCATCGTATCAAACGTCAGAACGAATCATATTATCCACTCATGGTACGACGGAACGTATCTCAAACAATGCTTGGAAACAAAGAGCAAGATACGTACCACCACAAGAGCCAATGGATAAAAGGTTTATAATGAGTGAGGTGATTACATTTCATGAAAGCGACACAGTGCCAACCGCCTCATCCCACAACAATCCACTGGTGATAGTAGCAAAATTTGGGAATTCGACTGTTCATAGGGTCTTTGTGGATGACGGAAGCTCTGTAGACATTCTATTCGCCGAATGCTTTGACAAACTAGGGCTGAAAAGGGAAGATCTAAAAAAACCTACTTCAGCGCTAGTTGGATTTACCAGAAAATCAGAAATGCCACTAGGACAAATTCAACTTCCGGTAATAGTGGGAGAAAGCGATAAATGTTGTACAATCCTTTGCGATTTCGTGGTCATGGACGCGCTAAGTCCATTCAATTCAATAATAGGACGACCATGGATGAATGCGGCGAAAGCCATTTGGTCGCCATACCACTTGGTCATGAAATTCCCAACGCCAAATGGTATAGCTGTTATTAGAGGAAGTCAGCAGACAGCGAGGCAGTGCATGGCAATCGCCATGAGACCTACAAGGTTGACAGAAAAGAATGATCTCCCTATGGTCAACTTTGTAGGCACAGGGCAAAACATCTCGAATACATCAAAAATCCACCTGGGAGTAGACACAGAGGATTTCCAAATGGACGATAACGATCCATTGTCAATCATTAAAATAGGTGTCTGCCTGCCCTAAAGCATCAAAAAGAGTATAAAGCTCATCTTAAAACAGTATAATGATGTCTTCGCTTGGTCTCCTATAAATATGGGCGGAGTCGACCCGAATGTGGCCACACACGAATTACATGTGGATCCTGGAGTTAGACCAGTCAGGCAAAAACAACGAAACTTCACCTCTGATAGACAACAAGCCATAGAGGATGAAGTCCACGCCTTAACGGAAGCTGGTATCTTGCGAGAGGTGAAATACCCAACATGGTTGGCTAACCCAGTGATGGTGAAAAAGGCGAATGGTGGGTGGTGAATGTGCGTAGACTATTCGACACTCAACAAATATTGTCCGAAAGACTCTTATCCGCTACCAAAGATTGACAAATTGGTAGAATCAATCTTGGGACATGAAGCCTTAGCATTCTTAGATGCCTACAAAGGATATCATCAGATCTTGATGGACCCAAAAGATGAAGAAAAGACGGCCTTCATTACCACAATGAGATCATTCTGCTATGTCAGAATGCCATTCGGCCTAAAAAATGCTGGAGCAACATATCAGAGAACCGTCGACAAAGCATGTGCCCACCAAATTGGACAAAACCTCGAAGCATACGTCGACGACATGGTAGTCAAAAGTGAAAGCGTGAACCTTTTCCCAAACGCCCTAGAAGAGACTTTCAATACTCTGCTAAGTTTAGGCATGAAATTAAACCCAAAGAAGTGCACCATCGGGGTGGGAGAAGGGCGATTTCTAGGATATCAAGTCTCATCCAAAGGATTTGGTCCAAATCCATAAAAAATAGAAAATATCATGAAGCTGCCAACGCCAAAATCTATAAAAGATATACAAATCCTGGCAGGATCACTCGCTGCTCTCAATAGATTCATGGCGAAAGCGGTAGACAAGCATATGCCATTTTTTGATATTCTCAAGAAATCTAAAAAGTCCAAATGGGACGAACACTGTGACACAGCATACGCACATCTTAAATCTGAGATAGCATCATTGCTATCATTATCAATACCAAGAAAGGGCGAACCACTGTTTGTATATCTAGCAGCCTCAAACAAGGCGGTTAGCTTGGTACTGATCAAGATAGATAACGCTGTGAAAAAACCTGTATACTACGCCAGTAGGAGTTTGCAACCAGCAGAGGAGAACTACTCCACATTGGAAAAACTAATACTAGCATTAGTGCACGCAACAAGGCGCTTGAGAACTTACTTCCATAGTCATCATGTCACTATACTCACAGATCAACCAATCAAGCAAGTTCTCATTCGGCCAGATCTATCAGGAAGAATGACCAAGTGGGCGATCGAGCTGAGTGAGCATGACATTAGTTTTAGCCCGAGAAAGGCAACCAAATAATGGCTGACTTTCTGGCAGAGATGTCATCGATAGATCATATCAATAGTCCTTCGTTGGGAACCTCATTAACGAATGACAAGCCGGATAAAGGGAAATCTAAACTGGAAGACATAGCATGACATTTATACGTAGATGGATCGTCGAACAAGGATGACTGCAGAGCGGGGATATTGCTCATTAGCCCAGAAGGGTATGAACATAAGCATGATATAAGATTCGATTTCCACCTATCGAATAATGAGGTAGAATACGAAGCACTGATAGGCGGACTCGAACCCTCTAACAGGATGAATATAAGAAGCATAAAGGTGTTCAGTGACTCACAAATTGTGGTAGGACAGGTATTAGGAGACTTTGAAGTCTGAGAGGCACACTTAGTCAAGTATCTCTTTAAAGTTAGAAACCTCTTGACAAAGTTTGATTATATACACGTCCAAAAAATACCGAGAAACCTCAATCAAAGGGCGGATGCACTGAGTAGATTGGCGAATGCAAGCTACTCAGAGTTAAGCAACCATACGGATGTCATGATTGAAGTTGTATCCTCGAGAGACAAAAAAGTGGTAACTATCGCTACCATCATAGAGGGGCCAAGCTCATGGATGACACCAATCTTTGCTTATCTACGAGACAAAACACTGCCAGATGATACAAAGATGGCGAAAGCAATTGAGCGAAAAAACTACTCTTTCACACTGGAAGGCGATGTCTTGTACAAAAAAGGATACCTTATGCCTTGGCTAAGATGCATAGGACCAGGACAAGTAAAAGCAATAGTAGCTGAAATCCATGAAGGAGATTGCGGCTCTCACCAGGGTGCGCGCACGTTAGCAAAGAAGATATTACGCGCTGGATATTATTGGCTAACCATATTCAATGACACGTACAACCATGTCCAAAAGTGTCGACCATGTCAGATAAATTCAAATTCAACGAATACACCAAAATCCCAATTGGTAGGAATTCAAGGCGCATGGCCGTTTGAAAAATGGGGAATAGACTTTGTTGGGCCGTTTTCACGGGTAACGGGAAACACAAGATTCCTCATTGTCATGATAGACTACTTTACAAAGTGGGTAGAGGCGAAAGCCATTCCCAAAATGACGGTTGAAGCCACAGTGGCGTTCGTATGGAAAAACTTAGTATGCCATTTCGGAGTATCCAACACTATTGTGTCGGATAACGGGACACAGTTCACAAGCGCAAATTTTTCTGAATAATGCACCAAGAGAAAAATAACACAAAAGTTTACCTCGGTGTCTCACCCTCAAGAAAATGGTCAAGTAGAGGTCACAAACCGAACCATCCTACAAGGTAAACGCACAAGATGGGTAGAACAGCTACCAGAAGTGTTATGGGCGTATAGGACAACGCCAAGAACGTCAACAGGCAAAACACCCTATAGTCTAACCTATGGACACGAGGCGATGATTCCTATTGAGTTAATTGCATCATCACCAAGGGTAATCTCGTTCGATGAACCCCAGAATGATGAAGCAATGAGACTTGACTTGGATTTGTTGGAGGAAAAATAGGAACATGTGAATATAAAAAACGCAAGCTACAAGGAAAAAATTGCTAAGGCGTACAACCTCCGCAGCAGAGAAGTAAGATTTAAGGTGGGCGACTTGGTGCTTCGCAAAAATGAAGCAAGCCTAGTAGAAAACACAGGAAAGCTCTGACCCAAATGGGAAGGACTGTACAAGGTTATTGAATCCAGTTAGTCTAACTCATACAAATTAGCCAGATTTGATGGTAGTGAAATACCTAACTCCTGGCATGCGATGAACCTTAGAAGGTACTACGCCTGAATGAAGTGGAAGAACATCACAGTACATGTATAAGAACCATGATATAATCATTGGTGGTTGATTTTAAATTCTTGTGTAAGTTTTAAGGATGATATAATCATCATTTGTATATATATATAAATACAAAAACGCCATTATTTTGGCACAACCAAAGACTCTAATAACACTATTATCACGAATGCCTATAAGGGCGCCCAAGAGGCAACAGTCATTAAAAGCATCAACCCACTCTGTGGGAAAGCCATGATGAATTGATGATGGCATAACAGCTACACGCCAAAAATAGGTTGAACGCCGCAAATGCAAAACTGACAAAAAAGATCATGCATCCGAAGTCAGTAAACGCCTACTAAAGTCATCAATGACTGGCGATCAATAAGACCCGTCAATGAGCAATCAATAAGGGCAGCACAATAGGCGATATCAAAAAGTTATAAAGGCGATCGACATACATAACTGATACCCTTGATACATATATACATGTATGTATGTACTTAGATATATGCATATATCAAGAAACAATAACGTTTATATTTCGAATTCATTGCAAATATATATATAATAAAATAAAATATATTGTGAATCATGCATTACAAAATATATATATATAATAATAAAATAAAAATAAAAATAAATTATATATGTATATATATATAACATTCGGCAAGTCACATAAAAAGATAAGTATTAAACTTAGGAAGAACCCCTAACTCTACCAGTCCTACCGCGACTAGATCTCCCACGAGATGAACTATCTCGAGAGGATTCGCCCCGGAAGAAACCACTACGGGGCGATTCATCCCGAAGAAGCCTTTGGGATTCGCCTGGACCAGGAAGTCCAGCATCCCAGCGGCGCCGTAATCGAGATATCTCCGGATCTTCATTCTCCCTGATTATAATATCATTTAACTGAGCGCGCATATAAGAATAGGCGAGTCCTCTTCTATCCTCACCATTGGCGTCCATCTTAGTCAATTCCTCCTCATAATAAGTCCTGAAATTACGAATGGGGCCATACGCATCTCGACCAAGTTGCAAACCCATCACATAGGAAGTGTCATGATATCTTGAAATCTCTATGGCTTGCTTGTCAATGGTTCTTTGCAGCTTCTCAATATACTCATTCATGACATCATTTGCAGACCAAGAGGAATCGCCATGTGTCAATATATGCTGCATTCGCCTAATTCTACCAGTATCTTCCGAATACAACTCACCTTTTAAGTCGGTGTTCTCATACTGCACGACGTTGAGGTTGGTTTCTGTAGCTTGAAGTTGGGATTCCATCTCCTTCAGCAACTCCACCACTTCATTGTACTTGTTCTCCTGATCATTATATTTCGCCGATAGGTCAACATTGATGGCATACTGTTTATTAGACTTATTCCTCCAGTTTTTGCCCTCGAGGCAATAATACTCGCATTGCTGGGTGCGAGTGCCTATCTTGTCAACCAAGATCTTCTCATTATGAGCAGCTTTACCAAGTTTCTCATGGACAAATTGACACTCTTTGCGAATACGCTCGTAACGAGCCTTCAATTCTCTGGTCTGATGGACGAAGGTCTTAATATGATTACGATGGGTATCAATGAGATCATTATGTTGGGTGCATAGGTCATACCATTCGCCCCTAAAGACCTCAATCTCCTTGGTCACGTTATTCTGAGATCCCTCTCGCTCACGACAGGCCAAGAGAACGGCACGAAGCCTACGGCCCATATCAATTATCCACTGTAAGGGCCCAGGTGGAAGACATAAGGTAGATACATAAAGGGCGACCGAATCCACATCTGATAAGCACTTAGAGATAACATCCTGAAATCCATATCCAGTCGAATTTTCACCAAGATTGAAATGCGGGGCCTCACTGAATGAAGACGCGGTACCTTGAGGAGGTTCCTCCATAAACTCTTTCACTTGGTTTAAAGTAGAAGACTTAGAAACTTTAGCCAGCACGGATGGAGTAATGATATCAACTTCATGAAACATCATCTCAATGTGATCTTGCATAATCCCGATAGGAGATCGAATTAAGGCCTTCGGATCCAAACTCCGAGCAATCATTTTTAGGTCAACAGAACAAGAAGCTAAATCCTTAATAAATTGCGCCTACAGAAATAAAGTAGAAAATAGAATTAAAAAACACAATCCTTACATTATAATGACATTCAAATGATGTTAATATTCAAAAACACACTAATGGCGAATTTAATAATCTACTCAGAAGAGATACTAACATCATGAGTGACGTTAGCTTCTTCACTTGTTGGACCGCCCACTTGAACCCCAGTAGAAGGCATCGGGGTGACGTTGGTCTGCTGGGTATTCGCCCATTCAGCATTGGCGGGAGTAACATTCGTCACTACAGCAACTGCCGGGGTAGCATTCGCCTTAGTGCCAATCGCTGGAGGGGTATTCACCACAGGAGAAGTATTAGATTGCGCGTTCACCCCAACTCCACCACTTTCATGACCCACCCTAGCGACAACAGGAAGGATGGTAGGCTCCTGGGAGTTTCCTCCACCAGATGCATCGCCCATAGAGAAATTGACCTCATCATCTCCCACCGGGTTAGGCTCCTCTTCGGTATAGGCGATCAACTCTTGCATGGTCATAGGTTGATCGCGATTTTTCATCCGCTCAATCAAGTCATAGGTATGCCCCCCATCCTTGGTCCTGGAGTCAACCAGAAGGTTAGCACTAGCCCTCGCAGCATCCACCTTTTACTGAATTTGCTCATCGCTAAGCCACTCAATCGTGGAAGGATCAGGGTGCTCCTCCTTCAGTCCCTGATAGTACTCGATGACACCTATATCCTTCCCGGCAGCAACAACATCGGCAAAAAGATCAAAGAAGGATTGCGTCTTAGCAAGCCTATCGATAAAGATCTGCAGATACTGTGAATGCAGGGGACCATCAACTTTGAGCTTATCCAGATACTTTCGCAGTTGATCCCTACGATCATTCGCCTCTGAGATAAGTTTATCCCTCTTCTTGAGCTCCGCACTAAGGGATGACAACTTCTCCTTATGCTTCGCCTTGGAGGTGGTGAATGAACTAGCCAGGCTGACAGCCTTTCCACCAACAACGCGACAACCATCTTCTAACTGAACACATAAAAGTTATAGTTATATCTATTATTGAATACGTACAAAAAACAAAATATAAGCACAGATAAGCATTACCGCTTGCATCGCCACATCGAAGGGTAGCTTCTTTAGTTGTTCAGCAAATGACACTTCTGGAATAGGATCGCCAAGGGAAAGCCCGGACGAAGAGGTTTTCGCCTTTTTAGGTTGCTTGACTAGGGCATCTGCACCCTCCCTGCGCTTGTCACGATTATGATGCTTAGAAGGAGAGGACGATGGGGCTAATATCCCAGAAGCACAAGGCTTAAGAGGCGCGGGAGGCTTGGAACCACCAGCAGAAGACGCCTCGAGCCCAAACTTGTAAGTGGTATTCCTAGCATTAGCGATATTCCTCATATTTGCAACAAAGAACACACAAGCTTAATTCACGAAACCATCAAAGTACTATCTCAGTACTAACAAAATACTCACACACAGTAATCATGTCATACTAATTCAAGAAGATAAGTAAATAACAGTCAGTATGATCAAACAACCTTTAAGAGAAGAACCTTTCGCCTTAGTGGCAACTCTCTTTTTAGTATGATAAGGAACTTTCGCCTTCAGCACTGGGGGATCCTCCTTTTCAGTTTTGACAGAGAAATCAAACAACTTAGCATACACCTCATCACTCAATTTAGCCCGGCTTCCAGAAGCCTCATAATTTTTCCTATCCCCTATCGCCCTATTCCAATAAGGTAACTCCATTTCATCACTCTCATACTTGATGAAATAGAAATCAGTCTGCCAAGTCTTAAAGTTGTTGGGAAATTCTTTAACAAACGCCAACTCAGGGTAATACCCAAAAAAGGTATACCTCTACTGGCCACGCCTAGTGACCTTCAAATAATACAAGGACTTTACAAGTTCAAAGCTAAAATTTACCCCAGCTTGCTCACACACAGAATGAAGAGCATATATGATCATTACACTATTCGGAGCCAATTGAGCTAAGGCTATGTTGTACTCCCTGAGAATTTCTATCAACCACTTAGGAAATTGAGGATATATATCATACTTAAAACATTCCCTATACATAGAAAAATACCCAACAGAGGGATTATCTACAGTCTCATATGGCTGTAGAATCACAAGTTCGCGACTTCCTAAACTCAGAACCTTACTTACATCTATCTTATGCATGCGTTTTGTTACGACACTCTTAATAGGAATCAGAGGAACCTCATCACCTCCCTCATCCTCCTCTCCAACACCCACATCCGGGGAACCCGTCGGAATACTAATCTCACCCTCCTCCTCGACACCGCTAGAGGATTCTACAGAAGGGGAATCTATGGGAGAGGACCCATAACCAAAACCATCAAATTCATTCATGTCAATAGAAGGATCGACGACATCGTTAACATTATTACTAAGATCCATCTAAAACCCTTCCAAATCCAAAAACAACAACTACAAACAATCCAAAATGCAAATAGATAAACCCACATATATACGAAAAATAAAATAGAGGCAATAAGGTCAGAGTTTTACTTGGATCAGATAAGTCCCTGGAATTATTGGACTGTTTTTTCGCGAGGAAGACTAGAGAATTGGAAACCAGTAGTAAAAGTAAAAGTGAAAATAAGATCCAAATTACCTTTAATATTGAAGGCTATATTCAATGATGTGATAGGAAAGCCAACCCAGCCGTCAGAATTAGTAATAATAACATCAGAAAAGCAATGATAAGTGAATAAATCGAGGTTACCTTTATAGGGGAAGTAACAACTAATCAATGAGATAAAAAGTGAAAAAACCCGGAACGGTACTATTTGACAGCGAGAAAATAGTATGGGCAGTTTATCAAGATAAAAGAATTTGAATTTCAAAAAATTTTCAAAATCAATACTCGGACATACTTTCAGTCATACTCATTATGCCAAGATAACATGACGAACTAATCGCCCCATACTCATTATGCCAAGATAACATGACGAACTAATCGCCCCATATAGAGTTCGCCTATAAATCGCTCAGTCATTCACATGTGATCTCAACCCATTCTCTAGTTCAACATAAAATATCAGCCATAACGACTGGGGGGCTTATGGTATATACTAGGCCATATAGGCCCATACTGGGCTACACATGCCAATAGGGAACTACTGGATTACAAAGTCCAGCAAAGCCTTGACCCAATTGAGATAATATAAGTGACTCAGTCAAGGCAAGCACATGATCCCTCGGAGGAGAAAATAGAGGGACCACGATCACAACATGGTGACACGAACCAAGAAAGTAGGATACATGGGACTCTTTATAAATAAAACCAGAGTAGGAGAAAGCAGGTACGCACTTTTAAGATTGGACTATCAACTTATATCAACGAGGAACTGACTTTGGCATCGGATAGTCTTTCCGGAAATCCTTCCGGGAACTTGCAGGTATCAATCGGCATGTTGATAGAAATCTCCAGCGAAATGACGGCGGTCATCACCGGGTTTACGGGTTGTCAAATCACAACATTCATGTTGTCCCTTCTCGGCTAGTGGCATCTTGAGGCGGCTAGTAACTAAAGGAAAGAAATAACAGACAGAGCCAGACAGATGACAACGAAGAGATAATTTAATTTTTGCATAAGGTTGTATATTTTTCAATCTGTGTTCTTTAGGTTGGTTTTAAAACTGTACTTATAGGGAGGAAAGGGGGTCAGGTCTAAATACAGAAACGGATGCAATCAATACTATTGGAACAGTTTTTACCTATTGTTGCCCTTGATTGTTTCCCATGCACCAGACTAATTCATTGTCTGATTTTATTCAGTTGTTAATTGCATAATTAGAGCTGATTCACATTAATAAAAAATAAAAACTGATCATCATAAATTTCTGAACATTTAGAAACATTTGAGTCTAAGCCCAAAATACTTACTTTCCAATAGTGGCTTAAAATCTGACAAACAATCTACTTTGTTAATTAGAAATTTGCGATTAAACGATGATCAAAATGGTTGTGATTATCATACAGATAGTTGTGTATAATAGATGAAATATGAAATATTAAAACTCATCGATTTTGGTATGGCGTATTTGTAATGCACAACAAAATAGAAGTGGCCGACGAATGGAGGTGCACTGTTAGATGAGATTGGAAGTCCTTTATAGTTATAAAAGAGGCAAACGAGCAGATGATTCTATGGATTACAAATAAGTGGGGAGAAGTAAAATTGGAGGGAAATAAAAATTTATCGTGTGAAAGTGGAAAAATTACGCGCCATGTAGGATAAATTTGTAATATCGTACCAAAATCAACGCTTGTTTTCATTCTACCTAAGGGAAGCTCGGTAACAAATTTCCCTCGTTGTGGGAAATTGAATTCTTGTAGAATTAACATTTTCAATGTTTTTATTAATTTACGTCAACCAAACAACCGTTCGAATTGTCAAATCCTCAGATTTTGTAATTACCGAGTTTTGTACGCATACCAAACGAATCCCAATAGTACTTGTATGAACCAAGCCTATAGTTTGGGTCAACCAATGAAACAACATCATTTGAAATGTGGCATCTCTTGCATGGAAGGAGTAGGTTGTTGAAATAACGAATGTCATTGTCGAAGATTGCAGTAGAAACTTTAGTATCCTTTGATGCATGATTACAATTTAGTTAAAAAAGAAATATAATTCATTTCCGAGACTTCATATTAATAAAAGTAAGGGGTACCTCAGAATCTGTTAACACAATTATCCTTATCATCTTGACTTTGTGCGATTTCACAGCTTGTGGATGTGAGCTCTCAAGAATTTGGACAAGCGTTGTCCAACATTCCCTTTTTTATTTCACGAGATGGACATAGGCAATGGTCATGATCCTCCTTCCCATTTTAGAAACTCTTTGATAAGTTGGCTAGGTTCTAGAATCAAAAGGATTAGGAAATGATAAATTAAAATTTAGTATGTAAAATTTGTTTGAATTTAAAAAAGAAAGAAAAAGTTTACTTTTGCTAATGAGTGATGATAAGAAGTGACACTGTAAGTCCTATTTATAGGTACACGAGATGCCTAGAACTCCGTGGAAAATGAAAAGTTACTCTAGAATTTCATAAATGTTGTAAATTATAATAATTGCATAATTTATATTGTAATTGTAAATTGGTTAGTAACAAATTATGAGGTTAGTAATTGAAAAAGAGGAAAATGAGGGGATCATAAGCAATGAAATAAAGGATTAATGAATAAGGAAATTGAATTTAGAAAGAAATAAGAGGAAGAGGTGTCGTTTAGAATTATCGAGAAACAGAAGAAGCCTTAAATACCGCAAGGGATAAAAGTCTAAAACCGAAAAAGAGAAGTGGGCTTGTGTCTATCCCTATAAATATTGTACTCATTCTCGTATATTAATTAAGCCTTTGATGATAATATAAGTGTCATTCTAAATATCATTATCACTGCATATATTTTATCATGGTTTCAGAGCTATTTCATCAAAGGAAAAATTTGTAGGTTTACTAAGGTCGAAAGATTTCGGCTAGAAAGAAAGGTAGTATGCCGGCGGTCACATAGTAAGGTAGGGAAAAAACCAATAGTCATAATTTTCAAGGTCGACTAACAACGGCAACTCTAGGCGCTATCAGCGGTCGACGAGAATTAAACGTTAGCAGGCGGAAATTAGATCTAGTGTTAAGTGTGTTTTGTCAGAGTTGTGTATTTAGTCTGATCACATCTCTAATTAGTGATATAGTTACTGTATGTAGATCAGTCTTATACAATCCCCCATCAATGATGAATCTAGTTACAACATTTTGATTTGTCTTGTACTCTATTTAACCTGTGTGACTACCAGTGAATACAATCAACAATTCTCATCACAACATTCTTCATTTATTTACATGGTATCAGCCTAATTGTTCCTATGGCTTTTGCTTCGAATACTATTTCCACAAACTCTCTCATTTTGGATTATTCTTATTCACAGAATGCCAACTTTCACTTTTCCAATCTGTCTATTAATTTAGACAAATAATTTCTCTCTGCCTCCACGCTGTCGTCCCGCCGATCAATCCAACTAATCCTTCCACCAACACTGATGAGCGCGTGGAGCCAAACCCTGTATGGGCTGCATGGATCAAGCGCGGAAGACTTTTACTGCTGTGGATTCGTTCATGTTGTCTGCGTCCCTTCTCAACTAGTGGTATCTCGAGACGGCTAGTAACTAAAGGGGAAAAAATTAAAGACAGAGGCAGACCAGATGACAACGGAGAAAGAGATAATTTAATTTTGCGTAAGGTTGTGTATTTTTCAATCTGTGTTCTTTAGGCTGTTTTTAAGACTGTACTTATAGGGAGGGGAGGGGGTAAGGTCTAAATACAGAAACGGATGCAATCAATACTATTGGAACGGTTTTCCCTGATTGTTTCCCATACACCAGACTAATTCATTGTCTGATTTTATTCAGTTGTTGATTGCATAATTAGAGCTGATTCACATTAATGAAAAATAAAAACTGATCATCATAAATTTCTGAACATTTAGAAACATTTGAGCCTAAGCTCAAAATACTTATTTTCCAACAGTAACAAGGGCTCAATGTCTTACGAACAATCTACTTTGTTAATTAGAAATTTGTAACATTACAAACACGTTTAATTATATGTGTAGTCCAAACTGTAAACACTTTGATTAACCATCCAAATAACAGAAACCAAGAACATACAATCTAATATCGCCGAGAGAACAATATATACAATCCGAGTACTCTTATAATATAAATATATATATATATATTGTTCTCGATGGTAAGATTGATATTTCACATGGATTATATGAGTATTACTTAATATAATTGAGAAAGGGCTTGGAAATTTTTTTATTAATTAACCCTAGGATTCTATTATTGAATAGGTGGTTAACTTGTAGGTGAAGATTGGAGACACACACCCGATAAAAAAAACACACACACACACACGAAGCATTCATTCATTGTTTAATTTATTAAATATTGTTATAAGTTTTTTATTAAATATAAGAGTCACACAAACATGAGGCTGTAAATCCCTAAAAGAATAATTATGAAAGGGTGAATAGATGCCCTCTTTTTGTATCCATTTATTATGCTTCTAAGCAAAGCCAATCTTTACTCTGAAATCTCAAAATTTTATTCCAAAGCAGCATACTATTTATACTACTCAATGACTAGCTAAAAGTTCATTTGGATTATGCTGCTGATCATAGCTCAAAAATAATAAGCCTTTTTCTTTTCTAATAATGCTTAATTTATGTGTGTTTAATTGTGTCTAATGGTGTGTATTTATGTCTAAAAACAATTTATTTTGACATCATAGGAAACAGTTTATAAAATAACTAATATAAGAAGGTCCCCCTTGTCAGACCGGTCTCAACTGGGACTAGTGACACATGTTGATTTTTTTACTTTTAAATTCAACCTTTTGCATATTAACCATCATCATTCAATGTATTACTGATCTTTTTACTTTCATGTCTGGTTTCCAATATTACATTAGTTTTTTAACTTACTAATTTAAATCCTACTAATTAAACTGTTAGTTTATATTAGTTTGTTCATTGATAATGAATTTAAAAGGAAATAATAGGAATGTACCAACCGAAGCCCCATCCCCATGAGCAGTGAGCACATCTAGATAGCATCATAACCTAATACTAGTAGGATATAATCACTACTAGTTATGAGTAGTTTTACGTACGTTTCAATTGCAAATGATAAAAAATATGTTTTGTATATGATGAAAAAGTATAACATATTAATATATACTGTAGAAGCTGTGTTTTTAGATACATTACAGCTCAATTTTCATCTGTATTTCCAAACAAGATGTACATTAAATTTACACCATCGCATTCATATGTATTCTCATTTCTTTTCTACTGTTTGGTGGAAAATATTGGAATAATATAATGATGATTTTAATATATACTTTTCCCACCTCAATGAGTTTGTTAAACATCTGAGTAGTAAAACAATTCGTTATTAAATCATTTTCCGAAACGAACCACGCAGTTGATGAAAACGATAGAGCAAGTTAGTATTTTACTAAAAATACCGTTGATTTCAATTGATTATTTAATCTATTACTGCTGATATTCTCACTTTCATGCATGATCATTACATTTTCTGTGTTGATCATCTTACTTTTAAATCTGATCAATTATTTCATGCATGAATTTGTGTTACCAAACACACAACTATTTCATGCAAAACTAATCGGAGATACACTTCCGATAATACAAAATGGTTCCACAACCATTTTATGCAACTAATTAAAACAATTTTGTTTTTTATCAATTTGATTATATCGATTGCCTTTGATTGACTTGAACCAAAGCTATCGTTCCAACTTCAAGCTTGTTTCCTCAAGTTGGTAATTAGTTATATGAATAAATTTAACTTGATTTTCTCCCATACTAATGGTGGATAGCTCATGTTTCGACACAAAATTGTGGATAAGAAGTCAATAAAATACCGACGAAATAATTAAGGATCGTCGTAAACATTTAAATTGACGGAGGCGGATTGGATCAGCAAAACATTCTAACACATATTTATTCGACATTGTAAATTTGATATAAAACATAGATTTTTTATTTGCATGTCCACGTTTGCTCATGGATGTCTATATTTCACCTGAGAATAATTTGATAACCTATAAACCAGCGTTTTTTACGTAAAATATGGACATGCGTGAGTAATATGAACATGCAAATAACAACCCCAAAAATATATCGTCGTCATAGGGTTATCAAAGTATTTAAAAATAACCCTAATTTTCACGCATACATATTACAATAAACGTACTCCCATATTTTTAAAATATAGTTATATTAAACTTATGCAAAATAAATACTACTAAGTAAAAATAAAAAATACCAAAAAGGAAAAAAACATGGGCCAACCTCTGACTTCCACTAACATATTCCAAACACATAAACAAATAAAAAGTGAGATTTCCAATCACACTCATTCACTCCTATTCTGGAATTCAATTATTCCATCTCTTTCTTCCTTTAAAAACATCAGAAAATTTAAAAGAAAGCAGCCTTGCCAGCTCTCTTATGCACCCCAGAATTTGCAACACCAAAAGCCCCTTTAGCCTGAGAACATATATTAATTCATCCTCAACAACAATCTTTAAACACAGCAAATTTCATTTTCATCTAAATTAATCATCTACCTACTACATATATATTCATCAAGAAAAAAAATTCTTTTTCTTTTTCTGATGATATATAGTCATATAACCCTTAATCATGCTTCTTTGATTAATTATTTCAGCACTATACATATACTGATATACATACATATACATACATATATATATATATATATATATATATATATATATATCAAATCCCTAAGGCTAAAACAAACTAATTAATTGGTCCCTAAGGCTTTCCCTAGTCCAAAGTCTCATCATTTTGCCTGCTGTCCTCTAATTAAAATGGACTTTATCTTTTTCATCATCCTGAACTTGGATTTCAGCAGTACTGAGTTTTCACACAGTCACACAGTAAAGCCTTTCATCGGAAAGTTCCCCCGAGTCTCGGGGTCCAGAAATCCACCGTCGTTTCGTGTGTGACCGGGAACGTACTCGAAACCGGCACCAAACACAGACCTCTACTTCGCAGGTCCTGTTTCGGTCCTTCTCCACCTTCCTTCGATTTCTCAATGTTCTGCATGCAGCACAATAAATATTTAAATAATAATAATAATAATTAAAGCGTCATTATGACAGGGTTTTAGGGATCCTAATTAATCCTTCATTCAGTACGTTCAAATCAGAAACAGAAACAAGAAGATAAATCTAAAGTAATATAAAAGGTTCCTAAATTCTAAAAAATTCAAAGACAACAATTATTTGGGTTCGAATTTTCATTCTAAAGAACCTTATATTCATTGTTTACAGTGTAATATTCTTAAACACCCTTTATCCTATTCAGTGTTTCTGTGTTTTATTTTCGCTAAACGTCTATCCTTACGGAACACACGGAAAATTTAAGGATAGACGTCTGGCGAAAACAAAACTGATTAACAGTGAACAACAAAACAAATCTATAAAGACGTGATAGAATTTTCAGCAATATATATATATATGTATATATATATATGTAGGAGACAACCTATGATCTTATGTTGAGAAAGAAGGATTATGTTTTGAATCTACCCTCAACATGACTGTACATTAACTGAATCATGTAATGATCATCATGACTGATTTTAACTTATCTTCAAGAGGTTTGAAATTACCGGTGATTTTCAAAATCAAACACTTATCAATTGAGTTGCAGAAAGAAAATAACATGAATATATATTACAGACATTTGGAATTAATTTACCTGCTGGTGTGTGATCACTGTCATCGGAGCTCCACTTTTCATGTACGGAGTGCTCAAGGCCTGATATTAATAATCATAATTAATTTCTTTTTAATTCTTCGATCAAAATTAGGTCGAAAAAACTAAAAATAAGAAGAATAAATAATGAAAATCAAGAACCATCAACTTACGCTAACTTGTTCATGCAGAAACTTAATGTACTCTATGGCTTCAGAAAGTACAGAAGCTGTATCAGTCTGAAATAATGTATATATAGATGAAATTAGACACACAAATTAAATCACTAAATCATCACGAATAAGTTTTATTTGAAAATTATAAGAAAATTAGTGATTGAAATTGAATAAAATTACCTTTCCAAAAGGTGAAACTAATTGTTGGAGGGCAGTGATTCTGTCTCCCATCTTCTCTTTCCTAACCTGATAACATTAGAGAAAAAGCTCCATGCTCTTATCCATGGCCATTGCCAAAAGCAAACAAAAACACCACAAAAAATTCAGCAAAAAAAATCATGATTTTATTTTTTGTTGCTTTAATATTGCACACCTTAAAAGCTGGCATGGGTGTTGAAGGGGTATCGCTTCGCGCTCTTTTAGCGCCGGCCTCATTCCCACTCTTCTTCGCCATCCCTAAATCCCGAGCTTCTGTCGAATTCTGCTCAGAAACATAAATCACATTCATATGATATTTATAGAAAAAGTTTGATATATAAAAAAATTATAAATATATATTGAATATTGTTTATAATTTATACCTTGTTTTTTTCTTCAAAATTTGGTAAAGTGATTGGTGATTGCAGAGAAGGGAACAAGCTAGGCCTGATATCATTCATGGAAGCCGATGAAGCATTCCAAAACGGAGTGTTGTTGGAGAAGTGCAACTGGCCACCATGCGCCGCCGCCGCTGGCTGTTTTGGCGGCGGCGAGTTTCTTAAAAACTGAGGGAACTTATTGTTGTTGTTGTTGTTGTTTCCCCAAGACGGCTGCCCCGCCGCTATGAACTGTTGATCCGCCGCCGCGCCGCCATAGTTGGCGTACCCGTAGTTCATCGGCGCCTGAGGATGATGATCGGAAACCAACAGTCCCTGCAAAACATGGTTTGGCGGAGGACTGTTGGTGCTATTACCGTAAGTTGCGGAGGAGTCGAGCTGGAAATTCGGGTGGTTGCTTCCTGTGCTCATGTTGGGGCTGAAGTCATGGGACTGGTCAAGAGAAAGTGACCTAGTGGAATCTTGGTCACAATTCCCTGAATATATTTTATTATTATTACTGTTATTATGCCTATTCCACTGATCATGATGTTCTTGTTGTTGGTGATGATGCTGAAACGTTCCGCTGCTTGCTTCTTCCTGAAGCATCGACCGGAAACTGCTCTCGCCGCCCTTTTCGCCAGCCCGGCTTAAAAAAAATTCATCAACTCTTAATTATTCGTCATAGAACGGATTAATTTGCCCTAGCTAGGTTAAATTAAGGGAAGTAAAGTACTTACAATAGGGCTTGGTTCCAGTCCAGAGCTTGAGAGGAGAGTGTTAGGTCCATCATTTGGAAGCTGGGGTCGGGGAGCAAGCCTCCGGCGCCGCCGCCGCCGCCGCCGCCAGAAACGGAGCCGGACTCCATGGAGGACCTGGCTTTCATGTCCGCGATTTCCGTCGGCCACCCGAAGCTCGACGCGAGGGATGAGGTGGACGCCGTCGTGGATCCGACGGTGGATTCGTACCGGTTTCGCGGCGTGGATGATTCCCACCAGTTGCCGGAGCCGAGCTGGAATTCGTCTGCCATGGTGGAGTTATGCTTTGGGAGTGTGTGTTTGTGTGTGTGTTTGGTTCTGAAAATGAAAGCGGTTCGCTGCATCTCAGTATTTATATTGATCGGAGTGGGCGGATTGGAAGGAGTAATATATTTGAAATTTAATGCCCTGGGTTGAACTTGGAGGAAATGACTAGAAGAGGAATTTGGTTGACTTTTCGTGGCTTGGAATCATTGATTGGACAATTGAAGCTGGTAAAATATCTCTACATACTGTATGTACCTATACCCTATTATTTTATTTATTTTTACAAAATGCAATCTGATTTTCTGAATCTCCTTCTCCATATATTTGGGCGTTGACAGGATTTTGCAGATAATTTTTGCCACTCATTTTGTTTTTTTTTTATAGGATTCATTACTCATGTAATATATATTGTTCCTCTTCCCATAAATATTAAAATAATAACATCAATATGTAATATTATTTTACTTATATTGATATACACTGTTTAAATTTTAATATATCGCTAACACTAGTATAGAATATTAAATTCATGGTGATTTCTTGGTTCTTTTAGAATAACTTTACACTGAACGTTCTGAACTCCAAAGTGATTCAGGAAAATCTCTAAGGAGTTCAAAACTAAAAATCAGTCATAAAACTTATTTATTAGATAGTGTGAAAAAATAAAAGTTTTGACTAAATTACATTAGAAAATTATTATTGATAAAATGGTTATGGTCCAGCGTTTAATTAGAAAATGGATATTCATACGTAGTATATCCTTTTAATGATGTATAACTAAAGTATACCAACTTTTTTCTTTTTCCTTATCTTTTTAGTGAACTGTGTTAGTAATTGAATAGTTTTGTGAGTTGTGTATGTCAATCGGTTTGAAAGTTGAGGTGGTGATGAGTGATGAACCAAGTCATGTATAAATATTAATTGTGCCCATTTCCCTTATATGACAAAACGTTACCAACCTTTTGTTTATACATTTACACCTTTACAAGACAAGACACGATGGTAAAACATTTCATTTATTCAAAAAGTTCACAAATAAGAAGTAAACAAATAAAAAGTTCACAAATAAGTTCTTTTGGAAATCATGGCTTAAATAAGAAGTCACAAATACAAATTTAAATGGTTTAATAAAAAAATAAAAATGGTCAGAAGTAAACCTGAAACGATAGAAATCTGACATGTTTTAATTTTACTCGTTTTAACTTATTAATTTGGCCCGATTCCGATATCAATATCAATGATAAAATGAATTTGGCCTGTTTTAATCCATTCATTTAGCCGAACTCAATGTCGACTTTTTAACTTGAATTAACACCTCTAAAATGGTCAGAATTAGATATTTGGATCTAATTCTTATCATCAATGATATTTTATGTAGTACTGACTTGGCTAATCAATGTTGAATGCCAAAGAAATCTTTATTCTATCATTTGAAAACCCGTTTAGTATCATGTTTTATGTGCACGTAAGTCTCTGAACAACTTTCATTATATTTACCACTGTCAGAATTTACTTTTAGGCCGCAAATCTTTGGCAAATTTACTTTAATCTTTGGCAGAGAAAGAAACCATCATTCATTCTATTTTATATACTGTATATCAGAAACTTAACCATTACTACTCCTTCAAAGTTCAAATTATAATGCTCCCTCGATCCGATCCATTCTTTTATTGACACGTTTCTTACATTTATTTTCCTTCAATTTTAGTTTTTTTTTTATATATTCACACTTTAATTTCACTTTTGTCCCGTTGTATTATTTTCTATCTAAGAGGCAAGGGAAAATTTACGAGTGGGGAAAAATAAAATGACAAAAAGAGTAATAAGTTCACCTTCTTGATAAAGTTCAATTTTAATTTTTTGTTTGAAAAATAAAAAGTTGCTCGTACTACTTTTTACAACAAGATTCCACTTGTAAAAATAAAGCATTTTTGAGCCTTTTCTTAATTCAGAAAAAACGCAAGATGGCCCACTTTTTTCATGTTGTGTAGCGGCAAGCTAAAGAGTATGAGTCAATTAATGTCAAAGATATTGCAATTTAGGACCAAGACATAATATTCAATTGGGAAAATCCATCACCAAAATTTCTAAAATAAAATAAAGGCAAAAATTGCCTGAGATAAATGGTTGACAATGAAAATGTGTTTTTAAAAACGTCAATTTTGCCATTGAGTATTGCAACTTGTGAATCCCATCTTCTTCTTTTTTTTTTCCTTTGAATTTGTGAGGACCACAGTTCCATTAGTAAATCACTTTTGTAGTCCCTATATTTGGCCTCTCAATTCCATTTAGGTCCCCCAACTCGAAAATGTCACAGAAAAGTTAATTTTAAAAAATAAAAGTGTTAGTATTTCTATCAAGAGATGATCATGAAATCCGATTCCACAATTATACTATTCATTACAAAAATTAGCCATATTTCCATAGTCTTGTTCTACGAAATATTACTTAAGAATTGATATGAGACATAGTCTTGTTATGCTCGTCAATTCTGGATGAACTTAAAGTATACTTTGTAAGAATTGGAAAAAGTATGACGTTTCTGGCTATCAGGAACAGAGGATATATAGTTAACACACTCGGTAGCTAGTTTTGGTAAAACAAGTTTTATAGATTAGGTTGTTGTGACACTCTCTTACTGAATACAAAGTTTTTGTTGAGATCCATTGAATTAGTCAATTAGTTTCAATAAGTTCATTTACATTATATAAAAAATAAAATAAATTTGTAAACGGAGGAATAATGACATAAACACGTGAACTAATTATATATTCATATTTACAACATTTTAATAATTTTTAATTAAAATAAATGATTAAAAATATCATAACTAGAGTCTAATAAAAAACACATAGACTAAGCTCAACAAAATGTGAACTAAAGAGCAATTATACCATAAGTTATAATAATATGGTCTCATAGGAGATTCTGTCAGTTAATGATTTTTTATTTTTATTTTTTTTGCAGATAGTTAATGAATTTCTTTTGTCAAACCTTGATATTGACATTTTCTAACATCTTGAGTTGATATAAATTTACCAAAAAAAAAAACTCATGAAACCAAAATGCAATTATGTAATAGATAATTCAATTGATATAAACCATAAAGGACGTACGTATGATCGATATAACAACTTGTACTTGCAATTTCTTGAAACTTACTATAAGAGGAAAACTAATTTACATTTTTATAAATCGAAATATGTCTAAATATATGTATCATGGGACGTACGTATGATGGATATAACTTTGGCGCGAGTGTATTGTGGTATCAAATACGTATGAATTAATAAAATCTGGGAAAATAACTGTCAGCAACATATCAGTTGGTGTACTTTAAAGTAAAAATAAAAATGAATGCCTCAATGTTATACCACGTCAATATATGTCATGTCAGAATAATTGCAGTTCGTTGCCAGAAATTTAAGAAAGAAAGGATACGGTAATAATATAGAGTAGATCTATTATAACATGGAAAAATCATTAATGTGGCAGAATCAAAGTGAACATGATCTCTATGATGTTTGGCGCATATAATTATGAAGATCTTGTATTTTTCATCACTTTTAAGTTAATTCATTTTCACACAAAATATTTCCTATTTTAGAAAGGTCCAACTTCAATTTCTACACAATGTAGATGATAGCAATGGCATACATTATTGTATACATACGTTACGTACGTCGGTTATTAAGGGAAAAACACCAAAACGGAAAATCTTGACATTCGATTAAATAGTTAGGCTTTGTATTCCTCCCTTTTTTAAGAAAAAGTGAAGTCATTATAGGGTGTTTGATAATAAAGGTGGGACATTTAGTTCAGTTCAATTTAATAATTTTAATTAAATGTTACTGTTTTATTATAAATTACAATGGTATATGATAACTTATCAATTGGTTGTGATGCTATGTCAAATAAGCAGTGCTCTGCCCTCGGTGTATCAGAGTAGCCAAGCCTCACTAGACGCCGAGGTTCTCGACGAAGTCTGCGAATTAAACAGATCCCCGACGGTAGCAGTTTCGGCGTGATGATGAGATCTTGTGTAAAGTTGGCAGAAAAACAAGATAACAAAGAGTTTTAGAGTGAATGAACATACTTGGCATTGTTGATGCTCTGAGATATTTAAAGTGGCTAATGCATACCGGGGAGCTGTCATATTGTGTACTATGGGGGAGTTGATCCATGTACTTGTACAGAAAATACAGCTACAACTAACAATATCAGTCGTTTAAAAAGAAGAAGAAAAAACGATCCAATTGTTTATAGATCGACAAGCATTAAAGCAGAAAACCAGAAAATTCCATCTTTTGTATCATTACCTGGTATTTTTAATTTGCAAGTGTCATCCAGAAATATAAATAAAACAATTTCATATCAGTCAATTCCAATCCCACCCACAGGCTACAATTCTTTCACGGCATCATAGCCATTGCCCAATAAAGCACTCCAGTTATTAAAAACAACAGTGCATGGGCGGCGCCGGGAGTGCTCTGGCGGTGGCGCCGAAGACAAAAACCACCACTTCACTTTGACTTCATCGCATCGTCATCTGTGTATACATATATACACATACATGATATATATATCTCCTGGGGTTGACCTAACGTTGTCTGTCGTCCAAGAAAAGTCAACGGGACGGGCCCACGCGGCATGCGTTAGCGTGCAGATACCCGCGGGCCCCACGCCGGAGACCTAAGAGTTAGAGCCGGACAGCGACTTTTCTCTACTACCGGAAAAACGTTTGTTTGGCCAATGATTCCATCATTCTCGTTGAAATTAAATTCTTTTCTTCTCCGTGCTTTCGTTTCGGTACGTAACTGAATCCCGACAGACACGCTAATACCGGTCTTCTCAGTTTCGTTTTTGTTTTTACTGCTCACTTTTCTTTTGAAATGGTCCAAGCAAGAATGTTGCAGAAAATTTTACTGCATGTAAAAGACTTAAGAAATGTGAGTAAACTGTGTGCCTAAAAATTGACTGAGTGGAGGACTTGTAAATGATAAGGTAATATTGGCGTTTAACTACTACACCTAATATTAATATCAAGCAGCATGAATATATTATTAAACTAATTAGTATCAAGTGGTATATAAAAATTTGTGATATATATGGGTATAGTAAATTGAAATCTTATGTTTAACAAAAACAAAATTACAATCTTAATGGTGGAGTTTTTGGATAGCTATATGATATTTTTTGGTATGAATATAATTAGACAATCTCTTGCATGCGGCTATCTTGCGGATTGACTTCGAGTTATTAACCTAAGTGTGTGTATACATCGACGTTGACTCATACCTAATTAAATTTACTCATCAAATTGACTGTCACCTAAGAAAAACATAATCTAATTTCTCTTCTTTTTCTCCCGATCGAGAAGAATTCTATCTTCAGTCAAAATTCTAATCTAATTAACTATCAGCCCTTCTCTTTGACTTCTGCAAAAATGGAAATCTTTATTTTTCTGCAAAATTAGTAAAAAGAAAAGGATAACATGAAATGATATTTACAATAGAATGTTGATAGGGTTTGAAGAAGATCGAGGTCCTTGTATATTTTGCAATCTGTATTTGGCTTTTGTATATTACGATTCTGGCTTTAATTTGCTTGATTTCCGCGTCTTAATTGTGAACAGATTGGATTTAACAGTAATTATTTTGGGGAATACTAGGTTGTTTTTCATAAGGGATTAGTGATTTTAATCATGGGAAGCCACACGCTTTGTAAGTTAAAAATGGGAGAATATGATTGGAGTTCTATTTATCAACTCATGATTCACATGAATTAATGAACAATTAAATCTGAAATTAATTAATTGCGATCATTGGTGAGCACCCATGATCACGATGATTACAGGTTTTTGTCTTCATCCCCTGTCCCATAATCAAGTTTTAGCTTTTCACATTATATATATTGTCCCTAAAATATGATGAATCATTATTTTCCCTTCAATTTTGTTCTATTTTGGTTCAGTTCAGTTAAATTAAATTTATTTATATTCACACAATGTTTATACAAATTCTCAATTGAGGCTTAATTGGTTTCAAAAGTTTGGTATGTAAAAGATCAGGTGAGGGAGAAGATCAATACAGAACTGTTAATGATCATGAGTCATGAAAGTGATCATTTCCCCTGTTTCAATTAGGACCGTAGACACTCTCGTTTGTTTATTCCCCTGAAAGAAAAAAGAAAAAAAAAATTGGCTAGTAAGTTTATAGAAATGATCGAAATTAAGGAGTAGATATCCACATTTTATTGTGTTTTTGGACGCTATATAACAAAGTTTAGTAATGAAAGAAGATAATGTTATCATAATGTTGGGTGGATTCATACCATGGCATTTCTGTTTAAGACATCATTTCTTAATTTTAATTAGTGCAAGTTAGAGCCAAAGGGGTTTTGCAAAAATGTTGGAGAAATAGGGTTTTGCTACAAAAAGAACCCTCACTAATTATGCTATATTGGCATTACTCCACGAGTTATAATGTACGTGCATATATAGTTTAAAGTTAAATGATGTAGAAGATAGAAAAAATATATAGAAAAATGTGATTATGAATTTCGTAGATAAATTTGGGTGAATAAGGATTTGAGATTGGGTAGAAAGAATGAGTGTAATAAATTCTGGGTAAAATGATATAATATCCCGCGATCTTACGTAAATTCTCTTGCATGAAATTTTGTGTACATAAGATCAAGACTTTAAGAAATAACAAGTGAAAAACGTTTTTAAACGGTTTTTCTAACGAGCTAGTGCCCTAGGGCACTCGATAACAATAGAATATTTTGTGTGAATTCGTGTATTATATGAGTATTTGTGCATGGTTAATGACTACGTCTGCATTGGTATTAATTCTCCCGCGATCATCGAAATGGTTCCATCATCCATGCTCATTTAATTTCCTTCCCTCTATTACCATTTAACATTTTACGAATTTCCTTCCAAAATTCTAAACACATCATCGACGTACCACTGCATATTTGGTACGTATCATACATATAAATACAACTATTTATTTATTAACAACGAAACGATTGAGTATCCAAAATTAGAATTGATGTTGGTGACCTCTTCATCAAATCTACACATGTCTGTAAATTTTTAAAAAGAAAAATCATATATATATAAACACATTTTTAAACATATAAAATATATATAAACACGTTTTTGATGAAATGGTAAATGGAGGGAATTCTAATTTTGGATACTCAATCGTTTCGTTGTTAATAAATACATAGTTGTATTTATTTGTGTGATACGTACCAGAATATGCAGTGGTACGTCGGTGATGTGTTTAGAATTTTGGAGGGAAATTTGTAAAATGTAAAATGGTAATAGAGGGAAAAGAATTAAATGAGCATTGATGGAACCATTTTGATGATCGAGGGAGAATTAATACCAATGTCATTAACCATGCACAAATACACGGATTCACACAATATTCCATTGTTATCGAATGCCCTAGGGCACTCGTTAGAAAAACCGTTTTTTAAATACCATATGTACACAAATATTTAGAAATTTTCTTCCCCAATAATACGTAAAAATAATTGTATCATCTCTGTGACCAATTCAAGAATATATTGCAGGTTAAAGAATAAAAATTACATGGAAGGATAATTACTGAATAATATCGAATTGAATCTGATGCTTTGTCAAAACACATGCCCACACTAAAAGTCGAGTACGTATATTAATTTTATAGAATTTAACTTAGAAGTGGGAATACTGTAGATTAATAAAAAGTCAAAAGCACGATTAAACCAATATCCACAACAGTTAAAAAATAGCATAATAAAATAGAATAGCACAAAAGTATTTCAGAAAAAAATCCTTCAAAAACGTCATTGATTTTCTTCTTGTTTTCCATCTTTACCACACTGACTCGATCGATCCACTAGATTAATATATTTGCAAGTAAAATACAAAACAATTGATTATGTAGCCCCACACTTAATTCTTCCATAGAAATTTTGTGGGGATGGAGATAGTTTTGTTTCTGCTAGGGTTGGTCAAGCAACTGATCAGTGACGCAGTTGTGACGGAAGCGTGACGATTTTGCAAGGTGACAAAAATAGACAATGCTTAGAATGTCAAATTCCATCAAGGAGTGATTCAGGTCAAGCCATTGTTAATTAAAGAGGATAGAGAAGTGGGGTTAGGGCAAGGAAACATGTCACCGGCCGGAAAAATTGCACCGGCCATTCGCACTTGTACTCCCATCTACTCCCTCTATCCCTTATTTTGTGTCTAATTCCTTTTGGCACGGTTTTTAAGAAATTTGATGTGGCGCTGATGTTGGTGAAGTATGTGAGAGAAGGTTGATAATTTATATTATAATTTTTTGTCAAAATAAAAAATGGGTAAATCTCTTTGGGACGGACCAAAAGGAAAATTGGATAAATCTCTTTGGGACGGATGGAACTAGCTAGGGAGACGATCTCAATTGCTTTTTTCAAAATCAAGATAACAGTCTAAATTATTGTAGCAATCGGAGTTTAGACTTCGAAAAATAGTTTATAGCGATTTGGTTTTCTCAGTTCAATCTAGTTCCTCTGACTATTTGTGTCTAGTTCTTCCACTCGCCTTTAAATGACCTGCACCAGTAATACCAGTAGCACCATGGCCACTTGAAAGAATAAATATCTCCAATTAAGTTTCATACTAAATAAATAATAAATTTCTACCCTCCTATTTTAAAAAATATATATATTATGTCAGCAATTGTGAGTAGCACTAATGTGACAGGCAGTTTTAATTTTTAAATCTAACGATAATACTGTAGCATCTGGCCTAATCTTTCTCTCTAATCGCTAGGGATTAATTCTTAATTAACACGAACTAGTATTTTTGATGTGATTGATAATGGTTGAATGTGATGGCGATGTACATAGTGCACCATAACGCATGATATATATTGTAATAATAATAAATAATTTATTTTGACGAGTTTACTAAGTGAAAAGGTCAATTAATTCTAAACCATCTATAAAGTATAAATCTATATGTTTTAGTCAACGGGAATGATTGTGGATTTTGACTTAAGAGTTAAGAGTAACGAATGCAACTTAGATGGTGGTGTTTCCTTTCGAAAATTTGATGTCACACGTGTTTATTTCAGGCCTTGTTTCCACCTTCTAATTCCATCTTATTTTATTTATTTATTTATGCCTCCTTATTTGACATTTTCTAAACATTTTAATTATTTAACTAATGGCATCAAAATCTAGTTTTGATACATCTTAGATTCTATTGCAGATTATAATATATGAGAGTCAACGCTCATAGTGAAGTGTTGGACTTCAGAGTTCAAGATACAACGTATACCATCTACTATACAACACATTTTCTATTTTTCATGAATTTCATTTTATTTATCTAAAAAACGGATTAATAATATCAAGAATCCATAATTGAGTTTTAAGTATACAACTAGAATAGATATAACGCATTGAGTTAGTTTAGATAGCAAGAATTTGATTATTTATAACGCCTCTTTGAAAGTGTTATAAAATAGTAAAAATACATTAGAGCCGAATCTAAACAACGATTTTTCTCTAACATTTAGAGCAAGTCCAACACATTCTCTATTTTTATGAAACATAGCTTGTTTTTCAATTCAGCTCATATGGACCGACTCAATGCTGAATTTCTGTGTGAATTGTACAAAACAACATTAAGGTACCATGAACTAGTAATGATCAAGGAAATTTACTAAGTAAATTGAATGAAAGATTAAAACAATACAGTAAATACTCAAGCAAAAGAGCTGACATGTCAAGACAAAACAGGAATACTGAAAAGAACTGACTGAAAGATCAAGCAAATTGACTAAAAGATCAAGATAAAATAGTAAATGCTCATCCCTTGGCCCTTGGTCTCCCACAGAAACTGGTCTCACGGGAGATGGACTTAACTTAAAATAGTTTAATTATTATTATTTTAAAAAAATGACTCTATGATCTAGCTTAATATAGTTTGTTTGTATGATTAAAAAATAAAAACAGAAATATAATTAAAATTCTCAAAGTTTGTGTATTATATGTATAGTTTTGATGGAATTGGAAGATTGATCAGCATGTGATTCATTGAGCACCAAAACCACATAATGATTAATTTATGTGCCAAATCCCAATCCTTGTCTACAACATTTCCGTTCACATACGTAAGAAAAAAATAGATTATTCAGCCGAAATATTCATTTTGGTGTTCTTATTGGTACATACTATCCTTATCAACTTTTTCATTTTTCACCTTTTGATCTTTAATTAAAGAGAAAGTCTTGGGTGAGACCTATCCGTGTGGAGACCAAGAGTAGGGGAATGAACATTTACTGTTTCTGTTTGATCTTTTAGTTAGTTTGTTTGATCTTTCAATCAATGTCCTTGAGTATTTTTGTTTTGCCTTGATTTTTCAGTTAATTTGATCTTTCGGTCAATTTTCTTGATCATTTCCTTGGTCAATTTCACCAACGACAAATTCAATCAAGGAAATCGGCGGGTTTAAAGCTCACCAACGACAAATTCAATCAATAGCAGTCTCATATAATCTTTGGTCTCATTTGATACAGGTCTCAAATGATAACTTGCCTTAATTAAATTTCTGCGCATGCTTCAAATTTGATGAAATCAAATGTTAATTTATTTATTTTTGTATTTGTGCATATTAATTTCTTATGTGAATATCCATCTCTCCTTTGACTTTTATTTGGGTTTTGGAGTACACGATTGCTAATTTCTACCGTGGTGTGATTGTGAGATGGATATTATGAATGTGTCTATATTTTTTATATTTTTGACTAATGAACATCATCTTGTCAACATATTTTTTAAGTTCTTCTCCCCTAGTGGGTTGACTCTTGCGATTGACCGTGATATTTTTGTGCCCTACTTTTTACCTATAGATTATAAGTTTTGTTTTATTTTTGTTAGATGCATTTCAATAAGACGTAATTCAGTGGATTTACATTGAATTCATTTCAGTTGAATAGTTCAACCAAAGTGCTTAAGGTCTTGTTCTCTAGAAATTAATTGAATATTTTTTAGTTTAGATAAAAAAAATTTAGTTCAGATAAACTTTTTTTAGTTCACATAAATATTTTTTTAGTTCAGATGAGTTCAGATAAACTTTTTTAGTTCAGATAAATATTTTTTAGTTCAGATGAGTTCAGATAATCTTTTTTTAGTTCAGATGAGTTCAGATAATCTTTTTTCAGTTCAGATAAGTTCAGATAATCTTTTTTCAGTTCAGATGAGTTTAGTTCAGTAAACCTTTTTAGTTTTCAGATAAGTTTTGTTCAGTAAACTTATTTGTAATTTAGTTTAGTTCAGTTTAAATCAGTTCAATCTTTTGAGCTTAATTGTTCATATCAGTTCAGTTCAATTCCATTCAGTTTAGTTCATTTTCAATATGATTTGATGAAATTTAGATTAATTTAGTCATACCGATTCTTTTTTTTCAATACATTAATTTCACTTCAGTTCAGTTCAGTTTAGCTCAATAACAATATAATTTGGTGCAATTAATTAAGTTTAATTTATTCATACCGTTTATTTTCATCACACTTATTAATTTTCAATTCAGTTCAGTTCAGTTATCTATATGCTTCAGCTCAACTCAAGTAAATATGTTTAGCTAGCAAACATGATCATATTTTTTAACATTAAGGTCCTGTGTGCCAGAACTTTTATATATCAGTTCAGTTCAGTTCAATTCAATTCAGTTCAGTTCAGTAAATTGAAGTGAAATGTAATTTGATGAAATTCAGGTTAATTCAGTCATGTTGATTCTTTTTTTCGGTACATTAATTTTCACTTCAGTTCAATTCAATCTAGTTCAGTTCAGTTGAACAAGAAATAAACTCTATCAAACTCTAAATTATACTCAAATTATTAAATTTCAAATGTTTTGAAAATGTCATATTTATTTCATTTCAGTTCAGTTGATCTATATATTCCAGTTCAACTTTTTTCTATATATTTTCATATTAAGATTACTAAATTTCAAATATATTGAAATTGATCATATTTATTAATTCAATTCAGTTCAGTTTATCTACATCAGTGCAACTCAGTTCAGTATATTTTAATACTAAATGTGTTATACTATATTTAGATTAATGAATTTCAAATGTATTGGAAGTGATCATATATTTTTTAGTTAGTTTCAATTTAGTTCAATTCAATTTATCTATATATTTCAATTCAGCTCAGTTTTTAAGTTTAAATAAGTTCAGCTAATTTTTTTAAGTACAAATGAGTTCAGTTCAGATGAGTTCAAATAAAAAATTTTAAGTTCAGATGAGTTCAGATAAAGTTTTTAAAGTTCAAATAAACTTTTTTTAGTTCAGATAAACTTTTTTAAGTTCATATGAGTTCAGGTAAAGTTTTTTTAGTTCAGATAAAGTTTTTTAAGTTCAGATGAGTTCAGATAAATTCAAATACTGTGAAGAGAACAGGACCTAAAAGATGCTCATATTTCACCCGATTGACCAAATTGCAATTAGATCCTGTTCTCTAGACCTTATTTGAATATATTTTTAGTTCATATGAGTTCAGATAAACTTTTTTTAGTTCAGATAAATGTTTTTTAGTTCAGATGAGTTCAGATAATCTTTTTTCAGTTCAGATGAGTTCAAATATCTTTTTTTAGTTCAGATGAGTTCAGTTCAGTAAACTTATTTAGTTTTCAGATAAGTTAAGTTCAATAAACTTATTTGTATTTTAGTTCAGTTCAATATTTTTATACTTTTTCATGTCAAATCAGTTCAGTTCAGTTCAGTGATGTATATTATAATAATTTAACACAAGATCTATTTCCACAACCCAATATCCTAAATCCACAACCCATTTAGTGATAAATTTACTTAATCACCCCTCATAAAATTTAGGATTCAATTAACATTTATTATTTCATTTAAATCCCTTAAATTTTGAATAATAAATTTTGGATTCAAGTTTTTGTTAAATTTAATTGTAGTCCCAAGAAATCCTCAAAATCTTCAACATTCATTAGCTGTCCAGCTTAATTCAACACCTTCAAATTTAGGCCCTGTTTGCTAGAGCTTATTTCTTGGTGTACTGAACTGAACTGAATTGAACTAAAGTGAAATACGTTTAAATATATTTATCTGAACTGAAATAAATTTAAATTTACTGAACTGAACTGAAATAATTTTAAATATAACTGGATCGAACTGAACTGAAATAATTTAAATATTTATCATATATCATTGTAATTTTTAGTAAAAAATGTAACTTATAATAAAAAATTATCGAACTAAACTGAACTGAAATAAATTGAAGTATATTTATCTGGACTAAAAAAAATAATTATATTTATCTGAACTGAAATAAATTTAAATATACTGAACTGAACTAAATTTAAATATATTTAACTGAACTGAACTGAATTGAACTGTCCATCATTCATCCTTTTTAATCTGAATAGCTACGTAAAATTTGTAGACAAAGTTGATAAGAATATTTTATACTATTTATAAAGAGTGGGGTAGATTCTATGTATAAGAGTATGATTAACACTAAGTTTCATAATAATAGCTAACTAAAATTAAAATTTAAAAAGGGATATTTTATTAAAATTTACCCTAAATGGGTTGTGGATTTAGGATGTTGGGTTGTGGAAATAGCATCCCCCTAATTTAAATAATGCTAAAAATATTTTATGATTTTACTATCATGCGTCGTAGACCCTCTTCTTTTGAGCTTAATTGTTCATATCAGTTCAGTTCAATTCCATTCAGTTTAGTTCAGTTTCAATATGATTTGATGAAATTTAGATTAATTTAGTCATACCGATTCTTTTTTTTCAACACACTAATTTAACTTCAGTTCAGTTCAGTTTAGTTCAACAACAATATAATTTGATACAATAAATTAAGGTTAATTTATTCATACCATTTTTTTTCAACACAAAATTTTTTATTTCGATCAGTTCAATTTAGTTCATGTGAATTGAAGTGAAATGTAATTTGATAAAATTCAGGTTAATTCATGCATGTTGATTTTTTTTCAGTACATTAATTTTCACTCCAGTTCAATTCAATCCAGTTCAGTTCAATTCAACAAAGAAATAAACTCTATCAAACTCTAAGTTATACTCAAGTTATTAAATTTCACTTGTTTTGAAAATGTCATATTTATTTCATTTCAGTTGAGTTGATCTATATATTCCAGTTCAATTTTGTCCTATATATTTTCATCATATTAAATGTATAATGCTACATTTAGATTAATTCGTTTCATCTATATTGAAATTGATCATATTTATTTCAATTCAATTCAGTCCAGTTTATCTACATCAGTGCAACTCAGTTCAGTAAATTTTAATATTAAATGTATAATGTTATATTTAGATTAATAAATTTGAAATTGGAAATGATCAAATATTTTAGTTAGTTTCAATTTAGTTCAGTTCAGTTTATCTATATATATATATATATATATATATATATATATCAATTCAGCTCAGTTTTTAAGTTCAAATGAGTTCAGTTAAATTTTTAAGTACAAATGAGCTCAGTTCAGATGAGTTCAGATAAAGTGTTTTAAGTTCAGATGAGTTCATGTAAAGTTTTTTAAGTTCAAATGAGTTTAGATAAAGTTTTTTAAGTTCAGATAAAGTTTTTTAAGTTCAGATAAAGTTTTTTAACTTCAGATGTGTTCAGATAAGTTCAAATAACGTGAAAAGAACAAGACCTTAGTCTTTCATGTTTTTACACTTTATAACTTCATTTTGATAACTCGAGACTACTATTTTAGATCACGAGTTTAGAAGGAGAGTTTTTTTTTTTTTTTTTTGCTTTAATGACCTGGACTATTGTATTAGAACTTGTTATAGTACACAACGCTAACCAAGGGGTCTCACTTGCCTTTGAGTGGGGTAAGACTCTCACTTGATACACATGTCTTGTCCCGGTATATGCAATTCGTGTCACTCACTTGAGCACAACTCATTTGAACGGAGGAAATAGAGACTTGAGAATCAGGGTTATAAGGAAGGGTAAATAAACCAAGTTGTTTTTGTAATTTTTGGGGGATTGAATCTTGATCGTTGTTGGCCGATACTAGTGCCCTAACCACTCCAATGGCTAAGAGAGATGGAGCTATTGATTCACAAATGTTTGATGTGAATCGGAAAAACACCATAGGAAGCAGTACACCTTTACAAATTTGTAAGTGAAGCTGATAATATAGATGATAATATGAAAGAAAGTGATTAGTAGTACAATATTGAATGATGTGTATGTTTATGAATGATTGTCATGATCCCGGAATTGGCCAAGGGGCATTTGCGTCATTTTATCAGTTGGTCAACCTCAGTCTTTGGGACGATCGCCATCGCCGGTGTAGAGTCCATTTTTTATTGGTTAATTTGTGCAGATTCGATGTTGCAACATCGATTAGGGTTTAGCAGAAAAGTGACAGAAATTCCAACACAGCTGTTAAATTTTGTTAAATGGCTAGTGAATATTTGCGTGTGGAATTTATGGTAAATACAGTCCAGAGAATATTAACAACTCAGTTTTACACTATGGAGATTTGATCAATGAGCTGGAGCCAAATCTTTCCATATTTTTCAGTTGGAAGATATGTTTCATTCCTTATCTTCAGAGATTTTCATAATCAAATCAAGCGTGATTGAAGTAAAGAGTTCCAATCCGTGAAGTTACCTATTGAAACACGGCATTGTGCTATAAAGGGACATCAGCTACGCTACTCAAACTAAGGATTTTAACACAACAATTCTGATCTTCAGAATCTGTTTTCTAGTTTGAGCAAAAGGCAGCACACCCCGCGTTACTTCATAACAACCATTTGGACGTGTGGAAGCCTCTGTGTTCGAAATCACCATAAAGCTCCTAGCGCTGGGGTGATCCTAGACAAGGGAGAACTAGTGGTCCGATTGGAGCGAGGATCACACCCACTTAGAAATTGTAAAAGATAAGTATGTAATATGTCTTTTGACAATTTAGTGGAATGATTTCAACACAGGGCTACGGCCCCGCAGACGTAGGTGCATTGCACCGAACTGCGTGATCAAATTCGTGTGTCTTTTATTTTCTGCATTTTAATTTCTGTCTCATAAAATTGAAGTAGTATTTTAAGACAACTAATTTGATCTGAATCTGGTAGATAGGAATTTTACCCGGGAACTGGCCTATTTAGTGGAGTTGCGATATTGTTTAGATAGCTGGAAGATAGTACAAATAGATTGGAAAGAGTTAATTGCATTTATCGATTCTGATGAACGATCATGATGGTTGTAGTTTGTTAGCTTTTACCGTTTTCTTCCAAGTTTTCGTTATTTTTCCGATTCGATACAGTTCCGGCAAGCCGGATCGGATCTTGTATTTAGAACACTGTAGGTATAGGCCCGCAATCACCGTGAAGCCCAAAGAATATGAATTTGGTCCAACAAAATAGTATCCGATTCGAAGATTCCCGCGGAGCAAACAAAAAACGTGGGGGGTCAGCCAGAGACGGTCCAGCTCTTGCCCATGGATTCCTTATTGAGAGCTTATTCCACCGGATCCGACGAAGAAGGCAGCCGGAGACCCGAATTCGGACCCCGGAGACCCGAATTCAATCCACCGAAGCGCCGCAGATCCGATTATGCTGACCCGAATCCCAGGAATATCCCCGCCAGTCCCGCCGCTGAAGCTCCACTTCCCGGCCGGTACGTATCGAAACGAGAGCGAGCTTCTTTGGCTTCTGCGAACCAAGCTCCCGACCAGAAATCGGATTTTCAGGATCTGTTTCTATCATCAAGTAATTTCTCATTCTGTTTGAACACGAATTTTTTATTATGTAGGAGTATGATTCTTAATGTAATTTTTTTCCTATTATGTTTATAGTTACAGGTAATCAACAATCATATAACTGAAAATTAAACGTTGCAATGTAGCATTGTAGTATGTAATGAGATAATAGTCCTAACTATTTTTATATCTACGGAATTTTGGCATATAAATTACTCATGTCTTGATGGATGAATATTGAGTTAGGAACAGAATGAGTGTGTCTTGTATCACTCTTGTGCATGTGATTTTTCATGAAATTTCTTAAGAGCGAGAATTGCATATGGAAAATGATTCAAAATTACAAAAAAAAAAATTTACTTCTGATTTTGATTATGTAGTCTATAATGGTGGCAATGTAATTGAAGTGACTATTGAATTTAGGTGTAACTGTGTCTTGTTTTTTCTTTTAAGATTTGGGAACTCTGTCTGAGATGGGGCTGCCACAAGCAGTGTTGTCAAAGCTGAGGGAGAAAGTTAGAGATTCTGAACGGTTCTGCAAGCTTCCAGGAGGGCTGTCGGTGGGTTTAACAGGGCATACAAATGCTGTTAATACTGTTCAGTGGTCTAGAGTGCATGGTGAGTTCTTAGTTTACTGTCAAATTAGCTTTCATGTTTTTGCAAGTGATCACATTCTGTAAAATGATTATTATATGGTTCACTGTGGTCTGGCATTTCCCTTAAATGCAAGTTACTTGTAGAATTGAACACATGTGTGAAATAAGTGCTTATTACCTCCAGGTCCTGGCAATGTTGAAGAGTCTTGCTAAGATTGTCTTTTTGAATGTTATTTTGTGGTCATGTTACAAAAGAAAATGTGAACATATGATTAAAATTTTGATTATGTCCAGCAGATTAATTCATAATGCTCCTTAGATTGAATTGTAATTTATAGAAGCAATTATCTTTCTAGAGAAGGTGTAATATTAGATGGCTTGAAAGAGTTGTACCTGCACTCTTGATTGACTAAAAGTAATAGGTTGTATCATTGTTTTTGTTTTACAAATAGGAATTTAATTGTGGAAAAAAGGGAGTATGATGTTTCATGTTAACCTTTTATGTTAGTCGCGGCTTTCTTTGCAGCATTTTTCCGTAAGTACTTGAATAACTGAAGTACAGTTTGCATCTTATATGATGTTATATATCAGAATTACGAAGCATGTGCTTTAGTGATGAAATTACATTTCATATATTTTTGGCAAGACTTATGTTTGAGTTCAATTGTGTACTGACTACTTAGGGTTGTAGTTTGTCAGCTTGGCGTTATGCTTGCACTTCTGATCTGTTCTGTGGTTTTAGTTTTCAGCTCACCTTCTTGCATCCGCTGGACTGGATCAAACTGTCCACATATGGAATGTGTGGAACAGCAAACAGAAGAAGGCTCGTGTTCTGAACTTTCACAAGGCTGCTGTGAAAGATGTGAAGTGGTCGGAACAGGGATTATCGATACTTTCTAGTGGATATGATTGTGCATCGAGATTAATTGATGTTGAAAGGGGAGTAGAGACTCAAAATTTTAGAGAGGATCAGGTGGTTGGGGTTATAAAATTTCATCCTAACAATTTTAACCTTTTCGTATCTGGGGGGTCGAAAGGCCTTCTCAAGTTATGGGATGTCAGAACAGGAAACGTGGTCCATAACTATACTCGGAATCTTGGCCCAATTTTAGATGTTGAATTCTCCACTGATGGAAAGCAACTAATATCTTCAAGTGATGAATCAGGAAGCAATATCAGTGAAAATTCAATCCTTGTTTGGGATGTGTCACGACAAATTCCATTATCTAATCAGGCAAAGTTCTTTTCCTCTCTATTCTGTTGTCCTCTTACACTGTTATTTGGACATATTTATTTTCTTATTTGACCATTTAAGTATCAAAGAGATTGGAAATTAACACATGATTGCATTTTTCATAATAATTACTGGGGTATTTTTCAAAATTCTTTCCATGATAACTTTCCAAGTTCTTGAACTTGTTGCCTTTCTTAATTTAATAATGGAACCTGTATTTTTTTCTGGCACAAAGGTCATCTTGATACAGCCCTATCTTGTACTCGTTAGATGCTATACAAGCACTATATCGTCTGCTTCTTGTTCACTGAATAGACTATTTCAACTCATTTCTTATTGGGAACTAATCTGTGGCTTGCAATTTATGATAAATTCTTTTAATTTGGTATACATTACTGGCTTGGGTTTTGAGCGCCTTTTTGAACTCATTCTGTTCTCATACTCTGCATTTGTATTGCATAGAGTTTGTTTAGTTTTACTTTCTACTTCTTTGATTGCCTCTGATTTACGTTATATTTCAGGTTTACATTGAGGCATATACGTGTCCATGTATCAGGATCCACCCTATTGATCCATTTTTTGTTGCGCAATCCAATGGAAACTACATTGCAATTTTTGGCTCTATTTCCCCCTTCAGGCTTGACAAATTTAAGAGATTTGAAAGTCACGGTGTACATGGATTCCCAGTCAAATGTAATTTCAGCTTAGGTGGAGATGTGATAGCCTCCGGCTCCTCTGATGGATGTATATACTTCTATGATTTTAAAACATCGAGGCTTATGAAAAAGATCAAGGCATATGATCAACCCTGCATAGATGTTGCTTTTCATCCTGTGATGGCTGGTGTTGTTGCTACCTGTGGTTGGAATGGAGAAGTTTCAGTGTTTTCTTGAGTGGATTTTCAATGCAGCATCTGCTGCAAAAGATGAGATTCAGACTAAATTATTACTCACCTCCAGGGTTGCCACTTAAAAGCCAGGGATCATCATTGCCTCCTTTCAGCATTAGATTTTGAAATTATTCAGGTCTGTATGGAGATTTCATGATTACGATTGCTGGTATTTGTGCTCCCATGTTCTCTTTTCTTTTAGTTTATTCCATTTGTGTGAAGATAGACATTGTATTACTCCTTTGTTACACTTTCTTTGCACATCATAATATAAATACATTATCATTGTTTTTGTTAGTATAATATTAAAGATGTCACTGAATTTAACAATTACTCTACTCTACTGAGGCCATTTCTTTGTTTAGAAAACTGTAAAACCTTCTTATATATTCTTATCTGGAGGACTTATTGTCATGAATTAATCCCATATACAGAGGTTTAAGATACTTGAATGTGATGTGCATAAGTTTGACCTGTTCTCTATTCTGTGTTGACTGAAAGTTAGTAATTGTAGAAATATCTGAGTTATGTCGCTGCAGACACTGAAGAGGCATTTAAAATAATTGGAGCTCAACTTGAATGATCAGACACACAACTGCAGTCAGACTTGTGCAGGTTCATTCTCTCCTTAATGATATATTTGATCATTGGAGGACCCATGTGAGTTTCCTGATATGAAAATTCAACTAATTAACTTAATGAGCTATGTTTAATGCCTCCCTCTATTGAAGAGAAGGATGATAGATTTGGGACATAATCTTGTGCTTTCTGTTGGTCTTGCTGGTTAGTGAATAAGCTTCTTGGTCCCATCTAATTCTGCAGTCTGCAACTTGTTAAACATAGTTATATTATATTTAATCCCAGTCTCTGTGTGTTAACTAAACTTTGGTATTGCTGAAGAAACTGTTACATGAGGATGGAATCAGAGGAATCTCGCCTCTCGATAGGTAGCATACCCCCATCCCCTCTCCCTTTAGGTTGACAACTAGCATAAAACATTTGTCGAGTTTCATTATGTGGATCAATGCTCATATATCAAGTAGTGTAAACTTTGAGACAATCCCCCCTATACCAAGCGTGTTATAGAGTCTGATTGTCGTCTCATTGGTGACGATCAGACTAAACACGATAGCAAGATACGAATAATATGATTTGACTGACCACATTTTAGCTTGTACTTGGCAGATAGGTAGCCACATTTGATGTGTCTAGGTACTCCTAACCCATACCTAACCATCATAGAAGATGAATGAAGGGGGTTTTGGTGGGGGCAAAATGTTGATCCACATTTCCTTGATGACAAAGAGGAGATAGATAGAGTAAAGGGGGGCAAAAGGAGAGTTAAGCAAGACACAATAATGGGGTTTCTCTAGCCACTCTTCATGGGATTCATTAAAGAGGGAGACATGACACACCACCTCCCTTTTTTTAACTTCCACTTGCAATGATCTTCTGTCCCAATTAGGGTTTTTCTGCAAGCATTTTACTTTAGTTTTTATCCATTCCTATGTGAGATATTAATCTGTTCTTAATGGGTGAATTAGTGGTTATTCTAGAACCAAGAAGAATGAGAAGCATTCTCTATTTTTGCCTATAATGTCCCTGCATTTTCTTGTTTTTTTCAATCTGTGCATGAATGTGTTCCCCTCATTGCCTGGTTGAAGAGCTCTTGGAATTTTGGTGAGGAAAAACCAGATGGAAAGTGGTAAAAAAATGGGGTTACTTTTCAGGGTGGGGCCCGCAGGCTGGGTTAAAGGGTGACATGAGACGATGGGTAAAAAGGTGGTTATCTCCATGAGCCAATCACTTGGTTGGTCTTGATTCTTCAAACTTCTATGGTGCAAATCAGTGGCTATGTTTGTGTTTGTATTAGGGAACCAAAAAGGAGGATTAACTGCACTCATCAAATCTAAGCTTGTAATTACCGTTGAATCTGTGGTGGATGTGTTCCTTTCTATCCTACTAATTGTGTTTAAATTTATCTATGTTGCACTAACACTTTTCAAAACCGGTTAACTATTGAGTTAAAAGTTTTTACAGTGCATCTTGCCCGCTGATCTCTAGGAACATAAAATATACTCCTCCCAAGTCCCAACACTCACTCAAATGAGGCAAAATTCCGGTAGATACAAATCATCCACCAAAATTAAGGCCTTTTGGCATGCTTCCCGGATGTTAGGAATACGTTGAGCAATTGCATGGAGAAACTACCCACCCGGTTCAAATATCACAACTCTGAACCTTGCATTTCTCCGATCAAAGTAGGGGTGTAAACGAGCCGAGCCGAGCTTTGGCCTTAACGAGCTTAGGCTTGATAAAAATTAGCGAGATCGAGCTCGAGCTCGTTCGAACATAAAAACATCAACTCGACCTCGAGCTTGATTAGCTGTAATGAGCTCGAGCTCGGCTCGTTAGCTCGGGTAAATCGAGCTCGTTCGAACAAGTTTGGCTCGTTTATGTTAATTAAACCTTTTACAAGCTTTTTTTTTAATAATTAATATATAATAATTAATTTATATATACATGTACAGGCTCGTTAAGGCTCGACGAGCTTATCAAACCATAGTCATGGAGCTCGTCTCGAGCTCGAATACTAATCAAGCCGGCTCGAGCTCGACTCGTGTTCGTTTGTTTCGAGCTTGAACCAATCTTTTGTCGAACTGTTCACGAGTTTCTCACGAACGGCTTGGTTCATTTACACCCCTAGATCAAAGTACACCTTGTAAATATGTTCAAATGGTTCAAGCAATACCCTCAGCAATAAGTTCTTTCATACATTTAAGAAAGAATGGGCTAAAAAAAACAATTGGAAAATTGATTAGATTAAAAAATCAAGACAGACGAGAATTTGGATATAATAATATAAATCCTTTTATTTTATTTACGATTGGGCAAATAATTTCTATTTCTCACTAATTAATATCGACCATTAATAGTCACTGATTTTTTCGAATCACTTGTGACCATTGAACATTTAAAATGGATAGGTCATGGTCACAATGTTAAGTCAAACTGTAAATTGTATTGTTAACCTGATGAAGTAAAGAGCAAAATAATTTTTTTATTAAAAACTTTTCAAAAACTCATGCATCACCAGCACCACCTCCGCATAGTCAAGTAAACAATTATACGGGATGTATTTGTACAAGAGTGAAATTGGTCTCAAACCGGGTTGATGATTTTATGAGTAATTGTTATACTAGTACTTAATTTTGTTATAGATTTATAAGAAGATTTGATTGCCCTTTTCAACTATCATATCTCTTGTTTTTTGGACAATCATGTCTTGTTTCCCAGTATTGAGTTCACCTACATTGGAAGCCTGTAATCAACTTCTTAGGACACTCAACGCACAAACATTATCTTCATTCTCCAAATCCACACCTTCAAAAGTGATCGACAAACTCATTTAATTGGTTACTTATCATGTGATTTTAGGCCATCCATGTTTGGCATCCTCTTTTCTTGTTCCCCGATGCCTCTTGTAACTTCTAATTTCATTAAATTACCAATAATTAACACTTTTGGACAAGCCACTAATAATTAATAATGTATACTTCTTTTCCAATTTGGGAATTTTTCCAGTTGAGGTTTATAAAATTAACATCTTTATAGGGTGATCTTTGTAGCTCATGACCACCATAATTACTAATTATGCTTTTCCCTAGCTAGCAAGCTAGGATTAAATCATGGTGATGCTGTTAAAAGGCAAGAGCAATTAAGATGCCTAAACAACATTTGCTAGTCAATTATTTTTCCTAATTTAAAATGTATATACCAAACTACTTGTCCGGATTAAAATAAGTACAAGTGGAAAGGAAAGGGTCATTAAGAGAAGTTAAATTCATACTTATGGCATAAACTTTCACGAGAATGTCTTGGTGAGATGTCCTTGTGGAGACTAAGGGTCAAGGGGATGACACACATAGGGCTCCGGATCTTCTACACCACTTATATGTACCACTCTCTGTACCACCACTCAAAAATGGACATGCGTCTTCCTTAACTCAACTTCTCTTAACCTTGGTTACTTAATTATGTTGCATTAATTTATTTGTTAAACTAATATATGTTTTTTACTATTCCGTTTAATTTCCGGCACTTCGACATTGAACTGCTTTGGTGTGGTGTGGATTATTGGTATCTTATAAGTCCAGGTTCCATCCGTAATGGTTAATCCATCTGGATCATACAGAATCCTATTCCATGAAAAAAAGATCCATGTTAAAAAAAAACAAGGCCATTTTCATACTGTGTTATCATCTCAGCCTAATCGGTAAACTCGATGCCGGTAAAAACATCAAACAAATGCAACTTATGAAATGTAGATTTCACAGTATTACCTGACCCAAATCCACAACAGGGTTTAAGCTCTGTCCACAATCATAGATTATATATGCTTGTAAAATTTTAATTTCTCATGTTAGTAAGTTTATCTCCACCTGCAACTCTGCACCAGCTCAACATATAAGTAGTTTAGGAGATAACATCATGGATTAACAGAATGATGCCGGTAATCCACTGCCTCCACTCCAGGGTATAAGCCACTGCCTCCAAGGCTCCACCATAGGATCTAAGTTGGCTGATGCAGGAAAAGAATTATGGGTGGTGTTATAGGAGAAAGAAGAATGGTGATGCTGGAGGTGAATAATTGATGGATTTGGCGGAGAAGACGATAGATGTAGAGTTTCAATTAAGTAAAGTTAATATTTAGTATATTTTATGAGGGGAGAGTTAAAATTAGTGTAGTAAACAAATAATTTGTTTTAATGCAGTATATTTATTTAGAGTTAATTGGCTAGGCCAGAGTTAAGAGTGGTTGAGTTAAGGGAGGCACGTGTCGACTTTTAAGTGGTGGTACAGAGTGGTATACAAAAGTGGTGTAGAAGATTCGGAGCCCATAAGGCCCACACATAGTAACAGTATAAAAGCGGCGGTCAAAATGTGAGTACCTCATTTTCGGTGCCAGTCCGTGATTAAGGCAAACTTTAAGGCCCATTCTGCAATTTGGAAACTCCATGATCTAAACCCATGGGATTCCTGCACACAAATCAGAAAACGGAAAATAATGAAACTATAATCACAGTCGCGTCCATTCTTCTCCTTGTGATTTTCGGCGGAGAAAAATATGGTGCCGGAGTTCTGATCGGTCAGGGATCGGGTGGTTCAACGCCGCTGCTCTGTTTCCAAAACTTCCTCATTTTAATTCGAATTTTGACAAACTGAATCTCTGAGATCGATTTGGATCTGGTTTCTCCAGCAAATCCCGATCTACATCCTGAAATCAAGCTTTTGGAATCTCGATTTATCCATCGAATTCGATATGTCAGGGTTCTCATCGGGCAAGAGGAGCAAGAGAATCTGGGCTTGATTGTCAAGCGTCTGACCGATTGGGATTCCATCGGGATTTGCTTGACCGGAATTTGCTTGACCGGAATTTGCTTCTCAGTTCGAGATTGTGTTTAATGGTACAGAGCGAACTCTCAAACTAACTATTTGTTCAGTCGGTGAGTCTTCAAGAAGTCCTGATGTTGTTGTTATTGAAGCTGTTTATTCATTGTGATTGATTATTGCTTGAATTTGATTTTATATCCTTACATTATAATCCCTTGGCATTTGATACTTTCTCTTGATCTTTCAATCTACATGCTAGACCATCTTTGTTTTGTCAAAAACACTTATGCAAAAGATCAAAGAAAAAATCAAAAAATTCAAGTGACTAATGAAAAAGATGAAAAGATTAAGTAGAAAAGGTTCAAGTAAAAAGCCTAGAAGATCAAAGGTAGAGGCAGAAAAGATCAAGTAAAAATTATAGAAGATCAGACGCCATGGAGGCTGAAAAATATCAAGCAAAAAGCATATTATATCAAACGCATGAGAAAAGGTAGAGGCTTGAAAAGATCTATCAAAACGTGGGAGGTCGTCGCCGTACCTCTCAAATATACAATTTATAGATTACTTACTACCTTTCCACACTATTAAGTGTACAATGGCAAGTAAGGTTCGTTCCACAGGGAGAAGGTTATTTCTATGTATATCTCATAGCATATATATATATATATATATACATATATAAAAGCAATGTAAACAAAGGGGGGGGGGGGGGTTTGAGTTGAGTTTTTGTTTAAGACACTACTAAATGAAACTACTAGAACTTTTAGGATTACAACTACTTTACCATAAGATTATTGTAACTAGAGATTTAACTAAGAGAATGAGAAACTTGGACATATGAGATTGGTGACTTCTTATTATAGGATTTTCCTCAAACAATATCATGATGCCTTGAGAATGGTGAACATTAGTGAGAACTATCTTTAACCAAAGCTATGCAAATGAAAGCATCTTCACAACTTCAATTGACAATTTTACTAGATGATAACAACTAGTTCAATTGAATCAATATAAATTCAAATTAGATATTTCTTAACCCTACCCATGCACTTTGATAACAAACTTGACATAGGTATAATGCTAATGAATGATCTTAAGAACAAATACAATTGATAACAACATGCATTCAATTCCTAATTTACTACTCATACATAGGAAGAATGATAACATTCTAACCATGGAAAAGCAATATCTAACACATATCCAACACATATCTATCACTAGGAAATCATTCCTAATCATTTCAAGCATCAAATACACATATAGATTATGATCATTCAATAGCAAATCACCATTCCTAAGCTTCATGAATCATGTTCTCAATCCATAACAAGAAGTCCAATCACATATATCCAAGAAGAGGTTTAGCCTACTACCATAGTTATGTAATCGAAACCATAATCAATACAACAAACCATAATGAATTCAAAGCTCAAAATCAAAGAGAAATATGAAAGAAAAGAGTTAAGCTCTGTAAAAATTCGATCCCTCAAACAATGAGGATAAGTTGTCTTTATACTTTAAAAATTAACAAAAATAAAACAAAATAAAATGCCACTTGCAGGGCCTTCGCGGGTCGCGCGAAATCCTTCGCGGACCGCGAGCCGGGCTCGCGGCCGAGGATTCGCGCCCCGCGCGCCCGTGTCTCGGTCTCGGCGTGGTACGCGCGCCCGTGTCTCGCGCCCGCGCGCGCCCGTGTCTCAGCATGGTCTTCGCGAGTCGCGGCCGAAGGTTCGCGCCTCGCGCACGTCTGGTCCTCGCGAGTCGCGGCCGAAGGTTCGCGCCCCGCGCGTCTGTGCCTCGGCGGTCCTCGTGCTGGTTCGCGCGGTTCGCGACCGGAGTCTCGCGCCCCGCGCGCGTCTGGCTCTCGCGGTTCGCGTCTGGTCCTCGCGGCTCGCGAAACTCGGCATCTTCAAAACAGCAACACACACCCTCGCGGTTCGCGACCTAGGGTTCGCGGCCTGCGAGAGTGTGCCTTCACGCCACTTCTACGACCGGTTCTTCAATGTATCAATCGCGGTCAGGACAGTCATAGAAGGTCTTCAAATCATTCAACTCCATCGCAAGTGTAATTCAAGATCAAAATGCACGTCTTCAATTTCAAACCACTATGAATGATTCGGTCTAAAAGTCTAATATAAATCTACAAAATACTATCTAAAACAGCTCTCAAATGTTACAAAATAAGAGTATATCTAGGGTCTATCAAAACGCATAGAAGATCATACGCAAGAGAGAATGTAGAGCCAGAAAAAGATCAAACAAAAAGTATAGAAGCTCATACGCATCATAGAAGGTAGAGGCAGAAAGAAGAAAAATAAATTTGCAACTAACTTCCTATATTTAGGCGTTTTTTTTAATTTGTGCCTATAATTTCTGGAAAGCTCCTGCAGTCCATAGAGACGGGTCTCAAATGAGAATTTGTAAACTTTCATAAATCCTACTAAGGATGTGAAATAAATTTGATAGTACAAATAAAGTTTGATTGACTATTTTACCCTTTAATAAAAAATCATATTACAATAATTGTTACAAATTTTATTAAAAGGCTATTTAGGCCTTGTTTATTGGACCTTATTTTTTTGCTAAACTGAACTTGATTGAACTGAATTGAAGTAAAAATTATTGTATTAAAAAAAGAATCAGCATAAATGAATTAACCCGAATTTCATCAAATTAATAGGGTTGTCATAGCAAAATCCACCGAACTCACAATCCAACTTTTGTTTTTTTCCCCTTTTACTTTAAAATCAATATGTGAGATTGAGCAAAATGTTGAGGGTAAATACAACTATTGTTTACTGTCCATTTTTATGAGAAAGTGTTGGGTGAGACCTGTTCTTGTGGAGACCAAGAGTAGGGGAATGAGAATTTACTGTTTCTGCTTGATCTTTTAGTCAGTTTGTTTGATCTTTCAATCAATGTCCTTGAGTATTTTTGTTTTGCCTTGATTTTTCAGTTAATTTGATCTTTCGTTCAATTTGCTTGATCTTTCGGTCAATTTTCTTGATCATTTCCTTGGTCAATTTCACCAACGACAAATTCAATCAAGGAAATCAGCGGGTTTAAAGCTCACCAACGACAAATTCAATCAATAGCAGTCTCATATAATCTTTGGGTCTTTGCCTTAGATTATTTGAAAAAGAGTACATCTATTTCATTGTAATAATGGATTAATTGGACAATTTATTCTTCCTTCTAGTGATACCAATAATCAAATAACATGCAATAAACATTCAAGTCATTCATCTTCTTTTCAAAGACAATAATATCATTTTGATCAAGGTAGTACGATTCGTTTTGGGAAAATGGACAAAACAGAAAGAAAAAAAAAGGCGAAAGTGCGTTTTATTTCCTATCTGCAATCAGTCATTGAATCATTGTGGGAGTGTGGCGAGCATTCACTGTTCTAAAGTCCAAAAAAGAAGAAAAATAATTCTGCATTTTTGCTGTGTTTTTTGTCAACACATATACGAAGTGGATGAACAGTTCTGAAATCCCCAAAAAAATAAAAGTGATGTTTTTACCCTTTATTTGGAGCACTGACCGACAAGACAAATGTGCTAAAACAGTGAGATGATAAAGATTAAAGACCAAACCCTATTTTCATCCTCACCAGCTAATGTGGAGAAAGAAAGACCTCGAAAAAAATTGCTTTCAATATTCTTCTTATAGGGTAAATTGAGAAGGGTCCAATTCAGATTATTCCAATCAGCTTTCAACCATAATCAACCCATTTCATCTATTTTTAGCTTCATTAAGCTCTAATCAGTACCAATTTGCTCCAATCAGCTCATTTTCATCTTAACTGAACTAGACCATAGAGATATGCTATTCCCTAAATGCATATCTCATCATTATAATCTTAATAAAATAATCATTTAAGGGATACAGGAAATACCTTGAAGTGAGTGAAAAAACTTGATATTGCATTGTTTGGTATGAGATGTTAAAGGAAGTTATGATCACCAGATAATATCGATTTTTGTAATAGGGTTAACAAATCTAATGCTCCGAGAGATTAGGCATTTCAGGGACCAAATATTTAGCGAATCGCACAATACAAAATAAAGTTTGGTCACGTGAATGTATCCATTCGTTGATGAAACAACAGTGTGACATCAACTTAAACTATATAAAACTAAACCGAATTAGATTGAAGCGTGGCTTTATTATAACTCTTGAAACTTTGTGAAGAAAATAGTATGATAGATATGTGAAGGGGACTTCAAATTATGATGAAAATGAAAAGACATATATATTGGTGCCAAATTTGACTTGTTATCTGGTTTTGTCATACAAAGTGGAGGGCAATGGTGCCATCTTTTTTGCATTTTATTTGGCTTTGGATAAACGCACAGTATCAGTTCAGTGTTTGTGTCCATTATCCATGCAACAACAATGCAAGGACGAGCGTGTCCGGAATTTTGTACAACGTACACTATTATTCCAAGTGCGTGTCACATTCTAAAGTCGCATCTATATATTCCTTTAAAACAAATTATAGATACACAAAATTTCTTGGGTTTCACGTAAAATATAACATTTGAAAAACAAAATCAACACATAACAACTAATGATAATTAGTATGAAAGTGAGAATACACTGAATAATCATGTTTAATATGTGAAAGATCAGACTTTAAAAGTGAGATGATTAATACAAAAAAATAATGATCAAACATGAAAGTGAAAAGATCAATATCTGTCATCTCTCTCTAGTAAGAGATCGACTCTCATAACTTAAATGAATCTCATTATCATACTTAAATGAATCTCATTATCTTTTATGATAATAGCACAAGATTTTATTTAGAGGTAAATATTAAAAGAGGTCTTATGAGAGATCAGTCTCAATTGATACTATAAGCAAATGTTCATCTTCTCACTTTTAAATATGACCCTTTACGTATTAAGCATGATTATTCAGTTTATTATTGTTGATCTTCTCACTTTCAATATGCCTGCACCTTTTCACTTTTAAGACTGATTCTTTAAATATTAAACATGATTATTAAGTAAATCCAATTGAGATAAAGACTCAAAATGGTGATGCATCATGCATGTCAGCATGTGTTCTCCATTACAGATTTGGTGATAAAGGTTTTATTAGAATGCTGGAAAAAATTTATAAGAGTCTGTGATCATCATTTAATAAAAGATATAATTTGGAGAACGAAAAAAAAAGTCGTAATCGGTCACTCGTGGGCATGCATGAGTGGTTGTTGATAATGCTGGAAACGATTAGCAAGACAACATGATAATGCTGCCCTCATATTTGTGTCGGTCAACGGGATTTATTTGTTAATTACATCATTTTGGTGATTGAAAAATCCAAATAAAAACGGGATATGTTGAAGATTATGTAGAGAATAAAAACGAAAACATCCTAGTCACTCTATAGTTCAGTGTCCAAGTTCCATGCATGAATTTTGAGTGACAACTCTTAGTATAATATATTATATAATCATTTTATTGACATTTTTTACATACGAAAACTTAGAATGTTGATGTACGGACATATGAAATAACAGGAAATATGGAATATATAGTGTTTTATTTATATGGCAAGTAATATTAAATTTTAATTATAAATTTATATGTGATTACTAAAATATCCATATCAGACATAGTACATATTGTATTCTAGTTCATTTAAAGACTAGTACATCGGTGACATTTTAAAATTAGTGCTTGGCAGATATAGTCAATGCCAGTTCAAAAATACCGGAACACATTCAAAAACTCAAGAATACAAGCTCAACTGGCATGTTCATCCAGCCCGCGCCAACAAAAACCATAGTTCAAAGTTCAAACCCTGCAGCGCACAATTTTTCAAGGTCTTTCTCTCTAGTTTCGCAGGGTTCAAGTCTCCATTTCCTCCCTTCCCATGAGGCGTGCTCAATCGAGTAACGGAGTTTCATCAAACTGATGATAGAGGCAGGACGACATCGATCGGTGTATCAAGTGGGAATCTTGCCTCACTCAAAGCTAAGTTAGGACCTACGTCACTCAACGTACGGAATCAGTAGATTATATTAGAGTAGGATTATATTAAAGTAGACCAAAAATACACGAATACTAATATAAAAACACATGATACACGAGCATTTTTTTTCTTTGAATCAACGAAAACCCAACATTGTCTTCATGTCTGTATATAATGTCATTGCATGCCATGATACGTACTTGAAGAGGGTACGCAAACATGTGATTAAAGGTGAAATTGCATGATGAAATCTAATAAAACACATACTTTATCGTAAATTAGTGAAGGATTAGAGCCAGGATCCTGCCTTAACGGTGCCGTAATCATGACTTAGTGAATATACTAATTAATAAAAATGAAATTATAAATATAATCATATAATTAACGCAAAAATTTGACTGTAAAGGAAACATGGATGATTTGGGACCACATATTTGGTCTCCTAAGAGTGATTAATCCTTGTGATTAAGGGAAAGTTGTCAATGTAAATGCTTAATTAATTTGTTTTTTAATTATTTGGGATTTGCACCAAATCTTTTCATGTGTAACACTTTGGCTGTTCGACAAGATCTTGTCTCAAACATCTCAACATTATATAAACTAACGCCAAAGTGATTCTACTTTGTTACTAATTCACGTGATGTACTTTTGTTTAACTCCTAATTAAATTAAATTCATGAGTTTAATATTAATTTGCATGGAATTTTTACCTTTTTGCGCTCGTGTTGAGCACAGCTAATAACTTATATAGCTTTTGTTTTATTAGACTTATTAAACGATATGGTGCGATCATTAATTTGCATGGTTAATGTTTGATACTCCTTATAGTAATTCTTCTAATATTACTTGCATATTATTTAGTTTACATATTGAAACACAGCTGTGAATTGTATATAGAAAAAACATAAATATTTGTAAAAGACGAACAAAGTTCAGAAAAACACACAAATGACCAACCTAATAAACATATGAGAAAGAGAGCGTATTTTGTAGGACGGTCTAATTGAAATAGATGGACAAATATTGATCATTAACTTTTTCAAATCTAATTTTCTATATATGAAATATGATCCTTCACTGAGACCAATTGAGACAAGTTTCAATTGAAAAAATTTCTACGGGGAATCATGCGTTCTATCATAATACTTAATTAATACGCTGCATCCAAGATTTTGTATGGTTTTGTATTGTAAATTTTTGAAAGGAAGGAATTCATCTTGGGAGGTTTAAACTTTAAAATATAAAATCTGAATCACCTGAAAAAAAAAAAAAAAAAAGGAAAAGTGCGCAAAAGTGTTGATAATCCACAGCATGTTAATGTTGATAATCCACATATATATTCTGTAAGTTGTTTTATTTAAACCAAGTTTTATTTCATTTGTGATTATTTACCATAAAACACTCCGACAGGATTTTATTTGGTGAACATAGTTCGTTCATTGATCGATTTTGCTGAATCATTCTGTGAGAATATAATCATAAATTTTGCTGCTAATACCCAAATGAACAACAAATTTGTAACGTATGTATACGATAGAGTGGAAAATGTTGATTTTCTCAGTTTCAAGTCTGGTCATTATTCAACTTCAGTGTTTTGTTGTTAATTTTTTCATTTTCTTACATGATTATTATCTTTTCAAGCACGATTGTTTCTATATTAAGTATATAATTCAGTGACACCGGAAATTTGTCATTATATATTTGTTTTACCAACTTCATGTAAATATTTTCCACCCCATATAATATATACTTTTACGTGGAATTAAATATATACCAGAAAGCAAATTGTTGCGACAAATTCACGGCATCTGAAGTATGGCAGACAGGATTAGAACGGCATTTGAGAATGTTGAAATTCACGGTTTCCTAAAATAGATCTTTAGGAGCAAATTCAGTGATCATCATAAGCATAATCAAACCATATAAAATTATTTCCTCGAGATGTAAAGTTCTTTATTCCTGAAAATTCAAAAAGTAAAATATCTGATGGTATTTTTAATATAAAAGTCAACGGTCAAATATTTGCGTTACTGTCTGTGTCTCCCTCATTAATACTTACCTTACATTCTGCCCTAATTTAATAATGCTCACTAATCCTAATTATAATATTCATTTCACACACAGCACCAAGCACTATGCGTTCCACTTGGGTGCGGGCCGGGCTCTCCCCCTATATTTCTCCCCAGCTCAGATGATAATATTCATATATACTCCAAAATATAATTTTTACAATATATAATATATTGTGACTTGTGAGCAACATTTTATAACTATATATCATAGAACATTTTTATTGGGGAAATTCTAAGTCATTGAGGAAGAGATGGAAAAGTGAAAATGAGTTCTCTTGGTTTCATAATAGGTAGTTTATGGTATAATATTGCAATTGATCACCTTTCATGATCTGTGATATCAAAAATCATAAACATTATTAACGAGTAAATTACATTTTCATAAAAGAAAATGTTCATCGGCTCACCTAACTTTTTAAAAAGTGTTTGGATATCGTTGAATTGACATTAATTAACTTTGTAAATGATAGCATATGGTCTGTTTAACATTAAACTGTTTAATTTTTCTAGTTTTTGGATGAAATCAAAAGATTAAAAAACCTATAAATCATAAGATTAGAAATCCTATAAACCAGGGGTTCAATATGTGGGGAATGAAAATCCCATACCTTATAAATTCTTGTCATTAATATAAGTGACTGTCAAATTTTTGGCAAACATTTTTCACATGACAAATAATAAATGTTTATATAATTCCACAGAACCAAAATTTCATCTTATTTAGAACTCGTGATTAAGGTTGTTTTATCTTTTTAAGTCATTAGAGAACAAAATATAATAGCCCTAAGAGAAAGTTTCAAATAAGGGGAGCCCTTACAGCTTACAGGACACGCTCTCTAGCTCTAAATAGTCAAACCTTTGCATCTACAATTTATAACGTTAATAGGTTTAAAAGTACCAAAGCACATTCCATAATTTCAACAAAAAAAAAAAGATTAATTAAACTCATGTTTCTAACCAATTTCCCTTAATAAAATATTATAGCACTTGACCGTCTAGGTTTTTTGGTGTTTTTATTATCTCGTTTATTTAAAACTTGATTAGTATATCTACTTGGATAAACAAATGTGGGAACATGGACCGGTCAGGTGATTGTCTGCCTTGTTAGCCGTCGGATCAGGTGACCGGTCGTGCGCATGGACGGTTGGTGGTGGTCAGTGGTCAACGGCGCCAATAACACCGAGAGACGAAAAGCGACAAAAAAAAGAATGTGCGGGTTAGGACACGTGGCGTCTAGTTAGACTGGAATTTGTGGGGCGCCCCAAAAGCAAAAGCGGGGCTCCAATTAGATCTCTCGGGATCCTGCTGAGCTGGTGGGTTGACTTTGAAGAAGAGTTCGTTTTGGACCAATTATTGGTCAGACATCCTCCAAGCTACACTACTGCTTGTTTTTGGGATCTACTCTAATCCAATCTTTTAAGTATATATAGACACAGTCTAGCTAGTAGTAGTTCATAGTGTGTTGTAGTAATGGATATTATTATATTATGCCATCAGTGGAGATGATGCACCCAAACATTTTATGGGAATTCCTGATTCGATCATCTGGTTTTGGATGTGACATGATTTAATCGAAAGAAAAGTCTGTAACATTAAACATGTAAAGAGTAAATTATCCTAGTACTCGATTAGACTAGTTCCTTTTATTATCTTAGGAACCAGATTTTGAGGAGTCCATCGTTTGGCACATTTTTTCAGTTGTTTTACTTTTAATCATAACAATTTTTATTATTTGGTAAATTCTCGAAAAGCAGTTTATTGTAAAAGTAGATACGGGGCCAAAAGTAGAAGTTTCACGGCAGCTTCCAAAATGGACACTTTTAAACCGATTTTACTTATAGGCACATCTCCGTCCATAGAGAATCATCCTAAAATTATTGGTTTCAAAAGGAACAAATCACAGAACAAAATCGAAATAGTATTTTATATGAACTTGTAATCTAGTGATGTCAAAAGTTTCATATGTAAAAGATCGGGATTAAAAGTGAGAAGATTAACACAGAAAAGATAATGATCAACAATAGTACAGAAGGATCATGGTTAACACGTAAAAAGATCAGACTTTGAAAGTGAAAAGATCAACAAATAAGAGGTAATGATAATGCATGAAAGTGAGAAGATCAACATTTATCATTTGTCTCAATTAGGACAGTTCTACATAAAACAGTCTCATCATAGTTCGTACATATATTACCCTAGTAAGAGAAATGGAGGAAGTATTTTACTATGTTGGTTCTCTCAAATGTGGATTATCATAATCTCGATTAGTTGAAGATTGAGGAAACCAATAATTAGTTTAATTAGCTTAATTAGTTCATGCTTTCGGGAGACCTGTTTGTTCTGCGCTTTCAGGCAAATCTTGGTTGCCTGGCTACTCGTGGAACGGTGCCGTACTTGACTAGCTAGGACAATTAATCATGCAACAAAATCTGCAGCCCATTTTCACCTAACATTTACTACTACTAATTTTACACGCACTTGCTGGTGTTGGTGTGTGACAATTAAGCCTCCAGCCATTAAATCAAGGGTTTGTTTTATTCACTTAAAGTCAATGATTATTTGTAATTTAGTTCGTTGCCTAAATTGCAAGAGTTCGATTTCCTTTTGACTTTGTATTGATATATATGGTTCATGTTTTTTCTATTAATTACGGACAGAAATCCTTAATCATGATTCAACGTGTATTTGATTTGTATTTTACGTATCGATTTGTCGGAGGAGATAACCAACGTATGTACGGAACATGTAAGTATAACAATATAATACTACAAAGGAACAAAAATAAATAGATGCATGCGCTTTCGATCCATATGTTAATCAAGTTCATCTTTTGACAAAAACAAAAACAAAAAAATGTTCATCCCAATTCAGCAAAATCAGTTTTAGGAAATTCAGCTTAATTTATTAGTTATACTGATTCTATATTTCAATACAATAATTTTCAGTTCAATTCATTTAATCTCAACAAGAAATAAACTCGGAAGAACGTGATGGTTCTAATGTTGCTTGTTTTATTAGTGTCTTATTTGGTGATTTTTTATTTTTTTTTTGTAAAATAATTTATATATTGTAAATACATATTTATCATGTTTGTAAAATTAGTTCAGTTTCACTGTGCTTTACTTTATTACTAAATTTAATTTATTTAAAATGGTAAATCAACTGATTTAGAAAAATAAACAAATTATACAAATTCAAAATATCCTAAACAATATATGTATGCATATATATACAGAAAAAATCCAAAAAATCTTCTGGTTAAGTTGACTTCAAACTCAGGTGCGATTCAAGCACTGCATCTCACGTGCCCCTCTTTTCAGTTGCTTTTCTCCCCGACAACCACTGCTCGTCTACTATTCAGAGCGGTCACAAACGGCTCTATCCCATGCCGGAGCCACCGCCTCGGCATGGTGATGCCGATGCCGGAAGGTCGTATCTCAGAGTTGTAGCCCCCAGAAACCCTCCACTCTTCTCCTCACTACCCTCCAATCCTGAAATTAAACCAATCGCACATCGGGGGTGAACGGTAAGCTGGCCTGTATTTATGCCAAAGAAGATGTCCAGACTTTTGCGGCTCACTATTGGAATGCTTTGATTGGCAAGTTCACAAACGGGAGGCCGAACATGGAAGAAATTCAGAAGGAATTCAAGCTCCTAGGTTTTGCAGGTAAGCACCAAATTGGATCTTTGGATTATAGGCACATCCTGATACGCTTGCAAAACCAAGAGGATTTCCAAAATCTCTGGCTTAAATCAATCTGTCAAATTGGGGGTATTTCTATGAAAATTCTTAAATGGACTCCTGACTTTTCCACTCATAGGGAGTCCTCTATAGTTTCCATCTGGGCAACTATCCATAATGCCCCTATCCAGTACTATAACCTATCAGCCATTAGAGATTTTGCTAATAGGATAGGTACATACATCAGGATGGACCTAGCTACTAGCTTACTCTTTAGGCCCTCGGCTATAAATTTTTGTGTGGAAATGGACTTATTAGCTGATTGGAACCACTCTATAGTCATTGGAGATCCTGAACATGCTGTTGAATGTCACATTGAGTATGATCAGGTTCCTTTATATTGCACACATTGTAGAAGGATAGGGCATAATGATGATATATGTGGAGTTTTGCATCCTGAACTTAAGAAGCAGACAAAGGCAATGCCTAAGCCTGTCCATCCTGATCAGACAAAGCCAAGGGTAAAGCAAACATCTCATAAGCAGCCAATGCAGACACACACACACAACCAAAGCCCCATGTTGCAAACTCTAAGAAACCTTACAGAAGGGCCCTTCCAACTATGATATGGAAGCAGACTCAATCAGTCCATCAACATTCTTCGGGCGTCTCTCAACAGCAAAAGGACATGATTGAAACTCACCATTCCAATGTCTCCACATACTCTCAAAGGGATATCTTTTCTAATGCTCTGTCTGTGATCAGTGAGGACAGTGAAGGGGAGGGCAGTGATGCTTCACCTCACCAGCATGCTCCAAAATCTTTCAGAGGCCTCATTGAAGCACCTCCTGTATCCTTTTATTCCTTTGATGATATTATTTCTCCATTTCAAAATATAGTTCCAGATATATCTAAATGGAAAAAATATCATCATAAGACTCAAAGTCTAGCTATTGTGCCTTACCAACCTCCACTAGAACTTTCTAACAATTTTCAGGTTTTACAAGATGATTTCGAAGATGTGGACCTGTCTGAAAGTGAACCAGAGGATACAAAGGGTGATGATTCACACTCAGGTACTGCTTCACACTCTACTGCTTTAACCAGTAGCACACAAGAGCCTAAGATTAAGCAAAGGAGAAATCTTCTTCCAGAAGGTTTCACCACAGATGGCTGGCTAAGGCACTCACAAAAATCTAAAAATATTTCATCATGATTATGCACCATAATATTGCAAATGTCATGGTATGGAATATTAGAGGATATGGAACATCTCTACATAGACTAAAATTTTTACTTAGGACTCATAGAATTGACATGTTATGTATCATTGAGCCTATGCATGGTAAATCTGAAATTACCAACTTACAATTTCAATTACATTTTCAAAACTCATTAGCTGCCATGGATGCAAAAATTTGGTTGTTTTGGAATAATAATGTTAAATTGAGCTTAGAATCCCAATCTGATCAGTTTATTCATGCCATGATCACTGATAATGTCAGTAATGTGTCCCTTAAATGTGTATTTGTGTATGCTAAGGTACTTAGATCCCTTAGAAGGACATTGTGGCAGGATCTGGTTGCATTTCCACAATCTCCTACAATCTTCATTGGAGACTTTAACACAGTCTCTTCAGTGTCTGAACACAAAGGCACTCACTCTCCCCCCTTAGGAAGTATTGGTGAATTTAATTCATTCATTGACACATTAGAACTCCTAGAAATCCCAACTGTTGGTAACCATTTTACCTGGACCAACAATAGGACCAAGTCAGAAAGACTTCTGCAGAAACTGGATAGAGGATAAGGAAATATGGATCTTCACTCCTCTTTCCCTCACAGCTCTATCCAAGTGTTGAATAGAGCTACTTCTGATCATAACCCCATGGTTTTAAAAGTCCAGAACTCCGTGATCCAAATGCCAAAACCTTTTAGGTTTCAACAAATGTGGCTCAAGAGGGAAGACTTTTCAAGTTTGGTCATTGAAAGCTGGAACAAACAGTGTGAAGAGTCTGGCATGAGGAGAATAGTCACCAAGCTTAAGAGATTGAAGCCTATTATAAGAGTATGGGAAGGAAAGCTTTGGTGATGTGCATAAGAACATTCTTGAAGCAGAAAACAAAGTTACCCTGAGTGAAGAAACTTATCAGGTTACTGGAGAAGAGCATGACCTGATAGAATTAAACAAGCAGAAAGCTCTGCTAGCTAGGGCACATAGTGAGTTAAATGACTTCTGGAAGCAAAAGGCTAGTCTTAAATGGCTAAGGGAGGGAGATGTTAATACTAAATACTTGCAGAATTCAGTCAAAGAAAGGAGATGTAAGGCTCAGATCAATAAGATCAGGGATAGTGAAGGAAACTGGATAACAGATCCAACCCTAATCCAGGAAGAAGCTTCTCAATTTTTTGAAAAGCTTCTCAATGAGGAACCAGCTACTATAAACACAGAAATGTACTTGAGCCACTTTATGGAAGTAATTCCAAAATTAGTCACTGATGAGGAAAATGAAGAATTCTTAAAATTAGTGACTATGGAAGAGTTGAAGTATGCTGTCTTTGATCTAAATAAAAATGGTGCACCTGGAGCAGATGGTTTCTCAGGCCATTTTTTCACACACTTTTGGGAACTTATTTGCTCTGATCTCTTAGCTTCAGCTACTGAATTCATGAGTGGTGAGAATATACCTAGAGCCATGTCAAGTACATGGTTAACCCTTATCCCCAAAAAACCCACTCCCTCAATTTTCTCTGACTTCAGACCCATAAGTCTTTCTAATTTTGTGAATAAAGTCTATTAAAAAATTATCATGGAAAGACTTAAGCCTATAATGCCCAAACTCACATCTCCTGAACAATCATCTTTCCTTCAAGGTAGGGATATATCAGATAATACTCTTCAAATGCTAGAAATGACCAAATTGGTTAATAAAAATCCTAGACATAACAACATAATTGTTAAGCTGGATGCAAAAAGCATTTGATAAAGTCTCCAGGTCCTTTCTAAATTCAGTTTTACTGAAGTTTGGATTCCATGGACTACTGGTCAATATTATTCTAAGGAATATATCTGTTGCTTGGTTTTCAGTCCTTATCAATGGAGTTGCCTCTGGATTCTTCAAATCTACAAGAGGCATCAAACAAGGAGATCCCCTATCTCCTTTCCTTTATAACCTTGTGACAGAAGCATTCTCAAGAGCCTACAAAAGACTTATCTCATCTCAATTCATCCAAGGGTTTATACTGCCAAGGGGAGTGGAGCAGATATCCCATTTGATGTATGCTGATGATACAGCTCTTTTCCTACAAGTCACTAAGAAGAACATGACTAGAATGATGAAGTTTCTGGGAGCATATGAAGAATGCTCAGGCCAAAAAATTAACTTCTTAAAATCTGACTTCTTCTTACACCCTAAAACCTCCATTGCAAATATCACTACGGTAAAGAGGGTCACTGAAATGAAGATGGGTTCCCTCCCTTTCACTTACCTTGGTGTTCTAATCTTTGCAGGAAGAAACCTGAGTAGTCACTACCAGCCTATAGTTGAGAGAATGGAAAAGACCATTACTAATTGGAAAATGAAATGACTCTCAGCTGCTGGAAGAATGATACTCATCAATCATGTTCTTCTATCTATTCCAGTTCATGTCATTGCCGTGCTTAAACCCCCTCTGGTGGTGATAAAAAGAATTGAGAGGACGTCCTCTAGGTTTTTCTGGGGGGGGGGGGGGGACATGAACATAATCAGAGGAAAATATAGAGAAAATGGGCAAAAATGGCAATATCTAAGGATGAAAATGGTCTAGGCTTTAGAGATTTTAGGGCCACGATTGAAGCTTTCTCTGTAAAGCTATGGTGGAAGCTACAACTAAACCAGACTATATGGACAAGATTCCTTTGGAATCTCCCTGATCGTTATAAGACCTCATCCACCTGGAAAAGAATTTGTCAAGTCACTGAGTTCTCTAATGGTCACTCTAGAGTGATAGTAGGTTCATGACAATCCCCTTTTTGGGATGCAAACTGGACTGGTCAAGGTGCCCTATGTTACCTTTGGCTTAATATGGAGATACTATTCCATGATATCTCCATAGCCCAGTTCTTTCATGATAAAAACATGTACTTACCCCAACTGGAGCCTTTCTTGGCTACCCACATTCTATCTATAATACATAAACTGGTGATCACTCAAACTCATTCTGATGTGCTGGTTTGGTAACCCTCTTTGAATGGAAAGTTCTCAGTTAAATCGGCTTACAAGAAACTGACGAGCAGACAACCTCAGCAGTTCTCCATTAATCAGGTATGGAATAAACATGTCCCTGAAAAAGTATCAATATTTATATGGAGGTTTTTCAACATGTTGCTTCCATTTGATGATATCTTGATGAGATTCGGTATACAACTAGCTTCTAAATGTCCTCTTTGCAACCATATTGACTCTATTGACCATTTCTTTAATGGTTGTGCTCCAAATTTAGTAGTCTTCAATATGATGCATAATTTACTGTCTATCCCAGTCCCTCAGTTCATAAGTTCAAAACACAGACAATCTTTTTATTTGAACTACAAAGGGCCAACTAAAATACATACCTCAGTTACTTTAACTTCAATGATGCTAACACTGTGGAATATCTGGGGCAGAAGAAATAAAATGATTTTTGATAATCTAAGCATTGATAGTATGGCTTTATTCCTGTCTATTTTTAAACAAGTATCTATGCTCTTCTCTGTTTTCCCTATTTCTGGAAATGCACTGAAGGTCAAACATTTCACTGATATTGGTTTAGTTCTTTTCCTTAAAAAGAAAAGACCTAAACAAATTAAGATAGTGAAATGGTACCCTCCTGACAGTGGGTGAAAATTAATGTTGATGGATCTTTCATCTCATGTGATAAGGTTGGTTTAGGGGTTGTGATTAGGAATAATGTTGGGTTAGTAATAGCCATGTACAGAAGTCACACTAAAGCTTCCTCTCCCTGCATGCAGAGCTTCTTGCTATCCAATTAGGTTTGAAAAAAGGTTTGGAGCTTGGCTCCCCTTTTACATTAGAATCTGACTGTAAATTAGCAGTGGAAGGAATTAAAAACCCTTCTGTAGCTAACTGGTCAGTTCTGAATCTCTGTCATGAGCTGAGCTTTTATGCCAGCAAAGTTGGACATGTTTTTAGGGAATGTAACACAGTTGCTGATTTTCTAGCTAAAATGTCCTCTGTGGATTCTATATCTTGCAACCTTACAGTTATAAATTCCCCACCGAAACTTAGAGGACTGATCACTTTGGATAGAATAGGAATTCCTTATATAAAGTCCTCCTAAGTACATCTATAAAACGTAACCCTTTCTTTTATAGTGAAATTTTGATGCTGCTGCATCTCTCTTTATAGGTTGAAGACCCTTTGTTTCTTTAACAAAGGTGGTGGCAGAGCAGCAAGTAGCAGCAAATAACTCAGCAAGTCCCTTGGTAACATGATGGAGTGCTTCAACTCCCTTTTGGTATTCACCTTATTCACCCAAGCTCCCATGGATGCTCTCAACCATCCAATTCCTAGGTGTGTTCAATGGTGTACAAATCCCTGCCAAATGAGCCACTGCCCAGTTTTGCAAGGCAGTTTATTTTCCTAGCTTTCCCCTAAATCCTCTCAGTTGATTCTTGAAAGATGGCTTGTGAATGACTTGTTTTGGGTTGAAGATGCACCAGGGGTAGGTGCATTAGGGTAACGAGCTATTTTTAGGAATTCTTTCTATGCATCAACTTCAAGGATTATGGGGAATTCTATAGATCACATAGTCTACTAGTATTTATGTGTATCTCAGTCTTCTAGTTCATGTCTAAAACTGATCATACTATGTATTTTTTGTGGTTTTCATGGTGGGTGGTTTCAATTTTTTTTAAAAAAATATACAGAATCTTCCATGTGACCAGTTTCAATTGAAACTGGGGAAAATATTGATCTTCTCACTTTTTAATCCGACCTTTTACATATTAATCATGATCATTCAATGTATTATTTTTGATCTTTTTCAATTTCATATCTAATTTTCTCACCTTCAAAATAATCAATGATGTGAGATACCACCCAATACTTTGTAACGAAAAATTTCTCCAGTTTTATGTTGGAATGCGGTAATTAATTGTGCGAAACAAAATTGAATTATCGATGTCGGAAACTTTACAACTAACTAGAATTCATACTAAATACCGTAATATATGATAAATCGAAACGCTTCTAGAATCCGGAAAATGGTGAAAAACAACCAACAAGTAGAATTGGATTTCCTAATTCGGAACAATACTCATTAACCATAATGGAACCTAGAATACGTAAACTATGCAAAATCGAATGTGTACTCGTATTCATAAACATAATGGCCGGATAATTTTATCCAGGCTGCAAATCAACGGAAAAGACTAACTTCCGAACACGGAACTAATGTAGAGTAAGTCCCAGAATCTTAAGTTCCGCCACCAGAAGTGGACATCGGTTAGAAAATAAATAATGGACAATGTTTGAAAAATCCTTTAATTATCTCATTGCACGTTTTCTAATTAAACGCTGTCTAACGAAATATAATGGACGGATCAACCACCTACGACTCCTCAAAAATGCTTTATATCACCCAAATAACATCTGTTAATGTGATGCTCTCCGACTGGTGTTTTCCGAATGTAATTGAGTGTAATCGATACAGTTTGGAGAATCAAACAACTTGCTGCTGACTTATGGAATTGAATAGATAGCTAGCCAGGTAAAAAGACAAGATGTTTCAAAGTAAGTACATTTAACTAATCAATCGACACTTAACTAAACGTCATTATCACTGTTAATCTTATCTTTAGCAAAGTCAAATCTTGGTTTCTTCCATTTTGTAGATCATGGAGATTTTGCTTATCCCCGTTGATTTTGCGACACTTGTTTTCTATGAATAACGGAACACACAAATTAGCACGACAATTAAAACTATAATTATTTGTGGATTATAAAAAAGGCATTCACTATCCACACAAAACAAAATTTAACATAATAGTTTAATTACTTAGAGATGCTTCTCTTTAACTTATCCGAAATTCTATCCATCTAATTTTGATAAATTAATTGATGAAATTTAGTTTAATTTAATCGTACTTCTACCGATACAATCATAAATCATGGATATTCGCCAGCATGAATCTTTAAGAACTATATTTAACCTTTAAAATCCATCATAATTCTTGATTAATCCTTAGGGAAAAAGAGAGAAAAAACTCTAAAAATATTTAAAAATAAATGAAATATTCCATGGATGCTACAAGAGCTATTTAAACTCTACTCTTAAACCTAAACTAATAGTGAACCTATTCTAAAATGGAAAATACATGGTTTAAAATATAAAAATGCTAGTTTGAGGCTCTAAACGATCTTGAATATGGAAAACGGCATGGTGATCACTACTCAGTAGTTAATATGTCACCATTCATACGTTCTATATAAAATCTGCCTCGAAAAACCATTCTGCATCACTTACTAATTTTCAACCCATTAAATTTTTTACTTCGATTCGATTTAAAGTAGTATAGTTCCATTCAATTCCGTCCATAAAGTTGGAGAAAACATTAAATAGCATAATTTGTTCTCATTCAAAGTAAATTTGTGTGGAAAATTTGATGACCATTTATATCATAATTGGCATGCAAAAAGTGCTCATAAGAAAACCTAAACAATAATTAGCAGAAATATAACCTAGTCTGCTAATTAATGGTTTAATTAAGGTCCTGTTATTACGGTCCGATTGCATGCATGCTTGTAGCGCGGGTGTTCCTCAGTGAACCGGCACTCAGTTTCCCCGTTTCATTTCCCGGTAACACAAATATAATAAATCTACAGCTAATCCCAATTTAATCCCTTTCATTAATCCACATTAGTCAATTTAATTATTCTGCAAATCGGATGACTGATTATAATAATGGGCTAAATTAACGTTAGTGTACGATGTGTCATGTGTGTCCCGTTGCGAAATGACAACTGGCGATGATTTGTCGTGTAATCAAACTTAATCAAATACAGCTGGCATACCTCCCATGATTTAGCCGCTAATACGTGTTTTAGACGCTAATGTAGTCTGGTTGTTTAATAGCTTAACAAGATTCATATCTTCTTCAAGCAATCTGAGTCTTAATTAAGTTCATATGTGCTTTTTTGGAAGGTGGTTTGTTTATTTGTCTGTAATTAATCTGTTTTATTACGGGTATTTTTGTGTGTATACTTAAAATAAGAACTTCTTTACTTGAATCTTGTAATTTTTTGTGAAAAAAATATAAAAAATACAAGTACTTTTTTAGACCAAACCTTATTAAGGTAACACTAACAAACAATAACAAACCTTAAGGGGAAATTAAGATACTTTTAAACTAAGGACATGTTTTCGGTAGATGTTTTGCAGGTCAATTCAATTCAGTTCAGTATATAAAATTCAGGTTAATGCAGTCATGCTCAATTCTGTTTTAAAAACATCAATTTTTACTTAAGGTCAACAAAACATGAGCTCGGGAGAACAAGGTCCTATTTTAATGTATTAAAAATATAATGAATTAAAATAAATTTGATTCCATTCTATCTTAATTTGTTGAACCGAACTAATATACATATATGATATGGTTAAACTAAATTTCCCCTACGATGGGAGCATTTGAGATACTATTTTCAGTTGTTTGATGAGTAATTAATGGAGTATAAACGTTTTAGGGTTTATACTATGATACATGAATTTGTACACAATAATATCTTAATTCATGAACATGAATTGATTAGGACAAGGGAATACTAATTAATCCAATTGGTAGCGTTGTTCTACGTGAATATATACCCATATTAGCTGTGTATTGGGTCTACGCTATTAACTTCTCCGCGTAATGTTTAATTATCACCCATTCGCAAGTATGTGAGTTAAGCTTTTTCAATGATAAATAAGCAAGTTAATTATATCTTCGGCTAGATAAATTCATCTGTTTCGTTTAGTTTAATTCAGTTTACTAAAGATAATGCTTTCTGTTATTTAGTTTAATTCAGTTTTGACAGTAAATTTTCATATTTCGAGAACTTGAATTGGAGTAATTCTAATATTTGTGTTATTAAAAACGCTTTTGTGTAAAGATTTTGATTCGGTATTAATCCATATGATGTAATCCTTACTTACTAGAGGTAGAGATGCATTGTACACAATGTGTGAAATACAATATTTGTACGATTGAATAAATTTTGTAATTTGATTAATTCGAAATGAAATAAAAACCACTACTTAATTAAACTGTGGGTTTATATGGACCATAGTGATCGTTTTCGTACACAGAATAATTATTAAAAACAAAATACGAAAATTGGTACTACTCCTAGTACACGACAGATGCAATTCAACGGAAAGGAAAAGAAAATGGAGTAGCCGTTCTGAGCAACGTTTATTGTGTGTTTGTACTATTGCTTTTCTTTGGTAAATAAACGAATTAATTACTAGCTGTGGTACTAAAAATATGATCGAATCTCCGTGGATAAAGTTACTGAAGAAAAAGAACCAAAAGTAAAATAAAATAGTGGTAAACAAAGAAAAATGGGGTGAAAAAGAATGACAGAAAGTAAAATCATAAGTATGCTTTCTTGGTTAATTAAGGTTAAGTCTCTCCAAAAGCTATACATTTAACCTTTCGCTAATCCCAAATTTATATTTTCAACCAATTAGGTATGGCATTTAGATTGGGTGTAACGGGATGGATATGTTCCAAAATAATATCCATATATACCCGCTCCATATTCAAGCCAAAGTCTACAATTAACCTCTATATCCACCTATATATGCATCTTATAAAATATGTGCGAAACTCCTATCAAGTACCACATTCTAAATCAGTTTACATGTCACACTTAATGTTGAAGGTCATTTTACGTTGTAATCTTATTCTATCATAAATTAGATGTGTCAATATTTTATTTCAAATTTTCGATTTTCTCCTATACAAGTTGTGAAATTTTTCGGTAAAGAACAAAAGAACTCACCACATAAACATTCAATCTATTCTATTTCCTCGCACAAAAAAAGCTACTATCCTATTTCTCTTTAGAATTTTTAAATATTCTACATGTATTAAAAGATAAAAATATGGGGACAAAAGGTGAGGTTTACATGGATACCGAAGCCCATGTTTATCACGAATGCTAGTATCTAAAATAGCATATGCCCTAACAAATTTTGTAGTATTAGGGCTTAAAGTCTCCATTTTCTGACACAGCCTCTGCAATTTCCCTTCATAATTTGCATTATAACGTATTTAAATACGTCATAATTAGTTGAAGAGATGATAATATTTTGAGTTTCTTGTCTACCGTATCTTGAATTTCATCCGCAAGTTTTCAATTTCGTCGCCAAATCTTGGAGATAATTACATGGTGTACGGAAATCATCATCATCTTGTTCTATAGAGTTCATTAGCAAATTGTCATCGTCAACGGAGTTGAAAATAATGATAAGGTTTAGCTTAATTGTTAGGTGAAATTCGGCAATTAGCGTGTCAAGAATGTAATTCTCCGTGAGGAACGAGAATAAAATCACGTAAAGTCATATTTTTTATATTGAATAACAATTTTCGTTATAAACTTGTAAATATATAACACATAATCTTCCCATGTCACACCAGTCTCAATTGGACAAATGTTGATATTCTCACTTTTAAACCTGACATTTTACCTCCATTATTATTTACGGTTTTTCTATCGAGTGCCCTAGGGCACTCGATAACCATTCGTAGATTCCATCGTTAATTGCAGTATTCCGTTGGTTACTGTGTGGATAATAATTACACTTTCGTTGTTTGTGTTACTCTTGTAAACTTGCACTTTACTTGGTAAATGAAGTACTACGCTGTTAATTATACTATTTTTATATCTAAGTTATAACTTATGATATACTTTTGACTGTTACATCTAGTATTTAAATATTCCAATAAAACAATAAAAGTATTATATTTATATACAAACTTCAATAGATAAAGTGTAATTTTTTTTATTCTCTTTAAAATAATATAACTAATTTTAATATTATGTAACTTCAAATTTGATTGTACTCAATCTTTTGTTTATATAATAATCATTCCGAAAAACTTTTCATGAAATAATGAAATGTTTGTGTATTATTAAATATTAATTATTCGAATTAGGTGTTTTTTCTCCTTTGATTTATAAGATGTCGAAAAGGAAAAAAATGGTTATTCTACTTAAAATTTTTATACTTCAATATCACAAAAGCTATTAAATTCTAGCTTCATTCTATAATTTTAAAAAATTTAAAGGTTAATTCATTCGTTTACCTGTTTATTAACAAGAAATACAACTGTACGTGCATTTGCGACTTAATTATAACAATTAATGCATTTACTAAGATTTACAGATAATCATGTATGCGGGTAATTTAATTATGATCCACACAGTTATCAACAGAACACTCAATTAATGATGGAATCTACGAATTGTTATCGAGTGCCCTAGGGCACTCGTTAGAAAAACCGTATTATTTATTATACTATTATTAATCTTCTCACTTTCAAGTCTGATTTTTTTACATATTAAGCATTATTCAGTGAGACCAATTGAAAATTTTGCCATGGCATTTATCTTATATACCACTATCAATCTAGTAACAGTATCTATACAAAAAATATCATCATGCCTTACTTACAAGTTAATTAGGATATTTTTTTTATTTTCATTTGTCTTCTTTGTTTTTAAGGCGAGCTAACTTTTCAAAAACATACCACCAGCTAATGGAGTTTCTATTCACAACTTATTAACTTACCAGTTATACACACTTTTCAACCATTTTTTTTTCTTTACGGTTTTATTTATAAGTACATCTCCATCAAACATGGATCACAGTCACAAATTATTACTACAAAGATGAAAAAAAGTTAGGAGTATGATGGTCCAATAAGATAAGATGTGGTCATGTAAAAAGGTTGGCAATAATTACTGGTTGCATAACAAAAAGAACGTGTGAGTGACAATAGTGGGAGAAAATGGGAATGAGAAATTAGGCATAACAAGAGATTGTAAAAAGTGCGGAAAACAATAAATCAAAAATACGTACCAAACGGTACACTGCTACAATTGTGAGAGGCAAATTATATGCAGCATGAAAGTGTAATGTCTTCGTGAGTCACAAAAGCATGTTCTGAAATGGTAAACTCAGTAATTACCACTAGCCCCCTCACTTTATCCATAATTCCCATTCCGCCCCCCCCAGAAAACCAGACCCCACACCCGAACATTTCCTGCCTATATAAACCCCTCCTCCCCCCTCCTTCTTTCCCCCACAGCCCAGAATACCATCTTTCCTCTGCAACACAATCTTCATCTTCATCACCACCAAAAAGATCTGGTTTTTTTCTTGCAAGAAATCCCTACGATTGATCATCAAACATGCCTGAAGCTCCGAGGAAAGCGAGCGACTACGGCGATAACAGCGTCCTCGAGAAGAACAAGAAGGTTCTCGAGTTCATCGAGGACGTGACGACGAATGTCGACGATGTCCAGAAGCGTGTCCTGTCGGAAATCCTGACCAGAAATGCCGACGTGGAGTACCTCAGGCGGCACAAGCTCGACGGCCTCACCGCCGACCGGGAGACCTTCAAGAAGGTCATGCCGGTCATCTGCTACGAGGACATCGAGCACGACGTCAACCGCATCGCCAATGGCGACAAGTCCAAAATCCTCTGCGCTCACCCCATTTCCGAGTTCCTCACCAGGTAATAACCGCCTGAAAAAACAAGCCTTAATGCCTGCTACATATGAAAACAAACCTTAATTTCCGCTAACGTGTTTTTGTTTTTTTGTTGTTGCGGCAGTTCTGGGACGTCCGGCGGCGAGAGGAAGCTGATGCCGACGGTGGAGCCGGAGCTGGAGAGGCGGCAGCTGCTGTACAGCCTGCTGATGCCGGTGATGAGCCAGTTTGTGCCGGAGCTGGATAAAGGCAAAGGAATGTATTTTCTGTTCATCAAGTCCGAGTCCAAGACACCTGGCGGGCTGGCGGCCCGGCCCGTTCTCACGAGCTACTACAAAAGCTCGCACTTCAAGAACCGCCCGTTCGACCCGTACACCAACTACACCAGCCCGAACGAGGCCATCCTCTGCCCGGATTCGTACCAGAGCATGTACGCTCAAATGCTCTGTGGGCTCCGGCTGAACCGGGAGGTCCTTCGGGTCGGGGCGGTCTTCGCGTCCGGGTTCATCCGGGCGATCCGGTTTCTGGAGAAGCACTGGGAGACTCTGTGCAGCGACATCCGGTCCGGCACGCTGAACCCGCAGATCACCGACCAGTCCGTGAGGGAAGCGGTGGGTCGGGTCCTGACCCGGCCCGACCCGGAGCTGGCGGACTTCATCGAGAAGGAATGCAGGAGGGATTCGTGGGCCGGGATCATCACCCGGCTTTGGCCCAACACCAAGTACGTCGACGTCATCGTCACCGGAACCATGTCGCAGTACATCCCGACGCTGGATTACTACAGCAACGGCCTGCCGCTGGTCTGTACGATGTATGCATCCTCGGAGTGCTTCTTCGGAGTCAACCTTAATCCGATGTGCAAGCCCAGCGAGGTTTCCTATACCCTCATCCCGACTCTCGGCTACTTCGAGTTCCTCCCGGTTCACCGGAACAACGGCCCCACCAGCTGCGTCTCCGTCCCCAAGTCCCTCAACGAGAAAGAACAGCAGGAGCTCGTCGAGTTAGCAGATGTCAAGGTCGGGCAGGAGTACGAGATTGTCGTCACCACCTACGCAGGTAATTAATTAATTAAAACATATTTCAATCGAACAGTTCAATTTTGGTGAAAAAAAAAACACAGAGCTGATTCTGATTGGTTACTTTTTTTTCAGGGCTCTACCGTTACAGAGTCGGCGACGTGCTCCGGGTTTCCGGGTTCAAGAACAAGGCGCCGCAGTTCAACTTCATCTGCCGGAAGAACGTGGTCCTGAGCATCGACGCCGACAAGACGGACGAGGTGGAGCTGCAGAACGCGGTGAAGAACGCGGCGACCCATCTTGTGCCGTTCGGCGTCGAGCTGGCGGACTACACGAGCTTCGCCGACACGGCGGCGATCCCCGGCCACTACGTGCTGTACTGGGAGCTGGGGCAGAATGGGGTGACGAAGGCGGTGCCGCCGTCGGTGTTCGAGGACTGCTGCCTGACGGCGGAGGAGTCGCTGAACAGCGTCTACCGGCAGGGCCGGGCCTCGGACAAGTCGATCGGGCCGCTGGAGATCAAGATCGTTGAGCCCGGCACGTTCGACAAGCTCATGGACTACGCCATCAGCCTCGGCGCGTCGATCAACCAGTACAAGACTCCCCGGTGCGTGAAGTTCGCCCCCATTGTCGAGCTCCTGAACTCCAGGGTGGAGCCCGACGGCTGCTTCTTCAGCCCGAAATGCCCCAAGTGGGCCCCAGGCCACCGTGGATGGAACATGAACTGAGATCGGAAACGGATTTTTGTGGTCGGAATATTGCCGCTTAATTAATTAGGATTAAGGAAATTAATCAAGAAATTTGGAAAAAATCGTCATCATCGTCATCCATCATCGTTCCCGTTATGTAGGTTAAGTTAACAGCCCATCTTATCCCATTTCCCCTGGTTTAATGTTTCTTCCTCTTTTGGAACCTTTTGTCAAGTTTAACGGTTGTTTATTATGATAGACATTTTAATTAGCCTTTGTACAAATTGCTGTTTAAATCCCTCTTTTTAACCGCTGTCATTTCTTCACTTGCATGCATTTTTCATTGCTCAATCTTTAATGTTGAATTACAGCATTTTCCTATCAATTCAAATAAAGGAATGAGAAAGAAAGCACACGCAAATGCACGCTTTTCACATGTAGCCAAAAGGATCACAATTCACAATCAATGGTGCATACAAATTACAAAAGAGAGGCTAATCTTAACATATGGTTGAAATGTATTAACGAGTTGCGGATGGGATGGGCGGAATATGCACATGTTGATTATAAGTTTTTGTAGAAATGTTTCATTTTACTATCTTTGAAATGTCGGTTGTAAATTTGAATCCTAGATATTTGGAAGACGATAGTCATAACAAGATTATTAAATATAATTTAATTCATTCATTGAGGTTGTTGACAGGGGAAGTATGTGTACCTACTAATTTATGGCTTGCCTTGTTTAATATTCATGCCAGCTGCAAATTTAAATCAATTAATATTGATTTTTGTGGGATTTGTTTTCTTATTTCCAGCCAGAAATCCTGCCCACTGAAGTCTCATGAGCTAAAATTGATGTAACTAGATAGAAAATGTGTAGGAGCACACACTTGAATATTCCATGCCCCCATATTCTTTTCAATCTTTTCATCACTTCCCAAGTATGCATTACTTTTTGGTGAAAGCAAACCAACTTTATGTCCCTTATAATCAAAGCTCCAAGATACGCAATATCCCAATATCCATCCAATAAGTTACAAAATATTAAAGTTACAAAATAAAAGAAACAAGAGAGTATGTATACTTTTAAATCAATTTTTATTATATTTAAAAGTTGACGGTTGAAAATACGTAAACACTGAATTACCTGGGACATTTACTAGAAATTGATCAAAATTTGTGCAGTTTGACAATAGACATTCAACTATCTCATGTTAACTTTTCCAAGTGTTGTAGACGTTGTTAGCACTTGCATTGTGTTATCCATTTACTAATTGGGTCAATTCTTGCCTTTTCTTCATAAAAAGTAGATTTAACAATACGCCCTAGACTTAAAAGAATGATTAATCAATTGAAAAATGCAATTGTACGTTAACTTTCATTTGCTTTCAACGGAGTTGTATGAGGATAAAAGGGGTAAAGTGTCGATTGCTTATTTGTCAATCTCATCCATTTTCAACGGTATGGAGTTGATCTATTACAAAATCAGACCAATTTTTTCGACATATTGCATTTTTTTAAAAAAAAAATTGATCAACACAACATCATAGACACAAGGATTAAGCTATGACATAATATTAGCGTCACGTTTTCAAGGTATTATGCTGTGTTAAATCAAATGTCCAATATTTAACACAACAAAATCTCTTCTAAATTTCTTATTATTGAATTTTGGGCGATTTTTATGTTAGTATTTTCACCTCTTCATACTTTTTGATATGTTAGACTTATGAATGAAGTCGGTATTTTTCTTTTGTCAAAGTTTCACTTTATTTGTTTTTGTGTCAATGATATAATAATGAAAAAATAATTTTCTTCTAATAGTAATATAACTGCATGTCGGTTTTCTATTCCAACTTTAAGGAATACTAGTCTTAAGAAGTTGGTTACGAAATTTATCCAAATAAGGAGGCTTGATTTGTCAATAATTGAGCTATAGGAAGTAATATCTTTTTCCTACTTCTAAATTTGATAACATGAAATGTGATAAAGGCGAACGTCATTCATGTGCTTCATTTGTCTATTTTAAGAAAACAATGAGGTAACATCAACTAGCATTTTCTTTAGTGATTGAGTGGCGAATAAGTTAATGCCTCTTCCAATTTATTTGCACCTTATTTTATTTTATTCAATTTTATGTTATTCCATGTATTAAATGTTCTAGGTGATAATGAATTAAAATGAAATAAAGCGGCAAGTAGTAAACAGAATTTAGGGATGGACAAAAATAAAGAAAATAGGTGTAATAAATGTTGAGAAAATTGGGTACTAAACAGAAATCAAGGGCTCCATCATCAAGGTCATGAGTTTCACATCATTTCGGTAATGCAGTTATTCTTCCTGAAATTTTCTAAAAATGGTCCATCGGATGAGACTGATTTAAATTCACATGCATGCATTTTTATTTTTCAATAATGCACTAGTCGACATATTGATCAAGTACAAATTTATCATACCTTAATTATTATTTTTGCATATGCACAAAATTGATGGACACTATTTCTATGCTTTCATTGTGGTTTTCCTTTCACAAAGTTGATGGGCACTACTTCCATTTCATCTACTCTCCGATTCTACATGAACACTACTACTTAATACTACTTTTGCTAAGACATCTTTTTTTACACCAAGAGACACCAGTGTAAAAATTTATGATCTATCACTAGCCTTTGAAGAAAATGACAATTCCATCCTCGGCTTTTGAGAGCTAGAGAATTCCAAATATATCTGAGGCCATCTAAGCGTTGTCATAAACCTTATCGAATGGGACATAGGATGGTGGAACTTGAAACTGTTACAAAGCTTCGATCTAGGGGACACGTATGTGATTAAAAGGATCTCGCTAGCAGATTGGTCACTGTTCAATATCATCTAGCTATTGGGAACGAGGCCTCACACCGGCTCACTATAACCTTTAGTTAAGCGGGTTTCAGTGAGCTCAAGGCATTATGTAACTTGTATGGGGTTTACACGTCTTTGGAATACTTCTTCTACCTTTTTTCAATCTTTCGCGTATGGGGTTTTTCGAGAATCGTAAATGCGAAATTCAAATATATTTGTAAAAAATTTAAAATGACATTCCGATGTTATGCACTTGAGGACATCGAATCCACAAGAATTGGAGTTAAAAACTCAATGATTAGGTAGTGTCATTGAAGACAAAAAAAAATGGAGGGAAATAGAGGGAGGACAGAAGAGGATCGGTGGACACAAGGACGGGAACGTATCGGAGACGAAGAAGAGAGAAAAGGAAAGGCGGAGGAGAAAGGAAGCCGGGTCCGGGTGGGTCGGGTTGGATCGGATAAGATAAAGGGGATGAGAGAAAGTGTAGTGTGAAAAGGCAACAAAACTGCGACAAACAGTAGTACACTACAGTCACAGCAGAAAGGAGAGAGACATCTTTGCAGGGACAAGTCCTGATCCCTTTCCCCATTTAAACCCCCCTTCTTTTTTCCTCTGCTAAATTATTTTGTTTTCTGTAGTACTACTGGATCATGATCTGTGCCTCTCTGCTAAAGTATTGCTGGTGGAAGCCATTTTTGTTCCAGTATCATCCATGACTCATGAACTTTGTCTTCTTCCGGGACAATTTCATGAACTTTAATTTGAAATGGATTTCATTGCATCTAGAATGAATGAAGGGGTACAAGAATTTGAAATTCATTCTAAAATTTGATTATGAGTATATCATTTCGATCCAATTTTGTATAATACAACTTTACTCATTAGATTTAGCCTTAAAAACCTTAGATTACTTGAGATATGAAATTTGGACACAGTCATTGGTAAATTTTATTAGACATTTTTTATGAAAAAGATGGTGGTACTCTTTCATTAAATCAGTTTCCTAGGTTCAAACCGCTCCTCGCATATAACTTGAACGACTATTCCATTAGGGCAAATTCTCATTTGAGACCTGAGACCAAATATTATATGAAACTGCTATTGATTGAATTTATCGTTGGTGAAATTGACCAAGGAAATTATCAAGAAAATTGACCGAAAGATCAAGCAAATTGAACGAAAGATCAAATTAACTGAAAAATCAAGGCAAAACAAAAATACTCAAGGACATTGATTGAAAAATCAAACAAACTGACTAAAAGATCAAGCAGAAATAGTAAATGCTCATTCCCCTGCTCTTGGTCTCCACAAAGACAGGTCTCACCCAAAACTTTCTCTTACATTAGAATCCTAAGTTTCTAATATATATATATAAATGGTTCTAAAGAATCATTACAAAGAAATTATCTTTAAAAATACGCATTTCTAAAGATAACAAGACCTAGAATGTGAACTCCCAGTTATACACCGTCGAGTAAGCAAATTTGAGGAAATGAATTTTTCAACAGTAAAATCGTAAATCCTACTGTTGAAGTTCTAAAAAAAATAAAAATTGAATAGCTAAATTAATTTTTTATCACGATCCAGTGAAGATGCCATTATCACAGGTGTCAGGAAATCAGAATACGCTGAAATCAAGTCAATCAAACAATTGAATATCAAAACTGTAATTGCACAGAAAATGTTTCTGGTAATCATTTATTGTGTACACAAGTGCAGTTCAGCTCAAATGAGAATTTGCCTTTTGTTATATAATATATTGCATACATTTTAAGTTCAACTCAACTGTTAAATACTTAAACAAGTGCTCCTTAAACACATTACCATTGTGGATGCTCTTACCATCTTCATTTAATACAATTTGATAAAGATAAAATGAAAATAGTTACAAGTTAAAATAGAATGAATGTTTAGATCAATTCATTTTAATACAATTTAGTTAAATTTAATTCACTGTATAAATTCATCTATTTATACTGAATTTTATATATTATAACTTCATTGCAACACCAATAAACCATTGCAACACCACTCCAATATCGCTGTAGCACCAATAAACCACTGCAGCACCACTGCAACACCAATAAACCACTGCAACACCACTGCATCACCACTCCAGTATCACTGTAGCACAAATAAACCACTGCAACACCAATAAACCACTACAGCACCACTCCAGTATCACTGTAGCACCAATAAACCATTGCAACACCACTGCAACACCAATAAACCACTGCATCGCCCACTGCAGCTCAACTGGACATGGTCTGACTCTAATTGCACACACTGCGGACTGGAAATTTTTCCAACTTCACAAAACATTAAACACCTACTAGTAGTATTATTAATTTCTCCAACATAATTGGAGCAACAAATGTTTAATTATCAACTAATTAAATCAAGGGTGAAAACTACTATCAATATGATGAACCAAACTATCAATACATTACAGAGATCAATAAAAAACTATAATACCGCCTTTCATGAATATAAACTCCAACGATGAAAACTAAAGTTATTTCGATATGGGAGGACATCATTTATTACAAAAACAACTTAAACACCACTTAGAACATCCACAATGGTAAGCAACATGACTGTGTAGCTTCACGTTTTCCAATATATTTCAAGCAAATGATGTGGCAAGCCACATTCCTCAACAATGGTAAGAGCAAGTCCAAGAGATACTATATTTTGTAGATTTTGGAGGAAGTATGGAGATTTTACCCCATTATTGAGCTCCAAGAGATACTACATGTGCTACTACAAGATGTAGATTTGGGGTAGTAAGAGCATCTCCAATGGCAAGCTACATGATTGTGTAGCTTGTCTTGCCATGTCAATTTTCAAGCTAATGACATGGCAAGCTACACACTTTAACAATGGTAAGCTACATTCATAATAAATTCATAGGTCTCACATGTTTCTTTATTTTTAAATTATTTTATATATTATACTTACGAATATTTTAAAAATTGAAGTAAAAATAAAATAATAAGTAATATTTATCAAAGGAAATATCAAAATTAATTTCAGTTTAGGAATTATAATTTTCAAAATATGTTTTTTATTTAATTTATATAAATATATTTAATTTTTTATTATAATATTATTTCACGAATAAATATTATGTAACAATTAAAAATATGATTTTATATGCATCAAATCATGGATGGATCGATGCAACGCAAATATATACTTTTTTACAGCAGCCATAAAATGGATTGATGCATGTAACCAAAGACGTGTTATTTTACCTCTGCATAAAATATCCTGATCATCGTAGGCGAATGTAAAATTTCGTAAATTATGAATTGTTTGGTAAACAAATCTCGTAGATAAAAATAAGGTCACAAATATATGCCGTATCGATTAAATAAAATATTAAATGCAGCAGTGCTGCTTGGTAGAGCAGTACTGCTTGACGGCAGCTGCTGATATGGCAAGAAACAACGGTGTAGCAGTACTGCTTGACGTTTGGAATATTTGCAAGCAACTCCAAAACACAACCATTGGATTGGAGATGCTCTAAGAGAAACTCATCCTCCATATGTGTAGTAAGAGAAATTTTTTTTAGAGGATTGAAAATTTAATGCATACACATTGATCAATGCATTCTTTCCTTTTTTAAACCCAAATTTCACTCTCTCTCCTCTCATTTTCAATGCAAAACATCAAAAGTCCCAAAACAATGTATTGTTTAAATCTAAAAAGGTAGAAAATAAAATTCAAAATGTTGCTAATATTAATGATAATCAATGCAAGAGCTACAAAATGTAGTAACTCTTGGAGATGACCAAAAATTTCATACTACATTTTAGCATTTCATACTACATCTTGGAGATTTTTATGTAGTATCTGTTGGACTTGCTCTAAGCTACTATAGTTGTAGTTTGAATAGGTCCCACATATTTTTTTAAAAATTCTAATTACAAATATATGAAATAAAATAATACAATATAAACTATAATAAATATGAAATAAGACAATATTCAAATATTATGTTAATTAATATAAAATAAGAAAATGTATATAAAATTTTAAAAATTACATACTCAAAATTATGCTAATTAATAAATATGAAATAAGACAATATTCAAAAAATTTATTTTATATACAAACAAATTACATACTCGAAAAACTATATTATGTAGTATTCAAATTATTAAAATGGTAAAAAAATTTTACAATATTATTCATTCTTAAGAAATTATATTATAATTTGCATATAATATAATATGTATATCATTTCATACGTAGAGGATGTACAACGTAAAAGTGTTTCACGTTACAAAAATTACCAATACAATCAATACGTAGAGAATGTATAGCGTAAAAAATACAAATACAATTACTGTGCAATCAATGACATTTATTGCATTTGGTCTCAAGCAATATCGCTCCGCCAAGCTACATCGCCGAGTCAAAGCTACATACATGGATTGCAACAACGGTGAGCGCGACTCCAAAACATCACAGTTGTAGATGCTCTTAATTCATAGTTTAATCTATGCTCTTTGAACTATTAACCCCTAGTAAACACATAAATTTAAATAAAAAAATGCATTTATTGTACTTTGTATGGTTATAAAGGTCTTGTTTTTTATTCACAAATTTTTTTTAAAGTGCTTATAGTTTGAAGGATATAGATCTAATTTTGCATCAAGTGGTCTTGTAGTTGTAGCAGATCACTGAATGACAAAGTGATTGATGAGTCAGTCATTTTTGCCAAACGGTAATTACATATGAAATAGTCAGTCATTCTGTCCAATGAAATAGAAGTTACATTTTTTGGATCTGCCAATCGACAGTATGGTCGGTGTCGATATAAGATGTGCAGAACGATGCATCTCCACCTGGAGATGCAGTTTCAATTTTTGCTATGAACAATCTTGTTATGCAGTATTATCATCGTTATTAAATGATAATTTATGAAACGATGTTTAATAGGAATATGAATTATTATTTTTGTAATCGAATATGACAATTCCACAATAGAAAGGGCATGCACTTAAATTGAAAGATGAAGAAAATGGAGACCCCCCTTTGGCTAGCGATGAATAAACCGTAGAATCCGGAAAAATATTCAGGTGGAGCTCGGACTTGGATTCTTTTGGTAGGGGTCCTCCCTTAAGAATTTGCCACGTGTCTCGTTGACTTTCCATTTTCTCCTCTTGGTGAAGCCAAGTCCCATCACCAGGGGTTCCACGTGGCCTCATGCGCATTTTGTGTTTTTAGCTCTCTTTCCCTATTTTCTACTACGTATTCTATTATTTTCTTATCCATAGACCCCAAACAAAATAGAAACTTTACCCTTTTTAACGTGACGATATATTAACTTTTACCATAAATCCGGATTAAACAATTTAGAAACTAAGGCCCTGTCTAGTTGAGCTACATTAATTTTAAGGTGTTGTAATCAGTTTATTGGAGCTGCAATGATTTATTGGAGCGGCAGACAGCTTATTGAATATACAATCAATTTAATTTCTGAAAAATAAGCTGAACCGCACATGGCCTAATTTGACATGATAAAATAAGGGAAAGAGAAAGAGATCTCATGTGTGCATTGTAAGTCCAGATTTTGTTGGCTGCTTTGTGGAATGTCATGTTGCAACATGACTTCAGTTGGCAGAAAAAGATAGAATATTTTCCAGGTTCCAGCGCAGGTTTTGGAAGATGGAAGGAAAATATTGTGCGATGGAGTTTATGGAAGCTACAGTCCTAATGGATGTCTACAATGTGATTTGCAGCTGTATTAGAATGGAAATATTCGTGGTGATCGGTTTTCCATTTATCAGATGATTAAACACACATAAATTCCTTTTCTTCAAGATTTAAATGTGGAATAGAAGTCTATTGAAGGAAGGGTTCAAGAGCCGTGTAAAAGGAAGGTTTTCACGGCAATGAGCTATAAAAGAAGGACATCGGTTGCATGCTCGTTTTTATCGATCTTCACAGCAAAAATTCTGTAAATCAGGGTTTTATATTTTGAGCAAGAAGGCAACGCAGTCCACGGTTTTCGACCATAACCAAAACACTAGGGACGTGTGTTAAAGCTCGGGTGGGAAAGACCTTGCCGCACCTTCGTGGAAAAGAAGGTAATCATAGTAACAACTATCAAAGCTAGAGTAGCCAATTGGTAGTGTGATAGACTTGCTAGAGTAGCCAGTAGTTTGTAATAGATCGGAAATATTTATTGCAACTAGTGAAGGGTCTTTACCACGAGCTACGGCCCCCCAGACGTAGGTGCATTGCACTGAACTGGGTGATCAATTCGTGTGTCATTTAAATTCCGCACACTTAGTTTTATTTTGTTGTTTAAGTAAAACTAGAACACGAATAAGTTGTTGATCAAAAGTAAGCACAGACTTTCATGCATTGCATCATTTCTCCAACTCTTTTAAGTTATATTATCTGTTTATTTTTCGAGATTTTTTACATTATTATAAACTCTCTTTGCTTTTAGGCTGTCATAAAAACGACACAATCAAAATCGATCAAGAAAGTAACCAGCATATAATGCTTATTGTCAACCTAAAGGTTAGACTAAGTGAAGTCGCCAGCCAATGAAATGCATGCATGGTTTTCAAAACAGTGCACTGAGAACTTAGAACTCGGAAAATTGGGGAATGAGGATGCATCAACTTCCTCAACTTGTGTGTAATTTTTAGAATTGTGGTCCTCTTTCTCCTCTTCGCAGATTTGACACTAGTCACACTATTTTAAATTCACTAATGCTTCTCATTATTCCCTCCTTGATCTTAAATGTCATCATGCATGTTCTATTTGGCCATATTGTGACGTTGTGTTCTAATATAATAATCCCTCTAGTTCACATTTTTTCCAAAAAAAATAAAATAAAAAATCATCATGATGTTCAAGCATTTTTTACAACACATCACCTAGAAAAAGGAAGAGATAAAGTATATCTGGAATCATTGCTGATGTAGAAAAGTATTATTAACTATTTATCGCTTGAACATATCTCGAAAAAGTTTACTATCTGTTTTGCAAGCATGACCTTACTCTGACTCCCATTCTACAAAATTATCCTACGATTATGGTTCGGAAATCATAACAAATCATATATATATATATAATTATCTACTATGGACATCGAAAATATATAATTATCCTGCCTCCGCTGTTGGATTCTATGCAACTTCTAACTTCGAAACCATAATATTTACTACATTTCAGTCCAATATGCATATTAACAATCACCGTTTAAATTCAATATTGGACGGTGGTCGGTGATAAGTTACTTACACTTGAGTAACCTGCAACAGTTTTGAACTAGATATATATATATATAGAATCGCCAGGGGTGCAACTGGGAGAGCGCGGAATTTTGCTAACAGCCTATATTATTGTATCAATCAACTAAATAACTCAAGCTACAAGTATTTTGACTCTGATTTCGCCAATGAAACATCGGTTATGAAAAATCACCACTACCACCATTATTAAGTGTTTGCACTAGTGAATCACCCTTCACTTCCATCTTTTTATTCCAACTTCGATTCATCACAAAACTCAACGAGCTAGCATCCATTCATCATATTTTGGTCTGAATAGTTTATAAATTCTACACCTATACATTATTGACAACAAGAAGCTAACTATGTATATAATGGCCTCTAATCTTATGAAATTGCAAGGAAAATGTAGGATAATGTGTAACCATGGTTAACTAGACCCAGGCCTAGGTAGAGCTAGGGTCGCTATACAGATATATCTGGCCATCTGGGCATGCAATAATGTGGATGGAAACCGAAGTGGGAGTTTTGAATGTGACTGAAAATGATATAAACAAACACACGAGCCGAGATGGAAAAGCTTTAAAGAGTGACAATGAAATTGAGTTGTGCTTTATCAGACAGTTTACCCATTTGTGATGCTGATTTGGAATGCGACACTTATATTAACAACTAGTCACAAACCTATCTTTCTATGCATGCTTCACTATTTTTATTTTATATTTTTTAAAAGAAATGCCTTAAGAAAGATTAAAGTCGACTGTGAAATAATCATACTATGACCTAGTTGGGAAATGGATTCCCAATGCTGATCTAAGAACAATAATTGAGCTTGCAACCGACGAATTCAAATGGATAAAATCTGGGATTCACTAGTAAAAAAGAATTTGAGAAACTTTACAAAAAATTTATTAATTTTTTGAGAGAGTATATTGGGTGATACCGGTCCTTGTGGATACCAAGAGACAAGAGATTGAACATTTACTGTTTTCCTTGATCTTTTAGATTGTTTGATTGATCTTTCAGTCAGTTCCTTTGAGCATTCTTATTTTGCATTGATCCTTCAGTTGATCTTTCATTTAATTTTCTTGATCTTTCAATCAATTTCCTTGATCATTCCTAATTCTTGGTACATTACTGTTATTCCGTACAAATTCATACCGAATTAAAACTCAGTCTCGGGTCAGCCCATGTGAGCTGGTTGAGCTCTAGAAACACCAATATCCTAAAATCTAATGGCGACGACGAAGTTGAAGTTCGCCAATGAAAACTTCAACCGGTCCCTTATAATACTTGTCTCTGTAGAGACATGTCTCAAATGAGAATTTGTATAATTCTTTTTTTAAAAAATTGGCTATTACTTACAAAGAGTATTTAAATACTAAAAAGAAACTGTCTATTGCAAAAATAAAAGTAAAAACAATTATTTTGAGATCGGGTGCAGGACTAGTGGCGGAATTAGGAGAGTGTGGGAGACGGCAACCACACTCCCCAAAATCTAGTAAACATAAATTTTTTCACCTACATGGTTGATCAAGTGATTAAGTGTCTGGTTAAGTGTTACTAAGGTCAAAGGTTCAAACTCTGGCAGCTGTAGTGTGAAAATCTTCTCTTGCATAAGAATTTCTTGTGAGCACTTAGCTAGAAATAACAACCAGGTAGCGAATACCCTTGTACAACTAGATTTACCTCCTTAATTATCAATCCGCCGGAATGACAGGTCTTGTGAGTGAGAGATGTCTTTAATTTGTTCCTAGTAAGCATAATTTTTTATTCTAATATTACATGTACTAGTTTTAAGCAATTTCTCCATGCATGTCCATTTTTTTCTTGCAGTTCTGTATTTTTACCATAATGCCCCCTGATGGAACCCTATGATTTCTGCAACCATTTTTGTCTTAACAATATTAGGGATATTATGGTAAAAATACGGACCTGCAAGAGAAAAATGGACCTGCATGGAGCAACCCCTAATTTTATTATGCACTGTCACATAACATATTTTGTTCTGGGGTTCTATCACTTTCAAAACTACCTTACCTTCTTCGTTCAAATGTTATTCTTTCTGAAGAGTGAAGAGGTATTACCTTACTTATTCAGACACCTTACTCTGAAACTGCTAAGTCTTTTCCTCAACTAATTATATGGATTTTTAAAGCAAACCATAAGTAACCATCTTTTATTACTTTTCTGCATTTCTTTTACTTCTTTCCGTCCATTAATAATCTAGCTAGATAACTGAAACTACTTCCAAACATTCTTTTATCTAACGCGTTCGAATCCAGTTTGGTTCTGATTCAGCTCCACGATATAGAGCATCTCATGATGACGATTTCCACCCACAAACAAAATCAATGAAAACGCAGAAATCTAAAGCATGCAAAGTCATGGTGGACAGTGACTCCTGGACATTAAAATTTCGAACTTGTTGCGTGCGGGAGATTAAAGACGGGGGTTTCAAAGTGATAATGTTGTTTACTGTTCAGTTGGCTTAATTAGTTAGGGTTCAACATCATTTTTTTATCAGTAAACTAAAAAGCTAATCAAGACTGATGATTTTAAGATTCCAGAAACATTGCTTTTGAGTGCACTAACATTCAAACCTCACGTCATAGTACAGTTCTGTGGTTTCAACTTTCACGGTCAAGTCTTCAACTGAAATATTAAGTTGAATTACTGAAAAATTAGGTGAGTTATCTGACTTTTTTGCAGATGAGATTCAATGGGTGATTACGTACAACCAGAATAACGAAGGTACAAAGCAAAGTGAAAGTCATATTGAATTGACCTACGCATCAATCAATAATTGCAGAAGCAAAATTAAGACAAATATGTTAATCGGAGTGGTATTTTACTCTTCCATTGAATCGAATTATATATTAGATCAAACATGAAAGTTAAATATCAACAATAATACACTAATGTCTTGTTTGCCCGACCTTATTCTATAAATCTTTTCAATTCAATTTATTTCATTTTAGTGAAAATTTAATTTGATAAAATTCAGATTAATTCATGATGATATGGATGACTTACTAGGCTATCGCTTTACTGACAGCTTCCGGCTCCCCGTAGTACATAGTGACGATGCTCGTGATGAGTCATCAGTATCTGATTCCTTGGTTGGACGACTACTATAAATATCTCAAAGGATTAATGGTGCAAGGTATGTTCTCTAAACTCTTTGCTATTTGGGTTTTCCGTACTATTTCCATACGGAAATCTCATCATCACACCGGAATTGCTACCGTTATGTTTTGCAGGCTTGGACAGACAGTCTTGACCCTCGAAAGAGTCTCGACATCTCTGACACGCTTGTGAACAGTCCAAGAGCAGAGCACTGATTTACTGACGCATCATCAATTCAGTCATGTTGATTATTTTTTCAATACATTAATTTTCACTTTAGTTCAGTTCAGAAATAAGCTCTAGCAAACATGGCCTAAGTGATCATGCTTAATACAGTATGTAAAAGCAATTTCTCCATGCAAGTCCATTTTTCTCTTGCAGGTCCATATTTTTACCATAATGCCCCTGATGAAACCCTATGATTTCAAGCCCATTTTTTGTCCTAACAATATTAAGCGTATTATGGTAAAAATACGGACCTGCAAGAGAAAAATGGACCTGTATGGAGCAACCCCCTATGTAAAAGACGGGGTTTGAAATTGAGAAGATCAACATTTATCCATGTTCTCAACCCATACCGGTTTGTTCTCCATTTCAATACATTAGTTTGGATTTCTACAATACAAAAGCATCAACATTGAATAAGATGAGAAATAATAGTGAAGATTAGGAATTAAGAGAGGGAGTTTGGAATTTATATGTGGAACTTTCTTTTACACGTTATGATGCTTTAAACCGTATAGCTAGTTCTAATTTCTTGTACGTGTAAGAAAATTATACGTACAAGTAAATGTATGCATGGTCTTAATCATAAATCCAATCAATATAGACATTATATGTCTTTGTTTTGAGACAAGTATAATTAATAATCCAACTATGAGTAACTCTTAACAGTTTCCATTGACCATATAATAGAAGGTTGATTAATAATTTTGGGAGAATTGGACATGTCAAGCAGCTACTTTGATATGTACTGATTAGGATTGAAATATGAACATTAATTAGAGGGGATAGTGCATCAACATCTACATAGACAAAATACTACCAATGTCTTCTTAGCTTCTATTTTTATTTTTTAAATGTAACAATAAAATAGTTGAAAGAGCTAGTTTATACGAGCTCAAAAATAATGTAAGAGGTTATGTATCACCTCAAGTTAGTTCATGTTCACTAGAGTTTATTTTTTGATAAACGGAACTGAATTGATCTAGATAAAGTCAAGAGAACATGGTCTTAAGGAGAATGATGATATAATGTATAAATTGTAATTTGTTGACGAAATGATAGTGGGGTTTATCTCATACAATGGTAACATCGGAGTTTGATTTGGCATGACCAACTAGTGAATGAGCAAAAACATCTTTAGGTGTCCATAAGGGTCTTTCAAAACCACATTATGCTAACTTATCATGTATACTTACGATTAATACAATCACAGGCTACAATCCTAGAACTGATTAGTGATATGATAAGTTAACTTTCGATCTTACATATTAGTTATTGACCTTCTAAAAAATTGGTGTGGGATATTATCGATCAACACAGCTTCCTCCCTAACCATTTGTATCGGCTCCAAACATCTCTAATTACTGACACTTTTGCAGTTACAAATTTCTCAGCCATCGACAGAGCCTCGTATAGCGTTGAACCTTCTTGCAAAGCTGCGTCATTTTGACATTCAATCTGTCCCATCTCTTTTTGCAATTTGACTATTTATTTAGTCAAATTTGATTAATTTTTACATTAAAATTAAATTGATAAATAACATAAACTGCACTAGCTCTTTTAAATTCATAAAAGACAAATTCTCAATTAAACATCTAATCATGACACTTTTCAAAAACTCAGAGAAAACTCATATGTACATAGGAACTTTTCTAAAAAAAAAAAAGATTATGGTCTAGCTCAAATAATTGGAGGACAAATTATGTAATACGTCCATATGTATTAACAGTGATTGAGTTGATTTTTTGGATATGAACAAATCGAGAGATAATCAATGATTGAGATTTGAGAAGCATGAATAAAATTCTCATAATTTTCCAAAGGATATTTCTTATCAAAGCTTTTGGTTTTATTATGAGAAGCAAAAAGAAGCGTGTGCAAGTACAAAGTATGTGACACAATAGAAAAGACCTGTCTCTTGATTTTGACCAGTTTTGTCTTTAGACAAAAATCAAGGACTTATTAGCACGACTTAATCCTCTCCAAATCTCAGGATTTGGGATGCTGACTAATTAATTATTATTAAATTCAAACTTCATCATAAGGAAATCAATTTCACCAACATATGCATCACCAATATTGAATAGACTGTCTGATTCTCAGTACTTGGTGCTACTTAGGAGAGTGATGTGTATATAATTGCCATGAAATTATGAATATGTGTTGTTAAGAGTTTCATTTTTCTTAGAATCAAAACCATAAGCACGTTTGATAGGACACATAATGTATTGATTTTTAAATTATATAATAAAATTCTTATAATGCGGTCACATAATTAAGATCATATGAGCATAAGAAAAAGTATATACAAAGCAAGTTCTTATAAAATTGAAGGGTCCAATAATAAATACACTATCTTAGATACTCATTTTTACCAACTACTATCTTTTTGCCACCTCACAACCAGATTGTCGATGACATGCAAATAACAATCTAAATCTCATCCTTGCAAATTTTAATGCCAAAAAGTCAAAGCTTGTCACGATCTAAAACTCACCATTAGGGACTCTAATCGTATCGCCACAATCCAATCCATGTCATTACTACAACCTGCCACATCATCGTTGTGAGACGGCTACACCAACGACGACAATCACAGCTATAATTACACCATCTTTGTTGCAAAACGAACCTCTCATACACGATCACCGTTGATTCCATATATTTCCTCATCGTCGATTCATTTGCCACACTATGTTTGTTACCGAACTTAGCTTTGTGGAAAGAATTCATCAATGCCACATATCCATGATATTTTCAGTACTATTGGTCGATTTTTCAATGTTCCATCGTGAATTCAAGACAACAAGCAAATTGATAGCAAAAGTAGCCGGGCTTCTCATATCTCCAATGCTTCCGCCTTCATCCCGCATTTTCAATCGATGCCTTTATCAATCGATACTCATTGGTAACGCATTTTTGTTAAGTAAAGTGGTAACCGAATTAATTTCATTAGTGTATTGTGAAAATAAAAATAAATTTGAATTCACCGTTATTTTCCGGGCACCTCACACGTGTTTTTTGTACCCGAAAGAGATAACGGATGGTTGGCCCACCCGCCCGAACACAGTATTCACTTTGACTGGACCTTATTCTAAAAGCCCCACCCGCACGTGAGGGATATCCGTTTTCTGCTCCCTTGTCGGGCCTATATATTTTAATACGGCCCATATGGCCCGTTAAATGGGTCCAATACTATTTCCCAACAGTTCCCAATAGTTTGCTTGGTCAACATATCCCCATTTTTCAGATTCTCTACTTATTTTTAAATAATTATTAAGTGGCTCCTTCTAATCCACAACACTCTCAATTGACATCACACCATAAACATTTTTAATAAAATTTTAATATTTTAGGACTTAAGTGAGAGATTTCTAGGTGAATACAAAATATTTGTAAATGTTAATAAGACTACTATCAGCTCACCTTCCATATTGAATAAATAATATTGAGGATTGAAATAATAATTTCATTGTAGATGTCTAACTAACTAAATAGCATAATAAATTACTATTAAAAATAATTCTCTTATATAAATATATATGACTTTAATTTAAAATTAGTATTGTAATAAATTTATTCATAGAAAATGTAGAATTTGTATTTTAAATTAAGAAAATCTAAATTAAAACAATTTTTATAAGAATTTCCTGTAAAATAAGGAGAAAATTTGATATCCTTTTTGGTTTATTTATTATTCTGATTATCTATGTGGTACATAGGTGTCCACCCAAAATATTAATTTAATAATTTTAATTATTAATAAAATTATATTTATTCTATTCACAAAGCTCATAACTATAATTATAATTACGAGGTAAAATACATTCATATAAAATTATGAGATACATACTCACTTTTACATATATTCTTCTATTTTGTTGTCATCTCACCAAACTTCTGACAACCATAACCTTAATGTTCGTGTCCACTGTCAACAACCCAAACATCAACGTCGACTATTACATTATCACCAAAACGCGCGACTTCACTACAGTATTTCCGCCTGGCCACCACTTTATCACCGTAACCGAGAGAATTCTAATCCTTCAAAGTATCTGTGATTACTAGCAGTGGTTGAGAGACTCAAACCTGAAATTATTAGGGGTGTTGAGAATCCTCATCCACGATCCCTTATCGTTTCTACACTATTTCTAGTGCCATACGTGTGATTTCGAAGGTCATATCTACATCGATTTCCTAACATATGTTATTCTGATCACCACCACCTCCTTATCTGCATGTCTCCTACCATTTTGGTGACATTAATGCATCAAATAGTGGTGTAGATATGGATTCGCGTCGATTTATGTGGATGAGATAGTTTGGATTTTCGAGTTTACACCATCTCCGCCCAAACACGTCACACCACCTACATTGATTATCATCGAATCTGGCAAACATGAATTCCAGCTTTTGACGAGTCTATGTATTTTTGACGAGTTTTTACTACTGTACCAAAAATGCAATGTTTGTTTTTATTCCAAAATTTATAAAAAGAGAATTTATTACACCCTAACTCATTATGTGGCCAGACCAAATTATATTTTGGTTGTGTTTGACATAGTTTTTCAGCTGATTTGAAGAAAAGCACATCAGTTTCAATGTTTAATAAACGGTTGAAAAATAGTTTATTCTAAAAGTAAAAAAAATATTGTCTGAGTCAAAAATAAAAAAATTGGTCACAAAGTTTTTTTAAAAAGTATTTTTAATCCACCTTAAGGTCAGGTTGGGCCGAAATTTTTTATAGTTTGTCATATAAAAGAGAGCACTTGTTTTTTTATAATTAACATCGAATTCCAAACCTTTGATTTACATGAAATGCGCATGTTGTAGATGTAATTATTCGTTCTATGATCGAAAGATTACGTTTGAATTATACTCTGAAAAATTGTGAACTTCGGAGCAAATTTTTAAAACGAATTACCCAAGATTGTTGGCTTCTCAGGACCATATTAGTAGTTTTCTCTGTGGTTCATGAAGAAAGAGACATGATTATAAGAAACTGGCATCAGAAAACTATTGCTAGCTTCGCAATTTGACTGAGAAGGTTGACAAGAAATTTCTCAAACCAAATGTTCACAATCTGATAGACCATAGTATTGCACAATCCATAGTCTTTGTAATAACAGCAGCATTTGTAGCTCGTTAAGGTCTGATAAAACAATGTGTTTTCATAATGGTGATCAATAATGGCACCAAAAACTCAGTTTAAATGAGGTTTGACAATCAAGGATTGTATCATATCGACCAATATCCGAGGTTCTGCTGTTGCATCAACCTTGATTATAGCTTCAGATTCATCGACCTGAAGCAAATCCATCTGCGACCGCAAGAGCTTCGCGGGCATGAAATGGTTCCCTTCGGCACATCTCTTCTCCAGCCGAGAAGCAAGCACCTCTTCGGGAGCATCAAGCAGCACGAATTTGACCACGCAAATGTAACATCCAGAGCCAGGCCTATAGTTTTTATCCGCAGATCTCAGGATTTCCCTGTAATGCTGCTGCAGAGCTGAGCATCCCATTATCACAGTTTCTCCATTTGCTATACTGGTTTTCAGGCAATCTCTCAGCGTTTCAAGCCATGGAATGCGATCTTCATCCGATAGAGGAACCCCATTTTTCATTTTTTCTGCTCAAAACACGATGTTCACATGCCAATGCTAAAGCAAACATTGTACTCAATGAAAAAAAAGAAGAATCAAGAGCTATGAAGTATCTACCTTTGTTAGATTCTGGATGGTAATCATCAGCGTCGATGAAACTACAGCCTAAGACATCAGCCAGTAGTTGGCCTATTCTTCTGCAGTTTGAAAACATGCATATATGATGTATGAGTAGGAAAATGTTTGCTTGGTAAAAGCAGCAGATCAGAAACTCATTTGAGCACAAATAGAAGGTTATAGGGAAGATCAATCCAATCAGAGCATAATGGGAATATTTCGAACATGGCAGCAGCATCTAAATTTACTCACTGTTTGATCTTCTATACACTTATGCAGCTCCATACAAACCAAATAAAACTCACAATTGAGCGATTTGTGCAAGAATCAGGCCAGATTAAGTAAATGCATCCTCTAAATCGCAATATCGAATTCCTTTAACGAAAGATATATCCATTGTAGCCTCCCACCATTCAACTTCTATCACATTAGCCGCCTAATAAGTCTCCTCTTTAACACTCGAAACAGGACTATTTTGAAATGAATTAGAGATACAGCATGAAACTTCACTTTCTCCCAAATAACAATACTACTTTGTTCGAGCAAATTGGTAAAATTATCCTTTTTGTTGCAGTTCAAGCAGTTATTTGGGGACAAAGGTTGTACATGAACATAACGGAATCACAAGAACAAAGAAAACAGATGCTCCACATTTAAAACAGCTTAAAAGGGCACAGAAGAATCAAGAAAATCATTCTCCATAAACAAGAAACTCACGATTTCCCAGAACCACTGACTCCCATGACAACAACAGCTTTTCCTATTGAACATCAAGAGCGAAATTCCAACATTCAGACAAAACACAAACAACCATAAATTTCACAAACCTACAAAATATCAAAGATCGGAAAACAGAAATCAAACATCACCTTCACATCCAGGAGCCATTCTGGAACACTTAGAAGAAGCAAATCTCAATCTGAATTCATAAGGCGCTGCAAAACAATCAAATACCACCAAGTAAAAGTAAATGATCAAATGCAATCTGATCTTGGAGAGTTTACAAACAGTCTCTTGATCCCACTCTGATCAAACAGCAATACTAAGATTCAAAATTGAAGTTACCTTAGCTCTGACATGATCTTCATCGTTTTTGTCTTGTTATTGTCTCGTTTTTCACCACTATGTATAGTTCCTTTTACCCAGCCTGCAAATTAGGCTCTAAATTTTCTAAATTTTCCTGAAAAAATAATTGAAAAATAATTGAAAAATAATTGAAAAAAACTAGTCAATGGAACAATAGAACAAATAAGTACATTATGACCCTATTTAGTAAAGGTTATTTCTTGGTTAACGGAACTGAATTTAAATATATTTAATTAAACTGAAAAAAATTTAAACTGAAAAAATATAAATAAATTTGACTGTACTAAACTGATTTACAGAAAAATTCTGACAAACAGAGCCTAATAATATATTGTACATCATAACCATAAAATATTGTAAATTTTATGAAAATATTATGAAAAACTATATATTGGAAAAAAAATTACATTGTAAACCTATCTGCTAGTAAAATATTTTCATATTAATAGCCATAAAATTCTTTTATTAATCAATGACACATTATATTAATTTTATCAATATCATCATATTAATGCGGTTCAATAAAATAATTTAATTATATTTAGTTCAAATTCATTATAATTTAATTAGTTGAGAAGAATACAATTATTGAGAGATATAAATAAACACACGATTCTTAATAAAATTGTACAGGTAATGATAAAAGTGTACCAATGCGGTAGCCTGACTCTCTATATATAATAGTATGGAATACAAAACTCAATCCTAATACAACCGGAAAAGTTTATACTAGCCTTTACCCTAATACACCCCTCAATTTTTACGGGGTGCAATGACGGATAGATTGGAACGATGTTTACAAAACAAATCACTAGAAAGACCTTACGTAAAAATATCAACAACCTGCAACTGTGTCGGAATGTGACGAACACGAAGACCACCATGAGACACCATTTCACGAACAAAGTGATAATCAACATCAATATGCTTGCTGCGATCATGCTGAACAGGGTTCGCAGTAAGGTAGGTTGTAGAAACATTGTCACAGTAGAGAGTGACTGGAAGACGAAGAAAACACCCAAGATCGGTTAAAAGCTGACGAAGCCAAATAGTTTAGCAGCAGTGTAGGCGACCGCGCGATATTCGGTCTCTGTGGAGAATTTCGACACTGTTGGTTGCTTCTTAGAGCGCCAGGAAATCAAATTCTTCCCAAGGAAAACGACATAGCCAGTGGTAGAACGAAATGGTTTCTAAATTAAATGATGGGTTTCTAAATTTCTTAAGAAAATAGAATCACATTTCAATTTAATAGAAAGGAAAAAAGTTTCCTTGTACTCCTGAGTTCTTGTGTGCGTATTAATATACTTGGAAAGTGTTGATATAACCCTTGGTTTGTTATTTTGATTGAATTTTGATCGATAAAACATGTTAATTTATTGGGGGGGGGGGGGGGGGGGGGGGGGGGAGAGCTTACAACTGCTTCCATTGGAGCGGCGGCAAGAGAATTGAAAGTGGAAAAACCAAAATTTTTAAATTTAAACCAAAGTTGACACATGCGACACGAGTTACTGCCACAGGGTGATTTTTCCTTTCAAATCAATTTTGGCAGTCAAGAAAACACTCTAGGATTACAACAAAAATAATCTGTGTAGGTACAGAGGCATATCAGCACTTTACAAGAAGTCAGGGGCATATTAACACATACCCCAAAAACCCAAGGATGCATGTGGGTTTTGCTCTAATAGAAAATTATCCCAAGTTTACGTGACACCGATGTTTAGTACTCCCTCCGTCCCAACCAAAACTTCTTAGTTGATTTCGGCTCGAATTTTAAGAAATATGCATTTTATATCTTATAAGTGGAGTTTTAAGGGGCATAAATGGAATATCACTTATTGTTATGGTTGTTTGTAAGAATTCATTAAGGGTATATTTTTTCTTTTTTAGTTATTTATTTGCCAAAAGAGAAAATGGTATATACTGGGGTAAGCCACGGTAGGACCGGCTCGCCAAGCCCAATAACCTGAGCCCAAGAATGGAAACAAAATCCACACTAGTCAATAATACGATCACACACGATCGCATGAATAAAGGAAACATGATCACACGAATAGGGAATGACCCGACAAAGTAGGAGAACACCAGACTCTCTATAAATAGCGCCAAAGGAGAAGAACAAAGGTACGCACAACTAAGTTGGATTATGATATCTGGCAATTGAAAACTGACTTTATCATCGGAGAGTCTTCCCGGAATCCATTCCGGGACTTTGCAGGTTACGTCCGGCGAACCGACGGAGGTCATCAGTGGGCTTGTGGGTGATCAAATCATATCATTGGCGCCGTCTGTGGGGATCATCGTTTAAGTCAAATGGTGACCACCAGAAGGAACCGGAGGGAAACTCCTCAAAACAGCAACTCCGCTTCCAGGACAGTGACTGACAGAAAAGGAGCATGAGGAGGAAGAACAATATGAAGAGGAAGAATATCAGTCGCAAGGAGGCAAGCATCCAGAGAACAACGAATCCTCAGATCGTGCTCACCTCAGGGAAAATGAAACATTTGAAGCCTTCCTAGAGGCGCAGAAAGAAACCCTGTTCATCCAGTTCAAAAGGGCCAGAAGAACCTAGGGCGACTCTAAGGCTAGCACTGACCATACGGGCGAGAGATCAGTTCCAATTGATCGCCCAGAAACCTTTCAAGGAAGTCGGAGAGTAAATATAGACAGGAGGGAGGAACGCTCTATTCTGGTCGGGCGAGGTGAAACAAATGAAGAGAGGTCTATCCTAATTGGGCATAGAGACACGCTCGTCTACGGCAGAGAGTTACAGTCGATCATTGCGGAAGACGAGAGCGACTATTCTCCTTTCATCAAAGAAATACAAGATTATCCGATGAGTGACACATTCAAGTTGCCTCTCCATGTCAAGATATATGACGGAACGTCAGACCCAAAAGATTTCTTGCACTCGTACAGAAACAGCATGAGATTTAGGAACGCCCCATTGCCCGTTGTATGCAAGGCGTTCCCAATATTCTTAACAAGACCAGCGATTACCTGGTATGAAAATATTCCCAGAAAAAGCATCAGATCATGGGCCCAGTTGTCAGATATGTTCCTAGGACGGTTCTATAGAAACCAGAAGTTCGAGCGTACAATCGCCGATCTGGTTAACATTAAGCAAAATGGCGATAGCATTGGGGAATATCACTCAAAAATGGTGATGAAAAGCCTCCAGGTCAAAGACCTATCATATCAAATGTTTTTAGGGGCGTTCATGAGCGAATTATAATCGGGCGATTTTTACAAAAAGATACGAGAAGAAATGCCTAGTAATGTACGTGACCTACAAAAACTGGTGGAAAGGTATGTTCGCACCGAAGAGGCGAACGATAGAAAAATAGAGAATGAGAGAGGCTGGAAGAAACCATTTGATAATGATTCCAAACAACAAGGCAAGAAGGACAAGCCACTACAAACACCCAAGACAAGGGATGGCTTTGGACAAAAACCCTTCGAGGAAACGCCACTGACGAAGCCAAGGAAAGAGATTTGGCAGAATAACATGGACCTATTCAGATACCCAAAACCGATGCTAGCGCCACCAGAAAAATTCCCGAAGGAACTCTACTGTTCTTTCCATCGAGATCATGGACATGACACAGAAGGCTGCACGGCCCTTAAAAGGCATATCGAGGATAATCTACGTCAGGGTAATCTCCTCCAATACAAGAAGAACTCTAGCTATGGTGGTAGGGCTGTTGCACAACCGGGAGAAGAGGCGAAGTCCAAGGGCAAAATGACCGCAGCAGTAACCCAGGATGAACCATCGTATCAAACGGCTGAAAAAATCATACTGTCTATCCATGGTACAACAGAATGTATATCAAATAATGCCTGGAAGCAAAGGGCGAGGTACGTACCGCCACATGAACCGACCGAAAAAAGGTTTAAAATGAGCAAGGTCATTACATTTGATGAAAATGATACGGTTCCAACCGCATCACCACACAACGACCCACTGGTGATAGTGGCGAAAATAGGAAATTCGACAGAACATAGAGTCTTCGTGGATGATGGAAGCGCGGTGGACATTCTGTTCGCCGATTGCTTTGACAAATTAGGCCTAAAAAGGGAAAATCTTAAAAAACCCACCTCAGCTCTAGTCGGGTTTACGGGAAAATCAGAGATGCCAACAGGACAAATTCAACTGCCAGTAACTGTGGGAGAAGACGATAAGTGTTGTACAATCCTATGTGATTTCGTCGTAATGGAGGCACAAAGCCCATTCAACGCAATAATAGGACGCCCATGGATGAACGCGGCGAAAGCAATTTGGTGCCCTTATCACTTGGTCATGAAGTTTCCAACTCCAAACGGAATAGCAGTTGTTAGAGGAAGCCAACAAGCAGCAAGACAATGCATGGCAATAGCTATGAAACCCACCAGGTTGATAGAAAAACATGTTCTCCCTATAGTAAATGATGTGGCCACAGGACAGAACATTTCTCATAAGCCAAAAGTTCATCTGGGAGAAGAAATAGAGGAATATGAAATGACTGATAACGACCCGTCGTCAGTAATTAAGATAGGTCGAAACCTACCGGATAACATCAAAAAGAGTATAAAACTCATACTACAGCAGTATGCTGATGTTTTCGCCTGGAATCCTATAAATATGAGAGGGTGGACCCGAATGTCGCTACACATGAGTTACATGTAGACCAAGGAATTAGACCGATCAAGCAGAAAACAGCGAAACTTCGCTTCTGACAGGCAGCAAGCTATAAAAGACGAAGTTCGGGCACTAACAGAAGCTGGTATTTTACGAGAAGTGAAGTATCCAACATGGCTAGCCAACCCAGTCATGGTAAAAACGGCGAATGGGAGCTGGCGAATGTGTGTAGACTATTCGACCTTCAACAAGTACTGTCCAAAGGATTGTTACCCATTGCCGAAAATTGATAAGTTGGTAGAATCAATCTCAGGCCATGAAGCCTTGGCATTCTTATACGCCTACAAAGGGTATCACCAAATTCTAATGGATGAGAAAGACGCAGAGAAAACTGCTTTTATTACCACGATGGGGTCGTTCTGCTATAACAGAATGCCTTTTGGCCTAAAGAATGCTGGGGCAACTTACCAAAGAACCATCGACAGAGCATTCGCCCACCAAATCGGGCGAAACCTGGAAGCATACGTGGATGACATGGTGGTCAAAAGTCAACACGTAGACCTATTCCCAAGCGCCCTTGAGGAGACATTTAAAACTCTTCAGAGTTTGGGTATGAAGTTGAACCCCAAAAAATGCACCATCGGCGTAGGTGAAGGGCGATTTCTGGGATATCAAGTCTCATCCAAATGACTTGGCCCAAATCCAGAAAAGATAGAAAACATCATGAAGCTATCTACACCAAAATCCATCAAGGACATACAGATGTTGACCGGTTCGCTTGCTGCACTTAACAGATTCATGGCGAAAGCCGCGGATAAACACATGCCTTTCTTCGACATTCTCAAAAAGTCCAAGAAATTCAAGTGGGACGAACACTGTGAGGAAGCGTATGTACGACTCAAATCTGAGATTGCATCTTTGCCTTCCTTATCAATACTAGTAAAGGGCGAACCACTCTTTGTATACCTGGCGGCTTCAAATAAGGCGGTTAGCTCGGTATTAATAAGGATGGACGATATGACACAAAAGCCCGTATACTATGCCAGTAGAAGCTTGCAACCGGCGAATGAGAACTATTCAATACTAGAAAAACTCATACTGGCATTAGTACACGCAACCAGGCGTTTGAGAACTTATTTCCACAGCCATCACGTCACCATACTCACTGATCAACCAATCAAACAAGTTCTCATGAGACCGGACTTATCAGGGAGAATGACCAAATGGGCGATCGAACTAAGTGAGCACGACATCACCTTCAGCCTAAGAAAGGCGATCAAGGGAAAATATTGGCAGACTTCCTAGCGGAAATGATATCAATAGAAAGTAGCGATGAGCCCTCGCCTGGAACCTTAACTCCGGAAAACAAAGCGGATAAAGGCAAAACCAAGCTAGAACATATTGCATGGCACTTATATGTAGATGGATCGTCAAATAAGGACGGTTGCGGTGCTGGCCTGTTACTCATCAGCCCGGAAGGATTCGAGCACAAACACGCAATAAGATTTGATTTTCACTTGTCGAATAATGAGGCAGAATACGAGGCACTAATAGCTGGGTTCGAAACCGCTAGAAAATTGAATATTAAAAGTATCAAGGTATTCAGCGATTCACAGATTGTTGTGGGACAGGTAATGGGCGATTTCGAGGTTTGAGAGGCTCACCTAACTAAGTACCTGGTTAAAGTAAAAACCCTCTTGGAAAAGTTTGATTATGTATACATCGAGAAAATACCAAGAAACCTCAACCAAAGGGCGGATGTATTGAGTAGGCTGGCGAACACAAGTTATCCCGAATTATGCAGTCATAAGGATATCACAATTGAAGTGATAACCTCGAAGAACCAACAGGTGGATATTGTATCCACAATACTAGATGAGTCTAACTCCTAGATGACACCAATCGTTAACTACCTTCGGCATCAAAAGTTACCGGAGGACACAAAACTAGCACGAATCATTGAATGAAAATGCCACTCTTTTGTGCTAGTAGGAGACGTTCTATACAAAAAAGGCTACCTTATGCCATTGCTAAGATGTGTAGGCCCCCAACAAGCTAAGACAGTGGTGGCTGAAATACACGAAGGGGATTGCGGTTCTCACCAAGGTGCACAAACACTCGCCAAGAAAATACTAAGAGCGGGATACTATTGGCCAACCATGTTCAATGACACACACTTCCACGTCCAAAAGTGCCGAACCTGTCAGAAAAATTCCAACTCAACGAGTACACCAAAATCACAATTGGTGGGAATTCAAGGAGCATGGCCTTTCGAGAAATGGGGAATAGACTTCATTGGACCTTTTCCGCGAGGAACTGGAAATGCTAGATTCCTCATTGTCATGATCGACTATTTTACAAAGTGGGTAGAAGCAAAAGCCTTACCCAAAATGACAGCGGAAGCTACGGTGGCGTTTGTATGGAAAAATGTGGTTTGTCGTTTTGGAATACCAAATACTATTGTATCTGACAATGGAACCCAATTCACGAGCGCGGTTTTTTCCGAATGGTGCACCAAATGGAAGATCACGCAAAAATTCACCTCGGTCGCTCACCCTCAGGCGAACGGGCAAGTGGAAGTAACAAACCGTACAATCCTGCAAGGAATACAGAAGCGGCTGGATGGACAACGCACATGATGGGTTGAGCAACTGCCAAAGGTACTCTGGGCGTACCGAACCACACCAAGAACGCCAACAGGCGAAACGCCTTACAGTTTAACCTATGGACATGAGGCGATAATTCCGCTAGAGCTTAACATACCTTCGCCCAGGATATTGTCCTTTGATGAAGTTCAGAACACCGAAGAAATGAGAGTGGATCTGGATTTGTTGGAAGAACAGCGTGAAAAGGCGAACATAAAAAACGCTAGCTACAAGGACAAAGTGGCTAAAGCATATAATCTTCGCAGTCGAGAAGTAAGGTTCAAAACAGGAGACTTAGTACTTCGCAAAAATGAAGCAAGTTTGGCGGAGAAGACAGGAAAGTTATGTCCCAAATGGGAGGGACCATACAAAGTGATTGAGGCCAGACAATCCAACTCCTACAAGCTGGCCAGGCTGGATGGTAGCATAATCCCTAATGCATGGCATGCCATGAACCTTAGAAAATACTACGCCTAGTATAAAGGCGAAGTATGGCAGCACATGTATAGGAACCATGATATAATCATTGGTGGCTATTTTTGATGTTTCAAAAAGGTGATATAATCACCCCATTCCTTTTTTGTATATATATAAAAAAATACAAAACGCCAAATCTTTTCGGCACAAAATCCAAGTAAACATAGCTATATAAATTTTTTAATAATAGTATCCTTAACACATTTCACAAGTTTTTTTGATACAAAAAACCTAGGGCGAATAGCCATGCTCATGGTATAACAACAACAACGTCGAAAAAATGGCTAAACGCCAACCATAAAACTGGCGAAAAGGATTACACACCTGAAGTCAGTAAATGCCACGATAACGGCACAAAGGCAACATGCCAACAAAAGGCTATACGCCAAAACACAAACTGACGAAAAGGATTACACATCTGAAGTCAGTAAACGCCACAATGATGGCACGAAGGCAACATGCCGACAAAAGGCTAAACGCCAAACACAAACTGATGAAAAGGATTACACATCTAAAGTCAGTAAACACCACAATGATGGCACGAAAGCAAGGTGCCGACAAAAGGCTAAACGCCAACCACAAACTGACGAAAATGATTGCGTATCTGAAGTCAGCGAACGCCTACTAAAAGTCATCAATGACTGGCGAACCATAAAGACCCGTCAATACGGGCACTATAATGGGCGATACCAAAAGTTATACGGTGAACGCCACACATAACTAACATCCCTATAAGCAACGCCCATTAAAGTCATCAATGACAGGCGATCAACAAAGACTCGTCAAAAATTAACAATAACAATAAAATAACAATAAAATTAACTGATAATAAGATAAATTGTTTCACTCCAAAAGAGGGTACATAAAAAGATTATGAACTTAGGATGAACTCCTAACTCTACCAGTTCTACCACGACTGGATCTCCCACGAGAAGAACTATCTCGAGAGGATTCGCCCCGGACTAAATTTCTGCGGGGCGATACATTCCGAGGAAGCCTCTGGGATTCACCAGGACTAGGAAGTCCAGCTTCCCGGCGACGCTGCAGCCGAGATATCTCCGGATCATCACTCTCCCTGATTATGATATCATTCAGCTGAGCACGCATATACGAATAGGTGAGTCCTCTTTTATCCTCGCCATTGGCATCCATCTTAGCTAATTCCTCTTCATAGTAAGTCCTGAAATTCCGAATGGGACCGAAAGCATCTCGCCCAAGTTGCAGACCCATCGCATAGTAAGTGTCGTGATACCTCGTAATCTCTACGGCTTGCTTGTCAATCGTTCTTTGCAGCTTCTCGATGTACTCATTCGTGACATCATCTGCAGACCAAGAGGAATCGCCATGTGTCAGTATATGTTGAATTCGTCTAACTCTACCAGTACTTTCCGAGTATAACTCACCTTTTAAATCGGTGTTCTCTTGTCGCACGACTGTGAGACTGGTCTCGGTGGCTTGCAGCTGGGATTCCATCTCCTTCAGTAACTCCACCACTTCATTATACTTGTTCTCCTGATCGTTATACTTCGCCGATAAGTCAATATTGATGGCATATTGTTCATCATACTTATTCCTCCAGCTTTCGCCCTCGAGGCGATAATACTCGCATTGCTGGGTGCGAGTGTTTATCTTTTCGATCAACATCTTCTCGTTATAAGCAGCCTTACCAAGATTCTCATGAAGATATTGTCACTCCTTACGAACACGCTCGTAACGGCCCTTCAACTCTCTAGTCTGATGGACGAAAGTCTTGATATGACTACGATGAGTATCAATGAGATCATTGTGTTGGGCACACAAGTCATACCATTCGCCTCTCAAGATCTCAATCTCCTTGGTCACGTTATTCCAAGATCCCTCTCGCTCACGACAGCCCAAGAGAACGGCACGAAGCCTGCGGCCCATATCAATTATCCATTGCATAGGCCCAGGCGGTAAACACAAGGTGGACACATGAAGAGCAACTGCATCCACATCTGATAGACACTTAGTGATAACGTCCTGAAATTCATACCCAGTCTCGTTTTTGCCTAATTCGAAAGGTGGGATCTGACCGAATGACGACGAAGCACCGTGGGAAGATTCCCCTATAGATTCCTTCATCTGGGGTACGGAGGAGGCCTTGGAAGTCCCGCCCAGCATAGAAAGAGTAACGTCATCAACCTCTTGAAACATCATCTCGATGCGATCCTTCATTACACCGATGAGAGACGATTGAATTAAAGCATTCGGATCTAAACTCCGAGTAATCATTGATAGATCAACAGAGCGGGAAGCTAAATCCTTAATAAACTGCACCTACAGAAATTAAAACAATAAATATAATTAAAAATAAAATCCTTACATCACCAAAAAATCGAAATGGTATTAATATTCATAAGTGAACAAATGCAAGTTTAATGTTCTACTTAAGAGAGACACTAACATCATGAGTGGCGTTTGCTTCTTCATGCGTTGAAACGCCCACTGGAGTCCCAGTGAAGACCGTGGGGTTGGCATTGGCCTGATGACCATTCGCCCTTTCAGCATCAATAGGAGTAGCATTCGCCACCATGTCAGCCACGGGGTGTGCATTCGCCTCTTGACCAATTACCAGACTAGCATTCGCTACAGCTTCAGCACTCTCCTGCCTCACCTCAGTGACAACAGGAGAGAAGACTGGCTCCCGGGAGTTTACTCCACCAGAAGTATCATCAACAGAAAGGTTAGTCGCGTCATTCCCCAAGGCGTTAAGCTCCTCTTCGGTGTAGGCGATCAACTCCTGGATGGTCATTGGCTGATCACGATTCTTCATATGCTCGATCAAGCCATAGGTATGCCCCTCATCCTGTGTCCTGGAATCAAATAGCTGGTTAGCACTGGCACTCGCAGCTTCCACCTTTCCCTGAATTTGCTCATCGCTAAGCCACTCAATCGGGGAAGGGTCAGGATGCTCCTGTTTTAGCTCTTGGTAGCACTCAATAGCACCTATCTCCTTCCCAGCAGCCAGAATATCTGCAAACAGATCAAAGAAAGACTGCGTTTTGGCTAGCCTATCGATGAACACTTGCAGATACTGTGAATTCAGAGGACCATCAGTTTTGAGCTTGTCCAGATACCTCCGTAGCCGGTCCCTGCGATCATTCGCCTCTAATAGAAGCTTATCCTTCTTGTGGAGCTCAGCACCAAGAGACGATACCTTTTCCTTATGCTTCGCCTCAGCAGTGGCGAGGGAGGTAGTTAGGATGACAACCTTCCCACCGACCACGCGAAAGCCATCTACTATCTGAAAACACAGAAATTATAGTTATACATATCATAAACCAAAAAAAAATTAAATTTTTTTAATATATATATATATGTATAATAATAATAAAAGAGGGAACTATAGGCACATAAATATTACCTCATGCATCGCCTCTTCAACGGGCAGTCTCTTCAATTGCTCAGCAAATGACACCGCAGATGCGGGATCGCCAAAGGAAAGCCCAGACGAAGTTTTCGCCTTTTTAGGTTGCTTGGCGAGACCATCTGCACCGTCCTTACGCTTCTCGCAATCAAGATGTTTAGAAGGAGGAGGCGATGGGGCTAAAACACCAGAAGCACAAGGCTTCAGAGGCGTTAGAGGCTTAGAACCGCCAGCAGAGGACGCCCCAAACTTGTAAGTTGCGCTTCTAGCATTAGCAAGGTTCCTCATATCTGTCATAACACAAAGTTAAACCACGAAACCACAAAAGCACTATATCAGTACTAACAATATACCAACACACAGTAATCATAACATGTTATTTCATAGGATAAACAGACATATGATCAAACAACCTTTAAGAGAAGAATCCTTCGCCTTAGTGGCAACTCTCTTTTTAGTGTGATAAGGAACTTTCGCCTTCGGTACAAGGGGATCCTCCTTGTTAGGCTTGACAGAAAGGTTAAGTAACTTAGCATACACTTCATCACTTAATTTCACTCACCTACCAGAAGCCTCATAATTCTTCTTATCCCCTATAGCCCTATTCCAAGAGGGAAACTCCACTTCATTAGTCTCATACTTAATAAAGTAAAAACCAGTCTGCCAGGTCTTAAAGTTGTTGGGGATAATACCCAAAAAAGGTATACCTCTGTTGACCACGCCTAGTGACCTTCAAATAATACAGAGACTTTACCAGCTCAAAACTAAAGTTCACCCCAGCCTGCTCACACACAGAATGAAGAGCATACAGAATCATTACACTCTTCGGAGCTAATTGGGCTAAAGCTATGTTATACTCTTTAAGGATTTCTATTAACCAAGAGGGAAATGGAGGATATATATCATACTTGAAGCACTCCCTATACATAGAAAAATACCCATCAGGAGGATTTTCTACAGTCTCGCCAGCCTGTGGAATCACAAGTTCACGATATTCTAGACTATGAACCTTGCCTAAGTCTATCTTATACATGCGCTCTGTCACAACGCTTTTGATAGGAATCAGAGGAACCTCAATACCCCCCTCGTCCTCTTCTCCATCACTCACATCTGGAGAACCCGTTGGGACACTAGTCTCATCCTCATCCTCGACTCCAATAGGGGAATCTACAGGAGAGGAATCTATGGGAGGGGATCGATAACCAAATCCATCAAAATCGTTCATATCAATAGAAGGATTAGAGGTATCGCTAACAATATCAATAGGATCCATCTAAAACTCTACCCAATCCAAACACAACAATCACAAGAAATCTACGAAAGCAAGAGATAAACCCAAAAATATTCAGAAATTAAAACAGAGGCAATAGGGTCAGAGTTTTACTTGGAGAGATATGGCTCTTGAACTATTTTTTCGCGAGGAAGACGAGAGAACTGAAAAAGGAAACAAAGGAAGTAAAGGTAAAAATCAAATCCAAATTACCTTTAATACTGGTGGCTAAATTCAATGAGGTAATGGGAAATCCAACCCAGCCGTCAGTATTAGTTATAATAAAGACAAAAGACAATGATAAGTGAAGAAATCAAGGTCACCTTTATAGGGGAAGTAAAAGCTAATCAATGAGATAAAAAAGGAAAAAAACCCGGAATGGTACCATTCTAAAGCAGAAAAATAGCATGATTAGCTTGTCAGGATAAGAAACTTTGAATTTCAAAATTTTGAAATCATATCAGGATATACTTTCAGTCATTATGCAAAATAACAGGACGAACTAATCGACCGTTATAGAGTTCGCCTATAAATAAACAATCGCCTAGTTATTTACAGGCGATCTCAACCCAATCTCCAGCTCGGCATATATATCAACCATAACGACTAGGGGGGCTTATGGTATATACTGGGCTAAGCCACGGTAGGACCGGCTCGCCAAGCCCAATAACCTGAGTCCAAGAAAGGAAACGAAATCCACACTAGTCAATAACACGATCGCATGAATAAAGGAAACACGATCACACGAATAGGGAATGACCCGACAAAGTAGGAGAACACCAGACTCTCTATAAATAGCACCAAAGGAGAAGAACAAAGGTACGCACAACTAAGACTGGATTATGGTATCTGGCAATTGAAAACTGACTTTATCATCGGAGAATCTTCCCGGAATCCATTTCGGGACTTTGCAGGTTACGTCCGGCGAACCGACGGAGGTCATCAGTGGGCTTGTGGGTGATCAAATCATATCGGAAAAGAATGAAAGTAAGAAGTTTTGGTTGAGACGGACCAAAAAAGGAAAGTAAGAAATTTTGGTTTGAACGGGGGGAGTATAACATATCTAGCTAACGAATGAAAATCGTAGTATATGATCTGAAGCTAGAATGGGTGACACTGAGGTGGGTTTTTACTTTAGGATAGGTGAAAATTGATGAAAATGTGACGGGAATGAGATGAATTAATGACCACTGAAAATTTTAAAATGGCCACCCACATACACCCATAATATTATTACTATTAGTTAATAATATAAAAGTATTAATCAAAATCATTACGCTCATAATAATATATTGTATTTTTAACATTTGATATGTTGAATAATTATATTTAATTATTAGTGTTTTAAATAAAATTTTATCTAAACTTTAAGAGAAAATTTTGGGTGAGACCAGGGGCAAGGCAATAAAATGGGGGTCAAACTGTAATTACTATAAACTCGGCGTAATTATAATAGAATACAGGGACATTTTCTGCAAAATCATAAACCCATCAACAAAATCAGGAAACCCGCCCAAAAACGTGACAGAAATTCCTCTCCGTTCACCGATTACCGATCAGCAATCACAAAACCCGACCACCGATAACGTTAATTGCTCCAGCCTCGATCTCCAAACACCATGATCATCTGTCCAGAATCTCAAACCATCGTTGCGGAATCTCAAATCATCGTTTCGGAATATCAATTCATCGATGCGGTCATCGAAGGTTAGATTCTATTTCACCTTGGTCTATACGTAATTCAGCTTGATTCGTGTTATTTGAATGGATAAAATCAAGCTCCCTCGGTCTTATTGGGTTTTGAGCTTTTCGGTTAGCATTTTGGTGATTAGGATGCTAGTTTATGTGTTTTGATCTTCTTCATTTTTTGAATGATAATTCAAAAACGTATTCGAACTCACATTCAACTGCTAGTGCTGTATTCTGATGATATTCAGTCACGGCATGATCATTGAACAAAAATTGTTGATGCTACCACTTTACTGCTTGATCTTTCATGTGCTTAAGTTGAGTACAGTGTATACATGATTGATTATTGAATTCCAGTAACTAGTGTTGTGTTTTAATGCTATTCAGTTTAGACTGATCATTCAACAAAAACCCTTGATCCTTTCACTGTACTGCTTGATCTTTCACGTGTTTAAGATGAGTTCAGTATAGATATGCATGATTATTGAATTCCAGTAGCCATAGTTTTGTTTTGATGCTAATCAGTTAAGTCCTGACCATTAAGAAAACAAATTTGATCCTCTAACTTTACTAATTGATGTTTCATTTACTTATGTTTAATTTAATAGACTGTTGTATGATCTTCTGTATGTTTTGCCTGATCATTTATGTTACATGCCTGCCTGATCTTTTGTGTTTTTTATATGATCTTTTGTGTGTTTTGATTGATCCTTTATGTGTGCCTGATCTTTTGTGTTTTGCTTGATCTTTGTAGGTAGTGATGAATCACAAGAATTTCTTGATCTCCATGACATGGATCTGACTAAATGTATAGAAGGAGCACAGATATCCGACTGCTATCAACTAGACGAGCTATACCATGATCATGCAAAATCCATAGGTAATTGGAATACAAGGATTTTCAACTTTGAGTCGTGTGTTCAATTTTAAGACTCGGTTGTAGTCGCCCCAGGGACGGTGGTTCGTGGTTCTTCAGGTAATTATTTGACGGTTGTTAGGTAATTATCATATCCCCAGGTAATTATTTGACGACTGTTGAATAATTATCATATCAATTCCATGTTTATTTTGCAAGTCCGCTGAAACTAAGTGAGTTACGTGGAAAATTCACATCAAGAACAAGGTGTGGAGCGTTGTTGAGGATCAAGCTGGTTGATGACAACGTCTACCAGGTTGTGCGCCACTCAATGGACCGCAACCATGAATTTACTAGACCCTAGTGGCACTACATGCATCGTAGTGAGAGAAAGCTTACAGAGGAGAAGGGAAAGGTCATTGCTGATCTGGAGAACGCATGAGTCAAGCCGGCAGTAGGCTTCAAGATGCTAGCATCTGCTACACAGGGAGCTAACCATATTGGATTCCAGAAAAGAGATCATGTTAATTTTGTCAACTGCATGCAGAGTGACAAGCCCTTCGAGTTGCGATCATAATGGCAAGAAGCCTCAACATTGTTTGTAGGTGAGGGTTTAGCTCTAGTATGCATGATGCGGGAGATAGAATATATAGCTTTTGGGATGTGTGGAGTTAGTAAACAAGATTAGATCCTTACCACTTAGAGATGACTTCATTTTTTTTTGGGCTAACCATCGTAGATAGGAGGATCATTCATGGCTCCTCAATCGAAATAAAAAATATAACATAATACACGTACGACCCAAAGGGCCTTAGTGGCTACAAGTTGCCCGAAGGCTGTTCTCCACAAATGGAAGCGATTTGATAGATTACAGAGAAGTTTCTAACAATCTTCGAGAAGTTTCTAAATAAACCTTCTCTGTATCTAAGGCCAGCATAGCCTATCTAAAGAACTAAAACTATCATAAACAAAGCTAAGAAAAAATGGAAAGGGTGTTGAAAGATAGTGGTCATAACCAATGGTACTTCCAGCTAATCTGAGACTAACTAGCTAGCTACCATTTGGCTATAGTATCGGACTGGGACTTGAAATTGCACTCACTTCCTAATTAGTCTCATTGAGAGTGATTACGATCCCCAACTAATGTAAGAGACTTCAAAGGTTGTTTGTACAAAGACAAGACATCAGTAGGCTGCCTAACACGAACTAGGTTGATGAATCAAAAAAATTCCAACCCAAACGGTCTACAAATCTGAGTCACAGAGGCGTCGGAAGGTCAGTTAAAAAACTACCCCGACTTAGATTTCTCCTTTCTGCAACGTACAGATCGAAAGCCAACAAAGCTTAACCAAGCAAAAGGTCTCATCAGAAAAGCAAAGAGTTGGCAGACAAACCCACTCGACCAATAGTTGAACAAAATGATCCTAATTTAGAAGATACTCCCTTTCAAAAAACCGAAAAATAAATTAGAATAAAACCTAGAAATAGAAACAAAAAAGCAAATCAGAAACGAGAAAAAAGGAAAAAGAAGTAAACCCTTCTCGGTCGGAGATAGCGGAGCTCGGCGGCAGACTCCGGCGCGGCATGCGCGGGTACCAGCAAAGCCTGTACATGAGAACGCGCCGGCAGAGCTGCGCGTCGCCAACGCGTTGAGGCTCTGCCCAGTAGGCGCGTGGTGGAGGAGGCGGTGCGTGGCGTCGCGGCTCACGCCCCTCCATTCGCAGCTGCTGCGTTGATCCGGTTATTCTCCTCATCCTGGTGGTGCCGGCGGGACTCGTCGAAAGCTCCTTGTCGTCGATCGGAAGATGACTTCATGAATCGTTGTTGGATCTCTAGGCATAGGACTATATTGGCCCCACTATCTTGCGACCTTCGCAAAGAATAGATCGGATGCTTTAGGGTTTATGGTTCTGACGAGATTTCTATTTTCAAAAAAATAAAATAAAGAATTAATAAAAACAATATTAGTTACTTTCTCATCTCCCCGTGATGGTTTTCCACTCGTTTTTCTACTCGCTCCATTTCATTTTGCTCGTTGGGTTCAACCGATATTGGTTGGCCTTTCAGTCCTAGCCACAAGTTATCCTCATAACCGATCGATCTAGTCATGAGCATGTGAAAGAGAGCTATAATAGGCCAAACATGCCACCTCATTAGCCGAAGTCAGCTCTTTACCCGGTGGAGGTTTTAGTTTGAGTTCCTATTAAATTAATATCCGGGCCCATTTCATATTTGGTTTACCGAACTCATGTGGAGGCAACTACGGCATGATCATTTCCATCTGGTTGTTGCCCCATTCCAGCTGAGTTACAATTGATAAGTAAAATTGTTTGGATCATTATGACTCTATCTATAATAAAATTAAAAAAAATCATGTCTCGGCCCATGTCATATCTACTACAATGACTCCCTTGTCCGTTTTCTTTGTTTCCACTTATGGTGAATCTAAAAGATACTTAGGGGTGGTTTGGTACGCGTACGAAACGCGGTAATTACAAAATCCTCAGATTTGAAGTTTGGAGTGTTTGTTTGGTTGACGTAAATTAGTAAAAACATAGCAATTGTGAATTCTGCGGAAATTTAATTTCCCACATAACGAAGGAATTTTGTTACCGACCTCCCCTAGGTAGAAACAAAATACGCGATCATTTTGGTACGAAATTACCTATTTATCCTACTAATGCCGCGTAAATGCTAGCAATAATAGGTGATTCTAACAAACACGTGAAGTCAACCAAACAACATGACAGTAAATTAAATCCCAGCAATAACAAAACTCGCACGTCCAACCAAACAATTTTTTCAAATTCTGGGGATTTTGTAAAGGAATTAGATTCTGAGTAATTACAAAATCTGTGGGAACTTAATTCCCACGTGAACCAAACGACCCCTTAGTGAAACTTAAATTTGAAGAGAAGATGTCGTTTATTCATGCTAACATTCATAGATATAGACATTGCATAGAGTTATAGAGTGAACTGTCGAATAGAGAACACAAGATAAGTGGTAGCTGGTGAAATGTCCATTCAAGAAGAGAGGCATGTGACAAAATGCTCTTTAAATCTTTTTATTTTCATTTTTTCAATTTGAATATTTGATGCCTCCCTTCTATTTTTACAAAGGCCTATAGTCCGTCTTTTGGCCATTGTGCAAAATAGAGTGTCTAGAGAAGGTATACAGAGGGAAATAAAATACTAAAATAAAGTCACAAAAATAAATTGTGAAATAGAAAGCAAGATAGAGTTAAAAGGATATTTTAAAAAAATGCACCCCTAAAGGATATATTTATATCCATACTCTCATTTTTGCCAATATATTAATCAGAATAGTTGTTGAAAATCATGCATTTTTTCTAAAATTAAACTGATTAAATTTGAATCTAAGTCACATATCTGGAAACAGTACAAAATCTTATATACAACAATTTGAATACAATAGTCATAGCAACCTGGATACTCCCTATGCTTTTATTCTATTAGCACTTTTTTTATTCATCATAATTATTATTATAAACTTAACCACAAACTTGAAACAGAAAATCACTATGTAATATAGTTTTAGATTTTAATCTTAGTTATTATACGTAATTAAAAATTAAAAATTGAAATTTACTGTCAAATATTGTTTTCCTAATCAAAGGATGTTAATATTAAAACTAGAGTGGGTATAATAAAATACTAAACTTATGCACAATTTGTGTGAGCTTTTCTTTAGATTAGTTCAATTCAGTTCATTCGGTTTAATTAAATATATTTATATTTTTTCAGTTCAGTTTAATAAATTTAAATTTTTTAGCCAGTTCAAAATATTTAGACTTATTTTATTTAAATATTAATTCATTCAATTGAGCATGAAATAAATTCAGACAATCTTAGGCCCTGTTTGCCAGAGCTTATCTGAGATCAGTTCAGTTCAGTGAAAATGTAATTTGATGAAATTCAGGTTAATTCAGTCATGCTGATTTCATTTTTCAATACATTACTTTTTACTTCAATTCAGTTCAGTTCAATTCAGTACATCAAGAAATAAGCTCTAGCAAACCAACCTTAAACTACAACTTATTTATCAATTATCTTCACCATTCGGTCCAAGTCTTCCCGTTCTTCTTCCTTTCCGTTTTTAATGGCAGAAAGTGAATAATAATTATTTGCTTCACACCGGACAATTATTCCCAGAATTACGCTGGTGTTTTGATAAAGAAAACCTTTTTAATCATTAATTTAGCTATTTAGGGTTTAATTAAATTAAATCAATTGGGTGACAGCATTATTGGTCTCAGCTTTCTCGTGAAGACCTCATAAAAGCCTATAAAGTTGAATTCAACCCAATCATTTCTCCACCAGAAATATTTACTACGAATCTAAATACTAAACGGCCCCTTTTTGACAAAAAGATATATAAATAAATAAATAGATGCCTACAGAAAAATTAAGTAGATACGTATTATTTAATTTAGTTTAACGATTAATTAATTTCGCGGGAGAAATTAGGATTCTGACTGTACTGACTGACACTATGACTTCATCCGTTACACTGGTTTGACGTTTTATCTTTCTTTGACCATGCATGCACCGTACTTTAATTTGTCCTTATTTGTTTTTACAATGTTTTTTTATTATTTTGTATTACTTCTAAAAAAATTCTCTAACTCGATCTCAAATCATACTAATATATAAATATATAAGTTTTAAATGCGAGATAATCATACATGTAAGTGAGAGATCAACAATTATATGTTGAAATGATCATGCTTCATATGTAAATTAAAGGTCGAGGTTAAAAGTGAGAAAATCAACATTTGTCTTAGCTTCAATTGAAACTGGTCTCACATGAGACCTTCTTATTTCTATACACTTTACTTATAATTTGATGAAATTCAAGTTAATTCAGTAATACTAATTTTTTTAATACATTAATTTTGATTATTATAATTGCGTTTAAGTATGAACACAGTTTGTACAAAATTGATATTTTGTGTATCTTAATATTTGAAATTACTTAACAATTGAATTTTAAAAATAAAATAAAATAAAAATTAAGGAAGTTTGACTACCTAAATAGTTATATATCAGAAATAGTCGAGTATTCTAAGAACATTTTTAATGCAATTTTTAGTCCAATAAAATTTTCGAATGATTGAAAATTATATGTTTTGTTTTCATGTTTGTCCTGGTCCGAAGATTTACAATAATATTTATAGTTTGCGTTGCCCGGCCGTTGTCTTTAGTATGGTCGGATTATTCCTCCATCTTTAATTCGGCACTATTCACATGGTTAGAAACAAAAACAGTTGTTATATAAAAGAAAAACATTGCAGTAATTTTGAGGAGGTATAAATATTGCGATCTTGGATTAGAATTAGGTTATGTAATTATGTTTAGCTGAACTTATTTTTGCAAAACTGGTTTGAATTAAACTGAACATAATAAAACTAACCTGAATTAAATTGAACTGCTCCGAAAAAGAAAAAAAAACAAACTCAGGCAAATCGGAAGTGATCACTGGTGGGGGAATGGATAAGCAATGGTCATCGTCGTTTATTAAACTCGAATAGATATAAATTTGTAGTCCTAATCTCCATCAGGTTACTACAATACATATATATTTTATTGTAGGTAGGTAATTATTCGTTTAACCACCAAGAATCCATTACAAGATCACTCCAAAACCATTATTTAAGAATATAGATACTAAACGATACTTTGCGATATTAATAATTAGATAAAAATAGGTTGGTGTGTGATGATCATTTGGCAGGTTATCCCTAACTTAATTTAGTCCACACTAGATTAGTTTGGATTATAGAGTAAATGAGTTATAATTTGATGACATTAATTAATTTAGTAGTCTGTATTCCTATATCTAAACGAGAAGGTCTTGTGTGAGACTAGTCTCAGTTGAAATGAAGGAAAAATTAAGCATGATCTTTTACGTATTAACAATGATCAATCATTGTATTATTGATGATCTTCTCGCGAAATTCATGTATGAGCTTCTCACTTTCAATACTGGTATTTTACATACATATTTAATAATGATTAGTAATATTAGGGCTTCAAACAATTGAAAGGCTAGCTACTCTCGGTTATGCAGAAGCTAGTATTTCACATGAAACCTTGAAGCTAGTATTTCACATGAAACCTTGAGGCCAGAAACATTTGATGTGACCGAGGCCGGTTGATAATGTTGGATCGTTTACATTATTGTCTAACCAATGTCTCTATTTACATAATTGTGATGCCTTTTCATCTTAATTTTATAATAATATTAAATTAAATAAATATTCTACCTATTATTTTACGCAAGAAGTAGTAAGAAACAAGCGATGTGCATAAAACATAAAATAACATGCGTTTTCCCGAATAAGAGCCTGTTTTTCCCGAATTTATTTTTGTTGAATTGAAATGAAAATTAATGTATTCAGAAAAACATAAAATAAATTGAATTGAATCTAATATAGATAAACTCACGAGAATAGAGCCTAAAAGCATATTATGCTCAACTTATTTAAACTCGTCTGAATCGACTCCAACTGAACGGATGTGAAATGGGGTAAAAAATAAAAGTTTTCCAAGACAAATTATAATGGTTTTAAAATTAAACTAGGTGAAAGAAGTTGGACAAATTCTCAAATGAGACACGTCTCAGTTGATTTCACTAAATAATTATGCTTAATATGTAAAGATCAGTTTTAAAAGTAAAAAAATCAGATATAAAATTGAGAAGATTAACAAAAATATACGAAATGATCGTCCTTAATAAATAAAATGTCGAAGTCTCAATTCACACGAATCTCACAATAACCCTTCTAACTTATCCAACACACAATTACAGCAAAATTAATTAATGTACAAGTGCAGTGCTAATGACGCAATTTATACACTATCCACACATATACATCAACAGCTAATTAACCAAAATGCATTGTCAAACTACCTCGACGTGTTCGTTGTGATATACGTTTCAGTTGAAGTACGTAATTGTTTTTATTAATCCATTTCGACCAATGTTTATATACGATCAAATCTTTTGATGATAACATGCATAAATTCTAATTATTTCTCAAACTCTAATAGCTGGTTTCTTCAATTTTATTTTATTTTGCCGAAAAATAAAACTAAATAAGTCTACCGAGAGATAAGATTTTCTTACGTTTTTTTTTTTGAAACAAGATTTTCTACATTATTTGTATACCATTTAGATAAGAGTTTTGTACCTTTTTGTTTTATTCTTCCACAAGCCAAATTCCATTCTGCTACTAGGAATCAGAATTTGCAACCAGAAACTTTCAATCCTTTTTATTCCTCTAATCATGCGATTCGACAGAAAATTCCAATCGTTAGAATTATTATTTACTTTTTCGTTCGAGATAAATGGAATCTGATCTCTGAGATTCCTCAACCGGTAACTAATTAATATTCCAAATGCGTAACCGAAATTTCAGATCCTTGGATAAATCAACTGAGAAGATAAACTCAGCAGTCAATTAATGCCGTAAAGATATTTTAAAATTAATTAAGCATTAATCAAGGAGTATTAAATAATGTACGTACGCAGTAAGAAAAAACATAAAAATAAAACTTGACAAAATAAATAGACATAAAAATCAATTGTGCCCTACTAATTAATTATAAAGGCCCAGCCTAGGCCCCACTAATGAATAATAGTTGATGAATGCTGCATTTTTTTTACATTAAAAATTGTCAAGAAATAATTATTTATAACGCATTTCTACCTTCTCCCACTGCTAAATATAAATTAATCATCCGGTTTTTTCCATCATTTGTTTTATCCCCTATCCTCATTAGAGCGTGGTCTAGGTTTCAAATTAATTTTTTTAATTTTTTTCCCCCCAAATGATGACAGCTCCTTCGATGTTGATTTGAATTTGGATGAAGAATATTCACCCAATTTTCAAAATAGATTACGTTGAGAAAATGATATCCCCATTTTCCTAGATCTTTTTAAATTTTGACAGGATTTCTAATTGACACGTAAATAGCATTGTCAAATATAATGTAGTTAGATTTGTGATAGTAATCCCTAAAGATCACCTCATATGACGCACGGTTATAGATATTATTTGAATCCACTACTATTTTAGTTTGGTTTTAATAGAATTTTAGTTGAGTTAGGTCTGGTTGTTTGTGAATTTATTTATTATTGAACTGGTCTAAACTAACAATTACCGTGGTAAAAAGTACACTCAGTCTATATCATGACTTCCATAAACAATGATATTTATCAAATTATATTTTTGATGAACGGAATTGACTATCAGCTTAACCCAATAGGACCTTTGACTACATATCTTACCATAAATATATTTTACAAAATTCAATTCAAATCACACAAACCAAGATGATAATCAAATCGTCGAGTCAGAAGTACAGAACCTAACCTTGTAAACATTCCAACTACTTTACAAACTCCCTCCATATTTTCGTAAACCCAACTCTTTAAACAGTGAAATTCCAGAAAACGAGATGAAAATCGAATCGTCGAGTTAGAAACAGTGAACCTAACCTTTTAAACAGTCCAACTACTCTACAAACTCCCTCCATATTTTGATAAACCAGCTCAATAAAAGCCTTAACACACAAACATCCCTTTACACATCTCTCTCTTCCTACTCTCTCTTCCTACTCTCTCACACACACGCACTGCCTTTCTCTCTCTCCTCTGTTCCCTTTTCAAACATTTCACCGTTTCCATGGCACTATTTCTACTCATACCGGTCCTGCTCTCCCTCCTCGCCTCCTCCGCCACCATCGAGGCGGCTCCGCCTCTCTCCATCCACGACCTCCTCAAATCGCGCGGCCTCCCGGCGGGGCTCCTCCCGAAGGAGGTGAAGAACTACACGCTCTCCGACGCCGGACTCCTCGAGGTGTTTCTCGAAGGCCCCTGCCTGACGAAATTCGACACCATGGCGTTCTACGAGAGCGTCGTCCGGGGAAATCTCACCTACGGCGGCCTCACCGGAGTTCAGGGGTTCTCGCAGGAGGAGCTGTTTCTGTGGCTGCCGGTGAAGGACATCACCGTCGACGATCCGGCGTCCGGCCTCATCTTGTTCGACATTGGGCTGGCCTACAAGCAGCTCTCCTTCTCCCTTTTCGACGATCCACCGGATTGCAAACAGAACCGTGAGTATTGGGTTTGATTAATTAATATTGGTGTGAATTAATGAATTCTCAGCTTTTTAAATTAATTGCTGTGTAATTTTGATGGAGTTTTCTGCAATTTTTTTTACTGTGTAATATATTGAGTTTCGGAAACTAGAAAGCCTTCTTCAACCTCCAAATTTACCTGCAGTAAATCTAGTATCTTGAGATATGTATAAATATAGAATTCAAAATTATTTTTTTTCAAATGACATACAATAAATATGGTGTATCTAATGAATTTTTTAATAATATTATATATTTTACATGTTTTTTACTTTGAAAAGGCTAAAAGGTGAAATGAAATCTAGTAGAAGATGAAGAAGTAGAATATACGTGGAACAATGTTAATAAGTTGGGAAGTGTACGTTTTTTAATTTACCCACTTTTACCCACTTTTAATTTACCCACTTTTAAAGTTTGGTAGAGAGTTAGTAATTGAAATAGCAATTTTGAAAAGCGTCACACCAAATTTACACAATAGTATCATACCCAATTGATGCAATAGTTTTACGTGAAGTGGAAAACGGAAAGACGATCTAACAAAACAGAATGGGCGTTTTGTTTGTTTGTTGAAGCTAGGAAAGATTTGAAAGTGCGCCAAATGTGTGATTTTTTGGGCCAATTTAGTTTTGGGAAATTGTGATCTTTCATTATATCTTGCTTGGTTTCGATTTCAGTTCCCTCAAATGCATGTGGCGTGGCGTTTATTTACTCCATGAAATTAGGAGCTGAATTTAATTTAATTACTTCATTTATGATGCAACTCATACTCCTAGTCATAGGCATGTTGTATTTTCCGACTTCTGATCTTCTCGTCAGACGATATTTATTTCAATTATTTTCAGAATAATGAAACGTAGGAGTATGTTCTATTCATAGGTATGTTGTTATATCTTCCGACTTTTGATATTATGTTCATACTATAGCTGTTCAAACTTTGTTCTATTCTGTTTAAACGATTCCCAGAATAACGAAAGGTCAAGTATTATTTTCAGAATAATGAAACGTAGGAGTATGTTCTATTCATAGGTATGTTGTTGTATCTTCCTGACTTTTGATATTATGTTCATACTATAGCTGTTCAAACTTTGTTCTATTCTGTTTAAACGATTCCCAGAATAACGAAAGTTTGTGAAACTGATCATAGACTTTGTTTTGATCCATAAAGATAATAAATAATAGATATTGTTTTTAAAAAAATCGACCTAACTGTCATGTTTTAAAATTTATTTGTGTTGTCATATAGTCACAATAGAAAGTGTTACAAAATATTATATATGAAGTTTTTTTCAAAAAAGCAATTTCGGAATATTTTTGAATATATATACATTATAAATTTATAATACAAAAAACAAATCTAACGGAAATGTTGTTTTTCCAACAGGTGTTCCAATGAAGAGTATTGGTCGAAAGGGCGGATTCGAAGCTCAAAGGTGATAGAATAAAGTGTCGCTAATTGTATTTCGTAGCTAAGTAACATTTAGCGACAGTTTACTAGGGGGAATCTTTTTTAGTGACGCTAAAGTAGCGTGGTAGAGATGCAAATAGTGGAAAGTTTGGGGATCTTGATGTTATGAGAAGAGATTAGAAGGTTTTTAAAGCTAATTTAATCCTCTCTTAACTTTTACACCACTTTTTTTTTTCTCCTCGGAATTAGACGATTTGAAAGCAACGAATCCGGATCCAAAATCTTTGAGTAATTCCAATTAGTACGACCATATTTTGTTTATATAAATTAAGAAACATCCCGGAATCTTCTGAATCTGTTTATACATAACGGAGGAAGACGTCAAAAACAGTTTAGGGACGGCGAAGAATTGACGGGGGATGACCATCTCTGTGAAACAGCAGGCCAGCATACTTATATGTGGTTGGTCCACCACCGCTTGATGTTGCCGTGCCCTTGAGCTCACTTTGTCATGCTTGATTGGACCATATGCATTATGTTGTGAGGCATTTTGTACCTCCGTCTCGACTCAATCTGCACATGCTTTTATTAAAACTTTAAAAATATATTATAACATATTATATTTATTGAAATAAGATAGGTTTATAGACTTCGTTCTTTTGATTTTATTACTATATAAGTCCAGTTCAACAATAAATAGGTTTATGAAATTTAGATTATTTTAGTTAAACTTATTTTATTTTTCCAGTTCAGTTAAGTTTGGTTCAATTCTAGCAAAAAAAACTTTAGAAAACAGAGATTCTACTTTTACAAGGTAACCCAGTAGCCAAATCATACTTATGTTCTAGATAAGAAATTATTCAGCTGAAAATTGTTATCACTTCATCAAAATTTTAAGATATTTATATGATCGAACACTCTCGCCCGTATTGTATACTCTAATATACATACTCCCTCCGTCCCTTTTTAATTGTCCTATTAAAATAGTGAACTTTTTTCACACCATGTTTGACCATTAATAACTTTTTGTATATAAATATAATATCATCATATGCAATATCTTTAGATTCTCGGTATGAAACACTCTTAGAATATTAAAATTTCTTAAATTATTATTAAGTATAATTAAAGTTATTAATGGTCAAACATAGAGTGAAAATATTTAACTAAAAAAGTAGGACAATTAATAGGGGACGGAGGGAGTATGTTAACAATGTCATATGTAATCATACTATAGTTTTGATTGAGAGGAGACTAGTACTATAGTATATGACATGTGTAAGCAAACGCATGTAGCTTCGATATGGACGAGACGACCTATATATAGTCCAACAAACGTACTATCGAACGTGTTGCACCGTGGTTCATTATTTGATGGACAAAGCAATGCAAGTTTATCAAGCATTTAATTTGCAATACCTAATGGTTTTATGAAAGTTATTGATTTAACTTTTGATGCAATTTTTTAACAATTATGAAAATGTTAAAATGAACATTTTCGCTATACTTTTATTTTTCCATGAAGGTCAAATTCGCGTGCCTTCTGTAGTCCCCATTCTAATTTGCAACACCGACATCAATGCCTTGCGATTTAGGGTAGTATTGTCTATTTTTCCAACAGTCGAATAGGCTCATGAGCTTACATTTTCTATAATATTGACATTTGTATAGTTAATTTAACTATTAAACTTTTTTTATAACGTAATTACATAACTAAAGTAAGTGGTTCACTCATAACATTTTAGAAAAAATATTACTAAATTTAAATGAAAAATTCTCAATTGGTCTCATTGAATGATAATGCTTAATTAATATGTAAAGGATCAGTATTGAAAGTGAAAAGATCATGTTTAATGTATAAAAAAGGTCAGGTTTGAAAGTAAGAAGATCAACATTTGTTCCTGTTCTCACATGATACCTTCTCAACTTAAATTTCTTTCGCGATGCGCTCTATTCTATATCACAAAAATAGTTATTCCATATTGAAATATAATATTATCTTAACTACAAACACTTATATATGAGATAGAATATATGGTGAAGTTCAACATCAATTACCTCAGAGTGAAAATGCTACACAAGAGAATTTCTCTACGTCTGTTTAGAGAAACTTTATAAGATTATTTAGAGTGATAAGTTGTGCTTACGAATGAGTTGTTGACAGTATGTTTATAGAAGACTCAGAAGGGAAAAGTACAGTATGAATCAATAATTAGTGAGACAGAGAGTGACCACAAAGGCAACATATGTAGGACACTTGATTATTGCGTTTCATTATTCACATTATTATCATGGACCTATTTCGAAATACAATTAATTATCGCCATGGATCTTTTTTTTATGTACTATAAACCTATGCGATCTGTATTTCATAATTAGAACTTAACCATTTTGACTATTGCAAAAGGAGGCCTTAAAATTTATAGCATAAATATCTTATTATATAAAGCTTTTATATGGCATTTGAAATTATATTCAACAATAATAGCTACAGCATGGAACATTCTTCTAGGAACTTATTTGAATAAGAAAAATGCTAAGATATCAAAATACTCCCGTAGAAGTAAAAAAAAAAAAAAAGTTGTTCCATGCATGTACGTTTTTTTTTATGTAGGTCCAAATTTTTACAATAATGCTCTTAATATTACTAAGGGCATTGCTGTAGTAATAATGAATTTATTACTACATGTACCTCCATGGAAAAATGCCCATGGAAAAATGCCCTTAACATTAGTAAATTTATTACTACATGCAGGTTTTTTTGGTAAAAATGCGGACTTGCATAAGAAAAATGTACCTCCATGGAAAAATGTACGTGCATGATGAATTTAGGGGACTAACGTAGGTCTCGCCGTTGAAGTGGAGGACGGACGGCCTTGGAACGGTGGTTGTTCTCTTGCAACGGTGGTCGGATTGCGAACGATGTCAATTCCAATATAGACTCTTCTCGAAGATGTTTCATCACAGAGTGTCATCGTTGTCTTCGATCTCAATTATCAGATTCATCACGAAGGTTCATCACTGTGTGCTAATTCCAGATAATGTAACTACTAATTTTGATTACTTAGGTTTGAGGTTGATTACTAATGTGAGTACCTTCCATGGGAGGATAATTAAAAGAATATCAGAAATTAAAAGTACTTTTCCAATTAAAACAATACTTTTATATGACCAAAATTATTTACTAATGTTTATCATATAGTACTTATATTTGGTTCGATAAGTTTTTGCATCACTACATATTAGTTTAGCATAGAATGTATTCTCATTGTTAAAATTTGATGTACAAGTACTTCTGCTATGAGCATTTTTTGTTAATATATTTTTTTAATCTGATAAAAGGATGTTTATTGAAATCTTGATTGACCAAATAAAGCTCTCCTTTCTCTCTCCTTCGCTCTCTCTCCATTCTCTCTATCTTTCCTAACTTTCCGATCACAACTATCTTTTTCTTCCACCATTTTCTTACCCAATTCATACTGTTCTGACACAAAAACGGTCAGAAACGGCTACAACCCCTCTGTGGCCATGGCGGCGCCTCCGCCTCACCGCGGCGGCAATGGCACCGGGAATAGCTTTCTTCAAGCTTTAGCTAACAGGGCCCCACCTCTAAGCAACTCACTTCCCTCCAATCCAGAAAATCGCGCCAAAAACTCTCTACAAGGGGGATATCGTCTGCATCGTTACGCGCAAAGAGGCAGAAGCTTTAGCATCCCATTATCAGAACACTCTAGTCGGCAAATTTGCAAGAGGCAAGCCAACAATGAAAGCCCTACAAGAAGCTTTCAAATCTGTGGAACTCAACGGGAAATATCAATTGGGCTCCATCGATTTCAGACATATACTGATTAGGTTCCAGCTCAAGGAGGACTATCAACGTTTATGGCTAAAAGGAAATTGGACTTTCGCCGGAGCTCCGATGAAGGTTTTAAAGTGGACAGTCAATTTTTCTTCGGAAACAGAAAGCTCCATCGTTTCTGTTTGGGTTAACATCCCCAAGGTACCAGTCTTTTTCTATAATCATCATATGATTCAATCTATGGGGAACCAAATAGGAAAATTCATTAAGATGGACATTGCAACTGGTACACTATCTAGGCCATATGTAAGATTTGTGTTGAAGTAGATGTGCAGCAGAGGCTTCCTAATCACATTAGAGTAGGAATAGAGGAGGATGGTGTTGAGTATGGTGTTGAAAAGCTACCCATTGAGTTTGAAAACCTCCCCTATTACTGCTCGCATTGTAAATGCATATGACATTATGAAGATCAATGCATTCTGCTTCACCCTGAGATAAGGAAGCCTAGACAACAGTGGATGGATACTATGGGCCCTAGAAACCCAATGGTACCAACTGAGATCAACAGGGTGCCTCCACAGCTAGCTGAGATTCCTACTATTAAACCTGCTCTGAATACAGCCCCTTTGATTCTAAAAGATCAAGAGAATGGTGCTGGATCATCTGGAGTTTCTGCACAAGAAAGGGAAAGAACCAGACAAGCTCAGAAGCCAGCACAGAAACCTGTTACAAAAGTCCAACAAAATCATTTCCACAGAAACCAAAAGGTTAAGAAAAGCTACTCCCTCCGTCCCCTTATAAGGCCCTGTTTACTAGAGCTTATTTCTTGATGTACTGAACTGAACTGAATTGAACTGAACTGAATTGAACTGAACTGATCAACTGAAGTAAAAAATGATGTATTGAAAAATGGAACCAGCATGACTGAATTAACCCGAATTTCATCAAATTACATTTTCACTGAACTGAACTGAATTAAACTGAACTGAACTGAATTGAACTGAACTGAACTGATCTACAGATAAGCTCTGGTAAACAGGGCCTAAATGTCCTACTGAAATAGTCAATTTTTTTCACACCATGTTTGACAATTAATAACTTATAATATATAAATAATATATTTTCACATGAGATATCGTTAGAATTCTCGTATGATGTACTTTTTAAAAATCAAAATTATTTACTCTAATATTAAGTATAATGAAAGTTATTAATGATCAAACATGGTGTGAAAAAAATTGAATATTTCAGTAGAAGACGGAGGGAGTATATCCCTAAACCTGTGATAACTGGCCCTTGCCCAGTTACGACAATGGAAATTCCCCAGACTTCTACTCAACTGGTGATAGAGATGGACTCACAGGAACAACACAACTTGGCTCTTTCTAAGGATTTGCATCATAACTCACACCATGGGGATAGCTCTAGCTCTGATGATATCTGTGAATTTGTGCCTGAATCTCCACTACAGACAACCTCAACATCCACAGGGGCTACAAATCCAGGTAGATCACCACTCTCTCAACCTCTTACATCTTCTGATGGTTTCATCACACCAAAGCACATGAGGCATTCATCTCCAATAAATCCATATAAAGTTGACCAGTTTCTTTTCTTATCCCAAGACAGATAAAGGAACCAATTTATGCCATTAATAATGGAGGAAGAGGAGGAAAGTACTCTCAGAGAGGAGGACATTTTCAAGGAGGCAGATGAATCCCTCTCAAGTAGCTCAATAGAAGACACTTTTACATCTTCTCTACCATCCCCACAGAAAGGTAAGGGCAAGGTGAGTACAACCAAGGTCCCCTTAAGAACCTTTTTTACACAAGTTAATAGATTCATGACTGGATCTTCAAACAGCCATAAAAATGACTTTTAATGTGTACAAACCTCAAAAACAAAGTGCTTGTGTGGAATATTAGAGGAATGGATACATCTCTAGATAGATTGGAAAGCATGATCATTAAATACAATTTTCAACTCATATGTCTTATTGAGCCTAAGCATAAAAATGATGAATGCATATGTTACATGAAAAAGTTTCATTACAGTCATTGTTTACAAACTGTTTCAGGCAATATCTGGCTCATGTGGAATGATGACTTGCAAGTAGTTCTCAAACAGGATCATGATCAATTCTTTCATGTCTCAATTTCATGTCAATTCACTAGTGCCATATTTGATGCTGCTTTTGTGTATGCTGCTAGAAATCTAAGAAATAGAAGGACCCTCTGGAATAGTTTAAAATTGCTTACATGCCCTAATACTATCTTTATAGGTGATTTTAATGCCATGACTTCTGTTTCTGAATATAAAGGACCAGCTTCTCCTAATCTAGCCAGTATTTCAGAGTTCAACCAATTCATTGGTAGCTTAGCTTTGGAAAATGTTAACACAGTAGGTAACATTTTTACATGGACCAATGCTGGACTAAGATCCCCAACCATAGAGAAACTAGACATGGGCTTGTGCACTTCTTCTTGGAATTTGAGGTTTCCATCTTCATCTATCCAAGTCCTAAACAAGCTATCATCTGATCACTGTCCTTTGTTTTTACAAATTGGCTGTCACATCCCATCTAGTCCCAAGCCTTTTAGATTTTTAAATACACGGCTTAAAAGAAAAGAACTCATGCCTTTCATTAAGGAAAACTGGGAACAATACCTAATTGAGGATGGCATGTTAGGTTTTTTCTTAAAGCTACAAAGACTGAAAAAGAGCTTAAAAATATGGAATAAAGAAGTCTTTGGAGATATAAACAAAAATGTAGAAGTGGCTGAAGAAGCTCTTAGAATTCAGGAAATACAGTATGACACCTTCACCAATGATCATGAATTTTCTGAACTCCATAGGAAAAGAGCCTTGTTAATTAGGACAATCAAAGTGAGGAAAAATTTCTGGAAACATAAATCCAGAGTCAGATGGTTGAAGGATGGTGATGACAACACAAGTTTTTTCCATAACTCTGTCAAAGAGAAAAGGAAAAGACTTAGTATCACCAAAGTTAGGGGTAGGGATGGGAAATGGCTGGATGATAATCTTGAAATAGAAAATGAAGCTGTCTCATACTATGAGGAATTGCTATCATCATCTAGTCATCCAGACCAAGGCCTTTTTTAATCTCATTTTTTATCTAAAATCTCAAACTGTATCACTTCTAAGGAAAATGATATCTTAATCCTCCCTGCCACTCATGAGGAGGTCAAGAGCATTGTTTTTAACCTCAATAAAAACAGTGTTCATGGCCCTGATGGATTCTCAGCTTCTTTCTATATTAAATGTTGGGATTCATATTATATCTTTCTTTTCAGATTATATAGAAAACACAGTTCTTTCTTTCTCTTATTATATCCATAGATGTTACAAAGGCTGTCAATAAATTCCTATCAACAACTAAGATCCCCAAAGGAATATCCTCTACATGGATAACACTCATTCCAAAGAAAGTCTCCCCTATATCTTTTGATGACTTTAGACCTATTTCCCTATCCAATGTCATCAACAAGATTTTTACAAAACTGTTAATGGAAAGGATGAAACCACTTATGCATAAGCTGATTTCTTCTAACCAAACAGCCTTCATGAAAGACAAAGATATTTCAGATAATATTCTCTATCTAAATGAAATGGTCAGGCACATCAATAGGAAAAATAGGAACCCTAACTGTATTTTTAAACTAGATCTTGGGAAGGCATTTGATAGAGTTAGTTGGTCCTTTTTAAACAGTGTATTGCTTAAATTTGGTTTCCATGGTCTGTTTGTTCACTGTATAATGAAAAATTTGGCACACTCATGATTTTCAGTTTTGGTAAATGGTAAGCCATGTGGTTTCTTCAAACCAAGTAGAGGTATAAAGCAAGGGGATCCCCTCTCTTCTTTTCTCTTTAACATTTTTTCAGAATCATTTAGGTCCTGTTCTCTAGAGCTTACTTGAATATTTTTTAGTTCATATGAGTTCAGATAAACTTTTTTAGTTCAGATAAACTTTTTTAAGTTCAAATAAAGTTATTTAAGTTCAGATGAGTTCAGATAAAGTTTTTTAAGTTCAGATGAGTTCAGATAAAGTTTTTTAAGTTCAGATGAGTTCAGTTCACTAAACTTATTTAGTTTTCAGATTAGTTAAGTTCAGTAAACTTATTTGTATTTTAGTTTAGTTTAGTTTAAATCAGTTCAATATTTTTATACTTTTTCATGTCAATTCAGTTCAGTTCAGTTCAATATTGTATATTATAATAACTTAAATAATGCTAAAAATATTTTGTGATTTTACTATCATGTGTCGTAGACCCTCTTCTTTTGAGCTTAATTGTTCATATTAGTTCAGTTCAATTCCATTCAGTTTAGTTCAGTTTCAATATGATTTGATGAAATTTAGATTAATTTAGTTATACCGATTCTTTCTTTTTTTCAATACATTAATTTCACTTCAGTTCAGTTCAGTTCAGTTTAGCTCAACAATAATATAATTTGATGCAATGAATTAAGGTTAGTTTATTCATACCATTTTTTTTCAACACAATAATTTTTACTTCAATTCAGTTCAGTTGAGTTTAGTTCTGTAAAATATTATTTGAGGAAATTAATGTTAATTTAGTTATACCAATTATTTTTTCAACACATTAATTTTTACTTCGATTTAGTTCAATTTAGTTCAGTTCAGTTCAGTTTAGTTCTTAAAATATAGGAAATTAGGTTAATTTAGTTATACCAAATATTTTTTTAACACATTAATTTACACTTCAGTTAAGTTTAATTCAGTTCAATTCATCATAAAATAAACTTAGTTATAATGCATCATTCTAATAAATTTCAAATATATTGGAAATGATCATATATATATTTTTTAGCTAGTTTCAGTTTAGTTCAGTTCAATTTATCTATATATTTCAATTCAGCTCAGTTATTAAGTTGAAATGAGTTCAGGTAAAAATTTTAAGTACAAATGAGTTCAGATAAAGTTTTTTAAGTTCAGATTAAGTTATTTAACTTCAGATGAGTTCAGATAAATTGTTTTAAGTTCAGATGAGTTCAGATAAAGTTATTTAAGTTCAAATGAGTTCAGATAAAGTTTTTTAAGTTCAGATAAACTTTTTTTTAGTTCAGATAAAGTTTGTTAAGTTCATATGAGTTCAGATAAGTTCAAATAGCACGAAGAGAACAAGACCTTACTAGGAGCATTTCCTTTGCTTTTCAAACTGGCAAGTTGCTTTATTATGATCTACCAAGGAATGCAATTAATATTTCTCACCTATCTTATGTTGATGACACTGTTATTTTCATGCAAGCCTCTTAAATAAGTCTCACCATGCTTAAGGCTTTTTTAATACAGTTTGAGATAGTTACTGAGCAAAAGATCAATTTTGAAAAAAGTGATTTTTATGTGGGTAGAAATGCATCTGTAGTCAAGGTACATCAGATTAGGAATATCCTAGGGATGAAGCAGGGTAGTTTTCCATTTAAATACCTTGGATGTCCAATAATCCAAGGTAAAACTCTAAACATTCATTTTCAACCTGTGGTGGAAATGGTGAAAAAAAGGCTAAGTAACTGGAAAAATAAATGGCTATCCTCTGGTGGAAAGCTCACTCTCATACAATCATGCATCTATTCTATGCCACATCATGTTTTTTCAGTGCTTACCCCAACAAAACACATAATCAAGGTCATCACTAGGCCGATGCCGATCTCAATTTTCTTCTGGGGGGAATCTGATTTAAAACCTAAAAAAACTGGAGAAAATGGCATGATCTGTGTTTTCCTACCACACAAAATGGTTTGGGTTTTAGGTCTTTTTCCACCATCATACTTGCATGCTCTGTAAAACTGTGGTGGAAATACCAAATTGCATCTGCCCCATGGACCCATTTCATTGCATCTCTACCTTCTTCATATAGAACTTCATCCACATGGAGAAGAATTAGTCTTGTAGATGAGTTTGCTACACAACACATCAGAGTCTTACATGGAGTTGGGACATGTAGTTTCTGGAAAACTAAATGGACCCAATGGGGAGCTATGATTGACCTTGTACACCATGCTCAAACCATAATTCCACAAACTGCATCTGTACTGACTTCATCAATGACAAGTCTATATTTCTGCCCTCCATAGCACCATGGCTTCCATCTGATGTTCTTAATTTTTGCAGGAGGCTACTATTCAGACACATAGGGAGGACCTACTCATATGGAAACCTGAGCTCAGAGGAAAGTTTTCTTTCAAATCATCATATTTGATGCTCAAAGAACAAAGAGGTACATCTCAATCCATCTCAAAACTCTGGAACAAAAGAATCTCAAAGAAGATATCCATCTTCATGTGGAGAGTTTTTAACTCATTACTGCCTTTTGATAATGTATTCATACATTATGGTTTTCAAATTGCATCCAAGTGTTGTTTCTGTAATGATACGGATTCCATTGATCACTTTTTCAATGAGTGCCATCTATTTGTTCAAACTTGGAAACATGCTCTGTGCCTAGTTGGTGTTATAGATCAAACTTTCCCTGATATCTGGGCCAGACTAGCTTACTTTTTGTCATACACTGGTTACACAGCACTGCAATCCACTCTAACTCAGAATATAACCTCATATATTTGCTGGAGTTTATGGAAGGCAAGGAATAAGATGCTCTTTGAAAATGTTAAACCTAATGCCAATGCTTTATTGAATGAAATCAAAGAAATGGTGTCTTATTCCTTTATTGCTAAACATGTTTACATTGACAAACAATTTGACATTGACATGTACTCCAACAATCTGATACCTCTATGCACCAGACCTCCAAAGGCAAGAATCATCCCAATTAAGTGGATAAAACCAACACATGGTTTTAAAATAAATGTAGATGCTTCCTGGTCAAATGGTAAAGGTGGTATTTCCTGCATAATTAGGAACTTTTTTGGACTGTTTGTGACTGATTCTGTGTGTTTCACTGATGCTTCCTCTCCACTGGAAGCTGAGCTTAGAGCAATAAAGCATGGAGTCCTGTATGGTAAATCTATAGGGTTACATAGTTTTATTATTGGATCTGATTGTCTGGTTGGTATTTCCATGATTTTAAATCCAATTACTGCTCACTGGAAACTTTTCAACTTATCAGATGAAATAAACAGGCTTTTAGTTGATATCCATTTGCATCATGTTCTTAGAGAGGCCAATACAGTTGCTGATGCTCTGGCAAAACACTCTTTCCAAAACTCTATCACTTCTGCATTGTCCACTCTCCCTCCATACATCAAAGCCCTTATAGATATGGATCTTAAAGAAGTCCCAAATTTGAGAATAATGGATCAGAATAGATATTGCTGAGTTCTTCTCTTATGACAGGTACAACAGGAGGCCAACACTGCAAAGGTGCTTGACTGGTCAGGATTCATAAGAGATGGCATATGGAGATCCAAACTGCGGATGCTAAAGATTCTCCATACCAAACTGCACTACACTGGATTCCAACTACAGACGGAGTTCTTTGGAGATTTTAAGAATGGGAAGAAAATAATCCATAGGCTGACTTGTGTCTCACTGTGTCTCATTTTGATTCACTAACAAGCAAGTGGATTATGTTTTCTCCCTAGCTTAACTTCCTCCCTTTCTCTACTACAGAATGAGTAAATCTCCTAACTCATTCATTTTATGGCATTTTTCGGTCTGTGTAGTTACTTTCTACACATATACAGCTCTTTTGTAAGCTATTATGGCTAGTTTTAGGTTTTTTAGGTGTTTCACTTTTTTTCCTTTTCTACTTATAACTATACTCTTGTAATCTTTTTATTTTAATGGCGACCTACGATGGTTCACCTTAAAAAAAAAAACCAAATAAAGTAATTTTTACCCCTCACCTTCTGAGCTTCAGAATTTTCACCTTAAGAAGTTCATAACATTAAGGTAATTAGAAATTGGGCTTAACGAAAACTCCTTAATATCTTCCAATCCTAAAGCCCATAATAAGATTATTAATAATAAATAAATAAATAAATAAATAATTGCCTATGCCAAAATGTCATGCTTTCGTCATAGTATTGGGAAAACTTAAGAGTGAAGGCTTCCGAGAATAAGTTAACTTAACCTTATCTGCTAGTATTATCACAAGATCTGGCATTATAATAAAACAAAATATGAAAGATCATCTCATAAACATAGTTGACTTACTTGCTTGGATTAGTGATGGATTTCCCTCTTTTATCTTTCTAACCTTAAATGTTCACTTCATTTACAAATTAAAATACAATCAATTTTATATAAGTTTACTTTAACTTAGTTAAAAGAAATAGAATTAGGCCCTGTTTACCAGTGCTTATCTGTAGATCAGTTCAGTTCAGTGAAAATGCAATTTGATGAAATTCAGGTTAATTCAGTCATGCTGATTCCATTTTTCAATACATTAATTTTCACTTCAGTTCAGTTCAATTCAGTTCAATTCAGTTCAGTTCAGTTCAGTTCAGTACATCAAGAAATAAACTCTAGTAAACATGTCCTTAAACGGACTCTGCAAACATGATCCAATAAATTTTTTTCAGAAATTAAATATTAGTTCATGTTGTTAGAGATCATGATTCCAAGAATTAAGGAGTTTGCGATGTCTCTACCTAAATTAGAATTTAAATTAAGTGATATAAACATTTTAACATTTTTGTCCTAATATTTAAAATGCCACGTGGAGGAATACGAGGAGAGATGAGAATTTCTCGTAGTTTTAAACATTTTCCTGATGACGAATAATTCGGATAGACATTATATTCACACTCAAATTCTCCCGAATCACTCTTCGTTTTCCCCCAATCGTTCATACTCCGATCCTCGCTAGGGTTTCCTGCAACAATTTCATCAAGCAAAATATGGGTGGCGGTGCGGCGATGAGGGCGGCGGCCAAGGTCGCCGGAGCAAGTATTCTCAACAACGGCTTCCGCGGTGTCGGACTCCCCGACAACACTTTATCCACTGCCGCGCGTAAGGCCGCGCGTCCGATTGGCGGTGTGTTATCATCTTCGTCGTCGGACTCCGGGAAGAGGGCCGCTGCTGTTGGCGTTGATCAGGAGGCGGTGCAGACGCAGACGCCGTGCTTTGATTTCAGCGAGTGGGAGCTTGCCGGCGGTGAGGAGGATCTGCTCGCCGTCTCCGGCGATGGAGCGGCGATGCCTAGGCTTGTGTTCGGTGGTGCCCCGTCGATTGAAGAAGCTAAGGAGGCAACGTCTGAGCTCAAGGATGTTCTCGAAAAGTATGAATGATTAGTTTCCAATTCTTTTTTTGTTTGTTAATGTCCTTTGATGAATTTTATGGATTAAGAAATGCTATCTGTTTATTAGTTTGGTGGTATGAATTAGTATGAAGTTTAACAATCTGTGCATATTGTTTCTATTGAATTGGCAGGGCATATCTTTCTTCTTCGCCATCATCTCCGATTTCACGTCGTCGATCACATTCGGGTGATTTGGAGGTCACACCATGCTTGACCAGTGAGGCTATTGTTACTCATGCACCACCACTTCATGCAATTCAGGCATTCAAATATCTGAGTGAAAGTCCTGAAGCTCAGGTTCTTGCTCTATCATTCTTGTTATTGAATGTTCTTGATTTCTGTAGACTTAGGTTTTGTGTAGCTCTTTGTGCTGTTATGTTGCATTTTCTGGCAATTTCATTACATTGTCTAGCAATTTCAGGTTCTTGCATTACTGTAGTTGATTTATATTGACATAGGTTTAACATTTTCTATTTTGTAGCTCTTGTTAACTGTTGCATCTTCTGGTTATTTCATTAAATTGCATTCCTAATGCTGCTGTTTGTGAATCCCTTGTATTGTCTGAATATGATTTTATTGCTTGCTTATTAACTGAAGCACAAACTAGAACTCAAAGGTTTTCTTTCTTGTTTCTCTCTTTTAGACTGTTGTTGCTTCCATTGCATCTGATCCAAATGTGTGGAAGGCGGTGCTGCATAATCCAGTTCTTCAGGAATATATCCAGGCGCAGAATATCAGTAAGAACATTTATGTTTCTCCTTAGTATCTGGAACTGGTTTTCAAATGACTGTCTTATCCAATGACTCTGCATTTTCCAGATGCTGTAAATGTTGATCTATATGAGAAGGCATCCTCCACTGCCAGCAGTGAATCTCACAAGAATGGGGAAGGTTCATTTGGCATGGATGATGTAGTGGACTATCTGCAGAGCCTGAAGCATTCAGTGGTTGGCATGGTGAACCACGTGGGCGATTATTTCCAGAATCTGTTTGGGGTATCCAATGGCGCAAAAGATGCAAAGGAAAACCCGATGTCTGGCTTCCTTGATAAGGCTCTGGGACCTTCGTTGTTTGGCTTGGCTGTGATGGTTATAATGATGGTGGTTTTAAAGAGAGCTTAATTCGCCGATGTTACAGTTCAGCATGTTATGTGTTGAACGAGAGAAGGCTTGAGATAGCAGTTTGAAGTTTGCGTGTATAGATGCTTTATTGGTTATTTCAATAAGGATTCTGAACTTTTGCTTTGTGCTCTTTTACCTTTGCAAATTTCTTCATGTTTTTGAAGGTATTATTGCAGTCATAAGCTGTGGCGTTAAGCTCTGCATTATGTGTAAAATCTCACTGGTCCCAATTCCGTGTCTACATTCATTTGTCTTCTTTTATGAAATACAGAGTAGGAAAGTTCGTGAATGCAATTGTTCTTTCATGTGATATCCAAAAGTTTGTCAATAACCGTGGTTTTTCAGACAACAGCAAATGCAATTGGCAGAAACAATGAACAGAAATGTAAATAGTATCAATGATTGCTATTGAAAAGTAACCTCGAAAAATAACATGTTGGATATTTATTCTGGCGCACCAACTCTGTTTCTCATGACTGAAATACAGTTTTACGGAATATGTCACGAGCTAGGATAAGAAATATGGTGCCAGATTTTTGCTGGCAGTCCTACAAAATTCATCAGAGTATGGCTTGCTATGCAAAACAATGTTACATTCAGAGGTCCTGGTTCTTAAACTACTCGCATCTCTTCAACTCGGAATGAACATGATGTCACTTGGCTCCAAGTGCATCTTGCCTTTGTCTCGTCTCACATTTGGTCTTTTCTGGTCCGGTGACCCCCGCTGCCAGGAGAAAAAAATTTGCCCATATTATAAGGGATTCAAGAATTCGAGCGAGAATTTTAGGGAATCTCATCTTACCTTTCTGAGAGCGAATGCCAGGTACAAGTATGCTACTTCCCATTCATCAGGTGATAGTGCTGAATATAAAGAAATTGAGTCATTTCAGGATTATAGAGTGTGGAACGGGATTCAGATGAAACTTTTTAGGAGAATGTGAAACTTACTTTTATCACTATTGTGGTCACCTAATGCACCAAGCCTTCTCATCAGTTCAATGAACTCCGGTTTCTTCATGTATTCATGCACAAAAGCATGGGAGTTTTTTGCAAAGACTAGCTCCAAGTCGTACTACAAAATCAAGAAACAAAACGCAGGATAAGTTTATAGACAGGCTTACACTGACAAATTTGTTGTTTCAGAAACCTTAAGAAAACCAGTGCAGATGGAGCTAGACAAACATTGATGAAATCTAGAAAGTCAGGGTAACAATGAAACTCATACCTCTTCAGCCAATGCCTTGAAGAGAGGAAAAGGAACAACCCACTCAGGACAGTCAACAGCATCCTGAAAGCCAATGTTTCAATCTATCAAAGTGTATTTCTAGAGTAGGAGATGCTAATGAAGTTACAGCACACAGGCTCAAACTGACATGGCAGTAGACAAGTACAAAGGCAGAATGATACTTCCTAAGTGCAAGAAGAAATACCTATACCTATTAACTAATTGGAAAATTAACGTACCTCAAGGTGAAACTGGTACTTGATGCCGAATGGAGCTGAAGATTTTAATTTCTGACAAAATACAGGACAATAACTAGTCAATGGCATACATGTATAAATCGCTGGGCATTAACAGGACTCTGAAGGAGTAAAGTGAAACTACCTTTCCTGCATAGTCATTACCAAACTCTATCCAGTAAACGCTATTTCCGAATTTTAACCCTTCAGCTGCATTATCAACATATTTGGATCAAATGACATTCCAAGCCAATCACTTGTACTTCATAGGTAGTGAAAGCTGTAAATTCCCATAAAGCAACTAAATTTCTCCATGGTAGTGAACACGAAATATATAGGTGAAACTAATTATCAACGATCAAACTCCCTATTTCACCAATTCTACTAAATGGTTGAACCTGCTCATAATTCCAAGGTGGACAAGTAACCAAAACGAGCTCAAGAAATAAATTATTTCCTATTGTTTCATAACTAAACCATGTTTATAGATGGAGTAAAGATATGGAATGAGAGAAGCTGCTTTTGCGGAATAATCAGTTCCAGTTAATTTGATATGTACCATGAAAAACTTGCAAAAATGAGTTCAATGAGAGAGAACCAGAGGAAAGGTAAAAGAGTCATTACTTTGTCACAACACAAATCAATGAAAGTTGAATAGAAGCATTAAAACCAATGGTATCAAGAAATAAACCTTCTCTGAGCCTTTTGACAATAACATTGGAATCTGGCATGGTTCCAATAAAGACACCTCCTGGTCGTAGCAAGGCTGATACATTTGCCAGGGCTCGACGTGCCCGTGCCTCGGTGGACCATGAGTAATGCATGGCAAACTGCAAAATAGCAAATTTTAATTAATTCGGGAACAGAGATCTATATGATTGCACACAGCTCTGAGCATGACATCTATGTATATGGCCAGGCAGCATGTGCCATAAAAGCTTCACAAGTAACTCCTTACATAAGCGCTAGAGAACTACAAGTCCAATTAAAAAAAAGACAAGAGCTTGTGGCATAGTTTCTAGATTTTCCCAGATTAGAAAAGCTAATCAGTTGAGAATAACGACTTGGACGTTGACAAAGTTTTTTAAAACAATGCCGCGCACCATATTTTCAAATTCAATACAAAGAGTTAACATTTCTGAGGAAAAGAAATTGAGAAAATACCTGACAGCTACAAAGATCAAAAGGGGCATCATCAGCTAGAACTTGATCCAAGCCAACCTGAAATCATGTGAAGATGTTGAACAAAATTACTAGGCTAACAAAGTTGACTGCCAACATGAATAAAATCTACCATAAGAATCAACGAGAGTCAATTGCAGAGCAATGTGGAATGACATATTTGAATAAAGATAGGTCAACGTAAATTTATTATACCTCAAAACAATCTCCGCAGATTAGCCTTGCAGGGAATGAGAAACTTTTTCTACGCCGATGCTGATCTGCATCTCCATTATACCGCACACGACAGTCTTCTATCTGTAAGTATTGGAATCAGAAAATCAGATATGACATAACTGAAATGTACCTCTAGAACCTGACAACAAAACTCTCTATGCAACTCAATAAATCCATGACTCGTAACTATAGTCTGTAACTACCCCCAGCAATAGGATATGGATAACTGACTAAGATGATTGCCTAGTTATCTATGTAAAGTTCTGAAGATAATTTGAAAGCAACTAAATTCAAAAAAGGAGAACTTTACCGAGCCATCAGCAATATCTACTCCAACATAATATCCAACCTTCGCTTTGTCCCACTTGATCAAATCACCACCCTAGTAAAAGAGCCGAAAAGGAAGTTAATCTTTTGCATTTGAGAAACAAAAAGCATGATCACAGCATTTCAACATCATCATAGGTACCTTTCCACACGCAAGATCAAGGACTGCATCACCTTGTTTCGCATACAACTGAATCAAAACACTCTTGATCTACATGAAAAAAATGAGACATGTTCAAGCAAACAGCAGACTAAATTCAGACAACAGCACCATCAGTGTTCCGTAATCATACCCAGTTGTTAAGCTTCTTCAACTGGATAATGGGACTCGATTCGCGCTCTTCCAATGTCTGATTGGTCCTGGAGCTGTAATGATCAGCAACTTTTCTAGCTATATCATCCTCATGAGCATCCCCTGATAACAATAAAAAAACATTCTTTTCAACTCATACTCAGCTCAAAATTCACACTTTACAATACTTCATCCGAAAACCAAAGCTCCAATCTTTCCATCAACACCCAAACTAAACTAAGTGGCAGAATCAGATGATTATAACAACTTGGTTTTTCCTCATTCCAAAGAAAATGAAGGAAAATTTATAAGGAAAATTGAGCAAAATCACCTTCGGGATTGTGCCTGGGTTTTGATTGGGGCGGCCCGTAAGATTGGGACGAAGATTCCTGATAGCTACGCTTCATGGAAAGGTAGAAGCTTTTTGGCGCAATCGGGATGCAGAGAGAGCTTCTGCAGTTATGAGCGGGGTCCGTTTTTGTGATGTGGAATTAGGTCGGTTGACAGTTTCTGTTTTATATAAGGCAAAATTTATTTTTATTTTGAGAAGATTATACAATCCTAATAAAGATCATATAAAAAAAAAAATCTTATTAAGAAGCCTATTTTATTGATGAACTTGTGTAGATCCTAGATTCCTAATGAATATTTTATCCCAATTCCCATATTTTTTGTTCTTGTTTTCATCTTTGTACTAGCATTGTAGAAACATGTTGTAAGTGACTCCATTTTATGAAAAATAACATTTCAATACAAAGCATCAATGGTAAAATTAAGTTAGTTCTCACGATTGTGATAGTAACTATTTTACTTTATTTCCATGAATGGATACACTTATAGCAACACTGTGTTATGTATTGCAAAAGTAAAATTAGTATACTTTATATAGATGGTACTATGTGCTATTGCTTCAAAAATCTTGTGTAAATTTTTATTGATAAGGATGCAAATGTAAAATTAACATTTGTAGTATAACTTTTCCTAGTGTAACAAGTGAGAGAATATGCCACACTCTGTTTCTACAATCTCCTTTAAGAATTACCTTTCATTTGGTAAACAAGTAAATCATATGTTTATACAAATGACATTCTTGAAATCCTACTCAAACTAAGCAGGATGATTTAGCATTACATATGTATAGCCTTACACAGAGGCGGAACCAGGTGGGGGCTGGTGTAGGCTTCAGCACCCACCAGAGATATAAATATAGCTGAATATTAGTACTGGAGTGTGCAAAATTTGGCTTTCCGGTGAGGATTAGCACCCACCATTTTTTCCGGCAGAGTTGCAGGCGCAAGAAGATTTCCTTTGCGTTTTGTCTTTTTCCAAATAGATTAATTGAAGGTGAAGTCTGACCGCGTCCCCACTTTCATTTTAAACTGTTTTTCACTTCTTTCTTTTTGTCATTATTTATTTTATACATTATCAAAATGTTTCCTTCATTCTCGTGTGAACACGGATGTGTTTCTTTTGTTAACTTCGTTATATATATTTTTAAATCTATTTTTGTTCTCTTTTTATATTAACAATCTTTTCAAAGTACATTAAATCTTCTTTTTTTTTTTTTTTTTAAATTGGGTAATAATCCAAATGGACCCCCAATAAAATCCCACCCTCCCCTTAACCCTAGACATTAAATCTTCTATATCTTCTCTATATCGTGCCGTTTAAAGGTAAAAGCAATGTCAATTGTCAAGTATTATTAATAATTACTTAAAAAGTTATTTAAGTCAAACAGAATTCGTAAATTTTGATTATATATTATCATACTTTATATATTCGTAAACATCTATTTTAGACTGCACAAATTTTTTAAAATTAAAATAAAAAATTTACCATATAATTTAATTATAGTACTACTTTATAGATCAGTATTAAAATATTAAAAATTTTACAGCGTAATATGCAAAAATAAGGTCAATTATTTCATGTTTATTAGCCCCCACCAGTTATATTTTCTGGTTCCGCCACTGGCCTTACATTCAAACACTGAAATTGACATGTTTCCTAGTTTCTCTGTGCAGTATGTACGTTTCTGCTATATCGTGTCTGTACATTCTTGTACACTGTACTAAGAATCCCACAATTACTCTGAAAATTTCAGCTGTGTGTTTGATCCCAACATCTGTTTAAACCATTTTGCAGAAGACTTGGGTATCCTTGTAAGGTTGTTCTTGAAGTCGACATAGTACAGTCCAAACCGAACTGTGTATCCCAAGTTCCATTCCCAGTTGTCCAACAGCGACCACGCGAAATATCCTCTAACATCGCACTTGTCTTCCCTGCATCGAATATGGATGGATCAAAACTCAAATTCAGACACTAGTATGAACAAAAACATATGACTAATGGGCAATAAAATACCTTATGGCAGCTGAAAGATTTGAGAGGTAGTCCCTATGAAAATTGACCCTTTTCTTGTCTTGTAAAGCCTCGTCTAGTGACCAATGAGATGGATCATCCATACCTGAAAACACGAAATTCAGACATGTGGTTTAAGGTTTTTTTTTCCAAACATGATTCGATGTCAAGATTCGCAGACAAATAGACTTGCCATTTTCTGCAATGATCATTGGTGGATTTCCGTATTTCTCCTTAACGTGGTTTGCTACCTTCCGTATTCCCCATGGGACAATGCGCAGCCAGAAAGATGCTGCCTTTTCTCCTATGGGAACACCATGCTTATGTACTAGATTACATGCAAATATGTTAGTCCTTTTCTCCAACTTCAATTCATCACTGTATCATAAGATAAATTACTAGTATGTTCCATCTACCTCGTACCTGAAGTTAGAACAGCTGAATCAGAAGCGGCATCACGCATTATCAGCTTCTTAATTCCTGCTCTATCATTGCGTGCATATAGAGTCGTGTAGTGATTTATGCCCACAAAGTCCAACGAACCATTCAAAATTTTTGACAGTTCGGGAGTGATCTTAGGCAGCCTTTTCCCGACCCTTTTTTGCATCGAAACAGGATAATTCCCCAGAAGAAGTGGATCGAGGAACCTGAGATTCACTTGTTTCGTGTCATCAAAAACTCTTTCAAATTCTTTTACCAAGTATCAAACTTTATAATGTATCAAAAACACTTTCAAATTCTTTCCATAATGTATTACTATTTACCATCCAAGAGTAAAATCAACGGCTCGACTTGCAGCATCTCTATCCTCATCACAATCAGACCTCGGTTCAAACCATTTTGAGTCAAGTGTTATGCCAATTTGGCCTCCTTGCCTTTTCTGCACATGTCAGAAGATGATCAATCATATAATATGCGAAAACACTATAATCGAGTCAAACTATCTTAGATTAATACCTTGAAATCTCTATCGTAAATGTGATAAACAGAAGCATGGGACAACAGCATCTTGTGTGCAACAATGTATGGCTCAACATCAGACTTCCCTTCCCGACAAAAGAGATGGTCTATGATTGAACACCGCCCCGGAGCTTGAACTCCCAAGTCATAACCTTGGATTGCAAAACCTCGTGGCTCGTTGAAGGTGATCCAATACTTCACTCTGTCACCAAATGCCTTGAAACACGTAATCGCGTAGTTCTCAAAATCCTTCCTGCAATCAAATCTACTTAAATTTACCTAATCATTATCAAAAATTTTAAAAAAAACATTCAAGAAACTGGGGTAATACATGATTCGATCATCCAAGAATCCTCCGTATGCCTCCTGAAGCGCCAAAGGAAGATCCCAGTGGTATAGAGTTGCATAAGGCTGAATACCTGATGGACAAAACACAATATAAACTTCTATAGCCATTCGAATGGAAATTTCATCGAACACTTTGTCTGCAAACCAACCTTTTTCCAACAGAGCATCAATGAGATTGTTGTAGTAATTTATTCCTTCTGGGTTGGGTTTACCTGTTCCATCTGCTCACCAAACAGTCCATAAACATATCAACAAAAAGACGCCTATTCAAAAATGACTGTTCAGGTAAAAAATCCATGGGGGGTTCTTACTGGGGTAAATTCTTGACCAAGAAATGGAAAACCTATATGCATCCATTCCCATATCCTTCATCAAGTCTATATCAGTCTGAAATATCATCAAAGATTCATTAAAAAAAATTGACAGGAGATATTTTGCTATGCGTGTGGCAATAGTCTTCCTAGGATGCTTACCTTATAATTAATCTGTATTAATTCATAATGTATTAGTTCATATGTCCCAATCCAGCAAATATTGTCCTCACTCTAGTCATTTCAGAAATTAAAACACACATACTGATTCTTAATTTAGGAGTTAGAGAACAAACGCAGCACGTTTCGAAACATGAATGATGGAGGCTTACATATGAATCTTAGGATTATCCGAAAAACTGGGATCATTATTTGGAAACCATATGAAGTTCATAGAAAAAAAACCTGGAAACGATGATACTGATCAACTGCAGTATTTGCATTGCTGAAATCCAATATCCTCCCTATCCATTCCACAATTTTTCCATCATCAAAAAATAGTATAAAATCAAGAAGAACTAAAATCTCTGTAATAATCTTAAACTTCAGGATTAACCTGGGAGCTTAATAAAAGTGTCCCATATGCTCAATCCTTTGTTTCCTTCATCCACAGCTCCTTCAAACTTCCATCCAATCACAGAAAAGAGGATAAGCATAAAAACATGAAAACATACCGACATGCCGACATAAGAAAAATCGAGAAATTTCATGCAAGAACACAGGATGATCACCTGGTAAGCCGAGGAAGCGGTTCCGAAGGTGAAGCCATGCGGGAAATCTTGCCTGGTTAGCGATTCAGAGTTGAGAAATAGACATGTTAAGTGGAAAGCAATCAAAATTGTTCTTATCATTGGGTTGAAAAATTATTGCCTAATTTGGCTTTTCGACTATGATATTATAAAATGGAGAAAGAGCCAAGAATCTACTAGCGCAGCAACTAGTTGCTTGAATACTAAACTTGTTTAGTGAAAAAGCACCAATTATAATATATGTTCATTTATAGATGCATGTATTGTTATGTATAGGATGAAAATGGATAGAGATGATAATACAACTGAGAAAGTGATAGAAACTTGAGACTTGCTTAAAAATTAAATTCAAAGGTGGTTGGAGCCACTCAAAATTGGATATATAAACAATGATTTGTATTCTTCTTTTACTAATATTGGGATTTATACTTGTATATGAAACTAATCTTTTAAAATTAGAGCAAGTATAAGTCTAGCAAAGACTATTAATTTTATTTAGCTGGTTTTATTGGTCGTCGAGATTTGAATTGCTGATGTTGAATTTTGGATCACTAGAATTAAATTTATGTCGTTGGTATAAAGAATTTTGCTAGAGGTTGGATTTCAATGTTGAGGTTCGAGTTTGTGTTGATGAGTTTTGAGACGATGTTGATATTTGAGTTGTTGGTGTTATGGTTGAATCACAATTATTAAAATTTGAGTTGTCAATGTTCAAATTGGGTACATTGAGATTCAGATGTTAATAATATTGTTTAATATGTAAAAAGTCAAGATTGAAAGTATTAAAATCAACATTTAATCATGGTCTCAAATGTGACTCGTATTAAAGAGACATTCTTTTTATTTAAACACAACCGACCTGAGTCTTATACTCCCCGGAAAACTCCACGTCAATGGGGAAAGCTTGGACGGCGGAGCTCATCTCTTCCCAGTCCATTGCTTACACGTTAGTATATGGATATATCACGGCTCCCTTAAAAAATCATTTCAAAATATAATTGAAATTGTTAACAACTTTTGATGGAGAACTGAAATTTTTCATAGGATTCTTTTTTCGTTCTTACTCAAAAATGTCCCAAAGTGACTATTTGTAGATCATGAATGGTTTTGACAAAAGTATTCTAGTAGCTGTTTTTTGTTTTTATTTCTTCACATCAGTCTCATATTGCCACCAAATATATGTCTCTATGGATATGATTATTGCCATGGTATATATTTTTATAATAGCAGGTATAGGTGATGAATGTTACATGCATTCGATAATGATTATACTCCGCACGTAATGCGAGATTGGAAATACAAACATTGAGAGAAAATTATTGAAATAGGGTATAATTTTTGATGGAATAACATGTTTCATACCCAATTTTATAAATTGTTTTCAAAACATTCTCAACTTTTGATGTACTAATTTATTCCTACATGTTGATAATCTACTATTACAGGTTAATGGTCAGGTCAAAGGTTAATGTGTTGAGAAACGATAAAATTATTTGTAACAAAACTTCTTATAATATTAAGAGGTGTTGATATTCTTGACATTTTTTTGATTAGCACATGAGTATTCATATAAAAACAAGTTGAAGAAGTGATTCTCGAGATACCAAGTATTGATAATGAATTGTGTCGAACTCGCAAAACCTAATCTCGAATCCACTTGTTTAAAATTTTGCAAGTTTGAATTTGGCTCAAATTTAAACGGCTAATAAAATCTTGGTTCGAGCTCCCATCCGATCGAATACGACTTGAAACACAGTGCAATATTTTCTAATATAAAATTATATTTTCAGTATATTATATTAATTAAATTTATCAAACTATATCAGATCAATGATCTCGATAAATTTGACGAATAATAATTTTATCGAGTCTATCAACTTTTAAATGTTATATGGACCTTGGCAAAATTAGAACCCTTAAATAAAGTTTAGTGTACTCATCTATGTCTTGAATTTCAAGCATTTAGCCACAAAATATGATTGAAAATAGAACCTCTAAAAATACTAAAGTTACCAAGAAACAAATGCTTGTTACCCAAACATGCCAAGTCCAACTCAACCCAGATTTCCACAAGGCCCAACCCTAAAGCCCAGCAAGAGGGCTCCCAAATGCGCACTATATAAACAGCACCGCAGCTCTAAAACCCTAGTTCCTCACACAGACACACACTTTCTCTCAGCCGTCTCGCCGCCGTCGCAATGGGTCGCGTGATCAGGGCACAGCGTAAGGGAGCAGGCTCCGTTTTCAAGTCTCACACCCACCACCGCAAGGGGCCGGCACGTTTCCGCACGCTCGACTTCGGCGAGCGCAACGGCTACCTCAAGGGTGTCGTCAACGAGATCATCCACGATCCCGGCCGTGGTGCGCCGCTCGCGCGCGTCACCTTCCGCCACCCCTTCCGTTACAAGCACCAGAAGGAGCTCTTCGTCGCCGCGGAGGGCATGTTCACCGGCCAGTTCGTGTACTGCGGGAAGAAGGCCAATTTGATGGTCGGGAATGTGCTGCCGCTCAGATCTATCCCAGAGGGAGCTGTTGTCTGCAACGTCGAGCACAAGATGGGTGACCGTGGTGTTTTCGCTAGGGCATCTGGTGACTACGCGATCATCATCAGTCACAACCCTGATAACGGCACCTCTAGGTATATTTTCTGGTGCTTTTTTTTGTTTTTAAGCTTTTTAGGGTTCATGTCTAACTAGGGTTTATGTTGCATTTGATTATTTGATGCTCTGCTCCCACAATTGATGATTACTAATGGAAGAGTACGATCTGAGTTATAGTGTTAAGTGTTTGAAATTCACACTTTTGGTGTGGTTTGCCTGTTTGATCATGTTTGAGTTTTCGTTGAGGCTTCTAGTTATGTTACTGTGTTTGTATATATATGATGATGTACATGTGCATATGTGCATGATTCTTGATATGATTGTATTGAATTAGCTTAGAATTAAGTTGATTAGAGTATATTTACTGTGTTGTATTTGGCTCTTGTTTCGACTGTTTATGATTAGGTTTTAGTTGCTTAGAACTCTATAGCTGTTTGCATCAGTGTTGTGTTCTTGTTCCTGATTCAATTATCTCTGTGAATGTAGGGTCAAGCTTCCATCTGGTGCCAAGAAGGTTGTGCCCAGTGGTTGCAGAGCTATGATTGGTCAGGTTGCCGGAGGAGGAAGGACTGAGAAGCCCATGCTCAAGGCCGGTAACGCATACCACAAGTTCAGAGTGAAGAGGAACAGCTGGCCCAAGGTTCGTGGTGTTGCTATGAATCCAGTTGAGCATCCCCATGGTGGTGGTAACCACCAGCATATCGGTCATGCCTCTACAGTCCGTCGTGATGCTCCACCTGGGCAGAAGGTCGGTCTCATTGCTGCCAGGAGGACCGGTCGTCTCCGTGGTCAAGCTGCTACTGCTGCCTCTAAGGAGAAGGCTTAGGTTTTTTCATCGTAAGGATGCAGAAGAGCTTTGTTTGTCTTTATCATATTTCGTGTTTCTTAGTTGCCAACTCTTATGAGACTTTTGACAACGTGTTTATGCAAGGAGATTGTACTAAGTTTTGGTTATATACTCCGAAGTTTGATAAATTATTATTATGTTTAGTTTATATGGTTGTTTGTGTTTTGTTCTTTTGCTTCGTTGGTTGCTCTTTACTATTTGTTTATTGGTCTGAGTATGCATTTTTTGAAGAGCTTTGATGTGTGTTATTCTGTTTGAATCATGCCGCACATGTAAGTTTGTAATCTCAAATTCAGTAGATGATTGTACCATATTTTCAATTGTGTAAATGCATAATTCAGATTCTGGAGTATAGATTTGCTTTCATTATGTTTAGTTGAATCCAGTTATTATGAACTTAACACCACCTATATACCAGAAACCCAACATAGGGCTAAGAAGTTATATGTTGCCGGTGTGAAATATTACATATTCTAGGCAACTTTTTATGTTGTTTTGTTTGTCTTTATCATATTTCGTGTTTCTTTGTTGCAAACTCTTATGAGACTTTTGAGGATGTGTTTATGCAAGCAGATTGTACTAAGTTTTGATAAATTATTATGATCTGTTTTTATCAGCTCTGCCCTGAATTCTGTCAATAAAACGTAGGGATCACCATCACCATCACTAGTTTTCATATATAATGTATTTACCTACTATCTAACACTTTATATATTCCTTAATTCACTTAGATTTATAAGCAAAATAAAAAATTTATATGAATCAAAACCTTATGATAAAATTAGAATACTTGAAGAAAGTAATAATATTGATGACGCTCTTGGTGGAACGGAAACTAAAGCCTTCCAAAACCTTATCCTACTCAAGTAAACATTTGAATTAATTGAGAAAAATGCAGACTCATATCATCTTCCAACCTTGTTCAATCATCTTCCATCTTTTTGAGTAGAACTGTCTGCTGAAATCCCCATAGAATGGTTCCCGCCGGACGGAACAAGAAGTACTTGGAAGAATCACCACTCTTTAGACGATCGAGCTCCGAAGACGGTACATTCTCATGGTTCCTCTGATGATGGTTTCCAAGGAATATATGGGAGCTTTCCTGTGGGTGAAACCCAAATGGGAGGGCGCAGTCCATAAACGAGGTAGTAAAGTTTAGGCTTTTCAGGCACAGTAAAATCCCCAAACGCAATCGGTTGGTGCGGCGGTGGGAGGCGACTCCGCTTATAAAACTTGAGCTTGCCAGCTTCGAGCTTCTCAGCGAGGTAATCGATAACTCCTTGCTGGTTCTCCCTCACGAACTCGGCCGTCTTTGGGTCCATCCCTAGCAATTCGATGGAACTTTTGGTGAATCCATGGATGTAGTCGGCGAGCTCTTCTCGGGTAGTTATATCATAAATCGTCAACCCGTAATTGTTTCTAGAAGCAAGGTCAGGCATAAGTATACTAGGCATATAAATTACTACGGGGAGTCTGATGACCACTTGTACTTGGTTCAAACCAGCACCTCCTTACCCACAACCGAGATTCATGTCTACGACCTGGATAGAGAGTATTCTGGTTGATTCAACCTATGATCAGATTCATGTCTACTGCTGCTTCCAAGGAGAAGGCTTAGGTTTTATCATGGTAAGGATGCAGAAGAGGTTTGTTTGTCTTTATCATGATCAGATTCTGCTAAGTCTTGCACTAATCTTAGTTCAGGTGTCTGAAACCTGCATACTCTTAAAATGAACCATAAAATGTGTCTTCCAACTGAACAAAAAGCCCGAAAAGCATATAGCTACTTTGGAGTTGATACTTGATAGCCATGGTGTATGATGGAATATGGTTTCAACTTTCAAAGAAACGGTAAACTGTTTCAAGGTAAAAATATGAAAAACCCGAATATTCATAATGCTATTTATTTTTTTATTTGCAAAACCCGAATATTCATAATATCGATTAATCGTTAAAAAACATGATCCACTCACTCTTTTGTATGTCAAAATTGGACATGCCTATGATTTACCTTTTTTGTATTTTTTTTTTTAAAATTCATTCATGATATGATACTGGGAAAACGCCCAGTAACAATTACAAGTGGAATCAACTAGTCTATTACAAGGCTAACTAAATCATATGCTAACCAGACTCATACCGTCTGTAGTATTACAAATTGAGAGATCCAATAAAAAGTTGTAATTTTGTAATGCCTATTATTTTATATGATTTACCCTTTTGTATTTGGTAATGAAACAAACTGGTAATACGTTAGAGAATATTGTTAGATAGGGATGTTCTCAAAACGCTCTCACCTCTCTCTTCGCTTATTCTCTCTCTGGGCTTCATGTCTATCATCCTGAAGGTTTTATAAATCTTCATCCCAATCCGTGTGAGCAGATTACTCTCTCCATTGAATTTTCGTTTCGAATTTCAAACGGAGTTTCCATATTTTGGTTTCATTGGCCAGAAATTAGGGATCACTCATAACAAAAAACAAAAATCACTCAATTTGCATCTTTTCCTCACAATGCATGATTTCCTCAATATTCAAAAATCACAATCATCAAGAAATCAATCAGAATGCTTGATTGATGGATCAATAATAAAGCAAATTATCCCTTCCATGTATATATACTACCATAATCCCCACCCTCCAGATCATCACAATCCAGAAATACGTAAGCTATTACAAGAGCTATTACCTTTTCATCTCTATCCAGGCCTTGTTTTCCTTTTTGCACACATGGGGGACGAACTCATTGCGCAGTATGAGAGAATCAACCTGTCGAAGGAGAAGGCTTTTCGCCTTGTTGCTCCGGGTTCTTTCAAAAGTGTGGATGAAGCTTCCCAACCTCTTTTCCTTGCGGCCAAGATCATTAGCCCAAGGAAGAAGAGAGTCGATTTCATGATCGAAACCATGAAGCGGGTTTGGTCCAGGGATCGAGTTACTCGGGACACGGTCGAGGGGAATGACATGGGCGACAACATGGCCTTGTTCGAATTCAGCGACCTGCGAGACCGAATCCGAGTGATGGAGACCTCCCCCTGGTCTTTTGAAAATTACTTGGTGGTGTTCGTCGAAACGGATGGTAGGGAGCCCATTCGCCATCTCCCCTTCAATGAGGCTTCTTTTTGGGTCCATGTGGTGGCTATGCCCCCGATTTTGATGGAACCTGATATGGCGGGCATGATCGGCGACCATTTGGGAACCTTTATCGACGTGTATCACAACAAATATGGTTCTTGTAAGGGGGGAACCCTCAAGATCAGAGTTATGCCAAACAAGATTAGAGTTGTCCCTCAAGATTAGAGGTTTATAAGCCTCTGGGGAGGGTGGTTACCGTGGATGATCACGGTATTGACTACCATTTCTACTTTCAGTACGAGAGGTTACATGCATTCTGCCACCTCTGCGGCTGTCTTGACCACTCCAAAAATGACTGCCAATTGAAGAACACACCACTGAGGGACTCTGCGATGCCTATGGGATTTGGTAATTGGATGCGTTACGAGAACGATCAACCCTTCCCTCAACCAGGACCAGGACAACGGACAACTCCACCAACGGCGGATCCAAGAAGCTCAGGCTAGAGTGATCTACCAGGAACCTACTCCGATGGATACAGATAACTCACCTGCTCCGGCAACTACAACGCCACCAGCGGCAATCGGCAGAAATCTGGCTTCATTACTTCCCCACCATCAACGCATGAGTAACGGCCATTTTCCTGCGGAAATCACTCCCCAACGAATTAATCTTGAGAGTTATGACAGTAATGACAATAATGGTATTAATGGAGGTATTGATGGTATTAATTTCGATTCTCCCGTTGGTGCTTTTACTGGCTCTTCATCAATTCCTCTTTCATCGGGGAGTACTTGTAAGACTACTAAGGATTACATTCCCTTAAGAGTTAAGGGAATTGATCGCCCAGGTGCTTTCTCTGTGAACAAGGGTGGGCAACTGGTTATCACCACACCTATCAAGGATACAAACAATATTTCAAGAGCACAACCATTACGTACCGATGAATTTAAAGATGGTGCTGTGTTTCTTTCTGACTATGAGGCGGCAAAGGCTTGGGCGGAAGCCTTGGAATCGGAGCCTCGAATGCATGGATCATCTAGGGTGGCATCTCTAGATCCTGATTTGGTTCGTACTCTCACCACACATCAGATTCGAGGCATCTGTGCTTCTACGAAAGGAAACAAACCATTATGTCCACCACCTGGTTTCGAGGGGGTTAAGATAGTAGAGCTTACCTCAGAAGATGAAGAGAACCGTGCCAGAACTATGCCTTTGAAACTTCTCCAGGGTACTGCTGAGGTAGAGCCTTTTTTTCGTCGACCAAGGAAGGAGCCAATGGAACAGAAAACAAAGAACAAAGCTGAAAAAATACTGGAAGAATTAGCAAGAAGGGGCTGGAACGGCGTTGGAGGGATTCAGATTCAAGCAGATAGGATATCTCCGCCTCGCCAAACAACAGTGTCGGTGATGAATCCAAGGCCAGTAGCAGTGAACCCGCGTTACCTGGTGGGGGCAGCGTCCAAGCAAGTAGCGGAGGTGCTTCAACAGGCCACATCTGCGCTGACAGCCCAGGATGAACAGGCGGCAATGGCATTCAAGTCGACATTGACGGCGGCAGCGACCAAGTCAACGGTGGCGGGGATAGGAGCCACGACGGTGGGGCAGCGTGTCGGCAAACAGGAAAGCTCGACTGGAGGTGGAGCCACTGCGACTGGAGGTGGAGCAGCAATGATGGCGACTGGAAGAGGAGCCGCGGCGACCGCGACTGGTGGAGGAGCCACGACGACAACGATGCAGCGTGGTGGCGCTCAGGCGACGGCGATCCAGCTTGGTGGCGGCGATCCAAGCTGGTGGAGGCCAGGCGATTCAGGTTGGTGGCGCCAAGGCGACGGCGACCCAGCTTGGTGGCGCCAAGGAGGCGGCGATCCAGGGTGGTGGAGGCCAGGCGATGGCGGTCCATCATGGTGGCGGCCAACTTAGGGCGGTGGCACCGACGGGTTTCAATGTAGAGGCAGTTTCTGAATTAGGAGCATCGCCGACGAGAAAACAGGATGAAAATCCACTACTTTTTGGATTTTCTGAGTCAGACTGCGTGGTGATTAATAAGGGCCTGGATGGATCAGCTAAAACAATCCAATTTCTGGAAAAAAGGAAATGGGTTCCAAAATTGGGCAGGAATAAAGAAGCCCAGAATGCTGTTGTGGCTGAGTACTCCCCTTCTCATGCCCAACTGACAGTATTTAAAAGGAAATTTTCTTGTGCAGGAGATGACGAGGACCAGTACATGATCTCAGCAAAGAAAAAGTTGAAGTCCGACCCCATTCAACCAACAACCACTCCGGGAATTCTCCAGTTTGTAGTGGGACCCCCAACAAAAGGACCAGCGGCGGCGATCGGGAAGACCCGGTCCCGCCAACATCCATGAGTCTCCTAAGTTGGAACTGCCGGGGGCTGTCGCACCCCCGCGCAGTTAGACATCTCAAGAACCTCATTCGCAAATTTTCCCCTTATTTAATTTTCTTGTCTGAAACAAAATGTTCTTCTAGTATTATGATTATTTTACGAGACTCACTGGATTTACATGGTGTCTGTATTGACTCCCATGGGAATTCGGGTGGTCTAGCTTTATTTTGGAATAAAGATTTGGAGGTTTCGGTTTTGGGATATTCTTTCAATTTTATCGATTGCAAAGTAAAAGACCCCCAAACTAATTTAGAATGGCGTTGTACAGGTGTATATGGAGAACCAGTTACATCAAAACGCCCACAATTCTGGCAAAATTTCTCATCACTTTCCAACCTATCTACCTTACCATGGGTGTGCATAGGAGATTTCAATGAAATCCTACACCAGAGCGAACAGGAAAGTGCTAGAAGAAGATCATCTTGTCAAATCGATAACTTTCGACTTGCACTAGGTCAATGTAACTTATTTGACTTGGGTTATGAGGGGTATAAATTCACATGGTTTCGAAATTGGAAAAATCCCCGTACAGTTAAGGCCCGATTGGATAGAGCTGTTGCAACTACTGATTGGAGGAATCTTTTCTCAACAGCTACTCTAAAACATCTTTACAGCCATCATCGGACCATGTCCCTATTCTATTGCAATTAAGGAATCCATCTAGGAATTCCATACAGAAGGCAGGACGTAAACCATTTCGTTTTGAAAATTACTGGATACAATCTCCTGAATGTCAGAATAAAGTGGAGGAGCACTGGAATGGACGAGCCCCGGACCTTCCGTCTGCAATAAAACAGTGTTCGAATGGACTCCTATCATGGGCGAAATCAGAATTCGCAAACCAACGCCATGAACAAGATAGACTCACCAATCGCCTACAGACTTTCCAACAGGGCGTCATATCCTCGGATGTACAACAGGAAATGGCAAATTTAAAGTTACAGCTCGAGAGGCTTCTGGATATGGAGGAGGCTAGATGGAAACAAAGAGCGAAACAACATTGGCTTGAGAAAGGTGACAGGAACACAAAGTTTTTCCATTCCTTCGCCAATAAATGAAGGAGTAGGAACACAATTCATAGCCTGAATGATAATCATGGAAGATGGTGTACTAATGATGGAGATATGCAAAATATCATCACAAACCACTTTGGTACCATATTCGAAAGCTCAAACCCCTCCCCGGTAATTATTAACCATCTTGCGGATATGGTTCCGCCGAAGGTCACTTCAGAAATGAATGATATCTTATTGAGGCCCTATTCTGCTGGGGAGGTGCATGCTGCCTTAAAAAATATGGCCCCAAACAAAGCACCTGGTCCAGATGGGATGCCGCCCTCCTTTTTCCAGCAATTTTGGCCTATTGTTGGACAAAAGGTTACTCATGAGGCACTACAGTATTTAAATGCTGGAAAATCCATGACTTCTCTAAATGAGACTAATATTGTGCTAATCCCAAAGGTTAAAAAGCCGAAGGACATAACACATTTTCGCCCAATTAGTCTATGCAATGTGGTATATCGTATAATTTCTAAGTGCATAGCGAACAGACTCAAAAAAATCTTGGATGGAATAATCTCAACTCATCAGAGTGCGTTTATTAAGGACCGTCTCATCTCAGATAACATCATAATATCCCACGAGGCTCACCACTATATCAAGAGGAAAACAACTGGTAAAAAGTGTCATTTGTCAATCACATTGGATATGAGTAAAGCTTTCGACATGATCGAATGGCCTTTTCTCCTTAGGGTATTGGAGAGAATGAGTTTTAATAGTGCCTTCATTTCCCTCATTGAAAGTTGTGTTCAGACGGTCCGTTTCTCTTTTATGCTAAATGGGAAATGTTTTGGAAGAGTTACTCCATCAAGGGGGCTAAGACAAGGAGACCCCTTATCACCCTATCTCTTCATTATATGCACAGAGGTTTTCTCTCAAATGTTACAATCCCAAATTCGGAGTAGAAGGTTAAATGGAATAAAAATTGCAAGAAATGCTCCAATTATCTCACACCTGCTTTTCGCGGATGATACGCTAATATTGGGTGAGGCATCGACTCAAGAGGCGACAGCACTGATGGAAGTTCTACAATCCTATGAGGAGGCATCGACTCAAGAGGCGACAACACTGATGGAAGTTCTACAATCCTATGAGGAGGTTTCGGGGCAGAAAATCAACCTAGAAAAATCCTCGATTATGTTTAGCCCAAATTGTTCGGACCAAGAAAAATTGGATGTCTTATCAATCCTTCACATGACGGAAGCAACAACCCATGAAAAGTATCTAGGATTGCCAACGGTCTTTGGTAGATCGAAGAAGGCTGACTTAGACGGACTAAAGACGAAGATTTGGAATAGAGTTGAAAGTTGGGAACATAAACAACTCTCTAAGGGTGGAAGAGAAGTCCTCATAAAATCAGTTCTTCAGGCTATCCCGACTTATACTATGTCGTGTTTCATGCTACCAGACAACCTTATCAATGACATCCATAATCTATTAGGACGTTATTGGTGGGGCACGACAAGCAAGAAGAAGAAGATACACTGGGTCAAATGGATCAAGATGTGTTTCCCGAAGAACATGGGTGGCCTGGGTTTTAAGGATCTAAAAACTTTTAATATATCCATGCTAGGAAAACAGGCTTGGAGGATTTTAGTCAACCAGGACTCGATGGTGGCAAAAATTTTAAAGGCTAAATATTTCCAGAACACTACGATCATGGAGGCTAAGTTGGGTCGGGATCCATCATATGCATGGAGATCAATCCTAGAGAGCGGTGATTTGTTATCAAAAAGAACTCGTAAGAGAATTGGTTCTGGAATGGCGACATCCGTTAAAACGGGCAGGTGGCTTCCTAGAAGTGGAAATAAAAACCCGTTATCACTCCCTGAACATTATTCGGATAGTATTCTGGTTAATTCTCTCTTGCTAGACGATGGTTCGCGATGGAACGAAGATCTTATTAAGAGCAACTTCAATGCTGAAGAGGCATCTTTGATCTTGTCCCTCCCAAGAGGAAGGGAATCTAACACTCCAGACAAATGGATCTGGCATCCATCAAAGGACGGTAAGTATACAGTGAAATCAGGATATAACATTGGTATTAATTGCCCGGATTTTGTCAATGCAGGTAACATGACATCTGGGAGTTCAGGCCCATCACCACATTGGAGGAAGCTATGGGAAATGGCAGTGCAACCGAAGACAAAGCACTTCATCTGGAGAATTTGTAAAAACAACCTCCCATCAGCGGAGAATCTATGAAAGAAGAAAAGACAAGGGGAGATGTCATGCTTAAGCTGCATCGCGGAGGATGTAACCCTCGAGCATATGTTTTTCCATTGTCCTCTAGCGCACAGTATTTGGTACGCGACAAACCTCCATGACAGTATCTTCAAATTCCAGCAGCCAAATGCAAGCTTATGGGTTCAAGACATGATCATTGAAATAGATCCATCTGAGATGGTGGCCATTGCAACATTTCTAGCTCAGATCTGGCATCATAGGAACAAACTTCTAGATGGGGAGAACCATGAGCTTAACCCCCAACAATGTGTCCTCTATGTGACTAGGATGCTGGCTGACCTACAAAGACTAACAAAAGGGCTGGTGGTACAGCCTAACACGAATACACCTATCCCTGAACCAGTGAGGGAATATACGCTTTCATTTGATGCAGCCATATCTACTGACTCAACATGCATAGGTTGGTTTGTAGCTGCCCCATCCGGTGAATGGGTGTATGGTGAATCACGATGCATCCCTGGAGTATATGAGGTGAGATGTGCCGAGGCTATGACCCTTCTATTGGGATTACAAGCGGCGGTAAACAAAAGAATTCCAATCAATAATATACTAGGGGACTCACAAATTGTCATTAACGCAATACGAAGACAAAGTGCCCTCATAGACGAGATAGTAAAACTTTTGGAATGTGTTCAAAACCCCACAGTATTATGGGTAAATAGGCACCTCAATGTTGTTGCCCACTCTCTAGCTCGGCATGCCAAGCTTTCTGAAGAAGTTTTTTCTCAATGGGATACAATTCCTGATTTTGTAACTTTTTTACCAATTTAATTAATGAAATGAAATTTATACTTCAAAAAAAAACTGGTAATTTTTTATGTTTAATTTAGAGTCAAATCATATACATATACGTTATATACAGTGTACATATCCATTAAAGTAGATAACTAGTATTTAGTTATATTATATTTATACTTTAAAAATAAACTAATTCATACATTTTATGAAAATAAACTCAAATTTACATTTTAACAATTTTGTATTTACTAATTAGAGTAGCCCGGTGAGCAATTCTAGGCCCAAATGTGGTTCAATTCATGAAAAATCAGAAGCCCAATTTGCACATAGGCGTTGTTGACTTCTTGTCGTCGAAGTCTTTAACCTCAGATAAACCTCGGCAGCTCGAATTCTTAAACCCTTTCTTTCTCCAAAACCTTCACAGATACAGTGCCACGACCACCATCCACTCTGCCGCCGACGAAATTCATCTGCCGAATTGATCGACGGAGTATCCGGTGGTTCCACCCCCTTTTCGCCCGGCTGAAACTCGACAGCCAGCGCCCTGCTATCCCAAGCTTCCCATTTCTTCAATTTGTCTGAGGTAGCAAAATTTGATCTTGGAAAATTTCAATTCAATGCGAGCTAATGTTTTCTGATTATTCATTGAATACTTGCAGTATTATTTACAGAGTTTCATTTTTTTCTCTGAATTATCATATTCATCTTACAATATACATTACTAGTTTTTTCAATAGTCATGCACGGGTGTACGTTTTATTTTTCCCATAAAAGACATTGGCAGATTGAAGCAAGCATATGATTCAGGAGCATATGTTTCTGGCATGATATGAAGTAGTAACTAGCCTAGTTCCGACTCACAGACAACAACATGCTGAATTGGGGCTTAAATATACTGTGGTAGATAATTTTGACTGCTCGTGATTGATAGAGTTATTGATGTTTTGGTCAAAGGAATAGACTTTATTAGTAGGTGTGTGACTTTGGGAATGAAGTCTGATTGTGAATAAAAGTCCTACCTATTTTTTCCGGAATGACCTACATAATAAAAAGCATTATGATATGTTGGTTGATGTTTTGATTACTTTTTTAGAGAAATATTTGTCTTTATATTGTATTCTTGATGCAATTTTTAAGTCAATTTCATATATTATGAGAATCCTTATTAACTGTGTATTCTATAAAGTACTTTGATGTTATTGAAAGATAGCTAGGTTGAGATTTGGTTAAAATATTTGGATAAATGGTTTTTTTTTTAATAAAAAATTTGATCTTGTATTCATTATACACGTGTGAAGAATTAATTTAAACTGCGGTACTAACTCCTTTCAGAATTTATTAAGGTGCACCCCTGTCAAATAATGGCGATGAGGGCAGCAATAATTAAGACCGCAGTGGCACCCAGAGCTTTCAGAGCCCTACTCTTCTCCACTCAGAGAACTTCACCATACCCTTCTGCTCCCCCTGTCCAGGATCAGACTCCAGCTGAACCCTCCAACAATCTCTTCGTCTCCGGTACTTATTCTCATTTACTACATCACTTTTTTGTTGTGCAGTGTGATAATTATATAGACAATAACTCTTTTGAATGGTACTTATTTTACTTATGTACTTTGTAAAAAAAAGTCAAATAATGAAACGAAATGGGATTGAAGTTGTTTGATGTTGGAAATTACATTTCTAAGCCAATAGTAAAAAAAAATGTAGGCCCTCTCTTCACATATTGTAATCTTTGTTGTTTCTACTGATGAGAAATTAAGCATATGCTTACCGAGTCTGTATTGCTACTTGTTTGGGGCTTGCTGACAAAATGTCCATTCTAGCACAGCTGGCCTCACTGTTGTATACTTCCACATGAAGAGTTGGAGAACTGTTTTTCCGTCGTTCAACTTTTTAAATCTTTTGTCATTACATTAGTGAACGCACACGTTATAGAACTTGTAAATGTCCATTTTTTATATCAGTCACTGTTCGAATCTTAGAAATGTATGACATCTAATTCCTTATATGGGATAAAAACAGGTTTAGAATCAAATACAACTGGAATCTTTGCATTCTTGTAAAATGGTTCCCTGCTTTTAGGCTTTTTACATAGCAGATATACTTATCGTCAGAGAAGTTTTGTTGACAACCTTCTCATCAATGGTCAATGCTCTTTGAGCTTTTATCTTACTGGTTGGGACTTTATCTTACTGGAAATCTTTTCTTGGTTCTGTGCTCTGGTAGAACTTTTGCTTGATTGCTTGTAAATAACTTAGATGTGGAGGTTTATAATTAGAATCACAACTAAGTCTTACTTGGCTGGATTTTTTATGGCAACTAGAGTTGCTAGTTAAAGCTTTTTTCAGGTGGCTTGAGTTCCAGTATAATCTCGAACCTCTTTTGTACTGAAGTTATTGTACATGGTTTATCTGGACTTGGTTTTGGGGGGCCAATATAAGCCCCCCTAACTTCAGTGAGTTTAAATAGAATATTGGTAGAATATAGGACCCTACATTTGTTTCTGTATGGTCCTTTTTCTGCTTGCTCTTGCAGTTGGATGGGGAAGTTTGAGCCTGTCACATTTTACTTGACAAATTAATGGGGAAGTTTGAGCCTGTCACGTTTTACTTGACAAATTAATGATGGCCATTGTATTCTGTACTTATAACTTAATTGTGTTTCAAAAGTAGCTTTTGGTTGCCTCAATCAATAAGAATTGGGAGGATAGTGAATCAGTTTACTGAAAATTACCTAATTAAATCCTTAATTCGAATGAGCTTGTGAATAACATGACGAGTTGATATGATCCATGCAAGTGCAACTGGCATCTTATGATATTAATAAAGCTTACTTTTGTATTTTCAGGGCTCAATAAGCGTACAGTAGACGAGGGACTTAAAAAAGCCTTTGAGGAGCATGGCGAAGTAATTCATGGTAAGTTGGATTCTGAACTCCCATCAAGCTCATCTCATATATACAAACGCCTCATGACTTATCATGTTTTTGCATTGTTTTAAAACATGCAGCAAGAGTGGTGAAAGATCGGCAAAGTGGGTATTCCAGGGGCTTTGGCTTTGTCCAGTACAAAACTGTAGAAGAAGCAACAGTTGGTAAAGAAAAAATGGATGGCACGGTATGTTGTCAAAAAAATTCTTATGAACTCATGTTTTTGGACAATCCTAGGTTTAGTTGACCTGATTCTGGTTTTTGATGCTCTCACTGAAGTAGAATAGTAGTAGGATTAAAGGCAACTTATAATTTATATCAACTTTATTCCCTGGGCTTCTTTTCACTCGACTTCAATTTTGCAGTTCTTGGATGGCTGGGTTATCTTCGCGGAGTATGCAAAAGCTCAACCACCGAGAACTCCTCGGCCACAGCAGCAAGAGCAAGGCTCTTATTCAAACGGCTTTAACAACAACAATAATTTTCAGGGGCGAAGATACTAACTAATTCGGAATTATAGCTTTCTTTTGTTTTTCGAACACAGGTCTGAATTTCTGTGACTGACTTATGCTACTTATGATTGAATCCATCCATTCTTATTGGGTATTGATAGCGTTTACTGTCGTAAATTCATGTATTGAGGACCTTAATGATACTTGAATAAACTGTAATTTTTGTTCCATTCTTGATTTTGATTTTCCGAGGAGAACGTTTATGGCAACTTTTGAGGTAGTGTCTGAATTTGCCCGTGACAAAAGCATACACTATGTTGACTGCTAATAATGATTATTCTCGTGAGCTAATACGGACTACGGAGTATGTGCTTTACACTGTAATATCCTCGTACGGATTTCACCTTTTCTAATCACAATTATAATCTAAAGTTTCACACCCATGGGTTTAGCCTAGTGGTTGTGACATTGGTTCAATTGTCCTTTGGTTGTGAGTTCGAGTCTCGGTTGAGGTTGAGGTTGTGAGTTCGAGTCTTGGTAGCGGCAGTTTGGGGATTTCCTTGTTTCAAGGGTCACTTGTGCGCACCGAGCAGTGGACCGGCCAATGGTTCTTGGCGCTAGGTTACCATCAGGCCCGGCCTTGAGCCGGCACAACCGGTACTTGTGAACAGGGGGCCCCAAAATTTTAGAATTAGGTATTTATGTATTTACATTTATTTATTATTTTAATTAAATTCTTTTTCAATTTTCATTTTTTTTGTCCGATTTCCATTCTTTTTTGGAATCATAGCCGCAGACGTCTCACGTTTCCACCCCTTCAAATTCAATCTTGATTTATTCAACCTAATCAATGAAATCATTTAATGTTTTTTCCAATTTCCAAGTTTTCATTCAATGGGTACAAAGTTTTTAGAAGAGACATTTTCTACATGTATTTTTCATTCACAACAAGAAGAGACAAAGACCTTTCGATATATTATTTTTTTATTCATAAGGTTTGGGGAGGCCAATACATCCCCTCACTAATGTGAATTTGCACCCAAATTGTTTTTCTTGTTTTGATACTTTGTTTAAATTTTTTTATAATATTATACTAATATATTATAGAGGCCTCATTTTTTATTTTGCACAGGGCCTCCAAAATGTCGGGGACGGCCCTGATTACCATGATTTATCTCCTCACCGAGGTCTGTGGTGCCGGATGGGTGGGCCCGTGGTGCCGGGTGGGTGGGGCGTTGCGGGCGAGCGATATTATAATCTAAAGTTTCCACTCATATGAAGCTACAATGTGACATGTGATTTTCTTTAAGAGGAGGTGTCCTTGTTGAGATCAGTCCGACCTTTTACATATTAAGAATAATCATTTAGTGTATTATTGTTGATTTACTCACTTTCATGTATGATTTTCTCTCTTTTAAGACCGGTATGTACATATTAATCATTGAGTGAGACTAATGAAGAGAGTCTAAATAATTAATTATGTTTATAAACTAATAAAACTTTTTAGATATATGAACAAACTAAAAGTAATATACAAATATATCTCCTTTTATCATAAATTTATAAAGAGAATGTAATCAAGGATTAGAATTGAATTTCTTGAATTGTGATTGGCTAATTGAAATAATTTGATGTAACCAAGTAATTAAAATATTATCCGCAACGCTGTTTCGGCTTCGATGTAACGTTTATGAAGGTCGTTGCCCGTTGGGATAAAGTATTGAATGCGGAAATTCGTGGTGTTTTTCCACAGCACTGCCACTGCCAGTACGTGTTTTTCTCCCGATTGGAGGAAAGATTTCACCATTGTTGAAATCACCGATGAATTACCTATTTATGTAAAAATTAAATAAATAAATCATACTCACCATTGTTAAAATCATTCCCAGTTTCTTTTGCTTTCAGTAACATTCAAGATTAATACTAGTCACTTATCTTTTGACCTTTAGGTTTAGGAAGTCTCCTATGAATTTTATCATAAATATTTTGTACATGGTTATTAATTAATCATGTCATAAAATTTAAACTTCATGATAAATAACTATATACAAATTATAAATAACATATTTCCCAATGTGCAAATTTTATGACGGATAATTTATAATGAGTCCTAGTTTGCTTAAATTTTTATATAGATCAGTTCAATTAAGTAGTTCAATTAAGTTAACTGGTATAAATACCAAATGATTTTTTGGGATTTTCAGAAGAACACGTGAAAAATTATTTGGGATTTTCTGGACGTGTTCTTCATGTTCTTGACACGATTTCCCGAATCCGGTAAGTTCGACGGTGAGACATCAGATATTTTAATTATAAAATTCTAAATAATAAAAATAACAAAAGTACCCTTTGAGGTGTGATGACGGAACTATGTCTAGGGCTATAAATTATCCAAATTTATATGTTGGTGCTAGAAATTATGCACTTTTTAAATTGGGGATAGAAATTAGTTATTTGACATATGGTGGAGCCATAAAAAAACAATTTAGTCTTTATTTAATATATGTAAAATTTTCAATTCAGATCAATATTAAAAGTTACCTAATTCACGATGAAAACTGATGAAATTCGATGAATTACCTTTTTTACTTAATCAATATTAAAAAAAAAATTCATCCCAAAAAAAAAAAAAACTTAATCTTATCATATTTTTTTCTTTCTATGTGGCATTTCTCGGTCGTCTAAATAATAATGTCGTGAATTGTTTTGCCTCTCCCTGAATCTTCTCCATAAAATTGTGGCTGACCATGTTTGCCAACATTCGAGTCGTACGGCATTCCACAGGAGCAGGAGGAGATGCTGTAGGGAGTTGGGTGTGTGCACGACGAGATGCCCCAAATCGCCCGGCAACCGTTTTTCATCGGAATTAATTAACGTAAGATTTGATTGGACCACGAAATAATAATGTGGAAGTCGGAGGCGTTGCCATGTCGCATGGGCAAGACACAAAATTCACAAATTTTTTTTGGATATTTTGTTGAGAGAACCAAATCAAACACCTCCACACTCTCTGGACTCCGGACAGCAACGCGACATGCCTCTTCAGGTGATGCGGTCGCTTAGCGACTCTGTCTCCGTCCCACCTCAAGTTGCATAGAAAAATAATTACGGCCGAATGAAAGTAAATTTGAGAAATAAATGAAATAATAATTGGAGTAGATGGAAAAATAGAAATGAACGTTTTTTTATCATACAAAAATCTATACATTTAAAGATAAGACGACAAATAAAGAAACAGTATTGTTTAACTTGGGACAGAAGGAGTAACGATAAGACATTCATTATTTAAAAAACAAGAAGTGTTTCTCTTTGTTAGAGGGGAAACCTCAATGATGAGGTATAATCGTATTACTGAATATATACACAGTACATGGGTAAACCCTAACTAATACAGTGTGGGCTCAAGGCCCAATAGTACTCTAACAACCCCCCTTAAGCTAAGCGCCGGGTTACCAGAGACGCAAAGCTTGGATCTAAAAAACTCAAACAATGCCTTCGGAAGACCCTTGGTGAAGATGTCCGCCAGCTGCAACGAAGTAGGAACATGACTAACACGGAGCTTAGCTGAAGCAACCAACTCCCGAACAAAGTGATAGCCAATGTCAATGTGCTTGGCCCGCTTATGAGCCACTGGGTTCTCAGCCAAGAAAATAGCACTATTGTTGTCACATAACAACAATGGCGAGCCATCTAGAGGACACTGCAACTCCCGAAGATGATGAGAGCCATACAACCTCTGCAGCTGTGTTGGCAAGAGCACGATACTCAGATTCCGAACTCGAGCGAGACACTGTAGGTTGTTTCTTGGCACTCCATGCACCAAGTTACTGCCTAAAAACACTGCATAGCCATAAGTTGATCGTCGAGTCTCCAAACAACGAGCCTAATCCGCATCAGAGTAAGCACAAACATCAGAAGAACCTCCAGAGCGAAATGTGAGACCGTGATGAGGGGTGCCAGCCACATAGCGAAGAATCCTAGTGACCGCGGCAAAGTGATCCTCGTGAGGGTCCTGAAGATATTGACTAACTGAATTCACTGCAAATGCTAAATCAGGGCGAGTGACAGTTAAGTACTGAAGTGCACCAACCAAAGATCGATAGAGAGTCAGATTACTGAATGGTTCACTAGTGCTGATGTGAAGCTGTGACAGTGGAACAAACGGAGTGGTCACCGGAGAAGATCAGTCATACCAGCCCGACTAAGTATACCCCTTGCATACTTAGCCTGTCCAAGAAAGAGACCAAATGGAGTGGTGGAGACCTCAAGACCAAGAAAGTAGTTCACGAAACCCAAGTCCTTAATCGAAAATTCCTTATCAGTCCTAGTGATGAACTGGAGAATTGCACCAGGATAATTGCCTGTCAGAATCATGTCATCCACATAGACAAGCAAGTACAATAAGGTGGATCCCCGAGAGAAGACAAATAAAGATGGGTCAGAAGAGCTGCAACGAAACCCAAATTGCTGGACATATGAATTAAAGCGGTTAAACCAAGCCCGAGGAGCCTGTTTGAGTCCATAAATGGCCTTTTGAAGACGACAAACATAATCAGGCCGAGTAGGGTCCTTGTAACCAACAGGTTGTGCCATATATACCGGAGTATCAAGAACACCATTGAGGAAGACATTCTTGACAGCAAGCTGATGAAGAGGCCATTTTCTCAAAGTGGCAATGGCAAGGACCGTGCGAACAGTAGCCGCCTTGATCGCTGGACTAAAGGTGTGATCAAAGTCAAAACCGGGAATCTGAGAATACCCTTGAGTGACCAGGCAAGCCTTGTAACGATCAATAGTCCCATCAGGTCGATACTTCAGCCGAAAGACCCATTTCGAACCAACAATGTTGGTGTTGGATGGTCGAGGAACCAACTCCCAAGTCTTCTGATGTCGAAGGGCATCCATCTCCTCGTCCATAGCACGAACCCATTTCGAGTCTTTGAGAGCTGCACGATAATCTCGAGGCTCGAAATGTTTCATAACCTAAGCAAGAAAACATGTAGTAATAAAATCTGGCCGGGATATCACACGGCGAGTTCCATCCTGGTTTCTGGTAACCATCGAATATGACGACGAGGAGAATCTGAGTCAGATGACGAATCAGAACTAGAGCCAAAAGAAACCGGAGAACCTGGAGTAAAGCTAGTCGAGGAACACGACGACAAAGATGGCGGGGAAGGCGAGCTAGTCGAGGAACCTGACGGCGAAGATGGCGGAGAAGGCGATGGCGATAAAGTAGGCAACGCCACTAGAGGAGTAGTTGGAATAGATGAAGCTGAAGTATGATAATCTGACGAGCAAATTGAGCAAGGTCGAGAAGATGGTTGAGTAACTGCTGAAGGTGCAGTTGATGCCGCTGCAGGCTCAAAAAATGAGGAGATCTCCAAATCTGAAACAGACCGACTACTCCCAGAAGATGCAACATAGGGAAATAAGGTCTCATCAAACTGGACATGGTGAGAGACATAGATGTATCCAGTAGTAGGATCGAGACACTGGAAGCCCTTGTAGCGAGAGCTATAACCAATAAATACACATGGAATAGACCGGGGTGCAAACTTGACTACAACAATGACACGTAAGCAAGGATACACACGACAACCGAACGGATGAAAAAGTGTGTAGTCTGGAATAGTCCCAAAAACAACCTCAAAAGGTGATTTTCCACCAACAACTGAGCTAGGGAGACGGTTGATTATGTAAACCGCAAAAGAAAATGCTTCTACCCAATAAGCATTCGGCACAGATGAGTGATATAACATAGCAAGGCCAACCTCTGTGATGTGGCGATGCTTCCGCTCAGCACGGCCGTTCTGAGCAGGTGTATATGGAGAAGACATCTGATGATGAATGCCGCAAGAGATGAAGTGTGCCTGGAGACGATGATTTGTGAACTTCATACCACCATCTATCTGAAAGATCTTAACCTTCGCAGAGAATTGAGTCTCAACAAACTTCTGAAACTGTAGGAACACATCATAAAAGTCCGACTTATGCCGCAAAGGGAAAAACCACGTGAATTGTGAAAAGTAATGAATACAGCATAGTAAGAAAAACCTCCCACTGATAAAACTGGAGTTGGTCCCCACAAATCACAATGCACCTTATCCAATAACTGTGTAGCCTGCTTGTCACTAGCGAAAAAGGGCAAACGAGTGCTCTTGGACATTTGACAAGAAGAGCAACTGACAGGCGCATGTAAAGGAGAAGTGGAAGAAATATGACCCCGTCTACTCAACAACTGAACAGTGTCATAGGACATATGACCAAGCCGGGAATGTCACAACTCAAAAGATGCCCGTAATTTCCCAGAACGTACATCACTCAAAAAGGCAGAATCACTAGTCTGAAGGTAATAAAGACCAGAATCATGACGACCTCTACCAACTATATGTCATGTAAGCTTATTCTTAATAGAAAATACATCGGCATCGAATGTAATACTCACAGGCAAATCACGAGTAAGTTTACTAACAGACAATAAACTTCTAGTAATTTGAGGAACCACGAGCACATCACGAATTGATAAACCAGCAACATTGCACTGACCAATATGAGACACATGTATTGATTCACCATTACCAACATAAATACTGAAACCATAATAGAGATGTACCTTCTCAAGATGACGAGAACTACTAGTCATATGGGACGTAGCACCAGAATCAACAATGCATTGATTAGCGGAGTGACCAGAATTAAAACGATCGAAACGAGTTGCCTTGTCTGCAATCCAGCAATTGAAGATCCAATTGAATAGACAAAAAATAATAATACCAACAAGGAAGAAAGTTTCTTGGGTTTGGTGGTCAGGCAGGGACAAGGGAGCATAAAACAAAAATCATCTAAGATTCATCCAAAGATAGGGCCGAAAATTCCAAATTGGCACACCAATACTCCCACAAATTATCAAATTATCAATAATCCCACAAATAAGACAAAAGTCTTATGACCGCAAAGTTTGAAGATGCTGGGCAAGTCTAATAAATTGTAAAATAACCACCACAAATTACCAATAAAAAAGCCACGTAATGGAACAGGGCTCGAAAAGGACTGCAAATAGCAAACCGACGATGGCGTGGTCTCGGCGGCGGCAGCGGTTCAACAGTAACGAGCCCTTAATACAAAGAAGATGATCGACGTGTAACGGCAGCGGTGTGACTACGAGGCGGCGGAAAAGAGATTATTTTATTGAAAAAAGCCAGTCCAAGGATCGGCACTGTCAGGGGAAACCTCAATGATGAGGTATAATCGTATTACTGAATATATACACAGTACATAGATAAACCTAGATAAACTCTAACTAATACAATGGGCTCAAGGCCCAAGACTACCTTGTAACACTCTTGTTCCACATATAGTTGAGAGCTTCACATTTCTAACACATGGCTCTATAACAAGGATGCCAAGTACTCCTATGTGACCACAAGAATGTACTAAACAAATTATATCAATATTACTTATTATTCAATACAAATCCAAATCCACAGCTAACCATATAATGAAATCGGAGGAATTGCATTGGTTCAACAATGTTTGTGGATGCGGTTGTGCTTATGATGTAAGGTTGTGGGTATGTGAGACAAAATTTTGTACGTTTTTATAAAAATGAGGGCTGAATTTTTATTTTATTTTTAAATTAAGGCCTAAGCAAGACCAGACGTGTGTGAGATCATAGATTTATTGTGAAATATATTTTTAATGTAAAAAAATAATAATAATAAAGACAAATTCTCAATGGAGATCTGTCTCATATTCTCAATTGTCATCACTCAGTAATCATGCACTCAGTAATCATGCGTAATATGTAAAAAACTAGTCTTGAAAGTGAGAAGATTGACACTGAATGATCATGTTTAATAGGTAAACTATTATACTTGAAAGTGAGAAGATTGACACTAATGATCATGGTTAATATCTAAAAGTCCATGCTTGAGAGTGAGAATGTCAACATTTATTCTTAATTTCAATTGATATTGAATTCTTGGTACTGATTTAAGAGGATAGATTATCATTAACAAATCTATTTAACAACGTATTGCATAATGCATAGGCATGTTTGCAGTGGATCAAGCTAATCAAGGTCTTTATAAAACAGTTTAATTTATAAATTATGTCACCATCAAATCTGAGTAGATGAGATTACTTTAAAGTGCACTCACTTTGCGAAAAGTGTTCCCATCCATGATTTCCTAATGTGCCCGATAATATCCAGCAAAGCCAATGTGCATATCGTTAATTCCAGATTCTTTCACTAATCCACCCAACCAACGAGCCATCATTTCTAACATCAATTAGTAGTAAGTACTCAGTATGTATACACAGTAAAGTGAACAGATGTTAAATGACAAAGTTTAATTTGAGGTAGAGGTATATATATATATATATATATGATCATGTTGGGGTTAAAATATAAATATTTCATTTTTGTTAAACGTTCGTCTTGATGTAAATATTGAAGAAACTAATTAATATAATCATTCCCTTTCCCGAACTAGAGATGATCATGGGTTGAATCCTAAATCGGGTTTAATAAGGTTCATAGTGAAATTATTACTCAAGTATGAGTAGAATATGCAAGAATTTAAAATCTATACCCTAAACTCGGCGGATATAAGGATTTATGAGTTTAAAATGGATTTAATGTCTCATGTTTATTTAGCTCGATCCCAATTAAATCTCTAATTAGACCATTTAGCTTAGTCTTAAAAATTAAATTGATAATTTTTTTGAATCAACTGATTAAGTTGTCAGAAATGGAGGGAGTATGAAATTATATTTCTTTCGTTATTATAAATATTCAAGCCAGAGACTGTTCATTTTTGTCCGTAGTCACACACAAGTTGATATCCTCTAAAATTTAATTTATGATCCATTAAAAAATGGATAAGTAGTTCTATTATAGGCTACCTAACAAATCAATTAATTTACATTTCATTATTTTATCCCCACGATCGATGAGTGATGGAGTTTAAATTATCAATTTATAAGGCTGTATATTTACACGACTATATCGTCAATGCCCGAGAGGAATGCGGGTCAGCCCGAATTCCAGCTGGTTACACGAGGGACCCGCAATATGGATTAGTAATTAATTTCCCGATAAGGACAACTAATCGGATCAGTAATGGCGATGTTGCGCCACTAACCACCACCCTTCTTTTTATATCTCTTCCTCATGCATATCCCACACCCAAAAACACGCACTCACACACTAACACCGCCAAAAAAGCGCGCATAAAACATGACAAGCTAGAATCTTCAATCTCCCAACTTTTCAACCAATTTCAGCAGAGATTTTGGATATGAAGTTTCTACTAGAACTGGTGGCGTGCTGCGGCGGCGGTGCCGGTTCGGGAGCGCCGGTGGTGAAGGAAGAGGCGAGGCTGCTGGAGAGCTCCGTACCGCCGCCGTCGTCATCCGCCGCGCGCCGGAGGAAGCGAGGGAGGATCGGCCCCAATGGCGGAAGTTCATCGGTGGATTGGCGGCCATCGCTGACCGCGATCTGCGAGGAGAACGTCCTGAGTGAGAGGGCTAAAAAGGAGAAGGAAAGGGAAAATCAGAATTCTACTGCCGTGAAATCGCCGTCACCGGCGTCGGAGAGGAGTCTCAAGCGGAAAACCACGTCGGCGCCAAAACCTCGTTCCTATTCCTCCACTAGAGAAGAAGCCAGGTGTATATCGAATTTCGATTCTTCATTTATCTAGCATTAATTTTTGATCAGGATGATTTGTAGTGTTTGATTGTTGCGATTTGGTGAATTAATTTCAGGCGGCCGGCAATACATGCGGTGATGCCGACGTTCTCGCCGGCGCCGTTCATGTTCTGATCGGAGAACACCTAGAGTACGTACGTGTACATAATCTCAATGAAGTGAAGAAATGCGCCTGGTTTTAATTTAAGTAGTCGTCGGAAAATTTGGTGGTGCTTTGAGGGTTGTACCTTGAAGACTTTAGAGAGTTGAAGTGAGGTACAATCTTCAATTACCTTCAATTCCAGCAAGAAAAATGGGGATAGGCCATTTTAAGCTTGTAGACTTGTATTACAAGTATGTCTTTTATATGTATAAATTTCATATTAGTTGCTGTTATTTCTCTCCTTAGGACCTTAATGATAATGATCAGCACGTTTCCCATTTTAATATTTGAGTAAAATTCAATTTGGACGGTTCTACTGAATTATAATGAGTTTCAAATTTTATTTTTCAATACTTTCAAGGAGATTGTAAAATATTATAAACTCTTAGTAAAATGTACTATTGTATACTTTACGTGTAATTAAAGTTACGTTCAACCAATTGAAATTTATTGTCAAAGAATGAGAAGAGAGCACTCTCAATTTCAATTTCATATTTATTTTTGTATAAGTATGGTAGTGCCCACCTGCCTGACATCACATATCTTAAAATAGAGTGAATATCGATAATTTAGTAATAACATCCATTAGCCAGTGCGCTACACAGGAATTCTCAGTGCATTTGTCGTGACTCAAATCCAAAACTTAGAAAGAATTCAAACCAATGTCTCAACATCCAGACTACACCGGTGGTTTAATATTCATTTTCTATCTTAAACAATTGTTAGTGATTAGTAAAATGATCGCTTGTTTGTTTGTCTTGAATGATGATTTCAAATATTTTATTGGATGATAAATTTGTAAGAAGCAACTCCACATCATACCACGTTGATTCCATATTCTAGCACTTACTCCCTCCGTCCCCCAAAGGTTGTCCTAGTTGTTCAGTCAAACATTTTTATACCATGTTTGACCATTAATAACTTTCATTATACTTAATATTAGAGTAAATAATTTTGATTTTTAAAAAGTACATCATACGAGGATTCTAACGATATCTCATGTGAAAATATATCATTTATATATTATAAGTTATTAATGGTCAAACATGGTGTGAAATTTTTTACTATTTCAGTAGGACATTTATAAGGGGACGGAGGGAGTATATCGCTGTCCGTTACCATGAATCATTAGTTTTAAAAAGACAAAATACTATATCCCGGTCATCCTTTGAAAAGTGAGTAATATTAAAATGTTTTTGTATTATCTCAACTTCTATCAGATTTCAACTAAATTTGTAACTAATTAATATAGGATATAATATTTTACTTTACTAAATTTCATCTCGATCTCATGTCCCATTTTACACAAATTTGACATTATAACTTTTCAAAATACTTTTAGAGGCCTTTTATATGTTCAAGGATCAAGAAATCTGGAACTTCATTATTTCATACCTTCCCGCCAAAAAAGTTTGTAGCACTAACGCACAACATGCCTTTACCATAACTTTGAGGCTCTGTTATATTTTCAGTTACAAATGTCAAATGTCATCGGAATCAGACCACCCACTCCCGCTCTCCGCCTTCCATTCCGGCCATGGTGTCGTACAACGGCTTGTGCAGAGTCTCCGGCAGGTAAAACGTCAGCAATCCCCCCAGAATTCCACACGCTCCGAACACCGCGAACGGCAGCCCGCCGCCCATCACCACCACGAACGGCGACAGAATGGCCCCCATCTGCGCCGCCTGGGTGGCGCTTCCGAGTGCCGCGTTCCGAACCACCGTCGGAAAAAGCTCGCTCGTGTAAATAAACAGCAGATTATAAGTCCCCGCCATGCCGAAGATGCCAAGAACCCCGCACACCATCTGCGCCACCGGCCATTGGCCGGACCACTTCAGCATGCAGCCCGCCACGCAGAACACGCCGCTGAACCACTGCGTTCCGATGGCCAGCGGCTTCCGGCCGAACCGGTCCAGTAAAACCGCCGTGAGGGCGTACGCCGGCAGCTCCGCCACCGAGTTGAGAAGCACGTTTAGGTAAAGGTTGGTTCCGAGATTCACCACGTTCAGACTCAGGCCGTAGTAAACTATAGACGCTAGGAAATTAATCAGCACAGTCAAAAGCAACCGAGTTCTGGTGACATTCGACCGGAGAACATCGACCAACGAGCCCGTCACCGCTTCTTCCTTGCCGGAATCCGGAATATCTGTTAGAATTCCACATTATATATCATCAATATCATCCACATGACATCTTTATTATACGTATATATGTATATTGTTCTTACCGTGATTGACGTCTTCATCGAGGGCGAGCACAACCCCCGCCGGCAGGACCTTCCCGTTCAGCTTCGCAATGTCCCGCATGATCTCCATCGCTCTGTTCAGCTTCCCCCGGATCAGGCACCATCGCGGAGACTCCGACACGAACGGCAGAACCACCACGAGGAACACGACGGAGGGGACAGAAGAAGCTACGTAGAGGTCCCGCCAGGAGGTGGGGAAGAGGTAGGCGATTCCGGCGAGGATGGCGATGCCGCCGGAGAAGAAGTAGAAGGTGGACATTCCGGCGAGGCCGCGCTTGCTGGGGCCCACGGGCTCCGTCGATAGGACGAAGGAGCAGAGGCCGGCGCCGCCGGTGCTGAAGCCGGTGAGGAACCGGAGGAGGAAGTAGAACCAGAAGCTCGGCGAGAGTGCGGTGAGGCATCCGAAAACGGCGTTTAGGATGCATACTATGATCAGTGAGCCTTTTCTTCCTAACTTTGAGTCTGATAAATGACCAAATACTCCCGCACCTGTGAAATGTGAAATCATATGATCAGATTAGGCAGTAACTTTCTTATTTTACCCTAAAATGAATAACTGAACACTACCGATTTAATGTAATGAGCCGTGTATGAAAAATTACAATTTTTACTAGTGTAGAAGAAGTGCCATCTTATAGATGATCAATTCAGCAAAGATACAATTCGATAAAGTCAATTATTTTAAATATAATCTATTTAATCATGCTAATATATTAATTTTCACTTCAATTCAATAGAAAAGATTGTTATTTTGTTTTCTATATACTAATTTTCAATTCAATTCAATAAAAAATAAGTTCAAGAAAACAGAGTTTCTTAATCATATCCAATATGCATACACCGCTTAAATATGCACCTCATTTATGTTTAGCTTCTACTTTAAATATGCACCTCATTATCAATGCATGTGTGTTTTGTTTAGAATACCTTCCATGCATATTTATGTTTTCAAAATTCTACTTGAATATTTTATGAATATTATGTATACTATTTCTGTTTGAATTAAAATATTGACCATGACATTTTGCCCTTCAATGCAGATAAAATGATGAGATTTCCTTGAGCCGCTATATTCGTTGCATGAAGACAAAGATGGATAAAATGCAGAAAAAGGAAAAAAATGCCTAATAAGTTGAAGAAACATTTGTTTGGATCTGAATTAATCGAAAAAAGTGCTATTGTTTCTGTTTATCATTCCGTCACAAATTAAACAGCATCCAATCGGAATCTAACGTTGAATTATTCCTACGTGGCGGACAAAATTATGATGAGTCAAAATTAAAGGTTGATAAAGTCAAATCAAACTCTTCCTTTTGTGTTCAGTCTACACCTGTAAGATTTTATCTCTTGTCCAAATCCCACACAATTATTTTGTCTATTCTTTTCATCCAATCTATTAAACTTTTTTTTTTTTTAAGATTCCAATCCAATCCAATCTATTAAACTAAACTTTGTATAACTCATTATTAATTTACATTAAAGCCTTTTGGAAAAAAGTTTTTTTAATAAAAACTAATAAAAGATAAGGCTGCTAAATAATTAATTACAGCTAAAACGTTATGAATTATTAGCATACCAAATTTGACTGAGAAGTTAACAAAGGTATATTCTATGTGAATAGATCCGATATCCATAAGATTACAATGAGTTGGCTGTTTGTATCCTGCTAAGTCACGTTCTACTCTCGGACCACTTTTCTCAGTTTTGTACTTTATATACAACTTTATTTATTAAATTTTCATAAATTAAAAACATAAATATATGAATGAATCATCCCTTATCTTCTTACATGAAACAGTTTTATCCAAGTTTTTTTATTCTAAAAATAAACAAGGGAACCGAAATTTTTTATAACTTCTTTTCTGGATAATCATCAAATTCATCAACATCCAAATTTTGGCTTCAAATAGCAAAATTTCCTAATCGAGTTTAATTCTTTTAAAAATCGTTAGAATTAGCATTAAAAGCACAAGCAGCTAGCTTACACAAATCATAAATTCAAAAACTGAATTCTTGCAAATAAATGCTCAACAAAATCACAAGCTCTTGGAAAATAATGCACAAAACATATTTTTAGAGGACGAATTTTTTTATAAAAAAAAAAAGAAAAGAGAAAAGAGAAAGGACGATTACCAATCATGCAGCCACCGAAAAACACGGCCTGAACCAACCCCACCTTAAATTTCTCACCACAAACCAACCCGAACTCCGCCACCGTCGAGCTTCCGGCGCCGCCAACCCACTCCCAAGATCCCGGCCGCAGCTCGCACACGCTCGCCGCCGACGAGGAGCACCCGGAACCGGCGGCGCCGCCCAAGCAACGCCACCGGGGCTCGCGGTCGGCGAAGATCATGACCATGGTGTGAAAGGCCTCGAGGGCCCATGCCAGGCTCGCAAGGATAAAGTGCCGGGCTTGCCAGGGCCCGAACTCGCCGCAATACTTGCTGAGCATGTCGTCGATGCATAGTTTCTCTTTGCGCGGCGGCGGGAGAAGGAGCGCCGCCTTAACTCCGTCGTCGGAGGGTGGCATTTTTTTCCCGTCGATGAGTGGATTTTAAATATTCGAGAATAAGTTTGATCCGAGGATTATATATGCTATCAGTGAGGATGAAAACTATGGAAACTGGAAAGTCACTTTTTTGTTAATCATTGTTTTTCGCTATCTTTGACTCTCATTAATTTCTTGGATTTATTTTTATTTTTTTATGTTTACCATTTGTGTTTATATAAAATAATGATTGAGACGCACGTTATTATTAATTGTATATTTGTACTCCCTCCGTACCAGCTGGATGTGCACAGCTGACTTTTCACGGTCTTCAATACACGTGTTTGACTGCTAATATCTTTAACTACGTATATTATAAATATATGAAAATTTGATATTAATAAACTACATGTTATGACGATTCCAAATATATTAGATACGATAATATTTTTATTTATCTATGCATTCAAAAATTCAGCCAAAATTTAGCATAGTTGACTGAAAAAAGTCTCCTGTGCAGAAACAGCTGGTCCAGAGGGAGTATATGATTTGAACAAAACCAACGTTACTACGTACTGCAACCATTTGAAAAAAATCTTTAAAATTATAAAAATATTAAATATTACGATGACTAAATAATTATACAATTATTTTCTTCTTATAAGGTTTTTATCTTTACAAGAAGGGTCCTTTTGTTTTAAGCATCATTACTGAAATTTCTGCTACACTAAAACCTAAATATTAATAAAGTTGGAATTATAATATTTTATTAACAGATATTATTATATTAACAAATTAATGATTTATTAATTTAATTTTTTATATATATGACCTTTTGAATTTTCAAGTCAAATATACTAATTAGTAAGACATGAAAAATAAATTACAAAAACAAGTTCCAAGACACATTCTATGAATGTACATTCACAAATTAATTGAATTTGTCAAGTAGTAAAAAAGTCAGTTCATTAGTATCAAGATACATACAATTAACATGATTAAAAATTGATCAATACAAAACAAATGACTATAAATTATTTTTTATTAGAAAATCTTATAATTTTGAGTGTCCTATGCAGTGATGGAACCAGACACTAATATTCGGGGGAGCGAAATCAGACTACCAAATGTTATTTTCCGAAGTCTAAACTTCAAATTGCTACAATATTATATGCAGTTAACAAAAGTTTTGGGGGAGCGGCCGCTGCCCCGTGCTTCCCAGTTCCGTCCCTGATTATATGGAACCTTTTAGTAATTAATAATTTATATATAGTTTCGTTGGGACCAATATATGTACAATCGACTTTCGAAAAAGTTAATATCTTATTATTTTATCGATTAGAATCCAATTAATTGATGAAAGATATTACACAAGTATAAATTACCAACAATTGAATTCAAATTACATACATGTCAAGCATGATTGATCAAGATTATTTGCAACGATATATTATGAACTTAGATTTTGATGGGATCAACCAACACCGACTTGATAACGTGCTTAGCGAAGGTGGAAGAATGTGTGTAGCCATCAACTCCCCTATAGAAATAATACATAAATTTTGAAAGATTGGCGATTCGATCCAGCATGAATTTGGGTATCCCACGAGCACAACCGTCAAGCCATCCATTGTTTATGTCTTTCCATGCATTTGTAAGTTGTTTCTCAAATTCACGAAATGTTTCCTCTTTAGAAGTACCATATTGTGTCATGTAACATTCCCCGGCATTGGCTATCTGTCCTTTCTTTTTTTCTTCCTGTGTCCAATAATCGTTCAAAAATTATAATTTATTCCCTATTTTTTTTAAATATCATATATTTTTAAGTATATTTTTTATGTAAATAATGATATTAATAAAACACTAATTAAAGTATACCTCATGCCCAACTATGTCGTCCATCAACCTACTTATAACTGAGCCAGCGTTTAGAATCAGGGGGTTTTGTGCGACCCAAGCAAGGTCGTCTTCACGTATAGTTTGATTCCCATCACTAATAAAAGAATTTATTGCTAACATTTCACATGCGGCAGTGACAAGTGCAACCTCCATGAACTCTTCAAAAGTTGGAAGGTGACCACTATGAATCCACGTTGCATCTTTAAAGTAGGCTCTTGCTAATGTTTTCATCTGCCAAACAAACATTAAATGTCACTAATGGGTCAAGTTCACATTTTGTGTCTATGTGATCATGAGTTCATAACAAGTCGACTAAATATTAGTTTTTGGTTTTGAAAATTGAAATTTGAAAAATATTTTGGTCCTTAGTTCTAGGAAGCCATAGAAAAATAAAGGAGAACTAAGGGTACTGTTCACGCCATGGAGGATCACGCATCATCCAAGCATAGGGGATACCTGGACTTCTCCTGTACCAGATGCCTCTCTCCTCAAAAGGATGAGGATGCCAACAGCCAAGGACAAGCATATAGAGGCTTGCACCTAGAGTGGGAATTAGCAGGATCTCTCTTAGGCTCATCTACTTAGTGCTTTCTAGTCGTTTATGTAGAAACTTATGTTTATGGGATGATTTCAGTTATACTAGTCTTGATGACGAATATTTGCTCATACAATCCTGATGTTTGGCTTTTCTTTCAATTATTATGTTGGGATTCTTTATTTATTTTTTTTAAAAAAAAAGGGAACTAAGGGTACTATTAGTGACATTTCTCATATTACAAAATATTTTTGTATGTGCTAGTATTATTAATTTTATCATGCTAAACTTTTATTTGTTTACTTCAGGATGAACTTATTTACTTAATTTCTTTTACCAAAATATTAAAAGTGTGACATGAACTAATATGTTTGTAAAGACTAACAAATCTTATATACACGTGGATTAACTAAAAAACGTATGACTTAATCTTTGTCTACCAAAACTATGTATATGAAACGCTCTCACCCAAGTTTAGGTATTTAAAAAAAAACAAATTGCATTAGACAACATGAATAATAGATTGCACCCATCCTTTCTTACATACCGATGATATTCCATAGATCATTGGGATTGTGTGATGTGAATTGGACCATCCTTTCTCCATTTCAGAAAATACTTCTAATAAGGCTTCGTAACAAAGTCTCATGTACAATGGTAACTCATTTGCGGCACTGATATCCCATCTGTTACACATCATAAACAATATCATTGGAATTTTTAATCTTATTTTTGACATATTTAATTGGAAAAAAATACGAATTTATAAAAGAGAGTGCACGCTTATAACCTTTCTATTGCATTGGTAAAAACAACGAGTTCATCCAACGTTCCATATGTATCGTAGATGTCATCCATCATAGAAGTTAGAGAAATTACTTTGGTCATCATTATACGAGAATGGCTATATTTGGGCTCAAAATAGAGTGATAATTTCCACAAATAACACTCTGCAAGTCGATCTCGGGCAAATGGAGCGTTCTTTGTAACATCCAAACTTTTCCACCATCTAATAATTTATCCAACTAAAAATAGTGAGATTTCATGTAGCATTTGCAATATGAGAAAATTTGCAATTAATCTCAACATTACACGGACTATTATAAAAAAAGCATTTATTGAAAATATTTTTTTAATAAGTTTAATAAGGTTTAGCAACATGCAAAATGTATATCTGGGGTGGAGGTCATGACTTCGATCGCAAATTCCATCTCTGAAAAGGTCAATATGCCATTTATTCCCCTGTATAGAATACTCCGTAGTGTGTGCGTGTGTGCAGGTTAATTAGTCAAAAAATAAAATAAAATTCAACTTGTACAAACACGACTTCATCAAAACACAAGGTTTATTCGACCTCCCTAATTTAATTTCATAAATGCATGTAATTTTTAATTATAATTAAATTAAAATACTTATTTGAGAGATTGTACGTACTTTGTTAAAATGCTAAGCTCCTTTTGATGAACTCTCTGGACTACATTAAAGTCCAACTTAGCGAAATGTAGTAAAACCTGATCATGCGATCCATCTTCTTCATAATCAGATATAAATTGCCTGGCTCCAATTCTGCCCATAGTCTTTTGAATTGGAAACTCCAAAGCATGTTTGATTCTTGAAGCCAAAAGCAAGTCATCAAGGTTTGGCAATATGGATTGGAGCTTGGAAGTAGTGAAAACTAGGGCTTCTTCCAAAACATGCTCTTCGTGAACCGTGAAGTTTGCTGCTTCGTACAAACTCAGCAATCCCTCAACGTTGGATATCAATGATTCTTTAAACGTCTCTTCCGAACCTATGAATTTCTTCAGCACATCTGTCCAAAAACAATTCGATCAATGCAGAAAATTTAGAGGTCCCTGTAAAACCAGTCTCAATTGAGACCAATGACAAATGTTGATTTTCTCACTTTGAAATCCAACCTTTTACGTATTAAATTTGATCATTCATCGTATTATTGTTGATTTTCTTATCCGATGTTCTCACTTTCAACACTGATTTTTTACATATTAAACATGATCAATTGATGAAAGTCTCAATTGAGAATTTGTCAATAAATTTATCATCCTCTTCAATTACGTAGACTTTAAAGATTAATTAACTAGAATTGCACTCATATTTTTGATTAGTTTATTTATCTTGTACTTTTACTATTTATTTAATTTTGAAATATTTATCGTAAAAGCCAGTTTAGGTTTGGAGAAAAATGTTTATGTACTTTGAGTTTTTATAAAGTGCTCTGATACATCTGAATTGATATGGACTTTGTAAATTTTACCTCTGAAAGCTCTAATCAGCATCAGGATATTTATTTTCAAGTCGGCCGGAAAACACATTTCAATGACCAACCAGAGATTTTAGAGGCATGATTTACAAAGTTAACATCTATCTAGGAATACTTAGCACTTTTCAAAAACTCGTTGGTACGTATATAAACAAATAACTCAGAGGTAAATGGACAAATTCCCAGATTTTATTCCGGTTCATGTCCTAATTCTTACCAGAAGAAACATGGTGACCTAGTTGTCGTAGTATTCGGAAACGAAGAGCCACCGTGTAAAGGTCATCGCAGTCATGTTGTTCGAATATCTCCAACAAAGATTGAACCAGTGCCTCTATTTCATCCTCGAAATGGTAAGAAATTCCAAGTCGTTGAACATTGTCTATCAGTTCGAATTTGTCGGAATCTTCAGAACTAATTAGCAGCTTTTTCACCTCATCTTTTAACCGTTCGTGTTATTGCCTATCCTCCAAGTTATCTTCCTGCAATCATTCGAAAATATTATATATATATCATTAATTTCACAGACACTTCATTTTAAATACAAAAATTTATGGTACGAGAATTATTTATGATTAATTACCTCAGAAATGGAATCGTATCTGAGAAAAAAATCCCCCCAGACGCTCGGTGAATAGTTGCCTGACCGGCGAAGAGGCTCCGGCGAGTTAATCGGCGTTTGAGTATCCATTTGGGTGTAGAACGAGCTCAAATGAAGGCCGAATTTATAGAGGGGAGAATGGTGCTATAGTATTAGGCAAACTGGTCAAAGTACAATTTGGATTCTTTAATGACAAATTCTCATTTGAGACAGGTCTCAAATGAAACCAAAGATTATATGAGACTGCTATTGATTGAATATGTCGTTGGGGAGCTTTAAACCCGCCGATTTCCTTGACTAAATTTGTCGTTGGTGAAATTGACCAAGGAAATGATCAAGAAAATTGACCGAAAGATCAAGCAAATTGAACGAAAGATCAAATTAACTGAAAAATCAAGGCAAAACAAAAATACTCAAGGACATTGATTGAAAGATCAAACAAACTAACTAAAAGATCAAGTAGAAACAGTAAATGCTCATTCCCCTGCTCTTGGTCTCTACAAGGACAGGTCTCACCCAAGAGTTTCTCTTTTTTAATTTGTTTTTTTAAGAATGGACATTTCCTCATTTAGCCATCAAATTTGCCAATTTGGTGCATTATGGACGCTTTTCTTCTTGCATTTTAAACTTTAAAAAATGGCTAAAGTCAAATAATTGATCAAAGGTTAATATTTATTTGCCGAATATTGAATTTGTTGGATCATTATTTAATTACATTTTACGATGGACTAGTATGCACCATTATACGTATGCACCATGCTCTTCCTTAAAAATTGTTATCTGCAGCTCATTTTCTAGTTCTTGAATCCACTTGCTTCAATTTTAATTATTTAGTACATCGATCGTATGAATTATATATGAATCATAGACCGTCTGATTTAGGACCAGGCTCAAAAATATTATTGTTTTAGTACAAAATTCTAATCTTTTTATTGATTCTTCTGGAAAATTTGACCATTTCTTAAGGGATTACTATTGTATAAAAACATGTTAAGGATCTCCTTAGGTATTACATATATGCAAATAAAAAAAATGAGTATTTAATTATTTTTCTAATATATACATTTCAAACAAAATATATAATTCAGTGATGACATATGAAGATAAGGAAATGATTAAGAATGCATACTTAATAATGACATACTTAATGATGAGCATAATACTTATCATGTATCCTTAGGGGTCGTTTGGTACGCGTATTGTATGCGGTAAATTACAAATGCTCGGATTTTGGAATTGGTGTGGTTGTTTGGTTTGCGTATTATAAGAAAAACGGAGAAATTTAAAATTACGCGGATGTTACAATTCTGCAAAACGTGGGAAAATTCTTACCTTGCTCCACCTAGGTAATTTACAATTCCGCGTTTACTATTCTATTAATCGTTAATTTTTCAAAACTTACGTAGTAAATTCACGGAATTACAAATTCCTACACCTACAACCAAACACTTTTATCTATTTCTGCGTATTTTGTTATGGAATTATAATCCGAGTAATTATAAATTCTGTGGGAAATTAATTCCCACATGAACCAAACGACCCCTTACAAAGATTATACTACCTCCGAGAATCACGAAAAAGTCCTCTTTTGAACAGTAACTTTTGCTCTCAAACCTCCTCCTTTGCAGATTCAGATAGGGGAGGAGATCGTCGGCGTCTCGCCGGAGCTGATCTCCTCCCCACCCCTACTAGTTTTCTTAGTTTAGTTTTTTCAGTTCTCCGACTTTTTTTCTTCGAAAAACTACAGGCCCAGACTCCCCGTCACCTGAAGCTCGCACCGCGCCCGGTCCGACGGTGCCGGAGCCCACCTCCCCAGATCCAGACCGGCCCAGTTCCCCAGATCCAGATCGCCGGAGCCTCTCTCAGACCCAGATCACCGGAGCCCTCTCCCAGGTTCAGGTCGCGAGGTGCAGAACTGTCGACAACAGATGGCCGCCCATCTGGAGGCAACCACACTGCAGGCATGGACGGGGTCACGCCTCGACGGATCGGGTCACCCGCTAGATCAGGTCTTGGCGATCCCCAGGAGCTAGCCGTCGCTCTGCCGCCACCGCGCGGCCAACTCTCCGACGGACAGATACAGCCTGCTCGGGTCGGTTCGGACCGGCTCGGGTCGGGTTGGTACATGGTTTTTGGTTCTAGCCCAACTAGAGGATGAGGTGGTTTCTTTTTACTTAATTTAGTTTTATTTAATAAGGTCTTGAATGTTGAACTGATTATTATCTGCCAACCTAAATTTGTCCGACGGGTACGTGTTTATTTTTCGGTTTAAATTTTGGTTGGCTTCAACTCTAGTTTATATGATTGGTGAGGATAAATCCAAGTCAAAGTAGTAACATTATGTACTTTTGGCGATTCCAATTTAAAATATATACTAGATTTGTAGACCGTGGAAGTTAACTTTTGCAGCTTTTCTCTTGTTAGATAATAATCTTGTCTAACTTTCTATATTACTTGTATTTGCTAACTAGTTAGACCCGAATTTGTTGGAATTTGCTAGTAGTATAGGCCTTATTTTAGGGAATATGGTTTGGAACTGGTGTATTTTGTAGAATTGTCCTGACAGAGTTGGTGAGTATCCTTGCTCATTTGTTTGTTATAAACCCTTAATTGTCGAGAGGGTAAACCACATGGGCTTCTAGACTAGGTATTTGACTAGACTAGCTGATTTCGATTAGATAATTTAGAATGCGAGTTAAGGTACTACGCTTGTCAGGTAGTTCGATACTCTTGAGTATTATACCGTAGATTTTTACGATGTATCCTCTTTTTGATGTAAGTCTTCGGGCAACACTTTGCTTTCAGGCAACACCTTGCTCCTGGGCGAAAGCCTAGGATTCAGCCTTCGAGCCACACAGCCTTCGGGCAACACCTTGCTTCCAGGCGAAAGCCTAGGAATAGCCTTCGGACTACACTTTGCTTCCGGGCGAAAGCCTAGGAAATAGCTTTCGGGCAACCTTTGCATTTGTATTTTTATTTGGGTTAAGGAGCCTTCAATAATCCTCCAGATTTCATTTTTTTAAAAAAGATATAATACTTAAATAGTTATTGATGACATATTTTGGGTCTGATTTTTGTTTTAATAAATCTACTTTCTCCGTCTCAGTTGTATTCACTCACTTTGACTTTTGTGTCAGTTGGTTCAAACAATGTTTGATCATGAATAACTTTAAATATGTGCTGATAGTACAAGTTCTTAAAATTAGATAATTTGAAAATACGTGATATTACGAATCCAACATCGATCATATATGATAATATTCTAACTCATTTATCGATTTAATTTGAAAGTAAAAAAAAATAAAAAATGACTAAAATAAATAGTCAAATTATAGAATTAGGTTGGATACGAAAGTGTATATATATGAATCAGGAATTGGGAATGATATCAAAAGTATTACTCTATATGCATCTCAATTTATTCACTTTAAATTTCATCGATAATTTTCGTACCAGATCATATTGGAATAGGATCCACAATCATAGATTCAATCAAGGGCTTCAACTTGGTGGAAGAGTGCGTGTAATTGTCGTTCCCGTCGTGATAATAGCTATAAATTGTTCTGAAAAAGTAAGTTAAGGACTTGTCACGTACGAACATGGGTGCAACTGAATCATCAAGAAATCCTTGGTTTATGTCAATCCATGCATTTGCTATTTTCTTCTTGAATTCAGCAAATGTTTCTTTCTTTGGATCCGAGCTTATTTCTTCCTGCACTGAACTGAACTTGATTGAACTGAACTGGATTGAACTGAACTAGACTGAATTGAACTTGATTGAACTGAAGTGAAAATTAATGTTATTGAAAAAAAAATCCGCGTAAGTGAAATAACCTAAATTTCATAAAATTACATTTTTACCGAACTGAAATGAAATGAACGGAACTGAACTGATATACTGATAAACTCTGGCAAACAGGCCCTAAATCCATAAAAACATATCCTTCCAAGTTACAATATGTATATTGAAACTAAATAAAAAAAAAGTGTATTTTGTTATAGACCAATTCTTGGGTGAGGCAGCCTCACCCATGAGGCAAGACCAATTTAACTCATTTTTTGATGAGATTTGATGAATTGGCACCTCAAGACTTGATGAGTTGATCATGTTTGATGAATTGACACCGAGGTTTAATGAGGTGATGTTGAGATTTGATGAGTTGGTAGCGATGTAGGATGAGGTGACAACATTTAAACTATCCTATTTGGCCTTGCCTCATGGGTGAGGCTGCCTCATAGGAGAATTACTCTTTGTTATATATACATGTATTAATGAACAACACGAGCTTAAAAAATAAAACCATATAAATAAATAAATAAAAATATAAGTGATTGAAATATATAGTTTAATTATGTAATAGTCCTTTCTGTTATTACTATAATGAAACAACTACCAAACACACATAATTGGTAATTTATTCTGTACACGGGTACGGTGCTCTACGTACCCCTAGACCCTTTTAAAATAAATTAATTAAATATTTTTTACCTAATTTTACAAATTGTACAGCAGAATGAGTTCACACGTTTAAAACCTCTTATATTGCTCAAGTTTTCTACCACACGTAACTTCCTTAATTATCTCTATATATTCAAATATTTATCTTGCTTAATCTATATCTCATCACTGATCATCATCATCTTTTCTTTTTCAATTTTAAACACTATTCATCATCATTCACCCGAATTTTATTTTAAAATGCACATATAATTCATTGAGATGCACAAAATTTCCATTCAAAATGCACATTTTTATTTTGAAATAATTATTATTAAATTATTGGGTTGTGCAGTTTATTGTTGCTTGAAGTGCATTTAAAAAGTATATTTATTATAAATATATTATATCATATATCAGAAGGTGAAAACCTATTAAAAATGATGACATAAAATTCTTTTATGTATTGTGCATTTGGAATCTTTAAAATGTGCACTTTGTTAATGCTAGAAGTACATTTGAAAATGAATATTTGTTTACTTCTTCAGTGATGATTATTCCCATTTGCAATGTACATTTTAATTTTGCGAGTTATACTTTTTATGAGTACTGATAGTGCATTATAATTAGATAATAACTTTTCATGATGACTTTTATTTTCTATATAATGTGTATTTTGACTTTTGACTTTTCGCTAAATAATATTTGCATATTAAATTGCACATCATACTTTAAATTTAATAGTAGCTAAAATGGTAATGTTCAAAATGCACATCCACTAGTGTTAGAATGCACAATCATCACATTTGAAATGCACATTTATTCTTTTTAATTTTAAAACGATTTTCAAATCTATATAATTGTATATATTTGGAATTTAGGGATAATTAATAGTTCAAATTTTGTCAAATAACATTTAAATTTCAAAACTAAAATGTAGTTAAATAAATAGAACTTTTAGCGTAACTAGCTATATCTAAAACGGAGAGTGCAATCGCACTACCTTTCATGTGCATTTTACTAACTGACATTGTGCATTTTACTAACTAAAGTTGTGCATTGTGCATTATGAATTAAACGAAGAGTGCAATCACACTACATTTCATGTGCATTTTACTAACTAACATTGTGCATTTTACCAATTAAAGTTGTGCATTATGAATTTGGATTTAATGTTGTCAAAAATAGATTTCGCAATAATTTTATTTTTCAAAATTTTCACACGTGAATAACATAAAATATCATGTGTAAAGGACCTAGACTATTGCAATTTTAAATGGAAGTTTTGCAATTTTATGGGCTATGCATCTGATCACTTTAAACTCCAAATTACAAAGCCATTTTTCTTTCACATAAATTATACATGAATCGACAATAATTTTATGGACCATCCAATCTCTTGAAATTTCCTGCATGTAATCATTGAATCAAAAATTAAAAATTGCATATATAAATACACAGTTTTTAATGAATTCAAAATCAATATATTGAAAAATAACTGGAATTGCAACGTACCGGCGATTAATTTGTAAAGAAATCAAAACAATCCAGAAAAGAAAGATAAATCTGCTATGCTTTTGTCGTTCGCTTCATGATAAAAGGAATTCAAAAGTTAAAAATAAGGTAATTAGGTTAAAATGGGGGTATTTAAGGATTTGGAGATGGGAGGTTAAACCCGAAATTGAGGGAGAAAATTTTGGAACGTGGGAAGGTGCAGCTTTGGAAATGGTTTCACTATTTTTATTTGCAAAATAAGGTCTGGGGATACAATGCTCTACGTACCCCAGTATATGGTATAGTAATTGCACATAATTAAATTACAAAGTTAAGTAAAAACAGTTATTCCAATGAAATCCACTAACTGCCAACCGCTAATTGAATCTTCTAACAAGTAACCGTTATGCTATTTTTCAATATGACCCGTCCATAGTTTTTTCGTAAAAACGTTATAACTATAGCCAAAAAAGAAATACTAGAATGATTCAAGAGTTTCTACCAAGGTCGTCAAGGATAATCTCCATTTTTACCCACAGTTGACGTTTAAACCTTGTCATTTTAAATTCTTCCTCGTAGCAGCTATATCTTTAAGGAATTCTTTTTCAGTCAAAGATATAAAATTTTGACTAAATTTTTGAACGCATAGATAAATAAAAATATTACCGTATTTAATATTATTAAAATCGTCATAACATTTAGTTAATTAATATCAAATTTCTATATATTGATAATATATGTAGTTAAAAATATTATCAATCAAACACGTGTCTAGGATACCGTGAAAAAGATTTTTTGCAAATATAGCTGCAGGGAGTACGTGTATCTCCACATTCAAAATCAGTATCAAGATGACAATATGCTTATATAGTTGATCATACTCGACGGTAATTATTATCCATACATCAGTAGTACATATTAGTAGTACATGGATTTAAAAGAATAACAAATAGTATGAATAACACAAATGAGGCCATGTTTATAACAATTTCGCACAACAAAAGTTACATAAAATTATACCAGAAAAGATGATATGAACTAGTATATCAAGTGTCTTCTTCTTCCTAATACCCTAGATGATCCTTCTGTCAGTGCCAAGCAGATGCTGAAACCAGATTCCTGTCCTTCCACCCCAACAACATAGCACCATCTCTCTCTACCAGAGTATAATGTTCTGAGTAACACTTCAGCAAGCTCTTGATCACGGAATTTACGTAAGAACTCAGAGGATATTGTCTGAATCCAGCCATCATGAACCTCGATTTCCACTTCCCGAACAGCTCGTGGCGCTCAACCCTCTCTTTCCCTTCACATGCTATGATGTTCACCAAATCCCTTGCCAGGCAATGCTGCTCCACGTTGATCCGCTCCTTCCTGTCCCGAGGCATGGTGACATCTATGGACTCAAACATGGCAGAGTAGTAGTCCAAGGTTTCCAAGAACCTAGGAAGGAATGGGGCGGTGTTCGTGTTGGATTCCTGTTCCACCAAAGTCACAACCTTTGGAGAAAGCGATTTCACCATTCGAAGAAGGCCGTCTCTAGGGTTAGTCACATCCACGCTTTCATCCGGGGTGTGGTGAAGCTGAAGAGGAAAGTTCACAGCTAGGGCTTCTCCAGCTCTAACATCAAGCATTTCCATAGTAACATCAGGAGCAAAGACTGGAACTGGATGAAACTCAACTGGGATCTTGAATTTTTCAGAAATGGCTGCCAAACGCTTGCCAACAGCCACCAAGCCATCACCACGTGCATACTGTGAAACAGGGTCATCAATCCCGGTTATACGAACATGAGGGGGGCCACTAGGCCTTGCAGCAAGTGCCTGCAAGAGGGTCATCCACTGTGTGCCTTGAGCGATTTGGAAGTCCACAATGTGTATTCGGTCTTCATTTCTGCAAGCGTCTGCTATGGCTCCATTGGCAGCCATGTAACCGAACTTGAGGTAAGGACATATCTCGTACAAAATATGCATGTAAGAGAGCAAGTCCCTGCCTTCAGGCTCCTTGCACCTCAGAGTGCGGTATATGTTGGTGCCTGATGCCTCTTTCCGCGCAATCAAGCCTTCAATCATGTAAGCTCCTAGACGCTGAATCGGCTCACCACTGATATTGACTGCTCCACGTGCTGTTTCAACCAGCTTCTCAAAAATCTCTAGCTCATTATCATATAGTGCTCTAGCACATTCCATCAACAACTGTTTTAGATTAGCTGGAGGGATACCTTTCAAGGACAACTCGTCAATCGCTTTGAGACGCTTCTCCATGTAAAGTTCACTGCTTGATTTACTGACCTGAGTCACATAAGTAAGCTGAGATTGCATCGGTTGAGAACCCTGCATTTCCTGGCTCCAGGCCCTAGATCTTTGACCTGATGCCTGTGGGCGCTTGTTTTCGCCCAGAGAGGGATTTTCTGTTGTAGCCTCTTCTTCCATGAGAACGGTTTCCAGCTGCTGCAAAGTGAGCCTTATGTTCTGGCCATGGTTAGTGCTCTGGAAAAGAGTTGATCCACCAGAAGAAATGAGTAGCTTCTCTTGACTGGAGTCTTGAGACGGGCTCGACTCCTGATAATAACCGTTGTAATTCGAGGAATTACAGGAAGGGCTGGGTTGAGAGAGATTTTCCGTGGAACTGTGCTGTTCTAGACCGTCACTTAATGTGGTGTGAGTATCACTGTCAAAGTGAGTCCAGAACGGTGAATTTGGCGAGTTCCTTGAATCAAATTTCACAGAACCAAACACCCTATTTGGCACTGAAGGAATGCTGGAGAAAGGAGAATATGATGATAAGTCTGCACCAGTCATATTATATCCGACAAACTGGCGTGAATCCATAACAGATACTAATTTGCATCAGTTGTTTCATATACCAGTTACTCTGACCAGAGCATATTTTGGACAAAACTGCTCTTGAATTCCTTGTCCAGGTATGAGAATAGCAGATTTATTCAGCAGCAAAAGATCCTACAAAGTTCACAAAAAATCACCATAAGAAATCTGCTCATACGGTTCTACCAAAGGATTCTCAAAGGGACAGGAAATGGACAATAAGAAAAACAAAGAACCTCTCATTCCACAAACAGATGGAAATGAATGATACGAATTGAACTAAGATTCTAAGAAACATCACAACTCATAAGATTAAAAGGAACTCAGCATATAGGCAATTGCATAAGCCTAAGAAATAAATTCAAATGGCAGTTCTATTCCAGTCTAATTGACTTTGAACATTTTTCACACAAAAATGTTAGAAAAATCTCTTCAATGATACTATGAGCTTAAGGTTCATATCGTAGGAGCACACAAAGCAAGGGGAGATTATAACATTCATATTATCTTGGTTTTCATAGATGAGTAAATCAAATGCTGGAGAAACAAGGAATAAAGAAACTGAGATAGATAAAATCAAAAACACCACACATACAGACAATTGAGCTACAAATCAAGCATGAACTAAGAACAAAGCTCTCCTATGGGCGCGCACACACACACAACCTTTAAAATTGGTAAGACTCTTCTCTTCTCTGCATCCTACTTCAACCTTAGATATATAATGGAATATGCTCCACAAAATCCAACCTATAGAAAAACGCCATGAAACTGCTATATAAAGAATGGATTTTTCCGCATTGACTTCAGGCTAGCAAGAGCCAAACATTTCAACTTCAAGAATGCTCAATTTCAACTCTTTGACTAATTAACCGAGTCTTCTCCTTATTCAATCAAAGTAAATGCTGGAAAAACACGAGAATCAAACACTTTGAATCACACTCTCTAGCTCACGTCTTTTTACCACACAAAAGCCAAAAAAAATCACCATCAAAACACCTCAAGCAAGGAAAAAGACTCCATTTTGACAGCAGCCCACATCAACAATGAACATCACAAGGTAATTACACGCAATTCTTGAAGAATCAGTACCTGAAAATGAATTCCCTGACGCTGTTTTTCACCTTTTTCTATATGCTTCTGGTTTTGGTTATTGTGTGGAGAGAAGATCGAAGTTCTGTGTGAATGTTGGGACCGCGTTAATATATAGGAGGAGAATGATAACGGTAACGGAGATCAGGGGGGGACGTTTGAGTGGAATGTTGACGGATGTGGTGACGATGATTGAATTTGAAGCGTCTGTTACGCCGACCACACGCTTCAACATTTCCCAGCGCCTTCAACTTTCTAGCGATGCGTGGCTTTCACGTGCTCTTGGGAGTGTGGGACACGGATCCATCATGCCTGGCTTTGTTTATTTACACTAGGTAGTAGCCTAGCAGGATCTGATTCTTTCATCGAGGAGAATCTGTGTTTTTTAAACCTCGTATTCGATTTGACAAAATGCCCCAACATTAAATAAAGTTAAGAATTAAGTGAGAAGTAGTATTAAGGTCGAAATAGAATACTTTTCATTCCAAATAGAAATAGTCCCCAAATGTAGACATTTCAAATTCCATTAACCTCGTTTAGAATATTTTTTTATTTTAAAATTAGCGTAACCGATATGAGTTATATTCTAATAAACACAGTGGAAACAAATATCAATATATATTTAGTTGTTTTGGAGTCAATTACAAATCCGGCATCGTAAACCGACTCATCGTCAATGGGGAGGCCACAACCCGACTTTCAGTCTTTAAAGAGACTCTCGACCCCAAAATGTCTGTATCTCAATCTCTCTCTTAATCTTACCTTAATTCGTCTTGCTTATGTCTCAATTTGAATCAATGTTATATACATCTTTATATAGACTACATAAATTCTTAAACCATCATTGAATCTATTATTTTAACACCTTCCTAATCCATACACGAAATAAACAAAGCATGGTCTATAATTCTAATTAAGTTTGGTTTAATACCAACATATTTCTTGACAATATAATGATATTTGTAGTAGAAGTGCAACAAAATCCATTATTTAATGAAATAACATCAAATTGTCCCAGTATAATGAGTAATTCTCCTATGAGGCAGCCTCACTCATGAGCCAAGGCCAAATAAGGGAAATTTCATTGGTTCAACCTCATCGTACCTCACTACAACCTCATCGAACATCGACGCTAATTCGTTAAACTCGGTGTCAGTTTATCAAGCATGTCACCTCATCAAAATGCCTCTTGGGTGAGGTTGTCTCACCCAAGAATTGGTCCAGTATAAATATAGGGTTGTCATATTTGAGACAAACTTATTACATTTTCGTGTTAAAAATGAGATTAAGAATATCTTAGTGTGAAAATATTCATTTTAATGAGATTAGCATAATAATGTTAATATTAATAATGTTACTTATCCCTTTCTTCAAAATATATCTAGAAGAAAAATTAGATAACACAAAATTCATCCACGCGATTTGAAGCGAGTAACACAGCTGTGGTTCGGTCACATGACGACCACGTGACGCTCTATGTGCATCTCCGTTACTGATTCGCTGGCTTTGGCGGTAACCCGGTACCCACAAACCCGACGACCCGACATGGACTGCTGCGCTGTCTTTTTTTCAGCCAATGGGATTAAAGAAAGGTGACACGAGGGGTATGATTTAAAAATTCTATATTTGACTATTTTGACCTGACGTGTCACGCGGTTAGACTGAATTCTGCTTTGACCCTACTTTTTGGCTCCAAATTTCCAAAATCCCAAAACTATGAACGCGCATTTTCCAACTTGCCAACCACCTTCAGTATCACAGTAAACTTTGAGATTACTACGGTAATGTCGAATTTGACTTTATTTTTACCGCATTTAGGTTAGCCCAACACTCATATATTTTTTCAGCTGCCATGTTAATGTAATAAATTTTATTAACTATTTTTTAAAAAAAACCAAAGACTTATATTATCTCAATGTGCGGAAAACGTTCAGCCTGGAAATTCTAGGGTTAGTTTCACACACGAATACGTAATGATCAAGACTATTATCTTTAGAAAAACTAGTTATAAGATGTGCATTAGTACTATTAACCTATATTTGGATTATTATTGGTATAAGATAATCTTATTGTAAAGTTAATAAGACGTATAGTCTTATTATATAGTTTAATAGATTTGAGTGAAATTCATCGGCAAATAAAGTACAATTTAGATGTGTCACAGTTTCATATAGGAACTAGTTCAAAATTTTCATATAGAAAGTCCACTTTCGCCCATAATTTTAGCAAAGATTTATAGTAATCAGTTACCAATCAAACAATCAAAATGATAAAAATCAAAAGTCAAACATGCTATTTTCTTTTGAGTCTATGAAAATAAATTCAAATTTGGTAGGGTACGTCCCATTGAACGTTTACAGGACTTACAACTAGGGATGGCAATGGGCGAATTGGGCGTGGATAGTAGACTATCCATGCCCATCCCCATCTAAAATTTTACTATTCATCCCCGCCCATTTACTCATGACGGGTACAAATTTAATATTCATGTCCATCCAGCTGGATATCCATCTCATCTGGGTATCCGTGGATATCCATGCCCATGTTATACCCACATTCCCCATCCGATTTATTAATCCATATTTATAAAAAATTAACCTAAAATCTATTAATTATCATAAAAATTTAAATAAAAGCACTAATAATTCAAATATATTATATTAATAGAACAAAATCATTTATAATATGCTAATCATTAACTTATAAAATTCTTTTATGTTTTAAAATAGACCAAACATGCTTAAAAAATGCTAAAATTATATAATATTATTAATATAAATACAAGTAATACTATTAATATTATATATAACGGATATTATACAAGTATTATACGGGCGGGTATGGGGCGGGTGGGGCGGGCGGGTATAAAATCAATATCCATACCCACCCATTTACCCATGGCGGGTTTGAATCCAACATCCATACCCATGGCGGGTATAAAAAACTCATATCCATACCCGCCCCGTTGGGCGGTTGGCGGGCGGATATCCACCAAATACCCGTCGGGTGCCATCCCTACTTACAACACACAAAGACTTTCAAAATCAAAGTTGTCATTTAAATGCTTTTATGTGGTAGGACTTGGAAGCTTGTTTTGTAGCTGATATTTTCACAGGGATGCCAATCAAGTTCATACTCTAAGGTCTTCATCAAAATCATGGTTTAGGATAAGAATGACGGATCTCGATTTTTTCTTCTAAAAATAAATATAGACAAATATGATGATAAATGGTAAGAAAATTGGGTTTTGCTTTCTCAATTCGGAAAACGTTGACTTAATCGTGTGAATTACGTACAATGGGAACAGGTGGTTTTGCTGTTTTTTGTTATTTATTATTTATTTGGTGAAGAGAATTGCAAGATAAACTCTCACCAAGTATTTCATGTCACTGGCACATCAAGGCTGTTACTGTTATTGTCTCATGTCACATATGGCCCCTATACATCCCCTATCAAGGCCTTTAATATATGCAGTCCGAAATTACTTTTTGCAGTCCATATTTATACCTAATCTACCATATATACCCTTAATTAGTTTAACTACATTCAAATTGCAAATCAATCCATTATATTCACATTAATTCCATATTTATCCTAATTAATTACTTACCTTCTATCACATGTTTCTTCTCCTTCTCTCCTGCAAATCATCATCTTTCTCTCTTTCGTTTTGTTCTCTTCTTCAAATCAAAAAGGCTCATCAATTTATTCTTTTATTTTTTCATCATCGATTCATCAAATCAAAAATCCTTTTTTTTTCATTTTCAAAAGAGTTTAATCTTATTTTTCAATTTTGATTAGCGTAGTTTAAATTAAATCAGATTAAATTAGTTTAGTTTAGTTCAAATAAATATGATTGATCATATTCAATATTAATTAATTCATAATATTTTGCTGGAATAAATTTTATTTCAATTCAAATTGGGTCAGTTTGAATAAATTTCAACAATTGGATAGAACAAACTTTATAATGACATATCATTTGTTAAATTTGATTTTATTACTAGTGCTTATTTTTGTTTTTTGAAAAATTATTACTAGTGTTTATAAAAGTAATGTAAGATTTGACATTTACATTAGTTAAACTCAATTTATTTACTAGTATTTGTTCAATGTCAAGTAATATTTTACATTCACTAGTTAAACTTAATTTAGCTTCGGTGTTTATAGAAATTTCAAGTAAAATTTGGCATTTCACTAGGTAAATTCAATTTAGTAACTAGTATTTATAAAAGGTCAATATGATTTAACTTTTCATTAGTCAAACTCAATTTAGTTACTAGTGTTCAAGCAAGATTTGATCTTCACTACTTAAACTTAATTTAGTAACTAGTAATTACAGAAACTCAAGTAAGATTTGACATTTTATTAGGTAAACTCAATTTAGTTACTGGTATAGTCAAGTAATATTTGACTTATCACTAGTTAAATTCAATTTAGATACTTGCGTTATAGAAAGTCAAGTAAGATTTGACCTTTCATGGTTTATTGGTTTGGTGGGTTTAGGTTTTAGAATTTAGTGGGTTGATGCAATTTCTACACTAAGCATTAAATAAATATAATATGTAATTGGGAGGAACCATTAATACCCTTATGGTTACAACTTACATATAATTTTACACATATCTACACCCTTAGATCATTTCTAATCTAATGGTCATCATTAATTAAAATTTCCTTGATCTCTTTATGGATTTTTTATTTTTAACTTTCTCGCCTTTTTAACTTTCTTTGCCTAATGGTCATCTAATGGTCACCATTTAACAACCAACTTCAATGCTATTAATTAGTAGATATTAATGGGAAAGTAAAGTCAATTTTTTGAAAAACTAGTATCTAAATATATCATGATTTTTTCAAAAATTGAGAAACGATGAAGCCATAAAGTTTGTTAATTATATCCAATTGTTGAAATTTATTCAAACTGACCCAATTTGAATTGAAATAAAATTTATTCCAACAAAAATATTATGAATTAATTAATATTGAATATAATCAATTATAATTTATTTGACTAAACTAAACTAATTTAATCTGATTTAATTAACTACGCTAATCAAAATTGGGAAAAAAAACTCTTTCGAAAATGAAAAAAAATAAATTTTGATTTGATGAATCGATGATGAAAAAAATTAAAGAATAAATTGATGATGAATTGATGAGCCTTTTTGATTTGAAGAAGAGGACAAAATGAAAGAGAGAGATGATGATTTGCAGGAGAGAAGGCAAGTAATTAATTAGGATAAATATGAAATTAATGTGAATATAATGGATTGATTTGCAATTTGAATGTAGTTAAACTAATTAAGGGTATATATGGTAGATTATGTATAAATATGGACTGCAAAAAGTAATTTCGAACTGCATATAGTAAAGGCCGATATAGGACTTCATTAAAATGTTGGGAGAAAATTGACAGTCCGGATCCTCTACGCAAATATTCTACGCCAACTCTACGCAATCGAATATTATCGCATTTAAGTCTAGAATCTGTTTAGAGTTAAATGTTTTACCATTTTTCACCCAATATAATATTTTACCGTCTTTCACCAAAAAATTGTAGTCATTCTCAACTTATATAATATCATTAACACCAACTTACAATCAATTTATATATTTATATTTAAGTTGACGTATGAGCTCGTACATAATGTTTATAAGTAAATAAATTTAAAATTTTATATTCAAATAATTTTGTTATATTTATATTTACACAAATTAATTGAGAAGGGTAGAGAAATTAATCGAAAACATATATTTTATAATATACATTTCTTAAACATAAAATAGAGTATAAAATACATGATTGTTGTCTTTTTTTTATATTCTCCTACCAAAACGTATTATAGATCAACCTAGCAGAAAAATATATTTCAAAATCAAATTGTTGAGAAATAAGATTTAGATACAAAATCAAAACTTACACCGTAACTATATGTGTAAGTAGGTATCATTATATATAGATATAGAGTATAATAAAAATACATTTGTAAATGATAAAATAGAATATAATGGTTGTAAAATATGGTTTTAAAAGATTATTATGCATTTTATAATAGAGTTTTATGTTGAATATTAACATTTTTCATTCAAAAAATTGTAGTCATTCTCAATATTATTTTATTAAAATAATATTAAATGAATTGATATAACATTTTAAATTTATTTATTTATAAACATATGAATTACCTATGAGCTTAAAGTTTAATTAAGCATGGATAATATTATTATTATTATGGGTAAAATTCAATACTACGGAAACATGATAAAGTGGGTTAATTCAGGTTTACAGTGGAAGTTAAGGTAAAACATTTAAGTGTAAACAGATTGACGTAGGTGTGGTAATACAATTTACTCCAACAGAATAGACGGCGTCGTTTTGGCGTTAAGTTGGCGTGGAATATTTTGCGTAGAGGATTCGGACCGGAAAATTGACACTAGTCTCACCTATGATATCCAATAAAAAAAAAAATATTTCAACCTATGTGCATCTGAGTCTCCTATTAAAAAATGTTCATTTGAACTCTATATTCTTAATTTGGTTTTTGCTTGTAATATTCAAGTTGAATATTGTTTAATTTGGACGGTAACACATGATTAAATAACGTTCGTTCGTGCGGGCTTCAAGTGAAAGTGACTGATTATCCTTTTTCGTAAAATTTACAAATGAATAATTAAATTCTTAATTATCATGTGAAAGAAATTAAAGAAGAGTTCGAATAACTTTTGGTTAGGCTCTTTTTAATGCAATGATAATGGAGTTAGCTTTTGTAAAAATTTACATGATCTGGAAAGGTGCATCAACTTATCATCACAGCTGCTTTTGTATATTGTGAAGATTAAAGGAATGAAATCTAATTCCCTTGACAACTTTTTCCCATGCAGCACATTAACATAATGTGGATTCAATTTGCTAGGTTCATGAATGAATCGATCGACAAGTAAAATAGATAATATATTTTAAAAATGAATAAGAGAGTATATATTGATGGAAAAGATAAACTTTAAACAAATACGAATTTCATGAATGTGATTGAGATTGTGTATTGTCATTTGTCAAGCCATACATATGAAAGATCGTCTATTTTAGGTGGTATGATCGTCAATAATTTATTTACGCATAATAATAATATATGAATTTGATAATGCAATAAATATCATATGATTTTACTAAATACTGGTTAAATATAGTATATATTTGAGTTTGTTATGAAAAAATTGACTGAGAAATGTGCTTTTTAATGAGGAAGTAAGTTGAAGATTTTGTAATTGAAAAAAAAAAGTCAATCACTTCATGACATAAAGTCATAAACTATGTGTTTAGCTATACAATTTAATTATGTGGTTGTATTATAAGTTTTGCTAAAAATATTGAAAGCATGAACTATATATTCAACAAATCATTATATATACATATATCAAATCATAAAAAATAACTATATTACCAAATAAATATACTGTAAACTATCAACTCTCACTATAAACTATAAACTATGTTAGAGATTGTTCTACCCAATACCAGTAGTCCCTCCGTCTCACCCAAAGCTGCACAGTTGACTTTTCACGGTCTTCAATGATCGTGTTTGACCATTAATATCTTTAAGTACATATAGAAACAATGTATAAAAACTTACTTTTTGAAAAATAGATGTTATAATGAATCTATTGATATCTCATATAATAGTTTTATCATTTATATATTGACCTATAATTACAGTCAAAGTTTTCTAAATTTGACTCTGAAAAGTCAACTGTGCAGCTTGAGGTGAGACAGAGGGAGTAATCAAATTAAGGCCTCGTTTGGCTATCAGCGTTTAGCTGTTAGCTGTTAGCGGATTTTATTAGCTGTTAGCTGTTAGCGGATTCTATTAGCTGTTTTGACTAGCGGTTTGACTAGAGGTTTGTATATGAGTGTTTGGCACATAACAATTAGCTGATAGCTGTTTCATTACGTTAAATGACTGAAATAAACATTAGTACAATTTATTATTATTTATTTTTTGTAGTGTGTTACTTGTTTATCGAAAATTGTTATCACTATATGTTCATTTATTTTTATGATGTTTATTATTTGAATTATTATTCTTTATTAATATATCTACATCTATTTAAAAAAACTTTTTTTGAATTAAAATACTTGAAATTTATTTTTTATATATTTAAAATATGTGTAATATACTTCAAAAAATAAATTAAAAAAAATGTAAAAAAAATTAAAATGTACGTACGTAAATATGATGCGTACCTTAAATTTACTAAAAAGTTATTATTTACTTATATAAAAGGTTTTCTAATTAGCTTTAATGAATTTGAAAAGGAAATTTGTGAGGATAAGGATATAAAAGATATTTTGTAATATTTCTTTGATTAACTTTTTACAAACGCTGCTCTTTCTAGCGTTTCAGAAATCAGAGGTTTCACCAAAAAAGCTAATTAGAAAACTCTCCTCACCAAACACTAGAAAGAGCTGCTTGACAAGTCAACTATCCATATTTAACCCAAAAAGCTAAACGCTCTTCAAAACTCTCGTCACCAAACGGGGCCTAAGACTTTCAAACTTTTAAATATCTTAAAAAGTTATTATGTGTACTTATATAGCTATAATCATAAACAATGGATCGAAAAGAAGAAGAGAATATGAATCATGAGCATATAACTAGGTGAAAGGTGAAATTTACAACCTTGTCCTCAACAAATAATAAAAAAGGCAGGATTACGTGCATTGATGTCGATCGACGCCGCTTGATTATAACTAAAAATTACACCCTAATGAGAAATTCCGTTGAATTCACAGGGACGAAGTCAATTAAATTATATTTTAACCCCTTCGATCATATTAATCTCGTGTTTTTTTCGCATCTTTAGTTTTATAATAATCACACAAATGTGCTGAGCAAACTAAATACGATTTTAAAAAGTGGAGAGACCATTAGAACAATAACCCAACTAAAACTTTGTACTTGTCGGCAAATACCAGCAAATCAAGACCCATAATATGCTTGAAATTTTTGGTCAATTTTCCACCATCACGTTTATAACGTTTTCTATGCATGTTGTATCAGTTTTGCACGTGTGACCTTAATTACGAGGATTTTGATTCTATATAACAAGAATATTATCTAACATTAATTTAGGCCATGTTTGCTAGAGCTTATTTCCACCACGTACTGAACTGAATTGAACTGAACTGAACTAAATTGAACTGAACTGAACTGAACTGAAGTAAAAATGATGTATTGAAAAATGGAATCAGCATAACTGAATTAACCTGAATTTCATCAATTACATTTTCACTGAACTGAACTGAACTGAACTGAATTGAACTGAATTGAACTGAACTGAACTGATCTTCAGATAAGCTCTGGTAAACAGGGCCTTAGTAAAAGGATAAATTAGTTAATTGATTTGTGCCCGTGTTAGTTGAGAAATGTTGATCTTCTCACTTTTAAAACAGATCATGTTAAACATCATTATTAATTGATTATTAATTAAGACCACGTGTTAATTGAGAATTTGTCTTTTTTTTTGTTTAAAAAATATTAAATTATATGGATCTCAGACTTCCATCCTGAAACCAATTGGCTATAGATGGTGTTACCTTTAATCTTATATATTAGTTATTACGCTTGTATGGTACCGATGTGAGATATCTTAACACACATCCTCACATGCAAACGTGGAAATAGTCCACAACTCATGATATCGGGTCATATTAAGGTTAAAGTAATAGGACACTCCACCGGTTTTAAGGGGAGGGAATACTCCACAGGTTAAATTATGGGAGATACCCGGTCCAAAAGGGATACATGTAATATTTATCTAATGTGGTTTAGGTTTGAAACCATCAACGGCAAAGTTTCTCGTGGCAGCTGCAATCGCCAATCAAATTCCATCAATATCCGGCTGCGCAATTATCTGGCAACCGAGTCGGGACACCTCTGTCAGTCCAAAGGCAAGGTCTAACATGTCATTTTCCTCATCAGATGGATCTTCTAATTTATTGTAATAATCCACATCCATCACAATTACATGGCAGATTGAACAAGCAAGAGATGCTTCACATGCTCCTTCCAGATCTATGTCATTTTCATGAGCAACCTCCAACATTGACATCCCAACTGGAACCTTGATTTGCTTCTCATCCCCATCCTTGTCTACGAACGTTACTGATATTTTTTTTTCTGTTCTTCGTCTCTATTCCCCAAAGCATCATTATCAGGTGGTGAACTAAGAAACCTTTTAAGCATCAAGGGCAGTGGAGTTTGATATTCACCTGAAGATAAATGAGACTTCATTGACGTAGAATTCAGTGGAGCTTTTATAATATTCTTGACAGCACAAGCTCCTAGTTTGGAAAGTTTAGAAACAAACATGATTGGAAATTGGAGCAGGTTTACACGGTAACTGGAGCAAGGGACGCCGTTCAAAATCTGGAATGGATGAAGCAGGAAACTCCGGTATAAGGATAGGACGCACCACCGTGAAAGGATGCACCACCGTGAAAGCAGAGCGGTAGAATTATTTGGAAGGGGATCAGACTACTGATAAAATATAAAATATATACGAGGAATAATATTTTATATAAAAGGCTTGTTAATCCATGAGGATGATTACAGTATTTATAGGGATAAACCCGAGGCTCTAACCTTCCATTTTCCGATGTGGGATAGATACAATACAGTACAAACTATAATAGGAAAAGGATATTCTAGTCTATATTCCTAATATAACAATATGACTAAATCTATTTACCATATTCCTCAATACCCTCCCTCAAGTTGGAGCACGATGATCAAGAGTGTCCAACTTGCGAAGAAGATCATGGAATTAGTGTAAGAAAGAGAGAAAATTTCCGATGAGCATTAGTAAGGTCGACAGAGTTTAGCTGGAAAGAGTAAGGCCAGAAGAGTTTGGCTAGGAAGAGTAAGGCCGGAAGAGTTTGGCTAGGAAGGGTTAAAGCCGGAAAAGTTCGGCTACAAAGCGGTAAGGCAGGAAAAGTTCAGCCAAAAAGGGGTAAGGCCGGAACAAGGGGGTGCAACTACACATGTTCATTGGCTGGGGTCTTGAGTCGGAGTAGATTCAAGTGTGTGTAGCTGGTAACGCGAAAACCGGCCGATGGTTAAACGGTAGTTTGAAGAATTGGAGAACCGTAAAGAGTGGTGTCTGGAAATCTGGGAGAAGCTCTGGAGGTTAATTCTTTGGTGTCTAGAAATAGTCAAGCAGGTGGAGTTTTCATATCTGGAGATGACAGTCGTTATTGGAGATCCCATGGGGTAGTGGGATTTGATCCAATGTTTGGGACTATTGCACAATCGTTATTGGAGAATCCCATGGTGCATATAGTGGGATTTGATCCAATATTTGGAGACTATTGCACAATCGTTGTTGGAGAATTCCATGGTTGAATATTACGTTGTAAGGATGCAATATAAGCTACATCAGTATAATTAGAGTAGTATCACAATCCGGAAAACTATAATCAAACGTGTAGATGAGTTTACATAAAGAGACACGAAGAAAAAAATGTGGTTATTGTTATGAAGAACATAACTAACAATCTAACATCACAATGATTTTAAAACCAAAAAAAAACCAAGATGCCTCTACCTTGCCTCAGAATGACCACAATACCCTTCATACTTTCCTGCTTTTACTTCTAAGTCCAGCTCACAAAGTATAACTTATTTCACGACAAATATTAAAGTAAAACCTTGTAAATTAATCTGGGCCCCTGAGATAAACAAAACCATTGTTCTTCAGAAAAGCCTCAATTCGATTGAAAAGAAGAAGTGAGTTTGGTTTAGGCGTTCGGGAAATCAGAAGTGCAGCGCAAATGATGTCGCTCCAGATGAGCAAACAGCCGCGCAGGGAAGAAGATGGATTAACCGGAATGAAGGTTGTTGCCGGAACTGAGGACCTCCTCGCTCTAATTTTGCTCTGGCTGCCGGTAAGATCCCTATTCCACTTCAAATCCGTGTCAAAGCATTGGCTTTCTTTGATCTCCGATCCCCAATTTTGTGCTCTCAAGACCAAGCTAAAAGAAATATCATTTTGATATATGTTCTTTCAATGCATAAGGACGAAGAAAAAATAATTAATTGTCTAAAATAAAAAATATGCAATTTTCTAAGACTCTTTCCATTTCTTTTGGTTCTACTTTATATATCCATTGATTCCGAAATAATGAACTGAGTCCGTAGAGGCATTTTTTAATCCCTGTTTTAGGGGGAGTGATCTTAAATTCGACTTTGTTTCTCTCGACCACTTCTGCCCTGCTCTTTTTGAAATACTCGATTTTTCGGACGGCGTGGACGAGTGAAGGCTAGAACCTCTCGACTACAGTAATAGTTTGTTGTTGTGTGTTCGGAGGATGCTGTATCCGACCATAGAAAGTGATTATTACGTCGTCATCAATCCTACTACGAAAAAACACACCACTGTTTCAAAACCTGAGAATGATAAGGACTTCAATGTATATTCCCAGGCTTTGACTTTTGATCCTAGGAAATCCCCCCATTTCAAACTCATCTTTCTATTCATGCCTGCCGCTGGTAACTTGAGTTATTGTGTTCGGATTTACTCATCGGAGACTGCCCTCTTGTCCCAATATAGTGACATGTTTCGCTGTGATCTTTGTTTATTAAGTCCTAGTGGCTCTTACTGGAATGGTGCTGTCAATTGGATCAGTTACCTTAATGATGGCTTGTATTTTCATGTTGACGAAGAGCGGTTTGGGAGAATGCCGATGCCTGGAGATGATTCAAGCAGGTGGAGTTTTCATATCTGGAGACGACAGTCGTTATTAGAGATCCCATGGTGTAGTGGGATTTGATCCAATGTTTGGGATTATTGCACAATCGTTATTGGAGAATATATAGTGGGATTTGGTCCAATGTTTGGAGACTATTGCACAATCGTTGTTGGAGAATTCCATGGAGTAGTGGAGTTTGATCCAATGTTTGGTGGTTGTTGACAATCGTTACTGGAGAATTTTATGGTGTAGTAAAATTTGATCCATGTTTGGAGATTGTTGGATGGTCGTTGTTGGAGAATTTCATGATGAAGTGAAATTTGATCCAATGTTTGGGATTGTTGGATTGTGGTTGTTGTAGAATTTCATGGTGGAGTGAAATTTAATACAATGTTTGTGATTGCTGGATAGTCATTGTTGGAAAATTTCATGGTGGAGTGAAATTTGATCCAATGTTTGGAGATTGTTGAATCATTCAGGTTTGAAGCATTTGGAGCATGACAATCATTTTGGAGAATTTCAAGTGAGATGGAATTTGATCCAAGGCGGATATTGTTGGAGCATTTAGATTTTAAGGGTGGAGGCATGACATTCGTTTTTGGATAATTTCATGATTAGTGAGATTTAGTCCAAGGCGCAGATTGTTGGGGATGTCCCAAATTTCAATCTATGTTGGATTTGGAAATCTGTCCGAAGCGGAATAAATTTGGAAATCCTTTTGTTTTAAGATAGCTAGGTTTTTACTGTTTATGAATTCCTGTAGGCGGGAGGTCTAGTAAACTCTCCTCTTATTATCAAATTGTATTGTGCGAGATCATAGCTTTCACCCCCCATCTTGTGATAATAAAAGTTCTGTTCTCTGGTGGACGTAGACTTTGGTCGAACCACGTTAAATCTGTGTTTTGCATTTGCAAGCTCTTAATTGTTATATTGGACTACGCAATAAGGGATTAATTTCCCAACGTAATGAAATAGACTAAAAACGTTTGAACTTAAGGTCCAAGGAAATGCGTGTTATAACTTATAAGCATGTAGAAATCGAGCCTAGAAGTGAGTTGGGATTTTTGATAAACTCTATAACACATGTATAATTTTTATAATTTATGTAGGGCACGAGAATCAAATTTTGTGATGAATTGTAGTAAAATTTCCGGGTTTCTCCATGCAGGTACGTTTTTCTCATGCAGGTCCACATTTTTACCAAGATACCCTTAAATGCCCCCTTGCATTTTGGCTAGTATTTTTAGCCTTAGTAATGTCAAGAGTATTTTTGTAAAAATTTGGACCTGCATAAGAAAAACGTACCTGCATGGAGACCAGAGAAAATGTTGATTTCCTCACTTCAAGTCTAACCTTTTTACGTAACATAATCGTTCTGGGTATTATTGTTGATCTTCTCACTTTCATAACTGATTTTCTCACTTTCAAAACTGATGTTTGTATATTAACCATGATCGTTAAAGAATTTCTCACTACAAAATAAAACAACTTCAGTCCCACGGACGGAATAAAAATGTCACTAAACTATTGGTCACAACTTTTAAAAGTTGGTTACTACTGCCCATGTGAGAGTCGGCTGCCAAAAAATTTTGATTTGAAAATTTGATGAACACTCTTAAATTGAAAGAGCGGTTTTTTTAAACGGGCGACACACACACTTCTACAGTGTTTTTTTCTCTCAAGCAAGTTGAGAGTCCCAAAACAGTATCAATCTGCAAAGTTCTTCATCCCAAATCTAGAGACACAAATATCCTTTACCAAATCAAACCAAACATCCCCAACAAACCAGGAGAATAATCCACAAAGAAACCAGTCACTATCCAAACCTTTTCCAACGTCAACATCCATTCCCAAAACAAAAAACCAAACCCCATCCCTGACCCACATAAACCAAATCCAAAAGAATCATCCAAAACCAAATGCCTGGAAGATTCAGAGAGGAACTCTGGTCGGATGAGTCCCGACCAGGATCTGAGTTTTCGGAGGACGAACGCGATGTTCCGCCAAGACAGGTACTAAACAGGGGAGTCTTCAGGCCATCCCGCCGAGGTCCGATAATCGCAGCGCAGGAGCAAGACTACAGAGACGGCATCCAAGACTATGCAAACTCTCTCATCGGTTATTTCGCCGACTACTGCGACTTTTGCAGGCCGAGAAGGGAGCACCTGGCTAGACATTTCTGGGGAAACAACGTAGGTGTCCGAGTCCGCTCAAAATCAGGGAAATTCTTCACGTTCTCTTTCGACTCACATGTCCAAATGCTGAGCATCCTCCACAATGGCCCTGTGTCTATAGCAGGCAGACTTTTAGCATTTGCAAGATGGGTACCGCAGCTCCCACTGGCCCATGTTAAGGTCTCCCATGTGCTACTATGGGCAAGCGTCTACGGCCTTCCAGAGGAGTATCAAAAACCGGATATTGTTCCAAACTACACGGCGATAATCGGAGCCACTGAAGAGGTCAACTTGGAGCCCAGAGAGCCACTGGAAAATGCGGCATTCGTGAGAGTCAGAATTTGGACTCCATTAAACATGCCACTAGTCCCTGGGTTTGCATTACACAGGAGAGACGGGACAACAACATGGATTCCATTCGGCTACGAAAGGGTGCACAAATTATACCGCCGATGTGGCGGCATTGGCCACACACTTGCTCTCTGCCAGATCACAGATGACTTGGCATTGGAAACATACATTGAGGAGAGATTTGGCCAGATATTCCATGACCTTGGTGTTCATATTTCCAGGGAACCAAGCTACGAACTTTATCCACCTGAAACCCGCGTCCACCGGAACATGCTTGCACGGAGATCCACAAGAGTTCCGGATTACTACTCCAGCTCAACCGAGTCACGATTCCGGTTCTCAAATAGAGAGATTGTGGATACTTTCGCATACAATATAAGGACTGATATGCTGCCGGAAGAGATGGGGGGAATGAAAACTCCTTATGATCCTGAGTTTCTCCAGTTCCCAAGAGAATTCTCAAGGGAGTCGGAGATGCCAGCGAACTGGCTCCAACGGAGATACACTGGGGAAGGCTCCTCAAATGATTACCCACCTCCGGTCAATCTAAACGAGAAGCTAGCAAGGTACACTGATGTGCCAGAGGACTAGGATGAGGGTTTAGACAACGGCGGTAGAGACGACAAACTATCAGTCATCTTCACCGGAGAATGGGCCGGATTTCAACATGTTTGACGGAGCAATTTCAACCCTAGAACCATCATCTCCTGAAGTCTCGGATATTGATGGGAACGACGTTATTAATAATGAACCGAGCTCTTTATTGGCAAATCCTTATGCCATGTTCCAGGACGAGGCAGCACCGGCGGAAAATCTTCCGGCTAGGGGCCCTGAAGTACTACCAGATTGGCTGATTCAGGATCTCCCGGGCGTTGAAATCAGATTTGACGAGAACTGGAAGCCGGGAGATGACGATGATGAGGCAGAGCAAGTTGCATCTACAGTTGTCAAAGAAACCACCACTGAAGATGGAGTACAAATTCCGCTAATAACCACCGCAGAGAGAAACATAGAGGCCGTGGAAAGAATTGAGGCAAGAATTTCACTGTTCCGACAGACCACAGTGGTCGCCGGAGATATCCATGCGCCACCGGAAGGTATAATGCAGCCTCAGTCAACGGAGACGGGAGTCATCGACACAGAATTGATTACAGCCAGTAATTTACAGCTGGCATTAATGAATGAGGAAGAAAACGGGCAAGAAATAAAGAGAAAGGGGAAGCGCATGGCGGCGGCGTCAAATCAGGGGGGAAAAGAACCAGAAGTCTGTCAAATGGTGATGATTATGAGGAGTTTTGTCAAACGAACATTTATGAAGAGATAGCCAGCACGTCAACGGGACAAGAGAGGAGTATCAGATCAGAAGTTGTGGGGAGCCTGGATACAATGACTCAGCAACCTTATCCACAAGGTATGGGCTTCATTCTTTTCAATGAATTCTATAAGTCAGCCCAATCGTTGAGAAGCCTACTCAGGACCCCAGAGGCAGACCTTTTAATCCCTTCAAACCAAATTAGCCCAAGTCAGGGCCAACATCTAACCCCTCCCTCACATTAACTCATCCATCTCACAGAAACTAATTTAGGCCCAAACCCCTCATCAATCCTTTGCAGCCCGAGCCAGGAAACAATACATCACACTATGACTCTAGGCCAACTTTTGCAGGCTGAAAGCATGTACCCCCCTTCAACCTCAAACCATATAACCCAAATCCACAAACACAACAATGAGTTGAATCAACAAAAATTCATTAACCAAACTCCCCTAATACCATCCCCGAGTTCAAACCCTAGCATTCCCAATCGAGAAAACTGCCCACCCCCAATTCCAATCAAACACACAGAATTAATGGAGGAAACTAACCAAAGGATGAAGGAGGCGGTGATGGGAAAGAGCACTTTGTCCGGCGAAAGATGCTCAGTGTTGGGTCTGGTCTCGTACGGCCACGGCGGGCCAGCCACCACATCCACGGTGGCAGCTATCCTGCACGAGTGCGATGGCGGGAAAACTTCCAGGGAGTCCGATGACGGAGTCCAATCCATGGCGGACCCAGATGAGGAAGGGCTGGTGTCGCCCGGTGGTGTAGGAGGGATAAGCGCAGCCGTTGGAGCTGGGGTACAGCAGCCCAGGTCGTCCAGGACGCCGGAGTCCAATGGCGGAGACTAATCCATGGCGGACCCAGATGAGGAGGGGATGGTGGAGCCTGGTGGTGTAGGTGGGATAAGCGCGACCACTGGACCTGGGGTACAACAGCCCGGGTTGTCCAGGACGCCGGAATCATGGGCGTAAGGGCCGCTATTGGAGGTGACCTCCACGATGCAGCCAGCCGATCGGAGCCTGTCGCCGCCATCACAGAGCCGGACTCCTGGAGTTCAAGGTCGGCGACGGGAAGGTCAACGCCTGATGGCGACACAATGAACTACGTCGGGATCACTCTCGGCCCGGATCTGGAACAAGAAATCATGGCGGACGACGAAGAAGAGGAAATCCCCAACTTATGCGACCAGAATAACCAGTCTGGGCCTCTGAACCTAATAGTCCCATTGACCAACACAAGTCCAATAATGCAGACAGGCCCTACTGATGGGAGAAGGCCTATTTCACCTATTCCACTTCAGCAGCAAATCCAGGCATTGCAGCTCAGCCATGTTCGAATCAATGATCTCCAAACTGTTCCGGTGAGATTATTAACAATTCATGGGAGAAGCCAGGGCAGCAGAAGATGCATTGTTTGGAATACTCCGAGGAAGTCAACCATAGCCACCCGGGCTCTGATTGAGGCCAATCTGCAATTGGTCAGCAAGGCTGGTTCTTCGCAGGGGGACCCAGGGGCTAGCTCGAGTTCGTCATCACCGGCATCGGCCTCAAGAACACTCACCGAAAACCAGCTACAGGCTATCACGTGGGCAGTAGAGGAGCAGATGCCATGCTCGAGGGCAATGGACCGCAAGAGAAAGAGGGAGCTACAGGAGGACCTAAGAGTGGTGGCCTTCGCCAAAAAACCGAGGTCTATTCTGGAAGAGGAGACAGAGGTGGGGGAAGTGGTGGCACAGTTTCCGGAAATAGATCTATATGAGGGGGTGAGCCAGGGACATGAAGCGGTGGGATTGGCAAGATAGCAGGAGGAGCTTGTGTGCATAGTGACTGGTGCAGCAGAGGCATTTGAAGAAACTTATGGTACTTTGGTGGTTGGCCCAGAACAACCACCAAGAGGTACATGAATCTACTCAGTTGGAACTGCAGAGGGAAGACGCACCCTCTGACAGTAATCACACTGAATTTCCTTATCATAACTCATAATCCTAGTATTTTATTTCTCATGGAAACCAAATGTAATCGTAATAAACTTAATAGTTGGCTAGACAAATCTTATTTTTCTAAGTCAGAAGTAGTAAACGCTGTGGGTTCTCGTGGAGGGCTATGTGTTGCCTGGACACAAGAAACCCAGCTCAAGGTAGTCAAAAAAGCTGCCTAAATTCTATTGTTTGCAAAATTACCTCGATTACGGGGTCAGAATGGATTCTAGTATTACTGTATGGCCATCCAGATAAACCATCTAGGTCCTCAGTATGGGAACAACTACGGGTGGAAATCCCGAACAATACTAAATCTATAGTGATTGTTGAGGATTTTAACCAAGTTCTTGGGAACAAAGACAAGTGTGGCGGATGCCCAGTGAACCACGAGGAGACAAAGGATCTGAAAGCACTAATGCGAGCACTCAAAATCCACGAACTTGAAAACCATGGCCACTGGCTCACCTGGACCAACGGGAGGACGCCACCATGTACAGTCCTGGAAAGACTCGACAGGGGAATGGCGAACGAGGCATGGAAACGCTTAATCCCAAAATTCTTACTCACAAATCACGCCATAATGCGCTCTGACCATGGCCATATCACATTAGAAACCCATCATGCTCTTCCAAGAAGGAAGTACCGAGAGCCACCAAAATTTGAGGCATTCTGGACAACAATTCCCGCAGCTAGAACGATAGTTGAGGAGGGACGCGGGGGAGAAGCTACCAGCAACCAGGGTAATAGATTCCCCATGGAAGGAAGGATGGAGAAATTACATGGGAGACTGAGCCGAACAATGATGTGCCTGTGGAAATGGAACAAGGAGAATCTAGGCCCATTGGACAAGCAAATCAGAAAGAAAAGGCAGGAGATTGACTGGAGACAGAGAAGAGGAGATCACCAAGCAGCTCGCGAATGCGCACACCAATTGGATGACCTTCTCACCATGCAAGACGTATACTGGAAACAATGGGCGAAGTTAAGGTGGTATAGGGACGGAAACATGAACACAAGCTTCTTCAACAGCTGGGTAAAGAAGAGGAGAAACAAGAACATGATTCTACAGTTGAAAGGGGATGACGGAACATGGGTCACGGAACAAAGGGCCATCAAGTCACTACTGGTTGATCACATCAGCTCAATTTTTGTTACACAATCTGTGATGCCCCCGGACGCATTTGGAGGATGTGCAATCGAAGATGTCTTAAGTCTGATCAAGCCAGTCGTGTCAGAAGAACAGTAGGCCAGATTAATAGAACCGGTAACGGATACTGAAGTGAAATCGGCTGTATTCCAAATGGAGAAGTGGAATGCCCCAGGCCCGGATGACATCCCGCCTGGATTCTACCAACAATACTAGAAGGAAGTGAGGGGAGATCTTATAGAAGCAGTGCAGGAATTCTTCAGGATGGGGAAAATCATGCAGGAATTCTTCAGGACGGGGAAAACCATGCAAAAATGGAATGAGACGAACATTGTCATAATACCCAAGGTCAAGGTACCAAAAACTCCCTCGGAATTTAGGCCTATTAGCTTGTGCAACGTCACATACAAGATTATTGCGAAAATTCTAGCGAACAAGCTAAAATCCAGTATGGGATACCTGATCTCGGGCAACCAAGCTGCGTTCGTCAGTGGAAGGTCTATAGTGGAAAATTCTCTGATAGCACATGAAATGATAGAAGGAATAAAGAAACGAAAGACGGGGAAGAAAGTCACGGCGACAGTAAAAATAGACATGAGCAAGGCATATGATAGGGTAACATGGAGTTTTCTGCGCAGAACAATGGAGTGGATGGGTTTCCCTGTTGTTTGGGTCAATTGGATCATGAAATGTGTCACCACGGTATCCTACACTATACGAGTCAACCGAGACCACTCGGAACCATTCAAGCCAATACAGGGTTTGAGACAGGGGTGCCCCCTATCTCCATTCCTCTTCATACTGTGCCAAGAAGCGTTTTCGTCAATGTTAGAATCTCATGCCTTCCAACAAACATGCAAAGGAATCCAATTTGGGAGGGGGGTTCCAAGGATTTCTCACCTTATGTTTGCAGATGACTGTATCATGTTCTTAGAGGTCACGTCGGAAGGGGTCAGGAAGCTAGCATCCACCATCAATCTGTTTACATCTTACTCAGGCCAAAGGATAAACTTCGAGAAATTCTCGTCCTTGGTAAGTCCAAATGCTGAGGAACATGACTCAAGTCTTCTAACCCTCACCTTCAACATCAAACCAAACCTACTGGAATCAAACTACCTAGGCCACAATATGGACTTCTCAGGGTCAAAGGTGAGGCTCTTCAATGGGCTCCAACAAAAAATAATTGCAAAGACGGCAACTTGGAGGAAAAGTGACATCCCGATCATGGGCATGGTAGCACTCTGCAAACATGTCCTCACCTCACTGGCCTAATATACCCTTGGCACTTTCCGGGTGCCGGAAACGGTTGCAAAAGCGGTGGACAAACAAATGGCTAGATTCATTTGGGCGGGGGATCCGGATGGAAAAGGGATCCACTGGAAAGCATGGCCAAAACTATGTGAACCTAAGCAAAATGGAGGCCTTGGCATGCGATCCATAGCCCAGATGAACCAAGCTATGCTGGCAAAACAAGCGAGGCGCCTGGTTAAAGAAAAGGATTCGTTCTTCTCCAAATACTTTTTAGCAAAGTACTGCCCTAACAGAAAATTCCTGGAGGCAAAGCCGCGATAAGGAGATTCGTGGGGGTGGAAAGGCATTTTGTGGGGGTGGAATTGCTTAAACCCCATCTGAAATGGAAAATTGTCACGGGGAAAGAAGTACCGGTACAGGCAAACTGGAACCCAAATCAACCAAACCCAACCATATTTGATCAAGGCAATCTGCCCCTCCTGGATTACAAAGTTAGCGACCTAATCAACAACAGACAGGAATGGAGACTGCCTCTTCTTAGAACAATCTTTCCTGAGCAAACCATTGCACAAATTCGAAGAATCCATATACCGGGTCAAGCCTTAGGGGCATCTGACCATGTAGTCTGGGACCGGGAACTTCTTGGGCAATATACTGTTAGGTCTGGTTACCATGCCGCGTGGGAAAAAAACTAGCACAAGCTCCCACATCTTCAACGCACGCGGGACAGAATGGAAATCGCTGCAATGAGGATCGAAAGCTTTGGTGGAACATCTGGTCCAGTGGCATTCCAGAAAACATCAAATTCCTGATTTGGAGAATGATCCAAGGAGCTTGTCCAATCAATCCATGTCTGAAGAAGAGAGGAATGAACTTATCATCCCAGTGTGGGATCTGCTTCAAAACAACAGAATCAGTGGCACATATGCTGTTTGAATGCGAATTCGCAAAAAGGGTCCGCGGGGCTTCAAGACTAGGATCAACCTCGAAGGATGTCCCCCAGCAACATTGGCAAAATGACTGGGGAACTGGTTTCAAACGGCCCCAGAACAGGAGGACAAGACACTAGCGTGCTACATCATATGGGCAATCTGGTGTGTTCGATGTTCGGCAACAATTGAACAGAAAAATGCAACCATTGAGGGCGTTGAGTATTGTCACTGAATTGGTAGATCTTGAATATAGGTCCATGCAAAGATCGAGAAGGGAGCATCAACCAAACAATGAACGACTTCAAAGACCGCATGGGGACATTACAGCGGATCAGGAAACCACTGCACTGCTCGTTGGGGAACAGACCAAAGCAGGAGATATGGACATGGTATGGCTAAGGAAAGGTGTCGGCCCATACACCCTACATCTACAAGGAACAACAATCTCTACGGATGCAGCATACTGCAACAGCTCATGGAAAGGTTCGGCAGCCTGGAGTGCACACTCAGTGGACGGAAATTGGCAAGGCTCGGCAAGGATTCACGCGTTGGACGTTACCCAGGCAGAATTGACAGCAACCTTTCTCACAATGAGACAAGCAACAAGAAGAGAAACAAACCAGGTGAACATCGTAACAGACTGTGGCAATGCCTGGACCTACATCAAGAACTTCCCAGCCACCCCCCAGATGTTAACCCCATAATTAGACAAATCCGCACCTTATCTCTAGGATTTCTGGTTTGTACCATCATTAAAGCCGACATGCAATTTGTGAACGACGCGCACGTGTTAGCGCAGTCATTTCAATCTTGTAATGAATAATTGTTAACATAATGTATGAGCAACACCCGTTTCAAAAAAAAAAAATCGGCTGCCCATGTGAAAACTAATGGAATTCTGAGAAAGTCGGTTAGCCCATCTGGGTTCGTATCCACCTGATCAGAAATAAGCAAACAAGATAGATCTTCAGCCAGCATCATCTAACATTGTAAACAAGACACTCCTTAGGAAGGATGGTGACAACTTCCAAGTAATAGAAATGTTCACATTATCTATGAATAAATATGAAACAAAAGTGTCACCTAATATGCTCACAACTCACAACTGATTGGCAGAAAATAAAAGCAATTTCTCCATGCAGATCCATTTTTCTCTTGCAGGTCCGTATTTTTACTATAATGCCCCCTGATGGAACCCTATGATTTCAAACCCATTTTTTAACTTAACAATAATAGGGGTATTATGGTAAAAATATGGACCTGCAAAAGAAAAATAGACATGCATGGAGCAACCCAAAATAAACGGCAATCTGCGATCCAGAGGAAACGGGGCACAACTGAATTGGATTTTGGGAGTTTATTGCAATTTGATTAATTTGTATTGCTCACTCCACTTAAACTATTCATGACACTCTTTTTCTATTTTCCAAAAACTTGGAAATTGGTGTGACCTATCAAGTGGTGTCAATTCGGGTTGACGTGTCGGGTTTCGTGTTCGTGTCAGATAGGTTCGGGTTGATACGTGTCGGGTTATTTCGGGTCAGAATTTTTTTATCAGGTCGGGTCGTGTCGGGTCACGTTCGTGTCGGTTTAGATTCGTGTCAGCCCAATTTGTCAGGTCGGGTCGGGTTCAGAAAGAATTATCTCGGATCGGATAGGGTTGGGTTAGACTCGTTTGTAAGGCTGAGTCGAATTAAGTAAAAATATAATACACAAAACTCACATTGGAAGAAACAAACTTTTGATGTTGGGTTAGTCGAGATCGAAGTGAGTTCAACTCAAGTATATAACACAATTGATAATTTTAGTTTTAACTAAATTGTTTATATATACTTGAATCACATTGTTTTTAAAATTTTAGTTATCATCACTTTTATGATATTGTGGTCATTTAAATATTTTTCAAACGTTTCATACTCAAATTGAACCAAAAAAATCTCTAATTGAATACACTCACACGCTTCATTACATCACATTTAAGTTATTTAATAAATACATACCTCGAATTAAACGTCAAACATCTCGTAACTTCAAATTTTCCAAGTATCTTACTTGTTTTGGAAATAAATTTAACAACATAACTGACGTCTACGGTGTTATAACTCAATATTATCTCCTAATATCATATATGAAATACATGTAAAAAAATTCATATTTTTTTAAGTTGTTGAACTAGTTGACGTAGAACAAATTGATGGACTTTACTAGTGAGTTTACAAAGGTAATAATGTTAGCATTGATACCTCATCTATAGAATGTAGATACAAATTTTAATGATGTTAAAAGTTTAATATTGGTTGCGAAGATGTTGGTTATAAATCCCTTCAAGCGGATTTCAATTTTGGCGTTTCTACAAAAAATTTACTTTTTTCACCTAGGTCCCTCCAAGAAAATGGGAAGTGTCGACCTATAAAATTGAGTGACCCAAAACAAAATTAAACTCATGTGAAATGTGAAAATATAGTTTTACGATATTTTGAGGCAGCGGAAGAGGTAGAAAAAATATTTAGATATGTTGCCCGATAGTTCCATATATGTTACTATGACCCTTTTTAAAAGTCAGATTTTGTGGAATAGTAAAATATATATATATTTTTTATCCTTAAATTGACATGTAGCAAAGTGGTGTAGTGGTATTTTGATCCATCACCTAAGCATAGGACTGAGGGTCAAATCTCCTAACTAGCATTTTTTGGTTAAGGAATTCCATGAGTTGGCAAAGGAACAATTCAACTCCAATAACTAGCATTTTTGGATAAAACTTTTTGAAAGTTTGAAAAAAAAATTATTATGAAACAATAGATACTACTTATACAAAAAAAGTTTAAATAAAAAAACTCCAAATTAAAAATGCTTTTGAGCATATTAATAAAACAACCTTCTAAACTAAATAAAAAATCGACATTATTAATTATAATAAATTAGATATATTAGTTTAATAAAAATTAAAAATATGATATTAGAAATAAATTAAAATTACATTAACTATTTATGAACGATTAAGTTGATTCAGTTTTTCAGGTTTAGGTCATCTTCATGTTCGTATTATGTCGGGTTCGGGTCATCTTCGGGTTCGTGTTAGGTCGGGTTCGTATCAAAATTTATCGTCTCAAAATTAATATTCGGGTTGAGGTCGGGTCGGGTTGGGTCGGGTTCAACCTAAAAAATTTCGGGTTACAATCGGGTTACGTGTCCGATCGGGTTGGGTCAGTCGTGTCGTGTTTCTCGTGTTCGTGTCAGGATTGACAGCACTTCACCTATGCTATTTGCTCACATTCAATAAATTAATACAGTAATTTATTTTGTCACACGATAAATTGTGTGAGTATAATAAATTTTACTCACATGATGGAAATAGGTCTCTCAAGACTTATGAAAGTGACTTGTAACATAGTGTTTGACAAAAAAAAAGACTTGTATCATAGTTTCCTAAGACATTTGGCCAAGTAAGACTCTTTGTTCAAGTGTCTTGTTCTTCAATGTCTTATCAACATGTGTGTCATCTAAGAACTTCTATATAGACATTTTTTATGTATTCAAATGTTACCTATATTTACACTTTTAGAGTTTAAAAGAAATTTTATGTCATATTTGCTATTGTATAGTGTCTTAGAGCAAGTCCAACAGGTTTTCTAAATTTTTTTCTAAAGTAGAGAAAAAAATGTGATATTTGCTATAAATATTTCCTTTCAATCCAACAGTTTTGCTATTTTAGAGATTTTAGAGAGAAAATGGAAAGTTTTTTCAAAAATTTACTAAAAATAGGAATTCTAATTCAATTCCCATAAATTTCGTTCTCCAAATTTACTCTCTCATTATGCATATATAGAGAATGAAATCTTCTCTCTCATCATTTTTCTATAATAGAGATTGAGATAGCAAATCTGTTGGAGACAAAAAACTCTAAAAATATAGAAAATCTCCATTATAGAGATCCTGTTGGACTTGCTCTTAGTAGAATGTATATAGCTACATTAACAAATTATTTGAATTAAGTTATATATTAATTATTCAATTTAATTTTTATCTTTCATCATCAACTAATAAATATATTATAAAAAGATTTTAAAAAATTGTACATAATTATATTGAGTTTAAGACCAATAATCTTGATTTAAAAACCATACCGATGCATATTTACAAAATCAAATAGAATTGTGAAGGTGAAATTATTGCTAATAATATTCTAAAACAAAACTAAAATTTGCAATCTAACTATGAATCAACTAATAATCCCCCACTTTATTCATCATCCATTATTAAACCTCAATCTTCTCTCACTTCATTCATCATTCATCAATTCTGTCTAATTCTCAATCTACAGGAGAATGTCTTATGCAGAGAGATGTTCAACAAATCCAGCTTGTCAGATATGTTTGGATGCTTTAGAGTCTTTGGATCATGATCTTTTTGCTTCCTACAGTACTGTTGCTAGGGCTTGGAGAATATCCAGGTTGGGTTTTGATTTCTCCAATATTGATTCCATTCGGTGCCTGAATTGCTATTTGTATCCCAAGGTTAAAAGACATATCAAAGTGATTTGTAATATAGTTTCCTAAGACATTTGTCCTAGTAAGACACTTTGTTCAAGTGTCTTGTTATTAAGGCCCTGTTTATAGAGCTTATTTCTTGATGTACTGAACTGAACTGAATTGAATTGAACTGAACTGAAAAATGATGTATTGAAAAATGGAATCAGCATGACTGAATTAACCTGAATTTCATCAAATTACATTTTCACTGAATTGAACTGAATTGAACTGATCTGATCTACAGATAAGCTCTAGTAAACAGGGCCTAAATGTCTTAACAACATGTGTGTCATCTAAGAACCTCAATATAGACATTTTTTATGTATTCAAATGTTACCTATATATACACTTTTAGAGAGTTTAGGAGACATTTTATGTGTCAGATTTACTATTGTACTAGTGTCTAAGTAGAATGTATATAGTTACATTAACAAATTATTTGAATTAACTTATATATTAATTATTCAATTTAATTTTTTTACTTTCATCATCAACGGATAAATATTATAAAAAGTTATAAAAAGATAAAACTGTAAATTATAATTATATTGAGTTTAAGACCAATAATTTTGATTAAAAAAATTATACCGATGCATATTTACAAAATCAAATAGAAGTGAAATTATTGCTAATAATATTCTAAAGCAAAACTGAAATTTTCAATCCAATTATGAATCAATCCATCACTAAACTTCAATCTTCTCCCACTTTATTCATCATCCATCACCGAACTTCAATCTTCAACATGTTTACCTGCATAATGTTCAATCTTCAATATGTTTACATGCATAAATGTTGTTTAGTTGAATTGTCAATAAGTGAATAAATTCATATTTTCGGAAAAGGGTACTTGAACAAGTCAAAATAAATTAATTCCCGACTAGAAAATATGAAACTAACCGTAAAGTACTTGAATGCTATGGCTTAAAAGCAATCAATTCATCTTCAACAACAATATATTTAGTAAAAGAGCTGAATTTTGTTACCGGAAACTCCTTAGAAGAGATATTTCTATAACCACAAATCAATTAAGAATTCCACTGTGGATTCATCAAACATAAACCCCTCAACCACAAACAACAACGTATATGTGTTAGAATTGATGAATTAAACCTTTTCTAACATAATTAAATTAAAGTAACAAACTCCATAGCTTTACCAAACTCCATAATTTTTTAATCAATTTAGGCTACTTGACAATCAACAGGGTTTTAAACAAACAGTACAATTTACTCACCTAAAGTGTAGATAATGGAATCGGACAAGTATCAAAACCAAATCCATAAACATGGTGTCCACGGCTAGAATTTGAGGGAGAACGTACACGATTGGCTAGAATTTGGGATATATACGTGGATATTCCTGTTTTACGCTTCGGTGCCGCTCTCGGTTTTGTTAGAGAACAGGGGATGTTGGACCGAGAGTATTAATTGGTTCCGTTTCTAGAGGTCGTTTGGTTCATGTGGGAATTAAGTTCCCACAGATTTTGTAAGTACTCAGAATTTAATTCCTTGAAAAAATCCTCAGAATTTGAAAAACTTGTTTGGTTGCACATGCGGATTTTGTTATTACTAGGATTTTATTTACTACCCGTTGTTTGGTTGACTTCACGTAATTCTTTAAAATCTAAGGATTTTGTATTTGAATTTTTTCAAAAATAAATTCAAATTAACTCAACCAAAATATCACTTATAGTAAATTTTCAAACAATATCTCACTAGAATCTTTAAAAATAATTTATTATTGTCTTAAAATAAATCGAAAATAAATTGAAAGTAACATATTCCACTTAAAATCTTGAGCATACATCGCCAAATATACTAGAAATCTAAAAACAAAAAGTAACATACCCTGAACATAGGTATATTTATAATCTTCGGGGAGACGGAAGAAGAAATCAACTGGATTAAGAGCCATCTTCTTTTGAAACAGTAATAGGATCAACATCCATATATTCTAATGAAGTTATATACCAGAGCACATGCCAATATTATTCTACTCACATATGAAGTTGTTTTTCTTAATGTTCATGGTAGCTACAGGCTGGGTGATTTCAATCATCATTTTCATAACCTGATTCAACATTTGCCAGTACATTGCCATCCATGACTGTATAATATTTACAAAATTGGGTAATAAATTAATTGCAATCAACTCAACATCACTCAAATATATTTTAATCTAATCATCAAAATTTTAAATAACATGTAAATTCATAACTAATAAAATTACATAATTTATGGCACAAGTCAATTTTTTCAAAAAAAAAAAAAAAAGCAAAAATAACTAGAATATGAAGTAAAATTGGAGGGAAATAAAAATTTGCCGCGAAGTGAAAAATTTCCGCGTCAATAATGGATAAATTGGTAAAATTGTACAAAATAAACGCGTATTTGTTTTCTACCTAGGGGATTGGAGGTAACAAAATTCCCTCGTTTTGGGGGAAATTGAAATTTCCGCGGAATTTATATTTGCGACGTTTTGGTTAATTCACGTCAACCAAACAACCAATCCAATGTTAAAATCCTCGTATTTGGTTATTACTGCGTATCGTACGCATACCAAACGACCCCCTAGTGTATTTTTAATATATGCTTAATTACTCTAAATTTATAAGAAGTTAAAATATATTCTAATCCTAATCCTAATCCTAATTAAAAATAATTTCAAATCAAATATCTTTCATATACTAATCAAATTCTAATCCTCATCAAATATATCCTAATCAAATTCTCATAGTTAACCCGATCCCATATATAGATATATAATTATTTTAAAAATATTAACTTAGCGACAACTATTATAATCAAATATTTGACATATATGTGTTATGATTATTAATAAAGTGGTCATTAATCTACGTTAATGGTGAATTAATAGTATGTATGGCATTTTTTGAAAGTATAGGCCTTGTCTACGAGTTAATTTTGTGCTGAAATTTTAATATATTTAACTGAACTAAATTGAATCGAAATAAATTTAATTGAAATAATTTTACTATTTTTCGTGTAATTTTTTATGACTTGGGACATATTCATTTTTCCTATTGCTTTCTTTTGATGTGCATTTCCTTGAACAAAGGTTCTCACGAATTAAAAATATTTTAAAGACTTTTATGAAGACAAAATTTTGATGGCTCGTTACCTGTCTTTTATGTATAGCTACTTGACACTTTTTAGGTAATGACTTCTATAATACACTATGATTGAAGATATTGAAGACATTTTATCCTTAGGTGCTACTTTTAGTTTTGTGTGTTTCTGTAAATGTGCAAGACAAGATGTAAGCCAAGCTCATGAGATGGCAAAGTCTGTAATTTCACTTCTATAATGAAAATCTCATCTTGCGGAACATTAAAAAAGAAAAAAGAAAAAAATCATTCATCAGTGAACCTCAATCTTCTCTCACTTCATTCATCATCCATCACTGATCATCAAACTTCAACATGGTTTACCTACATAAATGTTGTTTACTCGAATTGTCAATAAGTAAAGAAGTTCATATTTTCAGAAAAGTGTACTTCAACCATTAAAAATAATAAAAGAAATTAGTTCTCGACCAGAGAATATGAATCTAACGATAAATTACTTGGATAAATTAAAAAGGGAAAATTGGGATTAACCAGCGGAACATTATAAATTGGAAAGTGGGGAGTAACTTTCACCTAATTTCTGAAAAAGACAATGAATAATTAAATTAAATTAATTTTATTTAATATAATTATTAATACAAAGACAACAATACCCTCATTTCTATTATCTTTATTTAGACTGGTTGTGCTTAGTTAAATTTAGTTTAGTTTCAATAAGTTTACTCCAATATCTAAATAAATGTATTTATACTCAAATTAGTCAAATTAGGCCTATGTCATTTTATGTAGTTTTGGTTCAATTCAATTTAGTTCACTATAGTAGTTTTTGATTCAGTTTCATTTCATTAAATTGTAAGAATTCACTCAAATTTAGTTGAAGTCAGTTCAATTTCTTTCCCTCTTAGTTCAATTTAGTTTAACTTTATTCAGATCATTCAAAATTGGACGAATTCAATTTAAGTTCTTTTTTTTTTGTTTAATTCAGTCCCACTTCATTAAATTTAATCAAAATTTTGGTTAAAATTAAATCCAAGTCAATTCATATCCATCTAAAAAAATATATATTTACTTTCATTTAGTTCAATTCAATTCAATTTGGTTGACTAAATTCATTTATACTTGGCTAAATTCCATTTAATTAAAATCCATCATTTTTTCAGATTTATTAATCCAATTTAGTTCAATTCCTTGGAATTTAATTCAATTAAGTTTCATCAAGTTCATATGAATTAGACCGCTTTGAGCTGAATTGAAAAGATTTGATTAGAAATGAATTTTATTTAAATTGGAGTAAAATAAATATAGCTAAACTAAATTTAACTAAATATAAGGGATCTAAACAAAAAATAAGGATATTGTTATCTTTATATTAATAATCATATTAATTAAAATTAAGTTGATTATTCACTACCCTTTTCAAAAATTATGTGAAACTCGCACCTCACTTTCCAATTTGTAATGTTCCACTGCCGTTAATCCCAATTTTATGATTCTAAATTATATTCGGTCAAACATGGTATGAAAAAAATTTGACTGATAAAATAGGATATCTATTTGGGGATACAGGGAGTATGAATTATTATTTAATTACTTCAAAAATATTAACTTAGCAATAATGAATTAATAGTATATATTAGTAAAATGGCCCATCTATGTTAATGATGAATTAATAGTATATATGGATTTATTTCTTAAAGTGTTCTCCCAATCTTATTTTGTGCTTGTACTAAACTGAAAGAGATTCTAATATATTTATTTTGAACTGAACAAAATTGAAATAAGTTTAAATGTATTTAACTAAATAGACGTGAACTTAAATAATTTTATAATTTTTCATATATATTTTAACCAATAGTAATTAATCAAGGATTCTCAAGGAGCACTTCTTGAGTACCATGTCATCATTTTGATAAAAATTAGGTATAAAATTACAACCAACAATGGAAGAAAAAGTTAGAGCATGCACAATGGTTTAAAAATATGATTTTTCTAACGAGTGCCCATGGGCACCCGTTAACATGGAAAGATTCTATGATTTAACGTGTAATCAATCAGTATTTATGGAACGTTTATGTCACCGTAATAAATACACCGTTCAATACTAATTTTCTGTTTACTCCAATGTTTATCCATTAATTTCAAATTAATGTTATCAATGTTTCTAAACAAATCCTACCATATTTTCTACCTTTGGATAATTTCAAATTAATGTTATCAATGTTTCTAAACAAATCCTACCCTATTTTCTACTTCTAATTTTAGCTGATGTGAAATATTACTTTAAAATATAAAACTTTGTTTTTTAATCATATACTCATATTTTTATTTCATAATTATACAATCGTATGAGTATTCCATTAATTTCAACATTAGTAATGTCTACAATATAAACTAATCTTACCATATTTTCTACCTTTATTTTTAACTGCATGAAATTTTATTTTAAAATCAAAACTTTGTTTTTCTATATAAAAGTACAATCGTATGACTATTCCTATATTTTAATTAATCATGTTATAATTTAATAATCACAATTTCGTTAATATATGATAAGTTATCATCACTATATAATAAATTAAATAAATATTATAATTTGAACTCAAAAGTGATTTTAATTGAATTAAGGAAAATAAATTGAATGTTGTGAGGGTTTAACTTTTTATATATATAGTCTTTGATAAATATGGTATGATTGAAATTAAACAGAAAGAATACATATGGTATGATTTAATTGATATATTAGATAGATATCCGGTTAAAAAATGAAGAAGATATACATCAATATGGTATGGATTGATATTAGGTAAGCATTAATAATCTTGAAGTTAGTGTATGGGTTAAGAATGAAATAATTATACCACATTACGGTGATGAAATAATGAAATAATTTATTACGGTGACATAAAAGTTCTATAAATACTGATTGATTACATGTTAAACCATGAAATATTTCCATGTTAACGAATGCACATGTCCATGGGCACTCGTTAGAAAAACCGTTAAAAATAACAAGGACTTCTTATGTGACACATCATCAATTTTGAAAAAATCTAAGTCAAATCATCTAGCAACAATGGTAACAAAAATAAGAAGCACTTCTTAATTAATTGCTACTTCATCATTTTAAATTATTTTATTTTAAATTAGTAAGAGAATGGTTCCATTTATTGACTAGTTAGGCACAAATAAAGAGGTAACTCCCTAAATAAGGAGCAAGTCTTTATTTAAAAGTGCTCCTTATATATATAAAAAAAGCATTAATTTAAGAAGCACCATTAATGTGGATACTCTTTAGTGATCAAATGCATGCACCTCAAATTATTTAGCCCATACTAATTAGTACAATACATTCTTAGTAAATTTGTTAGGTTAATTTAACCCATTGCATTTTATAGCATATAAATCACACATTTAACTAGTCATGTAGTCATCCAACAATATACACTCATAAATTATTTCCCTTAACCTTCTCATTTTCAAATTGTTAACTTTTTAAAAATTATTTATCCCATTCTTAGTAAATTTGTTAGGTTAATTTAACCCATTACATTTTATAGCATATAAATCACACATTTAACTAGTGTAATCATCCAACAAAAATACACTCAAAAATTAGTTCTCTTAACCTTCTCATTTTCTCTGATTTGCTTTCTTCAATCATGCTGACAAAATCTTCCGCACGTGTGCATGTTCCCGGAGCAATCATCATCGGCGCCGGACCGTCAGGATTGGCGGTGGCGGCATGCTTGAAGGAGAAGAACATCCCTAGCCTCATACTGGAGAGGTCAACCTGCATTGCTTCCTTGTGGCAGCTGAACACGTACGACCGACTCAGGCTTCACTTGCCGAAGAAGTTCTGCGAGCTGCCGTTGATGCACTTTCCCGGCGAGTTTCCGACGTACCCTTCCAAGCAGCAGTTCATCAACTATTTGGAGTGCTACGCGAAGAAGTTCGAGATTTGCCCTGTTTTTGGCCGATCTGTGGTTCGCGCCGAGTGGGTCGGAGAAGAGGGGCTTTGGGAGGTGACTGATGCCGGAGGTGGCTGTTTTTCCGGGCGGTGGCTGGTGGTGGCGACCGGAGAAAATGCAGAGGCGGTGGTGCCGGAGATTGAAGGGATGGCGGAGTTTGATGGGGAGATCATGCATGCGAGCCGTTATAAAAATGGTGGTGTTTTTGGAGGGAAAAGGGTTTTGGTAGTTGGCTGTGGGAATTCTGGAATGGAGATTTGCTTGGACCTCTTCAATCACAATGCTTTTCCTACCCTTGCCGTAAGAAACGCGGTAAGATTTTTTTTTTTTTTTTACTATTTGTTTTTTGCATCAATAAAAGAACTATTATTTATGTTCGTGATTTTTATTTGTCGTATTCATGTCCTCTAATTGAAATTCTAACTGTTTTTCCAAAAAAAAAAAAAAATTTCTAACTGGAAAACAATTATGTGTTATTATTATCACTACAAACTTATGTGTCACTGGTATCACTACAAAACTATGTGTCACTATTATCACTACAAATATGTGTCACTTTTATCACTACAAAACTATGTGTCACCATTATCACTACAAAAATACGTGTCACTGTTAGCGTTATTTTTGTAGTATATGTATTTTACTATATATAATATAAAGAATTTTTAAGGCATGTTTGTAATTTTTGCTTGTTCCCAATATGAATTATATGTGTTATTATGTATATTACTATACATACTTATTTAAATTAGCATGTTTGTGATTTTTGTTTGTCGAATTCATACACAGCATGAGTTCAAATTGGAAAATAATAATGTGTTACTAATATATACTAAATTTATATTAAACTCTCATATAGGTACACATTTTGCCACTCGAAATATTTGGAACTTCAACATTTGGATTAACAAGAAATATGATGAAGTGGTTTCCGATTCGTATCGTAGACACATTTTTACTAATAATGTGTTGGTTCGTGTTTGGGGACACGGCCAAATACGGTCTCCGGCGACCAAATACCGGCCCCCTCGAACTCAAGACTAGCACCGGAAGGACACCGGTGCTAGATGTCGGCACCTTCTCGAAAATAAAAGATGGAAACATCAAGGTAATTTTGTTTAATCAATACATTATTTTCTACCAATAATTTTTCTTTTAAAAAAATCACTAATTTATTTCAACCAAGAATTTTTCTTTAATGAAATAACTAATTTATTTTCATATGTTGTAGGTGTGTCAAGAAGGCATTCGAAAATTTACCCCCAAAACAGTGATCTTTGATAATGGAGTATCTGAAAAGTTCGAGGCTGTAATTCTAGCAACAGGATACAAAAGCAACGTCCCTAGTTGGCTTAAGGTATCCAATTAATTATTTTCTTAATAATTAACGCCCCTAGTTTCCCAATTAATTATTTTCCAAATTTACTAACAATTTTGGAATTAATTGCAGGAAAATGATATGTTTTCCGAGATCGACGGGCTACCAAGAAGGGCATTTCCGAACGGGTGGAAAGGCAAGAACGGCCTCTACGCCGTCGGATTCACAAACCGAGGTTTGCTCGGTGCATCCATGGATGCTACAAGCGTAGCAGCGGACGTGGAAAAACAATTGGAATAAGCAACCTTCTTTGTAATTTTCTTATTTGTAGTTAAGACAAATATATATATACACATAATTATTTTTAAATATATGGTCCTTCTTTGCTTCCTTATTTTTTGGCTGAAGATCATATATGATGATATTTTGATTTTGAATGTATTTGTCAATCAGTATGTTATTCCTAGAACTCAATTCCAGTGTTATCATTCTGTAACAGTTTTATGATTTTTTTAGGCCTTTGGTCTTGTATCATGTACGGTGAAATTGATCCATTAATTTGTTTCATGATATCAGAATTGTCTTAAGAGATGTATTGAGCTAGTTAAGAAGGGAGTATGTTTGCTAATGCACACTTCAAAGGTAGAATTTTTAGGTGCATGAATTTTTATTGCTCATTTCTCCTTTTATCATATATATCTGCAGTTTGTTCATGATTTGCATTCCTTGTTATTCTGCAGATGTTCTTCCTTATAAAAGAAGGACTGCTTGGAGAGAGAAACTTTGTGAACTTGCTTGAACGGTGGACATTTGATTTGGCCTTTCTAATTTGGTGTTTCTAGGAAAGTTTTTGTAACTATTGAGTTTGGTGATTTAACTGGATTTCTAGCTTCATTAGTTCAAACTTGTGTTTGTTATTTACCAATATTTTGATGAAGTATTGTATGCCTCATCAGTTTTATGAGCCAATCAATCAGAAATGCAAGCGAAAGGAAGCCAAGAAAGCAACCAGGTGCTTTTTTCCTATCATTTCTGCAGATTCCTAAGAATCACAAACATCATTGACTAATAACCAAAAGTCAGGATCCAAGACGATGCAAACAAAGTCAATCTATGAGACTATGGCATGCTTTCCGTGATAAGAATAAAACTGTACAAGAGAGCTTCAGAAGGTGCTAAACTTTAACTATCTGACTATTACAATCACAATCAAAATCCACAGAATTAAGTAATATAAGTGGTATTGGTAAAATACATACACTCAAAATCGAGAATCAATAAGTATCTACCATTAGTAATTTGTATCTTCTTTAGCTTTTCCTTTTCTTGAAGTATTCTCTTCTTTAAAAATTACGATTCCTCTAAATTAATATACCTGTGGCATAAAAATTAAGAGTTTCAATACATTCCACTATCCTGAAAATGCAAAACCTGCACATTTGTCCTAAGCTAGTTACCTCAAGTGAAGCTTTAGAGAATCCACTGTTGAAGAGTAGATTGTTCAGTGTCTTTTTCGTATCAGCACGCTTTTGACGAGTTTTATATCTTATATAATCCTGTATAATTGGTCCAGGTAAAAGGTTATGAAAGAGTGCACACAGAATAATTAGCACCAACAAATATGAACAGCATAAAACCAAAAGCAACATGAAAGTACGCAGGCAATGGAAAACCATAAAGGAGGGGACACTTTTCCAGATAAACTACATGACATGGATGAGTCAAGCATGGAGTATGATGTTTATGACATGGATGAGTCAAGCATGGAGTAAGGATTTTTTCATGACAAACTTTCGCAGTTCTCAATGCTTAACAAACTTTAAATCACCACAATTTCACACCCTCTATCATTCTATGATTCATATTTACAATCCATGGAAATCAATCTTGGACAATGGGTCTATTCCATCAGGTAAACTACACCTTTAAGTCTAGTTCATTCTATCACGTCTAATTATATATAGGAGAAAAAATTACTAATGAGTAGCTAACAGCTGCATCAAAACTCGAATAACAGGCATACGAAAGTACCTTTGACTGCTATTTTAAGCATTCTCACTCACTCTCTCTTCTGTTTCCTAAGTACATCTTTTCTGAAGTGAAGACCTTGCATCAGGAAAATGAGAGAACTGCATAAAAACATAGGAATGAGATTCTTACTATATTTCTGCAACAATATGTACTAGAATCTAATAGTTTACTACACTAATAATTTTTTCAACAGTAAGATTAAACTTTAAGCAAAAAATGTCCAGCAAACAAATTCATTGACATTTCTACAAACATTTAGTGTGCATACTCTGTGCAGAAAAAAGACAGGACAGAAACTGATCACCTTACCAGAATATAGAAGTGTTATATTCTATCTATAAAGAAGATAGAGCAGTAAAGATGTTACATTCCAGACAAAACACCTACTGTAAGTCTTGTAACCTAAATATTACAAAACAAAAGCAATCTTGCATTGCAACATTAGATTCATGAAGCATCAAACGTAGCTATGTTATACATAGTCACACTAAAATCAGAACTTCGCGGAAACTAAACAACTTAGATTGATGTTTTGCAGAGAGCATTCAACAATTACAAACAAAATATTGGGTATTTCGAAAACGGAGACGATAACTTACTTTTAGAAAACTGGGTATTTCACAAATTACAATTACCGTGCGATAACTTACTTTACTCGCGAGTGAATATGTCGAAAACGGAGACGCCGGGATATGCTCGAATCAGTTGAGGACAACGCTCCTTCTGAATCCTTCTCGATCTCGAATATGTGAAGCAAGAAAATTGAGATATAGTCAGAAACATATCAATTGCTTTGAGAATTTTACTGCTATTGTAAATTGTCGAAGATGAAATTGTCTAACCTCTGTAGCTTGCAAATAACCGGCTGACAAAATGATTATGATGGAAAAAGAATGAGCTTGAAATTTACAGTCATAGACAACGTGGGAGAAGAGGAAGAAGATCGTGGATTGCCGAAGAAAACCGTCGGAAGGGTGGTTCCGATTATGATGCAGTGATTAGAAATCGTGGGCGTGGCTGAGAAGAGTTTGAAGTCAACTGGGATGGGGTTTAATCTTAGCCGTTGAACAAATCTGACGGTGGAGAGCACAAGTTTGATTTAAAGGGATTAATCAGCTATCTAAGATAAGATAAGATAATCAGCTATCTAAGATAAAGACAAATAGGCGCACTTTGAAAATGGGTGAAAACTTTGAAAATCGAAAGTAACAAAGCAAGGAGGTGAGTGTGACCACTGTGAAAATAGGTTAAGTTGGCTCCTTCTCCAGCAGGCAGCAGCAACTACGTATCGTCTTCCATATCCCAGGAGGCAGGAGGTGGCCACTGTGACTGTCTCACGGAGTCACGTTTTTCTCTTCCAAAACTCAAAGCTTTATGTTATTGGCAGTAAAGTTTAAGCTTTGCTTTTACTGTTAACGGTTAACTGAACACTTATCCATATATGATGGTAAACACACAAACAATTTGCATAAGTGTAGATGAAAAAAAACGCAGCATTCTTGTAGGTTAATCACTGAGGAGTTGTGGGTTTCCATTATAATGTCAAAGTTTGGTTCTTTTGTTGAATTGGTCTGATTAAGGTGTTGTTTTTGCAGTAGCCTTTTTGTAAGTTGTAAGAGAAGAAAAACATGTCGGTCCCTGCTAATACAGGTTCCATTGCTAATTATTTTCTATAAGCTTCCTTGATTAATAAACGTAGTTTGATAATAGACTTCATACGAAATGATGTTGCTTGGAATTCAAAAGAAAATGATGTCATGGAATGCTATGTTTGTGTAGGATGTTAGTTGCTACAGTACAGAACCACAGCAATCCTTGGAAGTAGATAATAGCTTAGATATTTCTACAGCAATCCTCTCTTTACAATGTTTTTGTCAGTAGCTAAAAGTTTAGGGTTGGATTGCAATGGTCTCTTGTTAAAATTGATGAACTGTGTGAGAAAGGAAGCTACAGTGTGCAAATCCTGATTCTTTTTATAGCAAATGTAGAATCTTTTGAAAGAATAACAACATTGAAGGTCAGAAATATTGGATCAGTCATCAGAGTAACAAATACTTGTAAACCTGGGAAGTTAAATGTTAAGCCTAAACCATAAACCCTAAAACTTTGTAAAGCCTGTAAAGTGTAAAGTTTTTGTTGTAGAATATAATTGCTTCATGGCAGTACAATAACTATTTTATCAACCAAAGGCCGAATATTTGAGAGGTTGATATACGTGCATACACATTTCTTGCTTGTGTAGTCAGAGTCATTGCACTTACAGTTGGCTTATTATCTATGGCTTTACAGATGGAGCTTTAGCTGGAGCAGTAGCTGGTGTTGTTGTAGATGCTGCTTTATATCCAATTGACACAATAAAAACCAGACTCCAAGCAGGTTTATTGTGCATTATTTTCCCTATGTTTTGCATTTCGTTAACTATAGTTAACTTTTCTGTGAGCATGTACAGTTGAATGCATGTTGAGATGTACTTCCTCTGTCGAGAAATATACACAATCAACTAGTTTGCACATTATTCAAGGCTTATAAGGTTACTTTTAGCTATCATGTATAGGTACACAGATACTTTTAACAATTTAACGCATAAATGCCTGCCAAAAATTGATTGGGATCAGATTGATAAAATTTATCACTACTAGTCTACAAGATGAGATTGGAGTTTTATCAAGCACATTAAAATTTCATTATTGACCTATTATCTTAATCTAACGTGACTAATAAGTTCCTTTCATGGTTTTGTGTCGTGCAGTGCATGGTGGTGGGAAGATTGTCTTTAAGGGACTTTACTCAGGCTTGGCTGGAAATATTGCTGGTGTTTTGCCAAGTTCCTCTATATACAATCAGTGAAACTATTGTTTAATTTAGTCTTGAGGAATTTGGGGCCTGCTTACATTTATTTCACCCTGCTTGATATTCACTTGAGGTATAGAGAGTGCAGTCTTTGACCACAATTTCATTCTAAAACGCTATTAATACATTAATCCTTGCATATTTACTCATACTGAACAGCTTGAATTAGAAAACCGAACTAGATTTTTGTTTTCATGTGTATTTGACATGTGTATGTTCTCAAAACTCGTTTCACTTAACATATAATTGGGCTGATGATTAGGAAGTGCAAGTGCACTAAAATTATATGGTATAGTGTATATGATTGTATTCAAGTTATAGGAAGAGAGGCATATCTGCGAGCCTTTATTGTACCCATAACATGGCCTCACAGCTATCCAGAAAGCATTTTCTCATTAGCTATCCTTTATTAATTGGAACTTGAGTCATATTTTCTCTGAAATCTTGAACTCTAGATATTGGGTTTCAAAGGCCTTTATGCTGTATGTGATACTTGCCAGATTAGTAAATCTATCAGAAATTTTATTCATATCTCTGGAGCATATGGTAGACTTTTGCTCCTTATATAATTGTTTTCACTGTAGGGATATGGATCCTGTCTGTTGCGGGACAGTCGGGACTTACCTTTCGATGCTATGCAGTTTTGTTTATATGAGCAGCTTAGAATTGGGTACAAAGTAGCAGTAAGTTTATCTAAGTCTCCCCCTTGAATGCAATTATGAGCAGCTTTGTTGCCTGCTTTGGGTAGAGAATCAAGAACACTACTTGAATCAAGGGAATATCTAAGAGAGACCAAGTGACAAAAATGATAACTACCTTGAATCTTATGGAATTAGAACGCTGCTCCATATCTTTAAAGCAAGAAAATTTAATTCCCTCTGAACTGTTAAGACTTAAGAATTTCCAGTAGTTGTATATCTTGTATAATTGATAAGCCCCAAGCTTCAGCTTTTCTAGTTGATGTGATGAATGACATAATAAATCACCTTTTTTCTAGTTATGTGAGTGCTCAGTATGGATCACCAGGTCTCTCAAACCTTCATCTATCAGTATGATTAGTTGTTTATTGTTCTTTTGCAGGCTAGAAGGGATCTGATGGATCATGAAAATGCACTAATTGGTGCTTTTGCTGGTAAACTCTTTGTATACATAGTGGCCCATTGTAACTTTTTATCCTGCTACACTAAATAGCTTGGTTCATAAATTCTTGATCTGCAGCAATTTAATATTAAAAAAAGTCACACATTGAACATCATATATAACTGTTTGCTTTCTCGAATTTATTTGGAGTTACTGGATTATAATCTGTACGTGCTGTGACTGGAGCCTTAACAACTCACCTAAATGTTATAAAGACTAGGTTGATGATTCAGGTGTGTTTAATATACGTGTGGCTCCTCTTGTTAAAACATGCCGGTTTCTCCTTTTTCGTGACTCACTGAGTATCTGGGAAACCGTGATCTAGGGATCTGCAAAGCAGTACAAAATCATTTTACTCATTGCGCCAGTACTATTGCCAAAGAAGAGGGCACCTCTCCTCTTTTAAAGGTATGCTCCATTTTGCATGTTAAGTTTTGTTCTGCACTCGTTTCTTGATGATGACACACGATTTTGGTCAGCATTTGATTACATGCGTTTGTCTTTCTTTTCTGTGTTCTTCAAGGGATTAGGGGCACGGGTGCTGTGGATCGGTGTAGGAGGCTTCATATTCTTCGGTGTTCTTGAGAAGTCGAAAAAGATGCTTGCTGATAGATTGGTTCGAAGTTAGATTGACCTATACATCACTTTAGCTTTTACTTAGATGGTTTCAGCTGAACTAATACATACTATCATCTTAGTATAAGGGTTTTGCCAGGTTTAGGACAATGGGATCTTTGAACCTTATCTTTTATATAGTCAAGCAACATAATTATCTTTTAAAAATTGTTTCTTAACAATGTAAGTGAAAGATCTTGTCTTCTAGCAATGGTAGACAGATTTAAATTATAACTGTAGGAATGATATTGAATGCATAAATAAAAATATTGACGGATTCTGCTATCACATCCACAAATTGAATTTGTCGTTCCTTCCCCTCAGATCATTTGTGTTAATTAACTCAAATGCATCTCCAACCATCAAATAATCTATCGAATTCATAGAAATAGAAATAGCTAACATCGTTTTTTTTTTTTTTTTGTTACTTTAAATTATAATGTAATTTGTCGTATTACATTTTCAAAATAAAATTATTCATGATATTACCAATACACAAACTCTCGTATGACGGTATGAGTCAACCCAACCATTGGATAACTTTCTAATTATTGATTATTTAATAATAAATTTCTACGCAAGGTCATAATGAACAAATGCAATATCATTCGATAACAATTGAAAATAAAATAAATTCAGGATTTGGACTTTACTGTAGGGGCTCGATAATTTGTTTGACCGGGATTCACTTCCTAGTTTGAGGTTATTCAGGCTCTATTTGCTAGAGCATTTCTGTAGATCAGTTCAGTGAAAATGTAATTTGTTGAAATTTAGATTAATTAAGTCACATTGATTCCATTTTTCAATACATTAATTTTCACTTCAGTTCAGTTTAATTCAGTAAAAAATGTTACGGAATATTTTGTGAATATTTGTGTATATTCTAGATTATTCTGTCTTGTAAATTAAGTTAGATCAGTAATCCCTTTCCATACCAGGATTTAGCTTTGGTCTATATATTGTAATCTTTCATCATGAATAAAATCACAGCTTCATATTTTTACATGGTATCACAGCTTTCGATCCTAAAATCCCAAATTTTTTTTCCCTTGTTTTCTAACGCCGCCGCTGTGGACTCTCCACCGCCACCGCTGTACAACATATCGTCACAGCCACTAGACTCTGCTCCCTTTTCCCATTAAGCTTTCGATGGATTCCGGTGATCTTTACAACATTGTCAACGTGGAAGACCTTGGTTCCGATGATGCCATTGACGCTGCTCGCGTTCAGGACGCTGCCGCTGCTACTGATGTTACCGCCGCAGCTTCAGCCGTCGCCGCCGCCGCCGCTGCTTCTTCGGTCACCGCCGATGCTCTCGTCGTTCAGCAACCACCTCTCGGCCCTGCTCCTGCCGCTGACTCTGCCGTTTTCCAGGCAGCCGTTCAAGCCACCGTCGCCGCTGCCGCTAAGTTTTATCGTCCGCCTGGTGATCACAACTCCACTCTCCAGCCGAACAATCCTCACTACGTTCATCCGAACAATCCTTACTACGTTCATCCTTCAGATCATCCTGGCCTGAAAATTTCTCCGGTGATTCTGAAGGGTGATGATTGGCGTGAAAATTTATTGAACGCCTTAAGTGCTAAGAGGAAAGATGGTTTCGTGGATGGCACCATTCAGCAACCTCTGCCTGGCTCGCCATTTGCCAATGATTGGCATAGCGTTAATTCAATGCTTGTAGGATGGATCGTCCAGACACTTGATCCATCTATTCGCTCCATTATTCGGGTTTCGTCTACTGCCAAGGAACTCTGGGATGATCTGCAACAACGTTTCTTGGTTGGGAATGGACCGCGGATAGGTCAACTTCATGCTGACATTTACATTTGTCGTCAGAATAGTGACTCTATTGCTGTTTTTTATGGACGTTGCAAGAAGCTTTGGGATGAGTTGTTCTCCTACATGCCACCACGTCGTTGTATCTGCCCCGATGCCTCTAATGCTGCTTTGGAACGAGAGACTGAGATCATTCAACACTTTCTCATTGGTCTCGATAGCTCATTTGTACCATGCGCTCCAATATTTGGGCGCAAGACCCATTACCTTCTCTCAGCAAAGTTTATGCTATTGCTGTTACGGAGGAGCGCAATCACATGCTTGTTGACAATCGTTCTTCCAATCCTGATAATATGGCGTTTGCAGCTCAACGTCCAGCGCAGTCTTCTACCTCGCGTCCTGCCGCGCCTGATCGTCGTTCGTTGACATGTACCCATTGTCACAAGAAGGGCCATGATGTCAGCTCCTGTTTCAAGTTGATCGGGTTTCCAGACTGGTTTCCGAGGAACAGAGCTTCCAGTTCAGAGACCTGAGTTGCACCAGGAACACCATTTGCCGGCGCCATCCCTGCTTCCTCGATGCCACCGACCAATGCTGCTGCAATCATCACCGATCGTGATCGACAGGCTCTAGGTCCAGCTTTGTCCAATGAACAATGGGGTACTGTCCAAAACATGTTGTCTAAAATGAATTTCACTGGGTCTGGTAAGCCTTCTCTGCCTTGGATTCTTGATACTGGCGCCTCTTTTCATATGACTGGTTGCAAAGAGGCCTTACATGACATTTTACCCGCCGATAACATTAATGTTGTTCTCCCTGATGGTTCCGTTTCGACTGCCTTATTGCATGGCTCTTTACATTTTGGTGATATTGTACTTGATCGTGTTTTATTGATTCCGGAATTAAGTTGCCACTTATTGTCTTTTGCCAAGTTAACTGCTGCCTTAAAATGCTTAGTTTTGCTTACCGAAAATATTTGTATATTCCAGGACATCAGCACGAGGACAGTGATTGGCGTGGGTAGTCAGCAAGGAGGGGTTTATTGGTTGCGCAGACTAGGAGCTCCATTGTCGTCTTCGCCGCCTATGAATGTGTCTGCTGCTGTTGTTTCTTCTTCTTTTGATTTATGGCATCAGCGATTTGGCCATCCATCTTCGTCGGTGCTTTCTTCAATTCCAGTTCTTGCATTAAGTCGTGGTAATAAAGTTGTTCCATGCTCGGTTTGTCATCGTGCTAAACAGTCTAGAAGTAGTTTTCCTTTGAGTACCAATACAGCTAGCGGTTTGTTTGATTTAATTCATTGTGACGTTTGGGGTCCTTACCATACCCCCTCTATTAATGGAGCAGTTTCTTTTTTAACCATTGTCGATGATTTCTCTCGAGCTGTTTGAGTTTATTTATTGGTCGCAAAATCTGAGGTTTCATCTAGGCTGAAAGATTTTTTCGCATTTGCATCAACTCAGTTTAATCGTCAAGTTAAATGTGTTCATACTGATAATGGTACAGAATTTCTGCCTCTTAGCCAATTTTTTGTGGAAAATGGAGTTCGCTTTGAGACAACAACTGTTTATACGCCTCAACATAATGGTCGTGTGGAGCGCAAGCATCGTCATATCTTGAACGTTGCACGGGCTCTTATGTTCCAAGCTCATCTTCCCATTGAGTTTTGGGGAGATTGTGTCCTTACCGCCGCTTATCTTATAAATCGGACTCCATCAGCTTTGCTTAATCATCGCACACCTTATCAGCTTTTGTACGGACGTGCACCCAACTATGACAATTTGCGAGTATTTGGATGCCTCTGCTTTGCTTCCCAACTTCCCAGACCACGAGACAAGTTCGCCTCTCACAGCCGCAAGTGATTGGTCCGCTAAACAATGGACAAGAAGGCATGGAAAGTTTATGATCTTGAAGCACGTACTATGTTTGCTAGTCGAGACGTTGTTTTTTACAAGGATTGTTTTCCCTTTGCTCCACCGGTAACTTCAGATAATAATGCCACTGTTTCTGATAATAATCCGTGTCTGTACGATGACGACGAAGACGTTTTTCTTCCGAATTCTGCAGAATTGGACAGTTTGGACACGCAGACGCGTACGGAACACGCGCCAGGACAACAAGGTGGCCCCATTGAAGCGCGTGGGGTTCACGCGCCTGGACAGCAAAGGGCTCCACTGAAGCGCGTGGGATCCACGCGCCAGACAAAAACCCACCCTCCCGACAGCGCGTGAGGAACACGCGCTGGAACATAACAGCTCCCTCATTTCAGCGCGTGAGGAACACATGCCAGAGCCAAACTCGCCTATTGTTGAGGCGCGTGACGCCCACGCGCCTGCAGTACGGACGTCGTTTCCGGGCAGCCGTCTTCGGACGGGAAGAATTCCCATCCAGCACCGCCGGCCCTCTCTGATCAGCCGTCCTTGTCCATGCCGCTTTCACCGTCATCCGATCATACCTTGCCGTTTGCACAGCTGTCGCCATCTATTCCATTGTCCGATTCAGATTCTGACTCGCCTTCTCCATCATCTGGTTCAGAATCCGATTTTGACTTGCCCATTACAGTTCCGCCTCCCCGTCTCCCAAGTACTCGACATCGACGTCCACCGTCTCGCTTTAACGATTATGTCTGAGCTGCCACTACACTCCGAATAAACCCCCCCACTGCTGCTGCTTCTTCGTCCTCACTGTCCTCAGGTATTCGCTATCCTAATGCTGATTATATTTCCTGTAATAATTTTTCGGTTTCGCATTCTAGTTTTTTGGCTGCAGTTACCGCTGGTTCGGACCCCACTACATTTTCTGAGGCCTCTCGTCATATTCATTGGCGTTTGGCTATGGCGGCTGAGATTGATGCTCTTGAGAGAAATAAAACATGGACGTTGTCCCCTCTTCCACCTGGTAAACATGCAATAGGGAGTAAATGGGTGTTTCGAACCAAGTTTAATTCTGATAGTTCGGTTGAGCGTTTTAAAGCTCGGTTGGTGGTCCTTGGCAATAGGCAGATTGAGGGTACAGACTTTACAGAGACCTTTGCTCCGGTTGCGAAGATGTCTTCGGTTCGTTTATTCTTGGCTGTGGCGGTTGTTAAAGGTTGGGAGTTGCATCAAATGGATGTGCACAATGCTTTCCTACATGGTGATCTTGAGGAGGAAGTTTACATGAAGCCACCTCCTGGTTATGCTCTTCCTGGTCTTGGTCTGGTTTGTAAGCTTCAGAAGTTGCTATATGGTCTTCGTTAAGCTCCAAGGAATTGGCTTTCCAAGTTCGCTGAAGCCTTACGGCGTTACGGTTTTGTTCAGAGTCGTGCTGATTACTCTCTGTTCTTTTACATAAGAAATGGTGTTACGTTACATGTTTTGGTCTATGTTGATGACCTTGTCATTGCTGGTTCTTCTAGTGAGGTTCTATCAGCATTCAAGACTTACTTGAGCTCGTGTTTCTACATGAAAGATCTTGGTGTCTTAAAATATTTTTTGGGTATTGAGATTGCTCGTTGGCCTGATGGTATATTTCTGTCTCAACGGAAATATACTTTGGACATTTTGGTAGAAACTGGTCTCTTGGGCGCTAAACCTTCTGATTTCCCGATGGAACAACAACACACTTTGGCGAAAGATGCAGGTCCCTTGCATGATGATCCTGCTCAATACCATCGTCTCATTGGCAAGCTGATTTATCTAACCATAACTCGCCCTGAATTAAGCTATTCCGTTCATACTTTGGCGCAGTTTATGGAATCCCCGCATGTTGCTCACTGGCAGGCTGCTTTGCGGGTTTTGCATTACCTGAAAGGTCATCCTGGCCAGGGTTTGTTTCTCTCAGCATCCAGTTCTCTACAACTCACTGGTTTCTGTGATTCAGATTGGGCTGCTTGTCCTCTTACTCGCCGTTCTTTGTCGGGATACTTTGTGGTTTTTGGTGGTTCTCCAATTTCCTGGAAGACAAAGAAACAGCCAACTGTTTCCCGTTCTTCAGCTGAGGCGGAATATCGAGCTATGGCATATGTCTGCTGTGAGCTGATTTGGCTTAAGTCGTTGCTGAGTTCGTTGGGCGTGTCTCATTCCATGCCAATGCACTTGTTTTGTGACAGTCAGGCAGCTCTTCATATTGCAGCGAATCCAGTTTTTCATGAACGTACAAAGCATATTGAGGTTGATTGCCATTTTGTTCGGGATTTAGTTCAGTCTGGTGAAGTCGTCACTCATCACATTCGTACGACTGATCAGCCTGCTGACCTCTTTACTAAAGCTCTTGGACGTAAGACCTTTCAAGCGTTGATTGGAAAGATGGGTATTCGTGATCCTCATGCTCCATCTTGAGGAGGAGTGTTACGGAATATTTTGTGAATATTTGTGTATATTCTAGATTATTCTGTCTTGTAAATTAAGTTAGATCAGTAATTCCTTTCCATACCAGGATTTAGCTTTGGTCTATATATTGTAATCTTTCATCATGAATAAAGGCCTCGTTTGGCTATCAGCGTTTAGCTGTTAGCTGTTAGCGGATTTTATTTGCTGTTAGCTGTTAGCTGTTAGCGGATTTTATTAGCTGCTAGCTGTTAGCTGATTCTATTAGCTGTTTTGACTAGCGGTTTGATTAGCTGTTTGTATTTGAGTGTTTGGCAAATGACAATTAGCTGATAGCTGTTTTGTTACGTTAAAAGACTGAAATAGACATTAATATAATTTATTATTAATTTCTTTTATGGAGTGTATTATTTGTTTTGAAGTATCGAAAGGTATTTTTATTACCTATATTTATTTATTTTTATGCTATTTGTTATTTTATTCTTTATTAATATACCCATTTTCTTTAAAAAAAAGTTAAAATGATTAACATTTCATAGTAATATATGTTTAGCTGGACATTTTAATATTAAGATATGAAATACTTAAAATATAAATTAAAAATAATATTTTAGAATAAATATATGACCAATTCTTGGGTGAGGCAGCCTCACCCAAGAGGCAAGACCAATTAAACTTTTTTTTTGATGAGATTTGATGAAATGACACAAATTTTTTGATGAGGTGACATGTTTGATGAACTGACACCGAGATTTGATGATGTGGCGTCGAGGTTTGATGATGTGGTAGTGAATTCTAATGAGGTGACACTAATGAAATTTTTATTATTTGGTCTTGGCTCATGGGTGAGGCTGCCTCACAGGAGAATTACTCTAAATATATACGTACACATTTTGTGTACGCACACATATGAATATATGAATTGTACTATTAAAATTTGATTAATATTATATGAATTTGTACGCACGCTAACATGATTAAAATTTGGTTTAGTAATTTGATTTTTTTAAAAGGAAATTTTGTAAGAATAAGGATAAAAAAGATATTTTGTAATATTGTTTTAATTAATTCTTTGTAAACGCTGTGCGTTTCAGAAACGAGAGGTTTCACCAAAACAGCTAATCAGAAAAAGCTATTTACCAAACACTAAGAAGAGCTGATTGACCAGTCAACTGTCCATATTTAACCCAAAAAGCTAAACGCTATTCAAAACTCTCGTTACCAAACGGGACCAAAATCACAGCTTCATATTTTTACAAAAAATAAACTCTAGCAAACAAGGCCTCAACCTGAATTTGATTTTGTTTCATTTGGCCTTGATAGTTTATTTTTAAACATCAATGCATTAATATATATAAAAAATCAAGTACTGAAAACAGAAGATCAAATCATTAATGCAAAAAAACAGCCATGAATGCAAAAAAATTCAAGATAACTGAGGAAAAGGATAAACCCATTAATGTAAAAAATCAAGTTATTACCATAAAAATATCAAATAATAAAGATAGAAATCAACTCATTAATGTAAAAGATAAACCATTAATACTAAACCCATAGAATTAAGTCATTACTGTAAGATCAAGCCATTAATGCAAAAAATAAAATAATAACTCCTAAACAATTGAGGAAACAAATTCACCTAGTTAATATCAGGATCCTTTTTGTAACCCTAATTTTTGTAAATAGTTATTATAATTCTGAATTGAGAGATTTATAAAATATATTCCGCATTTGGGATTTTGCTTAATTGCATGTTTATGTAACCGAGGAAAGTGTTTGATTTGGTATGCATGCATGTGACTTATTTGATGTGCATTGGAAATTTGGAATATATTTTTTATAGTAATGACTTATTTTTGCATTAATGGATTTTCCTCAATTGATATTAGATACTGTGCTTAAAAAAGATTTTTTCATCTATATATATTTATCCAAAAAGGCTGGAATTCTCAACTATCACAGTCGACGAGTAGTAAACCCTAAAAGATATGGAGGCACACAACATTCTACTGCTTCTTCTTTCTCTTTCAACCCTCATTTTATTCCCATATGTTATAAACCATATTTTCCGGCGGCCGAAAAGCCCCCGGAATCTCCCTCCGGGAAGCACAGGCTGGCCTTTCCTCGGCGAAACCATAGATTTCTACTCCAAAGCTCAACAAGGCACCGTGGAGGACTTCATATCTGAACGGAGTACCAAGTATTCCTCCAACGTTTTCAAAACCTCGTTGATCGGAAATCCGATGATCGTGTTTGATGGTGCTGAGGGCAACAGATTCTTGTTCTCGAACGAGAAGAAACTGTTCAAGCACTGGTGGCCGTCCTCCATTGACAAACTCTTCCCCAACTCGAAGAAAAGGACGAATGCCGACCGCGCGCAGACGATGCGAAGGTTCATCTCCGCCATTCTTAAAGGCGACGCGCTCAGAGAATATGTCCGAGTCTTCGATGCAACCATAAAGCAGCAGTTGGAAACTGAATGGAATGAGCAAGATGTAGTTAAGGTTGGTAACGTGTTCTTAATTAAAGTAATTAATTATGTGTCTTAAAATAACATTTTGGAAAGTAGGAATGGTTTTTAAAAAAAATTTAAAGTCGAAGTTTGAAGTTTGCGGATCAAAATGAAATGGTTTTCAACAGTCATGTTTATAATCGTTGAAGTGCTTTTATTTGCATCGTGAATTCGTGATCTATAATCATTTGAACTATCATTCGTGATCTATAATCATTTGATCTATAATTCGTGATCTTTTAAATTTACAATAAAACTATCTCATATAAATCCGTCTTTGCATCAAATTTAATAATCATGATCATTCCGACTTGTTAGGTGGCCGAAATGGCGAGAAAGTACACATTTACATCGGCATGCCGAATCTTCTTAGGGTTGGATGATCCTAAGAAAATCCAGGAGCTAGAGGAGGGTATAAAGATTGTGGCCATCGGGCTTCACTCAACACCGATTAACTTCCCCGGAAATGCTTTGAACCGGGGAATTCGAGCTTCCAAGAAGATCAGAAATGAGCTGGAGACCATGATCCGGCAGAAGAAGAAGAATCTTGATGCTGATGCGGATGGGCGGAAAAGTAATTCCGACAAGGATTTTGTGTCACGCATGATTCTGTCGAGGGACGATAACGGCGAAAGCATCAACGAGAAAGACATGGCCAGCCACTTGACCGGTGTTATTCAGGCAGCCTATGCTAGTGTTCACACCACCACTACCAACGTCATGAATTATTTGGCTGATTTTCCTCAAGTTTACGACTTGGTTCTCAAAGGTACGTACCTAATATATATATATATATACATATATATATATATATATATATATATTTTTAAGACTGAAAGTGACTTATTTCGCATGAAATGGGCACAGAACAACAAGACATTGCAAATTCCAAGGGATCTGAAGACAGACTCAGCTGGGAAGACATAAGGAAAATGAAGTATACATGGGATGTAACCTGCGAAGTGTTGAGGTTATTACCACCTGGTTTAGGAGGGTTCAAAGAAGCCCTAACTGATATCAACTACCAAGGTTACACAATTCCCAAAGGATGGAAGGCAAGTAAACTGCTCTCCCATTCTTAAACATTTATCAATATATACATATTCATCATCATTAATAAACATTAATATGTTATGTTATCAGATGCACTGGAACACGTATGCGACCCACAAGAACCCAGAATACTTTCCGGATCCCGAGAAGTTCGATCCGTCAAGATTCGGAGATGGCGGTCCAGCACCATACACGTATGTGCCATTTGGGGGAGGAACACGGATGTGCCCTGGGAATGACTATGCACGGATAGCTATACTAATATTTGTTCATAATGTTGCGACTAAGTTCAGATGGGAAAAGCAGAGTCCTGATGAGCAACTCCTTCATGATCCTCTTCCCAGACCTGCTCTCGGTCTTCCTGTTCACCTTCATCCACACCTTTAATGATCACCCACCCACCTTATAATTTCTTGTTTTTGATTGATTCTCATGTGTGATTTATTTTATGTACAAGAACTGCAAAAGTGATTCATGAAGAAACTAAATATATGCAGTGTTTTTATTTATTTTAGTAATATTTTATTATCATGTGACATATTCGTTTAGAGTTTTTTTTACTAATTTTGCTACAGTAATTGGTTTCATTTTAAAATGTTTCATTTAAGTTGAAACCATGTATATGAAACTTATTAATAAGTAGTGTAATTTTTATAGCGTATCACTATTAATTTCCCACCCATTTTCATCCATTTATTCCCCACACATATTAATTTTCCACACATATTTACTTTTCGTAAAATAAATGTTATAATGAATCTAATGATATCTCATACATAGTTTTATCATTTATAAATTGGCTTATAATTACAGTCAAAGTTTTTTAACTTTGACTCTGGAAAGTCAATTGTGCAGCTTGAGGTGAGACACAGGGAGTACCTTACTTTCAAAAAATATATTTTTTCGGCCTCATGAACAGTTCTGTTAGTCAACCGTTATGGGTAATTTAATAATTTTTCAGATTTCCCAAAATCAACTATAATTGGAAAGAATTTTTCACATTTTCGATTAAAATCCTATTCATTTTTTGCTCTTCATTTATCCCCGAAATCGGCCTTTTAGACCTTACAATTTATTTTTTTACTTTTAACCCTTTACAAAGGACTTTTTCCCTAAATAATCATTTTTGACCGCCTAATTCCGAAAATGTTCGATTTTTTTGGAAAATTCCGAGTGTAGTTAACTCGGCAAACCGTTTGCCGAGTATATTAAAACGACTGCGTCTGGGCCGTTTTCATTAATGAGCTCGGCCCAGTGGTATAGGCCACGTGGCCTGTCCAGGTGGCTGGTAAACTCGGCAGATTGGCTGCCGAGTATTGATAAAATTAAAAAAAAAATACGACGACGACAGATTTCGGCCGACCAGAGACTTGAGCCATCCGAGAACGCCGGGAAGTGGGTTTTCGGCCGCCGTTTCCTGTGGGTTTTGATTGGGGCCGGCCGGATTTCATTGATTAATTATCAAGACAGGTTATTTTTTTTTTCAATTTTGACTTGTATGTCTTAATTTTTTTTGGTATTTTGTAAAATATTTTGTTGGTTATTTAAAGTTAATTTATAAGTTAACTGTACAATAATTATTAATTATTATAACAGTTTAATATAATTTGAAGTAAAATATTCTGATTATACATTTCGAGTAGTATATTGGTGGAATTCAAATTTACCTATAAATATTTGTATATAGTTCTATTTTATGATATATTATTTTTAGTTATTCCTTACTAATCATGGTTTATAATATACAGGAATAATTTTAACTAGTTATATACTATAAATATTTGTATATAGTTCTATTTTATAGTATAAAGTTCTAATTTCTAACTTTATTGCAAGGGACCTTTTGTGCGACTAAAAGATCGACATCATCAAGCAAACATCGGATACCGGAGATAGACGATTCATCAATTCGGTAATCTATTTTACGCATTAGTTTATCATGATTCTGTCTATTTAGTATTAGTGAATACTTACACCAAGAAAGTACACAATTCAAGTCTTCAATCTCTGCTGCATTTCAGCCTTCACCATTTGGCTCAAATCAAAAGAAGACATCTTTCTATCGTCAAAATCCCTTCTATTTCGTTCTCTCCACAACTGAAGTGTAACAGGTTTTGACTGATTTGTCCTTTCCTTTGTAGTAAGTAGTATTAATTCATTAATGTTACATGTACGAGGTCTAGTCAAACAAGTTGTTGAAACCTAAGAGGAGTTTAGAGTCATCTTTGTATTTTGAGTTGAGGTAATGCGTATATAAAGTTGATAAGTCTTTTGATGGTGTTTGCACTAGTTTAGTCCGTTGATCGAATTGATATCTGGTAGAGTTGTGAATTCAACTGAAAGTGTTTCAGAAGTGAAAAAACTAATGTTGCATAGGAAATGATTGAGAGATAGTTTATTGGCAGTGTGAGGATTCTAGTATAGTACCTGGTAGAAATTAGTGCGTGGGGTTGGTAGCAACGTTTGATCCCCATGTTAGTTAGAGTGGGAGTGCCTTTGTTTATTTGTTTTGGACTTTGCTTTTTAGATGTTCTCGCAAAGGTTTAAAAACCACATCAGCCGTGCATAACGCAAAGTTGAGGTCGTTTCACTATTTTGAATGTATACCATGTTTGATATTTTCGTGCGCGGCTCTCTCAGTCTGCAACGTTAAATTTGCAGGGTCCTTCCCTAACTGAGCCGAAACTTGTGGAATTGAAGTATTTTAGCTTTGTCGATCCTTTTAACTCTTATTTTTTTACGTAAAGCAAATCTCTACTCGAACGAACTATTGTAATTCCCTTCGTAATAACTTTACCCTACGGTATTTGTGATCACCTCTGCTAAAGGGGTCGTTGGTTGCCATTTTCACTTGATTCAGAGAATTTTATCAAACTCTTTCTTTCTATTTTGTTCAAGTTTCGCAGATCACTTATGCAATACAAATACGAGGTAGTGCTAAGACTATGTATTTTGGAAGACTCAGGGTACTCTAATATTCTCTTTGAAGCATCTTTTAACCAATAGAGTTAAAATCTGTTCAATTAGATTAGATAATAAAACATATTATAATAAAATATTAACAATGATGGTGGTTGATTGGTTGGGTTGACAGATGGGGTCGAAGCGTGAGGGTGGCATCTTTAGTTTGCGACCATCACAATACGATTACACAAGAGTACGCACGAGGGATCCTGATGAGTTGCAACAGGGAGGCATGAACAGAACACCCACAACACCCACGAGGGATCCTGAAGAGTTGCAACAAGGAGGTATTAACAGAACACCCACGAGGGATGCAACTGTGGAGTTGTCAACATCTATTGGAGTAGGAGCTGATATCGAAAAACCGGTTGTATTGTCTTGGTGTTTTGCTAATTTTGGTCTTGGGGTATTGCAGATTTCCCGTGAACAGGTCGTAGACCTTGAAAGCGACCAAGTATGTCTCTCTCTCTATCTCTAACCCTACGACCTCTGATTTGCTAATTATGGTTGTAATGTCTTGTCTTTCTGTTGCTTTGATTTGCTAATTCTGTTCTTGGGTGTATTGTAGAGGCCAAAAAAGCGTTTCAGTCCTCATGCCGACAACACTGAATATCAGGAGCAACCGAGTCCTCCACATAGCTCAAAATTGATCCCACTGAAATGGGAACGTCGGGAACAACCGACTCCTCCACATACCTCAAAATTGATCCCAGTGGAACAGGAACGGAAACTTGCTGATTAGTGGAACTGTTAGTATTTGTGTGGACCGGAAGTGCCATAGTTTTTGTGGACTGATTGCTGACTTTATTGCAAAACTGAGTAGTGATTAATTTTAGTTAACGATTAGTTTTATTTGTACCCTCAAATCATGGACATAGTGAATGGTTGTTGTCTGGAGGAAATTTTGGTTAGTGATTCTCAATTGCTTAGAAGTAGCTAGAATGAATCAGGTTGTGAATTCATGCAACTTTAATTTAACCTCTTCGTGCATGTAAGAGTTGACTGAATGAATCAGATTTTGCCTGATGTTTGGGAAACAAGAATTGTTCTTCAGCAGCTCCAGCTTATTATATATCTCTGTCATGTTCATCCAGCCGAGTATAATTGAAACTGATAATTATCAAAAACACGGTCGTGTTCATTTTCTTCATCATCATCAGAATCTTCAACTTCTCCTTCATCATCAGAATCTTCACCTTCTTCTTCATCATCAGAATCTTCACTTTCAGCTGGACCTTCAATAGCAGGCATATCATATTTGCGGTACATACTGAAATTCAAATCCAGCACCTCTGTTTTCTCACCAATCACGAACCGCAACCAGGAGTCAACATAGCACTTTATGAGGTGGTAATTCCGGTAGCCGAAAGATAATTTGAATTCCCGAACGGGGAAGTGGCGGGGGCGTTGGAGTAGTGACTGGCTGAGAATTTCAGCAAACAGTTGGCGGGTGGAACAGACTGATTTGTCCGGTGCTCTACTCTGATGAAAGGCCTTCATATTGAAGTCGAGGATGGGAACGGAGTGCCAGAGATAGCGCCATGCCGGAGCGACGGCAGATGTTTTGGCGGAGGCGGTGGTTGGGAGGAAAAAGAGTATGTGAGTGAGAATCCCATCGAAAAGATCACCGATGGAAGTTTGAGATAATGATTCATCCGGGGGAATCCAGCGATTTATGTTCAGGCACTGCCAGTGCCGGTCCCGGAGTTTTGGGGGACTGAGGCAAGAAAAAATAAATAAGACCGTACATATATTATAAGGACAATAATTTGATATTATTTTTAATAAAATAAAAATTATAATAAATATTTCAGTTATTGGAAAAAGTTTTAGAATTTTTATTATTTTTTAATGGTTTAATACCATAAAAATTAAGAATGAGTATATTTATCATTTTTAGATCTCAATTTTTATCATATAACAAAGACAATTTTTTTTAAAAAAAGTGCCCCAAAATTATATAATAAATAGTAATTTTTTAAAATGGGGCCCAAAATTACCCGAAAATTTGGGGGCCTGAGGCGGAGACCTCAGTGGCCTCAAGGTGAGGCCGGGCCTGGGCACTGCTGCTTTCGGGTATCCATAAAGCCGTCAGAATTTGGAGCGTCGGCGACACTGGTGGAGGGTGGGAGATTTTGGATCCAGTTTTCTTGTAGTTTGTTGTCAACATCATCTTATCCAAAACTTATGACAATTTAATACTTGGTAAACATTTCACTTTTACCCCCTCATTTCTTGTATATGTAATATAGTAGACTACTTAGTTTTTGGATATTGACGTGATGTCTCGTTGTTTGTAACTCTAATTGAATTTGGCCGATTATAAAAATGACTTGTGAAAAAAATGGTTTACAACCATAGTAATGCATTGGCGACAAGAGTTGAAAAGGCAATATTCAAAATTTTGAAATTTATATTTCTAACACGCGATTAGAGTAGGTAAGAATAGGGATATCGACTGAACCCATCCGGTCAAACTCGACTTGGACCCAATTCCACCCAGATCCGGGATGCATAAAAATATGACCCGGCACCTGGCCAGTTGAGGAAAACTTTGGCCCGAATCATTTAAAATTATTCAAGATTAAATTTGTCTGAACCGGTTAAACCCGTAATTTATTTATTTGTCAAAAAAATTTATTTTTAATTTTTTTTGAATTGAAGTTCATACCATAAAGAATTCAAAACTTATTTTTTCTAACATAAAAATTTAATGCTTAACATATCTATGATTAACCTGGTCTGACCGAAACCAAAAATTTACAATAAACATGACCCAGGACCCCGACCGGAATTCAATATACGGGTCCGAGTCAGGGTCAAAAATATCGGACCTAACCAGATCATTTTTCTGGGTTGACTCGGTTCATGTACACAAATGACCACTAAATTTGATCTGCAAGAGAACATTCCAAGATTACAGTTAAAAAGTTGTTGTCAATCTAAGAGCATATCAACATTTTACAAGAATTCAAACATATACTTCCTCCATTGACAAGCCCTCTCAGGCTAAGCGCGGCAATTTGCAACAACGCAGTCTAAACTACGATCTAAAATGAAAAACCAATGTTCTAGTGTTTGAATCTGGGGTTAGATTTTCAATTGATGATAAGTATGTGGTATGATAAAAAATGTCTTTATCCCCATATCATTCGAAACTAACCATTAAATCATCAAATAAATTACATTTTGTGAGGGTGTTTTGGGTAATTCTATTCCCTTTTAGGTTTTGTGCCTTTATCACTAAACACCCTCTTACGCTTAAGTGCATCAAGAATTAAGTCCTAGGACTTTGAGGAGAAACAAAACAGGTTCTTCATCCAAGCTGTAAAGTGGTTATCTTCATCAATCGTGAAAAGGCCATGTGACTCCACCCAATCAGTCGATGGCTGGATAGGATTCTCAGCCTTCACCTCATGATGGTCTCCGACGGCAAGAAGATCAGTATCCTCGAGGTTTCCGGTGATAAATGGATGATTCAACAACTGGCGAGCAGACCACCGATTTGCCGGATTCCTGTCCAAGCACTTGGCCAAGAAGTCGATAGCAGTGATGCTAGAAGCTCGTTTTTGGAAGGAGAGTTCAGAGTGTTGATGTTCATGTGAGTTCAGCAGCGCGCTATGTTCAGCGAGGTGGAATTAAAGCTTATATCTACATGGATAAAATGTCAAATGGTGCAAGGGAGAAATACAAAAGTACATCATTGGTCGGTTGGTCTAAAAAATCAAAAATAGTTTGCTGTTGGGTACCGATGAAGCAGTGGCTGGTGTGTCCTTATCGATATCAGAAGAAGTATGCTATACAGAATGAACATACCTGTTTTGAGTACCTAACAAGCGTGTTTAGGCAAAGGTTCTTCGGTGCAGAATATATTTTCCTTGGAACAGTGATAAGATGGCAAATAAGCATGCAGAAGAATGGGTTAAAACTGAAAAGCAGGGGAACACATGAGTCTTCTGAGGCTTTTAGCATTGAGGCAGCCCATAGCAGTGGTTGTTGCTATTGCAGATTCATGGACAATCCAGCTCAGAAGAAGGGGAATTGCTATTCAAGCTGGAAGCAACAAAATTCACAAGCAATAGATGAGAGCTATCGAAAGTACAGCTCTTGTTTATATTAGTTGTTGTGTCCGTTGGCAATGAGGTAACAAAGATTTTGAAAAAGGTAAATCTGGTGATCTTTTGGACAAGAATTATTTTGGAACGAATTGGATGATGCCTCGTTCATCAAACAGTCTGGAGACAGAAAATAAAAGTGATTTTTCTTCGTCTCAAGCTGAATTAGTGGTGGAAGCATCAATTATGGTGGTTGTAAGTGCACTTGACTTTCAACAATTGTGGCTGAAACTATATCATTGCATGACTTTATTTCAGCCACTAATATCATCACGAGGGTATGGTTTTGAATTCAACATGGAATATATATGTCCATTTGGTGCCAAATTAATGTCCAGCTTTGTTTTGTCTCTTGGTTTTGAGGAATTAGTGGGAAAAGTTCAACATTTTGTTTGGATGATAGCATGGAAATGGCCAGAAGTTAAAAATCCATGGCCTGGAGCTCAGTTGGAAATGTCGGATAATGGCGTTGAGAATCCTCAATAGTGTAGAAACTTTATCTGGAAAGTCTACAGCCTGTGGTTTGTTGAAGTTGCTTCCTAGGAAGATGATAATTTCATCACAGCTCAATTTCTTACTTTTCGTGCTTGAGGTCAAGCACAATTTCAGCAGGAGGGATTGTTACAATTCCTGTGAGGCAGCAAGGGCAGATTAGTCTTTTGTCACCAGTCAACGGAGTTAGGACTTTGTGGACTTTTTGTTAATTGGAGCCGTTAGAGTTCACGGTCAAATCACGTGCTTGGTAGCTGAGCCAAGGATATAATCACCGAAAATGGCATGGGGAAGGATCATGAAAAATCAGATTGATAATTGTAGTTTGTTAGCTAGCATATTCTCTCTCCTCAAGATATTCTGTTCTTCATTGTCTTACTCTAAATTCTCAGCTTGTAGCTGCTAAAATTACAATATTATTACTAGTATTTTCGAATCTGTTACATTATTTAACGTATTTCTTAATGTAGAAGGCCCAAAATAAATTTTTTGCACGGAGCCTCAAAATTCATTAGACCGCCCCTACTATCAGGCTTGTTAAAATAGTAGCAGCACAAGGAAAATAATGACTAGACTTTATTATTGAGTAAAAGAAATGCTTTCAGTAAGCATGAATGAAAACATTAAGAGTAAAAAAGAACCATACAAAATAGCAACACAGATAGTTTAACAATTTATCACTTGTATCTCTGCAGATAACAAAGTAGGATTGAACCATAATGTCGTCTATAGGCAGGCTCCATTTGTAAAATGATGAAATCATTAAGAGATTCCTGATTAAGAGATTCAACATCAGTAAAGACCGACTGAAAAAATAAAATTATCCATGATATTACCAATACACAAACTCTCATACGAGGCAACCAAACCATTGGGTAATTTTCTATTTATTAAACTCTCATATAGGTACACATTTTGCCACTAGAGATGTTTGGAACTTCAACATTCGGCTTGACAAGAAATATGATGAAGTGGCTCCCGATACGGATCGTAGACACATTTTTGCTAATGATGTGTTGGTTCGTGTTTGGGGACACCGCCAAATACGGTTCCCAACGACCAAATACCGGGCCCCTCGAACTCAAGACTAGCACCGGAAGGACACCGGTGCTAGATGTGTACCTTTTCGAAAGTAAAAGACGGAAACATCAAGGTAATTTTTATTAATCACTACTTTATTGTCTACCAATAATTTTTCTTTTAAAAAAATCACTAATTTATTTCAACCAAGAATTTTTCTTTAATGAAATCACTAATTTATTTTCATATTTCCACTTTCCCAATTTATTATTTTTTTAAGTTGATTTATATATTTTATTAACAATTTTAGAATTAATGATTGCAGGAAAATGAGATGTTTTCCGAGATCGACGGGCTACCGAGAAGGGCGTTTCCGAATGGGTGGCAAGGCGAGAACGGCCTTTACGTCGTCGGATTCACAAACCAAGATTTATTTAAATTTGATCCTTTTAGTTTTGTGAAGGGCCCAATACATACTTTTGTTTAATAAAAATTTTAGGTTATTTAACGTATTTCTTAATGTACAGGGCCCAAAATAAAATTTTTGCACGGAGTCTCAAAATTCATTGGACCAGCCCTGCTATCAGGCTTGTTAAAATAGTAGCAGCACAAGGAAAATAATGACTAAACTTCATTATTGAGTAAAAGAAATGCTTTCAGTAAGCATGAATGAAAATATTAAGAGTAAAAAAGAACCATACAAAACAGCAATACATGTATTCTAACAATCTATCACTTATATCTCTGCAGACAACAAAGTAGGCTTGAGCCAGAATGTCGTCTATAGGCAGGTTCCATTTGTAAAATGATGAAATCATTAAGAGATTCCTGATTAAGAGATTCAACATCAGTAAAGACCGACTGAAAAAATAAAATTTGTCGTATTACATGTACAAAATAAAATTATCCATGATATTACCAATACACAAACTCTGGTACGAGGCAACTCAACCATTGGGTAATTTTCTATTTATTGACTATTTAATTACAAATATCATTAAAAATAAATTTCTAAGCAAGATCATAGTGAACAAATACAACATCAATCGATAACAATTGAAAATAAAAATAAAATTCTAACATATAAATTCAGGATTTGGGCTTGACTGTAGGGGATCCATAATTTGCTTGACCGGAATTCGCTTCCCAGTTTGAGGTTATTCAGCCTGAATTTGATTTTGTTTCATTTGGCCTTGATAGTTTATTTTTAAAACATCAAGGCATTAAGATATAAAAATATCAAGTAATGAAAACAGAAGATCAAATCATTAATGCAAAAAATCAGCCATGAATGCAAAAAAATTCAAGATAATTGAGGAAAATGAAACAAAAATATCAAGTCATTACTACAAAAATATCAAATTATAAAGATAGAAAATAATTGAGGAAAATAATCAATTCATTATTAAAATAAGATCAAATAATAAAAAAAGAATTAAGTCATTACTGTAAGATCAAGCCATTAATAGATTTTGTTTCCTCAACTGTAAGATCAAGCCATTAATATACATCAAATAATATCAGAATCCTTTTTGTAACCCTAATTTTTGTAAATAATTATTATGATTCTGAATATTTGAGAGATTTAAAAATATATTCCGCATTTGGGATTTTGCTTGCATGTTATGTAACCGAGGAAAGTGTTTGATTTGGTACGCATGCATGTGACTTATTTGATGTGCATTGGAATATATTTTTATAGTAATGACTTAATTATGCATTAATGGATCGAGCATTTTCCTCAATTGAGATTAGAAACCGTGCTTAAAAAAAGGAATTTTTCATCTATATATATTTATCCAAAAAGGCTGGAATTCATCTCGACTCTCACAATCGACGAGTAGTAGATAGTATGGAGGAACACAACATTTTGCTGCTTCTTCTTTCTCTTTCAACCCTCATTTTATTCCCATATGTTGTAAACCATATTTTCCGGCGGCCGAAAAGCCCCCGGAATCTCCCTCCGGGAAGCACAGGCTGGCCTTTCCTCGGCGAAACCATAGATTTCTACTCCAAAGCTCAACAAGGCACCGTGGAGGACTTCATATCTGAACGGAGTACCAAGTATTCCTCCAACGTTTTCAAAACCTCGTTGATCGGAAATCCGATGATCGTGTTTGATGGTGCTGAGGGCAACAGATTCTTGTTCTCGAACGAGAAGAAACTGTTCAAGCACTGGTGGCCGTCCTCCATTGACAAACTCTTCCCCAACTCGAAGAAAAGGACGAATGCCGACCGCGCGCAGACGATGCGAAGGTTCATCTCCGCCATTCTTAAAGGCGACGCGCTCAGAGAATATGTCCGAGTCTTCGATGCAACCATAAAGCAGCAGTTGGAAACTGAATGGAATGAGCAAGATGTAGTTAAGGTTGGTAACGTGTTCTTAATTAAAGTAATTAATTATGTGTCTTAAAATAACATTTTGGAAAGTAAGAATGGTTTTTTAAAAAATTTTAAAGTCGAAGTTTGAAGTTTGCGGATCAAAATGAAATGGTTTTCAACAGTCATGTTTATAATCGTTGAAGTGCTTTTATTTGCATCGTGAATTCGTGATCTATAATCATTTGATCTATAATTCGTGATCTTTTAAATTTACAATAAAACTATCTCATATAAATCCGTCTTTGCATCAAATTTAATAATCATGATCATTCCGACTTGTTAGGTGGCCGAAATGGCGAGAAAGTACACATTTACATCGGCATGCCGAATCTTCTTAGGGTTGGATGATCCTAAGAAAATCCAGGAGCTAGAGGAGGGTATAAAGATTGTGGCCATCGGGCTTCACTCAACACCGATTAACTTCCCCGGAAATGCTTTGAACCGGGGAATTCGAGCTTCCAAGAAGATCAGAAATGAGCTGGAGACCATGATCCGGCAGAAGAAGAAGAATCTTGATGCTGATGCGGATGGGCGGAAAAGTAATTCCGACAAGGATTTTGTGTCACGCATGATTCTGTCGAGGGACGATAACGGCGAAAGCATCAACGAGAAAGACATGGCCAGCCACTTGACCGGTGTTATTCAGGCAGCCTATGCTAGTGTTCACACCACCACTACCAACGTCATGAATTATTTGGCTGATTTTCCTCAAGTTTACGACTTGGTTCTCAAAGGTACGTACCTAATATATATATATATATACATATATATATATATATATATATATATATATATATATTTTAAGACTGAAAGTGACTTATTTCGCATGAAATGGGCACAGAACAACAAGACATTGCAAATTCCAAGGGATCTGAAGACAGACTCAGCTGGGAAGACATAAGGAAAATGAAGTATACATGGGATGTAACCTGCGAAGTGTTGAGGTTATTACCACCTGGTTTAGGAGGGTTCAAAGAAGCCCTAACTGATATCAACTACCAAGGTTACACAATTCCCAAAGGATGGAAGGCAAGTAAACTGCTCTCCCATTCTTAAACATTTATCAATATATACATATTCATCATCATTAATAAACATTAATATGTTATGTTATCAGATGCACTGGAACACGTATGCGACCCACAAGAACCCAGAATACTTTCCGGATCCCGAGAAGTTCGATCCGTCAAGATTCGGAGATGGCGGTCCAGCACCATACACGTATGTGCCATTTGGGGGAGGAACACGGATGTGCCCTGGGAATGACTATGCACGGATAGCTATACTAATATTTGTTCATAATGTTGCGACTAAGTTCAGATGGGAAAAGCAGAGTCCTGATGAGCAACTCCTTCATGATCCTCTTCCCAGACCTGCTCTCGGTCTTCCTGTTCACCTTCATCCACACCTTTAATGATCACCCACCCACCTTATAATTTCTTGTTTTTGATTGATTCTCATGTGTGATTTATTTTATGTACAAGAACTGCAAAAGTGATTCATGAAGAAACTAAATATATGCAGTGTTTTTATTTATTTTAATAATATTTTATTATCATGTGACATATTCGTTTAGAGTTTTTTTTTACTAATTTTGCTACAGTAATTGGTTTCATTTTAAAATGTTTCATTTAAGTTGAAACCATGTATATGAAACTTATTAATAAGTAGTGTAATTTTTATAGCGTATCACTATTAATTTCCCACCCATTTTCATCCATTTATTCCCCACACATATTAATTTTCCACACATATTTACTTTTCGTAAAATAGATGTTATAATGAATCTAATGATATCTCATACATAGTTTTATCATTTATAAATTGGCTTATAATTACAGTCAAAGTTTTTTAACTTTGACTCTGGAAAGTCAATTGTGCAGCTTGAGGTGAGACACAGGGAGTACCTTACTTTCAAAAAATATATTTTTTCGGCCTCATGAACAGTTCTATTAGTCAACCGTTAGTCAGCTGTTAAACAACACCATGTGGTATGGGTAATTTTATAATTTTTCAGATTTCCCAAAATCAACTATAATTGGAAAGAATTTTTCACATTTTCGATTAAAATCCTATTCATTTTTTGCTCTTCATTTATCCCCGAAATCGGCCTTTTAGACCTTACAATTTATTTTTTACTTTTAATAACCCCACTTTACAAAGGACTTTTTCCCTAAATAATCATTTTTGACCGCCTAATTCCGAAAATGTTCGATTTTTTTTGGAAAATTTCGAGTGTAGGTAACTCGCAAACCGTTTGCCGAGTATATTAAAACGACTGCGTCTGGGCCGTTTTCATTAATGAAGGCCACGTGGCCTGTCCAGGTGGCTGGTAAACTCGGCAGATTGGCGGCCGAGTATTGATAAAATTAAAAAACAAAATCCGCGTTTTGGTTGAATAAATCGCAGATACCAGATTGGGTTTCTTCCCAATACAGATCGCGTTTTCTTCCCAAAACGCAGCGACGACAACAGATTTCGGCCGACCAGAGACTTGAGCCATCCGAGAACGCCGGGAAGTGGGTTTTCGGCCGCTGTTTACTGTGGGTTTTGATTGGGGCCGGCGGGATTTCATTGATTAATTATCAAGACAGGTTTTTTTTTTTTCAAATTTGACTTGTATGTCTTAATTGTTTTTGGGTATTTTGTAAAATATTTTGTTGGTTATTTAAAGTTAATTTTTTAGTTGACTGTACAATAATTATTAATTATTATAATAGTTTAATATAATTTGAAGTAAAATATTCTGATTATACATTTCGAGTAATATATTGGTGGAATTCAAATTTACCAATAAATATTTGTATATAGTTCTATTTTATGATATATTATTTTTAGTTATTCCTTACTAATCATGGTTTATAATATACAAGAATAATTTTAACTAGTTATATACTATAAATATTTGTATATAGTTCTATTTTATAGTATAAAGTTCTAATTTTTAACTTTATTGCAAGGGACCTTTTGTGCGACTAAAAGATCGACATCATCAAGCAAACATCGGATACCGGAGATAGACGATTCATCAATCCGGTAATCTATTTTACGCATTACTTTATCATGATTCTGGCTATTTAGTATTAGTGAATACTTACACCAAGAAAGTACACAATTCAAGTCTTCAATCTCTGCTGCATTTCAGCCTTCACCATTTGGCTCAAATCAAAAGAAGACATCTTTCTATCGTCAAAATCCCTTCTATTTCGTTCTCTCCACAACTGAAGTGTAACAGGTTTTGACTGATTTGTCCTTTCCTTTGTAGTAAGTAGTATTAATTCATTAATGTTACATGTACGAGGTCTAGTCAAACAAGTTGTTGAAACCTAAGAGGAGTTTAGAGTCATCTTTGCATTTTGAGTTGAGGTAATGCGTATATAAAGTTGATAAGTCTTTTGATGGTGTTTGCACTAGTTTAGTCCGTTGATCGAATTGATATCTGGTAGAGTTGTGAATTCAACTGAAAGTATTTCAGAAGTGAAAAAACTAATGTTGCATAGGAAATGATTGAGAGATAGTTTATTGGCAGTGTGAGGATTCTAGTATAGTACCTGGTAGAAATTAGTGTGTGGGGTTGGTACTCCCTCCGTCCCACATTATTCTTCACAGAATCTTTTTCACGCATGCCGATGTAGATGTTTGACCGTAAATATCTTTAGTTACATGTATTATCGGCACATAAAAATTTGATATTTGAATACTACATGTTACGATTAATCTAGTGATATCACATATGATGATATTAATATTAATATATTTATTCAAATGTATGGTGAAAGTTTAAAAGCAAATAGTGTCAAATAGTGAAGTGTGAAGTTTAATACGGGACGGAGGGAGTAGCAAGTAGCAACGTTTGATCCCCATGTTAGTTAGAGTGGGAGTGCCTTTGTTTATTTGTTTTGGACTTTGCTTTTTAGATGTTCACGCAAAGGTTTAAAAACCACATCAGCCGTGCATAACGCAAAGTTGAGGTCGTTTCACTATTTTGAATGTATACCATGTTTGATATTATCGTGCGCGGCTCTCTCAGTCTGCAACGTTAAATTTGCAGGGTCCTTCCCTAACTGAGGCGAAACTTGTGGAATTGAAGTATTTTAGCTTTGTCGATCCTTTTAACTCTTATTTTTTTACGTAAAGCAAATCTCTACTCGAACGAACTATTGTAATTCCCTTCGTAATAACTTTACCCTACGGTATTTGTGATCACGTCTGCTAAAGGGGTCGTTGGTCGCCATTTTCACTTGATACAGAGAATTTTATCAAACTCTTTCTTTCTATTTTGTTCAAGTTTCGCAGATCACTTATCAAAACAAATACGAGGTATTTTGTCTGCAAAACAAATAGGAGGTATTTTGTCTGCACGTGTGTATTTTGTTTGTTTGTCTTTTTTTTTTTAAAAAGGAGGTATTTTGTCTGAACAAGATCAAACATGTATTATTGGAAAAATCTTTTCTACCCCATTGGTTTTTTGCCCCATAGACTAAATGCCAAAAATTTTGAATTTGTGGTACTCAGGTGGGACCCACAAGACATTATTTTAATAAATCCATTCTCTCTCTACCTTTTTCTCCTTGTTCTCTTTCCTTCTTTCTCCACCGAGAACTGGAAGCTTGAGATTTTGTTTCCGGCCATCAATGGCATCTGCCTCATTTCCATTCCAAAAAATCCAAAAAAATTAGATTTATCACCAGGGAAGAAGCGCGATCAAGTAGGTATACCAAGGTATGTTTAAACGCACCTTATTCAACATGAGTAGATTAAAATATGAAGCAAATGAGGCTTGGTTTCACTGAAGAATTTGTATGGTATCATATGAATTTTATGTATGGTCTCACTCCATTGGCTTTATGGTGAATTCATGTCTGTGTCCGGGTGGTGTCGAACACAGGAACTTCGTCTAACACCCCTTGTTGTTTCATGTCTGTATGCTGTATGTTGTCACTACACTTCATGTATGGTGTCACATGTTATGGGCTGAAGTGTCACTGAACTCTATGCATGGTGTTGCATGATTTGGGACAAAAGTGTCACTCCATTGGCCGCATGGTGTCACATTATCCCCACATTATAGAGTACTACGTATTTCGAGCAGGGGTGTCATTTGAATAGTTCTTTTAGCGTTATATTTTTTGGCTCATACAGATGATTGATCTAAACAACCTTCCCGAAGCTGATCCTGATTTCGAGGGAGATGTGGACTCAGATTACGAGTCATTAAACGGTTCTGATTGGGAGAATTTAGGCGGTGGATTTGAAGATGTAGCTCGAGATGGTGAAGAGAACGGGGAGGCAGAGAACGAGGCAGCAGAGAACGGGGAGGAAGAGAACGAGGCAGCACTGAACGATGCAGCACAAAGTCGCTATTACGAGGGTTCGATTATCGAGCTAGCAGTAGGGCAAGAGTTTGAAACCTCCACTGAATTTGTGGCTCACTGTTACAAATATGGATACGCCAATGGGTTTTCAATGAGAAACTTAGGTCGGGACAACCCGAACAAACCTGCGGTTTCAACACGAGTCAATAACGGACAGCGTTCTAAGGAGGATTATTACCGCATTCGAATGGGCTGTAAACTTAGTGGGTTATACAGACCTCCTCCTGGAAAGGATCCCAGTAAACCGGTTAAGTCTTGTCGGTGTAATTGCCCAATGATCGCTACTGCACTCAAACAGAAAGATGGTTGGTGGAGGGTATCATCTGTGAAGCTTATGCACAATCATAATATTGATGTCAAGGGGGTAAGATTTCTGAGCAAATATCGAGGAATTTCAGTGGCGAACGAGGAGAGCATGTTGTCGCTTTACCGAGCTGGACTCCGTGCATCCCAGATATATGCCATATTTGTCCAGAACTATGGAGAGTATGCAAAAGTTCCGTTTTCCGAGAGAGACATGCGTAACCTACTAAGCAAAGACACAAGGTTGAAAATGCAACATGGGGATTTTAAAGCCGTGCAAGGCTTGTTTGATCGAATGAGGGCAAAATCTTCAACTTTCTATGCTGACCATGACATTGACGACTGTGGTAGAGTGAAGAACATGTTTTGGGCAGATGCTAGAAGCATCAAGATGTATGCAGAATTCGGAGACACGATTTCATTCGATACAACCTACTTGTCTAATAGGTACAATATGCCATTTGCACCTATCGTAGGTGTAAACCACCATGGTCAATCATCATTGTTTGGATGTGCACTCATAGCTAAGGATGATGCCGAGAATTTTAAATGGGTATTCAAGACTTTCCTTAAGTGCATGGGGAACAAAGCTCCGAAATGCATTCTCACAGACCAGTGCCGAGCCATAGGTGAGTGGAGTCCCTTTAAAGACCCCTTAGATTACATTTGTATGTATTTCTTTCCATCTTGAATGGGTAGTTGTAGTTTGAGATAAATACCCCGAGCGAGGATATAAATACCCCTGTCAACAATACATAGTACCCCAGGAATCTGATGCAGGTTTATTTTTTCCAAGTAGCCTACGCTTAAATTATAGAGACCTCTGTGATCATTATAATGTATTTCTGTGATCTTTATGTAGTACTTCCGTTATCAATATATAGTACCCCTGGAATCTGATGCAGGTTTATTTTTCAGGAAAAGCCGTGGCAGAAGTGCTTCCGGACACTCGACACAGGTGGTGTCTTTGGCACGTGTTGAGGAATATGAGGAAGAACTTTGGCACTATGGTCGAATGGGAGGAGATTGCCAAGGCACTAAGAAGGATACTTCACGAGTCTCTTTCAGTCGAGGAGTTTGAATTGCAATGGAAAGAATGGGCTACCAAATTCAAATTGTCAGACAAGCAGTGGTGTATTGATAAGTTCAGAGAGAGAGCAAGGTGGGTTCCCGTGTATTTCAAGGATGAATTCTGGGCCGGAATGTCAAGCACACAAAGAAGCGAGGGAATGAACAATTTTTTCAAGCAATTTGTTTCAGTGAACACAACTCTTCAGGTTTTTGTGGAGAGGTACTCCCTGGCACTCGCAAAGAGAATGGAGGATGAGATTAAACTGTCTCATGAGTCCGTTCACACTCCGTACAGTTGTTTGACTAAGTACGGGTTTGAGTTAGTTTTCCAAGAGGTGTACACGAATGCGAAGTTTTTGGAGTTTCAGAAACAAGTGTCGGACATGATGTACTGCAACGCCACCATTGTTGCACTGAATTCGGATGGATCTGTTTACGAGGTTAAGATGAGCAAAGTGCGACAGGGGCGGACGAGAAGGAAAGTCTTCCTCGTGAGTGTACAGCGTGAACCGACTTGGGACATACAGTGCGAATGTAAAAACTTCGAGTTTCGGGGGATCTTGTGCTGTCACATGCTTCAGGTATTCAAAGTGGAAGAAAAAGAAGAAGTGCCAGCAAGGTTCATAGTTGATCGTTGGAGAAAGGACTTGATAAGGGGGTACATTAAGGAGTCCTGTGGTTACCGCGACGGGGATGCAGAAAAAGAGGTTCCCGAGCCAAAGAAACGGTACGATGAGATGGATATGAAATTTCAGGAACTTGCTTCCCGCGCTATGATGGATGATGGAGGTTACAAGAAAATGATGGATATGATGATCAAGCTAGACTTGGAACTGAAGCCTCGTGATGATCTACCCCCGGGTTTGGAAAGAGATGAAGCGGGGAATATTCGAAAGCAATGGGGATCGCGTAACAGAGGAGCTGCTAATCAGGCCAGTGGTAGTGGCGCGCCTGAAACAGGACCCCTTGACCCCAAGGATGCTAGGAAGCGAGGAAGGGCACGGGGTCATCGGTTAGGACATGAAAAGGACAGTAAAATCAATAAAAAACAGCAGAGGAAGAGGAAGAATAAGAGTGCAGGTCTGCCCGATGATCTTGATCTAAACCTGTAAGGAGCTCCGGTGTTTAAGTTTCTTGCGAGTATCAGTAACGTCTTAATCGGCAAATGGACTTAAATTGGGCTGTCCATACTTTTGTTATTTTGGGCCGATACCTTTCTTGTTTCTCAGTAATTAGAAAAACCTCAACATGCGGTGGAATAAATGGTTCAAATATGCAAAGATACATTTGCATACCAAAAATATATTTGTATTTTTTTATTCTATTATTTTCAATAAAAGTTATCCTAAATAGGACTGTCACACGATAGTATAGGGGGTGTCAAATACTTCTTTCTTGTATGTGTGAAACAACACAGGGGAGTGTCACGGGCTAGTAAAGTGAGTGTCATTAACTTTGTGTATGTTGCCATTCCGGAATCTGGGTATTAGAGACACTTCGTTAAAGTGTCACACGTTTGATTAAATTTCTGTAGTACTAGTCCATCTAATATTCACATCTTCCAGTAGCATATTTTCCGGACTATATTGTTAGCTTGTATTAAATTTTAGCCAGTGTTTATTCAGAATAATCAACATTTGGATGGGATGTTTTCACAACGCTTTCCTTAAATCATATTTGATATTAGAAATAAGAGGAACTAAAGAAATACATCATAGATAGGAATTCTCGCTAATGAGAAAACCTCAAAATACGGTGGAATAAAAGGTTCAATACGCAAAGCTACATTTGCATACCAAAATTACCAAAAGTATCTCTTCCTAACCGTCCGGGTACCACACATAGATCCTACTCATCATCGTCGCCGGTTAAGTCGATGAAGATCCTTTCCTTTGGAGCAGAGGCCGTGGCGAAAGATACCTTCTTTTTGGACTTCTTCTTCTCATCCTCAACCACCTCATCCTTAACTAGGATGAAATCGGTGGGAGCAATGGTCCTCATGGGTTTCCCTTGTGCATCTTTCGGCAAGCTGCCTTCTCCGTCGGTTGAGATCAGATAAGTGTGCGCCTCCGCCTCAAACAGGGTCCTGATGAATGGTACTGGAATGCGAAATCCTTGGAACATATCCGTTAGGGCGTCGACGCCAACAGTGTTGATGAGCTGCCTTAAGAAGAACCTAAGCTGCACCTTTTCTCGAGCCCTGTCTCCGGAGCAGCTGCAGGTGTTCTTCATCTTATGCGATAGTACGGACAAAGGCTTTGTAGCCCTAGCCCCGTTCACCTTGAGCAGATTTTCGGGAGCCATTTTGGATCAGATAAGGAACGAACAAGCTTCAACGAGGAAATAATTATGATGCAGAGAGGTGATGTTGTGGAGTGATCCCGCGTTGGCGTCTACTTATAAAGGGGTTCAGGGTTTATGGAATTGGCGCCAAAATTGTGAAATTGCGTTTTGGAAAGGGAGGGAAAACCGAAAATCAACTAAAGACCACACTGAATTGTTTTATACACTCAATTTTGGCCTGTAGTAGTAAAAAAAGTATCAGACCTTCAACGTTTTGGTACTACAGGTGCTGATGAGGACTTCAGTTTCACGGGTTAGTTGTATTGGTACTACTACTGAAAATAAAACAAATTTTAATTTAGTTTAACAATATAACAATAGATACCCAGAAAATGAGAGAAATATGGGGAGTGTCCCGTACATACCAAAGTAAATACTCCTACTTCAATATTCTGATACACATGACAAAGAAGAGAAAGACATAAGTAAACACCAATGCGAATATGAGACGGGATTCTCGAACATCTCTTTGTCTGGCTTCAGCAGTTAGAGTGTGAATAGTCTCCATATGCCTCTGGTTCGTGGAAGCAGCACGTTGGCAACGGCGACAAGTACGACGGCCGGTAGGTTGATCAAACCATTCAAAGAAGTCGCATCCACCCGCATCGTAGTTCAGACATCCGTAAAATCTTCTTCCAGGATTCTCACTCGTTTGGGACGTCCTTAATATTGCCTTCATACCACAAAGGCATAGGACGACATCGTGGATGACCATATTGAGAACAAGGCAGACTTACAACGGTTAGAAATTATATTGGGAAGAAGGAAACGGTTAGAAATTATATTGGGAAGAAGGAAACGGTTCGAAATTATATTGGGAAGAAGGCCTCTGTTAGTGGATGGACCCTTAAATAGGCATAAATTCGACCGTTGCAATTGAATTATACTGACGTCTTGTGGGGTCTTTAATAGTATTTCTATTTAGTGTGTCAAAGTATACGCTTGAGGTGTCACGGGATGGAAACAAGGAAATTCTTGTTGAGTGTTTCGAAGTATTTCAGTGAGGTGTCACTGGACAATACCTTTGGGTCTTACACTTAGGTAGAGTCTCCCTATAACTTTGGTGTCAGTGGCCACTGCTAAAGAGTCTCACAGCTTTGTTTGTATTTCTCTAGCAATATTAAAATTAGGTTTGTGATTTTGTTTTAAATAAATTAGACGGCAACACAAATTAAATTTCTAATTCGAATTACATATTATAGATAGATATTCAATTAGCACGAAAAGTGTTTAATATAGTAGTTAATTTAATAATTTAATGAGATGATACAATATTCTCCATGGCTCAACATGATAGATCCTTGTAATACACTATCACTAAGCACTAGTCCCTCTACACAAACTCTAACAATGTTGTTGCGGAAAAATAGTTTCAACACATTTCGAGTTAGATTAAATCATTATTATAACAAAGCAATCTGTTGTTGTAGAATAAGACGCACTTATTTAATTTTAAAAATATTTTTACAATTTATTTCTTGAATTAAACTTGTACTAGTGGGGGAGTGTCACAAGCTAATACATAGGAGTGTCAAGCACTCGGTTCTTGTATTTGTGAAACTACATAAGAGAGTGTCACGTGAAAGAAAAGGGAGTGTCACTCGGGTCTTGTATTGTAACAAAATTTTTTCTTGAATTAAGATTGTGCTAGTGGGGGAGTGTCGCGGGCTAATAATAGGAGTGTCAAGCACTCAGTTCTTGTACTATTGATACTACAAAGGAGAGTGCCACGTGAAATTAAAAGGGTGTCGTCACTCGTTTTTGGCCTACTGTTGAAAACTGAAATAATGAAAATTACCCAAGAGTGAAAATTATCCATTACAGACCCAAATTTAAAATAACTAAAATTGAAGGAAATTATCCAAATTCAAAAACGATTAAAATGCCTAATTAATCATCATGGTTGAAGTCTTCGCCTTCAGCCTCAACGCCTTCATCCTCGCGCTCGGTGTCTTCATTGCTGTGCTCAGGCCACTGACCTCCTGCATCTCCCGTTGGCACGAATTCAAGCGCAAACATGGTGCATTCATCACCGAATCGACCATAAGATGGACTGTTCAGGCTCAGCTTGAACTTCACGTAAGGGCTTGGCTGGAATTGGTTTGCCTGGAAGACTGATTGCCAGTTCCCCTTGATGTAGCGGCGGAGTAGAATTGGCGAGTTCCATGACAGTTGATACGGCTCCACAATGTAGTTCATGTAGAAATCCCCGGCAGCCGTACGGAGTTGCAGCTTCTGTTTCAGCCTGTGCAAGTTAGCTCTAGCAAATGCTGAAAACAGCCTCTGTGTGTTAGGAAAATGTGTTAGGAAGATGCTCAAGTTTCTAAATCAAACTAAACAATGCAACACACTAACCATTTCATCACCACAAAATTCGTCTACTGTCAGTATTTTGTAAAGGCTGCCTGCTAATATTTCTGGTGCTGTAGGTGGCACAAGTAAACACATGAATCAATTACTGACAGAGAGACTATAACAGCTAAAATCGAGAGACTATCAAAACGCCAACAAGATTCAATTATTAAAAATCCAAACTCAATAACAAAGCCAAATCAAGATACATTCATCAGATGATTCAGATCAATTCTAAAAGAATATAATAGAAAGAGTGATAAAATTAGTGAAAAGTTTACCATGTATTAATCTAAACTTTATAATGTAAAATAATTATTGCACACATAAAACCGAAAAGGCACACATACATGATGCCCCAAAATCAGACGGCACGCCGGTACAATGACCCATCTCCGATCCATCACTTCTGTAAAAGAACATATTGAAGATGGTACCGCGTACGTGTTGGAAGACCAGCACCATTCCCCTCCTCAATGCATGCATTCTATAGAAAGCTAGCCAACCATCGCCCGAGAACTTAACGCCAGAGCCTCCATAAACATCGAGACTGGTTCCCTGGACTACGCAAGCGCCCAAATTTGACTTTAAGACGTAAATGCCAGGCCCCGTCCCAAAGAATCCATTGTTGAAAGTGGATACGACAACCTGCAATAACCATTAATATTTCAAAAGAGTCCCCAAAGGCGAATACTCAAAAGCAAGGGAAGAGTGAAGATGTGTTGGCTAACCAAAGAGTCTCTGTTATTCCCTTCGAGCTCAACTCGGAAATGCCATGAAGTGTGAGTTATTGGAGACAAAGCACAGTTTTTTTCATAGCCCAAATCATCGTAAACACGAACGATGTAATCCGTGTTTGAGTAAGACACAATCTCCATAAATTCACCATCTTGCATGATGAGATTCGTGAGTAACGATTGCAAGTCCGGGTTCTTTAATTCGTAATTCTCGTCCAAGTTAACGACATAGTCTCCCCTATGTGTGTACATCACAATTGACTTTGGACGGTATCCTACTAATGCGGTGATACGTGCGGCCGGAAGTGCCTGTGATTCAACCAAAAATTCAGTCCGGTTGTATATATCAACCAAAAAATACAGACTCAACAATTTTAGCGGCGGATATCTTACCAAAGTTGCCGTGTATGGGGTTGTAATCCTGTGCATGATGGTGTAGGCGGCCATTTTCCGTACGATATCAGAGATGAACAAAAATGAGGGGAAGTTTTGAGAAAGAGAGAAGTAGCAGAGGATGAACAAAAACTATGATGAAGGCTTGAGTCGAAAACAGTGAAAAGTTTGAATGAGAATTGATGGCGCTCAACTATAAAGTCATCATCATTTAGTATTGCACAATATTTGAGTAAATGGTATCTGTGGCTGAACTGCAGAGTGTCACTGAAAAGTCTCATTTATATTTGCACAGTATTCGTGATGTAAAGGGAATCTTGGTCAAATCCGCATGCATGGGAATTGATGGCGATCCTGGTTTTGAAAAGCAACATTAAACATAATAATTAATTTATTTATAAAAGAAATAATTACACTGGAAAGTGTCACTGGCTAGTGAAGGGAGTGTCAAGCACTCAGTCCGGTTGTATTTCTGACCCCTCACGTAGGGAGAGTCTCCCTCTAAATTTGGTGTCAGTGGCCACTGTTAAAGAGTCTCACAGCTTTGTTTGTATTTCTCTACCATTATTAAAATTAGGTTTGTGATTTTGTTTTAAATAAATTAGACGGCAACACAAATTAAATTTCTAATTCGAATTACATATTATAGATAGATATTCAATTAGCACGAAAAGTGTTTAATATAGTAGTTAATTTAATAATTTAATGAGATGATACAATATTCTCCATGGCTCAACATGATAGATCCTTGTAATACACTATCACTAAGCACTAGTCCCTCTACACAAACTCTAACAATGTTGTTGCGGAAAAATAGTTTCAACACATTTCGAGTTAGATTAATCATTATTATAACAAAGCAATCTGTTGTTGTAGAATAAGACGCACTTATTTAATTTTAAAAATATTTTTACAATTTATTTCTTGAATTAAACTTGTACTAGTGGGGGAGTGTCACAAGCTAATACATAGGAGTGTCAAGCACTCGGTTCTTGTATTTGTGAAACTACATAAGAGAGTGTCACGTGAAAGAAAAGGGAGTGTCATTACCTTAGATATACCAGTAATGTTAGTATGGGGTATCAGAGTGAATTCACTAAAGTATTAGAGTGACGGATGACATTACAATTTCGGTACTATAAAGTCCAACGTTGGCGTCTCATTCGACCTTTGGGTATTAGTGACTACTTGGGTATTAGTATGTATCCCCTAAGAGTCTCACAAGTTTGTTCATATCTCCCAAGAACGAGTCCATCTAATTTCCACCTTACATTTGAATTTCGGTGTTACCAAGTCTAACGCCGGAGTCTCCCTCTAAAGAGTCTCATAGCTTTGTTTGTATTTCTCTAGCATTATTAAAATTAGTTTTGCCATTGTGTTTTAAATAAATTAGCCGACACAATTTAAATTTCTACGCCGAATTGCATATTATAAGTAGATATTTAATTTAATAATTTAAATAGATGATACAATATTCTCCATGGCTCAACATGATAGATCCTTGTAATACACTAGCACTAAGCACTAGTCCCTCTACACAAACTCTAACAATATTGTTGGTGAAAATTATTTTCAACACCTTTGGAGTTAGATTAATCATTATTATAACAAAGCAATCTACTGTAGAAGGATATTACGAACTTATTTAATTTTAAAAATATTGTAACATATTTATAGTTGAATTAAGATTGTACTAGTGGGGGAGTGTCACAAGCTAATACATAGGAGTGTCAAGCACTCAGTTGCTGTATTAGTGAGACGACGTGGGGGAGTGCCACGGGCTAACAAAGGGAGAGTCATTACCTTGGATATACCAGTAGGGTTAATATGGGGTATTAGATTGAATTCACTAAAATATTAGAGTTTAAATTTATTTTGATGGCTCTCCCAAGAATTTCGGTGCTATCAAGTCTAACGTTGGAGTCTCCCTCTACCTTTGGATATTAGTTTATATCCCCTAAAAGTCTCACAAATTTGTTTTTAGTCCATATTTTGACCTGTTATTTATTGTTACAATTAGGCCCCTCAGCTTCTATAAAAATACTTCCTGCCTTGCTCAAATTCACACTCGTCTTTGATCAGAAAAGCAATGGCCGACAATCGTTCCGATGCAGAGCTGAGGAAGAATGTCATCGAAAACTTCGTCTCGGAGCTGAGGGCCAAAATTATCAAGGGTCGGTTGTAAAAACTTGTTTCATGAATTGTTATTTTCTTGAATAGGAATGAATATCTTTTTTAATTGCAGATTTGGATGATTCAGAAGCTCAATACTATGAGGAAATAAAACCGTGCCACGATGAATACATAATGCTCCAAGCCATAAGCCACTGTGAATACGGAATGCCCAATCTTTTACTCAAGGAGGCGTTTGCTGTGATGGTTGAGTCTCACAAGGTATTGTTCTTCTTTATTAACGGTCTGCATTCACAGGGAATTTGAAACCGTTGTCTAATGGAAATGCTATACCCAAACAGATGCATATCAAGGCGACCCGTGACGCTACAATGGCAGCGTTGGATGCTATGGAGAAAGACATGTTTGAAGATCTGGAGAAGCTGGAGGAACATTTGCGTCAGGAACAGAGAAAGCCGTCTTGGATCCCGAAGACTTACCGTTTTGAAGATTATTACCGCGGGCCAACTTTGTAATTTATCTATAGGGTATTTGGTTCAGTTCTGTGGGGTATCTATAATTTGTCGTTGGAGTGTCTTCTTGAATGCCTTTAGGGTATTCAGAGTTTTTATGTAATTTGACGCTATGCCATCTTTCTTCCATGTTTTACCGACTTTCAATAAAATTGTAACTTCGGTTTTCTTAACTTTGTGAAATTGTATAATTACAAATATACTAATTAATCACGAAATTGCATAATAATAAAAGGATGCATAAGTTAAAAACAAAAAAATGATATCAAACACGAAAGTATTGTGAAATATATGAATTCAAAAATATATTAGTGTTATTATTTTTTACTTTCTCAGTAAAATAGTAACTTCGGGCTTATTAACTTTGTGAAATTGTATAATTACAAATATACAAATTAATGAACCGCCCGCTGTAGTTAAAGAATAGTGTACATAAGTAAAAAAAAAAAAAAGAGTTCTGTCAATGGACAATAAAGTATGTCAACGCCGTCACCTATGCGAGTGTCACTATGTCAGGAAAAGAGTGTTAGCTAATAGGCAATAAAGTATTACTACCTTTTCTTGGATTATCGTGTATGAATTTAAATTCACCATCATTACTTTTACGGCTGATTGACAAGTCAGAACCTAAACATAGAAACTCGGAAACAATCCAATTCATTCAAATCTAATTTCTCAGACTCCTTCCCAGAGCCAGACCATTACTCTTGTGTGTTTTTACAATGAATTCAACGAATGAAAAAAATAACCTTGCCGATGATTCAGCAGTAGAAAGCAACACAGTTTGGCCTGCAGCGTTTCTCACAGAGCCGAGTGTTCGGAAAGGTAAGATCCACTTTCCAAAGTTTCATGCATTATTACGAAATTGCTTCCTACTTTCATGCATTAACCAAAATTATTTCTTACGAAGAGTTCCATAATTCATGCATAACTTTCCCAAATCTTCATTAGGAATGAAACGGCCGAATGGAGGTCCCTCAAGTAGTGTCGACCGAGCCCCAAAGTTTGCTAGACAGAGCAACCATGCTCTTACGCCGAGTGGGAGGATGTTCAAGTCGATGTGTCGTCCAAATTCGATCTGTACTGCTTTATCCGAGTTCAATGTGAAGCAGCGGGAAGCAATAGTGGAGATTGGATTTGGCGGTTTGTTGGCTATGAAGATTCATAAGACCCCCCTCGATCTATACGCGTGGCTTATAGATGCCTTTAACCCGAAGAGCGGGATTGTGTCTGTGAATGGAAGATCGGTGTTCCAGGTTTCCAAGCATGATGTCCGAGATATTTTTCTCTTGCCCAACGGGAGCGTTCCTATCAAGGAATCCGATCGAGCTGAAAGCACACAACTGCGACGTGAGTTATTTGAAAAGTATGACCTTCTCACGGCCAAGAAGAACAAGGATAAGAAGAAGACCGAGAAGGACGTGCTAACTCTTGAAAGAGTGATGGCTGTTATGAAAACATTAAAAGAGGGATGCGATGACTTTAAGCGATTCTTCGTTATGTATGTGGTTTCGTGCTTCCTTGTTCCAACAGCAAATCGAAACATTCGCCCTGGGATTCTAGGAGTTGTACAAGATGTTGGAGAAATCCCCAAGATGGACTGGTGCAAGTACGTAATGGACCATTTGTGTTTAGCTATAGAAGAATGGAAACAGGGTACTACACAGACACACTTGGGGGGGTGTCTCATGGTCCTACAATCATGCTACTTGCAGAGACACCCGTGGTGGGGAGAGGAGCTGCCTAAAGAGTTGCCCCTCATACAAAACCTTGATGAGGGACAAGTGAAGGAGAGAATCGAGGGAGAGTTAGGTTCAGGTGGCTTCGGGCTTGGCATATTTCATGTTGATGGATACCCTGTATCGAAAAAACTATGTGGGAATGCAGGGAGTCACCGGGTAATCAATTGGGAGGTCGACGATGATTTACTCATGGACTCAGATATTGAACAACTCTACCCCGATGTAAGTGGTTCTTACCTTTGTGCATTTTTCTTTCTTACTCTATCTGTCTGTGTATCTATATAAACCATAAGGGGTACCACTTCATCTGTATACTGATCAGGGGTCCATTATCTAATCAGGAGTTTCATGCTTCTTTAACAAAGGCGAGAAGGGATTTAGAACTGTTTAAAAGACGCAATATTTCAAGGTTGATGCACAATGGTGTTAGTGAATCATGTTCTAGGGATGCCCTTAGCTTCACCCAAGACATAGATGAAATGGTAGACAGTTTACAAAAGTTGAAGTCACTTGTCTACAAACGAAACTGTAGTTTAGTTGTTTCCAACCAAAACCCCTCGGCCTTGACTGATAATTTGCAATCCGACAATGTGGAGCAATGCAACTTTTCCAATGGAAGCCCCCACCATGGTTTGCTTGATAATGAGGAAGGGGAATGCTACGTCAACAATCTAGAAGACCTGCTTTTGACTAACCCGGTGGCGGACAGCGAATGGGTTAGAGAATATGTTGTTCATCAAGCTAAAGAACACTACCTTGATTCTGGCCCCTCATCACCTAAGGATGCTGAACAATCAAATCCTGAATTGAGCCAAATAGTTGATAGCCTTAACTCTGAACTTTTAGACCCGGTCTGTACGCGTGGATCTTCTGAGAGTGAAAGAACATCCCGATTTGATGAAGTTCTTGAGGAGTTGACATCCATGGATGACGTGCATTTCAAATCCAAGTTGTTGGCTGAATACCCCACAAGCATGAGGTGCCTAAAGAAGCACGATGCTCTCATCTCCGATTTCTGCATTGCAAGGCACCAGAAACTGTCCAGCAGGTTAGTAGTACCCTAGTTAGTTCTTACGACTACCCACTTTCCCTTATGTCATTACCCCTAATAGTAAATGGTTTACCCTGTTATCAGTTATGTAATATATAGCAACGGCGAATCTTGCCGTGCGGATGCATCCGACTTCACAAGCTTGGAATTAGGAAGCTACGTATCCACGTCGATAATCAATGCATATGCAACGACTATGAATTCCAGACCGGTCAAGCCTTCCAAACCATTGATGGTTTGCCTTGACGTTATTCCTAATGTATGTTAAGAACTGGTGATTTTTCAAGTCCTTACGTTTTACATACATGTGTGTTTGTTCTAACAGTTTGGTTATGTATGTAGTATGGGCCCCTGATTGCAGAATGTGTTTTATTCACTCTTTGGGACGAATCTTTGAAGAATTTCATGCGTAATTTTCTCTCTGCTAGTATGGTAATCATCCGTTTGATCTTGCATAATGTTCTCGCAAATAACTTGCATTTTATAGTTCTATTATAATAGATTGAATTAAGGTCTTCTAGTCATGGTTGGAGTAGTCTTACAGTTTGTTTCCACAGGTATTGATTCCCGTGCTTGTGAACGAACATTTCTTTGCTGTCGTGGTCAACATGAAGAGTTCCAAAATCCAGTACATTGATAGTATGACTCACGTCCAAACGATTGACGAATGGATGGCGCATGTCGTATCACTTGTTAGTTCGCTTCAGTCTTACTCACAGTACTTTCACTTGAGATACTTTAACCATAACTAATTCATGGTCCATGGTTTGTTCATCCTTTTTGTATTTGGTTCTAGAGGAAATTAGCATCGGATTACATGTTCAGTAAGGGTCACCACAAAGCCGGAGAGGTTGCCCAATATCCGATTGAAACTGTTGGAGGAAGCTGGCGAAGTGACACTGGAAACGGTGATTGTGGCGTTTATGTTATGCACCATATGAGATACTTCAGAGGAGAAGAGAGTCTTGATGGTGATTACCTGCAGGTATAAAATGACTACCCTTATCCTATACGATAGATACCCTTTATATTGTCTGACACTTTAGCTGAATTCAGGTCCTTAATAGGAATGTGTTCCGGGCTAAAGTATGTGCACATATTGTCCGAAGCCGAACCAACACTCGAGCTCTCAATGTCATCGAGGATGTCTTGGAATATCACAAGATCTCCAAATAAACATTATAATGTGTACTTTTGAGTCAAGAACTGGTTGCATCTTATTGTTGGAATTCTTTTGTTGGACTGTAATTCTAGATAACTATGACTTGTAATAAATTTTATTTATTTTGTGTATGGGAATTGACTATTTTGCCCCTGGTCCATTTCTTTGGTTCATGGTTCGTGGCCCTTGGCCCAATTTATTCTGAATAAACCGCCCGATACCCACTCATCTTCTGAAAAGTCTCTTCCATTTACTGTGCCATTTATCATTGCTCGTAATTATTTGAAATGTGGCCTTGGAACTCCCCCGCTTCTTCCTCCCCTTTAATGCCTTCTGAGAAAGCAAAGCGAATCAGTTCTTCATCTAATTGCCCATTTCAAACTGATGGCGAAGAAACGTGGTGTTCGGAGAGGTGACATGACTGACCCAAAGGCATCGACCGCCTTACCGGCCCCCACTGAACCGCCCGCTCCTGTACCGGCCGCAACCGAACCGCCCGCGACTGTACTGTCCGCCGCCGAACAGCCCGCGACTGTTCCGGCGTCCAATGTACCGGCCAATAATTTACAGGAAACGACTGTAATGGCCGCGACCGCACCGGCCGACGAACCTGTGTCGCCCGCAACTACATCCGCCGACGAACCCGTGCCGCCCGCGACTACATCAGCCGACGAGTCCGCACCGGCCGACCAGCCCGCATCGGATATAAAAAAAAGTAAGTTAAGAAGCTTTCAGTTCAATTTTATCCCCAATTTTGGCGCCATGCAACACTCGATCTCTAATTTTTATGGTTATCTTAATCAACGCCTAGTAATTAACATGTTTTTGAGACGGTTAATTGATAATAGTTCCAATTTGACTTTGTTGTCAGAAAAGCCCCAATTTTATTTTTTAGGGTTCGTCGCTTTGGGCAGTGGTACCTATAGATAATTACTAGTTGTTGTAGATTTCATGGTGTTTTTGTTCATTACCCGCTGTGGGGTTGATAATTTTAAGTCTTATAGTTCGTCATTTGGGCAGTGGTTGGTTGATACTTTCATGAACTGTTAACTAATTGCTCGATTATTTCTGTGTTTTTCCATATTGTTTTAACAGTTGGACCCAGAAACAGAAAGAAGAGGTTAAGAAAGAATGGTAGCAAGGAACATATAGCCAACCCGCGGAAGAGGGCAAGAACAAATCTGATTGAAGATCCTGGCGATAATCATGTACACCCTGTCCCTTCCCCTGTCATCATCGATTGGGATGATCTCAAAAATACCACCTTAAATGATGACCCTTCTTCCCCTTCCTCTACAAGTGGAACTGACTCAGATGACGAGAAAGCAAGTGACTCAGATTACAAAGAGGAAGGTTCAGTTTCCGACTCAGAGTTAGTGACAGACGACTTTACAGAGGAAGTTGTTGGTGAAGATTCTTTCGATTTGCCGAAGAATGGAGGAATGGAGGCAGGGAAAAGGAGAAGTGCCAGGAGAAGCAAGAAAGATGAGGTTGTATCACAGAAAAATGTGATGGCAGTAAGTGGGAAGAAAGTTGATACTGATAATGGAAAAGGCCAGAAATCGGATGCCGGAAAAATGAGTGGACCAAGGGCCAGATGGAAGAATCTGATTGAATCAGCGAAGAAGAGATTGACGTGCGAAGATGAAGATGAAGAACCAGTGGTACCTATAGAGGAGGACCCAGTGGTACCCATGGAGGAGGACCCAGTGGTACCCATGGAGGAGGACCCAGTGGTACCTATGGGGCAGAAGAACGATGCTAAGGGAACAGGGAGGAAAACTGTGAGGAGCATCACGAAAGCTCCGAAGGTGATTGAACAGCCTCAGAGCCAAGAAGCACAGAAGGGCGAATTCAAGTGTGTTAGCAGCCCCAGATCACTTGTGCTAACTTGTGGTGAGTTGTCATCCGCCCAGAGGCGGGCTGTTTCTGAGATTGGATTCGGTGGGCTTCTGCAAATGAGATTTCATGACTTCCCCAAGGGTATGATTGGGTGGTTGGTTGACCATTTTAACACATGCTCTCGGGCAGTGTCCAACCACAGAGGAGAGGATGTGTTTGAGGTGGGCTGGGCAGATGTTCGGGACATCTTTATGCTCCCACACAATTCAGCCAATCCCGTAAGGACAACCACTGAGTCCGAGGAGGAAGCCAATGCTGTGGAAGAGGTGAGGAACAGTTATTCGAGGATGTTCACACATGAGGAGAGGGCAACAAAGAAAAAGGGTGCGAAGAAGCCCGCGAAGGAGGGGCTGTCAAAAGAAAAGATCTCCATTACAAATTTTAAGAACATGATGATGACATTTGATGGGGGTCTCGAATTCAAACGCATGTTTGTGTTGTACGCCCTAGCTAGCTTCTTAACACCGGCCACCAACCGAATGATCAGGTTTAAGGTTCTCCCTTCGCTTTTGGATGAAGCGAGGATTGTAACTTATGATTGGTGTGAGTTTGTGGTTGAGGATCTGTGCAAAAGTGTGGGCAACTGGAAGACTTCTGCAAATAAAATTGGTGATCGTCGGTACACGATGGGTGGTTGCTTGTTGGTGCTTCAACTGACCTACCTCCACCATCATGCATGGAGAGGCATGTCCATACCAAGGGAGCGACCTTTGATTTGGTTGTGGAATACCGAGAAGATTAAGGAGAGAACTGATCAGGAAGCGGTGGTCGGTTTTGGAAAGGGGATTTTCATAAATGATTTTCCTATTAGTTCTGACGATGAACCCCTGACCACAATGAGGGAAAGGTTAATAGAGACAGACAGAGCTGTATATGGAAATTCTTTTCCCTCGGTTAGTATTCGAACCCTCTTACTTTGACTGAAATACATCTGTCCTTTTGTTTGAAATTGAAACCCCTCCGTTTACATTTATAATCATGCTAGATTATATTTTGCATTGAGTTACCTATGTGTTGTGCTCTTGGTACTCCACTGGTTGTTGTGTGATAGGGTTATAATTTGATCAAAACTTTATTTTATCACGGTCAACAGGAATTTGAAGGTCAGGTTTGGAGTTTCTGTCGAGACATTTGCACCGTGTTTGATCATCACTATCCTCGCATAGTAGGTGGCTCACAGCAACGCGTCGTACTATTCAGGGGATTAGAGAGAAGTGCCATTGAGAGAATGTGTGGTGTCTGCCTACAAGTGATGAATGATTTTGATATGCTCCATGAGCGCATGGAAGCCATTCTACAGACGGTACTGCGTTCAGAGGAACAGTTGAGAGCAGAGCTTACGGAAGAAGAATTTATGGAAAGTGTTGAAAGTACTTGGAGACGATATCGTGAACAAGGTGTTGGTGTTGATGAGCATGGTCGTGGAGATGGTGCTGATGTTGATGAGGATGGTCGTGGAGATGGCAAAGATGATGCCCGCAAAGATGGTCGTGATGATGGCAAATATGATGCTCGTAATGATGCTCTTGATGATGCTCTTGATGGTGCTCGGGAACATGGTGCTTATGATGATGTGGAAAATAATGAGCACATGTTAAAGTTGAAACTGATCCCAACAAGGAATTTATCATCCCGGCTCATGGTTTATTCTTCGGATCATTGGGATTATGGCTCCATGCCCCATGTGGTCCATGTTGCTGACTTCTGCATATCAAGCAAGACTAACAATCTGCCGGAGGAGTAAGCAGTCACATTCTCTTTGGGTTTTTTTCATCTTTAATATTCACAAATTTTTGGTGTCTCTTTCATTAATGCATGTTGAGGATTTTTGTACCAGGTACAGGATTTTCTCAGATGGTCTTTCGTGTGTCGCCGAAGCAAGGGATTTCGCAACGCTGGAGTTCGGTGAAGACGTCTCAACCCCAATATTGCACTGTTGGGCACGCTTCCTCAACTCGGTGCCGGAGAAAGACGATAAACCAACTAGATTGTGCCTCGAGATAATACCCGATGTGAGTTTTATAAGTATCTTTCGATCTTTTCAGAGTTTCATAATATGCTGCTCTTGACGGATACCAACCCTTTACTCAAATGATACCCATTTACTGAACAAGTACTTTTGTTGCCTTTAGTTCACACCTAAAGTTGCGCCAGAAAGTCTGTATGAACGATGGGATGCCTTCTTAAAACAATGCGGCAGGATTGTTCATGATGCTGTGATGGTAAATTGCCTTAGGATGCATTTATTTCAATAAGGACTTTGTCAATTACGATAACCCTATTTTTTCTGTAGATTTTTCTCCCTGTCCACCGGAAAGAGCATATTTTCCTCTTTGTCCTCGACCTCGAAAACGGCGCATTCTGCATCCTCGACAACCTCGAACGCGCCAGACTTGAGTCCGAGGCTACTAACAAATTGGTACGTTGCTTCTCCAGCATTTTCTTCTGTTTTAAAGTATACGAATCTAACTCAATATTGTTGTTTGTCAATTCAGAGGGAGCTTATCATTAATTATCTAGCTCGTTGCGATCATCCTATGGTTGAGTCAGTCAAATCCTTTCCGGTGAATACCGTCAAAGGCAACTGGAGGGTTGAGAGTGGCAACCATGACTGTGGCATATATGCGATGTACTTCATGGAAAGATTCATGGGCGATCTTGTACTCGATAATTGTCACATCCGGAAGGTTCGGTTTCTTAATCCGTATTTCCTTCTACATTGTTTCACTTGGCTTGCCTTTTAAATTTATTTTGTTACCTTTACCAGTCTAGGAAGAGAAAGAGGCTCAGGGCTCAGATTTGTTGTGGCTTAGTTCTCAGTGAACTGAACATCATGAGGGATGAGGTCCTTCAAAAAGCTGCAGACTGGGCATCTTCAAAGGAGGCGCAGGCTAACCGTGAAAAGACGTCTGATCATGCAAAAGACTCTCAAGATACGCCGGTCGTTACGTTCGTCCAACACAACCCTACCCCTTTAGAAGCTGATGAGCGCGTAGATCAGGATACGCTTTCGATTCTGGTTAGTGCAGTGGTCAGTAGCGCAGAACCTGTTAAGGATATGGATGAAGGCATTACGACTGGGAAAAATTCTGAGGGTGAAGGTGCCAAAGCGATGGACGAGGACGTGAGCACTGAGCAAGGTCCAACCGCAGAAGCTGATGTTGACGTGCACGTCAATGCGACTGGGAACACTGATCAGCTTATGGCCGACCTAGAAAGCACATCACTTGAAGAACATCAAAGCAAAGAAGCTGTTGGCGACCTACCTGCTCAGAACACACAAGCCCCTCATGATCAAGAGCCTCCTGCGATATTGTCTGACTCCACGACTATTGAACATGACGGGGCAGCCTAGGAGGGTATGTTGTTGTTCATGCTGATGCAGGTTCTTGAAGGATACTTTTCAGTTTTATTTTGGATACGTTTTAATTTTCATGAAGGATATTGGTCAATTAATTTTGCATCAAATAGCTTCGTTGAAGTATTTATTTCATTTATTTCATACAATGATATAAAATCCCCTAACGATATATATATACATATATTCCATTGATAATTTCACTTTCTTGAAAGATTTATTATGATGAAGTATTTAGATAAAATTGATTCCTGATGTATTTCATTTTGAGAGAAGTATATACTTTTAAAGTTATACTTTTACTTCGATTTGGTTTGGTGTAAAAATTATTCAAAGAATACTGTAACAAATGTGAGGAGCTATGGTAAACACTGTGCGCTAAGCTGGAGAAAATGAGGGGGCCGGGTTAAATAGCAAGGGAGACTTTTACATGTACTGAGTGATACTCTGTAAAAATTAGCAAGGTTTAGTGTGTATGATACTCCAATGAATAAATCGTGACACTCCAAAGAATAATGAGTGAAACCTAATCTATTCACCGGACTGTTCTCTCCGGTGTAATCTTGGACCCCACGTGCTAAAGAAGAAGATGATAGAGGAGCGAGAATATGGGAGGAGAGAGAAGAGAGGAGAGAGGAGAGAGGAGAGAAAAAGGAATTGTTTATTAGATGAGGGACCCGCTGAAACCCCACACTCTTGGCATTTAGTGTATGGGGCAAAAAACCAATGGTGTAGAATATCAGTTCTCTGTATTATTAGTCCTAAACTGTCAATTTCTTCTCCTTTCTTTCTGTGTATTATTTATTGCACGAAGAGGTATTTTGATTACTCTTATTTAAATGATGGAATATTGTAATTGATTTTGTGTATGATTGATAGGATCAGTTTTGATTTGGTAATATTAATGAGTTATTATCCAAAGATTCTTGTTACAATTAGATTAGATAATAAAACATATTATAATAAAATATTAACAATGATGGTGGTTGATTGGTTGGGTTGACAGATGGGGTCGAAGCGTGAGGGTGGCATCTTTAGTTTGCGACCATCACAATACGATTACACAAGAGTACGCACGAGGGATCCTGAAGAGTTGCAACAGGGAGGCATGAACAGAACACCCACAACACCCACGAGGGATGCAACTGTGGAGTTGTCAACATCTATTGGAGTAGGAGCTGATATCGAAAGCAGTGTACGACTTCTGATTTGCTAATACCGGTTGTATTGTCTTGTCGTTCTGGTGCTTTGCTAATTTTGGTCTTGGGGTATTGCAGATTTCCCGTGAACAGGTCGTAGACCTTGAAAGCGACCAAGTATGTCTCTCTCTCTCTATCTCTAACCCTACGACCTCTGATTTGCTAATTATGGTTGTAATGTCTTGTCTTTCTGTTGCTTTGATTTGCTAATTCTGTTCTTGGGTGTATTGCAGAGGCCAAAAAAGCGTTTCAGTCCTCATGCCGACAACACTGAACATCAGGAGCAACCGAGTCCTCCACATAGCTCAAAATTGATCCCACTAAAATGGGAACGTCAGGAACAACCGACTCCTCCACATACCTCAAAATTGATCCCAGTGGAACGGGAACGGGAACTTGCTGATTAGTGGAACTGGTAGTATTTGTGTGGACCGGAAGTGCCATAGTTTTTGTGGACTGATTGCTGACTTTATTGCAAAACTGAGTAGTGATTAATTTTAGTTAACGATTAGTTTTATTTGTACCCTCAAATCATGGACATAGTGAATGGACATAGTGAATGGTTGTTGTCTGGAGGAAATTTTGGTTAGTGATTCTCAGTTGCTTAGAAGTAGCTAGAAATTTTAGTTAGTGATTCTCAGTTGCTTAGAAGTAGCTAGAATGAATCAGGTTGTGAATTCATGCAACTTTAATTTAACCTCTTCGTGCATGTAAGAGTTGACTGAATGAATCAGATTTTGCCTGATGTTTGGGAAACAAGAATTGTTCTTCCAGCAGCTCCAGCTTATTATATATTTCTGTCATGTTCATCCAGCCGAGTATAATTGAAACTGATAATTATCAAAAAACACGGTCGTGTTCATTTTCTTCATCATCATCAGAATCTTCACCTTCTCCTTCATCATCAGAATCTTCACCTTCTTCTTCATCATCAGAATCTTCACTTTCAGCTGGACCTTCAATAGCAGGCATATCATATTTGCGGTACATACTGAAATTCAAATCCAGCACCTCTGTTTTCTCACCAATCACGAACCGCAACCAGGAGTCAACATAGCACTTTATGAGGTGGTAATTCCGGTAGCCGAAAGATAATTTGAATTCCCGAACGGGTAAGTGGCGGGGGCGTTGGAGTAGTGACTGGCTGAGAATTTCAGCAAACAGTTGGCGGGTGGAACGGACTGATTTGTCCGGTGCTCTACTCTGATGAAAGGCCTTCATATTGAAGTCGAGGATGGGAACGGAGTGCCAGAGATAGCGCCATGCCGGAGCGACGGCAGATGTTTTGGCGGCGGCGGTGGTTGGGAGGAAAGAGAGTATGTGAGTGAGAATCCCATCGGAAAGATCACCGATGGAAGTTTGAGATAATGATTCATCCGGGGGAATCTTGTTCTCCCAACGATTTATGTTCAGGCACTGCCAGTGCCGGTCCCGGAGTTTTGGGGGACTGAGGCAAGAAAAAATAAATAAGACCGTACATATATTATAAGGATAATAATTTGATATTATTTTTAATAAAATAAAAATTATAATAAATATTTCAGTTATTGGAAAAAGTTTTAGAATTTTTATTATTTTTTAATGGTTTAATACCATAAAAATTAAGAATGAGTATATTTATCATTTTTAGATCTCAATTTTTATCATATAACAAAGACAATTTTTTTAAAAAAAAAGTGCCCAAAAATTATATAATAAATAGTAATTTTTTTTAAATGGGGCCCCAAAATTACCCGAAAATTTGGGGGCCTGAGGCGGAGACCTCAGTGGCCTCAAGGTGAGGCCGGGCCTGGGCACTGCTGCTTTCGGGTATCCATAAAGCCGTCAGAATTTGGAGCGTCGGCGACACCGGTGGAGGGTGGGAGATTTTGGATCCAGTTTTCTTGTAGTTTGTTGTCAACATCATCTTATCCAAAACTTATGACAATTTAATACTTGGTAAACATTTCACTTTTACCCCCTCATTTCTTGTATATGTAATATAGTAGACTACTTAGTTTTTGGATATTGACGTGATGTCTCGTTGTTTGTAACTCTAATTGAATTTGGCCGATTATAAAAATGACTTGTGAAAAAAATGGTTTACAACCATAGTAATGCATTGGCGACAAGAGTTGAAAAGGAAATATTCAAAATTTTGAAATTTATATTTCTAACACGCGATTAGAGTAGGTAAGAATAGGGATATCGACTGAACCCATCCGGTCAAACTCGACTTGGACCCAATTTTACCCAGATCCGGGATGCATAAAAATATGACCCGGCACCTGGCCAGTTGAGGAAAACTTTGGCCCGAATCATTTAAAATTATTCAAGATTAAATTTGTCTGAACCGGTTAAACCCGTAATTTATTTATTTGTCAAAAAAATTTTATTTTTAATTTTTTTTGAATTGAAGTTCGTACCATAAAGAATTCAAAACTTATTTTTTCCAACATAAAAATTTAATGCTTAACATATCTATGATTAACCTGGTCTGATCGAAACCAAAAATTTACAATAAACATGACCCAGGACCCCGACCGGAATTCTAAATATACGGGTCCGAGTCAGGGTCAAAAATATCGGACCTAACCAGATCATTTTTCTGGGTTGACTCGGTTCATGTACACAAATGACCACTAAATTTGATCTGCAAGAGAACATTCCAAGATTACAGTTAAAAAGTTTTTGTCAATCTAAGAGCATATCAACATTTTACAAGAATTCAAACATATTCTTCCTCCATTGACAAGCCCTCTCAAGCTAAGCGCGGCAATTTGCAACAACGCATTCTAAACTACGATCTAAAACGAAAAACCAATGTTCTAGTGTTTGAATCTGGGGTTAGATTTTCAATTGATGATAAGTATGTGGTATGATAAAAAATGTCTTTATCCCCATATCATTCGAAACTAACCATTAAATCATCAAATAAATTACATTTTGTGAGGGTGTTTTGGGTAATTCTATTCCCTTTTAGGTTTTGTGCCTTTATCACTAAACACCCTCTTACGCTTAAGTGCATCAAGAATTAAGTCCTAGGACTTTGAGGAGAAACAAAACAGGTTCTTCATCCAAGCTGTAAAGTGGTTATCTTCATCAGTCGTGAAAAGGCCATGTGACTCCATCCAATCAGTCGATGGCTGGATAGGATTCTCAGCCTTCACCTCATGATGGTCTCCGGCGGCAAGAAGATCAGTATCCTCGAGGTTTTCGGTGATAAATGGATGCTTCAACAACTGGCGAGCAGACCACCGATTTGCCGGATTCCTGTCCAAGCACTTGGCCAAGAAGTCGATAGCAGTGATGCTAGAAAACGGTAGTCGTTTCCGCAGCTCCAAAGGCTTGTGCACAATTTGATCATACAAGTCTTGGTCGGGATCAAAAAAGTATGTTCCCGGATCCATCATTTCGGCCACTATGATCCCCAGGGACCATATATCAGTATGAGGCCCGTATTCCCCTCCGGTCACCGTTTCAGGGGAACTATAGAGAAGAGTTCCCTTATTCAGGTGAACCTGATCAGGCTTTTTCGGGGAACTAAAGAGATAAGTTCCGTTATTCAGGCGAACCTTATAAACCTTTTTCGTCGGAGATTCCGATTTAGGGCACAGTGTAGTCTCAGACCGTTCTGCAAGTCTGAAATCCGCAATCTTCACCAGTTCAGGGTGCCCGCCGGTGGCAGGGAAAACAAGAATATTGCTAGGTTTGAGATTCCGGTGAATGATTCCGCGGGCATGGATATTGGAGAGGGCGGTGAGAATCATTCTCGTGAATTGGGCGACACGAATTTCATCCATTCGGGCTTTCTCGTGACATAACCTAATGAGGACATGATCCAGATCACCCTTAGCAGTGTGCTCGAGAATCAGACTATAAGTTTTGACGCCCCTTTCCAGGCTCTCGTCAGTCCCGAAGCAGCGAACAATGTAGGGTTCGTCGATAAGTTCTTTGAGGAAAACCTGCTCGTGTTTCAACCACCCTTCTTCATCAACCTTGGCACTCTTCACAACGATCACTTTGTCATCTTTATTCGCCGACTCAACTTTCCCATGCCTTCCCCCTCCCAAATACCTTGATTTCTTCCACCTATCCATGTCTGAGTTTGGACCAACACCTAATATGCCTAGAAACCTTGTTCGTCGAGATTATTTATAAGTATATCCACGCGTCTAAGTTTTCCTTTTCCTTCTGGGATTGAGATCAAGGGAAATGTCTAATTTATTACATTATTTTAATTGGTTATTGGAAATCTGAGTTCAAGATCTTTTCCTTTTCCATCTTGTTATCGGGAATTAGATTAAATCGCCGTTGGACTATTTACCCATTACAGACGACTTCAAAATATATGTTACAATTCATTATATCAACAAGGGCTTTCTGGTAATTTCCTGGTGTTAGCTAAGCTGAGAGGACATAGTCACGTGAGGGCCACATGGAGAAGAATATAAGCTAACAATTGTGGTTAGGAAAGATTATGAAAAAATCTGAATTGAAATCTGTAGTTTGATAGTTTAGCTTAGCTTATTCTCTTTCCTCTTAGATCTTCTGTTCTTTCTTGTCTCACTCTGAAATCTCAGCTTTTAGCTGCAACAATTACATAAATATTACTATCAATTTCCGTATCTGTTACAAGTGGTATCAGAGCAGACCGTTCCTCGGAAATTATGGCAGAAGCTCGAATGAAATGGATGCTGGAGAATCACGCCGCGGAGGTCGATTCAAGGTTCAGAGAAGTTAATTCGCGACTCGACAATCACATCACACAGTCGAACTTGAATTCCGCTGAATTGAAGCAAGGGCAGGCAGATCTGGAGAATTCGATGGAGCGTTTGCGAGCTGAGATTAAGCAGCAGATGAGCTTGGTGATGAGCAAGCTGAGTTCAACGAACCACTTCGCTGAGAGTTCCAACGCCGCGGCTGCGGCAACTGCTGCTTGGACCGGCACCGGAGATCCGATCCTCAGAACTCCGATCCAGTGGCGAGAAGAAGATGAGCGAAGAAGTCAGAAATTCCTCCAAGAGCTACACGAATCTACTCGCTCATTCAAGGCATCTATGTTCGAAGCAATTGAGGCGCTAGCTGCGGAAATCGAAGCTGAAGAAAACGAGGCGCAAGCTGAGGAAATGGAAGGGACGAATGATTCGTGTGTGAGAGAATCGAGACAGGAGAAATTTTTCAGAAACTCATCAGCGATCAATTCCAGTGATGAAAGACCTCGATTCCAGCTGGAGAAAGATGATGCTTCGAGTATCCTAGGGGATTTCGTGACGCGAACTTCCAGCGACTCCTCTTCAGTAACGATGGTTATTGGCAGAAATTTGCAGGCACCGGTCGAGGAAAAATCTCCGAAACTGGTTCGCGAAGAGCTATCTGTAAAGGAATTTTGGTTGCAAATGCCAAAAACGACTCCGAGTTCGATCGATAACTCTAAGAGTATGAAATTCTCTAACTCTTCTTGCTCCTTCGATTCGGTTGATGTTTCTTTGAATGGTGAAAGTTCTGGTAATTTGCTTGCGACCTTGGATGAAAATGATGTATGTTTGAATGGAAGTTTTGGCCTGAGAAGTGATGATAACAAACAACTGGTTAAACCTATTAGGTGTTTTGACCCTGGTAAATGTGAAATTTGTTTTGAAAATGAAAAGCATGATAATAGGTTTGGAATGGGGAGGAATATTGATTGTTTTTTTGGAAAAGAACTCCCTATTTTTGTGTGTTCAGGACAGTCTTGTGAGTTCTTGAATAACAAATTTGTCAAGAGGCTGGGAAATTGTAGGGAAGTCTTAGCTGCTAAAGATTATTTTTGGAAGTTTAGACAATGTGGGGTGGTTTTAAGTGATAGTGAAGTTCTTAAGCTGGTTGTTAAGATTCAGGTTGCTGAAATTAGGCTTGTCAAATCATGTGTGCGGCTTTTAGTTGGGACTGCAGAAGTGGAGGATAAAGATAGTAGTATTGATGAACCTATTGTTTGTTATGATCCTGGTATTCAAGGGACTGATTTAGCACATTTTGAGGGAGGTGAAATACTTAGTGTTGATTCTGAGATAATCGACGACGAAGCTTGGGAAGTAGATGTTGATGGAATTTCTGATAAATTCAAGCCTCTAGTGGGGAGTAAGGGACTGAATAATGGTGATAGTGAAACCTGTGAATCTACCTTGTGTTTTGACTTGGGGATTTCTCAGAACCCTTTCATTTGTTCACCTAGGAATGCTAGTTGTTATGGTACTGAAATCATGCACGGAGATGCTGACAGAGTCAAACCAGTGAAAGGCTTGGACTTCTCTTGTGATGGTGTTCATGCCAAGTTGAGAAATTATAAGATGGTGCTGGTCTCTAAGGATTACGGTTTGAAGTTTAAAAATGGTTTGGTAGAGTACATTAAAAATCCAGAACAAAGGCAAGAAAATACAGAAATCTCAAAGGCTGTAGAAAGTATAGGAGGGAAACAACTGCAGCTGCATACCAAGCTTGAGGCTATACTCAAAAGGGATTCAAAGTCGCTCCAAAGGGTTGAATCTGAACTGAAGCTGCTTCTAAAGGAGGGAGATAAGAGTTCAGATTTTCAGAAGCATTCAAGAAACTTATTCTACAAGTTCAGAGATGGCTTGAGTTGTTGCATTCAAGTCAAGGAATTTTACAGGTCATGGGATAAGTTTGCTACTGCATTTAAGGGTGGTTCCATCATCTTGAAACATTTTGGTTGTCATCTTATAATCAGTGGAAGTAAACTGCAAGGAGGAGTAAAACAGCAAAATGCAGCTATGTTTGAGTGGTTCTTAGGGGTAAATCTGATCAGGAATACCATATTTGAGAGGTTTAAGGTGGTTCAGATTGCATATAGCTGTCAAAACAATGAGAAGAAAGGCATTTTGTTTGATCAAAGTGTGGCTTCATGTACTGGCAATGTCAAGAGCTACCATCTCCACTATAATTTCATTAACAGCTCAACTGGAATGTGGATATTCTGGATGGCTATCATGGTATGGAATATGGAGGTTTTCAAAATGAAGAAGTTGCTGCTGCATTTTCATAATGAGAGTTGCTGCTACTCAGTTCAACACACATGGATTAAATGCAGAATTTACAGCTCCAAAAATGCAAAAGAAGTAGCACGGAAGATTCTGAACAAAAGTAAATCAATACAAACAGAATGCGAAGACTTGTTGCAGATTCAGTTCGGTTCGTGCTACAACCTGGATATCTTATCATTCTCTGAAATATCAAGCTTGAGGTCAAGCTTGGAATTTAGAGGGAGGGGAAACATAAGGCTTATGCTTGGAGATTTTGCAGGAGGCAACATTCTAAAGGATTACATTTGGAATCAGCTTGTTCAAAATGATCTCAAGGATGACGTCTCACTAAAATGGTTGATGAAATCATCTTTGTTGCTGAACAACCTGAGCAAAATATGTCAGAAGTGGATGTGGGGTTTCTTAGGATTATTGGGATTGATATTAAGGACATTGAGGCTGTGATAACAATTTTTACAGCTGTAGCAGTTCTGATTTCAAGGGAGTTTCCGAGCTCAACAAATGATGCTCCACGAACGATTGTTGTTCCTAATGAAGAGGGACAGAAGAAAATGATCACTGAGTTTGAGGATCAGTCCATTTCTGCAATCTTCTTGTCTGCAATAATATTTAAGTTGCTGGAAAACTTTGAGACTGCAAATTCTGATAGAAAATTGAACTTGCTGGTGGAAGCATCAATTATGGTGGTTGTAAGTGCACTGGACTTTCAACAATTGCGGCTAAAATTGTATCATTGCATGACTCCATTTCAGGCACTATTATCATCACGAGGGGATGGTTTTAAATTCAACATGGAATATATACCATTTAGTGCCAAATTAATGTCCAGCTTGATCCTGTCCCTTGGTTTTGAGGAATTAGTGGGAAAAGTTCAGCATTTTGTTTGGTTGATAGCTTGGAGAGCAGAACAAGAAATGGGAGCTGGTAGTTTGTTTCTGAAAAATGATATATTGCCTACTGAAGATGCATCTGGTGAGGATGCTCACTTCATCATAGCTCATATCTCATCTCTGGTGCTTGAGGTCAAGCACAATTTCAGCGGGAGGGATTGTTACAATTCATTATATCAACAAGGGCTTTCTGGTAATTTCCTGGTGTTAGCTAAGCTGAGAGGACATAGTCACGTGAGGGCCACATGGAGAAGAATATAAGCTAACAATTGTGGTTAGGAAAGATTATGAAAAAATCTGAATTGAAATCTGTAGTTTGATAGTTTAGCTTAGCTTATTCTCTTTCCTCTTAGATCTTCTGTTCTTTCTTGTCTCACTCTGAAATCTCAGCTTTTAGCTGCAACAATTACATAAATATTACTATCAATTTCCGTATCTGTTACAATATATTGAGTGGATGGGCCGAAAAGTCATCCAAAATTGAAGGGAGGACAGGTGGCACAAGCTGGGGAGTCAGAGTTTTGAATAACCACCGCCCATTGTTCCTTTTACATTTGTCGGTCGAATTGTAGTACTTAAGGAGCTAGTACTTCGAATTGTATTTTAATTTTAAGCAAGCACATTTAGACCTTAATTGATGTTCCAAAATAGGATTTTTTTTTTTTTTAGTAATTGCTTTCATTTAATCAATGTTCTTTGCAAAATTTGATAGTGAGTGACAAATCTAACTTCTTATTTCTGGGTGCTTTTGCGTTGCTTATTTGTTTCTGGGTGATTTTGCGTTGCCAAATGCGGGTGGTTTCTCTGTTTTGACCCTCAACGTAAGCTGATTAACCACTACTTCTTTTCAAAGAAAGTCACAGAATAAGTATCATCATTGAAAATGGAAAATTTGTAGCCTAAGCGGGCTGTGTTTGTTTATGCATAATTGTGGTTTATGAATCCATTTGGAAAATAATTGTGTTTACCTGGAATGGTGAATACTGATTGAAAGTTTTGTTTGGCCATGTTTTGTTGTTAAAGTGATCTTCTTAGTTTATGTTCAGATTATTTTATTTAAGCCTTTTAAAATGAATAGAATTTCCACTTTATAGTCAAAATGAATAAACTGAACTATAGAGATTTCCACCAAAACAAACTGAACATTTTTTCAGTCACGGCCGTTCCAGAATTGTCTTGTGATCGTCAGGCCCGTGACGACCATTCCAGCAATAGGCAGCCATAATAGGAACGACCGTGCCAATATATGCCCTATCATCGTCAAGCCCGTGACGACCGTTCCAGCAATAGGCAGCCATAACAGGTACGACCGTGCCAATATCAGTCCTATTTACCTATTTGTTTCGTCACGACCGTGCCAATAGTGGCTGGAACTTCCGAAATGACCGTGATAGTTACAGGCCAGAATTAGCACGCCTCACCTTGTTTCCTCCCGCTCATATATCATGTAGGATAGAATAATATCATATATTTATTTTCTGTTTCGGTTCCATTCCTAATTGTCTTACTTGTATGATAAGGAAATGGCCAAATATGTCGTGTTTCCATAAAATCCTTTGTCTGTAGATTTTCCCTGCCTAGTTTTCACCATCAGAAGAGAATTGAGTGAGGTCGAACTATCCTATATATATATACTGCATGGAGTAAATATCATATACATTTCTTCTTGTTAAGTCTAACTATATATAATATACATACTTGTGTTTCAACTTGATTGACTATGATATGTTGGCGTTTGCGACTGCTTTGATATTAAGCTTTAGTCTTGAATCTGTTTTCTTTAAGCCTTTAGTGAAGATAATGTTTCAGTTTATCTGCTTTTGCTTCAATAATGCATGAAGGCTACTACAGACCTTCACCAAATGTATTGTTGTCTGTTAATGTTTGTGCTATTATTTTTTACGTAAAGCAAATCTCTACTCGAACGAACTATTGTAATCCCCTTCGTAATAACTTTACCCTACCGGTATTTGTGATCCCGTCTGCTAAAGGGGTCGTTGGTTGCCATTTTCACTTGATTCAAAGAATTTTATCAAACTCTTTCTTTCTATTTTGTTCAAGTTTCGCAGATCACTTATGCAAAACAAATACGAAATGAAAAATGCTTAAAAATATATAGAATGGGAATATATAACATGGAAAAAGATAAACAATCACATTTAACCCGTTTAGAAACCATATCTGGTTGGTGGACATTTCATTTGTAAGTCCATTGTATCAAATTTTAAGCTAAACTAAAACTTTTGGTTAAAAAGTGGAGAGATAAGTCAATTAAAGTCAACGGACAGAGTAACATTGACGGCTGTTTTTGGGCTCCCCTCTAATTAATTCTCTTCCCGTTATGAAACAAATACAGAATAATTTCCACACCATAAACGGGAAATGAAAAGGATAAACATCAACAAAAATTCCTAAAGTTGAGATAATGTTCATTAAACACCTCGAGGAAGTTTTGAGAAATTTTGCCCATTCAACAGAAATAATTGTTGGAATTATTGATGATTCACGGTTTACAGCTGAGCTTGATGTTTCTGTCATCTTAGCTGAGCTTGAGGATAAAACTGATGGATTGAGAAGTTGCGCCTCGTGGCCGCAGTCAACAGATTTAAAGGCAGTCAACTTTACCGTTGAACTAGCCTAAGTCACCGATTTCTTTCCTTCTTCTCTCCTTCTGCTGCTTTCTTTTCATTCAGTTCTAGTACAGCCTGCAAGTTGTTGTAACCGCAAGTTTGTTGTGATGGTTAGTAGTTAGAGAAGTTAGCTGATTGGTGTAGCTTATCTCTTAAGATTCGTAGGCTATAAGTATTGAAAGTCCGTGCTTACTACTATCTATTCTACCGTGTCAAGTTTTAATTCAAGAAAACAGCAAATTAAAACTAAGTGCGGAATTTAAATGAGATACGATATGATCACCCAGTTCAGTGCATCGCACCTACGTCTGGGGGGCCGTAGCCCGTGGTAAAAACCCTTCACTAGTTATAACAAATATTTCCGATCTATTACAAACTACCGGCTACTCTAGCAAGCCTATCACACTACCAATTGGCTACTCTAGCTTTGATAGTTGCTACTATGATTACCTTCTTTTCCACGAAGGTGCGGCAAGGTCTTGTACCACCCGAGCTTTAACACACGTCCCTAGTGTTTTGGTTATGGTTGAAAAAATCGAGGACTGCGTTGTCTTTGCGCTCAAAAGATTAAACCCTGATTTACAGAGGTTTTGCGGTGAAAAGCGATAAACTGAGCACACAACTGTCGTCCTTCTTTTATAGCTCATTGTCGTGGAAAAACTTCCTTTTGCACGGTTCTTGAATCCTTCCTTCAATAAACTTCTATTCCAAATTTAAATCCTTGAAGAAAAAAGGAATTTATGTGTGCCTCAACGTCTTGTAATGGAAAACTGATCGCCACGAATATTTCCATTCTAATACAGCTGCAAACCACGTTGTAGACACTCATTAGGACTGTAGTTTCCATAAACACCATCACGCAATATTTTCCTTCCATCTTCAAAACCTGCGCCCACAGAAGTCAGGTAAATATTCTATCTTTTTCTGCCAACTGAAGTCATGTTGCAACATGACATTCCACAAAGCAGCCAACAAAAACTGGACCTGACAAGTATCAGGTTGTAATCACTTTTGATCTTATCTGATTGAACTCTCTAGAACTGTGAAATTAACTGTTTTCTTCCCGCCTCGTTAATGGCGTTTTGATTGTATTCTGGTTAAACCAGTTTTTCAATAATAATAAAAGCCATGCTATTATAAGAACATCTCCTAACCACTTGAGTTAGCTCAGTGGCCAAAGGCTTTGCCTTGGCTAGCATAGGTCCAGGTTCAAACCCCCACTCCACCAATTTGGGCTGGATGAGATTCGCTTCTAGTCTCTCAAGTCTTCATCCCCTCCATCTGCAAGAGGCGTGCTCAACTGAGTGACGCGAGTTGCATCTACTGGCGTACGGAGTGCATCAGCGGGTGTAAGTGGGTTCCTTACCCCACTCAAATCAAGGTGAGGACAGAGGCCACTCGACATACGGGATCAATAAACTAGCCTAGAGTATGATTAGATTAGCATATAGGGCGTGTGCCCGTTCAAAAAAAAACATCTCCTTTCTCATTAAAACTCCTTCTGTTTTCTATCAGGTTTCCCTCGCATTACATTATTTCATTAAACCACTCTGACTCGGATTTCTCCTTGCCGCACCGAGCAGGGTAGAACAGAATCGTCAGAAGTATGTAATACTAATCTGACTTGGATTTCTCCTAAACCGACATACCGCTAAGAATCAGATTTGAAGCCAAACACGGTTTAACCTAGTATTGACTCATAGGCAAACTAATGTTGGCAGATAAAACTCTCGACAAATATTTAATCAAACCCCAATGTATAGCATGACCCATTATTTAGCAGAAAATTAAAAAACAAAAAGAATCAAACTCTGTTTGACACTGAAATCAATGACCATCTAACTGGGCCGAAAAGTTGTGAGAAGTACCCCTGGTTCACAATCACAGGCCAGACCCGGACCGGACCAGACCGACCCGAACAAGACCGACCCGGCCCGGGCTAAACCTAGCCTTCTGCTGCGCTGCTTCGTTCAGAGGCTGTGATCTAGACGGCTGCTCCGGAACAGCGGATCCGTTCCGCGCCTGCCACGCTGCTGCTCCGACGACGTCCTGTTGCCTCCTCGATCTCATTCTGCAGGGACGATCTCGATCTGGCGGCGATTGGACGGTATGGGCTGAGACGGGCGGTCTTCAAGCGGCAGAAAGGCTGTGTGCGGCCGGCAGAGGTAGGCGGCATGGAGGCGGCACCAGCGGTGGCGACCCGTCTGGTGGTGTCTCGACGGCGGTAGCGATCCGATCGACGAGGTTCATCCATTATGCCGAAATCACAAACTGAACGTAACTTTATGATGGCGGTAACTAGAGTTTGGGTTTAGAGATAGAGAGGGTGGTATAGATTTATCTAGGGAAGGAGGCCGCGCCGTTGGAGGAAATTTTTTTCTTAAACCCTAGCGCAGAGAGGGAACGCCAAGGAGAGAGTATTTTTGAGGCTCCCTCAGAATCCAATGTTTCTAACTAATTACGTAATATTATGTCGTAACTGCCGTCGTAGCACGTTCTCCCTGCGTAAGCTACTGGTCTCTTCTTTGTGAAACCAGAGATTATGAGTTGTTTAAAATATCCAAGGGGTTAAAACTAAATTAAATTACAGAACAAAATAAATGTTCATAACTTTCATTCACTCTTGGATCATTTTCATATTTCTAATAATTGATTTCATAATATTCCCAGAGAATAATCCAAATTCACTAACCACCAAACACAGTCCCATAGTTGACCAAAGTCAACGTAATTATCCATAATTATACAACAATAATTCAAGAATAATACCAAAAATAAAGATTGTAGTAGCAACAACCACTACGTGAATGTGATCTGGGAGACATTGAGCATGACTGTCCGTCACGTCTTTAACTCTAAAAATACATTCTATATGCATATTTTATTTCATATCGCATTTGTTTAGAACGTTTTGAACATCACTTTAATTGCCAAACAGTAATTTTTTTACTAAGAACTTCTTTTATATGTGATATTTACCGAGAACTACCTTAAATCTTCAAACCTGTTAGATTACTATTTATAACCGTAGTCTACGTAGCCATCATAAAAGGTTTTACATTTTTATGAACTTTATGGCTATAAAATAAGGCAAATTATTTGATAAAATAAGATGCAGCACCGTATCACAATGTTAATTATTACCCAACTAGATAGGCTTCACCGCGCGTTGCGCGATGTGTATGAGCACTTTTTAATTTCCGTGTTCGTGAATATTCATATATTTTTATTTTTCTAGAAATAACAATTTTTTTTTTGTGATAGAGAAATATTTAAATGGTTAGAATATGGAGATAAAAAAATCACTAACAAAATATTAGAGTCTAAGAACCACATATCTATCCCGAAAAGAACCACAACCACCAACTCTAAGGATGCAAGTTCACAATCAAGAACATCGCCAATATAATCCTCTTAATAAGAAGCTAACCTAAAATCGTAAGTTATTCACTACAATTGATAAGCAATTCTTTATGATCTTGTGACAGTAATAAGTGTCTTGAATCGCAAACTTGATTTCTTCCTTGGAAAAGAACTTGGCACTCCAATCAGAATGCATGCTTTCGTAATCAGGTCCTTTCATATCAACTGATTTGATTTTATCTGCCAAATCAAAGAGTTTAGCACATTTGGTGAGCTGTGGATTCCGAAGAACTCCGGCAGCAAAGCTTCGGATTTCGGCTCCCTTTCCATTCAAGCAACTGTCATTTTTATTAAATCTCAAAACATAATTGGAATAAGATATTAAACTAACATACTTATATTTTAGAGCAATTGTTATTATAGTATCTATCAATTTTGTTCATATGTGCCCAAATTATAATAAAGTATCTTATCTAATAAATTATATTGTAAAGGTAAGGAAATATTTGATTTCATGCACCTATTTAAAGAATATATAATGAATCAAATATATCGAATACATTAATCATAATAAGGTAGGTAAAGATACAAACAAATATCACAAATCGTGTAAGTATATATATTTAAAATACATGTACTGAATTATGCCATCACAACCGTGCATCAATGCACACTTTCCTTGGATAAAACATCAATTTAGTTTGTTTGTATGGTCAAATATCAATCAAACAGGCTCTTGTAATAAGTTAGGTTATCCAATAACATCCATGCTTAATATTCAAGAAAAAAAATCACAAAATGTTCTTTGCATAAAACAATAACGACATTTACTAATTAATAAAGAAATGGAGTCTGCAGTCTCGAGAGAAATTGTTCCACTGCGGTGAGGGCTCCAAATCCCAATAGATAAAGCTCATTTTTGGGAGTTTATAGAGTATTTGCATGAAATCAAGTAATAAACACGATTACCTAGTTCATGATATTAGAAATATAAAATATGAATGAAATATACCTCAAACTATGTAACATAAGAAAAGAATTGTGACGAAAATAGTATGATACAATATTAGAGATCAATCTCACACATTATTTACATACTAATTTGAGTCCAAATACAGCTTTAGATCAGGTTCATCATGTATACATAGAAGGTTCAAAGAAGATTTAAAAGCCAAACAAAAAACTGGAAGAATTAAAGAACTTACGGCTTGAGAGCGAAGCTTGGAGAGCAGATTAACACCGCCTCTCATGAGTTAGGTTATCCAATAACATCCATGCTTAATATTCAAGAAAAAAATTACAAAATGTTCTTTGCATAAAACAATAACGACATTTACTAATTAATAAAGACATGGAGTCTGCAGTCTCGAGAGAAATTGTTCCACTGCGGTGAACAATTTCTAATTAAAAAACTGAACCCCATTATTACCGCTCCTGCTTCAACACAATCAATGGAACAAAAAATACGAAAAATCCTCACCAAACAACACACCAAACGATTGACTGCATACCTTAACACAAATCCATGCCGGAAAGAATATTCTTATTTTATTAATTTAATATAATTATTTTGTTGATGCTGATGATGATGATGAAGAGAAAAAGCTGATGAATTTATAATAACATAGTTAATAGTTATGATGAATTTAAGTTGATGAATTTAACATAATAGTTTGATTGCTTCTGTGTATTCTTGAGAAGCTGCAGAACATATATATAAATAATATACTACAAAATATTATCTTAATATTATCTAAGAATGGCTGAGTTGGTAAAATATATCGTAGATGAATGATTATATAATTATTTTGGGATTTAATAAAGGGAAAATTTCTATTAAGGGCGTGGTACAAATGTTTATTATTATAAAGGGTGTGAAACTTGTATATTTATTGTTAAGGGCATTATGATATTTCTACACTTTATTTTATTAAGAAAAGTCATTTATACCCCTCTCCTCTCTAAAAAAAGTTTCAGATTTCTAATTAATATGTTTTGTTCTCTTGAGCTTATTTGTAAATCAGTTCAGTACAATTTAGTTCAATTAGTTCAATAAAAATAAAATTTGATGAAATTTAGTCATGCTAATTATTTTCAGTACAATATTTTTAATTTAGTTCAGTTTAGTTCGGTGAAATAAATTTTGATGAAATTTAGTTTAATTTAGTCATGTTTATTTTTTTCGGTGCATTATTTTTCAATTAGCTCAGTTTAGTTTAGTTCAGTTGAATACCTTTGATCATGTTTTTAGAAACAATAAATTTTATTTTAAAAAAATATGATCAAAAGAATTATACTGAACTGAGCTAAATTGAAAAATAATGTATTAAAAAATTCAACATGACTCAATTAAACTAAATTTCATTAAATTTTATTTTTACTGAACTGAATTGAACTAAATTGTACTGAACTGATTTACAAATAAGCTCAAGAGAACAAAACCTATTAATTAGAAATATGATTTTTTTTTAGGGAGGAGAGGGGTATAAATGACTTTTTTAATTAAATAAAGAATAGATTTATTATAACGCTCTTAACAATAAATATACAAGTTTCACGCGCCTTATAATAATTTACATTTGTACCATACCCTTAATAGAAATTTTCCCTTTAATAAATTATGGTACATTAATACCATAATAATCAAAATAGCATGGTTGGCTGAGTGCCTGAGTTTGTATATTAAAGATCACGCAAATCTTAATTAAACATAATAAAAAGTCCAATTGTATATTTATTCATATTTAAAATGACGGCTATATTATTTAATTAAAAATTACCTAATTAATACACTATACGAAACGAAACGACATCGTTTATTCCACACACTTTTTGAATCGAATAACTATTCTAGTTCCCTTTAGGGATGAATGTTGAAATAGCAATCAGGATTTTTAAATATCAGACAAAATCATTATTAATGATATTGACGTACGTGCATCAAAATAGTAATTTAGTCATGTTTATACTAAAAATACATAAAAACTAAGGCCATGTTTACTAGAGCTTATTTTTTGCTGTACTGAACTGAACTGAACTGAAATAAATTTAAATTTACTGAACTGAACTGAAATAAATTTAAATTTACTGAACTGAATTGAAATAATTTTAAATTTACTGAACTGAACTGAAATAATTTTAAATTTACTGAACTGAACTGAAATAATTTTAAATATATTGAACTGAACTGAAATAAATATAAATACATTTTAATATTATTTAAATATAAAAACATGTTGAGGTGATATAATTTGAATTGAATTGAGTTAAATATCATCAAATTATAGTGCAGATGATATGAACTTATCTAAACTGAACTGAATTAAACTTATCTAAACTGAACTAATTCCAAATTGTCATATAATGAAGACATATTATATTTGGTTGAGTTGATTTAAATGAATCACGATTCAAGTAATTATATTGGATGTATAAAAGGTAAAGGTTATGGTATATTAAAGAAATATATTGAGTTGAATATCATAGCCATGTATTTTTCAGGAGATCTGAACTAAATTGGACTGAACTGATATGAATTGAACTAAAATAATAATAATATATTTTCATTTGTTGTTAATGAATGCTCATCATCATATATAAGGAAATTTGATAAACTGAACTGAACTTAATTAAATTTAAATTTATTTAACTGAATTGAACTGAACTGAAATAAATTTTAATATACTGAATTAAACTGAACTGAAATAAATTTAAATTTACTAAACTGAACTGAACTGAACTGAAATAATTTTAAATTTACTGAACTGAACTGAACTGAACTGAACTGAAAAAAATTTAAATTTACTGAACTGAAATGAACTGAACTGATCTACAGATAAGCTCTGGTAAATAGGGCCTAAGTCCCCTCTTGACGCGGAGTTAAACTCCTCCCCGCCGCCGACTCTCCCATGAGAGAACCCGAGGCCGCCTTCATCCTAAACCCTAGGATTTTTCCGGTCAATCCACGAATCCTTGTGATGATCTTCCTAATCGGATCCCACATGGATTATACTCAATCACTAATTAGTGATTCAACATTGAGAGAGGTAATCACGCACATCAACCCTAAATTCACCGTCGACCTCAGCCTTCAAAGAGTGGCGGAGCGATGTGGCAATCCGCTCAAAGGACGTACAAATTGTAGACAAGGTCGTGGGTGACCGGAGCGTGGAGTACATCCTGGAGAACACATGGTTGAATTTCAGGTTCGTGAGAATGGCGGTAGCCATGGACGATTTCGAGATCGAGAATCTGCTGGATTACTTGGATGTCTGCCTGGATTTCATCGAAGAGAGCATGAACAAGGGCGGGACTGTGATGGCGACGTCTCCGCCGGTGGGGTATTCGGCACGGCAAGGCGAGAGCTCTAGTTTTGTGCAGATTGTTGGTGCTGTCTTTATGCCATCGCGACGGCTGATGGAGCCGCGAAACACCGATGGTGGCAGTTTGTTGGAGAACTGCGGCAGTTTTTTTTTTTTGTTTTAATTGTTCTGATCGAGTTCAAGGTTTGACATCAGCTTCTGGTTCGGTGACTCTCAAAAAGCTTCCATTGGTAAGCCGAATGGATCAAGCCGCGCGAGCAGTAATTGAACAACGGGATTTCATTGTAACCGTCAAGTTGCTGCCGCCGCTGGAAGGGCAGTCGCGAGTCCTGTTGCAGGCCGTGGTGATCTCGAGCATGGCGATGAGAGCGCTGAAACTCAGGCGGAAACTGGCAATGAAACCCAGTCCCGCCAAGATCTATGAGTCGTAGCTGGAACCATCTGGATGGCCTAAAAATTCCATGGAAAGATCTCCATATGGGTCAGAATATGCACACTAGTATGTGCCTAAGTTTTTTACTTTGTTTTGTTGTTGGTTTACTATTTCAGTGTTTTATTTTGATGCAAATAACCGTCGAGAAATGTTAATAATTAACATTATTAATTAGTAATTTTTTGTCAAAAAGTCTCAAGTCAACTAATTGGAAAACAATTTGGATTCGAGAACATACGTATTGTGTCTATTGTGGCAGCTTGCAATACAACAATAAGAACATAGGTGTAATTATACGTCCCATTTGATAAGTTATACTACCACCCAAAGTCATTTTCGACACGTATTAGTCATATCCCCGATTGACAATATACGTAATTAACTAAATTTGTCAATGCTTTTACTTGTTGGGATTATCTATTGAAATTGATTGAATAATGAAATTTATTATTAATATTGGTATTGTACCACTGTGAGGTACACTAGGTTTCCTATCGCATAAAAGATACACAGTTTTTATAAGAACCGTCTATTTTTGCAACTCTTTTTAATTCTGTCAATACATTTCATTTCAGAGTTCTATATATATAGGGTATTACACGTATAACCTTCTTAGAAACTTAATTGATATGTGCTACTTTAATATATATATATATATATATATATATATATATATATATATATATATACACGTATATCTATATTGATTAAACTATATATGAGAAGGTTTCATTTAAGACTAGTGTCAATTGAGACTAGTATATTATTGTTGATTTTTTTTATGTCTAATTTTCTCACTTTCAAAACTGATCTTTTACTTATTAAGCATATCAGTCGGTGAGAAATTGAAATTTTGTCTATTATATTAGGCATCCCCAAGCTATTAAAATTTGAAGAAAAAAAACTAAGAGCAAAAGGGATTATTAAGTTGAGTCTACGGAGAATTGACAAGCATTTTTCCCACGTCGTAAATGGGAATCTCACTCAATCAAAACACATTTATATTTCACCTACGACTTCTAACTACTATAGAGTATATAGTAGGAAGTAGGGGTCGAACCACAAGGAGAATGAGATTGTTTATGTGTTTTAGCATAGATTACACACATACTTATAGATTATATAGAAAGCAAGGTAAACAGGGGGTTTGAATTTGGTTTATTACACTACGAAAGAAAGTAACTAAGATAAACTATACTACAATGCAAATGCTACAAATACAAGGTCTTGGGAGGCAATTGACTTCAACTTCCAATTATCGATTAATCATTGAGTGAACGCTTCATATCTAAGGTTTATGATTATAAGTCTTGGATAAAAACATCATATTCTCTCGATAATAACTAGTGAGCATGAACGCATCACTCAAGAGCCCTCATTATCAATTCACCTAGACGATAGCATCTAGATAACTCGACAATGGCATTAAAATGGAGAATCAACAAACTCACTCATGCTCGCCGATAACGTGAGCATGTAAACAAGACATTTGAAAACTACCAAGAACAAAGATGTTCCTAGTTTGCTACATTATGATATTGGAGTAAATGTTAGCATATACCCACGAATCTAGCAATTCGATGCATATAATCATACATTTGGAAATGAATATCTCAACTCTACAATTACATATAACGAAAGATCAATGATCACATTAGATTCCTACGAAGACATGCAACAATTCAAATTCATAAGCAATTCAATTCCCATGACTATAATTTACCATATTTCATAACAAAATCACACAACCTCTCTAATTACCAATTACTCTACCAACTAGGCTAAACCACTCTACGACTAACAAGCAAAGGGTTGTCAGTTGTCACCACCCAATCACTTCTAATTAACCTAATCTCTAAATTAAACTATAACTAGGGTTTAAACTACCATTACCTAGACTATGAGGCATGCAATTGATTCAAAAAACAAAGTCCATGACAAATTTAGCAAGATTAACAGCATTCATACACAATTCAACATCAAGAATTCAAATGATAATCTAACTCAAAATAGAAGCCTAATAAAGTTAATGAAGAATTCAAGTAAAGAAGTCCAATTACTCCCAAGGAAGAAACTAAGATAATACAATCATCATAATCAATACTTGTTTGTTCATCAAATCAAAGGGAAGAAAAATTGAAGAAATGAGAAAAAAAAAAGAAGAGAAAATGGGTTTGGATTGGGATTGGGAGGGAGCTCGGCCAAAATGAGAGGGGATAAGAGGTATAGCCTTAAACTTCAGCTCAAGGAGGCAAATGGGTTGCAGCTTTAGCGACGCTTTTTAGCGACGTTTTCTTTGGTCGCAGTTCTTTACAGCTACACTTCTTTTTCAGTGACACTTTTTCTGGACACGTGGTGACGCTTCTAGGCTGCAGCAACACTTTCTTCATCTACAGTGACACTTCCTTCAAACTCCAGCGACACTTTTCTGGGCAGCTTCTACCACCTTCAACAAGGTAGCCTTCTCGCCACTTCTATGACCAAATTTTCAACTTTTGAGCTTTGATTCTCGACTCCATGGTATGATCATAGAAGGTCTTCAATGATTCAATCCAAATACTCCAAAACATGTACAATAGCATAGAATCTTGCAATTACAAATCTAATGTACAATGAACTATTCAATACCAAAAGTTGATAAAAAACAAGCATCAAAATGTGCTAAACTTACGCCGGGATGATTATTTTTCATATCACACCACTTTTATATGTTTTTCTATTCTTATATGTATTTATAAGATTTATTAATTTTCTTAAATGCTAGTTTATTATTTGCTAAACATAAAACATAAATCATTTAAATATAAAATTTTCATCGTTATTGAGATTTGAGACTGTCTCATTTGACAAACAAATTTTTCAATAAATTTGTCAAGTCACCTGTTTATAAAAAATAAATGTCAAGAAAATATCTCACTAGAAGTAAATCCTAGACCAAAGTTTTGCAAATGCTGCGTTATTAATTAATCGAGTGGCTGGCGGGAACAATTAATCAAACCTAACTCAACTGTAACTGTACCTGTAATGACCGGAGTCTTCCTGATTACTCACTAATTAAATGAATTCATTTTTAAGTATGTGATACTAATCTCATGTTTTAAATTATTATAATCATCCCAACTTCGAGATAACAGTAAAACTAATATCTTTATTAGTGGAAAGTGCCTTCGCAATCGACATGCAAATAGTAACAAAGAGAAAAGGGACAAACGGTCAAATTAATTTGTCCTTTTTTGAGATCTCAAATATTTTTGTTGCTTAGATCTTTCTCTCTAATCTTGTAATTCGATTCATTGGAGATCCTTTTAGCTTCCTTCTTGTTTTTCAGCAAAGAACCAAAGTATGCAATTTGATTTTCTATCTTTCTATATTCCTCACTAAATACTCCCTCCGTCCCAACCAAAACTTCTTAGTTGACTTTGGCTCGGATTTTAAGAAAAGTGTATTGTTTATCATATAAGTGGAGTTTTAAGGGGTATAAATGGAATATCACGTATTGTTATGGTTGTTTGGAAGAATTCATTAATGGTATATTTGTCATTTTGTAGTTATTTTCTTTACCAAAAGAGGAAAGAATGAAAGTAAGAAGTTTTGGTTGGGACGGAGGGAGTATTATGTAAAATTGCCGCATTATAAGCACATAATACAAAACTTTAAAGTTTGGAAAGCATCTTCCACACGATTGACATCAATTAGGCCAAATGTAGTAATCGGAATGAATATGCCAAATTTAATCACTAGAGAGAAAAAACAAACCGTTCTTTTTAGCCATGAAATATAATCCGAATCATAACAATCCACTTAATGATCCAATTTAATTATAGCCCTGGTAATTGTAAACAAGTCGTGATCATGTTTAATTTGATATTGAGCAAATTCACGAGCATCACGATCGTATCTGATTGCACCGTTTCATTTGACCCCCGATATACTATTCCACAAGACTCGTCATCCTAAATTCCTAATGAACTACCTCTCCACGAGTATTATGATCTTTTACAAAAAAAATTACAAAAGTTATAATATGTTGACCTTTGATCATGTAAATGTTTACGAGTATTACAAATATTAAAGTGAAACATAGATAAATTAATATTGTGATTAGATATTTAGAACAATAGGATCGATAATTTTTGTTAATGACTATTATATTGGTTATCTTTTAAGTAAAATGTGTTAAATCCATATCAAAATCCAATCAACATTTGTGAGTAGCCTCGACGAATGGGTACAATACACCACGAGACGATATAAAGCAATGGGGATGATGGTGCGCTGAATTACAATCGAATTTCGTTAGTTCAAATTTATACATTATATCATTGGTACGAAATTGAATTGAATAGTAAAATATATAAATTATCAAAATTAAATGAGTGAATTGGGAGTAGTTTAAACTTACTTAAGAAGTTAAGCAACTAGTAGGATGATATGAAGAAATACTTTTTTATTTCATACATTCAGCGGTATAGTCACGTTAAAAGCACCTAGCCAGGTGCGTTTTATACCGAAAACATTTTATTTTTCTTATATTGTTTAATTTCTATTACATGGGTGCAATTTGGAAATTTCTATATTTTCAAATTATAATTTTATTCTTTTGCTAAGCCCAATTTTGATTTTCTAACTTCACCCTCCACACTAATAATTCTTGGTATAATTCTATGCAAATTATGATTCATACGAGTCATTTATCCCATTAAAACTTTACTTATTTCATCATTCAAAACTATTTCTATAAAAGCAAACACAAACATCAAATTCAAAACTTTACCTAAGATCAAGGTAATCTAAGAATATATTTTTCCCATTTAAAATATAATCGGTTTTTCTAACGAGTGCCCTAGGGCACTCGATAACCATTCGTATATTCCATCGTTAATTGCAGTATTTGGTTGGTAACTGTGTTGATCATAATTACACTACTCCACATACGTGATTCCCTGAAAATGTATTAATTGTCATAAATACATCGCAAATGCACATACGTATCTTACTAAAGTTGTATTTATGGTTAATATCATGAATGAGTTAAGTATTTAAAATTCTAAAATAATAGAATGAAGGTAGAATTTAATGGTTTTTGCGATATTGAAATATATAATTTATAAGTCGAACAACCATTTTATTTTTCTTTTCGGCATCTTATAAATCAATGGAGAAAAAACACCTAATATGAATAATTAATATATGGAATAATTTTGAAGAAATTTTGTTTATTATTTCATGAAAAGTTTTTCAGAATGATTATTATATAACAAAAGTTCCACTACCATCAAATTTGAAGTTTAATAAAATCAAAATTATTAATATTATTTTAAAAGAGAAGAAAAAACAAATTACACTTGTTTATTGGAATTTGTATATATTTAATATACTATTTTATTGTTTTATTGGAATATTTAAAAAACTAGGTGTGATATAACAAATGTATATCTTAAATTACAACTGAATAGAGAAATAGTATAATTAATAGCGTAATACTACAATTACCAAGTAAAGTGAAAGTTTAAATGAGTAACACAAACAACGAAACTGTAATTATGATCTACATAGTTACCAACAGAATACTGCAATTAACGATGGAATCTACGAATTGTTATCGAGTGCCAGAAAAACCGAAATATAATACATCCTAATTTTGGTGGCTCAATAAAGTAAAACGGTAAATGGGACAAGCATTCCATGTCAGAAGGGTGGTTTCGTCATCATAAAAGCACCCCGGGCTAATCACGCGCGTTATTTTCTCAAATGAAATCACCGGGCCCCACCAACATGAAATTAAAAAACCCAAACACAAAAATAAAAACCAAAATTCCAAATCCATCAAAAACCCCGTCGATCCATTCGTCTTCTTCTTCCTCATCCACCCTGTTCCAATTATTCTCTACTACGTGTGTGCGTGTTTTTTTTTTCTTCCAGCTGGTTTTCGCCAATTCTTCTCAAAAAAGTCTGAACCCTGCAGATCCTTTACAGAAGCATTGTTCTGCATTTTTTATGATTCTTCGTGTGAGCAAGAAGAACCAGATTCCTTGCTCTTCTTCTTCTTCTCCACTCTGGCACTTTCCCACCATTTTTTTTGGAGTATTGCTTTCTCTGAGCAGTTGTGTTTGTTGCGTACTGGTACTGGCGTAACTACTGCTTGTAACTGCTTCAACTCCCGCCGCTGATCATTAAACGTCGCCTTTAAAGGTAATAAATGGCTGTGTTTAATTGCAAGTTCGCTGTATGCACTGCGGAAATGCTATGATGATATAATGATGATAATGTTGCTCTAAATGCTGCTTGCTCTTGTGAATTTTGATCTGGGCTCTTCATTTTTTGCTGTTACTGGAGTCCATATTTAAGCTGGTAATTATTGAATTTTCATGTGAATTTATCTCCTCGTAGATTGGTGTTTTTGAGGCTGGATTCATCTGTTTTTCTGGGAATTTTATCCAAATTGTAGTGTATTCAACGCAGAAGTTTAATGGGTTTTGAAATTTCTCATGGATTTTGGCTTATTCGATGCTTGATTTGGACTTTTCGTTTATCCCCTTCTATTCAACATAGTAAATTTCTGGGTTTCTATAGAGTTATTCCTTGACTTGAACATTATGTAATATTCAGTGACTTTTGAAGTTTGGAAGAAGACCACGCTATTGCTATAGGATTGATTCGCTTTATCTTAATATTTTCTCAATGAAGACTTTCTTTGTAAACAAATTTTGAGTGGCTATCACGATGTTTTAATTATTATATTAGATTTTTTTTCCAGCTTGAGAAAATCTGGAGTTACATTTTTCCAAGAGTCTGTTTCCTGAATTTGCTGATTCTATGAGCTTGAAGTTATATTGTATGTGGTGTTTCTTCAAAACTGGTCTGCTTTAGCTATACTTCTGTGGTTCTATCTTGGTGGAAAATCTTTGTTCATTTATTGCTTCAAGTAAGTAACAGTCCAAAAATGTCGATTTTACTTTAGAGGCAAAGTTGGGTTTTAACTTAAAATGGTATTGACCCTGATCTTCAAGCAGTCATCTGAGTGGTTGAATCTGTTTTTATTCATGCGGATAATGGAATGTTTATGTTGACTTGTTGCTTACCTACTACAAGAATTCTCTGGTTTAGGTGAACTCTGGGCAGGCCTTTGTCCATTTTTATTCTTCAATTTGTACTTATGTATTTGAGTATTTGTGTGAAAGATGGTGATTCTTGGAGTTCATCATTTGATTTATTAACTCTATTTAAACAGGCAGGGAGATGGATGCATGTGTAAATTGTTTACTATAGAACAAGGAAGGACACCATGTCAGAATCAACTGGACTAATTATCGGAATCTCCATAGGGGTGGTTATTGGAGTGGTATTAGCTATAGGTGGATTCTTCTGCTTTAGGTACCAAAGGAAACGCTCGCAGATTGGGAATAGCAGTTCTAGAAGGGCAGCAACGATTCCAATGCGTCAAAATGGTGCTGATTCTAGTGCCGTGTTATCAGATTCATCGGTTGGTACAGAATCTCCTAAGTCTGTTGTGCAACAGAACAATTCCTTCTGGAGCAAGCGACCTAAAAAGTCTAACGTGATTGCTGCTTCGGGCATAATGGAGTATTCTTACAAGTAACTTCCTATCTTATTCAGGAAATGCTTTGTACTATATAATCACATTAATTTCCTTAGCAATTTTGTATGCACGTCAGTTTGTCAGAATTTATGGGTGCCTTATGCGCATTAGACCTGCTGGTTCTTATTTTTGGATTATGTTTACTATCAGGGATCTGCAGAAAGCAACTGTTAATTTTACTACACTAGTTGGCCAAGGTGCATTTGGCCCTGTTTACAAAGCTCAGATGTTGACTGGGGAGACTGTTGCTGTTAAAGTGCTTGCAACTAATTCCAGGCAAGGGGAGAAAGAATTCCAAACCGAGGTATTTTTAGTTGCGATCTAATCTTACCTTTTCCAGCTGCGTTATTTACTTGATGTCTCAAGTGACAATTTATCGTTAAATTTTCTGTGATACGTAGAGAAGTTGATGTTGCCATTTTTAAAGTTTTATCTATCTGTCTCATCAGTGTCCCCATTTCACTCTCTCCATTATGACTTCATTCTCAGGTTATGTTACTTGGAAGGTTGCATCACAGGAACCTTGTAAATTTGGTCGGTTACTGTGCCGAAAAGGGCCAGCGCATACTTATATATGTTTACATGAGTAGAGGCTCTTTGGCTTCTCATTTGTACGGTAAGTTGTGGAATCTGCTTTCTTCATTTATTTTTCTTTCAATGTAAGATCTATCTAGACTATGATCTTTGCACAACCATAAATCAAGATTTCCTTCGTAAAGCATAGTTTATCTTAGACCAGTTTAAAAGAATAGAAATATATGTTATGAATACTTCTCTTGTATGATTTCAGGTGAGAAACTCCAACCTTTGAGCTGGGATTTAAGGGTCAAAGTTGCTCTGGATGTGGCCAGGGGCTTGGAATACCTCCATGATGGGGTAAGCTATTCTCTTTATAGCTAATAGTATAATACATGGTTCTATGCTAATTTGAAGGTTTATTGACTTCTTGTTTTCGTTGTTATGCTCTATTCATTTACAGGCAGTTCCTCCTGTGATACATCGTGACATTAAATCTTCCAATATCCTGTTGGACGAGTCAATGAAAGCTCGAGTGTCTGATTTTGGCCTCTCGAGAGAAGAAATGGCAAACAAGCATGTCTCCAACATTCAAGGAACATTTGGATATCTCGATCCCGAATACATATCAACACGAACATTCACCAAGAAAAGCGATGTTTACAGCTATGGCATACTGCTGTTTGAACTGATTGCAGGAAAAAACCCTCTTCAAGGACTCATGGAATACGTCGATCTAGTAAGTTCACAACAACCCTTTTCTGGTTCAATCTCTCTAACTTAATGAAAGTACTCTCCGATCTGTTGATCCCCTTGAGATCTCCTATATTAGACACCATAATCCTTCATCAGAAAGTTGAAATCTCTTTTTGGTTACAGGCAGCTATGAACACTGAGGGAAATGGTGGGTGGGAAGAACTGGTAGATGACCGTCTTGATGGAAAATTCGATCCACAAGAACTTAGTGAAATGGCTGCACTTGGGTATAAATGTGTGAACCGGGCACCTAAGAAACGCCCTTCCATGAGAGACATTGTTCAGGTGCTATCTCGTATTATCAAGATGAGAAGCCATACAAAGCATCACAAGAAGTCCTTATCGGCTGTAGCAGATGATGTCACAATCAACATTGATCTGCTAGAACATCAGAGTCCTTTCTCGGCTCATCGGCGTGGAGAATCCATGGACAGCATTGCTGACTCTTGTGACCTATAGGGAACCCTTTAACTTGTAAGGTATCTGGTTAGTATATAGGTAGGAATGAATGGCTTCCATTGTCTGTGATCTCATTGTGTGGTTTTTCTTCTCCTATATCCAACATTTTGTACATTCTTGCTGATTGACTGAAAAAAGAAAAAAAAAAAAGAAGGAAAAAGGTCAAGTTCTGTTGAACCTGTTTTGGTCGGGTGTTGTTTAGCTGGTTTAACCGGTTTATATTCAAATGTTTGAACCTTAGTTTTGTATGAAAAATTTTGCTCAAAAGTTTATTTTCTTATCAACTACTCCCTCCGTCCCCAAATAAATGTCCTACTGAAATAGTCAATTTTTTCACACCATGTTTGACCATTAATAACTTTCATTATACTTAATATTAGAGTCACTAATTTTGATTTTTAAAAAGTACGTCATACGAGGATTCTAACGATATCTCATGTGAAAATATATTATTTATATATTATAAGTTATTAATGGTCAAACATAGTAGGAAAAAAATTGACTATTTCTGTAGGACATTTATAAGGGGACGGAGGGAGTACTCATTTAAGAACAACACTATCTATTTTTTTCATCGGTAATTAATACAGTAATAATATATCACTAAAATTATCGTATCCTTTTTATTAGGGTAGTTCTATTTACGGGAGGTTCTATTTACACCCCATTTGATTCTATTTACAACCCTACATAATAAAAGTGTGTAAGCTTTATGGGGGACAACTAGTATTTTATTATTATCATTTAATTATTAGTCAAACACAATTATCAATACAACTATAGTATTTTATATCTTTTAATTATAATAGAGGTAATTATTTATTTACACATACAAACATTTTCATGTTGGGATCATATTAAATTCAATAATTTTCTGTATTAAATTTTTTATTTTATGAATTTAATATATTATATATTTTATTGATAATATGTATACGATCTACTCAACTCATAATTGATGTCACAAACGTTTCCGTCTTGAACTCAGGATTAAGAATTATTTTTTATTTTAAAATTAATAAAATTATGGGGTGGTCTCTGGAGCGACCGTCTACATATGTAGACCAAACACTAAGTTATAAATAGGGTAATATATCAAAAACAAGAAAGGACCAATTTGCAATTTTTGAAAAATTTTAAAAAAATCACGCGCTACTGTAACTTCGCTCGTGTACATTGTTTACAGCTACAGTGCTTTTGCTACAGTACATGAGGGATTTAACTCAAAACCTGAAGTTTGCTACATGAGGGATTTAACTCACAACCTGAAGTTTGCTACAATAACATGAGGATTTAACTCAAAACCTGAAGTTTGCTACAGTACATGAGGGATTTAATCCAAAACCTGAAGTTTGCTACATGAGGGGTTTAACCCAAAACCTGAAGTTTGCTACAGTAACATGAGGGATTTAACCCACAACCTGAAGTTTGCTACAATAACATGAGGATTTAACCCAAAACCTAAAGTTGCTATAGTAACATGAGGGATTTAATCCAAACCTGAAGTTTGCTACATGAGGGTTTAACTCAAAACCTGAAGTTTGCTACAGTAACATGAGGGATTTAAACCAAAATCTGAAGTTTGTTACATGAGAGATTTAACCCAAAAGCTGAAGTTTACTACAGTAACATGAGTAATTTAACCCAAAACCTCAAGTTTATTACAGTCACATGAGGGATTTAATCTAAAACTTGAACTTGTAATTTAGAAGATGATCATTACATAAAACATGGGGAATTTAAACCAAAACCTAGAAGATTTTTATTATTACCCAAAAGGGGATCATTATAACATAAAACATGTGGAATTTAAATCAAAATGTGTCACTTAAAACATTGAGGTTATAACCTAAAACATGATGAGTTTAAAGCAAAAGCTGAAAGATAGTTAATCATATAAAAATTGGTAGATTATCAATCATCTAAAAACCTAAAAGATGTAATTTATAAAATAAAAAATGATCAATTTAAAACAAAATCTGATTTATTTATTTTTAAATGGAATTAGCACTGTAGCAGTATTATTCACACTGTTCATATGTTACTGTTCACGCGCGAAATTACTGTAGCACGTGAAATTTCTAAATTTTTAAAATTTGCAAATTAGTCCCTCCTTGTTTTTGAAATATTAGACTATTTACAATTTAACCCGGTCTACATACGTAGACGGTCGCTTCCAAGAATTTGCCTAAAATAATTTCTATATTGTTGTAATTTATTTAAAAAATAAAAATAACCATTAATATACGGTTGAAGTGAAAATTTTCATTTATTTTAACTCAAATATTTCATTCCAATAGAGTTGAAGTGAATATACTCATTATTGGAAGTATTTATCTGACTCAGACATGCATTAATCATGTATATAAAGGATATTTTTTTGGAAAATACAAATTTCATTTTTGGATACAGAAAAAAAATCCTAACAACCTCTAAATTTTTACATATATCATGAATATTTTCCGGTGTATATTTTTATTCAAATAAATACGTAAATGATTGATTCTAAGCCATAATCCATCAAAATATAAACCGACACGTAGTTCTATGTTCACCTAAAAAGTGTAAAAGGCAAAAAGTTTAGGTTTTTATTATTACTTGTTTTTAGTAGGGTGGAAGTGTAAATACTAGCAAAAACCATTTTATTATTGTGAAGAACCGGATAAAATCGCCCACATATCAAGAACCGATCAATCGGGCCGGGTTCAGAAAAGGTTGAATAGATGAAAGAAAGCCCCGATACCGTGTAATCCACAAGAACAGCACTTTATCTCCACAGCGAAAATGGCAGTGGCAGCTCTGCAAAGCTCCTTCACATCCCTATCTCTCTCCTCCAGCACTTTTCTGGGCCAAAGGTTATCTCATCCTCTTTGCCCTCCCCAGGTAAGCCACCCCTTTTCATTTCTGCCTCTGTTACTCTGTGTGTGTGTGTTTTCTTGTTGTAATTGTGAATTGGTTGATATATGAACATTTTCAGTTTTGTCTTCTTGGACTGTGTTTTGTGATGTTATCTTTCTTTGGTCATTTTGCTGAAGAAGTACTGGTTTAGTTTGATGTTTCTTTTGAAAAGGAGAGTAATGTTATTGTTGAAAGGAATCGAGAATTTTTACCATGGTAGTGTTTAGTGAGGAGGGTTTGTTTGCTCTTTGTTCTTGTTATTTACAATGTACTAATGTTATAAGAGTGAGGGATTTCGATTCTGGTTTGTGGTTTGTGGTTAGGTGAGATGAGATGAGAATTGAACTTGAAAGTTGTTTCTTTAATGCATTTGCCTGTGGATTATAGCTACATTGTCTAGATGCATATAAATTGCCCATCGTGTGAGTCTAGAAGATAGTTGTTTGTGGACTTGGAATGCACTTCAGGTGTAAGATCGAAAATTGAAAAAACATTAGCTTTTTATGCTAGATGTCAATGTAGAGAAACCCTCCTTCCTTTAATGTCAATAGGCTTGAGATAGTTTACCTATACACAGTAAACTAACTATTGATAAGTGGAGGTTAAGTGGAGATTTTCAATCTTTCTGAATGGAAAATCAATCCCAGATCCCTCCATCAATGTAATCTGATTTTTAATAACCTTGGATATATCCTGAACTGATCCCTTTAGGAGATATTCAAACTATTTGATGAGTGTTTCTGTTTTAATACTTCTCTGTCGTTTTTTGAGCAACTTTTACGCTTTTGTTCATAAAAAATGGTGGTAATTTTCTAATGCTGCCAGTATAAATCTTACTCACTTGGAAACTTTTTTCTGGTGGTCTAATGCAGGTTGCAGCAACAACAACTGAGAAGCCTTCTTCCATTTCAGCCAAGGTTAGGAACTTTTTGTTATTCATTTATCCAAGTTCAGATATATATGTGCACTTTTTGATTTTCTCAAAGGGTAAAAGACTTTGTGAATGAGCTAATTTGAATTTGAAATTTTTGTTCTCCTAACTCTCGTTTTCCATGTACAGATCAAACGATGGGAGCGAAAAGACTGCAAACCAAACGGCCTTCCAGTGCTACAGAAGATGCACGTGAGACTCGGTGACACAGTGAAAATCATATCCGGGCGGGACAAAGGTAAAATAGGCGAAGTTTATGAGATCTTCAAGCACAACAGCACCATTAAAGTGAAAGAGATCAACTTGAAGACAAAGCATATCAAGAAAAAGAGTGATGATGAACCAGGGAAGATCATCCAGGTATTTCACAAGCTGTAAAGATCATAGTCATGTGTTTAAGGTTATTAAGTCATGTGTTACACTTCTAGTTTCATAAGCTTTCCTTAAGTTCATGAATGGCATGATTTCAGATCGAAGCACCTATTCACAGCTCAAATGTGATGCTATACTCCAAGGAGAAAGAAGTAGCAAGTCGGGTTGGTCACAAAATTTTAGATGATGGAAAGCGCGTTCGATACCTCATAAAGACGGGGGAAGTCATTGACAGTGCAGAAAACTGGAAGAAAGTGATGAAAGAGAGCAAGGAGAAGAAGGAGGAGAAGGAAGCAGTTGTTTCAGCCTGATCGAAACTTTGCAAGTGTAGCTAGCCATCTCCTACTTGTGTACTTTTTGGTGAGATGATTTGTTCTTCTTTCTGTAGTAGCTTGGAAAGGATAGAAGAAATGAAGAAAAATGAACAATTAAGTTGTTGCTACTCTGAGTCTATGCAAAGTGTCTAATCTTATTCATGTTATTCCCAGTATTAGTATATTATTCATGTTATTAAAACATGTTAATTCTTTATCTTGTATATTTTTTATAAAGTAACTTTTTATCTACTCCATTGTCTTATCCCTTTGTAGTCATTTTTCTTGTAACAAAGCATCTCATTCACTGTAAGTATTTTTAATTATTAGATTAGATAAAGTTAAATACTATAATTTGATACTGTGATTTTTAAGATATGTTCTGACTATCCATAACTTCAATAGTTCAATTACACAACCAAATGTGTAAAAACTAGGACAGCTGTTTAAGCAAAATGCCACACTTTTTACGTGACCAATCCGACTTGCAAAACCATTAAATAATTGCTTAATCCGGCCATTTTTTGAAAACCTCGTGCCAAGAAAATTACAAAATGCAACGGACAAAAATGGAAGTGTAAGACTATGAAAATGAAGACAAAAATGGACAGTAGAATTTGCAAGAATTCATGATCCTCGTTATAATAAAGTTTGTAACTCCATCTTAATTTGTCTCGCTATTTTTAGTTCAGATTGAGTGGAAGCCATGGAAGCTGAATCAAGAATCCCTGTAACGTACTGTGTGACCGGAGCCACGGGATACATAGGATCATGGCTTGTTAAATCCCTCCTGCTAAAAGGGTTCAAGGTTCACGCCCCTGTTCGCGATCTCGGTTCGTAAACTTCGATTCTGTGTCTGTGTTTTGTTACTTGATAAAGAATGGTTTATGCAGCATTGAATGAAGAATTTGATTTATTCATTTTTTTAAAAAATTTAATTTTTTTTTTTTTTTTGCAGAGAAGGGATTGAATCTTTTGAAGAAATTGGACGGAGGAGATCGACTGAGACTAATCGAAGCCGACTTGCATAAAGAAGGGAGCTTCGATGAGGCTGTGAGAGGCTGCCATGGCGTTTTTCATGTTGCTGCTAGTATGCAGTTTCATGTTCCAAATGAAGATAATCTTGGTAATTAAAAAAAAAACCTGCTTTAGTTAATTTTGATTTGATGCAGTTTAGCTTAGTTTAGTCCCACTGTTTCTATTTTCATTACACTTCTTTTTAGTTCAGTTCAGACGAAAAGAGCATGGCCTTACTGATGTATGCATTTGTTGAGCTAATTGTACTGAAAATTGATTGGAATTTGTTTGTGTCTGTGTGTGTGTGTGTGTGAAGAGGATTGTGTGCAAAAGAATATTATTGAGCCTGCAGTAAAAGGAACATTAAATCTGATGAAATCCTGCTTGAAGAGTGGTACTGTGAAAAAAGTTGTTTTTACCTCTTCGATTAGTACCATGACTTCGAAAGATAAGATGGGGAATTGGAGAGACATTGTTGATGAATCTTGCAAGGTTTGCATCGATCATGTCTGGAAAAACAAACCAGCTGGCTGGGTAATATATGTTAGCACGCTTCGTGTTTGATCATTCACTTGTTTGTTTTCTTCAGTTACACTAAATGTTGCAACTGTTTTCCAGGTCTATGTGCTGGCAAAATGTCTGACTGAAGAGGCAGCATTTCGATTCGCGAAAGAAAATGGGATAGATTTAGTATCCCTGATAACCCCTACAGTTGCAGGGCCTTTTCTTACACCAAATGTTCCATCAAGCATCCAGGTCCTCATGTCACCTGTAACAGGTAGAAAACTGCCCTTGTTTAGAGCTGCAAATCTTCGTGTTTTGTGTTTCAAGTTTGTTCGATTTGATGTCTTTATCCCTGCAGGTGATCCTCACCTGCTGCCTATTCTTGCTGGTGTGAACTTTAGAATGGGATCAGTGGTTTTAGTTCACATTGACGATTTGAGTAGCGCGCATATCTTCCTTATGGATCATGGTAGCGCAGAGGGGTCGTACTTATGCTGCTCAGGGAGCATTCGAATGGCTGAGCTTGTGGAGTACCTTGTTAGGAGGTTTCCTAGCTGCTACTTTGAGAGGTCAGTTTGATTCGTCGATCATTTGTGTATTGCTGAAGTTTAAGAGACAGAGAGATTATCATGTTTTTTGTGGATTGTGTTTTTCAGGGCTGATGAAGGTGAAAGCGATTCGATCCCGGCTGAAATTTGTTCCAAGAAGCTGAGAGATTTAGGGTTCAGCTTTAAGCATAGTGCACTGGATGTGGTGCATCAAACTGTTGAAGAATGTTTGGCTTGTGAGTTTGTTTTACCTGATTGATGATGCTTCTTCAAGTGGCTAAAGATGAATTATGAATGTTGGAGAGTCTTTAACTTGAGAAGTACTTCTAGCTTATGAACTTCTAAATTTGTTCATGTTGGTCCCAATACATTTTTTTTGGAAATCAAACTTAAATTAAAATTACGGGATAAACCCATGGCTGGTGGGTCGTGTTTTTTCCTTAACATTGTTCTACTTACTTTATTAACGCAAAAGAAAGACTTAAGAGGTCTTCAGCAAAGCGATGATGCCTTTTGTCTTGCTCTTCACCTCCCATGGCGCTGAGTCTTGTAAGAGAATATATATACTCTGTATCATCTTAAGAATATTTCTTTGGCGTTGTCTCCCAAATTTATATGCGCTTTAGTTCGGTGATCAGTTCCAGTTAGTAAAATATGGACTAGATGAAACTCCCACTAACAAACGTCCACCACAACTACGTCACACCACCACCTCCACGGCTCCACCACATCACCATACCTATAATTTGTCTTGAAACTATCAATAGTTTCACCATCTCCCAAAAATTAGTATCATCGTCTTCTTCTTTTATCCTTAAAATGAATTTCTAAACTATGTTACTTTGGCATTGTTCTTCCAAACTTATATGCGCTTTATATCAGTGATCAGCTCCAGTTAGTAAAATATGAACTAGATGAAACTCCCACTAACAATTAACAAACGCCCACCACAACCACATCACACCACCACCTCCACCCTATCACCATACCTATAATTTGTCTTGAAACTATCATTAGTTTCATCATCACCCAAAAATTAGTATCATCATCTTCTTCTTTTAATAAATAGAAATGGAACAAGGTATTGTTCTCATGAACATGGTTTTTTTTTTTCTAAAATGATTTGAATTAAAGTTAACCAGTGTTATTTCATGGTGATGAATAAGAATGGGAAATTTTGGATTAAACGCAGTAGAGCATTAAAAAAATAAAAATTGGGAAGTGAAGTGTAACTTAATTTACATAATTTTAGACAATATAATTTTTTGTATAAAGATACTAATACCCCTATTTCTATTATTTTTATTTAGATCTGTATAGCAACATTCGAATAATTTATAATAAAAAAATTTATGTCCATAAAAAAATTTTTAAAAAAAATTCCCACTCAATCACATCATCTTTCTCAAAAATCATATGGTTCATTCAGGAAAATGTCAAAGAATTACACCAGTTAAATTTTATGTTTTTTTCATAGTTACTACATCAACATGTACATGAGTCCATCAAGGAGCAACTATGAATACGTCGATCTGAACTGTAGCTTTCTATGGGTAAGAGGGAAAAGGACAGTTGCAGAGATAAATTCATCTCCATTAAAAGCTTTCCCACAACAACCCCCCCTTTGAACATTTCTTGAATCCAATCACTCAAAATGCAGCCCCCTCTCTTCTGAGCTGTGCAATTAATGGACACCAGAAGAAATCAGCCCTCATTTAGTGCCTCAATATCTTGCTTGATTATCCTCTCCCTGATTTTGTATCATCAATGCATTAAACATCATCACACATTTTAGATCAATGCATAGCAATTTGATTTCTCAAACTTTTGAATCTCCCTCACTTTTAGTGTCACTCTCACTCCCTTAGCCAACAGGGCGGTAGAAAAGATAAATTACGATGATTCAGAGCTCAATTGAAATTTTGTACATCGGGAAAAGATAAATCATCGATCGTCAAGATTTAGAGTCTGGCATAATGGTCGAGATTTAATATTTCTATTAGTGATAAATTGTGATGATGTACCACTTGCCTTACCTAATGTAGAAAGATAAATAATGATGGTTTAGGTCATCGCTGCCGCTATTTGAATGTGATTTTTTAAAAAAATTGTGAGTTTACTATTTGATGTACTTCCATAAATTAGGTTGTGACAAAAGGCGTACCAGAATTATACAACCAGTTCATAGTATTCTGCTGAGATGGTTCAAATTGAAAGTTCAGCCAACATCCCATATTCCCTCAGCTTTCACTTTCCAAAAACAAGCAAACAAAAAATTCACCAAAACAGAAGTTGTGGAGCCATTTTCCTGCTACTGTAGATTCCCCAAAAGGCCAAAATGCAATGGAAATTGCTCACCATTGTTCAATGAAATAATGCCACTCAAAATGACAATATATTTCACAGGATGAAATGAAAAGTCTAAATCAGCACAAAGTGCCAAGAAGATTGAATGTTTTTTGCTTTTATTCTGAAATACAAATATGATTTCCTTTCAAACATTCAATACAAAGATAATTTCTTTGTAAACATTCATTAGATATGAGGTGTACTCATTTATAAGAGGACATTGGGCATGTGCAAGAACATGAAATGACAAGCTCTTCATATGCTGCAATTATGAAGATGATCACCCTCACTAAAGATATGGATATACTCAACCTCTTCAAAAGGGCAATGAACATTCCATTTATGATAGAAACTGCACTAAGTTTGTGCATTTCTTAGGCAAATCTTCAAATGGAAAACAGGAAGTAATCGATACACTTACTATGCGAAAACAAAATGAATAATGTGTTAATGCCAACGATACAAATTCTTACTTCCAAAAACAGCACATTGGCAGTTTCTTTAAGCAAAATCGCCACAGAGATCCCTGAATCTTCACGATTTGCAGATCACGACGAAGCAAGGAAGGAGAGCTTTCGGGTTAAGCAAGTAGAGCTCCTCGATGTTTGAATACAGACCGACTTTCCCAGCCAATGAGTCAAACCCTGTCTGACCAGCCATTTCTTGGATGTTCTCAAGGGGCTTGTGCACTCTTCCTGCAATCACTCTGCAGACTATCAATGCCTTCCTAATGTTTGGATTCACTTCATAGATTTCTATGGACTCAAAAGCTCTTCCACTCGTGGAAGTCGTGAAAACGCCAATTCCACTCTTGAGTTCCTTCTTAGTTGAGAAGCCATTTCTTATTATCCGGCACACACAGCACTTATCGGAAATGCAAAGGCTGGAGGTTCCATTCATGCCAAGAGAGCATGAAACAGTTGTACCATAGAACCTAAGGAGCTCATTTCCATCGGCAATACAGCGAGGGTGTTTCTTTGGGAGCTTGCTCGCCCTGATCTTCACCATTTCCCTGTACTCTTCAAACCGAGCCAAAGTCTTCTGCATATTGTGAACTTTCAAAACCTTCTCAATTCGACCACATTGGCTCTCGGACTTCACCCAGTTAGACCGACAGATTATTTCAACGATTTTCCTTGATGAATCTCCCTCAGCCAGTTCAGTTACTGCAGAATCATCACACACTTAATAATCCTTGTACTAAACTCAAATCAGTGAATAACTTGCTACAAAAGTAATAAAGTAACAGAAAACCCCCAAACACAATACAAGAACTATGCATTCAACACAATACATTTTCATTGCAGTACATTTGAGTGAGTAACCATCAGATTTAGGAAAACTCAAAAGTGATTACTTTGTAATAATCTCTTCCTGGTACTTTCATTTTACCAACAAAGAAAACCTTAAAGAATGAAACAAGAAAATGGAAGACTCCAAGAAACTTTTTGATTTCAGAAAAGCAAGAACTTTTAGGAGGATCCCACTTTCAAGCACATGCTACTAACAGTTTCAGGCCCTTGAAAATACTGATGATTGTACATAAACATGGTGCCTTATTGCAATAGAACTAGAAGATAAAGTCAGCAGAAAAAAGCAACACAGAAAAGCAAAATCAAAAGGAAAAGGAAAAGGAAATGAATCTCACCAGCATGTTTAGAAAGGTGATGTGCTTCAAGAGATTCAAACTTCCCAAACTGCTCTCCACACTTATGACAAGTGACTGCAGAAACCCCATTCCCACTGGACTCCACCTCAAGCGATGCCCTTGGTTTGGGGGGCAACCCACCTTCCCTATCTGCCATGAAAGATGCAGTCTTTCTTGGAGGGGTTGCAGGGCACCTGTAAGAAGGATTGAAGTAGTGCATTGTAGGGTGCCCTCCAGGGCCAGGGGTACCTGGCCTTAAAGTCCCAACATAAGCTGAGCCACCATTTTCACCACCCCCACCATTATTACCACCACCACCGCCACTTTCATGGAACCCTCCAAAGCTTGTGATTTTGAGCTCACAAGTTGAGTTACTAAGAATGACCTCATGAGTTATGGGGTTCAAGAAATCACTGCTCCCTATGGATCTAGGACTACAGCTTGGGGGCTTCTCCATATGCCTCTTGCTTCCATGGATAACATCCTTAAGGTTTGCTAAAGACCTAGAACAACCTGACCTAGGAGCTTTCTTAGTCAAGATTGAGCTCAGCTGCTTCCTAGACTTTGGATCATGCACTTCTGAAGGCTCTGATTTACAGTGCAGAGATTTCTTCAAAGAAAACCACACTGTTGGCATCCCTTTCCCCTCCTTCATTCTAACTTCACTCAATGCTTCATCTACTACAAAATCTCAACCTTTAACTAAAAGGGAACCTCTCAGAATCCTTAAAGCAACAATCTTTTTTGCATTTGCTGAAAGCTTATGGTACTTTTTATCCAAAAGGGCTGCAGAATTTCAAGAAAGCATTGCAAAATAGAGCAACTAGCAAGACAGAATAGTCAAAATCACATGGACAGAACAATGCATGCAATCCAGCTATATGTAATCAAAGTGACAAAAGAGATTGCAAGTTCTTTCCTTTTTTGGGGCTACTGCAAGAATGAGAGAAACAAGAAAGATAATCAAACTCAAGCCAGAAAGGGGAGCTATAAAATGCCCAAATGACAAAGATGCTAAATCTCAAGAAACAAGAAAAGGGGGCCTAAGAAGACCCTTTGAGCAACATGACAAGCTGGTCTCAGTGTGTGACTATGTGTAAATTGCAATAAATGCAGAGAGGTAAGAAACTGGACTGAGAGCCTGCGGCAAATGCAGTCAAGAATTCAAAACAGAGGCGCTTAATTAAATTGAATTGAATAAAAAGGGCTTCTTCTTGAGAACTCACAAGTCACAAGTACGGACATCCATTTTTTTTCAAAATTTAAGTGAAAATTAAGCCGAACCAAATGGTATGGCTATGGATGGACAGGATGGTCACATATTGATATTGTAAGTGAGTTGACAGGACACGAGCCCAGCTGAGTCGGAGGTGAGGGACCATTCATGTAATAATAACACAAAGATTCTACTTGTACAGTTCTAGCCTTTCTTGTTATCCATTTGCTTCTTTGTGAGAAATGTGATAAAATATTATTTGGTGAACCAAAATCACAACTTTAATTTGCTAGAGGGAATTTTGCACTATGCATACTAGTAGTTGGTGTTACACAAATTGCATAACCATTTCAAAAGTAAGTACTGTACTCCTTTCTTTGGTAGTGATGGTAGCATTTGCTTTCTTAAATACATAAATCTTAAACCCAGATTTCAGTAATGTGTGAGTATAATTTTGTGGAACCTCATCATAGATGATTTTGCTAATCAAATTTTTATAATTTTTATTTACATGGGTTTAAAAAATGCTACAAAATTTTTTATTGGTACAATAAATGTAGATAGTGAAAATGGCAAGCGAATATTAGATTATCACCTCTATTATCATCATAAATTTTATTGCATATTTGATCATAAATTTAACCAGTATAGAAATGATAATAATATAATATTGTGTGATATGATTTTGAATATCTCCTAACATTGATTTCCTAAATATCAAAATTTTAGATTTAATTTATAACGTAACTAAAATTATTAATAATCAAATATTAAATAATATTATTGTGTTTTGGTCAAAGTGTGTAAATATATTAAAACAATATCTAAGGCCCTGTTTGCTAGAGCTTATTTCCACCATGTACTGAACTGAACTGAACTGAATTGAACTGAACTTAACTGAACTGAACTGAACTGAAGTAAAATTGATGTATTGAAAAATGCATAACTGAATTAACCTGAATTTCATCAATTATATTTTCACTGAACTGAACTGAACTGAACTGAACTGAACTGAACTGATCTACAGATAAGTTCTGGTAAACAGGGCCTAAATCCACAACCCAATATCCTAAGTACACAACTCATTTAGTGATAAATTTAGGGGTTGCTCTGTGCAGGTCCATTTTTCTCTTACATGTCTGTATTTTTACCATAATACCCCTAATATTGTTAAGGCAAAAAATGGGCTTGAAATCATGCATTATGGTAAAATGTGGACCTGTAAGAGAAAAATGGACCCGCATAGAGAAATTGCTTAAATTTACTTAATCACCCATCATTAAATTTAGTGTTCAATTAACATTTATTATTTCATTTAAATTCCTTAAGTTTTGAATAATAAATTTTGGATTCAAATTTTGTTAAATTTAACTGTAGGTCCAAGAAATTCTCAAAACCTTCAACATTCATAAGTTGTTCAGCTTAATACAACACCTTCAAATTTAGGCCATGTTTGATAGAGCTTATTTCTCGGTGTACTGAACTGAACTGAACTAAAAATTAATGTATTGAAAAATGGAATCATCATGACTGAATTAATGTGAATTTCATCAAATTACACTTTCACTGAACTGAACTGAAATGAATTGAACTGAACTGAACTGATCTACAGATAAGCTCTGGAAAACATGATGTGAATTTACTTTTTAATCTGAATAGCTACGTGAATTTTGTAGAGAAAGATGATAAGAATATTTTATACTATATATAAAGAGTGGGTACATTTCATGAATTAGAGTTTGATTAGGACTAAATTTCATAATAATAGCCATGGAAGTCATGGCGTCCGGTCCGCCGAGCCCCGCCTAATGGCGGAAATTTTCCATCGCCGCAATTGCTCGCCGTGATTTTTGGTGCCTTTAAACAAAAACATCTAATAGACGTGTTTTGGTGAACTGTGCAAAGTAAATTAAAATATTTGAGCTAAAAAGTGTAAAACTGAATCAAATTAAAAACATATTTAAACCTTATTTAATAGAAAGGCCAATTAATTATGGTTTAATATTTTATATCTCAATGTTATGAGCGAGTTTACTCTCATTCAGAGTTAAAATTAAAGTTTTTTTTTCTAAATTATAATATTAGGATGAATATTTCAGTATAACTTTTAAAAATATATCCTAAAAATATATATCTATAATCTAATATATATACAAAAACGCCTTAAACGCCGCAACATAAACACCATAACGACTAGTCGTCATGGCATTCGGTGAGCGCCGCGCAGTAAAAGTGCGCCGTGACTTCCTTGATAATAGCTAACTAAAATTAAAATTTGATAAAGGATATTTTAGTAAAATTTACCCTAAATGGGATGTGGATTTAGGATATTGGGTTGTGGAAATAGCATCTCCCATATATTAAAAACAAATCATACAGAGTAATGGCTGGTTATTTCCGGCGAGTTTACCCACAATATCATTCACTTCCCTTAGCACAAATGAATCAAAATATATAATTTAAATGGACCTCTAATAAAATCTCACTCGTCTTACCCCTCATCTTACCCCTAAAAAGAATTCTACCCCGTAGAGAATTGAATCCAGGAACTTTAGGTATTTTATTAGCCCTTGACCACTAGAATAATCATCAATTCCCTATAAAAGGTATAAAAATTTGATAAGCAAAATTATCATTATACATATAAAGTAATGATTATATCATTTTTAAATAAAACTAGAGCATTTTTAATATATAATATGAATTTTATATAGTTCAGTTTGTCTATTTTGACTGAACCTCCAGTCACTCATCGTCCAGAAAAGCAACATGTGGAAGATAATTATACTTTAAGTAAAAAATCATCATTCAGTTTCTTACACAAAATTAATTTATAATATGTTTATAATTTAATAGTCCAGATGATGGGATCTAATTGAATCAGCTGTTCTAGATCAACTGATTAAAGGTTCAATCAAAATACAGAAAACTGAAATCATGTAGTGTTACCCTATATAATCATTTAAATTTTTAATTAAAATTATGTATATATAATAATGTAATTTAGGTTTTCAAGTAATGATTATATAATGTAATATGTTTTCAAGACAAACCCTCTCTCCTTCTTCCCCTCTCTTCTTCTTCCCCTCTCTAAACCCTAGCCATCGGCCAAAAAGAAACCTTAGTTTTTGGCGATTTTCTCATCTCCCCATGGGGAGATGGGAAAACAATCGTTTATTTGTTTTTTGATTTTTTTGCTTTAAATAAGTGTGAATTCACACATTAATAGTGTTCTTCGATATGATCAATTAGATCTTGTGTTTATGATGCTCGGTCTGGTTGTTCATGTTGAAGTTTTGTTCGCGATCTAGTTTACAGATTGTGTTTCGTGTTTTTTTGTTTCTTGTTTTTGATCTGCTGTTGCAGATCGTGTTTCTGTTCGTGATTTGTATCTTTCAAGGGCTGAAAGCCTGGAGAATATAAAGCATGCTTTTATCAGGTGGTGTTGCAGTTATAGCAGATCCCTGATTGGCTTTGTGGTTGATGCGTGATGCTCCTCTTTGCCAATCAGATATAGTTTTCGCGGCAACAAGTTAATTTCCCCGAGGGCGATATTACAATTTTATTGGATCTCTTTAATGTAATAGTACAGACGGATAGTCTGGTTGACATGTAGTTTGGTTACCCTTTTCATAGGTTGGTTTGATTGTATGTCAATTCCACTGTAAATCGATGTTGGGCGTTTCCCAGCAACATATGAATGATATTTGATTTCAAAAAAAAAAAAAAAAAAGTAATGATTATATAATTTATAAATAAACAATGTTTTATACTATAAGTGATGATAATAATATTTCAACGGCCAACTATTTAAGATTTCTGATAGTTAGTACGTCAATAATGTGCACCGAACTTGTGATGTCCACATGAATTCAGATAGTCAACTTATTAATTGCATCAATTTGATCAGAAAAAGTTTATTAATTGCGCTAATTTTCTGAACTTTTGACTCTACAAAGTCAGCTCAAACCTACAAATCGGACAATTAACCGATGGAAAATGGAAAACTGAGGTCGGCGGTGCATCATGTGGATTTGCGGATTTCAAAGATCAATCGTCCGATTTCATTTGTTTATATTTGGGTTCGTTTTGGGATGTCGCCGGCATTTAATTTTCCCGGACAAATTGTTCCCCGCCGGAAACAGCCAGAACGTGATTATCTGCAGAGGGAATATGCAGATATTGGAAACTCGATCGATCATCTTCTCAAACAAAACAAAAAAAACGTATTATTGCTTCTCATATATCATATTTTATTATCATGCTTCACAACATCACCATCGGACACTCTGGTGAACCATGTCGGAAGAGATGAGAAAATGTTTTCAACATCAGAAGTATGATATTGTTACATGTTTTAGTATGATGAATTTGTGATGGTGTCTTAATCATTTAATTTTGTTTTGGAGTTTGGACTAGAGCTCTAACCTTTTAATATAACATTTTTATAACCATTCGTTAAAAAGAAATGTAGTTTGATAGTTGATTAGTTAAATTAGTTAAAAAGAAATTAATATTACTCAATACAAACTTGTCTTTGATAATGTAGAGGTATTATGTTGAGAACAATATTAAGGTCTAGTTTTTTTTTTTAAGTCTACTAATATGAGATATTGTTGAATTCGTTGTAATATGTATCAATCAAAACTTCATCATACGTATAACTACACATAAATAAGATGTTAATAGTCAAAAATAATTATGATCAATCTACAAAAGATAAAAAAAATCGAAGGTTGAGCGGGCACGGAGGGAGTACCATAACGAATGGCTTTTTGAATATAACTTTTCTATAATTTGCCATTCTATATATTTCAAGAGAGTCCTGGGTGACACCTGTTTTTCTGGAGACCAAGGGTCAAGAGAATGAACATTTACTGTTTTTACTTGATCTTTTAGTCAGTTTGTTTGATGTTTCGATCAGTTTCCTTGAGTATTCCTGTTTTGACTTGATCTTTCATTTAATTTGCTTGATTTTTCAGTCAATTTCCTTGATCATTCCTAGTCCTTGGTACATTACTGTTATTCCGAACAAATTCACACTGAAACTCAACCTTGAGTCAGTCCATGTGAGCTGACTGAGCTCTAGTGACACCAGCAACCAAAACCTAACCGCGTCGGTGAGATTGAAACTCACCAATAGCAATTTCAACTAATAACGCTCTTTTATAATAGTTGGTCTCTTATAGTTTGACATATATCGAATGAGAATTTGTAATATTTCAAACTATTTTTTTGTATCATAATATTTCAAACTATTGTTTAACTCCAGAGTCGATGCAATTGCATGCTGTCATTGCAGCAAAATCAAAGTTTCAAACAGTCCATAGTATAAAATACTAGCTCATTAATTAATTACACAATTTTATAATTATGGGACTAATTAAACGTGACAAACATAGAACTTGGGAATTCAAATTAGGGGCTGCTGCGATCATTTAATGGGATCACGTGGTGGCCCTCTGGGCTCACATTTCATTTCCTGGACCAAATTGGAAGCACATTCATGTCATGAACCTGGAAAACTCGTAAGGGCATAAAGGTCTTTTGGTAGGTACTCTGAACGGTTGACTTGCATCTGGACATTAGAGGAGCGGTTAACTATTCTGTTGGAAGAAACCAATCTGTTGGAGGCGGAGCTGGAGCAGTTTCACTAGTATAAATATAGGAAATTCTTTGTAGAAAATTATCAGATAGTTTGCTGATCAAATCGATTGTGTACTTTTCCTTTTTCTTTACAGTTTTACAGTTTTGGGCGGTTCCGGCTTGCCGGATCTTAACAAGTGGTATCAGAGCTCGGCGCTCCTCGGCATCAATGGCGGAGGACGGCGATTACGATTACGGCGATTATGATTGCAGTGGTTATGAGTATGGAGAATTGGAGGATTCTCTAGGCATATGGGTGAAAGAATGCGAGTACGGTGATTTTGGGGGTTTTCCGGCGACTCCACGTCGGCGTGAATGGGCAGAGGAGACGTGGTGTTATGAAGATCAATCAGAGTGCGATTCACATGTTGAATCGGAGGATACATATTGGAGTTCGAACATGCCGAGCTACATAGTTCCTACGACGGGGGTTCATCTAGATATTCCAGCGAGGAATCATTACCGAGGAATTCCGGTGGGGAATTATTGCCGAGGAATTTCAGTTCAGGCAAGAGAGCAAAGATTTCAGCAGGTGAAAATCAACGAGGCTAAAGAGCAATGTCACTGGGAAACGGGAACTCAAGAGCGGAACATATTTGATACCAATCAGAAGATGTCAATGCATCGCTCTCCAGCAACAATTTCTGGTGACGTATCTCACACTCCAAATCTTGTGGAATTATTTCTGGTTAAAGATTATGTTGCCTTTTGTGATAGTCATCACGTTCATTTGGAACCTATGATGAATATGGAGTCTGAACTGATTTCTCCTCATGAACTGAGATTTTGTAACAAAAAGGCTGCTGTGAAATTGCAACTTAGTAATTCTGAATCTGCTAGTCGAAACGCCTTGGATTTTGATACTGTTGGTAGTGTTGCTATGAACACTGGAAGCTTATGCACTGGAGGAATCTCCATATCCCAATCCAAATCCCAATTGGAGGACTTGAGTCGTAAATTGAAGCAGATACAGTTGGAATCTTCCCGTCGACTAGAGTGTGAATTGAAGCAGATACGAGAGGACTCTGACCGTCGCTTGAAACAAATGAGGGAGGAGTCTGCTCGTAGACGAGAAGAGTGGAATCAGAAATGGAAGGATCAATCCTTAGAGCCAAGCTTATCGAATGAGTCGTCAGAAGAGTCGGAAGAGTTGGAGGATCCTTCTGCAATAAGCCTCGGTGGAGTAGAGTCTTCAGAACTGGTGAAGGAAGGCAATGAAGTGGAGTGTTCAGAAATGATGAAAGAAGGCGAGGATACATCGACTTATGTCGTGGATTTGCCGTCACCATTTCCCAGCGACGATGCTCAGGGGTTAGCTCCAGTCATCAGAAAACTTAATGAGGTATCATCTGAACAAATTCCTGAGATTAGGACTGATATATTTTCAGAAATGAAGTTTAGTGCTGGAGTTATTGGTAGGTTGGATAAAGATTTTAATGATTCAGAAAGCTTGATTACTGGTGTTAGCGTCAAAACTACTGATTGTTATGCATGCTTTGACCCTGGCATTATTACGAAGAATGATGATAAATCTTGTCTTGCTAGAGGTTTGGATAGAGAGGGGTTTGTTACTGATATGTGCACTAAGATTGAGTTTGGTTGCATTCTTGAATGTGAATGCTTTGAAAATTTTGGTGTGCTATTAAATAAGGGTCAGGATTACAGTGTTGAAAGTTCTCAGTCTTTTGCGCATTTTAAGAGTTTCGACCCTGGTACTGAGAAGCTTAGTAATGGTTCTGAACCTATTGAGAAGCTGTCAAATAGTTATGGAAGTATTCAGGAACTTTTTGATGAAATTGAAAGATTAAAATGGTTGATGGAGTCTGGTGGTATAGTAGGACTGTGCATCAATGATTTCGTAAGAAAAAGGTACATAGACTGTAAGGATGTGTTTAAAATTCATGAAATTACTGGAAAGTTGTTTGATCCGGGAATTTTCAGAAATTCAGATATTATTTCTTGTTATGGATGGCTGTATTGGTCTTCTGCATTGGTGAGAGTACAGACTATGAGTGAGAGCAATATGATCTTTGTTGAACCTCTTATGTGTTTTGACCCCGGAATTTTAGTAGATGAAAGTAATTGCAATCATATTGAAGCTACTAGGAGCTGTAGTGAACTTAGTGAGAGGCTGTTATTGTGTACTGAAAAGAAAGGCTTCTGCGTTTTTGTGTGGTCAACTGGAGAAGGTGGTAAGGATGATGGAAAAAATATTGTTACGCTTAGTGGAAAAAAATACCTGATAATTGTGTCAACTAAGGACTTAGTAGTAAGTTCTGATATCAAGAGGATTGAGGACATGATCCATTCAAGAGGGAGGGGATTATCTGGTGAATTCATGACAACATTCTTGTCAGCCGATGCTTTTCTTTATGTTGTTCGTGATTCAGAGGATGCAGTGAGGATGGGAGGAGAGGCTGTAAACCTTTACTTGGCTGTTGTAATTAAAGGTGCAGTGTTGCTTATCAGTTTTCTAGTTCCAGAACTCAAGGGATTGAAGTTTGGGGCAGCTCTTCGAAGAAGACACAGAACTCTGATGAGAATGAGAAGTATTCAGGAAGACAAAAGCGCATTTCAGCAGAAGGGATTATTGAAACATGGTGTTCAGATTGTTTTGGAATGGCTTATTGCATGGATTATTGAGGACAAGCTCATTTTTGAAATGGTGGATCAAAGTATTAATAGTCATCAGAGATCAGCGGAGGGAGCTCAAGGTCTGAATTCTAGGGAATTTTCGAGCTCAACAGTTGTGGCAGCAATTTCGAGCCGCGGTAGTGGCTGCAACTCTTTTGAACTGAATTGGTTTGACTCTGATGTGAGAAGGAAAAGATTTAGCACTCATGATTTTTGGTTAGATGATATAGCCCCTGGACAATCATTATCTGTTGCAATTTTTCAGAAACTTGGAGTGGTGACTTGCAGATTGAAGAGCTCTTGTTTCAGCCACGGCAATCTCAATCAAAAGCATGAAATCCTAAATTTCCCAAGGCTAAAAAATGATGATTCAGTTCATGGCATTTTCAAGCAACAGATAACAGCAGACTCATGTTCCAACCTTATAATTTCGGATGGTTTCACTGAACTAAAGATTGGAATTAGACAGTACTCAGAGCATTCTCAGTTCTTAAATTCTTGGGATAAAATTGCTACAATGTTCAAAGGTGGAACTCTGTCAGAGCTTACTGTGATGGATGCAATTATACAGAGGCAACCACTCCACAGCTTGACATCTTTCCAGAATGGCAACAATGACATAAAGCAGGTACCTCCTGGACAATTTATCACCATTAAGAGGAATGATCCTATTTTGAGTTTGGCAGCAAGAATATATCACCTAAAGTCAAGGAAGGTGTGCTGTTTTATATTGATGAAGCAGACACAATTTGGCATTTACAACTCAAAGCCTAATGCTGGGAAGGATGAGTATTATCAAAATTTCTGTCAACTTTTCCAGTTGCTACAGAATCATTTATTTTAATCTTTCCAAGCTTGAGGACAAGCTTGTTCTTAACGGGGAGGGATTGTCATGAACCTGGAAAACTCGTAAGGGCATAAAGGTCTTTTGGTAGGTACTCTGAACGGTTGACTTGCATCTGGACATTAGAGGAGCGGTTAACTATTCTGTTGGAAGAAACCAATCTGTTGGAGGCGGAGCTGGAGCAGTTTCACTAGTATAAATATAGGAAATTCTTTGTAGAAAATTATCAGATAGTTTGCTGATCAAATCGATTGTGTACTTTTCCTTTTTCTTTACAGTTTTACAGTTTTGGGCGGTTCCGGCTTGCCGGATCTTAACAATTCAATACAAATATTTAATTTGCGCCCAAAAACTACAAATTCTGAGGCCCAGAAAGTGACGAGTTATAGAAAGCGCCTTTTCCTCTTTCTTTCTGGGCTGATATATGCCACTATGAAAATATGGAATCAATTATTTATTTATATATTTATTTTTAAGTGTAAACCATCAGGATTATTGAAAATGCTATGGATCATTTCTAAGTTTAAACCATTAGAGGTTTGATTTCTTTTGTTGTGTAAAGGTTCCCAGGGAAGCTGTGCAGCAAGAACATCATGCTGCAAATTCCTGGAAGTGTAAACTGTTATGGGTGTGGTTAATATAATGAAGTGCAGGTTATTTTCAAAAAAAAAAAAAAAAGTTTAAACCATCAGACAATGCTACGGAGAAAAAGGGGCGGAAAAGAATATGGAAAATGTCCCTACCGCAAAGAATGGTTTTCAACTTTTCATTCATTGGAGGATTAGTAATAGAGCGGTGCCATCAGCGTTGGATCTGTTCAAGCACAACTGTTTACATATGTCTATTTTTCTTTTATTTGGAGATCAAGAGGATTCTATATTATTTTATTTTTATAAAAAAGAAGTATATATCTCATCTCTTTGCAGAATGTGATACTGCTTGCAGGGTTTGGAGATTGAACTCGCTGGGATTTGATTTCGCTTCAGGGAACAGAGGAGCATTTGTCAACTGGTTGAAATCATGGATCATGGAAGCACCATCTTTTGATTTACTAGAATTATCTGCATGCATAATTTGGTGGATTTGGAAGAATATTAATCTTTGGTACATAGAATGGATCTGGTTACCATATGAAAACTGACGGTATCTCAATTTAATCAGACCAAGAAAGATAGGGATACTATATGAAAGCACAATTTCCAGAGTGGGACCATAAGGGTGAACTTAGGATTCATGGTCTTGAGCCACATAACCGTCTGCAGCTCACTCGTTGTGCAAACAATTGGTGGTATCTCGTTACGGGTGGAGCATTCAAAGAGGAGGAACATGCGTATGCATGGGTGTTATTAGATGAACGAGACAATATTAAGGACAACAATGGAGAGATCACAAGGATTGTCAACATTTCATATGGAAGCTTTAGATCTTATAAAGGGCCTAGAAAATGCTGCAGTTGAGCGAATCCAAGTTTGGACAGACTGTGTCAATGTGATTGAGGCTATAGAAGGCAGAATTGATATTTCATTGGAAACTTCCAACATCATATAGGATATCAAGCATGTTATGCAAAGTTTCTCAATAATTGTTTGTTAAAGTATCAAGAATAGCGCATCAACATGCGCAAATGTGTATGACTTATGTTTAATAAATAAAGAGTTTATTTGATCAAACAAAAAAAATCAGGATTATTGATGGTCATTACTCAATAAAGAATTACCCAAATACTTATGCACAACAAATTTTTGGGCCTAAGTGCAGCGCAAAAACTTATATTATGTAATCTCGACTCGGGAGGCATAACATTGAGTAAGATTTCAAAACTCTCTAGCCCTTTGTGCGTTGTGCTAACATACAAAATGTGTTAAGATTTCATATTACTACTTCAAATACATCGTCAAATCTTCAGATTTAGTAATTACCGTGTTTCATATGTGTACCATACGAATCCTAAGAACAAGGGTTATAATGAGACTTCTTGGAGTATAAAACTTTTGCAGTATATTGGATCTTACCCTCAAATATATTAAAACTTTTGCGTCAACTTTAAAGGGGTTATAATGAGACTTCTTAGAATGTATTTGAAGTAGCATATGAAATTATGAATCATATTTTCATTGTGTGAAATAGTTTTGGATTATTCTTAAAATTTATTTTTTAAATATCAAAATTTTAAATTTCGTTAATATATATAACTAAAGTTATTGATGATTAAACTTACCCAACTAGTTTTGTAGTCAAAATTTTCCAATGTAAAAAAACTAGAGGGAGTATACTTTTTAGTCATTTCTAAATTATCATATCAGAGGGAGTATTTACATTTTTTTTTATGATACAACCCACCCGAACTAACCTTTTTTTTTACGCCAAAATCATCATAGATGGGAGGATTATTCATGTCTCCTCAACCGAAATAAAAACAGAACATAATACACATAAGACCAAATAAGGGCCTTAGTGGCTACAAGTTGCCTGAAGGCTGTTTCTCCACAAGTGGAGGCAATTTGGAAGATAACAGGAAAATTCCTGGAACGTAAGGCAATTCTAATCTTCCCTGTATCTTAATGAGGTGTGGCCCGAAGGCTATTTCCTAGGCTTTCGCCCGGAAACAAGGTGGTGCCCGAAGGTTATTTCCTAAGCTTTCGCCCGGAAGTAAGGTGGTGCCCGAAAGGTAACAACAAAAAGGGGATACATCGTAAAAATCTACAGTCTAATACTCAAGAGTATCGAACTACCTGACAAACGTAGTACCTTAACTCGCATTCTAAACTATGTAATCGAAGCCTACTAGTCTAGGCACAAATGCTACCTAGTCCAGAAGCCCATGGAGTTTTCCCTCTCGCCAATTAAGGGTTAAGAGTGATATAACAAACAAATAGGCACATATACTCCCCAAGTCCGTCAGGACAATTCCGCAAAAAAGACCAATTCCAAATCATATCCCCCTACAATAAGGTAAATACTATGGGCAGATTCCATCCAATCCGGGTCTAACTAGCTAGCAAATACCACATAGTATAGAAATTTGAACAAAGATATTATTTAACAGAGAGAAGTTGCAAAGCTAACCTCCACTGTTTAGAAATATAGTCTATATTGGGGACAATATCGCCAGAAGTACGTATAATTACTACTCTGACTCGGATTTCTCCTAACCGATCACACATAAACAAGAGTTGAAGTCAACCAAAGTTTCTGAAATAAAAACGTACCCGTCCATAAACTAAGGTTGACAAATAATAACCAGTTCAAATATTTCGACCTTATTAGTAAAACTAAAATACCTTAAATAAAGGAAGAAAAAACCACCTCTTCTCCTAATTGGGCCAGATCCAGAAAACCAGAACCAAACCCTGCCCTATGACCGGACCGAACCGGACTAACTGACCCGAACCATAACTACGGTGATTTTCTTTTTTAAGAAAAAAACTACCACCAGCTCGAAGTATGATAAGAATATAATATGAAACCCCAATGTGCAAATATAGAGGGAGTCAGGGACACACCAGTAAATTTAAACTACTGAAGGGGGTCCAATCCGCGAGAAACCCCAGAAACTCAAATCTGACCGTGCATTAGTAGACCTAATCAACGCTCCAAATCCACGATCCGCGCCCTTTCATCCCATTGGTCAGGTTATCAAGCCGCCCACACTATATAAACCCCGAACCGTCCCAATTATTCTCTCACTCCTCATAATTTATCTCTTCACCAAACGGTTCCACCCAACATCTCGCAGAGCACGTTCACTGTGTGAAACAATTCCTTCGAATTTTCTGTGAGAATCTCCGTCTGAATCCATGGCTGGTCGTGGAAAGACTCTCGGCTCCGGCGCGGCGAAGAAGGCCACCTCCCGGAGCAGCAAGGCCGGTCTGCAGTTCCCCGTCGGTCGTATCGCTAGGTTCCTCAAGGCCGGCAAGTACGCCGAGCGTGTAGGCGCCGGAGCTCCGGTTTACCTCGCCGCCGTCCTGGAGTACCTCGCCGCTGAGGTAATTTTCGAATCCCCCAATTAATTCATTGCTAGGGTTTCTGGATTTTCAATTCTTAGATCCCAGATTTAAATTTGTTGAATTTTGAAATCCAACAAACTGTGGTGCTAAAAATCTGTTTTTTAAATTTCAATTTTCCAAATTTGAACCTTTTAGAGTTTCAGATCTAGCTGTATATTCATGATGATAACAAATTGGGCTTTCAAAATTCAGACTTTGCAGCTTTAGATCTGTTTAATTGAATGTGGGATATGGTTTCTGAATTTGGGGTTTTTCGTATTTGGGATTGTTCAGGTTCTGGAATTGGCTGGAAATGCAGCGAGGGACAACAAGAAGACCAGGATTGTGCCCAGGCACATCCAGCTGGCTGTGCGAAATGACGAGGAGCTGAGCAAGCTTCTCGGTGACGTCACCATTGCCAACGGCGGTGTGATGCCCAACATCCACAACCTGCTGCTCCCCAAGAAGACTGGATCCTCCAAGCCTACCGAGGACGACTAAAGAAGATGGAATAAACTGGAATTTGATGGCGGTGGTTTATGCATTAGGGCTTACGTTATAATTGCAGTTCTAGGGTGCTATTTAAGATGCTGTTTCAGATGGATTTAGTGCTGGTTTCTTTTTATGAATGTTCTTCGTTTGGATTCTCTAGTTGAGTAGATGGGATTAGGTTGCTTTATTAGCTTGATGTGAATATAAACTGAATGGATGGATCAGTGGTTCAGTTAGATTCTAATGTTTCCATTCTCATGTTCTACATCTGTGATATTTCACACATTCAAGAATCTATCTTTCATTATTCACTTGCCATTTTACCTCTTTATACTTCTGAAAGCCTATTATTTGTTGCAGTTCTCTGTGGTTTGGATATGACTGAGATTTAGGTAGATGATATGGTTCTTAATTTGGGAATTCTGTTTGATTTGTTGTGCAAGTTGTGAAAAGTGATCTATTTATGTAGTTTGTGAATTGTGAGACTTTGATCTAGCTCTCCCATCTGTTGTAAGATGCTGTGAAAAATGGTCTATATACACTAATTTGCATTATATTTGCCATTTGTAATTTGATGAATGAAAATGAAACATCAGAAAACCTTTCAAGGACCATATGTTTGATTTCTTGTGTGCATTCAAGAAGTGATGAAAAAGTGGTAAGTCTACATAGTTTGTGAGAGTTTGATCTAGCACCAGTTCTCTGCTGTGAAAAGATGTCTATTGATACAAATTTGCATTACACTTTTTAAATACCAATTCAGCTGCCATTTGTACAATTATCAGATGAATGAAAATGAAACATCAGACTAACTTTATCTATAGGAGCACAAACTCAACACTAGGATTCAGAGGTGTTCATTGCTGAATCTGTTCTAAAGCGCGGCTCTTTGCACTCTTCTCTTTGTCATCTTGATAACGGTTGATCATGGGGATCGATAACGATTCTCTCGAGTGCAACGGCTTTTTCTAGAAAGTAGTCAACGAGTTCAACTTCTGTCATACGGCCATAGTATCCCAACAGCTCAACCACTTTAAGATTGGGGACTTTTTTTTCCTGCTTCCTATTCTTTCTTCATCTAGAAGGTTCCAATCCAACTATAAAACATTCAAACATGTCAGTCAGTATAGCTTCACAATCATGATTCAGAAAGTTAAGAACATACTGTGAAACATTATAGATCATAGGGAAGTTCAAAAGTATAATTCCATCGGTTTTACACAGAGAGTTGGGTTTCAAAAGTCGATGTGAATGTCATATTCAAAACTAGAACCACTGAAAAAAAAAGAAGAACAAACCGGCACAAAAATATGTTGTATTTCAGCTGAGGAGTATGATACCTTGAATACAAACTTCTCCAAGTTGGGTGATAACCGTATCAGAAAAGTGAAAGGAATCAGACTATCCTCAGAATGATGACTTTCAACAATTAAGTTCAATCTGAAAGGAAGATCATCATATAGCATTCCCTGGGACAAAAGTAAAGTAGCATTTGAAATAAGGCATCGATTGAAGTAGCTGGTAGTAAACGAACGCATTATACTTGTTCTCTCGACACATCCACGCTTCGTAAAGTTTAATGATGCAGCAGCATATTCAGGTTCAGACAACTTGGTTAGACCTAGAAGGTCTATTGGCAAGGCATAAGTATTCTCAGGAGAACAACTCAACTTGCCACGTTTCAACAAGTTCAGCTCTAACCTCTGCACGCCTCTCCTAAATGCACACACTAACCACTTATCGATCTTATCTTTGAAGGCCTTGTCCAAATCGAAACAGATCCTTAATGTCTCCAATGGCTGCTGCTCATTCGGCTCCAGCACGCTGTTCACACACCGAACATACCTGTTCCGATTCACTTTGCGCATGATCTTGTACCTCATAGGATTCTTAACCGCTGCAATCTTGTCCAAAGCTTCTGATTCATCAAAATCAAGTCGAACAAGCAACTTCCATAGATCCTTCCAGCACTTTGACAGAACGCTTGTCTTAACTCTTAACAGCATCCTGCAGACAAGAATTTAAGGTTATTAATCAGACTAAAACTCACTAACGGAATCATTCAGCAATTTCATTAAATTGGCTCTCACCTTTTTACTTCTCACAATCGCCATTGAATCAAATCTTCCTCCACAACTTTAAAAAGCACAATCACACCTAAAATCAGGAATTATGTTATAAAACTACTTCGAAGGTAAAGATTGGCGGTCTCCAAGTAATTGGTATATATACTTTTCGGGTGGCGGTTTGTGAATAGTGGGTCCGAATAAAAATTCACGGTGCCTGCAAACCCGACCCGTTTTACACCAAGTTACCAAAGCGGGTGTTACAAATTTTTACCAAAGATAAACAAATTAAGTATATTTTAACAATATAAACTCAATAAAACATGTTTTATGAAACCTGTTTTAAGTATATTTTAGTAGATCTATTCAGTTAGTGTATATATTCATGTTTTTTTTTCAATTCAGTTCAATATATTTATATTTTTTCAGTTCAGTTTATTAATTTTTAAAATTAGATTTTACATTTTTACTATAAATTAGTATAATATATGATGAATTTCAAAATTATTTCCGTTCAATTAAGTTGAACAGGAAATAAGCTCAGACAAATAGTGCATGTGCCACAAGACTACAATTTTTAAGAATTAAGAATTATTTTTTTTTATCATTACCAAGATTTAAGAAAGCATCTAATTTAATGATGGTTGTATGAGTGTTTGTAAAAGTGATGGAAAATAAATTATGTGAAGATGTTAATTAATATTGGTTTAGAAATAACCAAACTAATTAAAAAAATAAGGGAAGATGTTTGATTCAAGAAGTACGCAAAATGCACAGATTCCGCCCACTGAAAAAATTGTACTAGTAGAATAAAATTAAATCTTAGACAAATTCAATTAATTTGTGCAAATATTGGATGCTTAGATTGCAATATGAATTTTTAAATTATAAGTAAGATATACATGGGGAAGCACGCAAAATGCACGAAATATTCATAGATGCCGCCCAAAGAAAATTGAAAGCAAAGAATTGTTTTGGGATCACTCTTTGAATTTTGTTAAGGCTCATGATAATAAAATGAAGGTAAGAATTATTTTTTAAAACAATAAAATAATAGAATTAAGGTCCAAGCAGTTAAGCGCAATATCACCACTTCAACTCTGCCGGCGGCGTTTTACAGGGTGACTCGATGAATGCGAGCGAGTTAAACGAAACGGCGTCGTGTGGAGCAGGAGAAGTTTCCTTCTTGTTTATATATTTCACATGTCTCACTCAAAACAAGGTACTATATAAAATAAACGTTTCAGAGAAAAAAACCTAAAATTTAAAATTCAACTTGTAACCATCTTTCTAATCCAGATTAATTCTCCCTTTTCTATCACTGATTACCGGTTTTTCTACAATTTAAATTTCGTATACGTTTATAGGTTATTCTAAGTTAAAATTTGAATTTCACACGCGAAATCATTATTTATTAATTTTTGTAGCTATGCATCTCCGTTTTTTATTCGTTAAACTTAACTTTATAGTTTGTTTTATGGCATTTGATTCATATTATAAAAGGGTAGAATATAATTCATGTATTAAATCAAATATTATTTTCTTACAACCCGTGCGAGTGTGTGCGATGCAAATTGCGTGCGAGATGCGAGCGTTTTGCACTGTCATTTTTAGTTTTTACCGCACTTTGTTGTTTTAATTGTCTTTCTCATATCAAAAAAACGTTTTACAAGGTTAGTTAAACGTAAAAATGAACAGTTGAATTTGCCGGAATATTAAGGCTCTGACAGTTGAGTTGGCCGGAAAGTTGAGGTTCCGAGACAAACTTGTGATTTGTGACAGAAGTGTGTATAAATAATGGGCATTCAGAACACATTCGTTCTGATGACCAATGGTCAAAACCGACAGTAAAAACAATTTTACAAAGCTACCAAAAAATAACGTGCGAATTCTCTAAACTAGTGATAATCCTACAGCATGTACAGTACATTAGTCTGTCCTTTCCTTGCAACAACAATGTCAAGAAATCTACGTAGTATGAAGGGTTAGCCTCAGACATCTCTACAAACCATCATCTGCTGCTGCACTAAGAACAGCTGGGCAGTAATTACCAGAAGACCGAATTCGCTGCCTGCCCATATTCTCCCTGTCTTCTCCTTATGTCCTGCACTACCTGGATTGGAAACGATGAAGATAACGATAAGTCCAGATTCTAACGTTAAATCGATAAAAAATGGACAGCTTTCAAAATTTCAGGCTTACCGGTCAATCATCGTCTGAACTTGAGCCACTATCGTCCACCCGTCTATCTATGATGGCTGGAAACAGCCGTTGGCGGGGATCTGTGGTGGTGTTGGGGCGTGGTGGTGGTAGAGGTGGTGCACCGGAGTTGGAACTCTGTCGGGTTGGTGGGGCTGGCGGTAGACCAGAGTTGGAATTATGGGGAGGAGCACCTGGAAGATCCTCTCTTTTCTGAGATCTGTTCATGTTTTTAGGGTTTTTCTCCACTTCAGCACATACCTTTTCGAGGATTAGCAAGAAGTCTCTCACTACGATGAATAATCTCAAACCCTCGTCCTTCTGGGAATTTCCATGGAAGTAATCTCCAGTGCTCTTAACAAGTGCCATAATCCTCTTCTCTTCTTCAAGCAGTTTCGTTACATCACCCTCAGCATTCTGCACGAAACCTTTGAGCGTTTGAAAGAACTCATCGTCTTCTGCCACATTATTCATTTCTTTATTCATGAAATCTCGGGCCTGAATAAGACCGTGACCTAGTCTAGAAGTGGTTTTGGTCAAGGTCTCGGCATCCAAACCAGCAGCTTTTCTCACATTCTCAAGTTCGTTTGGTAAACTTTTAACAACCTGCAAACCCAAGCTTCTGTACATCTCCTCACTATTTTCTTGGGATGAATCCTCGATTAGGTCATCCGACTTGAAGCTGGACATGCTTCTCATCTCACTAGCTGCACGAGAAGCTCTAATACCTTCAGTACGAATTATCTCCTGAACTACAAAGTGCAAGAGTGTAGTTTTCCCATCTAATCCTTTAACATCTGACAATTTCAACAACGTGTCAAGTTTAAAAGCTTGTGCACCCCCACGAAATGTGCCATTATTCATACGATTGCCTGTCTTTAGAACTGCTTCTAGAAGCTTCAGAAACAACCTGCTTTTCCTAAGTTCAGTGCAAGCAGCCTGCACCCCATGAAAAGGTCTCATCAATTGTCAATGACCCACTCCAATTTAGCATAATATGAGAAAAGGACTATATCTAGTGTTTTTTATGCAAGCACAGTATATTGAAACTTCCATTTATTAGAAAACATGAATCTAAAGTGAGGTATATTAATTGAAACAGCTTACCTCCAAGGTTTGGAAGGACCCCCTCAATGATGCCGACTCCTCCTCAAGAGTCCCCATAAAGAGTAATGACTCCAATCTCTTATAGGCAAATGGAACATCAACTAAGATTTTGAGGAAGCGCTCAGCAGTGCCAAGACGAGAAAGATCACCAGTATAAAGCCTTAACTTCAGCTCTTCATCAGTTGAAGGAGCCATTTTCAGCAGTTCTTGAATGAATTCAGCAGGAAGCTCATTTCCTGAAGTAAAATAGTATAAGCATCTAGCAGCAATAAAATTGATGGAACAAAAATATTACACTTAGGTACAACGTTGATGAGCTAGAACGTTACCAAACCAAAATAAATATATAAATAACAGAAAATTATCCATTTTCTTTCCTGGATCTATATAGATACTTAAATTCAGGCTGCATAAACTTTTTAATTGTTGTCATCTATGACACGCACAAGCAGAATAAGATGAAACTATTTTTCCTGGTACATGTAGCATAGATAATTTGGTTTATGGTACAATAAAGCAGATAAGCTACGATTGAAGCAGCAGTAAACTGTTGGAAGGGAATATATATCACCTTCTTGAAGTGCATCACAGATTTCTTCTGTGGTCACATTTAATGCTTTAAGAAGGATAGATAGATTCTGCGCCTTCCTGGGATCAATCAATTGAACGTATTGCTTGGCAGGATCTTTGGATGCAGAATCCTTGGAATTATTAATGTTATGTTCAGCAGGAGTATATCCGAACAGAGTCTCTATCATCTCCTCGTTAAACCTGTTCACAGTAATATACAATTTATTCAGCAACATAGTCTGAACATCAAAGTCAAGATCACCCAAAGAAAGAAAGACTTACTGGAAGGATCCAGATTTTATTTGATGCCAGACCATTGAGGTGTCTGGATTGGCCATAACCTTGTCCCAAAAGAAAGGCTTCAGCTTTGCTTTAGAAGGATCACCATCAGAGTCAGCAGAGCTTGGTCTTCCTGGCGATGCACGAGGTGGCTTCACACCACCTGGCGGAGGTGGTGGACGAGGGCCATTCTTTCCAGGTGGTGGAGGAGGTGGCGGACCGCCAGCAGGTTTTGATGTTGGTGGGGGTGGAGGAGGGGTTGGAGCAGGAGGTTTTGGTGGAGGCCCTGGAGGAGGAACCTTGGGTTGTTCAAAAGAACTAACAATTGAACTAACCTTACCAGGGGGAGGTTTCAAATGTTGTTCTATCGAACTGGACGCCACACCAGGTTGAGGTCTCAAAGGTGGTAAATTTGCAGCAGCAGTACCAGGAGGAGGCTTCAAAGGAGGTAATCCAGCCATCCCCGGGGATGGGCGGTTTTCACCTCCAGTGCCATTTCCGATCGTGATCTCAAAATTTGAGTTTGCATGATGTGAGTGAGCATTCAGACTTGAACTTTTCTCAGGTGCTAGATGAAAATGCTTCTCTATTGAAGGGCTTGGAGTAAAGGACTTATGTGATGAGGCTGGGATATAGAATTATTAGATGTTAGAACAGGATAAATCCAAAGAAAAAGGAGATACTGGATGAAATTATAATTGTAATTTTACCTGTTGAATAATCGCTCAAGCTCAAACTGAGAAGAGGCCTCTCATCGTTTTTCCTCTTCCCTGAACTGGACCCACAGCAACTGCAGTAACACACAAACAGAAGTGCTGCAACAACAAGTGTCGATGCTGCGGCAGCAGCAGCAGCAACCACAATTGTGTTGTCAGTGCCCTTTGACTGTTGAGCTTTAGCAGATATTTCCGGGGTAAAATCTTCATTGGGAGAAGGCTGTGAGCTTGAACCACCAATATTTTTTGGGAAGAGTTGTAGAGCTGGTACACTAAATCCAGGTGCTGTTACAGGAGAAGTGGGACCCAGAGGAGCTGGAGCAGGGGATAATACTGGAGGAGATGGAGCAGGAGATGCTACTGTGGGTGATGGAGCAGGTGATAATACTGCAGGTGATGGTGTAGGTGATGCTACTGTGGGCAATGGAACAGGTGATGCTACAGTGGGCAGTGGAGCAGGTTCTTCTCCAGACACCTGAGCCAGTTTCCGTTGTCTAGAAGCAGCAGGCAACGTGGGTATAAACTTCATCCGATTAATATTCCAACTCTTTGGATTTCTTTGATATCTAGATAACAGGAACATAAGATCTTGCTCCCTCAAACAATCCAAAAGCGTCCTTTCAACCTCGGAATCTAATGTTCCGATAACCTTCTGTGTATCTAATCTGATTAATGACTTATTCAACTCAATTCTACAGTTTGCAAGTACCAGCTCAGCCTACAATGAAAAAATGCAACAAGTTGAGTTAGGTAAACATATATATTACACACAACATTGTTCAGAACAACCATCTAGATTCCACATTTCTCATTTTCTTAACCTATGCAATCCTATTCATCGAGCCAATCTAAAATTGCTTCATTACTCAAGGTCATATACATGTTTAGAAACCAGTTAATGACAATAAACCGCAACGAACCCAATTCATCAAACCTTAAACAAGCTCGAAAGAAAGAAAAAAGGCAAATTCAAAACAAGATACTAGAATCTAAATCCAAATAAGTAGGTGCCTATATGGAAATCGAAAACAAAAATTGTTACTTAAACAAATTGAAAAGCACCAAGTCTGAGTTCTCCTGGAAACAAGAACAGCATAGGAAAAAAAGCAAGAAATAGTTATTACCATTTCCTGATCTCTCTCCATCAATTCCACCACGCTTTCAAGTGATGCTTCCTCTGCAACTTTCATTGTTCCAAAACCTACTACAACTATCAAACTGCAAGCCAGAAGAACACACGCAGTCACACACAGCGCCACTCTGAAACCCATCTCGGATCAAACTGAATGCAATTCCAATTCCAAATTTCATATCATCAAAAACACACGAAACCGGTCTCTAGTCAGCTGGCAAAGGTCAAGTCTTGACACCATTCACCGCCAAATCCCAAGGACCCACTTCGAAATATCAAATCCTCGAATCAAACCTTATATCACAAAAACAAGGGAACAAAATAAATGATCCCCCTTTCGTTTTTCCTCCTCCTTTCTTGAAACTTGAAAGACAAATTCTGGGATTTCGAAAAAAACCTAGAACTTTCAGGCAATATAATATATGAGGAATCCCAGAATGTAGTCTGAGAACGGCAGCAATCAAAGGATGAATCGAATTGTACGGAATGTAAATGAAGATTGGGGGAACGCGTGAGTTGACCTGGGAATTTTGCTGTCAAGAAAAGTAAATTCTTTTCCCCAGGAAGATACCGGACGAGGAACGAAGTTTTTTCTTTTTGTTTTCCTTTCCATTAAAACGGCGCTAAATATGACTTTTATTTTTGTTCAATCGAATTAAGTTTTTCCGCAAATAGTATTTTAGGTAAGATTTTGTTCCTTCTATATATTTGAGAATCTACTTGCAGTGGTAGATAAAGGTAAATATATTGTTACTAAATTTAATAGATACGCTGAGGTTGTAAATGGTTATTGATGTGCTATTTAGCCATTTTTGTCCCCATAGAAATGGTGAAAACAAGCACCATATAAAAATAGACCAATAAAAATTATTATGTTACTCCATTTTTATTAGTATTATTATTATTATTTGTTTCTTCAACATTTGTCTAGAGGTTGTCATACCTTTAAGGCCCTGTTTACTAGAGCTTATTTCTTGATGTACTGAACTGAACTGAACTGAATTGAACTGAACTGAACTGAACTGAATTGAACTGAACTGAACTGAAGTGAAAATTATTGAAAAATGGAATCAGCATGACTGAATTAAACTGAATTTCATCAAATTGCATTTTCACTGAACTGAATTGAACTGAACTGAATTGAACTGAACTGAACTGAACTGAACTGATCTACAGATAAGCTCTGGTAAACAGGGCCTAATATAAATCTCATCAACATATTATTAGTTACAAATATTTGTGTTAGGTTTAATGGGTTTTTTTTTCTTTTTTTTTTTTGAAAAAAGGTTTAATGGGTTTCTAGTTGACATTAAAATATAATTAATTACCATAATGCCAATACTACTATTCCATTAGTTGACTAACCAAAGGACCAAATAGAACCAATAATAACTTTTACGGGATCAAATAGAAACGAAAATTATAGGACTAAATTGAAAACGATCTGAACTTTTATGGGACCATTAGGGTAATTCATTCTACAAAATATAATACCATTGCTCTAATATTAAAGAGAAAATGACTACGTTTGTCTAAATTACTCCCTCCATTTGGGTAATTAAATAAGTGGCATATTTATCAACATAGATCAGATTAACCTAAAAGTTACAAATTGTGTGCATACAAACACATTGAATCCATTGAAAACTTGTTATAGGACTGGTTTTCTTACCTTTTTTTTAATGTTTTTAGCCTTTTTCATGACAGCTGCCACAAAGTAAAAAAGATGTTATTAAAATACATTTTTATATAAACATTAAATCTTCCATAATAATTTGTGATATTTATATTTTAACTATGTTTTTCAAATAATAGAACATGTTAATTAGAGACTTTTTTCAAGTTCAAATATTATTATTTTCTTATAAACTTCCTAAATAAATAAGATCTAGTGTGTAGTTGTGGTGATATGAAAAGAATTCAAATCATTTGTGTCATCTTTTTTATTTAAATTGAATAATAGTTCTATTTAGAAAACACACGCAATTAAGGATGGGAACCGCGTTAAGGAGCCGGCGCATGGTGTGTCTGATGGGGCACGTGGGTTTAATGGAGCCGTGACTCGGTCCGTTCCCATCGCCCTGGCGCCTAAAGCTTAGTGGAATCAATTATTAGATTTTTCCAAAGACACTAAAAACTCAGTTTCTTACCAAATCTTTTGAATTCCTTTTAACATTCTGCCTAGTATTTGACCGATCCTCAAACTGTTTCTAGAACAAGTAGTGGACACTTGATAGCTAGTGGAGTTGACATGAGATTGTAATGTCATAATCCATCCAATTTAACGCATGTTTTCCGTCTAAGTTGTCCACAAACTACATAATCAATGTGTTTGAATTGGCTAAGGCCATTTGGTTCACTAAAAGAGATGGGAAATATGATGATTTCATTTTTATTCCCCTTGTACTTGTTTGGTTTCATTGTGGGAGTACGATGAAGATCAATTGTGGTACTCCCTCCGTCGCGTATTAAACTTCACACTTCACTATTTGACACTATTTGCTTTTAAACTTTGATCATATATTTGAATAGATATATCAATATTAATACCATTATATTTGATATCACTAGATTCATCGTAATATGTAGTATTCAAATATTTAATTTTTATATGCTGATAATACATATAACTGAAGATATTTACGGTCAAACATCTGCATTGGCATGTGTGAAAAAGATTCAGTGAAGATTAATGTGGGACGGAGGGAGTAACTGGTAACCAAATGATTGATGTCATGAGTGGTAGACATTGGTATATCATTGGGTGGTTGTGGTCAGTGGCGGTGCGGTCAAGTGAGGGTGTTGGTAGTCGATTATCGGGTGGTTATAGTTGTGGGTATGCAAAGCAGTTGATGGTAGTGATCACTGATCAACGATGGTCGGCATCAAGATAAAATGTTGGTGGTTGCCACCAGTGGCGGAACCATGATTATTTTTGAAATAGGGCTCACTAACACTATATGTACTCTAGTGTTCGGCTATCGACAACGGTGGTGATTATTTGACTCGAGAGCGGCAATTCTGTGGGGTTTTTTCTCTATTATTTGGGGACTTCTCCAAAATCTGAACGTACTAGTCTATTAATAATTATTAAATGGTCTTAAGCATAAAATTATTATTATATACACAAATTTCTTCAAGTTAAACAAAAGTATTGATATGGTGTAGTGTTTATCAAGTTTAGTTAGGACACTAAAGGTCCCCACTTTAGACACTAAATTCCCAGTATTAATTTTTATTCCGAACTTTTGAAATTTCAAGAGGCCGGCTGCCTTATAGTAGTTCCGCTGTTGGTGCCACTGTACGAGTGGTTATAATGGTTGATGTTGGTGGTGGTTCGATGGTGGTAAGAATGATGGTGGTTGTCGGCATGTGTTCGAGGCAGTAGTCATGGTCAGCGGTAGTGAGTGATAGTGATATTGGCAATCAACGATGGTGTTTGAAGGTAGTTGGTGATGATTCATGGTGACGATGGTAACAATGGTGGTTATCATCAGTGTTCGGGTTGGTGGTGGTTGAATATGTTCATAATGGTGGTGGTGGTGGGATGCAGCTACAGTTTATGTGCAATAGTAATCGGGGTTGGTTAGCGATGGATGGTGGTGGACTGTGGCAACACAAAGACAGTCTTGTGCATGACATATGAAGAGACCTGCCACATAAAATTTCTAATTCCATCCTAATTGGTTGTGGTAATCAACGCTATCATTGTAGAATTACAATTTTACTTTTACATAGTTTACATATATCTTTTATTCACATTTACTCATGTAAATAAGTTATTATCCAAGTTTTTTTTTTTATAATTAACCAGCAGTGCTGGAGGGATATTTATTTGGCTCCCTAGACCATATCTCACAAAATCTTAAAACTTAATACAAATTGTCCAAGAAAAACCCCAACTAAGTGGGATGGAAAAAAAGAAAGAAAAAAAAACTAGTTGAGATGAAAAAACTTGGGAAGTTCTAAGTTCTATGAGAAGATTGTAGTTAGCAATTCTTAATCCATATCGACTCAGCTGATCTAGTTTAGTGATCGACCAGTTTCCCAGTCGAGAGCACAATTTTGCCCCATCGAGGATATCACTACAAGGAGCAAGTCTGTGAATATCAAGATGAACTTGAGTAAACACATATTAGCCACTTGAGTGTGATTAAAAATTGCTAACTTGTGAAATAAATTTGAGTTAGATTTAGTCCATAAGTGCATTTTTCCAGAGTAAAAAGAATGAAGTTCTCTCCAGCAGCCAATTTGAGGTTTCCTTTTTGGTGAGAGCTGGCCGTCTGTGTGATGAACTTGGCTCTAGAATCCAACCTCCATATGGGATTTTGAGTTCCAGAATCCAGAAATTCAAGAGAATGCAAGATGTAGCTGAATCTGAGGTCATTTCAACCTACCAGAAGGTCAAATGACCTTGTGGTTATCCTCTTTTATGTTGTCTCCATGATGCTTCACTCCTTTTCTGTCCTTGTCTATCCTGCAATACATGTAAAAAAGAAAGCAGAACCCATTCTCACAGATTTTACTGATTTCTAACATATGGGAACTCTATGCTATCTAGTTGAACTAATCCTCTGATTTCAGAAGGGAGTGAAGTATGTATAAAGTTGCTAGATAGTTTATTAATACTTGCCATTTTAGCTAGAGCATCTGCAACTGAATTACCTTCTCTAAAGATATGGTGAAAAGAGACATTGAACTCACCTGTTAAGCTCCAAATGTTTCTGATCAGATTGTTGAACCTCTAAGGGATTTTTAATTCCCTTCTCACCATTTTAAGAAGCACATGAGAATCTACTTCACATTGGATATTTTCGTAGCCATTCGCATAAGCTGTTTCCAGCCCAATGGCTAAACCATGGATCTCAGCCTCTAGACTATCCATCTGGCCAAGATATCTTGATTTAGCCACAAGGACTCTCCCATCTTGGTCCCTGATAACAATGCCAGCTCCGGCTGACCCATCTTTTAATGAGGAGCCATCAGTGTTAACTTTAACACTATGGTTTTGGGGTAATTTCCAAACCACAGTAGCATGTTGGATTCTTTTAACCACTCTACAAACTGGAACCAGGGAGAGTAAGGTAGGACTGATTTGATTAACTTCTGGTTGTTTCCATTTGAAATCATGGAGCTTGAGTATGGCTTTGATTGTCCCGAAAACATTGGTTGCAATAGTCAACCAGTTTGCTGCTTTGGAGTCATAAAGCCATGCATTTCTAGCACACCAGATATACCAACATGTAATGCTAGGTACCAACCTTATTGCTTGAGCTTGGGTTTTAATTTTAATGTCAATGTTCCAATAGTAATGGAATCTGTCCCATAGGTTCGAGCAGTTGACATTACCAATATCAAACCACTGATTAATGTACTTCCATAAAATCATGACCTTTTCACAGTCGTTGAAACAATGGTGTATGTCCTCACTGTCCTTCTTGCAGAAAGGACAAATAGAGGGTAAATGGAAGTTAAAATCTTCCAGTACATCACACATTGGTACAAGTCTATTTAAGAGTCTCCATGCAAAGATTGTAAACTTTCTGGGGAGTATCTTAGACCATAGGTGTTTAAAAGATGGAATTATATTTCTCCTAGGTCTAAGTATATCATATGCAGAAGTCAAAGTGAAAAAGCCATTTTTTTCAGGTTTCCATACCAAAGAATCAGGATAGTTTTCATACAAAGCAAAATCTTTCCTCAGCATAACAATATATTCTGAATCTAGGCCAACAGTTAACTCATTCAAATATGTTTCCTGGTTGTAGATAAAATCCGAGATGGTTATATCAGGTAAGGGTATATTGTAATTTTCATCCCAGACATCTATCAAAGGAAAATCTAGTAGCCAGTTTGTGTGCCAGAAAGATACTTTTCCTTCACCAATTTGAAGTTTAGTGTGTGGAGATGCAAACTCATGAATATATTTAATTCTTTTCCAAGTCTTTGAATTTTTAAGATAGGTTGGTAAACCCCACATAAACTCAGCCCAAAGACTTTTTCCTAGTTGCAATATCCACCACAATTTCATTGAGAAACTATCTATGATGGTATGGAGATTTTTAGTGTTCAAACCATTTTCAAGTTCTGGGTAGCTAATTTTACTCCATGATCTCCATACTCTTTTCTGTCCATAATCAGAAGTTCCCCATAGAAATTTTGAAAAAAGTACATGCATTTTATCAATGACCCCTTTAGTTGGTTTTGAAACTGCTAAAATGTGTGAGGGTATTGATGTTAAAACATGTTTTATCAAGATTAATCTCCCAGCTTGATTCAACCATTTATTCTGCCAGAGAAGTAATCTAGATGATATTTTTTCAAAAATGGTTTGAAAGAAACTATGTTTTGTTCTACCTGTGTATATGGGACATCCTAAGTATTGGAATGGAAATGCCCCTGGGGTTACTGATGTAACTTGCTGGATTAAAACTCTATATGTATTTGATGCATGCTTTGAGATATAAAATGATGATTTTTGGAAATTAATTTTCTGCCCTGTTGATGCTTCATATTTTTCCAGAAACCTTTTTAGAGTTAGAAGACCAGTTCTGTTAGCTTTTAAAAACACTACAGTATCATCAGCAAAGCTAAGATGTGTTACTTTGTAAACAGAATTTGGCAGATTGTAATAACCAATTCGTGAGTTTTCATAGAGAATCCTTAGATTTCTTGTAAACACCTCAGTGAGAAGAATAAAAAGGTAGGGAGATAAGGGATCACCCTGTTTTAAACCCCTCGATGTTTTAAAGAAACCGAAAGGCTTTCCATTAACAAGAATGGAGAACAATGCTGCAGCCATATTACCCATTATATTCTTGACAACTAGACCATGAAAACCTAATTTTAGTAACAGAGAGTTTAAAAAAGACCATGAGACCCTATCAAATGCCTTCATCATATCCAGTTTAAAACATGCATTAAAACCTCCTGACTTATTGTTCAATAGTTTAATCATTTCTTGCATTAGGAGGACATTATCAGCAAGCTCTCTTCCTTGAACAAAGGCAGATTGTTCAGGAGAGATTAATGAAGGCATGATTGGTTTTAATCTCTCGGTATAAACCCTTGAAAAGATTTTGTTTAGAAAATTAGACAAACTGATTGGTCTATAATCACTAAAACATGAGTTAACTTGCTTCTTAGGTATTAAAACTATGAATGATGATGCAATGGCCCTAGGTATTGATGTTCCAGCAAGAAACTCATTAACAGCACTAAGTAAATCCCCAGATATAATATCCCAACACACAGTGTAGAACTTACCTGAATATCCATCTGGCCCTGGTGATGAATCACCATCCATTTCAAAGACAATTTTCTTCAGGCTATCCAGATTGATGGTGCTTAAAAGTTCCTCATTTATCTCATCAGTAATCATGTTCGGGATCCCCTGTAACATCTCATAAGAAGCTGAACCATCGATATCAGTATTTTCAACCGTAAGAAGGTTTTGGAAAAAAGAAACAGCTTCATTTCCTATCTCATTTGGATCTTTAATCCAAATACCTTGTGTGTTTTTTATCTCAGAAATGGTTTGCCTAGCATGTTTTGCTTTAACAGATGCATGGAAATATTTAGTGTTTGAATCACCATCTGCTAGCCATTTAATCCTAGCTTTTTGTTTCCAAAAGATCTCTTTTCTATTCAGAGCTAGTGTAAGTTCAGCTTGGGCTTGATTTAGTTCCATTCTAGATTGGCTGTTATTTAGTTGTTGATGATTAAGTTCTTTTTCCAGTACTTTATCTTCAGCCAACTGAACTAAATCGTTCACATTTCCAAAAACTGATTTATTCCATTCTCTTAAAGCAATTTTTAGCCTTCTCAGTTTTATGGAAAACCTAAGCATTCCTTGTTCCACACAAAAAGCATTCCAATTTTCAGAAACCAAGTTCATGAAAGTATTATGTGTAGTCCAACAGTTCTGAAATCTAAATGCCTTTGGGCCAGCTGAGAAGTTAAGATTTGCTAATGTCATTAGAAGTGGAGAGTGGTCTGATGGGTGTCTAGACTTGACTCTTATACTAGCATTAGGAAATAAGTTCAATAGAGATTCATTTGCTAGTCCTCTGTCAAGTCTTTCCCAGACATTCCCAGACCTAACCCCAGTCCATGTATACTGGTTACCGGAGGTAGGCACTTCTATTAGATCATTGTTTTCAATGAAGACATTAAAATCTATCATGCAGTTAAGATTTGGTGCTGACTGCCCTAAGTACTCACTAGGTTCCCTGATGCAATTAAAATCTCCTATCAACATTAATGGCTCACCACAGTGTTGATTTAAACTCGACCAGAGAGGGTACCTAGAGGATCTATCATGTTTGGCATAAATAAAAGCAGCACACCATTTAAAAGACACAGATGAATGCGTTAATTCAGTTAAAACATATTGATCATGCACATCAAGAACGGATATTTCAAAGACATCATTCCAAAAAATCCAAATTTTATCTCTAGGGTCTGCATAAAAATTATTGAAACCTAGTTCAAAGGCTATGGTTCTTATCTGATCTGATTTTAACATAGGCTCAATTAACACAAATAATGATATGTTATTTTTCCTTTTAATGTTACTGACTCTATTTTGTGCATTAACATTCCTAATACCCCTAACATTCCACACACAGATGTTAAATGATACCATTATTACGTAGGGTTTGAGTATCTAAATGAGAAGTAGTCCTAATTGATTTGGCTGAAGATGTATAATCCTTTTTATTATTCTTTTTCTTGGATTCAATTAGGGAAAAAATCAAATCATCATCTGATCCTGCCTCATCACTAGTAAAACTTTGAAATCTATTTTGCAATAATAAACTTGGTTCCATAATGATATCTCCATCCTTTCCTTTTGAACCTTTAGAACCTTTAGTCTGTGACCATTGATATCTGGGTTCAAGTTTATCAAGCAAAATTCTATCCTCACTGGTCAATTTAGTTGGAGCATCTGAGGAAGATGAGTTCTTACCTTCACTTACCTTAAACATAGGTTGTCATCTCTGCTCACCGTAATTTACGGAGCCTTCTCTCATCTCTGCTCTCTCAGTTCGTGATCTCCGGCGCCGCCGCGATGGCGGAGCCACCAATCAACGTTCCACCAATCAATTCCCAACTAATCAATCCCCAACCGATCTCCTTTGCTCGGTCACTCACCCAAAACATCCAAAGCACCCAATCGAATGGCGCTCAAATCCCTAGAGAACCCTTCAATCCAATTTTTGCCCCAAAACCCAGAGTAGATCATCTTGGAGAGCCTGGGATTCACTTTTCCGATGAGGAATGTGATAGGCTCGAGGCACCTTTGAAATATACACTGGTTGGGAAATTTTCAAGGGCCAGACCAAAGCTTGATAAACTGAGACGTGATTTTCAGACGGCTGGATTTCTGGGTCACTTTGGTATTTATTTATTGGATAATCATCAAGTTCTAATCCATTTCGAGCTTTCTGATGATTATTACAGGTGCTGGCTTCATAAGATTTGGAACTTTGGAGCATACTCTATCAGAATAACAAAATGGAGTCCTGATTTCGATCCTTCGGCTGATTCCCCTATTGTCCCGGTATGGATTTCACTTTATGGCTTAAAGCAACAGTTTTTTGAAGAACATGCTATGTTGTCTATTGGAAATTTATTTGGTCATCCTGTTAAAGTAGACAAAGCTACATTAAATAGGACTAGACCACATGTTGCAAAAGTCTGTGTTGAATTGGATATAACAAAACCTTTTTTGGAGAGAATTTGGATTAGCTATAGGAAAACAGGCTACTGGCAAAAAGTAGAATATGATGGGCTACCCTTTTATTGTACTAAGTGTCTAAAAATTGGGCATACTAAAGATTATTGCAAAATTGGATCTGTTAGTGCCCAAGTAACTCCTTGGAGACCTGCTACTATAGAGGTCAACAATATAGATGTCAATAAACCATCATCCTCAGGTTTAAATCATAATGAGAAGGCTAACACTCCTACAGATATTGTCACCACTACGGAGAAAGTTACTCCAAATGAGATGGTTATTACTAATCCCCCTGTTAAGTCTATCTCCTTGGAAAAGAGAGGTCCACATTTTGCAGGTAAAAGTTTCTATGCAGGTAAGAGGACAGGAATATGGAAGGAAAAAGATACACAAACATATGACGCTCAAGAAGTAACTCCTCAAACTGTAGTGAGTACTCAAAATGTGACAGCCAATGCAAGCAGGAAAACCTCAGAAGCTCAAAAGACAGTTACTCCTCAGGTAAACTATGGTAAGGATATTTCTTTAACAGTAACTCAAGAAAGGAATTCTAATGAGGTCATAATAGAGGATATCACTGATACTGAGTATTCAAGGGATAACAGAATAAGTGACCCTCTTCTCACTGGCTCTCATATCAGAGGAAACTCTCTTTCTGATATGAACCAGGGCACTAATATCTAAAATGAGGGGATTGCAGGAGACTCACAGGTACCAGGGTTGACAAACATTGCGAGAATTTCCCCTGATGTTCATGAAGAAACTGCTTCCAAGGATCTAACATCATCTCAAGTAAGTGGTAAAGTAAGAAAGGTAAGTGAAGTTATTATCCAAGTTTAAACAATCTAGTAAAATAAATATAAGTTCTATGATTAGTTAATTTGCTACCCCAATTGATATGTTATTTATTGGCTTTTTTATTCTCTTTGATCATGTTTCTATCTATTTTATCCTCTTTCACCCAAACTAAAGATGATTGTGAGTTCACACACAAGTACGAAGTCTTTATTTGTTTGTTCATTTGCATGGCAAAAAATGACCCCAATTTGTGCTCAATACGTACAAGAGCCGCTAATTGGAAGATCCATCTTTTGACAAAAAAATATTCGCTTCATCTTTAATTACGTTCTCTCATATATTCCACAAGAATTTATTCTCCCACTTCTTGAAAAGCAACAAATTCCTTGGCAGTTGGCAGTATGTAAACAAAACAAAAAAACAACAATAAAAACCCCGTTTTGCAATAAATTCCGATTATTTCCTTTACATTTTTTGATCTGGAAATGACCAGTAGTACAAAAAGAGTTGTTGAAGTTTCGTTCGAAGATCATGAGCCCAGAAAATGGAGCATCCCGTTAAAAGAAGAGGCATTTGTGGCATTAATGGAGAAGGAAAATTCAGGAGTGTTTGGAGATGGCTCTCTCTTCAGCCCGTTGCTCTTCGGAAAATTCTTCGATCCGTCCGATGCTTTTCCGCTGTGGGAATTCGATGCACGGGTTCTCTTGTCCGGCAACGTCTCCGGCTCCGACAACAAAAGAGCTGTTGATTGGCTGGAAACCGACGAGAACTATATTTTGAAGGCAGAGTTGCCAGGTAAGGACCTATTCTATTGAGTTTGTTATCGCTGAACTGAACTAAATTAAAGTAAAATTGAAATGAATTAAATTAAATTAAAGTGAATATTCATTTTGTTAGAAAATATAAAAGATGATAGTGATATTTACAATGACACTTCTATTATCATCATACAGTACAAAGTATAATAGGAAAATGTTATTATTTTATATCTATTTTATATTCCTAATATAACAACATGACTATTCTATTTCTTCTTTATACATTTATTAAAAAAAAATCAACATGACTGAATTAACCTAAAGATCTTTAAATTATATTTTTATTGAACTGAATTGAACCAATCTACATATATGCTCAGAGAAGGTCTCATGTGAGACCAGTCTCAATTGATACCGAAGACAAATATTGATCTTCTCACTTTTAATCCCGGTCTTTTATAAATCAAGCATAATCATTCAGTGTATTATTGTTGATCTTCTCACTTTTATTTTGATCTTCTTATTTTTAAGACTGATCTTTTATATATTAAGAATGATCATTTAGTGAAATCAATTGAGACATGTTTCAATAGAGAATTTGTCATATGCTCGAGAGAACAAAATTAAATCCGCTTTTAAACAGTTTCTTAGATTTTGTGATCTACTTCTTATCTCTCATAGTCAATTGCTATATGTAGGTCCATTTTTTGCTCTTGAAATATATTATATTGACCTATGTGTTATCTTATATTATAGTAACTTATTGCTAGGGAAATTATGATATCGAAATTGTTACCTATACTTATTTGTGGTTTTGTTGATTTAATGTGGTTTTGTTTTGTTTCAGATGTGGGTAAAAATAGCATTCATGTGTGTGTAGAAGGTGGAAAAGTTTTGGAGTTATGTGGGCTGTGGATTTCAAGGACAACTCATAAAGATTGGAAATCAGGAAATTGGTGGGAATATGGATTTGTTCGAAGAGTTGAGTTGCCTGAAGATGCCGATTGCAGAAAAATTGAAGCAAGTCTGATGCATGATAAGGTGCTGGAGATCAGCTTACCAAAGGGAAATTGATCATTTGTGTAATTTTTTATCCGAATAGTATTATTGACATTGAGTTTTTCGACTTTTGACCCATAGTTTGTATAAAGGAAAACTATCACAATAGATTTCAATTGGAATATTGTGTTTATAGATGACTCATCAACCAAATATTTTAAAAAATTCATAGATTTAAAACTATACAGTAACCAAAATAAATTAGTCATCATTACTTGTAATCGGTGTGATCCTAATTAAACAAAAGCTCTAACAATAGGACTCTAAACAAAAAATAATAATTCCAAAACAACCTTAAAATCTCTTGATCTATAAGAGCAAGTCCAAGAGGTTTTCTAAATCTTTTTCTAAAATAGAGAAAAAAATGTGATATTTGCTATAAATTATTCCTTCCAATCCAACAGTTTTGCTATTTTAGAGATTTTAGAGAGAAATGGAATGTTTTTTCAAAAATTTACTAAAAATAGGAATTCTAATTCAATTCCCATAAAATTCGTTCTCCAAATTTACTCTCTCATTATGCATATATAGAGAATGAAATCTTCTCTCATCATTTTTCTATAATAGAGATTGAGATAGTAAATCTGTTGGAGACAAAAAACTCTAAAAATATAAAAAATCTCTATTATAGAGATCCTGTTGGACTTGCTCTAAGTACAGTACAACCAATCAACTTGATTAACAGACTCAATCGAAATAGACATTCTAACCCAACATTTGATTCATAACAGATTTCTTTGAGCATGTATGCTCGATTGAAGGTGAAATTCAATGGTTGTTAGGGAGTTTCATCAACTACAAAAATGAGTGTTCAGCGAGAATAGTTTTCACCGATAAAATGAGTGATTGGATATGAAAGTGGACTCAAACGCCGAGGACATATATCAATATGTCAAATATGTAGACTAAAAGATGTGAGGAAATATATATAAATATGTCAAATATGTAGACTAAAAAAAGTGAGGGTAGAAATGCATATAGGTTAAAATGAAGAAACTAGTCGATTAAGAGTGATTGTGCTAGGAGAGACGGTCCAAAGTGGCGGCAAAGTGGTGGTGTTGGTCTTGTAATCAATTTCCGTACCAGATAATAATTTACAAGATTTAGGATTATGAAACTAAATATCCCAAATCTTAATTCTTGAAATCTTTTTTCCACATAGGGCATATAAGCACCTAAATTACAATTACACACCAAACCTAGGCTCAGATCACCTAACTTAATCGATCTAATCACTCATCATCAAGTTATAAATCAATTTCTCTCCTAATCTATCTTTATTAGGTGAAACCGCTTTCATTCTACTGCTATAAATAATTGCGTTTGCACCTCCAATTTTATTTGATCCAGCATCATTTCAATTATTCAGTGTTTTTATGTTAGAATGATCACTAATAGTGAGAATAAAACCCACTTTAAATATGATCTTGCTGGGAAATCTTCCTGATCAAATCAAGAACTGATAGTAAATCTTTTCGAATGCTACATCAACAAGTTTGGCACAAAATCTGATTCAAGGGCTAAGCAAGAAGCCTCATGAAAAGGACTTTGAAGAATGACACAATGCACCAAATTCCTGAATTGATTTTTCAACAAATATTTTGCAGGCGCTTTCTCCTCTGCATCCATGTGACTAAATACCTTTCACTGGTTGATCAAGTCAAAATGAAAGCACAATCATATGCATAAATGGAGTATTAAACTTCAAAAATACCATTTTTGTGCAATTGTCAGTTATCCAGCCCAACAAACATGTTTAATTTGTTTGCATATTCATGTTTTCACATTCTTTAAAACAGTAACGTTTGCTTCTTCCAATTTATTTGCAGTGCGTTCAAATAACATAATATTTCATTACATCGACGTCACTAGTTGAATAACTTAATCTAGAAATTTAGATATGACTGACTTTTGTTGGATTTTTATCTCACTCACTCGTTAGTTATTCTAAATAAATGTTAGTGCTATGTCAATCTGGGATACTGTAAAGCAATTTTTGTTAATGAATGAGATTTTTAAAATGAGATTGCTTTCTTCATAGAATATGATTATGATACGTTCTAATTATTTTTTAGTATAGTATCTGCGTACCCCTCAGTTCTTTATTAAGTGCTCATGTACCCATGCATTTTTGAAAAGTGCTCTCCCATGAACTGACGTTAACTTTGTAAATTTTATCTCTAAAAACTTTGCTCGGCCAACTAAATGTGTATATCCGACTATGAGGTGACTTTAAAATAAACATTCATGTGCCGAGTGGAGCTTTTAGATGTACAATTTACTAAGTAAATGTCAGTTCTGGATATCAGAGCATTTTTCAAAAACTCAGGGGTATGAGCACTTAATAAATAATAATATCACATCAATTAATGTTATAGTTTTTAAAGTGTCGCTAATCACTATGGAGCCAAGAAAAGGTCAAAAGTACCCAATATAGAAGAGCCGAAGGAGCCTCAATCACAAGGACAAAACCGTCATGGAAAAATTCCAACGAGCTTCTCCCACAAGGCCGCCACATTCCATTTCAAAAAATTCAAAATCTTAACCCTATTTTATATTCAAGCCCCACAAACGCTCCGCCCCCAATTTACCAAACTGCCACTCGATATATAAAAAACATTAAATTTAAAAGATTAAAACTCGTTATCTGTTGGAGCCCCGTTCCCTTTTAAGCTTCCTGCATTTCAAAGCAACGGCCAAGATGCCTTCGGATGCAATCCTGGCCCCACAAAAACAATTTCAGTATTTTAAAAAATTAAAACATTTCAAAAAAGAAGGAAGAAAATAAACTGAAACCCTTCTCATCCAATTTTTCACACAGTCAGACACTGAAACTTTCTCTCTCTAGAATCTACATACTGCCCCTTACAATTACTGCACCTCGATTCAAATGGCTCCCATCAGGAACACCAACATTCAGAACAAGCCCCCAATCCCATCTTTCTCATCGTCTTCAACCTCGACTTCGCCCAACGTAATCATCTCTGAAATCCCCGATTTTACATGCTTTTAGGTTTTTTCTGCTTTTGTTTTCATGTATTAACTGATTCTTGTATTGATTTGCAGAGCAAGTACGTGGTGGATGAGGAGACCGTAGAGAAGCGGAGGAAAATCGGGATTAATAACAAGATGCCGCCGGCTAATTTGAACGCCCGGGCGAATCGGCAGGCGCTTGCGGAGAGGAACGGCGGTGCTGGAGATCCGCCGCCGGCGAGCGGTCCGCCCAGCACCGCAGGGTCGGATTGTGGTGCGACGGAGTTTACCAAGGAGGGCGTGGAGGCGCTGCTGTGCGAGAAGTTGAAGGTTAAGAATAAATTCAACTATAAGGTTAGTGATTTTTGAAATGGTGTTGATTGATTGGAAATGCGGGTTTAGGGATCTGTGAGTTTGCTGAATTTCTGTCTATTGTGTTAGGAAAAATCTGAAAATATGGGGGATTATATTAAGAGGTTGAAGGAATGTCTGAGGTGGTTCCAACAGCTGGAGAGGAAGTATGAAGCTGAGGTTGAAAAGCTGAAGGTTTTGTTGGAAGCTAATGAGAAGAAATGCAATGAAATGGGTATGCCTATAGTTGTGATGTTTAACTGTAAGGGAATTATGTATCTTTTGTTTGTTTGCTTAATCTGCTGGGTTCATTTGGCTTGCTTGCAGAGGAGCTCATGAAGGCGAAGGAAGAGGAGTTAAACTTGATAATTATGGAGCTGAGACGGAATTATGAGGCATCCCAAGATAAATTTGCAAAGGAGCAATCGGATAAGCTTGTGAGTATAGCTGAAAAAATGCTTCATGATTTAATGGATTTTGAATTGCTGATTATAACTATGTATTGTTTTCGTTCTGTTGTTGATGAGTAGGAAGTAATGGATCTCTTTGCTAAGGAGAAAGATGCTAGGGCTGCTGTAGAGAAATTACAGGCCAGTCTATCGGATGACCTTAAACGAGCTCAGCAAGACAATGCTGAAGCTAATCAGAAGGTAATTTTGATGATACTTGATTTTAATTGTGAAGTGGTGAGCAGCATATCTTTTTATACTGACTGATGGTGAAATGTTTTGTCAGATCCAATCTTTAAATGATATGTACAAGCGGTTGCAAGAATACAACACAAGTTTACAACAATACAACAGTAAACTTCAGTCAGAGCTTGCCACTACCAATGAAGCTCTAAAGCGTGTTGAGAAGGAGAAATCAGCTGTAGTGGAAAATCTCAGTACTTTAAGAGGCCACTATTCATCTTTGCAGGAGCAGCTTTCAACCTCCAGGGTAATTTCTCTTAGTTATTTTTGTCCAATGTTGTACTCTCGTGGCAGGAAATTTTAACCAATTGCAGTCTTTCATTCTAACTTGACTTGAATATATAGGCTTCTCAAGAAGATGCTATTAGGCAGAAAGAAGTTTTGGCAACTGAAGCTGGATGTCTTCGGAGTGATATGCTACAACTTAGAGAAGATCGTGATCTGGCAACTGCACAGGCTCAGGCCTTGGCTGCAGAGTTAGCAAAATGCCAGGAAACATTTGGCAGATTCCCTGCCGAGTTAGATGCTATGACTGTAAAGTCAAATGAACAAGAGGTGCGCTTGTCCCTCTCACTCTCTGGAAATATTTGATGCCTATTTCACTGTATCACTCCGCTCATTTTTCTATTTCCCCCTTACCAGGCAAGATGTTCGTCTCAAGCTGATGAGATAAGAAGACTTCAGCAGAAATTAGCTTTTGCTGAGAAGAAGTCAGTGGTATGAGTAGCTTTTTACTGGCTTATTTTCTAGAAGTTAACTTGCAATTTTGTCTATACTAACCCCGTCTTTCTTTTTTGTAGATGGCTAACATGTCAGTTATGGAAACAAGAACAGAATTCGAAGAGCAAAAGAGCTATATTTTGGAGTTGCAAAACCGTCTTGCTGATGCTGAGACAAAAATTGTAGAAGGGGAAAAACTTCGTAAGAAGTTGCACAATACCATACTGGTAAACTCACAAATATTGCTCTATATCTAAAAGGTTGCACTGAAATTGTATAAACTGACCTTTTTGCTGCTGTAGGAATTGAAAGGCAACATTCGAGTGTTTTGCAGAGTGCGGCCTATTTTGTCTGATGACGATGTCGCGGAATCAAAAGTTATCTCGTTCCCCTCATCCATGGAACTACTTGGCAGAGGCATAGATTTGTCACAGAATGGTAATTGTAATTCTTTATTGTCACCTACAGAATAGTCGTTTTTTTGCTTCCTCTTTATATTACGGTTCTCTTATCTGACCTGATTTCAATGCTTATCATCAGGGCAAAAGCACTCGTTTACTTTTGATAAAGTTTTTATGCCTGATGCCTCTCAAGAAGATGTCTTCGTTGAAATATCGCAATTGGTACAGAGTGCTTTGGATGGTTACAAGGTGATGGTTCGCTCATCTCGTATCAGTTATTGATTTTCTTTGTTAGTCAATTTGAATCTGAATCTACTTTGGCAACTATAGTTTAAATTACCTTTTCTATTCTCTGGTTTCTAATTTATTTGAATCTGATGTGGTGAGCCCTGGAATAGTAAGGCTGTTTTTTGTAACTTTACTGTAACTTTGGGGTGACACTTGTAGGGGCAGGGGTGACGATCATTTTTATAAAATAAGTGATATTCTGGATGTCCTGCTCTTTCAGGTGTGTATCTTTGCATACGGTCAAACTGGTTCTGGTAAAACTTATACAATGATGGGAAAACCTGGCAATTTAAGTCAGAAAGGATTGATTCCACGTACCTTGGAGCAAGTGTTTGAGACAAGGCAAACTCTACAATCGCAAGGGTGGAAGTATGACATGCAGGTAAAATACTTTCTTTCATTGCACATTAATGAGTACAGTAGTGCTTATCTTTCTCTTCTAAGCTATTCTTGGTTCACTTCATCTCGTAGGTGTCAATGCTTGAGATATACAATGAAACGATCCGTGATCTCTTGCTACCAAATCGCACTGGTTTTGATGCATCAAAAGCAGATAATAAGCAGTATGCAATCAAGCACGATGCAAATGGAAATACATGCGTTGCTGATTTAACTGTGGTAGATGTTTGCAGCAGTAGAGAGGTCTCTTATCTTTTAGAACGTGCAGCTCAAAGCAGGTATCACAAAAAGACATTGGTCTTATCATTCTGTTAATTTACAAATAAAATGTGATGGCTAGAATGTTGTCTTTTTTAATATGGAGTGAAGATATGCATTTGCTGTTTTGGTAATGAGATATGATGGCCAGAATGTTGTCATTTTAATCTGGAGTGAAGATGTGCATGCATTTGCTGTTTTTGTTTTAAGCTCAATATTTCTTTTGTTTTTTCCTCTCAGGTCTGTTGGAAAAACCCAAATGAATGAGCAATCTTCGCGAAGCCATTTTGTGTTTACTCTAAGAATACTCGGTGTCAATGAGGTAATTAATACAGTGTTCAGTTAATTTGGTCCTTCAATCTTTTATGTGATTTATGCCAAGATAACGAATGATCTATAAATTTGCCTTTCAGAGCACGGAACAGCAAGTACAAGGCGTTCTGAACCTGATTGACTTGGCTGGTAGTGAGCGACTCTCTAGAAGTGGAGCTACAGGGGATAGATTAAAAGAAACTCAGGTCTGTGAATGTTTAACTTTCTGCCAATGGATTCTAGTTTCCAAAGATATTGTTTTCTATTGATGATTTCTTTTGCGTGTATGCAGGCTATCAATAAAAGTTTAGCATCTTTAAGTGACGTTATATTTGCCTTGGCAAAGAAAGAGGAGCATGTACCCTTTAGGAACTCAAAACTCACTTACCTGCTTCAGGTAAATTTTTTTTAGCTTTTATTGAGTGAGGATTAGTGGTTTTCTGCTCTCTGATACCCATTTTAAATAACGCTTGTAGAATCTGATACTCATTAGCTATTGAGTTCTGTTATTCTTGCTGTATTTAGACTCATGGTCTGAGTATTGGATGGTTGCTGATTTTTGCTACTTGGTTTCGACAAATTCTGATGAACTCTTTCTCATAGTCAGCCACATATGAATTTCTTATCTGCTTCATTGGCTAATGAGTTCTTTCAGTTTTGCTGTATTTAGACTTATGGTCTGAGTATTGGATACTTGCTGATTTTTGCTACTCGACAAATTCTGATAAATTCTATCTCGTAGTCAACCATGTTTAGTACAACATATGAATTTCTGATCTGCTTCATTGGCTGATGAGTTCAGTAACTTTTGCTCTATTTCGAGTTAAAGTCTAAGTATTGGGTGCTTGCTGATTTTTGCTGTTTGGTTTCGAACTTTAGTCTGATAAACTCTTTCTCGTACCCAGCCATGTTTAGGAGGGGACTCGAAGACATTGATGTTTGTGAACCTTTCCCCGGACTCTGCATCAGTCGGGGAATCAATTTGTTCCCTAAGGTTTGCAGCCCGGGTGAATGCTTGTGAGATCGGGGTCCCACGCCGTCAAACCAGCATGCGGAGCATAGATTCACGGCTGAGTATCGGCTGATTTTGAGAGGAAAATCACTGTTCTAGTTTTTCATCCTAGGAAATCGTGTGATCATAATCTGTACTATGATTTTTGATTGGTTGGATTAGCTTATGATTAAAATTACTGCACCTAACATCTCTTCCTTGTAATTTGTATACTGGCTTTGTACTTGTTAGAGCAAAACAAGGCTGCCTTTTACCTTTTCACCTTTTCAGTGAACCTATAATTTGTGTTATGTCAAAGCTGAGTTGCAATTAATAGTGATAATTTTCCCGTTATTTCATTTGCTACTTGTACCATATGCTCATTGTTCTGTTCACTTCTTGGCTCCAATAATAGCAATGTAGATCCTCTTCTTGATGAACGCAGGTTCAATATTTACAGTATCACTCCGTCCCAGCCATAACTGCACACTTTTTGGTCAATTTTTTGAGAGCATGTTTGACCGTGATTCCGTGAATAACTTTATTTTTATACATTATTATGGTCTAAAATTTTTATAGCTAAAAAATAGAGCGCATTGTGAATCTAACCATATCCCATATGATACTAATATAGCACATATGCCAATTGCAATTTACGGTCAAACATACTGTGCAGTTTCGGGTGGGACGGAGGGAGTAGTAGTTTGCAACATTCAAACTCAAATGAAGCATATTAAAATAGTTTGCAACATTCAAACTCAAATGAAGCATATTAAAATACGATTTTCAACTGTTTTTACCCGGAATATTAAAATAACATTATTACATTTGAACATGAAAACTTATGGAATAATTGCTCATGGAATAATTGCTCAACATTACGTAGTGCAAAACAAAGCTTTAAGCCTTTGACTTTTCACCTTTTTCAACGAACTTATAAATTTGTACTATGCTTCTACATTTCCTATTCTACATTAAGCCATTCGAACCATTACTTCATTGAGAATTCCTGCAGTTTCTTGATAAACCGACCTGGTCTGAGGAAGATCGTCCCCTTTCACCGCCTCCAAAAGCTGCAAAAACTCAGCAACATTAATTACAAAACACAGATTTCTCTTAGGTAAAAACTAGGTAATTAATCAAGTTGCAGAAAAACACCATTTCAACATTGTCGAACAGGCGGTTTGCGAGATCAGTGAGCGGCGGCTTGTCGCTGTCGGAAGCAGCCGTGATAACCTCGTCGAAATCGAAGTACATGATCGTCGACTTCTGTTTCAGATACCGTCTCACGTAAGTCAATGTATCTGGTCCGATCAAATCCTCCATAGCCAGAAGATCAAAAGCATATCTCTTCAGCCTGTGCATTCTGTTCTTAGCTCCGATGTTCGCAATATAGATCCCTTTCACGATAAACGAGCGAGTTCCAGTTTCTTCATTCGTAATCTCTGCAAAGACTCAAGAACAAACATCAGAATACGCTAAGTTACCTCGTACAGAGCATAACAGTGCTTGTTCTCACTGTTTTTGGCCGTTGGGACTGGTAAAGGGCCGTCGATCCAGTACTCAGCCGCCTGCGACGCGCCGGTGGCGGTGAAGAGTGCAAGAGCGGCGAGACCGGCGGCGGCGAACCTTCTGGTGGGCATCAATGGCGGTTTTTCTTGATCTTCATCGTTCTTCTTGCTCGGAAAGTTGACCAATGTTGCTCTTTTTCTGGTGTTCTCGGCATCTTTAGGTTTTGGGATGGCTGAAAAAGCTTCAAACACGCCGCTCAGATTTCCTGCTCTGGCCATGTTATGGAGCTTGTAATGATGAAGATTTTTAGGAGTTCAAAAACATGGCCATGGATTCTTTTTCAGGCACCATATTATCTGCAGTTTAGTTCTGACCACCCAATGGATATCGCATAATGGATAGAATCTGGACAAAATTTCACGGCAAGTTTGCAGTTGTATAACTAAGCTGTAAATTGTAATTATCACATTTAACTTTTATCATGAATATTACATGTATTTTGACAGAGTATAATTCATGTTACTTGTACAGAGGGATCCAAATTAAGTGATTCCTTGTTTGTTGGATTTCTACAATCTAAACCATGTGAATTAAGTTAAGTGACAAAGTTAGATTGATGCACAGCTATACAAATCCTGTTTATTTAGACATCAGCCGTTCTTTTTAATTTTACACATCCAAATTCCTTTTCTTGGACAATTTTCATCTCATGTTAAGTAAATGGCTTTCATTCTCCATACAGAAATGTTTGTCCATAATAGATTTCTGATCAGCCAACAACGTGCTCATGCTTTTGGACGGTGGAGATAATTATATACTTAAGCTGTTAAGCACCATCTTAATTTGTTCAATCATCTCCCACCAATCAAATCTCTTTTTGCTTTGCCCTTTCTCAAATAAAACGCATCCATTTTCTTAAAAAAATATCGTCACCTGATGTTTCTATTCGATTGATTTGATCGTGAAAGCGGTTATGACTTATGAACTCGCCAAACTATAATGTATTCTACGCAGGTATAAAACAAAATGTATCACTCGAATTTAAATACAACATAGTTACAAGTATAAAAAATGTATCACCCAATTCAATGCAATGTATTTACCTACTTAGAAAAGTTGATTTGGTTCTTAACCTATAATTTCAATGCAAGATGAATGTTGTATATTTCTTTAAAATAAAACTAAAAGTCTAAAATACATCATCATCGACCTCAAGGAATAATGCAAGTGATTCAGGTTTTGCCCAATTGATCTCGATTTTGGTATAAATCTAAATATACGAAATGGAATCTTAGTACAATGAAATTTATCTGCACCACTAACCATTCAGTCTGTATTTTTAACAAAAATTCAAACATCATCATTTCTCAATGTCAACTTTGCTTCTGACTTCCCTAATCCATGTCCACCAATCACTTTCCCCTTCTATCAAAACTAAAACATTTATACCAATATTTTAATCCGTTTTTCTTATAATTTGAAGCTGAGATTCTATCACTACGTTCATTCTTTGACAATTTTGGTAAAATGATAATATTGATAATTATTCATCCCAACAATTGGATGAATAAATGGATAAAATAATTAATAAGAGAAATAAATATGATGAGGGGCATGCCGCTTTTGCTATCATTTTCCTAACTTACGTCTCCCTCACTGTAACATATGTAATTGTAAGCTAGTCCCTCCTTTTATTTTCTTGAATATAAGTTAGTTTGGTTTTTTTTTTTTTTTTTTCTTGGAGGGATTTTTCGATTTTTTAAGATTATAGTACTTCTATTTTTGTTTATTGTAAAATTGATTTATACAGTGTTTGTGTTAAACTTATTTTATTATTTGTCATTTTCAATTTCTATAATTAATGAGAAAGTCTCTTGTGAGATCGCCTAAAGGTTAGTCAGTTTGATGTTCATTTAATTTTATGTTGATGTTACTTCAAAATCTATTGATTTGATTATATGTAATTGATGTTGTACATTTATATGTTGAACTTAGCCTTATTTTCAATGGTTATCAATTGATGTTATCTTTGTTCATACTGACCTTGTGTACAAAAACTTATTTTTGATGATATTTATGATTAAATAGTTAATTGTCTAATCTATATATGGTGTCATATGACAGTTTGTGTTAATTAATTATGAATTTATATTTACATTTGATGTGTATAAAGTTTGAGTATGAGATAGAGTTTTGTATATGAATTTACATTTACATTTGATGTGTATAAAGTTTGAGTATGAGATAGAGTTTTGTTGGATACACTATGGTCCCGTTTGGAGAATAGAGGTTTGAAGAACGTTTAACTTTTTTAACCTATATATGGATAGTTAACTGGTCAATCAGATTTTTATGGTGTTTGGTGAAGAGCTTTTCTAATTAGCTGTTTTGGTGAAACCTCTTGTTTCTGAAACGCTAGAAAGAGCAGCGTTTTCAAAAAAATTGATTAGAAGAATATCACAAAATATTTTTTTTAACCTTATTCCTTATAATTTCCTATTTTTAATTCTCAAAACCATTCATCCTCACAAATACAATTTAATTCACGAATCCTCACGTAAATAATTCTTCCTCACGTTTGCGGTGTTTTTTTTTCCAAAGAATATTTTCTTTTATCCTCACGTAAACGTACGAATCCGAACTCCACAAATCCAAAAACATTTATCATTTTAATTCATAATTTTAAAAAAAATAAGTATAGCTAAATTAATAATAAATAATATTAAGTAAAAAAGCATGAAATAAATGAATATATGAGTAGTAAAAATATTTTTCCACACCTCAAAACAAATACTACATGACATAAAAATAACTAATCATAAATTGCACTAATGTCTATTTTGGTCATTTAACATATTAAAACCGCTATCAGCTAATTGTTATTTACCAAACACTCATATACGAACATCTAGTCAAACCGATGGTCAAAACAGCTAATACAATCCGCTAACAGTTAACAGCTGATGGAATCCGCGCTGATTGCCAAACGAGGCCTATAAATTGCTCTAAAAATTGGAAACATACAGTGTATGGACATAAATGGAAAGACAAAAAAATTTCTTCAAATAAATAGAAATAAGTCAACCATGAACACGACCTTGTATGAAACAACTTTTTTTTTAAAAAAAACCTTGTATGAAACAAGTAGACTTAAACTAAGAAAAAATAGTTAGAATAATAAAAAAGTGTTGGGGTTATAAAATTTTCATATTAAATTAGGAGTTATCCATTGATTATAAAAGCTAAGTTGATGATGAAGCTCTCTCTTATTTAAAAAAAATGAAGTTCATATTATGATATTTTAGAATAATAATAATACTAATACTAATAATAATAATAATAATAATAATAATAATAATAATAATAATAATAATAATAATAATAATAATAATAATAATAGGGATCCCATAATAATAATATAATTCAGGTAGGTCTTGTTGTACTGAACTGAACTGAATTGAACTGAACTGAAGTGAAAAATGATGTATTGAAAAATGGATACAGCATGACTGAATTAAGCTAAATTTCATCAAAATGCATTTTCACTGAACTGAACTGATCTACAGATAAACTCTGGTAAACAGGGCCTAAGTCTACCTTTGTCCACTTTATAAGATTTGAACTATCCATTTTATTATTTTTATAATCAAATAAGTCTAATTACAAACTTTCTGACAAAATATGTCTAACTACAAGATAGTCTATTATGTCTTAGGTAGTCTATTGTGTCTAAATAGTCTACAAATAATCTAATTATAAGTAGTCTTATGTCATATTTATTGTTGTACTTGATAGGATAATTTTGAAAATGGTTTATATGGTATTATACAAATTATATGATATTATTATACTACATAATTTTTGCACTAGTGAATAAGTTATAGAATTGCGAGATCTGATTTAACAAATTCCAGCGTATAAATCACATCAAATAAGAAATTTAAAAGTAAAGATTTTACTTACTAGGAGTGTCAAAAATCTCAATCCTTTAAACAGCTGATCTTAAAATTCGACCACAACAAACATAATGGAACAAATTAAACATTTAGCAAAAAAATTAAAATCGAGGTAGAGTGTTTGTGTTTGCTTAGATATGCAATTTGATGCGATTCCCAACTTCGAAATAATTTATTTATTAAAAAAGACAATTATTTCCCCACTTTTTGAGAGTATATAATTGGAAATTTATATATTCCCCCCTGTCGTAGTCAGATTCCATTCAACCCTTTAAAACACGCAGAATTTTCCCCCAAAATTTTCACCTGATTTTTTATCCCCTCCTTTCCTCGGCTACCTGATCGGAAATGGTGTCGCCGGAGAGCACCAATTGGCTGTATGAGTACGGGTTCGACGACATAGCTGCGGCCGATGGGAATTTCCCGGCGGCGGCGGCGGCTACCGGGTTCCATTGGCCCATGCCCGCGTTGAACGGTTCGGCTAATGTTAGGTAAACTCGACCCCATAAAATTTGTGTGGTTTTCCCGATTTTAATTTGGGTTTTATCTTCACTGTATGTGCTTCCGGCTGACTGACTTTTCACCCTTCCGGTGCCCGTTGACCTGTGCCTTTGCTGGAGTTTTGGTTATTGTATATGCATGTGATGCTGGTGATTTTTATGTGTAAAAGATTGTTTGTTTAGGACTAAAATGAAAGCTGTATTAATTGGCTTTTTGGGTTTATTCCAATTGCTCGCTAGAGTTTGAAAGTTATGATCTTTACAGGTGGATGGAAATTATATGTAGTAAGGTTTTCAGGGTAGTTGTCATTATGCATGTCATTTTAGTGGGTAATTTTATCTGTTTTGACATTAATCTTATGGCCTCCCTGTTTAATTGATGTGATAATTGTTTAGAAACTGGAGGTGTAGTTGAGAAAGGTTGCTAATCTGGATTTGAACTGAAATTGTTTGGGTAGTCAGGACTAGGAGATACTCGAATCACCTATGATAGTATGATTACTAAATGGAAGAATCCAATGAGGTAGTGTTTACAGATTCTTCCACTTGAGGAATTTTCTGGCTCCTCTACTTCTCTTCTGGAAGAAATTTTTGGGCGTATGTCTAATTGAAATTTAGAGTGGAATGAAATTACATTGTTAGTCTCTTTCCAGTTTCCCAAATCTGCTACTGCTTAATATTTATAGCGCGGAGAACTGTTTTTCTCTGTTGAGAAGAAAGTGATTCATTTGGGGGGAATGGGCTGTATTAAATTCAAGACCGGATTTTGATATCTTCATGCCTTGCAATGTTTCTTCCTCTATACTCTTTCTCATGTTGGTATAGACTCTTTGCTGGAGAAAATTGTAATTTAGTTGATTTTATTATAGGAAATTGCTGTTGTTTGATCTGATCAGACTTTCCTCTTGAATGTTCCCAGTGTTGAGATTGATGGCTCACGTGGAGAATCAGAGAACCAAAAGGATGCTGGCTCCAAGAAGCGGTAATTCTTTTTCATTATGCTATTGAAAGTTTACAAACTAGTCCTGAGATTTTATTGGTTGCCTAAAAAAAGCATTTAATGTTGATAGTGGAAAGGAGCCTGAGCCTCCTTTCCCTCCACCTCTGATAAATGCTCTAGCTTAATTGTGTCACTGTTTCCTTGCTCTGGAGAGTTTTAAAACATTATAGGGGAAGAAAGTGCGTGTCTTTAGTTTCCTGTTCTTGCTTTTCTGAGAATTACATATGCCAATGTGTATGTGGGTAGGAGAAAGAATCCACTGACTGAAAAGTGGCACTGACATGAGAATGACATGGGAAGTTTAGTTAAAGTTAATTTCTCCTCTGTAATGCATATTACTATAATATGAATGGTTGGATTTCTAGAAAGTAGTTTCTTGCATTTTAGCATGAATGTCTGTTGTTTTCCCAGTGTTGCTCCCAGTCATTGATTTCACAAGCTAACTGTATTCTTTAAGTTTATTTTGGCTGTTCTCTAGAAAGCATTAAAGACTAGGGCTGTAGATTGTTCTTTGGTACTGAAAAGGACTTAGCAGGAATTTGGTGGGAACTGGGAAGAGTTATATTTAAACAAACATCTGCAGCAATTTTCTGATACCTTTGTTGCAGGCCAAGAGCTGAATCATGTGTTTCGTCGAGCTCAAAAGCATGCAGGGAGAAACAACGGAGAGACAGACTAAATGATAAGTGCGTTGCTTCCTTTGCACTCTGGTACAATAGTTTAACCCCCAGTACCTTCCTTCCTCATACAAATTATACACGTGTAGGTTTGTGGAGTTGGGGGCTCTGCTTGAGCCTGGAAGGCCACCAAAAACAGACAAGTCTGCCATTCTGGTTGATGCCATTCGAATGGTAGGCCAGCTGCGAACTGATGCACAGAAACTCAAGGACTCAAATCTCGGTCTTCAGGAGAAAATCAAAGAACTGAAGGTCAGCCTTAGTGATTCTTTTACATTTTCGCTATTTGCTCTCTTGTATTCCACCCGTTTAGCTATTTATCCCACCTTATATGCGCAGACCGAGAAGAATGAGCTTCGTGATGAAAAGCAGAGGCTGAAGCTCGAGAAGGAGAAGCTGGAGCAACAGCTGAAGACCATGCCTACCCAACCAAGCTTCATGGCACCACCTGCTATGCCTTCTCCATTTGCTGCTCAGGGTCATGTTGCCGGAAACAAGATGGTTCCGGTCCTCAGCTACCCGGGAGTTGCAATGTGGCAGTTCATGCCTCCTGCTGCTGTTGACACGTCTCAGGATCACGTGCTTCGTCCTCCAGTTGCCTGAGTTGGCTGAAGCTTAATCTTCTGTCTCCCAATGCATATAGATACGAGGAGGATGATTTGTTGATTTGCATTGTGGTCTTCGTCATAGTGTTTCCCATTTGATATGACTGTAATAGCTTTTGCTCAACAATGGTACTACATGTATTTGTTGGATTGCTGTAAGGTTTATTTCTTTCTGGAATATTAGTTGCAATTCACTAGTTTTGCTTGCTTAGAAAAATTATCCACTATTGTTTTTTTTAAAATACTGTTATTGCTGAAGTAAGTTTAAAAGTCAATTTTTTTTTTGTCAACTAAAAGTCAATCATATTACCTACTTTCAATCAAACACGATTTGTTCTGTAGTATTAATGAAATTTGGTGTTTACTTAACATTTTTTTTGGTGTGGTGATATTATCATCATCATGTAATTCTAAAATGCAACAGAACATTCAGTTCAGTTCTTGTAATAAAATTTCTTGCATTTCATCATGTAATTCTAATTTGTTCAGCTATATTTAAATTTATTTCAATTCAATAATTTGTTTATTATAAGTTACATTTTTACTATAAATTACAATGATATATAATAAATTTTAACATTATTTCAGTTTAGTTCAGTTAAATATATTTAAATTTATTTCTGTTCAATTTAATTCAATTCAGTTCAGCAAAAAAACCTCTAGTAGCAAATAAGACCTTAAAGTATTTTAAAAAAATAATAAACCCCACCCTCCAAAAATTAAGGTGACGGCGTGATGCTATTTCCACAACCCAATATTCTAAATCCGCAACCCATTTAGGGTAAATTTTACTAAAATATCTCTTTTAAAATTTTAATTTTAGTTAGTTATTATTATAAAACTTAATTCTAATCAAACTCTCATTCATGAAATGTACCCCACTTTTTATAAATAGTATAAAATATTCTTATCAAGTTTGTCTACAAATTTCACATAGTTATTCAGATAAAAAAGGATGAATGATGGTCAATTCAATTCAGTTTAGTTTAGTTAAATATATTTAAATTTATTTCAATTCAGTTTAGTTTAGTTCGGTTCAATAACTATTTTATTATAAGTTACATTTTTACTAAAGATTACAATGATATATGATAAATATTTAAATTATTTCGGTTCAGTTAAGTTAAATATTTTAAAATTATTTCAGTTCAGTTCAGTTCAGTAAATTTAAATTTATTTCAGTTCAGATAAAAATATATTTAAGCTTATTTCAGTTGAGTTCAATTCAGTGCACCAAGAAATAAGCTATAGCAAACAGGTCCTAAATTTGAAGGTGTTAAATTAAGTTGGACAACTAATGAATGTTGAAAATTTTGAGAATTTCTTGGAGTTTTTTGCCTAAATAACCTTATTTTTGAAACTAATTCCCAAAATAACAATCTTTCGAAACTAATTCCATAACTAATACTCCTACATACATGCTGGAGTCACATTATAAATTACAAATATTCTTGGACTAAAATTTAATTAGTATTACAACTATAAATTTTTTCGTACATTTCAATTAGACCTCAAATTTACAACTAACATATTAAAGGGATTACGGAAGTATGCTTTGCTGGGGCTGAAGATGGCACACATCCCAACTCCATGAGGGTCTAGGGACACTTAGTGAACCGTCAACGCAGGACACTATTAAATCTACCCGTGGGGCGGCGACCCACCCCCCACCACGTGGCCTTTGCTTTCCCATGATCTCTCAAGGACGTGGGACCCATTTTCAATAATTATTTATTTTTTAAAATTAAAGCAAACATGGATTTTAAAATTTAAAAAAAAGTAGGGTACTAACTAACACTAATACAAAAATGAAATTTAATTGTATTATAAATCTGAAATAAATGAAATAGATACATTATAAATCTATACTAGTATTTAATAGTTATTAGTGGTTAAGATATAAAGGTCGAAGGAAAGTAACATGTTAATTCTATACTACACCGCCTATTTCAGCATTTCGGAAAAATTCAAAAATATGCATGAGCACTATTTATACTATATTAGAAAATAATATTGAGTTAAAATTTCACGAATGTCCTAATACGTTGAATTTTATTTTAAATACAAGTCCGACCCTTAAAAATTCAAGGTAGCGGGTGATTTACATTCAATTTGAAGTGTGTGTTTGTCAAATAAGTGATGTAATATTTCCTGAAGCATGTGCTTGTACTAAATCAGGTATGATTTGGTTAAATTTGAGTGAAAAATCTTTTTTAAAAAAATTTAATGGCCACAACAACATTTTTTGAACTTTCGGGCAACATATGTAAATATATTTTCTACCACTCACGTTGACCCAAAAAACCTTAAAATGGTAATTTCACATTTCGCGAGTCTTCAATTAGGTTTCGAACTACTAAATTTTGAAATTCGATGTTTCCAACATTCTTGGAGGGACATAGGTGAATAAAGTTAAAAGTTTGTATAAATGCCGAAATTGAAATCCACTTGAAGGAATTTCTAACAAAAATTCTAACTAATATTGTACTTTAACACCATCAAATTTTCATTCGAATTACAACACTAAAGAGTCAATGTGTTAATCTCTTGAACCTTTGTATCGTAACTTGTAAACACTAGTAGTAAACACTACTGATTTGTTCTACACCACATATTTCTGCACCTCAGAAAAATTCAAAAATTTGTACGAGCACTATTTATACTATATTAGGAAATAGTATTGTGTTAAAATTTCACGAATGTCCTTAATAGGCTGAAAATTATTTTAAATACAAGTCCGACCCTTAAAAATTCAAGGTAATAGGTGATTTACGCTCAGTTTGAAGTGTGTATTTGTCAAATAAGCAATGTAATATTTCCTGAAGCATGTCCTTATACTAAATCAGGTATGTTTTGGTTAAATTTGAGTGGAAAATTTTGGAAACAAAAAATTTTAATGGCCACAACAACATTTTTGAAACTTTCGGGCAACATATGTAAATATTTTTTCTACAACCCACGTTTACCCAAAAAACCTTAAAATGGTAATTTCACATTTCGTGAGCCTTCAATTAGGTTTCGTACTACTAAATTTTGAAATTCGACGCTTCCAACATTCTTGGAGGGACGTAGGTGAATAAAGTAAAAAGTTTGTATAAATGCCGAAATTGAAATCCGCTTGAATGAATTTCTAACAAAAATCCTAACAACTAATATTGTACTTGAACACCATCGAATTTTCATTTGAATTAAAACACTAAAGAGTCAATGTGTTAATCTCTTGAACCTTTGTATCGTTACTTGTAAACACTACTAGTAAACACCACTGATTTGTTCTACACCACCTATTTCTGCACCTCCGAAAAATTCATAAATTTGCACGAGCACTATTTATACTATATTAGGAAATAATATTGAGTCAAAATTTCACGAATGTTCTTAATACGTTGAAATTTATTTTAAATACAAGTCCGACCTTTAAAAATTCAAGGTAACGGGTGATTTATATTTTAAAGTTTTTTGGGTCAACGTGGGTGGCAGAAAAAATATTTACATATGTTTGCCTGAAAGTTCCAAAAATGTTGTTGTGACCATTAAAATTTTAACTTAATTAAAAGAAAAACCTCATTGTTCAGCGAAAACACACTAAGACCCTGTTTTATAGGGCTTATTAGTTCAATTCAGTCCAGTTCAGTTCTGTTCTGTTCAGTTCAATTCAATGCAATTTATTGAAATTCAGGTTAATTCAGTCATGCTGATTATTTTTTCAGTACATTAATTTTTCACTTCAGTTCAGTTCAGCAAAAATAAAACTTTACCAAATAGCTAAACATGGATTAAATTAAGTTTAACTATTTAAAAGACAAATCTTTCTTCATTATCAATACTCACAAACAAAATTGAGTTTAATTACATAATAGTTAATCCTTAATTGAATTTCTATAAAATTTAACATCTAACTTGAAAGAGCACAAAAAAAAAAAAAAAAAAAACAAAAGAAAAAAAAAATGAAGAAAAGATGAATGTGGGATTGACACGTGGGGGGTGGCATCCCCGGGGGAGAAATATAATTCTCCGTCAACGCATATAGTTGCTTCAGAAAGATGCCAGAAAATCCTAGAATATAAAGTATCACTCCGTCCAGCCATAACTGCACACTTTTTGGTCAATTTTTTCAGAGCATGTTTGACCGTGAATAACTTTATTTTTATACATTATTATGGTCTAAAACTTTTATAACTAAAAAACAGAGCGCATTGTGAATCTAACCATATCCCATATAATATTATTATAGCACTTATGCCAATTGCAATTTATGGTCAAACATGCCCAGACAAAGTTGACTAAAAAGTGTACAGTTTCGGCAGGGACGGAGGGAGCAGTATACATCATCATCAATAACCGTGAGGATCAAAACCGGTAGTCATGCCGTCGCCGGAAAGTGCCTGGTTCAAGTGCACGCATAGTTGCTCTTAAGGCTTTTTTTTATTATTAATAAAGGAAGAATCATCATGGCTTAAATCTGAGAATCAAAGTGTAATCACAGCGAAAAATGCCAACAATAATTTTTAATACAAATTTGTGGATTGCTACTCTAGAAAACACATTTGTCTTGTGGCTGAATTCATAAATTATGTGAGCTGATAATTTTAATTCCAAACCATAACAAGTTACCATGGGCATAATGCCGTGCCAAATAATATAATCAATTTCTTGGACCAAACTATATAATATATACGTTGAAGCCTTCAGCTCGAAGACATTGCCAATGAGCTTCTATCAGTTTTCCACGGGCAGATTCGCCATGCTCCACGATTCATTCATCTCTCAGCTTCTTTCTCGAACAATCTCTTCCGGCTACCGATGCCGCACAAATTCAGCACACAAGTCGCCTTGTATAAGGTTTGCTCTACCGAAACGGGATCTCATCGGTAAATTTGTAGGTCTAAATGAAATATATGAAAAAGTTATGGAGGTAATACTAATTAAATTTTAGTCCAAGAGTTCTTGTAATTTATAACGTGCCCCACCATGTATATAGGAGTATTAGTTATGGAATTAATTTCGAAAGAGTGTTAATTTGGAAATTAGTTTCAGGAATAAGGTTATTTTTTAGGCTAAAAACTTGAACCTACAATTAAATTTCACAAGATATTTCCACAACCCAATATCCTAAATCCACAACCCATTTAGTGATAAATTTACTTAATCACCCCTCATTAAATTTAGGATTTAATTAACATTTATTATATCATTTAAATCCCTTAAATTTTGAATAATAAATTTTGGATTCAAGTTTTTGTTAAATTTAATTGAAAGCCCAAGAAATCCTCAAAACCTTCAACATTCATTCAACACCTTCAAATTTAGGCCCTATTTGCTTTAACTTATTTCTTGGTGAACTGAACTGAACTGAACTGAACTGAAGTGTAAATTAATGTATTGAAAAATAGAATCAGCATGACTGAATTAATATGAATTTCATCAAATTACACTTTCACTGAAATGAACTGAATTGAATTGAACTGATCTACAGATAAGCTCTGACAAACATGATGTGAATTTAGTCAATTTACTTATTAATGTGAATAGCTACGTGAAATTTGTAGAGAAAATTGATAAGAATATTTTATACTATATATAAAGAGTGGGGTACATTTCATGAATTAGAGTTTGATTAGGACTAAGTTTCATAATAATAGCTAACTAAAATTAAATTTTAATAAGAGATATTTTAGTAAAATTTACCCTAAATGAGTTGTAGATTTAGGATATTGGGTTGTGGAAATAGCATCCCCCTTAGATTTAACAAAAACTTGAATCCAAAATTTATTATTCAAAACATAAGGGATTTAAGTGAAATAATAACTGTTAATTTTTTTTTTTTTTGAAGAAAATTCATTCAAGGTCCTGGGAAACGCCCAGAAGCGATTACAATGAGTGGAATTGACATCCAATTCGACTAGTCTATTACAGAATAACCGAACCACATGGCAATCAGACTAATTATGTCTGCTATTACAGCTTAAGAGATCCAATAAAAAATGTAATACCGCCCTCAGGGATATTATCTTGAAACTGTGAAAATCACATCCGCTTGGCAGAGAAGAGCGACTACCGCATCAATTACTGCGCCAATCAGGGATCCGCTACAACCGCAACACCACTTGATCCAAAACATGATCTAGGTTCTTCAAACTGCAAGCACCTTGAAACCCCCAAATCACGAAACGGAAACACGACCCGTACAATCGGATCGGGAACAATAAAACAAATAAAAAACACGATCTTTATAACCAGATCGGAAAAAAACTTCGATATAAATCAAGATTTAATCGAAGAAACTCTTATTTGTGGATTATTCACACTTATTTCACCGTAAATCAATAAAGAGAAGAACCATTGCTTCCACATCTTCCCATGATAGGAAGATGGGGAAGAAAATCAAAGGGAAAAGAGGAAGCGGCGGCCACAAGATGGGAGAGAGGGTTTAAGGGAGAAGTGTGGATGGTAGCAATACGAAAACTCAAATAATAAATGTTAATTGAGTGGTGATTAAGTAAATTTATGCACTAAATGGATTTAGATTTTGTGAAAATTAATTAATAAAATCAAGACTGTGAGGTTCCCATGGCTGCACCTGCACTGCCTGTGTATCTAATTAGTCTTTCCTTATCTAGTAGAATCCGTTTCCAGGTTTCTGAGAAACTGAGGTTCTTGTAGATTACAGTATCACAAAGCATGGCTCTCAAATTACAAGTAACATTTTCACCTCAAATTCCGACAACTTTTGTTTTCACCAGCAAAAACCTAACCTCAAGAACAAGCAGAATCACATGTTGCATTTCCCCACCTGGCTCCAAAGAGGAGGCCATAGCTCAGGCCAAGAGCTCCCTTTGCTCCGCCCTAGAAAAGCCTCTCAACAGGAACCCCAAGCTCGCCGGAAAAATCAAGAAACCGAAGCAGCCCAGGTTCCGTGTCGAGATTCCGGTCATCGATGATTCCCCGTCTTCTCTTGTTCAGCTTGCACTTCAGGTGTTCGGAGAAATGCCCATCAGGACAAAGAGGCCTAAAGTCAGAATGCTGATCATCTGGCCAACTGAAATATTGAAACAAGCTGGAATGGAAGCGTTTGAGTCTCTTGCTGGGAATGTTGTTGTAGAAAGTGCTGATCTTTCTTCGGTTTACGATGAGGGCAGGGGAGCATTGAGCTCGGCTGATGTGGGAGTGTTTTTGGCGCCAGATAGTTCAGACTTGGCGGTTATCGAGGCTGTGGCTGATGATCTGTATCTCAAACCAGTGGTTTTGTTTAATCCCAGGTGGGGTTTTGAGGAAGAAAGTGATTTTGAGGGGTTTGATGATTTTCTTGGCTCATTTGAGGTGGTGTATTCATTCATGGGGTTGGAGGTTAGAGGGATTTTCAGTAAGAGAAAAGGTGTTATAATTAAGGTACTGAGAGAGAAATGGAGTGTCTTGGTTGAAGAGGATGAAGGATTCAAATTGGTTTCCAGTTTCAAAGCTCGCCCTTCGATCGCAGAAGTAGAGATTGTTCTGTACAATTTGATGGCTATCAACTCCCCGATCACCAAGTCTGCCAAGTTCTTGAAGGATCTGGTTTCGAACGCCACTGGCAAGAAATAGGTGCATTTGCAGAATTCAGGTTTTGTTGTCGTGTTTAACTAGTTAGCTTTTGTGTTAATCATTTGTTGTTCTTCTCAAGCCTTTGCCTTTTGAGTTTGTGCTAATGAGATATGTGATCCCATTTCTTGCTTTTGTTTAATGTTGTGACGTTGTGAGATGAAATACAGAATGAACCAGCCAAAGTGGCTGTGACGGAATCTATCATATTTCCAAAAAGAAAAAGATAATCAAGAAAATATTATATCCTTTGAACACCAAAACTTCAGAAACAAGAGGCCACCGTTTTGAAGCTTTTCTGTGTGGTGTGATCTCCTACATGTGTGGAGACTTGCCCACCTCGAGCTTGTAAACATGACCCTTGTCTTGCGTTTGCTTATATACAAACTGGCCGGTATCCTTTTCCCTCAACTCCATTTTAATTCTCTCTAATGTTGCACACCTTGATGAATTTATCAGAGAAGTTCACATATTTAGTCCACAGTGGTCGAAGATGAGGAAACGCTATGTCTAGCCAAGGCTTTGCTCTGCCATTGAAGTGGATGACACCTGCATTTTCAGCAGCAGAAACTGTCGTGTTTTCTTGGTATCCTAGTCCTAGCATGTGCCAGAAGGGGTCAATAGCATGGACATGGCCATGGAATGCTATTAGGCCAGGTGGCAATGTTCCTAGCTGCCATAAACTCAAGTCTGATTTCAAGTTCTGCCAAGAAAAATGGAACATCAGTTGTTTGATCATTCTGTTGTTTCCATCCAAACTTTGATGCAAAACAATTCGTTATCTTTTGTTTATTATTACCTGATCAAGCCAGTGATGGTATGTCTCGCTTATGTCCGTCTTCCTCCAAGCTTCCAGATCGAAGATATTCATGCCATATGCCCAGGCACATTCATTAGGGCTAAAATTTTCTGCTATCAGTGGATGAGAGAAGTTTAGATAGCTTTTGAATTTCTTTGACATGACAAACTTATCCTCCCCTTGGCATGTTTCTACTGCTCCATTCACTTTTCCGTCCATGTCAATGTCCCATAGAGCAGAAAGATCAGTCTGGATCACAATGTCATCATCAAGGAAGACCACCTTGTTGAGGCTTGGATAAAGCTGCAAATGAGTTGCATATGAATATAAGACTCTATACTTACTTATGCTGTTATCTTAGGTATCAGAAGTTTACCTCTGGCAAGTGAATCCTTATGTGATTCATCGGTGAATTGTACTTGGGACTGAGTGCTTGCAATTTGGCTGCAATCACATAAGGCTTCTCAGTACTGTTTGCCACAATAGCTGATGAGCCTCCTCTATACTGTGACCGCACTTTTTGGTCTTTCTCCATTGCTTCCAGGACCGGGATTTTGCCCTTTGTTAACCAATCAAAATGGTGCAAACCTTTCACCTCAATGATCGCAGGAGTCAGCTGGTGCAATGAGAACCAGGCTTGCATGGGAGAGTAAGTCTTTCTGTCGGTTATTATATGGAGGACAACTCTTTCAGGGCTCAAGGAGTTTTTCACAAGTGATGATGCAACAACTGAAGCTGCAAGAACATTGTCTGAGGCCAGAACAAAGTGGAAGTACGAATTATCAACCAGGGCGGGAACTAGTTCTGCTGATGGGAGCTGGAGCCGAGCATCAGCATTCGTGGAGTGCTCGTGAGCTAATCTTAGAGCAAGGCAGTACAGCTGTTTAGGGATGCTACTGGATGCCACATGGCGATAGAGGTATTCCTGAACTTTTGCATTTCTTGTTCTTTGTTCAAGGAGTGTGACCTGTGAAATTTGCATAAGCATTAGCATTAGTTCATGAAAGTTTATGCATATTGAAGGAAAATAAACTGTCATTTTCTTTAATGGTTTTATCGTACCATTGCCTTAAGCTTCTGTGCAAATGCCTTAGCATCAGGCTTACTATATCGTATTTCTGCTATGAAATCCTCTAGTGTTTGAGGGATTTCGGGTCCTCCTCTTGGCTCGTCTTGGTTTGTAGGTTCCTCTAGCACTTGATATATCACCTCTGGGACCTTGCAGAAAACAAATGAAGTTTAGTTTAGGTGACTGATTCACTTTGAGAAAACAGATGAACTAATTGTGGGATTAAGGAATTACAGCTGATTCTGTTCTGCTTCTTCCGAGAATTCTCGGTCCTAGCCTTTTTCCTAGGCAACCTGCATAGGATTAAATATTAGGCCTAGTGATACATATGTTTGTGAGATTTGGAGTTAATCAATTGGCACCAATTACTAGGTAAATCAAATGCAAAAAATGGTTATATTTATTTGAGCATCTTCCTTAAAGCTACATAACAAGAAGAAACATCCACTAGGAAGGCCATTCTTGATTTCATTACTATGATTAGCATCCACTATGAAGCCTTTCTCATCTTAACCCTTTACTGATTTCATACAACTTTTTGGTTTTCCCATAATTGTCTTACCTGTTCTAAAACATCATTACCTTAATAGTGAAAAGCCTCTTTTCTCAACTTTAATTCAAAAGGAAAGGAGTTTTTAGGCTGACTAAACAATCATTTACAGTAAATGAAAACAGGAAAAGTCATGTGATACTCCTGACTGTTATCATGAGATTAACGTTTGTGCTAGAGTCATTTCAGTTACATGCATACATTCCTAACATGTAAAGACAAACTTTTTTCTGGTCAATTCAAAATTAAAATGTTTCATAACTGAAATCAAATCATACCAATTGTGGAACACTTGTTTTCTCCGTCGATGCTATCCACGGCGGTGAGGACAAAGATGAAGCGGAGGAGGAAGGTGAAGAACAGCAGAGAGTAGAACACCATTCTGTAGGAGAATCTCCGGGATCCCGCCTTCACCTTGATAAATTCCTTGAACCCTTTCGATGGCAGCACGGTGACGTGCCGCAGGCTCGGAGATATATGCAGCTGCATTGTTCTGCTACAAGAATCAAGAAAACCCGAAAACCCGAGAAAAACCGCGGTCTTGGCCTGTTTTTTCCTTGCAGCAGATGGTCAGGCAAAGACTGCTGAAGGAGAAATGGTGTAAAAGGGAGGTTATTTTAAGGGTTGGTTTCAATAACCTGTCCACCTAACCTTGCTTAGCATGAGGGATAGATTAGTATGAAGTCTTGTTTGAAGGAAAAAGACATGGGACTTAGAGAAGGGTCAGCTGTGAAAACATGGTAAAAATTGCAAAAAACAATGTTGTTTTTTTGTTGTTGTTGTTAGCTTTGGCTGTTTGTTTATTTGTTTGTTGCCTAGTTTTGCTTGGATTTGGCTCCACCTGAGGTTTTTTGAAGGCTTTGAATGAAGAAAATGTGGTGTTGATTGGAACAGGGTTTCTAAATTGGAAAATGACTGGGATTGTGAAAGGTTGTTGGTCTGTTGGGAGTGAAAATCACAGCAAGATTGTGTTTTTCTTGTCCTAATAAGTAAGTTTACTCTTTTTCCCTTTATATCAGAAGAAAGGTGAATAATGTAAGTTTTTTTTACCTTGGTAAAAAAACACAAGATTTCAGATCTTGCCCAACTCTTAAAGTCCCTAATATTCAGTCGGGGTTTCCGTTCAATCTTCTGATGTATAGGGAATGCGCTTGATTTTTTCCTCACCAAAATAAAACAAAATTTATATTTTGATTTGTTCTTTTTATGATCTTTTGTTTATGTAGTAAGTTGTTGAATTCTTTATTCTTATATTAAAGGTTGCTTCTTCTTTTTTGAAAATTATATGAAAGGTTTGCTTGGATATCAAAATTGAGGTTTAAGAATCAAATGAATTTATTTCCAATATTAAGGATCAAAAGTTCCGGCCAAAATCAAGACATTGATATTTTTATTTAATGATAAAATTTGCTCTTTGCCAAATCAAGAAATTATTAAAACGAGAGTCAAAGAATGCATCTGGTACGTATTGGCAAGAACAATGTAATTATGACAAAATTAAAATTAATCATAATACTGAGGTAAGGTAATCAAGGAGTATAAATGCATCCACTCATTAAGTGCATTTAAATGAGAAAACGTTGCTAATTTCTTTGACCAATTTCAAAGTCTAAATATTTTTTTTTGGTAATGAAGAATTCTAAATCTGAAGATTGGTAGCAAGTAGCAAGTATGCTATGTTTATAATATTCCACTCGTTATTAAATTATATTTATATTCAAGCAAAATCTTATAATAGACCGTCTATATTTTACCAAAAAATATATCAGGTATACATTTAAATTGAAAGTTAATGGTTTTTCATTCAAAGGTGTTTAACTTTCAAACCAAGAGAATATTCTATTCAGCTAAACAAATTCATTTATTTCTATTCTTTGTTCATTAACAAAAGTCATTTATACCATTTATTTATTTTTTTAAAAAAATTCTGTCTAATTATTACATTTCAGTTCTATTTACCAAAAATAAATTTAGCATTATTTTACAATTTTTTTAGTACTTGTAAAATTTAGTTCAACAAAAACTCTTGGGGAGTAATGTTCAATTTAATCATAAATATCATCAAAGTGTAGCAATCGTCCAATCACGCATTATTTTCTTTCAATATGCCAAGTCCAAGCAAAAAACATCACGATGCATGACTTTTTCATCCACTATGATTGAGATTGACCGTGAGATCACGGTCCAAACTCCAAAGTGATGACAATCAGTAAATCATTATGAACTGAGTAATCAGGGCCAGAAGAAAAATCCTAGTATCAGTGATATTACACGCCATTGTTTTCCAACCCTTTCTCAGAATCTAGCCGCCATGGAAGTATTGGGAGCTTTAGTCAGCTCCTTGCTTGCAGAGCCCTGCAGAAGAATGTTCTTCTCAGTCCAATCCAAAATCAAGAAAACCCTCCATTTCCAGTCCTACTTTGATGATCTTGACCTGCATATGAAGGACCTGGTGAAGAGAAGACACACAGTGAAGGAAGAACTAGAAACCTCCCAGAAAACAGGCCTAGTTCCAAGAACCTGTGTTCAAGAATGGCTGCAAGAAGTCGGCAGGTTTGAAGCTGAGCTCACAGCCATGAAGGAGGAAATCAAAGAACACGGTGGCGGAAACTGCGTCGTCGACGTTCGCTTTCTGAGGTCCAGTTTCAGGGAGAAGATGAGAGCATCAGTGTTAAAGATGGCTGTAAGTGCTAAAGGGCTGAAAGAAGCTGGCAGTTTTCCTGATGGTGTTGCTGCTCCGGTCAGGGCTGAGTATGTCCCGGGACCATGTATCGAAAACCAGTCCACCGGCGCTCGAAATATCGCTCGGGTTATGGATTTCTTGAGCAGTGATGAGGCTAAGAGGATTGGCATTTGGGGAATGGGTGGAGCTGGAAAGACCACCTTAGTCACCAATGTGAATAACAAGATGAAGAGTGCTTCCTGGCTGAAAGAGCCTCCTTTTAGTGTGGTTATTTGGGTCACTGTTTCGAACAAGATGGAAGAAACATCAGATTTGAAAAGGGTTCAGAGGCAAATTGCAGACAGGTTGATGATGGCGGTTTCCGACGATCAAGAACTGGTCAGAACTGCCATTCAGCTGCATGAAAGGCTTGCGAAAGAGAGGTTTCTGTTGATTCTTGATGATGTTTGGCATCCAATCAGCTTAGACGATGTAGGCGTTCCGCGGCCTGAGGTTTCAAGAGGTAGCAAGATTTTGCTGACTACCAGGTTTTCTGAGGTTTGCAGATCAATGATGATTGATAAGGTGCTCAAGATTGAGGTTTTGAATGAAGAAGAAGCTTGGTTGCTTTTCAGGGAAAGTGCTGGAGAAGTTGTTGATTTAGAACAGATTAAGCCTGCTGCTAAAGAGCTTACCAGGGAATGCTGTGGACTCCCTTTGGCTATATGTCTTGTCGGTGCATCGATGAGGGGGAAAACCATGGTTGAGCTGTGGAAAGACGCGGTTTCCACTCTTCGTCGGTCTGAGCCAGTGAGCAAAGGGATAGAGAGCAAGGTTTTCAGCCCCTTGAAGCTGAGCTTTGATTCTTTGCCTGATGAAAAGGTCAAATCTTGCTTCCTTTTCTGTTGTTTGTATCCTGAGGATCATTTGATTGATGTGGATGAGCTGATATGGTACTGGTTAGCGGAAGGCTTGCTCGATCTTGATGATCACTCAAGTTTAGAGCATGTAAGAAACCGAGGAATATCCATGATTGAATGCCTGAAAGACCATTGTTTGCTGGAAAGTGGACAGAAAGCCACTGTCAAGATGCATGACATTGTTCGTGATGTCGCTGTATGGATCGCTTCGTCCAAATCAGTAGTCAAGTCAGGCTTAGGGCTGAAAAGGATGGCAAATGTGAGAGAACAAACCTTAAAGTCTGCTGAAAGGTTGTCTTTCATGTTTAACAAATTACATGTCCTGCCTGAATCTTTCCCCAGCTGCCCTCTTGCAAAAACCTTGCTTCTTCAAAGCAATGATTCGCTCGAACTTATCCCCAATGATTTTCTAGAAGCATTTTTAACTGTCAGAGTCCTGGATTTTAGTGGCTGCAGCTTCAAATCGCTGCCTCAATCTCTCTGTCGTCTTGTTGATCTTCGAGCACTGATTCTCACGCAATGTAAGTACCTACAAGATATCCCTTCAGTTTTGAGGTTAGTGAAACTCCAGCTTCTTAACCTGTGTGGAACAAATCTATCCTCATTGCCTGAAGGGCTGGAAATGACAGACCTAAGACACTTAGATCTGTCTGAAATCAATAATTCGATAGCCATTAGGCCAGGAGCCATAGCCTCTCTGCATAACCTAGAAATCTTATGTATGACTAGGAGTACTGGAAAATGGCTGTCTGAATCCCTGATAGAGGAAGTATTATCACTCGAGCAATTGAGCTCGTGTAGCATATCTCTGTCGGGAGTTGACTGCAACGTTTTGCCAGGTGGTCATTTGTTTGACAGGATCAAGAAGCTAGAGAGGTTTATGATTCATGTTGGATATGGCCATCAAAGATACTCAGCAGGCTTAGACGATGAAAGCACCCGTAAAGTGATTCTTCGGGGGATTTCATTCTCTGAAGAATGCACTGGATGGCTCTTCTGCAATGCAACTTCTGTCGAGTTGTTCCGCTGTGAAGGGCTGAACCAAATGTTTGAGAAGATAGCAGCAATGCCATCTGTTGGCAGTTTTAACAGTTTACGCAGGCTGGAAATCGCTCATTCCAACAGTACATTTGATCTGACAACAAATGGAGATGCAGAGTTTGATCTCCTACCAAACCTGGAGATCCTCAGCCTCCACGATCTCCCTAAGGTAAGGGATTTTGCGCGATTTGCAGACATTCTCGGGCTCAGGTTCCAGAAACTGAGATTGATTAAGGTAGCAAGATGTCCTAACCTGAAGTACCTGTTTTCTCTGGGAGGCATAGTTCCTAAGAAACTTGGGGATCTAGAAGAAATCAATGTCGATTCATGCGAGGAAATGGAGGAGCTCTTCAAGTCTGAATCATCTGGACAAAGCCAGGCACTCAGTCTCCCACTTGATGCTGCTTTTCCGAGGCTTCGGAAAGCAACTTTCAGGAACCTTCCCAAACTGTGTTTTTGCAACAACGTAATGAGTCTATGGGCAAGAACTGAGAAGATAGAAGTATTCAATTGTCATGGTTTAAGAAGAGTAATAGCTCATATGCAACATTTCAACTCTTCAAAAGAAATATGATTTCTATACTGTTCAAACCGACCTCTATTTATGAATCGGATGGAGTGCATTCAGTACATTTTTTTCCCAACAAAAGTAGAATCAAACAATAAAGTTTGAAAGAAGATATCACACTAGATTTGCCTTCAAAAAGTTGTAAAATGTACTAAGCATTTACAAATCATGATTCATGACTAGCCAACACATGTTTTTTGTTCTATTACTTGCAAAATGGCATAAAGTAGCACATTCTTCAGTTCCAGATGTGCTTCTGACAAACGCCATCTTGATCTACTCATCTTCACCCATTATATAAACAACTGCGCAAAAATCACATAGAAAATTAACAAAACCACACAAAAACCTGCACAGAAAACGGCACAAACAATGCACGTAGCAGGCACAAAATAATGTACACAGCCAGGACCAAAATGCCCGTAACCTGCACAAAAACTGCACACAGCCAGCACAAAAGCGTCCACGAAAACTGCACATACCCAGCACAAGAATGCACAAACGATTTTAGACCCTACCTTTAATCAAAGTCACTTGAAAAACCAGTGAGGGGGCTCTCCTCTTCGAGCCCAAGTGTACTATTATTTATAAAGTCAGAATTTTTCTCTGTCACTGAGTCTTCTCTAATATGTACAATCTCAGGCTGACATGTATCTGCAATGGGGTGACCGGGATTATTTACAAAGCCCCCGTTGCTTATGCATCCTAGCATCGCATTGTCATGCCAACCTAGTTCTTCCATAGAGTTCACTGCAGTGCCACCACTGGTCATCGTGTCTAAAGAACCAAAACTGTTTTTAGACACTACAGGGTTCTGACGCCGCAGTTCTCCATCGCTGGGTTTATTAACCACTTCCCTAAATCACAAAACAAAAATATATTCAAAAGCAAACTAAATTTGTAGTCGCAGCCCAGGGACAGGCAAATGAAAATGATGACATATATCACCCAACACAACGGAGAATTTTCAAAAAGGTATTAAAGAAAAAAAAGAAAAGAAAAAAAGGACGCCTCCTACCTCCTAGGCTCTCCTACTATCTTCTACCTTCAAATCTCAAGCATTAGATTACCACAAAAGGTAGCCTCCCCAACCAAATACTTTTCCCACAAAGACAGATAAGAAAACATGACACAATAAAGCTAACAAGCAATCAAAAGAAAACTAGTACAGCATTTGAGGGGACCTTCCAGGTTGGAACTTGGGATCTTGAAGATAATCAAACACTGGAACTAACTCCTTACGGCTCACTTCTATCGTGCGAGTAGGGATTCTTTCAATCTCAAACTCCCCACTTAAAGAAGCTTCATTGCCCACATGCATGTCATCTCTTGCCATGGCATGGAAATACACCTGTCAAGAAACATCACGTTATTAAATCTCCAACACAATAATAACAATTTATTCCTTCATCGAAAAATAAATTACCTCCGCTTTGGTCCACAGTGGAACCTGTGGAGGATGCATAACCAGCTCTGCTTCAGATATATACATCTGGTATCTTTCCTCTGAAGCTATCTTATCTTTCGAAAGTGTATCCTTGACCTCAGAAGGGACACCTTTCTTCATTCCCATTCCTTCAGGATATACCTTCCTGCTATCTGAATATCCATTGTCACCATAAATGTCAATGTTCTCTTCTCGCTCTTTACGATTATGTTTCTCGTGGATATCCCACTTTCTCATTGCTTCAATCACCAACTTTGAATCACTGTCAACGGATGAATCATAGGCTGTGCTCACCCCTTGCACAGACATCACAGAATCTGATCCAGAAGGAACTCGCATCTCATAGTGCACTAAACAGCCAGGAGATGAGAAAACCAACATGTGACAATTAGTCTTCAAAAGGCTAGTATCTGGATACAAATAACTGCCTTTGCAGTAATGGAAGGTTGCTGCAACAGCCCCGCACTGATTAGTCGTCCTTCCTGTTGCAGCCACAGCAGCACCAGTTACAGTGTTCCTCCAACCATTGCTTCCACTTCTTATTCTGCTGACAACAGAGAGTGTGACTGGAGATGCTGAACTCAAGCAGCTTGATTGCATTCCGGAATTCAATGATGAATAACGGGGTTCAGGGTAACGATGCCCTTCTGACCCAAAAGGGGAAATCGCAAAAAGATGACTTGTCCCTCTTGAAGAACTAATCATGATCCATTCGCTATCCCGGCTAAAACTGATGTCTTGTATTAACTGAAAATTGGCGTAAAATAAGGCACGTAAGAATGGAAAACAATGACAAGCAAACACTAGAAAAGGACTCCAGCAAAACTCAAGTACTCACAGCATTGGTGAAACCACGCTGCAGCTTGTAAAGATGCACATAAGAGGTCCCAGAACCATCCTGCGGTAATATGCGGAAAACATTGATGTTATGGCCATGGACCGAGGCTGTTACAAGAAGAGTGCCACTAGGATCAAAGCACAACGAGGAGATTGGGCTGGTGTGCGCTCTAAACTGCGAGATAACAGTCTTCTGAACAGTATCCTTCACAATCACCTGCCAACAAAAGTTGGAGGAAGTAAAACAACAGTATCTTAAACCAACTTAGACTGTTTTTTCTATAAAAACTATATGAAGTACAGAAAACACAATCCCATCATGAAACAATAAACACTGATCCTATTTCTATATCTGTTACAATTATGATCCTATTTCTATATCTGTTACAATTATGATCCTATTTCTATATCTGTTACAATTATGAATGCAGACCTGAATAGCTAATTATATGTGCAACGTGCAGATCTGAATAACTAATTAAATGTGCAACGTGCAGATCTGAATAACTAAGTAAATGTGCAACGTGCAGATCTGAATAACTAAGTAAATGTGCAACGTGCAGATCTGAATAACTAATTAAATGTGAATCGTGCAGACCTGCATATGCATAACTAATTAAATGTGCATCGTGCAGACCTGAATATCTAACTAAATGTGCAATGCAATACTGAGGAAAGTGGTTGCAATAGTTACAAATGTAAGTTGACAAAACATACCATTCCAACATTTTCCGCATCATCCGATTGCTCGTTAATAACTCCGGGCACGGTAGCACGCGCATTCCCAGACTGTGTCCCATCAGGCAGCAGCTCAGAGTAATACCTGGAGAGCTTTTTATATCCCATATCTCCAAGAGTCATAATTCCAGTGGCTAGATGCTTGCTTGATTCCCTTGCATAATGAGCAACCAGACTACCATTTGCCAAAGGCCCCGGGAATCTAGCAGCAGCAGTAAGTTCTTGTGGGCTTAATCTTCCAGTATTTGAATTATCAACTGGACTCCCACTATAAGCCACCCAACGTGGGCCAACTGCAAGAGGACCAAAACCAACACCCAATCCACAGCCTGCCGGAACAGGATTCGTGAGAATACTATGCTCCATTTTCAATGTTGCCGCATCAAAAATATGTATCTGAGACAAAAAGATACAATGATTAACACAAAGACGCAAAAAAGTAACATTGACCACAGCCATTTAATAAAAAAAAGGAGGTACCTGTGATGCTTGTAAAACAGCTATAACTCGAGAACTGCATCTGACTAAATGAACAATTGATCTGAACTTCAGCATATCCACGTAGGAATGAGATCTTAGTGAATAGAACTGAACAACAGTAGGCATAACAATTCCATTAGGTAACTCATGGCCACCCTGGGTGGTTCCATTATAACGAGCAGATTCTGGAACGCTACTCCCTCCTGGGAAGCCCCCATCACCACATATTATCATCACAGGACGACTATTGACAAACTTATCCTTGGATTTCTTTGATGGCAACAGCTTAGGTAGTATTTGCATAAATGAAACAGGACCATCTCGCCTAGAAACCACATTACTCACATTGTTCACATCATCAACATCCCAAACCTGGAAACCATGAGGATATCCAAGCAAAAGAACTTGTCTGGAGACACAACCATCACATTCTAGTGTGTCAAAAGCAGCCCAGTGTACCTACAGTTAAAAAGAAAAATCAATATATGTATTGAATTTAATTTCCAAGATATCACTACAAATGAACAAACATATGCTGCAAACATGAACTCTATTTCTGCAAGTGGTACCACTCAGAGATCACAACAGACTGATTATGAACATGGCTTCACATAACCACCTCAATTGTGAAAGCACAGATGAACTATGTATGCCATGATTTCCATTGTGGGACAAATGAACTAAGTCTATATGTAACCCTACCTACTCAATTCTATGATAGTCTAAAGGTATGAAAATCAGAAAATTGTCACACGAACACTGAGCTTCATTAATTGCACCAAGACTTTTAACCTGGATGGTATCACCTACGTGAAGGCGTGACCTAAATGACATAAATGGATTACCAGCTGTGAATACGACAAATAATGAGAACCAATTATGGAATCCAACAAACTGGTTGCATTGGAGAGTAAGAAACGGAAACAAACCCTAGTCAAATAAAGAAAATTTAATGAACAGATAAAAAGTGACAAACAGCTATTCTCGCAAGCGACAAATATTTCCTTTTTGCCCAATTTTTCCACATCATCATCTTCTTCTGGGCATTTTTGAACTATTAAAGTAGGGATAAAAAATATAATGCTCAACGTAAACAGAATTTTTGATCTTTTTATGATTACAGGGTAAATACATCAAACTGTAATTTTCCAACTACCTTTCTCAAGTGAAGTACAGCAACAAACATTCGTCTACAATGTGAAAGGGGCCGTATACACATATGCCATTTGATGTTATATCAAAGCCCTTAAAATATAATCTACAAAAAAATGGTACTATCATGCCTCCCATTCTACACTTACAAGATATCAAACACAAGTAAGAGAACCAAAAATCTCTAACACCAAAAAAATTAGAGAGCTTCTTTAATGGTAGACTGTAGGTTATAAAAAGCATCAATTTTCCATCTAACAGATCTCACAAACCCCACAACTTCTTAAAGCCAAAAATCTCTATATAAAACTACTCAAGTAAACTACCAAGACCAATAGAATGAAATACCCACATTACAAATTGCATAAAAACTTGATTAATCAACTGATCATTACTGAAACAAAAATGCAAAGTTCCTACAGGTGTGAGACCAAACACTTTCCTAAAATTACACAACCATAAACTCAGCTCAAGAACCACAGTTTCAACTAAATCACAAGCTCTAATAACAATCATGTCACCCAAACAATGAAATCAAGAGCAACATTTACTCACCTGATCGCGAGTAGAGTCTGAATCCCTATCCACAATAGAGGATGCAGCAGACGCCGCAGACTTCACTGACGAAGCAACACTAGAAGCTCCAGAAGAAACAATCCTGAAGTACCCCGAAAGAGCACGGAATGAACTAGGTATGATCCCTCCTCCCCCACCGCCATTCCCACCACCCCCACCACCGCCAGCACTCCTCATCTCCAATCAAGAAAGAAAACTAAAAACTTTGTTTTCTCCGCACCCTTGATCATAAGCTCCCCATAACGCACCCCATATATACTACCACGAAAAGAAAACCTTAAAAGAAACAATTTTCTCTCAAGCTCAAAGGTGTCTGCATCAACAGCTTCCAACACAGAAAAAAACAGTCACACAGTACTAGAAATCAAATGATTTCCTCGTGGCCTTCTGAAAATTTCCTCCAGCTGTATGAGATCAAACGCACGCGCTAGCTAATACTTCCAAGCCGCAACAACAAATCCCTATTAAAAACTTCTTTTGTTGTTTACTCCGATGATGACGATGATCATACCAATCCTATTTACACACAGTAGCTTTTTTTTTCCTCCTCTAATTTAAATATAAATTTGAACTACTCATATCAAAGAACTGAATTCTAGCAACTGATAGAAAAAATAAGCAACAAAGAATATGTGCAAAAGAATGAATCAAGGAATTTTCTGGGGGTAAAATTTGAATAGTTAGGGTTGAGAAAAATTATGGAATTTGGTGAAGAAGCGGGAGGGATGAGATTGAGGGATCGGATAATGAGTGGGGGCGAAGATACAATTAATCTCTCTTTTTGATCACGTCTCTGTCTGTAAACAAAAAATATTACATTATTATCGGTTCAATTATTAATTCATTTATTGATTGTTTCGTGATTAAATCATTAATCAATGTTTACTGTGGTCTATTTCTGCTCGGTTTGGGTTTTAGTAGACAAAGATAAATATAGAATTGAGAAATTATTTCTTATGTTGATTAGTATTTTTAGATTGTAATGTACCTAAGAAATTAAATGAAATAAGAGTGTTAATTCTTACTCAGCTTGAAATATTTAATGCATAAGTACATGCAAGTGTTTGTCAAATCGGTATTTGATAAAGTTAGAAAGGAAAGTTAAAATTATATTTCTTATATGTTAATTTTATTCCTTATTTAGTTTCTTATCGTCTAGTTTCTTTATATAGTATTGATAAAGTTAGAAGGACTCTTTTAGGTTATGAATATGATGTCCTTATTGTGACAATAACAAAATCGAGTCAATGATTTAGACGAGTCGATATAAAAATTTAGGTCGGTTCATAACTGAACTTGGGTTTGTTTCTGACCTTAAGGCGAGTATAGAACCGTTTAAAATGGTGAGTTTAGAAAACTAGATCCAATATTTTGGGTCTTCAAAGTCAACTAATGAGGGTTTAACAGTACATGGCTTCATTATTCACATACAAAGCTTATCTTGACCTTCTTATTTCAAGTATAACATAAAGACTAAATTCTCATAAAGTGCCCTTATATATCCAGAAATGTTAACAAAAAAAAGTATGATTTTTTACCATAACATCTGAAAATACATTTCATAACCTAAGTCTAATGATTTCAAAATTTTCATCACAAATGGTCATATGCTTTACACATGCCATATAGGGGCTTATGTCAGTTTTTTATTACTTAAGTCATATATATAAATGGAAGGTCACTTTCAATAAAATTATGCCCCATATACACCTAGTATTTGATGGTGCATAAGTGAGGAAATCACACTGCACAATACAGTGAAAAGCAATAAGATTAAAGTAACAAAGAGCATAAAGATAGAGTAGATCATCATCGCAAAGTGCAAAATATTTATATGTAAATGAATGTCATATATCCTTGATGGAAATATTAAATGTTATTTCATGTGTTAGAGACATATGTTGATATGCATATTTCAAGAGTTTTGGTGTAAGTATAAACTACTTAAATTTGCGAATTAATTATTTTTTTCTTCAATTAGACTCCTATCTTCTACCTCAATTTGTAGTAGTAAAACACTTATACGCTAATTAATTAATAAAGAAACTATCAATAGTAAAAATGCATAGATTTTGCTTTGGTATAATATGATAAATTTTAAAAAAATCAATTCAGTTAAATTTAATTCAATTTAGAAATGCATAGATTTGAATCTTCTAGAAAAAAATTCCATTAATAAAACTTTGGCATTTCCATATCAAATAACTTATTTAAAAAATGCCCCTAGTTACTTATTTAAAATGTATTTAGTCGGTCTTATTAGAACTTTTTTCTCAAATCATGTCATTTTTATAATTTTGATAAATTTACCGTTCTCAAATCAAAATTTCTAAAAAGGAAAGTACTTTACTAAAGTAGTACTAGTACGCTAAACTAACTTTAGGATGTCGGAGGCTTCTGAAATATTCTGACACTCCCTCCCGCGATCCAATGTTAATCATTCCCCTCATGAACGCCTGAGATCGCCTCCCCGCCGAAAGCCACTTTATCTCCGGGCCCCACTTCATCCGGCGCACGTGACACCCGCGCTACTAAACCCCCGGTGGCACGTGCCAGCCAGGCACCACCTCTCTCACTCTCTCATTCTCCCCCACCTGAATTCTCTCCCCGCCGCCGATGGAGTCCATTCTGGCGGTAGCTCTGGAGTACACGCTCAAGTACTGGCTCAAATCGTTCTCACGAGATCAGTTCAAACTGCAAGGGCGAACTGTGCAGCTCTCCAATCTAGGTATATTCAGTAGTTGCTGAATTTTCTGCGGATTGAAGATTTGTGCGGTGCCTTATCGGAATTATGTGTTGCTAATTTTGTAGATATCGATTGCGATGCCTTGCACGCGAGCGTTGGATTTCCACCGGCATTGAATGTTACCACTGCCAAACTCGGAAAACTTGAGATCCTTGTGAGCATTTCTGCAGTTCTTTACAGTTTTGAGCTGTTGCTTAGTTGAATTGTCGATTCTTATGTGTGATTGTTGTGAAGCTTCCTTCGTCTTTGAGTAACGTGCAAGTGGAGCCAATTGTGGTGCAAATTGATAGGCTCGACCTGGTACTGGTGGAGAATGACAATTTTGATGCTACTGCGAGCTCCGGAAGGTATGCCTGTGGAGTTGATGAGGTGTAGTTTTTTTAGAGGCGCTTTCTAGTCTTTCTAATATATGTTATTTTTGTAGTGCTCAAACAACATCAGCCAGCTCAACGAAGGGCAGTGGTTATGGATTTGCAGATAAAGTTAGTTTCCTTGCTTACTTGTTATTATGCTGATTAATTGTTCTAAGTATTGATTTATGTTTGATGTTGGCTTCTGTTCCTGATCACTAGCAAAGGACCTTTTATCCAATCATTTTGGTTATGATGTGTTGCTAAAATCTTAAGGCAAAACCCATGGTCATTTTTCATTCAAATATCATGGCTTTCCTATGATTTCATTTAATTTCAATTTCATTTTTTATGGCATTATATCATCTGTATGGCTCCTAGCTTCTGCACAAAAGAATTACGTGTTGTTGTTGTCTTCAGAATTTTTTCATTTATTGGGGTTTCCAGTTCGTGTAGCATATTAGTCACTTATTCTTAAAAGTTTTTTTTTCTTTTTTTCCCGGCATTCAAACATCCATTTCACGTTTGTCCCTTCATTCTTTATAACATTTTTATGGGATTCTCCTTTCAATCTTAGCCGTTCCATAGAATCATAGATGGTAACATAGAGCATTAAATGGTCTCAGATGCTGCATGTATTGATTAAGTTTGCAGACTTAAGTTCTTGCATATTGCTTTCATCTGTACTTCACCCACAGGCTCACACCTCTGAAATAAACAGATTGCTGATGGAATGACAGTGCAAATCGGTACTGTAAATCTTCTACTGGAAACTCATGGAGGTGCTCGACGTCAAGGTGGAGCTACTTGGTATTTATGAAAATCTATTCACTTCTTTTGTAAATTAGGGACACAAGTATCACTATCCACTTGGTATTTAATTCTCTGCTATCCTATAGTTGCTTGTATATATTCTCTATGCTCTTTAGGCTTGTTTACGAGGAACTTCAAGGGTCTGCAGGGCAGGGTGGTGCATTTTGAAATGCAATAGCATGTTTTGCATTTTATCTCAAAATTTTCATTCTCAACGGGCCTCCTTATATTTCCAATACATGTTTTTTATGTTTCTAATACATTTTAATAATATCATAGCACATATTTGCAAAATGTGATGCAATTCAAGCCCTTAGCATCTATTAGTCCCTTCTCACTTCATGCACCTTTTGTAGATACGCTATCATAGGTTTTGTGTGCTAAATTCTGATGATATCAATGACACGTTGGAAACATTTCAATACTTACCTTCACTAATAATTACTACAATAAAACCCTTTAGCATCTATAGATCCTTTTTCAACTTATGCACCTTCTTTTGGACTATGTATAGGCTTTGTGTAGTGACCTTTTAGGCATCAAGGAGAATTCAGCCTCCTTCTGCTGTTTTAATTTATAGTGTTTGTCAATTATGCACCTTCTGTTGCTTCTGCTGTTTTAATTTATAGTGTTTGTCAATTATGCACCTTCTGTTGCTGGAATGCCATTTCCTTATTCATCTTTGTTTTAAGTTGGTCTATATATTTCAGTTTCAAAAACTACAATGCTTTTTGTCAACTTGTTATTTTGTTCCTACTATCCTGGAGTAGTTGTTGGTAATGGGGCAGTACCTGAAGAAATCCAGATGTTTAAAAATGACATTTTTTAGTCTTATGAAGTAGTGTATCTTTAATAGTGAAAAAAGAAAATATTCTGTTATTGCTAATCTAGAATTCTTTCCATTTCCTTTTGTCTAACCAGGGCACCACCAATGGCGTCTATAACCCTCCGCAATCTTGTACTCTATACAACAAATGAGGACTGGCAGGTGGTAAATCTAAAGCAGGCACGAGCTTTTTCCAACGACAAGAGTTATATTTATGTATTCAAGGTATTTTTGTATAGTCCAATTTCAAGAATTGTACACAAGTAACCAATAACCTCGAATATGCACTTTATTCATATAGTTTTATCTACTTCCTTTGGTTGCAGAAACTGGAATGGGGATTTCTATCTGTTGACCTCTTGCCTCATCCTGATATGTTTTTGGATTTAGCATCCTCTGAGGAGGATTCTAGTGGTAAAGATGAGGATGGCGCAAAACGAGCATTCTTTGGTGGCGAACGTTTCATTGAAGGAATATCAGGAGAGGCATATGTAATATCAATGAGTACCTTATAATTTCTTATAAAATTTAAAATTTTATCAATGACTACTAATTTTTCTGTTATGTATATTATTTTTAATATACTTTTACTGATTACACCTTCTGTTGATATGCTCAGATAACTATCCAAAGGACTGAACTGAATAGTCCCCTTGGGCTTGAAGTCCAATTACACGTCCCTGAAGTTGTTTGCCCTGCTCTGAGTGAACCAGGCAAGTGTTATATTTCCCCTGCAATTTTTAATTGTTGCCAAGCCTTTCATCTAGTTGCGGCATTGTCATACTGTCTTTATTGTGGTTAGGGTTACGTGCTCTTCTACGATTTTTCACGGGATTCTATGGCTGTTTGAACAGAGGAGACGTGAATCCTAATGTTCAAGTAAGAGATGCTGGTCCTCTTTTGTTTTCACAGTAGTTTATCTTTTACAAACTATTTTGAACTGTCTGATAAATGTTTTCAAAGTTATTGACTGAACTATCCTTCTCTATAGCGATCTACAGAAGTTGCAGGACGCTCTCTCGTCTCTGTAATCATTGATCATATATTTCTCTGCATAAAGGATTCTGGTTAGTTGCATCATCTTTGATTTGATGAAATTCTGTTAGTCTTTCATAACTGTTCATCCGATGCTCGTGAAATGAAGCTGATTTTTTAGCTATATCATTTGTTAGACATTTAAGTGGAGCATTCTTAAAGCTTTTCTGTAACTTGCAGAATTCCAGCTGGTGCTGCAAATGCAGTCGCTTTTCTTTTCTCGGGTATGCTCTAAGTGAAGCAGTCCTCTTGGTTGTTAATTCCTGAGCTCTAATTAATCCCTCATTATTCAGTCCAGATGATTTTTTTTAAAGTCAATCATCGGGTCCTTGTTCTTGCAGGCTAGCATCTCTGATGGAGAAGAGTGTAAATGCTTGACACGGGTTATGACTGGTGGATTGTTTTTGAGGTTAGTAGTAATTTGTGTGATTTCTTATAAATTTGCTCTATGGGAACTCCAAGAACAGGACTAAAAGGCATTAGACCTTTATTTTTGTCTCTGTAATCTTTTTTAATATTGATTTGAAGAGATGGTTGATTAAGTCCTCTTTAATTTATTTTCTCCTGCTATTTCTTTACGAGAAGATAGTACTACTAGAATTCATATTCTGTAAATATTTTTTAAAATTTTATTAGCAATCGAATTCACATTTTAAAGTTCTGCTAACCCAGAATATTTCGTGCCTATAATACAGAGATACATTTTCACGCCCTCCATGTACCCTGGTGCAACCATCTATGAATGTTTCTTCAGACAATATTATGCCAGTTCCTAATTTTGGTATGATGTAATTTCATTTACTGTTGATGCAGTCCATATTTGGCTCTTATCTTTGTACATTTATCATATAATATACTTGTTTCCATTGTATTGTTTTCTACAGCTAAAAATTTCTGTCCACCAATCTATCCTCTGGGAGATGAACGGTGGCGTTTGAATATTGGCGCCCCTTTACTATGTCTTCACAATCTTCAGATCCAGCCATCTCCAGCCCCACCATTTTTAGCATCTCAAACAGTCATTAATTGCCAGCCACTGATGGTAAGTATCTGAACCAATGTTTAAGGACGCTAATTGACCGTCTTCTTGTACGTACTTGTTCACTTTTGCCACTTCATTTATCAGATCTACCTTCAAGAAGAATCTTGTCTGAGAATAGCTTCTCTCCTAGCTGATGGTGTTACAAGTGGTTCTGGTTCTGCTTTACCAGATTTCTCAATCAGTTCAGTCTTTTTTAACATGAAAGGGTTAGATGTAACGGTTCCTCTTGATAGTCAAGAACAAAAGTATGAAGCTGGAAGTCGTCTCACTGGTTCGCAGGGCTCTTTTGCTGGAGCTACCCTTCAAATTGAAAATTTGTTCTTTTCCGAATCACCTTCATTAAAACTTAAGTTATTAAACCTAGATAAAGATCCTGCATGTTTCTGTTTTTGGAAAGGGCAACCTATTGATGCTAGCCAAAAGAAGTGCATGAGTGGGGCGGCGCGCATTAGTCTATGTTTAGAAACCAGCGGTGACTCAGCTGGACATTCAAGCTTGTGGACGTGTGTTGAACTAAAAGGCTTTTGCCTTGAAGTAGCTATGGCAACTGTTGATGGAAGACCGCTGACAAATATTCCACCCCCTGGAGGTATTGTAAGAATTGGAGTTGCTTGTGAGCAGTTTTTGACCAACACTTCGGTTGAGCAACTATTCTTTGTGCTAGATTTCTATACTTACTTTGGTAAGGTTAGTGAAAAGATTAGTTTAGTTGGAAAAGGAAAACAAATTATGGGATCACAAGAATCTATTGGAGGGACGCTTATGGAAAAGGTTCCTGGTGATACTGCTATAAGTATAGCCTTGAAGGACCTGCAACTGAGGTTTTTGGAAACCTTTACAGCGGACAGTTATGGGCTACCTTTGGTCCAATTTGTTGGTGAGGATTTATTCGTTAAAGTTACTCATAGCACCTTGGGTGGTGCCATGATGATTTCCTCTGTTATACAATGGGAGAGTGTTGAGGTTGACTGTGCAGATGCTCAGACTGATAATAATGCCTTGGAGCTGGAATCAACTGAAAACATGAGGGTGTCAGAAAATGGCCACCCTCCACTGAGAGCTGTCTTTTGGGTGCAAAACCGGAAGACTCTTCATTCAAATGGCCATGCAGTTTCTGTTCCATTTTTGGATGTAAAGGTGGTCCATGTAATCCCTTTCAATGCACGGGATGTGGATTGTCATAGTATAAATGTGTCAGCTTGTGTTGGGGGTGTTTGCCTTGGAGGAGGAATGGGTTATGCTGAATCTCTTCTTCACCGATTTGGAATTCTTGGGCCAGATGGTGGTCCTGGTGAGGGTCTGAAAAGGGGGCTGGAGCAATTGTCTGACGGGCCTTTGTCAAAACTCTTCAAGCCATCACCTTTCGTGGATGAGTTTAAAAATAACATGAAAGGTAAGCCTTTAGAATATCTTAATATTTTGATTTTCATAGCATGTTTTTGGTACAAGTATTAGTTGTTCTGTGTTGACTTTGGTATCTGTACAGATGCAAATTATGAAGATGAGAAGGAGAACAGCCCCCTACAACTGGGAGTTCCAGATGATGTGGATGTAATAATAGAGTTCAAAGATTGGTTATTTGCTCTTGAAGGTGAAGAGACAGCAGAAAGTTGGCAGATCAATTCAAAAGTTGCTGGCCGAGAGGAGAGAAGCTGGCACACCACATTCCAGAAAATGATTTTAAAAGCGAAAAGTAGCCCAAAGCATGTGAAAAATGAAAAGAGAACATCTGATGGAATTCAAAAGTATCCTGTTGAGTTGGTCACGGTGAGAATTTCATTCTTTTTTGGAGTTATGTTTTCTTGCGTTTCCCAGTCTGTTCTTTGTATCGATCTGTGAGACAAATGCAGTAATGTTTATTTATTTTTTGGCATAAATTAAGGTCTATATCATGAAATATTTGCAGGTCAGTCTAGAAGGTCTGCAGATCTTGAAGCCTCTGGCTAGTAAAGGAATCATGGAAAACGGTGTGCCTGAAGAAGGGCAAGAACAAATTTCTGGGACATATGGAGTAAACGCTGAGGTTGACATAGGAGTTTCAGAAGATGAAGTTGATGACAGGGGAGCTAACTGGGTTGTAAATAACCTGAAATTCTCCGTCAAACAGCCGGTAAAGCTATTTGTACTTCATATTTGACTAACATCTCATTCACTTTGGGTTGTCATATGACATTTATTTTCAATCTTGATAGATTGAGGCAGCTGTGTCAAAGGAAGAGTTGCATTATCTTGTCCATTTGTTGAAGAGTGAAGTTGAATCAATGGGCAGAGTTGCTGCTGGAGTCCTTCGGGTGCTTAAACTAGAGGGATCCATTGGCCCTGCAGCAATCAATCAACTAAGTAATCTAGGTAATACCAAATTTTTTATGTAGTTTGATTTTCGTCTTACAAATAATACTTCCATTGATATACAGTTGAGCTCTTTGTAGGTGAATAATGCATAAGAATTCTAGCCTTTTAGATTAAAATACTGCAGTTTGAAGGGTGTGAATAGCTATTGTTTGAAATTTGCAGGAATTGAAGGTTTTGACAGGATTTTGAACCCAGGTAGCCCCAGCATGACCTCGAGCAGGAACAGTAGCCCTAGCTTTAGATCGAGCAGGCACAGTTTCAGCTCGTACCCCAGAACAAATGGTGGAATCCAGAATTTAAATATGGACTTAACGTTGTCCTCTCTTGAGGAAATGGTCTTGGATTCAAAGGCAAAATGTGCTGCTCTCACTTCTGAGATTGGCAGTCCTGATTTTTCCTCCGAGAATCTTGAGAATGTGAAACAATTGAGTCAAAAACTCGAAAGCATGCAGAAACTGTTGATTCAGTTCCGGGCTCAAATTTAAGTGATGTATCCTTTGAGAATCCCCAGCCATAAAGTGCGTACATTCTTTTTGTAGATATCAGATGCAGTAAAGCTATATCTTGAGATGAAGTTGGCAAATGTATAAAAGCATAATATGTATTGATAATTTTATCATCCCTTGTTTAGGTATAGGAAGTTTTGTTGTAAAATGAAGATATACTTGAGACTTGCAAGAATTATAGCCCCATAGGCATAAGTTTGCTATACCAAGAGATTATTAATTGTTGTCTTCGACTGAACCCAAGGCATGTTATCAGTTAAAGCTCGATTAGTGGCACAATAAATTCTGTTTCATACAAACATCATGTCAAATGCATATAGTAAAGTGTAGACATTATTGACATAAGTTACATCATCCCAGCTTCTTTGGACGAACAATTATGCCTAATCCCATACAGCTAAAGGCTAAAGCACAGATCTATGGTACACTATCAGCTATCATGATCATTGATCCATGGCTTAAGAACTTGCAACAACATCCCAACGCCAAATTGTACCATCTTCACAGCAGCTAAGAATCGTGCTGCATCATTGAAAAGTATACTAAGTAACCCAGACATGATGATGAATTTGAACCACGGTGTTGATAGTGGAATACATCTTACCTTCCATCATAGGACACAGCAGTCTGTCTAATTGGGGATTTGGATTGCACGTGAAACATCCTGAGAATTGTGTTTGTTAATTGTAATAGTCATATACAATATACATAAATGAAATATCAGGTGCTTGCACAAATAAACGAACCTAGAAATGAGGACAGGAGGGCTGGTCTGAAGATCCCATACAAAAATCTTTCCCTCCCGATTTCCTGGGATATATAACAAAGGTCACAACTCTGAATGGTTTAAAGCTCAATTACCAGCATATTTTCAGTCCTAAGGTAAAGCTTAGGACAACTTTGAATGGTGTAAAGCTCAGTTAACAATATCTGTGATGTAGTTATTCAGAACTTTTACTTACCTAAAGCTACAGCTTTGTAATGGAAATCACAGGAAAACTTGATGAACCAAATATCACACTCGGGAACTGGATACTTCTGAAGGATATCAGCAGAGCCCTGAATGAAATCATTATACAGCTCATAAGTGCAGTAATTCAACGCCTATAGAAACATCAGAACATTGTCTTTATATCCAAGTGTTTTCATTAGAAATCTTCTTACCTCCCCAGGAGAGTGTTCTTTCATTTTAGGTTCCCACAGCACAATTTCGCTATCAACGCTCTGAAACAGAGGAAATTGTGTGAGTCCAGAAACAAGAGACAACTCAATATGTCCAAATACAACCACACAAGTCCTCTCGATTTCTGCCATCTTTCAAAATTCAGGTTGGTGCCTTAAAGAAACCTCCAGACTCAACCCCAAGCTAGTTTTACTACCTTAAATACAAGTCAACAGAAGTTTTGCAACTTAAAAAGGAAAAAAGCTATTTTATAAGCAGGAAAACTTGAACCCCAATTATTCATCCCACCACCATTAACAATTGAATGAGCTACAGAGAGAGGGCTGCAGGTGCCACTAAGTTCAATTCAAAGTTAAGATGTTACCTTTGATAAAACGAAATCTCCAAGCCAGCGATTGCAGTCAACGTAGTTGGAGTGCACTGAAGCTATGAATGTCTGAACCAAAGCTAATCTAAGGTCAAATAAACAAACTTGAATTAAACAAATAGAAACCATTAGCAGCAGAAACTTACTGGAAATTGAACATATTTGGTAGGGAATTTGGAAGGCAGATCCGTCCAAGTAAATGACTTCTCCACGTACGTCCAGAACTCTGTAACAAGAGAAAAACAAAGCATTGGAACTTCAAATTCCTTCATAATAACGTTTACTCATTTTTATTTCTGTTCATGAACAGAATAAAGTAAGTTATTGAACACAATCACACTTTGCGGCAAGCATATGCAAAACTTAGTTCATCGTTCAAAAAGCTTACAACATTTGGGGTTAAAAACAAGGAAAACATTAATGGTAAAAACAACTGCCCTTATGAACTTGGAAGAATTCCATAAGATAGAGAGGGATAAGTAGAGAGGGTAGGGGGGCTTCTAGTACCTTTCATTGACCAAATTTTAACCGTGTTATCCATTCCACAGCTTGCAATACGATAGATGTCAGAGGGATGAAAATCCTGAAATTGCAACATACAGAAATTACAAATGCCAAACTTGGGGAACCTCATCACCACCCTATGCAATAAAAGTAGAGGATCCAAAGATGAGGCATATATGTTTTATATGTTATACAATACATTACCACACTCAGGACTTCATTTCGATGACCCCCAGCTCCAGCAAAAATTAAAATGCATATTCCTGTTTGAACATTCCACAGCCGCACAGATTCATCCTATAACAATCAGCAAGTGACATTCACAAAATTTTGATAAATAATCTCAGCGAAATGAGCATAGCCTCTTATAGAAGGGAGAATTAAATGAAAGAACTATTTGATAAATAGATGGATTCGAAGAGTAAGTTACACATATGTGCTGCCATTATACTCACCTTGGATGCTGAAATTACTAGTGATGGCTTTAGAGGTTGAGTTCTGATCTCATTTATTGAGTCCCCGTGACCAACAAAACTCTGCGAGCACAGAGGCATATACCATGAATCAGAAGAGCTTAAAGTAAAGCATTTCTTGATGCTCAGAGGGATCTAAGCTGGGAGCAAAACCATTTCTTTCTCATGCATTTATCATGTTATTCAACTAAGAATACATAAACAAGGATTCCAGATAATTAAGAGATTCAAGAACAAAATATTGCATCCAATACACATCCAGACAAGATCAATGTCTTTTATTTCTTAATTGCAGTTTATTAGTGAAGCACAGAGGCATTTTGTTTGTGAATTATAATTTAAAGTGAACAACTCCTTGACACAAACATGATAACAGGCATCAGAAGAGCATTAAGTAAAGCATTTCTCGATGCCCAGAGAGATCATATCTGGGAGTAAAAATATTTCTTCTCATGTTATTCAACTAAGAATACATAAACAAGGATGAATTCCATATAAATCATAGATTCATAAACAAAATATCGCAAAAACGTGATAACAGGCAATAGAAGAGCATAAAGTTAGTAAAGCATTTCTTGATGCCCAGAGAGGCCAAAGCTAGGAGCAAAACCATTTCTTTCTCATTTAGTTCTCATGCTATTCAATTAAGAATGCATAAACAAGGACTCCAGATAATTTAGAGATCCAAGAACAAAATATCGCGCCCACTACACATCCATACAAGATCAGTGTCATGTATTCCTTAACTGAAAGCCAGCCAGGTAACAAAATTTAACACATGTACAACTATAAGTACCTTGTGTATCTTCTCATTGCCAGCATCGATGACTCTTATCACGCAATTAACTCCTCCGGCCACCAACAACGGCTCACCATCAACATTGCAAGCCCAGGATACAGTATAGAAAGATTCATCCTTCTGATCTAGAAAGCATTTGGAAGCACCACAGCGTTGTAAGAATACACACACCAACACAATAGAAATCCAAGAATTCAACAGTCAGAGTGCTCACATCTTCATCAATGTAAGACTGCAAGACGGCAATAACTCCATTGTCCAAGCACTGGTACACAGTCACCTAATAAAATGGCCACAAACAAATGTTTAAGAAAACAAAAACCTAGAATCAAAAGAGTGCAAGTTAGCATCTTTATCATATAACTCCAACAATCCACCCCACGTGAGTGAATTTCAGTTATCCGAAATCAAAATGTTAGCTTCATACTACTTTATCATCAAATTCCAACAATCCACCCCACATGAGTGTAATTCTACTATCCAAGTCAAAATCCTGGCTTTATTCAAACATACGGCTTTATCATCTAATTCCAACAGTCCACCCCACATGAGTGTAATTCAATTATCCAAAATCAAAACGCTGGGTTTATTCAAACCCAAAAGTTTTTTTATCATCAAATTTCAACAATCCACAACAAACCGAAATCAAAATGTTGGCGTTACTCAAACTTACGCGATTTCCGCCGACGGTGGCGAAGACGTTGTAGTAGCGGGAATCGATGAAGTTGAACACGACGGCGTAAATAGGGCGCTTGCCTTCCTGGAGCCGATTGGTGACCCTATACTCTCTCTCGTTCTTCTTCGAGGAGGATGTTAAGGACCCCACCACTGGTTCGAGACCCAATGGGGTTTTCGCCATTTTCGCTGCCGTTATGAGATGTAGTTTGGGTTCGCCGGTCGGTTTATTTTTTTCCGGTCACACCGTTGTCTGGGAGGAGGTTTTTGAACTGGGTATAATGTCCAAACAAACGTGCCAACAACTGTTTTTTGAGTCCAGTCTTTTATTAAGTTTGTTTTTATTTTGATATAAGTTGCAAGCATAATTATATTATTTTATAATAAATGTGAATCATTTATATTTGGACTCAGAATTTTTTTGACTAATTCTTGTTTGAGTCTAACACATAGTGATGCAGTAGATAGTATATTGATAAATTACAAGGCTACACAAAATGACCATATTACAAAACTATAAAATTCAATTTATATAACTAGGAATTAATGCAAAGTTAAATGAAAAAAGCAACAAAGATTTATAGTAATATGATGTAAAACATGAAGTTATGTGATCAACCACCAATTTACAGTGTTATCCAATTCTCATTAGACTATAAACCCTAATCTCGAATTTGATTATGTCTGGATGTCAAATAAACGATGTGAATAATTTTAGAGTTTATTTTAAAATTCCCAAAAATCAAACCTAGCTCTACGCACATCTGGGAAAAATCTGTTCCCGAATGTATTCTAGTTGCGTATATCTGCATCGAACAAGCATTTCAAAACTCAATTCTTCAAATTGTATTCAAATGAATCAAATCCAAAAACCATACAACTATCCGCCCAAAGAATGGGTTAGATTCGTAAACCCTTAGATGTTAGTTCAGTTCAAAGCACTCAAATTCATATTAACTTCATGAAACTTCATTGAATTAAATATCAAGACATTGAAATTACATGAAATTTGCATGAATGAATCAAGGAATAATACCTCCCAAAACAATAACGAAATAGAAAAAAAATACAATTTTATTGATATGTATTAAAATAATAATCCCTAAAGGGAACTAGAATAGTTATTCGCTTCAAAATGTGTGTGGAATAAACGATGTCTGTCGTATTTGATTCAATATATTTATTTTAGGTATTTTGTTAATTATGGTATAAAATATTTATGTATTTTCTTAAGGGAACTAGAATAGTTATTCGCTTCAAAATGTGTGTGGAATAAACGATGTCTGTCGTATTTGATTCAATATATTTATTTTAGGTATTTTGTTAATTATGGTATAAAATATTTATGTATTTTCTTATGAAATTATGGTATTAAATATTGCACTCTTTTAATTAAGCCTCAATTCAATATTCTCTTCTGAGAGCTTGCGTGATTAGTTTTTTGAGGAGCTCCTCTTTTTTCCTTTTAGATGTCAACGAAATCCTTTTTGATGTATTCATAATATATATTTTCCATATTTATATTTTGCAACTTTATATATATGTATTTGATCTCTAATACTTTTCAATCACAATTTTTTTCTTCTATCATGCCGTAAATCTGTGGAAGTTTGGAGGTATGTCTGAAGATTTATATTGTTTTATTTTATTTTATTTCTAATATTGTGCATTTGGTGATTGTCCATTGCTTAATTTCATGTGGAGACGACTATAAACTCACAAAAATGAGTTTAAACATCATCTTTCAAAAATCCGTAGGTAGAGTTTTTTTCTCAATTATGCCTAAATATTAAATTTTGATAATAGTGTATCAAAGTTTTTGATTATTATTTTGATGATTTTTGTGCAATCCTTTTATGATTAGAATGCAACATATCCCTGGTTTTTGTTAAGATTATAATATTATTTTATTTTAAGTCATTTTGCTTAATGTGTACCTTTGTATACATGAATAAACAAAGATTAGAAACTTCAAACTCCAATTCTTATGCATTTATATTTATTTATAATGAGATGATTTCTTTTCATTTTTATTGTTTCTTGAGGTCAGAGAATTAGTTAGTTTTGATTTCGTTATAGATTGATCGGCATTCAATATTCATTAGTTGATATATTTATTTTATTCTTATCGTTTTGTGCAATTTTGTTTTTTGTTTTTCTTGAATGTAAAGCATGTGATCAATTTTCAATCACCACAATGAGTACATGTAGTATTTTTAAACATCCTATTTTAGTACATTTTTATTTGATTGGACGGGTAAATTTATCCAATTTGTTATATTTGTGTCTCTTTACCCACGATAATGATCATTATAATCGATTATTTGATACACTCATGATTCTTAAAATACTAGACATTATACTCAGTTTAGGTGATTTAGTTGATTCCTTACTATATTTTAGAACAAAGAGAATATTACATATCTCAGGAAAAAAAAACAAAGGGATTTATATATTTTTAGATAGATGAAATCAAGTATTTCCTTACCTTACCTTTTACAATATAATTTATTTTGTACCTTTTATTAAATTTTTGGCACATATTACATAATTGATAGACACTATAATAATATTGTTTAAATCATCGGGAAAATTGGGATTAAGGGCCGTGGAACATTAGAAATTAGTAATTATGGTGTATGTTTTACATAATTTCTGAAAAAGGCAGTGAATATTAACTTATTTTTAATCAATATGATTATTAATACAAAAAGATAACAAAACCCTTATTTTTATTTTTTATTTTTGAATTCCTTAAATTTAGTTACATTCAGTTTAGCTTTATTTATTTAGCTCCAATTTAAATAAAATTTATTTCTGATCAAATCATTTCAATTCAGTTCAAAAAAGTCAAATTCATATGAACTTGATGAAATTTTATTCAATTAAATACCAAGGAAGTGAACTAAATTGGATTTCAAAATTTGGAAAAATGATGGAGCTAAATTAAATTGAATTTAGGAAAATATAAATGAACTTAGTCAACCAAATTGAATTGAATTGACCTAAAAAAAAGTAAATGTAATTTTTTAGTTGGATATGAACTGACCTGTATTGAATTTTTGCCAAGATTTTGAATTAAATTGTATTTTTGCTGGTGCCTTGTGTTCAACATGTGTTCAAAATGAAAAGATTTTGAATTTTTGCCAAGATTTTTTAGTGTCTTAATCCCAAGATTTTGAATTTTCCAAGATTTTGAATTTTCCAAGATTTTGAATTTTTGCCAAGATTTTGAATTTTTGCCAAGATTTTTTAGTGTCTTAATCCCAATTTTCCCTCAATCTTTTATTAAATACTTCATTAAACTGTATTTAACCTATTAAAATACTTCATACTATAATAATATGCCTTTTTAGACTCTATTTAACCTACGTCATATCATTATCTTCACATCTTTTATCTTTTAGCCGCTAGCTAATATATATAGAATTCATAATATTTTTTATAAAAATATATCAAATATTATTTTAAATTAGGCATGTGCTGATTATATTGTATAGTTAGACGTTGTTAGTATGCTATATTAGTAAATTTGTACATATATGTTTTTGTAATTATAATAGTAAATTTGTTAATATAAAATTCTACTGATTGTTAAAATATATAATTTTGAAAAATACCTAAATCTCTCAAATAAGCTAACCTTATTTGAGATTGTGTTGGGATTTATTTTTTATTCAATTTTGTTGGTTCAGTTCTTTTGAATATGAATATTTTGTCTATTTGGCTTGGGAGGAATGGTTCATTATTACATTTAAAAGAGTTTTTAATTAATTTTTTAAATTTCGTTTCTTCAATAATATAAAACAAATACATATATTATCATATTTTCAATATTTGGTTTGATTTCACCTAATATTTCATATTACTATGTTAGTATAAATACTACAATCATTAAATTTATTATATAAATTAAAATATTTAAAATTTAAAATATACCGCACAACGTGCGGGTGAGCCCAACTAGTTATTTTAAAATTAATTTTTTCCAAAAGAGTTTTTCCTGTGGCTGCCACTTTCAACTTGGTAAGATTATAATTGAACAACAACTGTACAATTGCTCTTCTGATTCATTGTAATCGTCCATCTTCTCCAAATCCAACCAGCGCTTCCATAGCTGTTACATTCCACAAATAATCCAGGGCTGGTGTACGTTCTCCATCAACAGTACCATGGAATTTGACAAATCCTGAAGTCTTCCACGTCTCCGATATACACCAGTTCAACCTCTCTTTATACTCGGATACTAATTCTTCAAGACCATACAATATGTCAGATGACAAGTCCATGTGAAGGATAATCTTCTTCTTGCTCGAGATCAGCTCACCCGCGGAAACAGAATCACTCCCCCTTGATCACCTCAGAGATACAACCCTCCTCCCGAGAACCAAACTTATAAACAGCAACACGCATAGGGGCCTCAAAACCATCATTATCAGAACCAACACCCAGCATCTTCAAATCTTTCGATAGTGCAGTCATCAGTAACGGTCTGATCCTAGAGGCTAGATATCTCCACTTTAATCCTGGAATGCTGGGATCCAAAGGGTAGCAAGCTTTCAGAAAAGACAATCCTGTGCGTTGTTCCCACGCGTGCAATTCATCCACAAGAGCAGCAGGTCTACATAATAAAACATGACTAACTCGAATGAATGAAATACAAAGTTGAAACCCTAATGGATATGGAATATATATTCATATACTCTTCTTCCTCAAGGAATAAGCAATATTAGATTCAAAGTCAGGCTCAATCTAACCTTGAATCCTGGTACAACTTGTTCTTGTTCTTGTTAAGATCAGTGATTGATGATAGGGTTTGCCTCTCATCGCAGTTACTACATCAATAAAAATGGATTAATTAACTCAGCGAACGTGGAGAGAATCAAAAGAAATAATTAAAAAGCCTATGGAGTCTAATTCAAATTCAACAGGAAATAGAAAGTTGAAACCCTAACCTTGTCCCCATAGTGGCTGGCGTCCGTAGAGGAAGCGATTCCGAAGAGCTTGGTTTTTTGGGGAATATATTTTTCTACTAACCTGAAATCTTAAAAATATAATGACATGATCTCCTATTTATAGGAATCCAAAAACTCATAGTTAAAGAAATCCTAAAACCTACTAGAAAATGAAAAGTTCTCCAAAACATATTTGACAATCCTAAATATTAAAAAGTAGAGGGTTGCTAAATCCACGTCCCAATATACTAAATACACATTCCCCACCCTTTACAAATAGTATAAACTAATCTTATCAATATTATACAAACTCGTATTATCTCAGTTTAGTTTAGTTATAAGCTTAATTCGATAAAATAGATTTATATTTTCTTTCAGTTTAGTTCAGTATGTTCAAATTTATTCTGTTCAAATAAAAAAAATTAATATAGATTACAATCATGTATGACAAATTTCAATATTATCAGTCAAGTCAAAAACATTTAAATTTATTTCAGTCTAGTTCATTTTAGTTTAGTTCAGTTCTGCATGAAATAAGCCCCCACAAACAGGGCATATAATATTGTGCTTATTAATACTAGAAAATTAAACTCGCCTTTGGTGGCTCAAAAACGAATAATTGAGGTAATAGATAATTAAGGACATAGTGCAAATTAATTAGCCACTAATAGGAAGAATTACAAGATGGAACTGGATGAGATTACCATAATTGGATGAGAGTTGCTTGTACGCAATGTAAAAGAAGATAAATACAGTAGATTTGAAATTCAACAAAAAAAAAAAAAAAAGTTACTATACCTTCATTTTCACTAGACAAACTTAGAATTTTGAAGCATATATGGAATTTATTTATAATAATTATTAATTTATAGTTTTGTTGGGACCAATATATATACACCGGGATTTCAAAAAATTTATTATCTTATTATTTAATTGAGTGAGGTCCGATTTAATACTGGTTCCGAGTTGGGACCGGACAAATTATTAATTTTACCGAGATTATTAATTTATCGAGTATTAATTTATAGAGGTTTCACTGTATGATGCATGAGTTCTACTCCCTCTATTCCTAAATAAACTTCCTACTGAAATATTCAATTTTTTTCACACCATATTTGACCATTAATAAATTATAATATATAAATATTATATTTTCACATGGAATATCGTTTACTTTTTAAAAATCAAATAATTTACTCTAACATTAAGTATAATGAAATTTATTAATGGTAAAACAATGGTGTAAAAAAAATTGATTATTTCAATAGGACACTTATTTGGGGACGGAGGGAGTATCTCTCAAAAAAAAAAAAAAAACTTAGATATGTGTAGTATTATATGAGTACTATATTAAAAAATCAAATTAGACGTTGTAAATGACCAACATAATCAAAAGTAATATATATTTGATCCAGGAGATCATATATATGTGGTTTTGGTAGAGTTAGACCCTGTTTATCAGAGGTTATCTATAAATCAGTTAAGTTAAGTTAAGTTAAGTTAAGTTCAGTGAAAATGTAATTTGATGAAATTCAGGTTAATTCAGTCATGCTGATTCCATTTTTCAATACATCATTTTTTACTCAGTTCAGTTCAATTCAGTTTAGTTCAAATCAATTCAGTTCAGTACAGTATATCAAGAAATAAGCTCTAATAAACAGGGCCTTATTGTATAAATTTAAATCTTGGCACTCGTTCGTAATTTAATGTTAATTTTGCGATATGTGCAATACTAATATTTTCTTTTGAAAACACAAAATGGTCGAATATCGTAATTTGCACTTAAAATAGAATCATGCTCGCCTTGTTTATTATTTTATTTTATTTTTGAAGATTGCTCGCTTTGTTTATTAGCCAATTTTGAGGAGCTAAGATTTCCAGTTCTCCAACCGCGGACTTCTAATGCGCCACCTGCCGCTCCACCTCCACGGTGGCTGGTATAACAGCAGCCTCCACTCGCTGCCGGAAATGTGAGCCACGCCGCGCGCCACCCGCGGCCTCCGAAGGCGACTGCACCAGAAAACCGTAGCAGCGGTGGCACAGCAGCTCGAGTTCGCCATCGATTTCCTCCTCGTACTACCCGTCGGCGCCACACATGCTGCGGTAAACAAGTGAAAAAACCGCTTTGGATCGTACGCCAGTAACGCCACCGTGCTCGAGTCCGTCACGATATTGCTCACAATTGATGTTTGTGTTCATATGGTAAGTTTGTGTTCCGGTTTAGGACAAATAAGCCGCCTGAGTCAACCGAGAAACATAGCAACTTGAGTTCTCAGAACATGCAAGATTCAACAAGTAGAGGTAAAAATGATACTACCTTAATTGACTTGACTGGCTAAATATATGATGGTGAAAAGAATTGCCAAAAAGATACACAATGAGTTCTTACATTATAATCTTGTTATTAGCTACTAAGGAACTCGATGTTATTGGTGGAAATGTACCAGACTCAGAACCTGATTCACTCCGGTGTTGAAGTCGCAGTTCCAGTAATTCCTTCCGTGCATCTGATAATACGCATTCATGGCGAAAGAAGCGTACGCATGAAGATTATCAGGCAAGTAACAGTCAACGCCTCCAGGCCCGTAGCACAAGTCCAGTACCGCCTGGATCAGCTTCTCGTCGGCGTGAGGCTTTGCGACGCACCGCACCAACCTTCCCCGCGCGATTCCGGCCGGCCATCTTGTCGCCGCCGCCGTTGGTGAAAAACCGGCAGCTCAGGTCCAGCTCGTAGGCTTCGGAGCCGTCGGAGTTGAAGAGACCGAAGTCGTTGAACAGGGAGAACACGAAGATCTCTACGTTGTCCGTTAAGCTTCATCGCGTCCCTTTTGGAGCAAAAAGAGGTGAGAGTAAGTTTACACTGGAATTTAAAAAGGGAATAAAGTAAACAGTGTGAAATATTAGGGAAGTTGTTTATTCAATGATCAAATCAATTTAATCAGAAAATAAATGAATGGTGATAGACTACAATTAGTGAGCAATATATGGATTTTGACAGCTTCTTTCATATATAAAAATTTTCATAATCACTATTCAAAACTGAATGGATGGATTTTGTGTACTTATTAAAGAAAATTGATAAAATGTATCAAGAAAGATAAAGAATTATATATATTGGAAACCTGTAAAAGGGAATTTACTCTATAAAGTTGATAAGATTTCAACTAAGTAAGTGTATTTTTGTATATATATAGCCCAGTGGCGGATCTACTATAAATTGGGTGGCCAAGGGGATAGTATTAACTATTAAGCAGAAATTAGGTTTCCGGTCCTGTTCGATGGAGAAGAAGAAGGCTAATCGTCTGCCTTTTTTATTTCTTCTTTGTTATTGTATGCTCCAAAATTATGCATTAAATTAAATAAAAAAAAATAAAGACTGTCGGTTGATTCGGTTGCATGGTGGCTTCTCCCCATAATTAAATTGGATCAGATTTTTTCCAACACAGGGAATATATCAATCAGCGAAAATAAACTCATCAAAAGGATATTATTTTTTGTTTCATTTTTTTATTATGTAGATATTTCGATTATTCTTTACTTTAACAGTTTAAATTTTTATACAAAAAGTCTAACTTTTTCATTCACTCGTAAAAAGTTTATATTGCATTTTAGATTAAATATTATATTTTTCAATGTAATCATTGAAATGTAAATAATATAACATGTTTCAATGTAAGAAAATAAAAAATTATACATCAATATATAATTTTTAAAGATACATTGGCTTGATTAAATATATATATATATATATATATATATATATATATATATATATATATAAATGTCTGAAAGTTTTAAAAAAAAGTGACTTTAGTATCATATTCAACCCTACTTGAAAAAAATGTCTGGTTTCGCCACTGTAGATAAGTATATATAGCATATGGCACTAGTGCAAAACATGGTATAGAAGGCAGTAAATTAAGGCGGTTCCGCGCCAAAGCTCACAACCGCCTTAAATACAAGGCCATTACGACATCGTAACCCAATTCGATGGGTTTTTCCAGTCGGTTGATCCCGCCTCCCCAGAGAAGGCGGTTAGACATATATTTAACGGCGGTTCTATTTAACCGCCGTAGTATTTTCACTACCTGATATCGTAAGTCGTATCGTTCCACAGCTGCGATGTCGTATTCTACTTTAATTTACAATGATAAGGCGTAGACAACTATACGGTATCGTGCGTGGTGTATATAATATGACGATGTCGCATCGATAGTGTTCATGAATGTCGAAAACTTATTAACCCGACATCGTATGTGTGGTAAACTTAACTACGATACCGTATAGTGGTTGTATATATTGTTGCGATGTCGTATATCACTGAAATTTGTAATGAAAGCTTGTAGATATGGATACGGGATCGTGTGTTATACACACTAGATATACGATATCGCATATTTATAAGTCATGAGTGTCGAATGCCTACTAACCCGATATCGTATATATTATGAGGGGTATAACACGACGTCGAAAGTTGGAGATTATAATGACATTATATGCCTAGCTGAATACGATATCATACGTATTGTTTTTATGAATGTCGTAACCACATACGATGTCTGTATTCTCAACGATTTAAGAAACGATATCGTGGAGTCCTTCTCCTGTGCTCGTCAATATGAAAAAGTTGTGATATTTTTGTTGGAGTTTTTATTGTTATTCATCGAAAAACCGAATTAGAGCTAAATCTTCTATCATTCATTCATGGGCATTGTTTAACACCAACATTTGGACTCAAAGGTTAGTTTTTTATGCTAAGTTTATTTTGAAAATTGCATGGATTAGTTTGTACGTATTTTTTGAGCATTAGTTTGAGTAGTTGATGCGTTGTGATTTTGTAGGGTTTTGTGGTTGAAAGAACTTGGTGAAATTGTTGGGTGATTATTGTATGCATTGTATTAGAAACGTTGGAGTTGGTGAAGATTAATGGATCGTCGGGAAATTATAAGTAGAAATGCAAGGTTGTCGATTGAGTACCGTGATTTGATTGATGAGTTTATAGGTGTTGGATTTGAGGATGCAAGGGTGAATAACGTTGAGGGTGTTAGATGTCCGTGCAAAGATTGTAAAAATAATGCATTTTATGAAGATGAAATGATTATAAGGGAACATTTGATTTGTCGGGGGTTCGATCCAACGTATACCGAATGGATATGGCATGGGGAAGATATTGATGACAATTTGAAGGAAGTAATTGATTATGGTAATGAAACTTTGGAGTATGATGATTGTCTACAAGAATTGGTTGATGATGTTGCTATGGAATTTGTTGATAAACCTAAAGTTCTTGCCGCAATGATTAGTGACAAAGAGACGCCGTTGTATGTGGGAACAAAGCAATGTATTTTGGGTGCCACTTTGTTGATGATGAATTTGAAGGCAAAACACGGTATTACCGATAAAGGGATGAGTGAAATTTTGGCGACGGTTAAAGAATTGCTCCCGGTTGGGAACAAGTTGCCAATAAATTTATATGCGGCGAAGAAGATTTTGTGTCCGATGGGAATGGAATTAACAAAGATCCATGCATGCCCTAAAGTGTCAATAGTTGAGTGTTTGGTTGAAACGGCTATGTTGCCCGTTAAAGAACACCCGATGATTAGGGTAAAGGAAGGTTTGGGTAGTTTTCTTCTTTGGCCAATTTGGTTAGTTGTTGATGAGAATTCTAGTGCCATTCCCCAAAGAAAATCAAATCCAAATGACTTAAAACCCTTACAACCTAAGAATAAACCAACATATTACGGAGCTAAAAATAGGGTACAATTTGTAAAGGGTCTCCCCCACTTTGTACGGGTGTTATATGATTTAGTGTATTACCATGAGATAAACACATTCTATGATTTTCCGGGTAATGCGAGTGTTTTTGGGATGAGAAGAGATTACAAGGTTCCTTTAGAAGAAATCCATCATTTATGGAATCATGAGCAATTGTCGGTCAACATCATAGGCCTACATCAAATGTGAGTTTCTTTATTATCCCTTAAAACTTTTTCACTCAAGTGTGTTAAGGTTATTGAGTTTATTAATAAGCTAAATGTTTGTATGCAAGGTACATGTTTGTAAACTCCCATCAAAAGGGGAAAAAGTGGATTGGATTTCTATGCCCCCAAAGTATGCAACTAATGGGCGAGGACAATGAAAGCCGATTTGGTTATCTCGCCTCTACACTTGCCGCAAAAGACAAGAAAATATTCTTAGGTTCATACATTGAAGGGTAATCATCAATCAATTTAATGTACTTTATGAACATCATTTTTTTTATATAGGATTAATTATGTTTCCCTTTGAAATTCCATAGTGGTCATTGGCGTTTTGTTGCAATGATACCCGACGAAAAACTTGTCTATTGGATTGATCCTCTCAACAACCCCCCCCCCCCCCCCTCAAGAATTCGCCGATCTCTTGGAAATTGCTATGCATAAAGTTAATGATCATACTCTACAACATTTTCGACTCGTTCAAATATTGGTGAGTATTTTTTGTATTTGAATCACAAATATTTCTGTTCAAAGGCTTAACAATAACCTTTTCTTCCATTTGCCAAAGTACAAAAAACAACAATCAAATTGGGAGTGCGGCTTCTACACAATGTTATTCACCGAAAAGTGTGTTGAAAAACTCACAATGGACAATATTGATCTACAACAAGTAAGATTACACTTACTTCTTCTTATTTCATTCGATAGATCGAGTAAGCCTTGCGCACATAATCAAATTAACCTTAAACTTTTGTATAGATTTTCGAGGATGACCAAACCCCATACGCAATGGCCGAATTGAATGAGGGAATCAATCGGTTTGCACGGCACTTGGTCAATGCTCGTGCAAGACACTTTTCAAGGTCTTTTCTGATTCAAAAACCACTACAATTGCTAGATAAATAGTTTTCTTAGACTGGCCAATTAGTGTGTTGTGTTTGCTAGACGGTATTGCTAGATAAATAGTGTCCATCAACTAGACATTGTACATGGCTTTCTGGACGGGCTAGGTTACGATGTCGTGTAACAAACCGCCAGAAAGTCATGTGGGCGACTGATTAAAACACGACATCGTATGCAATGGAAACCGGGTTACGACATCGTTTGACAATTCGCTGTAACTTCTGCTGAATTAACGATCAGTTTGACGATATAGTATTCAGAATTTGATAGCTTAATTGTGTATTCGGCATCGTAACCACTTTGATCAAATACAAGCGACATCGTATCTCGGACTCAGAATGCGGAACCAGGGCACACATAACACGGTATCGTATGTATTACAATATTTTCTTCGACATCGCGTTCATGTTCGACTTGTGATTATGTACACGATATCGAAACGATATATACAACATCTGCGATATCGTATGTAGAACTCAATATTAATACCAACACAAACTTACCCAGATATCGTAATATGTTGGTACCTTCGACGTCGCTTCTTTGTCCGACTTGAGGTCAAGACTACGATGTCGGATACATCTGTTTTCATAATACGACATCGTTTGTAGAACTAAATATGGGAACGAACAGATACTTAACACGGTATCGTAGCTTTGTGATAACGTTGTTCGATATCGTTTCCACCTCCGGCAACCATTTTGTACACGATATCGAAAGCCGTCATACGGTCTCACGACGTCGGAACGAGCAATCAATACCTATATGTTCGAATCATGTATGCGACATCGTTACTGGCTTAAAATTCCCACGACGTCGTAAGTCATGTATAATTTACGGCGGTCTTTAAACCGCCTTAAACGGTTTTGCCATTTACGGCACACCCATTTAAGGCGGTTCATAACCGCCTTAAATATGCACGGGGAACCGCCTTAAATGGTAGTTCCGTGCACTAGTGTGGACTGATAGTGAACTACGTTTAATAACACCCGTTATTACAAAAAAAATTTGTTGAATCATGTCTTTTATATATATATATCAAATCAAATCGATATTGTCAGATTAGGTTAGTATTAATAAGATTATACGAGAGTTAGTTTAGTCACTTAAATTAGTTATCTCTTGTATTATATTATTCTCACCATTCACCATTATATTGTATTAAACAATCAGGTTCTTCACCATTAACGAAGTGTTTGGGCCTGTTGGTGAAAAAGAGGCTGGTGCAGGGAAGCTGTACCGCCTTGTTTTGTTCTGTTCAGGGGCGCTTTACAACCGCGCGTGGCTTTGGTTTCAACTCCATTTGGGAACTTCCGTTCTTCTCCCTCAGCCTTCTTGCGTGCCGCATCAGCACAAGCGTTGAGGGGTGAGGTTCTTAAACTGACGATAGGCTATCCTATGCTCTATTACAAATATGGAACTGGATCGCATGAATTGTTGTTTTATCTCCATGCTATATTGTTGGTTTATATCCTAAATCCAATTCGCATTTACTGCCAACGTGAGTAGAAACCTAAAGGGTCACACACATAAGAATTGTGTACCATGTTAAAATGATTAAAGTAAATTTATAAGATAAATTAATCTCACTGACTATTCGATAAATTGGTCTTAGGGTCACTAGGCCCAAGCCCAAGCCTATTGAAATAAAGTGCACCACTAAAAGATATAATTTTCAAAGGACCACAAGCATATGATCATGATGTGGAAGAAGCACGGTTGCAATCCAGATTTAATTATCAAAGGCGTATTGATTTGTATGAGAAGTTGAAGTGTGAGGGTTTGCTTCCGTTTTGTGGGAGAAGCTGATCGGTGATGACAATTCGGTGGAAAGAGAAGTGTATCGGAATCCATGGCAGGGCTCTATGTTCCTACGTCAATGAGTAGTTCAAAGTTTCGGAAGACGCTAAGATTCAACTTCGAACTAGTGACGAGAATGGTTTTCACCAAATGAAAGATGTGTTCATCTTTTTCGATATAGGACGATGCAATTATCACACGAATCATCAACCAATGAAGAAGCTTCAAGACTAAGGGGGAATCATATGGATTGGACCGTTGGAGAGAAAGCGTTTGTTTACATCCTAAAACTAGGGCTGATCACGGTACGGTTAACCTTCCCGTTTCTAGAAAATCTACTAACCGCTTAACTATTCAATGGTTCGGTTAACCTTTAAAATTGACAAATAAAATCAGATAACCTTTGTCCCGGTTAATTAGAAATTCGGTTAGGTTAACTGATAATTCATTAATAATAAAATATTTTGAGACACAGTTTAGCATATAACTACAAAAGCTATATATATATATATATATATGTGGGGAATATATATGCCAAGAGTTATACAAAAGTTACCTCCAAGAGGAATACAAAAGCTAGCTATATATACACATTTCCTCATACACCAAGAGGCAAGAGCAATACAAAGGCTAGCTACCTAGAGTGAAATGTGGGAGGGTTAAGTTTTGTTAAGGGTTCGGTGCTATTTATATAAGGTTAATAATAATAATAATAATATAAATAAATAAACAATTGCAAAATAATCCCCGGTTAGTCGGTTAACTATTCGTGTTGAATATTGAAAACCTTAACCTTAACCGAAAGACCGGTTAGTAAAAAAATGATAACCTTAACCTAACCCTACGGTTCGGTTAACCTTAAAATTGGTACGGTTCCGATAGGTTAACCAGACGGTTTCTGTTATCCGGTTAGTTTTGCTCAGCCCTACCTAAAACCTCCAACCAAGAAGTGAAGATGAGAAGAAGTGAATGACTTGTGTTTTTGAATAAGAGTCTGGTTCAGAGAAGTTGTGTCGCGGCTACTGCCTTGTTTGTTTTATCTCCACAAATACAAATATGGGATTGGATCGGAGGAATTGTTGTTTTATCTCCACCCCATATGATCCAGATTCATATTATCAAAGGTGTATTGATTTCTACTACTTGTTGCCCCTCCCCTCCTCGTAATACTTATCCACCGCCTTGGTATGTTTTTCAAAATGGTCGCCTGACAACCTTCCACCATCACGCAACAAAGCCCCAGCTGCTCTACTGTAAACTGACCCAGCCGTTCTACTGTAAACTGATTCTAACTCAAATTCAATTAGTATTCCTAATTCTTTAGCTATATGTTTCTTGCATTCCATAGCAGCAACACTTAAAATTGCATAACAGTCCGCACAAACAAGTTCAACTTGCTGATGCTCCTTCAAATCCTCAGGACACCACTGTAGATAGCTCGGTGGTATGATTTCGTAGCGCAAAAGGTTATTTTCCTCACAACCACATCCAGCACATATCTGCTCATTGCCTTCATCCCCATCTCTAGATTGACATAGAAACTTTAGGGTTGGAGGGTCATGTTTAACAAGTTCTGCAATACCTAGGTTGAGGTATGATTTTATCACTCTTGGAAGGCAGTAGTGTACAAACTGCCCATCCTTGTCAAGGATTTTAGAATCGTAGCGCAAAAGATGTATGAGAAGTTGAAGTGTGGGGGTTTGCTTCCGTTTTTGTTGGAGAAGCTGATCGGCGATGACAATTCGGTGGAAATGGAAGTGTATCGAATCCATGGCAGGGCTCTACGTTCCTACGTACTTCAAAGTTCTGGAAGACACTAAGATTCAACTTCGAACTAGTGACGAGAATGGTTTTCACCAAATGTAAGATGTGTTCATCTTTTTTCCATTCTAGGACTATGCAATTGCTTCAATAATCTTCAACCATGGAAGAATGTCTAAGACTAAGAGGGAACAATATGAATTGGACCGTTGGAGAGAAATCGTTTGTTTACATTCTAAAACCTCCAATGAAGAAGTGAAGATGAGAAGAAGTGAAGGGCTTTCAAAATGTTTGTAGCTTTTTTTTTTTTTTAAGGTGAAACCACCAATGGTGGTAGGAGTCTTATTTATGGTATCCTAAGCCCAAAGAAATATATAATTAAGTATTTATACATTCCCAAGAAGGGGGAGTCCCCTGATGCAAGAAGATTGCATCCAAAAGATATAAAAATCTAAAATTAGTCTAAAGACTAGTGTGTTATTCTATGAACATTTCCAGCATATGAAATAGACCACACAAAACCAAGCTTATTAGCGAATCCGTAGAGACACAAATCAGCCGAGCAAGGGACCTAAGCCATGAACAAGCTAGAAATGTTAAGAGATAAAACTGTATGTCAAAAAGTGGAGGCACAATGCTTGTCCCTCTGTGTTTTGCTATCAGCCTGCATCCTGAGTCCATTTTTATCTGCAAAAAGAGGAGGAATAAATCAGCAGCATCCATTCAGATTAACTCTAAGAGTGGCCATTTGGATTTTATCCAAATGTATAAGCCCCTTGACTTTGGAAGGTATGTTGTGTGGCTGGAAAACTTTATCAGATCACTCTATGAGAGCCAACTTAGATAGTACATCAGCAGGTTGATTTCCTTCTCTTAAAACATGCACTAAAGTAAAAGAGGAGCAGAGTGTGTATAAATGTTCAACATAATCATAGAGAGCCCAGGGAGTAAGACTAGGCTTCTTAATCATATTGATGGCATTGAGGCAGTCTGACTCCACTGTTACCACAATAGGATAAAAAGATTCAGCAATAGAAAATCCTTTGTGAATAGCAGAGAGTTCAGCATGTAAAGCAGACAAGGCACTCACATAAAAAGTATTAGCAAAGATACATTCTGCCATGTTATTCCTAGTAATGCTACCTATGCCAGCATGCAAAGTTGACTTATTCCAAGCTGCATCTACATTTATTTTTAAACCTTGCTCAGGGAGTGACCATGTAATGGGAGATGCAATGGGTCTAGGAATAGAACCTAAAGAGGTTGAAGGAAGAATTCCCAACATTACAAGCTCTTTATCAAACATCTTATGGATTCTAACTGGTTTAGCTAAAAAGATGTTAAAAATGAGTTTCTTAACATTTTTAAAGAGGATAGCAGGAGATAAAGAAATGTTATCATAAAGATATTGATTCCTAGTTTTCCATATAAACCAGCATAAATAGCATGAAAACATTAAAATCAGATTGGAGTGTAAAGCAGTGAAACCTTCATATGACCAGTAGACAGATAATCTCTCCCATAGTGAGTGGAATGATCTATCTGGCAAGCCTAGAGCACTATTGAAAGGTTTCCATACAAGTTTAGCAAAAATGCAGTCATTAAAAAAATGCTCTAAACTGTCCAGATTATTGCAAAAACAACATTTTGATGGCAAATGGAATCCAAACCGAGTAATGACATCATCAAAGGGGAGGAGAGCATTTATTAATTTCCATATGAAAACTGAAACCTTTTTCTGAATTCTTAGGTTCCAGATTTTAGAGAGAGAGGATATCACCTTGATTTGGGCTTGATATTTTGTAAGCAGATTTGAAAGTGACATTGCCCCTTATATCTGGTTTCCATATAAGCCTGTCTTGTCTGTGATTGTGTACTTGTAAATCCTGCAGTAGAAAACAAATTTCAGGCTGTAGCAAAGGTGAGATAGATGGCAAATAAAGGTTCTTGTGCACCTGGAAGTCTTTGACAGTTGCATCCTGTGGGATATTTGTGTTGCCTGGAACAACTTTATCTATCAATGGTCCATAACCAGTCTAGTTTGAAGACCAAAAGTTGCAATCACCTTTGCCATGAATCACTCTGGTATTGTGTTCAGCAGTAACATTCACAGCCACTATCATTTTCCAGTTTTGGGAAGTTCTATGTGAAATTGGGAGAGACCATGTTTGTAGCTTTATAGAACTACTCCTCTTGGATCATTTGTATTCCTAATTTTTGTAGATTTTCTTGGGTTGTTTAATCATCTTTATCATCATCACCTTTTCTTGAACTTTCGTAGCTTTCATCTTCTTTGTGTTATGTGAGAAGGATAAGTATCACAACATCAACTTGGTTCTTACCAAAAAATATTACACTGCATAAATATTGTTGAGGTTATCATAAATTTTTTTTTTGTTGAATTAAATTGAAATGAATTAATATACTCAGAAGAACATGACCAAACTTTTTAAGAATGAATTATCATGTTCTTATTTGTACATCATATATCAGTTCATTTTGATAAAAAATTAATTTGGTCAAATTTAAGTTAACTTAGTCATGTATTAATTTTCATTTCAATTCAGTTTAGTAAGAAAAATAGAACAAACCTAAGACTAACTTTTATATAAACACAATTAAGTACAATGTTCATCATACTACTAAGTAATTAATTCACTTTGAAATAATATCTAATTTTATTTTACTATTAAACAAAACAAATTAAGATTTTACTTCTCATAGGAGCTATCAAGCATTTCTTTAATAACTCAATTTTATAGACTCAGTTTTTTGCCTAAGTAACATTCTTTCTAAAACTAATTCCCAAAATAACACTCTTCTAAAACTAATTTCATAACTAATACTCTTGGTTTAAAGTTTAATTATTATTATTATTATTAACCCACAAATTTTTGTACATTCCAAATAGACCCATGCACGTACAAATTAATAAACCGACGTCTCCTCCACCGTGAGCGCACTGCCAGTATAGCTCCCCGCCCTCTCCTTCCGCTCCGTCATCGCCACGGGCGCACTCCCTGCCACAACCGCCGCGTCCACCATCTAAACCGAATTCAGTACTATTCGTCCTTCGCCGGCCATTCTCTGAAACCCTCATCGAGGTAGTCTACGTCAACAAGCAGCTCCCACCTTCAGAGCGAGTTTCTGTGAATGATGGGCCAATTTGTTTCTCCATCTCCTAATTTTTTTTGTTTCACTTTTGTTGTTGATAAATTCTTGGTTATTAGTTTGAACATTTTTATTCCGTCTGCCACAATAAACTGTTAGTTTTTTTCAATTTTGTAGCCATTTCCTATTCAAACAAGCTCCATTTTTGGAAATTCTCCTACTGCTACTGCACCAAACCATGGGTCTAGGAAGCATTAATTCATACATATAAATGTACAGTATTCATATCTATACAGTTACGGCTATATCGAATACGTTTTTTATTTAATCAGGAGGACCTGTAGGGGACAAGGACAACATGCTAACGTCTCACGTTCAGGCAGGGCCGGCCCTGAGATTTTAGAGGCCCTGTGCAAAAATAATATTATGGCCTAAACTAATTTTGTGCTTATTAAATATAAATATAAAATTACATATATATAAATTACATTTTAATGTATGAATTATTTTTCTCACAATAATAGAAGGAGTATATATAGTAAATACAAAAATATTAATTTTATAGGTAATATACATTTTTACAAATTTCGTACAAGAGACTTTGTTAGTAAAACATATCCGTGAGCAACAAAATCACAGCATGCCCAATGTTAAAAACTAAAACAATAATAATATTATATCTTCTATTCTATCTTTTAAAAAATCCATCAACAATGAAAATTAAGGTCGATCAGTTGTCTTTTTCTATATTCAATAAGTTACTTCTCCAGTATGGTCCAATCTTTTTTTAAAAAAAATTAGAGCATTATTTTGAAAACTATTGGTATATCTTTAGTAGACATCTTTATTAATATTTTTATTTGAATTTTGAAGAATACATATATAAATAGCTGCCATGCAAAGTGCAGAAACCTTATCCTAACCCAGCCCAGCTAAGTTCAGTCACAACTTCACTTCCATGGCTTCCAATGTTATCCAGCTTCTCAGACATGCATACTATTTCCATTCAGTTCACTCTCAACCAAAAACACCAGTATCTTTATCCACCTTGCATCCCAAGCACTCAAAACAATCTACACTGAAATGCTCTGCAGATAACTCCCCCGTTTCGGAACCTGATAACGAAGAATCATCCTTCCCTTCTCCATCTCCCAGCTCCCTAGCAACCACCAGTGCGGAAAATTTCCCTATCGAGAAGCGGAGGAGGTCGGAGATAGTCCGTGAGAGACGGCCAGGACCGGGCCTGGCCAAGCCCGAGCCCCCGAACTTTGAGATAGGGTGGAAGAGGACGGTTCCTATCAACACCGAGCAGCCTGTCGGTTATGTGGTGATGGACTTCTTGGAGAAGCTGGAGGGGCTGATGGGGAGAGAGTTTGGGTCGGTGGACCTGCTGGCGAAAGCTGGAGAGATTGTTGCAGAGAGAGCCAGGGAAGAAGCTGAAGTGCTGAGAGATGAAGGCAAAGTGGAAGAGAGGATGGTCACTGAACTGAGTAGAGTCTTGAAGCTGATGGAGATGGACCTGGCCATGGTTAGAGCTGCAGTAAAAGAAGAGACATTGAATGAGAGACTAGAACAGGCTAAGGCAAGATGCAGGCAAGCCATTCTTGTTGCTAAATCATTTTAGTTTCTACTAGGATGTTTGGTTTAGGTGTACGAGATGTATCAGAATAATTACGTTTCATAATGTTCAAAGCCGGATGAGAATCTGCAAGAATATTTAAGCATTGTTGTGGAGTTTCCTTCCATGAATTTCTCTCCTTTTAAAGCTGAGTGGTAAACAATGACTAAAAATCTCTGTTATAGGTCCTCTATTGCAATAGGTGAGGTGACAAGATGCAGAAATCCTATATGAACATTAACACGGGTACATGTAAACCCATAATAGATACAGATTCAAAAGCAGGTAAAACATGAAAAAGAAAATAACAGAACATGTTAATCTACTCCGTTAACCTAATACTGGAGTTGCTGAGTTTTGACAAACAAATCTTTAAACCCAAACATGCACATGAAACAAGCCAAATTGACAAGCTTGCTTATGGTGTAACGCTTAAATAGCTTCACATTTTACATCATAGCAGATCAGATTTCAGGTTTGGATGTCCTCAAGATTCAAGAATGATATAGCCAAAAACAAATTAGAGGACATCTCCAATGAAGTAATGGAGCATCTGATTATTCTTTTCATGCTCAAGTACACACAAATGCAAATCAGTGGCCTCGGTGTATAACAAATCATGCTTGCTATCCTATCACAACCTTTTGATATCCTAGTATAGTAAATCAGTGGCTCATGGAGAAAGATTACATACCTGTACATTCATTTCAAACCAAGTCAACTTTTAGATGCACCTCTCCTACTTCTTCTTCTTCTTACCTTTCTTAGCAAACAGCTTCCTATACATTTGCCGATGTGCTTGGACGACAAATTTAACATGAGCATCATCAAGTTTTACATCAGGGTCATCTATCGGTATTTTATCCAAAAAAACAGAAGCAGATTTCTGATCTCCCAATAACACGAGGGCCTGATACATCCTCATGTAACTCTCCCAAGTGTAAGGTAGACCAACTTCCTTGTATTCTCTCCAAATCCAATTACAAGTTTTCAAATCCTTGGCATTTATAGAAGCTGCAAGTAGGAAGTCAAGAATTTTCCTTGAAGGTGGAGTTTTGAATTCCTTTTTGATAGTTTGAAGCAAGTCCATCGCAAACTGCATATCAGTTGCCTCACTCTCAGCAATTTGACAGAAGAACAAGACAAACATGTTTCCCGCCTCTTCTTCAACCATGCCTAGTTTGTCTTTTAGTTTCCTCAGCAAATCTACGGTGGTGCTCAGGTCTTTGTGGCGAATGCAGTACTGAATGACCCTGTAGCAACCATCAATCCAGTAACTTGAATTCTCAGATTCCTTGAGTAGTTGGAGCAATTTGCTCAGTTCTCCTTCGGAAGATTGGAGATGTTCAATTAAACAAATGGCAGCTTTTGGCTCCAAACCACAGTCAGCCTGCTTCATTTCAGAAAATATGGAAAGAGCCTCTGACATTCGCCCGTTTGAAGCAAGAGCAGAAACAAGCACACTTTTGATTTCGTTCAAGTTCTTGGCGTTCAAGTTCTTGGCCGGTATCTGAGCATCCAAAGCTACCTGCTTAGCCTGCTCAAAATTCCCAAATGCTGCATATGCATTTATGAGGGCCATGTATATGTGTTTCGTGACATAAACTCCAGACTGCTTGATTTCTTCATAAATTGTACCTATATCCTTCTCACTGTTGCAGTTAACTAAAAGGTAACTGTATGTTTGAGCGTCACGCTCGATGTCTGCAACTTCCATCTGTTTGAGCACTCTCACTGCACCCTGAATGTTTTTCTCACGAAAGTATCCAGCCATTAAGATATTGTATATGCTTGTTGTTGGGATCAAATTCAATTTCCGTAGATCATCTATCATACAATATGCAGCTTCAAAATCTTTCATTTTTACACTCAGATGGATCATCTTCCTGAAAGTGTCTGTATGTGGTTTCAAGTCATGACAGCATATCAAGGAATAAATACGGCGAACTAAAGTGTACTCCTTGCTGTCGTCAAGGGCATCCAATAGAGAATGACATGTCTTTATAGACAATGTATATCCAACTTCGAACATCTCATCCACAATATCAAAAGCTTTGTGTACCTTAAGCAATGAACAACAACGTCGAATCAGCTTCTCATATTGGTCCGATGAAGGCAGCATCTCTACAGTTGCATGCAGATTTTTGAAATTAGAAATGACATCTTCAATTGGCGAATTCGGGTTGCTAACTGCATAGTTGAAGATGAAGCTTGAAATATGGTCAACTCCCATGCCATTTACTTTTAATGTTGTTAGGAACCTCTCGGCAACAGACTCTAGTGAAAGCTTCCCCAAGAATTTAAAAACTTTTGTCAGACTCTCCAAAGATGAAACCTTTGTTATGTCAAAAGTATCTATCAGCGACACAAGCTCCTTCACCCTGCCACCATCACAAAATGCCCGGAGATAACTTTGTAAAAAGGAAGACCTTCCTTCATCATCATACAATGCAAGATTACCCAAGAGCTCCTGTATTTTTTCTTCATCTCCGACTCTAATGTAAAGAAGCATCTCATAGTAAGCAAAGCTAAGAGGTGAATTTTCATCTCTGAGAAGCTCGCAAAAATCATGAAACTCATGAACCAAGCTGCAATCAATAAGATACATCAGGCATGGACCATAAGCCATTTGTTCTAGTTTGAATCCCCGCTCCTTCATCATCTCTAAAATTTCGTATGCCCTAAAAATATGATTCAGTGAAGCTTCTTCATCATCCGTCTTCCTGGCACTTCCAATGCAAAGCATTATCCAAGCATTGAATTCCTTCTCTCCAGTGAGTCGTCCCAATTTAGAAAGAAACTGAATGATGGTGGCATCAGGAATCTTTGCAATTAGCCGGCCCAAACGAGCTGAACTGTTTGAATTGGAGATATGCATCAGCTTCCGCTCCCTGGACATTTCTTTCCTACGCTGGTTGTTAGATGGCATTGGGGTCCAAGTCGGTTCAACCACGGTACCCATATGTTTATCCTCTTCATCAAAATCCGGATCACCTACATTATAATTAACCACGCAAACACATACATCCATTTAACTACCATACCAAAACAAGAATACAAAACATTCCAGTTGATACACTGCTCTACTAACTGAGGCCTCAAAACAGAAATCTATTCCTCTAGAACAATTTTGTGAAACAGTATACAGACTGAATAAATTTTGTTATTTGACCTAATGCCTAACAAATGCAGGAGAAATAAGACAACTGAATACTTACAGCTAATCGAAAGTATCTCCTCGGAAAGCTGCCTGGCAGATTCCTCTGCGAGGAAAATAAATAAAACAGATAAGAAGCGCAGTTCATAAATTTCAAGCAGAAACAATATATGCTGAAATCGTACCATTATCATTGTCCGCAGCGGAGAGGAGCCTCAAATTGCCGATGCCAGTGAAACCGCCGGAAGAATTTTTGAACGGACAAGAAGAAGACGGCGCCGACTGCGATTTCGGCGACTTGTAATTGAGTAGCTGTTGGCGAATGGTCTTGGAGGTGGAGGTGTCGATGGCGGCGATGTACTGTTTCAAAACAAGGTCCTTGGCGGATTGGGAGGCGCCGGCGGAAGGGGTGAGCTTCTCTACGATCCCGGCGGCCGGACGGAAAAGTTTGGCGAGGTTTTTAGTTGGCATGGATGCAGAGCATGGGAAGTGTCCGCGAAGTGTTTGATAAAATGCGAGTGTACCAATGCAGTCTTTCACTGTGTGACTGTGTGAGATAGAAAGAAAGATAGCGAGAGAAAGAAAGCCATTTTACTATTATTCGTCTCGACTTTGGGCTTTGTTTTTTGCCTGGTAACAAATGTGTAAGAGCAAGTCCAACCGTTTTGCTATAATAGAGATTTTATTCAAATTTGGAGATTTTGACAAATTTTTCACTCCAACAGAATCTCTATATGATTCTCTAAAATAGAAAAATGAGGAGAGAGAAGAAAAAAATCTCTATATATGCAGATTGTAAACAAATTTTTAGAGAACTAATTTTATGGTATGTTTACTAAAAATATGAATTAAATTACCTTTCTAACTCTCATCAAATTCTCCACCACACAATATGCCAAAAATAGGAGATTAATTCAAAATAATATAGAGATTCTGTTGGAGTTAAGAAAAAATAATATGGAGATTATTGGCTTTCATTCTCTACTTTAGAAAAATTTATAGCAAAGCTGTTGGACTTGCTCTAATTTTATTTTTTGAACATAACAAATGTGTGTATCTTCTTTTCAAAAAAAAAGTGTATTACTATACCGAAAGGTGTTATATAGTGGATCATCGACATCGTATTGCCAACCTATTTGTCTATCCATTTAGGCAAATTCTCATTTGAGACAGGTCTCAAATGAGACCAAAGATTATATGAGACTGCTATTGATTGAATTTGTCGTTGGTGAGCTTTAAACCCGCCGATTTCCTTAATTGAATTTGTCGTTGGTGAAATTGACCAAGGAAATTATCAAGAAAATTGACCGAAAGATCAAACAAATTGAACGAAAGATCAAATTAACTGAAAAATCAAGGCAAAACAAAAATACTCAAAGACATTGATTGAAAGATCAAACAAACTGACTAAAAGATCAAGCAGAAACAGTAAATGTTCATTCCCCTGCTCTTGGTCTCCACAAGGACAGGTCTCACCCAAGACTTTCTCATCAATTTATAATAATATGGATTATGGACATGGATTTTGTAGAATTAGGCGATGTTTACTTATGTTTTTCAAATAAGTTCAGTGAAATATATTTATAATTTTATTTATTTATAATTTTATATATACATTCATATAAATATATTCGACAACTTCAAATTGATATGAACATATTTCGAATATTTTAAACCCAATCAAATGTTGCAGTTCATCCTCTAGAATTTTAATGAGCTCCGATCGTAATAATTAATTCATGCTATTGAATTAACACTAATTTTCAGAAAATTGAAGGTCATCGATTTTGTATTTTCTTCAACACCGTCGGTGGGTAAATTGCTTGCGAAATAAGTTACAATCATAACTCGAGTTAGGATAAAACTACGATTTAGGGAAGAAAAAATAGAATAGAAATTTAGGAATATATAGTTATATGGTAAATATATGAATATATATGGTTATTAGCTCAGTGATAGAGTGTGCTAGTGATAATTGCGTTGTTGTGTCTGGGTTGTGAGGCTCTCAACAACATGGATAATTCATAGTGCTCATTGGTATTCGGTGTCGGGCACAAAGATTTAAATCATTCAAAGTACATTAACATGATGTTTTCCTTTAGTTCAAACCGAGGTTTGAAACCAAACTTCTCTGAGAGGATAGTTGGGAAGATTCAGGTGAGATCTAATATGGATTCAATTTTCATGTCGATTCAGTCGTGGAATCAGAGCGGACATGTGACCCCCGATGCTCTCTTCTTCTCGAGTATCCATGAATGTCTATGTAGGGACATCCATCTCTCGAGCACAAGTTTAGGTTAGGCCTCATTAGGAAAAATGTTGCATATCACACGTATCAACAAAATTCCCGATTCCACCCTTGTGCATGAATTCTAGAGTAGGCGGTAGGGTTAAACTGCTTGCGAAAGAAGTTACCGTGATAACTTTAGTTAATTGGGGATTAAACTATAATTTAAGCATCTAAATAAACTCTTCTATAGAATTTTCCTTCCATTATTTTTGGTGAATTGTCGCGTTTGTGGACCAAGCCTCGGACGAGATGATCCGGAGATCTTTACTTGCGGTGGCGCCACCGATGCTGAAGGGCGGCGGCCGGCTGGGCTAGAGTCAGAGGCGGATATAGTGTTCTAGCAGAGGTGGCAACTGCCACCCAAAATTTATTTATTTTTACATTTTCTAGGTATCAAATTTTAAAATTTACTATTTAATTTGCCCCGCTAATTTTGTAAAAATACACATAATTAAAGTGTTTTTTTAAGTATTTCAAAGGTATGTAATTGAATTGAATGGCATTTTCTTTAACATTCGTATTTAAATTATCGTATTTAAATTATTTTTTATGTAATAAAGCGGAAAAAAATTAGGAATAAAATGCCCCCGACCTCTTGAAATCCTGGATCCGCCTCTGGCTAGAGTAATGTCGTCAAAGGTAAATCCTTTTTTTTTTAATTAACCAGCAATGCTGGAGGGATATTTATTTGGCTCCCTAGACCATATCTCACAAAGTCTTAAAACTTAATACAAATTGTCCAAGAAAAACCCCAACTAAGTGGGGTGGGAAAAAAGAAAAAAACCAACTAGTTGGGATGAAAAATTTTGGGAAATTCTAAGTTCTATGAGAAGATTGTAGTTAGCAATTCTTAATCCATATCGACTTAGCTGATCTAGTTTAGTGAAAGGTAAATCCTTTTATTCCTACCAAGAGTCTTAAATTTTGTTTGATTATTCTGATTAAAATCTAATATTATGAGCTTTCAAGCTAATCAAAATTTATTTAAATTTAGTTTCATCTAAATTTTGCTGTTAGAGTGTGATCTTTATCATAACGATCTAGATAAGAGAAAGCCATTGCTAGTTCAATGCCATTAGACGGTTTTTTTTTAAAAAAAATCCTATCAGAAAACCGATGTTAAAGTTTGATTGGGATATAAACCTATTCTTTTTTATATTATTATTATTTGAACGTCAATTTAATTATGTTTTAATCATAAATGTAAAATTTGATAAAACAAAAAGACAAATTTAGTGTGATTTTGTTTCCAATACACTAATTAATTCCGGAAGTTTGAAATTAATGGATGAAGTTTCGACTGAATCAAAACAACCTCTAGAGATAAAAAAAAAAAAAAAACTTGGCAAAAGGCAACAAATTTCTAAATTGTGTCTCCTGCTCAGTTCATTTTAATATATTAAATTTTTTTGGTTCAGTTAAGTATACATAAACTTATTTCAGTTTAGTCAAAATAGCTAAAACTCATCATGAACAAAACAAGGTATATATAGCGTTTGATTGAATGATGACGTATGTATGGTGTCAGGCATCAATGGCTAAGGATCGTATCTATGAGAGTCGCGCGACTAAGAGGTCATATTCTTCGATTATCTGTTAAGCTAGATTAGTAATGATCAATGTTATATACATTTTTAATGAACAATAAAAAAAAGGTTGCTCCATACAAGTCCATTTTTCTCTTGCAGGTCCGTATTTTTACCATAATACCCCTAATATTGTTAAGGCAAAAAATGGGTTTGAAATCATAGGGTTACATCAGAGGCATTATAGTAAAAATACGGACATGTAAGAGAAAAATGGACCTGCATAGAGAAATTGCTTAAAAAAAACATGCAACTGTTAAATATGGAACAACTGGCTGAACAACTGTTAAACATAACTGCATAATGATGAATCCATAAAAGCCCGCGATAATTATGAAGAAGCCAAAGCTAGATATGATAAAGCCAAACCAAGATGTAAGGTCATGTTTACCGTAGTGTTTTACGAGATATTAGAGCTACTAATTGTCCACTTATGTTAAAACAGCAAAAATGGTAAAATTTAGAGATTTTGTCCATATTTTATCATCAACATTTATGTTAAACGGTGCTATAAAATAGCAAGTGGGAGGAGAGAGAAGATTTGGATAGCTAAACCCTCAGCACTAGACCTCTAAATAATTCAAATAGTGTTTTACTACTAAAGTTATTGCCAATTCCTATGTTATTACAGTTAAATTCAAGTAAAAGGAAACTGTTGTTATATGAGTCCGTAATTGAATTTCTAAGTTCATAATTGACTAACCACTTGATGAACTTGAAAGCATATGTTGGAGAACACATGCTAGAGACTAAGGCCCTGTCTAGTTCGCTTGTCTGGTTCGCTTGGTTTTAGGTTTTGGTTTTGGTTTTTGGGTTTTGAGCAAAACCTGGTTTTAGAATTGGGTTTGATCAAAATCAGTTTTGGGTAAAACCTTGTGTGGTTGGAAGGTTTGGGTTTTGGGTTTTGGGTTTTCAATTAACTATTATTATATATATTTTTTATTATTTTAGTTTTGGATTGAAAATTTGACATGCCATTTGATTTTACTTAGTCATTCATAATATTTTATTAAATAAAAAATTAGGTATATTAGACCGGGCCAGATAATATTTTATAAAGCATTTTATATCAGGTTGGGTTATGAATTTATGATCAAATAAAAATTTTGGATTTTTTTTGACCCAACCTCATTTTACATTGTTTGCACAAAAATTTTAATTTTAATTTTGGATGGGGTCAACAATTTTAATTTGACTCAAATAATTCAAATAATGCATAGCTTTAAGTTCAATATAATATTAAAATAATTAATCGTCAATTTTTGAGTATAAAGTATAAACCCAACCCAAGACTTATTCTCTAGATGAGTGATACTTAATTTTTTTTATTAAGACCCTGTTTACTAGAGCCTATTTCTTGATGTACTGAACTGAACTGAACTGAATTGATCTACAGATAAGCTCTGGTAAATAGGGCCTAAGAAGGGTCAGATGTTAATTTTTGAAAAAAAGAAAAGAAACACAATTCTAACTTGACTAAATTTAAGTGTGTAGTTACTAAACTATTTGTAATGTTCTTTTAAATGGTCAATTTTGGGTCAAAACACGATTTTTACAAATTGATTTTTTCACGTTAGAAAATGTAAATTTTAATTATAAATATTTAATTTTAGCGGATTTATAATGTTCATAATATTTTTAGAATAAACTATCAATCATATGTTTATTACCTATGTAATATAATAATTTATAAAAAACTTATTTTATTATATAATTTATTAATAAAAAATTACTTTTTATCTTATTTTATAAAATATATTTAGTTTACTATATATTTGTCTTAGTTTTATTAAAAAAATGAAAAAATAAGAAAAATATAATTTAAAATGAAAAGTCAAAACTTGGTTTTGCACCAAAACCCAAAACATTGGCGAAACAAACAAGGTTTTGGGTTTTGGGCAAAACCAAAACCAAAACCTGAACCACACAGGGCCTAAAGTGTTTCATTCTTCCTTCATCTTAACATTTGGCAATTTATCAAAAATAAAATAAAATTTTGCAATATAATAATTGGTGGTCTTAAACTAATGCAACCTTCTAGCTTCATTCTTTGTAAACTTGGATTTGATTTGCGAATGACCCTAAATGGCAAACAGAACTTATGCCAAATATTTCAAAATCTGTGGATCTTTTCTTAAAAGTACACGTTGTAGAATTTATGCCAGATATTTAAGTCTTCACACATTTGGCAAATGGCAATATAATATATAGTTCTTGGTGTTAAGCAAATCTTCGTAAACTTGGTCCATGTATAAAACCTTTCAATTGAAACCATTTGACTTGAGAATCGCCCTAAATGGCAAACAGAAAGGCTAATAAATCTTGCTTATTCCTTGGATACTTCTAGTTGTGACATTTGTCCTAATTAGAATATATCAAGGTCCAAAAACTTTGGATATAATATAATACACATACATATTTATATATTTATATATTTCTCCAAACAATGAAAGATGGTTTCTTTATGTTTAACATTGTACATTGTACAATGACAGATGATTTCTCCAAACAATTTATGCTCTCGTAAACCACAAAATTATGTTAAATGACAATAATTTAGTAGTATTTCCGTAAACTAAAAATTGAGGGTATTTTTGTCTCTACCCCAATATTTTGGGCTACAAGAGCAAAATATCGAGCTACAAATGACAACACTTTTTTTATTGAGAGATAAATCTCTTTTATTCTGTTTTTTGGCATCTATATCTGAACAATTCATTCATATGGCAGCCAAACTGTTGCCATGTTACAGAACACTAGGATCAAGCCAAAAGGCTAACTTCTGTCTGAATATGACATTCAAAGATAACTAAATCAAAATGTATTCTTTAATCTGTCTTTGTTTCACAGCATTGTGACTTCTGTTTACTGCTATGGTCAAGCAAAAGAATTGTATGTCTTCTAACCAATAGTTGTACAAGCATCTGAAAAGCCGATTGAGTTATGCCAGAACATCAAACAAGAATCATGCAGAAATTCAGCAGAGCAGAAAATATCAGACAATATAGACTGGTTCAGACTTCGGCCGGCTAGTCTCTATTGGCAGTTGTATTCATTAATATTAACGACGATGCAAGCGATAAAAGCTAGCAAGACTAGCTGTTATCCTGACAAAGATATACTATATAAACATAGCAGAATGGCAGAAGCAGCATGAGTTGAGTAGTACCAGAGAGTAAGTAGTGTCTGAAATGGGGAGCAACAACAATGGCATGTTTCGGTATGCTGATCGAAAGGACAAACTTCTGATGACTTTAGGAACTCTAGGGAGCATGGGAGATGGACTGCAGATTCCTCTGATGATGTTCGTCCTCAGCGATGCCATCAACTCGTACGCGAATCCCAATGCAAAGCTCTCGATGGATGTTGTCAACAAGGTAATGAATCGAACCAAGCCATTGTTGTTTGTGCAAGATCTTGTCTGAACCATGAATTCTTGCAGTTTTCACTGAGGCTGCTCTATGTTGCAATTCTAGTCGGATTATCTGCCTTTGTTGGTATGCTACCTTAAACTAGTCTTCTTTTCCGTTTTTAGCCTTTGAAGAGCTTGTTTCATTCCAAACTGTTTTTGTAGAGGGACTTTGCTGGGCAAGAACTGCAGAAAGACAGACTTCACGAATGAGACTGGAATACCTGCGATCTGTGCTTAGACAAGATGTCGGTTTCTTCGACACACAAGGAGCTGATTCTTCCACAACTTTCCAGGTTGTTTCCACCATTTCTGCAGATTCAAATGCAATTCAAACCACCATAGGGGAGAAGGTAAGAAAACCTTAATCTCATCATAGTACAAAACAAAAAATCAAAATCTCAGCCACTAAAAGAGTTATGTGTTTCGAACAACAGATACCTGACTGCCTGGCCTACACATCATCCTTCCTCTTCTGTGTCATCTTCTCCTTCGTGCTGTCCTGGAAAATTACTCTGGCTGCCCTTCCTTTAACCCTCACCTTCATCGTCCCGGGGCTTGGATTCGGGACCCACATGATGACCGTTGCAATGAAGGTGATCGAGTCGTATGGAGTGGCAGGAGGGATAGCTGAGCAAGCAATCTCTTCGATAAGAACAGTGTATTCATACGTTGCCGAGACTCAAACAGTGGAAAAGTTCAGCCAGGCTCTTGAAAGCACTATGCAGCTAGGAATAAGGCAAGGCTTAGCAAGAGGACTGATGCTTGGAAGCATGGGAGGTATTTACATCAGCTGGGCTTTTCAGACATGGTTTGGATCAATCCTAGTAAGCAAAAAGGGCGAGAAAGGCGGAGACATTTTCGTTGCAGGATTCAACATCCTCATGGGAGGACTGTAAGTACAAATTCATATTCCCTATATCCTAAAATAAGAGTTTGTGTAAACAAGTGTCCTAGGTTTGTTTTTGTTCTGTCAGGAACATTTTGACTGCTCTACCGAATCTCACTGCAATCACGGAAGCTAAGGCTGCTGCTATTAGGATAACTGAGATGATTGACAGGGAGCCAACTATCGACACAGAAGACAGAAAAGGAAAAGCTCTATCACATGTGAGAGGAGAAATCGAGTTTCGAGGAGTCTATTTCAGCTACCCTTCGAGGCCAGATACGCCTATCCTTCAAGGCATCGATCTCAGGTTTCCACCGGGGAAGACAGTAGGCCTAGTTGGTGGCAGTGGTTCGGGGAAATCCACTGTTGTTTCCTTGCTTCAAAGGTTCTATGATCCTATAGAAGGTGACATACTTTTGGATGGGTATAAGATCAAGAAACTTCATCTGAAATGGCTGAGGTCACAAATGGGGCTGGTTAACCAAGAGCCAGTCCTCTTTGCAACTTCCATTAAAGAAAACATCCTTTTCGGGAAAGAGGGAGCATCTCTTGAAGATGTGCAGAATGCAGCCAAGGCGGCAAATGCACACGACTTTATCATCAAACTGCCCGAAGCATATGACAGTCAAGTAAGGCTGATTCCAGGTTCTTACAGTTTTTACACATGCTTGTTAACATTCTTGCACTAAGGATTCTGAATTCACCAGGTTGGACAGTTTGGAGTTCAGTTATCAGGTGGACAAAAGCAGAGGATAGCGATAGCAAGGGCGTTGCTAAGAGATCCAAAGATCTTACTGATGGACGAAGCAACAAGCGCTCTAGATACACAGTCGGAAAGCATCGTGCAGAAGGCCATTGATAACGCGTCTCAGGGAAGAACGGCCATTGTCATAGCGCACCGTCTTTCCACGATCAGAATGGCAGACCGGATTGTGGTAATGCGGGCAGGGACGGTGGCTGAATCCGGCACACACAACGAGCTTATGCACATGAGCGGTGAATACTTCGGGATGGTGCAACTGCAGAAACAAGCACAGACGCAGCCACAAACACCAGAGAACGACACTGATCTTAGCTATGACTATTTCAACGACAGAAGTCTGAATGGAAAGAGCATAAATCGCAGTCCATACCAGAGAAGCATCAACCAGAGCCCTTACTCAAGAAGGATCCCAGCAAGCCCTTATACTGTGTCAGCTTCACCAGCTCAATATGGACTTAGTCCAGGCTTTTCCAGGAGTGCACCATTTTCCACCACTCCTTACTCTGTGCAATTTGAGGACTACGACAGTGAAGATGAACGTTATGAACACGCAGATCATCCAGCTCCCTCTCAATGGCGGTTATTGAAAATGAACACCCCAGAGTCAGGCAGAGCGCTGCTAGGATGCATCGGGGCAATAGGGTCGGGAATGGTTCAGCCGATAAACGCTTACTGCATAGGAGGAGTGATATCTAACTACTTCCGAGCAGACAAATCGGAAATCCAATCACATGCCAGAACTTACACCTTCATCTTCCTCGGCCTTGGAGTGTTCAACTTCGGTGTCAATGTGTTGCAGCACTACAGCTTCGCCATCATGGGAGAACGGCTAACAAAGAGAGTCAGGGAAAATCTGCTAGAAAAGCTAATGACTTTTGAGATCGGGTGGTTCGATGAAGATGAGAACACTAGCGCTGCAATATGCGCTAGGCTATCGACTGAAGCTAGCATGGTTCGGTCCCTGGTTGGGGACCGAATGTCACTGCTTGCTCAAGCGTTTTTCGGGGCCACTTTTGCTTACGCCATGGGATTAGTCCTGGCACCGAAGCTAGCCTTAGTGATGATGGCTGCACAGCCGTTGCTCATCGGGAGCTTCTATGCCAGGACTGTTCTCATGAAGAGCATGTCTACAAAAGCACAGATTGCACAGAAGGAAGGAAGCCAGCTAGCAAGTGAAGCTGTGATCAACCACAGAACTATAACAGCCTTTTCCTCTCAGAAAAGAATAGTCGGGCTGTTTAAACAGACGTTAGAAGGACCACGAAAAGAGAGCACAAGACAGTCGTGGTTTGCAGGGATTGGCCTCTTCAGCTCTCAGTTTCTAGCTGCGGCTTCTACATCTCTAGCTTTTTGGTATGGAGGGATGCTCTTAACCGATGGGAAAATCTCTGCTGAAAGACTTTTCCAGTCATTTCTGGCTCTACTTTTCACTGCTTATATCATTGCAGAAGCAGGAAGCATGACAAAAGACATATCAAGAGGAAGCAATGCTGTGCGATCAGTCCTATCGATTCTAGACAGAGAGAGTGAGATTGATCCAGACCCTTCAAGAACTGGACATGATGCAACTAAAACAAGCATTAAGGGCCATGTTGAACTAAGGCATGTGCACTTTTCCTATCCATCAAGGCCAGAACTAACGGTTCTCAAGGGGCTGAGCCTGAAAATCGCGGCTGGAACCACAGTAGCCCTAGTCGGGCAAAGTGGGTGTGGGAAATCAACAGTCATAGGACTGATTGAGCGATTCTATGATCCCATCAAGGGATCGGTAAGTGTCGACCAGAGGGATGTGAAGGACTACAACTTGAGAGCGTTGCGCAAACACATAGCTCTGGTCAGCCAGGAACCAACCTTATTCGGTGGAACCATCTACGAAAACATTGCTTATGGAAAGAGCAATGCCAAGCAATCTGAGATCATGAAGGCTGCTCAGATGGCTAATGCTCACGAATTCATAAGGTAAGCTATCGATTTTCACACATTCTCAGCACAAACAAAAGAAAAACACTAAGCTAAAACGAAATAAAACTTAACTCACAATTTTCTTGATTTCCAGTGGGATGCAGGATGGATACCAAACCTTCTGTGGAGAAAGGGGAGTTCAGCTATCCGGGGGTCAGAAACAGCGAATCGCATTAGCCCGGGCTATACTCAAGAACCCGAGAATCCTTCTGTTGGACGAGGCAACCAGTGCACTAGACAGTGTGTCTGAAAACCTGGTCCAGGAAGCATTGGAGAAATTGATGGCAAAAAGAACCTGCATTGTTGTGGCTCATCGGTTATCAACGATCCAGAAAGCAGACACTATTGCAGTGATCAAAGAAGGAAAGGTAGTAGAAGAAGGCTCACATAAGGACCTGCTTTCCTTGGGAAGAAGTGGTGAATACCACTCTCTTGTTAAAGCACAGGGTGGAAACTCACCTTTCCGGTGAAACAAACCACTTCATATCCTGCCTGAAACATGAAACCTTGTAGTATATAGCGAAGAGATTATCTATACAAAATCACACTTCATATTCAAACAACATTAAGCTTCTACAATCATGTTTTCTGCATATCTACACACCACTAGTTCAATACAGCTAATAGTCTAATACTAAACCTTAGATCAAATCATACAAATCAAATCACGTTATCGTGTTCATCTAGACAAAGAACGTGATTGATCTAATTTACACTACACTAAAAGCAGGATCAATCAAATTATCGAAATTACGGCTAAAAAAGCAGGAAATAAACCATCACAGGAAGTGCTAACAGGCCTGGGATCAGCTCCGGCGAAGCGGACTTGAGCCTGACTCCCTTCCTACTGACTTTCCGGCCAGAGCTGTTGACGTCTACATTGGCAGCCACAACAATATTATGTCTCTTAGTATACCAGAACATAATCTTGTACCTCACCCGAGTGGCAAGCCCCACCCGGAAAGTCACCGGAGAGCCGCTAGACACATTGGCGTACGCAGCCTCCCACCGCAGCCCGCGGGCCTCCACCACCTCCTTCCGGCGGGCCTTCTTGTCGTGGCCCTGGTAGAACCTCGGCACCGTGAAATTAGCCACCGGAACGCCGCCGCTGTTGTGGCCGTAGAAGAAGGTGATGTTGATGTCGTCGTAGCCTACGCCTTTGTCCTTCATCTCGTTCTTGAGGCGGAGATCAAAGTAGAGTGTGTGGTTAGCTCTGGCGGCGGTGGAGTTGTCGGAGACGTTGAGGGAGCGGACGTAGAAGTCTTCGATGGAGCAGGAAGGCTTGGACCCCCGGAGACTTAGCCACAGGAAGAGAGCTGTGAAGCCGGAGGTGAAGATGAAGCTGCAGCAGAACCGGCAGCAGCCGCCGCCACTTGTACCGCCGTGGTCTGACATTTTCCGGCGGGTCTGGCTGTCTGAAAGGATAACTGAATTCGAATTTCGAATGTTTGAAATGGAGAGCAAGAATGAACAATAAGTTAGTGGTTCTTGTCTGTTTTAAAGGGGAACAATGGAGCGTGTAGACCCACTTTTGCTTTATGCAATTCTTGCAAATTTCATATTCATGGCACAGAGAAATTGAAGAGAAAATGTGTTCATCACCATAATATAATCCAAACTTTATGGGACGGTTATATTATAACGAAAGAAAGGTAGTTGGTAGTTACTGAGAAAATAATTCCAACATAAAACCGTAACAAAAATGAACATATTAACATAGTACTAATTTAAGTGCTCTTATAATTGAAATTTGAAAGGCTTTTTTACTGACAACCGCGTAAATATAACGTGTGTGTTCCACAAGTTGACCAAACTAACATGGTCATTGTCAATCTGTCACTATTATAACATGAATATTCGGTAATTAAGGGATAATCAGCCACGGTTTGTTTGTTTCAAGTACATGTGAGACTTCAAAGATGAAGGCAAATGACATACAATGTCATATATTTACATGATTTCATGGAGCAAGTAGCATGTTTACTCGTCGTCTTTGTAAGGGTATTCCTCAGGAACTTGCTTTAGGAGCTTCAACTGCATCTCGAACGCATCATCCCCTCGAAGCATGTCTCTAATCCAGGTGACTTCAGTCTTCATAGACACCTGAACCGAGTTGGACAGGGTAGAGATAATCGGGTGAGGAACACATGAATGTTTATTCATCACATGGATTTCATGTTAACATTTCTCTTTTAAGGAAACTCAAGGGGAATTTTCGTATAAATAGCTCGGAGTTCATAGTAAGACCATATCAAAGTCCAATGAGTTTTAAACACAAATAGACTTGATTTCAGCAATCCAACATACTCCAGAGTGTGTTTTTTTTTTCATTTTGAAAGACCAGAGAAATTATTTATATTCATTTCATTAGAGTTAAATGCACTAACAAACATGAGAAATACATGGAGAATGATGGATTGTGCACAGAACCGTCCTTGAAAATGAGAAAATATATTATCTCTGAATGGAAAAGACATGGTGCCTGAAGGTGATGCAAGAAAAGTTCATGAACTTGTCAAAAGACTTGACAGTGAGGTAGATGGGAGAGGTGAGGATAGAAGAAACCCAAAATAGGTCCATTCACAACTCCACAGTATGAAATAGAGCACTAACAACGATGAAGACATCCCAATTAAACAAATAAAGCTGGAAGCCACAAGTCCGATTAAATTTGCATTACTAGAATTGAAATATCAATAAAAGGCAGAACTAACCATCTCCAACGCTCCTCTGATAACGCCACTCAAGATGTTGCAGTAGTACAGGCCTTGACAGGTGTCAGGAAGTTCAACAAAATCTACCAAAGGGTTATCTTCTAGTATCAAACTGCATGTTGTACCTTCGGTATCCCAATTGGCCACAGTTGCATTAACCCCTAGGAACATTTTGAAAGCAACCTGTGATTCCAGAAACTTTGTTGATCAGCTCAACACACTACGGAGTTTCGGTATCTCTCAACTATAATGCAATAATTTTAAGAAAATTAAGTTGTATAGGATATACTTGTGACATATTATGTGGCTACAGAACTAAATTTCCTAAGCACTATAAGCACAAAGGTGGAGAGAAAATATAATCAGATGAAATTGTAAACTACAGGATAACACAAGCACCTTACGTTCAGCATTTCATGAATCCCGGTTTCCATTTTATACTTGCTCACTAAAACACAATTAACCTCCCATCGTCTATACCTAGCTTAACCTATAGGTATAATATGCTACCTAAAACATTTGTCAAACATCATGACATAAATCACATAACTGCTTGTATCGAGTCTATCATCAACCAAACGCTATGATAAATTCCAGAGTAAACCACATTCACAACAATCAAAATGCAATTATGCAACACACTTAAAACAGAATCTAGAGAAAGTAAACAACATCAATCCCCAACAAATACACAAAATATCAGTTTCTTGAAAGCCAGTAAAGAGAACATAATTACAAGAAAAAAAATGCATTTTAGCACTTTTTTTAACATGGTTCAAGTAGCAAGCTAAATTTCTATTGCACAACAAGCACAATTGCGAAGAGAAATCTCATCAGATGGATTGCCTATGGTCCTTTTTAATATAAGACAGGCACAACCATTTCTTAACCGCAGTTTCCATTTTACACTTATTTACTAAGACATGATCAATTAACTCTGTTTATCTTTATAGCTACACAGCTATAGGTTGACAGCATAAGAAGCATATAACTATGTCCGTCAACCTAATTCATAAACTAAAACTTGATAAATTGTGGAGCACCTGGTATTCGTAAATATTGAAATGCAGCACACTTAAAACAGAAAATTAAGAGGGATGAAACAGCATCGATGAGACCATATTGATCAGCTGAACACTATAAAGTTATGTGCATCAACCTAATTCATAAATTAAAACTTGATAAATTGTGGAGCACCTGGTATTCATAAATATCGAAATGCAACTCACTTAGAATAGAAAACAGCATCGATGAGACCATATTGATCAGCTGAAAACTATAAAGGTATGTGCATCAACCTAATTTATAAATTAAAACTAGATAAATTGTGGAGAACCTGGTATTCATAAATATCGAAATGCAACTCACTTAAAATAGAAAACGGCATCGATGAGACCATATTGATCAGCTGAACACTATAAAGGTATGTGCATCAACCTAATGTATAAATTAAAACTAGATAAATTGTGGAGCACCTGGTATTTTTTAAATATCGAAATGCAACTCACTTAAAATAGAAAACAGCGTCGATGAGACCATATTGATCAGCTGAACACTAAAAAGGAATTTTCATTACCTCCCCTCACACAAACTTATCAATTCTTTTAAAGGCAAAATCAGAGCACAAAATCATAAGAATATGAAGCTTTGTAGCAATACTCTTAACATAGTTCAGTTTCATTGAGCTAACTGTCTGGTGTAGTACAAGCTCGATGGAGAAGAGAGAGATTCATCAGATGGATGTGCACCATTATTAGTATTGTGCACCATTATTAGTATAAAGATAATGGAGAAAATTATGTTCCCAATAGTATGGGGAGAAGAGAAAATGGCGGAACTGCCCTTGAACGAGAGATAATCGAGACAATGCAACCAGAGAATTAGTAGTGCTCTAGGATAAGATGATCATTAACTCAGATTATCTATATAGCTACACAGCTAGCTTACTACCTTAGAGTGAAAGGTTTGCAGAACATTTCAAACCAGTTTTCAAGCCACACCATAATAAATTTATATTTATGTGTATCAACCTAACTCATATCCTAACACATGATGAATTGTGGAGCACATGATATTCTTAAATAACAAAACACATCACACTTAAAACATGAAATCAAGATAAAGGTGTTTTTGGATTACTTCCCCTCACATAAAATATCAATTCCTTGAAAGCCAGAGATAGAGCTCATAATCAGAAGGAAATTAAGCTTTTAAGCAATATTCTTATATGTACAGTTACAATGAGCAAAATTTCTAATGCAGACACAATGGCAAAGGAAACAAATTCTAACCAGAAGAATTTTCCACTAGTAATTTTTAGGATAAGACAGGCACATTCCCTTCAAGATTTCTTAAATCACAGTTTTACTCTCATCTACTAAGATGTGGTCAATAAACTCTCCATACAGCTATACATCCAGCTTATTATGACAGTATGCAATTTATCATAGGTATAATATGCCTGATTGACTGACTCAGCCTAAAACATTTGTCAAACATCATTACATAAATCACATAACTGCTTGTATCGAGTCTATCATCAACCAAACGCAATGATAAATTCCAGAGTAAACCACGTTCACAACAATCGAAATGCAACACACTTAAAACGGAAAATCTAGCGGAAGTAAACAACATCAATTCCCCACAAATACACAAAATATCAGTTCCTTGAAAGCCAGTAAAGAGAAAAAAATTACACTTAGCAAGCTAAATTTCTATTGCACTACAAGCACAATTGCGAAGAGAAATCTCATCAGATGGATTACCTATGGTCATTTTTAGGATAAGACAGGCACAACCATTTCTTAACCACAGTTTCTATTTTACACTTATTTATTAAGACATGATCAATTAACTCTGTTTATCTTTACAGGTACACAGCTATAGGTTGACAACATAAGAAGCATAAAACTATGTGCATCAACCTAATTCATAAACTAAAACTTGATAAATTGTGGAGCACCTGGTATTCGTAAATATTGAAATGCAACACACTCAAAACAGAAAATTAAGAGGGATGAAACAGCATCGATAAGACCATACTGATCAGCTGAACACTATAAAGGTATGTGCATCAACCTAATTTATAAATTAAAATTAGATAAATTGTGGAGCACTAGATATTCATAAATATCGAAATGCAATTCACTTAAAATAGAAAATGGCATTGATGAGACCATATTGATCAGCTGAACACTATAAATGTATGTGCATCAACCTAATTTATAAATTAAAACTAGATAAATTGTGGAGAACCTGGTATTCATAAATATCGAAATGCAACTCACTTAAAATAGAAAACGGCATCGATGAGACCATATTGATCAGCTGAACACTATAAAGGTATGTGCATCAACCTAATTTATAAATTAAAACTAGATAAATTGTGGAGCACCTGGTATTTTTTAAATATCGAAATGCAACTCACTTAAAATAGAAAACAGCGTCGATGAGACCATATTGATCAGCTGAACACTAAAAAGGAATTTTCATTACCTCCCCTCACACAAACTTATCAATTCTTTTAAAGGCAAAATCAGAGCACGAAATCATAAGAATATGAAGCTTTGTAGCAATACTCTTAACATGGTTCAGTTTCATTGAGCTAAATGTCTGATGTACTACAAACACGATGGAGAACAGAGAAATTTATCAGATGGACGTGCACCATTATTAGCATAAAGATAATGGAGAAAATTATGTTCTCATTAGTATGTGGGGAAGAGAAAATGGCGGAACTGCCCTTGAATGAGAGATAATGGAGACAATGCGACCAAAGAATTAGTAGTGCTCTAGGATAAGATGATCATTAACTCAAATTATCTATATAGCTACACAGCTAGCCTACTACCTAGTGTGAAAGGTTCGCAGAACAATTCAAAACCAGTTTTCAAGCCACACCATAATATTTTTAAATATGAGTATCAACCTAATTCATATCCTAACACATGATGAATTGTGGAGCACATGATATTCATAAATAACAAAACACAACACATTTAAAATATGAAATCAAGATTAAGGAGTTTCTGGATTACTTCCCCTCACAAAAAATATCAATTCCTTGAAAGCCAGAGATAGAGCACATAATCACACGGAAATTAAGCTTTTTAGCAATATTCTTATATGGTTTAGTTTCAATGAGCAAAATTTCTAATGCAGGCATAATGGCAAGAAAAAAAATTTAACCAAAAGGTTTTATCACTAGTAATTTTTAGGATAAGACAGACACATTCCCTTCAAGATATCTTAAATCACAGTTTTATTTACTAAGATGTGGTCAATAAACTCTCCATATCCAGCTTACTATGACAGTATGTAAAAGCCAGTTTTCAAACCACACTACATGCATCACATAACTATGTGTATCTACCAAAGTCACAGACAAGAAAATAATCCATATAACAAATTATATTGCTGAGCTTACGGCATTCGTAAACATTAAAATGCACCATACTCAAAACAGGAAATTAATAGGAAAAAAAAAACATCAACCGGACCTTGGCAATGACATCAGCAGTCTCTTTGAAATCAACGCATCTAGACACATTGGACTTCGCGAGGAACTCATCAATCAGCCGAATACCAATATTATATCCCCTGCAAAATCAAATGAAAAAACTCCTAATTACTATCATCAATCAATCAAATCCACAAACACACACACATTCAAATATATATGGTTTAAATTAACAAAAAATAATTCAAACAGGTGAATAAAAATCAGTGATTACATCTGATCGAGCTGTTTGTTAACTTCCTCCACCTCCTCCAGATCCGTCAGCAACTGGCGGACGATTGCACCGTAGGTCAGAGTGAAGAGCTCTGCATTCTGCACAAAGTTCATTCAAATTCATGATTAATCAGATTATTAATAAAGGTAAACAAGACTGAGCAAAATTCAACTGCTTTGAATTTCACGTACCACTCGGTCGACGCTCGCGAAAATGGCGTCGCCGGATCTCGGTGCGACGGGAGCCATCTGAACCTGGAATTCGTTTCGAGGAGGTCTTCCGGCAGCTCCTGCGACTTCACTGTGTGTAGCTGTGTAAGATCGGAGTGTGAGAACTGAGAAGATACGGAAAGAGAAGTGTTTTGGATCAAATTATTGTTGGGCTTCAAAACGACCGCGGGCTGAAAGACATTCGACAAATTTTTGGCGAATTTTCACATCCAGAGTCAATGGAATAAATTCCGAGACTATTCAAAATACTCCTCTGATTTTGTTATATATGGGTACTATTTGATCAAAATTCATCAATAACTTTAACTACATTTATTAACTAAATTTACAATTTTAATATTTAGAAAAATATATTTTACAAAGAATCCAAAATTATATCATATAATGTTATCAAGAGAATAATACCTTCAATATCATATAACATTATACCGTTGGGATTCTTTTTTCATCGAATAATATCTTGGGTAAAAATTCTCAAAAGAATGTTGGGATTATTTGTTCATATGGGTTTAGCTATGTGTGATTGGTGGTGAAGCTAATGATAAGTCTCATTAGTCCTAATGAAATGATAGTCCTACATATGTATATCATTTTATGAAATACCTTCCATCCTAACGAAATATTAATGTTCTTTCTCGTATATTTTACTAATTCTTTCATGTCACATTAACTTTCTTAAAGAGTCATATACCAAACCATTGTACTTTTTAGAATTGGGGATAAAAATTCTTAATCCAACCAAAATATGGGTAAAATGAACTAAGGATTGAATTAAAGTTTTATAATAAATTGAAAATATGATGGAGATCCCTAGAAGGCTAGAAGCATCACGAGCATACAAAACTCTAGGTCAACATCACGCACTACGATGGCTGCCATTTCGTCGCTTTCTTCTACCACCTCAACGGTAACTATGCCGTTAGTCCGTGACGGAATATTACCCCGCACCTTTTCTATAAAACGATTTCTGATTTTATGTTTTGTAGCGAACAAGGTCTTGTATTCTGCTTAATTTTTACTTATCAGGGATCGAATGAATTTAAATTGAATTAAAGTAAATTAATATTAAAATTATGATTTACTTATGAATTGAATTAAAATACATAGAAAAAATCTTATAAGTTATTAAACTTTTAGGAAAATCAAATTATTATGCACATACTCAGAATTATTTGTTAGTTAATAGTTACTAATCTACCTTTGTTTTTGAAAAGTGTTTTAGCAATTTTGAACTTGTGTTGATTAATAAATCGTACTTCTACAACTTATTCAAATGTGCATTTTCGACTATAACATGATTTGACGATAAATAATTAGCCGGTAATTAAAATTTCTAGGAATAAAATTTACAAAGTCCACACAAAGCATTTTTCAAAAACTGGTGAGTAATGAGCTTTTAAAAATTAATTCATGACACATAATTCTTTTTTTCTTATTTGAAAAATAATTTCAATAATAGTGGCTTTTCCTAATAAAAGTAAATGGATGATGGGGTGCATTATTAAATATAGCTGGTGAGTCGGCCACTGAGAAGAATTCGCTAGAAATTGTTGCATTGTTATTATTTTCTTTTTCTTAGTGAGGGGGAAAAGAATTAGATAAACCCACCACCACAGGAAAGAATCTGAGGCAACAAATTATTCAAAACGTTATCGCTACGGTCACGGGTTGGAGCGCGTGAACTCGCTCTGCTCTCACATTTTTACAGGCAGATGGTTCACAAGAAATGTAAAGTCTTACCACTGAATTTCTATTTTGGAAATGGTCTCAGTGGTAAGTTTCTATGGTCTATTTGTGATCAAAATGTTACCTTCTAAATTTAATTATATTAAATTATCAGATTCACAATCACTATACGTTAGAGCACACGCAGCCATTTAGCCTCTCCTTTGGCTTTTATACCTACTTTTTTTTTTATAAAGGTTCACTTTTCATTTTTTAAAACACAATCATAAAGTCTGTCACATCATCATATTTCTTTACGCATCATCTTTTTCAATCACAACACTTAGCATATGAACTTAAATTAAATAAAGTTGGAGAAATATATTTTTTTTTCTAATTTTCTTGATGATAAGTCTAACTACAAAATAATCAAGTTGGAGAACTATTCATCATAAAATAATCAAGTCACTGAATTTAATCTTTATAACAACTATTAATTAATATTTCAAATTAGCATTACAAAACGTTAGTATTACCTAAAACATATGTACCAAACAATGGCTAAGTGATTTCGTTGTCTTCGTAAGAAAAATAATTAGTCATGTTATTCATTTAAAAATGATTGATTAAGTTATTAATATAACTATGACAAACAATGGAGTAGTTTACAAATGTTAGTATAAGAAAATTAAAAGACAAAATATTAAAGAGTAATTCTCCTGTGAAGCAGCCTCACCTATGAGGCAAGGCCAAATAAGGAAAATTTCATTACTGCCACATCATAATAACTTACTACCACCTCATCAAACATCGATGCCACATCATCAAACATCGGTGCTAGTTCATCAAACATGTCAAATCATCAAAATATTTGTGTCAGTTCATCGAATCTCACCAAAAAAGTGTTAATTTGGTCTTGTCTCTTGGGTGAGGCTGCCTCACCCAAGAATTGGTCAATATTAAATGGGTATAGTTTATAAAAATTTAACAATGTTGTTTTTTTTTTGTTTTTTTTTTGAAATTAACAATACTGTTATTACTGTACATTATTCTATAAAATTAACATGGGAAGAAAATATATTAGTACGTAAAACTTAACCTGAATAAGAAAAATTAGATGGTAAAAATGAATTAATTAAAAAAGATAATGTGGAAAGTTGGAGCCCATGCCTTCCCTTTTATGCCAGGTGTCTTCCTGGGATTGGCACTTGCCATTAAGTCAAGGGATGGAAAAATAGGGACCTGAGTTGTTTTCTTTTCCTCAATTCACGCTAAATGAGCAATAAATTCCCCCATTGTGAACCTCTCCATGGCTTTGAAGGTGATAAAACCATGATACAACCCTCCCACTGCAAGTGCCCTTAGAGCATCCACATTCACAAAGCCATTGTTTGGGTTTTAAACTCATTATTTTATATAAAGTTACACTTTTCAGCTTTTAACTCACAATCATACAGTCTGCCAAATCATCATATTTCTTTACACATCATCATTTTCATTCACAACTTTTAACATATTTATTTGACATATAATTTTTAATGAATGATAAATGTTATATAAAATAAAATAAAGTTGAATAATTATTCGTATATTAATTATTTTGATAATTTTTTTAATTTATATACAGTTAATACACCATAAATCTAATAATGGAACATGTAGATATTGAGGCAAAAATAATCACTCGGACTAAGTACTTGTTGATACATCCATTAATTATTTTGAATATTTTTTTTGTAATTAATATGTATAGTTAATACAATAAAAATCTAATAATGGAACATGCAGATATTGAGGGAAAATAATCACTCAAATATAAAGAAAATGTTAAAATGATGCGTGGATATTCACGTGGTCCTGATTACCATGTGTCTTCATTCGTTATTTTCCAACCAACCTTCGTCCGAATTTTTCCAGACGCACGTCTTTGGTCTTTTAAATCTCATTCAAAGTCGACGACTGCAGGTGCTCTTAGGAGGAAGACATTAACCTTTTCAAAAAAACAGGAGGAAGACATTAACAGCCAAAAGAATCCAAAAATGTATATTTATATTGCATATTAATCACTTAAATACAATATAAAGCCATGTTTGCCCGAATTTAGTATATTTTTTCCGTTCAGTTCAATTCAAATAAGTTCAGTTTAGCGAAAATGGAATTTGATGAAATTCATGTTAATTCAGTCATACTAATTTTTTTAATACATTAGTTTTTACTTTAATTTAGTTCAATTCAGTTCAGTTCAGTTCAATTTAATCCAGTTAAAAGTTCAACCAAAAAAAAAAAACTCTAACAAACAGAGATAGACCCAATATACAAAATAAGGATATACATATAAGAGCATCTCCAATGGTAAGGTAATGCTTAACTTGCCATGTCACTATTCAAGCCAATGGTAAGCTTTATATTCAAGAAATTTAAAAAAAATTCTTATTAAAAACAACAAATATATTTATCGAATATACTTTATATTTTATGTATAAATTATATTAATAAAAAAATAAAAAATATTTTTTCATAACTATTTTATATTTAAGTGACATAAATAAATCATTATAATAATACAATTAGTGATTAAAATTGTTTAAAAATATCATAGTTACACTATTCAAGTTGTATATGTATAGAATTTAACTAAAACTAAATTTTTGTTGGTTGTATTTTATTTCTTTTGTGTTTAATGTTATACTGTATATGTTAATCCAATGAATATAAGTGTTTCTCATAGTTATTATAATACATAATCATTTAAAATATGAATAGAGAATCATATATCTCGAATATTTTCATACTATTATCTTTTATATCTCATGGTATTAGTCGAATTTCATATATATATATATATATATATATATATATCAATATAATAATATGGGATATGGGTGTATATATGTGATTTGAGTACATGATTAACGAAGGTTATTTTGAATCATGTGTTAACCGTACCACCTGATCTATTCTTCCACATCTCTGAAATTCAAAGCCAAATTCGATAAAAATTATCATGACAATAAACTTGGTTATAAATTTATATTTTACCGTAAGAATACGGATCAAAATATAGATATATATTTATTTGGTTGGATTTACTATTATTCGAATACATTCATTTATGTGTGGAACACATGCATTTAATGCCGGAAGTACTGCTTTGTAGAGCAGTACTGCTTGACGCAGCTGCTGACTTGGCATTGCAACAACGGTGTAGCAGTATGCTACCATCTTTAAAAGGTTGCAAGCAACTCCAAAAAGAACACCATTGGAGATGCTCTAATTAAGCGTGAACATCCAAAAATATAGTGCAGATATTGGATATTCTAAAATATTGGATATTCATTTAACAAATTATAGATTGCCAATTTACCATGAAGATAACCATGTTTCCGACTCATATCAATCGACAATCTTCTTCTGCTTCTACATATAATTTGTATATATCATTTTCTCCCAAACCCTAACTAATTTTCAGAGTACACACAGTGCAACCAACACCCAATCGCCGCCAGGATGGAATATGACGAGCTCACTTTCAGGGCCACAGCCAAGGGCTTTATCAAAAAAAATTTGTTTTAAAATGTTACTAGCCTAATTAAAAATCTTAAAAATGGGTGCACCTGTTCATTCGCAAGTTGTTTTCTTAATTACTTTTCCAAATTTTACAAACTATTTTAATTGTTTACATTAACCCAACTTTTTTATTAATTTTACTTCCACTCGTCTAATTTTTGAAAATCTAAATTGACTCTTGCAAAGCTATATCCTCTGCAAAAAAGCTAAAAAATATTATTATTTGTTGAAAATTATTAGAGAATTTGAATTGTACTAGATACTTGACTTACTATGGTTGTTGAAGTGAATTATCTTTATTTGATTACTAAATATTATAATGACACTGTTTGTTATTTTTGAAGGTTAAAAAGTAGTATAGAAATTAATTATATAGATATTATTGTCAAGTAGTAATTTTGGTACAAGTATGAAATAATTTTTGATAATTTTTGGTTGAAAACGTTTGATCAGCTCTTAACATTATTGTAATTTTGGCATTTTATTTTCCCATGAGGAAGAGGTTTTATTTGGTTTTAGATATTACTCTTGATGCGATTGTAATTCAATTTCAAAAAATATATCCCAATGAGTGAATATTAGATATTTTGACATATGTTGACGATATGTACCCCATGGTACATATCAAAATCCTAGATCCGCCACTGCCCACAACGAAAGGATGAACGGCATCGCGACTCCGGCCGACAACTCCAACGTGATCGTGACGTCATCCTTCGACAACTCCATCATCGTTTGGTCCCTCACCAAGGAGGCCGACAAGTACGCCGCCGTGCCCCGGCACCGCCTCACCGGCTACTCGGACCGCGTCCATGACGTGGCCCTCTCCCACGACGGAAACTTCGCCCTCTCCGCCTCGTCGGACCAAGACCTCCGCCTCTGGGATCTCCGCGCCGGGACCACCGCATGCCGCTTCGTGGGACACACCGGCGACGTCGTCTCTGCCGCCTTCTCCCCCGACAGCCGCCAGATCGTGTCCGCGTCATGCGACGGCACCATCAAGCTGTGAAACAACGAAGGCGAGTATTCGTGCGGTTCAATCCCACCACCACCGTCATCGTCTCCGGTTAGTCCAACGAGACAGCAGCGAAGCTTTTGAAAATAAGGGACGGCGAATGCGTGAGTTCACTCACCCCTGTATGCGGCCGCCGCTATCAAGAAGGGTGGGTGTACGCCGCCGCGACCTCGCCGGACGGTACGTTGTGCGTTTGCAGCCTCCTAGAGAATGACATCGTAGTGATGTGGGGCGTAGAGGATGGTGTGAAACCGTACTCGGTGGATGTTGGCAGTGGCGGTGAGGTTCATGCGTTGTGATTCTGCCCTACGAGGTACTGGATGTGCGCCGCCACTGAGAACGACATTCAGATATTTGATTTGGGGCAAAAGGAGGTGATCCCGATTAAAGAAGATCAAGATGATCAGGTTGATGAGGATGCGTTTTGCACCTGCCTGAAGTTAAGCGCCGATGGACTTAATATGTTTGGCGGTTATGGAGCTGTGAGAGTCTGGGAATTTATGGAAGCAGATGGTTTTGTGGTTGTGTGGGAATAGAGTGTTTGACTCTCTATAGAAGTTGTGTTTCTCTTTATGGTTTCCAGGTTTGGTTAGTCCACTCAAACTTTGTGCTCACATTCGTTTGTCGATCAAAATGTTAATATTTTTGCCCAATTATTATAGTTCGGTTGGAGTTTTATGCATATATTAACTCTGGTGCCTAGCGGAATTGGGACTAATTTCCATGGTTAGCTTGTGCTATAGAATCCTTTGTATCACTATTAATTAATAAATGGGTCATGGCAGATTAGATTTTAGTTTGCCTTATGATAGGCCCTAGATATACTCTTATTTTGTAGCATTTGAGAGCTGTTTTAGATAACATTTTGTATATTTATATTAGACTTTTGGACCAAATCATTCATAGTGGTTTGAAATTGAAGACGTGCATTTCGATCTTGAATTGCACTTGCGATGGATTTGAGTGATTTGAAGACCTTCTATGACCGTCCTGACCGCAATTGATGCATTGAAGAACCGGTCGTAGAAGTGGCGTGAAGGCACACTCTCGCGGGCCGCGAACCCTAGGTCGCGAACCGCGAGGGCGTGTGTTGCTGTTTTGATGATGCCGAGTTTCGCGCGGTCCGCGGAACTCCGGTCGCGAGCCGCGAGGACCAGACGCGCGGTCCGCGAAACTCCGGTCGCGAGCCGCGAGGACCAGCACGAGGACCAGCTCGAGGACCAGACGCGCGGTCCGCGAAACCTCGGTCGCGGACCGCGGAAACCGGAGACGCGCGGTGCGCGAAACATCGGTTGCGAACCGCGGAGGCCACAGCGCGCGGTCCGCGAATCCTCGGCCGCGAGCCGCGAGAACCAGGCTCGCGGTCCGCGAAGGATTTCGCGCGACCCGCGAAGGACCTGCAAGTGGCATTTTTTTTTGTTTTATTTTTGTTATTTTGAGAAGTATAAAAGAAACTTATCCTCATTGTTTTGGGGATCGAATTTTACAGAGCCTTAAGCTCTTTTCTTCATTTTTCTCTTTGGATTTTCACTTTGAATTCACCATGTATTATTGTATGGATTATGGTTATGATTATTTAGTTATGATTGTAGGCTAAAACCCATCTTGGGTATGTGAGATTAAACCTCTTGTTATGGTTTGAGAACATGGTTTATGAAGCTTAGGAATGGTTGATTTGTCATTGAATGATCATAAATTATATGTGTATTTGATTGTTGAAATGGTTAGGAATGATTTCCTAACCATAGATATGTGTTGGATATGTGACATTGCCTTTCCATGGTTGAAATGCTATCATTTCTTCTATGTAAAAGTAGTGAATTAGGAATCAAATATATGTTGTTATCAATTGTATTTGTTCTTGAGATCATTCATTAGCATTATATTTATGTCAATTGTGTTATCACATTGCATGGGTAAGGTGGGGAAACATCTAATTTGAATTAGCATTGGTCAATTTATCTATTTGCTATCATATAGATAAGTTGCCAATAAGAGTTGTGAAAATGCTTTCATGATTCACAACTAGAATAGAGATGGTTTCTCATTAAAAACAATCACCATTCTCAAAGTATCATAAGTAGGTTTGAGGAAAATTCCATAACAAGAAGATACAAATCTCATGTACCCAAGTCTCTTATTCTCATTAGTTAATCCTTTAGTTAATCCTTTAGATGCTAAACTAGTTGTAATTCTAAAGTTCTAGTAGTTTTACTTAGTAGTATCTTAAACAAAACTCAACTCAAACCCCCCTTGTTTACATTGCTTTTATATATATGTATATGTATATATATCCTACAAGATATACATAGAAATAACCTTTTCCCTGTGGAACGAACCTTACTTGCCATTGTACACTTAATAGTGTGGAAAGGTAGTAAGCGATCTATAAATTGTATATTTGAGAGGTACGGCGACGACCTCCCAAATTTTGGCGCCGCTGCCGGGGACAAGGCGTATTTTTATGTGTGTATTGTAGTTTATTTCTAATCTATCTTACTTTTTAGGTACTATTTTGGTTTGGAACCCTATTGCTCTAGCTCTTGGTGCATGGTTCATACACGATCCTCGAACCAAGACCCTTTGCAATACGATTCCGAGCTAGTAAGAAATCTCCGCCGACTTAGGAAGCAAGTGCAAGAGTCACTAGCATCTAATACTTTCTCCCTTGAAAGTGAATCACTACCTTTCAACATGGCGGAAGAAGAAGAGGAGACCGGCCAAAACCCTCCCCGAAACCAATTCTACAACCCTTTCCAAAACCATAACACTTCTCCTACCAACATTTCTATGAGAGAGTTCATGTCCCCCAACTATGAGCAACAACAATCTAGCATTGTTTACCCAAACTCTCAATATGAAATCAAGACGGGAGTGATAAACTTGCTTCCAACTTTCCATGGTAGAGAGGTGGATGATCCTAATGACTTCCTTGAAGCTTTTCATAGGGTTTGTAGTAGTTTGAAACCTTCCGAGATGAGTGTGGATGAGTTTAAGTTGAAAACCTTCACTTTCACCTTGAAGGACAAGGCCGCTAAATGGTTAAGCCGTTTACCTTCATCATCAATCACTACATGGCCACAATTGAAGAAAAAGTTCCTTGATAAGTACTTTCCTCCATCTAAGTCCTCGGTCTTGATACAAGCCATTAGCAACATCACTCAAGACGATGATGAGACCTTGTATGAGTATTGGGAAAGGTTCCAAACTCTCCTTTCAAGTTGCCCGTACCATAGCTTCACCGAACCTCAATTGGTGTGTTTCTATTACAATGGTTTGAATGATAGAGAAACCGAGTCGATGAATAGGACTTGTTATGGTTCCATTGGTAACCTTGGTTCATCCGATGCCATGATGCTATTTGAGCAACTAGCCGAGGGGTGCAAACCAAAGAGGGACCGGAGACTACGAGTGGGTAACTCCGGTGGAAGCAATGACGGAACTCGTCAAGAGATCAAGGAGCTTACGGCATTAATGAAGGGTTTCATGATGGGAAATAGCTCCGGAGGGAACACGGGGAACCAACCACGGCAACAAGTGATGACGTGTGGGATTTGTGCTTCGAACCATCTCACCGAATCTTGTCCTCAAGCAAACGAGGATTATAACGAAGAAGTCAATGCCATGGGGGTCTATGGAGGAAACCAAGGTTTTAGAGGCGATCAAGGAGGAAACCAAGGTTTTAGGGGCTACCAAGGAGGACGAGGCTACCAAAGTGGTAGGGGTTTTCAAGGTGGACAAGGCCAAGGTGGTGATAGGGGTAACCAAAGGAAGTATGATCCGTTTGCTCAACATTATAACCCCGGAACTAGAGATCACCCCAACTTTCGGTGGAGAGATGAACCGACGGGGCAACAAGGTGGCTACCAAGGGGGTTACCAAGGTCAAAGTGGTCAATCCTTTGATAGGACGAGGGGGCAAAATGACCAAGGCTACCAAGGAGACCAAAGCCACCAAAATCAAGGGTATCAAGGTTACCAAAACCAAGGGTACCAAGATTTTGGCTATCAAGGGTACCAAGATCATCAAAACTCTCAATATCACCCTCAACCACAACAATACCCAAGAAACCAAGGTCAAGGCCGTTTCAATAACCGTGCCCCTCAAAATGCTCACCCGAGGTTGGAAGATAAATCTCATAACCAAGGTGAAAGCTCGGACCAATTCCCACAAGATGCTAGACTCAAAAGCATTGAGGTGCAAATGAGTCAAATGGCCACGGTTTTGGGAAAGTTGGAAGCACAAAACTCCGGGAAACTACCCGCGCAAACGGAATTAAATCCAAGGCCTCATGCGAGTGTCATGACCTTGAGGAGTGGTAAGCAAGCTCTTGAACCCGAAGTGGTTGTGAAAAAGGCACCCAAGAGAGGCCTTGTGAAGAAGAGTTTAGCCAATGACGAGGTTGAGGCGACCTTGGCCGACGAAGAAGTAATTCTTGAGGGGCTAGCCAAAGAAAAAGGTGATGCCGAGGTTGAGAAGGAGAAAGAACTTATTGATGAGGAACATGTAGACACAACTTCTCATGTTGAACCAATGTCACCTCCATTCTCACCTCTTCACAAGAAAACTAGGGTGGACACTACCTTTGATGTGGAAGCACCATTTCCCGAAGCTTTGAAGAATACTCGGAAAAAGGAGATGGACAAGGAAGCTTTCGAGGTCCTTCGAAGGTGTGAGGTAAATATTCCTTTGCTCGATGCTATTGATCAAGTTCCTAGATATTCTAAGTTCTTGAAGGAATTATGTGTAAACCATCGTCAACAAAGGTCTAAGCATGTTAAAAATGAAAGAGTCAATGAACATGTGTCGGCTTTATTTCAAGATAAAATGCCTACTAAATGTGGTGATCCGGGCATGTTTACCATTCCTTGCATCTTAGGGAACACTTACTTTCCTAGAGCCATGCTAGATCTAGGTGCATCCATAAATGTCATTCCATATACATTGTATGAATCATTGAATCTTGGCACTTTGCATAAAACCGGCGTGGTAATCCAACTTGCCGACCGCTCTAATGCATACCCTAAGGGTATTGTTGAAGACGTCTTGGTGAAAGTCGACAAGTTGGTGTTCCCGGCCGATTTTTACGTTCTTGACATGGAACATGATAAATTTGCTACCCCTGTCTTGTTAGGGCGTCCATTTTTGAAAACGTCAAGAACTATAATAGATGTGCATAGTGGTAGGCTTACCATGGAATTTGATGAGGATAAAATAGAGTTCAACATTTATGGTGCAATGAAATACGATGATGAGGAAACTTCTTGCAATGCTATTGATGTGATTGAGCCTTATGTGCAAAAAGTTTATGAAAATGATGTTGATGATCCTTTGTTAAATGCTTTAGCTAATAGTTTACATACAAGTAATGTTCATACATATGCTTTGAGTGCTAACTTGAAGGAAAGCATTTTTGAGCTAGATACCTTTGAGGAACTTTCTCTTGATGCACCAATTTTAGACCTTGAGGTATTGAAGGGCTCGGGCAACCGACCATCTTTCAATAAACCTCCGGTGGTGGAGTTGAAACCACTACCCGAGAATCTAAAATATGCATTCCTTGGTGATGGTGAGAAATTGCCGGTGATCATCTCCAACAAACTCACCAAGGAACAAGAGGAAAGGTTGATGAAAGTGCTTCAAGATCATAAGGAAGCCATTGGATGGACTATTGCCGACATCAAAGGTATGAGTCCAAGCACGTGCATGCACCGTATTCTATTGGAGAATGATGCTAAACCCATCCGACAACCTCAAAGGCGATTGAACCCTCCTATGATGGAGGTAGTAAAAGCCGAGGTGCTTAAATTGTTGGATGCGGGAATGATCTATCCAATCTCCGATAGTAAATGGGTAAGCCCAACACAAGTGGTGCCAAAGAAAACCGGAGTGACCGTAGTGGAGAATAGCCATGGCGAATTGATTCCCACTCGTGTCCAAAATGGATGGCGTGTTTGCATTGATTACCGAAGGTTAAATGCGGTAACAAGGAAAGACCATTTCCCTTTGCCATTTATTGATCAAATGCTTTACCGGCTTGCAGGCCACTCTTTCTATTGTTTTCTTGATGGCTATTCAGGGTACTTTCAAGTTGCCATTGCACCAGAGGATCAAGAAAAGACCACCTTCACATGTCCCTTTGGCACTTTTGCATATCGACGCATGCCTTTTGGCCTTTGCAATGCGCCGGCCACATTCCAAAGGTGTATGGTTAGCATTTTTTCAGAATATCTTGAGAAGTTTGTAGAGGTTTTCATGGATGACTTTACTGTTCATGGAAACTCTTTTGACAATTGCTTAATTCATTTGTCATTAGTCCTAAAAACTTGCATTGATAAAAACCTTGTGCTTAATTCTGAAAAATGTCATTTTATGGTAGAAAAGGGCATTGTGTTAGGTCATGAAGTGTCATCTAAGGGTATTGAAGTAGACAAAGCAAAAATTGATATCATCCAATCTCTTCCTTACCCTACTTGTGTGCGTGATGTGAGGTCCTTTCTTGGCCACGCGGGTTTCTACCGCCGTTTCATAAAAGACTTTTCAAAAATTTCTTCCCCTTTATGTAGATTGTTGCAAAAGGATGTGGAATTTGTGGTAGATGAAGGTTGTAAAAGGGCATTTGATTGTTTAAAGTCTATGCTAGTGTCGGCCCCTATTATACAACCTCCAAATTGGTCCCTCCCATTTGAGATCATGTGTGATGCAAGTGACTACGCCGTTGGTGCGGTGCTAGGTCAAAGGGTGGGGAAAATTCCCCATGCCATCTATTATGCATCCATGACTCTCAATGATGCTCAAAGGAACTATACCACCACTGAAAAAGAATTGCTAGCGGTAGTATTTTCTTTAGAGAAGTTTAGGCCATATTTGCTTGGTACAAAAATTATTGTTTTCACTGACCATGCAGCTCTTCGTTACTTGATGACGAAGAAAGAAGCAAAGCCTAGGTTACTCCGATGGATCCTACTCTTGAGTGAGTTCGATTTGGAGGTCAAGGACAAGAAAGGGGCTGAAAATCTAGTGGCCGACCATTTGAGCCGTTTGGTGCCCAATGAGGAGTTTGGGACCAAGGCATTGAAGGAGCATCTTCACGAAGAATTCCCCGACGAGCAATTGTTTGCTCTTGGTGTTTCTCTTCCATGGTATGCCAACATTGTGAATTTCCTTGTCACAAGTAAGTACCCTTCTCATTTCACAAAAGCACAAAAGGATAAGCTAAAGCATGATGCTAGGTTTTATGTGTGGGATGATCCCTATGTATGGAAACATTGTGCCGACCAAGTGATTAGGAGATGCATTCCTAATAATGAAACAAACTCGGTCCTTGCTTTTTGCCATTCATATGCATGTGGTGGTCATTTTGGTGCTAGGCGAACCGCTAGGAAAGTGCTAGATTGTGGTTTCTATTGGCCTAGTTTGAATAAAGATGCATACACATTTTGCAAGTCTTGTGATAAATGCCAAAGAGTAGGAAACATCTCTTCTAGGAATGAAATGCCCCAACATTGTCCTCTATATTGTGAACTTTTTGATGTTTGGGGAATGGATTTTATGGGACCTTTCCCTACTTCCTTTGGTTTCAAATATATCTTGCTTGCGGTTGATTATGTTTCTAAGTGGGTTGAAGCAATCCCCACTCGTACTGATGATTCTAAAGTGGTTGCAGAGTTCATCAAATCTCACATCTTCTCTAGGTTCGGGGTACCCCGAGCTTTGATCAGTGATCGAGGCACTCACTTTTGCAATAGAACCATTGCCGCATTGTTGAAGAAATATGGGGTAAATCACAAAACTTCTACCGCCTATCACCCACAAACAAATGGACAAGCCGAAGTTTCCAATAGGGAAATCAAGTCCATCCTTGAGAAAACGGTTAGGCCGACTCGCAAGGATTGGAGTACTCGGTTGGATGATGGATTGTGGGCATATAGGACGGCTTATAAGACTCCAATTGGTATGTCTCCATACCGATTAGTCTTTGGAAAGCCGTGTCATTTACCGGTGGAGTTAGCACACAAAGCCTATTGGGCAATCACAAGGTTCAATTTGAACTTGGACGAGGCCGGGAATGAAAGGAAGCTTCAATTGCAAGAGCTTGAGGAAATCCGGAATGAGTCCTATGAGAACGCGGCCATTTACAAGGAGAAGACGAAGGCATGGCATGACAAGATGATAATTAGGAAAACTTTTGAGGTAGGTCAAAAAGTTCTTCTATTTCAATCACGTCTTCGGTTGTTTCCAGGTAAACTACGTTCTCGGTGGACTGGACCATTTGTAGTTGTGAAGGTTTTCCCTCATGGAGCAGTGGAGATCCAAAGCGGCGAGGATGCCAAAATCATCAAGGTCAACGGCCAAAGGTTGAAACCGTATTACGAGGGTTTCAAATCGGAGATCCTAGAGGACATGTCTCTAGGCAACCCGGCCTACGAGTGATCTTTACCATGGAGGTACATCGTGCCGACGATGTTAAATAAACGAGTTTTAAGCTTTAAATGCATTTCGTCGAACAATTTCAACATTTGGAACATTACTTTCTTTATATTTATTTGCTATGTACATTTCATTAAGCTTGTAATTCGAACATTATGCTAGTTTTTATGTTGTTTTTGTAGAAATAGGTTTGAAGTGGTGCAAAACGAAAAACTCCAAGGGGCCATTCCTCGCGGTCCGCGAATTCATCGCGCGGACCGCGACCGAAGGTTTCGCGGACCGCGGTCGAGAACGCGCGAGCCGCGACCGAGCTCTCGCGGCCCGCGAGCAAAACTTGAATTTCTGGAAATCCCTGCCACAAAAACGTCGGTTTTCGCGGTCCGCGGCTTGATCGCGCGGACCGCGACACTATGCACGCGAGTCGCGACCGAGATCGCGCAGACCGCGACGGGAAAACCTCGCGCGCCGCGAACGGAACGCGCGCGCCGCGAAGAAGACCGCGCGACCCGCGAGAAAACAGGGGATTCTAGGAAATCCCTGGAACGAATATGACCATTTTCGCGGTCCGCGACTTGATCGCGCGGACCGCGAAACTGTGCTCGCGGTCCGCGCCGCAGACCGCGAAGGTTTGCCGAGGATTTGCGCGCACCGCGCCGAGGTTTTGCGCGCGGTGCGCGAGTTCCAGCGCGCGCGACCCGCGACGAGACACTGCGCGCACCGCGACGAGGATTCGCGCGCACCTCAACGGTCTTCAGCGCGCGGTCCGCGAATTCATCGCGCGGACCGCGACGGACTTGCGCGCGGCCCGCGACGGAGGGCGCGCGACCCGCGACGAGGACCGAGATTTCTCGGAAATCGCTGGAACGAAACGGGCCATTTTCGCGGCCCGCGACGGTGTCTTGCGGCCCGCCACGGAGAGCTCGCGATCCGCGAGGGATCGAACCTCTACTTAGTCTAAAACCTTCTTTCTTTTTCTCCTTCTTCTTCTCCTATTCCCTCCCGACCCCAAACCCATTTTTTCCGGCCACCTTCTCCAACCTTCCATTCCGGCGAGTTTTGAACCTATTTCTTCCACCCAAATCAATCCTCCAAGCTTTCCCAACAAAACCCACCAAAAATCCCAATCCAAAACACCATCTTTTACCCACATTGCCGACATGGAGGTGATGTTCGCCATGATGGCATCCATGCACCCACATGGACCAGGGGCATTTGACTATGAGGGCCATCGCAGATCGCGAGCTCAGCGCCGTCGCGACGGTTCCGGCCCCTCGCAGTGAGTATATCCTACACTCTTTCTTACACTATGATTTTCATTGATATATTTAAACATTGAGGGCAATGTTTAGACTAAGTGTGGGGGAGAGGTGTAGGACTTTTATTACTGCTTTTGTTGCTGTTTTTTTTGTTGCTATTTTACTACGGTATTTTCTTTTAAAAAAAAAAATAATAAATTTCTTTTCTCTTGTTTAAACATGTAAGCTCTCAAATGTTATGTGCTTAATTATTTAGAGTATACACTTGAATCTTAATCGTTCTTTCTCGAGGACGAGAAAGGTTCAAGTGTGGGGGATTTTGATAGGCCCTAGATATACTCTTATTTTGTAGCATTTGAGAGCTGTTTTAGATAGTATTTTGTATATTTATATTAGACTTTTGGACCAAATCATTCATAGTGGTTTGAAATTGAAGACGTGCATTTCGATCTTGAATTGCACTTGCGATGGATTTGAGTGATTTGAAGACCTTCTATGACCGTCCTGACCGCGATTGATGCATTGAAGAACCGGTCGTAGAAGTGGCGTGAAGGCACACTCTCGCGGGCCGCGAACCCTAGGTCGCGAACCGCGAGGGCGTGTGTTGCTGTTTTGATGATGCCGAGTTTCGCGCGGTCCGCGGAACTCCGGTCGCGAGCCGCGAGGACCAGCACGAGGACCAGCTCGAGGACCAGACGCGCGGTCCGCGAAACCTCGGTCGCGGACCGCGGAAACCGGAGACGCGCGGTGCGCGAAACATCGGTTGCGAACCGCGGAGGCCACAGCGCGGTCCGCGAATCCTCGGCCGCGAGCCGCGAGAACCAGGCTCGCGGTCCGCGAAGGATTTCGCGCGACCCGCGAAGGACCTGCAAGTGGCATTTTTTTTTGTTTTATTTTTGTTATTTTGAGAAGTATAAAAGAAACTTATCCTCATTGTTTTGGGGATCGAATTTTACAGAGCCTTAAGCTCTTTTCTTCATTTTTCTCTTTGGATTTTCACTTTGAATTCACCATGTATTATTGTATGGATTATGGTTATGATTATTTAGTTATGATTGTAGGCTAAAACCCATCTTGGGTATGTGAGATTAAACCTCTTGTTATGGTTTGAGAACATGGTTTATGAAGCTTAGGAATGGTTGATTTGTCATTGAATGATCATAAATTATATGTGTATTTGATTGTTGAAATGGTTAGGAATGATTTCCTAACCATAGATATGTGTTGGATATGTGTTAGACATTGCCTTTCCATGGTTGAAATGCTATCATTTCTTCTATGTAAAAGTAGTGAATTAGGAATCAAATATATGTTGTTATCAATTGTATTTGTTCTTGAGATCATTCATTAGCATTATATTTATGTCAATTGTGTTATCACATTGCATGGGTAAGGTGGGGAAACATCTAATTTGAATTAGCATTGGTCAATTTATCTATTTGCTATCATATAGATAAGTTGCCAATAAGAGTTGTGAAAATGCTTTCATGATTCACAACTAGAATAGAGATGGTTTCTCATTAAAAACAATCACCATTCTCAAAGTATCATAAGTAGGTTTGAGGAAAATTCCATAACAAGAAGATACAAATCTCATGTACCCAAGTCTCTTATTCTCATTAGTTAATCCTTTAGTTAATCCTTTAGATGCTAAACTAGTTGTAATTCTAAAGTTCTAGTAGTTTTACATAGTAGTGTCTTAAACAAAACTCAACTCAAACCCCCCTTGTTTACATTGCTTTTATATATATGTATATGTATATATATCCTACAAGATATACATAGAAATAACCTTTTCCCTGTGGAACGAACCTTACTTGCCATTGTACACTTAATAGTGTGGAAAGGTAGTAAGCGATCTATAAATTGTATATTTGAGAGGTACGGCGATGACCTCCCACCTTAGTATAGATTTTAGTATGACTGGATCATAGGGTGCACCCTATCACCTCCTCGGCTCCACTATAGTATTAATATCTAAACGATGAAACCTTTTCAATTTTTACTGTTATAGTTTAGGGTGTACCGCTAGAATTTGATCACATCTAGAGAATAATATGTTTTCAGGCCCTTTTTGGAAACTTAACTCAAACCGTGTAGCCCATTTTCTGGCACACTTTGCGAAGATAAGATAAAAGCTCTGCTATTTAACGCATGGACGGCTCCTCATAACTTTGCTTTACCTACCTGGACGATTTCAAGTAATCCTAAATGAAACAAAAATTATTCTTAAAAAAAAGTAAACCTCATCAATTGTTGTCGAATAGACGGTTGTTATTTGTTAACCATGCCCGTTATTGCTCAATAACTACTATGCAAAAAATCAACTTGCTTTCAATAGGTTTCAAATTTTGAACCCATGTTAGACAATGATTACGCCAGAAAGTGGTGGTTCCTAAAATCTCGGACAACCTAAAATCTCATCTCATGCAATCCAACCAATGATCTGAATATGAATGACAGTGATTCAAGTAGCGCCGGCCCAAACTTCACGCCATCAAGAACCTGAAGAATGGCAAACCAAAGCTAGACAAAGATCGCAACCTCAAACCTCAACTACACTAGCGAAGTGACCCAAACTTAACGCATGCAGCCAAATTTGAACGTCGGTTCAAAACTCCCCAATGCAAAACATATCTTACTACCAGCCAAAACCTCAATGTTGGTGACCCAAAATCAACAGTGGTAACATATATCTTAACGCTTATCAAAACCTCAATACATGCGATCTGTATTAAAAGCCGGTGATCATCTAATTCGTACTGCATTATGCAAAACTTCAATCGAACGACATATTTACTAAAATGTTCATAATTCAAACTTCATTTGAAAGTAATCCAAAAAAAAACTTCATTAAAAAACTCCATTTTTCTTACAAGAACATTGTAACTTTATATTTAATTTGTTGAGAAATTTGGAACATTCAACCATAAGTTGTATGAACGTTTGTCAATTCATTATTTAGCTTCTTCTATGGCGGAGCAGTCATCTCCTCTGTCGGTCTCATCCGCCATTGTTCCTTATCGCCATGATCCCTCTTACTGTTGTCCTTCTGATTGTTCGGAGCATAACATGGCTCCAATTTTCCCGATGTTCATCTTTATCACATTGTTGTTGGTGCTCTTCAATATGCTACCATCACTCGTCCAGAGATTTCTTATGCTGTTATTCAGGTTTCCCAGTTCATGCATTAGCTCTCGGAACTTCATTGGGCAGCCGTGAAGAGGATCATTCGTTACCTCAAGGGTTTAGTTGACGCTGGTCTTTTCTTTCGTCCAGCTAGTGATGATCGTCTGGTTTGTTTCACCGATGGAGATGGGCCTCAGATCCTGAAGATTGTCGCTCTGAGCATGGCTTCTCCATTTACTTTGGTGGAAATTTGGTCAGTTGGTCATGTCGCAGGCAGAATGTAGTTGACTGTTCCAGCATTGAGATTTAGTATCGAGCCATTGCCTTTGCCTTTCTACTGAGCTTATTTGGTTACAACAGCTTCTCAAGGAAATGACTTCTTAGGGATAGCACTGGGGCGGGTTTTGGTGGTGACCCGCCCCATTTGAACCGGTTTGGGGCGGGGATGAGGAAAAGTTGATGGGTAATGTGGTGGGGATGTGGATGATATCACAACCCGTCATAAGTCATGGGGCGGGGATGAATTTTATACATAACCCGTGCCCATCCCCGCCCAACCCGCCCCATCCCCGTTATACCCGGTCCATATCCGGCCCGCCCCAATATAATTATATTATTAATATAATTATATATTAATTAATAAAAAATAATAATAATTAATTTCTTACTATAATTTAATAATCAACCCCTAATAGTTAAAATTAGAAGAAAACTAACAATAATTGGACTATTCTTTGGCAATCATTTTTATAATTACAAAGTTCTTGTTTGCTTCAAATTTGAGTGAGATTTCAATTACATTTTTTGTTTGGGTTTGAGATTTTTGTCTTTTTAAAGATTTTATATTTCTCAATATAATTATTATTGTGTTTGAGTAAAAGTTATATAAACAAATGTATTTTAAACTAATACTAGTTGGGCTCACCCGCACGTTGTGCGGTATATTTTAAATTCTAAATATTTTAATTTATATAATAAATTTAATGATTGTAGTATTTGTACTAACATAGTAATATGAAATATTAGGTGAAATCAAACCAAATATTGAAAATATGATAATATATGTATTTGTTTTATATTGTTGAAGAAACGAAATTTAAAAAATTAATTAAAAACTCTTTTAAATGTAATAATGAACCATTCCTCCCAAGCCAAATAGACAAAATATTCATATTCAAAAGAACTGAACCAACAAAATTGAATAAAAAATAAATCCCAACACAAAGTCTCAAATAAGGTTAGCTTATTTGAGAGGTTTAGGTATTTTTCAAAATTATATATTTTAACAATCAGTAGAATTTTATATTAACAAATTTACTATTATAATTAAAAAAACATATATGTACAAATTTACTAATATAACATACTAACAACGTCTAACTATACAATATAATCAGCACATACCTAATTTAAAATAATATTTGATATATTTTTATCAAAAATATTATGAATTCTATATATATTAGCTAGCGGGTAAAAGATAAAAGATGTGAAGATAATGATATGACGTAGGTTAAATAGAGATTAAAAAGGAATATTATTATAGTATGAAGTATTTTAATAGGTTAAATACAGTTTAATGAAGTATTTAATAAAAGATTGAGGGAAAATTGGGATTAAGGGTAGTGGAATTAGAAATTGGAAAGTGGGGTGTAAGATACACATAATTTTTAAAAAGGACAGTGAATAATTAACTTAATTTTGATTGATATGATTATTAATATAAAGACACTAATACCCCTATTTATATTATTTTTATTTAGATCTTTGTGCTTAGTTAAATTAAGTTTAGTTCAATAAGTTCACTCTAAGTAAATGTATTTATAATAAAATTAGTTCAAGTTAGCCCTATGTCATTTTACGTAGTTTTGGTTCAGTTCAGTTCATTTTAGTTCATTTTAGTAGTATGCAATTCAGTTCATTTTCATCAAATTTTTTGATTCATTCAAATTTAGTTGAATTCAAACCAATTCCTTTGGTTCAATTTAATATAAATTTATTCAGATCATTCAAAATTGGACGCATTCAATTCGATTCAAGTTCACCTTTTTGTTAGTTTAATTTAGTAACGATTCACTAAAAGCAATCAAAATCTTGGCAAAAATTCAATACAGGTCAGTTCATATCCAACTAAAAAATTACATTTACTTTTTTTTAGGTCAATTCAATTCAATTTGGTTGACTAAGTTCATTTATATTTTCCTAAATTCAATTTAATTTAGCTCCATCATTTTTCCAAATTTTGAAATCCAATTTAGTTCACTTCCTTGGTATTTAATTGAATAAAATTTCATCAAGTTCATATGAATTTGACTTTTTTGAACTGAATTGAAATGATTTGATCAGAAATAAATTTTATTTAAATTGGAGCTAAATAAATAAAGCTAAACTGAATGTAACTAAATTTAAGGAATTTAAAAATAAAAATAAAAATAAGGGTTTTGTTATCTTTTTGTATTAATAATCATATTGATTAAAAATAAGTTAATATTCACTGTCTTTTTCAGAAATTATGTAAAACATACACCCTAATTACTAATTTCTAATGTTCCACGGCCCTTATTCCCAATTTTCCCGATGATTTAAACAATATTATTATAGTGTCTATCAATTATGTTATATGTGCCAAAAATTTAATAAAAGGTACAAAATAAATTATATTGTAAAAGGTAAGGTAAGGAAATACTTGATTTCATCTATCTAAAAATATATATAAATCCCTTTATTTTTTTTTCCTGAGATATGTAATATTCACTTTGTTCTAAAATATAGTAAGGAATCAACTAAATCACCTAAATTGAGTATAATGTTTAGTATTTTAAGAATCATGAGTGTATCAAGTAATCGATTATAATGATCATTATCGTGGGTAAAGAGACACAAATATAACAAATTGGATAAATTTACCCGTCCAATCAAATAAAAATGTACTAAAATAGGATGTTTAAAAATACTACATGTACTCATTGCGGTGATTGAAAATTGATCACATGCTTTACATTCAAGAAAAACAAAACACAAAATTGCACAAAACGATAAGAATAAAATAAATATATCACCTAAATTGAATATTGAATGCCGATCAATCTATAACGAAATCAAAACTAACTAATTCTCTGACCTCAAGAAACAATAAAAATTAAAAGAAATCATCTCATTATAAATAAATATAAACGCATAAGAATTGGAGTTTGCAGTTTCTAATCTTTGTTTATTCATGTATACAAAGGTACACATTAAGCAAAATGACTTAAAATAAAATAATATTATAATCTTAACAAAAACCAGGGATATGTTGCATTCTAATCATTAAAGGATAGCACAAAAATCATTAAATTAATAATCAAAAACTTTGATACACTATTATCAAAATTTAATATATAGGCATAATTGAGAAAAAAACTCTACCTACGGATTTTGAAAGATGATGTTTAAACTCATTTTTGTGAGTTTATAGTCGTCTCCACATGAAATCAAGCAATGGACAATCACCAAATGCACAATATTAGAAATAAAATAAAACAAAACAATATAAATCTTCAGACATACCTCAAACTTCCACAGATTTACGGCATGATAGAAGAAAAAAATTGTGATTGAAGAGTATTAGAGATCAAATACATATATATATATATATAAAGTTGCAAAATATAAATATGGAAAATATATATTATGAATACATCAGAAAGGATTTCATTGACATGTAAAAGGAAAAAAGAGGAGCTCCTCAAAAAACTAATCACGCAAGCTCTCAGAAGAGAATATTGAATTGAGCCTTAATTAAAAGAGTGCAATATTTAATACCATAATTTCATAAGAAAATACATAAATATTTTATACCATAATTTAACAAAATACCTAAAATAAATATATTGAATCAAATACGACGTCGTTTATTCCACACACATTTTGAAGCGAATAACTATTCTAGTTCCCTTTAGGGATAAGAGGTGGGTGAGGATGAGTCATGAGTCATGACTCATGGGGCAGGGATGGGTCATGGGGGCATGGAGTGTGGGGGATCATGAAGCAGTGATGGTTTTATATAAAACCCGATGGGGTGGAGATATTTTTTAATTTTGTACCCATCATGGGTCATAGGGCGGGGATGAGTTTTAAAATATTAGATGGGGATGAGGATGAGATAGCTAGTACCCGCCCCAAACCCGCCCCAGTGTCATCCCTGACTTCTCCAGGTCCTCTCATTCTCCCTTGTGATAATATAAGTGCCACATTTCTTACAACTAATCATGTTTTTCATCAACGGTCAAAGCATATCAAGATTGATTATCATTTTGTTCGAGAACAAGTTCAGTCTAGTGATCTCATTTTTCGCCATGCCAAGTCGATTGATCAGATTGCTGATATCTTTACAAAGGCCATTGGCACATCTGGTTTTCAAAATTTGAGGTCCAAGCTTCTCGTTCGTACCTGCTCTTGAGTATGCAGGTATAAACGAATTGACTTTTGTTAATTTTGATTTAGTCTTTGCGAATCTTCTCTAGTTAGTTGTAGAGAATATTTTGTTGTTATATACTAGAGATATTCTAGGATTAGCTGAGATACGATAGGATTTGTTTACTTAATTTGTTTATAAAAGCAAATGGCACATAATGATAATTTAACTTTTTACCATATTTATTATTCTTTTATAGGTTGGTTTGTAAAAGAAAAATTATTTATATATTTTAACATAAATAATGTATTTTTTAACTTTAAATCTACATTTTTAATTTATATTTATATGTACTTTGATAAAATATTTACACGGAAATATGTCTTATTTACGTGTTCAATGTTTCAACTGAAAAATATAACCCTTACTAAAAATGTACTAGAAATTATCATGACTTTTTTAAAAGTTGGATTCTTCTAAATTTTTCTTTTTATATTAAGGAAATCTATATAATTAAAATTAAGGAAATCAACAAAATCCACAGATAGCCCTTTTCCAACATAATATCTTCATTTTCCCCTAATTTAACCTTTTGTTTTTCCATACCATTTTTAACTCGTTGAATATTTGGTCATTAACAAAATACAGATATTTTCATTTAAAATAGGTATGTTTTAAAAATAAAGAAAGTAAAAATTACCATCAAAATCACAAAGTTAAAATAGGAGATACTATTTTGTGATGGGATTGGAAAACATCCAACCAGACGCGCGTGGGATTCGAATTGCAACTGAAATAAAAATCTAAAACAGGAAATAATAAAAAAACAGTATTCCCCGCCATGAAAGAAAGTGATAGAATAGTATTCTACGTGAGCAAGTAAAATACGAATCAACTTGCGCTCTCTCCTTCCATATTTGCCGTGATTCTTCCGGTTAGGTGAACCTAGACGGAGTCTTCCCCGCCACGCGTCGCTTCTTCATTGGCGCGCACGGGAGGCAGTTCCTTTTTCTCGACTTTAAATAGAGCCCCTCCCTTGCCCAATATTCTCACATTCAGAAACCCAAATCCAGCTCTCTTTTCATACCGATTTATCTCTTCCTCCTAATTTCAAGGTACTTGTTAATTCCTTTAATCCTTGCATCTTCAGTACCATCGTAGAGTCTCCGATTCGATTGATCAGCTTGTGCTCTTTACTGTTGTCAATCTGTTGAGTTAGGTTTCTGATGTAGGAATCGCATGCTTGATGTTGTTTGTTGAATGAATTGATTCGTGATTCGATTGATCTTCTTGTGTTCTTTGCTGTTGTCAATCTGTTGAATTAGGTGTATGGAATCGTATGCTTGATGTTGTTTGTTGAATGAATTGATTCGTGTTTTTTAATCTCATGCGTTGTACTTTGATGAAAAGCATCCGTAGGAGTTTTCGATTCCTGTGCTTATTGTTGCTGATCTGCTGAATTAGGTTTCTGAATATTGTAATCTGCATTAAAATTGATTGATCTGGTTAAATCTCGTGTTAATATCAAGTTTTCAACCGTTTTCCCCCAGTTTTCAATCATTGTGATTATTGCCTGAGCTATATTCGATCTGTTAATTTGACTCTGCAACTTTACTGATCAGTACATATCGTTTTGTTTATTCGGAGTTATTGATCTTCTATCTTTGTGCCTACAGATGCAGATCTTCGTTAAGACTCTTACTGGCAAGACCATCACTCTCGAGGTTGAGAGCAGCGACACTATTGACAACGTCAAGTCCAAAATCCAGGACAAGGAAGGAATTCCCCCGGATCAGCAGAGACTCATCTTCGCCGGCAAGCAGCTTGAAGACGGCCGGACCTTGGCAGACTACAACATCCAGAAGGAATCAACCCTTCACTTGGTGCTCCGTCTGAGAGGAGGCATGCAAATCTTCGTCAAGACCCTTACCGGCAAGACCATCACCCTGGAGGTCGAGAGCAGTGACACCATTGACAACGTCAAGTCCAAAATCCAGGACAAGGAAGGAATTCCCCCGGATCAGCAGAGACTCATCTTCGCCGGCAAGCAGCTTGAAGACGGCCGGACCTTGGCAGACTACAACATCCAGAAGGAATCAACCCTTCACTTGGTGCTCCGTCTGAGGGGAGGCATGCAGATCTTCGTCAAGACCCTCACCGGCAAGACCATCACCCTGGAGGTCGAGAGCAGTGACACCATTGACAACGTCAAGTCCAAGATCCAGGACAAGGAGGGGATTCCCCCGGACCAGCAGAGACTCATCTTCGCCGGCAAGCAGCTTGAAGACGGCCGCACCTTGGCTGACTACAACATCCAGAAGGAGAGTACCCTTCATTTGGTGCTCCGTCTGAGGGGTGGTATGCAGATCTTTGTGAAGACTCTGACCGGCAAGACAATCACCCTGGAGGTTGAGAGCAGTGACACCATTGACAATGTCAAGTCCAAGATCCAGGACAAGGAGGGGATTCCCCCGGACCAGCAGAGGCTCATCTTTGCCGGCAAGCAGCTTGAAGATGGCCGCACCTTGGCGGACTACAACATCCAGAAGGAGAGTACCCTTCACTTGGTGCTCCGTCTGAGGGGTGGTATGCAGATCTTCGTGAAGACTCTGACCGGCAAGACCATCACCCTGGAGGTTGAGAGCAGTGACACCATCGACAATGTCAAGTCCAAGATCCAGGACAAGGAAGGCATTCCCCCGGACCAGCAGAGGCTTATCTTTGCAGGGAAGCAGCTTGAAGATGGAAGGACCCTGGCTGATTACAACATCCAGAAGGAGTCCACCCTTCACCTTGTCCTCCGTCTTCGTGGTGGCTTCTGATTGTCTCGGTGTTGACTTGCTGTTTCCGGCCATGCTGGCTGTTGATGTTTGAACAATGATTTTTAATTTCTGTTTTCATGTTTGATGGGTATGGCGGTGGTGTATTTGTTGGCTGTTAAAGCCTTTTGTGTATGGGAATTCTATGGTGGTGTTAATAAAGTTCCTTTCTGTTGCATCTTTGAGTCAATCCTTAACATGAACACCAAAGTTGATCTCTTCCAATTCATGGCACAAATAATATTCATGATCATTGTTAGCATATAATAACCGAACAATTGAAGGAAACAAGGCAGAAGCGGGGTTGTAGTTGGCATTTCTCTGGAAGGTTAATTGCAGCCCTAACAACATTCATCTTCTCCTCTTCGTCTTTGTAGCACCAGTTCTGCAACTGTTGCATCGCAGCCTGGTTTATGGTTGGGCACAGACATTTTTGATCTAGCCCCTTCAACTCACCACAGCAATCGATCAACTGCTGCTTCCCCAGCTCGTCTTCAAACGGACTGTATCCAGCTCGATATTTGCTGTTTTTGGGAGCACCGGATAAGTAGAACATGCAGCCATAGAGGTGGGGGATTTCCTCACATTCATCCGAGTAAAGGTGGCTCTGAATGTGGTCTTCTTTAGCCGCGGCTGGAAGTCGGAGAAACACAGCAAAGATGAGAAAAGAAGAGGCAAAGATTGTCGTCATTATCAGCTTATTTGCCATGGCTGCTGCAAATTAAGCAGGTAGTGTTCTCTGTTGTGTGCTTGTGTCGGTTCTCGCTTCTTATTCAGGCGGTCTCGCACCGCATGTCGGAAACGTGGAGGGCGCATCTAGCTGTGTCGTGGCATTTGTTTTCGTACTACAAATGTCTGTGGAAGGACCGCATTCTAGACACATGGTGAAGGCAATCTGAGTTGTGAATTTGTGACATCAGAATTAGAAATAAAAGTTTGGTTAATTTAATGCAATCCTTCCTTGGCTCAATTTGTCACAAAGTGATTATTAATGGAAAGAATTACATTGTGTTTGCACTTTACATATCTCAAATTCCTTGAGAGTTGAGAAGGACCAAGGAGGGATTAAGGCCCTGTATACCAGAGCTCATCTGTAGATCAGTTCAATTCAGTTCAGTTCAGTGAAAATGCAATTTGATGAAATTCAGGTTAATTCAGTCATGCTGATTCCATTTTTCAATACATCGATTTTTACTTCAGTTCAGTTCAATTCAGTTCAGTATATCAAGAAATAAGCTCTAGTAAACAGGGCCCAATGAACTTATAAATCAAATTTGGTTATGCATGACTTATCTTAAATTTCAGATCATACTAAAATTTTGAGCTGTGCAAATTATGAAGACTACAAAATAATGAGTCACACTAGTTATATAACTATAATATATGTAAATGAGGACAACAACTATATAGGTAAATGAATCACACTGCACGTTTTGAATAAATCAATTACAAGAATGTTTTTCATTTTTGCTCAAAAAAATTGGACATAAAAAACTATCTTGATGGAATGATTAGTCTCAAAAATGATTTGCAATGTTACTAGGAGTCAGGACCTTCTAAGAATATCCTCCAACCACTAATTTGTATATTATGGGACTAATTTGAGTAGGGAGGCAAAGTTGAAGGACCCCAAACACAATTAAACTTTGTTGAATATCCAAAATTAAATATCTACTGTGGAATTTACCAAAGAGGACACAGCTACAGCTACACAACTCTCCAAAGCCACTCAGCAAGCTGGTAATTTCCGGACCGACCTAAATAGAAAGGGCCCTACTTGTGCGGCCATTTATACTTTCACGAGATCCGCCTCCTTCTCTGCACTGACTTGATTTGTTTTTCTTCACCTGCTCAGACTTATCCGAAATTTGGTGGCTGCTTCGGTTTCACACAGATCGCACACGACCCGAATCCGTTACCGCCCCTAAGTTTCTCGGATCAGGTACTTTCCACCCCCTCCCGATCTCTGGTTCTGTTAGATCTGTGAAATTCCTGTTTCCTGATTATGAGTTATGTGTTTTGACTGTTCGTGTTTCTTTTTCTCGCTTCCTTAGGGATCCGTTTTATGTTAGGTTGAATTTGATCGATCACGCAACCGTTGACATAGTTGAAATTATTGCTATACGTTTTGAGATTTATGATTTTTGTCGAATATGATGCTGTTGAGACGGTTTCGTCGATGATTGTTTATAATTGATGAGTAATTTAGGTCTGCGCGATTACTGTGTAAAAAATTATCTGTGGATTGAAATCTTTAGTAAATTAGGGTTCCTGTTTCTCTAGTGTTGAATTAGGATTGTTTGAAATATACATAGTGTGTTGAAATTGCTTAGAGTTTGCATAATTGTGAATTATAGATGAATTTTTTGTAAGAGTTTTGTGATTTTTAGGTCTGTAGTTGTCTTGAATAGTTGTGGACAGTTTGATATTGTGAGGTTAATTTTTGGTTTATTGATGGCATGGATTGAGAAAATATCATATACTGTGAATCATCTTTTGTGAATACGATTGCATGTGATTGGGTTACATTTATGGCTGGTTTTTTATGATATACTCATTTCAATTTGATGAACAGGTCTGAGCCTTCGAGTTTGCGCGGAATCAGTTACGAGACTTTCTACCAAGAATCAAAGTTTCATGTCTGACCTCGATTTGCAAACTCCAGTTGCTGCTTTTGGTATGCCTACCTGCTTACTTGTTCATATAGATTTTTGGAGTTGCACGTGTGTTAAAATAGTAGTATGCCTCAATTGATTTTGATGTATTTATCTGATGTTTGAGCAGATCCTTTTGCTGAGGCAAATGCTGACAACTCGGGGGCTGGGACAAAGGAGTATGTCCACATTCGTGTTCAGCAACGCAATGGTAGGAAAAGCTTGACAACTGTGCAAGGTTTGAACAAGGAGTATAGCTACACCAAGATACTCAAGGACCTCAAGAAGGACTTCTGCTGCAATGGCACCGTTGTGCAAGACCCAGAGCTAGGCCAGGTATTATGCTGTTTTTGATTACATCCTTTTGGGTTTCTGTTGTAATTAGTTGATTTTGGTTTGTCTGATCCCTCTATTCATCTTTAAAGGTCATTCAGCTTCAAGGAGATCAGCGAAAGAAAGTGTCTGATTTCCTTACTCAGGTGTGTATCAGTTATTTGATTTCGTCCCCTTGTGCGCCTGTACATAATAACTTGTTCCATATTGGTTGATTAGATTACATTCTTAGTGATGTTAAACTATGCCCAAATATTTTACTCATGGAGTTTAAGAGTATTTGTTTGAGAAAATCAGTTTTTAATTTTTATGGAACCTTTAGTTAATGATCTGATACATGTTTGATTTGGTTGCAACAGGCTGGCATAGTGAAGAAGGAGCAGATCAAGCTTCATGGTTTTTAAGTGCCAAGATCGCAAGAGTTGATTCTTCCAGTGTCAGTGTCAAAAACAAAACTACTTGCTAGTATTATCAAATATCCTGTCTTGTGAAACAGAAACTTGTAAGCCTTAATGCCGGTTTGATACAATCAGTTTGTTTTCTTTTACTAGTATTTGGCTGTACCCAAGTGTTGTAATGGTATGCATATTGTTGTTTGCGTTTATGATTGATAACAGTTACCTATTTCTGCTCCTTACATGAGATCAGACCCTCCCTTTATTTAAAATCTTCGTCTGATTCTGCAAAATTGATACACTTGTATCAACTTTTTATAAACATTAACATGAAATCACCTGAATCCATCTTTGAATTGTACATCTCAAATGTCCTTCCATCCAACAATTGGTTATAGGATGATGCATCAAAATGTAGCTCCTCATCCAGGATTCCACTAATCTACACTCATTCTTCAAAGGTTTGATCAATCCACTGATCTACACTTATTCTTCAATACCAAAACATATATATTGATTGTATAATTCAGAATGAGACCAGTAAATACAAGAAAACCAATAATTAAGGTTCCCGGAGATTGGGAGTAAATACGAGAAAATCAGTATGAGACCAGTAAGATATGTGGGATGACTTGTCCAGTTGCTTTTTTAGCTCTACAGTGTGTATGCTTGCGGACTCCACATGGAACAAAAACAGAAATCGTCTCTGGCTCAAAACAACCAAATGACTTCCATTGTTGATGAAAACAATAGGTACCAGTTCCCAACATTTGAGATCCTCCGTATTCCTGATGCGAAAGAGGCAAGTCCATGACTTGGAAACTCCGTATTCCTTCATCGTCCACACATCCAAATAATGCTTATACTGTGAACTATCGTACAAACAAAGACATCCATCCAAAGATGAGATCCTGGAATATTCCTCCTTCTTAAAGCTTTTAGGCCGCCGAAACTTGTTGAACTTGTGAGTTGAGAAGTTGTAAGCCAAGATAACCTGTCCAGAAAACCACCAGTGTACAGAATTAGAGCCCTCTACAAAAACTGGAAGTTGAGGCTTGCACTCATCACGTCCAGCTAAGAATTCCTCTATGCTAAAGCCGCCCATCCAAGAATCCATCTTTGAGCTGTACATCTCAAAATCCCTTCTTCCCCACAAGGTCACTATAACTCTGATGTCGTCGGTGAGAGAATCATGCACCAAACTGTAGCTCCCTTTTCTGCCTTCGAGAGGGATTCTCCGGGAGAGATTCTTCCTCAGAGGGTTCCAAAGGATCAGAGAGCCCATGTGTGGAACCTTGTAGCAGACGATTCCCATGCAGGAAGAAACTAATTTACAGTTTCCATCATGGTTACTTAGAGGCTGGATTAGCTTGTGAGTGGAATCGGTTCTTGAAAAGTCCACGCCGTGATCAAACCACTTAGATTTGTAATCACCCCTGAAAATGACGCTTACCTCGTTACGCTTCGGGATGAAATTGAGACTTTGGATCAAATCGCGATGGAACTTTGACAAACGGCGGAATTTGACGACGTCTTTTACTGGTAGTTTCAACAGTACTTCAGGCCACAGGTCTTGGGGAAAATCAAGAACGGAGGCAGCATCCATCTTCTTGCGTTATTGCGGTGAATTCTGGCGCAATGGATATTGATGCAGACTGATTGATGCCGTGATCTTGCAGATTGATTCGATGGATGCCGGTTGAAGCGGTATTCGACGGCAGGCGCAATTGAAACTGATGCCGGTCCAAGTGGTCGTTGACGGCGGCGATCAGATCTACAAACTCAGATTGGATTTGACAATATATATTGAAGATGATTGACGGTTGATGACGATGATGAATATTCTGACCGTGGCGGTCTGGCTGGCTGCGGCGCTGTGTTAGGTATAGTCTGGGGGTGGCAAGATTGAGGTGATCTTAATCCTTAATCCCACAAAATCAAGATGTACATCAGAGTTTTGCGCTAAAATCTTTAAAACTAATTAAAAAAAAGGGAAAATTCCCATTAACGGCGTAATATGACTTTAAATTCCTATTTAGGACGTAAAATTTTCAATATTCCTACTAAGGGCGTAATATAAATTGTATGATTAAAATAATACTTAAATGACTAATTTACCCTTTAATAGAAAATTAAATTACAATAATTTGACTTGTTTTGTAGAAAAAATAGATATGAAAAATAAATTCAGTTTAGTTGAAATAAATTCAGTTCAGTTCAGCTCCAATCCAAATTTATTAAAATATCACAGTATCATTAAGTTCACTTGAATTTAATTAATTCAGTTCGTCCAAATTTTAGTGGATGAAATTTTAATTTTCTGATTTTATTTCTCTGTCTTTTTGTAATTTTTTTTAATTCAGTTTAGTTGATTTTAGTTCAGTTCAGTTCATCCAAATTTGAGTAGATAATTTTTTAATTAATTTAACTAAACTATATATTTCTACGTCTTTTTTTATAAATTTGTTAAGTTCAATTTAGTTTGTTCATTTCAATTCAGTTTAAATAAATCCAACCATTAATTAAGTTTAGTTTAGTTTTGTTCAACTAAAATGGTCTTGGTGAATGAAGTCATAGAATTAAGTATAGTAGAACTAACTAAATAATTGTAGAAAAAAACATTTAAAGGTTAAAATAGTCATCTAACTATTTTTTAAAAAACCAAAAACATAAATCACGCCCTTACTAGGAATATTGAAAGTTTTACACCCTTAGTAGGAATTTAAACTCTCATTACGCCCTTAGTGGGAATTTTCCCTTAAAAAAACGAACTGAAAATTGATCTATTGAAAAATGGAATTAACATGACTGAATTAACCTGAATTTTATCAAATTGCATTTTCACTGAACTAAACTGAACTGATCTATAGATAAACCGGGTAAACATGGCCTAAAACTGAGTCACATAATAAAAATAGAAAAAAGGTAAGAATACTTTGTCACGGTTAATCAAATTGAAATTATATAGAAATGTAAGAATACTTTTCTATATTTTTAGAGTTTTTTTTGTCTTCAACAGATTTGCATATATTTTCAATTTCTGCAAATGTATATTCCACAGATTAATCAAACCGTATATTTCGAAGGATGTTGATCAAATCAATATATAGACTAGATCTGTTGCAAAAGGTAAGAATACATACTTTGATTGCAATTTCAATTTGATGCAAATTAAAAGTGGATATTGATTTACGATTTTCATTAAAATCATTATATATAAAACATCTACACATGATGCCCACCGTGTTTGAATAAAACCCCTACACACATGAGCATTATAAAGCACATTTTTAATGAAAAAGATCATAAGTTTACTAATCAAGGTTTTATATTTTTAACATCTTAAAAATTGTCTTTTTTTTGAACTCGTCAATTTGTCTAATGTTCAATGGCGTAGTACTCGACATTCCCGATTTCATCTACATGGTCTCCACATCTTCTTCCTTGAAAAATGAAGCACCACCACACCCCAAGGCCGCGGAGACCGTGGCGCTGGTTCGTGTGGAAGGAAAGTCGGAGCACGTGACCTAGCTCGAGCGTGCCCTCGACTGGGTGCGGCGGCAGAACCGACTCGTCGACAATGGCGGTGACGAGGTAGCACAGCTTGGGTTTAAAATCGTGACTTATGAAGTGAAGGGATTTTGCACTTATCTCTACCTATAATATTGTGCTTATTAATACTAGAAAATTAAACTCGCCTTTTGTGGCTAAAAAACGAATAATTGAGGTAATAGATAATTAAGGACATAATGCAAATTAATTAGCCACTAATAGGAAGAATTACAAGATGGAATTGGATGAGATTACCATAATTGGATGAGAGTTGCTTGGACGCAATGTAAAAGAAGATAAATACAGTAGATATGAAATTCAAAAAAAAAAAGTTACTATACCTTCATTTTCACTGGACAAATTTAGAATTTTGAAGCATATATGGAATTTATTTATAGTAATTATTAATTTATAGTTTTGTTGGGACCAATATATATACACCGGGGTTTCAAAAAAAATTATTATTATCTTATTATTTAATCGAGTGAGGTCCGATTTAATACTGGTCCCAAGTTGGGACCGGACAAATTATTAACTTTACCGAGGTTATAGAGGTTTCAATGTATGATGCATGAGTTCTACTCCCTCTATTCCTAAATAAACGTCCTACTGAAATATTCAATTTTTTTCACACCATATTTGACCATTAATAAATTATAATATATAAATATTATATTTACACATGGAATATCGTTTACTTTTTAAAAAATTAAAATAATTTACTCTAACATTAAGTATAATGAAGGCTATTAATGGTCAAAAATGGTGTAAAAAAAATTGATTATTTCAGTAGGACACTTATTTGGGGACGGACTGAGTATCTCTCAAAAAAAGAAAAAAACAAAACAAACTTAGATCTGTGTAGTATTGTATGAGTACTATATTAAAAAAGAAAATTAGACGTTGTAAATGACCAACATAATCAAAAGTAATATATAGTTGATCCAGGAGATCATATATATATATATATATATGTGGTTTTGGTATAGTTTAATGTATAAATTTAAATCTTGGCACTCGTTCCTAATTTAATGTTAATATTGCGATATGTGCAATACTAATATTTTCTTTTGAAAACACAAAATGGTCGAATATCGTAATTTGCACTTAAAATAGAATCATGCTCGCCTTGTTTATTATTTTATTTTGTTTTTGAAGATTGCTAGCTTTGTTTATTGAGTAATTCTCCTGTGAGGCAGCCTCACCCATGAGGTAAGGCCAAATAAGGAAAATTTCATTGCTGCCACCTCATCATGACTCACTACCACCTCATCAAATCTCGAGGCCACCTCATCAAACATCGGTGTTAGTTCATCAAACATGTCACCTCATCAAAACTTTTGTGTCTGTTCATCAAACCTCACCAAAAACAGTGTTTAATTGGTCATGCCTCTTGGGTGAGGCTGCCTCACCCAAGAATTTGTCTTGTTTATTAGCCAATTTTGAGGAGCTAAGATTTCCGGTTCTCCAACCGACGGACTTCTAATTCGCCACCTGCCGCTCCACCTCCACGGTGGCTGGTATAACAGCAGCCTCCACTCGCTGCCGGAAATGTGAACCACGCCGCGCGCCACCCGCGGCCTCCGAAGGCGACTGCACCAGAAAACCGTAGCAGCGGTGGCACAGCAGCTCGAGTTCGCCATCTCCGCCACCGATTTCCTCCTCGTACTACCCGTCGGCGCCACACATGCTGCGGTAAACAAGTGAAAAAACCGCTTTGGATCGTACGCCAGTAACGCCACCGTGCTCGAGTCCGTCACGATATTGCTCACAATTGATGTCTGTGTTCATATGGTAAGTTTGTGTTCCGGTTTAGGACAAATAAGCCGCCTGAGTCAACCGAGAAACATAGCAACTTGAGTTCTCAGAACATGCAAGATTCAACAAGTAGAGGTAAAAATGATACTACCTAATTAATTGACTTGACTGGCTAAATATATGATGGTGAAAAGAATTGCCAAAAAGATACACAATGAGTTCTTACATTATAATCTTGTTATTAGCTACTAAGGAACTCGATGTTATTGGTGGAAATGTACCAGGCTCAGAACCTGATTCACTCCGGTGTTGAAGTCGCAGTTCCAGTAATTCCTTCCGTGCATCTGATAATACGCATTCATGGCGAAAGAAGCGTACGCATGAAGATTATCAGGCAAGTAACAGTCAACGCCTCCAGGCCCGTAGCACAAGTCCAGTACCGCCTGGATCAGCTTCTCGTCGGCGTGAGGCTTTGCGACGCACCGCACCAACCTTCCCCGCGCGATTCCGGCCGGCCATCTTGTCGCCGCCGCCGTTGGTGAAAAACCGGCAGCTCAGGTCCAGCTCGTAGGCTTCGGAGCCGTCGGAGTTGAAGAGACCGAAGTCGTTGAACAGGGAGAACACGAAGATCTCTACGTTGTCCGTTAAGCTTCATCGCGTCCCTTTTGGAGCAAAAAGAGGTGAGAGTAAGTTTACACTGGAATTTAAAAAGGGAATAAAGTAAACAGTGTGAAATATTAGGGAAGTTGTTTATTCAGATAAATTTTTTTTAGTTCAGATAAACTTTTTTAAGTTCAGATAAGTTCAAATATCATGAAGAGAACAGGACCTAAATTGGGTGGCCAAGGGGATAGTATTAACTATTAAGCAGAAATTAGGTTTCCGGCATGCTGAAACAATTATATATCTAGCTTTTGTATAACTCTTGGCATATATATATAACTCTTGGACGTAGCTTTTGTATAACTCTTGGCATATATATATATATATATATATATATATATATATATATATATATGGGAAGGGATCAATACACTCACTAATTTTTACACATATTTTTACACATATTTTTACTCAAGATCTTGACCCTTCCCTCCTATTTAATCTAACTGTTAGAGCATCTCCAATGCAAGCATCAAATAGGTAAACTTCACTAGCCATGTCATTTTAGAGGCTCTCAACTTGAAAAACAATCTCCAATGCAACCATTTTTTGAAACCTTTAATCCTATGTGTCAACATTAATTATTGACACCCTCAATTAGACCCTCTCAAAATAGAGGCTCATATTGAGGCTTTCAATAATTAATTTACCATGTATAGCCCATTTAATGCATTAAAATCAATTCATTTTGTTCAAATATATCATGATGAAGATTGATTCATGATACTTGCATTGGAGAACAAAATTTCATTTTCAATGTCTCTTTATCCATGTCATAGAGACGCCCAATAAAAATTCGTCAAATGGTTCCTATAAATATGGGTGAGGCTCTATGTATTGGAGATGCTCTTAGAGTAATTAAGTCTTTTTATTTTCTTTAATGATTATTAAATTTTTCTTTCCTTTTTTTTATCCTTCCTCAAGATCATTGACCATTCTCATTCTTATTCCATATTCTTCTTCTTCGATTGAACTGAATCTCATCCCGATATACAAAGTACTCTCAATTCAAATCTCTTGTTTTCTTCTTCCTCTCCCAGTTTTTTACCTCAAATGGTTATCTCCATTCATATCCAAATCCCTCATGTTCCCAGCGTCCCACAAATCACCCATACACTCAATTAAATTCTTCTTATTGGCTTGAAAAAAAAAATCCCCAAACTGATTGAAACTGAATCATGTTCCAAACTGATTTAGGCATAATTTCCAGGTTTAAACAATGCCCATTAATAGCAAAAACAAAAACATGAAAATAGAGTTCGAATCATCAATCCCAGGTTCCAAACATTAAACCCTATGGAAGAGAAGAAGAAGAGAGAAGAAGCAGAAAGAAGAAGAGGAAATACGTAGAAAGAAAAAAAGATCAGAGAAAATTATCAAAGAAGTAGGGAAAGGAAAGGAGAGGGATTAAAAAAAAAAGGAAAAAAAAATTAAATAATCATTAAAGAAAATTAAAAAGACTTAATTACTCTAATCGTTAGATTAAATAGGAGGGAAGGGTCAAGATCTTGAGTAAAAATATGTGTAAAAATAATTGAGTGTATTGATCCCTTCCCTATATATATGCCAAGAGTTATACAAAAGCTACCTCCAAGAGCAATACAAAAGCTAGCTATATATACATATTTCCTCATACACCAAGAGGCAAGAGCAATACAAAGGCTAGTTACCTAGAGTGAAATGTGGGAGTGTTAAGTTTTGGTAAGGGTTCGGTGCTATTTATATAGGGTTAATAATAATAATAATATAAATAAATAAATAATTGCAAAATAATCCCCGGTTAGTCGGTTAACTATTCATGTTGAATATTGAAAACCTTAAGCTTAACCGAAAGACCGGTTAGTCAAAAAGTGATAACCTTAACCTAACCCTACGGTTCGGTTAACCTTAAAATCGGTACGGTTCCGGTCGGTTAACCAGACGGTTTCGGTTATCCAGTTAGTTTTGCTCAGCCTTACCTAAAACCTCCAACCAAGAAGTGAAGATGAGAAGAAGTGAATGACTTGTGTTTTTGAATAAGAGTCTGGTTCAGAGAAGTTGTTAGGAGGAGTGATGATTTTAAATTGACGATAGGGTATCCCATGCGCTATTACAAATATGGGATTGGATCGGAGGAACTGTTGTTTTATCTCCACCCCATATAATCCAGATTCATATTATCAAAGGTGTATTGATTTCTACTACTTGTTGCTTGAAGATTTCTGATATGCGTCTTTCTCTCCTTCGTAGTCTGAATGCAATGTCCTTCTTTAGTCGGCTAAATCCAACCAATGCACAGTCACCTCCCTCCTCTCCTCATAATACCTATCCACTGCCTTGGTATGTTTTTCAAACTGGTCGCCTGTCAACCTTCCACCATCACGCAACAAAGCCCCAGCCGCTCTACTGTAAACTGACCCAGCCGTTCTACTGTAAACTGATTTTAACTCAAATTCAATTAGTATTCCTAATTCTTTAGCTATATGTTTCTTGCATTCCGTAGCAGCAACACTTAAAATTGCATAACAGTCCGCACAAACAAGTTCAACTTGCTGATGCTCCTTCAAATCCTCGGGACACCACTGTAGATAGCTCGGTGGTATGATTTCGTAGCGCAAAAGGTTATTTTCCTCACAACCACATCCAGCAGATATCTGCTCATTGCCTTCATCCCCATCTCTAGACTGGCATAGAAACTTTAGGGTTGGAGGGTCATGTTTAACAAGTTATGCAATACCTAGGTTGAGGTATGATTTTATCACTCTTGGAAGGCAGTAGTGTACAAACTTCCCATCCTTGTCAAGGACTTTAGAATCGTAGCGCAAAAGATGTATGAGAAGTTGAAGTGTGGGGGTTTGCTTCCGTTTTTGTAGGAGAAGCTGATCGGCGATGACAATTCGGTGGAAAGGGAAGTGGCAGGGTTCTACGTTCTTACGTACTTCAAAGTTCTGGAAGACACTAAGATTCAACTTCAAACTAGTGACGAGAATGGTTTTCACCAAATGTAAGATGTGTTCATCTTTTTCCATTCTAGGACTATGCAATTGCTTCAGTAATCTTCAACCATGGAAGAATGTCTAAGACTAGCTAAGAGGGAACAATATGAATTGGACCGTTGGAGAAAAATCGTTCGTTTACATTCTAAAACCTCCAATGAAGAAGTGAAGATGAGAAGAAGTGAAGGGCTTTCAAAATGTTTGTAGCTTTATAGAACTACTCCTCTTGGATCATTTGTATTCCTAACTTTTGTAGATTTTCTTGGGTTGTTTAATCATCTTTATCATCATCACCTTTTCTTGAACTTTCATAGCTTTCATCTTCTTTGTGTTATGTGAGAAGGATAAGTATCACATCATCAACTTGGTTCTTACCAAAAAATTAATATTACACTGCATAAATATTGTTGAGGTTATCATAAATATTTTTTTTTGTTGAATTAAATTGAAATGAATTAATATACTCAGAAGAACATGACCAAACTTTTTAAGAACGAATTATCCTATTCTTATTTGTACATCATATATCAGTTCAGTTTGATAAAAAATTAATTTGGTCAAATTTAATTTAACTTAGTCATGTATTAATTTTCATTTCAATTCATTTTAGTAAGAAAAATAGAACAAACCTAAGACTAACTTTTATATAAACACAATTAAGTACAATGTTCATCATACTACTAAGTAATTAATTCACTTTGAAATAATATCTAATTTTATTTTACTATTAAACAAAACAAATTAAGATTTTACGTCTCATAGGAGCTATCAAGCATTTCTTTAATAACCCAATTTTATAGACTCAGTTTTTTGGCTAAGTAACATTCTTTCTAAAACTAATTACCAAAATAACACTCTTCTAAAACTAATTTCATAAATAATACTCTTGGTTTAAAGTTTAATTATGGGAAAATTCTCATTAAGGGCGTAATAAGAATCAAAAATCCTACTTAGGGCGTAAAACTTTCATAATTCCTATTAAGGGCGTGGAATTATATTTATTGTTTTAAAAATAGTTAGATGACTACTTTAACCTATAATTGTTCTTGCAACCATTATAAGTATTTTAGTTCTATTTGTTTTTATTCTATTACAGATATCTAAACTGAATTGAACTAAGTTGGCTAGAAAGAAGTGAAGTGAAATGAATAATAATTATGGTTCATTAATTTCAGTGTGAACGAGTCAAATTGAGTCAAATTTGTGGTTGGATTAATTTGAATGAATTAAATTGAACTAAACTATACTGAACTAAACTAACCTAAATTGATCGAACTGAAAAAAATTAGACGTAGGGAATATAGTTTAAGTAATTAAATTTTCATTGACTTAAATTTAGACGAACTATATTAATTGAATTCAACAGAACTTAATGAAACTGAGCTTTTTTTCATATAAATTTGGAATGAGGCTGAACTAAATTTATTTAAAATGAACTGAAATTATTTTCATATCTTTTTTTGCTAAAAAATAAGTTCAACTTTTGTAATGTGATTTTCTATTAAAGGGTAGAATAGTCACTGAAATACTATTTTAACCATAAAATTTATTCCACGCCCTTAGTAGGAATTATGAAAGTTTTACGCCCTAAATAAGAATTTTGATTCTTATTACGCCCTTTATGGGAATTTTCCCTTTAATTATTATTATTATTATTATTATTATTAACCCTCAAATTTTGTACATTCCAAATAGACCCATGCACGTACAAATTAATAAACCGACGTCTCCTCCACCGTGAGCGCACTGCCAGTATAGCTCCCCGCCCTCTCCTTCCGCTCCGCCATCGCCACGGCGCACTCCCTGCCACAACCGCCACGTCCACCATCTCAACCGAATTCAGTACTATTCGTCCTTCGCCGGCCATTCTCTGAAACCCTCATCGAGGTAGTCTACGTCAACAAGCAGCTCCCACCTCCAGGACGAGTTTCTGTGAATGATGAGCCAATTTGTTTCTTCATCTCCTAATTTTTTGTTTCACTTTTGTTGTTGATAAATTCTTGGTTATTAGTTTGAACATTTTTATTCCGTCTGCCACAACAAACTGTTAGTTTTTTTCAATTTTGTAGCCATTTCCTATTCAAACAAGCTCCATTTTTTGAAATTCTCCTACTGCTACTGCACCAAACCATGGGTCTAGGAAGCATTAATTCATACATATAAACGTACAGTATTCATATCTATACAGTTACGGCTATATCGAATACTTTTTTATTTAATCAGGAGGACCCGTAGGGGACAAGGACAACATGTTAACGTCTCACGTTCAGGCAGGGCCGGCCCTGAGATTTTAAAGGCACCGTGCAAAAATAATATTATGGCCTAAACTAATTTTGTGCTTATTAAATATAAATATAAAATTACATATATTAAATATAAATATAAAATTACATTTTAATGTATGAATTATTTTTCTCACAATAATAGAAGTGAGGAGTATATATAGTAAATACAAAAATATTAATTTTATAGGTTATATACATATTTACAAATTAAATATACAAAAAGGAATTTTTTATTAGATGGACACTTGTTAGAAAATTCTTATCTTATTACCAATAACAAGCAAATTTATCATGTGTACTATGTATTTTTTTCACATTAAAAAATCAAAATAAAATATTAGAGCACATCAAAGTCCAACATAAGCTTATTCTTGTGTGAACCATGAATCAGAATTTTTGTAGGAGATAAATTAACGGACATTAAGAATGATGAAAATATGAGAGCGAAAACCAAATTGAAGAGACGGACATTTAAACAATTAATAAATTACTCTTAATGTTTAGCCTATTTTAGTCTTTGACTTTCCATGTATAAATGCCTGCACCTTATTTACTAAAAATATATATAAAAAAAAGATTACAAAGGATAAGCACAACGTGGCTAATAATGAGACAAGAGTTCCCGCCGGTTCTATATGTAATTGAGGCATTTGAGGCCCTCTGAGTTATGAGGCCTAGGGATGGCACTGGGGCGGGTTTGGGGCGGGTACTAGCTATCTCATCCCCATCTAATATTTTAAAACTCATCCCCGCCCCATGACCCATGATGAGTACAAAATTAAAAACCATCCCCGCCCCATCGGGTTTTATTATAAAACCATCCCCGCACCATGACCCGCCCCACCCCATGCCCCATGACCCATCCCCGCCCCATGACCCATGACCCATCCCCACTCACCTCTTATATCAGTTTAAAATACATTTGTTTATATAACTTTTACTCAAACGCAATAATAATTATATTGAGAAATATAAAATCTTTAAAAAGACAAAAATCTCAAACCCAAACAAAAAAATGTAATTGAAATCTCACACAAATTTGAAGCAAACAAGAAGTTTGTAATTATAAAAACGATTGCCAAAGAATAGCCCAAATACATTATTATAGTTAGTTTTCTTCTCATTTTAACTATTAGGGGTTGATTATTAAATTATAGTAAGAAATTAATTAATAATATTTTTTATTAATTAATATATATAATAATATTATTAATATAATTATATTGGGGCGGGTCGGGTATGGGGCGGGTATAACGGGGATGGGGCGGGTTGGGGCGGGGATGGAGCGGGTGATGTATAAAATCCATCCCCGCCCCATGACCCATGACGGGTTGTGATTTCATCCCCATCCCCGCCCCATTACCCATCAACTTTTCCCCATCCCCGCCCCAAACCAGTGCAAATGGGGCGGGTCACCACCAAAACCCGCCCCAGTGTCATCCCTAATGAAGCCCTGTGCCACCGCACACACTGACCGTCGTCAGGGCCGGCCCTGCGTTCAAGTGAACCACATAACCTATATATCCATAACTACCGATTAGATGAAATCACCAGAATGTAAGGCGGACGGACCGATCAGGTCACGGAGCTTGCGGAGACTGGATAACGGAAGATGGGGACTTGGAGGAGTTGGTGCGGTGGTGGTGGCGGGGCGACGGTGGTGGTGCTTGCAAGTTGTTGATTGGTAAATTTGTGGGTCTATGAAAATTTGTGGGCTTCAATATTATTAAACTTTAGTTAAACGGTATTAGTTATGGAATTAGTTTTAGAAGAGTGTTATGGGAATTAGTTTTAGAAAGAATGTTTTTTAGGCGAAAAACTCTCTAACCTAAAATGTAAACCATTACAAAATTATGAGTCAATTTGAGTTAAAATATCGTTTATCAATTTGGAGAGTTCTCGTGGAACAATTTTTTTTATTACTATTGTTTTGATCTACTTGATTTAATTATGGTATCACTTAGTTTGAGAAAAAAGTTACCTCTATGCTGCCCAAAAATCTTGATAAAAGCTTAATATAATATATGGTATTTATAATGTTAAATAAGTGAATAATAATGAAACAAATATTACTATAATCAAAAACCGGATTTTGTTAATAAAGCTTTCCAAAATGGTACTCCTTCCGTCCCCAAATAAATGTCCTACTGGAATAGTTAATTTTTTTCACAATATGTTTGATCATTAATAACTTTAATTATACTTCATATTAGAGGAAATAATTTTGATTTCTAAAAAGTATATCATACGAGGATTCTAACAATATTTCATGTGAAACTATATTTTTTATATATATTATAAGTTATTAATAGTTAAATATGGTGTGAAAAAAATTGACTAAATTAGTAAAACAATTATTTGGGGATAGAGTGAGTACATTAACCCCTTAGAGCAAGTCCAACAGAATCTCTATAATAGAGATTTTAAACATTTTTTGAGTTTTTTGACTCCAACAGATTTGCTATCTCAATCTCTATTATAGAAAAAATGACGAGATAGAAGATTTCATTCTCTATATATGCAAAATTAGAGAGTAAATTTGGAGAACGGAATATATGGGAATTGAATTAGAATTCGTATTTTTAGTAAATTTTTGAAACAACATTCCATTTTCTCTCCAAAATCTCTAAAATAGCAAAACTGTTGGATTGAAAGGAAAAATTTATAGCAAATATTACCTTTTCTTCTCTACTTTAGAAAAAGATTTAGAAAAGCCGTTGGACTTGCTCTTAGTCAAACAAAGGGAGTACATTCCCAACCAATTCATCTAATAGAAGGTCTTGGGTGAGACCGTCCTACCATAAGCTTATGGTAGGACGAATGATAGTTCATGTGTTTAATGAATTTGTTCATGTGTTTCACAGTTTTGTTAATTCATTTACATATTGTTACAGATTATAACAAACAAAATTGTGAAACACAAGAACAAATCTGTCAAACACATGAACCCAGCTTATAACAAACAAAACTGTGAAACACATGAACAAAACTATGAAACACATGAACAAATCTATTAAACATATGAACTATCATTCGTCCTACCATAAGCTTATGGTAGGACGGTCTCACTCAAGACTTTGTATTCATCTAATCTCACGCTATAAAACTCACCGCTCGGCTCACAGATTTTCACACAGTCACACACCGATCTCTACTGATTACACCAAAACTCTCATTCCATGGCAACAATGGCAACCACCGTTTTCTCCGCCGCCGCTTCCAAAACACCCTTTCTGGGGAATTCTTCCCACCATGCATTTCCCGTTTCTTCACCACCTTCCCGTGTTCATCACCCCCTCAAATCATCACTCCCAAAGAACCTCTCCATCTCCGCCACCGCCGCTGCCGCCGCCTCGAATCCTACGCCGACGCCGTATGATCTCGGCTCATTCACCTTCGACCCCATCAAGGAATCCATCGTTTCCCGCGAGATGACCCGCCGCTACATGACTGACATGATCTCGTACGCCGACACCGACGTTGTCGTTGTCGGAGCTGGATCTGCCGGTCTTGCTTGCGCCTACGAGCTCAGCAAGAACCCTTCCGTTCGGGTATGGTTTATTTAACGTTTCAGGTGTTAAAAATATGTTCTTTTTTACTGTTGTCGAAAAGTATAATTCGTGTTGTCCAAATCTGATAAAGCATGATTTGTTTTGGCTGATGAAAGTTATGGATTCATCAGCGTGTATGTTTTTGATCAAAAAGTGGATCTTTTTTGCTATATAACGATTAAACAGTGAGATTTTGCTGACCTTGGTTGATTGAAATGAATTGATTGTTTTTGTCTCTGTTCATTATTGTGGTTATATAGGTGGCTATCATTGAGCAATCAGTGAGCCCTGGCGGAGGAGCATGGCTAGGAGGGCAGCTTTTCTCGGCCATGGTTGTCCGGAAGCCGGCTCATCTCTTCCTTAACGAGCTCGGAATCGACTATGACGAGCAAGACAACTATGTCGTGATCAAACACGCGGCTCTGTTCACTTCCACCATCATGAGCAAGCTGTTGGCAAGGCCTAATGTGAAGCTCTTCAACGCTGTGGCGGCCGAGGATCTTATCGTGAAGGGGGGCAGAGTCGGCGGGGTTGTGACCAACTGGGCTCTCGTGGCGCAGAACCATGACACACAGTCTTGTATGGATCCTAATGTGATGGAGGCTAAGGTTGTGGTGAGCTCTTGCGGCCACGATGGTCCGTTTGGAGCCACTGGTGTGAAGAGGCTCAAGAGCATTGGGATGATCAAGAATGTCCCCGGGATGAAAGCGCTCGACATGAACACGGCTGAGGATGCCATTGTGAGGCTCACTCGCCAAGTTGTCCCCGGGATGATTGTTACTGGCATGGAAGTTGCTGAGATTGATGGAGCTCCTAGAATGGTATGATGCATCTTCTTCTTGGCTATATATATATATATATATATATATATATATATATATATATATATATACACTTTATGATGTCTTTTCATGATTGTGTTTCATGTTCCATATTGTTTTGACTGAATTACTGTGAATTCTTGAATACCATTTCATGATTGATACTACTATGGATTCTTGAATATGATATCACCATTGATAGTTGCATCTTGCATCATACATCCATGATTTGGATTAAACAAAAGGACACTTTTAGGTTGAGTTTTTTTGGCTGAGTGGAAAATGATTAGGGGGTGAATTTAGTATGTCTTAATCTGATTGTGGGATGTGATATGATGAAACAGGGACCGACTTTTGGAGCCATGATGATATCAGGGCAGAAGGCAGCTCATCTTGCACTGAGGTCACTGGGATTGCCCAATGCTTTGGATGATGGAACGTTTGTTGAGCCCAAAATCCCTCACCCCGAGCTCGTCCTAGCAGCTGCTGCTGATGCTTCATCGGAGACCATCGATGCGTGAGGATCTGCCGAAATCTCAGATAAAATAAAGATGGAAGTTGATCAGCATGCAGCTCTTGGTTTAGTATGTAGGAAATCATCTGTGTGTTTGTGTTTGTGTTTGGAATGGTGTTGAACTCTGCTGGCTGCCTTTTCTTTAATCTTAAAACTAGTGTGCTTTTTATCAGCTTCTGCATATAATTTACGTTTTGTTAATTATCTGTTGCAATAAACCGTGTTGAAATAAACTGTGTTTTTGTTTGTTGAGTCGATGTCCCAAATTTTCGAAGGCAAAATTCGCCATCGTGAGTATCCGGGTTTTTGCGATACGGATTCGGTATTGGATCCGAACTTCAGGATGAGATCAGGGAAACCAGATCATCACCGTGCAAATATTGAAGAAACGGTTAAGATTGAAGAAAAAGAGGACATAACTGAGAAAGCAGTGAAAGGCCATAAGCTATTCAAGCTCATGATGGCCTCTATCTCTGTGAATCCGAAACTGGAAATACGTGAGTTTTGCCAGCCATATTCTCCCGAGGGAGAATTTAGGATACTACCCAACATGATTCATCCTCCATAAAATAACACGCTCAACAACAAAAATTAAATTTGTAATTCTCATAGTCGAAAACTCATATACAATCAACTGTATAATCTTATACTCTCATTTATATGATAATAAAATGTATATAAATATAAATATCATTCCCATTCATTAATTATAATTGGTTCCGTTTTACCATTGCTGACATAAAATCCATCTGTTTTGATTGTCCAGTAACATTTGTGGCTTCCTGGTGGTTTCACTACACAATGATTCACCTCCATACGCCTATCATAAACCGCGAATACCCTTTGTTTCGTACCCCACCAAAAGTGACAAAAATATTCTGTTTGTATAAAAATGGCATCGTTAAAGTACCAATACCATTCTTCTTGTGGACGAATACTTCTGTAACCTAGATCATCGTCTCCAGACCAACAATGTGCACGCACTTTATCTGACAGTAAGTTCTTCAGATGAACTTCTTCGCTGGGTCTACCGGTAACATAATCGAAAGTGAATAGAAAAGACAAAAATAAAACAAGGGAAACCGCACTAATTGCATTAGCCATTTTGATTCAAGTACTTTGGCAACTTTCTTTTTAAGTTTCATTTACAATATAGGGGTATGCATATCAAAAAGTCAAAAATGTTTTTAATGCCAACAAATAGAACATTAAATGATACTAACTGAATATGATGCCTTTTAAAATTCCATTCAATTAAAATAATATTCATTTGAATTAAAGTGAGTCCAAATAGTAGTATTCCCTCTGTCTCACCTCAAACTGCACAGTTGACTTTTAAGTGTCAAACTTTGAAAACTTTAACTGTAATTATAGGTTAATATATAGATGATAAAACATCAAATCAGATATTATTAGATTCATCATAACATCTATTTTTCAAAAGGTAATTTTGTAGATATTACTTTTATATGTAATTAAAGATATTAACAGTCAAACACGCTCATTGAAGACTGTGAAAAGTCAACTGCGCAGTTTTGGGTAAGACGGAGGGAGTACTCATATTTTTATAAAATTATTTTCATATTTTGATAGATTTTCCATTTTTTAGAAGTTTAATATTAATTTTTTAAACTTAATTTGGAAGTATTTAAAAAGAGTTGGTCTCTTGGGTGACCGTCACTATATAGTGACCAGATTAAATTGCAAATAGGATATAAGTTTAAAAAATACGGAGGGAACAATTTGCAATTTCAGAAATTTTTTTAAAATCACGCGCTACAGTGTCAAGTCACGCGCTACAGTGCCGAGCCGCTACGGTACCGATTTGCTACAGTGTCGAGTTGCTACAGTAAAACATAAAACATGAACAGTTTAACTTAAAACATGAACATTTTGACTTAAAACATGTACATGAACATTTTAAGTTAAAACATAACTTGAAACATAAAACATAAATATTTTAACTTAAAACATAAAACATGCATGTTTTAATGTGAAACGTGAACACTTTAACTTGAAACATAAAACATAAATATTTTAACTTAAAACATAAAACATGGACGTTTTAAAGTGAAACATGAACACTTTAACTTGAAACATAAAACATAAATATTTTAACTTAAAACATAAAACATGGACGTTTTAATGTGAAACATGGACACTTTAACTTGAAACATAAAACATGAACATTTTAACTTGAAACATAAAATATAAAACATGAACACTTTAACTTGAAACATGAACACTTTAATTTGAAACATAAAACATAAATATTTTAACTTAAAACATAAAACATGGACGTTTTAACGTGAAACATGGACACTTTAACTTGAAACATGAACATTTTAACTTGAAACATAAAACATAAATATTTTAACTTAAAACATAAAATATGGACGTTTTAACGTGAAACATGAACAATTTAACTTGAAACATGAACATTTTAACTTGAAATATAAAACATAAACATTTTAACTTAAAACATAAAACATGGACGTTTTAACGTGAAACATGGACGTTTTAACGTGAAACATGAACACTTTAACTTGAAACATAAAACATGGACATTTTAACTTGAAACATTGAAGTACACTGTAGCAAACACTGTAGAAAAACACTGTACACGCACGGAAACACTGTAGCGCGTGATTTTTTTTAATTTTTAAAAATTGCAAATTGGTCCCTCCTTGATTTTCTTTATTGCACTATTTATAATTTAGTCTGGTCACTATATAGTGACGGTCACTCCCAAGACTTTTCCATTTAAAAATGCACATGTCAATTATTTGCTTTCAACGAATCAAAAATTCTTGTATAAGCCCACGTTACGGTGAATCATGGGTATAAATTTTTTTTACGAGGGGATGAAGTTTTTTATAAAACATTTCTAATAAACTAAGGCCTTAGGTGTAAATAAGTAACCGTTTCCACCAAAAATTCCCTAGATCACAAGCTTTTGCCTTCTTCCATCACAATTTTCGGTGCTCAGGCAAGCTCTTGGGATTCCGACGACCCAACTTCCAAGTGCAACCTTTCCCGACAAATCTTGGTCAATTATTATTTTTAGCTTAATTTGTAAGTATTTAAAAATTCACATGTCAATTATTTACTTTCAACCAATCACAAGTCTTATATAACCTCACGTTACGGTGAACCCGTGCATAAAGATGTTTCTAAGGGAACTATTGGAGAGAATTCAGGTTTTACCAATGGCGTTGAAGGAAGCATAAACAACAATAAGGCCGACATTGTTAAAGGACCGAACTATGCGTACTGAAAGGCAAGGATGAGAGTGTTCATAAGTTCGGTGGATGATTGTGCTACTTAAGTGATATTTTCTTAATAAGGATCCTTGGAAAGAAGGTATCTATGTCACTTCCAAAGAGATTCAGCATGGTGGTGACGAATGGTCATCAAGACAATGGTTGGCAGCAACATGAGTAGTGTGGCCAACAAACCTTAAGAGGGCAGAATGATAACGTGAGGACTAAGAGAAGGTCTCCCATGAAACCAGAGTCAATTGAGACTGGAGAAAAATGTTGATCTTGTCACTTTTAATCATGGCGTATGAGCATATTAAACATAGTTATTCAATGAATAGTTACTGATGTTTTCACCTTCATGTATGATATTCTCACTTTAAAACTGTCTATTAAGGCCCTGTTTACCAGAGCTTATCTGTAGATCAGTTCAGTTCAGTTAAATTCAGTTCAGTTCAATTCAGTTCAATTCAGTTCAGTTCAGTTCAGTGAAAATGTAATTTGATGAAATTCAGGTTAATTCAGTCATGCTGATTCCATTTTTCAATACATCAATTTTCACTTCAGTTCAGTTCAGTTCAGTTCAATTCAGTTCAGTTCAGTTCAGTTCAGTTCAGTTCAATTCAATTCAATTCAGTTCAGTTCAGTTCAGTACATCAGGAAATAAGCTCTAGTAAACAGGGCCTAAGTATGATAACTCAATGATACTATAATCCATTATATTCAAATGGATTAACAGACCATACTCAAAAAAAAAAAAAAAAAAAAAAACTAAACGGACGATATAAAAAACAAAAAGGAAAGAATAAAAGAATACAGGCATAAACGCTGCGTTTCTTCTCTTTTCCTCTAAATTCCGAACGCCGGCAGCGGCAAATTCTACTCGGGAATTTTCTCACAGTTCAAGGTGCGCATCGTTCTGCTGTGCGCGCTCAATCTTAATTCGCTGGATGCCCTAAATTTAATCAGGAATTTGCTGAATTAATTGCAGAAAATGGATGACATAGTTGTGGCTTTACTCTCGATGTTTCTTCTGTTAGCACTCGTCCCTCTGTATCTGTGGAGGCGCCGCCTCGATTCTCGGACTCCCGATCAACCTCCGGCGGAGGAAGAGGAACCTCTGGTTTGTGAATTCATCTTGTTCTATTTTGATCGTATTTTGAAACAGTAGAAGTCTCCATATATTCTTATTTTTGATGTATTTGTTCGTCTGGGTTGTGTAGGTGAGGCAAAGAGAGGGTGTTGTTAGAGGCGGTGCTGGTGCAGGTGCGGCACGGAGAATGCGGAGAAGACCTGCTGCTGCTTCTACTTCTGGTGCCAGTTCATCCTCCGCTGCAGCTACTGTTGAAGGTTTCTCCATTTTGTTTGTTCGTTTGTGTGTGTGTTTTTAGTCATTTGAGTTTCTTGTTTGTATGATTACTTGTCATATAACCATAAGTAGCTTTTTAAAATAATTCTGGATATAGAGGATGCTGATGCGAGTGATAGTGAAGAAGATGATGAGGATGGTAACCGTGGCGCTAGAGGGTCAAAGAAAAAGGAAAAGAAAAGACAGGAACGTGAAGCTCAACGACGGGTATTAACACTTTTGGCATTTGAATATCTTTATAATAGTTGTAGGAGAAATGTTGATATTATGGTTAGGTTGATGACAAATGTGTTAAAGGGACTGATTAAGAGATAATTGTGTGAAGGCTGAAGAGGCAGTGCGTGACTCAAGAAAGACAAAACAGGATCACTATGAGGAGATGAGGAGGAAAAGGGATGAAGAACGAGAAGCTCTTGAGCTTAAGCTGGTTAGTTGAATGTGGCTTATTAGATTATAAAGTAGTTCATGACATTGATAATTTATGAGCTGAAGTGGTGAAGTGTTTTCTTGGCAGGAAGAAGAAGCAAAAGCACGGAAAGCAAAGGAGGAAGAAGCTGCTGCTTTGGAATTTGAAAAGTGGAAAGGAGCATTTTCAGTTGATGAGGAGGGTACGGTAGGAAATGGAGCTGAAGATGGAGGCCAAGACTTGCTTTCAGGTTTCGTGGATTACATTAAGGTACTTCCTAGTGCATCCTCTTGTTCTTTAGTTCTGCTCATTGTTACTTCTTAATAATCCAAGTTGAATTACTTAATTTGTACACACTATTAAGAAGTTTGCATGATAATCTGATTCTCATAGTTAACTGGATTGATATGGATTTAGAATATTTTTCTGTTTGTTTGTTGGTAATGTAATACTATTACGGGATTATCAAAAACCATGAGAAAAGATGGTGTTGTTCTTATCTCCCTGTTTGATCTTGCAGAAGCACAAGTGCATTCCTTTGGAGGATCTTGCTGCAGAGTTTAAATTAAGAACTCAGGTAGGACTGACTGTACTTCTTCCAGTGTTTCATTTGTATGATGGCGGGGAATGAAACTGAATGTCTCCGTTCTTTGTGAATTTGATTTGATCTTGCTTTAAATTTTAATGACACAAACTACTATCCATAGTTGAGCAATAATGCTTTTGTGTCCTGCACTTAACCATCTAATGATTCATATTGGAGGAGGAAAAAGTCTTACTGTATTACCGATTCCAAAATTCATCAGCTCGTACCTAACTTTTAGATTCCAGTTTTCTCATCTTTTCCTCTCTTTTTTGATGTAGGACTGTATTAAGAGGATCACACAACTTGAGGAAATGGGTATGCTATTGTCTGATCTGTAGCATATTGCCTTGTTTTGGTTAATTTCACATGTTTCCTTTCTAATAGGCTGTCATCTGGGTTCTATAGTTACTCCTTAACTATGGAGGTCTTTTAGGTTACTAAGCCACTAATGTGAAAAATTTTGTTCCCGTATCAGGGAGATTGTCTGGAGTCATGGATGATAGGGGCAAATACATATACCTATCTCAGGATGAAATGAATGCTGTTGCAGATTACATTAAGCGCGAGGGTAGAGTCAGCATCTCACTTTTAGCCAGCAAGTCCAACCAGTTCATAGATTTGGAGCCCAAAGCCGAGTTGGTAGATGACCTGAGTGGTGTAGAAGAAATAGCTGTTGCTTGATAGTCGATAGTAACTTATGTAGGCATGACCAAAAACCATGTTATCGCAATATGACCCTGATCTATGTCTGTTTTCGAGTTCTGTTCAATGTATACACACTAGTTGGTAAATGACATCAAATATATGAATTTTGGATTCGCTGTTTACCGATTTCGGTGTCTGTTTTTTTTGGTTTAGGATGGTTAAGGCTCCTTCTCTTTCCAAGAATTCAGGAAAATTATAGGATGGGTGTATATATTATTAAGTGGAAAAATAAGTTGGGAAATAAAATGATAGAGTGAGTTGTAGTTGGTTTTGTCAGGTTGATGATAGGAAAAGAAAAGGTTGCGAAACAAACGGGAAAACTAGAGGAAGGAAATGTGTGTGAATTGGTCAAATTGACCTGTCTCATTTTGATGGCAAATGGTAACTACTTTAACGGTCTCTTAAATTGTCATATTCCCTGCTTTCTTCAATTTTTTCCCCTACCTATCACCTCCTGCGCCGTGGTAACACACGGCATTGGCCGGTGAAACGGTGAATCATTTCTTACCAAACCAAAGAGAAGAAAAAGAAGCAGCCAGAATCCTCAAAAAATGCATGATCCATGGAGCACATGCTCCCTCATTGCCCTCATTATCTTGTCCCACAGCCTGGTGACATGCGGGGCCCAATCCCTCGGCGACTACAACGCCGGTGGTGCTAGTGGCGCTAGTGGCGGGGACCCCATGGCCCCGCCCCCGGCACCACCGGAGCTGGAGGACTGCAACGGGATCTTCATCTCCTACGCCTTCCTGGGGCGGGAGAAGCTGTACCCGAAGGTGAAGAACGCCACCGCTCAGGCGTGGGCGTTCAAGGCGCAGCTGACGGTGATGAATGCTGGTGCGGTGGAGCTGAGGGGGTGGCAGGTGCACGTCGGGTTTCAGTACAATGAGCTGCTGGTTTCGGCCGATGGGGCCATCATTGTGGAAGGGGAAGGATTCCCTGTTCGGGTGGGGAAAAACGGGACGATTTTTGCGGGATATCCCGTGTCTGATCTCAAGACTGCCATTGATACCGCAGGTGATGAGACTCAGATGCAGGTCCAGGTCGATATCAAGGGCACACAGTTCGGTTTGAAGAAAGGAAATCCCATGCCTAAAACCATCAAACTGGTCAATGAAGGCTTCAAGTGTCCTGCAGCAAAGCACAAAGGTATGTTTCATATCATTTTTCAAAGAATACACGAGTTTTCATTCCTGAGTTTCATGTCATAATTGTGTTTTTCCTCATTTTAGTACATATCATGATGCTGTGATCTTTATGATAACAATAATAGAATAATGATAATATTGTCTGTTAAGTGAAATCTAATTATGTTCATAGTTTCCATATGGTTTTCTCCAAGATTGCTCTAATGTTATTATGCTGTTCTGATTTGATTTTTACAGCAACATTGATGGATGTGTGCTGTGTAAAGGACCCAAAGTTCAAGCCGAAGCTCAAGAACGTGTTCTTGCCACGCAGAACCGGAGATCTGACCATCGCCTACGACGTGATGCAAGCATACGAAAGCAAGTACACAGCTCAGATCACCATGGACAACATCAACCCGCTCGGCCGGTTAGACCAGTGGAACCTGACATGGGAGTGGATGCGGAACGAGTTCATCACCACCATGCGGGGAGCCTACACCCACAAGAAGGACACCTCTGACTGCGTCTACGGCGCTCAGGGAAGGTACACCTTTCACTGTGTGTAAAATTCCAGGGCCAAAAAAGAAGAATAAAAAACTAACAGTTTTTACTTTTTATGTAACAGGTATTACAAGGATTTGGATTTCAGCACGGTGATGAGCTGCAACAAGAAGCCGGTGATCTCGGACCTGCCCCGCGAGATGAAGGACGATGAGAAGATCGGAAAGCTGCCGTTCTGCTGCAAGAACGGCACGCTGTTGCCTGTGTTCATGAACAAGACCGAAGCGAGAGCCATTTTTCAGATGGAGGTTTTCAAGCTCCCGCCTGATCTGAACAGGACCGCGCTCAGCCCGCCGCAGAACTGGAAGATCACCGGCCTTCTGAACCCGACGTACAAATGCGGGCCTCCGATCCGGGTCGACCCGACGGAGTTCCCTGACCCGAGCGGGCTCGCATCCACCACGGAGGCCATCGCCAGCTGGCAGATCACCTGCAACATCACGAAGCCGGAGGCGAAGGAGAACAAGTGCTGCGTCTCGTACTCGGCCTACTACGCCGACTCCGTCGTTCCCTGCAACACGTGCGCGTGCGGCTGCGACGATCAGCAGCCTCGGTGCGACGCGAACGCGCGTGCGCTGTCGCTACCGCCGGAGGCCCTGCTGGTGCCGTTCGTGAACAGGACGATGAAGGCCAAGGCGTGGGCCCACTTGAACAGACAAAAGCTGCCTAATAAGCTCCCCTGTCCGGACAACTGTGGGATGAGCATAAACTGGCACATCGATTCAGACTACAAAACAGGATGGACAGCGAGGATGACACTTTTCAACTGGGACGAGGTTAATTTCCAGGACTGGTTTGTCGGAGCGCAGTTCAAACGATCAGGACCAGGGTACGAGAAAGCTTACTCATTCAACGGGACGAGGTTAACCAAGCTGAACAACACCATTTTCATGAAGGGCCTTCCTGGACTGAACTACCTGATGGGAGAGGTTAACGGGACCCGCCCCGGCGATCCTCGTATTCCGGGAAAGCAGCAGAGTGTGATCTCGTTCAACAAGAAGCATATGCTGAAGCTGAACATTCCCGGCGGGGATGGATTTCCGACGAAGCTCATCTTCAACGGCGAGGAATGCAGCCTTCCGACACGGTTACCGCAGAAATCAGCCGGGGTTCATCGCGCTAGTTTCAGTCTAATGGCGGCGATTTCCATCGCTGTCGTGACTTTCTTGATGCTATAAAAGGGTAAATATATGCTTAGATAGTGAGTTTCTTTACCGGAAAAAAAGAAGAAGAAAATGCGGCTGATCTTGATCTTGACCTTGATTTGCATTTTTGTTGTACCTCAGAATTAGAGGAAATGAAGTGGTGCTTGACTTGGTACAACACTAGGTGTTAATGTTATTGGCTGTGGGACGAAGAAGAAGAAGATCGACAAGGTTGTTGTAACAGAGATTGGACAGAAAAAATCTGTCTTTTGAATGCTCCTTCTACCTATAACTAAACTACTATATACAAACATGATCAGCGTGCATTTCTCTTTCTTGTTCATCTTCATCTTCTTCTTCTTTCTTTTGAGTACCGAAATTCGACTTCGTTCTGTGAGGTTGTGGAGGGATGATTAAATGGAGAAGAGGAGATTCTAAACTGTATTCATCAGTTTGAAGTTATAGTAAAATGGAGTTGGATTGGATGGTTAGAAGTGAAGAAACAAGGGAAAATTGCTCAGTTTTTGCTCCTTTTTGTTTGGTATCCCAACAAGTTTAGTCCTTTTTTGTTTGAAAACTTGCGGTTATTAGATATGTTGGCAAATATATCCTTTTGGTTCAAAAATCGCAAGACCACCTTCATCTGTTTTTTATCTGTTACAATAATTTTACGGCTTTTAATGTATTAAAAAAAAAGAAGATCCCATTAAAAAGTTGGGGTTTAAACATGAACATGCTTTAACTTTGGTCAGTTACTTTGGCTCTGTTTGATATTACTTTTTATCTACTTTACTTTGAAGTAAATTAGTTTTTTTGTGTTTGGTAAGTTACTAAAAATCATCTTTTTATAGAAGTAGAAGTTATTTTTAATATAAAAAGTAGATTACATCAACTTTAAAAAGAAGTACTTTTCACCCAACTTTACTTATGCATGCCATCTTTTTAAGAGTTGATGATTTATAATTTTTGAAATGACTTTAAAATGGTTTACCATTCTTTTTTTTTTTTTGAAAAAAAATGTTTTACCATTCTAGTTTATGCTAATTACTTCACAACAAACCACCACATAATAGCTTCACAAACATCACCAAATTCTCAACTTGATACAACCTTTATCTGATCCAATTAAAGTTAAAGAACCCAAACCAATTCAATAGAATTCAAAAAGATCCAAATCATAATCAAACATAATCAATACTACCCAACCTCAATCTAATTTGAAAAATCAATTATATCCAATCAATAATCCATGTCAAATACATCTAAATTAGTTAAATGTCAATGGATTGGCGCCAACAAAATATCACTAGGTTGGTCGATGGGAAATTGGCGGCGAGGTGACGGGATAAGATTTGTTGGCGGTGTGGCGATGGAGGAGGTAATGGAGATGGAGTTAGGGTGGAGCCAAATAACCGGATAAGCGAAACCGATTAGAAAACTAAACTGAATCAAACCGATTTTAAAGTTAACCGAACCGTGCGGTTAGGTTAAGATTATGGTTATAACTTTTTTATAATCAGTCAAAATTACATTATCATTATTATTATTTTATTATTTTGCAATCATTTATTTACATTATTATCATTATTTTTATATTAACACTATAAATACCACCAAATCCTATGTCAAAATTTAACCCTTTCACATTTCACTCCTCCAATTCGCCGTAATTTTAATGTGTAGTACGTGTGCTTTGAGCCATCAACGCAACTCACGGGAAGTCCGGAAGTTTGACATCAATCCGCACATATAGCTAGCTTTTGTTTTATAGTATGCTAAACTGTTTGTCTCAAAATATTTTGTAATCAATAAATTCTCAATATCATTGGTTAACCATAGTATAACCGGTTAAGCTAACCGAGATTTTTTTAAACCGAGACAAAAGTTAACCGATTTTATTTGTCAATTTTAACCGAGACAAAGGTTATCCTAACAGTTGAATAATTGAACGGTTCGTATATTTTCTATAAACGGTAAGATTAACTAGTACCATGATCAGCCCTAGATGGAGTGGCAAGTGGCGAAGATTGGATGGGGAGGGATTTATAGGTGTTTTTATAAAATTAGTTACACTATTATTAAAATTAAACCATATTTCAAATAGTCCTTCCTAAACTTATATCTACATCATGGAGAATAATGGAGATGAGGGAGATGTGGGCTTGGGAATGGATTTTATATTTAGAGGGGAAATAAAGTCTTTAACTTGATCAAAAAGTTTCTAAATAGGAAAGTGTGCATATTTAGCTGTGAATACCCATAAAAAAAAGTAAGCATATACAGGGGCAGAGAAAGTAATAAAAGGGTGATTCTATTCACACCTCCCATTTTCTATTTACACCCCTATTCTGACTTCACTGATTTCAATCCTGAAATCCTGATTGGCCAGATTAAAGTGCTGTTGTAAAAATCAATGTAGTATTTGTATCTTTAAGATGGTTTACACCCGATTTTTGGTCAAAAGGGGTGTAAATAGCAACACCCTAATTGAGTTGGGCTCATCCAGTATTGTGGATACAATTTCCACTTTCTGGTTCTTCGAGGTTATCACTTCGATTGTGACATCCCTATGACTGCTTAGTTCGGGATAACCTTTGTTCGCCAGTCTACTCAATGCATCCGCCCTTTGGTTGAGATTTCTTGGTATTTTCTTGATATTTACATAGTCGAACTATGACAACAGGGTTTTTACTTTAACGAGGTATTTGGCTAGGTGAGCTTCTCGAACCTCGAAATCGCCCATTACTTGTCCTACAACAATCTGTGAATCGCTGAACACCTTGATGCTTCTTATATTCAGTCTTTTGGCGGTTTCGAGTCCGGCCATTAGTGTTTCGTATTCTGCCTCATTATTCGATAAATGAAAATCGAATCTTATTGCATGCTTGTGCTCGTATCCTTCCGGACTAATGAGTAACAGGCCAGCACCGCAACCGTCCTTATTTGACGACCCATCCACGTATAAGTGCCATGCAATGTCCTCTAGCTTGGCTTTGCCTTTATCCGGTTTGTCCTCCGGAGTTAAGGTTCCAGGTGAAGACTCATCGCTACTATCTATCGATGTCATTTTTGCTAGGAAATCTGCCAATATTTGCCCTTTGATCGCTTTTCTTGGGCTGAAAGTGATGTCATGCTCGCTTAGCTCGATCACTCATTTGGTCATTCTCCCTGATAAGTCCGGCCTCATGAGGACTTGTTTAATCGGTTGATCAGTGAGTATGGTGACGTGATGGCTGTGAAAATAAGTTCCCAAACGCCTGGTTGCATGTACTAGTGCTAGTATGAGTTTTTCTAGCATTGAATAGTTCTCCTCCGCCGGTTGTAGGCTTCTACTGGCGTAGTATACGGGCTTTTGTATCATATCGTCCATCCTTATGACTATCGAGCTAACCGCCTTATTTGAAGCTGCCAGATATACAAATAGTGGTTCGCCCTTCACTGGTATTGATAAGGAATGTAATGATGCAATCTCAGATTTGAGTTGTACGTATGCTTCTTCACAGTGTTCATCCCATTTGAACTTCTTAGATTTTTTTAAGATGTCGAAGAAAGGCATGTGTTTGTCCGCGGCTTTCGCCATGAATCTGTTGAAAGCAGCAAGCGATCCAGTTAAGACCTGTATGTCCTTGATGGATTTTGGTGTAGATAGCTTCATGATATTTTCAATCTTTTCTGGATTTGAGCCAAGTCCTTTAGATGAGACTTGATATCCCAGAAATCGCCCTTCGCCCACCCCAATGGTGCATTTTTTAGGGTTCAACTTCATGCCCAAATTCTGAAGAGTTTTAAATGTCTCCTCAAGGGCGTTTGGGAAAAGGTCAACATGTTCGCTTTTTACCACCATGTCATCAACGTACACCTCCAGGTTTCGCCCAATTTGGTGGGCGAATGCTTTGTCAATGGCTCGCTGGTATGTTGCTCCGGCATTATTTAGTCCGAAAGGCATTATGTTATAGCAGAATGATCCCATCGTGGTAACGAAGGCAGTTTTTTATGCATCTTTTGTGTCCATTAGAATTTGGTGATACCCTTTGTAGGCATCTAAGAATGCCAAGACTTCATGGTCTGAGATTGATTCTACCAATTTATCAATTTTTTGTAGTGGGTAACAATCCTTCGGACAGTACTTGTTGAGGGTCGAATAGTCTACACACATTCGCCAGCTACCATTCGCCTTTTTCACCATGACTGGGTTGGCTAGCCATGTTGGGTACCTCACTACTCGTAAAATACCAGCTTCCGTTAGTGTCTGGACTTCGTCTTCTATAACTTGCTGCCTATAGAAGCGAAGTTTCGCTGTTTCTGCTTAATTGGTCTAACTCCTGGGTCTACATGTAACTCATGTGTAGCAACATTTGGGTCGACTCCGCCCATATTCATAGGAGACCAGGCGAAAACATCAGCGTACTGTTGTAGGATGAGTTTTATACTCCTTTTGATGCTATCCGGTAGGTTGCGGCCTATTTTAATTACTAACAACGGATCGTTATCAGTCATTTTAAATTCCTCAGTTTTTTCCCCCAGATGGATTTTGGGTTTATGAGGAATGTTTTGCCCTGTGGCCACAGTATTTACCATTGGGAGATCAGGCTTTTCTGTCAACCTGGTAGGTTTCATGGCTATTGCCATGCACTGTCTTGCTACTTGCTGACTTCTTCTAACAACTGCTATCCCGTTTGGAGTTGGAAACTTCATGACCAGGTGATAAGGAGACCAAATTGCTTTCGTCGCGTTCATCCATGGGCACCCTATTATTGCGTTAAATGGGCTTTGTGCCTCCATGACGATGAAATCACATAGGATTGTACAACACTTATCGCCCTCTCCCGCAGTTACTGGTAGTTGAATTTGTCCCGTCGGCATTTATGTTTTTTAAGATTTTCCCTTTTTAGACCTAATTTGTCAAAATAGTCGGCAAACAGAATGTCTACCGCGCTTCCATCATCCACGAAGACTCTATGAACTGTTGAATTCCCGAATTTTGCCACTATCACCAGTGGATCGTTGTGTGGTAAGGCGGTTGGCACCGTATCATTTTCATCAAATGTGATGACCTCGCTCATCTTAAACCTTTTTTCAGTTGGTTCTTATGGTGGAACATATCTCGCCCTCTGTTTCCAAGCATTATTTGAGATACACTCGGTTGTACCATGGATAGATAGTATGATTTTTTCAGCCGTTTGGTATGATGGTTCCGCCTGGATTACTGCTGCGGTCATATTACCCTGGGATTTCGTCTCTTCTCCCGGTTGTGCGACAGCCCTACCACCATAGCTAGTCTTTTTCTTGTATTGGAGGAGATTGCCCTGTCGCAGATTATTCTCGATCTGCCTCTTAAGGGCCGTGCAACCTTCTGTGTCATGTCCATGATCCCGATGAAAGGAACAATAGAACTCATTTGGGCGTTTATCTAGTGGTGCTAGCATCGGTTTTGGATCTCTGAATAGGTCCATGTTATTATGCCAAATCTCTTTCCTTGGCTTTGTCAGTGGCGTTTCCTCGAAGGTTTTTTGTCCAAAGCCATCCCTTGTCTTGGATGCTTGTAGTGGCTTGTCCTTCTTGCCCTGTTGTTTGGAATCATTATCAAATGATTTTTTCCCGCCTCTATCATTCTCTATTTTCCTATCGTTCACCTCTTCAGTGAAAACATACCTTTCCACCAGTTTTTGTAGGTCACGCTCATTACTAGGCATTTCCTCTCGTATCTTTTTATAAAAATCGCCTGATTTTAGCCCACTTATGAATGCCCCTAAAAACATTTGATAGGAGAGATCTTTGACCTGGAGGCTTTCCATTACCATTTTTGAATGATATTCTTCAATGTTGTCGTTATTTTGCTTAATGTTACTAGATCGGCGATTGTTCACTCGAACTTTTGGTTTATATAGAATCTTCCTAGGAACATATCGGATAACTGGGCCCATGACCTGATACTTTGTCTGGGAAGATTTTCGTACCAGGTGATCGCCGGTCCGGTTAAGAATATCGGGAACGCCTTGCATACAACAGGTAATGGGGCGTTCCGAAATCTCATACTGTTTCTATATGAGTGTAAGAAATCTTTTGGGTCTGACGTTCCATCGTATATCTTAACATGGAGAGGCAACTTGAATGCATCACTCATCGGGTAATCTTGTATTTCCTTGACGAAAGGAGAATAGTCACTCTCGTCTTCTGCAATTATCGACTGTAACTCTTTGCCGTAGACGAGTGTGTCCCTATGCCCAATTAGAATAGATCTTTCTTCCTTTCTTTCGCCTCGTCCTATTAGAATAGAGCGTTCCTCCCTCCTGTCTATATTCACCCTGCGACTTCCTTGAAAGGTTTCTGGGCGATCAATTGGAACTGATCTCTCGCCCCTATGATCAGTATTAGCCTTAGAGTCATCCTGAGTTCTCCTGGCCCTTTTGAACTGAACGAGCAGGGTTTCTTTCTGCGTCCCTAGGAAGGCTTCAAATGCTTCTTTTTTCTCTGAGGTGAGCGTGATCCGAGGATTATGCGTTATCCTCTGGATGTTCGTCTCCTTGTGACTGATATTCTTCCTCTTCATATTGTTCTCCCTCCTCCTGCTCCTCTCCTCTTCTGTCAGTTACTGTTCTGGAAGCGGAGTTGCTGTTTTGAGGAGTTTCCCTCCGGTTTCTTCTGGTGGTCACCATGGGAATTAAAGGATGATCCCCACAGACGGCGCCAATGATGTGATTTGATCACCCACGAGCCCACCGATGACCTCCGTCGGTTCGCCGGACGTAATCTGCAAAGTCCCGGAATGGATTCCGGGAAGACTCTCCGATGCTAAAGTCAGTTTCTTGATTGTCAAATATAATGATCTAGTTTCAGAAGTGCGTACCTCTTCTTTCTCTTTGGTCGCTATTTATAGAGAGTGTGATGTAATCCTTTTTTCGTGGATTCCACTCTCTTTGTGTTATCGTGATTCCTTCTTCTTCTCTGTTATTCCCACTAACGTGTTTGACCAAGTCTTTTGGGCCAAGGTCTTCTGGGCCTAATATTCTCTTTGTGGCTAGTTTAGCCCAGTATATACCACTAATAAATTACTGATCAAACCATTTAAATGAAACAAGCGGCAACCACTCATCAAAAGATAAAAACTATTTAACAAATAACTAATACAAATAATTAGTAGAGCCATTTAAATAAAACAACTAACGAAATATTACAAAACGGATGACATGCATTTTATAAACACCTAGTACAAATAAAAACATGATAATTTAGTCAATACAAATTCTCTTTAAAGACCAGAGAACATGTACCATTATCGTTTGAAGTGGTCGTTGGTGAGATTCAACCCCGCTGTCGTTGTTAGATTGTAGGTTGCTGGTGTCGTCAGAGCTCAGCCATCTCACATGGACCGACTCGAGACTGAGGTTCGATGTGAATTTGTACGAAATAACATTAATGTACCAATGATTAGAAATGATCAAGGAAATTGACTGAAAGATCAAGCAAAATGAATGAAAGATCAAATTAACTGAAAGATCAAGGTAAAACATGAATGCTCAAGGGAACTGACTAAAAGATCAAGTAAAAATAGTAAATGATCATTCCATTGACCCTTGATCTCCACAAAGAAGGGTCTCACCCAAAACTCTATTTTTAGTCAAATAAAATGATCAATCAAAGTGAGCATATACAGGGATAGTCTGTCCAATTCCACTTGCACTCTATTTTCATAGGATCGAGAATGTTGAATGAAGTGGACGCTGCTGGAGGAAGAGGCTAGGCAGAACATGGTTTCTTCTGGTCAGCTTTAAGCTGTTTTGTGATACTTTTTTTTAATAAATAGTCGGATAAAGATTTGTAACTTTTATAAAATTTCCCTATGGAATTTGGTATTTCGTAGCTCATCTTTTGAGCATTATTGTTTGTTATAAACATGATTCGATATTATTATTCTGACAACTGGATAAACATGACAACTGGATAACTTTAAATTATTATTATTTTACTTCAGCTATTTTCGATAGTTACTTGATATTATTTAAATAATTCAATCGCTAATTAGATTTAAATCTGGATAATCTATTCAAACTTCTGCAATCCGTTGATTACCGGATTATGCTCATCATACACTTCTTGTGTTCCACACATGGAAGTCATGGCGTCCGTCGAGAGCCGCCAAATGGACGACTAGTCGTCATGGCGAAAATTTTCTATCGCCGCAACTGTTCGCCGTGACTTTTGGCGCCTTTTAAACAAAAATATCGAAACGACGTTGTTTTGGTGAATTATGCAAAGTAAATAAAAATTTTGAGCTAAAAAGGGTAAAATTTTACCCAATTAAAAACATATTTAAACCTTATTAAATTGAAAGACTATGGTTTAATATCTTATATCTCAATGTTAGAAACGAGTTAATCTCATTTACAGTTAAAATTAAATTCTTTTTTTCTAAATTATAATATTAGGATAAATATTCCAGTATAACTTTTAAATATATATCCTAAATATATCTATAGTTTAGTATATAAACAAAACGCCGTGAGCGCCGCAAGGACTAGTTGTCCTGGCAGTCGACTAACGCCGAACCTTAAAAGTGCGCCGTGACTTCCTTGGTTCCACAGCTAGCTTTGCATAATTGTTTTACTAATTTCAATACACGTTTGATGTTTTAAAAAAAATGATAAAACACGTTTGATTACTAAAATGTTTGAACTATATAAAATTAAGCAAATTATATCTGTTGACACAATGTTAAATAAATATCCCTCACAGTTCATCATCTTCATTGATTAAATAAAAGAATTGGTAATGAAAATGTACAGTTGGTATACATGGCACCTTTCTTGAAAGTGCCCAAGAAAATAATTTGAAACAACAAATAAAACAACAATAATAATACTCAATTTGAGTATGCAAGATTTTTATGTTTTGGGAACAATCAGTATCTTTGATCTCATTGTCATTGCTTCCTGGCCTGCAAAGTAAGAATTGATAAGAAACCAACAAACTAACAAAGCAGAAAATTGTCCTAAGCAAATGAACACAAAAAAGCATATTACCTTCAAATATTTCTTGTGGAGCTTCATAGCACCAGTGCAGGCCTTTTTAGCGTCCAAATTGCCGGTAATGTCATTTAATATCTGAGTAAGCAGCCACAGATGAAAGTTAGGAGCATAACAAGAGACGGAGAAATCCATATTCACCAATCAGTCATCAAAATCTCAGTGTACTGTATTCCAGACAAGGGAGTTTTGTGAAGATTATTGGCCTCACCTTAACAACATCATCAAGTCCCCGAGCTTCTGTCAGTAACTTGGGACTTTTGTCTTTCAGAACACTAGCTACTAGGAAAACAGAAATGGGTAGGGGTGCTTCAGTGCTTTTGCCCGCATTTTTAATGTTATCTCTCTCATATTTCCCATAGTGTCGGGTTGACTTGTGTTTCCCTTTCGACCCTTCAGATCTTTCAGCATGACCCTCAGGCTCCTCGTATGCAGAAAACAAATCTGGATGATACTCCAACGCCCACATCATCTGTTACAAGAAAATCAACATTTTGAAGCAATGGAAACCTTAGATTCAACTTTCAAGTAGCCTAATAAAAAGGAGAAAATTTTTATTTGAAAGAAGGAATCAATATTACCTCCCATAGGTATAATGAATCACAAAAAGAGAACTCTCTACGAAATAACACCATAAGCATTCGAAATGCAAACAGATAATCACCTCCACCAAGGGTCTCTGCGTGCAAGATCAAACACAATCTCGTCAGAAGTCACTAGAAGTATTCTCAAGAAATATATAATTTTTTAAATGGCGTTTAACACAGCCATCATGCACTTTGCATACAGTAACACGAGTGAGTGAGTGAGTGTTAGTTCAAACAGTAACTTTTCCAACCTTAGTGAAAAGAAAGAAGATTTATGACCTATGGCTAGTTGAGCAAGTAGCAAAAAACATAAGAGGAGAAAGATATCTGAAGTGAAAATTCCAACTTCCACGCACAAGAAAGCCATATTAGAAATAAGTTGCTGACTTGAATAACTCACACAAATCTAAATGAATTGCCTCCAAAACATAGATGTGAAGTGCTAACAGATGATGGTTAAAGATAAGGTACCTAAGTGCTGGTGAAGCTTAGGATCAATTACTTGAGTAACTGAAGCTAGACTGCTAAGTTGTGTCTCTACTCCAACAGAGCTCTCAGTGCATCTGAAATTTCCTCTCTTTGAAGTTGCAATAAAGATAAATCCAATCAGTCTAATAACATCTTATTTTGCAATAAGGATAATATGTATGAGAATACTTACTAATCTCCGCATTAACCGTTCAAAGCACCAATATGCATCGGCTTCATCTTCCAGAAGCATTATCATAGGGGAGCAAAGATCACTCATTCCTGCTCAGCATGCACATGTAGTTCAAATATCAAAAAAAGTAAACGCTGTGGAAGATTAATGGTAATCTATGACTTTTTTGCTACACAATAAGTATACTGTAAGTAATTCACCTTGACAATAGCCAACATCTGTGTCTGTCCAGGCATAAACAGCTAAAATATCCCAAAGTCTTCCCAAATTATTTTTAGTTTCGTAAAACACTAGTGTCCTATCTGTCCGGTGCACGTCCAGCCCTGGAATGGGTATTAAAAGAAGGATATGATGAGGCTATCAAGAACGAGCATGACACAAGATTGTGAAAAATGTACAAGAAGTAAGACAAACCTATTTGATGCAGTGTAAGTTTCCATTGAACTACCTTCTTGTCTTTAGGGTCATAAACAGAATCTGCAATTAAAGAAATTAGATACTTTTCCGATTTGCTTGTAATTTGTATTCATTATAATTAAAAAGGAAGCCAAGAATTTATATACCCTTTCCGTGGTTTAGTGATGCTATGTCCAAGTTTGCCTCTTGAAGCACTAAAGGATCTTGAATGGGTTCACCGTCTTCAGTGACAATGGGTGCTGTAACGAAGTTGCCACTCCCAATCAAGGGAAATATCTGCCGGCACTCTTCTTTCAAAATGGCATATTTTGTCCTGAATAATACTAATATTAGAGATGAAAAAACACTGGCACATAAACTGAGGGCGAGTCCAAGAGATTCTGACTATATGAATTTTCGAGGGTTTTAGGGGATTTGAACAGTTTAAAATGAATATTTAGGTAAAAGAGAAGATTAAGATACCTATATCGAAAGAGAAAATTATGTTTGGAGGATGAAACATTATATGCAAACCATGTCTTCTGCAAAATGAAAAATACACCGTCTAGAAAGAAAAAGACTTTTGATTCACTATTTTAGATGTGTGTTTTACTAATCATCCACATATTCCATAACTTAAAAACCATCATAAAGACAACTTTTATGAGGAATTTCATGAAGACCTGTAAAATTCCAAGTCTACCGAGCATTGACGTCCATGTGGGTATGCGTTTTAAGAAGTATCCATAAAAGGATAGCCGTTGAATTTTGTGTTACTCTAACTCAGCCAAGACAAGTTCAATTCATAAATGTAATCTGTTCTCATCAATGATTATAGATAAGATAGGTTGACCAAAGCAATTTTTTATCGGACAAATCATCATGTATTTTGATTGCCACTGTTATCTGGGATTTTATGTTTCAGAAAGTCAAATAACATGGAAAAATGGGTTGCTATTGAAAATGGCAAAGATCAAAGTACCTACGAAATTTCCGTAACTCCTCTCGTTCCTCAAATGTGCTCTTTGGATCATAACAGCCCAAAAGAAACTCCCAAACTTCACCTCTAATTGTAGGGTGGACTCCCTGAAGATTAATTACCACAACTTCAATGAACATGAAACAATTTAAGCAATCAAAGCACTTGGTTTCTTTAGAAATTAGAAAACCTACCCCCCGCTGAATGCGACTAAGGGTTTTGCTAATATCAAGATAACCCTCTGGAGAGAATGCAGCTTGCCATTTCCGCACACTTAAGGTCCTCCCTGCCTGGATGAGTGTATGGATAGAGTATAAAAGAGAAAACTCAAAAGGAAAAATCACACAGGCAAAAAAAAAATCGTGGATTCTTGATTCTGAAATGCACAAATTCAACTCAGCACCAAGCAACTTGTATCACTTAAGTAACGGCTACATTCAACACTTCAAACCATATTGGCATGTCATATTACAATTCCTCAAGCTCAGACCATACAATGCCAAAACAACATTTTAGTTAGTCTTATAATTAGCAAAATGATCCTACATTCAAACTAAGCAGCCTGATCAACATTTGAAGTGTCCTATAGTCAAATGATCCTACAGACAAACTAAGCAGCCTTAATCCTCCATGTGCACACTTCGACTAAATAGTTGACTAAAGAAAATGTCATATGCATCACAAAGAATCATAAAAAGGCTGGCATTTCACAATTTAGAAAACCTAAAACATCCCAAGCTACGATCATTACATCAAGAGCAAAAGACAATCCAAAATGTCAGCAAAGAAATGCAATAAAAAACGTACCTTGATCCGAAACTTGCTCTTGGGAACATCTGTACATTCCGGCCGAACCTGATAATAATTATCAGCAGGAGCTCCGGGGTCCCTCCACATCATCTTGGCGCCTCAAAAAACCAGGGAAAGAACCCGCAAGAGCAATCTTTCTGCAAAAACACAAAATTCCCAGATCAAATCTCACCGTCAAACACACAAAAAAATGCATCAAGAATCAAGAACCAATAATCATAGCTAGCTGGACCTTAAATTCCCTTCAGAATGTTGATATTTGGTAGGTATTGGCTAATGGCTAGAGGGAGCTGAAGGGTATGCGATTAATATAACCAAAACCCATTGCTCCTCCGATGTTCCCTTTGCCAGAACCGTTCAATGCGTTGTTAAGGTGTCAAAATCACAGCTTTTGCTGTGTCTAGTTATGGTGGCGAGAAAGGCGAGGGATCGAGGGATTGGTGTCCACTCGCCTTCATTCCCGGGGAAATATAGGCATCGCGGTCTGGGACGTGTGTGACCGTGGACTCACGCGCGAGCAGTGGCGAGTCGAATAGCATTGAAGTTTTAGGAAAACACGTGGAACGGTTCGTTGTAGGAAAAGTTGTACAGTCAATGAAGCTGAAAAAGAAGACCACGTCGTATTAATTAAATAAATATCTTTCAATTTCTGACTCATTCCACCTCGTGTATTTATCCTGTCATTGATTAAACCAGATTACTCATTATTTAGAAGTAATTCTTGCTTAGTAAACATCATTGATTTGGTGATTGGTATCATCTTGTCTTAAATGAAAAGTAATTATTAGTGATTAGATTGGTAATTATTAGTTGTTTTTTAAGATTGGTAAATTATTAGTTTAGATTCTGGGAGAAGAAAATCTAAAGGAGTATTGGGGACGAGAAACGCACTATATTTCACGATGTCTTTTATGAGCAAAATTAGTTGTCGTTTCTTGCCTTCACTTATTGCCATTCATCCCATATCAATATTTTTCCTACACTAGTCGACATAATTTCACCGACGATATTCATTTAAAGATTAAATATCAAAGATCAATGAAGTTACGACAAGTATCTAGGTAATACCGGAGGAAATGTGGCACTCCCAAAGCAAATTAAAGTAAAATGATTAACTCTTATAACAAAAGTGGCACTCCATCCGTCCAGATCAAATCGCATTGTTACTTTTTTACTATATTTAAAATAATATTTGCATCTAATATTTTTAAATACGCATAATTCTAGAACACTATTGTAATAAAAAATTTTGATAAAATTTCTCTATTATCTCCATTATCTTCCCACCAGGAGTAGATTTGTAATTTTGGTACCGTTGAAGATATAGTAATGATAAAATTACTCTTAAAAAGTAGATAATGTGAGATATATAGTAATATTTTATATGACAGATTTTGGGCTAACAAAAAGATAAAGTGATTGATAACAAAGAGATTATTAAATTTCTCCTATCATGAAAAAAATGAATTTATCTCCCCTACAAAATACATTTAACCCGCTTCGGATCCTCTACCAAAAGATTCTGCGCAAAACGTACACAATTTACCTTTTTACAGTATGGTTACTAATTTACCTTTTCTTTTAATTACTTTCTGAGGTGACTCTCCCTTTTCCATTTAACATTTTTGCAGTAAATTGTATTTACTTTTAATTATGACGTTTGGATTTCTAACCTTCCATCCTTGCATACCAGCGCAGAAATTGCTTTTCTTAGAATCATCCCGGCCAATAATTTGATGGTAGAAGCTAACCATGAATCACAAATCTCATCTCCAGAATTTGGAACTCGGGTTATAGCATCTTAATCATATCATTTTGTTGATTCCACGTCTAATATTTTATTTTCTGTAATGATAATAGATGTTGAACTTATCCCATCCATGAACGTTTATTCCAAACATTATCTCAAAATCAGGTAGTTTAACCTAAATGAATAATATATATTTCTATATAATCAAACACATTGGTATAATCATTACCTTTTGTTTTAAACTACCGTAGGGATGGTGGATGGCTTCAATTTATCCAACTGGATCGGTGACTAGCTTAATTTGGTAGGAAATTCAGTAGCAGCAGCCAGTTTAACTAGTTTACTAATGGTACATACTCCAAATTGTTTTTAGGATTTTCCTTAATTTAAAATAATGATGAATTATTAAATTTTAATTTTGATTTATTAACATGCACACCAATCATCTAGTGCGGGTTCTAGTTCAAATTCGATGTTGAATCATACGGAGAATCCATGTACAACTCAAGTTCAAACTCGTATGAAGTGTAGATGTTTGATTACGTGTAAGAATATAATGTTTTGTTAGTCTAAAACTTAGAAGGTTGATGTTAATGTGAGGGAGGACAGGAGGATTGTGTTGGTTGTAACTTTGCGTACTCTCATAAACAAATATATCAAACAAAAAATTTTATTTACTATGTTGGAGATTATTTATTAATTTGGCTATCATTCTCCGTATTTTTGTGTGAAGATGGTTACATATTTTTTTTGGAAGGAGTAGTTTTGGCATTAGAATCGAAAGGAGAATTGCAAAAATGTGGATAGAAAAGGTAAAACAAAAGAGATGCGTGATAAAAAACATTTACAACAAAATATAAATCGAATTTCGTTAAACGTAAATGTGAAAAATGATTAAATTTGGAATGGGTAAAAAAGTGTGTTTATCGGTGTTGATAAAATATCTCCAATGTATTTACGTCAAAAACAGGTGAAAGTTGGTAAACATCTTCAACGCAGTGAATAAATGTGTTTACGTTAAAAAACATATTCGACCGCCGTTTTGGCGTAAAGATTGCATAGAATCTTTGCGTAGAGGATCTGGCTTGCATTTAACCAAAGGCATAATGTCTAAAACAAAGAATTTGTTGGATCTCAACTAATCATGATCATTAGGAAAAGGCCCAATCATGCAATGAAAAAACTATGGCCATTTTGTGCCGTGAAGAAAAAACTCTTGGCCCATCCTCTTGGAATTTATTAATTATTAGTGGTATGAAAAGGCTTCATCAGCAAGTTTTCATGTGATCTTTGCATTTCTTGTTACTAAAATCTTTATGCCTACATTAATTGTATGGTGTTGGTAAATGAAAATATGTAGCATAAGACTACCAATACTAGTATCCATTACTAAAAGAAAAATATTAACGTATCGGTGATTTAACATAAACGCATAAGATACAATTGTCACGTCACCAGTTAAAATCCCCAAGTTACGGCGCACACATTTGCATGTGAAAATGAAACAAAGTGACATTTGCTTATACTCTTTATAAGTGCTATTACTACAGTATGTGAAGCTGGAAATGTTCAGCTAAAGCTTGAAGAATTAGTTGTCAGATGCCAAAACTCAGAAGGAAGATCTTGTTTAGGTCAAGCAAAGTATAGATCCTCACAGAGTAGTTCAACCCAAAAGGTCCTTAAAAGAGCATAGAAGAATTGTATATACTTTGCACCAGAAGCCAAGAAATCCAAAAGAAAAAGTATAATCAAAAGAATCAAATAACACAGTTCCATTTGCCCCCTACAAATACCACAATTCTTGCACCTTTCTACCACACCAGAAACTCATCATTTCTTGCATTCTGAGTCCCATTTCTTCAACCTAGGCAAAATATACAAAGTTTTGTGCTGCAAAAATGGCCAAGACCAATGTCCTAGGACTCTTGTTTCTGGCCCTAGTTGTTAAGGGCAGTGCCTTCCAGTTCAAGGTTGGAGGTCCTAGTGGATGGGCACCCCCTTCTGATCCTAACACCAACAGCCATAACCAGTGGGCACAGAAGAACAGATTCAACATTGGAGACTCCCTATGTAAGCTCATCGTCGCCTTCCATTTTCTGACGTAAATTTACGCTACATTTAGTAATTCTTGCCTCTATTGTTTTGCAGTGTTTGAATACTCAGGAAACAGTGACTCAGTGCTGTATGTGAGCAAGGATGACTTTGACAACTGCAAGACAGACAATCCTGTGAACAAGTACACAGATGGACACACAGTGTTCAACTTTGAGCACTCTGGACCTCACTATTTCATCAGTGGAGTGAGGGACAACTGCCTCAAGAATGAGAAGCTGGTGGTGGTGGTGATGGCTCCTCGTGGCTCAGCTCCGGCTCCCTCAAACGACACTCCTCCTTCTCCGGCTTCACCGGCCCCCACATCCGAGGGATCACCTCCTCCTCCATCTGGTTCAGAACCCACCCCGGCACCGTCCCAAGAATCGACTCCTCCTCCTCCTCCTCCTCACAAGAAGAATGGTGCTTCTTCTATGGTTGCTGGCCTCTTTGCCACCATTGGAGCTTTTGCTGGATCATCATTCCTTCTGCTTCTCTAAGTTCTTCGGGTTTGCGCTTTTTGAGCGGGGATTTTCATTTCATTTTTTTTTTCATTTGTCAAGAGGGATTATGATTGTTTTGTAACTTTTGTGTGTTTTCTGTTTTTTCAACATGTTCTTTGCCTTTGTAAGGCGACATTATTTGAAACCATGTATACACGACAGAATTGAGAAATAATAAACTGTTTGGATTTATAAGTTTGGATTCTGCTACTTAACTTTATTTCTGAAACTAGAATCTATAACCATGTATCAAAAAAAAAAAAGAATCTATAACCAAGAAAGTGAAACTAGAGAAATGATTTCTAAACAAAAGTGCATTTGGGGCAAGTGAAGCATTGATAGAACACTAAACATATAACCCAATCATGGAGAATGGCAAACGGTTCTTGGAAAATCGTCCGAAGATAACTGACCAGAGAATAAACAAGTTCGCATTCAAACTAAACATACAAGAAGTTGAGCTGCCTGAGAAGCCAATGGTTGAACACATTTTGATTTTAGCCAGAAAAGGGTATCACATATGTCAAAGGAAAGATAACAAGCCTTCTTTACCAGCCGTGAATCGGAAGGCTAACTACCCCTATATTTCTCATTTGTAATACCTGTAAATTATATTATAATCTAATTTAACAAGGTATTTCAGTCAAAATGTGATGTCCATACTTCTCCCTATGCAAACTAGTTTCACATTTGTAGTCTTCCTTTCTTTTTGTCCTCAATAATTTTTCCCTAGTTCAACTTTCTTCACCAGTTTCATAGTATTGTGCAGAATTCCGTCCAATATTCCAGCAACCTGAAGCAGTAAAAAGGAGAAACATGAGATTGAGAATCCATATGATGCGCATATCCCAGTTTTGAAGTTTAGGTCCTCTTTCCTTTACTAACTTTTTTTTTTGCTGTATCTCTAAGGCAGAAGGGATAGGGTCTAGTGCAGTGATAAGGTGAGAATATGCTTGATGGGGCAAGTTGTGAAACATAATATGGGAATCACAAGAATAAGAAAGGGATAGAACTCAAACGCACCGTGAAAACACCACCAATAATGGCACAAACATTGGTAATGAAATGCGTAAAGGACTTCGAGGTTTCTGTGATCAAGACCTGATGGAGGGAGAGGCACAAAACAAGCAAGATGTGAAAATTTAAACCATCAAAGTCACGATTATAAAAAGACAAACAGGACCAGACACCGGTCTGATGTTGGAGGAGCACAATTTTGACACATTTGACAGGAGAAAAGATACATTTGACTGAAAATGAAAAGGAATAGACTTTTGTAAATACCTGCATGGGGGATAACTCAAAGCGAAACTTTGCAACAGGAAGATATACATGGTGGGCCAGACTGCTGTGCGCTGTGTATTCATACTCTTCAGCAAGTTTGTAAGACCGTGTCATCACTTCAGTTTTAACAACTTGCAGAAAATGCTCAATCTGCACAGGAACACGTCCGAATCAACTGATTTCTAGTAGTTTAAGAATTTAAGCACATAAAACCAAAGTAAACTAAAATAAAATGTGCCTGTGCATAGCAATATATATGCTTCTCTCAATTCTTAATTCAGTCAATGAAATTGATAACATTAAGTATCTATATAAAATGAAATTTCAACATAAGTTAAGTGTAAAGGTATTTTTATCCTGTATATGTATATCAGGAGCACGTCAACCTAGTACACATGAGGAGTTATTTCCGAAGGAGAAAAGGAGATAGAACCGTTTTATACCACAGAAGCCAAGAAGGAACAAAAAAAAAAGAGTTATAATAAAAACAAAGAAAAACTTACAGTTACATTTGCATCAGAATCACTTGGGTTGGAGATGAATGATAGGCCACTCAATTTGTCATGGCTTCGGAAAAGATAAGGTAGCAGCCGTTTGACATCGCTCATCTGTTTTGGAGTATACGATTTCCCAAACGAGAAGTGGGAAATCACATGGGACATGTTCATTTTAGATATATCAAAGGAATGGGAAGCTGAACGAGCAGAAATGACAAGATCTCCAGGAACCTGTCAATGGTAATTAAACAATATACAAGTCAAAGAAAGACAGATCAACATCCTCAACTGCCAACACACACCCCAGAAACGCAAGCTACTTCACCCCAGAAAAGAATACAAAGCATAAATTTCATGGAGAGATGCTTACCTTTTTTACACGTACAAAACCTTCAATTCTACAACCTCCTGCTTGAGGTGCTGGTCTTTTAGTGTTGTCAGTTTTAGATTTATCCTCCAACGCAAGTTGTTGAGGGTGCTGTGAAACAGATTTAACTAGGGTTTCCATTGTCTGCAAAATCAGAATTTCCGTTCTTTCAAGAGCAAGTTGTAAGAATATGATATGATGGTGCATTCTAGCATCCGAGGTTCCTGTCAATGCTAATTAGTAATTAATTTACATGCTCATGATTAGATTTTTATTTCCCAGAACTCCTTACTATTATTTAACAAGAACTATCTTTTCCCTCTTAATTTACATGTCAGTGGCATTTCTTACCTGAACTAGAGTTTCAGTATCACGATCCCCATAATATGACTCGTGCTCATGGTGCCCATGTTCATCCCTATATTCACATACAATATTAACTTAAATTGAAGAAGATGGTTAAAATTTTGAGTATAATCACATAATGCGTGAAGCTTAAGCTGGCCCTACAGTGCTCACAAGCATCGAGAGGACACTGTATTAGAAGAATTGTGTACATACTTGCATCTATAACTATAAGGGCACAAAAATGCTTGGGTGCCATGAAAAGTCTACACTTTTAAGAAAACTTCACAAAACACTAATGCATAAATAAATAAACATAAATACACATCAGCCTTGCAAGATTATTCCAGAAGCTCACCAATAGAGCATGGTAGTTGATAATAATCAAGAAGTTAGAGGGTCTCTTGCTCAATTAAGATAAATAATTTCAAATACATTGTAGAAAGAACTTAGGGTATCTAACAGCTTGACAACCAAAACAAGTTAACAAGTATACAGAATTTTAGCAGTAAGCATTAATACATACAATACAAGTGTCAGTTACCTTAAATCACTTCCTTTGCGGAAAATGCGAATTGATGGATAACCCTGTATATGATTCCTGGAATTCAAACAAAACATTGGGCGGGAAAGTCAACAATGAGGGGAGTTTTCAAAAAGTGAAAATATGCAAGATTTTGATATTTCAGAAAATGTGTCGAGACATAAAGACACATATTCTAAATGGAAATAGTGTTCTCCGGGTACAACAAATCTACAAGGCAACATTCCAGCTTTATTAAAACTAATATAATTGTTCAGACAATTAAACTTAGTCCAAGCACTATCAAATATAACTTAGAGAGACCACAAATCTTCTAAACAAGATAAAATACAAATGGCTTGAGGGGAGAATTGTTGCAAAACAAGAAAAAATTATTAAATGCACAAGCAGCTTTGAATGACAGTGTCGGAACCTAAAAGCTCAATTTGTCAACAGTACTAGCACAGAATCATCTTGGTATAACATAGAGACTATGATCTTCTCTTATGGACCAATAATGTAAACTGATGATAGAGATGCTGGTGGTTAGAAAAACTGGTAGATCATTTGCAAACAAAACATTGCAAATACAATACAAAATTTGTATGATGAATGTATTCTTTAATAAAAATAAAATACATAAAAGAGCGTACTTTCTGCATAAATCCACTTGTTCAGTGCAGTCAACCTTTCCCATCAGAATCCTTCCATCTGCATCTGGGTCATACCTAAATGGAAGATTTTGATGTTAAATTCTACTCTGATTAAGATGAATGAGGTTACAGCGAGCAAAGCTACAGTTTTTTCATCAAATGATAAATCATACCTTTCTCTTATAATAGTGGCAGCTTTTTCCCAAGCAGGTTTCTACATAAAAATAACATCCCACACTATCAGTCTTCTGACGAAGGACAAGTTTAGCTTAATAACCACATAAACAAGTATTGCAAAAACAGCGTTAGTACCAGGCGGTTACTCCAATAGCACCAAGGAGCATAGAAATTTACAACCAAAATTGGATATCTGAGATGGTATGTGTTAGAAAGTTTAAAAAGCAAGTTATAAAGAAGAGGGTAAGAGGAAATTTTAGTCAGATTCATTCCACTCACTGGTGCGCAATTCTGTCAAAATTAGGACCATGAATTGTTACAGAACCTTCAGGATGTTCTTCATCAGTTTCTAAATCATGCTTAATATCATCTGAGATTTGTCCTGAATGAAACTCAGATCCTGTAGGCTTCAAGTTCGAATCAATTGCATACTTCCGGACAGTTTTAGTTATATTCAACCTATTCTGCAAATAAAGCCACGTGATCATAGTCAAAAAAAGTTACATAATGAACATTTTTGGTTGAGATTAACCACAGTTACAAAAGAAAGGAAAGGGGAAAAGAAAGAGCAAATAAAGCTTACCGTTCCCAATGTATCACTCACGTCAACGGAAGCAAACTCGCAAGAGAGTGCTGGAAAACTACAAAAAAAAAAAAGGGAAAAAATCAATTCAATCCATTAGCATGGCTAAAAAACAGATAAAAGAGAAAATACAAGCATTAAAAAAATACATGAATAAAATGATAACGATGACTAGTGACTACACACAAGTCCAGAGAAATGAAGTGCAGCAAATTGGCATCTACTAATCAAACTTTTTTAAAAAGAATCCCAAAGCAGGATGTCAGGTTAAGCAAAGCGTGAATTAAATAAATACTAAATGATTTAGAGTGCAGTAGGGCACCAAGTTCACACCTAGTATCCCTTGACTATAAGTGATTAGAAATAATTGGTTCAAAGATGGTAAATAGTGAAAAATGATTTCAAAAGCTACAGTCGATAATCTTGCCACCTCCCATATTAACACGATATATGTAGAGGCTAGTAAAATTTGTCAAACTTTCTACAATGGCAGAGAGATATGTTTAATCTTCTTCAAACGTCATATAACTCAGATCAGATACAGTAGATAAACTATGGGATGCAAAAACTGGTAGTAGAATGTAGAGCCTTGCCTCATATTGAAATCGATTCTCAAGAATTCCCCATCGGAGCTATTATCAACAATGATTGTCGTGGAGGTGCTAACTGCTAAATATTCATTTAGTTCCTGTAAAACCAAAAATCAAACTCCTTACACAACAGCACAGCAATAAAATGCAGAAATAGTCAATCCAAAATACTACAAACACAGTTTCATCTCTGCTCACCATTCCAAACAAGAAGATCATGGCAAAGGCTGCTATGATGGACAAACCAGCACCAGACAGAGACGCCTCAGTCAAATCCCGCGGAATTTTCCTGCAAGTACAACGAAAAACATGCTAAATAAACAATCTTTACCCACTAAAAATGTATCTGCATTCTACCAAATTACAATCTCATACACCACCAAATTACTAATTCAACAATCACTACCAAATCACCAATTCAATTAATCACATTTCTTCTTTCATCATGATCAATCTAGTGGTTTTCTCATTGCACCATAGCAAAACAACAAAATCCCACAACCTCAATCAGTGATCGCTAACCAGCCCCATTATAATCCATCATAAAACCTGAAGGCTGTGAACTGATGATTCCATCACTCAGAAAATGCAAAATCAACTACATTCTACTGGGATGGGGAGAAATTAACCTGTAAAAGTCCACGGATTTGAGCTTGCTGCTGGAAATCATTGTGACCGACGCCGCAGATAGAACAGATCTGGTGATTTGGGGTTTAGACTCTGCAAATTGAAGATTTCTGCGCCGTAATTGCGAATGGCTTGGTCAAGATATGGCGCAACCAAGTAAGCAATCGGTAGCACTACACTTCACTAGCTTTATAAATTTACGTAATTTTGATGTAACAGTTTTGCAATTTTTTATAATTCAGATCTGTTTATTATTATTTTTTATTACAATTAGACCACCTAAAAAGGATACTGTTATCTCTACTTTTAAAGCCCCTATTATTTTGAGTTATTTGAATTTAATACGTTACTACCATAGTCAAAATAATACAAATGACTGCAATTTTGTCGGTGCAAATACATGCTATTTATATTATTTTTAACTAAAAATATATATCAATTAGTAATTGAGAAAGTATTTGTTCATCTAATATGTCAAATGCAAATGGTATTAAGTGTGCAATAAAACAAACTATGCATGCTCTATCTATATCTACACATAATTTGCATTTTATGGAAACTTTTTAATTTGATTTTTCTATTTATAGTGAGAATCAAGCCCTCAAGTTTAAGATCAAATTTTGATGCAGCAACATCACATTCCCATGTTAACAAAGGAATCTAATGTTATCATATTACATGAATATTAAACCTATATGTAATAAAGGTAGTTATGGTAAGAGTATCAATCACTTTTAATAAACAATAATATCATTGCTATATTGATACTTCTACCAATATCATGTGCCTCTATATGGTACATTATTTTTATTTATTAATACTATTATATAACAAGTATTTGATGGAGTATATTAAGATGTAGATACATTACCAACTAAGTATTTGGTCTTGATTTGGCATAGTAGGTTTTTTTTTTTTTTTTAATTGTTGAATATCAAATTTGACAATAGAAATGGTTGAGAATTAAATTTTTATTATTTTGGATCTGGAATTGGATTTATATAATTTGTATTGAAAATTTTTAGTTGAACTTTCAGTTTATTTCGTTGAATTGTTTTTAGTGAAAGTAATATCCTAAAACGATGGATATGGCCAATATATTCAAAAGACTTGAAAGACTTGCACGAATATTGTCACAACCATGATAAATAAACCAATTACTCGTCAAACTTGGCGATTGATAACAATAGTGGTGGATAGAGTCTAGAGATTGATGAGAAAGATAAGATGAGAGTATGGAGAGTGAGAGTAGATGAAGGAAATAAAGAGATACTGTTTGATCTAGTAATTTTTAGATTAATACAACACTCGAACGCACACAATGTTGTCAATAAGAGAGTTTATTGTAATTATTATAAATATCAATTCCGCAAGTGGGATCTGTAGTATTTCTCAATGCGAATAGAGATAGGACAATGAAAGTACATGATAAAATTGGTACAAAGATGACACCTATAAGAAGGAATTTGGTAGTAAATGAGAATCAATAAAAATATTAATAAGAGTAAACTTAGAGCATCTTCAATGCTACCTTCACTTTCAAAAATATCAATTGACGTGTAGGATTGAGAGTGAGAAATTGCAAAAATCATCTCCAACCCAGACTTCAATGTAGGGGTCAATCATAGGTGTCATATGATGTGGATTGAAGGTGTCAATTACACCCTCTATATATTGATGCTCACTTTGAAGCCTTCAATTTGACAACTTAACAAATATAAAGTTTTAATCATTACATCCTTCCATTTTTAAATTTGAAACATAAATGTAATATTTAATTTAATGATATTTTGTGACAATTTGATGGTTGCATTGGAGAACCAAATTTCAAAATAAAAACCTTCATTCATACATCATATTGACATCCAATAAAATTTAAACATTTGACACCTATTTTTACTCTTGATCCTCTTACCATTGGAGATGCTCTTAGGCCTTGTTTGCCAGAACTTTTCTCTGCATATTAGTTCAGTTCAGTGAAAATGTAATTTTATTAAATTTAGTTTAATTCAGTCATGCTCATTCATTTTTCAATACATTAATTATCACTTGTAAAATTTCATTTATACATAACCTAAAACAATACTATCAAACAAGATCTTGTTGTACTTCTTTTACTCACATCACACACATATACTCCCTCCGTCCCCAAAAGAATGACTTATTAGACCGATCAATTTTTTCATACAATTTTTAACTATGAATAACTTTCATTATACTTAACAATTGGGAAAATATTTTTAATGGTTTGAAAGTATGTCATACGAGCAATCTAATGATATCTCAATTGAAAGTTCATTACTTTTATGCTATAAGTTATTAATGGTCAAACATGGTATGGAAAAAATTAACCGGCCAAGTAGGTCATTATTTTGGGGACGGAGGGAGTATATATATAAGAATCAATTTAATAAGATTTTTTTTAAGAATCAATATAATAAGCTGATTATTTCAAAAATGAGAATGAATTGTGTGTGATTTGGCGCCCCTATCCGGTTGGAAAAAAACAATTACGTAAATAGGCCCACTAATTCGCCGATCGTAGTCATCTGGACTCACGAAGCTATACAAACTTCACAGTAAAAATGGTGGTTGCCGGAGCTATGCTCAGAGCTCTCAGAAAACATTCAGTTCCTTCCCGATTTACTGCCTCTTATCGATACGTAAGCCTCCATTTGATCCTTTACTTGAATTGTTTAAATTTATGATTTTGATTTCTTGCCCCAATTCAATGCTTTTGGGCAAAAAGTTTGAAAATTTCGAAAAAGTTTGTTTCTTTATACTAATGGAATATGTGAATATTTCTGAACCATGATTTTGTTTTTGACTGGTGTAGATTAGTACTTTGGTTATAGCTGAGCATGATGGGGGCTGTGTTAAGGCTTCATCAATCAGTGCTGTGGAGGCTGCAAAGTCATTTGGTGAGGAAAATGCAGTTTCCCTTTTGCTTGCCGGTTCGGGTCCCTCCCTCAAAGAAGCTGCTGATCATGCTGCTTCTTGCCATCCTCTTGTTTCTCAGGTAAGCTGGCTGTTTGATTCCGCAGTGCGAATTTAACCTAGATTTAATGTTATCAGATCAAAGATGTCTTTCGATAATTGGCTAAATAGGAATTGGCTTGTTTTTTGTCCTCTCCGTCCCAATTTAAGTTTGCTGACACTATTCCTTTGGTCAAAATTGCCGGAATATGCATATGAAATATCATTGTTGTAAAGGCTTGAGTGTTATCATGTAAGAATTAGGACCTTATAGATTTTCAGGTGCACATAATTATGAATATTATTGGTCAAAAAGGCTTCTTGAAAACCATGAAAAACAGAAAAGTGAACTTAAAAAATTTAGACGACAGTAGTACTAAGGTAAGGTTGTCTACGTTAGGCTCATGTGACTCTGTCCTTCTTACAGCCCCCCTTCTTAATTTTAAAATTAAGGGATTTATTGGAATTTCTCTTCTTTGTGTATCTACATTTGTTATGCTCATGCTTCAGCTTAGGCCGATCATTTTGCTCAAGACATGCTACTGTTTCTATATATGACTTGATGAGCTATGGACACTACTCGATGGTATCCACTTGCTTTGGAAAAATTCATTTCTTTGCTTTATAGACCTGCTTACACTTTATTTCTAATTATAATTTCCAAATAGGAAAAGAGGAACCCTCCAAATTGTTTATTTGGCCAGATGTAATATGTATTCTGAGATACTTAATCTGATACTGAATTCCATGAACCCCTCCAAATTGTTCACTTGGCTAGATAGAATTAGATATTGAATCTGATTTTATTGACATTTTTCTCAGGTTCTTGTAGCTGAATCAGATAAATTTACGTATCCATTAGCCGAACCATGGGCTAAACTAGTCCAGGTAGTTCAGCAGAAAGGTGGTTATTCACACATAGTAGCCGCTTCTGGTTCCTTTGGGAAAAATATACTACCTCGTGCAGCTGCTCTATTGGATGTGTCCCCAATAACCGATGTTACAGATATTAGAGAATCTAATCTTTTCGTGAGGTGAATTTATCCTTGTCAAGTTTTTGCTTTCTTTTCATTGATCCTTTTTGAAACCATATACTACAGTTATGTAGGTGTACATCTCTTCTGATTATTCAGTGTAATTATTTTCAGCATTACTGGCACTAAATTTTCTTCAGTTGGAAAATCCAATTTTATGAAGTATTTACATCAATTGTCTTTTACCGAGACTTTGTTAATCCATGTCAGAGTTAAAATGATTAATATAACTCCGTTGCAGGCCAATTTATGCTGGCAATGCTCTCTGTACTGTTCGGTACACAGGGTCCAACCCCTGCATGTTGACCATCAGGGCTACATCTTTTTCGATGAACGTGGCCTTGGCTGATTCAAGATCTAAACCTGCATCAATTGATCAGGTGGACCTCTCAACCTTTAATCAAGGTCTGTTAATGGTTTTGCAATAATGACATTTTCCTGTAGAGTTTTATCACTTACAACAGTTGGAATACACCAGGATTCAAAACAAGATTCAAATCAAGTAGCAATGGATTATCTATGATTTTGAGTTAACATATCAGTTAATTAAAAAAAGAAATCAATGATTTTTCTTTGTTATCACAGATGACGATGCAGTGAGCAAATCGAGATACATAAAACTCTCTTCTCAAGAAACTGAACGGCCAGACCTAGGGAGTGCACGTGTAGTAATCACTGGAGGCCGAGCTCTGAAGAGCGCTAAAAATTTCAAAATGATAGAGAAGCTGGCTGAGAAACTTGGGGCAGCAGGTTCCTCAGTGCATAATACTTCTATTTTTTAAATATTTTGTTTCTGTCCTGAATTTCTGATATTCCTCTACTTTGATGATTGATTGAGCTTTGATGGGACTCGAATGGATTACAATTACTGCAGTCAAAATTGTTATCTGCAGCATTCCAAACTAGTAGTTTTGATTCAACGTCACTATGCATCTATTTATATGTTGCTCTTGTTACTTTACAGTTGGAGCTACTCGTGCTGCAGTTGATGCAGGGTATGTCCCTAATGATCTTCAGGTAATATAACGGAAGTACTCATATAAATAAAAATCTTGTAAACATACTAATTGGGCACTGATGCAATAGATTCTCTGAGATTCAGGTTGGTCAGACTGGAAAGATCGTGGCACCAGAACTGTACATGGCATTTGGTGTTTCCGGGGCTATTCAACACATAGCAGGAATGAGGGATTCTAAGGTCATTGTTGCTGTAAATAAAGATGAAGATGCACCAATATTCCAGGTCAGATTGAAGTCCCGCTTTCTTAGATCATGCATAAGCTTAACATGATGATATTTTATAACCTAACTCATTTGCTTCTACATTTGATTTACAGGTTGCTGATTATGGACTAGTTGGTGATCTTTTTAAAGTGATACCGGAGTTATTAGAGAAACTTCCCGAGAAAAAATAGGTCGGGTTTGAACTATCTAGATGGCTGATGGTGGTTATGATACAAGATTCTGGATCATTGATCCATTGTACTACCATTTAACTATAATAATCCAAGTCAATTGTGTACAAATACTGATTTCTCTTGTAGCAAAACTTGGAACATATCATTGGATATTTTCTCTCAAATGAATGGGCAGTTGTACAAATGACTATTCGCTGATCAAAATTTGAAATGATTTTAAGTTAAAGTTTCCTCCGGTGAGAACAGAATCTGAACTGATTAAGAAATTTGGATCGAACCCCATCGGATCAGGCTAATTAGCTGATCCATTAAATTATACCGTTATGAAGCTAACAAACATTAAAATTTCCAGTAAGAGATACTAGTATTGTGCAATTGATTTATGAAATAAGGAGTTGTAATAATGTTTTTTATGTTTATGGAAGGTCCATAAACAAGAGCGCATCTGGTGTAGTGGTATCATAGTACCCTCCCACGGTACTGACCAGGGTTCGATTCCCTGGATGCGCACCTTTATTTTTTCCTTTTCTTAAAATTCTACAAATAGTTACCTAGTGGCCGCATAAAAATTTATAATGATTTTTGTTAGTTCTAATAAAATGTTTTTATCTTACTTCGTCCCATAAAAGTCCTTTTTGGTTTATTTGCCTCTTTGGTTAGTCAACTAAAAATAATATACAGATTTAAAAAAAATAATGTACAAATATAGTGTTAACTAGCAGATTTTTTTAAAAATAATGTACAAACATCTCAATTTTTATCAAAATAAAAATAGCCACTTAATTTTTGAAAAATTTAAATAATCAATTGGTCTAACAAACTTTATTTTTATTATAATATACACGAGCCCTAATTTATTTTAACTCTAATATTTTAAATTTCAATGTCAACCACTTTCATATTTTTCTTTTTTCTCACTATACCCGTTTATATTGTACATATTAAACATGATTATTCAGTGTAATATATTTGATCTTCTCACTTTCATGATTGATCATTATTTATTCCGTGTCGATGTTTTCAATTTTAAGCCTATTATTAAACATTTGAAACCAGGACTGAAGTGAGAATTTGTATTAGTTAAAATGTCGACCTTTACCCATTATAAAAAAAAGTCTTTGATAACCTCCATACAAATTATATCAACTATAAGGAAAATATTTGATCACCTCCTTTTCAATCCATGGTATCAGAATGATTATGTCACCAGATTTAATATCACCCGATCACGAAATCAACCATATACACTAATTGAAATGGAAGAGTGGAAAAGATACATCAAACTTTATTTGTTGCATTAATATTGACGTCTTGACGACTAATTTGATATAGTAGCCTAGTTAAATGAAGTGATTCCTCAACATGGACACAGGTACTAAGCACAACCCCCTTTTCTTGAGCTCTGATTGCTCCTTATTTTTATCATCTTCATCAATGTCAATGCTCACCGCTTGTTGTTCCGCAAAAGGACCATATTTGCTCCCATTGTTTTTTCCCTAAAACACCAAAAAAAAATAAAAAAAATTAATTAGTTTTACATAATGTACAAATAAAAAATTTCAGACAATGAAAACTTTATGTACCAAACAAAAAGTAAAATGGTTACCTCGGGAACAATATTCATGTTATCCTTGTCCATTTGATTTGAATTTAGCACTTGATTAATGTATGATACCTGCTAAAAAGTTCCATTCATATGTTTAGAATAATTTATACTAATTAAAATGGTCACATTTGGTGAATACAAATACAAAAAAGACAAATTATCAATTGAGAATGCATAGTGTATATGAAAATGAGAAGAACAGACATAAAAGTAAGAATACTAACAATAATACACTAAACAATCACGCTTATAGAAAAAAGATCAAGTACGAAAGTGAGAAGATCATCACATGAGACTGGTCACAGGAGTACTATATATAAAACTAAAAAGAATGAAAACGAACCTTGGGGCTGTGAGCAGGAGAACTTGCAGTGTCTTGCAAGTCATGGTCATCACCAATGTTCGGTTTTCGCCTCTTGAAACTTAGTTGCCTCCCATTAATACATCTGGCCGCCGAAGTAAACGCCGCAGCGGCCACCACCACAGAACTGTCACCGGCCTGCAACAATTTCCGGCCGGAAGAAGACGAAAACGCGTCTGAAACCATAAGATCATCATCATCATCATCATCACTTTCTTGACGATGATCAGAAAACGAATCAACACCATCATTATCGTTGTTTCCATACTGGAAATCCTGCATGTAGAAAGTCCAAGTGCTTTCTTCTGGAGAATCGTCCATGGGATTTTTGTTCTCCATTCTGTGAAATATGTGGACAAAAAATGAAGAGTTAGATAGATGTAGAATCAGCTACCAGAAGAAATGTATATATAGTGTATATTGTAGAGGAATGTTTGTGGGAAGCAAGTTGAGATGGTATAGTTAAAATGAGAAGTAGGCAACTAAAGATTATTTAATAATTTTTTTATTCAAATAAATAATAATTAAAAAACATATTCAAAGGATCTAATTGTAGAGATTGACCCTAGTTTATGTGGCTGAAGCATCAACAAAGACCTTCTAATAAGTCATACCTCACAAGTCATATAATTTTCAATGTTGCAATATTTCTTCCCTCTTTGAGCCATGTCCTTTGATATAATCAACATATGTCATCAATGATTTGGACCCATTAATTTTAATTAGTTTTAGATTTTTTCCTCTGACAACATTTCTAGCTCCTGCATATGTATTGCAAGTAGTATATCACTCTCACTTTGCAAGTAATAATAACAACTTGCAAATTGTAATATCTTGAATAAAATAACTATTTACAATTTGAATGAAAAAGGGTCCATGTTTATCTATTTTTAAGTTTTTTTGGGAAGGAAGGTACATATTTTGGTTATTATTTCTTTCTTTTTGAGAAAGATTATGGTTATTTAATTGGTGGATTGGAATAAGGACCGGTTTGCCAAGATTAGTTTAGTTTGGTTTAGTTCAATTTAATTTAGTTTAATGAAAATGAAATTTGATGAAATTTAGTCATGTTAATTTTTTTAATACATTAATTTTACTTTATTTTAGTGCAATCCAGTTCAGTAAAAAAATAAACAAACATGGCATGAGAAGACAATTGAGGCATCAGGCATATATGACTGCATGAGACATGTTTGTTTCAGCTTAATTGAAATTCATTGAGTTAAGTATAATTAAATATCTTTGTAAAGTATAGTTCAATATATTTATAACTAAAAGGTTTTATTGGCCCTTAAAATTTTTGACCTTTAAAATAAAAGTACAGCATTATAACCCCGTAATTTTAAAATAACTTTTTGTGGTTCGAAACCATTTTGTTATAACTTATATTAGGGTCATTTTAATAATTTATAATATAAAACATTACATAAAAATTAATTAAAATTCACCGATGATGACATTGGGACATCATCATGACATCATCGTCATCATCCTGGCTGCATTTCTTTTGCGGACCTTCTTCTATAATTTAGACCACAAGTGAATTTAAATTCAGTACAGAGGTTTGAGTACATGTATATGACTATCAGGCTATATATAAACTCTACTTGACAAAAGGTACATATGATTTTTATCGAATGTTAACACATTTTAAATATTTACGGTTCAAATGCAAATAATTAGGATATAAATTTATTTTTTAAAGGATAATTAGGATTTATCTAGAATGCTAATTAATGGATATTCGGATACTAAGGCCCTATTTGCTAAAGCCCTATTTGCTAAAGCTTATTTCTTACTACACTAAACTGAACTGAACTGAATTAAAGTGAAAATTAATATATTGAAAAATGGAATCAACCTGACTTGAATTAAATTGAACTGAAATGATCTACAGATAAGGTTTCACAAACATTGCCTAATGCTTCAGTGGAAAGTCAATAATCTTATGTCATGTATACCTTATCTTGGATATAAAATAGTTTTCAGATGCTTCTACAACATAATATTATATGATAATGGAGTACTTTGGCAACAGTCGCAATACAGATTATAGCCTGCAATTTAGACTCTACGTAATTAATTTATAATTTAAACCCTAATTAGGTGGAATAACTCAATAGTCATGATTGACTTTACTCACAACTATGACTTAATTAAGTACGTGATTACAAGGATCTATCTTTTGACAAACACAATAAATACCACTATTAATTAATATTGTTGGTGTTTAATTATTCTCTCCTAGATTAGTTTTCCTCATTTCACTAATTAACCTCATGATTGGCTAGTTGACAATGATAATTCCATTCTAAATTAGAGTTTTTTTCCTAAATAACCTCATTTCTGAAACTAATTCCCAAAATAACTCTCTTTTAAAACTAGTTACTAAAATTTAATTAGTATTAAAATCCATAAATTTCTTTTTTTTTTTTTTTGAAAAAAAAATCCATAAATTTCAGTTATAAAATAAAACCTACAAAATTGACAAAAAGTTTAAATTAAGTCAGTTTGTGAATGGTTTTCATGTCATCAATCAGAGTTCCCTTCTCAACATGATCCCACACCATATATAGGCGACTATCTATCCACTTTCAGAGTAATCACCTATCAAAATCCCCTGCTCACTTTCAAAACTAATTAAACATTTTGCAGGCAAGTTTCCAAATTCCAACCTAACAGTAATATTGCCGGATTCTTCAGCACCGCCTTGGCGATCCACTGCTTCTGCCCGCCGGACATCTGCAAACCATGTGTCGTATCCGTCTTTCAAGCCTGTGATGAAATCATGTGCGTTTAATTGCTACCTTTGCGGCCTCGATTATCTCTAATATTTCGCTGGTGTTTTCTGACGCGCCGTTCATGTGTCATTAATTCATACAAGAACAAGATTCCCATCTACCCTTAATATTCTTGTGTGGATTAATATATTTTTTTAAAATGTTGATATGATATGATATTGATTTCTAACTCTGTGATTTAATATTGTCAAATCAAAACGTATTGACATGTGCAATAACCAATAATACCTTAATTATGAATTTTCGTATTTTGGATTTATGGGTTGTGTGTCAGATTGCGACTAAATCTCACCTGCCACCGATCACCGATCACCTACAAGAATTATTATTAAAAAAAGTCTCAATCTATTTCCATGATGCAGAGAAGTTCGTTGTATATATAGAGAATGTATACAAGTGAACATAGTCAACGGGAGCAAACAATTTCACCCCATTTGATCCGACTATGTTAGGGGTAATTTTATCTTTTTAAATTATTCTACGCCAATAAAAATGATGGTCTTCATGGATCAAACATTTCAGAGATACAAATTTAAAAGTTTTCATGTATCAGCACTTTCTTAGAATTTAGTGATAGGAAGTTAGGGGTGAATCAGTGTTTGTGTTTGCTCTCGATATAATCAAAGAGATTTGGCTAAACAAAAAAAAAATCTACAATGCACATTATAAATAAAAAATTTGGTTGAATTTAAATCAATTTATCCCACTTATCATACATTTCCGCCTAAACAACTGAAATAATCAAGTTAAAGAGAACTAAATTTGATTAAAATTGAAATGATCAAAACAAAGTACGTACGTACTATATAATGATTGAACCGTAATATGTGGACAACAATTTGAGGGAAAGAAAATAATAGAAGCCAAGTATTTTATGGCACAAAAAATGGAGGTCACATCTTTTTCGTAGTACCTGAAATGGTTGCACGAGTCAAGTTCGAAAAAGACTATAGAGGAAAATAGATCATGTTGTAATGTTGATGGATCACCGCAAACCTAACTTAATTGTTTTATTATGTTTTCAACTGTCATCTTTTCCAATTAATTAAATCTTATAGCTAGCCTCCCCATGTCGTTTAGCCTCTTCTCGTGCACAATGCCCTCTCTAGGCCTGCAGAAACACACAGTCACACACTACGATTGATAACCATTTTCTCAGAAATGCATACATGCATTTTACAAACCCATGGGTGTATCCCAGCGACTGGATTTCTGTTAGATTCTAGGTTAAGTCTCGACAACGAATTTTCTGCATAGCAGGAATTTTGGTGTGCATGCACCTTACATTAATGAACAGACCAACAGATGCAGAGAATTACCGTAATTTATCTATTCACCAATTCCTGTGAGGTGAGGCGATCTTGGCAAGCGAATCACTTTTACCTCTTAGCTCCCATACATGCATGTTACACTGAACCTTTGACAAGACAATATATATTACCCAAATTACCATTAAAAATATATAGCTGTGGAGTTCTCTTTCTCCATTTCGGTGCACACTTATAATAATTAATCAGTCATACCATACAAATTTTCATAAATCATGTCTTCCGAAATTTTAATTAAAGAAGAAATCAGTCAATTACAATTATGTTTTGGAAACACTTAAATAGTGTGTTGAGAATATTCAAACTAATAATCACTTTTGAAGATTCTTCTAATCAAGGTTAACACTACACGAACGTTTGTACGTGAATGTTGCATATATAGCCATGTTCTTTGTTGTTTAATTAAGTCCTATATATGATTAGGATTAATAGGATGATAATGGGTCTCATTTTCATTAACATGGGAGCACAAAATTGTGGGGTCCCAGATAAGTAGAAGACACAAATTGAATACTACATAATTCAAATAACGCGGGTCTGTAAAGGTATTGGATTTTGAATTAGACTGGTTTTGATGAATGGGCTCATGAATCATGATGGCACATATTTAAACTTGAGTCATATTTATTCTCAAGTATGAAAAGAACATGTTCTAAGCAAGTTGTTTATTCAAGTTCCAATCCCAGCGACTTCAAACTTTCATTTCATAATTAGATTCATCAACGAATTCCCATTGCTATAAATATCAAGTTTCCGTTCATAAAGCAATGGTATGGTGGTATCATTCCATTTCGAATACTCAAATGATATCTTCCTACATCAGTAATTACACTCGGCTACCAACTTAATCAAAAATAGACAAGCAAAAAGTTTGTCACATTTTTTCCTCAATCACTCAAATAGTTAATTAATGTGTAAATGACACATAAAAATTAATAATGTTTTTACGTGCCCTAACATTTTAAGGGTGGTAACGCTAATGAGATCCTAAAGGCTCTAAACTTTTTCATCAACACATATCATGTATGCCATCATCATGACATAGTTATGCCATCATCTTCATTTCTTAATTTTAATATATTTAAATCCGGATTAATGACATCAGCATATGCATGGTGCCAATTATGTTTTCTATCTATTAAAAATTTAATTCCATAATAAAAAATTTACTGAAATACCCCTAACGTATTGGGATTAAATTCATTATTTCGTGTCCTAAGGCCCTGTTTGCTAGAACTTATTTCTTGATGTACTGAACTGAATTTAACTGAACTGAATTGAACTGAACTCAACTAAACTAAAAATTAATGTATTGAAAAATGAAATCAGCATAACTGAATTAACATGAATTTCATCAAATTACATTTTCACTGAATTGAATTGAATTGAATTGAACTTAACTAAACTGATCAATAGATAAACTCTGGCAAACAGGGCCTAACTCCTATCATAGATAATTTTGAACTTTAACATTTAAATTATCCAAAATTTTCGCAAAACTTCTAAAAATGTAATTCTTTAGTCTAGTCGAATATTTTGCGCCTGTATGATGTACACAGTTATCATATGCACGTGTGCATGGGTTGTGCATCGATATATATATACGCACATCACCTTTTATTTTAATTACTTTACGCACGTCTCAGGAACCATATCAGTAGCAACCCCATCCAGAGGAGGAAACTCTATCACCTCTTCTGTAATAGTTTGAGGTTTAGGGACATCGGTTTTCTTTTGCTTATGGAACCTGTTAGTAAGATGAGTGGTTGTCTTAAGAGTGGACATTAGAGCAGCTTTCTAAATAGTTTTGGCTTTTTAAGCATGAGAGCAAGGGTTGTACGTTGCGTAGTTATTGTTTTATTGCATCGCTTTTACTGGTGTAACATTAGTATTGAAAATAGCATAAATTTTGGGTGAATTTGAACCTGTCTTACACCATGTAGCTTCCAATTCACTCCTAGTATATCTAATCAACCTTACAATATCCAAAAACTAAAACTACGAGCTTCTACCAATTTATAAACTAGCAATGCAAAATATTTTGAATAACGATTTTATTAAGAAAATCAGACCAAATGTACACAAAATATAGCAATGTTGAACTTCAATTACCATTCGGGAACAACCCGATGACAAAATCAGTAATTATGTGTGGTAACAAGTTCATGCAAAAGTAGTATGTTTATAATCATGAACTCAATAAAAGTAGTATGTTTATAATCATGAACTCAAAAGTAGTATGTTTATAATCATGAGTTCAACAAATTTAGATCATGATGCACAACGCTCGCCATTTACTGCTGCAATACTCCAAAACCCATGGCAAGTATTAAACAAATTTAAAAGCATAAACTGAAGACATATTCATTCAGATTAATACAAGTCAATAATAAAAAACCAACTCTTCTGAATATGCACAAAATCCAAAGGGCAAGGCACTTTAAAACTATCATCTTTAATAAACAGAAGATCAAAAACATGTAGACATACATTCATATAGCCATCACAAGCACAATAACATATTCAAAGCATCTAAGTAGTTAGGTCAGCATTCCAGCAAAATAGCTACAAAATCCCTAAACATACACACATACCCAAAACCCCCAATCATAAAAAAAATTCAATCAAAAAATCATCATCGTGTCCGAAAACTCCAAACATACATACAATCAAAAACCCCCAACATACACACACCAAACCCCAATCATTGAAATCATCATCGCTCTGGTCCGAAAACCCCCAATCCCACCAAATTACCAGAAAATACAATCATGTAAGTACTGCATAAACAATTCAAAAAAAACTCGAAAATCAGCGGAGTTGAACTCTACCCTAAACCGCCGCCGGAGAAGACAAAATGGCAGAGAGAAAGCTGTAGAGAGAGAGACAGATGAGTTCAGAGAGAGAGCTGAGAGAGACACACGAGGAGTTCGGCGTTTGCAGATTGGAGGACTTCAGAAAAGATTTGGAATGTGTGATAGAGAAACTGAATTGCTAAATGTAGCCCAAAATTCTCATCAAATGAATATAATGCCCCCTGTATTTAGGCTACTAGTTTTAATGAACTAAAAAATGAGGGCTTTTTTGTCATTTTACTTGTATGTTGGGCTACAAGAGCAAAATATTGGGCGGGATCTGTGAATACCATCCCCACATTCGGTTCTGCGAACACGCTTGGACTCTTGTACAACCGCAGTTCCTCCGCCGTTGCTTCTCTGAGCTTCCTATACATCCCAACACCACTGTCGCCTGGATTGATTGGTGAAATGTATCCAACAGGTAAGAGTATCCTACCCTTTGGATCTGCGAACATGCTTGGACTGTTGTACAACCGCAGTTCCTCCGCTGTTGCTTCTCCGGGCTTCCTATCCATCCCAACACCACGGTCGCCTGGATTGATTGGTGAAATGTATCCAACAAGTAAGACCATCTAACCATTCGGTTCTGCGAACACACTTGGACTGCTGTACAACCGCAGTTCCTCCGCCGTTGCTTCTCTGGGCTTCCTATACATCCCAACACCACGGTCGCCTCTCTGTTTGGTAGATCTAGATCTACTAGATTGATTGGTGAAATATATCGATCCAACAAATAATGTATGTGAGAAGATCCAACAGATAACTGGAGTACCTATATATAGCACTGGCGACCCCTTGCCCAATTTTCGGTACCTATATTAGTATTAAGTTTAAATTATAATTTATAAATAAATTAATATAAAACGTATAATAACACCTATAAATAAGAGTAAACTTGTTTTCATGTTATTATTAATTTTTATACTGCCAGTTTTAGATTTAAATGGTCCATGTTTATTGAAAACCAAGTTTACAGTATAATCTTAGTCAATGATCTATATTTTATTAAAATATAGTAGACGGTCTCTCATGAAAATTTCTCGTGTTCTATTTATCTATCGTAACAAACATATTGTTTTTAGTATTAAATTTCTAAAACTAGATTGCATCTATTGACCAATGTAACATTATAAGTAAGACAAAGTCTTGATTAGGACGGGAGGGTATAAGAGACACATAATGTGCAAATGACACTACTAGGAAAATATGGAGTTTCAACGATATTGTTTCAGCGAAATTAGGCAATAACCGCTGATATGAAAGTGTTTCAACGAATTTTTAACCGCTGAAAGGCATATTTCAGCGGTTACCAACATTTTTTCTTGGTCAACATGTTTTAAGCATGGTTTGACTGAAATTGTTTCAGCGGTGTGCTCCTGTATCGCTGAAAGAGTTGCTAACTGGATGTGTTAAAATAGGGAAAAACAAAGAATTTGACCATTCAACCGAGGTGTTTCAGCGGGTTTTATAAAAACCGCTGAAAGATGTGCTGACATGGCAATGAAGTGTTGAATTTGTTGACTGGGCTTGAATTGGCCCCATAAATAATTGGGTTTAAGTAGTGGATTTTATAATCGGGCTTTGTTCAAGAGACTGGGTTAATCGGTCTGCATGGAGTAAATGAAATAGGCAAGTGGTTTAGGTTGCACATGTGGTTGTTTCAGCGGTTCTCAACCTATCGCTGAAATGGTTTTACTAAAAAGAAAATTAAAAATTAAAAATATTGTTGACTTTGTGGGGCTGAATTAAGAGCTGGACAAATTAAATAATCGAAATATGTGTTTCAACGGTTATGTTCACTTTGAACCGCTGAAACTTGTGAAACGTGGCATGTTCTAACAAGGACACGTGGTTTTTTCACTCCAGTAAACAAACGTTTGACACTTGTCAATATAATAAACCAACACGTCAATAAATGTTTCAACGCTTTTTATAAAACCGCTGAAACATTTTTTTTATGAAAAGATTTATAAAACCTATGCAATTGAAAAGAAAAACATAAAATACGATTGATTAGCATAGTTTTATGATATAATGATGCTTCTGAATAAATAATTTTACCCAAAATAATACAATTTTAAGTACCTGTAGTGAAAGCTAAGATCAATGAATGAAATGTTACTCTCAACACAAGAACATGTTGCCTAATCACATATACTAAAGCATCACTTATGGTCCATTGTGTTGACATATTATTAACAGTCATACAAAGAAGTGATAAATGTGATGGTTTTACTAATATATGTTCATACAACCATGTATAACAATGATCGAACCATTAGTTGTTGAGTTAAATGAACAATTTCACATCGTAATGTTGAATTTATCTATTTCATGACCAATCATAGTACTTATGACGTGTTACTAGTAGTCTAGTATATCATATCATTTGTACATCTCAACCCACCTAGGTTTTTAAAAGGGTATGTTTTGGATAATTATCCGACCTTTATAATAATTATTATAAATATTCCTTAAAATGGTATGTTTGGATAATTATTAACCTTCTCTTTCTTGAACGATTATAGTGATTTGAATTAAAATGAACTAATTTTAATAAACTAGAAAATATATATACCGAGAAATAGAAATAATTTTACTAATTTTATGACTAAACTAAACTAATTATTGCAAATATAAATAGCACTACTAATATTTATTTATTTATATTAATGATGTATTATCAAAAATAATTTATGGAAAGAAACTATATACTAATTTATAAAAGGTATTTTAATTACTCATAATGTGATAATAATATTATTATCATATTATTAATCATATTTTAAAAACAAAATCCTACACAAAACAAAATTAGGAAAACTAGTTTCTGTAATAATTAGAAATTTTATTTTCATGGTATATAAACAAATTTCCTTATCCTTATCCTTTTGACTCAGTTTCCCCTCTCCACATCCGATTTCCTTATCCCCATCTCCAGCACCGCCGTCTCTGATTACGCAGCCACTTGAGGTCGGCGACAGAGGCCTTCACGCGAGCGGAGACCCTCTCGATGTCGTTGGAGGTTGGAGGCGGCGAACATGCTCTCAATCACACTCCAGGCGGAAGTGCGGCGGCGCGGGGAGCGGTGGTCGAGGGTTAAGGCGCACGGGAGGGTGTTGGAGAGGTCGAGGGCGACGCGGCGGAGGGGACGGTGGTGCCGGCGAGGCGTGAGACGGAGACGAAGAGGTCGATGGTGAACTGTCATCGTAGTCCGATAGCGCCTGTCATCACCACTCAATCCGATCGTATTGAACTGTAAGTCTCTATTGTTCCGATTCGTAATTAAGTTCTTGTTAAGATGCTGAATATATTGAGCGTTATTACCGATATCATTTATAAGTTCAGATGCAAACTGTTCAGATGCAAACTCATATATAGGGTTTCCTGCTGCCATTATTTGCAGTAAAGTAGATTCAGTAGATGAATTTTATTTTTTCTATGTTTATCTCAGTTCAACATAATTTTGAAATCAGTTTATTTGGGTTTATCTTTTGGTGGTTTCCTTCTCCTTTCTATTGACCATTAGAGTTTATGTTTTATTAGGAATATAAGTGAATTGTACCAAGTAATATGATCTATAGTATGGCTGGGTTGAGTTTATGAGATTATGATATGCTACATGATAGTTTTAGTTTGCATAATTTTGGAGCTGCTGTGTAGGGTTTTTGCTGCGTAAGACGTTGAGTTTTCTTTGATGCTCAATGTATGTTTATGTTTGCTCATTCTACCTCATGTATACATTTCCTTGCAATTTACTTCTTTTAATGTGTGTGTGCATGAGCTCATGTGACCAGATTCTGGTATGATGGACAATTGACTAATTCAATTTACTGCAGTGATAGTAATAATGTGCTTTAAAGTTATGTTGCTAGGAGTAAGGAGAGTAATATGATTAATCTGGAAAATTTTGAGTTAGGTGTAACAATGAACTTTAAGAGATGATATCTTATAAAATTTAGAATTATCTATGATGAAAATTGGTATCATTAGAAGCCCAGGATTCAGACCTGTGATTTGAATCAAGAATCGTTCCATTTGGTGTAGAAACGAGGGAGAAAGGGAGTTTTGAAACTCTGCCCTCTTTCATACATGTTTGCAGCACAGCCCTGACTTTAAAAAACCATATCTTTTTAAATATAACTCTAATTATGCTGATTCTTGCACCTGTGAAATCCCTGTAACATGCTCTTGGGTGTAGAACCTGAAATTTCTGAATTTGCATAATTAATAATAGAGATAATTGAGTTTAAAGTCTGCTGTGACTGGACTGGTGCTGTTCTGGGTAGCCAGCTGACTGTTAATTTAAAAATCCATATCTTTATAACCGTAACTCCATTGTGGCTTATGTTTAGACTGGTGTATTTTCTGAACTCTGATATTTGATTGGAAACAAGAATGGGCCAATTCGGCTAAGTAACAAGAGAGATAAAGGGTTTTAAAATTCTGCAATTTCTAAATTCAGTTTTCCGCTGACATCAGTTTGGAACTCACTTTAAAAATATCACAGCTGGTCTATTTGGAATAAATTTGTTATTTTTGGAAAAAAGAGATTTCAAACTATGATTTAGAATCAAGAATGAGACAATTTGGTTTAGAAACGAGTGAGAAAAATGCTCTTGAAGTTCTGCAATTGTTAAGTACTTTTCTGCTCGCATCAGTGTTATAATTCACTTTGAAATTTCGTAACTGATGAACCGTAGCTCAAATTTTGTTAATTCTTGTGTCAATAAGATCCTTGTAACCTGTAATACACTCTCTGATCAAGAACGATCCATGTTGATTAGAAATATAGCATTCACAATGGGTTATAAAGTTGCTGCAGTTTATAATTGATGTTGGAAGTGTGTTTATGATAATTAGTAATTGTGTGCTTGTTTATTGCAATTTTTATGTTATCAAGTGACCTGTTGAGAACAACATAATAAGGATAAAGCGATGTGATTGTGTACTATGCTGATTCATGTATGTGTTGTTATATATTAGGATTCATGCTATTTATTCTGGTCTTATGTTGAATGATATGATTAGGAAGACTAATGATTGAACCTTTCTATATGAGTCTCATCATCAGATTTTTATTTTTATTTAAATTAGTTCATTCTGTTGATATATTTGTGATGGTTAGATTGTCTCTTTTACTGATTAGAGTGGAAAAGCTTATACTCTTTGTACCTCTTCTGTTTGAGTGTTCGGTTAACATTCAGTTCTATTTTTGAAGTTTCTTGTAGCTATTGTTCACTGTTTATTTGTTTTGCAGACTTGGTGAATGATTAGTATGAGTGATTTGCTGAATGATCCAAGCAGAATGTTCTTGAGCCTGGAATGAGCATTAGGATTAGATTTCCTTTCTGTTTGTGTTTAAATTTTTTTGAATATTGTACAACATTTTGTGATAATGTTTTATCATGATTAATCAATGCTTATCTCAATTGTTTTCTGCATAAATTCCTAAATTTAATAAAAAAATAATATTCCCACAAAATTCGGAAATTAAATGTCAGCGTTTTTAATAACAAATTATTAAACCGCTGAAACACCATTCCTGGGCGGGAATCCAAAATTTAGGCGGGAAATTGAAAATTTTCATTTTTCACCAATTTTACGTTTCAGCTGTTTTAGTAAAATTATAAAAATCGCTGAAAGACCATTTCATTTATTGGGCCTACAACATCACATAGTGTAATATCCAGTCAGCAAAGGGAAGACCAATTGACCGGGTCCCACATAATTTAAACCGCTGAAATGCAGGTTTACGTTCCACCGCTGAGTATAGACAGCGGTTTTTGCAAAAAATTAAACCGCTGAAACAACGTGAAATAACCGCTGATAAAGGTAGGTCCGTCATGACTCATAAAAATTAATAATGTTTTTACGTGCCATAACATTTTAAGGGCGGTAACATTGATGAGATCCTAATGGCTCTAAACTTTTTCATCAACACATATCATGTATGCCATCATCATGACATAGTTATGCCATCATCTTCATTTCTTAATTGTTGAGGTTCAAATTTGGATATCATCGTGACATAGTTATGCCTTCATCTTCATTTCTTAATTTTAATATATTTAAATCCGGATTAATGACATCAGCATAGCATGGTGCCAATTATGTTTTCAATCTATTAAAAATTTAATTCCATAATAACAAATTTACTGAAATACCCCTAACGTATTGGGATTAAATTCATTATTTCGTGTCCTAAGGCCGTGTTTGCTAGAGCTTATTTCTTGATGTACTGAACTGAACTGAACTGAACTGAACTGAATTGAACTCAACTAAAGTAAAAATTAATGTGTTGAAAAATGAAATCAGCATAACTGAATTAACATGAATTTCATCAAATTACATTTCCACTGAACTAAACTGAACTGAATTGAATTGAACTAAACTGATCAATAGATAAGCTATGACAAACATGGCCTAACTCAGATAATTTTGAACTTTAACATTTAAATCATCCAAAATTTTCGCAAAACTTCTAAAAATGTAATTCTTTAGTCTAGTCGAATATTTTGCGCCCATATGATGTACAAAGTTATCATATGCACGTGTGCATGGGTCGATCTATATATACGCACCTTTTATTTTAATTACGTTACGCACGTCACCCAAACTAATTAGTGGTAAACTAATTAACCTAATTTTTAATGTTTCTCTAGTAATTTTAACTTCTTTTTTTTTATATTAAAGAAAACATCACAAATTTGTATGTTATTTGTCGGATTGGATTGGAAATGTAATTCTATATACTTCTTTTTTATGCATTTTTTTTTTGCTGCAAATTCTTAGCAATGATGTGGAGAAGAAGATCTACGGAAACTACGTTCCTGTATTAGGAGGAGAAAAATCGATCGTCCATGAGAATGTATAGGAAATCACAAATTATATTCCGTTTCATCAGCCTAATTAATTATATATTTAATTATCTCAAATTTTTAAACCAATATCATCAACTTATATATCTATATTTAAGATTAATTCATTTCATTCAATAAAGATTGATTTCGTGCGTGATCTGGGCAATAATCGTGCAAGGTACTATATTAATTATAAACTCTTCATGAAATGCATTATTTTCAAGGTGAAATAAAAAATAAAATAAAACAGACTATATATGCCATTTAAGGTATAAACATGGATATATTTCATGAAGTTATTATAGTTATTAACTTGTTTAAAAATTGGATGGTAAATTTAAAGATATATTTGCAATGTTAAACTGTACTAATCTCAAATATTTAATTAAATTGAACTGACAAAAAAATTAAGGAAAAGAGAGGCTTAATCTAGTTATGGCCAAAATTTGTCTCAAATTGTAGTTTGGGGATATATTTGGATAAAATAAAATATAAAAAATAATCAGCACAACTTTTATGGGAAAATTAAGGACCAAACAACGACTATAGTCAAATGCGTAGAATGTGGGAACCTAATCCTGTTTTCCAAATCAAAGTAGGATTTTTTATTTTCAGTGAAATCAAAGTAGGATTGAGATAGCTAGGATTGATTTTTTTTACTTATCCAAAAGATCGGTTTTTTAAAACTGGTAAATTTACTCAAATGCACAAAAATGGACGTGCATGGAAACCTAATCCATATATGTTTTCCATCAGTAAAATTCAAAGTAGGATTAAGATAGGGTTTCAACTTTTATATATCCAAAAGAAGGTTTCAAAACCCCAGCTAGCTAGTTCCTCTCGATATTCAACTTGGTGTTTTTTTATTAGTCATTCTTAAAAAATGTCGAAACGCAGCTTCATTCCCGATTCATCATCATCGTCCGGGAAAAGGAAGAAGGCAAGGGTCGACCCAAGGATCCCGATTTTCGATGAGACCGGAAAACGGGTTCGCGGTGTTCGGAAAACCAGAACCGGGGAAAGGTACGAATGCAAGATCTACCATCCAACAACGTTTAAAGAGATCTGGATTGGAACCTTCGACACGATTCCAGAAGCTTCTGAAGCGTACGAGATCAAGAAGAACCAGTTACATGAGAGTCAAAAAGGAGGTTTCATATGCGGCGAATTCAAATCCGAATCCAAGGTTTTCGACGAGAAGACCGGTAAAAGAGTTGCCGGAGTTTGGAGGACGACAACCGGCGGTCGGTACGATACTAGGATTCGCGACCCCGTCACGAGGAAGGATGTTTGGGTCGGAACGTATGACACGATTCAGCAAGCTTCTGAGGCGTATGCAGCCAAGGAGAGAGAATTTGATCAGGCCGCCGTGCAAGGCGGGCGCCGCCGAGGCAGAGAGATCGATGACACGGTACCGGTTTTCGACGAGAATTCCGGTGAGAGGGTTGACGGAGTATGTAAATGGAAACGAGGTCAGAGGTTTGTTGCCAAGATTCTCCATCCAGTTACGAGGACAGACGTTTGTGTCGGAACTTTTGACACGTATCAGAAAGCTTCTTCAGCGTACCAAGCCAAGAAGAAAGAATTCGATGATATGGCCGAGAAGATGCGCAGATCAGTCGGAGGATTAGATTGGGAGGAAGCTTCAGTTTCAGACCCGACATCGAGCGAAGAAATCCAGAAGCCAACGGAAGTTATAAAGACTGTGCTGAAACTTTTCGGGTCTTCAATTGTAGTCGAAAACGAAAGTGATTCGGAAAACCAGTCTCGTAACACACAAACAACCTATGAATCATCGAACGAGTCTGTTTCTTCGAAGGATTGTTTTGTGGAATTGCAGAAGAAAAGTGTATATAGGGGAGGTGGCGCGGTGGGGTTTCTTGTTCCGGCGAAAAGCGGAGGAGGAGAGTCATTTACGCCTTTCATGGATAAGCATGGTTCAGAAAAATTAGATCTTAGCCTTCATTTGTGACTGGATTATTTATGTTTTCACATGATCATCATGGCTATAGAAAAATGCTTTTGAACTTGTAATATATATGCATTATTTTGATTTGTAATATATATGCATTATTTGTAATACAAACACTACGTACTATTCTTGTTGTCAGCTGAATTTATAAAATAGCAGATTGCCAAATCATATTGTTGTCAGCTGAATTATAGACCTAGCTAAGATGCATGTTTTGAATTTTATCCGATATTTATTTATTAATTTGAATGCATGAGCTGTTTAATTTATACTATAGATCACAATAAGCGTAATAAGAACCTTTTGTATTTTACGTACTGCAATGTGTTCGAATCGACCAGCCATTGTCACAGTTATCTTTTATCAATAAGGAAAATTCTATCATGACCTGAAAGTTGACGGGGGCAATTTAGTATTTCAAGAGAGTTGTTAGTAGCTTATGAGGATATTGGGATCGTGTAACGAATTATTAATTAACCTCTGTTCCAGCAAAAAATATTTAGGGCCTCTTAGCTAGATTTGTTTAGTGAAATAATTACCCAATGGTCCCATAAAAAGCCACTATGTTTTCATTTGATCCCATAAAAATATTTCGTTTTTATTTTGTCCTGCAAAAATGTTATTCGTCTTTATTTAGTGCTGAACTCAAAATCCGTCAAATAGGAAACATGTACCGTTAAAGATCAGGGGCAATTTCGACATTTTATCTTAAAGTCAACAGTGATTTTGATTAAAAATAGATCAAAAACCTGTCCTTATCTAGAGGAGTTTTGGAGAAGCCGATGGGTCAACAAACTTAATTACAAACCGATTGAGAAACAATGAGCCATGACAAACTGAACTGAAAAACGTCGTCGGCACAGTGTCAAAACTCCATATCTGTTTAGAAGGTAATTTGGATTGGAAGTTGGTATTTTTAGTCGAACCCGAGTGGAGTCCATACCGTTGAAAACGGCAAACCCTAGGTCCGAAGTGAATTGAGGATTTTGACTATAACAAACGTGCATGAAACGTGTAAGAAATAAACTCTAGCAAATATGGTTTTAGTTGATTTTTCAAAACATTAATATTAATATATATTATTTTTAGAGTTAATATAATATATTTTTATATTCATATTATCAAACTTATTTTCTAAATTTTTTAAAAAAATAAAAATAATGAAGATATTTAAAATCTAGTCAATTTGACTTTTGAAAAGTTAACTAAATATTTTTAGTTGAGTCAGATAAAGTAGAAAATATTCATGGTCAAAAGTTTACTAAATATTTTTGGTTGGGACATATAGAGAATAAGAAGATATTCATAGTCAAAAGTCTAATAAATATTTTTGGTTGAGACATATAGAGAATCAGAAGATATTCATAGTCAAAAGTCTACTCAATTTGATTTTCAGTTTCATACATATATATTATATATATATATATATATATGTATATATAGTAACACATAAGTTTCCACTTGACAATTATAACTAGTAATGGACTATTTTTTATGTAAAATTTTATTTAACATTACATTTATTACATTTCAACTCTAGATATCACCTCAAACTGCACAGTTGAATTTTTAGAGTTAAAACTTAGAAAACTCTGACTTTAATTATGGGCTAATTAATATGAGATATTATTGGATTGAATTCATCGTGACATCTATTTTTGAAAAAGTGAAGATGTATATATTGTTTTTAAAATGTAGTAGAAGATATTAGTGCAGATTCGGGTTGAGTATTAGAATTTGACCACAATTTTAAGTATCATATACATTAATTAAATTAGTTGAGAGTCGTGGTTCCAACAGGGTAAAGAATATATGATAGGCATGCTTGCGAGTTGCTGAGTCATACAGTTTCGTGCGAAAATGGGTCCCGGTGAATCTTACTTTGAGGAATTGCAGAAGAGAAGCGTGTGGATCAAAAGCGACGAGTACAGGGGAGGCGGCGCGTTGGGCTTTCTTGTTCCGGCGGAAGGCGGAGGAGACTCGTTTCTGCCGTTCATGGATAACCACGGTTTCCTGTTGGGACAATTCAGCAAAGTAGACTCACAGGTAAAATAAATTATATGTCCTGATGCGGTAAATTAATTATCTGCATTTTTAAAATATATTTGATGTTTTATATATCTCTCATCTGTTTTACAGCTTCTGGAGATGGTGCATTTCTCCTCACTGCAGATCAGCGAAGCTAATAAGTAGCTTAATTTATTCTGTTGATTGGAAAATTATGTCTGCAGCTTTGAGTTAATGTTAAAACTGTTTCTATTTTGTTTTTGAAATCAAAGTTGGTCTGTACTCTAAACATAAATCGATCATATATATGCTGTTTTGAATATTTGGCGAAGGTTATATAGATACTTATATTTATGCTGCTTTTTTTGACTGTGTATGATCATGTTAGAGAGTTTTTATTAGAATCCATCCTGTTAATTTTTCTGCTCAGAGTCCCATGACCTGCCTACTTTGGTTTTTATGAAATTGTTGACTTTTTATGAAAGTGAGAAGATCAGTGGAATCTTATGAATTATTTTTGTTTTTTTGTTAACACCATTCGCAAGCGCGGAGAATTTTGCAAATGAAAATTGCAGATCATGATTTCGAGGATATGAACAGAAGAAGAGTGAAAACTGAAAACCAGATCCCTAAACTAGAACCAACCTTAATTATTCGGATCCCTAAACCTAACCCTACAACGTTAATTTCCTTTGAGTACTAGTCTAGATTTTATAACACCCAAGTAATCAAAATCAGCTGAACGTACATATATGTTCTCAGCTTAGCCGAACATGTGATTTTACCTGCAGGTTTTGCTTGTTCGATCGAATCACCGGCCGTCATATTTTTAACTGTCGCATTAAGTTTTTCTTTCGCATTTTGAGCAGAAAAATGGAAACTAGAAAGAGGGCTCAAAGAGTGAAATTGTTTTACTGGTATTGTAAAATGGTTGATATTAGGGATGCTATAATTAAATTCACATTAGCTAGGCCTTGTAATTGTGACCTAATAGCCGTTGCGATTTTACCTGAAATTTTATTTATTTATTTTTTTTTTTGCGTAAAAAAAAAAATATATCTAGGGTTTGCATGGATAAGTACTTCTAAAAATAGTGTAACTAAGCAAAGTTGTGTTTAAACCATAACTAAACTCACTAAAGACATCGATCTAGTGAAAAAATACCATTTTTACTGTTGTTTGTTAATTCTGTGTAATAGAGGTTAATTTTTTATAAATTGTATTCAAACACTATGACAATGAGCATAGTGATAAAAATGTATTCTACTGTAAAATTTGCAAACACATTAACTAGCTAGGCCTTCATGTGACCTAATAACCGTTGCGATTAATCCCATGCAATATCCCTTGTTTTCCGTCCCTATGTAGGGTTTGCATGAATAAATACATCTAAAAATGGTGTAACTAAGAGTATAAAATCATAATCAAACTCACTAAAAGACATCTAGTGAAAAAAGAAAACAGTACTATTTTATATGTACCCTTTTTTATTACTGTTTGTTAATTCTTTAATTATTGAGGTTAATTATTTCATAAATTGTATTCAAACACTATGGCTATGAGCATATTCATAGTCAAGACTGAATTTGTGTTTCCAGAAAGTCTTTAAAATTTTGAAAACCGTTATTAATTAGTATAGCTTTCATGAAAACTAGTATATTATTATCATGTTGCATTAAGTTTTTCATTCGCATTTTGAGCAGAAAAATGGAAACTTGAGAGAAGGCTCAAAGAGTGTTAAAAATGTACTTGTATTATAAAAATGGTCAATTTTTTTTCAAGTATAAAGAAGTTTTTCTTCATTTCAGTTCAATATATTAAATTTATTTTTCAGTTCAATAATTTATTATGAAATATTACTCTTTACTCGAGATTACATTACTTCAGTTAAGTATGTACTTAAATTTATTTTAGTTCCATTCGGTAAGAAATAAGTTTAAGTTAACAAATGGTGTATTAGGAATTAATGCTAAAAATAGATAATTTAATTCACGTACGATAACCTAGGCTAATTTAATAACCGTTGCGATTTCTCCGATCCTTTGTTTCTGTCCCTATGTAGGGTTTGCATGGGTAAATACTTCTATGCAAGTTTTTAAATTAATTTAGAGCAGAGTTAGGGTCGTATTGGGTTAGGGCAAGACAATTTTCTTAGGTTTTGATGGGATAATCAAGTTAGTGTCGACGCAGGTTGAATTTTTAGGTCGGATAAGAAACTGACAAATTCCAAGTGTGTTTTTGAGGAGGATGCATGACACTCCTAAGAAGATCAATTATATATATAGTATATAGACTTAATTATTGTGGGATAAAATGTCGATTTGAAAGTCAAACTACATAATAAATGTTGTTTATTTTGGTTAACCTTGTCTATGGATGTTTTAGAAAAATAAGAACGCCTTCTTTTCTTTTTGTGCATTTTGATATGTGCTAATGTTTTAACTTTTTTTTTTTTTTTTTTTTTTTGGTTGAACATGCAGCTTAAAGAAAAGAAAACCTTCTTGCAAACGAAAGCCATCGATAGAGAGAATTCATTTACCAATTCGAATTTGGTTTTTACTAATCAACAACGTGAGAGATGTACTAATCACATTCATGCCCAGGAGGTTTGTGATCTTCTTAAATTGACATTGACATTGATTTGGTTTTATGATATTATTTTTGCAGCTACTCTAAAACAATTAAATTTATGTTTTTTAATAATTGATTTTCATGTTATATATAATTTTGTGTTGATATTTCCTTAGATTTTTATTTATGTTAAAATGTCTTAAGTTAATATGTTGCTAATTAAACATGCTTCTAAATGAGTCCTTTGGTTCGTTTTTCAAGTGTTATTTATTTATCGCATACTGAGAAATGGATATTATTTTTGTAGGTTTTTCCTAAAGATTTTGATGCTTCTTTACTTGATAGATTCCTTCAGCCAATATGTGATAGATAAAATTGCCCCGCAGTGCAGATTGAAAAATACCACAAAGAAGGCAACAATTGGCCACTCAAGTTTGAATTTCATAAATGGTAACTTTTGTATATTTTAAATGTTTTATTATCTTGATATCTATTTGTGCTACATTTGACTGAAAACATCACTCATTTTACTTTACAGCTCATAAACTTCTACGATCAGCAACATCACCGGCCATGGGATAACTCACTTTTTGGACATTTTCCTTTATTGTTCGATTAAGAATTTTATGGACAAACATATGGTTTTTTTGGTGTCTGGATAGTTTCCTCTATTGTTGTTTGAATGGTTGAATTGTGTTTGTGCATTATGTCTGAAAAACGTTACACTTTATTTTAATAAAAGATATTGTGATGTTTCATGGTATTTATTTGTTTCTAATAACGTACGGTTATATATATTCTGCTGCTGGAAGCTTTCAGTTTTGTTTACTTGTCTGTCTGCGTAGGATCGACGTTTGAGAGAGTTTTTTGTTGAATGCGACAAGCTTTTAGATCTAGTTTTCATGTAAATTTATGTAACAACAAAAATACGTACTATATGCATAAGGGTAGCTAGTTGTAATTATTTTTAAAATTAAGACATTTTTATTATTTACGTATCCAAAAAAAGCCTACAGATACAATCGATGAATGATATATGCTCGTAAATATGAATGGATTAGCCCCTGTTTATAAGAGCTTATTTCTTGATGATACTGAACTGAACTGAGCTGAAGTAAAATTGATGTATTAAAAAATGGAATCAGCATGACTGAATTAACCTGAATTTCATCAAATTACAGTTTCACTGAACTGAACTGAACTGAACTGAACTGAACTGATCTACAAATAAGCTCCTGCATTTCAATGAGTTAGGTTTTTTAGTTATGCTGGGAGACAATTCAAACAAAAAGAGAAAACATAAATTGTGATTGCAGAGTGCCTCGCAATCCCTACGGATGATCTCTCTTGAAGGTACTGTAGTCAACATTATACAGATAGAAAATGGTACAGGCCTAGCCAGTGGCGGAGCTAGGAAAATTTTTTAGGGTAGGCTGACGGTGGCGCGGCAGAATCGATGAATAGTGGAATTATGAAAGAGCTAAGTGTGCATCGTGTGCGTCAAAACATTGTCGTTTCACGTTTTGGCCAATTCGTATATATGTATTTAGTTTTCTTTTGATTTCCACCATATGTCAAAATACCGATGTTTCACTTATTTTTTTGAAAAATCAATCAAAACAATGTTGTTTTCTAATTTATTTTTAAAATCCTCCTATCATATCTTTTGGGCGTTATATATGATAAGCAACATTGGATTTTGGGCATTATCTTTTGGGATTATAGGCATGTTAACATTATTATGATAAGCATTAAATAAAAGGAGCCGTCGTACTCAAAATCCCATCGTCTCTCTGCAACTTCACCGTTCCCAACACTTTAACTTGTCTCTGCACTTTTCTTCACTTTTGGTGAACTCACGGTGGACTAAAATTGCGTCCTAAACACCGCCGCAACACCTAGACGACGCCAAATCACCCGTTTTTCCACGACGGTCGTTCCGACAACTTCGAAAAACGTCATGCCGACGTCCGTGACAACCCTGAGAAAAAACAATACCAAAGATATAAATAAAATGAAATCCCAATGCGTTGTTTTCTCTATTCTTCAGAGCAAGGTTGTCATGGCGCCCCCGCGAGTCACGGCGCTGCTAGACCGCCAGGACGCCTAGACGACACGGCGCTCGCCGCGGCGCTCGCCGCGGCGCTAATTCGACGAGCACGGCGAGCATACAGAATATATTAAATATATGCATTAGTAGTATATAAAAGTATACATAAAAAATATAAGAAACCAATATACTAAATCAACCCATAAAGTATGTTTCATGGAAACACTTTTATGAAATAAGTATCATTAAAATTATTTATGGTAGTATGATAAAGATATAACTAACATTATTAGTTACAGGGTAGAGATAATTTAGATAAGAAGACAAGTGGATGAATAAGGTAAAGCAATGCCCTGGAAGTCAATTAGGAGGGAAGGAAAAGGAAGAATAAGGCAAAGGCAAAGAACGACGCCGTTGCATTATGGAATTTTAAAAATTATAAAAATAAAAGAAATGAGAAAAGCCTGCTCCATCGTCTTCCTGACTTCTTCTCCTTCAAATTTCCATTGTCGCCGGCCTGCCGCCGATCTGTTTCTTTTAAGATTCAAATTTAGGATTTCTCTTCTCAAATTAGTGTTACCCATCGTCAAACGGTGTCGCCTTGGAGTAAATTGCGACGCCAGGACGCCTATTAGACCCCAAATCACGCCAAATTGTAACTTGGCGAGGCGAAGGTTTACGGCGACCAGCAAGAACTGCCGGGCCTAATCACCGCCTAGGCGTCGCCTTGACAACCATGCTTCAGGGACTCCACCATAGGCGGAATCTGAATCTGTTATAGGAGAACTACTGTTCCGGGCCGGTCGGCAAATCTCAGGGAAGGCGCGCGCCTGCCCTAGCCTTCAAGTAGATCCGCCCCTGGGCCTAGCTAGAGTGGTTTGTTAGATCTTATTTCTTGATGAACTGAACTGAACTATACAGGATTGAACTGAAGTGAAACTTAATTTATTGAAAAAGGAATCAGCATGACAGAAAAGAATTAACATGAATTTCATCAAGCTGCATTTTTACTAAACTGATTTAAATTAAAACAAACTGAATTAAAATGATTTACAGAAAAGTTCTGGCCAACCGGTATTAATTTGATTATCGCACTCCTTCACATTTTATGAGATTGGTTTAAAGTTTGTTTTATTAATTCATTAATTTATTTAAATATGAAAATTATCAACTAATAATTGAATTAGAAAGACAAATAAAACTTACAGACACCCAAACTATTTTAACAAACATATGAACAATCAATCCTCATGCTATAAAATTATGGCAGGATTATCTCACCTATATATATATATAAGACTTTCCCACACATAAATAGAAAGAAATCATTTACAAGAATAAACTTTCTGATAAAGACAATACTCTATGACAATAGATATGTGTGATCCAAACTGAAACAGATCCATATCCATGGAAGTCATGGCGTCCGCCGAGCCCCGGCTAATAGACGACACGATTAGAGGAAATTTTTCATCGCCGCAATTGCTTGCCGTGACTTTTGGTTCAATTAAACAAAAACATACAAACGACGTGTGGTGAACTGGGCAAAGTAAATTAAAATATTGAAATTAAAAAGGGTAAAATTTAATCCAATTAAAAACATACTTAAACCTTATTAAATAGAAAGTCCAATTAATTATGGTCTAATATCTTATATCTCAATGTTAAGAACGAGTTTACTCTCATTCATAGTTAAAATTAAAACTTTTTTTTTCTAAATTACTATATTAGAATGAATATATATATATATATATATATATATATATATATATATATATATATATATATATATAAAACGCCTTGAACGCCGTAATGTAAAAGCCGTAACGACTAGTCGTCTTGACACTCGACTACGCATTAAAAGGTCGCCGTGACTTAGGTCCTGTTCTCCAGAGATTATTTGAATATTTTTTTAGTTCAGATAAACTTTTTTTAGTTCAGATAAATGTTTTTTTAGTTCAGATGAGTTCAGATAAATGTTTTTTAGTTCAGATGAGTTCAGAAAATCTTTTTTCAGTTCAGATGAGTTCAGATAATCTTTTTTCAGTTCAGATGAGTTCAGTTTATTAAACCTTTTTAGTTTTCAGATAAGTTAAATTCAGTAAATTTATTTGTAATTTAGTTCAATTCAGTTTAAATCAATTCAATCTTTTGAGCTTAATTGTTCATATCAGTTCAGTCAATTCCATTCAGTTTAGTTCAGTTTCAATATGATTTGACGAAATTTAGATTAATTTAGTCATACCGATTCTTTTTTTTTTCAATACATTAATTTCACTTCAGTTCAGTTCAGTTTAGCTCAACAACAATATAATTTGGTGCAATTAATTAAGGTTAATTTATTCATACCGTTTATTTTCATCACACTTATTAATTTTCAATTCAGTTCAGTTCAGTTATCTATATGCTTCAGCTCAACTCAAATCAATATGTTTAGCTAGCAAACATGATCATATTTTTTAACATTAAGGCCCTGTGTGCCAGAACTTTTATATATCAGTTCAGTTCAGTTCAGTAAATTGAAGTGAAATGTAATTTGATGAAATTCAGGTTAATTCAGTCATGTTGATTCTTTTTTTCAAGACATTAATTTTCACTTCAGTTCAATTCAATCCAGTTCAGTTCAGTTGAACAAGAAATAAACTCTATCAAACTCAAATTTCAAATGTTTTGAAAATGTCATATTTATTTCATTTCAGTTCAGTTGATCTATATATTCCAGTTCTACATATTTTCATATTAAGATTAATAAATTTCAAATATATTGAAATTGATCATATTTGTTAATTCAATTCAGTTCATTTTATCTACATCAGTGCAACTCAGTTCAGTATATTTTAATATTAAATGTATTATGTTATATTTAGATTAATGAATTTCAAATATATTGGAAATGATCATGTATTTTTTAGTTAGTTTCAATTTAGTTCAATTCAATTTATCTAGATATTTCAATTCAGCTCAGTTTTTAAGTTCAAATAAGTTCAGCTAAATTTTTTAAGTACAAATGAGTTCAGTTCAGATGAGTTCAGATAAAGTTTTTTAAGTTCAGATGAGTTCAGATAAAGTTTTTTAAGTTCAGATTAGTTCAGATAAAGTTTTTTAAGTTCAGATAGATTTTTTTTAGTTCAGATAAACTTTTTTAAGTTCAGATGAGTTCAGATAAAGTTTTTTAAGTTCAGATAAACTTTTTTTAGTCCAGATAAACTTTTTTAAGTTTAGATGAGTTCAGATAAGTTCAAATACCGTGAAGAGAACATGACCTTACTTGTCCATATCATATGTACATCATCATTCTATGTTTGCGTTCAAACTATATATTATAGTTTCATATGTTTGCAATGAGTTGCAAAACTATTATAGTTTCTTATGATACAAAGATAGAATTAATACTTTCATATGACAATATTTGTAACACGTACAATAATTTATTTATTTCTTTCACACTAACTATTACAGTTGATTGTGGACCATATGCCAATAAAAATTACGTTTATAAATAATTTCCTACATTGATATTTGACTTAAGTACTATGGATCCATTTTTTATGTTGGATTACACAAATCCGTTTCTATTATTTAAATTTTATTGAAATTCATTAAGTGTTAAATTTCAAAGCATCATATTTTATATAGTAATAAATTATTTATTTATTTCTATACTTGTTTGTTATAGTTGAATGTGGACACACATTTCTATGAAAAACCACATTTTCTGTTTAGCGTTGACCATATGTAGTTGGATTTATTGCCAGAATCTTTTCAATTTATGAATTGGTTGTTAGGTATGAATAATTTAATGATTTTATATTATTCTAAGAGTACTAAATCTACAAGTAAACATTGTATAAACCTGAATTCATCATTTCATTAGGACTACTCAGATCTTTACAAGAGGATTGTTGTTTTCAGTTTCAAAATCAAGAGATCATAGAGAGAAATGAGGGATTTAGATCTAAACATCGCGCTCGACGATGTCGATGATCAGCAGGAAACAATGGCAGATCAGGAGCGAGACGGCATCTTTGCTGTAGAAGATATCCGCAAAAAGAAACGCGAAAAGGTATATGTTTTCAAAAAAGATTAATTGTCAATTGCAATTTTCTGAAAAATTTCTTTAATCCAGTAACTAATTTTGTGTTCCTTTTGCCCATTGATGCAAAATAAAACAGGGTGATGTGATGTACCAAGTCAAGTGGTGAGTTTGATGATTGTTTCAATAGTACTTATGTTTTTTTCATAGTTTTTATAATCGTTTGCAATGTGGTAGAAAAGTGCTGTGTTTTTTTAATGATTAGGGCATTGATGAATTGATTAGATGGTGAATTAGGGCATTGATGATTTGATCTGTTGAGATGATATTTAATTTGCAGGCGTGGCTTGCCTGAAAGTTCAAACACCTGGGAGCCTCTTGCAAACCTAGAATCCTGCGCAGATCTCATCAACGCATATGAAGAAAGGTGTGATACATATCATGTTTAACTAATGTTGAAGGTCAAATGTTTAACCTAATTTTATCAAAAGAAAATGCACCAATCCTCATATTCTTTAGTCAAATTTCTAGATGCCTTTTTATCATGATTGATTCCCACTTTTAGATAAGAAAGGGATGGAAGATTTAATGGAAACTATGTCTTTTACAAAGGGAACTGTATCAATTTGAAAGTTGACTGAGTCAGTTCAGGAGAATAGTTTCAGTTCATGAGTTCAGTCCAGGAAAACATTCTTATGGAATAGTTTTATAACTTAAGTATATTTGTTTTTATGATTTTTTTTTTCCGTTCAGTTCAGTTCAGCTCAGTTTAATTTGATAAGAAAGAATTTAAGGAGCCTTTAGTAGACCTTGTTTATGGATGTTTTGAGAATGCTTTACTGTCTAATATCAGGCGGAAGATCAGAAAAAAGGCTCGCAAATTCAAGCGGAAGATCAGTATTAGTACTGCAGGAGCTCCGTCTCGTGCTAGACCCATGGAAGCAGACGACGACAACGATCTCAGCATGAAGATCAGCGAACTGATGATGGTTAATGCTGCACTGGCAAATAATACAGTTGCGCCGCCGCCATTTCGCCTGACTGACGGCAAGCTGATCACGATGATTCGTTCTGTTAAAGATACAGTTCGCGTGGCCGGAGCAAAGGGAAGGAAATCCGGCGTCGTTAAAAGGTTCTTGCCGGATGCTGCTGATGCCAGAGCTGCTGTAGAACGTGCCAAGGAAGATTTATCATATGCCTTCAAGGAAGTTCAGAAGGACGCTCTGATATTGGTGGCGCCGCCGTTTGAGAACATTCCGATCACTGAGATTCTCCAGCCGATTACCAGCACAAGAAGAACATTGAACGATGAAGAGGATTTCCTCTTACATTTCGATGTAAAAAGGTTTGTCATCATCGATCTCCTTCTTTTAACACTAATAAGTGTTTTTTTTTTTTGTTTAAATTTTAATTTTTTGAAAACTTGATCTGCCAAATTTGCCATTGGAATCTGGGATACTGTTCTGGCTGTGTTTATAATTAAGTAAAACACTTATTTTGGAAGCTGTTTTGACGAGATCTGCTTTTGGCTGGCAAAACAAATTCTGCTTTGGTTATAATTAAACTGCGTTTACCAAACACTAAAATCTGTGTCAAACAATCAAACACAGCCACTAGTGTTTTTTGATATGGACTGTTAAAGATAAACCTTTTGTGTGTAATCAATGGTTCTGTTTGTGATAATTAAGGTTGTGGTTGTCATCTTGAATGCTGCTTTTGTATCAATTTTTGTTGAAAAGAACAGTTTTTTCAACTTTTAAAATGTATGTGTGATATCTTGCGCAGAGCTGATGGCTCGGTGCTTACTGTGGACAACCAGTTTTTGGGGTCAAATTATCCTGACATGGTAAAAATAATCTTTCATTTTTACATTTGGATATTTACTGTGTCATTGTAGTAATCTGTAAGCTGATAAATATCATCTGTTTTACAGTGTATTGACTACTACGAGCACCGCATCTCTCTTCCAGACATGGGGCCTTCTCCTTTGATGATCACCGGACCAAATTGAGCTCTACATCATCAGTAGCTCTAAAACTGTTTTCCGAAGAATTATATGTTTGTCAGCTTGAATATTTGTTCTTCAGTTTAAACACACTGTTTTCTGTCTTCTTTTTTTTTTTTTTTTGGGAAAGTTGGTCTGTACTCTTAACATAAATCATATGGTGTTTTGAATTTTTGGTGAAGGTTATGCTTGAGACGTTTCCCTTACTAAGTAATTAATTAATTATTGTACTGGTTGAGTTCTGGGATCTTGAGTATTTTGAAATCGATCAGCTAATTAATTAATTGAGGATATATTTTGACGTTTCTTGGAGCTTAAATTTCAGTTATATATTATTTGTACTGGTTTATTTGGCTGTCTGTGTATGATATTGCTGATAGTTTATTTGGCTGATTTCTCAAGTTCAAGAAACATAAAAATAGGTTGGCTGACACTACCAGGAAAAAAATCCATTCCAGCGCTTCCAATTCAGCTGTTATAGTCATTAACCGCTGTAATGTAAAAAACCAACCGCTGAAATATCTATTTCAGCGGTTTGTTACTGTTCATGTAATGAAAAGTCAGACTATTTCTCCTGAGCTGAGTCAGCTGAAGTCGAAAATTTAAAGGCACAATTAAAAAACTAATATCTATTTCAGCGGTTATATGAAAGACCACTGAAACGCCCTAAAAAATAACTATTCATCCGTGGAATATGTTGACTGGGCCAAGAAATAATATCGGGTTTGCGTATGGGCTGAAATGCAATAGACACAGTAGAAAGCATCGTGACGGCCCAAATGATCGTTGCAGCGGTTTGACTTCAAGTTGACTAGACCTGCCGTTAACGCAGCTGGTTGTGGTTGCGCATATGCCACTTTTAGCTACCGCTGATATGTGTATTAATTTAATAATCAACTAATGTGGGACCGTAATTAATGCTCCACCTAGCTCCAGCTAAGCACACTTCCATATCAGCGGTTTATGTACAAGAACCGCTGAAACGCGTGTTTAAAATATCCCTCCTCTCTCTGTTTCAGCTGCGGAGTTCCAAAAAAAAAAAAACATTCTCTCCCTCATAAATGAAGTTTGGGTTCAAAAATATGCCATAAATGCGGGTATGTGACCATATAACACTACTTTTCCATGTTTATTTCATTTATATGTAATAATTTGTAACACCTTTTTGTTCTTATTTTGGTTGATTATTTTTTGTGGGAAGAATGATCAATTGTTTGGAATGCATGTTGTTTAGGGTATGATAATGATGCTTATGAGCAAGCTTTTATGGAGGTAGAGTGTTACTTTTAGTGAGGACAAGAAAAAGAAGTTGAAGAATTGAGGCTTTTGTTCAAAAATTGAAGATGGAAGGTAATTCATTCAAAAACTTCATTGTGAGTTTTTCTGAACGAGTACAAATAGCTAGATTGTGTTTGTTTGGCCATGAAAATGAATCATATATGTGTTGGTAATATATATATTGATCATCAAAATTAAATTTAGTGATGTTTATTTATAAATTTATAAAATTTAGAGTTAATGTTTTGAAAATGTTTGGTATCTAACTTTGTTAGGGAAATATGGTGATCCTATGGATGTAGAGTATCGACGTAAGGTTATTGGAGCTAATATGACAATGTCCGATGAGCATGTAGCATTTGTGGATTCTTTTCTAAGTTATGCTTTTGGTAGAGAAGATTTTGTGTTGTGCCCATGCAAGCGTTGTTTGTGTGGTGTTGGAATGAGTGAGGTGGATGAAATGAGATTGCATTTGGTTAGAGATGGTTTTGATCCCTTTTATGATGTATGGAAATTTCATGGTGAGGTCCCTAGTTTTGCCAAGGTAAAGGAGGGAAAGGGAGAAGAGATTCCTCGTTCAAGGGAGGATATATTTTATGAGAATGTAGTGAAGGATTTTGAAGATGATCCGAATGTTCTTGCATCTTTGTTGGGTGAAAAAAAATAATCCATTGTACGATGGTTGTAAGAAAGAAGACACGGTTTTTTCTTGTTTGATAGAAGTGTTTAACATGAAGGCGGCGAGTAGTTCGAGTGATGGGAGTGTAAATCGGTTGTTGAATTTTCTACATGATAAGTTGCCCGAAGGGAATGGTTTACCAAAAACTCTATATGATGCTAAGAAGTTATTGTGTCCCTATGAATTGGAGTATGAAAAGATCCATGTTTGTCCTAATGATTGCTTTATGTATAGGGGAGTGAAATTGGACCATGTAACCGAATGCCCCGTTTGTAAAACTCCTCGCTACAAAAAAGTTCAAAAAAGAAAGGGAGGAGAAGATGCGATTATTGGTGACACGATAAAGAAAGTTCCGGCATAGTGTATTTGGTATCTCCCTATAATACCTCGTTTTGAACGAATGTTTGCCAATGCCGAAGATGCTAAGAACTTTACTTGGCACCGCGACCGTAAAAGCCCCAAGGATAATGTTATTCGTCATGTCGCCGATGGAGATCAATGGAAGAAGGTTGACCGTATGTATCCAAAATTTGGGGATGAGGCAAGGAATTTGAGGTTGGGTTTGAGCACCGATGGTATGAATCCATTTGGGAATATGTCCTCGAAGCATAGTTCATGGCCGGTTATGTTGGTGATTTACAATTTGCCTCCCTATTTGTGTATGAAAAGAAAGTACGTGATGATGCCATTGATGATTGCAGGGCCGAAGCAGCCTGGAAACGACATAGATGTGTTTTTGGCACCCTTGGTTGAAGATTTAAAAATCATGTGGAAGGATGGAGTGTTTGTGAAGGATGCGTCTCGGAATGATGAGCCTTTTAATTTGAAGGCGATGTTGTTTTGGTTGCCTAGTTGACTTGAACTCCGTTGGTTGCCTAGATGATCAAATCATTTTGCCTTCTCAAGCTCACCATAGATGTTGGAGATCCACTGTTTGGTCAAGGTAGTTACATGTACTGAATTTTTTGTTACTTTGAGTCACGTAGAATCTGTTATAACTTTGAATTTTCATATTGCATCAACCAGATACGTATCAAAAAAGGATAAGCAAAAGACTGACCCAGGTGAAGCTTGTGATAAGTATAGGTGGCTAGACCCTAACGAGTGGGACTTGTTTGTTTCACATAGATCTACTGAAAAATTTAAAGTAAGTCATTGATCCACTGATTCTAAGTTTTAAATTTATAGTTGCCAGTCATGTTCATTATTTAAGCACTGTCACTTTATGATGGTATTTAGAAGTAGGTTTTGGACACCATATGTCATGACAGTTGATTTTTTAAATCTGTCGGTTTGGACCAGAAGCTCAGTGACAAGAACAGTGCAAATGGCAAGATGAAGAAATATTGCCACCGCACGGGCAGTGGAGGCTACCGTCGCATTTTCATCAGAAGGGCAAAGGTAATGCGTCGAAAAGAAATAGAAAGACTTATGAACGAGGAAGGAAGGACGCTCGAAGAGGCCCTGCTTATTGTTAGGGACATGGTGTTCAGAGTCGACAGGTCATTAGTTTTTCTTGAAGCAAACATGAACCCAAAAACTAAGGAGTATGCAGATGACTTTGTGAGAGATTTGGCAGCAAAAATTGTAAGTATTATGTCTTCCATTTTTTGCAACTGTTCTTTAATATTCAATTCTATATTATAAGTATTTTTTTGTTATTAAATCTATATTATAAATCTGTTATTTGTTGTACAGTTGGAGATGAACCGTGATAAGGAAGAAGGTAAACTTATCATAGAGGGCAGAAGGGACATACTTGCACTGGCCCTAGAAGAGGATGATAAGCCTGGCAAATATAGAGCCTGCCCGTCCGGTTGTGGGATCGAATTTGCACTGCCAGAATGGGTAAAAATACGCAACCGCCAAAGGCAGAAGGCAAGGAAGGAGAAGATGATGGCGCAAGCAACTATTGATGGGGACAAGGTATTTGAAGCTCGCTTTGAAGATTTCAGTAGCTGGATAGCAGGTAGGCTTGGAGTGATCATTACTGAAGATATGTCCCCAAAAGCATTCCTCGAAGACCAGAAGCGCATTTACGAAGCCAAGGTTGCTGCTGAAAAGTCTAGTACTTCAAAGCCACAAACTGAGGAAAAGCTTCAGTCTGAAAATCCTTCAAAGGTACATAAATACCGTTTAAAAAAATCTAAGAATTGAATTATAAATTTGTAAAACTTAGCTTACACTAACTTCATTTTTTTTCCAGGATTACAGCGAATGCTATTTGGGAGTATTCACTCCCAAAGGAAAAATTGTAACGGTGGCTGCTGGTTTGGTGCATGAAGGAGCAGCACCTCACGAAGGAATGAAGGTGGTCCAAATTCGTCCTCCTCTTTACAAGCCAGACGCTGAATTGCCTATCCCAGTTCCAAAGCATGATACCATATCCACTGCTGTAGGAGTTACTCTCCTTTGGCCAGCTGACCTCATAAGCAGTTTCCACATTGAAGATGTTGAGGCAAGTTTTTCAGCCAATTGTATAATGCAATTCTTTATAAAATTCTTATGTTTTTGAATATATATATATATATATATATTTATGTGTTATTGTGTCTTGTGTAGGAATCTCCTGAGAGGACAGAATCAGAATACAGTGTGGATGATGATAAACTCAAACTTGAAGATGATCTTTACTCAGATGATGATCGCTCAGACATACATATGGAGGATGCTTCAGTGCCGAAACAAGAACTTGACTTGGTGGTCCAATTGAATTTAAGTTCAACTCCCCCTCCACTATTCCCAGCTAATAATGCTGAACCATCAATCCCTGATTTTAAATCGACTTGGGTAAGTTAAATACTACCTTTTTTTTTTGAAGTTTTTTTTTTAACATATTCATCTGTCAATGTTGCTTTTTTTTCTCATCTTCAACCTTTTGCCCTTTCAGAATTTTGAACACAACAAAAGAGATGGCGAAATTCGAAGGGAGATGGTGGCATTTTTAAAGGAGTTGGATGAAGCTCCTAAGCGAATTGAAGATTTCCCCATACCACTCAAAGAGCCTGTGTTTGGAAAAATGGTTCAGTATCTGAGGTTTAATCTGGGTGACGCAAAAAAATGGATGAAAACCATTGATAGGAGACGCAAGGAGTGGATTACGGCATGGCAAATGGAAATGTGGGCTAGGTAATATTTATTTTACTTTTAAATGTAGTTTTTACCATACAGTCTTATATAATTTTATTCCTGATTTTTCTGTCTTATGATGCCGTTAATGTTTGCTAGTTTGGTGGTAAGCAAGCTTCATGCTGAGGAGCTTCAGGCTGAGCATCTTCCTGCCAGAGTCCACGTCATTAGCACTTCAATAAGCTTCTGCGGCCAGACTGATGAAGCCAAATCGTTCAAAAAAAGTCCCAAAAAATGTGATCAACCTCATGAAAGAAATCAGAGCTAGAATATATGTCATGCCTATATGTAGAACGTAAGTATTTTCCTCATTTATTTCCTTTTTTTTCCAATTTTTTATAATCCTCAATGCCCTCATTAACCTGAGTGTGTAATTTGTTTCTTGAAAAATTGTATCAGGGGACACTGGATCATGATAATCATCGTTCCTGAGGAGAGGATTTTTTACGTAATCGATCCAAATGGAAATGGGATTTCAGAGACCAAGAACGTTTTTCTCAACAAATTACTCATCTGGTATTTTTCGTTACCCATCTTTATCAAATTTTTTGTCATTCTGAATTTACATTAATTATACATTCTCCTACTATATGCAGTATTGGAGGAAAATATGACTTGGAATTTGCTGCTGAGGAACCCAATCTATCATATGCACCAAAATGGCGTACCACCAATATTATCGTAAACTTCTAAATTCTTGCATATATTCCCTTCTGTCTCAAATATTCTATTTCCAATGTCCTCAAATTTTTCTAATATATTTTTGTTCATCCAGCACAAAAAACAGCCAGGACTGTGGGAGTGTGGTTATTATTGTATGCTATACATGGAGAAAATTGTTCTCCTATACAAAGGTGTAGATGTGCATGAGGTGAGTCATATTTCACATTTTGTTTCCAACACATGCTTGTTATAGTTTGGGTTCTTTTTTATTCCTTCATAATCTACCCCTTCCAGATTCCAGTTTCATGTTCGCCCTTTATGTTATATGTTCGGTCATAAATAAATGACACTCTAATCATATTATGATGTACAGGTATTCCCGGAAGATCCTTCCGCTTTCAAGCTCGACATTATCGAAGGAATGATTGATACACTGTGTTTTCACATCATGGATACCTATGCGGATGAATGCAGATCAATGCTCCGACGGATAAGAAGGAACCCTCCAGCACCAATACCAGCAGGGGCGAAAATTACCGAAATATGAGCTTTTAGCATAGGTAAAGGCAACTTCTTTTTTATACCTATTGAAGATGCTAATCTGGAACAATTATTTTGTGCTTATAGCTGTTGTGTAGATTATATTGTGTAGCTGTTGTTGGGTACGTTCTTTTGTGATTGGTGTAGCTTTTGTGGTTGGTTAGATAATATTTTGCACATTTGGTCTTTTTTTGGGGCATATAAAGCCTGGCTGCCATGACAGTGACCATGTAATGCAATGTGTAAATTTAAATGACATAGTAGCTTTTTATTAAAGATGAATTGGTGCTGCTTCAAACTTGTTTTGGCCTGAAATGAAAAGTGAACTGCATATATTGCGGTGGCGTTTCTAATTCCGGCCAAATCCTCCGGGTGGTAAACTATCCCATTTCAGCGGTTTGAATTGTTCCAGCGCTCTAAACGTTCCAGCGCTTAACTTGCAAATTTAACGTTGCAGCGGTCGACATGGAGAATCAACCGTTTTAGCGCTTCGATTCCAAATTTTATGTTCCAGCGCTTTAAAATTAAGCGGGAATCGAAATTTCAAACGAAATTTCAAACTTTTTGGTTTCCCTCCAAAAACATTTCGTTTCCCTCCAAAATTTAAAAACCGCTGGACTCGGCCCAAAACCTCAACTGGGCCTATGCAAAGGCCTTTAGTGTTGCCTAGCCCGTAATGACGAGCCCGTTAAAAATCGTTTCAGCGGTTTCCGATTTTGTCTCAACCGCTGATACGTAATTATTGACCACGGTCAATAAAACACTGTTGGGTGGAATGTCCAGTCACATGTGTGACTTCTTGACCGAGCTCAAGGAGGCAATAACCGCTGAAATGGTTGCCGCGGTGAAAATAGCAGCGGTTTCCGAAAACTCCAGAACCGCTGAAATGGGTGTCCAAAAACCGCTGCAATACCGTTTTCTCCTGGCAGTGTGAGCTTAATGGAACTAAATTGAATTCAACTGAACTTCAATTAAAAGCATGTATTGAAACATAAAATCATGAGTACAACTGAATTTCATGTTTCTAACTAATGCAGATATATATCCAACATTTCGCAATTTTCCAGGATCCCTGTCCCTGATCACCTGCCGTACGTGCTAGGGTTCTCTCATCTCTGGCGAAATTAATAAAAATGATTATTTTAAATTTAAGAAAATTAATGGAACAAGAAATTAGTACGAATAAGCTAAAAATGGCTAATTAAATTCACATTAATTAGGCCCCTATATAGGGTTTGCACGGATCGATATATACATCTAAAAATGGCCAATCAAATGGTCAACATAATAACTAAAGAACGGATGTTTTTTAACCATAATCAAATTCACTAAGCAAATCATATGCGTGACAATTGCACGAAATTGTCACGTTATTGAGTTATTTGCGATAATCGTAATCGCACGCACGAGATGAACTTTTTTCAATGTGGAATTTAAATCACATGAGAAGCATTTTGACCACTATTCAACAAAATATTGACTGTGCAATGATGTAAAAAGATAAATAAAGAAACATTGTGCAAGATAAGTACGTGCGATTAAAGCCTAAATTAAAAACATAATGTATAAACGAATTACTAACTTAGAAATATTCGAGGTAAAGTTATCGACCGAAGAAATTACGTACCAGAAAGGATGAAGCAGTGTTTTTGCTTGAATGCCAGAAAGCTAGGTACGGTATTGCAGAAATTCCAACTTGACATATTTTCTGATTACTAATTCTCAATTGAGACCTGTCTCCATTGAGACCAAAGATTATATGAGACTGTTATTGATTGAATTAAGCTCACCCGCCGATTTTCTTGATTGAATTTGTCATTGGTGAAATTGACCAAGGAAATGATCAAGGAAATTTGACCAAAAGATCAAGCAAATTGAACGAAAGATCAAATTAACTGAAAAATTAAGGCAAAACAAAAATACTCAAGCACATTGATTGAAAGATCAAACAAACTGACTAAAAGATCAAGCAGAAACAGTAAATACTCATTCCCCTGCTCTTGGTCTCCACAAGGACAGGTCTCACCCAAGACTTTCTCTTTTCTGATCGAGCCAGTATAGGGGTAAATAACAAACAAATCGGATTAAGCTTAATAATTTTAAGGGTATTTTTCAACTTTACACTATTAAGGGTTTTCTTGAGCTTAATATGTATTAATTAATTAAGTATAAGTATGAGAGCTACATAAAAATTAAAAAAGTACGAGAGCTAGGAATTGTTTGCATGTCGCACAAATACATGCACGCGTATATATACCACATGATTCGCACGTATATGAAGGAAAATTCATAATTTTACATTGTATTGTAAAATTTTGTTTGACTACAAAATGAAGTTCTTCAACCCTTTCAGATCACTTCCTTCAAAATTGGTGTTTGAAGCTACATGTATCTCAAATAATGATATAATTAATTACTTAAGGTGATACAATGATATAACATAAAAGATTCAGATGGTCACAATAGCTTACACATGTATATATAGCATACGATTTTATTGGTGCTTAACTTAAATAAGTTGGTGAGAAATGAGATGGAATTGACCCAAACAAGTAGACGATGATCATGTTGGATGCGTAATAATATACTCATTATGTGAAAGTGACTACCAAATGATATTGGACATTTTTAATAGAATGATAAAAAAATTAGAGAAAAATATTTGATGAGATCTATTGATTAGAGAAAAATATTTGATGATATCTACTGAACTGAACCGATCTAATGATAAGTTCTGGAAAACATGGCCTAATTCAAATCATTAGCATCATGATTGTGTCATCGTCTCATTTTGTATACTTTTTTGGTCAGCAACACTAGGGTTTTCCACAAGTTCCATGTTCATTTTCCAAGTACATCAACCACTTGTAAAGTCCAAGTTTTCATCTTCCTTTTCATTAGATGTTAACTTTGTGGGAATAGAATCATCAATAAATCCACGATATCAGACTCCAATATTGGGATCCCACCATTTTTGGCATTTCAGAATCTTAAATAACTGGAAAGATTGGAATTGGAGGGACTGCAACTCAAAGATGCAGCATTGTACCCTTTTTCAAGCTTCCATAGTTTGGAATACTTGTCACAGTGCTTACCAGACAGATGAATTTTTGTTCAATTTAAAAGTTGTTCATAAGTCGGAACACCTCAGTATGCGTGATGGTATTCTTACCGATGTGGGCCTTGATTTGTTCACCCCTCCGCCAAGACTGAAGGTATTGGATCTTCGGGGCTGTTGGCTTTTAACCGAGGATGATTTTGTGTTGTTTGGTCGTAGGTATCCTGGCATTCAGTTGATGCACGAGTCGTTTACTGGTTTCATGTCATGGCGGGGTGATTTTCCATCCACGTCATCAGTTTCTCGGAAGACTTTCAACTTGACAAAGGCTGGGAGATCAGCAACATATCAAAGGTTCAAGTACAACAGAGAGGAGTTTACTATCTTTTTTGGTTCTTACATGTATTTTGGCTCTGTATTGTAGATTGAAGGTTTTGCATTGGTTAGACTAGCAATGCATCTAAGGTAGGATGTCAGAGACTGAAAGGATTGAAAAGGTTAGGGTTATTATAGGTAAAATTACACGAAAGACTGTTGTTGATTTCAGCAAGCTAGATCCAAATGAACCCAATAATCGTGGTGGTGAATGGGTGCGTAAGATTAAAGTTAGTGTGGAGAGCTTAGCACGTTTTTGCAACGAGGGTGGTGAAATGATTCATGTTCCCCGGGCTAACCCAAAAGAGAGTGATCTTAAATGTGAAGAAAAGATGAGGATGCTTGAGAAAACTGATGAAAACTGATGAACCACACTCAGTATGTGCGATCCTCTTTGTCATCTTTTTTAGCTTTCGATCTGGTGATTCATTGAATCTGCCACCATGGGTAGATCAAATGCTAAGAAGAAACAAAGGAATCGTGATATGGAGGTCACAGGAGAGCTGAATTTGGGCATAGCAGGGATCAATTTTGATGAAGCTCTGGATGTCAACGGTGATTCACGGGGTCAGATGGATATGGAGTTTGCTGGGCTACGAGACGTTTGTACACCGGAGGGGGTGAAAACAAGTTCATCAGTTCATCAGCCACCAACAGGCAAGGAGGCGGAGCTGAAGCAACGAGAGGTGGTGACTGATCAGAAGCCGATTTCAGACCCTGTGCCCCCAGTCTGGGCAAAGATGTTCACTGAACAACAAGAAAAGGTACGTTACTATCCCCCCGAATTGATTAATGGGGTGCCTATGGCTAGGATATCGAAACTTTAAGTAGATCAAAGTTTGAAAAAATGGGAAAAAGTAGTTGTCTGTAAGGTTGTAGGAGGGCACCCCCCAGTGGTGGAGAAAATGGAACCATTCTTTAGAAATGTCTGGTGGAACATGGTAGATAAAGTCTGGAAAGTGAAACCAGGGGTCTTCATGGTGAGCTTTGTGTTGAAAAAGCACAAGGAGGCAGCTGTAGACAAGGGTATGCTATTTTTTGAGAACAAACCTGTGGTGGTTAAAGCTTGGAAACAAAACATGAGCTTTGATGAACCAGATTCCATTCCCCTTTGGATTCAATTGCCTGGTCTAGATATGGTATACTGGGAACCTAGTATCCTATGTAGGATAGTGAGCTCTATAGGAATACCACTTAGGCTGGATGATGAAACATTGGCCATTGATAAGATGAACTATGCAAGGATACTGGTGGAGATGAGGCTAGGAGCAGCAATGCCAGATGAAGTACCTTACATAAATGAATGTGGAGTGGTCCAGCACCAAAAAATCATCTATGAATGGAAGCCAGTCAGATGTACTAACTGTAAACTCATAGGCCATGAAGTGGGCAATTGTAGATGGCTGGAGCAGGGTAAGGAAAAAACACAGGCAAACAAGGGGAAAAAAACCACACAAGGAGTATGTTCCAGTTGGAGTAAATGGTGAAAAGAAAGAACAACCACCTAAGAAACAAGGGATCCCTGGCCAGCAAGGCGGTCAACAACACCATAGACCGGGGAAAGAGCCAGCACCAGAAGAAGGTGAACTCCTGGATGACAGTGTGCTAAATGCAATATACAAAGGAGTGACAATCAAGGAAAAGGATTGTGGGGGAAAAGTGGTGACTGTCCCCACAAAGGTGAAAAGCCTAGACAAACCTCCAGATGGTGGTGGACAATAACATCATCATTTGGAATGTTAGGGGACTGAATAAAAGGGAGAAACAGGCAAGGTGCAGGGAGTTCTGCTTACTGCAAAATGCAGGTTTTGTTGGCCTATTGGAAACTAAGGTGAAAAAAAGAAAAGAAAAAGAGGTATGGGAAAACTTGGCGCTTGGTTGGGAAATGGTAACTAACTGTCAAGTGGCTGGAACTGGGAGGATATGGATTTGCTGGAAACCAGATCTGTTTGATGTCATCATTCTACAGTATGGTGATCAGTGGATAGATTGTTTATGCAGAAGTAAGGATAATGGCAAAGAGTGCTATATCACTGTGGTATATGCACACAATGCAGTGGAGCTGAGGAACAATTTATGGGATAAGTTGAAGTTGATTAATCACCAAGATTTGCCTTGGTTGGTAATAGGTGATTTTAACTGCCCTTTAAATTTAGATGATAGAACTGGGGGTGCACCAGTTAAGCTGGAGGAGACAATGCAAATGAGAGACATGGTGGACCACAATCAATTGGTGGAGATGAGAACTATAGGACCTTTTTATACTTGGAATAATAGAAGGGAAGATGGGAGGATCCACAGTAGAATTGACAGAGCCTTGGTTAATGATAAGTGGATAACTGAGCTGGGAGGGACTACTTGTACTGTTGGTCTGAGTGTAATATCAGATCATCTGCCACTGGTAGTTGCACACAGTCAAAGAGAAATGAGAAGGAAAAGACCTTTCAAGTTTTTTAACATGTGGACCAGCTCTCCCCACTTCCTGGAGCTGGTAAAGAGAACATGGATGCAGCACAAAGTGGAGGATCTCTCTGATCTATTTAAAGTTTTGAGACTGTTGCAGATAACACTAAGGAAGCTCAACAAAAAGGAGTTTTCTGAAATCCATGAAAGGGCAGCTGGAGCAAAGACAGAATGTGAGAGATGTTTTAATGAATTGCAAGCTGATATGAACAGCACAGACAAGCAGACTAAGGAAGGGGCAGCAAAGAAGGAAGCTGATGACTTGGCTAGGGCTGAATTTTAGTTTCTTCAACAGAAAACAAAAGAGGTATGGCTGAAGGAGGGGGATAAACCTACCAGGTACTTTTACAACTCCATGAAGAGGAGACAATATAGAAATCAAATTGTTGCCTTGACATATGGGGCCTAGAAAATAGAGGGACAAGAACATGTGGAAAAACATCTCCTGGAGGTATTTGGCAGACAGATGGGGAAAGAAGTGGATACTAGTGACATTGATGATGCAGTGACAAAGCAAGGAAATGTACTGAGCTTGGACCAGCAGATGAGCTTGATTACAGAAGTGACAAATGAGGAGATATGGATGGCATTGCAGAATATTGATGCCAATAAGAGTCCAGGGCAGATGGCTACACCAGTCACTTTTTTAAAAAAGCATGGCCAGTGGTTGGAGATGGAGTGCAGATGGGAGTGAGGAGCTTTTTTCAAAATGGTGTACTGCCTGAGGAGTTCAGCAAAGCAGTGGTGACTCTCATCCCCAAAAAGGAGAGTCCACAGGAGGCAACGGATTACATACCAATAGCATGTTGCTCAGTGGTCTACAAGTTAGTCACCAAGATTTTGTGTAACAGATTAAAGGATATCTTACCAACTCTAATCAGCACAAATCAGGGTGCATTTGTGAAAGGGAGGAATATAGCACACAATATATTGTTAGCCCAAGAGCTGTTGAGTTTGTATCATGAAGGGGGGACACTGATACCTAGTTGTATGCTTAAAATTGATATAAGGAAGGCATTTGATAGCATCAGCTGGAAGTTCTTGTTTCAGTGGTTACAAGCTTTGAAGTTTCCTGGCAGATTTCTCCATTGGATCAGAAGATGTGTAGAAGGTACATCATATTGTTTTTCTTTGAATGGAAATTACACAGCCAGTTTTATGGGAAAAAGGGGTGTAAAACAGGGAGATCCCATCTCACCATTGTTGTTTGTTATTGGCATGGAGTACCTAACTAGGCAACTGCAGCTAGCCATCAACAGGAGAAGCATTGAGTTTCATCAGAGGTGTAGTAGAGTGGGAGTGCACAGTCTTATGTTTGCAGATGACTTGCTACTGTTTTGCAGAGCTAATGAAAAATCATTGCAAGGAGTGAAGAATGTTCTCAAGGAATTCAAACAGGTGACTGGCTTGGAGATAAATGAAGGTAAATCTGAAATTTTCTTTTCCAAGATGCCTGATTATGAAATGAGTTGGTTGGCATCAATCATTAATGTAGCCCAAGGGGAACTTCCAGTAAAATATTTGGGCCTACCTATTTCAACTGGGAGATGGGATAAACAAACATGTGAAAAACTGGTGGATAAGGTAGCTGGGAGAATCAACACCTGGGACACTAGGAAGCTAACCTATGCTGGCAGGGTGCAGCTTATTAATACAATACTGCTAAGCATGACAGGGCACTGGGCAAATGTGTTTCAGTTACCTGAAAGTATTCATAAAGCCATAGTTGAGAAATGTAGAGACTACTTGTGGGGCAAGGAGGAGGGTAAAAGGAAACTGATTCCTATTGCTTGGGACACTCTCTGTTTCCCGAAGCACTTTGGAGGGGCAGGGTTGAGAGACCCTTCTCTGTGGAATGTGGCTTCTTTATGCAGACTTGTCTGGGATGTATGTCAGAAGAAAGAAGTACTCTGGCTGAAATGGGTGCAGGAATATTATTTGAAGGGGAAAGATTTTGTCAGTTACAGCCTTGCAGGACACAGATATAGCTGGAGTTGGGGGGTGCTTGTCAGAACTAAGGACAGGTTGCTGCCTTACATGAGGAATTGTATTGACAGTAAAGGGAAGTTCAGCATTTCCTTGGCGTACGCGATGCTTAAGGGTGCCACACAACTGGATTCCAAGGCACCTTTGATCTGGAGAATGGGACTACTGCCAAAGCAAGCTTTCTTTTTCTGGATGCTATTAAAAGGAAGATTGTCCACCATTGGGAGACTGAAAAGATTTGGTATGTTGCAGAATCAAAGTGATAGTTGTATCTTCTGTGGTCAGGTGTGGGAGACAGTGCAGCATTTGTTTCTGAGGTGCTCTTATGTTCAACACTTACAGCAGGAGCTTCACTTGAGTCTGGAGCGTACATGTAGAGGATTCTTGAGGCAGATGTTTAAGATGGCCAGATGGAAGGGAAGGATGAAATTTCACAGAACAATCAGTTTGTTATATCATGTCTGGCAAGAACGAAATCGTCGTATATTTCAGCAGAAGAAACTGACACCAGAAAGTCTCATATGTAGAGTCTTGATAGGTTATGAATAGAAAACTTGTCTATTTTGTAGAATGGTTTATGAGCATAGCAGGAGTACGGTAGGACTAGGAGTGATGGTCTTGGCTGTACAAACCTTTTTGATGGTTCTAAATATATATATGCAATCTTTTCGATCAAAAAAAAAACTGATGAACCCTCATACACAAGATGTCATTCATTGCTTGAACAATTTACCAAGACACTGACTCTAGGAGGCTATGATGGTTCATTAAGATTGCCCCTAAACATTTTGAAATTGATTACTATGTGGGATAAGATTAGTGTCAAAGTAAAAAACCAAGTTAGAGCTTATTTGGATGATCCGGAACTTCCAGGAACAGGAGGATATCAAAATTTGTGGATATGATATCTATTGGCAAGAGTAAAGGGGCAAAGAAAGAGACAAGGGAGGAGAGTGAGGGAGGAAAGGGGGAAAGGGGGACAGAGACAAAAGGAACCCTAGGAAGTGAATTGCCAACATAATCCACATGCGACTGGAGACATTTTGTTTTGGTCTCTGACAGCATCTGGCCAATAGTATTGTTGGCCTGCCTATACAGAAACCTTCTTGTAAGCTTTCAGATAGAAATAATTTCTTAGAATCTAGTTTGGGTTGGACGCGTGCTGTCTTGAATGAGAACCGATTTTTGGCCAGGGGTCATGCTAGTGGTATTGATTTCAATCAAGGGCCTTCCTCTTTGCGCGAACCCTTTGCCTTCTACATGTCAGGGAACGTTTGTCTGCAATAACTGCTGTTCGCCATATGGAAGGGAAATTTTTGAGCTCTTTCATGGCAACTGACACTCCACCATCATTTACCTGAAAGCTCAAATGATTGTCCTTGCGATATTAAAAGAACTATCAATTAAGGAAAATATGTGGTCAGCATTTGAGAGTCATTTTTCTTTTATGAGATGTTGTATATATATGCTTATATCAAATAATGATTTAATTATTAATTAAGGTTAATACAATGATATAAACTAAAAGATTCATATGGTCACAATAGCTTCACATGTATCATGCGACTTAATTTATTGGTGCTTAAGTTGGTGAGAAATGAGATGAAATTGAGTCAATTGACAAGTAGACTCTTGTTGGAAGCATAATAAATTAATAATATACTTATTATGTGAAAGTGAGTGTTGAATTATTTTGGGATTCGTATATAGATACAATATACTATGTACATATAAAAAAAATATATAGTGAGAAATATATTTGGTGAGAAAAAGTGAAACAAGTGTTATGTACTATAAGTCCACATATTTATGAATAAGTGAAGAAATTGTCCTTATTAACATTAAAAATAAAAAGTATTAGGAAGGGAATGTAACATTGGAGAGTAATTCAAAGGGAAAAATTCTAAAAATATCCCTGAACTTTTATAATAACAGCATTATTGCCTTGTATAATTTAATGACTCAAGATAAAAAAAATGGTACAGGCCTAGAGTGACTATGTACAATTTAATTGCTCAATTTAATGTACAATTGTACAGGGGTAATAATGGTATCTTGAGCTATGAATAAGTTATTCTATGTAGGGGTGTAAATGAACCAATCCGTTCGCGAGAAACTCGTGAGCATTTCAACAAAATCTTGGTTCAATCTCGAATCAGACGAATACGAGCTGAGCTCAAGCATGCTTGATAAGCAATCGAGCTCGAGAAACTGACTATTATTCGATAGGCTTGTCGAGTTTAACGAGCCTAGCTAGTATTACGTTATATAAAAATTTATTATGTATAAATAAGAGTATATCACTAGTGCAGAAAGCTTGATTAAAGGCTTCAAATGGAAGGCTGCTTGATGAAAAATTCAAGAAAACGTTGTACAACAATATTTCCGATATCGGAAGCATGTAATTCTAGTAGTTCTATCATTAGACAACTTTTGAAATTTTTTAGAAAGCGGTCAAATCTGAACCGCTGTCTAAAAATTTTCATGAACGGCACTTTATAATACCAGCTGTCCAATGTAATAAAAGACGGCGTTTTTTTGAAACGCTATCGAAACAAAGTAGTTTCCGATAACAGAAGCCCAGTTCTGAGATGGGAAGCAATATTCTAGTAAATAATTTTTGGATTTCGAAGTTGGAAGTAAAGAATTTAGCGATTAACCGGAAAAACAAGCATATTTCCGATATCTAGGACCAATTCTAATATATATTTTTAGGTTCCGAATTCGGAAGTACTAATAAGTTCCCAATCCCTGTTAATGTAGTAATCGGAGCTAAATTTTGACTTTTTTAAAGTTTGACCGGCGTAAATATTTACTGTTTCGACATATTTTACGTAGAATTTCATCATAGTTCCGAGATCGGAACCTTATTCTAGTATATTTTTAGGTTCCGGATCGGAAGTGAATATAATTTCCCAATCCCTATTAGTTCCGGATTCGGAACTAAATTAATTTTTTTTTTTGAAAATACGTTAACCTAAAATACATGACTAAATTTTTTCGGAAACCTAGCAGGAAAGGTATACTCAATTTTAAAGGGCCGAGACTATATAAATAAAGGGGCAATACCTATATATTCGGGAATTCCATAAAGCTTTGTATTTGTGAAGAAAGAATTGGTGTGTTCGAAGATTCGTGATCCGTCTACAACGAACAGAACAAGACAACAAACAATACAAGGTTATTACTTGCTTACGAGATATTGAATACATGAACTATCATATTTTACAAGATTATTTGGGGTTTTTTATGTGAATTCATTGATTGAGTAATTTGGAGAGATTTGATTCAAATATATTGTGATTTACATTGCAGGAGTATGAACTTGGATCGTGTTCGTATTGTTGGATCGAACATTCGAACATCTACTGAATATAGGGTGTTGATCGAATATTTCATTGAAGTTGCTTCTAATGTCGATGATGCGATGTCCATGTAAGGATTGTAGGAATGATGTGTATCTGGGGGAGCGGGGATTACGCTCACATTTGATTATAAGGGGATCTGAGACTTCATATACCAAGTGGATATGGCATGGGGAAAACGTAGATGTATGTGATGAAGTCAATGATGAATGTCATTAACATTATTAATAAATAGAATTCTTACTATATATCAGAATTAGGGATGTAAATGAACTGAACCGTTTGTGAACAACTCGTGAACAACTCGGTCAAAGTTCGTGTTCGAACTTGGTTTGACCAATTTAAAATCGAACTCGAGCTCATTCGTTAATAAATGAGTTCGAACTTGATATCATAACTCGATAGGCTCGTTGAACAGCTCGAGAATAATATAAGGTTTAATTAAGTTAATGAGCCGAGCCTGTTCGAACGAGGTCGAACAAACTCGAATTAACGAGCTAACGAGCCAAGTTTGAGCATCTCATAGACAACCAAGATCGAGTTCAAATTGAACTTTTTATGTTCAAATGAGCTCGAGATCGAATATGATTTTTTTGTTAGCGAGCTCGGCTCGGCTCGGCTCGGCTCGTTTACCCCTAATTCTATGGATTCATTTTATTTTGGATTAAACAAATCCGTTTCTATATTATTATTTAAACTATATAGAAATATATTAAGTGTTAAATGTCAAAGCAATGATATATTTTATTTAGTAATTAATAAATTATTAATTTACTTCTATTCTTGTTTTGTTAGAGTTGAACGTGGACACAAACTTATGAAAAATCACATTTTATGTTATGTTTTAAATAAATTGTATATATGTTTATCTTTGACCATATGTAGTTTGAATTACTGCCAGAATCTTTTCAATTTATGAATTGGTTGTTAGGTATGAATAATTTACTAATTTTATATTATATATTGTAAGAGTACTAAATCTACAAATAAACATAGTGAATCCATTTCATTTGGACTACTCAGATCTTATTGACATAGTAATTTATACAAAAATTCTGGTATAAAAACATACAAAGATTGTTATTTTCAGTTTCAAATCAAGAGATCATAGATCGAAATGATGGGTTTGAATCTGAACATCGCAATCGGAGATGTCAATGAGCAGCCGGAAACCATGGCAAAGGAGCGACACGGCATCTTTGCTGTAGAAGGCATCCGCAAAAAGAAACACGAAAAGGTTTTCAAAAAAGATTGTCAATTGCTTTTCTGAAAGAAAAAAAAAGAATTCTTTTGATTCTATAACTAATTTTTTATTCTTTTTGCCTAATGATGCAAAATTAAACAGGGTGAAATGTTGTACCAAGTCAAGTGGTGAGTTTGATATAATTGTTCCAATACTTGTTATGTTTTTTTTTATAGTTTTTATAATTTGTATTAATGATTAGGGCATTGATGATATGAATAGATGGTGAATTAGCAATAAATATAGTTCTAAATGTAAAAGTAAATGCAAATGTAAGTCAATAAATATATTGGATAAGAATGAAATTATTAATATTGATTACCATAGTTAAATCTTGGCTAACAGATTCATGTATCAAAACAAATTGAAAATTGCAAGATACGAAGATTGATTGAACTCCACCATTAAATCATTGCTAATCCCATCAAACACAAAACCACCACAATACTTAAGTTTGTATAACAAACGAAATCAAAAAAAATTTATCTAGTTGTTTTTATACTTCTAATTGGACTTTAACTTCACTTTGAATCCTTGATAAGAGAAATCAAGTTTCGTCTTGGTATTTTTACTCCATTATTGTGAACTAGGTAGCAAATACATGCACGATCACTCGTAATCATAACCCATTTGCCCCAAGACGCAAAACACAACATCGAGAAATATGCAGGTAATAATTAGTGAAAATTTCTATAAACCTGCAAATATCTGGGTTAGGGAAAAAATTATGAAAGTAAATAAAAATGTTTTTCATCCTTTAAATAAACCCACCCACAACCACATCTTCAAATTCCCATCTATATGCAAATCCACGAACTCACAAATACAATTTGCTCATCCTTCTCTATCCACCATCTCTCATTTCCAAGAAACTCAGTTCCGGGAAGCACAATGCGAGCGCCGCCGTTGCCTAAGGACTACTCCCGAGCACACGAACTATGCATTTGCCGCTCCTGAAGTGGATGGAATCGCAGGCGTCCATGGACTCGTCAGCGATCGATGATTCTCCGTCCCACGGCGCCGTTACACCACAGTCTTGCAATTCAACATCACACCTTATAGAAGGTAATCGTAAAACTGTCGCATGCGCCCTCTAAAAAACCGTTATTTTAATCGTCTAAGAAACCCTAATCAGCTGTTTTTACTCTTGTTATTTGTTTAGACCGCATTTGTTGGAGTCATTTTGCGTTTCAATTTTGGCTTTTGGCTACTTACTAAAATGTTTTCTGTCCTCATAAGCTCTCCCTTGATACCCTCCTTGGTATCCTCCTTGATTTCCTCCTACTCCAGCTGAAGTCATTGGATGGCTTTGGCCCTGCATTCCCATTGTCTGATATCCCCTAGAGATCCTCATATCATAATACCCTGCAGGTAACTGCTCATTGGGTAACCTCATCGGGGTAGAGACCAAGAATCCGGGTGTTGCAAACAATACCGCCGGCAACGCCGGCCCTAGAGGACATGCCCATCCTCCATGTCTTGTGTTTACATGCAGGTGGTTCGGCTGGAGGTTTCCCGCATCTGCGTTGGTCCTTAGAGGTGGAACAGTTGGAGGTACCATGCTAGAACTGACCTGCATCCTTCTCTCGGGCTCCCTCGGCTTGTCCAGAGCATCCAAGTCGATTAATGGTCTCACGGGTGGAGCATGTCCCCCTTCCTGTTCTCTCCGATGTTGTATCATCTATTGGTGATATAATTCCTTATGAGCCATCATGAAATCTAATGCCGATAGGTCTTCACCCCTCTGTCTTGAGTTGTTCCGAGCCATACCAGGAGGCCTCAGATTGTTTTGAACCGTACTCGTCGGCCTTAGGTTGTCCTGAGCAGTCTCCGTTTGCCCTGTCCCAGGTGGCGCTCCCATACCCAGCTCCACCGGATTGTCTTCAGCCTCATCTTCTTCTCCTTCCGTGATAGGCTCCCCCTCGGTTGGTCCTTCAAGTATGTTTCTTTGCCTTTGTCCTTCGGCTTGCAACTGCAACAATGTGGGATTGTCTTCGTTTTGTATTATCTCCTCTGTATTTGCCACCGTTGAAGCTGGGGTAGCAGTAGATTTTCGAGGCCAACCGGGTCGACGCTTTGCTGTTTCTGCCATGGCTATCGGAAGTAAGAACCCTCAAAGTCGGGTCCCACTGGACGTGCCAACTGATGCGGGGCAATTCCGCACTAGTAATCTGGGTCTTGGATAACTAACGTATCCGAGGGTTTCTAGGTGTTGAGTGTCGATGAAGTAGGCAGGCCGGTAGATCGCTTACTGTTGCGCTTGGATATCCGAACTCTTGGGCCTCGGATGAAACCTGCTAAGAACTTGCTCCTCCGATGCCTGCAAAACAAGCCCCCCGGCGCTACCCTAGGGGTGGTAGCTTCGGTGTGATGATGAGATTTCGTGTACTGAAAGATAAAACTCTATATTCAAGAGTTAGAGAACTTACCTGGAATGGCTGATTGTGGCATTCTTTTATAGGCGTCCTAGAACGCCTTCCTCAACCCCTATTCCTTGCTAACTCATCATTCCTTTTCCTCACCCCCAAGTATGTCTCACGTGAGACTGTACCTCGTATATCTTGCTTAAGATCCTCTCACGTGCCCGTGCATTTTCCTAGCAATTTCCTTAACCAGCTGAGTCATCGCCTTTCCCATTAATAGATGACACATCTTGTATAGGGATGACACTGGGGCGGGTTTGGGGCAGTTACTAGCTATCCCATCCCCATCCCCATCTAATATTTTAAAACCCATCTCCGCCCCATGACCCATGATGGGTACAAAATTAAAAACCATCCCCGCCCCATCGGGTTTTATTATAAAACCATCCCCGCTCCATGACCCGCCCCACTCCATACCCCATGACCCATCCCCGCCCCATGTCCCATCCTCACTCACCTCTTATATCAGTTTAAAATACATTTGTTTATATAACTTTTACTCAAACGCAATAATAATTTTATATTGAGAAATATAAAATCTTTAAAAAGACAAAAATCTCAAACCCAAACAAAAAAATATAATTGAAATCTCACTCAAATTTGAAGCAAACAAGAAGTTTGTAATTATAAAAACGATGTTGAATGCATAAACAAACGAGGAAATGATATATGCATTACTGAAGTTATGTGTCTTAGATGTTGGTGGAATATGATTTGTACAACCATTCCGCAAAGTAATATAAAGGCTTAATTGGTGTTTAGTGAAAAATAAACCCGAGGGTTAGATCTCATTTATCCTGGGTTTTAAAAAGAGGTTCTGAAGTACTGTAATACTTAAAGTTCACATCGATTTCTGCATTTTAGCTAAGCTTTTTCCATAAGGTCCTTTTGAAGCCACTTGTCATACATTCAGCTGATTTTTTTAAAACGAAAAAGGATGTACTTTGCATTTTGTCGTTGATCTGATATGGTGATTACATACATTACTGCAGGTCAGAGATAAGTTTGCTTCACTAAAGAAGAATACCCGAGATGAGATTGTAGCTGAACAAGAAGAAGCAATTTCTTCCCTTCGATTATATCCTCGATGTAGTGTTTTTTGAGTAGAGGGCTTATTTCTGATAGATCTTGAATATACCTTTAAACATTCCACTAATACAAGAAGCATAAATATTAATATAACCTAGAAATATATGTGCTTAAGCCACTTACACGATACAAAGATGTCGGCACAAGAGTTTCATAATGGGTAATCACACCACCAAGATCGAGCTGCTTCAACTACGGAGCATCCTTCGTAAATGGAACTACTACAAGAAGCAAAATCTGGATCACATAAAATTCGCGGGAATAAAAACAGTACAATACTCTAAGCAGTTAGAAATATGAGAACAATTAAATAATAAAAAACACTCCAAAACCCCTAATTTTCAATGGATAACAAAGAAATGAATTCAGAGCAAAAGTACTTGTATGCAAATAATCTAGGAAAATAATCTGACGAGAGATGAGGGTAACTAACTAATTACCTCGTCCAGAAATACAAGACAGACTAATGTGTTCTCAGGAGGCGAAAACACAGACACAAAATTTAAACCGGGAGATGCACCACTTCAGCCATGAATTATGAAAGTTGATATGTCCTGCAAATATATACACAAGCAATAAAGTAACATCGAGTGGCGGAACTTCATAAAAGAAAAGTCTATAGGCATTCAAGTCATGGTAAAGCTAAGATTCTACAATCAATGAATCAACCAAAAGGATGAACTCTCTAAAATTATAAATTCAATAAGCACAATAATAACACAGAAAGCACACATGCACTCAGCAAACTACAGAAAAGGAGACAATTTAGCTTGAAGTGATGTTAGCTTAGACAAAATATCAAATACTTGGAATGCCATTGTGAGTTCAAGATTCTGGCTGTAAAATGTGAGTAAAAACCACCTGCTCGTCGTTCCCAGCAGATGCAGACCGTGGCAGCTTGCAGTTAAACCTAATGCATAAATTCTTGCCAGCAAATCTACTAGACCTGTCAATTCAATCATCCCCTGTATTCAATAAAACCACTTCACAAAAAACAAATCTTGACCTAACACAAAATATAATTAAAACAAAGCAGCTCACATCAAAAGAATGGCCCTTTTGAATAATGCTGAGCTCTGGTCATCCCGTCTCTGAGAATAATGCTGGTGGCCCACCGGAGGCGTCCCTCGCTAACCGCCGAATAAACCTGGCACTACGATGGGTACAAATGCGAGATGTGCCAGAGAATTTGAGATCTCCGGAGGGCGCCGAACTGAATCCTCGGACTGCGAAATCCTTCTTTGTTTTTCAATTCGATAATTGCTTCGGTTGGTTTAATATCTTCACCGATTTCGCCAAGAAATTGGAGTCCAATTGAAAATCAATGAAGAAGTTACGGGACAGAAGAGGAACCTGGCTGATTAGGATGGTAAATCGAGAACATTACGAAGAAGAGGAGGAAGATCGGAGAAAGTAGAAAAGCAATAAGAAACAAACCTCAAATGACGTCGTTTCAGGCACGTGGGGGGTTTTTAAAAATAGGAAAATCTGAGAAGAGGGAGATACCAAAAATTGACCCAATATTTATTTAAGTTTACTCTAGAATTAGCAAATTACCACAACCGTTGGATTGGATGGATGGAAAGGTCAAGATCATGGGTAAAAGATGTGTTAATTGATCCTTCATCCTTCCATTCATACTACTATATATATAGTATTGATCCTTCATCCTCCATAGAAACCCTTAGCCATCTACTTCCTGCTCCGCCCGCCTTCATCTGGATCGGTAAGGTGACATGGAAGATCAGAGTATTATTGCTAGAAAATAAGCATGGAAGATCAGAGTACTATTGCTAGGAAATGGATAGACAAGAAAATAAGCAATTACATATTGCCGCTGCCGATTCTCCCTCCCGATTTGGCCGCCAAATTGTTGTCTCTACTCCAAAAGGCTAATTCCGATGGGAAGCTCAAGACCGATGTCGATGGGATCACCATGGACGTCTGCAACGGGAAGGCGGATCTGGTAGTGATGGCTATGGATGCCCGAGATTTTGATTCCTTTGCTCATCTCCCCATCCTCTCACTCACCAGGAAAGTTGCTTACTTTTTCACCGAACGTCGTTATATTTCCGAAATTTCTGCCTCAGTAGCTTGTTTTATCAAAGGAAGCTCTGTGCAGGAGGAGCTTCGGCAACTGGTCATGGTATTCCACACGTCACCTCCTTATTTGAAATTGACTTGTGTGTCAGGGCTGTTTGTAGCTACTATTGTTTTATTTGGGATTCTCATTCTCTGTGCCCTTCTTTCTGTGCTTATGAATTTGTAGTGTGTAGGTTCATATGTGTCTTTTGGTGATTTAATGCTCTATTGCCTGTAGGTTCATAAATAAAAGTGCTTGTAATCAGAAATCAGTCCTTATTTTTGGGATTCTATTGACTGGAGTATTTGTTAATAAGTGCTTGTAATCAGAAATCAGTCCTTATTTTTGTTTTGTTTTTAATGGGGTGAGTCTGTAATGATTTCATCTTGGTCATTAGGCTGGATACAAGATAGCCTTTGAAGAGAATCCCGACTTTTCTGGTTTGAAAAGAAGACGTGATTCTTATGAAGAAACTGGTATGTAACATTCTCTTTTATTTATTTATGCCAAAACTTATACTGGATATTTACCTGTATATAATTTAAATGGTGTATTGTGTTTGCAGTGGGAGACACTCCTGACTTTGCTGGTGTTCAATCAATGGTAGTACTCTTTTCGTAACATTAAAACTAGTTTCAAACATGGAACACACAACATGTATTTAGAATTTCGCTGCTTATTTGGTTGTTTTTTATACTCAAGTCTGAGTTGCCAGTCATGATGGGAGGACCTTCGACCCACTTCGCGGCAGCACATTTGATTGATGTTGCCTTCCTTCTCGACTCTCTCAAGATGGGAATCAAGGAGGTCACCCAAGCTCTCTGTAGTAGTGTGATGCCTTTAGACATCGTAATTATGGCTGCAGATGCAAAAAATCTTGACCTCATGCTCCATCTTCCCATCCTCGCTAAATTCAAGGGAGCTTCTTGCATTGTCGTTCCAAATACGAACTGGCTTGAGGTTTATTTCGGATTCCCTCCCGAATATGATCCTGTATGTTATGTTTCTTCTTCGAACCATCCCGCTTTAGCTCATAAACGGAAGTCCGTCGAACTGACCTTCGATTTGCATTTGGTATTCTTCGCACATCAATGTAAATATTATACTTTCCTCTTGATTTTATTGTTTTTAGTTACTTATATTTACAATATGCTACTCATTAGAAAAAGTCGGGCCCAGGCTTTGAACCGCTGCTGAAGTGCTCATTTCCCACTTCTCAACGTATTACGGGTAAGGTTCTCTTTTCTCTGGTGATGTATTTTGTACCCTCCAGGCTCTTTGGCTTATTTCTTTACTAATAAAAGATTGTTTTATGATATTAACGAAGCTTGCCCCTGGTGTGGTCGTACCTTTCCCGATAAAGATTATCTTGCTGGGCACGTGAATTACTGTCGTGAGGAATCTGTGATCTTCTAAATCATCTAATCGAGTGCAAGAGACTCAAGGCCGTCTTGCGAGGGGCTTATCGTGGCTGTTTGTATTATTTATTAATAAACATTCCTATTGCTGTAATAATCATTTGTGCATTTTGTTGCGGATAAGCGACGAATACACGCGCAGCGGAACGCATAAACACGATGGATCTAACTAGTAATTGACAAGATTCAAAGGAAATTCAAAGAAGATTCAAGAACACGAGATTTACCCAGGTTCGGTGTTTCCACCTACGTCCTGCAAGAATGGTTTCACTAGAATCACAAACAAGATTACAAGGTTTACAACTCTCTCTCAAGATCTCACCTTTCTCATGTTTGTTCTAGCTCTTGTTGGTATCCCCCCAAGGCTCAGGAGCCTTATCCGTTTCTTACATTTTTGCTCCCTTTTAATTTCCTAAGTCTCTCCCCCTCTATTTATACTAGAAAAGTCTTGACTTAGTCAACCCAAATTTTCAACCCAAATTTTCAGCTCAAAATGCTCTAGCCGAGCATCCTAGGCTGAAAGTCCGGAACGTGCATTTTCCCTTCATTCTTCCAAGTTCAGCCTCATTTGCTCGAGCCGAGCCTCCCGGGCTGAACTTCAAATAAAGCCACACACTCACAAATCTCCACCTTGGCTTTATGGACACCAAACAACCAACAATCATCAAGTATCTCTTTTCTCCACACCCACTCCTGGATGCTGAACACTATGATATTTGATCAAGTCGCAACATGTCTCACCTTGATCTCCAATTCCACCTTTGTAGCCATATCCGCCGGATTCTCGCCCATGTGTATTTTCTCTACAATGAACTCCTCGACGAAGACATCTCGAATGAAGTGTAGCCATTTATCCTCACCTTCATTCCCCATTTCCGTAGTTAAAACCAACACTAGAAGTTTCCACAAACCGAAGAACCCACTTCGTTGCCTCCCAATGTTCACTACTTGGGTTTGTCTTAAACCGGCTTACAAGGCTTCCTGCACGTACTAAGTCCAACCATGTGCACTCCATGGAATACATGAGACTTCCAAACGACACTTGTATAAGGAGTCCGCTCCATGCTCGTTCGACCCTCTTTGGTCTTCCACGACATCTCCGCGGAGAGTTTACAATGAGTTTCCAAAGGTCTTTTAACCACCTTTGCCTTCAACACCTCGAACTGACCCACCACCTTCCAGAGATAATCACACTGAGACACAAATCCACCGCGCCTCTTATCCCGCATGATTTCCATCCTGGAAGACTTCTCGGCCATTCCCATGTTTCTCATTTCCAACTCACTACTCCATACATTTTCCAGCTATGAATTTCATTCTTGTATTTCACCGCTACATGTCATCCATAGCAACAAGAATTCTCCAAAGCTTTTCACCCCACTTGATATAAACACAACTATGAACTCATCAAATCTAAGATACCACTGTCCAGGGATTATCTCAAAGCCACAAAGAGATTTCCTAAGGAGACATACATTTTCCTTCACATCCAACCTTGATTAAACCTTTCGGTTAAGCAATGTTTCCGCTCCTCAAGAGTTCCATGAAGTAAAATCGTCTTCACATCCATTTGCTCAAACTCTAAATCATACCTGATTTACCATCGCGAGCAAAACCTCGACGTGTGCTTCACCACGGGGGAGTATTTTTCATTACAGTCTACCCCTTTCCTTTTCCGTGAAGCCCTTAGTCACCAACCTCATTTTACACCTAGGCTTTTCAAACCCCATAATGCCTTCTCTCCATTTGATCACCCATTTACAACCAACTACCCGTTAGTTTCTAGATATGTCCACTAGTTCCCGTGTTTCTCCTCAAGTGATGTCATTTCATTCTCCATTGCACACTTCCAAGACTCGTGCTCTTTGCTTCTCATCGCCTCTAGATAAAATCTAGGTTCCGAGTTATCTAACTCCTCGGCGGAACCAAAGCAAAATCCAATGCATAAGCATTACTATACCTCTTCGGTGTCTGGGTCTCTCACTCATAGGTCGATCCCTTATCAAGTTGTATGATCCAAGTCCTTGATCACGTCATGATCCCTTCCACCTTGATCATCAACACCAGGCTCCCTATCATCAATGCCATCATTTTTAACCTTCCAATATTCACTACATTTCCCCAATAGCTCCACCTCAACTTCAACCCTTTTTCTAGCAACATCATTGCTATCCTTGGTTACTTGAGTTGCTACGGCCATGTAGTACACTACATTTCCCCAATAGCTCCACCTCAATTTCAACCCTTTCTCTAGCAACATCCTTGCTATCCTTGGTTCGTTGACTCGCTACGGCCATGTAGTATTCGGACTCTCTAAAAATCGACATCCTAGCTATCAATGCCATCATATTTACCTTCTCGATCTTCACCACACTTCCCCAGTAGCTCCACCTCAATTTCAACCCTTTCTCTAGCAATACCCTTGCTATCCTTGGTTCCTTGAGTTGCTATGGCCGCGTAGTATCCAGACCTTCTAAAGATGACATCTTTGTTATCAATGTCTTCGTCTTCACCCTCCCAAACTTCACTACCATTCCCCAATAGCTTCACCTCGATCTCGACCCTTTCATAGCAAACTCCCTGCTATACTTGGCCACATTGAGTCGCTATGGTCTTGTAGTATTTGGACCCTCTGAAAACGATATCCCAACTATTGATACCCAATGAATCTTTACCTTCACTGTTCCATTATTTTCGACCCTTCACACCTACTCAGTATCCAAGAAACATACTTCTCCTCGCTCTGGGATCATTATTTGTCTCTACTTGGTGTATAGAACCTACACAACCAAACACGTAACTTGTCGAGTTTAGGATGTAAACCACTCCACACTTCTTCAAGTGTCTTACACTCCAAAGCCACCAAAGAAAACCACCTTCGGGAAACCGGCTTCGAATAACATGCATCTCACCCTCCCAAGAAGAGTTCTGGTTCATCCTCTCCACAAGGCCATCTTGTTATGGGGTTCCATGATCAGTCTTATACCAAACTATCTCATTTCCTTAGCATGCCGGTAAACTCATCTCCCAAGAACTTCGAACCATTATCCGTCCGAAGCTTCTTGATCATTCTCCCCGTTTGGACCTCCACTATCTTCTTCCAACCCATGAACTTGCCAAAAGGCCCCGTCATTAGATTTCAAGATGTTCACCCAAACTTTACGAGAACGTGATGAAATACCTACCTCCACCTAGAGTTTGCGATCTTGACGGCTCCCACAAAGCCGATTGCACCTAACTCAACGCATTCCGAGTCACCTCGACGGAGTATGCAAACTTTACCCTTGTGTCTTTGCCATAACTACAACTCCCGCAAAACTCTATGTTGCCAAGCTTGTCACCCCTAACAACCCTTGCTTATTCAACTCCTTTAACCCTCTTTCACTTCCATGACCAATTCGTTTGTACCTAAGGCTTACCAAAGAAGTTTTCCCTACCTCCACAGTAGTCGCTAGATCACCTACCACCCTGCTCTCGTGAAAACCCACAAATGCAGCCTTGGTGACTATCTACACCTTCTTTCGACCTTTCTAACAAATGCCCTTTTGGTACCAAGTGAAATTAAGTTTCTACGCAATCCCGAGACTCACCTCCGTCAAAATCCACTCCATCCCACCACGGGTCTCGATTCTCACTAAACCAATTCCCACCACCTTCCATGACTTGTTGTTCCCAAGCACTACTCCACTCAAAAGGTGCTTTCGTAACTTTCAACCAACCTTCATTCGGTGTCATGTGGATGAGCAAACGGAGTCCATGATCCAACTTTCATCCGAGCAAGAGATCAACACTACAAGGACCTTGAAGTCCTCATATCCTTGGTCCGAGCCTTGAGCTACCGATACTTGACCATCTTTATCCTCGTTTCTCTTAGTAGTTACATCTCCTCGATTCCCCGAGTTCCAAGATTCCTACTTCAACATCTTCTTACCTTTGAAATATCCCTTGTCCGACCTCCCTTGGTGCACCACCAAGTCGTCGCCACTAGTAGACCCCATCTCCATCCGTCCTCTTGTGCTCCTTATACTTTAAGGCCCCTACAACACCATCAAGGGTGATATCTTCCCTCCCATGTTGTAGGATGTCAACCATGTGCTCCAACCCTTGCCCTTTCGCCACCTTGAATGTGAAAAAACCGCGCCTTGAGAAATAACCATCGTGACAATGTCTTCGTCATGCAAAGGGACCCTAGCTATAACCACACCTCCAAACCCGACTTGCAATGTACCACCCCACTCAACACTTTCCACAAAGCTAAGAGCCATGTGTTACAACACATTTTCCCTCTTCGCCTCATCCCGTGTAGAGAGAGTTTCCCCACTCCCGAAAGAGCATTGACAAGCCCCATACCGCCTAGAAGTGCTAGCATCTTCACCCTTCATGAACCCATAGTCATCCGACCTATCAAACTTCTCAATATCGACTTTACAAGTCTCCGCAATCACAAAACAAGCACAGACTTACAAGAGACAATTTATCAAACACCTTGTGGGCACAAACTAGACAACACAAATCTTCCACAAACAATGCTCTGATACCAATTTGTTGCGGATAAGCGACGAATACACGCGCAGCGGAACGCATAAACACGATGGATCTAACTAGTAATTGACAAGATTCAAAGGAAATTCAAAGAAGATTCAAGAACACGAGATTTACCCAGGTTCGGTGTTTCCACCTACGTCCTGCAAGAATGGTTTCACTAGAATCACAAACAAGATTACAAGGTTTACAACTCTCTCTCAAGATCTCACCTTTCTCATGTTTGTTCTAGCTCTTGTTGGTATCCCCCCAAGGCTCAGGAGCCTTATCCGTTTCTTACATTTTTGCTCCCTTTTAATTTCCTAAGTCTCTCCCCCTCTATTTATACTAGAAAAGTCTTGACTTAGTCAACCCAAATTTTCAACCCAAATTTTCAGCTCAAAATGCTCTAGCCGAGCATCCTAGGCTGAAAGTCCGGAACGTGCATTTTCCCTTCATTCTTCCAAGTTCAGCCTCATTTGCTCGAGCCGAGCCTCCCGGGCTGAACTTCAAATAAAGCCACACACTCACACATTTGTTAGCATGCACCAAAACATTACTTTTCTTCCGTAAAACATTACTTTTCTTCCGGTATCAACGGGATGCTATTTGGGGCTGTTTTCAACAAGCCTTCGGTTTCAGATGGATACAATGATTGGTATGTGTTGATCTCATGGATTCTGCATCAAAACTTTTGGAAACGGTTGGATCTTCTTTCACCTTGGAGCAGAAGAGGTAGTGTCTGTATGGTGCTTTGTTTCTCCCTCCTAGAGGTTGTCTGTTTTACAACTTTACTAGTGGGGTTGCCCGCGCTACGCGCGGGTTGTGTTTGTTTGTGCATAATTGTATATATTTCAAGTATTTCACAAACGATGATTGTTTGGACTATCATTGTTTTGATTATGTTCAGCTTCGTCTCAACAAATGATGGGAACCAAATCCAATTATAAAGTCAAACTTCACACATGAGACAGTTGCAAAAATAAGCAAACAAATCAACTGAGCCAATATTTTTCTATTTCAAAGATAGTTACAGACTACTAAGAGCAAAGCCAGAAGCGAGATGGAAACAAAATTAAAAGATTTTATTCAATATATACTTAAACATGTACAGTTACAGTCACATGTAAAGATTTTACTTTCATATCCAGCAATAAGATCATTTATGATCCTGATGAAAACTCTTTCTTTAATGACCGAGGTTCAATCACAATAAAAGAATACACGACATTAGTACATAACTGCATGGTAAGTAACCTTTCCAACTTTTTGCGCTACTGACCATGTTTTCAAAAAGAATCATCCCATCATACACTGAGCATATCTAATCAAAAGAAGACACTTCGTCCCGAACAAAGAACAGGCCAGAAGGACCATCATTAGGCAGTAGAGCTAATCTAGCTGGACTTTTGGTTGCTTCTTCTGCAGTTACATTACCAGTGTTGCAGTTTAGATCAGTTTTCACAAAACCTGGGCAAACACAATTTATAAGAAAAGTTGGGTGCTTTTTAGCAATAATCCTGGTATATGCATTCACGGCTGCCTGGGAAACTGCATATGCTGACATAAAAGGAGGCCATTGGTTGGCTTTGAGTGAGTTATTTTGAAAATCCTTCAGAAATGTTTTCAGCACCACCTCCACCTCCACTGGTTTGGTATGTACTGACAGTGACATGTGAAATGAGTAAGAGCTACTTATAAGCATAATACTGTATTATATTTAGCTGTGATAAAAAATTCATACCAAGGCAAATACTTGGTAAACTCATCCCTTCATTTTTCCAATCTGATATAATGCGTCAGAAGTATATAGTACCTTTAAGTTTCCCATTGAGGAAGAGACGTTTACAATCCTTGGTGCATCAGACAAGTTAAAAAGAGGAAGAAAGGCTTCGATCATTCTTTTGGTGCCATAATAGTTTGTCTCCAGACATTCTACTGCCAAGTCATATGTCTCGGTTAAGATGCCATTCCAATCAATATGTGATCCATCTGGCTGCATCAACAAACAGAATGATCAACAACCAGCTATACTCAAGGAGTACACTGATAATAACATGACATTTGATTAGTTGACAACTTGAAATACTTAGTGATGATGATACAAGTAAGATTCTAGAAAAACAAAGCAAAAGTACCACCACAGTTGTTCATTATATTTCCAAAAAACAATTGCAGAATTACATTATATCGATATTGAGTTCCAACAAAGAAAAAGTACTACAAATCCTCTATGGAACCATGGTCTTCAAATGCATTTCATTTCCAGCACCTGAAAATTAGCGGAAAACATTTTAACCGTGGAAAATGGAATTAAGCGAAATCCTGTGTTTCAACATATAACCATAAAAGATCAAAAACAAAACAGAACAAATCACAATTTCCCTATTTGCAACCGAAGAATTTGTTTCCATTTTAAACCACCATAGCATGAATCATTCCTATGTGCTAATATGGAGACTTCTCAGTTAAACAAACATGACGGACAAGCATCAGAAAACATATCTATTGGACTAATTAATATGTATTGATTCAAAGTTTGAAGATAAATAGGTGAGAGATTAAAGCTACCTGCACAGTCAGTCTTCCCCGTACCATAAGTCGCAATCTAGCACAAGCTCCTGTTAAAAGCCGCAGTACAGGAGTTAGTTCAGCATTCTCTGAAAATTATAGAAACTTTTTATCAGTCAAATCCTTAATTTTTATACAATGCCTAGCCTGTAATCAAAAAAGGTCAGAGCTTCAATGTATATTTGCAGCGACAAGGACCCTAGAGTAAACCGACCTCATCGTATGTAAACCAGAATGAACAATCATTAAGCAATAAAGCAATATATTTAGCATGATAGAATCTGGACTTGTTATGCCATGATTATGACAACAGAGCATTAGTGAGATAATAATGTAGAATTTAAATGTATTATAAAAGTCATCCCTGAAATTTTGTAATGCTAAAAAAAAAGTAAAGAGAACCAAACGCAACTAATTCTCATAAACACAACTGAAATTTTGAGCAAAAAAAGAACATCAGGCTTCTAATTCTCATAAACGTCTACAAAGTATAAAAAAAAGTAAGTTGATAGTTGATGCATTCTTCCTTGGTTTTCTCAAAGAAACTAAAAATCTTTCAGCTCAACATAAACGTCATAATAATCCCAATCGCAGCACACAGGGAATTAGGATGAGATGAGCATAAGTTTTCAACAATTTCACGATGTATATAGTTTTTTAACTACATGTTTATATCTACTGAAGAGGATGTGGGACTTTGTATATATCTTCTTTTTTAAGTATATTATAGGTACCTAACAAAGTGACAACAGCACAAGAAATGAATACAAACTGAATCGTAAGTTTTCTTCTTAATATACCTTGACTGAAGTCCTTGCTTCAATAAGTTTCTTGATACCACGCAAGTGAGAACAAAAAACAAAATGAGACGTGTATATTTTAACAGGTTTAACTCTTACAGTTAAACACAAAGTGGTAACTGAAAAGCAATGGCAAAAGGATGGGCGACTGTACCAGCTAGAAAGTTATCTTGGTAGCTTCAGACGATGTCCACCATAGGTCCTGAAATCAGTATATTGCCGGATGCAAGCATAACCTGCAAAATGAGTGAAAGAGAACGTAGAAGGCGGAAGGCTGGAGAAGAATCCTCTGATCTGAAAACCTCAAAAGAGTGATATAATTTAGAATTGATCATAATCTGAAAACAAAACAATGGGCACATGCAATGCAACTACATAGATTACACAATATAAAAATAATTTAAGCACAAGCAGAAATCATCATTTGTAAGAAATCTATCTAACCTAAAAATAATCAAACACCTCGCATGAAAACAAAGTCAAACATATTCATAATCAGAGAACAATTCAAACAAAACCGGATTAAACAGAGGTAATCTCTGCAACACCAGTTCTAATGAACATGAGTTGAACACTTTTAGATTCAAAGAAGCAGTTTTGCATGTACACGAAAATATGAAGCATCAGCTCCTGGCGCATACATTTCCACCCCTGCCAAGTCCCACTTTTAGAATTTTGTAAGAAGTCCAAACTTTCTCAGATTACCATGTCATTAGATGATCAGATTACCAATATCAGTCCCATGCCTTGAAATTCTACAATATCAGAGAACCATTTCTAACAGGAATCACATGCAGGATAAATCTTAACAGGATCAAGAAAGAGGGAAAAATAGTTCTTTTCATCCACCTTACATGCATCAAAAGACTCGGAAAAACAGGACTACTGGTTAAAATTAAAGACACGAGGCATTCGAAAACCAACATACTGAAAACAACCATTTGAAGTCATCAAATCACTAAAAGTATCATCAACCTTACACTCACACGAAGAATTACAAAAATGGGACACTTAAAGCAAATTAAGGACTAAAATGATTCCAAAAACCATTAAAAATCGCCAGTTCAAATAGATCAAAGTAGCATTCTTCTATCTACTCTAGTTGTCATTGTCAAGTATCATTCTTCTACTCTCGTTGTCAAATATCAAACTTTGGGACTGGAAGTAATCATTCCACACAAATAGCCTCTAATCCCAGATAAATGACAAAATCTGTGATGAGTCATTTCAACATGAGGCAACTTTTGCATCTTACATAATCTCAAATCATATGAACAAACAAACAAGTAAACAAAATTCAGAAGACCAAACACAAATCAACACATTCACACTTCCTAGGAACCTTCTTGGAGCAGTCAGAAAATGGCAAGAAAAATACAAAGTGTCTCAATTCTCAAGTGAGTGAGAAAGAGGACTGAACTAAGCCAAAAGTTGGTTTTCAGACCAATAAATAGCAGTACTCCGGCTGAAAACCACTTTGAGGGGTTAAAAAAAGAGGTTTTTGGACTGTGGAAATGTAATCTAATCAGTGGACTAAAATAATAATGGAAAAATACAGGGCATTGGAATGGTGCTAATTTTACTCGTCTAGTGTTTCTGTAATCAATATACAATGTCCATGCGATAAGACGTAACAAAGAACGTCCAGTTTAAAGCCAGGACCAAAGGAACCAACAACAATCATTCAAAAGCAAAATAGGGTAGAGGATCGACACATCAACATAAGTATATTTGGCAAATTATCGAACACCTTGTATGCAAGAAAATCAAAAAATTTGAAACGATGCACACCAAGCCGAAAAAAGTAGTCAGCGGACACCGAAAAAAGCAGTCAGTGGAAATTAAAACATAATAGACAAACAAGAATTAAAAAGTAGGAGCACAAACCGGTTACGTGTACAAACTCAAAAAGATCCATCATAATCTGCGGAAGACCGGCCAAGGCCAACACACATCTGGACATAACCTTCTGTCGAAAGAATGAACTGACAGTCAGAGATGAATAAATGAAGGCGGCAAAGAAATAAAGATGATGGTGGAATTCTCTGGGCTAGAAAAGAGAAGGCGGTGGAAAATGAAAATGCAGGACGTGAGGTATGGAAATTATTTTAAAAAACGACGACCATATTTGGTACTGTAGAAAAGCGCATCCGCGCGTTTAAGATAAAGTAGATAGATATGCAATACAAATTATCTAAAATATATGTTGCTTCCTGTTTACAATATTATACATAAGCTAAAAATGTACATGAATAACATGCACGAAGAACTGATCAACACGGGAAAAACATTTTTTTCACAACAGTCAAATGAACTTTTAACAGAATGCGATTAGAAATCTTGTTCTACTGACCTTCATTGCATCATTCTAAAACTCTGACATCCACACTAACATGTCCAAACACCTTGGCCGAAATCAGCCCATTCTTGATAGGCATTATTACACCTCGCACGGCACAAGAACATTCTTGCCTCAACAAGCTCAAAAGAGCCTCAGCACTCTGCAAACAGGAGAGAAATCAAATTCACAGCTCAAAATACACAAACTTCCGCACAGCTGAATGCATAAAAGCAGTCTAAGGATGAGTATAAACTGAGGAAAACAAACAATTATAGCTCGTGTCTAGTGCGTGCAAATAGATGCCTACATCTAAATATTTGAGTAACTTTAGGGTTCTTCTTCCCAAATGAATCAGCCACAGAAGTATATATGCTCCAATATCATCACAGCAAAAAATAGCATACCTCATAAATTATAATTTCAACCATCTGCTTCATGGCGGGTTTGATAGTGATCTATGTGGCAGGTTCGTCAACGGTAAAATCTGGGTTGCAAAGGCAGACCTAAGAACAAGCAAAACTCCAAGATTAAAAACCTGAAGATAATATTCCTGAGAAGAAGTCATCAAAAACCTTTTAATTACCATCAAGTTTCTTTCATAAAGCTAAATGCAATATCCACATCTACTCTAACAATATCTTCCCGTCTACTCAAAACCCAAAACCGGTAACCACTGGTTTTAGTTTTTCAATTTCAACTGCATCATCTTTGCAGGAAGTATACTCCTCACTTGTCAGAAATATTTTAAGCTAGGGGAGTGAGTGGAAACCCACATGGCCCTTCATTAGGCACGAAGGAGATCCCAAACTGATTGAAATTTGAGGGCATCAAGAAGACTGGCTGATATTTGAGGGCATTATCAAGAAGACCTCAATTGCAAACGGAAAGTCACATTCTTTATGTTGGCGATGAAGGAAATTAACTGATGAATATTAACTGATGAATATTAACCAAAAATACTACACTTTTATTTTGAAGTACCAAATATACTATACTAATATCCTTAGGAGGGAAAATATCATTACCAGGGGAAATTTTAAAAATAGAAAGCCCCAACCAAGAATGGTCTACTGTGGAAAAAAAAATGGAGAAAAGAATGAAGGTCCAACAATTACTATAAGAGAAATGTTATACGATAACAAACAAGTAATCGAGGGCCAAGTTTTAGATGTCCAAGTATTTGTCTCCCAGAGATAAAATGTTCCATCAAAATCTGCAACAAAGCAGTAATCTCCAAAAGGCGACCATTTAACCATTGATATTCCCCCTAAACCACATTGATTAATAACATTCTAACATAAACCTTATATCTGATGCAGACAGAATATGCATTGCTTCTATAACTTACTGAATTAAAGCAGGTAAAAAAATTCTCACCATCTAACACACTATTAAAAGTAAAAAAAAGACACAAAATTCTGGTTTCTGTGCAACGTAAAGGCTAAAGCTTAGGAAATTCTGGTTTCTTCAAGATTTATCTAACTATAGCTACTTCATGAGAATGAGAAAATGAAAAGGCCAGGAAAGATAATGCGGATTAAACCTACAATCATAGGATCAGAAGAAAAGGCACCGCGCCATCATCTTTTAAGAGAAATAACACCACCAGCAGAATGCCGATTGAGACGGCGAAATAATGTCTCCGATAATAGGCCTCACCCTATTCGCCACCACCTTCGATGCCAACCGGTACACCACATTGCATAGATTGACCGGTCTGAACTGAGTGATCAGCTCATGCTGCGATACTTTCGGAAACAATATAATATGGGTGTAATTAACCCTAGGGTGTAAGTCACCCTTATTCATAAAATCTAAAACACATGCAACTACATCTTTCTTAACTACATGCCAGAATTTCTGAAAGAAAATGGGGCTCATACCGTCTGGCCCAGAGGCCTTGAGAGAATGTATCTGCTTCACCGCCTTGGAAACCTCCGCCTCTGTGTATGGCCTGATCAGCTTCCCCGCCATTTCTTGTGTGACCTTCTGAGGCATTCGTTCCAGAACCTGCCTCGTTCTCCTCTCATCCGGCTTCGAAGACGAGAATAGTCCCCCAAAATAGTCTACAATGATCTTCTCCATACTCACAGCATCCGAGCGCAACACCTGTGCCGCATCTTTGAGGCCTGAGATGTGATTCCTCGATCGTCGGTTTGTTGCGAAACGATGGAAGAATCTGGTATTTCTGTCCCCTTCTTTATACCAGTGTTGTTCCGCTCGTTGTCTCCATTTTATCCCCTCCGCCTCCTGGAGAAAACTGTACTCCTGGTAGGTATATTCCAATTGTATGCTAATGTCGTGCTTAAGTGCTTAACTCTACGTTTAACTTCCCTCACATTTACGCATATTTGATTATGAGAAGATCTTGGGTGAGACTTGTCCTTGTGGAGACCAAGGGTCAGTTTGTAATTTATATAATCTTGGCGCCACAGTATAAGACACGCTAAACATTAGGGTCTGAAATGCAAATAATAAAACTTAAGAACGGAAAAGTTGCCCCTTTCTTCTCCGGCGGCCCCAAACCCAGATCCTCCGACCCCAAATCAATTTCTGGCGAACAATTCGATTCCTCCGACTTCTAGGCTTCTCCGTCACCAAACCCAAATTCGATGCCAAGCTTCTCCCAAGCTCAGCGGCACATTTTCGTAATTGATCACGAACGACAACTTCATTCCCCAAATCTGCTCTGCAGCAGCAGCGCAATTTGGTTCAGGCACGAAGAAGCTCAATCAAAATGGGGCTGATTTGCTTTTGTTTTTGGTATAAAAACAAAAGCTTTGCGGCGGCGGCGCAATTTCTACTATTTGTTTAAATTTTTGGGCTTGAAAAAACTGTAAAAAAAAATCAATCAGAATAAGAACAAACTCAAATGATAACTGAAAAATATCAAGTAAATATCAAGAGATCAAACAGAATAATATCAAGATCAAGTAATAATTGAAAAAAGGTCAAAGAAATAGAATATTACAATAAAACTTAAAAAGAATTATGGAATTCTGGTCAAGCTCAATGTGATGGAGCATTTAGTGTGTTGTCTTGATATTGTAATCAAGATTCTTAAGTATGTACTGTTGTACCTGAGTATTCTTTTGTTAATATATTTGGTAAAAGAATATTAATATAAATCAAAAAGCTCAAGTGTTTAAAATAAAAAATCAAAGAAAAAGATAAAAAAGTCAAGTAATAAACATAAAAGATCAAAAAAAATAAAAAAATCAAACAGAAAAAGATCAAACTCAAGTTATAACTGAAAAAAAAAATCAAAGAATAGATTAAAAAACCAACCAGAAAAAGATCAACAATCAAGCGATAACTGAAAAAAATCAAGGAAAAACTTAAAAGGATCAAATTGAAAAAACTGAGACGCTGAGAACGGGAAACAAACGAATGTGAATAAAATCAAGCAGACTTGATATTAATTGATGAACTCGCATAGTAAATACTAATCATTTCCAAGCTTTACTAATTTACCTGAGAAAATGATGCACTGGAGTTTGACTAACAAACAAAACGAATTAATCACTGATCATGAGATTATCGGCAATCTGCATATAGTGATTTAGGCCAAATTCACTTAGAAATCCCACCAACCCATGTCGGAATGTACTTGGAAACCACCCAGAACTACGCAATCCGGCATCAGCATCATCATTCCTCCGGTCATATCCTGCAGCGATCTTCCCGGCATCCCAAAAGCCATTTTAGCAGCGACGGCGGTGGCAAGGATGGCCTAGACGTAGCCTTTGCTTTCGTCAGTGGCGGAATCCATTATTGGGATTTTTCGGAAGAATCAGCGGCAAAAGTTTTCATGAAGAATCTAGAAATGCGGAGATCGCGAGGAAGAAGATGGATTGGGATGAAATATACTATGTTTACATACAAGCCCCTATAATCTCGCGTGTTTTGCATACGTACCATAAAACTTATTATAGTCCCTAGTCTCTATAGAGACAGGTCTCAAATGAGAATTTCTATTTGATTATTCATACTTTTACCGTGTCGATGATGATTCATATCTGATTCACGGTTTGTAATATTGTGAATTTTGTGTGTAGTCCATGATTTTAGGTAGAACATCATTTTAGGTAGAACATCATTTTAGGTAGAACACTATCTCGTGCCAACGATTCCCAGACTACATTGTGATTAGAAATTTTTTCACATTCCAAAAACTGGTGTTTGACTAGTAACATATTTAATTACTTTTACTTCTAAAAAATACTTATATATAATGGAATTAGAAAAACATAATAATATTATGACGGAATTCAATCATCAAAATATTATATGTAATATTATAACATTTAATTTGATTTCATTCCTCATCCATATATAATGTTTGAATAGTAATATCATATTTACCCTTTGACCATACATCTAGTAAATCTAATATGATTTCTCTAAAAATGAAAAAGGGAAATTCACATAATAGTTTCAGTTATAATCTACAATAAAATATAAAATAAACTCAACTAAAGAAGCAATATAAACTAGATATGTACAAAAATCACATATCACGATTCTTCCATTTTTAAAAGTGTTATTTAATCTCTATGGTTTAAATTTTCACTTGGATTCTCAAGAGTTTTTTTTTATCTTTAGCAATAGTATGTAAGGTTTTTAAGCATGAAAGTATGAATAATTTTGATACTTTATAAAAAGGTTGTAGGAATAAACCTTATCACTTTGTCCCAGCCATAACTGCACACTTTTTGGTCAATTTTTTTAGAGCATGTTTGACCGTGAATAACTTTATTTTTATACATTATTATGGTCTAAAACTTTTATGGCTAAAAAATAGAGCGCATTGTGAATCTAACCATATCCCATATGATATTATTATTGGTTTTTCTAACGTATGCCCTTGGGCATATGATAAATCGATCAGACAGTGGTATATTTTGAATTATCTCTAACCATTCCCGACTCGCACGTTCGAATATAACTTTATCCATCGCAATTTCATTACGTACCCACAAACCAAACGCCTCTTTACCAATAATATTAATTAAATTAAAAAAACCCCAAACTAAACCTACTTCGATGCGATAAATAGTATCGTTGGAAAATCGTACATTTGTTTGTTATTTTTCGCCGTCCGATTCAAAACAAACATTTTGTGCCGTATGATTCACAACCACTTATCTCAACCAATTTCGTTTCGTTGCCGTTTTTAAATACGTTCATTGGCGCACTTTTACCTGGTATTTTCGCGCCATTCCAACTTTTTTTTTTTTTGGATAAACCACTATAGTGGAGGGATGTATATTGGCTTCCCCATGCCTTTAAAAATTGTAGCAAAAATAAAATTACAAAGTAACCGCATCAAAAAGATGACAGTTGAAAAACTAAAAATCCATAAAGGATTCAAATTGGTATTAGAGTTTAAAAAAACTCTAAACCGAAGCTAAGTAAGCTTCCAAAAAGAAATGAGATATCTACATATATCCCTTCTATGCTCAAAGAGCCTAAATGATGAGAGGCCTAATGAGTAGAAATCTATATGTCCACTTGCTTGTTAGAGAATTCGAAACGCGAGGCAACTCAGACTCAAATCAGCCTATGGATAAGGACTTAAACTCAAAAGACAGTCTCGGATTGAAAGATGGGAAAAGCACCATGGATTGGGATTTTGGTGCAGCTCAGAAGGTCGCCAGTGAATAATGGTAGACTTTTGAAGAAGTTCCATTGGTAGCTCCAGCTCCAGCAAACTTACACTGCTGCAAGTCCAATGAGTAACTAATTACCTGAGAAAATAAACAGGATGATTAAGTAGCATCCATCCTGGGCATCCTCAGAATGGGTGTACCCATTTGATCAAGTCTAATTAGACCTTGAATCCTATCAGGTAAGGAGCTAAATGTAAAAGAAGCATCAAGTTTGGCATCTAAACACATCTTGGCAATGGCATCAGCAGGCATATTAGCTTCTCTATGGACATGAATGAGTGAATTTAGAGAAATAGTTTGATGTATCATGTCAGATAAGTGAAACAATCTCCAATGAGCAGTGATAGGATTAAGCACTGAGGAGATAGCATTTAGGCAGTCAGATTCAATGATAATAGAATCAGAGAAACTACTACTAAAACCAGCTGCAAATTGGATTGCTTTAATTTCAGCTTCCAAAGGTGATTAAGCATCAGTGAAGAAACTGTGTGCAGCAATAAAGGCTCCTCTGTTGTCCCTTATAAGGACACTGATACCAGCATGTAAGGATGAGGAGGACCAGGCAGCATCAATGTTAAATTTAAAACCAGAAACAGGCTTCACCCATGCAATTTTAAAAATCCTTGGCTTTGGGGGTCTTTTTACTAAAGGTAGAAAACTATGATCAGCAATTTCCAAGTCAATGGCTGAGGATATGTAGAGAGGTTTAGCTGAAAACATGAGGAAAATTAGATTTTTGATCTGACTCAGTACAAATGAAGTATTGGCTGGGACATTCTCAAAAAACCATTTATTCCTAGCTTTCCACAATATCCAGCAAGTGACAGAGGGTGAAAGCCTTATGATCAAATTGTGAAAAGCACTAAGACCACTGTAAGTAAGATAAAAAGATAGCCTTTCCCATATTGATGAGAATCTTCTATCAGGGATAGCCATAAAAGCATGCATAGTACTCCATTCCAACCAAAATATGGAGAATAAAATATATAGTAATAATTAACCATTAAGCATTTATGGTGATTAATTAGGTCAATCTTTTTTATCATTAAAGTTTATGAATAATTAGAATTTAGAAATAATTTTACTAGTAAAAATATTATGAATCAAAAAATAATCTCGAGTAAAATATAACTGTGGTTTATTTATTTAATTCAAATTAAATGATAAGATATGTGTTGGGTAAAAATAATAGTATTTTATATTCTTATTCAAATTAAAAGCATATCATCTTATATATTAAGTCAAAATTTACTACCGCGGCCACAAAATAAATAACATCTCCATCTCATAATACACTACTCGAATTATTATAATTTAATATAAAAATAAAGTATGAATAAATAAATCACATCATCCTGAATAACATGTTTAATACACCACTTCAATTCTCATTAACCATATCCCACCACAAAATAAATGATTAATGGTTAAACATTAACCATTACTGTATATTTTATTCTTCATGTTTTTGGTTGCGAATGACGCGAAAATACCACATTAAAGGCGACAAAGAACGTGGTAAAAAGCGCCATCAAAGAGAATTGTGGTTTGGGAATCATACGCCGCAAAAAAGTTTGTTAATTATTGTATTCGAGGTAGATTTAGTTTGGGGTTTTTTAAATTTAATTACTATGATTGGTAAAGACGTGTTTGGTTTGTGGGTACGTAATGAAATTGCGATGAATAAAGTTATATTCGAACGTGCGAATCAGGAAAATGGTTAGAGATAATTCAAAATAGGCAATTTATTTGGTACACCGGGGTATACAGAGCATGCTACCCCAGGCCTCTTTTTGTAAAATATAATTAAAATTCCATAAATCAAGGATCAACCAGAACTTTGCAATAAACTCCCAGACCTCTTTTTATGCTACAAATAAACTCCATGTCCCCCACGTTTCCACCTTGCATGCAACCATATATCCATAGCCCTTTTCCCTTCCATGCTTAATCTTCTCTGCTACAACTTTAGGTATTCTTTTGTTTTGTTTTTTCTTATGTCAAATCTATTTAGTTATCATCATCTCTTTTTGGTTTCTAAGGCAAATTATATGGTACACCCAGATTCATTTTGTGCATTTCAAATCATAATATGTGTATTTTGTATATAGAATTGTGCATATTACTAGTTCGATTGTAATTTTCATATAAATATTGAAATGCACAAACTGTAATATTAAAATGCACATACAATCTATTTGCATTGCACATGAATGGTACACTAGTAGTACCATATCCGAATTGGTTTTCTAATATTTTCTCAATCATCTTGGCATGGCTCATTGTACATATATATAATAATGTGCATTCTAACTCCTACAAATTGTGCAGCTTAATAAGGTTAGAAGTGCATGTTTTTTACTTAGTTGATTGCAATTTTAGTTTGAATGTGCATTTAGGTTCTTTTACTTGTGCATTTAACTCCTTTTTTTTTTTGAAAATCCAAAAAATAATATTAAATTGATGAACAATTAAAAGAAATTGGATATTAATCTCTAAATTGTGCAGTACTTACCCGTCTTCATCCGTTACAACTTTTTGTAATGTGCATATCAATGGTATGCATTGTGCATTCTATTTATTTTAGAAGTGCATTTTAAAATGTTATGGTTTTTTTTCTCATCAGTCAATGCGCTCTCGTTATTATTATTATAATGATATTGAAATGCAAATATAACAATATTGTAATGCACGTTGATAAATAGATAATGCACAATGCTATATGTAAGAATGCACAATTCATTGAATTAGAATGTACGCAATAGCCTTGAGGTACTATATAATTTGCTAAGTACTTGAAGCATTGTGCATATTTATCATATGAGTTGCATATTTTTATTATGTGCATTGTGCTTTGTGCAGCTAATAATATCATAAGTGAAGTTATAACATTAATGTGCATGCGTACTCTTTAAATTGTGTAATATATTTATACTGAAAGTGCATTATAAAAAGACACCAAACTATTTTTTTCATTTACTTAATTGATAGCTTTTTAGGTAAATAATTTGAAAAAAATGTATAATCATGTTTGTAAGTGACGAGTTTGATATTGTGCATTTAAATTATTATAAATGTGCATTTCACTAAATAAAATTGTGCATTTAAATTATTATAAATGTGCATTTCAGTAAATAAAATTGAGCATTTAGACATAACTATCATCATATTACGTAATGAAAAGGGGGAAAAAATAAATGGAATCATCACAAAATAATTCAGTAAATTCAGTTTTTTCGTCTCTTTTGTTCCTTCTTCCAGCTCGTTCTCTTTCCCCATCAAAAACCCGTATTTTCTCTTTTTTTCATCTTCCCCACTTCTAAGCAACCATCAATTCTTGGTTTCCCGATTCCTTAAGTTTTGAATTCCTAAAATAAAAAATAAAAATTTTAACCAATTAGTCACGTGTTAACAAAAATATAACAGGTTGAGGTTGAGGTGACTACAACCATGTCAACACTACAAATACTTCCAAATATATTACTATACTAAACTCCAAATATATTACTATAAAATGAATTATCACACTTTTACTTCTACCTACCTAGAATTCACTCGGACATATTACCATGACAATTCCTCACTTAACTACACCTAAAAATGGTCAAAATGCACATTTATCTGTACAACACGTACCAAAACACAATAACATCACATGTAACATATATATTGAATGTACAATCACTTATGTTAAACTGAACAATATATATATACAGCCTCACATAGATTTATACTAAATTTTACATTTATTTTCACCAATTGCATATTCACATACCAAAACACATCAACATCTCATATAACTATTCTGCACAATCACTTAGGTCAAAGTGCACAATATATACATTTAGCCTACACATACACATTGAATAATACTAAATTGCACATTACCTAACAAATCCCACCACAATCACATTTTCCTATATTAAATTTCAAAATCTATATAAGATGCACATCCACTCATTACAATTGCACCTTTAACTACAACGACATGCACAAGTATTCATACAAATTGCACATACGCATACCAAATTCCTCATCCAATATTGTGATGATAAGCAACGAGATTTACCTCTAGAACCGCGGCTGTATTTTATTTGCACCACAAAATCATCTAGTCGAATTTGGAAAATCGTTTTCATCGATACACGTTCATCAACCTACAAAAGTTTTTAAAATCCAACCTTTATAACCAAAAAGCAAATAAATTTATTGAATTTGTAAAACATAGATTCTAATAATAACTCACCAATTGCACGGTATTCTTCAACCAACTTTTATTTGAAACTCCGAATCGTAATTGACTAATTGAGTGTCAAAAGTTTCGTGGTAATTGTGCAGCTCCGGCGAATCTCTAAAGTTATCGCTAATTTAAAATTTCGATTTATTTATAAATTGGTACGCTTGACGGTTTCTAATAAGTTCCTTGCAGTTTTTTTAACGAGCGGTTAAAAAGGTCGAACTTGGATATAAATATATTTTACTTTCCTACGTAAAAATAAAAAGCAATTAATAATTACACATTGGGGGTCTGGGGGTACGATGCGCACGGTACCCCTAGTGTATAGTATAGGAATTGAATATTGGGTCAATTTTTGGTATCTCCCTCTTCTCAGATTTTCCTATTTTTAAAAACCCCCACGTGCCTGAAACGACGTCATTTGAGGTTTGTTTCTTATTGCTTTTCTACTTTCTCCGATCTTCCTCCTCTTCTTCGTAATGTTCTTCTCGATTTACCATCCTAATCAGCCAGGTTCCTCTTCTGTCCCGTAACTTCTTCATTGATTTTCAATTGGACTCCAATTTCTTGGCGAAATCGGTGAAGATATTAAACCAACCGAAGCAATTATCGAATTGAAAAACAAAGAAGGATTTCGCAGTCCGAGGATTCAGTTCGGCGCCCTCCGGAGATCTCAAATTCTCTGGCACATCTCGCATTTGTACCCATCGTAGTGCCAGGTTTATTCGGCGGTTAGCGAGGGACGCCTCCGGTGGGCCACCAGCATTATTCTCAGAGACGGGATGACCAGAGCTCAGCATTATTCAAAAGGGCCATTCTTTTGATGTGAGCTGCTTTGTTTTAATTATATTTTGTGTTAGGTCAAGATTTGTTTTTTGTGAAGTGGTTTTATTGAATACAGGGGATGATTGAATTGACAGGTCTAGTAGATTTGCTGGCAAGAATTTATGCATTAGGTTTAACTGCAAGCTGCCACGGTCTGCATCTGCTGGGAACGACGAGCAGGTGGTTTTTACTCACATTTTACAGCCAGAATCTTGAACTCACAATGGCATTCCAAGTATTTGATATTTTGTCTAAGCTAACATCACTTCAAGTAATGTTTTAGTGATGTTAAATACTCGAAATTGTCTCCTTTTCTGTAGTTTGCTGAGTGCATGTGTGCTTTCTGTGTTATTATTGTGCTTATTGAATTTATAATTTTAGAGAGTTCATCCTTTTGGTTGATTCATTGATTGTAGAATCTTAGCTTTACCATGACTTGAATGCCTATAGACTTTTCTTTTATGAAGTTCCGCCACTCGATGTTACTTTATTGCTTGTGTATATATTTGCAGGACATATCAACTTTCATAATTCATGGCTGAAGTGGTGCATCTCCCGGTTTAAATTTTGTGTCTGTGTTTTCGCCTCCTGAGAACACATTAGTCTGTCTTGTATTTCTGGACGAGGTAATTAGTTAGTTACCCTCATCTCTCGTCAGATTATTTTCCTAGATTATTTGCATACAAGTACTTTTGCTCTGAATTCATTTCTTTGTTATCCATTGAAAATTAGGGGTTTTGGAGTGTTTTTTATTATTTAATTGTTCTCATATTTCTAACTGCTTAGAGTATTGTACTGTTTTTATTCCCGCGAATTTTATGTGATCCAGATTTTGCTTCTTGTAGTAGTTCCATTTACGAAGGATGCTCCGTAGTTGAAGCAGCTCGATCTTGGTGGTGTGATTACCCATTATGAAACTCTTGTGCCGACATCTTTGTATCGTGTAAGTGGCTTAAGCACATATATTTCTAGGTTATATTAATATTTATGCTTCTTGTATTAGTGGAATGTTTAAAGGTATATTCAAGATCTATCAGAAATAAGCCCTCTACTCAAAAAACACTACATCGAGGATATAATCGAAGGGAAGAAATTGCTTCTTCTTGTTCAGCTACAATCTCATCTCGGGTATTCTTCTTTAGTGAAGCAAACTTATCTCTGACCTGCAGTAATATATGTAATCACCATATCAGATCAACGACAAAATGCAAAGTACATCCTTTTTCGTTTTAAAAAAATCAGCTGAATGTATGACAAGTGGCTTCAAAAGGACCTTATGGAAAAAGCTTAGCTAAAATGCAGAAATCGATGTGAACTTTAAGTATTACAGTACTTCAGAACCTCTTTTTAAAACCCAGGATAAATGAGATCTAACCCTCGGGTTTATTTTTCACTAAACACCAATTAAGCCTTTATATTACTTTGCGGAATGGTTGTACAAATCATATTCCACCAACATCTAAGACACATAACTTCAGTAATGCATATATCATTTCCTCGTTTGTTTATGCATTCAACATGTTTGGGTTCATTCTGAAACTAATATGCCTTTAGTTCGACTCCTAATTTCTGCCCTCTTTTACATCTCATGAGGTTTGCGTAAGTGATTAACCAAAATTAGCATGCTCACTCACAGTTCTGTCTTGTACTCTTTCTCAGTTGATTCATTTACTTCTCAACCAAATTAAATTCATTGGTACTTGGTGTACTGTTAATGTTATATTTAGTGACAGAGGTCTACAAAATCTACACATGAGTTTATTACTACAGTATATTGAAGGGCATGAACGACTTGGAAAAGAGGAAAATGACATGAAAGGGAATTTTGTACAGTAGATTGTGTGTATATTTTTCCTACTTTTCAAGCTTCACCTGGCTCTTAACTGTACTTTCTCTCTCTGTTCTCATGCAATTGCTAAAGCTTTTAATCATGTGTCTGTTCCTTCTCTCTGTTTAACCCTCTTGCACTTCAGGTCACTCATTTTTGTTTACTAGCTTAGAGCTTCTACTTAGTTGCGTCAGGTTGATTGACGATAAAAAAAGGTGCACTAATATCCATCTCTGCATCATAGCTAAGTATAATCTCTGTTTGTTCTTCCCTCTTCCAATTTCCAGCTCAGCTTAGTTTTTACACATCTGATTCTTAAAATATTTTTAGTTATAAGACGGATTTGGTAGAAATTCGATCCCCCAATCCTGCATTTCATGTTCTGTTAATCTCTAGCAAATTAGCAGTCCAGGTGTGTTTTTTTAAATATAAAAGTTATTTGTTCATTCTTTCAGCCTACATTCATAACTTTAATGGTTTTATGATTAACCATTAAAGTTTCGCAAAAGGTCTGATGTTAACTTCGTCTGATTTTCCTTGTGATTTGGCATCTTTCTATCTTTGTGGAACTGTAAAATTTAAAGTGATGATACTTCTGTGGTCTTCGCCATGAGACAATAAGTGCTACAGTTTTAGCTGTAATATGTTTTGTAGTTCCTGTAGTCTTTTGTGTTATCAGATTTTGCAGGCCTCTAATGGTACATCTCGCAGGTCTCAACTTTTGCTGAGATAGAAAGTGATGAAACATATGATCCCATCACTTTTTGGACTTGTACAATGCAGCTTTTCTTCAGCACGACATCAACTTCAGAATGAAGAATATTGTTTAATTTCGTGAGGTTGCTTATATATAAGTTTTTATAGGCTAAATGAATGTGTGTTTCCTGATTTACATGGATATGCTATAAATTCCTTTGAAATTTTTGGCAGATGTATTTTGGCAGCAACTAATTAATGCGTTGACATGCTTGGTGCCGTTTTCATTATTTATAAAATATTTTGAACACAATTTAGCACAATTTAGCATACTACAAAAGATATATATATATATATATATATATATATATATATATATATATATATGCCAAGAGTTAAACAAAAGCTACCTCAAAGAGGAGTACAAAAACTAGTTGTATATACATATTTCCTCATACACCAAGAGCCAAGAGGAATACAAAGGCTAGCTACCTAGAGGGAAATGTGGGAGGGTTAAGTTTTGGTAAGGGTTCGGTGCTATTTATATAGCGTTATTATTAATAATAATAATATAAATAAATAATTGCAAAATAATCCCCGGTTACTCGGTTAACTATTCGTGTTGAATATTGAAAACCTTAACCTTAACCTAAAGACCGGTTAGTCATAAAGTGATAACCTTAACCTAACCCTATTGTTCGGTTAACCTTAAAATCGGTACGGTTCCGGTCGGTTAACCAGTCGGTTTCGGTTATCCGGTTAGTTTTGCTCAGCCCTAATGTGTATAATCATCTGTGTTTGATTCATACAGTTGTATATCTCAATCAAGTAAATTCAGATAAATTCAGTTACTGTAAAAAAAAAAGATAAATTCAGTTTACATTTTTAGTACATTATAAATTAATTATTTGTTTCCAAGGGAGCTATACTTGCACCGGGAACATAATTTGGTTGGTTGTCAGAGTCTATTTAACTTAGTACATCGATGTTTTATAGACGGGCACCAAATCAACCGAAAACATAATTTGGTTGGTTGCAGAGTTTATTTAACTTAGTACATCGATGTTTTATAGATGGGCACCAAATTAATGTGGTGGGAAATAAACTTTAGCTGTCAAAATCCATTAAACACATGATTATCTATAGAGTCCATTTAATTTACATGTATATTGATTTTTTTATAAATTGAAATCAACCAATGTGTAAAGCACAATTTGACGATTATAGTCAATTTAACTTTTGTGTATATCGATGTTTATAGATATCCGCCCATTTTCTAATAGTATAAAAATTAGAGATTATTATTGAGTCACGTCATATCATCGATTATATTCTTTTGTCGTTAATTTTAAATTAATAATTATCAAATTGTTTAGGTAAAAGAAACTAGCATGAATGCAATGTTTTGTTTGCTTTTTGTTGATTCAAAAAAGAATCAACACTTTCAAAATATCACTACTAGATTAATTTGGCGAAATAATGCAATGTTCGTTTTTTTTTTTTTGAAAAAAGTGCTTCTGTACCCCTAATTGTTTGATTATGTGCTCATGTACCTTCGAGTTTTGAGAAAGTACTCATGTACCCCTGAATTAACTTTGATTTGAGAACTTGTACCCTTGAACAAGATGCAGCCGTTGACTTTGGAATTCCGGCAGAACACTTATATAAAAAGATTATAATACCCTAAATATTTTATGTTGGCTGAATATTTCTGTCATTTTTCATCTCCTAAACCAGAATTTGGTTCCACCGCACGGCGTCACGATCTTCCTCCGCCCGCCGCCAAGCCTTATACACGTATGCGGAACTGGCGTACAAAGGAGCCAACGGTGCCCAACCGAACGGGTAACGGCATCGCCGGTACATCACTGACGAAGGCTTCATTTCGGATGGCCTCAATTTTATCAGAGAAAACTGAAGTTTGATCCCGGAAATTTTTTAAGCCCTCTTTCAACCCTCGCTCAGCTTCTTGATGATGGTTTTAGGTCGATTATCGATATCGTACGTAAAAATTGACTAGTTAGGTTAATTTGTACAGAAAGGGGAATGCATTAGTAATTTGTTGGAATTAATGCAGCATTTTTGTGGCCGAGGCTTTAGTTGACGAAGCCCAGTTCGTCTCTGTCGCCGTTCGAGGCTGAGGAGTGGTGGTGGGATTGCTTCCATATTCAGAGGACCCTTAACGTTAGTTGGATTGATTCAAAACGCATCTTTATGCTTCTTCTTCCATTAATGAATAGAATTTGAAAGCTTAGTAGCTCTGTAGTTGAACTACATGTGTTTTGTAGAAGAGGATGAAGGATGTGTTGCATTGCTAAATAGAGGATATTTTGGTCTTTTTGTATAATTATTCTGCTGGAATTCTAAAGTCGACGGCGACATTGGTTCAGGGGTACAAGTTTTAAAATTAAAGTTGATCCAGGGTACATGAGCACTTTCTGAAAACTCGAGAGTACATGAGTACATAATCAAATACTCAGGGGTATGAGAGCACTTTTTTCTTTTCTTTTTTAATCTTAAACGAAAAAACGCATAAACATATATAGCTTTCGATTCCCCCAGTTTGTATACCTTGAATAGTTGAGTTGTATTATTGTACTACTACTCGTATTAGACAAGAAATACAGGACGACTGGAAAAAGACAAAATAATGGAACCAGGGGAAGTGGCTACTTTGAACGGTTGATTGGACCCCTCTTTTTTGTCACTACAAAATCATCATTCAAAAATAATTATGAAATGAAGACCAAAAATTGTTTTCCCACTGCAAGTTCTTGCTCTTTCTGTGAGCCATTTTCCAGTAAAACAATGGAAGCTAAAGATGATGAATACACCAGAAGAGAGCGGATAGTGCTGGTGACCATTGTTGTCTTTGCTTCCCTTGCCATTGCTTCTGTGTTTGTAGCCTTCAGCTACTCAACAAAGTCTCCCAGAGCTTAAAAACCAGCCAAAAAAGTAAGAATCTTTTTCTTTGTCTTTAAAGGTTTTTTTTGTGAAATGAGAGTTTATATTCAAGAATGTAGCTTTTGGTTTTTTCATTCATGGTCAAATTAAATGAGGGTTACATTGAACATTGAAGTAATGTCTGTTTTCTGGGTTTTGAATATACTCCGTGTACCACAAACCCTTGTATTTATGTGGATTTTATAATTTTGTATTGCAATGTTGGAAATGGAGGTGTTCCTTGTAGTAAATATCTGGTATTCTGAAAGATGTTCACTAAAAATGTTGTTTTAATGGTTGTGTGCTGTTGAAATAAAGGGGTTAAATATGAAGCAAAACCTGGCAGTATTCCAATTCCAAGTCTTCATGTTACTGTTGAGAAAGGGCTTCAGCTTTTCACCTTCAAGCAGCTGCAATCTGCCACAGGTGGTTTCACTAAGGCAAATATTATTGGGCATGGTGCATTTGGGTCGGTATACCGAGGAGTGCTTCCTAATGGTAGGAAGGTTGCAGTTAAGTTAATGGACCAGGCTGGGAAGCAAGGAGAAGATGAATTCAAAGTTGAGGTGAGACTTAAGTGATGTGAATGATATGCATTATTCACACGTGTTTCATTTTTTTCGTGATGGTGATTTTCATTGATTACTGAAATCAGGTTGAACTGTTAAGTCGACTTCGTTCACCACATCTGTTGATTTTAGTTGGTTATTGCTCGGAAAGCAATCACAGAGTTCTTGTGTACGAGTTCATGGTTAATGGTGGTCTGCAGGAGCATTTGCATCCAATTAATGGTAAACAGTTTGTGTTTTATATTTGCATTTACTCAGGTATGCAATTGAAGCCTAGAAGTGCGTGGGTGAATTATTTATTTTTGTGCAGCTATATTATGGTCTACTCTTAGCTCAATCCAGTTAGTGTAAGCAATGAAAACTGTGCATGCAATTGACTTCTTTCAAGGAGCGTTCTGAAAGTCTGATTTGTATGTGAGGATAAGAGCCTGCGTTTCTAAATAGCTTTACAAGAAAATATTTTAGATAAATTACAGTCCTACTCATGCATGGTTAATGGTGGTTTACAGGAGCATTTGCATCCAATTGATGGTAGAAGACGTTTGCATTTAATTAAGTATGCCATTTGTCAAATACTCGAAGTCTAGAAGTGTGTGGGTGAAAGTTTCAATCTTGTGTGGCTATAGTATGGTCTCTACTTTAGCTCAATCCAATTTGTGTAAGCAATGAAAACATCTGTCTGACTCTTTTCAATGAGTGTTTTGAAAGTCTGATTTGTATGTGGGGAATGGGGATAAGAGCCTGCATTACCAAATATATGTACATATATAATTTTAGAAAAATTACAGTCCTACTCTCATATGACACAATCTTAAGCTGGAGCCTGAATACATGTAATCTTGATTTTCCATAAGAATTCCTATGATTCTAATGAAGTTTTGTTCTGAATTCGTTTAGGTTCTAATAGTGTTTCTTCAAACTTGGATTGGGACTCTCGTCTGAGAATAGCTTTGGAGGCTGCCAAAGGGTTGGAGTATTTACACGATCATGTTAATCCCCCCAATAATTCACAGGGACTTCAAAAGCAGCAATATTCTCTTGGATAAAGGCTTTCATGCAAAAATTTCCGACTTTGGATTAGCCAAACTGGGATCTGACAGAGTTGGAGGCCATGTCTCTACTCGTGTATTGGGCACTCAAGGATATGTTGCCCCCGAGTAAGGAATTTTTCTTTATATGTAGACTTATCAAGTAATGTTTTCACCACCCGAATCATTGGCACTCCTTAATACTCATTTCCCTGTGTTTGGTTCTTTGCAGATATGCACTAACTGGGCATCTGACCACAAAGTCAGATGTTTACAGCTATGGCATTGTGCTTCTGGAATTGCTGACTGGCCGTGTTCCAGTTGACATGAAGAGGCCTTCTGGGGAAGGTGTGCTGTATCCTGGGTAGGTTTTTAAGACTTGGAAACGTTTCTGATAAACAATGGTAGTGATGGCTTTGCTAGCTAGGCCTTTTTCATTCTAATTTTTTTCCATCTTTGATAAGAATATGCATTGTCTTTGTAGGCGCTGCCACGTCTCACAGATAGAGAAAAGGTTTTAGAGATAATGGACCCCTCCTTGGATGGTCAATACACGATGAAGGAAGTCGTTCAAATTGCAGCAATTGCAGCAATGTGCGTGCAATCAGAGGCCGATTACAGACCGCTGATGGCTGATGTAGTGCAGTCACTGGTTCCATTGGTGAAGCATCAACGGCCGATTTCAAGGGGAGGGAGCTGCTCCGGCTTTCAAGCCACACAGTCTCCCAAGGCTTCTTAGTGCGGTTTTGTTTTGGTCGAACTTATAACGTACGAACTAAAGTGTTTGTTTATGTGTATGAATTGTGATCACTTTGTTGTCCTCTAAGTTGATGGACTAGGTAAAAGCTAATTGCAAGTTCGGCATTATTAATTCAAGATCATGTTAAATTTATAGCACAGCTCGAGCTATGTTTTATTTGAGGAAAATAATGATACTTTCACGTTCATATCATTTGACCAAGGATAAATCACCTTAAATATGAAATATTTACAACTTAATCGAATAAAAATCCACGATATTTAAACACGTGGAGAAAATGATTCTACACTTTGAGGGATGACATTCCTTGTCGCCTCTTGACATTTTCGGAAACCTGAAAAAGATGGAGAAGGTCTAATGCCCAGACCAGGCTTCAAGAAAGAACTTATACGAATGACTCGTTGCGCGATTTGTTGTCTCTACTAGCATCATTTTAGTTCAAACATTTTATAATATTTGATTAGTGAAAAATAAATTTGAAAGATGTCTTGATTTGATTACTTTAATATACAGTTATAAAAAATAATTGCCTTGTTTGCTTTCGAGAGTGTTTAAAAATGACTGTTTAACCGCTCATCCTCTACATGTAAAAATTATTTTCTCAAAAAGTCAAAACATCTCCCACCCGGCCAGACATATATCACAAACGAGCACTTTTTGATGTGAGTCAGACAGAGATCACTAACAAGCACAAATTGGGCAAATGATGGACACATCTTTTTCATGAACAACCCGTCGGGATTCATTGGAGATGCATCAAACACCTCTAATTTAGTAATCTGACCAGTTAGATAGCTAGTAGGCCTAGTGGCGAACCTATGAATTAAAATTAGGAGAGACATAATAGAATATAAAGAAATAATGTACTAAATTTTAATGTATAAAAAAATTTAAGGGTAAGACTACAATTTTCAATTTTTTGGATGGATCCGCTGCTGAGTAGGCCCACACATTACTGCCACGGTTAGCTATTTGGTACATCACTGCAAACATGGTTTTTTTATAGTATATTATTTTAGTTTAATTGCATCATTAAAAATGGGTATCATAAACATTTGTCTCAATTTGGTCTGTTTATATTTTCTTCCAATTTGATTTTGACGGAGAGGAGAAATCAAAGTCAACGTAGTTTCAATACTTATTTGTTACACTTTCAGACGCGTTGGTCCTGTGAGAACAATTCGAGAAACGTCTTACTTGGTTCGAGGAGAGATTCAAATAACGTTTATTGAGGTGGACTGAGAAGTGACTAAAGTATTAAGATGGTTGGAAATGTATTGGTCTTGTGAAAATAACTGGGATATTCTCTAACCGGCTCTTATGCGAGATCCAAATAATGTTTAATTAGATGAATTGGGAAGTGCTTACAGTATTAAAGTGTTAAATCGGTTGAAAGTGCACAGTATTGACCATTGACATTTTCTGAACCTTTTCTCTTATTTCCAATTAGTTTTAGACATAGGGATTAATTTGTAGAGAAAGTCTTGGGTGAGACCTGTCCTTGTGGAGACCAAGAGCAGGGGAATGAGCATTTACTGTTTCTGCTTGATATTTTAGTCAGTTTTGTTTGATCTTTCAATCAATGTGCTTGAGTATTTTTGTTTTGCCTTGATTTTTCAGTTAATTTGATCTTTCGGTCAAATTTCCTTGATCAATTTCTTGGTCAATTTCACCAACGACAAATTCAATCAAGAAAATTGGCGGGTGAGTTTAATTCAATCAATAGCAGTCTCATATAATCTTTGGTCTCAATTGAGAATTAGTATAATTTGTAAGTCCATAACTATACAATTTCTTTTTAAATCATAAAAAAAACAAATGATTGATAGGTTTATAAGCAAGTCGGATCCTCTGCGCAAATATTCTACGCAAATATTACGCCAAAACGACGTTGTTTGTGTTTGTGCAATTAATTTGTGAAGTTAAATTTTCCGTGAACATTAACCATAACTTCGTTTTGACGGTTTATGTTTTAGCGTTAATTAATAAGTTTATTATTTTACGTAGGCACATCTACCGTGAGTCTAGATTAAACTATTTTGTCATGTCTTTGCTTAACACAATTTTATTTGATGTTAATTTTATTTAAAAAACTATAATTAATGTTTAATTAAAATTTCGGATATAATAAACAACAATATTAGTAAATATTCAACAATATATTAAAATCAATTATATATTTAAATTAACGTGTGAGTTCGTAAGTCATTCATCTTTTATAAATTAATAAATAAATTTAAAATATTGAATAAAATTAATTAAGTTGTATTTAATTAACTTCATTTATATTTTAATTAAGTAAATTGAGAATGACAATAAATTAATCGACAATTATATATTTGAAATGATAAAGATTTATTCAACCTACAAATTGGTATAAAATACACATTTTTTGTCTTTTCCATAGTATAAAATGTATGAATTTATCGATGTCTATGTATATTTTGTTGTTGGTGTCGTGTTTCTTTTCGATAAAATTTATGATCCTTCCAATTCTAATACCAATCCCTAACTATTTTTAAAACAATTGTGAAAGAAATGATTGAAATGGTTATATGCAAGTAATCTATAGGAAGGAAGAAGGTCGGTCAGATTAATAAATGATTAAAATTTACCGTAAAAAGATAAACAGTCATTTTTGCGTAACATTGGCGTAGAATCTGTTGCGCAGAGGATTTCGAGCGGTTTATAAGCAGATGGAATCCTCTACGCAAATATTCTGCGCCAACATTACGCCAAAACGACGCAACTTATTCTTTTGGAATAAATTGTTTCATCGCATTATCTGTTGTTATCTGTTAAGTTAAATATTTTACTTCCACAATAAGTCTTGATCATTTTACCGTTAACGCATCTTATTCTTTTACCACTTCCACGGTAAGTCTGGATCATTTCAATGTTAACGCTCAAATTTTATTTAGTTTTTAATTTTATTAAAACTTATCATAATACAATTAACGCTTAATTAAATTTCTTTTATATAATTAACAAAAAAATATTAATTATTAATTAAGATCTTAAATTCACATATATATATTTTTTGATGGAGAAACTTGTAAGTAATTCACACTTTTATAAAAAATAAATTAAAATTTTTATATCAATTCTACTTATTCAAATAACATTATTTATATTTTAATCAAATAAACGGATAATCCTAATCATTTTTTGCTATTAAATTATGTACATTTTAGATGTTGTGATAATATTTTGGTACAATAGTTATTCTAATTCCATCAATTAAAATTTGTTTATATACTAGTACATATTTTATATATAATGTTTCTATTATATTCTAACCCCATCAATTAAAATATGCTCATAAATTAGTTGATATTTTATATATTATATTTTTATTATATTTTGTATTCCCATTACATCGGTGTATATTGAATGGTTAATAATTTGCTCAACGGAAAGTCGATACTTTAATCGTGTCAACATAAACAGAAGGATGTAAATTTAGTACGTAAAACTATTTACTCCAAAAGATGTGCAATTTACTCCAAAAAGATGTGCTACTTCGTTTTGGCGTGAAGTTGGCGTAGAATCTTTTGCGCAGATGATCTCAACCGATTAACAACCATGTGCAAAGCTTGATTTGCTTTTGAACATGTGCTTTGCAGTTCTTCCACCGTTACGGAGTGCTGCTATAGATGCTCGAGGCTTTGCCAGGAACTGAATGCAATGAGTGAGACATGCCCGGATGTAGTGTAATTTAGATTTATAAGATTTAGATCGTTAGTTCATATAATTGTATTACAATAATAGTTGATAATTTTGAATTTCATTTAATTTTGATAATTTTGAATTCAATTTAATTTTAATTTTAATTCCAATTTTTTCTTCCCAGAATTTGTTTTTGTTTTTTTTTTCCCAGCTGTGATGAGGCGCTGAAACACAATGGGGCGCTGAAACGTATAGTCAATTGTCCAGTCAGCATGGGAGACTTCTTGTGGAGCCCAGGAAGGTGTTTCACCGGTCCAATTTTTTTTTTGCGTTCCACCCCCAACAACAGCGGTCCGGATGATTTTTGGACCGCTGAAACACCCCATTTTAGACCGGTGTTAAAGCCATTTTTTCTGGTACTGTGTTCCTTTATGCCAAAATGCTTCTCATTTGATTTAATTTCACATAGAAATGCGTGAAAATTGTGATTCATTTAAAAAACAAAAATACAAATAACGTGACAATTTCGTGCAATACGCATATGCGTGCATGCAAACTGATTTCCTTTATTTCTTCACTACATTTTTATTTTTTTTTAAAATTAAAACCATCTAATAGATGGGAGGATTATTCATGACTCCTCAACCGAAAATACAAACAAAAATACACATAAAGTCATAAATGACTTTTGTGGCAATGAGTACAAACTCCCTAAGGAGGGGATAAGTGAGATTACATAGAGCATCAAAAACCAATTCAAATTTAAACCATTCCCTGTATCTAAAATTGAGAGTGCTAAAACCATAATGACAATCTATATCTAAAACTAGATTTTCTCCATTGATCTGAGTATAGACATCTCCCAACTGCAGCATACTAGAGTCCCAAAGATTACACCCCTCACAGTCTCCAAGCTAAAAAAGGGTACCAATTCAATTAAGCAGCAAAAGATATACTACCTGCACCTCGGCTGAAACTCATTGAGCCCGGCAGCCACGCGACCACCGGAAGATAGCAGTACCTTTTGTTGGTTGGACAGTAGAATAATCTTTAAGTATATTGGACTACTTAAACAACTAGGATAAATGAAAAAGTTTCATCTAGGACCATTACTAGACATAACCACAAACATTTCTCTTTTGAAAGGGATTCAAAATCTAGAGAAAATCACAAAATTAAAATCTATCCATACCTATACTTACTACTAAAATAAACGAAAAATTATATAAAAGTAAAAAAAAAAAAAAGAACCCTTACCTCGGATCCAAACCAAGAGCTGGGTCAACAGACCCTGGTGTCGCGCACCGGCGCTTGGACTAGCATCGGGACGGCAACGAGATCGGTCCAGCGGCGTGTACAACGCATGTTACGCCGGACCGACCAGATCTGCTCTGGATCGGAGAGGATCCTCCTCATTGAGGATAGGCGAAAGCTGAGTGGTCTCAGTGCGACTAACGGAGAAGTGTCGGCCGACTTGTGAACCCGCTGAATCTGACTTGACCTGGAGGCCTCCTGATCGTCGATCGGCGGAAGCACGGTCCGTCCATCGTGATTGGGGTGGCGTCATCGGCGGCCGTTGTCGGTGAAGGCGGAGCTGTCGCCTGGCTTGCGGAGGGAGAAGGGTCTTCAGACGAGAGGAGAGGAGAGGTGGTATGAGATTAATCTAGGTAGGGGGTGACGGGGATGACCGGCGCGGCGGGGGTCACCGGCGGTGACCCCGCCGTTTGGATCTGAAGAAGGAGCGGAAGTTTTTTGGCTTTTGGAGAGAGAGAGCATAAGGAAAAGAGTGGTTGTTTGTTTTGGCTAGTTGTTGTTTTGGAAAAGAGTGGTATGACTACATTTCTTTATTGTGCTTGATTACAGTTTTTAAAACAATTGTGCTTACTAGTTTCAGAAGTATTAATCCATACAAACCCTAGATATGTAAGGACGGGAACAAAAGAGTTCGGAGAAATCGCAACGGTTAATGGGAATTCATTCAATTAGCTATATTTAGCTTTCCGCACTAATTTGTTTCATTCATTAATTTTGATAGAAACCGCATGTGAGGGGCCATGGAAAAATGTAAAATGCTTGATGTATAGACCTACATCAGATCAGTAATTATACGATTCGATGAAATTCATATTAAATTTAGTTAGTTATACTGATTTTATGCATGAACTTTGAAATTTAGGTGAATTCAATTTAATTCAATTTGATTATGCTCAAGAGAGTATAGCTGCTAATTAGTTTGATTATGCGCTCAAGAGAACATGACTGATAATTAATAACAACAAAAAAACTTAATATGCCCAAAATGCGAAAGGAAAAAACTTAATGTGGCAGTTAAGACCCTTTTGCTAGAGATTTTCTATAGATCAGTTTAGTTTGGTTCAATTAGAACTGATAAAAAAATATTTAATAAGAAAAAATGAAACATTAAGTGTTATATACTACAAGTCTATATATTTATGAATTAGCTAGTGAAGAAATTGTCCTTGTCAACATCAAAAATCAAAATCATTAGGGAGGAAATGTAATATTGGAGAGTAATTCAAAATCATTACCATCATGATGATTATGTCACAATCTCATTTTGTGTCATCATCTCATTTTAGTCAGCAGCACTAAGTTCGTTTTCCACAAGATCAAGTTTATTTTCCAAGTACATCAACCACTTTTTTTTTTTTTCTTTTTCGTAAATAACATCAACCACTTGCTAAAGTCCAAGTTTTCATCTTCCTATTCATGAGATATTGCAGGAATAATGTTTGACTTCGTGGGAATAGAATCATCAAATATCTTATTGTTGTCGAATATGTCTAAAATATCCCATAAATCAAGGATATCAATGTGTTAGTCCTAAAAGCATATGCTCTCACCTCTCTCTATCTTTTTCGGCTACTGTTCCCTAATTCCCAATTTCCGACACCAATGTTTATCCCAATTAGACCGTTCTGACACTTCAACGGTCTGAAACGGCCATATCTCCTCCGTAGCCATGGCGGCGCCTCCGCCGATCTGCGATGGGAGTAGCCCTGGCAGAACCTTTCTCAACCCATGAACTTCGAAGTTTAGGTGAATTCAATTTAATTCAGTTTTATTATGCTCAAGAGAACATGGCTGCTAATTAAGTAACCGCAAAAAACTTAATATGCCCAAAATGCGAAAGAAAAAAACTTAATGTGACAGTTAAGGCCTTTTTTGCTAGAAGTTTTCTATGGATCAGTTCAGTTCGGTTCAATTAGAACTGATAAAAAAATATTTCATAAGAAAAAGATGAAATAAGTACAAATCTATATATTTATGAATTAGTAAGAAATTGTCCTTGCTAACATCAAATTTCAAAATCATTATAATCATTGTGTCACCATCTCATTTTGTGTCATCATCTCATTTTGGTCAGCAACACTAATTAAGATCGTTTTCCACAAGATCAAGTTCATTTTCCATGTACAGCAACCACTTACTGAAGTCCATGTTTTCATCTTCCTTTTCATGAGATACTAATTTTGTGGAAATAGAATCATCAAATATCTTGTTGTTGTCGGGAATGTCTAAAATATCCCATAAATCAATGATATCAGACTCCAACATTGGGATCTCGTCCATGAACAATTCAAGATCATCAGGTTCGTCATTTCTCAAACTCGTAACAGCATTGGAGATGCATGAATTTGAGGACGAGGAAGAAGGGGAATTGGCCAGATGATCAAGTGATTCGTCCTTTTTCATCATCTTTTTCTTCAAATGTGTGTTCCACACGTTCTTGATCTCGTTATCTGTTCTTCCAGGTAAGTGTGATGCAATTTTAGACCACCTGCGAATTAAATTAAACGATTTGAAGAAATTAAATTAAATAAACAATGATAATCTAATGAATTAGGCATAAACCACGAGTATAAAGTATGAATATTATTACTTGTTTCCCATGGAGCTATGAAGGTTGATGATTTGTAGTTCTTCTTCGGGAGACAAAGGGCCACGTTTAACATCGGGTCTAAGGTAATTAATCCACCGTAATCGACAGCTTTTTCCACATCTCAATAGTCCTGAAACATATCAGTAAAAATTCGAACTAACAGTAATCAATTTTAACAATGTTACGTGCTATATATGGTGTTGAAATATTATATGTTACCTCCATCTGAACAACTTCATAGAAAGTTGCTTTCACCATTTTGAAATATATTTATAAGTGATTTAACATATATATATATATATATAAAGACTCCTTTTTAAATATATAAAATCTTTAAAAAATATGTAAACTATTATAAGTTTCAATTAAATGACCAATTACAAAAGGGAAAATTATGAGGCAAAAAATTTATAACTAAATAAGGTCTCATATGAAATTATTCTTATTAAACCGGTCTCAATTGAGATCTTGGATAAATGTTGATCTTTTATCGCTTTTACACTCGACATTTTACTAATCTTCTCACTTTTGCGTTTGATCTTCACATTTTCAAGACTGACTTTTACATATGTTTATTAATACTCAACGAATAACGTACGTACCGGCTCGATGAGGCAGGGAGCGCCAGTTGCCGTGGCCGTGAGTTTGGATGAAAGCGGTGAGGCGGAGATCCTCGGCGGGACTCCACGGCCCCTTCTTCACCTTGCTCTTATCACAGCACGGCGCCCTTCCTTTTCCCATCTCTCTCTGCTTTCGATCCATCTCCTAATATTAACTATTATTGACCCTGCTGGGTAATGTATAAGGACCAAGAAACAAGCAAACAAAAGAGCCGCACGTACTATGGATATGCCTTTACGTACGTACGTACGTAGCTATATATATATTGGAGCAGAAACAAATATATATATATATATATATATATATGTATATATGTCATATATATCAGCTATATATATGATGAGAAAAAACACTGGTTTATTTTGCTGCAGGAAGGAGTCAACTTGCTTATATATATATAGTTAAGTCAGGCACTCTTTAATTTCGATTGTTTGATAATGTGTTAATATATAAGAATGTATTTTAAGACCAATTTCAATTGGTATTTAAATATCAGATTTGAAAGTGAAAATATATATCAACATTTATCTATGATCTCAATTTCATAGAAAACTTTCTCTTTAATTATAAATAATAATATTCTTTCATATTGATTAGTAAGGATAATCTTAGGTATAGTATTTCTGCTTCAACCTAGTCACGGATTAAGGAAACCTACTACTTTGGACTCGCATGTCAGATACTATGAATCTCTTACAACAACTTTGATTTTGTCAATTTACGGACCAAAACAATTCCAACTTTGTTTGGCTTCTTCTCTGAAAAAAAAACAAAAAAAAAAAAAAAAGCTTTTTATTATTTGTTCACATGAGATGTAAAAATATCTCACTTTAATATTCACTAATATATATTTTTTACACTAGATATATAAAGTCATGAGTTAGGAAGCCTACATTTGAGAGGTTTCAGAATTTGAAGTACCTAATTTTTGACAATGTGTTTACGACTGGGTTAGTACAATTCTCACTAACCACCTACACTTGACTTTTTCAGTGACTAAACAAACAAACAAACAAAAGAATCTTTCTAAGCTTACCTAAGTTTATAAAAATATAATTAAATATGCCTCTATTAATAATAATATTTTGCAGTTATATAGGCTTGCTTCTCTACTAGAGTTTTTCTGTAGATCAGTTCAGTTCCAATTATTTCAATTCAGTTCAGTTGATTAAAAATATACTTTGATAAAATTCAGGTTGGTTCGGTCACGCTGTTTCTTTTTTCCAATACGTTAATTAATTTTTACTTCACGCTGACTCGGAATATATTTCATCATTAATATATTTAATTAAGTGCAAATACAAGTGGTAAAAATTTAAAATTTTAAAAATACATGACATTATAAATGCAATAAGATCAAATACGATAATTTTTTAACTTATTTATCAATTCAATTTTAAAGTTAAAGTTAAGTAATTTTAACATTATGAATAATTAGCGTGCAGATTGGGGCGGGACGGATGGAGAAGTTGTAATGTGTGACGTATAACTTATTTACATCCAAGACTTTGGAGAACATGGAGTTCGGATAACATATAATATAAGAGTTCAAATTTTCAAAGTGAAAGGTTAACAAACTTTAAGTTGAAACATACAAGCACTACTGCTACTGTGATTAAACTCGCGGCTGCATTTTGTAGTTTGTACTTTTGACTAGTCTAACAACCATTTCACGATATACTACATTTTTTGGATGCTTTATAATATAGATCCGCAACAGATTCCCTATCCTAAATTTAGGAAATCGTGGATGAGGAAATGAATTGTGAAATTTTATTAATTGTTTTATCGTATTATTATATATCAGGTTAATTGTGAGAACTACATCTCACTCAATAAGTTTGTATGGTTATTTTCGTGCAAGAAGATATGATTTTGATGTATGAGAAATAAAATAAGCTCATACTTTCACCGTGCGTAATAATAAACTTTATTATAAATAAGAACAAAACCCTCATGTACCCCTGAGTTCTTGGGGTATGTATTAATATGCCCCTGAGTTCTTGTAAAGTGTCGATATGCCCCTGGATCGACGAAAACTTTTTTTGCTGTAATTCTAGAGTGTTTTCTAACCGGGCAAAATCGATTTGAACACACAAAATCATCCAATGACGAATTTTTGTTGTCATTTTTGTCTAAATTGACATGTGTCGCGTGTGTTAAATGTACTTAAATTTCAAAATTTTGGGTATTTCGTTTTCAATTCTCTTGTCGCGCTTGGGATAAGTTTTTCTCCTTACAAATCAATATGTTTGATCGACAAAAAATCAGTCAAATTTGCAAACCAGGGGTATATCAACACTTTCCAAGAACTGAGAGACATATTAATACATACGCAAGAAATCAAGGGTTAAAGGGAACTTTTTTTTTTCTATAAATAATTATATAAAATATGTATAGTGATCTACTGATCTTATATGTGCGGTGAATACTTAGATTAAATTAAATCGATATCTTTATGTTTCATTATTTTATATATATATATACACAATTGAATTTAAAACATGAGCCCATAGATTAAGTTTGAAAACCAGTCATTCCGTTTATAATAACGGAGGTGCTATCCGTGGAAGACAGGGTGTTGTTTCATAAATCTTGCATAAGACGTGAATAAGTCAAACGCCGTTAAAAGCTTCCTCAGAATAGTATGAATAGTCAAATAAATGAAAGGAGCTGATCACAATCAATATCTAACAACAACATCCTACAACTTTACTACATCAGCGCCTATAATTTCCAGTTTTGGCTGCATACAAAAGTACAGAGCTGGAAGATTTTAGCAAAGAGCACTGGTTTCAGTTCCGTCGTTCACTATGAAATCTTTTGAGCATTTGACATGAAACGGAGTCATTTTCCGGGAAGAATGTCAGAAAACGAGAAGTCGTGAGCAGGAGGGCCTGCAGCAAGGTGAGAAATGTAACCTGACTGAATAAATCCGGAACACAAGAATGCATACAGCATAGCATAAAGAGTGATCATTTACCTTCTTGCTCTCCCAAAATATAGAACGGTATATGTGCAACCATTTTCCTGCCACCTTCTTGCCAATTTACAGTACCGGGATTCTGTGAGCAACCACTTGAAGGTCTCGGAGGACCAAGGACTGACAAACACAATGCAGGCTCATTCATTAAACCTAGATAATCATGTGCACGTCTCCAAAGCCTTGCATCTGAAATTCGTGAACGTGCTACCTACATGGACATAAACTAACAATATTGAATGATAGCAACCAACGACAACGATATGTTTTATATGAGTCCCCCATTTCTTGTAAAACAAAACAAGTGAAGGGGTAATCACCCTAAAAAGGCTCACCTTTGCCAAGGAAACTCGGGCTCTAGGTACGAAGTCACGATGATAGGTAGCAAGCTTTGCTATAGCTGTAACAACAAAGCATAGAAGCCTTGATTGTGAGGACTTTCTAAACGTTGAACCACCAGACCCGAGTGCTGATTCATGTAAACTCAGTCGGCTACAACCAAAACAGGATACATCAAACCTTAGATAAAGAGTACAGTAAAATGTATTAGACAGAAGCAGCTCCAAACTTTTTGTGTACCTGGAAGAAAGGTTTTCGTACAGAAGCAGCTCCAAGCTTTCAAAAAGTTCACGAGCCACTTCTTTATGGGCTTCACCACCACCTCCATATTCACCAATGGCCCAACAAAGTTGTAATGCCAATTCTGTCTGCAAAACAACTAAGTAGTATTTTTGTCAAATAGAATATTGGCAGAGACCACAATTTTAAATCCAAAGACATGCACAGCGAAAGCTCGTACCTTTGCAGGATGGTCATAAGCTTCTCCAAGCTTGTCCATTATTGGCTTCTGCAGAGGTTTTGCAGCACAGGTAACTCAAGTCAAACTCGGGAATAAAGAGTAATGTGACGCTTCATGACCCTAGTTACTGGTTATTAATCACCTCTTGGTTCTGAGCCTACCTGACTACTAAGTTTTAAATACTGAAAACAAGCTTTTTAAGCTATCAATGGCGATTATTGCATGAAGGCAAAAAAAAGGGATGTTTTTGGTTACAAGTCATGTGGTTTGTCTAAAAATACACATACCAAAAATCAAATTAATTTCTTACAAGAGATTCGGTAAGGAATATTCACTGTAAGTAGCTATCATAAGCTCAGGTTATAGTTTAGGTGAGACATACCTTCAAAAGGGCAATAAAGTTAGGAGTCCGGCGAAAAGTAGCAAGCATGAACTCCAAAAGTCGCTTTTGAACCTGGTGTTGGAGAATACAGATAAGATCGTAATTTAATAACTTGCGAATTCAGATTACAGTCCAGAAACCATCTTCACACTGCATCATTTTCTTCCCAATCTGTGACAGGTGTCCTTGCTTAAAATCGTTTTAGATGAGTAAGAGAGAAGAATACCTCATAAGAAAACACTTTGTCAGGAAACAATGTCGAGTACCTTGCCATGACCAGCGGAATCAGAGCACATACCAAAGCTGCAAAGTGGTATTTTAGATCATCACAGTTTATTTTTTCTTTTTCCATTTTGACAAATAGTCAAATACAACCTTTGTAGAATTAAGTTATATGTTTTATAATAAAAACTGAGAATCAACCAAGACAGAAGCTTACAATCATTAGCTTCAGAAATTGCCATTGAAAAATAAGCATCAAGCAGACGAGGAGTGAGCCTCAGGGCTTGCTTTAATCTCTCAGATGGAGGAGTAGTAACTGCTGCCTGCAGGGATGCAGCCATTGCTGGGGAGGTCCAATGACGTTCCTGAGAAATCAAAGGATAACTCAACCACAGGTATCTGAAAGTAGCTTGTCCACATAAGCAAGCATAGTCCTTCAATTCAGAAATATCTATAAACACATTCTATATCTTCATAGCAGTCTCCAAAAATATGCTGGGCTATAGTTGCACTTTACTAAAAAACAACCAAAAAGTGACAGAAGTGAACACACCGCTAGTCCATCATTCTCATCTTTGAGAAGTTCAAGAAATAATGGATCAGACACAGCCATTGTATTGCTATCCTCGGATTCAGAGTCAACCCCTCCATCTCCGATAGTTCCAGTATATGCTTCATCCATTAGAGCAAGCAGCATCTGCAATGAAGAATGAGTACTTTACTTCCATTCTAAATTGATAAAAAAAAAATTTAATATTTAAATCTAAAATATAACCTCCGGAGCTGAACTCTTCTGCATTGAAGCTATGCTGCTGCCAACTAATGTTCCAGAACCTCTTTCTACCTTCTCCAATGAAACAACAATAACTGGTTCAAATAAAGAAAAGAAATTATTTCATTTCTCATCATTGTGATATTTTCTTAAGAATACGTCATAAAAATTCAGAAAGGAAAAAAAACCTAGAAAAGACACCTGAAAGAATAACTTACTTGGAAGATCAACAAGTGATGGGAATAATGGAATAAAAGAACCAGATGATATCAATCCAGGAAATACTCCAAGAAAAGATTTTTCCAACCTATATCACAACAAAAAGACCCATGAACTATATCCTAGACATGCCAATAAGCAAAAAACAGTGCATTACGAAATCTATTAGTAGCCTTGACAAGCATATTTGGAATTAGTACAGCCCTTACTTCTCTCCATTCCAAGCAATCAACTTCAGTAATAAGGGAAAGAACTGCAAAAACATCAGGGGTCAAACATCATATGGCTATAAATATGTCTCCCTTACTGGATTAAACATCAATTGTAAAGGTCATGAATTTCCTGACTACTACCTGAGGAAGTAGAGTGGGAAACGAACTTAAAAGTTTCTTCTTATTTGCATTAAGAAACTGAAGGGTTGCTTCAGCAACAACAGGATCTGCGAACTCACTGCAAAAGACGGTAGACTAACTAAGCGGACAGAACAACATGACACGAAAAGAAAGATTATTGTATGAAGATGTGATAAGTGGCAATTAGGTATCAGATTAGTAGAAAGCAAAAACATTGTACACTTTCAGTTGTCAGGCAATGTGACAGTAGTATCTCAAGAGTAATTTCAAGCCCTTACTAGTAACAGAAAACCACTTTGAAAATAATAGAAGCACGTGCTCACCGGCTTAAACATGACTTGAAAAATGTTCTTAAGCTAGGATCAGCATCATGTAGAACCACATCCCCATAATCCAGAAAAAATTGGAGGATGGCCTGTAATTTACCATAACCAACCAATAAAGGCATAAGCAATAGAAAATAGGATCTCAAGAAAGGTGGATTGCCATTCTTCAAAGAGAAAAAAAAAACAAACGACGAGGGATCATAATCTTCACAACACTTGAGGAAACAAACAAACAAATAACATACAAATTCAATATCACACCGCAAATGAATATGTTGCTGCATAACTAGCATTGCACCAAGTAACTAATCAAACGAAATGAATGAAATCATAAACAAATTATTCAAAAAATGGAATATAAATATGAGCATTACCAACAGAAGCGGGGCAACGGATGATCGAGACTGAGAAATGGACGTGGAACGCTGAAATATCTTGCTGAGATGAGGAAAAATCCGAGCAATCAAATCCTCCGACTTCTCCTTTTTACACAGTTCAATGAGCCTGTTCACCTGAAAACCAGTAGCAACAGCACCGAAAACAGCACATTAAGCAATTTGAACACAGCTTCAACCAATCAGCAGAGATTGAAAGAATGTGAAAAAACACAGACACGCAGTAGCACATTCTTACGGAGCTGAGGAGCGCAGGATCGGAAGCCGGATCATTGGCGAAATTAGAGTCTCTTGCAGCAGAAGATAGCGATCGTAGATGGAATTCCCATTCTCTATCACTCATTTTTTCTGCGAAGCTTCAATTCAGATGTTCATCTGCGTAAAATCCAGAAACTCTGTTCTTCAGTTTCCGGTTTCGGATCTTCTGACCCGAACCGCTAACTGTCTTTGTGGTCTTAATAATTTATGAATGGCCCCCGGGTTATGCCTCATTCATAGTGTACTCCCAAAACCTTCAAATATAGCGATAAAACGTCCCTCAGCGAACAAAGGCCCTGTCCAATAGTGTTTATTTCTAGCACCTCCAGCACCTACCAGCACACTCCAGTACTTGTCACTATTCACATACATGAAAGATTTATTTTTTTAAAAAAAATAAAAAATAATTTTTCTTTAGAATTAGTTTCAATATGTTGTGTATGAATTAATCATTCTTTAAATATATAGTTTCATAATTATGTACATCATAATTATACAATTTTAATTTAATTTCAACACCCTCCAGCACCTTCCAGCACCAGCTACCAATTCCAGCGCCCTATTGGACAGGGCCAAAAGAAATTATTATTCACTCTGTTTTCACTTTTCAACTAGTACAAACATTTATTTTTCAAAAAAAAAAAACACAGGCATTTATTTTATTTTGTGAAATTTGGAAAATTTTAGTTACAAAATTCTATAATTCTATTGATCATCAAGTGCCATATATGTAGTATTAAAAGATTAAAACATACTTCTAAATACTAATTAATTTTCAAATAAATTTAATTGTACATATATATATTAATGATACTTTTGTTTTTAAGTAGTATTTGAATCACATGTTAAAAATGATGGTATTGAATGGAAATACTATTTTCGTAGGCTAAAATGGTAATTAAGAAAAAAAATATGGTGCGTATGCGGGGCTATTAAAATACAAAAGATTGTACTAATACACAGAAGGGCTAGGTATAAAAAACACCCTATCCAAATCCAAAAAAGTAACACCTTATAGTTTAGGAAAATTCTACAGTCCCGTGACTGAATGTTCAGTCAAACAATTTACCATCGTTCGATTAACTTTTAAAGGTAAAAAACCTTCTAAAGATATGAGAGATTGGGGAAAATCTTCTATCACGCTTGATAGTCTCGCGTGACAAATTTATAACCGTCCTTTCTACTTTGAGCAAGTGGCCATAGCTTTATTTTTATTTTATTTTGAAATCAAATATCATTCATATGTTGCTGGGAAACGCCCAACATCGATTTACAGTGGAATTCACATACAAACAAGTGGATAGCTTTATTATGCCATATAACAACATAGTCATGGATATCTCAGACAAACGATGATATGGTGCCGTCAATTCCAAACAACTCACTAGGTCAATTCTATAGGGCAGGCGTACATCCATTTCTATTAGTAACCAGGCATAACCGAAGTTAAGATAGCACCCCCAAAATATCACGACGAACAATGAGTTTTCATACTACAAACGGTGGTACTGTTTGTATTTCACTAACGTGGTCATGTTTTCATAAAACTTTCTATACTCCCTCCGTCCTATTATGTTGTACCCAATTTCTTTTGCCACGGATTTTAAGAAATTTGATATGGCGCTGATGTGGGTGGTAGGGTTGATGAAGTATGTGAGAGAAAGTTAATAGGTTATATTATAATTTTTTGCCAAAATAGGAAATAGGTAAATCTCTTTGGAACGGACCAAAAGAGAAATTGAATAAATCTCTTTGACACGGAGTGAGTAGTTAAGTTTAATTTAATTTAGTTTGATTAGGTAAATTTAGCAAAACTATATATTAATATAGATCATTTTTATTTAATGATCGGCACTGATTTTAATTAATATATTAATTTTCACTCAATTTTTAATTCAATAAGAAATAAGGCTGAAAAAAATACTTTTAAATTTTAAAGAAACTCTTTCAAAAGACAATAGAAATGCATGTACCTTATCTAAACTAAAAAAAAATTATAATTATAATTATCGGAACGGAAAAAAGAACTGACCTACGGAACTCTAGGAAACGGGGCCTTTGAATGTTAAATGTTCATGATTTGACAAAATAAATCTTACGATAAAAGGATTGGAATATTGAAAAAGTTTTATAAAACTATTACAATTTTAATAATTAATTGATGCTGGTTTATAGTCTCAAAATGGAGTGAGTAATAACTAAGACAAATTCTTGGGTGAGGCAGCCTCACCCAAGAGGCAGGACCAATTAAACACTGTTTTTTGTGAGATTTGATGAACGGACACAAAGGTTTTGATGAGGTGACATGTTTGATGAACTGACACCAATGTTAGATGAGGTGACGTCGAGATTTGATGAGGTGGTAGTGAGTTATGATGAGGTGGCAGCAATGAAATTTTCCTTATTTGGCCTTGCCTCATGGGTGAGGCTGCCTCACAGGAGAATTACTCAATAACTAATATCTAATAACCCAACATTCCATTTCGGAGTATTCAACGAGTTCAAATGATGAGTATTTGAACTCAATTTTCCTTTTCCGTTTCGGAACTGGAAAATTTTCATAGGGTTTGTGAGAAAACCTTTCCAAATCCGGATATTATATCCCAACAATTAATGCCTATAAGTAGAGCCGACCGACTAGCGCTCCAAAAACATTCTTCATATTCTGCAAAACACTTCTTGTTCAAAAATCCAAAACCCTCTCTCCATGAATAATAGCATCAAGATGGAGGACGCCCGGAATTTCACGCAGCTTTTCCGGCAAACTGTCTCCGCCGAAAGCTACGAGAACTACTGCGAACTCTTGGAAGCTTTTCTGAAACAAAAGATCAATCTGCAAGATTTCACTACTGGAACGATGGAGATGATCAAAGATAACGAAACCCTAGTTCAGAATTTCCTCAAATTCCTGCCGAGCCCTTCCAACCACCAGTCGGATTCCTCCACGGCCACCTCAACCGCCGCCGTGGAACTCACTGGAACTTCCACTAGCCCCGCCGCCGCTGCCTCTCTTGTCCCCGTGGAAGCTTCCCGGAAGAAGAAAAGGAAGATCAAGACGAAAAGGATGCTGGAAAAACAAGCAAATATGATCCTTAATCTTGAGAAGAAAAGAACATGGGAAATAACCGACGACGAGGAAAAGAAACTTGCTTGCCACAGGTTTGTGCAGAGAGTGAAAGATCGAGCCGAGAATTACCAGGCTTTCCGGAGATTCCTCGAGCTCGTTTCCGACTACGCAAACCACAAAGACATTGATCGAGTGGACAACGATGTTCGCGAGCTTTTCAAGAACGTGCCTGAGTTGCACGTCGAGTTTTCGAGCTTTTTAGCAGATGCATATGATGCGAGGGAGCAGCAAAGGGAAAAGGATAAAGAAATCGCTGTCACGAATCGAACGTTAGCAGCAGAGTTGCAGCATTATCCTACCTTCTTGAAGAATAGGATGTTGCTGGAAAGGGAAAAAGAAAAAGAGACCGCGCATTCTGCAGTTCCTGTGAAGAAGAAGAAGAAGAAGCAAAAGAGAAAGAGAGTGATGATGCCAGAAATGGCTGTGGCAGATGAAACAGTATCAGATGAAGAACTGGCATTTTATCTTTCTGAACTTATGGTGAAGAAAGAAGAAGAAGAAGAAGAAGTGGAAAAGGAACATCATGTGGAAACAGAAATTCCCATCAAGAAGCGAAAAAGAGCTGATGATTATGAGAGTGGGGAAACAGTTTCAGATCAAGAACTAGCGCAGGATGTGAAACATGAGTTCTCGAACTTGAGTTCAGACAGAAAAGAAATGGATTGTGGAGATGTTGATCAAGATATCGCGGGGTTCGAGAAGGAGATGAAGAGGTTTGTCAGCACTGAGTTGGTTCTTGCTGCTCCGGTTTGTAGAGTAGTGTGTTGAGAATGGAGTCAAGGATAAGCATAAGTTATATGATTTCTTTTCCAGTTTGTAGTTGTCATATTGAAGCATTGTTGTAAATAATTGACTCTAATTTATTGGCAATGTATTATATAATACATATTAATTTACTTACCCAATATCTATTCAATATTCACTTTTCAGTATATTATATTGAGTTTAAATTTTCAATGCCAGCGGAGTATATTGTATTTTAAGAGTCAGAGCCAAGAAGATCACGATGGTACCAAAAACATCTAGCACCATTGCCGGTAACAAATTGCCTCTCACCAATTTTTGTTGCATTCATAAAATATTTACATTTTATTGGGGGTTTTTTTGCCTAAATAATCTTATTGGTGAAACTAATTCCTAATATAATACTCTATTAAAACTAATTTCATAAGTAATACTCTTGGACTAAAGTTTAATTAGTAATAAAATTCATAAATTTCTAATATGACCCACAAAATTACTTTTATACCATAAAAAACTCCAAAAAAATACCACACAAAAAGCTTGGAATCGGCTAGGCCATCGCCCTCCACTTGGCCTCCAAAGGAGCTCGCCTGGTCATCAACCACCCCTGAGACTCCACCTTCGGCGACGTGGCCTCCGTCACCTACCAGATCAGCGGTAACGGTGCCCGTGCCATCGTCGTGAAGGCAGATATCTCCGACCCGGACCTAGTGAAGTCCCTGTTCGACGATGCGGAGTCCGCACTCGGATCTCTGGCGCACATCATGGTCAACTCTGCCAGCATTCGCGACCCCAAGAACCCCACCATCAACGGCAACGCCCGCGGTGCCTTCCTGTGCTGTCGTGAGGCCGCCAACCGCCTCAAGCGCGGGCACCCTGAGCGGCCTTCCTGTGCTGTAGCGAGGATTGTCTGCCTGTCGTCGTCTCTAGTGGCTTCCCTGAAGACCAACTTGGGCGCCTACACGGCTCAAGTGCCGTTGACTATCAGGGCCGGTCCTGGGATTTTGGGGGCCTCAAGCAAAAATAATGAAATTTTAGGGTTTTAAAGTATAAAAAATAAAAAATTCAATACTTTTCAAAATAATTATGAATTATACATTAAAAATCACTATAAATAGAGAATATCTTATTTATATTCAATTTCATATAATGTGTGAGGGCCTTATTTTAGAAAAAATATATTTTCTTTACATAATTAAATTTAAATTAATAAATATACTATATATGTTTTCTAAAAATGGGGCCCTTTTTTCCAAAATTATTTGGGGGCCTCAATCAGCTGCTTAACCTGCGTATAAGCAGGGCCGGCCCTGTTGACTATGCCTGACGCGCGAATCACAGGTCCAGACATAGGCATGGAGACGGGCGAATTGTTGGTCGAATGAATGTGCTTTTTGGACAAAGTCACATAAGCATTTATTTGGGGTTATTTTTGGTGCAACAGTAAACTTTTAACTCATAATATAAATTTATAGATTTTATTACTAATTAAACTTTAATCCAAGAGTATTAGTTAAGGAATTAGTTTCAACAGAGTGTTATATTGGGAAGTAGTTTCACCAATAAGGTTATTTAGGCAAACAACTCTTTTATTGGGTGTCAATATAATGTAGGATTGAAAGTTTTCATTTTGAAGTTTGGTTCTCCAATGCAACCAACAAATTGTCACAAAATATCATTAAATTAAATATTGCATTTATGTTTCAAATTTAAAAATGGAAGGATGTAATGATTAAAACTCTATATTTGTTAAGTTGTCAAATTGAAGGTTTCAAAGTGAGCATCAATATATAGAGGGTGTAACTGACACTTTCAATCCATATCATATGCCACATAAGATTGACTCATACATTGATGCTTGGGTTGGAGATGATTTTTGTAATTTCTCACTCTCAATCCTACATGCCAATTGATATTTTTGAAAGTAAAGGTAGCATTGGAGATGCTCTTACACTCAACAACAATTGATGGTTTTTGTTTGTAAATCATGCCCTGTTATGGAGAGATTTTGACAGCTCAACAACAATTCATCTATTGACAAGCGATTTGATATAAGGGTATTGATGCACCTTTTATTTTTATTTTTTTCAAGGGTAATATATTGATCCAATTAAAAGTAGAAGGGCATGTATACTCCATGGATATTTTTGCACATTTTCAACCAGTAGGTCACTCAAAAATTAGGCCTACTTTTGAGTGGCCTACCGTTTGAAAGGCTGAGCACAAGCTACATATTCCACGGAATATGATCGTACATTATGAAATTGCTTCGGTATTGAAATGAACTTATTTTTAGAAAAGTTGACCACAAAATAATCATATAAATGCAATAAACTTGATCCGTATCAACCAAAATCCAACTATAAAAATATAATCATAAGATTTGAGCTGAATCTAAATACAACACGAATTATCACCCAGATTCAAAGACATATTAATTATGATCATTACAACCCAAATTACCTTTCCAATTTGGGTATCTACATTAATATTCAAACAGTTTGAACGTATGAGAATAAATCCTTCTCCAAACTGGAAACAATATCCTTTTCAACTTCGGATTTCAAATATTATTTTAGACCGTTCGAATTGTATTGGGATATATATATTGACAAAAACAGTCTATATAAGTAAAGCCAGCGGCCGGAATTCATTCCACATAAATGACATCATCAGAAACTGTACTCATGATGAACAACAATAATCTCAAGATGGACGATTCCCAAAACTTCATGAAGCTTTTCAAACAAACGCAATCACACGAAAGCTGGAAAAAGTTCATTGAATTGTCGAACGCTCTTAGGCTTCACAGCATCGAAAGACAAGATTATGTTGCTGAAATCAATAAGCTGATCAAAGGAAACGAAGAGCTTGCTAATGTTTTCAGCAGATTACACCCGCAGAATATTAATAATCCCTCCCAGCCGGATTCTTCCACCTCCTCCGCTGCCTCCGCCTCTGCCGCAGCCGCCACCGACGGCTCCGACGTGGAAGATCCGGCGGCTGCCAAGAAGAACAGGAAGAACAGGGCGAAAAGGAAAAACCACGGTTTGCAGCAGAAGGAAAGTAGTAAAGCAAGCGTGTCAGCTGGAACTAGAGTATGGGAGATTACTGATGACGTGGAAAAGAAGCTTGCTTGTGACATGTTTATGAAGAGAGTTTGGGAAAGAGCAGAGAATGAGCTGGTTTTCAAGGGTTTCGTAAATCTGGTTCGCAGCTACGCGAAGCATAAGGACATTGATAGAGTGAACAATGAAGCCTGCGAGGTCTTCAGGAACCAGCCTGAGCTGCACATCGAGTTTTCGAATTATCTAGCTGATGCAGTTAATGCCAGAGAAGAACGAAGGGAGAAGGTAAAAGATGTTCATGTGGTGAAAAAGCAAAGGAGATGAAATTACTGTCCAATTTGTAGAATTACTTTACTTGAAGTGTTTTTACTTGAAGTTAACAAATGATTATAACATCTTTGTACATTACTTTAATAAAATGCTTCTTGCGTTTTTTCCATTTCAAATTCTCCCTTGTGACTTGTTTGCTTGGATTCATCTATTGTTCAATGTCTGTTACATGTTGCATGAATCTTCACGTTGCATTTTTGCTTTTGTTTTTTACATGGTTCTTGTTGATTTTTCTAAATACTACCTCTGATTTCATCTAATTGGCATCGTACTATTCATCATAAATTTTGTTGCAACTTTGACCACAGATTTAAAGTAGTATATGAGTAATAATATTCATGTATGATATAGTCTTGGATATACTTAATATATGTATATAAAGTTTAGATATACTTAATATATATATATATATAAAGTTATCGATGGTCAAACTTGTCGTCAAATAGTGTTTTTGCTCAAGCCTGCCAAAAATATAAGTGCCGTATGACTCGTATCGTGTCATGTGTCATGTGTCATGTGGGATGCATTCTATCATAGTTTATGTTACTCCTATAAATCATTTTGCTATCAATATCATACCATAAATATATTTTTTCAGTGTTTGACTTGGTCTTTCTTCTTTTTCTTTTAATACTATTAAAATAACAAAGACTTGGACAACTTTGATGGCCCCAGTAAAGTTGTTTATACTCCAGCCAGAGAAAAATTCCAGGCTTACCTTCCCCAAATTTCCCTTTTGTACGGAGGAAGCTAATTGAATCATACATAAATAAATAGCCCAATTCTTATGTTTTCCATCACAGGAATTCTGAGCTGAGCAGCAAGAGTTAGCTTCCACAGGTAAATGCAGTATGCAGTATTTCCTCGTATATTTGATGCATTAAGGTTTTTCTGTGTTTACTATTCTGTGCAAATGAACACATTGATAATGATTTTCTGCAAAATTCAGATTCCAATTAAGTAGCGAAATGCGGGATAGAATCAGCAGTTTACCCGATGGAGTTCTTTCTCATTTGCTGTCCTTCCTTCCCACCAAATCAGCTGCACAAACTGTGGTTTTATCGAAGAGATGGAAGCAACCTTGGCTTTCAGTTGCTGTACTAGATTTTGATCTGGAATACAATGCTGATGTGTCAAAATTCACGCAGTTTATGGATAAACTTGTCGCAGATCGTGGGAATACGAGCACTCGTAAATTCAGGCTGTCGAGTAATGCTGAGCTCGATCTTCACTCAGTGTGTTCCTGGATGAATGCTCTTGCTATGCGTAATGTAGAAGAACTCGAGCTGAGGTTATTATGTTCGGATGTGTTGAAATGGAGCCATTTGAATATTTCAGCTGAATCAATCAAAGTTATGAAGCTTGGTTTTGGTATCCTGATTGACATTTCATCGATAATTTCTTTTCCTAGCTTGAAGATCCTTCATCTGAATCAGGTGCAATATGCAGATGAGCTATCCATCAGGAAATTGCTCTCGAGTTGCACTGCGCTCGAGAGTTTGCAGATTGAAAGGTTCGAGTGGGATGAGGTCAAGAACTTTGTCATCTCTGTGCCTTCGGTGAAATGGCTGGATTTGAACTTCGCTCAGCGAATGGACCATGTGGATACAGACTATGATATCGAGTGCAGATTGCAAATTGATGCTCCTAATGTTGAGTATCTTAAAATCTATGATATTATGTCGGATTCAATCATCGTTGGTCCCATGCCCTTTGTGACCGAGTCATTTGTTTCCATCACCAAAATAATAGAATCTGGTCTGACTGATGATCAAGCACGCGACAACGGAAACAGTGTTTCTGCACTATTTCGCAGCATCTCGAATGTGAAGAAGTTAACCATTGCAGATTTTACATTGGAGGTAAGTCTTAATTTCACCATCATCCTTAAAATTTTCATTGATTATATATATTTTGTTCTTAAACCGTTGTTGTTTGTGTACAAATAACTAGTCTTTCCTCGGGGCTGCTGATAAAACTCTACCAATATTTCATAACCTGCTGCACCTAGAAGTTACAGTTAATGATGTTGGAGGAGATAGCGCGACGTTGCTGCCATCTTTGCTTGAAGCATCTCCAATGTTAGAGACTCTCATAATGCCCAAGGTATATATTAAGGTATAGAGATTCATGGTTTGTGAGAATTCATGATTATTTATAACCTTAAACTCTCTATTTTGTCAGGGAATGAGGAGTCCTTGGGGTGGCTATGAGTACATTTGGAGCCCTCCTGAAAATGTGCCTCAATGTTTACTTGTTACCTTAAAGGTGGTAATAATTCGACGAATCACAGGCATGGAAGGAGAAATAGAGCTGTTGAAATATTTGCTTGCAAATGCAATGGTTCTGGAGCAGATGACAATCTCATGCGAAGAATACATTGTTTCGGGTGGACCATACGACAATGTTGAGGAAAAACTTGCTGCTGATCGTACACTCGACGATAGATTTCCCTACAGACATGATTTGATGAACTGTGCAAGAGGCTCAGCTAAATGTCAACTTGTTTTGCAGTTTCCTGAGTAGTTAAAGTTATTTTCTTTAGGCTTGGAACTAGATTTTTCTAGGAGTATACCTTTGAATGAAAATAAACTCTGAGCCTACAATAAAAATTCTTGCTACTGTTGTATTTCCATAGTTTCTGCTACTCAAATAACTCATTATGTTAGTACCCTAAATTATTCATATATCTGATGTTATCTCTTTTTTTCTTGACTTTACATCAATTGAGATTTAAGAATGCCACTGTTTAAGACTGAATCATTAATCTACTAGTGCATGTTATATTTGAGTTAACCATAAGTGATGCTGCTTTTGAAAGATACCAACAAAGGAGATGCTGAGGTACTTACACAGTTTGTATCTGTTTTGCATTACTTCTGCAATGATTATTCTTCAGTTTTTCCTATAACTTTCAGTAGTGTTACATTTCAAAGCTTGTATGCTACGTATCCAACATGTTCTCCCCCTTGTGTGTGCTAATACTGAGATTTCTATATTTTATGTTGTGCTGTATGATGCTATTTAGATATGTTTACTATGGCGTATAGTGGTTGCATATTGACGTATTCAGGATATGCCTACAAAACTCTCCTCATCTATGGTCGAGAATGCCTAATAGGTGGGGTAGTGAGTACTATGGATTGAGAAAACTAGAATGCATGCCATCTAAGAGTGTATCAAATATTATAACTAGAGATATCTAAGAGTGCTTAATTCAGGGTTGTCTGTGTTTGGTTGTCAGAAGGAATGCGTGCTTAATTGGTTGTCAAAAACATCAATTTAGATTGTTCACAAGCTGTTAGTTCTATCATCGTGTTTTTGTCCCCTGTGGTCTTTACGAATAAAAATAGAAACAAAAAGGTGCTAATCTGACCAAAAGCAAGAAACTTGGGAATATAATTGTGGTTGTTAATGGAGATATTCAGGTGATTTAATTACTGTGATAATTCTTATAGAATTTTGTATTGGTTTCTAAGTTTGCTTGGTTATATTGATGTGGCTATGTTATGTTCGTTCATGATTTTCTGCTTGTGAGCTGGAATTATGTGTTGGGATTATTTGTAATGAGCTGATCATGAGCTTGCTTTTCATAGCAAAAGGTATCTTTCTTTGAATCATCTGCGGACCAGATAAAGAAACCGTGAAGTTTCCCTTCACCCTCTAAAGCAGGGATTCGAGGAAGCTATACCGAAACAATGTATTCTTCGCATATATCTTCTTAGACATTTAGTATTTCTGCACTGTTTCGCAGCATCTCGAGTGTGAAGCACTTAACAATTGGAGACTTCACAATGAATGTAAGTCTCAACATTAACATTTCCTTGACTTATAGATCTTGTTTGTTCAGCGCTTTGTTCGTGTGTTAATAGGCTCTCACCGGTGCTTCTGATACAAGACTACTGATGTTTTGTGACTTGCTTCATATGGAGGTTGCATTATCAGTCTTGGATGATGACGTCGTGAAGTTGCTGCTATCTTTGCTTGAAGCATCTCCAATATTAGAAACTCTCATTTTGCCCTATGTAAGTGAATTACCTGGTTGAAATGCATGGTTTTGTGATAATTATTTATTTGTATTATAACCTTAAATCTCTCTACTTTCTTAGGGAGTGAGTGACCCTAACTCTAGGTATACTTGGAGGCCTCCAAAAATGTGCCTCGGTGTTTACTTGTTACCCTAAAGGCTGTGGTAATTCAATCATTCTCAGGAGAGAAGGAAGAAACAAAGCTGTTGAAATATTTGCTCGCGAATGCAATGGTTCTGGAGCAGATGACCATCTCATGCAAAGAAGACATTGTTTCGGGTGGTTCATACGACAATGCCAACGAAGAACTTTCATCTGATCGTGCACTCGTCGATAGATTTCCATACAAACATGATTTGATGAACTGTGCAAGGGGCTCAACCAAATGTGAACTTGTTTTACTGTTTCCTGAATAGAATTCTCCTCTGTTTCAGTTTCTTGTCTGTATATACCATTGAATTAGCAGTTGTACCATGGTTCATGCAAAATTTCAAGAGGTTCAGTATAATTGATATGAGTATATTACTTTGTTTGCTACTTTAACATTGGGACTCTCAAAAATCAATGTTCCTAACAAGCAAGTGTCATTGTTGACTAAAGAAACAAGCTAACTATCTCAGCACTGTGGACATTTACAATTACAAGACTGTTAAGCCATCAAGTTTCATCATGCAATGGTACTTTGTTGGTGCAAGAACACCAGCCTTTCTGCACAATTCCACGACGGCTGGAGCATGACCATAAAAGTTCCGACCTTCATCTTTGAGCACTGGAGGATCCTGAGGGCGCTGGCACCAAACTATCTTCGGAGGAACCAAATCATCCACCTTAGCCTGCCTCCAAAAGTGCTTCCCGTGCCAGCTCTCGTATTTGAAAACCCCACAAAGTCGGGCATTATGGCCTGATGGGCCCACGTGAACTTCCGAGCAATGCTCGCAGACTTTAACAGGATAGACCAGCATCAACTTTTGAACCCCGGCCTTTAATCCCTCCCATGCCTTGAGAGTTCCACTGGCGATTTCCAAAATATCCTCATAAGATAATGAATCTGCTTCAACAGAACATTCTTGAATAACACTATCCCTTTTACAACTATTTAAGCATTTTTCATTATCTTTCCCAAAAGCTCCTGCCTGCCAGCATAGCTCCATGACAGCAGGGATGCGGTCAAAGTCAAATCTTTGATCGTGTGCAATCACCTTCTGAAACATTGTGTGCAGATGAAATGCTTCTACAGGTAACAATATGTCCTTCAATCCCCCATTGACCCACTCATGAGGATGAACCTTTGGCCGCCGCCTAAAACCCCCACAAGTTTTAATCATATGGCCACTCTCTCCTATATGTACTTCTGAGCAATGCCTAGAAAATAAGACAAAAACAGAACTTTATCGAACCATCATGTTTAAAGGCTTGAAGTTGAAAATTGGTTTAGCTGTTAAGTGACCAGATTAATATGTTAGAATGTCAGGCAAATAATCTGCTTTCAATTGATTTTGTACATCTTAACTCACAAGCATTTAAAACCGAAGAGATCAGAAGTTCTAGAAAGAGCTATTCTATAGCACCATAAATCATAAGGTAACATAGATGCAACCTGGGCAATACAGGCGTAGAAAAGGTTAGCATATCACAAATGCTAGTTCAGATCGTATAAGGTTCTACAATCAGCTACGTCAGGACAGTATCTGCAACCTCGTGAAAGCTATAATTTTGGGAGTAAAATGTCATGGATAGACCTCATTCGACAAACAAACAAATGAATGTCAAATGTCAACAATGAGATCGCCACATCCCCTGCCAGAACTTTAATATTGAATCAACCTTCCCACAACCTAATTGCCACAATGTCATATTGCTCAGCAGTTCCATTTGCCACAATTTCCTTGACTATTTCTATGATGCCAATCAAAAACCACATACAGTATACAGCATAACAAAAGCAGAATCCAGTCAACAAAGAAGCACACAGATTGCCACTCTGCATATATATTATACAAACTCTCATCTAGCCAAGAATATGATGAACAGATAATATCAGTAATAGTTACACCCATACTTCTCAGCCAAAACAACTAAACAAGCTTAGTTTGTAAAAACTTTTGCATAATGTACATATTTTCACCACCATACAAACCAGAAAAAACGACAATTTTTCTCATTAAATGTTACTCAGCAGCAAAGCACAAATCTTTTTCAGCATTTTGAGAAGGAGAAAATTACTTGCATGAGAAAACGGGAAAGAGCTGAAGAAGCATAGACACGCCTCTGTAAAGGTCGGCTCTGTCCCGGAGAACCTTCTGGGCAACAGGGACCATGGCTCTGACCGGATAATCTTTGGCCCGATTCTCAATCCTCTTCAGAACCATAGGGCGTAGCTTCTCGAAATCGCCTCCTTTCCGTGTTTTGGTGCCGTAATATCTGCAGCTCCGAAGCCCGATAGTTCTCAGCCCCATTTTTAATTTCACAACCGCGTGCGGTGGCGACGCCGGAAGGCGGAGGCGGAATTGGGAAAACGATTTGTTCAGAGAGTTCAGTATTTATAAATTTTACTGTTTTTTATTTTTGACGCGAAAATGAAACATTTTGTTAAATACAAGGACTTTTGTTGCAAAACCTCACGTGTATCGTTCACGGCCTTAGTTTTAAATAAAGAGATAAACATAGAAGAAGAAAAAAAGATAAACAGAGAAATTATTATTTAAATTGGGAAACCTTAACCAATGCAAATACTTTATAATAGCAATGAATTAGAATCTAAACCTCAAACAATCACACAGCAATATATAAGTAAAACTCTTACCCAGATTTCTATTCATCATCAGTTTTCCTAAGCATGTCAGAATCGAAAACATCCACGGCAAGGAAAAAGTTACCGCCGCGTTATCCAGCTGCTCCTCCGCCTGGCTTCAACACCAAGAACGCCGCCGCCAAGGAGGAGCCGCCGCGACGCGATTCGAAATCGGACTCGTTAAATTTTGGTGAAAATTCTATTGATCGGAGAAGTAATTATAAGGCAAATTCCTTGCCGGAAAGTGACGGTCCGAAGCTAGGGTTAGGTGATGGCCATGGCGGCGCAGCCAAAACTGTTGATGAATATTGGTCGCCGGTGGGTGGCGAAAAAACGGAGGAGGAGATTTATATTGAGCAGGTACTGTATGGTCCGAGCAAGAAGAAGCCACTCCCAGTTTTTGAAGCTCTTCGTCGTGGACAATTTCCAGAATGACAAAGTGATTAATTAAGATAGATTTCAGTTTTTATTTAGTCCAGTTATTGATTTATGATTTGGCTGGTTAAAGATTTTCTTGTACGTTGACTATAACCCTAGTCACATAAATTGTGTCCACCAGTTTTTTAATGTTATTATTTATTTCTCTTGGCATGTTTTTTTTTTTGCCATAATAATTTCAGTGGCAAAACTTTTTCCAAAGCAACACTACGGTTTCATCTTCTCTAGTTCTTGTACAATACGCAAAGTCAAAACGGAGTTTGGAGAAGAAACATTCTCCAATACGCAAATCATTCTCCAATTTCTTTCCAACTTTGAATGCGAAAGCTCTTAATCTCCAAATTCTTTTAATCGATTGCTCCGGCCATGGCTGCTTTACCGGCGTTTCAATCTGATTTATGCCATAAGTCGATAACCAAGCACTGGCACTAACAATTTCTTTCTCCAAAGTTCCCGTTAAATTATGTTTTCTTTATTTGAATATTTAAGTTAAAATTTTGTGTTTCGTACACGATTTGTGAGTCAAAGAAATTTGTCGGTGGCTTGCTCTAATCCGTCGTTTAACCTCTCAGCCTAGACTGGCTTAGCACTATTTTGGTTTTGCTCATAGAAGCTATTTTTAAATTTCATTTTAAATATCTTACAAACATTTTGATTGATATTTTGCTATTTAAATATTTAATTTGGTGAAATTTAATTTATTTTAATCATTTCATGCATTGTATTTTATCTTATATGAATGTTAACAATTATAGATGCTCGTGTAGATCGCGCACCACGCAAACTGCTGATGCTAGTATTAATAACATTAATTTTGTTAAATGAGAAAATGAGATTCAAAAAAACATGTTTTTTTCAATTCAAATAAATAAGAATGTATTTTTTTGTTTTTTTGTTACGCTAAAACCATCATAGATTTTTTTTGAATTTTGGGGAATTTATTAGGCACCCCGAACCTCTAATCTTGCCCGTAGGGGGTTGCCCGAAAGCTTACATCAAAAGCACATGATAAAAGCGCATAGAAAAAGAAATAGGGGATACATTAAAATACTATAGTCTGATACTCTAAGAGTACTAAAGTTATCTGACAAGCGTAGTACCTTAACTCGAATTCTACAACTAAATAATCGAAGTCTACTAGTCTAGATAGACCAGAACCCCATGGGGTTTTCTCTCTCGCCGTTTAGACAGTTTAAGAGAGATATAACAAACAAATGAACAAGAATACTCCCCAAGTCTGTCAGAGTAACTCCGCAAAAAGACCAAATTCAAATCATATCCCCTAAATAAGGTCTAAATACTAGTGTCAAATTCAAGCCAGTTCGAGTCTAACTAGCCAGCAAATTCCACAGAGTATAGGAAATTTGAACAATGCTAAGATATTTCGTCACGCTGCGGTCAGGGTAAAAGGGGATTTCCTGATTGTGACTATACTATCATCTCAGAAACCACCATCACATACCCATCAATCACATTACGGTCCTCCCACGGTAAAAGGGATTTCCTGATAGTAATCTTAGGGTTTGCTAAAGCAGTAACAAGTGCATAAAATATTATCTAACACGAGAAAAGCTGTCGAGACTAACTTCCATGGTCTACAAGTCCAGTATGTATTGGATAATAGGTATCGCCAAAAGTATGTAGATTACTACTTTTACTTGTATTTCTCCTCACAAACCATACAGAAACAGGAATTGAAGCCAACCAAAGTTTAAACGTAAGACCCGACGGTAAACTAAGGTTGACAGATAATAATTTGTTCAAAAATTCCATGACCTTATTGATAGAATCTATACTAAGTAAAATAAAAGTAGGAAAAACCACCTCATCCTCTAGATGGACCAGAACCAAGAGGCCAGGTGACTGACCCGACCCGAACCGGCCCAAGCCGGTCCAACTAGTGACAACCTGACCTGTTCAAATTTGAACCGGATCCTGGCCAAGGACCCGTGTTCACTAGTGCAGAAAGCTTGATTAAAGGCTTTCAATGGAAGGCTGTTCGTTGAAAAATTCAAAAAAACGTTGTGTAACAATATTTCCGATATCGGAAGCATGTAATTCTAGGAACTCTATCATTAGATAACTTTTGAAAAAATTTAGAAAGCGGTCAAATCTGAACCGCTGTCTAAAATTTTTCATAAACGGCGTTTTATAATACCAGTTGTCCAATGTAATAAAAAAAGGCGTTTTTTTAGAAACGCTGTCAAAACAAAGTAGTTTCCGATAACGGAAGCTCAGTTCCGAGATGGGAAGCAATATTCTAGTAATTAAATAATTTTTGGGTTCCGAAGTTGGAAGTAAAGAAGTTAGCGATTAACCGGAAAAACAAGCATATTTCCGATATCTAGGACCAATTCTAATATATATTTTTAGGTTCCGAATTCGGAAGTACTAATAAGTTCCCGATCCCGGTTAATGTAATAATCGGAGCTAAATTTTGACTTTTTTAAGTTTGACCGACGTAAATATTTTACTGTTTCGACATATTTTACGTAGAATCTCATCATAGTTCCGAGATCGGAACCTTATTCTAGTACAATTTTAGGTTCCGGGATCGGAAGTGAATATAATTTCCCAATCCCTATTAGTTCCGGATTCGGAACTAAATTAAAAAAAAATTTGAAAATACGTTAACCTAAAATACTTAACCTAAAATACGTTAGCCTTTAATCAATTTTAAAGGGCCGAGTCGGAAGACTATATAAATAAAGGGGCAGTACCTATATATTCAGGAACGGGTAATCACTTGTGAATGCCATAAAGCTTTGTATTTCTGAAGAAAGAATTGGTGTGTTCGAAGACTCGTGATCCGTCTACAACGAACAATACAAGGTTATTAGAGCATCCACAATGGTGCTTCTTAAGTGCACTTTTCTTAATAAGGAGCACCCCTTAATTAAGAAGGTCCATTGTAGAGTTTTAAGAACAACTCCTTATTTAGGGAGTGATTACCTCTTTTATTGTGCTTGACTAGCCAATAAAAACATTACTCTTGTCATTGAGTATTTTTTTAATTATAAGTTTAAAAATAAAAATAAAGAAAAGAAGTGCTTCTTAAGTATTGTTCCATTGTTAGTGTCGGGGTTTTCCTTAGTTTTGCTCAAAATTGATTATATGGCACTTAAGAAGTGCTCTTTATCTTCAAACTATTTTGGATGCTCTTACTTGCTTACGAGATATTGAATACATGAACTATCATATTTTACAAGATTATGTGGGGCTTTTTATGTGAATTCATTGATTGAGTAATTTAATTGATATGATTTAAATATATTGTGATTTACATTGCAGGAGTATGAACTTGGACCGTGTTCGTATTGTTGGATCGAACATTCGAACATCTACTGAATATATGGAGTTTATCAAATATTTCATTGAAGTTACTTCTAATCATGCGAGAATGAAGAATATGTCGATAATGCGATGTCCATGTCGATAACTCGATTTGACCAGTTTAAAATCGAACTCGAGCACGTTAGTTAATAAATGAGTTTGAACTCGAGATCATAACTCGATAGGCTCGTTGAACAGCTCGAAAATAATTTATAGGTACTATATTTAGAATTTATAAAAATAATTTACATGTCTTAAAGAAGGTAATTATATGTTTATTAATTTTGTTTCTTTTCATTTATTTATTTTAGTCTTTTTTATGTATAACAAAAAACTAAGAGAATACATTTTTAATAAGAAATGGATAAGATATGACATTATGAAGATTGAAGAAAGAAGAAAGAAGTAAAATAAATCTTGAGAGAAAAAGAAAGAGAAAAAGGAAAGGGAGGAAAGTTTGAATCCCACATCGGTGGCAAGAGAAAGGGAGAAATCTTCTCTAAGTTATAAATTGATCTCATTTCCTAACCATTCTTAGTCCAACTTGCTTTGGTGGATTTCCATGTGCAAAGCCATATTTAAACGTTTGAGCTCGAATTGGGCTTCTGAACATTAATAACAAATAGAATTCATACTCGACATTGTAACATTAAATATATCGAAATAGTCATGGAATCCGGTCAATTGCGGTCAATATTAGTGTGAAACAGAATTGAATTTTCGGTGCCGGAAACTTTAAAACTAACTAGAATTCATACTAGATACCGTAACGTATAATAAATTGAAACGCTTATAGAATATGGAAAATGGTAAAAAACAACCAACAAGTAGAATTGGATTTCCTAATTCGGAACAATACTTATTAACCAGAATGAAACCTAGAATACGTAAACTATGCAAAATCGAATATGGACTCGTATTCATAAACCTAATGGCCGGATAATTTTATTCCGGCAACAAATCAATGGAAAATACTAACTTCCGAACACGGAACTAATGTAGAGTAAGTCCCAGAATGTTAAGTTCCGCCACCGAAAATAAATGGAAAGCGGTTTGAAAATAAACAATGGATAACGTTTGAAAAAGCCTTTGATTATCTCATTGAACGTCTCATAATTAAAGAAATACAATGGACGGCTCAGCCACCTACAGCTCCTCCAAAATGCCTTCTATCTCTCAAATAACAGCCGTTAATCCTATGCTTTCCCACTAGTGGTTAGATCGGCACCGGGCTGCCTGAGATGCCGCTGCGTCTGCGTGAGCACCGGATCTAGCGGTGACCCGATCCGGTGGAAGTGACTCCGGCCGTCGCCGGGATTGACCTGTGGCTGGACTGCGGCGCCGACGGCTGGCATTGGGGAGGCTCGATCTGGACTGGCAATCCTGGATCTGTAGATTGGGCGAGGGGATGATGGCCCTAAAAAAATTGAACAAAAAAAAAGCTACGGTAATGGGGGGTGGGGAGGTCACCACCGACCGGCAAGTACGCCGGTCGGAGCCTCCCCGGTGATGGGCAAAAAAGTTTGGGGAGGTTCTGGTTTTTTCTCATTTTTTTGGGAGCATTTTTTTGGGAGCGGTATTGAAAAACCATCATAGATGAGAGGATTATTCATGGTGATGCTACCAAAATCCGTCCGTCTCCCGGGATCAGACACTATCCGGGTCTCCTTGTCGATCAGCCCGCTTCAGTCCTGCAAAACAATCCCCGGGAAGCGTCCCGGGGAAGAAGCTCCGGCGTGATGATGAGATGGGGATAGTGGGGAAAGAAAACGTACGGAAGGTGCTCTCAATATAAAGTAGAGAGATATAAGTCACATACCTTGTTCACTGTTTGAGACTAGTATTTATAGCCGAGCTTGCCTACTTGAGATAAGGTGCAGGACCAATTCTCCTTGTCCGGACGTGCCCCCTAGCGGGAAAGACACCGCCCTTTTGGCGCTGGGCCATGGATCCTATTACCGATCCAGTAGGCCCTTGGGCCGGTAATATCACTAGCCCCCTAGACCAGTCGCCCGGGTTTTCGTAATGCGGGGAACTGGTCTCATAACCTTCTCCTGAAGTTACTCTTGGTAGGGCCCATTCTTGTTAAAATTGGTTTCTAACAACGCCGCCTTTTCCCCTTCTGCATTGATCAGTACCTCGTTCACCGTGTCATCATTGCTTTTCCTCCTTTTGAGGTGGCGATTCCTATTCATCCACCTATATAAGGGGCATAACCCCCCTTCTCACAAGTTACTTTCTGCAAAATCTCTCCAGACGCTCTGCTTACTCGCTCCCTCGCGTTTTCAACCAAGTAAGCCCTAACTCCCTATTCTTTTCTCCTCCTCATGGATTCCCCGCTTCTCTCCAATTCTTCTTTGGACACCGAAGGAGTTCAAAATCAGTTTGAGGCCCGATTCCGAAGCTCTTAGTACGCCCCGGGGGCCCGTCGCCCCGGGTGCGTCGGCCTCGGATGGGGTGGGTTCGCGCCTAGTCGAGCATCCTCATCATCCCCGCAAGGATCAGGATGAGGAGTTCGGCGAGGAAGGCGGTGACGACATTCCCCGGGGGCCCACTCACGGGGTGCGCCCGGTGGGTATCAAGTTTTATGATGTCCCCGGGGACTCTCCTTCTTTACATAGGGATGTCTTGGATTTAGCCAAGCGTTCCTTTATTCCCTTTCCCCTGAATGCCTCTCTTTCTAAACTTCCTCCAGGAGTCTCCGAGCGGGAGGCTTCCTGTATCCCGCGGATCCATTTTCAATATGGCCTTAGCCTGCCCTTCCCTCCTCTTTTCCTTGAAATTCTCCAATTCTATAACGTAGCCCCCGCCCAGCTACATCCTAACGGGGTGGTCCTCATCTTGGCCTTCTTGCTTAACTGCGCCCGGTGCGCCATTCCCGCTTCTCTCTTGCTCTTCCGCTCCTTCTATGCCTTGCGGAAGGCGCACGCGCCCTTCCCGGGCGTTTTTTCTTTCACCATTCGTATCGGCCTGAAGGATTTCATTCTCTCTAAACCCAAGTCCGCCAAAGGATATCTTTCAAAGGGTTTCTTCCTTTGTGACGCCCAGGTGTACCCTATGCCCGCCTGGAACGACTCTCTTGCTCCCGAGGACAAGAAACCTATCCACAACCTCCCGGCCATTATTTCCAGTGACCACAACCTTCTTCGCCTCTCCCCCTTAGATATGGACGCCTTCTATAAGAACGGGAATGCGGGTTATTTCTGGCCTCGCGGGATCTATCCCCGCGACCTCTTCACGCTCCCGCGCATCTCTGCGGTGTGGCCAGATGGAGGTGCCCATTAAGGCTTTTATTTCCCATCTTCCTCGGGAGTTAAATCAAACTTTTTTTTTATATATATCTCGTGGTCTCACTTCACTGTCTGCTTAATTTCAGCTCAACCTACCTTATACGCGGGGGTCATGGCTTACACTGATAAGCCTTCCGGGGACAATGTTCAAGCCAGGGATACTCATCCGGATCCCCTGGCCCCTTCTCAGCAAATGGCCTCCGGACCACCTCCGACCGAGAATCCTGCCATCATACCCCAGAAGGCCCGCCCGCCGCCGCGGTCTCGTCAACAGAACTCTTCCGGGACATCTTCTGAGGCCCGCTCTACTCCTGGCTCATCGCCTACACCCGGACGCCGGTCCTTCATTCAGCATCCGACCTATAGCGGCGGGGCAAGCTCGAGATTCAAACGGCCGCCTCCAGGCGAGCTATCCGGGTCGCCTCCTCCCTCTCACCAAAGGACTCAGGACTTCCCTCCTCCTCCTCCCCGGGATGCTTCTCCGTGGGCCGCTGCTTCTGAGACTATCTCGGAAGAAAAAGAAGGGGTAACTATTCTTTTAGCTTTGTTCTTCACCCACCCTTTTGATCCACTTCTTTCCTAAGTTTCATGTCTCGTTTTGTAGAGCATCGCCTTCTCAGATTCCCTCCTTGCAGACGCCCAGTTTACCGAGTCGCTAAATCGGGGCTATTCCAAATACAGCGCCGGATTGTTTGCCACAATGGAGAAGGAGCTCCGAGATACCCGGGAGAAGTTGGCCGGACGAGACGACCTGGAGGCCCGGTTGGAGGCGTCTCAGAAGAAGCTGGCTGAAAGGGAGAAGAAGCTGGCGGATAAGGAGAAGAAGCTTGCCGAGGTGGAGAAAAAATACTCTTCCCTCAAGAAGGAGAAGAAAGAGGCACAGCTTGAAGCCCTGGATGCTGTGACCCAGAAGGTTCTTCACTCCGCCGCCTTTGATCAAAGGCTGGAAGATATCGCAGCTGCGGCGAGCGCGGTCGCCTGCCATGAGATGTACCGCAGTTTGCGGGGTTGGCTTCCGGGGCCCGCCCGTTTGGAAGCCCAGGCCTCCTACTATCGCCCCAAGGCGAACGACCTGCTGAACCATCGCTGGAGATCCCTCCAAGATGCGAACTTGAAGAGCCTGGTCCCCCAACTGTGGGAGTCTTTGAGGATGTCTTCCCGGATCCCTTCCGCCTCGGATATCAAGAAGGCCAAGCAGCCGGAGATAGGCGAGGCTGCTTTCCCTGACCCCGGCCCGGAAAGCTTCAATGCTTATGGGGTAGTCCCGGAGACGCCTCACTGGTCGGAGAATTATTATGAATACTGCGCGGTACCTGACAACTTTGGGTACCGCGCGGTCCATGATCAGGAGGGCGATTGTCGAGTCGGTCTGGGCGCGGGTCATGATGATTTGATGTATCAGTCCCGGAAAGCTGTGCGGAAGGTAGGGTTTCCCGAGCGGCCCGCTGATGAACCTTCGGTGGATGCCCCTGCCTATGCTGGCCCGGAATGGAGCACCGAGGACCTCGTGGAGTTAGAGAGGCGGTTTGAGAGGGCTCACACCATTCCGGGGGAGGGGAATTCTGCTGAGGACAATGTATAACTCTACCCTTAATTATTTCATTTTGTAATTTTTTAAGTCTTTTGTAATCTTCCTCCCCGGGAGGCACATGTAGAACTTGGCCTTGGTGCCTATTTTGATTAATAAAAGGTTCTACTTTTTGATGATATTGCCATCTTTTGTAGCCTGAGCGCCCCCTAGAGGAGATTCTCCCGTGTGGGCCCATGCCTTTTGTTTTTCCTCATCCTAGCAGTTCTTCCGGCACCTACTTCTCTCTTCCCCGCGCCGGGTGCCTCCAGTGCTCTTTCCTTCAGAGGAAACTGGCCCATTGGCGATTTGGAGGCGATCAAGCCAACCGGGCATTAGCTGAGGCGGGGTTAGAATGCTTTCTTCAGGAGTTTGGGTCGATCCGGGTGCTGGTGGCGTTTCTTAAGTCAGTTGAGGCCAAGTTTGGGTCGTTGAACCAGTGCTTCGACCTTGCTTCTGACCACATGCGGGAAGCCCTGAATTCTCACCAGACCATCGCTGAGCTGCAAGCCCTTCATGATGACTCCCAGCATCGCACTACCAAGGAGCTAGGCATGGTGTGGGGTGAACTAGAGCGGGCGCAGGAGAAACTCAGGACATTGGAGACCCGCTCTGCTCAGAACAGGCTTCTCTGCGACTTTGAGAAGGAGAATCGGTCCCTCACTCATAGGAATAGGGTACTTCAAGATGCATTGCTGGTTACCCGACTATCCTATCACCTTTTGGGTCTCAAGAATGGCTTAGTTGGGGTGTCTCCTCTTACCGATATTCCCGCCGGGGTTCGCAGGACGATTGAACGTATGCAGGCTAACCCGAAGAGGTTTGGTGAGGGAGCTCCCAGTCATAAGGCCTATCTGGACGTCATGGAGTGGCACAATAAAATAGCCGCGGGAGAAGCTGAGCCCTATCCCTCTAGCCTTCGCCGAGTCCCTGCCCGGGTGGAGGTGGATGTGGCGTACGAAAGGTACGAGGACATGACTGTATCCATTGACCCGGACGAGGTGGACCGTCGGATAAGACGCATCCGGGAGATTTCCAACTCTGGAGTCACCACAAGGGGGGTTAAGACCGTCGAGGGTACTCGTATTAGCCGGGAAGAGAAGGGTAAAAGTGCAGCAGTCATGTTTCCTAAGTACAGGTTCGTCACTTCTGCCGGGGTGAGAAGAATGCGCCTGGCGGAGCCGCTTCCAGAGGGATCTGTGGTCGTGCCTATCCCCGAACTGAACGAAGAGGACGCTGCGCAATTGGAAGAGGAGCTTGCGTGGAATCAAGCCCCGGATGCCCGTTTTGCCGAAGATCTCCTGTCCTCTCAATTCTTCGGAGGGGGTTTCCGCCCGGGTAACCCTGAGGGTGCTTCCGGGTCTGGTCCCAAGTGGGTCTAGTAGCAAATAGATAGGAATACTTGTATGTAAAATGCTTATGTAATTGTCCTACAACGACTATGCCCGCATGTTCATGCGATTTATAATTTAAAGGATTGAATAAAATTGTACTTCGAAAAGACCCTTCTCATTAACTCTTCCCTGCAAACATTACATTCTTTGATTCCCGGGCTTCATTCAAGCTCCGGGTCCATTTTAGCGGGGCACCCAAATGGGAGCTACCCATGGGTCCCATTTTACAAATCTTCCTTTCTAAACCCGGGACGAGGCCAAACGTCGGGGTATTCCTCCGGGCATGTTCATGCTTCCGGGCGAGGCATATCCATGCCTGGCATATCCATGCCTGGCATATCCATGCCTGGCATATCTAAGGTACGATGCGGGGTACTCTACTTCCCGTAAAACCTTCTTAAATTAGCTACATTCCATCTTCTGGGGATCTCTTTTCCCTGCTTGTCCTCCAGCACATAACTCCCTCCCGGGTATGCTTCCTTTACCTTGTATGGGCCTTCCCAGTTGGGTGCAAGTTTGCCCTCCGGGGCTTGACGGCTCTTATCGTTTCTTCTCATTACCCAGTCTCCTGGGACGAAAGCTTCTTTCCGCACCCTTCTGTCATAATACCTCTTTACACGCTCCTTCACCTTGGCTTCCTGAAGTGCCGCGTTCTCTCGCTTTTCTTCCAGGAGGTCCAAGTCAAGGCGCCTTCCCTCGTCTTCTTCTTCCGGGCGCTGGTATTGAGTCCGGGGGCTCGGGATCCCAATTTCTGCGGGTATTACCGCCTCCGACCCGTACACCAAACCATATGGAGATTCCCCGGTAGCCGAGCTTTCTGTAGTCCGGTGGGCCCAAAGGACACTGGGCAGCTCCCAGATCCAATTTCCCCGCGCGCCTTCCAAGCGGGTTTTTAACCCTTTGATGATAGTGCGGTTGGTGACTTCCACTTGCCCGTTCGCCTGGGGGTGGTATACAGATGTCAACCTCTGCTCTATGCCATACTTGATACACCATGATTTGAAAGGATCATTCTCAAACTGCGCCCCATTGTCCGTGACTACAATCTTTGGGATGCCGAATCGACAAATGATGTTCTTCCAACAAAACTTAACACATGTTAGTCCCCGTATATTGGTGAGCGGTTCTGCCTCCACCCATTTGCTGAAGTAATCGATTGCCACAATCAAGTACTTGGCTCCTCCCGGGGCAGTCGGGAAAGGTCCTACCAAGTCAATTCCCCACCTGCTGAACGGCCAAGCTCCTGTGACTCCGATTAACTCCTCCCGGGGAACATGGATTAGCGGGGCAAATGTCTGGCATGCCCGGCACTTCTGTACATGCTCTTCCGTATCTTTGAACAACGTCGGCCAGTAATACCCCAGCCTTAAGATCTTTTTGGCCAAGGTGCGAGCCCCTTGGTGGCTCCCATTAGATCCCTCGTGCACTTCCCGGATGAGGTGTCAGCCTTCCGACCTTTCTACACACTTTAGCAAAGGCTGGAGATATCCTCTTTTGTACAGCTCCCCTCCCTGGATCACATATTTGGGCGGCTTAACTCTTAGCTTCCGGGCTTGAGCCTTATCCTCCGGGATGGTTCCTTCTTCTAGATACCCCCGCATGGGCGTGATCCAGGATTCTTCCTCGTTCACCAGCATTACTTGATCGTTCTCCTGGTAGCTCCTTCTACCTAGTACCTCCAAGTACAGCTTTTGGTCGGGCTCAGGTTTCAATTCTGAGGAAGCCAACTTGCTCAAAACATCTGCTTTACTGTTCTTCTCCCGAGGAACTTGGACCAAGTTGAAAGTTTTAAACCCGGCTATCAGAGGCTTCACCGCTTCCAAGTACTTTTGTAGGCTCCTTTCCCGGGCTTCATATTCTCCCTTTACCTGCTGCACCACGATCTGGGAATCACTGTGTGCCGTGAGAGTTTTAATTTCCATCTCCTTTGCCAGCCTTAATCCCGCGATCAAAGCTTCGTACTCAGCTTCATTGTTGGTTGTTTTGAAAGTGAATTGGACTGCGTAGGGATACTCATTCCCTTCCGGGCTGACCAACAGTACTCCCGCTCCGCTGCCCCCCGAGTAGGGGTGTGCATGAACCGGTCCGGACCGGAAAAATGGACCGGACCGGACCGGAAAGTAACGGACCGGAACCGGATATAAGGGATTCCGGTCCGGTCTCCGGTCCAAGTTTTTTAGGAATTCCGGGTCCGGTCCGGTCCGGTCCAAAACCGGGTATTTTCCGGTCCGGACCGGATGGACCGGTATTTAATATAATTTATATTTTTAAATATTTATTAATTAATTTATGTGTTATTTTATTTTTGGTCATTAATATTAATATTATTCTATCAATTCAAATTATATTTATTGAAATTTATAGATTTATAAAGGTGGTTTTTAGTTGTTATAAATTTTTTACTCTCATTTTTTTGAACAATATTAATCTTTTGGGAGACCATTGCATCTTCTTTTAATATTTAAAAATCATGCAATCATGTTTCACACACTCTAATTTAATATAACTCATTTTTATTATAATTTTCATATTACTAAATTTTTTTGTAGTAAAAAAAGTTTAATATTTAACATAAAAATAAAGTTTAAAAAATAATATATTAAAATTCCGGTCTAACCGGTCCGGTCCGGTCCAAACCCGGAATAATTCCGGACCGGTCCCGGTTCAGAATATCCCCTTTCCGGTCCGGTCTTCGGTCCAAGATTTATGGACATTCCGGTCCCGGTCCAAATCGGTCCCGGTCCGGTCCGGTCCGGGTCGGACCGGTTGCACAGCCCTACCCCCGAGTGCGCCGATCCGTCCACATATAACTTCCAGGCCGGGTCTGTCTCAGCCTCAGTCATGTTCTCCGGAGTGTTGGGCATCTCCTGTTCCTCGTTTATTCTTGCTTCTGATTCCAACAAGAAGTCCGCTAGGGCCTGGCCCTTGATAGCCCTCCTTGGCTCATACCGGATTTCATACTCTCCCAGCTCTATAGCCCATTTCATCATTCTCCCTGATGCCTCCGGCTTGAACATGACTTGTCTTAGCGGGTAATTGGTAAAGACCACTATGGGATGGCCCTGGAAGTAGGGTTTAAGCCTCCTTGAAGCATGCACCAGTGCCAGAACCAACTGCTCCAAGTCAGTATACCGAGTTTCTGCCCCCGAAGTGCCCGGCTAACAAAATAGATCGGGTGCTGCTTTCCCTCCTCTTCTTTGATTAGCACGGCACTTACTGCTTCCCGGGACGCTGCTATGTACAGGAAAAGCTCCTCCCCCGGGAGTGGCTTCTTTAAAGTTGGCAATTGTTGAAGGTGCTTTTTCAGATTTTGGAATGCCTTCTCACATTCTCCGGACCATTCGAACGCCTTGGCCTTCCTGAGAATGTTGAAGAAAGGCAGCTGCCTGTCTGCCCCCTTTGATAGGAATCGACTGAGAGCCGCGAGAGACCCTGTCAACCGCTGTACTTCTTTCACCGTCCTGAGGGAGGTCATCTTAGCTATGGCCTCTACCTTCTCCGGGTTAACATCGATGCCCCGACTTGACACCATGAAACCCAAGAACTTCCCCGCCCCCACTCCAATGGTACTTTTGGAGGGGTTAAGCTTTAGATTGCTCCGTTCTAGCTTTTCGAACATCTCTTCCAGGTCATCCAGGAAAGCTCCGTAAGCCCTGCTTTTGACCACCATGTCGTCGACATACACCTCCATGTTTCTTCCCACTTGGTCCTTGAAGAGTTTGTCCACCATTCTCTGATACGTGGCCCCCGCGTTCTTCAGTCCAAAGGGCATTTTCTTGTAGCAGAAGGTTCCGAAATCGGTGATGAAGGAGGTTTTCGCTTTGTCCGCCTCATCCATCTGCACTTGGTGATACCCTTTATGTGCATCGAAAAAGGCTAGCACCGAGTGCCCCGCGATAGCCTCTGCCAGCCGGTCCAAATTTGGGAGAGGGTACCTGTCTTTGGGGCAACATTTATTCAAATCTGTGAAGTCGATACACATGCGCCAGCTTCCATTCTTTACTAAGACCGGGTTAGCTATCCATTCCGGGTAGATGATTTCCTCGATCACCCCGGCTTTCTCCAACTTCTTTACTTCATTCCTTATAAATTCCGCTCTTTCCGGGGCTACAGGTCTTTTCTTCTGCCTGATTGGTTTTGTTGCCGGGCTTATATTCAGCTTATGCACCCCCAACTCTGGCAACACCCCCACCATGTCCTCCGGGCTCCATGAGAATACTCCCTGATACCTGGCCAAGAGTTCCTTCAGCGCGTCTTTTACTTCATCCGGGAGGTCTTTTCCCACCGTGAGCATCCCTTTGTCCGCCACCTGCATTTCCTCCAACTCTTGCCGGGGAACTTCTCCATGTACCGCCCCTACTGCTTTCTTTGCTTCCCGAACCGCCGTCACCATGCAACTTCTTGCTACTGCCTGACTTCCCCGGACGACCGCCACACCTTGCGCGGTGGGGAACTTCATCGTTAGCAGATACGGACAACTCGCTGCCCGGGCTTGGGTTAGCCATGGTCTTCCTATGATTACGTTATATGGCGAGGGTGCATCAATAACCGCGAAGTTGCACATCACTGAGACCCTCTTGCTCCGATCCTATCCACCATACATACTGCGAGGGGAATAACTCTTAGGGGGACTTCAGGTTTGCCAGTGAATCCTGACAAAGGAGATGAAGGGGGTTTCAAGTTCTGCCTCCCAATCCCCAATTGATCGAAGCAGGAAGCGAACATGATCTCCACACTGCTCCCGTCATCTATGAACACCCTCTTGATCAAGAAACCTTCAATCTCCGCTGTCACCACCATTGGGTCAGAATGGGGTATCTGAGGCGGGACTGCATCCGCCTCAGAGAAAGTGAGAGCCTCCTCGGGGCGAAATCTTTTTCCCTGAATCTCCCCCGGGGGGACATATCGCGTCCGAGCCCGAATAGCGGAGACTGACTGGCATGCTTCTCCGATTTCTTCACTTATCACGTTGATCATCCTGTTGGGTGCGGGGGCAGGCTCCACTGCTTGGACTGGTGCGGCAGCTATGACAGGTCTCCCCGGGGCCCTGTTGCCTTGGTTGCCTTGATTTCTCCCGTTTCCTCTCCCCGGGTTAGGCCTCCACCTCCTCCGGGGCTGTTCCTGGGCTGGTCCCGGGGATTCTCCTTTTTTGCTTCCATCGCCACACAATCTCTCAGCTGTCCCCGCTCTATTAATTTTTCTATCTCGTTCCTCAGCATCCTACACCCCTCTGTCGAATGCCCATAAGACTTGTGATAGGCGCACCATTTGTCCGCATTTTCCCTAGACGGGGTTCCCTGGATAGGCAACGGATCCGGGAAAAAATCCTTATGGATGGCATGGATCTCCGTTCGGGATTTGCTGAGCGGGGTGAAACTATCCGATCTTGCCCGGTTTACCGTCGCGGGAGCAGGGTCCCTTCTACTTGGGTCGACCGTCTTTCTTCTCTCCATTTTATCCGGGAGGAATCCCCCGGATTCTTCTTTCCTCTTCCGCGTGGCATCGTTAACCGCACAGTACAGTTGTACCGCCATCTGCAGGTTATGAAAGGTTTCCGGGATGTTTTCCATCAGTTTCTGGAACAACGCCATGTCCCTCAGGCCATTTATAAACCCACTAATCACCGCCTTCTCCTGTTGCTGCCTATCGACGACCTTCATGCTGTCGTCCATGTACCTTCGATAGTATTCCATTGACCCTTCCGCAGCCTTCTGCCGGGTGGCCAGAAGCTCGGTCAGCTGCTTTCCTTCCTTCTTTAACCCGGCGTATCTGAATAGTAAAGCCTTAGAGAAATCGTAATAATCTCTGAGGCTTTCTCGGGGCAAGGAATCGAACCACGAAAGACAGTTTCCTCTCAAGTAACAGCCCACCAACTTGCATCTCAATTCCTCCGGGAAGTCCCGTGACACCATCAGGTTCTGGTACGTCCTGACAAATTCTTCCGGGTCTGTCTCCCCATTGTATGTTGGGATTCCCTCCGGGGTCCGGAGGCCCGGCGGCCATGGGTATGCAAGCACTCGAGGGACCCAAGGGGAGGTAGGTTTAGCCCCGTTTCTTCCCACTAGTTTGTCTAGTCGAGCCTCCAAAGAGTTGGGGTCCTGCTGAGCCACCTGATAGCCCCGCATCCTATCGTCCTCCCGATAGTATTTCTCTTGGTAACCATAGTTCATCCCCATTGATCCGTGCATGGGCAAGGAATACTGGATCGGGTTCCCCTGGGTTCCAGGGGCCTGATAACCCAACGACTCCACCGGCATGGCTGGCTGGCCATACCCAATTTGTCCCGCCCCCCAGCTGGAACGCGGGTAATAGGGTGGAGCGTGTGGAACCAAATTCGATTGTTGTCCCATAGCCATTCCCCCTCCGACCCCGAGACTTGGAGGGAAAGAAGGTGGGACGGTGGAAGAGTTCACACGCCCCTGTATCCTTGGCGGCTGAACGACTCCGTCCAAGTCGATAACCTCTCTTTGGTACCCCTGAAGAGGTCCTGCCTGGTCTCCCCCAGGCTCCCTCCGCCTACGATTTTCCCGGGTAGAGAGTACCCACTGGCGGTACAACTCCTTGTTGGCTCTCATGAACTCCAACGCCGCCAATTCTTCCGCCTCGGCTAAGGATTGCCCCTCCTCCCGGGCTTCAGGCCCCTGGGTCCGGGGACTGCTTCCCCCGGCGGGCCTTGGTTCTTGCTCCTCCTGGTACTCTCTTTCCGAGTCAGCTTCGTCGGAGGCAGTTTCCACATGGCCATCCTGCGGTACCCCTAGCTCCCGCTGGTGTCTAGCCTCCTCCTGCAACTTCCTCAAGGTCACATCATCTCCCGGGGGTGGAAGAAAACCACCCCCTGAGGGTGCCGCGTTCTTCTTCGGGCGCCCGCGCCCTCTCCTTGGCGACTTCATCATGCGAAGGTGGAAAGGTCCCACTGGGCGTGCCAATTGATGCTACCAAAATCCGTCCGTCTCCCGGGATCAGACACTATCCGGGTCTCCTTGTCGATCAGCCCGCTTCAGTCCTGCAAAACAATCCCTGGGAGGCGTCTCGGGGAAGAAGCTCCTGCGTGATGATGAGATGGGGATAGTGGGGAAAGAAAACGTACGGAAGGTGCTCTCAATATAAAGTAGAGAGATATAAGTCACATACCTTGTTCACTGTTTGAGACTAGTATTTATAGCCGAGCTTGCTTGCTTGAGATAAGGTGCAGGACCACTTCTCCTTTGTCCCCGTCCGTCCTTCTTTCTTGTCCGGACGTGCCCCCTAGCGGGAAAGGCACCGCCCTTTTGGCGCTGGGCCATGGATCCTATTACCGATCCAGTAGGCCCTTGGGCCGGTAATATCACATGGTTCCTCAACCGCAATAAAAACAGAACATAATACACATAAGACCAAAAGGGTTTTAGTGGCTACAAGTTGCCCGAAGGCTGTTCTCCACAAGTGGAGACGATTTGGTAGATAACAGGAAAATTTTAGAAACGTAAATCAAATCTAATCTTCCATGTATCTAAATGTGGTGTGGCCCGAATGCTAATTCCTAGGCTTTCGTCCGAAAGCAAGGTGGTGCCCGAAGCCTGGTGTGGCCCGAAGGCTATTTCCTAGGCTTTCGTCCGGAAGCAAGGTGGTGCCCAAAGGGTTACATCAAAATGGAGATACATCGTAAAAATCTACAGTCTAATACTTGAGAGTATCGAATTACCTGGAAAGCGTAGTACCTTAACTCGCATTCTAAACTATCTAATCAAATTTTACTAGTCTAGGCACAAATGTTACCTAGTCCAGAAGCTCATGGGATTTACCCTCTCTCCAATTTAGGGTTAAGAGGGATATAATAAACAAATGGGCAAAGATACTCCCCAAGTCTGTCAGGACAATTCCACAAAAAGACTAGTTTCATATCATATCCCCCTAGAATAAGGTCAATACTACTAGTATATTCCAACCAATTCGGGTCTAACTGGCTAGCAAATACCACATAATATAGAAAATTGAACAAAAAATCATTATCTAACACGAGAAAAGTTACAATAACTTCCACGGTCTACAAGTCTAGTCTATATTCAAACGGAATCGCCAAAAGTACGTAATATTACTACTTTGACTCGGATTTCTCCTCACCGATAAATATAAACAAGAGCTGAAGCCAACCAAAATTTCAACCGAACATAAACACGTACCCGTCAGTAAAACTAAGGTTGGCAGATAATAATTAGTTCAAAATTTCAATCCTTATTAATAAAAACTAGAATAAATAAAATTAAATAATTGCAATCGATCATTGGCAGTTTAATTTTCAATCTAATTTTTCTATTTTGTCTCTATTTTTAATTATCCTTTTTCATGTTTTTTTTTTGAAGAAATTCTTTCATGGTACTGGGAAATGCCCAGAAACGATTACAATGAGTGGAATTGGCATCCAATTCGACTAGTCTATTACAAGAAAAACCGAACAAAATGTCAACCAGACTTATAGTAACAAGTCTGTACTATTACAGTTTGAGAGATCCAATAAAAAGTGTAATACCGCCCTCAGGGATATTATCTAATAACTGCTGAAACCACATCTGCTTGGCATAGAGGAGCGTCTCCCGCATCAATCACTTCGCCAATCAGGGATCTACTACAAACGCAACACCACTTGATCCAAAACATGATCAATGTTCTTCAAACTGCAAGCACCTTGAAACCCAGAAATCATGACCGGAAACACGATCTGTATAATCAGATCAGAACAATAGACACAAATCATAAAACATGATCCTTATAATTGAATCGAGAACAAAACTTCGACATAAATCAAGATCTAGTCGAAGAACTTATTATGTGGATTGAAACCCACTTATTCAACGATATTAAAAACAATAAACAGAAGAACTATTACTTCCCCGTCTTCCCATTATGGGAAGACGGGGAAGAAAATTGAGGAAGAAAAGAAGGAGTTTGGGGAAGATTTTGGGAGAGGGGCGGATAGGGTTTTGGGGGTGATTAGTTTAAATTAGTACCATTTTAATTACTTAATTAACGCAAGATAAATAATATGTTACTTCAACAATCAGTTTGACTAATCAAAAAAATCCTTTTTCATGTTCTTAAAAGTATTCTCCATGCTAAAGAATTAAACTATTAACTTTTTTTTCTTATATTTTCTCCATTAAGATAATCTTTTTTTTAAAAAAATTCTTTTATCTCTATCATACTCCACCATCGGTCAAATTTTGTCAAATTATTCTTCATTATGACAATTGTTTTGTGTATAAATTTCATAATATTAATATGTCATGGTTATTAAAAATTAGGATGAGCAATTTGTGTCAATACAAACACCTTAAAATTAATAGTGATGTTGAGTAAAAATTAAAATATTAGTCAAACGCAATCAATTATTTTATTAAAATAATGATACATGTAGGTAAAGTGTTAAACCATTTATACTTTTAAGTAAATGTGAACAGCTTTTTAGTTTTTTTTTTTTTTTACATTCTCTCTCAAGGTAATTTAGACCTACTTTCCACTTAAGGATGATCCGTCCACAACAACAACAACTCTGTTTTTTTATAATGCCATATATATATATATATATATATATATATATATATATATATTAATTTAAAGCAGAAGCAAATACAGTTGACAACAAAGTAGTAGCTCTAATGTGTTCTGAATTAACCATTTGCGACCCGTACGAAAGGCGTAACGATCTGGGCACTGTCTCGGAGAGAGGCTCAGTGAAATAGACATGACTGTGAAGATGCGGACTATCTCATATCTACCTTGATTGTTATGCACTCCATATTTGCTTGTTGCATGATTCTCTTGATATCTTGAAGCAATGCTGCTAACTGCCATGGTGATTGGTGACTGCTTCTCTCTGTCATTTAATAATTGTTATAATAACAAAGAATCAGTTTGTATTGTAGCCACTGCTGAAGCACTGGTACCTACTTCTCTCTCCCCCGCGCTGGATGCCTCCAATGCTCATTTCTTCAGAGAAAGCTGGCTCACTGTAGGTTTGGAGGCGATCAAGCTAACCGGGCATTAGCTGAGGCGGGGTTGGATTGCTTCCTTCAGGAGTTTGTATCGATCCAAGTGCTGGTGTCATTTCTTAAGGCAGTTGAGGCCAAGTTTGGGTCGTTGAATCAGTGCTTCGACCTTGCTTCCGATCATATGCGGGAAGCCCTGAATTCTCACCAGACCATAGCTGAGCTGCAAGCCCTTCACGACGACTCCCAGCATCGTACTACCAAGGAGCTAGGCATGGTGTGGGGTGAACTTGAGCGAGCGCAGGAAAATCTTAAGAAATTGGAGACCCGTTCCGCTCAGAACAGGCTTCTCTGCGACTTTGAGAAGGAGAATCGCTCTCTCACTCATAGGAATAGGGTACTCCAAGATGCCTTACTGGTTACCCGGCTATCCTACCACCTCTTGGGTCTCAAAAATGGCTTAGTTGGGGTGTCTCCTCTTACTGATATTGCAGAACGATGGAACGTATGCAGGCTAACCCGAAGAAGTTTGGTGAGGGAGCTCTCAGTCATAAGGCCTATCTGGACGTTATGGAGTGGCATAATAAAATAGCCGCGGGGGAAGCTGAGCCCTAACCTTCCAGTCTTCGCCGAGTTCCTGCCCGGGTGGAGGTGGATGTGGCGTACGAAAGATACGAAGACATGTTCGTGTCCATTGACCCGGAAGAAATAGCACGCCGGATAAGACGCGTCCGGGAGATTGCTTATTCTGGAGTTACTACAAAGGGCGTCAAGACCGCTGAGGGCACCCGCATCAGTCGGGAGGAGAAGGGTAAAAGTGTAACAGACTTGCTTCCTAAGTACAAGTTTGTTACATCAGCCGGGGTAAGGAGGATGCGCCTGGCAGAACCGCTTCCCGAAGGATCCATGGTTGTTTCTATTCCCGAATTGAACGAGGAAGACACCGCGCAATTGGAAGAGGAACTTGCCTGGAATCAAGCTCCAGATGCCCGCTTTGCCGAAGATCTCCTGTCCTCTCAGTTCTTCGGAGGGGGTTTCCGCCCGGGTAACCCTGAGGGTGCTTCCGGGTCAGGTCCCAAGTGGGTGTAGTAGCAAATAGATAGAAACAATCTGTATGTAAAATGCTTTGTAATATCTTTGAAATTTATGAATCAATGAATAAAAGTTTCTGCGAAAATATCCTCATTAACTCTGTAAATATTACATTCTTTTGGTCCCCGGGCTTCATGCAAGTCCCGGATCCAATCTAGCGGGGCACCCGAATGGGAGCTACCCATGGGTCCCTTTTTCAATCCTTCCTCTCTAAACCCGTGACGAGGCCAAACGCCGGGGTTATCCCTCCGAGCATATTCATGCTTACAGGAGGAGGCATATACATGCTTGGCATATCCATGCCCTAGTAGCTAGGGTTCACCGCGGGGTACTCTACTTCCCGTAGAACCTTTTTAGGTTAGCCACATTCCATCTCCTAGGAATTTCCTTCCCCTGCTCGTTCTCCAGCACGTAGCTTCCTCCCGGGTGTGTTTCCTTCACCTTGTATGGTCCTTCCCAATTGGGTGCGAGCTTCCCCTCCGGGGCTTGTCGGCTCTTGTCATTTCTCCTCATCACCCAGTCTCCGGGGGCGAAAACCTCTTTCTGCACCCTTCTGTCGTGGTACCTCTTTACTCGCTCCTTCACCTTGGCTTCCTGGAGTGCTGCATTCTCTCGCTTTTCTTCCAGGAGATCCAAGTCGAGGCGCCGTCCCGCGTCTTCTTCTTCCGGGCGTTGGTGCTGAGTCCGAGGGCTAGGGGTCCCAATCTCCGCGGGTATCACTGCCTCCGACCCACATACCAAGCAATATGGGGATTCCCCGGTGGCTGAGCTTTCTGTAGTCCGGTGGGCCCAGAGAACGCTGGGCAACTCCCAAATCCAATTTCCCCGCGCGCCTTCTAAACGGGTTTTTAACCCTTTGATGATAGTGCGGTTGGTGACTTCCACTTGCCCGTTCGCCTGGGGGTGGTACACGGATGTCAACCTCTGCTCTATGCCATACTTGATACACCATGATTTGAAATGATCATTTTCAAACTGCGCCCCATTGTCCGTGACTATGATCTTTGGGATACCGAATCGACAAATGATGTTCTTCCAGCAAAACTTAACACAAGTTAGTCCACGTATGTTGGTGAGTGGTTATGCCTCCACCCATTTGCTGAAGTAGTCAATCGCCACAATCACGTACTTAGCTCCTCCCGGGGCAGTCGAGAAAGGCCCCACCAAGTCAATTCCCCACCTGCTGAAAGGCCAGGCTCCTGTGACCCCGATTAACTCCTCCCGGGGCACATGGATTAGCGGGGCGAATGTTTGACATGCCAAGCACTTCTGAACATGCTCTTCCGCATCTTTGAACAACGGCGGCCAGTAATACCCCAGCCTTAAGATCTTCCTAGCCATTGTGCGAGCTCCCTGGTGACTCCCGTTAGACCCTTCATGCACTTTCCGGATGAGGTGTTGGCCCTCTGTCCTTTCTGCACACTTAAGCAAAGGCTGGAGATATCCTCTCTTATACAACTCCCCGCCCTGGATTACATACTTAGGCACTTTAACTCTCAGCTTCCGGGCCTGAACCCTATCCTCCGGGGTGGTTCCTTCTTCTAGGTATGCCCGCATAGGAATGATCCAAGATTCTTCCTCATTTACTACCATCACTTGGTCATTTTCCTGGTAGCTCCTCCTTCCTAGTACTTCCATGTACAACTTTTGGTTAGGCTCAGGCTTTAATTCAGAGGAGGCCAACTTGCTCAAGGCATCCGCTTTACTATTTTCCTCCCGGGGAACTTGGACCAGGTTGAAGGTTTCGAACCCGGCTGCCAGCGGTTTTACCGTTTCCAAGTATTTCTGCAGGCTCCTCTCCCGGGCTTCATATTCTTCTTTTACCTGCTGTACCACAATCTGAGAATCGTTGTATGCCGTGAGAACTTTGATGTCCATCTCCTTTGCCAATCTTAGTCCTGCGATCAAGGCTTCGTACTCGGCTTCATTGTTGGTTGTTTTGAAAGTGAATTGGACCGCATAGGGGTATTCTTTCCCTTCCGGGCTAATCAACAAAATTCCCGCTCCACTGCCTCCTGAGTGTGCCGATCCATCTACATATAACCTCCAAGCCGGGACTATTTCGGCCTCTGTCGTCTCCTACTCTTCCTGTACCCTTGCTTCCGATTCCACCAGAAAGTCTGCTAAAGCCTGCCCCTTGATAGCCCTCCTTGGCTCATACCGTATTTCATATTCTCCTAACTCTATAGCTCATTTCATCATTCTCCCTAATGCCTCCGGCTTGAACATGACCTGTTTGAGCGGGTAATTGGTGAGGACCACTATTGAATGGCCCTGGAAGTAGGGTTTAAACCTCCTTGAAACATGTACCAGTGCTAGAACCAATTGCTCCAATTCAGTATACCGGGTCTCTGCCCCCCGAAGTGCCTGGCTAACGAAGTAGATTGGGTGCTGCTTTCCTTCCTCTTCTTTGATTAGCACGGCACTTACTGCCTCCCGGGATGCCGCTATGTACAGGAAAAACTCCTCCCCCGGGTACGGTTTCTTTAAAGTTGGCAACTGTCGAAGGTGATCTTTCAAGTTTTGGAACGCTTTCTCACATTCCCCAGTCCACTCGAATGCCTTAGCCTTCCTGAGAATGGAGAAGAAAGGTAGCTGCCTATCTGCCCCCTTTGATAAGAATCGGCTGAGGGCCGCGAGGGAACCTGTCAACCGCTGTACTTCTTTCACCGATCTGGGGGAGGTCATCTTAGCTATGGCCTCTACCTTTTCCGGGTTGACATCAATGCCCCGGCTTGACACCATGAAGCCCAGGAACTTTCCCGCTCCCACTCCAATGGTACTTTTGGAGAGGTTCAACTTTAGATTGCTTCGCTCAAATTTTTTGAACATCTCCTCTAGATCGTTCAAGAAAGCCTCATAAGTCCTGCTCTTAACCACCATGTCGTCGACATATACCTCCATGTTCCTTCCCACTTGGTCCTTGAAGAGCTTGTCCACCATTCTCTGATATGTAGCCCCCGCATTCTTCAATCCAAAGGGCATATTCTTGTAGCAAAAAGTCCCAAAATCGGTGATGAAGGAGGTTTTCGCCTTGTCCGCCTCATCCATCTGCACCTGATGATACCCTTTATGTGCATCAAAGAAGACCAGCACCGAGTACCCCGCGATAGCTTCTGCCAGCCGGTCCAAATTTGGGAGAGGGTAGCTGTCTTTGGGGCAGCATTTATTCAAATCTGTAAAGTCGATACACATGCGCCAGCTTCCATCATGCTTTTTTACTAAGACCGGGTTAGCTATCCATTCCGGGTAGATGATTTCCTCGACCACCCCGGCTTTCTCCAGCTTCTTCACTTCATCCTTTATGAATTCCGCTATCTCCGGGGCTACAGGTCTTTTCTTCTGCCTGATTGGCTTGGTTGCTGGGCTTATGTTCAGCTTGTGTACCCCCAACTCTGGCAACACCCCCACCATGTCTTCCGGGCTCCATGAGAATACCCCTTGATATCTGGCCAAGAGTTCCTTCAATGCACCTTTTACTTCCTTCGGGAGATCTTTTCCCACCGTGACCGTCCTTTTGTCCGCCACTTGCATTTCTTCCAACTCTTGGCGGGGAGCTTCTCCATGCACCGCTCCAACTGCTTTCTTTGCATCTAAGACCGCCGTCATCATGCAACTTCTCGCGACTGCTTGGCTTCCCCGTACGACTGCCACTCCTTGCGCGGTGGGGAATTTCATTGTCAGCAGGTATGGACAACTCGCTGCCCGGGCTTGGGTTAGCCATGGCCTCCCTATGATTACGTTGTACGGTGAAGGTGCATCAATAAACGCAAAATTGCATGTCACTGAGACCCTCTTGCCCCGGTCCTTCTCGTCCACCATACACACTGCGAAGGGAATAACACCTAGAGGAACTTCAGGTTTGCCCGTGAACCCTGACAAGGGAGACGAAGGAGGTTTCAGATTCTGTCTCGCGATTCCCAATTGATCGAAGCAAGAAGCGAACATGATTTCCACGCTACTTCCATCGTCCACAAACACCCTCTTGATCAAAAAGCCTTCAATCTCCGTCGTTACCACCATTGGGTCTGAGTGGGGTATCTGTGGCGGGGCTGCATCCGCCTCAGAGAAAGTGAGGGCTTCGTCCGGGCGAAACCTTTTCCCCTGAATCTCCCCCGGAGGAACATATCGCGTCCGGGCCCGGATAGCGGAAACTGACTGGCATGACGTCTCCGCTTATCACGTTGATCATTCTGTTTGGTACTAGGGCTGGCTCTACTGCCTGGACCGGTACGGCGGCTATGGCGGGCCTCCCCGGGGCCCTGTTGCCTTGGTTGCCTTGGGCTCTCCCGTTTCCTCTCCCGGGGTTAGGCCTCCACCTTCTCCGGGGTTGCTCCTGAGGCTGGTCCCGGGGGTTCTCCTTCTTTGCTTCTGCCGCCACACAATCTCTCAGCTGCCCCCGTTCTATCAACTTTTCTATCTCATTCCTCAGCCCTTTACACCCCTCTGTCGAGTGTCCATAAGACTTGTGATAGGCGCACCATTTGTCCGCATTTTCCCTAGACGGGGTCCCCTGGATGGGCTGTGGGTCCGGGAACAGATCTTTGTGAATAGCATGTATCTCTGTCCGGGACTTGCTGAGCGGGGTAAAACTATCTGCCCTTGCCCGGTTCACCGGCGCAGGGCCCAAATCCCTTCTGCTTGGGTCAGCCACCCTCCTCCTTTCCATCTTATCCGGGAGGAATCCCCCAGATTCTTTCTTCCTCTTCCGTGTGGCGTCATTAACCGCACAGTACAGCTGCACCGCCATCTGTAAGTTGTGAAAGGTTTCCGGGATGTTTTCCATCAATTTCTGGAACAACGCCATATCCCTCAAGCCATTTATGAATCCGCTAATCACCGCCTTCTCCTGCTGCTGTCTGTCTATAACCTTCATGCTGTCGTCCATGTACCTTCGGTAATATTCCATTGGCCCTTCCGCAGCCTTCTGCCGAGTGGCGAGAAGCTCGGTCAGTTGCTTCCCTTCCCTTTTCAATCCCGCGTACCGGAACAGCAGAGCCTTGGAGAAATCATAATAATCTCTAAGACTCTGCCGGGGCAAGGAATTGAACCATAGGAGACAGTTTCCCCTCAAGTAGCAGCCTACCAACTTGCATCTTAGTTCTTACGGGAAGTCCCGTGACACCATTAGGTTTTGGTATGTCCTGACAAACTCTTCCGGGTCTGTCTCTCCATTATACGTTGGGATCCCCTCCGGGACCCGAAGGCCCGGAGGCCATGGGTATGCCAGCACCCGAGGTACCCATGAGGAAGTGAGTTGAGCTCCGTTTCTCCCCAAAGAGTTGGGGTCCTGCAGTGCCACCTGAAAGCCCCGCATCCTATCATCCTCTCTGCAGTATCTCTCTGGGTAACCGTAGTTCACCCCCGTTGACCCATACATGGGCATAGAATACTGGATCGGGTTCCCCTGGATTCCAGGGGCCTGATAACCCAATAATTCCACAGGCATGACTGGAAGGTCGTACCCGGTCTGCTCCATCCCCCAGCTAGAACGCGGGTAGTAGGGTGGAGCATGTGGAACTAAATTTGATTGCTGTCTGGTAGCCACTCCTTCCCGAACTCCGAAATTTGGGGGGAAGGAAGGTGGGATGGTTGAGGAATTAATTCGCCCCTGTACTCTTGGCGGCTGAACAGTCCCGTCTAGATCGATAACTTCCCTTTGAAGTCCCCGCAGGGGGCCTGCCGGGTCTCCTCCAGGTTCCCTTAGTCTTAAGCTTTCCCGGGTATAGAGTACCCACTGGCGGTACAACTCCTTGTTGGCTCTCATGAATTCCAACGCTGCCGATTCCTCCGTACTAGCTAAGGGTTGCCCCTCTTCCGGGAAAGCCGGCCCTTGAGTTTGAGGGTTGCCGACCAGGTATTGCCCCTCCTCCCGGGTTTCAGGTTCCCGGGCCCGGGGACTGCCTTCCCTCGTGGGCCCAGGCTCCTGCTCGTCCTGGTACTCTCTTTCCGAGTCGGCTTCGTCGGAGGCAGTTTCCACGTGACCATCCTGTGGCACTCCTAGCTCACGCTGGTGTCTAGCCTCTTCCTGCAACTGCCTCAAGGTCACGTCATCTCCCGGGGGTAGAGGAGGACCACTCCCTGAAGGTGCCGCGTTCTTCTTCGGGCGCCCACGCCCTCTCCTTGGCGACTCCATCGTTGCAAAGGTGGAAATAATCCCACTGGGCGTGCCAATTGATGCTACCAAAATCCGTCCGTTCCTCCTGGGTTCACACTATCCGGGTATCCTTGTTAATCAGCCCGCTACAATCCTGCAAAACAATCCCCGGGAGGCGCCCCGGGGAAGAAGCTCCGGTGTGATGATGAGATGGGGATAGCGGAGAAGGAAAACGTACGAAATGTGCTCTCAATATAAAGTAGAGAGATATAAGTCACATACCTTGTTCACTGTTTGAGACTAGTATTTATAGCCGAGCTTGCCTGCTTGAGATAAGGTGCAGGACCACTTCCCTTTGTCCTCGTCCGTCCTTCTTTCTTGTCCGGACGTGCCCCCCTAGCGGGAAAGGCACCGCTCTTTTGGCGCTGGGCTGTGGACCCTATTACCGGCCCAGTAGGCCTTTGGGCCGGTAATATCAATTTGTTCTGATCTTTTAGGTTTTGGGCATATCTTTTCACTTTAATTCTTTGATCTTTTATGTTTTATGGCCAAATAATTAATAAAATTGTATAGTAACCCCAAATATTGTCATTGATGGTCTCCTAATCGTTTTCCCTTACCGTAAGCGAACCTTACAGGAGACGCTCTGAGAAAATGAGATTCACAAAAACATGTTTTTTTCAATACAAATAAATATGTTGGTACTAATTGCAATCGATCTCAGTTTAATTTTCAATCTAATTTTTCTATTTTGTCTCTATTTTTAATTATCGTTTTTCATGTTCTTAAAAGTATTCTCCATACAAAAGAAATAAACTATTAACTTCTTCTTTTTCTTATATTTTCTCCATTAAGATAATCTTTAAAAAAATTAAAAATTCTTTTATCTCTATCATACTCCACCATCCGTCAAATTTTGTCAAATTATTCTTCATTAAGACAATTTTTTCATGTATAAATTTCATAATATTAATATGTCAATGCTTATTAAAAGAATTAGGATGAGCAATTTATGTCAATACAAACACCTTAAAATTAATAGTAATGTTGAGTACAAATTAAGATATTAGTCAAACGCAATCAATTATTTTATTAAAATAATGATACATGTAGGTAAAGTGTTAAACCATTTATACTTTTAAGTAAATGTGAGCAGCTTTTTAGCTTTTCTTTTTAGACCTCCTTTCCACTTAAGGGTGGTTCGTCCACAACAACAATAACTCTATTTATATAAAATGCCATATATATGTATATTAATTTAAAGCTGAAGCATATACAGTTGACAACAAAGTAGTAGCTCTAATGTGTTCTGAATTAATTAACCATCTGCCTATCTACCTTGATTGTTATGAACTTCATATTTGCTTGTTGCATGATTCTCTTGATATCTTGAAGCAATGCTGCTAACTGCCATGGTGAATGCTTCTCTCTGTCATTTAATAACTGTTCTAATAACAAAGAATCAGTTTGTATTGTAGCAGCCACTGCTGAAGCACTGGGTATGTTTTGTACTTTCCAACATGCAAACATTTCCCCTTGTAATGGGGAGAAAGCTCTGAATTTTTCCTCTCCCTTGATTTCCTGTAAACCTTGAGATGTTATTAGTTGACAACTTCATGCTGCTATTGTTGTTCTTGCTTGTTCTTTGAAAGCTCCATCAAATTTTATTATCCATCCCTGAATATTTGGATGAATCAGATTAACTTCCTGATGAGGCAACCTAACATCCTCATTATCTTGTATTGGTGCTCTTGACATTACTCTCTACTGCTCCTGTGAAGCTTGATTTACTACTAAGTTGGGTTCTTGTAGTAAATGTTCAAAAACTACTCCATTCATGTCCTTCCAAGTACTCCATATGAGACAAATGCTCAAAGTTATATCTTCTAGATTTGGAGCATTCTCAAACCAATCCTAGAACCAGGTCCTGAAATCCAAATTTGGAGTATTCTGAAAGTCAAACCCAAGCCTTGATAATCTCCATACTCTTATGGACTTTTCACAGCCTATAAAAAGATGAGTAGTGTCTCCTTGAAGCAAGTTACACCTCCTATAGATAGGAGTGTCAATACATTTTATGAAGAAACAAAATTGTAGATGTTGGTAGACCATTCTGTAATGCATGCCAAACATCTGCAATTATCTTCAGAGGTAAATTTAAATCCCAAAACTTTGACCATCTCCTGTTGCTCTGAGTGATTGGGTACTGTGAGTGTATCTGCAAGCTTCTGTACCCATCCTTGACATTGTACTTCCTTGTCACTGAATTTTTCCATATGAGAGAGTCCTTCTACTCTGTTAGAGTTAGGACATGAATCTTGGCAATCTCTGAAATTACTTGAGGGCTAAAAAGAGCCCTCAGTAATGGCATTCTCCACTACCTGTCTTCTGTTATCAAATCCTTTACAGACCACCTACTGCAACGGGTGGAGAGGAACAACACCATCAGGAAGCTCTCATCATGATGGATGGGTCTTATCAACAAAGGAAATTAGTTGGAAAAGTAGCATGGTCCATCAGAATAGGAAATAATGTTACAACTGGATCTGACTTCTTCACAAGCAAGTCCCCCCTTCAAGCAGAAGCTGAAGCTTACTGAAGGGCATTAAAAGCAACGGAAAGAACAGGAGTTCTAGGATTCCGGATGCTCACGGATTCGTCCGAACTAGTGGCGGCACTCAAAGACGTCGAGTCAGCGCCTTGGGAAATTCAGGGTATGGTAGAAAACATTAGGTTGCTTCTTCAGTACTCCTTTCTCTCATGAAAAGTAATGAAAGTAGATAGAAAAGTTTTATTTGTAATCTTTCAGGTTTTAATATAAGTTTGTTTTCAAAAAAAGATTTGAGTATGAAGATATAGCTTCCACTTCCTCCAAGGGGTTTTTAAAACCAGGTATCCACTGAGCTTGAACTGGTATATTATCTCCTCTTCCTAGTTTCCATTTTAAATCCTTCCTTATGGAATCTAGCCCCCACATAATTGATTTCCAACCCCAAATATCCTGGACCCCTACTTTTTACCTTGTAAACCACAACAACTTTGTTGGTGAGCAAGGTATTAAGAGCTTCCACAATGGTTTGAAAATAATGAGTACTTCTTATGGGACACGTCATCAATTTTGACAAAATCTAAGTAAAATCATCTAGCCACAATGGTAAGAAAAATAAGAAGCACTTCTTAATTGCTACTTCATCATTTTAATTTTTTTTAATTTCAAATTAGTAAGAGAATGGCTTTCATTTATTGGTTAGATGAGCACAAAAAAAGATGTAACAAATCCCTAAATAAGGAGCAAGTCCTTAAATCTCAACAATGGTCATTTCTAAATAGAAAAGTGTACTTAAGGAGTTCTCCTTAAAAAAAATACTTAATGGCAAGAGTAATGTTTTTATTGGCTAATCAAGCACAATAAAAGAGGTAATAAGGAGTGGTCCTTAAAACTCCACTATGATCCTTCTTAAATAAGGAATGCTCCTTATTAAGAAAAGTACCACTAATGGTGCCCTAAGAGCATCCACACAATGGTGCTCCTTAGTGGTACTTTTTTGTTATCTTACTTTGCTCGTTTTAGATCCGATCCGAGTGGCGGCTCCGTGCCCTTCCTTTTCTTTTCCGACATGTTCAAGAAAAAGGTGAGTGCAATGATGAGCTGAGAAGGCTAAGGCACGGCGGAGATGCGGCGACAGAGGGAGGAGGATGTTGAAGAAGATCAAGGAGAAGAAAGGGAAGATGGAGGAGGATGTTGAAGAAGATCAAGGAGAAGAAGGGGCAGATGGAGAAGGATATTGATGAAGATTAAGGAGAAGGAGAAGAAGGGGAAGCTGCAATGAGGGTAGAGAGATAGAGGAGAAAAAGTGGAGAAAGAGTTAAACCTCTTCAAAAGATATTAGACTTGCATGGATATAGCAAACATATTACCACGGGAGGAAATTGGACCGATCATTTCGTATGGAAAGGTGCTCGCAATATATTAAAGCAATTTCACATCTTCGTATCCTGTTGGATGCTCGGGGAAGACCACTAGACGAGGAAGCATTTCGAGATCTGAAAAACTGGAAGATTTTGAAGCTACCTGGAGTCTTTTTTACCCCAGTTTTCGACGACAGATTCGTATCCAAACAATCCGAGTCCTACACGGATAGTGAATGGAAACCGAGACTAGGCTACGAGGAATTCGGAAATAGGATGGTAGAATACAATAATAAAATGGTGTCGGGCAACCTCCATCAACAAGATTTGCATTTGAAGCCGCAAGAATTTGGTCTATAAAGAATTTTATGGATAAGGTGTTTCTATCAGGATTTGATTCCGGTTTGACCGAACCATTTATCTTCGAAGTGAACAACTGGAAAACCCGCTCAAATCAGGCAATGAACAACACCTTACCCAATGACTATGATATATTTGAGAGTCTTCGGATTCTTAAGTGTAGGGAAGAGAGATGATGGGGTTGGGATGGGATGGGATGGGAAGTTAGGAAGAATGTTTTTCTTGGTAAGAGATTATTTGCTGATTCAATTAGTTGCTTTTAATGTCCATATTATTGTGAGAGTTAGGATGTTAATATGAGAGATTATCAATCACCAATTGGGAGTATATGTATTGGCATGAATCAATGGTTCAATTGCCAAATCTTTGTTCAAACATGATTTATTTTGTTAAATTTGCTTGGTTTTTTGTGTGTTAGCTAAATTCTGGAAGTCAAAGACCATCAATTTTATAATCTCACACTATGACAAGTTTCTCTTGCCCACAAACATATTTATTTTGAAATTTGATCTAAGTGCATCTTCCAACACATGAACACATGTGCATATATTATAACTAACAATTTGAACTATATTTTTCTAATGTAGTTATTTTTCACAATGATAAGTCGTAAGATCCTTATTTTTCACGTTTTGAGCTAGGAATATTATGCTCGATACAGGAGTTGGAAAAAGTAAAAAAAAACAAAGATAGATTGAAAGCACACAAAATGCAATTTGATTGTATTGCAACAAGGAAACTAATGTTAAAAGTGGAATTATATATTAATTGTTTCCAATTTTCAAACTTGGTTTTTTTATATAGGAAATTGAGAGAATTACCCTCTTTCCTAAACCCTCCTTGTGGCCGCCCAAATCACCCAAACCCTAAGGCCCTGTGTAGTTCAGGTTTTAATTTTGGTTTTGCCCAAAACCCAAAACATTGTTTGTTTCACACAAGTTTTTGGTTTTGGTGCAAAACCAAATTTTGACAAGGTTTTGAGTTTTCATTTTAGATTATATTTATCTTATTTTTTCATATTTTGTACAAAATTAGGACAAATGTTTAGTAAACTAAACATATTTTATAAAATAAGATAAACTTATTTAAGATAAGGGCATTTTTTATTAATAAATTATATAATAATATAAGTTTTTTATAAATTATTATATTACATAGGTAATAAACATATGATTGATAGTTGATTATTTTATTTTAAAAATATTATGAACATTATAAATCCGCTAAAATTAAATACTATATAATTAAAATTTACCTTTTCTAACATAAAAATGTAAATTTGTAAAAATCGTGTTTTGACCCAAAATTGACCATTTAAAAGAACATTATAAATAGTTTTATAACTACACACTTGATTTTGTCTTTTTTCTTTAGTCGAGTTGAAATTGTATACCCTAAACGGTTAGGTCAAAATTTATAATATCATTCTAATTTTAAAATAATAAAATTTAGTCAAGTTAGAATTATATTTCTATTTTTTTCAAAAAGAACATCTCACTCTTCTTAATCAAAAATTTAAAAAACATTTAAAATATCAACCATCTAGAGAATAAGTCTTGGGTTGAGTTTATATTTTTTACTCAAAAATTGACGATTTATTATTTAAATATTATTTAAATTTAAAAATATGTATTATTTGAATAATTTGAGTCAAATTAAAATTGTTGAACCCCATCCAAAATTAAAATTAAAATTTTGGTGCAAACAATGTCAAATGATGTTGGGTGAAAAAAACAATTCCAAAATTTTTAATTGATCATAAATTCATTACTCAACTTGATATAAAATGCTATATAAAATATTATTTGGCCCGGTCTAACATACCAAATTTTTTATTTAATAAAATAATATGAATGACTAAGTAAAATCAAATGGCATGTCAAATTTTCAATCCAAAACTAAAATAATAAAACATATATATAATAATAGTTAATTCAAAACCCAAAAGCCAAAACTTCCAACCACACAAGGTTTTACCCAAAACTGATTTTGATCAAAACCAATTCTAAACTCATACTCATACTTTGGATCTGAAGTTTTTAATAAAAAATTTCTTTTATGCCGATCTTTACGATCGAAACTCATACTCATTCTATATTTAGATTGAGGTTCACGCGATTCGGTTACTTCGTCCGGATCTTATATTTGGATGCTTGGTTTAGTGTTTCAACGCGTCTGAAGTTTGGATCAAGATGTTTACAATTTGAATCAAGGTGTTTACGGTTGAACTACACAGGTCAACGTGTTCGTGGTGTTGCAGATGTTGAAGATCACTGATTAACATGGTTGATTATACTTGGATGCGGATCCCTTGTTAAGCAGATTATGGTTTTTGCTGGTACGGCTTTGTTGGTGGCAGTATATTCCTGAGGGAATATTACTCTTTGTTGGATCTCATCTTTGTAATAGGACAATTAGTCTGATTAGCATTTAGTTTGATTATCCTTGATAGGATACCTAGACTAGATGTTTGATTCCACTTATTGTAAGCGGTTGGGCATTTCCCAATGAATGAATTTTTTTTTTCTTTTTAAAAGGGGAAATTGAGAGAATTAGGTGAATCCTATTTGGATTTTGGAAAATTTTCGTAAAATATGTAAAAGTTTTCTATTAAATTTGAAAGGTTCCCTTTATTGGTAAAAGATGTTTTTACTTCCATATTGTGATTTATTTTATGTGTATTTACCTACTATCTAACACTTTATCTTAACATAATGCTTTAATTCCTCTTAAGCATTGCCAGTCAATGAAATAGCAGTCGTTGGATCATATCAATGGCTGTGATCCCTCCACGTAGATCCTTTCCTATTCTACATCCGTTCTCTGCATTCATCCCAAAGAGCGTCTTCTCCAACTGCAAACCGTTTCATCCAATTTCTCATCATCCGCGTTTCACTGAGCACGATGTTACTATATCTCTTTTGAGGCCACGCATGGATTAGTTTCTCCTGCACCCACCAACCCACGACCCATGATCTCAGTTATTACTTAGCAACCGTATGGCCGAACATCATTGCAACTGCCCATTATCAATGATTTTGTTTTCTCTGCAGCAAATACAGGTTTTACGGTGAGGATTTATTCAGTTGTAATGGCTGATTTCTTTCGCTCTTATTTTGCAAGCAAGGTGTTTGATGAAAGTCTCAATAGAATTCCAATCTCATCCATGCTTCTGTTTTTGCGATAATGAAGTGATATGTTGTTCTGCCGATTATGATTCTGCAACGCTTATCCACCCATTCCGTTTTATTGCTGCTTAACTACAGTCTCACCGAGGTACTTCTTTATGCCTTTTGCTTGATTTTTTATTTATCGTTTGTAGCCTGTAGGCTTTTCTTCTCTAGACGAGACTTTATTGTTTAAATTTAGTAGCCTTTTTATTTCAGTGTATTGAAATTCACATTTCAGTACACATTTCACGGGTTTGGTGTTTTCATGCCACTTAACTTGGATTTTTATCAGTGAGATTTAAAAGATGGAGGAGGTCCAAGGATTCACTTACGGGTTCAACTATATATGCTACAGTGTATGAAAATCTTAGATCCTAATCAATTTGATATGTTTTGCAGGATGCCAGTTGTTGATGTCTCTCGAAGATGGTTAATGGGTAAGTTTATGAAATATGGATGAGCTGAGTGTTTGCTTTTGGGTTTCCGTACAGGCGCAGGAAACCTTTTCACAACTAAAAGAAGCAAGGATCACAACTGCTCAAGAGAGAGAAAATTTCCATCATGAAATGGTAATGTCATATGCTGTCATTTTTCTTTGGAAGACTTGTGATATTTTGCAGTGGTTGACATTTATATTGCTTGTTCACAATTGTGTATTCTATAAATTGAATTTTCATAAGTTGAACATACTTGGACTTGGAGTAGCAATATGCATGCTGCTGAGCCTACGTGGTTCATTTGAAAGAAACTTGCTCCTGTTAGATATCTTGACCAGCTGAACTTTGCTTTCCCTGATTAAACTGTTGGTAGGCACACTAGCCATGGAATAGAGACCAAGGCTGCCATCAATATTCATATTCAGAATGTTTTCAAAGGCTACTGCTGGATTTTGAAATTTTTCATGTTTTCTTCTAAAGATCACAAATAGTCTATCATGGTGGAGCAGCGTTTCACTGTCAATTAAAGATGGTTAATGGGTAAGTTTTTTTCTTTCTTTTGGAACATTGATCTCTCATTTGTATTCTTCTATTAAAAGTTGAATTAATTTTCTGTAATTTCTTAGTATAATTTTGAGTCTATAATCATTTACTTCAGATAAGACCTCTGTAATATGTTTTCTCTGTTTGTCGATGCTTGAATATACATGGAGGTTTCTGTGTTGTTTTCAATGTCTTGCACATTTCCTTTAAAATTGCAATATTATGTTCTTGGTTGATCAACGGAAGTTTTTAGTGCCTTTGCCTGTTCCGCTTGTTTACAGTAATCCTATATGGATGGTATGCATACACTTAAGAGAATGTTGTTTCTTTATGGTCTGTGCAGTCTAATTCAAAACTTGAATGCTTCCGGCATATAAACTTTCTGTAATGTATAAATATTTGAAAATTTTAGTCATCTGTTTTCATGAGTTTATAATGGCAATAAACTTGGCTATAGCTTGTGAAATTGTGATCATCTGTGCATTGTTGCATTAAGCTTTGTAAAAGTTTTACCGAATCTCACTCAAACTAAGTCTTGTTTTTTTCTTGGCAGGTTGCCACGTGAATGGAGTGATGCATCGTGACATAAATCGGAGAATTTGCTTGTCGATAACAAAAACGAAGTGTAACATTTGAAAATTCAACTGGTTATTGCATCTGAAAACAAATTGAGCTTGCAATTTTATTTTATTTTTCATCAGTAAAGGGTGTAAGACTATAAGAGTGAATATGTTATGTACTATACGGTTTAACAATCCAATTAAATTGTGCACTTTTAGTTTTTAAACAGGAAGTAATCAATTCATGATAGTAAAATGCATATTTAATCGAATAGCCAAACCTCTTGGTAAATGACATTATATTTTTAACTTAAGAGTATCCACTAACTACAATGGTGGTGTGTGGTGGGCGTCGAATACCACCAAAATATTCCTACAAGCTAAGAATATTAGATAATAAAGCAGCAAGTAGGGTCGAACCCACAGAGAACAGATTAATAATTTTATATTCCTAAAGATCAATTTTGGTGTCTAGTCACCACACTTTTTACGTGAAGATTGAGATTAACTACTGATTATTATATAATTAACTACGAAAGTAAACAAAGAGATTAACTAAATGCGAGAAGATTCGAAAAGATCAAGTTATGAAGGAATCCGACTCAAATAAATCCACACTAGTCATATGTTCTGATCATTGATGCAAAGATTTAATTAACAACTATGAACCAACCAGTTATAGGGTACCGTGAATGCAGCGGACATACCCCAATTCCTACTTAATTTATCGATAGCTAGCAAGAGAGGCTTAAACTAACTATTTCTCTTATCAAATCAAACCTAGTTGGAAACGCCAGTTCTAAGTTGTCTGATAGCATTAAGATCTGATTAAGGAACCCGATTTAGACAAATTAACCAAGAACGCAAGTATTAACTTGTCTACCAGTTTATTCTCACTATCTAAACGATAGCTTTACCACTAATTAGCCCTTTCCAACAATTACGGATTGGTGGTTCTAATTGGCTGTAACCCTATTTAATCTAAGTTGCGCAGGCTTAAATTAATCAGATATAACAGGATGCACAGAGAATAAACCAAAATTCACAGCAATTAATTTTCATGCACAATTAGATCTCACAGAATTTCATGACTAGTGCTTCATCATTCTTGCCGAACTATAGAATTAGTTACTCATATTACGATGAACACAAACAAGACAATTAAAACAAAACATAATGAAAAGAATAGAGATGAAAAGAATAAACCCGAAATCTTGATAAATAAAACTCCAAGTCTCCTTGTCTCTACGATTTGTACGAATAAAATAAAACTGACAAAGACTAAATAAGTCCGCCCCCTGCGTCCATATTTATCCTTTGTCCCCAATTTCCCAAAATAACAGAATCCTAATAAGAATTGTTTTCTGCCTAAATAAATAAATAAAGGAAAATAATAATCTTCCTTATGCGTCCAAAAACACACGCACACAATTCTAATCCTTTCAGAATTGCAGTCTCTTTCTGGAGTTTTCAAAATAACCAAAGAATTAAGCTTTTCTGGGCTAAAATAAATTATAGCCCAATAGCATTAAAAACTCTTATTATTCTTTGGCCCTTCAATTTCTTCCTTCTTGCTCCTTGCCTCTTCAATGCCGGAATAATAGAATAATGATGATCTATTATCTCCGTTGGAGCACACTACCTCATTAAAAACCCGTAGGAAAAAAGAGTATAGTGTCTAGCTCCTCTCCATGAGCTCAAAAGAGTATAATGATTTGCTCCAAAATCCAGCAAATCATTTGCTCCAATGAATATCTGCACAAAACACACCTAAACGTGCACATCAAGTGGGAAATAATAATATAAAATCACATAAAATATATGCATAAATACATCTCATCAGTGTGCTTAATAAGCATAAACAAGATTAAAGTTTAAGATAAGAAAATGTCGTGCGATGCACGACGGGCATTAAAACTAGTATATTCCTTAATTCACTTAGATTTATATATTCTCATGGTTCCTCTGATGATGGTTTCCAAGGAATATATGGGAGCTCTCCTGTAGGTGAAACCCAAACGAGAGGGCGCAGTCCATAAACGAGGTAATTAAAATCCCCAAACGCAACCGGTTCATGGTGCGGTGGTGGGAGGCAACTCTTCTTATAAAACTTGAGCTTGCCGGCTTCAAGCTTCTCAGCGAGGTAATCGATAACTTGTTGCTGCTGATTCTGCCTCACGAACTCGATCGACCTCTCTGTAAATCCATGGATGTAGCCGGCGAGCTCTTCTCGCGTAGTTATATCGTAAACCGTCATCATGTAACCGTTTCTAGAAACAATGTCAACCCACTCCTTGCTAATCCACGTCAGGTCGTGCCCTAATTTGACCCAGCTGTCCCACTTTATGACCGGGTTGATTTAAATTACTCTGAGTCTGTGAAGCTTATGAGTGATGCTATTGCACTGCTTCACTGATATAGCCCGTGTGTAGAAAACCTAATCCAATAGTGAATCGGAGAAAAAACCAAAACTAGATTGGTATAGACGATCGGAATCCCGTGTTAACGTAGACAAATTAGAATACTCAGAGTCCTAGCATATGGTCGGAAACAGACTCAGAGTCCTTATTAAATTTGATTAACAAAAAAAATCAAAAGAATTCAACCGATCTGAATTGAACTAAAATGAACTAAACAAAGAATAAGAATTACCCTAAATTTCATCAAATTATATTTTTACTCAACTAAGTTGAATTTAATTGAACTGAACTGAGATACAAATAAACTCAATATATAGAACAAAGCCTATTAATCAGAAATCTAAACAAAGTCTATTAATCAAAAATAATGGCTTACTTATCTTCAAAAAAAAATGGCTTTCTTCTTCAAAAATAAATAAATAATGGCTTTCTTAATAAAATAAAAAGTAAAATATCATAAGCGCGATTAATAATAAATATTAAATGTTACGCTCTTTAGAATCATTTATCGATCCCACAAGCTTAATAAAAAAATTCCCAAAAAATATCATATACGTGTTCTATTCCTTTTTGTATTAGGATCCAAACCTAATCCAATAATAAATTAGACTTCAAACCTCATTCAATCTCACCGCAATATAATACAACTCTTACCCAGGTATTTATTCATCGGTATGTCAGAATCCAAAACATGCATGGCCAGAAAAGGGTTACCACCACGTTATCCAGCTCCTCCTCTTCCTCCTGGTTTCGGCACCAAGAACGCCGCCGCCAAGGAGGAGACGCCGAGAAAGCTAGCAACATACAGCGATTTAAATTCGAACTGGAATTCATCTTTGCATTTCGTGCCGCCGCAAGTGTTGCTTCGCGGTGATAGTTCGATGGATAGGAGAAGTACTAATTCTAAGGCGAAATCGAACTCATCTTTACAGTTTGTACCGCCGCAAGTGTTGCTTCGCGGTGAAAGTTCGATGGATAGGAGAAGTAATTCTATGGCGAAATCGAACTCATCTTTGCATTTTGTACCGCCGCAAGTTTTGCTTCGCGGTGAAAGTTCTAAGGCGAAATCGGAGACGGTGAGGTCCTCGCCGGAAAGTGACGGTCCGAAGCTGGGGTTAGGTGATAGCCATGCAACTACCGTCGATAAATATTGGTCACCGGTGAAGTCCTCGCCCGAAAGTGACGATCCGAAGTTATGGTTAGGTGATAGCCATTCAACAACCGTCAATAACTATTGGTCACCGGTGAGGTCCTCGCCGGAAAATGACGGTCCGAAGCTAGGGTTAGGTGATAGCCATGCAACAACCGTCGATAAATATTGGTCGCCCGTGAAGTCCTCGCCGGAAAGTGGTGGTCTGAAGCTAGAGTTAGGTCATGACAGTGCAACCGACGTCGATAAATATTGGTCGCCGGTGAATAGTGGAGGAAAGACGGAAGAGGAGATGTATATTGAGCAGGTACTCTATGGTCCGAGCAAGAGGAAGCCACTCCCAGTTTTTGAAGCTCTTCGCCGTGGAGCATTTGTGGAATTGGAAAGTGATGATTAGGTCGGTTTTAGTTTTTTATATTTATGTTTTTAAGAAAGATGAGTTTGTATTTGATTATTTTATTAAATTTACATTTAAATTTCAATAGAAATTGAGCAAACTTAACTGAATTGATACTAGACTAAAAAACTTGAAAGAATATATATTAAGATGGAGTAGAGATGAATTTGATTGAATTCAAACATGAATTCAAACTGGATTTTAGAAAATTTAATGTAAATGAACTAAATTGAATACTTTGAAAGTAGAAACAATTGGATTGAACTTAATCTTTACTAACTAAGATGGTGTTGTATTGATTTTTAATCGAATAAGAGTGAGTTTAATGAACTCAAGCAAAATTTAACTGAATTTAAACATAACTAAAACAAGAAAAATAGGAATATAAGTGTCCATTTCTAAAAAATTAGAGAAAGTCTCATGTAACCCAGCGACATACTTGGACGGACCTCATAGAATCCACAATTACATTTTGACCCTAGAATCCAATCCACTTATGATAGAGTGGAGTTGATGATGTTTGTTGAGCTCTATAACTGTTGCTTATGGCAATGTAAAGGAAGTTATTGATATTGATGTATTTTAGTATAATACAACTATAATGTATAAAGCTAATGTGATTGGTTTTTATTAATTTCGAGCTATCCGATGAATGTTTTTATTAATATATTGATGTATCATTACATTTTGGTATGTACACATCTTTACATCATATATATACACACACATATGTATATGTTTATAAACTTTAATAGACCGCACAACGTACGGATCACCATCACTAGTTTTCATATATAATGTATTTACCTACTATCTAACAGTTTATATATTCCTCAATTCACTTAGATTTATAAGCAAAATAAAAAATTTATATGAATCAAAACCACTTGAAGAAAGTAATAATATTGATGATGCTCTTGGTGGAACGGAAACTAAAGCCTTCCAAAACCTTATCCTACTCAAGTAAACATTTGAATTAATTGAGAAAAATGCAGAGACCCAATCCTCATATATCATCTTCCAACCTTGTTCAATCATCTTCCATCTTTTTGAGTAGAACCATCTGCCTGAAATCCCCATAGAATGCTTCCCGCCGGACGGAACAAGAAGTACTTGGAAGGATTGTTGTACAGGATGAACAAGCCACAAGAACCACTCCGAAGACGAGACACATACGGTACATTAATTCTCATGGTTCCTCTGATGATGGTTTCCAAGGAATATATGGGAGCTTTCCTGTGGGTGAAACCCAAATGAGAGGGCGCAGTCCATAAACGAGGAAGTAAAGTTTAGGCTTTTCAGGCACAGTAAAATCCCCGAACGCAATCGGTTCACGGTGCGGCGGTGGGAGGTCACTCTGCTTATAAAACTTGAGCTTGCCAGCTTCGAGCTTCTCAGCGAGGTAATCGATAACTCCTTGCTGGTTCTCCCTCACGAACTCGGCCTTCGTCTCGTCCATCCCGAGAAACTCGATCGACCTCTCTGTAAATCCATGGATGTAGTCGGCGAGCTCTTCTCGGGTAGTTATATCGTAAATCGTCGCCCCGTAATTGGCTTTAGAAGCAAGGTCAGGCATAGGTTTCTGATTTTCCTCGACCGTCTCCTTGCTCATCCACGACATGTCTTGCCCTAATTTGACCCATCAGTCCCACCTTATGATCGACTTGCATTCAGCTTGAAGCAGCATTCCCTTCTTAATCAGCTCCCACCGCCGCACGAACCCCGGACCCTCATAAAACCCCTTTTTGGCAAATATTACATCATCCTCGGGATCTGTGAATACCATCCCCACATTTGGTTCTGCGAACACGCTTGGACTGCTGTACAACCGCAGTTCCTCCGCCGTTGTTTCTCTTGGCTTCCTATCCATCCCAACACCACGGTCGCCTCTATGTTTGATTGGTGAAATGTATCCAACACGTAACACCATCCTACCCTATGTGTATGAAACCTAATCCAATAGTGAATTGGAGAATAAAAATCAACTTTCCCCTTTCTGAAAGGGAAAAGGATTGGTAATTCTTTTTTTGTAGACTTGGTCAAACTATAGCTGACAACTCCTACAGGAAAACCAACTTGATAGCTCCAATTTAATCCCATGTATTTTGAGAAAAACAAATCTAAATAAAGATAATGAGGTAATAAATTAATAAATAGAAGAAAATAAAAAGAATGAGACTTGGAAAGAAAATGCATGCAGAAGACGTGTCAAGCTATATTTAGCATTCTAACTTCATTCTTCTTGAATATTCATCTACTCTTTCTTCTCTCATACACTTCCTGGAATTTTTAATTTTATTATTACATTATTTTACAATAATATCTTTCCGTAATCATTATATACTACTAAGAGATATTCTTTATTTTAATATATATATTCATTTTCTTACATATTATTTCTCCCTCTTTTTTGAAAAATTCTACCTCTATTATTGTCTCATTCCAATATATTACATATACTTTAATTTATTCCTTTTTATAAATTTAAATATAATAAAAAAATAGAATCCGGGCATTGTGATGATGAAAAGTGATGTTCTGAAACTAGGGTTAGATGATAGTCATGACAGTGCAGTCGATAAATATTGGTCGCCGGTGAATAGTGGAGGAAAGACGGAAGAGGAGATGTATATTGAGCAGGTACTCTATGGTCCGAGCAAGAGGAAGCCACTCCCAGTTTTTGAAGCTCTTCGCCGTGGAGCATTTGTGGAATTGGAAAGTGATGATTAGGTCGGTTTTAGTTTTTTATATTTACGTTTTTAAGAAAGAAAGTGAGTTTGTATATGATTATTAAAATATGGAAAATTTTGAAATACACTTATGAAAGTTTGTAGTAGTATATTTATTAAATTTACATTTAAAATTCAATAAAAATTGTGCAAACTTAATTGAATTAAACTAGCTAGTACTAGACTAAAAACCTGAAAAAATATATATTAAGATGTAGAGACGAATTTAATTATTCAACCATGAATTCAACTGGATTTTAGAAAATTTAATGTTACTGGACTAAATTGAATACTTTGAAAGTAGAAACAAGCAATTGGATTGAACTCAATCTTTAAAAATTTAGATGGTGTTGAATTGATTTTTAATCGAATAAGCTAAAGTGAATTTAAAGATAGAAAAATAAGAATATAAGAGTACATTTCTCAAAAATTAGAAAAAGTTTCACGTAAGCGAGCAATATAGTGGGACGGGAAGTCATAGAATCCACAATTACATTTTGACCCATAATACAATCGTTATAAAATTTGGGGTCAAAATGTAAAAAAGTAATTGTGGTCATCGATATCTTCTTCCACTTTATTGCCACCTCATCTTCCATCACACATCCGTCGGACGCAAACTCACTGCCAGCTAAGGGTGTAAATGAACCAACCTTTCACGAGAAACTCGTGAACAGTTCGACAAAAGTTTGGTTCAAACTTGAATCAGACAAACACGAATCGAGCTCAAGCTGGCTTGATTAACAATCAAGCTCGAGGTCATTGACTATTGTTCGATATGCATGTCGGCCTTAAAGAGCCTATACTCATGTTATATAAAATTTATTATTATGTATAAATTATAAAATATTAGGGTAATATAATGATTTTAAGGTAAACGACCAATTTCAAATGATCTCAAACTAACTCGATCTAACGAACCAAGGTTGAACTCATTACAAACAACCAAACTCGATCTCGAACTAATGTTTTTATGTTCGAACAAACTCTAACTCGAGCACGAATATCTACTCCCTCCGTACCAACTGTATTTGCACATCTAGCTTTTCACGATGTTCAATATACGTGTTTAATTGCTAATATCTTTAACTAGATATATTATCAATATATAAAAATTTGATATTAATAAACTAACATGTTATGACAATTTTAACGATATTAGACATGGTAATATTTTTATTTATCTATACATTCAAAAATCCAGTCAAAATTTAGCATCTTTAATTGAAAAGGGATTCTGTGCAGAAACAGCTGGTATAGAGAGAATATTATTTTTTCGAGTTCAAACTCAATAAAGTCAAAGCTCAGCTCAGCTCAGCTCGACTCAACTCGTTTACCCCCGTACCCTCAACTTTTATAAATGTTTCATTGTGACAAATGTTATTTTTCTTGAACCCAAACTTGTATAAATAGTTTGCCGGGTGAATGCAATCATCAAACGTAGTGAGCAATACAAACATTCAATCAAAATCAACTATAACTATAATACCACATTTTTATAATTTTTCGCTAGCAATACAAAGGACTCTTAAATCTTATATGCAATATTAAAATAAAAAATGAAGGTTATGATCAATAGATCCTGACTTCATAATTAATACAGGTGCTCCTGATTTATAATATTAACCTTGACAAAACATTAATCTTGCAGTCTGACAAATGATCATTGACATTTACAACATTCCGGTTACATTTATGTGGTGAAAGAAATTAAGAAAGTATAAACTCCGTACCAAGTATCAAGATATGTATAAAACAAATTATTTAAGAGGTTACTTTTAAAAAATATTTACTTTATAAAAAATTGAACAATTTAGCTTTAAGTGTACACGTAATCTTAAAATATTATAATATTTATTCAATTGATGATTCAGCAAATTCCATGCCTTCTCTAGTCCTCTGCCCATAACACCTCAATAAATTATAATATCATTCAAAACTACATTTTCGATTTCATCAATCCCCTAATAAAAAATTCATGCATAAAGTTGCGATTACAATAATATAAATATATGAACTTTCTGGATTCTTGTTGAGCTATTAGTATATCCATTAAGAATATCCCAACATATAAGTTGTTAATTTATCGGTATCGTTTCATACTTTCTGCACACATTTTTAGTCAAATTTGTCAAGTCATATTTGATTGTCAATAATTTTATTTTAATATATTAACATGATCTAAAATTTTATAATTTAAAAATAAAGTGTATTATAAATTAATTTAATCATATTTTATTCATACCTCCCCTCTAATTAATTGGTAAATTTGAAAAAAGGAGAAAACGATCATGATCAAATATATATACTCAATTATTCTTTTTCCCACTAGTAAATCTTTAAAAGAGAAAAGAATCATGATCAAATATATATACTCAATTATTGTGCCTCAAATACAATATCCTACGATGCCTCTTTAACCAAGTCAAACATGTGGCAAGTATATGCGTTGTGCTACATTCCTTTTTTCTGCCTTTTATTTACGGTTAGAGTTGATTTTTGATTTGCCTATAAGATAATCTTAATTTGCATGATAATAGATCTAGGGGTGTTCATAACCGGGTACCAGCACTTTCGGGTACCCGCACTACCGGGTACCCGCACCTTCGGGTATTTGAAAATGCAACCCGGAGTCCGACCCGGAAGTGCGGGTACCCGCACTATCGGGTACCCGAATAGTTCGGGTCGGGTACCGGGTACCCTTATACATGTTTATGTAAATTTTACACAAAAAATATTGAGATTTTTAACCAATTTAAAAACCAAATTGTTGTCATAAAGTGCATAAAACCCAAAAAATATAAAGTTACAAACTAAAATCACAGTCAAACCATATCCGCCTTAAATTTGTAGACTTTTTAGGAATATTTTAGGAAAATATTATTTTATATTTTAATAATTTTATTAATTTATTAAAAATAAATAATATTTTATCGGGTACCGGGTACCCGGAAAAACCTATTTTTGAGACCCGTACCCGGTTGAATGCATAATTATCGGGTCGGGTACCCGACCCGAATTTATTACTAAATACCCGGATATTAACGTTCGGGTTTCTCGGGTATCGGGTCGGGTAGTGCGGGTCGGGTATTTTTGAACACCCCTAAATAGATCAGTTAAGTAGGAAATTTTTATATTTCAGTTGTGTCAAATTTTCTATTTCAGTTAAGTAGGGAAGAAGTAAAAAATAAATACTAGAAAATTCTAGAAAATGCAGAATGCAGCTCAATTCTGAAAATATATTAAAAATCATATTTCTCGTTAGAATAAACTTCATTTTAATTTTATCATGGCTAGTAATATTAGAATTGTTTAACTAATTTGAATTGAATTTAACTGAAATGAAAATTGATATATTGAAGAAAAAAATCATCATGACTGAATTAACATGAACTTCATCAAATATATTTTTTACTGAACTAAACTAAATTAGTAAATTAAACTAAAATGAATTGAGTTGAACCAATCTACAGATAAGTTCAAAAGAACAAGGCATTAATCTAAGAAATAGCCCTTATTTTTCAATTTTGATTAATTGCAAAGAGATTGATTGGAGATCCATTTAACAATTTTGTGTAAGTTAAGTTTCTCGATCTTTCTCTTGCCGCTGAACCAATGAGCTCTAATATTTAGCCATAAAAAATTCAACCATAAGGTATTCTAATTCAACCACAACCATAACTAGTAGCTCTGTTTCCCCTCTAAGTGGGGGTTAATAGCTCACTCATTGTCATTATAGTCGCAACAGGTCAATGGACAAAAAATTCAAATATTCAACCACAAGGCATGCTAATTCAACCACAACCATAACTATTAGCTCTGTCTCCCCTCTAAGTTGGGGTTATTCACTCATTGTTAAGAGTAAATACTTCTACCGTTCTCAACAAGCTAGTTTTGTTTTCATTTTAGTACTTACCAACCAAAGGGAGTTTGGATTTGATGGAGGTACCCTAGTTGCGTTGTATTTCTGGTATCATATGTTCTCTCGTAGTTATAAAGAACATAGTATAGTAGAAGGCACACCGCCGACTACCTATTCATGCAGTTTAATCTGACATGTTGTAGTTCACAGTTTCACGAATTATATTCCTAATAGAGTTTGTCTATAGATTAGCCGTTGGATCCACATACAATATAAATTTCCCTCCAAAATACATGATCCCGCCTGAAGGGAAAGGAGTTTTTAAAGTAGACTAGTTGAATAATATGAATGAATGGAATCACCCTCGGCTTTGGAGCTGGCTTAAGAGTTAAGACATGCTCGCATCTATTTTGCAGAAACAACACGGATTAAATCAAAACACAATAAACACTAATTAATTCTTCATTAAAGCTAAACCTTCCATCATGATTTCTTTTTCACACTCATTTTAATTTGTGCTTTTGAGTAGCTAAATTCAATGTGATTTGAAGTGATGATAGTAAAATATTTAATTATCAATGGGTTGTTTTTAAGGGAAAAAAATAAAATAAATTAACTTGGTATGGAATTTGGTACACAATCACCAAAAGAGCCAAAGGCGTTAATGTTGAGGAACCAATTCACCAAACCATCCCTTCATCCAATGGCCATTCATGATCTACAAAAGCTCTTCTTCTTCTTCTTCCCTTTATAATCTCCCTTTAAACTATTGCCAAATTGACCCACTGTTTTCTTCAAGAAACTTATTACTAGCCCACAGGCCACAGCCACCGCTGAGATTTTTATTCACACACAGTCACGCACTAAACTTTTCTCCATCTCCTACCAAAAGTCCTAAAACCCAGCCTGAACAACAACGCTAATACACGTCTATAAACCTTATTTTGTACGTAAAAGGTTGTTGTTTTCCTCAAGAACTCCGATCTTTCAGCTCGTTTCCAGCTGTTTGACCTTCGGATCCTCCCAAGTTTGAAACTTGTCAACTTCTACTCAAAACCCATCTCAATTTTCACACCCTCTACACAATGATGACCTCTCTGCGGCAGCCGGCGGTGAATTTTACCGGGACAGATGCCATTTTCCGGCCAAGGCTTCCAGCGCCGTCGCGGCGGCTGTCTGTGCTCCCGCCGCTGCCTGTAAGGCGGAGGGATTCTGCCGTGGCGTCCCTCTCGAAGCCCCTTTTTGTGTCCAAGGTTGAGTCTTTCGGGGATCATGAGAAAAGGAGGGAGAGGGAGGTGATTGTGTGCAAGGCTTTTGAAGCGGATAAATCGAGCCCTGTGGAGCCGTCGGAGTCGAAGAGGAAGGTGAAAATCGGGGTGTACTTTGCCACCTGGTGGGCTCTGAACGTGGTGTTCAACATTTACAACAAGAAGGTTTTGAACGCGTACCCTTTTCCATGGCTGACGTCGACCTTGTCTCTGGCTGCCGGGTCCCTCATCATGCTCGTTTCGTGGGTTTTGAGGATTGCTGAGACCCCTAAGACTGATCTTGACTTCTGGAAAGCCCTTTTCCCTGTAAGTATCAACTTCTCTTTTGTTAGGGTTGTGTGATCAGCTGCCTTTTGGTTTTTCTGTGTTGTTTTTTAGTGTTTTTTGTGATTGTTTGGGTTAAACAGATGTTTTTTCGATCTTGGATTGTTTTATTCAGTGTGACTAGTGACATTTTTTTAGCATTTTGTAAATTATTAAGTGGATGGTCTCTGAGTGTGTATATGTTTAATTGAAGAGGGCCTAATTTGATTTTAGCTGAGCTGAGTCTTTTGTTGTTTTTGTTTCTTGTTTGTAGGTTGCAGTTGCACACACAATTGGGCATGTTGCGGCTACTGTGAGTATGTCGAAGGTAGCGGTTTCATTCACGCATATTATCAAGAGTGCTGAGCCTGCATTCAGTGTGCTGGTCTCTAGGTTCATCCTGGGAGAGACGTTTCCGATGCCAGTGTACTTGTCCCTCCTCCCAATTATCGGTGGTTGTGGGCTTGCTGCCCTTACAGAGCTCAATTTCAACATGATAGGTATGTAGAGTATGAGTTATTGAGCTTGTAATATATTGCACTGTTTTGCTAGCTAGTGTTTCTCTGGTTCTTGTTGATATATTGCGAGTGTAGAAAATCTCTATTGAGTTCATTTTTTGTTGAGTTATGCCAATTTCTGAAACCAGAATTACACGTTTTAGCTGATTTTTTTGCTACAAAACTTTTCAACTTTTCTTTGCCTAATTCTGCTTTTGGTACTCCAAGATGTCACACTTCTCTTGCTTTTGTTGGAGTGGTTGCATCTTAAATGCTGCTGCAACTTGATATGGCTTGATTTGGATGCTTTCAATTTTATTGTTACGTATGGTGGTGTTTTAAATGCTGTTGCTACTTGTTGTAGCTTGTTTCCAAAGCCTTAATCTTCTTGTTGCTTACAACTACAGGTTTCATGGGGGCCATGATATCGAACTTGGCTTTTGTTTTCCGGAACATATTTTCGAAGAGGGGTATGAAGGGGAAAGACGTTAGCGGAATGAACTACTATGCTTGTTTGTCAATCCTTTCTCTTGTATTACTCACACCTTTTGCTTTTGCTGTTGAGGGACCCCAAATGTGGGCTTTGGGATGGGAAAAGGCCGTTGCCACAATAGGACCCCAGCTGATCTGGTAATCACAGATGAAATTTGAAAGCTACATGCTCTGTTTTGTTCTTGCTATCTTCTATCTGTTATTTGTTAGTCCACAGCTTTCATGTTGAACAGCTAAACGTTAATAACTAAAATCTTTTAGATGAAGACAGGTCATATTCCATTATTCTTATGTTACCTTGTTTCTGAAAAAACTAGGGAGTACAAATATTGTTGTGCTGTCAAAGTATGCTAGTGTGAGGATCCTACTTAGGATTTTTGTTGAATCAATAAGGTTTTAGGTGAAACCTTGTGGCTTGTTCCTCCTGTACGGAATATCTAGTCTGTCATTTGACCTAGGTTAATTTGGTTGACAAACCTTGTGGCTTGCTCCTCTAGTAAGGAGTATCTAGTCTGACTTTAGACCTAGGATATGCAATCTTGCTGACATTCTTTTGTTTGCTTTCACTAGGTGGATGGCCGCCCAGAGTGTGTTCTATCACCTCTACAATCAAGTGTCCTACATGTCATTGGATGAGATTTCTCCTTTGACTTTTAGCATTGGAAACACAATGAAGCGTATTTCTGTCATAGTCTCATCCATCATCATCTTCCGCACACCTGTCCAACCTGTAAACGCCTTGGGAGCTGCTATTGCAGTTCTCGGTACTTTCCTGTATTCACAGGTACACTTTCGATTCTCAGGTTTCATCCATATGTTAAACATGACCTATTGCATGACTTAGGATACTAGGTTCTGTTAGCTAACAACAGTGTGGATCTTATAACTTTTTGTGAACTTGCCATTCTTTTGGCAGGCTAAGCAATGAAGAGTGTGGTTTGAGTTCAGGCGGGAGCTTAGATTACTGCAAAGCAATTTCAAGTTTTGTTCCGGATGAGCTGTGGATGAGGAAGTCTAATCGAACTGCTCTGGTTGAAGATCCAGATCAATTAGATGGACCCGATAACTTAGCTTGGTGTGTAGATAATATCAATAATGATAAATAATCTAAAGATGGCCTTGAGTCTTATACTGTAAGTTAGGGAATTGTACCATTTTCCTATGGATTGGAAGGAAACCAAAAACCTCCTAAATAAGTTGTGGGAAAAATCGAGTCCGGTGAGGGACTAGACTGCTATTTTGTTGAATGAAGGGATATATATTATGCATTCAGAATTTGGCCATAACCAGATCATGTCTATGTATACGAATTTTTTAGTTATCTGCTTCGGTTCTAGGAATTTTCAGCATATCCTTGAACCGAAGTAGATGCCTAAAAGTTTCTTCCCGTGGTTTAGCACTTCGAAGGCATCAATGAGGCAAAGGGATGTTTGTTTTGAACTTTGCTGACAAACACCACATATGAAAGAAAACAAGAATATGGCCTGAAAATGAAGAAAGAATGTGTTCTCTAACAAAATAAGAATATGGCCTGAAATCACACGAGAAGTTGTGATTCTGCTAACAAATTTCACAGCAGCTGTCTTTGCTTACCGTTCACCTGTGAAGAGCCGATGAAACCATGAGACCGGTAAAGATGAGTGCCGGAGTTATTTAAAGGGCAGCATGAGGCCAAGGCTAGTTCACCATGGATAAGAAGTAGAAGAAAGTGTGGTTGATTTTGTAGAAATCCAATCGATTTAACGCATTATGTGAGATAATTTTGGACTGACTGGGATTTTGAAGTTTGAACCTTATGTTCGAGATAAAGCATTCACGGCTGTGATCAAACTTGTATCTGCTATATGAAGACAAAACTTGTATACATACATAGTTTTCCATGCATAAAACAAAATGCCATTTTTCATCCTAATAGATCCCAGATATGAAAAAATCGAAAATCAAAAGAACTGTAATTTTATATCATAATATATAGTAGTGAGTTTATAACTTAGTGACACAATTCCTTGGACCTGCAAAACCTGTCTTAATCCCTTCCTCTGGGTTTAAAGGTTGAATCCTTATTATTTGCTGCAATACTGCAATGGATTCCATATTCCCAGAGAAAAGAGGAAAAGACCATGTTTAAACAAAGTACAGACTAACACGAGAAAGCTCGAAAACTCCAATTGATAGTACAACATTGTGGACGATGATATCATCTCAGACGCTGAGATGTTGGATGGCAGTGTGGACATCTTTGTCTCCTCGGCCACTACAGTTGAGCACAACCTTGGTTCCATCAGGTAGAGTCGGGCACAGTGTCTCTAGATATGCTATAGCATGAGAGGTCTCAAGTGCCGGAATAATACCCTCCAATCTTGATAGTCTCTTGAAAGCTGCATCACAAACATATTCAAAAGACTACATCAATGCTACTGCTGCATTGACCTAATTAATTCACTAAATGATCATTTGAGCAATATTTTGTTACCTTCCAATGCATCCTCATCAGTGACAGAAAAGTACTCGGCCCTTCCTATGTCCTTCAAGAAACTATGTTCTGGTCCTACTCCAGGATAATCAAGGCTATTCGAACAACAAATATATACGTAATATTAGGAATTTGGAACTACTTTTGGATTTTACTCAATTTATCAGAAAGTGGAGTTGATGATCTTACCCAGCACTAATAGAATGAGGCTCGACAATCTGGCCGTCCTCATCCTGTAATAAGTAGCTCATGGCTCCATGTAGTACTCCTACCTCACCCAAGGTCAGAGTGGCAGCATGCTTACCACTCTCTAAACCGAAACCAGCAGCCTCAACACCGATCAATCTGACATCGTTGTCATCCACAAATTCGTGAAAGAGCCCCATGGCATTCGAACCTCCACCAACACACGCGACTAGTATATCGGGTTTGCCACCCCATTTCTCCAAAGCCTGCTTCCTTGTTTCTTTCCCAATAATGGCATGAAACTCTCTCACCATCATTGGGTATGGATGTGGGCCTGCAACTGAACCAAGAATGTAATGGGTAGATTCCACATTAGTCACCCAATCCCTAATAGCTTCCGAAGTAGCATCCTTCAAGGTAGCAGTGCCAGAATGGACTGGCCTAACCTGTAAGGATTAAATTCTTTAGCCACCAGAAAGAGTGCAAATTCAACTCTACATGCAAAGCATTCAGGTTAACAATAAAATTGCTAACACAACATAGAATGGTAAAAACAATTATCTTGAAACTAACAACCTCAAACTTAATTCATCTTCAGTTCTGTACCAAGCATAGCACAGTGATAGAGCAAAGTCAGCATACTTACAATAACTGAACGAAACTTATAGGAAACTTGTTGTGTACCGAACAACCTCAAACATAATTCATCTCAGTTGTGTACTAAATATGTCATAGCACTATGATAGAACAAAGTCAGCAAAACTAATAAAATGCTAATTAATCTCAGTTGTTACTTATCATAACTAATAAAATGCTAACATACAACGAAAACTAAACTGATAGGAAACTTGTTCATGCGATTGGAATCAGCCTAATCCCATAAGAAAGTGAAAATATAGAACAAGAACATGTATGACCAAATGTGTAAACTGGGAGTTCCAAAATATACAAAGCAGAAGGTGAATGAAACAAACCTCAGCTCCAAGCAAGCGCATTCTGAAGACATTAAGAGATTGTCTCTCCATATCCTGAGCACCCATATAGATGATACACTCCAAACCAAACCGAGCACAAACAGTTGCCGTAGCAACGCCATGCTGACCAGCACCAGTCTCCGCAATAATACGCTTCTTGCCCAACCGCTTCGCTAGCAAAACCTGACCAACTGCATTATTTATCTTGTGTGCCCCGGTATGGTTTAAATCCTCTCGTTTCAAGTATATGAGAGGCCCTTCACCATTCGAACGCTTGTAGTGCTCAGTAAGCCGCTCTGCAAAGTACAGAGGAGTTTCCCTTCCGACATAATCCTTCAGAATTCCAGCCAGCTCTTCCTACACTCTCAAGTTAAACCACATTTATAAATCATAGCTCATGAATTCACAACAGCATAAAGTCCCAACTTTGAGGTTCACCGCCACCATAATCATTTAATCACTGCCACCATGTTAGATTAGTTTACATTCTTTTAAAAATATCAGCTTTCCACAATCCTTTATTACTTAGCACATAAATGAAAACCTTAAAATCACAACCCTGATGTATTTCAATTACAAATGATGAACTTCAATGAAAAAAAACTTTTCTTTTTCAGTTATTCGGGAAACTGAAATGGTGGATTCCATGATTATAAGTTCATTCCCTTTGGCATTAATCAGAATCAAATAAAATCAGGTCACCTGAAACTGTTGGTCGGTGGAGAGGGATTTGAAGGCCTCCTCAAGCTCGGTGAGCGCGTACATAAGAGTCTCCGGCACATACTTGCCGCCAAACTTTCCGAACCGGCCAAACGAGTCGGGGCGCAGGTGAACGGTGGATTCGGGTCGAAGTTCCTCCGTTGTTGCCGCCATGGGTCGTTTGGTGAGGGTGCAGAAAACAGAGGCGCTGGGCTTGGAGTGTGAAGAGAAATGGATAGCCGGAGATTGGAGGAGCGCGGCGGAGGAGGGGCGGAGGAATGGGTTGGGAGCGGTGGTTTTCGGGGTGAGTGTGGCGGTGGAGAAGGCGGCCATGTTAAATGGTATGCTCAGGGATATCTCTGTAGAGAATGGTCCTTTTTGTTTTTGTTGCTAATGCAAAAATGGAATAAAAACAAAATACAAAATGCAAATTTATTAAAATTTGATTTTGAGTGAATGGATTAAAGAGGGACAACAAGTTTGTTTTTTTTTTTGTCAAAACAAGTTAGTTGGGGATTTGAGAAGATGCTATAAGTTTCCATTCCATGTCAATAATCGCTATTTTTAGGTAATGAATTAATTAGTTTAGATTTTATAAGTGTACAAAGTCTTATATAAAATGGCATTAATCTAAGTAAATTTGAAGATGTTTGATTTCATATTGATGTTATACAAATTATTCAAAATATAACATAAGATAAAAAAAATCACTAAGCCCACCTCACAGTATATCACATTATTCAAGTGACTCGATATTTTATTTTTCATTTTAACTTGATTTCTTTAATGTTCCATAAATACCATTTTTTGAATAATCAATCAATACTTTTTAAGGTAAGTGGTATTTTATTTATATTTTTCCGTAAATAATGGAATATGTAAAAACAACTTAAACAAGGGTTCAAATCCAAGTCGGTGGATGTTCCTATCTTTTATAGAGGAAGGTGGATGTTCATCTTAACACATAAATCATAATAATGTTGTCATAATGAATATCATTAGTATTACCATCTATCTATAATAAGAAGAAAAAAGAAGGTAATTTTAAAGAAGGTAGATTTCATGTTTTTATGTAATTGATAAATGAAAATTCAAAAATACAATTGCAACTTTTCTCTGTGCAAGAATAGAAACATAATTTTTTTCCCTTCGTTTCCCTGGACTCTATATTTGCTCTTTCTTCTTTTTTTTGGAATATATTTGCTCTTTAGGAAAAAGAAGATAAGATTTTCCTGCATTTCCTTAAACTCTTCTTCGCATTTTCCTTTTTTTTAGCCAGTTTACTTTTTTAAATGGTAAAAAATCGACCATTTTTATCTACTTATTATTTCATTATCTCAACATAAAAATCAATGGAGCAAATCTTATAAAACTTTGAAGTTATGTATTTAAACTAGAAGAGTACAATAGCATCTGCATTGTAGCTACAAATCCATTAGGCCTACATCAAATCTATGAAGAACTCCTATTGAACCTCTTCTCAATTGAAAAGCCCTTTTCACCACTACCATGAAATCAAATGGACTTGAGAGCTTGTAAGACTGCGATATATTTACAAAAAGTCACAAAATAATCCATGAGTGAAGCTCCAAGACAACGAATTAAAGAACATTAGAAGTCGATGATCGGTTCGCCAATGGTCAAGTTCCTCTCCACAGTCCATGGCAAATTGAAGAGCTTGGCCATTATAAACTTAAAAATCTTGTTCACATTGATGTTGTGTGTCGTGCTCGAGAAGAAAAGGGTTGCCTTCATGGCCTTTGCATATGCTCTTGCCTGATAAAGATAGCAATGACAAACTCAGCAAAGAAATCGAATAGCGCATTCGTGAATTCAACGTAAAGAAAAAGATTGGGATTTCAACTTTCTTGACATCAAAAGAGAAACAGATGGAAAAAGTTTGATTCTTTAACGTTTGTGTTTGTTTTCTTTACCTTGATTCTCAACACTTGTCCTCAAAATTGACAAATCATAACAGCAAGATAATCCCACTTAGCCAAACCCAAATCACCTTTTCCCCTTTGTTTAAAGATTAAATAAACAACTTTTTATTTCTTGTCTGTCCAATTTTTACAGCATGCACTGTTCACATGTTATATGTGACTACAACATATGCAAGTTTATGAAAGATGCAGGAAAAAACATGTTTCAATCAAGCTGGATCACATGCATCATGGTAATACACTATTTTCCAGTTAGAAAAAAAAAAGTGAAACATTCAAGAATCTTAGAAATCTTCACATTTTACTATGTATTTGGATTCAATGCAGTATTTGCTTACCTGAGTTATGACAGACCATTGAATATCTAATGGAAGCTGGGCAAAATCATCAAACTTGGTTCCAATTAGAACAGGAATCGCAGTCTGCAAAGAGTAGAATTTTTTACTGATTAGATCATTCAAACGACATAAACTTGCAACAAATGGTAAATTAAGCTTAAACTGTTATCACATACAAAGACTTCATTGTTAAAGCAACAGTTTCTGAAACGATGATGGTTCGAACTTTACAAAGAATACTAATCCGCAAACACTAAATGTGCATTTCGCGCATCATAAAGGCAAGGGAACAAGCGGCGGAATTATTGATAGGACGGAGAGTTAAGCCCATTTAAACAATACCTAATGTTTACTGTTAAAGCAACACACCATTTATAAACAACATTCAAGTTCCAACAACTCTAGTTGTTGCCAATTACCAGCAGAAACTGAAGAACTCCAGAGGCAGGGCCACTATGACCACTTCACCCAAAAATGCACATAAAGTTCTACCTAAGGTAGTTATTGCTGTTAAAACCTCTTCCTTAAACATTATTTTCCACGAAAACACGAACTTGAACTAACAAGATTGAGCTTAGAAGTTAAGGTACCTGATTCCACTTTCTTGCTTCAGTATACCATCCTATCACACTGCAACACATTCAAAATCAAACATGAACAATGGGGCAAGCTTGGAAGAAATAGAAAAACCAGAAAGAGCGAAAAGAATCCGTACTTGCTCAATGTACAGCGGCTGGTGAGATCAAACATGAAGAAAATTGCAACGGAATCCTTGCAAGCGATCGGGACCTGATCAAGTGATTTTGTATCACCTGCAGAATCAAAAATCATTGTCTTAAATATGCTATGATCTATATAAGTACATAGATTTCTGCTAAAACTAAACCAATCAAAACAAGCAAAGAATCTAAGTTACCATTAACATCCCAAATCCTGAAAGCAATCCTTGCCCCCTTAACAAACAACATTTTGTTCATTAAATTCAACCCTTCCATCTCCAACCCTTTCATTTCCTGTTCATCTCCAATATACTTAAGCTGCACCAATAAGAGAAACAAAAATTAAAATTCAATATAAAAGATTAACACACACACACACACACACATACTTACCACAAAACTGGTTTTCCCAATCTCGCAATCACCCAAAAGGCTAATCTTCAAGCTGACTAAATCATCCGAATCGCCGTCGCTGTCGAAGGGGTTCCCCACCAGCTCTGCCACCTCCCTCATGTCGCCGGACTCCGTCGCCGCCGGAGAACGAAAAGCAGCCGGCTTCTGAGAGAGCCTCCGGTATCTCACCGGCGGCCGGCAAACAGAGCAAGCAAGAATCTTCTCCCAGATGAGCTTGAAGAAGTGCTTGAAAACGGATACCCTGTCCAGTAAATTCCACCTGATGTTCACGTGGACTATCTTTCTGTAAAGCCGGGTCATCTTCTTCCCCGTCTTCTCGCTCATTCTTGACGCCATTGAAACAAACCAGGCATGACGGTTTTCTACTGCTCTACTAGACAAATGGAGAAGACAACTAATGGGGCTGTATTCAAAGCGTTTTTTTCTCTTCCTTCTTTTTCTGTAGCTCTGTAATTGCCGAGTATAAATATAACCGGGAATCTTGAAAAGTTGTGAGAAATAAATTTCTTTTTGGAACTTGGAAAATCAGATGGCTATTTCAATGAAAAAGTGTTTGTGTGTGTGTGTGTGTGTGTGTGTGTGTGTGTGTGTGTGTCATCAAAGGAAACGAAGGGCGGTTGACCGGTATGTAGAAAATTCCAAAACAGTCCAACTTGCCGGCTTCTTTGGTTTCTACGGACGGTGGGTATTTTGGTCTATTGTGATGTCTTGAATGGCTTTTGCTCATCGTTTATAGAGGTTAGGTTGGATGGCATTTGGTACAAGAAGGCTAATTATATCAAGTTTGGTATAAAATGGAATGATTAGATTTTACAAATTTAGTGGATGGGTAAGAAAATTTCTTATTCATAAGAATATTAACGTGCCTTAATAATGCCTTTCATTAGAAGAAATTGATTTTTATGTGAATGTTGGGAAGAGTTTTTTTTATTGTGGATAATTTCAGTCTAGAAATAACGTAATTTATATTATTTTATCAGTTACAAAGCTATGTTAATAATTTTCGACATAAAATCACGTGATAACGCCTGGGTTATAATAAGTTAGTAGTGTGTTAGTCAATAGATGACATATGATCGGTTATTATTTTGTTGATAATTTTTAATTCCAACTACACAATATTATTATGTTGACTAAATTATTTTTTATGGGCCCAACATATATCAAATGGTTAATTTCTAGCCCGAACTTAAAAAGTGCATAATTTCTAGCCCCAACAAATTAATTTGGATAATTTCTAGCCCCAAACACAATTCAGTCATAACACCGTTAAATGACCAGGGGTATTTCCGGTATTTCCGAAATTCAGATACTATAATATTTTTGAAAAATCAAATGATGACGTCAATATAACATCATTATCACGTCAACACCTACCCCTTCATCGGAGCGGTATCCAACAGCGGCAAAGAAGAAACTCAACGACGGGCAATTCGATATTTTCTAAATCGATCAGAGTCAAATTTATTTTTTGTTGATTGGTGTAATAGCCATCCATCGCAATGTAGCTTCTAAGGTGGAGGTCTGCGGCGAGCTTGAATTGCGTTCAACGGCGAGCTGGATCTGATTGACTAGCCAAACGGCCCCTGAAAAATGCAAAAAACGCTTGAGGATGAGCAGCTGAGGTAGGTGGAGTGCAAGGCGGAGGCGATGGATGACGTTGGAGGATTTTTTGGGAAGGTTGCAGGGGCGGTGTATGAGCATGCGCCGGAGCCCGAGCTGGCAACTGCGGCACCGGTGAAAGTAGAGGCGCCCCCAAGCGAGGGATTGTTTGGCTTCGACGGTTCCATAGTGAGCTACGGGAGCAACGGTGGTAGAAAGTGGCCGATTGCCGATAATGTTTTTGTTTAAAAAGTGTTGCTATGCTTACCGAAATTTCTGCAAACTTGTTGATGCATCCTGAAGAATTAGATTGATCTCTGTTGACCTGCTCTTAAATCTATTTTATCAAAGCTATCTTAAGACTATTTTATGTTGTTACTGAAAAGATTGTTTTACCTTTGACATTCAATGTGATGATTAGCATTGGTGTGGCTTTAGATTGAAGATTCTTTTGTGTTTATCTCTGGTATACTAAGAATATGCATCACATAGAGGCAACTGATCAAAAGTGCCTTCTTGCTGGGAAAGAGGCAGAGCCATCTTAGTTTCCTCTATAGGCTCAAGATTGATGTTTGATGCTCGAGATAACAGTTGCATTGCGCTGTAATGATTTTAATGAACGAGATTTTGTAGCAATACAAGGTATGGATGACATCATGATATCATCATCAGTTTTTTTAAAAAAAAATTAAAATAAATACTGGAAATACCGGAAATACCCCTGGCCATCTAACGGTGTTATGACAGAATTGTGTTTGGGGCTAGAAATTGTCCAAATTAATTTGTTGGGGCTAGAAATTATGCACTTTTTAAGTTGGGGCTAGAAATTAAACATTTGACATATGTTGGGGCCATAAAAAATAATTTAGTCTATTATGTTCACAACTGTATGTTAATTAAACGATTGGATAGAAAGTTTATAACGTGCTATCAATTACAGAATATCATTTTTTTATTCACACTGCATGTGATAGTACTGTGCAACCAACACTTCTTAAAATGCGTGATATAAATTATTGAATCTAACGTAAACATATCAGTTTTCAAAAAGTGTAGTTGTATCCAACTCACAACACGTTTATGGCATGTTGTATAAAATTATTTAATTAAATGTATTATCTTTTATAGGAATTCAAATTGTGATGCCTTGATTTTCTTATGTTTATTCTTTTATAGAGTTTGGATTTAGGGCATTTGGCACTTTGATAGTGTTGTCAAAAGTCATTATCTTTTGAAAGGTAAAAAACCTCATTTCATTCTACTGAACAATGTACACTATCATTTGATAGCAAAAATGACGAGGTCTACGTCGTTTCCTTTATTAAATTGCCTTAGTGTAACAAGGTAAAATTTAATTAACACACTTTAGTGAAGAGTCGTATCGCACCATTCTAATCAAGTCAAGAGTACTCCAACCCTGAATCCTTGACTCCGCAATGCAGGATTTCCCACCACCAAAACCTTCTCCAAAAGTGACAAATCAGGGTTGCTCTATTTATGTGGAAACTCTTCATAAAACCCAAGCTCAACTTGAGTTTGATTCTACTGTGGATCTCCATATGGAATCGCTAAAAGCAAAGGAATCCCTCTGGAGGGAAACTTATTTCCAAATTTAAGGAAAGGACAAGGCTCAAACGGTTACCCGTAACTAATCCAGTTGTGAATGGTCCAGTTGTGGATGAAAATACCGTGAGATTTGTAAGTTTCTACTGACCCCGATTGTGTGCTAGTAGGGGGCCATTGTAATTCTTTAATGAGTTTTGCGGAGACTGTCGATGAAATTCCGAGCAGATCATACATAGAAATGAGACTTGAATGGGAAGGGAGCTCATGGTTTAGGTTTTTGTTCAGTATCGCAATCGTCTTTCGGGACGGTTGAGACCATTATCTTTATGTATCCCCTTTACTCTCTTATACATTAGTTCCATGACTTAAATATGCCGCACTGGCATGAGACATTGTAGTTTTGTATTTCTAAATTTTTTGGAATTTCCCTGTACTCACACATAGAGCCTTCGGGCACATACGCCACTTGGGTGACACTGGCATTCGGGCACATATGCCACTCGAGCGACTCTTGTACTACATTTTGAGCCTACGGGCCTTGATTATAGGTTTGAGATGCCTAATAAATTCCCCTACTCATGTGGTTTCAAAAAAAAAAAAAAAAAAACATGATCAAATGAACAATATTTGTTTTGAAAGTCGATTGTTTCATGTTGACATACAATATTTTTGGATCAATTCTTTAAAAATATCACCTTTTTAAAAAAAACAAAAAATATCACATTACTTATCATCTTATAGTATATATATAATGCCAAATGGATAGATTTGTAAATTTACGCTGAATTGTTTGTTGAATACAATTAAATTTTCCAAATAAATACAATAAAAATATACTTATAAAAGGGTATTTCAGAAATTGTACACCTAACTTATCTGGTAAAATGTTCATTTACAACATAAATTATAACTATTTCATAGATGAGTTAGGTGTACAATTTCATTGATAAGTTAGGTGTACCATTTCATTATAACTATTTTATTTACAACAGAAAAATAATTATATAAAATGTTCTACCTTAAAATAGAATTATTAGCCAAAAATAGTGATTAAAAACCATTAATATATAATTCACCCATAAATACTTTAAATAATATTCAAAGATATTAATACGGTCAAAATGTATTTAGTATCTTTTTTGTACTAATATTTTTAATATAGTTCAAAAATATCTCAACTAAATTGAATTTTTAAATATGGACAATAATGGTTGCACCGTATGTGATTAAATCGTGGACTTTATAAATTTTTCAACGAATTTTTTTGGTTTGATTAAGTTAAGATTTAAATTAAGAATAAATTGTTTTAGTTATTTTTATTAATTTAAAATAAAATCGATTTACTTAGATAATTTTATATTTCACAAATTAAGTAGATTTTAATTAGCTCATGCTAGTTGTATTTCAAAACAACATCATTTTAATATGAATGGAAGTATTTTAAAATGATCAAATAGATCGCGCACAACGTGTACATGTGGTTCGCTGTTACTAGTTGATTTTAAATTTCTTTCACTCATTCTACTATTTTATCGCAGCTATTCATTCTTCTTTGTCGATATATTCAAGTACAAAAAGAGGGGGTGACATTTTTTGCAGAATTAGAGGACGTGTTAATATAAACAACAAGAAGAAAAAGAATCTAGTAAAATGCCTCAGATCGATCAAACAAATTAAGTTTACTATTTCCCTATATAATTTACTTTGGGGAATAAAGAATAAGCTTAAAGCTGCTTCATCAGATTTGCTTTATGATAAAGCACTTTGATTACAGATTACACATTCTAACGTTTTGCCTGGCCTTTTCCTGGCAAATGGCTCAGAAGCCACGAGTACATACATGCTTAAGAAAGAATTAGATCCATTTACTGTTAAATTATCAATATACTCTTTTTCATTAGTTTGGTAAAATTTACGCTTCGTCACCTTATAAATTTAAATTATTGATTCCCGGCGACAATAATCATTTTTGAGTAATTCTCCGGTAATGCATCATAAGTCCTAACCCATGAGTTAAAGTCAAATAAGAAAAATCAATGTTTACTAAGCAAACATAAGAAAAATCTTTTAAATTTGTTTACTGAGCCCAAGTACATAAAACAATATTGGAGAATTTAATTAGAAATGTATAACATCATGCAAATGGGCTCCCTAATGTGTGCGATTCACACACACTGAAGGTGCGATTTAGCAACTGTTTTTTCTTTTCGCAATTGAAACTCACGCGCCCCCAATCCTACTTTATTTTCACCCGACAAACTCTGATTCTCACACTATTCCATCTGATAACGGGCATAAACGGTAACTCTCATGGCGGAGCCACCGCTTCGGCGTGGTGATCCCGCCGCCGGAATGTCTTATCTTCGAGCCCTTGCCCCAAAACCTTCACCGCTCTTTGCTTCACTACCATCCAATCCGGAGATTAAACCTATTGCTGACCGAGTGAATGGAAAAGTAGCCTGTATCTACGCGAAGGAAGATGTGCAGATATTTGCCGCGCACTACAGCAACGCTCTGGTTGGAAAGTTCATCAATGGCAGGCCAACAATGGAGGTGATCCAAAAGGAATTCAAGCTTCTCGGCTTCTCTGGTAAGCATCAAACTGGATCCTTGGATTATCGCCACATTCTGATTCGTTTGGAAAAGCAAGATGACTTCCAGAATCTCTGGCTCAAATCTATATGCTCAATCGGTGGATACCAGATGAAGATACTGAAGTGGTCGCCGGATTTCTCTACTCAACGAGAATCTTCGATAGTTCCAATTTGGGCGACCATCTATAACCCCCCCATACAGTACTATAATCACTCTGCGATTCGTGATTTTGGGAATCGCATCGGTTCCTTTTTAAGAATGGATCAAGCCACAGGTACACTCTCCAGGCCCTCAGCAATCAAAATTTGTGTGGAAATGGACCTACTGGCAGACTGGACTCACTCGATAGTAATAGGTGATCCGGAGTACTCAGTTGAATGTGCTATTGAGTATGATAGAGTCCCATTATACTGTTCCCACTGCAAGAGGATTGGTCACGAGGATTCAGGTTGTGGCATTCTCCATCCTGATTTGAAAAAGAAAGTTTTTCACAGGGATCCCAAGCCTAAGCCATCTCTAGTTACCAAGCCTTCAGAAATTGTCCCAAAACAAAAGAAAAAAGGAAAGCCTGTATGGAGGCCAGTGCAAGAGAAAGGTTCAGGGATGGAGCAATTTTCATTTCAATCTGTTGAGCAGCATTCCTCTGGTCTCACACAACAGGAAAAGAAAGATATTCCAACTCATCTATCCAGTGCTCTAGAGGTTTTTGCTGATGCTCTTTCAGTAGTCTCTACTGCTTCTAGTGAGGATGGTGATTTCCATGACTCTACTGATCAACATGCATCATCAAGGTTGCCCCAGCTACATCGATCTCTCGAAGGATTAATACGCACACCTAATGCTCCAGTGTACTCCTATGATGATGAGCTTTTTCCGGCAAAAGACATTACTCCCAATATCTCAGAATGGAAGCCTTATCACAGGAGCACCCATACAATGGCCATCATTCCATATAACCCACCACTGGAAATATCAAATGCATTCCAAGTGTTGGATGAGTTCGAGGACATTGATTTGGAGGAAAGGGAGGAAGAGGATCCAGATACATTATCAGCAGGTGCTGATCCTCCCCTGACTCACTCAGGTATGCATTCACACTCATCCATTACATCTAGTCAAACTGATACTAAAAAGAAAATCAGAAGAAATGTTCTAACTGATGGCTTTACAGTAGAGGGATGGCTTAGATCTTCACAAAAATCAAAAAAATCTTTCTTATGATTGTGCACAAAAATATTGCAAATATTCTGATATGGAACATTAGAGGTTATGACACTTCTCTCATAAGACTAAAATCTCTGCTTAGACTTCATAACATTGACATTTTATGCATATTTGAGCCTTGGCATCATAATTCTGATATCATTAATTTACAACATCAGCTACATTTTAGTAAATCAATATCTGCTTTGAATGCTAAAATCTGGATTTTCTGGAATGATAATTTTGTATTGCATGTTGCTTCCCAATCTGATCAATTTGTCAATACTATGATCTCTGACAGTACTGCTAGTTTCTCATTGAATTGTGTCTTTGTTTATGCAAAGGTGTTAAGAACCCTTAGAAGGGAGCTCTGGCAGGACTTAATCTTAATTCCTCAATCTCCAACAATTTTTGTTGGGGATTTCAACACTGTTTCTTCAGTGAGTGAATATAAGGGACCTCACACTCCTCCTCTAGGTAGCATTAGAGAATTTAATGCTTTTATTGACACACTAGAGCTCCTAGAAATTCCAACAGTGGGTAATCATTTTACCTGGACTAATAATAGGTTGAAAGAGGACAGACTTTTACAAAAACTTGATAGAGGTCTTGGAAATTTAGATTTCCACTCCTGTTTTCCTCACAGTTCTATTCAAGTTTTGAATAGAGCCACATCTGATCATAATCCACTGTTTTTAAAAATCCAGAACTCTGAAGTTCATTTGCCAAAACCATTTAGGTTTCAACAAATGTGGCTTCAGAGGGAAGACTTCACATCTCTAGTCACAGGAAACTGGAATATGTTTTGTGAAGATTCTGGAATGAGGAGAATAGTAGCTAAGTTGAAAAGACTTAAGTCTACTATTAAAATATGGAACAAACAGACTTTTGGAGATGTTAATAAAAACATCAAGCTTGCTGAGGAGAGAGTGTCTAGTTGTGAGGAGAAGTTCCAAGTCACTGGAGAAGAACAGGACTTGATAGAGCTTAATAAAGAAAAAGCCATCCTTGCTAGAACTCTCAGTGAGCTTACGTCATTCTGGAAACAAAAAGCTAGTCTAAGATGGCTCAATGAAGGTGATGCCAATACCAAATTCTTTCACCATGCTGTCAAGGAGAGAAGATTAAAATCCCAGATCAATAAAATCAAAGATAGTAGTGGTGACTGGATCACTGACCCAAAAAGCATACAAACAGAAGCCTCACAATTTTTTGAGAAACTCTTAAATGTGGATGAGGATAATCTGAATACTGGTATGTACATCAAGCATTTTATGGAGGTCATTCCTAGGTTAGTAACTGATGAAGATAATGAAGATCTTCTCAAATCAGTTAACCTCGAAGAGCTCAGGTTTGCAGTCTTTGATCTCAACAAAGATGGTGCACCAGGAGCTGATGGTTTCTCTGGACATTTCTTTACACACTTCTGGGAAGTGGTAAATGATGATCTCCTTGCCTCTGCAAAGGAATTTCTCAGTGGAGGTGAACTCCCAAGAGCAATATCTAGTACCTGGCTAGCTCTCATTCCTAAAAAGACTACACCCTCCTCTTTCTCTGATTTTAGACCAATAAGTCTCTCCAACTTTATCAATAAGATATACTCCAAGATCATTATGGAGAGACTTAAACCTTTCATGCCAAAACTCATCTCCCAAGAACAGTCTGCTTTCCTCCATGGTAGAGATATCTCAGACAACACTCTCCAGATGATGGAGATGATGAGATTACTGAATAAAAACCCAAGTCATAGTAATATTGTAGTAAAACTGGACATGCAAAAAGCCTTTGACAGAGTGTCATGGTCTTTCCTTAACTCAGTTCTATTACAGTTCGGCTTCCATGGATCTTTGGTCAAAATCATTCTTTCTAACATTTCTGCAGCCTGGTTCTCAGTGCTCATAAATGGGATTGCCTCTGGTTTTTTCAAATCCAGCAGAGGAATTAAGCAAGGAGACCCTCTATCCCCTTTTCTTTATAACTTAATCACTGAAACCTTCTCCAGAGCCTACAAAAGACTGATCCAATCAAATTACATAAAAGGTTTTATATTGCCTAGGGGTGTGGAGCAGGTCTCTCATCTTATGTATGCTGATGATACAGCACTCTTTCTCCAAGCCACCAAACAAAATCTGAAGATTAGTTAAGTTTCTAAGAGCATATGAAGAATGCTCTGGGCAGAAAATCAACTACTCAAAATCAGATTTCTTCTTGCACACAAAAGCTCTCATTTCCAAGGTAAATATGGTAAAAAGCATCACTGAAATGAAGAAAGGGTCATTACCATTTACTTACCTTGGAGTTCCAGTATTCACAGGTAGGAATCTCTCAATTTACTATCATCCTGTGATTGAAAGAATGGAACATGCTTTATCAAATTGGAAAGTAAAGTGGCTTACAGCTGCAGGTAGAATGGTCCTAATCAACCATACTCTTCTTGCAATACCTATCCATGTTTTTGCTGTTTTAAGACCTCCTCTTACTGTGATAAAAAGAATGGAGAGATTATCCTCTAGATTTTTCTGGGGTGAGCATTCATATGGCCAGAGAAAAATTTGGAGGAAATGGTCAAAGATGGCAACCCCAAGGACTGAAAATGGAATCGGTTTTAGAGACATCAGAGCCATGATCGAAGCTTTTTCCTGCAAGTTGTGGTGGAAATTGCAGATCAATGAGAATATATGGACAAGATTCTTATGGAATCTTCCCAATAGCCACAGAACTTCTCTCACATGGAAGAGAATATGTTTGATCACTCAGTTTGCCAATACTCATTCTAGGGTGATAGTGGGCACGGGTCAGTCATCCTTTTGGGATTCTAACTGGTCAGGAAAGGGAGCTCTTTGTTACATATGGCAAGAACCTTTTTTACCTTTCCCTGATATTACAATTGCTGAGTTCACACAAAATAAATTGGCATATTTACCCCAGATGGAGCCTTTTGTGGCTACCAATGTCTTAACTTTTTTACAGGAATTGGAGGTAAATTCAATGCATCCGGATAAATTAGTGTGGGAACTAGAAGAGAAAGGACAATTCACAGTTAAATCTGCCTATCAGGCTTTGAGAAACAGGCAAGAACCACTGCTCTCAATGGAAAAGGCATGGTCAAAACATATTCCAAGTAAAATCTCAATTCTAGCCTGGAGGATTTTTAATAATCTACTTCCATTCGATGATAATCTTATGAAATTTGGGATTAAGTTAGCATCTAAATGCCCACTGTGTAATCATAGTGATTCTGCCGATCATTTTTTTAATGCATGCTCACAAAATGTTATTGTTCTTAACATGATGCATAATCTACTTGCTGTGCCTGTGCCCCAGTTCATTTCTATCAATCATAGGCTTTCCTATTACCTGAACTTCAAAGGGAATTCAAAAATTCTTACTAAAGTTTCTATCTCTTCTCTACTGGTTACTCTGTGGTATCTGTGGTGGAGAAGAAATAAGAAACTTTTCGATAATGTGATTATGGAGAGCTCTATGCTATTTGGCAATATTGTTAAACACATATCCATGATTTTCACTGCTTCACCTTTGACTGGCCAAGCCTCAAAATTCAGGGAATTAACCATGATTGGTTTAGTCCCAATTTTTAAACAAAAAAGGAAAAAGGCAGTTAAAATAATCAAATGGTATCCACCTGATACAGGATACAAGATCAATGTGGATGCCTCCTTTATCAATGCTGATAAAGTGGGTCTAGGTGTTGTTATTAGAGGTGTGGGAGGCAGTTTAATCTCTTTGTTTACAAAATATACATGTGCTATGTCTCCATTACATGCTGAGCTGTTAGCTATTCAATATGGGGTAGAACTAGGACTTGCTTCTGGATCTTGCTTTACTATTGAATCTGACTGTATGAATGCAATAAAGTGCTTAATGAACCCATGCTCAGCAAACTGGTCTGTTTTGAATATATCTTATGAACTTCATTGCTATGCAGACAGAATTAAACATATCTACAGAGAGTGCAATGTTGTAGCTGATTTCTTATCAAAATTATGCTCTAAGACAGCTTTCTCTGGACATATGTTTATTCTGGATGCCCCTTCAAAATTGAAAGGTTTCTTACACCTGGATAAATTAGGGGTCCCTTATGTGAGGCTTTCCTCTGTTTAGCCTTTTATTATGCCCCATTTCCATCCTTTTTTATGGCTTTGATACTGCTTTAGTGTTTTTATTGTAGAATGGGGAAGACCCTTTGGAATTCTTATCCAAAGGTGGAGTTACATGGATGTTGTCATTCTGGAGCAGCCCTGATCCTTGCTGGTTAATTTTTCTGAGCAGCACCCGAAAGTATATTAGCTTGGTGCTAGTACTAAGTAATTTCCACTTCACAGAATGCCTTGGTAATTCTCTTTCCTGGCTGATTTGTTTTTCAACCTGGGCTCGGCTTGGGTTGATTAGCTAACAAGCTCGGAATGTTTTGAATGCTTATGGCTGATGTGAGTTATGGAGATCATAACACATAGTATATAGTATTATCTTTATTCATTGGATTAAGCATATATGTTTTTTTCCACCATTCTTTTGGAAGCAATTTTTGGGCTTCGGAGTTTGTATACTCCATCTACTTGTTTTTTGAAAAAGCTTTGTATTATGTATATTAGTCTATCGAAAACTATCCTAGCCTTTAGGCTGTGTAATCTATTTGTGATGGGCTTGGGATCCCTTTAAAAGATTTCCTACCACTTCATGTGATTTTAAATTTAAAAAAAAAAACATAAAACAATATTGAAATCGAGGCTAATTTTACATTTTTAGCTTAAATAGTAAATAAAATTGTACCAAATTGGGCCCCTAATTTTTTTTTTCCTCTCTCCAAAAGCCAAAAAGTTTTCACTCCTTCTTCAGATCCAAACGGCGGGGTGGCGCCCGCGCCGGTCATCCCCGCCACCCCCTACCTAGATTAATCTCATACCACCCCTCATCTCCTCTCGCCTGAAGACCCTTCTCCCTCCGCAAGCCAGGCGACAGCTCCGCCTTCACCGACAACGGCCGCGCGATGACGCCACCCCAATCACGATGGACGGGCCGTGCTTCCGTCGATCGACGATCCAGAGGCCTCCGGGTCAAGTCAGATCCAGCGGGTTCACAAACCGGCCAACACTTCTCCGTTAGTCGCAGTGAGACCACTCAACTGCCTCCGATCCTCAAGGAGGAGGATCCTCTCCGATCCAGAGCAGAATGGTTTGTCCGGCGTAAGACGCGCTTGACACGCGACGCCGGACCGATCCCGTTGCCGTCCCGACGATAGTCCACGCGCCGGTGCGCGATACCAGGGTTCTTGCGTTTGCCGCCTTGACCCAGCTCTTGGTTTGGATCTGAGATAAGGGTTCTTCTTTCTTTTTTACTTTTATATAATTTTTCGTTTATTTTAGTATAGATTTTAATTTTGTGATTTTCTCTAAACTTTGAGGCTGATTTGAATCCCTTTCAAAAGAGAAATCTTTGTGGTTATGTCTAGTAATGGTCCTAGATGACACTTTTTCATTTATCCTAACTGTTTAAGTTGTCCAATGTACTTAAAGATTATTCTATTGTCCAACCAACAAAAGGTACTGCTATCTTCCGGTGGTCGCGTGACCGCCGGGGTCAATGGGTTTCAGCCGAGGTTCAGGTAGTATATCTTTTGCTGCTTAATTGAATTGGTACTCTTTTTTAGCTTGGAGACTGTGAGGGGTGTAATCTTTGGGACTCTAGTATGCTGCAGTTGGGAGATGTCTATACTCAGATGAATGGAGAAAATTTAGTTTTAGATATAGATAGTCATTATGGCTTTAGCACTCTCAATTTTAGATACAGAGAATGGTTTGATTTTGAATTGGTTTTTGATGCTCTGTGATCTCACTTATCGCCTCCTTAGGGAGTTTGTACTCATTGCCACAAAAGTCATTTATGACTTTATGTGTATTTTGGTTTGTATTTTCGGTTGAGGAGCCTTGAATAATCCTCCCATCTATATGATGGTTTTAATTTTATTTTTTTTAAAAACCTCAGTACCAGTTCAATATAGCATGTCACTTCATTAAAACATTTGTGTTAGTTTATAAAACCTCACCAAAAATATTGTTTACCTCACCCCAAGAATTGTTCTTTTTTTTTTATACGTGCGATTAATGATCAATTATTCATCCTTGGAGCAAACACGAAAGAGACCAATTATGCACACGAGGACGAATAATTGTCGAACACATTTCTGCGTATACAATTGACGAGGTAAAATTCGGTAGTGATGCCCTTATCCTAAATTAACTAGATGACGTGACATAAAAGGCTCATAATTGCATTAAAATCACAGATAATATATCCAGATTGCTTATTATTAAGTATTAACCGATGAATAATTAGCTATATATGTAGCCTTTGCTCATTGGACGAACTCCAACCACTATACTAATTCCTTAATTTGAAACTTTGTGCTAAAGGCAATAATAGGTTGGGTATGATTTGGAAAACTTAGCAATCTATCCATGCACCAAACCATACAATTAATAGTTGTTTATTTCTTTTTGAATCGGAATTGAAATGCTCGCATTATCATAATCTTATAATATAATCGTACAAATTCTCATTTGAGACCTGTCTCTACAGAGACCAAGTACTATAAATGACCGTTATTGGTTGAAGTTGTTGTTGGTGAGTTTCAACCCTGCCGCCTCTGTTAGATTTTAGGTTGCTGGTGTCACTAAAACTCAGCCGGCTCCTCAGATGGACCGAATCTCAGTGTGAATTTGTACGGAATAACAGTATCGTACCAAGGATTAGAAATGATCAAGGAAACTGATTCAAAGATCAAGCAAATTGAATGAAAGATCAAATTAACTGAAAGATCAAGGCAAAATAGGAATGCTCAAAGAGAACTGACTGAGAAAATCAATCAAAATGACTAAAAGATCAAGCAAAAACAGTAAATGCTCATTCTGTTGGCCTTGGTCTCCACAAAGACATGTCTCACCTAAAACTCTCTCATATAATCGTTATTTTCTTCACTTTTAAGGTTAGTTTTTGTGTTGTTTATATTACACTCTTATCATAATACATTTAATTATTTATTTAAATGTTGTAAATATGCATATATTAATTGTTAGTTTAAGTATTGTGTCATTAGTTTAATTTTGTTGTATTTTTCTTCGTTTAATATTTATTTTAATATTGTAAACAAACTAATTGAATACACAAACAAATCTTGTAAACTCATAAGCTATTCTAATTTATTTTTTTAATTTAAAACCTTCAAGTGATCGATGAGAGAATTATTGACGGCTCCTCCACTCATAAGCTATTCTAATAATCTATGGTAAGACAATTTTAGCCAACCAAGACTTTGCAGTCCCATTTTGTTTTTGCACTCCATATTTATGTATGAATATAATATAAGTTAATATAAGTTCATTAAAATAAATATTTACTAAATTAAACTAAATTGAATGGAACAGTTCAATTAGAGACTAATCAAACATGAGCATATATAGTCCAAATAAATTCCTTGTCACGTTTTGTTTCGTTGATAGCTACGACTCACCATACGTAAGAACTAAGAAGGTTTTATTTATTTATTTGTACATATAAATTTGTATAGTATAAGAAGACCTGTCACAGTGTCACCTGTTATATATTGACTCGTGTAGTCACTTACTAGTCTTTTTCACCTATAGTGTTGAAATAGTTGATTAGTACTACTAAATCAAATAATTAAAGCGTGGCATATATATTGTGATACAAAAACAACCCAAAAAAAAAAGGATTGTCATTTTCCACTTATGTCACCGGTCACATTATTGATTGTTTTCAGTATACAATTAAACAAATGTGGGGATATTGGTTGTGAATTTGCGATTACAAACCAAGAAAAGAGAACATCATGAAGGTTTGTAGAAATGCTGTTTACTACTAGTCAATATTACGATTTCAACAAACACCAACACCAATTATTGAAAACGGAATCGAGAAAGCTCAAAACGGAATGTTGTATTATTAGTATGTGTGTTTTCTATAAATAAAAAAGAAAAAAAGGTGTGTTTTTCGTTAAATTACATGCGAGTCGGTCAATTAACCGGTATCACAATTTACTATATACAAATTTTTATTTGACACCTATCTCTACAGAGATCAAGTACTATAAAACACCGTTATCGGTCGAAATTGCCATTGATGAGTTTCAACTCCACCGCTGTTGTTAGATTTTAGGTTGCTGGTGTCGCCAGACCTCAGTCGTCTCACATGGACCGACTCGAGATTGAGGTTCAGTGTGAATTTGTACGAAATAACAATAATGTAAAGATTATGAATGATCAAGGAAATTGACTGAAAGATCAAGCAAAATGAATGAAAGATCAAATTAACTGAAAGATCAAGGTAAAAAAGGAATGATCAAGAAAACTGACTGAAAGATCAAGCAAAAACAGTAAAAGATCATTCCCTTGACCATTGGTCTCCACAAGGACATGTCTCCACATTACAATAAGTATGGATTTTTCATACAGAAGCTTTAGGTGGTCATTCAGATCTGAAGTTTTTTATTGAAGTTTTTTTTACTCAATCTGCTAACCGATTGAGATTTTTATGAATCTGTTTATTTTGAATTAATATGTATGACTTTTAGTGTTTTTGACGATTATATCAATTTGAGATGGAACTACTTAAATAACACCTGATAACTTTTTTATAAGGTGTCCATTTGAATTTTAATTGGGCTCAATTAAAAAACTCTAATGGCTTATTTACAAATAAATTTCCATAGTCATTCTAATATAAAAATAGTTTTTAAGTGTGAGATCTTTTAAGTTCCTAGTTACATTGATAGTAAATATAAATTAGTTTCATATATGTAATAAAAGTGAAGAAAAAACGTCCAAACCTCGTCACATATGGTAAATTTTTTTTTTTTTTGAAGGTAGAAGTTGTGTTTTGGTTTCTTGTATGAGATGTGGACATGGTTAACGTATGGTGAAGGTTGACTTGAGCCATCTCTATAATTTGAGTGGTTGAATTGTTCTTTGCATAATCAAATGAAGAACATGAGTACTAGTCTACTAGATATATATTCGGTGGTTACCCTTCGCCATGATCAATCCAAGACATTGGATGTTGAGAGGTGTGTCCTTAAAGAATCATGCACTCGTGGTAGCTTTGTTTAATTCCCCTTAATTTCCTTGTTTTTGTTTTTAGATATAAGTTGCAAGAAGTTGATGGGATGCAAATTGGACGTAATTGGTCGATTTGAATGATACAATAATACATTGCACCAATTTATTGATTTGGAGGATTTTTAGAACTCTAAAATAATTATAACAATTTTTTATAACGAGAAAATTTCTTGTGGTGAGGTAGGTTGATCTTAATTAATAATACGATGATATTGCATCCTTATGATACGAAAATTGTCATACTATTAAACAATATCAGTTGTTTGACTGCTTCATAATAAGTCTAAGAGATCCCCTATTATAGATGATTTTGCTAAAAAAAAAATATCTAACCGATAATAGAACAATCATATGGGAGCTGATGGACTTGCTCTTATACAATTGTTTGTGTTTTGAAAAAATAGAAAACATCAATTTTTTTTATTAAGTGTGGATTCTCCTTACCTATCTTTAAGTGTGGATTCACAATGTTTCCCTTGTTTCAAAAATAAAAAATAAACATCAAATTTTTATTTAAAAAAAAAAATCAAATTTCAACTATGAACGGGCAGTAAACTAAATACCGCATGGACCTTAAAAAATAGAGAGAAGAAAGCCCAGTCACCTAAGCCCAATATTTGCTAGGCTTAAACCTCTCCGACGACGTTCTCTTCCCAAAACCCGCCGGCAACCACTCACTGAGGTGGCGCCACCTAGAACAATGAGTTCAGAAATCGAAATAGTCGAAGAGAGATTGAAGTCCTTTTTCGAACAGCTTAAAACGGAATGCGGCATCTTCGAAAGGATTGTTTACAAGAACAAGAATCAGCACAGAAGGTGCTCTTATTTCCAGTACCTTCTCAAGGTAGCAATTAATTACTTTCGAGCTCTGTGTGTTTTTGTGTGTGTGTGTTTTATAAGGGGTTAGTGATAGTGATTTTGGTGACAGGTTAGAAGGGATTTGAGGCTCCTGCAGTCTACAAAATTGGAGGAAGTATTGAATTCTTGCTTTTTGGTGATCAATGGAAAAAAGCCTAAGCAGAAAGTACAGCTTTTGGAGAGGTATGAATAAGATTAGGTTTTTTTTCCAGCTTTTGCAATGTTTTTAGTAGCTCAGTAGCATATGGTAATAAGGAAGCTTGTTAAATTTCTTCTCTATTTTGAGGTAATTTGAGCTGAAGTTGGTCAAGTTGTATATTTTTAGCTCATATGTTTGTGTTTTGCTGGTGTTAGCTTGAAGCGGAAGTGTGATAGTGGCAAATACAACTTCTTGGAACGACTTCTAGGAGCTGCACGTTTGCTATCACGGGTATGCTTCTGTTGCTCGATATACTTCAAATTTCTCCATATCCCATGTTTTTTATGATCATCATTCAGTTTCTGTCTGAATATGTGATCTCCATATTGTCGTCGTTTCTATTCTGTCAAAATACCTTTGTGAAGTATAATACTAAGTGAGAGTTCTTCCTTGATTGCAGATGGTAGAACCAATGTTGAAGGCAGCAACGTATCCTTTTTGAGCCTTTTTCAGTGTGCAATTCGGGATATTGCTGGTTTCATTAGTTAGTAAGCTTGCTACGCCTTTTACTCACTTTGCTGTCTATGAGTGAACTATGCATGAGAAGTTTAAGTCTTGAAAGTTCCTCTATTGACGAGTTGTTGGATAAAGCTTCTGTGCGCGATTTAATAAAAACCATTTCTTCAGACATACCGTTGCTATCGATTTTGTACTTGAAAATATGATACTAATAAAATTTACTCCTTTATATTTCCCTGTCCTCAAATTACATTTTGAGTCAAGCGAACTTACGAATACCATTATTAATTTTCAGTTATAGGTAGGCATTTTATCATTACATTTAGTTTTCGTTTATAGTTTAAGTTCCTAATACTCTGTTGGTCATGTTAAAATTCTCACTTTTCTGTTGTTTTTACCCATTTGCATATTGTAGATTATTTTTCATCTATTTGTTTATTTCCGCTTAACTATCAAAGTCAGATATCTAAACTTCTTGCCCAGTCATTCTTCATGGGGTTTTCACTCACAAATTTGGCTCTGCTCTCAAGATTTCGGGTGTTAATTCAACAAGTGAGTCCTCTTTACATCTCAACGGTCTTTATGACATGTGTCTTGCTGAGAACCTGTTTTCAGTCAATTAGAAATACCAGAAATAGCAATTATTCTAACTGCTAGAAGACAGCTGGTGGCAGTGATTATCATGTTTTCTTGGTTACTATGGCTTCAGCTTAAGTAGGTGCTTTGACTGACATTGTGTACTTTCTGTTAATGCAGATACTTTTGGATGCAGTTTTTGTCTACAACACAGTATTTCCTATATCTCAAACAAAGCAGTCTGTTAAAATTACTGAAGGAGGTGTTGAGGTTGATCCATCCATTTTTTTTTCACTCTCCATTTGCAAAATACAGTGCATATTAATCAGCTAAGAAGATTATTTCTTCTCTCTGTGTGCAGTAGTGTGACATGTCATTTTTCCTCATGGATGAAAATGCAGGTATTCAGGGATTATTATCCCATTAAAGACCAAAACATCACCACCTTGGAATGCATTTGGGAAACTGACAAATTTGTTCTAGTGGAAAAAACAAACGAAAGTGAATGCCAGGACATGTTTGCTGAAGATGTTTCGATCCGGGCATCCACAATACAGTACCAGAGCGTTGAGGTTCTGCTTAGAGGTACCAATACACTCGTGACATTACTCCGATAAACTTTGAGATGTTAAAGTTAGAAAGATGGAAGTTACGTGTGTTGTGGATGATTAAACTATTTTGATGCCGATTCTGTTATGCTCCCATTACTTTTCTTTATCTTCTTAAAAATTCTTCGAGGAAATGTGTATTTCTATTACCCTTGTTTTTTTTAAAAATTTTTTTGATCCCTCTACAGATAATGACAGCGATGAGGCTGAGAAGGAGTTGGCTGCAGAAATTTTTGATCACGTGGACAAGGACTTGGATTGTTTGGGTGTTTCTAGCTCACAGAATTGTGAAGAGAAGCAAACTACCGTAGACAGTTCTTCCAGTGCAGCAAGCTTGAATATACCAGAAAGTTCAAGTTCACCTCTGCAGTCAAATCCGCTAAAACGCAAGGCTGTTTCAAGGGAAAAGGTGGCGTTCTTTAAAGTTGCACCTCCTGCACCATCAACCGCAGGCAAATCGACCTTTCATGCCGAATTAGGAGATGAGGTTAATAAAGAAAAAGAGGACCCCTTCTTCAGTTTACTCACTGATGACAATAAGAAGAGCAGTATTTTTTGAAATAGTACCATTCTCAGTTTTTTTTTTCCTGGGCCCCCCTTATCATTTTCTTTCCAGTTGTCTTTCAGTGGTTCAAAGTTCTAACATGTAGTCGGTACTCTGTAGATTGTACAACATACTAAAAACTATATATAAAATGTCATTTCTGTTTTTTGCTTTAAGTTGGGTGCACCAAAAACACCACATAATTGGCAACTAGTTGGAGATACGACAAAGGATTTTGCAGACAGGTATCTGGGGAACCTTGTACAGTGTGGGTTCTTGCCAGGAAGTTGCTGCAGCACTGAATCCATGTTCAGTTGGGTAATGGTGTAGACTGCAGAAAGGCAGAAGCTCTGAAGATTGAATTGTATTGGTAATGGCTATGGTGTATGCAGCAGTACCAGTGGGGGTGGGAAAATGTTCATCACCACCAGAATTGGTTGGTTCCTGCCTATATCGATCTTCCGTGAAGCCATTGTCCAGGCAAGTATCGATCCTTTGTATTATCTTTATATACAGGTTTTTTGGAGTAGATTAAGAAAAGTGACTTCCATATGCATAACTCTTTGTCCAACATTGGCTCGTTGAAGGATAGCTGGTTTTTGAGATTCTTTGTTGTTGATCTGAGCCTTGTTATTAGTTAAGATATTTTTTCAAAACTTCTTTTTCTTTGAAGAAGAATGCCATGGAAAGGAAGGACTAAATGCTGTTTGGACAACGGAATAGCAAGAAAGCCTGAGTTTAGACAAATATTGTCCGGTGTTGCTGCGTCTATAATTCTTCTCTCTCAGACAAACCTGGTTAGTTCTTTGGCTCCATGATCTCCTGGCTTCTGAATTCTTTTGGTTACTTGATCATTGAGTCGATGAAATGACTTAAGATATCCGATTTATTTCTAGAATGTAGGAAAACTCTGCAAGCCTCTATGGGCAGTGTCTTTTTCTTGGTTATGTTCAGTTCACACAATTTGATTCTCACCATACATTTGTGTGCCTACCTTTGATGTCTATCATGGCTTGGTTTCCGTGTTTTCATAGTAATGTTGGCCTGTTTTAAGGTTTAAACTCTAAAGTTTCTAATAAATTGAAAGGTGTGTGAGAAATGACAGCTAATCTATCTATAATTTGTCATAATTGTCTATTACCACCTGAAAAGAACATAAAACACTTCCTGCTCACTTGCTAATACTAGATTTTCTCTCACAGGCTGTTGCAGAGAATATCTCTCAGAACAACAACGTGTGTCAGATTGCCGGAGCTATGGACAAAAATCCGCCTCTGCCCTTAGAACAGGATGAAAGCAATGCAAGCATGATGATGACGATGATGATGAGAGGGATGACAGCTAAGAACTTCGACCCTGAGAGATACTCTGGAAGGTGGTACGAAGTGGCTTCGCTGAAACGCGGATTTGCAGGAGCAGGTCAAGAAGATTGCCACTGCACTCAGGTAAAACACTCACTTCTTTTTCAATGAATTTTTAACACTCACTCTAAGTTCATTTCAACTCTAGGGTGTATATACACTCGATAAGAAAGCCGGGGCGATTCAGGTGGACACTTTCTGTGTCCACGGAGGACCCGATGGCTACATCACCGGAATAAGGGGAAGAGTTCAGTGTTTACCAGAATCTGAGGATGAATTGGAGATGAAAGAAATGAATCCAGAAGGTATGATCAAGGGAAAGTGTTTCCTTCGGTTTCCTACTCTCCCGTTCATCCCAAAGGAGCCATACGATGTTCTTGCCACTGATTACGACAACTTCGCGCTTGTCTCCGGAGCCAAAGACACAAGCTTTGTTCAGGTAACGTTCTTCTTAGTTCTTACCACATTCTTCAAGTTCTGAACCATGTTGTGATTTTTCTTGCTTCATAAACGTTGTAGATCTATTCGAGAACGCCTAATCCAGGTCCTGAGTTCATCGCGAAGTACAAGGAATACCTAGGAACATTTGGATACGATCCATCGAAGATCAAGGACACTCCACAGGACTGCGAAGGGATGACAGACAGCAAACTATCAGCCATGATGTCCATGCCGGGGATGCAGCAGGCTCTAACGAACCAGTTTCCCGACCTAGAACTAACCTCAGCGGTGCAATTTGATCCGCTCACAAGCATTTTCGACACTCTCAAGAAGCTCGTTCAGCTCTATTTCAAATAGCATTATAGCAAGATAGTGTTCTTGAATTCAATTCTCAGAAGAACATGTAAAAGTGATCATACTTGATACAGTACAAAAAATACTGAAACTATTACAAAATCTTTTCATGCCTTCTGAACAGAAAATCCTAGGATGAAGTTCTTGATCTCATCATTGGCAGCCTTGTCCAGAGCAGTTCTTCCTTCAGCGTCTTTAACACTGTAATCAGCTCCGGCCTTCAACAGCTCTTCGATCTTCGGCAAGTCGCCTTCTCCGGCAGCCATCATCAGAAGAATGTCCACCGGATGTATCTTCTGGCTCAGAAGCTCATACATTTTGTCATACGTTCCTTCCACCGCCAGCATTCCCATATAATTGAAATACTGTTAACGAAAACTGCACCTTAAAACTCCATAACATTTCTATATGCATAACATCAAGAGAGATAGATATTTACCTGTTCGACGTCGTCTTTATCGAAGTCGTCGCGGGACTGGCTGCCGTAAATTCCGGCGCCTTCGGAGTCGACGCCGTTGCTGCCGAAGCGGAACCAGCAGGTGGTTCTGGAACCGGAGGAGGAGGTGGGGCCCTTTATTCCGGTGGGGCGGCGCCACCCAAGACGTGATCGGCCGGCGAACTGAGAGCCGAGCTTGCAGAGAGTTGGGGCATTTTTAAGGATGGTTGAAGAAGTTAAGGTTTGGTGAAGGACGCAGGAAATTGTGATGGAAGCCATTGATGAAATAATTTCCCTCCCTGAAGGGAAATCAGTCCCAGAAGCTAACCTTATCATTAACGTATCTATGAGTGTTGGGATGTTAGATATATATTTTGCTAACAGAGAATGGTCACAGCCATCAGAGTGGCGCAGCGGAAGCGTGGTGGGCCCATAACCCACAGGTCCCAGGATCGAAACCTGGCTCTGATATAGAGTGGCTTCCTTTTTTTTCCGATACTTTTTTTCTTGAAATTTCTTTATAGTATGATCTTTTTTACTCTCCATAGGTCTTTGTTTGTGTATAGGAAATTAGGAATACAATCATACAACCAAAAACTCTAACAAAATGTGATGTGTTAAATTCAATATATTTTTACCAACATGCAATAAACGGTTCTTGCCCACTATCTGCACATTTGAAAATATCTTGCACGATTTTATAGTAATTAATTATAATGAAATTAGCATGAGAAGAAATTTTTAATGAAAGCCATTGATTTGAAAATGGATTTCGCCGACAGATGTATAATTGGTTTCTGAATCTTCTAGTCGCCAAACCCCTGCAATTCCAGGAAAGGAGGACTTTCATGGTGCATCAGATGGTTGATTTGGGACAACTACCCAGAAACCCTCAGAGTTCACTTGCTCAACAATCTTCAACATTGATGTTGTAGGGGGTGAAATTCCTCCTCCAGCAACTCGCAAACGCCTAGTTTCAACATGTTAGTGTATTTCATCTTTTTTATTGATGGCACCAGGGCCGGCCCTGAGATTTTGGGGGCCCTGTGCAAAAGTAAAATGGCGGCCCATCGTTAGAAAATTGTTTTAAAAAAGTAATAATATTATAATAATTATAAAAAAGACTAAAATGCACATTTAATATTTAAAATATATTTTAAAGTGTAAAAGCGTTTTTTTATTAATTACAAATTTTAGTTTTAATTTTACTTAATTTAAATACCTTTTAAGTTATTTAATTTAACAAATAAAAATATAGACATAAGGATTGAATTTTATTTATTTATTATTATATTATTATTAATTTTACTAATGTTTATTTTGTAATTAAATAAACTCTTACGTTCCTACCGTCTTCTCTAAAGTGGTCCATTAATACTATCCAAATTTTGTTCAATCTTGGAGTAATTTTCTCCCATTTATTAAGAAATTTTATCCAAATCACTCCATCCTTTCTTCAACCTCATCCTTATCATTTTCAAAAAAAACTAATGCATTGCATACTAATCTTTTCCTTAAATGACGAGATTCTTCCTTCTGTAATCAGTTAATGCTTCCCATATAATAGGAAAATTCTTTTCTAATCATAATTTCGATCGAAATCTTTCAAAAAATTATACCAATCTTCTTAAATTGTGCAATCAATTGGGCAAATCCTTATACGCAGTAAATATACATATGCGGTAAAAAAAATATTTTGGGGCCCCTAGAAATCGGAGGCCCTGTGCAACCGCACCGGTTGCACCTCCTCAGGGCCGGCCCTGGATGGCACTGCCACCTCGTCTTCCTATTCATCTCAGGTCTCTTTACTATTTCTTGTGTTTGTAGTTATGAAATATTTACAAGTTTTGGTAGAAAAAATCTCAAATTCTAATATGTTCACTAGAACTAATTTATAACATGACTATAATAATAGATGGCAGTAGAGATCCTTAAAAAAAATTGGGACTAATTACGTGCATGTCAAATATCAAGAAATTTTGTAATCACTATTAGAAATGCACAATAATGAGATACAATCAGAATTGCTCAATCTGTGGTGGTAACGTGCTAGTCACCATAGTTATAGTGTGATGATATATACTTGTACTTTCAAAAATTATAACATATAAATAACTAGTATCATTAAAAAAAAAATCTAACTTTAACCACTAAAATTGCTCATCATCGTCGTACTTAACTCGCACGATTAAGAAAAACATTAAATCCAATGCAAAAGTATTAAAGAACATATTTGCATACTTTCACTTATCACAAAATTTGTTTTACCAATATAGGAATCACCCGAATGTCTACTTCCTCTATCCACTAAATGTTGCAGAGAAAATTTTGGAAAAATGTATAGGCATATAAAATAACTAATTATCTATCTTATCAAAATTCAAATATTACATCCCCAACCAGTCTCACTCAAACCTCCCACCACCTCACCCTAAACACCAAATGACTGTAACAACAACAACAACAACAACAACAACCGCGACCCCTTCACCATCTCACCCACCATCCTCTTCCACTCCCACCCACCACCACTGTTGTACAAATCGGAGACTTTCAACTGAAATCAACAAATCCCAAATCAAAATTAATTAAAATGAACAAAACCAATCTAATTCATCGATATCAAATCAAAATCAAAGTATAATCAAGAAAGCCCAGTAGGAAATTAATGACTTTCACCGTGTCGTCGTTCCCGTCGTCCGTGGTTCCATCCATCAGTACCGTAGAATAGATTTATGAAAGGAGTTCCGAACATCTGTCGATTCGGCGGTCAAACCTCTATCCCAAGACTAAAAGGAGTTCCACGATTTTGACTTATTGGTTGTAGGAAAGGTAAAGTAGGGCAGAAGAACTTATTTATATGCATACCATGGGAAATTGGTCTGTCCAGGGGCGGATCGGGGGATGCATGGCTCACCCCAAGAAAATTGCAAAATTTACCCTTAATTTTTTTTAATATATTAAAGAGGGATTTTTTAAATACCAGTTTGGCCCCGTATAAATTTTAATGTTAAAATGGTCACCAACTTTCAGTTTTTGTTTCATTGTTCCCCGTATGGCTAATTTAGCCATTAACTTTTAAAAATTGTTAAATATTAGGTGTATAATAGTAATTTTAGATTTATTGAAGTTGAAAAGAATGTTTGTGCTTGGGTTCGAACATTGATCTCCAAAAACAATAGAAAAAGTTCCTACTAATATGGCACAAGCCATTTACGATTTATTTCCAAACTAAATTTATTTGAACCTCTAATCCAACGAACTCTCTCCGCCATCACACCACCCACCTCTGAACTCCAATCTTCTTCACCTTGACGTGATTCCGGTCAAAAATCATGTTTCCCTAATACTTCCCACGACATTGTTCCGGAAAATCGAACAAAAATCATGACAAAAATCTTGTTTAAGGCAATCACTATTCACTATGCTTCAATTTCTTTATGTATTTTTTTAAAAATTAAATACTTTGGACAAATTCTTTTTTTAAGGCATTCATATAGTGAAGTAAAGTACAAGGTCCAAATCTTCACCCTTGATGTTATAACCTCACTTCCACAAAAATTTGTCAAAAAAAATCCTTGACTATACTATAGGTGTACTCAGTGGCGGCGGAACTAGAGATAAATAGTTACGAAGCGAGATCGAACTACGTAAACCTATATTTTCTGAAATCTAAAATTTTGATTGTTATGTTAACATAACCTGTTATCTTGATTTTGGTCCCGCACTCCTATTTCCGCCCATGGGTGAACCGATAATGATGATGTTGTTAATCTTTTTAAATCTTTTTGAATTTCAAATAGGGACATCATTTCCTTTAATCAACAACTCTTCAAGCGATTATAAAACTTTATTTTGTTAATCAACACACAAGAACATTCATGAGTAGAAGAAGAGATCACGAAGATAAAATGGCATTTGTGGGGACTTAATCATAGGGCACTCTTTCGGTTACTCCATACCGCACTGTTGAGGAAGTTGCCTAGCCTTCTCCACCGTCTCCTCCCCGGCCTGCCGCCCTCCGCCGCCCTGGACTCGACCGACGACGTGCTGGATGGCTTCGCAGCGGCACTCTGCATCGAACAGCGCGAGCCGCTTGCAGCACTGCCGCAAGTGCTCCTGTTCTTCTTCTTGTTGACCGCCGCCTTACTGCTGCAAATACAGCTGGCATTGCATCAGCTGCTTCTCCATTTTTCATATCTCTTGTTTGCACTTCTGCTGCTGCTCCTCCTCCACGACGGTGGTGGTGGTGGTTATGGTGGTGGTGCGGAAGGCGGAAACTTGCACGATTGCCACAAGGGCTAGTACGGCGAGTAGTGAAGCGGTATTTGCCATTTTCGGAAAACCTTGTGACATTTGACATATAGAAGGGTATTTGTAGCTGATTTTTATTTAGTTTAAATTAATATTTACTCGATTTGTTTTTTTGTCCCTAATGATTTATTATCAACAAAGTTGCGTCATTTGTCCGAAATTAAGTCACTATTAATTTAATTTGGACAGAAAATGAGTACAGAATGATTTTATAAGATAGGTATGGATGAAGCAGTTTGTGATGGCTTTTATTGAAGTTACGTAAGCAATATATATCCAGGCATGCAACTTCTACCTAACATTACAATAACCAGATCGACCTAATCCATATAGTTCTACTAGCTACCTGGTCTATAGTTTTTACTCACTAATGGGTGGAACTACGCCCAAGGATACTAGGGCCCGTGCTCTATATAAAATCTGAAATTTCGACATAAAAATGACGTCGTTTTGGGGGGGTTTTTTTTTTTTGGTAAATAAACCAAAACATAATAAGGACTGGGTATTTTTTATTATTTTTTTAAAAATAAACCAAAATATAATAAGGAAATTTCAGACGGAACTCATGGATCAGCCCAGAAAATCCCCACCTCTCGGCACATTAGTCGACCACCGTGCACTACTTCAAGTATAATCCTGATTCCGCCGTTGCAGTGATCACTATAGATATAAATTCATGAAGCTACATAAATATATGAGAACTAATACTTTTAAAACTTATGGCATGCAGGACAATCTCATATGAGTCGGCCTTTTACTTATTTTTCTTTTTAATTAGAGAAAAGTGCACTCATAACCCTAAGTTTTAAAAAAGGTGGTAGATTGATATCAATTTTATAATTATACCATCTGAAAGTTTGATTAGTATCGAGTTTGAAAAGATGAAACAACCATGAATTACGAGATACCATTTATATAATTTCTTGATGGAGATTGTGTTAGACGAAATTTTCGCCTCGTGTATTGATCTCGTAATTTAGAGTGGTTTTCATTCAAACTACGGGTTATCGATCTGTAATTGAGACCAAGGACTTATGGAGTGTATAATTTCATAAGAAGTAAAAGTTTTGGAATAGACTTAATCCATTCAAATACAATTTAGGTTGATATATTAAAATTAATTTTGTAATAAATATATATTATATAGGGCTGACAATCAGGTTAAGTTGGTGGTGATGGGTAGATTTATGGATTGGCATATTTGAAACTCTAAATCTAACTAAACCTAATAATCCTAGACCATTATTATAATAAGAATTTTTTATCCATGGTCAATCAGTTTTTTTCCGGTGGGTTGAGTAAAGGGCTGTAAACGAGTCGAGTCGAGCTCGAACAGACCTGTGTTTGAGTTTGAGTTCGAAATCGTATTGCATGTTCGTGATCGAGTTCGAGCTCGTACGAGTTGATATATTTTAGTTCGAGCTTGATTCGTCTGACTTTTCAAAAGTTCTAGCTCGACTTGTGAGCTTAATAAAAAATCGAGTTCGAACTCGAACTCGAGCTAGTTCGAGCTCGTAAAAGCATTAATGAATAAAATTTAATTAATTTATATAAAAATTCTATATAAAATTCTATTCGACCTGCTCGACGAGCCTATCGAGCTGGCTATTATGAGCTCGAGTTCGAGCTCGTACATAAACGAACGAGCTCGAGTTCGAGTTCGAACTGGTCAAACCGAGTTCGAAAACGAACTTTGACCGAGTTGTTCGCGAGTTGTTCACGAACGGTTCACTTCTTTTACACCCCTAGACTTGAGTTAAATGAGTCATCTAGTTAACATGTGGGTTGAGTCAAACCCAAACCAATTTTTTCGTCATTCATATTTGACTCAATTAATATTAACTGATACCGTGTTTTTTGTTGATTCAAATCTATCAAATTCGTGTTTTGTTTAGGTTGAATTTTCATGTCATGTTATAAATTATCAATCATAATATCATATGCATATGAATACAATTCATATATTTGGTCATCACTTGCTGCTGCTTCTTTTACCTCTTCATAACTGAACATCACCTCGTTGCTGTTATAGTTAAATATCCGTTCACGACTCTCCGACTTTAGACTCTCAAACTTTAGAAGCAGCTGATTTAGAAGCAGCTGATTTAAAATGGATTTTTTTAAAAAAATACAGTCTGAAATGCTCACATCTCACTATATATGGATATTTCAAACTGGAATTTGAATAATTTAAGTGGCCATTATAAAATTGTTGAAATTAGAAAGTGAAATAAGGATGAAAATTGAGTTCTAGTAGTGGATGGCCGGCTCTTTCAGGAGCCTAATCATGCAAGCCTAATGACTAACTACCAAGAAATTAAGAGGAATGAAGACTTGTAGTTGCACCAATTTTAGAAGGCCACTCAATTTTCATTAGTCCATTTGAATTTGAATAAAAAAGCACACCCTCCATGATTCATGACTATTTACTGCATTTAAATCCTCAACAACAGCTTTTATTTTTCACGATTTCTTTGCTTCATCATTCAAACATCCAAATCTTATTGAATCATTGGTGTTGTATAGTGAACTTTTGTTTCATGATTTTCCTGTTTTCCCAATTTCATCTGCAGTGAACTTCAGTTTAACGCTAATTTTATTTGATGTAATTCAGATTAATTTTGTTCTAATGTTACTAATTCACTGATGTTGCTCCATGCAGGACCAATTACTCCTTGCAAGACCAAATTAAAATATAAATACTGGTCATGCATGAGCAAAATTAGCAAAGGCAATATAGTCAAATACTTATCCTGCAAGGCAATAAGTATTGCATGGAGCAAAACACCTAAAATTACAGTTTAGAGAATTCAACTTTTCATTAGTGAGCATCCCTTTCTTTCTCTTTCCCTAGTCTAAGCTTGTATAGAAAATATGCTGTACATGGTTTTGTCCGTGTCAAACCATAAATCTCAAACTGAAAGCAATGGAAAGGAATTGACCACTTAACATGTAAGCTGTGATTTCTTATTCACATGATGTGTGCCAAGAAGGTCACATCCTTCTCATGACACTTATAATTTGAATATTGATACAAACAAAAGAAAAGAACTGGAAATTTGGCCAAACAGGGAAAAGTTCACATTTCACTTTTTTCACTCACCAGCAAATTTAGCTCAGCAATGTACCATTTGCATTGCATCTACACAGAATAATAACAAGTTCACAGCACAACTGGTTCTCGAGATGCCGTAATTTACCTCTCCACCATCTCGTGGTACCAGGGTGAGACGGCCCTTAAAACAAGGGATTTCGCCTTTTGCTCCAAAGATTATTAACCATGGATTAAAGAGATTAAAATTTAAAAAAACAAGACAAAGAAAGAGGTGGTTACAAGATTTGTACAAATAGTCTTTAATGTTCTTTAACTAGCTGCACATGAATACAATGAACATATCTCCACCCCATCCCAACCAACCTTAGATAAAGGATATAAGGTAGGCAACTCATGTCAAAAACAAAACCAAAAAAACACAAGATGTTAGAAAACCTAAGCCTCTCCAAAATGCCAGACAATTCTCCCCCCAAGAATACTACACCAGAAGCTTCAGCATCAAGTAGTAGTAGCAATGCCTTACCAATACCAACCAAAATGATACCAAAAACTACTCCTGTTGAAATCGGTACAAGAGGTACTGTTGGATCCCTCATACTACGAGAAATCGAGTTCTTCAGTCAACTCGAATTGGGCTCTCGAGAAAACCTGCCGGACATGCCTAGCTCCACCAGGATCAAGATTGGATCTTTGCCTACTAAGGCGGTGACGAACAAGAAGAAGAAGACGAAGAAGAAAGCAAGCAGCAAACTCATACCTAGCATGTGTAACATGATAGAAGTGGCAGAACCAACTTCGAAATCAGGTTTTTCTTACAGGAATTTGAAGGCTGACACCAATAAGAGCCTGCGCATTTAGATGATGCTCTCGGAAAGCTTTGAGAAACCAAGTTTTCTCAGGCGATTCGTTATAGGGCTCACCCAAGCTCTTTCAGGGCTCCCACACTTTATGTCTACAACATCAACCATGTAAGACAGCCTTTTCTCAGGTTTTTGTCTGATAGGAGTACCATCTATAGAAATGTTCTCAGAGTTAAGCATTGGAATCTTATTACTCTTTCGGCTGTACTGCTTCGCTTTAGGGATGATTTCACGAGTGTTTGAGTCGGTTGCTTTGTTTCTGCTACTACTTGCTGCATTTAGCTGAGGTCTAGACTTCACTGTGTTCCTCGTAGAACCACCATTGCGAATAGGAGCACGGTTTCCAGGGGTAACATTAGTCTTTGTGGAAGACGATGAAGGTGTCTGAAGAACAGGCTTTAAGGAGTCCAGTTCCCTTGACACAAGGGCACCAATTGTTCCTGTAGTTCCAACTCTGATAGAGCCTCCACCACCTTTCATAGCTTCCAGTGTCCCAACCATTTCTTTTCCTGAATCGGTTAAAGTAAGCCAATTCAGTTTTTAGGCCAATAGCACCAATATGTGCAATCAAACAATAATAAACAGCATAGTTATTGTTATACTAACATCTCATTTTGGACCAATATTTAGTAATTTTTTATTTTCCTATCATACTCCAAGGTCTCAAACAAGGGCTTAAACAGATCATTAAATCGATGATGATGGTAAATAGAAGTAAAACGCGATTCTGCATTGTGTAAGGTAAACTAAAGATGAAGCAGCAATACACACCATCAAGAATGTGAATACGGTAGAGACAAAAGATAAACTATCTTTGCTATACAACAAAACTTCATATTCCCAAACTTAAACAGAGTGAAGGTGGAACTAAAGATGAAACGTCAAGAATACAAAATTATAAATGAGATGAAACAAAAGGTGAACTATATTTGCTTTGCAGCAAGTAAACGTCACATGAACTTCATGTTGCAATACTAAACAGACCCTGTGAAATCCATAGGCGAAATCAATGGTTGAAACTACCAAGAAATTGCAGTACCAATGGCCAACCAACTGACTAGAGTAAATTGTTTGTTAGAACATACATAGCTGGCTAATTAAACTTGTTCATTAAAGATCACATTGATCATTCCATGAATATGTAATAATGCAAAGTGTTGGCTAGCTCATATAGGGGGGACGACTCCCATAAAGAAGAACACCTAACAGAACTTCCTCTTCAAGTACAGAAAATCATAGTACTATAATGCAAGATCTCAAATCATAAACCTTACAAAATTTATCCATAAAGAAACTAAAAACAATCCAGAATTCCTATCCTTCCACTCATTACACCAAAACTTCATCAGCCAAAATAAAAAACGAACTATTCATTAAATCAAGCTATCAAATGAAGAAAATAATCAAAAACCTGCAGATCCAAGCTGAGTAAAAACAGAAATGCTCAAGATAAAACTGCAATTACCCGAGTTTGAAGCTTGCACAGCAGCTAGATATTCCGGTCGAGCTTTTGAGGGAAAAGGGTCAAAAGATGAGGAAGAACAAAGTCCCAACCAAGAAGTTACAATTTACAGACACTGGAAGAATCAAGAAAATGGCTAAAATAAGAAGATAAAATACTGCTGCAATTGCAAATGTGCTATTGTGTCACTTTCAGAAAATTGCATGATTAGGAATCAGTCCAACCTTTTCAGGATTAAGCTCTACTAACTTATTAAGGTTCAAGATTGAGTTTTTGACACTTTTGTGGAAGAAAAGTTTGTATTTTTTAACCTGTTTTAGGCATTAACAAGAAGAGCGAATGCGAATCATTGTAATTTTGCAATGTTGAACCTTTTTGTTTGAGTGCGTGTGTGTGTTGGAGGGTTGACCAGTCCACCGCAGCTTGATCAGGCAAGATCCGACAACAAATCCATACTGTTTGAATAATTAAACGTTAATTGCACAACGCTCCTCTTTGTCTTTTTTCTAGCAGTAGGGCCCTTCCAAAAAGTGGACCTTTTTAAAATTCCTCTATTTAATTATTTTGTACTGGGATTTGCTGTGAAATTAAAATATGAGAAAAGTAACCCTCAATTATGGGCAGTTATGGGTTAAGTGTAAATATAATGCTTATTGATAAGTGCAATTATAACCTTATATTACGTTTTTGATGAGTTTCTAACTAGTAAAATTCAGTGATATATAAAATTAAGTTCAAATTAAAAGAGTACTTAGGTTTATTTTGTATACGAGAATTGGTCAAATCAACACGTTTAGAGTTACTTTACATAAATTAGATTGACAAATTGTTATAATCATATTTAATTAAGAACTAGAGATATAATCGCACCCAACCAGGAGATAAGTGCACAATCGCACATAACCTGATCATCACAATTGTAACCCGGAACAAGAATATAGATTTTTTTTAAAATAAGAACAAATTTGGAAGTGGACCCGGATTGGACCGTTTTGTAGCCTTCTATTTTCGGCCGATTAGGGCCAAGATGGAGCGTTTTGGATCTTCTTCTTCCTGTCATTTGAGATGGGTATAAAATTGCACAAATGTGGACAGTGGAGTTTAATTGGATAGGGCCAACATATGCCTACTACCAGAATTTCAAATGGAAGGAAATGCTGGTCCAAGAAATTGGAGGGAAATTTAAGGGGACGCAATGAATTTTACTACTTACATCAAGTGTTTTATACAAAATGTATATTGGATTGTTTTTGAAAAATTAATTAAACTAATAGTCTTGTTTTTTTTACAAATTGGTATATACTGGAACATGAATCCCAATCGACCTAACTACCAAGACACTGAGGTATATCAAAGCTCACGAAGACTAGTCCAATAGTAGACATAGTCAAAGGCATATGGAGAGACCACGATCAAGAGCAACCGCCCAAAATAGGTGGGATCGTGATCTCTGTCATAGTTCTATAAATAGTAGAGAGCACATGAGAAGAAGGGAAGCATTCTAAGAACTAGATTATTGTATCTGAAATACCAAAGGCTAACTTAAGCATCGGAAAATCTTCCCCGGATCGATTCCGGGGCTTTAAAGGCCATCAGATGGAGGTCACCGGAGGACTCAGAAGGACCCTGCAACATCATTGGCGCCGTCTGTGGGGATTTCCTTTTGTAATCTTTATGATGACTTCTAGAAGAGGCCGGAGAGAGGTTCCTCAGGACAACAACTCCACTTCTAGAACTATAAGTGATAGGAGAAGAAAAGAGCAAGATGAGGATCACCACGAAGAAGAAGAAGAAGAAGAATACCAATCGCATGAGGATCAGCATCCTGAGGAAAGTGAGGAATCCTCGGATCATGCCCAAAGAAGGGACAAAGAAGCATTTGAAGCCTTTATGGAAGCACAGAAAGAAACTTTGTTCGTCCAGTTTAAGAGAGCCAGAAGGACTCCAGACGACAACAGAACCAATACAGAGCAAATAGGCGAAAGGTCAATACCAATTGACCGCCCAGAGCCCCATCAGGGGAGCCGCAGAATAAACTTAAGAAAGAAAAGAAGAGCGCTCGGTCTTAATTGGCTCAAGGGAAAGGAGGGAGGAAAGATCCATCCTAATAGGGCATAGATACACTTTGGTTTATGGGAAAGAATTGCAATCAATCATCGTCGAGGACGAAAGTGATTATTCACTTTTTGTCAGAGAGATACGGGATTACCCAATGAGCGATACTTTCAAACTCCCTCTTCACGTAAAGATATATGATGGGACATCAGTCCAAAGGACTTTCTACACTCATACCGAAATAGTATGAGATTCAGAAACGCCTCATTACCTGTGGTATGTAAGGCGTTTCCAATATTCTTAACAGGACCGGCGATTACATGGTACGAAAAGCTTCCTCGCCAAAGTATCAGATCATAGGCCCAATTATCTGATATGTTCCTATGAAGATTTTATAGAAATCAGAAATTTGAGCGTACAATCGCTGACTTGGTAAACATAAAACAGAATAACGACAGTATCGGCGAATACCATTCTAAAATGGTCATGGAAAGTTTATAGGTCAAGGATCTTTCCTACCAGATGTTTTTAGGGGCATTCATGAGTGGGCTCAAATCGGGGGATTTCTATAAAAAGTTGCGAGAGGAAATGCCTAGCAACGAACGTGACTTGCAAAAGTTGGTGGAAAGATATGTTCGCACTGAAGAGGCGAACGAGTGGAAAATAGAGAACGAAAGGGGCGGTAAGAAATCATTGGACAGCGAGTCAAAACAGCAAGGCAGAAAAGAAAGGCCACTGCAAACGCCTAAAGAAAAGGATAACTTCAGCCATAAAACTTTTGAGGAGACTCCGCTAACAAAGTCTAGGAAAGAAGTCTAGCAGAATAACAAGGTGCTCTTTCGAGAGCCTAAACCAATGTTAGGCCCACCAGATAAACGCCCAAAAGAACTTTACTATTATTTCCACCGCGATCATGGACATGACACCGAAGAGTGTACTGCACTCAAAAGAGAAATTGAGGATAACCTTTGGCAAGGAAACCTCCTTCAATATAAGAAGGACACGTCATATGGAAATAAGGCAAACACGAATTTGAAGGAAACAACGAAGACACATGGAACGTTGACGACTGCCGTTATCCAGGCAGACCCAGCTTACCAAACGCCTGACAAAATAATATTAACCATACATGGTACAACAGAATATATCTCCAATAATGCATGGAAACACAGGGCGCGATACGTGCCGCCATAGGAACCATTGGATAAAAGATTCAAGGTCAGCGAGGTCATTACTTTCGATGAAAACGACAATGTACCAAACGCCTCCCCACATAATGACCCACTAGTTATAGTAGGGGTGAAATCGGTACAATACCATATTTTTTTCCTTAATACCATGTACCATACCAAGTATTTCGGTACACATATTTTAAATACCAATACCAACCAAAAAGTTCGGTTGGTATTCGGTATATACCATAATTGTACCAAACAAATGATTTCGAGAGCCTAAATACATGTAAAAGTCTAAAAATAATAAATGAGTTAAATTTTAATCAACGTGACATGTTCAAAATAACTACTAATTTTCTTACTCATGATATTACATCAAGAAAATTATGGCATTATTCAAAAATTAAATTTAATCTTAAATTTAAACTTAACATAAAAAACAAAAATGAAATGGAAATAACTTGGAGCCTAGACAATGAACTGAATGAAGTGGTAAAATACCTGCATCTATTTTGGGATCCCATCTATTTTCACCGCGATAATGATAGAGTGTTGTGAGGTAAAAGACGTTTACAAGTTAAATTTGTACAAAAATATCATAAGCATTGTCAAAAAAAATAAAAAGAACAAAAAACACTCGTTTGAAAAATATTTAAGGCAACAAATATTTAAGTCTTGTCAATATTATTTATTTTTTTAATTTATATTATTATTTCAGTATGGTACGGTAATACCATGGTATTGAAAATTCAATACCAATACCATACCACTAAAGTCGGTATATAATTGGTACGGTATTTTTGGTATGGTATTGGTTGGTATTTTGGTTGGTACGGTATTTTGGTACATTTTGCCAGCCCTAAGTTATAGTGACTAAAATCGGAAATTCCATATTTCATAGAGTTTTTGTAGACGACGGGAGTGCGGTGGATATCCTCTTCGCCGATTTTTTGATAAGCTAGGCTTAAAATGGGAGGATCTTAAGAAACTCACCTCGGCGTTAGTTGGATTCACAGGAAGATCAGAAATGTCATTGGGACAAATCCAACTACCAGTAACAGTGGGCGAAGGCGATAAGTGTTGTACTATTCTTTGCGACTTCGTGATAATGGACGCACAGATCCCTTTCAATTCAATCATAGGTAGACCGTGGATGAATGCGGCGAAATCTATCTGGTCACCATATCACTTAGTGATGAAGTTTCCAACACCAAACGGGGTAGCCATTATCAGAGGTAGCCAACAGGCTGCCAGGCAATGTATGGCAATCGCCATGAAAACAGTTAAGATAACAGAAATGAACCCCCTTCCATTGGTGAACATTGTGAACGCCAGTCCAACGGCTTTGCCTATACAGAAAATTCACTTGGAAAAGGAAACAGAGGACTTCCAGATGGTAGAAAATGATCCACTATCTATCATTAAAATCGGACGAAACCTACTGGAAAACGTCAAAATGGATATCAAGCTCATTCTGTTAAAATACGCGGATGTGTTTTCCTGGTCTCCCAACAACATGAGGAGTGTCGACCCTAGAATTGCAACGCACGAACTCCACGTTGACAAAGAGGTCAGACCCATAAAACAGAAACAACGAAACTTTGCTTCTGATAGACAGCATGCCATTGAGAAGGAAGTCCGGGCCCTGACAGAAGCTGGTATTCTGAGAGAGGTCAAATACTCATCTTGGATGGCTAACCCTGTGATGGTTAAAAAAGCGGATGGAGGATGGCGAATGTGCGTGGACTATTCGACCCTAAACAAATATTGTCCAAAAGACTGTTATCCACTACCAAAAATTGACAAGCTAGTGGAATCTATCTCGGGCCACGATGCTTTAGCACTCCTAGATGCTTATAAAGGGTATCATCAGGTAATGATGGACTCGATGGACGCAGAAAAAACGGCCTTCATCACAACTCTGGGATCCTTCTGTTATGTCAGAATGTCATTTGGTTTAAAAAACGTAGGAGCAACATACCAGCGTACAGTCGATAAGGCATTCGCCCACCAAATTGGACGAAACTTGGAAGCATATGTGGATGACATGGTTGTAAAGAGCAAGCACGTTGACTTCTTTCCGAGAGATTTGGAAGAAACCTTTAAAACCCTCCAAAACATCGGCATGAAACTAAACCCAAAGAAATGCACTATTGGCGTGGGAGAAGGACATTTCCTGGGATTTCAAGTTTCATCTAAAGGACTTGGCCCCAATCCGGAGAAGATAGAGAATATCTTGAACTTACCTACTCCAAAGTCCATAAAAGACATCCAAATCTTGACAGGGTCGCTGCCCTAAACAGATTTGTAGGAAAAGCAGCGGACAAGCACATGCCCTTCTTTGACATCCTCAAGAAATCTAAGAAGTTTAAATGGGACGAACACTGTGATGCAGCATACGCCCAGCTAAAATTGGAAATAGCAACATTGCTAGCGCTATCCATACCAGTTCAAGGCGAACCATTGTTCGTATACCTAGCAGCCTCGCACAAGGCGGTCAGCTCGGTCCTCATTAGAAATGACGGTACAGTGCAAAAACCAGTATATTACGCCAGTAGAAGTTTACAACCGGCCGAAGAAAACTATATGCCACTTGAAAAACTTATATTGGCACTAGTACACTAGATGCCTAAGAACTTACTTTCAAAGCCACCATGTTACCATCCTCATCGATCAGCCGATCAAGCAAATTCTATCAAGGCTAGACTCGTCAGGAAGAATGAAAAAATGGGCGATTCCTGACTGCCTTGGCGATTTCAAGGCGATCATCACAACATATAGGCGATCACCACATATACAGTCGATCACCACATTTTCGACTAGTCATGGGCGATTTCGAGGTCCGAGAGCCTCACCTGGTCAGATATTTGGTCAAAGTCAGGAATCTCATGACCAAGTTTGAATACATCTACTCACTTTTTTCTCTCCTTAATCCCTTTTCCAAAAAGAAGACAATTTTAGCAGCTCAAAGAGTATGTTAACAATGTCACCACCACATTTGCATGTTAAAAGGCTTTCTCTCCTCCTACATTGATCAGTCGGATCTCCACCGATTGCCAATTGTACAACACCGTCCACAACCTGCCACTAACTGTTAGTGCACTACCACAATCCGAATAAATCCACATCCATGATCCATCTCAATCTCTTACAATCAATACCTCCACTATGTATGTGGGTTTAACCCCTCCATCATACCTTTAACTGGCTCTGATTAACGTCCGCCATTCAAAAACCCGGATAAAACCACAACCCTCCCACATCCCTTAATACAACCAACCAACGTAAACCCATTCACTCCTTTCGTCGTCCCAAAATAAGTTTTCCACAAACAAAAAATGGTAAAATTGATACCATAAGTAATTTATCATGACCCCAAACCTCATCGTCAATAATCAAACCACAATGACAACGACCAAAAACTCAATGCTAGCAACCCAACTTCATTATCGAAAGTCGAAACCTTAATATCAGCAACCCAACCTCAACTCCGGCGATCCAAACCTCAATGCCAGCAACACAAATTTCAATGTCAGCAATCTACATTAACACGAGGTATGTCACTGGCAACAACATTGCATTCTCCGTTGGCCTTTATTCACATCAGAAAAAATTGGTTCCCCGTCGATTTGCTTTGAGAGGCACTGGACATGCACGCTAGTATATGTGCTTGCATGAACGAGATGTGCTCCTCAGATATCTGTTCTAGCGTTATGAGTTTCAATTTCACAATTTCACTCGATTTGGGAAAATGGTATCTTATTGTGTGTATGTTTGCAAAAAGCCCCCTATGCTTTTCAAAAATGTCACTAATGCACCAAAAACAAAATTTTAGGAATGTAATTCTCTAACTCACTATATGAATGCGTTCAATAAAACTTTGTCTAGTATACAAATTTATAATTAATTATTCAAATCTAAATTGATATTATATACTCCTATCATTTTGAGTGATTTTTATTTGACATCGCTAAACTTTTAACTACAAATTGTTTAGATATGTTTATGATTTTCATTTCAAATTTATTTGATATCTTTAAATAGAAAATATAGCTTAGGTACCCAAAATGTTTCCAAAATGTTTTTTTGTCAACCCAAAATACCACCACTATTATAGTATTATTATTAAACATACAATTTATTTATTTAGATCATCAATCATTGTTCTTTTGACTTTAACAAAACTGATTATATATCGAAAATGAACTGAATGAGAGAACTTTTCACACAAATTCAAAAACATCATCTGAATTATAACTATTTTGTAAAATTTTGATTTAAAAAATGGACATGTAAATTTTGTTTTCAACACAATCTTGTGAAAACATTAAATTCAATTCAAATATCCAAAAGTTCACCAAATCTCGAATCATATACACTCTCATAAAAGCCTCCAATGAAAGCAGCATCATATTCAAAAAAAAAATGTATTTTCTTCTGCCCAACTCAACAGATCAAGATTCAAACAGCCTTTCAATCCACATGACAATGTACCATCATCATTGACCTAGTTCCTCAGATCTCCATCCACCAATTTTCGTTTGCTTCCATTCCACATTTCCAGTTCCCAAAACCTGAAGCAACAATGAGTAGCAGCAAATCCTCAAAACCCTCAAAACCCCCCAACCAGACGCCGGGGAGATCGTCGCTGTCGTCCCATTTGGCCATGGTGGAGCTCAAGCAGCGGATTCTCACTTCCCTCTCCAAGCTCTCCGACCGGGACACGCACCAGATCGCTGTCGACGACCTCGAGAAGATCATCCAGACCCTGTCCAACGATGGCGTTCCAATGTTCCTCAACTGCCTCTACGACGCCTCCACCGCCCCCGGCGCGGACCCCAAGCCCGCCGTCAAGAAGGAGTCGCTCCGCCTCCTCGCCGTCCTCTGCGCCGCCCACGCCGATGCCTCTGCCACCCACCTGACTAAGATAATTGCACACATTGTGCGGCGGCTGAAGGACGCTGATTCCGCTGTCCGGGACGCATGCCGCGACGCCATTGGGTCTCTCTCCGCGCTCTACCTCGGAGGCAGCGACGGGGAGGACCAGCACGCGTCGCAGAATTCGGTGGTTGGATTGTTCGTGAAGCCGCTGTTTGAAGCTATGAATGAGAATAATAAAGTTGTGCAAGGTGGGGCGGCCTTGTGTTTGGCTAGGATGGTTGATTCTGCTTCGAACCCACCAGTGCTGGCATTTCAGAAGCTCTGCTCCAGAATTTGCAAATACCTCAGCTCACCGAATTTCATTGCCAAGGCGTCACTTTTGCCTGTTGTTTCTAGCTTATCCCAGGTACATTCAATTGGTCCTGTCTTTAAAGTTAAGTTCTTAATTGTGCATTGCTTTGTAGTATGCAAGTAGGCTGTTTGTGCGCCATTTAAGCAAGAAAAGAAGTGTGTGTGTGGGTGTTAGAGATGTAGTCATGTGAGTGATGGAGGAGACTCAGTGATGGAAGTTTGCTAATTTAGGATTAAGATCGTTATACTGGGACAGACTACCGAAAGGGTGAGTCTTTATTAAGGACGGAGGGAATACATAGATATGTGCACAATTTCCATAAGTATGCATTTAGAGGTGTGGTTTACGGAAAGTGTAAATTTATCTGTTTGACCATGAAATACAAATTGTTCTGATATGTATGACCTCAGCTGTGCTAACTGTCCACTTCCTTCAGTATGATTTTTGATGGATTTTTCAAATATTATTTGTAATTTTCTTTGATATATATAGCTATCTGGTTTATGTGTACTACTAGTCCGATGAGGAAGTTTGGAGTGTTTTGCAGTCAAGAGTAAAGTGTTAATCCATTTCTGTGTGATATGGATGGAAATGCATTGGGTGCTCTGTGGTTTCCTAGAAGTACTTAATTATCTGTTTCAATGATGCAATATGTATTTGCTTGCTCATTTGATTGACCTAAGGTGAGATTATCATCCAATTTCTTCAGTAATAATTTAATTAATCAAATGTTCAGGCTGTTATTAGTAGTCTAAATCATATGCATCCAGAGAACATGATGCCCGCTTTGTGACATGAAATATTATAATGATGGGAGAAGTTGTTTTGGGTCTCAGGTAGGAGCTATTGCGGCTCAAAGTGTTGACTCTCTGTTGCAATGCATTCATGAGTGCCTTAGCAGTTCAGACTGGGCAACTCGCAAGGCTGCAGCTGACACGTTGATTGTCTTGGCTTCGCACTCAAGCAGTTTATTGGCAGAGAGAGCCAATTCCACACTGACTTTGCTAGAGGCATGTCGGTTCGACAAGGTATGTGTTAATGCATGTCTTTTTTGAAAAATTGTCTGATTCAGGTGAAAGGATGTGTTGTTCTTTAATGGATTATTTTCCTAGCTAAATCCAAAGTTGATTATGGAATACAGCCGTGGAATAAATTATTGTTTAAATATATAAGTTGAACCTGTTAGAAATATTCATGAGCATTGAGTGCTTGATTCTCTTTAGTGAACATTTTGTGTTTTGGATTGGTTAAATCTTGAATATGCTAAATCTTAAACATTTTAGTGTGAAGTTTGTTTTGTTGCCTTTGCCATTAGTCAACTTTCTCACGGAAAGAACTTGGTCTCCAGATAAAACCAGTTAGAGACAGTATCAATGAAGCTTTGCAACTCTGGAAGAAAATCACTGGAAAAGGAGATGGAGCTTCTGACGACCAGAAGGATTCATCTCATGGTGTGTGCTTGAGTTTAGTATTTGTGCTATCTATTTTATAATCAGACCGTTCCTTTTACTTTTGTTTTTCCCAATAAACATTTTAGATGTCGAAATTTCAGAAGCAGCTGATATATCTGAAAGAAGCCCTCAAAATTCTGGCCAGAGGAGGAGCGAATCATCATCCAAGGGTTCACCGAATGGCTCATCCTCTAAGGATAAAGCCTTGGGTAGCAACATTATGGATAAGGCAGTAGGGATACTGAGGAAGAAGGCACCAGCATTGACAGACAAAGAATTGAACCCCAAGTTCTTCCAAAAACTTGAAACTAGAGGGGGCTCTGATGATTTGCCTGTTGAAGTAGTTGTTCCACCTCGGTGTGTTAATTCCTCAAATTCTCTGAATGATGAAGAGTCAAGGGACACGGGTTCAAGGGAAAGGATGAAGAGTGCCTCTAACTCAGAGAAAGGAACTTCTGGCCTGAATTTCAGAGAACGAGACACTGATGATACGAGTGATCAAAACCAAAAAGATTCATATGGAAGCTTTTCCAGAAATGTTGTTCAATCTGAGAATTTCACAAACAACAAGGGAAATTGGCAAGCTATACAGAGGCAGTTATTACAACTGGAGAGGCAACAAGGTCATCTAATGAACATGCTACAGGTGTGTTTGAAAATATATACAATCATATCTAATGAACTTTGTAATGTAAGAAATTACAACTGAATTTTCTCTAACTTCTGCTTTGACTTTGTAGGACTTCATGGGTGGCTCTCATGATAGCATGCTGACTCTCGAGAACCGCGTTAGAGGGCTAGAACGAGTAGTTGAAGATATGGCACGAGATTTGTCTATATCATCAGGTCGAAGAGGTGCTAACTTTATGACTGGATTCGAGGGATCCTCTAATAGAAATGCAGGGAAGTACAATGGGTTTTCTGACTATTCGAGTGCTAAGTTGGGTAGTGGAGACAGGTATGCACCTTCTGATGGTAGGCCTTCTAGCATTAGGGGTAGGGGTCCTTCTTGGAGGGCTGATGCACCTGAATCTAGGGATTTTCACTACGGAAGAAATGGGCAGATGGGATCTAGGAGGGCATTTGGTAGTAGATCACCTAGATCAGAAAATGATAATGACCAACCAGGCAGTAGGAGAGCTTGGGACAGAGGAGCGGGACCTGTTAGGTTTGGTGAAGGACCATCTGCAAGAAGTGTGTGGCAAGCTTCAAAGGATGAGGCGACCTTAGAAGCGATTAGGGTTGCTGGGGAAGAGGGTGGATCTTCTAGAGGTGCCAGAGTGGCGGTGCCTGAAATGATCGCTGAAGCTGAAGATGGTATGATGCCAGAACGGGATCCTGTGTGGCATTCTTGGAGCAATGCAATGGATGCTCTTCATGTTGGTGATATTGATACAGCTTACTCTGAGGTCTTATCCACCCGAGATGATCCCCTGCTCGTGAAGTTAATGGACCGGACGGGGCCTGTCATCGACCAGCTGTCGAGTGATGTGGCAGTGGAGCTTTTACACGTCATCACACAGCTTTTTCTGGATCAGAATCTGTATGACCTGTGCATATCCTGGGTTCAGCAGGTACTATGATTTTATAATGTAGACTTTATTGTTTCCTATGTCATGGTTCTTGTCCTAACAAGCGTTGTTTTTTGTTTTGCGTTTTTAGTTGCTGGAAGTTATGGTCGATAACGGTCCTGATGTGTTTGGAATTCCGATGGATGTGAAAAGAGAGATTCTGTTGAACTTGCATGAAGTTTCTTCGACGGTGGACTTACCAGAGGACTGGGAGGGGGCCACCCCAGACCAACTTCTGTACCAGTTGGCTTCTGCATGGGATATTGATTTGAAGCAGTTGGAGAAGTAACATTTGCTTGCCTCTGAGGTTTCAGGAGAGTACATTTTTGTATGTAGTAGTCATTTAGTATGATGCACATTAATCACTCAAAGGATTGACATTATATTTAACTTGAGTTTGGTTTGTTTTGACAGTTATTAGTACACCATGAAATGTGAAATCAGTGGTTTTCTCTTATAATTCTCTCCTGGTTACTGGTTTCGGATTGCTCTCTTTTGAGCACCACTTTTCATGAAATGTGAGATCAGTGGTCTTCTCTATTTACTGTCTATTTAGCAAACTTTTCAAAACAAAAATTTGAAAATGTGTATTCTCAACTCGTTTAACTGATATAGATTAAAGAGATTTTAAAAATGCTGTGTCCAAAGTCGGAGTAATAATTTCAAAAAACAAAAAAAGCCGTAGTAATTAAGGACTAATAAAAGGGCCAAAGACATACATATACTAACTAGTTCATTACTTCATTCCTCTTACATGTTACTTCCATGGGAGCTAAAAAGAAACAGACTACATTGAGCTACTGCATACTAGAGTGATGTACATTACAATACTCTCCCACACATTAAAGATAAGAGTTCTCTACAAAACTGCAGGAGACGATGTCAAAGCCCAGAACGACAACATTGGAAAAGAACGCCTATGCTAAAAATCATAATTCTACATACAGCTGCACGAGGAATTTTCTATGTACAATTTCTGCCTTCCTCCACACCGAACAGGACAGGACAGCAGGAAAGGGGATCCTAGGTACCCTTCATCAGAGCACGGGGAGCTCTTCCAGGGGTGGAAAAGTAATATCCCCCTACTTGGCAGCATACCAATTCTGTGCGCACTTGGCATCGACAGCCAAATCCACCTTTAGAAAATTCTTCCCCTCGAATGGCTTTGACATGCAGTCAACCACTATGCCCTTGGCAACCTCTGCTGACTCAGTTGGACCTTCTAGGATGACTTCATCATGAACCTGTTCCAAGACGAGTTTACTTGATTGGCATGGTTTAGAAAATATAGATTCCTTGGATTACTCGCAATTAAACTCATTATAGGTAAAGGATCTTCTGTATCACAATTATGCATCACACACACACGCAATTTTGACGAGTAGTTGTATATCTCCACTTATTTAGCAAATGAATTTAATGTAGAAGATGTACACATGTCAATTGTCATGATCACGAGCTCTCATTTTGGACTATTTTATCATTCACCGAGGAGCAGAGGATAGATAACATTTCCAGAGAAGATTATACAACTAACCTGCAATAGCAGCCTCCAGCCAAGCTCCTTCAACCGCGCATTCTTCGATATCTCCAACATGGCACACATGGCAACATCTGCAGCACTTCCCTGTTTCAATTTTTTGAGAAAGATGGAGAACTCAGAAAAAACTCAACAAAGGAGAGGTCAACTGTAAGATTAAAACTAACATACCGTACACACGAATTAGTAACAAGGAAACTCAGAAAATAAAATCAGAAAACAAGGGACCTGAACGGGTGTGTTAATGGCAGCTCGGTCTATGTGACCTCTCTGTGCACCAGTGGAGCTTCTTTGAGAAGGGAATAGCCGAGCTCTACCCAGCAATGTGTGAACACGTCGGGTTTTACGAGCTTCAGCTCTGCGTTCTTCTTGCCATTTCAGCACTTCTTTCCTATCACTATACCACAGATCAACTGTATTCTTTGCTTCCTCGACAGTAACCTGATAATAAAGATAGTGAGTAAGCCAGGTAAAATGAAGTCCAAATAAGCTTTTATTCTAATAAATATATCACTATAAAGATCGGCTCTCAGCATTTAGTCCAGACGGAAGTTTATGTAAGTGTCTTGAGATTTTAAAAAATGGAAAAAGGTTTAACTCGTGTACAAACAGACCTTCCAATCTCTAGAGAGGCCAACTGCTGTTTTCCCATAAGCAATGGAGAAGTTGAGCATCTTAGCTTTCCTTCTTTCAGAAGCGAAGGCATCCTGCAAAAAGAGAATAATTATGAATAACATACAGAAAATTTTCTTCAATGGAAGTCATACAATGGAGTCCCTCCAAATGAAATGGCTGGTGCAGCAACTCAGCACTACTGTACCTTGAGCAAGGGAACTGGAGGCTTATCTTCACCAGGTTGAGGATCCCATTCAAGAAGCACACGCTTCTTTTCAACGGCCTCACGGATATGTGGATACATGTTCATAGCTGTCCTAGAATGGAAGTCTCCACCAGCTTCGAAAGCATCCATCATACTCTTGCAGTTGGCCAGATGTGCAAGAATCCGAAGCTCCAGCTGAGATTATAAGAGAAGGCTCAAAAAAACTAAGAAATTATGACATAAAATGGTTTGCATACATATCAGAAAATGCTAATATGTTTTACCTGCCCATAGTCGGCAACTATCAGTGAATTTCCGGGTGCAGCAATAAAGGCTTGACGAATCTTATACCTGTCTTTCTCTAAAGCGGGCTGGTTCTGTTCAACGTAACATTGAGAAACAAAACATGATAAAAGGCATGAGACAAGACAAATTAAATTCTCTTCTTCTCAGAGAAAGCATTTGAAGCAAAGAACATAAGCTACACTGAACAAACAGGTGCAAATTGCAGAATGGGGACCTATACAGAAACGTAGTTACATAAAGAAGTACACGAGAGCGTACAACATCAGAACCACTGTGTGGCACCTTGTTACACATCAATATCAGTCGTTCAGTATCAACAGAGATTCAAGCCAGAATTCACATGGCTTGCCAGTTCAGATAATTTTACAAAACAAACCTGCAAATTAGGCCTCCTAGCTGAAAGTCGTCCAGTTTCTGTGTTAATATTAAGTGAACAGTGAATCCTTCCATTCTTGCCTGATATGTGATTCCCCTGTGACAAAGAGAAGCAAAAATAAATATTACTTACACAGTATTGATTTGGGAGGTTGGGGTCACTGACAATTTATAAGAATAATAAAATGCAACAAAACATATTATACATCATCTAAAACTCAATGCACTGTTTTTTTGAATTTAATCCATGAGGGGGAAAAAAACGTGAACAGGATATGATCAATATCTATCTCTCCCTCTCTGAGAAAAATTATCAGAAATGGCTATTTAAGAATGGTGAATGAGAGACTGGTCAATCTCTCTCTAAAATTATCAGAAACAGTTATACAAGAATGGAGAAAGAGAGACTGCTAGATGGTGAAAAGGATGAAATTCTCATCTCTGTATTTAATTATAAACACATTATCTGGCAGTGCTGTTGCAAGAAAGCTGAAACTTTCTGAAACTAACCTGCAAAGGTAGGATGAAGTTGGATATTAAAGAATCTATTGAGCAGCCTTCACACAAGGCTGATATTGCATGTTTGGCTTCAATGCTTTTGTCTAATTCACTAGCAGAACTAGCTGACTGGTCTATAAGATCATTCGATTCAGATACTCCAATGAATTCATCAGAATGTAACTCTGAATCTTCATCGATTATATCATATTCATCAGAAACACTTCCAGCAAGTGCTTTCAGTGCAACTCCACTTACAGAGGGCCAGCCACTCGCTGTATATATGTCTGTCTTCATGGGCTCATCAAAAATCCTACGTAGAGTAATGGTGCGAAATTTTGTAGGAGCCTTCTTTCCTTCTTCAATTATGTTGTCAACATTAGGGACTTTAAATCCCTTCTCGACAGGGAGGGTCTCATCAGAATTCTTCCTGTAAGCAAATAATGCACAAACATATATTAAGTTACGTCATCATCTTCAATGCAGAAACATTAAGTAGAGTGAAGAAATGCAGGATGTGATTACTTTTGCCATTCATCATAACAAGTTGATTGACAGTTGAGCCAGACTTAAAGAGAAACGATAAGGATTGTAAACTATGAAGCATTAGGTAAGCAAAAAAGTTGGAGTGACATACTTGTTCTGAATGCCACCAAAAAAGAGTTGGCGAAGTTGTGTATCGCTTCCCACATTCATATAATGAGCATCAGGACAATACTTTGTGGCCCAACTACGAAACCTATCAGCAGCAATCTGTTGCTCTGACTTAGCCACTTTCTCAATTTCTGCAAGGTATGCACGATCAACCAGCATTCCCTCTGCTTCCATTTTAACCAAAAGCTCCCCAAACGGCTGCCAATACTGTGTATAGAATTCAAACATTGATCCTCTAGTAGCTCCATCCATTTTCCACTCCAGTCTAGATAGTTTGGACTTTAAACTCTCATAGAGACTGTATGTGCTGATTGAATCTAATGCAGAGTAGCAAATCCATGGAATGCGCTCAGAAGTTTGCAGCTCTTCCACAGAAGGAATGGTGACAACTTTACCCTCAGTACCATCCTTCTTTAGTTTTCTCCTACCAAAGATTGTTTTCATTGAAACCTTACCAATTAAGTCTTCACCAGGGCACAACTTTGCATCAGACATAACCCCAAAATCACCAGAGAGCGCCTCCAAAGAATACCCACCTTTTAACCTTCTGGATGAATCCCACAACCGTGCCATGTGCATCGTATCAGCGAAAAAACCAGACACTTTGATCCCGTAGTTCTCTATAACATGGTTGTCAAAACTATAGTTATGCCACACCTGCAAAGATACAAGACAATCTATTACGGCATAAATCATTCCAAGTGGATGACAACCAGCAAAGCACTTCAATGGAGGATCACAATAAGCAGTGGCTTTACCTTTTTGATGGAAGGGTCCTCAAAAAATGGTGCAAATTCAGCAAGGATGTTCTCGCCACCACCATCAAGCACGTCAACCCAGATACAAGACTTGCCACCACCAAAATTTGCTGTAGGTCCACAATATATACTAAAGCAAATAATCTCTCCATGATTAACTGGTGTTTCCTGCTTAACATCAATCTTTGAAACCTAAAGGATATACAAGAAACAGTTCAGATAAAGTCAGATATCAATATGTACTGGAGATAATTTTAAACACAAAAATATTAATTTTAAATGTACATAGTTGATACTTTCTGAAAATGATTAACAAAGATTTCAAGCAGTATACATACTTCTGTGTCACAGGCATGGACCAGATGCCTGTATTCGTTTGTGAGCATAGAGACTATCTTCTTAGCTGCAGAAATAGTATCCACCACCAGGACCTTGTCGTAAATTTTACACAGCTTCTCGTTGTGATTTGAAGGGACAAAGGCACCTAATTCCTCAGAGTACTTTTCTACCCGGGTTTCTATTACATCATTAGCATGAACAGACTCTTTAGTAGCCACATCCACTTTTATAATGGGGTGAATGCCTTCATTCAATGAGAAAGTATTATCCTGTTCTACAAGTAGAGATGGTACAGGACCATTAGCTTGAGAAGGTCTCAAGTTCAACTGCCTTGCCATTGGACTAATATTCCACTGCCTGTTTAACGAGGAATTCATTTCCTTGTCTAACGCCATTCCTTGCAAATTTGACACAGAAGGGAATCTTGTACTTGACAATTCATCAGTTATATCACACTCAGGTGCAATTTGACTCCCTGTCTCGAAATTGACTTGATTTCGAATCACAGAAGAAGCTGTATCATGGGTTTTTTGCCTAAAACCCTTACTACTTCCATTTTGCCAAATCATGCGCTCATTTTTGTAAGCAATCACTCTTTTCCTATAGTCTAGAGCCACGTCAGCCCAGCCACCGCATGTAGAAGTAGAATAGCCCCGTTCATGTATATTACTCCTGCCTGAAACCTTCTCAAGAGAACCACCCCCAACAGCAGGACGGTTTGGGCATCGAGTCACACTCGACTGTGTTTTAGTTTCTTCCAGCCTGAGAATTGCAAAAGATGTCAAATAACAGGAAAACATTCCAGCCAGAAATACAAAAATATCATCCATCATAGAGCATAGAGCATTACAAATTTAGAGATCCAATGATTAACTAAACAGAAGATACAACATTATCCCTTTCTTGCAAATTTATAAGTAACATAAACTCCAACACACAAAGCACACATTATTCATACACAAATGTGAGTATTATCTATTCGCACAAACAAAGACTGCAACAGGGCTTTTTTTATCGGAATTAACTGTTAACAGTTCATGTTAACATAAAATGGCCAACAACATCAGCTAATCACCAACTTAACAGTATGGAGAACAAAACTAACACACTTCCTCAGTTTTTCACTAGCCAGTGCATCAAATTCGACTCGCAATTTCAAAAAATCAACAAAAAAGAAACCACTTCAACTTCAAGAATGAGCTAATACATAATTCAAAAACCCATTTCAGCAAATTCTTCAGAGCCCATAACACCGAAAATAGCAAATGGGGTTTACTGTTTATTACCTGTGGAGGGCTTTGCTGGAAGCAGCCCAGAAAGAGCGGGAAGCGGAGCACGAGTGGCAGAACCAGAAGTACGGCGGCCGGAGGTTCGCCACCGCCGGCTTAAAAGGGGCGGAGGCAGTGGCGGTGGACTGAGCAGTGAACGCCATTGCAACTCCTCTGCCTAGCTTATGGCTTGCGCCACTAATTTTACAGCACGAAACTGCCGTCTTGACTCTTGAGGGCCTTTTCAAGTTCCCTTTTTTTCACTTTTTCACCGGCGTTAAAGAGATGAGGGTTTTAGAAAGGATTCTATTACTGTTACTGCAGCTTGTTGTCTTCTGAGATGCATTTCTTACAGGGAGAGTGTGGAGGATAGGCAAGCCAGTGTGTGACTGTGTGAGAGAGAAAGTTGGAGGTGTTTTGCAGAAGAAAGCTGAGGTTAGGGAAAGGGTTTAATGTTTTAATCCCATTTTTTACGGAAAAGCCCCTTTTAGTTTTGGTGTTTACTGTTTAGCACAGATGGGACAATCCCTTAATTTTTGGGATACCGTATTTCTGTCCTTTGACTCAGATTTGACCACTCAAAATTATTGTTCTAATTTGTGGAGTTATTTATTTCCCTCCCCTTCAAGAAGAGGGAAAATCTGTTTCTTCGATAATTTTTTTTTCAAATAGTGTTCATTTTTTATTTTATTTTTTATAACAATAGTGTTCATTCTTAATCACCATAATTGATTGTTAACTTGCCTTGACTGTGCTTTATAATACAACTTGAAAAATCTATTCTTAGGGTTGGAATCTATTTGATCAGTAAGTTCACGTTCGAAGGTACTTAAGTACCTCTTAATGTATAACTAAGCGTTGCCACATGCAGTATGTGACGATGTTTACATAGGTTATGTTCCTTCTTGCGGTTAGCTTCATAGCTTAAAATCTGCTTGGATTGCTTCGATCGCGTGCATCTTCAGTGTCCCGTTCCACACAGTATTTGAGTCTGTAGTGGTGGCACACCAGGCCGCCACATTCTATTCAAATGTGGTGAGCTTTTCTTAGGGTTTATGTTCTTCCGAATAAAAATTATTACTGGCGAATAAAAAAATTTGAGTCACTATTTGTTACAGTTTAACTGTACATAAGTCCAGTCCAGTTCAGTTTAGTTTAATTTAGTTCAGGTTCAGCTTAATTCACTTCAGTGAATGATGAAATTCAAGTTAATTTAGTATGATTCTTTTTTTCAATACATTAATTTTCATTTCGGTTAAGCAAAAAATAAGGTCTAGCAAATCGGATAATTTCACAAATTATTATTACTTCAATTTTTATTTATGAATCAGAAAATCAAGAGTCAATTTCATTGATGAATTTTGTATTGATGAACGAGAACTTAGTGTTTATTCATGAATCGAAAAATTCAATAGTCGATTTCATTAATAGAGAAACTCAAGGGTCGGGTTTAAAAGAAACTAGAAACTTCCGATTCGAGAAATCGTATCTCAAACATACCGGCATTAGTTCCGATCGACGCTTTCGAGCCCGTTGATCAGAAAAAGCACTCGAAGAGTCTCGCCGTCGTCAAGATGAAACCAACCTCCCCCTCCGCCGCCACTGACCGTAGCTCCGATGACTTGAGCGCCAAGACTGAATTGGAAATGTTCTATGGCTTCATTGGAAGCAGAATTATCCGGCCGCGAAGAGGACCATCTTTCTACCGACCATCTTGCCATAAAATGGATTACATCATCCATCAACTCAACAAGGTCGTCTGCGATAACCACCACTTCAAGCGGTCTAACCCGCTCTATACTTCGGCGTCCTGTTCTGGATTCAATGCCTCCGAGCATCCAATGACGCCGGACAACTGACCGACAAACAGTACCAGTTTCTGAACACCTACCCTCCTGAATCTCTACCGATTCCCGGCCCTCTGCTCTGTCTCTTCAAGACAATATGCTCTTCCCAGCCTGAATTCGACGCCTTTGGGAAGGTTTACCCCCGCATTCCGGCGAATCCAGGCCCCGCTCAGAGGAGCAGCTTCATGGTCACCACCCGGTACAACCACTTCCTCCCAAATTTCTCTGGAATTTTCGCTTTGATCGATCATCTCCAATGGTTGTCCCAAAATCAAGCGCCAGTGATCCCCAAATTGGGGAAACATACTCCCGTTGGACACCAAGAATGTGTGTTTGGATGTAAAGTGTTCCCAGCTCTGGATGAGAGGACGTCTCATGACAGCTGGTCTCTCGTCTCTCCTGGCCTCCAGTATCCCTGCGAGGCCGAGCAAGGCCACAATGCTGCGTTTATCGAACGCATCCCTGATTTCGGTTTCCCTCCATTGCTAGCTGACGATGACATCTCGCGCACTTCGGCGTTTCTCGGGATGAATAATGGCATGGCCTGGTTTTCCCAGGTTAGGGAAGCTCTACAGCATTCTCAATGACACATCTCCGCATGTTTGAAGCTCATCCATACCTAGGCGAATTCGGGCGTAAGGATGAAGAAACTGGTCCGTTTTGGGATATTCGGCCAATTGGAGAGAGCTGCATTGACGAAAGCGCCTTTCTTTCAGATTATACCATGGTCAGGCGCGCTGTCAAGCCGGAGAACTCTACTCATTAGGAGGAGTTACACTGACAGACAAAAAGATGAAGGATAAAAGATGATGAAACTATGGATTCAAAAGGCCAAAACTGTGGTGTTTTACCCAACAAGAGCATCTCATATGATCAATAAAAGAGAGAGAAATTCATTTTTGATGCTCATCAAGGCTATATATTTACATGTATCTGCATCTTAATTTTCTATGCTATTCGTCGTCGTTGCTTGAGCACAGAAACTCTAAAGCTGTCACTACATCGCTTATCAAAGGCCGAACTGTTGCTTCTTCTTGAAGGCACATTGCTGCAATGGCAAGTGCTTGGTACAGTGACTTCATATCCAGTTCTTCTCCTAACAATGGATCTGCCATTAGATGAAACTTCTTCTTGTCTTTGAACAATGGTTGTGCCTGAAATGACCAAATCAAGAAAACTCAGAAAAGACCCTACATTTCAAATGCTTCCATTCAGAAGTAGTTTGATTTTGAACATGAAAAGATGGAGCATTTGGGATGAACTTACCCATTGAATAAGATTCTGTTCTTCACTAGGTCTTGAAGTGTCGATGACTCGCCTTCCTGTGATGATCTCCAAGAAAACCACTCCAAAACTGTACACATCAGACTTGGTAGACAACTGGCCGGTTAAGGCATACTCGGGCGCACAATAGCCATAAGTTCCCATCACTCTTGTAGAAACATGATCCTTATCGCCCGTTGGACCTAGCTTTGCAAGTCCAAAGTCAGAGAGCTTTGGGTTGAAGTCTTCATCCAAAAGTATGTTAGATGCTTTAAAATCACGGTAGATCACCGGGGGATTAGCTGTTTCGTGCAAGTACTCCAGCCCCCGTGCTGCTCCCTGCGCGATTTTCATCCTCGTGTTCCAGTCAAGAGGCGGTTTGTCTGAACCAATATCAAGAAGGTGGTCTTCAAGTGAGCCTTTAGCCATGCATTCATACACTAATATCCTCTGATTACCATCACAGCAATATCCAACCAATTTGACTAGGTTATTGTGATGAAGGAGGCTCAACATCAGAACCTCAACAAGGAATTCTCGGTTTCCCTGAAAGCCATTCCTGTCTAACTGCTTAACTGCCACATCCTGAAGTACAATGTGAAATGAGAGAATGAAAGCAAGTGAAATGGAATCAAATGTATGAAGTTAACTACGTCGTATGTACCATGTTTCTGTCTTCAAGACGAGCTTTGTAAACCCGACCAAAACCCCCTTCACCAATTAAAAACTCGGAGTTGAAGTCATCAGTGATATGGCATAAATCTTTGTATGTGAAAATCTGAGCTGAGATATTCTGCTTTCCTATTTTCTCGATTTCTTCTTTTATGTATTGCTTCCTGCTGCTATCTGCACAAGTACAAATCTTTCATGTAATATTTCTACAAATACTTAACATTTGATAAACATCAAGGTAATCAAATGAATGCCAGCAAAATATGTATGCAAATCTTGGCAAAAAGGAAAAGGCATTGATATCAAATGTATGACCAAGAATTCATCTCCAACAGACATCAAGAATGAAAGATTACCTGTTTTAAGTGAAAGATTAGCGAACGAACCTAGAGTTCTTTTTTCATCTTTGTCCCTGGCACTCCTTCTGAAATCATCAATGCTGTTTCTCATCGAAGCTTTGCCTATCTTTTCTCGTGTCATGCAACACGAAAAGCAGATCATCTTTTTCCTTTCTTATGTCAGCCAAATCATATTTAGATCCCAAACACATGAAGCTGAAATGATTAAGGATATCTGTCTCCTTCAAGAAGATCAAAACAGGAAGATGACTCCAACCCAAAATCAAGGACAGGAATTATTCGATTAGTCCTCGAAAGGGCCAGTTTTTTCTTCTGGCCTCTCAAGAAAATTTTGTCAGGGCCAGTTTTTTTTCCTTCTTCTTTTCCTGCCCCTGCAAAATCAATGTTTTTTCCAGACTTGGGATGGAAGTTTGTCAAGGTGTCGAATCTCCTGATCGTACAAAAAAACTGCAGGAAAAAACACAATTTGCTCCAATGTTCCATGAACCAATCTTTTTATCTCCATGTAATGTGGAGCTGTTTTTCATGACAAACCTGAGTAGTTTTTTTTTAGTTTTTTTAATGCAGACAATCTTCCTTAAAATTCTCTGTGGTCATATGGTGATGTCTGTTTTTAACATAAAATTCCTCTCAACATCTAAAACTTATGCATAGGAGGTCCATAGATGCACATATAAGGCTTTATAAACTAGAAAACTGAAACAGCAAAATTTCAAAGCCATGATGAAAGTATTTATAGGCTTCTTCAACCAAAACCTGGCTGTGCCACAACACAACATGCACTGTTTCATAAACCAGAAAATAATGAAGCAACATGACAACGATACGAAGATTAGCACAAAATTTTCTCATATGATTGGATCTCAAACTTCTTAGAGTTACAGCACAAAACAAATGCCACAAGGGGCCAGCTAACAAAGTTTAACAATTCTATTTCAAGAACCAAAACAAAAAGGTAAGTCTAAACTGCCTATTCTCTGCATCAGAGCAAGGTAAGTCTATGTAGTAACAAAAAGGCAACAACAGCTGAAAATGTCTGATTCTTCAATATGTTTGAATAACTGAACCAAGGCTCATATTCTTGACTGTGAGACTAAAGGATAAAAATGGTTGCAGGTCCTTTTCCTTGGATGTATAACAGTCGAGTAAGCATCATCGTATCCCTCTTTGACCGAGTTCAGGATTTCAGGACAGCCTGCTGAATTGTATCCTAAATTCTTGGCAGAGAACACTGAAGTAAGAACAGGTAGATCATCTTTTGCTTTACGAGGGAATCCAGGGGGAACATCGGCATCATATGTTTCCGTTTTGATCTGAACAACATTGGAAGCAGCATTAGCATGCAGTTTGCAGCAGACAGTACAACTCATTTTCTCCTGTTTTGACCTATGAATCCTACGACAGAAGAGCGGTTTTGCAGTCCTGACTCCTTTCAACACCCCTGGAAAAGACTTAACAGGAACAAGAACAGATCCATTCCACCATTTCTTGTAAATGATGCTCAAGTCTCCTTCAAACTGCCTAGGTGGGAGATACAAGCTAAACTCACTAGGAAAAGGCCTGCTGTAATCATCCCAAGCAGCTGCAGCACAATCACTCGGACGAGGAATCAAGGCTGGAAGATCCTGATCCAACCCGAACTGCATTGCCACACGATGCGGCTGGTAAGGTTCATTTCCATCAGTTCCAACAAGAACACTCTCCCTCAAACACCTAGCATAGGATTCCAACGATTCATCCAAAAACTTCCCTGATTCGCTCACACGAACTGATTTTTCCTTCTCATTGTAGAACTTGGGAAATGACCATTCATCAATAGCTAGACAGTATGGCCTCCAAATGAAAACATCCCCACAAGAGTTGATAATCGGCCTAACATTCCCAATATCCTCTCTTCCCAAACCGTTCCAACGCTCAGCTCTCACCTTACCGGCTTTCAAGATATTCGGCTTAGGCTGGAAAACCAGAAACCTCTCCCACACCCACAGCTGCACGAATTGGAACGGCGCCCAAAGGCTAAAGAACATGATGTTACACATCTTTTCCTCACCCTGATCCTCATTCTTTTTCTCCCTCTCAATCTCATCCTCTTCTAAAGAGGATGCAACAGCCATTGTAACTTTCAGAATCCCCAAATCCCTATAGATATTTGCTAACACAGTAGGTGCTAGGGCAACCCTCTCCCCTCTAGACAGATTAACAGCAATAGGAAAAACATGCTCACCAATCCTATCAACTTCATTCCCAGGCAACACAAATCTTGAAATCCAAAGACACAGAAAAGCTACATGCTCAATTGAACCACCAGATTTCATAAAGAATTCTAACCAGTTATGATGGCTGCGCAGAGATGCCGGAATTTTCCTCAACCTCCCTTCAGCCTCCACCATGTCTGCACCAGAAACCGGCGAAAAGGCAGAGCTTCCAAGAACAGAAAATCCACCAAGAACTGCCATGTCTTCCAAAGTTATCGTTGCTTCACCCCATGGGAACACAAAAGTGTTCGAATCAGGGCACCACCTTTCAGCAAATCCATAGATGAGGTCATCATTCTTGAAAAACACGTTCTTTGAGAACTGTATAGCATCAAAAATCCCAGCTTTTTTCCACAAATCTTGGTACTTGGCCTGCAATTGATCAACCCATGTCGCCCATTTCTCCTGCGGGTCCCTCCAACCATTGAAATCAACAGCCATCGGCCAGCTGCATTTGGGAGAAAGAAAGGGCTGTTGGAAGCTTGAAGAAGAAGCTCCCATGGCAGCTTCAGTGGCCTTCAAGAAACGGGCTTTCTTCCTGAATGGAACCCCACCTGTGGCACCACACATAAACTCTTCTCTAACTTCAATCATCTCCACCATTGTCACCAGAAATCTCTCAAGAAAAAAAGGTGATTTTTTCTAGAGAAAATTTACCCCCTTTTGCACTGTTCTGCTTCAGTATGAGCAGAGTTGCTTTTTGCTAGTACATGAGAGATGTGAATACATGTGACAAAAGGCTGGAGTAGGACAAAAAGTGATACAGTACTCCAAGAATCAAAATAATTTCGTACTAGTACTGCAGAAAGGAAAAAGTGGAGATTGGAAAGCAAGTTTTGGTTTTAGCCTCTCTAAAATTAAAATTTATAGTTTTATAAAGTTTCAAACCGAACTAGACAAATTGGAAAGAGAGGAAAATGATAAACTTACATTGTTCGTATGTTACTTATTAATTGTTTATTCAGCTTGTTGGGCCATAACATTGGGCTGGATGGAGGCTGGATCCCAATCTCCTAGGATTGTTTTTGGACCGTAGGCTGAGTAGGCGGGGTGTCAGATTTGGTTTGGGAAAGTGGTTTTGTGTTTGGGAAAGGGGAGACAAGAACGTTTTCTTTCCCTATATTTCAAAATCTTCCATAAAATCTTCCCAGTTTGTTTCATCGGAGAAAACCAACTGCAAATCGATGGGTATATCATTCCAAGTCCACGAATCCGTCTCCGTTCCATAAGTACTCAGTGGCGACGACTAGGTTTTAGTGTTTTCCGGCGAAGACTTCAATCTCAGGTGGTTTCATTTTATATTCTGTCAATCACTTCGATTAAGGATTTGTATTCAGTCTCCTATTGTGAGTGACAACTGGGTCATTTCAGATTAGGTTAACTCATCTGCGACGGCTTATATTTCAACGGAACCCGGGGCCGACTTCTATTTATCAGGTGGGTATCTTCAGTCTACTATTGTTAGTAACGGATTTAGGGTTTATATTTAATGGGTTTTGTTTGATTTGAATGTGGAATAAGTATTAGGGTTGAGGTTTATAGGGCCAGTATTTGAATCTGGATTAGGGGTTAGGGTTTGTAATTATTTGGTGGTTGTGGTTATATTTGAATCTGGATAAGGGTTAATTAGGGGTTAGGGTTTATAATTATTTGGTTGTATTGTTTCACAACTTTTCGCTCGATTTAATTCTTAAAATGAAGGTTGTTAGGAATGATGTGAGCTGGTGAGAGAGGTTGACCTTTGAGATAACTGCTTTGTCATGCCATAGGTTAGAATAACTGAAAGGTCAAAAGTCAGAACCAATTCCAAACACTAATTCCAGTTTAGATGACTTTGATTTAAAATGTTTAGGATTATCTTTCTGCCATCTTATTAAGAAGGTGCTCAGCGTAGGTAGATTACTTGTAAGAAATGTTAGGGTATCCATCAAGTATGTGTCATCTGTTTTGAATCCCTAAGTTTGAAATTTTTAAACGAAATCATCACCTGCTCACTCGCAAATCTGCAGGAGTCAGATTAATTAGTATTTGAATTTGGATTTGGACCAGGAGACAATGTCTGGGAATATCGATGGTGCTGATGTGAATGTGAGTAATGTTGTTGAGGAGTGCATAGTGGCTGCAGGGAAGAATGTCATTGATTTGGATGAAGAGGTAACGGTTGGTGTGGAAGATTCAGGTAATGGAGTCATTGTTGCTGCAGGGAATGGAGTCATTGTTGCTGCAAGGAATGGAGTCATTGTTGCTGCAGGTGATTGTGTGGACGGGGATGGAATGTGTGAAGTTGAAACTGAAATAGAAGATACAGACGATGAGAATGAGAAGAATGAGGAGAATGTGGAGGTTCCAGAGGTTGCTGATGGAATGAGTGAACCAGAATATACAGTTGAAGATGAGGACGAGGAAGATGAGGAGTGGTATGAGAACGAGGAGCAGGTTCCAGAAGTTGAACCTGTCACCCGAGGCGAGGAGGTAGAAACAGTAAATGGTGGTGAAGATCATACAGAAGAAATTGCGGCGCCTACTAAGGGCATGGAGTTCGAATCTGCCCTATCGTTTGTAACCCATATCCATCGATATGGGTTCGCTAATGGCTTCCAGGTCAGAATCAGGGACTCGTGCAAATCCAAGTCAGCAACAGTTGATTTAGGAAAGAATGTCGGTTATGCGGCACGCGCCCGGGTTCATTGCCTTGCCAACGAGGAACATTACAGCAAGTACGTGAGACTCACCCTTGAATGTAGCAAAGCTGGAGTGAACCCGGTTACTAAAATTGGTAGACGCCGCAGCCACTCATGCAGGACACAGTGTATGTTCAGAGTGTATGCCACCAAGTCGGTGGTGGATGGTAATTGGAAGATTGGTAGATGTGTTGTGGAACACAATCACGATTTGTGTGTGTCTAATTCTAGGTTTCTGCCCAATTACCGTAAGATTTCCCCCGGGGATGCAAAGATAATACTGGAAAATGACGCAGCAGGGGTAAAGATTGGTAGTAACTATCAAGTGTTTGTGGTTAAGTATGGTGGCTGCGCTGGTGTGCCATTCACAGAACGAGACTTGAGGAACCTTGTAAGGGGAAACGGTAGGCGGCAAGTTGAAGGTGGTGACTTCAATGCTATGGAGAAGCACTTCTGTGAAATGAAGCAGAAAAATCCTACTTTTTACTACGAGTATGACATTGATGAGAATGGAGTACTTAGAAATGTCTTCTGGGCCGATGGTAGAAGTAGGGCTGCAGCAAAAGAGTTTGGTGATACGGTGTCCTTTGACAGCACATACGTGACCAATAGGTATCGGATGCCCTTTTCACCGTTCATTTCAGTGAATCATCATGGGAATTCTTTACTTCTGGGATGTGCACTGATAACCATGGAGGATGCTAAAAGCTATGAATGGGTCTTTAAAGCTTGGCAACGTTGCATGGGAAGGGCACCAGTTGGCATTATAACTGATCAATGCAAAGCAATAGGTACGTTAAGCTGTATAATGTTCTGTACATGCTGAGAATAATGTGAATTGATTTTTAGTATGTTGAAAGTGTGGTTAAAGTGTACTGCATTGTGAGTATGTCGAAAGTGTGTTGTAAATGTACTGGATTATGGGCATGTTATTTGTGTAGTGGATTTTGAAGTTAGTGAACTCCAGTTAGTTTTCGTGTCGTTAAATAAATGTTAACATAACATCGTTATAGTGTATGTCAGGAAATATTTCCCCACACTGAGTTGATGGTTTGAGAAACTCTTGAAATCTGATGAATCATAGTGATTTGTGGCTTATGAAATCTGAGTCAGTTGATTATGTGAATCATCCTGATTTTACTGGTTTTTTGTTTATAGTTATTATGTTCACTATAGGTGTTGATTGATTATTTGATGTGAAAATTGATGAGCAATATAACAATGTGAAAATATGTTAATGTATGTCAGCCAAGGCGGTTAGGACAGTGTTTCCTGATACAAAACACCGGTGGTGTATATGGCATATCAAGAGGAATCTGTGCAAGAACATGGGCAGTGCTAGCAACTGGGTGGAGATAAACTCAGAATTCCGTAAACTACTTAGCCATATGATGACAGTGTCGGAATTCGAGGATGGGTTGAAGGCCTGGGGTGAGAAGCACAAACTGGAATCAAAACTGTGGTTCAAGGATTTGTTAAAGGACAGAAAGAGGTGGGCTCCTGTGTACTTCAAGAACGATTTTTGGGCTGGCATGTCGAGCACCCAACGGAGTGAGGGTATGAATCACTTCTTCAAAGGGTATGTGACTCCGGACACTACACTGAAGGTGTTCCTTGATCAGTATGGTCTGGCTGTAGAGAAAAGAGCCAATGAGGAGAATACACTGAAGTTCAGCAATGCTTATCGGACTTGGAGTACCACGACGAAGCACGAGTTTGAGGTCGTATTTCAAGAGCTTTTTACATCTTCTAAGTTCTTAGAGATCCAGGAGCAGATTGAAATGCTGCATTATGCGAATGGGACGATGATTTCTCGGAACGATGATGAGGTGAAGTATGAAGTTGTGATGAGCAAGATTTTTCATGGGGTGTCTAGGAGAAGGAAGTTTGTAGTCTGCCTTGACAAGGCAACAATGGATATGAGGTGCGAGTGTAAGAACTTTGAGTTCAGGGGTATACTCTGCAGCCACGCGATGAACGTAATGGTTTTGGAAGGCATCGATGTTGTTCCTGAGAAGTTCTTGTATTCAAGGTGGAGGAAGGATTTGCCCAGGGAGTATTTGAAGGAGAAGTTGCCATACAAAAATCTGAAAGGCAATGAAACAGAGGCAATGAAGAGGTATGCTCAGATGGCAAAGGCGTGCTCTAGGGTGTGTTTGTCAGCCATGCAGGAGGAGTTTGTGTTCAGGTTAGTGATGCGGGAGCTTGGTAAACTTAGCTTAGATGTTCAGTTCAAAACCACTTCAAGCACTATTGTTAGCTCAACTATGGGAGGAATTGGAAGGGTTTATGGCAGAAAGGGTAGAGATAAGGAACCCGAATCTGGGGATCCAAGAGAGGAAGATGAGACCGTACGCGTGAAAGATCCGCTGGATCGTCGAGGCAAGGGAAGAACTCCAACTAAGAGGAAAGGGGCGGATTTGGACAAGAAAATATCCGGGTCCCATAGGAAAGGTGCCAGTAAAAAGAAGCAGCGTGGAGATGCGCCAGTCGGAACACCCGAGGAAAGGATTGTCATGCCACAGGTATGTTCTGGAGATAAAGTTTGAATACATCATATGTGATGTCGTCGTGTTCTTCATTGAACCATGAACTACGCTATATGTTTGTACCTCTTTGTTGTAGGTTTCTGGTGTGTTCGGCTATGATCCCCTCAGTGGTGTGCAGATGACGCAGCCTACCCCATTCTGGGTGCCACCGTTTCCATTTTCTGTGTCTGAGCCCAAGCCCCAGTAGCCAGCCTTCAACATCCTCTTAACGGAGCAAGGATGTGCGGGCAGGGGATGCCTTCCCAAGGATGACTCAGTGAGGTCGATTATTTCACATGCTTGCCTTATTTTTCCTGATTTGGTGCTTGTACATTGCAACATGAAACTTGGTACTAATTATTAAGTCGAGCCTGTGTATGCTCGCTCTGTGATTTTGTTGCCGACCGTGTTTTGGGCAATTAGATGTTTCTGTTGCATCTTTTGTTTCTGGCAAGCTGTAGTTTGTGTTGTTATTTGTGTTTTGGGGAGAATTGTTTTAAGTAATAAGTATTTTGTAATAATACTTGGTGTGTAAGGTAATAAGATGTTGGTACCGGATTCTAATGTCATTCTTATTTCTTAGCATCCTTGGATTCATCTACTTTTTTTTTTTGGTTTTTATAGGTGTTCTTGAACCAGAAGCACACAACTTTTAAGTAAATGATTTAGTAGACCCAAAAATCCAAATACTTATAGTATAAACTGTAGATAAATCACGTCGTTAGTAGACACTGGACATATTTACTTTGGATTTTTACACAAATGCAGTTACATTGGATTTTTCCATGTTATGGGGCACCCGAATCGGCATATGACATTGGCACACAGAATCATATGAATAATGATACATACTAACCAAAACTCAAGCAAACATATCAGAATTTAGGTCAATAAGGACACAGATTCAAAAACCAAATTCAGGGTTCAATTTGAATATAAGCAAACCATCTTCAAAACGAAAACTTATAAGCAAACCATCTTCAAAACAGTGAAGACTTATCCGCAAACCATCTTCAAAACAAGGAAAGCACTAATCCATAGAGACCTGAGTTTGTCAAGTGAACTCAGACATGTGTTGACGCAGCTTAATTCTGTTCAAAGCCTCGCTGGCCTTACAAACATTGGAAACGTTGTAATTCACGCAGACGGCTTCGGTTTTGGATCTTACTTTCTCATGCTCCTTGTTCACCAATGCAGCTAGTAGGTCAAGGCGTTTGTTAAGATCGCGGTATGCCCTGGAGACATCATCCTGTGAATATATTGAAACTATTACATTTAGCGAGGGCCGATGAACTAGTTCATTAACTATGATTTTGAAATTCAATCAAAGATTTCATACTCTTACCTTTCCGACCTTCAGGAAAAAATCTGCATCGTGTTGGGCATCCGCCTTCATACGTTTAACATAATCATCCACCCGTTGATACATCTCTGCTAGCGCTGATAATGACGGAAAATAAATGTAAATGTAAACTAGCAATAAGTTTTTGTTCCATCGTATTGATTTTGTTGTTGTCAACATGGGATTAAGCTATGTAATGAATGTAGAACCTGTTGGTAGTTCTGCTGCCGCTTCCTCAGCACTCTTCAGAAACCGCCGATGACTGGCTTCTAGTTCGTCTGCCACCGCTGGAGTCGCCATCATATGGAAATTGTAATTGTGAAATCGAAAGAGTAATATTTTTGGGCTACAGAGCTATGATAAATGAAAGCCGAATCTGTCAGATACAGTATTGGCCTGGGAAATTGGGATCGCACTCGTGAAGAGGTCAAGATTTTTGGTCAATGAAGGCAACTACATGTTATTTTAAAGTAAAATGAAAAAGTGAAATGTAGTCATGCAACTCTAACATTATTACAATTGTACAGTGAACATGAAATTCATAGGAAACTATCTCAATTGAAACAATTGGCCCTTTTTGAAGATGAGCCCTTGATTGTTTAAATTCGAATTCATGTTGGACGCTAAATGGTTAGACACGAAGGGTTTAAGGAAGGGTTAAATTAAATCAGTTCAATTACATAAACTTACTATAGACAGAACTTCAACTTGAACAATCAGATCAATTATATGAAAGTAAATTTTATTCCGTTTTAGTACATTATGTGTCCTTAATAATAAAAAGTTTTATATCAACGGAGTTAGTATTCGATTGAACTAATAAATGATTAATCAAACATAAACAAATTATTGATAATGTTTAAACGAAGTTGTTGTATAGTCTGAAACTATTGATAATGTTTATATATGAGGTAATAAATTTATTACCTTGGTTGAAATTATAATGATTTTATTCATATTGTAAATATGTAATGTAACAAATTTCATAATGTATTTAAAATGATTTGAAATAGTTTTCATTTGAGCTAAAGATAATTTGTTTTTATGATGATCCAAATTTTCTCTACTGTACCTTTCTGTTGGCGCCCAACTTTTCACACTGGCGCCTAATCCATTCCTCCCGCCCCCCAAATTCCCGCCCAAACTTTGGTCAGTTTTCCCGCCCCCCAAATTCCATTCCTCCCGCCTAACAAGGACCTTAATTATAAATGTAGTAGTTGCCCATAGTTTCAGACAACTTATAATACACATGATGGCTCCCGTATCCGACCGGAAGCGTAAGTCGCCGGAATTAGGCAGTCCAGAGGTTGTTACAATTTCACCGACTTCCCTTCAGGCACTTTACAGTGAAATGGCGGGAGACTATCAAAGGCTGAAGAATGAGGTGCGAGAGCTTTTCAGGCGAATCATCGAAGCGGGTGAAGGGATGATGGTGAAACAGCAATTAGTGGCTGCACCTCCATTGTATAAGCTTCTTGAGTCATACGATGAGCAGGTTTTATATTCCAAGCTAGCACCCCCGAAAGTAATGAGCAGAAAGAGGCTGGTGATGGAGACACCTTCTCCAGTGAAACATTCTCAATCAGACTCAACCCCATCCCCTGTAACGAAATTTGAGTAGTTATTGTGCCATTTTGGGTTCCATTTTAGCTAACCTCATCAATAGTCTTGGGATGATTTGGTTAAGTCATGTAATCTGGAATTCAATCATGGAATAAATGGAGCAAATTCAGTCTTGTGATGATTTTGTACTATTGATTGATTTGAGTTAAGTGAAAAAGGAATCAAGTCAAAGTTTTTAAACTTATTTAGAACGAAAAATAAATTCATATAACTTTTGCTAAAGTTAGCCAAAATACATAGAACGTGATACAACGACGCATCATCACTTGATACAGGCAACATAGAACAGAACAAACAAAAGTTGTCCGGGCGAACATCCATGAGTTCCTCAAGGAACGCAAAAGGGGATGATCGCAACAAAATCAAGACGCGAACAACTAACGTCCTTCTAGCTGTTATACCTAAGAGGAGGCTTTCTTAACAGAAAGCACTGGAGGTGGCGCAAGCATGTTGAGACGTTGTGGAGCCACATTCCAAGGAGATGCCGGGTAAGGCGGGGGTGGCTGAGGGTCCTCCTCGTCTACGAGAACGAAGCGACCACGGCGTGCAATGTCAGCTTGACCCTCCAGCATCATCAGATGATTAGCTCCGGCCTGGAAATCGACCTCGTCGTCAGAGACAACGATGACATCTGGCTCATCGTCGTCGGAAATGACGATCACGTCTGGGTTTCCTTTGATAACAGAAACTCGTGTCGCTGTCATTGGCTTGTTGCGGCTCTGTTTTGCCTTGCTCTTCTTGAAGGTCTTGGTAATCGGAGGAACGGCAAAGGTTCTGCGCGGGACAGATCTTCCACTCGAAGCAACGGTGGGACGGGAAGGAGTTTTGGTGTTTCTGATAGATTTGGTTGGGCTGTTTTTGGGAGATTTACGTGGGACAGTCTCCAAAGAGACAAGCTTGTGACAGTTTCTTGTGTGATACATTGTTGCGTTGAACTGGATGTAGTGAAAAAGATGTACTGGAAAAGGGTTGGGTGAGTATGATGACAGAAGGAATAAATTTATAGGCACACCATTAGGGCGCCAAAATCCAGGATACAAGAATAAAAATTGGAGCCACACAAAAATTAGGCAACTTCTATTTGCATGACCAAATATGGTCCGGCATTAGTAATTTGGTGCATTCAAATAGTAACCCTCAAAAATGATCCACCCAAGAATGTTTGATGGGTGTCGATATTTCACGCCATGTATTTTACTAAAACACGCCCTATATTTAAACATTTGTTTGATTATATTTTCAAATTTTATGATGTTGAAAAATGAAGAAATGTATTTAGACCGTGTTTGTACAACATTCAAACTTACTGTATGATCACCTGCTAACTTGGATATAAATAATACATAATATTCATTATGTTATACTAAAATGGGAATAAAAATTAAATTTTTTAGATTTGAGCATCATTAAAATGAAGTATCACAATTATAAATTTTTGGCACGCATCGAGCATAATAAAAATGAAGTATCACAATTATATTCATTCTCAAATGAGCATGGATTTTTCACCATTTCATCTTCATATGGTTAATTATGGACTAGATCTAGAATTCGAAGTAAAAAACACAAAAGTACAGAAGTTCATTTCTTTCGGCTGTATGTTTACTTGGCAGCTATGTGATACATTTCTAATCATACTGCAGTACAGTGTTAGCCCCCTTAAAAAGGTAGGGATAACATGGCACATTCAGGCACTTTCTACCTTTTGTAGGCTCTCCTTGAGGACTGAAGCGGCAAAACATGATGTGACAGGCGCCGAAAATGTTGGGATACAGACCAAGTGGCCAGTGCGAAACCCCAAACTTACAAAATGAAAAAAAGATTCCCTCAATTCCAAACTAGAATCAGATGGGAACCTAATTAATCCGTTTGAAACCAAACCAGTCCAGTCCAAATCGAGTTGGAGGTTAGATCGGTTTCTCCCAAATCTAAATTTGCCTACATGATCAATACTTGAATTAAACTATTTATTGTTTTAATATATGTAATTATGTCTAATGTTTGTTGAATTAAACTTTAATATTTAATTCGATTTAATTTTGATGCTACCAAAATCCGTCCGTCTCCGGGTTAACACTTGCCCGGGTCACTTTCTCGGCTGGTCCAGTACAATCCTGCAAAACAATCCCCGGGAAGCGTCCCGGGGAGGAAGCTCCGGCGTGATGATGAGATGGGGATAGTGGAGAAGGTAAACGTACGGATTGAACTCTCAATATAAGTAGAGAGATATAAGTCACATACCTTGTTCACTGTTTGAGTCGAGTATTTATAGTTGATACTGCTTGCTTCAGATAAGGGTCAGGACCACTTCTTTGTCCTTCCTTTTGTCCGGAAGCGCCTCTATCCGGGGAAAGGCGCTATACTCTTAACCCTGGGCCATGGGCCCCTAGTCCCGGCCCAGTATGGTATTGGGCCGGTATTATCACTAGCCCCCCAGACCAGTCTCCCGGGTTTTGCTACGCGGGGGATTGGTCTTTTGCGCTCCCTTCCATTATTATTTGGTAGGACCCTTCCGTGTTGGAATCAGTTTCAGACGCCGCCTCTCCGCATTCTGCATCGAACAGGGCCTCGTTTACCGTGTCGCGGTTGCTTTTCCTTCTTTTGAGGCGACGTTTTCTATTCACCTCCCTATATAAAGGGCCTGATCCTTCTTACTGGATTACTTTCTTCGCATAATTTCCAGACGCTCCGTTTTCCAGCCTTTCGCCTTTTCAGCCAAGTAAGCTCTTCTTCCTTCTTCCTCTTACTTTCATGGATTCCCCGCTCCACTCCGGTTCCTCCTTGAACACCGAGGAAGTTCAAGGCCAGTTTGAAGTCCAGTTCAGGGCGGCTGATAGCTTGGCCTCCTCCCCAATTTCTTCCCCGGATACTCATTCCGAGGCTTTGGGTACGCCCCGGGAACTAAACGCCCCGGACGCGTCGCCCTTGGGTGGGGAGGGTTCACACCCCTCCGGGCATCCTAGCCACCTCCGGGAGGGTCAGGATGAGGAGACGCTCGGTGAGGCGGGCGAGGATGCTCCCCGGGGTCCTACTCATGGAGTGAAGCCTTCGGGTCATAAGTTTTTAAATCTTTCCGGGCCTGCTCCTTCTCTAGATAGGGACGTCGTAGATTTAGTTAAACGCTGTTTTATTCCTCTTCCGTTGAATGCGTCTTTATCCAAACTCCTCCCGGGTACATCCGAGCGGGAAGTACCTTGCATTCCCCGGATTCACTTCCAATACGGGCTCAGCCTCCCCTTTCCTCCTTTATTCTCCGAGATCTTTGATTTCTATAGGATGGCCCCGGCCCAGCTTCACCCCAACGGGGTCGTATTGGTGCTGGCCTTCTTGGTCAATTGCGCGAGATGCAACATCTCCTCCTCCCTCCATCTCTTTCGTTCTTTCTACGCCCTTCGGCGTGCTCACGCGTCTTTCCCAGGGGTGTTTTCCTTTGTGATCCGCTCCGGGACAAAGGATTTTATCAGGAGTAAGCCCAGATCTGCCAAGGGGTATCTCGCGAAGGGTTTCTTCCGCTGCGATTCCCGGGCGTATCCAATGCCCCCCTGGAACGATTCCCTCGTTCCTGAGGACAAAAAATCCTTCTCCTACCTTCCCGCAGACATTTCCAATGATCATAACTTTCTTCGCCTCTCCCCCCTAGACATGGACGCCTTTTTTAAGACTGGGAACGCGGGCTATTATTGGCCCCGCGGGATATACCCTAGAGAACTCTTCTCCCTTCCCACCATCTCCGCTGTATGGCCGGCTGGAGGTGCCTATTAACGACTTTCTTTTTCTTTTTATATATATGTACATGTGCCTCATTCTGACCTTTTACCTTACTTGATTTCAGTTCAGCCAGCTTTACACGCGGACGTTACGCCCTTCAACAGGATGCCTTCCGGGGACCACAATCGGCAGAGAAATCCTCGTCCGGGAGCAGCTACTCCTGAGCAGCAAGTGGCCTCCCCGCCTGGTCCGGACGCCTCCGAAGGTCCTGAGTTCACACCCCAGGGGACCCGCCAGCAGCAATTGTCTTCTCAACAGAGAGCCCCAGGATCTTCCCCTAGCCCCGGGAAAAGGACTTTCATCCGGCATCCTACTTTCAGCGGTGGGGCTAGCTCTCGCTTCAAGCGGCCTCTGACCGACGATAAGGAAACTCCTCCGCCTTCTCGCCAAAGGTTAGAAAGTGCAACCCCGACTCCACCTCCTCCACCCGTGGACTCTCCTGTGCGGGATGATTCTCAAACTATCCCTGAGGGTAGGGAAGAGGTATGTTAAATCTTATTGCTCGTCATTATGTTTCTATTTTTCCAGGTAGCCTTACTCCTGCTTGATTTTCCAGACCACCACCTTCGCCAACTCGCTCCTGGCGGACTCCCAATTAGCCGATGCGCTCAACCGGACCTATTCTAAGTACAGCGCGGGCTTGTTTGCTAAGAAGGAGAGGGAGCTCCGCGACGCCCGGGAGAAGTTGGCCGAGAGGAACGACCTGGAAGCCCAGTTGGCGACTTCTCAAAGGAAACTCGCCGAGCGGGAGAAGAAGCTCTCTGAGAAAGAGGCGAAGCTGGTGGAGGTGGAGAAGAAATATTCTTCTCTTAAGAAGGACAAGAAAGAGGCCCAGCTCGAGGCCCTGGACGCTGTGGTCCGGAAAGTTCTCCATTCGGCCGACTTCGAGAAAAGACTGGAGGACATTGCCGTTGCAGCTAGTGAGGACGCTTGCCACGAGATGTACCGCAGGCTGCGGGGTTGGCTTCCGGGACCTGCTCGTCTCGAAGCCCAGGAATCCTATTATCGTCCCAAGGCAAGCGATCTGCTGAGCCACCGCTGGAGGTCTCTTCAGGAAGCCAAGCTGGAGAACCTGGTACCCCAACTATGGGAATCGCTTAAAATGTCTTCCCGGGCCCCTTCAGCCTCGGACATTAAGAAGATCAAGCTCCCGGGGACTAAAGAGACAGCCGTTCCTGAATCCCCCGGCCCAGAAAATTTCAATGCTTACGGGGTGGTCCCTGAGACGCCCCACTGGGCTGACAGTTATCAGGAATTCTGCGCTATTCCTGATAACTTCGGGTACCAGGCTGTCCTTGAGGAGAATACCGGTGCTTACACCGTGGGACTTCCGAGGGGGCACGATGATCTGCTGTATCAATCCCGGAAGGCTGTCCGGAAGGTGGGATTTCCTGAGTGCCCGGAGGACGAGCCAAAAGTGGACGCCCCCGCCTACTATGGCCCCTTCTGGTCTGAGGAGGATGTGGCCGAACTGGAGAGGAGATGGAAGAGAGCTCATGCTACCCCGGGAGGAAAAGACCCTGCTGCGGATGATGTATTTCCCTAGACTCCAGTTTTCCCTTTTGTAGTTTTCAAGTGTGTTTTTTTTTTTGTAATCTTCCTCCCCGGGAGGCATGTGTAGAACTTTGGCCTCAGTGCCCGTTTTGATTAATATAAGTTCTGCCTTTTGATAAAATCACTCATTTTTTGTAGACCGAGCGCCCCTTAAAGGGAACTCTCCCGCGCGGGTCTGTGCCTTACGTTTTTGCTCATCCTAGTAGTTCTTCTGGTACCTACTTCTCACTCCCCCGCGCTGGATGCCTCCAATGTTCTTTTCTTCAAAGAAAACTAGCTCATTGGAGGTTTGGGGGTGACCAGGCCACCCGGGCATTGGCCGAGGCAGGGCTGGACTGCTTTCTCCAGGAGTTTGGAACGATCCGAGCCCTGGTATTATTTCTTAAGGCGGTCGAGGCCAAGTTCGGGTCTTTAAATCAATGTTTCGACCTTGCCTCCGATCATATGCGGGAAGCCTTAAACTCCCACCAGACCATTGCCGAATTGCAAACCCTTCAGGACAACTCTCGTCGTCGCACCGCCCGGGAGCTTGGTATGGTGTGGGGTGAACTAGAGCGGGCGCAAGAAAAACTCCGGACATTGGAAACCCGCTCCGCTCAGAATCGTCTTCTGTGTGATTTCGAGAAGGAGAATCGATCCCTTACCCATAGAAATAGGGTCCTCCAGGATGCTTTACTGACCATCCGGCTATCTTATCACCTTCTGGGACTTAGAAATGGCATAGTTGGGGTGTCTCCTCTTACCGATATTCCGACCGGGGTTCGCAGAACAATTGAACGTATGGAGGCCATGCCGAAAAAGTTTGGTGAGGGGGCTCCTAATCACAAGGCCTATCTGGATGCCGTGGAGTGGCATACCAAGATAGCCGCAGGAGTGGCAGAGCCCTATCCTTCTAGCCTTCGCCGGGTCCCCGCTCGAGTGGAGGTGGATGTGGCATATGAACGGTACGAGGATATGACCGTGTCTATTGACCCGGAGGAGGTAATTCGTCGGATAAGGCGCATCCGGGAAATTGCTGACTCGGGTGTTACCACAAAGGGAATGAAAACCGCAGAAGGTACCCGCATCAGCCGAGAAGAGAAAGGTAAGAGTGTAGCAGACTTGTTTCCTAATTACAAGTTTGTTACGTCGGCCGGGGTAAGGAGGATGCGCTTGGCAGAGCCACTTCCGGAAGGGTCCGTGGTTATCCCTATCCCAGAATTGAATGAAGAAGACGCCGCTCAATTGGAGGAGGAGCTTGCGTTCAATCAGGCTCCGGATGCCCGTTTCGCCGAAGATCTCCTGTCTTCTCAGTTCTTTGGAGGGGGTTTCCGCCCGGGTAACCCTGAGGGTGCTTCCGGGTCAGGCCCCAAGTGGGTGTAATCGATACATAGATAGGGGAACCTGTATGCAAAATACTATGTAATCGTTCTTTTGTGATATGACCGCATGTCCATGCGATGTATAAAATTCTTTGTAATAGTTTCTTTGCAATATGGGCGCATGTTCATGCGACTCAAAGATTGAATAAAATTGCCTTTTTGAAAATAAAAAGAAACCCTTCTCATTAACTCTTTCTTGTAACCTTACATCTCTTGGCCCCCGGGCTTCATTCAAGCTCCGGGTCCACTTTAGCGGGGCACCCTAATGGGAGCTACCCATGGGTCCCTTTTTGCAAATCTTCCTTAAACCCAGAACAACGCTAAATGTCGGGTTTTCTCTCCGGGCATATTCATGCTTCCGGGGAGGGGTATATCCATACCTGGCATATTCATGCCTAGCATATTCATGCTTAGCGTATTCACGCTTCTGGGGGGGCATATCCATACCTGGAATATTTATGCCTAGCATATTCATGCTTTAGTGGCCGTGGTACGATGCGGGGCGTTCTACTTCCCGTAAAACCTTCTCAGGTTAGCTACGTTCCACCTTCTGGGGATCTCCTTTCCCTGTTTGTCCTCCAGCACATAGCTCCCTCCCGGGTATGCTTCCTTAATCTTGTACGGCCCTTCCCAGTTGGGAGCCAGCTTCCCTTCCGGGGATTGGTGGCTCTTATCATTCCTTCTCATCACCCAGTTTCCCGGGGTAAAGACTTCCTTTCGCACCCTTCTGTCGTGATACCTTTTTACTCGCTCCTTCACCTTGGCTTCCTGAAGTGCTGCATTCTCTCGCTTTTCTTCCAGGAGGTCCAAGTCAAGGCGCCGTCCAGCGTCTTCTTCTTCCGGGCGCTGATGCTGCGTTCGAGGGCTCGGAATCCCTATTTCTGCGGGTATTACTGCCTCCGACCCGTACACCAAGCAATACGGAGATTCCCCGGTAGCTGAGCTTTCTGTAGTCCTGTGGGCCCAAAGAACGCTGGGTAGCTCCCAGATCCAATTTCCCCGCGCGCCTTCCAAGCGGGTTTTCAGTCCTTTGATGATGGTGCGGTTGGTGACCTCTACTTGCCCGTTCGCCTGGGGATGGTATACCGACGTCAACTTCTGCTCTATACCATACTTAACACACCATGATTTAAAAGGATCATTCTCAAACTGCGCCCCGTTATCCGTTACTATGACCTTCGGGATACCAAATCGACAGATGATGTTCTTCCAGCAAAATTTGACACAAGTTAGCCCCCTTATGTTGGTGAGCGGTTCTGCCTCCACCCATTTGCTGAAGTAGTCGATCGCCACAATCAAGTACTTGGCTCCTCCCGGGGCAGTCGGGAATGGTCCAACCAAGTCAATTCCCCATCTGCTGAACGGCCACGCACCTGTGATTCCGACCAGTTCTTCCCGAGGAACGTGGATTAGCGGGGCAAACGTCTGGCATGCCAAGCACTTCTGTATATGTTCTTCCGCATCCTTAAACAATGTTGGCCAATAATACCCCAGCCTCAAGATCCTCCTAGCCACCGTGCGAGCTCCCTGATGGCTGCCATTAGATCCCTCATGCACCTCCCGGATAAGGTGCTGACCTTCTGTTCTTTCCACACATTTGAGCAGAGGTTGGAGGTATCCTCTCTTGTACAGCTCCCCTTCTTGGACCACATATTTCGGCGCCTTAACCCTCAGCTTCCGGGCCTGGGCCTTATCCTCCGGGGTGGTTCCTTCTTCGAGGTACGCCCGCATGGGCGCGATCCAGGATTCTTCCTTGTTTACCAGCATTACTCGATCATTCTCCTGGTAACTCCTTCTCCCTAGTACCTCCAAGTACAACTTTTGGCCGGGCTCAGGTTTTAATTCTGAGGAAGCCAACTTGCTCAAAACATCTGCTTTACAGTTCTTCTCCCGGGGAACTTGAACCAAGTTAAAAGTTTCAAAACCGGCTATCAGAGGCTTTACCGCTTCCAGGTACTTTTGCAGGCTCTTCTCCCGGGCTTCATATTCTCCCTTTACCTGCTGCACCACAATCTGAGAATCGCTGTGTGCCGTGATAGTTTTAATGCCCATCTCTTTTGCCAACCTTAACCCCGCGATCAGCGCTTCGTACTCGGCTTCGTTGTTGGTTGTTTTGAAAGTGAATTGAACTGCGTAGGGATACTCCTTCCCTTCCGGGCTGACTATCAGTACTCCCGCTCCGCTGCCCCCGGAGTGAGCCGATCCATCCACATACAACTTCCAGGCCGGGTCTGTCTCCGCTTTAGCCATGTTCTCCGGAGTTTTAGGCGCCTCTTGTTCCTCATTTACCCTTGCTTCTGATTCCAACAAGAAATCCGCTAGGGCCTGACCCTTGATAGCCTTTCTTGGTTCATATCTGATTTCATACTCTCCCAACTCTATAGCCCATTTCATCATCCTCCCTGATGCCTCTGGTTTGAACATGATCTGCCTTAGCGGATAATTGGTAAGGACCACTATGGAATGCCCTTGAAAGTAGGGTTTAAGCCTCCTTGAAGCATGCACCAACGCCAGGACCAGCTGCTCCAACTCGGTATACCGGGTTTCTGCCCCCCGAAGTGCCCGGCTAACAAAATAGATTGGGTGCTGCTTCCCCTCCTCCTCTTTGATTAGCACAGCACTTACTGCCTCCCGGGATGCCGCTATATACAGAAAAAGCTCCTCCCCCGGGAATGGTTTCTTCAGAGTTGGCAGCTGTTGAAGGTGCACCTTCAGATTTTGGAATGCCTTCTCACATTCCCCGGACCACTCAAACGTCTTGGCCCTCCTGAGAATATTGAAGAAAGGCAACTGCCTATCCGCCCCCTTTGACAGGAATCGACTTAGAGCCGCTAGGGACCCGGTTAACCGCTGAACTTCCTTCACCGACTTTGGGGAGGTCATTTTGGCTATGGCCTCCACCTTTTCCGGGTTAACATCGATGCCCCTGCTTGACACCATGAAGCCTAGGAACTTCCCCGCGCCTACTCCGATGGTGCTTTTGGAGGGGTTCAACTTCAGATTGCTCCTCTCTAGCTTCTCAAACATCTCTTCCAGGTCATTTAAGAAAGCCCCGTAAGCCCTGCTTTTTACCACCATATCGTCAACATACACCTCCATGTTCCTTCCCACCTGATCCTTGAAAAGCTTGTCCACCATCCTCTGGTAGGTAGCCCCCGCGTTCTTCAACCCGAAGGGCATCTTCTTGTAGCAAAAAGTTCCAAAATCGGTGATGAAGGAAGTTTTTGCCTTGTCTGCTTCGTACATCTGCACTTGGTGATAACCTTTGTGCGCATCAAAGAAGGCTAGCACCGAGTAGCCCGCGATGGCTTCTGCCAACCGATCCAGGTTTGGGAGAGGATAACTATCTTTGGGGCAACACTTATTCAAGTCTGTAAAGTCAATGCACATGCGCCAGCTGCCATCGTGCTTCTTGACTAAGACCGGATTAGCTATCCATTCCGGGTAAATGATTTCCTCGACCACCCCGGCTTTCTCCAACTTCTTTACTTCATTCTTTATAAATTCTGCTCTTTCCGGGGCTACAGGTCTTTTCTTCTGCCTGATTGGTTTTGTTGCCGGGCTTATGTTCAGCTTGTGCACCCCCAACTCCGGCAACACTCCCACCATGTCCTCCGGGCTCCATGAAAATACTCCTTGGTATCTGGCCAGGAGTTCTTTCAGAGCGCTCTTTACTTCGTCCGGGAGGTCTTTACCCACCGTGACCGTCCCTTTGTCCGCCACCTGCATCTCCTCCAGCTCCTGCCGGGGAACATCTCCGTGTACCGCCCCTACTGCTTTCTTCGCGTCCAAGATCGCTGTCATCATGCAACTCCTTGCTACTGCCTGACTTCCCCGCACAACCGCCACACCTTGCGCAGTGGGGAACTTCATCGTCAGCAGATACGGGCAACTCGCCACCCGCGCTTGGGTTAGCCATGGTCTTCCTATGATTACGTTGTATGGTGAGGGTGCGTCAATAACCGCAAAGTTGCAAGTCACTGAGACCCTCTTGCTCCGATCCTTTTCGTCCACCATACACACTACAAGGGGAATCACCCCCAAAGGTACTTCTGGCTTACCTGTGAACCCTGACAAGGGAGACGAGGGAGGTTTCAAGTTCTGCCTCCCAATCCCCAATTGGTCGAAACAGGAAGCGAACATAATCTCCACGCTGCTCCCGTCGTCCACAAACACCCTCTTAACCAAAAAACCTTCAATTTCCGCCGTTACTACCATTGGGTCTGAGTGGGGCATCTGCGGCGGGGCTGCATCCATCTCAGAAAAAGTGAGCGTCTCATCGGGACGAAACCTTTTCCCCTGAACCTCCCCCGGGGGAACATATCGCGTCCGAGCCCGGATAGCGGAAACTGACTGGCAGGCCTCTCCAATTTCTCCACTTATCACGTTGATCATCCTGTTGGGTGCCGGGGCAGGCTCCACTGCTTGGACTGGTGCAGCAGCTATAGCGGGCCTTCCCGGGGCCCTATTGCCCTGATTGCCTTGGTTTCTCCCATTTCCTCTCCCCGCGTTAGGCCGCCACCTCCTCCGGGGCTGCTCTTGAGGCTGCTCCCGGGGATTCTCCTTCTTCGCCTCCATCGCCACGCAATCTCTCAACTGCCCCCTTTCTATCAATTTTTCTATCTCATTCCTCAGCATCCTACACCCCTCCGTCGAATGCCCATAAGATTTGTGATAAGCACACCATTTATCTACATTTTCCTTAGACGGGGTCCCTTGGATAGGCAGCGGATCCGGGAACAAATCCTTGTGGATAGCATGGATCTCCGTTCGGGATTTGCTGAGCGGGGTGAAGCTGTCCGCTCTTGCCCGGTTTGCCGGTGCAGGGGCCGGATCCCTTTTACTTTGGTCCGCCGTCCTTCTTCTTTCCATTTTATCCGGGAGGAATCCCCCGGATTCTTCTTTCCTTTTCCGCGTGGCATCGTTAACCGCGCAGTACAGTTGCACTGCCATCTGCAAGTTGTGAAAGGTTTCCGGGATGTTTTCCATCAACTTCTGGAACAACGCCATGTCCCTCAGGCCATTTATAAACCCACTAATCACCGCCTTCTCCTGCTGCTGCCTGTCAACGACCTTCATACTATCATCCATGTACCTTCGGTAGTATTCCATTGACCCCTCCGCAGCCTTCTGCCGGGTGGCCAGAAGCTCCGTCAGCTGCTTTCCTTCCTTCTTTAGCCCGGCGTATCTAAACAGCAAAGCCTTGGAGAAATCGTAATAATCTCTAAGGCTTTCTCGGGGCAAGGAATCAAACCATGAAAGACAGTTTCCTCTCAGGTAACAACCCACCAACTTGCATCTTAATTCCTCTGGGAAATCCCTTGATACCATTAGGTTCTGGTATGTTCTAACAAACTCTTCCGGGTCTGTCTCCCCATTATATGTTGGGATTCCTTCCGGGGTCCGGAGGCCCGGCGGCCATGGGTACGCAAGCACTCGAGGCACCCAAGGGGAGGTAGGTTTAGCCCCGTTTCTTCCCACCAGTTTATCCAGTCGAGCCTCCAAAGAATTTGGGTCCTGCTGCGCCACCTGGTACCCCCGCATCCTATCATCCTCCCGATAATATCTCTCCGGGTAACTGTAGTTCATCCCCATTGATCCGTACATGGGCATAGAGTACTGGGTCGGGTTCCCCTGGACCCCGGGGGCTTGATAACCCAACGACCCTGCCGGCATAACTGGCAAATCGTACCCAATTTGCCCCGCCTCCCAGCTGGAACGTGGGTAATAAGGCGGAGCGTGGGGGACCAGATTCGACTGCTGTCCCACGACCACTCCCCCTCCTACCCCGAAACTCGGAGGGAAAGAGGGTGGGATGGTGGAAGAATTCACGCGCCCCTGGATCCTCGGCGGCTGGACGACTCCATCCAAGTCAATAACCTCTCTTTGGTACCCCCGTGGAGGGCCCGCTTGGTTCTCCCCGGGTTCCTTCCGTCTCCGACCATCCCGGATAGAGAGTACCCATTGTCGGTACAACTCCTTATTGGCCCTCATGAATTCCAACGCCGCCAGCTCCTCCGTATCAGCCAGGGATTGCCTCTCCTCCCGAACTTCAGGTCCCTGGGCCCGGGGGCTACCACCCCCGGCGGGCATTGGTCCTGGCTCCTCCTGGTACTCTCTTTCTGAGTCGGCTTCGTCAGAGGCAGTTTCCACGTGGCCGTCCTGCGGTACCCCTAGCTCCCGCTGGTGCCTAGCCTCCTCCTGCAACTGCCTCAAGGTCATCTCGTCTCCCGGAGGTGGAAGAGGACTACCCCCTGAAGGTACCGTGTTCTTTTTTGGGCGCCCGCGCCCTCTCCTTGGCGACTCCATCATGCAAAGGTGGAAGATATCCCACTGGGCGTGCCAATTGATGCTACCAAAATCCGTCCGTCTCCGGGTTAACACTTGCCCGGGTCACTTTCTCGGCTGGTCCAGTACAATCCTGCAAAACAATCCCCGGGAAGCGTCCCGGGGAGGAAGCTCCGGCGTGATGATGAGATGGGGATAGTGGAGAAGGTAAACGTACGGATTGAACTCTCAATATAAGTAGAGAGATATAAGTCACATACCTTGTTCACTGTTTGAGTCGAGTATTTATAGTTGATACTGCTTGCTTCAGATAAGGGTCAGGACCACTTCTTTGTCCTTCCTTTTGTCCGGAAGCGCCTCTATCCGGGGAAAGGCGCTATACTCTTAACCCTGGGCCATGGGCCCCTAGTCCCGGCCCAGTATGGTATTGGGCCGGTATTATCAAATTTAATTTACGTTAGTACTAAATTTAATATATGGAAACTCTGTAATATATGTTAGGCCTTAATTTACCTTAAAATGATATTAGGGTTTATGTACAAAAGCTTATCACTCCAAATTGGGTTTATTAAAAACAAAATTGTATAAAATAAACAACATAATAGTTCATATTGTTTGGTAAAAGGTTTTAAAGCCTAAACAACAAGTGTAGTGTCTAACCACCAATTAGTCTGTCACAAATTGCTTCACAGTTCTTATACTCCATAAGCATGTGATCAGAACTAAAACTAGTATGAGTCTATTAAACCAGTCTCACCATAGGTTCGATTAAAGTCAATAAGGATGTTGTTTAACTTAATATGTATGGGTTTAGTTTTTAAATCTGTTGCCTTTAGTGTTTAACCGGTTACTAGGTTAGACCTAACCGAGCGGGACACAGTTCTAATTCTCCATCACCATCCAATGAAGTACAATTAGCTAAAGCTCACGCTTATCCTCATCCAGCACCAATACTAGTATGTAATTTACAATGCTTCAAATGATAATAGATCAGTTATTGTGTGGGTTCAAACCCTAAACCCTTACATATAACCATCTGATTGGACCTCACAGATCGATACACGGTTCTAACTCTCCATCAACAAGTAATGAATTACCATTGAGAATACCTCACGATTCTCCTCAACCGGGACCAATACTAGTATGCAATTTACAAAGATTCAAAGGATAGTAGATAAGTATTTGCGTGGGTACAAACCCTAAACTTCAAACTTCAAACCCTAAACCCTAAACCCTTACATATAACCATCTCATTGGTAATATCTAATCGCTACACAGTTCTAATGTGATACAGTAGCAACAACTGAATTACAATTGAGAATAGCTAACTCTTCTCCTCAAGGAGCACCAATACTAGTATGCAATTTACAATGATTCAAAGGATAATAGATAAGAAATTGCGTGGGTACAAACCATAAACTTCAAACTTCAAACCCTAAACCCTTACATATAACCATCTCATTGGTAATATGTAATCGCCACACATTTCTAATTCTCCATTAGCAACAAATGAATTACAATTGAGAATATCTCACGCTTATCCTCAAGGAGCACCAATACTAGTATGCAATTTACAATGATTCAAAGTATAATGTATACGTAATTGACTGGGTACAAACCCTAAACCCTTACATATAACCATCTCATTGGATCTATCATCTCATAGGATATATCGTCATTCAACTCCCTTTGTACTAATTATGTATCATCCATTGATGCTCAGTAATCCACGTTACACCACATGGGTTTTTGAACGTAACTAAGCTAACACTATTAAAGATACTAATGTTTTAACTATTTATAACCCAAACTTCACATCAAATGACTATAATACCCCATGTATGTAGTCAACTAATTTTTCATTAACTAAAATTAAGGTTATTTTTGTCATTTAAAATTTTTATTTTTTTTGCTACAAGAGTAAAATGTCCAGCTACATATACCAACATGTTATGGGTTCTATGATCATTCAAGCCACTATTAATTAACGCTAATCAAACCATCTTATAGGATCTATCATCATTCAGGGCTATTTTCCTGTCCTTGTTGGAGGAGAAACTTGTTAAGTCGGTAAACTGAGTCTTATACTATGTAAAGTTCAAACTATAATCTATCTAAACACCCATCAAACAAATAAACAAGGCCAAATGGTTTGTGACTATGTGTTACGTCCAGGATGTCTCGATTTAAATGAACATGTCTTATCGATCGTGTTGGTTTATAAATATATCAAACGATGAAATTATCCTGCATCGAAAAAATGTTACAATCGTGCTTTGGAATGTTAATTTTGTTATATTATTATATCATTATTTTAAGACATATTTGAAATGTTGTCATTTTTATTTAAATCAAAATTAATATTTGAACTTAGGAATGGAACTTGTTAAAATTTGTAATTTTTTTGTGAAATACTAGTGTGAAGTTCGTTTATCAGCCTCCTAACAAAATTGATGGAATGAAGGAATAATGGCTGCACCGCCTACACGTCCAAATCATTAGGGAACCAATCATTAGTAGTGCAACATGCATACTAAAGGACTGTCAGGTTGGCAGATTGCAACACCTGGATTAAAATTCTGGACGTGGGGCCTTTGTTTGGAAGATAACTTTTGGACAACCAAGTTGCAATGGCGGAGAAGAAATGCTTGCAAATTCATGTGCAAAAAGTCTTCTACCTAATGGCCAGAATGCTTGTAATAGGAATCGAACACGAACCTCCCAGCTGGATATTATGAGATTTACAGATTAACCACCATGCCAAGCTGCATATTTCGATGGAATTTTGTTAGACATATTTTTTTATCAACAAGAACAAATAATAAATAAAAACTAATGTATTACATTCGAGGTCACAACAATTAATGAAACAACTCCCAATAAAGTATGAATTATAATACTGTGTGCATCAAAATTCCATATAAAATATAAATTAAAAATCTAAGTTGGTTTATACTGTAACATATATGTACATCTTGTTTAATACTAACCATGAATCATCCACACGAACACCATTACTGTTGACAATGGCTTAGACTATTATAGATAATTGTTGAATATACATCGACCCTTATTCAAGGCCACAATGCTTAAGATGGTAACATGACACTAATTTCGTGGGTTCAAACCCATAACCCATACATCTAATCCAAACCATGGGATCAATCATCACTCATCTAGCTTGACATCAAAATCATGGCTCATGCTTAGGTGCTCAATTCACACGATTAATAGATATGGAACCCTGCTTTACCGGATTATTGATAATTGTTGAATGTTCATCAGTTTTTATTAAATGACATAATGCGTTGGTTGATAATATCCCACTAATGTTTTGGAGTATCATCCATTGACGCTCAACCACGATTCAAACTCAATTGCTAATCAACCAAGAATGTGGTTATCACTGAGTCCGTTAATTTTGAAAGCTATGCTCCATGATCATCCGAGTTAATACCCTGTACTGATGTTGTCTGTTTTCAATCATATTTTGGTTTATGATTAATATCGATAATGACTTTTGTTACTTACCGTTGATTTAGGGTGTAAACATTGAACCCTTCTCCCTCCGACTTTTGTGTGGGTTGCAACTAATCAAGCAATGCAAGGTGTTTGAATCTATGATACACCAAACTTTGTGTCATTATAAGCAAGTCTGAAAACCCAAACCCTATGGTCTATTTCGCTTCCCCTAATACACAATTTCTATTGGCGTATGGTCTATCAACTCTTTAGTGTAACTCTAAAGCCAAATGCTGTTTAGTGGAATTGGCCCTCAAGATATGAATGTAGGTGAAGTGTACTATTACGCAAAAATCATGCTTCTTAGGATATAATATAATGTTCTCATTTTGTGTGTTGCTAATTTTGAATTAATTAATTTACAAATCACATTCTACTTAAAAAAGGATTAATATCGTTTGACTATGTTATGTTCTAGATTTTCCGATCTTACAATTCTATTTGAATTAAAAATTATGAATTTGTATTAGTACTTAATTTCTGTAATATGACCATAATTACGTTTGTTACTTTCGACTTGTTTATCTGCAGTAACAAACGTTTTTGTAAGTTCAAAAATAAAGTTAACAATTCTGAACTTTATTGCGAATTCGAAACTTTATTGTAAATTCGACTTGAATATTGAAGTATTTTTTTGTTAAACTTAAAAAACAACGTATGGGTCAGAAAAGCTGGTTAGACACAGTAAAATGGACCTGCACACGCAACAGCAAAGCTTGTCCAGGAAGATTAAAGGCATTCATCTTTCTCGAGCCCAGAGCTCAAATTTTAATTTCCGGCAAAATCAAAAGCACCTCCCCTTTATGAAATTATTTCCAATATTCATCTCCCATAAAATTAAAATTAGGCAAATCTAGGGTTTCAATCCACCGCAGATATGAGGCCGACCCTGAATCGCGGTCTTGACTGCGACTTTTCCTCCCCGGAAGGCAGCATCAGCGATGATGAACTTCCCCTTGCCAGCATGGAAGTTGATCGTTCCGACATCAGCTGGCCTCCTGAACTCCTTCTTTCCGGTGAAGAGCTACCAACGCGTTGCCTTCCAATTTATCCAGAGGGCCCGTCAAAACTGCGCAAAATCTCTGGTTTGTTCCTTTCTCACTCTTGTTCTTTTAAGAATCAGTGAATTTAGATATAACATATTTTTTCACATGAAATTCTTTAGAAACCAAGTAACATTTGTGTTATAATATCAATTCACCAACACTTTTAATTATGCTGGTTGAGGTAAATAATTATGGTTACATGTATAGATTTAGGCCTTAAAATTTTCGGTGCTGTTTCATGTTCAATTCATATTGTTTGCTTCTTTAGTTATCTTATCTACCTTGTATAGGTCATAAACTGATTTTAGGTATGTGTTTAGCTTTTAATATAGCTATATCCTTTAGGTTTAACACTGGTTAAAAAAAAGGCAACTTGGAAATATGATGTCTCCTACTCATACAGTTAGGTTCCCCATTTTTTTGATGTCAGGTGAAACAACTAGCTGCAAGACAGAATCTGAGTTTGGCAGTAAAGACAAGGCTTCATATGGATGTAATACGTATGACCAAATAGATGACAGGGAGGATGTTGATATGCCTTTGAACATGGAGGCGGTGGTGCAGACGCGGATGAAAAGATTACAATATCTTCTGCAAAACTTAAACCCAGGTCAGAGGGCTGATGTAAAGACCATTGGTTTTGCAGGCTTATTTGAGATGTCTATCAGGGAGCTTCCAACCGATATGTTTGCATGGCTGATTGATGGGTTCAATCCAAGCACCAGACAGTTCTTTGTGAATGGAACCCCATCATTCGTGGTTGGGGGTAGGGATGTGGCTGGTATATTTAGGTTGAATAGCAGTGACAATTCGATTCAGGTGGTAGACGACGACCAAGATGTAGATGGGTTGTCACTGGTTGAGGAGTGGTCAGAAAAATATGCTATTGGTAGGAAGGGAAGAATCAAAATTACACAGCTTGATCGTGTAATAACTAAAATGGAGGGAGGGGGCCGAGATTTCAAGATGATGTTCGTTTTGATTGTATTGCATTACATGTTAACTCCAACTGCTACAGTTTATGCTAGGACTGGTTTACTAAAGTCCTTGATGAATGTTGACGGAATCAGATTTCTAAACTAGGGAGGTTTCATAATGGATCATCTGTGTGAGTGTATTCAAAGTTACAAGGACAATAGGAATAAGACAGGCTGTGAAGGATGCATTCTCGTACTCATGTTAACGTACTTTCATGAATGTCGATGGCAGAGTATTCCTAGTAGAATGGAGGTTCCACTAATAGGGTACTGGAACGGCGACAGAATTCGTAAGCGAATTAAGGAGGAGATTCTTGGGGGTGGATTTGGTAGAGGGAAGTATGACAACAGTTTCTGTTGGCCTATCTTGGAGACCACTGATCATTACCCGCCGGTACATGAGTCACCAATGTATGATAACATCCTCCATGATTCAGAGCTGGTAGAAACATTTCCACAGGTAAATTATTTTGTGAATATGACCTGCTGAACTACATTTTTATACTTTAATTGTAAAACATTTCAACTTGTTTTGTCCTTTAACCATGTAGGTCCAGGATCGTGATGTAGCTACATTAATCAGAGATCTTAACGCAGTCCTTTTTTCTCATGTCGACAGTAGCGCTCATCTGACAAATCGGCTGGGGTCACGAGGGTTGTCTCTTCAGAACATGAGCTCTGTATCCCCTGAAACCCTGCCAGCATGCTTGAAGGAGTTGGTGAACAACTTGGAAGTTATTTTTCAAGCCTGTATTTCCTTTGAATGTGACTCTGGTAAGCCGAAAAACAGGAGCCTAGATGATTCCCTATCTGCTGAGCCTTGGGTACATTGGCCCTGCAATACTGGTAGGGTATTCCTTAGCAAACTAGCTTCCACATATGGATCGGACGCGCACGATGTCCACCCTTTTGAGCTGGAAATTGTTGATTATTGCCTTGTTGTAGACACTTTCTCGAGTGGAAGGTACTGCTTTAATTTGCACATCATTAAATTTTTAAGTTATAAATTATAGTTGCTTAGTCTATTATTGGTTGATTCATACATGAAGAGTTAGGGATTTGTAATTGTGTGTTGGGGGACATTTATACTTAGCATTTGTTTGAATCTGTATGCAAATTGTACATGTTAAAACAGATTTAGATTTATCCCTTTATAATTTTGGATTTCATGGTAGCAACGACTTTAGCTTATCATGTTTTTGTCAGGGAACCTCTATTCCATGATCGTGGCGGTCAGTGGCTTCTTAGAAGGGATATACGTTCTTTGGATAGCACAGTTCCAGTGTCTCCATTTGTCATCACAGCGTGGGCACGAATTTTGAACCTCGAATGGGCAAATACTCTTGCTCCAAGGGTGTCCACCTCCCTGGTAACAGTCAACAAGGTATGATATACACTCCATCTTATCGAGTTGTCCGTCTATCGCGTCTGACAAGTATATTAATATGCTGGTTTTCAATATTCAATTTTCCCTCCCAGGCCGATGGTGTATGTGATGTGGGTAAGCTCAAGAACTGGTTTAAGGGATTTCAATCCCAGTTCATCACTGCCAAAATGGTAAAGTTTAGCTCCCACGTTTTGTTTTATTGTATTGGATGATATAAAGCCGGTTGCTAATGTGTCCTTATTGCTAGTTTGCCCTTTGTGTGACCTTGGATACTAGATAACGAGTGTCTTGTTTTACAAACTGCTAGTTTTAGAAAATGTTGATTTGATGCGGTGAAATGTAATTAAACACTTTTGATGGGTATAAACTTTTTTTGACTTGTCATATAGTATCATTGTTTTCACAATACTGCTAAGATATTATGAATATTAGGTTTTGATTAGCTTATTTAAACCTACATATAGCGATAACATGTTAACTTTTGCCTGAGCTAACATGTTTTTTATGCACATTTGTACCTATCATTTATTCGCTTACTGAACTTTTTCCCATGATGTTGTAGTGTTTTGTTCCTATATACTACCAGTCACACTTTTACCTGTTGGTTATAAACTTTAAAACCAAGACGCTGCAAATTATTGACGATGGGGTGCATAAGGACCAGGATGAGTGGGACATGTCAGCTGTATTGGTGGTAATCTAAAATAGCTCATATTATCACCTCCCTTATATGCATCTAGATTCAATACTGTTAACTCTGCCGTCATATGTGATGCATATTATTTTTATCCCAGGCAAATTGTTTATGTGATATGATGGGTAATATAGGCAACCACAGAGTTGAAAGTGTAAGCAAAGTGGGATTGGAACGCATGATCCCTGAGTATGGCAGAAGGTATGAGTATGACTCCGGCTTGAATGTTATGGTGGCAATGGAGAAATTCACTGGAGGCCACGATTACACGTATGATGGTGGATTAATGATGGTAAGCATCATTGTTGATGTGTTTGATGTTTGAATTATTCTATTGTAGTTATCCATTTTCACTTATTAGATCCCTAAATTTTAACACAGCACAAGATAAGTTTGGGAAGGAGAGTTAGGTTTCTGTCAAAGATCATATTGAACACGCAGAACATTTACCGGGACGAGGTTCTTTCAAAGGTGCATCGCTTTATCCAGGAAAAGCTAAATCTGATAATAAAACCCCAGGCCACCTCACACTGATAGTCTAACACATCTTCACCTCCATGTACCTGCTGCAATTATGTCCAATTTCATTCCAAGTTATCAATGTTTGATATTTCTAGTATGTGAAATCTACTTATTACACAGTGGTAACTTATTTTGTGTTTTAACCGGATCCACATGTGGTTGCCAAGTTCGTGTAATATGATTTGAAGAATTAGACAATAAACTTATTTTTGATTGTGTACTTTGCAACCCTTCCAATTCTAAAGCAAAAACAATTCTATAAATCGAAATGCAACAGAAACTGGTTTACATGAAGATAAGCCTAATAACTACGAAAACTAAAACGATCCAAAATAGGCTCAACTTCATGGTCACAAGAACACTCATTACAGTCATAATAGCCGTCATGATACTCCCACCCTACCGTTATTGCTCTGCGGTGAACGGTGCAGCAAGGGGAACGATCCCAATCCCCCCGATATGTGCCCAACATCCATCGGATGAATTTTTGCACGCGCTGCCGAGCATGCTCAATAATTTGTTTCCCATAACATGCTCTCTTCATGTCACTAAGGTGTTTGATCCCCATCTTCTTCGTTACACCCCCTTGTAAAATGAACACCACTGCCACGACATAAGATGCTGCAGTATGACCTAACCTCGAAGCTTCTTCTAAGATTTGGAGTGCCCGATTTGGATCGTTCACAGTAAAATAATCAATCGCGCCATAGCTGAATAATGCATCTGGATTCTTCAACCGGATGCATTTGTCAAGAAACTCAACAAGCTTGGCTTTTCTAGCCCACTGTATCGGCGGAAATTCCTCCAGCGATATATGCTGCAAAATGATGTCATCCTCGGCGATGCTGAGGAATTTCTTGCAGCATAGCTTTAGGTTGTAGATGTCAGTGTAGGAAGAACTTCCAACCCGACAGAAAATCTCTATCTCTAGATCCCTGGGAAGAGAATCGAACGATGGCGCCATTGCAACAAAGAAGGTTTATGTTATATCAGTTGATGATGATACAAAGTGAGAACAACGTGTCCACATAGTGCTCTATATATAGGCTTCAATGAAAATGGGAGAGGAATAAACTGGACGGTCGCATATTGTGAGTCCTGACAAATTCACTGGAACCTAGTCACATAGAATGAAGAGTCGCATTTATTCAAGGCGTGCTCTTGATTACCGAAGTCATTATTAGCGTGGCCTTTAAAACATATGTATTGTGTATAAAATTAAAATTATGACAAATATACAATATTCCAAATGTATTTTATAATTTAAGATAAATATACGTAACCTAAGATAATTTATTTTTCGTATAATAGTAATATTACGTTGGTAATGAATAGTAGTTTGATTGTAAATTTATTAAGTAATTATTAATTTTTAATAAACTTGAATATTTATAATTTTAATATTTACATTTAATTTGAACTACATGGCATTTGTGTTTGAGGAATCTAAAATTGAAGAATTTCTTATCAATCTCCTTCCGCCCACTTTGGATTGTGATCATGTACAAACTAAAGACCGTACAATTATGAGTGTTTACATTGGATTTTTATTATATATTGCTCTTGACTTGAAATTTTTTAAACACAAATTTGTCTATTTTGAAGCTTTCCCAATGCAATTTATGTCAGATAAATATTGTATTTTGTTAATACAGGCCTGGATATATATAATTATTATATATTCATATTGCCCTAACCGCTTTAAGGCGAGTGCTACATCGTTGTGACATCAAGGCGCTAGTTGGAAAAACGACTTAGTATCGTGCCTTAACTACCTTGATAATGACACAACTTCATATAAACTAGCCTTACAAAATATTATCCGATCTCATCTCTACATTTTTTATTAATAACACAGTACGAGCATATTACGAATTAGCTGTTCAGCTGTAATCTGAATCCAAAAAAATGATAAATTGATAACAAATCAATTGTGGTTTAACAACAATTCACATTCGCATTACTATTAATTTGGGAAAATTTGTATTACTATTAATTCACATTTTATTTTTCTGTAATTAACAAACAATAAAATCAAACCTTCTCAAGGAAGATTGTCTAGGAAAAGTCTGGTGTACAGTAATATTCTACAGTGAAGCTTGTCAACTGTCAATGAAGATTAAACGCGGTCAGCTTTATTGAGCCGCGCAATATCTACCTGTTTTCCCTACATCTTTCCTCATGTCTGAAAAATCAAAAAGCTAGATAATTTTTTTTCCCCGACTATTCTTTCTCTTACAATTTCGGAATTAATCAAATCTAGGGTTTGTAATAAACTCAGAGTTTTGGGCGACCAGGATTGTTAGACTTGTAAGTGACAGTTCCTCCTTGGAAGGCTGAATAATGAGTGACGACGACTCCTCGGCGGACATGGAAGTTGGTTTTCCTGATGAACTCTGGCCGCCAGAACTCCTTCGTGCCGATGAGGTGGATTCAACCATTTGCTTTCAAAGCTACCCAGTCGGGTCTTCAAAACTCCGCGAAGCATCTGGTTCGTTCCTTTATATTCATCGAAATTTTTGAACAAATTACTTTCCATTGCTACTTTGTGTGATTGGACCGCATCTCTATTTACATAGAATGGATAAAAAGTTGTAAGTCGAGCGGCAAAATAATTACAGAAAATCGCAACAAAGCACACTGGCCCCCTTAATGCTTACCTGTGAAACTCCTTTTCCTGTCTTAGTATGTTGACAGGTTGCATATATGAGCTAATATAATGTCATCTCTGATTAATGTCTTTATGGAAAGGGAATAAGCATGCTAATGTCTTCATGTTAATGTTATACACTTATTTGTTAACATTATGATTTTATTTTTATGTAATTGTTAAAGCTATTTTACTTCCCCTCCAAACTGTGTGTACATCTAGACATGGAAGTGTAGTATGTTTCATGTAGTACTGAGTATATTGTTACCTCTCGTTATTATTGGTTACAGGATCAGCATCCACGTACCCAGGTAAGAGGGCGCAGAAGACACATGTAAGTTCAGTCAAGCCTTCTGTTGGATGTAGTCATGAACAGGTGACCACTGGGTTTAGGGTGGATTCAGATATGACCACAAACATGGAGGATGTGGTTCGAGTGCGAATGAAGCGGTTACACTTTTTCCTCCAAAATCTAACCAGGCAACAGAGGGCAGATGTGAAGAGTATTGGATTCGATGGATTGTTGGAGATGTATATCAAAGATCTCCCGACTGATATGTTTGCCTGGCTCGTTGATGGATTTAATCCATTAACTCGACAATTCTTTGTGAATGGAACTCCATCATTCGTGGTTGGCAGCAGCGACGTGGCGAATACTTTTAACCTCAACCACGGAAATGGGGAAGATGGTGTTCAGGTGCTAGAAGACGATCAGGATGCTGATGTCTTGAGAGTGGTAGGTGAGTGGAAGGCAAAATATGACATTGGTAACTGGGGACCATTGCATGCTACAGAGCTTGGTGTCATTCTATGTAGACTGAAAAAAGGGGGCCCTGATTTCAAGATGATGTTTGTGTTGTTTGTATTGGAATGCATGCTCACTCCAACTGCTACAGCTATAGTCAGGACAGGGTTGATTAAGTCCTTGCTCAACCTGGATGGAATCTGGCTTCTCAATTGGGGAGGCTTCATCATGGATCATCTGTGCGCGTGTGTCAAGAGGTACAAAGATTCAGTAGTGGAAATGGGATGCGAAGGCTGCATACTCCTACTCATGATTACATATTTTCAAAAGTGTCGATGGGAAAGTATTCCCAATGGATGGAAAGTTCCACTGATAGCGCACTGGAAAGACTATAACATCCGTAAGCGAATTAAGGAGGAGATTCTTGGGGGCGGTTTCGGAAGAGGGAAGTATGACAACAGTTTCTGTTGGCCTGTGTTGGAGACCACTGATCATTACCCGTCACCGGACTCATCAGAGGATAATACCACGTTCGTGCTGGATGATAGGTTCCACGATGATTTGGAGCTAGCATTAGTATTCCCTGAGGTATAATGATGTTTTATTGTTGGCTGTTTAATTTTGTACTAATTCTTTATTGGCATACATTTAGAATGTGCATTGATGTTCAAGCACCTGTAGGTACATGATCGGGCTGTGGCGACTTTAATCAGGGATTTTAGCGTAGTCCTTTTTGGACATGTTGAACGTAGCACTCATCTGTCAAAGCTGGTGGAGTCACCAGGTTTGTGTCTTCAACACATGAGCTCTGTATCCCCTGAAACCCTGCCAGCATGCTTGAAGGAGTTGATGAACAACTTGGAAATTGTTCGTAACGCTCTTGTGCCCAATGAAGGTGCCTCTGGTATGCCAGATATCACCACCGTAGATGACCCGCTGCCTAGTCAGGGAAGGAAAGCTGAGCAGCCTTGGGTGCATTGGCCGCCCAACACTGGTAGGGTTTATTTAAGCAAACTAGCTTCCACGTATGCCTCGGACCAGAACTTTGTTCAGCCTTTTCTGATTGAAATTGCGGATTATTGCCTCGTAGATGATACGGTGTGCAATGGAAGGTAACAACACACTTTTAAGTACAAGTCTCTTAAAAATATGTTTTTTGGGGTGTCAAATTATTTTCCTTCGTTGGATATTATGCTGGGTTAACATGATTGCATATTAGTTTAAGGTAAAAATTTTTTGTTTGTACCAAATTATGCAGTGATGGTTTTATGTCTACTTGCAATTGTTTAAAATTTGTAGAATACATTTTTCATTATGCATGACCTGGAGTAATTTGCTTACATGTTATTGAAGCAATATGAAAGTTTCGTTTAGTAATTTGATACTGTATTTTTAAGATGCATAAAGATAGTGCTGAGACTGAGTTTAGCTCACCCTATTGTTGGCAGTCAACCCCTTTTCCATGATGGTGGATGTGGCTGGCTTCTGAGAAGGGATTTGCGTTCTTTGGATGCTAATGTCCAAGTGTCACAACTTGTCATCACGGCGTGGGCACGTATAATGAACCATGCATGGGCCAAATGCGTTGCTCCTAAAGTTTCCACCTCCCTTGTGACCGTCAAGAAGGTATTGGGCACTCCATATGATTTGACCAGGCAAACACAAAAGCCTTTTAATGACGTGGATTGTATCTCTCTACAGGCCAAAGGCGTATGCCATGTGGATAAGCTGAAGGAGTGGTTAGATGGATCGTTATCCAAGTTCACGACAGCTGGAATGGTTTGTTTATTTTTAAGATTTTACTTATTTTCCATTGGATTCTTAAAATGCCATGCATGCTTCCTTTGGTTGCTAAAAATGCCTCTCTTCTTCGATGTTGTAGTATTATGTCCCTATAAAGTATCGATCACACTATTACCTGTTGGTTATAAACTTCTTCACCAAGACTCTTCAAATAATTGACGATATATGGCATAAGGACGTCGAAGACTGGGACAGTGCAACTCTAGTGGTGGTAAGTCATAAATTTCAGTGTTCACTACTAATGTGTAACTGTGTACAACTTTATAATCTTGGTGCATTCATTTTTACGCACAGGCAAAATGTTTGTGTAATTTACTGGGGAATGGAGGCAGAGTTGAAACTGTAAGGCAGTTCAGCTTGGAACGCCTGATCCCTGAGTATGGCAGAAGGTATGAGTATGACTGCGGTCTCTCGGTTATGGTTGCAATGGAGAAATTCGATGGATCCAGCTGTTACATCTATGGAGGTGGACTGAATATGGTAAGCAATGTATAAATTTTTCCTGTTGGTGACTGATATTTTTGTAGTATATAAAAGGTATCAGTTTGAACCCAAATCCATACCGCAGGAACGAATCTGTTTGGAAAGGAGGATACAGTATTTGGCACGCATCGTCTTGAACAACAGGAACATTTACCGAGATGTGATCCTTTCAGAGGTGCACCGGTTCATCCAGGAAAAGGTAAATCTGCCTACACATCCCAAGGTTTCCGCGAAATGTGACTGAAAAACTTGTTGGCAAGCATGACGGATCTGTCACTCCTTTCAAACTGAAACAATTCTCAATGCATCTACTCATGTTCTGTGTGTACTTTATGTCTTTTGAGTGAAGTTAACATTCAGTATAAACTTAGTATGTATTTGGCCCAGCTGGGTTCTTTTGAAACGTATTTAACTTGTTCCTTAGATTTGAACTTTGCATTCCTTGTTGCAATAAATGTAATGAATATGAAGTGAAAAACCAGTAACTTAATTTTCCCTTAATAGTGTGGTAGTTTGATAATTTCACTTGCAATTTTGTTTGAAATTTAAGTTAACATATCTACAAACTCATATACAAATTACTGCATCTAGTAATTGAGCTGGTATAATCCAGAAATAATCCACTTCCAACTTGGATTTTTTCATATTTTGTATAATTGTTTTGCAGTGAACATAAAATAGGTAATTAGTTTGGCTTGTCGTGATTCATCTGATTGAATATATAGGGAATTCCAACATATATAGTTGGTGAGGTTTTACAAATTATTAGTTACAAATATAAGAATTCATCCGATGACCATAAAATAATCAAGGATTTGCCTAGTCCCAATTCATCTAATTACTCTAATTAAACTGATTGAATATATAGTTGGAATTAATTGTTAAAAAATTACAGTAATTCTTACAAATTTAAGACAAATTCATGATATTCAACAAAAAATGCAATTTAGAAACCCATAAAAAAAGAAAAATCACGCCCACAAAAACATTGAAACATCGCAGAGCTTCCTCTTCTCCCCCAACACATCTTCTTCTGCTCTGCTCAATATATACTGTTCCAAACCAAGGTTTTTTCCTTCTGGGATGGCGATAACCAGATCCAAGGTTCCACTTCCTAATCCCACCGAAGAGCCACAACCCAGCCCAACGGCGGCGGTTAAGTATCCGGCGAAATGTCGGGCCGAGAAACGGAGTAGTTGTTCCAAGGAGGCAAGCGATGATAAGGAAACACAATTTGAGGCCATTGATTTGAGCTCATCATCAGATTCCGACAGTCTTCAAGCCTTGCATGCACCAGGTTGCTGGGACAGTGACCCGGACGACAAGGATTACGTGCCGAAAGGAGATGAACCACCCGATGTAGACGAGGCTACTACCACCGATGAGGATACCCAGTCCGAGGACACTGAAGATGGATTGCAATATGATGACCAGGAGGTGCACCGCAAAGGTACCATGCACGGTTTCTCTTTCTTAATTTCATTGTTTGGATAATTGATCTGAAAATCTACAAAGTTTGTTCTGCCGTGTTCTTGGATGTTACAAAAAGTAAGTTAGGCCATAGAAGGGTTTAGGATTTGGAACTGTAAGGAATTTGACCACGGATGTGTGATTTGTTGATTAGTTCACTTTTGATTGACAATATTCGTTATGATTTTTGTCACTTTATGTTAGAATGAATGTCGGTAACTCTTAGCTGTGTAAGTTCCATGTTACCCTTTTTTGTAGGCTCCAAGTTACCCTAACCTTGACTTTGCTGTTCTCACTGGGAAACCCATATATGTGTGGCATACTTAACATAGGCCTTCAGTATCATTGTGTTGCTACCTTAATATCACTGTATCATCGTCATCGGACTTGACATCTTTCAGTCATCATTAGTTGAACTTCACAAAATATTTTTTTGGTTTTGCATTTTGGACAAGAGAAGGGATTCAGCTTTTCACTCATGTAAAATTTGTCGTGTCTTATGGTAAATGATGACCCTGCATCGAATGTGATGGGATTATTGCACATGACCAGGGTTTTCTTCTTTTAATGGTAACTCTTAGTTTATTTACCTTTTAATCAGTTTTTGGGGGTTCAATAAAAACAAATTATTATTGTTAACTGGCCTGTTGTAGGAAAGAACAAGCGAAGTGCAGATGGCGGGTCGAAACAGTCAGAAGGGCCTCTGAAGAGAAAAAGAGGCTGTACAGATGACTCAGAAATCGTGTTGGTATCAGAAACTGAAGCTGGTCCGAGCCAGGTTGATGATAAGGGGAACATTGATGGAAATATTAAACTAGCATGCGTGTCTAGACCAACAGGACTTAGTCAGCTGAGAAGACGTCTCACCCGCCAACAGATGGCAGACATAAATGACATCGGGTTTGGTGGCCTCCTTTACTTGGATATCAATGAAGTACCAGGAGGTATGACCACATGGCTGATTGATACTTTTAATCCAAGCTCAAGGACATTTGACATAAATGGGGAGGCAAAGTTTGCAATCACCTGGGCAGATGTCAGGGACATATTCATGCTTCCCCACAACCCACAATCACCTGTTGAAGAAGACTCCAAAACAGAGGGTGACCGCAGACTTATGGAGATTAGGCAGAGGTGGGCAATAGAGCACAACATTCCTTTATGTCCCAATTTCGAGTTTTCTATTCATCTGCTGGAGGAAGCAATGATGAACATAGAAGGCGGGGGACCTGATTTCAAGCAAATGTTCGTCCTTTACGCTCTGTCATCTTTCCTCACCCCGGTTTCAAGACGACAAGTCGACTTCAGGGCTTTGAAGTCACTGGTGAATGTCAATTCCATCAAGAACTATGACTGGTGTGAGTTTGTATTGGAGAAGACATGCAGTGCGGTGGAGAGGTTCAGAATGGAATCCAAAGCAAAGGTAAAGCGTGTTTTCTCTGGAAACACGCTCCTGCTTATGATAGCTTACATGCAGAGGGTTAAGTGGCATGGTTTAAGCGCTCCAAGGTCTCGTCCCCTGTGTCAACTCTGGGACACTGAGGCACTGATGGAGCGTGTTAAGGCTGAGCTGAAAGCGGGGGGATTTGGGAGATGGCTATTTGACCTGGATTCATACCCAATAAGTAAGGAAGAGGAAGTTAAGAAAAAACCTGCATGGTTAATTCCAGGGCTAATGACTATTCCAATTCCGGCCACTTCATATTCTGATGCAAAGCTGCAAAGACTGCTACCCAATGTAAGTCCTTCTTGATACTCACACTACTGCTTAGTCTATTTTTTAATCGATTATGTATTTATTTTTCAACCTTGACAGGTTTATCAAAGGGAAATTGCTTCGCTAGGCAGAGACTTGGAGATCATTCTTCAATCAGTAGCCAGTAGAATGGAGGCCATCCTGAACAAGGAGGACTACGATGATGGTATTGGGTACAATTACTACAACAAGGCCACACTACCATACCTCCACGAGCAGCTTGAAAGAGTAGCCAAGAACATGGAGAAGGCTGGCGACGAGCTACGAAAACAGATCCAAAATGATGCAGCTGCAAAAAAGAAGCAAAAGCAGGTTCCAGCTAAGAAAAGACAGGTGCCACCTAAGGATCATGCCAGAACAAAGAAAAGGCAGCCACTGAGGTACTTATAGATTTAATTTTCCTCACTTGTATATTTATTTTCCAGATTGACATGATGCTTAAATGCACACTTACTTGGGGTGTTTCATAATATAATGCAGGCCTCACCAACCTGATTTTGGAGTGAATCAAGAGGTACTTATTTAGTCGTACTTTACTGGATACGTGTTGACCATACAAATATGTATAATGTTAGTGTTTTAGGATATATCTTCTGACTAGTATGTATGTGACGTCGGTTAAAAATGTAGGTGGCCAGTGGGGTGGAAACTCATGGTGTTAGCGCTCCTGAAACTCTGGAACGTGTTGATAACATCGACTTACCTCCAAGCCATCAGCTGGTTCAACCTCCAAGCCATCAGCTGGTTCAGTCTCCAAGCCATCAGCTGGTTCAGTCTCCAAGCCATATGATGGTGGGTGCTACTGCTGGTTATTTAGTGTTTTTTTCTACTGTATTTTCATTTGCAAGGTAGTCGGGGATGAATGTTGTTGTGCTGATTTTGTAGGATAAAGTAGATGGTGGCAATAACAGTGGTTTGATGGCAAGTACTGGGGCTGAGCCTCCATTTCAGGGTGTGATGAATGGTTTCGATCAAGATAAAGGTGAGCAGAATGGTGAGACTGGTGATATAACCGTGCATCTTGGTGAGGACAAGGGTATGGAGGAGGAAGTTAACCAGGCTGCTGATATGGAGGTGGAATATTATGGGCGGGAACAAAGTGTTGAGGCCAATGGTGTGCAGAAGATTACTGGTGCCAATGATATGCAAGTGCAAAATGGTACAGGTCGAATTGCTGAGCGCCAGGGTGAAGGTAATGGTTCGAAGGAGCACATTGACGGGTGCAATGGTATCAACCAGAAGGAAAGTGAGGAGCATGGTTTCGACCAAACGAACACTCAAGGCAATTCGATCGATCTGAAAATTACTGAGGTTAATGTCGTCGAGCAGGAGAATGTGGAGGTGAGTGGCAAAGGGCAGGAGAATGATGCGGTGAGTGATGTTGGGCAGCAGAATATTGCAATTAGTTCTCTGGAGCAGCAGGACACTAAGGTGGCTGATGTCGGCCAAACTAATGGTGCAATGAATGATTTTGCTCAGCCTAATGTTGCAGCGACTTGTAGTGATAATAATGTACAGCTCAATGGTGTTGATAATAAATCAACATCTCAATCATGTTCGGCAGTCCACTCCATTGCAAAGGATGCATCATGGTCGAGTTTGCCAGTCAACAAAGACAAAGTGCTCTGCTCTAGCCTGGCTAGGAGTGTTTTTATAAATGGAACAAATTTGCCAGCTTACGCACTAGAGATTGTTGACTTCTGCTTATCAGATAATGGCCCCCCGCTGTAAGCCACAACTATTCTAACTGTTGCATTGTTTTACCCTTACTTGACTTTTCCCAACTAATCATATTTCTATATATGATGCAGCGATTTTGCAACATTCAGTGACGGATATATTACCATGTCCAGGGGTGACTTTTCCCGATTTTCCCGGAACAAGCGACTGTCGAGCCAGATTATACAATGTTGGGCCAGGATTCTTAACTCCGGTTTGGAGCCTAATTGCAAGGAAGGTCGAGTATGCTTGGATATCATTCGTTCGGTAATTGCTTTTCACGGCCTTAATAATTTCAATGTTTATGTCGCTAAAGCTTGAACCGAAGCTTAACATTTTTTTCCTTTCACAGTCTCTAACAAAAAAAGCAAATGCTGCCTGTGAAACATGGGAAACCTGGTTGGCCCAATGCCCTAAAGATGTTAGATCTGCGGAAGAGGTAACTGATTTTTTCGCAGATTTGTAGTTTGCAAAACCGGTTCTATTGTTTAACTTGTGAATTGAAATGCATCCTGCATTTTTTTTTTCCTTTTCCTAAAACATTTTTTTTGTGTGAGCTTGAGTAGATTCTGGAGGGAGAGAGGTAACTGATTTTTTCGCCGACTAGTAGTTTACAAAACCGGTTCTCTTGTTTTACTTGTGAATTGAAATGCCTCCTTCATTTTGTTATTTTCCTTTTCCAAACACATATTTTTGGTGTGAGCTAGAGTAGATTCTGGAGGGAGAGAGGTAACTGATTTTTTCGCCGACTTGTAGTTTACAAAACCGGTTCTCTTGTTGTACTTGTGAATTGAAATGCCTCCTTCATTTTGTTATTTTCCTTTTCCAAACACATATTTTTGGTGTGAGCTAGTGTAGATTCTGGAGGGAGAGAGGTTACTGATTTTTTCGCCGACTTGTAGTTTACAAAACCGGTTCTTTTGAAATGTGGAATTCGGATTTCTTATCATAAGTTTTAAGACTCAATGTGATGATGGGATGACTTGTTGCTTGCATGCCCTGGCAGATTCTTGTCCCTATATCTGTGGAAAAACACTTTATCCTTGTGGCCTTCAATTTCAAACACCGTGAATGTCACTATCTCGACACCAGACAGCACAGCAAGCCTGAGAAGTGGGAGTCCATTGTGCGGTGTACTGTGAGTATTTCACGCCTTTTGTTGTTGTGTACTAGTCATGGTAGAAAGGAAGCTTTTTTCTTATAAAATGTTTTCATGCTGCAGCGAAAGTGCCTTGCACAACTTCTTGTTGGGGTTGGCCATAAAGGTGCTGCGACCGTCGAGAACATGAGGTTAAAAACTGTCGTAGCAAGAAGAGAACTTCACGATCACGACGCTGGCGTCCATGTGTTGAATCTGATGCAGAACTACTCGGGGAACGCAAGGGTGGATGAGCGTGCTACCAGTAGTAATGAGGTAAATTTCTGTGCAATATGTCGTGCCTTATTTTCTTCTACTTTATGTCAGTCTGGTAAACGCACATGACATCTTTTAAAATGGCATACAGATTGATAATCTTCGAGCAACAATCTGCAGCAGCATTGTTCTGAGCAAAGTTAATCAACGGAAAATTGCAGTGTTTTCAAGCTTATCATCGTACATAACAACCAAGCTCAAGGGCAAATCTGCAGATTAAATTGGAACCAATGTAAGCCTGCCTATGTAGTATGTACTGGGTGTTTTGTAAACTCCTCTCCATGTTACTTTAAACTAGTTCGTTGTCAGGCTATCAGGCCATGCGAATTTGAATTCTTCAATGACTAAATTGTTTTGTCACTCTACTTTCAAACGTACTGGTGAATTTGTGCATGTTAATGTAATCAATCTGTTGTGCTTGGCAACTTGAACTGTAAGTCTTTTGAATTATCTCGTGGCAACGAATACAAATGCTTCATGTCTACACAAATTCTTCACGGTCGAAGTAGACCATTCTTCACTCTTCATTAAAATTACCAAAGCTCTCATTGACTTCAACCAGTTTAAAGCTACAATTTTAGACAATAAATACAGATCAAAGAATCCAAGCTGCCTAATTAGACAATCGAATTTATGCTCAGTCGGCTTCGATAAATGATATAATCCTTCAGGATTGAAACAATCATTCTTTCCTCTAAAACCTTATCCTCACACTAATCATTTGAAACAACCGGAAAGTTCAAATTCAAATCACCAAAAACACCACTTTTATAATCTTCTCTTATTGCAATCTTTGTTCATCAGAATCATCCAAATGAACTACCTTCAAATCATCTGTTTTGGATATTATACGATGAAACAATCTTCAAAACGCCTCTTCACACCATATAAGATCAACATAACATGATCTGGAACTTAATTGCCTTGTATCACTAAACCACCAATAAATGATGTTGGATCATTTACCCAGTATCTTCACTCAATATGATCAGAATAGAATCCTTACCACTTTGGAGACCCACAGCCAGTCATAACTGGAATCCTCCGGCTATGTGATCAAACTGCTATTGCTCTGTGTTCATCCACCTCCAGCTTTGTGATCTCTGTGTTCATCCACCTCCAGCTTTGTGATCTCTGTGTTCATCCACCTCCAGCTTTGTGATCTCTGTGTTCATCCACCTCCAGCTTTGTGATCTATGTGGTCCTCCACCTCCAGCTCTGTGGTCTCTGTGTTCCTCCACCTCCAGCTCTGTGATCAAATTGTTATTTCTTAATCATTGCTATTGCTCCGGCACCCAAACAGATTCGTTTGTCCCCGTTCGTCTGATTTTGAATAACCCTAATAAAAATGATTGAACAATTCGTTCCTCGAATCAGCAATTCGAGTCTTGGGAAAACTTCTGAGTCGAAGCGATTCGAAGAAAATCGAACCAATCATTCGAATTGAGAATTTCTTCCTTCGCCGGATACCTAATTTGGAAATCAAACCGTCGGAGAAGACAAAATCCCGTACATTTGCTTTATGGTCCCCTATAGCACACTGTTTAAGCCTTGTTGGGCTCTTGGACGCGGCCCAAATCTGGAGGCTGAAATAATACTAAAAAATTTAAAAGTAACAAACGTTTTTGTAAGTTTATCAGCTTCCGGAAAGAGACCACACAACACAATATACAATAAATTGACTTTGTCATTTTCATAATCTAGCGTGAATGTATCACTTCAGATGGCTTTTAAAAATTAAACATAATACTGTTTTGTAAAAATATGAAGCTGTGCTTTATTCACGTTGAAAGATTACAATATATAGACCAAAGCTAAATCCTGGTATGGAAAGGAAATACTGATCTAACTTAATTTACAAGACAGAATAATCTAGAATATACACAAATATGCACAAAATATTCCGTAACACTCCTCCTCAAGATGGAGCATGAGGATCACGAATGCCCATCTTGCCAATCAATGCTTGAAATGTCTTACGTCCAAGAGCTTTAGTAAAGAGGTCAGCAGGCTGATCAGTCGTACGAATGTGATGAGTGACGACTTCACCAGACTGAACTAAATCCCGAACAAAATGGCAATCAACCTCAATGTGCTTTGTTCGTTCATGAAAAACTGGATTCGCTGCAATATGAAGAGCTGCCTGACTGTCACAAAACAGCTGCATTGGCATGGAATGAGACACGCCCAACGAACTCAGTAACGACTTAAGCCAAATAAGCTCACAACAGACATATGCCATAGCTCGATATTCCGCCTCAGCTGAAGAACGGGAAACAGTTGGCTGTTTCTTCGTCTTCCAGGAAATTGGAGAACCACCAAAGACCACAAAGTATCCCGACAAAGAACGGCGAGTAAGAGGACAAGCTGCCCAATCTGAATCACAGAAACCGGTAAGTTGTAGAGAACTGGATGCCGAGAGAAACAAACCTTGGCCAGGATGACCCTTCTGGTAGTGCAAAACCCGCAAGGCAGCCTGCCAGTGAGCAACATGCGGGGATTCCATAAACTGCGCCAAAGTATGAACTGAATAGCTTAATTCAGGACGAGTTATGGTTAGGTAAATGAGCTTGCCAATGAGACGACGATATTGAGCAGGATCATCATGCAAGGGACCTTCATCTTTCGCCAAAGTATGTTGTTGTTCCATCGGGAAATCAGAAGGTTTAGCGCCCAAGAGGCCAGTTTCTGCCAAAATGTCCAAAGTATATTTCCGTTGAGACAGAAATATACCATCAGGCCGACGAGCAATCTCAATACCCAAAAAATACTTTAAGGCACCAAGATCTTTCATGTAAAAACACGAGCTCAAGTAAGTCTTGAATGCTGATAGAACCTCACTAGAAGAACCAGCAATGACAAGGTCATCAACATAGACCAAAACATGTAACGTAACACCATTTCTTATGTAAGAGAACAGAGAGTAATCAGCACGACTCTGAACAAAACCGTAACGCCGTAAGGCTTCAGCGAGCTTGGCAAACCAATTCCTTGGAGCTTGACGAAGACCATATAGCGACTTCTGAAGCTTACAAACCAGACCAGGACCAGGAAGAGCATAACCAGGAGGTGGCTTCATGTAAACCTCCTCCTCAAGATCACCATGTAGGAAAGCATTGTGCACATCCATTTGATGCAACTCCCAGCCTTTAACAACCGCCACAGCCAAGAATAAACGAACCGAAGACATCTTCGCAACCGGAGCAAAGGTCTCTGTAAAGTCTGTACCCTCAATCTGCCTATTGCCAAGGACCACCAATCGAGCTTTGTAGCGCTCAACCGAACCATCAGAATTAAACTTGGTTCGAAACACCCATTTACTCCCTATTGCATGTTTACCAGGTGGAAGAGGGGACAACGTCCATGTTTTATTTCTCTCAAGAGCATCAATCTCAGCCGCCATAGCCAAACGCCAATGAATATGACGAGAGGCCTCAGAAAACGTTGTAGGGTCCGAACCAGCGGTAACTGCAGCCAAAAAACTAGAATGCGAAACCGAAAAATTGTTACAGGAAATATAATCAGCAATAGGATAGCGAATACCTGAGGACAGTGAGGACGAGGAAGTAGCAGCAGTGGGGGGGTTTATTGGCAGTGTAGTGGCAGCGCAGACATAATCGTTGAAGCGAGACGGTGGACGTCGATGTCGAGTACTGGGGAGACGAGGAGGCGGAACTGTAATGGGCAAGTCAAAATCGGATTCTGAACCAGATGATGGAGAAGGCGAGTCAGAATCTGAATCGAACAATGGAATAGATGGCGACAGCTGTGCAAACGGCAAAGTATGATCGGATGAAGGTGAAAGCGGCATGGACAAGGACGGCTGATCAGAGAGGGCCGGTGGTGCTGGATGGGAATTCTTCCCGTCCGAAGACGGCTGTCCAGAAACGGAAGTGGCGTCCGTACTGCCAGGCGCGTGCTCCTCACGCGCATCCGGAGGGCTTGGATTTTGTCCAGGCGCGTGGCCCCCACGCGCTTCAGTGGGGGCGCCTTGTTGTCCAGGCGCGTGTGCCTCACGCGCCGAAATGAAGTGGTGGCTTTCCTTTGGCGCGTGCTCCTCACGCGCTGCAGGTGGTCTGGGATTTTGTTCAGGCGCGTGGCCCCCACGCGCTTCAGTGGGGGCGCCTTGCTGTCCTGGCGCGTGTTCCGTACGCGCCTGCAAGTCAGAACTGGCCGATTCTGCAGAATTTGGAAGAAAAACATCTTCGTCGTCATCGTACAGACACGGATTATTATCAGAAATAGTGGCATTATTATCTGAAGGTACCGGTGGAGCAAAGGGAAAACAATCCTCGTAAAAAACAACGTCTCGACTAGCAAACATCGTACGTGCTTCAAGATCATAAACTTTCCACGCCTTCTTGGCCATTGAGTAGCCGACCAGTATACATTTGCGGCTGCGAGAGGCGAACTTGTCTCGTGGTCTGGGAAGTTGGGAAGCAAAGCAGAGGCATCCAAATACTCGCAAATTGTCATAGTTGGGTGCACGTCCGTACAAAAGTTGATAAGGTGTGCGATGATTAAGCAAAGCAGATGGAGTCCGATTTATAAGATAAGCGGCGGTAAGGACACAATTTCCCCAAAACTCAATGGGAAGATGAGCTTGGAACATAAGAGCCCGTGCAACGTTTAAGATATGACGATGCTTGCGCTCCACACGACCATTCTGTTGAGGCGTATAAACAGTTGTTGTCTCAAAGCGAACTCCATTTTCCACAAAAAATTGGCTAAGAGGCAGAAATTCTGTACCATTATCAGTATGAACACATTTAACTTGACGATTAAACTGAGTTGATGCAAATGCGAAAAACTCTTTCAGCCTAGATGAAACCTCAGATTTTGCGACCAATAAGTAAACCCAAACAGCTCGAGAGAAATCATCGACAATGGTTAAAAAAGAAACTGCTCCATTAATAGAGGGGGTATGGTAAGGACCCCAAACGTCACAATGAATTAAATCAAACAAACCGCTAGCTGTATTGGTACTCAAAGGAAAACTATTTCTAGACTGTTTAGCACGATGACAAACTGAGCATGGAACAGCTTTATTACCACGACTTAATGCAAGAACTGGAATTGAAGAAAGCACCGACGAAGATGGATGGCCAAATCGCTGATGCCACAAATCAAAAGAAGAAGAAACAACAGCAGCAGACACATTCAGAGGCGGCGAAGACGACAATGGAGCTCCTAGTCTGCGCAACCAATAAACCCCTCCTTGCTGACTACCCACGCCAATCACTGTCCTCGTGCTGATGTCCTGGAATATACAAATATTTTCGGTAAGCAAAACTAGGCATTTTAAGGCAGCAGTTAACTTGGCAAAAGACAATAAGTGGCAACTTAATTCCGGAATCAATAAAACACGATCAAGTACAATATCACCAAAATGTAAAGAGCCATGCAATAAGGCAGTCGAAACGGAACCATCAGGGAGAACAACATTAATGTTATCGGCGGGTAAAATGTCATGCAAGGCCTCTTTGCAACCAGTCATATGAAAAGAGGCGCCAGTATCAAGAATCCAAGGCAGAGAAGGCTTACCAGACCCAGTGAAATTCATTTTAGACAACATGTTTTGGACAGTACCCCATTGTTCATTGGACAAAGCTGGACCTAGAGCCTGTCGATCACGATCGGTGATGATTGCAGCAGCATTGGTCGGCGGCATCGAGGAAGCAGGGATGGCGCCGGCAAACGGTGTTCCTGGTGCAATTCGGGTCTCTGAACTGGAAGCTCTGTTCCTCGGAAACCAGTCTGGAAACCCGATCAGCTTGAAACAGGAGCTGACATCATGGCCCTTCTTGTGACAATGGGTACATGTCAACGAACGACGATCAGGCGCGGCAGGACGCGAGGTAGAAGACTGGGCTGGACGTCGAGCTGCAAACGCCATATTATCAGGATTGGAAGAACGATTGTCAACAAGCATGTGATTGCGCTCCTCCGTAACAGCAATAGCATAAACTTTGCTGAGAGAAGGTAATGGATCTTGCGCCCAAATATTGGAGCGCATGGTACGAAAGGAGCTATCGAGACCAATGAGAAAATGTTGAATGATCTCAGTCTCTCGTTCCAAAGCAGCATTAGGGGCATCAGGGCAGATGCAACGACGTGGTGGCATGTAGGAGAACAACTCATCCCAAAGCTTCTTGCAACGTCCATAAAAAACAGCAACAGAGTCACCATTCTGACGACAAGTGTAAATGTCAGCACGAAGTTGTCCTATCCGCGGTCCATTCCCAACCAAGAAACGTTGTTGCAGATCATCCCATAGTTCCTTGGCAGTAGACGAAACCCGAATAATGGAGCGAACCGATGGATCAAGTGTCTGGACTATCCATCCTACAAGCATTGAATTAACGCTACGCCAATCATTGGCAAATGGCGAGCCAGGCAAAGGTTGCTGAATGGTGCCATCCACGAAACCATCTTTCCTCTTAGCACTTAAGGCGTTCAATAAATTTTCACGCCAATCATGGTAGTTATCACCCTTCAGAATCACCGGAGAAATTTTCAGGCCAGGATGATCTGAAGGATGAACGTAGTAAGGATTGTTCGGCTGGAGAGTGGAGTTGTGATCACCAGGCGGACGATAAAACTGAGCGGCAGCGGCGACGGCGGCTTGAACGGCTGCCTGGAAAACGGCAGAGTCAGCGGCAGGAGCAGGGCCGAGAGGTGGTTGCTGAACGACGAGAGCATCGGCGGTGACCGAAGAAGCAGCGGCGGCGGCGACGGCTGAAGCGGCGGCGGCAACATCAGTAGCAGCGGCAGCGTCCTGAACGTGAGCAGCGTCAACGGCATCATCGGGACCAAGGTCTTCCATGGTGACAATGTTGTGAAGATCACCGGAATCCATTGAAAGCTTTAATGGGAAAAGAGAGCAGAGTTTAGTGGCTGTGACGATATGTTGTACAGCGGCGGCGGTGGAGAGTCCACAGCGACGGCGGTAGAACACAAGGGAAAAAAAAATTTAGGATTTTAGGATCGAAAGCTGTGATACCATGTAAAAATATGAAGCTGTGCTTTATTCACGTTGAAAGATTACAATATATAGACCAAAGCTAAATCCTGGTATGGAAAGGAAATACTGATCTAACTTAATTTACAAGACAGAATAATCTAGAATATACACAAATATGCACAAAATATTCCGTAACATGTTTGAATTTCATTTGAATTTCATTTGAATTACATCTAATCAATGAGTGTTTGCAATTCAATAAACAAGTTATACCTTTCTTTTAGTCCCATTTAGCAACAACACTTAAACACAAGTTATAATTTACATATTCATCTTGTTCCTTAAACACATTTACACATTTTATTTTCAAAAGTTTAATCCCATTCATATATCATATTATAATATTTACAATTCAAAAAATATTAATATATATTCTTAAAAATACATATTTAAAAATATTTAAAAACTAATTATTAATTCACAAAATGTCAATTGTCAAAGGGACAATTGAAAAACCTAGTAGCATTGCATTTGTAATAATGTGGGAAGTCTAGGGACCCAAATACAAAATAAGCAAAAAGCAGAGAGACTGGATAAGTGTTTATGTAAAGCTTTCGAGGAGAGCATTTTCCGTTGGATTTCCTCACCAAATCTTCTCTGCAGAGGGGATAGGAATCGAGAGATGGCCTCCGCAGCGCATTGCGTCTCCTCTTGCTTGGGATTGCCTCACAGATTCAAATCCCTAAGCCTCTCAAATGGCCCCACCGCCATTGCCAAGCCTCTCAGCTTCTCAGCCAACACTTCGCTCAGCCTCTTTTCTCAAGGTAAAGCGTCCACATTTGGCAACCATTTTCAGCATAGTTTCATAAATTTCCAATCTTTGGTTGGTTTTTGAAGTTAGTGGTTTTTACTTTTTACCTTCAGTTTTTCTTGTTTGATGGTAAAGTGAGCAAAATTGTTTGCAGGGCCGGTGAGTTTGAGCCCGGTGCAGCTGGCCCCTCGCCGTTCGATTTTCTGCGAGGCTGCTCCCACGAAGAAGCCGGACTCCGCTGCCAAAAGGGCTCGCCAAGCTGAGAAGAGGAGAATATACCACAAAGCACACAAATCCGAAGTTCGGACTAGAATGAAGAAGGTACTAGAATTTGTTGTTGTTTTAATGTTATTGAATTTACTGTAGTTACCTTCTTTTGCCCAAAATGTTTGAATTTTTGTTATAGTTTGTGCTGGTGTGCAATATTTGAGACCTTTTGGAATCTTTTGCTGTTGTTTTGATGTAGTTTATGGAAGTAACTGCATATGGCATCAGTATTAGCAATGATTAGCAATGACTATTTGAATTATATGAGCATCAGTATATTAAGACAAGTAATTATCTGTATGGTTCAAACTTGAATTTTGCCTTCAAGATGTTGAATCTGGATGATAATGGATAATATATGAACTTTTAGTAGTTGTTTGCTGTAGTAAGCGGTTTGAACAACCCTCATTTTTCCTGCCGACTACTGTCTTGATCATGGAGTTCTTCCTGACCTGACATTCAGTTGGTGGTTTGTTGAGCAGCAATGCAAGCCATTAAATCATGCAGTTTCAGTGAGATATATCAAATGATCGTTGTGCTTGTTTGTTTTCCATTCAAGATCGGTCTTTTACTCGTCAATCATCATGTTATTTTCTTCTTTTTGCTTGTGATGTCCAGTTGTTTTCGATGTATAGAAAATGATCATGTTTTCTCTGTTTGTGTTTATGGTTCATGCTTTTTCAGTGAGATCAGAGATGTATCTAATAATCGTTGAGCTTGTTTGTTTTCCATTCAAGATTGGTCTTTTACTCGTCAATTATAATTCTGATGCAAATTTTATGAAAGTTGCCAGTAACTGATGTTGTATTCAGTTGTGTCTGATCAGTGTTTAGGTTCTGTACAATTTTTCTTGTGATGGCCAGTATTTGATACCTGTATTCAGTTGTGTCTGGCCATCACTGTTTGTGCTATTCTTCTTTTTGCTTGTGATGGCAGATGTCTACGGTGTATAGAAATTGATCATATTTTATCTACATCTGTTAGGTTATGGAAGAACTAGATGGCCTGCGAAAGAAATCTGATGCGCAGCCTGATGATGTTTTATCTATCGAGAAGCTGATAGCACAGGCTTACTCAGTGATCGATAAAGCTGTTAAAGTCGGTACTCTTCACAGGAACACGGGAGCAAGGAGAAAGTCCCGGCTTGCAAGAAGGAAAAAGGCAATCGAAATCCACCATGGCTGGTATACACCTGCTCCTGCCCCTGAAGCTGAACCTGCTGCAGCTTCCACAGCTTGATTTGGTCATCTCCAAGAGCTCTCCAGTTTTCCCTTTACCAGTACTATAGGGTTGCACATTTTGTATCTTTGTTGTAATATTGCTTGCCATATTATCAATTTATCACTAAGCTCTAAGCTCGATCTCTGGTAGCTTCTGAACCTGTTTGGTCTCTGCACTATTAGTATAAAGGTCTGTTTTTTATTTCAAAAAAAATAAAGGTCTGTTTTTTTGCATATTTATGACCTGTTAAAAATGTAGTTTGTGTACATTAAATAGATTTCATAAGACATACATTAGTTGAAGATCAAGAGCACATCACATGTCAAGAAATGTAACCCTCTACCTGATCAATTTTGTAGTTGGGCCCGGTTTACTAGACTTATTTCTTGATGTACTGAATTGAACTGAATTGAACTGAACTGAACTGAACTGAAAATTGATGTATTGAAAAATAGAATCAGCATGCTGAATTAACCTGAATTTCATCAAATTGCATTTTCACTGAACTGAACTGAACTGAATTGAACTGAACTGAACTGAACTGATCTACAGATAAGCTCTGGTAAACAGGGCCTTGGTCCATAAAATAAACTCAAATGGACATAAAATCTTTGAAGTCAATAATTTACTCCTCAATACTAGAAAGTTGAAGTCAATAATTTACTACTGTAAATCAATTCAATATAATTTGATGATATTTAGATTAATTCAGTCAATTCAATATAATTTGATAAAACTCGGGTTAATTTAGTCATGTTTATTTTTTTTATTACATTAATTTTTGTGTAAGTTTAATTTAATTTATTAAGAAAATAAGTTGAGGAGAACCGGATCATAGCTCAAAGGTGTGCGGTGGCGTTTGAAGTATTATCTTCGTGTGACTAGAACCATCGCATTCGTCTCTATCTTTGATGATAAACCTTTTTGGCATCATTTCATTATATTAATCCGTTTGAGTATTAGAATTTCCATTTCTCTAGCATCAGAGATATTTTCGGAGATGGGGAGGATATTCGTGGTGGATCTGGAAGGCAGAGTATACATGTGCAAATTCTGCAAAACTCACCTGGCTCTTGCTGATGACCTTGTCTCTAGGGTATATACCCTCTTCTTCATTTTCTTTAAATGTAAATTTTGTGTGTTTTACGTGTTTCTGCCTAAACCTTAAAGCCCTTTTCGTGGTTCTCGGAAACTAGTTTATTTGAGGTTGTTTTGGCTTAGGGCAAAGATTCCTTTTTTATGGTTGCCAGTGAATCCTTTGGGGGGACTTTTTTTTTAAAGCTTAGATTAGGTGAATATATAAACTGGTGCTATAATTTGTTTGCTCAGCTGTAATTCAGGTTTACACTCAGTTGTGTGTAATTCTTGCAAGTCTGCATTGTCTGTGTCCTTATTATACTCACTTTAACAGAGTGAATTGGCATCTGATTGCTTTATGAATGATCAGGCATTCCATTCGCGCAGGGGAAAAGCATACCTCTTCAATAAAGCGTGAGTTTATTTTTTATCTTTATTTAAATGCCATTGATTACCATTTAGAGCAAGATTTTAATGCGATTTTTCACACAAGGAAGTTCCAAATTGCTAACCTAAGTGGGTACTGTTAGTGATTAGATTCTGAACTTACAACTCTTCTTTTCGGGCTTGTTTCCGTGCTTTTTACCTGAATCTAAGGTCCTGTTGGATTGGGACAATAGGAATGAGAATAGCAGGCATTTTATATCTGATGAATCTCAAAGAAGTTGTATATTGTCTTTCATGTGATAATTGTACTGACAATGGTTGGACTTGGATTCATTTTGAACCAATATTGTTCATTAATAAAATTATGTAATCGTAATAAGCCTTATCATGGATGTACGGACTAGAAATGAAGATTCTTATTCAAAAACCCTGCTTATCTCTTACTATATGAATCGTTAAGAAAATCTATACATTGTAAGAGTGCTATAATTGTTTCTAATTTAATCAAAACCTTTGATTTAGTTGCTATGTTGTTTCAACAGCCTTACTTGCGCCATTATATGCTACCAATGTAAAGGATTAATAAAATTATTGATTCGTCTTCCTCTCCCATTAGAAGAAAAAAAAATCATTTCATTTATACTTTGCAATTTGTGATGCAGGGTGAACGTTAACATTGGCACTCTTGAGGAGAGATTGATGCTTTCTGGAATGCACACAGTAGCCGATATATATTGCTGCTGCTGTGGCCAAAATGTTGGCTGGAAATATGTAAGCTCTCTTTCCTCTTTATTGTTGTATTGTACTCATTGCTTCTAACTAATGAAATGCTTCATTACTCGTCGTGTGTTCTGCTAGGAATCTGCCCATGAGAAAAGTCAGAAGTACAAGGAGGGAAAATTTGTGCTTGAAAGGTATACTGCTCTTGTCTCTACCTCAATCACCGAATCTCCCCCTAGTTTGTGTAGTAACAACCCTCGTATTTTTGTGTGACAGAGGAAGGATCATCGACAGTTTGGAGTCGGAATTCTATTCTGATTCCCGATCTAGCATGAGCGACGATGGTGAAGATTAGGTTGAGCCTTGTATGTTTAAGTTAAGTAGATACAAGGGAGATAATCTAGTGAGCATGAGTTATCATGCCTTGAGAGCTGTTGTAGCATGAACGAATTAGCTGGAGGTTATTACATTAATGCATGAATGTTTCCTTGAATAATTTGATATTTGATTCAGGCAGATGATATTATATGATGTTATTGCATTGTTTATATTGAAAAGGCATTATAAGTGTTTAGAGCTAGGCAAACTCAATACAAGAAACAAAAATGCACTTAATGGGTACTACCCTTTTGTTATCATGTCCGTTTAAACTGGTAGTGTGATCTGTAACCGATGACCATATTCCTCGTTTGAGGTGAATTAACTAAATGCAGCCCTTTCATGTCTAACAACAGTGAAGAAGTTCCCATTTTCTGAGTTTTACAAATTAAAATTTCAGGTGAATTTTCTTTACTTACATGCTCATATAAGAAGAAGAGCTAAAAGGCTGAAAATTGAGAGTCTGAAATCAATGGCAATCATGCTAAGAGCCTCACTTCATGATCTCTATGACAATAATGCTCGAAAATAACAAGAGATCAAAGGTTTAAGACTAAGGCAATGTTTGCTATTGAAATAAATTTAAATATATTTAACTGAAAGAGTTTTGAAATTTAACATACATCATTGTAGTAAAATAGGGTAAAAAAATAGCTTTTAATAAAAAAAAAATTATTGATTGAACCGAAAAAGTATAACTATATTTATCTGAACTGAAAAAATGATATAAATTTACTAAACTGAACTAAAATATATATATATATATATATATATATATATATATATACTAAACTAAAATGAAATGAACTGAACTGATCTAAAGAAAAGTTCTAGCAAACAAGTTTTAAGAGACAATAAGTGCCTAGTAGATAAAACAATAATATTGAAGACTAAAATGAGAAGTTTGAAGACTGAATGTTGAATATTGAATAAGACTCGAAAAAACCTATCAAACGTGACTTTGCATATAACGATATTTTATTTTAGTTTAAATTCTAAGGGATTCATATTGTATATTATAAAAAATATATAATATTTATTTAGTTAAAATTAAAATAAATACTAGATAGAAAAGGAACAAAAATTTAAGAGATACTATTCTAGATAAAAAAAGGATAAAAATAAAAAGTGCCAATTTTCTTAAATTAAAATCAATTTTCAAATATGAATAGAAAAAGAAAATAGGAAACCGAACAGAATTATTTAAGGGAAAATATGACGTACATCCCTTACCAAGAAAACAAAATACAGATCAAACAAAGATTAGAAAGATCATTCATTCAGTGCCTAAACTGGGATAAAAAACCCTCTTCAGGCGCATTACCTTCTCTCGGTTTTCGATCCCCGCAACGTTTTCAACTGCTATTCTCTGGCCTGAATTGCAAATCCCAAATTTTCTCACGATTTTAGGACAGTAAGGAGAAGAAAACCTAGCCCTGTTCGGTGATATGGGGTCTTCATCCAGAAAGAAATCTTCGTCGAAGAAGAAAAGTTCCAAACTTTCTTCCAAGGTAATATGTCCTAACTCAATGCGTAGAATGATGAAGAACCCACCTTGTGATTTTTGTTTTTGTATTTTACTACGTTAGTGTGATTTTTGTGTTTTTCTGTTCAATCGATTGAAGTGTGTTTCCTGGGATTTGGAACTGATTTAGAAAGTTGCACTGGACAGCCAATTGTTTCTTAATGAGGATGTTAAGGTTGTGAATCTTAGTTCCTATTATTGAATGTAGCCATCCTATATTTGTTTACTTGCTCTTTTGAGTGTTGTGATCAAAGTTTATTTACTTGCTCCTTTGATTGTTCTCATGGAGGTTTATTTACTTGCTCTTGTTCTGATCGAGGTTGGTTTCGTTTTTCTGTCTAGGTCCGTAGTATGAAGAAAAGCAAAAAGACTAGGTCTAGGAAGCGTGGTCATCGTCATGATACGAGTAGTGACGATGATTCTGCGAGTTCATTTTCCATCTCATCTCCCAGTAATTCTTATTCCGATGGTGACTCCATGAGTCCACGCCCTCGAAGAAGAAGTGTTAAGAAGAGAGAAAAGCAAAGTCACAAGACATCTTCTCACAAAAAGGATCGGGACTCGAAGAAAAGAAAGAAGTCAAAAAAGAATGGTGATCTTAAACCAAGAAAGAAGCATAAGAGAGATGTAAAGATCAGTTCTGCAAGTGGTGACTCCCATAGCTGCTCCACTTTTAATGACAGTTTTACTGATAGTGAGAGGAGTGAAGGTGAACGGGTTAAGAAAAGGTCTAGAGAGCATAAGAAAGGTAAGAGAGATAGGAGGAAGGAGAAATCTCTATCTCCATTGAGCGTTAGTCAATCCCCAAGCCCTTCTTTTGTTGAGCATCAGAAGGAGAAATCTGTATCTCCATTGAGCTCTAGTCGATCCCCAAGCCCTTCTTTTGTTGGTTATCGTGATGAAATCCAGACTATTAGTCAAAGTGAAGAAACTTTTTCGAAACAGAGATTGAAATCTGTGATAGTAATTCCTGAAAGGCATACCTTTGAAGAGCTTGTCGATGATCATGATGATTACCCTTACAAAAGCAGCAGTGGTGAGGGGGGCAAAAAGGGATCAACTCCTAGTCCACTAGACTCATCTGCTTGTGGACAAAGTGTTGAAAATGATGGATTTCCTTCTGACGTCAATGACGTGTCTGAACTGGCAGCAAAAAGAATTGAGGTTGAAAGAGTTAGTGAGACCAGGGAACTGGAAGCGACTCTAAAGCAGCAAGCTCTTGAAAATCTCAAGAAGTTCAGGGGAGCACGTAAAACTAGTGTGAAACCTACTGCTGATCAGATAGATGCAAACAATGGTGATCGTAACGGTTCAGACAGTTTGGAAACTGAGATTGAGAAAAATAAATTGTCTCAGCTAGCTGATTCTACAGTTTCTGATAGAGATTTTCCAAGTAAGAAAGTGTCAGGAGCTACAAAACAGCACACTAGTGAAGCTCCTGTTTTGAATAAACTTGTTGCCGGCTCCTCATCATTCAGGAGAACGTCTTCAGGTATGGACCCTGCTTTGAAACAGACTAAGCCACCAGCAGTTTCTACTGACAAAACTTGTATAGAAACTGAGTCGATTTTGAGCAATCCCGAGTCTCAAATGATAAGTACACAGAAGTCTCAAGGCACTGCTGGTAGCTCTTCTTTGGCAGATAATGTAGAAAACCCGAGTTCGAATAATGAGGCCGATCTTTATCAGCATAAGACAATGTCTGTCATAAGAGGAGGGGAAATGGTAGAGGTAGGAAGAATTCTTTAGAATTATATTCATAGATGTATACTTACGTCTTGTTGAAATTAACCATTTTCTGGTCTTATGTTCGATCATGTTTGCAGGTGAAGTATAAGATCAAAAAACCTACAAGGGCTCCTAGGAAGTTCAATTGACTCTTGGATTGATCCAAATTCGGACAGGGCATACTATTGGTTGTTAACCTAAAGAAGTGAAGTGATTATGTTTGGCTGGAGATAGAACCTAGACCTTAAGCCAGTTGTGCTATTCATTTATATCAACTAACTTTTTATGTGTTCTCCAAATAACTTTTTAGGTAAAATATCTCGTGCCCTCGAGTTTTTTACTGATGGTACTCCTCACTAAATCCCGAGTTGTTTACCTTTTGTGCTTCTTGACCCCTAAACCACTCGGTGTATTCATGGGTGGTTTAATCTCAAGTTCATGTACTACAATTGTAATGTACTAGCTGAGAAATATCTGAGTAACTATATTTTGCTTGTTGAATTGATGATAGTTTGTTTTGAAACCAATTGATTGTATATTTACGTTTTACAAGTGTTGCACAATACATTAAAACTGCCATAAAATGTGAAGTATTATCACAAAGAAAAGGAAAGAACAAGTAGTAGGGATGGCTTAAATCTACTACAAGTCTACAAGGGCGTTCTTTTCTTTAATCCGGTAATGCATGCCCAATCATCCATCTTTGACACCGTGATACCCTCCAAGAACGGGGAGTAGCGTTCAATGACACGGGCAACCTGCATTCCAGTAAGCCTAATTAGCCGAGAAAGGAAAGGATTAGCGAAAAAATATGTTCAAGATTGAGCATGACTGTACCTGCTCTGATATGATACCAGATAGGCCAACTGTGGCTCCTGGCTTTGCAAGAGAGACAATATGATCAGCCAAATCAAGCAAAGGATTCAACAATATGTTTGCAACAACAACATCAAACTTCTCTGCTTCCTCGTCATTTATTTCACTAGCTTTACTGGGAACTAGGCTTAGGGTGAGTTTTTCAGGCGGTATGCTGTTCAAAGCACCATTACATGTAGCAGCTGCAATTGCCTGAGGATCTATATCCACTCCGGTTGATAAAGATGCACCAAACTGCAGATCTTGAAAAATGTAAGGACTTTTCGAATGTAAAAAAAATTGTTGCTTAGATCTCAGGTTAAGTACCTTAAGTGCTGCTACAGCAAGAACACCGGACCCTGTGCCATAATCCAAGAAACTTTCCCCTCCTTTAATGATGCTATGCAAAAGCAGCAGGCACAACTTAGTCGTGGGATGATCTCCAGTTCCAAATGCCAATCCAGGGTTAATAATTATGTTAGTTGCTTGAAGATCCTAGGATAACAACCATATGAACTCGAAATTAGTTTGTCAAGAACTGTTTTCCATAAACAAGAGTGAAAACAATAACTTGGTCCCAGTTCAATCAAGTTACTGCAGTTTCAAGACCACTGAATCCAAAAAATGAAAACAAGACACATAAACAAAAGATGAGAAACTAACCCAGCATAAACAAGACACATTAAAATGAAAACGTAAGACCTGGTGTAACTTTTGAAATGGAAAAGCAAAGGAAAACAGACAAAAGTACCGGTGGCTTTATCCATTCAGGCACAATCCAGATTCCTTGGGAAACCTCTACAGGATGAAAGGATTCCTACAAAAGAATGGATACCATTCAATTACCATAATCCAACAAAGTAAGCATGTATTACAATGTTAGTGGAACAAGATACATAAGCTCGAGAAAGAAGAACACATTTACCTGACTTCCTTTGATCCAATCAGTGTGGTCACACATTACCACATCATAACTCGGTATCTCTTTCAAGCCTATGGAGTCAACAGCTAGTGATATGCTCTCCTTCACATTTTCGGACACAGCATACACAGAACTGATGCAAATCTGCAAAAAGTTTTATTGAAAAACATCTGAGCAACCGAAAGAACATGTGAAGCATATGAATTAAATTAAGTTCCATTTTAGACCTAATAATATCTTTTACCAATGAACCTAACACAAACACACACACAAACACATAAACAAAGAGCTTCCAACCTCATCTTCAGCCTCGATGCTGTCGGGTTTATCGATGCTGGTTGAGCTTGCTCCAAAGCATAATAGAGCCTCCGAAAGCATGTCCTGCAACACCACAACATCGGTAAACTAGACGATAACATACGACCTCCGACCCAATTTAATCTTCACCATTTCTTTTATCTATGGTCTTAAAAGAATGCCTTTAACCATTAATATCTACCAATTATGTGAAAATTTTGAGACTTTTAAAAAACAAATCTTGCTTGCGAATCTAGATATTCATGCGTACAAGATAATGATAATTCATGGTGAAATATAGTGAATGAGCTCACAGTGACATGTTTTTGGCATCGAATTTGCACGGAGAGGTACGGAGAAGCGTATGATCCAGTAGCCGGAATCTCCAAAGAAGAAGAAGACGGTGCAGTTGAAAAAGCTGCAGCCGTTGAAATCCGGCCGAGAATTCTCCGTCTTTCTAAGAAAGGGAATGTCGGCGGAGAGAGGCGCTGGCCGGAAGATATGGAGGTGCAGAGAAGGTGCTTGAAGAAATGACTACGCACAGAATTGACCGCCCTTGACATTTTCAAACGGTTATATAAACCCTCCCGCCACTCCCATCGTAATAATTAGTTATCAATTCCTTTTTCTTTTTTCTTTTTTTACAAAATAGGGAATACTTTTGTTTTTTATTAGTAACATTAAAATTCTCAATAAAATATATAACAAAATCAAGGTGTAGTAATCTTATCAAACTCGTTAAATACCTTCTGCTTGGTTAAAGAGAAATTAATCCGTACAAATCAATTATGTTTTAAACTAAATGATCAGTTATTTTGCTTATGTAATATTGTCAATCAAACTATGCATTTTCTTCACTAAAAAGAACTGAATGTGAAATGAGACATTTTGGACCTTTGGCTATGAAAATTAAACACAACTTAAAACCAGCATATAGAAAGATATTTTCACCCTGAAATATAAACAACATAATATACCTTCACTAAAAACAGCTATGGCCAATGTGGAGCATTAGCTGAATCAGATAACACAAATCAGATAGCTGAATCAAATTAAGGATCCAGAGGTTCGTAAAAGCGAAACCTCGAATCATCTTAGCACGCCTCGCTGCTTTAACCTCGGCCCAAAGCTTCTCGCAATTTTCACCCTTAGCTTGCACTTCTTCAATGCTATATGAAGTGTTCTTCAATGCTACTCTCAGCCACACCTTGATTTCTCAGAACTGGTGACCGTTCGTGTTGAGGTTGATCATGTCCAGGTGTCGAAGATGTTGGATTTGGATCATCCATTTCAAGAGGAACATGTAAATCTTTTCTTGCATTTACATCATCATTAATCAATGTAGAGGATCCAGATGTTGGGTTTGGACCATCATCCGACATCCGTCATTTCCTGCATCAGTTCTTCCCTTTCATTTTGTTTCTGATCCGCGATTTCCTCAACTGCATTTGCATTTCCACCTGAAATCTCCATTCTTTCAAGCTCGTCCATGTGAAGATGAACTGATGAACTATCATTATCCCTCATTTTTGGAACTGAGTCTTCTGCTTCATTTGCATTTCCACCAGAAATCTCCATTCTTTCAAGCTCAGATGTAGGATCAGGATCATCAATATGAAGATGAACTGATGAACCATCATTATCCCTCATTTCCAGAACGGAATCTTCTGCTTCATTTGCATTTCCACCTGAAATCTCTATTCCTTCAAGCACAGATGTTGGATTAGGATCATCCATATGAAGATGAACAGATGAACTATCACCATCCCTCGATTTTAGTACTGATTCTTCTGCATTTTCATCATCTCTACTTGAAGAAGATGATGAGATTTCAGCATCATCACATTCACCACCATATTTCGTTCCCTGAACCCTCTCCCACTCTTCGCGATACCTTTTGGTGACATACGATTTGAAAAACCTGGCTGGAATGTAAACCTTAGCATCTCTTACAGGCCTATTGTAATGGCGCCATGCCAAACCTGCAGAATGACCATTCAGACCCTCCACAGGCCCCGGAATATCCTGGTCAAACCCTAACTGCATCCCAACTCGATGAGGAAGGTATTTCTGCAAACAGTCCATTCCAACCAGCTCAGAGCTTCTCCAGCATCGAATCAAACCCTCAATTTCAGAATACATTTCAGAGCCAACCACAATATACTTTTCTTTCCAATTCATAGCAGAAAACCTCTTTTTGTTCAAGAATGGTGCATAAGGCCGCCATCTGAAATCCACGCCCGATGAATCTAAGACTTTGGCAACATCATCAGCAACCTCAAAATGAAGCGGTTTCACCTCATTCCATCGAGCTGGTCTAGGTTTTCCCAGCTCGACAGAACAAGGTTCAGGGCTTAGTTTAGGAAACCTCTCCCACACCCAAATCAGAACCCACTCGAGTGGCTAAGGTAATGAAATTCTACCTAAATCAAGATTACTCAACAAAGCTTTCTTCAAAGACCCCAAATCTTGATAAATGCCAGCAAGAACAGCAGGAGCAAGTGCAAAAGGAATACCTCTAGAAAGATTCACCGCAATCGAAAACAAATCTTCTGCAACAACCGAATATGAACTAGGCAACACATACCTCGATAGCCACAGAGCCAAGAAAGCCTCGTGCTCTAACTCTTCATCTTCTTCTCCACCTCCATTAAAATGACAGAGCGATGAACTTTCCAAGGACTTGTTAGTCCTCTTCTGTGCTTCTCTCAGCCTTTCCTCGAGTCGAGAAATCTGAAGCGGCTTGATAACAGCTTCTCCAACAACAGAAAATCCCCCCAAAACTATGAGATCCTCCAATGTGACAGTGCATTCTCCCCAGGAGAAGAAGAACGTGTTGGTTTCCGGGCGCCATTTTTCCGACAGCTTCACAATCAAGTTCTTGCTGTCCGAATTTCTCACTATACTATAAGTTGAACAAATGATTGCATCAAAGATTCCAGCTTTCTTCCATAGATGGCCGTATTTAGGCTTCAGCTTCTGAATCCATTGCTCCCACCCCTTCTGCGGGCCCCGCCATCCCTGATACTTGACATTCAATGGCTTGGAAATCTTCCCTTTTGAGTAAATCTGCAGAGATTATCTTTTTCTTGAATTTGAGCTGTGGTGGGGTTGAGAAAATGGGCGGTTCTGAGAGCTGCGCCTCCACCGGAGCCGCCGGGCGCCACCATGAGCTCCGCCCTCTCCTCCATGATCGCGTCTTCTTGTTTATCTTCTTCCACTTCAAATGGTTTATATTCTTGTTTTGAGCAGGTTTATGTATTTCAGAGTTAAGTTATTCAGCCACTTTCCTCTTTTGGGTGAATTTGACAGAAATGCATTGTTTTGTAGTGAATTTGCCGCTTTTTATTAACAAAATAAATAAATGAACGAGTATCATTGCACAACTATCTATGAACTACCCTCACCTTCAAAAAAAAAATCTATGAACTACCCTCACAAGTCTGTCATTTATTTATCAACAATTAACATTCAGCTAGTATGATTATAAAAATAATAATTTTAACCACTAATTATAAGTGATAATTAATGTTATTTATTATTCAGAAAACTAGTATAATTTATTTACGTGCTTTTCTTTTAAATATTTATTTATGGTGAATAAAGGTGTAATAAATATACTCAATTTTTTTAGATTGTTCGCAATTAATTGTACGGTAATTTTCACCAAATTTTTCGTATTAATGGATGAGAAACTAATTTAATTACCAAAACGTCTAGAAAGTCATATATTATGTGTATATTAATAGAAGGAAGGTGATTAAATTATATCTAAATGTATAATGAGTTTAAAATGCATATATTTAGGTATATCCGATGTAGTACATTTAAAGTTACGATTCCGAATGTTCCGAATTTTTTACAACTCCAAAAACATTTTTATCCAAATAGTCAAACTATTCTGTGTTGTATTGATACACATTTGAGGTAAAAAATCTCACGATTTATCTGTCAACTTTTCCATTTATTTCATGCCAGATAGACTCCTCCCATTCTCGATGCCTTTATAAGCTGCAAATCATATGCTTTCAACATCATCTTCATCCTCAACAAATCATCATCTTCATCCTCAACAAACATGTTGACCATAATATTTCTCTTCCTTGTACCTTTATCGGCGTTCAATTATGCAACAGCGGATCCAACGTATGACAGTTTTGCAACCTGTCTCACAAAACAAGGAATCCCGACCGACCAAATCTCACAAATCCTTTACAGTCCCACAAATGTTTCGTTCGGTGATGTATTGAATGCATATGTTCGAAATTTAAGGTACAACACTACGAGTACGAAGAAGCCCTCCATCATCATCACCCCACTTCACGTCGGCGGTGTCCAGGCGGCGGTTTTGTGCACGAAAGAAGTCGGGCTGCAGTTGAAAATTCGAAGTGGCGGCCATGATTATGAAGGTCTTTCCTATGTTTCCAAGAATGTTTTTGTCGTTCTTGATATGTTCAACATTAGGAACATCAGTGTCGATATCCCTAGCCAAACTGCTTGGGTGCAGGCCGGCGCGACCCTAGGGGAGCTTTATTACAGGATCTCGGAAAAAACTAACGCTTTCGGATTCCCTGCCGGCGTTTGCTCGACGGTTGGGGTCGGCGGGCACATTAGCGGCGGCGGTTATGGTCCTTTGTTGAGGAAGTACGGGTTAACGGTTGACAACGTTGTCGATGCAGAGATTGTTGATGTGAACGGAAAAGTCCTTGATCGGAAAGGGATGGGAGAAGACCTGTTTTGGGCTATCAGGGGTGGCGGTGGCGCTAGCTTTGGGGTTGTTGTGTCATACAAGATCAATCTAGTTCCGGTGCCACCAATTGTGACGGTTTTCAGTGTTGCAAGGAATTCGTCACAGAACGCGACTGATATTCTTGTTCAATGGCAAGATGTTGCATCCAAGTATGATGACAATATGTTTATCCGGATTCTTGTGCAACCGGTTACTCAAGACAACAAGAAGTCGATTCGGGTGAAATTCAACGGGCTGTATTTGGGTGATTCGAAGAGCCTTTTAGAGTTACTTGGTGCCCAACTCCCAAAACTAGGGTTACAAAAAAGTGATGTCTTGGAAATGAGTTGGATCCAATCAATGTTGTATTGGTCAAACTTTGAAAACACAACTGCTCCAGAAGCTTTGCTTAGGAGGACGACTGAACAGGTTAAGTTCTTGAAGCGAAAGTCCGATTACGTTTTGAACCCTATCCCTAAGGATGGGCTGGATTCCATCTTTGCCAAAATGATTGAGCTAGGTAAAATTGGACTGGTTTTCAACCCTTATGGCGGAAAAATGAGCCAAATTGCTGAGTCTGATGCACCATTTCCCCACCGAGCTGGTGTACTTTACAAGGTTCAATATTCAGTTAACTGGGACGATGCAGGACTCAATTCTACCACGGAGTATTTGGGTGAGGCTAGGGAGCTTTACAGCTTCATGGAGCCTTATGTATCGAGCAATCCACGACAGGCGTTTCTGAACTATAGGGATCTCGATATCGGGGTAACTACGAATGGAAAAGACAGTTTTGATGAAGGAAAAGTGTATGGATACAAGTACTTTAAGAATAACTTTGATAGGTTAGTGAAAGTGAAGACTGCTGTTGATCCTGAGAATTTCTTCAGGAATGAGCAAAGCATCCCTACACTTCCAGCTTAGACTACATAAATTTAATATTGTGTATGTATTCTCAAGCAATTTTGCTTCATCACATATATTAAACTTCATCATTACTTATTTTCATCAAGTGTGTTGTAAATGATAGAAATTGTTCTTAAGTGCTACTTGTTAGCCTGCAATATACCCTCTCTAATTCACTAACATACTCCCTCTGTCCCCTATTAATTGTCCTACTTTTTCAGTCAAATATTTTCACTCTATATTTGACCATTAATAACTTTAATTATACTTAATAATAATTTAAGAAATTTTAATATTCTAAGAGTGTTTCACACCGAGAATCTAAAGATATTGTATATGATGATATAATATTTATATACAAAAAGTTATTAATGGTCAAACATGGTGTGAAAAAAGTTCACTATTTTAATAGGACAATTAAAAAGGGACGGAGGGAGTAGACACCCATTTATTGTTTTGTTTTACATCGTACAGTTGATCGTGAACACTGACGACTTTCAGATTTCAAATATTATTAATTGTATAAATTTATTACTTGTATAAATATTATTACTTTCAAAGTTCAAATATTAGTAGATGTGATGAATTTGATTTGAGATGCTAAAGGGAAAGTAGTTGTTTTCTAACTTTGAAACCTATTTCGATGATTTCAGATTAATACAAAGCTTTCAGTCCAAAGTTGGGTCGTCAAATAAAAATCCGAAGATTTAGGTGATAAAATCCTTGAAAGAGAAAAAGAATTTCCTCAGAAGAAAGGAGAAATGGTATTCTCTTCCAATCCATTGGCCCTGAGCGTACCCGACCCGGCTTTCGAGTCCTGGCTCCGAGACAAAGGCTACCTCGAAATCCTCGACCAACGAACGTCGGAGCTCCACCGTATCACCACCTCCGCCGCCGCCTCCACCTCCACCACCGCGTCCGGCTCCGGCGGCCAAGATGCTACCAGCACCGCCACCCCCACCGTAATCCCATACGGTGTGTTCGTCACCCTCTATTCGTACTTGAGAACTCTCCTCTCTCTCCTCACTATCAACCCCTTTGCCAAGCTCACCGGCGACGACTTCTCCGGCAACACGCCGCCCTGGACGGCGGCGTTCTTCGGCTCATTTGACTCCTACTCCGTCCCCACCTCGCCGGACCAGGCCCGGCTCCGTACCCACGAGAATGTCAAGCGCCTCGCGCGGAATTACGCCTCTCTCTTCATCCTCTTCTTGGCCTGCTCTCTGTGAGTTTTCTGCAATTCATTAATGCTAAATTTGTTTGTTCCTCCATTTGTTTTGCTAGCTTCTATTTGCTGGAAGATTGAACAAACCTCGGATTATAAGTTATAGTCCAGCTTATAGTGATTAATTGTCTGGAAATGATGATTCTTTGTAGTACTTCATCTTGTCCAGCTTATATGCTTCATTCTTAGTTTTTGCTTAGGTTTCGTGTTTGCTATATCATTTGGTCCGTGCATAGTCTTTTACCTTAGAATTTTGAACTTGTGTAGGTATCAGATGCCAATGGCGCTTGTTGGACTGTTGCTGTCTTTGGCACTTTGGGATGCTTTTAAGTATTGTGGTGATCAATGGAAGTTAGAGCAATACCCGGTGCTTAGACAGACCTTGGTTCGAGTGGCACAATGTGGTATGTTTTGGTACATTTGGCCTGGAAGTAAATTTTGCTTCTGGTTCTGGCATTTATTCTTTGGAACTGCAAATTTGATTCCTTACCATGGCTCGTAATTTTTCAAGTACTTTCAAGAAAAGATATTGCTGATTGCCATGTTATGGGGAAACAATTTGAATTTTGTCTATTAAATTCCTCTAGCTTATAGGATTATTACATGATGAGGCTATCTTCCTTTTCTATTAGCTGTTATTTAAGTCGTGGAAATTGCATGTAAGCATAACTTCTTAGCAACCTTGAACATCACTCTAGTCTGTAATATAAAATATAAATAGCTTCCTTGTGATGCTTCCATAAGTTAGAAGAGACCTGCTCCACGAAAAAGCTGTAATCATAAGTTAAAGTTTCCTGAATGTTCTCACAACGTAAGGGAACCTGTTGCCCAAACTGTCGAATGTTTGTAGTTTAAAATTATGTTCCCGTTGTTTATAATTCAATTGAAGGTATCGGAACTATTTTGGGTTCCTTTTTTTGTATTTCTTTTCTTTTGTCATATACTATGAAACATTTGATTTCATTTTTTTTCCATGATAATTTTGATTAACCTTATCATGGCAGCAACTGCAATTATCCTGTTTTTCTCCAATGTTCAAGTGGCCCTCTTTTATGCTCTTGCAGTAAGCTATGCAGGTAAAGCAATTCCTTCCCATCAAACATGTTCTCATTCATTTTAGCTGTTATTAAGCAGTCCATGTCTATTTCATTTGTGCTTGCAGTCTCGGTTTTGCATGCATCATTCAGAAAACTGACCCCTTCTAAGCAATCCCATCGGGCCAACAGGAACAGAAGAAAACCATAAATGAGGATGAGCAAAATAGATATACTGCACCATCTGCTCAGTTGTACCACTGACTGTGTAGGCTTGTAGCCAAAAAAACCATAAATGACTGCATCATTAGCTCAGACTTGATTGTACCATTGACTATGTAGGCTTGTAGCCAAATATTCTTGGTTAATTTAGTAGTATGATGCGAACTATTATCATGTGTTCTTCCATAGAAAACCCAAAATTTCTTGCAGTAACATTGGAAGGAAGTATATATGTGATGAATACAATTTCATAATGTCATATACAATTGATCAGAAACGCCCCAACTTTGCACACACGAGAAAAGTTATGTAACTGATAAAAAATGTTTCTGGCATTTTACGTGTGTCGGACAACATAAATAAACTATGTAGTAAATAATGGGGTTGTCGTTGTATGTACATTGAATCATCAAAAATTGAACTCCTCTCCAAACTCGTAGTGCTTAACTACTTAAATCCCTCGAAGCAAGGCCTTGCCATCTGCAGCATAAAATCAAGTGATTAGTTTGCTAGTCTTGACGAACTAAACCATGTACTACCTAAGATGATGATCTTTTATGAGACAGAACTGACATTTAGTATTTAAAGGTTAGGAGGAGAATGTTTTGTGGACTAACCTTGAGAGCAAAAACCGAGCAAGTGGGCTTAAATTGGCATTAGAATTAATCTCTTTACTTTGATTTTTTTTCTTGGCATCGGCTTCAGCTGCATTTGTACCCTCGGCCTCAACCTTTTCCCTGTTAAAACTTCGAACTGCCAGCTCTTGCAAATTTTTCAATGAAGGGTCTTTTGAACTGCAAGAAAACAAAAGGTTGGAAAACCAAGTGTAACAAAAAGTTCTTCAACAAAGAACAATACTCCAAGTATGATACAAACCTCGCCAGTCTCTGAAGCAACCGTGTCACGAGAAGTTCACAAGATCCAGGCTTGGAGCGCTCCATGTCCATTAAGGAATTGGTCAAGCTTCGTAACATAGGTCTTTCAGATTCATCGGAAATAGCCTAAGCAAAGTTCATCCATACATTAACTTAGGCTCACTGAATACTTATATTTTGTATGAAGTAACCTTCAAAATGCTCACCTCTCTTAGTGAAGGGCTTAAAAGAATAGATAATGGGGCAGAAGAAGATGCGGCAGAACTTCTTGCAGTACTTTCATCATCGCTTGCTTGTCGTGATCTTGATGATTTTAAGGCATCCAGGTAATCATCAGAATGTCTGAGAGACAGTATGAATCAGATTAACATATTTTCTCTATTTGGAGGTAGGCCTGTAGGAAAAAATCAATATTATACCTTGGAGAATCGGAACTGGAAACCAACGGATCTCTTCTTTTAATTTCTTGCTCATCCTTATTGATCTTTCCCAGAACAGACCTTTCTCTCAGATTAACTTTCTTTAACCCAGCTTGAATAGCAGCTTTGGCCTAAATAGCATGGCAAATAAGCAATATTAGATACACCAGTAAAGTTAGATATTTTCAGATGGTTTACGTGTGGGCAGCCTCCAAGTTTTTCATTTCAATTTAAAACACTTTTTACTGAATTACAGATATATAAAATTTAGTAACACACCTCAGCAAGATTTAGTGAACTGTCTTCAGAAGATGCACTTGACGATCTCTCTTGGACTCCAAGTCTGGACTTTCGAGGAGAATCTGAATCTTCGTAATGTCCACGGATAACCATAGTACCACTGGTTGATGAGTCCTCCAAAGAAGTAAACGTGCTGCTAGACTGACAGTAAGTTGAAACCTCAGTAAGCAGGCAGAAGACAACATTTACTTTTTTTAAACATTAAGCAGGCAGAAGATTACCGGTGAGCTATTGTCAGTAAGTAAAGAGGATGGTCTTCTTGGAGAGCGTACAACAACAGTCCCTGACATATCTTCCTGAAACGGCACACAGGAAATTCTCATTAACCCCAACTATAATCTACAGTAAAGGGAGAAATTCTGGCATATTGCTGTGTTGCTAATGTTTATAACAATGCAGAAAGGTTGAGTTACTCAAATAACTTCAAATCCCAAATCTTTGACATGAAGTTTTCTAAAGCTAGGAGTACAATTCTTCCTCCCAATATATATAAGATATTTAACGCCAATGGACAAGGACAGGGATAGAGAAGCATGGATGCAGAGTAAGCATTAATAGAATTAAAGTAGGGATAAAGGGAAACTACATCTTCTTGATGGCGATCTTGTTTGCTAGCCTGGAAACCATCCCTAGTGTCTTTTCCAGAAGGAGAAGACTGTGGTGAACCACCGTCTAAAGCTTTTCTTGAGGAAACTTGATTTGAAACAGCTTCTACTTTCCGATCCCTAATCTGAGGCGGTCTCACCGAGCTTCTGACTGTCCCAGTCCCCGACGTTCCACCAATGCTGAAATCCCATCCAGCATTTTTCAGGGTTTTTCCCTGACTGCTGTAATTCATAACAAGTCAGTTAGTACAACCACACGTGAGTACATGGCTTCTGTGATACTTGACTAAATAAATGCAAGATGCTCAACATGCCTAACTCGCACGGTATCTCCTTCACCAGAATCCCTCGTCACCCTTACTGTGCCAGATGACTCACCAAGAGGGCTTCCTCTTTGGGTTCCCCCATCCTCCTTTACTTGGAACTTTGGCCGCTCTCTGTAAAAACATATAGATGAATAGAGAAATAAAATCCATTAGAAAAATTTTGGTTGCATCAATTCAATGCATAAAAGACGATGCCAATGTAACTCAGCAGGTATGTCATAATCATAACGATAATATTACCTGATCCTTTCCAACAGCCTTGGGCTCTTCCTAGCATTCCTTATGAAACGATGCTTCAAGAGTTCTTTTGCACTTGGCCTCTATTATAACACAAGAATCGTATGATATTAATTCAAACAAACGAGAAAGTGCATAATGTTCAACTGGAAGACTAGCTCAGTAGGTATCGATAGTATTTGATCTAAGTGCAAAGTGAGCGTCATGAAAATAAAAGTATAAACTTAAATGAAAGAATCTGAATTTACTTCAGTGGGAATCTTCTTCAAGCACAATGACACGAACTCTTTCATAGGACGGGAAAAGTGCTCGTCCAGCTGCATGATAAATAACAACAAAATGTCAGTCTGATAAATGCTGTAAGATGCAAAAAAGCAAATGTTACATATATTTAACTTGCTCATCAAGCACGAAACTTTTGAGCGACTTAAACATTTAAAATATTTATTCACAGGGGAGATCAAATTATACCTGAGGAGGATTTTCTCGAGGAATAATGAAAAGAACCCTCATTGGGTGTAGATCAGCTAGTGGAGGTTCTCCCTTAGCCATCTCAATAGCAGTAATCCCTAGAGACCATATATCTGCCTGAATCAAACAACGATTTCCAGACAATCGGAAATGCATCAGTTTAAGGTTAAATGGACGAAAGGATGACTAATAAATTTATAAAGGCGTACCTTTTCATTATATCCGTCTGAATTCTGAATAACTTCTGGTGCCATCCAGAATGGAGTTCCAACAAATGTCTGTTACACCAGATGTATTTATACAAACACTCATTTCTAAGCCAGACATGGACAGGAAAAACCGCTAATAGTACCTTTCTTCTCGAAATAGTTCTCGTTAGTTGGGCAGAAACACCAAAATCTGCAACCTGAGTTTATAAAGAACTTTGTGAGGAGACAAATACATTACGCGTGCTCTTGACATGGTCTGACCTAACCTAAGAGTTTAATTAAACTATTTGATCATTCATTATATAATTACCTTGACATCACCATTTTCTGTCAACAAAATATTTGCCGCTGTAAAAGTACACAAACATTGATCAGTATCATCAGTTAAAGTCTAAGTAAAGAAGAGTAGGACCCAAACATCCAGGTTACATCTCCAAGACCACCCAAATTCAGACTTTATACCCACCCACTATGGTGGCTTTACTACTTTGGACTAATAAAAAGGCATCCCCACAAAAATGTACACTGAAGTAGAAAGGAGATACAAGCATAGGCAAGAAGACCTTTAATGTCTCGATGAATTTTCCCTTCATTGTGGAGGTACTCAACTGCGTGGAGCAAGTCGCGAAAAATGCAAGATATAGACATTTCGTCCAAAGGCTGATTTGGTTGAATCTGCAACGACATTAAACTCAGTCAATATAATACTTTAAGAAATATTTACAAATAAGTACCATACCTAATCTTGGAATATAGCACAAGCCATGGATAGTTCAGGCTAAAGCTCTAAGCTCTCTAATTTCATAAGCTCTAGTAAATTCAAAAGACCAATTTGTGGTGCAAATTGAAAGTCTTAAATGATTTACAGAAACCAATGCATTTAAAATTTTAGAGCAATATAACCAAAATTATCTTTGTTCTGAGCTTTTGGCTGCATTTTTTGGTATTGGCAACACAATATAACAGCTGGAACCAACACAAAGGGGTTAAAATTACTTATTCTCCTATGAACATAGAAGTTTTTCACAAATGGCCACATTACTTTTGTAGAAGATATGTAAAAACAATAACTGAACATTAAGTGCCCACCAAATCAGCAACAGAGCCCCCAGCCATGTATTCCATTATTATCCAAAGCTTTGTTTGTTGCAGATAGGAGCCATAGTATTCTGTAATATATGGAGATCGACATTGTGACAAAACTGCAATTTCCTGGAAAGAGATAAAGTTCAAATAAAACTGCTGGCATTACTAAGAGATACAAAATAACAGTTCAAGTGAGAAAGTGGTTCATACCTTTTGAATGTCCTCAATTTCATCCTCTCTGTTAATAATAAACCACAATAAACTTAATAAGCTCAATAAACCCAAATACAAGTCATAAACGCATTCCCAGAATTTTACAATGAAAGTCAGAAGTCCAATTCCAAAGTAAGCCACTTACGATTCTTCAAGATCAATAACTTTAATAGCAACCTCTTTATTAAGATCCTTGTCAAACCTGCATTTTATGACAAAGTATTTCCACTAAGTTAACTAAACTACTACAAAGCTAAGATAATTAACACTCAAAAATAAGAAAAGCAAATGTACAGAACCAGCAGAGCATTGATAATAGATCAGAAAATTGAGACATGAAAGTAAGATTTGATGGCCTTCCTTCCAATTTCCAACGCAATGAAACTGAATACAAGATTCTGGTTTTTAGCAAAACAAGGAACAAATGATGCTTGAGTTCTGTAACCTAACAGCCCAACTGCAAAATGTTGGCCTAATCTAGCAATGAGCCCTATATTATCCTCCCCAAACTACTAAGCAGCCCATAACTACAGAGATACCAATTCAATCGTGGTCCAAAGTATTTGACATAGACACTCCAGAGAGCCTCAAGTACTTACGCATACCATTCACCAAAAACATAGTATTAAAGATCTCAACGGACGGGTCTTTAGAACATTGCATACGACCATTCACATATAAAGAACAACTCCACTGCTTGCCACTTTAAGGCACCAATATTAGATTCAGTTTTACAGACTTGTTGAATTGCCAAAAATCTAACTTAGGACCAGTGGGGACAGAAATTTGTTATTTGCAGGTTGCTATGCTTCAGAATTATCATACTATCCCAAAAACGGTTGAAAAAGTAATCTTTATAAAAACAGCCACCCGATACAGAAACACCAATATAAGCCTTCAATGAACGTCCCAAAACACATGATAAATGATCCTTCAAAGATGTTAACTAAAGTTTGAATGCTAACAACTCAGACCACATGTAGGAATTTAGTATCTGCATGACAGCATATTCAGTACGGATCCTTTAAGTCACCATTTATCGGCATGTACCACATCCCTTATGGCTCACCAAAAACCCTGAACCTCTTGTGCAGATTACTTCATTACTAACACAAGATTTTATGTTCGAAGCTTCATTAAACACAAACCAAGCTATTGTTTAAAAATCACATCCAATAGCATGCATGCACTAAAGCTTAACTGATCAATTAGAGGGGGAAAATTTGGTATCCTAGCCTATTTATGGCATAAAATTGCTAAATAGTTGTCAAGCTTCATGGATGATACTTTTGTAAATGTAATAGCAGCTCTCAAACATTCATTAAATAAATCAGAAAGGCATACACTAAAAGAACATGAAACTTCAAAGTTAATTCTCGATTCTTACCCTTTGTAGACATCCCCGAAAGAACCCCTTCCAATGAGCTCCAAATTACTGAATCTGGCACCGGAAGCCTCAATCAGACCAGCAGCATCAGACATCATCTTTAACTGTAGTTTCTCTCTCTCTTAAACTCCCAAGCTACTAGCCATTCTAACTTTCTTCAGCTCTTGCCCCTTCTCATTCAACTCCACATTGACTATTCCCCAAAAGGTCTGCAAAAGGGTTCCCCTAACTTCACTCCAGCTCAAAACGTAATCTGAAGCATATAAACAGACATTAAAATCATCGGGAATTCTTTTAAATGTACTAAAATACAAGAAGGATCTAATGAGGCTCAAATACACACACACGCACAAAAATGTCGTTAGGTGAAGTGGGGATAATAAAGTGACACCTTAACAATTCAGAGCATTTTACGTGTTTCAGACAATGAAAGAGACCGGAAACAAACATAACAGCAATCCCTCCCTCAATTCCTACGTAAAATAAACTAAGCTCAAAATCAAACCTTTTTCGAAGCCACAACATAAAAATTCGGAAAAAATCACACCCTAATAGCAATCTAGGAAATCCCAGAAAGGGTCGATCAAAATTGAGCCTTTGACAGGATTAGATACGAAGAATTACCCAGGAAATTCTCGCCAAGAAGTTGCAGATCTCTGTATTATTCCTCCCTTGCCTCTTGGATTACGAACACCAATGTGAACACTTTCTATCCTCTATGCCAGCCGTAGCCTTCTTTTGTGTCGCGAAATTGGTGACAGGGCTTTGGAATGGAGGGATCGAGGAGTAATCCCTGGGAGAATGGCGCGCTGCTCCCTTTCTCACTAGTTTCTTTTCTCTTGTAAAACCATGTGTTAATACTAAACTGGGTTTACATGAAATAATTGTCCTAAACTTATTTTTAGTCTTTTTTTTTATATATAGTTTTGGATTAGGTTATCCCCAGAGCAAAATTATAATGTGTATTCTTTTTAAAAATTTCTCCATATCTTCCAGTTAGGGATAGACTTGTAATTTTGCCAACCCCTAAGTAAAAAACGACGTCGTTTGGATGGTAGATTTCCAATTGAAAAGATGCGTCTCCTTCTGTTCCTTTTGAGAGCCAGAGGAGACTCTGGGCGAGTTTGGGGGTTTACAAACGTTTATTATCTTCCCGGGGCTGTGATTTTGGGTGTGGTCGGACAAGTTTGGATTGGTGGTGTTTGTGGCCGACGATTGGAGGGGCGGGGATGGTGTGGTGCCGTGGCGGCAGCGGAGGTGGTGGCAACGGGGATGGCATTTTCCCGGCACTGTTGTTGAAGCGGGACGTCCGACTGATTTTTTTATCCAGCAAAGTTTGGTGTTTATGTAGTTGAAAGCGGTACAGAGGAGAGGACTTGTATGTGCAATCTCGAATTGAAGCAGAGTGTGAACAGAAAAAGAAACAATAGAAAGCCAACATAACTGTGTCGGTGAAATTCCACTCGGACAGTGCACAGATGCGGGTTCGTTATCCTCCAACTGTTCTTGATGTTGCAGAATTAATGTTAATTAGCTTTAGATTGTGATAAACCTTCATTAATAGATACAAACTTTTTATGAAAATAATGTATATATGTTTTCTTGTTCATTCCTGTTTCTATAGCCTAGGGTTAGTAATTTGATGGTTGAATGGTTTACAGGTTTTTGATTTTGGTCTGGAGATTAAGTGGCCTTATTTTTTTACAATTTTTTGACGAAATGGTATGTTGAATCTGTAAAGTACAGATTTTTATTGCTGGAGCCTGGAGATGAACTGAGCTTATTTTTCACTTGTGGGAATGGGGTACTACTCTTGCTGCAGTAGTTGACAAATTTGTTTAGTCCAAATTGACATGATATTTAAAGGCACTATAATCTTTTGTACTGCATGGATGTCAAAATCCTGTGTTCCTGTAGAGAAATTTGGTTATCGTTGCCTTTCTTGAGTGACATCGTTGTAACGGTACTCAAGATTTCTTTGTAGTAGTTTTGTGCAGCGTTTGTTGTTGCTGAAATCACTGTCATTGGATATAGTGTTGCCTACATCTTTATGTAGTATACTTGGCTGGTATAGTAGTGTTGTTGACGGTCTTCAGTTTTGTTTTTGGTATGATGTTGTGGAGAAATGTAGTCGATATTGCATTGTCTTTCTTGAGAACAATTCTGTCGTTTTTTCTGAAATGGAATTGTTCTTTGCAGCCGTAGGGTCGAGATGCCATCAAAGTCTGATTGGAAATTAAAGGGAAAATCAAAGTTGTCCTAAAAGCAATCAGCATCTGACTCAGATCTTTCTGACTGGTTAAGGAGATTATATTGAAATGACTCAAAGAGCAGGTAGTTTCGCGGGCTGAGAAACAGATCCTACTTAATTTGCTTATCAGCTTTCTTCCTCAGATATCCATAATTAGAACATGGCTGCAAAGGAGATAGACAGCCAGCAGAACATGGATGATTGATGCACTTAACAACGATCTTGTGGAGGAGGACTCCATCACTGCGCTGTTGAACATCTTAAATACTTGAAGGAAATAAATAGTTGTTTGCTGAAAGCATTTCTGTGATCAAATCTGAAAATGCAGCTCTCTTTTCTCTGTCGGCCCTTGAGTCGAATAAGCAAGTAGTTGGTGAATCTGGTGCTCTCAAGCTCTAGAGCAAGTGGATGAAGCGCATGTTGCAGTGATGAAGGATGGATGCATTTCAATTACTCAGTGGAGTATAATATTTGTGCGAATCAACGTTAGGCCATTTATTCAATGGTTCGTTTTTCATAAATCCATAATATATTGTTATATATTGAAATCATACCGCTCAGTAATAGGTGCATATTGAAATTGAACCACTCAGTCCCATCCCTTGCCAACATGCTTTTGCAAATGATGAAAAATTTGCACAATAAAAATGGACTTAAGAAGGCGCAACTTAAGGAGTATTCTTTAAGTTTGAAATGATAAAGATGATTTCCAATCCAAAGCAATTGGAAGATTATCAAGATGGAAAGTTGAACATTTTTAATAGATTACCACAAAATTTCATGTTATTTCCTTTCAAATTATGAAATTTTTTATTTAATATATTAGATGATTTTAGATTTCAATTTAAATATTTTATAGTGGAATGGGTCTTTATTTATAGGTATTTAATTTTAACTTACTTTTTTCATAATATTGTTTGCATATGTCTAAACCATTTTCATTTATTGAACCTCTATTTATTTATTTTTTAAGTTGAGTGATAATCCAAATGAACCTCAATACAAATATCTACAGAGATTGAACTCAAAACATTTGGGTAATTTTACTATCGTCTTATCAAAAATCAATCAAATAATTATTAAATTGAGAATTTAAATCAACTTATGTCCAAATTAGTGATCTAACAAGTTTGGATCAACTATTATGTAGTTAATATATAATGATGGCAAAATATGTTGTTTTCCATGAATAATTTTTTAGCTTTGGCTTGGCATATAATACCTTGCCTAATTAATCATTGTATTTTTATAATTTCATTATTGAATATTTGTATAGTTTATTTTACTTTTTTAAGACTCTTAGTTTATATTTATTAGGTTAGGCTGATTTTAGTATTTTTCATCCAATTAACCGCGCATCGCGCGGTATAGCCCTGCTAGTCAAATAAAATTCCTTTTCAAAAAAAAAGGTTATCAAATAAAATTCATTGTATATCTTCAAAGAAATAATTTTATTCTATTTTACACACAATTTTGGACCAATTAATGTAATTTTAAAAGGAAATGGTGGCGGTACAACACAGAAAAGCAATAGGCAAAATGCGATTGGACACAAGAGAAAAGTGTATTGTGTTATTTTCATGCGAGGTTAGCATTTGCTAAATTGCAACGTCTATGGCTTTATAATTTGGTTCAATATTTTGATAGCCCGTTGGAGCATCAACAATGCTAGTGTGTTTTATATTATGAAATGTCGTATTATTCATTTTTATTCAATCATTTTCATTCAATCATACAATCAAATACAAATACATGAACAACAACATTTCGGTATCTAACACAAGATAAAATACCACCGTACTACAATAGATTCTTCTTGTTATTAAGAAACACGTCCAACTTAAAAATAAATTGAATTTAAGGAACTACATGACATTATCAATTGATACTTTTAAAAATACTTATTAGAAACTAGAAAGTAATGTGAACTATAATCCCGTTATGAAGTTGTTCCATGGTTTCTATTGGTTCAGTTTTGCATCATTTCCTTATATTTACTTCAATGATAATTATATTAGAGCAAGTCCAACCGCTTCCCTACAAAATTCTCAAAGATGAGTACTACATTCTCATATTTTCTATCTTTTTTTGCTTCAATTCCAACATCTTCCCCCTAGTGTGGGGATTAGAATTTAATGCATTTGCATAAAATTTCAGTATTTTATCTCTTTATTTATGTTTTTCACTATTTAAATATATTTTGAAATCTTAATATTTTAAATTACATATAATGAAAAAATGTGAAAAATATATATTATTAAAATACACATTACAACGAACATTACAAGATCTCACATGATAATATTCAAATTTATATATGCATGCGAATATAGTCATGTAAGATCTTGTTGAGTTCGTTATAATATGCAAATTAAGAATATATTATTTTTATAATTTTTTTTGTTGTGTATAACTAAAGATATTTACATTTGAAATGCATATTTAATTTGTTAAAAAATAAAGACAAACACATGAATGGGAAAATAATCAGTCATAAATGCAAAAGCATTAAATTTTGTTTCTCCAAATATTTTTTCTCTCTCTACAGATTTGGGGAAGCAACATGGAGATTTCTTCAAAATCCCCAAGTTGGGGAATGAGATAGGGAAACTGTTGGAGCTAAAAAATGGCTCAAATCTCCTAAATTTATTGAAATTCCCCAACTTGGGGAAGCTGTTGGACTTGCTCTTACATGCTCTTTTTAGACTACTATTCTTTTTTTTTTCTTTTTTTGAAAACAAACTTTCATTAATTAAGAACAATAACGATTACATATAATTCGGCCTAGACTGATGGCCATGTCATGTTCAGTGCCTAGTACGCTACGACTACTATTATTTTGATAATGGACCGGAAACCAATTGCATCATTCCATCATTGGTGTTATATTAAATGGAAGAGGCACCTTATTCAACAAAAATCTCAATGAAGCTAAAAGAGTTGATTAAAATTCAAGTATAGAAACAAAATCATCCAAGTGTTGTTTGAAACTTTCAGTTAAATTGTGTATGACTCGGATCGGTTGGATACGAATCTGCTGTCGAAAATAGGGGTAAAAAAAGACTCCGGGCACTTTCAAAATCTTCCAGTTTTTCGGATCTTGAAATGTTTCCTCGTTTAGTGGTTTTCCCCGAGCATCCAACAAGATGCGAAGATGTGAAACTGCTTTAATATATTGCGAGCACCTTTCCATAAGAAAGGATAGGTCCAATCTCCTCTCGTGGTGATTGCCATATATGCAAATGCACAAAAATTCTGGTTTGGTTGTCGAAGAACAAGTGATCGGAATACTTCAACCCTGACCAGTATGAGATTCGAGACCTTTACAGGTATCGATAATCCACTCATGAAGCCGATGAAAGTTTTCTAGAACATCCTATGGTATATCGCTCCATTCAAAGGAGAAAAAGTGCGTGGTGGATTTAAGAGGATAATACCTAAACAAAATTCGAGAAAAAACCCGATCAGATCCAAATTGTATATTCCCAAATTGAAGCAAAATAATCAAAATAAAAAAGCCCAAAATATGCCCAAATCTAAATCCCAAATCCAATATTGCAAATCTAAAAATGTTGCTCTTCAACCGCGAAAAAATGGTGCAAGCACTACTAGGAGACCCCCCCATAGGCACCGGTTTCTAGCAGCGCACAACCGAAAACGGTGCTGGATCCTGCTATAAGCACCGGTTTATAGCAGCGCTTCATCGAAACCGGTGCTGGAAGTACAATAAGCACCGGTTTATAGCAGCGCTTCACCAAAACCGGTGCTGGAAGTACAACAAGCACCAGTTTATAGCAGCGCTTCACCAAATCCGGTGCTGGAAGTACAATTATCACCGGTTTATAGCAGCGCTCCACCGAAATCGTTGCTGGAAGTACAATAAGCAGCTGTTTTAATCATTAGCGTTGGTGCACCGCTGCTAAGATATTTTTTACATCATGAAACAAATATGTAGCAGCGATCAACGCAGCATAATTGTTTACTGCTGCTTGGTCATGATTAATTAAACTAAGTTTCCTTTCCTTGTTTGGTTTAGGTTCTAAGGATTCCTTTCTGTATTGGAATAGGTTCGTAATCTTTACTTTTGTAATGGTGTCTATAAATACATGGACTAGGGTAAAGACTCATTAAATATCGTGTTCATAAAATACAAAACTTGTGAGTTTGGGTTAAAAATTACGATCTGAGCAGTCGATTTGGGTATCGGGAGCAGTCGTATTTTTTATCAAATACAAATCCAAAATTGCAGAAGATAACGGCGTGAATGGTTTAGGGTTTAGGGCGGAGATTTATTAAGAAAAGGAAGCCCGCCCGAATTTGGTCAAAAAGGGATTTCGTGCATATTAACCCACCATTGTTTAATTATATATTATTCATATTAGTTAAAAAATACAAACAAATTGCTTATGTTATTGACCCGACAGACCAATTATCTTTAAAAAATAAAATACAAAGAAATTGCTCATATTTATTTCATTAATTTGCATAAAAAATAATTAATAACTCTATTCTCCTAAATTTTTTTATATCATTAATTGTATTCAAGAATACCTTGATCAGTCATGGTAAAAATTTAGAAAATCATTTATCAAATATTCAAGAATACACAAACATTAAACAAAGAACGTAAACATGCACCACGTTTTTTCTCTTCTTTAAACTATATATCATGCATGTTACTAATCACTTGGTGACTTTACCACTTTTGTCAAGTGAACCGATACAATGTGACTAGTATTCTCAATTTCATAGTCAAGTTGGCTAGTTCTAGTTGATGAAGAATGTAATACTATATGTTTACTTTATGAAACATATAGTGAAACCTCTATTATTTAATAAAATAAAATATCTTGGTTCCAACATTATTAATTTATAGAGGTTTTACTGTACTAGTTATCTTTAGCTAGCTTTCATAGGTTTAGGGTTGGGTGGGTTTAGGGTTTAGTGGAATTATATATTATATTAAGTGGTAATTAAAGTGGACTCTGGGTGGGTGGGTTTAGGGTTTAGTGGAATTGTAAATTATATTAAGTGGTAAAGTGGACTACTGGGTAAGTGGGTTTAGGGTTTAGGCTTCATCTAGTTTTTTTTTATTTTTTATATTAGTTCATTCAGATAAATATATTTAATTTTTTTCAATTCAGTTCAGAAAGAAATAAATTCGAACAAACTGAGCCTTAATGTCTATAAAAAATTTAATAATTCACATATGAATTATTAAAATACGAGGATTTAATATTTTTGTTAACTAAATCAATTTCCAAATATATTTTTAGTGCTCAAATATTCCCACCACCATTTTGGGTAAGAGAGGGAACATGAGGGGTTAATATTCCCACGACTTTCGTTTTTAGAGCTCAATTATTCCCCCCGCGAGGGAAAATGAGAGATTGCATAAGGAGGGAAAATGTGTGCTGCGTTGACTATTAAACCCTAGCACACTTTCATCGTTGCCTACCTCCATCCTTTTCCACGCCTCCAACGCAGTAAGTGCCAATACTGCCCAGTTCTTTTCATAGTGTTCTTTTTAATTAATTCAATTTCTGATGGGGTTAATTCGATTTCTGCCTTTCTATACTACTTTTCTTCCCTGATTCGATTTCTGATGCTTAATTATATTTGATTTTTGCTTTGTTCTTTGTTGATGATTTTTAATATGTGCTTTTGTAGATGGCACCGAAAGGCAAGTTTAAAAAGCTTGTTGCCAGTAAAAAACCAGTTGTTACTAAGAAGAGGAAACTCTCTCAAATAATTGAGAACAAGCAACCTGCTTGAGATCAAGATCCACTATCAGAAATTGAGGAGGAACCCCCCTGTGCATCTTCTCCCGCGCGTAAATCTGAGGAGGAACCACCCCCTGCATCTTCCCCAGCGCGTCCGATGAAGGTGAAAAAGATAGCAAAAGCAACATGGTGCCGAAGAATGTGGTACGTTGGGAGAGGGCTTTGATAAATTTGACGTAGCAGCATGGTGTCGTAAGAGGGGGACTGCAGAACTCAGTTAGTAATCTTATTTACTAACTACATATTACAGCCTTGCCCAGAAGTATCACAAGGAATTGCGCAACGACAACACGGAACCCCTGCAGATTACAAGTGGAAAATAATTAACATTAAGGTATATTCAAAAATAGTCATTTTTAAGGCATTTGTTTCTTAAACTTATCTCTTTTAAAATTTGTATGTTGGCAGCACAAGATCCAAGCCTTTTTTTGGGAGTGTGGCTATTATGTTATGTTATGGATGGAGAAGTTGGCTACTGAATTTGATGGGGTTGATATTTCATCGGTATGATACTTTTTATGATAAACTATGTCGGTGCCTATATGATCTACATAGGAGTATAATTAATTAATTTTTCTTTGCAGTGTTTTCCTCAAGATCAATCAAAGTACCCCAATAACGAGGTGTTCACAGTCGCGGGTAGGTGGTGCAAAATGTTGGTCGAGAAACATTCTGCTACTTGTAAACAATTTATGGATATTAGGGAAAACATTTCAAAGGACATTATTGACTTGAGTTGAATAGTGGTTCATTATACATTTTTGGTATATCATAAATTTTTCTGTACCAGTACTATTATGCGATTTATCTATTTTCCTTATGACCTTTAAAGTTGAATATTTAATACGTGAAGGTGCCCAAATAAACCGTTGCTCACCTTTTCATTCGTATGCTATTAGTGATAATTTAAATATTAACCGCTGCTAATCTAGCAGCGAAATAATCTAATCCGCTGCTTAAATATGGACTGCTGCTAGCGCTAGAAATTTGTACATTCCGTTGCTAGCCTAGCATCGGATTTTTTTATTACGGTGCTAAAATAAAGCGCTGCTAACCTTTTCGATCGAACGCTAGCAGCGCTAAAAATAAATACATTCCGCTGTTAACCTAGCAACGATTTTTTTTAATACGGTGCTCAAATAAACAGCTGCTCACCTTTTCGATCGAATGCTAGCACCGGTAATTAAATAAAAACCGCTGCTAATATAGCAGCGCAATTTTCTTATACGGTGCTCAAAAAAACCGTTGCTAATCTAGCAGTGGTTGACGAAATTCAGGCGGTGCTATATTTTAGCGCTGCTAGAGAAATCTTGTAACGTTTTAAGGCAGCGATTTTCAAACCGCTGCTAGAGAAATCTAGTAACGTTTTAAAGCAGCGGTTTTAAACCGCTGCTTGTCGGGATTAAAGTAGCAGCGGTACAAAAACCGCTGCTAAGAAAAGTCCAAATCTAGCACCTCTATACATACGCACCGGTCAAAATTTGGCCTAAAAACCGCTGCTTGAGGGGTCAAAAACCGGTGCCTATGGGGGGGTCTCCTAGTAGTGAAGAAGCTTGTATCGGAAAAAAATCTCTTACTTTGCTCGTTTTAGATCCGATCCGATCCGAGTGGCGGCACCGTGCTCTTCCATTTCTTTTCCGACATGTTCAGCAATCCCTTCCTCAATTCCTATGCAAAATCAACTAAGCTCAAAATCAAACCTTTTTCAAAGTCATAACATAAAAATTCGGAAAGAATCACACCCCACATAACAATCTAGGAAATCCCAAAAATGGTAGTTCAAAATTGAGCCTTTTACAACATTAGGTACGAAGAATTACCCAGGAAATTCTCGCCAAGAAGTTGCAGATCTCTATATTATTCCTCCCCTTTGCCTATTGGATACGAACAACTATGTAAAAGGATGAGAATTTTTGCCTCATCTCAATTTTTTTATAAAAAAAAAAATTTTGAGAAGAGGATTTTTCCTTCTTCCTAGGGAGGATCTGCCTCCAATTTCCGGAAAAAAAAGGAGGAGGTATTTCCGCCTCCTATACTTTTGAAAAATAAAATAAAAAAATAAGGAGCATTTCCACTCCTAAAACACTTTTGGAAAAAAAAGATGACCATTTGTTTTATTGAGAAAAAGAAGAAAGCCAAAGATTACCATTTCAATTACATTATTACATTGCCTAATTTTTTAATAATAAACTACCTTATTCAGTATTGTAATAATAATAGGAAAAACAACTTTTATCTCTTTGAAAGGAAGAAACATGAAGACCAGGGATTCCTATGGGTGATTGAAGCCACCCAAAGCCGCACAACAAGCGCAAGTGTCATATCTCATCTCGGGATCCACCACATTCGGATATGCTCTATGAAAATGAGGGGCGTTGCTATTTGCACCACCCTTTAGTGGGATTGTGGTGCAAACAACCTTGGAAATACAAAAAAAAAAAGTTGTCTAGAAAATTGCAACCACTTGATAGTATAAAAATTTACGAGAAACTTAATTCTTTTACATTTATTAATGATTATTTTAAATTAATAATTAGTCAATTTAGTTTTAAAACAAAATAAACTCTACAATGTAATTTAATAGTCGTGATTTTAGAATTATTTCATGTACTTTTGTTTTTGATAATATCATGTACCCTAATTAAAGTATTACTATTCTTAAAATTTTACTGTAAGCCCATGATATATTGTGTAATTTTTTTGATATATTATGACCTATTTAAACTTTAAAATTGAACTGGGTTTTAAAAATATTTCTTTATTGAACTGGGTTTTAAAATTGAACTGATGCTTTATCCAAATACTTCATGCAAAACTCTTTTTCTGGCACAATCACAGACATCATCCCCCAACCTGTTCACACTCTTATTGTTGTGGATCTACATGGCCCTCCAAATATTAGAATCTTGAGCCATTAAATCTGTACTGGTACTGCTGATCTCTTCTCTTATGACAGGTACACATCAAGCTGCCAGCTGTAAGCTGGAATGGGAGAGTACATGCTCTGCAACAAATGACCCTGCTCCAACTGTTTGGAGAACACTCTAAGGTGCACCACAGCAACCATGGTGCTTTCAACTGAAAGTTTAAGGATTGAGAGCTTAAGGATTGAGATACATAGGTTTCCATAAGCTGAATTATGTTTCATTGTGATTCACTAACAAGCAAGTGGAAATCTATGTTTCATTCTTCTTCTCTCATTATTTTTGGCACAGAATGAGCTCTAACCACTAACTCATTCTTTTTGTGGGCAATTTTTTGGCCCTTTTGGTGATAGTTTAATCTACTACACCACAAGCACCTCATTAGGAGGATAAGTCTTTCAAGCCTCTAGGGCTTGTCCTGTTTTTTATATTCCATTCATTGTATGAATACTCTTATTTTCAAGGCTTGGGGAAGCCAATATACACCCCCCAACCTACGGTGGTTTGCCCAAAAAAAAAAATATATATATATATATATATATATATATATATATATTTCTTTAGCATTAGTAGTTGAAAATTCTTTACATTTAGCTAGTTTAGTATTTAATTACCATTATAATGGTTAAAAAATGTAGTTAAAATTTTCTACTTTGATATTAAATAATATTTAATAGCTAATAGAGAATGTCAACATAAAACTTGTTCAAAAATTTATAAATCAAAGCCGTATATTATCAATAAAACTATTAAAACATAATTATCTTATAATAATATTAAAATTTACTGATGGACTTGTACAATAAAAGGTAAACTTTCCCTTTTAATATTACTCACTATAATTTATATTAATATATAATTGAGAAAATAAAGTTAAAAATGATACAAAAACATTTCTTCAAAATTCAATAAACTAGTATATAACGGTGCAATTAGCTAAAAGAAGTTAAATTTATTTCAACCATATTAAACAGAAAAATGTCAAACTTGCACTATTAAAATTTTATTTAGTTATTATTTCAAAGAGTATGAAAATAAAATTAAACAATAAAGGAAGAAGAAAACTTCTTCATCATTTGTTAAAAAGAAAAGGTTACTTATATTAATAAACAAATAGGGTTACTTTGATTTCCACAAAAAGTTATCTTGATTTGAACAAAAAGTAAAGAGGTTGGTGCAATTAGTAATTAGAGCGGTGCAAATAAAACCTCCTTTTTAGAGCAACTCGAAAGCACAACCCTCGAAAACCCCAACCACCGAGGAAAGCCTTGATATTGGAGGAGAACATGCTCGTTCACTTGCTTACATAGTTATATCTCCCTAAATTAGCCCTACTTAAATTTGTTTTTAGTTAGGTCATTTACCGAAAGAACGTAGCCCCAACTCGACCGCACGAGCTCAGGGATTAATCTCGGTCTATTGTATATCACAGGGCCCCTAAAAAAGGCCCTCGTCAGACTTATTTTGTTTCTATTCTACTTACCCGTTCACCCAAAAAAAAAACGAACAACTATGTGAACACTCTCTCCTCTCTGCAGCCCGCGTCGGCTTATTTGTGTCGCGAAATTGGTGACATGGCTTAGGCTTTGGAATGGAGGGATCGAGGAGTAGCCCTGGGAGAATGGCGCGCTGCTCCCTTTCTCACTTGTTTCTTTTCTCTTGTAAAACCATGTGTTAGATGAAATAATTGTCCCTGTGAGTACTAAACTTATTTTTAGTCTTTTTTATATAGTTTTGGATTAGGTTATCAAATAAAATTCCTTTTCAAAAAAATAAAAAGGTTATCAAATAAAATTCATTGTATATCTTCAAAGAAATTATTTTATTCTATTTTACACACAATTCCAGACCAATTAATGTAGTTTTAGAAGGAAATGGTGGCGGTACAACACAGAAAAGGTATAGGCAAAATGCGATTGGACACAAGAGAAAAGTGTATTGTGTTATTTTCATGCGAGGTTAGCATTTGCTAAATTGCAACGTCTATGGCTTTATTATAATTTGGTTCAATATTTTGATAGCCCGTTGGAGCATCAACAATGCCAGTGTGTTTTATATTATGAAATGTCATATTATTCATTTTCATTCAATCATATAATCACATACAAATACATGAACAACAACATTTTGGTATCTAACACAAGATAAAATATCATCGTACTGCAATAGATTCGTCTTGTTATTCAGAAACACTTCCAACTTAAAAAGAAATTGAATTTAAGGAAATACTAGTATGCCCTTAAATCTACATGACATTATCATCTGATACTTTTAAAAATACTTATTAGAAACTAGAAAGTAATGTGAACTATAATCCCGTCATGAAGAAGTTGTTTGATGGTTTCTATTGGTTCAGTTTTGCATCATTTTACTTATATTTACTTCAGTGATGATTATATTACATGTTCTTATTAGACTACTATTCTTTTGATAATGGTCTGGAAACCAATTGCACCATTCCACCATTGGTGTTATATTAAATGGAGATTTTTTTTAAAAAAAAATATCTTCTTTTACGCTCTACATCACATACTGAAGAGGCACCTTATTCAACAAAAATCTCAATGAAGCTAATACAGTTGATCAAAATTCAAGTATAGAAACAAAACCATTCAAGTGTTGTTCGAAGCTTTCAGTAACATTGTGTTTCATACAGAGAAAATTAGCTAGGCAACAGCAACTAAAACCTATCAGCAGTCATCACCGCAGGTTGAGCTTCTGGGCGGGTTCGTGCAAGACTGTAAGGACCCCTTCTAATGGCTTCCTGGAGCTGTAAATGAGATAACAATAGACAAACTGCGTGAGATGGCCACAAACCTTAAAACACGATACAGAAAGGTAGAATAAGAGATGAAAATGCACCCTCTCAGCGATTCTTGCCAAAGCAGGGTCACTAGGGTTTGTTGAAGCTAATGCGTTGTAAATAGCCTCACAACAATTATGCCTAGCATCCATACCTGAATAGCCATTGCAGCATAGTCATTTCAAGCAATTATTAACAAGAGCTACTCCAACCAATGAATACATTATTCTAAACGTGCACACATGTTGGTAGCCTTGGGGAAGGGGATAAAAAGTAGTCAGCATACAACTAAGATACTTACCGATCTTTTCAGTCTCAGTTAATGTGTCAGTGACGATACGAATTATATCTTGTCCTGAGATGATCTCCATCAAACACCAAGGTCGCGCCACCAGACCAGTTATCAGTCTATAGCCCTACATACCAAAAAGGAACATAACAACTGTATACATCTTGACTCTTTGAATTTTGTGCTAGCATAATAAATTTGCTTATTGGACAATAACACAATTAGCAAGAGCTAAGCTCTTCCGACTGGAACATGATGCATAAATATAAGTGGAGGCAAAAGGTGAATCGAACTTAACTTTTAACGTGTTCTAATTTTAGATAGGACAATCAAAATAAAATAAGATGAGGCAATCAAAACTCACAGCCAAACGAAGTTCAGCATCCTGTTGAAGGAGTGATAAGAGAAGGCCCTGAAACACATAAAACCCAGTAAAAACACTCAGTTCAAAACATATAAAACCCAGTAAAAAAACACAGTTCAATGACAAGGAGTTAAAAGATGAAGCAGGGTACAACTTACAGATGGGGTCAATTTCGAGGTCCCAGATGCTTTTTCATATATTAAGCGGCGAAGGCTTTCTTCTGCATCACCATTTAGAATGATGTCTCTCCGACTTTCTCCGGCAATGTTAGCAAGTGCGTGCAATGCAGCCTGCGTATTATTGCGCCAGAAGAGAAGCAAAATATAAAATCAAATGAGCTTTAAATAGCATTTAATGATTTGTGCAAATTTGCTAGTGTTTGCTTACCAGTTGTTTGTTATGCTGTTGACGGTCAAAGGCAGCATCAATGACATATCTAGCAGCAGGGGGTGAACCTGAGAGAACTAATGCAGCTCCTTGGCTTGCTGCAGTATCCAAGTCATCAAAAAAAGAAATTAGACCATGAAATATAGAAGGACTGAAGAAGTTCAAATTATGATTTCTATAGACAGTACTGGTACTGAAACGCAAGTTCCAAGAATAAGTAGTTTCAATTTTCATGCAATTAGTAAATATACATCCAAAAATAAATCAATGCATATACTTACATAAACCAATTTGACCCAAAGCTTCAAGAGCACATTCACATTCATCTACATCTTGACTTTCAAGAAAATCAAACCTTCGAGCAATCGCTGCAATAACAGCTTCGACACCTATAATAATGTCATAATTAGGTTCTAAGCAGTGTCAAAGAGTCAATACAATCTGATTCTAAGTAGATTCAAATCATGAACAGCATGGTTTCACTACAAAGAAGTGATTTTTTGTATATACGCGTGAATTAACAAAAACCCAAAGATCGTTATTGTTATTTTTACGCACTATGAAATGAGACTTTAATAGTGTGTTTTCATCAAAGTGAAGAAACAAAAGAATGGGGAAAGAGTTCAGGATCTAAACCATACTTGATTTGTCGATGAACATAAACACATTGTTCTTTGATAAAAGCCTCCCAGTAATCATCATAGCTCTCGATCTTAGGATTGACTCAGCAGATGCATTACTGATGAGATAATGGGAAATAAATTAAAATAATAACACCAAAGGAATTCAAAGACATCAATCAATTTAACAGAATATTAAGGGGACCTGATTATGGCACAGAGCATCTGTATGATTGTACTCCTTGACAAGAACTCTGTACCATGAGGAACTTCAGCTAACTTCACTCGAGGAACAAGTGACAAAGTTAGGACAAGAGATAAAACTAAATACAAAGAAGTCATGAATTAATCAACAATTTTTTGCAAGCTGGAGATTTATCTTTAAATGCAGTACACAGAAATTTGTTAGCCAAATACAAAACACAAAAGGCATAACATGCATATGCACAAGTGAAGAAAAACTTTTCCTCTGTTGCTTCAATTTCTAGGATACACAATATACTTGGCCTGTTAGAAATAGATGAACCTGTGCGTAGGAGCAACAAATGTACCATTTAACAATTCTTAGGTACATAATTGGATCATAAATAGAGCGAAACGAAGTCAGGCCACACAATTCATGCATAGGTGCGCTACAAGCATACAACTACAAGATCATATCCTCTACAGTATCTTGATTATCATAGTAATTCGATGTAATGTGAAAGATCATTATAAGTGTTTACAAACAAGCACAAATAATTAGCTTTCACATAGGAGCATAGCAACAAGTCAACAACAAATGGAAGTTTGTGTACACACCTCATATAGAAGCTCCAGCACTGTTAATGAAGCAAGAATGTCCCCAGATTTATTAGCTTCCTTCTCCAGTAGACTAAGAAGGTTAGAATTGTAGACTTCAGCTGCGACAGAGCTAGAAACTGAGAAAAGCTTCACGATCAATGCCAAAACTCGAATTCTGCCCTGAACATCATAGTGCAAGTGCAAGTGCAAGGGATCAAGATAGTTAGTAAAGTAGTAGTATCAAATAGAAAAAGGTTACAACTAAATGTTGATATGTGTATTTGGCATACCAGTGATGAACACCTTCCAGCCAAACTATCAAGGTGATTTGCTTCACTGCAATTTGACGGAAAAACAATAGCCTGCAAAAGTTTAAGGTTGCTGATTCATGTAAAATTAAGATAAACATCATTAAATGAGGTACTTTTATGGACAGGTTGGAACCAAGTACATACCATGCCTTTTGGAGAAGCAGCCAACTTGCTAATGGCTTCAGTAGATGCAGCCGCAACTCTTTCATCTCTAAGGGAAACAAAAAGCATATAATATGAACATGGGAACATGCTATATAATGTGTGAATGGAAGGTGATTGGGGGAGAGCAAGAAAGACACCGATAACAAACAACTGCATCTGCAGCTTCTAAAACCTTATTGAAAGAATGCAAGAAATATAGAACTTGACAAATATAAACACAGTGCATATATGAAAGTGCAAAGACTCAGCATACCCCTGCACAAGGCAATTGAGCAAAAGTGGGTATACACCATACTCCATGATTAGAGGTATCGCAATAGTGTCATCATTCTTCTCCAAAAGGGAATATACCTGAACACATAAACAGGTTTATAAAAATCTAATCAATATAGTGTTAAATTTTAGTATATTCAGAGAATACACTAGATTCATCACACATTCATAACGTTGAAAAGGCTAAATGTACACTTACAGTTCGACAAGCCAGATGCCTGATTCCATAAGAAGGTGCCTCCAAGCCAACGGCAACAAAGGGCTGAAAGATTAAAAAAAAGTTATGAAACATGGCCAATCATAGTTTACACTAAAACATACTGATCAGCCATAATAAGTGCCACGTACCATGTAATGCGGGATGAGGGATGCTCCATACTTAGTTTTGAAAATCCTTCCTAAAGTATCAACTAGAACATTCTCCAATCCAGGAAACTCCCCTTTCGTTTGCAAGGCACTAAAAACACACAAATCTCCAATCACTTCCTCAAAGCACAATACTTTCTAGCACGCACATTTCTTAAATCCTAACACTAAACTTATTGAACCCCAGTTCAGGTTAATGGAAAGGAACATCAAAATACACAGTAGCTTAAACTCAAACTGAGAAAGACTTTACAGAAAACAATAACAATTAAGGATTGGCTGAGCTTATACTCACTTGATAATGGCGGGAAGGGGGAATCGATCGAGAAACTGACGGACGGAAACATCTGAGGCGGTCCCTGAAAAATTACAGCAGTTATTGAACGAAGTGAGCTGGCATTAGAGAGCGAGAAGCTGGCATTAGAGGTATGGGATGGGTGCAGACCTGGTTCGTTGGCGAAGTCGGTGGCAGCGGCGAGCAGCTGAGCAGGATCAACTGAGTACTCTTCTTCCATTTTCCTCTTCTTCAAGCTTTCTTCGTTCATTTCTTTCTCGGGGTTTCTATTATGTTCACTTATATTTACCCTTTCCTCTTCTTCAAGCTTCTTCAGTATTTGCAATTGACGAAAGTAGAAGAAATTGTATTTGTGTGGAGTATTGCAGACAGAAAAACACTAGTTCCTTTTTGGATTTTTTTTTTTTTTTTTTTTTTTTTTGCATTTTAATGAAACTAGATGATATTCAGCCGAATTCAGATTGATAATATTATTATTTTGCATAATTAAAAATTCTAAAAAATGATAATATATATAAAAATATTATGTTTATTAATCAATTCATGTTTATTTAAACCTTATATTTTAATTATTGAGAGATTTCTCACTTAAACGTGTCACAATTTAACCATAAATGCCCTGTTTACTAGAGCTTATTTCTTGATGGTACTGAACTGAATTGAACTGAACTGAAGTAAAATTGATGTATTGAATAATGGAATCAGCATGACTGAATTAACCTGAATTTCATCAAATTACATTTCACTGAACTGAACCGAACTGAACTGAATTGAACTGAACTGAACTGAACTGAACTGATCTACAGATAAGCTCTAGCAAACAGGGCCAAAGATCTTTAAAATTTTAACTAATAAAGTATTATAGATATGGACATTTTAACACATGTGATTTCTACTCTACAAGGTTAAGGCCTCGTTTGGTAGTAATTATAAAAAATCACGTTGGCTTAAATATGGTAGTAATTATAAAAAATCACGTTGGATTAAATATGGATTATATACTTAAATAATTAGGGCAACAAATTGGGATATAATACACACAAATTTATTTTTAAAAATCACGGCATAAATTGGACTAAATATGTATTAATTATCTATGTACAAAATTTAGTATATTTTATATTGTTATGATATTTATGATACAAAATATTTTCTAAATATTTTAAAATGATTAAAAGTTAATTCAAAATTAGTAATTTGGTATAGGATCGAGTAAAATTTTTATAATTTTGTATAGCTGCCATGTAAATAATTAGCATGCCATATTTAATTAATATGCAATATTGAGCAAAACAATTTATAATTTTGTATAACTGCCAATCTGCCATGCAAATAATTAGCATGTCATATTTAATTAATATGCAATATTGATTGTAATCACCCACAATGTGGATGATTATATTAATGAACATGAAACATACCCCTTGCGATGAAGATGAAGTAAAAAGGCATATGATCCTCGGGACAAATAATTTCGATACTTTTGGTGCGCCTTATTCTTGGTGCGCATTATCTTCTATATTGTTCTTATTAAATACTACCGTCATATGTAGGAGCAAAATTCTAATGTCAATACACGTGATTTCTAATTTCAATTATTTATTTTCCTTATTAGTCTTTATGGTTCAAGAGCTTAGGGATGGCTTGTGTTTAATCTTTTATTTTATCATTTTTTTATTGTCTAATAAGCACTTTGTCTATGTCGATCAAAATAATTTCTTGGTGCTAGGAACTTATCAGATCAAAATAATTTCTTGGTGCTAGGAACTTATCAGAAAGGTATTGACATTCTACTCCATAATTTATGCTAAAAGATGTTCAATTTGTAAGCTTCTCTATAACTCTTATCTTAGTTTCTCTTTATATATATGTTTTGCACAAATAGGAAGTAAAAATGATCTCCTTTACTTCAGGTGATGCTTAGAGTTCATTGTTTAGAATTTCATTTGTAACAAGTTTTGGGTTGGGTTGGATTCAATGTTGTGAAGCAAATTGTTTAGAATTTCATCCGTAATTAAAGTTCATTTTTCTATTCTGTGCAATATGAAGGTGTTCATAATTGTTTTGTTATTCCTTTCTTTATTATTAGCAATTAAACGGATTTTTTATTCTAAATTTGGTGAAATTAAATATTTTCATGTTTTGTTATGTTTGAGTATATTATTATTATTGTTTTGCGAAAACCGATTCTTTGTTGGCATTATATTTTTATACATTTTTGTGCTTGTGTTTGATGTTGGTATGGATTCTTTCTACTAAATTTTTTTTTTGAATTTTTCTTGATATAGTGTTTGATTTGAAAGCTTTCTTAATAATTAGCAATTTCATTTAGATTCCTCATATGTTTGAATGGGTGCTATGTTATATTTATATAACTCTATTTTTCGTTTTGATGATGATTGTGCTAGAAATGTAAATGTTACTGATATTGTGCATATTATGAAATATTTTGTTTAACCTAAATTTAACGCATGTAAATACATTTGTTTTATTTATTGAATTTCATATATTATATATTTAGATATATACACTATGTCGAGTATGGAATATTTTCATTTTACCAAACTAACCGCAAAGATTGAATTTTTTTTTAAGTCATTGCTAATAATCTAAGATTCATATATATTTACCTAATTGTTTTGAGGAAGCTAACATCACACAATCTACAGCTTTGTGGATGTGCTCTGAAAGTTAAAAAGGAAACTCAATAATGGATTTTATAATAACTAATTTTCTTATTAACTCTACTATAAATATACCAGCTCAAATCCGTCAATGTTCATGCTAGCTTATGTATAATATATTGGTGTCAGATATCATTGGAAAAATGGTTAATTGGTGTTCAGATTTGTTGGTTTAGGGTTCAGCTTTATTCAACGGATGCCTAGAAAAATATGATGCGCGGTGGAGTTTTTCCTAAATATATACTACCGTGAAGATTTTGTAGACAGTTAAATATTAAAGATTAAGCAAGGAAGAGTCATTAATAAATGAGGAGTTCTTAAGAAAAATAGTAATGTTTTTCAATTGTATAAAAATAATAAAAAGTAGGATAATTGTAATAATTTGAATTAATATATAACGATAAAACTTCTTAGAAAATTGAAACTTATTTAAAAAGTGCTCAATTACACCTTAAATATATTTTGCTTGGTTCAGTTCGTTTGAAATAAATAGGAATATTTTGTCTATTACGCTTGGGAGATGGTTCATTATTACATTTATTAGAGTTTTAATTAATTTTTTAAATTTCATTTCGTTCAATAATATAAAACATATAATATACATATATTATCATATTTTCAAAATTTGGTTTGATTTCACCTAATATTTCATATTACTATCTTAGTACAAATACTACAATCATTTAAATTTATTATATAAATTAAAATATTTAGATAGTTATTAAAAAGTGATCAAATATACCGCACAACGTGCGGGTGAGCCCAACTAGTAAGAGGGAAAGAAAATTTCTGAAATTTTAAAAATAAATAAATAGTAAAAAAATATATCTAAAAAGGCCCTGTTTACCAGAGCTTATCTGTAGATCAGTTCCGTTCAGTTCAGTTCAATTCAATTCAGTTCAGTTCAGTTCAGTGAAAATGCAATTTGATGAAATTCAGGTTAATTCAGTCATGCTGATTCCATTTTTCAATACATCAATTTTCACTTCAGTTCAATTCAGTTCAGTTCAGTTCAATTCAGTTCAGTTCAGTACATCAAGAAATAAGGTCTAATAAACAGGCCAAAGTATGAGGAAAGATTCTATGGAGCCATGTTGTAGAAGCACAAAAGGAAAAGTTACTAGTAAAATTAGGTAGAAGTAAAATTGCAGAAATTTACGTTTTTGTGAGTGGTTAATGGATAGGTTTAAAATTTCAGTGTTGCCCAACCAAGATTCGAACTCTAGCTAATGTAGTAGTCATTGGGATTAGCCCAGTGGTAAAGGTACTAAGCCCGGCCAACACCAACCCTAGTTCGATTTTTTTAAATTGTAAATTATGTAAGTTTTTAATCTTTATTTGTTTCCACTTCCCTATAAACATGTTTGACCTCAAGCCTCTGTTTCTTTTGTTCACATAAGAGCATCTCCAATGCAAAGACCCTCATCCATATTTATAGGAGTCAAATGGTGAATTATTATTGGGCTTTTGTATGACATGGACAATGAGACTTTAAATAGTAAATTTTGTTCTCCAATGCACAAATCATATATCAACCTTCATTGTGATGTGTCAATTTTTTTATTATTAAAATATTACTTAATGAATTGAAATCAATGCATTAAATGTTATATATATGGTAAATTAAATATTGACGCCTCAATTTGAGCCTCAATTTTGAGAGGATCTAATTGAGAGTGTCAATAATTAATGAGGACATGTAGGATTAAAGGTTGCTAAAAAAGGTTGCATTGGAGATTGTTTTTTATGTTAAGAGTCTTAATGATGATGTGGCTAGTGAAGTTTATGTATTTGATGCTTGCATTGGAGATGCTCTAAGGTGTGCTCAAGTGATTGACTAGAATTGCCAATTAACATGTGTATCATACATGTGTCTTGAGTATCCATTTAAAGTGTTTACAAGTGATTGGCGTGAACTATATCTATCGGTATGTGCCAAGTATTTCTACATTATTTGACATTTCTTATAAACTAGTGATGTATACATAACGTCGCACTCAAACTAGTTAATTTCAGTATCATTTAATTTTTTTTGTCAACTGACCTGGCTTTGACGTGACGCCAATATGACATTGGGATATTTTTTTTGTTTTTTTTTTGAAAATAACACTAAATATTTATTAAACGTGGGTAAGCAAAGTACAACCCCTGAACATAAAGAGAACAATACTAAAACAAACAAGGCCTACTCATGGGTATTCTACTCATGAGTATTGGGATATTTTACTCATGGGTTAAGTTTGACGGCGGTGTAAATTTTTACAAATTAATGTGGTTACAATAAAAAAAACATGAATTAAAAACTACTTCCATGATTTCTGATTTCTGATTTCATGAAAGTGTCTACTACTTCCTAGTCCTAGTCTCCTAGATGAAGGAAGCGAGCCTCAACACTAGTGTAACAAGATTACAAGAAGCATGATTGGCAAAAAAATTACTTTAGGCAAAGCAAACGATGCAAAAAATGGGAAGCAAACGTCACCATTCAACAATATTTGGATGATTTCCCAGTCCACGAAGCAGAAGATTGGGCTGGGCCCACGTCATCATTAAATACAGCACAATCCAGGTCCAAAACAAAACCATTTGAACAATTACGGAAATGGCGTGCCCTGCGTTTTCTGAAGGATGACGAACCCTACCCGAATCGGTGGGTCGGGTCTCCAGACGAAAGCGGTAAGGTACTGATTACCCGGCCCTTTTGTTAACAGAAAACCACGGCCCGTTTGGGCTAACAGTCAACGTAAACGTTGGACCACTCTCATCATTACCCAAAAACCCCAATTATGGTTTGTTCTAAAGTGGCATTTAAACAAACTGTTATGGATCTCAATCACCATAAAGAAGCCTGTAATGATGACACTATGAATGTCACAATCTATGTAAGACCCCTTTTGGTACTTTTGATATGGAAAGATCATACCATTCATCCATCAAAATATCTTGGAAATCGTATTTTTTTTCGTCAACCATGTGCGTATTATGATTATAAACACCAACGGTTGCATTACAATTGAAAAGAACAAGTAACGCTAGCTTCGACAATGATAGTAGTTTTCAACGGAATCAGTTGTATATCAAGATTTGGTCGAAAATGAAGGAGAGAACAAAGTGAGCTTTCAAATTTATCGACCAAACCGTATCATGCTATGATGATGTTTTGTTGAATATACACATTTCAAAAACTATCTAGTTGCTTGTGTATTCGAAAAACACTACTAAATCAATCAACATTAGCACAATACATCAAGTGCATCATTTCATGAATTGATTGAATGGGGACCTAGATGAGAAATCATTGATGTCAATTTCCAAAAATCTTGAAGATCATCAAAGAAAACGACTAATTCCTCATCCCCATGATGCCCATGAACTTTCCCTCCTAGAAGTTAGAACTATGAAAACCACCTTCCATTCCCTACCCGCAATAAATCACAAACGAACGTACAAAAGCATATTTATGCAAAGGTAATAATTATTATTCATATTAATTAGTAACTGTAACAATGTAGGAGAACAGAAAGTTGAAAAGAAAATCAAACATTTCCTGTCTTGTCCCTCCCACCTGGTCATAATAACATCCGTACCTCCTTTATGCAAAAAGCTTACAAAAAATCTGGACATTTAATTTAAATATTTAAAGAAACACAGACATTAAACAGAAATGAATAACATAAACATTAAACATAGGAATTAGTCGAATTAATACATGCCATAGTTCACAAACTAAATAACACACAACAATAATAATAGTCTTAGCTTAAACAAGATTAATAAAAGTGCCACTTATTTATTTAAATATTATAATTAATCTTGCATTAGTCATCTGCATGCATGCTTCAGAAACTCCACAGGCAATCCAGCTCTGAGTGGCCCAGCTTCTGATTCTCCGGCGAGGCCCAGTTGGCGGCGGAGGAGCCGTAGGGGAACCCGTTATCGAGGCCGCCGCCGGGAAGGGACAGTGGCGGTGGAGCAGTTCCGGTCGACGGGAAGAAGAAATTAGGCATGTGAAGATTATCCTGGAGAGACCGGAGATTAGGGAAATGGGAGCCTGCACTGGAACCGGTGGGCCCGCGGTAGAAGCGACCGCCAGAAGACGGCGCCGGAGGGTCGAACAGGGTCGACAACAGCGGCGACGGCGGCTGCACCGACGGCGAAGGCAGCTCAAACATGGAGTTATGGTTGAAGCTTGCCAAATTGGAAGTGGAGAAACAGGGCACGTGCTCTACAGAAGCCTTGCAGTCGTACGAACAGACGTCGACCTCGGCGGCAGTGGAGCCGGAGGTGGCGGTTCCACCGTACGGCGAGGAGTCCATCAGCGGCGGGAGAGAAACCGACGACGGGGAACCCACGTCGGAGTAACTGCTACCACCAGGGTTCAGCCTCCTCTTTCCAGCTCCGCCGGCAAACGCCGCAGCGGCGGCGGCGGCGGTTACGCCACCAGCACAGCTCTTCTGAAACACCCTCGAAATGACCCACTCATCCTGAAAATCAAGTCCCAAGATAGAAGATGATGTGCCAAAAAACTCACAACTTTTGTGTGACAATAGTAATGACAAATCAAAGGTAAACATCAAGAATAAGTATTGCATGCAAAATCAAAACAGAATATCTTATGATTAGAAGCAAGAAACAAGACAAGAGAAAATCATGACAGCTGGAAAACAAAACCAAACCAAAACAAACCCAATCCAAAACCATTCATTAAACTCATGAAGAACACAACATTGATCATCATAAGTGTGACTAGATATAGCTACATTTTTCAAGAAACTGCAATTTTTTTAATTACCTTGGAGCTTCTGGAGAGGAAATGGTAGGCAAATTTGCCTTCAAGCCTGTACTCATGCATCACCCAGTTGCTCTTCTCTCCCTTGGGGGCCCTACCTCTGTAGAAAACAAGGGTTTTCTTCATCCCAACAAGAGAGCTGGTCTTGGTGCTGTATATCTCCCTGTCTTTTCCGGTAGCCTTCCAGTAGCCCGCTTCCGTCGCACGGTTAGTCCTCAGCCCGGTGGGATACTTCCGATCCCTCAGGCTGAAGAAGTACCACTCCTTCTCCCCCATCTTTGCTTTCTCTGCAACAATAAAAAAAAAGGGTTTTTTAAGAATTCAAGAAGCTCAAGAACACATATAAAACCCATTTCATATGACCAAACAAAAAGAATGTTTCTCAAAGAATTCGAGAAGCTCATTAAGAAAAAGGGTTTTTTTAGAAATCAAAACATTTCAGATGAGCAAAAAGGGGTTCTTCGGGGATTTTAAGGAAATGTACCAGGAAGCTCCCAGGGCTCGCACTTGTTGAGGTCGACCTCGGCGATGGCCTTGCCGGAGAAGCTGCTGTCGAGGACCTTCTTGAGCAGGTAGTAGGTGATGAGCTCCTCGTCGGTGGGGTGGAACCGGAAGCCGGGAGGGAGGTTGCCGGAGGCGTCGCTGACGCCGCCGTCGGAGAACTGGAAACCGCCGTGAAAGCTGCCCATTGAGGGTCTCTGATCTCTTCTTCTCTCTCGGAAGGCAAGGTTTGGGAGGAGATCGTGCATGGGTTAACCTCGGTGCAAAACGGAGTAATATAAGGGGGGGAAAATTGAAGATGATGGAAGGGTGGGACTGTACTGTGTGACTGTGTGTGTGTGTGATTGAGTCTGAAAGGGCTAGCCCTGCAGTCTGCTGCACTACTCTATTCTTATTACTAATCAGAAGAGAAGAAGTAGTACTCCTGCCATATCCACAAGGCTAGTGTGTGTGTGTGTGTGTGTGTGTGTGTGTGTGTGTGTGTGTGTGTGTGTGTGGGTCTGGTTTGAGTATGCGTGCGTGCGTGAGGAAGTGTGCAGGTATTCCTTTGTCAGGAAGAGGGAAAATTAAAATGGGAGGAGGGGGGAACAGAAGGGAGTTTTTATTTTTAGTGCTGGAATGTGTTCTAAAATTTCAATTATATAGGAGGGTGAAAATTGAAATATTCCAATTACAATGGAGATTTTTTTATTTTATTTTGAGTTTATGGTTGTGTTTTGATACCGTGTTTCAGGTCAAAGTGTTTTATAAACTGTCGAAAAGCAGCTTATCACCAAAGTAGAAACTAGTCTGAAGTCTGAACAGCTTTCAAACAAAGTTCAAACGGACCAGTTTTACTTTTAAGCACAGACTTAACAAACAAAGTTCAAACTTACCAGTTTTACTTTTAAGCATATATTTATCGAACACACACTTAATAAGGTTATTTGTGAAATTTTAAATTTCTTATAAATGAAGTACTATGAACTTTCTCCGTCACGGTCCACACGGTTTAAAATACTAATGTGGTAAAATGCATAGGAAAATGCATATTTAAATATTTATTGTTATAAAGTAAGTGAAGGAGGATGAATATGAAAATGCATATCTTTTTACTGTTTAAGGAAATTGTTATCCGTTTTGGTGCTTCTCCCATCGCAACTTAAAACATGGATAGTAGAAGAGAAATTTCTCCCCGACGACCATAACAAACTAAATAAAAATGTATGAGAAAATAAAATGACACGATATATAAGTAAAAATCTGTGTCAAACGTTCATTATTATCTACAAACAGTAAAAAAAAACCTCAAACCAACTAGCTAGGAATTTTATTTTCTATTCAAAAATAAATATTCATGTTTGTTTTCTAAGGTGAAAAAATAAAAATCTGTCAAGCACAAAAACAGTGTGACATGCCCTCAAAGCTGAATTATTGACTTTTTGGTGAGTTGTTGTGCATTTTGTTGAGAGGTAAAATGAAAATGAAAAAATGAAAATTGCGTGGAGAGAGAGAATTCACCATGGATCGATAAAGCTGCTTGCATATCTCATCTGTCAGCACAGTACAAAGATTAAATTATGTCATCGATAGTGACTACCTAAATCCATCCATCCATCCACATTCATCATCGATCCATGCCTTTCATTTTATTTTCAAATATCATTTTGTTATTTATAAAAAACCAATCGTTTAATTTGTATGTTTTTCCAGATTGGCTTCTTTCCAAATAACCAGTTTTCCCCAAGTGATTTTCCCACTTTATCATTGCCATGAATTTGTGGTTTTTTGTTTTTTTCCTTGATTTTTTTGCTGATTTTGAAGTTCTTGGACTTCTTCAAATTTATTTGCCAGCCAGTATACAGTTGCCAGAGCTTCGCTTTTTGGTTTGCAACTTTAGAATGTTTAAATTATTTTTGCAGGTAGTGCCAAATCAAATGATGTAAGAATACAACCGCTGACGCAATATATTTATTTAGTTAAGAGTATTTAGTTTAAGTTGTTTATTTCAATTAATTATGTAAGATACTTTTAGTAAAACGTGATGCCTTAATGTATTAATTTTTTTATTTGCTGGTCATTTTAAAATTTTAATGGGGCAAATTTTGAACGAGTGAAAAGTAAACGGCTCCATTCAAATGGGACGGTTAACCACTTTAAATTGTCATTGTCAATTACAACCATAAAATATTTAGATTTGATGCAAGTCAAACTCGGATTATCTCTTGAGGAATTTTGTTCATCTTACAGTAATGAGTCAATTTTTTTTTTAAGGTAAAAATGTTTATTTCTTTTAGAAATTACTGAAAATTGTCCAGTTGCGATTGAACATGGGCAGGTAAAACTCCCTCTATTAGGGGGCTAGACTCTGTGAGCGACACTAGGGATTGAGCCGAATTACATAGTAAAGTCCAATGCGACCAACATGGTCTCATAAAAGTACTAATCCCTAACTCCGATGATTTCACCAGTGATATTGTCACGTCTGGATAAACTTTCCTTACAGCGAATGGCTTCCAGTGGTGATCCTCATCTTCTTAATCCCATGAGATGCCTTCGGGGGATCCTCAGGCATCGGTTCCTACTTCAGCGAGCTGTAGATCCTCGTTGTTTGTTTGTAGTAAAGAAATAAAAAACTGAAATAATAGTCCAAAAACAAAATAAAATAACAAACTAAAGCACATATTAATGCGCCTGATCTGAACCATCTGGGTATCGTTCCATAGAGTTAAGCCTCCCAGATGGTTCTAGCTGCGTCGACTCATATATCTTGGCGGGACTAGGATTCATCGCCAGGCTCCACCTGAGCTTCAGCAGTCTCCACTCCATGGTCGATTTCATCATCATGCCTCAGTTTCTTTTGGCTGGGTGGGTTCTTATTAGGGATGGCACCCGACGGGTATTTGGTGGATACCCGCCCGCCAACCGCCCAATGGGGCGGGTATGGATATGAGTTTTTTATACCCGTCATGGGTATGGATGTTGGATTCAAACCCGCCATGGGTAAATGGGTGGGTATGGATATTGATTTTATACCCGCCCCATACCCGCCCGCCCCACCCGCCCGTATAATACTTGTATAATATACGTTATATATAATATTAATAGTATTACTTGTATTTATATTAATAATATTATTAATTTTAGCATTTTTTAAGCATGTTTGGTCTATTTTGAAATATAAAAGAATTTTATAAGTTAATGATTATCATATTATAAATTATTTTGTTCTATTAATATAATATATTTGAATTATTAGTGCTTTTATTTAAATTTTTATGATAATTAATAGATTTTAGGTTAATTTTTTATGAATATGGATTAATAAGTCGGATGAGGAATGTGGGTATAACATGGGCATGGATATCCACGGATACCCAGATGAGATGGATATCCAGCTGGATGGCCATGGATATTAAATTTGTACCCGTCATGGGTAAATGGGCGGGGATGGATAGTAAAATTTTAGATAGGGATGGGCATGGATAGTCTACTATCCACGCCCAGTTCGCCCAATGCCATCCCTAGTTCTTATCCTCAGATATGGCCTCCAGCGTAAGCTTTCGCTTCGCTCCCACCGGATTGTCCATTATAGCTGTTGATGCACGTCCACGGCCCCTGTCTCGCCCTCGGGTCCCTCACATTCCACCTCATCCAACGCTAGCCCGCGGCCGCGCGCCTTCATCTTCGACTCCAACGCCTCAAGCTTCCTAGCAGGTGTGTCCGGGAGGACTTGGGCGTCAACCAGAAACGGGCTCAGTGGTTTGGTAGGGATTCTGGCCCTAGTCCGCGGCGGCGTCACTACAACCGCTTTAGCTCTGAAGGTCATGAAGGTGACCTGTCCATCCGAGCTTTCCTGGCTTAGAGGCTCCACGTTAAACAAGCTCCAGTCCACTTCTCCACCGAGGGCTTTTTCCCCATTGATGCGTCGTGATCTGCACGGTTCAGGCTATCGACGAGCACTATGCTCGTGTCCTTCCCGCCATCTTCCTCCTCATTGCTTGCTGCCACGGTCTTTAGCGCTAGGTCAGTCCCGGTGATCGGGCTATCCTTTTCTATGCGCGTCATGCTAAGAACTCTGTCATCATTGTGGCTCTTTTTCAGCCACCAATCAGGGTCGGGAATGATTTCCACCATACGAGCAAGCCCCGGTTTCTTCAGTAGAGCCCTGACCATTGGATTTCCAATCACCACCTCGGGATGTTCTTCTCGGGTTCCTCCCCTAGGGTTCTCCTTCTGGTTCGGGTTTACCCAGGTAGTCACCTCCATGCGGCCTTCAACCTGCGCTCCATATCCATGGCCCTCACCTTGCGCTCCATATCCGCGACTATCCTGTCCGATTGCCGCTAGGGTCAAGTTTTTCGGCGTTCTCTCCTTCTCCACCGGTTGTGGGGTGGCCTTCAGCTTTCTCTGGGGTGTCCCAAATGGGGATTCATTCGGATTTACCCTCAGCCAATCTGGATAATGGACATGCTCCCGTACATGCCTTGGTCGGCTCAGCCTGTCAGCACAATCGGAGGGGCCATGTCCGATCACCCCGCAGAACTTCGGTAGCTTCTCGTAGTTGACCAGGGTCTCCAGCCTCCCGATTGCTTGAACTCTTTTCAGGGGTTTTGTTATATCTAACAAAACCCTATTTCTCATGAACTCTCCCATCGATCGACCATATTAATCCATCTCAAATTCCAGAAACTCACCGATATCATTACCGATGATCATGGTATTTTCCAGAGTCTGATCGATGAACGGGACACCCTTGATATGGATCCAGAAAGGGGTCTTCATAAAGTCCAAGTTGTCGCTGGTCGTGCCTTCCTTCGGCTCCGTGAGGACAACCAGATTGAGCTCTTCGCGATCGAATGTCCAGGGTTCTCTTTCGAGAACTCTTTCCTTATCAACAGAGCTGGAGAAGAAACAGAGAAAATGGTTCTCTCTTAAGGGGCTGCATTCAACTTTGCCGTGAAGAGTCCAGATCTTTTCGAAAACCCATGCGATGCGTTTGAAATGGTAGATCTTGTTCCCGAGGAACTTCCCGACAAGCATCGATCGCACGTCGTGCTGCAAGGGATTTCTCGCCGCCGCTGCTACTGGCCGTCTTTCGTCGGCTCGAAGAGAAAGCCTCGAGATCATAGCAGAGATGCTGTTCGCCATTGCTGGTAGAGTTGCTGATGGTGTTGCGATTGCTGGTGATGTTGCTTGTGATGATTCCACAGTGATCGGCGCCCAATATATGGTGGAGATCAGCCGTTTCTCAGAATCCTTGTTGGACAAGGTTAAGGTTCTCTCTAAACCCTAGGAAAGGAGGAGAGAGAGTCAATTTTTCATTCCGTAGTTCTCCAGCAGCAACTCTTTGGCATCCATTCCAACGAAATAGAACACCAGATTAACACAGTAATGAGTCATTTTTCATTAATAGAGTACTTGATTATAATATTTATCATTCTTGAATTGAGGCTGAATAACGCGCAATGGCTAAGGCCCGTTGTAAACTACTCCCCGTCCCAGCAGAACCTGGACACTTTCCTTATTAGTCTGTCCCACCAGAAGGTGCACACTTTCCTGGTCTATTTCTTTCAATCCCCACCAATCATTTCTCCCACTGACTTCTTAAATCAATTCTCATCATCCACACATCTTACATTTCTTAATATTTGTGATATTTTCTCTCTGCAACTTCAGCTGGGACGGAGTGGTATTGTGACTCAGTTATATCTTCTTAATTTTTTAGGGATTTATCATTTTGCCCCGATACGTTTAGACATAATTAATTTATATTGCTACAAATTGAGCTTTTCATGAACAAAGCATATTTAGGTGGAATGTCACTTTTTCGTGATCCTATCCAATCTGATGTTTACACATAATATTTGGCAGAAATCGGCCTTTAGAATGTTTATGGATGACGAATCGCAACTGCACGGATAAAACCCACCATCGATATATTCTAATCGCAACTAACAATCGTTGTTTCATCGTTGGACCACCATATTAACCGCAGTCACACCTAAAAATCAACCATAATCATTTGCAGTTTGAATTGTGTTAATCTCATTTTGTGGCCGGGCACAATTTAGGTCAAAATTGTAGTTTCAACGATAATGGAGATGCGATTTTTACTGATGTGGGCCTAGTTCTTCCATTTGGCTCGACTATTTTGAATGCTTGTGAAATGGAAATCAGCTACTTCGACAGCGCTTCCACGTTGTTGTGAACAGTGAATTGAGGTAGAATTGTAAAATTATTCTAGTCACTGCTTAAAAAGTATAGTATATAATTTCGAAAATGTTTCCCGTCGTAACGAATTTACAAAACTTATAGAGGTCTGGCCAACGTCATTAATATATAAACTTTGTTACCCGAAATATACTCCATATTGCATTGATTATACGGTGAGACGAGGAACACTTCCTATGTTTATTTAGTTCATGATAAAAATCCAACTTCGATTAAAAAGTGGTTATGTACGCTTAAATTAACAATTCGAAGCAAGTGAATGATGAACTATTCGGTGAATTTGCAGGAATAGTTGGAGGCTGTTCACTGACATATGATATCTTTGGTAGCTTTCAACCGTTGTGGTGTGGATTGGTGGAAGATATACAACACATTTTGATTCTAGCAGTCGAGCATTTAATTCGCAATCAGCTTGCTCATGCAAAATCTCTCAGCAAAAACTATATACCGAACCCAGATTTGGTTTGCATTATTAATTGCATGCATGGTACAACAATTCGACTTTTCCATGTGGTACCATTTCTACATGTTTTTTATCCCTCTTTTCACTTTTGCGAGAGAAGAGATTTTTATAAGGGAAAAAAATGTGCAGGATTTGATAGAAGTTGGGAGAAAATGGAAGAAAATGGTGTACGCCCTGGGAATAGTAGTTAAAGCTTTGGTGTAGGAGGTACGTATACAGGATTAGGTGGTGATTTTTGTACGGCTAAGAATAATATATAATAATAACAATAACAAGATTTAACGTTACAAGTTTCATGAGTGATGACAAACAAAAATGTTGTGTGATAATCATAGCTATTCCTAATTTGGATCTTATGATCCTATGGCAATTCATATTAGCAAAAACATAATTATGAACCATTCCGACAATCTTGGTAGGATAGGATCAAATCCTTCTTGATTGTTTGAAGGTTAGTAAGTTAACTAGGGAAATTTCACACATAATATATAAAATACATATCCTTAAAATACTAGCCAAAGTCGACTATGAAGTATTGGTTTAGACGGAGGAATATAATTTAGCCAAGTTTAGTTATTTTCACCATTTAAATTGAACTAACATTGTTAGATTCGTTGTAATGTGTATTTTCATCATATTAAAACTTCATTCTACATAATTACACATAGGATCAATAAATAAATATCTAGTCAATTTGTACAGGTTAAATTGGGGCAATAGAGTGTCTGTCGTAGGACGGTCTGAATTGAGACAGAGGGGTAAATGTTGATCTTCTCACTTTCAAACATAATCTTTTACCTATCAAGTATGATGTTTCTGTGTATTATTCCCGATTTTCTTACTTTCGTGCATGATTTTCTCACTTACCTATTAAGCATGATTATTCATTGAGACCAAATATCGATTGAGAATCAATAAAAAAGACATTAAGACAGATAAATATTATAGAGAGTTTTAACTTGGGAGGAGACGATTTTAATGAAGATACGTTAAACCCTATCAAATTTTCAAAACGCCACTAGATACCCATGGAGATGAAAATGAGTTGGTTTCATTGCATCTCAAATGTACTTCAAAATAGCACCAAAAGGTTATGATGAGTGAAGAGCATCAACAACACGAGGTGGAATCCAGTAGTAGCAGTTGGGGGGAAAAACTGGGAAGTGGTTGTAATGCAAAGACCCAATGGGCAATATCAATGGCACAGTAATTTAAAAAAACCCAGAGAATGCAAATAAAATTCAACGGCCGAATCATCATCAGCATTTAAATCTCTCCATGCATATATCCTTTCACCAATCCCATCCATATTCTTCAAAAAAAAAAAAAAAAAAAAAAAAACGTACTACACCGTAAACACGCACTATTCCAACCCCATCCATCACCATCCGCAGAGAGTTGATATGCTCATCTAGCTAAGATCATGACGTTCCATGCTTGAATTTCATAACCCTTGGTACTAGTACTTATTTAAAATAAATGTTTTAAAAAAATAATACAATACATTTAAAAAATTTATGGTACTAATTTTTTTTTATTATCTAGTTTACTATTTTATTATCTAGTTTACTACCAATTTTGGTTCGATATAAAGTGAAACTATGACTGGTTTATACATTTTTTTAATTACTTCAAATGATTCAATTTAAAGATTAGAGTATCATACTAATTGAATATCTAGACACTGGTTTAAGTATTGAACTATGAGAATATTTTTATACAGGATTAGGATTCGCTTATAGTGCATTCATAAAAGACCATTGGTGTTAGTCGCGGGACTTTTGCTAAACCATCAAACATAATAGAATCAAGTAGGAAGTACAAATAAAATAGTAACAAAAAGGTTGTGTATCCAAAGTTAACAAATCGCCAATAACAATTTATATCTTTAATTTTTAATTACTAATTATTACTAATTTAAACTTAAATTTTAATTTATTTCAATTTAATTTAAATAAAGAAAAAAAAGAATCGAATATCTTAATATTTTGATACTAGTGCACTATTAACACGTAAAATATATTTTGATACAAATTCCACTCATTAATATTGTATTAATATTGAGCATTTTTCTAGTCCCATTAATATGAATTGATATTAAAGAGACTTTTAAAAGAATTGAGGGGTAGTAAAACTTTACATCAAATCAACCTCACCTCATCAATCTGCAAAATCTGCAAACTATGCTGCTGTTTACTTACTACTCTATCTGCTGCTAGTAGTAGCTTTAAAAAACAAAAAAAGCTCAGTAATTTTATTTTTTAAAATAGTTTTCGTTGGGATAGAAAAAATATTAAATGCAAGTAAGTAATTTGTCTTTTCAGGTTGTCAAATAGCTTGGCAGATACTAACAGTAGTTACCATATAAGGCCAGAAAATCTCCTTTGATTTTGTACCACTTCGGGATAGCTAGTTCCCGTTTCCCCTCCCCTGGTTATCGCTGCTTACTACTCCCGTTACCGTTAAACTCCCGTAACACCACAGTGCCAATCTAAAGCATTCGTTTAATTGTTTAAATATACTTAGCGAGAAGCTCCCCGTTCCGCTTATTTCAATCATTTTCAACAACAATTACCTACTTTCGTTTTTCAGCACAATCATCTATTTTCATCATAATTTCAGCTAAACTAAATAGATTCATTAGCAGGGCCGGCCCTGCTTAGACGTGGGTTAAGCACCCGCTTCAGGCCCCTAAATAATTTTCGAAAAAAGGGCTCATTTTTGGATAAAATATATAGTATTTTTATTAATTTAAATATATTTATGTAAATAAAATATATTGTTTTTATCAAAATAGAGCCCTCATATCTCTTATATAGAACTAAATATAAATAATTAATTTATTATTTATAATTATTTTTGCGTATAAATCAAAATATTTTTGTTACAACTCTAAAAATATTAAATTTTGCTTTTAAAACTCTGAATTTTTTTATTTTAGCTTGATGCCCCCAAAATCTCAGGTCCGGCCCTGTTCATTAGCTGTTAATAATGGAAAACTCAAAATTGGTTCGATCTCATTTTCGTGCTTTGGCCATCTATACCAGGCCAAAAACGTCGCCAATTTGGCCATGTCTCCGGTTCAACTTATCTCAATCAACTTTCAACACCAATCAGCTCCAATCATCTCATTTTCAGCTTAACTGAAAAGGGACAAATATAGCATGTTCAAAGTTCTATCAGTGACTAGTGACTAGTGACTAATGATGAAACTTATAATCCTGCTCGCTGAATGCTTGAATATTTATATTTATATAAAATAATAATTTTTGAATTTTAAGTAAAGTAACTTAGTACATGAAGAAAATTATAAAAAATATAGATATTTTTTTAAAAAATTCGGAGTAGATTTTAATTGATTTGGAAAAAGGAAATTTGGCAGTGCCGACTTTGTGTACTAGAGTACTTGGATCATTAATGTCTTTTGGGCATTGTTTATATTTTTTTTGTCATTGGTTCACAGACACATCTATGCCCACCCCACGTACATAGATGGCCTTAGGCTTCTGTTGATGGTGCCACCACAATCTTATTATTCTTAGATTTATATTTTCCAATAAATAAAATTTATGCTGTCTTGGATATATAGTATTATCTACAGTATTTTGAACTCGTGTTCATGTATATATTGCCCTTTTTCCATTTTTTATAACGTTGTATTCGCATGTAATTTAATCTGAAAAAATCAATTTATTTCAATTTTGCAAGAAATAAACTTCGAAAACTGTAGAACAGAAAGAATTACTATTCTGTAACTGTAACCAAGTGCACTGTAAAGATCTCCAGAGTATTAAATTACTAGCTAGCCCCCGTAATGAATCTTTTCCGTTTCCCAACTTTAAGGTAATTTCGGAACCTGCATAGCACTGAGTTGAAAGAAGTAACTAGACTGTGGTGTGAAATAACAGGCGATGAAAACTCATTGGACCTATTTTTAGGCAATTGAATGTGATAGATTATGATACATTATGACGTCACACCCCTATTTTAGTTGCTGTGAACTCAAGGCTATGATCCGTCCCTCGAAATTTAAGCAGAACAAGAATAAAAAAGAAAGAAAGAAAGAAAGAATATAGAGTAGTAGTAAATATTATTCTTGGGTAAATGATTTTGATTTGATAGTTCTAACGTCATGGTAAAATTTTGAGCATGTAAATCAAGTAGTAGCATTCAAATTTGTTTTGACTCATTTATTACCGGCAATCTATTATCATTTATCGGGGCCGAAAATTACTAATTTTTATATTGTCGTTTTAATTTAGTGTACGTGCTTTTATAACTTTATCAATTTTTAAATGACTTGTTGCTTATATAAGAAACATATCTAACTATAGGAAACCTATTATAATGCTGGAAAAGTGGAGCTATCTGGATTGCATCTGAGTGGGATTAACACCCCGGCCAGTTAAAATAGTTCGATCAAGTTTCTGATCTAATTAACGACTATTAAAAACATGCAACAACGTAACTTGATAAAGAGGTAACGCATTCTATGTACTAGATACTTATAGTCATGAACTATCATCTCAATTGTTACCCCTCAATTGAACTAGTTCTTGATGGAGTGAGTGACAGATCTTGGTTTTATGGAAGAATGTGGGGAGAAAACCAAAAGCAGTAAGAAAAAGATTGTTGAACTTTCCAATAAGAGTGAATAAATTTGGCCACTTTGATCCTCAGGTGCCTTTTCTTGAGGGCTGCAACATGTTCAGGGGATCATCATATTGAAAAGAGGAAACTGCCATTTTTATGCGTAGGATTTGCGTTTTGTGTCATCGGAAATAGCAAAACCATTCAGTTCGTTAATTACAAGTAGTAGTAGAAAAAACTCATGCAAACGTCAAAAATATTTATTTTACATCTGATTAAAGATTATCTTTTATTTACTTTTTTCTACCCGTGGGCTTCTGTTTGCACTTGTCACTATTACGTATAGTGTCTTCTTCTACTCTGTCTTTTTACGTGAATTTACCGATGTAGCAGTTGACTTTATTATCCATTTTTTATGATCTTTGGTAAAGACAAAGGGGTGAAATTAAATTCAAGTTTCAGAATATTCAATTTTCAATCAAGTGAGTTTAATGTTTGCATGTATGGATCGATGCAATAATCGTCTATTTGTGTCTAAAATCCACTAGTTTGCAACACCCCAACTATAAAATCTATGATTCTTTTGTTAAGTAACGGAATTATAATAAAATGTGTAAAAGTTAAGTTTCAAAATTTTAATAATTTATTACACTATTTTAATTTAAAATTTATCGATTTATCTTACACAAAGTTTAGTGGAACAATTAAATAAGGCAAATTCTCATTTGAGACCTGTCTCAAATGAGACCAAAGATTATATGAGACTGTTATTGATTGAATTTGTCGTTGATGAGCTTTAAACCCGCCGATTTCCTTGATTGAATTTGTCGTTGGTGAAATTGACCAAAGAAATGATCAAGAAAATTGACCGAAAGATCAAGCAAATTGAACGAAAGATCAAATTAACTGAAAAATCAAGGCAAAACAAAAATACTCAAGGACATTGATTGAAAGATCAAACAAACTGACTAAAAGATCAAGCAGAAACAGTAAATGCTCATTCCCCTCCTCTTGGTCTCCACAAGGACAGGTCACCCAAAACTTTCTCCATTAAATAAAAATAAAATGTATAAGAGTTCGAGATAAAAACTGACACACTGAAACAGTTTACTTTGGATGAAAAAACATGACACTCAAAACACATTGTCAAATATAATTAATTTTTTAATCAGGTTAATAAATCGATGTAATTAAAACACAAATTTGCGCTGAGAAAATATTCAATCGGTAACATATTAGCGAGTCGTATGACAAAACTTAATTCAGATGTTTGAATGTAACTTGTTAACCTAATCTATTTAAACAATAAGTAATGACTTTTTCATCTAATTTAAGTTTAAAAGTAGTAAATCAGTTTTGGTTATGTTATTGCAGAAGGATTCAGAGATGGTGAAGCACATGACATGACGATTATGTGAAGTCAGCAACACCGACTCACCCACCTCCGCCGCCCTCCGCCTACGGCGAGTTATGGCGTCGGGACCCACTCTGCTATTTTTTAACCTTTAGCGTGGCCTCTTGGTTAAAACTTTATTCGGTGTGCCTCATTAAATGCTGCCCCGATGAACCCCAGCCGTCCGATTTCTTACATTCACCGGATTCAGCTTTAAACAAATAAAACAGTTTTTTTCAAGATAAAGAACACAATTTGTTATATGCAAAATATTAAATAAACTCATTGCGTTTTATTTTTTTAGCAACAACCATTTTATTCTTCTTGAAGGAGTAATTATACTAATTAGATTTTATTTTTTTAAGGGAACAAAATTTAAGATTAATTTGATTTTTTATGTCCCAACATTTCATTTCAACAGAAATAATTGCAGCATGTTACTCATGTAGCGGCCTAGTATATTTTTCGTGATTTTCGTAACTTTGGGACCACCTCGACTTTAAGGTAATTTATCGTCATGGAATCATGGTAAGGTGGTAACTTCACATAAGATAATTTATCATAAAATAATTAAATAAAATTAAAAGGCTATCTCGGATCAATCAAGATGAAGGCCCAAGTACAAGCGGGTCTGAAACTATGGCCCAAATTCAGCAGCCTTAAATATTCCTTTTTGGACGGTCCAAATTTGCTTCTTTGATGAGATTTTTTTTTAAGGAAATATTTCATTATTGGAAACGTCCAGTATCGTTTGAAGAAAGAAACCCGGGAAATGAATCCCATACAACTCGGCTCATTTGCCGTATTTTTGCAAAACTAGCTAAAACATGAGCATTTTGATTGTTTTCTCTTGGACTCCAGAAGATTGTACTACCAAGAAGTTCTAGCTTAGTCTTAATTAACTCCACCAATTCTGCACAATGACTGTTGCAATGTAAATTGCCTCGCACCGCTTGGATTAAGGACAAAGAGTCACCAATAAAAGCAACGTTGCTCATTTTCCTGTCAGTGGCAATATTGATTGCTTCATGCAATGCCAAAGCTTCTCCGAGTAGAGCATCCATCACGTTTTGTTCACAACAAGCCACTGCCAAAATACTACTGCCATTTGAGTCCACAATCTCAACTCCAATTCCAGCAGAACTTGCCGCCAAGCCTGCATCGAAAAAGACTTTTGTTCCCCCATGAGGAGGCTTCAGCAGTGACCGAGTCGCCAACGCATCAGAGCTTTTCTCAGGCCATAGGTTTGAGTCCTTAAAAACTCGGAGATTCGCCGCAACAGAGCCAATTAGTAAAGAGGCATCTAAGAGTTTATCCTCAAAGAGCTTTCTATTTCGTTGAAACCAAATCCCATCACAAAGCATGACAATGAATTCCGCAAGTTCCAGGTCCTCATGGATTATTAGCTGTTCAAGCCACATTTCCCCTCTGTTCATTCTTCTCGATAAAATCGTTGACGTTAATTGTGCTGAATTCCAAACTTCCTTTGCATAAGGGCATGTGAAAAACAAATGTGCAGAATCTTCATTTTCTTCCTCACACAGGATGCATCGCAGCTGCACATCCATTGTTTTACGTCGAAGATTATCAACCGTTGCGAGTGTATCCGATAACAAGCGCCACGCGAATTGTTTCGCGCATTGTGGTATCTTCATCTTCCAAAGCTTATTCCAAGGCCTACCTTGTGATGCAATAGCTTGGTGATGATAATAGGGAGAGCTGTGATCCTCCACAAGCAAGTGATACGCTGATTTAACTGTAAAATTTCCTGAAGAGACAAGATGCCAATGCCACTTATCGACTTCACCTCGCCCATGTAGTGGAATTTTCCTGATCAAAGCCGCATCTTCCGTATGAAAGACAGTATGAAGTATATCTTCTCTCCACCAATGTGTATCAGGGTCAATTAGGTCTGAAACTCTTGTGAGGTGTGATGGTACGAGCTCCGGATTCCTCACAAAGAAGCTTCCCGATTCCGGTAGCCAAGGATCATGGCAGATGCTTATTCTCCTTCCTAAGCCCACTCTCTTTCTAGCCCCCAACTTCAATACATCTATCCCTTTACTTATGCTTCTCCAGGCCCATGAAGGTCTTGTTCCAAGATCAGAATAAAAAAGGGACGAACTTCTAAAATACTTGTGTTTGTAAACCTCTGCAAGCTTGGATGAAGGGTTCGTCAAGATTCTCCATGATTGTTTAGCAAACAACACAAGGTTCATGGCCTTAAGATCCCTGAAACCAATACCACCATTGCATTTTGCTCTGGAAAGTACTGGCCACGATGCCTAATGAATCTTCTTTCCAGTACCTGAACCACCCCACCAAAACTTACTTGTCATGGCTCGAATATCTGAAAGAATATATTCAGGGATGAAAAAATAGCTCATACTGTAACTCGGGATAGCTTGGATTACAGATTTTATCAGAATTTCTTTCCCGGCTTTTGACAGATTCTTCTCATTCCACCCATCGATCCTTTTTCGGATTCTGTCTTTTATGTTCTGAAAAATTTCTCCTTTATTGTGACCAATCTCCGATGGAAGACCCAAGTACTTACTATGAGATGCCACTTCTGGAATCTTTAAGATGCTGCATATCCGGCTTCTTATCGAGGCTTGTGTGTTTGGACTGGACAAAATCCCCGACTTATCATAGTTTATTCTTTGCCCCGAAATGTCCTCAAAAAGAGTTATGGCCCACCGTAGGTGCTCTGCCTCAACCTCAACCTCAGTGGCCTCACCGAAAAGTAATGTGTCGTCCGCAAAAATGAATGGCTTAACCTAGGTCCGTACCTTGAAGCACTTAAGCCTTTTATCTTCCTAGCTGTCATCAAATCAGAGAGGATGGTAGAGAAAATTATTGAGCACAGTATGAACAAGTATGGTGACAGCGGGTCGCCTTGCTTTTTTGATGAGATTTGGTTGTTTCACTGTGTAAAACTTGGTACATCGTTACACTTCTTCGTCAATAATGTAGATTATTCAAGTAAAAACATTCAAAGAAAAAAAAAACATAAGTGACATAACTAACACGATAAATTCAGGAAGTTTTTCCCCCTATGATCATGTTCATTAAATTATCACAGTTTTCGTGATTATTCTAAGCAATTTTCCATGCAGGTCCATTTTTCAAAGTTGGGGACGTGGTAGGGCCCATCTGAAAGCGCGTAACGATGACCCACTAAGATATAGGAAACACCGAGGCAAGAGAAGACAAAAGCTCTACGGAAAAGAACTCTCAAACCTTCTGTCTTGGGGGCTTGTGATGATACCAAAGATTTTGATCTAGGTGACCTTCCAGGAAACTTTCGAGTCACGTGGAAGAGATAAGGATCGGCCCGTACGCTCATGTGGACAGGAGGTACCGCTCGTATGGGGAGGCGACGCGTACTGATGATGAGGCAGAAAGAGGAGGTCCAGAGCGCCTATAAATAGATGACACAATCAGCCATTCTAGGTAAGTGCTCTAACACTTGAATATAGAGTTTATCTTTTCAATACACGAAATCTCATCATCACACCGGAGCTACCACTCTCGGGTAGCGCCGTGGTGTTTGTTTTGTAGGCTTCGAAGAACATGTCCTAGATCAGTCCTATCCGAGGCAGAGGAGCTCGGAAAGCCAGGAGTAATTAGTGAGCAGCTTGCATACTTCATTAGCAATACATTCAGAAGCCCTCAGATACATCAACTGTCTGAGGCCCCGATTCACTAGTGCGGATTTGCCCCGCATCACACACCCTTCGAGAGCATCACTTTTTTCTTTAGGTCTAGGCGGAAAAGACCTTCATCATCATGTTGTAACTTGTAAGCCTACGAACAATTTATGGGTTGAGAAGTAATGAATAATCCTCCCATTACTTGTATGGTTTTAAATAAATAAATCAATAATAACCAAACGTTTCCAACACATCACCATGACCAATTTTCCATATCGAGCTTTGGCCTTATCGAGCCGAGCTCGCTAACAAAAAATCATATTCGAGTTTGAGCTCGTTCGAACATAAAAAATCAATTCGAACTCGAGTTTGGTTGTCTGTGAGCTGCTCAAGCTCGGTTGTTAGCTCGTTAACTCGAGTTCGTTCGAGCTCGGATCATTTACCTTACTTAAACCTTATATTACACTAACATACATAATAATAAATTTTTATATAACATAATACTGGGTTCGTTAAGCTCGACAAGCCTATCGATCAATAGTCAGAGAGCTCGAGCTCGATAACTTATCAAGCTTGCTCGAGTTCGGCTCGTGTTCGTCTGATTCGAGTTTGAGCCAAACTTTTGTCGAACTGTTCACGAGTTTCTCGTGAACGGGTTGCCTACTTTAAAACTCCATCTGTTACACATTAAGTATGATCATTCAGTGTATTACTGTTGATCTTCTCACTTCCAAGACAGATCTTTTACATATTAAGTATGATCATTCAGTGAAACCAATTGAGACATGTATTAATTGATGAAATTAATGAACTTCATACATTCACATCAACGATTCGGCTATAAATTAGATATACCCACATTTTGAAAACACAGAGCATATAACCAAAACCACAACCCAATTTTGAGATCCCATTTGGCAAAAAAATACTAAAATATTACCCCTTGTAAATTGTTTCGTAACTCATTTATTGACCCAATTCAAACTTATCATTCAAATCAAGACACTAAAAACAAACGTTAAACCCCTAGCGATACATATTATTTCAGCTAACGATCACTAGAGAACAATATCCGACGCCTTTCCTCTCACCGAAATCATGACGTTCAAGCGCAAGAACAGAGGTCGAAACCAGCACGGCCGCGGGCACACCAAGTTCATCCGCTGCTCCAACTGCATATTCCATGTGAGGACAAGGCTATCAAGAACAAACTACAAAGGTAACAGCGAGATTTGAAAGTCCTGCTTACTGTGATCAAAACTATTTCGTGTGCTAGTTTTACTTCAACAACAAAATAAAACTAAAAGTGCGGAATTTAAATGACACACGAATTGATCACCCAGTTCAGTGCAACGCACCTACGTCTGAGGGGCCGTAGCCCGTGGTAAAGACCCTTCACTAGTTGCAACAAATGTTTCCGACCTATTACAAACTACCGGCTAATCTAGCAAGCCTATCACACTACCAATTGGCTACACTAGCTTTGATAGCTGCTACTATGATTACCTTCTTTTCCACGAAGGTGCGGCAAGGTCTTGTACCACCCGAGCTTTAACACACGTCCCTGGTGTTTTGGTTTGGTTGAGAACCGTGGACTGCGTTGCCTTCTTGCTCAAAAGATTAAACCCTGGTTTACAGAAGTTTTGCGGTGAAAAGCGATAACCTGAGCACGCAACTGTCGTCCTTCTTTTATAGCTCATTGCCGTGGAAAAACTTTCTTTTGCACGGCTCCTGATTCCTTCCTTCAATAAACTTCTATTCCAAATCAAAAACCTTGAAGAAAAGGAATCCTTGAATGTCTAAACCTCTTGTAAATGGAAAACTCCAATACGTCATTGTTGGCTATTAGATTGTAATATATGTAACTCAGAATCTTACCTCAAACCTATGTAATATTTTTGATTCTATAGGGCTTGGGATCCCTTTAAAGACTCCTACCACATGAGTGGTTTTAACTTAAAAAAAAAAAAAAAGAAAACTCCAATACACGAATATTTCATTCTGATAACAGCTGCAAAACATGGTTTTAGACATCAATTAGGACTGTAGTTTCCATAACAAGAACCACACAATATTTCCTTCCTTCTTTCAAAACCTGCGCTGGAATTCGGAAAATATTCTATCTTTTTCTGCCAACTGAAGTCATGTTGCAACATGACATTCCACAAATCAGCCAACAAAAATTGGACCTTACAATCTCCCCCTTTGGCAATTTGTGGACCTAATACTGCAAAAGCTTCTACTTAATTCAGAATCCCGGAAATCCAAATTGAACAATGCCAATCCAACAAGCTTCAATTTCATGCATCCATTAAAGAAAAAAAACTTGGAAGAAAAAATAGAATCATCAATAACTACAGTTATCCAAAATGAATCCAAAATGCTATGTCTCACTCACAACTATCTCCCCCTGGGGCCATAAAATGCCAAAGGACCCTAAACCAAAAATCCACAGGACCAAACAAAAATGAGAGAGGAGAGAGAGAAACAACATAAACAATCACTGAGCTTCATCCTCAGAATAAGATAAAACTTTGCCTCTTCTCCAAGCTGGAGGGACTGGAACCTTGGTTTTCTTGGCAAGTGGCTGCTTCACAGAACCAGAGGAACGAGCTCTCTTAGAGGAACTGGAGGAAGCAACAACAGATGGTTTAGAGACAAGTGGAGCAGTTGGTTCAACCCTCTCATTCTCCTTGGCAATAGCAGCCAGAACCCGAGCTTTAGCATCCTGACCTTTCTTCAGCAGCTCACTGTGAAACATAATTTGATCCATATGCAACTGGATCTCCTTCTCAGCAGCCCTTAGTTCAAACTGACTAGACATAACCACATCCCCTGACATAACCTACTGATCCCAAAGCAGATCCAACACAGCTCGATCCAGAGATTTGGCAGTAAAACCAAATTTCCCAGCAAGTTGCATACCATCCATATCTGCTTCAAATCCTGCGGCCATCAGAAAAGCAGTAATCAGACAAGGATGGGGAAGAGCTTCAGTGCATCTGGAAGCATCAAGAGCACCAACAATTCTCTTCAATACATAGTTCACAAGATTCACCTCACAACTTGAACCAATGCCAAATAGGAGCTCTGCCTGATCTGGAGTCAAGGTGGTGGTGTTTGTGGTTTGCATCCAGCAATTGATAAGAACCTTGAAAAGTAACCAGAATTGCAGAGTAAGAGAACTGGTGGGTACATAGCCAGAGGGCCAGGAACTGAGCTTCCCAAAGGTCAATGCTCTAGCCAGCACATTTTTGTCCACATTGTAGTCCCTTGGATAGACCATATCAGATCCCTCAAGTAATTGAATACCCAAGATGGAATACAGCTTCTCTGGGGTTAGAGCAACAATTCTCCCCCTGAAATAGAGTTTCCCTGACCACTCAGTCCCAGCTATTAGTGTGCTCTTCTGAAGATTGCTGTAAAATTCCAGATTCATTTCGGGGTCATATTCTCTAAACATTGTGGCAGCCTGGACATATCCAATTTGACCCAGGAATGTATCAAAACCATTTTCTGCACACTTCTTAATGTCCATCACCTTCTCTACAAAGAAACCCCTGGAACTCAAAAGATCATATTGTAGGCTGGCTGTGACAGAATAGAACTTCTCAGTGTGAGCCAGGACAACAACCTAGCATTAAGCACCTCACCATCTGCAGGAACATGCTCCTTCCCAGGTGTAGCTTCAAGATCAACATCTGGATCCTCCAAACTTGCATAATCCTCTTCAGCAGGTGCCTGATCAACATCTAGATCCCCCAGACTTGCATAATCCTCTTCAGCTGGTGCCTTATAAGGAGAGGTAGGAGAAGGCATGTCTTGCTCAGTATTGACACTCTTCAAATGAATTGGAGAGTCTGGAACAGTAAGTTTAATGGGACTGAGCTTAGAGAGGTCAATAACATTGTCAGCTTTAGATGGCCTGGCTTCATCCTTAGACAAAGGCTTGTCATCAGGGACTAAAGAGACTGGAGGTGAGGGTTTTCCCGAGCCAGAGGTCTGCGGCTTCCTCCTAGTGGCAGTGGCAGCTGTAGCAGAAATCCTCCCATCTTTTCTCTTTGATCTTCTAGAGTAGTACTTAGTTGCAGGAACAGAGGAGGAAGTGACCCATTGGTTGAACTTCTTCTGGTGATATCTGACATCCACTCTTTGCCTTAAGGACAACAAAATAGCATTCTCTGATGAGCCATTCATGGAGAACTTCTTAGCTACCCTAGGTTGAAGCTTGTGCATACTTCTGAGTTTAGAGATGGGAAGAGAAACCTCGGTATGGGACACAGATTGGCTGGAGCGACTGTGAGCATCCTCATCTGATTTAAATCCTTGATTCTTATGATCATCAAAAGGTGCTGCAGGTGGCATTTCTGCAGGATTAGAGACAGGACCCTGGACCTCATCATCATGTCCATTCTCCTGGCCTTCAAGGATTTCAGTTCTTGTGTGCTGCTTAGACCCAACAATCTCTGTCCTCTGGGAAGGGCTGGGAGAATCTAGTGTTGCAACATGAGAAGAATGCTGGATACTTGTGAGATTTTCGTCAGCCAGAGAAGATCCATCAACAGAAACCCCAGCAGTTAAAACTGGTTTCCTCAAGCTCTGCAGAATATCAGCTATAAGACACTCATCATCCTTGTCCTCCTCATCATCAGTTAGAGGTTCAAAACAATCCTCAAGAGTAAGTCCATCAGGTAGATACATCACTGCTCCAGTTCCACCATATCTAAGAAACTCTGATGATGCTACTGGACCTGCATAAAAACCTCCTGGAACTACATAAAATTTCCCAGTAGCAGTAACCCGAATTCCTTCATCCCCATCAGAAGCAGGACCCCTAAATTTCTTCAAATATTGGAGAGAAGAGTCATCCTCACAATAAGAGGTAGCTTGTGGAAAATTTGTGAAATGCTGTGTCCTCCTCCCATCATTCCATATCCTTCCAGCAGTCTTTTTGGTTCTTTTGGAGACCACTTTTGTAGAAGCTGCAGCATCAGAGGGAGCAACAGAAGAGACTCCAGTAGAAGTAGCAGTAGGCGAGATGACACCAGGGTCATGGACTTTATCATAGACAGTAGGAACTGGTACCTCCTGGACCTGTGATGCTGGAGTTGCAGGAGCCTCTCTTCTGAGTTTGAGCCGTTGACCCATGGTTAAGTGATCCAAGGGATCAATAAAATCTGCACACATGGAGGTTATAGATCTAGAGCTCCCATGCTTTCCCTCCTGTGCAACTGAGTCATCCAAGACTATAGGGGTATCACTGGTATTTGTGAACACAGACTTCAACATGGTGTTGGATCTTGAGTGATAAGGCCGTTTCCGTACACAAAGAACCTTTGTGTTTGGTGTCCTCCTAGAAGGCTCAGAGCTGCCATCTCCTTTTTGCTCTCCAGCCATTGAAGTGCCTCAGGTAAGGATTTGTTTTAGGTTGAGGCCTCACAAAAGTTGGTTTATACAGATCAGAGGTTATAATCACATCAGTCTTAGGTGGTTTTGGCCTCATCATGCCATTATAAGAGCATCTATCAGGGTTATTCCTAGTGGCCAAGGCATCATGTAGATAGTTATCTAACCCCTTAACATATTCCCAGACACCTAACTTGTCATAATACCTCTTTAATCGTACTGCATCTTTAGATCCTGGAGCAGGGATAAAATTTTCTGGAATCACATCCAGTGCAAGGGATGGGGGTGAATCAGGCAAGGATTTCACAAATCCAACAAGATTAGCCTCGGGCTCAATCAAATCAAAACACGGATCCCATAAACCCTTAGCCCAACGAGTATCATACACCCCCCCTAAATATGTCCAATCTTGACTACCAAACCCCAAACTGAGTCGATCACAGTCACAAAAATACATAGTAGAGTTACACAGACCAACCCAATCAAGAATCACGAAGCTCACAGAACCCTATTTAGTCACTTAAGAAACTGGAGGAAACCAACAGAACGGGAAAACCGAGACGATACCTTAATTGAGAGGCTGCGGGTTCCGAATATTGCAGAAGTCCGATGAATTATCCGGCAATAGATTCTGCGATGAGTGGGAGATTGAGAGCGAAAACCTCGTGTTGCAACTGGAATAGCAAAGGATTTTGCTGGGCGCGAATTTGAGAGAAGGAAAAAACTTATTTCCGCCTTTTTACGCGAAATATTTAAGACGGCCCAACGGAAAAATACCACATAAATCTCGTGGGCCCCATCTGTCCCCTGCTGACACACGCCATCCTTCATCACTCGCACCTTATTCCCCCATATTGCAACATGACATGCAACCTCAACCCTTAGCCTTATTTTTGGTCTTTTCTGATTTTTATCAAATGAAAAACAGAATTCAAAAGAACAACTATACAAGTAGATAGACTTCAACACCTCAGATAGTACATACCCCAAGATGTTGTCTTAGGGTTTCAAAAGTAGAGGCATCCAAAGGCTTGGTGAAAATATCTGCATATTGGCTCTCAGTAGGCACATGCTTAAGTTCCACTTCCTTTCGTTCAACTAAGTCTCGGATAAAATGGTGTCTTATATCTATGTGTTTTGTCCTGTTGTGCTGGACTGGGTTCTTGGAGATATCAATTGCAGAATTATTGTCACATAGAATAGTAAGACTCCCTAGTTTGATGCCATAGTCTCGGAGCATCTGTTTCATCCATATCAACTGAGTACAATAGCTTCCTGCAGCCAAATACTCTGCCTCAGCAGTAGATAAAGAGATGGAGTTCTGTTTCTTACTATACCAAGAAACCAAGTTCTGCCCAATAAAAAAACAGCCTCCAGTTGTACTTTTTCGATCATTGGCATTTCCAGCCCAGTCAGAGTCACTGTAGCCATAAACCTGACAGCTAGTTCCCTTAGAAAACCAGATGCCATAATTAGCAGTGCCATGTACATACTTGATAATTCTCTTCACAGCAGAGACATGGGACTCCTTAGGAGCTGCCTGAAATCTTACACAGATTCCCACACTTAATGAAATGTTAGGTCTACTTGCTGTTAGATATAGCAGACTCCTAATCATGCTTCTGTACAGTTTAGTGTCCACAACTACACCTTTCTCATCTCTAGTTAATTTCTCTGTAGTGGACATTGGAGTTCGAACAGATTTAGCATCACCGAGACCAAACTTCTTGACCAGATTCAGGGCATACTTAGTTTGATTTATAAACAGACCATCATCACCTTGTTTCACCTGTAGCCCTAAAAAATAAGATAGTTCACCCACCATGCTCATTTCAAACTCAGAGGTCATTAGAGAGACAAACTCATTCACCAGTGTAGTAGAGGTTGATCCAAAGACAATATCATCAACGTATATTTGAGCAATCAATATGTGAGATCCTTGAGACAGCATGAAAATAGTTCTGTCAACTCCACCTCTTACATAACCTTTTTGTAGTAAGAATTGTGTTAACCGATCATACCAAGCACATGGAGCTTGTTTTAGTCCATACAGCGCCTTTTTGAGTTTGAATACATGATTCGGATGGTGGGGATCCTCAAACCCTTTAGGCTGCTCAACATACACCTCCTCATTAACAATGCCATTTAGAAAAGCGCTCTTAACATCCATCTGATGAAGCTTAAAGTTTAAGACACATGACATGGCCAAAAGAATTCTGACATATTCAAGTCTTACAACAAGGGCAAATGTCTCATCAAAATCCATTCCTTCAACCTGTGTATATCCCTGTGCAACTAGTCTAGCTTTGTTTCTGGTTACTGTCCCATCTCCATCAGATTTGTTTTTGAAAATCACCTTTATGCCAATAACATTTATCCCTTGTGGTCGTGCAACTAGTTCCCACACATCATTTCGTTCAAACTGACTCAGCTCTTCCTGTATAGCTGAGATCCAGAATTCATCCAATAAAGCTTCCTTATGATTCTTTGGCTCGATCAGAGACAGAAAACATTGTAGCACATGACGACTTCCATGGTGCATCTGAGCATAATTCACAGGTGGCAGTCCTCGTGGATTTTTCTGTCTGGGAGTAGGTCCTGTATTTGCCCGTGTCACTTCTTCATCAGATTCATCAGACGTGTCAGAATCATTCTCTGTAATTGGTTGTGTAGGTTCATTAGATGGAGATGTTGTTGATACACTAGGATTTGCTGAATTTGATTGCTCAACGTCAGTGGACTTAGAAATTTGGCCATCTCCTGGAGTCAGAAGTGATGTTGCAACATGAGAACTGGTACTGGGTTGTTCAGGAGATAGATTCTTTGCACCTTCACTAATCTGAGTCGAAGTTTTCTGCAGTAACTCCATATCATCAATATCTTCTGAAATTCTATCGGGTACATCCTTAACTACCACATTGATAGATTCCATAATAGTCCCAGTGCGTTTGTTAAATACCCTGTATGCTCTACTGTACAAGGCATAACCAAGAAATACACCTTTGTCGGATTTTGACTCAAATTTTCCCAGCTTTTCTCTATCTCTGAGAATATAGCATTCAGCACCAAATACGTGAAGATGAGCAACACTTGGTTTCCTTCCTTTCCATATTTCATACGCTGTTTGTTCGGTCCAAGGCCTCAAGTAGACTCGGTTAATCACATAGCAAGCTGTCTTGACTGCCTCACTCCACCATCTTTTGGGAACACTGTACTCAGCCATCATAGTCCTAGCCATCTCTTGGATAGTTCTGTTTTTGCGCTCTACGATCCCATTCATAGGAGCTGAGTATGGAGGAGCACAGATATGGGTAATCCCATTAGCTGAGCAGAACTGAGACATCGCCTCATATTTGAATTCTCCCCCATTGTCTGTTTGAATCTGGACAACCCTCTGATTTAAACTGGCCTTTTCATTGTTCAGACGAAGCACCAAATCTCGAATAACACTCACCGCCTCAGATTTATCTGTCAACAGCTCAACCCATGAAAACCTTGAGAAATCATCAACACAGACAAAAATAAATCTCTTTTCTGACACACTTAAGACATTCACTGGTCCCATGAGGTCCATATGTAAAAGTTCCAGGTTCTGAGTTGTGGTAATGTCATTAATAGCAGGGTGAGATGTCTTTGTGTGTTTTCCCTCTTTGCATGGACCACAGATCATATCCTTCTGATACGAGATTTGAGGCAGTCTCCGGATAGCCTCGATCCTAGATGCTCTACTTAGTGCTTTAGTGTTTGCATGCCCCAATCTCTGATGCCACAGGGTTGAGTTATCACTCTTAGCACTCAGACATGTAATTAAGGGTTCCAAGATGTAACAATTGTCAGATGATCTTCTCCTAGTGAGTACACCACTAGAGCCTTGCTTGACTGTACATAGGGATTCATTAAAGTGAACTGTCATCTGATGATCACAAAGATGGCTGATGCTGATCAGGTTAGCTTTAAGATCCTCTACTAGCAGTACATCATATAACACTAGTCTTGAATCTTGAGCTCTCCCTTTCCTATAAATTTACTAATCTTGCCATCTCCAAATTGTACTGTACCACTCCATGGCACCATATTGCTCAACAAATCTGGGGATCCAGTCATTTGCCTCGAGCACCCACTGTCAAAATACCAAGTGTTCCTGGCATACACATTATAGCAAGTATGAACTACAAGACAATTCAGTGAAGATTTTGGTACCCATACCTTTCTAGTGAGTTTCTTCTGCTACTCAGGTTCCATGTTGCAACATGAGGAAAACTGTTTGCCTCTCATGATGTCTCTCAACAGCTTCATACACTGATAGTCGTCATGTCCCTGCCGCATACAGTAGTCACAACACTTGGGAGGAGTTTTCCTAGTTACTACTCCTGAGGCAACTTCCATCTCTGGAACAGGTACATATTTAGACTTGTTACTTCTGTTGGATCTTTGACTGGTAGATACTTGGTTCCTAGCTGGTACAAACACTGTCTTCTTCATCTGAGAATTCGATAGCTTGCTGTTAAATCCCAGACCATGCCTATTTCCAGCATCTTTGCCCATTACCAGAAAATCATTTAATTTTGCAGTGCCCTTGTTAAGTTTCTGAAGAGTTGTTTCAGCTTACTCACCCCTAGCAGTTACAAATCTCAACTTCTTCCCCAGATTATCACAATCAATAGCTCTGGTCTTAGCCTTTTCTTCAGCACTCACTGCTCTGGAAGTCATAATTTCCAGCTTCTTAATTAGAATTTCAGAGGCTACTTCAGCATCCTTAGCTCTCTTAGTCATTGTCTCTAGCTTCTTTGATTTCTCCACATCATCCATGGGTTTCTTTCCTTCTGAGATATCATTTTTCTTCACAAGATCAGCAAGTGACTCCTAAGCTTTCTCAGCTCTTTTTGTCATGGATTTAAGTCTCAAGGTTAATTCTTCAACTTCATGTTCTTCAATGAGTGAATCATTTACTAAGGGATTGACCTTTACTTTCAGAGACTCTACTTCTTCAGCAAGTTTTAGAACTTCAGTATCTCCACTTTGACCACCCTTTAGACTTTTGATGATTTCAACTGATTTTTCCCACTCCTTATACAGTTCATCATATGCATTCTGGATATCAGTACCTTCAACTAACTCATCTGGCACTGGTCCTGATTCCACAACTCTAACTCCAAAGGACACATGTTTCTCAGGTTGAATCTCATCTTCATCATCACTCCAGGTTTCACTAGATGTTACAAATGCCTTAGGTTGATTTAAGAAGTTTCCACACTGATAAGCCAGATGTCCATAACCACTGCATTCCTTACACTGAGGTTTTCCAGCATGCTTTGTACCTTCAGGGCCTCTAGGTTGGTCATCAACAGTTCTGAGTGGAATCTCCTCCTGGAAAGTTTTTGACAATATTCTGGGAATCTATGGATTGAGCTCCTTGACCTTGATAGGGCTGAGACCTTGATAGGGCTGAGTTCCCTGGTTCTGATAGGTTTGAGCTCCCTCATTTTGAAAGAGCTGAGTTCCTTGATCTTGATAGGGCTGAGTTCCCTGGTTCTGATAGGGCTTAGTTCCTTGATTTTGGAAATTACGAGTTCCCTGGCCTTGATTCACTTGAGCTTGTATACCTTGTGGACCTGGTACCCTTCTGATTTGACCCTGATTGCCTTGATTCTGAGCAGCTTGATTTCCTCTTCCTTGATTACCAGAGTATCCTCTACCTTGATTTCCCCTCATGAATCTCCCAAAGTTTCTAGCCAGCAAAGCCATTTCATCTGAGCCAGTATTCTCCATCTCCTCCAACTTTCCTTTCCCTTTTGATGTTGCAACATGAAACGACAGTGCCTTTTTGTCCTTATTTCTGTCACTGTGCATCTCAGAAGTCTTCATAAACCCCATCAACTCATCTAGAGTAACTAACCCTGAAAATCTTTCTGGCAGTGATCTCTTCACCTTGTCTAGAATTTGATCCTCAGTATACCTTTCTCCAAACTGATGAGCTCTGTGGATTAGATCCTTCAATCTAGTACTGAATTCATCAACAATTTCATGCTCCATCATCTCCAATCTCTCAAACTCAGACTTGATCAGGCCAAGTTTGATCTTCCTGACAGGTCTTGATCCTTCATGCTCCTTCTCAAGAGCTTCCCAGGCAGCTTTGGCAGTAGTACATCCTGAGATGATTCTGAATTGATCATCTTTTACTCCATTATACAGAGCACCTAACACTAGACTGTTGAGTCTCTTAATTGCCTTCTCTGCATCTGTCCATGGAGTAGGTTTGGGAATAGTTTCACCAGCTGGATTTGTTGTGGTAGGTGGACTGTAACCAATCTCAATCATATTCCATGCATCATCATCAAGTTGGTCAATAAATATATGCATGCGCGTCTTCCAGTCAGGATATCCTCCATGAACCAGTAGAGGAGCTCGTGTGATGGATCCTCCTTCTTTGGCCATAGTAAACAGATCGGTCACTCACCTCGCAAGAGGATTAAAAGAGTGATTAAGCTTTGATACCAATTGAAAGTCCTGCTCACTATGATCAAAACTATTTCGTGTGCTAGTTTTACTTAAACAACAAAATAAAACTAAAAGTGCGGAATTTAAATGACACACAAATTGATCACCCAGTTCAGTGCAATGCACCTACGTCTGGGGGGACGTAGCCCGTGGTAAAGACCCTTCACTAGTTGCAACAAATGTTTCCGATCTATTACAAACTACCGGCTAATCTAGCAAGCCTATCACACTACCAATTGGCTACACTAGCTTTGATAGCTGGTACTATGATTACCTTCTTTTCCACGAAGGTGCGGCAAGGTCTTGTACCACCCGAGCTTTAACACACGTCCCTGGTGTTTTGGTTTGGTTAAGAACCGTGGACTGCGTTGCCTTCTTGCTCAAAAGATTAAACCCTGATTTATAGAAGTTTTGCGGTGAAAAGCGATAACCTGAGCACGCAACTGTCGTCCTTCTTTTATAGCTCATTGCCGTGGAAAAACTTTCTTTTGCACGGCTCCTGATTCCTTCCTTCAATTAACTTCTATTCCAAATCAAAAACCTTGAAGAAAAGGAATCCTTGATTGTCTAAACCTCTTGTAAATGGAAAACTCCAATACACGAATATTTCATTCTGATAACAGCTGCAAAACATGGTTTTAGACATCAATTAGGACTGTAGTTTCCATAACAAGAACCACACAATATTTCCTTCCTTCTTTCAAAACCTGCGCTGGAACTCGGAAAATATTCTATCTTTTTCTGCCAACTGAAGTCATGTTGCAACATGACATTCCACAAAGCAGCCAACAAAAACTGGACCTTACAAGATTGAATTACGTTGAAGGTGGCAACGTAGGTAACCGGGAAGACTACATAAACTAGCTTATCAGGAGGTGAACTAGAATGTATAATTCTCATTTTAGTCACTGCCCAAAAAATAAAAAAAATAAAGTTGTTATGCTAAATTAGCTAGCCGTTGAGAAAATCAAGGATGAAAACTAGTCCATGAAGCAAATGTGCCGATTCACAGATGACTCCCTTTATTTCGGAACGACCAATTGTCATCAACAACACATTTGCAATTTCGCACCTTTCTTCTTCTTCTTCTTCGATCTTCTCCTTATTTTCTTTCTGCAATTTGCTGAAGAATCTATATTTGATAATTTGGATCCAAAATAAAAAACCATTATTTCCGAACCACCACCAATTGACACATAAACAATTGGTGGAACTTTGGTTGCAATTTTGCAGGTTTGTTTTTCATTTCTCTGATTATTATAAAATAAAATATTTATCATGAACATTGATATCTGTTACAAATTTGTGTTCGACTTTTCAATATTCATATAAACATTTGTTGTGAATAGGTAATATATATTTATATATAGATATGGAGGAGTCGGAGACGGTGTCGTTGAGGTCACGGCGGAAGAAGGCGCCGATGAGCATCTCGTGCTGCTTCCACGGCCGCCACCAGCGGGCGGATTCCATGGACGCCTCCTCCTCATCCTCGCCGATGAGCAGCCCCATCAGCAGAGCCCTAAAGGGGCGGTACAAGGATCTCATGGCCAGGATGGGCCGCCACCGCCGCCACTCCTCCGCCGACTTAACCTACGACCCGCTCAGCTACTCCCGCAACTTCCAGGACACCGAGCCGGACCACCTCGACGACTTCGCCACCCGGAGCTTCGTGTCCCGGCTCCCCGTCTCGCCGACCATCTCCGGCAGGTACTCGTACTCCGGAAACAGCGCCAGGGCGGCCATGCTGATGATGACTCCGACGAGCGCCCACGGGAGGGATCAGCAGCGGTGGTTCTCGGAGGACGACGACACGCCGCCGTCGGAGAAGAAGGCGGGGAACGGCGGCATGACCAGTAGCAGCAGCAGCATGGACTTGTTGACGCCGCCAACGGGATCGTACGAGGACTCATCACGTCGAGTCTTGGTTGAGTTGTGCTAATTTTTGTGTCTTTTTTCTTCTGTTGTACTATAATTTGGAAATTAAGTAAAGGAATATGTTTGCATGCCACTCTAGTGTTCAAAGAAACAATTCAAATGACGTTTAACCAGATTTCTTTTAAGTTCATGTCAAATTTTCTTCAGTATTTATAGTAAAATCTTTAGGCTTTAGATGGTTTCATCCGTGAAAGAGGGCTCCCGGCTTCGGACTGGTCCTTCAATAAGACCCTCTAAAAGATCTCCTTTAATCGTTCTTTGTGTGCCCCTGATTAAGGGGTGTCGAATTCACTATGTCTCTTGACAGGGCTGGAAGCTCCTTTTGTTTTAATCCTGAAATTGAATGGCGACTTGGGCAAGCCAGCGATCATTGTACAACCGTGATATGCCAACGTGGCAGGCTTGTATTTCTGGGAAGTCGGTCTTCTTCACTAGGTCAGGCAGGCTTTGGATATTGTTGTAATTTCAAAATATAGGGAGGGGTATTCTGGTAAATTGTTACAGGGTCAATGGCTCAGTTGACCGAGCGGTTGAACCATCCTAGCTGAGCTGGGAGTATAGATAAGAATTACATTTCTCATTTTAGGGATTATCCAAATTGTAACCAAATACTCTGATTTCGTGCAATCTCATTGCTCCGTCGAGCTTGAATTACCATTTAACCGGAATTCGTGACGCCGGTCACAACAATTGGTATCAGAGCCCGTCGGCTCTTGGACCGTGCGATGACGGAAACTCGGCACAAGCTACTGGAGAATAAGCTCCAGGAGTTGGAAGGTTCACTCACGAATCTTCGTCAGGAAGCAAAGGACAACCGGGTGGAGCTAGGCGACTGGATGACGGAGATCCGAGCTGAAAATGCGTCGATTCGAGCAGATCAGGCGGGGCTGATCGAAGGATGCAGGAAAACCAGCTAGCAGTGGAACGACGGTTTCAGGAAAGCCAGCTGGCTGCGGAGAGACGGTTTCAGGAAGTTCAATCGGCGAATGAACGAAGCCATGGCGAACTAAAGGATCTGTTGGCGAGGGTTTTGAGTGAGAAGTCACCGGTGAGGAGAGAACAAGGGGAATCTAGCCGAGTCGAGTTGCGAACTGACATGAACCATGGCAAGGATAAACAGCCTCTACGTCCTCCGTTTGAGGTGAGTTCCGGATCCTCTGATGAACAGCATCGAAATACATTTCCCTATGTGCATAATAATCGTGTTATTGGGGCTGATGATAATAGAACTAGGGGTAATTGGATGGATAGAGGATTGGGTGATGAACTGTTAATTGGGAGTAGAAGAATTCCTCTTCCTAGAATACATCCTAAGCTAGAAATGGCAATGTTTAATGGAGAGAATCCGTTGGAGTGGCTTAGAAGGTGTGAAAAGTTCTATAGATATTTCAATTTATCTGATCAGGAGAAGATAGATATGGCTGAATTGTATTTAGAGGGGAAGGCTGAAGTATGGTATAGTTCTCAATACAGTGTCAAAACAGTGGATAGTTGAGGTGAATTCAAGGCTGCTGTGTTAAAAAGGTTTGGGGTGAAGGGTGGTGATGATCTCATTGAGGAGTTCAATAAGCTTTACCAGAAGAATGGGGTAGAGGAGTACATTGAGCAATTTGAAGTGCTAAAGGCTATGGTAATGAGTCTTAACCCTTACCAAGATGAGTCTTACTATGTCTCTAGTTTCCTCAGTGGTTTGAAGTATGATCTTAAGATGGCTGTGAAGTCTTTCAGAACCAAGGGGATTAATGAGACTATGGAATTAGCAGTCCTGCAAGAGAAGCACCTTGAGGCTGTATACAGGAAGCAAAAGGTAGTGGAACCTAAACCCTGGGCTAATACAGTAGTGAAGAAGGATTACACTATTCCTTGGAAAGAGAATGGAGCTGAGAGGAAAGCACAACCTGGTTTCAAAAAGATAACTCCACAGGAACAGCAAAGAAGAAGGGATAATCAGCTATGTTACAAGTGTGCAGAGAAATACCATCCAGGCCATATCTGTAAGTTTAGACAGATACACTATATTGCTGATGTGGAAAAGGGATGCCCTAAGGATATAATAGTGGTTGAGGATGATTGTGAAACTTTGAAGCAACTGGAGGGATTGGAGGATATTGTTGAGGAACTGAAGGAGGACCCTGAGCTGATGACACTGAATTGCATAGGGGGAAAAGAGTTTGATACACCAGAAACAGATACTTTGCATCTTACAGGATCACTGAAGGAAAGGCAAATTGACATACTTCTGGACACAGGCAGTACCCATAGTTACATCAGTCCTCAAGTTGCAAAAGCTTTGGGTCTAAGGGAAGAGTTCACCAGGCCCTTTGAAGTTAAAATTGCTGATGGAAGCATGACAGGGGGAGTATCTAGATGTCCTGGGGTAAGGTGGTCTGTACAGGGTCATCAGTTTGTATTTACTCTGAGGGTGATGGAGCTTGGTGGCCTAGATATGATACTTGGTGTTGATTTGATGAAGTGGTTTAGCCCTATTTCATTTGACTTCATAACTAATGAAGTGAACCTCACCAGCCACTTCACTGGTGAGAAATGGTGGTTAAAAGGGAATGGGGAGCAAAGATGAGATTTAATCTCTTGAGGGGAGTGGAAGCTAAGAAACTGGCTGAGTTTAGAAAGAGAAAGAGTTGGGAACAGTTTATGGAGGAAGTGGGAGAAGTTGACAAAGTATGCAAGATAGAGAATATGGAAGGAGGATTTCAGCAGTCTCAGGTTTTCCCCACCAGTCCAGTGGAAATACAGGGAGTGTTGGCTCAATTCCCTGAGGTTTTTCAGGAGCCTCAAGCCTTACCACCATCCAGATCAATTGATCATCAAATAAACCTCAAGCCAGGTGCATCTCCATTCAAAGTTAGGCCCTACAGGTATCCTCACTTTCACAAGACAGAAATAGAAAAGCAAGTTCAGGGGTTGTTGAGCAACAAAGTGATTCAGCCTAGCACCAGCCCCTACTCCTCTCCAGTACTGTTGGTGAAGAAGAAAGATGGCACATGGAGGTTATGCATTGACTATAGAAAGCTGAATGATATTACAGTGAAAGACAAATTTCCCATCCCAGTCATTGATGAGTTATTGGATGAGTTACATGGGGCCAACTGCTTTTCAAAGCTTGATCTGAGATCAGGCTACCACCAGATTAGAGTCAGGAAGGAAGATGTTTCCAAAACAGCTTTTCAGACTCACCACGGCCATTTTGAATTTCTGGTCATGCCCTTTGGGCTCACCAATGCACCTGCTACTTTTCAGGCTCTAATGAATCAAGTGTTTGAGCAGCACATGAGGAAGTTTGTACTGGTGTTTTTTTTATGACATCTTGGTGTACAGAAGGTCTGTGGAGGAGCATGTAAAGCACTTGGGAATGGTCTTGCAAATTATGAAGGAGAATCAACTACTAGCCAAGGGGTCCAAATGTGCTTTTGCTGAGTCAAGAGTAGAATATTTGGGGCATGTGGTGTCTGCTCAAGGTGTGGAGATGGATGGGAGCAAAGTGAGCTGTATTAGACAATGGCCAGAACCAAAGAATGTAAGGGAGTTGAGGTCATTTCTGGGATTGACAGGCTATTACAGGAGGTTTATAAAGAGGTATGGAGTGATTTGTAGACCCTTGAACGATCTGTTGAAGAAGGATGGGTTTAAATGGGGTGAGCAATCTGCTGCAGCTTTCAGAGATTTGAAACAAGCAATCACTGAAGCCCCAGTACTCAGGATGCCTGATTTTAACCTTCCCTTTGTAGTGGAGACTGATGCATGTGAAATGGGAATGGGAGCTGTTCTGATGCAGGAAAAGAGGCCAATAGCATTTCTGAGTAAGACTTTTTGTCCAAGGAATAGGGGTCTCTCCACTTATGAAAAGGAACTGTTAGCATTGGTGATGGCAGTAGACAAGTGGAGACACTACTTGGTTGGTAACAGATTTATTCTGAAAACTGACCACCAGAGCCTGAAGTTTCTACTGGAACAGAAGCTCCACACTGCAATTCGGCATAAGTGGATCACCAAGTTGTTAGGCATGGATTTTGAAATTCAGTACAAAGCTGGTAAGACAAATGGAGCTGCTGATGCACTTTCCAGGTATCCTCATGTAGATAAGGGCCAGTGGGACAGGGATGAAGAGATGGTGCAATTCACTGGAGTTACTGATGGAGGGGGAGAAAAATCTGTTGAAGCAGAAAGGGAGATCAGTGGGATGGAAAACTTGTTGGAAGTGGTTGCAGGGAGATGCAATGTATTAACAGCTTCAACACTGGTGCCTTCTTGGATAACTCAGCTAGAAACTAGTTATGTTGATGATAAGGAAGCTCAAGAGCTGATAGCCCAAGCTATTATTGGAAGGAACTTGAACCAGGAGCTCACCTACACCAATGGGATTCTCAAACAAGGGCAGAAGATTTATGTTGGGAATCAGGGCACTCTCAGACAGGATGTTCTTTCTTCCATGCATTCCTCTGCTATTGGTGGTCATTCAGGGCAAAGTGCTACAATTCAGAGAGTGCTAACTACTTTCACTTGGCCTAATCTGAGAGCTGATGTTATTGAGTTTGTGAAAAGCTGTTTGGTTTGCCAGAAAAGCAAGAGTGAACACCTTCATCCTCCTGGATTACTCCAACCTCTCCCTATCCCTGAGGGAGCTTGGAAACACATAACTATGGATTTTGTAGAACAACTACCACTCTCAAAAGGTTTTGATACTGTGCTAGTGGTGGTTGACAGATTTACAAAATACAGCCACTTTATGGCTCTTTCTCATCCATTCACTGCCCAGCAAGTTGCACAAATATTCCTGGATGAGGTGCATAGACTGCATGGCCTTCCTGAATCTATAGTGTCAGACAGGGATAAAATCTTCACCAGCAATTTCTGGAATGCTGTGTTTGGGAGGTTGGGAGTGAAATTGAACTTCAGTACTGCTTTTCACCCTGAGTCTGATGGCCAGACTGAAAGAGTCAACCAAATTCTTGGGAGTTATCTGAGGTGTTTCTGCAGTGAGTTTCCAGGAAGGTGGAAGGATTGGTTGGGAGCAGCTGAATGGTGGTATAACACCAGCCATATCTCTAGACTGGGGATGACACCTTTTGAGGCTCTATATGGAGTTAAGCCTCTGACTTGGCCAATGAGAATCCTTACTGAAACCATTTTTCCTGCTGCACAAGACCTTCTGCAACAAAGGAATGAGGTACAGAAGAAGTTACAGTTACACTTGAAGACAGCACAGAACAGGATGAAAGCTTATGCTGACACCAAGAGGACTGACAGATCTTTTGTGGTGGGGGATTGGGTGCTGCTTAAGGTCAACAAGTACAGGCAATCCACTTTGAAAAATCTGGAAACTCAGAACCCTAAACTGAGTGCTAGATATCATGGACCATTCCTGGTTACTAAAAAGGTAGGCAGTGTTGCTTATGAGTTGAAGTTACCAGCTGGGAGTAGAGTGCACCCTGTGTTCCATGTCTCCTTACTGAAGGATTTTGTTGGAGATCCTTCCCAAGCTTCTGGTCACCATCCTAATATCAGCTATGAGGAACTGGAGGTTCTGCAGCCTGAGAAAATTTTGCAGAGAAAGCTTATTTCCAGAAATGGAATCTCTGTGGTGCAGTGGTTGATCAAGTGGAGGAATCTGCTGCCTGAAGATGCTTCATGGGAGGATGCTACATTCATACAGAACCAGTTTCCCCAGTTTTCAGCTTGAGGACAAGCTTTATTCCAGCAGGAGGGAATGTTGTAATTTCAAAATATAGGGAGGGGTATTCTGGTAAATTGTTACAGGGTCAATGGCTCAGTTGACCGAGCGGTTGAACCATTCTAGCTGAGCTGGGAGTATAGATAAGAATTACATTTCTCATTTTAGGGATTATCCAAATTGTAACCAAATACTCTGATTTCGTGCAATCTCATTGCTCCGTCGAGCTTGAATTACCGTTTAACCGGAATTCGTGACGCCGGTCACAACAGATATATCCTATGTGGCTGGCTTGTATATGGGCCAAATGGATGGGTATTTGGACCCAATACCCATCAATCGTGATCAATATAACAGATAATTACAGAAAGAATATATTCTAAATATGCTAACTAATATTCAGTAAATATTCTATTTACTAACAATATATAGGATCGATAAGATAACTAATAATAACTCATTTAAAAGATATGATCGTGACATGATCTTGCTCGACTCGACTCAAAATTAATTATAGTTAAATGCACAAATTTTTGAACATCGCAATGATCAGCACGAATCGCCTCATTATCACCACTAATAACAGCATAGCCTTAAACAATTAGGCATGACATTTTCATCAATATCACCATTTCTCTATATCATTTGCAATTAATGTTCATCTAACTATTCACGACTTACCTTCTAAACAAACATTAGTGGGAGAGTAATAAGAGCGACCATATTTTTCAACCAGAAGATTCACGTGCCCCCGAGTCCTTGAATGGTAATAACAGAAAAATGAAATTAATAAAACCATAACCCTACAATATAGTTTCATTTGTAATACTTTAATATCCATGTGTGAATATATATATATATATATATATATATATATATATATATATATATATATATATATATCAAAGTTTTAGATATTGACATGATGTGCAATAAATTTTTTTTTTTGAAGCATGTGCAATAACTCAATTTGAAGTTTCAAATGAAACTTTACAAACATAATTGTGAAAAAAGAGGGGGGAAATACGTGCATGTTGCACGTACGTACCTTGCCCGCTCTAATGTTCATAATGCTCCAATCTTTATATTGCAGGGGTACACGTTTTAATTGTTTAATGAAAACTTAATGACAAATTCTTGGGTGAGGCAGCCTCACCCAAGAGACAGGACCTAAAAATACTTAAGTACAGTACATGGGGCCTTTTTTAAAAGGATTTCCAATATTTGGGGACTAATCTGCAAAATATGGAAAATACATCACTTTCTCCCCCAATTCCCAAGCTTTAAGTGTTCTGCAACTTCAAACAGTCAACGGCCACCTCATCCTTAACATCCTTCTTCAAATGGTGGGCGATTGAGTACTCCTTCATCAGCCACAACCCGTAATCCTCGGCAAACCTCCATTGCGCTCCAGATCGAAAACCTCCACTGTGCAACCGATCAGAATACTTCACCGCAAACTCGATCGGAAACCTCTATCGGCCTTGAGGTTCATATCCTTAGGGATGAGGTTGTGTTGTGGTGGTCTTGTGGCTGTTCTGAGGTTCATGTTCCTACTGGTGAGGTATATGTTGTCAGGGATGAGGTGTATACTGTCAGCGATGAGGTTGTGTCATCGGGTTGAGGTTCATGATCTTGAAGTTGAGGTTTTGGTTCGTTGAGGTTGAGGTTAGTCTTTTTTATGAGGTTTGTTGAGATAGTGTTTATTGAAATAAGTATGAGGTTTATTGAGATAGTGACGAGGTTCAAATTTTGTCAATGAGGTTTGTCGTTGAGATAATGAGATTTGATTTTTTTCAATGAGGTTTGTCGTTGAGATAACGATGAGATTTTGTACTTTTTTTGTCTATCGAGGTATGTAATTTAGTAGATGAGGTTATATAGTTTTCATTGAAGTTGCGTAATTTTCAATGAAGTTTTCTTGTTAGTCGATGAGATTTTTGCTTTAGTTGATGAGGTTCCTGCTTTTATTGTTGAGGTTTCGACACTGTTGATGTAATGTATGTTTTTTGTGAGGTTGTGTAGTACCCAATGAGGTGGCATTGAGATTTGATGAGGTGGCATTGAGGTTTGATGAGGTGGTGTCGATGTATGGTTAGTTGGTGTTGAGGTATGATGAGGTGGCATTGAGGTATGATGAGGTGGCGACGAGATTTGATGAGGTGGCGTTGATGTATGATGAGGTGGCAACGAGATTTGATGAGGTGACATTGAGGTATGATGAGGTGGCGTTGAGGTATTGTGAGGTGGCGTTGAGGTATGATGAGGTGACGACGAGGTTTGATGAGGTGACGTCAAGGTTTGATGAGGTGGCAGCAAGGTAGAATGATGAGGTGGCGAAGAAAGAATAAAAATTAGTGATATTTACAAATTAACCCTTGAAATTTTTAATAATTAGTGTTCTTTTATATTTACTTATAATATGGGCCTTATTGGGCCTTGCCTCATAGGTGAGGCAGGCTCACAGGAGAATTACTCAAACTTAATTACCTATTCCGCCCGAAATTAATAATTAGAGCAAGTCCAACAGATTTGGTAGAATAGAAATTTTCTTATTTTTTAGAGATTTTCTACTCCAACAAATTTGCTATCCCATTTGCTATTATAGCAAAATTGATGAGAGAGAAGATTTGCTTTGCTATATTTGCAGAATGGCAAAAATAAATTTGCCTAACGAAAATCATGCGACAAGGAAATAAAATTTATTTTTGGTAAATTTCTTTTCTCAAAATCCCTACACACACAAAAAAGGAAAAAGTAATTAACAAAGAGAAGGTCTTGGGTGAGACCGTCCTACCATAAGCTTATGGTAAGATGAATGATAGTTCATGTGTTTAATTGATTTGTTCATGTGTAAAATAGAGATGTTGTTGGAGTTGAGCAAAACATATTTGGAGAATATAGGTTTCCATTCTCTATTTTAGAAAAACTTTTAGAGATTCTGTTGGACTTGCTCTTACATAGCAATTCTTTAGTAATCCCAAATCTAATTGTTCAAATTTCTTTAGATTTTGTTTGTAAACTTTTAATGAGATGTTCTAAAACCGTTTTAACCACTTAATTTGATGAATCTATGCTTGGATGTTTTTGATAGCTAGAAATTTACACAATTTGAGTTATTCTGGAATCTAGATCGAATTTTCAATTTAGAAAGTCTCATATATGGCAAGCACGCATGAGGCACAATATTTTAAAGGACACAAAATTTTTTGTTAAATTTTATCTACAAAACATAAGAAATTTAAAGGTATAAAACGATTTGCTAGTGAAAATGAGGTATTGAAAAATGGAATTATTCATCGAATTATATTTTTATTTAACTGAACTGAACTGATCTACAGATAATCCCTGGTAAACAGGGCTTAAGAGCAAGTCCAACAGCTTCCCCAACTTTGTGGATTTCATTCAATATAGGGAATATGAGCCTTTTTTTTTGCTCTAACAGCTTCCCCAACCCATTCTCCAACTTGGGAATTTTGAAGAGGGAATGGATTTGCTTCCCCAAATCCGTAGAGATAAAAAAAACGGTTTTTCTAACGAGTGCCCTAGGGCACTCGATAACAATGGAATATTTTGTGTGAATTCGTGTATTACATGAGTATTTGTGTATGGTTAATGACTACGACTGCATTGGTACGACTAGAATGTGTTTAGAATTTTGGAGGGAAATTTGTAAAATGTAAAATGGTAATAGAGGGAAACTAATTAAATGAGCATTGAAACCATTTCGATGATCGAGGGAGAATTAATCGAAAGATGAATTTATACTACCAATGCAGTCGTAGTCATTAACCATACACAAATACTCATGTAATACACGAAATCACACAAAATATTCCATTGTTATCGAGTGCCCTAGAAAAACCGAAAAAAAATTGGGGAAACAAAATTTAATGTTTTTGCATTTATGATTGATTATTTTCCTATTCATTTGTTTGTTTTTATTTTTTAACAAATTTGACAAGCGATTTCCCCACGTCGTAAATGGGAATCCCACTCAATCAAAACACATTTATATTTCACCTACGACTTCTAACTACTATAGAGTGGATAGTGGGAAGTAGGGATCGAACCACAAGGAGAAGGGGTTTGTTTAGTGTTTTAGCAAAGATTATTAACACATACATATATATTATATAGAAAGCAAGGTAAACAAGGGGGGATTTTGAGTTTGGTTTATTACACTACGGAAGAAAGCAACTAAGATAAACTATACTACACTACAAATACAAGGCCTTGGGAGACAATTGATTTTCAACTTTGAACTATTGATTTATTGTTCTACAACACATTGCTTTAGGAATCTTCTCACTAATGTAGTTATAGAGAATGATCGCATTCAAAATAACCCTCACTAGTGAATGACCTAAACGGTAACGTTTTAGACCAACTCACCAATGGCACCACGATTAGAAGACCAATAAACTTACCCATGCAATTCGAAAGCGAATTAAATACATAGATAACACCATTGAGAACAATCAAGAGCTAAATCAAAAGATAGCATTCTAAATCAACCCTTAATTCTACTACTTTGAGACAAGTGCAAAATGATAGCATTTCACCCATGCATCTAGCATATAATTGATAGCAATTCATTACCCAAGGATAGCCCAAGCTAATTCATGCTTCAAACAACACATTCAAACACAATTCATCAAATGGAAATTAAATTGCCCATGAACAAATATGCATCAAGAACTCAAAATCAAGAATAGAAAGTTTACATCAATTGCAACCCAAGGTTTAATTAGCCTACAACAATCATTCTAATACAACATTACATAAACATAGAATCAAAGGGAAGAAAATGGAAGAAAATGTGAAGAACAAAGGGAAAAATCTGTTTTGGATGTGAGGGAACTCGTTTTTCTCATAAGGGATAAGAGGGGTATTTATAGCCCTTCAAAATTTGCTTTTCTGGCCTTCATTCAGCCAAAAATCCACCCATTTTCGCGGCCCGCGAGGCCCATTTCGCAGCCCGCGAGATGCTTGTGGCTGGTTGGCTGCAATCTTCTTTGCTTCGCCACGGATGAACCGTTGATCCGTTTTTGACGTTCTAGTAGTCCATTTTGTAGTACTCGAGAAGACGAAGCCAATGGTACCACTTATGCACTCCAATTCCTCTTGTAAAATTTCCAAATTTCAGCTTCAAAACGTTAGTGCACAAGTCTTTCTTCAAAATGCAAGGTAAGAGAAATTTAGCCTTAATTCTTAACCCTTTGCACTAAATGCTACCCCAAATGAACTCTCAAATGTGCTAAAAGTAGAGTATATATTGGCTACATCAAAATTAAAAATACACTTCAAATGTAAATATCTTTAGTATATGCAACAAAAAATTATAAAAATAATATATTGTTAATTTTCATATTATAACGAACGTAACAAGATCTTACATGACTATGTTCGCATGCATATATAAATTTGAATATTATCATGTGAGATCTTGTTATGTTGTATTTTAATAATATATATTTTTCACATTTTTTATTATACATAATTTAAAATATTAAGATTTTAAAAAATATTTAAATAGTGAAAACAGAAATAAAGATATAAAATACTGAAATTTAATGCACCTGAAGCCATTAAATTCTAATCCCCACACCAGGGAAGCTGTTGGAGTTGAAGCAAAAAAAGATAGAAATTAAATTCTAATACTATGTCTTGTAGGGAAACTGTTGGACTTGCTCTCATTAACGTTTATATTTCTCTCATCTTCTTTCCCTTTTTTTACCGCATCATCGTCACAATCAAAACTAACATTCTATTTATCGATGAACCATCTAAAAATGGACCAAATTTGACATCGACAACTCAAATATTAATGCTTGCTAATTCAATTTCGACATCGACAACCTAAATATCAACGTACTAAGTACTAACTCAACCTCAACTATCTCTAACAACTCTCACTTGCTGGTTGCCCAACCTCAACCGATGACGATCGAAATAATCCTCTAACAACGAACGATCTGAGAATGCCGTGAACTGAAAAGGTTTAATCGAGAGGGATTTGGGAGTTATATTGACCTCAATTCTAATTATAATCACATCCCACCTAATATATATATGAGTCGGTCTCTGAGTACCACCTAACATTAAAGGACTGGTCCAATTAGACAGCCATGAATTCCCCTATGTTAGAAGTATAAAAGTGTTTTATTAGAATTCTTGGATACTGTTGCTGGTTTTTTTTTGCTATTTCAGGGTATGAAGACTGGAATCAATAGAAAGCAGTTACAATCAAAAAGAATCTGGGCCTATGAGGGAATGCTCAGGTGTTCATGTTTCAATTTACAAAGTTCACAGATTTTACATAGCCCTGTGTCTAGAACATTTCACTGGTCTTCTCCTTTGTCTTTTCAGGGAAACCACAAGGCCAATGGTAAAACTAAGCTCAGATGACCATTTCTTAACCATTAAAAAAAGGGAGCATACAGCTAACAAGATATTGTGTGGCTCTAAACATTTTTGCTGCTACCTATTCATCTGTACTGAAGTTTGCTGTTTTGGATATACATCAGGGGTTGTAGGCAATTCTTATGGCTTGGAAGGTCCATACTGTGGCAACACTATGACAGGAAGGGCTGACAAATGCAGGATGTTAAAAAGAATGGAGTACATTTGTGTCATCCTTGGCAGTTTCTTATCTATGGAGGACATGGATTATTTCACAAAATTCTCCTCCAAAACAGCTCTGGAAGTAACTTGTTTTTTTTCTAATAATCTCTTGAAACAGTTAGTCTTTTCTAATCACATTCAAGTGGCTAAGTTGTTTCTTGTCAAGTTCACCTTGATGATTACAAACCTGCTCCTTGAAATGTTATCCTCATCGTGGCAAACTTGTGTTCGTCAGGGCAACCTGTCGAATACTAACCTGGATCGATTGAGTAGATATCGATTAGAACTTTCTAACTTTTGTCTCAAGGTACTTGTAATCTACCAAGTTTTTTCATCCCATGTAGTTGGGGTTTTTCTTGAACTCCTCAAGTTTTTTCATCCCAACTTTCTGGGGTTTTTCTTGGACTTATTTGTAAGGATTCGAGACTTTGAGATACTATTGGTTAAGGGAGCCAAATAAATATCCCTCCAGCAATGCTGGTTTTAAAAAAAAAAGAAAAAAAAGAGTCGGTCTCTGAGTAGACCGTCTATATTCTGACAGAATATAGACCAATGATTAAGTTGTAAATAGTGTATAAGACAAACACACGGAGGGACCTTTATGCAATTTTAGAAAATTTTAGACAAAAACACGGAGGGACCTTTATGCAATTTTACAAAAACACGGAGGGACCTTTATGCAATTTTATAACATGTAACATGAAGGTTTTAACACGAAACATTAATATTTTAACACGAAACATGAAGGTTTTATAACATGGAACCTGGAGGTTAAACATGAAGGTTTTAAAACGAAACATTAAGATTTTAACACGAAACATGAATGTTTTATAACATGGAACCTGGAGGTTCAAACATGAAGTTTTTAACATGTAACATGAAGGTTTTAACACGAAACATTAAGATTTTAACACGAAACATGAAGGTTTATAACATGGAACTTGGAGGTTAAAACATGAAGTTTTTAACATGTAACATGAAGGTTTTAAAACGAAACATTAAGATTTTAACACGAAACATGAATGTTTCATAACATGGAACCTGGAGGTTCAAACATGAAGTTTTAAACATGTAACATGAAGGTTTTAACACGAAACATTAAGATTTTAAAACGAAACATGAATGTTTTATAACATGGAACCTGGAGGTTAAAACATGAAGTTTTTAACATGTAACATGAAGGTTTTAAAACGAAACATTAAGATTTTAACACGAAACATGAATGTTTCATAACATGGAACCTAGAGGTTAAAACATGAAGTTTTTAACATGTAACATGAAAGTTTTAACACGAAACATTAAGATTTTAATACGAAACATGAAGGTTTTATAACATGGAACCTGGAGGTTAAAACACGAAGTTTTTAACATGTAACATGAAAGTTTTAACACGAAACATTAAGATTTTAACACGAAACATGAAAGTTTTATAACATGGAACCTGGATGTTCAAACATGAAGGTCTGGCACTATTCACTGGCACTGTTCACGCGCGGGTTACTGTAGCGTGTGAAAATCCTAATTTTTCAGAAATTGCAAATTGGTCCCTCCGTGTCTGTATAGTTAACATATCAGTCCTGTCTATATTTTGATCAGAATATAGACGGTCTATTCCAAGACTTATCCTATTACTTACTATTTTATTTACTTCTTTACCCTTTTCTCTTTACCATTTTTCTTTCTGCATTATTACTTGGACGCATTTGATTTACGTACATCTAATTTTCCCTTACATTTACGTACGTTCTGTTGGCCTACTCGCCCAGTTTGCTTTAGCTTCGTATTTTTTTGTTCAGATTTTTTTTTAAGATGTATTTTGTATTACCAATTTTTTAATATTTTATGAATTAAAATTTAATGTACAACTCTTATCAATTTTAGGCAGTAAGTATTTTGATAAAAAAATTAATTATTAATACTTAAAGGGAATTATAATGATTATAATAAACGACAACAAATATATAAGTATATCTATAAAATATTATAATAGTTCGAAAGAATACAAATATATAAGTATATTGGTAAAATATTATAATCTCCTTTAAAATATAATTCACATACTAATATTTACTAGTAATTTAAAAAATTATATCAAAAATAAAGTATCATTACTATTTATAAAATGATTAATTAATAAAATATAAACATGCCCTTAATCCTCATGACAAATTCTTGGGTGAGGCAGCCTCACCCAAGAGGCAGGACCTAAAAATACTTAAGTACAGTACATGGGGCTTTTTTTAAAAGGATTTCCAATATTTGGGGACTAATCTGCAAAATATGGAAAATACATCACTTTCTCCCCCAATTCCCAAGCTTTAAGTGCTCTGCAACTTCAAACAGTCAACGGCCACCTCATCCTTAACATCCTTCTTCAAATGGTGGGCGATTGAGTACTCCTTCATCAGCCACAACCCGTAATCCTCGGCAAACCTCCGTTGCGCTCCAGATCGAAAACCTCCACTGTGCAACCGATCAGAATACTTCACCGCAAACTCGATCGGAAACCTCTATCGGCCTTGAGGTTCATATCCTTAGGGATGAGGTTGTGTTGTGGTGGTCTTGTGGCTGTTCTGAGGTTCATGTTCCTACTGGTGAGGTATATGTTGTCAGGGATGAGGTGTCTGGGATGAGGTGTATACTGTCAGGGATGAGGTTGTGTCATCGGGTTGAGGTTCATGATCTTGAAGTTGAGGTTTTGGTTCGTTGAGGTTGAGGTTGAGGTTAGTCTTTTTTATGAGGTTTGTTGAGATAGTGACGAGGTTCAAATTTTGTCAATGAGGTTTGTCGTTGAGATAATGAGATTTGATTTTTTTCAATGAGGTTTGTCGTTGAGATAACGATGAGGTTTTGTACTTTTTTGGTCTATCGAGGTATGTAATTTAGTAGATGAGGTTATACAGTTTTCATTGAAGTTGCGTAATTTTCAATGAAGTTTTCTTGTTAGTCGATGAAATTTTTGCTTTAGTTGATGAGGTTCCTGCTTTTATTGTTGAGGTTTTGACACTGTTGATGTTATGTATGTTTTTAGTGAGGTGTTGTGTAGTACCCAATGAGGTGGCATTGAGATTTGATGAGGTGGCATTGAGATTTGATGAGGTGGCGTCGATGTATGATTAGTTGGTGTTGAGGTATGATGAGGTGGCATTGAGGTATGATGAGGTGGCGACGAGATTTGATGAGGTGGCGTTGATGTATGATGAGGTGGCAACGAGGTTTGATGAGGTGGCGTTGAGGTTTGATGAGGTGGCGTTGAGGTTTGATGAGGTGGCGTTGAGGTTTCATGAGGTGGCGACGAGATTTGATGAGATGGCGTTGAGGTATGATGAGGTGGCGACGAGATTTGATGAGGTGGCGACGAGGTATGATGATGTGGCGTTGAGGTATGGTGAGGTGGCGTTGAGGTATGATGAGGTGACGACGAGGTTTGATGAGGTGACGAGGTTTGATGAGGTGGCAGCAAGGTAAAATGATGAGGTGGCGAAGAAAGAATAAAAATTAGTGATATTTACAAATTAACCCTTGAAATTTTTAATAATTAGTGTTCTTTTATATTTACTTATAATATGGGCCTTATTGGGCCCTGCCTCATAGGTGAGGCTGCCTCACATGAGAATTACTCAATCGTCATTTTACCTTGTTGCTGATTACTATCAGCTAACTTTACCAAACACTTATATACAATCAGCTAGTCAAATCAGTTAATGCAATCAAATAGTCAAATGATCCAATCAGCTAACAGATAACAGCTAATCACTAAACACCTCTTAGGAAATAAACATGGATCCCAAATGGTAAGAAGGAGAAAATCAAGGTCAATAGATACCATTATTTTTATTACAAAATTCATGAATCAAATTTGTCCATTCGCATCACGCCAATTATTTCGGAACGACCAATTGTCTTAAGCAACACAACTCGATCGCATCAATTTGCAATTTTGCAGGTTTCTTCTTCTTCATTCTTACAAACATGGCTGGATTTCTTGTTTGTATAAATTTGCAAACAACACAAATTGTCTCATATAAAGCTTCACCATTAAGACAATTTGAGTTTTTTTCAGCAGGTATATCAATTTAAGCCTCCTTTTTCATCAATATTTTTATTTCATTTCCCTGAATGTAAAATATCAAGAGTGCGATCTGCATGATGAATCGGATCTTCATAGGTTTTTCGAATATATTATTAAAACTTGATCAAGATTTATGAAAAATATGATCAATTTAAATAACATTGTTTTGAGCTATCAAATTAAACGCTTGTTAAGTTTCGGTTATAGTAGTAAAATTAAACGCCATCTTTGATTTTTAGTGAAAATCGATGAAATCTTCATCTGGGAATTTCAAGATTTGTTTTTTTCTTTTTTATAGATTTTGTAACACTTTTCTGCAATTGTCCTTTTGTTCTTGACAGGGACTTGTAATAATAATAATAAAGACAGAAGAGGTGGTTTGGGGCTAATTTAATCATCATGGAGTCACCAGGATCATCACCTGCCTCTGCCAAGCCTGTGAGCATGGATGATTTGTTGGGTCTGCTCCGAATTCGGGTGAAAAGAGGCATCAATCTTGCTGTTCGCGATGTTCGTACCAGTGATCCTTATGTTGTTGTCAAGATGAACAAACAGGTACCTTTTTATGTGTGTGTGTGTGTGTGTGTATTAGGCCATGTTCTTGTAATCGTTGCGAAAAATTAAGACTTGCTGAACGGAACTGAACTGAACTGAAGCTAAGAGGAATAGAACAGGCCTAATCTGTGTGTAATTAGGGATGATTATTCTTGAAATCCGGTGTTTTTAGTCTCTATTTGGATTCGCTTGTGTGCCGAATTAGTGCTTGATAACTGATATGAGTTTGCTTCAGTTATCCCTGATCATTAACTGTGTATATAGTGTTTGTGCAAGTTTTATTCTCCCCTGATTTAATTCTGTATTTTTGGTACTTCAATTTGTGAATGTTAATGTGTAGAATCGCTTGTCCAAACTTTATGTCAGTAAAATTTTCTTCTGAAGTATAATATTCGAGTTGATGAACAAAAGTTTCTGATCTTATCATCTCTGTTTCGACCATTTTGAACCAGTTTTTGTACTTACATATATCTTGTGTTTGCTGAAGAGCATGAAAAAATGCTACATTTCTTAGGAAATGAAAATGCCTGTCAGATGATTAGTTCTCGCGTTCTTCAATTTCCGACGCCTGAGAAAACTGCTTCCCTTGGTTTCAGAAACTGAAGACCCGTGTCATACACAAGGATGTCAATCCAGAATGGAATGAAGACCTGACTCTTTCAGTCACCGACTCGAATGACAAAGTTAAACTGGTAAGCTTTCTTGCTGATTTCAGGCCAAACATTTTGTTTAACCTAAGAAAAGTTACTTATGCAGAAACTGTAAATGCTGAAATGCATTTGAGGCTAATGATCTTTTGTACTGAGTATTATATTAGTTACTGAGCTCGAGCGCTTTGTTTCAGACGGTTTATGATCATGACATGTTCAGCATGGATGACAAGATGGGAGATGCAGAATTCGAGATCAAGGCGTTTGCTGAGGCCGTTAGGATGAAGCTCGAAGGCCTCCCGGATGGCACCATCATCACCAAGTGCCTTCCACTGAGGACAAACTGCCTCTCGGAGGCGAGCAATGTGATGTTCAAGGAAGGTAAGATCATTCAGGACATGTGTCTGAGACTCAGGAATGTGGAATGTGGCGAGGTCGAAATCCAGCTTCAGTGGATCCACCTCCCGGGTTCTAAAGGGGTTTAGACGGCGTTTTCTCCGACCATCTGCTGCTGTTTTTTTCACCTGTGGTTGCTACTGATGAATGAAAACCTTGTGGCCAGAATGTTTGTGCTTTCTGTTTTGCTCTATAGCCTTTGCTGTTATGCTAGTATTAAGTATATAATATTAAGGCATTTTGTTTCAACTATTGCAACTGATGCTAAATTAGTATTTTCATAAAATTCAAAGTTTAAGGTCAGCTTCTCTCAGGTTAATATCGTCGTATTAATTCTACAAGAGAGTAAAAACATGATACAAGAGAGCGTCTCATGTAACACGGTCCTAATTAAGACAAGTGACAAATGTTGATTTTCTCACTGTCATGCCTGTCATTAACTGTTTTGTGTTGATTTTCTTATTTTCAAAGTCTGACCTTAACATATCACTCATGTTCATTCAACATATTAATGTTGATCTTCTCACTTTTATGTTTGACCTTTAACATATAGCATAATCATTTAATGTTTACTTTGATCTTTTCACTTTTATGTTTGACTATTTCATATTCATTATAGATCTTTTGATTTTCAAGTCTAATACTTTATAATTGAGAATTTGTAAAAAAAATAAAATTGAAATAGAGAATTTGTAATTATATGGAGCCAAACAACACTAGCCTTCACCCCTTAAAGGAGTGGGTTTTAAAAAATCATTACCATCAAACACCATACTTATAATATATTGTGTTAATTTAAAATATTTCCTTGGATCCTCCTAATCCGAATTCTCCTGAATTCTATTATAAATGGGCACGTGTCTTTGGATAAGTGTCATGTTGACAATATCAAGTAAAGAAATGGATAACAATGGATCGAAGTGGTAGTCTCAGCCAAACCTAGAAAAAAGATTAAAGCTGCTGAATTAATTTAGTAGCTAATTTTATATCATATGTTTGGTTAATTTGATATTGATTTGTCACAAAACCAAAGTTTGAGATACTTCTTACCGACACGTCTGGTGTATTTAGGCAATTTTGTACTCACTTTATAATTTCCAAATCACATATATAGCCAAATTTCCGTATAAGACAAATTTACGGTAAATTTTTTGTCATTATTTTTATTTTATCGAGGTTTTACATAAGATCATCTATAAATGAGAAAGTCTTGGGTGAAACCTGTCCTTGTGGAGACCAAGAGCAGGAGAATGAGCATTTATTGTTTCTGCTTGATGTTTTAGTCAGTTTGTTTGATCTTTCAATCAATGTCTTTGAGTATTTTTGTTTTGCTTTGATTTTTCAGTTAATTTGATCTTTCGTTCAATTTGCTTGATCTTTCGGTCAATTTTCTTGATCATTTCCTTGGTCAATTTCACCAACGACAAATTCAATCAATGAAATCGGCGGGTTTAAAACTCAACAACGACAAATTCAATATATAGCAGTCTCATATAATCTTTGGTCTCATTTGAGACAGGTCTCAAATGAGAATTTGCCTTTATGAATAGATTATAAATTTAACACATGATATTTCTTTTATTTTCTTTCGCGTGCTATTAAAAGTGTAAACACAATTGTCTGTCTAGTTAAGCTGAAAATGAGTTAATTGATGCTGATTGGAGTTGAAAGCTGATTGGAATAAGCTAAATTTGACAAAGACAGTTTCTCTTTTTTCTTCACAAACTAAGATAAATTCTATTGCTTTCAAATAAAAAAGATAAGTTATTTTAAAAAATTACTCTAAAATTCATATTTTATTGGTTAAGAGTATTCAAGCACGTGAATTTTCATGTTACATATAGAGTTGAATTTCTAAAACTTGCATAAATTTGTGATCAGTAATGAGAAAAAAGTAGAGACGTTATTGTTTTGATTTTGGTCTCATCCTAAAAATCATGATTTCAAATTTGATCTGCTGACTCGCTCACAGCACACCACGCTAATCTTTTTGAGCTCCTTGATATTTATTTCCTTCCTTAATTATTTTATTATTATAAACACAACTAGTATTATGATTATCTCATACTCAAAGCTTCAACAGCATCCATTTTCCCTCTTCAGATTAATATCTCCAAGTAATTATCAGGTACGCATATTGTTTTATATAGAATTTCAGTTTCTCAACAAATTCTCAATCGAGCCCATGTAAAAAATCAATTTTAAAGGTGAACGATCAAACATAAAAGTTAGAAGATCAACAATAATACATCGAATGATCCTCTAATATTCATATATGTATATATATTTACATGTATATTATATTTATGTAATTTATTTATGAATATTAAGAATCCATGAAACATCACGGATGAAGAAGGAAGTTTCGTTTCCAATGAAGATGAAAGTTGGTGCCTAACTTAGTATTTTTGAATGGACAATTCTGATTTGTCTTTTAGTTCTATGTGTATCACTTTCAATCGTTGGTTTCCTACCTCGTTTCTTGGATGGGGTGCCATTTTTGTGCTTCATATTTCTGGCTTTTTCCAACAAATTGCACAGCTACCTAATATTATATTTTGCCATTTATCAATCTATTTTGTGAAAAATCTTGTACACTTCAAAAACGGATGGGAGATGAATCACTTTTTATTTACCTTTTAGGCTATGCTACTTGAAACTAATCAAAGTAAAGTATGACTAGAAAATTCATGTTTACATTTGAGGAAAGTAAAGTATAACTAGAAAGTGACCTATTTACTTTCTCTGTTTCGGTTGTTTCTACACATTTTGTTATTAAACCACTAATAAGTTATATATCATATTAGTGTTTGAATTTTTATATTTATAAAGTAGGTGTTACAAAAACAATAATAAAAAGTGTATATTGATATTTGATACAATCAAGAAGATGAGGTATAGTTCAACTTGGAGAAACGCAGGACTTCCAAATTTAAAGTAGTAAATTTTATCAAAACTAAAATTATTCAGATAGAACATGGAAATCAATTTTGCAAAAAGGAAAAAAAGAATCCCAGATTGTGTGTACTTGTGCTGTGATAGTGTCAATGGTGTCATCCTCGTCCATGCAGCGTTACACTTGTTGCAACACACTGGACATGTGGTCTCTATAATAAGCACTTCAAACATGCACGTTTCTTCTCCATCTTCTTCTTCTTCATCCTCATCAAATACTGCCGAAAAATCACCTCTTTAGCCAATCCCAGATTCCCATTTGATCCGTTTTCTGCAGCCAGCAAAAGGGCCCAATAAAAATCGATTCTTGGAGCAATTCGATTGGGAGCCATGGAAAACGGGCACAACAAGGAGTGTTACAGTGTGGTGGTGCCCTCCAACATCACCATTAAAGGGACTCTGAGCTTGCTGATGGAGAACACAATTGCGGCGGCGAACAATAAGTCGGTGATTTCTCTGGGGATTGGGGACCCTACTACCTATTCCTGCTTCCGTACGACCGGTGCTGCTCAGGAGGCTGTGGTCAATTCTCTCCGGTCTCAGAAATTCAATGGATATTCTCCCACTGTTGGGCTTCCTCGGGCCAGAAAGTAATCTTCTTTGATTTCAATCGGACTTTTTTTGCGTGTGTGTACTTTATGTGTTTGTTGAATTGGGATTTCTGTTTTTGGGATTTGTGGGGTCTGTTTCTTGCTTCATTTGGTAAACTGTTGCTATAGCTTGATTTTAGCAAACTGTTGTGTTTTAGTTAGTTTCGATTTCTTGTTTGGAAAGTTCTTGATTTTGGCTAATTTGATGGAATTGGTTTGCCAAAAGCTTGATTTTTTACAACTTTGCTATAGCTTTTGTTTTCTGATTTGGTCTGGGTATACAGTATACACTGTGGTTTCTTCATACTAGATATGCCATTTTAAGGAAGTAGAAGAGTTTTTTTGCCTTTTCATACGTTGGTTCCCTAATTTAAATTGATTGGCATATGCCATATTCTTGGTGATTGAAATCATACAAAAGTTGCAAGGATATAATACTGTTTTCTGGACATTGAAAGTGTGCAAGAATACTTTTATACCTCAGTCTTAGTTATTCAGAGTCATGCCTTTTTATTAGTGACCTTTTCCAACCTACAAACAAGTACAATCATTTTTAAAAAGACAACTATTGTGAAGCTGTTAGTAAAATAAACTAGAGCAGATCTTTAGAAGAAATGAAGTAGAAGGCATGTTCATCGTCTTGGTCCTCTTGGAGGTTTGAAAAATTATCATAAAGGGTTTTCAAGAACAGTTTTTTATGTTTGATGGAAACTGATGTAATTTTAATGAATTAGGGAGTGACAAAGTACAGTGGTTTCTGGAAATACAAAAGGTACTTATATGTGTCGAGGATTTGAGAAAGTTTAGACCAGTCTATAATAACAAACCGTGTTATTTCAAGAGATATAAATTGAGGTTTTCAAGTTTGGTATAAAATATTGAAGAAGAGTGTAGAGAAGCGCGTGAGAACGTTGATTGAATTATCAAAGTTCATGTAGGTTATTGTTAACTGAATCTTGTTCATACATGCAGGGCAATTGCTGAGTATCTGTCCTTGGATCTTCCTTACCATTTGTCTCCTGATGATGTTTATGTGACTGCGGGATGTACTCAAGCTATTGAAATGGTACTGTCCATTTTGGCACGGCCTGGGGCTAATGTTCTGCTGCCTAGACCAGGTTTCCCAATATATGGACTTATTGCCAGTTTCAGGAACATTGAGATTCGATACTATGATTTGTTGCCTGAAAATGGCTGGGAAGTGAATCTCAAATCTGTTGAAGATCTTGCAGACCATAATACCATTGCATTGGTAGTCATCAACCCTGGAAATCCCTGCGGAAATGTCTACAAACGCCAGCATTTGGAGAAGGTTTGTTATTGAATATCCATTTCTGTTAATATTCAAAGCTTATTTCCAAATTATGGTACCTTAATATGATATTCTCCGGTGGTTAGATTGCAGAAACTGCAGAGAGGCTTGGAATTTCCATAATCGCTGATGAAGTGTATGGACACTTAGCTTTTGGGAATACTCCATTTGTTCCAATGGGTGTTTTTGGCTCTAAAGCACAGATTTTCACCCTGGGATCTTTGTCAAAAAGATGGTTGGTCCCTGGCTGGCGCCTGGGATGGCTCGTAACAAATGATCCTTGCGGAGAATTCAGAAACCCTAAGGTTTGGTTCAATTGTTACCGTTGTAGTGTGAAGTTTCTTTTCATTTACAAATGATTTTGATTGAATTCTTACGTGTGCGTGTTGTGTGTGTGTGGTGGAGTGCTTGTTCTCCCAAAGCTTATTTTTGTTGAAATGATGGACTGAAATGAACCGAAATAAAAATAAGTGTATTTAAAATAGTTACAATAGGACTAAATTAAGCTAAATTTTATCGAATCAAATATTTTCCTGAACTGACCTAAGATCTGGAGGGAAGAAAGGCTAATACTTGTTCTTTGTTATCAGTTTGTCGAGCGAATCAAGAAATACTGTGATATTTGTGGAGGTCCAGCAACATTCATACAGGTTTGCTTTCTAGAACTGTGTCTGATCTAAGTGTTATACTGTGTAATAATCTTGAGAGTCTGAGATCAAAATTTTAAAACAATTGCAGGCAGCTGTGCCTGAAGTTATAGAGCAATCTAGTGCAGCTTTTTTCGGTAAGACCATTAATCTGCTGAAGCGGACTGCCAATCTTTGCTATGAAAAGCTTCAGGAGATCCCCTGCCTTACCTGCCCTTCCAAACCCGAAGGATCAATGGCCTTAATGGTGAAGCTTAATCTATCCCTATTGGATGACATCTCTGATGACATGGACTTTTGTCTGAAGCTGGCCAAGGAAGAGTCTGTCATCGTTCTTCCAGGTATTCAGAAGATAAACACACACACACACACACATTGAGAATCTGAAATGCATAACTGAGAATGAAATGCATCAAAATTGACCAATTTTTCCCGAAATTGTGTGGTGCAGGAGAAGCAGTGGGGCTGAAAAACTGGCTTAGAGTTACTTTTGCAGCAGAGCCGGCATCTTTGGAGGAAGCGCTAGATAGAGTGAAGGATTTCTGCCAAAGACATTCCAACCAAGAAACTCAGTTCTCTTAGGTATATGTTATTGATGATGATGATGATGAATTGATGATGCTGGTGCCATACTTTCATTTCTAAAGGGGTGAAATCACTATACTGTACAAGTGTAAGCCACACCATAAATAATACATTTATATGAAGAAAGTAAATCTTTATTGGATTATGTATTCATCATTCTTAGTAAGTGCAAAAAAAAGAGCAAATAAAAGTGATTGATGTTTTTTTATTGAAGTTGAGTAATCTTGTATTCCAACTGTTTGCCATTTTACCTGTAGAAACAGCAATTCTGGTCTATATGCTGGTGTGTTATTTGATACCATTAGTTTAGTTAATGCATGCATAAAAGAAACATGAAACAATGAATTGATTTGTTAAGAAGATTTTATTTGTTTGTTGGCTATGAAACAATTTATCCTTCCCAACCCTAAGCTTAAGACTAGAGGAAACCTATCTAAGTAGATGAACGTGATTACAATCGATCTATTCGTTAATATAGCACCAATTCATCAAATTTTGAAATGTTTATATCAAACTCCGTAGTTTATGTCTTAGTTGATCAAGATTGTCTTTTACATCGCCCACTTCAATCTCTTAGAGGTTAAATGGGCGAATTCTCCAGTGCTCCCCGGGAGCAGTGCTCCCCCCACTAAATGCCAATCTCATTAAATGTGCGCACGGGGTATCTTTGTGAATGGTCCTGGGTCTCATTAAAATAATGAATGGTGGTCCTGACCCTCTCATCCCTTCTCTCTCCTCCTCCATATTCTCTCTCTCAACTTTTGTCACATGGTGTCGGAGAAGATACCGGAAATTACAGAGTGAAATTGCTTACGTGGATGTCACTAAGCGCTCAATTGGGTTCCACTATTTTTTTATATATAACAAACGTTGGGTCTCACTGAGTGCTCATGTCAGTCGCTCTTAACTGGCTTTATGAGTATCACTAAACATACCCAAACGTTTTCAACGTTGAGTCTCACTAAATTCTCAAATGGGTTGCTCATAACTAGCTTTATGAGTATCGCAAAGAATGCACATGTATACACTACATTAAGAGAAACTCCAAACCACAACTATATTAATTCTCCATAATAATGGTTGAATCCGAAAAGACCAATCCTTCACATTATTTATGAGAGACCATACAAGAAGATTTTTATTGATACAATAAAAAATATTTTTGAAAAATAAAATAAAATGGACACACTAAAATGAACGATAATATGTAATTTTTTTTTGTTGAGTTTAGCTTTTCTTAAATATATTAAATTATAAATTTTTATCTCATATACGACAATTTGATATGTTTATTGAACGACAAAAATCAAATAAACTCAATAATCAATAAAGGTTAACATGAGAGACTGACAAGATCAATTGTGTAAGACCGAATATTACGAAAATGTCATTTGCTTATGTGGATGTCACTAAACCCACACATGGATCCCAATAATATATTATGATATAACAAACGTTGGGTCTCACTGAGTCTTCATATCAGTCTCTCACAACTGACTTTATGAGTATCACGAAATAAACCCAAATGCATCCAACAGTCTCACTAAATCCTCAAATGGGTCACTCGCACAGATACACTACATTAAAAGAGACTGATAAGGTAAACCATGTAAGACCTAATATTATGAAAATGTTAGTTGCTTATGTGGATGTCACTAAGCCCTCACATGGGTCCCAACAGTATATTATAATTATAATATAACAAACATTTGGTCTCACTGAGTTTTCATATTAGTCTCTCACAACTGACTTTAAGAGTATCACGAAATATACTCAAATGCATTCAACGTTGAGTCTCACTAAATTCTCAAATGAGTTACTCACAACTACCTTTATGAGTATCACAACGGATGCACACAAATACACTACATTTAAGAGTATCTCTCTTAATCTTTTTATTGTTGAGTTTAACTTTTCTTAAATATATTAAACATTTATTTGGGCAAGTATATGTATTCCATATCGAATTGTCGTATATGAGATATAACTTTATAATTGAAACAAGCGGTGCATAAATTTTTATTAATAATTAGTTTATTTATGTTCATTTTGACAAATATTAGTAAATATTACTAGTAATCCTACATTATTTCCAACACGAACATCTTCTTTGAGCGTTCTATTGTGCTTACAAGTTTTATTCGTTACAATCGTTGTTAAATTACAAAGGATCATGAAACACAAATACTTTCCCAAATCACATGTTTAATATAATTAAGAAAAGCTAAATTCAACAAAAAAAAAAGATAAATATCATTCATTTTATTTATTTTAAAAATATATATTTGTGCATATTTTTAATGTATCAATAGAAATCTCCTTGTATAGTCTCCCTGAAATAATGTGAAGGGTGCTTGAACCGTTATTATGTAGAATTAATATAGTTGTGGTTCGGAGTTTCTCTTAATGTAGTGTATACGTGTGCATTATTTGTGATACTCACAAAGCTAGTTATGAGCAACCCATTTGAGAATTTAGTGAGACTCAACGTTGAAAACGTTTGGGTATGTTTAGTGATACTCATAAAGCCAGTTAAGAGCGACTGACATGAGTACTCATTGAGACCCAACGTTTGCTATATATAAAAAAATAGTGAACCCAATTGAGGGCTTAGTGACATCCACGTAAGCCATTTCACTCTGTAATTTCCGGTATCTTCTCCGACACCATGTGACAAAAGTTGAGAGAGAGAATATGGAGGAGGAGAGAGAAGGGATGAGAGGGTCAGGACCACCATTCATTATTTTAATGAGACCCAGGACCATTCACAAAGAATACCCCGTGCACGCATTTAATGAGCTTGACATTTAGTGGGGGGAGCACTGCTCCCGGGGAGCACCAAAGGATTTTCCAGGTTAAATGACTTCCTTATAACTGATTATCGAATTAGGAGAAGGGGGGAAACTCAATTTTGAAAATATGAAAAGTTAGTTTTACAAGATAAGTAAAACGAGATACTCCCTCTGTCCCCATTTAAATGTCTCACTGGAATAGTCAAATTTTTTCACACCATATTTGACCATTAATAACTTATAATATATAAATAATATATTTTCACATAAGATATCGTTAGAATTCTCGTATGATGTACTTTTTAAAAATCAAAATCATTTACTTTAATATTTAGTATAATTAAAGTTATTATTGGTCAAACATGGTGTGAAAAAAATTGACTATTCCAGTGAGACATTTAAATGGGGACGGAGGGAGTACATAAGAAACCCATTGTGAAAATAATATACTACAAGCAAGTTAATTTCATGACAGTTTTTGGTTTATTGCACTTGAGTTAGCCATTTTTAGTGTAGACGTAAGAAAAACGTCTAAAAATAAAGATAAAGATAAAGACAAAGACAAAGATAAAGATAAATATACCATTACAAAAAATAATAGTGACCAAGTTACTAGCTCAACCACTAGTATCTAATTATCTATTATACTTTAACAATAATCTCTTTTTTTTTTTTGAAAATAACACTAATTATATTAATAAAAGGAAAGCATTACATCACCTAGGCCTATGGCCTTACAAACCAACAAGACGATAAGAAAACATATAAAGCATAGTACAAGCCTGCTAAATCTAGCTACTTGGGACCGAGAAAATGGAACTGACGAGAAACTATTCCCCTCAATGAACCAATTCTCATGTGGCACTGACTCGTGATGGTAGAGTGCGGGCCATTTAACGGACGAAACCGTAAGCAAGTCAACATTTTGGGATGATACCCTGGTTGCTGCTTTGATAGTTCCCCAACAAGCCAATATGTTTGCTTATGAGTGAGAGATGCAACAAGCCAATAGTTTCCCTGAATTAGTCTGCATCACAACTTGATTCAGGTGAAAGCCCTTGAAAACCTCCATATCCTCAGTTGAGCTTATCTTATATGGCACTTTGAAGCTCCAAATCTTGTTCCAGATATTCTTTCTCATATCATTAGCCCATGCTAGAACAGAATGAAACCAGATACACTTGCCATCCAACCTCTTAACCTGGTTCAGTAACTTATATGAAACTTTGAAATTCCAAATCTTGCTCCACACTTTCCTCCTTCTCTGATCCACATAACTTTGATAGCCTTCTGTTGGAGGTCCTCAACTTTCATCATGTCTTTTTCCTATTTCATCTGTTTGTTGCAGCCTGCTCTCAGATTTCCTATCAGTAATTCTTTGCAGCAAAAAACATGAGTAAAATGTTAGCATAATGAGAATGCATATTCGATGCTCTATGCCCGTAGTCACCTTCCTCCTTATGCCAAGCTTCTCTCCAGATAACCAGCTCCCAATTTTCATTTATGCGTGATCCTCGATTTGGGATCTTAATGTTCCAAGTTTCTTTCCACAGTTCCTTACAAAGTGAGCTGGGAGACTGGTTAAGAACCTTATTAGTCAAGCTGAAACTTAAGAACACCTCCTTTAGAAGGAAATGCAGATAACAGAATATTATAACCGCATTAACTTGACTATCACTCCCTTGATTTCTGCTCAAATTTCTGTCCCCTGAACTATCTGGAATATCCTTCCTGAAAGTGGAATTCTGCGATCTTTTTGACTCCTCCATAGATAGAGCTGACAGTGAGAACACCTTAACGTACTTTGGTACTCTTTCCCGATCTTCTTTTTGTATGTCAGCTTTCATGTTCAGCTCAGATTTATGGTCCTCATACCAGTTTGCAGCACTATCTCTTAGATTCCTCTTCTTGTCTTCCAGCTCCACCCAACTTTCCCTGTGTTGTTTGGTTCTTTGAAAGGCCTGCTGAAAGTTAGTTTTTCCTAGACTAGAAAAGTTTATCTGATTTCCTCTACCTCTTCCATCTGAATCCTTCATTGCAGGATTATCAAAACAAGAATCACATCTGGATAGGTCCTGCTTTTGCTGTTGTTCAACCTTAAACTTAAAGTTACTTGCAGGAAGGAATATATTTACTTGAACCTCTTCTCTCTCTGACTGATGAACAACTGGAATCATGCAGAATTCCATTCTCAACGCAGTGTTCTCCATATACCTCAACTTCTTGACTTGAGTTGCCAGTATGTCATCTTTCCCATCATAGCTCTTCCTTGTTCTTTTCTTTTTCACCCTCTTCCAAGAGAATACCCTATCATTTCCATTTTTCCTTGGCTCTTTGTCATCCATCTCCATATATGGTTTTCCTTCTTCAAATTCCCGCGAGGGAGAAATTTTTCGTTTCTTTCCTGTTGGCAACCTCTCCTCGTCTATTTCCAGCTGTGAGTGTTTACGCTTCACCCCCTTAGCAGATGTTTCATATTTTGATGATTTTGCGCTCCCTTCTACTACAACCTGATCAGTATCTGACTCTGAACAACCTTCCATATCCTCATCATCTGTTACTATGCCTAGCAATTCACCTTGTCTCTTAAAATGTTGCCAGATGGATTTGCTTACAAAATCCTTCACCTTCTTCTCCTCTGTCAGTTTGCGGTGGCCAATTATTCCACAATGAGAGCAAAGCTTGAAGATTTTCTCATAGGCACAGAGAATCCATCTTTCTTGATTTTCTCCTTCTATCCAGAAACCCTGAATCAAGGGTTTTCCTGGATCTATCCAGACCAAAACCTCTACACACTGACCCTTAGAATCCACAATGCATCCATTTCTAATGCGAGCTACCTCACCAATCATGCATGCCAGTTTTCCCTCTAATTCCTGACTTGATAGTCCCTGTGGCACATTGATGAGTCTAATTCTTGTGAGCAGTTTTGAGATTTTTATGCTCCAAAGCGGGAGGTCCATCTCCCATCTTGTTAATCCCAGTAAACCTCCTTCAACATAACATGGGCTATGCTGGAGGACAAATAGCATGTCTTCTTGTGTTTGAAAATTCAGAACCATGTTATTGTGCAATCTCTTGGTTATCTTCACCTCCACACCCCACCATTTCTGAAAGTGAGACTGAAAAATTTCCCTGTTAAACTCCCTATCATCAAACCAGTGACCTAATAAGTTATACTCCTTTAAAGATTTCTCTGATCTCAGATTCTGCACAGGTAGAGTAACTCTGGTACTCTTGCATGTATCATCTGCAAAGTTAGCATAAATAACTTCTGCTAGTAGACCATTCAGAATACTTGGTGATAAAGACAACGAAGAACACCTATTCACAAATATAGCCAACCGCCTATTAACCTTTATACATCCCTTCTTCAACAAAGCTCCATTTCTTCTGATTGGTATAAACCATCTAGAGTAGGGGTGAACATGAACCGGGTCAACCCGGAAAAATGGCCCGAATCGACCCGGAATAAGTGACCCGGATAATTATAATTCCGGATCGGGTCCCGGGTCATGTTTTTTCTAGATTCCGGGTCCGGGTCGAACCGGGTCAAACCCGGATTATTCCGGGCCAACCCGAATGACCCGGTATTTATTATATATATTAATTATTTAGATATGGTAATTATAATTATATTATTTGTGATTGTAATTTCATTAATTATATTAATTATGATTGTAATTACATTAGTTGTCATTGTAATTATATTGATTGTGATGGTCTATTTTTACTAAGTTAATATCTTCTAAATTATATAAATAACATATATTTTCCTTTTTGAATGTTTACTGAGTTTGGTTTCTTAATTTTATTGAATGGTATTGATTTTTATTTTCAATTGAAACAAAATTTTAGTAATTGAATGTTTGAGAGTTTATTTTTCATGATTTGATATTTTGAAATTTATTGTTTTTCGTTGATTGTAAATGTAAGGTTTATTAAAATTTTAATTATTTTTTTAATAAAAAATATCAATACAAAGAGAATGTTAATTCCGGGTCGGACCGGGTCAAACCCGGAATAATTCCGGGCCAGACCCGGATACCAATTTAACTAACCGGGTCGGGTCCCGGGTTATGATATTTTGACATTTCGGTCCGGGTCAAACCGGGTCCGAGCCGGGTCGACCCGGTTGAACAGCCCTAATCCAGAGTCTCCCAGCCTTACCTGACCTGCTTTATTTCCAATCGAATGCTTACTCTGTTTTCCTGTCCTTGTCACTGACACAATAATCTCTTGAATCACTCCATTTATCAAATGTATTTTTCTCCCAAATAAGAAGGTATAGCAATTCAGAATAAGAACAACGAGTTCACAACGAAAAGAGTCGCCCAAGAGTCCACGACAACAGTCGTCCACCTGCTCTTGTTTCGTCCTTCTTTGTGGACTTTCATGGAAGCTAAAAAACAAAAATGGCTTCATATATAATGCAACAAAGTGTTCAAGCTAAAGACAACTCCGGTATAACTTCTTTCAATCATATTATTTCACAATTCAATCCCATTAGCCTTTTCTTCTTTATATAAATGCAAGTCCTTTTCTCCATACAGCAGAACTCGATTTGTTATCAGATAGTGCTTTCAAGAATCTCCATTTTACACCCCCTTCATCATGGCTGATCAGAAATCAGGTAATTTCAATCTCTCCATCAAACCTAATGTAATGGGCTCTTCTTGATAAGTTGATAACCATTTTTGATTGACTCTGTGTGTGTGTGTTTTTGGTTGCAGTTGAGGTTGAAAATGGTGGAGATTTCAAAGTTCATGTCTTTTCATCGGCTTCAGAGGTAATCACTGTGAATTAGTGAAGCCCTTTTCCTGAAGTTTTGCTTGTTTATTTTCTAGCTGAGGATCAATAGATATCAGTGTCACTTTTTTTTTTTGAGGATTCATAGGAATCTGGTGATGCCATTATTGACATTGTTCTTCATTGTTTACCCTAGGATTGTTCAAGTATAGTTATGATACAGAGTGTTCAAATTCTTTAGTAAACTTGAAGAAAGCATTTTCTTTTCAGCTTATCCGCACTTCAATTTGGTAGTTTTTGATTTGATACAATGAACCTAGCTTAGATTAGTCCTGCTATAATGCTATTACTGTTTTCCCCAACGTTTATTTTTAGGCCAGTTCAAGAATGTTCAGTAAACACCAGACTTGCCATGCTAGAATCTCTAACTGAATGTTCTTGGCTTTGTTTTTGTATCAGTTGCTTGGGAAGTTGCAAGAGAAGTGGAGCTCGGTGAAGCCACTGCCCTATCCAGCCATGTATTCCAGTGTGTTTGGTGGAATCATTCTTGATCCGGCAATGATGGTTATCCCTATGGATGATCACATGGCTCATCGTGGGCATGGTGTATTCGATACATCTATTATCCTTGATGGGTACACATTTTTTTATTAACATTTGGATTCAAATTATTAACTTGTGTCTTAGGTTTGGATGGATATCTTGATAGCTCATGAGTAAATTTTTTTTCAATGTTGAACTTCTTGATTGCAATTCTAATGTTTAGTACCTATGTTGCGATTTCCACTTTATGATCATTCTGTCATTTTGTTTTATTTTCAGACATCTGTATGAGTTGGATACGCATCTGAATCGTTTCCTTACATCTGCCTCGAAAGCCAGAATTGGATCTCCATTTCCTCAATCTACTCTCAGAAGCATTCTGATTCAGCTTTCAGCAGCATCACAGTGCAAAAAAGGAACCCTAAGATACTGGCTGAGTGCAGGCCCTGGAGACTTCTTACTTTCTCCCGCAGGATGTCCCAAGCCAGCATTCTATGCAGTAGTGATCGATGAAGAATTCTCTCAATGCAAAGAAGGCGTAAAGGTCATAACCTCAAAGATCCCCATGAAGACACCTCTCTTTGCCACCTCAAAGAATGTAAACTACCTCCCAAATGTCCTCTCAAAGATGGAAGCTGAGGATCAGGGCGCATTTGCTTCCATCTGGATTGATGAGGAAGGATATGTAGCAGAGGGCCCTAATGTCAATGTCGGGTTCATAACCCGTGAAAAGGAACTCATCTTGCCTGTTTTTGACAAGATATTACGCGGATGCACTGCTGCTAGGCTCCTCGAGCTAGCTCCCAAGCTGGTCGAGCAAGGACGCCTTAAAAGTGTTAGAACCGATAATCTCACAGTTGCAGAAGCGAAGGATGCTGCTGAAATGATGTACATTGGTAGCACCCTTCCTGTGTTGCCTGTCATCGAGTGGGATGGCAAGCCCATTGGAGAAGGTAATCTCTCCTTTCCACGCGAAAAGTCGTGTTTCTGTGTTAGATGTGATTCTGATCCTAGGATAAATTTTTGTGTTTCTTGTTTTTCGCCGAAATAGGTCAAGTGGGAGAGTTGACCATGGCACTGTCTGACTTGCTGTGGGAGGACATGGTTGCTGGACCAGGATTGCAGAGGGTTCCAGTCCCTTATGAAAATGCATGAAGGCCAGATGATGTTTTTATTGATGTTTGAATATGCTGCATTTTCCCTTTGATTTGCCATGATTGTTGCTTATGTAGCCGAATTCGAAATCCTTAAGAAAAGAGAAGAAAATGTAATGTTACCTTCTGATTTCAGTCAAGTGAAATGATTATGTTGTAATCTAATGCATGCCAACCAGTATGCAACAATAGTGTGACTTGTATAAAATGCAACAAATCGTTGCAAAGACGTTACACGTTTCCAAATTCAATTGACACGTGGCACCGCGAACATAATCTGAATTTTGATTTGAAACGAAAACAACAAAAGAGTAGAGCACAACAGGACAAAATCCCATTTATTACGACTTCCTCCACACACCACACTCCTTTGCACTGCAAAAATCCCACCGCCCTCCATTTCCTAGGGTTCCGCCAACTGATCAGCAGCAACAATGTCGGCGGCGAAGCAGCTGAGGAAGCCGGTGTTCGTCAAGGTCGAGGTTCTCGAGCCGGGGACTTCCGGCCACACTCTGACGGTGAAGGTGGTGAACTCCGTCATGAAGCTGGAGAAAGGGCGCTCTGTTTCTCAGAAACTCCGCAACGCCCGCATCGCCGAGTGCTTGGTCGGCGACGAGACGGCGTCCATTCTCTTCACCGCCCGCAACGAGCAAGGTTGTAGCCTTTTGCAAATCTTCTTAAGTTGTGTCGTGTATATCAACTGTTTTCGGTTCTCGGATTTTTGTAATTTGATGATGTATGTGGCGTACATAGTATTTCTTGCTTAAAGATTGCATTTTTCGTAGGTTTTTGTGTCGTTTGTGGCTTTATGTGTGAAAAGATTGCATTTTTTAATGTTTGTGTATGTGTAAGAGCAAGAAAAATGCCCTGTATATGTAATTAGCAGAGGAAGCACTGTAGGGAACATCTAAGATTTTTAGAGCTTTAGTTTGGGCGAGGTTTCTGTTATTTTTTTAACAAAAATAGAAAATGTTCTGCATTTCTTGACGATTTTGGTATGGAGCTGGCAGTGGCAGCCATGTTTTGGGGTCTTTTAGATTTTGGGCTGGAGAAGGTTGTTTTTAGGTTGGAACTGTTTGATGTTAAAGAGTGTTAATGTAAGAAGCTGATTTCTGTGTGTTTGTCTTGAGGTTGCTTTGCAAAGAGCAGTTTTGCTGATGTCTCCTGGTTCCAAACATAGTTTTATGTCTAGGTGTAATAAAGACTGTTCATACTGAAGCCTTTTAGTCTCCAATTATGCTAATAGGATTGTGGCTTTTCATTCTATGCAATGAAGGGTGTAGACTGATCACTGCATCTGCATGTGTCACTCCATTACTAAAAAAAGTTCACAGTTTCTGTACACACAGTATTATTCTCTTGCTAGTAGTGTGTTTCATTGTCACATTTGGAAGAAAAGTGCTACCCCTTTGTGTTTCCTTGATTTGCATAGAATGGTTTCCTGGGCTTCTATTGTGCAATTGCTTTTGCTTAAGTCTTTTAGTCTCCGGCTGGCATGATCGATCTTTCCCTCTTTTGCGCCTTATATGCCTCGCTTTTTATATTGGTCACATTTTCTTGAATATGTGCATTGTGCATACATGTTCTTGAATCCCACTTTGCAATCTCTGTATCATACATTTTCTTGAATCCCACTTTGCAATCTCTGTATCATACATGTTCTTGAACATGTGCATTGCTCATTCCATGCACAATTTGTTTTCAGCTTCCTTTTCCTTCTGCCAGCATCGACCGTAGTCAGTCCCTTCTTCTGCCATTTTATTTTCCTTTTACGCGACTTAAATATGCATTCAACTATTCAATTCTGTTTTGTTCAACCTGTTGAACTTATTTGCTTGGTATCTTTACCTAAAAGCTATCCTGTACTATATATTCATGATCTTTAAGGTATGTAACCTAGCACATTTGATACTTAAATGAACACATGAACATATAGATGAGCCTTCTTTATGAAGTACACTAGAAGAATGAGATTCTCATATGCTTGTAAAACCTTTTTCATTCCTTAAAGTTATTGTTGTAAATGTGATAAATGGATTTGTGCCACTTCTCGCAGCTCTAATTATGCTTGTTTTGGACCTTAGTACATCCAAATTAAAATGGTAAGATCTAAAACTTAGTGCTGAATACAGGGCAAAACAGGTATCAGTAGAAGTTGAGGTAGAAACTTACTACATAGTGAACAATGCTATATGAAATCTGTCTGTGCACGATGTAGTCACTGCATTTTGGTGCTTCACAATTACATACTGTGGTTAGTTTCTGATGTTACAAATTCTTTGACAATCATGTTCATTTGCCTTAGTTTAGTTCCCACTTAAATGTACTCTAATGCAACAGACACAGCAAATTAGCTTCATTGACTGATCCAGTGTTTCTTGATATGTACTGTTAGTTGATCTGATGACACCTGGTGCGACGGTGAACCTGCGCAATGCAAAGATCGACATCTTCAAAGGGTGCATGAGGCTGGTTGTCGACATATGGGGTAGGATTGAGGTCATTGATCAGCCAGCAGCATTCGAACCAAACGTGGAGAACAACCTGTCCCTCGTGGAGTACGAGCTTGTTGATTGTGTTGAGCACGAACCAGATGAAGCTCAGTGAAGAACCTGCTGCATATGCTATTGTTACTAATGAAGCATTTCTTGTTAAGTTTAAGTAAGGTCCTAAGCATTTTATGAAACATGTGAAGTTCCAAAGAGTTTCTGAAACAATGTTGTTTGCATGGGGTTGTAGTTTCTGTTTGGATTTTAATCAGACTTTTGTTTGAGGATATGCCAGTTGTTTACATTTTAACTCTTCCTTGCATGGTAGTTTCTCTCTCAATTATAAGTTTGTCCTCAAAATATCCTCAATTTTGCATACAGTATTTTACATCATAATTTCATCAATTCTCCATTTGGTCGTCTTGCAACATTTTTCTTGTGTTCCTACACCATTTTCAATTGGATTTAACAAGTTTAATTATATGGAGTCAAAAATGGTGATATCTCTTAATCTAGGCCATGTTTGTATGAGATTATTTGAACTGAACTGAAGTGAAAATTAATGTATTGAAAAAATAATTAATTTGAATTTTATCAAATTATACTGAACTCAGCTTAACTCAATTGATCTATAGAAAATCTCAATCAATCATAGCCTAGTGTTATAATATGTTTGTAATTTTGCCAAAATCAAAACATTTATCTTAAGGAGGTGTATTAATGCAGGTAGGTCACAACTCACAAATACTATTTAACTAATTTTTATTATTTATCTTTGGGATTATTATACAATAAAATCTGGCAATATATAGGCCCTGTCCAATAGCGCACAAAACCAGCACCACCAGCACCTACCAGCACCCACCAGCACCTACCAGCACCTATCAGCACCCACCAGCACCTATCAGCACCCACCAGCACCTATCAGCACCCACCAGCACCTATCAGCACCCACCAGCACCTCTATCAGCACCCACCAGCACCTACCAGCACCTACCAGCACTTGTCACTATTCACAAACATGAATTGTTTAAATTTTTTTTTTTACAACAAAATGATGATTTCTCTTTAAAATTAGTTTCACAATGTTTTGTATGAATTATCATTCTTCAAATATATAGTTTCATAATTATTAATCATTTTTCAAATCTATTTAAATAACAATTTCGTACTAGTAAATCAATATTATAAATAACTATTTTACAACTGTTACAAACATATTCGTACTTCCAATAATATTACAAATCACATATACTACTAATCGCTATCATCTAATGATTCATCTTCGCCAACATCACTACCTTCTAAATCAACATCTCCTAAATGCCAAATTTGTAAGGCAATACTCTCACGCACTTCGTTCATAGCAGTTTTTCGATCATCATCGTACAAACCTGAATCACTACTTCCTACACCCTCAGGATGATCTAACACGGGAATGTCTAGTTGTTGCATGCGAATGAAGTTATGAAGTGTGAAACATGCAACAATTATTGCTTTTTGGGAATCAATGTCAGTTTGAGGCATTCTTTTTAACATTTTCCAAGAACTCTTCAACTGACCGAAAGCTCCTTCTACTTTCATTCTTAAAGAAGAATGTCGTTTGTTAAAATGTTCCTTCATACCTCGAGGTGGTGTGTTTCTAAATTGCGGTAGATGCCTTCGACTTACTCCATCACTATATGGAGCCAAGTATCCAAGGGTGTTTGGATATCCTGAATCTACCAAATAATATTTTCCTACAAAAATTGTTAGGTAAGTTGATGTACACAAATTATACAATATTATTTGTTAGGTAACTTGATGTACATTTAAAATTTTACCTTCTGGGGGATGAGGAAAACAGAATTCTGGGTTACCCAATGCATCTCTCCACACTGTTGAGTCGTGGGCACTTCCTTCCCATCCCACATGAATATATGTGAATATTTTATCAAAAGAACATAGTGCTAAGCAATTCCAACTTTTTTTCCCCTTGCGAGTGAAAAAGGGAACACCTTCTTCATCACCAACAACTGCATCTATAAGAGTTCCATCTAGAGCTCCAATAGCATTCTGAAACATATTCATCATATAAAATGAGTCAAACTGGTATGAACAAAATAATAGAAATTTAGTACAACACATCACCTCAAAAAAAGGCCAATATCGTGCATCGTTTGTAACCTCCGGGGAAGGCTCCAATAAATCACGATGAGGCCTAATGATATCGTGCGACAATATCACCAAAGCATTCACCACTTCTTTAAAACATGAACCAATGGTGGTTGGGGAACAGTTGAATCGTGAAGAAGCATCACGATAGGATTGTCCCTTGGCTATACATATAATTTATTTATTTTTGGTTACAGTTATTGTATTGGATATTATTTTATGATACACTAATGATTAATTAAACTTATGTTTAACTTATCAAAAAATAGTAAATGTAAGTCAACATATATAACATTGACATTATTTTATTAATCACAGTACATAATTATGTACATCATAATTATACAATTTTAATTTAATTTAAATACCCTACCAGCACCTACCAGCACCTACCAGCACCTTCCAGCACCTTCCAGCACCTACCAGCACGTATCAGCACCTACCAGCACCTACCAGCACCTTCCAGCACCTACCAGCACCTACCAGCACCTACCAGCATCTACCAGCACCTACCAGCACCTACCAGCACCTATTACCTGTACCAGCACCCTATTGGACAGGGCCATAGTGTAGATGAATTTGCATGTATTAAAGAGGGGGACCCTAATCCTATCATGTGTCTATTCCGTTTTATGTCTGCTTGGTTGACCCTTTTAATTAAGCCAACTAAATGACCGTGGTACTTTCTTTGTGCCTTCTATTATTAGGGCTTTGTGAAAAATCTATTTTCCTCTGAAAACAAATATGCAACAATATTAATTGATTAATATTAGCTGCAGAAAATACTAGAAGCAAGCTTGTTCTTGATGTCGACCACTGTCAAGACAAGATCAGTGAGCTAGCAGCTTCCCGTGATTGTTCTCTTGACTCTTAAAGGTGATGAGTTGAATTCAAAAATGTATGACTAATAGAATTAAATTATTCTGAAAATTCTGAAAAATTATAATGAACAAAATGAGATTTGGCAATAATTTAAACTAGCTTTTGAATAACCAATACTATAATAAATATGTTTTTGAAGTGATTATTACCTTTCATCATATGATTATTACTAGTTTTAAGTGCGAACATAATCCCAAGTTTTAAAAAAGTTCAATTACAACCCTAAATTGTATTTTCGATAAAGGTTTGGTTTGTGAAATTCGGCGGTATTTAAAATTTAGTTCAAATTTAAAGGGCATTTATGTCTATTCACACAAATATATGCTAGAATTACACCTATCAACACGTCTAACGTTATACTTAACATATAATTGATTAATCAGGGTTATAATTACACTTTTCCAAAACTAAGGGTTATAATGGGTGAAGTGAGGATCATCTAACCATTTTGCTCTAGTTATAATAAATATCCGAACAACTTCAATTTATAAAGAAAATGAAGGAGTTGAATTGAATCACGTAAAAGTTTTGGGTGAGACCTGTTCTTGTGGAGACCAAAGGCATGAATGATTATTCATTTTGTTTGATCTTACAGTAAATTTTCTTGATCATTCCTAATCCTTGGCACTGAAGTTCAGTCTCGAGTTGGTCCATGTGAGACGGCTGAGCTCTGGCGACACCAGCAACCTAAAATCTAACAACGGCGGCGGGGGATTGAAGCTCACCAATCAGAACTTCAACCGATAACGGTACCTTACAGTACTTGATCGTTTCAAATGAGAATTTGTAAATATTAAAATGTATTCCTTCCATTTTTCATTTTCTTTACTTGAATGAAATCGATTTCTTCTTGTTTGTAAAATAAATAAATAAAAACACTAAAAAAATACATAAAATTGTCCAAAAAAAATGCATGAAGTATCATTCAGCCCCACCTCCCCTTTTCGCTTCTGCTTCCTAGAGAACTATTTGTCTTGTTGGGCTACAGAAAGAAGAATTAAATGAGTAAATTGATGATGATTGCCAATATTATCCCCAGATACATGAACACCAATATTTGGACTCCACGACTTAAAGTAAGTGGGGATCATTTTGTTTGTTCCGCTCCTGCCGCCGGTGACGGTGAATCAAGTTGCTGCTGTTGTTACATGACTACTATAAATGAATATTAGATCGACGTTACGAAAATGGGCTTGAATTTACAGAGATATCAAAGTCTTTGACTTTTTATTTCTCTCTTTCCACAAATGACAATAACACCTCCGAAACTATCTAGATGGAGTTTTCCCGGTCTGACTTTCGATCATAATTGAGACGGCTAAGTAGCTGTAATTAATGGCGGGATCAAGATATCAACCTTGCTTTTTAAAATATAATCTTATTAGTTGTGTTTGATGGCGGAATCAAGACAAAAAATTGTGTTCGGGCAACCTTTGTATACTTTTATCTTATTTAAGTTAAGGAGTTGTCTCCATCGTATTTCTTTTTTTAAAAAAAAAGATTACTAGTGCTGGATATAGCTAGCATATTAACTATATACTCTTCTCGTTGTTGAATTGAGATTATAGTATCTATTTCGTTGGTTTGTGGTATTATAAAACTTATATGTAATCTTACAAGCTGGCTCCTTTTTTGGATATATGTTATATTCTATTTTAGTTTTTATTTATGGGTTGGGATGCTTGATAAAATATTCTCACTCAATCCATTGTGTGATTAGGATTTGACGTTTCTCTTGAGATTCACCTGATTTTCGAGGAGTGCTTGATTAATCTCGGTTAGGCCTAGTCAATGTTAAATAGTGGATGTACGTCTGCCCTCTAGACTCAACCCACTGCATGACTAGGATTTGATGGTTTTTTTTAAATAACGCTTATATTAAAATTAAAAACCATACATATTACACATAATTCGGTTTAGCCCTAAGGCTTCATTATGCTCCTTAACTAAGACATTTCTACTAACTTTCATAAACTTCGATGAGAGGAAAGAATACTGAAGAAGCTTTCTGATTTCTTCCACAATACTCTGAATCTCCTAGGGAGCTGACTCAACATCTTTGAGTGCCGCCACAAGTTCGGACGAATCCGCGAGCAGTCGGATGCCTAGGGCTCCTGCCCTTTCCGCTGCTTTAATGGTTCTTCAGCAAGCATCAGTTTCAGTTTGTAGAGGGGAGTTGCTGATGAAAAAATCCGATCATGTAATGGTGCGGGTGCCAATCCTGATTGTCCACGCTGCAGTGCCTATTGATTTCCTCTTTTGGAAGGATCCATCCACCATTATTAGGGCTTCTTTGAAATTCCCTGCTTACGTGATCTAATTCCAATCGTGTTCTAGTTTTAATTAAAAACAACTAATTAAAACTGAAAGTGCGGAATTAAAAAGAACACGATGTGATCACCCAGTTCAGTGCAATGCACCTACGTCTGGGGGGCCGTAGCCCGTGGTAAAACCCTTCACTAGCTGTAATAAAGTTTTCCCTATCTATTACAAGCTACTGGCTATATCAGCAAGCCTATCACACTATCAATTGGCTACTCTAGCATAGATAGCTGTTACAGTGATTACCTTCTTTTCCACGAAGGTGCGGCAAGGTTCTAAACCACCCGAGCTTCAACACACGTCCCAAGTGTTTTGTGTAAGGTTGAAAAACCAGGACTGCGTCGCCTTGTGCTCAAAAGATAAAACTCTGAATTCCAGAATTTCTGTGTAAAACCGATAACCCGAGCACGCAACCGATGTCCTTCTTTTATAGCTCATTGCCGTGAAAATCTTCCTTTTGCACGGCTCATAAATCCTTCCTTCAATAGACTTCTATTCCACATTTAAATCTTGAAGAAAAGGAATTAATGTGTGTCTAATCATCTGATAAACGGAAAACCGATCTCCACGAATATTTCCATTCTAATACAGCTGCAAATCACATTGTAGACACCCATTAGGACTGTAGTTTCTATAAACTCCATCGCACAATATTTTCCTTCCATCTCAAAAACCTGTGCTGGAACTTGCAAAATATTCTATCTTTTTCTGCCAACTGAAGTCATGTTGCAACATGACATTCCACAAAGCAGCCAACAAAATCTGGACTTACAATCTCCCCCTTTGGCAATTTGTGGACCCATTACAGCAAAAGTTTCTATTGATCTCAGATTTCCAGAAAAACCAACAACTTCTACTTCATGCATCCATTATAACGAAACAAAGCAGAAAAGATAGAATCATCAATTAAACTACAGTCATCCAAAAAGTCACAATATCTCCCCTGGGGCCATAAAATGCCAAAGGGCCCTTAGCAACAAATCAAAGTACCAATAAAAACACGAGAAGAAGGAGAGATAAAACAACAGAAAACATCACTTAGAATCTTTCACAGACTCAGCTGCAACCTTTGACTTCTTGGTCCGGGACTGCTTCACATGACCGGAGGAGCTAGCTCGCTTAGAAGACCTGGAGGGAGCAGTCATAGAGGGGCTAGAAACAGGTGGAACAGATGGCTCAACCGTCTCATTTGCCTTGGCAATAGCAGCCAAAATCCGAGCCTTAGTATCCTGAGCCTTCTTTAGCAGCTCACTGTGAAACATAATTTGATCCATGTGTAACTGGATCTCCTTCTCAGCAGCCCTCAACTCAAATTGGTTAGACATAACCACATCTCCAGACATCATCTTCTGATCCCATGGCAAATCTAGCACAGTTCTATCCAAAGACTTGGCAGTGAAACCAAACTTGCCAGCTGGTTTTAAATTTTCCTCATTTGCCTCAAATCCCTCAGCCACCAGAAAAGCAGTAATTAGGCAAGGATGAGGAAGTGCTTCAGTGCATCTGGATGCCTTAAGAGCACCCACTATTCTTCTCAACACATAATCTCCAAGGTTCACCTCACACCCGGAGCCAATCCCAAAAAGAAGCTCTGCCTGATCAGGAGTCAGAGAAGTGGTGTTGGAGGTTTGCATCCAACAGTTGATAAGCACCTTGAAAAGCAACCAAAACCTGAGAGTGAGTGAGCTGGTAGGGACATGTCCAGAAGGCCAGGAACTCAGTTTCCCAAATGTCAGTGCTCTAGCCAGCACATTATTGTCCACTAAATAATCTCTGGGATAAACCAAGTCAGAACCCTCCAGTAACTGAATACCCAGTACTAAGTTCAATTTCTCTGGAGTGAGTGCAACAATTCTCCCCCTGAAATATAGCTTGCCAGACCAATCATTTCCAGCTTGTAGTGTGCTCTTCTGAAGATTGCTGTAAAATTCCATCACCATGTCCGGATCATAGCTCTTGAAGACAGTGGCCGCTTGCACATAACCAATCTGGCCCAGAAATGTATCAAAGCCACTCTCGGCACACTTTTTAATATCCAGCACCTTCTCGACGAAGAAACCCCTGGAGCTCAATAGATCATATTGAAGGCTGGCTGTGACAGAATAGAACTTTTCAGAATGAGCCAGGGACAACAGCTTAGCATTGAGCATCTCACCATCCTCAGGGGCATCCTCCTTCCCATTTGTAGTCTCAGAGTCAACATATGGGTCTTCCAGATCAGCAGGATTTTCATCAGCAGGGGTATCATCTACAGTAGGATCCTCCAAACTAGCATAGTCTTCCTCATTTGGAGCTGAATATGGAGAGGTGGGGGTAAGCAAGTCCTGTTCAACATTGATATTATCCAAATGAATTGGAGAGTCTGGTACATTGAGCTGAATAGGACTGAGTTGAGAGGAGGCAGGAACAGTGTCATCATGGGCTGGAGAGTGTGGAGATACAGGATTCGCAGAGCTAGGGTGCAGCTGGTTCTGTCCAGGGACATTGGCATCAGTTGTAGAACTTTTCCCAGCTAGTCTCCGTGATCTCCTAGAGTAGTGCTTGATGGTAGCTGGAGCAGCCCATTTTGTGAACTTCTTCCTGTGGTGTCTGACATCCACCCTTTGCCTTAGTGACAGCAACACACCCCCATCAGATGAAGCATTCAAGGGATACTTCTTGGCTACTCTAGGGGTAAGCTTGTTCAAGCTTATGAGTTTGGAGATAGGGAGAGGCACCTCAGTAATAGATACAGATTGGCTAGAATGGCTAGTGCTAAGAGGTACCTCAGACTTAGAATTATGCTCCTCATGAGCTTGAACAGCTGCTGCAGTTGGCATCTCTGCAGAATTAGAAAGAGGGCCCTGGACCTCATCATCAGCATTACCAGTTTCCTGGTCTTCAAGAATGGCTGTCTTGGTTTGATCATCAGATTCTACAATCTCAGTTTTCTGTGAGGGACTGGGAGAATCTGGTGTTGCAACATGAGAAACTGCTGGCACAGGAGCATCAGTTGAAGCTGGGGCAGGTACTGGTTTCCTCAAACTCTCCAGGATATCAGCAATGACAAGCTCATCCTTCTGAACTTCTTCAGCATCCGACAGAGGTTCAAAACAATCCTCAAGATTTAGGCCATCAGGCACAGAAAGCACTGCACCAGTCCCACCATACCGGAGAAAATCTAAAGATGCTAGTGGAGCTCCAACTGGTTCTGGATATAGACCTCCTGGAACTTCATCAATAATTCCAGAGGCAGTAACTCTAATCCCATCTGGTTCATCAGCAGAGGCAGGTTGTCTGAAGGCTCTCAATGATTGAGGAGAAAGATCACCCTCACATCGAGGTGTGGCTTGAGGAAAGTTTGTAAATTGTTGCCTCCTTCTGCCATCATTCCATATCCTTCCAGCTGTCATTTTAGTTCTCCTGGAGACCACTTTTGTAAGAGATGAACCATCAGAAAAACGGCCAGAGGAGACTCCAGGAGAGGTGGTAGAGGTTGGAGTAACAGCAGGACTATGAATGGTGTCATGAACAGTTGGAGTAATATTCTCTTGTGACTGAGCCTGTGCTGTTGCAGGAGCCTGTTGCCTGTGCTTGAGTCGCTGGCCCAAGATCAAGTGATCCAAAGGATCAACAAAATCAGCACACCTGGAGATGATAGATTCAATACTTTCACGCTCTCCCTTCTGAGAACCAGAATCATCCAGGACTATGGGGTTATCACTGGTGTTGGTAAACACAGACCTCAGCTTGGTGTTTGATCTGGTGTGATAGGGCCTACTCCTCACACAGGGAATCTTTGTGTTTGGAGTCCTCTTAGGAGGCTCAGAGCTGCCATCCCTATGCTGACTCCCTGCCATAGATGTACCTCTTGTAGAATACCTGGAAGAGGAAGATGGCCTCATGTAAGGGTTAACTTTAGGTTCAGGCCTCACAAAAGTGGGTTTATAAAGATCAGAGGTTATAATCACATCTGTCTTAGGGGGCTTTGGTCTCATCTGACCATTATAAGAGCATCTGTCAGGGTTGCTCCTAGTACCCAAAGCATTATGCAGATAATCGTCTAACCCTTTAGCATATTCCCACACATCCAAATCGTTATAATACTTTTTTAAACGCTCTGCATCTCTAGAACCTGGGGCAGGGATAAAATTTTCTGGAATTGCATCCAGTGCAGGCGATGGGGGTGAATCAGGCAGGGGTTTTACAAATCCAACAAGATTAGCCTCAGGCTCAATCAATTCAATACAGGGATCCCATAAACCCTGAACCCACCGAGTATCAAAAACTCCCCCTAAATCTGTCCAATATGAACTAACAAATCCCAAACTTAATCGATCACACTCACGAAAATACATAGTAATGCTAGACCGACTAATCCAAACACAGATCACAGAGCTCACAGAAACCCTATTAATGGCCTCAAGAAACCGGAAGTAACCAATAGATCGAGAGGACCAAGGTAGTACCTTAGGTAGACAGCCGTGGGTTTCGACTGCAATGAAGAATCCGAAGACGAGTCCGGTGAGCACTGGAGAAATTTCCTGAGGAGAGAGACCACAGATTTCGTGTTGCAATAGGAATGGGGACGGGTTTCTGGCTGGGCGCGAATGAAGAGGGGAAAACAAGTTTTTCCGCCTTTTTACGCGAAACATTTAAGAAGGCCCAACGGAAAAATAACACATAAATTGTGTGGGCCCCAGCTGTCTCCTACTAGAATATGCGCCTATCTCATGCGCCATAACCTTTCATGTTGCAACACGACATGCAACCTTTACCCTTCACACTATTTTTGGTATTTTCTGACTTTAATCAAAAGAAAAACAAAATCTGAAATAGCAACTATACAAACATGTATACTTCAGTACCTTAGATAGTACACACCCCAAGATGCTGTCTTAGGGCTTCAAATGTTGAGGCATCCAAAGGTTTAGTGAAGATATCTGCAAATTGGCTCTCAGTGGGCACATGTTTAAGTTCCACTTCCTTTCTTTCAACTAAGTCTCTGATAAAGTGGTGTCTGATATCTATGTGTTTGGTTCTGTTATGCTGAACTGGGTTTTTGGAGATATCGATTGCTGATTTATTATCACACAGAATAGTGAGACTTCCAAGTTTAATACCATAGTCTCTGAGCATTTGTTTCATCCATATCAATTGAGTACAGCAACTCCCAGCAGCTAAATACTCAGCCTCAGCAGTAGATAAAGATATTGAGTTCTGTTTCTTGCTGTACCAGGACACAAGATTCTGACCAATAAAAAAACAACCTCCCGTGGTACTCTTTCTGTCATTTGCATTACCAGCCCAATCAGAATCACTATAACCATACACTTGACAGCCCACACCCTTTGAAAACCAGATACCATAGTCAGCAGTGCCAGAGATATATCTAATGATTCTCTTTACTGCAGATACATGAGATTCCTTAGGTGCAGCTTGAAACCGAGCACATATTCCAACACTCAGAGAAATATCAGGCCTGCTAGCTGTCAGATATAAGAGACTTCCAATCATGCTTCGATAAAGTTTAGTATCAACAGGCACACCTTTCTCATCTTTAGTTAACTTCTCAGTGGTAGACATTGGAGTTCTAACTGCCTTTGCATCTCCAAGACCAAACTTCTTAACAAGATTCAAGGCATATTTTGTTTGGTTGATAAACAGGCCATCGTCACCCTGTTTGACTTGTAATCCCAGAAAGTAAGATAGTTCACCAACCATACTCATCTCAAACTCAGATGTCATCAATGACACAAACTCATTTACCAGATCTGTGGAAGTTGAGCCAAAAACAATATCATCCACATAAATCTGAGCTATTAGAATATCTGTCCCTTGAGAATACATAAACAGTGTTCTATCAACTCCCCCTCGAATATAGCCTTTGTTAAGTAGAAACTGAGTGAGCCTGTCATACCAAGCACGAGGAGCTTGTTTTAGACCATATAACGCCTTTTTGAGCTTGAACACATGATTAGGAAAGTGAGGATCTTCAAACCCCTTAGGCTGTTCAACATACACCTCCTCATTAACAATGCCATTTAGAAAGGCACTCTTAACATCCATCTGGTGTAGCTTAAAGTTTAACACACATGACATGGCCAAGAGAATTCGCACAGATTCAAGTCTAGCAACTGGGGCGAAAGTTTCATCGAAATCCACACCTTCAACCTGAGTATATCCCTGAGCAACAAGCCTAGCTTTGTTTCTGGTTACTGTTCCATCTCCATCAGATTTATTCTTGAAGATCCATTTTGTGCCAATGACATTAGTTCCTTGCGGACGAGCAACTAACTCCCATACATCATTTCTTTCAAACTGAATCAGTTCTTCCTGCATAGCTGAGATCCAGTATTCATCCAATAAGGCTTCTTTATGGTTCTTTGGCTCGATCAAAGACAGAAAACATTGCAGCACATGACGGCTTCCATGGTGCATCTGAGCATAGTTTACAGGGGGCTTTCCTCGGGGATTTTTCTGTCTTGGAGTAATTTCAGGGTTTACTCCTGCTGCTTCTCCATCAGATTCATCGGATGTATCTGACTCACCTACATTCATTGGTTGAATAGGTGCATCAGAGGCAGGTGTTTTTGACAAATCCAGCCCTACTGCGTTGGATTGCTCATCTTCAGCAAGTTTCGAAACTTGATTCTCTCCTGGAGTAGCAGTTGGTGTTGCAACATGAGAACTGGTACATGGTTCAGGAGATGGGTTTTTCAGACTTGTACTACTTTGGTTTGACTTGTACTGAAGTAACTCTATGTCATCGATATCTTCTGAAATCCTATCAGGCACATCCTTAACTATCACATTAATCGATTCCATAATAGTACCCGTGCGTTTGTTGAACACTCTGTAAGCTCTGCTGTTCAATGCATAGCCAAGAAACACTCCTTTGTCTGATTTTGGCTCAAACTTACCAAGTTTTTCTCTATCCCTGAGAATATAACATTCTGCACCGAATACATGAAAGTGAGCCACACTAGGTTTTTTTCCTTTCCAGATTTCATAAGCCGTTTTCTCTGTCCACGGTCTTAGGTATACCCGATTTACAACATAGCAAGCAGTCTTAACAGCTTCGCCCCACCAGCGTTTTTGCACATCGTACTCAGCTAGCATTGTCCGAGCCATCTCTTGTATAGTTCTATTTTTGCGTTCAACAATCCCATTCATCGGTGGAGAGAAGGGGGGTGAATAAATGTGATTGATCCCATATGTAGAACAAAATTCACCCATGGCTGCGTTCTTGAATTCTCCACCATTGTCTGTTTGAATGCTAACAACTCTCTGATTTGCACTTGCCTTCTCAGTGTTTAGGCGAAGTACTAGATCTCTGATAAAGTTCACTGCCTCGGATTTTTCTGTCAATAACTCAACCCAGGAGAATCTAGAGAAGTCATCAACACATACAAAGATGAATCTCTTTCCAGACACACTAGAGATATTAACTGGCCCCATTAAATCCATATGAAGTAATTCCAAGTTCTGGGAAGTGGTGATGTCATTAATGGCTGAGTGAGGTGCCTTTGTCTGTTTTCCTTCCTTGCATGGACCACAGATCATATCCTTCTGATAAGTGATTTGAGGGAGCCCCCTGATAGCTTCAATTCGAGATGCTCTACTTCGTACTTTGGTGTTTGCATGACCCAGTCTTCGATGCCACAGAGTTGAGTTGTCACTCTTAGCACTCAAGCAGGTAATTGATGGTTCCAAGATATAGCAGTTATCAGAAGATCTTCTGCCTGTGAGTATTCCATTAGAGCCTTGCTTGACCGTACAGAGAGATTCATCAAAATGTACTGTCATGTGATGATCACAGAGATGACTGATGCTTATAAGATTTGCCTTGAGATCCTCTACTAGCAATACATCATAGAATACAGGGAAGTTCTGAATATGTAGCTCGCCTTTCCCGATAACCTTGCTGATTTTTCCATCTCCAAATTGAACAGTGCCAATCCAAGGTAACACATTTTTGAGGAGATCTGGAGAACCAGTCATGTGTCTGGAACATCCGCTATCAAAGTACCATGTGTCCCTGGCATAAACACTATAGCAGGTATGAACTACATAACAGTTGAGAGAGGTTTTAGGAATCCATACCTTCTTGGTCAATTTCTTCTGCAGTTCAGGTTCCATGTTGCAACATGAGATAAATTGCTTGCCTCTCATGATATCTCTAAGTAATTTCATACATCGAGATTCATTATGCCCCTGCATCATACAGTACTCACAACATCTGGGAGGAGTTTTTCTCTCTACAACTCCATAGTTAGACTGAGTACTTCTGTTTTTCTTCTGGCTGGTAGAGTGATTTCCATTTCCAGCCGACACAAACACTGTCTTCTTCATCTGAGAGGTTGACACCTTGCTGTTGAATCCCAAACCATGCTTATTACCATCAGTTTTTCCCATTATCAGAAGATCATTCAATTTGGCAGTTCCCTTGTTCAATTTCTGAATAGTTGCTTCAGCTTCTTCAGCCCTGGCAATTACAGATCTCAACTTCTTCCCCAAATTGTCACAGTCAATGGTTCTGGCCTTAGCCTTTTCTTCAGCACTCACTGCTCTAGAGGTCATAATTTCCAGTTTCTTAATCAGGATATCAGAAGCTACTTCAGCATCTTTAGCCCTTTTTGTCATTATCTCTAGCTTCTGTGATTTCTCCACATCCTCCATGGGTTTCTTTCCTTCTGAGATTTCAAGTTTCTTTCTCAGATCAGCAAGATCCCCTTCAGCTTTCTCAGCTCTTTTAGTCATGAATTTCAGACTTACAGTTAATTCTTCAATTTCCTGCTCCTCAACCATTGCATCATTCACTAGGGTATTGACCTTTACTTTCAGAGACTCAATTTCTTCTGCAAGGCTTGACGTTTCAGTAGCTTCACTTTGACTACTTTTTAGACTTTTGATCAGTTCAACTGAGTTTTCCCATTCCTTATACAGATCATCATATGCACTTTGGAGATCAGTGCTTTCTGATTCATCTGGAACTGGTCCTGATTCCACAACTCTAACTCCAAAAGACACATGTTTTTCAGGCAGAATCTCATCTTCATCATCACTCCAGGTTTCTCCTGATGCCACAAATGCTTTAGGTTGATTTAAAAAATTCCCACACTGATATGCTAGATGTCCAAAGCCATTGCACTCCTTGCACTGAGGTTTACCAGCATGCTTAGTTCCTTCAGGACCTCTTGGTAGATCATCAACAGTTCTGAGTCTAGTTTGAGTAGAATCTCCTCCTGGAAAATTTTTGACAGCATTCTGAGATTCTACATGACCTTGGTAGGGCTGATTTCCCTGGTTCTGATAGGTTTGATCTCCCTGATTCTGATAGGGCTTAGTTCCTTGGAATTGGAAATTCTGAGTTCCCTGGCCTTGATTCATTTGAGCTTGTACTCCCTGTTGACCTGGAACCCCTCTGAATTGACCCTGATTGCTTTGATTCTGAGCACCTTGATTTCCTCTTCCTTGATTGCCAGAATAACCTCTTCCTTGGTTTCCCCTCATGAATCTCCCAAAGTTTCTAGCAAGCAATGCCATTTCATCAGAGCCAATATTATCTTCCTCCACCTTTCCTTTTCCTTTTGATGTTGCAACATGAAATGACAGAGCCTTTTTATCCTTACTTTTCTCAGTGCACAACTCAGAAGTCTTCATAAACCCCAACAGCTCATCTAGAGTAACAACGTCCAGTTGAGCATTGATCTCCAAGTTCATCACTAAAACTGAAAATCTCTCAGGCAATGACCTCTTCACCTTGTCCAGAACTTGAGCCTCAGTATATCTTTCTCCAAACTGATGTGCTCTATGAATTAAATCTTTCAATCTAGTGCTGAACTCATCAACTGTCTCATGTTCCAACATCTCCAGGCTTTCAAATTCAGATTTGATCATTCCAAGCTTGATCTTTCTAACAGACCTGGATCCTTCATGTTCCTTCTCAAGTGCTTCCCAGGCAGCTTTGGCAGTAGTACACCCCGAGATGATTCTGAATTGATCATCTTTTACTCCATTATAGAGAGCGCCTAGCACTTTGCTGTTCAGTCTCTTCATAGCCTTTTCTGTGTCAGTCCATGGAACAGGTTTAGGCATAGTTCCACCAGCTGGATTTGGTATGGTAGGTGGACTGTATCCGATCTCGATCATGTTCCAGGCATCATCATCAAGTTGATCTATGAAGATGCGCATCCTAGTTTTCCAGTCTGGATAACTCCCATCAACTAGTAACGGTGCCCTTGTGATGGATCCTCCTTCCTTGGCCATCGTAAGCAGATCGTTCACTCACCTCGCAAGAGGATTAAACAAGTGATTAAGCTCTGATACCAATTGAAATTCCCTGCTTACGTGATCTAATTCCAATCGTGTTCTAGTTTTAATTAAAAACAACTAATTAAAACTGAAAGTGCGGAATTAAAAAGAACACGATGTGATCACCCAGTTCAGTGCAATGCACCTACGTCTGGGGGGCCGTAGCCCGTGGTAAAACCCTTCACTAGCTGTAATAAAGTTTTCCCTATCTATTACAAGCTACTGGCTATATCAGCAAGCCTATCACACTATCAATTGGCTACTCTAGCATAGATAGCTGTTACAGTGATTACCTTCTTTTCCACGAAGGTGCGGCAAGGTTCTAAACCACCCGAGCTTCAACACACGTCCCAAGTGTTTTGTGTAAGGTTGAAAAACCAGGACTGCGTCGCCTTGTGCTTAAAAGATAAAACTCTGAATTCCAGAATTTCTGTGTAAAACCGATAACCCGAGCACGCAACCGATGTCCTTCTTTTATAGCTCATTGCCGTGAAAATCTTCCTTTTGCACGGCTCATAAATCCTTCCTTCAATAGACTTCTATTCCACATTTAAATCTTGAAGAAAAGGAATTAATGTGTGTCTAATCATCTGATAAACGGAAAACCGATCTCCACGAATATTTCCATTCTAATACAGCTGCAAATCACATTGTAGACACCCATTAGGACTGTAGTTTCTATAAACTCCATCGCACAATATTTTCCTTCCATCTCAAAAACCTGTGCTGGAACTTGCAAAATATTCTATCTTTTTCTGCCAACTGAAGTCATGTTGCAACATGACATTCCACAAAGCAGCCAACAAAATCTGGACTTACATTCTTGGTGTGACCTGAGATCCTCACCAGTCGGGTTCAGAGGTCTCTTGATGATTTCCACCAGTTGTGGCTCTGGTTTTTGTTGTTGCACCGACTCATCTCCCACTTGTTCATGTCTCTTGTATAGCATGAATTTCGCTAATGCTATCTGGGTACAAGAGGCCGGGTCAAGTCTAACTCCTTTCATTGCTCTTTTGTTCCTTTGCAACCATAGTTCCCATGGGAGGAAAGCCATCAGTTTGATGTTTTCCAAAGATGGGGTCCTTTCAAGCCATTTCTAAAACCAATTTCAGAAGTTCAAAGATGTGGATTTGATGGTTCCACATCGTTGTTTGCCTACGAGACATTTCTAATGTTATATGGGATAAAGTTCACTTGCTCAAAGGGGAAAGGACGACTACAGAGTCGTCATGTAGAAGTTTTGCATGATCTCTCAAATCTTTAGAAGGTTCTTTCACTTGAGATCAAACAAAATAAATATTGATAGTCACCTTCTACTCTTGTCCCTTGGAATCCGAATCAACCCCGGTTTTTCCGAAGACTGTACCTCAAGGCCAATAACATCATTCTTCACCATTTTAGGGTTGTATACGGTAGGAGCCGCCCATAGGTTTCACACCAGCTCCAACTTGACTATATAAGGGATCACCAAAATCGCTATATCGGAAGCCTAACAATAGCCCCTGGACGGCACCACCGTTTTTTCGAATATACCATTTTACTTAGGCTAACCACACACGAATCTCATGGAGAGATTTTTTATTTTTATTTTTTTTAACTTTAAACCACTTTAGGTGAGGTATTTTATTAATCACTGTAAACCCTAAAAAGGCTCAAATGGTCATATAAGTTTTTGACAATATTCATCAAGAGAAAACCCTATACATTTTGTGGGTGAAAAAAAACTTAATATAGAACAAAGACATAGTTTACGTTATCAATTAATTACGATTAACTTCCTTGGAGAGAATTTCGACCGTATGTAAATTAACACTCCAAATTAAATTTATGGTAAGACTACTATTTCTTGTAAACCATAAGAAATAAAGTAAACCATGGTTAATGTCGAAATAAAGTAGGGTGTATGTATATGTCAAAAATGGACCACTAGTGGAGATGGAGAGGTTTTAAGGCGGTTCTAACGTACCAGAGAATGCACATTAGAGCCGCCTTCTCTGACTGTGCCGTAAAATTTTCGATTTTTTAAGGCAGTTCCCCCAACCGCCGTAAAATTTTGACATCTTTCGAATTCGAAAGTTTCACATTTCATGTTACGAATTCGAAAGTGTCATATATTATAACCGCCTTAAACGTAAAAACCTTACGAATTCGTAATTTTTTTTCACCCAGCAGAAATGTCTTTCTCATTCGAAAGACCTATTTCTGCCTTTCTCATTCGAAAGACCTTGTAAACCAGCAGAAAGGTCTTTCTCATTCGAAAGAGGTTACAGATCATCCAAAAAAAACCACTCGCGATAGTGCTTACGAACTCGTAAGCACTCTCGCGAGTGGGTGAAAACATTTATAGGAGAGCTCGAAATTAATAAAAACCAATCACATTAGCTTTATACATTATGGCTGTATCATACTAAAAATACATCAATATCAATAACTTCCTTTAGAGTGCCATAAGCAGCAGTTATAGAGCTCAACAAACAGCATCAACTCCACTCTATCATAAAAAAGCAACATCATCTAGGTAGACGCTCCTACACAAACAAACAGCCAAAGCCTCTTGTCAATACACACCAACTTCTACTACATTGGAATGGACCTGCGAAAGCATAACTGCACACTCAATCTTTTAAGGTTTCAAGCAAATGAACATCCATTCTGCGCCATCATTGAGATGAGAGTAATACAAGTCGCCACACTTACCACCAGTTTGGATTGTACCCTTGTGACCAACAAAATCCTGATGAGTAAAAGATCCTGATCCAAAATGCAAAATTTTTATTAATTACTATTCTTTAATCATTAAAAATAACCATTTTAAGAAGTCTGAAAAAATCATTACCTGCAGCATGTATGTAACAGTCTCAAAACCTGCATAACACCATGAAAAACAGAAAATCCATCAAATAAGTGAAATAAAACTTGACTAAATTTATAGAGCTCCAAATATATAATCCATAACCAACCTCTATGCGGGTGGTCCGGGAATCCGCGGTGTATCTGGAAAAAACAACAGAATTCAAACCAGGGGAATCAGCAATTTAAACTAAAAATCTCTTTCATTCAAAACGGAGGATTCATCAAATTCTGCAGAAAATCAAGAATGCTGAAAAGAAAAAGGCCTAATCAATGAAGAGCATCAACAATATGAATGCAAAATCAGACCTGAAAACTTATCCAGCATGAGAAAAGGGTTAATATACTTCAACTGAGTCCTGAAGATTCAAACAAAAAAAAATCCCAGATTACAAACAAAACAAAAATCGATAATATATTGTGAATTTTATCGATTACTTTATGGGATTCTCACGGATAGTCAAGACTCTATTCTGTATGGGATGCAAAATCACCTAACAAAAAATCAGATTACATGTCAAAGTTAATAAAAAATTCAACTGTTGCTGTAAGAATTAATTGGCTAATTGAGAAATGTAAAGTTACCTGGTTGTGGGGCTCGATAAAACTGCCATCCACTGAAACAAATCAAATAAGCAACAAAAATACACAAAGTGTTTCTGTTACTCACAAACATATAGTAAAACCAGTAAAAAAAGATCAAAGATAAAATCTAAGCTTGCCCTAAAAATGCCATCCACTGAAACAAAACAAATAAACAACAAAGAGACAACTTCTATTACTCATACGCATATAAAAACAGTACAACAAGAGCATACGCACAAAGGTGACAAAATTTTAATGTCTTTTGCCTCTTTTCCATGCACTCAAACCTCATTCAATGTCTAGCTTCACTCTACACTGTTTCTCATCTCTAATTTCTTCCATTCAATGTCACAACTAGATAATAGCAAATAGCAGTAAAAGTATATCAAACTAACAATAATGATACTCATACTTAAATAGGTTAGCAAGCATGCAAGATGCACATATCAGCAATTATACGGCGGTTCCAAGGTGGTCTACGGAACCGCCTTAAAAAAGTGCCTTAAATCCCCTATTTTGCACTAGTGGACACTCCATGGTATTTTGCCTATTTAAATATTGTTTTAAATCATCCTTATCAGTTATTAATCTATCATATATGTACCAAAGCCAGAGCTAGAACCTATATTGAAAAGAACAAAACAAGAATTAGAACCAGACATCAAGTTCTCAGGCACTGAAGTTGAATATATGCTAGGGTTGTTGTCACCTTTTCATCACAGATTCTGTGTTAGGGAAAAGAATAGGGTGGACTTAACATTTTACACTTTCTATAACTCCTTTTTAGTTGGATAAAAGAGAAAAACAGTACTTAATGTTGACAAATCAGTAATCATTTATTAGAAGATTGTTGATAATGTTCAAAAGTCAAAACAACTGTCTAAAAAAAATTGCAAGTTGAAAAACATTGTTTATGCCCTTAAGGCCATGGCAGCTACTTAACACAATTGATTGTGCACAATAACAATTTTTTGTAAAAAAACAATTTAAAACCTCAACCTTTTAAACCATTAATTTCCCACATACAACATCTTTCATTTTCATTTCTCTTTTTTTTTCTTTCTTTTTAACCTTCAACTACATTCACCACTAACTTCAACCTTTTTAACATGTGTTCTAATTACACCTCATGTAAAAAATGCTCGAATGTAGATAGTACTAGTCTGTCCCAACTGGAGTTGCAGAGAGAGAAAATATCAAAAAAAAATTAAGAAAGGTAAGATGGGTGGATGAAAATTGATTTAAGAAGTAAGTGAGAGAAATGAGTGGTGAAGATTGAAATAATACAAAGTCTTGGGTAGGACCATAAAAGGAAAGTGTGCACCTTTTGGTGAGACAGACTAATAAGGAAAGTATGCAGTTTCTGCTGGGACGGAGGAAGTATATATTAAGACTAAGAATATTGTTTATTTTTTCTACCAATTCTCCATACTAAATTAATCATTTTTATACTTATATTATAAAAATAAAGAAAACTCAAACCCTTATCCTCATCCCAATGGGACGGGAGATGAGAAGATCCGTTTATTTATATGTATCATCAAAGTCTGAGTGTGCTTATTTAATTGTACATATGTTCCCAGCATATCCAAGTTCATGATCCTAATTGGTACTTGTTCTGGATAACTTTATATAATACTTTTTGTTCCTCCCTCTGCTTAATCTATTAGCAGATTGCTTTTTTATATATAAAGAAGAAAAAAATTTAGATTTATAATGAAGAACATGAAAATGTCTGCTCAATAGAAATATATTCAGGAAAGTGAATAGTAGAAATATCAGCATAGTCAGATTTTACAAGAGGTTTTAACATGTGTTTGAAACACAAAGGTGGAAGAGCATACATGAAAGGTCAATTTCTCAATTGCATGAAAAGTGACATGATTAGTAATTAGGAAGACAACTTCTTCCTTTCACTGAATAATTATGATGAATAGGTAAAAAATTAATTTTGAAAGTGAAAAAATCAGACGTGAAAAATGAGAAGATCAATAACACTAGATTGAATGATCATGGTTAATACGTAAAAGATCGAATTTGAAACTGAGGAGATTAACCTTTGTATATGATGTCAATTAAGCCTGATCTCATACGATAATCTAAGTTAGGAAAACGGAATTATGTAGAGACAAAACCTTTGATTTAACCATATATTAAGGCTTATTTGCCAGAACTTATTAGTATATTAGTTAAATTTAATTTAGTTTAGTTCAATTCAGTTCAGTAAAAATATAATTTAATGAAATTTAGGTTAATTTAGTTATGCTGATTATTTTTTTCAATACATTAATTTTCAATTCAATTCGGTTCAGTTCAATTTAATTCAGTTCAGTCCAGCAAGAAATAAACTATGGGAAAAAGGGCCTAAATGGAGAAGCCAAACCTATTATACTCAAACAATAGTTAAATTTCATATTTTCAAAAATTGACAACAATTAAACACATCAGTCACATTACCAAAAAGAAAAGATTTATTTTATTTTAAAAAAAAACCTTCCACCTTATTCTTTGGTTGCACAGTAGGACCAAGGCCACGTGAACCCAATTTGCTCTTGCATGAGAAGTCAGCTTGACCCCATATATCTCCCCATTCATCACTCTCATATTCATTCATCTTTCTGCTCAAAGTCCAAAGAAAATAACCGATAGAAACACCATTAATATTTTCTCCGGAAAAAAATTCCTATAAAATCCCAATAAATCCCCACCTTTTCATCTCAACAAATCTTCATGCACTCTGCAGATTCATCAAGATGAGCAACATGAGTTCTTCCCAGCAACATCATCATCATCATCCCAAGAACCCTCATTCTCTCCGGCACAGCAACAAGAAGAGATTGAACCAGAACCAGGTCAGAATCCTCGAAGCCAACTTCACCTCCAACAAGAAGCTCGAGCCGGAGCGGAAGCTCCAGCTGGCGCGCCAGCTCGGCGTGCCGCCGCGGCAGGTCGCAATCTGGTACCAGAACAAGCGAGCCAGGTGGAAGAACCAGAGCCTGGAGCTCGACTACAGTGCACTTCAGCTGCGGCTCGAGAGCGCGCTGGACGAAAAGAAGCAGCTCGAGAGGGAAGTGGCTCAGCTCCAGGGCGAGCTGCAGAGGACTCGAGAAACCTTGTTTTCCTGCGCGCAGCAGCCTCAGCAGGATCATCAGGTTCCTCCCTGTCTGAATGATGACGTCAGCTGCGCGGCTTCTTGGCAGAATGGCGGCGGACACGGCGGCCATGGGTTGCAGCTGGATGAGCTCTATGCTTGGTTGATGGGCGGCGCTGATCAAGGGTCTGCTAGGGCTTCGGTTGGCCAGCAGCATGAAAAAGCTTTTCTTGTATAAACAACTTATTACAAAATCACACACATAAATATATATGATCACCACTGTGTTTCTTTCTACTTTAACATCAGTCCAATGAATCATAGAGCATGAAACTCAGAACTCTTTGTAACTGGTTTCATGGATCTTCTGTTCAACTAGTCTTGGTTTGTTGATCATATTGCTAGAATTTGGTCTAAATGAAGAAAGTATAAACTCATGGATTGCTCCAAGTGTCTGTTTTTCTGCACGGATGATTAGATGGCTGGAAATGGAATCGAGGCTCCTCCGGCTAGAATTTTGACGGTTTACTACTTCAATCCCATTTTCATGCCCTGAATTCCGTGCAGAAAAACAGGGTCAGGTCTTTTTGGATTTGATCCAATTGAAATGAAATTTCGACAATTTACAGTCCCGACTACATTTTCATGCCTTGAATTTCGTGCAATCAAGCAAACATTGACCGAGTCTCTTTGTACTTGATCCAATTGACATTTTTACCATTTGGTACTTTTACCTAAACATGAAACACAAGAAGGGCCCTAGAAGTGAAATCAGAAATGCATGATTAGGTACCTTTAATTGATAGCCATTAGATGCTTTTAATTGATATGCTAAATGGTGAGGAAGATTTAAGTGTGACCCATTGCTCCATTTTTAGGTGGCCTTCAAAACCATGTCAAATGTCCAGTCTTAGTCCCTTCATGAATCAAGCAAGAAGAGTACAAATTCTAAATTGGCCCCATTCATTTACTCTGTTTCTAGCCATGTTTTACATTTTGTACACCCTCAATCATTTTGTCCATTCACCGTGGCAAAAATCACAAACAAAAAGCACAATGCATATTTATGGTAAGTACCACATTTGATCTCAAAATCACCAGAATCTGTTTTTCCCTTTCAATTTATAGCAATGATATGTGTTAGAACAATCAACAATATTGTCATTGTTTGAAATCTGGTGACATTCTTGTATCTTTGCGAGTTCAAATCTCACATAAACAATTGAGGAGAATCGAAGCCGGTGACAAGTAAATTGAATTGTGGTATAAAATAAATTGTCGAGTTAGAAATTGATAGCGCAAAACATCATTTCTTGATATCTCTTTTCATTTAACCAACAAGCAAATTTGTAGGGCATTACAAGAAGAAGAAGATTGGAGCAAGTGGGATTTGGATGTGCCCCATTCCATTGGAGTAGGACCAAGCCAGGACTGTGGAAATTCAACCATATCCAAGAATCACAAGATGGATTCAGACTGTTAACAGAGCTCAAACTTGTCTGTTGTAAATTATATTTGAATAAAAACTGCTGAGGAATACGCTTTGTTGGCCTATCTTGCAAGCCAAATTTGAAAGCTTTTTTGATAGCCGCCTCTGAGACAACTACAGTATCTGGGAAGAAATTGATCAGTAGTAGATTACAACTATGCATCACATTTAATTGTGTGTGAGAGAGATAGGAAACAAGTGTGTTACACTGATTAGACCTCCATGATGTTTAGGGTTGTGATTTATGACTGGAAACTTACTCGTTATACTTATTTCGTCCATACTTCTAACACTGATTTTTTTTTATTTGGGCTGATTTTTGTCTTTGCACTCTAAAATGTTTTCAAATATCTTTCTCTAGATTGTTTTCTCTAGAAAAGGGGAAAAGGAAAATAATATATAATTAATAAATGGAACTTATTGTTTGAACCTAATTGAGTTTAACATCGTGAATGCACATATAATGAAAGTATAAGTAGAAACCATGTTAGAGAACAATTCACAACATGCATTAGTTTTTGTGTATTGCGTATGTATTAATATACCTCAACAAATTAGAGAAGTAAATTTTACTGAACAAGGGCAAAAATGCTATAAGCAAAAGAAGAAATGGGAGACAGATAGGGGCCTTGGGGGGTTACTAAGTCACAATCAAGAGGGTTTGGCAGCAATCAATTAATAACATTGGTCCCTCAGTCTAGCTAATCTGGATTTAAGTCATAATAAATAAGCATATCATATACTATGCCTTGTGATTGAAATCCAAATTATGGCTTGTTTGTCAGATTTTATCTCTAGATCATATCAGTTCAGTTAAGTGAAAATTCAATTTGGTGAAATTCAGGTTAATTCAGTCATGCTGATTTCATTTTTCAATATATTAATTTTTACTTCAGTTCAGTACAGTACGTACATCAAGAATAAGCTATAGCAAATAGTACCTAATCAACTCAAATTTCACTCTACATATTATATATAGCGTGCAAGGAATATCAATATACAGGGCAGAATTTCACAGCCCCGTGGATCATCAAGTTGATGTATCATTTTGACCTTTTTTGCCTCCATAAATCTTCAACTTGCTTCTTCTAATTTCCTGCCTTCTCTAGTTTGAAAATGTACCTTTGGACCTTGACCAATGACCATGATGGACAAAAAGTGTACGCTTTTGTAGAATTTTTTAAAATTATATATAATTGGATAGTGAGGTAAGAGCAAAAAGTTTACATTGTAGTGTATTTTGTATAATTACCCTAATGGTCCCATAAAAGTTCAGAGTGTTTTCTTCTAGTCCCATCAAAAAATTTCGTTCCTATTTGGTTCCATAAAAGTTATCATTGGTTCTATTTGGTCCTTTGATTAGTCAACTAACTGAACAGTAATATTGACTAACGGAATTTCATGAATAAATTGCACAAATACCCTCCATTTATATTAAAATATCAAATTAGTATTCTTCAAACATTTAAATAATTACTCTGCCGTTAATTTGTTGACTAGTGGAAGCACTAAAAAAGAACAAATTTGACTAATAGTATAATTTTGTTTTAATTAGGTTAATTTATATTTATTTTTTTCTTATTTAGTGCTTCTACTAGAAATTAATTTTTTTATTAGGATGATTAGGTTAGTCTTTGATTTTAATCATTTACTAATTTTAGTTTGTTATTATTTGAGGTAGAATTCTATGTAAATTAATTCGCCAGATTAGTTTTAATGAAATTGAATTTTTCTAATTAACGGTAGAGTAACTTTTATGGGACCAAAATACAAGAATAACTTTTATGGGACCAAATAAAAACGAAAAATTTTAATAGGACTAAAAGAAAACGCTATGAACTTTTATGGGACCATTAGAGTAATCAATTCTAAATTTTTATAGCTTTGTCATTAGGTGTATGTAAGTAAAAGTCCGACCCAACTAAGAAGAGATTGAAGCCTGCCTGATCCACCCTAAACCTCTACCACGAAGAAAGACCATCAGAACGATCACAAGACTACAGTAGCTGCAGTTGCGGTGCCACTACGCGCGTGACCATTTTAGGAATAAAGGAAAAGCGACAATAATCTCGCAAAACGGCTTGACGATTAAAAATTTAAAATGGCACTCCGGCGTCTCTGTTTCGACAAATCGATCACTAGCTCAGCACCACGTGCACCATCACATAGGGTACAACCTCAACCAGGAGAAGACCATCTACAAATATGATTGAAATACTGAATTGCTAAATGTATCCCATGTTTTTACTCTTTGTACCCAAAATCTACATCAAATGACTATAATGCCCCATGTATTTAGGCTACTAGTTTTCATGAACTAAAAAATGAGGGCATTTTTGTCATTTTACTTGTATTTTGAGCTACAAGAGCAAAATGTTGGGCTACATATAGCAACACCCTTGAAATACAATATAAGAGATGTAAGAATGCACTAAAACCTAACTACATTACAACCCTTCTCCAACATGACCTAATTTTAACGTCAAAGTGGGTTGAAACTCAACACCACACTTCCTGACCGCTGCTCTCTTGTTTTACAGGAAAGCTAGACGCTTTTTAGGGTCTTATCAGTAACCACAAGCCATAACTTAAATTTTATTTGTTTCTGTATTATGAGTAGATACTATTTTTCTATACATTAGGATCCAATTTGGTGATTAGAATAAAAAACAAACATAGTACAAAACACCCTCTCTCCTTCTTCCCCTCTCTTCTTCTTTCCCTCTCTAAACCCTAGCCACCGGCAAAATAAAAACCTTAGTTTTTGGCGATTTTCCCATCTCCCCCACGTTTATTTGCTTTTTGATTTTATTTTATTTTTGCTTTAAAAAAGTGTGAATTTACACATTAATAGTGTTTTTCGATATGATCAATTAGATCTTGTGTTTATGATGCTCGGTCTGGTTGTTCATGTTGAAGTTTTGTTCGTGATCTAGTTTACAGATTGTGTTTCGTGTTTTTTTGTTTCTTGTTCTTGATCTGCTGTTGCGGATCTTGTTTCTGTTCGTGATTTGTGTTTTTCAAGGGCCGAAAGCTTGGAGAATATAAATTCAGGTGGTGTTGCAGTTATACCAGATCCTTGATTGGCTTTGTGGTTGATGCGTGATGCTCCTCTTTGCCAACCAGATATAGTTTTTGCGGCAGCAAGTTAATTTCCCCGAGGGCGATATTACAATTTTATTGGATCTCTTTAATGTAATAGTACAAACGGATAGTCTGGTTGACATGTAGTTTGATTACCTTTTTCATAGGTTACTTTGATTGTATGTCAATTCTAGTGTAAATCGATATTGGGCGTTTCCCAGTAACATATGAATGATATTTGATTTCAATAGTGTATAAATTGTTTTTGTAGATCATCAAACATTATTTTGGCTTTCTAAATTATTATTTTCGTCAACAAATCTTATTTTCTTTCCTACTATAAAATGTAAATCAAATCCATGACACTGTCAAGATCAAACACAATATCATCGATCGGGGAGTGAATTTTGTTATTGATCTATCAACCTAATATGCAAAAAAGAAAGAGAAAAGAAAAGAAAAAGAAGAAGATACTCGGACCCGTTTCGGGTCAACCCACACTCCGTATAAATCCCAGTCCAACCGTATGAATTTCATTTTCCCTCCAAGAAAAATTTGCTAAAAATTGAAAGAGGTAAAGCAGCGCTCAAAACCCTAAGCAACTATGGCGTCCACCTCCGCGCCTCCGAACAACACCGTTTCTCGCCGCCTGAATTCGGCCGCAACCACGCTCTGCACCGACAATCATTATCTCATCGGGGTATTCAACTCTCAAACCCTAGCTTTGAAAGGCTTGATTTCGTGCCCAGTTCCAATTGATTTCATTTTCCTCTAATTTTCTGTGTCCAGGATATTAGGGGACTTTTCAATACGATGAAGGATCTCGCGGTTGATTTGGAGAAAGATAATAAATCAGATATGGTATACTGTTGTGTTTTTGTTTTTATATATTTAAAATTCCCAGTTTTGCAAATTTGCCTTAGGCCTGATTAGTTTGAAAATGATGAAGAAATGTACTGTGTTTGAGTGTGCTGAAGATGATAACTGAGCGCTTTTCGGTTTTCTTGTGATTTTATGGTCTGTCTTTTTCAATGGGATTGGATTGGAGTATAGTTTCATTTTCTAAGATTATGAACTTAGATGATAAGTCTGATATGGTTTATGTAAAACTGGGCTAGCTAAAAGGATGGTATATTTTTGATTTGTTTGAAAAAATTAGTACCTGAATACTGCTGTAATTAGAAGTTTGTGATAATGGAATATTTCATTGGGGGTGGGGTGGAGGGGAAAGGATGGGGCTGATGGGAATAAAATTGGAGAAAATATGCTAAGTTAAGTGCTGTGAGTACATACTTTCAGAAGCTTATTAGGAACTCATGTTTTGGGGGATACAGGTAAAGGAGCTTGAAGCTGGAGTAATGGAATTGTTGGGTATTTCCGAGGACTGCAGTAATCTTTCAACTGCTACTCTATCCATTGCGAATGTGTACCTGCCTACTTCTGAGGTACACCTTGATCCTCTTGAGGCTGCTGTAGTGTTTGAATTTCTGGTTCGGTGACGGTAATTTTCTTCTCCAAATACCCAATGCGCTTTTTCGAATACAGTCTACAGATTTTAAGAAACTGTTGGATGATGAGATTGCAAAAGCTAAGGCTTCCTCGTCTTCAACTTCACAAAATCAGCAATTATTGAGGCAGTTTAAAGAAGCTGTTTGGGTATGCTTGTTGTTTTCTTTATGTAGAGTTAAGAAGTTGCTTTTATGCTTTATGATTAAGTTACAGTTTGCGAAGGTTGCAGTGACACCTTTTTTTGACAAATAAAAATAAATAACTGCAATCGTGATGTTTTGCAGAAAGTCCACCATGCAGGTTGGGCAATGCCCGGTGATGATGAGGAAGATATTGTGATGGCTCCCCAGCCTAACATTCTGAACAAAAAATGCCCACTGACTGGAAAGGCGGTTGTTGATTTAGCAGAGCCAGTTAGAAGGTACACTGGTGCAAATGTGTTCTCTTTCCATTCTGCAAACATATTGAAACCTCTGCAGTTCTTGCAGTTGGTCTTTCAATTATCTCTCCAGTTTACCATATACGTAGTGGTAATTGTGTAATGTTCCTCCAACCATGTTGGGGAAATTAGACTTGCATCTTTCTGTTAAGACTTTGCAGAGTTTGGTGTCTTATGAAGAAGCATATGTTTATCCATCTTGACCTTTTCTACATAATATTATTTTCAGACTATTGCCAAATAGTATATCCCTGCACTTAACTAGATTGAAAGAGTAGGGGGATATTGGACTAATATGTTGCCTGTGAAATCAAGGGTTGACTATTAGTATTAGTATTCGGTGTGTGTTTACAGATATTTTTAGTTGTAAGTTTATATTACATGGAAAATTGGAAGGACAAGGCTTGGAGGTGAAACTTAGAGAAACTGGACATCATAACATTTCTAATTTCTGTTTGTACTCTTCGTGTATAGCACCGAGCCTTCGGGTTCATTATGAGCATCTGTTAAGTAGCCCATCTTCTATCACTTATGTATATTGAATATGTCTTGACGCCATAGTAATATACCATAGTATTATACTATACTACTATTTCAAATCATGGTTTTCAGTTGGTTTAACTTATTTAATTCTTTTACCTGTTTGGGCAGCATGGACTGCAAGCACATATATGACAAGGTAGCTGTAACCCAGTATATGAAAAATCGGACAACCAATTGCCCAGTGGCAGGTACACAACACATTTTTGTTAATCAGTGTATATTTGTTCCTTACTTTCCTTTTCGCTCGAAATTCACTTGCCAACATCTTGGTTTTTCACAGGCTGCCCCAAACAATTACAGCCAGGAAGAGTGAACTGTGATGCCATGCTCCCTGTGGATATTCAAGAAATCCGCACACTGGAGAGCGAAACTGCTCGACCTGAAAACATTGAAGATTTTACTGCACTCTAGGATGATGATGATGGTTCATAAAATTTGTGTCCCTTCCTTCCCAAGTTGTAGTTAACCTAGCGCGTAACGTTGGCTTCTCCTTTGCAAATTGCCACAATGTTTACAGGGGATTTTAGGATGTTTTAGTATTATGATCAGAACTAAATGCCCATCTGTGTTGAACTGCAGCTGACAGAAGTTATGTGTTTTTTTGTGATTCTAATGCATCTGTTGAGTCCTTGTTCCTTGTTTTTATTTTGTGATCAAGAAATAGTCAGGATTCTTAATTTAATGTTCAGTCTCTCTTTTTTAAAAGATTTATTGTTAATGTTTTGGAAATAAACGCATAATTTTCATAGTTAAAATGTTCAAATGTGAATTAAAATCCATTAAACTTGATATATAGAATACATATTTTATGTTGTAAATAATGAAATTCTCATTAGTATTAAACAAGATTTGTAAAAGTTATTTATTTCACTGTATTCGTGAAGTTTTACATTTAATTGAAAATGTGACCGAGGAACATATTGACTATTGAAAATTTGTGGATAACCGTAAACCTTTAGCTTTCGTTCAGGCCATGTCGATTCCGCGATTTTCTTCTCTTTGCCGTCGGTATCCCCTCTCCTCCACAACATTCCCACCGCCGCCACCGCTTTCATCCCTCCATTCCGCCGCGTCCCGGCGTTTCATTCGCCTGAGAGCCGCTTTTGACGGCGGAGAAGAACCACCTTCCGAAACCATACATGCCATGCCGCCGGCGCCCAGTAACTCCAACCGCTGGAAGCCCCTGTGCCTGTACTACAGTCAAAATAGGTGCACTATGGTAATAAACTCATTCATTCATCCATTTAATATCCACTTTCATGCTAAACTTCAAGTGTGTGTGAAAAGCTTGAACTGTGTTTTTTTTGAGCAGGTGGATGACCCGGTTCACATTGACAAGTTCAATCACGATTTCGGTTCCGACCTCGTGTTGGATGTGTCGGTTTCACAGAATTTGAGGCCTCAGGAGCATGATTACTTTCTTGTGCTTGATTTGGAGGGGAAGGTTGAGATACTGGAGTTTCCTGTTCTTCTTGTTGATGCCAAAACCTTGAATGTTGTCGACATTTTCCACAGGTTAGCTAGAAAATGTTAGTGCTTCAAATTCTAATCTTAGTGTTAAATTATTTTTATTATCTGTGGATGCAATGTTAATTGTATAGAGGGAGAATTGGGACAGTGTCGTTGTTTATACGTGAAATATGGCATCGGACTATAACTTGATAGAATGTGTTGGCTGTAGCTAGTGGGTGGTTTTCGAAGTTTCACTGTTGTGATGTTCTATTTGTAAATTGATTTGTTGCATTGTTTATGTGATGTGACTTGTAAGGAACTTAAGTGGCTTCTTGTTGTGCCTTTCCAACTCTTTTACAGGTTTGTGAGGCCATCCGTAATGAGTGAGGCAAGAATAAATCAGTACATTGAAGGAAAATATGGCAAAATCGGAGTTGATCGGTAGGTGACTAATCTTTTGTTCCTTTTACTGATGTTGTTCTGTTTGTTATCTGTATTGACTGTACACGAAAATGAGCAAGGAAATTTTGTTGTCTCTGGTGATACCCAGCAGTATAATTATGGTTTTGTGAACTTGTATAATAGTATATGTTGTCTGCTTATTTGTTTTGTTCAAACCCTGCTATTAGGTCTGTCCTGCTTTAGTATCAGTAGTTTCTTTTTTATATCCGAGACTGGCTAATGTATCAAAGTCTGTCTTAAGTATCTGTCATGTTGTCATCAACACCCTGGCCCTGTTTACCAGAGCTTATCTGTAGATCAGTTCAGTTCAGTTCAGTTCAATTCAGTTCAGTTCAGTGAAAATGCAATTTGATGAAATTCAGGTTAATTCAGTCATGCTGATTCCATTTTTCAATACATCAATTTTCACTTCAGTTCAGTTCAGTTCAGTTCAGTTCAGTACATCAAGAAATAAGCTCTAGTAAACAGGGCCTTGTTTATAAATAAGTTTCTTTTATAATACTGAAAATTAAGTTTTGATCTTTAAGTGTCATTCTGCTGTCACCTTGAGATGATTTGTATTTCTCATTTGCCTGAATGGACATCCCGGGTTCTTTATGTTGTGCAGGGTTTGGCACGACACTGCCATCCCATTTAATGAAGTGATTTCACAATTCGAGGAGTGGTTGGGCAAGCATCAACTGTGGATGAAACATCCAGGTGGTTACCTAAATGAAGCTGCGTTTGTGACTTGGTAAGAAATATGAACACTTGAAAATTTTGAAATCAACATTTCTCTGTATATTTTCTTGTTGAGGATTTTCTCTGTAAATTTTGAAATCAACATTTCTCATCACCATGCATCTGGTTTTTGATGCAACAGTGGAAATTGGGATTTGAAGACAAAGATCCCCGAGCAATGTGTTGTAGCAAAAATAACACTGCCTTCGTACTTCATGGAATGGATCAATCTGAAGGACGTTTATTTGAACTTCTATAAACGACGGGTGAGCATTCTAAGCTTGTGCCTATCAAAAGGTTTGAAAAAAACAAAGCACGTTTCCCTATGCTAGATGCATGGTGATGAACTTATGAGCTTGTTTTTGTTGCAGGCTCCGGGAATGGTTTCGATGATGAAGCAACTAGGCATTAGATTGGTAGGAAGTCATCACTTAGGAATCGATGACACCAAAAACATTGCAAGGGTTTTGCAGCATATGATTCTTGAGGGCGCGGTTTTGCAGATTAGTGCTAGGAGGTTGCCTGGTTCTCCTGAGAAGGTTAAATTTATGTTTGAAAATCGGGTCTAGCTAGTACACAACAACACTGCAAATGTTGTAGTCAACCGACCTTAATCTTTACTTAAATGTCTACAAACAAAACGTTGCTTAACTTTCTATATTTTTAGCTAGTTTTAGCAAATGATCGTGTGTGTTGTTGTATTCTCAAAGGAATAATCATATTTCATTATAAGATCAAAACATTACATACAAACTTTATTTCTGGAAAGTGCTCTATTTCTACAGATGTTAATGTGAATTTATCAACCAAGTGAGTTGAGTTCAAGTTTCGTACAACTCATTCTTGGTGGCTACTATGATGGCCTTCCTTACAATTTAGACAAGACAAATTGATGCCACAAATCTAACATATAAGCGCACAAAGGATGTCCTAGTTATCACAAGACCTAGCATATAGGTTCTTGAGGCTTGGTAAAATCCTCAATCACAATGACTCCTCACGAACTCGGCCGTCGTCTCGTCCATCCCAAGCAGCTCGACCGACCCCTCCGTAAATCCATGGATGTCCGCTGCGGGGTAAAATCGTAATCAATTAAGCGTCCTATTCCTATAGCTAGCTTCTCTTCCTCCTCCGCTTGCTCATCTCCGGTGTTTTCACCCATTGGTCCCACTGTACAAACACTCTGCAATCAGCTTGAAGCAACATCCCGTGCTCAATCAGCTTCCCCCTCGGAAACGTTGTTAGGATCTGTGAACACGCATGCTTTGCTGTACAACACCAGTTCTTCCGCCGTTGCTTCTCTGTGCTTAGTCTCCATCCTCTGTTTGGTAGATCGATTGATCAAGTATATCCAACAGATCTACAATAGTCACTCGGAGATTAACTTTTCCCTACCAAAGCTAGATTGGTAATTTGGCATTATTTTCCAGATATCTATACTATAAATACTTTTATTTTCCATTTACATGTTGCTGCTTGAGTAACATAATTTTAGCCTATGATCAATGGTTTAATTAGGTAAGAAATTGGGATATTTTCCATAAAGGCATAGTACTGGAATTTCCATTCAAATTTCCCGCCTTTTCTTATATATTTCTTCTTTGCATGTGATCTCGTACAAGAAAGTAATTTGATTAATCCAATTTAATACTATCATTTTATTTCTGTTGTTGATAGATGTGACACTGAAAGACGTTATTTGAACTTCTACAAATGACGGGTGAGCATTCTGAACTTGTGCCTAATCAAAATGTTTGAAGAAAACAAGCACTGGTGATGAACTTATGAGCTTGTCGTTCAACTTCTCTAGTTAATAGTTGCCATGTGTTGTTACAACAGCCACTTTGGATACCTATGGAGAACCCAACCTCTCACGAGCACCCTAACATACTTGTTGGGACAAGTTATGAGAATAAGAAATTTTGGACATGGCCTGGCTGGTCTCTCCATGTACCAAAGTGCGCTTTATAGTTTGCTTGGCGGTTTTCAAGGGATTCTTTGCCCATGCTTTTAAAAAATATTTAGTGCAGGTATGCACACGAAGTTTGGATTTTGACAGGTTTATTTCCATGTATTCTCTAACACGTGGAGAGTCAAGGTGAAGTTTGGATTAGAAATCTAATCAAGAAGAACGATGATGTGATATGCAAGATCATTAATCTGATTAGTGACATTGTGTGGTTTCAACGAAATCGGAGTTTTTTTTGCCTAACTAACCTTATTTATGAAACTAAATCCCAAAATAACACTCTTTCGAAACTAATTTCAAAACTAATACTCCTATATACATGCTAGAGCCACATTATAAATTACAAGAATTCTTGGACTAAAATTTAAATAGCATTATACCCATAAATTTTCGTATATTCCGATTAGACCATTAATTTACCAACTAATAAATTAAAGAGATCCCAGAGTCTGGAGGTACGCTTTTGCGGGGCTGAAGAGGCTCCAGCATTTACAACATCAATTAACTTCAGAAGCAGAAGCTCAAATCAGAAGCAGAAAAAAACCTGCCATCAACAAAATTAGTAGAAGCTCAAATCTTCCTCCTCGAATTGAGAAAATCGCGGAACACCGCCATTGTTTTCAGATCCCGAAAAGATTCTCGAGGCTCTTGAGGATAGATTCGGGCTCATTTTCGACACTCATGAGAAACTCTAAAAATCTCCCCATCATCTGAAGAACAAACAAAAGTCATATAATTCAACGGAAATCCACGAAGCTAGCGGATGTAAAATCACGGCGTCGGGCCCCTATTGGCGGAAGCTGATCCCTAATGGAAATCTGGACCTCCATTCTTATATCCGTGGTTCCAAGAATCTTTCATGAAGTCAGCTTGAACAAGAAGAGAATCCTTGTCATTGCCCGCTTCTTCCAGAACTTTGCACTACTAGGGAGACCCCCCATAGGCACCGGTTTATAGCAGCGTTTACCAAAGTCGGTGCTGGATTCCACAATAAGCAGTGGTTTTAATCATTAGCATCGGTTTATAGCAGCGCTTCACCAAAACCGGTGCTGGATTCCACAATAAGTAGTGATATTAATCATTAGCATCGGTTTATAGCAGCGTTTTACCAATATCGGTGCTGGATTCCACAATAAGCAGCGGTTTTAATCATTAGCATCGGTGCACCGCTACTAGAAGGAATTTTTGTGGATCGGTTACATTGTTCCTAAAATTTATTTTAACAAATTTATAGCAGCGGGTTCATCTTATACAGCATAGCACAACTGGTACAAGGAATTTTCATGAAACAAATATAAACCGCTACAAAGATATTTTTTGACATCATGAAACAAATATGCAGCAGCAGTAACAAAAAAATTTATCTATCTTAAGAATCCCAATATTATTAAAAAAATAATCCTTTATTATATTCCTTTATGTATTATATGAATCCCAATATTATTAAAAGCATTATCCTTTATAATATTCTTTTATGTATTTTATGAATCCCAATATTATTAAAAATATTATCCTTTACTATATTCTAAATTAGAGGAAACATAATTTTAGTTAATTATCTATAATTATATATTAAATGATAATAGTTATTATTTTATAATAAAGAAAACAAAACCAAGGCATCGTTTCATGTCATCCTTTGAGCATGTACTGATCTCGTTTGTAATTTCACATTTTGTTAAGCATAGATAATTTTCTCATATATATGAGTCTTAGTGCTAACACCCGTCTTCTTTTGGTTTTTGCCAGAAAATCCAACCTTTCGATGACGATTTCTTGAGGGACAACTCTGGAGTAGGAGATATTATTTTCAATGGTTTGATGAAGAAGAATCCTGACGAGTGATGATAAAGAAGCAGATGATGAAGAGTTTGATGATCGAACTAGTGATTTCGGATAATGAATAAGAGATTTTTGATGATGATGATGAAGGCAGGAGGGTTTCAAGATGAATACTTATGCAGATGAGATTTCAAGATGAATTTTGTGGATTTGCTTAAGGAGGAAGGAAAAAGTGAGAAAGTATAGAACTTTTAAGGTGAATTTGTAAAAAGTAGAAAGTATAGGATTTTTAGATTAAATTTGTAAGTAAAAAAACTTTGTAGGCTTGATTTGTTAATATATAAAAGTATTGGATTGTTTTGCAAATATAAAAGTTTTGATAGTCAATTTGCAAATGAGAAAGTTACGGGGACTAAAATTGTTACTAATCTAGCAGTGGTTGGCGTAATTCAGGCGGTGCTATATTTTACCGGTGCTAGAGAAATCTAGTAGCGTTTTAATGCACCGGTTTAAAGCCGTTGCTTGTCAGGATTAAAGTAGCAGCGGTACAAAAACCGCTGCTAGGAAAAGTCCAAACCTAACACCTCTATACATACGCACCGGCCATAATTTGGCCTTAAAACCACTGCTTGAGGGGTCAAAAACCGGTGCACATGGGGGTTCTCCTAGTAGTGTTGGTTAGAACTTGCTCTCTTTGTTCCTCGGATATAAACTGTCATGTCAAGTCACGCAAGACATCCAGCATATCATTAAAAGTCACCTTCCCATGACCCGAATCATAAATCTTAAAAATGAATTCGACTTTCTGCTGCAAGCTTAAGGTTGCACGAGAGCTAAACGCGGACAAGAAAGAGACAAACTCCTTAAAATTCAGACCCTCAAGCATCCTCAGTAGTCTCTGGGAAAGTGGGTTGACGGCAGTGGCGGAACCAGAAAATATAACTGGTGGGGGCTAATAAACATGAAATAGTTGACCTTATGTTTGCATATTACGCTGTAAAATTTTTAATATTTTAATACTGATCTATAAAGTAGTACTATAATTAAATTATATGATAAATTTTTTATTTTAATTTTAAAAAATTTGTGCTGTCTAAAATAGATGTTTACGAATATATAAAGTATGATAATATATAATCAAAATTTACGAATTCTGCTTGACTTAAATAACTTTTTAAGTAATTATTAATAATACTTGACATTTCTTTTACCTTTAAACGGCACGATATAGAGAAGATATAGAAGATTTAATGTACTTTGAAAAGATTGTTAATATAAAAAGAGAACAAAAATAGATTTAAAAATATATATAACGAAGTTAACAAAAGAAACACATGCGTGTTCACACGAGAATGAAGGAAACACTTTGATAATGTATAGAATAAATAATGACAAAAAGAAAGAAGTGAAAAACAGTTTAAAATGAAAGTGGGGACGCGGTCAGACTTCACCTTCAATTAATCTAGTAGGAAAAAGACAAAACGCAAAGAAATCCTTCTTGCGCCTGCAACTCTGCCGGAAAAAATGGTGGGTGCTAATCCTCACCGGAAAGCCAAATTTTGCACACTCCAGTACTAATATTCAGCTATATTTATATCTCTGGTGGGTGCTGAAGCCTACACCAGCCCCCACCTGGTCCCGCCTCTGGTTGACGGCGAATTCGGGCACAGAGACATGAATTCATCGGCGGCAATGAAGCCACTGCCATTGCGATCCAGCTGGCAGAATCTGTGGTACAAGGAAAGTTTGCAGTGCTCTTGAGGTGTTATTGCAGTGCTCTTGGACTTCTTCAATGTCGTACTATGTGATCATAGACGAGGAATTGCCTACGGATTTCTCTCTTCTTGCGATCTGGACCTAGCCATGAACTGTATTCCAGTGCTCCTGAACCAGAGGTCAAAATGGAAATGTGAGAAATTCGGTCGTAAGCCCAAGTCGTGTGAAACCAAGGAGTCACATTGCGGAGGGTGGTGCTCCGGCGGCGGCCATGAAGTTGACTGCATCCCCATCGGGTATAGGTTACTGACTTACTGCTATGCCATGGAATATATCTCTTTGTTTATTGCCTTGCTTTTGCTTTGGCTAATCAAGAAAATTAACCCCCATTATTTTGATCATCACTATCACCTGAATTAACCAACATTTTGGCTTCTCCATTACCGTCTTTGTGATGATTGTCTTTTAATTAAAGGGGAAGACGAAAGCTCTTTCTTTGTTATTTGGTAAATTTGTGGGTCTAATATGAATTTACGAAATTTTATGGGTGTAATACTAATTAAATTTTAGTCCAAGAGTTATTATAATTTATAATATAGCTCTAGCACATTTATAGGAGTATTAGTTTTGGAATTAGTTTCGAAAGAGTGTTATTTTGGGATTTAGTTTCAGAAATAAGGTTATTTATGCAAAAAAAAAAAAAAAACTCAACGAAATCGTGCCCTTTTTTTCTGGAGGCTTAAAAATCAACCTCGGGAGTAGGCTACCTCCCTTACGTGTTTGCTTTTCATTAATCCATTTCTATTTCCGAACAAATTATTATTTACCAATTTTAATCTCACAATAAGCTACGTGAGTTTACGCGTTGTACTTTATTAAAATACGATAAGTACTTTTACTTTTCAAAAATTAGAGTACAATCTAGTTTGAAAAGGTAAATAATATATAATAAAATGTTTAAATTATATAATTAATATTTTTATTTTTTATAGCGTGTATTATCAAATGAGACCAATACATTTAAACAAACCAGTAAAAACGGTATATCGCAAATTAATTATGGTATAATTAATATATGTTAGTACATTTACCGAGTAAATAATGATTAATTCTACAATTATTACTACAATTACCAACGTAAGATTAGTTATTTCAATGGAATCTCATGGCGGTTATCGAGTGGTTAAAAAATCGATTTACATTTACATTATATAAAATTTATTTTACAATTAGTAACTTTTGATAGCGCGTAGGAAATTATTTTACATAATTAAATTTATTGCACTCGCCCTCATGCACAAGGTGACACGCTGGGGGAGGTAGTCCACCCACAAGGTAACTTTTTGATTTTCCTTTTTTTCTCCAAATTTCGTTATCCACAAAACGAGTGTGGTTAGTGTCTTTTTATATAATCATGATACATTAAATAATTCAATTAAAATTTCAATTTAATATATTTTAGTTTTGTTGCAAAATTAATTATTTCATTTGAGTCCAGTTATGTGCAGATGCAATTAACATAATGCATCTAAATCCAGACGCAACAGACCTTTCTCTCTCCGAAAAAAACCCCTAGAGTTTAACGGTGAAGAGAACGACGATACCTGCAATTTTCGCACGGTTTTCATGGCAAACTCTGTGATAACGGCCGAATCTTGAAGATGACTGACACAGACGTGATCGCAACGCTGTACGCTGGGGTTTAGCTCACGGAGGAGGACCCCAGCGGTGGGCTCCGACGATGGATCACAGGAAACTATTGATCGGGAAGTTGATGTCGCCGAGGAGGATACCGGCGGCGGATGTGCAAGCTTGCTTCGGTAGGGCATGGCGGCTACCAACGGAGTTGAAGGTAAAAACCCTAGCGGATAATATTTTTCAATTTGCCTTTCCGAATATTGGTGCGAGGAACAGAGTGATGGAGACGCAGCCGTGGCTCCTCGAAAACAATCTCCTCATGCTGCAAGAATCACGAGGAGATGATGTGCCGATGGATGTGGTTTTTGATCGGGTTCCATTTTGGATTATCGCTCATAAGCCAACTCAGGACCAGATGAATTTGGAGACAGCACGAGGCATCGAAAACGCGATCGGGAGGTTTATCGATGTGGAGAAGGATGTCGACGTGGAGCTTGTTGGGAAATTTCTCAGGATTCGATGCGAAATCGACGTGATGAAACCCCAGAAAAGGGTGCAGATTCCACCCGGGGCTTCAATCATGCTGATATTGCAATATGAAAAGCTTCCCAATTTTTGTGAATATTGTGGGATTATTGGTCATTTAGTCGGAAGCTGCTCGGTGAGGTGGGAGGCGCCGTCGGAGATGAGAAATTCTGTTAATTATACGAAAGGGATGCGCCTCAAACCGAGGCGGAACCCTTTTCCGAACAATCGTGGCCAGTGGGAGCAGCCGCGGGGCCGGTGGAATGAACAACAGCAGCCTCGTGCAGGGAGAGATCGTGCGGGGAATAAGGACAGTGCGGCGAATGAACGTTCAGGGCAAGAGGATCGTGCGGGGATGATGGTTGATAGTGCGGGGAGGACTGTGACAAATCAAGCCGCATGGATGGAGATCGAACCCAGGCCAACGACGGTCGCTGAACTGGTCGGGGATTTTGAAAGTATTGATGTGGAAAGGGCGATAGAGTTACAACGAATAGCTTGGAGAAATATGCGCCCTTTTTCTGAACGACGGGTGCCAGAACAGTTTCGAAAAGAACTGGAGAGGGGAGCGCAAATTACACAGGAAAGCCGGGTTAGGGAAGTTTTGGAACATATCCGATTCAACCTTGAGGAGGGAAAGCCACAGTCGTCGGAGATTGAGCTGCTGACGGACCAGGCGGCATCACCACTCATGACAGAAGACGAAGAAGCTGCATTAAGGAACCCGGAGGACAACGAGCTGATGTGTGTCGAGCCGGACGGGGGAGTCATTGAACCACCAGGGCTGGTCCATGATGCGCAGGTGCTCAGGATAGATGATGATGAGACCATGCTGATGCGAAACCAAGGGGAACATCAGGGGGATAGCAATCCGCAAAGTGGGTGGTGTTTATGAGATTCTCTGCCTCCGCGACAGTGGTGGTGACACCACCGAGAAATCATAGGCCAGCGGCACAGCTTGTGTCACCACTTAGCCCATTTTTTGTACCAGTTCAGGTGGAAATGGATACTTCGGCGAGGTTGTTGGAGAAACAGGTCAGTAAGATGGTGAAAAATAGAGCGAAGCCGGGAGCTGGACGCGGGACGAGAGGGAGAGGTTGTGGGCGTGGTAGAGCTAACACAGAAGCTACGGGGCTTGGGGGAATGATACTCGAGGCACTAGTGCAAATCATGTGATTTACGGCAGGTAATTACGGCAGTTCCGCAAAACACCCAGGAACCGCCGTAACTGTGTACATCTTTCGAGTTCGAAAGTCAAATTCGGTCGTTTTTATTGCCCTAGTTTTCTGGGTACTAATTAACGGCGGTTCCTTACATATTTCATGGCGTTCGGTAATAACCGCCGTACTGTGAAACTACATACGATATCGTAGGTTTGTTAATATGTATCTACGATATCGCAAACAAATATGTTGCTTCTTACGATTTCGTAACTAGTTTGTTTTTACTAAAGTTGGATGAAACGAATCTTGAGTCGAGTTCGAACAACATTGACCTGTCCAAATTGTATACTAATATAACAGCTACGATATCTTAACACAAACATTATGTGTTGATATCGAAAATGTACTCGCCCAGAACCCTGTGTCAATAGACGAACGGACATACGATATCGTATCGTATGTACTATAATCGTTCGATATCGAAAGTCCTGTGTCAGTAGACGAACGGACTAAAAATATCTCATGTCTAACTTGTTGTTTTCTCCGTCCAACTAATGACATGGGGACCACAACTTGTTGTTTTCTCCGTCCAATTAAACACATATGTGATCACAACCATCTTTTTCAGTTAAACCTTTTGTTTTCTTCCTTCTTCCTCCTCTCGTTGGTTTTTTTTTTCATATTATGGCGGGCAGTAGCAATTTATCCCCTGCTGAACAAAGAAGGATCTCAATGGAAGTAAGGATTGCAAAGTTGAGGACTGATAGGATGAGAGGTATTAATTAATACTCAACATTGTGCTGGATCTTCAATGATTTTACATTTTTTGGTTACACACTTCATTATTACTAATTTGAATCTTGTATGCAATATATAGAGTGGGAAGACGTTGTTGAACCTGAGCAACGCCGCAAACTGGACTTCTTGAAAAATCAATTTGAATACCTTTTTCCTCGGATTGGGGCAGCACGAATTCCGTGGGATGATTCGTACATAATCTTAGAATCTCAAAAGGAGTTTGACAAAGAATACACTCGTGGTGTAGTAAGTTATTCCCTCAATTATTCTTTTATGAAATTGTCTTCAATATTAATCATATATACAATTGTAAAGATCAAATTATGGGGATGTTGTTTTACTTATTGATATAATTTATGATATTAGAAAAAAATTGAGTTGATGCGCCGTGCGGTTGAGAAAGGGCTGATTAGGGCGGAGAAAGAAATTAGGGAGACACATGAAGCTAAGGAAGAAATTATCAGACTAGGCAGACAACATTTCATTGGAGTTACTGTGGATCCATCAGAACCAGAGTACACTATGGAAAGTTTTTTGTACTGGGACATTTCTGCAGAATCCTGTTCAAGTTCAACAGGTGAAGGATGGTCTTCAGAAGCTGAAGAAGATTGAATTTGAATGCTTTATCTATTCATCACATTTGATCATGTAATAGTTATGTGCACGAAAGAATGTTTCGACTTCGCTTCGTTTATAAAGTAGTCCTTCGATATCGCACTTATTACTCGTGATGGTTGCGATATCGTAACGAGTTGGTTTTTAATAAAGTTTCATGAAACGAAATTTTACTGCTCATTTGGTCATACAAGACTAACCTTACGAGATCGAAAGACTACCCGTAAATGTTGTCGAACTCGAAAGAGTGCGTGGTCTTGAATCAGCAAGCATACCCTATACGTAGTTCATTTGTTTGATGGATAGTTTTTTAACTTACTGCATGCTGGATAGATAAATATCGTAATGTTTTGCATGAAAATCTTCCAGAAAACATATTTGAATTCATAAACATGAATAACAATTGCATACATTGATAATTCGTTAGGAGTGAAAAGAACAAGGACAGTGTCAATACATAGAATAAAACAAGAGTAGTGACAATCTCGTAAGATAAAGAAAACAAGAGTAGAAGTGTAGAAATAGCCTAGAGGCGGGACAATGTCAACTAAGACAATGAACATCTAAGGTTTGGGGAAAAAATCATCCTCATTTGCCGGTTCAAGATAAACAAAGTTTTCTTCATCATCAATGGTGTCACCATCTCTAATCCAACCATAGCAAGGTTTTCGTATCTTCTTAATCGGTAGTGATGGTTGTGGTTGTACAAGAACACCATCATCCTCACCATCATCCTCATCACTGTTGTCTGCATCATCTTCTGTTACAGATAGTGATAGCAAGGTAGAAGAGGTTTCACCAATATCGTCTCCATCTGTGATTGGTTGCATCGGCTCAACACTCTGTCAAAACACATTCACATATGAGCAATAACAAGGAGATTCAGAATTTATATCATAACAAATCAAAAACCATGAATGTGCTTATAAGTTGAATTTACAAGATTTGAAAGTAATATTCAAGCCCAAAAAATATTGTAAGTTTCCTCATCAACTATCAATCTCATAACATCAATATGGATTCCATAAGCCAAGGGTTACAAAAGATCTAATCAAATATTGACTCCATAAGCTCTAATCAAAAGTTTACCTCTTTCGATATTGAATCTTCATCAGGCTCGTTGAACTTGGGGGTAACAACAACCTCTTCGTTGGCAGTGATAGGGACAATGTCAGCATGATTACTATCCATGGTCGAATTGATGATGTTCTTGTAGATTACTAGAGATTTTCTTGTTATTTCCGCTTTAGGGTTTATGAGATAAGGGGGCTGGATGATTTTTTATTTGGGCCGTTATGTTTCTATATATAGATTTTTGTCTTTCGATATCGTAACGGAATTCGGCCAAAATACAGGGATTGTAGTCGATATGCGATACGATATCGTAGAAAGCATTTTACATATATTCGAGTTTGAATCGTTCATCGCTAGTTCTTTAAAATATATACGAATTTGAATTCGAAATCGAATAGGTATATTAAGTTCCCTACGAGTTCGTATGACCTACGGGATCTTCCTTAAAAACCACATTTTTTCTCAAAAAGTTAGAAGTTTAGCTATTTGAGCTTGTGGGCTGTTTCTTAAAACCAATCATTCTCATTTTGAAGGTCATTCCAAGGCATTCAAGGCATTTGTTTGTGATTTGCTCCCACTTACGAGTTACACGAAGGTTTGAATTTACGGCTTCTATATGACTTTGTTCATTTATTAATTCATACGATTTATTAATATTTTTTTATGATTATATAGGAGTTTGTTATAGAAATTCCGTTTGGGTTAGACATTGTGGGACGTTGTTGATATGGATCGAGTTGAAGTTATAAGGCAAAATAATAGATTGTCCGTCGAGTATAGTGAGTTGATTGAAGAATTTATTAATGTGGCTTTTGAGGATGCAAATAGCAACGGGGTTGAGGCTGTTAGATGTCCATGCAAAGATTGCAAAAACAATGCTTATTTTGATGACGGAATGGTTATACGTGAACATTTGATTTGTCGTGGTTTTGACCCAAACTATACGCATTGGATATGGCATGGTGAAGTTGAAGTTGACATGGATATGCCCGATATCGAAATTGGTAGTCAAAATATGGAATATGATGATGATCTAGGAGAATTGGTGTACGATGTTGCTAGGGAATTTGTGGGAAAGCCTAGCGTTTTAGCGGCAATGTTGAATGATAAAGAGACACCATTATACAAGGGGTCTAGGCATTGTATTATGGCTGCAACATTGTTGATGATGAATTTGAAGGCAAGACATGGGATTACCGATAAAGGGATGAGTGAGTTGTTCGAGGTTGTGAAAGAATTGCTACCCGTAGGTAATTTGTTGCCCAATAGAGTATATGACGCGAAAAAAATATTGTGTCCAATGGGGATGGAATTGGAGAAGATACATGCATGCCCTAATGATTGTATGTTGTTTAGGTCGATGGAGGAAAAAAAATTGAACAGTTGCCTAGTTTGTGGGGAGTCTCGATACAAAGCCAAGGAGAAAGAATCAATTAATGTTGGGGATGAAGACAGTACATTTAGCGATAAGAAAACACCCGCAAAAGTTATGTGGTATCTCCCAATTGTGCCCAGACTAAAAAGGTTGTTTGCAAACCCCGATGATGCTAAATTGTTTACGTGGCATGCAGAAAGGGAGCGAGTGGGGGATGACATTATTAGTCATGCATCCGATGGAGAACAATGGAAAAAAATGGATGAATTGTATCCTGAATTTGGAACCGAAGACAGAAACCTCCGCTTAGGGTTATCAACAGATGGTATGAATCCTTTTGGGAATTTGTCTAGCACACACAGTTCATGGCCTGTGATGTTGGTGATTTATAATCTACCATCTTGGTTGATGATGAAAAGAAAATATGTGTTGTTATCTATGTTGATTTCAGGGCCTAAACAACCCGGTAATGACATTGATGTATACTTGGAGCCACTTATTGAAGATTTGAAGTCTTTGTTCAACCCGGGAGTGTGGATAGCCGACGGGAGTTGCGGGGATGAGAAATTTCAATTAAAAGCGATGTTGATGTGGACCATTAATGATTTTCCGGCTTTGGGCAATTTAAAGGGTTATTCTGTGAAAGGTCATCTTGCATGTCCTGTTTGTGAGAAAAATACAAGCCATACTCAATTGAAAAATGGTGGGAAAACAGTTTATCTAGGTCATCGACGATTCCTACCTGTAAATCATCCATGGAGGTTTGCGAAGAAATGGTTCAATGGCAAAGTTGAGACCGATCCAGAACCTATCCCACCGACCGGCATTGAAATACTTGCAAATATGGAGACATTGAGACATGTGTACGGGAAAAAGGAGAAGGTAGCCAAAAATAGTGGTAATTGGAAAAAGAGGTCAATTTTTTTCAACTTGCCATATTGGAAGTAACACATTGTCTAGATGTCATGCACATTGAAAAGAATGTATGTGACGCGTTGGTAGGAACACTTTTGAACACCGAGGGGAAAACAAAAGATGGGTTGAAGTCACGACAAGATTTGGTGAGTTTAGGTATAAGACCCTCACTTGCACCCGTGGAGGAAGGGGACAAAACTTACTTACCACCGGCGTGTTATACAATGTCGACAAAAGAGAAGGAGAGTTTTTGTAGGACGTTAAAGTCGGTCAAAGTTCCTACGGGGTATTCTTCCAATATAAGGTCTTGTGTCCAAATGAAGGAACTTAAGCTAGCCGGTATGAAGTCACATGATTGCCACAATTTGATGCAAGAGTTGAATGTCATAGCCATTAGAGGTTGTCTCCCGACGCACGTGAGGTCCGCAATAACCAAGCTTTGCTATTTTTTTAAGGCTATTTGTCGAAAAAGTCTCAGTCATCGGAGGTTAGACAAGTTGCAAAGATTGGTGATCGAAGTATCGTGTCGCTTGGAGATGTACTTTCCTCCATCTTTTTTCGATATAATGGTTCACTTGATTGTCCATTTAGTGCGTGAGATCAAAATTTGTGGCCCTGTGTTTCTACGTTGGATGTATCCATTTGAACGGTATATGAAGATCTTCAAGTTGTTTGTGAAAAACCGTTATCGCCCAGACGCAAGTATAGTGCAACGCTATGTGGCCGAAGAGGTAATTGAGTTTTGTAACAACTACTTAAAAGATGTTGATACAATTGGGGTTCCAAGTTCTAGGCATGAAAGTCGGTTGGAAGGTCACGGTTTGAGGCACAGGTTCTTGTTTAGTCCATCAGCTGATGATCTTGTTAAAGCTCATATTTATGTTCTTCGGAATCATAAAGAAATTGCCCCCTACGTTGAACAACACATGAAGGAAATAGTGGAGGACAATGGTAGTTTAACCGATGAGGTTGTGCTTGAGGAACACAATCGAACATTTGCAAGTTGGCTTCAAACACATGTTCAAAGTGGAGAGCATTCGGAAACTGTCAAATGGCTATCTCGGCGACCTCTCGGTACGGTCCAATCATTTGGTGGATATGATATTAATGGATATACATTTGGAACAAAAGAGATGGATGACAATGGAGCTTCACAAAATAGTGGAGTCTCAAATATTTCGGAGACGTTGGATGGTGACGGCTTGAAGAAAACTTTGTTCTTCGGAACTATAACCGATATTTGGGAACTTGATTACGTAAAGTTGAGAATTGCAATTTTTAAATGCAATTGGGTCGATGAAAAGCGGGGTATTAGGCGAGAGGTTGGAGGAATGACTCATGTTGATCGTGCTCGCCAAGGTTCTCAAAATGATCCTTTCATTTTGGCCGTCCAAGCCGACCAAGTGTTTTATGTTAAAGATCCCGTTGATCCTCGTTGGGATGTAGTGGTGAACGGGAAGAAAACTTTTGTTGACGATGCCTTTACAGAAGGTGATGTTTTAGTTGAGGAAAATACTCCTTCGGAATACCTAGTGGATGAAGAGAACCTTTTAGAAGATGAAGCTAGTTTGAAGCGTTATATGGCTCGGGTTGATCATGACGAAGGCTTGTGGGTAACTAGCACCGGAAAGGTATCTAAGAGGAAGAGAAAGAAGGCCACCAAGAAGAAGTAGATGTCACATTTATCTTTTCATCACATTTGATCATGTAATAGCTATGTGGACGAAAGACATTGTCGAACTCGCTTGGTTTATTATGGAAGCTTTCGATATCGATTATATATTTCTACATACTGTTACGAAATCGTATGCAATGATAAACCCATGTGCGAGTTCGAATCTAATTTCGACACAAATAACAAAATACCACGATAGTATTATAGATATCGAAAACTGTATGTCAGACATATTCGAATTCGTTTGTTGATTCTACTTAGTCCCTGCCAAACATGTCGATAAATCCTTCGAACTCGTGTTTTACTAAGTCATACATACGAGTTCGAATAGGTAACATCCCAACGTTACGATATCGAATCAGTAGTCGTGACGCCTTGAATTCTGCTATTGGTGCATTGAATTTGGAAAGGTTCAATGTGAAGTCTAAGAGACCAACACATTGAACCTTGCAGAGTTGTCCCTATGTTCAACATTGTAATTAAGATTTCATTTACTAGTCCCTTAAATACAAGGGGTCCGCTATCCTCCTATAAGCTCTATATATACTTTGCAAATGTTGAACTCTATCAAACCACTCTCATACCCACTTCTTCCTTCCCAGGATTTCAAATGGCTGCCAATGGTGATCTTACTCCAGCTGCACAAAGGATGGTGAAATTGGAAGAAGATGTTGCAAGGATGCGGAGAGAGAAGATGACAGGTACAATTTGTAGTTAATAAATATCGCTTCCTAATTTGTAATTTTTTCCACACGTTTGACACATATTTCTTCACTGTTTTTGTAGAATGGACTCACGTGGAGGCGAGAATGCGTCGCCAATGGGAGTACAAGAGAGATGACTTCGAGAGGCAATTTCAATTGTTCGGTTGGGCAACATTTTATGCCCTAGATGGTGTCCGTCCAGTCGTCATTTTGACTAGGACATTGTTTGAAAAACATTTTGCTCAAGGCCAAGTAAGTTCTATGTTTTGTAGTTTAAAAATTAATATGTATACTAATAATTTTGTACAAGTACTTAATCAATTTCAAATTTGCAGCGAAGGATCTTAAAAATTCGCCGTGCTCTAGAACGTGGCATAAACAGGGCGGAGAGGGAGCTACGAGAAGATCATCGTAGGTTTGAAGAACGTGTTCTAGAGTTTGGAGAGGACGCTGTCCATGCCGGTTTATTGGTTGAGCATCCAAGAAGGCATAACACTGGATACATGGTGATGGTGGACATTTCGGATGAAGAAGCCGAACCATCAAACAATTAAAAAATTAGTTTCAACATTGTACTAATTTATTTTATGTTAATTTGTAATTGGAGTAATATCTCCTTTTATATTTAATAAAATAAAATTTCATGTTGATTACTATTCATTGAATTTATTTTATTTATATTAGATGTCATTTTAAACAGATAAAAGGTTATTGTACTATGTTCTACCAATCCATTTGATATCGAAGCCAGTTTTAAATCGTATGCGATATCGAAAAGTAAATTCACTTAATCACAGGCTTAGTCGAAACAAAAAGCAAAAGCACTGCTAAAGCACTGCTCTTCCTAGCGATTCAATATTCGATATCGTAGGGGTATAATATATGCCTACGATATCGAATAAGGTTACTCAAGCGATATCGTATAGCGATGTTTATCTCTTACGACTTCGAAGGTATAGTCGACTGTTACAGATCACAACATTAAAACAACACCATTCCGTGGAATTGACCAAGTCATTTAAATCATGACTCATAATTTGTGCTGGGAATAAAGGGAAATCAAATATGAATTGATAACTTGAAACAATAATTCATAAAATCATTCAATTTCAAATCCTAATATTACATATAAAATTCAGTGGGACTCAAACTATGTAAAATTCAGGAAATTAAATTATAATGTTTTTCATCACATCTTCATCATCATCATCAACGCCCTGATTTGTGTCATGGCCTAACTGATCATCTTGATTCCCGGCCTCGTTAACGACAATGGCATCTGAAGGTAAGGGCTCCACATTGTCATATTCTTTCTCTGCCTCAAGCTTCTGTTCTGTGAGGACATTTTGCTCAACCTCATGGTTTGCCTCAACCTCATGCTCAGCAGGGATATCTTTCTCAACTTCATGCTCATCATTGACATTTTCCTTATCCAGCTCGGCCTCAGCAGTTATAGGTTCTTTCTCAAGCTCCTGATCGGCATTGACAGCTTCTCTTCCTTGATTGGGATGAGCATTAACATCATCCATCTCCTGTTGTGGCTCAACGAGGTCATTGGAAGACCGGGGCTCGGCATTGGCTTGTTGTCCGTGAGAGGGCGAAGGATGATCTTGTAGGACACTCATTAGCATTCTCATTCTTTTCCTGTCATACCATATCTGCTGTCGCCCCTTCATTATAGCTTTTCTGACCCTTAACATTTTGCCTTGGACCCTCTTGAAAAATGCATCGCCACCCTCTGCAACAAAATCATTAGCTCAGTTAAATATCATACCAATAACATAAGAATGAGTATAATGAGTACAAAGCGTTTAAATTACCTTCTTCCCGCTGTTCGGTATTTGGGGGTGCATTTTTAACCCAAGTCCCTTCAACAAGACTCCAATTCTTCTTTGTAAAATATCTCTCCTCATAGAATTTACAAGGTTTTGGAGCAGAGGTGGAAGAAAATTGGAAATTTTCATCCGTTTTCAAAAGGCGGGCGATGAGATTACCATAAGGCAAGCATGTAACTAGCTTTCCTTTCCTAGCCACGATATCCATGTGACTCATGATGGTATGGCCGACATTAAATGGTTTCTTCTCCATGATGTAAAAATACGTCAACAAGCTACTATAAGTGGCCTCCGTTTCCTTACCTCCCTTTGGTACCACATGCCTAGAGACCATATCAAAAACTATTCGCTCAAAAGGGGGTAGGTCAGCTATATTATAATCGCTAGCTTTCTTGGCATCGTTTAGAGGCATACCAAAATACTTATGAGCCATTTCCCTATGGTTGAGCCTATTGGGTCCTTCGTTCGTCGGCCATCTACCACTAGCATAAACCCTAGCTAGTATTTCACCTTTATACCGAACTTCAAGAAGCTTATGGAACAAAGATGGGGTTACGTGATAATCAATCCCATTAACCTTTATTGTAAACCCACTATCCTCATGGTCAGTCCAATTAGCGTAAAATTGACAAGTTTCATCAAAATATGAATCTTCATTCAAAGTAAACAACTCAGTTAGTTGCTGGTCATTAAATAGTTTCATGATCTCAGTCAATCCTAAATGTTGCATCTTATTGAAATCAAGAACATAACATGTCATCAAATTAGAACCCTTAATCAAACTCCTATACTTTACAAAGGCTGCTTGACTTACAAATTTCTTCTTCTCAAACCTTTGATAGGGTGCCCTCCTTGCTGCCCACTTCCTTTTCGTACCCCCACCGGCCATACTTGAAAATAAATGAAGTTCGGTGAAGAAAATTTGGGGGAGAATTTGAGCGTAAGTTTAAAGTTCTTCGCGATTTGGGGGTTTTAGTTCTTCCCCCCGTTTTTTTTTTATTTATATGCAGACATCTTTCGAACTCGTAGCCAATCAATACATAGGTTTCGATATCGTATCGGGAGACCCAATGCCAAAAACGCTGCCGTTTAAGAAGTCGAAGTAAGTTCTCGAGTTCGAACTTGTACTTGGAGTATTTCATATGAAAATTCAAATAAAGTGACGTGTCCCCTCTTTTATCGAAATACATACAATTTGTGAATCGTTTCTCGAACTCGTTAGGACTACAAACCATGGTTGCGATATCGTATCGTATATCGATAAATCAAGGGGTTGACAAATCAAGACGATGTCGTTTTGATAAACGAACTACAGTTTCGAAATCGAAAAGGTACTTAGTGAATTTAAACAAGGTTTTCCCGCGTGACGTCCCGACTTACGTTACGATATCGTAGAAAGCTTCCTACATTGATACGACATCGTGTCTAAGCTCGTCTTTATCTCTGTTCCCAAGACGATTACTCCTACGATATCGTGTACACCAGATATACGTCGTATCGATATCGTACTATGTAAAATAAACTGTTACGAATTCGAATGCAAAATCGATCAAAGTTTTTAATTTGAAATTTACATCCATACGAAGTCGTGTCTTAGATCGTCTTTATTTCTGCTATTAAGACGATTATTCATTCGATATCGTGTATATCAAACTTAACCGCTTCGATATCGTCATATCGTTCGCTTAGTCCGTTTCGATATCGTAAGGTTTTGGGATCCATGTTACGACTTCGACAGGAAGATCGGTGACAGTTTTTTAGTTGCTAGTTTTTACCATTATACAATACTTTTTCAACTTCCAAATCATGTTCTAGAATTTATCAAGAAGTAGAAGAGCAAAATGTAACTAAAAGCATGGTTTGTAGAAGCAGAAATGATATTAAATGACAATAAACTTGGATCCATTTCCAAAAACTAAAAGCATAGTTTCAAACTATTACAAAAACACAATAGTCTAACATTATCCATGATGCATAAATAACACAAATAAAAGGTTACACAGATTCATTTTGGGTCTAGGTCTCCAATCTCGAGGAGGACACTCTCATCCAAATTTTCATTGATTTCCTCCGGATTGATTGGTGGATTTGATGGAGCTTGACTTTGTCCATCATCATCGTCAGAGCTGCTGCCGAATTCTGAGGTTTCAGAAGAATCATCTTCTACCCGTGGGCGCTTATTCTTTACAAGCTCACCATCTGAGTCTTCTTCCTCAACGACTTCCTCAGGCTGATCATCTTCGTCACCCTCTCCCTCAAAGTTGTTACCTTCTGAAGTCTCTTCCTCATCATACTCGCTTGAGTCGGAGTCATCCGTACAAGCATCAACATCAAAATCCTCATCAATGTTATAAGTAGCTGCTTCTTCATCGGTCTCCTTAAGGGGCAAACCAAGCATATCGGCCAGCTTGGTGAAGTCTTCACGGTGATACTTCAATTCATTATTGTACAACTCAACCTCCTCCTCTATTTTAACTAGAGTATCGTCCAAGTGTGAATGCCACTTCTGAATTTGCCCTACACATATATTATAAACAAAATAAAGTACAGTTTATGAAAATAAATAACAGAAATTCAAAGACCATGAAATATGCATTACTTACTGGGAGTCAACCGCCGCTTCTTTGGGTCCTTATGTCCATATTTACCATCTTCTTGGATGACCAGCCCTTTTTTGATCAACCATGCATTGTCGTAGTACTCGGACACCTCTGGACGACCTTGAGGTACAACCCCTTCCTTGCGGATCAATGCAGTGATCAAACGACCATATGGGTATGACTTCCCCGTTGAGTTTGCAGCCTTTACCATGTAGTGGAGGATGGCATAACCAGGGTTTATCTTATGCCCCTCCATGATGAAGTAGAAGAGCATGATGTTATGAACCGTGGCTTCACAAGCATGACCACCGGATGGGAAAACATTCAGAGCTATGAACTCGTAAACAAGTCTCTGCTCTAGACTGAGTTCAAGAATGGAGTAGTCGGTCTTAGGTTTTCCTAAATCAGGGGCTGTTACTCGGAAATACTTCTTTGCCACTTTCCGAAGATCAAAAGGTAGCTTAATGTCAATATTTCTTTTAAAGCTTTGTTGGATGAACATGTCATAGGGACCATTCGGATCAGTTCCTCTCAGAAAACTAGAATCAATATAAGGACATCCTATAGCAGCATTGATAGTAAATTGATCAACCAATATGTCCTTACCTCTAACCCTAGTTAAATAGCTATTACCATCCTTTCTCCAGTTTGAATAAAATTGGAGAACTTCTTCATGATAAACATCCTCCTCTAAAGTCAATAATCCATCTAAGTAATGGGGCTTAAACCAATTCAACACATAATCAAATTTAACCTCATCTTCTAGTTGAGATTTTTTGAATACCTTGGTGGAGAGGGTTTTCCTATCAGCCCATTCTTGGTAGCGAAGGGCAGCATCGTCATCGATGAATGTGGGCTTCAACTCAAGATCTACATCCTCTTCCGAGCTTGAGTTTTCAGTTTCCGGTTGTGGCTGTGGAGGGTTCACCGGTGCCTCTCCACCACCAACATTTTCTCCCCGACCCCGGCCTCTACCACGCCGAGTACCATGGCTCTCAACCGCATGTGCAGCCTCATTAATTAATCCAGAGCGGGGTGCTCTTGCACGGCCACCACCGCGGCTGCTCTCCGCCTCATTGGCGGCGGATTCAGTCCGACCACCACGCCCTTGCTTTCGAGTTGCAGGCCTTTCACTTCCTCCTCTTGATCGAACCATGTCCGCCAGCTTGTTAGATGATTTAGGGATTTTGGGGGTTTTTCAAAATTAGGGATTTGAAGAAATTTGGGGGAAAATTTTTATATTCCTAATACCCGTCTTTTTTTTTAAATATAGTGATGGCCTTCGAAGTCGAGTCCAATTTCGCCTGGCTTTCACGGTCAGTTTCGAATTCGAGTCCAATTTCGCCTGGCCTTCGAATTCGAGTCCAACTTCCTTACCCATAGGTTGTATTAAACACATTCGATATCGAAACCTTTAACTTGTCCATTCGATCTCGTAAGCCTATATATTTTGATACATGAGTATGTTCTTTCATTTTAATATTGCGAGCAAAATAAATATAACATTATTATAAATTAATTAACGGATTATATATGAACTTTATATAGTTGAATAGACATATAAAGTTAATAAACATGAGTAATTGAATTATTTATTAAAACTAATATAAATTAGTACAAAGTAATTTGTCTAAAAAATAATCTATATATATGTATGGAACTATAGAATGGTATACAATAGTACAAAAGATTTTAATTTTAAATACCTAAAGTCATAAAATTACATGTGTTTAATACAACCTATATATGACAATATTATATATATGTATACATATGAATAGACAATATAGTACTTTGATACTAACGCATTGTAATTACAAAAAACATTATGAACAATATATATGACATATTACTTGACTAATTGGATCATGGTTTACTTACAAGCATTAGTTATTTGCAATTCAATATAGTCATTTACTCCATAGCATGTACATATATACATGAACGGACAACACAAAACATTAATACTCATCCATGTATTTCTAACTTCCAGTCCAAAAGAACAAATTTGACTAATTAAATTACAATTATTAATAAACAAAGTATACCCCCAATTGATTGGAAACAAATTAGTCACGATTAGCCAATTACTCATAATTATACACATTCATGGTGAACACATTTCTGACCTAATTAATTACTAATCTAACAAATACTACAATTATATAATATAAATCAAGGATCAACGTAAAAAAGATTAACTTTTGACTTGTTAAAAAATACACAAAACCTCAATCATTAGTCATACATATCATAAATGTATACTTACAAATTATACTACTTTCGATATCGTATGTAGTTCTTATAATAGTTACGATATCGTGTATATAATCATAACCACGTCTCGATATCGACAACATGCAATATAAGGCTTACGAATTCGTATCCTGTAGTCCACGCGTTATACTTAAAACCCTAAACAGTGTAATACCCGATGGATACCCACGGAAACCCGGGCTGGAGGTTAAACCCTAAACCCTTATAATGGGTCATACGAACTCGCAATATGGAAATTCCAAACGAAAGTTAGTTACGATTTCGCAAGGTATTTCGACAACCGCATTTAATGCAAGTCAACCGGCGATAGTGCGGGTCAAACCCCCAAAAAACACCACAAAAACCAAAAACTCTCATTCTTTTTCGCATTTATTACTCTCCAAACACCAAAATCTCCCTCCTCTTTTGGTTTTTCCCACCAATTTCATTCTCTAATCCATTCATTTCAATCAAACCAACAAGTTTGTGTTCATCCTTAGCATATCTTATAGATTTATTGTTCAACTATATAAAGACCCATATTCTCATCTATTTCTACACATCCATCAACATATATGCATTGTTAGGACCTCAAGGGTTTGTTAAAGTGTATGGGCTTTGATTAATAGTTATGTTTGGAACACTACAAACACTCTTTTATTGAAATGGATTATTTATAAATTTGTTGCATTTTTCACCTAGGGTTTCCATCTTTTGTCAATATGTTTATGCATTTATTGATATGTTGTGCTATTTAGTGATTGTATTGTGCACGTTTATACTTTATTCATATCCATATAGCATTAATGAGTTTCTATTAACTTTGTTTCATTCTCATTTTTCATGCTTTTGTGAATTACCCTAACTTAGGTACTTATTTATGCTCTTGTGTTAGTAGGACTTTGTCATGGGTAGCAAAAAATGCCAAAGTGATGCTAGTGGGGACAAGAGGCCTAAGAAAACAAAGAAGATAGCAAATGGTGGAGACAAGAGTTCACAAAAAAAGGTTTCGGCAAAACAAAAAGCTAAGGAGTATTGTCGCATTGTACAAAGGCGGTGGAATAACGAGGTAAAGACACCAATGAAATTTGATGCGAAAGGAATTGCTATTTCTAAGGAGCGACCATTGTGGTCGAGTTGGTGTGGAAAAGTCGGGAGAACAAGAGTCGACATTGCAACAAAGACTTGGAAGGAGATTAATCCAGCACAAAGAATGGATTTTTTCAACGATTGTAAGGTACATCGTCTCCATTCCATTGAGTTCATTATTTAAAGTATGAATTTGTATTGTAGTTTTTCTCATATTTTCATATACAATAGGCACCCTTTGAAATTGATGCAATGGATGAAGAAGCCGTGAAGAAGAAGGCTTTGAACATTGTCTCCAAAGCTAGTCGTGAATTCAAGTTTAGATTGGCGAAAGACTATATATACGAGGGAGGGAAAAGAGTTGGTCAACATCCTCTAGTAAAACACAATTATATCCTCCTATCGAGTTGGGAAACATTCAAGCAAAGGTCTCTCGATCATGAAGCCGATGTAAGACATAATTTATTTGTTTTCATTGTCATTCAATCAATGTATTGCTTTTAATATTATTAATGACATAATCTTTATGGAAGGGAACCCGAGAAATGAAGATAAAATGTGCCAAAGCAAATAAACTCTATCACACAATGAGTAGGGCGGGATACTTGGGTCTTGGAGACAAGCTTGATGGTGAGAGCCAAGAGAAGCAATATACCAAGAACCTCGAGGATGGGATGACCACAGAAGAGGCACGGGAGAAGGTTGTACCGTTAAAGATTGATGACATTCCCCGGCATGATATGTTTGTTAGAGGTAGAATGAAGAGCGATAAAACATACACAACTACCGAAGTTCAAGAAGTCGCAAAGAAAGTGGTAAGGCAACATTTTCCCAATTACGATATTGAAAATAATCAAAACAAGTATTATAAATCTATTTTGAAAATTTTATATAGGATGAGATACTCGTTCAAGAGAAGGAAGGCCTTTTTACGCCCGTGGGGAAGATGGATGTATTGGCTAAAGCGGTTGGGAAGGATCATCCCGGGAGGGCAAGGGGGGTTGGTCGTTATTTGACTCAACGAGAGGCTTTTGGGATAACGCGAAGTAACGGAAAAGAGAAGCCTTCGGAACTATACTTGGCTAAGTGGACGATAGAAAGGCAAAAAGAAACAATACTTTCCCAAAATTTGGAGTATGCTTCATTAAGGAAGCAAGTTGATGCCATGGCCCAACAAATGGGGTACGTACATCCACCCGAGGAGAATATTGTAGTTGGTGAGCGTCATCCCTCGTCTAGAGGATCGCATCATATTCCGGTCAATGAAGAGCCTATTGTGGAGGTAAACATTGGACATCTTGAACAAGAGCCAATTCGACCATTGCAACATCAACCCATAGATATTACATCCAAACCTTCCACAATAAAGGTAATTTTTCACCTACTATGTTAATATTCTAAATAAATATTTATTTTGTGTTATTATTAACTTTGCCATTATATTGTTATTAGATTTTGACGTATAAGCTTTTCATTGATTGTGGTCTCAACGAGACCCCTAAACATGTGGCAAATGGAACCTTTGAGGAAAAGATGCGCACACACCATCTCCAAGCTATTCCCATAGGATTTGGTAGAGTTACCATAGGTAGGGCAATAGAGCCAACGGCCCTTTTGCCAATGCCGGAAGGGGAAAAAACTAGGGTTGGGGATATGGTTGGAGGGTATGTTATTTGGCCACGATGGTTGATAGTTGATGGAGGTTCTAATGACATACCCATGAGGAAAAAGGTAGACGAGGTGAAGAAACAAATAATTGCCAATAAATACCCCACCACTTTTGATCCCAATGAATTGTTAAAATTTTTGAACGAACTACCTTATTGGGTAAGGAAGTTACACGAATTCTTAGATCACCAAAACATCAAATCGTTCTATAGGTTCTCCGGTAATGAGAGTGTGTTTGGATTTCGAGCGGATTTGATTATTCCTTTGGGTCATTTCAAAGACATTTGGAATATGGGGGATTTAGACTCAAATATCCTAACACTCCATCAATTGTAAGTTTCCTTATTTTTACCTTTTCATTAAATATCGCGGGTTCTTATTTAATCCTAATTGTTTACATTTACTCTACAAGGAGCATGTATTCCAAGTCTTGTAAAAATGGAAAAGATTGGATTGGTTATCTATGTCCCGAAAGCATGCGCATGGTTGAAGGTTGTGCCCCTACTGCTCAACTTAGTTATCTAACCGCCACACTTCAATTGGAAAACAAGAAAATATTCATAGGGCCCTACAACGGAGGGTACTCATCTTCCTCTATACTTGATATTAAAACTAAAATTTTCGTCTTGACATAATATTATGTTTCCAATTTTTCGATAGGGGTCATTGGAGTTTTATTGCTATGGTACCGGGGCAAAAGAGAGTGTATTGGATTGATTCTCTAAATAATCCTCCACCCAAACCTTTCGCCGATCTTCTTGAGGTGGCTATGCATGATGTTAATCAAAACACTCTTCGTTCTTTTGAGCTCATACAAATAACGGTAAACAATCACATCATTTTATCACCAATTATTATATTTTGTTAAGCTTTCGTTGCATAACTAGCATTCTTGATTTTTGCCCACAACAAAGTACAAGAGGCAAAGACGTAATTGGGAGTCCGGCTACTATACCTTCGTATTTGCCAACAAGTGTGTTGAAAATCTAACGTTGGACAAACTTGATCTTCGTCAAGTAAGTTCAATGTATTCATCACCATATTTTTCATTTCATGATGACTATGAAATCTAACTTGACTTGGAAACTACCTTATTCCAAATCAGATTTTTGAAGATGACCAAACTCCCTACACCATCGCCGACTTAAATGATGCAAGAGATAAGTTAGCTCGCTACCTTGTTTTGGCTCGTAGTAAAGTCATATCCACACCGCTCTTACATAAGAAAAATGTAGTATATATTTGTGTACTGTTAGAAGGAAGGTTGCTTGTGGTGCTGTTAAAATTGTAGATTTCAGTAGAGATTTTTGGAATATGGTAACTGGAAAGAATTTTCTTTCGAACTCGTGTCCAGCATTCGGTTCAGTACGATAATGCATTCGATCTCGTGTCAATGTCGTATATACATTCGATATCGAAACATTTCTCACCCTGAATTTAGCAGAAATTGTTTTCGAGTTCGTGCATTTTCTGTTTCCAGTGTCGATATCGTACCATTTATCGGTCTTGGGACAGGGATGACAGCGGAATGATCTAGCGAGAGCGCCTACTGAATAGTGCCATTCATAAATATAAAGAGTTCGTATAGCCTGAATGAATGTATCGAACTCGTAACTAACTTTTCCAAACAACCGATATCGCACAGGTCACAAAGATCACAAACTGGACACGAGCTCGCAAAATATATTTACAACGAATCGATTTCGTAACATTGGATTTGGAATTAATATTTTCCTAAACCACCTACGAAATCGCAAGATAAGAACCTCTTAAATCGATTTCGTTTCATTATTAGGATTTGACCACTCTCTACGATATCGTGTTTAGTTAAAGTCGACAATGTCGTATCCGAGTTCGTATCTGTGTTCAGTATACTGTCGAACTCGTGTCCGTATAGATGGAATCCCGGAGTTTCTTAAGCAAGTTCGATTTCGAGTAACTACCAACACCCGATGCGACTTCTCTAATATGGTTATATCATTCGATATCGGATCGTATATTACATCTATACGATATCGAAAGCCTAACATTATCGAGTCCACCGGAATTGCATACGAACTCGTCAATATGAGTACTGGGAATGCCATATATAAATACATAGTTACGAGTTCGATTCAACTTTCGCTTCGATTTGATTACGATATCGTAACACCATTAAACTACTTAAGATCTACCTTCGATTTCGTACATAAATGGAGAAACATCTTATGGAATGCACACCTGCGATATCGTAAGACCTTGTGCCGAATTTGACTTACGATATCGAAGGGTCTGTAAATAACACGGCGGTTCTGGGAACCGCCGTAACGGGTTGCGCCATTTACGACACAGCCAGTAACGGCGGTTCCCAGGTGCCTTCGTTGGTACGATGGAACCGCCGTAAAAACATGGTTTCTGCACTAGTGAGGGTGGCGAGGGGACGTCGGCGAAGGAGCCAGGTCCGGTGAAGAGGAAACTGGAGCTGATTGAGATAGTGGACACGGAGGACAGAGATGAAGCGATAGTGAAGAAGACTAGGGTTTGCATGGATAATACTGCCCTTGAGTACAATTCTCTCTCTACACAGGCGGAGACTGGCGAGGCCCAATCCCGCCAGGGGCCTTGAGTCTGCTAAGTTGGAACTGTCTTGGTGGCCTCGGGGACACTAAGACAGTTCAGCAATTGCGCACGATAGTGCGCTTGAAAGCACCTTTACTTATTTTTCTTTGTGAGACGCATTGTTCTAGTTTTGTTATTGATAGGGTTAAAAGTCAGTTAAATTTTGATGGTGTGGTGGTGGATGCCCAAGGTCAGGCTGGGGGCATGGCTTTGTTATGAAATAAAAATATAAAAGTGGAGTTTCAGTATTCGTCGCATTATTACATTTATGTGTTTGCCTACTTTTCCGATGTGAAAGTCGGAGTTACTGAGGTTTACTGTGAACCGAATACAGCGCTTCGTCCACAAGCCTGGATTCAGTTTAGAGAGCTGGCGAGGAATAGTGGTGTTCCTTGGGTTTGCATAGGGGACTTTAATGAGGTCCTTTCTCAGGAGGAGTTTGTAGGAAGGGGCCCGAGACCGAAGGCACAAATCGAGAACTTTCGGGATGCGCTGCGGTTTTGTGGGTTGATGGACATGACTTGTACTGGATATGAGGGCTCAGATTTACTTGAGTTAGGATTCGTCGGAATGTGCCAACAATTTTGGCTAAGCTTGACCGAGCCATTGGGAACCAGGCATTGCTAGATGCTTTTCCGTGGTCGATGAGCTCTACAACGAAGATGCCTTCATCCGATCATATGGCAGTATTAGTCCAACTACGGGCTAGAGACCCTTTGGCGAACCGAACCAGGAAGAAAAGACGGTTCAGGTTTGAGGCATTCTGGGTGAAGTCTGAGAAATGTGAAGTGAAGATCCAGAAGTCTTGGGGTGATGATAACATACACCTGTCAGAGAAGCTGGAGAGATGTGCAGTGGGACTTATGGACTGGAATCGTCTTAAATTCCCAGTTAGTGCAAAGAGGATAGAGGAGTTGAAGAAGCTGATCCACGAGTTGGAGATGAGGATCCTGACGGATACAAGCCATGATGAACTATTTTTGCTCAAGCAATAGTGCAGCTTTATCCAGGAGGCGGAGGAGATAAAATGGAGACAGCGGGCGAAACATCACTGGTACAAGGAGGGTGACAGAAATACCAGGTTATTCCATCGATTCGCAACAAATCGACGGTCGAGGAATCACATCTCAGACCTCAAAGATGTGGCACATGTGTTGCGCTCGAATGATGGGAGTATGGAGAAGATCATTGTAGACTATTTTGGGGGTCTATTCTCGTCTTCGGAGTCGGATAAGAGGAGAACGAGGCAGGTTCTGGAGCGAATACCTCAGAAGGTTACACAGGAAATGGCGGGAAACCTGATCAGGACATACACAGAGGCGGAGGTTTCCAAGGCGGTGAAGCAGATGCATCCTCTCAAGGCCCCCGGGCCAGACGGTATGAGCCCCATTTTCTTTCGGAAATTCTGGCATGTAGTTAAAAAAGATGTAGTTGCATGTGTTTTAGATTTTCTGAGTAAGGGTGACTTACACCCTAGGGTTAATTACACCCATATTGTATTGTTACCAAAAGTTTCGCAACCTGATATTGTATTGGCAAGTGCGGGGCGGATTAGGGGAGCCTATGCTTCCCCTAACGGACCAAGAATCTCTCATCTGTTCTTTGCAGATGATACCATTCTCTTTGGTGAGGCGTCGGAGGAGGAGGCTCATGAGAAGTATCTTGGGCTACCTACTGTCATTGGAAGGAAGAAGGGGGAGATATTCCAGTCCATCAAAGATCGCATCAGGCAGAAGATTGATGGTTGGAATAAGCAGAACTTGTCGAAAGCGGGCAAAGAGATTCCGATAAAGTCTGTTCTACAGGCTATACTGAGTTATACGATGAGTTGTTTCCAACTTCCAGATTATGTGGTGGAGGAGATACTGTTGAGCAATTTCTGGCGGGGGGATCTTCTACGGAGCGGAAGATTCCATGGGTCTTGGAAGAGGATGTCGCGTTCGAAAAGAGCTGGCGGATTGGGCTTTCGAGACCTAGGGGCATTCAATAAAGTGCTCCTAGGGAAGCAGACATGAAGGCTTCTCTCACAGCCAAATTCGCTGCTATCTCAGGTTCTCAAGGCTAAGTACTATAGGAATGTCGACTTGATGACCTCGGAGCTCGGGTCTAGGCCATCTTGGGCCTGGAGGAGTATCCATTGAGCCTTGGGGTTGGTGTAGGGTGGAGCCAGGAGATCGATTGGTTCGGGAAATGGCACATCTATATGTCAGGACCCATGGATACCTTGGCTAGGCAACTTCTGGATCCAGCATCCGCAGGCTATTCCAGGAAACTTGCAGAGGGTGGCTGATCTGATCGATAGGGATACAAGATGGTGGAAGACGCACTTGTTGAACCAGCTTTTCACTCCGGAAGAGGTGGTGAAGATTCTGGAGATACCATTGCGGAACTTGAACTCGTCGGACAAGTGGATATGACACCACACTAAACATGGTGGCTATACAGTTCGGACGGCCTATCACGTGGAGGTGGAAAGCAGGCAACAGAACCAAGCTTCAAACTCAGTGCACGATGAGGCGGCGGCTTTCTGGAAGAGGTTCTGGAAGTTCAGAGTTCCGAAGAGGGCACTTCACTTTGCTTGGAGGTTGTGTAAGGATTCCCTGCCAACGGTGGCGAACCTCAGGAGGAGGGGAGTAGAAGTTTCTTCTACATGTCCACTTTGCTCAGAAAGACAGCTCATATATTCTTCTCGTGTGGCTATGCCAAGTCTGCATGGAGCACGGTGGGGTTACTTGGAAAGGTTTCGGCGGCGGAACAACCCAGAGGAGATGCCTGGTTTCGGAAGCTGCTAAAAGATGAAGATGATGAATTCTGTTCACTAGCGATCATGGTCTGCGACGGTATCTGGTTCCAGCGGAATAAGCAGATAATCGAGCAGTCCCACACAACGTCAACTGTTATGGCCATGGGGGTAGTGGAAAATCTGAGGAGTTACAAGGAGGCCCATCAATGGAGGGAGGAGACGTCGGCTTCATTGTTGCCGAGGACGTTGCTGAGACCGCCAAACCCAGGGATCCATATCAACTTCGATGCTGGTATCCTGAATGGGGACGTGGGAATAGAGGTGGTAGCTATGGGTTCAGATGGAAGCTTTATTCGGGGTGTTGCACAGAGAATCCCGAATATCAGTGATCCGTCTCTCGCAGAAAGCCTTGCTCTAGAGGAAGCCCTCATCCTGGCCGCGGAGATAGACCATCTGGAGATGAAGCTGGTGGGGGGATGCCCTCCACGTAGTGCAGATGATTCACCAGGAGGCAGACTGTTAAGTGCACTGCATGGAGACGATTCAGAGACTTCGAAGTTTGTTAGAGAATAGCAACTATCTAGGCCCCTTCTGGGTTCCTCGTAGTGAGAACTTCATAGCGCACTCTCTAGCTAATTATGCAAAGTCGAGCTCCCTGTTGTACGATTCTTGGGTCACACCCCCAAGTTTCTTGTCATTCATTTCTGGACGATTTCCAGGACCTTGAAATTGAATGAAAGTAATTATTATTTTTCAAAAATAAAAGTATTTAGTGGTGTTCATAAGTTTAACTTAGTTATTTTTGTTAATAGCCAACTAAGGCTATGTCATGAGTTAGTCCAACTAGTATTATTTTTTATATAAAGTTAAGTGATTGTTGGTCAATGAATGTGTAAAGTGAACATAGTTGTTATTAAGGGTTAAGAAATGGATAATTGTAAATTATGAATCTTATATGAGACCGTCATTAATTATATAAGCTTATGATAGGACCATTTTTTTACTTCACATTTTTTATGAGATTAGTTTGTGTTGGTTTCATTAGCCTTTTCTTATTCTACTTTAATTATTCATTTAAAAAATATATTTATTTAATTTTGTAAATATATCTATATAGTTAGTTCAAGTGTTTGTGACATCAGTTCAGTTTTTTTGTACTTTCCTTTGTTTACTTAAATTTTTTAATCCATTTGAGTATCATAAATGAACTTTTGGGATAAAACAAAAGAGTGATTTTAATTTTTAGTCACTACTCTCTTCCAATTTAATAATTTTTTTTGAAGGTCCAATTTAATAATTTTAGTCATCATTCTTTAAGATTAAATTTTTAGTCATCATTCTTTGAAAATATGAATTTTTTTGTCACTTGTTTACTGTAGCACGTTATCTTTCGTATCCGTTCCATTACATTCTATACGGCCCGGAAATACACCATCCTCTCAAATATTTATTTTATATTATATTTGTTTACCATAAATTTTAATTAACTCTTTCCTAACCCTCATCCTCGAAAAACCTTTCTCCAATCCATCATTGCCACCGCCTGATCGATCTATACGACACCACCGGATCGATCTACACACCATCATCACTCAATCTCAGCCACAAACCTACCATCCGATCGATCTCCACCTCCTTTCATCTTGGTGATAATCAAATCCCACTGCCATATAGATCTCAATTTTTCGGTGAATCCGGCTTTCCAGTTATAGTGGGTTAGATCCCTAAATCAATAATATATCTTCCGTTGCCGAGCTTCAATTTCAATTTGCATTTTTGGTTCGCAGTTTCAATAGTGGTAGACACTTCACTAATCGTTCAAGATAGCTCTTAAAATGTTTTGTGTGAATATTTCCAAATTCTTGGTAGCCTAACGTGGGCACCCATCATGCTCCGTTGCTACCCGTGCCTTTCACGTAGGACTCGAGAATCCACGATCTCTTCATCTTAGCATAATCCAACTTAGTGAAATAGATTGACAGAGTCAATGTGTGCCGCCTACTTGATTTTCCAACTAGATCTTCCTTTACAGGTCTTCCATTAGCATTCAACTCTGTGCAAAGATTTGAATAGGCCCTCATATACATATCACATAATTGCACAAGTAAAGATCGGTCCAAAAGATTCCTTTTATTCCGCCCACAGATACAAATCATAACAAACACCGGTTCAGTTGTCGGAGAACTAGTAATAGGGATTTTTTGAGGGACTCCTTGATCATCACAAACAATTCCTCGAGGAGCCGAACGGACAACGAGAAGCCAACGGTCTTAAAGCAGGGGAAGTTAGTGAGGAGGTGATGAGAAACCAAGAAATTAGTGAAGTGTTGGTGAGGAGGGAGAATAAAGTGGAGAGGAAGGGAGAGGAACGAAGTGTGCTGGCAAAATAATGTGCTGGCAAAATCTTCCCAAACCCGACGAACCCATGGATCCAAGCCCAACGAACCCAGAGATCCAAGCCCGACGAACCCAAAGAAAAATTAATCGGTGAGCGACGAACCCGGCCAAGATCCAAGGGGGATCCGATAAAAAACAAACGACAACTAGAATCCCTTGGATCTAATCTCTGATCAAATTTGATTGAACATCCGATTGAACTTCCCATAGCCTGATTTATTTTTCGAGCGAATCTTCCAAACCCAACGACTTCATTGATATGCACAAAAGAAATGAGGGAAGAAAATCAATTCTTGTGGTGGCCTGGTGGGTTTATGGGAAAAAGGGGTGAGGAGGAAGAAAACGTGTTGGAAGAAAAATGTGGTTGCAATGGTGGAGGAATGAAAGGAGATCAGTTTGATGTAAAGCTTTTGGTGGTAATAATGTTTTTTTCACAATTATTTATTTCCTAAAACAGAAAGTGTGCACCTTCTGTTGGGACGGACTAATTAGGAAAGTGTGCAGCTTCTGCTGGGACGGAGGGAGTACGGGGTAAACAATCACATTAAATTGAATATAAAATAATGAAAGGTAAAATCTTACTTGATTTTCTTTAAACATTAGTAACTAAATTGAGTTCAAGTAGTGAAAAGTCAAATCTAGCTTGATTGTCTATTACACTGGTAACTAAATTGAGTTTAACTATTAAAAGGTCAAGCCTTACTGACTTTCTAGAAACACTAATAAGTATCAAAAGAAAAAACCCTAATAAGTAAATTGAATTTAACTAATGAAAGATCAAATCTTACTTGACTTTGCTTAAACAATATTAACTAAATTGAGTTTAACTAAGCAAAGACTAAATCTTACTTGATTTTCCATAAAAACTAGTATTAAAATTGAGTTTAACTAATCAAAGGGTTAGACATTTAAAACTTTTCATAAACCCTAGCCTAGTGTTTGGTTGGGTTTGGGTTTGGGTTTGGGTTCGGGTTTCTTTGGGTTCATGTCTGATCGGGTTTGAGTTCATTCCACTAGTAGAACACTCGGAACACGTCACCAAGGCCTCCACTATGGAGTTTGTGACCAAGGCCTCCACTTTCATAGACAACAAATCTGCCAATACCTGTACTTTCCTGAAATCCTCCAAGCCATTACCACAGTCGCGACTAGTATTTGTGGTTTGAATAAAAATTTGCATGGTTTCTTTGGAACCACACAACATCACAAATCAGAATAATGAGCTTGTGGACCGCATTATCGTTCTTCAAGATTAGATTTCTAAACCACATTTTGCCTCGACCCTCCCTATGTTGGAGAATACGTGTAAATAAACATGTCAATCTAAACTTCACGTGCATACATGCATTCAAAATAATGGATTGAGCTTTCATCATCGTCAGAGTAGGAGGAAAAGTTCTCGAAATAAACATTTTTCTCCTTCAAAGATATTAAGCCATGGGCAAAGAATCCGTCGAAAACGCCAAGCAAAACGTAAAGCACGCTTTGGTACATGGAAAGACCAAAGTCATGTCCAAAATTTCTTGTTCTCATAACTCGTCCCACAATATGTTATGGTGAATGTGAGAGGTCGGGTTCTCCAAAGCTAGATGGTAAGATGTCTTCACCGAATAGACTCCATAAGCTATGTGATGTCATTTCACTGATCAGACCATCCTCCACTTCGAAGAGAAGTTTTCTTAATCACCTCCACTTTGTCAGGATCATAGAATTTCTCCAACAATTGCAGATTCTACCACTATGTATTCAGATCAATTAAATTTGAAACTTTCGAAAGGGAAGACGGAATCAAAGTAGGTAGGGTCCTGGATTAAAAAACTCACTACATGAGAAAACCATGGGTTATAAAAAACATTGGTAGTAGACCCGATGCAATAGACCTTCGACGACCAAAGTGTAAAAGTTAGAGCACCCACAATCATACATCCATGTTTTTGGCTTTTAAACCCACTTTTTTTTAAAAGTCTCATTCTTCAGCTTTTTACTCACAACCATACAGCCGCCACATTATCATATTACTTTACACATCATTATTTTCATTCATATTGTTTAACATATGAACTTGGTATTTTTTTTTAATGAATGATATATCTTACTTAAAATAAAATAAAGTTGAAGTTTATTCATTTTTAAAATCATTAAGTCACTAAAATAAAAATAATTATTAATTTCAAAATGGTTAATTAAGTCATTTAATATAACTATGACAAAAATGCTAGTTTACATTAAATGTTAGTATTAGAAAACTGAAAAAAATAAATAGGAAATTGGTATAGTTTATATTTGAAAATATTAATTGATATTTTTAAACTGATCTTTTGTATTTGAATTTCTTTCATTCAATTAAATATTATTATAACATGAAAATATAATGTATCTACTAGCAAAGAATTTTTTTAAATTAATAAACAATGAAGGTCCAAGCCTTTTATACATATTCATATGAGTAAATAAATATAACAAGTTCTAATTAATTTTTTTTGTTGTTGTAGTTTTTGTTGTATACTCACATAATAAGTTTATGGATAAAAGATTAATTTACGTTAATATAGATTCTAAGATTTAAATTAGCACATACACCTATATAATATTAGAATATGCAACAATATTAAACCGAAGGTATTTCTTTTAAAAATGATATTTATGTACACGTATGACATACTCCCTCTCATGCATTAATATTTACTTTGATTAAAATACTAAAATTATAATTTAAATAAATATTAATAAGTTTACTAATAATATATTTTAATTAATAGATTCAAAAACAATTAATACTTTAGTAGCGATATTTCTCAATAACTTTAAATAGTAAAACAAAATAAAGGTATTTTCATTTTTAACAATAAAATAAATAAAATAGTTTTAAATAAGTCAAAAAAAAAATGCATGGCCACGGGTGAGGCCAATATCACCAGACATGGCCCAAGTTGCCAAGTGGCCTTTTCCCATTTGTTGTCAAATAAATCTTCATGTCTTCATTTTTCAAGACGAGTGTCTATACTTTTTCCGCAATTTTAGGAAATATGAACCATACTCCTCCCATTGTGAGAAATTCAAAGGCTTTGGAATGTATAAATCCTCCTCAAAGTCGCCCGCTGCAGATGCTCTTAGAGCATCTCTAATGGCAAGCTACATGATTGTGTAGCTTGTCTTTCCATGTCAATTTTCAACCTAATGATTGTGTAGCTACACTTTAACAATGGTAATCTACATTCACAATAAATTCATAGGTCCCACATGTTTCTTTATTTTTAAATTATTTTATATATTATACTTACGAATATTTTAAAAATTGAAGTAAAAATAAAATATAATATATGTATAATAAGTAATATTTATTAAAGAAAATATCAAAATTAATTTCAGTTTAGAAATTAAAACAATTAAAAATATCATAATTATATTATTCAATTTGTATAAAGATTCGAATTTGAATATAACCATATTTTTCTTATGAACATTGTTTATTATTATAAGAAATTATTATGTAATTTTATTCCATCCTATTTTAGGGGTGGTCTCTGGAGCGACCGTCTACATATGTAGACCAGTGACTAAGTTATAAATAGAGTAATATATTAAAAACAAGGAAGGACCAATTTGCAATTTTTGAAAAGTTAAAAAAATCACGCGCTACAGTAATTTTGCGCGTGTACAGTGTTTGCTACAGTACCTTGCTACAGTAACATGTGGTGTTTAACCCAAAACATGAAGCTTGCTACAGTAACATGAGGGATTTAATTCAAAACCTGAAGTTTGCTACAGTAACATGAGGGATTTAACCCAAAACTTGAATTTCGCTACATGTGGGATTTAACCCAAAAGCTGAAGTGTGCTACAGTAACATGAGGAGTTTACCCAAAACCTGAAGTTTACTACAGTTAAATGAGGGATTTAACCCAAAACTTGAATTTTGCAACTGCAATGATTTAACCCAAAAGTTGAAGTTTGCTACAGTAACATGAGAGATTTAACCCAAAACCTCAAGTTTATTACAGTCACATGATGGATTTAACCTAAAACCCGAACTTGTAATTTAGAAATTAAACATCATGTATAACATAAAACATGGGGAATTTAAACCAAAACCTAGAAGATTTCTATTATCTAATAAACTGAACTTGTAACTCAAAAGGTGATCATTATAATATAAAACATGTGGAATTTAAATCAAAATGTGTCACTTAAAATATTGAGGTTATAACCTAAAATATGAGGAGTTTAAAGCAAAACCTGAAAGATACTTAATCAAGTATAAAAATTGGTAGAGTATCAGTCATCTAAAAACCTAAAAGATGTAGTTTTTAAATTAAAACATGATCAATCTAAAACAAAATCTGAATTTTTTTTACCAAAAAAAAAAAAAACTGGAATCATTACTGTAGCAGTACTGTTCATATGTTACTGTTCACGCACGAAATACTGTAGCTCGTGAAAATTTCTAAATGTTTAAAAATTGTAAATTAGTCCCTCCTTGTTTTTGAAATATTATACTATTTACAATTTAACCCGGTCTACATATGTAGACGGTCGCTTCCAAGACTTTGCCCCTATTTTATAACAATAATTATTTTAAATAATGAAATTAAATAATTATACAATTCGAGTTATATATAGGTTGAGTTGAATGGAATTATAATTTTTAAAATATGTTGTTTTATTTAATTTATATAAATATTTTTTTATTCTATATTATAATATTATTTCACGAATAAATATTATATAATAATTAAAAATATGATTTTATATGCATCAAATCATGGATGGATCGATGCAATGCAAATGTATATTTTTTTTACAGCAGCCATAAAATGGTGGATTGATGCAATGCAACCAAAACGTGATACAATATCCTGAACATCGTACGCGAATATAAAATTCGTAAATTATGTATGGTTTGGTAAACAAATCTAGTAGATAAAAAGAAAGTCACAAATATATGTGTATCGATAAAATAAAAATATTAAATGCCTGACGGCAACTGCTGACATGGCAAGAAACAACGGTGTAGCAGCACTGCTTGATATTTGGAATATTTGCAAGCAACTCCAAAACACAACCATTGGAGATGCTCCAATGGTGTTATTTTGGGAGTTGCTTGCAAATTTTGAAAGATTACGGCAGCTGCTCAACCATTGTTTCTAATGCCACGTAATGTAGCTGGCCAAGCAGTACTGCCGAACAGAGCAGTACTGCCAGCATTAATTACGAGTGATTTATGGCAATATTTTAATCATTGTTTTTACAGAAGGGAAAAAATACACGACGTATATTCTCATAATATATATGTATGGTAAGTAGAAAAACATGTACAAACCAAAAATTCAATTTGGTTGTGATACGATTTATACGTATATTCTCATAATATATATGTATATATGTATGGTAAGTAGAAAAATATGTACAAACCAACAATCCAATTTGGTTGTATATTCTCATAATATATATGTATGGTAAGTAGAAAAATATGTACAAACCAATCATCCAATTTGGTTGTGCTACTATTTGTATATTTGTACGTATATTCTCATAATATATATGTATGGTAAGTAGAGAAACATGTACAAACCAACAATTCAATTTGGTTGTGCTACAATTTGTATATATAGTAAATTAGAAACATTTCCTTGTATTACATCCATCTATTATTTTGTGCATTTATGTTTTTATAATATATAATAGCATACTTATTTTAGTTTAAAGTAAAATAATACATTTATTACGTATAATACGAAATAAATTTATTTCCTTGAAAATTATTATTTTGTTTGAACTCGACCCATATAACTCCCTAACTTGAATAATATAATTATTTATATTTATAATATAAAAGAACATAATAATTATTATAACATAAAATTAGATAAAATGAAATAATAAAATAATAAAATAATTTTTTTAAATAATAAAAAATAATGTTCATTAGAATATTATACTTCTATTCAAATTTGATCATTATATAACTTGAGTTTATAATATTTACTGTCCACTTTTTTGTTATCGTAGATTGAAAATTATTTTGATATTTATTTGATAAATCTTACTTATTAAATATATATACTTCAAATTTAATTTTATTAAAATTAAAGATAATCATAATTTATATTAAAATATTGGCCAAAAATACAAACACGTGGGACCTATAAATTAATTATGGATGTAGCTCACCATTGTTGGAGTGTGTAGCTTGCCACATCATTGGCTTGGATAGTGATGTGGCAAGGCAAGCTATAGCTTGCCATTGGAGATGCTCTTATACCCCTCACATAAATTTTGTTAAGCCCAAGGAAGGCGAGAGCCAACTGTATAGCTAAATCACATGGAGTAATTTGATAAGGGTTTGTCTATATATATATATAGCCAGTTAACTTCTCTTATAAACGTTGGATGTGAAATTAATATAGGCCTTGATTAACTAAACCATCAAAACTCGAGTCACACTACTTATATATTTATTTTTTTCATGTTGACGCGAGTTGATATAGTGGAACAATCTATTGGCTTCCGGTCTTTCTCAATGATAATGTAGTAGAAGAAATCTAAATTAAAGTAATTGATACAGCTACATTTGCTGACTATATACATAGATCAACGAACAAATTTGTAGACTTAGCCGTTTGATAGTATGTAATTGTTCAAAAGATACTGTAAAAGATGGGTAGTTTGAATAATTGTTTAAGTATTTGATCTTAGGATTTCCCTATGTATTTTTTTCTCCTTTGCACTATATTTTATAGTGAGCTTGACATAAAGATATATGATAAAGTACTTTGTAATGGTAACTTGTAATTTGCCAATTTGATCGATTATGATATGGTTGGGTATTCATATTTAATTACTTATGCGAGAGAGTGCTAAATTATTGGTTCCTATAATGAATTTAATCCATCACTAAATCCAACTTATTTATCCATTCACTCATCACACACTTTTTACCTTTTACAAAGTCTTGGGTGAGACCGTCCTACCATAAACTTATGGTAGGACGAATGATAGTTCACGTGTTTAATAAATTTGTTCATGTGTTTCATAGTTTTGTTTGCTATAAGCTGGTTCATGTGTTTGACAGATTTGTTCGGGTGTTTCACAAATTTGTTTGTTATAATTTATGTTCATTTGTAAATAAACTAGCAAACCTGTGAAACACATGAACATATCCATTAAACACATGAACTATCATTCGTCCTATCATAAACTTATGATAGGACGGTCTCACCCAAGAGCTTCTCTTTACCTTTTATTTCAAATTTCTATCCGTTTAAAAAGATGAATGAATTAAGACACTCGTGGATAGGGGTGGGCAAAAATACCGAAAACCGAAAAATCCAAAATCGAATTACCCGAACCGAATTAAATATATGGTTTTCGGATATCCGAATTGATAAAACCGAATTATAAATATGGTTTTTGTTTGGTTAAATTCAAACCGAAACCGAACCGAAAACCGAATTACAATTAATTAAATTAATTATTAATAAATATATAAATTAAATAAATATTTATAAATATAAAAATAATTTTTGGCTTGAACCGTGATTGGATTTTTTTAGATTTAAAATTTTATTTAAATGGAATTCGGGTTATTTGGTTTGTTCGGGTTAAACCAAAAACCGAATTCTGTATTCGGTTCGGTTTGTTAGGTTCGGTTTCGGTTTTGAATTTTTTTTTAAAAAAATGAACAAATCGAACAAAATAACCCGAAACCGAATAAACCGAACCAACGTCCACCCCAACTCGTGGATGAAATCACCAAATCATTGGCGAAGGTAGCCTCATGCAACATAAACATTACATTATATGCTAGTGGAGTCCACACGCATCTCTATATGTTTTATAGATTTTACAAACCTCGTAGTGGAAGAAATGTTCTACAAGGAACCAATGTTTGCATATTTTCGACCGTTATGCATCTGTCTTGTTCTTTTCTTTTGTAGAAAATCATAGTGATTGAATATGAAATTTCTCATTTGCTATGATGTGCAAAATTTGCACTTTGTATAAGATTACCTACTTGCTAACATTATATAAAGTTGATAATCAAAATTTGACATATCTTCTTTTTTTTTTTTTTTTTTTTAATTTTTTTGACCAAAAGCTTTATCTGCTTCTTTTGCCAACTCATGTTCATTCAAAAGCTGATAATTTTTACACAAATTGGCAACTACAAATCCCTAACAAAACAGCAGTTAATTAAGTATACACAGAGGCTACCGGGGTTCAAATTCATCTTAGATGGTGCACTAGTTGTTCTTAAGTTACTGAGCTGCCTTCTGCATATATAGCAGACAAAATTTGGATCCCAGGTTAATTTATAGCACTGCAACAGGTTCAAAGAGTGCTTTTCGAAATGGCTTCCTGGAATCTAACCACCCATTGAGCATCAGAAGAATTACTGTTTGCCCTGCTCTCCGGCTGCATCATTTTCAGTTGGGATTGTTCTTTACCGATCATAAAGTTTGCATTTTCGATCATCTTCGGAGGAGATGAACATGGCTTCTTGGGAGGAGGAGGGGGAAGCAAAGAGACAAGTACCCTGGCAATCTCCTGCATCGATGGTCTCTCAGAAGGAAGTGTCCTGGTGCACAGAAGAGCAAGCTGAAAAACCTTTTTCACATGCCCTAGATCCATGCATGTAACAGTTACTTCAGAGTCCACAGCCTTCAAATTTGACATATCTTCATCATCGTGTTAAACTAAACACAATCATCTAAAAAACTTTATATGAAATATATAATTTGTAGAAATAATTCTTATTATTTCAATGTTTAAATTTTAGACGCTCCTATGGTGATTAGGGTTTAGGGATTAGGATTAACTTTCATTGTGTTATAATGGTACGTAATACGTGAATTATCAATATATTTTTTAACTATCAAATTTTTTTTTTTTTTAAATAAGAAAATCGACATGAAAGAAAATTATTTTTGGCGGTTGGTTATGGTGGGAAAATATAAAAATTTCTTTCATATCACTTCGTTATCCACATTCCCCATCCTCCACAAGGGCGCGTGCCATCGACTTTTAAGGTAATACACCTAACAAAGGTGGGACCAAAAACTCTATCCTCACCCAGATCAAACTCAACGCGCCCACGCTCTCTAAGACGCGCGTGAAGCATAGCCCAACAGTTAATCAACGTATTATATATAAACATTGGGAAATTAGGCGAAAAAGCACTTCCAACTCGAAGAACCCTTCTGAACTCTGCCTCTCCGCGCCACCGCCTCTGCACTCATCCTCCCCGTAACCGCCAATCAATCAATCACAGAAGATCAAGAATGCCGCCGTGCGGCGACTCCAGGCGTTCAGAAATCTAAGTGTGCTGAATATAGATGTATGAATCAGTTATTTCCATTTTCTGTTGATTTTCGTACGGATTTTTGTGTGATAATTTTATCGGGGCTTAGGCGATGGGTTCTGATTTCTGTATCTGTTATTGTATGTTGAAAATTTGAAGTGTTGGGGATAATCACGCTCTAGGTTTTCTGTTTGCTCGGTGAATTTGGGTATTATTTGATAAATTAGTGTTTTTGTGTGATGCTGTTGCCAAGGGAGGAGTCTTTGGAGGCGGAGATTAGTGAGGGTAATGTTCTGAGGAGTCCTAGGAGTAAGAAAAAGCATAAGAGGTTGGATTTGATTTGCGAGAAGGTTTATGTTAGGAATCATCATAGAAAGGCCGGGGGAGTGAAATTGAATGGAGGTAGTGTGGGAGGAAATGAGGGTGAGGGTGAGGGTGAGGGTGAGGGTGAGGGTGAGGGTGAGGGTGAGGGTGAGGGTGAGCCTCGCGGGAACTCTAATGGAGGTAGTGTGGTAGGAGATGAGAGTGAGCCTCGGCGGAGCTCTAGGGTTCGAAGAGCTCCGGAAATACTTGATGCTTCACCTACGCCTTCAAGGAAGAGAAGGAGAGTCGATGTGAAGGAGGAACCGTGTGGTGGTGTGGACAGGGGGGAGAGAGAGGTGCCGGGGAAAAGTAAGAATGTGTTATCCCCTCCAACTGAGTTCGATGAGGAGGAGAGTTTGAATGGGTGGAAAACGCGGTTGAGAACTAAGGGTGGAAGTACGGGTTCTGCAGGGAAGAGAGGGAAGGAGAGCTCTTCAGTTAATGGTAGAAGAAAACTCTTTGAAGAGGAAGGAACTTCAAATTGGATACAGGAAAGTGACAGTGAAGAGGAAGTTAGTGGTAAGAGGCCATCCACTAGGAAGGCCAATAGGCTGGGGTTAGAAATGGGGTTGGGATGGGGAAGCCACAAAGAAGGGAAATTTGGAGTTGGTAGATCAGCTGCAAGGTCGAAAAGAACAAAAAGGGTTACAGTTATACACAGCTTGGAGAATGAGAATAAACAAATTGATTCCGGTGATTGTACAGAGAACAAAGAGATGACCATTGGATCGAGTGATGAAGGAAATGGCTTGGAGTTGAATAATGGAATTCCCGAGATGGTTGGGAAAGCGGAGACAGAAAACTCAGGTGGTTTTCGTCCAGAGGTTCACCATAGCAATGATGACGCTGATATGCAGCTTGATGAGATGGCAACTAGCCCAGCAGAACATCAAAATGATGGTGTAGCAGATGATGGTGCCACAGAAGACACTCAAGGTAGGGAGGACCATGTTGTTTCTGTAGAGATTGATGGTGCCACAGAAATCATGCCTAAATTTGGGGAACAGCATATTGGTGCTTTAGAGGTTGAGAATACCACAAAAGACAAATCAAATGTCCCATCAAAAGTTGGAAATCTTCCGGACAAACTTGAAGAATTTGAATGTATTGAAAAGTCAAATGAGGGGAAGAAGGCCACAGAGAATGCGGAGAGACCAATCAGGATAAAGGAAGGGAGGCGTTGTGGTTTGTGTGGAGGAGGTACAGATGGTAAGCTTCCAAAAAAGCTTGTACATGGTGCCTATGGCAGTGAAGATGACTTTTATAGTGGTAGCTCTGCCTCTGAAGAACAGAACTATGATTCATTAGATGGGTTTCCAAATGAACCTGGCTGGCTTGGACGCCTTTTGGGTCCTGTCAATGACAGATTTGGTATAGCTAACATATGGGTTCATCAACAATGTGCTGTATGGAGTCCAGAGGTAATTTCATACGCTAAAATCACTCTTTCCTTTGCTCGTAATGTCTGTAAAATTCATATGTAATTTACATCATATATTTGGGTTCTGATTACTGAGGATTTACCGATTGGTTAAATCCGAAATTAGTTTGTCAAGTTCTGTTAATTACCGATTTATGCAACCAAGTAGGTGTGCTGTTCATATAACATATACTCCTCTGGCAATGCGCTGAGCAGAATAATAATAATTACACTACACATGAAATTCTGAACTGATTTACAGACCTCTTTTCCATTTTCTTGTTGAGAATTTTTTTGAATGATGCAAAGCTATTCTGATTTATGATTTCTTCAGTGTCTATCTGGACTAGAGTTATTTTTCAAAAATTATTCTCCTGATTGTGTCTTTTTCATATCTATGCACAGCTGCATGTATCTCGATATGCTAGTCAAATTTTTATGGTAATGTAGTTTCAGCTGTTGCTAGAATTGTCACTCAACTTCTCTAGTTTATAATTGTCATGTGTTGTTACAATAGCCAGTTAACTTCTCTTATTTACAAGTGTCGGCTTCATTATCATTTTCTGTCATCAGGTTTATTTTGCTGGCTTGGGCTGCCTTAAAAATGTTAGGGCAGCACTATATAGGGGAAGAGTTTTGAAATGCAGCCGCTGTGGGAGACCAGGGGCAACAATTGGTTGCCGTGTTGATCGGTGTCCAAAGACTTATCACCTGGTTAGTTATCGTTATCATTACTCTTCCAAGCAGTTAAGAATGTTTCTATATTTCTCCCTTCTCTCTCTGATATTTATTCTCTCCATTTTTCTGTTGCAATTATATTCTTGCAGCCGTGTGCACGAGACAGTGGCTCCATATTTGATCATCGCAAATTTCTCATTGCCTGTACAGATCATCGTCATATCTTCCAACCCCAGGGAAGTCAATATATACATCGTGTTAAGAAATTGAAGCTCAGAAAGTTGAAGTTGGAAGCCAGGAAAGTGGCTAATGATGCCTCCCGTAAGGACGCTGAAGCAGAAGAAAAGTGGCTGGAACACTGTGGCGAAGACGAAGAATTTCTCAAGCGTGAAAGTAAAAGACTTCACCGAGATCTGTTGCGCATTGCACCTACATACATCGGCGGCTCTGGCTCCAATAGTGAAATGCAGTTTCAGGATTGGGATTCCGTTGCCGGCCTTCAGGATGTCATACAATGCATGAAGGAAGTTGTCATTCTACCTCTTCTTTATCCTGAATTTTTTTCTAACCTGGGGATTACACCTCCCAGGGGAGTTCTATTGCATGGTTATCCAGGAACTGGAAAAACCTTAGTTGTTCGTGCATTAATTGGTTCATGTGCTCGAGGGGATAAAAGAATAGCATATTTTGCTCGTAAGGGTGCAGACTGCTTGGGAAAATATGTTGGTGATGCTGAGCGCCAGCTTCGACTTCTTTTTCAAGTTGCTGAAAAATCTCAGCCTTCAATCATTTTCTTTGATGAGATAGATGGGTTGGCCCCTTCTCGCTCTAGAAATCAAGACCAGACTCATGGTTCTGTTGTTTCTACTCTGCTCGCTTTAATGGATGGCTTAAAATCTCGAGGTTCAGTTGTTGTAATTGGCGCAACAAATCGTCCGGATTCAATTGATCCTGCTTTAAGGCGGCCAGGAAGGTTTGACCGTGAGATTTATTTCCCACTACCATCAGTGAAGGACAGAGAGGCTATTTTGTCACTTCACACGCAAAAGTGGCCAAAACAAATTAGTGGGCCCTTACTGAAGTGGGTAGCAAGGAGAACTGTGGGATTTGCTGGGGCTGATCTTCAGGCTCTCTGTACTCAAGCAGCCATAATCGCTTTGAGGAGGAACTTTCCCTTAAAGGAGCTTCTAGCTACTGCAGGAGAGAATGCCCTTCTTGGTAAGAGACCTCCTCTTCCTTCCTTCAATGTTGAAGAAAGAGACTGGTTAGATGCTCTTTTATTGGCACCACCTCCATGTTCTCATCGGGAAGCTGGAGTTGCCGCAAATGATGTAATAACCTTACCTCTTCCGGGGCACCTAGTCCCTTGTCTGTTACAACCGCTGTCCAAATTAATTGTCTCCCTTCACTTGGATGAACGTGTATGGCTGCCTTCACCTCTTCTTAAATCTGCCACCTTGATAAAGAGTGTAATTGTTTCTGGTCTGGCTGAGAAAAAGGTTCTGGAGGATAGATGGTGGTCTCATGTTCACCATTTGCTTCAAAAAGCTGATGTTCTTAAAGAGATTGAGGATAAACTTTCACGAACAACCCTTTTGGCAGATTCCTTTGGCATGTATGATTCATCGGATGAACTTGCAGAAGATAGCTGTTTGAGTTTTAAATCTTCAAGAGTGCAACACGTTGGTGCTCACCCTGGCCTCTCACAATCTATTTCCTCTGCATCAAATTTTAAATCAGGATTTCGCATATTGATATCCGGGGAAGCCAGATCTGGTCAGAGACATCTTTCTTCCTGTCTGCTTCATTGTTTCAATGGAAATATTGAGATACGTAAGCTTGATCTGGCTACTTTATTTCAAGAAGGCCAAGGGGATGCTGTTCAAGGATTAACATCAATTATGAGTAAGCTTTTATTCACATTTCATTTCCTCACACTAATAAGAGAGATCTCATTTGCTGATTCAGTTTGTTGCTTTTATAAAAATTCACTTTGGGGTCCATGATTCAGAGACAGAACTCTATACTGTAGTACTTTATCTATTTCTATCATCTGTAACTATGTTTTGGTAAATGATTAACGATCATCTGTGGAGTTATTCTTAATCTTTACTAAATTTAATGTTCTGGTATTGTAGATTTTTTAAACTCAATTTTATCAAGCAATGATCATTTTATTGCCTGCGAGTCTTTCCATACATGTTGCAGTTAGGACTATACTTTTTATTGAAATACTTGAACTGGATAATGCTTAGTGCAGCTTATCTTGTGATGAAGATGCTCAGTGTTAACATTTATTGTGGCAGTGAGATGTGCCAGTGTGGGGTCTTGTATGCTATTTATGCCAAGGATTGACTTATGGGCAATGGAGACATGCAATCAGTTTTCTGAAGAAGAAACACCCCTTTCCTCAGGCAGGACTACTACAGAAGAGTCTGCAGAGAATCCAGAGTCTCAAAATGAAGTGAAGATGGCGACGTATCTGTGGAATTCTTTCATTGAGCAAGTTGAATCCATATATGTTCGCACACCTCTGATGATCTTGGTATGTTTTCTTCTTTTTATTATCTATTGAGAATGAGATCGTTTTTAAAAATGTATTTGAAACATTTGAAGCATCTGATAATTTGCACTTCTTTGTAGATGTTTTGATTGGGTACCTAATTTTGTTACTGCCAGATTTCTCGGTTCTTTGAATGTTTCATTTGTCCTACCAATACATTTTCCCCTCATTTTTCTCCATGACTGATTTTAGTTATACTAGTTTATGTATCATATTATTTTGAGAGTTAGGATGTTAATATGAGAAATTATCGATAACCAATTGGGAGTATACGTAGCTTTTGAATCAGCAGGAATCATGGTACAATTGCCAAATCTTTGTTTAAACATGATGTTCTTTGTTAAATTTGCTTCTCTCTGTTGTTTTTTTTTTTTTTTTTTTTTTTTGTGTTAGCACAATTGTGGAAGTCAAAGACCATCAATTTTGTCATTTTTTTTCAATTTTATAATCTCACTCTATGACAAGTTTCTCTTTGTTTCATGTAGCTCTATAAGCTGATTACTTTGTTGTTCATTAAATAAACAGGCTACCTCGGAGGTTCTCATTGAAAATCTTCCTTCTGGAGTAAAAAAGTTTTTCAGCTGTGAGATGTTGGACTGTGATCTCGTAAACCCTTATAAGGATACAGTTCCCCGTTTTGTGATGGAGATCGATGGAAGCTTAAATCCTGTTGCAGCAGCCAATGCTTCTGTAGGAAGGTTATTGGCGGATCTAGTTCAGTACTTCATTCATTTACTTCGGCATGGAATTCATGTAAACTCTCGTGATAAGCTGTCATGCAATTATGAAGAAGTTACAGTTGACCCCGTACATAGTAGCTCAGATCCTGGATCAATCACTCAAGGCGAAGACAGGAATTCTGTTCCTCCTGTTACAGTTAACAACGTCGTTAGAGAAGGACCCAGCTTGCTTGCTGCCATTGCCACGTATGGATATCAAATCTTGAAGTACCCTCATTTTGCTGAGCTTTGTTGGGTTACGTCCAAATTAAAAGAAGGCCCCTCTAGTCGAATAAATGGACCATTAAAGGGATGGCCTTTCAACAAGTGCATTGCTCGTCCAGTCAACTCAAAAGAAGAGGTTACTGTTACTTCCACTTCTAATGCGGCTAAGAGCATGAAAAAGCCATTTGTAGTGAGGGGGCTGATTGCTGTTGGACTGTCAGCTTATAGAGGTGAATACTCATCACTGAGGGTGTTTTCTTCCGAGATTCGGAAGGTACTTGAGCTTCTTGTTGGCTGTGTGGAAACGAAAATACAGGCAGGCAAAAACAAATACAAATTCTTCCGCTTATTGTCACAAGTAGCGTATTTTGAAGACATGGTTATTAGCTGGGCATATAGCTTGCAAGGGTAAAACACTTTCACGAATTTGATGTATTTTTTCCCATTTATAGTTTCATCCTTTGGCATTCAACCGGTTTATTTTCCCTTTCAGCTTAGAAGTGGATACTCCTTACTCGGAAGGAAGCCCCCAGCTAAATGATGGTGGCCAGGAAAGTATTCAGATTGATGGTGGTAATGCAAACAATTACAACGAAGTCTTGAATGAGTCAGAGGTGCTGGAGCAAATTCCTCAGGAAGCCATGGCTAAGGATACAAATGATCATTGTGAAGAGCCTGCAGCTGAACAAGAGGAAGTTTCTGTGCCCAGTGATTTGGATAATTCTGCCTGTGTTTCAAAAACTCAAATTCCTCTGCCAAACGGGATTATCTCAGAGACTCACCTGCCGACTGATAATGGGCTTTGTGGTGACTTGGAAGGCAGTAAATGTTCTAACGGGGTGTTGCAGAAAAATTCTTCTGCAAATGAAGATAAACAAGGTACAGAGCTCTCTAATGGGGTGCCTCTAGAGAATGGCATGGAAAACTCTCCTTGGAGCTTTCTGAAAGTTTCTTCTGGATCAAAAGTGCCTACGGTATCATGCATGTACCATTGCTGCCCTCACTGCCTGGCCAACCTTTACCAGGTACTGCTCAAACTCGTCAATGATGAATGGAAGCTCAAAGGAAGCAGCGAGACAGTGGAAGACTTTCACGATGTTGTTGCCTCTATATCAATCAGTCTTCAATCAGAAGTGAGAAAATTATTTGCAAAAGACTCTGTTGAAAAGCATAAGAACTTGGGAAGAGTTATCGAGCCAGTGGAATGCAGCTGCCATTCTACAGGGGGTGGTGTAGCTGCAGAAGAGAAGCTATTGCAAAACACTCGATTTGATCCCAATTTGAAGTTCTGTTTCAGAGACGGTGTCCTTGTGGCGGTACTGGACGGCGGAGGTGGCCATGAAGACCCTCTTCACTGTAAATTTGAGAGGCTGTCCCTTAGCTCTCTCGTAGATTGCATAGCAGCTAGAAAGGAAGGGTAATTCTGGAAGCGAACGTGGTAATGTTATGAACTTTTTTATAGATGAAGTCTCCTGTACAGAGCTGTACAAAATCCAAATTTTGCTGTGCTTTGTCAGCTCAAATCCTCTCTCTACAGAAGAAGGCTGATTACAATGCTGCTCTCTTTAATTGTTAGGACAAATAATAAATAGGGTCGGCTTAATTTAATGGTAGATTATTTCTTTTACGTTATTAGAATTACTTTGCACTCAGTTGATTGAATCTTAAGTTTTACATGGCCGTATAATCTCCCAGAAATACAAACCTTTCTCCGACCAGAACTGAATCATACTATATTATTATGGGCGACAAATACAAAATTGTATCACTCATAGCTAAGTATACATTAAAACAATCTTATATTTTCTGCGTTCCTCTATTATCTTCACACTTTTCTTTTCTTTTAATCTTGATGGTTCATTCTTCTCCACTTTATACAATTTCATCTTCTTTTGTTCCCTAAACATTAACTTGCACAAAACTTAAGTAAGAAAATATAAACAAGATATACAAGATGTTACTTAAAGCTGGAAAAAATATTATCGTCTCTCATAAAGTAAAAAGTATAATTTAACTTATCTATAAATCCAAATCTAAACAAAAATCCAAATAACAAAGCCCTAACAATGACAAACATCTCCATGCCTATTTCGTATGATCCCATGCAAATTTTGTATGAACTTATCTATATAGTCATTCATAAACCTAGGACCCGTAAGAACCTCCTTCCACCTAGCATGGTTGCCCTTAACAACCCTACCCACCTCACTCTCCACATCCAAAACGCTCTTAATAGCCCTACACAAACTCTCCTTCGAAAACCACACGCTATTCCCCTCCCTCTCCACCTCAACCGCAACCTTCAGCTCATCGGCGAGAAGCCTTGTGTTCAATATCTGATCTGGAAGATGTGGGACCAGCACAATCTGTGAGCCACACGTCAGCGACTCCCACATCGACCCGAACCCGCAATGGTTCACGAAGCAACCGACCGAAGGGTGGTTCAATATGGCCGTCTGTTGAACCCAACCGCCGTGCACGATGCCATGGTCGCCGATTCGGTCTTGAAACCCTTCTGGGAGGGCTTCTTCGACAGTTTTACACCCGAACGGTGGTTTCAGCGCGATTAAGAAAGGTAAACCGGTATGCTCAAACCCGAGTACGAGTTCTTGAAACTGAGGCTTCTCTAAAATTATTTGTGACCCGAATGCGCAGAACAACACCGTTCTTGGAGCGAATCGGTTGAGCCAGTTCTCCCATTTTTCGTCCAGCTTTTCGTTTATAGATTCAGGCAAAACCGGTCCAGTTAGGAGCATTGGTTTTCGGTACTCCTTTGCTATGTAGTCACACAACGGACCTTCAATTTCCTCGCATGTTCTGATCGCGATCGCGTCGCTTTTCGCCATGGCGGTGGTGATGCGGTCATACATTATCGTACCTTGTCCGAACTCCATGAACAAGAACGATAACGAACGTGATTCGTGATTTTTCAGCACAACTTTCGATGAAGGATATCCAAGTGGCGGTTGAGCCATCTCGTCCTCTGTAAGTTCTGTGACTGCCTTGTTCTGAGGCTTCCTTGAAGGTACCAATGCGACAGCTAAGGATGAAGCAGAAACAACGTTGTAGTTCACGGTTTTGAACCCGAGCTCGGACCCCAGTTCGGGTATCCAATAAGCGACATCGTAAAAGACTATGGAGGGACGCAGTGTTTGGAGCAGCTCTCGGATGTGGCCACGCATGGCATCCATAGCGGTGACGAGGTGGGTGGCGAGAAAGATGGGGATGTCGGAAGCTGTCTCGGTGCCCGGAGGAAGGCCTTCCACCGCCGGTACCGTGAGTGTGTGAAAAGTGATGAGGTTTGGGTGAAGGTTGAGGTGTTGCAGCTGGAGTTTTGCCTTGTTTGGGAGCAAGAAGGAGATTTTGTGGCCCTTTTCGGCGAGATTGTTCGAGAGATGAAGAAACGGCGTCGTGTGGCCTGTTGCAAACCATGGAAACATCACGATGTGGAACTTCGTGGTTTCTTGATCTTCATCCATCCTTTTGAGTGTGGGGGAATTTTTGAGGTTTTTTGTTTGTTTGTTTGAGGAGATGAAGTTGAATTGTGTTTTTGGATGAATTTGGTGTTTTTTTTCCATCTTTGTTGGAAATGAGAGGCTATTAGATATTTGGATCAATCACCAAAGATGAGAGAGTTTTGTGCATGATTTTACGTGAATGTGTAAGGTTTAGCTAATTAATCAACTATCTAATTACTTCAAAAATAATTAAAAATAATAATCAATTATCTAATGATGATTAAAAGGAATCTCTATTATGTATAGTTGATTTTTCCTTTAAATGAACCATGCTCCTCCCTCTTCCTCACCTCAATCTGCAAAATTCTCTAAACCCTATTTGGATATTATTTTTTTTGATAAAAAAAATGCAAATTAACACCTTACACCCACAAACCATCACACAAATTAAAACATCACACACAACTTTAGTTGCACCACCACCACCTCGTCAACCGGGGTGCAAATCGACACTACCATCATCACATGTGTATCATATTGGCGGAGAGCAACAAAATCGGGATGTAGAAATAGAGATGTTGATGTAGAGATTTGTGAAAATTCGTCAGCAATGTCAGTATGTGAGAAAATACAAAAGTAGATTTGGGGGCAATTATTAGATGGGAAAGTATAAAAAGATGCAAAATATTTTTTAAAGTCGGATTTGCATCACCATCAAATACTCTTCATATTTTAGAATTATGTTAGTATTTTCATATCATCTATTTTAGATGCATGGTTTTAGAATAGATGATACGAAAATAGATGATATAAAAAGCCAGATCGATGTCCCAAACTCTTTGGAGGGTTTTGCAAGGAGAGTAGTCTCTCACGTGGTTTCATTTTAATTTATGTAATTTCAATTTTATCTTTATTTTTATTTGTACAATTTAAAAATATGTATTAAGGGGAATGTGCTTATTATGGTTCTTTTTGCTCAAGTACTAATCGAGTTGGTTTCTTTGCCAATTCTTAGTGTCGGCCATTTTGCTCAGTTACACTTGGATGACTTTTAATTTGTTTTATATGATAGATAGGAGAAATCCAAGTCAAGATAGCTTTAACACTTACCTCTCAGCGACTCCTTTAGAAACGGATTTGTAGACCAGATGGGTTTGTTTTTGACTCAATCTTGATTCTTGTTAGACAAACCTTCAGAGATTGAGTTTGTGGAAACAACGTGGAAAACCTTTTATTGGCCGATTTGAATAACGTTTAGTGAGACTGGTCAGATAGTCAGCTAATTCGACCGAATTCGTTGAAAGTGCCGTTGATTACTACCATTATCCTTTTACCCTTTTTCCCGGTTTCATATGCTATTCGTGCAATATTAAGTATAGAGAAGATTTAGTATAGTTATAGATTTAGAAACTTCTCTGTAATCCCTCATATTACCTACACTTGTGGATTTTCACCGTACTCGTTGCCTCCTTTTAGGAGTTATGTTGTTCATTTTTATTTTATTAGAAGAACCATGAACAATCATACAACTAGTTAAAAAACAAGAAGATAATACTTAAATACAAAATATCAAGTTAATAATAATAAAAACTAAATAATATAGTATTATTTTGTGTGCCACGTCGTGCGTTCTAAAATCAACACGTGATAGATAATTCTTTCTTCTACTAATATTTTATCTCATATTTTTATGCATGAAGTGTGGAAATGAAAGTGATCGAAACAGTGTCAAATTCCATTTTAATATCTCGAAAATGCCATACCACCATAAACCCAGTGCATTCTCAAGCCTTCTATTTATCAATATGTCATATTCTGTGAGCAAATAGAGCAGTAATTCTAGGGCTTTCACTAAATTTCTGCACTGCCCATAACAATGTCAGCATAAGCTGGTAACATGCTTAAAGATTCATAGCCAACTGCTAGTGATTCCATTCCCCGTATTACACTTCTTCATGGTTGAGCTTGCTCCACTCAAAATCCATATGGTCTCGATCCTTATATCAAGTAAATTCAACATAGGTGTAAGTTGATCAAGTATATTCAATATAGCCAATTGTTCGGGTGGAAAGATGCTCCCTCTATCTCAGGGCAGTTTTCGACATGCGAACTTTGTTGAATGCTGCGAGAAGACCAATTAATCAAGCGACAATCGAAAATATGGGTAATTGGAAAATAATGAAACCTCCCGAGTCTTCTTCACCAAGATCTACAATGCGGACAACTTATCTTTCCTTCACAAGTCATATGTGAAAAGTGATTAGAAAACAAGAACGGGTCCAATTTCATGACAAAACGCCGGGCCCAAAGCATCAAAAGGCTTTGCACTGTGCAGCCTATCACCTCATCAAGGCCGCGCAAATCTTTGCATATGCTTCAACATAAAAGGAAATATTTGTCAAACTCCTTCCTTTTAGAAAGATGTTCCCTCTACCTCAAGACATGACATTCTGATCTATGCATTTTGTTAGATGATAAGGGAAGATCAGTCGACCAGAAGCATTTGAAGATACGTGTGGAAGATATTGAAACCGGGAGAAGTTTTCTTCACCGAGTTGTATGATCCAAAAATCCTATCTTCTAATGTGGGACCAAAGGAGTATTGTTTTGATCCTTTTCGGGCTCCTAATTCCTTTTCTGATCTAGCTTTTATTTTCCCGTTTTTACTCTTTTCAATTCCACTTTTTAATTAAATTTTCGTCTGTTAGCTATTATTTGAAATTACATTTAAATTTACGTTGAGTTTCACTCATTTTTTTACTCATTTTAAAAGAGGACTTAATAATAAGTTCCATTGAAACAACAAATTACAAAATTAACATTATTTACTTACCACTAAATATATGTTTAAAAAAATGCGATCGACTAAAATCAACCATAAAATACAATACATTTTTAATCAACGTCAACCAGAAATAAAGATATCAAAGCCATTATGCCCTTACTATTGACTTCATACCTCGATTATTTATGTATTTACTTTTTTTTTTTGAAAAAAATTATGTATTTTACTTAATCATCACAATGTTTCCAATTTTTTGAGAGTGATTTTAAATGATTAAGATATAAGTTAAAGGGTACTATTATTTCCGTAATTATTAGCTACCAGGGCAATAATTTATCTAATTTCCTAAATTATCATTATAGTTTTGCTAGTTGTTCCAGAGAGCTAGCGTGACAGCTCAAGAGAAGGAAGAAGTACGACGACTGGATTAGACTAGAATTCGCGAGTCTTTTCCAATGTGCTCTGACCTCTCTCATAGTTTGTGAACCATGCACCCCCAAATCTAAACTATTCATCACTGATAACGTTTCTTTTTTCTCGGTAACGGTAATATCATGGCGGATCCGCCATGGCCGCCACCGCAGAAACCAGCCCAAACATCCCAATCGAACCCCTCCGACCAAAAGACCCTAACTCCTCCGCATAAGCCTACACATAAACCAGCCCAAACATTTGCACAGAAGCTCAAGCCTCCTCAAGCGAGTTACCCGAAACTCGATCTGCATCCAGTTTTCTCCTACAAGGGAGAAATTACAGTGCTATATCCTGATGAAGAAATAGATCTTATAGCTGCTCCGTACTCTAGGGCCATGATTGGGAAATTTGTGGTGGGTCGCCCTGCTATGTTGTTCTTAAGGAAACAATTTGAGACAATTGGATTCAAAGGAGCAACAAGAATTGCAGCGATGGACTCAAACCATGTTCGTATCACTTTCGATTTGGAAGAAGACTACCACAGATGCTGGCTCAAGCGTACATGACAGCTAGGAGGATCGGTGATGAAGGTACTGAAGTGGACGAAAGACTTCGACTACGAATCAGAATCATCAATGGCTCCGGTATGGTTAACTGTTGAATTCCCTCCAGTTCATTTCTTCCACCCCAATGCTTTGAATGATATAGGATCAGCCTTAGGTGAATTATTGTTTGCTGATGCTCCTACTTTAGCTGATCCCCAAAATCTAGCTAGGCCATCAACAATTAGAATCTGTGTTGAAATGGATGTCTGCAAGGATATGCCAGCAAAGATAAGATTAGGGTCTTTTTCTAAAAGCAAAGTCTTCTCTTTGACATATGAAGAAGTACCACTGTACTGCAAATCCTGTAGAAAGTTGGGTCACTCTGAGATAAACTGTAAACCTAGAGAAGCTAATCCCCAGAAACTCACCAATCCTAAGCCTCAGATTAAGAGGAAGGAAACACAACATCAGCATAATAAGCCTTAAGGAGAGCCCCAAAAAGCTGTAATACCAAACTCTGAATCAGCACCATTCCAAAAGGCCCCAACCAAAGGAAAAGGGAAGGGTAAAGTTCAGAATGAACAATTACCAAGAGCCCCTAAAGCTACCCCTGTTCCTCCCACAAGTATTGAGAGTATGTCCAACAGATTCTCAGTACTCCAAGATGGAGAATGTAGTGGAGAAGCAGAAGAACTTCTAGCCATAGTGGAGATTAAAGATCACATACCATATCAGATACCATCCAGGGAAGGAGTACTAACCTCAATTCAGAAGATACACACTCCAAACTCCATTATGCAAGCACAAACTCCACCAGACCTCACAACAATGGAAATCACCATGTCAGATATGGTGGAGGCCAACCTCAAAGAGGATGACATCGAAATCAACGTGGGTTTCAACACAACTCCATCCTCACCTCAGAAATTTACAGTTGAGATTTTCTCCAAGGATGACAGTTTTATGGATCAAATGGAACCCCTAACCCCTCTAGCCCCATTGATGTTACATTCTCAGTTTATGACGGGGAAATCAATCCTCTCACCTCTCCAGGATAAGGAGGAGTTAGAAAATCAGAGAACTTTTTTCAATGCTCCACCATCTGCTCCAAAAACCCAACAGCCACTTCAAGATCCCACTGCACCACCAGATTTGGGACCAGAATCTCTCATCTCACAGATAACAGAGCAAAATGCAGAAAAGGAAAAAATCCATGAATCAGCTGGAGAATCTCATCCTTCACAGGTCCACTCAGAGACAAAGGAGATGGAAAACTCTGAAGAACAGATCACCACCCAGACAAAAATGCCAGTAGAAGCAACATCAAGGAATCAAACCATTGATAAAACTTCTGCACCATCAACATCAGCTGGCCAAGCCAAGGTAAGGACCAGTACCAGGTTAGCCTCAAAACAAAATCATTCTTAATGTTTAATACATTAATATGGAATGTTAGAGGTTTAGGAACATCCTCAATAAGACTGACTAGACTAGTCAGGAAACACAATATCCAATTACTTGCTGTCATTGAACCTAAACAATCTATTGATAAACAAGATATTTATCAAAAGATATTTGGGTTTAAACATGTATTATCTTCACTCCATGCTAAAATCTGGATTTTTCACTCTGAGAATATCCAGATACACCAAATGATTGAGAATCCTCAGTTTATCTCTCTAGATATAACTGTTCTCTCTTTCAATCTCAAAATGAACTTTGTTGTAGTATATGGTGATCCTTATTGCTACAAACAAAGGAAAATAATGTTTGATCAGATCAAAAGATTCACATTCTCCAATCCAACACTTCTTGGGGGAGATTTTAATGTGATTAGATCACTGACAGAATACAATGGCCCTTCATCTCCTTCCCTCATTCCCATAAGAGATTTTAATGAATTTTTAAATGATATCCAATTTGAAAATTTAGAAACTGTTGGGAATGATTTTACATGGTGTAATGACCACAAACATCCCACTTCTAAAAAATTGGATAGAGTGGTGGCAAATGATAGCTTCTTCCAGGACTATAGAGCTTCAACAGTGCAGGTGTTAAGTAGAACTCACTCTGATCATGCCCCACTTTTAATTGAAATGAGGAAAATCGGGAATACAAAACCTAAACCATTCAGGTTTCAGGATATGTGGTTTAACAGGGAGGACTTTATGGATATTATCAAACACAGTTGGTCACAACCTATTAATGAGCAGGGTCAAATGGGGTTAGCTCTTAAATTGAAGAGACTTAAGAAAGCTATTTATAGCTGGAATAAGGACAAGTTTGGCAATGTCACTGACAATGTACAAAAAGCTGAAAAGCTTGTGCATGTGTTGGAGACTAAGTATGATACAACCCATGACCCACATGATAGAATAATTCTCCATAAAGCCCTAGCTGACCTTAAAAGAACCCTCCTAGAGGAACACATTTTCTGGAAACAAAGATCTAGGTCTAGATGGCTAAAGGATGGTGATTGCAACACAGAGTATTTTCATAAAAGTGTTAAGGAAAAGCATGGAAGACTTGGCATACACAAAATTAGAGACCAATCATCCAACTGGCTGGAGGATGATGAAAGTATAGCTAAAGAAGCAGTTCGATTCTTTCAAACACTTTTAACTGATGAGAATACTGACATGGCAGGAAATAACTTGACATTTCTATTAAATGCCATCAACACGGTAGTCACAGATGAAGAAAACCAACAGTTTCTGCATCAGATCTCAATGAAGGAAATCCAAGATGCAGTCTTCAGTCTTGGAGCTTTTAGTGCTCTAGGGCCTGATGGTTTTACAGGAAATTTCTTTAGGAAAGCCTGGGATATTATCAAAGATGATCTGCTACAGGCAATCCAAGAATATCACTGTGGAGTGGAGATTCCAAAATCCATAGGCAGCACATTTATAGCCCTGATACCCAAAAACCAGTGTCCTTCCACCTTTTCTGAGTTTAGGCCTATCAGTCTCTCAAATTTTGCTAATAAAATCATGTCAAAAGTTATGGTTGAAAGAATCAAGCCACTGATGAGCAAAATTATTTCTGAGGAGCAATCAGCTTTCATCTCAGGTAGAGATATATCTGAAAATATTTTGCTTATGAAGGAAGCAGTCAGATTTCTAGATAAGAAACAAGAAACACTCAACCTTATCTTCAAGTTGGATATGATGAAAGCTTTTGATAGAGTGAAATGGACAACCTTAAACACACTCCTCTTGAGACTTGGTTTTCATGGACATGTAGTCAGAATTATAATGAACAATCTAAATGTTGCATGGTTCTCAATAATCATTAATGGGAGTACATATGGTTTCTTTAAACCATCTAGAGGTTTAATACAAGGAGACCCAATGTCTCCTTTCTTGTTTAACATTCTCACTGAACTGCTTTCAAAGAATCTTAAAATCCTCTATGCACAAGGAAGCATATCTCTGTTTAGAACACCTCCAGGATCAATGAGCCTCACACAATTCTCATTTACTGATGACACTGCATTATTCCTTAAGGCTACCAAAATATCCTTAGAAAATATAATGCAATTCCTTGAAGTCTATCAAAGAGCCACAGGGCAAAAAATAAACTTTAGCAAGAGCTCTTTTTATGCAGGGAGTAAGCTGAGCCAAAGGAAAAAGAAGGAAATTGAAGATATAACAGGCATGAGTCAGGGAGTTCTTCCCTTTGAATATCTAGGAGCTCATATATTCAAAGGCAAAAAGAAAAATATCCATTTTCATGGTTTGATGGATAAGATCACCTATAGACTGGAGAATTGGAAGAATCAATGGTTATCAACAGGAGGGAAATTGGTTTTAATAAACCATGTGCTTTCAGCTATTCCCCAACATTCATGGGCAGTATACGTTCCCACTGCACACATTCTAGAAAAAATAGAAGCTCTTTTCAGTAACTTCTTTTGGGGATTCAAGGAACCAGGAAAACCAAAGAAGCATTGGGCTTCATGGGAAAAAATCACAAGTCCAAGGAGTGCAAATGGGTTAGGTGTAAGACCCATAGCTACCATAGTTGAGGCATTCTCCTTAAAAATTTGGTGGAATTTGCAATTAGGCAAGTCTCCATGGGCCAAATTTATGTGGTCTCTGCCACATAGTGCAAAAACCTCTGAAACATGGTCTAGATACAGATCAGTGAACAGACATGCCATACAACACTCACAAGTATCCATCGGAGAGGGTACTTGTAGTTTTTGGGAAGCAAATTGGACAGGGAAGGGACCACTCATTGATCTCTGGCCAAATCAAAATCCTCCCATGCCTGAAATTCAAGTGAAGGACTGGCAAACTGTAAGCAATTCTCTTTTACCCATACTCAGAAATCATTTTGACTCACAGGTGATGCAAGAAATTGAAAAAGGAGTCGATCTATGGGATGGAGAAAGGGACAGTCTTGTCTGGAAACCACATGCGGAAGGGATCTTCAGCATTAAAACAGCTTTCAGGTCTTTACAACCAGCATTGATGACACTCAGAAGCCATTCAAAATTATGGAACTCTCAGGTCCCCTCAAAAATCTCTATCTTTGTTTGGAAACTTTTGAACACCTGGCTTCCTTTTGCTAATGTATTGAGAAAATACGGCTTATGAAGTGTATATCAGAGGAACAATCAGCCTTCATTGAAGGCAGAGAAATCTCTGATAATATACTCATCATGCAAGAGTTAGTCAGATTGCTAGACAAGCCAGGACAAAGTTTAAACACAATTTTAAAATTAGATATGTCCAAAGCTTTTGATAGAGTCTCTTGGCCAATGTTGAACTCTCTACTCCTTAAATATGGCTTTCATGGACACCTTGTCTCTGTTATTTTAAGGAATATTAGTTCATCATGGTTTTCTATCTTGATAAATGGTTCACCATATGGCTTTTTTAGACCTTCTAGAGGGCTTAAGCAAGGTGATCCCCTTTCCCCAATTTTGTTTAATTTCATTACTGAGCTGCTAAATAGAGGACTCAAACATATGTTTCAATTAGGTTGGATAGATAGATTTAAATTGCCTATGGGAACTATAAATGTTTCTCACCTTTCATATGCTGATGACACTGTCATCTTCATTCAGGCAACAAAAAAATCACTATCGAATCTAGTTACTTTTCTTGAGCATTATCAAACTGCTTCGGGTCAGCTAGTAAATTTTAACAAAAGTGCATTTTATGTGGGGAAAAAGACTAGCTCTCTGAGAATAGCAATGATCAAGAACATTACTTCCATGTCTCAGGGTGTTTTTCCTTTCCAATATCTGGGAGTTCCAATTTTTAAAGGCAAAAAATTGAACATTTACTTTCAGCCTTTAATTGAGAAACTAAATGCAAAAATTTTTAAATGGAATAATAAGTGGTTAAACATGGCAGGTAGAATCATTTTAATTAGGCATGTGCTTGCATCTATTCCCCAACATGTCTGGTGTGTTATGGCCCCAACAAAGCACATTATAGAACTCATGGAATCCATCTGTGCAAATTTCTTATGGGGTTTGAATGACCAAAATGAGCCAAAAAGACACTGGAGAACATGGTCATCATTATGTTACCCAGTCAATCAAAATGGACTAGGTTTTAGAGACTTTCACACTGTCATAGATAGCTTCTCAATAAAACTTTATTGGAAGCTTCAGATAGGAGAAACTCTATGGGCAAAGTTCATATGGTCACTCCCCATGTCCTACAGATCCTCTGATCCCTGGTATAGGGTGAAAGGAATTACTCTGGAAGCTGAGAGTAATACAAGAATCATTGTGGGAAATGGCCAATCAAATTTCTGGAATTCAAATTGGTTAGGTCTAGGATTTCTATCTGATAAATGGCAAAAAGATGACCTCTTCCTTCCATCCCTCACCATTGCACAATTTCAACAAGATAAATTGGTTTTACTCCCACAATTGCATGATGGTTTCTCTACTGCCATATTATTCTTGTTGCAAAAAACTGTTATGTTATTTGACAGGAAAGATAAACTAGTTTGGAAGCCAACAGGTACAGGTAAGTTTTCAGTATCTTCTGCATATTCAACTTTGGCTAGAACTAGGGAAGTTTGTCAATCCCTGAACAAGGTATGGAACCCATTACTCCCTCCTAAAATTTCTGTGTTTCTATGGAAAATGGTGAACAATTTTGTTCCAACAGATGAAATCCTTAAAAGGATGGGATTCAACATAGTTTCTAAATGTCAGTTCTGTGATAGTGAATTATCTTTAGATCATTGCTTTCATGCATGTACTATAGCATTGCCTTTATGGAAAGAAATGTTTGATATATTAGAACTACCATTTGTAACATTTCCCCATCTATTTGATGCAATTTCCTGGTGCTGGTCTGTTTCCATGTTTTCAAAAGCAAAAAATAATCTATTTCATGTTATCCCCAGTGTAATTATATGGATATTATGGATAACTAGAAATAAATTTATTTATGAAGGAACTAGACCTTCCATCATTGGCATGAAAAAGCAACTATTTTTTTTCATCACAGCAATCTTTACAATCCACCCCCAAATTGTTAAGCCAGATTGTGCAAGTATTGCTGATAGAGGCTTATTTCCCATCAGGAAAAGTCCAAAAATAAGAATGATTAGATGCTATAAATGGGAACCTCCTGATGTTGGTTTTAAACTCAACACTGATGCATCTTGTCCACCTCTTAACTATGCATCTGCTGGTTATGTGGTCAGAGACACTGCTGGACAAGTAAAACACCTAGGATCTTCAGTTCTTTCAATAACTGGAGATCCTTTGTTTGCAGAATTACAAGCATGTCTATGTGGTTTAATCTGGTGTGTGGAAAACTCTGTATACCCACTTATAGTTGAGTCTGACTCTTTGCAGGTTATCAGAATGATCAAAAAGGAGATGTCTCCCCCATGGAGAATGGAAAGAGAACTCTGGCAGGTTCAGAATTTGACAGCACACCTTCCCATATCATTCCAACATATCTTCAGAGAGCAAAACACCGCAGCGCATGAAATAGCTCAGATCACTCACACACTCCTACTGCAACAACCTCTCCCAATCTCAATAAGGAAAGCCCTCATGGGAGATGCTATGCAGCTGCCCACAATCAGAATCCAAAGATCACTGGGACCTGCTTAAGTCAAATGGATACACTGATGTTCAAGCTCATAGATACACAGCACCATCACACTCAACAATTCTCCCTCATCTGGATAAATGCCTAGATTGCACCTGTTAGCACTTTTTTGGTCAGGCATCCTTTTGATAACCATTAAGTAGTTACACTTCTTTCTCCTTCAGTTTGATAGTGGAAATACTGGCTTGGAATCTGAATACCACAGGGTTGCAGGACACCAAGGGGTAGGTGATCCAGGGGTGGTATTTCTGGATTTCAAGAAGTTTTTCCATTTTTCAATCTCACGGATAGAGAAGTGCCCTAGTTAAATTCTCTCTAGTTATTACTGTAACAAATCCTTTTTTTTATTTTATGAAGCTTGGGAAAGCTATAAAAATCCCCCACCTTGGTGGCTTCAAATAAAAAAAAAATAAAAAAAAATACGGCTTATGCATAGTGTCTAAATGTCCTGCATGTAATCATGTTGATAACATGTCGCATTTTTTCAATTCATGTCCATTAGTCCAGAAATTGTGGGAAAAAATGCATGTTATCTTAGGACTACCCCCTATGAGCTTTGACACAATATTTGATAGATTTGCATATTACTGGTCATGTAAATCATCTTCTTCTGTCACTCAATCATTGCTAACAAATTTGCCAATGTTAATTTGTTGGGAACTTTGGAAGCACAGAAATAAATATCTATATGACAAAGGAAGATTGCATGATGAGTCAATATGGAAAATGATTGTCAATCTATCCTTTATGATTTACACAGCCAACCCAGTATGCCAATCCACTCAATCAGATAAATCATATATTGTTCATGGCATTATTCCTTTCCTTAAAAGGAAAAAACCAAAGTTGACTAAAATTATCAAATGGATCCCTCCTGATAGAGGCTTCAAAACAAATTGTGATGCTTCATTTGATCAATCTGGGAAAGCTAGTATTGGGTGTATTATAAGGGACCAAAATGGGGATTTTGTGATGGGAAAACAAGATTTTCAATATGATGTTACTTCACCACTGCATGCAGAGTTGTTATCTCTTAATGCAGGCTTGGATTTAGCAATACATAAGAGGTTTTCTCCACTTGTGATGGAAACAGATTGTTTGCAACTGGTTCAAATGGTTAACAAGAAGCAGCTTCCACCATGGTCACTCAAGCACCAGACACTGAGCATCATCAAAAAGCTTCACCAACATTCAGTTCCAGTTAGGCATGTTTACAGAGAGGTTAATGCTGCAGCAGACTTGCTAGCAAAGAAGGGAATGGAAAGTTCAACTAGCATTTTATACATGACCTCATCAGTTCCAAATGATTTGAGATGTATTTTGCAAACTGATATCACTCTTCCACACTTGAGAAGAGTGAATGCCTGAAATATCTTAGGGGCATTTTGTATAAGGCTTCTACACAGCCTTCTCATCAGGTTCACTTCACTATCTTTTTGATTGATTCCTGACAACATGGCCTATGACTGCTCACCACAGGGTTGTAGGATACCAAGGGGTAGGTTATCCAGGGGTGGTGACGCAGTCTTAGGATCGCTTTTGGGAATCAAACTCACGGATCTTGAAGTGTCTTAACTAGTTTAATTTCATTAGGAAAGCTCTTATGGCTTGTAATGATCACATGACTTATTTATTATTTTTAATATAAGCTTGGGGAAACTATAAAAACCCACCCACTTCGGTGGCTCTTCAATTTTTTTTTAAAAAAAAGACGACTGGATTAGACGGTCAGATTTAACCAGACGGTTTCAGCCCCACCACCAGTTTCAGAGAAGTTGGAGATTCGATAGCACAAGTATGAGCCTTATCCTTAGATTGGTTTTTGATGTGATCTTGTTCTTATCATTTAAATCTTACATTTCTTGCAATCTTTTAAGTTTCAGCTGCAAAGATTCGCGTCCTCCTATGCTTGCGAATGAACTAGTGAAATGGCAAATATATAAAGAGACAATTAATTAGAAACAGTTAATCGCGAACATGTATATATCAAGGTTAATCGCATACATGTTTTTCTTAAACATAAAATCAAACTAAATAAGATTTATGGCTGATGTTAGGATTTCAATGGGTGATTATATATATATATATATATATATATATATATAAAGTTTTTCTTGAGTTTATTAAGTTTTTGCCGTTACTAATTAGCAGCATGTTCTCTTGAGCATAATCAAACTGAATTAAATTAAACTTACCTTCAAAGTTGATGTATTGAAAATGAAATTAGTATAACCAACTAAATTCAACATGAATTTCATCGAATCATATATTTACTCATATATTTACTGATATGATGTAGGTCTATATATATCAAGCATTTAATTACATTTTTTCATGGTCCCTAACCTGCATGTGGTACTAGGGCTTTCTGTCAAAATTTATGAATGAAACAAAATTAGTGCGGAAAGTTAAATATAGCTAATAAAATAGGGGATGCTATTTCCACAACAATATCCTAAATCCACAACCCATTTACGATAAATTTTACTAAAATACTCCTCATTAAAATTTAATTTTAGTTAGCTATTATTATGAAACTTAGTCCTAATCAAACTCTAATTCATGAAATACCCCCACTCTTTATATATAGTATAAAATATTCTTATCAACTTTCTCTACAAATTTCACGTAGCTATTCAGATAAATAAGTAAATTCACATCATGTTTGCCAGAGCTTATCTATAGATTAGTTCAGTTCAGTTCAGTGAAGTGAAAGTGTAATTTGATGAAATTCATATTAATTCAGTCATGCTGAATCCATTTTTCAATACATTAATTTACACTTCAGTTTAGTTTAGTTCAGTTCAATTCAGTTCAGTTCAGTTCAGTACACCAAGAAATAAGTTATAGCAAATAGGGTCTAAATTTGAAAGTGTTGAATGAATGCTGAAGGTTTTGAGAATTTCTTGGGCCATCAATTAAATTTTACAAAAACTTGAATCCAAAATTTATTGTTCAAAACTTAAGGGATGTAAATGATATAATAAGTATTAATTGAATCCTAAATTTAACGAGGGGTCATTAAGTAATTTTTTTTTTAGATGAAAACCACCAATGGTGGTAGGAGTCTTATTTATGGGATCCCAAGCTCAAAGAAATATATAAATATAAGTACTTATACATTTCCAAGAAGGGGGAGTCCCCCTGATGCAAGAAGATTGCATCCAAAAGATAGAAAATTAAAAACTAGTCTAAGGACTAGGGAGTTTTTCTCTTACATTTTCAGAATATGAAATAGACCAAACAAAGCCAAGCTTATTAGCGAATCCGAAGAGACACAATTCAGCCGAGCAAGGGGACTAAAACATGAACAAAACTAGAAAATTAAGGGAAAAAATATGTGTTGAAACTGGAGGCACATAGCTTGTCCCTCTGTGTTTTGCTTGCAGCCTACATCCTTGATCCAGTGTTATCTATAAAAAGAGGAGGAATAACTCAGCAGCATCCATTCAAATTAACCCTAAGAGTGGCCATTTGGATTTTATCCAAATGTATAAGCCCCTTGACTTTGGGAGGTATAGTATGTTGCTGGAAAACTTTGTCAGATAACTCTATGAGAGCTATCTTAGATAGTACATCAGCATGTTGATTTCCTTCTCTTAAAATATGAACTAAAGTGAAAGAGGAGAAGAGAGTGTGTAAATGTTCAACATAATCATAGAGAGGCCAGGGAGCCAGACTAGGCTTCTTAATCATATTGATGGCATTAAGGCAGTCTGACTCCACTGTTACCACAATAGGATAAAAGGATTCAGCAATAGAAAATCCTTTGTGAATAGCAGAGAGTTCAGCATGTAAAGCAGACAAGACACTCACATAGAATGTATTAGCAAGGATACATTCTGCCCTGTTATTCCTAATAATGATACCTATGCCAGCATGCAAAGTTGACTTATTTCAGGCTGCATCTACATTTATTTTTAAACCTTGCTCAGGAAAGGACCAGGTAATGGGAGATGCAATAGGTTTAGGAATAGTACCTAAGGAGGATGAAGGAAGAATCCCCAACATAACAAGCTCTTTATCAAACACCTTATGGATTCTAACTGGTTTAGCTAAAAAGATGTTAAAAATGAGTTTCTTAACATTTTTGAAGAGGGTAGCAGGACATGAGGAAATGTTATCATAAAGAAATTGATTCCTAGCTTTCCATATAAACCAGCATAAATAGCATGAGTACATTATGATCAAATTGGAGTGTAAGGCAGTAAAACCTTCATATGACCAGTAAACTGATAATCTCTCCCATAGTGAGTGGAATGATCTATCTGGCATGCCTAGAGCACTATTGAAAGCTTTCCATACAAGTTTAGAAAAAATGCAATCATTAAAGAAATGCTCAAGACTGTCCAGATTATTGCAAAAACAGCATTTTGATGGCAGATGAAATCCAAAATGTGTGATGACATCATCAGAGGGAAGGAGAGCATTTATTAGCTTCCATATGAAAACAGAAACATTTTTCTGAATTCTTGAGTTCCAGATTTTAGAGAGAGAAAAGATATCACCTTGATTTGGACTTGACATTTTGTAAGCAGATTTGAAAGTGAAATTGCCCCTTATGTCTGGTTTCCATATTAGCCTGTCTTGTCTGTGATTATGTATTTGTAAATCCTGCAGCAGAAAACAAATTTCAGGCTGTAGCAAAGGTGAGATAGATGGAAAATAAAGGTTCTTGTGCACCTGGAAATCTTTAACAGTTGCATCCTGTGGAATATCTGTGTTTCCTGGTTCAACTTTATCTATCAGAGGTCCATAACCAGTCCAGTTTGATGACCAAAAATTGCAGTCACCCTTGCCATGAATCACTCTAGTATTATGTTCAGCTGTAACATTCACAGCCAAAATTCTTTTCCAGGTTTGGGAAGTTCTATTTGAAATTGGAAGAGACCATAAGAACTGAGTCCAAGGAGCCTCCCCAGTTTGAAACTTCCACCATAACTTAAAGGAACAGGTCAGAATGATTTGTGAAAGAGATCTAAAACCAAGGCCATTTTGGCTTGTAGGCTTACAGAGGGAGGACCATTTTTTCCAAGACTTTTTAGGTTTAAAATCATTGGAACCCCAGAAGAAAATAGCCATACATCTTTCAATTTTCTTGATGACAAATTGAGTAGTTTTGAGAACACTCCATACATGTTGAGGAATAGAATAGACACATGACTGGATCAAAGTAATCTTCCCTCCTATAGAAAGCCAAGCATTTTTCCAGTTATGTATTTTATTGGAAATCTGTTCCCTCAGAGGCTGAAATAAATCATTAGTGATTCTCCCTTTGTGAATAGGGCAGCCAAGATATTTAAATGGAAACTTGCCTTTTTTCATTCCAAGTATGGACTTTACTAGACTAACATGATGAAGTGAAGCATGCTTACTAATATAAAAGTCTCTCTTTTCATAGTTTATCTTTTGACCTGTAGTGACCTCAAATTTAGCAAGAAAAGCTTTCATTTTTGTCAGATTAGATTTGGAAGCCTGTAAGAAAACAACAGTATCATCTGCATATATTAAATGGGATATTGGCAGAGACTGTGGTGGTAAATCATAGTACATCAGACTCCCTATATTGAAAACATGAGCCAAGCTTCTTGTGAAAGCCTCAGTAAAGATATTAAATAGAAAGGGTGAAAGAGGATCACCCTGTTTAATACCTCTAGTTGGCTGAAAGAAGCCTATTGGAATCCCATTGATGAGAATGGAGAACCATGCATGAGAAATATTTTTCATGATGCAATGTACAAATTTATCATGCAAACCAAATTTGAGTAAAATACTGTTTAGAAAGGACCATCTCACTCTATCAAAAGCTTTCTGAAGATCCAATTTAAGTATGCAATTAGGGTCTTTATTTTTCCTGTCAAGGAATCTGACCATCTCTTGTAGATAAATGACATTATCTGAGATGTCTCTCCCTTTCATGAAAGCAGTTTGATGTGGTGAGATGATTTTATTCATAAGGGGCTTAAGTCTCTCCATAAGAATTTTTGAAAAGATTTTATTTACCACATTAGAGAGACTTATAGGTCTGTAGTCAGCAAAGGTAATAGGGGTAGGATTTTTTGGGATAATAGTAATCCAAGTACTAGCTATACCCCTAGGTAAAGAGGATGTGGACATGAAATCATTAGCAGCATTGAGTAAATCTTGACAGATTGTGTTCCATGATTTAATGAAAAATTGTGCAGTGTAGCCATCTGGCCCTGGACTGCTATTTTTCTTTAAACTAAAAACAACCTTCCTAAGCTCTTCAATATCAACTGGTTTAAGTAAAAGATCATTATCCTCATTGATATTACCGGCCCAAAGGCCCACCGAGCCGGGAAGAGGGTCCACGGCCCAGCACCAAAAGGGCGGTGCCTTTCCCGCTAGGGGGCACGTCCGGACAAGAAAGAAGGACAAACGGGGACAAAGGGAAGTGGTTCTGCACCTTATCTCAAGCAGGCAAGCTCGGCTATAAATACTAGTCTCAAACAGTGAGCGAGGTATGTGACTTATATCTCTCTACTTTATATTGAGAGCATCTTCCGTACGTTTTCCCTTCATCATTATCCCCATCTCATCATCACGCTGGAGCCTCTTCCCCGGGACGCCTCCCGGGGATTGTTTTGCAGGATTGTAGCGGGCTGACAAAGAAGGAGACCCGGACAGCGTCGAGCCCCGGGAAACGGACGGATTTTGGTAGCACCAATTGGCACGCTCAGTGGGACCAGTTCCACCTTCGCACGATGGAGTCGCCAAGGAGAGGGCATGGGTGCCCGAAGAAGAACGCGGCACCTTCAGGGAGTGGTCCACCTCCACCCCCGGGAGATGACGTGACCTTGAGGCAGTTGCAGGAGGAGGCAAGACACCAGCGTGAGCTAGGAGTACCACAGGATGGTCACGTGGAAACTGCCTCCGATGAAGCCGACTCAGAAAGAGAGTACCAGGATGAACAGGAGCCTAGGCCCGCTAGGGAAGGCAGTCCCCGAGCCCGGGAACCTGAAACCCGGGAGGAGGGGCAATACCTGGTCGGCAACCCTCAAATTCGGGGACCGGCTTTCCCGGAAGAGGGGCAACCTTAGCTAATACGGAGGAATCGGCAGCGTTGGAGTTCATGAGAGCCAACAAGGAGTTGTACCGCCAGTGGGTACTCTCTGCCCGGGAAAACTAAAGACGAAGGGAACCTGGAGGGGACCCAGTAGGCCCTCTGCGGGGACATCAAAGGGAAATTATCGATCTAGACGGGGTTGTTCAGCCGCCAAGAATACAGGGACGAATTAATTCCTCAATCATCCCACCTTCTTTCCCCCCGAATTTCGGAGTTCAAGGAGGAGTGGCTACTGGACATCAGTCAAATTTAGTTCCACATGCTCCACCCTACTACCCGCGTTCTAGCTGGGGGACGGAGCAGACCGGGTATGTCCTTCCAGTCATGCCTGCGGAATTATCGGGTTATCAGGCCCCCGGAACCCAGGGGAACCCGATCCAGTATTCCATGCCCATGTATGGGTCAATGGGGGTGAACTACGGTTACCCAGAGAGATACTATAGGGAGGATGATAGGATGCGGGGCTATCAGGTGGCGCAGCAGGACCCCAACTCTTTGGAGGCGCGGTTGGATAAGTTGGTGGGGAGAAACGGAGCTCAACCCACTTCCCCATGGGTACCTCGGGTGCTGGCATACCCATGGCCTCCGGGCTTTCGGGTCCCGGAGGGAATCCCAACGTATAATGGAGAGACAGACCCGGAGGAGTTTGTCAGGACATACCAGAACCTAATGGTGTCACGGGACTTTCCGGAAGAACTAAGATGCAAGTTGGTAGGTTGCTATCTGAGAGGAAACTGTCTCCTATGGTTCGATTCCTTGCCTCGGCAGAGTCTTAGAGATTATTATGATTTCTCCAAGGCTCTGCTATTCCGGTACGCGGGATTGAAGAAGGAGGGGGAAGCAACTGACTGAGCTTCTCGCCACTCGGCAAAAAGCTGCAGAAGAGCCAATGGAATATTACCGAAGGTACATGGACGATAGCATGAAGGTCATAGACAGACAGCAGCAGGAGAAGGCGGTGATTAGCGGATTCATAAATGGCTTGAGGGATATGGCGTTGTTCCAGAAGTTGATGGAAAAAATCCCGAAAACCTTTCACAACTTACAGATAGCGGTGCAACTGTACTGTGCTGTTAATGACGCCACCCGGAAGAGGAAGGAAGAATCTGGGGGATTCCCCCCGGATAAGATGGAAATGAGGAGGGTGGCTGATCCAAGTAGAAGGGATTCGGGTCCTGCGTCGGTGAACCGGGCAAGGGCAGATAGTTTTACCCCGCTCAGCAAGTCCCGGACAGAGATACATGCTATTCACAAAGATCTGTTCCCGGACCCGCTGCCCATCCAGGGGACCCCGTCTAGGGAAAATGCGGACAAATGGTGCGCCTATCACAAGTCTTATGGACACTCGACAGAGGGGTGTAGAGGGCTGAGGAATGAGATAGAAAAGTTGATAGAGTGGGGGCAGCTGAGAGACTGCGTAGCGACAGAAGCAAAGAAGGGAAATCCCTGGGACCAGCCTCAGGAGCAACCCCGGAGAAGGTGGAGCCCTAACCCCGGGAGAGGAAACGGGAGAGCCCAAGGCAACCAGGGCAACAGGGCCCCGGGGAGGCCCGCCATAGCCGCCGTACCGGTCCAGGCAGTAGAGCCAGCCCCAGTACCAAACAGAATGATCAACGTGATAAGCGGAGACGTCGGAGAAGCATGCCAGTCAATTTTCGCTATCCGGGCCAAGACTCGATATGTTCCCCCGGGGTTGCTTATATTAATTAAAATAGTAACTTCATCAAATTAAAAGGTAGAACTTATATTAATCAAAATAGGCGCCAAGGCCAAGTTCTACATGTGCCTCCCGGGGAGGAAGATTACAAAAGACTTAAAACTACAGAAAAAATATACTAGAGTCTAGAGGAATACATTATCCTCGGTAGGGCCTCTTTCCCCCGGGGTAGCATGAGCGCCCTTCCACCTCCTTTCCAGTTCAGCCACGTCTGCGTCAGACCAGTTGGGACCGCAGTAAGCAGGGGCATCCACCTTTGGCTCGTCTTCCGGGCGCTCAGGAAATCCCACTTTCCGGGTAGACTTCCGGGATTGATAGAGCAAGTCGTCCTGCCCCCTGGGAAGCCCCACAACATATTCACCCGTCCTCTCCTCAACGGCCTGATACCCAAAATTGTCAGGTATAGCGCAGAACTCGTGGTAATTGTCGGCCCAGTGAGGCGTCTCCGGGACCACCCCGTAGGCATTGAAGCACTCCGGGCCAGGGGATTCAGGGATAGCAGCCTCGTTGACTCCCGGAAGCTTGACCTTCTTAATGTCCGAGGCTGAAGGGGCCCGGGAACACATCTTCAGCGAATCCCACAACTGGGGTACCAGGTTCTCCAGGTTGGCCTCCTGGAGAGATCTCCAGCGGTAGTTGAGCTGATCGCTTGCTTTGGGGCGATAGTAAGATGCTTGTGCTTCAAGGCGAGCAGGTCCCGGAAGCCATCCCCGCAGGCTGCGATACATCTCGTGGCAGGCGTCAGCACTGGCAGCGGCGGCGATGCCCTCTAGCCTCTTGTCAAAATCGGCAGAATGGAGAACTTTACGAACCACAGTGTCCAAGGCTTCGAGCTGGGCCTCTTTCTTCTCCTTCTTAAGAGAAGAATATTTCTTCTCTACCTCCGCCAGCTTCTTTTCTTTCTCAGAGAGCTTCCTCTCCCTTTCGGCTAGTTTTTTCTGAGAAGCCTCCAGTCGGGCGGCCAGGTCATCCCGCTCTGCCAACTTCTCCCGGGCCTCGAGGAGTTCCCTCTCATTCTTAGCAAACAAACCCGCGCTATATTTAGAATATGTACGGTTGAGCGCTTCCGCCAGCTAAGAATCCGACAGGAGAGAATCGGCGAAGGTGGTGGTCTACAAAATTCAAACAAAGATAAGATTATCCGGAAGGAGTTATAAAAGTAGTAAGAAGCAACAAGGTTAGCATACCTCTTCCCCCGGCTCAGGGATGGCTTGAGAGTTATCCCGTGGAGGAGAATTGGCAAGAGGAGGGGGAGGTGGTGGCGGGGTCGCACTTTCCAACCTCTGACGGGAGGATGGAGGGGTTTCCTTGTCATCGGTTAATGGCCGCTTGAAGCGGGAACCAGCCCCGCCACTGTAAGTCGGGTGCTGGATGAAAGATTTCCTCCCCGGGGTAGGAGAGGACCCGGGTGCTTTCGGTTGGGAGGAAGGGCGTTGCGGACGGGTTCCTTGGGGAGTGAACCCGGGGTTCTCGGCAGCCCCCACCCCGACCGGGGATGCCACTTGCTGTTCGGCTGGAGTGACCAGCCCCCGACGAGGATTCCCCAGCTGACTGCTATCCCCGGAAGGCATCTCTTCGAGTGGCGCAGCGTCCGCGTGCAAAGTAGGCTGAACTGAAGTCAGGTAAAACAAAAAACAAAAATCAATCAGAGTGAAACACACATATGTATAAGAAAATAAAGAATAAGGCCTTTAATAGACACCTCCAGCCGGCCACACAGCGGAGACGGATGGAAGGGAAAAGAGTTTTTCAGGGTATATCCCGCGGGGCCAATAATAGCCCGCGTTCCCAGTCTTAAAGAAAGTGTCCATGTCTAGGGGAGATAGGCGGAGGAAGTTATGATCGTTGGTGAGGTCTGTGGGAAGGGAGGAGAGGGGTTTCTTGTCTTCAGGAACAAGGGAATCATTCCAGGGGGGCATTGGGTATACCCGGGAATCGCAGCAGAAGAAACCCTTCGCGAGATACCCTTTGGCAGATCTGGGCTTACCCTTCATAAAGTCCTTCGTCCCGGAACGGATTACAAAAGAAAATACCCCCGGAAAGGACGCATGAGCGCGTCGAAGGGCATAAAAGGACCGGAAGAGAAGGAGAGAGGAGGTAACGTTGCATCTAGCGCAATTAAGTAAGAAGCCCAGTACCAGCACAACCCCATTGGGGTGTAGTTGGGCCGGGGCCATTCGGTAGAAGTTGAAAATCTCTGAAAAAAGAGGAGGAAAAGGCAGGCTGAGCCCGTACTGGAAGTGAATCCGGGGAATGCAAGGCACTTCTCGCTCGGACACCCCCGGGGAAAGTTTTGATAATGATGCATCCAGCGGAAAAGGGATAAAGCAACGCCTAACTAAATCTAGAACGTCCCTATCTAAGAAAGGGGGAGGCCCGGGGAGATTAAAAAACCGATGGCCAGAAGGCTTTACTCTGTGGGTAGGACCCCGGGGAGCATCATTGCCGACTTCCTCATCGAAAGCTTCCCCATCCGGATCCTCCCGGGGGAGATGGGAGCGCCGGGTGGGGGATGAGCCCGCTCCATTCAAGGTCGACGTACCCGGGATACTAGGCTCCCGGGGCGTGCTGAAAGCCTCGGAATGAGAACCCGGGGAGGAAACAGGAGAAGAAACCAGGTTATCAGCGGCCCTAAACTGGACCTCAAACTGACCTTGAATCTCCTCGGTGCCCAAGGAAGAGGTGGACAGAGAAGGGGAACCCATGAAGAAAGAAGTGAAGTAGAGGGAGTTAGAGCTTACTTGGTGGAAAAAGAAAAACGGAGCGAGAAAGCAGAGCGTCTGGAGAGAATTTGAAGAAAGTAAACTTATGAGAAGGGGGGTTAGGTCCCTTATATAGGTGAGTGAATAGGAATCGTCACCTCAAAAGAAGAAAAAGCAATGGTGACACGGTGAACGAGGCAGCATCAAATGCAGAATAGGGAGAGGCGGCGTCAGAAATTTATTCCAACACGGATGGGTCCTACTGGACTAGTAGCAAAAGAAGGGAAGTGCGAAAGACCAATTCCCCGCGGAATGAAAACCCGGGAAACTGGTCTGGGGGGCTAGTGATAATACCGGCCCAACGGGGCTTTGGGCCAGGAAAGGGGCCCATGGCCCGGGATCAAGAAAGGAGTGCCTTTCCCGGGGAAAGGCACGTCCGGACAAGAAGAACGGCAGATGGAGACAAGGAGAAGTGGTCCTGAACCTTATCCAAAGGAGGCAACCTCAACTATAAATAGTGGTCTCAAACAGTGAACAAGGTATGTGACTTATATCTCTCTACTTTATATTGAGAGCACCTTCCGTACGTTTTCCTTCCCCACTATCCCCATCTCATCATCACGCCGGAGCTTCTTCCCCGGGACGCCTCCCGGGGATTGTTTTGCAGGACAAGCGGGCTGATCGACGATGAGACCCGGATAGTATCCACCCCCGGGAGACGGACGGATTTTGGTAGCATCAGAAAACAGCACCCAATCTACTTTGTTAGCCGGGCACTTCGGGGGGCAGAGACCCGGTATACTGAACTGGAGCAGCTAGTTCTAGCACTGGTACACGCTTCAAGGAGGCTTAAACCCTACTTCCAGGGCCATTCAATAGTGGTCCTCACCAATTACCCGCTCAAACAAGTCATGTTCAAGCCGGAGGCATCAGGGAGAATGATGAAATGGGCTATAGAGTTGGGAGAATATGAAATTCGGTATGAGCCAAGGAGGGCTATCAAGGGGCAGGCCCTAGCAGACTTTCTGGTGGAATCAGAAGCAAGGATACATGAAGAGCAGGAGACGATCGAGGCTGAAATAGTCCCGGCTTAGAGGTTATATGTAGATGGATTGGCACACTCAGGAGGTAGCGGAGCGGGAATCTTGTTGATTAGCCCAGAAGGGAAGGAATACCCCTACGCGGTCCAATTCACTTTCAAAACGACCAACAATGAAGCCGAATACGAAGCCTTGATCGCAGGATTAAGATTGGCAAAGGAGATGGACATCAAAATTCTCACGGCATATAGCAACTCTCAGATTGTGGTACAGCAGGTAAAAGGAGAATATGAAGCCCGGGAGAGGAGCCCAGGAGGTCGTCGCCGTACTTCTCAAATATACAATTTATGTTCACTCACTACCTCTACACACAACTAAGCATATAGTGGCAAGTAAGGTTCGTTCCACAGGGAAAATGTTATTTCTACGTATATATTGTATCATACATATACATATACATATATAAAAGCAATGTAAACAAATGGGGGGTTTTGAGTTGAGTTTTTGTAAGAAACACTACTATGTAAAGCAATTAGAATTCTAGGATTACAACTAGTTTAGCATTTAAGGTTTCAACTAAAGGATTAACTAATGAGAATACTAGACTTGGATATATGAGATTGGTGACTTCGTATTATGAAATTTTCCTCAAACTTTATCATGTTGCTTTGAGAATGGTGATTGTTTGTAGTGAGAAACTATCTTTAACCATAGCTATGAAAGATGAAAGCATTTCCACAACCTCCATTGACAACTTTACTAGATGATAACAACTAGTTCAATTGATCAATATCACTTCAAATTAGATGTTTCTCAAACTTACCCATGGAATTTGATAACAAATTTGACATAGATACAATGCTAATGAATGATCTTAAGAACAAACACAATTGATAACAACATGCATTTGATTCCTAGTTTACTACTCTTACATAGAAAGAATGATAACATTCCAACCATTGAAAAGCAATATCTAACACATATCCAACACATATCTATCACTAGGAAATCATTCTTAATCATTTCAAGCATCAAATACACATATAAATTATGATCATTCAATAGCAAATCACCATTCCTAAGCTTCATAAATCATGTTCTCAATCCATAACAAGAAGTCCAATCACATATATCCAAGATGGGTTTTAGCCTACAACCATAATTATATTAACACAACATAAATCCATACAAGAAATCATGATGAATTCAAAGATCAAAATGAAGAAAAGAGTCCCAAGCTCTGTAAATTCGATCCTCTAACAAATGAGGATAAAATCCTTTTATAGTCTAAAACAATTAAAATTAAAGCAAAACAAAGTGCAAGTTGCAGGACATTTTCGCGGACCGCGAGAATTCCTTCGCGGACCGCGAGCCTGGTTCTCGCGGCTCGCGACCGAGCATTCGCGGTCCGCGCGTCTTCGGTTTCCGCGGTCCACGCGCGTCTGGTCCTCGCGAGCCGCGGCCAACGTTTCGCGGATCGCGCGCCTTCGGCTTCCGCGGTCCGCGACCGAGGTTTCGCGTACCGCGGGTCTGGTCCTCGCGAGCCGCGGCCGACGTTTCGCGGATCGCACGTCTCCGGCTTCCGCAGTCCGCGACCGAGGTTTCGCGCGTCTGGTCCTCGCAAAACAGCAACACACACCCTCGCGGCTCGCGACCAAGGTTTCGCGGCCCGCGAGAGTGTGCCTTCACGCCACTTCTACGACCTGTTCTTCAATGTATCTAACTTCTTCAGGACGGTCATAGAAGTCTTCAAATCATCCAAATCCATCGCAAGTGCAATTCAAGGTCGAAATGCACGTCTTCAATTTCAAACGATTATGAATGATTTGGTCTAAAAGTATAATATAAAAGTACAAAATACTATCTAAAACAGCTCTGAAATGCTACAAAATAAGAGTATATCTAGGACCTATCAAAATCCCCCACACTTGAACCTTTCTCGTCCTCGAGAAAGAACGATTAAGATCCAAGTGCATACTCTGAATAATTAAGCATATAACATTTGAGAGCTTTACATATCTATTAACAAGAGAAAATAAATTTTTTTTTTTGCCTGATTCTCTAGTATTTTTGGAACCATCCGGGCGTTTTTTTTTTTTAAAAATACAGCAGCAAAAACAGTAGCAAAAACAGCAGCAAAAACATAATTACAGTCCTACATTCCTCCCCCACACTTAGCCCAAACATTGCCCTCAATGTTTGTATATATCAATGAAAATCATGGCGAAATGCAAGGGTTTAGGACATACTCACTGTGAGGGGCCGGAACCGTCGCGACGGCGCTGAGCTCGCGATCTACGATGGCCCTCATAGTCAAATGCTGCTGGTCCCTGTGGGTGCATGGATGCCATCATGGCGAACATCACTGCCATATCATCCTCGTACCTCTCAGTAAATGTCTGAAACTGCTGCTGAGTGACATACTGAGCCTCATGATGAGGAGGAGCGTACTGTTCTCCATGCTCCGGAGGTGCCTCTAGCCTGGTAAGGGCAATGGTAGGTGCAGGGACTGTGATCTGGGTGGGCAAGGTGAGCTCCTCCATGCGGGTGCGCCCAGTCAGCTGAACTGCCTACGGATTCGGCAGGTACATGTGCTGATTCTTGGCTACTAGCCAGATGAATCTAGGAGGAGGAAATCTGTGCATGGCCAAGACATTAGTGGACTCCAAAGAAGCGATGGAGTAGAACTGGTGAGCTCTCTCGGCTGTCTTGCCTATTGCCTGAATGTCTGGAGGTAGGTGGATGTTTAGATAAGCTGCCAGAAGAGAAATCATACCCCCCTGCGGTATCTTCCCTGAGCTCTTCTGGGAGGTCTCCAGACATTTCTGCACAAAGAGGTCTACCCAACACGGGTGCTCTGGCCCCCAAAACATGGTCCAAAGGCATTGGACCTGCTCCCTGTTGATATGTGTCAACTCCCCTTGGCAAAAGATCGTCATCACTAGGAGCTTGTGCACCATACGAAGAGCTGGATGTATGATGTGGTTGTTCTTCGTAGCGCCTGTGATGTTTGGTGATCCAGACAAGCAATTCCAAAAGAAAGCTAGATCAAATCCGTTCGGGGTATAGTCTTTTGGATTCTTGTAGCCCTCCGCATATTCTAATCCAAAAGCATTTTGGATTTCATCATAGGATACCCGGCGGGCTACATCATTCAACCTGAAGGTGATGTACTGCATGTCTTGCTCCTCGTCATAGTGCTTGGCCAGAGTAGATAGGAACTCAAGTGTATATCGAATGTATGTCGGTGCCGACCGATCAATGAATCCTCTCATGCCAACGCGATCCAATAAAAATAGCACAGGCTGCTGCAAACCTAGCTCCTGAAGGAGCTCAGAGGATAGGAACTTTGTCTCCATGATGGTTCGTCTCCCATTCCCAATCAACTTTCTCCACCGTTGTTGGGCATTGTCATCTAAACCTTGCAGTCCCATGAGGTCAATAGGAGGCAGGTTTTCTGCCGGGGGGGGGGGCTAGGTTGGCGAGGGGGGGATTCGGGAATCACGGGCTCATGTGAACTAGAAGCTTCTCCTCGGAGAGATATTTTCTTCGGTGCCATTAGCTTAATCTACTTAACAACAGTCCAGCACAACTAAACAAGCTATATGGCGGCAAGCCTTATTCAAAAATTCAATTTACAACTAAAGGCGGCAAGCCCTTCAAAATGTAATTAAAGCTATTGGCGGCAAGCCCTAAAACACCCAAATTTTTTGACAAATTCAGTAGGGCACCGTCAATTGAAGCCTTTGGAAGCAATGTAGCTTGAGGAGATCATCAATTGAACCAAAATATCTCCAAATCAAAAATGCCCAAAAATTAGGGTTCTTGAGATTTGGGGATATTTAAGTTCGTTTTGGCATTTGGAAATTGAGATGGGGAAAAGGTTAAGGGTGGTGGAGGAGAGGTTTTTGTTTGGTAGGATTGGGAAGAAAGTCGCCGGAGGCCGGCGAATCGGAGTGAAAAGTTGCCGTCGGAATTTTGGTCAATGAAGGTGAAAGATGGTGTTTTTGATTTGGATTTTTGGTGGGTTTTGTTGGGAATGAGTTGGGGATTGATTTGGGTGGAAGGGATTGGTTTAAAACTCGCCGGAATGATGGATTGGAGATGGTGGCCGGTGGGATGGGTGGTTTTCGGGTGGGAGAGGTTTGGGAAGAAGAAGAAGAAAAAGATAGAAGAAAATGGGGAGAAGTAGGATTCGGCATTTCGCGGGCCGCGAGCGATACCTCCGCGGATCGCGAGCCCACTTTGCGGGCTGCGAAAAGTCCAGTTTTTGTTCCAGGGATTTCCGAGAAATCTCCGTTTTTCGCGGGTCGCGCGGCCTCTTTCGTTGGCCGCGTGCGAAAAACCTCGTCGCGGCGCGCGCGCGCAGAATTCTCGCGGGTCGCGCGACATCCTTCGCGGGCCGCGCGCAAAACTTTGTCGCGGCGTGCGCTATGAAATCGCGCCCCACGCGCAGAAACCGCGCGGTCCGCGCGATGAATTCGCGGGCCGCGCGTACAGTGTCACGGTCCGCGCGATCAAGTCGCGGACCGCGAAACTTGGCGTTTTTGTGGCAGGGATTTCCAGAAAATCCCTGTTTTTTCGCGGGTCGCGAGACCTCATTCGCGGACCGCGAGACACGGTCGCGACCCGCGAGCTCCCTTTCGCGGCTCGCAAAATCCTCGGTCGCGGTCCGCTCGATCAATTCGCGGACCGCGAGGAATGGTTCCTACAGCAGTTTTTGTTTTGCACCACTTCACCCCTTTTTCTACAAAAACAACATAAAAACTAGCGTAATGTTCGAATTACAAGCTTAATGAAATGTACATAGAAAATAAATATAAAGAAAGTAATGTTCCAAATATTGAAATTGTTCGACGAAATGCTTTGAAAGATCAAAACTCGTTTATTTAACATCGTCGGCACGATGTACCTCCATGGTAAAGATCAATCGTAGTTCAGATTGCCTAGAGACACGTCCTCTAGGATTTCTGATTGGAAACCCTCGTAATACGGTTTCAACCTTTGGCCGTTGACCTTGATGACTTTGGCATCCTCGTCGCTTTGGATCTCCACCGCACCATGAGGGAAAACTCTCACAACTACAAATGGTCCAGTCCACCGAGAACGCAATTTACCTGGAAACAAACAGAGGCCTGATTGAAATAGGAGAACCTTTTGACCTACCTCAAATGTTTTCCTAATTATCATCTTGTCATGCCATGCTTTCGTCTTCTCATTGTAAATGGCGGCGTTCTCATAGGACTCATTCCGGATTTCCTCAAGTTCTTGCAATTGAAGCTTCCTTTCATTCCCGGCTTCGTCCAAGTTCAAGTTGAACCTTGTGATTGCCCAATATGCTTTGTGTGCCAAATCCACCGGTAAATGACACGGCTTTCCAAAGACTAATCGGTATGGAGACATACCAATTGGAGTCTTATAAGCCGTCCTATATATGCCCACAATCCATCATTCAACCGAGTACTCCAATCCTTGCGAGTCGGCCTAACCGTTTTCTCAAGGATGGACTTGATTTCCCTATTGGAAACTTCGGCTTGTCCATTTGTTTTCGGGTGATAGGCGGTAGAAGTTTTGTGATTTACCTCATATTTCTTCAACAATGCGGCAATGGTTCTATTGCAAAAGTGAGTGCCTCGATCACTGATTAGAGCTCGGGGTACCCCGAACCTAGAGAAGATGTGAGATTTGATGAACTCTGCAACCACTTTTGAATCATCAGTACGAGTGGGGATTGCTTCTACCCACTTAGAAACATAGTCAACCGCAAGCAAGATATATTTAAAACCATAGGAATTAGGGAAAGGTCCCATAAAATCGATTCCCCAAACATCAAAGAGTTCACAATATAGAGGGCAATGTTGGGGCATTTCATTCCTAGAAGAGATATTTCCTACTCTTTGGCATTTATCACAAGATTTGCAAAAGGTGTATGCATCCTTATTTAAACTAGGCCAATAAAAACCACAGTCTAGCACTTTCCTAGCAGTTCCCCTAGCACCAAAATGACCTCCACATGCATATGAATGGCAAAAAGCAAGGATTGAGTTGGTTTCATTATTGGGAATGCATCTCCTAATCACTTGGTCGGAACAATGTTTCCATACATAGGGATCATCCCACACATAAAACCTAGCATCATGCTTTAGCTTATCCTTTTGTGCTTTTGTGAAATGAGAAGGGCACTTACTTGTGACAAGGAAATTCACAATGTTGGCATACCATGGAAGAGAAACACTAAGAGCAAACAATTGCTCGTCGGGAAACTCTTCGTGAAGATGGTCCTTCAATGCCTTGGTCCCAAACTCCTCATTGGGCACCAAACGGCTCAAATGGTCGGCCACTAGATTCTCAGCTCCTTTCTTGTCCTTGACCTCCAAGTCGAACTCACTCAAAAGTAAGATCCATCGGAGCAACCTAGGCTTTGCTTCTTTCTTCGTCATCAAGTAACGAAGAGCTGCATGGTCAGTAAAAACAATAATCTTTGTACCAAGCAAATATGGCCTAAATTTCTCTAATGAAAAGACTACCGCTAGCAATTCTTTCTCGGTAGTGGTATAGTTCCTTTGAGCATCATTGAGAGTCATGGATGCATAATAAATGGCATGGGGAACTTTTCCCACCCTTTGACCTAACACCGCACCAACGGCATAGTCACTTGCATCACACATGATCTCAAATGGAAGGGACCAATTTGGAGGTTGTATAATAGGGGCCGACACTAGCATAGACTTCAAACAATCAAATGCCCTCTTACAACCTTCATCTACCACAAATTCCACATCCTTTTGTAACAATCTACATAAAGGGGAAGAAATTTTTGAGAAATCTTTTGTAAAACGGCGGTAGAAACCCGCGTGGCCAAGAAAAGATCTCACATCACGCACACAAGTAGGGTAAGGAAGAGATTGGATGGTATCAATTTTTGCTTTATCTACTTCAATACCCTTAGACGACACTTCATGACCTAACACAATGCCCTTTTCAACCATAAAATGACATTTTTCAGAATTAAGCACAAGATTCTTATCAATGCAAGTTTTTAGGACTAATGACAAATGGAGTAAGAAATTGTCAAAAGAGTTTCCATGAACAGTAAAGTCATCCATAAAAACCTCTAAAAACTTCTCAAGATATTCTGAAAAAATGCTAATCATACACCTTTGAAATGTGACCGGTGCATTGCAAAGTCCAAAAGGCATGCGTCAATATGCAAATGTACCAAAGGGACATGTGAAGGTGGTCTTCTCTTGATCTTCGGGTGCAATGGCAACCTGAAAGTAACCTGAATAGCCATCAAGAAAACAATAGAAAGAGTGGCCTGCGAGCCGATTAAGCATTTGATCAATAAATGGTAAAGGAAAATGATCTTTCCTTGTTACCGCATTTAGCCTTCGGTAATCAATGCAAACACGCCAACCATTTTGGACACGAGTGGGAATCAATTCACCATGGCTATTCTCCACTACGGTCACTCCGGTTTTCTTTGGCACCACTTGTGTCGGGCTTACCCATTTACTATCGGAGAATGGATAGATCATTCCCGCGTCCAAAAATTTAAGCACCTCGGCTTTTACTACCTCCATCATTGGAGGGTTCAACCGCCTTTGAGGTTGTCGGACGGGTTTAGCATCATCCTCCAATAGAATACGGTGCATGCAAGTACTTGGACTCATACCTTTGATGTCGGCAATGGTCCACCCAATGGCCTCCTTGTGATCTTTTAGCACTTTCATCAACCTCTCCTCTTGTTCCTTGGTGAGTTTGTTTGAAATGATTACCGGTAATTTTTCACCACCACCAAGGAATGCATATTTTAGATTCTCGGGTAGTGGTTTCAATTCCACTACCGGAGGTTTATTGAGAGATGGTCGGTTGCCCGAGCTTTTCAATACATCGAGGTCTAAAAGTGGTGCATCAAGAGAAAGTTCCTCAAAAGTATCTAGCTCAAAAATTCTTTCCTTCAAGTTAGCACTCAAAGCATATGTATGAACATTACTCGTGTGTAAACTATTGGCTAAAGCTTTTAACAAAGGATCATCACCATCATTTTCATAAACTTTTTGCACAAAAGATTCAATCACATCAATAGCATTGCAAGAAGTTTCATCATCATTGTATTTCATGGCACCATAAATGTTGAATTCTATTTTATCCTCATCAAATTCCATGGTAAGCCTACCACTATGCACATCGATTATAGTTCTTGACGTTTTCAAAAATGGACGCCCTAACAAGACAGGGGTAGCAAATTTATCATGTTCCATGTCAAGAATGTAAAAATCGGCCGGGAACACCAACTTGTCGACTTTCACCAAGACATCTTCAACAATACCCTTAGGGTATGCATTAGAGCGGCCGGCAAGTTGGATCACTACACCGGTTTTATGCAAAGTGCCAAGATTTAATGATTCATACAATGTGTATGGAATGACATTTATGGATGCACCTAAATCTAGCATGGCTCTAGGAAAATAAGTGTTCCCTAAAATGCAAGGAATTGTAAACATGCCGGGGTCACCACACTTAGTAGGCATTTTGTCTTGAAACAAAGCCGACACATGTTCATTGACTCTTTCATTTTTAACATGCTTAGACCTTTGTTGATGATGGTTCACACACAATTCTTTCAAGAACTTAGAATATCTAGGAACTTGATCAATAGAATCGAGTAAAGGAATGTTTACCTCACACTTTCGAAGAACTTCGAAAGCTTCCTTGTCCATCTCCCTTTTGCGAGTATTCTTCAAAGCCTCGGGAAATGGTGCTTCCACGTCAAAGGTAGTGTCTACCCTAGTTTTCTTGTGAAGAGGTGAGAATGGAGGTGACATTGGTTCGACATGAGTGGTTGTGTCTTGGTGGGCGTCGTTTGAGACACCAAAATAATCTGCAATACTCAACACACAAATTAGTATAGTCGCAAGCAGAGTCGATCCCACGAGGAACGGAGCAATATCTTTTTTTTTTTTTTAAACCTACTAAAACGATTTTTTGGTTTAGCAACCACGCCTTAAATTTGAAGAATTGTTTCTATCAACTATGAAACACTGAATTTAAACACACTAAAAATCAAAGAAAAATATATATAAAAATGCAATCGGCACAGACTAACTTCGTTAATACACTCATTGGTCATCGGCTCACTGGTTCGAAACAATCCATGCAAATCAGTCAGTTACAAGGAAGCAAGTATTTGCTAAACTCCCCAAATCCCCTCTTATGTTATCGATAACAAGCAAGTATTCGCTGAACTTGTTATTTCTCTAATTATGATGCCTCTAGCAAGTATTCGCTAAACTAGATACACATCATAACAACATTAAGAACGAAGAGGACCCGACACAGACAACCATCCAAGTATTTGCAAGTAACAATTGTCTACCTAATTGTTCCACTTTCTTGTTATTACAGTCTAAACGTTATCTGTTTTTCACAAGAAATTTGCTACTTATTAATTCATATCCAACAATTACGGATTGGTTGAATTAACTAGCTTTAGCCTACAATATTCAAGTTGATCAGACTCAAAAAGTGTAAGCATGAATTCAATCAAGAACAATCAGGAATTTACATGAAAAGATAACGAACACAATTGAGCCTCACAATTCATGCATTAACATCGTTAATCTAAACCGATAAACTAATTTAGCTACTCATTATTAAACTAGGAAAACAAAATATATATAAAGAAAGCATGAAGAACTAATTTAAGGATTAAAAGAAATCACCAAAATTGCTATCCAAGAGGAGAAAATTCCCCAGTTTTTGAACTGAGTTCTGCGGCCGTAACTCTCCCTTTTCAGAAAAACTTGACAGCATAATTATACTGCCAAAATACATCAAAGCTGCCGTTTCTTCTCCCCTTCATTTATGCACATAAATGTGCCTAATTATTTCTATTCATAATCAACCTAATAAAAGGAATCCTAATGGCTTACAAAACCAAAACGTGCAACTTGCACAATTAACTAATTAATTATTCCTAAATTATTTGTAAGCCATTTAGACTTTAAATAATAGTAAAGAGCTGAATTTAATTCTTTTGGACTCTTTCTTCTTCAGCTTAGCTCTTCGCCTTCTTATTGGATCGGAATCACTACCTCATTAAAAACCTCGTGGGGAAAAAGAGTATAGTGACCCAATTTGTAAATTCCATCAGTTTCACATCAGTCCGGGTCGTCTTCACGGAGCAACTTAGTGATCGATAAACGAAACACAACTCTGCCACATGAAGGATTCCGGAGTATGGGTCAACTGGATCAGTATCTTTTGGCTCCAAATTGCTCCAAAAATAGCTCCAAATTGCAGCCCAATGTTCTTTATTGCCATCTCCCAACATGTGTAAAACCTGCCAATAAAACAGCTCATAAGCATCTAAATGAATAATAATTGGCACCATTTCGCCACCATTAATCTATCATATAAACAACATATCATGTCTACATGTTCCTCATCAATTAGTTCTTTCTCCTTCTCAACCTCGGCATCACCTTTTTCTTTGGCTAGCTCCTCAAGAATTACTTCTTCGTCGGCCAAGGTCACCTCAACTTCGTCATTGGTCAAGCTCATCTTCACAAGGCCTCTCTTGGGTGCCTTTTTCACAACCACTTCGGGTTCAACCGATTGTTTACCACTCCTCAAGGTCATGGCACTCGCATGAGGTCTTGGATTTAACCCCGGTTGTGCGGGGAGTTTCCCGGAGTTTTGTGCTTCCAATTTCCCCAAAACAGTGGTCATTTGACTCATTTGCACCTCAATGCTTTTGAATCGAGCGTCTTGTGGGAATTGGGCTGAGCTTTCACCTTGATCACGAGATTTATCTTCCAACCTCGGGTAAGCATTTTGAGGGGCACGATTATTGAAACGGCCTTGTCCTTGGTTTCTTTGGTATTGTTGGGGTTGAGGGTGATATTGAGGGTTTTGATGATCTTGGTACCCTTGGTAGCCAAAATCTTGGTACCCTTGGTTTTGGTAACCTTGGTACCCTTGATTTTGGTTGCTTTGGTCTCCTTGGTAGCCTTGGTCATTTTGCCCCCTCGACCTATCAAAAGATTGACCACTTTGACCTTGGTAACCCCCTTGGTAGCCACCTTGTTGGCCTTGTTGCCCCGTTAGTTCATCTCTCCACCAAAAGTTGGGGTGATCTCTAGTTCCGGGGTTGTAGTGTTGAGCAAAAGGATCATACTTCCTTTGGTTACCCCTATCACCACCTTGGCCTTGTCCTCCTTGAAAACCCCTACCACCTTGGTAGCCTCGTCCTCCTTGAAATCCTTGGTCACCTCTAAAACCTTGGTTTCCACCATAGACCCCCATGACATTGACTTCTTCGTTATAATCCTCGTTTGCTTGAGGACAAGATTCGGTGAGATGGTTCGAAGCACAAATCCCACACGTCATAACTTGTTGCCTTGTTTGATTCCCCGAGTTCCCTCCGGAGCTATTTCCCATCATGAAACCTTTCATCAATGCCGTAAGCTCCTTGATATCTTGACGAGAACCATCATTGTTCCCACCGGAGTTACCTACTTGTAGTCTCCGGTCCCTCTTTGGTTTGCATCCCTCGGCTAATTGCTCAAATAGCATCATGGCGTCGGAAGAGCCAAGGTTAGCAATGGAGCCGTAACAAGACCGATTTATCAACTCGATTTCTCTATCATTAAAACCATTGTAATAGAAACACACCAATTGAGGTTCGGTGAAGCTATGGTACGGGCAACTTGAGAGTAGAGTTTGGAACCTTTCCCAATACTTATACAAAGTCTCATCATCGTCTTGAGTGATGTTGCTAATGGCTTGTATCAAGACCAAGGATTTAGAGGGAGGAAAGTACTTGTCAAGGAATTTTTTCTTCAATTGTGGCATGTAGTGATTGATGATGAAGGCAACCGGCTTAACCATTTGGCGGCCTTGTCCTTCAAGGTAAAGGTGAATGTTTTCAACTTAAACTCATCCACACTCATCTCGGAAGGTTTCAAACTACTACAAAATCGGTGAAAATCCTCAAGGAAGTCATTGGGATCATCCACTTCTCTACCATGGAAAGTTGGAAGCAAATTTATCACTCCCGTCTTGATTTCATATTGAGAGTCCGGGTAAACAATGCTCGATTGTTGTTGCTCATAGTTGGGGGACATGTACTCTCTCATAGAAATGTTGGTAGGAGAAGTGTTAGGGTTTTGGAAAGGGTTGTAGAATTGGTTTCGGGGGTGGTTTTGCCCGATTTCCTCTTCTCGGTCCTCCTCCGCCATGGTGGAAGGTGGTACTTCACTATCAAGGGAAAATGGGTTGGCGGCTAGTGTCTCTTGCACTTGTCGCTTGAGTTGACGAAGACTCCTAACTAATTCGGAATCGTATTGCAAAGGGTCTTGGTTCGAGGTTGTTGTATGAACCATGCACCAAGAGCTAGAGCAATAGGGTTCCAAATCAAAAATAAGATGAAAAGAAAGATAGGGTGTTAGTACAACTACAATAAACACATAGAAATACGCCTTGTCCCCGGCAGCGGCGCCAAAATTTGGGAGGTCATCGCCGTACCTCTCAAATATACAATTTATGTTCACTCACTACCTCTACACACAACTAAGCATATAGTGGAAAGTAAGGTTCGTTCCACAGGGAAAAGGTTATTTCTACGTATATATTGTATCATACATATACATATACATATATAAAAGCAATGTAAACAAAGGGGGGTTTTGAGTTGAGTTTTTGTAAGAAACCCTACTATGTAAAGCAATTAGAATTCTAGGATTACAACTAGTTTAGCATTTAAGGTTTCAACTAAAGGATTAACTAATGAGAATACTAGACTTGGATATATGAGATTGGTGACTTCGTATTATGAAATTTTCCTCAAACTTTATCATGTTGCTTTGAGAATGGTGATTGTTTGTAGTGAGAAACTATCTTTAACCATAGCTATGAAAGATGAAAGCATTTCCACAACCTCCATTGACAACTTTACTAGATGATAACAACTAGTTCAATTGATCAATATCACTTCAAATTAGATGTTTCTCAAACTTACCCATGCAATTTGATAACAAACTTGACATAGATACAATGCTAATGAATGATCTTAAGAACAAACACAATTGATAACAACATGCATTTGATTCCTAGTTTACTACTCTTACATAGAAAGAATGATAACATTCCAACCATTGAAAAGCAATATCTAACACATATCCAACACATATCTATCACTAGGAAATCATTCCTAATCATTTCAAGCATCAAATACACATATAAATTATGATCATTCAATAGCAAATCACCATTCCTAAGCTTCATAAATCATGTTCTCAATCCATAACAAGAAGTCCAATCATATATATCCAAGATGGGTTTTAGCGTACAACCATAATTATATTAACACAACATAAATCCATACAAGAAATCATGATGAATTCAAAGATCAAAATGAAGAGAAAATGAAGAAAAGAGTCCCAAGCTCTGTAAATTCGATCCTCTAACAAATGAGGATAAAATCCTTTTATAGTCTAAAACAATTAAAATTAAAGCAAAACAAAGTGCAAGTTGCAGGACATTTTCGCGAGCTGCGAGAATTCCTTCGCGGACCGCGAGCCTGGTTCTCGCGGCTCGCGACCGAGGATTCGCGGTCCGCGCGTCTTCGGTTTCCGCGGACCGCGCGTCTGGTCCTCGCGAGCCGCGGCCGACGTTTCGCGGATCGCGCGTCTCCGGCTTCCGCGGTCCGCGACCGAGGTTTCGCGGACCGCGTGTCTGGTCCTCGCAAAACAGCAACACACACCCTCGCGGCTCGCGACCGAGGTTTCGCGGCCCGCGAGAGTGTGCCTTCACGCCACTTCTACGACCTGTTCTTCAATGTATCTAATTTCTTCAGGACGGTCATAGAAGGTCTTCAAATCATCCAAATCCATCGCAAGTGCAATTCAAGGTCGAAATGCACGTCTTCAATTTCAAACCATTATGAATGATTTGGTCTAAAAGTCTAATATAAAAGTACAAAATACTATTTAAAACAGCTCTAAAATGCTACAAAATAAGAGTATATCTAGGACCTATCAGAGCCTGCAGAAATACTTGGAAACGGTAAAACCTCTGGTAGCCGGTTTCGAAACCTTCAACCTGGTCCAAGTTCCCCGGGAGGAAAATAGTAAAGCAGATGCTTTAAGCAAGTTGGCCTCCTCAGAATTAAAGCCTGAACCTAGCCAAAAATTGTACATGGAAGTACTAGGAAGAAGGAGCTACCAGGAGAATGACCAAGTAATGGTAGTAAATGAGGAAGAATCCTGGATCATTCCCATGCGGGCATACCTAGAAGAAGGAACCACCCCGGAGGATAGGGTTCAGGCCCGGAAGTTGAGAGTCAAAGCGCCTAAGTGACGCAGTCGGAAAAATCGATAAGATCCGCCAACACGAATCTGAAGAAAGTAAGGAATCGCAAACGCTATTTCCTTGTCCAGGGTCCGGAATCCACCGGGGATATTGGAATCCACCAAATAAAGAACGTAGTTCTTGAAATTGTTTAATGTCTCCAAGCTGTTAAATAATGAATACAAGGATCCTATAAATACTATTACAAAACCTTAAAGCAATCCTAAAATAAAACTAAACTAAAATGGAAAACATCAATACGAAATAGGAAAATATTAAAACATCTATTCTAAAATGGAACAGGAAACGTTTGATGATCCACTTCTGAAACGGAATTAGAAATCTCGTGTCATCACGGTAAACGTTGACGACCTTCATTTTCTTTTTCAATTTCATTCGTAAAGTCGTCCTACATCAGACTCCTCCACTTTAAAAGAACTCGTCCCGAGTTCTCTCCCTCCACCATCAAAATCTTTAGGAGTATCAATTCAGAACCTCTTCCTAAAAATCTTGAACCATTTGCACGGGGATGTCCTTTCCATCGGACAAGATACTTCCAACGCATAAGATATTTCTTTCCACGTAAAAGGTTAGGTAGTACCTTAAGATTCGGAACACCCACACTTCTGACATATGAGTTAATCTCGGACTTCAGCTTCATATCCTCGTTTCCCTCCTTCTCCATTGAGTTAATCTCGGACTTCAGCTTCATATCCTCGTGTTCCTCCTTCTCCTCCACTTTAAAAATAACTCGCCCCGAGTTATTCCCGTCACCATCAACAACTCTAGCATCCATTGCATGCTCGATCGATGTATAGGCAACTTGTAGTGCCGACTTAAACATCAACACATTTTTCATCATCAAGCATATTAACATCAATCCTGCAATAATCTTCTTTGGACGTTCCCCATTAGATTGATTCAAGTTTACCCATTCTTCTTCGAAATAAATCTTCTTAACATTTTTCAATCCAACACTATATTCCTTTTGAAAAACATCCACAACATTGGATGTAATCATTGTTTCTTCATCCTTGTCCCTTAAAGGAACGATCTCTTCAATAGAGCCCTCACCAATTTGAACTTCAATCTGAACATCTTCATATGTTTTATTCTCGTCCCTCAAAGGAACAATATCTTTTATGGAGTTTTCATGAACTTGAAGTTTCACATCTTCATAATTTTCACCCAATGAGGTAACTTGTTCACAAGCACTCCAAAATACACGAGATTCCTCAACAAAGACTTCACAACTCGAGGCTCCAAGGTTCACATCTTCTACTCCATCAAACATTCCATGAGAAATCTTTAAATCCATATTATCACAAGGAACATCACACAACTCTACCTCCAATGCTACATCCTCAGAGTTAGAATTATGATTGTATACATGAAAGATCTTTTCTTCCCTTGTTCCTTTTTCTTTAGCATCCTCAAGAGTAGTAGAAGCAATAGTATCAACCTTCTCATTCTCAACACTGGCCATCGGATTTAAACAGCTGTCTTTAGAACCAACCTCATCGCGTTTATCTTCATTTTGAGTCATAAGATGAGAACTTGATTTCTTAATTCCCAAAGCTCAGACGATTAGCCATCGCAATCTTATGCGTACCCCATGTGAACAAAACTGCATCATCACGTGTCCTATGCCTAAGGTTATGGTCATACTGCCAAGTTTGACCAAGTAAAACATGACAAACATCCATATCAAGAACGTCACAGATCACATTCTCTTTATAGTGTTTTCCGATGGAAATAGGCACACAGCATGTTGATGAAACTTATCAGATTGAACTTATTATCCAAACCTAGAGTGTAAGGTTTCTTGTGCAACACTGTGGGTAAGTTCAGATAATCTACCGCCTTTCGTGAGATGAAGTTTTCGAAGCAACCATTATCTACCGCCTTTTGGATTGTACAGAAGCTCCTGAAAAATGCACATGGTTCACCTCTTCTCTACAAAATAGAAAGGGCAGAAGGCCGACACCTCATCCGGGAAGTGCACGAAGGATCTAACGGGAGTCACCAGGGAGCTCGCACAATGGCTATGAAGGTTTTAAGGCTGGGATATTACTGGTCGACGTTGTTCAAAGATGCGGAAGAGTATGTTCAGAAGTGCTTGGCATGCCAAACATTCGCCCCGCTAATCCATGTGCCCCGGGAAGAGTTAATCGGGGTCACGGGAGCTTGGCCATTCAGCAGGTGGGGAATTGACTTGGTAGGACCTTTCCCGACTGCTCCGGGAGGAGCTAAGTATGTAATTGTAGCGATCGACTACTTCAGCAAATGGGTGGAGGCAGAACCACTCACCAACATACGGGGAGTAACTTGTGTTAAGTTTTGCTGGAAGAACATCATTTGTCGATTTGGTATCCCAAAAATCATAGTCAAAGACAATGGGGCGCAGTTTGAAAATGACCCTTTCAAATCATGGTGTATCAAGTATGGCATAGAGCAGAGGTTGACGTCTGTGTACCACCCTCAGGCGAACGGGCAAGTGGAAGTCACCAACCGCACTATCATCAAAGGGTTAAAAAACCGCTTGGAAGGCGCGCGGGGAAATTGGATTTGGGAGTTGCCCAGCGTTCTTTGGGCCCACCGGACTACAGAAAGCTCAGCCACCGGGGAATCCCCATATTGCTTGGTATATGGGTCGGAGGCAGTGATACCCGCGGAGATTGGGATCCCGAGCCCCCGGACCCAACACCAACGCCCGGAAGAAGAAGATAATGGACGACGCCTTGACTTGGATCTCCTGGAAGAAAGGCGAGAGAATGCAGCACTCCAGGAAGCCAAGGTGAAGGAGCGAGTAAAGAGGTACCATGACAGGAGGGTACGGAAAGAGGTTTTCGCCCCCGGAGATTAGGTGATGAGGAGAAATGACAAGAGCCGCCAAGCCCCGAAGGGGAAGCTTGCACCCAATTGGGAAGGACCATACAAGGTGAAGGAAACACACTCGGGAGGAAGCTACGTGCTGGAGGACAAGCAGGGAAAAGAGATCCCCAGGAGATGGAATGTAGCTAACTTAAGAAGGTTTTACGGGAAGTAGAATGCCCCGCGCAGAACCTTAGCTAATTAGGCATGAATATGCCAGGCATGGATATGCCCCACCCCCGGAAGCATGAATATGCCCGGAGAGATAGTCCCGACGTTTGGCCTCGTCTCGGGCTTAGAAAGGAAGAATGGTGAAAGGGACCCATGGGTAGCTCCCATTCGGGTACCCCGCTAGATTGGATCCGGGACTTGAATGAAGCTCGTGGACCAAAAGAATGTAATGTTTACAGAGTTAATGAGAAGGGATTTTCGAAGAACTTTTATTCATTGATTCATAAATTTCAAAGCACACATGCTGATATGTTACAAAGTATCTTACATACAAATTTCTCTATCTATTTGCTACTATACCCACTTGGGGCCTGATCCGGAAGCACCCTCAGGGTTACCCGGACGGAAACCCCCTCCGAAGAATTGAGAAGACAAGAGGTCTTCGGCAAAGCGGGCATCTGGAGCTTGATTCCATGCAAGTTCCTCTTCCAATTGCGTGGCGTCTTCCTCGTTCAATTCGGGAATAGGAACAACCACGGATCCTTTGGGAAGCGGTTTTGCCAGGCGCATCCTCCTTACCCCGGCTGATGTAACAAACTTGTACTTAGGAAACAAGTCTGTTACACTTTTACCCTTCTCCTCCCGACTGATGCGGGTGCCCTCAGCGGTCTTGACACCCTTTGTGGTAACTCCAGAATCAGCAATCTCCCGGACGCGTCTTATCCGGCGTGTTACTTCTTCCGAGTCAATAGACACGGACATATCTTTGGCCCTGTTTACTTAAGCTTATTTCTTGATGTACTGAACTGAACTGAACTGAACTGAACTGAACTGAATTGAACTGAACTGAACTGAATTGAATTGAACTGAACTGAACTGAAAATTGATGTATTGAAAAATGGAATCAGCATTACTGAATTAACCTGAATTTCATCAAATTGCATTTTCACTGAACTGAACTGAACTGAATTGAACTGAACTGAACTGAATTGAACTGAACTGAACTGAACTGATCTACAGATAAGCTCTGGTAAAAAGGGCCTTTGTATCTTTCGTACGCCACATCCACCTCCACCCGGGCAGGAACTCGACGAAGGCTGGAGGGATAGGGCTCAGCTTCTCCCGCGGCTATTTTATTATGCCACTCCATGACGTCCAGATAGGCCTTATGACTGGGAGCTCCCTCACCAAACTTCTTCGGGTTAGCCTGCATGCATTCAATCGTTCTGCGAACCCCGGCTGGAATATCAGTAAGAGGAGACACCCCAACTAAGCCATTTTTGAGACCCAAAAGGTGGTAGGATAGCCGGGTAACCAGCAATGCATCTTGGAGTACCCTATTCCTATGAGTGAGAGACCGATTCTCCTTCTCAAAGTCGCAGAGAAGCCTCTTCTGAGCGGAACGGGTCTCCAATTTCTTAAGCTTTTCCTGCGCTCGCTCAAGTTCACCCCACACCATGCCTAGCTCCTAGGTAGTACGATGCTGGGAGTCTTCGTGAAGGGCTTGCAGCTCAGCTATGGTCTGGTGAGAATTCAGGGCTTCCCACATATGATCGGAAGCAAGGTCGAAGCCGGGGAGGAAGGGGAGGAAATCATGTTATCAGCGGCCCGAAATTGGGCCTCAAACTGATTTTGAACTCCTTCGGTGTCCAAAGAAGAATTGGAGTGAAGCGGGGAATCCATGAAGAGAAGAAAAGAATAGGGAGTTAGGGCTTACTTGGTTGAAAAGGCGAAGAAGCGAGTAAGCAGAGCGTCTGGAGAAATTTTGCAAAAAGTAACTTGGGAGAAAGGAGGTTAGGCCCCTTATATAGGCAGGTGAATAGGAACCGCCACCTCAAAAGAAGGAAAAGTAATCATGACACGGTAAATAAGGCACTGATTAATGCAGAAGGGGAAAAGGCGACGTCGACAGAAACCAATTTTAACACGGATGGACCCTACCAAAAGTAGCGTCAAAATGAGGAGCTTATGAGACCAGTTTCCCGCGTTACGTAAACCCAGGTGACTGGTCTGGGGGGCTAGTGATATTACCGGCCCAAAGGCCCACCGAGCCGGGAAGAGGGTCCACGGCCCAGCACCAAAAGGGCGGTGCCTTTCCCGCTAGGGGGCACGTCCGGACAAGAAAGAAGGACGGACGGGGACAAAGGGAAGTGGTCCTGCACCTTATCTCAAGCAGGCAAGCTCGGCTATAAATACTAGTCTCAAACAGTGAGCGAGGTATGTGACTTATATCTCTCTACTTTATATTGAGAGCATCTTCCGTACGTTTTCCCTTCATCATTATCCCCATCTCATCATCACGCCGGAGCCTCTTCCCCGGGACGCCTCCCGGGGATTGTTTTGCATGATTGTAGCGGGCTGACAAAGAAGGAGACCCGGACAGCGTTGAGCCCCGGGAAACGGACGGATTTCGGTAGCATCACTCATCAGATATAATTTTAGGAATCTGACTGAGAAAATTAGAGTAGAAATGGCCGTCTTCAGGTTCAAAATCTTCAGTGAGAAGTTTTGTATAAAATTGGATGGCTTCTAACTCTAGTTCATAAGGATCATTAATCCAGACCCCCTGACTATTTTTGATCTTAGAGATAAGCATTTTTTCCCTTTTTCTTTGACAGTGTTATGAAAATAACTGGTAATTTCATCCCCACTTTTAAGCCAGTTGATCTTGGATTTTTGTTTCCAGAACTTGCTTTTTTCTTTTAGAGCTCTCTGTAATGAGAGACTAGCTTCATTAAGTTTGTCAAGTTCAAGATCAGAGGGGTTTAGATCATAAATGATTTCCTGAGCATTAAGTGTGGCCTCTGCTTTAAGAATATTGTCATCTATATTCCCAAAGATAACCTTATTCCAGATTTTTAGCTGCTTTTTCAGGTTTTGTAGTTTAAGACTAAAACCAAGCATTCTTGAAGCTGGTACACTTGTATTCCAGATATTACCAATTAATTCTTGGAAATATGGCCTACTATACCACATGTTTTGAAACCTAAATGGTCTAGGTGATGATCTGATAGAGTTGCTAATGGTAAGAAAAAGAGGGTTGTGATCAGAAGAAGCTCTATTCAGAACCTGAATAGATGAGGCAGAAAAAATAGAAGACCATGATGGAGTACACAATCCTCCATCTAACTTTTGGAAGGTGGGGTTTCTAAGCCTTTTATTGGTCCATGTATAGTTATTACCCACAGTGTTAATGTGAATTAAACCATTGGAAGCAATAAATTTGCTAAAGTCAGCTATGCTACCAGGTTTTGGGATGGAAGGGCCTCTATACTCATGAATTGATTCCATTGCATTAAAATCCCCAATGAATATAGAATCCAATTGTGTTAAAGGTAACAGGTCATTCCAAAGAGTTTTCCTACCAAGTCTAGTTCTAAGACCATAAATGAAAGCCACATGGAAAGCATTAGGGAAGATAGGTCCAGAAATGGTAACATGTAGAAACTGTAAATGATCTTGAATCAGTTGAATGTTACTATTATTCCACATTAACCAGATTTTTCCATTTTCAGCATGCATACAGTTGGTGAAATGAAGAGCTCTTCTAAAAGTATCACATTGTATATTATCATGCATTGGCTCAATTAGACATATAAGTTCAAAATTGTGCTTTCTAACCAGAATAGATAGTCTATCTAGAGAAGTAGCTATGCCTCTAATATTCCAGACTAACCATTTAGATTTGATAGGTATACTACACATAAGGAACATTGCCAAGGCATTTAATAGAGGATCTAGTCATCACTTTGTTAAGTTGAGTGAAGTAATTAGTTACCTCAGGCTTGCTAGATTTTCTTTTTTTGTTTATTTTCCTTTTACCTTGTAGAGTCTGTGAATTGATGTCCCTGGAGGTATCCAGTTCATTAGAAATTTCCATCTGTGAGGTCTTAGACATTTCCAGTGGAGAGACATTAGTGGTAATGTCTTCCCCATCATCAGATTCAACCAGGACTTCTTCATCACCTTCAGTAATGAGAGGCAAAAACCTGTTCTGTCTAAACTTTTCCTGGACTTGAAAAGTTAGAGAATAGGTTACTTACCTGTGAGTCCATATCAATATCATCCTTTGAAAAAACAGTTTTTAGGACAGGAGAGGATAGGAATAGTGGTGAGTGGATATCTTGGGACAGATCTTGTGGAGTGAGGAGTTCTTCCACTGTGATATCAATCAGGGGAAAAGGGGAGGCTTCTTTAGGTTGCTGGATAGGCACACTATTATCAGATACCATATCAGAGGCTGCTGGAGTAGGATTCTCAGAACTACTTGTAGGAACAATCTCAGCAGCCATCTCAGAAGTATTTTGCCCAGGTATCTTCTTTCTCCATTTCAAGATTCTTTTTCTGTAAAGCTTCTTGAAACCTATTCTAGGACCATTATTGACAGCCATATAATGGACATTCTTATTAGGCACATCTTGGTCCATAAGATTAGGAGAGTTCAGGCCATAGGCCTGTGGAGTAGTGAAAGGGTTGGTGGTAGAGACAAGTTGAGGTATTGGTTTCATAGGTCCATGTGGAGGAAGGTTAACTGCCATTTTAGGAACTTCTAAAGGTTCAACTGGAGGTTGGTTTCTTTTTGGGTGAACAAATCCACACTCATAGTTCCCATGTCCCATGACTTTACAGTGATTACAGTATGAGGGTAGAGCATCAAACTCAATCTGGTACTCCTTTACATTAGGAGCCACACCAACCACAATAGAAGTAGGGAGAGTTGACTGTAAATCGATTTCAACACAAACCTTGATGGCTGATGGCCTTGTCAAGGCCATTATAGCCGCATCCATCTTTAAGAACTTTCCAATTTGAGAGGTGATGCCCTCAATAGCAGAGATGTTGTAGAAGAGAATAGGAACCTTGTGAATAGTGACCCAAGCTGGGATGATGGAGGATTCCTGCTCCGGCGAAAAATCAGGTGTCCACTTCTGGACCTTCATCACGGTGTTTCCAAAGCTCCAAATTCCTTTCATCCAACAGCGTTGGTAGTCCTCTTTTTCCTGGAAACGAATTAAAACGTGCTTGAGGTCCAGAGATCCCAGTTGGTATCTTCCAGCGAATCCGATTGATTTGAAAGCAGCGGTAAGAGAGTCCATTGACGGCTTCCCCCTATTAAATTTACCAACCAGAGCATTATGATAGAAAGATGCAAGAACGGCACCTTCTTCCGGTGGATTTAGGATATTGGGTTGTGGAAATAGATCTTGTGATAAAATATATTCACATAAACTAGCAGGGCTCCACACGCACGGCGTATTTGACCACTTATTAATTGAATTTTTGGTTATTATTAAAGTGCATGTTTATGTAAATGATAATTTATTCTTAAAAATCCCTTATCAGTTATCGCTGATTATAATTTAAGTCAATTCATTTATTTCACACATATAGTTTGGCTCTGCGGTGTACTGATCACTTATTAATGTATATTGTGACGGTAATTCTTGGTCACATAAAATTATTGGATAGATAAGTATTTAATGTATGAAATTAATCTAATTTACTAAAAGAGAAAAGTTACAATTAATTTTTTTTAAAAGAAAAGTTACAATTAAATAAAACTAGAGAAAGTACAAAATTTAAAAATGTTTAAATAGAAATAATTATATTTTAGCAAAAATAATTAGTATTGTTAGTTTCTTATTCTTAAATTTTTTTATTTTTTTTTTGTAATATTCTTAAAATCTAGATTCTTGGGTGAAAATGGTAGAGTGTATATTGTACCCTATTTTTATTACCTAACAAACAATAAGTAAAAGAAAAGTTTCTTTTTTAAATCAAATTTTATGGGTTGTTAGGAAATTTCAAATAAAGAATAAACATTTAGTGATGGTAGAAAAATATTCATCAAAAATAATTTGATAAATAATTATCATGTTTTGGTACACAAATTATTATGATGAGTTAACTGTAAAATAATAATTACATGGAGACTAATTTAGGATGTTACCAATTAATTAACGCAAGTATTCTCAGACGGCCAGCTCTCACCAAAGGAAACCTCAGATTGGCTGCTGGAGAGAACTTCATTCTTTTTACTCTGTAAAAATGCACTTATGGACTAAATCTAACTCAAATTTATTTCACAAGTTAGCAATTTTTAAGCACACTCAAGTGGCTAATATGTGTTTACTCAAGTTCATCTTGATATTCACAGACTTGCTCCTTGTAGTGATATCCTCGCTGGGGCAAAATTGTGCTCTCGACTGGGAAACTGGTCGATCACTAAACTAGATCAGCTGAGTCGATATGGATTAAGAATTGCTAACTACAATCTTCTCATAGAACTTAGAACTTCCCAAGTTTTTTCATCCCAACTAGTTTTTTTCTTTTTTCCATCCCACTTAGTTGGGGTTTTTCTTGGACAATTTGTATTAAGTTTTAAGACTTTGTGAGATATGGTTTAGGGAGCCAAATAAATATTCATCCAGCACTGCTGGTTAATTAAAAAAAAACGCAAGTATTCTAAATATTTATACTATCAAATAATTTATATAGTTTAAAATTAAATTTCAAAAAAAAAATATAGTTTAAAATTAAGAAAATATCTAATTTCACCTAATTTAGAATACAAAATATGTTTATGCTAATAATTATTCTTGTGGATTTGGAGATTCTCACCTGTTTACATATTCTCACAACTGTCACAAGTCCGCAATCATATATCGCAAAGCAATTGTGTTTTTTTGATATCTAGAGAAAGTATTTATTATAAACAGATTAAACATCTGCTATTCCTGAGTTCCTGAACCATAAAAGACTAATAAGAAAACTAAACAATTGAAATTAGAAATTATGTAGTTCTCTCTTCTTGGTTTGGTACACTTCAAAAGCTTTCTGATACGTGTCAAAAGTTTCGAAACATTCATACTTCCTTGTACTTGAATCACTCTATCTGAAGGAATTCATTCGTGAACCCGAGAATTCTTGCGGAGATAAGGTCGGTCCATATTTTAATTCTTGCATTCTCCTTTCAAGTCAATGAACTGGCTACAACACGTGGTACTTACAAACATTTTCCGGCACCGTTAATCCCACAGTAGCAATCAAAATTCAGAATTGAATCGAAATTACACATGTCCTCGTAATCACACAAATAGGCCGAACAATTAAACAAATCACTCAGAAAATCTTCAAACGGATAGCAGATCCCTTCGCAGGTCGTCGATAGATCCCGACTTCGTCGCCATGACTTTGCCACGAATCAATATTGTTCAAGATATGTTCTAGGTTGTCCGCCAGGCAGATGTCAGAGATTCAACGAACGACGATATAGTTGTGCTCTGGAGAAGCTCTGGAGAAGAGCGACCAACAGGAGTTGATGATGGAGTTGATCATCGAAAATCATCGGTACTAATAACCTCAAATAATTTTTGTGTGGTTAAAATGCATATGAGGCGTTAGGTTTATTAAGCCTTATCATTGCTGTATTATAGTCTATGATACATATTGGTATATATATAGGCACAGAGGTACAAATAACCTCAAAAATTATCAAACAACGTGGTTTATGATATAATAATATTATATTACAGTGAAATATGGTACAAAATATGTCAATTACAAACTGCCAATAATTGACATAACTAGGGTATACATATATATCATCTGAGTTTGCTTACCATATAAATACCTTAATATTCTTATTATTCCATATTTTTAATCTAATAAATACCATTTTTAAGTTGACTGTCAATACGAAACTACGTCGTTTATTCCACACACTTTTTGAAGAGAATAACTTTTCAAGTTCCGTAACCTCAAAAATTATCAACCAACGTGGTTTATGGTATAATAATATTATATTACGGTGAAATATGGTACAAAATATGTCAATTACAAACGGGTATACATATATATCATCTGAGTTTGCTTACCATATAAATACCTTAATATTATTATTATTTCATATTTTTAATATAATAAATACCATTTTTAAGTTGACTGTCAATACGAAACTACGTGGTTTATTCCACACACTTTTTGAAGAGAATAACTTTTCAAGTTCTCTTTACGGATTAGGCCTTGTGACTAGTACTACTTGTGACCCAATATTTCTCCGAACTCTTTGTTTCTGTTGCCATTTGAAATTAGATAAATAGATAATTAGATGAATTCACTCCATCGTGGGACTCTCCTCCTTACCCACAGTTTGATCGGTTGATCCATTGACGGCTGACATAACAGATTCGTTTAATCAGTCAGTCAAACAATGTACTCCCTCTGACCATAGATCTGCACTCTTTATGGTCAATTTTATCGGAACATGTTTGACCGTAAATTTCAATTGACATATGTATTATAATAGTATCACGCGAGATATTGTTAGATTCATAATGCGCTCTATTTCTAAATTATAAAAAATTTAGACCAGATTAATACATGAAAATAAAGTTATTAACGGTCAAACACGCTCCGACAAAGTTGACTTTAAAGGGTGCAGATCTACCTGGTCCAGAGAGGGTATATAAATTGAAATATATTTGTCTTGAACTGAACTGAAAAAAAATCATTGAACTAGCCGTTTTTAAACTTAATCAACAGTTTTTCTAACACAAATATTATGTACAGGTAAAAATACTATATGTACAGTTGTAGTATTAAAAATACTATATTAAATTTACCAAACTAACCTTAGTATTATATTTCGTATAAGAACTGTACAGTTGTACTGCTTCTGCGCATCGTCACTCACGAGCCCGGTAGTGTTTTGATGAAATAACCATTTTCCTTTTTAATTATTTAATTAAAACATTATGCTATTCATTTTTAATATTAGTCTATTTTTTATTATTAAAGTCTTATTAGTTGTGATTGTCAAGTATGAATATTCATTACATTAATTTTAATTATTTGCAAAGTACTTTTTTATGATTAAATAATAATATTTACTAATTTTATCAAAACCCTATAATATTTGTTTAATTAAAATAAACAATAAATTGTATTCCAAATATAATGATGTTAATGATATAAAAATTTAACATAAATAATTATTTTGTATGTATAAATATATAAAATATTCAGAAAATTTAATTTTTCTCTAATTGTTTTTAAAAAAATGAGAAATGGACGAGCCGGTAGTAGTATGTACAGTGCAAAATTTTAGACTACCGAGTCAGGTACGTATGCTACAGATCGGGAGCAAATTAAACGAAGGGCATTAATGTAAATTATAAATTAAAATTTATTTGTACATAGGATTTTTGTACCTGTATATAGCCTTTAGAGAAAGTAATGCTGTGGCGGATTTTTTATCCAAAATTAGCTCAAAATCTACTATCTCTGGAGCCATGAATATTCTTGATGCTCCAACAAAACTAAGGGGTTTAATTACCTCAGATAGAATGGAAATCCCTTATATCAGGAGCTCCTTTTGATCTATGTTAGATCATAGTTCTTATTCTTTCAAAAAGGAATCATTGATACTGCTTTAGTGCTTATTTTCTCAGGTTGGGGAAGACTCCTTGGATTCATTCCAAAGGTGGAGGTTCCCTTTGAAGATACCTGTTGACATGGGCTCTTCAAGCTAGCTGCTGTTGGAGTTACCTGCTTGGCTGTTGGAGCCTTTTCTTCTGAGCTGCACCCGAATGCAAAAGGCTGGTGCTTTCCTGATGATTCCTCAACACTAGTCTCTCTGAATGTACTCACTTCTTGGCTGAATTGTTTTTCGATTTGGGCTGGGCTTGAGTTGATTAGCAGATAAGCTCGGAATGCTGAGTGCATTACAGAGCCAAGAGTGTTGAATGTAGAATCTCAGACGGAACTTTCATATAGTTATATATTCATTGGGATTAAGCCACTTCTGTGAGCTTTTCTCTCATTCTTTTGGAAGCAATTCCTTTTGCTTCGGAGTTACTGTAATGCTCCTTACATAGTTTTGCTTTAAATGTTAGTATCTAAAGTAATAAACTCAGCTTCTTTTTGGCTTGAAATGTAACCTTTATTGGTTTGCTTAGGGCTTGGGATCATGTAAAAGACTCCTACCACATATGTGGTTTTTAAATTAAAATTATTAAATTTGTACCTATACATAATATCCCCTTTTCTAATAGGGATACAAAAATTATAGGGATGAAAAAATAAAAGAGAATGGGTATCATACTTAAGCAACATCTTTTCTAAGGGATCGTTTGGTTCATGTGGGAATTAAAATCCCACGGATTTGTTAATTAATCGGAAATAAATTCCTCCATCAAAATACTTAGAATTTTCTAAGGGGTCGTTTGGTTCATGTGAGATTTTATTTACTACATGTTGTTCGGTTGACTTCTTGTATTTCTTTATTATCTTACAGTAACTACATATCTCAAAAATATTCAAAATAAACTCACTCGACTGAAATATTCACTTATCGTAATTTTTCAAATAATAAAAAAATAAAATTACAATTGTCTAAAAAATCAAAAAAATAATAAAATTTAATAACAATAAAATATTTCATCCAAGATCTAAAAACCAAAAATAATCATATACCATATTAATATTAATAATATGTATTCCGACAAGTATTTGTAAGCCCAAAATTACAGTTAAATAAATAAACGAAAGCCCCCAAAATTACAGTTAAATGAGTAAAAAAAATGGTATTTGCGATGTTGGATGAGATTAGAATAGTTATAAAAGAGGTTTAAGATTTGATGGGCGAATGAAAAAAATGGCCAAGAAATGTAGAAATGGAGGGAAATAAAATACAATTTAACAAAAGGCCCCAAAATTACAGTTAAATGAATAAAAAAATGTTATTTGCGATGTTGGATGAGATTTGAATAGTTATAAAAGAGGTTTAAGATTTGATGGGGAATGAAAAAAATGGCCAAGAAATGTAGAAATGGAGGGAAATAAAAAACAAATTACGGGGCATGAGTTAGGAAACTTACGTTATGATTGGGAGAAAATGGTAATCTCGTATAAAATTAACACGTATTTCAATTCGACCTAGGTAGAGTTCGGTAACAAATTTCTCACGTTCTGTGGAAAAATTAAATTTCCGCGGAATCCTCATTTCCACCGTTTTACTATTATAAAAACAACCATAAAAAATGATAAATGCTCAGATTTTGTAATTACTGCGCGAACCAAACGATCCCTTATAGGGATGAAAACATTACCTTTGAGGGCATTGAACTAGCTTCCTCGTTTCTGGCCACGGCTTCACGAAGTTGATGCGATCATGCATGAAAAGCAAAATTTAGTGAAACTAATAAATTTCAATAAACTCATGTTAGCTTGAAGAATGAAGTTCATACATATTACAAATTTATAATGTCACACCTTTAACGACATTAATCTTGGCCGGCCGGCCTTCAGCACCGGCGGCGCCACCGCAAGTAAAGATGGCCCCATCATCTCGTCCGAGGCTTGGTCGACAAACTAAACGACAATTCACCAATATAATAAGCTCAAAATAATAATTATATACATGTAAAGGAAAACTCTACGTGGAAGAATTTTTTTTAGGTGGGGAAAGAAAATAGAATAAATTCAGTTTATATTAAGATTAATAATTTAACATACAATAATATATATATCCTAGCATAACAATATGATTCTTTTTTAGGAAAAAATATAATAGTAGGACTAAATTTCTGTTCTATTTTCTTCCCTGATTTCAATAAGAGTTAATTTCGATGTCTAAGGCGCTGTTTGCCAGAGTTTATCTGTAGATCAGTTCAGTTCAGTTCAGTTCAATACAGTTCAGTTCAGTTCAGTGAAAATGTAATTTGATGAAATTCAGGTTAATTCAGTCATGCTGATTCCATTTTTCAATACATTACTTTTTACTTCAGTTCAGTTCAGTTCAATTCAGTTCAGTACATCAAGAAATAAGTTCTAGTAAATCGTAGTTATATCCTAACTCAAGTTATGATTGTAACTTACTGCACAAGTAATTACGAGTTTTTTTCCTAAATAACAATATTGCTAAAATTGATTCCAAAAAACATACTCTTTCAAAACTAATTTCCAACTTATACTTATTTTGCCACATCAATATATATGTGATTTTCCCCTTTAAATATATGGTAATTTCCAATAAATTGATTACGCCAACAGCTTCTTCCATTTCACCCGGCACTCCGGCCAGCGTTAACGCGACGGCGTTCACATGCCCCTCGTGGCCCGCGAGGGTGTGCGAGAACTTGCACTTCGGTTTTTCAAGTTTTTCCAACACTTGGCGGTGCCGTCCGACGACCTGGAGACGGCGGTCGGGCGGTGTCGGTTGGCGGGGTTGAACCGGACGCACGACGACCAGTCTTCAATGGCGTGCTTGCAATCGCCAAAGATGTTCCACCGCTTGATGGTGCCGTCGCGCGACGTGGACATGATCTAGCAGTGGTTGGGGGAGATTAGAAACGTCGCCGGTGTGTCCCACGAAGCGGTAGCGGGTGGTTAATTGGCGGTGTTTGAGATACCAGAGGCGGAGTCCATTGCCACGTCATGGACGGAGAGGGCGAAGTTTCCGTCGGTGGATAGTGCCACGTCATGGACGGAGTGGCCGGTGAGGCATTGCCGGGGGTCTTGCTCTCCTTGGCGAGGGACCAGAATCCAGATGGACTTGTCGCGGATGACGTCACGATCTTGTCTGAGCGGTAATCGGCCGGAGATGCTGCGGTGGCGGTCACACTGTCGGTGTTGCCCCTCATGGTACCGAGGAAAACAGCCTCGACCTGCTCTTGCTGGTAATTGTGTGCCTGCCATGTATTGTCTGCGAATATATAGTAAGATTTGTTACTTGTGAGTTGTGATATAGGAAAACAGTAATTCAACTCCGATTTACATGGATAAATTGATTAAATTCTTATAATTTAGGTACAATTTGGTACTAGTTTTTACTCTTTCGAAATAAAATTTTCTTTCGTTATTCGGCAATCCTACGAAATCCCATGTCCCATAGTATTTTTAGGCCTATTTCGAGAACACAAACAGTAAACGGAAAATCAAAATGACCCTGATAAAATTTTGTAACTAACAACTATGTTATTAAATTTTAGGTACATATATATTATGACCCGGTTCTCGTAAACTTAACTAAACTTCAATTAAATTCAGCTGAACTTCAATTAAAAGCATGTATTTAAACATAAAATCATGAGCATCAAATCATATCTGTTTATTGAACTAATGCAGATCTATCAAACATTTAGCATTTTTCCAGGATCCATGATCTCCTGTCATACGTATATGCTAGGGTTCTCTGTCGAAATTAATAAAAATGATTTTAAAGTTAAGAAAATTAATGGGACAAAATTAGTACGAAAAAATAAAAATGGCTAATTAAAAATTCACATTAGTAGGCCTTGTGATCCAAAACCCGTTGCCGGCCTGATCCCTTTGTTTCAGCCTCTATCTAGGGTTTTGCATGGATCGATACATTCATAAAAAAAATGAGTTTTGTCAACTTTTGATTAGTTTAACTCAATTTAGCTAGTATTAGTATACCTTCAATTAGTTAAACTCAATTTAGTGGGTTTAGGGTTCGAAGTTTAAGGATTTCAGTGGTGTTAGGTTTAGGGTTTATAGGGTCGAAGGCAAAATAAAACCCATTCCAAAATTCAAAATAAACCACAAAATTATCCTAATTTTATGTTAAAATAAATCCAAACTTCAATTAAGAGTTCGTCAGTACATATTTTATTAACAACGATTTTTAATTTTGGCAATGGCTAATATTAAAACTTAGTTTTATTAATGCATAATCACTAATTAATATACAATAATTTATGCAATTATCTATTAAACACACTCAATTTTCTATAAATATTGAATATTTATATAGAATTTAGTTAAATAAAAACTGAGACATGTGATAAATCGTCAATGAAAAAAATACATAATGAAAGTTTTAAATTAAAATTATAAGGAATGATTAATCAAGCATGATGCATGGTTCAGATTCTGGATACGTTGATGGACATTGATAATACCAAATCTTTGACTACCACAGAACTGATTCTTAGGAGGACATATAAATATATGCATTAAACCACCGAGAACTTCTCGATAAAGAGTGACAAATATTGAAGTATTGATTAGGAAATGAGAAAGTGGTGTTGAAACTAATGAAGGATAGTAAGTTTGTGTGTAAATATGGACCGTAAAAAGAAATGTTGGACTGCCTAAAAAAAGGGCGAAACTAAACACACTTGTTTTTGAAACCATAATCAAATAAATTCACATGCGTGACAATTTGCACGTAATTGTCATGTTATTGAGTTATTTGCAATAAATCACAATTGTACACATGGAGATGAATATTTTCGATGTGAAATTAAATCACATCATGATCAGAAACATTTTGGCCACCATTCAACAAAATATTGACTGTGCGATGATGTAGAAAAGATAAATAAAGGAACATTAGTTGTGTGCGGCTAAAGCCTAAAAAACATAATGTATAAACGAATTATTAACTAACTTGGAAGAATTAATCGAGCTAGGTAGATCGAGCATATATCGACCAATTAATCCACCGAAGAAATTACCTGGATCTAAGAATTAGGATGCTGGTCATCACGGTCGCGTGTCGATGGTCATCAACTGCAGCAGTGTTCTTGCTTGAATGCCAGAAATGTACAATCTTGGATTAATCTAGTTGTATTTACTGTTTTACCAGGTTAATAACTAGTGTTTGATTTATGTTTAGATTCCGTCAGATAGTTACTCCGTTAAGGTAACTTGTTACTCTCAGTCAAAAGTAACTAATCTACGTAAGTAGTTTTAGCTGTGAAGGTTTGCTCAGTCAAAGCTAAACCGATCATGAATTAATGTACGTGGGATAATTGCTATTATTTAGGATTTTGTTGTTAGTAATAGTAGTGGCTAGATTCCAGGATAATTAGTTTTGAGAGTTCTATTAATTAAATTCAAGTTGTAAGCTTTGCGTAAATTAAGAGAATATGAGTTTTTCAGGTTTTCCTACATAAAGGAGATATTTTACTCACAAAATATCATGTTTTTTATCATTGTAAATTGTGTGCGTGTGTGTTTTTTTCGTTAACATATGTTTTTCGTGTTCCAACATCTCTAACTTGTAATTATTTTTATTTAAGTATTCAGTATTTCAATTTGATGAGACCTTGTTTTACTATACATAATACATGTGAATTTTATTTTCATAAATTTCGTTGTTCAAGGTATGTATTTTTTTTTTTTTTTTTTTTTTTGATCATAAGGTATGTATTTAGTGAGCATAATTTTCAATTAACATATGTATTTGTTAAGGCTTTGCATAATCAATAATGCCCTTGATTTTGCACAAGCCAACTTTGACAGCAAAGTGTTCGGAGCACAAGCTACGGTCGGGCGTACTACGTTATAAAATCATCATGTTTTTTTATTAAAAAAATAAAATATTAATTTTATATTATTAATGCCATTTTCAGCTTCTTCTTTTTTGAAAGAGAAAGTCTTGGATGAGACTTGTCCTTGTGGAGACCAAGAGCAGGGGAATGAGCATTTACTGTTTCTGCTTGATCTTTTAGTCAGTTTGTTTGATCTTTCAATCAATGTCCTTGAGTATTTTTGTTTTGCCCTGATTTTTCAGTTAATTTGATCTTTCGTTCAATTTGCTTGATCTTTCGATCAATTTTCTTGATCATTTCCTTGGTCAATTTCACCAACGACAAATTCAATCAAGGAAATCGGCGGGTTTAAAGCTCACCAACGATAAATTCAATCAATAGCAGTCTCATATAATCTTTGGTCTCATTTGAGACCTGTCTCAAATGAGAATTTGCCTTTTTGGAATCATTGTGTTATAAAATCATCACGTCAACAAGTCAATGAAGAGCACGAGTGACTTTACTTATATGTAAGGTATTTTCTTGATTTTGTTTTTTGGGGTACTTATTATGTATGTTCATCTTGCGTTTATGCATGATTACCGTTTTGACCCACAAAACGTCCCTTGTTTATTTTCGCATCTTGGAGCCGTTGTTAGCTCCGAACACCACTCATTCACGTACGACACCTAGAAATGCGGCTCCGACCACCACTCATGCACCTGAAAACGTTCCCCAGGATGTGAGAAGTTAACGAGCAACGGCGAACGGTTAGGATGAGAAGGTGCAGAGAGCAACGGCGAAAATCAACGGCAGAGGAATCCGGTGCAATATTCCTCCGACATCGGGAAGAAATTAAAGCCGGCTACGTCCGTAAGCCGGGTGAGGATCCAATATTCTTGGTTGATTTATTTTCGTGTAGATTTGTGTGTATGCATTGCACCGCTCATTAAGCCGCAGGTTGCATCTCTCGTACGTCAACAACAATGTCATTTCCGTTCCGTTCTGTGATTCCGGCGATCTAGAAATGATTTGGATTCCGGCAGAGATTCTTACTACTAAGGGAAATTATGCACATTAAGGCCCGGTTTGCTAGAGATTATTTTTTGATGTACTGAACTTAACTGAATTAAATTGAACTGAACTGAAGTAAAAATTGATGTATTGAAAAATTGAATCAGCATGATTGAATTAACCTAAATTTCATTAAATTACATTTTCACTGAACTCAACTCAACTGAACTCAACTGAATTGAACTGAACTGATCTACAGAGAAGCTCTGGCAAAGACAGCCTAAGTATAAGGAATATGAGATGTTAATTATGTGCTGATATATATATGGACGTAAATATAAATGTGCCGAAGTATGAGATCAGTTTTCATTAACATTTTCTAGTTTGATAATATGATTTTATCATTACCATTTTCATAATAATCAGGCACATATGTAATATAAATTAAGAACAAATAAGAACATCAGTACAATAATTAAGTACAAATTGTTCCAAAAATATTCATGTAAACCTTGGATGCAGACGTCGTCGTCGCTAATGGCACAAAGCCGGAGTTGACGATCGATGTGTTATATATTTAATATTAAACATAACTCGTTTGAATTTTTCGGTGCATTTCATGTACAATTTTGTTCGATCGTAATAACATTAACGTGCTTATTACGTGAATGAGTTTTTCGCTTGATTAATTAACTTTGTGTAGATCCATGCATGGCTACAATATTAATATAGATTGCTTGAATAAAACGTTATGAAAACACAAGTCACAAGTTTTAGATTCAATATAGGATAAATGATTAGTGGTTAGAAATTAAATAGGATTAGTTTGTTAGAAGTCTTCTTCTATATATAGATAAAGTACTTAATTGTAATCCTACATTAGAACTTGGATGAGATCAGTTTTCATTAACAATCCCGGAGGAGGGCTCATGCGCGGTGGCTGTGGTGGTGGTAAAGGAGCGATGGGGACGGAAGGAATCAGACGTAATGGAATGGAAATGGGAATGACTAACTAAATTTTGGGTTTATGATTAATTAACTAAAATGCTAGTGGTTGTGATGATCAAAATGGTGGCCGTGAATGTTGGAACCTTATTCTAGGGATGGCACTGGGGCGGGTTTTGGTGGTGACCCGCCCCATTTGCACCAGTTTGGGGCGGGGATGGGGAAAAGTTGATGGGTAATGGGGCGAGGATGGGGATGAAATCACAACCCGTCATGAGTCATGGGGCGGAAATGGATTTTATACATCACCCGCCCCATCCCCGCCCCATCCCGTCTCATCCCCGTTATACCCACCCCATACCCGGCCCACCCAATATAATTATATTAATAATATTACTATATATTAATTAATAAAAAATAATATTAATTAATTTCTTACTATAATTTAATAATCAACCCCTAATAGTTAAAATTAGAAGAAAACTAACAATAATAATGTATTTGGACTATTCCTTGGCAATCGTTTTTATAATTACAAACTTCTTGCTTGCTTCAAATTAGAGTGAGATTTCAATTAAATTTTTTTGTTTGGGTTTGAGATTTTTGTCTTTTTAAAGATTTTATATTTCTCAATATAATTATTATTGCGTTTGAGTAAAAGTTATATAAACAAATGTATTTTAAACTGATATAAGAGGTGGGTGAGGATGGGTCATGGGGCATGGGGTGGGGCGGGTCATGGAGCGGGGATGGTTTTATAATAAAACCCGATGTGGCGGGGATGGTTTTTAATTTTGTACCCATTGTGGGTCATGGGGCGGGGATGGGTTTTAAAATATTAGATGGGGATGGGGATGGGATAGCTAGTACCCGCCCCAAACCCGCCCCAGTGCCATCCCTACCTTATTCCAATAATTTAGAGAAATCTTTCTAAATTTTGATGGAACCTTATTGAAATCATTTTGGGGAATATGGAGCAAACTGACAATGGAAATGAATTGGCAACATAACTACTTCGAATCCCGTAATATTTATACGAAGGAAGACTAACATAATTCGATTTCGAATTGGTATTGGTATTTATAATAATGGACTTCAAAAATTTGCCACACTCACTGAAATTAATCAATTTGTTTAGAGAAGAAGCTAGATAATTGTTGATCAACATAATTGACAATAATCGTGCTTGCTACAAAATGTATTACTTATAAATTTGTACTTCATGACTCATGAGTCACACGCATTGTGATAATCGATCATTCTCTTAGCCCCGGACAAATTTCCGTAACTGAGTTGAAAGGACCGGGTATATGTTTTGGAATGCGCGATACGTGTCCTCCCGGACCTTTCTTCCGGTGATGATGATCTTGCCGGAGACGAAAATGAGCATGCATACATTTAGGTCCTTCATCCGGTAAATCAAGTCGGGCAAAAGCTGCGGCTCTTAGGTCGCAAACCTGTGATGGGCAACTTGCAACCGTTTGAGCCGGATGAGAAATTGTACGTCCGCCGATGCAATATTATTGATTTTGAAGTTCTTGAATTTCGCATTAGGGTTGAACTATCTGCGGCCAGTTTTTACAGAGACTCACTTTTGGCCCCAAAGCACACCAGCTTTCCCGAGGCGAAGATGAGTGCCGTGGTCTTCGGCCCCTGACTCGCATGATCAGGCCGCGAACTGCTTTGGGTTATGCTCGGCGTTCATTGGTTTGCTACCGACATATGGCAGGTTAGATCAAACTAAGTCTACTGACGAGATGACGTTCTGGATCGTCGGTTCCATCATTTTGGGATTCTAGACGCGGGTTCCATCAGCATTTTATGATCAATACTTGGGAACTTGGAAGTTTAGAAAAAGATGGGACAAGGATTTTTGTGGAAGAGATAGACAATGGATTTACAGACGCGGGTTCCCATGACGCGCTTTGACAAGGTCAAAATACCATAAACCTTAACTAGTTTAATTAACCTTAACTAAATTTTCTTTACCAAACAATATTCGCGTACGCGTACCGTTAATTAGGATCTTTAATTTGGATATACGTTGCATGCGTTAGGGACCTTGCATCGGCGGCGGCGCGTGCACCAAATCGGCCGTTGTGCCTGAAAAGAAGGCGCGATGTGTAGAAATGATTTAAGGCCATGTTTACCTGATGTTATCTATATTAAATCAATTTAGTTTAATTCAATTCAGTTCAATAAAATTCAGGTTAATGAAATTTATTTAATGATATTCAGGTTAATTCGGTCATGATAATTTCTTTTCAATACATTAATTTTTAGTTCATTTCAGTTCATCTCTAGTAAATAGGTCTAAATATAGCCGAAAATCCTTACCACGTAGTAAGGGAAATTGTGCATAAATGAGAATTTTTAACATTTTCTAGTCAGATAATATGCATATATACTCTAATATTAAGTGTTTTATTTAGTTAAAACAGTTGATAAACTAAAACTTTAGAAGGTTGTTATTAAGCAGATGTGAAATTTCTTGGTTAGTTTCAATGCATATATATTAGCGGGACGGGTAAATTGTTCATTATATTAATGTCAACGGCACGATGTATATTTAATTTTTTGAAGATCACTTTTTTTGAGTTTTTCCGTACAATTTGCTCGTAATAATACTAATGTGCTTAGTACATGCATGAGTTTTTCGCTTGATTAATGGCTTTCGTGCAGAATAGATTAATTCATTAATATATCTTTTGTTAAGTGCTATATCTATCTTATGGTTAATTACGAATATGTAATTTCATACATGATACAACTATGACATAATAATGCCAAACTTTAAATTCCTTCAAGTCCAGAAATGGTGCTAACTAGTGATAGGTTTTAAAATTTTCAAAAGAGATTATATATTCCGCCGCTCCCAAATACAGTCCGCGGTGTAAATTAACCCACCGGTGAGAAGTCGATATAGTTTCGGAAACTGAACAAGCATGGTGGGAATGAAAACGATATCAAGTCGCCCGGCCTTTTTCAATCTTTGTTCTCGAAGAGAAAAAAATTCTAAGAATGCATGTTTTTGAATGTTAACTAATGTTATTGCATTAAAAAAAAAAAAACTAATGTTGTTGCACACGAGAAAGTGTTCCCAGTCGTTCGGATAACTCGCAAAAACTCAAATTCCTCTCACAAACGGGACTAATCACCTGCCGACTGATAAGAGAGAACATTGTTTAGGTATAGAAAATCAGTCTCCAATCAGAAGTGACAAAATGTGCAAAATTGTATCACTCCATAGCTAATGTATACATTAAAAAAATCTTATATTGTTCGCGTTCCTCTATTATCTTCACACTTTTCTCTTCTTTTAAGTTTGATAGTTCATTCTTCTCCACTCTATGTTATTTCACTTTCTTTTGTTCTGTAAACATTAACTCGCACAAAATTTAAGTAAGAAAATATAAACAAGACATACAGAATGTTACTTAAAATCGGAAAAAACATACAATCGGCTGTCATAAACTAAAAAGTATAATTTAAATTTAAATTATCTATAAATCCAGATCAAAACAAGAATCCAAATAACAAAGCCCTAACAATGAGAAACATCTCCATGCATATTTCGTATAATCCCATGCAAATTTTGTATGAACTTATCCATATAGTCACTCATAAACCTAGGACTCGTAAGAACCTCCTTCCACTTAGCATGGTTGCCCTTAACAACCCTACCTACCTCACTCTCCATATCCACAACGCTCTTAGTAGCCCTACACAAACTCTCATTCGAAAACCACTCACTATTCTCCGTCCTCTCCACCTCAACCGCAACCTTCAGCTCATCGGCCAGAAGCCTCGTGTTCAATATCTGATCTGGAAGATGTGGGACTAGCACAATCTGTGAGTCACACGTCAGCGACTCCCACATTGACCCGAACCCGCAATGGTTCACAAAGCAACCAACCGAAGGGTGGTTCAATATGGCCGCCTGCTGAACCCAGCCACTGTGCACAATTCCCCGGTCGCCGGTTCGGTCTTGAAACCCTTCCGGGAGTGCTTCTTCTATGGTTTTGCACTCGAACGACGGTTTAAGGGCGATTAAGAAAGGCAGGCCGGTTTGCTCGAACCCAAGAACGAGTTCTTGAAACTGGAGCTTCTCTAAAATGAATTGTGATCCGAAAGCGCATAAGAGTACGGTTCTGGAGAAAACCGGTTAAGCCAAGGCTCCCATTTTTTGTCCATTTTTTCGTCTATGGATTCAGGCAAAACCGGTCCAGTTAGAAGCATTGGTTTTTTGTACTCTTTGGCTATGTAGTCACATAGTGGCCCTTCGATTTCCTCACATGTTCTTATCCGATCGCGTCGCTTTTCGCCATGGCGGTGGTGATGCGGTTGTACATTATCGTACCTTGTCTGAACTCCATGAACAAGAAGGATAACGAAAGTGATTCATGTTTTTTCAGCACAACTTTCGATGAAGGATATCCAAGTGGCGGTTGAGCCATCTCGTCCTCTGTAAGTTCTGTGACTACCTTGTTCTGAGGCTTCCTTGAAGGTACCAATGCGATGGCTAAAGGATGAAGCAGATACAACGTTATAATTCACGGTTCTGAACCCGAACTCAGACCCTAATTCGGGTATCCAGTAAGCGACATCGTAGAAGACTATGGATGGGCGTAGTGCTTGGAGCAGCTCTCGGATGTGGCCACGCATGGCGTCCATGGTGGTGACGAGGTGGGTGGTGAGGAAGATGGGGATGTCAGAAGCTGTCTCAGTGCCCGGAGGAAGCCCTTCCACTGCCGGCACCGTGAGTGTGTGAAAAGTGATGAGGTTTGGGTGAAGATTGAGGTGTTGCAGCTAGAGTTTTGCCTTGTTTGGGAGCAAGAAGGAGATTTTGTGGCCCTTTTCAGCGAGTTTGTTCGAGAGATGGAGAAACGGCGTCATGTGGCCAATTGCAAACCATGGAAACATAACGATGTGAAGCTTCATGGTTTCTTGATCTTCAACCATCTTTTTTAGAGTGGGGAAATTTTTGAGGTTTTTTTTTTGTTTGTTTGAGGAGACAAAGTTGAATTGTTTTTTAGATGAATTCAGTGTTTTGTTTTTCTTTTGTTGGAAATGAGAGGCTATTAGATAGTTGGATTAGACACCAAAGAGGAGAGAGTTGTGTGCATGATTTTACGTGAATGCGTAAGATCTAACTAATTAATCAATGATCTAATTACTTCACAAAAAAAAAGCAATGATCTAATGATGTGATGCTACCAAAATTCGTCCGTCTCCCGGGATTAGACGCTATCCGGGTCTCCTCCTTGATCAGTCCGCTAAAATCCTGCAAAACAATCCCCGGGAGGCGTCCCGGGGAAGAAGCTCCGGCGTGATGATGAGATGGGGATAGCGGAGAAGGAAAACGTACGGAAGGTTCTCTCAATATAAAGTAGAGAGATATAAGTCACATACCTTGCTTACTGTTTGAGACTAGTATTTATAGCCGAGCTGACCTGCTTGAGATAAGATGCAGGACCACTCCCCTTTGTCCCCGTCCGTCCTTCTTTCTTGTCCGGACGTGCCCCCTAGCGGGAAAGGCACCGCCCTCTTGGTGCTGGGCCGTGGACCCTCTTCCCAGCTTATTAGGTCTTTGGGCCGGTAGTCTCCCGGGATTAGACGCTATCCGGGTCTCCTCCTTGATCAGTCCGCTACACTCCTGCAAAATAATCCCCGGGAGGCGTCCCGGGGAAGAAGCTCCGGCGTGATGATGAGATGGGGATAGCGGAGAAGGAAAATGTACGGAAGGTGCTCTCAATATAAAGTAGAGAGATATAAGTCACATACCTTGCTTACTGTTTGAGACTAGTATTTATAGCCGAGCTGACCTGCTTGAGATAAGATGCAGGACCACTCCCCTTTGTCCCCGTCCGTCCTTCTTTCTTGTCCGGACGTGCCCCCTAGCGGGAAAGGCACCGCCCTCTTGGTGCTGGGCCGTGGACCCTCTTCCCAGCTTATTAGGTCTTTGGGCCGGTAGTCTCCCGGGATTAGACGCTATCCGGGTCTCCTCCTTGATCAGTCCACTACAATCCTGCAAAACAATCCCCGGGAGGCGTCCCGGGGAAGAAGCTCCGGCGTGATGATGAGATGGGGATAACGGAGAAGGAAAACGTACGGAAGGTGCTCTCAATATAAAGTAGAGAGATATAAGTCACATACCTTGCTTACTGTTTGAGACTAGTATTTATAGCCGAGCTGACCTGCTTGAGATAAGATGCAGGACCACTCCCCTTTGTCCCCGTCCGTCCTTCTTTCTTGTCCGGACGTGCTCCCTAGCGGGAAAGGCACCGCCCTCTTGGTGCTGGGCCGTGGACCCTCTTCCCAGCTTATTAGGTCTTTGGGCCGGTAATATCACTAGCCCCCCAGACCAGTCACACGGGTTTCCGTAACGCGGGGAAGTGGTCTCATAAGCTCCTCCTTCTAACGCTGCTTCTGGTAGGGCCCATCCGTCCCGAATTGATTTCTGTCGACGCCGCCTTTTCCCCTTCTGCATTAATCAGTACCTCATTTACCGTGTCATGATTGCTTTTCCTTCTTTTGAGGTGGCGGTTCCTATTCACCTGCCTATATAAGGACTCAAGCCCCTTCTCACTAAACTTCTCTCTCCACAAAACTTCCCTGAAGCTCTGCTCTTTTAATCAAGTAAGCTCTCACTCTTTCCCTCTCCTTCTCCTCCAATCATGAACTCTCCAATTCTTTCCAACTCCTCCTCGGACACCGAGGGAGCTCGAAATCAGTTTGAGGTCCAGGGGTTTGGATAGGGACGTTTTAGATTTTACTATTCGATCCGGGGTAAAGGACTTCATCCTTTCCAAACCCAAATCCGCCAAAGGGTACCCTTCAAAGGGTTTCTTCCTATGCGATGCCCGGGTTTATCCTATGCCTACTTGGAACGACTCCCTTGTTCCTGAGGCGAAGAGGCCTCTTTCCAACCTCCCGGCGACCGTTGCCAGCGACCATAACTTCCTCCGCCTCACTCCCCTCGATATGGATTCCTTCTATAAGAACGGGAACGCAGGCTATTTCTGGCCTCGCGGGATCTATCCCCGCGACCTCTTCACGCTCCCGCGCATCTCCGTGGTGTGGCCAGATGGAGGTGCCTATTATGGCTTTATGTGTTGTCAAATTTTTTTTTTATATCTCGCGGTCTAACTTCATTGTTTGTTTGGTTTCAGCTCAACCTTCCTTGTACGCAGACGTCATGGCCCTTACCGATAAGTCTTCCGGGGGTGACGCTCAAGCGAGGGACGCTCACCCGGGTCAACAGACCCCTTCTACACCACAAGTGGCTTCCCAACCTGGGCCACCTCCCACCGAGAACCCTGCTCCTGTCCCTCAGAGGCCTCGTGCGCCGCCCAAATCTCGTCAGCACACATCCTCCGGGCCTTCTTCTGAGGCCCGTGCTACGCCCGGCTCGTCGCCTACATCCGGGCGTCGATCCTTTATCCAACATCCTACTTACAGGGGTGGGGTGGGGCAAGCTCGAGGTTCAAACGGCCGCCTCCTGCCGAGTTATCCGGGTCGCCCCCTTCCTCTCGTCAAAGGACCCAGGACTTCCCTCCTCCTCCTCCTCCTCCGCGGGCTGCTGCTTCCGGAACTATCCCGGAGGAGAAAGAAGAGGTAACTACTATTCTAGATCTGTCTTTCATCTAAAGTTTTTGTTGTTTTTTATTCCTCAGGTTTCCTTACTTGTCTCTTCTTCAATGTTCAGAGCATTGCTTTTTCCGACTCCGTCCTGGCGGACTCTCAGTTCGCCGAGGCACTGAACAGAACCTACTATAAATACAGCGCGGGGCTGTTTGCCAAGATGGAGAAGGAACTCCGCGAAACCAAGGAAAAGCTGGCCGGGAAAGATGGCCTCGCGGCCCAGCTGGAAGAGACCAAAAGAAAGCTGGCTGATAAAGAGAAGAAGTTGGCGGAGGTGGAAAAGAAGTACTCCTCCTTGAAGAAAGATAAGAAAAACTCCCAGTTGGAGGCCTTTGATGCTATGACCCAGAAGCTTCTCCGCTCAGTGGAGTTTGATCTTCAGCTCAACCTTCCTTGTACGCAGACGTCATGGCCCTTACCGATAAGTCTTCCGGGGGTGACGCTCAAGCGAGGGACGCTCACCCGGGTCAACAGACCCCTTCTACACCACAAGTGGCTTCCCAACCTGGGCCACCTCCCACCGAGAACCCTGCTCCTGTCCCTCAGAGGCCTCGTGCGCCGCCCAAATCTCGTCAGCACACATCCTCCGGGCCTTCTTCTGAGGCCCGTGCTACGCCCGGCTCGTCGCCTACATCCGGGCGTCGATCCTTTATCCAACATCCTACTTACAGGGGTGGGGCAAGCTCGAGGTTCAAACGGCCGCCTCCTGCCGAGTTATCCGGGTCGCCCCCTTCCTCTCGTCAAAGGACCCAGGACTTCCCTCCTCCTCCTCCTCCTCCGCGGGCTGCTGCTTCCGGAACTATCCCGGAGGAGAAAGAAGAGGTAACTACTATTCTAGATCTGTCTTTCATCTAAAGTTTTTGTTGTTTTTTATTCCTCAGGTTTCCTTACTTGTCTCTTCTTCAATGTTCAGAGCATTGCTTTTGCCGACTCCGTCCTGGCGGACTCTCAGTTCGCCGAGGCACTGAACAGAACCTACTATAAATACAGCGCGGGGCTGTTTGCCAAGATGGAGAAGGAACTCCGCGAAACCAAGGAAAAGCTGGCCGGGAAAGATGGCCTCGCGGCCCAGCTGGAAGAGACCAAAAGAAAGCTGGCTGATAAAGAGAAGAAGTTGGCGGAGGTGGAAAAGAAGTACTCCTCCTTGAAGAAAGATAAGAAAAACTCCCAGTTGGAGGCCTTTGATGCTATGACCCAGAAGCTTCTCCGCTCAGTGGAGTTTGATCAGAAGCTCGAGGGGATAGCAGCTGTGGCGAGTGCTGAGGCTTGCCATGAGATGTATCGTAGCCTGCGAGGCTGGCTTCCCGGGCCTGCTCGTCTTGACGCCCAGGCGTCTTATTACCGTCCTAAAGCGGCTGACTTGCTGAACCATCGATGGCGATCCCTCCAGGAGTCTAACCTGAAGGGCCTTGTCCCCCAGCTGTGGCAATCGCTAGAGATGTCTTCCCGGGTCCCTTATGCCTCGGAGATTAAGAAGGTGAAGCTCCCGGAAGTTGGCGAAGCTTCTTTCCCTGATCCTGGCCCGGAGGACTTTAATGCTTATTCAGTTGTCCCGGAGACTCCCCACTGGTCTGACAACTATCACGAGTACTGCGCGGTCCCTGACAATTTTGGGTACCAAGCTGTCTATGAGGAAAGGGAGGAGAGGTACGTCGTGGGGCTTGCCGCGGGACAAGATGATTTGCTATACCAATCCCGGAAGTCCACCCGGAAAGCCGGATTCCCCGAGCGTCCTGAGGATGAGCCTAAAGTGGATGCTCCCGCTTATGGCGGCCCCAACTGGTCTGCTGGAGATATAGCTGAGCTGGAGAGGAGATGGGAGAAGGCCCATGCTAACCCGGAGGGAAGGGACTCTGCTGATGACAACGTACTGCCCTAGACTCTGGTCTATGCTTCCTTTTGTAGTTTTTAATTTTTTTTTTGTAATTTCCCTCCCCGGGAGGCTCATGTAGAACTTGGCCTTGGTGCCTATTTTGATTAATAAAGAATTCTACTTAATGATATTGCCATCTTTTGTAGCCTGAGCGCCCCCTGGAGGAGATTCTCCCGCGTGGGCCCGTGCCTTATGTTTTTCCTCATCCTAGTAGTTCTTCCGGCACCTACTTCTCTCTCCCCCGCGCTGGGTGCCTCCAATGCTCTTTGCTTCAGAGGAAACTAGCCCATTGGCGGTTTGGAGGCGACCAGGCTAACCGGGCATTAGCTGAGGCGGGGTTGGAATGCTTCCTTCAGGAGTTTGGGTCGATCCGGGTGCTGGTGGCGTTTCTTAAAGCAGTTGAGGCCAAGTTTGGGTCGTTGAACCAGTGCTTCGACCTTGCTTCCGATCATATGCGGGAAGCCCTGAATTCTCACCAGACCATAGCTGAGCTGCAAGCCCTTTACGACGACTCCCTGCATCGCACTACCAAGGAGCTAGGCATGGTGTGGGGTGAACTTGAGCGGGCGCAGGAAAAACTTAGGACATTAGAGACCCGCTCCGCTCAGAACCGGCTTCTCTGCGATCTTAAGAAGGAGAATCGGACCTTTACTCATAGGAATAGGGTCCTCCAGGATGCTCTACTAATCACCCGGCTATCCTACCACCTTCTGGGTCTCAAGAATGGCTTAGTTGGGGTATCTCCTCTTACCGATATTCCAGCCGTGGTTCGCAAGACGATGGAACGCATGGAGGCTAACCCGAAGAAGTTTGGTGAGGGAGCTCCTAATCATAAGGCCTATCTGGACGTCGTTGAATGGCATAATAAGATAGTCGCGGAAGAAGCTGAGCCTTATCCCTCTAGCCTTCGCCGAGTCCCTGCCCGAGTGGAAGTGGATGTGGCGTACGAAAGGTACGAAGACATGACTGTATCCATTGACCCAGAAGAGGTGGCACGTCGGATAAGACGCATCCGGGAGATTGCCGACTCTGGAGTCACCACAAAGGGGGTTAAGACCGCCGAGGGTACTCGTATTAGCCGGGAAGAGAAGGGTAAAAGTGCAGCAGTCATGTTTCCTAAGTACATGTTTGTTACTTCTGCCGGGGTAAGAAGAATACGCCTGGCGGAGCCACTTCCAGAGGGATCAGTGGTTGTGCCTATCCCCGAATTGAACGAAAATTACGCCGCGCAATTGGAAGAGGATCTTGCGTGGAATCAAGCCCCGGATGCCCGCTTTTCCGAAGATCTCCTGTCCTCACAATTCTTCGGAGGGGGTTTTCGCCCGGGTAACCCTGAGGGTGCTTCCGGGTCAGGTCCTGATAGGTCCTAGATATACTCTTATTTTGTAGCATTTGAGAGCTGTTTTAGATAGTATTTTGCATATTTATATTAGACTTTTGGACCAAATCATTCATAGTGGTTTGAAATTGAAGACGTGCATTTCGATCTTGAATTGCACTTGCGATGGATTTGAATGATTTGAAGACCTTCTATGACCGTCCTGACCGCGATTGATGCATTGAAGAACCGGTCGTAGAAGTGGCGTGAAGGCACACTCTCGCGGACCGCGAACCCTAGGTCGCGAACCGCGAGGGCGTGTGTTGCTGTTTTGATGATGCCGAGTTTCGCGCGGTCCGCGGAACTCCGGTCGCGAGCCGCGAGGACCAGACGCGCGGTCCCCGAAACCCCGGTCGCGAGCCGCGAGGACCAGCACGAGGACCAGCACGAGGACCAGCGCCAGGACCAGACGCGCGGTCCGCGAAACCTCGGTCGCGGACCGCGGAAACCGAAGACGCGCGGTGCGCGAAACATCGGTCGCGATCCGCGGAGGCCACAGCGCGCGGTCCGCGAATCCTCGGCCGCGAGCCGCGAGAACCAGGCTCGCGGTCCGCGAAGGACCTGCAAGTGGCATTTTGTTTTGTTTTATTTTTGTTATTTTTAGAAGTATAAAGAAGACTTATCCTCAATGTTGGGAGGATCGAATTTTACAGAGTTAGAACTCTTTTCTTCATTTTCTCTTCACTTTGATCTTTGAATTCACTATGGTTTGTTGTGTTGATTATGTTTGTGATTATATAACTATGGTAGTAGGCTAAAACCCATCTTGGGTATGTGAGATTAAACCTCTTGTTATGATTTGAGAACATGGTTTATGAAGCTTAGGAATGGTTGATTTGCTATTGAATGATCATAATTTGTATGTGTATTTGATGCTTGAAAGGGTTAGGAATGATTTCTTAACCATAGATATGTGTTGGATATGTGTTAGACATTGCCTTTCCATGGTTGAAATGCTATCATTTCTTCTATGTAAAAGTAGTGAATTAGGAATCAAATATATGTTGTTATCAATTGTATTTGTTCTTGAGATCATTCATTAGCATAATATTTATGTCAATTGTGTTATCACATTGCATGGGTAAGGTGGGAAAACATCTAATTTGAATTAGCATTGGTCAATTTATCTATTTGCTATCATATAGATAAGTTGCCAATAAGAGTTGTGAAAATGCTTTCATGATTCACAACTAGAATAGAGATGGTTTCCCATTAAAAACAATCACCATTCTCAAAGTATCATAAGTAGGTTTGAGGAAAAATCCATAACAAGAAGATACAAATCTCATGTACCCAAGTCTCTTACTCTCATTAGTTAATCCTTTAGTTAAATCTTTAGATGCTAAACTAGTTGTAATTCTAAAGTTCTAGTAGTTTTACTTAGTAGTGTTTTAAACAAAAACTCAACTCAAACCCCCCCCCCCCTTTGTTTACATTGCTTTTATATATATGTATATGTATATATATCCTACAAGATATGCATAGGAATAACCTTTTCCCTGTGGAACGAACCTTGCTTGCCATTGTACACTTAATAGTGTGTAAAGGTAGTAAGTGATCTAAAAATGTATATTTGAGAGGTACGGCGACGACCTCCCAAATTTTGGCGCCGCTGCCGGGGAAAAGGCGTATTTTTATGTGTATATTGTAGTTTTATTTCTAATCTATCTTTCTTTTTAGGTTCTATTTTGGTTTGGAACCCTATTGCTCTAGCTCTTAGTGCATGGTTCTTACACGATCCTCGAACCAAGACCCTTTGCAATACGATTCCGAGCTAGTAAGAAGTCTCCGCCAACTTCGGAGGCAAGTGCAAGAGTCACTAGCATCTAATCCTTTCTCCCTTGAAAGTGAATCACTACCTTTCAACATGGCGGACGATGAAGAGGATACCGGCCAAAACCCTCCCCGAAACCAATTCTACAACCCTTTCCAAAACCCTAACCCTTCTCCTACCAACATTTCTATGAGAGAGTACATGTCCCCCAACTATGAGCAACAACAATCGAGCATTGTTTACCCGAACTCTCAATACGAAATCAAGACGGGAGTGATAAATTTGCTTCCAACTTTCCATGGTAGAGAAGTGGATGATCCGAATGACTTCCTTGAGGCTTTTCATAGTGTGTGTAGTAGTTTGAAACCTTCCGAGATGAGTGTGGATGAGTTCAAGTTGAAAACCTTCACATTCACCTTGAAGGACAAGGCCGCTAAATGGTTAAGCCGTTTACCTTCATCATCAATCACTACATGGCCACAATTGAAGAAAAAGTTCCTTGACAAGTACTTTCCTCCCTCTAAGTCCTCGGTCTTGATACAAGCCATTAGCAACATCACTCAAGACGATGATGAGACCTTGTATGAGTATTGGGAAAGATTCCAAACTCTCCTTTCAAGTTGCCCGTACCATAGCTTCACCGAACCTCAATTGGTGTGTTTCTATTACAATGGCTTGAATGATAGGGAAACCGAGTTGATAAATCGGTCTTGCTATGGCTCCATTGCAAACCTTGGCTCTTCCGATGCCATGATGCTATTTGAGCAACTAGCCGAAGGGTGCAAACCAAAGAGAGACCGGAGACTACGAGTGGGTAACTCCGGTGGGAACAATGATAGCTCTCGTCAAGATATCAAGGAGCTTACAGCATTGATGAAAGGTTTCATGATGGGAAATAGCTCCGGAGGGAACCAACCAAGGCAACAAGTGATGACGTGTGGGATTTGTGCTTCGAACCATCTCACCGAATCTTGTCCTCAAGCAAACGAGGATTATAACGAAGAAGTCAATGCCATGGGGGTCTATGGAGGAAACCAAGGTTTTAGAGGTGATCAAGGAGGAAACCAAGGTTTTAGGGGCTACCAAGGAGGACGAGGCTACCAAAGTGGTAGGGGTTTTCAAGGTGGACAAGGACAAGGTGGTGATAGGGGTAACCAAAGGAAGTATGATCCTTTTGCTCAACATTACAACCCCGGAACTAGAGATCACCCCAACTTTCGGTGGAGAGATGAACCGACGGGGCAACAAGGCCAACAAGGTGGCTACCAAGGGGGTTACCAAGGTCAAAGTGGTCAATCCTTTGATAGGACGAGGGGGCAAAATGACCAAGGCTACCAAGGAGACCAAAGCCACCAAAATCAAGGGTACCAAGGTTACCAAAACCAAGGGTACCAAGATTTTGGCTATCAAGGGTACCAAGATCATCAAAACCCTCAATATCACCCTCAACCACAACAATACCCAAGAAACCAAGGTCAAGGCCGTTTCAATAACCGTGCCCCTCAAAATGCTCACCCGAGGTTGGAAGATAAATCTCATAACCAAGGTGAAAGCTCGGACCAATTCCCACAAGATGCTAGACTCAAAAGCATTGAGGTGCAAATGAGTCAAATGAGTCAAATGGCCACCTCCATGCCTTTTGGCCTTTGCAATGCGCCGGCCACATTCCAAAGGTGTATGGTTAGCATTTTTTCAGAATATCTTGAGAAGTTTGTAGAGGTTTTCATGGATGACTTTACTGTTCATGGAAACTCTTTTGACAATTGCTTAATTCATTTGTCATTAGTCCTAAAAACTTGCATTGATAAAAACCTTGTGCTTAATTCTGAAAAATGTCATTTTATGGTAGAAAAGGGCATTGTGTTAGGTCATGAAGTGCCATCTAAGGGTATTGAAGTAGACAAAGCAAAAATTGATATCATCCAATCTCTTCCTTACCCTACTTGTGTGCGTGATGTGAGGTCCTTTCTTGGCCACGCGGGTTTCTACCGCCGTTTCATAAAAGACTTTTCAAAAATTTCTTCCCCTTTATGTAGATTGTTGCAAAAGGATGTGGAATTTGTGGTAGATGAAGGTTGTAAAAGGGCATTTGATTGTTTAAAGTCTATGCTAGTGTCGGCCCCTATTATACAACCTCCAAATTGGTCCCTCCCATTTGAGATCATGTGTGATGCAAGTGACTACGCCGTTGGTGCGGTGCTAGGTCAAAGGGTGGGGAAAATTCCCCATGCCATCTATTATGCATCCATGACTCTCAATGATGCTCAAAGGAACTATACCACAACTGAAAAGGAATTGCTAGCGGTAGTCTTTTCTTTAGAAAAGTTTAGGCCATATTTGCTTGGTACAAAGATCATTGTTTTCACTGACCATGCAGCTCTTCGTTACTTGATGACGAAGAAAGAAGCAAAGCCTAGGTTACTCCGATGGATCTTACTCTTGAGCGAGTTCGACTTGGAGGTCAAGGACAAGAAAGGAGCTGAAAATCTAGTGGCCGACCATTTGAGCCGATTGATGCCCAATGAGGAGTTTGGGGCCAAAGCATTGAAGGAGCATCTTCACGAAGAGTTCCCCGACGAGCAATTGTTTGCTCTTGGTGTTTCTCTTCCATGGTATGCCAACCTTGTGAATTTCCTTGTCACAAGTAAGTGCCCTTCTCACTTCACAAAAGCACAAAAGGATAAGTTAAAGCATGATGCTAGGTTTTATGTGTGGGATGATCCCTATGTATGGAAACATTGTGCCGACCAAGTGATTAGGAGATGCATTCCTAATAATGAAACAATTTCAATCCTTGCTTTTTGCCACTCATATGCATGTGGTGGTCATTTTGGTGCTAGGCGAACCGCTAGGAAAGTGCTAGATTGTGGTTTCTATTGGCCTAGCTTGAATAAAGATGCATACACATTTTGCAAGTCTTGTGATAAATGCCAAAGAGTAGGAAACATCTCTTCTAGGAATGAAATGCCCCAACATTGTCCTCTATATTGTGAACTTTTTGATGTTTGGGGAATGGATTTTATGGGACCTTTCCCTACTTCCTTTGGTTTCAAATATATCTTGCTTGCGGTTGATTATGTGTCTAAGTGGGTTGAAGCAATCCCCACTCGTACTGATGATTCTAAAGTGGTTGCAGAGTTCATCAAATCTCACATCTTCTCTAGGTTCGGGGTACCCCGAGCTTTGATCAGTGATCGAGGCACTCACTTTTGCAATAGAACCATTGCCGCATTGTTGAAGAAATATGGGGTAAATCACAAAACTTCTACCGCCTATCACCCACAAACAAATGGACAAGCCGAAGTTTCCAATAGGGAAATCAAGTCCATCCTTGAGAAAACGGTTAGGCCGACTCGCAAGGATTGGAGTACTCGGTTGGATGATGGATTGTGGGCATATAGGACGGCTTATAAGACTCCAATTGGTATGTCTCCATACCGATTAGTCTTTGGAAAGCCGTGTCATTTACCGGTGGAGTTAGCACACAAAGCCTATTGGGCAATCACAAGGTTCAACTTGAACTTGGACGAGGCCGGGAATGAAAGGAAGCTTCAATTGCAAGAGCGTGAGGAAATCCGGAATGAGTCCTATGAGAATGCGGCCATTTACAAGGAGAAGACGAAGGCATGGCATGACAAGATGATAATTAGGAAAACTTTTGAGGTAGGTCAAAAAGTTCTTCTATTTCAATCACGTCTTCGGTTGTTTCCAGGTAAACTACGTTCTCGGTGGACTGGACCATTTGTAGTTGTGAAGGTTTTCCCTCATGGAGCAGTAGAGATCCAAAGCGGCGAGGATGCCAAAATCATCAAGGTCAACGGCCAAAGGTTGAAACCGTATTACGAGGGTTTCAAATCGGAGATCCTAGAGGACATGTCTCTAGGCAACCCGGCCTACGAGTGATCTTTACCATGGAGGTACATCGTGCCGACGATGTTAAATAAACGAGTTTTAATCTTTAAATGCATCTCGTCGAACAATTTCAACATTTGGAACATTATTTTCTTTATATTTATTTGCTATGTACATTTCATTAAGCTTGTAATTCGAACATTATGTTAGTTTTTATGTTGTTTTTGTAGAAATAGGTTTGAAGTGGTGCAAAACGAAAAACGCCAAGGGGCCATTCCTCGCGGTCCGCAAATTCATCGCGCGGACCGCGGCCGAGAACGCGCGAGCCGCGACCAAGCTCTCGCGGTCCGCGACCGAGCTCTTGCGGCCCGCGAGCAAAACTTGAATTTCTGGAAATCCCTGCCACAAAAACGTCGGTTTTCGCGGTCTGCGGCTTGATCGCGCGGACCGCGACACTATGCACGCGAGTCGCGACCGGGATCGCGCGGACCGCGACGGGAAAACCTCGCGCGCCGCGAACGGAACGCGCGCGCCGCGACGGTGTCTCACGGTCCGCGAAGAAGACCGCGCGACCCGCGAGAAAACAGGGGATTCTAGGAAATCCCTGGAACGAATATGACCATTTTCGCGGTCCGCGACTCGATCGCGCGGACCGCGAAACTGTGCTCGCGGTCCGCGGTTTCATCGCGCGGACCGCGAAGGTTTGCCGAGGATTTGCGCGCGGTGCGCGATTTCATCGCGCGCACCGCGCCGAGTTCCAGCGCGCGCGACCCGCGACGAGACACTGCGCGCACCGCGACGAGGATTCGCACGCACCTCAACGGTCTTCAGCGCGCGGTCCGCGACTTCATCGCGCGGTCCGCGACGGACTTGCGCGCGACCCGCGCACAATGACGCGCGACCCCCGAACCATGCCGAGTTTTCTCGGAAATCCCTGGAAGGATTTGGCACGATTTCGCGGCCCGCGAAGAGGGTCCGCGGCCCGCGCGATTTTGTCGCGACCCGCGAAGGGTAACTCGCGATCCGCGAGGTGACGGGCACTACTTCTTCCCCATTTTCTTCTATCTTTTTCTTTCTCCTTCTTCTTCCCAATTCTCCCACCCGCATAGTATTTTTCCGGCCAACTTCTCCAACCTCCCATTCCGGCGAGTTTTGAACCGATTTCTTCCAACCAAATCAATCCCCCAAGCTTTCCCAACAAAACCAACCAAAAATCTCAATCCAAAACACCATCTTTAACCCACATTGCCAAATTCCCACCGGAAAGTTCTTCACTCCGATTCGCCGGCCTCCGGCGACTTTTGTTCCAAACCAACTACCCAAAAACTTTCCCTCCACCACCCTTAACCTTTTCCCAATCCCAAATTCCAAATTCCAACTCTCAATCAAATACCCCCAAATCTTATGAACCCTAATTTTTGGATTCTTTGATTTGGTGGTGTTTTGATCAAATTGGTAATCTCCTCAAGCTACATTGCTACCAAAGGCTTCAATTGACGGTACCCTACTGAATTTATTTCAATTTTGGGTGATTTAGGGCTTGCCGCCAATAGGTTTTCATTGAAATTTCAAAGGCTTGCCGCCTTTAGTTATAAACTAAGCTTTATTAGTAGGGGCTTGCCGCCTTGTAGCTAGTATAGTTGTGTTGGACTGTTGTTGAGTAGAATTTGATAATGGCACCGAGAAAAAGGTCTCGCCGAGGGGAAGCCTCTAGTTCCCATGAACCTGTGATCCCCGAATCACCCCCTCGCCAACCTAGCCCTCCTCCTGCAGAAAACCTGCCTCCTATTGACCTTATGGGACTGCAAGGTTTGGATGAAGATGCCCAACAACGGTGGAGAAAGTTGATTGGGAATGGGAAGCGAACAATCATGGAGACGAAGTTCCTCTCCTCTGAGCTACTTCAGGAGCTGGGCTTGCAGCAACCAGTTCTATTTTTATTGGATCGCGTTGGCATGAGAGGATTCATTGATCGGTCGGCACCGACCTATACCCGCTATACATTTGAGTTCCTATCCACTCTAGCCAAGCACTATGACGAGGACCATGACATGCATTACATCACCTTCAGGTTGAATGATGTGGATCGCCGGATGACCTATCATGAGATCCAAGATGCTTTTGGGTTCGAATATGCAGAGGGATACAAGAATCCAAAAGAGACTAGCCCGGACGGATTTGATCTAGCTTTCTTTTGGAATTGCTTGTCTGGATTTCCCAACATCACAGGCACTACGAAGAATAACCACATCATTCATCCAGCTGTTCGTATGGTGCACAAGCTCCTAGTGATGACGATCTTTTGCCAAGGAGAATTGACGCACATCACTAGGGAGCAGGTCCAATGCCTTTGGACCATGTGCTGGGGGCCACAACACCCTTGTTGGGTAGACCTTTTTGTGCAGAAATGTTTGGAGACTTCCGAGAAGACCAAAGGAAAAATACCGCAGGGGGGTATGATTTCGCTTCTGGCAGCTTACCTGAACATCCACCTACCTCCAGACATTCAGGCAATAGGCAAGACAGCCGAGAGAGCTCACCAGTTCTACTCCATTGCTTCTTTGGAGTTCACCAATGTCTTGGCCATGCACAAATATCCTCCCCCTAGATTCATTTGGCTAGTAGCCAAGAATCAGCACATGTACCTGCCGAATCCAGAGGCTGTACAGTTGACTGGGCGCACCCGCATGGAGGATCTCACCTTGCCCACTCAGATCACAGTTCCTGCACCTACCATTGCCCTTGCCAGGCTAGAGGCACCTCCGGAGCATGGAGAGCAGTATGCTCCTCCACATCATGACCCTCAGTATGTCACTCAGCAGCAGTTTCAGATATTTACTGAGAGGTATGAGGATGATATGGCAGTGATGTTCGCCATGATGGCATCCATGCACCCACATGGACCAGGGGCATTTGACTATGAGGGCCATCGCAGATCGCGAGCTCAGCGCCGTCGCGACGGCTCCGGCCCCTCGCAGTGAGTATATCCTACACTCTTTCTTACACTATGATTTTAATTGATATATTTAAACATTGAGGGCAATGTTTAGACTAAGTGTGGGGGAGAGGTGTAGGACTTTTGTTGCTGCTTTTGTTGCTGTTTTGTTGCTATTTACTACTGTATTTATTTTAAAAAAAAAAAACAAAACAAAACAGCCCGGATGGTCCCAAAAATATTAGAGGATCAGGTAAAAATGAGAGGCATGCCCGGATGGTTCCAAAAATACGAGAGAATCAGGCAAAAATGAGAGGCAAAAAAAAAAAAAATTTTATTTTCTCTTGTTTAAATATGTAAAGCTCTCAAATGTTATGTGCTTAATTATGTAGAGTATACACTTGGATCTTAATCGTCCTTTCTCGAGGACGAGAAAGGTTCAAGTGTGGGGGATTTTGATAGACCCTAGATATACTCTTATTTTGTAGCATTTGAGAGCTGTTTTAGATAGTATTTTGTAGATTTATATTAGACTTTTAGACCGAATCATTCATAGTGGTTTGAAATTGAAGACGTGCATTTCGATCTTGAATTGCACTTGCGATGGATTTGAATGATTTGAAGACCTTCTATGACCGTCCTGACCGCGATTGATACATTGAAGAACCGGTCGTAGAAGTGGCGTGAAGGCACACTCTCGCGGGCCGCGAACCCTAGGTCGCGAACCGCGAGGGTGTGTGTTGCTGTTTTGAAGATGCCGAGTTTCGCGAGCCGCGAGGACCAGACGCGAGCCGCGAGAGCCAGACGCGCGCGGGGCGCGAGACTCCGGTCGCGAGCCGCGCGAACCAGCACGAGGACCGCCGAGGCACAAACGCGCGGGGCGCGAACCTTCGGCCGCGACTCGCGAGGACCAGACGTGCGCGAGGCGCGAACCTTCGGCCGCGACTCGCGAGGACCAGACGTGCGCGGGGCGCAATTCCTCGGTCGCGTACCACGCCGAGACCACGGGCGCGCGGGGCGCGCGGGGCGCGAATCCTCGGCCGCGAACCGCGAGAACCAGGCTCGCGGTCCGCGAAGGATCCCGCGCGACCCGCGAATGGTCCTGCAACTTGCATTTTGTTTGGCTTTAATTTTAATTGTTTTAGAGTATAAATTGGACTTATCCTCATTGTTTGAGGGATCGAATTTTACAGAGCAAAAAGCTCTTTTCTTCATTTCTCTTTGGATTTTCACTTTGAATTCACCATTGTATGGATTATGGTTATGATTGTGTAGTTATGGTTGTAGGCTAAACCCCATCTTGGGTATGTGAGATTAAACCTCTTGTTATGATTTGAGAACATGGATTATGAAGCTTAGGAATGGTTGATTTGTCATTGAATGATCATGAATTATATGTGTATTTGATGCTTGAAATGGTTAGGAATGATTTCCTAAGTATAGATATGTGTTGGATATGTGTTAGACATTGCTTTTCCATGGTTGAAATGCTATCATTTCTTCTATGTAAAAGTAGTGAATTAGGAATCAAATATATGTTGTTATCAATTGTATTTGTTCTTGAGATCATTCATTAGCATTATATTTATGTCAATTGTGTTATCACATTGCATGGGTAAGGTGGGAAAACATCTAATTTGAATCAACATTGGTTAATTTATCTATTTGCTATCATATAGATAAGTTGCCAATAAGAGTTGTGAAAATGCTTTCATGATTCACAACTAGAATAGAGATGATTTCTCATTACAAACAATCACCATTCTCAAAGTATCATAATTAGGTTTGAGGAAAAATCCATAACAAGAAGATACAAATCTCATGTACTCAAGTTTCCTATTCTCTTAGTGAAATCTCTAGTTAGAGTAATCTTATGCTAAAGTAGTTGTAATTCTAGAATCCTAGTTACTTTGCATAGTAGTGTTTCTTAAACAAAACTCAACTCAAACCCCCCCCCCCCCTTTGTTTACATTGCTTTTATATATGTATATGTATATATATTCTACAAGATATACATAGAAATAACCTTTTCCCTGTGGAACGAACCTTACTTGCCATTGTACACTTAATAGTGTGGAAAGGTAGTAAGTGATCTATAAATTGTATATTTGAGAGGTACGGCGACGACCTCCCAGCATTCATCTGGGATGGAATATTCTCCATCATAGTTGATAAAGGAGATTGGTTAATGGATACGGGGTAATTCAGCAGGACTGGTGAGATAACTGGGATAGGCACTGACAGGTCACCATTCGTATCATTAGACATCTCTAGCACTGCATTGTGATCAATAACAGCAGATTGAGAAGGCAGATGAACAGAGTTGTCAAAACCACCATCTTTTGACATGTCAGGCACCTCCAACTGAGTAGCTTGAGCATTGGACTGAGTGTGGAAATATAGTTCAGGATCAGTGGATGGGGAAGTGATACTTTGGATAGTTATCACAGTTTCTCTATCCATCAGCAAACCTAAAGCATCAGATATTTCTTCATAATCCATGTCTAGAATAGAAGGCAGATTAATGAGCTTATTTCCAGTAGGCCTCCAAGCTGGCACAGTAAGAGAGATAGTAGGATTGATATTGGTATTTGCATTGGCCTTTGGATGGTTGTGCACACTCTGCGTTTTGACAGCCTGATTGAAACTACACTCCAAGTTTGAATGACCAATCTTAGAGCAAAGAGAACAATAAGAAGGTACATTTTCATACTCAACCCCACATTTGATATGATTCTTTTCTGTACCTAAACGGATATAAGGCTTCCTAGGCTTGAGAAGATCGTATTCAACACACATTTTAAGGACTGATGGCCGTGTAAGACATTCAGTAGCTGCGTCCATTTTTATGTAAACCCCAATTGAATTTCCTACATCAGCAATCGTACCCATATTGTAAAAGAAAATTGGGATATCAGATATAGTTACCCAAAGTGGGACAATTGAAGATTCGGTGTGTGGAGAGAAGTCCGGCGTCCAGCGAAGAACTTTCATCGGAAACTTTGGGAACCTGTTAAAGATCCATAGACCACGAATCCAACATCTCTGAATTCGGGACGCTTGTTTCATCGGAACTTTCATGAGAGCCACCAGACTCCATAGAAGAGCTGAATAAATCGGAATTCGGGAAGTATTTATCCTTATAAACACGAGCAATGAGCGAGCGAGGCTGTGATAGCATTCTCCAAGCTTGCTTACCAATAAGTGCTACGTTGAAAGCTTTTAAATCACGAAATCCGACTCCACCATTATCCTTCGAACGGGAAAGTTTAGGCCAAGAAGCCCAATGTATTTTCCTTTCCGTCTCACTTCCACCAAAATCTACTGATCAGCCCACGAATCTCAGTAATGAGAGTGTTCGGAAGTCTGAAACAAGTCATAGCATAGCTCGGTATAGCATGAAGGACCGATTTGATAAGAATCTTTTTACCCCCTTTCGAAAAATGCCGTTACGTCCTCCATCAATCCTCTCCCGAATCCTGTCTTTTATGTACTGGAACACCTCATATTTCCTCCTCCCAATGACTGAGGGGAGCCCAAGATACTTCCCATGAGACTCAACTTCAGGAATTCGCATCATTGCACAAATTTGAGGCCTTAAAGATATAGGTGTATTAGGGCTAAAAAGAATACCAAACTTTTCCAAATTGATCCTCTGGTCCGAGATATCTTCATAAATGGAGATAGCCCATTGCATCATTGTAGCCTCCTTCACTGTTGCTTCTCCGAAAAACAAGGTATCATCCGCAAAGAAAAGATGGGACACCCTAGGGCCCCTTGAAGAGGCCCCGATCCCCCACAAATTTCCAGCAATGGAGAGATCTGAAAACATCACTGACAACACTTCTGAACATATGATAAAGAGATAAGGGGAGAGGGGGTGACCTTGACGGATACCCCGTTGAGGTTTCAAATTGCCCAACTCTTCACCATTTATGATGAATGAGAACTGCACCGAAGATAAGCATAAGTGTATAAGATCAACAAAAGATCGAGGAAAGCCCATCGATGTAAGGGTTTTTGTCACAAACATCCATTTGATCTTGTCAAAAGCTTTGCTCATATCAAGCTTGATGCTCATATGACCATGACCCTGATGTCTCCTCTTCTTCATCGTGTGATGGATTTCATGAGCAACAAGGACATTATCTGTAATCAGCCGCCCCGGGATAAAAGCTGATTGAGATTCTGTGATAATTTCCGGTATAATCCGACGGAGACTATTAGCTATGACCTTAGATGTAATACGATAAGCCACATTACAGAGGCTGATAGGTCGAAAGTGGGTAATAAGATCCGGCTGAGCTACTTTCGGGAGAAGAACTATATGTGTATAGTTCACGACAGAATTCAGAATCCCATCATTTAAAAAATTAAGCACAAACGAGATGACATCATCCTTAATAACATGCCAGAACTTCTGATAAAAGATAGGACTCATACCATCCGGACCTGGGGACTTTAATGGATGCATTTGCTTAACAGCCTTCGACACCTCATCTGTCGTGTAAGGTCTTGATAAATCAGCCTCCATATCACCCGTAATCCTTCTCAGCATCCGATGTAACACCTGATCCATTTTTTCTGAGCTCGGATTCGAAGAAGAAAATAAACCTCCAAAATAATACACAATAATCTTGCTAATTTCAGTCGACTATGTTTGAAGAACCTGTGCATTGTTTTTAAGCCCCAAAATCCGGTTCTAGGCTCTCCGTCTCGAAGCTAAGCGGTGGAAAAACCTGGTATTCTTGTCTCCCTCCTTATACCAGTGTTGTTTAGCACACTGCCTCCATTTAATCCCCTCCACTTCCTGCAAGTAATCATATTCCCTCCTCAACTCTCCCAACTCATGAACAGTAGATAGAGTGATCACACCCATTTCTTTTTTGTGAATGAGCTTCCGAAGCTCAACAATTCGTTTCGAAATCAAAGGAAACTTGTCGCGGCTCCAAGAGATAAGACCCAAAACACAGTCCTCGAGCTTTGCTGGAAGGGGAATATCCAAGGTCGACCAAGATTCACGAATCATTCTATCACAGTCCTCCACCTTGACCTAGAAAGCCTCAAAACAAAATCTCCTCCTACGCCTGGTTCGAGAAGCCAAGGGATCGCGTTGCCTTAAAGTTACAAGCAAACTCAAGTGGTTCGAGCCTGGAAGAGCTATAATAGAATAAGAGGACCAAGGGAACAGGTTATGCAATCCATCATTACAAACCGCACGATCAAGACGCCTTCGCTAAGCTCTACCATCAGAGAAAATTCTACACCAAGTGAATTTAGAGCCATCACAAGCCATCTCAAAAAGACCGCAAAAATCAAGTTCACTCATGAAGCACTCGATTTACCATTCCGCCCTAGGCACCGCTCCCTGAAATTCATCCTGAGAAAGAACCTCATTATAATCCCCCAAACATAACTATGGAATGTGAGGATCATGATACAGGTGACGAAAATGCAACCATGCTTGGCGCTGCCGCGAGACATAAGGTTCACAATAGACACCTGTAACTCGAATTATTCTCCCACCAATAGTAGCATGTACATCAATAAAGTAATCTGAAAAAGACTTCAATATAACTGAAATATTTTTGTTCCACAACATTGCAAGGCCACCGGAGTGGCCCCGCGCATCCACACTCACACCAAATAAATTAAACTGACTATTCAGCCCGTCAATGACAAAAGAAGAACACTTTGTTTCACACAAGAAAATAATCTGAGGAGACTTAGTGCGCAATACATCACACAATTCTTGAACTCGCCGCGGATTCCTGAAACCTCCCCGGCAGTTCCAGCTTAAGATACTCATGGTTGTTGGCAGCACTGGGACTCCATGCCAATCTCTGCCTGAGTGGTGCCGGTTACCGAAACAAGAGCATCGATAGTGTCCTCGCAAACCCATGCTCGCTTGCTTACCAAGCCAGTAAAATGCTCAATAGTAACTAAATTATCCTCGGGAAGCTAGCGTTTCCCGCTGGTCCCACCCGCCATCACAGTAACATCCACGGTCCCTGACACCACCGCTCACTGCCTTCGAAGAAGACTTGCCACGACCTCTCATCCCTGCACCACCTTTAGCAACTGATTTCCCACGGATTTTTCCAGTAGAGCTCACAGGCACGAATTCGGCCCAAAACCAATTGGGACCGGAACAAGAAATGGGTCCATCACACGCATGTCAACATTATTCTGTATAGCCCCAGAGGCCCCACCTGCCAAGGAAGAACCCATCTCAGAACTCCCCTTTTCCACCAATGGCTCTGCAGGGCCCAACACACCCATCCCCACCACAAGCATCTCCTCATTCTCCTGCCCAACCATAGGTATAATCCCCTCACCTGCGGCCCCACCAACCAAATCAGGACCCGCCCCCAAATGAACCTTCCCCTTCAGCCCAAATGTCCCCACCAGAACACTTTCTCTCTCTAAAATTAGAGAGAAGCATAATCACTTTCAGCTTCTACAAGAAGCCAAACCAAAAACCCCCAATTCCCATACAAATTTTCCTGGTTAATGCAACAAAATCATTGATTCTCACACAAAATCGATAGAAATTCATCATTTCGAGTAGTGAAATCATTCTGATCTAAGGATAGAAGGGGATCTAGCTCACAAGGTACATCGATTCTTTGCGAGGCTAGGACAGAGGGGCTAGAGGTGAATGGGGAGCGAGGACAGAGATTGGGAAAATGGAGCGGTGATGATAGAGGCGAAAGGAGCTTTATAAGGAAGCGCACGACATCGAGGCAGATTGGCGGCTGGTTTTTGGAAATAGTAACGCCGCTGAACTTGAAATTGGAAAAATGTACTTTGCTTTCTCTTTTCTGGCTAAATTGATTTCTAGAAATAGCTAGAAAATAGGTTTTTGGAAATTGTCATAGGGGTATTTCTTGGTTAAACAAGAAAGTAATTATGAATAAGGCATGTGGGTGGGATAATCGAGAAGGTGGGGAGAGCTGGCCAGTATTTGAAAGGACTGAGAGGAGAAAGTTGCCTATAAATAGAAAGGGAAGAAGAGGCAGGTCTTAGAAACAGTTCAAAGATCAAAATATAAATAGGCCTAGTCATTCTACACCAAATATGTCTTTCGGTTTAGAGACCATGCATCAGGAGTTCTTCCCCATGTTCTCTGGGTCTGATTACTCAGAAGAACGAAGGGATCCTCATGCATGGCACCAAGACCTTGATGATATAGTAAGGCCTGTAAGGAGGGGTGGGGTAGTCCAGTTTAGTCAAGAGGACATTGCAGGCGCGGTGGAAAGGCTACAAAACTGTCTGTTAGGTTTCTGGATGGACGACAGGAATTTTAGCTTAGAAAGAATGGATGCATATGTTAAGGAATTTTGGAAGCTAGAGGGAGAAGTGATTCAGAAAATGACGTGGTGGGAATATCGAGAGATTCGCCAGCACGAATCTGTAAGAAACAATCAAGGATTCGCCAGCACGAATCCAAGGGTTAGGGTCGGAAATCCATCCGAAATCTGGAATCCACCAGGAAGAAGAGAAAAGTCTCTGAAAATATAATAATTGATTGAATAAATTTCGTGGCTGCTACAAGATGAGTATAAATAATACTCTTAAACCCTATGCTAAAAATAAACTTATTCTAAAATAGAAAATAAATAATAAAAATATTAAAAACGCCTTTTTAAGGCTCTAAACAATCTCTGATGGCCTAATCAGCATGGTGCTCACTACATAATAGTGAGTTAGGTTTATTGACTCGTTTACCTTTCCGAAAAGGTACAATACATGCCTATTCAATATCGAATACCAAATCTGCCCGACGATCGTTTTTATTCAATTCTTGGATAAAATCCTCCCTACATCAGTCTCCTTCACTTCAAAAAGAACTCGCCCCGAGTTCTCCCCTCCACCATCAAGAGCTTCAACCTCCATAGCAAATTCCCTTGAGTATAAGAAACATGGAGAACTTTCTTGAACCCCCAAGAGATAATCATCGACATACTCATGAACTCCAATTCCGGAAAAATATATTCTGACATTTTCTCAAAGAAATCATCCATGTTAAACCATTCTTCTTTGGGATAAAATTTTCTTCCATCTCTATCTAGTCCAACTCCACCTTCCACCTGAATTGGATCTCCTTCGTTGGACTTGATCTTCGCATCTTCATCGATGACCTTCAATGGAACTTTTTCTTCAATGGAGTTTTCAAACACTAGAGATTCATCCAAAAATTCATCATATATATGAACCCCGAACTTCTCATCTTCAACTTTACTGTCATCTCCAGCAACCAATGCAGATTCTTCACAAACAACTTCAGACAAATATCCACAAGAAATCGTGTCTTCACAAACAGATTTTATAACAATATCATCACTAGAAACATCAAACAACTTTTCTTCCAATGCGGCAACATCACAAAAAGAATCATGATCATGCATATGAAATACCTCATCTTCTTTTGTTCCTTTTTCTTCAACCTCTTCTAAAGTATCAGAAGCAACAATTCCAATCTTGCACGAGCCAATGGTGCTAAAATCTGCAATTAATTCCTCCAATCCATCCTTTTCAATACAAGATTCAAGCTCTTTGTCTCTTTCCAGTTTCTTTCTCCTACGAAGAATCTCTTCATAATCTTTAGGTAGAAATTGATCTCGCATCAGTTGTTTCATCTTCCTCCACGTTCTTATTGAGGTCTTGTTCTCTCTACGTCTCTGAACAACCAATCCATCCCACCACAAAGATGCTGTTAATTTTAGCCTATTCGCCACCTTCTTTGCTTGTTTGTCTTCAGGAACATAAGTTAAGCCAAAGAACTTATCAACTTTGATCTCCCAATCCATAAACTCTTCCCCTCCTCCATAGAACGAGGGAATGTCATTGATCATGGCAAAATCACAATTAACTTGTTGATTACCTTGGTTTGATCGAACACCTTTATCATCTGGACTTGACAATTCATCGAACACCTTCTTGTCCCAAGAATTTTTCCTGCCCGATCGATTGTCGCTGCTCCGGTTATCCATCCGCGTTGACAACGATTCTATCTGACTCCCCAAAGCGGCAATCGATGCGATAACCGCATCCAAATCGGCCCTGGTGATAGTTTGATCTCCCATCGTGGATCAATCGAAAAAAGACAGGAAAAAGCCTGCTCTTGATACCAATTGACGCGGTAGGAATATCGAGAGATTCGCCAGCACGAATCTGTAAGAAACAATCAAGGATTCGCCAGCACGAATCCAAGGGTTAGGGTCGGAAATCCATCCGAAATCTGGAATCCACCAGGAAGAAGAGAAAAGTCTCTGAAAATATAATAATTGATTGAATAAATTTCGTGGCTGCTACAAGATGAGTATAAATAATACTCTTAAACCCTATGCTAAAAATAAACTTATTCTAAAATAGAAAATAAATAATAAAAATATTAAAACGCCTTTTTAAGGCTCTAAACAATCTCTGATGGCCTAATCAGCATGGTGCTCACTACATAATAGTGAGTTAGGTTTATTGACTCGTTTACCTTTCCGAAAAGGTACAATACATGCCTATTCAATATCGAATACCAAATCTGTCCGACGATCGTTTTTATTCAATTCTTGGATAAAATCCTCCCTACATCAGAAAAGTGACAACTTTTATGTTATCAAGTTCAGAACGAGAGAGAAAGCATTAGCTACACTACACAGAAGTCCGTTCGCGGTTGATGGAGGGCTGCTGGCTTTGAAAAGATATGGAGCAAGGATTTCGCTAAGAAGTGCCATAGTAGAGAAAGCCAAGATTGGAGTTCAGATTCATGGCTTACCGGGGGAATACTTGGATCCCATGGCAGCGATCAAAGCAGCAAACATGGCTGGAGAGATCATTGATGTGGATGTAGATGCTAGATTATCTAGAAACAGCAAATATCTGATGGCAACAATATGGGTAAAGCCAGATGAACCACTTATTTCAGGTTTCTATAGAATGTTGGTATCTGGAAAGCTGGAGTGGCTGGAACTCAGATATGAGAGAATGCACCGATTCTGTAGAAGATGTGGAGTGATTGGACATCCGATTCACAGATGTCCAATACTCAGTAATGGTGATTTAAATCATTTTGTGGAGAGGTGGGTGATGAGACATAATGTAGAGAGAGGCACAAATATTACCTATGATCGTAGAAAGGAGATGTTTCCATCCTCATTGAATGCACATAGAAACAGGCCGGAATGCCGTAACACTAACATCCTGGAGAACTACATGGCTACCAAGTGGGCCAGATACAGAGAGTTAGCTGACACAGATGTTCAGGAAGGTTTCATAATTTCCACATACACAGATGGAAATTTGAGGCAGGAGGATTATGTTGGTCCGGAGGGAGGCCTAGGTTATGAAATCCATCAACACCAGTTCTTCGACCCGTATTTTGGAAGAAGGAACCTGCAGAACAATAACCAGGCAAATGATATGGAGGATAGGATGGAGAATAGACAAGAGCATGGGGAGCAAGTGCAAGCAGGAGGAAATCAACAAGGACCTGCAGTGGAGATGCAAGGAATCCTGGAGGAGGTAGTCCCCTTAAGGCAGTTACCAGTTCAGGATGAGGAAGGAGATTATTAGGATATGGATATACATGAAGCACAAGGGGTTAGGCGGAATAGGCAGGAGGTTGATGGGGAAGATTTTGATGATCTAGCACATATACAAGGTATGGGACCTCAAATGGAAGATGAACCAGTGGTGGTTTCTTTAGGAGAAGAGTCGGGTAATGAAGATCAACAAGGGCAAGAGAATGATGTTCAGGTAATTGATATCACATCGGAAGAAACCTCGTATGAAGTGGCAGATAATAGCATACATCAAAATATTTCGAAGAGTAATGAGGATTCGGAGGAATCAGAGCCATTTGAGGTAAGAGTGGAACGTTTCCTAGAAGAAGTGGCTCGAGATGAAAGAGAAAACGGGAAAGTATCAGCTGAGGAACAAATGCACGTCTCAATGGACATCAGTGTACACAGGGAGGAGCCAGAGGAAGCACAGCGCAATGATCCGGCCCTAGCAGAGGAGGAGAGGACAATCCCCATAAGGAGTATCTCTTCTGCGAAAGTGGGATATGAGGGTAGTGGCTCAGGCAACAAAAGAAAGAGGCCTATGGAGGAAGAAGGATAGGAGGAGGAGAGTTCACGATCGAATGGTGAAAAGAGGAGAAGCAAAGGAAAGAGGCCGATGACAGCTATTCAATACAAGAGGCTATTCAAACCCCAGCGTAGACTAAGAAAGGAAGGGGAGCCAAGCAATAAGAGAGCAAGAATACAAGAGAAAGTGTTGCAAGAGGAAGAGAGTGATCAAAACTGGGAGAAAAGTAGGATGCCCACTACATGGAGAAATTGTTTAAGTCAGAAAGCGATTTCTGAACCTGGCATGAAGTTAAAGAAGGAGAAAGGAACCAAGAGAGCAAGATCAGAAGAAGGGGCGGATGATTTGCAACTGGAGGGTGATGAGATCAAACAAAAGAAAAGAATGAAAAGAGTCCTGAGTGTAAGAGGACAAAGGGTGGTGAATGGAATTCATCTGAATGATCAGGCAACTAGAATTGCAAGTAGAATTCTGACTCAAGCTGTAGTTGGAAATCAGACTGAAGGAGGGTTGAACGAGGAAAATGAAGTTGATGATACAGCAACAAGTGCCGGGGAGATAAGAGTGCACCAGAGATTACCACTGAGGTCTTCGTGGGTTGAACCAAATCAACCCCGACCGTCGCCATGATAGGTGTTACATGGAATTGCAGGGGCCTGAATAAAGTCTCTGTAAAGAGAGGGGTCGACCAGTTGCTAAAACAATGGAAACCTGGAGTGCTTTGCCTTTTTGAAACAAAATTGCAGGAAACAGGATCAGAAAGTGGATGGCAAACACATATTCTACCAAGGCTGAAGTTGTGAATGCAAATGGGAGATCAGGGGGAGTGGTGTTGGTTTGGGATGATTCTGTTGTAGTTCAAATATTAGATAAGTCAGTTAATTATATTTCAGCTTTTGTAACAAGCACGGATCAGATTAAAAGGTGTCTAATCTTTTTGTATGGTGCTCCTGAAGTGGCGGAGAGACCTGTTGTTTGGAATAACATTTTATCTTTTGATTATATCAAGGATCACCCATCGGCCATAATGGGAGATTATAATCAAGTGCTAAGACAACATGATAAGAAAGGGGGAACACCAGTCCCATATGACCTAGATACAAGTCTTCATAAGATAATTGAGAAGTTTGAGTTACAGGAAATAAGCAATAGGGGCTTATGGTTCACTTGGTCAAATAAAAGGAAAATACCAGACACAGTATTGGAAAGGTTAGACAGAGGATTTGCTAATAGTAAATGGTATGATTCATTTCCGGAGACTATAGTGAACAACTTACCTATTCTACAGTCTGATCATGGCCCTTTGGTATTGGAGTCAGCTCCAAGATCTTCAAGAAAGAAAATGAATAATAGGTTTGAGGCATTCTGGACTAGATTAGATCCTCCTGAGCAAATTATTAATAAAGTCTGGAGAGAACAGAAGCAAAGGAATGGAGAGGGAATATTTTCAGTGGATATATTGGATGAAAGCCTGAAAATCACACTGGAGCATATGTCAAATTGGCATTGGAGGATGTTTGGAGATATGGAAAGAAAAATCAAGGAGCTACAAAGAAGACTGGAATCATTTCAGAAAAGTACTGATCCAATGAGACACCAAGAGACAATCAGAAGGATTGCTTATGAGTTGGAGGAATTAAAGGAGAATCAAGCTGAATACTAGAAACAAAAGGCTAAAGTAAACTGGTGGTGAAGGGAGAGAGAAATACAGCGTTTTTCCATAGATGGGCGACAAGAAGGAAGAACACAAACCTAATCCTAGGAATTGAAGGTCATGATGGTGTCTGGATTACAGATGAGCGGGGTATTGTTGAAACAATAGCTAATCAGGTCAAATCAATATTTGTTACGCCTGCATGGTACCCTCAGGCAAGCCCAGGAGACATTCAGTTGGAGGAATTCATGGAGGCAAACACATTAAAGCTATCTGAAGGACAACTAAGGAAGCTAAACATGATGTTTAGTGAGAAGGAAATCTGGGATGCAGTGAAAAGTATGAAGTCATGGACAGCTCCTGGAGATGAAACCATCGGTAGGATTCTACAAACAATACTGGAAGACTCTGGGAAAAGACATGCCACGGAGCATACTTGGATGATTGGAAATGGGGAAATTCCCTATGAGCAGGAATAGAACTCAGCTGATTCTGATTCCAAAAATCAAAATGCCGAAATCTGCAGGGGATTTTAGACCCATCTCACTTTGCAATGTAAAATACAAAATTATCTCTAAGATACTTGCAAGGAGGTTGAAGAGCTGCATTGGTTCATTAATATCGAATAGTCAGAATGGCTTTGTACCAAAGAGAAATATCGCAGAAAATGTCCTGCTAGCTCATGAAGTTGTTCATCACATTAGGAGAAAGAAACAAGGAACAGAAGGTTTTGCAGCTATAAAACTGGATATGAGCAAGGCGTATGATAGGATCTCATTGAAGTTCCTGGAAAAAGCATTGGAGCATATTAATTTCCCTAGGAAGTGGATTGACTTAATCATGTGGTGTGTACAGTAAGTGTCATATCAAGTAATCGTGAATGGTCAACCTTTAGCATTCTTTGCTCCAGACAAGGGTGTCCTTTATCCCCATATTTATTCATCATTGCACAGCAATTCATGTCAGCATGGCTTGAGAAGAGAACTATGAATATAAGATCACTGGGTATACAGCTCTCGAGAAATGGACCTAAGATCAGCCATCTCATGTATGCAGATGACACCATTCTCTTCTCCAAGGTATCATATGAAGCGACTAATAAATTGGCAAAGACATTGGACCTATACGCAAGATTTTCAGGACAACGTTTGAATGTAGATAAGTGCTCAATCTTGTTCAGCTCAAACACTTCTCAGGAACAGAGACAGTATATGCAATACTCAATGAACATACATAATCAAGGTTTGGGAGGCAAATATTTAGGTATTCATATTGATTTCCAAGCTCAGAAGAATGAGATTTTTCAAGGTTTAATAAGGAGATTTAAGGCAAAATATGGCTCCTGGAAAGTGAAACTCTTGAATCTGTCAGGAAGGATCACATTAGCTAAGCATATCTTGAGCTCTTTATCAATATATCCGCTTGGCATTTTTAGAATTCAAAAGGAAGTGCTGAAAACATTAGACAAGTTAATAGCGAGATTCATATGGAGTGGAGAGCTGGAGGGAAAGGCGATTCATTGGAGGTCATGGAAACAGATTTGTAAGTCCAAACAAGAGGGTGGTCTTGGGATGAGATCAACAGGAGGGATGAATAAAGCATTACTTGCAAAACATATGTGGAATATTGTTAGAGACTCATCATCCTTACTGGCTAAGGTGTACAGAGCAAAGAATATAGGAAACAAGAATCTTAGGGACTTAACTTCAAAGCCTGGGGACTCTTGGGGATGGAGGTCAGTTCTGTGGGCAGAAGATTTGATTCTTGACAATCTGGCCTGGCAGGTAGGAAATGGGAGAAACATATCAATGGCAGATCAGTGGATTCTGAATATAAATAATCCATTAGGGGCAGAAAACGTGATTCAACGTCATACCCAGTTGAAGGTGAGCCACTTAATTACTGGAAATAGAGAATGGAAAATGCCATTGATCAGAGCTCTGTTCCCGGCATATGTAATCCCACATATTCAAGAAATCCATATATCAAGCAATCCGGAATAGCGAGATAGACCTTTGTGGAATCTGAATAAGAATGGGTGTTACTCTGTGAAAAAAAGGTTATCATTTTGCAATGAAAGATGTAGGATGCCAAGATCTGCGTAGAAAGAAGTTGTGGGAAAAGATATGGAATTTAAAAATCCCATACAAGATAATCATTCTGATCTGGAGATTAATCGAGAAAGCAGCCCCAACAGCAGTAAACTTGAAAAGAATGAGCATCATTCCTTTAGAAACATGCCAGAGGTGCTCATTGCAGCCTGAGAACGAAACACACCTTTTTGTGAACTGCTCTGAATCACGAAGACTATGGAATCAAGCAGGTTTGTATCCTCCTTTGGTAAATAAGAGCTTTGCAGAATGGTTACAAGCATGGGTGGAAAATTTAACATCAGAAGATCAGTTGCACAAGTCTTTATTTATAACATGGGAAATATGGTCACAAAGATGTAAACTTGTTATGGAATGAGTGGCACTGGACTCCATTGGTGGTGTCATGGCAGCAAATCAGAAATTTGAAATGAATCAAAGAGTGATGGGAAAAAAGGTAGTCAGGGAAGCATCACATTTTCCGAACTCCTTCATTTTGGAAGGTTCTGAAACAAGAGGTAATTTGATGTCTCCATCACAATCTGAACCTTTGGTTATAAAGGTAGATGGTTTATATCAACAAAGGGGTCAAGTGGGAGCAGGAGCATGGTCGATTACTAGAGTTGCTGAACATGGACATGAACAAACATCAGGATCAGATTTCTTTACCTATGTATCTCCATTACAAGCAGAGACATTAGCTTGCTGGAGAGCTCTGAAAGCAGCTTGTAGGATTTATCAAACCCGAAATATCAGACTGCTAACAGATTCGGTGACTCTGGTAACGGCACTAAAGCATCCGGAGGAAGCTCCATGGGAAATCAAGTGTCTAATTGAAGAGATGGCTAGCTTCTTGGCTACGGCTTGTTCATATGTAGAAGTAATTAAAGTTAGTAGACTAGTGGTTGGTAATGAACATGATGTAGCAATAAGGTTAGGTCGTGTGTTATGTAATTCTATTTCCCCCTATTAATAATAGTGTTATATTAAAAAAAAAATGTCCCCACCATGGCCTACCCCTAACATACCAGAACCCCTACCATGTGGGACTTCACCCGAAACAGGTGGGACCACACCAGATACACCAGAATAGGTATCTTTACCAACTGGTACTGGATCAGATTTTTCTCCAGCACGCACAACTACACCGGAGCCAGAACTGACAGGCTCCTTCCCAGTAACCAGAACTGGCTGTTTTCCTTCCCTACGGTGCTGTGGCGAAATATTTGAGCGCCACCGCGGAGAATTGATACCACGCTCCCGTCTATGAGAACCAACAACACTGCGTGTTTCCTCCGCAAAGGGAGAAGTGTTGAAACCAGCACGCATCCACTCCCCATAATTAATTTTAACACGTTCAGTAGCCGACACGAGAATTCGCTTATCACAATCCTTGTGCAGACGGCCTATAGTACCACAAAAAGAGCAAAAATTGTCTGGCTACTGCACGGTTCCAAATGTATCCAGACGAGCCCGTAGAAGAGGCTGAGTAATATCAATATCACAAAATACGCATAAACTCGCCAACAGTTTCTCCATTCATATCCTTATCAACAGCCAAAAACTTACCCAAAGCATTACCAATATGCTCGGCGGTTTCTACCGACTGGTAAAAAGAGGGAACACCATAAACCAGGACCCAAAAGGGCGTGGTATTGAAATCCATATGAGCCGGATCCATTTCAGGAAAAGGCTCCCGCGACACGAGTAAATACTTATCAAAAAAGCCAAGGTTGGGTATCCAAAACCCTATCTTTTTCAACCTCACTATCAAACTGAAACAAAAATGTGTTCTTACTTTTAAGATCGCCACGGATCCCCCAAAGGCCTTGGAACAGACCCGTCGCCTCAGATCGAGGAATCTTCTATGGTGCAAGGATCCTTCCCACGAGCGCGAATCTGAAATTAGCCTCATCTGCAATGCCCGTGATCCCCTCCTTCTCCTTATCCGTGAGGGTAAGGCTACCGCAAAGTTTAGCAATATCATCCATATTGAACTCCATGTAGACAAAGTCGATGCTGGTTAATAGAGATGTGCCTAAAAAGATGCCGATTGCCGGGAGGAAGCCCAAGCGTCGTAAGAGTACTTTTCTCAGAAACTCGTTCCATGATTTTAATTAACAATTATCGGAGCAATAAAATGCTAAAAATAATTGAATAGGCATTCTAACAAAAAAAAGGAAAAAAAAAAAAGAACTGTTATTTTTGCATTTTTGTTGGTTGCACTCGACACTTGACAGAGCATTTTATGTCAATATATTCAGCTATTAGCAACAATGCGTAAGGCTTTCTCTCCTAGTCTTTCAAGTCTCCATCACCTCCAATCTGCAAGAGGCGTGCTCAACTGAGTGACGGAGCTGCATCAACTGGCGTACCGAGCTGCATTAGAGGGTGTAAGTGAGGTCCTCAAACCCACTCAAAGCCAAGCGGAGACCTAGGTCACTCGACATACGGGATCAGTAGACTAAACTAGAGTATGATTAGATTAGCATAGAGTAGGATCTTTGTATCAGATTCGGTCTTTGTAAAGGGCATTGTGCCCAATCAAAAAAAAAAAAAAAAAAAAAACAATGCGTAAGGTAGAAACAATTAAAAGTGCATCAGGAATTCATTTCACAACCTAGCTCACATGAATAAATCCTGGCTCCAGAAAAATTACCTATCAGTCAGGGCAAAGCACCAGTCAATCCGAATCTACTGATAGTTATAAAGGAGGAAAATGCTCGGACAAAGATTACATTTGAATGTGGTATACAGAAGCATAATTTACATAAATAAGTACTTACAAACCCAGCCTCTTCATACTCTTAGGCCTGAGATAAGTAGAAGAGCCTTGTTTCAGCCCCGGCATTGATACCCTTTGCTGGTCCTTCTCCCTCTTCTTCTTCTCTCTCCCCTTGTCCCTTCTCTCTTCCTCAGCTTGAGCCCGGCGCAAATTCTCCATCTCTTCTTCCATTGCCGTATTCTCTTCCTTCTGCTTCTTCTTGTGTTCCAACATTGAGGTATCAGATTCTTTAACTGAAAAGAACATCGGCCCAAGCTCTGCTAGCCACTGAGGCTCCACAGAAGTCACACATTGCATGTACTCCTTAGCTGTCAAGACCAATTCGTGGTAAACCACGTGATCAGGAGTGTACCCCAAACCATACAGTGCACTGCTCGGATGCATATGGCACGGCATCCCATTCCGGCAGTTGACGTATTCCCCGACACCCTTGACCCTCGCAGCATTGTGGAAGTAGGCTGAGCAAATCGCTTTTCTGACAACATCCCAGTCAGGCCCACAAGTAGAGCGTTGAATCTTCAATGTCGTGAGAATCTCGAGTAACTGGGATCTTACTTCTCGTGCCTTTCTCAAGCCCTTCACATGCAGGTAATGATCGTTGCACCAATCGCCTCTGTATGAATTTGACTCCCACTGTTGGTAAACATTCAGAAGGGTTAGGTGATCAGATTCTGGGACAAAGAATTTTTCCCTAGCTGCATCACTCTCCTCGGCTCTGTCTTTAGGTCGAAAGAACACTGAAGGCACAGAAAGCATAGACACTATAGTAAGGACCTCGTTTATACATCCAAGTTGATCACCAACCAATAACATCTTAGCAAGAGGAGGGTCTAATGGGAACTCCACCATTTTCCATCCAAGATCAGTGAGGTTGCCAACATTGTCCAATGCCCCCAAAACCCACAGCTGGTACATAGAATTGAGAATGTTGTCTTGCGGAGGCGGATCCATGAAATCAAAATCTAACAGGTTTTCGATTTTCAGGGACTTGAGAAGCAACACAACATTACCAAGATTGGTCCTCTGAATTTCAGGCACGGGACTCTGCAACATTTCATTCTGGTAAGCATTCTCAGTGTAAAGCCGGTAACAAGTTCCTGGCCCTGTCCTACCAGCACGGCCAGCACGCTGATCAGCAGCAGCACGACTAACCGGGAAAACTTGTAAAGCATCCATACCCATACGAGGGTTGTACACCTTCATTTTACCATAGCCAGTGTCTATGACATAGAATATCCCATCAACAGTCAGAGAAGTTTCTGCAATATTAGTAGCAACAATGCATTTTCTTTCCCCTTCCCCAGCTTTCTGAAATATCTTGGCCTGTAAGTCAGCTGGCAGCTGGGAGTATATTGGAAGGATTAGTAGTTTTGGGACAGATTGCTTTGCTGAGGAGACAAGATGTTCCATTCGCTCTGCAAGGGCATAACAGGTCGCCTCAATCTCATCTTGACCAGTCATGAAGATGAGTATGTCACCTGGTGCACTTGTAATGTGGATGGTCATGGCCTGCTTTACTGCTGCTTCAACATAATCTTCACAAGGGGATTTACTGTATAAGGTTTGAACTGGAAAAGTTCTTCCAGGAATATGAAATATTGGCACACTCCCAAAAAAATGTGAGAACTTCTGAGCATTAAGCGTTGCAGACGTCACAATAAGCTTAAAATCACGACGCCGTGCAACCACTTTCTTCAGAATCCCAAACAGAACGTCAGTGTTTAGTGATCTCTCATGAGCTTCATCCATCACGACGACACGATATTTGTCAAGATCAGCGTCCTTCAGCGTCTCGCGGAGAAGCACACCATCAGTCATGTACTTAATAACAGTATTTGGCCCAGTCACATCTTCAAAACGAATTGCATATCCAACTTTATCCCCAAGTTCAGTTTCCATTTCTTCACTGACTCTTTTCGCAACACTCATAGCTGCTACACGTCTAGGCTGGGTGCATCCTACGATGCCATTCGTGGTGTATCCATCCTCATGCAGATACTGGGTCAATTGTGTTGTCTTTCCAGAACCGGTCTCTCCAACGATGACCACCACTTGATTCTCGCGGACAACCTGAAGTAGCTCTTCTCGTACTGAAAATATAGGCAAATATTGCCTCTGTTGTGTTAATGTTTTGGACAAAGCAAATTCACTGACTGCTTCCCCCTTTTTCATGTGTTGTGCAAACCTGGCATCCTCCTTAAAATCAACTTCACCTTCTTCTCCAACAGTGGCTGTATCTGCGTCTATCTGTTCTGCCGTCTTTTCAACACCAAGGATGTCTCCAAGTTTTGAACCAGCAAGTTCCCAAAAACGCTGCCGTGATTTATTCATGCTCTGCTTCTCACGAATTTCACGTACCAGGGTTGATCCTTTCCGTGATATGATTGCCATGTCTGATGTAGGGTCTTTTATTGGCATAACTGGCTCGGCTTGTTTTGTGAAGACGATCCTCCCATCAAGAAATGGGGGTTTTGTATCTGTAGAGATATTTGTTACAATTAGAAACAGCTGGATATAACTTCAATTAGGTCAATCATATCCACATTAGTAGAAAACAAAAGACTAACAAATGAAATATCATACCGTGAACCAGAAGAATAACTTTCTGTTCATCCTCATCATCAAATTTTGTTTCTACCTCTGTAGCCTTGACCATTCCAGATCTCATCAGTTGACGGTCTTCCCACTGAGCATTTGCTGCTGCATGTTGGGATAACTTTTTGCTCTGAGAAAGTGTCATCATGCTCCCATCTCGCCGATTCTGAAAATTAAGAGATAAATGGTGAGTATATGCCAATAGTACATGTTGACAAAATCAAAAAGCTAAAATATTCCAGGTTAAAATAGAGTGAGAGAAGCTAAAATCTTCTATTAAACAAAGTAGAACTGAACTGAGACATGACATGAAGCCAGTATAAAACAATAAGAAAAGTAGCAGTAATGCCGAATATGGACGAATATATATGTTTATGGTCCATTGGTCCCAAACACCTAATCTTCCCTCCTTCATTGTCTTCTTTACTATCACCTAGTATTATTTTAAAAAAACAGCTAGAAAATAGGAACCAGGAGGAAACTACCAAATAATATGCTATACCTGTCCTTCCTATCACTTATAAAATCCTAGCTGCAATTTTTAAACAAGACAATTACCCACAAAGTGATACATTTCTAAATTCTCAGCCTCTATATAATTATGGTCTTAGTAAAACTGAGTAAAAACAAAAGATAAATTATTGCCAGAAATAGAACTTCATTATTAACTAACCAATCGTTTGATCCTTTCTGCCTGTTTCTTTTGATAGGATACCTCATCCCCAAGGAAATGAGAAGAGCTATCACCGTCAAACACAGTAGTACCTTCTTCTCTGTCATACCTGTACATTCAAAATTACTTGGTTAGAAAGCAGATGATAATGATGATGATGATAATAATAATAATAACAATAATAATAATAATTTCCGTAATGTTAATTTCGACAAAGATATTCCATTCAACAGTGAGTTGCAAAGAATAATGTAGATCATAGCTGCGCATGTTTTATTAACAAGTATAATTATACCAAAAAGTTTCCTACTCTCAAAAAAAAGCTTCCTAGTTTCCTATTGCTGTATGAAAATTGAAAACTACATAGCTACACAATCACATATACTCAAGCCAACCACTTTCTCATGTATCAATGATTATGAGCACAAATATGACAATTAGGTAGAAAAAAAACTATGGATGCTAAATCTACACAAACAAAATTATTAAGATGAAATAAGCTTTACAAGGCACAAGGGAAAATAGGGTTCAAATTAAAGCTCGTGTACTTTTCAGGTGAACTTACCAGGCACGATCAGAATTGAAGTCCATCTCGTTTCGCATTCTTCCAGACACTTCATGATTGTCATCCTCAGTCAGATTATTGGAGTTGTATGGCTCATCCTAGGTTCAAAATTAATAACAGGTTTATGAGGAGCTGTTAGATGGTTGAAGATAAAAATCATCTAAAGGTATCAAGCCATAATATCCAAAGTAATTCTGCTGTTACACAAAATTGCAATTCAAAAGATCATCCTATTAGTCTAGTACCTCAACCAACTCGGAGTGATTGGTGGATGACAAAGTCGATTTGGATCTTCTACTATTTCGATAATTAGTGGACAAAACTGATGAGCCGGAAGCACGTATAGGGGTAGGAGAAGGAGCAACAGAGTCCCAAGGAAAAGTAGAATATCCTGACAATATTTACATCAACATTATTAACACAAACCAAAATAAAATTTAAAGTACTAATCTGCCCTCAGGAAAGTCTGGCAATTTTTTCTTAAACTAACCAGTAGGAGTTTGTCCTCCCGACCATGGGGAAACAAGCCGAGCATCCGGGGAAGAAGCATTAAACTTTGGAGAAAGTTGATATCGTCTACTAGAACCAGCGTGACTGCCACGGCGGGGTGTATCCTCCCATTCCCATCTACTACCTTCATCCCAATCAGATATTCCTGCAATATTTGGAGTACTCTGAACTGTTAAACACCCACCATTTACATAATAATGCACTAAAATCAGGTTAAAAAATATCACTGAAAAAAAAGAGATATCAACGTTGGCAGCATTCACTGATAATGCTCCAAGTTTCAAGGGGATGAATGAACAGCATACCAGAGGTTCTCCTTGACTCGTCATGTCTAGCTCGTTTTCTTCCATATCTGTCATAATACTCCCTTTCATGGCTGCGGGGTGACTCCCTGTAACCACATTCTGCTTCATCAGTGTGGTATCGCTTACTCCCCTCCCTGCCACTGCTCATATATCCGTCCTTATATCTGCTACTTCTCTTACCATGGTCGCCCGAATCATGTCGCGCAGAAGACCATGATCTTCCAGAATATGAGGATGGAGACTGGAATGTAGGGAAAGATGGATAACAAAGAGTTGAGTTAGCCTCTCCTCAAACAACCTTATCAAATTTTTACTTGAATTCACCAAAAAAAACGATAGGAGTAAACAGAAATACTGAATTTAATTCAAACAGTACTTCTGAATTCTTAGTAAGTAAAAGCAACATAAGCAGTATGTATGACAGAACTAATATTGTGTCATTCTGTATCTTAAATCCAAGAGAATCAATTTCTCATTCCAGCTTTATATGCTTAAGATTGATTGACAGTAACCTTTGATCGAAAATCAGAAAAATCTACTATGATCGCAGTAACCTTAACTAGATGACACAATAAAGAAGAGAATGCACACCTGACTATTTTCATTTGTACGATGATGCCTATGGACTGAGTCATCAGCCCGTCTTTCTTCGGTTACAGTACTTTCTGCAAGTAAAAGACATCACCACAAATTATAATCAACTAGAAGAGAAACACCGAAGGATAAGACTTTGTCCAATTAATGGATCCTTTTGACAATAGGAAACTCAACAAATTGCTGTCCATAACGATTCAATGGAAAAGTTAATATAAATACACATCAACAATGCAGTGAGACAAAACAACTACCTGTTTCAGGTGTCCGACTGGTATATTCCCGATAGCATCTGCTAGGAACAATCCTTTGATCCTCTCTCAACTCATATTTGCTTTCAATAACTTCTGACACCACCTCTTCTTCATTCAAAGAGGACGCAATAGACGGACCTCTTTCCCTTGGTACCTTAAAGGGCCCATCTTTACCAGATTCAGCTCTTTTTGTTTGGGCAAGTGCATCCAGCCCTATCAAACATGAAGTAAATCAAGTCTTTTGTATAAAAGTCTAAATGTCACAATTATAATGCAACAATGATGAGTATTACCTAACAGTGATTTCCGCTCCGTGGGTGGTCGGAAAACTGCTCTGTCCTTCCCAGGAATGGTCAATCCCCCTCCAGTCGAAACTTCGGGGTCTAAGGTGACTGTAGTTTTGTCAAGAACAATAGCACTCCGATTGCCCTAATTTGAAAAAACAACAATATACAAAACAACGTCAGCAAATGAAATTAATCACACTAAAACCATAACAAAGTGCCAAAATTTAAACACAGAGCTGACACCAACCTCCATAGTGCTTCAGTGAGGGTGCCTCAATTCTTAAACCTGATTCAGGAATAGAGCCAATTCTCATTGTTTATATAATCGACGGGACAGTCTGAAAACCAATCGGAAAAGGAGAAAAAAACAAAAGGCGTGGAAGAAAAGGAAAATATGTACCATCTCGTTTGAGCTCGTTGGTTTGCCGGTGTTGGAAAACGAGATCCAACTACATCACCGCCGGGATGAGGCGGCGGACCGATGTTGGGCGGTTTTTCTTCTTCAAGCTGGGTGCGGGGCTGTTATGGTCATCGGAGCAAGGTAGAAATTAAACGAAATTAAAATATGATGAAGAAATCTTGGAGGGACGGCTCCAAGAACAGGCGGTGCGAATGTAATCAAAAAGAAGTAGAATAGCCCAACAAAACTTCCTTGGTCACCAAGGGCAATTTCGGTTTTTCCAGCACCTTGGACCCTGAAACGACGTCGTGTCAGAGCCAACATCTTCATCGATCTTTTTCCTTCTTCCCTGCCCGTGCCCCTACCCTGAACAGAGATTTATTGCCCAAAATTACAAGTCGCAAGAAACTCCAACTTCGTGGTCTATGTCGGTTCCTTCATTGCTGGATGTCGTTCGTTTTTTCTGGTTTAATTGCGTGAGCCGTCGATTATTGGTCTAGCTTGGACGCCGTTGATTTTTGTGCTTTCTTGAACATCGTCGATGCTTGGTCTGATCCGGATGCCGTCGAATCATAGGTCGGTGGGGTGGGCAAATTTTATCCGTTGGATTTCAGGGCAAATTTCTATATATACTGGGTTTATATGGCCTTTTTACATCCTGAAATCAACTCAACTCCGAAGGTATGATTTTTGTACTTAAATGTTCTCTTAGCAGTCTGTATTTGTTGGAATGGTGATTACTAAATGTTCTCGAATTCATGGCTTACTAATTTTCTTGTGGTTTCAATGGTTTCAAAATGTTGATTGACTGTATGATTCTGTTCTGAAGTATCCAAACTAAAGTATACTGAGATCCGTTGTGTTGAATCTGTTTGCGGTCAATTCTGTAACTGATCATTTTCTCCATAAGTTTGCATGTAAGAATTGCTTGGTTTGCATGATTGGCCTTCTGTAAATTGTTTTGTTGGATAAGACTCAAGAGTGCTTTTCTTTTCAAGCCAAAATTAGTCTCAATGTGCTTGGGACCTGTGTTTTGCTGAGTTTAGTCTCATGTTTTTTATGGAATGGATTGGAGGACAACTAAATCCCTTTTCCCTCTTTCACCATCTCTATAAATACATATTTGCCTCATCTTCTATTTCCTCCAATCTACATCTTTCCTGCACACTTCAATTTTGTGCAGATCATATATTTTTTCTGAATAAATGAGGAAAAATGGTTTGCTCTAATTCCTGATCCAAATTTTGAAGAGGATTGAGAACAAGATTAATAGGCAGGTCACATTTGCAAAGAGGAGGAATGTTTTGCTCAAGAAAGCTTATGAACTCTTTGTTCTTTGTGATGCCGAGGTTGCGCTCATCATCTTCTCCAACTGCGGAAAGCTCTATGAGTTCTGTAGCAGTTCCAACTTCCAAGTATGTTGCTTTCCATTAGTCCTCTTTTGTTTGATGAGGTTTGATCCTTAATTTTGTGTCAAATTCTTTTTTTTTTGGTAAGAATCAGTCTTGATTTGGTTAGTTTGCAGCTAGATTAATGTTATAGACCCAAGTCTCTCTTTGTTTCTTTTGAATTTATTTCTGTTTGCATACTTTTGGTGTTAATTTTGCCTGATCAGAATTCACTGGATACAAGATCTTACTTATATGGAAGGAAAAGAAGTTTTTTTGAATTGTCATGGATTAATGATTTTTTTTGCCCCTAAATCAAAGAGGAAATGAAATAAATAGAGACAACTCTTTCAATTCATAGCGTTGGCAAAAATGTTGAAACAATTGAGTGTGTCATGGCCTGGTACCTGAGAAATGAAACATCCAAATACACAGGAATTAAAGGGAGATTATGTTGGCTCTCTTTTGGCCAGTGGATTTTCTTGTGTTTGGAAGTCATACATTAATTATCACACCATGGAAATGAACGAAATGGAATTTGTTTTTGGAAATTTGGATCAGTTGTAGAATTCAAAGTATTTAAGGGAATTTAAAGTAATTTATATAAGTTTCTTGATCAGATCTTTATGTTTTTGTAATAATGTAACTGGTAATTCCAATAGTTTTATGCACTTGTTTACCTTTCAGTTAGAATGTCAACTCCTGTACTTCACTGAATTCTGTCATTCTTATGTTTCCTGAAAGATCTGGTCCTTAACTGCTTGATAAATTAAGCCTCCGTCTCTTGAACTTTTGGTTGTTCAAACTTCAGTAATGCCATGTTTTTTGAGACCTTTCTGATCTTGACATAAAAAGAGCAGAAAGATATGGTTTTTAATTAAATGCATTGCAGTACATTCTGACTAACTAATCAAACTTTTAGTAAATATTTAGGAAAATGTTTTAATACACATATTCTGAGATGCATCGTATGATGAATAGGAAAATGTTTGTGTCTTTGATACTATAATCTATTCGTCGATGATTTATCCGGTGATTTTTTGTGGTACCATGTTTAGCAGTATGCCGAAAACACTCGAGAACCAGAGATGCAGCTATGGCGCCATAGAAGTGAACCACTCAGCCAAAGAGTTGGAGGTTCTTTTCTCCATACATATGACGTTGGAAGTTGGAAGCAATCAACAAAGAAATTGTCGATTTGGTAAGAAGAACATTGCAACTCTTTCTTCATCAATCATTTGAACACTGTATTCTGGGAGTTGTTTTCACTGAGTATGTAATAACCTGTTAAAATATCAGGAAAATATCCCTATTGAAGAGGTTTCTGAGCACTTGAAATGCACTGAATCCAGTCTCAGCGTGCTTGGCTGTGTTCGGCTACAATATACTCGAACAGGAGAGGGTTTGTTGTTGTTGTGTGTGTGTGTGTGTGTGTGTGTGTGTTTGTTCCACACAAATGAATGATCATCTTGATCATACTAAAATGTGTACTACTTTTTTTTTAATCCATTATAGGAGAGTAAAATACTCAAGATTCTTGGGTTTATGTGGAATCCTCTCTCTTGGGTGATGGAAGTTGCAACTATCATCGCCATTGTTGTTCCATTGGGCAGGGTAATTATCATGTCGAATTGCTTGGTTTATGCACTTTTTTTCTGACAGTTTTTAGTGAAAGTTTACATGAGTTTCTGTCAAATGCTCTTTGTAGCCTATAAAACATAAATAGGTTGGTTACCAAGATTTTATCGGCATCATTGTGCTGCTTGTGATCAATTCAACCATCAGTTTCATCGAGGAAAACAATGTTGGAATGCAGCTGCAACTTTAATGGCTCGGTTAGCTCCAATGGCTAAGGTGAGTTAAATCTGTGTTGAAATTTTTTCCACATTAAATAGGACTTCTGCAAAAGAAACCATCAAGTCTTTTTATCAGGTTTTGCACGATAGTAAATGGTCTGAGGAAGATGCATCAATGTTGGTTCCGGGAGACATCATAAGTATAAAACTCGGGGATATCATTCCTGCAAGGCGATCCATTGAAAATCGACAGGTGCTTTCTTCAACATAGCATTGCTTGAGTTATAGTTAGGAATATGAACCAGTAAGTAAGTGTTATACTTACTTCTTCTGTTATATTTTTCTCTGTCAGGTGTTAGAAGATTCTAACATACATTGGAATCATGCAAAAACCCAGGACTTGCTGCCGAACGTGGATAGTTCATGAGGTGTGCATTCTTATATCATATATCCTTCTTTTCCTTCTAATGTAGAATAAGGATTAATCTAGTTTTGCACATCTTAACCCCTTTATTTGTTGGATTGTTCTACCATTCTGCAAACTTGCAAGTTCCCAGGATCAAGAGTGGGAGGTACACAGTCAGGGTTCTGATTTTGGATGGATGCATCTTGCTGTATCATATACTTTGAGCGTGATGCTCAAGAAAACCGGACTTGAGAAGAATTTGTGGTTTGCTGTAGCTGTTTCCAAATCAAGAGCTCAAGTTTTCTCATTATATTTTTTATGAACAAAGATTTTGTGACCAAATTCAAAATTTGCTTTCGTATTTCTGTTTTCTAGGGCTTCCCTACTCCTTTCCTGGGCTCTTCCTATTTTTTATAACCTTTATGAGTGAGACACTTCTTATCTTTGATCCTTTCGAATATAGAGCAATTAAAATTAGTTCAAATTGAAGATTTACTCTTAAATTGAAGATCCTACTGAAGTTAGTTAGCTTTTCATATATATACATATATATATAAAGTTAGTTAGTTGTGACTATGCTCTGCAAGTGCAGTTTATTTCAAATGGAGTCGATGACTATCGAATTTGCTCATATAAATGTCAATCAAACGGATAAATCAAACCAATAAAAAAAATCAACACAGAAAGAGATAGTAAACACATAGAATTAAACCAAAAAGATAAATACATAGAAAATAGAATCAAACTTTTCAATTAAAGTCATGAAGAGCTATTTGATGCGGTATGTTAAGAACTTAAGATGAAGGTAAACCAATTCAAAATTACTAAATATACTAAACACATTTGCAAATATATAAATAAAAAATTGATAGTTTTGAAGTGAAAATACTCTAATATACATAAAAAACTTTGAATTTAAATATCAACACCACGCAGAGCGTGGTGTGAATCACCTAGTCTTTTGAAACTGAGAACTAGGTGTTGGTTCCGTCTACGTATGTTTATCATGGACTGATTTGTTAATAGTTTAATATATTAAAAACGTGGAGGGACCAATTTGCAATTTTGAATAGTTAAAAATCACACGCTACAGTAATTTAGCGCATGTACAAATAAAGGCCCTGTTTACCAGAGCTTATCCGTGGATCAATTCAGTTCAGTTCAGATCAGTTCAGTTCAGTTCAGATCAGTTCAATTCAATTCAGTGAAAATGCAATTTGATGAAATTCAGGTTAATTCAGTCATGCTGATTCCATTTTTCAATACATCAATTTTCAATTCAGTTCAGTTCAGTTCAGTACATCAAGAAATAAGCTCTAGTAAACAGGGCCAAAATATTTGTTACAGTACTGCTACAGTGTTTGCTACATTACCATGAGGGATTTAACCCAAAACCTGAAGTTTACTCAAGTGTTTGCTACAGTAACATGATAAATTTAACTCAAAACCTGAAGTTTGCTAAAGTAACATGAGGGATTTAACCCAAAATCTGAACTTGTAACTAAGAAGATGATCATTATAACGTTTTATGGGGAATTTAAACCAAAATGTGTAAGCATGGGAATTTAAACCAAAACCTGAAAGATTTTTATTATATAATAAACTGAACTTGTAATCAGAAAATAATCATTATAACATAAAATATGGGAAATTTAAATCTAAATGTGTAACTTAAAACGTGAGGAGTTTAAAGCAAAACCTGAAAGATAGTTGATCATATAAAAATTGGTAGAGTACCAATCATCTAAAAAGCTAAAGATGTAATCTATAAATTAAAACATGAGCATTTTAAAACAAATCATGAATTTTTTTTAATAATAAAATAAAACAGGAATTAGTACTGTAGCAGTACTATTCACACATATTGTTCACGTGTTACTGTTCAAACGCGGAAATATTGTAGCGCGTGAATTTCCTAAATTTTTAAAATTACTATGTTACTCCTTATAAAGTGTTGTTTATAATATTAGATTTTAGTTCCTCAAATTTAAGTAAAACTTCTCAATAATCATTTATTGACCCCATTTCAGTTTGCTCATTCGAAACTCTCCTAGAACCAAACCAAAAACAAAACGTCATTCTTCTTGGACCAGGTCCATACGTCTAGCAACTTGGCCGTGACGCCTCCTATCGACTTCAGCATCATGAGTTTCCTTGGCAAGAATGTCATTCAGCTAAGGAATAAACTTCCTTGCTCCGGTGGAGTAATACCCCTCTCGCTACAAGACAAGAAAAAAGTGGGGCTGAGGTTGAGAAGTGGGGAGAGTATTAATGATATTGGTCCGGGTTCAATAAACAAATGTCACGAGTCCAACTATAAAAAACAGCAAACTTCTCTCTACCTTTTTTCATTCATACAAATCAAACGGTTTCTGGGAACTTCATCCGGCCATCTCCGGCCATCAATGGTGAATTCCTGATTTTCACATGAAAAATCTATTAAAAATAAGATTCGAGGTCGGGGAGGAGAGACGATCCAAAAGAAGCATTCCGAAACAAGGTAACTAGTTCATATGTTCAAATGTTGAATAAAAGTTCAGTTTTTCATGTGGTGTTGTTTCAAAGTCATTTCCGAGTTCATATGTAAAGGGTATTAAGTTTGTGTTGTTGTTTCATGGCTGTAGTGTGATTTATTCCATGTGGTGTTGTTTCATGGCTGTGTTGTGAGTTGTTCCGGTAATATCTCGATAGAAAGAATACAGACATTTGTGTTCAGTAGCGAGTTAACATGAATGAAAGAAGGAGACACACAAGTTACTAATAAAGGTCACATACCATGACATAGGGAGTGACATTAACGGTAGGAATTTTTTGAAAATACTTGCGAGGGGTCACATGATACGCAAATATGGGTCACGCTAATTATCCTTGATTTTAAATTGAACTCACTGGGAAATACTTGGGAGGAGTCACATGATACGCAAATAGGGGTCACGCTCATTATCCTTGATTTAGTTAATAGGGGAAATAGTGAAATAGAACATCAGTCATGATTTAGTTAATACGGAGTATGTTCTAAAAAATCAGAAATCATGTTATGCATTTTTTCTCGTCTAAGTATGCACTAATTATACCTGTTATAATTGTAGTTAGTGCTGCCCAAATCAACATGATAGACCTAAACTACCTTCCTGGAGAAGATCCATCGTGTGAGGGAGATTTTGATTCCGATTATGAGTCATTAGACGGGGAGGATTTGGCGGAGCTTGCGAAAGGGATTGATTATGCAGGGGATGATGTCCCGGAAGGTAACGATAATGTGGATGTACCCATTACTAATAGAGGATGTACTCCTGTAAGCGAACCTGCAGTTGGCCAGTACTTTGAATCCCCCACTGATTTTGAGTCACACATACATGCATATGGATACTCAAAGGGATTTTCAGTCCGCATCCATGGACGAGATAAGGATAAAACGTACAAGCCAAAGAAAGTGGGCCGAGCTAGAAACCGTGGAGATATTGACCCGGCTAAATTGAAACGAATCCGACTGATTTGCACTCTTCAAGGGAATCATGAACCTGATGGAAATGATCTTGGGAAGCAGGTTCAGAGTGGTAGATGTGGATGCAGGTGCATTTTTACTGCCTGGAGACAAGAAGATGGCTCGTGGAAAGTGACAAGTTTAAACTTGAAGCATAATCATCCACTCGATCCCGATAGTGTACGATTTATGAACAGATCTAGGGTATTTCAACTGCAGACGAGTATAAGATGTTGCTACTTCAGCGGGCTGGACTGCGCTCTTCTCAAATTTATTCAGTATTTATCATTGAATACGGAGAGATTAAGGATGTGCCATTTTCTGAGAAAGACATGCGCAACCTCCTAAACAGAAAATCCTTACTTGAGATGAAGGAGGGTGATTTCAAAGCTATGCAGGGGCTATTTTAGAAAATACAAGCAAATTCATCCGATTTCTATTATAACCATTCCACGGATGAGCTTGGGAGGGTGAAGACCATTTTCTGGGCAGATGGCAGAGCTCGGAAAGCCTTCATGGACTTTGGAGACGTGGTTACATTCGACACAACTTACCTGTCAAATAGGTACAAGATGCCATTTGCACCTTTCATAGGTGTAAACCACCATGGTCAATCCATACTTTTTGGATGTGCACTCATTGCGAAGGATGACGCAGAAAACTTTACATGGCTATTTAAAGAGTGGCTGGTCTGCATGTGGGAAAAGGCTCCGAAATGCATACTCACCGACCAGTGTAAAGCAATTGGTAAGTTGATCTAGCCCCTAAACAACACTTGTGTCAAAAAATTTCTGTGGTTATACCTTCTACATATAACAACGGGTGCACATTCCTTGTTTTATGACGATAACTTTAATTTGTTTTTCAGCAAAGGCAGTTGTTGATGTGTTCCCAAACACACGACACAGATGGTGCATTTGGCACATATTGAGAAACATGAGGAAGTACTTCGGCAGTATGACCGAGTGGGTTAACATTGCCAAGTCACTTCGGATGATACTTCACGAGTCCCTTTCCATCGAAGAGTTTGAAGCCGAGTGGTTTGCTTGGGCGGATAAGTATGGAATTCTGGGAAAACAGTGGTGTATCGACAAGTTCAACATTAGAAGCAGGTGCGTTCCCATATACTTCAAAGATGAATTCTGGGCTGGAATGTCCAGCACCCAAAGAAACGAGGGTCTCAACAACTTTTTCAAAGGATATGTTTCTGTAGACACTACTCTCTAAGTGTTCGTTAAGAAATACAACGAGGCACTCCAAAAAAGAAAGGAGGATGAGGATCGAGAGAACTCTGCTTCTGTTAGAAGACCCTTCATCCGTATGACCGAATTCGGATTTGAAGCTGTGTTCCATAAGGCATACACCAACAACAAATTTCATGAATTTCAGAAACAGTTGAAAGACATGATGTTCTGCAATGCCATGGTACTCCAAGATGATGGCATAAGAGCTGTGTACGAGGTGCAGAACAACAAGGTTCGTAAGGGCAGGACGAGAAGAAGATCGTTTTTAGTGTGAGTGCAACGCAATCCTTGGGACATTTCATGTGAATGCAAAAATTTCGAATTCATGGGAATTCTCTGCTCCCACATGCTCCAAGTATTCAAGGTTGAGGACCGACAGGAAGTGCCTCGAAAATTCATCATAAAACGGTGGAGAAAATACATATGTAGGGAATATACAAAGGTTACGTGTCCTTACGGGAATGTGGCGGAAGAACAACCCGAGCCCAAGAAACGCTACGATGCGATGGAATCAAAGTTTCAGACAATTAGTGGGCGAGCAATGATGAATCCAGAATCGTTCAACAAGGTAATGGAGGTCCTAGGACAGCTGGAAACGGAGTTGGTGCCGGAAGATGACCTGCCCCCCGGTTTAACAAAAAATGCAGCAGGCAACATTGTCAAGCAATGGGGATCGGCCGCGAGGGAAGGGGGGAAGAGTGTCAGGGTAAAATCGCCTACAGAGGCCGAGGGGCCACGTGATCCCGTAGACAAGAGAAAGAGAGGAAAGGCTAGGAGTCATCGGCTTGGTTATGCCAAGGACGAGAAAATAAGAAAGAATGAGAAGAAGAAGAGGAAGAAGAAGATGACTCAGGACGCTGAAGATGCCGTTGACGAGAGTGGCTGATATGAACCTTGTAGGAGAAGTTGGTGTGGATCCTGAGTGCTGTGGGTATGGATTCAGCCTTTGTTTGGGTTTTTTATATTTGTAAAAGATTCTGGATGTTATTTGTTATTTCAGCCCACTGGATGTTATTCGTTAGTTAAATTCGATACCTGTTCAATTGGTTTTTGTATGGATCTCAAACTTTTATTTTAAGTTCTTGTCATGATACTATGTTATAGGCCCAAGTGCTGCAAATAATTCCTAAATTGTTATGATCACATCATAACATAAACCATAGAACCAATGCCCAAGTCCAGTTGCCCAAGTGTTATTCTCAATTACTTACTTGTTGATTTTACTTATACTTTAGACCCAAATGTATTACATATTAAGATGGGTGTAAATCAAATACCAGTTGGGTACATATAGAATCCTTGTTGAGCCTCACAACCCAGAACAATCCATGTAACTTACAATTCAGAGTCCAAGTACAGTCGAAATTGGGATACAAGAAGAATTCATGAAAAACACAATCTTATTCATATTGCTTGAATTAAAACTGAAATAGAATTAGGATACATTGAGTGGCAAAGATAATCCACTAAATTCAAAAGTGATTGCATATTTTATAAAATTAAAACTACCCGAAAAAAAGAACTAATCATCAAGGGTCAAGTCAATGAAGATCCTCTCCTCTGGTTCCACCTTCACCTTCTTCAGCGGCTTCTTCTCGTCCTCGTCTACCTCATCATTCACGATGACCAGCTCAGTGGGGACGACAGTCCTCTTTGGTTTCCCCCCAGCATCTTTAGGCATGCTCCCCGTGTTGTCGTTGGAGACCCAATAGGTGTGCAGCTCAGCCTCATACAAATTGCTGATGGTCGGCACCGGGATGCGAAATCCCTTGAACATATCGGTTAGTGCATCTGGGCCGACCGTGTGTATCAGCTGCCTGAGGAAAAATCGCAGCAGCACCTTCTCCCTCGCCATCTCTCGGGAGCAACAACAGCTTGGAGTTGTTGCCTTGATGGCCCTGGACCGGGTTGACTTCAGAATGCTTTGGGGTGCCATTTGTTGGAAAAGCTTGCTAAGAATATAGAGAATGAGGAGGTGCGGTTTGAATAATCCTGCAATGGCTCTCTTTATAACCAAAAGAAATCCCTCCCAAAGTTCAGCTTGGCGCCAAATTGTAGTGGGTTTAGTGGAGGGAAAATAAAAGGGTTTAGTCTCCTGCGTGAGTCTCTCAAGTTGTTTTGGGTGTAGTTTCGACTCAATATTAGTACGATGATTTTAAGTTAGTGGAAGTTTGCTTGAAACAATAATGAGTACCTCTGGGTAAACTAATGGGTATTACAGATAGACATGGATCCAGAATATCGCAATTGGAATCAAAACCAAAGTCACTGTCAAATTGTTTTTTAACAAAAACAGTCACTATCCAAACCCTGGGTCGTTATCTAGCATGTGACGCTACGGGTTCAATTTTTAAATAACGCTATCTGACATGAGTCCCTCATGTTAATGTTATGAGTACCACTACAATTTTGAATATAAAAGTGCAATTGATCGATAATTGACCTTTGGAATGATCATGGGGTGTTCAGTTTTATGCACAATAGTCCATCCTCCATTGGGTTAGGGGTGGTCTCTTAAATTATTATTGCTTGATAAATCTTTTATATTACTACATGTTACACACCCAACTATTATAATCAAAGTTACACACTCAACTAGAATACTCAATCTTAAGAGGCTGAGAAATATAAGAAATAGACATCCATGAACAAATTGACTAAATTTTACAATGGTCAATAATCATTACAAAAACTCTATAATCAGAACAAATACTCAATGATGAGTTATGAATGTGAGATCACATGAAAAGTTAAGAGTTTGAAACTATGAAGTTCTGGGAATGTGGGATTACATGAAGTGTTTGGAATGTGATATTACATGAAGTTAATAGTTTGAGACTATGTTGATATTGTGGGATTACATGAAGTGTTACATGCTAATGAGTTATGCTATTCAAAATGAAAAACAAGATAGATTTCACCATAAATTATTCTCTCAATATTAATGTGTTAATATTTGCCTTTAATCCATGAATGTTAATGGACTCGTATTTTACTTTAAATCATAATTCTCTCAAATTAGGGTTGTTTAGGGTTCATGTGGGTTAGGGTTTAGACAATCTATCTAAAGGGTACTTCGTTCGTATCGTAATAGTCTCTCAATCGTGGGATGTGTTTAATTTATATAAAGGGTATTTAGTTTGTATCGTGGGAGTCTCTGAATCCATCATAAAGGTAACTTTCAAATGAAAAAGGAAAAAAGAAGAAGAAGGAAACAGTTGGACCATTTCACTGGACAGTTTCAATTTGGTACTCATCTCTCTTCGTTGGAGTACTTCTTCACTCTGGTGAATAAATTTGAATGGGTACTCATATCTATCCGTATGAGCCTCCCCAATTCAGCAAAATTTTTGCAATTGATCGTTAATTGAAAATTGGAATGATTATGGGGTACTCAGTTTTATGCACAATCGTCCATTGTTACGAAGTGATGGGTGGTATCTCAAATTATTATTGCTTAAAATTTGTATGAATAAGTGATGGGTGGTCTCAAAAATTACTATTGCTTAAAATTTGTATGAATAAGGACCTGTAGAATTTACTGTCCAATGTTTATCTTTCTAAATAAAATGAAAATTCTTGTAAATTTTTTGATTAAATTTCAAAAAAGTTTATAATATACAAAAAAAATTATAAAAAAAAACACACTTGATAAATCTTTTATATTACTACATGTTACACACCCAACTAGAATACTCAATCTTAAGAGGCTGATAATTATAAGAAATAGACATCCATGAACAAATTGACTAAATTTTACAATGGTCAATAATCATTACAAAAACTATATAACCAGAACCAATGAAGAGTTATGAATGTGAGATAACATGAAAAGTTAAGAGTTTGAAACTATGTAGTGCTGGGAATGTGGGATACATAAAGGTGGGATTACATGAAGTGTTTGGAATGTGAGATTACATGAAGTTAAGAGTTTGTGACTATGCTGATATTGTGGGATTACATGAAGTGTTACATGCTAATGAGTTATACTATTCAAAATGTAAAACAAGATAGATTTCACCATACATTATTAAGTCAATATTAATGTGTTAATATTTGACTTTAATCCATGAACGTTAATCGACTCGTATTTTGCTTTAAACCCTAATTATCTCAAATTAGGGTTTAGGGTTCATGTGGGTTTAGGGTTTAGACAATCTATCTAAAGGGTACTTAATTCGTATCGTAATAGTCTCTCAATCGTGGGATGTGTTTAATTTATATAAAGGGTATTTGGTTTGTATCGTGGGAGTCTCTGAATCCATCATAAAGGTAACTTCCAAATGAAAAAGGAAAAAAGAAGAAGAAGGAAACAGTTGGACCATTTCAATTTGGTACTCATCTCTCTTCGTTGGAGTACCACTTCACTCTGGTGAATAAATTGCTATGGGTACTCATATCTATCCGTATGAGTCTCCCCAATTATGTCATTTATCAATTGATCGTTAATTGAAAATTGGAATGACTAAGGGGTACTCAGTTTTATGCACAATCAAAATAGGTCCCTCATTATAAAAGTGTACTTCTTTTAATGTCTTCTCCAACACCCCAAGATCAGAAAAACAATGGCATTCGATATTCCCCTCGACGATCTTCCCACTGCAGCCATTGCAGAGATGAGGAAGATTACCGCTGAACGAATAGTTGCGGACATGAGGGCAGAAGCTATCAAGGGTCGGTTTGAAAGTGTTTTTCAGATTGATGTTTTGTAGCCATTTTTTAATGATGTTTTTGTATAACATAAAATCTGTTTGAATTGCAGCATTGGCTGAAATGGAAGCTGATGGGTTGATTAATAAGGTCACAAGCGATGCTACAATGGAAGCAGTGGAGGCTATGGTGAAAGCCATTTTTGCTGATCTAGAACGACATAAGGGGGAGCGAAACTTCGACAAGACCTACCATCTGAAAGATTATTACATTGCGCCATGATTGTTGTTTACCAATTGGGTATTAGGATCAGTGATATGGAGTCTCTTTAATTATACTAAAGAGTGTTCATTTACGTATTTTCTTTCAATTTCATGTATTTTCTTTCAATTTCATGTATTTTCTTTTGTGTTCACATTTGCTATATCTTTCAATAAAATGGTATTTTCATCGAAATATAAATGTATCTAGGTAAAATATAAGAAAACATAAACACTCAACATAAAATTGACAGCAAACATAACTTCATTGTTATAACTTGACAACATTTCATTGATTGTTCCTAAACAAAACTAAAAAGATAAAAGGAAGAAATTAAGCTGATGAGTCTGAGCTATCCGCCTCCGACCGTTCCTCCGACGAAGAGAATCCTCCTTCGGCGTCATCAAGCTCAACACACTGAACCACAAACATTTCAAGCGGAAAATCACCGCCGCTGTGAAGGGACAGTTGGAACTTTATCTTGTCGGCGGCGAATTGGTTCACCTGGAACAGTGACTTCCAATCCCCTTCTAGGCTGTAGGAGTAGTTGGGAGGAACGCCTTGGGAATGATACATCATATGAAATGTACCTCCCTTTGTGTGGACGTCGATCGGCAGACCATTCCCCGCATACCTCAGATTGGTGTCCAACAAACCTGAACCGCCCCATTCATTAGCCCTAACGAACTTTGACCTCAGTTTCTGCAGATACGGGACAACAATTTTTAGAACTCACCAAAATGTGTTGAACAATTTTTAATACAATGCTAACTAAACCCAGTAGAGAACTCACCAAAATACCGTCATTAACCCCAACATCCAGCCAGAATTTGCTTGTTAATCTACGGTAAAAGGCGCTCCCTATTTATAAAACAGTTAGAATATAAAGGAAATATTATATGCTAATATACAGAGTGAGGGGTGCAATTGGAACTACCTTCTGGGTCTACACCATTTGGCGGTGGAGAAATTATCCCATTGTCAAAGCCATTTGCCATGTAGAACCTTACATTGAATACGAAGCCCATATCTCCTCGGCCTACGTACTCGACTACCAGCCTCATTCCGGCACTCAATCGGTGCTGCCTACAGAAATTGATTGTGCATGTGGTCTAAACATGCATGAACCCCCTCCCCCCCCCCGCCCGAAAGTGGACATAGCAGCCTGCATTGGACGTTAATCAGTCTACAAGGAACAAAAATTGCGAACTAAAATAAAAATTCATTTATTACAGTAAATTTCTTACCAATCCCGCCTCACTAAAATTTCTTTGCAAAATAACAAGATGATGAAAATTCATGTGGGTTCTCCGAGGAACTTCTGCCTGTTTCTCAGACCCAGTGACGCTGTCATAGGCCCTTGCTATGACGTGCGTATTGGATTGAGACTCCAACTCCAGAACATCATCCTCCCTCAAGTTGAAGTGGATTTTGAGGCGGTTGATGTCGTAGCCACTCAAAATCCACCTGCCGCCCCCTGTCGCCTCCGTCACGTCCAGCAAAAAACTTGACGAATGGGTGTGTACCACCACGGACACGGGTCTCTTACCGGGTTTTGACAGCAATTGAGTTCGTGGGAGGATCTGCCAATTACATGAACCAATTAGTATTTTATTTTTGATAAAGTATAGAGGATAGGAAAAAAAACAATAATCTTACAACGTTTTGTGGAGCTCTGGCAGTGATAGTGACCATGACTCTGGAGGAATCCATTTCTTCGGAGATGATGAAACTGGGAGTAGAGATGATGAACTGGGAGGGGAGATTGCAGAGCTGATGATCTGGAACAAATGAATTTTGGGTGGAAGATGAAGCTTGGGTGGAAGATGAGGTGAAAGACATCTTGGCGAGCCTTCGAAAAATCCCTGCAACAGAGTTTGTTACATCTCTACTAGATTGTTATCCAAAGGGAATGAGTAACATTAGTGGATACAAAGCACACATTGCGGACTACTGCATAACCATAAGGAATCACCTGCCTCCGAAGTAAGCCCCCTATCTGTTACTGCCATTGTTATGTTTTTTCAAGGTTATAGATTACCGTTCATTAAGATCCTTTTTCGATGAAGAAAATGATTAAACAAAGTCGTTGCTTATTTTAACTATAATCCATTACTTCATCTATACATAAAAATATATTATATACATATTAATATATTAATTACTATTATTCAAAAAAAAATTGAAGAAAGAAAGAAGAAATAATGTTAGAGAAATGTAGCAGGAAAGATGTACCCGGACGAGTCAATTTAGTAATATTTTTTTAAGAAAGAAAGAAGAAATAACGTTAGAGTATGTAGCAGGAAAGATATTATTTAATAAGGGTAAGAGGGACTTTTTAAATAAGGAAGACAACCAGCTAATAGAAAACGCTCCTTTTTTGAGCGTTTTGAAAAAGAGCTTTTTGGGCCCAAACAGCTCTTCTATACAGCTCTTTACCAAACACTTTTATTAGTCTTTTGAGTTGATCAAACAGCTAATTGATCTCAATCAACTAATTTTGCCTCAAAAAACTCTTTACCAAAGACCCTATGACTTAATTTACCATTGTTACTAGTTTCGTTTTCTTTCTTGCGTAACTGAATTGCGTCAAGATTCAGAGTAGTGGTAAAAAACTATTCTCTCAGGCCATGATTCCTCAAGATATGATTTTTTAATTTATTTTTTGAAAAACTCGGTCAAGATATGATTAATACTCCCAGGTAGGTGGGTATATGGAGGAGGATTGTTTGTGTTAAGCACAATAAAATGGATCACATTTCCAATAAAACGGTCGAAGAATTCAAATGAGGGAAATAAAAGATAATAATAATAATAAAATAGTAATAATAATAATGGGAAAGGAAGGAAAAGGTGGGGGAGAATTACTGGTGAAAATGTGAGTAATAAATTTTAAGGACCGTATTGTTGGCATCTGAGCTGTATAAACTGATAATGGAGTCACAAGGCTTTCACTACCTTCCCATTCAATATTCACATGCTTTGTAGTACTGTACTATAATCATATACTTCCAATCAAAACTGGTTAACTGAATTTTCAAAGTCAAAGAGCTAACTTTGATTATTAATTTATATTTCATGTTAATATAGTATTATTTAGACTTCGTATCATATATCTTTTAAATAATTTTTAAACTATACAAATTAAGACATTAGTAGTGAAAGTCAGTTATATTTGACTTTGAAAGTTAACTACACAGCTTTAATTGAGACACATGCATGAAGTATATTGAAACACATAATCGTTGAAATCCAATTCCCTTATCGCATATTTTCTTGCCCAATTCACCAAAACGAGTGTCTCGAATTTTAATATTTGAATCTCTACATTTTTTGTTATACAATTTTGGACGTTCAAACACCTGGAAATGAAATTACTCCGTCTTTAACGATCAACTGTGCGCGCTTTTGTTTAAAGAAAATGGGATGACTGATATTTATATGTTTGATATATATTTGTGTGAAATTGACAATATACACCCATTATACATATAATTGAAGTCATTTTGATAATTTCCCATTATATTCTTGTAGTATTTGAGTTGAAAAGTCTTGAACTTAATTGAAGAGGAACCTGCAAAATGCAAGGTAGCGAGGCAGCCATCAGACCGTGGGTGGTGGACCGGTGGTAGGAACCAAGGCTTTCATCACGGCCCCCACCCTTCACTGTCCGATCGAATAATTTTGCAAACAAAGCTTTCAGTGTGGTGTCAACACTTTTGGAAACCCACCCAATTCTCCATCCCTCAAATACAAACTTTATTCATCCAATACAATATCTCAATCAATACTATAATACTAAAATAACAAGTTTTGTGAACGTGGCACTCACAAAGAAATCCATCTCAACCTCTAAAAATAATTCTAAAAGAAAATATTTTTCTAAATCTTCCTTAACACACTTCATTTATGTCTCCTAACTTCATTCTTCTAGATTCTTCGTCTTTCTTTTTCTTTTTTCCTTTTCATATACTCTTCTTCTTAATTTCTTCTTTCTTACAAAATCTTTTACCATTTTTATATTATTTTATAATTATATTTCCATAATTAATATATAAAACTAACTAAGATTTAGTTTTATTTTATATTTTATTCATTCTCTTACATATTACTTTTGCAATTCAACATGTTGCATATACATTATTTCTATTCTAAAATTGTCGTATTTTATATAATTAATTAATGAAAATTCGGGCACCGCCCGGGTACTAATTCGACAATCTAATCATTTAATAAAGGTTTTTTTAATTAAAACGGGGTTGTCACATTTTCGCTTATTGTGGGCAGTGGCTATAACTTAGTATCAGTGTCACGTTTTCGCTTATTGTGAGCAGTGGCTATAACTTAGTATCAGATCAGAGTGTTATTTTCAATATATAAAAATATTTCTCCACGGCTTCGTTCTAAGGCGCTAGTCTCATCTCAAAACCAGCCAAACCAAAATACACGTAGTATGGATTAGAAGGCGATTCGCTCGCCATCAATATACACCATCAAAACTTATTGATGGTGGGAATAGGTTGGACAAAAAACTAAAAATAAAAATAAAATAAAAATATCAAGAGTATCGAATAATCAGAACCGAAATAAACATATTATTTTCTTATACCTAAATTAATAAAAATGAATTATAAGTATGGTTCTTAGTATGGTTTGGGTTTCAACCAAAATCCGAATCGAAAATCGAATTACAATTAATTTAATAATTACTTATTAATAAATATATGAGTAAAAAATAATAAACTCACAAAAATAATAAACTCAAGGGACCATTTTGCCTTTGCTTGCATTTGTTTTATTGAAAACTGTTTGTGTTATGTTTATTTATATATGGTTCTATTGATTTTTGATTGGAATTGTGCTAGATTGAGTTGTGATTGTAATTTTTGAAATTTTAATTTAAAAAATATTGAATTCATGTTATTTGGTTTGTTCGATTTAAAATCAAATTCTGAATTCAATTCGATTTGTTTGGTTTTAACTGAATTTGGGTCGATTTATATTTTAAATTTTTTAAAAATAATAACAAACAAATCGATCCGGTAGAAAGAGTTGTGCTTATGTAAATGATGATTTTCATATTTGTTGTTAATATTTCAACAAAAAGTCCACTAATCAAACTAAGGAAAGGGTAGTAGGGATAAGGTTGTTAGGCAAAATGGAAGTTGAAGTTGCAGCATTACAATCTTACACGTAATATTAATGCCGTACCTACCAATATACTAGTGTCCAACAACTTAAAACTGAAAATGAAAAAAGCCCTAAAAATATGTGGGGGCGACTTGCATCATAATTTAGTAATCGCCCAAGGCTGTCGGCTACTGAGTGGTTTAAGAATCAAATCAGGTGACATCCTAATTACCATCCTCATTATATGACCATGTTTAGATGTCAAGTTTTCACCGCCACATATTCTCCGGCCCCCAGCTGAACCATCGGAGCCGCACGGTATTCTAACCAGAAGCTCGTTGAATAATTCAGCTGCTGAAATTAATGGCTTTTCAGATCTTCCGACCGCCGGAGCTCCGGTAAGTTCATTTCCTCCTCCTGTAATTTCCATAAATTTCACCTCCTCCTCCTCCGTTAAGCTCATTGCCATATAACTTTTCCGGATCGTGATATCTTATCAATGAAGCTAGCTAGCAGCCTTTTGATTATCATCAAACCTTTTTTATGCCATTCTGTTATAAATTCCGATATATACATATATCTTGCGTACCAACAGATAGAGATAATCACGCGAATGCGTGTGGGTAATCTGGAGGGAATGGTGCGTGAAATTACAGATGTGGAGAGACAAGATAAAGGGCAGAGGAGAGGGGAAGAATGAGGATGAAGAAGAAATGATTTGAGATAGGGGTCGGGTTGTTTAATTTTCCTATTTTTGAAGGATGGTTTTGCAAACAAATAGTTGGGATTAAATTTTCACAAATTTCATGTTTAGTCCCCTAATGTTTCATTGTATCATAGAAAACTCACCCTATTTTGAAGTTCCATTATTTTCTAAAATATTTTTTACAGTTCACAATAAGCATGCATGACTCCACATTTTAGTTATTTAAAAAAAAACTTAATTATATAATCTATGTAGATGTTTCTTTTTCAAGTCTAAAATGGATGGCTCATCTATTACTATCTCTGTCTGAGACCAATATGTACACTTTAACTTTAATGATTTGATTTAGAAAATGTTTGATTATTAACATCTTTAATTATGTGCAAATACAAATTGTAAAATTTAGATATTGTGAAAATATATGACATCAGCATTGGCTGATCCATTCATGGGCAAAGGGTGGCAACCCAAAAACAAATTTTGCTTTTTATTTTTATGTGTTAAAATTTTAAAAATCTTAATTTTGCCCCACTATTTTACCAAAATTACTTGTAATATCTAGAAAATTATAAAATTACTCCATCCTTTTCATATTCCTGGATCCACCTATGCATGACATTATAAATATAACTAGATCAAAAATAATAATTTTCTCGGTCATTTATTAATTCAATTTTGAGGTCAAAGTTAAATAATTTTGACTTTATGTATAGTTTATGTGTAAATTAGGTTGGGACAGAGGAAGTATCTAATTTGTATAGGGATTTTATATACAGATACTAAAATCCGAAGTACGGATATCACTTTTTATCAAATTGACTAAAATATCCTTTTACATATTAATTCAAATTTACATATGTAGCCAACTTGGTTTAATTTATTCTTATTATGGTCCAGGGAGGCTAATAAAACACCCCCACCTTGGTGGTTTAAATTAAAAAAATCTATTCTCATCTCTTTTCATTTTAGCTCATCTCATTCCAAAGTCAACTCAGTTTAGTTTAGCTAATTAAACCTCTGTCTCATTTTAAATTTTTTGCTTAGTTCATTTTAGTTTAGTCTCATTAAGTTTATTTAATTCATATCAATTCGATTCAGTTATTCTGATTAAAATTAAATTTTTAGGTTCATTTAGTTGAGTTTCCCAGATTTAGCTTATGTCATAAGTTCAAGATAGAGTTTTTTAAGTTTTGAGAAAGTAATTTCAAAATAAAATATTAATTATTAAAAAATAAATGAAGGATATTATCGAAAAATAAAATATAAATGAATCTTTATTTAAAAAAATTTATATGTGTTTATGTAATACTGTCAAATTTTAGGATTAATACTAGTCTATTCTTTTAACTAGAATTTATTGGCTCAGTTGACTAGAAGTATTTTTATCATAGTTTTGAGTTTGTTCTCCCAACATAGCAGAAAAAGTCACGTGTGAGGCCTAACTACTAGTAATTGATATACATTAAATTTATGCTGATGTTCTATCGTAATCTTGATGTTAATTATGAACTATAATTGATTTTGTTCATTTATTTATTGAATTTTACCTTATTTTTTATGATTATTAATTGATATTATTTTTGTTCGTGTTGACCTAGTGTAGAAATTTATTTTAATGATATTTAAAATTAAATAATTAATATGTAGAAAATTGCCTAATCTTTACTTTGCCTCATACGAGAGTTTGTGAACTTAGTTTAAGTTTAATTTTATTCAGATCAGTAAATTTTAATTCGGCGATATTCAACTTAATTTAGTCATTCTATTTTTGTTTATGAATGTTTAATTTTTACTACAGTTCAATTATGTTTAGTTCAGATACATTCAAATAAATTAATAATATAGTTCCTGGATAAATATTTGACTAGTCAAACATCTATTGCTAGTATTTGTTTAACAATATTATCTAGTTAGAGGTAAGAATAAAAAATGTTATTTGGTCCACATAATGTTTTGTCCACCTAAAAATGATAAATTTGACTGATATTTTGAATGCATAAATAAACAAAAATATATTATCATATCAAATATTGTAAAATTCATGTTATAACACGTTATTTATTAATATCAAATTTTACACCTTCAAAATATATTAGCAGTTAAACACATGTTTATAAAATCAGGGTGCAGATCCAGTTTAGGGTTTACATGGTAATTTTATTAGTTTAAACTAATTTTAAAAAAAAACTAGGGATGCGTACCCGGGGATATGGTATACTTTGCCTTCAAACCCATAGTAATCAAAATCAGCCGGCAAAGACGGAAAGACGGAAAAGACGGGAAGAATTTTAGAAAGGAAATGACAAAAATGACGCTGAAGTGGTGGAGGAAATAGCGGGTTTTATTTGAATTGTTTTTGGGTTTTGTATAAAGTTGAATATGACCAAACTTTAATATGATGTTTTTCCCAAATTGTAAAAAAAAATTCTAGCGAGTGACTTCGAGCAGTGAGATTCCATTGAAATACGTAGTAATACCTAGTAATAATTAATTACAACAGTGTGTATTGATCATACGCGAATTAATCATTATTTATTCGGTAAAGTAAAAATATATTAACTGCACCCTGATTTGCGCTCTACCATATTTACTGATTGTTTTAATTATACTGGTTTCATCTCATGGATAAATGACAACATAAGTCCGTAAATATTCATATGGTAGATATACAAAATTTGAAATATGGTTCTAAATGTAGTATTTTTATTTTTGATATTATATTTGTTATGAACTCTAAAATATTATAAATGTTGTATTTTTATTTTTAAAATAATATTTTGGAACACTCTATCAAAGTGAAATATTATTAAAATATGATAAGTACTTTTACTTTTCAAAATTAGAGTACAATCTAATTTGGAAAGGTAAATAATATATTTTAATATATAATAAAACATTTAAATTATATAATTAATATTTTTATTTTTATTTTTTATAGCTTACCATATGAATGTCAGGTACGTGTATGGTCGATAAGACCAATATATTTAAACAAACCAGTAAAAATGGTATATCGCAAATTAATTAGGGTGTAATTAATACATGTTAATACATTTAACGAGTAAATAATGATTAATTCGTGTATGATCAAATATCAATACACACTAGTTGATTAATTATCACTACAATTATTACTACCATTACCAACGTAATACTACGCATTTCAATTGAATTTCACAGTTGTTAATTTGTTATCGAGTGCCCCAGAAAAACCGAAAAAAAAGAAGCAATTTATATAACAAGACACAGCTAGTAATGAGGCCATACTTCTATCACGAAAGCAACGAATATATATTATTTATTTTCTCAGTTTTCCCCGTGCGATACAAAAAAATGCCCATATTGTTGTCATACAGCTTAATGGATCAAACGGTGGCTTTTTTGGGCGGATTTTGAGAATCTGATGTGATTTTTTTTGTCAACAGCTTACATATTCAGAACCTTATCCCGCCGGCCGCCGGTTTGGCTCATCAGTCATCATCCATCCATCCATCCGATACCGGTGTGCAGCACCAGTTTGGATCATCCGTGGCTCATCTACGCCGGAGTTTGGCTCATCATCCGATTCCAGGGTCTGCTTCAAAGCTACGCCGGAAAAGTAAGGTTGATTTCCTGGCAGAGAAGCAGAGGTTCATCAAAACTTTGAGATTTCAGACTGAAAATTCCGATCAACTTCAAAGCTTTTAAGGTGTGTATTTTCTGCCGGATTTTATTACCACTTCCTATGCTCTTCTGGTATAATATGTATTAGGGATTTAGGTAACCAACAGATAGAGATAATCACGCTAAGGCCTGGGTAATTTGGAGAGAATCGAATAACCGGATAAATTAAGGAGGATGCCGGGAAGATAAAGGTCAGAGGGGAAGGATGATGATATAAATTATCATTTCCATTTTTATATTCAAATTCTCTTACATATACTCTTTTTTTCTTCTAATGAATGTCTAAAAAATGATATATATATATATATATATATATATATATATATATATATATTATCCAGTGTAAAATAAAAGTAATTTTAATTTAATTTCTTGCTAAGTAAAAATTAATGTATTAAAAAATAAATTTTGCTATATTTTATTTAAAATAAAAAATTTAAAAAGGTTATATGAATATGAGTATTTAAAGTTGTAATTTCTGAACACGTAGCTTATAAAAATGATACCAGAGTGAAGATATGAGCACAAACATCTTTTCACCTAAAAATCCGTCTAATAAATAGTATATAAGTAATTCTCCTGTGAGGCAGCCTCACCCATGAGGCAAAATTAAATAAGGAAAATTTCATTGCTAATACCTCATCATAACTCATTACCACATCATAAAAATCGATGCCACCTCATCAAACATCGGTGTCGGTTTATCAAAATGTCACCTCAGCAAAACTTCGGTATCACTTCATCAAATCTCACCAAAAATAGGGTATAGTTGGTCCTGCCTCTTGGGTGAGGCTGTCTCACCCAAGAATTAGTCATAGTATATTTTATGTAAAATGAGCTGATAAAGTAAAATGCTATTTATTTAAAGAGAGAATTTTATAAAGGCCCCCTACTGTTTTTCATAGTACCAGTTTGGCCCCTATCGAATTTCTTTTCAAAATAACCCCCTAACCTTTACTTTTTGTTTCATTGCGGCCCCCTATGGCTAACTTGACCGTTAACTTTAAAAATCGTTAAATATGAGGGGTATAATAGTAATTTTAGATTAATTTAAGTTGGAAAAAAATGCTTGTGGATGGGTTTGAACCGTCTCTCAAAATAATTGACAAAGCTCCTACCACTATGCTACAAGGCATTCATGCTTTGTTTCCTAACTAAATTTATTTAAATTATAATATGTTGCCCATCTTTCCAACATCTTTTCCGGCACACTCTGAAGTCTGAACTCGTAGCTACATTTCTTAAACCTTGAATAATGAAGAGAAGAAAAACCCGTGGGTTTAGGAGTGGTTCGTTTGCAAGACTTGAGCTTGGGCCACCGCGGGGGCAATTGGTTGTCTTGTCGATTAATATGTCGAACGTGGGTGCCGGCGGAATAAACAAGGGGTTTTCGGGAGAGGATGCGAACCGACGGCATTAATAGAGATCGGCGGATGCAGAGATGCCGGCGATTGGCTGGACTTTTGCGGAGGACGAAGGCGTTGAAGGCGTACGACATCGGAAACTGGTCGGGTGGTACGTAGGAGAAGACGATGATGGGATTGGGAAGATGGGCAGAGAATTATAGTTTAAATAAAATGTGTTAGGAAATAAAACAAGAAAGATTTGTGGTGTAGTGGTAGGAGTTTTGTCTCTTATTTTGGGAGGCCCAATTGGGGTATAATACAGGGCGCAAGTTCAAACCCAAGTATAAACTTTTTTTTTTTCAACTTAAATGAAATTGAAATTACTATTATACCTCTAATATTTAACGGTTTGTAAAAAGTTAACGGTCAAGTTAGCCATAGGGGCCGCAATGAAACAAAAAGTAAAGGTTAGGGAGTAATTTTGAAAAAAAATTCGATAGGGGTCAAACCGGTACTTTGGGAAACGTTAGGGGGCCTCTATAAAATTCTCTTATTTAAATATGCACATGATAATACTAGGGTATTGTTATATCTCGCCCTGTATTTTACTTATTACGCCCTGTATTTTATACGTAATTATATTTGTTATGTATTTTTATTTAAATTTTTGACAGAAAATAAAAACATGATTTAAAGAATTATTAGCCCATGATTAATGCAAATTCCTTATTATCTACCTAATCCCAATATCATTAACTTCTCGTAATCATCATCTTAATTATTCTTCCGTCGCCTAATCCCGGCTCCTATTCTTCCACCGGGGCCACGGCCTCTTTTCTATCGACATCGCCGGCTCTTCTCCTTGTCGCCGATGCTTTCCCCGTCGCTCATGCCTTTCTTCTCCAATTCGCCGCCGATTCTCCATGTCGTCGGCCGTCCCAAAAACACAGAACCGTGACCAAAACAAAGAACATGCCTCCTACCATGTCGATTATCACAATCTTCAAATTCTCAAGCTTAAGGGGCGCCACCCATTTTCATCATTGTTCAATACTTGTCTCACTCACCGTCCGGATTAATGTAAATCCCATGAAGTCTTGGCCATAAACTCATTAAATCCGGCCAAAAATCTCAGGCCGCCGATTTCCGATTGGGGATCTACGATGGCGGACAGGCGGTGATGGTAAAGATGGGTTTGTGGTGCCAACAGGAGTGCGGTGGTTGGTTTGCTAGCATGTGATGGATGGATGGCTTGCTAGCAAAGCATGGAGTGGATGGCTTGCTAGCACGGCAGAGGTGGGAGTCTTGCTAGAAGACCCAAAATGTACGTGGCTTGCTAGCAGGCTAAATTAGCCACCGCCTGCAATCATCGCCGCACACCGTTCGACCTCGTGATTCAGCCACCACAAGTCCACAGCGTCCTTATAGCTCCCCACCACCACCGCCCTGTAATTCTGTCGCCGCCTCATTTCTCCCACAACGGCCTGAAAACATCTCCTGCCCGCTATCAATGATTGAAAACACCGCCCACAAACACCACCCGCAGCCACCGCCGTAAACCTTCTGCACATCAATATTTGCTCAGAGGAAATCGGCAAGAATCTCCGGCGAGTATGTTTGGGTTTAATTTTTCCGTCGAAAGTTTAAGTTTTAATTGAGATGTGTTTTGAATTATTTTAGAAATGCAATGAATAGTACTGTACACACATTATACGTATTAGGGCGTAAGAAATAAAATACAGGGCGAGATATAGCAATCTAGTAGTCCATTATAAGGTGAAAGTGACATTAGTTTTTTCTATTTTTCAAGTAGAAATTTATTTGTGGTCAAAGTCTAATTGCGAGAATTCAGAAAGATTGCCTAGAATTTGAGGAGAGAAATAAGGGGGGTGGAATCGTATTTATTTTTCTCTGTTGAATAACAAAAACTTCAATGTCAATATTTTCTTTAATTTATCATATTTATTGCCGATGGAGTTTATTGCACCATGTCATCCATCCAGCTAGAATTCAACGACTTTTGAAACGCACAAACGCAGAAGATAAAGTAATAAAATTTAAAATAGAAATAAAAATAACAATAAAGTAGAAGAATTTTAAAAATCACTATTCAGATTCTGATCTTTCTTTAAACGATTACTTCCAGAATAAAAAATCACTATGTGCTCAGCCTTTTGGCTATATTTTCAGAATCTGATGTGCCAACAGCTTTGCAGGTTTCAGAAATATAGAATCTGATGCTTGCGAGTGAGTTCTTGTTTGCCAACAAACCATGAATAAATTATATGTTAGATTCTGAATTGAGAATTCACAATAATTTTAAAAAGTAATAAAATAATCACGCATAACTCCATTTTACTATTTTATGTATAGTGGCTCATAATACAGTTTTTTTTTTTTTTTAAATTTTTTAAGATAGTGAGCTCAGAAGTCAGAATGCAGTACTAGTATATTAAGTAAGGTTTTTTTTTTTTTTGAAAGTAGTATATTCTATTAAGTAAGTTTAATATTTGAAATCATGTATGTTTTACCATTAAAAAAAAGGAGATTGAATGTAAAATGAGTAGTGCAAAGAATGGAAGCATGTGAAAATTTTGAGGAAAGCGCAAAGGATATGACGAGACTAGTGTTGAACTACAGGAGAGAGATAAAAATGTAATTCGTTTTCTACTAGTGTTGAATGATTTAAAGAGCACCAACCAAAAACATAGTCAAAGTTCTATAAAAGATTCCTTACTTTTTATTATTTTTTCAAAATTTCTAATTTAACTAGGATGGAGGGAAGTAGAGTAAGAATTAAATGTATAAAAGATGACTCTAGTCAATGAAAAAGAATCATCATCTTTTCCAACTTGAATGGAAAATTATGCAATATTATTGAAAATCTGATGTGAGTTAGCAGCTTGCAGGTTCAGAACCTTGTGTTAAAGTTGTTCGTTTTGGTTCGGATGGCTAAATTTACGAAACCTGCAACTGAGGCTGAGGGTGAAGAGCTCAAAGTAATAATGAGGAAGCTGGAGTTCCAGTCTGAGGTTTCTCGGGACATTTTGTTGATACTTTCCGACAAGGAGGCTAGCTTGAGAAAGAGAAGAAAACTGTTTGGCGCTGGAATGACAAAGACCTCTTGTTGCTGATGTGTGTGTGAATCGAAGGATAATTGGAATGAACCACTAGGCCATGGAGCATAAATCGGATTGCATTTTCTTGGAGGATTTTAGTGATTTTACTGCTGAAGGAGACGTCGTTTTAAGGCTGTTTCGAGTTTGAAGTTCCTCAGCTTCTTAGCATGTCAGATTCATGAGATGAAGAAGCTTATCCGTTTCTTGATATGATTCTTAAAGAAGCCAACGAACAAAACTTTGAAAACGAGGTATGTACATTCAACTTCATTTCCCAATTAATCTATGGATCATCTCTTACATGTATCAATAACAAATTATAATCTCATAAACCTCTAAAATAGATTTATGATGTGTGTGACCAACATTTTTATATTCTTTTGATTCATGATCAAATTGACGAATTACAAGTTACAGAGTAATCGATTCTATCCCATTTCATAGTAAGTATTACTAGTTCATCAATTGTTATTATTTAAAGCCAGCCAATCCAATTGATGGACCGAGTTTCACTGCCCGTCACTAATACTTACTTGGGCCAACTGCTATCTGCTACCATGAAACCCCAACCCAAGGATTATTGGGTTCCAATCCAAATAGATTAGTGTGTATGGAAATTCAAGTAAAATTTAGCTACTTGATTAGTCAAATCTAATTTTGTTTCAAGTGTTTATGAGAATTCAAATAAGGTTAATTCAGGGTGGTGCAGATTTTAATGAGAATTTGCGGGAAGCAATCACATGTTCTAGGTGTTCGTTCGGTATTACTTATTTATCAAATAAAGTACTGTAGCATATTAAGGGAGGTACTATTTAATTAGTGTCTAAGGAAAACTAGAGCTAACTTTTGAATAGTTAAAATTAATTTAGTTATAAGTGTTCATGGAAATTTAAGTAAAGTTTAACATTTGATAAATTAAATTCAATTTAGTTACCGTTGATAGTTAAATTTTGATTAGTAAAACCAATTTTATAAGTTTAGGGATCAACCAATCTAGTAGTAGTATTAATAGTACTGGCCTTAGTGTTTGTTAACCATCAATGGATAACTATTGATTATGAAAAGTTCACCTTGCTATCGTTGTTAGTATTAATAGTAAAGTGAAATTTAATCATTGATAATGTAAAATCAACATAGCTATAAGCATTTATAGAACTTTAAGTAAAGATTGCTTCTTGATTATGTGAGACCAAATTAGTTATCAGTGTTACCAGAAATTCAAGTGAAGATTAACTTTTGACTGTATGAAGTTAAGGTTGATCAGTTGATGTTCGATTTAAAGTAACATTTTAAAAATCAAAAGTATCAATTTAAGGTTCTTAAACCTGCACTAATCTTAACTTTCTCCGTCTATTCTCTGCAAATTAATTTGACCAGTCAATTTTTTTTTTTGAAGAAAAGTCAAATTAGTTTATTTATTTGGCAAATTAGTCTTGAACTTTGAACGTTATGTATCCATCAACAACTCCTTTGAACGTTAGTTTATTTATTTGGCAAAGTCATTTTGTGTCCATCTGGATGTCGATATTGTCAAAGTTCGTTTGGATATCGATAGCTGAATTTACAAAACTGAAAACGAGGATGAGGAAGTGGACGGTCTCTGCCATTTTGTTCCTGGTACAATACAGGGGAGTTCTGACCGAAGATTCCCCATTGTTTGAAGTTATGGCGAGGGAGGCTTCCCGGCTTTGGAATGAAACACTTGGCCATGGAACAGAAATCAGACTGCATTTCCATTTTACGGCTAAGGAAGAATTTAGTGAAGATCATGGAGTCATTTTACGGTGATGTCTGAGTGTACATAGCCAGCTTAAAATCCATATATAAAGAAGAAGCTAACAGAAAGGCTCTGATTATTATGATTCATAAGAAGAGGGACTTTGAAAATCAAAGTGACGGTGCATGAAGCAAGGTATGTACCTTTCAACTTCATCTCCTAATTTATTTACATCTCCTCTTGAAATGTTATTGCAGTTTTTTCTTTTAATCATAACTATTTTTATGCTCTTTTTTGTTTGTATGAAATTAGGGATCAAAAATGTAACTTGGTAGTAGCTATTATTTACTTTACTTGGTGATGCAAATCTAAGCCCACAAAAGTTGTAAAAACCAACAATGCTCCGTCTAAAAGCTATAGCCCAACAAAAAAACACATACAACGAAAGTGGACGTGGAATTGAACGATAAATCCAAGCCCATCAAATCTAACTAAATCAAATAAAAACATTCATGTACTTGAACTTTTAATATATGATTTGATCACTCAAAATAGTTTAGCTTATTTATTTTGCAAAATATATTATTTATATATTATAAGTTATTAATGGTCAAACATGGTGTAAAAAAATTGACTATTTCAGTAAAGCATTTATTTGTTATGAACAAGCTTAATAAACTGGATAAAAAGGATATTTCATACAATCTAAGAATGTTGTATGAATGGTGAAATTGACAGAAACGAAGAGGATGGAGCAGATTCAGAGAGAATTGGGAAGAACGCTAAACTACTTTAACTGTCAAAGACAGATTACAGATCAAAACATCATCAATCACAATCAATAATCCCCTACTAAGGCCCTGTTTACCAGAGTTTATCTATAGATCAGTTCAGTTCAATTCAGTTCAGTTCAATTCAGTTCAGTTCAGTTCAGTTCAGTGAAAATACAATTTGATGAAATTCAGGTTAATTCAGTCATGCTGATTCCATTTTTCAATACATCAATTTTCACTTCAGTTCAGTTCAATTCAATTCAGTTCAGTTCAATTCAGTTCAGTACATCAAGAAATAAGCTCTAGTAAACAGGGCCTAACTCATCTCTCATGTATTTATCTAATTCTACAGTCAACCCAGCTACTTGCGAAATTACATGATTACCTCTCTGTCTAAGGGGCTGTCGTGACAAGGTACTAGTAGTAGAAGTAGAACTGTAGAACTAGTATTTGGTGATCCAAATCCAAGCCCACAAAAGTTGTACAAATCTACAATACGTCTAAAAGCTAAAAGCCCAACAAAAACTCCATACAACTGAGGAGCCTGCACAAGATAATGAGTTTTTGAATTTTCTTTTTTATGACAAGACAACCATCCAGAATCAGCCTTCATGATTTCCTCCACAACCAAATTGAACATTTAAGTCATTAACTGTCATACAAAAAAGGAATATATTGATATATTGTTTTGGAAAAGGATTGGGAAATTTGTTCAGGATATGTTACTAAACAAATAATTTACCGTGTAGATTCATTGAACCAGTCTGTAATGCAATAAATGCTAGTAACAAATAATTTACCTTGTAGATTCATTGAACCAGTTTGTAATGCAATAAATGCTCCCAAATAAAACGTTTAAAATTCCCTTCAAAAAAAAAAAAACGTTTAAATCACGATTAATTCGCTCTTATCTTTTTTTTTTTAAAAAAAATGCTCTTATCTTCTTTTATGGTACATAAACAAAACCGCTATATTTTCTTGCTGTACAATTTTTATATATTTTTCAAAATAGAAAATAATCATCTTATTTCGAGCAAGTCCAACAGATTCTCCAAAAGTTTTTCTAAAATAGAAAATGGAAACCCTATATTCTCCAAATATTTTTTACTCAAATCCAACCGTATCTCTACTTTAGATATTTTATTAATAACTTTTTTCCTTTTTTCTTTTTTTTTGCATTAAGAAATTTGCCAAAAATAACTTTTTTTCTTTTGCAATGCGCATGAATTCCGTTCCTAAAAATTTATTTGTTATTATGCATATTTAGCAAAGCAAATGGAATAGCAAATCTGTTGGAGTGAAAAAATACACAAAATCTCTATTATAGCAAATCTGTTGGACTTGCTCTTACAAGAACCATAGCATTGCTTTTCTCTAACTATAAAATTTCAAAAATACTAGAATTATTTTTCTGAATTTTATAATTTTCGATAAGTATCCTTAATCACGTTTCAATATTGTAAAAACATGAATTTTTGCAATGTTAATCAAGTACAATTTTTGCAATTTGTGTTTTACCATTCACACATTTTTTTATTGTGGTTGAAAATACAAACTAAATATGGTTTATGCCCAGTTTGCTAGACCTTATCAGTTGATCATTTCAGTTCAATTCACTTCAGTTCAGTCAAGTTCAGTTTAGTTCAATGAAAATGCAATTTGATGAAACTCAGCTTAATTCAGTCATACTGATTTGTTATATCAATATATTAATTTTCACTTCAATACAGTTAAATTCAATTTATTCCATTTGTGTTCAGTTCAGCAAATATTAGCTATAACAAACAGGGCCTTACAGTTTTCTCACCTATTTCTTGAAGTAAAGTATAACTTTTTTAGGCCCTGTTTGCTAGAGCTTATTAATAGATGAGTTCAGTTCAGTTCAGTTCAATTCAGTTCAGTAAAAATGCAATTTTACGAAATTTAGGTTAATTTAGTTATGCTGATTCTTTTTCTCAATACATTAATTTTGACTTCAATTCAATCTAATTCAGTTCAATGCAGCAAGAAATAGGCTCCGACAAATAGGGCCTTAATCCAAACTTTGAAAAGATTCCGTTCTCTTTAATAATTAGTCCATACTGTTATTACCTTCAAATTAGTTAATGTATTGTCTTTATGGAAATCAGCCACAACTTATCCTTTCTTTTATAGAAGCAATTAAAGTGACGGAGCTATACCCAAATCCCCTATTTATAATGCTAATACAGTGAATTAGCATTAGCTAAAATCTCCAGCTCTTATCCTTCTTCTTCTCTACAAATTCATCTTAGGTGGTTCTTCAAAAAATTGATAACAATATTCTATATCTCTATTTTTCTCATAAAAAATTGCAATATTTCATCAAGATACTAATACATGTTAAACATAGAGATTTATACTGAATACTAACTTATTTGACTCTTTCATGAATTTTGTTCATATAATTTAAAAGTTTAAATTTTTCATAAGGTTGAACAATGTAGGGTATTTCTCAATTTTTTCATCTTATTCATACTATAATTTAATTGTGCAGTACTCTTAAATGGCCCATAACATCTCTATCCTAAACCCCCCAAATCACACAACCCTAGTTTTTGGTTTCTATGTACAGCGCCTCTGCCGCCGACTCTTCACAGAACAGCCGACTCTTCACCGAACAACCATGGTAGGTACAATATTCAAGTGATCAACAATTTAATTTGATTTTTGTGGGCACGCCGCTGCCGCCGACGATTCTTCACAGAACATCCGACTCTTCATAGAACAACCGTGGTACGTCAAATATTCAAGTTTTTTTGTGCGCACGCGTCTGTGTGCAATTTTCGATGCCCTTATATTCGTCTCAACATGGTCAGGATTTTGTATTGGTTCCAATTTTGTGATTATGCAGATATTTCCTCTTTTCATTTTCTGTTCTGTTGTTGCTGATTGGTGAGTGTGTGAAACTTGTTGGTTATCTGATGATAGTTGAGGCATTTTCAGGGAAGGATTTAAGCGTTATGATTTTGTGAATACTTGTGGTGGATAGAGATTTTGGGGTTGGTTAGGGTACACAAAACCTTCTTTTGGAGATTAAATATTAATCACAACATTTGGTTTTTATTTGGCAGTTGCAGAAAGGGAGAATGTCTGGTGATTTACCTCCATGTCTTGATTCGAAGAAAAGACTCATCTTGGATTGGTTTTCTCTTGATATTGATACAAGAACTAGGACTAAGGTTAACCTCTTCAAAATGGCTTGGAAAGGGCATAACTTTATGTCTGATGCTGCCTCGGAAAAGCTTAAGAAAATTAATGATACTGAAATATTTTGGTTAGATTCTAGGGATACAAAGGAGGAGCAGAAAAGAGCAGTTATGTGGCATGATAATACTATAGTTGAGGTAGCAGTTTATTCTATGGTAAATGATTCTGAGTTTAATCCCCCGGCAGTGAGGCGGGCGGCTGCTGAGACCTTTTGTCATCGCCACCCCGATTTTTTTATATCAGAGGATTTAGAGCTTGTTATCATGGGGTTGGCTAAAACTTTGAAGGATCCGGACCCTGTTTTGGTTGATATTGTGTTCAGGGCCCTTGATATCCTTTGTTCCTCGTTCAATGTCAGTGAACTCAAAGATGTGCCTGATGTTATAGCGGATCTTATTGATTCACTTGTTCCACTTGCGGATTCAAATGAGAGAGCCTATTCAATTCTGGAAAAGCTTGTGAAATTGGATGTCGGCTATCAAGCTTTGTATGTATCTCTCGAAAGCCATGGTATTCCACCGAAACCATCTAGAGTCATCAGTCGGATGTTTCAGACTTTCATTCTCGAATTCAAAGAGACTATGAAAGGAAAGAATTTGTTGGATCATGGGGTTGAAGGGGGCATTCGTAATTTCTGCATTCTCTTTGGGAGATTCATTCCATGTGTAGTAGATGAAATATTGGTTGGGAATGCCTTGAAGATCATGGACTTGTTTTACCATGTCTTTAATAGTTGCTATTTCAACGTTGAGGTACGGTTAGCCGCTGTGGGTTTCATTATCCAGTTTGCTCAGCGTATTGGGACTAAGTTTCAGCCTTACATAAAGAAATTGTTCATCTACGTTGGAACCACTATCATGAACCTCCCCACTTCTCCTGAGAATGAGAAAGCCTTTGCCCTAACCTTGAAGGTTGCAGGTGACCTTGCTCTTGCTCTCTCAAAAAGTTCTGAAATTCGGGCATATTGTGATCCTGTGATGTTGTTACTTATACGTCATCTTCCTGCAACGAAAAATGTCCAGTTGAAGTCCCGCATCTTATTTTGTTTGACTGATTTTGCTGAGGCACTGAAAGTCCACTTTAAGGACTATCTTCAACAAGTAGTGAAGTGTTTGCATGATGCAGCAGTATACTGTCATGGCACGGGCACGACTGAGGACGATGAGCATGGAGAGCTTGATGATCTGAAGATAGGCATGTTACAGCTCATACTTGGAATTTTGCGGGGGCTCATCTCCATGCCCCACCTGTTGGAACCATTAGCTAATGACACCTTGACCTTCATCAAGCAAGTTGCAACACCACTGCAAAGGTAAAGAAAGTTTGTTGTATATATTGTTGTTTGCTGGGTTAGATCTGTGTCTTGTGTCTTTTACTGGTGTTTATATTGTTGGTCTATAGTTTAAATTGTGTTGGATCAATCTATAAACTGGTCTATAATATTGATCATCTGAAGCAAAGCATGTTACTGGTGTTTATATTGTTGTTCGCTGGGTTGGAAGAGAACCCGTGTCTTTTACTGGTTTTTATAAACAGTGAATGCAAAACTTTGTGTATAAGTTGATCTGTAGTTTAAATTGTGTTGGATCAATCTATAAACTGGTCTATAATATTGATCATCTGAAGAAAAGCATGTTACTGGGTTAGAAGAGAACGTGTGTCTTTTACTGATGTTTATAAACAGTGAATGCAAAACTTTGTCTATAAATTGGTCTATAGTTTAAATTGTGTTGGATCTATCTATTAACTGGTTATAATATTTTGGATGGATTATAATGTAAGCTTTAAATTGTTTCTCAGTGATAAAGTTAAAGAGACTGCTGTCAAAACTTTGGGACGTCTGGCATTCGTAGGCGAGCAGGTTCGTAATATAATCAAGAATGGTGATGATTATAGAAAGGTGATAATCCAATGTCTCGAGTCTGATGATCCAAAGCTACGTGCAACTGGTCTATGGGCTGAAAGGGTGATTTCGGATCTCTTATGATTAGAAGGAAGGATGTTGATTACTAGTGATGATGGCTATGCCAATCATTCTGCCCTTAAGCCTAACTCTATTATTGGTAAAGGGATTTAGACGTTAAACTCAATGGAATCCCTATGATAATTGAGTGAAGAGATTATTGTGTTTTATTAACTCTATTATTGGTATTTGCTATGCGAACCTTGGATTTTTATAATTTTGTTTGGTGCTTTTATGAATTTATGCTTCTTTCTTCATCATTTCCTGTCTTTGATTGCTACTGAAACATAGCCTTCATCAACAATGTTGTACATGCATGTGAGTGGTTGAGCTTGAATGAACTGTACATATCCCTTCATCAGATTCAACTGCTGGTAGAATATGCAGTATGTCTAGGAGATTAAGATTGATTAGTACACAGTTGTGTGTTTTTCTTGTGGTCTGGAGACCTGACATAACTGTTATGTCAGGTAATGACTGGAATTTTGGGTAACTGTTGGTGCTTCTGAGGAACTATTAGGCCTTTCACATTGGTGTTGGATTTCTTAGATGAAAATATTCCACATTTGCTAGAGTTTTTCATTTCCCAGGATGCAGAATCGATATTTTCTCACCTGAACTTGATTGTTGACTGGGTTCTGACTACATGTAGATGATGACTTTTATAACTCTTGAAGTGTTCCTTTCTTTTTTTTGAGTGTCTGGAAGTGTTTCTATTGTGAAGTGCAAATGCATCTTTAGCTTGTGTTTGCATTTTTGGTAAAGTGCAATTGAAAAATAGCAAGTTTTTTTTTTAAAAAAAAAGTTCCATGCATTTTTTTTTTCTTTTCAATTAGAAGAAGACTTTTTACATGTCTTTTACAACCAAAAAAAGAGTGAGTTGAGCATTTTGTAACACTGCGCTTATGTTATAAGTTGGTTATCTGGTAAGACTTGGGAAAATTTTAAATACTCCCCCAGCAGTATTATAAGTTGGTTATCTGGAATGACTTTCACGGCGTAACTTTTTTGCTCTTAAGGCCATGTTTATCGCCGTCCATTTCAGGGCGGGTCACCTTATTTTATACCAAAACTAAATAAATAAATAAAATTTGCAAGTTCAACCATACCAAAATCAGGCATGTGATGTGCCATTGAGCTGATCTTAACTTTGGCCATGTTTCCTAGAGTTTATTTATTGATGTACTGAATTGAAGCAGAAATTGATATAATGAAAAATTGAAGTAGAAATTGATGTAATGAAAAATGGAATTAACCTGAATTTCATCAAGTTACACTTTCACTTTCACTGAACTGATCTACAGATAAGCTCTGGCAAACAGGGCCTAAGCTCTGTCAAACAAGGCCTTTGTCGGATAAAGATGACAATCCTTTTTTTTTTAAAGGTGAAACCATCATGAGTGACGGAGGGAATTCAATTTGGCTTCCCCAAGCCTACATAAAATAATACAGACAGACCTAAGAAGCTTAGTTCAAAATAGCAAAAGTCTAGTCATCTAAGTGACAATGTGATGAGCAACTCTAAGTAAAACCTCCTTACACATTAGTGAGTCGTTTCCAAGGCGAACCACAATTTTGTCCAGAAGCTAGTCTAATAAGAGTTACAATTCAAGAGGAATGACTGATAAAGAGCTGAGGCAAGGACTAGCAGAACTGCACCAGCATCAACCACCATTTGAGAGACCACCATTTGTAACAACCAGCTGAGCAATCCACCTTGAAGTAGTACCTGCAATTACAGATGAAAGCATCGGCAGTAACCATTTTTTGCAATTCTGAGTGAGGGAACACTCATCTGATCTAGCCTAAGAAGACCATGTACTTTTGCTGGGAGAGAAGAAAAGGAATGAAAATATGTATTGCTTTTATCAGCCAAGGCCAATTTAGCAATAGCATCAGCCACTTGATTACCTTCTCTATGGATATGGAGAATGGGGCAGTTTTTGACTAATAAAAGTATCTCATCGGCTAGTTGGAAAAGCTTCCAATGAGCAGTTATAGGATTAAGAACAGATGAGATAGCATTTAAACAGTCAGACTCAATAATAATGCTATCAGAATAGATGCATGCATGTTGGAGAGCAAATTTGATGGCACACATCTCTGCTTCTAAAGCTGAAGCACATTGAACACAGGAACTCCTAGCAGAGACAAATCCTCCCATGTTGTTTCTAACCACATGGCAAATACCAGCTAGAGCATAAGTAGCAGACAATGAAGCATCTACATTAAATTTCAGACCTCTAGCAGGTTTTGTCCAACAGATTCTGGAGATTTTTGGTTTAGGGGGTTTGATGCTAAGTGGGAGAAAGGTGTGGTTAGCAATATCAGTATCAAACTGAGAAGATATATAAAGTGGTTTAGCTGAAAACATATAAAAAAGTAACCATCTATTTCTAGATTTCCACAGATTCCAGCAAGTGATGGGTGGAGAGAGTCTAATGATAGAGTTATGCAATGAGGAAAGGCCAGGGTATGTCAGATAGAAAGAAAGTCTTTCCCATATAGAGTCAAACTGTCTGTCTGAAATACCCATGAACTAATGAACTATTTTCCAGATTGATAAGGAAAGCACACAAGAGTTGTAGAAATGATCAAGAGAATCCTCATGCATACACATAGGACACTTAGATGGAAGATTGAATTTTCATTTTTTTGAGGATGTTATCAAATGGCAACAATGAGTTTATCATCCTCCACATAAAAACAGAAACTTTTTTCTCAATCTTGGGATTCCATAAGTGAAGAGTTGAAGCTATGTTACCTCTTTGTTCCCTGATCTGAGTATATGCTGATTTGAAAGAGAAGACACCACTGGAGCTGGGTTTCCAAATCAGTCTATCTTCTCTGTGATCATAAATCCTTGAAACCTGCAGAAGAGCTACTTCAGGAGAGAGAAAAATAAAGATGACAATCCACGTTTAATTATCCACGTGAATCCATATTTATCTTTTGAACATATTTAATCTTTTATTTTTGGTAACAAAACTAATTTTACTAGATCAATTTTACCATAAATTCTTTTCTTTTTTATTTAAGAAAAAATCATTCCATTTTTAAAACTAGCCCTATTCAACTATTATTTAGAATTGATACAAAAGCTTTATTTTGAAAAATAAATTTTATATATTCTAAATTAATTAGATGTCAATTTAGTGATAATGATGGCACTAACTAAACGAAAAATTCATTTCATATTTATTTAAGTTATCATCAATTAATTAACATTTAACTAATCATAATATTTGTAATGAAAGAACATTAATTTTTTGATGCAATATTACCATAATTCATGCAAGTCTAAGGTCATGTTTGTTGGACCTTATATTTTGTTGAACTGGATTGAAGTAAAATTAATGTAGTGAAAAAAGAATCAACATGACTGAATTAACCTGAATTTCACCAAACTGCATTTTCCCTTAACCGAACCGAAGTGAAGTAAAATGGATGTATTGAAAAAGAATCAGCATGACTGAATTAACCTGAATTTCATTAAATTGCATTTTCGCTGAATTGAACTGAACAGATCTACAAATAAACTCTGGCAAACAGGGAAATAGGTAAATATTCTAATTTGTTTGTTAATAAAGTCTCCATTCTTACATATATAGAACATATTTCTACCACTTTTAGTGTTAGGGGGTGCTTGGTTGAGGGGTTTGGAGGTGGGTAATGGGTTTGATTATAGAGTATGGGTGTTTGGTTGAGTATTATGATTATATGGGCCCACCTTCATTACCCAAAACTGGCCAATCACCCAAACCCCCCAAAATTGACAACTATGGGTTTCATTACCTAGTTGTTTACTATATTTAGCCACTCCGTCATTTTAGTTTACTAATTTTAGCCATTCCCTAATGCAAACCAAACAACAACATTATAATCATTACCCCTATAATCATTATACCCTATTATCATTCCCATTCCGATTCCCATTCCTGTATTTCAACCAAGCACCCCCTTAATTATTTTTATCAGAACTAGTTTGACTCCACCTAATAATCATGTGATTAAAATCAATCTTTAGTTACCTGTGAAATTTCTAAAATACTTAATATTACCTTTTCATGAAATATGATATGTTAAAAAAATGTTGAAACGACGTCGTTTATTCTATACCTTTTTTAATAACTAATAATAGTTCCCTTTAGAGATGAATAAATATTAGAGCATCTCCAATGGTTGTGTTTTGGAGTTGCTTGCAAATATTCCAAACATCAAGCAGTACTGCTACACCGTTGTTTCTTGCCATGTCAACAGCTGCCGTCAAGCAGTACTGCTCTACCAAGCAGTACTGCTGCATTTAATATTTTTATTTTATCGATACGGCATATATTTGTGAATTCTTTTTATCTACGAGATTTGTTTACCAAACCATTCATAATTTACTAAATTTTACACTCGCGTACGATGTTTAGGATATTTTATGCAAAGGTAAAGTAACACGTCTTTGGTTGCATTGCATCAATCCATTTTATGGCTGCTGTAAACGATGTTCAGGATATTTTATGCAGATGTAAAGTAACACGTCTTTGGTTGCATTGCATCAATCCATTTTATGGCTGCTGTAAAAAAAGTATATATTTGCATTGCATCGATCCATCCATGATTTGATGCATATAAAATCATATTTTTAATTGTTATATAATAATTATTCGTGAAATAATATTATAATATAGAATAAAAAATATATTTATATAAATTAAATAAAACAACATATTTTGAAAATTATAATTCCATTCAAATCAACCTATATATAACTCGAATTGTATAATTATTTAATTTTATTATTTAAAATAATTATTGTTATAAAATAGGATGAAATAAAATTACATAATAATTTCTTATAATAATAAACAATGTTCATAAGAAAAATATGGCTATATTCAAATTCGAATCTTTATACAAATTGAATAATATAATTATAATATTTTTAATTGTTTTAATTCCTAAACTGAAATTAATTTTGATATTTTCTTTGATAAATATTACTTATTATACATATATATTTTATTTTATTTTTTACTTCAATTTTTAAAATATTCGTAAGTATAATATATAAAATAATTTAAAAATAAAGAAACATGTGGGACCTATGAATTTATTATGAATGTAGCTTACCATTGTTAAAGTGTGTAGCTTGCCATGTCATTAGCTTGAAAATTGACATGGCAAGACAAGCTACACAATCATGTAGCTTGCCATTGGAGATGTTCTTAATAATTTGAGTGTTACACGAGTTTCGATAATTTATATTTAGTTAATTTTTTTAATTTAAGATACATTAATAATTAATTGATTATATATGCATTTATGTTTAATTATAAATAATATAAAGAAAAGAGATAAAATTTGGTTGCGTTGGGTTGGATCAGGGATGAACTAGTGAAAAGAAAATTGTCAGAAATTTACTTTCAATTAATGATGAATTTGGGGAAATTACATAAAAAGAAAGAAATCTGTAAAGCTAAATATTGGGTGACCAATCAACTAAATCAATAAGCTAGGCATTAATCATGATTTCTGCTATATAGGCCATGTTTAGTTCAGCTTATTCAATCACCAATCAACACTAATTAGCACATTTTCCCCTATTTTTAGCTACTTTCAGCACCAATCAACATTAATAAGTACATTTTCAACTCAACTGACTAGGATGATATACTACATTGGAAAATGTTTAACTGCCAAGTTGTTGCCTCAACTGAATAGCACTATTTCCACCAACAGATTGGTAAATGGGGTGGTGCTCTTCCCTCCAAGTTGACCATAGCTACAAAAGACATAACTGCCCTTGCTAGTATGATAGGCTCTTGACAATCCCTTCTTCTAAAAATAGTTAAGTGGTCTGCGCTTTGTGCCTCATATGATTAATTAGATAAAATGAAAAAATATTACTATATAAAATATGATTAAGGAAATGATTATACACAAAATATATCATACCTTAAATAGTATTTATATATGTATAAAAAATAGTTTAAAATATGGAATTGATGCGGGGCAAATCCGCACTAGTAATTGGGTACCTCAGATAGTTGATGTATCCGAGAGCTTGGTGTAGTGGATGGTTGATAAAGTATACAGATTGCTCGCTAATGACTCATGACTATCCGAACTCCTTGGCCTCGGATAAGACCTGCTTGGGACCTGTTCTCCGGACGCCTGCAAAACAAGCCCCTAGCGCTACCCGATGGTAGTAGCTCCGGTGTGATGATGAGATTTCGTGTATTGAAAGGAAAGATAAACTATGTATTCAAGAGTTAGAGAACTTACCTGAAATGGCTGATTGTGGCGTCCTAAAGCGCCTGGCTCGACCCCTTTTTCCTTGCTAACTCATCATTCTTTTCCTCCTCCTCACGTATGCGTCACGTGAGGCTATACCTTCCGTATCTTGCTTGGGATCCTCTCACGTGCCCATGTATCTTCCTAGCAATTTCCTTAAGTAGTTGAGCTTCATGACCGATGACGCATTCTGTATTATCACAACCCCCAAGACGAGTATTAGCTCTGAAAGGGCAATGCTTGTGTTGACTTTATCCAATCCCTCTGCTTTTCTATCCGAATTCTCCTAGCCGAAGCTTGGTGGGCTTTGCCGTTTCGTTATCTCTGGGCCCTGATTAGCGCGCTTTTCGCCTGACGGTTGCGCAGTTTCCGATTTTCCTCTTCTTTTGAGTGACTTAATCATTTTGTCTTCTTCCTAGGTACGGCTTGTCCTTGCCCCTTTATCTTCCACCGCCTTGCTCCTTTTATCTGTAATATTATTTCCTCCCTCTTTTCCCTTATTCCACTCACCTAGCTGATTATCTTTCCTGCAATTCTTCCTTCTTTTCTGAAGATTCCTGTCAGCTTGTTCTGAATCGCTCATGCTTGGCTTCATCAATTTCATGTGATTCTTCTGATAGTGCCACCACCTCGTCTTCCTGCAGCGATATGACTTGCCCCAAGATTGTCCCTTTTGGTGAAGGTCCCAGCTCCGCTATCCGGATTCTCGAACAAAAACTGGTGAAATCCCAGATGAATCCTTGCGCATCCAACCACCGAGGCTCGTTTCCAATGTTCAAGGGCCCCCTATTGACCGAGCGTAGGATTGGGTTAGTGCTGAAATCCGCAAAGTCGCCTCCAGGATGTTCTACCCCTTGGCAAGGAATGCTCAACTTACTCCCTTACATCCGGATGAATATCAGACCAACGGGCCATGCATCCCGAAACGCCTATTCCACTATGGCCTGAGTTTTCCTTTTCCTCCTTTATACTCTGAACTCCTTTGCCACTACAAAATATCTCCTGCTCAAATTAATTTCAACGGATTTGTAGTTATCGTGGCGTTCCTAGACAATTGCCGCCGATGCGAGGTCTCCGAGTCTGTGGACTTATTTCGGTCTTTCTTTTGCCTTTCCAGGGCCGCAAGCCGGATTCCTGGTATCTTTGGCTTTGCTTCTCGTGTTCCCAATGCCCACTTCATCCAGGACTTCGTCAATTATCCGAAGGGATGGTTAATGGATGGTCATTATTCTTACGACCACTCAACCTATCCGGCTCTTTGGTGGAATCGCAATGTTACATCTGAGGACCAGGTACCTTGGCTTCCCGACAAGCTATGCTTGGATCACGAGACTCTGCTGAATAGCCCAGTATACCTGTCTCAATACTGGATTCCTGAGAACGGGGGGTTTTCCTGGCCTTACGAGGTGTACCCTCCCGAGGTTTTCTCCGTTCTTTACTATCGTGCCGTCTGGCCCAAGCAAGGTTACCCTTGAAGATTCGTTCTTTTATTCCGATGATTGATTCCCCCTTTTCCTTATGTTTCTTCTTTTATCTAATCTATTTTTCCTCTTTTCTAGTGCTCCGATCTCTCCCAGATGATCCGTCTCGCCATCCAGCTCCTAGCTCTACCGTCTTGCCAGAGTTAGATGGTCCAAGCCCTCCCGAGCGAGACTCTGCCAGTGGGTATTAGTTTTGTGGTTTCTATCCCTAACCTGGTCAGCACCCTTGCCGATGATCCTTTAAGTTGTTGCCCGAAAAAACCTCGGACTGAGGCTCTAATCCCTCAGTCCATGTCTCCCCCGAGTGATACGCGCCCTTGCCGATGATCCTTTAAGTTGTAGCCGGAAAAAACCTCGGACTGAGGCTCTAATCCCTCACTCCGATCCTTTGGTAGTTTTCCTTTTTTTCTTGTGTCCTGTTTTCTATGCATTTTATTGCCGATCTCTAACCTTTAACGCTTCAGGTACCCGAGTTTTCCTCTGAAATACTCTGATCGGCCTATCTCTGGGATTTCCTTGAATCCACCCACCAGCGTCGCCTCTCTGCTCTTTCCCATGACCTTGCCGAGGAAAGGCGTCGGTCTTCTGTCTTGGCTCAGGAGTTGGAACAAGAGAAACTCCGCTTGGCCGAGCTAGAATCACGCTTGTCTGAACTCGAGCAAGAGTTACAACCTTGGAGGGATGGCTCCAATCTTCGTGAGAATAGTGTTGCCCTCTCGGAAGAGATCGTCCGATCCCCCGAGTTCGAGGAAGCCGTGTAAGAAGTCGTGACCGAGTCAAACAACCACCAGACCACCTGGGTCTATAAGCAAATGCGAGGATGGGTCTCTGGGATGCACATGCTCGGTTACAAAAAAAGTATCTATAAACCTGGTGCCGAGCAGCGTTATCTTTATAAGTTCCAATGCATGTTGAACAAGACCTTGAGTCAATTGGCCCCCAAAATTTGGGGAGCTCTCTGTTCTAATTCTCCTCCTCTTTCGGTTTCTTATCTCCGAGCCCTGGCTGCTCCAGAAAGACCTCTATCTCCTCCTGGCACTCCTCCTCCTGAGGATGCTATGAACTGCAAGGGAGTTTGCCCTGAATCCCCTGTTCCCCATGGCTACACCGAATACTGCACTCATTCTGGCTTATATGGATTCTCCGTGGGTTCTCGGGATGGTCAACCAAGGGTAGTTTGCAAAAACCCCCAGTCCCATATTCCCGATGCTACTCGGCCTCCTGACTCTTGATTATCCATGCCACCTTCCTTTTCTTTGTATTCTTGTTTGCTTTGTAACTTCTCTTTCCTTGTGTAATGTCTAAAAAAAGAAACTTTTGTTCTGCTTTCCCTTTTGATTTTATGCATCATTCTCCCTTAAATCTTACCTTATGTATCTGCGTGTTCTACCTTATGTATATGTATTATTTATTTATCATCTATCCCCTCATTCTCCCCCTCTAGAAGCATCGGGTGCAAAGTTCTATACTTGATGCCTGATGTTCTTAATCCTATATAATATTAAATGTTCAAGGATTTTCGATACATACCTTTAGAGTCTCTTGCGATCCTGAAGTTTGACTGTCCGATCCAAATCCATGAGCTCTTCCTCCCTTCTGGCGAGGGTAGTCAACTGACTGCCTGGAATCCTGCATCATTCAGATGCATCTGAAGGTGTCTAGCCTTAGATTCTTTTAAATTTATCTTACGCGATCATCGGATGGTCCTCTCCTGATAAGGTCGTCCATCCGAGAATTTGAAATCTTTAAATTCTTAGGGCCTTTTAATTTCTTCATGCGTTCATCGGATGGTCCTCTTCTTATGAGGACTGCATCCGATGGTTTGAAATCTTAAAACCTTTAATTCTTATTTATGCGTTCATCGGATGGTCCTCTTCTTATGAGGGCGTCCATCCGAGAATTTGAAAACCTTACTTAAATTCTTAAAACCTTTAACTTTTCTTTATGCGTTCACCGGATGGTCCTCTTCTTATGAGGGCATCCATCCGAGGATTTGAAAACCTTAAATTCTTAAAACCTTTAACTCTTCTTTATGTGTTCATCGGATGGTCCTCTTCTTATGAGGGTATCCCTCCGAGGATTTGAAAACCTTAAATTCTTAAAACCTTAACTCTTTTTTATGCGTTCATCGGATGGTCCTCTTCTTATGAGGACATCCATCCGAGGATTTGAAAATCTTAAATTCTTAAAACCTTTAACTCTTCTTTCCGTGTTCATCGGATGGTCCTCTTCTTACGAGGGCATCCATCCGAGGATTTGAAAACCTTAAATTCTTAAAATAACCAAACCGATTTCCTTCATAAAATATCCTTCTTTTGTGGGGCACCATCGTGAGAGTGACCCCGAGGTCCCGACTTCCTATTACAAAGTATTATCCAATACTTAGTAATTTTCTTTCTTAGGGCGTATCCACCATTTGCTCTCCCGCAAAGTATTATCCAATACCTTGCATCTTTTTTGACGTATCCACGCCACCTACCGGCAGACGTATCCACGCTACCAGTTTTAGTGTATCCACACCAAAATCTTTCTTCCTTCCTTAAAAATTCCTGAACCTTAAAGGGGAGGCTTACCTGATTTAGTTTGCTTCCATTATCACCTCCACCCCCTACTTGATGGCTCATTTTCAGAGCTTTCCTCCTCCATGTCCGAGGTGTTGGTCCCTTTCTCCTTTTCCAGTACCTTCTCTAAGGGCGGACCTTTAACCTTTGTTTTCCCTTTGCTCCCTGACCCTTGATGGACTGCCCCTACAGCCCTTCTTGCATCTCGGATGGCCGTTAGCATGCAACTTCTTTCTGTGGTCTGGTTACCTCGGACAGACACCACCCCTTGCTTTGTCGGAAATTTCATCGTCAATAGATAGGGGCAGTTTACCACCCGAGCCAGCGTCAACCAGGGCCTTCCGAGAATGGTGTTGTATGGAGAAGGAGCGTCTATCACTGTAAAATTGCACAATGCTGGGTTTTGTCCCTGTCATCCACCATGGTTACCTTAAGGATAACTACGCTGAGAGGCATCTCGGCCTTCCCTGTGAATCCTGATAACGGTGACACCGGGGGTCTCAGGTTCTGCCTTTCTATTCCCAACTGATTGAAGCAAACAACGAACATTATCTTGACACTGCTGCCGTCATCTATAAAGACCCTTTTTATAGCAAAACCCTCTATCTCCGTTGCTACTACCATCGGGTCTGAGTGCAAAACTTGCGTCAACACTGCATCCTCCTCCGAAAAGGTGATGGTTTCACAGGGGTCTGAAACGTTTTCCTGGCTCATCTCCTGGCGGCACGTACATATTCTGGGCCTTCAATGCTGTCACCGATTAGCAGTTGTCTCCCACCATCCCACTAATGACATTTATCATTTGATTCGGGAGGGGCTCTGGGTCCTAAGCTATCGCTACAATCTGATTTGGAGCTTGGTTTCCGTTGTTGCCATAAGCTTGCTTCCCTCCTTGTATCCGACCCTGGTTCGGATACTGGTTTTCACCATATTGATTCGCCCCTCTCCATATCTTCTTTCCTAATTGTTGTTGTTGCCCTTCTTTCCGCATCCAGGGCGATGCAATCTCTCAGCTGCCCCATTTCTATCAGTTTCTCTATTTCGTTCCTCAGGGTGCGACATTCATCCGTGGTATGCCCATGAGATTTATGGTAAGCACACCACTTCTCTGCATTTTCCTTTGATGGGATCCCTTGAATCGGAGGGGGGTCACCGAATAGGTTCGTGTATACAGCCAATATCTGCGAGCGAGGCTTGATCGGCGGTGTGTAGATCTCTACCCTGGATTTCCCAGTTACCGTGGCTCCTGAATCTCTCTTCCCTGTCTCTGGTGCTTTCTTCTTATCGCATTTTCCCGAGAGAAGGCTATCATTATCTTCCTTCCTCTTGCGGGTTGCATCGTTCACAGCGCAGTATAATTGCACAGCAATCTAGAGTGCATGGAAAGGGCTAGAAATATTCCCATCAGCTTTCGAAACAACGCCTCATCCTTTAGGCCGTTGATGAATCCACTGATGACTGCCTTCTCTTGTTATTGCATGTTCGACACTTGCATACTGCCGTGCATGTACCTTCTATAGTACTCCATAGGTTCTTCCGAGGCTTTCTATTTGGTTGCCAACAACTCGGCCAACAGCTTTCCTGACTTCTTCAACTGGGAAAACTTGTATAACAGGGTTCGGCTGAAATCGTAAAAACTTCTTAAACTTTCCCTCGGAAGAGAGTCAAACCATATCAGACAGTTGCCTCGGAGGTAGCACCCCAGCAACTTGCACCTCAAGTTGTGTGGAATATCTCTAGATACCATCAAGTTTTGATAAGTCCCTACAAACTCTTCTGGATCTGTTTCTCCGTTGTATGTAGGAATCCCCTTCGGCGGTCTCAACTCTTGAGGCCAAGGTTCGGCCAGAATCTCCGAAACCCATGGGGAAGAGGGTCTCGCCCCATTCCTTCCGATCAACTTGTCCAAGCGCGCCTCTAACGAATTTGGATCCGAGAGATATGCAACCTCGCCTCTATAGTATCTATTCTCATTAATTCCTCCTTGATATCCTCCTTAGTATCCTCCTGCTCCAGCCGAAGTCATCGGGTGACTTTGGCCCTGCATTCCTGTTGTCCGATACCCACCTGAGATTCCCACATCATAATACCCTGCAGGTAGCTCATTGGGTAATCTCATCGGGGTGGAGACCAAGAATCCCGGTGTTGCAAACGAAACCGCTGGCAACGCCGGGCCTGGAGGACATGCCCATCCTCCCAGTCTTGCGCTTCCATGCAGATGGTTCGGCTGGAGATTTCCTGTGTCTGCACCGGTCCTTAGAGGTGGAATAGTTGGTGGTACCGTGCTAGAACTGACCAACATCCTTCTCTCTGGCTCCCTCATTCTGTCCAGAGCATCTAAGTCAATCACTGATCTTATGGGCGGAGCAGGTCCCCCTTCCTGCTCTCTACGATGTTGTATCATCCATTGGTGATATAACTCCTTGTGTGCCATCATGAAGTCTAGCGCTGATAGATCCTCACCCCTCTGTCTTGGATTGTTCCGAGCCACCCCGGGCAGCCTCAGATTGTTTTGAACCGTGTTCGTCTGCCTCGGGTCGTTCTGAGCAGTCTCTGTTTGCCCTGCCCCAGGTGGTGCCCCCATACCCAGCTCCAAAGGGTTGTCCTCGACCTCGTCATCTTCTCCCTCTGTGACAGGCACCCCCTCGGGCGGGACTTCAAGTGTGTTTCTTTGTCTCAGTCCTTCGGCTTGCAACTGCGACAGCGTGAGATCATCTTCATTTTGTACCACCTCGTCCGTGTTTGCCAGCGTTGAAGCCGGGGTGGCAGTGGATTTGCGGGGCCGACCGGGTCGGTGTTTTGCAGTATCTGTCATGAAGATCGAAAGTAAGAACCCTCAAAGTCGGATCCCACTGGGCGTTCAAACTGATGCGGGGCAAATCCGCACTAGTAATTGGGTACCTCAGATAGTTGATGTATCTGAGGGCTTGGTGTAGTCGATGGGTGATAAATTATGCAGATTGCTCGCTAATGACTCCTGACTATCTAAGCTCCTTGGCCTCGGATAAGACCTGCTTGGGACCTGTTCTCCCGACGCCTACAAAACAAGCCTCCGGCGCTACCCGAGGGTAGTAGCTCCGGTGTGATGATGAGATTTCGTGTATTGAAAGGAAAGATAAACTATGTATTCAAGAGTTAGAGAACTTACCTGAAATGACTGATTGTGGCGTCCTAGAGCGTCTTGCTCGACCCCTTTTTTCCTGCTGACTCATCATTCTTTTCCTCCTCCTCGCGTATGCGTCACGTGAGTCTGTACCTTCTGTATCTTGCTTGGGATCCTCTCACGTGCCCATGTATCTTCCTAGCAATTTCCTTAAGTAGCTGAGTTATCGCGTCTTTCATGACCGATGACGCATTCTGTATAATCAGGAATGTCATTTATATGGCAACTAAATAATTTTGTTTTGAGAAAGGCAACTAAAAAATATTACGCATGCCCGGGCTGGAATCGGTACGGATACCATGTTTTTTTCTCAATACCATGTACCGTACCAAGTATGTTGGTACATTCATTTTCAAAATCAGTACCAGCCAAATATGTCGGTATGCCAATATGTTGGTAACCAACAAGCTCGGTTGGTATTCGAATATAACGTTTCCGTACCAAGATTATAAAAATGGTAAGAATTTGTGAGAAAAAAATCTCGAACTAAAAATTTGGATGATTAAATCTTATAGTGGTGATTCAAGGTGAATTTTGGTTGCTTAAATCCTACAATTTTCAGCCTTAAATATGAAGTTTGGTTGCTTCCAACTAGTTCAATCTTAAATATGTAGTTCATAATGAAAACTAAAATAAGCTTTATGCAAGAGGAATAGAATGAGTTTTTTAATTTTGAAATCATAGAATGACGTAAAGACTTATTAGTAGTTTGAAGAAGAAGAATATGTGATTAAAAAATTTAATTTGAAGAAGAACACTAGGAAACTTGAAAATGGAAAGAAATTAATGGTAACTAGCAAGGTGTATATTAGTAAATTTCTATATTTCTATATGTTGAAATAAACATCTCCACTTCATTTAGTTTTGAATTTCATAGTTTTTTTTTTAATAATTGAGTATGCTTAAGGGGAAAAAAAGCTTAAAACTTTTAAGAAAGGAATTTTTTATACTTTAAAGTAGGTTAGAATTTTCTACGTGAATTTTTGCAAAACATATTAAAATATGACTTTTATTTTGAATGACACTACACCGCATCGTAATGACATTCTCTGACCAGTAATTAGTGTCCAAATATATATACAATATTTCCACCATTGCCTGCTTGAAGATAACCAGCCTTACTGACCTACGAATTCGTTTAATGCCTTGTGTCATCCAACAAAATCAAAATAATTACTGTCATATTTTCAAATTTGAAAAGAATAAAAAAAATCTTCCAATCTGAAATGCATACTTATCTTTTTAATCTTCACGACTTAATGAATTATGGGATGAAAGAGTTAACCTCTTAGCATGTGGAGTATGATGGTGAAAGATTCAATTTTTCACCATGTCAGGATATATTTCTAAAAGGATGCTTCCACCAAATACAAGTACAGCCAGATTCAAGATACATGATTAATTGATGAATATCAGTCAAATTTCAAAACTCGGAGAGAGAACCACTAAGCACGAGGAGAAAGTTACAACACAACCTTAATTTAACTAAGATCTTCATTTTATAATCATTAATCCAACATTATAAAAATGTTGTTCAAACTAGAGAAACCATTTTCAGACAAAACCAGGAACATGTACAAAAGGCCAGATTATTCTTTTACAATCTTACAGTTGCAACTATGCCACTAAAATTATCTATCATAGGAGATTAATTACATATTTAAATTGTGACTTATAGCAGCAGTATTAACAAATAATTTGAATGAGCTTCTATATAGGATGCAACCTATGAGGGACTTGAACCCACATTTTTGTGCAATGGCACAATGCTCTACCATTTGAGCTAATAGGTTTCACAATGAATAGTTTTTCGTATAAAATAACCCATTACCAAACTCGAAAAAATCACAAACAAATTTAGAAACTACAGAAAAAAAAATCTACTTTTTAGAATTGTATTGGGTTTTCTGTGATCGAGAAAGCTTATTGACTAATCAAACAACTCATTCTTTATTGCAAGTCTGCAACTCTTAATAAAATCAAAGTATTAGATGCTTCTATCATCGATGAACTAATAGTGCTTATAAACAAATAGACCAACATAGAAGATCCATACTCCCAACCTAAATTAAGAACTCTTTCTCTACAGCTAACCAACAGAACTAATATACTTACTGAAATCAGTATAGGAAGAACAATTGGAGAATCACCTGCAAACTTAGCAGTTTCACATTTAGGCTAAACGAGCATGCATATCAGTGATCCCCCACAAGAACAACCTAAAATACCCCTACAAGTATACAATACCAACAAAATATGGCAAAGAAGACATGGAGTTTCTTATACATATACTGGGGCTCAGTTTGTTTAGTAGACTCTTCATTCAGAATCTAACAAAAAGGACAGCTAGAGACTGATCAAACTCGAAGATATAAATCTGCCTAGTAGAGAATCATAGAAATGGCACTTTGTGCTTCTTGCCTGGTAAAATCAAAATTGGCTATTTTTTTATACCTCCCTCTTAGTAACAAATAACATCAGCTCTCTGATATATTTTTCTCCATGTTTTCATATTCTTCTCTATGTTTTAAGAATCAACAGAATCACCTTAGTGCTCAGTCTTCTTATCAAATGTTTCCATGAAGCTCCCATCATCTGAAAACATGTTTATGGTATGGCAGCGGAGACTGGAGAGGCTCCTATCTGCAGCACCTTACTCTTTCCCCATGAAAACCCATCCTACAAGAATTACTTTGAAAGGAAAATGATAATGTATTTGTTTTTATTTGAGGTAAAAAATAATTACTGAAATGGATTTGAATGCAGTTTTGTTTAGTGTCGGTAATAAAAGTGAGATATAAGCATATATAAATAACCAAGCACACAATAGTGAATCTGAAAGACAGGCTGTATATTCACAATGTAGTTAATAAAACAATAGTGAGAGTAATACCTTCTCATTCTGTCTATTGGTATTTGTATTTGTTCTTTCAATCTTCGTTTGTCCCTCTCTGCTTATTTTTAATTGCATGAATATGAGCATGAGCAGGTGCAACCTTATGGGCTGCTGCAGGAACTACCACCTCACCTGCAAAGCCCTAACATTCTTGAACCACCTGTTACCAAAAAAAAAAAAATTTAGTTGGCTGAACATTCCAAAATAGAGTGTTGTATGTATCCTGCGTAACAAATACCTTGTCTAAATTCCTTCCTTCATGAGCTGCTTGCTCTTGGGATCGTTTCAAAGCCTTGAGCCTCCAGCTTGCTCCTCCATCACCTGACTCTTTAGGATACCCACTCCCATTAGCCTTTAAATATAGATTCAGTTCTCTTGGATTGGCCTTAACCTACAATAATACATTACACTGATTAAGTAAAACCTGAACAAACAGTTTTAATGTGTGATGCGCCACAAATCATTAGGGAAAATGCTGGTGGTGCCATTTTAGCCCCCTCAAAAGCAGAACAAATACAAACCAACGGTAGGAATTAGCAAGGCAAACAAGGTCAGAGCAAACATAGAAACATATTTTACAGCAAACAAAATAAACAAATCAGGATTAAATATAAGTATTTTTTTTTTTTTAATGTAAAGTAAATTTTTTTCATTTTCAAAGTGTATTCCACCTAAGAGCAAGTAAATTTCTGTACTGAAGGAGCAGAAAAAGTAGTGATTTTTTTTTTGACCTCCATAGGTTCAGATTGAAATTCCAGTGGATTGTTTAAAGGTTAGGGCACAGCCTTTTCCACAGCATTTTTAAGTCGAAGCATGAAGTCCAAGCTAATAATATACAGCCTTTTATTTAATTTTCTCATGATGAGAACACTGCCTATCATCATATGTAAACATATACAGATATAAAAATCTATAATATATGTTAAACTGATCATATGACATATATGTTAAAATGATCATTCAGGCATTAACAATATTTACCATGATGGATGTCTTCAAGCAGCACAAGGTTTTCCAGCATTATTAACCAGGTGATCCACTGCAAGCAGAGCACAACATCCATATTAGAAAACAAGAAGAAATAAATTAAGAGATAAATGTACTCCTTCCCAGTAGACAATCAGAAGTGGACAAAACATTAACCCATTATGTACCTCATATATTCTTCTAAATTATACAACTAAATATGCACTATTGCCAAACTTATGAGACTCCCATAAAGTCTAATCTTAGAGCAATGTTACCAAAAAAATATTTTTGACCTCCATAGGTTCAGATTGAAATTCCAGTGGATTGTTTAAAGGTTAGGGCACAGCCTTTTCCAAAGCATTTTTAAGTCGAAGCATGAAGTCCCAGCTAATAATATACAGCCTTTTATTTAATTTTCTCATGATGAGAACACTGCCTATCATCATATGTAAACATATACAGATATAAAAATCTATAATATATGTTAAACTGATCATATGACATATATGTTAAAATGATCATTCAGAAATTAACAATATTTACCATGATGGATGTCTTCAAGCAACACAAGGTTTTCCAGCATTATTAACCAGGTGATCCACTGCAAGCAGAGCACAACATCCATATTAGAAAACAAGAAGAAATTAATTAAGAGATAAATGTACTCCTTCCCAGTAGACAATCAGAAGTGGACAAAACATTAACCCATTATGTACCTCATATATTCTCCTAAATTAAACAACTAAATATGCACTATTGCCAAACTTATGAGACTCCCGTAAAGTCTAATCTTAGAGCAATGTTACTAAAACTTTTTACACATGCATTTTGTAAATTATAGTATAACTCTTCAAACTCAAGCCTTGAAAAATATAGTATAACTCTTCAAATTCAGCCTTTATTGGAGCTAATGTTTATGTTGCATTTTTGGATTAATTAGTATATAAATTTACGCATTTTGTTTGATTAGTTGATTATTAGAATCGCTGCCACCTTGGTTCGATTAGTTGAATGGGTACAAAATAAATAATAACATCACAGTTAGTGTACTATTCACCATCAATGGCAGACTCCATAATAGGCCACAGGGTCAACACCACCACTCGAGAACATTGTGAGCAGATTTGCTCAGGAGTGCCACTCCACTCTGATTCGCCACTACAAGGATCCCCGTATTCCAGAACACAATCTCACGCGCACTCTGGTAGCATTTCTTCCCGAATTTCCTCTGACTGACCTGAAAATCTGCTGCCGAATCTGCAGAACTTGCAACTATGCCTGCTAGAGCTGCTGCAGAGTTTTCAAGTCGTGTCCAGGATGCAAGAGAATCACAACATACTTCTAAAGTGCATAATTCGTCTGGTGGCTCAAAGCAGAGATCAAGGATCTCGGAAACATGGAAACTTAAAACCGAGTAGTGATTACATTTCACAAGATTCTGTTAAGAGAAACGTATCAGAAAAGCTCAATTATGTTAAACATTCGAGATTGCACTTTCACAATACTCCACCGAAATTGAACTGTCTAAATATTTACACAAGGAGAATGAAATGATAAATATTTAAACTGTCTAAATATTCCTCACTGAAAAACATGAATACAAAAAGAAATCAAAATTGTTCCGAATTCTTTTGTATAACAGCAAGACATGTTTACCAACATTAAGTAGTAACTACGAGTATATTTTAACTCAAAAAAGTGCAGAGAATGAAATGATAAAAGTTCATAGACTTAGGGAGAACCCAACTCTACAGAATCAACAACAAAATAAGAAACTTAAGAATTTGGCACCAAAAACTACGTATATATAGAGTACATTCCAACACAAACAAGCAATGATATCGGCAAAATTATATTGCAGCATTTTAAGTTTACTTCGTAATGCAGTTGTCGTACTTATTGTCTATTGATATCTACTTGACTGAATATTCATTTTTTTCCTTCTAGAAATTCAAGCTTTAAAATAGGCAGAGAAGTAAAAAAAGATGATATTTACAAATCAGGTTTATATCAATAACTAAGTAGGAATACTGGTTAATAAGATAGGACAGATGACTGGAGCTTTTCACAGTCTCACTATTCTTTTCCCTTAACACCAAAGCAAGTTATTTTTTTGGTCCCCATTGCCCCAAATAGGTGTTTGCCTACTACTACATAGAATACAAAAAAAAAAAGATAAACTCGACTTACCTTCATTTAAAGCTTTTTTAACACAAGATCAATAACATCTCACAAAATGTACAGTATACCCTAGCTTTTCCTGCTCTTCACACTCTTATCTAATCAAAACTAAGGAGTGAGTATAATATGCATGTGGTCATGGGGTTAGGCTTTTTCACTCCGGTTTCAGTAGTGAAATAAATGCTTTTAGAACCTCAAATCTGTAGACTATTCCGATTATTCCGATTTACTTGGAAATGAAGTCTTATAATGGTAAGCCAAAGAATACGAGTTTGCCATTATTTCACTGACATAAAAGTCTTCTATGTTCAACCATGGAAATTGAAAAGAACCATCTATACTGGAATATGTATTATCAAGCAATTATGTATAATGACCCTTGTGCTCCTTATCCCTTATTCACAATGTTCAGCTGCTTACAGTAGTTATTTTTCATGGTCACTCCTTCGACTAAATCTCAAAAATCAGACAGATATGGGTACTGAGACATTTCAAGTGTGTATATAAACTCATAGCAGCAATAAAACAAAAGATAAACATGATACAAAATTGACATGTCTATACCTTATATCTCCTTTTCCTCTTGCAATACGAAGTGAAACCTTCTGTTATGAACTGTGAAAAGTGATCCCTTTCTCGCTCCTGATGCATATAAAATAATGAAACTAAACTCAACATGATAAGCCAAATATACTAAATTCGACGTTTGATATTTCTACGAAATTCGTCTCTACCGAACATGTAGAAGAATCAAATAAGGTTTTGCATGAGGATCTTTAAGACAACACATACCCCAGCTAGCAAGTAAAACAGACCCCGCCTCTCAAAACTATCAAATCATGGACATACTATTGAGTGATCTTAGACTATTGAGTGATCCAATATCCTGAAAATTGCTAAGATCTCATTAGTATGAGATAATATTTGGAGTATAACTTAGCAGCCCCAGACCACACTATCTGAGCAAGTTAAGACCCAAACCACAAGATAAAAATGACAATTACTTTATTATAAGCTCAAGAAATTAGAGGGTAGGGTGCCATTATATAGAATTAAGTTTAGTAGTATCCCACATCGGAATCATCAAACAACCACCATAGAAAATACAAAGCATACTCCAACTATATCGTCAAATCAAAGTAATCTCACATCACCAGAAAGAAGGTATTGCACAACTCAATAAACACAACAGGGTCAAGGAATTCACCTATAATTCAGAATTTAAACCAGCAACATGGTTGAAAATACAGGACAACTTTGTCCCCGGTAGTCTGATTTGTCAAGATCATCTCCCCTGCTGAATCCACCCATCTGCGCACAAAAATTAAGTTGTTAACTTTTGCTGGGGGAGGCACCAAGTCAAGCACCACAACATCTTTTTTAAGAACAACACGGGTTCGGCATAATAGAAGATCCAACCATCAATTAATTTCAAATAACACATCACGAAATAATAATATTCTCAATATATCTACAAACATTTACCTTCCAACAGGATAGACGTAGACAGAGTTTCCCAAAATTTAGTTTTCAATTTTGATGTCACATCATACGTGAAATGCTCGTTTTCAGCATGTCCTGCACTCATTGGTGGATGATGGCTTACCTGTAAACGTAAACAAATCATTTTATAAGTGATATACTTGCATTGCCATTTGTTTGAGAAATGAAATTCCCCCAAGTTCAAACTTCTTCTTTTCAATATTTACATTAGCAATACTTGCAATTCTCAAAATATAAACAGTTATAATACTAAAAAATCAAAAACACTTTGAAAATGATATGATTCACCTGTTCTGAAATGAATGTAATGCCACCATGGTTAGTCAATTCATAAGTCTCCCCTAAAATGGGGTTGAAAGGCTTCCATGTGCGCTGATATGCACAATAGACAGATATAGCCTAGGATGCTGCAACAATGACAAAAATACAAGATACAAACCTCAGTAAAAACAACACATTTCCCCATTTAAGATTATGGACAATATGATAGAAAATGACTCACTTGCATAGACCATACGCATGTAGGGATCTTCACATTCATCTGCTTTATCTAATAGGTGATAGTACTCCCTCAACTGCATAAATATAATGGGTAGTATAGAGAGTGAGCACATTCCTGTGGATAACAGTGAAGGGTAAGGTGTAGCCGAAACAGTAAGTGATACTAATAGCAACCTCTGCCATTTTCTGAAGCATTGTCATTGGCTCAAATATCATGACTGGAAGGGTCACCAACGACGTAATATCCATTCCGATATAGCTCTGCATCATCTTCCAGTACCCCTCTCGTTCCTTCATTCAGTAATGAAGACAGTTTTCAGGATCCAAATAAAAAATACTTTCCATACTAAAAAGAATGTCTGGCTTGCATACAAATATATATAGGAAGCTGTAAGATTGAGCCACAGCAAACACATATGACATCAAAAGCTGACAAACCTCTTCTTTCCATCTCCCTTTCTGTGCTTCCTCTTCCGCATCTTCTTTGCTTCCCTCGGGATTTATAACCTCCAAGCCTTCATGACCTATCACCCTGGAATAAGCAGAGGGGGGTATAAGAAGGATGCAAGTAACACAATTTCCCATAGCCAGTCAAGAAATCACCACTTAGAAACTCACTAATAACTAAAGCTGTATTTTGCAACTAATAAACTCCAAACTAAGACTCAGACTCCCATCTAACCTTTTCATAAACAAAAACTAATGAACTGATATTTACAAACATGCTTTTTTTTTCCAGAAAGAGTTCAAATATCCAAACAAGCAAATCACAAACGTTGACGTATAGCTACGAATCATGAAATACATATATTATTCCGAATCCAACAACCTTAATCAGATCAAACCAGAACATAATTCAAAACCCACATACACAAAGCTCTAAAAATCCAATCTTTCTGCATCAAATATCAAAAAAACTTAAAAATCAAAAGGGGTTCTCTGTATGTATACATACGCATTCCCGAACAAGGAGAGGCCGGAGCTCATGGTGGCAAAGAAGCCGCCTTTGTTCTGATTCTTCTTAGGGCTAGGCATCCTCAAACAAACAAAATCAAGAACCCTAACTTCGATCCACCTTTGTTTTTGCCCAAAATTCAAAATTGAAGCATCCAAGTATGTCATTTGAAGCAGTAAACAAGGATCGATTCGTTTTCACAATCAAAGACAATGAATCTGTCCCAAAGAGCTTAAAAACGATGTTCACTAAACCATTTGTAATCTTCTCAAAGAATGGCTAGCAGACCCACCACAACAAAACGATCAGTATACCTAGCTTCTCGGGCTTTCATCAATTCCATTCGCCTCAATCTGAATGTGCCCAAACCTCGTCCAAATTGAACGTCCGACTATCTCCACTGAGCCCCACCCAGAAACCATCGTCACTCCCCATAGCGCCTAAGAACTGCAGAAGAGGAGCGAAATCAAGCCACCAATCGACCATCAGCCCAATTTTATATGCATCAGGAGCGAGAACGGATCACTTTTCACAGTAGAAGAAAGCAGAATCAAATTTGGGTCTAGGGAAGTAGTAGTAGAATCTTCAACGGACACAGAAGAAAGCAGAGTCAGTTTGGAATTATATACCCCATCAAACGATGTCGTTTCTAAAACGTATGTTTCAAAAAAAAGGAAAAAATCAAGAGGGGGAGAAACGGAGAAACAAACTCAATAACTATTTAAGTTAACTCTAGGATTAAAATTAAATTATTAATGTAATTAAATAATTTAAATAATATTTTAATTATTAAATTAAATAAGGAGTAATTCTTCTGTGAGGCAGCCTCACTCATGAGGCAAGGCCAAATAAAAAAAAATTCATTACTGCCACCTCATCATAACTCACTACCATCTCATCAAATCTCGACGACACGTCATCAAACCTCGGTGCCAGTTCATCAAACATGTCACATCATCAAAACCTTTGTTTCAGTTCATCAAATCTCACCAAAAAAAGTGTTTAATTGGTTCTGCCTCTTGGGTGAGGCTGCCTCATCCAAGAATTGGTCTTAAATAAGTTGGTACGGTAATAACGTGGTATTTAAAATTTAATACAGATACCATCCCAGTATTAAGGTCCTGTTCTCTAGAGATTATTAGAATATTTTTTAGTTCAGATGAGTTCAGATAAACTTTTTTTAGTTCAGATAAAGTTTTTTAAGTTTAGATGAGTTCAGATCATCTTTTTTCAGTTTAGATGAGTTCAGTCCAGTAAACTTATTTAGTTTTCAGATAAGTTAAGTTCAGTAAATTTATTTGTATTTTAGTTCATTTCAGTTTAAATTAGTTCAATATTTTTTTTTTCATGTCAATTCAGTTTTGTTCTGTTCAATATTGTACATTATAATAATTTAAATAATGCTAAAAATATTTTGTGATTTTACTATCATAAGTCGTAGTCGTAAACCCTTGTCTTTTGAGCTTAATTGTTTATATCAATTCAGTTCAATTGTATTTAGTTTAGTTCAGTTTCAATATTTTTATATTTTTTCATGTCAATTCAGTTCTGTTCTGTTCAATATTGTATATTATAATAATTTAAATAATGCTAAATATATTTTGTGATTTTACTATCATGTGTCGTAGTCGTAGTCTACTTTTGAGCTTAATTGTTCATATCAGTTCAGTTCAATTCCATTCCATTCAGTTTAGTTCAGTTTCAATATGATTTGATGAAATTTAGATTAATTTAGTCATACCAATTTTTTTTTTCAAAACATTAATTTCACTTCAGTTCAGTTCAGATCAGTTTAGTTCAACAACAACAATGTTTCAAAAAAAATAGTTTAGTTCAACAACAATATAATTTGATGCAATGAATTAAGGTTAATTTATTCATACTTTTTTTTTCAACGCGTTAATTTTTACTTTGATTCAGTTTAATTTAGTTCATTTCAGCTTAGTTCTGTAAATTATAATTTGAGTAAATTAAGGTTAATTTAGTTATACCAATTATTTTTTCAACACATTAATTTACAATTCAGTTCAATTCATCATAAAATAAACTCAGCCATAATCCATCAGTCTAATTTTATCTACATCAGTTTAATTTAATTCAATTCAGTTTATCTACATCAGTGCAACTCAGTTCAGTATACTATAATATTAATTGTATTATGTTATATTTAGATTAATAAATTTCAAATATTTTGGAATTGATCATATATTTTATTTAGTTTCAATTTAGTTCAGTTCAATTTATCTATATATTTCAATTCAGCTCAATTTTTAAGTTCAAGTGAGTTCAGCTAAAATTTTTAAGTATAAATGAGTTCAGATAAAAAAATTTAAGTTCAGATGAGTTCAGATAAAAATTTTAAGTTCAGATAAACTTTTTTTAGTTCAGATAAATTTTTTTAAGTTCAGATGAGTTCAGATAAGTTCAAATACCGTGAAGAGAACAGGACCTAAGTCATGGTACGATATTACCGTACCAACAATGTCGGTAACCAATTTAATTGGTATTGTTTTGTAATGGTACGATTGGTAAGTTGGTTGGTACGGTAACTTAGTACAAAATTCCAGCCTACCTGTTTTAGTTCAGTTAATTTGAATATATTTATATTATTCCACTTCAGTTAAATATATTTAAATTTATTTCAATTCAGCTCAATAAAATATATTACAATGATATATGATACATTTAAATATTATTTCAATTCAAGTCAGTTAAATTGATTTAAATTATTTCAGTTCAATAAAATTTATTTCAATTTAGTTCATCAAGAAATAAACTGAGCAAAATAGATTTTGCAAACAATATATGCTGAATTACTAAATTTAAGCTACCTAAATCCATTTAAACATGTTAGAGAATATTTGTGTTAAAAATAGCATAAAAAATATTTAGAATATACTGTTTTGGCATAAACAACGTCGTTTATTCCACACATTTTTTAAAGTGAAATCTATTATAGTTCCATTTAGAGAAGAAACTTGTCCCTAGGTTAACATTTTGCAGCAACAAAAGAGAATCACCACAACAAAAGCTTCAAACAGCAGCAACAATCACTTCAAAACTTGACAGCATGAAAAAGTTGTTGTACCACATCAGCATCTTCCCAGGAGGCATCTTCCACAGCCATTTGTTTCCATTGAACCAACCAATGCACCACTTTTACATTGTGTGTGATAATCACTCTTCTCTGCAAAATCTTAATTCTTCATCCACCATGACAGGAGGCGTAGAAGAACCACTATAGTAGAGCCAACAAACTTCTTAAGAAGTGAGACATGGAAAACTGGATGCACTTTGCTTCATGCAGGGAGTTGAAGCTTGTACACGACTACCCCTATCTGTTGTACTTTGAAAGGGCCACAGTACTTAGGAAACAGATTGTCCTGAGCAGTGTTATGCAGGGATGATCATGGGTCGGGTCTAGTGATATCCAAACCTGACTCATTAAAAAATATTAAGACTCAAAATCCGACCCATTAAAAAATAGTACGACTCAAACCCGACCCACACGGATATGAAAAAACTAGATTCGGACCCAAACCTGATGGGTCTGGCGGGCCAAGGATCTTAAATGAGTCCTTAATGGATATTAAAATTTTAAAATGAAAATAATAAAATTCATTATCAATATTTTTACACATGTTTTGTTTTTTGAAAAAAATATTTACTATGCATCTTTAATAAAATAATAATGTAAAGTTGATTGTTTTAGATGGTCAACAATATAACATGGTACAATACAACAATATCATACCTAATAACCACAACAAGAATATAACAAGGCAAATGATCTCTTCAAGAATCGAACACTTCGCTTGCAACACCACTTTTGCAAGTCTTCTAATTCGTGATCAAATTTTATTTTTTTTCAAAATGAATAAAATACCATGTCAATCAATTGTTCATATCATTCCAAGGAACACATGTTCATAATATATTGTTGGGATAGATTCCTATGAGATTTGAAACAAAGATATTGGCGAAGACAAAAGCTCATTCACACATATCAATAATGCGTAAATTAGGAAGTAATTGCATAACCATCTAGTAAAAGTTAATTAGGTGAGCTGAAGGATAAGTGTCCTTTATTTTTGGAGAGGAATTGGAACAAACGTCGTGGTAAATGAGGTTCTCGAATTGCTTGAACAATGTTCAAACCAATCTCAAAACTTTCTGGTTTGTGGTAAGAGAGGGAATCTGAGGGATAAAATTCGAATTGGTTTACTTATTATTTGTATTTCAGTATATATGTTATAATATTATCACTTTATGGGTCTTGGGTCGGGTCTGGGTTCTAATATTTAAGATCCGGACCCAGATCCATTTAATAAATATGGGAACCAAACACCGACCCAAATCCGACCCGATGGGTCTAAAAAAATGGGATCCAAACCCAACCCGATGGGTCTAAACCCGCAGGGTCTGGATCGGGTCCTGGAACCATGATCATCCCTAGTGTTATGTAGTGAGTTCTTTCTGGGTCTATTGACTCATAACATCACCCAATCACCAACTTAAAAACTCCTCTCCACCCTCTTTTGATTAGCATAGAATTTCATTCTTTCTTGAACTTTTTTCAAGTGGACTTGCAGTTTCCGTTGGATGATACCCCTTTCTTTGATCATATCAGCTGCAACTGGGACAAATGAGTCAATCTGAAACCCAAGGGTAAGTGAAGTGGCTTAACACCATATAGAGCTTCACGTGGGGACATATTAATGCTAAACTGATGGCAAGTATTGTACCATTTTTCTGTACCAACTGCTAGGATGCTCACCACAAAAGCCTGATAATTCTCAAAAACTTGGTTAACCCTTTCGGTTTGACATAAGTTTATGGATAGTATGCAGTAGTAAACTTTAGTTGCACCCCTCCCCCCCCCCCCCCCCCCCCCCCCCACTTTCTCAAACAACTCCTTCAAAAAATTACTAGTAAAAACCATGTCCATGTCACTAATGATTGAATATGGTGCATCATGTAATATGAAAATCTCATCCAAAAATAGTTGAGTTACTTGTTTAACAGTGAAAGGGTGTGACAGAGGAAGGAAATGGCCATATTTGGTGAGTATGTCAACCACCACTAGAACTGTGTTATATTCTTGAGATAAAGGCAGCTTCTCTACAAAAATCCATGGAAATTTGACTCCAGGACTGAGAAGGAATAGGTAATGGTTGCAGCAGACTTGGATAATGACAGTGTTCTACTTTGTTTTCTAACAAACTTCACAAGCTTAGATGAAAGAAATAATGTCTCTTGATTACAAACCAAGTGAATAATGCCAATGTTCTATTGATGCTGGCATTCTGCCCGAGTGACCTCCAATAGCAGAAAAATGGAGGGTAGTGAGGATATCTTTTCTAACTTCATTAGTACTAGCAACATAAATTCATAAGTATATAGTACATATATACAACATAAATATATATATATATATATGTATTAGTACTACCAATATATGTACAACATAAATATAAATGTATTAGTACTACAACAATATATACATCACAAATATATATATGTATTAGTACTACCAACATGTATATAACATTTTATATGGTTGCATTGAGAATTTGAGTATGTAGATGAGAGAGATATACTATTTAATTGAAATTTTTAGTTGAGTTGGGTGAGGGAAAAATATGCTCTAATAGCCGGATTTGCCAATGTGTTGCATAATTGAGCACCTTTAAATTTGATTTGGTTTCTCGAGGAGTTGTCTATATACTCTTGATACAAGAAATAGAATACGGAAATTTACCCGTTCGTGTTCTTCTGAGCATACATTAAAATTAGGGTTCTAATATTCCAAGGGTATTAAATTTGTAGGCTTTTATGTGGATGACTCAGAAGTTACACTGAATGTATGATTGGGAAATTCTTCTTGCTGATCACTGTAAACCTGAATGGTTTACCAAAACCATGCCCAGAGGTGGGTGAAAAGGAAAGGACCTAACGCAATGAACTACGCATCAGTGATGAGCTTAAAATGACAAGAGCCGACTGTTCAGATGGTGGCACATTAAGAAGACGGAGTCACATATTCTTCAGTTCATTTCCAATACTCATCAAGAGTTTGCTACTAAGGATGTAGGTAAATCGTCTGGCTTGTTTACGGGACTGGCTATAAACAAGCCAGGCTATTTACACTCGTAACATTATATGCATCTACTGTTTAGAGAAGAAAAAGAGTGAATGTTTGATTCACAGTTCAAGCACAGATTTTGGATCAGGAATTTAGTAAAGACGGAAAGATTGAATTTATTTCCAAAACAGAAATACTGTTCACTTTGAAGGGATGCGAAGCCAGGACTACGTTCTTATAACTAAAAACAAGTCAACAAGACATGCCAACCATCTGAGGGCAATAAGTTAGCAACTCAAATGGTAAAAATCATGTAAAGGCATCAATCTGAGGCTGCATCAGGAATCCGCCTTGATAAAGGCATGACTGAACTTTTTTACTGTGTACTTAGCAAGGTTAGAATCACTAGTCAATGAAAAGACTCTAAAGTTGTGCTATGAACAAAGACGATAAACTCAGCAGCAATCAAGAAGTAAACTGTGGAAATCAAACAACGCGATGCAGAAGCAACTAATAAAAGGTAGATGTCACAGAATTTCCGCCAACACATAAGTTATAAAATATCAAAGTTTCATAGGCAGGGAAAGTTAATACAATCCGCCAACACACAAGTTATACAATATCAAAGTTTCATAGGCAAGAAGCTAGCTAAGTCATTCCGAGAAATTTAAATGGCCAGAGGACTCCGGCGATGACTCTCTTCGTACTCACTGCTTCAACCTAAAAACAATAATTTTAGAAAAGAGTCTAAGTATGAGGTGATAATAAAAAACCATGTATTCACGAGGGGCATACAATCATATTTCTTTCAGTAATCCATAAAACACACGAGGAAGACTCTGTTTGATTCGACCATGGTACATATAACATAAAACATGTGTTCACAACTTGCAAGCTTAAAGAAGATGGTACCTAAGCAAGGCGGTGGCAAGATTATCCCATTAAATACTTCTTCTGCTTGGCCCTCTCCGATTGATAGGGTGTCCATCCGTCATCCCAGCCGGAACTGGATCGCTGCTTTTCTGGTCCCAGTCCACAGCTGTTGCAGGAAAAACAAAAGAATCACAAACCACAAACACTGATACAAAACCTCAAGAAAAACACAACAATCACAAACCACAAACATTGATACAAAATCACAGCTGTTGCAAGAAAAACACAACAATCACAAACCACGAACAATGATACAAAACCACAGCTGTTGCAAGGATAACACAACAATCACAAACCACAAACATTGATACAAAACCACAGCGCAAAGCAAAAACTTACTACACGCAGACTCCAGCATCCCGCCTTTTCTTAGCTATATCTTGAAACGATGTTTTCATCAACTCCCTTTTAGTTCTCGAAACCCTGTCCGCACACGAACACTGAAGATTGGGAGGATTGATTTCTTCTTTGCCCTTCGCCAGAGCAAGGCTATCCATACGACCTTCCAGAGACTTCCCGCCTGCAACCAATTCACAAAATTAATAGTCAATTTTGACAGAGAATTAATCAACAATCCCCCAAATAGAGGTCCAAACTTTCAATTTCAACAAACGGATAGAATCAAAACCACAGCCGTAGATAGAGATGATATCGAATCGGAATGGTGGCAAAGCTTACCTGAAGCAGTAGTCGCCATGATCAAAAGTGGCAGAGGCTGTTTTCGGTTCTAAAGGGATTACGATGCTCTGCTTCTTTTGACAATTGATTTTGGGGTTTGGGTAGGAAATTGGAAGGGTGGTGACCTGGTTTTTATAGCCACCTACATCCACCATACTGTTGTGATTTCAATTTATAGTTAATGGCATTTTGGTAATTTCGCTATAGTCAAAAGGTCAACTGACCAGAACGTTAAACCGGTCTAACCGGATGAGTCGGGTTAATTAGTAGGATTTCCTATATGTCTCAGCTGGGAATTGGAAAGGGGGATCGATCATTTTTGTAATCATTCTGATACTTTGTTACTCAATTTCACCGCTCCGGCGGGTAAAGTTACTGTTCAGTTCGGAATTACGAATCGGGTTCACAACAATTGGTATCAGAGCAGATCGGTGCTCGGACGGGATAATGGCGGAGACTCGCAACAGGCAGTTGGAGTGTAGGCTCAACGATTTGGAAGGATCTCTAAAATCGCTGCAACAGGAAGTGACCACGAACCGCTCTGAGTTCGGTACCCTCGCGGCGGAGCTCCGAGCTGGTAACGCTGCAACTCAGTCAGCACTAGAGAAGAGGATCCAGGAGAATCAAGCTGTGAACGATCGCAACCAAGCGGTGAATGAGCGCGCGAACGGGGAACTCAAGGAGATGCTCGCGAGGTTAATTCGATTGAGGGAGAAGTCACCTGTGAAGGAGTTCGGTGAATCAAGCAACCAGATTGAGCTGGAGATTGAGCAGAACGAGATCGGAGCTGAGGAGCTTAGCAAGACCGAGTGGGAGAAAAGTCAGCGCTCGAAACCTCCAGTAATGGTGAGCCCTATTGTTAATGATGAACGCGTTCCTTTTGTCCGTAATAATCGTGTTGTGCATCCTAGGGCTAGGGTAAACAATTATGATGAAATGAACAATGGACATAGGAGGATTGCTAGAATGCAACCTAGGCTTGAACTAGTTCCATTTGGGGGGGATAATCCTTTAGAATGGTTGCAGAAGTGTGAGAAATTTTTCAGATATTTTGATGTTGCTGATTATGAGAGAGTAGAGATGGTTGAACTGTATCTGGAGGGTAAAGCAGAAATATGGTATGCTTCTGAGTTTAGCATCAATATACCTGAGACTTGGGGGGATTTCAAAGTAGCTCTACTGCAGAGATTTGGAGTCAAAGGAGGGGATGATTTGATTGAGGAATTCAACAAGTTGTATCAGAAAAATGGGGTAGAGGAATACATAGAACAGTTTGAGGTGCTGAAGGCCATGGTGATGTGTTTGAACCCCTATCAGTCAGACTCTTATTACCTTTCAAGTTTCTTGAGTGGATTGAGGAGTGACTTAAAGTTAGCTGTTAAGTCTCAGAGGCCTAAGAATCTGCATGATACTATGGAGCTGGCAGTGCTACAGGAGAAGCATTTGGAGGGATTGTATAAGAAACATAAGGCAGTGGGACAAGGGGCTGTTGGTGCTAGTTATGGCAGAAAAGAAACTCAGAACTATCCATGGAGGAATAATAATGAAGAGAAGAAGGTTCAACCAGGGTTTAAAAAGATTTCACCACAGGAACAGCAACGCAGAAAGGAGAACCAACTTTGCTATAAGTGTGGGGATAAGTACCATCCAGGACACATTTGCAAGTATAGGCAAATACATTATATCTCTAATGTGGAAGAAGGAAAACCACAGGACATCATAGTAGTGGAGGATGATTTTGAGAGTCTGAAGCAGTTGGAAGGATTGGAGGATGAGGTGGAAATATTGAAGAGAGAGCCTGAGATGATGACCTTGAAGTGTATTGGGAGAGACTCTTCAGAAACTGCTGAGGCTGAAACTTTGCATCTCACAGGGAACTTGAAGAATTACACTGTGGATATACTTTTGGATACTGGGAGCACGAATAGCTTTATTAGTCCCAGGTTGGCTAAAGGATTGGGACTGCAGGAGGAATTTACCAGACCATTTAAGGTGAAGATTGCTGATGGGAGTATGGTAGGAGGAATTTCTAGATGTCCTGGAGTGAGATGGAGTGTGCAAGATCACCAGTTTGTGTTTTCATTGAGTGTGATGGATTTAGGGGGTCTTGACATGATTTTGGGGGTAGATTGGATGAAATGGTACAACCCGATTTCATTTGATTTTATGACTAATGAGGTGAACCTCACTAGTCAATATACTGGAGAGAAATGGTGGTTGAAGGGTAATGGAAACCATAGGCTGAGGTTCAATTTGATGAGAGGAGTTGAGGCCAAGGAGCTCACTGAGTTTAGAAAGAGAAGAAACCTTGAGGATTTTATGGAGACTTATTTTTTACAAGAGGATGAAGAGAGGGTGGTCAGTGAATGCAAAGGACCTTGATAGCCCCTAGATATACTCTTATTTTGTAGCATTTGAGAGCTGTTTTAGATAATATTTTGTGTAATTATATTAGACTTTTGGACCGAATCATTCATAGTGGTTTGAAATTGAAGACGTGCATTTCGATCTTGAATTGCACTTGCGATGGATTTGAATGATTTGAAGACCTTCTATGACCGTCCTGACCGCGTTTGATACATTGAAGAACCGGTCGTAGAAGTGGCGTGAAGGCACACTCTCGCGGGCCGCGAACCCTAGGTCGCGAACCGCGAGGGTGTGTGTTGCTGTTTTGACCATGCCAAGTTTCGCGCGGGCCGCGAAACTCCGTTCGCGAGCCGCGAGGACCGACCAGCACGAGGACCATGCCGAGACCGAGGCGCGCGGACCATGCCGAGACGGGCGCGCGGACCACGCCGAGACACAGGCGCGCGCGAGACTCCGGTCGCGGACCACGCCGAGACACGGGCGCGCGCGCGCGGGCGCGAGACTCCGGTCGCGGACTACGCCGAGACACGGGCGCGCGGGGCGCGAATCCTCGGCCGCGAGCCGCGAGAACCAGGCTCGCGGTCCGCGAAGGATCCCGCGCGACCCGCGAAGTTGCCTGCAACTTGCATTTTGTTTAGCTTTAATTTTAATTATTTTGGACTATAAATAGAACTTATCCTCATTGTTTGAGGGATCGGATTTTTACAGAGGAAACTCCATTTTCCTTCACTTTTCTTTCCATTTTGATCTTTGAATTCACTATGGTTTGTTGTATTAATTATGGTTATGATTATCTAATTATGGTTGTAGGCTAAAACCCTTCTTGGATATATGTGATTGGACTTTTTGTTATGGATTGAGAACATGATTTATGAAGCTTAGGAATGGTGATTTGCTCTTGAATGATCATAATTTATATGTGTGTTTGATGCTTGAAATGATTAGGAATGATTTCCTAGTGATAGATAGGTGTTGGATATGTGTTAGATATTGCTTTTCCATGGTTAGAATGTTATCATTCTTTCTATGTAGGAGTAGTAAATTAGGGATTGAATGCATGTTGTTATCAATTGTATTTGTTCTTAAGATCATTCATTAGCATTGTACCTATGTCAAGTTTGTTATCAAATTGCATGGGTAGGATTGAGAAACATCTAATTAGAATTAATATTGATTCAATTGAACTAGTTGTTATCATCTAGTAAAGTTGTCAATTGAAGTTGTGAAGATGCTTTCATTTTTCATAACTATGGTTAAAGATAGTTTCTCACTAATGTTCACCATTCTCAAAGCAATCATGATAAAGTTTGAGGAAAATCTCATAATAAGAAGTCACCAATCTCATATGTCCAAGTTTCTTATTCTCTTAGTTAAATCTCTAGTTAGGATAATCTTATAGTAAAGTAGTTGTGGCTTGAAAGTTCTAGTAGTTTTAATTAGTAGTGTCTTAAACAAAAACTCAACTCAAACCCCCCCTTGTTTACATTGCTTTTATATATGTATATTTATATATACACTACAAAATATACATAGAAATAACCTTTTCCCTGTGGAACGAACCTTACTTGCCATTGTACACTTAATAGTGTAGAAAGGTAGTAAGTGATCTAAAAATGTATATTTGAGAGGTACGGCGACGACCTCCCAAATTTTGGCGCCGCTGCCGGGGAACAAGGCGTATTTTTATGTATATATTGTAGTTTAATTCTAATCTATCTTTCTTTTTAGGATCTATTTTGGTTTGGAACCCTATTGCTCTAGCTCTTGGTGCATGGTTCTTACACGATCCTCGAACCAAGACCCTTTGCAATACGATTCCGAACTAGTAAGAAGTCTCCGCCAACTTAGGAGGCAAGTGCAAGAGTCACTAGCATCTAATCCTTTCTCCCTTGAAAGTGAATCACTACCTTTCAACATGGCGGACGATGAAGAGGATACCGGCCAAAACCCTCCCCGAAACCAATTCTACAACCCTTTCCAAAACCCTAACCCTTCTCCTACCAACATTTCTATGAGAGAGTACATGTCCCCCAACTATGAGCAACAACAATCGAGCATTGTTTACCCGAACTCTCAATACGAAATCAAGACGGGAGTGATAAATTTGCTTCCAACTTTCCATGGTAGAGAAGTGGATGATCCGAATGACTTCCTTGAGGCTTTTCATAGGGTGTGTAGTAGTTTGAAACCCTCCGAGATGAGTGTGGATGAGTTCAAGTTGAAAACCTTCACTTTCACCTTGAAGGACAAGGCCGCTAAATGGTTAAGCCGTTTACCTTCATCATCAATCACTACATGGCCACAATTGAAGAAAAAGTTCCTTGACAAGTACTTTCCTCCCTCTAAGTCCTCGGTCTTGATACAAGCCATTAGCAACATCACTCAAGACGATGATGAGACCTTGTATGAGTATTGGGAAAGGTTCCAAACTCTCCTTTCAAGTTGCCCGTACCATAGCTTCACCGAACCTCAATTGGTTTGTTTCTATTACAATGGTTTGAATGATAGAGAAACCGAGTCGATGAATAGGACTTGTTATGGTTCCATTGGTAACCTTGGTTCATCCGATGCCATGATGCTATTTGAGAAACTAGCCGAGGGGTGCAAACCAAAGAGAGACCGGAGACTACGAGTGGGTAACTCCGGTGGAAGCAATGACGGAACTCGTCAAGAGATCAAGGAGCTTACGGCATTAATGAAGGGTTTCATGATGGGAAATAGCTCCGGAGGGAACCAACCAAGGCAACAAGTGATGACGTGTGGGATTTGTGCTTCGAACCATCTCACCGAATCTTGTCCTCAAGCAAACGAGGATTATAACGAAGAAGTCAATGCCATGGGGGTCTATGGAGGAAACCAAGGTTTTAGAGGCGATCAAGGAGGAAACCAAGGTCTTAGGGGCTACCAAGGAGGACGAGGCTACCAAAGTGGTAGGGGTTTTCAAGGTGGACAAGGCCAAGGTGGTGATAGGGGTAACCAAAGGAAGTATGATCCTTTTGCTCAACACTACAACCCCGGAACTAGAGATCACCCCAACTTTCGGTGGAGAGATGAACCGACGGGACAACAAGGCCAACAAGGTGGCTACCAAGGGGGTTATCAAGGTCAAGGTGGTCAATCTTTTGATAGACAAAGGGGGCAAAATGATCAAGGGTACCAAGGGGACCAAGGTTACCAAAACCAAGGGTACCAAGATTATGGCTATCAAGGGTACCAAGATCATCAAAACCCTCAATATCACCCTCAACCACAACAATACCAAAGGAACCAAGGTCAAGGCCGTTTCAATAACCGTGCTCCTCAAAATGCTCATCCGAGATTGGAAGATAAATCCCACAATCAAGGTGAAAGCTCGGACCAATTCCCCCAAGATGCTCGACTCAAAAGCATTGAGGTGCAAATGAGTCAAATGGCCACGATTTTGGGAAAGTTAGAAGCACAAAACTCCGGGAAACTACCCGCACAAACGGAGTTGAATCCAAGGCCTCATGCGAGTGCCATGACTTTGAGAAGTGGTAAACAAGCTCTTGAACCCGAGGTGGTTGTGAAAAAGGCACCCAAGAGAGGCCTTGTGAAGAAGAGTTTAGCCAATGACGAAATTGAGGCGACCTTGGCCGACGAAGAAGTTATTCTTGAGGAGCTAGCCAAAGAAAAAGGTGAGGCCGAGGTTGAGAATGAGAAAGAACTTATTGATGAGGAACATGTAGAGACATCCTCTCATGTTGAACCAATGTCACCTCCATTCTCACCTCTTCACAAGAAAACTAGGGTGGACACTACCTTTGATGTGGAAGCACCATTTCCCGAAGCCTTGAAGCATACTCGAAAAAAGGAGATGGACAAAGAAGCTTTCGAAGTCCTTCGAAAGTGTGAGGTAAACATTCCTTTGCTCGATGCTATTGATCAAGTTCCTAGATATTCTAAGTTCTTGAAGGAATTATGTGTGAACCATCGTCAACAAAGATCTAAGCATGTTAAAAATGAAAAAATCAATGAACATGTGTCAGCTTTGTTTCAAGATAAAATGCCTACTAAATGTAGTGATCCGGGCATGTTTACAATTCCTTGTATCTTAGGGAACACTTACTTTCCTAGAGCCATGCTAGATCTAGGTGCATCCATAAATGTCATTCCATATGCATTGTATGAATCGTTGAATCTTGGCACTTTGCATAAAACCGGCGTGGTGATCCAACTTGCCGACCGCTCTAATGCATACCCTAAGGGTATTGTTGAAGATGTCTTGGTGAAAGTCGACAAGTTGGTGTTCCCGGCCGATTTTTACGTTCTTGACATGGAACATGATAAATTTGCTACCCCTATCTTGTTAGGGCGTCCATTTTTGAAAACGTCAAGAACTATCATAGATGTGCATAGTGGTAGGCTTACCATGGAATTCGATGGGGATAAAATAGAATTCAACATTTATGGTGCAATGAAATACAATGATGAAGAAACTTCTTGCAATGCTATTGATGTGATTGAGCCTTATGTGCAAAAAGTTTATGAAAATGATATTGTTGATCCCTTGTTAAATGCTTTAGCCAATAGTTTACACACAAGTAATGTTCATACATATGCTTTGAGTGCTAACTTGAAGGAAAGCATTTTTGAGCTAGATACTTTTGAGGAACTTTCTCTTGATGCACCAATTTTAGACCTCGAGGTATTGAAGAGCTCGGGCAACCGACCATCTTTCAATAAACCTCTGGTAGTGGAGTTGAAACCACTACCCGAGAATCTAAAATATGCATTCCTTGGTGGTGGCGAGAAATTGCCGGTGATCATCTCCAACAAGCTCACCAAGGAACAAGAGGAAAGGTTGATGAAAGTGCTCCAAGATCATAAGGAGGCCATTGGGTGGACCATTGCCGACATCAAAGGTATGAGTCCAAGTACTTGCATGCACCGTATACTATTGGAGGATGATGCTAAACCCGTCCGACAACCTCAAAGGCGGTTGAACCCTCCAATGATGGAGGTAGTAAAAGCCGAGGTGCTTAAATTGTTGGACGCGGGAATGATCTATCCAATCTCTGATAGTAAGTGGGTAAGCCCAACGCAAGTAGTGCCAAAGAAAACCGGAGTGACCGTAGTGGAGAATAGCCATGGCGAATTGATTCCCACTCGTGTCCAAAATGGATGGCGTGTTTGCATTGATTACCGAAGGTTAAATGCGGTAACAAGGAAAGACCATTTCCCTTTGCCATTTATTGATCAAATGCTTAACCGGCTTGCAGGCCACTCTTTCTATTGTTTTCTTGATGGCTATTCAGGGTACTTTCAGGTTGCCATTGCACCAGAGGATCAAGAAAAGACAACCTTCACATGTCCCTTTGGCACCTTTGCATATCGACGCATGCCTTTTGGCCTTTGCAATGCGCCGGCCACATTCCAAAGGTGTATGGTTAGCATTTTTTCAGAATATCTTGAGAAGTTTGTAGAGGTTTTCATGGATGACTTTACTGTTCATGGAAACTCTTTTGACAATTGCTTAATTCATTTGTCATTAGTCCTAAAAACTTGCATTGATAAAAACCTTGTGCTTAATTCTGAAAAATGTCATTTTATGGTAGAAAAGGGCATTGTGTTAGGTCATGAAGTGTCATCTAAGGGTATTGAAGTAGACAAAGCAAAAATTGATATCATCCAATCTCTCCCTTACCCTACTTGTGTGCGTGATGTGAGGTCCTTTCTTGGCCACGCGGGTTTCTACCGCCGTTTCATAAAAGACTTTTCAAAAATTTCTTCCCCTTTATGTAGATTGTTGCAAAAGGATGTGGAATTTGTGGTAGATGAAGGTTGTAAAAGGGCATTTGATTGTTTAAAGTCTATGCTAGTGTCGGCCCCTATTATACAACCTCCAAATTGGTCCCTCCCATTTGAGATCATGTGTGATGCAAGTGACTACGCCGTTGGTGCGGTGCTAGGTCAAAGGGTGGGGAAAATTCCCCACGCCATCTATTATGCATCCATGACTCTCAATGATGCTCAAAGGAACTATACCACTACTGAAAAGGAATTGCTAGCGGTAGTCTTTTCCTTAGAAAAGTTTAGGCCATATTTGCTTGGTACAAAAATTATTGTTTTCACTGACCATGCAGCTCTTCGTTACTTGATGACGAAGAAAGAAGCAAAGCCTAGGTTACTCCGATGGATTCTACTCTTGAGTGAATTCGATTTGGAGGTCAAGGACAAGAAAGGAGCTGAAAATCTAGTGGCCGACCATTTGAGCCGATTGGTGCCCAATGAGGAGTTTGGGACCAAGGCATTGAAGGAGCATCTTCACGAAGAATTCCCCGACGAGCAATTGTTTGCTCTTGGTGTTTCTCTTCCATGGTATGCCAACATTGTGAATTTCCTTGTCACAAGTAAGTACCCTTCTCACTTCACGAAAGCACAAAAGGATAAGCTAAAGCATGATGCTAGGTTTTATGTGTGGGATGACCCCTATGTATGGAAACATTGTGCCGACCAAGTGATTAGGAGATGCATTCCTAATAATGAAACAAATTCAATCCTTGCTTTTTGCCATTCCCTGCCACAAAAACGACGTTTTTCGCGGTCCGCGGCTTGGTCGCGCGGACCGCGACACTGTGCACGCGGTCCGCGGTTTCATCGCGCGGACCGCGACGTTTTCCCGAGCGCGGCACGCGATTTCATCGCGCGCGCCGCGCCGAGCTTCAGCGGACGCGCGGCCCGCGCGCGCCGCGACGTTATCTCGCGTTCCGCGACGGAAACCGCGCGACCCGCGAAAAAACAGGGGATTTCCAGGAAATCCCTGGAACAAAAATGCCAATTTTCGCAGCCCGCGACTTGATCGCGCGGACCGCGAAACTATGCTCGCGGTCCGCGGTTTCATCGCGCGGACCGCGCCGAGGTTTGCCGAGGATTTGCGCGCGGTGCGCGATTTCATCGCGCGCACCGCGCCGAGGTCCAGTTCGCGCAACCCGCGACGGAGCGCGCGCAACCCGCGACGGGATTCCGCGCACCGCGCCGAGTTTTTGCGCGCACGCCTCAACGGTCTTCAGCGCGCGGCCCGCGAAGAAGCCCGCGCGACCCGCGAAACCATGCCGAGTTTTCTGAAAATCCCTGGAACAAATTGGACCATTTTCGCGGCCCGCGAAGACGGGGCGCGGCCCGCGAAGGTACTTCGCGACCCGCCAAGTATAGCTCGCGACCCGCGAGAAAACACGGGCACTACTTCATCTTTTCTCCTTCTTTCTTTTTCTTCTTCTTTTCTCCTTCTTTTCTCCCGACCCCAAAAGCCCTTTTCCGGCCACCTTCTCAATTTTCCATTCCGGCGAGTTTTGAACCGATTTCTTCCACCCAAATCAATCCCCCAAGCTTTCCCAACAAAACCCACCAAAAATCCCAATCCAAAACACCATCTTTTACCCACATTGCCGAATTCTCACCGGAAAGTTCTTCACTCCGATTCGCCGGCCTCCGGCGACTTTTGTTCCAAACCAACTACCCAAAAACCTTCCCTCCACCATCCTTAACCTTTTCCCAATCCCAAATTCCAAATTCCAACTCCCAATCAAATACCCCCAAATCTTATGAACCCTAATTTTTGGATTCTTTGATTTGGTGGTGTTTTGATCAAATTGATGATATACTTAAGCTACATTGCATCCTAAGGCTTCAATTGACGGTACCCTACTGAATTTATTTCAATTTTGGGTGATTTAGGGCTTGCCGCCAATAGGTTTTCATTGAAATTTCAAAGGCTTGCCGCCTTTAGTTATAAACTGAGCTATTTGATTAGGGGCTTGCCGCCTTATAGCTAGTATAGTTGTGCTGGACTGTTGTTGAATAGATTGTGATAATGGCACCGAGGAAAAGGTCACGCCGAGGAGAGGCCTCTAGTTCGCATGATCCTGTGGTTCCCGAATCCCCACCTCGCCAACCTAGTCCTTCCCCTGCAGAAAACCTGCCCCCTATAGACCTTATGGGACTGCAAGGTTTAGATGAGGATGCCCAACAACGGTGGAGAAAGTTGATTGGGAATGGGAAGCGAACAATCATGGAGACGAAGTTCTTGTCCTCTGAGCTACTTCAGGAGCTGGGTTTGCAGCAACCAGTTCTATTTTTATTGGATCGCGTTGGCATGAGAGGATTCATTGATCGGTCGGCACCGACCTATACCCGCTATACATTTGAGTTCTTATCCACTCTAGCCAAGCACTATGACGAGGACCATGACATGCATTACATCACCTTCAGGTTGAATGATGTGGACCGCCGGATGACCTATGATGAGATCCAAGATGCTTTTGGGTTCCAATATGCAGGGGGATACAAGAATCCAAAAGAAACTAACCCGGACGGATTTGATCTAACTTACTTTTGGAATTGCTTGTCTGGATTTCCCAACATCACAGGCACTACGAAGAATAACCACATCATACATCCAGCTGTTCGTATGGTGCACAAGCTCCTAGTGATGACGATCTTCTGCCAAGGAGAGTTGACACACATTACTAGGGAGCAGGTCCAATGCCTTTGGACCATGTGCTGGGGACCAGAACACCCTTGTTGGGTGGACCTTTTTGTGCAGAAATGTCTGGAGGCCTCTGAGAAGACCAAGGGAAAGATACCACAGGGGGGTATGATTTCACTTCTGGCAGCTTATCTGAACATCCACCTACCTCCAGACATTCAGGCAATAGGCAAGACAGCCGAGAGAGCTCACCAGTTTTACTCCATTGCTTCTTTGGAGTTCACTAATGTCTTGGCCATGCACAAATATCCTCCTCCTAGATTCATTTGGCTAGTAGCCAAGAATCAGCACATGTACCTGCCGAATCCAGAGGCTGTACAACTGACTGGGCGCACCCGCATAGAGGATCTCACCTTGCCAACCCAGATCACAGTTCCTGCACCTACCATTGCCCTTGCCAGGCTAGAGGCACCTTCGGAGCATGGAGAGCAGTACACTCCTCCACATCATGAGGCTCAGTATGTCACTCAGCAGCAGTTTCAAGCGTATACTGAGAGGTACGAGGATGATATGGCAGTGATGTTCGCCATGATGGCATCCATGCACCCACAGGGACCAGGAGCATTTGACTATGAGGGCCATCGCAGATCGCGAGCTCAGCGCCGTCGCGACGGCTCCGGTCCCTCGCAGTGAGTCTACCCTATACCTTTTCCTTTCACTATGGTATTCATTCATATATTTAAACATTGAGGGCAATGTTTAGACTAAGTGTGGGGGAGAGGTGTAGGAATTTTGTTACTACTTTTGTTGCTGCTTTTGTTGCTGTTTTTGCTGCTATTTTTATTACTGTATTCCTTTAAAAAAAAAAAAAAAAAAAAAAAAAACAGCCCGGATGGTCCCAAAAATACTAGAGGATCAGGTAAAAATGAGAGGCATGCCCGGATGGTTCCAAAAATACGAGAGAATCAGGCAAAAATGAGAGGTAAAAAAAAAAAAAAAAAAAAAAACATTTTCTTTTATCTTGTTTAAATATGTAAGCTCTCAAATGTTATATGCTTAATTATTTAGAATATACACTTGAATCTTAATCGTTCTTTCTCGAGGACGAGAAAGGTTCAAGTGTGGGGGATTTTGATAGCCCCTAGATATACTCTTATTTTGTAGCATTTGAGAGCTGTTTTAGATAGTATTTTGTGTAATTATATTAGACTTTTGGACCGAATCATTCATAGTGGTTTGAAATTGAAGACGTGCATTTCGATCTTGAATTGCACTTGCGATGGATTTGAATGATTTGAAGACCTTCTATGACCGTCCTGACCGCGTTTGATACATTGAAGAACCGGTCGTAGAAGTGGCGTGAAGGCACACTCTCGCGGGCCGCGAACCCTAGGTCGCGAACCGCGAGGGTGTGTGTTGCTGTTTTGACCATGCCAAGTTTCGCGCGGGCCGCGAAACTCCGGTCGCGAGCCGCGAGGACCGACCAGCACGAAGACAATGCCGAGAACGAGGCGCGCGGACCATGCCGAGACCGAGGCGCGCGGACCATGCCGAGACGGGCGCGCGGACCACGCCGAGACACGGGCGCGAGACTCCGGTCGCGGACCACGCCGAGACACGGGCGCGCGCGCGCGCGGGCGCGAGACTCCGGTCGCGAACTACGCCGAGACACGGGCGCACGGGGCGCGAATCCTCGGCCGCGAGCCGCGAGAACCAGGCTCGCGGTCCGCGAAGGATTCCCGCGCGACCCGCGAATGGTCCTGCAACTTGCATTTTGTTTGGCTTTAATTTTAATTGTTTTGGAGTATATATTGGAACTTATCCTCATTGTTTTGGGGATCGTTTTACAGAGCCTTAAGCTCATTTTCTTCATTTTCTCTTTGGATTTTCACTTTGAATTCACCATGTATTATTGTATGGATTATGGTTATGATTATATAGTTATGGTTGTAGGCTAAACCCCATCTTGGGTATGTGAGATTAAACCTCTTGTTATGGTTTGAGAACATGGTTTATGAAGCTTAGGAATGGATGATTTGTCATTGAATGATCATGAATTATATGTGTATTTGATGCTTGAAATGGTTAGGAATGATTTCCTAGGTATAGATATGTGTTGGATATGTGTTAGACATTGCCTTTCCATGGTTGAAATGCTATCATTTCTTCTATGTAAAAGTAGTGAATTAGGAATCAAATATATGTTGTTATCAATTGTATTTGTTCTTGAGATCATTCATTAGCATTATATTTATGTCAATTGTGTTATCACATTGCATGGGTAAGGTGGGAAAACATCCAATTTGAATTAGCATTGGCCAATTTGTCTATTTGCTATCATATCGATAAGTTGCCAATGAGAGTTGTGAAAATGCTTTCATGATTCACAACTAGAATAGAGATGGTTTCCCATTAAAAACAATCACCATTCTCAAAGTATCATAACTAGGTTTGAGGAAAAATCCATAACAAGAAGATACAAATCTCATGTACCCAAGTCTCTCATTCTCATTAGTTAATCTTTAGTTGAATCTTTAGATGCTAAACTAGTTGTAATTCTAAAGTTCTAGTAGTTTTACTTAGTAGTGTCTTAAACAAAACTCAACTCAAAACCCCCCCCCCCCCCCCCCCCCCCTTGTTTACATTGCTTTTATATATGTATATGTATATATATCCTACAAGATATACATAGAAATAACCTTTTCCCTGTGGAACGAACCTTACTTGCCATTGTACACTTAATAGTGTGGAAAGGTAGTAAGTGATCTATAAATTATATATTTGAGAGGTATGGCGACGACCTCCCAGGTATTAAGAAACTGTAGTATCCTAGCCCACTTATTAGCTAGCTATGCGAAGATGAATTCAAATGTTATAGTAGATTAGACTTTTGCACCAGAATTTCTCTTGTCGAACGATAATGACGTGCTTTCCAATAACATGAAATAAGATTTTTCACTTTAAAAAAGAAAGGGAAAAAGAAGAAGGGTATAGGTGTGAGGGAATATTTAAAAAATAAATAATATGATACTTTTTTTTGACAATAAATATTTATTTCATTCGTGAATCACTGGAAAATGACCAGGAGAGGTAGAACATGGCTAAGAAGAGTCCTCTATGCATTAGCTAGCAGGGTGCTCGACTTTGTGAGTAATGTTAGAGAATGAGCTATAAAAGAGTATGAAGTGCAAGGCGACCAACATGGTCCCATAAAAGTGATATCCTCTAACTTAGATGTGATCCTCTCCAATGGCGACTTTGTGAGTAATGTTAGAGAATGAGCTATAAAAGAGTATGAACTGCAAGGCGACCAACATGGTCCCATAAAAGTGATATCCTCTAACTTAGATGTGATCCTCTCCAACGGCGTTGTTGCGACTGACAGATAACTTTCCCTTACAACGAAGGACTTCCAAAGGGGGTCTCTAACATCTTTCTCCCATGATATGCCTCCGGAAGACCCTCGGGCATTTGTTTCTTCCTTGACCAGATGAACATGGCTAAGACGAGCCCCCATGCATTAACTAACAGGGTGCTTGACTTTGTGAGTAATGCTAGAGAATGAATTATAAAAGATTCTGAAGAGCAAGGCGACCAACATGGTCCAATAAAAGTGCTATCCTTTAACTGAGATGTGATCCTCTCCAATGGCGTTGTCGCGACTGCCGGACAACTTTCTCTTACAGCGAAGGACTTTCAAAGGGGATCTCTAACATCTTTATCCCATGATATGCCTCTGGAAGACCCTCGGCATCTGCTTCTTCCATGACGAGATGAAGCTTCTCGTACTGAAATGAAAAAATAACAAAAAGTAAAAGAAAAAATAGGCTCTTGGTTTGGCCTCGGCCGCCGCCTCTTGCCACGTCTTTCTCGGCTTTGGATCCCCGCCCTCCGCTGGTAGCTTCGCCTCGGCCCCGTCCACTAGTTCCACAACCGCGCACAAGTTTCTCTTGCACCTCGAGCCGTTTTTCCAGGGTATCCAATTGTATGGGAGCATACACCAGACGGCGCCACTAAGGTGGTTTCCACACCTTTTTGAATGCACCGGGGATCCGCTCTTGGGGATAGCGGTTTCTGATCTTCTCCGCCAGCATGAAACGAACATCGTTGTCCTCTATCACCGGAAAAACTGCTTCCCGTTCGTCTGCTATCGGGGTTAAACCCCATATTCTTGATGCAATAACCTATAGTAGTGATGCTTCTGGGCAAAAGGTTGCTGCTCTCTGATTCTTGGATGTGCTCTTCAATCGGTTTGAATTTATCAGAGGCGGCGGATAAGATCTGGTTCTTGGGGCTGCAAATATTTTTCTCTAGGGTAGTCGGCGGCGGCGGGGAGCATAATAAAGAATATAATACTAAAATCACCTGATTTTGTTTTGTTTTGCTATTTTTGTGTGATTAAATGGACGCTGATAAATTTACTTCGGGAGTAAGGCACTTCGCTGATGTGGCGATGCCACATAAGATTATTTTTAATTTTTAACTTTTTTTTGGATTGTACTAATTAAAACAGATCAACAATAATTAAGAAAATAAATTAAGAAAGAGCATACATTATATTACAAACATTCAATTATAATTACATACCTCCGTGAAGGAGAAGTCTCCAAGATAGCAACTTGGCTCTGATACCACTCAATAACGCTCACAAATTCTCACAAGCATAAATAAACTTATTCTAAGAAACACTCAGAAGCTCACCACAAAGAAATCGTTTTTGAATACAAAGGAAATAATGAGAGTAGAAAGAACTTATTTAGCTCTGGAATTCGGTGCCTTCAACTGAGGTAAGAGGCTCTTATTTATAGGCAAATTTCGGACTTCAAACACGGACTTCAATTGCGGATTTCAGCTACGGACTTCAGTGGAATTTTTAGAGATGGGCATTATTAAAAGATAAAAAGATAAGGGACAAGGATATGAGATTTCTGGTGGGTCTCAAGGTCCACTATGCTTCTGTTTTACCCTTCCATCATATTTTCAATATTGTGTAATGTCTCATCATCCAGCTGTTCCCAATAGGTTTGGTCTTCTTCCCATGCTCTACTGTCATCTCCATTTTGTTGAAGGAAATTCAAATGGAATTCTTCATATTTTTCTAACACAACTGGAGGAATTATCAATTCCCTGAATTTGATTATATTCTTAAGGAACGCTAAAACACTCTGTCTCTGGTTTGGCTCATGCATCTCAAACAAGTTCGTAAAAAATACTCTCTTAGCATCCCTGTTTGCCAAGTGCATTGCATCCATATCCCAGCTCTCTTTGATTGTCCTTTTGATTTCTTTAGCTTTAGTAATCAAGTCAATCCAAGAGAATAACATATACCCATCCGATGTAGGGGACTTAGAACTTGATCCACCTTCTTCTTCAGACTCTTCCAGTATTTGTTAATAATAAGGCTTAAGAATCCATATTTGGTAGCCTGTGTGGAATTTTCATTTTCCATCCAACCAGCACTGCTGGTTATATCGAGAGAATACACATTTCCCCTTAATTTAGCCGGCATTTCTGCTAATACTAACTTAACAAGATCAGGGAAATTCTTGAGTTGAATTAAGTTAATTGTGCTAACTAACCCCCAATCAACAGCTGTGAGTAGATTAACTGGTTCTTCCAGTTCTTTCTCACTCATCTGGTAAAGGTTAAAACCCAATTTTCTAATAGGATATTCTTCACTCCAGACAGTATTTCCCCAATATCTACAGAGGATTTCTCCATACATTGGTTTGTGAATTTTTTTCATTTATCATTTCAAACACTTCTTTTGGAAAATACTTTTAGCTTCCTCACATACCCTAATTCTTTTAATTTTTTCACGCATATTATAGTCCATGTTTAGGATCTGTAATAACTTCTCATAGTGCTCAAACTTTGAAACTCCATTAGCTTTTTCCTTTTCAAATTCAATAGAAGAGATTAGTTTTGCAACAACACTCCTCACTTCAGAGAATTGAAAGCATTGGTTTGCTAATTCAGTGGCTAACTCAGACATTTGTTTTCTGAACTCTTTTTTCTTATCTAGAATATGGGTTTTCCATACTCCATTGAAAGGCTTATACAGGTTTTGGTCAATTCCAGGATTGTAAAAATTGAGAATTTCTGCTTCTCTTTTTACTTGCACTGGAGGGGTACTTAGTCCTGTTACATAACCAGTTGGGGTATGCCATACCTAATTAAATTGATTGAATCAGGGTTGGTTTCCATACCAGGATTGGTTTCCTTGATGGTAACGTGCTTGGTTGCTATAACTTTTCTTAACCCTTGAGCTACTTGCTCCTCCAGTATTCAAAGTGGCTTTCTTGCCTTTATCTTCTTCCTGTAAAAATTTATTGGTTAGTTGGTTCATTATGATTTCTACTTAAATAATCAGCTAGCACATTTTGGTTAGTGCTAATGTAAGTGACTTCAAACGAGTATTGACTCACAAAATTTATCCACCTTACTCTTCTAGGATTATCTTCTATCCTTTTCTTACTTAAAAAATCTTTAACAGCCTTATTATCTGTTCTTATTAGAAACTTAACTGGAGATAAGAATATTTAGAATCTATTAATACCATTAATTATGACTAAGAGTTCTTTCTCAAATATGGGATAATTCTGCTCACTTGGCTTAAATTTTCCAGAATTATATCCACAAATTAATTCATCAGTCCCTTTTAGGATTTTAACAAGACTTTCTCCATCTTCGCATGGTGCATCCGAGGAGAGTGTTAATGCTTTAAGTACAACACCCCAAAATGAATCAGATGCATCTGTTTCTAAAATCAAGACGTCATTTTCCTTTGGAAAATAAAATCTTAGATCAAGTTTGAAAAGAGATTTAATTTCTTTTAATCTCTTGACGTCTTCTATAGTCCATTCTATTTGAACATTATAGTTTTCTGTCCTTTTTGGATCTTTTTCAATTTTTCTAAAAATGGTTTTTCCCATTTTGATAAATCTTTGACAAACTGTCTACTGTACCATAATTTAGTAACCCTAAGAAACTCTCTAATTCTTTGAGAGTACTTAACTTTTCTGGGAAATCTCTTATTTTAGTAATAATATGAGGTTGGAGAACTATACCTGTGGCACTTAGTATTATTCCTAAATAATCAATTTCTTCTTTTTCAAGTTCAATTTTCTTTGGACTTAAAATGATACCATGTTCTCTAAACTTATTGCATACTATTTTTAAATGATTCTTATTTTCTTCTAAATTTTTTGAAAAGACTAAAACATCATCTATGTACACTAAGAGCATCTCCAATGCAACTTTCAATATTAAAAATGTTGTTTGACACATATGATTGATTGTTATAAGAGATTAAAAATATATCTCCAATGCAAGCATCAATTAAGATGTCAGTTTGACGTGGATGTCCATGTGGAGTGAAGGTGTCAAATACACCTTCAATATATTGACACTAATGTTGAAGGTGTCAATTACTTTGTTTACCAAATTTGTGTTCACTTTCCTTTTTACATATAATATTGCAATTAATTTGTTTACCAAATTTATATTTACTTTCCTTTTGACATTAATATTGTAAAAACTGACGCTTGTACATTGGAGAGCAAAGTTTTGAAAATACATCTTTCAAATCTACATCATATTGACGCTCAATCAAAAGTTGACAAATGGAAGCAGATTTTACTCATGATCTTCCTAGCATTGGAGATGCTCTAAACAAAAATCACTTATATCTTTAAATATGTTATCCATCCATTTTTGGAATATTTGTGGTGCATTACAAATTCCAAATGGGAGGACAGTCCATTGATAGTGACCATATGGAGCAGAGAATGCAGTCAATGGTTTTGACTCTTCTGTTAGTTTAATTTGCCAAAAACCAGATTTACAATCAAATTTACTATATACCTTAGATCCTCTAGTTCTATTAGGTAAAACATCTTTTCTAGGAATGAAATAACCATCAAACACAAGATTTTCATTTAGTTTTTTATAATTTATTACCATCCTAGGTTTTCCTCTTTTTATTTCACTGTGTTTTCTAACAACAAAAGCTGGACTTGAATGAGGACTTTCAGTTGGCTCTATCATTTTGCCATCTAACAATTCTTTAATTTGCTTTTCAAATTTCTCAATGTCTTGTTTTGTATAGATCATTGGCTTGACCCTAATAATCTTATGATCATCTTTTAATTTAAGATGATAAAACCTAGGGGATTTTCTGAAAAAATTGGTTGTAATGTTTTATACACCCAATGTGATTGTTCTATTTCTTTAATTTCTGGTAGAACAGAATTTGATTCATGCAGAATGGGACTTGACTCACCACGCTTGACTGGCGTGAATCCTTTATTGCATATAAAATCATGGGATTTTAACCATTGTATTTGATAAGGTTTTTTCTTATCAGTTAGTTGAATGCCTTCATTAGACAATTCAGTAGGCAAATATTGAGATAGAAAATTATTCCCTAATATAATATCTCCATGCATTGAAGGAAAGCATAAGATTTTAGGAACTTTAAATGATTTTTTACCCATTCCTGTGGATATACTAAATGGAATGTTCTTAGCTTTGTATTCCATTAGGGCTGAGGTACTATTAGCATTTTTTGCTAATATTGGATTTTTCATTCTTTGCCAGAATTCTGTTGGTAATGCATTTGGTTGACATACTGTAGTTGTTGCTCTAGTATCTATTAAAGCATGTAAGGTATATGGTTTATAACCTAAGAATTCACATGTAATTTCTCTATAACAATATTTTCTTTTATTCTGGTTATAAGAGAAAAGTATTGTGTCAGAATCTACATTTAATTGTTCAAAACTTATCATTCTTATGTCTTCTTGTTTAGAAGATGATCCAGGTAATATTGGAATATGGATAGATGATAGTTTTTTATCAGCTCTAGTGGAACTCTCACCCTGATCAGATGTTGTTTCACCTATAATACGATCAACCTTAAAGCTTCGTCTACTAGCAGAAAGCCTATTATCTTTGAAGTATAGATTACTTCCCGAAGATTGGAATTCTATTGATTTAATAGATTTTCTAGGGGGTTCTTGTGTAAAATTTTCAAACATCCATCCTTTAGGGATTTCTAAATCTCTCCAACTTATTAACATGGCTTTGATTTCAATTTCAAAAGGTTTAGACTCATAGAGTTCAATAATATTAGTGTTTATTTCTTTGATCTTAACACTAGTATCATTAGTTAGTTGATGGACTGCTTTCCAAGCTATTCTTAAGTCATTGTGAATTCCTCCAATATTTATATTTTGAGTTTGTATTCTTAATATGATAGTGTTTTCTATCCCCTTATCATTTATTGATAGAAAGTAATTGGGTTTTATTCTAAACATTATTTCTCTATCTACTAGGTTTGATTGTATGCCTCCTATAAGAGATTGTACTGGATCATGAAATCTCTTGTCTTGAACTATGCACAGAATAGGAGAGTCTATTCCTAATCTAAACAATGGAGTAATACTGATTTGTATTATACCTATATGAATAAACTTTATTTTAGGATATTTTCCCTTTAATCTCTTAACCTTATTTTTATCAAAGAGTTGTATTTCAACCTGACCATTTGAAGTTGCTTTAGCTTCAGTTATTCCTTCACACATTTCGTAATGTTCAGCATGCCATGGTTTAAACCTAGACTTTTTGTATAAATCTTCTATTTTTAGATTTTTAAATTTTACTAGCTTATCACATTCTAAAGTATATTCTTTTACTACATCACCTAGACGAATTTTTTCTAACTCATCTTCAGGTACTGACTCAAAACTTTCTGACTCTTCAGATTCCATCATACATATAAATTCTAAATCTTCTTCTGAACAAATAGAATCAACTTCACATATTATTTCGTCTACTTCCTCAATTTCTTCTCCTAAACAGATTTCTAGATTTTGTTCTTCTAGAAATTTTATAATTGTAGTATTCTTTTTAGGACATGCAGGAGCAATGTGACCTTTTTCATTATAGAAATAGCAGGTACAATTACTTCTGTTTCTAACCATTTTTCTCTTTCTTCTAACGTATTTCTTTTTAGGGGTAAAATTTGATCTTTTCTGCCATTTTCCGAATCTAAAATTCTTTTTCTTATGTTTGTTATGAACATGTTTTTGTTCTTTTCCTATTTCCCAAGTTTCACTAAGTATTCTACTACAACTAGTTTTTGATAACTGAGTTTTTACAGTTTTATGTGCTCTTCTTAACAAACATTGTTCTTCAATGATTCTATATCCAAAATTTATTCTTAGACCTAGATTATCTCGATTACCATTATTTTTAAGGTAATATTGTATTTCACATAACTCACCCCATGGTTTTGGTAATTTATGATAAAATTGTTCCAACCAATGAGTCATGTCTTCATATTTGAGTTGCCAAAAATACTTTTGATATAGTTTGACAAAATCAGTATATTTACTGATATTATTTAATTTACATTTGGTTAATGCTAATTTAATATGTTTATAATGCTCATCTGTTGAAATTGCACCTCCAAATACTTCTTTGATTTGGGTAGCAAATTCAGACAATAGTTTTGTAAAATCATCTTCTATACTTAAAGATTTTTGCTTTTTCGATTTTTCCCTCTTCACTCTCTACCCAGACTCAAAGCCAATTTAGAACATCACCCTGTAAAGTTCCGGCTATGTAATCTAAATTTTTTTCTTTAGACCATTCTTCTTGGTATGTGGTTATTACCAAGGAAAGAGATTGAGTCCAATCATCAATTACTCTGTTATAGTCTTGTGGATGTATATCTGTAAGGTTCAGATAGACTCCATTCACACTTAGATTATTTTTATTCCTTGGTTTTGGATTTGGATCACAGAAGACCCTTCATCTTCTCCTATATTGATCTGTTCTGGACCTAAATCATTATCATCATTGCTATCTGTGTTCACCACGCTTGTTGAACAACACTCTTATTCTGATTCTTGCTCAAAATCAGAATCTTCATCATCTATTTTAACTGTGTAATCATAAAGTTGAAAAATATCTTCATATTCTTCGTAAAAGGATTGTATTTGGTTTAAATACTTTTGTTTGAATTTATTATCAAGTTCCTCTTTGTATCTTATTTTCCAGTGTTCAATAATATCTTTATACGCTAGGAAATCCTCATGTTTAGTATTATTATGATAATCTATGGTTAAGATTTCATCATGTCCTCTTCTAGGTCCTCTAAATAACCTAAGTAAATTATCAATATTAATATTGCTTAGATTTTCATTACTTGATTCCGTTTTAGACATCTCATAATTATTTTTTTCCATGTTTCGTGAAATAATTTTCAACATCTTTTTTGTGTCTTCACTAAAATCAGAATATCTTGGTTTTTCAAGATTCTTTTTTATGTCTACACATAAATTTATTAGATCATAGGTACAATCTATTAAGAAATTAATAGATCCTGGTGGATTTTCATTATCAGTCATGAGTGTTTCATGAGAGTAATTATTTTTTGTTTTACTTAATCCTAAAATACAACTTATTTCTCTTTTTTCTTCCATTTTAATTGTTTATCCTAACAGGACCTCACCCAAAAGCTCAGATCTAACTTTTATAAGTTATTTTAGGGTCAAATATACCCTTATTAACTATAATTAAGAGTCTGATCTTCAACACTTATAGTCTCTTGGTTTAAAATTGGAAGATTAAAGTTTTTTGGATTGATTTTAAAATTAATACAAAGTATATAAAAAGATGGGGTTGATTTTATAAACAACTAAAATTATAGATGGCTAATCACGGAAACTTAAATATTTTCCTCCAATTGTAGCCTTACGTGTAGCCAGCAGTGCAGCCACATAGTCCAAGTCCAGTTCTGTTAGAGCATCTCCAATGGTAAGCTTAACTTGTCATGTTACTATTCAAGCAACTCACGTGACAGACTACATACTTCCACAATGGTAAGCTAATGTAATTAACTACCAAGGTCCCACATATTTTTTAAATATTTTATCAATAATTTTTTTCTTATTTAAAATAACAAATATATTTATATTTTATATATAAATTATATTGATAAAAAATAAAAAAATTTCATAACTATTGTATATTTAAGTGACATAAATAAATCATTATAAATATATAATTAGAAATTAAAAACGTTTAAAAATTGATAGTTACATGTTCAAGTTCTATATATATAGAATTTAACTAAAACTATATTTTTGTTGGTTGAATTTTATTTGTATGTTAATAATCAAATGGATATAAGTGTTTACCATATTCATAATTATTATGATACATAATCATTTAAAATATGAATCGAAAATTATATATCTCGAATATTTTCATCTTAATACTTTCACATATATATATTTATATAATAATATATGTGATTTGTGTATATTGTTATTTTGCTAACTTATTTCATAGTTATCAGCTTAATTATCAAAAAAGGTTGTTTTGAATTATATGATTAACTGTTTTATCTTATCCAATCTCCCACATCTTCGAAATCCAAAACCTGCAGATTCAATAAAAATTATCATGACAATAATGTTGTTATAAATTTATATTTTAAACTAAATAACAAAGATAAAAATATATATATATATATATTCAAATTTACTATTGGTCGAATATTAATTTACGTGTGGAACGCTATATATATTTATTCGGATTTACTATTACTAAATATTAATTTACGTATAGAACGTTGGCATTTAATGCTGGCAGACTGCTTGGTAGAGCAGTACTGCTTGATGCAACTGCTGACTTGACAGTGAAACAATGGTGTAGCATTAAGCTAGATACTTTGAAAATTTGCACCGTCATGCTTAATTTGCCATGTCACTATTCAAGCAACTGACGTGGCAGGTTACATACTTCCACAATAGTAAGCTACTGTAATTAACTACAAAGGTCCCACATGTTTTTTAAATATTTTATCAATAATTTTTTTCTTATTTAAAATAACAAATATATTTTATACTTTATATATAAATTATATTGATAAAAAATAAAAAAAATCATAAATATTTTATATTTAAGTGACATAAATAAATCATTATAAATATATAATTAGAAATTAAAAACGTTGAAAAATATCATAGTTACATGTTCAAGTTCTATATATATATATATATATATATATATATATATAGAATTTAGACAAATTCTTGGGTGAGGCAGCTTCACCCAAGAGCAGAACCAAGTAAACACTCTTTTTTGTGAGGTTTGATAAACTGACACAAATGTCTTGATGAGGTGACATGTTTGATGAACTGACACCGATGTTTGATGAGGTGACGTCGAGATTTGATGAGGTAGTAGTGAGTTATGATGAGGTGACAACAATGAAATTTTCCTTATTTCTCATTGGTATTAGTCGAATTTCATATATATATATATATATCAATATAATAATATGGGATATGGGTGTATATATTGTGATTTGAGTATATGATTAACGTAGGATATTTTGAATCATGCGTTAACCGTACTACCTGATCCATTCTTCCACATCTGTGAAATCCAAAGCCAAATTCAATAAAAATTATCATATCAATAAACTTGGTTATAAATTTATATTTTAGCGTAAGAATACGGATCAAAATATAGATATATATTTATTTGGTTGAATTTACTATTATTCGAACACATTTATTTATGTGTGGAACGCATACATTTAATGCCGGAAGTACTGCTTTGTAGAGCAGTACTGCTTGACACAGCTGCTGACTTGATATTGGAACAACGGTGTAGCAGCATGCTAACATCTTTAAAAATTTGCAAGCAACTCCAAAAAGAACAGCATTGAAGATGCTCTAAACATGTTGAGTGAAAAATAAGGAAAGGGGCCTGTGGAATTTTCCTATTCAGTTATAGATGGCTAGATTATCACCCGATTGGATTTTAACGGTTCAGATGATCCCACGTATGGTGGATGTAGGCGGCTATAAAAACCAGGTCACCACCCTTCCAATTTCCTCCCCAAACCCCAAAATCAATTGTCAAAAGAAGCAGCGCATCGTAATCCCTTTAGAACCGAAAACAGCCTCTGCCACTTTTGATCATGGCGACTACTGCTTCAGGTAAGCTTTGCCACCATTCCGATTCGATATCATCTCTATCTACGGCTGTGGTTTTGATTCTATCCGTTTGTTGAAATTGAAAGTTTGGACCTCTATTTGAGGGATTGTTGATTAATTCTCTGTCAAAATTGACTATTAATTTTGTGAATTGGTTGCAGGCGGGAAGTCTCTGGAAGGTCGTATGGATAGCCTTGCTCTGGCGAAGGGCAAAGAAGAAATCAATCCTCCCAATCTTCAGTGTTCGTGTGCGGACAGGGTTTCGAGAACTAAAAGGGAGTTGATGAAAACATCGTTTCAAGATATAGCTAAGAAAAGGCGGGATGCTGGAGTCTGCGTGTAGTAAGTTTTTGCTTTGCGCTGTGGTTTTGTATCAATGTTTGTGGTTTGTGATTGTTGTGTTATCCTTGCAACAGCTGTGGTTTTGTATCATTGTTCGTGGTTTGTGATTGTTGTGTTTTTCTTGCAACAGCTGTGATTTTGTATCAATGTTTGTGGTTTGTGATTGTTGTGTTTTTCTTGAGGTTTTGTATCAGTGTTTGTGGTTTGTGATTCTTTTGTTTTTCCTGCAACAGCTGTGGACTGGGACCAGAAAAGCAGCGATCCAGTTCCGGCTGGGATGACGGATGGACACCCTATCAATCGGAGAGGGCCAAGCAGAAGAAGTATTTAATGGGATAATCTTGCCACCGCCTTGCTTAGGTACCATCTTCTTTAAGCTTGCAAGTTGTGAACACATGTTTTATGTTATATGTACCATGGTCGAATCAAACAGAGTCTTCCTCGTGTGTTTTATGGATTACTGAAAGAAATATGATTGTATGCCCCTCGTGAATACATGGTTTTTTATTATCACCTCATACTTAGACTCTTTTCTAAAATTATTGTTTTTAGGTTGAAGCAGTGAGTACGAAGAGAGTCATCGCCGGAGTCCTCTTGCCATTTAAATTTCTCGGAATGACTTAGCTAGCTTCTTGCCTATGAAACTTTGATATTGTATAACTTGTGTGTTGGCGGATTGTATTAACTTTCCCTGCCTATGAAACTTTGATATTTTATAACTTATGTGTTGGCGGATTGTATTAACTTTCCAAGACTTGAAATTCTGTGACATCTACCTTTTATTAGTTGCTTCTGCATCGCGTTGTTTGATTTCCACAGTTTACTTCTTGATTGCTGCTGAGTTTATCGTCTTTGTTCATAGCACAACTTTAGAGTCTTTTCATTGACTAGTGATTCTAACCTTGCTAAGTACACAGTAAAAAAGTTCAGTCATGCCTTTATCAAGGCGGATTCCTGATGCAGCCTCAGATTGATGCCTTTACATGATTTTTACCATTTGAGTTGCTAACTTATTGCCCTCAGATGGTTGGCATGTCTTGTTGACTTGTTTTTAGTTATAAGAACGCAATCCTGGCTTCGCATCCCTTCAAAGTGAACAGTATTTCTGTTTTGGAAATAAATTCAATCTTTCCGAAAAGTTGTCTTTACTAAATTCCTGATCCAAAATCTGTGCTTGAACTGTGAATCAAACATTCACTCTTCTTCTTCTCTAAACAGTAGATGCATATAATGTTACGAGTGTAAATAGCCTGGCTTGTTTATAGCCTGTCCCGTAAACAAGCCAGACGATTTACCTACATCCTTAGTAGCAAACTCTTGATGAGTATTGGAAATGAACTGAAGAATATGTGACTCCGTCTTCTTAATGTGCCACCATCTGAACAGTCGGCTCTTGTCATTTTAAGCTCATCACTGATGCGTAGTTCATTGCGTTAGGTCCTTTCCTTTTCACCCACCTCTGGGCATGGTTTTGGTAAACCATTCAGGTTTACAGTGATCAGCAAGAAGAATTTCCCAATCATACATTCAGTGTAACTTCTGAGTCATCCACATAAAAGCCTACAAATTTAATACCCTTGGAATATTAGAACCCTAGTTTTAATGTATGCTCAGAAGAACACGAACGGGTAAATTTCCGTATTCTATTTCTTGTATCAAGAGTATATAGACAACTCCTCGAGAAACCAAATCAAATTTAAAGGTGCTCAATTATGCAACACATTGGCAAATCCGGCTATTAGAGCATATTTTTCCCTCACCCAACTCAACTAAAAATTTCAATTAAATAGTATATCTCTCTCATCTACATACTCAAATTCTCAATGCAACCATATAAAATGTTATATACATGTTGGTAGTACTAATACATATATATTTGTGATGTATATATTGTTGTAGTATTAATACATTTATATTTATGTTGTACATATATTGGTAGTACTAATACACATATATATATATATATATTTATGTTGTATATATGTACTATATACTTATGAATTTATGTTGCTAGTACTAATGAAGTTAGAAAAGATATCCTCACTACCCTCCATTTTTCTGCTATTGGAGGTCACTCGGGCAGAATGCCAGCATCAATAGAACATTGGCATTATTCACTTGGTTTGTAATCAAGAGACATTATTTCTTTCATCTAAGCTTGTGAAGTTTGTCAGAAAACAAAGTAGAACATTGTCATTATCCAAGTCTGCTGCAACCATTACCTATTCCTTCTCAGTCCTGGAGTCAAATTTCCATGGATTTTTGTAGAGAAGCTGCCTTTATCTCAAGAATATAACACAGTTCTAGTGGTGGTTGACATACTCACCAAATATGGCCATTTCCTTCCTCAGACCTGCGGACGCTAAAGAGGCGAGCGCATTGGCGAAAAAGGCATTAGGGTTCGCTGTCAAGGACGGGATCCTTTACAGACAAGGTTTTCTCGAGCCATGGCTGAGATGTGTAAACAAGAACCAAGGCGTGCAAGTCTTGAAAGAACTTCAATAAGGGTCTTATGGGGCACATCAGGGATCGCGCACACTAGCTTTGCATGCTACCCGAGCAGGGTATTACTGGCCAAGGATGAAAGACGACGCAGATGAACTCGTCAAGAAGTGCCATCAGTGCCAGATTCATTCCACGATACCAAGGCTACCAGGACAGAAAATGACCAGCATATCATCGCCGTGGCCGTTTGCTATATGGGGCATCGACATCGTCGGACCATTCCCGATGGCGGTTGGAAGACAACGTTTCTTGGTCGTTTTTGTGGACTATTTCACGAAATGGGTGAAAGCTGTACCACTAGCTACGATAACCGGACGACAAGTAACGAACTTTGTTTGGAAGAACATCGTTTGTCGCTTCGGGATTCCCCACACCATCGTTAGCGACAACGGAAGACAATTCGCCAACGAACCTTTCAGATCATGGTGCGCTGGCTATAGCATCGGACAGAGATTCACTTCTGTGGAGCATCCCCAAGCAAATGGTCAAACCGAGAGGAAAAACTAGACAATTGTTGAAGGGATCAAGAAAACGCTGACCCGCGCCAAAGGGAATTGGGTAGAAGAGCTTTACAGTGTCCTGTAGGCCTACAGAACTAATCCCCAAACGGTGACAGGAGAAACCCCATACCTACTCTGTTTTGGGAGCGAAGCCATCATACCCCCGGAAATCATCGTCCCTACAGCACAAGTGTCCGAGCTTTTGGATCAAGGGGATAATGATGAAGCGGTCAGGAAAAAGCTGGAAGATCTGGAAAGAAATAGAGAGGCCGCACAGTTGAAAGAAGCATCCTACAAATCTTATGTCGAACAGCGGTATAACGCAAGGGTCCGAGTCTGAAATTTGCGCGTGGGAAACCTGGCCCTGAGAAAAAATGAAGCCAGCCGTGTGGAAGGACAGAAGAAGCTGGACGTGACCTGGGAAGGTCCGTACCGAGTGTCCGAAGTCATCGGAAACGGCGTGTATCGACTGGGAACTATGGTGGGAGAGCCAATACCCCGAACCTGGAACATCAACAACCTTCGGAGGTATTATGGTTAGAATAGGCAGTAATCAAGAGTCAATGCCGTAATGTACATACTTCTTGTGCCTTATAAACGGTAAGATATGAATTTTGTGTAGAAATTCCGTTTGATCACATCTTTTGTCCACCCAATAGGGGAAGTGATCAAATTTAGCACCTTCCGTGTTGGCTGTGCCGCAGCCCTGCGGTATCTCGGTGACGTCAACACCACTGTCGCAGATGCCGAGAATTGCATAATTACGACCTCGCCTTGCGTCATATCCACATCCTGAGCTTCACCCTCTAAGTTTCGCATTAGCGCTGCTCCCTCATCCTCCGTCTCGAGAGCCAAAGATGCCCCCTCATCCTCTGTCACGAGAACCATCACTGCTCCCTCATCCTCTGTCCCGAGAACCTGCTCAGCCATGTCCAGCCCCTGCAGTGGCTTAGCAATCTGCCCAGGCCCTTCCTTGTCAAGCTCTATGCGCACCGGTTTGTGGTCCCTCTGGTTCATCAGTGCAGCTTCTTCATCCTCCATCATGAGCGGCGACGCCGCCTAGTCCATCAGGAATTCCTGCTGAATGGATTCCAGCTTCCCTTCATCCAGATCGAGACGGATTTGCTCCAGAACTTCCTTAACCCTGCTCTCCTGCGTAATCTGCGTTCCATTCTGCAATTCCTTGCGAAATTGCTCCAGCACCCAGCGCTCGCCGAAAGGACGTGCGTTCCTCCTAGCTAGGCGCTGAATCTTCATCGCCCTCTCCACATCGATGCTCTCAAAGTCTCCGACCAACTCAGAGACTGTCGCTTGCCTGGGCTCAATCTCTATCGTCGCGGCTTGGACTGTCTCTGTCCTCCCCGCACGATCATCCTTCTGCCCCGCACGATCCTTCTGCTCCGCGCAATCACTCCCCGCACGATCACTCCCTGCACGAGGTAACTATTGTTCACTCCACTGGCCCCGCGGCTACTCACTCCACTGGCCACAGGTGTTCGGAAAAGGGTTTCGCCTTGGTTTGAGGCGCATACCTTCCGGATAATTAACCAGGTTCCTCTATTATGGCGACGCCTCCCACCTCACCGAACAGCTCCCCACCATATGCCCTATAACGCCACAAAATTCACAGAAATTGGGAAGCTTTTCATATTGCAATATCAACATGTTCGATGCCATAGGTGGGATCTGAACCCATTTTAAGGGTTTCGTCACATCAATCTCGTAGCGAATCGGGAGAAACTTTCCGACGAGCTCCCTGTCGTCATCCTTCTCCACATCAATAAACCTCCCGATCGCGTTTCCTACGTCCCGTGCCGTCTCCACATTCATCTGGTCATGCGTCGGCTTATGTGCGATGACCCAAAACAGAGTCCGATCAAGGATCATGTCCGTCAGCACCACGTCTCCTCGTGATTCTTGTAGCATGATGATATTTCCATCAAGAATCCAAGGTTGTGTCTCCATCGCTCTATTCCTCGAGCCAATATTCGGAAAAGCAAATTGAAAAAGGTTATCTGCTAGGGTTTTTACCTTTAACTCCATTGGTAGCCGCCATGCCCTAAACCCTAGCAAAACATGACTGCACATCGGCCGCCGGTATTCTCCTCGGCGACATCAACTTCCCGATCAGAAATTTCCTGTGGTCCATCGTCGGAGCCCGCCGCTAGGGTGCGAGCAGCGCCTCCCTTTCCTCCTCCGTGAGTGAAAGCCCGGAGTACAATGTCGCGATCACGTCTGCTTCAGTCATCCTCAATAGTCGCCGGAGATCACAGGGTTCGCCGTGAAAACAAGTGCGATATTGCAAGGTTTTCGTTGTCCTCGTCGCCGCAACAGGTTTATTTAGGAGAGGGAAATGTCAAACAGGGATCACCACTTTGTAAGATCCAAATAGCCATCACGTAACTTTTCATAATCAAATATAATGTGATTAATCGAAAAAATAATGTGATAGAGAAAGTATGTTAACTAGAACAACAAGCAAGTATAATAAAGTGATGTTCTTTTAAGAGAGAATTTTATAGAGATCTCCCAACCTTTGCAAAACTGTCAGTTTAACCCCTATCAAATTTTAATGTCAAAAATACCCTCTAACCTTTTGTTTTTGCTTCATTTGGACCCCATGTGCCTAACTAAGTTGTTAACTCATTAAATATAGTTAAATGTTAGGGGTGTAACAGTAATTTCAGGTTTATTTTAATGGGAAAAAGGTGCAACAAGTGGATTTGAATCCTGATCTCCCAAAACTACACACCACTATGTCACAACGACTTTAAATTTTTGAGCGTTCTGAAGTCCTAGTGGCATAATGGTAATAATTTTGTATGTAGTTTTGGGAGACTCGGGTTTACACCCACTTGTTGCATTATTTTTCCATTAATATAAACTTGAATTTACTGATATACCCCTAATATTTAACTGTTTTTAATGAGTTAACAGCTCAGTTAGGTACATGGGGTCCAAATGAAGCAAAAACGAAAAGTTAGGGGGTCTTTTTAACATTAAAATTCGACAGGGGTCAAACTGACAATTTTGCAAAGGTTTGGGGGTCTCTATAAAATTCTCACTTCTTTTAATAAGATCAGAATAGTAAAAATATATGCTTAATCTTAAAGTTAAGATTAATGGTTCGGGGAAAACTACTTGTTTCGACCCTGATCGGTATCCTGAGGCAGATGAGTTGTGTGGATCTTGCTCGCAATGAGCCACATGCATTGTGTATCTACCCCACCTGCAAATTAGTTGTTCAGGTGAGATCGTGAGATTGCTATATTATTATTATTAGAAAGAATTTTATACAGACCCCCCAACTTTTCCCAAAATACCAGTTTGACCCCCTATCGAAATTTGGTGTTAAAACGGTCCCCTAACCTTAAGTTTTTTTCTCATTTTGACCCCCTAACCATAACCTTGCCGTTAAATTATTTTTCCATCCATTTTTGGAAGGGTATGACTGCCTTTTTGACCCCTAAATTGTTTTGGGCCCCTAATTTTTTGAAAAATATAAGTTTAACAACGATTTTATTTTGTTTTGATTAGGGTAATTAATTGATTTATTATTTAACAAAATTAAATTCCATTACACTAAAATTAATCTAGAGAGTTAATTTATTCTACCTCAAATAATAACATAATTATAATTAATTGATGGTTAAAACAATTGTATAATAACACCTAATATCGTAGAAATTGGTCTCCTTTTGATCTGCCCTTACCGTAAGGTGTCCTTATTTGAGACTTTCTCATGTTCTCAAATAAGAAACTAGCCTAATCACCTTAATCAAAATAAAATTAATAGCTCGCGGAAGAACACAATTAAAATTAATTACTCTTATTAAAATAAAATTCTACCCGTTTGTTAATTTTGTAAAGGATTTCTTCATATTTACATAAATCCCCTCCAATTTCATAGAAATCCAATATCGTTCAAACTCCGTGTGATTGTACATGAGCATGTACAGTGAGAAAATTCTAAAAATATGAACATGATTGATGTTGAAATTAAAGATATTAGAGTTCAATAAATAAACCGGGCTAGGTATATTATAATAAAAATAAAGCTTGTTAGAGAAATTGATTATTTAAATATTTCAAAAAATACATTGGTAGAAAATGCATTTTTCAAATATTTCATTAGGGTAATTAATTCTATTGACATTTCACAATTATTCATGGATAATGTAGCATGAAACACAACTATTAGGGGGTCAAAAAAATGTAAGGGGCCAAAAATTTTTATTAGGGGGCCAAATGCAGCATGAATCAAACAAAGTTAGGGGGCCAAAAAGACAGTCCTACCCTTCCAAGAATGGATGTAAAAATGATTTAACGGCAATGTTAGGGCTAGGGGGTCAAAATGAGAAAAAAAAGTAAGGCTGGGGGCCGTTTTGACACCAAAATTCGATAATTTTTATATTTTTATCAATAATTGTTTTTCTTATTAAAAATAACAAATATATTTATCCAATATACTTTATATTTTATGTATAAATTATATTGATAAAAAAATAAATATTTTTTTTCATAACTATTTTATATTTAAGTGACATATATAAATCATTATAATAATACAATTAGTGATTAAAAATGTTTAAAAATATCATAGTTACACTATTGAAGTTGTGTATATATATAGAATTTAACTCAAACTAAATTTTTGTTGGTTATATTTTATTTCTTTTGTATTTAATGTTATACTGTATATGTTAATCCAATGAATATAAGTGTTTCTCATAGTTATTATGATTATATAGTCATTTAAAATATGAATAGAGAATCATATATCTCGAATATTTTCATGTTATTATCTTTTATTTCTCATTGGTATTAGTCGAATTTCATATATATATATATATATATCAATATAATAATATGGGATATGGGTGTATATATTATGATTTGAGTATATGATTAACGTAGGATATTTTGAATCATGCGTTAACCGTACTACCTGATCCATTCTTCCACATCTCTGAAATCCAAAGCCAAATTCAATAAAAATTATCATATCAATAAACTTGGTTATAAATTTATATTTTAGCGTAAGAATGCGGATCAAAATATAGATATATATATTTATTTGGTTGAATTTACTATTATTCGAACACATTTATGTATGGAACGCATGCATTTAATGCCGGAAGTACTGCTTTGTAGAGCAGTACTGCTTGACACATCTGCTGACTTGATATTGCAACAACGGTGTAGCAGTATGCTAACATCTTTAAAAATTTGCAAGCAACTCCAAAAAGAACAGCATTGAAGATGCTCTAAACATGTTGAGTGAAAAATAAGGAAAGGGGCCTGTGGAATTTTCCTATTCAGTTATAGATGGCTAGATTATCATCCGATTGGATTTTAACGGTTCAGATGATCCCACGTATGTGTTGTGAACCCGATTCGTAATTCCGAACTGAACAGTAACTTTACCCGCCGGAGCGGTGAAATTGAGTAACAAAGTATCAGAATGATTACAAAAATGATCGATCCCCCTTTCCAATTCCCAGCTGAGACATATAGGAAATCCTACTAATTAACCCGACTCATCCGGTTAGACCGGTTTAACGTTCTGGTCAGTTGACCTTTTGACTATAGCGAAATTACCAAAATGCCATTAACTATAAATTGAAATCACAACATTCCCTCCTCCTGAAATTCTGCTTGTCCTCAAGCAGCAAAATGTGGAAACTGATTCTGAACAAACTCAGCATCTTCCCAAGAAGCATCCTCCACCAGAAGATTCTTCCATTGCACCAACCATTGAACCACTGACCTCCCATTCCTCGTGATCAATCTTCTTTGCAGTACCTTCTCTGGTTGTAGTGCTTCCAAATCCTCATAACTGATATTCGGGCAATGCCCAGAAACCTGAGTGGGATCCCCATTCCCCAATGAATGCTTTTAGCAGAGAAACATGAAAGACAGGGTGAACCTTACTTCCAAGGGGCAACTTCAGTTCATATGCTACTGCTCCAATCTTTTTCATAACCTGGAAAGGTCCATGAAATTTTGAACTGATCTTAGGGTTCTGGAACTGTAAGTCCTGTAAGGTAGCCTGTCTGTGTTTGCAACACCCAGTCTCCCACAACAAACTCCCTGTCAGTCCTTTTGGTGTCAGCATAACTCTTCATTCTGTCCTGGGCTGCCTTCAAGTAAACCTGCAACTTTTTCTGTACTTCACTCCTCTGTTGCAACAGATCTTGTGCCGCTGGAAATATAGTGTCAGTCAATGCTCCCAATGATACAGACAATGGCTTCACCCCATATAAAGCCTCAAATGGTGACATGCCCAACCTGGAGTGATGGCTAGTGTTGTACCACCACTCAGCAGTTCCCAACCATTCCTTCCACCTCCCTGGAAACTCACTGCAGAAACACCTCAAATAGTTCCCTAAAATCTGGTTTACTCTTTCTGTTTGGCCATCAGTTTCAGGGTGATAAGCTGTACTGAATTTGAGCTTCACTCCCAGTTTCCCAAACACAGCATTCCAGAAATGACTGGTGAAGATTTTATCTCTGTCCGAAACAATAGATTCTGGAAGACCATGCAATCTGTGTACTTCATCCAAGAAGGCTTGTGCTACTTGTTTAGCTGAAAAAGGGTGAGCTAGGGCAATGAAATGGCTATACTTAGTGAACCTATCAACAACCACTAGAACTGTATTAAATCCCTGGGATACAGGTAACTGCTCAACAAAATCCATAGTGATATGCTTCCAAGCTCCCTCTGGTATAGGTAAAGGCTGTAGAAGGCCAGGAGGGTGACAGTGCTCACTCTTGTTCTTTTGGCACACTACACACTTCCTTACAAACTGTATGACCTCAGCTTTCAGATTAGGCCAAACAAAAGTGGTTAAAACTCTCTTGATGGTGGCACTCTGCCCAGAATGGCCCCCAATTGAAGAAGCATGCATGGAAGCTAGAATGTCAGCTCTAATAGTACCTTGACTTCCCACATAAATTCTCTGCCCCTGTTTTAAAATACCACTGGTGTATGTCAACTCAGGGTTCTGATTCCTGGTAAGTGTTGCCTCTGCTATTAGGTGTTGAGCTGATTCATCTCCATCATAACTGGCTTCTAGCTGAGTTATCCAAGCAGGAACTAAGGTTGAAGAAGATAACACATTACAAGTTGCCACCACTTCAATTTCTGAGCCCTTCTCTCTTGTCTTAGCTTCAGTCACTAACTTCTCTCTTGTCTTAGCTTCCGTCACTAACTCAGGCCTCACTAACTCAGGCCAAGCCGCAATCACAACATTCCCTTCTTGCTCATCACCAGTAAGTCCTTCCTCATTATCCCATTTCACTCCCACAACAGGAATCACCTGATCTTCAGTCTCCACTCCATCTTGGTGAGGGTACCTGGATAATGCATCAGCCACTGCATTGGTTTTACCAGTCTTATACTGAATTTCAAAGTCCAATCCCAGCAGCTTTGTTGCCCATTTGTGCTGAATAGCTGTGTGTAGTTTCTGTTATAACAGAAATTTCAAGCTTTGGTGATCTGTTTTAATGATGAATCTGTTACCTACCACATAGTGCCTCCATTTGTCCACTGCCATCACAAGTGCCAATAGCTCCTTCTCATAGGTTGAAAGTCCTCTATTCCTGGGGCAGAAGGTTTTGCTAAGAAAAGCAATGGGTCTTCCTTCTTGCATCAGAACAGCCCCCATGCCTGAGTCACAAGCATCAGTCTCAATTACAAAGGGAATGCTGAAGTCTGGCATCCTTAGCACAGGTGCTGCAGTTACAGCCCTCTTGAGTGTTTCAAAAGCTTCAGTTGCCACTGTAGTCCATATAAACCCATCCTTTTTAAGCAAATCATGGAGTGGCCTGCAAATTAGTCCATAACTCTGGATGAACCTTCTATAGTAACCTGTCAATCCCAGAAATGACCTTAGCTGCTTTATGTTCTGAGGTTCTGGCCAGTCTAAAATGCAACTAACCTTGCTGCTATCCATCCCAACTCCTTCTTCAGAGACCACATGACCCAGATATTCCATTCTGGTTTCAACAAATGCACACTTGGAGATCTTAGCCAATAGTTTGTTGTCCTTCAAAATCTGTAACACCATTCTTACATGCTCCACATGCTCCTTAACATCCTTACTATAAACCAATATATCATCAAAAAACACCAGCACAAACTTCCTCATATATTGTTGAAATACTTTGTTCATCAAGGCTTGGAAAGTGGCAGGAGCATTGGTTAAGCCAAAAGGCATTACCAAGAACTCATAATGCCCTTGGTGAGTTTGGAAAGCTGTTTTGTGGATGTCCTCCTCTCTCACCCTTATCTGATGGTACCCTGACCTTAAATCCAACTTAGAGAAGAACTTGGACCCATGCAGCTCATCAAGCAGTTCATCAATAACTGGGATGGGAAATTTATCCTTCACAGTGATGTCATTCAATCTCCTGTAATCAATACACAGCCTCCAAGTCCCATCTTTCTTCTTTACTAACAGCACAGGAGAGGAATAAGGGCTTGTACTTGGCTGTACCACCTGGTTAGTTAACAGATCCTGAACTTGTTTCTCAATCTCAGTCTTGTGAAAATGGGGATATCTATAGGGCCTGACCTTAAATGGCACTGCATCAGGTTTAAGGTTTATCTGATGATCAATCTCTCTTTCTGGGGGTAGCTCTGTGGGATTCTGAAACACCTCAGGGAACTGCTCCAACACCTTCTGAAATTATGGAGAGGCTTGAAGAAAAACCTTGGATTGAGTAAATTCTTCCTTCAACTGAGGTCTGGGAGGTCGTCGCCGTACCTCTCAAATATACATTTTTAGATCACTTACTACCTTTCTACACTATTAAGTGTACAATGGCAAGTAAGGTTCGTTCCACAGGGAAAAGGTTATTTCTATGTATATTTTGTAGTGTATATATAAATATACATATATAAAAGCAATGTAAACAAGGGGGGGTTTGAGTTGAGTTTTTGTTTAAGACACTACTAATTAAAACTACTAGAACTTTCAAGCCACAACTACTTTACTATAAGATTATCCTAACTAGAGATTTAACTAAGAGAATAAGAAACTTGGACATATGAGATTGGTGACTTCTTATTATGAGATTTTCCTCAAACTTTATCATGATTGCTTTGAGAATGGTGAACATTAGTGAGAAACTATCTTTAACCATAGTTATGAAAAATGAAAGCATCTTCACAACTTCAATTGACAACTTTACTAGATGATAACAACTAGTTCAATTGAATCAATATTAATTCTAATTAGATGTTTCTCAATCCTACCCATGCAATTTGATAACAAACTTGACATAGGTACAATGCTAATGAATGATCTTAAGAACAAATACAATTGATAACAACATGCATTCAATCCCTAATTTACTACTCCTACATAGAAAGAATGATAACATTCTAACCATGGAAAAGCAATATCTAACACATATCCAACACCTATCTATCACTAGGAAATCATTCCTAATCATTTCAAGCATCAAACACACATATAAATTATGATCATTCAAGAGCAAATCACCATTCCTAAGCTTCATAAATCATGTTCTCAATCCATAACAAAAAGTCCAATCACATATATCCAAGAAGGGTTTTAGCCTACAACCATAATTAGATAATCATAACCATAATTAATACAACAAACCATAGTGAATTCAAAGATCAAAATGGAAAGAAAAGTGAAGGAAAATGGAGTTTCCTCTGTAAAAATCCGATCCCTCAAACAATGAGGATAAGTTCTATTTATAGTCCAAAATAATTAAAATTAAAGCTAAACAAAATGCAAGTTGCAGGCAACTTCGCGGGTCGCGCGGGATCCTTCGCGGACCGCGAGCCTGGTTCTCGCGGCTCGCGGCCGAGGATTCGCGCCCCGCGCGCCCGTGTCTCGGCGTAGTCCGCGACCGGAGTCTCGCGCCCGCGCGCGCGCGCCCGTGTCTCGGCGTGGTCCGCGACCGGAGTCTCGCGCGCGCCTGTGTCTCGGCGTGGTCCGCGCGCCCGTCTCGGCATGGTCCGCGCGCCTCGGTCTCGGCATGGTCCTCGTGCTGGTCGGTCCTCGCGGCTCGCGAACGGAGTTTCGCGGCCCGCGCGAAACTTGGCATGGTCAAAACAGCAACACACACCCTCGCGGTTCGCGACCTAGGGTTCGCGGCCCGCGAGAGTGTGCCTTCACGCCACTTCTACGACCGGTTCTTCAATGTATCAAACGCGGTCAGGACGGTCATAGAAGGTCTTCAAATCATTCAAATCCATCGCAAGTGCAATTCAAGATCGAAATGCACGTCTTCAATTTCAAACCACTATGAATGATTCGGTCCAAAAGTCTAATATAATTACACATAATATTATCTAAAACAGCTCTCAAATGCTACAAAATAAGAGTATATCTAGGGGCTATCAAAATCCCCCACACTTGAACCTTTCTCGTCCTCGAGAAAGGACGATTAAGATCCAAGTGTATACTCTACATAATTAAGTACATAACATTTGAGAGCTTTACATATTTAAACAAGAGAAAAGAAAACGTTTTTTTTTTTTTTTTTTTTTTGCCTGATTCTCTCGTATTTTTGGAACCATCCGGGCATGCCTCTCATTTTTACCTGATCCTCTAGTATTTTTGGGACCATCCGGGCTGTTTTTTTTTTTTTTTTTTTTTAAAGAAATACAGTAGTAAATAGCAACAAAACAGCAACAAAAGCAGCAACAAAAGTCCTACACCTCTCCCCCACACTTAGTCTAAACATTGCCCTCAATGTTTAAATATATCAATTAAAATCATAATGTAAGAAAGAGTGTAGGATATACTCACTGCGAGGGACCGGAGCCGTCGCGACGGCGCTGAGCTCGCGATCTGCGATGGCCCTCATAGTCAAATGCTCCTGGTCCCTGTGGGTGCATGGATGCCATCATGGCGAACATCACTGCCATATCATCCTCGTACCTCTCAGTATATGCTTGAAACTGCTGCTGAGTGACATACTGAGCCTCATGATGTGGAGGAGCGTACTGCTCTCCATGCTCCGGAGGTGCCTCTAGCCTGGCAAGGGCAATGGTAGGTGCAGGAACTGTGATCTGGGTTGGCAAGGTGAGATCCTCTATGCGGGTGCGCCCAGTCAGTTGTACAGCCTCTGGATTCGGCAGGTACATGTGCTGATTCTTGGCTACTAGCCAAATGAATCTAGGAGGAGGATATTTGTGCATGGCCAAGACATTAGTGAACTCCAAAGAAGCAATGGAGTAAAACTGGTGAGCTCTCTCGGCTGTCTTGCCTATTGCCTGAATGTCTGGAGGTAGGTGGATGTTCAGATAAGCTGCCAGAAGTGAAATCATACCCCCCTGTGGTATCTTTCCCTTGGTCTTCTCAGAGGCCTCCAGACATTTCTGCACAAAAAGGTCCACCCAACAAGGGTGTTCTGGTCCCCAGCACATGGTCCAAAGGCATTGGACCTGCTCCCTAGTAATGTGCGTCAACTCTCCTTGGCAGAAGATCGTCATCACTAGGAGCTTGTGCACCATACGAACAGCTGGATGTATGATGTGGTTATTCTTCGTAGTGCCTGTGATGTTGGGAAATCCAGACAAGCAATTCCAAAAGTAAGTTAGATCAAATCCGTCCGGGTTAGTTTCTTTTGGATTCTTGTATCCCCCTGCATATTGGAACCCAAAAGCATCTTGGATCTTATCATAGGTCATCCGGCGGTCCACATCATTCAATCTGAAGGTGATGTAATGCATGTCATGGTCCTCGTCATAGTGCTTGGCTAGAGTGGATAAGAACTCAAATGTATAGCAGGTATAGGTCGGTGCCGACCGATCAATGAATCCTCTCATGCCAACGCGATCCAATAAAAATAGAACTGGTTGCTGCAAACCCAGCTCCTGAAGTAGCTCAGAGGACAAGAACTTCGTCTCCATGATTGTTCGCTTCCCATTCCCAATCAACTTTCTCCACCGTTGTTGGGCATCCTCATCTAAACCTTGCAGTCCCATAAGGTCTATAGGAGGCAGGTTTTCTGCAGGGGGAGGACTAGGTTGGCGAGGTGGGGATTCGGGAACCACAGGATCATGCGAACTAGAGGCCTCTCCTCGGCGTGACCTTTTCCTCGGTGCCATTATCACAATCTATTCAACAACAGTCCAGCACAACTATACTAGCTATAAGGCGGCAAGCCCCTATTCAATTAGCTCAGTTTATAACTAAAGGCGGCAAGCCTTTGAAATTTCAATGAAAACCTATTGGCGGCAAGCCCTAAATCACCCAAAATTGAAATAAATTCAGTAGGGTACCGTCAATTGAAGCCTTAGGATGCAATGTAGCTTAAGTATATCATCAATTTGATCAAAACACCACCAAATCAAAGAATCCAAAAATTAGGGTTCATAAGATTTGGGGGTATTTGATTGGGAGTTGGAATTTGGAATTTGGGATTGGGAAAAGGTTAAGGATGGTGGAGGGAAGGTTTTTGGGTAGTTGGTTTGGAACAAAAGTCGCCGGAGGTCGGCGAATCGGAGTGAAGAACTTTCCGGTGAGAATTCGGCAATGTGGGTAAAAGATGGTGTTTTGGATTGGGATTTTTGGTGGGTTTTGTTGGGAAAGCTTGGGGGATTGATTTGGGTGGAAGAAATCGGTTCAAAACTCGCCGGAATGGAAGATTGTGAAGGTGGCAAGAGAAGAGGGGTTTGGGTCGGGAGGGATTAGGGAAGAAGGAGGAGAAAAAAGATAGGAAAAATTTTGAGAAAATAGTCCCCCCGTTTTGTCGCGGACCGCGAGCTCTCCGTGGCGGGCCGCGAGACTCCGCCGCGGGTCGCGAGCCCCCGTCGCGGGCCGCGAAAATGGCCCATTTTCTGGCAGGGATTTCCGAGAAAACTCGGCATGGTTCGCGGGTCGCGCGTCCCCCGTCGCGGGCCGCGAGATAATTCTCGGCCGTGCGCGCGCGAAACCTCGGCGCGCGCGCAAAAACTCGGCATGGTGAAAACTCGGCGCGGTGAAACCTCGGTCTCGCGCGCAAAACGTCGGTCTCGCGCGGAAGACCTCGGCAACATTCGCGCGGCGCGCGCAAAACCTCGGCGCGGTGCGCGCGATGAAATCGCGCACCGCGCGCAAATTCTCGGCAAACCTCGGCAAACCTCGGCGCGGTCCGCGCGATGAAACCGCGGACCGCGAGCATAGTTTCGCGGCCCGCGCGATCAAGTCGCGGGCCGCGAAAATTGGCATTTTTGTTCCAGGGATTTCCTGGAAATCCCCTGTTTTTTCGCGGGTCGCGCGGTTTACGTCGCGGACCACGAGATAACGTCGCGGACCGCGCGTCTGCTGAAGCTCGGCGCGGCGCGCGCGATGAAATCGCGTGCCGCGCTCGGTAAAACGTCGCGGTCCGCGCGATAAAACCGCGGACCGCGTGCACAGTTTCGCGGTCCGCGCGACCAAGCCGCGGACCGCGAAAAATGTCGTTTTTGTGGCAGGGATTTCTTGGAGATCTAGGTTTCGCTCGCGGGTCGCGAGGCATTGTCGCGGTTCGCGCGTTCTCGTCCGCGGTCCGCGAAACCTTCGGTCGCGGTCCGCGCGATGAGTTCGCGGACCGCGAGGAATGGCCCCTTGGCGTTTTTCGTTTTGCACCACTTCAAACCTATTTCTACAAAAACAACATAAAAACTAGCATAATGTTCGAATTACAAATTTAATGAAATGTACATAGCAAATAAATATAAAGAAAGTAATGTTCCAAATGTTGAAATTGTTCTACGAAATGCTGTTAAAGCATCAAAACTCGTTTATTTAACATCGTCGGCACGATGTACCTCCATGGTAAAAGTCACCCGTAGGCCGGGTTGCCTAGAGATATGTCCTCTAGGATCTCCGATTTGAAACCCTCGTAATACGGTTTCAACCTTTGGCCGTTGACCTTGATGATTTTGGCATCCTCGCCGCTTTGGATCTCCACTGCTCCATGAGGGAAAACCTTCACAACTACAAACGGTCCAGTCCACCGAGAACGCAGTTTGCCTGGAAACAACCGAAGACGTGATTGAAATAGAAGAACTTTTTGACCTACCTCAAAAGTTTTCCTAATTATCATCTTGTCATGCCATGCCTTCGTCTTCTCCTTGTAAATGGCCGCGTTCTCATAGGACTCATTCCGGATTTCCTCAAGCTCTTGCAATTGAAGCTTCCTTTCATTCCCGGCCTCGTCCAAGTTCAAGTTGAACCTTGTGATTGCCCAATAGGCTTTGTGTGCTAACTCCACCGGTAAATGACACGGCTTTCCAAAGACTAATCGGTATGGAGACATACCAATTGGAGTCTTATAAGCCGTCCTATATGCCCACAATCCATCATCCAACCGAGTACTCCAATCCTTGCGAGTCGGCCTAACCGTTTTCTCAAGGATGGACTTGATTTCCCTATTGGAAACTTCGGCTTGTCCATTCGTTTGTGGGTGATAGGCGGTGGAAGTTTTGTGATTTACCCCATATTTCTTCAACAATGCGGCAATGGTTCTATTGCAAAAGTGAGTGCCTCGATCACTGATCAAAGCTCGGGGTACCCCGAACCTAGAGAAGATGTGAGATTTGATGAACTCTGCAACCACTTTAGAATCATCAGTACGAGTGGGGATTGCTTCAACCCACTTAGACACATAATCAACCGCAAGCAAGATATATTTGAAACCAAAGGAAGTAGGGAAAGGTCCCATAAAATCCATTCCCCATACATCAAAAAGTTCACAATATAGAGGACAATGTTGGGGCATTTCATTCCTAGAAGAGATGTTTCCTACTCTTTGGCATTTATCACAAGATTTGCAAAATGTGTATGCATCTTTATTCAAACTAGGCCAATAGAAACCACAATCTAGCACTTTCCTAGCGGTTCGCCTAGCACCGAAATGACCACCACATGCATATGAATGGCAAAAAGCAAGGATTGAATTTGTTTCATTATTAGGAATGCATCTCCTAATCACTTGGTCGGCACAATGTTTCCATACATAGGGATCATCCCACACATAAAACCTAGCATCATGCTTTAGCTTATCCTTTTGTGCTTTTGTGAAGTGAGAAGAGTACTTACTTGTGACAAGGAAATTCACAATGTTGGCATACCATGGAAGAGAAACACCAAGAGCAAACAATTGCTCGTCGGGGAATTCTTCGTGAAGATGCTCCTTCAATGCCTTGGCCCCAAACTCCTCATTGGGCATCAAACGGCTCAAATGGTCGGCCACTAGATTTTCAGTCCCTTTCTTGTCCTTGACCTCCAAATCGAACTCACTCAAGAGTAGGATCCATCGGAGTAACCTAGGCTTTGCTTCTTTCTTCGTCATCAAGTAACGAAGAGCTGCATGGTCAGTGAAAACAATAATTTTTGTACCAAGCAAATATGGCCTAAACTTTTCTAAGGAAAAGACTACCGCTAGCAATTCCTTTTCAGTTGTGGTATAGTTCCTTTGAGCATCATTGAGAGTCATGGATGCATAATAGATGGCATGGGGAATTTTCCCCACCCTTTGACCTAGCACCGCACCAACGGCGTAGTCACTTGCATCACACATGATCTCAAATGGAAGGGACCAATTTGGAGGTTGTATAATAGGGGCCGACACTAGCATAGACTTTAAACAATCAAATGCCCTTTTACAACCTTCATCTACCACAAATTCCACATCCTTTTGCAACAATCTACATAAAGGGGAAGAAATTTTTGAAAAGTCTTTTATGAAACGGCGGTAGAAACCCGCGTGGCCAAGAAAGGACCTCACATCACGCACACAAGTAGGGTAAGGAAGAGATTGGATGATATCAATTTTTGCTTTGTCTACTTCAATACCCTTAGATGACACTTCATGACCTAACACAATGCCCTTTTCCACCATAAAATGACATTTTTCAGAATTTAGCACAAGGTTTTTATCAATGCAAGTTTTTAGAACTAATGACAAATGGATTAAGCAATTGTCAAAAGAGTTTCCATGAACAGTAAAGTCATCCATGAAAACCTCTACAAACTTCTCTAGATATTCTGAAAAAATGCTAACCATACACCTTTGGAATGTGGCCGGCGCATTGCAAAGGCCAAAAGGCATGCGTCGATATGCAAAGGTGCCAAAGGGACATGTGAAGGTTGTTTTCTCTTGATCTTCTGGTGCGATGGCAACCTGAAAGTACCCTGAATAGCCATCAAGAAAACAGTAGAAAGAGTGGCCTGCAAGCCGGTTAAGCATTTGATCAATAAATGGTAAAGGGAAATGGTCTTTCCTTGTTACCGCATTTAACCTTCTGTAATCAATGCAAACACGCCATCCATTTTGAACACAAGTGGGAATCAATTCGCCATGGCTATTCTCCACTACGGTCACTCCGGTTTTCTTTGGCACTACTTGCGTTGGGCTTACCCATTTACTATCGGAGATTGGATAGATCATTCCCGCATCCAACAATTTGAGCACCTCGGCTTTTACTACCTCCATCATAGGAGGGTTCAATCGCCTTTGAGGTTGTCGGACGGGTTTAGCATCATCCTCCAATAGTATACGGTGCATGCAAGTACTTGGACTCATACCTTTGATGTCGGCAATAGTCCACCCTATGGCTTCCTTATGATCTTGGAGCACTTTCATCAACCTTTCCTCTTGTTCCTTGGTGAGCTTGTTGGAGATGATCACCGGCAATTTCTCACCATCACCAAGGAATGCATATTTTAGATTCTCGGGTAGTGGTTTCAACTCCACCACCGGAGGTTTATTGAAAGATGGTCGGTTGCCCGAGCCCTTCAATACCTCAAGGTCTAAAATTGGTGCATCAAGAGAAAGTTCCTCAAAGGTATCTAGCTCAAAATGCTTTCCTTCAAGTTAGCACTCAAAGCATATGTATGAACATTACTTGTGTGTAAACTATTAGCTAAAGCATTTAACAAAGGATCATCAACATCATTTTCATAAACTTTTTGCACATAAGGCTCAATCACATCAATAGCATTGCAAGAAGTTTCTTCATCATTGTATTTCATTGCACCATAAATGTTGAATTCTATTTTATCCCCATCGAATTCCATGGTAAGCTTACCACTATGCACATCTATGATACTTCTTGACGTTTTCAAAAATGGACGCCCTAACAAGATAGGGGTAGCAAATTTATCATGTTCCATGTCAAGAACGTAAAAATCGGCCGGGAACACCAACTTGTCGACTTTCACCAAGACATCTTCAACAATACCCTTAGGGTATGCATTAGAGCGGTCGGCAAGTTGGATCACCACGCCGGTTTTATGCAAAGTGCCAAGATTCAACGATTCATACAATGTATATGGAATGACATTTATGGATGCACCCAGATCTAGCATGGCTCTAGGAAAGTAAGTGTTCCCTAAGATGCAAGGAATTGTAAACATGCCCGGATCACTACATTTAGTAGGCATTTTATCTTGAAACAAAGCCGACACATGTTCATTGATTTTTTCATTTTTAACATGCTTAGATCTTTGTTGACGATGGTTCACACATAATTCCTTCAAGAACTTAGAATATCTAGGAACTTGATCAATAGCATCGAGCAAAGGAATGTTTACCTCACACTTTCGAAGGACTTCGAAAGCTTCTTTGTCCATCTCCTTTTTGCGAGTATGCTTCAAGGCTTCGGGAAATGGTGCTTCCACATCAAAGGTAGTGTCCACCCTAGTTTTCTTGTGAAGAGGTGAGAATGGAGGTGACATTGGTTCAACATGAGAGGATGTCTCTACATGTTCCTCATCAATAGGTTCTTTCTCATTCTCAACCTCGGCCTCACCTTTTTCTTTGGCTAGCTCCTCAAGAATAACTTCTTCGTCGGCCAAGGTCGCCTCAACTTCGTCATTGGCTAAGCTCTTCTTCACAAGGCCTCTCTTGGGTGCCTTTTTCATAACCACCTCGGGTTCAAGAGCTTGTTTACCACTTCTCAAAGTCATGGAACTCGCATGAGGCCTTGGATTCAACTCCGTTTGTGCGGGTAGTTTCCCGGAGTTTTGTGCTTCTAACTTTCCCAAAACCGTGGCCATTTGACTCATTTGCACCTCAATGCTTTTGAGTCGAGCATCTTGGGGGAATTGGTCCGAGCTTTCACCTTGATTGTGGGATTTATCTTCCAACCTCGGATGAGCATTTTGAGGAGCACGGTTATTGAAACGGCCTTGACCTTGGTTCCTTTGGTATTGTTGTGGTTGAGGGTGATATTGAGGGTTTTGATGATCTTGGTACCCTTGATAGCCATAATCTTGGTACCCTTGGTTTTGGTAACCTTGGTACCCTTGAGTTTGGTGGCTTTGGTCCCCTTGGTACCCTTGGTCATTTTGCCCCCTTTGCCTATCAAAAGATTGACCACCTTGAGCTTGATAACCCCCTTGGTAGCCACCTTGTTGGCCTTGTTGCCCCGTCGGTTCATCTCTCCACCGAAAGTTGGGGTGATCTCTAGTTCCGGGGTTATAATGTTGAGCAAACGGATCATACTTCCTTTGGTTACCCCTATCACCACCTTGGCCTTGTCCACCTTGAAAACCCCTACCGCTTTGGTAGCTTCGTCCTCCTTGGTAGCCCCTAAAACCTTGGTTTCCTCCTTGATCGCCTCTAAAACCTTGGTTTCCTCCATAGACCCCCATGGCATTGACTTCTTCGTTATAATCCTCGTTTGCTTGAGGACAAGATTCGGTGAGATGGTTCGAAGCACAAATCCCACACGTCATCACTTGTTGCCTTGGTTGGTTCCCTCCGGAGCTATTTCCCATCATGAAACCTTTCATCAATGCCGTAAGCTCCTTGATATCTTGACGAGAGCTATCATTGTTCCCACCGGAGTTACCCACTCGTAGTCTCCGGTCCCTCTTTGGTTTGCACCCTTCGGCTAGTTGCTCAAATAGCATCATGGCATCGGAAGAGCCAAGGTTTGCAATGGAGCCATAGCAAGACCGATTTATCAACTCGGTTTCCCTATCATTCAAGCCATTGTAATAGAAACACACCAATTGAGGTTCGGTGAAGCTATGGTACGGGCAACTTGAAAGGAGAGTTTGGAATCTTTCCCAATACTCATACAAGGTCTCATCATCGTCTTGAGTGATGTTGCTAATGGCTTGTATCAAGACCGAGGACTTAGAGGGAGGAAAGTACTTGTCAAGGAACTTTTTCTTCAATTGTGGCCATGTAGTGATTGATGATGAAGGTAAACGGCTTAACCATTTAGCGGCCTTGTCCTTCAAGGTGAAGGTGAAGGTTTTCAACTTGAACTCATCCACACTCATCTCGGAAGGTTTCAAACTACTACACACCCTATGAAAAGCCTCAAGGAAGTCATTCGGATCATCCACTTCTCTACCATGGAAAGTTGGAAGCAAATTTATCACTCCCGTCTTGATTTCGTATTGAGAGTTCGGGTAAACAATGCTCGATTGTTGTTGCTCATAGTTGGGGGACATGTACTCTCTCATAGAAATGTTGGTAGGAGAAGGGTTAGGGTTTTGGAAAGGGTTGTAGAATTGGTTTCGGGGAGGGTTTTGGCCGGTATCCTCTTCATCGTCCGCCATGTTGAAAGGTAGTGATTCACTTTCAAGGGAGAAAGGATTAGATGCTAGTGACTCTTGCACTTGCCTCCTAAGTTGGCGGAGACTTCTTACTAGCTCGGAATCGTATTGCAAAGGGTCTTGGTTCGAGGATCGTGTAAGAACCATGCACCAAGAGCTAGAGCAATAGGGTTCCAAACCAAAATAGAACCTAAAAAGAAAGATAGATTAGAAATAAAACTACAATATACACATAAAAATACGCCTTGTCCCCGGCAGCGGCGCCAAAATTTGGGAGGTCGTCACCGTACCTCTCAAATATATAATTTATAGATCACTTACTACCTTTCCACACTATTAAGTGTACAATGGCAAGTAAGGTTCGTTCCACAGGGAAAAGGTTATTTCTATGTATATCTTGTAGGATATATATACATATACATATATAAAAGCAATGTAAACAAGGGGGGGGGGGGGGGGGGGGGGTTTGAGTTGAGTTTTGTTTAAGACACTACTAAGTAAAACTACTAGAACTTTAGAATTACAACTAGTTTAGCATCTAAAGATTCAACTAAAGATTAACTAATGAGAATGAGAGACTTGGGTACATGAGATTTGTATCTTCTTGTTATGGATTTTTCCTCAAACCTAGTTATGATACTTTGAGAATGGTGATTGTTTTTAATGGGAAACCATCTCTATTCTAGTTGTGAATCATGAAAGCATTTTCACAACTCTCATTGGCAACTTATCGATATGATAGCAAATAGACAAATTGGCCAATGCTAATTCAAATTGGATGTTTTCCCACCTTACCCATGCAATGTGATAACACAATTGACATAAATATAATGCTAATGAATGATCTCAAGAACAAATACAATTGATAACAACATATATTTGATTCCTAATTCACTACTTTTACATAGAAGAAATGATAGCATTTCAACCATGGAAAGGCAATGTCTAACACATATCCAACACATATCTATACCTAGGAAATCATTCCTAACCATTTCAAGCATCAAATACACATATAATTCATGATCATTCAATGACAAATCATCCATTCCTAAGCTTCATAAACCATGTTCTCAAACCATAACAAGAGGTTTAATCTCACATACCCAAGATGGGGTTTAGCCTACAACCATAACTATATAATCATAACCATAATCCATACAATAATACATGGTGAATTCAAAGTGAAAATCCAAAGAGAAAATGAAGAAAATGAGCTTAAGGCTCTGTAAAACGATCCCCAAAACAATGAGGATAAGTTCCAATATATACTCCAAAACAATTAAAATTAAAGCCAAACAAAATGCAAGTTGCAGGACCATTCGCGGGTCGCGCGGGAATTCTTCGCGGACCGCGAGCCTGGTTCTCGCGGCTCGCGGCCGAGGATTCGCGCCCCGCGCGCCCGTGTCTCGGCGTAGTTCGCGACCGGAGTCTCGCGCCCGCGCGCGCGCCCGTGTCTCGGCGTGGTCCGCGACCGGAGTCTCGCGCCCGCGCGCGCGCGCGCCCGTGTCTCGGCGTGGTCCGCGCGCCCGTCTCGGCATGGTCCGCGCGCCTCGGTCTCGGCATGGTCCGCGCGCCTCGGTCTCGGCATGGTCCGCGCGCCTCGGTCTCGGCATGGTCTTCGTGCTGGTCGGTCCTCGCGGCTCGCGACCGGAGTTTCGCGGCCCGCGCGAAACTTGGCATGGTCAAAACAGCAACACACACCCTCGCGGTTCGCGACCTAGGGTTCGCGGCCCGCGAGAGTGTGCCTTCACGCCACTTCTACGACCGGTTCTTCAATGTATCAAACGTAGTGCTGTCGGTTCAGACCCGAACCCGAAAAACCGACCGAAATCGAATAGTACCGATCCAATAATAACCCGAGAGATATAGGTCATCGAACCGAACCGACCCGAACCGAACTCAACCTGAAAACCGAACTGACCCGAGAATTTAAATCCGAACCCAACCGATATCTGAATTTGCACGGTACCGAACCGAACCGAACCGAAATCAACCCGACTTGTAACCGACCTAAACCGATTCAAACCAAGAAATAACCATCATAAATCAATCGATTCAATCAACCAAAGAAAATGGAAAATTCCTATAAATGTAATTAAAGTTTGTATTACTACTAAGCAAATAAAACTTTCAAACTTCCTAGTTCCTACCAATTAATTTAAACTAAAATACTGATAGTAAACACTTAAAATATAAAATATACATATTCTATATACAATTCTACTTAATTTTAATAAAATAAATGTACACATTAACACATTCGACTTTTGTGTTAAATATTTGCAATTTTACTACTAATTCATATAGAGAGGAAAATAATTAAAAGTAATCTAAATTGTTAATCAGGGAATTAATCACTTGACATGGATCTCCACCTTAAGTACAATCTACATTTTTAATCAGGGTTCACACAACATCTGTACTACCATAAACAAGATGATTGTGGTCAAAATTATAAAGATTTTGTATCAAACTATAAATACATTGGAATCGCAAAATTAAACATTTAAATAACAAGAAGTAGACAAAATATGATCTATTATAGATCAAAAACAAAAGTATCAGATGAATCAACAAGAACTAGTAATTTCATTAATCTATAAAAGAATAAAAAGTACTCAATATACTATGGAGATCGAGAAAAGATATCGATTTAAATGAATCAAACATATTTATACATATGAAAAATCAAATTCGGCGACAAAGAACAAAAAAAACATGTAAATGAACTTTATAAAACCAAACATATTTTGACCCAAAACCGTTTCAACCCGACCGAATGACCCGTATTGACATCAGTATCCAAACCGAACCGACCCAATTAATATTTATTTAAACCCGAAATGAACCGGAAAAGAAAAAATAACCGAATAAACCCGACCCGACATCAACCCGACCTGACCGATATTGACCGAATAGGAAACAATGACCGATTTAAACCGAAACCGTTTTTAACCGAACCCGTTCTTGGAAGATCGAAACCGACCTATTTACCCGAATCGACACCACTAATCAAACGCGGTCAGGACGGTCATAGAAGGTCTTCAAATCATTCAAATCCATCGCAAGTGCAATTCAAGATCGAAATGCACGTCTTCAATTTCAAACCACTATGAATGATTCGGTCCAAAAGTCTAATATAATTACACAAAATACTATCTAAAACAGCTCTCAAATGCTACAAAATAAGAGTATATCTAGGGGCTATCAATACCCAACACGAATTCCTCTCATTTCTCTCTCGCAGAAGCTCTATTGATATCCAAGACCAACAGTATATTTCTGGCCGGCATATCCTCCATATTACCGCACCATGGGTCAAAGCCAAGCAGTCGCCCAATAGGCCCCAAGTTGAGCGATTCCACGAATATTATGGCATGTTTTAGAGCCATCCCCTCAAAAAACAAGGGGTTTGTAACTCCCGAAACTTTAAAATATAATAATAATACATCAATCTCACATGAACAACTAATTTGCGGGTGAGGTAAATTCACAATGCATGTGGGCGACTGCGAGCAGGATCCACACAACTCAGTTGCCTCAGCATACCGATCACGATCGAAACAAGTAGTTTTCCCCGAACCATTAATCTTAACTTTAAGTAAGCATATATTTTTACTATTTCGATCTTATTAAAAGAACATCACTTTATTATACTTGATTGTTGTTCTAATTAACATACTTTCACTATCACGTTATTTTTCCGATAATCTTGGCCATAATCTTTGTTAATACATTTATGACAAGGATAGTAATGGCCTCGTTTGGAGAATGTAATTTAACTTACTTATCTATGAACCCAATTCAAAAACCAGAATCAAAATAACAAAACCCTAAAAATGTCAAACATCTCCATGCATGTTTCATATGATCCCATGCAAATTGTAATGTTCTGATTGCGATCCCGCTCTGATCACATGTTCTTATCTCCTCACATGTTCTGATCGCAATCGCGTCGCTTTTCGCCATGGTGGTTGTAATTCGGTCATACATTATCGTACCTTGTCTGAACTCCATGAACATGAACAATGACAGACGTGATTCATGTTTTTTCTCCACGACTTTCGATGAAGGAGATCCAGGTGCCAGTTGAGCCATCTCCTCCTATGTAATCTACGTGATCGCCTTATATTGAGGCTTCCTTGAAAAGACCGATGCGATGGCTAAGAATGAAGGAGAAATAATGTTACTGTTAACGGTTCAGAACCCAAGCTCGGACCCCAGTTCGGGTATCCAGTAAGCAACATCGTAGAAGACTATGGAGGGGCGCGGAGTTAAGATCAGTTCTCGAATGTAGCCGCGCATAGCATCCATGGCAGTCACGAGGTGGGTGGTGAGGAAGATGGGGATGTCGGAAATGGTCTCGGTGCCCGGAGGAAGGCCTTCCACCGTCGGCACCGTGAGTGCATGAAAGGTGATGAGGTTTGGGTGGAGGTTGAGGTGCTGCAGCTGGAGCTTTGCCTTGTTTGGGAGCAACAAGGATATTTTGTGGCCCTTCTTGCCGAGGTTGTTTGAGAGATGAAGAAACAGCGTCGTGTGGCTCGTAACAAACCATGGAAACGTCACGATGTGGAGCTTCGAGGTTGTTTGTATGTTTGAGGAGATGAAGTTGAATTGTATTTTTGGATGAATTCAGTGTGTTTTTTTTGGTTGAAAGTGAGAGGCTACTAGATAGTTGGACCAGTCACCAAAGATGAAGAGAGTTTTGTGCATAATTTTACGTGAATGTGTTAGATCTATTTTTTCTTGTTCTTGCTCTAGCCTGCTCCACTTTCTAATGAATAGAAAGCGAATTAAAGACACTGCTTGTGGGATAACACATTTTCTATTTCCACTTAATTTTGATAAAACTAAAAGCCAATTTTTGTTCTAACCGTTCCGTGTAATATATAGTTATAATTTGTATCATCCATATTTTCATTAGTGGATAAGATTTCTTAGAACGCCCATTTTTTTGTGTATATAACGTGGTTCAAAAATGTCTTGGGTAAATGAGGCTACGATTGATTTGTTATAGCTAGTTTCAAAATAGATTTTAAAACTTTGACACCACCGTCAACATTTAACCATTCACTTTAAAAAATTGTTAATAATATCTTTAATAAATAAAAAACTTAAACTAAGATATTATGGTAATCAACTAGTGACAAAATGTAATTTAAATTAACCAAATCTATGTAGTACTCATGCCTAAATTATCACTTATTTCTATTTCACTTTTTGTTGGCACTATTCAAATGCTAAGTGGTAGAAATTGAGGGGTAGTTTGATAAAAAGTCCAGATGAAAATCTAACCTTCATAATGCATGCGTTAACATCACCACGACCGCTACCCACAAATCAACATCAACACACAAATTAACAACTACAAAACTTCCACACACAAATCAACACATAATATTTAAAATCTCACAAAGAACTTTAGTTGCACCACCACTATCCTGTCTACCATGATGCAATTGACACCACCATCATTACAAGTGTTCCTTCTTGGCTGACAACATCGAAATCGGGTTGCCAAATTAGATATTTTGACGTAGATGATCTAGTGTAGAAATTCGTCAGCATTTTCAGTACGTCATATGTAAGAAGATTTAGGGCAATTACGTGGTGGAGAAAGTATAACTGTATAAGGTAGTAGATGTTTTCTAAAAGTGTAACTTACTAATAAACAAACACTCTTCCTATATATAGGAATATTTGAGAGAAATTGTGTTGAAACGCTGTAAAATGAAGTCGTGATCATTCTTCTACGTAATGTCTTATCCCATTTTGTATGCATAAAGTGTGGAAATGAAATTGAAGCATACTCGAAATAAATATCAATATTGTATCAAAATTTGACCACACAATGCTAGGCCAATTGCATTAAAATTATTTCCACTATGGAGCATATTATCTGCTTTTACAGAAGGACTTGAGATCAAGTTGACAAATAAAGTCATCGTTGAAGTGAACAAGTGGAAGTCACGGTTGGAGCAAGCAGCATACAACGAACCCAATGTCAAAGGCGATAATTATAATGTTTTTGAAAGGTTTCAAATTCTCAAATGTAAGCAAGAGATAGGAGGGTAGGAGAATTGATTAGCAAATGATGTGAGCAATTCAAATAAAATAAAAAACCTCGTAATATGTGGGACAGGAGGGGCAGAGCTCCGGTGCCGCCACCATTGCCGCCACTAGGAAATGACGAAAAACCATCAAAGTAAGTATTCTCCTTCATTGCTCTCTCCTCTTTGTTTAGTTTTTTTTTTTTTGAGCAAACCACCATAGTTGGGGGTGTATATTGGCTTCCCCAAGCCTTAAGAAAAACAAAACGATACAAATCCGCTTCCAAGTACAATGCGGATATGAACTAGAACCCTAAATTAAGGGAAACTAGAGGTGACTAACAGCACCCAAGGCAGTGAGTAACTCCACATGTGAAAGCGATGAGTAAGACTCCAGAGAATTGTAACAATGTATCAATTCTAATACCTCTTTGTTTAGCATTTTCCGATTGTTCATTTCCTTTGAGATTTTTAAGCAAATGGTCTCAAACCCATCCTAGTTTGCTAGCAACTTAGCATATGATCGTAGCTTTGTAATGTTGGTTTTGTTTTTTTCACAAACCATATACACACATCCAGAATCCCTATAGCACCATTAATGTTAAATTTACACAATTATCCCTTATAAGTAGAAGCTACACGTCACAACCTTAACCTGAGTGCCCATAAAATGTAACATTTACATTCCCAAACAAATAAATCAAACACATTTGGAATCATAACTCTCTTCCACACTGTAGGTGACTTTAGGCCTATTGCATCATGCAATGTCAAATACAAGATTATTGCTAAAGTGCTAGCCAGAAGACTGAAAAAATGCATTGGAAGCCTTATCTCTGTCAGCTAGAATGGCTTTGTGCCTGGAAGAAATATCACGGAGAATGTCCTTTTGGCACATGAAGTGGTTCATTGTTTATCTCACAGAACACAAGGAAGAATAGGCATGGCTGCGATAAAACTGGATATGAGTAAGACTTATGACAGGATCTCATGAAATTTTATGGAGCTTGCATTGGGTGCCATGGGGTTTCCACCAAACTGGATTAACCTCATCATGTGGTTCATCAGAACTGTGTCATATCAAGTGGTGGTGAATGGAAGTACTTCTTTGGTCTTTTTTCCTAACAAGGGTATCAGGCAAGGGTGCCCCCTATCTCCTTACTTATTTATCATAGCCCAACAATTTATGTCTGCCTGGTTGGAGCATAAGATCCTTGAGAATAGCAACTTGGAAGTTCAGGTATCAAGAGGAGGCCCGAAAGTAAGTCATCTGATGTATGCGGATGACTGTATACTTTTCACTAAGGTCACAGTGGACTCTGTAAATCTTCTGGCAAAGACACTTGACTTGTATGCCAGATTCTCAGGGCAGAGGTTGAATTTTGAGAAATGCTCGGTCCAGTTTAGTCCTAATACACCTGAAGACATGAGGCAGTACCTGAGTTACACACTGAATATCCATAACCAAGGTCTTGGGGAAAAATACCTTGGCATCCAAATCAATTCCAGAGAGCAGAAAAGGGAGATTTATCAGAACTTGATCAAGAGAGCTAAACAGAAGTTCGGATCATGGAAGTCCAGACTCCTTAATTTCACTGGAAGAATCACTCTAGCTAAGCATGTTCTTAGTGCATTATCCATCTATCCTCTGAGCATATACAAGATTCCTAAGTACTGATGTGATTCTTCTTTCCTTACTTCGTTGATTGCCACCTCAACAGCCCGGCGGTAAATCTGCAAAAGATCCCCGGAAAGGTTTCGGGGAAATCTCCGATGCTAAAGTCAGTTCCTTTGTTTTGATGATGATAGATTCTTAACTTATTTGAGCCTACCTTTCTCACGGCGGGTCTGTCTCCTTTTTATAATATGTTCTTCCCGATTTTCTCTCCTCACGATCACTTCCGCGTTTGTCTACTCGTGGGTGATCGTGTTTCCCGTTTCATGAGTGCGTGTTTACTTGGTCATTACTTCATGTTATTTGGGCCGTCTTCCTGCCTTTATCTGTTGAATGCTAACGTATGTGGGCCTTTCGGCCTTCTTGTGGTTATTTGGGCCGGTTGAGTGTGGTGGTATACACCATAAGCCTTCCTAGTCGCTAAGGTTGGAGGTTAGGCGTTCGATTATGTGATTAGTGTTCGCACTTTGGGAATCGAACGGCTAATCCTTCTAATCAAAGCGACTGATAATTAATGCTTCGTTTGTTGGAGTGACCCCCCGTTTCCTTTTTGTTCGCTATGGTTGCTAGTTAAGCGTGTTTTATTGCTGGCATTCGCAATGTTCGGCTTTGAGCAAAGAATCCCTCGAGTCTTCGTTCTGATAGGTAATCCATATGCGGCCTTCTGTATTCCGTATCCCGGTACATACGCTGCTCCGTATGTATTTTGTTATGATTACTTTTTTGAATATTTAAATTTTGTAAAGGTAGTGGGCTTTCCGGTTTTCGTGCCTAATCATATCTGTAATTTGAATTGGACGGCTGTGATGTGTTTGACCTGACGTCGCCATTTGTACTTCTTAAAAAGGGGAGGATTGATTGAACTTTCATCATTTTCAAGTCGCCATCAATTCCTGCTCCTTAAAACTCTTTCTCTTAAATTTGCAGCAGCTTCTGCCTTCCTCTACCGTACTGTAATCAAGTAATTTCTTCTACCCTTACTTGTAGTTTGTACTGTTGTCATCCTGTGGCCTCTAGATAATTAGGCTTGTGTGATCTGTATTGCTTGTGATTTTGTGGTTTGAATCTTCATCCTCGCTTAATATTTGGGGGATTTTTTAGTTCTGGTATATCCTGAGATTTCCGATGATTCTTCCCAGGATTCTATTGATATTTCTTTTGATACTGGTGTGCCGCCTGATTCCGACGAAACGGTAGCGTTGCTTGATAGCGCTAAGAAGATTAAGGATGCTAGCCTCATGCATGGCCGATTGTTGGCTTATTTCTGGCGTCGGCATCCCTGTTTGGAGAATGATGAGATACACTTTCCTCTGCCCAGTGAGACCGTGAAGAACCCTGGGCCAGATTTTTTTGTTGCATATTGTGACTGGTTTACCAGAGGTTTGTCACTTCCTATTCCTTCATGGATGATGGATATTGCAAATGGTTTTAATATAGCCCTTGTTCAATTTCATCCGAAAAGTATTATGGTCATGCTCATTTTTCACGAGGTCTGTTCGACGCTCGGTCTTACTTTCTCTTTCCAGTTTTTTTGGTCTATGTTTCGGCTGCAGACCATTGCTGGTGAGAGTGATCGATACACCGTTTATAGCTATCTTCCCGAGCTGACGTTCGTAAAGGAATATCCTGATCGTTTTGCCGGGTAGCGAAACGAGTAAGTTTTTATTCGACGGAGAGCCGGGGTGGACGAAGATATGCCCTGTTGGTCGACTACTCTATCTGTGGACAACTCTGTTGACAAAAAGGTGTTGACAAAAAGGTTTGATTGACTCGGGACCATCCATTGTATCTGCAACTTATCCAGCATACGCATAAGCCGAGAGAAAAGATGAGGAAACACTCCTCGAAATGTTGACGGGAACTGATTATATTATGGCATCTATGTTTTCTTTATTTTTTCACTGTATTCTTACCCTTTCTAGGGTGCTCTGTCGTTCGCATCCTTTGTGCGTTCTTTTACCATGACTTGTGTCTTTTGTTTTTTTAGGTATGGATATGATTGATGTCCCTATCGAATTCCCGGAGTTCAAAGTTAAGAAACTCCCTGCGCAGCCCGCTGTTCAGCATGTCCCTCGAAAGGGTCCTAAGAAAGGCACTTCCTCTAGTGTCCAGGGCGAAGGAACATGGGATGAAGTTTTCCAGGAAAGTGAGTCCCCCGTTTTTAAAGAGCATTCAAAGCGTGAGCCTCGGAACATCGAAGGAAATGTTGTCCCAAGGAAGAGAAACCAACCTGCTTCGAGCTCTGTTGTAACTGTGCCGGTCGAGTCTTCGTTAGCAACTCTTCAGAGTTATCCAGCTCCAAATATGCTGAGTACGGTGAGTATCTTTCGTTCAAATTTTTTATTTTTGTGAGTTGGTGTCTTACGTTGAACGTCTTTTGTTGTAGTTAACTGACCATCTCCAATACGCTGCGGACTATGTTAGTACCTTGGGTGCTGCAATCGCCACTCAAGAGACAATGCAAAAGTTGGATGAAGAGAACTCGAGTTTGAAGAGCCAACTAAATGTGTCTCTCACTCGTGAGCAGGCGTTGGCTGACGAACTCAATTACCATAAGATAGAGGGTCCTTTGAACCCTTCGTATCTCGGGGAGTTCATTGATGCTTTGCTCAGGACCAAGGTACATTGATCATATCTGTGCTAGTTATGGTGGTGTAAAGCGGGTGGGTATGTGCAAGTATATGAAGCATCTGAAGGAGAAGTACCCCGACCCCGCCGTTCTTCAGTATCAAGATGACGACACACTTAAAGTTATGATTTATGATGCCAAGGCTAAGGTCTCGACTACGTTCGAGGCAAGTGTTCACCAGGGTGGCTATTCGTTCGCTCTTCTTGAACATTGCAAAGGCCTGGCTAAACCTATGAGCATTCGCGAGCTCAGAGAATGTACTGTGGATCGACTTTATGGTGATAAGGAAGTGGCAGCGAACTCTACCCCTCTAGTCGTGGATGGTGTCACTCCTACTTCAGGTGTAGCTATTTCCGTAACGAACGAGGAAGCTCTGGCCGTTGACAATGTTGTCACTGGTGACAGGCAGGTGGATGAGCTAGAGGAGGAGGCTGCCAATGTTAATGTTAGTTCTTAGTTATTCTCGGTGTACTTATTTCCAAGATTTTATGAATGAAGAACTATTTTTCCTTGCTTAATTTTGCGCCTCTCTTCCTTGTTATACGTTTAATCCTTCATTCCCACTGTGTAGGGTAATGTAGCTCCCGTAGGACGGTCTGACTGTGTTAAAATTGTTCAACTGAGAAGGAGTGTTGATGCCGCTGTACTTAGGCAAACTCCCATTGGATTGCTCCAAATTCGGTTGGAAGGTGTCTTCACTAAAATCTCTGATTTAGGTTGCGTTGAGAAGAACCGAACGCTTGCTATTGATGCATTTCGGAGGGAAAGGGCTGCCCTTGCTAAGGAGCGAATTTCTGCCCTTGATACTGATGACGCTACCACAGATGAGGGTGCGTCTTCGTCCCCTTCATTCGAGGAAGAAGAGTTCGTATATGAGGAAGAAGAGTGTTTCGAGCTTCGCGATGAGATACAGAAGTGCCATCGTGACCTAGCAGGTGTTTCTACATATATGTCTGGTCTAAGGCTTCCTTCCAGTTACCCAGTTTGGTAATCATCTTGATCGGATCCTTTCCCAATTTGGGCGGGGTGAAAACTTCTGGGAAAAATTGATGGATCATGCGGACGCGATGAGGCTTGAATGGCACAAGTTGTGTTCTCAGCAAAATGATATTATCCATCACAATCGTGTCCATATTGGTACTCTTGTCACTCAAGGGCGAGAGTTTAAACGTGCGTACCTTGAAGAGAAGCACCGAGCCGACAAGCAAATCGAAACCATTTCTAACTTGAGAGGTGTCGAGCACCATTTGAAGGAGAAGATCAATACTCTCAATGGTCATATAAGTGAGTTTCAGAAGAGATATAACGAACAGTTTTCGATAGCGGACACTGTTGCTCGAAAACATCGAGACGCTTTGGAGCGGTCCGCTCAGTTGGAGGTTGATCTGCGTGCTTTACAGAGTCGGTATGAAGAGCTAAAAGATGGGGCTGCGAGTAATAGAGTTATTGCACCTGTCCGGCACGATTTTTTCGTGAAAGATGGTCCCTATTTCCATCTTCTTGAAGATAAGTTTGCCGAGCGTATCTTTGAGATGGAGGGAGAGATCTAGACGTTGAAGCGAGAGATACAGCAACTAAAGGTTGATGCTGAGGCCTACGAATGGACCTGTGCTGTGATGAGGCTTCAGCTTAACCAGTTCGGTACTAGACCTATCGGGGATTTTCGCCAGTTTTACGAGGCTCAGTTGGCGAACCTGTCTGTCACTAGGTATTCGCAAGATCATCCCGCAGTCATGTTCATGCGTAATGAGATATCGCGACTTGATGAGGGTGATGCCGAACGGGCCCGCGTTCGTCGCCGACATGATTTAACTCATGGGCGAACGGGTGGTCCTCAAAGTAATCATCGTGGGAGTTCTTCCCATAATGCTCGTGGTGCGGCCTGATGGTTTTTTAGTGGTAAGGGAAATGCTCGTTAGTACTAGTAGTTAGCACAATGTGTATGTAAATAAGATATGCACCTTTGCTGGTGGCTTTATTTTGCACGAATTTTATTGTTTACCTTTTCGAAGGGTTTATTCGTATTCATTACAACTGCACGTTGCAGTTGGTTTATTGTTACAAGTCTTACTGACATGAGTTGTCGTGACTTGGTTTATATACTTAGGATGTGTCAGTACGTTGCGTGTTGCTTCTTGGTTTATTGTACAAGTCTTGCTGACATTAATTGTCGTGGCTTGGTTTGTCTATTTAGAATTAAGTATGTTCTGAGCATTCGCTCTAAACTAGCGTTCATTTGTTTGGAAGAAATTTGTGCCGAAGAATTGGATTTTTTTTTTATTTATATATGAACAAATAGCGAATGATCGCTTGAAAAATGCTGTCATTGATCATATCAAGGCTCCTATACAAGTGTTTACATCATGCTGCTATGCGTAATACTTCCTGAGATTTGATGCATGCCAGGTGTTCGGTACAACGCTCCCATCCAATCTTTCGAGCTTGTATGAATTTGACTGGTTTGCTTCGACCACTCTGTATGGCCCTTCCCATTTGGGTGATAATTTTCATGTCTTCTCTGCCAGGCTGGCTTCATTTTTCCTTAGTACCAAGCTGTCTACCGCGAACCGCACCTCTCTCGATTTCAAATTATAAGCTTTCGCCATTTGCTCTTTATACTTTGCATCGCAAAGGTGTGCTTGGTCGCATCGCTCTTCTAGAAGATTCAAGTTTCCTTTGATGGCTTCGTCACTGGCTGTTTCGTTGAAGTTTAGGACTCTTTCGCTTGGCACTTCTACCTCTATCGGTATCATTGCTTTGTGGCCGAAGACTAGGCTGTAAGGTGTTTCTCCATGTGGTGTTCGCGGTGTAGTCCTGTATGCCCATAAGACTTCTGGGAGTTCTTCCACCCATCCTGTGAGTTATCCATTTAGTCGTCACTAGATTCCTTGCAACAAGGTTCTGTTCGTAACTTCAACTTGCTCGTTCGCCTGTGGGTGTGCGACTGAAGTAAAATTTTGTGAGATTCTCTTTGTTGTACACCATTTTTTGAAGGCTGCGCTTGTGAACTGTGTACCATTATCGGAAACGATCGTTCTTGGTACGCCGAATCGCAAAATATGTTCTGCCAGAAGAACGTCATAGTAGCGTTCACTGTGACCTTTGGAATAGCTTTCGCCTCTACCCATTTTGTGAAATAGTCGACCATGACTATAAGGAATCTAGCGTTTCCTGTTCCTCTCGGAAATGGACCAATGAAGTCCATCCCCCATTTTTCGAATGACCATGCACTGTGGACATTGATTAATCTGCTTTTAGGGACGCGACTGTCATTGGCATTGATCAAACAGGGGTGGCATCGTTGCACGTATGTATTTGTGTCTTCGAACACCTTGGGCCAGTTGTATCCCGAGCGTATGATTCTTTTGGCAAGAGTACTCGCTCCTTGATGGGCTCCGCAACATCCTTCATGCATGTCTTTAATAATCTTGCTTACCTTGTTTGGGCCAACGTAGCGTAGCCATGGAACCAAGTAACCTCTCTTGTATAAGATTCCGCCTTCCACTTGGTACATGCACGCCTTTCGTTCGATGGCCTTGGCTTCTTTTTCATCTTCTGGGAGTGTTCCGTGTTTGAGGAAAGACTTAATAGGTTTTATCCAAGTTGCCTCTTCGGTGGCCGTACTGGCGACGGTGACGATGGCAATGCTTCTAACAGGTACTACATCGATTAGGACGTCTGTGGATTTGTGCAAATCACTAAACTTAGCGTTCGCTAATCGGCTTAAAGCGTCTGCTTTCTGATTTTCTTCTCTCGGTACTTTAGTGAATTTGATGTATTCGAACAATGATATAAGTTGTTGTACCTTTGCCAAATATTTTGATAGTTGGCTGTCTCGTACTTCGAAGTCTCCCAATATTTGGCTTATCACGATCTGGGAGTCGCTGAATACCTTGATGCTTGTGATCTTCATTTTGCTCGCAAGGTCTAGGCCGTTGATCAACGCCTCATACTCTACCTCGTTGTTCGAAAGGTGAAAATCATATCTTAATGCGTGTTTTAGCTCGTCGCCTTCTAGGCTTATTAGTAGGAGACCTACTCCGCATCCTTCTTTGCTTGACGAACCATCTACATATAATAGCCATGCTGTGTCCTCGAGCTTTGACTTGCCTTTGTCCTCAATTGTTTGAGACGACTGGCCTGGTACGTCGTTATCCAACGAAAACATCTCCGTCATGAAGTCCGCCAAGGCCTGTCCTTTGATAGCTTTTCGAGAGCTGAAACTTATGTCATGCTCGCTCAATTTAATTGTCCATTTTATCATTCTTCCTGATGACTCTGGCTTAAGCAATATCTGCTTAATTGGTTGATCGGTTAGTACCGTCACTTTATGGCTTTGAAAATATGTTCTCGGCCTTCGAGCTGAATGTACCAATGCTAAGGTAATCTTTTCGATGGGCTTGTAATTCATCTCTGCCACATTTAGCATCCTGCTCGTGTAGTAGATAGGTTTTTGTGCTTTGTTTTCTTCTCTAACCAACACCGAGCAAATTGATTTGTATGACGCGGCTAAGTACAAGAAAAAAGGTTCGCCCGCGCATGCAATGGACAGAGATGGTAGGCTCTGAATCTCTTGTTTAAGGAGTGTATACGCTGCTTTACACTCTTTGTTCCATGTGAATTTCTTAGCTCCTTTGAGGACGTCGAAGAAAGGCATATGTTTGTCTGCTGCCTTTGCCATGAAGCGGTTCAGAGATGCGAGGTATCCCGTCAGGATTTGGACGTCTTTAATTGATCTAGGCATTGGTAAGCCCAAAATTTCCTTGATTCTCCCTGGATTCGGGTTCAAGCCTTTTACTGAAACCTGCACCCCTAAAAATTGACCCGCCCCTACTCCTATGACGCATTTCTTTGGGTTGAGTTTCATTCCAATGCGATGGAGTGAAGCAAATGTTTCCTCTAAATCCATTGGGAAGTCAGTCAGCTTCGAGCTTTTGATGACCATGTCATCTATGTATACTTCCATGTTTCGTCCGATCTGAGGTGCGAACTCTCTGTCCGTTGTTCGTTGGTAGGTTGCCCCTGCGTTTTTTAAACTGAAGGGCATCTTAGTGTAACAGAAAACTCCTACGCTTGTGATGAAAGCCATTTTTCTGGGTCGAGTGGATCCATTAGGATTTGGTGATATCCCTTGTATGCATCCAGGAAGGTTAGCACTTCGTATCCAGCTATTGCGTCGACGAGCCTGTTGATTTTTGGGAGTGGATAGCAATCTTTGGGGTAGTGTTGATTTAGGTTTGTATAATCGACGCACATTCTCCACCCGGCGTCAGCTTTGCGCACCATTACTGGGTTTGCCAACCATGTTGGGTATTGCACCTCTCGTAGTATTCCTGCCTTGGTTAGTGTTCATACTTCTTCTTCTATTGTGGCTTGCCTCTCTACGGTGAACGTTCACTGCTTTTGTCTAATAGGCCTAACGGCCTTTTCTATCTGTAGCTTGTGAGTCACGATGTCTGGGTTAACTCCTCCCATATCCATTATCGACCATGCGAACACCGAGGCGTACTTCTTCAGTATATTTTCCACTTGTAATCTTATTTGTCCTGGTAAGTTCGATCCCATCCTAATAGTCGACGAAGGGTCTCCGTCAATGACTTGAAAAAGTTCAGCTTGTTCTCCTAAATCGACATTGGTTGAGATCGTCACTGCACTGACCGGCCGAAGCATTTTTGGTTGTGCTGCTGCGTTTTCCGGCTTTATTGCAATTGCCATACATTGTCGTGTTGCTCGTTGATTTCCACGAACTGAAGCTATGCCTGCTGGTGTTGGAAATTTCATGACCAAATGGTAAGGTGACCAGATGGCCATTACGGCGTTCATCCATGGGCGTCCAATGATCGCGTTAAAAGGGCTTTGCGCTTTCATTACCACAAAATCGCACATGACTATCACGATCTTTCTCTCCTCTCCCACAGTGACTGGCAGTTGGATTTGTTCTAGGGGCACTTCGGATTTTCCTGTGAATCCGACCAGAGCGGAAACTGGTTTTTTGAGGTCATCTCTTTTGAAACCCATCTTGTCAAAACAATCAGCGAACAGTATATCTACCGCGCTACCGTCATCTACGAACACTCTATGGACCGTAGAGTTTCCGATTTTTGCCACAACTATCAGAGGGTCATTATGTGGAGATGTATTTGGTACCGCATCTGATTCATCGAACGTTATTGATTCTGACATCTTTAACCGTTTCTCTGAAGGCTCTTGTGGCGGCATGTATCTAGTTCTCTATTTCCATCCGTTGTTCGAAATATGTTCTGTTGTCCCATGGATGGATAGAATCACTCTATCAGTTGTTTGATTCAAAAGTTCCTCCGCTCGCTCTACTGCTGCCGTAATTTTTTCGGCGTTCGCTAGGCTGGTACTGTCTTGTTTGTTCGAGTATCCTCCCTCTCTTTTGTATTGAGTGATATTTCCTTGGCGTGGGTTTTCCTCTATCTGCCTTTTGAGTGAGACGCAGTCTTCGATATCATGGTCGTGATCCCGGTGGAAAGAACAGTAAGTTTCCTTCAAGCGCTTGTCTGGTGGTGCCAACATTGGTTTTGGTTTGCTGAAGAGATCTTTATGTAGCTGCCAAATTCATTTTCTTGGCTTAATCAGGGGGTGGTGACAAATGTTCTGCCTCCCGGTTCTTTAGTTTTCCCTGGGAACGTTGTTTTTGCCTTTTTTCCTCCCCACTTCGATTCTTCTTCGAGTGTTTGCTTGTCACCCTTTTTGTTCTCGATCTTTCGGTCGCTTGCTTCCTCTGACCGCACATATTTCTCAACTATCCTTTGTAACTCGTGCTCATTCGACGGCATTTCTTCTCGTAGCTTTTTGTAAAAATATCCTGGTTTTAATCCGCTCATGCAAGCTCCTAAAAACATCTGGTATGTCAAGTCTTTAATACTTAAGCTTTCGATCACCATCTTTGCATGGTAGGCTCCAACACTGTCGCCGTTTTGCTTGACGTTTACTAAATCAGCGATGGTGTGTTCGAACTTTTGATTCCTATAAAATCTACCCAGGAAAATGTCTGATAGTTGCGCCAATGAGTGAATGCTACGGCTTGGCAGGTTTTCATACCATGTAATGGCTGGGCCAGTTAGGAATATTGGAAAAGCCTTGCAGATTAGTTGTTGTGATGCGTTCCTAAAACGCATGCTGCTCCCATACGAGTGCATGAAGTCTTTCGGGTCCGTTGTGCCATCATATACTTTCACATGTAGTGGCAGCTTGAAGTTATCTGACATTCGTAGATTCTGTGTCCCAAGAAAGTGGTGAATCGTCGTTGTTTTCGCTTGCGACAATGTTTCTCAATTCGTCTTCGTACTGTAAAGGTTGCTGGTACTCGTGCGAACGTTGGACTCTGTTCTCATTTGAGACTATCCGCGTGTTTCTACTGCGATCTTCTTTTGCTCTTTTGAATTGTTTGTAAAGTCTTGCTTTCTGATTTTCTAGAAAATTTTCGAACTCTTTCTGCTCTCTTTGGTGAACCGGGGATTCTGCCTCCTCATCATAGTTCTCATCTGAATCCTCATAATCGTAATCATTCTCCTGACTGTACTCTCGATTCCTCGAATCATTCTCGTGATTGTTCGCCTGAGCTTCTTCCTGGCTATTCACCGGGTCATCCCTGACCGTTATCTAGTCTCCCCGGTTGTTTCCTGAGGAAATCTCCAATGCTAAAGTCAGTTCCTTTGTTTTGATGATGATAGATTCTTAACTTATTTGAGCGTACCTTTCTCATGGCGGGTCTGTCTCCTTTTTATAATATGTTCTTCCCGATTTTCTCTCCTTACGATCACTTCCGCGTTTGTCTACTCGTGAGTGATCGTGTTGCCCGTTTCATGAGTGCGTGTTTACTTGGTCATTACTTCATGTTATTTGGGCCGTCCTCCTGCCTTTATCTGTTGAATGCTAACGTATGTGGGCCTTTCGGCCTTCTTGTGGTTATTTGGGCCGGTTGAGTGTGGTGGTATACACCAAGTACGTATCGCAAAATCTAGATAAGATAACTGCTTGCTTTATATGGAAGGGAAAGCTGGAAAGAAGAACAACTCATTGAAAATCATGGAAAACCCTCACTAAATACAAAAGTGAAGGTGGTTTAGGACTGAGATCAGCCATTGGAATGAATAAGGCCCTTTTAGCTAAACATGCTTGGAATGTGCTCAAGGATAAAGATACCCTTCTAGTTAGAGTATTAAAAGCTAAGTATCTCACAAACTCTGATTTCAGGAGTGTGCAGCAGAAGCCTAATGACTCTTGGGGCTGGAAATTTATTCTATGGGCAAAGGATGTCATTACAGAGAACATAGGTTGGAATATTGCCAATGGAAAGAAGGTAAGGATTGATGAACTGTTGGAGGGAACCTCTCTTAAGGGCCATCTTCCCAAGAAGCATAATTCCACATATTCAGGCTATGAAAGTGAGTGCAGATCCTAACTCGGAAGATGTTCCTCTTTGGATCCATAACAGGAATGGTATTTATACAATGAAGAAAGGATATCACTGTGTATTGGCAGAAAGAGGATGTGTTGATCTGAGGAGATAGAAACTTTGGGACAAAGTATGGAACCTCAAAGTTCCTTACAAGTTGAATGTCTTTTTGTGGAGGATCCTTTCCAAGGCTCTTCCTAATATGATAAACCGCAGAAAAAGGAAAATTTCTGATCAAGTTCTCTGTCCAAGATGTCGCTCTGAAGAGGAAGATGAGCACCACCTGTTTGTAGGATGTTCTGAAAGCAGAAATTTCTGGTCATACTCTCCATTAGGTTTGAAAGTTTTTCTTTTGAGTCAGTCTCATTCTAAAGAATGGCTCCACAAGTGGCTGGTTTGTGGTAGTCTGGAAGAAGACACAAGACTCTTGGCCTTCTCTCTATGGGAAATTTGGCTGCAAAGAAACAAAAAAGCTATGGAGGATGTCAGCATTGATCCTAGAATCTCTTTTGAGCTGGCTATTGCTAAGTTTACACTGTATAGGAAACAAGACATTGTGGAAACCCACTCATCTATCAATCTTCCACAAGAAGCTATTTCATTCTCAGAAGATCACAGGTTGAATCAAGCTCAAGAACAAAATAATGGCTGCATCCTGGTCAAGGTGGATGGATCTTTCCATAGATCTAGTAGTCTTGGTACAGCAGGCTGGACAATAGCTACGAGTGGAAATACTGCAAAGGGCGCATATTTTTTTGTTTCTACAACCCCTCTACAGGCTGAAGCAGAAGCCTGCAGCAGCAACCAGAGGACAATCTCAAGAGTTGTGTTTGCTCATAGATTTGGTGAAACTAGTGGCGGCACTCAAGGATACAGAGTCTGCGCCATGGGAGATTAAGAACATCGCAAAGAGCATTGTTGCTCTTCTGAGGAACTCTTTCTCCTTCTTTGTTATTAATAAAGTCAGTAGAAGTGTATTAGGTACTGAACATGATATGGCTATCAGTTTAGACCGAACTATTTGTAATCATTATTTCTAATTAATATTAAGTTGATTTTCAAAAAAAAAATCAAACTCATTTAAAAATTCGGCACAAACTCCCATATAATTCACATCTGCCAATTGAGTCACAAATTTATAAGGGCAAAATGCTTAGATGACCCCCAGTTATGGGTTAAGTGCGATTGTGACCCTCAGTTCTTGGTTGAGTGCGATTATAACCCCCAGTTCTTGGTTAAGTGCCATTATAACCCTCATTCGATCAAATTTATGTAAAATATAACTCTAAACATGATGATACGACCAATTCAGGTATACACATATGTGAGTAAACATAATTTCTCTTTGAATTTGAAGTGAATTTCATAAATCATCTAACTATATTGTTTAGAAACACATCAAAAATACAATGTGGGGTTATAATTGCACTTATCAAAAACTCAGGGTTATATTAGCACTTTTCTCAATTTATAATTAACCCATATCTCAAATTAGAGCATTAAATTGCAGTTTAATCTTAATTCATCTCTGCCAATTGATTCACATGTCCTTGTAACTAATTCAGATCTCAGATCAGTGGTGGATCTAGGATTTTATATTTGGGGTGCACGATTTTTTTTTTTTTTTGCATAGTATTGTACATCAGGATTTTATTACCTTGATGTCACTTAATCACAATGTTTTATCATCGTAAAAATGATCATATTGTCAAACTCACCAAAAATCTACTTGTACGCATTTTTGAAATCGAGTTAAAATTGCATTTATTAAGAGTGACATCTAAAACCAAATAGTATACCCAAACTACAATATTTCATCCTAGAAAAATTTAAATAGTAACAAAATTACAACCACAACTATTAAAGTATGAAGAGCAGATTTGGATTTGCTAAAGCTAAGATTTTCAAATTAAAGTTAAAATGGATTTGCAAAAAGTAGGGCACGTTATCCCTAACTTATATGAAATCATTTGAATTGATCTAGTTTGAACTGAAGTAAAATTATATTGTATTGAGAACTATGAATAAAACAACTAAATTAATTTTGATATCCAATTGTATATCATATGATCTGAACTAATCTAATTTAAATTAAACTAGACTGATTTTTTGTTAATTTGGTATTAACAATTTTTTAATATAAAAGATGGTTTCAACAAATCCTTAGATGAGTGAAAATAAATTGGAATATGAAGTAAATCCAGAACTTGCAAATAATTAAAAGGATTCGTGAAAGTTAATTAATTAGAAAAGGCCCGTAAACATGGAGTGCACTTCTTTTCATTTTTGATATATGGCTTAGTTAAAATAAATTTTTTAAAAAAAACTGGGGTGCAAGTGCACCCCGCGTTACTACATAGATTCGCCCCTGTCTCAGATTAGATACTCAAATTGTAAATATTATGACGATACAATAGAAGAAATCAGAAAATAATATACCTCACTAAAATTAAAATTAATTGTGGTTATTTTAGTAAATTTACAATTAATTGGATCTGCAAATAGAGATTGTGGATCGCATATATGTCCATTCTTTTTATTGAAGTAAAAATTTCATTTTCATTAATTGGGACTAAGAGTTACAAAGGTAAGAATGACCGAAAACCTCACACGAACAAAAAAAGCCTCAAAATTCTCCCAAATTATGCATGCGATGGAAAATATAAAATTTAAGGGATAACTAAAGTTCAGTTGACTGAAGGTTCAATCCTGCAATTTTAGAACCATAGAATTTAATCTAACGAATCATGCAATAAATACAATTATATTCCTAATTAATCCAAACTTATAAATATAGTAAAACAACTTAAATATTTGAGGTGTCATGTTATTACTAGATAAAGATTGATTGAACCTTCGATCAAATTCTATAAATTGAACCCAAAAATTTTTCTAAATATTGTAAATAATATCAAGTTCCACTTTAGTATTTTTGCAATCCCAGGCCTTCTCTATCATACATCACTTTCTACGAGCAAACAGAATAGTAATTCTAGGGCTTTCACTAAACTTCTGCACTGCCCATAACAATGACAGCAGAAGCCAATAACCTACTTAGACAACTAACCTTGCAAAAGATTCATTCCAATCTAGTAATTTATATTCCACTTGCTCTTTTTTCTAGTATTTACCCAGATTAAAATGACAGCAAGAGGGACAAGTTGACCAAATATTTTTATCCACCATTTACTAATTAGTAATAATCAAATAAAATGAGAAAAAAATAAACTTAAGATAAATATACATCGTATTTGAGATTTTAAATGATGCCTTTATTTGTCATAGCAAAATGATGAAAGATACTTATGTAGTATATGTTTATGATGAATTTCTTCCTCAATTCTTTCATAGATAAAAGTAATACACGAGCGTATCTTTCCGATTTATGCATCACTTTCTTACGGTCACGCAACATAATTAAATACTAGTAAGTGTTGTTTTTGTGTGAAGTTTACGGAAGATAAAAAGTTATAAAATATGCTTCTTCTCTAATTAATTGTTCTAAGATATTCCAACAAAATATATATAGAGCGACAGTCCAAATTCTTTTTTTTCTTTCTTTCTTTTATTTGAAGAAAGAATAAAAACATTTCCCTGAGGAAATTCAGGTTATTTTAGATTGTTTACGTATACTCTATTATATGATACTATTTTTGTCAGGGCGAATCCATCATGAGAGATATCCTGTGTGCGCTCATAGTTTTTCAAAGCAAGTGTTCTTTTTTTTTTTCGTATGTTTCAAGGGAAGTGTTGTTCGGTGTGCATTTGCGGAAATCAGAGATGAATGCACATAATAATGGGGAAATAATGGGTTAGGAGAATGAAAATGGTGATTTAAACATAATAATGGAGAAGTTTACCGTAATTCATGATCGTTGGATTAAAATTTTGAAATAAGTTCTAATTCAAATTTTTATAAATAGATAAATTTACAGTTACCATGTAATCGACCGACTGAAGAGCCCGTGATAGTATCATTTCCGAGTTAAATAACAAAATTTTAATAGTCAAAATGAATCTAATAACGCCCTGTTTGCCAGAGATTATTTCTTGTTGCACTGAATTGAACTAGACTGAAATGAACTTAAGTGAAAATTAATGTATTAAAAAAATAAGCATAACTAAATTAACGTAAATTTCATAAAATTACATTTTTTACTGAACTGAACTGAATTAAACTGAATCTACTAATAAACTCTAGCAAGCATGGCCACCAAGTTCAATTTACGTTTCTTGCAATGAAATTTTATAATTGATAAGAAACTATAAAGATGGAATGCTTGTTTTTGAAACGGGTCTCCATAGATTTGTTTGTAATTATTAATTAATCAATGAGTTGAACCTCTTCCTTATAGAGTAAACTCGTCTACATTTGATTTTGAGCTCTCTTGTGGTGGCAACTGGCAACTGGCATGTTCATCCAATAGCTAACTCAACTTGTTGGCTAAAAAAGGTTAGACACAAACTAATACAAGTCACAAAGCCATAATTAAGAGACAGCTCCCCATACCAAAGAAACACTAATTCCTTTCAAAAAGAAAAAAAAAAACACTAATTTAATAAATTTATCAAATGTACATAACAAAGATTTTTTTGGGGTTCACTAGAAGAACATTATAAGTAGATACATCTGGACTTAAATTAATAATAAAAGGTGACAAAACCTCATGCAAAGACAGACAAAATAACCTTGACTTACCCATTATTTATTGGTTGGTATGGGAATGCATTCACATATATCCAATCAAATTAGCTGTCACGCTACCACATAATGATTCCAAGAAAAGTATTGATTTAAAATAAAAAAAATTACAATGTAAGTGTTCTAGTATATCAGTAATTTGGATTAGATCCACATATTTGACATTTCTACAATCTCAGCCATGTGGTTTGTATAAAATGGCATCCATGGTCTTATGATTCATTGATTGTAAATTTGATGGTAATAAAATGTGGGAATATGTATTTAAAATGATTCTGATTCAGTTTGATGTAGTTCAATTCGCATAAAAAGAATTGAACGTCGGGCCTAAGCCAATTATTTCATTTTACAATTTGGATTACATATGTCGAGTAGTATTTTGTATTTTTATAATAAAAATATTATTTATTTTATTGTCTAAAAACCAAATAAGCAAAGTGCAACCAATATTTAGATACCATTGTGTCAATTAGCGTTGACGTGTCGGGTTTCGTGTTCGTGTCAGATAGGTTCGGGTTGATACGTGTCGGATTATTTCGGGTCAGATTTTTTTTATCGGGTCGTGTCGTGTCGTGTCGGGTCACATTCGTGTCGGGTTAGATTAGTGTCAGCCCAGTTTGTCAGGTCGGGTCGGGTTCAGAAAAAATTATCTCGGGTCGGATCGGGTTGAGTTAGACTCGTTTGTAAGGTTGAGTCGAATTAAGTAAAAATATAATACACAAAACTCACATTGGAAGAAACAAACTTTTGATGTTGGTTTAGTCGAGATCGAAGTGAGTTCAACTCAAGTATATAACACAATTGATGATTTTAGTTTTAACTAAATTGTTTATATATACTTGAATCACACTGTTTTTAAAATTTTAGTTATCATCACTTTTGTGATATTGTGGTCATTTAAATATTTTTCAAACTTTTTATACTCATATTGAACCAAAAAAATCTCTAATTGAATACACTCACACATTTCATTACATCACATTTAAGTTATTTAGTAAATATACACCTCGAATTGAACGTCAAACATCTCGTAACTTCAAATTTTCCAAGTATCTTACTTGTTTTGAAAATAAATTTAACAACGTAACTGACGTCTACGGTATTATAACTCAATATTATCTCCTAATATCATATATGAAATACATATAAAAAAATTCATATTTTTTTAAGTTGTTGAACTAGTTGACGTAGAACAAATTAATAGACTTTACTAGTGAGTTTACAAAGGTTAATCATGTTAGCATTGATACCTCGTCTATAGAATGTAGATACAAATTTTAATGATGTTAAAAGTTTAATATTGGTTGCGAAGATGTTGGTTATAAATCCCTTCAAGCGGATTTCAATTTTGACGTTTCTACAAAGTTTTTACTTTTTTCACCTAGGTCCCTCCAAGAAAATGGGAAGTGTCTAACTATAAAATTGAGTGACCCAAAACAAAATTAAAGTCATGTGAAATGTGAAAATATAGTTTTACGATATTTTGAGGCAGCGGAAGAGGTAAAAAAAATACTTAGATATGTTGCCCGATAGTTCCATTTATGTTACTATGGCCCTTTTTAAAAGTCAGATTTTGTGGTATAGTAAACTATATATTTATTTCTTTATCCTCAAGTTGACAAGTAGCAAAGTGGTGTAGTGGTATTTTGATATATCACCTAAGCATAGGTCTAAAGGTCAAATCTCCTAACTAGCATTTTTTGGTTAAGGAATTCCATGAGTTGGCAAAGGAACAATTCAACTCCAATAACTAGCATTTTTGGATTAAATTTTTTAAAAGTTTGAAAAATTATTTATTATGACACAATAGATACTACTTATACAAAAAGTTTAAATAAAAAAACTCCAAATAAAAAATGTTTTTGATCATATTAATAAAACAACCTTTTAAACTAAATAAAAAATCGACATTATTAATTATAATAAATTAGATATATTGGTTTAATACCAATTAAAAATATGATATTAGAAATAAATTAAAATTACATTAACTATTTATGAATGATTAAGTTGGTTCAATTCTTCAGGTTTAGGTCATCTTCAGGTTCGTATTATGTCAGGTTCGGGTCATCTTCGGGTTCGTGTTAGGTCGGGTTCGTGTCAAAATTTATCGGGTTAAAATTAATATTCGGCTTGAGGTCGGGTCGGGTTGGGTCGGGTTTAAACCTAATAATTTTCGGGTTACAATCGGGTTACGTGTCAGATCGGGTTGGGTCGGTCGTGTCGTGTTTCTCGTGTTCGTGTCAGGATTGACAGCACTAGATACCATCAATCTAAGGCCTATATATCAAACTATTCATATTTATTTTAAGTTTTGGTTGATAGTAGCGGAATCAAAAAATAGTTAAATACTTTAAATATAGTATTGTAAAAATTACTCAAGAGATATACGGGACCCTATATCCTGCAACGCGCCTTAATATTGCTATCACGTCCATTAGATTTTAATTATTGTTCCGGCAATATATATTAATGTCAAAGTTTGTAGAAGTAAGTTAAGAGGTAATTTACATGTCATTTTTTTTATTTACAAGAATCAAAATATGTTTTATTTATTAATTAACTGAAAAATTATATTATATATGGCCCTGTTTACAAGAGCTTATCTGTAAATCAGTTCAGTTTAATTCAATTCAATTCAGTTCAGTTCAGTTCAGTGAAAATGTAATTTGATGAAATTCAGGTTAATTCAGTCATGCTGATTCCATTTTTCAATACATCATTTTTTTCTTCAGTTCAGTTCAATTCAATTCAATTCAATTCAATTCAATTCAATTCAATTCAATTCAGTTTAATTCAATTCAGTTCAGTTCAGTACATCAAGAAATAAGCTCTAGTAAACAGGGATAGTGTACAATTTAAAATTTTAAAAATATAAAATGCATATTATATTGATTATTTTGGATGATATTTCATCCCTAAATGTAAGAATCCTATTTTTTGTGTTAAATGATTGAACTTACAATAAATTGAATTGATACCTTTGACCAAGTTTTTTTTTTTGAAAATACCTTTGACCAAGTTTGATTTCTAGTTTTATGTTAAATCACGTAAGAAATGGATAGAATTTAAATTTACCATTCACCAATTTTAAAGGATGGTTTGAAACTTGGAATATATCACTCCAATGAGCATTTTCAGAATCAACTTGTTGACTCAATCATCTATTGGAATACGTTACTTATCAAATATCATAATTAGCAAATTAAATAGTCAAAAATTTACTTTTGACCCAAAAAATATTAATTGGTAAACGCAAAAAATACGTGGACTAAAAATGAAATAGTGACACATACCATAATGTCATAATTCCAAATGGACTAGAAATGCAACTTTTGTCCAAGAAAATAAAGAATTTCATTTATAAAAAATGATTTTCCCAATCTAATCAGCCCTTAACATGAGGGGGACTCACATGGGGTGCTGTGCTGGCAAAATTAATTACACAGAGACACACACTAAATCCACATATTATATATTCCCCAATAATCTAAAGCCTCCACAGACTTTGTCATTTCGTTGGGCACCAAAACATTTCCATAATCCCCACATTTGCCCCTCTAGCCAGAGCACAAAATTTGATCATCACATCAAACCTCTGCATAATTCAATCCTATCTTATCTGATTTCTGATTTCTCTCCTCCGTTTCTGCTGATTCTGTGAGCATGGAGGTCATTCATCATCACCATCATCATCATCATCAACATCATCAAGAAAAGCATCATCATCATCATCATCAAGCTAAGGATTCTTCTGGCTTTGAAAATGGTGTTCATGAGTTTGTGGAGGAAGCGCCCGGGGACCTTCTTGAGAAATCGTGGTTTTTCGGGAATTCGCTAGAGAGAAAAACGAGGATGATCAGGTGCCATTCTGATCCTTGCCCGAGCTCCAAGATTAGTGATGATCAAAAAGTCGGGAAATCGTTCGAGGAAACCTATGAATCGCTGCAGAAGCTCCCGTTTCAATCTTCTTCTTCTTCCCCTTCTGGTTTGATGAGGAGGACCCCATCTTTGCCGGTGGAATCGAGCAGAAACCTCTCTAAACTGGTCAAATCACGGCCACCGCCTGCGCCGGCGCCACCGCCGCCGGTGAGATACGACCTCTCCCGGGCACCGTCTCTGCCGTCGTCCTTAACCAGACACGAAGAAATCCACGACGAAGAAGAAAGCGAGTTTTCAATGAGCAAGCTGATTCGTCAAGCGTCGCTAAAAACCCCTGAAAAAGCGTCGCCTTTGCCTCCAAGACGCATTCCCAAGGTATATATACATATATATATATATATATATATATATATATATATATATATATATATATATATATACATACAGATTCCAAATGTTCGATTGTGTTTTCTTAATCATCATCAGTGTCATCACAAGCTAAACATGTTATTAACGTTTGATTTTCGCTGTTTTCAGGCTGCGGGATTGAGTTCGAGCGCGCCACCTAGGAATCGCCAGAGGAGGAAAACAGAGGTCGAGAGCAGTTCATCTCGACCGAAATTGGGGAGGAGTTCGAGTGATGCATTCGCGGAAATTAATGAGGGATTTAAGGATATGAGCTTGAGTTTGAAGTCCGACAGCCCAGATTCTTCAGGTCAGAGCGTCGGCGAAGAACCGAAGAAGGTGCATTCATCAGGCCATGAGAGGTGGAAGAAGTTGCAGAGGTCTGTTTCAACTTCAATGGAGAAGAAATCAGCAGAAGACATGAAAGCGCAGATCAAATTCTGGGCTCGAGCTGTTGCGTCGAATGTTCGACAAGAATGCTAATCGAATCGAACAAAAAAAAAAAACTAACCGGTCATATGATTCAATGATCTTGTAAAGAGGGCAGTGTAATCTGTAATGTACTCCTAATCAATAATCGCTGTTATTATCAATGTACTTAGATCATTTATGTTCTTGGCAGTTGAGTAGTATTCATTTCTCATTGAATTGTACAGTTTCTTTGGCATGTGAATTCTTGATCCACTTTAGCAAAATGTTGGGGAAGAAATCTGCAATGAGTGCCATCCATTTGTGTGGCTTCTTTAATTTTGTCTCCTTTTTATCTGGCAAATTTAGTGAGGAAATTGGCAATGAGTAGTAATGACAAGGCTGAGAAACGAATCCTATCCCAAATGCCATTAAAAAAGAGGCCAAGTTGAGGAAGAAATTGTACATTACATAATTCCGCTCTTCTAATACTGTTATACGGTTGCTGTTTGATTCGATTTATTTTAAAAATGATCATATTCTTTTTAATGACAAAAGGTAAGCCATTACTTTCTTATCAACTCAATCAAATTTGTTCATGCTTATTCAAGTGTTGATTTCAGGAGGATAAAATGAGTAAGATTTTTCCACTTGCATTTCCCCCACTTTCCCTGTCTTGTCACACTTTGTGTGTGTTATTATTACCACTTTTGGTTGGTTAAAGTACATTAGCAGTCTTTTTTGGGATGCATAGCCATAAATGAGACACCAAAAGTACCAAGAACAATTAGGAGATACTGTACCAGGTACAACATAATCTATGTGGTGGCTCAAGAAAGTGAAGGTGGCACTCTAATAAAAGGCTGAGATTAGCTAGCTTACCTTCTATGCAAGTTAACAAAATGGTCCATGATCATGAGAAACAAATGAGTTTTAGGCCTCGTTTGGCTATCAGCGTTTAGCTGTTAGCTGTTAGCGGATTTTATTAGCTGTTACCTGTTAGTGGATTCTATTAGCTGTTTTGACTAGCGTTTTGTAAATGAGTGTTTGACAAATAACAATTAGCTGATAGCTGTTTCATTACGTTAAATGACAGAAATAGACATTACTACAATTTATTATTAATTATTTTTTGTCGTGTGTTAATTGTTCATCGAAAATTATAATCACTTATATATATATATATATATTTCATGATGTTTATTATTTGACTTATTATTCTTTATTAATATATTTACATTTATTTAAAAAATTATTTTTAGAATTAAAATACTTAAATTTTTTTAGTTTAGTATATATTGTGTAATATTACAAAAATAGATTAAAAATAATGTGAAAAATCTTATTTGTACGTACGCAAATATGCTTACGTTAAATTTACTGAACAGTTGAATTGTAAAATTGTGTATGTATAAATTATTTAAGGAATTCGATTAATTATAGAAAAAGAAATTTGTGAGGAATAAGGATAAAAAAGATATTTTGTAATATTTCTTTGATTAACTTTTTACAAACGCTGCTCTTTCTAGCGTTTCAGAAATCAGAGGTTTCACCAAAAAAGCTAATTAGAAAACTCTCCTCACCAAACACTAGAAAGAGCTGTTTGACAAGTCAACTATCCATATTTAACCCAAAAAGCTAAACGCTCTTCAAAACTCTCGTCACCAAACGGGGCCTTACACTTTTCAATTTTGCCTAAAAAGGAAAGGAAGTATAAACCATCTATTAATGTCTATTCTAAAACTATTATCTAAATTATTATAGATGAAATCGAGATTTTATGAAAGACGGGACAGAAATGCCCTGACATAAAGATTTTAAAACATAAGGTGGTTCTATTAGGTTTGATTTTTTTACTTTGTCTTTAAAACCCAATGTGCAATATGAATCAGCAAATAATCTCTTAGGCCCTGTTTGCTAGAGTTTATTTCTTTGATGTTCTGAACTGGACTAAACTGAACTAGATTGAACTGAAATGACGTGAAAATTAACGTATTGAAAAAAAGAATCAACATGACTGAATTAACCTGAATTTCACCAAATTGCATTTTCACTGAACTGATTTGATCTACAAAAAAGTTCTGGCAAACAGGGCCTTATACTCCCTCAGTTTCAGAGTAATTGGCACTATACTATTCATCATAGATAAATTTGATCATAATAATATAATTGTGTGATGTAATTTATTATTCTTCCTAGCAAGTATATTTGAATATCAAAATTTTAGATTTAGTTAATATATATGTAATTAAAGTTATCATATCTACGATCGATGTATGTTTCCTTTATCCATTACTGTCATATCAGGTTCATGTGTCATATCTCTCCAACCATAAAAATTCAAATGGTTAAGAAACCATGCCACAATACTTATAACTTATTTTTCATTTATAAAAATGTTAATAATTAAATTGATCAACATCATAATACTTGCCTAAAAAATTTGTGGTTATATTATCATAAACATGACATTAAAGTGCAAAGAACAAGCAACAAGGAGACAACGTCCTAGGTAAAACATGACCACTAATAGAAGGCTATGGTTAGGGGCCTTTAGCCAGTTTACCTTAAGTGTAAGTTGTTAGCATAAACTTTAACTGATCTATGGTCATGGGAAACAACTGAGTTTTGCACTTTCTTTGTGCCTTTGGAAAGCAACTTATAACCATTTTCGATTCCTTTATATTCAAGCCTCAGAACTTTTATTGTTGATCTAAAGGCTGTTTGGGTGGATATGAGCATTAAAGAAAAAAGAACCGCCTTCTAATATAAACTCCATTATCAAACTGAATTGAACTGAATTAAAATAGAATAAACTCGAAAAGAACAAATAATAGGTTTGAATTCGTCAAATATAAATAATTCACTATTGAGCCCAGGCTGCCCAGCAGACATATCAAGGCAGCATATGGCAGTATTGAGCCTTATCCTTTGCAGCTTCATATCAGATCAGACTGAGCAGCAAAAACAGAATGCAAAGCACCGCATGTGAAACTGAACTCAAGGCAGTAAGGCAAACCACAGCATGTGAAACTCGACTCGCGGCTCCATGAGGTATATAGGCTAAAATACCAGTGGTATATCACCTATTTCAATTTTCAAATGGATCAGCAAATCAACTAAGCTAATTAACACATTCAGCACAAATATACCAACCCTAACATGTTCAAAATCGGTCCAAATAACAAAAGAGCAATTACCGACCACTTAACACATCATTTAATGGCAGATAAAGATTTTTAACTATCACGAAAACAAGATAGCTTAGCACCAATAGCTTAGGTTACATCCTACATGAAATGCTGTATGTATCAAACAAAGAAGATGTGATCAGATCAGTACTTCAACACACTAAGCAAAGTCCAACATCAGATAACCAGGAGTTTAAGCCAGATAGGACACATATTAACCTTTGAATTCTCATGGTTAATAACGATTTCGAGGGCGAGTATCAAATAAACAAGATAGTACACCATGAAAGCTGAAACTAACATTGCCACTTAGCATTCATATCAAGAAGAGGCCGAAATCCCTCAACTGGTTACCATAAGAATAAGCATATGCAATATTCCTGATTATTTTCAAGATTGCCTTTCAAGCTATAGAACATGATTTCTCAAACGACCCTCAGTAGAGAATCCCTTAGTATTCTCAATATCCATTACTTCGTCTCTAGGCAATATCAAGGCATCTTTGGAAGAAAGAGATATTGTCATTTTACTTAACAACTTACTATGAAGCTATAGGAATGTAAACTCCAGCTAGAACTAATCTCATGTATGCAAGAATCGGCCTTTCTACTTCTGCAGGTCTTCTTAGCTTGTTTCACGTCATCCTCTGAATCCTATACCAAGGGCAGCCAACTCTTGTTTCTTTTGAGCGGCCATCTTCTGATATGCCTCCGTCTCTGGAAACCTACGAGCCATTAACTGAACAATTTAGCTTCAACTTCAAAGAAAATAATCACTAAGTAACTCAATGTAGCAAGACAATTGCATTAAGTAACTCAACAGCACAGCAAGCAGGTGTCTAAGTGAGACAGCAAATAAACACTATACACATGAACAGAGACAACCAAAACCCCCTTTTTTATCCTATCTTAGTAGGATAATTTTTTTTTGCTTAAATACACATAGAAACTCAATACCATATTATTCATATCACGGAAGCTATTCCTCCAAACGTAAGCATCAAACATCAACCAACCTACATTCATCAGTCAATGCAAATCCATAGCTAAATTCCGTGTAACCAGAAACAGGTAACACCAAAAACCACCTAAACTCTCTCAACTCAATACTTCCAAAAACAGGTATTTAACGGTAGAGACAAACTCAATAGCAGAATAATCAAATTACAGAAGCAATTCAAGATAATCACAAAATCATAGAACATCTAACAAACAATGAAAACTCAGCTAGCTTAAGCATCAAACATCAACCAATTTTTCCTACATTTATCAGCCTATACAAATCCTTACTAAGTTACACATAAACAGAGACAGCTAAAACCGCCTAAGCTACATTCGAAACACAGATGTTATTCCAGCTAATCACAAAATCATAAATCATCAAACAATTAATGAAACCGGTAGCTAAATTAAGCATCAAATATCAACCAAATCTTCATATACTTATCAGTCCCGAAATTGCTACTCACTCATCTTCGGTATCACTAGTGTCTTCAGCAGCAGCATAGGAAGCCTCAAGAGATTCGCGAGCCCTGCGGAGCTCGTCAGTGACCTCGATTTCGGTGTATCCGTGCTCCACGAGCATCTCCTCTAGCTCGAGGAGCTTGAGCTCAACCTGGCGCTTCCGGTTGTGCTCCAGGATCTCCTTGTGAGCCTTGCCCGATACGCCGCCGTCGAAGCCGCTGGTGGAGGAGGTTTCCGCCGCCTTGTTATTGTTGTGCTTCACGGAGAACTTGTTCGTCTGGGTGTAGCCGTTCGTACCGGAGCCTCGCGGCGTCTGGAGGCCGTTTCCGTTGTACATTGTGGCAGGATTTTCACGCTTTCTTTCTTTCTTCTTCGACAGAGAATCTGAACAACCCTAGATAGAATTTGAATCTGTTTTCAAAGAGGGCAGGCAAGTTTCCTATTTGGAGGTATAAATGAACCGAGCAGTTCCTAAGAAATTTGTGATAAACTCAAACAAAAGTTTGATTAAGTTCGAGTTAGTAATTGAGTTCGAACTCGAGATCAAACACACCTCTTTCTCAATTCTCATTGTTTGATCAAGTTTAAATACGCGATACCAATATAACTATACACACCCCTAACTATATTATATATAAATTTAAGTTTTTATCAAACTATACGAGTTGAACGTGTTCACTATAGATTAAGTTTGATTAAGTTCGAGTTAGTAATTGAGAGATCAAACACACCTCTTTCTCAATTTTCATTGTTTGATCAAGTTTAAATACGCGATACCAATATAACTATACACACCCCTAACTATATTATATATAAATTTAAGTTTTTATCAAACTATACGAGTTGAACGTGTTCACTATAGATAGTTTGTTCGTATCGAACAAGTTTGAGCTCATACCATGTTTTTCAAGTTTGAACTTGATTAGACCAAAGTTCAAATCAGTTTGGCTCGTTTAATATTCTGATCTAATTACGTGAATCGAAAATAAAGTTTTCACATAAATTTGGGCAAATTAAAAAGCGCCCGAATTTTATTACATTACTAAATAGACCATTATTTCATAAGAGTATATTTTATTTGTAATTATATTTTTGGTACTCAATCCTTCAAAAGAGGCTTATAGTTATAGACCAAACATTGAAGTGATCGTGTTACATATTACATGTTACATTGAAGTATATTCAAGTGATATTGATTTATGCAACCAAACTACAAAAAAGGCTAAAAACAGACAGCAGTTCATCACACTAAATTATATTATTTATCAAAATTAATAAATTGAGATCGCAAATTCAAATCTCAAAAAAACGTACTTTAACTTCTAGGTTTGGTAATCCAAACTAAGCCGATCTTTTGTGTGTTGATGAATTCGGGAAAAATTAGAGATGTGGGTGAATTTGTGTATTTAATTGAATGCGTGGTGGATAATTAGGTTAAGTAACACGATCACTTCTTATTTTACTTTACTGGATGGATTCGTAACATGATTTTAAATTCAGATTATTTCAACAATAATAATATGTGGATTCGTCATACTCCCATCGCATCTCTTTACATAGTTCTAATTTTGAAATCAAATTATTTCAACCAACAATAATGAGTGGATTCATAGAGATATGCAATGTGTATTCGATCTTCATTACTTTCTTTATTTTTATTTTCCAATGTTTACCAGTTACCACCCACCTCATTATCTTCAAAGTTCAATCCCAACACATAAATTACGAGGAGAGAATTGTGTGGCATGCATGGAGGTTATATATATCATGGGATTTCAACACGATCAAACTCAAAGCACACGCCACAAAAGAAAGATGTTCAACAAAGATCGTGAAGGAAGTTTGACAATCAATGCGATTATGGTCTGTGACGGATTATGGTTCCAAAGAAACAAGAGAATATTCGAGCATGCTCATCTGGCAGCCGGAGTGGTAGCAGCGAGTGTGGTGGCCAATCTAAGGAACTACAAGGCAGCCAAAAATTGGAGGGAGGAATCGTCGAATGCATTGCTGCCGCAGACGCTGCTAAGACCGCCAGACCCTGGTATCCAGATTAATTTTGACGCTGGCATACTGAATGGAGATGCGGGCGTTGGTGTGGTGGCTTTGGACCAGACAGTCCAGTTTCTGAGAGCGGAGGCTAGGAGGTTTTAGCACGTCAGGGATCCGGCTTTGGCTGAATGCTTAGCTTTGGAGGAGGCGCTCATGTTGGCCAGAGATTTGAACCAGCCATGAATGAAGCTGGTGGGGGATGCACTCTAGGTTGTTCAGATGGTGAATCAGGAGATAGATTGATCGGACAACTGTAGGGAGACGGTTTTGAGTATACGGAGTTTGCTGGAGAATAGTACTTGGTTAGGGCCCTTTTGGGTTTCACGTAGTCAGAATTTTATAGTTCATTCTCTAGCTAACTATGCTAAGTCGAACCCCTGATACTTGGGATTCACCCCCGAGTTTCTCGTCATTCATTTCTGGACGATTTCCAGAACCTGACGTTGAATGAAATTATTACATTTTTCCAAAAAAAAAAAAAATGAACGTTCAAACAAATGGGATTTAAACTAAAAACTAAATGTAGGAACTCGCATGTGTTTGCCAACATTTTGTTTTCTTCTTCATGGCTATTTTTTTAAAAAATGCTAATCAAATGTGAGCAAATTAACGACCACTAAAATATTTATGTATAATATTCCCTCTGTGCTAGACTATTCTTCAAGAAATATTTTTGCACCACCCAATACAAAAATTTGATCATAAATATCCTTTAATCATGGAGACCAGTGACACGCATACTAGTGACAATGTGACGTATATAAATTTGTTATTTGAATACTATATGATGTGATAAATATAATGATATTACATATGATGATTGGCCAAACTTTGATTAGTAAATAAAAAGTCAAAGTGTGATGAATAATATAAATTCATATTTGCCAGATTTTCTGTAAATCAGTTCAATTCACTTCAGTTAAATATTTTATTTTATTTTTCAGTTTAGTTCAATAATTTTTTAATTAAAATTTTAATTTTTAAATAATAAATTACAGCGTTATATGATATATTTCAAAATTATTTCAGGTTAAATATGTTTAAATTTATTTACTTCAATTCAATTTAATTCGGCAACAAATAAGATCTATCAAATCAAACCGGGCATATTCCATTTTCGACCATTAAAAGGAGAAAAAAAATGAAAAATCCATTTACGCATTTTTGATAAATAAATAAAGACGCAAACCGGAAACAATATATACCATTCAAATTTCAATCACCAAGAACAGCAAATAAAAACCATTTCCTCTTATCCCCGCCTCTCTTCTAAAACCCCATAATCAAATGTTGCGAACCTTCCATTTCCTCCCTTCAAATCCTTTAATCCCATTCCTTCATGCACCAAAATTTACACATTCTTTACTCCGCATTAGACCGCCAAATCTTTCCGCCGTCTCAGCCCGTAGCCACCGCCCCAGCACCGGGACATGGCTTGCCCAAGTCCCGGAAGAAGAACCCGATGCCACCGCCTCGCCACCGGAGGAAGGCCCCATAGAAATCACATCTTCGATTCCCGCCATTTTCGCCGACTCTGATGATCCCACTCCCATCCAAACCGCCACCGGTCTTCTCCTCACCGGCGCCGTAGCAGTGTTCCTCTTTCGCTCTGTACGCCGCCGTGCTAAACGAGCTAAAGAACTGGTGAGTTTCAGTTTGATTAATGAGATAACATTAGAATGTGCTGCATTTTTTGGCAGAGTTTTAGCCTTACAACATTACATTGATACGTAGCGTAGGTAATGACATTATGTGAGATTTTTAAGATTTATCTAAGTGTATAGTTCAAATCAATCGACTTTTTCACAATTTGTTTTAGACATTTGAATTTTGATCATGAAATTCCATAGATTACGTAGGTAATGATATTGTGTGGGATTTTGATAGATTATGTCATAGTGTATAGTTTAAAATGTCAACTTTTCCCAGTTAGATTTCCATTCCCCCTAATAATATCATGTTTTGTTTTTCTGGGACAAACTTTGATCATGAAATTCGTTTATGCTTAGGTGATGATATTATGTGAGATTTTTTAGATTTATCGTGGTGCATTGTTTTTAAATATTAATTTTACTTACACCAGATGCTTAAAACCATGTTTTGAAGATCTTTAGCTGGACAGTGGGAGTATTTTCTTGATGTGATGAAAACTACAGTTAGTGTAAAAATTCATTCTTTTTAGCTTAGGACTCTAGTTATAATGAGTCTTAGAAAGGCCAATGGGCATTCTATATTTTTTTTCTTGTTTTCCAGGATTTTGACCAAATTTTTGTGGAATTAGCAATTTAGGTCTTCTGGAGCTAAGAAGAAATCATTGAAGGAAGAAGCACTGGAAAATTTAAGTGTCATGGCACCCACACCAGTTGATCCTAAGTCCCCACCTTCACCCGTTCAAGCATTATTGGGAGCTTTGTCTGCCGGTGTGATCGCGCTGATTCTGTATAAATTCACCATTACTGTTGAGGACGGCTTGAATCATCAAACGCTTTCAGAAAACTTCTCGGTAGGTCCTCTATTACTATTACTTAAACCACATTTTATACTGTTTGGTTAACTCGTTTGAGTCTCATGTAAAATAATGCCATCATGATGTACAAATGAGAGACATCATTTGTCTTAAATAGTACAGTATCAGAATGCTAAATTGCTTAAGCTTTCTAATCTTTGAGTTATCTAGAAAAAATTATTTTGTTGAAATACAATCCTACTTGCATTTGATATCACACAAAAACTGTGACTTACTTTTGCTCAGTTCTTGTTGTTTGTGAAATTAACATTATTTTTTTGGTATCTCCAGGTTCGTCAGATAACCATAACTGTTAGGTATGGTTTACTACTACTATGAATCATTCACCTACTTTATCTGGTTATATTGTTTAAAGGATTTGAGAAACTGAGTTTTATTTTTACTGTGCAGGACATTCATTAATGGGATATGTTACCTTGCTACATGTGTGTTTGGGTTCAATTCACTAGGGTTGCTCTTATACTCTGGTCAACTTGCCCTCAAATCATTCACAGGAGATTCAACAGTGAGTGCTTCCAATGATGAAAGCAAATCACAGTTAAGTTCATCAAATGCTTTGTCACAAGGTCCAGTAGATGGTTCTGAGAAAAATATTGTTGATGGGGATCAAAGTTCGGACAGTGCAGAATAATCATAGATATAGCAGCACAGCTCTGGGAGCAAATTTACTTCCTTTTTATGTACAAAATGAGTGTTCTGTACCAACTAGTGTTGTAGAAGTGGTTTATGTTTCTTAATCTGTATGGTACATTTCTATTGCTGCAGTCAATCCTGGCATATTCTTCAATAAAAATGGCATCCATTGGCGAATTTCCTCTTTTTTTGGGCTAGCATATGAGCACATCTGTACTTTGTTTCCTCATAAATAGCATCTCTTTCTCTTGCCTGATATAATTGTTATTTGTTGGTGAGTATAATTTGGCATGTGGTTTTCTGCCGTTTGTTGTTACGAAATATTTGGTGCAGTGGCTGTTGTATTCAGTAATTATTTTGCAGGCAATGGGCCAGTTGTTTTAGATGAACATTTTTTATTAACCTTTTGTTAGCCAAGAAGTCAAATTTCTCTCTCAGATGCAGCTGGCATCTCTTACCAGTTACCAGTTGATGGCACAGGGACCGAACATAAATGACAGTCAAGTCTGGTCAAGCCTAAGAGGACAACGGTAAGGCTCTACCTGTGTATGTGTGAGTTGTAAATGTATGCCTGTTTCATAATCATAGCTTGGCAACAAATAAGGGCATGTAATCTTCTTTTTATAAGATAAGAAGTTGGATCGAGTTTTACATATTCATCGTTTTGTTATTTGGAGTTGACTAAATGATTTTGTTGCAGAGAAATGTGAGTCATCCTTCTCTCCAGCTTGCAATGCCTTTACGTGTGCAGGCTGCTGTCTAGTTCCTCCTTTGAGGTGTTCCCTTCTTGAGAATGTCATGGTGAACTGTGGGGTAATGAAGCAGTGGAGTTGCATTTGAATCCAGATTATGCAGCAATATCACCATAATTACCGAAGAGAAGAACATGGGAATGGGGCCAAAAACCCACATAAGAAGCGTGGTGGAGAAATAGAGAGTCCTCATCCCGATTTCGTAGAAATTGCTTCCTCTGATCACTTCCCTTTGTACGTAGCTCACAGGAATGTCAACGTTTGGCATGGTTATGAGGTAACAAGCGTGAACGAAGCACCTTGTACACTGCACAAAAGCACCGAAGGCCACGAGAAAGCACATCAGTAAAGAAACATACTTTATCGTGATAACCTGCGGGCTTATGTCTCCATAGATGAAACGGCTTGTGAAGATATTTTCTCCAGAGCTTCCTATCCATGCTCCAGTCAAGGAACTCAGGACTAAAGCTACTGAAGACAGGGTAGATGCTGCTGATATGTTTTCGCCAAGAACTGATGTGGCTGGCCTATCTTTGGTATCAATCTGCAGTTTTTATTCAAATATCTTGTAAAATGAAGGTAAAAAATGGATGCTTGCTGAAGAATACGGGTTTCAGGCGTCCTGACCTCAAGCATTCTTTCGATCCAAGCTTTTTTGTTGTGATTTTCGTAGCCAATGACAGTGGTGTCTGGATTTCTGAGGTACCTGTACAGAAGGAAGAGATGGTAACCGAACATAACAAAGAGGCTCAGAGGTACCAAGATAAAATCCAGGTTTTCCTTTCTCCATGCTAGCCACATTCTTTCCTGTTTTTTCCTCTACAAGAAATGAGTACTTTTGAAGATCTTATTTTATTTTACTTGTGGTGTTTCATTGAAGCTGCCCTGCGTATATATACTAATTGGCTTATCTAGTTGTGCATTGATGCCATAATATCCTATCTCACTGAGAAAAATGTCAACTCTGAACTTCCTTGCATTGCACCTTCATATCTTGCATACTCTTGGAGAATATTCAACTTGCATATTTTTATTTTTATTTTTATTTTTTTCCTTTCTTGTTTTCCCACCTTGGTTAACATCAACTGACTAGTTGCTTTTCTATTCTAGTTTACGCTTTTGCCCGATTGGAATGAAATTCTTTGAGGAGAAGATGGTATCAGTTGACTTCTTATTAAGGCTGAACAAGGCTTGCACATGTGAGTTATGTTACTGGCCTCAAGGCTTTTCAGTTTTCATTTCAAAGTTATCTGGCTTACGTACAACTATATTATTATGCTACGAGGTTATTACCATAAAGCTCTTAGCTGAGGTCTTTAATTTTTGTTGAAATGTCGTTAACTGAAAACTGCGTGAATTATCGGCAACTGAATTTAGGCATAATTAAATTGAGGATTTGATAGGCTTTTCTTAGTAAAAAAAGTTGAAGAAACATCGAAGATTAGAAAACATAAATGGTTCATGCTTTTGCCAAATCTTATCATCTTTGTTGATGTGCAATAGTTTGATGGCTCCTTTTGTGATGGACAAAATCATGGCGAACCACTTTCTGTAACTGAAGCATCGGTGTGGTATTGCTATCCAGGTTGTGCAGCAAAATCACCATAGCCAGGGAAGAAACAAGCATTGGAATCGGACCAAAAACCCAAACAAGAAAGCCAGTGGAGAAGTACAGTGCCCGCATCCCAAACTCGTAGAAATGGTTCCCTCTAATCACCTCCTTCTCAATGTACCCAACCGGAACTTCAGCATTCGGCATGGTCATGAGGTAAGAAGCATGGACAAAACTCCTGGTGGCATGCACAAAAGCCCCAAATGCCACAAGAAAGCAGATCAATAGAGCCACATACTTGACGGAGATAATCGAAGGACTTGTGTCTCCATAGATGAAGCTGCTTGTGAAAACTGACTTGGTTGAGCTTCCTAGCCATGCACCAATCAAGGAACTCAGGATCAGGGAAATCGATGACAGGGTTGATGCTGCTGAAATGCTGTTTCCAAGAACCGATATTGCTGGCCTTTCTTGAACATCAATCTGGAAAGATGAACTCAACAATGTGACAAGGGACACGGAATTAAGGTTACATGAAGAAGGTAGTTAGTACTATGTTTACTAACCTCCATCATCCGATCAACCCAAGCTCGCTTGTTGTGATTCTCGAACCCGATGATTGTGCTGCTGGGATATCTCAGGTACCTGTAGAGAAGGAAGAGGTGGTACCCGAGCATGATGAAGGTGCTCAGAGGTGCCAGTACTAAATCCAGGTGTTCTTTCCTCCATGCCATAACTGATAACCCCTATGATTTGTTTCTCCAAATGTTGGTAAGATTTATAGTCTCTTGATGTTTAAAATTCTGGTATAATCCAATGTTGTTGCCTTAATCCCAAACAATGCTGAAGTTCTTACATGTTACATCACATTCTGTACACTTCTTGACCACAATGCTACATTTCAGCAACACTTTTAATATGTTCATACATGTATAGCTCTTGTTCTGTTAGCCAAGTTACTGATTTTCTGAAAACAACTTTTCAAAATCATCTGATAGCCTTTCAAGAAAAGTTTCATAGACATTTTCGCTTCGAAGCTAAGTAGTTGCAGCTAGTTACTCCTGATTGTGATGAACCTTAAAGTTACTCCTGATTAAGAAGTTTGAGTTTCCTTATACGGATAAGATGATAATGTTTAAGGTTGTGTATCCAAGCAAGACAAGTAACTTTTAAGCAATGAATAAAATAGGCTTAACACTCAACAATTTTAGCTGGAAGAGTGTAAAATCAAAATACACGCCAAAGTTAGCTTATTCCGTAATTGTTGGAAGAGTTTAGGATACATCATCCCAAGAGCACCTTCAAGCGAAGTTCACGACTTTCTGGATATGGCACACTTTAATACGACGATGAACCACCAAATTTTAGGTAGTGTTTCAGTCATATCACAGATAAAATATATTTTCAGTGTTCATGCAAATATCTGAAACAAGAAACTTGGTTTCAAAGAGTTGGGATTTAAGTTACTTGAAGAACACCTAGTTTCAAATTTTCATATGAATATGATAGTAAGTTATAAATTTAAAATAAAACAATATAACAGTTATAATTTATATACTCCATTGTAAGTAAATACTTTCATTCACTACTTGATAAATGATAATCTCCTTCCTAATTATGAAAATCTTATCGAAAAACAGTATTGTTTGATTTGGCAATTCTTTATAAACTAGGAATTTTTGTAAGATGATAATTTTGATTAAAAAGGTTGAGAACTAAAAATATAATATTCGAGAAGAAAAGAAAAGCGCATGCAACAAGATTGTGCTCATGCGGATTAAGAATAGTGCTTATTTTTTTATACGATTCCCACAGTTTGAAACTGGGCAAAAGGAGAAAAAGACAATCCCTCGGACCAGTCGTTGGAACAGCTATATTGGGAAAGAAAGCCACTCGAAGTTCAACTTTTCTCCTTTTTTTTTAGTTTGGTCGGATACAACGCTAAATAATCACATTTTCACTTGGTACAACGTAGTTTCTCTCAAGTGGTGCCATGATTAGGACACTAAACACCTACTATTACACAATAACCATGCTTTAAAAACACCTATTATTAAGTTAAAAACAAGAATTTCTGACAGCTTTTGTTAGGGTGAGCGAGTTGTTTATACTATCCATGAAGATATGTCAGATTAAAATGAAAAACTGATGAAAATGTTCGACGAACCAAAATGTCACGACTTCAATTTTTTTGCACACACTTTAATTTGTCACATCATCTTATAAACTATGTAATTTATATTATTTCAGTCATTTCAAAAATCTTATACCCATACAAGATTAGAATGATCTAATTTTGATGATTTGATTGTTTGATTTTACTAGTACACTTTAATGGCTCGTATTAACACAAAGAACTTAGTCTAGTACACACCACTGGCCAATGTACCTCACATGATTTTGAGTCGCTTGACACACATGTTGATCGGAAGACTCTCAACAGATTTTCTCATCGTGTAATTGCAGCTCCCGTCATTGACTTCTTTTAAGTGTGACTCTCATGAATGAAAAAAATGGAGACTTTGAAAATGGCCAATTTAGATGGAATGTCACTATAAAGAGGATAGTAGCAAATTAGGGCAAGAACATAGCAGCAAATTAGGGCAACATGTACAATTGATTCCAGTACTTGATGAGGAGCATTGTGTCTCCAAAAAGTGATCTTGGCCGTGCAAATTGTTCCTGGTATCGCTCTACAAAGCAGCATAGGACTAGGGATTTTCGAGCCACTAACGTTGATCACTGAAATGTTGGAATCTCCTGCCACATTCTACTGAGTCTAGATGCTCCCTGTGTTCCTATGTCAAATTTTACATTATTAATTAATTGTGTAAAATTAATCATGAAAAATGTAACAATATCATTGATACTTCATTTATACACCTAAAGAAAAAAAAAATCTATGGTTGAATTTTGTCAATTATAACTAAATAAGTAGTGCATTTGAAAATTATTATTGGATAGAGGGACTAGTTTGTAATTTTGTATATGTATAATGTATCTAATGCACTTATTTTCAAAAGACTTGTTCTCTGTTAGACTGAACTGAACTAGAACTGAATCATTTTTTTACGATGAAAGAAAGGGGAAATAGAATAATTGTGTTACACATCATATTCTTTGGGAGAGTACTAAAATTTACATAGAGCTTATTGTTTTTCTTAAAAAAAATGTTATGTTTCATATGATTGCAAGTTTGCTAACCATTTGTTAATCCATTACTCTGGTTCCTATGAATTGACCAAAACATCATACTCCTGCATTACATTCTTGCTTTTGAGAAACTGTTAATCTTTAAATAAAAAGCGTTGTCACAGATTTCGACATTAGAGAACATGGCAGCTACAGCTAGCAAAAGTCACTACAAGAAATGTTTGAAGAAAATGCCATAAACTACAACCACAATTTCTGACTCAATTTGGAAGATTCTCAAATGTTTAACCGATTTGGGTTTATTTTACATGAATAACATTAGACTACCTCCTAGCTATTTGACTGCCACTTTGCTACATAGACATAGTAAATGGCATTGGAGTAAATTATACCTGAAAAAGCAATGTAAATGTATGAAATCAATCTACTTTTTCATATTTGAAATGTGATATTGTAAACTCTTTAACACAAATCTCCTTTTCTAACCATTTTATAATAAAATCATTCATATATATATATGGTAACTCCCTCACAATCTATAAAACTTTGAATTTTCCCTCTAGATGTCATTGATTCGTGACATGGTTTAACTACGGGACTAAATTTAATTAGATTGAATTAATCTTTTCTAGTATGAACTAAGTTTAAAAAAGTGCAATGAAATATAGATAAAGTTAAATGAAATTAATTTTATCAAAAAAGGATTGATTTGAAACTAATTTAGCTGAAGTCACTTGAGTTGAAACATACTAAACTGATGAAAATGAGTAATAGGTAGATGGAAGTATGATGTGATTTATTATAAAGGATATTTCTGTAAATTTTATAGCAAATAAATTTGTATTGATATTTTTTAATTTGTACATAGATTCAAAAATAAAAGGTTTGATGCTGCTAGTAACATTCTAATAGAGTACTAATAAGAAAACTTATCTACCCTAATTAAAATTACATGCAAATATGAAAAATATTGTGTGCAGGTTCAACTCGAACATACAGTTTCCAATCAATTCAATTGCAATTGTTCATATAAACAGCAAATCATGTTAGAGTCTTACAACTTATCATCATTTTTGCTTGACTAGGTTAAGTAAATTTTGAATTGATAATTTAATCACATCATATCCTATGTTTTCACTTCCTTTCAACAAAAATACCTCAATCAAAATGAATGAACAAACTACAATCAAAATGTCATTCACACATACTACTCACTCAAAAATATCTCACATTATTTTCTGACAACAAAGTATCTTACATTGTTTTTAGCAATGGTCAGGTCAATCAATCATACATGTAGTGTAAAAGGGTGTTGCTATTTACACTCCCACACTACTAAGAATAGGGGTGTAAACAACCTCATAATAATAAAAAGTCAATAAAGTTTGTCAAAACAATACTTTCCACTTTTTACACTTTTTAGACAACATAGAATTACGTGCGAGTTTATATTTGGATGGATTATGGTTTATTATTTATTTGAATACAAATAATATACTTCAAATTTATATTTCTCTAATTTAATCCAACTAAATATATACCGTATCAAATAGTTTTACCATAAAAAATATTCCAAGAAAATATACTGAAATATTCGCTTTACCGTAGGGTTTAGTTTATGTGAAAATTTTGAATTTTGAAATATTTTATATCCAAAAATGGTAGTATTTGTGTTTTCCGATATATCCATGATTACTCTATATTTTAGTTAGATTGATGGTTAATGAGTATATTCGCTCTAACATGTACTGAAATATTTGAGTTATAAACTTATAATAAATAAAAATTTTCTTTCAGAGATTATTTCATATTTTCATAAATGAAAATCTTTAATACTCATAATTTAGGTTTCAATCCAACCAAATCTATACTCGTAAATTATGTGTTGAGTAATTATTCATATTATATATTAAACAAATAAAATATTAAAGATATAAATAAAAGTTTTAACATAGGAAAAAAAGTTAAATTTAATTGTATTCACAAAAATGTACGGAAAACGTTTGTATAAATTAAGGGCTAAGTTAGTTATCTATATATAAATTCAAATCATAAAATAATGGTTATCTTGATAAATGTGTTTGACTAGTAATGATAAGATAAAGATAAAGTATTAGTTGTTCCCCACAATGACTACAACCCTACATAATAGGGGTGTAAATAGAATTAGGGGAGTGTAAATAGAACCTCCCAGTGTAAAATCCATTCACACTTTGATTCCAATCTCCTCAACACCAAATATAGGGGCCCTATCAATCAACATTTTCTCCCAGGTTTCATTCCATTTCATGACAAACCACAAAGACACAAAAAACACAAAACAGTAAAAAGAAAGAAAAATTTACTAATTTAGGAACCAAATTTCACTTCTAATAAAAGATACCAACCTTTCATGTACACCTGCACAAACATGCTTCATTAAATAGTAAATACTAATACTCACTAAATTACTAAGTTACTGTGCAAAATACTACTGCCACAACATTTCAAATTTAACCATAGCCATACAAACTAGAAGTGTACTTGAATACAGATTCTTATCGGGTCAACCCGGCTCAGAACCCGACCCCAGCCGCGCCGACCCCAAACGTAGCATTCCTATGCGGCTCCAGTTTCCGGTTCTTCCAGCAGCAAGCCTCCGGCAGGAGCTTAGCCGCCGCCGTCCTCATCGGCTCCGACTTGCACCGTGTCAGCACAAACGGCTCGTACCCCACAGCATTCACTAGCTTCTGCTCAATCATCGCCGCCATGGACACCGCCGCCGCGGCCGGCAGAGTGCACGATGACCTCCCCGGCTGAACCTTCTGCTGGCGCTGCTGCGCCACCGTTGCCGCGGGGAGAGGCGGCAGCGGGTGCAGATTCACCTTCTTCTTCGCAACTACCGGCTCCTCCGGCACGTTGACCTTCTTCTTCGGCGGCCGCTCCGGCAACCACCGCACGAAATCAGTGCTGCAAACCCACGTCTCCTTGGAAACCTCCATCGAAAGCTTCGGCTCACACATCATCATCAACAAACAGTCCGGCAGAACATTCGATGATGTCGAGGTTCTTTTCTCCTCAATTTTCTCGCAACTGCTTTCTTCCGCCGCCGCTACTACAACTGCTGTCGGGTCCTCCACCGCCTCCTCAAACGACGCCGTTTCCAGGGCTTCTTCTTCTTCATCATCATCGTTTTCCATTGCTAATTTCTCTGTATTTTCCTCGTCCTCTTGCAGCATCTCCCATGTTTCGCAATCTTGAAACAAAAACGAAGTGCTGTAGAGAAGTTCTGGGCTTGTTTCTTCGTCTTCTTCTTCTTCGACAGCTTGTACGATGTCTTCCTGCTCAATCTGCCATTGAATCGAACTCTCTGCAGTTTCTTCGCCCAGAAGATCTTCAAATGCGTCGATGTTGGACTCCGCCTCTTCACTCTCCTGCAACTCCTCGTCTTCATCAACCTTTTCAACTTCTTCTTCCACTGCCATTTCCTCCATTTCTGCAACAGAATCGGACAAGTTTGCATCTTTATCCATCTCCTCTGTTTCTCCAGTGTTGCTCTCTGCTAAAACTTCCTCGGACACCTCTGCAGCCTGAACAACAGTTTCATCATGTTCTTCATCCTCTTCCTCAGCAGGAGCAGGAGATTCCCAGAAGCGGTTAGTCAAATCCGCCATTTTCATGGGATCAGATCTGCATCTCATCAACAGAAGGGCGTTCTTGGGTGGAACACAGACGCTTACCCTGCCCTTCTCTTCTTCTTCCTCGTCCTTTACATCGGCCATCTCTTCATTAAACTCCATGTCTTCAAACACGTGCCTTCTCGAACTCCGCATCGAAATCCTCTGCCGGACCTCGGTTGTTCCAGTTTCGTCCTCCTCGTCGCCGCCGCCGACCACCAGCTCGATTTCCCTCCCCTTCCCGCCTTCACAGTCCTGGAGAGAAACGAACCACCTCGTGAACGCCGCCCCACAGGAGCCGCCGTTGCTGTCCATTTCCGAAACCGCCTCCTTATTACCACCCTTCTCCCTCGAGAAACACGAGCTCCGGCAAGGGAGCAGGCAGCTGAACTCCGCGCCGAACGTCCTGAGCGCCTCGCAGATCGTCACCGGCAAGTGAACCCACTTCTGATTCCTCCCATTCAAGCACTCCTGATGCTGAATTTGCGAGCTCGAGCTGTGAACAACCCCCACCGGAGACCCGCCGGACTGAAGCTCGCGCTCGCGCTCGCCCGCTTTCCGGAAACTCACCTCGCCGCCGCTCCGGCGGCGGGACAGGCTCCTTGTCTGCTGCTTCACCTTCTTCTTGGTCTTCACCCTCACCTGCCCAATGCAGGTAACCTTGGGGGAAGACGGCTCCGGGTTCTCGAAACCGGGGCCCTTCTTCTTGGGGAACATGGGAGAGGCCATGCCGGCGGCGCCGGACTTGATGCTGCCGTTGGTGCGGAGGCGGCGGCTGAGTGAGGTGGAGAGGGAAACGGGAGGGTCACGGGCGGCGCGGCCCGGGCTGAGGATGGATTTGGCGATCTTCATGGAAGAGGAGGAAGAGAGGCGAGAAGTGAAGCAGATGAAGAGCTCATTATTGGTGGTGGTGTTTGGACCGGCCTTGAGATGGGGTCTATTATTAGTATTATCTAGGAGCTCCATGGATGATGGATGGCGCTGTGAAAAGAGGAGATTGGATTTACTGAGTTACAGTAGTAGTACATGGAGGTTTGGGGTTGGTCATGGAACTGTGGGATGATGGCGATGCGTATTATTGAAGCTGTGGTGTGAGTCACTGTGTGACTGTGTGTGTATTGGGTGGGGGTGGCAGAGGAGGAGTCAGGTCAGGTGAGAGAGAGGTGATAAGTTTTTTGAGTGAGAGGACTGAGAAATCGTGTGAGTGAGTGAGTGCCTACCCTAGTTGTACCTAGTGTGTGTCTTGTTCCACTATTTATGACGTCAAAATTAGTGAATTTGACCTTGTTTATACTATTTATTTTTTGAATTTTGTTTTTATTGGGTGGAAGAATAGAGTTTTTATGATATTTTTAAGGCTAGATTACATTTTAAAATTCCGGCGATGATCCTGAAATTTGCCAACAAGTGTGGTGGTAGTATGAATTTAGATAGTACTCCACTTTGAGTTTTTTTGGCAATTAAGTTGTTTAAAATTCATTATCAGTGTCGGTTTACTCTGGTAGGGATCAATAGTATGATAGCACAACTCGAAATTATATAAGTTATTGTCAAAGAATTCAATGGGTTTTTTCTCGTTGTTATTTATGGTTTGCTATTTTAATTACAAAATCGACGGTGGGAGGTTGTGGTAATGCAAGATAGGTTGAGCTGATGACGGTTGTCAAAACTAAGTGGATGGTTTTTTGGAAGAAATACAAAATGAAAATATAATATTACATAGATGTATTTACTAAATTTAGTAAGTAAAATACTTCATGACAAATAACCATATTCATTTTTTAGCCTCCTGTGCTAGCTCAAGCAGAGACCAAGTTAGGGGTGTAAATGAACCAAGCCATTCGTGAGAAACTCGTGAACAGTTCGATAAAAACTTGGTTCAAGCTCGAAACAAACGAACACGAGTCGAGCTCGAGCCGGCTTGATTAGTATTCGAGCTCGAGCTCGAGCTTCACGACTATGGTTTGATAAGCTCATCGAGGCTTAACGAGCCTGAACATGTATATATAAATTATTTTTTAAAAAAAAAGCTTTTAAAAGGTTTAATTAATATAAACGAGCCGTGCTTGTTCGAACGAGCTCGATTTACCCGAGCTAACGAGCCGAGCTCGAGCTCATTACAGCTAATCAAGCTCGAGATCGAGTTGATGTTTTTATGTTCGAACAAGCTCGAGCTCGATCTCGAGCTCGCTAATTTTTATCAAGCCTAAGTTCGATAAGGCCAAAGCTCGGCTCGGCTCGTTTACACCCCTAGACCAAGTTCAAATCCTCCAACACGAACTTTCTCTCTAGTTTCGCTGGGTTCAGTCTCCATTTCCTATGTTCGCATGAGGCGTACTTAATTGAGTGACGAGAGCTGCATCGACTGATGACATGTGTAGGAGGGCACCGCCGGTGTATCAAGTAGGGCCCTGTTTACCAGAGCTTATCTGTAGATCAGTTCAGTTCAGTTCAGTTCAGTGAAAATGCAATTTGATGAAATTCAGGTTAATTCAGTCATGCTGATTCCATTTTTCAATACATCAATTTTCACTTCAGTTCAGTTCAGTACATCACGAAATAAGCTCTAGTAAACAGGGCCTAGAAGTCTCGCCCTACTCAAAGCCAAGTAGGGACCTAGAACACTCGACATACGGGATCATCAGATTAGGTTAAAGTAGAATTAGATTACATTATGGTATGATACTTGTGTCAGATTCGGTTTAATAAACATTCAAATTCTAACATATACAACATTTGAATATTCTTGAAATGAATTACTTCTTGACATGACATATGAGTATATGACGGATGATCATTAAACATCGTAATTTATCTCTCATCAATAGTAGTATTAGACTAAAAGTCTAATTGGATAAAAAAGATTTCAAAGGAATTAAAATTGAGTCAAGTGTAACGCTTTAGGTCCTGTTCTCTAGAGATTATTTGAATATTTTTTAGTTCAGATAAAGTTTTTTTAGTTCAGATAAATGTTTTTTAGTTTAGATGAGTTCAGATAAAGTTTTTTTAGTTCAGATAAACTTTTTTTAGTTCAGATAAATGTTTTTTAGTTCAGATGAGTTCAGATAATCTTTTTTCAGTTCAGATGAGTTCAGTCCAGTAAACTTTTTTAGTTTTCAGATAAGTTAAGTTCAGTACACTTATTTGTAATTTAGTTCATTTCAATTTAAATCATTTTAATCTTTTGAGCTTAATTGTTCATATCAGTTCAGTTCAACTTAATCCAGTTTAGTTCAGTTTCAATATGATTTGATGAAATTTAGATTAATTTAGTCATACCGATTCTTTTTTTTTCAATACATTAATTTCACTTCAGTTCAGTTCAGTTTAGCTCAACAACAATATAATTTGGTGCAATTAATTAATGTTAATTTATTCATACCATTTATTTTCATCACACTTATTAATTTTCAATTCAGTTCAGTTCAGTTATCTATATGCTTCAGCTCAACTCAAATCAATATGTTTAGCTAGCAAACATGATCATATTTTTTAACATTAAGGCCCTGTGTGCCAGAACTTTTATATATCAGTTCAATTCAATTCAATTCAGTTCAGTTCAGTAAATTGAAGTGAAATGTAATTTGATGTAATTCAGGTTAATTCAGTCATGTTGATTCTTTTTTTCGGTACATTAATTTTCACTTCAGTTCAATTCAATCAAGTTCAGTTCAGTTGAACAAGAAATAAACTCTATCAAACTCTAAGTTATACTCAAATTATTAAATTTCAAATGTTTGCTTGAAATGATTCAGTTCAGTTTATCTACGTCAGTGCAATTCAGTTCAGTATCTTTTAATATTAAATGTATTATGTTATATTTAGATTAATGAATTTCAAATATATTGAAAATGATCATATATGTTTTAGTTAGTTTCAATTTAGTTCAATTCAATTTATCTATATATTTCAATTCAGCTCAGTTTTTAAGTTCAAATAAGTTCAGCTAATTTTTGTAAGTACAAATGAGTTCAGTTCAGATGAGTTCAGATAAAGTTTTTTAAGTTCAGATGAGTTCAGATAAAGTTTTTTAAGTTCAGATGAGTTCAGATAAAGTTTTTTAAGTTCAGATTAGTTCAGATAAAGTTTTTTAAGTTCAGATAAAGTTTTTTTAGTTCAGATAAAGTTTTTTAAGTTCAGATGAGTTCAGATAAAGTTTTTTAAGTTCAGATAAACTTTTTTTAGTTCAGATAAACTTTTTTGAGTTCAGATAAGTTCAAATACCGTGAAGAGAACAGGACCTTAGACTAATGAAAATATGAAAAAATAAAAGTTAAATAAGAAGAATGGGGAAGGATTAGATATGCCTAGTTTGTCTCATAGCGAAAAGTGAAGTTTACGTTATGGAGATTCCATGGGCAATTAGCATTTGACCATTCTTCTAAAACACGATGGTGCCATTTCAGCCATAACTCTCTCTTAGTTGTATCGTTATCAAAGAAGAAGGATTTGGGGACAGCCAAGGAGATTATAGTAATGCTAAGTACAAACTACATACTCCAAATAGTCCAATAACAAGCCATGTGATGCAAAACTACAAAGCCATTATCGTCACATTCTTGGTTTCATTATGGGATTTGATTTTGAGGATATCTTCAAATCCTGGCCATGCAAATTGTCCTAATGCATTTTGCCATAATTGGAGCTTTGATTTTGGGTTGTTTATTATCGGCGATACTTGGTGCATTTTTCTTATTCATGTCCAAATTTTACCCAATTGCTATATGCAGGACCGATTTTCTCATACAGTACCAATTTTTTAGCATAATACCCCCAAGTGTACCCTTGCATTTTGAGTAGATTTTTTTGCCTTCACAATAAAATGTGCATTTTGGTAAAAAAACCGATCCTGCATGAGAAAAATGTTCCTGCATGTAGCAAACCCCAAATTTTATTATCATAATACTCTTAATATTAGTAAAGCTAAAAAGTTAACTAAAATGCACGGAGACATGTATTTGAGGACAATTTGGTAAAAATGTGGACATGCATAAGAAAATCGTAGCTGCATGGAGAAATCCAGTTTATTAATCACTATTTGGCACAAGAGGATATTGTGGGTGACTTGGATTCAATTAGTGTCTGAAGTGTCAAGATCATGGGATGGGAGGGGAATGAATTCTTGTGTGTTTTGCAAAATCATCCTTGAACGTGGCCAGATGATTTGATATGGACAAATGCCAATGGTAATACTAACAAGTACTAACAACTAATAAGTACTATAGTTTATTGATAAGTTGTATTTGTTTTCTCCCTTAAAAAATGGCATATGCTTGTAAAATATGTTATTCGTCTTTCAAATATCTAATTTGTTGTGCTTATAAATGGAGCAGCTTATATTCATAAATATAAGTTATGAAAATATTCATAAATTAAAATTAAGTTTGCATTTTTAACTTACTCATTAAGCGTATAAGCTTAATAATTCTAGAAATTATTGATTAAGCATTTAAGCTTAATAATTTTCATAATTAAGTTTGAGAACTATATGACAAAAAATAAGTTTCTCACATCAAAATATTAGCTTCAACAAATGAAGTCATTTGGTCCCAAGAACTGTCCTTTACAAGATTATCCTTCAACAAATCTTTAATTTTATGTTAAATAAATGTAAAAGATTAAGAATAAGATCAACTTTGATTTTGTAGCTCATTCTCGCAATAATAATTGTCTTTTGGAAGAATTTTTCTCGAAAAAATTTCTTTTGGACAATATTTCATTCATCTTCGAGAGAATGTCAATCAGAATGAATGTGGACACAAGACTAATGTAGTTTGTAGTAAGTATTCTTTTTTAAGTATTTTAAACAGCCGTAGATGCACATTTTATACACCACATTCATAAATAGAAGTGGAGATCGTTTCTAAATTGGGTTTTCATGTACTGCATTCTCACGATTATCATTCTTCACTTTAAGCAATGGGTTTATTGGAGGTTTAAAGGATGGCATTTTGGATATAAAATAACGGTCGCCGGGCAATTTAGGGAAGTGATCACGTGGGTACGTGTGCTGGTTGGTTCGACAAGCACGAGGCGGTAAAACGAAGAATCCGAGGGTGCACGTGATAGCGATTCAACCTCACGCGCCACTCTATGTTTTCGTTTTTCCCGCGCATCTCGAGCTCTGATGCGCGGCAAGACCAGCGCGTGGACTGCATGGCCAGCCAATTTAACGTTTAAATATTCGTAGTAGGAAATTAGTGCTACTGCTAGCATATTCTGTACAACCCGTGCCTCGCGCCAGTGAGCCAAGTTTTAAAGGAATCGGATTCTGCCACGTCATTAACTGAGCAACGTGGCATGATCGGAGAGGAATAGTGGACTGGCATAGCCTGTGCTCGACCACACCAGATTGAAACATCTGTTTTTGGATTAGTTAAATAGGTAAAAAGGGTAAAAAGTGATGGTAAACAAAGGGTAACCTTGTTCCAAGGTGTTCAGGTTAATGATGACTGAAAAGGATTCTTGAGGTTTGACCAAGAAACGTTATGGCTCATTTGACTGCTTCTTACATTAATATATACTGTTAATTTGCTAATGTGTTTTTTGAGTTAGAGTTTGGTTAAGTTATCTTCAACTTATTTATATAATTGAAAAAAAAAATATAATTAGTATATTGAACTGATCTGAAATAAGTGATTTGTAAATAAATTTTGAAGAACGTACATGATCTTTAATCGGAACAGATATGTATATGAATGCCGGAGAACCTGAAATTAAAGTAATATAAGTGATGTAACTAGTCATCTTGCCATTCAAAATAATATTTTACTCCACAAAATTGTAACCTATGCAACTCTTTTATCGTAATAGGACTAATAATCATAATTGATACATAATTGTACCAGTGTTAAAAGAAGTGTCCTACCATTTTCTCTTAAATGAAGACCATTTCTTCTGAGAATTTTGGAAGTCTGAAATGAATGAATGATAAATGAAAAGTCATGTGAAGACCATCAGGTGTTCCTTTCAGTATTGTACTTCTAGGCTTCCGTAGGAACTATATTGACAGTAATTTGTAGTAAATAAAATTACAGAATATAAATTACAGAAAACACATGAATAATAAAATACAAGTTATATTATTTATATTAATCATGCAAAACATGTCAAGAGTTTCAAATAATTATGCATACAACATATTAAATATCCTAAACACAAAAGCATAGATCATTATGGAGTCGAGCTAGTCTCCGCCCTTGAAACTTATGAGGCCAACAAATGACACCAAAGTCCCATAGGATAAAACCATAAGGTAACATACAAAGTTACCTGGATTTCGTAGAGCCGATCTTCAATCACAATGACTTGACTCTCAACTCACTCAGCACCAATGAAAACACCAACACTCTCACTCTAATGTATCTATTACCAAACATGTGTAAAAGTTCTTTTCATATTGACTGATGACTCTATATATATACTCCTAAATCCTATGAATTAGGAAACATAATTTTCAGGTGGAAAGATTCTCAATCCAATACGCATATGGATTCTCTCACAAAATAAGGTAAACTGTGTTTTAATTATAGCATAAGAACTTTCCCAAATAATGAAAGTCTTATCTTTATGGAATAACACAAAGTAATTCCCATAACCAAAAGAATGTACTACAAGTAATTCTTCAATTAAAACACATTCCGGGCTTTTCTAGAATGTTCAACATATGAACTTCATAAACAATAGAAATCCTATTTTGGGTAAATTTCTTTAACCAAAAATTTCTATATCTCATTCATCTCCGAATGATAAGCCCCAAAAGTTACCATACTGTAACTTTCAATTTACCTTAAATAAATCATTTTCCAACAATCCCCCACATGAATCAGATATAGATTCGGGATTTCAATTACGCATTACACTAATGTAGTCATTGTGATTGCCGTATCGGAAGCTTAGATGCCTGCATAGGAATAAGTAGATCATTTAGTCCTTGAACTTTTCCCTTGGGATAGTACACTGTTTCACTGGTTAGGAAGTATGCGGTCCCGCTTTGAACTTCCCTGAACCGCTGGTATGAACTTTCATGTACGTCCCACAGACATCTTACTATACTCTGCGATTTCCGCGGTTGTGCCCAATTATCGCGGCCATGGAGCACCTGCCTATTTCAGTCGCGTTTGTAAAGAATTGTGTCCTCATTCAATTCCCTCTAGAGGCGGCCACACCTCCCGCACATAGGTGACTGGTTGCTGAGGAATTTGTTATTTGTTAAATAACCCATTTTCACTCTAATTCCCATAATTAGAGGCCGTTAGTCATTAAAAGCATTTCATGCTTACCCTCATTTCCACTTCACTGTTTCATCATCATAGGAATAAGACAAGCGGTTTAAAGAAACCCCCACAGTGACGTCGGTGGGTCTTTGACGTTTAGTTGTCCCTTTGAACCTAGACCATGGGATCTCCAATCGCATAGGTTGGGTGTCCACAGACGTAACCTCACCATTTAATGGACTTCAGTCTCATTCCTCTCGATGATTTAACTACCTCACGATTCAATTTCTTCGTCAAGAAATCGATCTAATCCTTTCATCAAAGGAACACAACCTTATCTTAATGACGATAAGTCAATTTAGATAAATCCCGGTTTGAGAGTAGTTTTCTAATGATATTTTATCTACGTTTAGACATACCATTATCGATATGGCTTTACAGTAAACCAATCAGCACAAATTTGCTTTGGTTACCTTGGGATTTCCTTTTTCTCAAAAGGTACGGATACTCATTTCCTTTCCCATAATCCAACATAATGGATTTAGATTCCTCATATGAATCTAAGAGAATCATTTCTCTACACATTTCAAGCCATATCCACGAGAACACGAGTATCACACAAACTTGGATCCAGTAGTTTTTTCTCTTGACTACTCGTGTCTCATCTTACTTTCATGGTAAGAAATGTCTGACCATGTACAACTCATTATGTACTACAGACCTTCCATGACTCTACATTCTCTTTTCAAGAGAAGTCTCACCTTTACAAAGGTATTCCAACAAAGTTAGAGTCATTCCATTGAATACGATATATCTCTCATAGATTCAGTCATCGTATCAATACACTATCAATGAGCGAACCATTCGATTTGAGAACATAAATGACATAATCATTTCTCGTGTCTCTTAGCACTCATGCCTTAACTAAGCTCATTGATTCAAATCATTGGCTCATCAACAATTAGTGTCATCAACTCATGGACTGTTTTGGAGCATTGAGCCATTCATATTGCTCTATTCAGATCTTAATATCTAAATCTCCATTTAACCACTAGGTCCATTTGATGTACTTTTGAGCTTACACAAAGCTTCAATCGGAAGTACCATCATTTCAGGTATCATTCTCATTTATGGAGAATACCATTAAGTATACGAATACTTACTAATTGTTGAAATCTAGCAGTCTAGTGATTTGCCTCAATGGTAGATCAATCTCACTATTGATTACCGTTTTTCCATAAACATCATTTCATGGAATTATAGCCTTTTAAAGCTCTCAGATATACCTCTAAAACAAAACAAGGCACAAGACTTTGTCCTATCACATTTGCTTCATTTAGGTTTATCATCACAGATTCTCTACGATTTCATCCATTGGCTCATAATGCCATTAAGGATAAATCAAGATCTCTAGGAATTTCCATAAAATACACTTTCATCAAAAGATGTATTTATCAATTCCATCAAATATTTCTTATTATTTTATTTTTTTTTGACATTTAAACAATATTATTAAAGAGAAGAAAGCAAAGCAGTAGCTCTGTTGTGTTGATTACAAACTGCTAGTCTACTTACTTTTTGTACAAAAACCAAATGAAACAAACATAAAACTGCTCTTATTTCTTCAATGACAGTGCTGATCTGCCATGGAACAGCGGTGCTTTGAAGATTAAGTATATTTACCAAAACTTGACAATCCGTTTGCACCCAAACTGCTCCTACCTGATGTTTTGGAATCTGGTCTAAAGCTTTGAGACATGCATAAGCCTCTGCATGCAGTGCTGAAAATGCTTTGAAAGCTTGCTCACCAGTATAATATGATTGATTAGTTGATTCAGACCATTCCACATCCCATGCTGCTGCTGCATTTGATGAAGCACTTTTATAAGCTCCATCCATTTTGATATTCCAATGAGGAACCACTTCTAGCCAACCAGGTATCTGCTGTTCATTAACCTGAATTTGAAAATGCTCTCCAATATCCTCAATATCCTGTGCTACTGGCCTGGCTTCCATTACCTTCAAGATTTGGATTGCTTCATCTAATACCAACTGAGGTTCTCTGAATTTGTGTTGAAATATCACAAAATTCCTATCCTTCCATATCTCCCATAGTGTGCAAATAAGAAGCTGCTGATCTTGTTGTTGATTAAGAGATTTGAAAAGATTCCAGAACCACTCCCAGAAAGCTGTTCTATGCATTGCTGTTGAAATAGAGAACTTATTTGCTAGTCTTTGCAATGCCCAAACTCTCTTAGCTGAATGACATCCCATAAAAAGATGCATCACATCCTCCTGATACTGGTTACATCTAACACAGATAGGAGATTGAACTGATTTCCTATACCACAGATTTAGTGCAGTAGGCAAAGAGTTCTGTAAAGCTCTCCACACACAAACTATTATTTTCAAAGGTAGATTAAGTCCCCAAAACTTTGTCCATTGTGCATCAGTCTGATTCATAACCATCTGCTGCAACTTCCTATATCCCTCTTTTACATTATACTCTCCTGTATAAGCTCCCTCCCAAATAATTCTGTCTGTTTGAGGTGTAGCAGAAATATGTATCTTTGAAATTTCTGTAATGATATGTGGTGAGAACCATACCTTGAGTAATGGTAGTCTCCATTCTCCATTCTCTGTTAACAAGTGTGACACTTTCAAATCAGTTTGATAAGCAACACCCCCATTTTGCTGATGTAATGGATTGCTCATTCCAGGGATCCACTGATCAGTTATACTTATATGTTTTCCTGTACCAACCTGCCATTTTACCTGTCCTTTAATCAAATCTTTTCCCCAAATTATTGATTTCCAGCTCCAAGTATCCTGACCTCTTGATTTAACCTTGAGAAAGGGTTTTCCTTTGCAATACTTGTTGAGGAAAATGGAAGAAAACAAACAGTCAGGCTCCTTAATGATCTTCCAAGCATGCTTTGCTAATAATGATCTGTTCATATCTCTGGACTTCCTCATTCCCAGACCACCTTTACTCTTTGGTAAGCACATATTTTCCCAAGACATCCAATGTATTCCTTTACCTTCCAATTCTCCTTTCCAAATAAAGGAAGCTGTCATGCTATCTATTTTCTTGAGAATGGATTCAGGAATCTTAAAGATACCCATGGGGTATATGGCTAAAGAAGCTAAAGTATGTTTTGCCAATGTAATTCTTCCTGCAACATTCAGATACTTGGTTTTCCAGCTATCATACTTTCTTCTGACTCTTGAAATCATCTCCCCAAAAACTCTAACCTTTCCTTCAGACAGATTAAGATTCATTCCCAGATACTTTGTACCTATACCTCTATTATGAATATTCAGAGTGTACCTTAATCTGCTTTCCTCCTGTGGCAAGACATTAGGACTAACTTGCAATGATGACTTGTTAAAATTGATCCATTGTCCTGAAAATCTTGCAAAATGATCTAAAATTTTGGCCAAGTGAAAATATCTGTCATACTGACACTTTAGAAATATGATGCAATCATCTGCATACATAAGATGTGTTATCTTTGTAGTTCCTTGTCCACATTTATATCCCAGAGCCTGATGCTCTTTGATATGATTTGCTGAGTTTAGCATTCCTGAGAGAAATTGTTGACATATGATGAAAAGGAAAGGGGACAATGGACATCCTTGTCTGAGACCTCTTACAGGTTTGAAGTATGGCAATTGTACTCCATTGATATTGATAGAGTACTGTACTGATGTAACACATTGTAAAATAAGAGACCTCCATGATGCTGTAAATCCAAAGTATTTCAAAGCCTGCTCTAAAAAATCCCATGAAACTCTATCATATGCCTTGCTCATATCCAGTTTTACAGCTACCAGTCCAAAATTTCCTTTTTTCTTTTTCCTTAGAGTTTCCATCATTTCATGAGCTAGTAGGACATTTTCCCCAATATGCCTATTCTTGATAAATCCAGTTTGATTTCCAGTAATGAGAATCTGCATAATTGGACTTAATCTTCTTGCTAATACTTTGGCCATCAACTTATACTTGACATTACATAATGAGATTGGCCTGTAATCCTCAACTTTGCCAGCTGCTGTCTTCTTTGGAATAAGAATTATGTTTGTCATATTCCATTCATCTGGCATCTTTTGACCATTAAGCATATCCAGAATGACTTGTTTAACCTGTACACCAATTAAATTCCAATGAGTTTTGAAAAAACCTGCAGGTAAGCCATCAGGACCAGGTGCTTTCCAAGACTTCATTTGAGATAATGCTACTTCAATCTCCTTTCCTGAGAAAGTTTCATTAAGCTGTCTGACTTGTTCCTCTGATAAGTGATTTTCTGTTTGCTTCATACAATATCCCATATCAACTATATTCATCATCTGTGGAGGGTAAAACTCAGGGTCACAAAACAAAGCATGATATTGAAGTTGAAACTTCATCTGGATGTCTGCTTCTGCTGTAAACACCTGTCCATTATCATCCTGTATAGAGCTAATCTGATTTCTCCCTTTGTTCACCGTAGCCCATTTGTGATAGAATGAATTATTCCTCTCTCCCAACTTACCCCATTTACTTGTAGCTCTTTGCTGCCAATAATCACACTGCTTCTCTATAGAATCTGCAATTTCTAATCTCAACTGTTTCTCAAGTTGTTTCATGTGCAAGATATTCGGACCACTTTGTAACTTCTCCAACTCTCTAGTTTTTTGAGTAATAAGTTTATCAAAATTCCCATAGGTTTTCCAACTCCAGTTTGACAAATGATCCAAAGAAATTCTGAGAGTCCTAGACAGTTCCTGTGCAGCATTTATCCCATTTGATATTGGAAACATGTTCCAAACTGTATTAAGGATTTGCTGGGGTGGCATTAGGTTAGCCCAAAAAGCCTCATATCTGATCACATGCTTCCTATTTGTCTGTCTAGCATGTCTTTCCATCAATACTGGACTATGATCAGAAGCTAATATAGCCAAAGTCCTAGTATGTGCTAATGGAAACAGTTGTGATGCAGAATGATTTATAAATGCTCTGTCTAACCTTTGATAGACACAATCATTTTCTTCCCTATTGTTTGTCCATGTGTACCATTGTCCTACATTCCTGAGTTCTTGCACCTTTAGCTGATTCAAAACATGTTTGAGCGTTATAATGCTATCTGTATTCTGAAATGGCACACCACCTACCTTGTCCTCCTGAGATAACACTTGATTAGTGTCACCTATAATAAACAATGGATAATCCAAAATGCTGGGTAATAGCAATAGACTCTCCCAGACTTGCTTCCTTAGCATGCGTTCAGGATTTCCATACATAAACAACTGCAGCCATATCACCTGTGCAGCATCTGAACATCTAGCTAAAATATAGTTCTTACTACTAGCTATTACATTGATAGTAACATTGTTGGTCCATAAAACTGCTAAACCTCCTGAAGTTCCAAGAGGATTAACAACAAAAGAGGAATTAAAATAAGTACATTGTTTCCACTTATAAAATTCCTGTTCCATCATTTTTGTCTCCATTAGAAAAAGGATCTGAGGCTGACACTGCTTCAGCAGACGCTTGATCGCCCGCTTCTTAGGGACACTGTTCATGCCCCTACAGTTCCAGCTTAGAGTCGTCATGGAAGGTTCTGCGGTTGATTTGGGACAACCGCCTGGAAACCCTGTGAAAGACACATAAACTCCTCTGAAATGGGTGCAATGCAGCAAGATATAAGTACATCCTGAAATCTTCTTTTCTTCCTGCTGAGCTCCTTTCCTAACTTCCCATAAGCTAGCATTGTATTCCATTTCTCCTGTTCCTCCTCTTCATCAGTAATGGCATTTGAAACATCAGGTGTTTTTCTTTTCTTCACTGAAAAAGTTGTCTGATCAATCTTTTCTTTCCCTTTTTCCTTTTCCTCCTGAATATGAGTTTCTGTATTTTCTCTATTCCTTGCATCTGTGCCATTCTCCCAATTTTGATCTCCTCCCTCCTGTTCATGATGCTGTTGCACTTCTCTGGTTTTAGTAAACTTAGTAATGGTCTCCACTATGTCAACCTCATCACACTTTATGGTTATACCTTTTCTCCAGGCACCACTACACTTAAACTTCCCCAGAGTTTTCTTAAAGCATCACTTCCCCTTTGAACCCTGCCTATGTGAAGTTGATTTCCTATCATCAGGTTTATGAAGTTTACCTTTCCCCTTATCTGTTGTCTCATGTTTAGAAGATTCCTGTATTTTCAAACCCTTCATGTGTTGATGAATGAAACCTCCACTCAAAAATAGCTGATTGGCTTTCTCCTTTCCCCTGTGGGTCCCTCCATCTAGGGTTACATCAGACAATTTTCTCTTCTTCTTGTGAACTCCAACTCTACTTTCATTTTCTAACAGCTCAGCTTCTGCATTAAATTTCCTATACCTTCTATTCTGACCACTATTAAAAGGCCCTTGACCATTCCAAAGCTCCCTGACCTCATCATTTTTTATGTCTAAAGCAGTAGCAAAAGCATCTCCCCTTTCACCTCTTCTACCACCCCTTATGATATAAATGGGAGTTTCTATTATATCATTAATAGAAGAGATAGTATGATCCATACCAGAGTCCATGAGATTTAGAGGTTGTAAATCCTGAGAGAGATGTAACTGAGAAGGAGGACTACCTTCTGAGACCTGTAATTCCTTCTGTGTGTTAACCCCCATTTTCTCTCTTGATACTCTTTTGGATGACCTTTCTGTATCCCCCTCCATGTTGGCCTCCATATCATTCCCTTGTCTCTTTATCCCAGTCTGTTCTTGTTTGGTCATCTCCATATGATGAGGATGATCAAAGTCTTCATTCTCTAAAATCAGATCCTGCTGTTCATTATCAGAAAGAAATCCATTTGGCAACTGATTCTCTGGCAGCATATCTTCATTTTGTTCCCCAAGATGTTGCTGTGGCGGTGGTGGAGGAGGTGGCCTGCCAAAGAACTCATCATATTGTTCTTGTTGAAAGCTTGCACTCCCACTAGCATGATCTTCTGGAAGAAAATCCTCTGAAGGTAGTGCTGCATCATCAGGCATAGAAAACTGAAAACCATCAAGAATGTTCTCATCAGGAGTATCTCTAAAATAGTCATTCTGAAATTCCAGAAAACCATCTGGAAATCTTGTTGATCTGCGCTGGGGTCTGTGGGCATGAGCACGCATATAAGCTGGGAACATATCCTTGGACTGATCATAAACCAACCTAGTTCCTCTAGAAGCATTATGCTCCTTAATTTTCCTGTCCAAGAATTGTACCAATCTTAAATTTTCAATAATTGGACATCTACTCATTGGATGACCAATTCTGCCACACCTCCTGCAGAATTTATGCAATCTCTCATACCTACATTCAATCCAAAACCTTTTCTGATTTGGCATGCGAACATAAAAACCTGGAATAAGTGGATTCCTAGGATTAACCCATATCCTGGCCCTAAGGTATCTGATGTTCACAGCTGGGACAGAATATAAATCAGCATCAACTCTTTCTCCTACCCAGTCCACTATCTTTTTTGCTGCCCTGGAGCTATAACATTCAGCTGGTAAATTATGAATCCTTACTCCAATCATAACTTTCTCTACCACTACCCTAGGTAAAGAGATCCCAGCACCCCATCTACGAACTGCTAAAAACCCTCCCGCCACTGAATACGGAGAGTTTTGTAGTACTGCTAGCATTTGTTGTCTAGTCCCTAGCTTGATGACATAAAAGTTACGAAAAGAGTGAATTACCGTAGCTGTGAAATCCACCCAATATGTATTGAGATACTGCTCCATCCTCCATGTTGCAAAATCTCTATCATCAAGCCAAACTGCTAAGACACAGTTCTGTTCTCTTTCCACTACTTCATCTATGTCATCCTGATCAATTTGTAACTCCCATCCCATCCTTGAGTGACGAAAGATTTCAGAAAGATTTTGAGCATTCATATTTGAATCTCTCATTTCTTCTGAAAACTCCAAACCAAACTCTGTGTTAGCCGAAGGTGAATTCGGCTCCGAGATCCTACCTTGCATAACTTTATTCTGCAAAAGCTTAGATTTTGAAATTTCTCCAAAACTAGACGATATCTGTTGATGTGAAAGTGAAGGGAATATTTGGCTACTTGTGTGGAAGGTCCTATTCCAGTTCTGAGTATTATCTGTTTTCCTTACTTTTCCCCCACTACCGCCTCCATATTCCGTCTCGGTTCTATAACCAGCTCCAATATCCATAATTACGAGATTAAAATATTGCTCCACTGAGCCAAACCTGTTTGTATTCCGTGAGCTCTAAAACAGCATCTAAACCGTTGATTTCTTCACCTTGTGATTAACTTGACTGTCCCTAACAAACCATCTCTCTATATTTTCTGCCTAACTCTACCGTATAAGTCCAAAAGACGAGAAATATGCTGAACTCCCAATACTTGGATAAAACCGAATGAAACCCCCCCCCCCCTTTTTTTTTCTTTTTTTTAAATTTTTTGTATGATAAATCCAACCTGTGAAGAAGATATCCACTCCCTTTTTGATGTGAAATACTGTGGAAACGCAAGCTTAAAGCTTGATGATGAAACTTAGCTCTCGGTTTTTCTGGAGAGAGAGTGAGAGAACTCTCTGGAAATATTTCTTATGAATATCACAATATTTAATATTCTTTCATAAGAAGTCAACAAGCACTACCATAATGTGCATTTTTAGTAAATATACCATTTCAGGTAATATCTTACTATACTTGGTTAGACGTCAACCCCCACATTCGAATGAACTTCTCGGATGAGTCTACATCGTTAGGTCAACCCCCACATTCGAAGGAATTCGTAGGATGACTCTACACCGTTAAGAGTTTTCATTTACTCTTTTGGGATATCTTATTTAAAAGATCACCTACCCATATATAGGTTTCCCACATCGCTTTATCATTTCTAGCGACTTTACGTTTCACTACTATATATAGCTAGTACATACGGAAAAATGACATTTGCGAATAATCTTGTAGTGTGAACGCAATCACAAAAAGATTTTATGTATTCGCTTTCACAATCAACTCATACCACAAATGATACAAAAATGGACTTAGAACCATTTATGTAAGTATCATTTTGGTGATTCTCGTTAATTATTACTTTAAGAAAAAATTGCTTTGTCTAGCACATGACTTATCAAAAGTCTCGTTTGTTCAACAAATGAATCAAACACAAGATTCTCATCCCATAAAACTATATTTTAAGGATAGATTCTTTCACTACAACACTTTCGTGTTTCAACTGATTGTGGGAATCTCTCTTATCTATACAACATACTTAGAATAAGAGATGACCAAATTTCCCAATATCAAGTAACCATTTATCCCAGCAATTACAACAACAGATAGAAGTAATATCCATGCCATCAAGGATTTGGTTAATCATTCACTTCAGGGATTTCGATTTACTATCCCTTATGGCGCAGATTTCCCATCTCGTAGGGTAAAATGTGAGTTAGCAAACTCTACACAAAATACTGCCCATTTCCAAGTCATTTCAGTACAACGGTACTTGACTACACTCGAGTGACTTTCTCAATTCACATATGAATTGATATCTCAGCTCAAGTCTGAGTTACGCCGTCTCGCTATGAGTTCACTTTTTACACTCTTGACCCAAACATGGTCACATTCGAGTCTAATTCTTGCTCGAATACATTTCCCTTTAAACTAGACTCAATCGAATTCGAGTCTTAGTCTGGGATTCTGCCTTACCGGCTCAACTTAGAGTTTTTCACGTACATTTTCAAGTGCTTAGTGATATCTCTCTACCTTGTCAAAATTCATCTATTGCTGAATTTTAAGGTTTTCGGTCCCCCACATTGGACCGATATCATTATCATCTCCACACGTATAGTTCCTCGGAACTTTGTGTCTTGGAGTTCCTAGACCATATGTCTACGGATTAGATAATCTTAGAATTTTCAGTTCTTTCTGACCGAAATTCTAGACTTACCAAAGTCTCGGGATCCCTATCTCAGAATACAAAATTCTAGATTTGACCATATTGTCTTGGGATTTTCAAATCTCAGATTATTCAGGTTTCTCAACCAATCTGACGATTTATCAAATTCTTCAATTATGAGTAATTATAATTTTAACCTCAGAATTCTTAGGTCTCTCAACCATAATTCTGACGATTATTTAATTCTTCGATTACAAATAATCAGAATTCCAGCATAGTTACGAAAACTCATGCTTTCAGGGTTTCTCGTTATGGTTCTTTAAAACCAATACCCTTGACATAGTAAAATTACTCATGTCATCTCGTTCGTATTTTATAGATTATACACAATAATCAAAATATCGAACACAGAGCCGTATGCTCATCTCATGCAATATACAATTGCCCAGGTCTTACGAAGCTTGCTGTGAATTCATGACAATTGCACACAGCACATTGCCAATTCCATCACATAGCATAACTTCTGCCACCAGTTCTTGGTGATTGCACACAGCAAACCAACCACAAAACCGTAGAGATAGAATCGCCAACATCATATCTCATAAACTTGCAAGTATAATAAGCCAGATAATATAAACAAATTATAATATCGCATATAATTATACACTATCAACTCAAGTTCAAATTCAATGGTCATAACCGAAATCAACATGCATATAATCTTACATACCATATGATCAAAGTCATTCACAAGTCATGCAAGATTCAAATGCTGGATTATATTAATAGATCATACTCATATATCTCGTATGAAAACAATAAATCCACACAATCGCATGCACGAACACATTGAGCATCATAATATGCATACACGTAATCCATATACCACGTATACCACGTACAGATTCCTCTTGCATGCATAATATTTATTAATGGTTTCATGCATAAAATTAATTACATGCATCCAAAACAATTAATTAGCTCAATTACAACACATATTAATTGATCAATATAATTTATAAAAGGCACACCATATTGATACACACAGTAGGTCCGAGGACCTCAACAAACTTTTGTTTGATAAAACAAATTTTGTATATATGCATATTGCAACTCTAATTTCCAATTATGCATTTATTCACACGTGTATCACAAGTTCACAGCATAAATCATATTGCATTGCATAGTCATACAAATTTAACTGATTTAACATGCAATAATCCAAAGGCCATTCCACTAACCACGTATATATATAATATTTCATGCATAATTATATATATGTTTGAATAGGCAAATAATCATGTTTCTCAAATCAAACCCATCCAAACTAAATCGAATACCACAACTAATTCAATTTATTGGGTTTGATTCTCTAACCTTTCGTTTAAAAGTCGAGACCAAATATATCTCTGACTGATCAACATCATCTCCTCCACGATGCTCGTTGATCCTCGTAATTGATATTTGTACATGCCAAGAAAACTCGGCAAACCATTAGAAAAACTTCACATGAGTTTTTCGGATTTAAGTTCACAAAGAACAATTTCCAAAAAACCCTAAATCAAATAACACACATAAAAATCATGCTCATATAAATATATAATATAAGCACATAATTAATCATGCACCCCTACTTTTGGTTTATTCAATATAATAACCTTAGCATGCATAATTTATAACTCACGTAGCATGTAGTCTTCGTAATTCTAATCACATTAAATTTCCAAAAACCACAATAATATTTTCGTAAAATATTCTATAATTTTCTGAAAAATTACACATCAATATCCGCCCTTTAAAAGTTTCATAAGTTTCAAGACTGTAGGAACTATATTGACAGTAATTTGTAGTAAATAAAATTACAGAATATAAATTACAGAAAACACATGAATAATAAAATACAAGTTATATTATTTATATTAATCATGCAAAACATGCCAAGAGTTACAAATAATTATGCATACAACATATTAAATATCCTAAACACAAAAGCATAGATCATTATGGAGTCGAGCTAGTCTCCGCCCTTGAAACTTATGAGGCCAACAAATGACACCAAAGTCCCATAGGATAAAACCATAAGGTAACATACAAAGTTACCTGGATTTCGTAGAGCCGATCTTCAATCACAATGACTTGACTCTCAACTCACTCAGCACCAATGAAAACACCAACACTCTCACTCTAATGTATCTATTACCAAACATGTGTAAAAGTTCTTTTCATATTGACTGATGGCTCTATATATATACTCCTAAATCCTATGAATTAGGAAACATAATTTTCAGGTGGAAAGATTCTCAATCCAATACGCATATGGATTCTCTCACAAAATAAGGTAAACTGTGTTTTAATTATAGCATAAGAACTTTCCCAAATAATGAAAGTCTTATCTTTATGGAATAACACAAAGTAATTCCCATAACCAAAAGAATATACTACAAGTAATTCTTCAATTAAAACACATTCCGGGCTTTTCTAGAATGTTCAACATATGAACTTCATAAACAATAGAAATCCTATTTTGAGTAAATTTCTTTAACCAAAACTTTCTATATCTCATTCATCTCCGAATGATAAGCCCCAAAAGTTACCATACTGTAACTTTCAATTTACCTTAAATAAATCATTTTCCAACAGCTTCTTATGATGCCATCATACATGCCCATCCACCATAAGGTCTCGGAATCACGCATTCATAAAATCAGATATACTACAATTTTGAATAAATGAGTGATGAATATGATAAGAGCTACGTATAAGCAAATCTTATTAATAAGTACTTATTTTGAAAGTTGTTATGATCCGCTTCTAGTGATAAACTCTTTTTTGATGGTTTAACACTAAAAGTTGTTGTGCTTATAAGCAAAGTAGCTAAGAAAATGTGCCAAATATAGCCTATATTATATGATGGTTCGACGATCATCATAAAAATGCACTCCTAATAAAGGTTCAACCACATATGGTGGTGCTAGAGCAGACGTCGTGTGACCAAGAATCTATTTAACACTACACGATAGTTATTTTGATGATATATAAGACCTCGTTTGAAACAATCGTCTGTCTGTCGTGCAACATTGGCTTTGTTGCATGGTGATTTTAAACCACCGTAAATGTTTTAAATGTGGAATTCTTTAATAAACGGGAAAAAAATTGCCGGCCTAAATGAGAATTAGATATGGTTGATGTCATCGCTATTCAACAACACATAAAGTGAGAAGAGAGTTATTAGTGATCGAGAAATGACAGAGAAGAAAATGAAATCCTGATAAGAAACTAGGTCATGATGTCCTGAACTAATTGAGAAATATAATTAGTATGACTAAATAAAGTTGAACTAGTATATGATTATATTATATTTTTGTGTACTCGATTGCACTGAGCTAATATATAAATAAATTCAAGATAATATGACCATCGAAAGAAAAGGAATAAGGTGAAAAACTCATAATAACTTTTGTAATCCGGAACCCGCCTCTAAACATTGAGGCATCAGTTATCAATCTCCATTGCTTGAGCAACTTTAGCTTTGGCCAATTTCGTCAATCTTGTTTTTAGCTTCTTCTTCCCAACTTGAAACTTGCCCCCTCCCTTCTTCTTCTTGCTTCCATCCACTTTCATGGAGTTTTTCTTAGCTTGCAGCTTCTTTTCCTTCCGTTCTAACTCTTCCTTTTCTTTTTGAAGGTCGAAATTGTGCTGCCTTCTTCTTGATGCTAAATTGTTCTTCTTCGACATTATGGATAGCTGTTTGTTAATTGATGGTGATGATTTAGCAAGCCTATACCTTAACTATGTTTTACAAATAATGATGAACGATACAAATGTGGTAATCCGAATCTCTATATATAATATACAAAGTACATATGTACAAAACCCAATCCAATCGTGAATATGATAATAATTTGAAAAGTCTAATATATGCAATTTACCTCTTTCCTTAAAATTTTATTTTATGCAAAACTGAATTGATTTGAAAATTAACTTATTAAAAGAGATTTATGACTAATTTACACTTAATTTACTAAACGAAACAGGGATATGTATTAGTAGCTGAATGAAAAAATTAACTTTCCGAAAGGCATGTATATAATTTTTACCATACAAATAATCAATGACGTGTAAAACATCCTAATTATTTAAATGATGATCATAATTATCCAAAAATAAACCAGGGGAGGGCATTCTTATTCCTCAAGAAACTCTAGTGGCAATTAATGATCTGGATTCCCAGTAAAACGGCAACTCAGAAAAATTCAGGCTTGCAGATGAGTAGCAATAGTACTGCTAAAGCAATGACGGTTATTCCAGTATTCAAACTAGGAACTCTGGTTCTGAGAACCATCTCCAAACCCATCGCTAATCGCCTCAAGCAGCAAGCTGGATTGCACCCTAGGTTTCGCAATTTCATCGTCAACATCGCCCAGGTTTCGTTCTCCGCAGGATTTTAATTATTCCGTCTCCAAAAGTCAGTTTTTGTTGGTAGTTTGATCACGCGAATTGAGCTGATATATAAATTGTTGGTGGAAATCAGGCGAATCATCGTTTCTCGGCGACGTTGCAACGGCGGCTGAACGGCGTGTCACCTAGGTTTGATCATCTGCTGCCAATCCGCCAATTGAATGAAGAAAAGGCTGTTCAGGCTGCTGCGGACATGCTTGGTGAAGTCTTTGTATTCACGGTAAGGGTTTGAAATTATTTGAATTTTTTAGGTCAAATCCGATCAGTTCAGTTCAGTTTGGATGAAATGTGATTTGATGATATTCATGTTCATATAGTTCATTCATTTACATTACTTCATCTCAGTTTAGTTTAAATTAGTCTAAATCAGTTGGGAAGAACATGCACTAAGTTCACAATGTAAGTGTCCTGATGATATCGGTCCGACACCCTGTTAAATATATTAAAAAAACATTATTGTTGGAAAAAATTTAAGTGTACAAGTAAGAATATTATATCACGCCTTGTTTTATTGGTCGTCGCTTATATTTCCAGTTTTCCTATTGATTTTCTAAATATACTTAGGCATACTACATGGTTTAGGTGGCAGGGCTGGCTTTAGTGTATGAAGTGCAGAGAAACTCAAGATCAGAGGCAAGGAAGGAGGAAAAACGCAAGCAGGAATTGGAAGTAATAGTCTTATGTTATTTACCTCAATTTAACGTTTAAAAATGTCTTTTTGTTCAAACTTTCTGAAATGTGTTCTTGGGATTTTCTCTCAGGCTGTCAACCAAAAGAACCAAGCTCTCTCAGATATTCTGGGTAAACAATCGGAGCAGGTTGAACTTCTGAAGAGCAGATTAGCAGAAATCGAGGTAATGGCAAAGGGATGCCGTTCCAGGAATGTGTTCAGTTACTGGCAGAAAGTTGCAGAGAAGTCTACAAATGTTTGAAACTGTTTTCTTATGGATTTACAAGAGGCTAAATACATTGTTTGGCCTGTTTGTTTTGGACCAGAATAAGCAATGCAATGCTAAAATCTTGCATATTATTTTGTTCAAAGAGCTTTGGAATAAAAGACCTGTATTATAAATTTATAACTTGTAAGAAACTAACTCAGCAACTCTACAAAAATAGTCACTTTTCTTGATCATTTACATCTTTCCTAAAAGGATATCTTTCTTCACTTCTTTGGCGATTTAGTCGAACTCTAGCACAATTTTACCAGGAACATGGCCTTTCTTGTCCTTTGCTTGGTGAGCCTCTTTCACATCTGAAAAGGGATAGGTCTTCTCCACGGGTAATTTGAACTTCCCAGCTTCAGATAGCCTGCGGATTTCATCCAAGCCTTCTGCATCGGCCCTCATATAAGTCCACCAGTATTCTGCATTATGGTAAAATGAATAAATGATCAATTAAGGCCAACTCTAATCAGGTCCAAGATTTGATGAAATGCACGATGTGGAAGAAGAGGTAAACATGAAATTTACCACTCATGTCACTATCCAACATCACCAATTTTAACAATACCAAGTAAAAAAGAGGTCAATCGTGTTCGAGTTCAAAGCCAATGCAAACTATCGAATAGGCTTCCTTATGCAAAGAGTCATAGATTTTTCTAGTGTTATATTACAGCTCCATTTGACTGACAACAGCTGTATCATGTGTTTAGTTAGGGTCACAAACTAATCATAGAGATGTCATAACCCACAAACACATTTGCTGGAAAGCACCAGAATATGCATACTAAATCCATATAATTTCAGGAAATAAAAAAATGAAATCTAAGACATGATATAACAAATTCAAAAGTGTTACCTATTCCATGAGAATATCGATATCGGATTTGTTTTTTAATCAAAATCCCTGTTGCCATTGGGAGGCCCACGGCTAGCCCATATCTATCAGTTAATGATGCAGCTTCTCCCTGTGAGAATATAACGAAAAATATGGTATCATTATTAGTAATCAAACTAAAATTGGTTTTTCCTAGACTGGAATGTAAGGTTCAAAAGTGTCATTAACCAGAAACCTGTAGAGTCATGTAGTGTCCTCCCCTCTTGAGAAGGTTGACTCCTATTTTTTCAGTCTGTGGCAAACCAATTGTGTCAAGCACGGCATCAAAGTAGCCTTTAAGTTCTGCCTCAAGATCCTGAAGTTGAAAATAAATAAATATCAATCTACAAAAGAAAAATAGGTAGCTAGAACCTAACAATAGCTTAAGGCAACTATCCCATCACCTCAGAATTATAGTCGACAGCATGCTCAGCACCAGCTTCTAGGACACGTTCGATACTTTCACCTCCGCAAGTGGTTGAAACGTGGCAGCCGGCAGCTACTGCAATCTGGATGGCAGAAAGACCAACTGCCCCGCCTCCACCCACCACCAACACTCTTTGCCTACAAATATTTTCAAGTGAACCCGATGAATGACACATACAAAGTGTGTATAAGCTCATATCTGATCATTCACTTATAAAACTAAGGGTAATATCTCTTATGGCTATCTGACTCTACAAACAGTGTCAAACTATCTAGTAGACAAGTACACTAGATTTCAATCAAAATTGTAACAGTGTGAAGAAATCAGTTTGGTGTTTTTCTTGAGTGAAATTTCAAAAACATATGACATGGCAATGATAGCATAGGAGATGCTTTAGTCCCTTTGTTTTTGCATGATTAGGTATGCAAAAAACCAACATAGTTGTCTACCAAAAATCTCTCAATTTCTAGCAAAAAACCCACTAATCAAGAAAAAAGAAATCGACAGCGAGCTCATTGCATCACAAAATATATCTACCAGAGAGCTTCATAGACATTTGCAACTAGTCACACATACAAGCACGCAAAGAGAAAACACTTGAAGAAAAAAAAAAACTGAGTTAGCTTTTGAAGAAAACAAACACAAGGGATCATACCCCGGCAAGATTCTGGCAGTACTCTTCAGTGCACGCCAGGCAGTAAGAGCAGCAAAAGGAATAGCACTCGCCTCCTGCCGATGAAGAAAATACCAGTAAATACATGATCATCAAACTGAACATCAATCATATGCAAACATAACACTTAAATTTCGTCTTATTAAAACAAAATGCCACAAAATGAAGTGCCAATCCTCAAACTACACAGTATACCGTGTGGGAAAGCGAAGCTGGTTTTGCAGCAAGCTCATCTTCTGAAAGAATGGCATAGTCAGTGTAAGTACCCCTAACAGCAGTGGGATGCAATGCACCAAACACCTCCTGACCTACTGCCAGTGATCTCACAGAGGATCCAAAAGCCGCCACTTCACCACTAACATCACGCCCCAAAATCAACGGCAAAAGTGGCTCGAAAATCGACCTGCCATACCCCGCTCGCATCTGAAACATTACAGCATTTTCAAATATCAAACAAACCACCTAATACTACTTAAGTATTCACACAATCAAAACACAGCTCAGGATTTCGAAAACACCAAGAGAGATAAAAATCCAATCTTTAAAGGCTCACCCTGGTGTCGAGCGGGTTGATGGAGACGGCGCGCGTGCGAACGAGGACCTCATTAGGCTTCAACTCCGGCACAGGGACATTATCGCGGAGTTCGAGAACATCGGGGCCACCGAATCGGGGCAGAAGCGCGGCCTTGCAGGAGGTGACTAAGGTTCGCCGGAAATCGTTAAACCCTGGCCCGATTCTACTCGCGCCGGGAGCTCTGCGCAGTGTCGACAACCGCATCCTCCGGTTAATCGGTGATCGAGTGAGGCGGAGATTTTCAGAGTGGGTGGCGAGAATGCATGGGATGATGGGTTTGATTCGTAAATGGAGGGAGAAGAGGACGTGTAGGGATTGCGAACCTCAGAAATGGTGGAATTCGACTGCCTGCGTGGACGCTTCTCGGTCTGCCCCGCCACTGCTGTTTATGGTCAGTTACGACGTCGTATGGATCTGAGATTAGTTAATTGTATTAATGCTCTGTTTTGCTATAACTTATTTCTTGTTAAACAGTACAGTACTAAACTGGTTTAAACCGAATTGAACCGAGATAAAAATTAATATAATGAAAAGTAGAATCAACATGACTGAATTAATTTGATGTACAAATAAGTTCCAATAAATAGGGCCTAAGAACATCTCCAATGCAAAGAGCCTCACCCATGTTTATAGGAGCCATTTGGCAATTTTTTATTGGGCGTGTCCATGACATGGATAAAGAGACGTTGGAAATGAAATTTTGTTCTCCAATGCAAGCATCATGAATTAATCTTCATCGTGATATATTTGAACAAAATGAATTGATTTTAATGCATTAAATGGTCTATACATGTTAAATTAAATATTGAAAGCCTTAATATGAGCCTCTATTTTGAGATGGTCTAATTGAGGGTGTCAATAATTAATGTTGACACATAGGATTAAAGGTTTCAAAAAATTGTTGCACTGGAGATTGTTTTTCAAGTTGAGAGTCTCTAAAATGACATGGCTAGTGAAATTTACCTATTTGATGCTTGCATTGGAGATGATCTAAGTACAAAAATAAGTTTGATGAATGGGTAAGTACAAAACGGCCCCTAAAGGCTAATCTATTTGAGATCTGTATAAATGATCTAAGTTTAATTTTATTATATAATATATTTTCTCATGCTAGTTGGTATATTTATACTGGGAGGAAATTCCTACTGGGGAGTGTCTTGAATAGAACCATGGAGGTTAAATTGTTTTTGATGTATAGGAAATCGTCAACCAACAAATTCTCCTCAATTCAGTGAGTCGATTTCGGGTAACTTTTCGTTAAAAAAAATGGTTTTGGATCATCATATTTAAGTCGAGTCAACAATCAAAATAAGTTTAAGTTTGGTTTGATTTCGGTCAAGTTCGATAATGATTAATTTAGTTTTATTTAGTTTTCCGAATCTTTTCAAATTTTTATTATATTTTTATTTCATTTATTTAGTCTGAATATGATGATTATAAATTAGCTAGGAATATGTGGAGTGAACTTTACTAAAATACACATAAATGTTGTAATTTTTTATTGTTTTTAAGAACGTTGTAATATTGTACAATTTTTGTAGTACTCCATTTCATTTGGGAACCCTTTAATTTGAGTGCCTATATTTATTTGTTAAAGCCAATTCTCACGTGGTTAATTCCTTCTGGTTGACTATTTTGACCGTCTTTTGTTGACTATTTTGACCGGGGAGTGGAACCGGACCGGCTATTTCCTGGATGCCAAACAAGGTCTTATGTCAAACAAGAAGAATATTCCTTGACCATTATTTGCATTTTAGCCTTTTTGGATATGTCGATTTACATCATGTGCTTATTGTGTGTGTATCGTGTGAATTTCATGATGCAAAATTTGCAATGCACGTACCGAATAAAATGGAAAACATGTGGGAACAAATAATGTGGATTGAAATTTCTTTGACGAAAGAGATATGGAATATAGATGTTATAATTAGCGCACATAACCCTAATTATAACATCTATATTACATGTATATCTACGGTGATTTGATATTTAATATTTTGAAACATTCGGTAATTTGGAATTTGAGATGCTTTTGTTATTTTATTTGAATGACATTTCATGAATTTGAATCTTCGATAATATAATTTTCAGATATGTGTTAAGGTTAGATGGTAATATAACCGAACTGGTAATATATAAATCAAATCACCGTGCTACATGTTCACTGGTGTTAACCTCTGTCAACTGGTGCCAATAGTCAACTACAAAGTACTCACACAAATGCAACAACTACACAAATGCTACAAATAAGAGCTTTGTAATATGAACTTTGTTAATAAGTGTATTTGCCACAGGACATGATATCCAATGATTCCAAGAGATCACTCTTCTACGAATCTCGATTGTTGGGTGAGATTGCTGGGATTGCTTTAGTCAGTCTAAGAAGTGGTTCATATATAGGCTCCATTAGGTTGATCATTTATTCAGACTTTAGCAAATCTCCCTAGCTCTTAGTTACTCAATGATTCTCGTTTACTCAAAATGAAGGCCACAACATAAGAGCGGCTTAGGAAGAAGCACAAGGGAGAGGACACAACAATTGTTTCATCAAAAAGTTTGGACATCAATGAAGACTACAATTGCGAGAGTAAGGCCCTGTTTACCAGAGTTTATCTGTAGATCAGTTCAATTCAGTTCAGTTCAGTTCAGTTCAGTTCAGTGAAAATGTAATTTGATGAAATTCAGGTTGATTCAGTCATGCTGATTCCATTTTTCAATTCATCATTTTTTACTTCAGTTCAGTTCAGTTCAATTCAGTTCAGTTCAGTTCAGTACATCAAGAAATAAGCTCTAGTAAACAGGGCCTAAGAATTAGAATGCTACCTCTTTTTACTAACACATGGGAGTGGAGGCAGGCAAGTAAAAGACCAATTTCATCTCGACTGGGTATTAATGCATTTCTCTATGTTAACACAAGTGGTGGAGACACATAAAAGGGAAACAAATGAACGAATTTACATAATGTCTCTTATTGTACTCAACCCTACACATTGTATAAACGCACTCCAATTTTAAGGGTTGATAAATCAAAGTGAGTTTTATTATATATAAAAAATAGGATGTAGGGAGTACTCCATTTTGATGCACTCAATCTACATATACGCTTAAACATGTTTGTTAGTTTAATTTGAGTTGCAAATGAACTTATCTACCACCTAAATTTTTATACTCTTCACATCTTGGTCAATTTTGTTTTTCATTAAAGACTTTGATTTTTTTATTACCAACAATGTAAATCTAACAATATCTGCATCATAATTATACAAATAGTATATTAATTAAAATTATAGTGAGTACAAAATTTTGTCAATCTTCAAATATAGCCTTTTACCATCCTTATCCCACACCTACTATTTCATCAAATGTTGTGGAATGAATCTGGGCCGTTCTTCCACCGAATGGACCGTACACGTAGCGGTTAACCGCTTGAATGGCTTGATGACATAATAAGGCTTAAAAAGGTACAAACTAAATTTTTATTCGCACACAAAACACAAATATTCCTTTTTTAAAATTTATTTTTCTCCGGTGTGAAAAAAGAAAAAAATACTGTTACGAGTTAAGTGTACAATAGAAAGAAAGCACAAACTCAGCCATTGTATTTGTATTCTGACTCCCAAAATTCTCTCTTTTTCTCTTTTCTTTTCTATTTTTGTCTTTCTCTCTCTCTTAATTCTGCTGGATATATCCTTCCTGTGCCTTTCTATTTCATCATTTCTGTGTTGTGGGTTCTTCGCCCCTTGTTCGTACGATCTGATCGAGGCCGAATTTGGGTATGTTCTTGTGTTCTTGGTCATCTTTGAGTTTCAATCATCACAAGTTTGATTTTTTTGATAATTCTGCAAGAAAAGAATGTTTGAGCACGTAGGAATGCAAATGCAATTGCATGCATTAGCTAGTGATGATAAAAATAATTGTGGGTTTTTGTTTAGATGATCATTGATGATCAATTTGGGCTCTTTTGCCCCAGAATTAGGGGTTTTTAATGATTTTTGATGATGTCTTTGATGGCAGGTTTTTCATCAATTTAATTGAGGTTCCTACCTTGGATTCTGGGGGGTATCGAAGGTGTTACAACTTTGGGTGCCCGGAGATTTTGATGATAAAAAGGTAAGATTTTGTGGCCAGCTTTGTGTTCTTTTTTTCAGTTTTTGCTAATGGGGCAAGTTTACCAGCCCGCAAGTCTTGATGATGGTTATGTTTTAATTGTGTCTGAAAAGATAAGAATTGTTTGAGCCTTTGACTTTGTGTTGCATTGGAATGTAGTTATGCACGTTTGCGTTTGTTAATGAATTTTGAAATCTTGTGATTGATGTATCTCACGCCTTTGTTAATGTGTGAAGTGTAATTGTTGCCTATGTATGTTAGCTTGTATCAGACCTCTGATGATCAATTGTTTGCTTGTTTCTGTTATATTCGTTTTGGAAAATCTGGTTGAATCTGTTCAAGCTGTTAACTTCTACTGCAAGCTTAATTAGTTTCGTGATATTTGAGTTCTAATGGACTAAATCTGGTTGAATTAAGGGATTTTCCTGATCCTCTTTTAACTTAAAATTCAATGATGCATACTCTGAAACTGCAGTTGACTTTCACGTGTTCTTTACTGGGACTGTTCTACATGTGATCTTATCATATACTTTAGTCATGTGTCGGGGTTACATTTATCCAATGCTGCTTAGAATGTGCTTTGGTGCTGTTTAAGAAAGGTTTAAAAAAAACCTTCAGCTGTTTCCTTTTTTACGACTATGCATGTTTTTTAGATGCTTGTTTGCGAAAGGCATCTACAAGAGTAGGGCATTTCATTCTTCCAAAACTAGCTGTATTAGATTTCTTTCTATAAAACCACGTTGGAGAATGATGAAGCTATTTCTTTTTTCACACGTGGGCTTTAGAAATTATAAAGTATTTTTCTAACGGAGGTGATCCATCAACAATTAAAGACGTGTCTTTAGCTTCATTTTACTTGTCGGTTTCTACTTTCTAGTACTGATAGATTTCAAATGATGTAATTTCAGATGTTGGGTTTCTAGTACTGATAGATTTCAAATGATGTAATTTCAGATGTTGGGTTTCTAGTACTGATAGATTTCAAATGATGTAATTTCAGATGCTGTTGATTTTGCTCATTGTCAAGATATGTGTACATGCTATGCTTTGAAATCCACTGCAGTTATGTCATCAGAGTGTTTTTCACTATTCAATAATATATAGAGTTTAGGACATTCACAAATATGATCAAATTGTTTTTGAAAAAAATTATACTAGTGCTTCCCCGGACACTGACTCACCAAGTTTTAAACAACCATAAATATATCTGCCTTACATTCAGAGGTGTTGAAAATTGTCGAGGTCTCTTCTTCTGTATCATGATGCATTGTTACACCGCCATGTGTTTGAGACTTTGAGTCTCTTATATGTACTATAAAATATAAATATCAAATATGTATGTTGTAATTGTAATTGGTGTATCGAAAAAGTTTAGTTATAAAATGGGTGAATGGGGCTTGAGATGGATACTGGGGTTGAGTCGTAATGCATTGAGGCAAACTGTGTTCAAATACCATGTACATTTCATATCATAATGTATCTGTTTGTTGCTAAATGTTTTCAAAAGTAACTTATAGTAAAGGGACATGTAGCTATTACGAAATGGGTGAATTGGGGTTGAGATGGAAACTGTGGTTGAGAGGTGATACATTTGGGCTGCCTCTGAAAACTATGTTTGATCAGGTCTGTGAAGGTGGTCAAAGGGAGGATGTTTTTGATGTTCTGGTATTGAGTGGCTGGCACATGTTTATAGAATCTTTTCTTTATTTTATTCTTTGCTCTCTCCTCTGAGGGTTCAGTTACATTTCTTGTTATTTTTTATTTCAGTTTGGTTAAAGAATGGTAATTAATTTAATGTTATTCTCATTTTATGCATCTACCTGAGTGTGCGGTTGGCCTTCAGTTGGATAATAGGGTTTATTTTAAGTTATTAAAAATTGAATGTGCGTAATTTTCCTTTTCTGGTAAATCTTCCGAGTTTCCCGAATTTAAGAAATGATCACTGATGACATTTCTGTACTTTAAACCTTAGCAGGTATCAAAAGCAGAATTCTTTTCATCAGCATGGGACAAAGAAATATGCACATGGAGTTAGAATCAGATCGGCAAGGTCACGACTATATCCATCCAGAACCTTGCCTCTTCTATGGTGCCATGCCAAATTTTCCTCAGCCTAATTTACATCCAGCTGCACCCCCTCCAATAAATGGCAGTAATTACAATATGCATCACCTTCCTGAACACCATGAAGGCGGTATGTTTTACAGTCTGCCACAGTATAATCAGTATCCAGGTGCAAATCTTGACCTAGGTGCTTCGTCATGCCATCCCTACAATCCCTACATGGCTCCCCCTTGTGCTCCACGGGATTTTCCCATTCAAGTGAATCATGGGATGGTTGGAGTTCCTGCTGACAGCTTCGGGAGGGTGAATCCCTACTTGGACGGTGCTAGAGGCCCATCAAAGAGGAAGAATGCTGAAGGTCTTCAACGGAATGTCCAATACGCCGATGCTTTGGAAGGCTCGAGTAGTTCTTCAGTTGGCCCATCAAGTGCAAGCCCACTTGAATCTGGCGTGATTCAATCAGATGCTGGAGCTCCTTTTGCACCGCATGAATTAAGTGGGCCTAACAGAAGTATGAGAAATAACAGGCTCAATGTCGCTGGCCCAGACTCTATTTTGGCACGCCAATCCAATCATTCAGTCCAAGCAAATTTTGTGGGACAGCCCTATCAATTGCCCGGTGCTCCTTGGATGGGTGTGGATGTTAACTCATATTCGTGGAATCAAGCAGCGCCTATGCCTTACATGCATGGTAATATTCTTATTTTACATGGTTGCACGTATTAACTTTAATTGCACAATCTCATAAATTGTTTGTTAATTTTTATTTTTTTGGCTTAAGAATCCTTAGCTGTCTTAACATCTCTGTCTCTTTCCAGGCTTACAAGGCTATCAAGTAGCTGGTGGTCCCCCCAATTTTCTGCACACTCCTCCTATGCCTCAGGGGCACCCCAATGCACATCATCAGCCTCCCCATGTGCAAAGTTTGGGTGCACATAGTATGAACTATGGTGCACAGCAGATGGTAGCCCCTTCCCGTAGGTTCCCCACAAATGGCGCTGTTGTGGGCCCTTTCCCAGGCATTGTGGAGGCAGGAGCTAGATATCTGGGACCTGCTCCACCTACTGGATTCCGAGTATACAGGCCTCATCGAAGGGATGTTACTGCAGAGGTGAATGTGAGGCACCATAATCTCCCACACCTGAGAATGCTGCCAGAAGATGTAAGATTTTCCTTTTACACATTTTTGCACTTTTGCACATTTTTTACTCATTCTTGCACTTTTGCACATTTTCCATAATCTTGCACTCTTGCACAATTTTTTCTCATTTTCTCCACACACTTGCACTTTTGAACATTTTTCCCCATTCTTGTACAGTTACACAATTCTTGCACTTTCTTGCACAGTTGCTCATTTTTGCACTTTCTTGCACAGCTGCTCATTTTTGCACTTTCTTGCACAGCTGCTCATTTTTTGCACGGTCTTGCATTCTTGCACATTGTTGAAATATCTTGCACTCTTGCATAATTTTTGAACATTCTTGCACTCTTACACATCGTTTGCACATTCTTGCACAGCTGGTATTAGGACTTTGCACAGTTGCTCATTTTTTGCACTTTCTTGCACAGTTGCTCATTTTTTGCACGTTCTTGCATTCTTGCACATTGTTGAAATATCTTGCATAATTTTTGCACATTCTTGCACTCTTGCACATCGTTTGCACATTCTTGCACAGCTGGTATTAGGACTTTGCTAAGAATACCACCTTTATGATGTGTCGTTTTTTTGTTGGTGCATTTAGGGGGTTGCAATTTTGGAGGTTTCTGGTTACCAGGAAGCCGGGGATGCCATGGACCAGCACAGAGAGATGCGTCTGGATATAGATGACATGTCATATGAGGTAACTGTTCATTGAAAGCTAGGAAAATGGCCTTTTTTATTTCTTTGAAGAAAACGATTGAATTATGAATTAGAAACTCATGTTTTTGTGTTTTGCTTCAGGAGCTTCTTGAATTGGGCGAACAGATAGGCCATGTGGTTACTGGCTTACCAGAAGAAGCCATTGCAGCCAACATGAAGACAAGGTTGTTTTCCTCATTGGCAGGTTCCTCCAGTGCAGATGAGGCTTCCTGTGCAAAACAGGAAGTTGATTTTTGTGTTGTTTGCCAGGTATTGCAGCTCCTTTAATCTTCTATCATTTTGAATAAGCATGTGTATTGTTGTCTATTATAATCTATTTTTTTCTTGTCCTGAATGCTGTTTCATTCTTCACTAACATTCCTACCTACCTTTGCAATTTCAGACAGGTTACAAGGCGGAGGAGGAGATTGGCACTCTTGATTGCGGGCACGAGTACCATGTGGATTGCATCAAGCAATGGCTGCTCGTGAAGAACACATGCCCGATCTGCAAATCCACCGCGTTGGCCGAGAGAAGGGGCAAGGCGAAGGGAAAGGGGAAAGATGTGTGAATAATATCCTCTTTCCCCTGGATGTGTCAAATAAACACCCTTTTGTGGCATGGATGATCCAGTATATTTATGTCAGTTGAAAAAAAGAGGAACTATTTTTTTGGGATTCCTTTTTTAGTGTACTCTATAAATATTATGTATATAACTTTGATGCAGAGATAGATAAGGCTGAGAGCCAACAACATTGTCCAAAACATTAATCTGTTGGCTTTTAGGTCTCTCTGGAAAACTGTACAGACTTTCCTAACTTGTTTGGTGGTTTAAATCAGTGCAAAATGTGTACTTAGTAGGAAATATGCTGATTTCAAGAATGTTGTAGCTTGTAAACATTCATTGATTCTTTTCCTGGTTTCACAGCCAATGTTAGTACATTCTGTATTTGATGAAGAATGTTGTACATATTTTGCACACATTGTGCACATATAATGCACTTTTTTAGCACACACATAATGCACATTATTGCTGGTGCCACTTTTTCTTTTCTTATTAAGTTGTATGAATGGGAAAGATGCATGAATGCCCTTCTAAGTTCACTTAATCATGTTGGGATATTATAGCAGATCAAAAGATTCTGTATAATCCGTTTGTCATTGGAATTGCATAAAGGCTATGAATGATGAAGCCATTGCAATTTATGTGAATCTTCGGGTTCATCGAAGGAGTAACATTCATCTGCTTCAACCGTCACCTTAAACCCTCAAACCCCAAAACAGCCTTGAAAGAACATGTTGTGGAACCAGATTAAGACTTCTTTTTTTTTGGGTCTAATGGAATTAATTCCAACGATGACCATTTGAGATCACTAGCTGCAATGGTAACAATTCAGCTTCTTCCGGATCACTAGCTGCAATAGTATTACAATATAATTATTGAGCTAAAATTACAAATATCACTAGTTTTAGTTTAGATCACTTGTGTTTCGTTAAAATCAATTTAGATTCATTTGATTCACTCTAATTTAAATGAAATTGAATTCTAATCAAATATGTTAATTCAACTCAAAACGGTTCAATTAATTTGAATTCAGTCAAACTTATATGAACTGAACAATATATTTTAAATTAAATTGAACTTGGCAAAATTTGAATGAAGTTAATGAACTAGATTGAATTAAATTGAACTAAATAGAGTGAATCTAGTTGCAAATGCAAACACATATTTCCAATTATATGGTGGAGTGTGTTCACTAAGCTAATCTGAAATTTTCAATTCATAATTTAAAATATTTTATTTCACTTTAGATTTAGTGAAACATAATTTGATGTTATTCAAATTTATTTAGTCACACTATTCATATATTTTTAAAAAATAATAATTTAAAAACATATTTGATTTTTAAATTATGAATAACATATATTCAAATTATATTTTTTTTTTCAAAAACATATATTCATTTCACTATTCATATTTTTTTCAAATATGATTTTTTATATTTTAGTTCAAATTATTCAATTCAAGCAATTTGGGAAGAACATGCCATGGAAAATGGAAATGCTTGGAATTTTCCCATCGCGAATATGAGAGGAATTCCTCCATCTCCTTGCTTACTGCAGAGATCGAGTCGAAATTTACTTCCATAAATCTGAGTTTCTTCATGCAAATAACCATCCACATACATGGTACAGAAGTAAATTACTACAAAACTGTTGTATTCATCATCTGTCTAATCTACAATACAGGTGTCAAAGATCCTTGAATCTATCGGAAACGATGCTGTTTCATGATTAGAGATTTAAACCCCGAAGAATCAAGTTTGTAAGTGTGTTCACAGATCCAATGGTGAAGATGGTGATCAAAGATCCTAAGTTTGTGCTACCGATATTCTATATAAGGGGCTTGGAGATGAGCCCCCTGGGTTCAAGTTGGATGCTATCCCTTTGTGCGATATGATCATGAGTTGAGCTGTGGATATGATCAGGTTGGATCGACCAAAGAGGAGATTGAGGAAGCTCGGCAAGCTGTACCCGACCTTGTTTATTTTTTCTCTTAATTAGATTCCTGGATTCAGCCAAGAGCAGCTTGCTGACTACATCCTTGGATTCACAGATCCAAAACTGTTGGCAAAACACCTCCAGATCCAAACCATTGAAAAGGATAGTTCTTCCTAAGTGCAAAATAATCCTACACAGCTGCGAGTGTGAATCCTCAAAATAGACAGCAAATCCACCATTTTCTCTCCTCCTAAATGCTCAGAAGCTTTCGCAACATACCAGTATTCTGCACCATACAGATGTGCTGCAACCGCGGCTTTGTAAGTTAGAAGTCGCAAATCACCTGAGATCAGTCAAAGTACAATTGTTGAATTAATCCGGTGTTTAACATGAACATACCAGTATAATGAACCACACAGAATATTGCATAGCAACAGTTACAATGCGGATCGTGAGTTTTTTACCTTTTGCAATCTCTGATTCACTTATCTTTCGACTGTAATGACGGTTATTCCACCATCTGCATCGTAACTGCCATGTGTCCTGGGATATGTGGTCGCTGAACATAGCTGGCATCCGGTATGTGGAGTTATCAATCTGCCGATCTTCATTTCCATCACTGCAGGTGGAAAACTGATCTTCCTCACTGCGTGACAGGGTTAAAAAGCAAGAGGCAAACACCTCCCATGTGATGCACGGTGCATATGTAGCATCCAAGTGATTCCCTATCATTTCCACCAGTTTTTCCGTAGTATATTCGCCTGAAATACATAATTAGTATATTTAAGAATTCACAATCTAGAAAGACTAATTCCAGCAAAGGGCACAAGGAAGAAGGTCATGGATATGCAGTAAATTCCAGAATTGGAGTCTCTGGCATCATTCATGCTGTGGATAATAGACATGAGACGATAATGAAGTTCCAGGACGTAGATTAAATTAAGGAACAGATAATTAATGAGCAAGTCAGAGAAGAAAGATCGATAAAATATACTGTATGGATAATGTTATACCAATTGGACACTTTTACATGAAGGAACAAGAGTTTCATGACGTGGCCTAAAAGAGATTATCAAAGCTTTCCTTAAGCCATCATTCAAGCCAAGCATACCACCAGCATATGATTGTTACAATGGTCATTAAACTATTTTGTTACAGTGATTTTTCATTGTCAAACATGTCAGTGTCTAAGAATTCCATTCCACAAGCTTTATGAAAGAAAGTAGGAAATGGACTAATAGAGATTGACATCAAGGATTCAGGATACATACCACTCAGGTGGAAGTCAACAAGTTTTGCCACTGAACGGTTACAGGTGGGATCCCTTTTCAAAATGTCTTCTGTAAGTTTAATAAGTTTGGAATTGTCGCTCCTGTTAAAGTGCTTCAACAAACTAGATTTTAATCTGCAATCAGTAACAAACACATAAATGGCCAATTCACTTAGAATAACAGACATGGTCTCAATTTAGAGGAAACAGAAAGGAGAAAAGATATGGCAGGTAAAGAGAGATCGGGTAACATTAACGTTCTCACTGTACTTTAGAATGAAGCAGATAATACTTTTACCAGTTATTACTGGTCAAGATCGTGACAAGCTAGAATTACAGTTTAGATTTATTTTTTTGTCAATTAAAGAGCATTTTGTTGTCAGTTGTCACAAATATCAGGTACGGTCTGGCGCACTCATTTGAAAATTATACATACAGCAATGATGGTAATGAAAAACACAAAATTATACCTCAACTCAAGCACTGTACACAAATTACAATCTAACTTTTTAGCTTCATCCAGAGCCTCCTCGACTTTGTCTCCGGCCAATAAAATCTGCAAGAGGTTAAGGAAATTAGGTATCCATTCTAAACCGAACATAGCTTATCATACTAAGCTTTAAGAGCGCTATCTGAATCTCGAGAGAAGTAATCTGCTCCCAAATCACATGCAACCAAAATCTTTCCTTTAAGAATTGTTCAACCCTACATTCCCACATGCAGCAGAAAACAAAATGGATATATACTTGGAAGGATTAAAAGAGGTCAGATCACACAATGCACACCAATAAGAGTAAAATTTCAGGAAGAAATCTAACTCCACACAATAAATTATGACCAATGTATGAGGTACAAAAATCTAGTCAAATACCTGTATTAAGGGATGGAAGGCCCCATATGCTGGCAACTCCATGTGAACAGCCGCACGTAAATACGTTAGTGCCTTGTTGTAGTTATCATTTAGAGAATTCCTATGCATATAAATGAAATTCTCCATATCTTCAGCTGAATTAGGAAGCTGCAAAGGCAGGAGCCAGGGAGGAAGACCTGATGTATACAGATAACAAAGAACTGAATCATATGAATTTACAGGGTTCTCTCAGAAGCTTTTCCTCTCTCTCTCACACACACAAGGCAATGAGGGAACATTCTGAGACATACCATGAGTATAGAAAATGGAAATGCTTGGAATTTCGTCATCACGAATATGAGAGGAAGTTCCTCCATCTCCTTGCCTTACTGCAGAGATCGAGTTGAAATCTCCTTCCACATGACCATCCACATCCATGGGAACTGCTCTTATTGGTTCAGCCATTGATATAATGTTCTCCTTTTCGTTCCCAACAGAGGTACTTGAACTACATCGCAGTGATAACTTTGACATCTCTCCTTGGAATGGAGTAAAAGACTTGATAGAGTCTACTGAACGGATTCCATCTTTGGAACCAACCAACTGCATGGGATCATCAGGCCTGCTCATATTGGCCAGCTGCATCTCCTCTGGGAGACCAGAATACCACAAGCAAAAATATGTCAAGCCAACAAGCAAGTTTGAGAGAGAGTGATTTTCAAAACCACGTTCCTGCATAAGACTAATGTAAAAATGGTCAAAAGTGAAAGGTTTTGCCCTGAACGAATGAGCAAAAAAATCAGACCAGAGTCATTCATGACATACCCTTGAGCAGCATACTCGGCAGCCTCCAAGTCTCCTAGCTGAAGACAGAAAACTATAAGTTCACACTGAACAGCAAACCTTTCCTGTCCATGTGTAAAAAGATATAGCAGCATCAATAAATTAGATCTCTAAATACAAAGGATATTAACACAAGAACACTATGACATGCTATACTAGACTACCAGTTACCAGGCAACCATTAAAGCAACTATAACTTTCTCCTGCCCCACCAGGCCTTTATATTCTGTGTGATGCAATCCAGGATATTGGAGATCTTTATGTTCAACCGATACATAGTGATGCAATCCATGAAATTGGAGATGATTATGTTCAGCTAATAGATAGTGACGATCCTAATAAATATCACGTTGAAGGCATTAAAGCTTCAAAGGCTTCAAAGCTTCACGTTGATGATTATGTGCTTTAGTAACATACTAACATGTAATCAATATAAAAAATTTCAACAAACATGAATACCTCCTTCTCACTATTATTTCAGATCCAATCAGAACTCAGTTTTCTAAGTACTCAACTCTACATTTTCCAGTCAACAAATGATATCTTCTCTCAGATGTATGTTCTTATATCTCCCTATTTCGCTCCCCATTTTGACACAACTTTCAAAGAAACAAACAAGCTTCTCAATGCTCAAGTAATTTACCTTTACAGGCTGGGCTTTCTGCGGTCCTATCTTCTTTATCCTCAGGTCATAAACATTCAGTGATTCTCTGCTGTTAATGCTGTCACCTTTTACATAGTTCAGAAGCTCCAAAGCAGCCTGCATATATACAACATTCAATTCAATATAATCACATCATATCAAACCTACAACATAATGATCCGAAATCACATCAAATCAAACCTACAACATAATGATCCGAAATCACACATACAGTCATTGAACTACAATATTACCCAATATTTCCTTCGAATCCTCGAAATTGACATCTCGTTAGCAGTTGCTCTCAACAGAACACTTAGCACGCCGCACGCGCCGACCCAGTCGCATTGCCGGAGCAGCCTATTTAGAAGCAGCCGCAGTCGTTTGCGGTTCGTGGACTTGAGGCTTTCCTCCTCCGGGTGCGGGTCGGGTCGCCCAGTGCCCACTTTCAGAGAATAACTGGGCTTTATGGCAGCCAATGCGAATCCCTTAACATCCCTCGCTCTCCTCGGAACTCTGATAGGAATGGCATCGTCTACATCAACCGGCCTGGGACGGTTTTTACGTCCCTTTTTGCCCTTATCTACAACCTGTTCAGAGTCCTTCTTCTTCACCATTGTTGGTGGGCAACAGGCGGTGGTTAACGCCTGCACACGGCGGCGACGGGTGTGTGTTTTTAATTCTACGCGGGAAGGGTATATATACTATGTTTCCTAAACCCTAGTCAAAATGGTTTCTAATTTTGGGATATTTTAAAAACCTGGATATGTTGTTAGTTGTTACTTCTTCATACTTCAGGAGGTGTTTGTGACGATTACTAAGCTAGTAAATGGCATACTACAAAAAATTGAATATCTATCAGATTAAACTAAAAAAATTGAATATCTATCAGATTAAACTAAAAAAATTATACTATAACATTTTCATTTAGGCATGGAATTTTTTGGAGGAGAGAATGAGCAAATGAAATTGTATTAAGAGATAAAAATGCAAATTAAACTAAAAATTTACTAAATAAGTAAGGTGTCAATTAGTTGAAATCACCCAAAATGGTAATAGTGTCAATTAAACAAAATCGATGGAGTAGAGTATTAGTAGTTAGTACCCATTACTTAACCTTAAGTTATTTGTTTTTATCCTCTATTTTAGAAATTATTGTATGATAAGGTCACGTTTGAGACAACTACATTTTTTATGACTCGGACACACACTCATTACAAAGACCAAATATAATGAGTCGATAAACTAAGTTAGAGTGGGTTTGAGGACCCTATTTACACTCGCTAAGGTAACTATGTATGCAGTTGATGTAGCTCCTATCACTCAGTTGAGACAACTACACAATAAGGTAAGGAGAAGGTCTTGGGTGAGACTGTCCTACTTATGGTAGGACGAGTGATATATAGTTCATGTGTTTAGTATGTTTGTTTATGTGTTTGTAAACTTTGTTTGCCTTTCTCACATGAACACAACTTATGACAAACTAAGTTTAGAAACACACAAACAAATGTAATAAACACATGAACATAAGCTATGACAAACAAATCCCACAAACACACGAACAAACCTACTAAACACACGAACTATCATTCGTCTTACCATAACTTTGTATAAGGGAAGAGTATATTCCCTTTTACAAGTTTTGGGGTCAAAAACTTATTCTCATTGCAATTACATTTGCAAAATATAGGTTTCTATGCAAATATGAATGGAAAAAAAAAATACCCTGATATTAGCTCTCATCCTAACATCGTGATCCATGTTGTTAATTGTCGGAGGTAATTGCTAGAATCAACATCAACTTCACCACGACCTTAAAATTCTCCGGCCAAGACGACGAGGATGAAATCGTTGAGATGTACGAGTTCCAGTGCCTACATATAGAATTCTCCAGCGGATAAAAGCAGTCGATCTGGTGTGATTTTGGCTGCGAACATTGAGGTTTATGGCGAGGTTGTAATGATATGGCAGTGATGGTGAAGTTGTGCCTGTCAACATTCAGGTTTGGGTCGCTATCATTGAGTTTGTGACTGTCGACATTGAGGTTTGGGTCAAGGTGTGATGACGGTGAAGTTGTCATTATCATCGTTTAGGTTTTTTTTTTAAAAATCATCATAGAGGTTTAGGTTGATTGCGTTGAGATTCATATTGTGAGCACAAGCGTTGAGGTTTGACTGAGTATTTGTGGATAGATGAGTAAATACTACAATATCTAATATTGTTAAATTCGCCATAGTATGTAGTTTATTAATTTATTTTTTTGTAATAATTAAAGATATAACAGCTAAATATGTGTATAACAGTTCGTGATTTTTTTTTTAAAAGATCCTGAAATTTTGTTGTTGTGCATATATAATCCCATATTAACTTTTTTTCCTTATAAAAAATATCATTTATTTACTTATTTTTATTCGGGTTGAGAAACCGTCAATAATCCTCCATATTTCAATTTTTAAAAAACTTTTATAATTCTTATTAGGTCAAATTATATTATGCATCTTTCAATAGATCCAGAACTATCACAATAATATTTTGAAAAACAACTTCATTTGATTAATTAGGATATTATCAATCAAATCAATGAGAAAAATGAGGTGTATAGAATCCTCACAATCATCATCATCATCATCGTCATCACCAACAAATCAATTGAGATTATTGAATGCAATCCTTATCCACACAAGAAATGTTTTGTAGGATTGCCTATTCTGGTTTCTACGGGTTAATTCTTCACGCAAAATATTTCGAACTTATCTTCAAAAGATTGTAATAACTCACTGGCAAGTGAGACAAAAAATTGGCAGAAAACTCGAAAAGAGAAACATGCACGTTTTATTTTAGCTATCCGATTCGTACCCGGTACCCGCCTACCCAGATACCGCCAAATCCAAATTTATCACCAAAAAATTGATCACAACTCCATTTCCTACTTCCGTTCAACTTCTCCGATTAGCTCTACGCCGTCGGAAGCTATGGAGAGCAAAGGCGAGCTTAATTATCTGTCCGGATTCGGGAACCACTTGTCATCGGAGGCGCTCGCCGGAGCTCTTCCGCCTGGGCAGAATAGTCCTCTGGTTTGTCCGTACGGTCTCTACGCCGAGCAGATATCCGGCACCTCCTTCACCGCTCCTCGCAAGCTGAACAACCGAAGGTTGTTTTTCCGTTCTGTATTTTTTGCGTTCATAAATTATTGGCTAAGAAAGGAATGATGATTACTGTGCTAGTTTGATTTTGATGCTTTACTGAAGAAATTGTGAACTGTGCCAGTGATCCATAATTTCTGAAATTTTTGGTTCTTCTTAAAGTAGTTGATGTATTATTACTAGAGTGAAGTCTTTTGATTAATTCTTTGAGTGTGTGTGTGAATATTAATCTTTCACACAGGAATTCTTTTCGAGTAGAATCTGTTTGGTAGATTAGGATGTCAGATTTTGAATCCTACCAACAAATTTTACCTCTAATTTTGCAAACTTCTGATCATAATTGAGTTTGTGGACAGATCTTATGATGGTAGGGTAGGATGTTTTTGTCACCTTGGATTGTGAATCATCTGGATCAACGTTTGATAACTGTGATACTAAGCTACTATATCCTGGTCATTGTTGATGGTGCTATCTCTCATTAGATAAATTGCATTTGTTTATCATTTTCGTGTCACTCTGGAGATTATTTTTAATCTGATGATGTGTTGATGTTCTTTTTCTGCAGTTGGCTATACCGGATAAAACCGTCAGTTACTCACGAGCCATTTAAGCCTCGTGTACCAAGCCATCAGAAGCTTGTTTCTGAATTTAATCAGTCTAATAGTTCTGCTACTCCAACTCAGTTGCGATGGAAACCAGTGGAGATTCCCGATACACCGACGGATTTTATTGATGGTCTTTTTACAGTTTGTGGGGCTGGCAGTTCATATCTGCGTCATGGATTTGCTATTCACATGTAATCAGTGCTCCTTGCCCACTACTTTTAAATTGTGTAATAAATCTGCTTTTAATATATGTATGTAAAATTCATAATTGATTATGATTTTACTAATTGTAATTAGATTAAATTGATGTAGGTTCACTGCTAACAAATCTATGGAAGACTGCGCATTCTGCAATGCTGATGGTGACTTCCTGATTGTACCTCAGCTAGGAAGTAAGTAATGACTTAAACTATCTTATAGATGTACAATGAGTTATCCCTTTCATTTGGACTTATGTAGTTTTGCACTATATACTTTATTCAACAAATTGTCAGATTCAGCCTACAATTGTCTTTTACTTGTAACCGGTACAATTTTCTTGATCATTTATTTGGCAGTTTCCTCCTTCATATTTTCTGTGTTTATGTAGGGTTATTCATCACAACGGAGTGTGGAAAGCTACAAGTAGTTCCTGGCGAGGTAGTTGTTATACCTCAAGGATTCCGCTTTGCTGTTGACCTGCCAGATGGACCTTCACGTGGTTATGTTGCTGAGATATTCGGAACTCATTTTCACCTTCCAGATCTTGGACCAATAGGTTCAGTAGAAATTTCGAAACTGATTAATTCCTTTAATGTTATCGAACTTCTTGAGTCCCTCTTGAGTTTTGTTTGGTTTCTTAAATGTAGGTGCTAATGGTCTTGCTGCTCCAAGGGATTTTCTTGCACCAGAGGCCTGGTATGAGCAGAAAACCTGTCCTGGATACACCATTGTGCAGAAGTTTGGTGGTGAACTTTTTACTGCAAAACAGGATTTTTCTCCATTCAATGTGGCTGCTTGGCACGGTAACTATTTTCCATATAAGGTATGTGTCCAGTACAATTGATGGTAATTAACTTCTGGCTTTCTCCATTAAAGTTTGATGTTGTTTTATGTATCATGGCTGACAAGGCAACTTCTCATGGCTTTGCAGTATGATTTAAGCAAGTTCTGCCCTTACAATACTGTTTTAATCGATCATAGTGATCCGTCAATTAACACAGGTTTGATACCATCTTGTAGAAGCTGCATAAGCTCCTTTATTTGCCATGATGTATATTATATTCAAAATTTTCCTTCTGAAGTCTGAACCCATACAAGAATTAATTTTTCTTAGTGTGAATGAAAAATGCAGTTCTAACAGCTCCAACCGATAAACCTGGTGTTGCTTTACTGGATTTTGTCATATTCCCTCCTCGATGGGTAGTTGCTGAACATACTTTCCGGCCTCCGTATTACCATCGTAATTGCATGAGTGAATTCATGGGCTTAATTCATGGTGGATATGAGGTAAATGCATATCTTGTATAAGAATAGGTTGCATGATATGAAGCAAATCTCTTGTGCTTGAAAATTAGTATTAATTCTTCCCCCCTTCAAAAATGTTTTTGGCCTTTCTTGCAATAGTTGAAATAATTATGCTGGATAAGATTTCCATGCAATTTCATGCTGCTTAAGCAGAGTCTGAAAACACAATTTTCTGCAATGTTCTTTTATATCTACGTATTGCTGCAGAATTGCTCCTAAAACTACCACAGGACATCAGCTTCTTGTATTGATAATTTGCTGTACTGATCTTTCAGGCAAAAGCTGATGGTTTTCTCCCAGGTGGTGCTAGTCTTCATAGCTGCATGACTCCCCATGGCCCAGATACAAAATCATACGAGGTAAAACATCTTAGATGATGTCAAAACAATCTAAACCTGGTCTCAACATTATGTTTCCATCGCAACATGTTCATAAAGCATACAAGATAAAACATCGAAACTTCTTGGTTGTTTGAACTTTGTCTGTTTGGTTAGCAGGCTACAATTGCTCTTGGTAATGAAGCTGGACCTCAGAAAATAGACAACACAATGGCTTTCATGTTTGAATCCTGCCTAATTCCTCGAGTTTGCCCGTGGGCCCTTGAATCCCCGGTAATGGACCACGACTATTACCAGTGCTGGATTGGTTTGAAATCTCATTTTACAGTTGAAGCTGCCAAGGAGGAGAAACTGCAGCAGGGGGCAATTTGAGGACTGTTTAGAAGGTTATGTTCTTGATGGATTTCCTTAAACAGTAACTGGTCCTGGTTAAATAGTAAACATTAGCAGTGAATAATGAAACATCAGTCACTTAACACCAAGCTATAGATGTAGGCTGTGATGTAAAACCACTATAAATATTAGTATAGGAACTTTGGTTGCTCCTCTGATAAAAAAGACTGATGCTGTAAACATGTTTATTAATCACAGTTTGTTATAAACCATCAATAATCAAGTCAAATATAACATTGAAGCAGACTAATTATCATTTTTTGAAAATGAAATAAAGATTTTTTTAAAGGTTTTTGTTGATTTTTATTTTGAAAATAGCTTTTGTTGATTTAGCTTGAAAATGACATTTGAATTAGGTAAACCTATGTAGCCGGTGAAAAAAAAACTCATCATTTAATGAGGGATGCGCGCATTGTATAAAACACTTGTTTATCTATATGTTGATGTAATAACTTAAGTAGAAGTATTGGCTACACCTTTCAAATGTAGATTGTAAAGAATATTCTTTACAGTGAATTGATAGTGTTTATTACATCTTGCCCTCGCCTATGTAAGGGCCTAAGGGGTGTCAATTTGACTTATGAGCCATCTTATACTCATTTTATAACCAGTCAAAAATGGATTTGGTAAATATGCTGGAAAAAACTCAATAAGAATTAAGAAGCCAATAAAAATTTATAACTTTTACACTTGGGTACTAGCTAGTAGTAGCTATACGGGGAAAAAATCTAGTAGCCAATAAAAGAAGCCAAAAGCAAAATTAGGAAAAAGCCCCCAAATATTTATACATCTTGCAGTTTAACCGCGGCACCGGGCAAAGGACTTTAAACACCCAATCCAAGCACACCCTTCCCCCTCCCTTTAAAACAATCCCGCTCGCCGGATCCAAGCTCCGCGAAAACCTACCCCCAAAACTCGAACAGTCGAAACCCTCTCTGTGTCTCTCACACAGTCACGCACTGAGCTTCGCCCGAATTTCTCGAAGCTTCTTCATCACCTCCTATGGACACCAAGATCAGCCAGCCAAAGGAGGAGCTTATTATTGATGAGTCAATCGACATTGAAACGCTGTACGAGTACGGCGAGCGGCTCGCCGCCGCGATGGACAAATCTCAAGTAATTCTCCCAACTTCCGAGCTTTCGTTTTTGAATCTTTCGTTCTTATCTGATTGTGTTGAAGGCTCAGAGGTTTGAATTTCCGTTTTTTTGGTTGTCTGTGTGAACAGCATGAGAAGGACTACGAGTACATATTAGCTGCTGCTGGTGGCAACGTGAAGGCGAAGCAATTGGCGGCTATGCTCATACCGAAGTTCTTCAAGCATTTTCCACAGCATGCCGAGCAAGCTATCGAGCAGCACTGGTATTTGTGCGAAGATGAGGAGCTTGGGGTTAGTATGCTACTTTAATTTTTTTTGTTTTGTGAATTGTGATTTACTTACACTAATTCTATTACCTGATAAATTTATGGTGTCTAGGTTAACTAGAGTGTAGCTGTAATTTTAGGTGTTATTCAGCTAATTGGAAATGTTATATTTTAGCTGCAATTGCAGTTATTAATTGATTAATATAATGCACTTTGACTCAAAAAAAATAGGAAGAAAAGTTTTAATCGAGCCAGGTTATTATGCATACCTTATGGATGGATGCTTATTTGGCAAATATTGTCTTCTATTGTAATACTTGTTAATAGGCTGGAGTTATTATACATTTGTTTATGTTTATTGTTTTAATCGTGAACTGGTTTCTTTTGGTTTTAGGTGCGTGTGCAAGCTATACGGAGTTTACCTCTATTTTGCAAAGATACGCCTGAGCATCTTGCTAAAATAATTGACATTCTAGCTCAATCACTGGTGGCTGGTAAGTCTTTCTACGTGAACTCATCCTGTGAACACCTGTTTTACTGGGTTACTTATAAATTAGATTTGGTGTTCAGGAGAGAATGTGGAGCGTGATGCTGTGAATAAAGCTCTGATGACATTGATGCGGCAGGATGTTAAAAGTAAGACTCTGATTTTCTTCTATGTCATGTTGTGTACACTGTACTTTATAACCTGACTATACTGTCAATAGTGGGTTTTTTTTGCTCTGTCTTGATTTGCTTAAATAGAACATCATAAAATGGATGATATGATTGCTGAGGGTGATTATTATTTCTGATAGTAGCGGACCACTTATATGCCACACTTATTCTTATGTAACTTACTTGGATACTTGTAAAGGGTTGTTTTCCCTCCCTAAGTATAAGCTTCATGCCAAGCTGCTAGATAATCTACTTCAATGATGCTTTTGACTTAATTTATGATGAAAATTGATGCGCTGAGTTATTTGTAATCTTTCATGTTTATATTGATTAATGTTAGTCTTGTTTTCGGGACCTTTTGTTATTTGCATTTCTGCAATGCTCGTCTTTGTGAAGTCCTTTCTTTGAATATGCCTAGTTGGTTCCTGTTCAAAGATATTGTAGGAATTATGAAACCTTGATGTTTACTAGTGTGTGAACTCATAGTTCTCTAACTGCCCTGGCCTGGTGAATTTGAAGTCTGTGGCAATCAAAATTTCTGTTGCTGGCTGATATTGTAACTTTCAGTTCGAGTGAAGTTTAGGTGGAAAAATATGCATCTGGTGAACTACCCTGATTTTTTGTATATGTGTGTGTGTATGCGTGTGAGAGGTTTGGTTTGTTGATGGTCATTGGCCTAATCCATATTATTTGCAAATTTTCTGTAGCTTCGTTGACAGCTTTGTTCAAGCACGTTGGAAGCTCTGACGAACGCAGTACTGAAGAACGAAGTGCTGAAGAGCTTAGCACAGACAACATTCGTGAAAAGGTTATATGCTTTTTGAAAGACAAGGTAAACAGCCAATACTAATGTCTATTCCTATCCAGCATGTATTTTTATCTTGTTACAAATTTCATATCTTCCTTTTGTGAAGATTGCAGCTAATAGGTCTAGTTGTTTGTTAGGTATTTCCTATTAAGGCAGAGCTGTTAAAACCTCAAGCTGAAATGGAAAGACATATAGCTGATTTGGTGAAGCAGGTATTTTTCATTGCTTCATCGGTCACCATTATCTGTTTATTTTTACAGAGAATGAGAGAAAGAACGGCTTATTTAAGCTGAATGTGTCATGTAATCATAATTGTGTTGACACTGAAGCTGGCTGTAAATGATTTATTTTGCAGAACTTACAAGATGTAACTTCTTCAGAATTTAAAACGTTTATGGACTTCTTGAAGAGCTTGAGCCTTTTCGGGCAGACGGCTTCTTCAGAACGTGTTCAAGAATTGGTTGGAATCATTGAAGGGCAAGCTGATATGAATGCTCAATTTGATGTAAGTTCTGTTCCTTCTTTTTAAAAGGAGAAATCCTAAATCAGTTGTCATATTTATATACAAGGCAACTGAAACCTTATTACCTAAACTTTAGCCTAATTCCTTGGGTATGTTATATTTGCTTGCTATACCTTTTGTTCCTTGCTGAAATTGTATGTTTTACAAATTTACTTTTCAAGCTGGAATTATTTTGTGGTGACTTGGTGAACTGACTGGTTTCAAGTAATTATGCTATTGAACACTGTAAGGAATGAAAGTGGATGGATATTGCTTGTTAAGTTTTATTGCACTGTAGTCTGGCAATAGTCTTTCACAATAAATTGCGCATCAGTGTTATTATCTTTTGCTCAATTTTCTAGATTATAATTCTTCACATTCTCCCTACATTTTCAAATTTGAGATGTATGTCACTCTACTTGGAACTATTGTGGATCTTAATATGATGAGCTTATGTCTATTTACTATTGTTCTCATTCTTACCACATGTATCCCAGGTTTCTGATGGAGATCATATTGTCAGATTTATATCTTGCCTGCAAGCCGCACTTCCCTTTTTCATGGTATGCACTATGCACTTCATATAATACCTTTTGTTTGTAGAAGACAATACACTGATCAACTAATCATGTACATCATATACTTCTTATAGAGGGGTGCTTCCAGCAGCAAGTTTATCAGCTATTTGAACCAGCAAATCATACCTGTGTTTGACAAAGTAAGCTGTTTTCCCTGTACATGTTTTTTCATTTGATTGAAATTCACCTTGTCTCCAAATAATCCTCAGACGGAAACTTTGCCTTCATAGTTCTAGTTTTTTATGTGTGATTTTCACCTCGGATTGTTTCCAAGTGAGGAATGAAAGAGTTGCTGAATCTCTATCCCCGACTCTTGCATGCCCTTTGTCTTTGCACTTCTGAGCTCTCTATAGAGTTATCACCAGATACAGAAAATAGCTAGGGTTCTCTGGTGCTTGTTACCTAGTCACCATCTTATTTCTCTTTGTAAGCTTTACCAAATATGCTTCCTAAATCAACTTGGAGACATTTTAATAAGCTACTGTCTGTTAGGGTTTTTTGAGTTCACGGGAAATTTTGTTAGTCTACCTAGTTTCGGTTAGCAGAATTCTGGAGAAAACGTGCAACTGTTTTCATTAAACACCCTACAAGAGCTTCATCTTAATGGAGTTATAGTTGAGACTTACTTTTGTACATGACTTACTTTTGTGCATGATTACAAGAGCTTCATCTTAATGGTGGTGCATGATTATATCATTCACTTTGCTTATATCTTCCCCTAGGGTTACCCAAATAATCTCTTTTCTTACAGAGTTGGTCCTTTAGATGTGTTGATTTCAATTTTGGCTTTGTTTGAAGTTAAGATGAGTTATTGCCTATTATATAGACCAAGTAGGAGGACTTAAGTTGTATTCAATTTTGCTACGAGTTGGATGTTCTTCATCATATATCTTTAGATACATCATATTATCAATGCCATTAAAATTCTCTTCTCCTTTCAGCTTCCAGAAGCAAAAAGGCTGGACCTTCTCAAGACCATGGCAGAATGTTCTGTTTATGCAACGCCCCAAGATTCCCGGCAGTTTCTTCCGTCGGTTGTTCAACTTCTAAAGGTAATTTAGTTAGCTTCTGGATACTATTTTGTTTTGGTTTAAACAATGCTGAAGTTGAGATGTAGTTAGTAGTCGTGCCTTGTGAGTATTTTGTTAGGCTGTTTATTACAGTGTATACCTGCTATATTCTGGACCCTTCCTGCCACCTTTAATATGAGCTATTTCCTAACTATCTTTCGCTTTCAGAAATACATGGTTCGAAAGAAAATCGAAGAGGTGAATTTCACATGCATTGAGTGCCTCCTATACACATTCCACCATTTGGCGCACAAGGTTAGATGAGTTACTCTTTTTTCCCCTTTACACCTTTTCCCAGATTAACAATTAAATTGATTTGTTTCCTTTTTATTCTGTATTTTTGTAGACTCCAAATGCTACGAATAGTCTTTGTGGATACAAGATAGTAACTGGCCAACCATCTGATAGGCTTGGGGAAGATTTTTCTGAGCAATTTAAAGACTTCACTGAAAGGTGCAGTTTTATTATTTCTTCAATTCAGATATAGATTGCATGTATATCTGCTTGTGTTCGATAGAACTAAAACATTATATGTTGGAAGTTGGGTTCTGGGTAGCTCTTAGTCCGTGTTAATGTTGATGGATGCTTCTTGTATATCATTCCGTGTTAATGATGTGCAACAATTCAGTCAAGCTAACTTATAACTTATGAATTGAAAATGTGGTCTTCATACGTTTTTGTTGCTAAAAGTTGAGCTATATAGATTTTGAGTACTGAAAATTTCTGATTATCAGTTCTAAATTATGGTCAGGGCTCTCTTTGCTCATTAAACTATAACAGCTAGCCTTCAAATTGAAGGATGCTTTACTTAACAGTTTCGTAATAGCTAGAGTTTTCTAGAACATAAGATTGACACATTTATTGTGGTTGAATGGGTCAGATTGAGTACTGTTTCGGATTTAGCCAAGGCCATGATAAAGAAATTGGCTCAAGGGATGAATGATCACAATAAAGCAATGACAGCTGCTAAAACCGAGCAAGAGAAAGATGATATAGTATGTTGCTGTTCTTAATTCCTTACTTACCCTGCTGCTTGGCGTTATTGACTCTTTAGTTGCTAGGTTCTCATTTCCAATTTGTTTCTGTTCAAATCATGCAGAAGACACAAAAGCAGAATGCTACTTCTGGGCTCAAAAGTTGCAATAATATTATAGCAATGGCACAGGTGATTTATCCTCTATTTTGACATCTATTTTTCCAACATTGAAATATTCTTCAGTTCTTAGCTAATTTTCCTGCTCAAATGTACAGCCCTTGCATTCCAAATCACCTTCCTTCATTGGGGATCAGAAAAAAATTCACTTATCATGGAAGGAGATAGCTAAACCAAATGCTCAGCCCGCAGTGGCTTCTGCGGGGTAAGAAATAAAGCTTCATTCTGGTTCTGCTTCAAACAATTGCTTATCGTATATTTTTCCTTTCAAATGTGCTGATGCCAATGCTTGTTCTACCTTTCTATGGCAGTCAAAAGCGAGGCGCAGTAGCTTTTAATGGATCCAGCAGTAATTCAGGGAAAAGGTCCCGAGTCGGTGTCATCCAAAACGAAATGTTTCACAAAGCTTTTCAAGGTTTGTCCGATGGAGGCGGTAGAGGTGGAAGAAACAGAAACTGGCGTGGACGTGGCCGTGGAAGGGGAAGAGGAAGAGGAGGTTATTACTGAAATACCTTATTCTCTCCGGCTGATTTAGAATTACTAGAAGATGAGCTTATAGAGTAGCACTTACGTGCTCAACATGTTTTTACCAAGCGATGACAGTAGATTTGATCATATTCTCTTGAAAGAAATTGCTCATGTTATGTGAAGTTTGATGTAGCAGTAGAGCACTACTGAACAATAATTGGCTGACCTTTTCTCTTATGCATATAAATAATTGTATTTATTTTTGAGAAAAAAAAAACTAAGTAGGGTTTTTCTGGGCTCCTTGATTCCACGTGCAATAATGCATCTTCATGTTACACAAAGCACACGCGGTCACTTTTAGTTGTCTAATTTCGTACGGAGCACTGGAATTATTTTTGACGATCCCAACACTAAGATTAGAAACAATTATGGAGGCTGATATTATAGTCTGATCTGATCTGACTCGCTGGGCTAAGGACGAATCATGTTTACTGATGATTTCCTTTGAGATACCCTACGTGCCTTCATTGTGCTCAAATCACTTTCAATGTTAAGGGTACACATTAGGGAAGAAACTTCGGAGCCCTTGTTACTCCAAATGTCTAAACATGTAGGACGGCGAAAACGTACTATTATCTATCTAGAACGGAACTAAATTGCAGTTAACTTGAAAACGATCTGAAATAGACATTTTACGTTCTTATTAATGAAATAGTGGATTCGAACTCGAAGACATTGAGATTTAGAAAGGGTAACTTGTTTATGTGTGATCTTATGTGAAACATGATGGTGTGCTTATTGATGTTCCTTGGTAAAACATAAAAGATCTTTAAGATAATGACCATGTATATATTTTTGTATTGGCTGTAACTTCTGTTGGCATCTATTGACCTTAACTGCCACAAGCCCATATCTTAAAGTTGCCATTATAGGTGTAAAAAACTGCAAAAGGCACATGACAAGGGAATCAAAATCCCATTAACAAAGAACCAAAATACATGATTCTAGGTAGTAAACAAACATTTGTAAGACAGGTACTTTGCAAGTACTTATAACACATCCCTCAACTACCTCTTCCTTGTATCCCTAATCATTGTAATTGTCTTGAAAATAAAATGGGAGAATCAATCCCCATTAGTGGCCTAATTTGAGAAGCAACCAAGAAAAAGAAGGGACATTTGTATATCTCCTCCATGTGAGTCTGATTTGGGGACAAAGCAAGGGAGGGTGGGGGCTTGGGAACAGTTCACATGGGAGGGAGAAGAAGACATGATGGTTTTACTTTCACAGCTCACCCTTAAATATTAGTAATTGCCACTATCAATTATTTTTCCCCAATTAAGTTTCTTCTAAATGTGTCTAGCTACTAGGTAATAATACTAGTAGCAGGTAACTACATGAATGGTAGATCTCAAATGAGTTAAAACTAGGCTGGTGGAGCTATCAATATAAGTTAGACCGGTTAGTAAGAGATCTGTTTATACTTTTAATAACCTATTTTTTTTAGTCATCATACCAAAAATTCTTTATAAAATATATCATCGATTACTCGTTCATTATTCTTTTCACTCTTGATCAAAATTTGACTAAATGCTAAGGGGTGAAATTAAGGGAGTGGAGGTTATATTAACTTATTGAAGGTTTTCTGTGAGACAAGTATCAATTGAGACTGTGGACGAATGTTGATCTTCTTACTTTCAAATATGATCATTCACTGTATTATTTTAGATATCACTTTCAAGACTAATCTTTTACGTATTAAGTATGATTATCCAGCGAGAACAATTGAGACATGAATTTGTCTAAGTTGTTAAATTGAATGACACTAAAAATTAGTTACCCTAAAGTAGTAAAGTTTGATTGCAAGAATGGAATTATGGAATAATAGAAGGGGGAGTCCTTAGCCCATAGGTCACATCGGCACGTGGTGGATTGATTCCATGGACTTGTTAATCCTTACTACCACTGTACATACTTTTGAGTTTCCATTCTTACCCTTCTCCTCCCAATCCCAAATAGCTGTAGCTAGCTGTCCTAATCCCACCACCCCATGTGCCCTTCCTTCAGTCACCCTCCCCTTCCGATATTTGATCAATTTGGAATTTTGGATCCTCTTTAATTTTTATTTTTTATAAATGTTTTGTTTTAATTGTTATGCAATTAGTTTAGATTAATTGAATTTTAAAATTTTATTTCTCTAGTAAATTTCAAAAACATTTACTCCTTCTGTCCCATTTATTTACTTTGAAACTAAATTAATAAATGTGTTAGAAGATTATCACATGTAATTTTGTAGGATTCATAATATCACGTGTTTTCAAAATATCTAAATTTATAACTTGCATTTGCATGTAACTAATCTTATCAATGATCAACATTGTTTAAGTCAATTGACAGAAGTAAAAATGTGCAAAGAGTTATATTCTATTTGGCCAGGTTGTATCTGTCAAAATAAGATGTAACCAAACAAATAAGAAGGTATTACGAACATTAACCTTGGTAAAAAATTTATAGTACTAAAGTTTTACAATTTGATCCTACAATATTTTGTTTTAACACTATTTTCAAGTCTATAATCCAATACTAACATAGTTTGAACTTTACAATTCTATCATTTAGTATACATTTTTAAAAAATAAGTGATTTTAAGATCTACAATCCTTCTACTTGAAATAAAAAAGTTTTTTTGTAAACTTTTTTTTATAAACATTGCCCCACCCTCCAAAAACTATGGGCCTTGAAAATAGTTCGACCACTAACAACATTAACCATAAAAACAGACCCTTAACGAAAAACACCCTCCAAAATCTTCAATTCCACAGGAATCCCACATATATAGGGCACCATCCCCCTCTCCTAAATTTCCTCCTGCCCTGCATTTCTGCCTCTTCAACGTTTCTTCAAACAAATTTCCCAGAAAATCAATATCTGATTTTTTATTTACACATTTTATTTATGCATGGCTCAGCTGCCACCAAAAGCTCCTTCCATGGCGCACAATTGGCCCTCCTCCTTCCCCTTCCAGATGATTGCACCGCCGCCGCCGCCTCCACCGCAGAACAACAACTCCTGGGTGGATGAGTTTCTCGAATTCTCCTCCGCGCGGCGGAGCAACCACCGGAGGTCCGCCAGCTGCGATTCCATCGCCTTCGTGGAGGCCCCGCTGCCATTTGCCGAGCAATGCAGAAACTCCATCAACGGCAATCCCACCGGATTCGAGGGGCTCGACGATGAGCAACTCCGGAACATGTTCTCCGACGACATTGGCGGTGGCGCCGCCTCCAACCCCTCCACCCCGTCCGATCAGAACAGCGATGTGAATAACGATGAGAAGAATGGTGGGCAAGAGCAGTATAATCTGCAGCCGAAGAATGAGCCAGGGGAAACACAGATGCATTCTCCCTCTTCCAATGGCGGCGGCTCTGGTGGTGATGCCGCCGTTACCGATCCCAAGAGGATAAAAAGGTAATTACTTGACAACCCTTTTGTTAAAGATTCCATTTTGCATTATTTTAGCTCCAATTTTGCTTTGAAATTTGAATGTCACAATAGATTTTCAACCTTTTTTTGTGGAAAGATGCCATTTTGCATTATTTTAGATACATAGCTCCAATTTTGCTTTGAAATTTGAATGGCACTAGATTTTCATATTTTAGGTTCCTATAATTATAGTCAACTTCGAACAACACTTGAAAAAAAATTAAGATTCATAGTGACGTTTCGAAAAGTATGAGACGACCGTATGATTATAAGATGGCATCATGAATTTTGTGTCCAAATTGTAAAATTTACTGTCAAACTGTATGAAGATTGTGTCTGAATTGTGTCATTGTTGCAACAAATTTAGGATCTTGGCTAATAGGCAATCAGCTCAGAGGTCAAGAGTAAGGAAATTGCAGTACATTTCGGAGCTGGAAAGAAGTGTCACAACATTGCAGGTAGATTTGAATTTAGTTGAAGTTGGTGATCCATTTTTTAGTACAATAGTAAAGTTTTAAAATGTTTATTGATTCGTTTAAATGATTGTGCAGACTGAAGTGTCAGTTTTGTCTCCAAGGGTTGCATTTTTGGATCATCAGAGGTTGATTCTTAATGTTGATAATAGTGCACTTAAGCAAAGGATTGCTGCTTTAGCTCAAGATAAGATATTTAAAGATGGTAAGATCTATACTACTCTGACTAATTTGATGAATTTGTTCCATTCATTCGGTATGTTTAAAAGTTGAAGCAAAAGTAGAATAAGTCAAAACATGCATTTGGTTAAACTTTTCATATTCAAATTTACTAAGTGGGAAATGATCCATGATTAGTTGAAGGAAATGCTGTCAATTCATCAACTTTTAGGAAAGATGCAACGGTAACTCAAACATATTTGAAATCTTGAAATCCTACAACCACAGTTATCTGTGGTTTGGTTAAATTGCCAATTATACTTTACAGTTGAAACATACTTTACAAATAGCTAACCAACTACACTTTAAAAAGAGAGTTCTTGTTCATTGGAAAAATACCATAAATAAATTATTTGTGCAATTATGTAATGAATGAAATATTTTAATCGTTCTTGTTATTATTAGTGTTATGTGTGCAAAGAAAGCAGATGACATGGATTGAATTGGTTAAGATGGTTATTTGATTCATGTTGAAAGCCCAGGCATAATCTGTAATCTGGCCATAAACCACGAGATCATTGTGATTTACAAGCCTATGTCATCCCATTATCCTTTAAAACGGCCTTGTTCTTTCTGATTCATTTTCCTCAATGATAAAACCTTGATCGTCATGTTTCTTTTGGCACTCAAAAGCATAATAAAGGAAAAGTTGTTTACTTGTTTTCTGAATGATGGATGTTTTCTAATATCTAGTAAAGTATCCCTAACTTTTGTTGTATGCATTAATTTGCAGCCCACCAAGAAGCTCTGAGAAAAGAGATAGAGAGGCTGAGGCAAATATATCACGAACAGACGGTGAAGAGGATGGCCAACAAGAACAACGAATCAACCCCGGCTCAGCCGTCACAGGCAGCGGCACCACCAGCATCACAACCACAACCAAGCTTTAACAATGGTGGGTGTACGGATCAATGATAATAATAGTGGAGGGCCATAAGGTGCAATGCTGCATTAATCCCTCAATGCTGCTATATCACGTGATGTGTTGTTGTGTTCCATCTTTGTAGTGTTTTAGAGTGGACCCTTTGATATGAGCTTGATGGAGTGGGGGACTAAGATTGTTGTATTTTGTCACAGATAAAAAAAAGATCAAAGAAAGTGTGTTTTTTAGGATGATGCATTTAACAGCTTTTAGGTTTTTATTTATTCTTCTTTACCAAAAGTAATCTTGAAGAGGTTATTTGGGGGTTACTAATTGAAGTAGCAAGCATAACTTTGTCTGCTCAATATTTGTGCAGCTGATTTTTTTACTGATCGCACCAGAAATGATAGAAAAAGTCTGTTAAAAAAGGGTTTACAAATCATTATTGATCTCTGTATTTCATGTTTCTTTTATAACAAGTTTAACCAATTTTTTTTTAAATTGAAAGTCTTACGGATGTATTACTGTCACACATTTCACTAAGAAGCAAATTTGATCCTAAAATAAAAATAGTAATTTGGGGTTACGAGGGCCTAAACGTTGGCAAGTACAAAAGTCCTTATTTCGTTTCTGAGCTTGAATGACATTTTCATTTTGGGTGAGAAACTGAGAATTAGGAATGAATCTTCATTATAAGATGAGAAAATGATGAACACGAACTCTCTTTTAATCTGTCCTGTCTGATTTGATTGAAGTGAGATTCTAGAAAATTACACTCATTGATTTGGAAGTTTATAACCAGATCAGATGGATCAAATGAAAAAGACCTTTTAAAGCGATGGTACGTATATGATAAAAAACTCGATGCAAAACAGCAATAAGCACAATAGTAAGCTCCACAAAATATCAGAAGAAAGAATAGCCAGCATCCAACACTGAAATAAGAATCTTCACTTAAAATGTGATCTTATACAAATTCATCAACCTTTTTAAGACTGTTAATGAAACAAACTAAGAAGGTGACAGAAATTAACAGCTTAAACTCCTTGATTCGGACAACAAGCAGCCAGACCTACAATCCTCAAAGCCATCTCAAGAAAATGAGACTTTACTTATAATTTCACAAGTTGGAGAAGCTCTGGGCAACATTGATAGGTCTCTGAGGAAAGCAGACTTACTATCAAATTCATCAGGGTCATGGGCATTCGAGTACAGCTCGACTCTTTGCATAACTAAACCATGATCCAGAATCAACTTCAACAATTTCATCTCACTTTTCATTCCATAAAATGTTCGAAATGTAGCTTTTTTAAGGCTCAACAGGCACTCTGGAACGTGATCAAGATCATTCCAACATGTTCCCTTCATTTCTTCTTCCACACGTAAAATGTGGAGGACTTCTAAGTTGATGCAGCGATCCAACAATTCCACTAGACTGCTCCATTCAGACAGGTTAACTCGGACTATCAGTTGGGTTATTCCCTTAAAACCTAGTGACCACCGGTTCTTGGTGGGTGCACACAGTTTCGAAAAACTATCACAATCGAAGGCTCTCTGTAACATAGAAGAATGTCTAACGTGTACATCAGGTCCAGAAGAGCAAGCACAACTAAGACCATTCACGTTCCACTTAAGAGCAGGTGCATCAATTTTCCTTTTCATCTTGCCATCAACACTCTCTCCAAAGCGTTTGGACGTTGGAGAAGAAAATATAAAAGCTACCATCATATCCTGAAAGTAAGCCCACCCGCTAATCGAGTATGATTGAAGCAGGGGACAGCCTGATACAAGCTTCCAAACACACTCCTCTGATTCATACTCAACAGATTTGAGCTCCATAACAGTGAGATTAGGAAGACTAACATCAAGGGAAAGTTTAACCCAAAAGCGACCTCTCAATAACAGAACCTCTAGTGTTCCACAGGTAAAGATTGCCTCTGGGAGGTTAAATAGACTCGGGCGGCTTCCTGTACCAACGTCCAAATCAAGAACCCGAACATTTTGGGCAACAGCAGTATCTAGCCACACCCTCAGATGAACAGCCCTCATACCATCAAAGGTGCAACTCCTTAACCGAAACTTGTTGATGGACTCACCACTGTGCCTGGTCATAACCATGTCCACAAACTCCAGGAAGCTGTTACCTTGCCTTGAAAGATCATTTTCACGCTCATCAAAATCAAAGGAGGTCACCTTAGTCCAATAGAGCCCCCAAGCTTTGGACAACACACATGTTCTAACAGCAGATTTTGTGGGAAGCAGCGAGAGAATATGAGAAATGAGCGCTTCCGGCAAACCGCTAATTCGGTCGATGTCAGTATCGACAACGCAAGGTTTCTGCTGCTTCCAGATGGAAGCCATCGATTGCATCACGGCAGCAAAAGGAAAACCCTAAATTTTGGGTGAAAATTGAAAATTAACAATCGAAACGCAGAATCTTGAAACAAGAAATGTATAAACGAAGGAAAATAAGTTTAATTCATCGCACCAGTTCGTAATTGAAGGGATAAAACATGAAATTAACAATCGAAACGCATAATCTTGAAGAGAATTACCAGTGGCGGTGGCTGCGCGCAGAGAAGCTATTTCAAGCGGCTCGATTCCGACCGAATGCACTGTATCCTCAAGTACGCCGGAGACCTAGCCTGTGTGGCTCGCCTTCGCCGCCTGAAGTGGATGATTCAGATGAACCGCCGGTCCCCCGCCGCCGCTAGGTGATGGAGGTTTTATTTAGATTAAAAAACGGGAACTTTCTCTGTGGAGTTTTTTTGGGCTCTGTTTCCGCCGCCGCTAAGCAGGAGTATCAGGAAATGGATTAGAAATTTATAATGACTTATGGAACCGTTCTCTTTTAAGTTTATTTCATTTTAACTAAGAGCATCCACACATAGGGATGTCAATTGTCAATGAATTGGATTTGATTGGATTTTACTATATCTAATATAGAATTTTCTATATCTCTTGTTAATGCATAAATCCATAGATATTAACAAATCCATTGGATTTAAAATATTAACATCCGAATCCATATCTGTTAAATCCATAGATATCCATGGATATCCATAATCACATATGATTTATACAATGAATAAATTTTAAAATAATTTCTATAAAAACTCATGAAATTTAATTTCCAAAAAAAGCTAGAATCCGGTTGAGTAATAATGATTCATATGAGTGTTGAAAAATATACAATATAATTCCTTTGGACTAGTAAGTAATCCCTTTGCCATTACCAGTGTAATAAAAGATGGCAAAATGCCTCGATGAAGCTTAGTTCTTGGTTAAGTGCAACTCTGAGCATCAGTTCTTAATTGAGTGCATTAGAACCCACAGTTCTTGATTAAGTGCTATTATGACCCCATGTCAATCAAATTTATGTAAAAATATAACTCTAAACGTGTTGATATGAGCAATTCAGGTATTCATGTGTGAATAAATAAAAGTTTTTTTTGAATTTAAAGTGAACTTCATATATATATGATTATAATTGCACTTAACAAGAAGTCGAAGTTATATTGGAACTTAACCCATACGGTCATAACTAAGGGTTATATTGACACTTTTGTCAAAAGATAATTATATTAGAGCACCGTCCGGAGAAGGATAATATGTAGCATAGGAGCCATGAGGCTTGTATGCATGAAAAATTGGAGTGTAATAAAATATTGTCTTCAAGAAACCAACGGGAGTTCGTGACATTATGATCCAAATCAAAAAGAAAGAAATTATTAGTCGTCCAGCAAAACCATTCACAAAGAAACGATAAAATGTACGTCCTGCCTTTAGTGGAACCTCACAAAGTGTCTGAGAATTTAAAACTTGTATGTGAGATGAATCTAAGCGATATAGAGTCAAGGACACACATATAACCAACAAAGATCCAAGTATTAAGTAGTGGGACAACTAAACGAAACAGTATGAGCCTAAGCATCACCTGTAAAAATCATGAATATGGACCTGACTAAGAACCACAAATAACGCACCTATAAACAGAACATGGAAGGAGAATATCAACCATCAAAATAATTATACTACATTGAACATGCGTCGTTTAAGTCTGTTAAATATGTGGCAGCTAAAAAGCTGCAGCACCGGAGCCAACTAACAACCCGAGCCGGTTTGTGTCAGTTTGAATGGAACAGTTGGAGCCAGTGGAGTCTCAGTCCAGCACAGAAACGGAAGCTAATTAGGTAAAGCGGGACAAGCACAACAGACATCAACATTCAGTTCAAGGCAAGGTAGACTCAGTGTGAAAACCTTTCGATGGGTAAAAAGCTATAACAATCGAAAGCTCTCTGTAACCTAGAAGCTCCCAATGTGAAAACCTTTCGATGTGAACCCTCAGTGGGACAAGCACAACAGACATCAACATTCAGTTCAAGGTAAGGTAGACTCAATGTGAAAACATTTCAACGGGTAAAAAGCTATAACAATCGAAGGCTCTCTGAAACTTAGAAGCTCATCAGGTCCAGTAGGACAAGCACAACATAAAACTGATCAAAATCACAGTACAGAAGAAAGAGGAGAAATATTCAAAGCTGCAGAAAGGTTAAAGAGGTTAATACATAACCATTTAAATGATCTGGCTATCTTTACAGAACAAAAATTGGACTCCTCATCAATTCTACACTATGTAAATTAGGAGTTTATAATAAACCTATATTAGAAAGACAATATTTATTTGAATCAATGAACTAGAACATCCTAGGTGATTTCAATGTAGTTAGAACTAGAGGTCCATCAGTCCCAAACCTTGAATGCATTTATCATGCATGTAAACATGGTAGATGTGCAAAGAGTTGGGAATCCTGATCATAGATCAATTAGGTAAAGTAACAATAAAAGGTAACACTTGCAAGAGGATTGGATCACACAAACCTTCCCCACCCAATTCTCATTATTAAGTAAGCCACCTTCTCACCATTCCCCCAATCCTAGTACAACTCAGAACACACTCTAATACCTAAAAATTGCAGAATATGTAGACATCAAGAGATGATTTTTTACCCTTAGTTCAGTAATCCTGGAATATTAGAAGAGCAAAATTTGAAACATAGAATTCAAAACCTTATCGAAATCCAGTTCAATGTAAAGCAGACTCAGTGTAAAAATCAGTTAATGGATTCAAAAGGGTGGGTAAAAACCTGAACCGAAACTTGTCAATGGATCACCACTGTAAATAAATAACATTCACAAAAGTAAAGCCTACTCTTAAAACACAGAAGCAACCATAACAAGAAAGGAAATGTTTCATGGGCTTACAACTAACATATCCAAACAAGATTTCAGTTTGCAAATTGTCACTTCTAGCTAATCAGTCCACCAAAGCATTCTCAATAGAAGCAAGACCATAGACTAACCATAGACGACTAAACGGGATGGATAAATTCAACACCCAATCTCCCAGCCACTCCTTCCAGGCACAGACGAGGAAGAATCACCACCTTCACCTTCCAAGTAGGGTATTCAAGCAAGGTGTCCTTCACATGGTTGATTTCGTCATAGTTCCGGGCACAAACGTACTCATACTTCAAAAGCTCCAAATCCACGGCAATGGAAAAGTTAGTCACAGATCGGTGGAGTTCCACCATTCCTTGGGAGCTCGGTTTGGACAGCGAAAGGAAGGTAAGAAAATTCTCGGTAGCCTTAAGGATTCTCTTGGCAAAGCAGACCAGCTTCATGATATTACGGGCTTCCTCCGCCCGATCTTGGCCATCTAAAAAACAGACACAAGACATGAAACAACAATAATATAAGGGGAATTAATAGTAAATCATCGAAACAATGGAAAAGTGCTTACACAGACTGGAGGCCGTGCTGCTGCTGCCGCTGCCGCTTGATTTTGTAGCCAATTGCGGTTCTGGGCCATCGACGTCTGTCCATTTAATACCTATCAAATAAAATTAAAGCCCATCAACAAAGAAGAGAATAATAAGGAAAAACCCATTAACAAAGGTAAAACCTAGAAACATTACCGTAAAGATACGAGGCATCGTAGTCTACCGGATAGATCCGGGTTGCAAGGGGGCTTGAACTAGCCTTCTGGAGAAGCTCTACATTCCGGCTATTGATGGCTCCGACCACACCAAGGAAGTCCATTTTGTATTTCAGCATTAAGTCGGTGAACACAACAAGTTCTTCCTCAGAGGAGATGTACAACACTCCTATAGTTTCTTCGATAAGAGCTCTCTCAAGCATCTTCTTGAACTGGTCAATCTTACGCTGAAGATCTTGGAATTCACTCATTCTTCTTGGAAGATCATCGGAAGTGACTTGTCTGGCCAACCACTCATTCTTCTTGAATTCGCCCTCCAATCTCAAAGCAAATGTAAGCTGAATGAAAAGGGGGCGGGTTCCCTTAGCAAATGATTCGAAGCCAGCCAACTTGCCGTCCATTTGGAGAGGTGTTGGTGCAGGCGGCTGGGGTGTGGGTTTGTGTGTGAGAGTGAGTGACTGGCGGGGTGTGGCTGACTGTGTTTAGGTGGAGTGAGGAGCCCTCAATTATTGATTGGTATTTTATAATAACATTATATATTGGTTGAAATTAGTGGTGTCAATTCGGGTTGACGTGTCGGGTTTCGTGTTCGTGTCAGATAGGTTCGGGTTGATACGTGTCGGATTATTTCGGGTCAGAATTTTTTTATCGGGTCGTGTCGTGTCGTGTCGGGTCACATTCGTGTCGGGTTATATTAGTGTCAACCCAGTTTGTCAGGTCGGGTCGGGTTCAGAAAAAATTATCTCGGGTCGGATCGGGTTGAGTTAGACTCGTTTGTAAGATTGAGTCGAATTAAGTAAAAATATAATACACAAAACTCACATTGGAAGAAACAAACTTTTGATGTTGGGTTAGTCGAGATCGAAGTGAGTTCAACTCAAGTATATAACACAATTGATGATTTTAGTTTTAACTAAATTGTTTATATATACTTGAATCACACTGTTTTTAAAATTTTAGTTATCATCACTTTTGTGATATTGTGGTCATTTAAATATTTTTCAAACGTTTTATACTCATATTGAACCAAAAAAATCTCTAATTGAATACACTCACACATTTCATTACATCACATTTAAGTTATTTAGTAAATATACACCTCGAATTGAACGTAACTTCGAATTTTCCAAGTATCTTACTTGTTTTGAAAATAAATTTAACAACGTAACTGACGTCTACGGTATTATAACTCAATATTATCTCCTAATATCATATATGAAATACATATAAAAAAATTCATATTTTTTAAAGTTGTTGAACTAGTTGACGTAGAACAAATTAATAGACTTTACTAGTGAGTTTACAAAGGTTAATCATGTTAGCATTGATACCTCGTCTATAGAAGGTAGATACAAATTTTAATGATGTTAAAAGTTTAATATTGGTTGCGAAGATGTTGGTTATAAATCCCTTCAAGCGGATTTCAATTTTGACGTTTCTACAAAGTTTTTACTTTTTTCACCTAGGTCCCTCCAAGAAAATGGGAAGTGTCTAACTATAAAATTGAGTGACCCAAAACAAAATTAAAGTCATGTGAAATGTGAAAATATAGTTTTACGATATTTTGAGGCAGCGGAAGAGGTAGAAAAAATATTTAGATATGTTGCCCGATAGTTCCATTTATGTTACTATGGCCCTTTTTAAAAGTCAGATTTTGTGGGATAGTAAACTATATATTTATTTCTTTATCCTCAAGTTGACAAGTAGCAAAGTGGTGTAGTGGTATTTTGATCTATCACCTAAGCATAGGTCTAAAGGTCAAATCTCCTAACTAACATTTTTTGGTTAAGGAATTCCATGAGTTGGCAAAGGAACAATTCAACTCCAATAACTAGCATTTTTGGATTAAATTTTTTAAAAGTTTGAAAAATTATTTATTATGACACAATAGATACTACTTATACAAAAAGTTTAAATAAAAAAACTCCAAATAAAAAATGCTTTTGATCATATTAATAAAACAACCTTTTAAACTAAATTAAAAATCGACATTATTAATTATAATAAATTAGATATATTGGTTTAATACCAATTAAAAATATGATACTAGAAATAAATTAAAATTACATTAACTATTTATGAATGATTAAGTTGGTTCAGTTCTTCAGGTTTAGGTCATTTTCAGGTTCGTATTATGTCGGGTTCGGGTCATCTTCGGGTTCGTGTTAGGTCGGGTTCGTGTCAAAATTTATCGGGTTAAAATTAATATTCGGGTTGAGGTCGGGTCGGGTTGGGTCGGGTTTAAACCTAATAATTTTCGGGTTACAATCGGGTTACGTGTCAGATCGGGTTGGGTCGGTCGTGTCGTGTTTCTCGTGTTCGTGTCAGGATTGACAACACTAGTTGAAATCACGGTCAATGAGGTCGGTGAGTTTCGTCGTCCAATTTTATATTATTTTCTTCGTCGTTCTATTTTTTATTGTTTTTTTCAATTCTTCAACTGAACTGCCTAATTTCAGTTCACCGAACTGCCACCGTCTTCCTCGCCTGCTGACGCGTTGGTGACTGATGAATTACTGCTGAACATCGCCAAGGTTGAGTTGGAGCCCACTCTTCTCAGGCCTCGCGTGGTTGAAAAAAATCTTGCCCCAGCCTAAGCTTTTCCGGAGCAGGACCATCCAAATATATTTTGGTTGTTTATGTTGCCCGAACCTTCTGCTTCAGCTGCGCCATATCCTGTGTAAGTGTGTATTCATCGTCTTCGGGCATTTTGCAGTCGCAGTTCGGATCGGGTTGCTACGGGTATATTCGATTCCCATCAAGAGGTGATTTTAGTTTTGGTTGGCTAACACATTATCACCCTAGATTGTGTGTTGCTAAATGCAAGCAACGTGTTTGATAATTTGATTTGTGGTTCTTAAATTTTTGTTTTTGTTTTTAAATGCTATACTCCCTCCATTTCTAGAAAGGTGGCACAATTGCCTTATGTTCTTCAAACATTGACACTTTCAAATGGGATGTTATCTTTTCAAGGGTTTGGTTATTTTCACTATTATCTAACTAACAAGAACTGAAGAGAGTTTTTTGCACAACAAAAACTAGCTTGTAATTCATGCTAAAAGTTTATTGTTAAGTGTCTTCTTAAACAGATTTTTTTTTTTTTTTAACGATAATAATGGGATGAGGATGTGTTTTGATGGTGATTTTAACGATAAAAAGATGCAGATTGGCTCAGAAAAATTGTGGTAGTTGTGGGGGCATAACATTTTCTAGCAGAACCTTGCGCTTAAAGAGGTCATCCTCTGTAATGTGCTTAATAAGATGGCTTTGTTTCATTGATGTGCGTTTTTTATTGTTTGTTTGTTTATTTAATTGCAATTTTACTCTTGCATGCTAGGTGTTTGATGTTTTCCCAATGTGAGTGTATTTCCTGCAACACGGGACTGGGCAGATATTAAAGTTTTCATTTTCAGAATGAGAATGAGGTTATTCTTTAAATAGCAAGACAGGTAATGCACGGTGCTTCTATATTGCTTAATGTTACTGGTGCCTATATGGAAGTTTGCCTAAAAGTTTCTGATTTCAGTTATTGTAGTATGCAGCAGAAATAAAGTATGAAGTTGGGCTATAAGATGATCATTCTGCTATTTGTTAGGAAAACTTTGCAAAATCTAGGGTGATAATGTGTGTCTTTCCGGTGAATACTCGGTATTCTGTTTTAGTACATTAGGAACAGATAAATAATATACACCTTGCAAAGTGGCGTTCATGGTGTTGGTTCTAGAAGAGATATAGCAGTCCTTTATCTGCAAGCGCAAGCATGAAAACATGTAGGACTATGAGGTGCAAGATGAGTTTGTCTGTTAGTTTAGAGAGTGTGGTATGGCAGGGTTAGGTGCTTAGTGTCATCATATGATGGATCTTCTACCATCTATCAAATTTAGCTCACCATCCAAAAAACGTTAAATTACAGTATTAGTATGTTACTAGCTGATATTTTAATTTGAAGCACATATCTTGGACCATTTCCTAAATTTGTATGTTAATAATGTTTGGAACAGTTCATAGTTTCTGCTGTTTTGCTTGATCATTATCACTTTAACTAGATTCAGGTATGATTTTTTATGCCTCCATGTTTGATATTTTGAATTGTGTGTGTGTGAGCTGATTGCACACAATAATGTGTAGGTAAATGCTAAGGACGCAAAGGTGAACGACAATGTTATATGAAATTAGGGACTCCATAGCTTTGATTGAATCCACTGCTGCAGATAAATGATAATTTAGTTTTCCCTTTGATTACTTGCTTTTCTAAGTAGTGTTATTTTTGTGATATAATTTTACCTAGGTTAAAAACTGGTAATCCATACTGCATAAACACTGTGCTTTGCTTTGGAGTTTTGGATTTGTTGGTTGATTTGGAGTTTTCAGATTAATTTTTTTTTCTTTGTTTCGTTGAAACAAGTTATTCCCGTGTTACCGTGGGTTCAGAAAAAACTTAACTTTACTCTGAGATGGCTAAATTCTTTTTCAGTCAGGAGGATCTTGATGATGATTAACCAATTATCTGGGAAAAAGGCAAGGAGCCATCACCAATTATCTCGGGAAAAAACAATATGACGTGTTTGATTTAATTCCTGAACTAATTTTTATTTTCCCCCTAATTATTCAGTGAGTTTATCAGTGAGTTTCACTTTCACATGTTTCTTTTTTTCATCAGGTTAATTATTGTGTTTTTGTTTCTGAGTTGTGACGTCTGTGTGTTTATTTCAGGCATAATCAGTTAATCACCATTAGGCTGTCCTGGAACTTGAAAGGGGATGTACTGGGGGACCCGGTTGTCCGTTGCAGGTCGCTTTTGCGGTGGGGATTGCAGATTGGTCACAGAGTGCTTCTGAAGACCACGAATGAGGGAAAAATCAGAGATAATTTCGACATATTTGGCTGGTCCATTCCTGATGACATGATGACCAGCTTCTCTTAGATCAAGCAGGTAATGAAAGCAGCAATACGACATAAATTGAGGTTGTTGACTATTGAGGTTGGACATGAATTAATGTATGTTCCGCTGGTCAGTTGCAAGAGGTGATAAAATACCAGATTGAAAAGGTAACATAATTAAAAGTACCTGTGAAAGAATCAAATTATACACTGTGGCGTTGTTTGGCTTAATTTAATTGGATCTGCTGTCTTTGACTTTTTGTAAGAAAGCATGAGCTAGGGTTTTATGTTTTAGTTTAGATGTTATCGGTGACTTCATATGATGATATGTTGAGTTAGGCTTTGCTGATGCTATCGGTGAATTTGTTTGATCATATGTTGTGCTGAGCTTTGCTGTACTAGACGCTTTATGAAGATGCTGGTTAGTACTTGATTTTTACCCTTCTTGAGAATTTCTACAATAATTAGTATTTGATTTTTGTGCCTAGCGGGTTAGTATTGGATTTTTTGTTCTAATTGTATATCTGATTTCTATTTGTTACAGTCCTACTGATGATTCAGGTTAGGTAGGTAGTCGGTAAAATACTAAAAGCCACTGCTGTGGTGAACTGGCCAAACTCAACCATTCATATGCATGGTCGAGGGTGATCCCTATTCCACTGTACTTTGTTGTGTGTTTCTGTTAGCTTAATATTTTCCCCCTGAATGAATAGCTTTATAATTTTTGTTTGATTTCGTTATCACTTTGCAGGAAGCTCAATTCCACGCCGTATGGACGGGTGGACCTCACCATCTGCTGAAAGAAGAACCACATAATATATGTTTTTCAATTTTGTGTAGACACCCTAGGTTGATAGTGCTATCAAGAGGTTTGATGTGGCTCAAGTTCTTACTGATTTGAAACTGCTATTCAGGAAAACACACAGTGACAGCATGTTTCTCCTCATGTGAAAGCCACGAGCTTAAGCTGAACCTTTCATGTTTGGAGCTTAACAATACAATCTCTGTTTTGGTCCTTGTACTTGTTACTGCACACCGGAAATGATTCGCAGATAGGCAAAGGTAAAATTTATTCATCGTTGCCTATATTTTAAGATCTCACAACCATTAAAATGACTCATGGAATAGAATGTAGATAACTTTTTTGGGTTTGTATTAATCTTGTCTAACAATGTTCTGAGACTCATTTTATCTCCTTGCAGGTCTTGAAACTTTGGTCGTTTTAATATCTTGTAGAGATCAGATCAGTGACATCATTTTAGAGCATGAAGGTGTTTTTAAAGGTTTGTATGTCTGTCATTTGAAGTAAAAAACCATAGTTATTTACCTTTGATTTTTTCCAATTTCAACCATTCTTGTGGTATCCCAGGTTTGGAGAAAAATGCAACTATTATTTTGCATGCAGCTCAACCGCTGGTGGATCTGGAGAAGTCAGAGGAGAAGTCAGAGAAGATTCTGGCAGGTATCGTTTTTCTCCTTTTGGCATTTTTCTTTTAATTACTTGTTCAACTACATATCATTTGTGGGATTACTGGGATAATAGACATCGGTTGCAGACAAGAATAAAATTATGAACTCTATTACATTTCAGTATTCAGTAGAAAGTATTGCTGGAGACATTTTCTGTTGAAGTGAGGAACCTCTGGTAATAATACTTTGACAACATTGTCTTGAGGATATTGTGTCATTTTTAGAGGGCTCAAGTTCCCAACAAGACCTAAAAAGGCTGAACAATTGTTTGCATAATTCTTGCAGACAATGCTCTAATATATTTGGTCTATCCACATTCTCGGAAAAAAAATCTGGCATGCTTTGAATCAGAAAGAACCTATGAATTACTTTATATCTGATTACTTCCCACATCCTGTACGTATACCAATTTCATTCCTGTCTTGAAGTTCAGTTTCTTTTATTGTTCAAAAATAAAAATTGTTCAGTTGCTTTTGTTAACTAATTTCTTTGTCCATCCTGATTTGAGGTTGGGCTTCTGAATATTTGACTTGCTTTCAAATTCAACCACATGTTTGAGGAAATACATGTTACAAAAATTTCTCTGTTTTCGATAAACATTACCTTCAATTTGAATGCTTCGTGCCTACATGAAGTCTGGCCTTTTACTTCTTTTTGTCCTTTATTTGATTCCAGTAACAACATTGTTGCATTAATTAGAGAATGCATTTAGAAACACCCCTTCGAGAAAGTCCATGTTTACATTGTAAAATCCATAATTTTCTACCCTTTTTTTTGTTCATGGTTGGTGATTTTGAACGTTTATTTTTGTATTCACATGATTTTAACGTTTGCCTGTGTTAGTGTCAGATTCATCAGCCTAGAAGACTGTAACAGGTCAATTGTATACGGTACAAGGTAGGCGGTAATCAATTGTGTTTCAATTTCATTACTCCCTATTATTTGTCCAATTCTACCTTCAAAGTTATCCATCTCCTAGGCCTGTTGCAGGTCACCGCTTGTTTCTCTCAATTACTTACTTGCCCTTTTCATGACGGCAAGATTTGCTGACTGACATACCTGGGTAATTCAACGAAAATCAGTTTTTCCGTCCTGACTGACCAGATTGTGTTCGGGTAATGACTCAATTTTCGCAACTTTTTCAGCCCCAGGTATTTTGGCTCCCCTTCCCTCTGTTTCTTGGTTTAGTTAGTATTCGATTTTGTCCATGTTTAACTTATTTTGTTTTAAGGAATTCATGATAAACTTACTTAGTATTGCAACTTAGGTGTTTGATTTATTGTCTGAGAAAATCACCTTGTCACAGTTTAATTCAAGGACAACCTCATCCCACGTGAATTGTTGATTAAGTTACTTTATTATAATTACTTCATTTCATAAATAAGGAAGATTTATACTTCGACTACCATCTCAAAAATAATGACTTGTTTGATTCCCTACTTTAAATATAGGGAAGATTTTATTTTTCATTTGGAATCCCACAAAGTCTATTTTTCTCATGAAATTGAGTTCAATTTAAACTTGGAGTTTTCTTGGAGAAATGATCTTGTTTGGGTCTCATAAATCTTATTATTGTTTGTCAACTTTCCTGCATAGTTCATGAACTCTGCTGTTTGAAGATACCATGACTGTTGATGTGCTACTTGCTTGTTGTAAGCATGAAAACAGAGTGTTAGTGTACACATGGTTCTCTTATTCAAGGGATGATATATAACATGTGTTTGGTTTTACAGATATTCAGAAATTCTTAGTACAGTGCAGAAATTAGTCAAATGTTAATAAACCTTTCTCTGAGTCCGTTTATTTAGTGTCATTTGTGACTATTTAATGCAATGTTTTCACTGGGATATATATTGTTTGCAAGATTATTTCCGGTCTTATGTGTTTACACTTGTTCTTTGTTTAGAAGATGGTTGAGCCATGAAGTAGTGTAGGTTTGACTCTGACAATTTCGCTCAACTACAGGTGACAAAATTCTCCTTTTTTGCTGTAAAAGCTAAGGTGAAGTTTATACGTACATGGTGAGAACAGATTTTCTGAATATGCCAAATCTTGCTTCAAAACATTTGGAGACGGGACACAACTGGTTTTCAATCGATGAGCCTAGGGCAAGTTCATTTAAATGTTGTATTCTTTACCAATTGCTTGTACTTATTTTTTTTTGAAGGATATCAAAATAATTGTATTAGATGAGTTCAACATATTATTATTATCAAACAAAATAAAAATTTAGATTGAATAGATTATCCTTTTGTCTGTTTCTATCTTCATGTCAATGCTTCCTCTAGGATATGCTTAGTTCTACGTGTAATTTTCATTGATTCGTTAACAGCTTGGTAAAAGTGATGACCAAGCCTAGAAGGCACTACCAGGAAGGAATTTCAAGTTTTGATTTTGGGCAAACACTACTACAGTATTTACAGATGATGGACAAACACTTCTAAAGATTGCATTTTTTTACTCAATACGAAACTCAAGTTTTCGAAAAAGATAACCCTAAATCCGGGTCAAAACTGTACGAAGTGCAGTGTGTTCGCATAGTTCTATTATTATTCTTTTGAAAACGATTAGATTTATTTGTAATTACCAAACTAAATACAAACAATAATGGCAAGCCGCGCGTAAGCGCGACTGTCAAACCTATACACATTAAATCGTTCAATTTTGATCGGACCAAATGTAATTTGATAATATTTAATGTAATTTATTCATTTCTATTCAATTCCAATCGGTTAAAGAAAAATTGGGAAAAACAAGCCTTGAAAACTGTTGAAAAACCAGCGAAATAAAAGGGCACAAAAAAAAATGTAGAACATAAAGTTTTTGTATTTTTATTTCAAAAAAGGAGAAACTTCTTACATTTAATATTTTAGTTATTTTAAAAATATAATATATTAAAAAGAATTCATCTATTGGTTGATTTTGCACAAAAAAAGAGGTAACCACTCCTTAAGTAAGGAGCAAGTCCTTATTAAGGAGTGATTGTTGAAACTCAACAATGGACATTCTTAAATATAAAAAGTACCCCTTACTAAGAAGAGTGCACTTAAGCAGCACCATTGTGGATGCTCTGCTCTGAGCTTCATCTTTTTTAACAGTATTGCCTAGATTCATATTCAAACAAGCCCGCATAGTTATTTAATTTCAACTCCTCGATCACCAGAACTTGAATGATTTTTCACCCCCTCAATCTCATTTGGGAAGGAAACTGAAGCTAAGTTTGAACAAATTTGCAAAGAATGGTGTGGTTGAAAGAGACTTAGTAAACATATCAGCAAGCTGCATCCTGGAAGACCCAAATGAAGGGAGCGGGAAGCCCTCAATGTAGTAATCCCTCACAAGATGACAATCAAGGTCCAGATGTTTTGTGCACTTATGGAACATATTGGGTTAGCTGTGAGATGAAGATCAACCTAGTTGTCACTAAAAGAGGAATGGGAAAGGAAGTCTTGAGATGAAAATCTTTGGCAAGATAACTAGTCCACTTTAATTCATCATGGAAAAACTCTTGTATCATGCTTCAGCTAGGACTTAGAAACAGTGGAGTGCTTCTTGGATTTCCAGAAAATGAGAGCTGAACCCAAAAAGACAGCATAACCGGTTACAAACGTCATGATAAACTTGCAAGGGGCCCAATCAGCATCAAAGTAAGCATGGAGATTGATATCATTATTAGCAGCATAAAACAAACCAAGATTCTGATGGATGATGCATGTACTCCCTCCGACCCAAAGAGATGTATCCAATTTCCCTTTTGGTCCGTCCCAAAGAGATTTACCCATTTCATTTCAAAAAATTATAATATAAACTATTAACCTTCTCTCACACACTTTACCAACCCTACCACCCACATCAGCGCCACATCAGCGCCACATCAGCTTTCTCAAAACCGTGCCAAAAGCAATTGGGTACATCATAGTGAGACGGAGGGAATATTTAACAATGTGAAGAGCACCAATCAGATGGTGCTGAGTACGAGACTGCACAACCTGGCTAAGCTGATGCATTGCATATGCAACATCAGGCCTAGTGTAATTCCAATAGAAAAGCCTTTTAATAAGTCTTCTTGAGAGATTAGGATCAGGGAGAAGAGGAGATGATTCATCATTAACATGTCAAGCTAAAGGGATAGGGAGTAGAAACTGGATTGTAGTGAGATAAACCACAGTCAACAACAATATCCTTGATACTTAGATTGTTGGAGATGCAAACAAGAAGAACTTCTTAACAACTCTAAACCAAGGAAATAGTGAGCAATGCCTAAATCCTTGGTGGTAAATTTATGATGCAAAGACTGTTTTACCTAATGAATGGCAGAAAGTGAAGTTCCCATGATCGGAACATTATCAACATAAGCTACCAAAGCCAACATATAAGTAGGAGCGAACTTTAAAACAACTAATGATCATGATGAGATTGGCAAAAACCTTGACTAGGGAGATGCTGAGTGAACTCATTGTTTCATTGCCTGGATGCTTGCTTCAAGCCATACAAGCTTTTTGTAAGTTCACAAACTAACTGAACAACATAACCATCAAGGAAGCTTCATGTAAACTTCTTTATGCATCTAGATAGCCATGCAAGAATGCATTATTGATGTCAAGTTGATGAATGTGCCAACCTAGAGTTGAAGCCAGTGCTAGAATGAGTCTAATAGTATCAACCTTTTCCATTAGTGAAAATACCCGAGGGCACATGAAGCGACCGTTTTTTACCACTAGCCCCCCAGACCAAGGCGCTCATGCACCTGAGGGCACATGAAGCGTCAGTATTTTTTATTCGATGGGTTTCGGTAACTCGTGGGTCCCTTGACTTGGGTATCGCAGTAGTTGGCGCATTACCCAGTTTCAGTGGCACATTACCCAGTTTCAGTGGCACATCTTTTCGTGAGGCTACATTATTGCCTCATTCCCGTTTCAATCATCACACCTTATTTTTTTTCTTTTCGAGGCTCCGATCCCCCCACTTCTTTGTCTATATAAACCCTTAGAAAGGTCACTTTCACAATTTTATTTCGATTCTCTAGGATTGTTCTCTCTCCCTTTTATCAAGTAAGTCCACCATATTCTTTCTTCGAGTTCTTATGGTTTATCTCTTTCTCGGATCTCTTATATTTTTTTCTTAGTTCCCCCTTCGTATTATGGATTCTTCCTTTTCTGGAGATACTGAGGACCTTCAAAATCAATTTGAGGATCAATTCGAGGGTCCTCTTGCTCCCTCTCTGTCTTTCCCGGATCTAGAGCATCGGGCTCCCGGACTCCTACCCTTAGCCATTCTTCATAAGTTCGTGTGGAGCAGCGCTCCAGGAGTCGGGGATATCATTGATATCATTGATGGAGAGGAACGAGAGTCGGGGTCCGAGGCAGGGGATCATGACAAAAGTTCCCGCTCCTCTGGAATCAAACCCGAGGATATCCAATTTGCGGGTCTTACAACAGAGGCCCCTTAGCTGGATAAGGCCGTCATTGACTTGGTTAAGCGGAGCCTTTTACCGATTCCTTTAGATGCCTGCTTGGCCAAACTTCCGTAGGGTGCGCCTGAGAGGCAGGTGGCTTGCATCCCGAAGGTGCACTTTTAATTTGGCCAGAGTTCCCCTTTCCCCCGCTATTTACTGAGGTCCTGAACTACTATTAACTGGATCCGACACAATTACACCCGAACACCGTAATGGTGGTTATGGTATTCCTTTTAAACTGCGCCCGGTGGAGTATAGAACCTATTTTACCCCTTTTTCGCTCCTTTTACTCTGTACAACTTTCACACACCCTTGTCAATGAGTTTCTACCTTTTCTACCCGCCTCCGGACCCGCGACTTCATAAGAAGCAACTACAAGTCCGTGAAAGGTTGTATTACCCAGGAGTTTTTCACTTTTGATTCTAAGACCTACCTTGTCCCCACCTGGAATGGATAGTTCTCGGCGGAAGCCAAGAAACATCTCCGAGAAGCAGGGTCATGGAAGACACAACACGCTAAGCTAGAATCCGCTTAATGTGGAAAAGTTCTATATGACCAGGAACACCGAATACTTTTAGCCTATGGGTCTATACACCGTCACGCTCTTCACCATCCCCCGGATTGCCACTGTCTGGCCCGACAGAGGTGTGATGTCTAACGAATGGAATGAACATTAACCTGACCCGCAAATAACTTCCCACGGTCTCACTTGAAACTAAACTACCCCTTCAATTCGGAATCGGGTGTTCTCCGACGTGAAAAATTAATGGCACGGTACATGTTAAACGATTTTGGACATATTCTAACTTGATGAATTATTTAAGAGTTAAAGGTTTTTTTAATTTGTTGAATTTTTTTGGCCCTTGCTCTTCATGTAAACATTTTTGTTTTACAATTTAAAATTGTTGTGATTTTTTTGCAAGTCAATTTTATTTTTACTGAGTAGTTAATTAAGAATTCTTGAATTTCTAAAATTTGTTTTTGGATTTAGGCCTTAAGAGTGAAAATACAAAGATACCCCTTTCCAAATTGGTCAAATAATTGACCGTTAGTTGACTAACTCGACACTTAGCAAAATGAAAAATAAATATTTTTTTAATATATAGTATAGCGAACTCGGAAAATATTATAAAAAAAAACCCAAAACCAAAATTCTTAAAAGGGTAATGAAGTCAAAAAATAATCACTAAAATTTATTATAAACATACTAGTTGTACTCCACCGTGCGTTGCACGATGTACCCAAGCACTTACTTTTAATTATATTATAATCAACAAATTATATTATAATCAACTAAGTATGTTCTTAAGTTTAAGTTTAAAAAATCTTTGACGACGATTTTCGGATCGTGATTGGCATTGATTTGTGCAGCGATCGTACTTAGTATGTCGAAGTTCAAAATTTGTTTGCTCCCATGCATATGTCTTGCAGTGAAAATCATTCTTTTTCATTAGTGTTTTTTACTTTTTTTTTTATATTGCGTTTACACAATACAATTGATCATTAACGCATTATTCTTTTGAGATGATCATTAATTTGTTTTTTGTATATTCTTTTTCATGATGATTCATGAATCATTTGATATCACTGAAATTAAAATGTGCATATTGCAAAATAAAATTAGCAAGTTTAATTAAGTTAAATTTCACAAAATTGTATATATTTTTTCAAAATTGAACTGAGCCGATGAAAATAAAACCTTATCGATTTATTTAGATAAAATGAACTCAAACTTGAAAATATTCATACACCAATTCTTAAATTTAATATGAAAAACAATGTCAACCTAATTGCTCATTGGGCATTGATGCTACCAAAATCCGTCCGTCTCCCGGGGGTGGATGCTATCCGGGTCTCCTCCTAGATCAGCCTGCTTTAGTCCTGCAAAACAATCCCCGGGAGGTGTCCCGGGGAAGAAGCTCCGGTGTGATGATGAGATGGGGATAGCGGAGAAGGAAAACGTACGGAAGGTGCTCTCAATATAAAGTAGAGAGATATATGTCACATACCTGGTTCACTGTTTGAGACTAGTATTTATAGCCAAGCTTGCCTGCCTGAGATAAGGTGCAGGACCACTTCTCCTTTGTCCCCGTTCGTCCTTCTTTCTTGTCCGGACGTGCCCCCTAGCGGGAAAGGCACCGCCCTTTCGGCGTTGGGCCATGGATCCCATTACCGGTCTAGTAGGCCTTTGGGCCGGTAATATCACTAGCCCCCCAGACCAGTCGCCCGGGTTTTCGTAATGCGGGGAACTGGTCTCATAACCTTCTCCTGAAGTTACTCTTGGTAGGGCCCATTCGTGTTAAAATTGGTTTCTGACAACTCCGCCTTTTCCCCTTCTGCATTGATCAGTACCTCGTTCACCGTGTCATCATTGCTTTTCCTCCTTTTGAGGTGGCGATTCCTATTCATCCGCCTATATAAGGGGCATAACCCCCCTTCTCACAAGTTACTTTCTGCAAAATCTCTCCAGACGCTCTGCTTACTCGCTCCCTCGCGTTTTCAACCAAGTAAGCCCTAACTCCCTATTCCTTTTTTCCTCCTCATGGATTCCCCGCTTCTCTCCAATTCTTCTTTGGACACCGAAGGAGTTCAAAATCAGTTTGAGGCCCGATTCCGGGCCGCTGATAACGTGATTTCCTCCCCTTCCTCCCCGGGCTCCTCTTCCGAAGCTCTTAGTACGCCCCGGGGGCCCGTCGCCCCGGGTGCGTCGGCCTCGGATGGGGTGGGATCGCGCCTAGTCGAGCATCCTCATCATCCCTGCAAGGATCAGGGTGAGGAGTTCGGCGAGGAAAGCGGTGACGACATTCCCCGGGGGCCCACTCACGGGGTGCGCCCGGTGGGTATCAGGTTTTATGATGTCCCCGAAGACTCTCCTTCTTTACATAGGGATGTCTTGGATTTAGCCAAGCGTTCCTTTATTCCCTTTCCCCTTAATGCATCCTTATCCAAGCTTCCCCCGGGGGCCTCCGAGCGAGAGGCCGCGTGTATCCCGCGTATACACTTTCAATACGGGCTTAGCCTTCCCTTCCCTCCTCTCTTCCTCGAGATACTCACTTTCTATAAGATAGCCCCGGCCCAGATGCATCCTAACGGGGTGGCTCTGATCTTGGCTTTCCTTCTCAACTGCGCTAGATGCGCCATTTCTCCTACTCTCCTCCTCTTTCGCTCTTTTTATGCTCTACGGAAGGCGCACGCTTCTTTCCCGGGCGTCTTCTCCTTCAACATCCGTTCGGGGATAAAGGACTTCCTCCTGAGCAAACCCCGATCAGCCAAGGGGTATCTTTCCAAAGGCTTCTTCCTGTGCGACTCCCGGGCTTATCCCATGCCCGCCTGGAATGATTCCATTCTTCCAGAGGACAAGAAGCCTCTGTCCAATCTCCCTGCGGTCGTTGCTAGTGACCACAGCTTCCTCCGTCTTTCCCCCTTAGATATGGAGGTTTTTTACAAGAGTGGGAACGCGGGTTATTTCTGGCCTCGCGGGATCTATCCTAGCGACCTCTTCACGCTCCCGCGCATCTCTGCGGTGTGGCCGGATGGAGGTGCCCATTAAGGCTTTAAAACCGAACACATATTACTCTTTTTTTTTATATATACACATCTCATGGTCTAATCTTTCTGTCTGCTTTGTTTCAGCTCAACCTACCTTGTACGCGGACGTCATGGCTTACACTGACAAGCCTTCCGGGGACGACGTTCCTGCCCGGGATACCCATCCGGATCCCCAGGCCCCTCCTCAACGAACGGCTTCCGGACTTCCTCCGACTGAGAACCCTGCCATCATTCCCCAAAAGCCCCGCGTGCCGCCGCGGTCTCGCCCACAGAGCTCCTCCGGGCCATCTTCTGAGGCCCGTACCCCTTCCAGCTCATCGCCTTCACCCGGACGCCGGTCCTTCATCCAGCACCCGGTTTATAGCGGCGGGGCAAGCTCGCGTTTCAAACGGCCACCTCCCGGGGAGCTGTCCGGGTCACCCCCTCTCTCTCGTCAAAGGACGCAGGACTTCCCTCCGCCTCCTCCTGCTCGCGATACTTTTCCGCGGGCTACTACTTCCGAGACCATCCCGGAAGAGAAAGAAGAGGTAACTACTTCAGCCTCGTTCTTCTCTTTAATGTTTAATCCAAATTTTCTTAAGTTTATGTTCTGTTTTGCAGAGTGTCGCCTTCGCCGACTCCCTCCTTTCAGACCCCCAGTTCACTGAGGCACTTAACCGGGGCTACTCCAAATATAGCGCGGGGCTGTTTGCCAAAATGGAGAAGGATCTCCGTGATACCCGGGAGAAGTTGGCCGGGCGAGATGACCTGGAGGTCCGGCTGGAGGCCTCCCAGAAGAAACTGGCTGACAGGGAGAAAAAGCTGGCAGACAAGGAGAAGAAACTTGCCGAAGTGGAGAAGAAATACTCTTCTCTGAAAAAAGACAAGAAGGATGCCCAGCTTGAGGCTCTTGACGCTGTGACCCAGAAGGTCCTCCGCTCGATCGACTTTGATCAAAAGCTGGAGGGCATCGCAGCCGCAGCAAGCGCGGTTGCTTGTCATGAAATGTACCGCAGCCTGCGGGGTTGGCTTCCGGGGCCCGCTCGCCTCGAAGCCCAGGCCTCCTATTACCGCCCCAAGGCCAACGACATGCTGAACCATCGCTGGAGATCCCTCCAAGAGATGGACCTGAAGAATCTGGTGCCCCAACTGTGGGAATCCCTGAGGATGTCCTCCCGGGCTCCTTCCGCTTCGGACATCAAGAAGGTCAAGCTGCCTGCGATTGATGATGCCTCTTGCCCTGACCCCGGCCCAGAAAACTTCAACACCTATGGGGTAGTCCCGGAGACGCCTCATTGGTCGGGCGATTACTATGAGTACTGCGCCGTGCCTGACAATTTTGGGTATCGCGCAGTCCACGATCAAGAGGGCAACTGCCGGGTAGGCCTTGGCGCGGGCCAGGACGATCTGCTGTATCAGTCCCGGAAGGCCACGCGGAAGGTGGGATTTTCTGCGCGGGTCGCTGATGAACCGGCGGTGGATGCTCCTGCCTATGCTGGCCCGGAATGGAGCACCGAGGACCTCGTAGAATTGGAGAGGCGGTACGAGAGGGCTCATACTGTTCCGGGGGAAGACAACTCTGCTGAAGACAATGTATAACTCTATTCTAGTTGTACATTATTTTTCCTTTTGTAATCCTTTTTATTTCATTTTGTAATCTTCCTCCCCCCGGGGAGCGTATGTAGAACTTTCGGCCTTAGTGCCAATTTTGATTAATGACAAAGTTCTACTTTTGACGAATTTACTATCTTTTGTAGTCTGAGCATTACTTAAAGGAAGCTCTCCCGCAAGAGCCCACCCCTTATATTTTCCCTCATCCGAACAGTTCCTCTGGTACCTACTTCTCTCTCCCCCGCGCTGGGTGTCTCCAATGCTCTTTTCTGCAAAGGAAATTAGCCCATTGGAGGTTTGGAGGCAACCAGGCTGACCGGGCATTGGCTGAGGCGGGATTAGATTGCTTTCTCCAGGAATTTGGGACAATCCGGGTACTGGTATCTTTCCTCAAGGCAGTTGAGGCCAAGTTCGGGTCGCTAAACCAGTGCTTCGATCTTGCCTCTGATCATATGCGGGAAGCTCTGAATTCTCACCGAACCATTGCCGAGTTGCAGGCCCTTCATGATGACTCTCAGAGTCGCACCACCAAGGAACTAGGTATGGTATGGGGCGAACTAGAGCGGGCGCAAGAAAAACTTAGAACCCTGGAGACCCGCTCCGCCCAGAACCGGCTTCTCTGTGATTTCGAGAAGGAGAACCGGTCCCTTACTCACAGGAATAGGGTCCTCCAGGATGCTTTACTAGTCACCCGGCTATCCTATCACCTGTTGGGTCTCAAGAATGGCCTAGTTGGGGTGTCTCCTCTCACCGACATTCCCGCCGGGGTTCGTAGGACAATGGAACGCATGGAGGCTAACCCGCAGAAGTTTGGCGAGGGAGCTCCTAATCATAAGGCCTATCTGGATGTCGTTGAATGGCATAATAAGATTGCCGCGGGAGAGGCTGAGCCCTATCCCTCTAGCCTTCGCCGAGTCCCTGCCCGGGTGGAGGTGGATGTGGCGTACGAAAGGTACGAGGACATGACCGTATCCATTGACCCGGACGAGGTGGCCCGTCGGATAAGACGCATCCGGGAGATTGCCGACTCTGGAGTCACCACAAAGGGGGTTAAAACCGCCGAGGGTACTCGTATTAGCCGGGAAGAGAAGGGTAAGAGCGCAGCAGTCATGTTTCCTAAGTACAGGTTCGTCACCTCTGCCGGGGTGAGAAGAATGCGCCTGGCGGAGCCGCTTCCAGAGGGATCTGTGGTCGTGCCTATCCCAGAACTGAACGAAGAGGACGCTGCGCAACTGGAAGAGGAGCTTGCGTGGAATCAAGCCCCGGATGCCCGCTTTGCCGAAGATCTCCTGTCTTCTCAATTCTTCGGAGGAGGTTTCCGCCCGGGTAACCCTGAGGGTGCTTCCGGGTCGGGCCCTAAATGGGTTTAAGGACGCGTAGATAAGAAAACCTGTATATAAAATTCTATGTAATTGTTCCTTTGCAATTTGTCCACATGTTCATGCGATGTATAAATTTCTTATGTAATTTAAAGATTGAATAAAATTGCCTTTCGAAAGAACCCTTCTCGTTAACTCTTCCTTACAACACTACATCTCTTGGTCCCCGGGCTTTCGTTCGAGCTCCGGGTCCACTCTAGCGGGGCACCCAAATGGGAGCTACCCATGGGTCCCTTTTTGCAAATCTTCTCTAAACCCGGAACGAGGTCAGACGTTGGGTTATCTCTCCGGGCATATTCATGCGTCCGGAAGGGGTATATTCATGCCTAGCATATTCATGCTTAGCGTATTCACGCTTCCCGGGGGGCATATCCATGCCTGGCATATTCATGCCTAGCATATTCATGCTTAGCGTATTCACGCTTCCCGGGGGGGGGCATATCCATGCCTGGCATATTCATGCCTAGCATATTCATGCTTAGTGTATTCGTGCTTCCCGGGGGGCATATCCATGCCTGGCATATTCATGCCTAGCATATTCATGCTTCAGTAGCTGTGGTACGATGCGGGGCGCTCTACTTCCCGTAAAACCTTCTCAGGTTAGCTACGTTCCACCTTCTGGGGATCTCCTTTCCCTGCTTGTCCCCCAGCACATAGCTCCCTCCCGGGTATGCTTCCTTGATCTTATATGGCCCTTCCCAGTTGGGCGCAAGTTTGCCCTCCGGGGCTTGGTGGCTCTTATCGTTTCTCCTCATTACCCAGTCTCCTGGGATGAAAACTTCTTTCCGCACCCTTCTGTCATGATACCTCTTTACTCGCTCCTTCACCTTGGCTTCCTGAAGTGCCGCATTCTCTCGCTTCTCTTCCAGGAGATCCAAGTCAAGGCGTCGTCCATCGTTTTCTTCTTCCGGGCGCTGGTATTGAGTTCGAGGGCTTGGGATCCCAATCTCTGCGGGTATTACTGCCTCTAACCCGTACACCAAGCCATACGGGGATTCCCCGGTAGCCGAGCTTTCTGTAGTCCTATGGGCCCAAAGAACGCTGGGTAGCTCCCAGATCCAATTTCCCCGCGCGCCTTCCAAGCGGGTTTTTAGTCCCTTGATGATGGTGCGGTTGGTGACCTCTACTTGCCCGTTCGCCTGGGGGTGGTAAACCGACGTCAACTTCTGCTCTATGCCATACTTGACACACCATGATTTGAAAGGATCGTTCTCGAACTGCGCCCCGTTATCTGTGACTATGACCTTCGGGATGCCGAATCGACAGATGATGTTCTTCCAGCAAAACTTGACGCAAGTTAGTCCCCGTATGTTGGTGAGCGGTTCTGCCTCCACCCATTTGCTGAAGTAGTCGATCGCCACAATCAAGTATTTGGCTCCTCCCGGGGCAGTCGGGAATGGTCCGACCAAGTCAATTCCCCATCTGCTGAACGGCCAAGCTCCTGTGACTCCGACTAATTCTTCCCGGGGAACGTGGATTAGTGGGGCAAATGCCTGGCATGCCAAGCACCTCTGTATATGTTCTTCCGCGTCTTTGAACAACGTCGGCCAGTAATACCCCAGCCTTAGGATCTTTCTGGCCACGGTGCGAGCCCCTTGGTGGCTCCCATTAGATCCTTCGTGCACCTCCCGGATGAGGTGTTGGCCTTCCAACCTTTCTACACACTTTAGCAACGGCTGGAGATACCCTCTTTTGTACAGCTCCCCTTCCTGAATCACATACTTAGGCGCCTTCACTCTTAGCTTCCGAGCCTGAGCCTTATCCTCCGGGGTAGTTCCTTCTTCTAGGTACGCCCGCATAGGCGTGATCCAGGACTCTTCCTCGTTCACCAGCATTACTTGATCGCTCTCCTGGTAGCTTCTTCTTCCCAGTACCTCCATGTACAGCTTTTGGTCGGGCTCAGGTTTTAATTCCGAAGAAGCTAACTTGCTTAAAACGTCTGCCTTACTGTTCTGCTCCCGGGGAACTTGAACCAAGTTGAAGGCTTTAAACCCGGCTATCAGAGGTTTTACCGTTTCCAAGTACCTTTGCAGGCTCTTTTCCCGGGCTTCATACTCTCCTTTTACTTGCTGCACCACAATCTGGGAATCACTGTGTGCCGTGAGGGTTTTGATTTCCATCTCCTTTGCCAACCTTAACCCCGCGATCAAGGCTTCATACTCAGCTTCATTGTTGGTTGTTTTGAAAGCGAATTGGACTGCATAGGGATACTCATTCCCCTCCGGGCTGACCAACAATACTCCCGCTCCACTGCCCCCGGAGTGCGCCGATCCATCCACATACAACTTCCAAGTCAGGTCTGTCCCGGCCTTCGTTGTATTCTCCGGAGATTCAGGCATCTCCTGTTCTTCACTGATCCTTGCTTCTGATTCCAACAAGAAGTCCGCTAGGGCCTGGCCCTTGATCGCCCTCCTTGGCTCATACCGGATTTCATATTCTCCCAGCTCTATGGCCCATTTCATCATTCTCCCTGATGCCTCCGGCTTGAACATAACCTGTCTTAGCGGGTAATTGGTAAGGACTACTATGGGGTGGCCCTGGAAGTAGGGTTTAAGCCTCCTTGAAGCATGCACCAGAGCCAGAACCAACTGCTCCAACTCGGTGTACCGGGTTTCTGCCCCCCGAAGTGCCCGGCTAACAAAATAGACTGGGTGCTGCCTTCCCTCCTCTTCTTTGATTAGCACGGCACTTACCGCCTCCCGGGACGCCGCTATGTACAGGAAAAGCTCCTCCCCCGGGAGTGGCTTCTTTAAAGTTGGCAACTGTTGAAGATGCTCTTTCAGGCTTTGAAACGCCTTCTCACATTCCTCGGACCACTCAAACGCCTTGGCCCTCCTGAGTATGTTGAAGAAAGGCAACTGCCTATCTGCCCCCTTTGATAGGAATCGACTGAGAGCCGCGAGAGACCCTGTCAACCGCTGTACTTCTTTCACTGACCTGGGAGAGGTCATCTTAGCTATGGCCTCCACCTTCTCCGGGTTGACATCGATGCCCCGGCTTGACACCATAAACCCCAAGAACTTCCCCGCACCCACTCCAATGGTACTTTTGGAGGGGTTCAGTTTTAGATTGCTCCGCTCTAGCTTTTCGAACATCTCCTCCAGGTCATTCAAGAAAACCCCGTAAGCCTTGCTTTTGACCACCATGTCATCGACATACACCTCCATGTTTCTTCCCACTTGGTCCTTGAATAGTTTGTCCACCATTCTCTGATATGTGGCCCCCGCGTTCTTCAGCCCGAAGGGCATTTTCTTGTAGCAGAAGGTCCCGAAATCGGTGATAAAAGAAGTCTTTGCCTTGTCCACCTCGTCCATCTGCACCTGGTGATAGCCTTTATGTGCATCAAAGAAGGCCAGCACTGAATACCCCGCGATGGCCTCCGCCAGTCGATCCAAGTTCGGGAGAGGATAGCTGTCTTTGGGGCAACATTTATTCAGATCTGTAAAGTCGATACACATGCGCCAGTTTCCATCATGCTTCTTTACTAAGACTGGGTTAGCTATCCATTCCGGGTAAATAATTTCCTCGACCACCCCGGCTCTCTCCAGCTTCTTAACTTCACTCTTTATAAATTCCGCTCTTTCCGGGGCTACAGGTCTTTTCTTCTGCCTGATTGGTTTAGTTGCCGGGCTTATGTTCAGCTTGTGTACCCCCAATTCTGGCAATACTCCTACCATATCCTCCGGGCTCCATGAGAACACTCCTTGGTACCTAGCCAAGAGTTCATTCAGTGCGCCTTTTACTTCTTCCGGGAGATCCTTTCCCACCGTGACCGTCCCTTTGTCTGCCACCTGCATCTCCTCCAACTCTTGGCGGGGAGTTTCTCCGTGTACCGCCCCTACTGCTTTCTTTGCGTCCAAGACCGCCGTCATCATACAACTTCTTGCGACTGCTTGGCTACCCCGCACGACCGCCACACCCTGCGCAGTGGGGAACTTCATCGTCAGCAGATACGGACAACTCGCTGCCCGGGCTTGGGTTAGCCATGGTCTTCCTATGATTACGTTGTACGGTGAGGGTGCATCAATAACCGCAAAGTTGCATGTCACCGAAATCCTCTTGCTCCGGTCCTTCTCATCCACCATGCACACTGCGAGGGGAATAACACCTAGTGGAACTTCGGGTTTACCCGTGAACCCTGACAAGGGAGACGAGGGGGGTTTCAGGTTCTGTCTCCCAATTCCCAACTGATCGAAGCAAGAAGCGAACATGATCTCCACGCTGCTTCCATCGTCCACAAACACCCTTTTGACCAAGAAGCCTTCGATCTCCGCCGTTACCACCATTGGGTCAGAATGGGGTATCTGTGGCGGGGCTGCATCCGCTTCAGAGAAGGTGAGAGCCTCATCGGGGCGAAACCTTTTCCCCTGAATCTCCCCCGGGGGAACATACCGGGTGCGGGCCCGGATAGCGGAAACTGACTGGCATGCTTCTCCAACTTCCCCACTGATCACGTTGATCATCCTGTTGGGTATTGGGGCCGGGTCCACTGCTTGGACCGGTGCAGCGGCTATGGCAGGCCTCCCTGGGGCCCTGTTGCCTTGGTTGCCTTGGTTTCTCCCGTTTCCTCTCCCCGGGTTAGGCCTCCACCTCCTGCGGGGCGGCTCCTGAGGTTGGTCCCGGGGATTCTCCTTTTTTGCCTCCGCTGCCACGCAATCTCTCAGCTGTCCCCGCTCTATCAGTTTTTCTATCTCGTTCCTCAGCATCCTACACCCCTCTGTCGCATGCCCGTAAGACTTGTGGTAGGCGCACCACTTGTCCGCGTTTTCCCTAGACGGGGTCCCATGGATAGGCAACGGATCCGGGAACAGATCCTTGTGAATAGCATGAATCTCCGTTCGGGATTTGCTGAGCGGGGTGAAACTGTCCGCCCTTGCCCGGTTTGCTGTTGCGGGAGCGGGGTCCCTCCTACTTGGGTCTGCCGCTCTCCTTCTTTCTATCTTGTCCGGGAGAAATCCCCCAGATTCTTCCTTTCTCTTTCGCGTGGCATCATTAACCGCGCAGTATAGTTGCACCGCCATTTGCAAGTTGTGAAAGGTTTCCGGGATATTTTCCATCAACTTCTGGAACAACGCCATATCCCTCAAGCCGTTTATAAACCCGCTAATCACCGCCTTCTCCTGCTGCTGCCTGTCGACAACCTTCATGCTATCGTCCATGTACCTTCGATAGTACTCCATTGACCCTTCTGCGGCCTTCTGCCGGGTAGCCAAAAGCTCGGTCAACTGCTTCCATTCCTTCTTTAATCTAGCGTATCTGAACAGCAAGGCCTTAGAAAAATCGTAGTAATCTCTGAGACTTTCTCGAGGCAAGGAATCGAACCATGAAAGACAGTTTCCTCTCAGGTAACAGCCCACCAACTTGCATCTTAATTCCTCCGGGAAGTCCCGTGACACCATCAGGTTCTGGTACGTCCTGACAAACTCTTCCGGGTCTGTCTCTCCATTGTATGTCGGGATTCCCTCCGGGGTCCGAAGGCCCGGCGGCCATGGGTACGCAAGCACTCGAGGTACCCAAGGGGAGGTAGGTTTAGCTCCGTTTCTTCCCACTAGTTTGTCTAGTCGAGCCTCCAAAGAGTTGGGGTCCTGCTGAGCCACCTGATAGCCCCGCATCCTATCGTCCTCCTGATAGTATTTCTCTTGGTAACCATAGTTCATCCCCATTGATCCGTGCATGGGCAAGGAATACTGGATCGGGTTCCCCTGGGTTCCAGGGGCCTGATAACCCAACGACTCCACCGGCATGGCTGGCAGGCCATACCCAACTTGTCCCGCCCCCCAGCTGGAACGCGGGTAATAGGGTGGAGCGTGTGGAACCAAATTCGATTGTTGTCCCGTAGCCATTCCCCCTCCGACCCCAAGACTTGGAGGGAATGAAGGTGGGACGGTGGAAGAGTTCACACGCCCCTGTATCCTTGGCGGCTGAACGACTCCATTCAGGTCGATAACCTCTCTTTGGTACCCCCGAAGAGGTCCTGCCTGGTCTCCCCCAGGCTCCCTCCGCCTACGATTTTCCCGGGTAGAGAGTACCCACTGGCGGTACAACTCCTTGTTGGCTCTCATGAATTCCAACGCCGCCAATTCTTCCGCCTCGGCTAAGGATTGCCCCTCCTCCCGGGCTTCAGGTCCCTGGGTCCGGGGACTGCCTCCCCCGGCGGGCCTTGGTTCTTGCTCCTCCTGGTACTCTCTTTCCGAGTCAGCTTCGTCGGAGGCAGTTTCCACATGGCCATCCTGCGGTACCCCTAGCTCCCGCTGGTGTCTAGCCTCCTCCTGCAACTGCCTCAAGGTCACCTCATCCCCCGGGGGTGGAAGAGAACCACCCCCTGAGGGTGCCGCGTTCTTCTTCGGGCGCCCGCGCCCTCTCCTTGGCGACTCCATCATGCGAAGGTGGAGAAGTCCCACCGGGCGTGCCAATTGATGCTACCAAAATCCGTCCGTCTCCCGGGGGTGGATGCTATCCGGGTCTCCTCCTAGATCAGCCTGCTTTAGTCCTGCAAAACAATCCCCGGGAGGTGTCCCGGGGAAGAAGCTCCGGTGTGATGATGAGATGGGGATAGCGGAGAAGGAAAACGTACGGAAGGTGCTCTCAATATAAAGTAGAGAGATATATGTCACATACCTGGTTCACTGTTTGAGACTAGTATTTATAGCCAAGCTTGCCTGCCTGCCTGAGATAAGGTGCAGGACCACTTCTCCTTTGTCCCTGTTCGTCCTTCTTTCTTGTCCGGACGTGCCCCCTAGCGGGAAAGGCACCGCCCTTTCGGCGTTGGGCCATGGATCCCATTACCGGTCTAGTAGGCCTTTGGGCCGGTAATATCAGGCATGCCAAATGTTATGGTTGTAACTTATACAATTGTGCCCAACTTCAATTGTTTTATAAGGATCTGAACAAAAATGTTTAAAGTAAAGTTTATTGTAGTATATAATATATACAGCCTTTAAAACTGAAAATATTTCTTAACCAAAATCAATAGTACACCAAAACTAAAAAATTAGTGTAACTCAACATAAAGGGGAAAAATACAATGTGAAAATAATTATTTTATACACTTTTATATCATAATTCCTATGTAAATACTTTCTCCTAGTTCAAGATTCCTTGAAGCAACTTGTTGCCTGGTGACTTTCCCCCATAAAACGGGCAAGTCCACCTCAAATGAAACATATTGCGCAACCTAGAGATGCATGACCAAGAATTCAAAACATGTAATATCATCAATGAAACACGCAAAAGATTCACGGATTTAAAAAAAAACTAATTTTTGTAGTTTGAGGAATCCAAAATGCGGATATATGCTCGGTTAAAGAGAGGTTTTCGTTAAGATTTAGAGCCAAATTATGGGTTTCTTAACATAAGAAAACTATTTTACCACTACACCAAGCGCCAGGATAAAGTTCTGCATACATGCACCACAATAATCGATCGGAAAAATTGTCATAAATTATGCTCTATGTGTATATATAACCCCTATTAAAGCAAACAATTAATCCATCACTCATAAAAAACCCAAAAATAATGATCGTAGTCGAAACATGATAAAAACATGATACCAGTTGAATATTCTGCAATATATTAGATGAGTTGTGGAAATCAATCTCTAGCAATTAGATAGCTAGTCTTTACCACACCTTCCATAATGAGGTTGGAGTGTACTCTGTTTATATTGATCGTAACAATGAACAATGTAACAACTTCAATCATATCTATACCTCTTTTACATTGTTAAAAATTTGTATTTTTAAACTTTTTATAATTTAGTTTCTAGTAATTTATCATGATCTTCCGATATAAATTTATTAAAAATACAATTGAAATAAAATAATAAAATATGCTCATTGTATTTTATAGTAAATTACGATTATACTATATCTATCAATTATTTTCATTCTGAAATCCCCTACCACATAAATTACACATTTTATAATTAAAGAAAAGAAAGATGTTATTTTACTTAAATAGAAATGTAATCACCTAAATTATCTAAATTGAGTATAAATGTCAAAAACATTATAATAGTCATAAATATTGCTAGGTGAGAAAATAAAACAATAAAACAAAATTAAACATGATCAATATTTATTTGTTTCCCATCCAGATGATCTTCAAAGAGTAATTCTTCAAAGTTCAACTGATCACAATCCATAACCACATTTGAGCAAAAATGGGAGGGAATTCAAGAAAAAAAGCATAATCTCGAACATTCACCATAGATACACGATGTAGAATTTTTCAGGAGCCCATAATATCCATTTAAAATAATTTGCATTCAATAAAAAAAAACATAATACTTTATTTGCACAAAATGATAAATATAATCATTGATGCAAGTGATAATTAAAACTTATGAAGTTAACTGCGTTTCGTGCTTAACCTTTATCAATCTTCATCAATATCCATGCAACTGATGAACATGGGTTTGAGGAACTAAGCGATCGTGTTAGTTAACAAAGGGAGCAAACAAAGACGCCATCAAGAAAAACCAAAAACTAATATCAGCATCAAAACTAACTTCAAACACAAAGAAGAATGAAACCTTCTAACAACAACATCAAATAATCTCTAAAAAAAAATAGGTTAGCCCAAAAAAAAAATCAAATTAATTAAAACACCTGATTACAAAAACACAAAAAATTACTTTAAAAAAGCACAACAAAATCAGTAAAAAATATTATATGTAATAGTAATGCGTACCTGAGAAATATAATTAAGCAGATAATGAATTAAAAGGGGAAATATTCAACAGCGATGAATCTGTATGTGAAGATGTGAGTAGAAGGATCGATAGTCAGAAAAATCACAAAATAATACAAATATCATAAGCTTGGAGCTCTCACTGTCATGACCATGGTCAGTTGCAATACCTCCTCGACTCTCTTATTCGTGGCCACTACACCACTAATAAGAGCAACGTACCAGATTCGAAGAGAAGAGGCCGCGAAGACGGTTACAGCGTGGATGCATCGCTGCGGAGGCGCAGACACGATCGGATACTGTGGCGAGAGCTTTAAGCTGGGAAGAGGAAAAGGAAAGTCGTCTCCACATGATTAGGTCAACCGATTAGTCGGATTTTTTGTGTGTTTGTCGGTATGTTTGTCGGTATGATCTCAGTCAAATCACGGAGTCTCACAGTGTGAAGTATCGTCGTTTGGGTTTGTGATTCCGTACAGGGAATTGGAGGATGATCATTGGTAGTTTGGTACCTTCTTCCAAAAACCGTCCCTCCAGGTGGTGTGGTGAAAATAGTTTCTGAATTACGGTAGGAACAAATTTGTCGACGGAGTGTATATACAATATAAAACATGAGAACAATATTTTGTATCGTAAATTGTGTATATCGGCAAATAAAATATAAATATATCGGCAAACATAATATACTTACAGTAATTACATTTATAATAAAATATTTGATAACTTGAATAGTTATATATATATATATATATATATATATATATATATATATATATACTCTAAAAATAATGACATACGAAGGTCTACGTATATATTTGAGATCAATCACGTATATATTTTCTTGAAAAACCGTGGAACATATATAGTTATGGAATATATATAATATTATTAATACAATATTAAATTTAGTAGGTCAAATAAGAATGAAATATTGCATATCTCAAATAAGATAATAAAGCAAATTTAAAAGATACCAAAATTAATTTTGTAAGCAAATACGACGTCGTTTATATATTGAAGTGAATAACTTTTCAAGTTCCCAAGTTCCCTTTAGGGATGACATATATGAAAATATAAAATATTTCCTTATAAAAGGCTCTCAATATATAGTTTGCCTGTTGCCAAATGGATTTGAGACATGTTGCGGTCACCTGAATAGTTTTCTTTTCCAAGCCGATTTAGGATTTATTGAGTTGTGGTTACCTGAATAGTTTTCTTTTCCAAGAAGATTTAGGATTTATCGAGGTACTAAGTTATGTGTGTGTATATATAAACATTTACATAATTTTATTTTCCTGTTGATTTATGATATTGTGTTGAAGGGACGTGCAAAATTATTTTCCCATGGCAAATATGATGAAAAGTCTGGCTTTCATTGAAGAACTTCCGGACGAAGTTTTAGAGGATATTCTGAGCATGTTGAAGACGAGAGAGGCAGCAAAAACCTGCATGGCTTCTCGAAGATGGAGGAACCTGTATCTAAGCTTGTTGACATGGAGCAGGAATCTGGATTTAGATTTCACAGACAAGAAACATAAGTTTAAGTACATTCGAGAATCCATGGCATGTGTGTTGAACAAGCACCATGGTGACGTGGATAACATGAGGATCGCTTTCCATTATGACAAGATTAATGACCCTAACCTCGAGTACTGCCTTCGCTGCTCTTTCCAGGAATGGTTTATGCTTGCGTGTGGAAAACGAGTACAGAGTCTTGATTTCCACGTCACATCTTCCGCTCCTTTAGATTTCGGTTCAGTATATTGTGAGCATGATGATCGTATTGATATTTCCAGTTCATCATCTTGGGACAGTCTCAAAACCCTGTCTTTGAAGTCGGTTTTGGTACACGCGAGCGAGGTGATGACACTATTATCCACGTGTCCCAACCTCGAGACACTCTTGTTGGAAAACATACCAACCAGGAGCTTCTGTGCTTTAGACTCTAACCACAAACTGAAGCGGTTGGAGATTCTAAATTGTATGTTATTGGGTGCTATTTACATCAAGTCATCGCCGAATCTTGAATCACTTAAAGTCATCCCACTGACAAGAAAAAATGGCCGCACGTTACAACTGGTAGAAGATTGTCATGCTCCAAAGCTGGAAAACGTTATCCTGGGACGTCCACTTTGTAGGAAATGGATGTTGAGGCTTCAAGAGAATGTCCCTAGCTTGCAGAATCTGCAACTAGATATGGACGTCGAGTGTGCCGATTATCATGATGGTGATCATGATTATTGCTGGAAATATGATGCAACTTTTCCGACGCTCGTAAATGTTAAGCAACTCGAGCTCAGATTCACCTGCACCCGAGAAGATGATCACGACACTCGTCAGATGGACACGGCCATTGGCGTCATACGTGCATGCCCGTCCTTGGAGAAGCTGACACTCAAGTACGAGATCCATGGTGCAGAAACAGATACTGGTGATGATGATGATGCTGTTGTTGAAGATTATGATCTAAATTGTTTCGGTGATAATCGATGTCTCGTATCAGTTCAAGCCTTGGGTTGGTCCGGTATGAAATCTGAGGTTCGATTCATTCGCTATCTCATTCATTCATCCCCTAATCTTCAGGACATGTTACTTGATCCCACGCCTCCCCATCAGGTTGAAACATCATGGTGCGGTGTGTTTGGTCCTGTCGAAAAGTCTAAGAATGAAATCGAATATGCTGTCCGGGTCGGGCAACAACTCACTGATTACCTGCACATGCTAGCTAAGTAGCTAGGATTCATGGTTGTTTAATTTCTAGTCTTCTCTTTTAGAGAAAAAAGCCTGATTCATGGAGTATTTGCTAAAGCTTTAATTTTCTGTTCAATTTGGTATATTTAAAATATATTTTTTCCAGCAGTTCAATTAAATTAAAAACTTACCGATGAACTGAACCGGTTATCATAAGTGCATTGTGGCATCGGTGACATCATCATCATCAATCATCATCCCCATCCCACCGCTGTACTCATCCTGGTTATCGTAAGTGAACTTCTAACTAGCTAGGTTCTGTATATATGCAGTAACGACATCGTAAGTGAATTCATTTGGGAAAAACATGATTTAAAAGCAGTCTTGGCCATAGAAAGCGTTACGATATCGTTATATAAATATATATTACCCTCTAAGCATTCATCTGTTTCTAAGTATTTTTCCATCTCTCGTATATACGCCTAATTCTCAAAACAATTCTCCACATCTCACTAAATATTCTCCAAATCCTTGATCCTCATTCTCGACCCTGCTTACAAATGGACTCATCGATCACCCTCAAATTTCCTACATATCTCCAAACTCTCATCTTTCCCATTGGAAGATGAGTGTTTTTTAATTAGATGGAATGATGGTGTGTGCATGGCATTTTGAATTTGTATAATTCGTTTGTGTTTGATCGATGGGTTAAGTTTTCTCTTTAGGCCAGAAGTGGTTGAGCTCATTCTCTATTATATCATTATAAAATACACCTCAATTTTTATAAATCTTCAAATTAATTTTATGCATCCCAATTTTTATTTTTACAAAATGTGCGACATGAAAAGTTGTCTGCGTAATTTACCTACTCCCTCTGGACCAGCTAGATCTGCACTCTTTAAAGTCAACTTTGTCGGAGCATGTTTGACCGTTAATAACTTTATTTTCATATATTAACCTGGTCTAAAAATTGTATAGTTTAGAAATAGAGCGCATTGTGAATCTAACAATATCTCGTGTGATACTATTATAATACACATACCAATTGAAATTTACGGTCAAACATGCTCCGACAAAATTGACCATAAAGAGTGCAGATCTAGCTGGTACAGAGGGAGTACAAGATTTGCCATCTGCTCTATCTTAAAAATAAGCAATCAAAATGTCGACTTTAATTTCAGCATCGTTGTGATCCAAAATAAGATTAATCAATTCAGCAGCGTTATAATGCCGACCAGTGCAAAAATGTATGATCGTGGCATACGGGAAGTTAGTAACATATTTATTAGTTTACAAAATTTATAAGGGATATTTTAGTCAATTTATATGAAATTGGATCTGTAAATAGGAAATGGTGGAGCCGAATTGCTTGTATTTAGTACGTGGGTTTAATTGTGCAAGTCATTTAAATGCATGTGCATTATAATAATAAAATGCACAAATAAAATAGCCTGCTGATTCATATCGGCTGCCATTATGAGTACTTTCTCGAGTGCTAAACATTCCACCAAAGAGTGATCTTGAACATGCAGAGATCTTCTTGCCTTGAGAAAACACCCCTCCTACCCCACTACAATTATTCCAACGCCCGCGTTTATCATCTAGTATACCCGAGTCAAAGTTAATTTGCTCCATACGTTGGCCTGAGAAGTGACTGAGCCAACAAGGTGTCTGACCTTCGTTTTCTCTATGACAACGGAAATGAGATGTATTGTTCTTTTGCATGCATTCTTCCCCGGTGCTCCCAAGTGCTTCTACTCAAAGATCTGGCGGTTTCGTTGGAACCATATCCCGCCAGATTCCTTCATGGAGTTAAAGTCCCAAATAAGCCTTTTGAAAATATTTGGACTCTTTTATATTATGTTACATAATAATATATTAACTTTTCTAGGAATGTTGATCATTTATTTACAAACCCTAAGTGTCAAATAATGTCTTGTCATGCATTGGCCAACTTTATCCCACTATTATAAATTATCTCGAAATATTAGTGACAATACATTTTTAATAAAAATATTTTAAAGGGAGTGACAATGAAATTATTATAATAAATTGGATACTTAAGTGAGTTTTTCTCTAAAAGTCAAACACTAGAAATGAAACAAGCGTGATTTCTAGCTAATATGCATGTTAAACACAATCAATATTTTTGTACACGAGTCACTAAATCAATATTCCGATTTTATGAGGTTTTTTTGCCACCATACCTTGCACAAATACATTGACTTGGTGTATCGTTGTTGATGTTCATTCACCTCGTTCGTGATTTTAATTCAAAAGAAATGTTGATTTGATTTATACCTTGTAATATTGGATCAACACAATGATTGAACCACGCACAATATAGGACGATACCATCTTCTTCACTTTATAGAACCATCACCCTTTGTTTCTTGTTTGTAATCTTACTCCTGTGCACTTCCATAATTTCGTCACTTTCATCATGAGCAACATTTCCTACAATTAAATTTATGTGAATATGTTCTAAAACCATTCGAATGAAATTGTGTCAGGTAGATTTCATAATTTATAGTTAAAGTCTCTAGCTAAAAGATACTAATTGGTATATGCTAATTTAATTCAAATATTATATTAACATCCACTTATTCAAAAACACTAATTTTAATATGCTAACAAACATAAGAAATTGTAAATGGAATTACAATAATAATATAACAATATTTATAAATTGCACAAATGGCTTACCATGCATATTACATAGTAATAATAGACACAATACACTTAAATATGGGCATATTACACTATCACTACATTATGTGGCTACCACATATGTTTGTCTGTCTTTGTATTATTTAAATGGATTTTTTATTAAAATAAATAATTAAAAATACAATAACAAAAATCTAATATGATAAATGTATAAAATATCTTAAGAAAATGTGAATTAAAGAACGATACTATTATAAATTATGACATGATGACGATCTACAAAATAGACATTGTGTTCTTTGTACGCATAGTTCATATGTTTTCTCCCTTCAATTATCCACCAATGCTGTATGCGGAAGTTAATCCACTGGAATGTATAGCTCCATACAAATTTTATAGTAGGTTCAATTTGTAGGTTATTACACAATCAAGAATTGAGGAATATCTGTTTGTTTCTGTCCAAGATCCAACTAGGTTTTAAATATGGGTGATAATAGTAAGACAAATTTTTCTTGCCTATCATTCTAGCACCTCGGAAACCTTCCCAAAGACCCCCGCTAGTGGAGTCCTCTCACGAGCAAGGTGGATTTCATACTTCGGATTATTGAAAACCATGGCCCTTTATTAAAAAAAACACAAACGGAACATTGCCTTGGGGTTCACGATTTATTTCTTTCTTTCACACTAACCATTAGAGTTGATTGTGGACCATATATATATGGCAATAAAATTTACGTTTCATGTTGTGTTTTGTTTTTTTGACGAAATCATGTTATGTTATAAATAGCTTACTACATTGAGATTTGACTTTAGTTAATCTACGATCCATTTTATTTTGGATTACACAAATCCGTTTCTATAATTATATTGAAATTCATCAAATGCTCAATTTCAAAGCATGATATTTTTCTATACTTGTTTTTTATAGTTGAACGTGGACACAAATTTCTACGAAAAATCACATTTTATGTTATGTTTTAAATAAGTTTCTACGTTTAGCTTTGACCATATGTAGTTTGTATTATTGCCAGAATCTTTTCAATAATAATTTACTAAATCTACAAATAAACATTGTTTAAACGTGTTCATTATTTCATTTGGAATACTCAGATCTTATTGCCATATATAGTAACTCTATATAACAAAACTCTGGTATAAAAACATACAAGAGGCCGGATTGTTATTTTCAGTTTCAAAATCAAGAAAAAAAATGATGGGTTTGAACTTGAACATCGCGATCGGCGATGTTGATGAGCAGCCGGAAACAATGGAAGATCAGGAGCGAGACGGCATCTTTCCTGTAGAACACATCCACAAAAAGAAACACGAAAAGGTATATGTTTTCAAAAAAGATTAATTGTCAATTTCTTAATTTTCTGAAAATTTTCTTTAATTCTGTAACTAATATGTATTCTTTTTGCCTATTGATGCAAAACAAAAATAACAAGGTGAAGTGCTGTACCAAGTCAAGTGTTCAGTTTGATAAACTGAACTGAACTGTTGAACTGAACTCAATTCCTCGTTGTTGCTGGCCAAAACTCAGCAACAACGAGGAATTGAAAAACGAATAGCAACACACCTTCATCAAGGAGATCTGAAGAATTGTAGGTCACATAGAGAATCTTGGGGTAAGGGGTCTTGCACGAGCTTTTGCGAGAAGCTCTGTTTTCTTCCGCTTGGTTGCTCCGGCCACATTATAACATTCATTTTTGTATTTGGCCATCAATTTGTTGAAAACAGCAAGCTGATCTGCTCTAGAGATGTACTAAACACCTTCATTTTCCTCGACAATATAATTTTCCATCATATCCCTTGTACTGTTGAATCTTCATTTGGAGCTCCGGAAATTTATGGACATTAGGAGTAGCCCGTTGTGCCATCTTTTCCCTACTGTTGATGGCTGCCTCCAATCATACATCACAGGTGAGGCACCTTAACACATCGGCATTTCTTGGCAAATATGGCGACGTCAACAATTCTCACATACCCTATTTTTGTAGTGTGTTACAGTGCGACTGTGTATTAAGTAGGGGGTGGCAGAGAGTGAGGAGAGAACCTCCTGGAAAAACATGAATCACAACAATCTAATCCAACGACTGGCCCCTCTTTGACCATGGTTTTTTTTTTTGAAATCAAATTGACCACGGTTCATGACCCCACTTGGATACACATGCCTTTTTCTTTTAGAAAGGAGTTACGATTTTTATTATATATAGTTCAACGACACAATTAAAAATTGATTATTTGTTGGAAATAATTGTCACGTCGTTTCCTTAACGACATAAACCGGTAAGATTTGATTAATGATATTTGGGTTGATATCCTAATGATATTTCTGACCATTTGCCTTCCATTTTCCAGCATGCCTTATTCTTTGTGGATTTAACACCTTTAGATCTCAATGGATATTGCGTTGTACCTTGATAATCGCTTGCCCACGCGGAACGCTGTCACCTTGTTCTATTTTGGTATTGTACTATAGATTTTGGATTACCACTACACATAGTAAGACAATGAAAGATGGCACAATGGAACTAGAGTGTACACATTCATGGCTCACTCCTTATGTCAATTGGCAACTACCATTTCCTTTTCCATGAACGTGGAGTCTGGCTTCATCTTCATATACCACATAATATTCGATGTTATGAGGTTTTTTGCCACCATACCTTGTACAAACACATTGACTTGGTGGATAGTTGTTGATGTTCATTCACCTCGTTCGTGATTTTAATTCAAAAGAAATGTTGTTTTGATTTATACCTTGTAATATTGGATCAACAGAATGATTGAACCACACACAATATAGGACGATACCATCTTCTTCACTTTATAGAACCATCACCCTTTGTTTCTTGTTTGTACTGTTACTCCCGTGCACTTCCATAATTTCGTCACTTTCATCATGAGCAACATTTCCTACAATTAAATTTTATTCTACGTATGTAAAACATAATATCAACATGCTCTTTATAAGAATATGTTCTAAAATCATTCGGATGAAATTGTGTCATGTAGATTTCATAATTTATAGTTAAAGTGTCTAGCTAAAAGATACTAATTGGCATATGCTAATTTAATTTAAATATTTTATTAACATACACTTATTCCAAAACACTAATTCTAATATGCTAACAAACATAAGAAATTGTAAATGGAATTACAATAATAATATAAAAATATTTATAAATTGCACAAATGGCTTACCATGCATATTACATAGTAATTATAGACGCAATACACTTAAATATGGGTATATTACACTATCACTACATAAATTTTTTTTTTTTTTTTGAAAGAACTTGCAAATATATTAAATACAACCAAACGTATTACATCTCCAAGAGTGTGCTGCACAATGCTCATGCTGCACTATATCTCTTGGAACCTTGACACAACAGATTAAAACAAAAGAACTTAACAAACATCTGATATCTTGTAATATCGCCCGCACATCCCACGAATCAGAACTTTGATCCATAATCATCTGCTGCAGAAGCTTTGAATCTGTACGGACACAAACTTTATGTAATCCCAACTCCAAAACCTGCTGCAGCCCCTTAAGACATGCATTTGCCTCTGCTTGAAGCGCTGATGATGCTTGAAAGTGGATCACTGAACTTGCCCTGCAAATTCCAGTATCGTTTTCCACTATTGACCATGCAGCCGAAGCATGGATACTACGCCTCCAAAAAGCCCCATCTATTATTAAAACATGAAAACTCCCCAGCCTTGATGATGATGATCTTGTGACTGTAAACCCACTGCTACATCTTGAATATGATCCCGGCTGGAAATCACATCCTCTTCTGAGCCATTAATTCTTGTAGAATGATAGTGCCACTCAGCCTGTGCCATCTGAGCAACTCTCATAGGATCCAACTGCCTAGCTTCAAATACTCTTTGATTCCTTGCCTTCCAAACTTCCCACAGAATGTGACAAGTAAGTTCTCTTGCTTGATCATCTGGAGCTGCCTTCCACCATTTCCAAAACCAGTCTTTAAAAGGAATAATTGAACCAGTATTAAAATCAAATCCTAATGATGAGGCTCTCCAAACTCTCTTTGAATGCTCACAGGTAATCAACATATGATCCACATCCTCAATAATTTCTTGATGACATCTCCCACAATATTGCTCCACCCTCAATCCTCTTTTTTGTAAATTTTCCCCATATGGTAAAGCATCATTCAGAGCCCTCCAGATAAAGATAAGAATCTTCTCAGGAACCTTCAATTTCCAAAGATGCCTCCAGCAAGCAGATTCAGCTATTGAAGATGATGGCATATCCTCCAAATTATTGTCCTGACACCTGTAGCCTGTTTTAACTGAGTATTGGCCATCTATTGTGTAAAGCCAAATGATCTTGTCATCCATCTCACCATATTGTGGAATATGAATCCTAAAAATCTTCTGGCACTCTGACTCAGGAAAAACTGACCTAAGCAAAGCCACATTCCATTTCTTATTAACACCAATAAAACTGGCCACCAAAGGAACCTGTGATGACTGAGGAATCTCAAGTTGTTGCTGGTCCTGAAACCAAGAGTCTGTAATCCTAATCCTCTGTCCATTACCCACCATCCACCTTATTTTCCTTTTCAAGAAATCCCTTCCCCATGAAATACTCTTCCACCCCCATGAATCAGATGACTTCTGCTGCACACTCAGGAAGTCCTGATACTTACAATATTTTTGTTTAAGCACCGTTGTAAGCAATGTATCTTTCTCTTGCATAATATTCCAAGCATGCTTGGCCAGAAGGGCCTGATTCATTTGGGATGATGATCTAAGTCCCAGACCACCTTTGTCCTTAGACAGACACATTCTCCTCCAAGACATCCAATGCATGCCTTTGCCTTCCAGATCTCCTTTCCAAATAAACCTTACAGTTATCCTATCCACCTGATCCATTATCTTCTTTGGAATCCTAAAAATTCCCATTGGATATATAGGTAATGAGGAGAAGACATGCTTTTCCAAAGTAATCCTCCAGCTAAAGACATAAATCTGTTTTTCCAAGAGTCAAACTTATTTCTCAACCTTGTTATGATTTCCTTATACATGTCACACTTGGAAGCTGTAAAATTGATATTCATTCCCAGATATTTCTCCCCTATTCTTGATTGTGAATATTAAGTGTAGACCTGAGATAGGACTCCATATCTGTTGTGGTATTTGGACTCACCAAAATGCCTGATTTTGCAAAGTTTATCCTTTGCCCTAATACCTTGTAAATAAATCAATACATCTTGCAAACTGCTGTATTGACTGAATGTTACATTCCAAGAAAATGAGACAGTTATCAGCATACATTAGATGTGCCACTCTCTGAATTCCCCTTCCTGGACTAAATCCACATTTAACATGATTATATAATGAATACTCAATCACTGATGACAAGTATTGCTGTGAAATGATGAACAGTAGTGGAGAAAGAGGGAAACCCTGCCTCAAACCTCTGACAGGTTGGAAAAATTCTGAATTCTCTCCATTAACCCTCAGAGTCATTGTAACAGTTGTGACACACTGATGTATAAGCTGAATCCAATGCTGAGGAAACCCAATGCAACTCAGAGCACTGAATAAAAAAGACCATGAAACCCTATCATAGGCCTTACTCATATCCAACTTTATTGATGCCACTCCCTGCCTTCCATTTTTCTTTTTCAAAGCATGCAACATCTCCTGTGCAAGTATGACATTCTCCCCTATATTCCTATCCCTTACAAAACCAGACTGTGCCTTATCAATGACATGGTTAATAACCTTTGCCAACCTCATAGCTAAAACCTTGGCTATTATTTTGTACTTGACATTACACAGTGAAATAGGCCTAAAATCCTCTGGCCTATTAGCCAACTTCTTCTTAGGGATAAGAATAATGACTGTCTGATTCCAATCTAATGGCATTGCAGCACCATTGAGTACTTGTAAAATACTACTTTCCACTTCCTCACCTATCTGAGCCCAATGTGTCTTATAAAAACCTGCTGGAAGACCATCCAGGCCTGGTGCTTTCCATGACTTCATACTCTGTAATGCCATTTTTACATCCTCCTTCTGAAATGAGATTTGCAAGATCTGAACCTGTTCCGTGGTTAATACCTTATCATTCAGCTCCATAAACTGTCTCATGCTTAACTCAGGAGCAGGTTGCACTGGATAATATGCTGAATGAACATACACCTGCTTAAAATGCAACAACAAAATATCCCTTGTAGCTTCTTTAGACCTTTTAAATTCACCCCTTGGATCCTGCAACTCATTTATCTGATTCAATGCTTGTCTTCTTGTTGCCCACCTATGAAAAAATTCTGTGTTTCTGTCACCAAACTTTCCCCAATTTGTTTTAGCTCTTTGCTTCCAATAATCAGCCTGATAGTCCAGGAGCTGTTGAAGAGCTAATTGACAATTCTTCTCCTGTTCCTGTATTAATCCTGTCCTACTCATGGCTTGCAAACCCTCCAGCTGCTAAATAAGCTCCTTAATCTTTCTATCCAACTGACCATAACTCTTCCTACTCCAATTGGCTAGATGCCTTAGCACACAATCCAATCTCTTTGACAATGATTTTAAAATTTCCAAATTTGATTGTGATCCATATTGCTTCCAAACTTTAGATATGATCTGATTAGGAGCTGGATTTCCTTTCCAAAAAGACTCATACTTATTCCACCTAGTTATTTTAGGGGTTTGCTACATGCAGGACCATTTTTCTCATGCAGGCCTGGTTTTTTACCAAAATGCCCCTTTTATTGTGAAGGCAAAAAAAGCTACTCAAAATGCAAGGGTACACTTGGGGTATTATGGTAAAAAATCGGTCCTGCATTAGAAAATCGGTCCTGCATATAGCAATTGGGTTATTTTAACATATCTAGGCTCCAGCTCCAATAAGAAAGGACTATGATCTGACTGTATGATAGGAAAATTATGAACCTTAGCATTTGGAAAATGATGAAACCAAGTTTTATTTCCAAACGCCCTATCTAGTCTTTCCAAAATAACATGTGGCAGAGGTCTATTATTAGTCCAAGTAAACCAAATACCAGTGTTTCTAACCTCCTTAAAACAAGCATCTTCCAATAATTGAATCAAACATTCAGTCTGCGGAGTAGGCTTAAAACCATTACCACCAAACTTATCTTCAGCAGACAAAACCTGATTAAAATCACCTAATAACACCACAGGATACTCCCAAGAAGGCATCACAGCCCTTAATTGATTTCAAACATTCACCCTACTTACTATTACAGGGCTCCCATAAACAAAAATCTGATACCAGATAAGGTTCAAACTACCTTTACATTTAGTAATAATATAATTCCTACTACTAGCCACAACTTCTAGAGCTACAGAAGAAGTCCAAAATAAAGACATACCCCCTGCTAGTCCAGTTGCTTCCTGATGCCAACCATTCCAGAATTTTGATGTCTGTTGCCACTTCTTCATGTCATCCACTGCTGCTTTGGTTTCTAACAGGCACAAAATCTGGGGATTAACTTCCTTCAACAACCTTCCTAGCATCTGCTTTGTAGGAGCATTTTTAATGCCCCTACAATTCCACACTAATGTCGTCATGGCGCTTTCTGCAGTTGTTTTGGGACAACTGCCTGGAAACCCTCAGTAGTGGTATTACTAACTTCTGCAGCATACTTCTCCCTTCTGGTGTACCTCTTGATCTGTGGCTGAATTGCCTCATGAAGTATCCTCCTCTTCTTTAATCTTGGCTCATCTGTGAAAACCTTCAGAGCTAACAAAATATTCACTGCCTCTATTTCAGAATCATCATCCTCCTGCCTTGATCTCTTCACACCTCTGCCTTTATCAGGATCATTTTTATTCTCTACCCCCTTTCCTTTATCTTGAATGCCTAATGCTGTTTTAACTTCTGACTGATACTTCCTCACAGAATTTTGCTGTAATCCCTCAGCTATCCTGACATTTTCTAACTTTTTAAGCCTTTGTTCCTCTCTTTGCTTTGCCCTTACCTCCCTTGCTTTACTTAGTGCCAGCAACTGCTTTTCTGTTTTAGGCTTCCTCACCTTAGTAACAGTAGTCTTCTTGACCTTTAATTTTTGCAAGTGCCTAGAAGTGGAGGCATCCTTACCCACCTGTTCATTAACATGATCAGCTCGGACATTCACATTACTCAATAAACCATTATGACTCTGTTGCAGCGACTTCTTCATGCATTGCTTTTGTCCACCACCTTCATTCTGACTTTCTCCCTCCAGAAATAGATTCAGAGCATTTTGTGCCAAACCATAAATCTCAGAAGTCACCTGTCCTGTTATGTCCAGAGTAGTTGCAGTTACACCCCCATATAATCCATCCTGCACTATATCAAACTGGCCCTCCAATACAACTGTACCTCCATCCAGTCTTCCTGTTAATATGTCATTATCCAGCTCCATTAAGTCTTTTCCCTGCCTCTGAATAGCTGTCACCTTCATCTGCATATCATTGTCCTGATGATTTCCAGAAGTTCTGAAGGAAGTATCTCCCATCTGATTCCCATCCTTATGTCCTGTCCAAGACTGACTGAGCTTCAAATCAGTGTTAACCATCTGCACCTCATCCTCTTCCTGGGGATTATGAAATCCATTTTCTAAAACTCCATCAGGAAATTCTGGAACATTTGGTGGAGGCACCACTTCAGGAACCACAGAGTGAGTTGGAGCCTCTCCCTCATAAAATTCCTCATTATTATTACCTCCATTAGGTCCTTGATTCCCTGGATCATTATCCCCATGTCCTTCTCCCATATCCATCTCATGCACCATAGGGGAAGCAACATAATTATCAGTATCCACATCATACCAAAATCCATCCTTTATGGTCTCCTCATTGACATTCTGATAAAAGGCCCCCTGATACTCCATGAAATCAGCTGGAAATGTGGTGTTCCTTCTATAAGGCCTATGTCCATGAGCTCTTATGGATGTAGGATATAACTCCTTAGTGGGGTCATACAGGATGTTTGTACCAAACCTATCATTATGCTCAGTGAACTTCTGCTGCAGAAACTGCACTAATTCCATGTTATTCTGAAGAGGACATCTAGTGATAGGATGACCTATCCTACCACACCTTTTGCAAAATTTATGAACTTTTTCATATCTGCATATGATCCAATACATGTTCCCATCTAGCATATCACCATAAAACCCAGGGATTAATGGATTCTCTGGATCTACCCATATCTTAGCCCTAGCATACCTTATATCCACACCCGGATGATCATGAATATGCACTTGCTCTACCTCCCCTACATGCTTAGCTAATTTCTCCCCTGCAGCAGTGGTAAAACATGCAGAAGATAACCCATGCAACCTTACCATAATTAAAACTTTAGACACCCTAACTCTACTCAGTGGAATTAATGGGTCATACCTTCTTACTGCAAAGAACCCTCCCTGGATAGCATAAGGAGAGTTATGTATAGCAGCCATCTGAGCCTGCTTGGACTGCAATTTGATGACGAAGAACTTCCCATGCCACCTATGAACTATGACTTCAGCTCCCCAATGTGCTGTGAGATAACTCTAAATCCTTTCCTTACGAAAATTTCTATCATCAAACCAATATCTCAAAACACAGTTCTCATCATCCTGTATAGCCTCATTCAGATCTGCCATGGTTAACGTAACCACTCCACCGAGCCTCTGATGCCTGAAAAAATTATTGAAGAATGAATCAGTTGCATCCTCCTCCCTACGTTCTTCCAAAAACTCCGAGCCCCAAACACCTTACTCTCCGATGATGAACCCACTACATAATATGGATCTGCCGCATTATGTCGCTACTACATAATATGGATCTGCATCATTATGTCGCTACCACATATGTTTGTTTGTCTTTGTATTATTTAAATGAATTTTTTATTAAAATAAATAATTAAAAATACAATAGCGAAAATCTAATATGATAAATGTATAAACTATCTTAAGAAAATGTGAATTAAACATGATAGAGCTGCTAGATACCCTCTCTGGGCTGAATTATCTCTTCACTGTAATGATCCAATTATGTTAATTGGGGATTTCAACTGTATCAAAGAGCCTAGTGAATATCTAGGCCAATCATCCCCTAACTTAAATTGCATGATAGACTTTAATGTATTTATAGAGAATAATGATCTAATTGAGCTTCTAACATCTGGTAATCATTTTACTTGGAGTGGTGTTAGAAATGGAAATGTTTGGGAAAGACTAGATAGAGGACTTTCAAATGAAGCTTTCTTAAACCTTTTTCCAAACACTTGTATCAGAGTTAAAGCTAGACACTCTTCAGATCATTCTCCTCTACTTGTATCAATAGCTAACCTGAACTACTCTTCTGGCCCTAAATCATTTAGGTTTCAAAACTGTTGGATAACACATCAAAATTTTATGCAAACAGTTTCCGATAATTGGAACTTAATTTGTGAAGGGCAGGGCATGTTAAAGTTCTCCATTAAATTGCGAAGACTTAAAATTGCCTTAAAAGAATGGAATAAGTTAGTATTTGGTAATATTAATGATGCAGTCCAATTAGCTGATGAAAAGGTACTTGAAAAAGAACTAGAACATCAGCAGCATAATAATTCTCAAACTAGAATGGACTTGCATCAGGCACAGGCTGAACTGACACTAGCATTGAATAGGAAAGAAATTTTTTGGAAACAAAAAGCTAGAATTAAATGGCTAGCTGAAGGTGATTCAAACACCAAATTTTTCCATGCATCTGTAAAATCCAAACATGCTAGACAGGCCATTACTGAGATTAAGAACTCTAATGATCAATGGATTAAACATCCAGATGAAATTGGTAATGAAGCTGTGTCTTTTTTTACTAATCTTCTGAGTGCAGAGAATACAGATATAGATGGTTCAGCAGCTCGAGAAATGCTACATGACATACCCAAGCTGATAACAGATCAGACAAATGAAGCCTTGATGAAAACCATTTCCATGGAGAGTCTGAAGGAAATAGTCTGTAGTATGGATGGAGATGCATCTCCTGGACCTGATGGCTTTCCAGGTAAGTTCTATACAACATGCTGGGATATAATAGTTTCAGATTTGTTATGTGCTGTGAATGATTTTTTGTCTGGAGTACCAATACCTAGGGCCATTGCATCTGCATTCATAGTTTTAATCCCAAAGAGGTCTGTAAATACAAGTTTTAATGATTATAGACCAATTAGTCTTTCAAATTTTATAAATAATTTTTTTTCTAAGGTCTATACAGAGAGATTAAAGCCCATAATGCCATTGCTAATATCCCCTGAACAATCAGCATTTGTACAGGAGAGAGAATTAGCAGATAATGTTTTACTCATGCAAGAGATGGTCAAGTTGATAAATAATAAAACTGGAGGTCCTAATTTGTGCATAAAGTTAGATATGATGAAAGCATTTGATAGAGTATCTTGGCCTTTTTTAAACTCACTGCTTTTAAAATTAGGATTTCATGGTAGAATTGTAAAAATCATTATGGGCAATATGGCCGCAGCAAGTTTCTCCATCCTTGTCAATGGGAAGCCTTTTGGATTCTTTAAAACATCCAGGGGATTAAAACAAGGGGATCCTCTATCCCCGTACCTTTTTATCCTACTAACTGAAGTGTTTACGAGAAACCTGAGGAATCTTTTTGAAAAGTCAAGTATTGGATACTATAAACTGCCAAATTCAGTGTATAATGTGACACATCTTAGTTTTGCTGATGACACCGTAGTTTTTTTAAAAGCAAATAGGTCTAGTTTAAATAATCTTAAAGATTTTCTAGGGAGATATGAAGCATCTACTGGTCAAAAAATAAATTTCCAAAAATCTTCCTTTTACCTTTCAAAACATGCATCTTCAGCACATAGAGTCATGGTCCAGAGTATTACATCAGTGTCTCCAGGAACATTCCCATTTCAGTACCTTGGATGCCCCATTTTTGTTGGTAGAATTAAGCATAACTATTTCCAAACTATTTTTGAGAAAATGACATCTAGACTTTTACTCTGGCAGAATAAGTGGTTAAATCAAGCAGGAAGATTAGTCTTGATAAAACATGTATTATCATCTATACCCTTGCATATTCTAGCTGTATCTAAACCTACTAAAGGGGTGGTAGATAAAATACATGTCCTTTTTGCAAAAAAATTTTGGGGAACATCAGATTTCGGACAAAAAAAATGGAGATCTTGGTCAAACTTATGCTTCCCAGAGTGTGAAAATGGCTTAAATACCAAGGATCTTCATATAATAATTGATAGTTTCTCACTTAAATTATGGTGGAAGATGCAAAAAGGTAATAGTCTTTGGTCTGATTTTATGTGGGGGTTACCCAACTATCTTAAAAACTCAAAGACTTGGAAAAGGATTAAAGAAATACACCATTTAGCCTCAGAAAATACCAAACTCCAAGTTGGAGATGGAAGAGTATCTTTTTGGAACTCAAATTGGCTAACTGATTATCCCTTAGCTGATATATGGAATGAATTTCATGATATGCCATTTCCTGACCTTACCATTGCTGAATTCATTTTTAATCTGGAAACATATGTGCATACCTTACAATTAGGTCTGGATAGGGAATGTATTGCTTTGTTATCAAAAGACTTCTCTCTGTTTGAATCTTACCCAGACACATTAATTTGGAAACCAGAGAGGAATGGTCATTTTACACTGTCTTCAGCATATACATTACTTAGACCTAGGAAAGATGATATTCCATCCTTTCAACATCTATGGTCAAAGTATCTCCCAAGAAAATTTACTATATTTAGCTGGAGATTATTAAACAGGCTGATTCCTTTACCTGATGTATTAGAAGATTTTAAATTCCACTTACCTTCTATGTGCCCATTCTGTAAAAGTAATAATGAAGACATACATCACTGTTTTAATAATTGTGATAAAGTGCTAATATTCTGGAAATACTTAAATCAGTGGTTTGATCTTCAAAATATTACTTTTCATAACTTATGGGACAGATTCTTTTATTACTGGAATGTGGAATTTAAAGCTAAAACACATTAATTGTTCGCTTTCTCTCTCTAAGCCACAAAAGCTCTCGCTTCTCTCTAAAACTCAGTGACTGAAACTCACGCGCCCCCCTTTTTCAGATTCAATAGTTCCATAACGGCTTTTTTCTGACAAAAGCAAACCGTAAACGGATCCCTTACAGTGTTCTCTGCTCCGCCCATGGCGGAGCCACCGATTCAACCACCGCAGGATCCACCTCCCAATCCTTTTCTCGCCGCACTTCTAAACAGACCACAACCACTATACTCATCTCTGCCCAACACTCCGAATATTAAGCCGATCAACGAATTCAAAGGCAAAATTGCCTGTCTATTCTCGCCGGAAGATGTCAAAGAGATGTCAGTACCGTATCAAAATGCCTTAATTGGTAAGTTTGAAAAAGGTAGACCATCGATGGACCGAATTGAAGCTTCAATGAAATCAATTGGATTCATCGGAAAGTACCAACTCGGAGCTCTCGATCACAGACATATCCTGCTTCATTTCATCTCAAAGGAAGATTTTCAGCGCTGCTGGATGAAGGCGCTGTGGAATATCAGTGGATTCCCGATGAGGGTGCTGAGATGGACACCGGATTTCTCTCCCAGAAGAGAATCTTCCATAGTTCCGGTATGGGTCACCATCAGAAACCCGCCGGTTTACTACTACAATCAGTCAGGGATTAGGTATGTGGGTAACAATATAGGCACCTTCATCAAGATGGATGCTGCAACTCAGTCCCTTTCCAGACCTTCTGCGCTCAAGATATGTGTAGAGGTAGACCTCCAAACCAATCTATCTCCAAACATTATTTTAGGTCAGCCTGGTGATAATGATGTATATGACATTGAATATGAGGACCTTCCATCATATTGCTGTTATTGTAAAAGGCTAGGACATACACCACTTGAATGTAAGGTTTCCCAGCCAGGAAATAATGACAAACTGCCTAGTTCTGAGCTGTTTGAAAAGCCTATTGCTGATGATAGTGAAGCCAAGAAAACAGCTCATACTAATAGAGCTATCCTAGCTGTGAACAAGCCTACTCCTCCTAGGGGTAACAAACAGAAACATCATCCTCCCCATAGGATCCAGCTTGTTCAGACAACCTGGAAACAAAAAGAGAAACAGACTGTCACCAGGAAATCATCCCAAGCTGTCATCACCTCATATTTCCAAAAATGTACAACAAACCCTGCCACCAATCCCTCTCTATATACCTCTACACTTCAGAACTCATATGCCCCTGCAGATATCCCAAAGACTCATCAAGAAATCCCATCTGCCTCAGCAACCAAGCAACAGCCCCTATCAGTTTGTAATAACTCACCACTACATTTGGGAAAGGAAATAGAGAGTCAGGTTGCTAGAGAGCCCATGGTGCAGAATGAATATTTCATTACAAAAAGATCCAGGAAAAGAAGAGAATTCTCAAAGCAGGCAAAAGATGATTCAGCAAGCTTTTCAGGTATGGACATCCAACTCTCTGAGCATAATGTTATCACTGATAATTTGTTCATTGTCCCCCCAGAAAGAATAAACAGGTTTGATCCCCTCATTGAAGAAGTCTCTGAATTGGAAACTGATGAGGAAGATAACAATTCTTCAATCCCCAACACCACATCTCACTCAGATACTTATGTATCTGCCTCTGATGATGAAGAGCACCCTCAACCTGCTCAGGTAAGCACAGCACAGGTAAGTGACCCTCAACAAGCTCAGAAAAAAGGGACCACATTTTTTACACAATTAAACCAAAAAATGTCAGGTTCTCTTTCAAAAAGCAAAACATTTAGTGAAGTATGACTAGTACAACCTCTCAAGTTAAAACACTAGTTTGGAACATTAGAGGAATGGACACTTCTATGTTGAGACTAGAAAGAATGATACTTGAACATAGGTTTGAACTAATATGCCTCATTGAACCCCAACATAAAAACATTGAATGCCAAGCTTACATGAAACTAATTCACTTTTCAAATTTTCTGCATGCTGTTAATGGTCAAATATGGCTTTTCTGGAAAGATAACTTGACTGTTGATCTGCTTCTTGACCATAAACAATTTCTTTATGTACATATACAGAGTCATAAGCTAAGCTGTCCTATGAATGCATATTTCATTTATGGCCTTAGGAGTAGAAATGGTAGAAAACAGATGTGGAAGGACCTGAAAAATCTACCAAGTACAAATTCATTGTATATTGGGGATTTTAATGCAATTAAATCTGTAAATGAATATAAGGGATCCTTTGCCCCTAATATTGGTAGTATTAAAGATTTCAGCAAGTTCATAGATAATATGGCATTAGAGCACATTAATACATCTGGAAACACTTTCACTTGGACTAATGGAAGAATTATAAATCCAACTATTCAGAGATTAGACAGAGGTCTATGCTCTAGTAGTTGGAAATCTAATTTTCCATCTTCATCCATCCAGATTTTTAATAAAGACTCATCTGACCACTGCCCTATGTTTTTATTGATAGGTAGTACCTGTCTCTCAAAGCCAAGGCCATTCAGATTTCTAAATACATGGCTGAAAAGGGATGAGCTTCTCCCCCTTATTGAAGATAATTGGAACTTTCCAATTCAGGTAAATGGTGAATCACAAGGACAAGGTATGCTTACTTTTTTCCTCAAACTACAAAGGTTAAAAAAGTTTCTCAAAAATTGGAATAGAACTGTTTTTGGTGATATACATGATAATGTCAAACTGGCTGAAGAAAACCTTAGAGTCCAGGAAATCAATTATGAGACTAGTCGTGCTGAATCAGATTTAATTGAATTCAAAAAATGTAAAGCACAACTACTCAGAGCTCTTAAAGAACAAAAACATTTCTGGAAATCAAAGGCCAAAGTTAAATGGTTGAAAGAGGGTGATGACAACACTCAGTTTTTCCATAACACTGTTAAGGAAAAAAGGAGTAGATTAACTATCACAAAAATTCAATCTTCTTCAGGTGTTTGGCTAGATGAACCACAAGATATAGAAGTAGAGGCCATATCTTTTTATCATAATCTTCTGTCCTCTTCTCATCATCCTGAACATGCCCTTTTCTACTCACACTTTCTGAGTCAAATCCCAACTGTGTTAAACTCTGAACAAAATTTGCAGTTACTTAAACCAGTTGAAATTGATGAGCTGAAGAGTATTGTTTTTAATTTAAATAAAAATAATACTCCAGGCCCTGATGGCTTCACTGCAAAATTTTACATTAAAACTTGGGATTTTATTGCAAATGATCTGTTAAATGCATGTAATGATTTTATGTCTGGTTCTGATATGCCAAGAGGTATTGATAATACATGGATTACACTGATTCCCAAAAAAGATACACCTGTATCTTTTAGTGATTTTAGACCAATAAGCCTTTCAAATGTGCTTAATAAGATATTTTCAAAGATACTGATGGAAAGAATTAAGCCTTTTATGCCTCACCTAATCTCTCCCAATCAGACTGCATTTATGCAAGATAGGGACATTTCTGATAATGTATTATATCTTAAAGAAATGGTTAGGCATTTAAATAGAAAGGATAGAATTCCCAACTGTCTTCTAAAACTTGATCTTATGAAGGTTTTTGATAGAGTCAGTTGGCCTTTCCTCAACAGCATTCTACTTAAATTTGGCTTTCATGGCAAATTTGTTAAGTGCATAATGAGGAACCTTTCTCAAGCTTGGTTCTCAGTTCTTATAAATGGCAGTCCTGTAGGTTTTTTCAAGTCTACTAGAGGCATTAAGCAAGGAGACCCCCTCTCCCCTTTTCTTTTCAATCTGTTCTCTGAATCTTTTTCAAGAAGTCTAGCTTTTGTGTTCAGAGTGGGGAAGTTGCAATATTATGATGTTCCAGGAAATCTATCACCAGTGTCTCACCTTTCATATGCTGATGACACAGTGATTTTTTTCAAAGCTAGCAAACAAAACCTTGTCTTGTTAAAAGCTTTTCTGATTAAATTTGAAGAAGTCACTGGTCAGAAAATTAATTTTGACAAAAGTGATTTCTTTGTGAGCAAACATGCAACTCTTCATAGAGTTAATCAGATCAAAGCTATTCTGGAAATGAGGAAAGGATCTTTTCCATTCAAGTATCTTGGATGCCCAATTTTTACTGGAAAAACTCTAAATATTCATTTTCAACCAGTTTTAGAAATGATAGATAAGAGGCTACATAACTGGAAAAATGTATGGTTGTCTAATGGTGGAAAACTTACACTTATCCAGTCTGTTTTGTACTCTCTTCCACAACACATTTGGACAGTCATGGTTCCTACCTCCTCTACAATTAAACTGATAGAAAAGAGATTTTCTAAGTTCTTTTGGGGTACGACTGGGCTAAAAGCCAAAAAAACATGGAGAAAGTGGAGTAAACTATGCAACTCAACTCAACAGAATGGGCTTGGATGCAGAAGTATTTCTGCCATTATCCTTGCCCGTTCTGTTAAGTTATGGTGGAAATACCAAACTGGTAAAGCTCTATGGACTGAATTCATAGCAGCACTCCCTCCATCTGCTAAAACCTCTCCTACATGGAAAAGAATATGCCAAGTTAACCTTTTTGCAGAAAGGAATTCAAGAGTTATACATGGAAAAGGGCTTTGTAATTTCTGGACAGCCAACTGGACCAATTTTGGTTCCATTCTTGATATTTGTGACCCAGAAATTACCTCTATCCCTCTTAATACAACAGTGGCAAATTTCATTCAGGAAAAATCCCGTTTCATACCATCTATCTCACATTTTCTCAATTCTGACTTGAAAGTTTTCTTACAGGAAGCAGAAATCTACCATAGAGATGATAGGCTCATTTGGAAACCTGAAGTGTCTGGGAAGTTTACCTTCAAGTCTGCATACAAAGCACTTTGTCAGCAACCAGGTAACTCCGTGTCACTAACTAAAATCTGGGGGAAAAAAATTCAAAAGAAAACTTCAATTTTCATGTGGAGGCTTATGAATTCACTCCTTCCTTTTGATGACATCCTCACTCATATGGGTTTTAATCTAGTTTCAAAATGCTGCTTCTGTGAGAATTTAGATTCCATTGAACATTTCATAAATGAATGCCCTTTCTCTCTGAGTATATGGAAGGAAATCCTTCAATATGTTGAGGTCATTGACTGTCATTTTTCAACTTGTTGGAATAGACTATCCTATTACCTTAGCTATGTAGGTCAATCTTCCCTTCACTCCCAAATCATTCAAATGGTTGTATGTTTAATTTGCTGGAATATATGGAAAGCTAGAAATAGCAAGCTGTATGATAACAAGCCCCCTTCCAAATCAGCTATCATTAAAGAAGTTAAAGAGATGGTTTACAATGTCTTCTATGCCAATCCTGTCTCTGTAACATCTAGTTTTGATAAAGGTCTAGTTGAGAGGGGACTGTTCCCTGCCTCAATTAAAACACCAAGACCAAAGGCTGTTGCTATTAAATGGTGTAAACCTCCTGATGGATTCAAAATCAATGTTGATGCCTCCTGGTCTAGTACATCTACTAGGGCAGGAATTGGAATCATTTGTAGGGATCTTCATGGCCATTTCATATCTGCTGAATATGTGTTCATTGAAGCTTCCTCTCCACTTGAGGCAGAAATTAAAGCCATCAAGTTTGGCATTTTACATGGCCATAACTTAGGTTTGATCAAATGCATCATAGAATCGGATTGCCTCACTGGTATATCTATGATTCTGAACCCAATAACTGCTCACTGGAAGCTTTTTAATCTAGCTGATACCATTAAAACCAATTTGCAGCATTTCACTTTGCATCACACTTTTAGACAGGGTAACACAGTAGCTGATTTCCTTGCTAAATTTGCTTCCAAGCATAAACTGTGTGCCATGATCAATTCTAATTCATTCCCAGTTGAGGCAAAGGCCCTACTGCTGATGGACAAAGATCAGATACCAAATATCAGAACCTTCTCTTGAATAGATGCTACTCATATTGCCTTCTTCTATTTCCAATGCAGATATGTACAAGGAAGGAGTTTTCCATATCAGCCCAACATGCAAAAATGAATGAAATTCGGATGATGACGCTACCTGCAACCATTTCACTCCACCAAATCACAAAGTTGCAGAAGTTTACACACAAGATCAATAAGGCCTCTCTGTCTAAGGATCATTTCTTACCACCTGAAGACCTCTACCTCTAAGCAAAGTTGTGATTCGATTTGTTTTGTTTTCACAGAACAGCTGGGGGCTGCATGGTCTAAGGACAGGGTTTTAATGATCACTTTTATCTCTCACTGCCTAATGAGCACTCTTATCTCTCACTGCTTTAATCTCTTTTATAGAGGTTGTAACTAGATTTAGATGAGCATTTCAAACTCATTCTTATGGTTCTCTTTTAGGAGATATGTTTCTTGTAAAACTGAGCTATATGCTTATCCTTTAATTTTTCCAGTTTTATAGGCTTGGGGAACCTAATAAAAATCCCTTCACCTTTCATAGGTGATTTAATTAAAAAAAAAAAAAAGAAGCTAACACACAGGAAATAATTGTAAGAATGCTCCCATGCATTGCTGTTTGGTTCATTTGGTGTGCTAGAAATTCATGGCTTTATATATGAAGCAAAGGAACCAAACTGGCTTACAATGGCATCAAAGGTTTATAGCACAGTGAAAGCAATCATCAAAATCCATGGGAAAACATGGAAATTGTCTGAAACAGTTAACATCTCTCCTAGTTTGCTGTCTCTAGCTCCAATATCTGCAGGTTCCAGGACAAGACAGGCTATTAGTGTGATGTAAAAGCTTCCACATACACAAGCAAAACTCAATACAGATGGTTCATCTTTGAGTAATGGAGCTGCTGGAGCTGGAGTGGTTATAAGGGATCAAGAAGGGAGAGTCTTGATTGCAAAATCCAGGTTCTTGGGCAACATGGACAGTTTGGAGGCTGAAGTCACGGCTCTATCAATTGGACTGGAAACTGCCTATGCACAAGACATCATGGAAATGGAATGTGAAGTGGACTCATTGGTGCTCTTGAAAATGGTGAGAAAGGAGTTTAGAATCCCTTGGAGACTCATCAATCTGATGAGGAACATATGGATGGTAACAGGTGAGATTTCAGTAACCTTTTCTCATACATTTAGAGAGGCAAATTCTGTAGCGAATTCACTTGCAAAACTAGCTAGTACTAGCAAACTATCTAGCACATTTAATCATCAAAGCCTACCAGCTAATATAAAAGGGTTGGTGCAATTAGATAGCCAAGAATTTCCTTATGTTAGAGTTTTATGAAGCTTTTTGTGGGAATCTTGGATACTGATGCTGTTTTGTTTTAATGTTGACAGAATATGAAGACATGAAGCAATCAAAATCAGCTCTTCTCAAAAAGAACTTTGGAAAACAAAGAGTGGATCAGGTGCTAATGTTTCATCTTCTTTTTTCAAAGTTTAAAGCACAACCTAGCTTTTTCCTTAGAACAATTACCTGGCCAATATTTATGTTTTTTCAGGAACACCACAAGGCCTCAAAGAAGGACATGTGGTGAAAATCTTCAAAAAAGGCCAGCTCTCAATCAACCAAACAAAGAAGCACATGTGTTTACTGAAGAATCTGAAGTACTACTACATTTTTGAGCCTTCCTCAAGCTTTCTAGTTTGGTTGAGTCCTGATACAGGAGATAACTCCTTCTTATGTTGCTGGAGATATCTCATTAAATATCTTCTTGTCTTCACTAGTATCTTTTCAAACTTATTCCACAAATTAGCAACTCTTAATCACACTCAAGTGGCTAATATGTGTTTATTCAGGTTTCAGCTTGATACTCACAAACTTGCTCCTTGTAGTGATATCCTTGCTGTGGCAAAATTGTGCTCTCGACTGGGAAACTGGTCGATCACTAACCTAGATCAGCTGAGTCGATATAGATTAAAGAATGCTAATTATAATTTTCTCTTGGAACTTAAAACTTCCCAAGTTTTTTCATCCCAACTGATTGGCGTTTTTCTTGAACCTCAAGTTTTTACATCCCACTTAGTTGGATTTTTCTTGGACAAATTGTATTCAGTTTTAAGACTTTGAGAAATATGGTTAAGGGAGCCAAATAAATTTCCCTCCAGCTCTGCTGGTTTAAATTAAAAAAAAGAAAAAGAAAATGTGAATTAAAGAACGATACTATCATAAATTATGACATGACGATCGTACGTATAGTTCATATGTTTTCTCCCTTTAATTATCCACCAATGCGATGTATGCGGAAGTTAATCCACTGGAATGTATAGCTCCATACAGATTTTATAGTAAGTTTAATTTGTATGTTATTACACAATCAAGAATTGAGTAATATCTGTTTGTTTCTGTCCAAGATCCAACTAGGCTTTAAACATGGGTGATGATAGTAAGACAAATTTTTCTTGCCTATCATTCTAGCACCTCGGAAACCTTCCCAAAGACCCCCGCTACTGGAGTCTTCTCACGAGCAAGGTGGATTTCATACTTTGGATTATTGAAAACCCTGGCCCTTTATAAAATAAAAAACACAAACAAAACATTGCCTTGGGGTTCAAATGTTTTGTAAAAACAAACAGGAGACAATTCTATAGAATTAGAAAATTATGGATCAATTCTAGAGAAAACAAACACACCTTTAGAGTTGATTGTGGACCATATATATATGGCAATAAAATTTACGTTTCATGTTGTGTGTGTTTTTTTTTTGACGAAATCATGTTATGTTATAAATAGCTTACTACATTGAGATTTGATTTTAGTTATTCTACTATCCATTTTATTTTGGATTACACAAATCCGTTTCTATAATTATATTGAAATTCATCAAGTGCTCAATTTCAAAGCATGATATTTTTCTATACTTGTTTTTTATAGTTGAACGTGGACACAAATTTCTACAAAAAATCACATTTTATGCTATGTTTTAAATAAGTTTCTACGTTTAGCTTTGACCATATGTAGTTTGCATTATTGCGAAAATATCTTTTCAATAATAATAATTTACTAAATCTGCAAATAAACATTGTATAAACGTGAATTCATAATTTCATTTGGACTACTCAGATCTGATTGCCATATATAGTAACTCTATACAACAAAACTCTGGTATAAAAACATACAAGAGGCCGGATTGTTATTCTCAGTTTCAAAATCAGGATAAAAAATGATGGGTTTGAACTTGAACATCGCAATTGGCGATGTCGATGAGCAGCCGGAAACAGTGGAAGATCAGGAGCGAGACGGCATCTTTCCTGTAGAAGACATTCGCAAAAAGAAACACGAAAAGGTATAATATGTTTTCAAAAAAGATTAATTGTCAATTTCTTAATTAATTTTCTGAAAATTTTCTTTAATTCTGTAACTGATATGTATTCTTTTTGCCTATTGATGCAAAACAAAAAAAACAGGGTGAAGTGCTGTACCAAGTCAAGTGGTGAGTTTGATAATTGTTATGTTTTTTATGTTATTTTTAAAAAAAATAATTTTTATAATCGTTTGCAATGTGGTATAAATGTGTGCTGTATTTTATTAATGATTAGGGCATTGATGATTTGATCTGTTGATGTTTAATTTGCAGGCGTGACTTGCCTGAAAGTGCAAACACCTGGGAGCCTCTTGCAAACCTAGAATCCTGCGCAGCTCTCATCAACGCATATGAAGAAAGGTGTGATATACATTTGTTGTTTAGCTAATGTTCAACATGAAGATCAAATGCTTAACTATTTTTATCAAAAGAAGAAAATGCACCCTAGTCAAATTTCTAGACGCACTTTAGTATATTAAACCATATTTTTATACAAAAGAAGTTGCCAATTTGAAACTTGATTGAGGCACTGCTCTTTTCAGTTCAGTACGTAGAACAGTTATATTAAGGCCTTGTTTCCTAGAGCTTATTTATTGCTGAACTGAACTGAATTAAACTGAAGTGAATATTAATATATTGAAAAAATATCAGCATGACTGAATTAACCTGAATTTCAACAAATTACATTTTCAATAAACTGAACTGAACTGAATTGAACTAGTCTACGGATAAGCTCAGGCAAACATGCATGGTCTATCTGTTTTATTTATTTTCTGTTCCATTCAGTTCAGTTTAATTTGATAAGAAAGAAGTTAAAAGGAGCATTTGGTAGCCCTTGTTTATGGATGTTTTGGGAATGCTTTACTGTATAATATCAGGCGGAAGACCAGAAAAAAGGCTCGCAAATTCAGGCCGAAGAGTAGTACTGCTGCAGGAGCTCCGTCTCGTGGTAGAGCCATGGAAGCAGAAGACGACAACGATCTCAACATGAAGATCAGCGAACTGATGAAGGTTAATGCTGCTGCTGCTGCCACACCGGAAAATAATACAGTTACGCCGCCAGTTCGCCTGACCAGAGCAAGGCGGAGGAAATCCGGCGCCGTGAAAAGGTTCTTGCCAGAAGCTGCTGATGCCGGCACTGCTGTAGATCATGCCACGGAGGATTTATCATTTGGCATGAAAGAAGTTCAGAAGGACGCTCTAACATTGGCGGCGCCGCCGTTTGAGAACATTCCGATCACTGAGATTCTGGAGCCGATTAGCAGCACAACAAGAACACTGAACAATGTAGAGGATGTCCTCTTCCATTTCCACGTAAAAAGGTTTGTCATCACTCATCAATCATCATCATCATCTTCTTTTAACACAGATAATTGGTTTTAACCTAATTTAACACGAATGCAGTTTTTCTTGAATATTTGTGATTTCTTGCGCAGAGCTGATGGAACATTGCTTACTGTGGACAACTATTTTTTGACGTCAAATTATCCTGGCCTGGTAAAAATAACCTGTCATTTTACATTTTACATTTGGATTTTTATGTGTCATTTTACTGTAAGCAGCTGACAAATATCACTCGTCGATTTTACAGATTATTGACTACTACCATCACCGTCTCTCTCTTCCAGCCCGTAGCCCTTTACTGATCACCGGAGAAAATTGAGCTCTACTGGTTTTTGATGATCATATTTAAACTGGTTTTTGATGGATCTTGTTTTTATCATTTAAATCTTGCAATTAGCCATGGAAATGGAAAATACAGATACAGATACATTTAATTAGACCCTAGCTATTCCATCATAATGGTTTCAAGGTTAATCGTGAACACGTGTTTTTTTAAAACATAAAATTAAACTAAATAAGCTTTTATAGTTGATGTTAGGATTTCAATAGCGTAATAGCCCGGTTTGCCAGAACTTATCTGTAGATCAATTCATTTGATGAGTTCAATTCAGTTCAGTGAAAATGTAATTTGATGATATTCATGTTAATTCAGTCATGCTGTTTCCATTTTTCAATACATCAATTTTACTTCAGTTCAGCACATCAAGAAATAAGGGCATAAACCATAAAGCTTATTTAGTTTAATGAAATCTATAAATTAAGTATAAATGACTAATAATATTGACAACAAACAAAATGCATCACTTTGGTCAATTTTTATTTACAGATTCTCATTTTGATACTTGTCTCTACAGTACAGACCAAGGAGGGACTACAATTTTTTTTTAGAAATGATGGGCGCACATTAAAAACACACGTAAATATACGGGTTTAATTGCAAATTTAGTTCTTTCTTCCTCTACCTTCTCCCGCTCTGCAACTCCGGCGACAATTTTCCTTGTGTCGCGATTCAGATCTCCCCCTTCGTCCACCGGAGACCTTTCCACATATAGCGGCCGGATTTATGCCATGATTCGATTCCTAATAGAGATCGAGATGGTTCGCCCCCCGATGTTGGAGAGGGCCTGGATTCAGGGGCGGCCCTGATTTGAAGCAAGTGATTGACAGGAATCGAACAGTATTGATTGAACATTTTGGTACTTTTACTGGAATTAAGCTAAAACTAGGCTAAAAGCTATGAACTACAATCATGATCGAATCTCCACGAAATCGATAACTCCCAAATGGATAAATCCCTCCTATTTGTATGCTCCCCCTAACAGAAATGCTGGTGCCGCCTTTGCTCATCCACCGTCCACAACCAGTTAGACAAAACGTTGACCACATGGTAAAATGACATAAACACCCCTCGGTCAATTCCTGGATCATGACAATCCCCACCGCTAGAATCGAGCTTGTCCTCAAGCTCTGAACAACACCAATTTGAACGCATTCACAATCTGATAAGAGCTTCTGCAGCCGTTCCAATGACGAAGAAAAGATGCAGACGTAATGATTTTCTGTCAGTTGCAGCCATGCATCATGATACATCCTTGTTAGCACTCTATTAGCTTTCCAATTCCACAGTAGCTGATCTTTTCCCAAGAATTTAGTCCAGCTTGATAAGGAAAAACAAGATGGAAATGCACATTGACTTTTCACCCAAAAGATGTTCTGCTCCATCTCCATGGTGCACTCACGTGTAGTTCTTGTCCATGGAGACAATGATGAAAGAAATGGGGCCATTAAATGGGCGAATTCAATGCCCAGACTCACTAATGCTGCCACCTCAAGCATCTCCAAATGGCAACATATATCATTGCATGAAACTTCATTAACCCAGGCTGTCTTCATCTCGTTGAGTATGCCATTTCCAAGAAACCTTTCACTCTGGACAAAATGAATATTTAAAGCAGCTCCTATAGTCCAGCGTTATTTGGAAGAGTGAACCACCTTCAAATACTGTCAACACTTTGTCCCAAACCTTGAATCCCAGGCCAACAATATATTTCTTAGCAAAAATGTTGCAGCATGCAAGAATATTTACTAACTTGCATTTGGATTTTGAAAACAGTTCAGGCTGTGGAGTGGTTTCCTCTGTACAGTTGCATCCATCAACATCAACATTAAGCGCGAACTGAGAGTACTCCAAGTGCTGTCTAATACCAGTCTTCAGTTGAGCAAAATCATCCGAGTTCATGTATTCGGAGCATGAGCCTGTCTGTATAAGCTGCTTGTAACTAGAACTCTTCAATCTTCCAGTCAGCATTTCGAGTTCTCGGGAAATTGCTGCAGATATTGATTGCCCAGTGGCTATATCATTCCACCAAAAATCATGAATGATCAGTGTTTTCCTTCTCGTTTCAGAGTAACTGGTCATGCTTGGTAATCTCACAACAATATATATCAGTTCAAAGTGTATCTGATGATCGTTCTTTCTTGAGCATGCCAAGGGATAAATATCTAAGATAATAGAATCAAGACAATGTCCCATTCCTAATTTTAAAGCAGAAACACTGATCATGCCTATGCTTCTGTAACTATGCAAATAACCATAAACTCCAGATATCATTCCAACAAGACTTAAAATGAACCGTCTTAGATTTGTTAATGCCTTCCAGAGATTCAGATGACATTGAGCATTAATCAGGTTCAAATTTCCATCAAACTGAACTTCCATGAAACCAGAAACAACTGTATCAAAAAACTTTTCAGCTTCACCATAACTCTCATTGTGCCCCCTTGCTTCAAAACTGGAATGAACTCCAAAACAGCGAAAAAGATTCCCCAAAATGCCAGGATCGAAGCACATTAAAGGTTCAACAAATTTACTATAAGCATTGATCATTCTCAAACTCTCAACCTGAGACCTCAAGCTTATGTGAAGTTCATCCGATGATTTCCTCCCTCGTAAAACCAGACTTGTCCCCAAGTATTGCAAGTAAAAATTAAACTTTCTTGTACTTCCTTCAAAAGTGGTCACCAACATCACCCAAGACTTTGGAACATCATTCAGATTCTCCCTGTTGTTCCTGATCAGATTCCCCGGTGAAAACCACTCATGCAAAGCTACAATTTGCTGTTGTACTCTTTGCTGCAAATACCGCTTCGTAATTACACTCCAATCTTTGAATGTTGTTTTTGATTCTAAAGCATTGCTATAAGAAAATCCACTACCATGCTCCACTTTAGTCTCAGATTCAACGTACCGGTTTAAAAATCTTAGTTCATTAGAAAAACTAAGCATTTTTTCACCCTTAGAATTTACTAAATCATTTGCAAGAATTCCAGGATCGAAAGATATAACACCACCAGCACTTTCAATGCTACCATAGAATCCACACCAACTGACTAGTCTCCTGCTTATACAATTCTTGATATCCAATTCCATAATTCCCTCATAATTTCTAACATGTGTGACCCTAATTAACTCTTTCTCATTATTGAACTCCAGATCATTAACATATGAGAAGTTAATTCTAGGCTTAGTTGCAATCAAATGGTCCTTCGCAGGTAACTCGCCAATAATACCAGGATCATAACAAGTTACATGCACGTCTTCTTTCTCCAATTTAACATGCGAATCAATTTTATCAAAGTCTACTGTGACATGAATTACTTCTATGGTGCTTGAACTTTCACCATTCATAACCACATTACTGTCGTCACCAGAAACTAAGACATCCGGATTTTCATTTCTAGAACTCACAAAATCCTTATCACATTTAACATATTCCGGAATCTTGGGAGTACTAAAGATATTACCCGAGAAACTAGGCAGCTGCAATGAACCATATTGTCTTCCCATCACATCTCTCCAACCCCTATGATTACCATTTCCAAATTGATAGCCTGGAGGAACAGACTCTCCTGCTCTATTTCCAAACTGAAAATTCTCACCAGCTCCAAGTACATTATCCCCATTGTTTCCTCCTTTACCCCATGGTCTATTAGTTTGTATCCTAGGGATGTTAACATTTTGCACATTATCAAAATTACCACCAGTTTCTGGCCAAATCACATTAGCAACATCACTGTTCTCCTTCATAACCACTCTAGGATCATTCTGATGGATAAATTGACCGTTCATACGGAATGAGGGAGTAACAGGAAGTACCTTGCCGGGATTTGACACTTTCGCCTGAGAATTCTGGTTCAAAGCCTCACCAGCAAAAGGGGGTGACAACTGAGCTTTGCCTCGCTCTTTGTTTACTGCAACTTCACCCTGGATCGTGGCGTTTGACCCGTGTTGGGTCGTGCCGCCGGCATGAGGTGAAATTTCCCTTGTGAACCCTCGGATCTCCGGTGTTCTTTGTTCGAACAACGCCGCACGAATTTCCCCGTGAAGGCGCTGCTCCATAGCTCGTTGTGATTGTTCGGCCAAGCGATGCGATTGGGCAAATCCCTCCGCCATCTGAGCATTGAAGTTCTCAGCCAATTGATTGCCCAGCTCTGCGAAGCTCGATTTCAACTCACTCTCCAAACTCGATTTCATCTCCATCTTTAATTTCTGCATCGACGATTCCACTCCTTGTAACGACGAATCGACATGGGTGCGCAGATCATCCAAACGCTGGTTCGTCTCTTGGTAATGTCTCTGTAGATCAGAGTTCTTCACGGCGGCCATTGATCCGAGAACCGATCCGCTCTGATACCAATTGACAGGAATCGAACAGTATTGATTGAACATTTTGGTACTTTTACTGGAATTAAGCTAAAACTAGGCTAAAAGCTATGAACTACAATCATGATCGAATCTCCACGAAATCGATAACTCCCAAATGGATAAATCCCTCCTATTTGTATGCTCCCCCTAACAGAAATGCTGGTGCCGCCTTTGCTCATCCACCGTCCACAACCAGTTAGACAAAACGTTGACCACATGGTAAAATGACATAAACACCCCTCGGTCAATTCCTGGATCATGACAGTGATGTGCTTGTATCAGGCCCCCAAATAATTACCATTTTTGGGTTTTATTTTTTAAAATTCAGATTATTTTTCGAACCAGAGTTTTTGTATTTCTCAAAATTTGGCCAAATTTCAGCCTCCGATGCAGCGATTAGGGGCCTCTTTTTTCAGTTCGTTTCAGACCCCCGAAAACCCAGGACCGTACCAGAGTGATGAGATCGAGATCGAAGGGAGCAAGAAGATTCGAGAGGCACGAGAATTGAGAGAAAGATTGGATTTTTCGGTGTGTGTTTTGTTCTTTGTTTGTTTAGTTCTTCGTTGATTGTTGTTTATGGGATCACAAAGGGAGTTCTTGATTTTCGACTATGAACGAGGTCGGGGTTAAAATCCCCAACAACTGGTATCAGTGCCTGAATTGTGAACGGCATTCCGTTGGCGGCTTCCATTAGATACTCACTGGGGTGAACAAATTACTGTAGGAACAAATTAGTTGGAGTTTCAATCATTACACTACTCTGGAATAAAAGTTGGAGTTTGTTTATTCTTAGTCAATAGAGTTAGGAAATAAATGGATTGCAATATTCATTAACACAATTATGTATTGGCTTTTGTATTCGCTTGCCTTGATTATTTATAATTTTTCCTTGATCATATACGTTTTTTTACTTAATTTCCTTAATTTGATTTATATTTTGAATTTCTTTGAATTTTTTTGCATGATTTTTTGAGTAATGACTTGATCACTCATGTTTATAAGTGATCTTTGATCTATTTTATCTTTTCTTTGATTTTTCCAGTTATCACTTGAACTTGATCTTTTGCACTAATGACTTGTCCATTTATGTTTATTACTTGATCTTTTTTCCATTTGTCTCCAACAAATTTGCTATCACAATCTCATTATAGAAAAATGATGAGAGGGAAAATCTCATTCTCTATATATGCAAAAGAAAAGAGTAAATATGGAGAACAAAATTTATGGGATTTGAATTAGAGTTCTAATTTTTAGTAAAAAAAATTAAACAACCTTCCATTTACTCTCCAAAATCTCTAAAATAGAAAAGTTGTTGGATTGGAAGCAAAATTTTATAATAAATCTTGCATTTTTATCTCTAATTTAGAAAAACATTTAGATAAGTTGTTGGACTTGCTCTAACAACAACAGATCGAATACGGCCGCCTGAGTTCTTTCTTTGTACAAATATCTTATTACCCAACTTTTTTGCAAATATTTTTCCAATCTGATGCAATTTCAGGCCATATTTTCTTCTTGCTTCTAATGTTTATTATGTTCAATTCTCATATATCTCTCCTTCTGTTTTCTAGTATTTTTCCAATCATCTTCTCTTCACTATATATATTTTACAAATTATCAATAAAAACACATACAACATTAACGTTTACAATTGTGTATCAATAGGATTTTATTTTTTCTTTTTCAATAAACTTCCAAAATCCATTTTATGTAATGTACTAATGGTAGAAATGCATTGTAAAAGATATAATAATTTGTCCACCCGAGATCCTCTATGCAAGAGATTCTACGCGAATGTTATGTAAAAATGACTGTTTATATTTCTACGGTAAATTTCAATCATTTATTAATCTGACTGGCCTTTTTCCTTCCTATAGATTACTTGCATATATCCAACTATACCACAATTTTTTCAATCAGAATTGGAAGGATCATAAATTTGATCGGAAAGAAACACGACAACAACAACAAAATATACATAGACATCGATAAATTCATACATTTTATACTATGGAAAAGACAAAAATGATGTATTTCATACCATTTTGTAGGTTGAAGAAATCTTTATCATTTCAAATATATAATTGTCGATTAATTTATTGTCATTCTCAATTTATTTAATTAGAATATAAATGAAGTTACTTAAATACAACTTAATTAATTTTTATTCAATATTTTAAATTTATTTATTAATTTATAGAATATAAATGACGTACGAACTCACACGTTAACTTAATTAAATAATTGATTTTAATATATTATTGAATATATACTAATATTGTTGTTTATTAACGTTTAGTTGTTTGTTGAATATAATTTAATTTTCCATATATATACAATATTCATATTATTATAATTAAAAGGGTATTTTAGAAATTGGACACCCAACTTATTTTGTAAGAAATGTCACAACATCCCATTTAACCAAATTAATATTAATTCCGGTCTTGGAAACTGAATATATTCAAAACATGATCATCTTTAATAGTATACATATAAAATAGCACAATATATTTGATTTTCAATATTGGTTTTAGTTTACTAAAATAGTAATTAATTCAGTTTTATTTTAGTTATTTCTAATATTTATTTTAGTCATCATATATTTGTAAAAATTGAGCTTTCATAATTCTTAGGATACATAAACATTAGTTTTAATGTTTTGCTTGGTTTCGATTGCTTATGTTTGAACTGATGAGAGTTGGTTTACGGTGGTTCTATAGAGAAATACCAAACATTGAATATCGTATTCTTATGCAAAAAATCAGAAAAGAATGTGGCCAGCCCAACCATAGAGGACTTTATCAAAATGGGATTGAAATGAAAAAAGTTTCAAAATTTAGGTTCAAAATTTGGGGAATTCTAATTTTGGGTAGTTCGCATTTGGCAAATGCAAACTAGAGTTATGAATATTACAAATTGACCCTCAAATTCTGTGATAATCATAAATTAACACACAAACTTTGTAATGAGCAATATTACAAACTCTAATTCAATTTATATAAAAAGAAAATTAAAATTTTCTGGATATAAACAAATTGAATTACATTGTTATGTGGACACCGGTGCAAGCATGTGTGTTGCTAGCAAAAATGTAATACCCAAGGAACACTGAGTAAATGTAGAAAGACCAATAAGAGTAAAAATTGAAAATGGATCCCACATTATACTCTCTAAGGTCTGTAAAAATCTTAATATAATGATAGCAGGTGAAATATTTCATATTCCAACTGTATATCAACAAGAATCTGGAATAGATTTTATTATTGGAAATAATTTCTGTCTGTTGTATCATCCATTTGTCCAATACACAGATAGGATAATTTTCACTCTAAACAATAATCCTGTACATATAGGAAAAATAAGAAAAGCTCTTAAAGTAGGAGTTCCAGGTTATTTAGAATACATGAAAAAGAAATCTAAATTACCAAAACCAGAGGCGCTTAATATTAGCCCTAATAAAATTGCTTCTCTTTTAAGGAGGGGGTATATATACTAAAGAACAACAACTTTTTGTGCTTCAAAATACAAAACTTTGTAAAATAGAAACACTTTTAGATTATGTGTGTTCAGAAAATCCAATAGACCCTAACAAGTCAAAATATTGGATGACAACAACCATAAAACTAATCAACCCCAAGATAACTGTAAAGGTTAAACCAATGCAATATAGTCCTAAGGATAGAGAAGAATTTGGGAAACAAATTAAAGAATTGCTAGAATTAAAAGTAATTAAACCTAGCAAATCACCTCACATGTCTCCAGCTTTCTTGGTAGAAAATGAAGCCGAAAAACGTAGAGGAAAAAAGAGAATGGTTGTCAACTATAAGGCTATAAACACAGCTACAATAGGAGACAGTCATAACCTTCCTAATAAAGATGAGTTATTAACTCTAATAAGAGGAAAGAAAATATTCAGTAGTTTTGATTGTAAATCAGGATTCTGTCAAGTATTGCTAGATGAAGAATCACAATTATTAACTGCTTTTACATGTCCACAAGGTCATAACCAGTGGAATGTGGCACCCTTTGGATTAAAACAGGCTCCAGCCATATTTCAGAGACATATGCAAAATGCATTTAGAACCTTTGAAAAATTCTGTTGTGTTTATATTGATGACATTTTAGTCTTCAGCAGTAATGAAACAGAACATCTGTGGCAAGTAGCGGCAGTACTTCAAAAACGTGCTTCTCTGGGAATAATACTCTCAAAAAATAAGGTACTTAAAACTAAAATCAATTTTCTAGGACTAGAAATTGAAGAAGGGTCTCATCGACCTCAAGATCATATCTTGGAACATATTCAAAAGTTTCCAGGTATCCTTGAAAATAAAAAACAGTTGCAGAGATTTTTAGGAATTCTCACTTATGCTTCTGATTATATTCCTAAGCTTGCCCAGGTCAGAGCACCATTACAAGCAAAGCTTAAAGAAGATATTCCATGGGAATGGAAAGATGCAGATACCAATTATATGGTAAAAATAAAGAAAAGTTTAAAAAACTTTCCTAAGCTTTATCACCCACAACCTGAGGATAAACTGATCATTGATAGCCCCTAGATATACTCTTATTTTGTAGCATTTGAGAGCTGTTTTAGATAGTATTTTATGTAATTATATTAGACTTTTGGACCGAATCATTCATAGTGGTTTGAAATTGAAGACGTGCATTTCGATCTTGAATTGCACTTGCGATGGATTTGAATGATTTGAAGACCTTCTATGACCGTCCTGACCGCGTTTGATACATTGAAGAACCGGTCGTAGAAGTGGCGTGAAGGCACACTCTCGCGGGCCGCGAACCCTAGGTCGCGAACCGCGAGGGTGTGTGTTGCTGTTTTGACCATGCCAAGTTTCGCGCGGGCCGCGAAACTCCGGTCGCGAGCCGCGAGGACCGACCAGCACGAGGACCATGCCGAGACCGAGGCGCGCGGACCATGCCGAGACGGGCGCGCGGACCACGCCGAGACACGGGCGCGCGCGCGCGAGCGCGAGACTCCGGTCGCGGACTACGCCGAGACACGGGCGCGCGGGGCGCGAATCCTCGGCCGCGAGCCGCGAGAACTAGGCTCGCGGTCCGCGAAGGATCCCGCGCGACCCGCGAATGGTCCTGCAACTTGCATTTTGTTTGGCTTTAATTTTAATTATTTTGGAGTATATATTGGAACTTATCCTCATTGTTTTGGGGATCGTTTTACAGAGCCTTAAGCTCATTTTCTTCATTTTCTCTTTGGATTTTCACTTTGAATTCACCATGTATTATTGTATGGATTATGGTTATGATTATATAGTTATGGTTGTAGGCTAAACCCCATCTTGGGTATGTGAGATTAAACCTCTTGTTATGGTTTGAGAACATGGTTTATGAAGCTTAGGAATGGATGATTTGTCATTGAATGATCATGAATTATATGTGTATTTGATGCTTGAAATGGTTAGGAATGATTTCCTAGGTATAGATATGTGTTGGATATGTGTTAGACATTACCTTTCCATGGTTGAAATGCTATCATTTCTTCTATGTAAAAGTAGTGAATTAGGAATCAAATATATGTTGTTATCAAGTGTATTTGTTCTTGAGATCATTCATTAGCATTATATTTATGTCAATTGTGTTATCACATTGCATGGGTAAGGTGGGAAAACATCCAATTTGAATTAGCATTGGCCAATTTGTCTATTTGCTATCATATAGATAAGTTGCCAATGAGAGTTGTGAAAATGCTTTCATGATTCACAACTAGAATAGAGATGGTTTCCCATTAAAAACAATCACCATTCTCAAAGTATCATAACTAGGTTTGAGGAAAAATCCATAACAAGAAGATACAAATCTCATGTACCCAAGTCTCTCATTCTCATTAGTTAATCTTTTAGTTGAATCTTTAGATGCTAAACTAGTTGTAATTCTAAAGTTCTAGTAGTTTTACTTAGTAGTGTCTTAAACGAAACTCAACTCAAACCCCCCCCCCCTTTGTTTACATTGCTTTTATATATGTATATGTATATATATCCTACAAGATATACATAGAAATAACCTTTTCCCTGTGGAACGAACCTTACTTGCCATTGTACACTTAATAGTGTGGAAAGGTAGTAAGTGATCTATAAATTGTATATTTGAGAGGTACGGCGACGACCTCCCAAATTTTGGCGCCGCTGCCGGGGACTAGGCGTATTTTTATGTGTATATTGTAGTTTTATTTCTAATCTATCTTTCTTTTTAGGTTCTATTTTGGTTTGGAACCCTATTGCTCTAGCTCTTGGTGCATGGTTCTTACACGATCCTCGAACCAAGACCCTTTGCAATACGATTCCGAGCTAGTAAGAAGTCTCCGCCAACTTAGGAGGCAAGTGCAAGAGTCACTAGCATCTAATCCTTTCTCCCTTGAAAGTGAATCACTACCTTTCAACATGGCGGACGATGAAGAGGATACCGGCCAAAACCCTCCCCGTAACCAATTCTACAACCCTTTCCAAAACCCTAACCCTTCTCCTACCAACATTTCTATGAGAGAGTACATGTCCCCCAACTATGAGCAACAACAATCGAGCATTGTTTACCCGAACTCTCAATACGAAATCAAGACGGGAGTGATAAATTTGCTTCCAACTTTCCATGGTAGAGAAGTGGATGATCCGAATGACTTCCTTGAGGCTTTTCATAGGGTGTGTAGTAGTTTGAAACCTTCCGAGATGAGTGTGGATGAGTTCAAGTTGAAAACCTTCACCTTCACCTTGAAGGACAAGGCCGCTAAATGGTTAAGCCGTTTACCTTCATCATCAATCACTACATGGCCACAATTGAAGAAAAAGTTCCTTGACAAGTACTTTCCTCCCTCTAAGTCCTCGGTCTTGATACAAGCCATTAGCAACATCACTCAAGACGATGATGAGACATTGTATGAGTATTGGGAAAGATTCCAAACTCTCCTTTCAAGTTGCCCGTACCATAACTTCACCGAACCTCAATTGGTGTGTTTCTATTACAATGGTTTGAACGATAGAGAAACCGAGTTGATAAATCGGTCTTGCTATGGCTCCATTGCAAACCTTGGCTCTTCCGATGCCATGATGCTATTTGAGCAACTAGCCGAAGGGTGCAAACCAAAGAGAGACCGGAGACTACGAGTGGGTAACTCCGGTGGGAACAATGATAGCTCTCGTCAAGATATCAAGGAGCTTACGGCATTGATGAAAGGTTTCATGATGGGAAATAGCTCCGGAGGGAACCAACCAAGGCAACAAGTGATGACGTGTGGGATTTGTGCTTCAAACCATCTCACCGAATCTTGTCCTCAAGCAAACGAGGATTATAACGAAGAAGTCAATGCCATGGGGGTCTATGGTGGAAACCAAGGTTTTAGAGGCGATCAAGGAGGAAACCAAGGTTTTAGGGGCTACCAAGGAGGACGAAGCTACCAAAGTGGTAGGGGTTTTCAAGGTGGACAAGGCCAAGGTGGTGATAGGGGTAACCAAAGGAAGTATGATCCGTTTGCTCAACATTATAACCCCGGAACTAGAGATCACCCCAACTTTCGGTGGAGAGATGAACCGACGGGGCAACAAGGCCAACAAGGTGGCTACCAAGGGGGTTATCAAGCTCAAGGTGGTCAATCTTTTGATAGGCAAAGGGGGCAAAATGACCAAGGGTACCAAGGGGACCAAAGCCACCAAACTCAAGGGTACCAAGGTTACCAAAACCAAGGGTACCAAGATTATGGCTATCAAGGGTTCCAAGATCATCAAAACCCTCAATATCACCCTCAACCACAACAATACCAAAGGAACCAAGGTCAAGGCCGTTTCAATAACCGTGCCCCTCAAAATGCTCATCCGAGGTTGGAAGATAAATCCCACAATCAAGGTGAAAGCTCGGACCAATTCCCCCAAGATGCTCGACTCAAAAGCATTGAGGTGCAAATGAGTCAAATGGCCACGGTTTTGGGAAAGTTAGAAGCACAAAACTCCGGGAAACTACCCGCACAAACGGAGTTGAATCCAAGGCCTCATGCGAGTGCCATGACTTTGAGAAGTGGTAAACAAGCTCTTGAACCCGAGGTGGTTGTGAAAAAGGCACCCAAGAGAGGCCTTGTGAAGAAGAGCTTAGCCAATGACGAAGTTGAGGCGACCTTGGCCGACGAAGAAGTTATTCTTGAGGAGCTAGCCAAAGAAAAAGGTGAGGCCGAGGTTGAGAATGAGAAAGAACCTATTGATGAGGAACATGTAGAGACATCCTCTCATGTTGAACCAATGTCACCCCCATTCTCACCTCTTCACAAGAAAACTAGGGTGGACACTACCTTTGATGTGGAAGCACCATTTCCCGAAGCCTTGAAGCATACTCGCAAAAAGGAGATGGACAAAGAAGCTTTCGAAGTCCTTCGAAAGTGTGAGGTAAACATTCCTTTGCTCGATGCTATTGATCAAGTTCCTAGATATTCTAAGTTCTTGAAGGAATTATGTGTGAACCATCGTCAACAAAGATCTAAGCATGTTAAAAATGAAAAAATCAATGAACATGTGTCGGCTTTGTTTCAAGATAAAATGCATACTAAATGTAGTGATCCGGGCATGTTTACAATTCCTTGCATCTTAGGGAACACTTACTTTCCTAGAGCCATGCTAGATCTAGGTGCATCCATAAATGTCATTCCATATACATTGTATGAATCGTTGAATCTTGGCACTTTGCATAAAACCGGCGTGGTGATCCAACTTGCCGACCGCTCTAATGCATACCCTAAGGGTATTGTTGAAGATGTCTTGGTGAAAGTCGACAAGTTGGTGTTCCCGGCCGATTTTTACGTTCTTGACATGGAACATGATAAATTTGCTACCCCTATCTTGTTAGGGCGTCCATTTTTGAAAACGTCAAGAACTATCATAGATGTGCATAGTGGTAGGCTTACCATGGAATTCGATGGGGATAAAATAGAATTCAACATTTATGGTGCAATGAAATACAATGATGAAGAAACTTCTTGCAATGCTATTGATGTGATTGAGCCTTATGTGCAAAAAGTTTATGAAAATGATATTGATGATCCCTTGTTAAATGCTTTAGCCAATAGTTTACACACAAGTAATGTTCATACATATGCTTTGAGTGCTAACTTGAAGGAAAGCATTTTTGAGCTAGATACTTTTGAGGAACTTTCTCTTGATGCACCAATTTTAGACCTCGAGGTATTGAAGAGCTCGGGCAACCGACCATCTTTCAATAAACCTCTGGTAGTGGAGTTGAAACCACTACCCGAGAATCTAAAATATGCATTCCTTGGTGGTGGCGAGAAATTACCGGTGATCATCTCCAACAAGCTCACCAAGGAACAAGAGAAAAGGTTGATGAAAGTGCTCCAAGATCATAAGGAAGCCATAGGGTGGACTATTGCAGACATCAAAGGTATGAGTCCAAGTACTTGCATGCACCGTATACTATTGGAGGATGATGCTAAACCCGTCCGACAACCTCAAAGGCGATTGAACCCTCCTATGATGGAGGTAGTAAAAGCCGAGGTGCTTAAATTGTTGGATGCGGGAATGATCTATCCAATCTCCGATAGTAAATGGGTAAGCCCAACGCAAGTAGTGCCAAAGAAAACCGGAGTGACCGTAGTGGAGAATAGCCATGGCGAATTGATTCCCACTCGTGTTCAAAATGGATGGCGTGTTTGCATTGATTACAGAAGGTTAAATGCGGTAACAAGGAAAGACCATTTCCCTTTACCATTTATTGATCAAATGCTTAACCGGCTTGCAGGCCACTCTTTCTACTGTTTTCTTGATGTCTATTCAGGGTACTTTCAGGTTGCCATCGCACCAGAAGATCAAGAGAAAACAACCTTCACATGTCCCTTTGGCACCTTTGCATATCGACGCATGCCTTTTGGCCTTTGCAATGCGCCGGCCACATTCCAAAGGTGTATGGTTAGCATTTTTTCAGAATATCTAGAGAAGTTTGTAGAGGTTTTCATGGATGACTTTACTGTTCATGGAAACTCTTTTGACAATTGCTTACTCCATTTGTCATTAGTCCTAAAAACTTGCATTGATAAAAACCTTGTGCTAAATTCTGAAAAATGTCATTTTATGGTGGAAAAGGGCATTGTGTTAGGTCATGAAGTGTCATCTAAGGGTATTGAAGTAGACAAAGCAAAAATTGATATCATCCAATCTCTTCCTTACCCTACTTGTGTGCGTGATGTAAGATCCTTCCTTGGCCACGCGGGTTTCTACCGCCGTTTCATAAAAGACTTTTCAAAAATTTCTTCCCCTTTGTGTAGATTGTTGCAAAAGGATGTGGAATTTGTGGTAGATGAAGGTTGTAAAAGGGCATTTGATTGTTTAAAGTCCATGCTAGTGTCGGCCCCTATTATACAACCTCCAAATTGGTCCCTTCCATTTGAGATCATGTGTGATGCAAGTGACTACGCCGTTGGTGCGGTGCTAGGTCAAAGGGTGGGAAAAATTCCCCATGCCATCTATTATGCATCCATGACTCTCAATGATGCTCAAAGGAACTATACCACAACTGAAAAGGAATTGCTAGCGGTAGTCTTTTCTTTAGAAAAGTTTAGGCCATATTTGCTTGGTACAAAGATCATTGTTTTCACTGACCATGCAGCTCTTCGTTACTTGATGACGAAGAAAGAAGCAAAGCCTAGGTTACTCCGATGGATCTTACTCTTGAGCGAGTTCGACTTGGAGGTCAAGGACAAGAAAGGAGCTGAAAATCTAGTGGCCGACCATTTGAGCCGATTGGTGCCCAATGAGGAGTTTGGGGCCAAAGCATTGAAGGAGCATCTTCACGAAGAGTTCCCCGACGAGCAATTGTTTGCTCTTGGTGTTTCTCTTCCATGGTATGCCAACCTTGTGAATTTCCTTGTCACAAGTAAATGTCCTTCTCACTTCACAAAAGCACAAAAGGATAAGCTAAAGCATGATGCTAGGTTTTATGTGTGGGATGATCCCTATGTATGGAAACATTGTGCCGACCAAGTGATTAGGAGATGCATTCCTAATAATGAAACAAACTCAATCCTTGCTTTTTGCCATTCATATGCATGTGGTGGTCATTTTGGTGCTAGGCGAACCGCTAGGAAAGTGCTAGATTGTGGTTTCTATTGGCCTAGCTTGAATAAAGATGCATACACATTTTGCAAGTCTTGTGATAAATACCAAAGAGTAGGAAACATATCTTCTAGGAATGAAATGCCCCAACATTGCCCTCTATATTGTGAACTTTTTGATGTTTGGGGAATTGATTTTATGGGACCTTTCCCTACTTCCTTTGGTTTCAAATATATCTTGCTTGCGGTTGACTATGTTTCTAAGTGGGTTGAAGCAATCCCCACTCGTACTGATGATTCTAAAGTGGTTGCAGAGTTCATCAAATCTCACATCTTCTCTAGGTTCGGGGTACCCCGAGCTCTGATCAGTGATCGAGGCACTCACTTTTGCAATAGAACCATTGCCGCATTGTTGAAGAAATATGGGGTGAATCACAAAACTTCTACCGCCTATCACCCACAAACAAATGGACAAGCCGAAGTTTCCAATAGGGAAATCAAGTCCATCCTTGAGAAAACGGTTAGGCCGACTCGCAAGGATTGAAGTATTCGGTTGGATGATGGATTGTGGGCATATAGGACGGCTTATAAGACTCCAATTGGTATGTCTCCATACCGATTAGTCTTTGGAAAGCCGTGTCATTTACAGGTGGAGTTAGCACACAAAGCCTATTGGGCAATCACAAGGTTTAACTTGAACTTGGACGAGGCCGGGAATGAAAGGAGGCTTCAATTGCAAGAGCTTGAGGAAATCCGGAATGAGTCCTATGAGAACGCGGCCATTTACAAGGAGAAGACGAAGGCATGGCATGACAAGATGATCATTAGAAAAACTTTTGAGGTAGGTCAAAAAGTTCTTCTATTTCAATCACGTCTTCGGTTGTTTCCAGGTAAACTGCGTTCTCGGTGGACTGGACCATTTATAGTTGTGAAGGTTTTCCCTCATGGAGCAGTGGAGATCCAAAGCGGCGAGGATGCCAAAATCATCAAGGTCAACGGCCAAAGGTTGAAACCGTATTACGAGGGTTTCAAATCGGAGATCCTAGAGGACATGTCTCTAGGCAACCCGGCCTATGAGTGATCTTTACCATGGAGGTACATCGTGCCGACGATGTTAAATAAACGAGTTTTGAGCTTTTAAAGTATTTCGTCGAACAATTTCAACATTTGGAACATTACTTTCTTTATATTTATTTGTTATGTACATTTAATTAAGCTTGTAATTCGAACATTACGCTAGTTTTTATGTTGTTTTTGTAGAAATAGGTTTGAAGTGGTGCAAAACAACAAACACCAAGGAATGCATTCCTCGCGGTCCGCGAATTCATTGCGCGGACCGCGCTCGAGGTTTTCGCGGACCGCGGACGAGGCCTCGCGACCCGCGAGCAAGGCTGGATTTCCCGGAAATCCCTGCCACAAAAACGACGGTTTTCGCGGTCCGCGGCTTGATCGTGCGGACCGCGACACTATGCACGCGGATCGCGGTTTCATCGCGCGATCCGCGAAGTTTTGTCGAGCGCGGCACGCGATTTCGTCGCGCGCGCCGCGACGAGCTTCAATTTGCGCGCGGTTCGCGACGAAGATCGCGCGAACCGCGAACGTTTGGGGCGCGGTCCGCGAAAGAGACCGCGCGACCCGCGAAAAAATAGAGGATTCCAGGAAATCCCTGGAACGAAATGACACATTTTCGCGGCCCGCGACTTGATCGCGCGGACCGCGACAATATGCTCGCGGTCCGCGGTTTCATCGCGCGAACCGCGACGATTGCGAGGTTCGGCCGAGATTCTGCTGGCGCGGGGCGCGATTTCATCGCGCGCACCGCGCCGATGTTTTGCGCGCGCACCGCGCCGAGTTCCAGCGCGCGCGACCCGCGACGAGACACTGCGCGCACCGCGACGAGGATTCGCGCGCACCTCAACGGTCTTCAGCGCGCGGTCCGCGAATTCATCGCGCGGACCGCGACGGACTTGCGCGCGGCCCGCGACGAAGGGCGCGCGAACCGCGACGAGGACCGAGATTTCTCGGAAATCGCTGGAACGAAACGGGCCATTTTCGCGACCCGCGAAGAAGTGGCGCGGCCCGCGACGGTGTTTCGCGGCCCGCCAATGGACGCTCGCGACTCGCGAGGTGACGGGGACTATTTCTTCACCTTTTCTCCTTCTTTCTTTCTCTTCTTCTTCTTCTCCTATTCCTCCCGACCCCAAGACCCTTTTCCGGCCACCTACTCAATCCTCCATTCCGGCGAGTTTTGAACCGATTTCTTCCACCCAAATCAATCCACCAAGCTTTCCCAACAAAACCCACCAAAAATCCCAATCCAAAACACCATCTTTTACCTACATTGCCGAATTTCCACCGGAAAGTTTTTCACTCCGATTCGCCGGCCTCCGGCGACTTTTGTTCCAAACCAACTACCCAAAACCTTCCCTCCACCACCCTTAACCTTTTCCCAATCCCAAATTCCAAATTCCAACTCTAAATCAAATACCCCCAAATCTTATGAACCCTAATTTTTGGATTCTTTGATTTGGTGGTGTTTTGATCAAATTGGTAATCTCCTCAAGCTACATTGCTACCAAAGGCTTCAATTGACGGTACCCTACTGAATTTATTTCAATTTTGGGTGATTTAGGGCTTGCCGCCAATAGGTTTTCATTGAAATTTCAAAGGCTTGCCGCCTTTAGTTATAAACTAAGCTTTATTAGTAGGGTTTGCCGCCTTGTAGCTAGTATAGTTGTGCTGGACTGTTGTTGAGTAGAATTTGATAATGGCACCGAGAAAAAGGTCTCGCCGAGGGGAAGCCTCTAGTTCCCATGAACCTGTGATTCCCGAATCACCCCCTCGCCAACCTAGCCCTCCCCCTGCAGAAAACCTGCCTCCTATTGACCTTATGGGACTGCAAGGTTTGAATGACGATGCCCAACAACGGTGGAGAAAGTTGATTGGGAATGGGAGGCGAACGATCATGGAGACGAAGTTCCTCTCCTCTGAGCTACTTCAGGAGCTAGGTTTGCAGCAACCTGTGCTATTCTTATTGGATCGCGTTGGCATGAGAGGATTCATTAATCGGTCGGCACCGACCTACATCCGCTATACACTTGAGTTCCTATCCACTCTAGCCAAGCACTACGACGAGGACCATGACAGGCATTTCATCACCTTCAGGTTGAATGATGTAGACCGAAGGATGTCCTATGATGAAATCCAAGATGCTTTTGGATTCCAATATGCGGAGGGCTACAAGAATCCAAGAGAATATGCCCCACAAGGATTTGATCTAGCTTTCTTTTGGCATTGTTTGTCTGGATCTCCCAACATCACGGGCGCTACAAAGAACAACCACATCATACATCCAGCTGTTCGTATGGTGCACAAGCTCCTAGTGATGACAATCTTTTGCCAGGGGGAGTTGACGCATATCAGCAGGGAACAAGTCCAATGCCTTTGGACTATGTTTTGGAGGATAGAGCACCCATGTTGGGTAGATCTCTTTGTGCAGAAATGTCTAGAGACCTCCCAGAAGAGCTCAGGGAAGATACCGCAGGGGGGTATGATTTCTCTTCTGGCAGCTTATTTGCGCATCCATCTACCTCCAGATATTCAGGCAATAGGCAAGACAGCCGAGAGAGCTCACCAGTTACACTCCATTGCTTATTTGGAGTCCACTAATATCTTGCAAATGCACAAATTCCCTCCTCCTAGATTCATCTGGCTAGTAGCCAAGAATCAGCACATGTACCTGCCAAATCCGGAGGCTGTGCACCTGACTGAGCGCACCCGCATGGAGGAGCTCACCTTACCCCTTCAGATCACAGTCCCTGCACCTACCATCGCCCTTGCCAGGCTAGAGGCACCTCCGGAGCATGGAGAGCAGTATGTTCCTCCACATCAGGATCCTCAGTATGTCACTCAGCAGCAATTCCAGGAGTTCACGCAGAGGCATGACGCGTTTACTCAGAGGTATGAGGACGACATGGAGGTGATGTTCGCCATGATGGCATCCATGCACCCACATGGACCAGGGGATTTTGACTATGAGGGTCATCGCAGATCGCGAGCTCAGCGCCGTCGCGATGGTTCCGGCCCCTCGCAGTGAGTATATCCTACACCCTTTCCTTTCACTATGGTTTTCATTCATATATTTAAACATTGAGGGCAATGTTTAGACTAAGTGTGGGGGAGAGGTATAGGACTTTTGTTGCTGCTTTTGTTGCTGTTTTTGCTGCTATTTTACTACTGTATTTTTCTTTAAAAAAAAAAAAAAAAAAAAAAAACATGTTCTTTTCTCTTGTTTAAATATGTAAAGCGCTCAAATGTTATGTGCTTAATTATTTAGAGTATACACTTGGATCTTAATCGTTCTTTCTCGAGGACGAGAAAGGTTCAAGTGTGGGGGATTTTGATAGCCCCTAGATATACTCTTATTTTGTAGCATTTGAGAGCTGTTTTAGATAGTATTTTATGTAATTATATTAGACTTTTGGACCGAATCATTCATAGTGGTTTGAAATTGAAGACGTGCATTTCGATCTTGAATTGCACTTGCGATGGATTTGAATGATTTGAAGACCTTCTATGACCGTCCTGACCGCGTTTGATACATTGAAGAACCGGTCGTAGAAGTGGCGTGAAGACACACTCTCGCGGGCCGCGAACCCTAGGTCGCGAACCGCGAGGGTGTGTGTTGCTGTTTTGACCATGCCAAGTTTCGCGCGGGCCGCGAAACTCCGGTCGCGAGCCGCGAGGACCGACCAGCACGAGGACCATGCCGAGACCGAGGCGCGCGGACCATGCCGAGACGGGCGCGTGGACCACGCCGAGACACGGGCGCGCGAGACTCCGGTCGCGGACTACGCCGAGACACGGGCGCGCGCGCGCGCGAGCGCGAGACTCCGGTCGCGGACTACGCCGAGACACGGGCGCGCGCGCGCGCGAGCGCGAGACTCCGGTCGCGGACTACGCCGAGACACGGGCGCGCGGGGCGCGAATCCTCGGCCGCGAGCCGCGAGAACCAGGCTCGCGGTCCGCGAAGGATCCCGCGCGACCCGCGAATGGTCCTGCAACTTGCATTTTGTTTGGCTTTAATTTTAATTATTTTGGAGTATATATTGGAACTTATCCTCATTGTTTTGGGGATCGTTTTACAGAGCCTTAAGCTCATTTTCTCTTTGGATTTTCACTTTGAATTCACCATGTATTATTGTATGGATTATGGTTATGATTATATAGTTATGGTTGTAGGCTAAACCCCATCTTGGGTATGTGAGATTAAACCTCTTGTTATGGTTTGAGAACATGGTTTATGAAGCTTAGGAATGGATGATTTGTCATTGAATGATCATGAATTATATGTGTATTTGATGCTTGAAATGGTTAGGAATGATTTCCTAGGTATAGATATGTGTTGGATATGTGTTAGACATTACCTTTCCATGGTTAAAATGCTATCATTTCTTCTATGTAAAAGTAGTGAATTAGGAATCAAATATATGTTGTTATCAAGTGTATTTGTTCTTGAGATCATTCATTAGCATTATATTTATGTCAATTGTGTTATCACATTGCATGGGTAAGGTGGGAAAACATCCAATTTGAATTAGCATTGGCCAATTTGTCTATTTGCTATCACATAGATAAGTTGCCAATGAGAGTTGTGAAAATGCTTTCATGATTCACAACTAGAATAGAGATGGTTTCCCATTAAAAACAATCACCATTCTCAAAGTATCATAACTAGGTTTGAGGAAAAATCCATAACAAGAAGATACAAATCTCATGTACCCAAGTCTCTCATTCTCATTAGTTAATCTTTTAGTTGAATCTTTAGATGCTAAACTAGTTGTAATTCTAAAGTTCTAGTAGTTTTACTTAGTAGTGTCTTAAACAAAACTCAACTCAAACCCCCCCCCCCCCCCCCCCTCTTTGTTTACATTGCTTTTATATATGTATATGTATATATATCCTACAAGATATACATAGAAATAACCTTTTCCCTGTGGGACGAACCTTACTTGCCATTGTACACTTAATAGTGTGGAAAGGTAGTAAGTGATCTATAAATTGTATATTTGAGAGGTACGGCGACGACCTCCCAATCATAGAAACTGATGCATCAGATTTATTCTGGGGAAGGAATTCTTAAAGCAGAAAATAATGGTAAAGAATATATTTGCCGATACACTTCAGGAAGATTTAAGGCTGCTGAAAAGAATTACCATAGTAATGAAAAAGAATACCTTTCTGTTATTAGAGTAATTAAAAAATTCTTTGTTTATCTAACTCCTTGCAGATTTTTAGTTAGAACAGATAATAAGAATTTTACTTATTTCCTAAAAATAAATCTAAAAGGAGATAGAAAACAAGGACGTCTAGTTAGATGGCAAATGTGGTTATCTAGATATGATTTTGATGTTATTCATATTGCAGGTACGAAGAATTATTTTGCAGATTTTCTTACCAGAGAATTTCAGCAAGATTATAAAGATTAATACAAATGTTTCTAATGTTTGTTTCTTTGTGAAGCATCCAGCATGGATGAAATAGAACAGGTGAAGCTGCAAGAAGGACTTTTAACCCAAGAACTCGAGCTGGTCCGAGCCAAGCTCAAATATCTTAAACTGATCAAATCAGGAAAAGAACAAGCTTCTAAAAATGAAGTAAACAAGGTTATCTTATCACCTTCTCCCTCAAAAGAGAAAGATAAGGCTATTCCAACGCAAACGGCAGTTGGTAAAGAATCAACAAATCCGTTGAAGGCTGTGGATTTGCCAAAAATCTAGAAGGAAGTACAAACTTCCGTCAAACTGGTCACACCAGTAGAATTTGTTTTAAAACCAAATCAGGGAATTCCGATCCCACAGACTAAAGTTACACCTTTAGCACCGGAGAAATCCGCTGAGAGAATACCAATCCCGAAAAAATCTATGCCATATTATGTGGTATACAATGGCCCAAATGCGGGTATATATTCTGACTGGAGTTTTACCAAGAAGGAAACCGAAGGAGTGTCTAATATTGTTCATAAGAAATTCAAAACTTTCCAGGAAGCCAGAATTTCTGCTGATTTATACACCGGAGTGGAAGGACTTGCTCCACTCTCTCTGGTTACTCATGAAGAATTCCTTCGTCCAAATACTTTTGCAGCAGCTCTTCAGAAGAAAAGGGATACAAAGGTTATTCTAGGAAGGCTTCCTTCTAAAATGGAACCCAAAGAAGAAACTTCTACGGAACTCACCAACAAGTTAACTGAAGCAGAATTTGAATACTGCTACAGGCATGCTCGTCTGGCTAATGAATCCAAATATGTAGAAGAAAAATTCTACACCACGGATCTCAAAAATTTAAGTTATTACAACTTTACCAAAAATGCTGATCCCGAGCAAGTTTTTGAAGCTTTCCAGTATGGATTAGTTAGAACTATATATCCTAGCTCTAATTTATTAGAGATTAGTCATTTCCCTAAAGCATTACTAAGTGCTATTAAAAACTTTAGGAAAAAGTGTACCAAACCTGGTCAAGAAATCTTTCTAAAAATAAATAGTTCTGGTCCTTACTGGAATACTACAGGTCATTTGATCTACCATCCTCAGCATCTAATCCAAATCGGCATTTGCAAAGGAGAGAAATATCATCCATCCACCACAATGGAATGCAAGATAGATCCCGAGAATTTATTGAATCTAGCAGCTAGAAGACTTGAAGGATTGCTCCAAAAAGTTTTCAGTTTCAGCTCAGAAGATGGACTATTTGTCAACTATCAAGATTCCACCATCTTGATGTACAACAAGTCACCCAAAAAGATCAGCGAAGCTGATGAAGATAAGTTTGTCAAATTCCAAAATACTTTGGTTAATCCATTTATTTTGGGAAAACATATGCCAGATCTTTGCAAGAAGATGAAGAATTACCGCAGTAATTATCTATGAGGTAAGTGCTCAGAAGAAAGTGGATCATCCACCAATCAAGACAGCGACCTATCCACTATCAGGGCGGCCGACAGTCCTATGGACCCCTCCACTTCTAGTGGCAGCAGGTAGTGGAATAATAATGCATCTGCATTAAGTGGATGCAATAATGCAGTAGTGCGTCTGCTTTAGGTAGATGCAATAATGTAAGTGCGTTTGTACGTAAGGGATGACGCACCCCTCTTTAATAATGCGGATGTTTCCTTCTCTATAAAAGGAAGTTCATTTTAAGAATTATGGGAGCGCCCCTCACTTCTGCGCCTCATTGTACTTTACTTTCAACTTCTGTAATCTCCTGGAGACGACCCTCGTCCAGGCTTCTGTCTGATCTTTGGATCTACTATGTGTGAATAAAAAAGCCCTTTAGGGCCCTTGTAATTTCATGTGAGTTTCTATAAACTTTATCTTCTTTCTTATTATTGATTGTTGTATACATGCTTATCTGTTATAATGAAACCTGGAGTCCGTAGAATAGGGAGTACCGCTTAGGCAGGTGCCGTTCAGGGAAACAAGGTTCGTAGGATTGGTTAAATTAAACAGAAAGTATGATAAAAATACACTCTTGATAATAAAGCAAAGAAGGTAAAAGGAACTTGCATAAATTATTTAGGGTTCTAAAGTATTTAAAAATTTAAATCTTCACCAATTGAAAATATTTGTATGCTCAAATGAGTAAAAACATTTGTAAATCTATTCTCGACAGAGAACTAACTAAAGAAGATAAGCAATTATCTAAATTTCGTAGGATTGGCCCTTATAGTCAATCTAGATATAGTTATGGAGTAAATTTTGTGAAAAACATCAAGTTGGTGTTTATTACATGAATACTTATAAATGATGCATAAATTGTATCAAACAAATCAACCAAGATTCCACAGGGGAAACTTCCCGAACCTAAACCTGGTATCAGAGCCATAAAAACTAATAATAATTTGAAAGATTCAACTTTGAAATGAATCATTTAAAAGATATAGAAGAAACAATTGATGAAAATCAAGATGTTTCTAATGTTCAAACCTTTGAATCTAATCAAGGATTCATCGGAAGTTTTTTGATAAAACAAGAATTACTTTCAAAAATTAGGTCCTCAAGACTTAATTTAAGAAAAGAAAATATTTTTAATATATCTCTTTTAGAGAAATTAAAAAGGAAAAATAGCATCTACTATTTTGTAGGAACTAAAGAAATGCATGTAGATATCAAAGATACTACAGGAGCAGTATATTTACCTTTAATCACTCGAAAAGAGATTGAAGAAAATTTATTAAAAATAGATAGTAAAATTAGATCCACTATCTCAATGATACACTTTGGTGCCATCAAAATTCTATTGAAATCAGAATTTCAAGAAGGAATAGATTCTCCAGTTAAAATGGTTTTAATGGATAATAGAATAAATGATAGACAAGATTGTATTTTAGGTGCGGCTAGAGGAAATTTAGCCTACCAAAAATTCATGTTTACAGTGTATCCTAAATTTGGAATTAGTCTAAATACAACAAATTTAGACAAAACATTATCTTTTGTTCATAAATTTGAAAGAGAAAATTTAATGAATAAAGGAGATAAAGTATTTAGCTTAACCTATCTGGTCGCTTATGCTTTAGCAAATAGTCATCACAGTATTGACTATAAAAAGAAAGAATACATTGAACTAGAAGATGTATTTTCACAAGTAGGAACTGTAGAAGAAAAACAGTTTTCAGAAATAACTCCTTTAGATAACTCTTGGGCTATTGACATAGCTAAAGATAAAAAGATAATGAGAGAAAAATATAAATCCAGAGTAATACGAAATAATCTGGAAATAGGAGAACCATCTCGTAAAAGTTTTAACGAACTCAGTAAAAAAGACATATTGTTAAGTGTCTCAAAAAGAATTGACGATTTAGGTCGACAATTAGAACATATGTCTTGAATGAGTATGACAGAATTAAGAGAAGATTTCAAAATCTTAGAAAATAATCTAGACGAAATTCTAGTATTATTTAGACAAATAGCTTCTAATGAAAATGAGCAAATAGAAGCTGTAGGCGCAAAAGTCATTACTGAACTAAAATCCACAATTTTAGAATGCAATTGCAATAAAGAAATCTTAGAAGTTTTAGGACAAAAAGATTTCTCAATATCTCCTGTAATAACAGAAGAAAATCCAAAACCTTTAAGTTTAGGAAAATATTCCTACCCCAATCATGGAGTAGGAAATGCAGAATTAGGATCCTCTGGAAATCCTAAAGCATTAACTTGGCCATTTGGTAAAAATGATAAACAGTCAATATGACCAATTATATACCAAAAATTGAAAAAATCTTTTGGGATCATCTAGAAGGTGATGAACTACAGGTAAACGAAGAAAACTTCGATTTACTTGACCATGCTCTTAGGTTGCTAGAATTAGAAAACGATGAACTAGCAAACCAGGAAATAGAAAACAGTCCTAAACTAAAACAATTGTTTGGAATTGAAAACTTAAAAGTTTTAAATAATGAAGAGTCAGCTAGTGAATCTGAAATAAGTGAACTAGAAATTAGTGACTCAGATGAAAAACCTGTAAACTTTAATCCTAGAGTAATATGTAATAGTTATGGGGTTGTTTCTTAGTTTCTCCCCTTTCAGATTTTCCTTTTTTTTAGATTTCAGAATCCCACGTTACCCTAAACGACGTCGTTTTGGGTTTTGGTGTTTTCCCAAAACTGAAATTCTCCTCTGTTTTAATTGTAATCGATTTGGGATTTGGGGTTTTCCCCAAACCGACGTTCTCCGCTCTTTCAATTTCAATTGATCTGTTCTTCTTTCCTCTCAATCCTTCTCTGATTTGATTTCTAATTCGAATTCAATAGCTTCAGTTGTTGTTTTATTAGAATTCTTGTAGATTGAAAAACAACTGAATCAATTGAATTCGAATTAAAAATCAGCTAAATCACAGTTCGATCTGTTCAGCATTGGGGACTTGTTGAGGCCGTCGAATCTTAAGAAAGGAACCGTATTGTGGGCGGCGGTGGCAGCGGTAGGTTGCAGGATTGAATCGTGGCCGGTGATCCGGAACGGATTTGTTACGCCGGTCTCTGTGAGTGGATGAGCGACAGCTGCAGTAGGGTTCCGTTGAGAAACTATCTGGTGGCGGGCATCAGGATTCTGTTGAAGCCAAGCTGTGCGAAGGAACCAAGCCTACGGTTTGCTTGCTTTGTTTCTTGCTCCGTTTTGTCTCTTTTTAGCTGTTCCTTCATGAATTTTACATGTACGTGTCTGGCATAGAATTGATAGGATTGAACTGATCTTGGGATTGTTGTGTTAAGCAGATTAATAGATATAAGAACAACTGATGTTATTAATTCTGTCTACAGCACCTCAGTTATTTTTGTTGGTGTGTAACTGTGTATGAACCAGCAAAGCAAAAGTTATTGAAGATTTTCCCTGAAAAGTTTAGTGCTTTTGCTCATCTGATGAGAATTTCCTTGTCATCACCTGTTTAGTGGTGTTAATACTTTAACATGTTATCCATAGCTTTTTATCATTTCATGCTAACACACACACACACACACATGTATATACATATTCTTTTATCATCAGCTGTAATTTACGTGAGTGTTTTTCAACTTTATATTAAATGAACCAAAAATGAGTATAGCGAACATGTTCTTGCTAATTTTTCATGATTCTGATTGTTAGTTATTGTAGTTTACTTTAGGAATTTTCTGGAATTAGAGCATTGGTAGTCATTAAGCTTGAATAAAACAACAGACGATTCACTACGGAAGATTAAGATATGGTCTGTTAAATTAGAATTTTGTCAGAGTTTTTTTCCCGTTCTGCTTCTGAAAAAAGGGTACGGTTTAGTGTGAGGAATTTTTAAATGTGATTCCTTGTTTTTAAATTGCTTGAATTGGGTGTCTGAGCCAAATTTCTTTAGTTTGCTCTTGTTTACCCATACATTGGGATGATAATGGATGTGCTCAAGCTGTTTGATTACATGTTTGAGAGAAATGTGATTTTTTGGAATACGATGATTGTGGGGCTTTCGAATTCTGGGGATTACCATGACGCATTAGTTAATTGCATTTTGATTTATCGTACAACCTGTTATACTCTTCCATATTGAACAAGCTGATTTTTGATTGTATCTGTATGTCCTCTTATCTGTATGTGATTCATGTTCTCCTCAGGCCTATGCATGCATATAGCTAAACTCATGCATTTTCAAATGTGCACATTGTGGCTGCCTTTTGTGAATCTTGCTTTCTTGCTTGGTATTGGAATAAAAAAAGATGACTGGACATAATACCCATGCTTTGCTGGACTCCGAATGAACTTATTGGATTCGCTCTGTCCCAAAGCTTGAAATAGATAAAGCATCTGCATCGCAATAATCTTATATGCTAATGTTCTTAAGGTTTAGTATACTTGTCCGATTCTTCTGTCCTTTGATGATATGATACGTACTTATTATGGTTTCCTATACTCATATGATGATTCTTCTGAGAGGTATTTTATCTTTTATGGCAAACTTTCTTGAGCTGAATCGAATAAGGAATCTGTTATGGCAATATATCATCAGTTTGATGTGATTCCTCTAGACTAATACAAGAATCTCTGCCCTTCATTCACTGGTTTGATTCATCTGAACTTATTCCAATTTATCAAGTGTCTTAGATATTGTACGCATTGTGTTTTTTACTTGGCGTGGTAAGAAGATTAAGGGCCTGTAAAATTACAGGTAGCTAAGACTGCATTCACTTAATCCATCTTAATACTGTTGCATTCTTCCCATTCTTTTGAATTTATGGTTGAAGGGAACAATTAACCAATATTATATAGCTTATTTTATTCCTCCATTTGTCTTATATTTTTACTGAGAATAATATGAGGATGGTATTTTGGTTCATTTTTCTGCATAGATTTAGAGCAAAGTTTGGTTTTCTTAGTGCTTGTGAACTTCCTTTGTTCTGTGTCTTTTTGGATGTTGGGATTTTTGAGAGAGGTTCACTGTTCATCATACTTGTTCTAATTTAATTAGTTCTTTGAACTTTTTGATTGAAACGATGAGTTAGCAAATTAAGGCAGTAACAGTTGTATACTATTTTGATATTAGAAACACACTGTGTTTAAAGTGTGATGGAAAGCCACATTTTAAAAAATAAAATTTATCAGAAAATAAGCAACCCAGTGGAAGATGAACATATATAATAGTTACTGAAAATTTGATGAGGGTTAATTTTGTCTTATTTTAGTATTGTGTAAATTTAGCTTCGTTTGAGAAGTAGTTTTAGGATTTGGATCTTTCGGGATATTCTAACTGATATTGTACAACAAGTCAACAACATTAGCTTCACATATTCTTATGCCTTGATATTATGTTTTATTGCAAGTTAATCAGCATACAAAACATATTAATCGGCGGAGATTATCACTGCACATGCCTTACTAATGATGCTGGAATGATCTGCTTAATTTACTATTTATCAGGCCTTATTAATAAAGGAATTTGGGCTCTTCCCTACTGCTCCTGAAGATTTTTATAATTCATTTTGTAACTATTATTCTACTGATTCTTGCTGAGACTCTTTATTTGCACTTCTTGTCGAGGTTTAGTTTATGTTTAGATTATTGAGTTCTTGCATTTCCTCCATCTGATGCATGTTGTACAAGACGGATACCTAAGAGGGGAAAGGAATCCTGGTGAATTGCAATGTTCTCCTTCAGAGTTCTTTATGCTTTTTGACACAGACAATGATTGCCTGATATCTTTCAAAGAGTGAGCATTGCCTTCTTAAATTTTAGGGGATAGGTTTCTGTTTTGTAGCTATTGGGTGTTGCTGCTTTATTGACGTTTCTTGTGCTTTTATTGGGCTAAGTTTAGTTACATCCTACTGCAAATCAAATTTCAGCAGGAAACGATGTTGTGTGAGTTTGGTTAGCTGGTGTGTGAGAAGTTTGGCTTGCTAGCTCTGAGAACTATTGAAAGAGTTTTAAATTGTTAGCTGAATGATTTTTGCTAACATTGTCATCTGTTTAAGATATAGGACTCCATACTTCATAAAATGTTGCCGAATATCTCATGCTCTTTCTTTGACGAAGGATTTGTTTCTTTCCTTGTAAAAACCATTTTAAGTACTGTTTTGGCATTGCAGTGGAATTGTTTTTCTGATTAATTCTTATTACCTTGCTTTATGAGATATGATGGCTACCCTTGAGTTTCTTGTCATGAAATGTCATTGTAATTTTGCAGAGCGCTTGAAGAGGAGAAAGCTGGTATGCTTCCTTCTCATATTACATGAATACAGTGGTTTGAATCTTTTAACTTATTTTCTTGACAGTGATCTTGACACTGAGCCGAAAATAGGATGTAATTGGAAACATTTATTGAGCTTTATTATTTTGATTGATTCTATGGTAGAGAAAAAGAGCGTTTTCTTCTTCTGTTTCTGTTTATTTGGACAGAATCTCGTGAAGAATAATTGCGGGTTCTTCTTTTTCCCATTTTTCTGGTGAAGTATTATTTATGCATGCAATCTTTTGTAAGGTTTTGATTTCTGAGATGCTCAGATCTTGAAAAAAAAAAGGTATTTTCTGACTTGAAGAAAGCAACTTTTATGCCAAACTTTAAGATTTAAATTCAAAGTTTGTGTGTATTTTGTAGATGCTCATCATGTGTGCTGATTGTCCTAGAAAAAAAAATGGGGAAAGCTGTAGACTTCTGTTAGTTTTTGTTTTGTCTTCAGTTATTACTGCTGATTATATGCTCGCCATATGTGGAAGCGATGCTCTGCGAGAGCTTTCATCTCCTGGAAAAAGTGGCAACCTTTTTTATCTGACCAAAGATGAAGAAATCTGAAGTGAAGGTTAGTTGCCTACCCTGGCTACCCATTTTTCCCTTTCCTTCTTCGTATTGGAGCAGGAAGTTGCAGATAATTCTCATTAGATGATTTCTCTCATTTTTCCAAAAGCCTTCATATTTAAGCCACCTTGTTTAGACAAGTTCACCTGCATTTTAAGATTGAGTTCCTGTATTCATTTCCAGGTGCTGATTAAGATGCTCCGAAGTTATCATGATCATGTGAGCTGCTACGAGAATTCCCTCATGACTAAGTTTTATGGAGTCCACTGTGTAAAACCAGTTGGTGGTACAAAGGTCAGTTATCCTAACTGTTAAATCACTTGTATCCCTTTTTTTTGTTTTAAAGATTATGTTATATATTGCAACCAGTTTGTTGTAGACAGGGTTTATGGTGATGGGAAATTTGTTCTGTTCGGAATATCGTATTCATAGACGGTTTCACCTCAAAGGACCATCCCATGGTCGCACCACTGACAAGGCAGAATGGGAGATTGATGAAACAACTACTCTCAAGGATCTTGAGCTAAACTATGCATTTCGGCTACAAGAAATTCACACCTGGAATTAATCAAGTAAGCTGGTGTTCCCTTCATACTTAGTAAACTTGTTGGATCACATTAGTTCACTGAAGTTATGAAGTTATGATATCGTGTTAGAGTTACTTTTAATTTTGGAATTTGGAATGTACTGTGCTGGTCTTCTGCATTTTGACTCAATATAGGGCCTCAGAATGTCCAGCACCTTGAATATCTTGCAATCTACTCATTGATGCTGCTTGGTTTATCTTCTTGGAGATCATGCACTACTTTTTTTTGTGAGTGTTTAAATGCTGCAGCTACATTTTGATGAAGCTTCCGCCTATCCAAAGTAGATAGCAAGTCATGCTGCTGAACTGAGCTGCAACACAACATTTTCTGCTGCTGAATTTGTAATAAACATCTTAATAAGCATTAGATTTGAAATAGTATTTTATTTCAAACCTAATTTGTAATAAGATGCTTTAGACATTTTTGATACTTTCTCACCACTTAGGTACCGTTCTCTAGAGTTTATCTGAATTTTTTTAGTTCAGATGACTTAGATTATCTTTTTTTTCAGTTCTAATGAGTTCATTTCAGTAAACCTACTAATTTTTCAGATGAGTTCAATTCAGTAAACTTATTTGTTTTTCCGTTCAGATTATACTAGTCAATATTTTTATATTTTTTTCATGTCAATTCAGTTAGTTCTATTCAATGTTGTATATTATAATAAATTAAATAATGTTAAAAATATTATGTGATTTTACTATCATGTGTAGTAGACCCTGTTCTCTTGAGCTTAGTTGTTCATATCAGTTCGATTCCATTTAGTTTAGTCTCATTAAAAATATGATTTGATGAAATATAGGTTAATTTAGTCACACCGATTTATTTTTCAATACATTAATTTTCACTTTAGTTCAATTCAAATTAGTTCAACAAAAATATAATTTGATACAATTAAGGTTAATTTAGTTATACTAATTCTATTTAAGGTTAATTGGTATGAAATTAAGGTTAATTTAGTCATACTAATTCTTTTTTGAAAATGATCATATTTATTTCATTTCAGTTCACTTGATCTATATGTTTCAGTGCAACTTAATTCAGTATATTTTAATATTAAATGTACTATGTTATATTTAGATTAATAAATTTCAAATATATTGGTTTCAGTTCATTTAAGTTCAATTTATCTTTATTTTTCATTTCATCTCACTTTAGATCAAATCAAAGAGGAAGAATCCTGGGTGGCTGGAACTATGACCATCTTTAATCAAATGGAGCTTATATTTCTCAAGTATATATTAAAAAAAAAATCTAATCTGCACCAACAAGCAATATTTGAGAATCTTGGAACACAATTAATGCTAAATGTAAGGGCCTTATTGCTAGGGTAATCTTGAGTTTCAATTACATTTGCAAACATGCCTGTTAAAACAAACCGTCAGAGCCGTAGCCCTGTTATGTTCATTACAAACCACATTTTTATCTACTTTCTGAATAAAACATAAATGAAAATTCTTGAGATTTTTGATGTTGCATATATAAATTGTCTCAAAAAATCCGTTTCCCGTGTTAAAATATGATTACCTATTAGATAGCCTAATCTATTGATTCTTCTTTGAATGATTTGCATTTTGAAATTCCTATCATATGGATTGAGAAAACTGGTTGTGAAGAAATTTTCATTGAGTGATTTGCACGAGTAATCTTTTAATGAGCATGTGTAAACTAAAACTCTATTTATACAAAAATATGCACCGAAATTAAAAAACTTTTAATACTATATTCAGTAATTAACGAAGAAGAAGAACAAGAATAAGAACAAGAAAAGTATCATATATTGTGATTTTCGTATATAAATAGATGGTGGCGGATATGGGAGCAAATACACCGCGCAACGCGCGGTGAGTGCCGGCTAGTATAAATAAAGTTAAAGAAGAAGGTGAAAGCTCATATATGGGCTCTAAAAGAAGTAGAACTAATCAACCACGGTATTTTCCAGAAAGTGCAAAATCCAAAGTTGGTAGTTCAAAAGGATCAGATGATAATTTCCTAAACATTGACTGTCAAAATAATAGGAAAGAAATCATTGATAAATGGGCAGCAGAATTAAGTTTAGTAATTCAAACTAATCCTGATGCCTATACAGAATCACGAACCATTTTGCTATTAATAGAACATAAGAGTCTAGGAATAGCAAAAGAATTTATAAAAAACTCCATCTGGCCAGATGCTAATAACAAAATTCCATATAATATTCTAGATATAGTTCTAGATGGATTATATACTATGTTCTTAGAAATTGATTTTTCCGGTGACAAAGAACATGGAAAATAATTAGTACAAGAAAAATCTAAAAAACGACTAACAGAGCTACTACTCTGTGATATATGTTATTTAGAAGATTTCAATTGTGATTATGAAGTAAATCTTTATAAATTAGAACAAAATGAATTTCCAGAAATGATACTTCAGTATCTAAGAAAAATCCCTTTGGTAGGAGAAAAACCCTTAGAAAGGTTTAAAATCAAAACTTTCAATAGTAGAACTACTAGTTACAGTCTAGGATATGCTATGAGGATAGTAAAAGACGAATTGTCAAAATTCTGTGAATTAATAAGAACTCAGAAAAAACTTAAAAAGTTTAATAAAAATTGTTGTACAGTATCAGGAGAAAATCCTGTAGAATATGGCTGTAGAGCAGAATATAAAAAGAAGAAAAAATTCTTTTCTAAGAAAAAATCTTCTAAATATAGATTTATTAAAAAGAAAAAGAAATTCCGACCAGGGAAATTCTTCAAGAAAAAATCTGATATAAGATCAGAAAAACAAAAATTCTGTCCAAAAGGAAAGAAAAATTGTAGATGTTGGGTTTGCAACATAGAAGGACATTACGCTAATGAATGTCCTAATAGGCAAGATAATAACAAGATAAAATTGTTAGAAATTGCATATAAAATGGGATATGAACCCATAGAAGAAAAATATGATGAAATAGAAAAAGTTTACATCATAGAAATAGATTCTAGCTCCAGTGAAACAGAATCAGATGAATCAAATCTATCTGATTAAAACATAGGGGTAAAGATATAATAATAAATAAAAGCAGGGACTAGAAGGTAATACATTCTTGGAACTCATTCAAAAATAACCCTATAATTAGAAAAGTTTCTAAATTTCATCACAAAACTAGAAAGATTTCTAGTTTTCATCACAAAAAAGTAAAATTTTCCCCAACCATACCACAAACAGGTCTGTGAAACAACCATGAAACTGATCTTTACTTTGTCGGATAAGGATGATCATTCACGTTTAGCTACCTACTTGGCTAGCTTATGCAAGTAATCAGTGAGTTGTTGCGCGGCTCGGACAGCATATTCGATTTCATTCTCAGACTTTTCGACAGGACCAAATACACCGCACCATGATGTTTCAATGTGATGGGGAGTTGTGGGATCAAGTAACATGTCTTGAAGATTTGGGGATGAATGTATGAGATAGCGGATGAATCGAACCTCAGATTTCAAACCAGACCAACCCAGTACTTGAACTGCTCTGAGACACTCATTCTCACCTGAAAAGGTAATTAGATGATCATAATCCTCCTCCTCAACATCATCACCTCTCTGGATCTCGTACTTGAGTGTCAACTTCTCCAAGCACGGGCACACTCGTATGATGGTAATAGCCGTGTCCATTTGGCGAGTATCGTGATCATCTTCTTGGGTGGAAGTGAATCTGAGCTCGAGTTGCTTAACATTTCCGAGTGTCTGGAAATTTACACCCCATTTCCAGCAATAGCATTGTTGTTTAAAGTCATCACACTTGACATCCATATCTAGCTGCAGTTTCTGCAACCGTGGCACATCTTCGTGAAGCCTCTGCATTATGTATCTGCAGAGTCGACCTCCCAAGCTAACTTCCTCAAGTTTTGGAGTATGGCACTCGCCTAAAAATCGCATACCGTGCCCATTTAATTTGTTCCTCAAAGGGATGTGTTTAAACGATTCGAGACTCGGCAGTGTCTGGACCTGGATCGTACAACTCACCGCGCAATTGCGAATCTCCAACCGCTTCAGTTTAGGGTTAAACATCAAAGTATATATGTTTTTGATTGGTACGTTTTCCAACAAGAGTGTCTCCAGGTTGGGACACATGTGTAATAACTGATGCAAATCTACCTTGTTCACCAAAACCGACTTCAAAGACAGGGATGCGAGTCTTTCCCATGGCTTGAGTCTTTCCTTTCTTTCCCACCCTGTGAATTTATTATGCCCACAACCTGGTGGATGTTGCAAGAGCTGGGAAGATTCGACGTGAAACTCAAGACTCTGGACTCGCTTGTCGTTCGCCAGCAAGAGCCACTCTGAGAAAGTGCAGTGAAGACAACTTGCAGCAGGTTCGCTATAATCATGGTGGAAAGCAATCCTCATGTTATCCACGTCGCTTTTATGCTTGTTGAACAGCACGCATGCCAAGGATTCTTGAATGTACTTGAACTTATGTTTCTTTTCTGTGAAATCTAAATCCAGATTTCTGCAACATGTCAACAAGTTTAGACATAGGTTCCTCCATCTTCGAGAAACCATGCAGGTTCTTGCTGCTGCCTCCCTCGTCTTCAACCTGCTCAGAATATCTTCTAAGATTTCATCCGGCAACGCTTCAATGTAACAACTATATTTTTCTCCTTCGGTGTTTTTCAACATTTTTACCGCGGTAAGGTCCTTCAAAAGCAGATGACCATGAATCAATATATCCCTATATATATATTTATAGGTGGGCACAAAAGCTTAATTAGTATGACAGATCACCTGCCATTTTTAAAACAACTTTTATAGGTAAAATTTTATTTTGGCAAATTTTTATGAACAGTTTCCATTTAAATGAAATTACCATATATAGCAAAATTTCTATGTCCATTATGCTTATATTTATAAAGTACCTCAACTAAACCCAACTCTATTTGCCAAAGGAAACTGTTCACACAACCTAAACGAATCCTAAATTTGTTTGGCAAAGAGAATTAGTTGTCAAAGTTTTTAATTGGATGTGAATTGAACCATGACAACTAATTCAATTAGGCCCTGTATTTCTTGATGAACTGAATTGAACTGAAGTAAAAATCAATGTATTGAAAAATGGAATCAGCATTGAATTAACCCGAATTTCAACAAATTACATTTTCACTGAACTGAACTGATCTACAGATAAGTTCAGTCAAACAGGACCTTAGTATTTTACTAAAAAAATTCTAACTTTCAAAAACTTTTGGAATCACACCACTAGCATCTACATTTTATATTTATGTAATTAAAAGGAGGATGATATTCCACATCCCAATCTCCTAAATGCACATCACATTTATGGTAAATTTTACTAAAATATCCCTTATTAAATTTTATTTTTAATTGAGCTAGAATTCTAAATATTTATCCCTTTTTTTTTTTGAAAATAAAAATTTGTTGCATTCGTAAATTACTGGAAATCGTCCAGTTGCGATTGAACATGGCTAGGAAGAACCCTCCCTAACAGGGTGCTCGACCTTCTGATTAACGCTAGAGAATGAGCTAAATAGACTACTGAGGTGCAAGGCGACCAACATGACCCCATAAATGTGTTATTCCCTAACTCAGATGTGAACTTCTCCAATGACATTGTCGCGACATCCGGACAAACTTCCCTTACAGCGAAGGACTTCCAGTGGGGTTCTCCATCCTCTTCCTCCTCCCATGATATGCCTCCGGAAGACCCTCATGCATCAACTTCTTCCTCGACGAGATGTAGCTTCCCGTCGGTTATTGGTGCGAAAATAAAATACTGGAACGAAAAAATAACAAAAAATAAAAGAAAACAACCATGCGCAAATTTCTCATGCGCCTCAAACCGTTTCGCCAGGGTATCCAGTATGAGAGAATCCACCAGACGGCGCCACCAAGGTGGTTTCCACAACTTTTCAAACGCATCGGGGATCTATTCCTGGGGATAGCGGTTTCGGAGTCTGATCTTCCTCGCCAGCATGAAACGGACGTCGTTGCCCTCCGTCACCGGACAAATCACTTCCTGTTCGTCTACTATTGGGGTTCAACCCCATATTCTTGATGCAATAACCTCCATAGTGGTGATGTTTCTACACAAAAGGTTGTTGTTCTCTAATTCTTGGTTTTGCTCTTCGATTGGCTTGAATATATCGGAGGCGGCGACCAAGATCTGGTTCTTGCGGACGCAAGTCTTTTTCTCGTTTTTCAAACATATAGTGTTAGGCTATGTAGGATAGAGTTTTTCGGTAGGTCAGATCAATTAAATATATTTAAATATATTTCAGTTCAATTTAGTTCAGCAAAAAATAAACTCTACCAAACATGGCATTAGTGTGTTCAATTATAATAATGTCTTTAAACCTTCATTATTACACCAGAAAAGTACAAGAATTGTAGGTATATTGATAAGTGCGATCATCCAAGTCCTTCAAAATTGCATGCCGGAAACGAAAATGGAAATGAACAATGCCTTTTTTTAGGGGAAATGAAAAGTTCACTCCTCATTGCCCATTGCCGGTTCTTGTTGAATCGGCATGGAATACAAATGGTACTTTATTTAATATAATAAGATAAGATTAAAGAACTCATGTTGAAAAATTGACCTTTCGAAAAAAGAAAATCTTGGGTGAGAGCTGTACTTGTGGAGACCAAGAGCAACGAGAATATTATAGTAGCAGATAATTAAAAAAATGGGGCTCCATCTGTAAATATTTTAATTTCGGTGCAATTCTCTGATTAAGGCAAATCTTACGGGTCAATTTGTAATTTGTGAAACTCAGTGACATAAAAAAAATCACCCTTCGTCCCCAATTTGCAGCAGAACAAACCGAGACTTCACCTCGATTCCTCCGACACCGTTCCCTCCGGCGAGATCGTGATCACTTCTCTGGCGATTGCTACCTGATTTCTACGGAGATCGGAGATTGATGAAGGAGACGACGACGGGTGAGATCTGAAATGTCTATTTCGATTCCCCATTTCAGTTCGAATCCGCGACACGGACGGGCGAGACGGGCGAGATCTGCAACGATTGACCCTGATATTGGAGACGTTGAGGTTTAACGTACGATTGACCCGGTGTTCTACAGGTAAGAGATGGATCAAAGAATCAAGAAAATCATGCATTGCATCATCGTTATCAAGTTTGTTGGATGGATTTGTTAAACCAAAAAAGATCAAACAAAAAAATCAAAGAAAAATAAAAAAGATCAAACATAAAAAATCAAAAAATAAATACAAAAGATCAAACAAAAAATGAAAAGGATCAAACTGAAAAAATCAAAACGATCAAACTGAAAAAGATCAAACAGAAAAATATCAAAGAAAAAATTCAAAAAATCAAAGAAAAGATTAAAAAAAAATCAAACTCAAGTGATAACTGAAAAAGATTAAAAAGATCAGCCCGAAAAATATCAAGATTAAGTGATAACTGAAAAAGATCAAAGAAAAGATTAAAATGATTAAACGAAAAAGATCGAGCTCAATTGATTACTGAAAAAGATCAAAGAAAAGATGAAAAAGATCAAACCGAAAAAAATCAACCTCGAATAATAATTGGAAATGATCAAGGAAAAGATTAAAAAGATCAAACAGAAAAAAATTAAACCATTTATGTAAAAAATCAAACCATAAACACAGATCATCAACTTATATTTAAATCATCTTATAATTATCAATAAAAAATGCTAAATGATCATTATACTTCAACTTATAATCTAAAGCCCATATATGGAGGCACAATGCCACGGAAAACGTTTTCAGCACACTAATAGTAATTAGACCCATCAGCAAGGTGCCTGCCGGAATTGACGAGTGCTGGGACCAAACAGCCGGAATCAAAGCTGGAATTTGAAGCACATCATCGAGGCTCGTGCGAAATAGAAATTTGACGGTGAAAGTATCGGAGAAATTGCGATCATATATTCTGGAGTTGCAAAAGTCACGGAGAAATTGATATTTTTGTCGACCGGAAAACTTCATATTAGAGAGTTGTCTAATTTAAATCCATGGGAAAAACGAACAGGGAACTTTGGCGTCAGAGTTTTAAATGGTTTCACCAAGTCGCAGTGTCCGGAATATACAGAACCGGAGGGGAGAGGAGAGAAAAGGGAGGAAAAACCTTTGTTTACAATTTAAACCTTTGTCCGGAATTTAAGCGTGTTTTTCAAATTGCACCCACAAATTATGAAAGGTTCTACAGTCCCTCTGGTCTTTACAGGGACATGTCGCAAATGAGAATTTGTATTCGAAGAAACTGAGTTGCTATACCACGCCCTGTATTTTACTTATACACGCCCTGGAATAGTGTGAATACGCCTTAAAATGATTACTTTTGTTCTGTTTTTTACCAAAATTATTCTATAGTTGTAGAAAATTAAACATGATATAAATATATTTCTTGATTTTTCAACGTCATTTTATTTTTAAATATAATTAAATAATAGTTCAAATACAGGGCGTGTTTCAGAAACATTTCTAGAACCAATATGCATGTGCAAGAGAACAAAAGGCAGCAGAGACATTTCCTGAACCAATATGTGTGTGCTGATTTCAAAAAATAAATAAAAATGTATATGCTATCTGAAGCGTTGCAGCCATTTTTATGTTCTGTAACATCACCACGTATTGGCTTTCAAATACAAACATAAATGCTGAATCACACACCATTCAAAATGCTAAGGAGCAACAATGGAAGCATTATAATTTATTAGATACAAATAAATAAGCTCGGGTGCATAATTACAATGAGTTAAACCTAAACATTTTCCGAAATACAGTCCAAAATACAAGGAATCATTTTCCGGACAAAACCTAAACACATCTATAACCATAGGCACTAAGACAAATCCTTACACACTCTAAGACCTTACTCCCCCTGAGTATGCGCACCTCAGAAAATGTCTTTTCAGTCCTGAAGACAGCTGCAGAGAGGTAACTAATTTTGTTAATTAGGGGCTTCAAAAATAACTGCAAACAAGTCAATAATGTTGACAGAGATAGATATGCCACGAGAGGTGAACACAAATGAAACCTAATTAACATATTTGACATCAAACTGCAAAAAAAAATGGAACCTTGAGGTCTCATATACGAGAAGATATACTGAAAATTGATGAATAACATACACTCGTACAGAGTACATATGATTTATCCTAAAATCCATCTGTTAAATCCATCTCCTACTGCTCTAAGCCTTTTGATTTTCTATTCCGAACAGGAGTTATTTGACAAATAAATACAGAACTACTCCGTGTCATAGATTTGGTACTATGGCTGCTTTGCACCTGGTTAATAAATTCTGGCCACCTTATTTACTTCACGAATCACGATATATGCATACTCTTGACAAAGACCAGAAATATGTGATACATTTTCTTCAATAAGCTACATTTTTTGTCCTCTTTCAACATCTTCGGTGTTTTAGGTTTATCACTATTTTATGTGCGATTTGCCAAGTATATTGGACCTTCATTTTGAAATCAAAATCATGTATGTCATTTGATAACAGTTTTGTTAAAGCATGATCTGCCAGAAGATTACTTGACTTTGAAAGAATCAAAGACAAGAACACCACATAGTGGAATATGAGGAAAATAACTTTGTTTGCAATTGGTAAGAACTGTTTAAATTTTCCTACCATTCCATCGACCTGGTACAACATATGCTGCCCACATTTGTCATTAACGTCAGCTGTCATGCTACAGAATAAAGTTTAGAAATTACCATTCATATTTTAAGGCAAACATCTGTATTCGAACCCCTTTTGGTTCATAACCTATACTGAACAAAGCTTTTTAGCGAGTTTGAAATTTATTTACTGGGCAGTTTCAACATGTAAATGGTGTTGTAATTGTAAACTCGGCTTACTATGAAGGTATTAAAAAAACCGTCACAAGTTCATCCATCAACAATGATCAATTAATTCGTAAACAAATATTTACCTTGCCCATGTGACATTGATGTCATCAGTAGTTGACCAGCAATTCCTAACTTTGCTTGAGCACCATTCACACAAGAGAGTATAATATAGTACGTCCAGTTTCATTTGGCATAATGCAGTGAATTTGGAAGTTCTGAGAGCATGTACAAAAAAATAAAATTAGTACTCCGCATATAGAAGGTTCTTTGAGAAAGTTTCAATTCAATAAAGCTCAGTGCAGAACAATTTGGAGATGAAGAATAACCTCACTACTCTTTACAACCTCCACCAATACAATGCTTCTTCCTCCGGGCAATGTATCATACAACCTGCATTTACAATGAAAACACACAAAAGAGTGTCAAAAATAAATAAATTAAACAACAGATGAGGCAGTGAGAAAACAACACCAAGCATCTTTTTAAGAAAATTGATCATAGGCTAAACCTAGACTGTTTAAAAAAAAACCATGCATATAGATGCTTAAACTGATCATGGGTAAATCTGCAATCACAAATCAGTAAAATTATAATGTCTGAAGGATTACTCACTACATGATCAGGCATTTCATACAATCCATCTTTCACTTTCTGTCTGAGATCTTCACATAAATACTGCAAAAAGCAAAGTGAAATAAGCTCACACTGCTTTAGTGGGAAGGAAACCAAGCAAGACGATGAAATCAGATGATTTTATTTCATAGTTTTTAAGTGTAAGAACAATCCAATATAATTAGTTAGCTCTTATTGGAAATAAGAGATAGCTCAGTGTCCAAACAGACACAAAAATAAATTTAAGGAGATTAAATGCGACAACATTTAAAAAAAAAAAACTAAACTTGAAAAATAATCATCATCCTTTTAAAAAGATGGATGAAAGCTCAAATCAAAGCCACAGTGTATCATTATGTGGCGCATGCAATTATACAACTTGTGATAATATATTACGTGGCTCGGATTTAAGGAGTTTGAATTAAATAGAATGTAAACCTTACCTTATGAGTAAAAAATCATAAGTCAGTATTCTCTACTCTTTTTCAGTAGCTAAACAAGAAATCAGTGGAAGTATGTGTTTAATTCTACTTGATTAAATAGGCCAACTAACAATAAAATGTAAAAAAGTGTGATCATCAGTGAACTTCAAGTCTTGTTATGTCATCTAATTAGTTAGTTGAAGCCAGAGACATTTCCAGATCACAAATTTATCTGTATAATTACAAATGTGCTTTCATGAATTTATGGTAAAGGAAGAAAACAAACAGGAAAAATTATCCTCAAAAGATATGGCAGTAAACTGATCAAAAGACAATGTAAAAGAAAACAAGGTTATAACAGGCAGATCAAAATCATACTCATATGAGAATAATTGAGACCATACCCATTGGAAATCCAACATTCAAAACAAAACAAAAATGCTCATTGATCCCAAGAAACATGGTTTCAGGGCTAGTTTAAAAGCCAGATTGGAGAAAGACCCAAATTGGTAGTGAAACTTAGTTTTTCATTACATAGTCAAAATGATCAATGCAATTAAAAAATGTATTTACAACAAATCTACTTCCCACTTCCAAAATGGGAAAACAAAATGCACATCCTAAAGAAAAATATAAATATTGAATTAATGATAAGATCAGTGTTCCACACAGATCAAAATATTAAACAAAAGTGTCATCCTTTTTTTCTTTTTAGGCAAATCCACCATTGGTGGAGGAGGTATTTATTGGCACTCCAAACCATGAGAGAAAAAACACATGATAAAGTTTTTACAGAGAGAGCTGAAAGCTCTACTAGGCATAGGGGCCTGAAGAAATAAAGAATAAGCTAACTAGGCCTATTCTAAATTAGTTTAAAGATATAGTGTACCAAAAACCGGAACACCAGGGAGCAATTTAGTGATCAACAAGTCGAAGCACAACTCTGCCACCCGGATAGGTTGAAGGCACCCAATCTTACATCAAAATATTTACAGAGATCTGAGAAGATCATACTGCTACAAGCAGCGCTTCAACAAAAATAATTAGGAGCAAGCTCTTTTCCAGTTCCAAAATGGTGACCTTTTTCCTATTGCATTCAAGCATTCTCCACAGATTGTCATCATGATGATGATGAAATGCCAGTACCCTTCATTCCTGAAACATACGTGCCTTTCCTTCAGTCCTTTATTTTCTTCAGTTCCTGCGAAAAAACAGAAGGAGCAGTAAAAAAGTCCTTGAGAGTTAACTAGCTAAAACTCTAACATGAGGCACTGCAGCCTTATCCATTTGGATAATGCCCTTTAGTTTCCTAGGGGCAAGGTCAATAGGTAATTCATCATTTAGATGAAACTGAATACTGTGTTTAGCTAGACAGTCTGCTGCACTATTAGCCTCTCTTAGAATGTGGCATGTTGGATTTGTAACACTAAAACTATGCAATTTAGCACATAAGGAGTAGAATTGCCAGTCAATCTTATTAGGATTGATCACTCCACTTACTGCAACAAAACAATCTGACTCTATAGTGAAAGAGGGCAGATTCATTTGAAGACCTAATTTGTATCCATGTAAGATGGCTTGTAGCTCAGCATGTAAGGAGGATATTGAGTTGAGAGTTCTCATGATAAGCTTGCAAACATTACCATGGTTATTCCTTACAATAATACCAATCCCAGTGTTCTCAGAATTATGTGGTTGGAAAGATGCATCTACATTTATCTTATATCCCAAATCTGGTGGAAACCATTTAACAAGTTTAACTGGTCTAGGAACAAAAGTGTCATCCTATATATTCACGATTTCCACTATCCAGGACCATCATCAAAGCTGTTAGGAGGTTCACATTCATTTTTCAAACATGATAGACAGCATAACTGAAAACATCTCTATTATAACCAAAATTTATACCAAAAATGCTAGTCTGAACAATTCTAAATCATTTAATTTTAGATTGGCAATTAGATCATTCTTCTAATTCAATACATGTAATATGGCATCAAACAAAATGAGTAGAAGTTACAACTTGAATAATATCTAATTCACCAAAAGTCTAAATTAAAGAGGGCTTACCAAGGTGGTCATAAGATATATGTTTTTTATGCTCCAGAAAAGCACACGCATAAGCCTCCCTGGAGAACAGCTCCAGGAATTTTTCCTGCAGCAGCAGATGCACGTGATTAAACTTCAAAGAAAAATAATATGCAAGACAAAAGTTTACATGCATCGACCATAACTAAAAGGAATAAGCCAATAGGCCAGAGCTGCAATCAATATCGAACTTCACCACGTTTAGTGACACCTTCATATGTATCTAACAAACATTTCCTTAAACGATCTTCGAATGTTGTATTTTCCAGAGTCTTGTAATTATGGGAGTAATTAACAAAAATCCTTTTAGGAAATAGAACACTCCAATACAAAAGAAAAAAAATGGAGGAAAAATAAAAGCATTAAGAAGATGGAAGTACTGCACAACTTAGAGAAGAATGAGCAAAAGTGACAGTTCACTTTAGTTTTCTTCTATTGAATACTTTTTATTAAAATTTATTTATCAAAACCGATTTGAAAAAGAATGTACCAAAAATATAACAAACTCGAACCGATTAAAACCAAATTGAACCCGATCCGAATTTGGTTCAGAAAATATAAACCCGATTCATATCTAAACCTGAAACAACATCAACCACACCCGAACCGACCCGATATTTTCTAAGACAACCCGAATGACACTCGAACCCGAACATACCCGATCAAGACCCGATCAAGACCCGATACCTGAAAAAAAGTACAAACACCCGAATGACATCTGAACCGATTGGGTGTCACCCGAACCCGACCGAAGACACCCGTTTGCCAGGTCTAAAAGAGAAGAAATTAATCAAGAGTACGCCACCAAACCACGCACACACATTCAGTTCAAGTTCAACATATTCCAGAATCCAGATGCAACAATCTTAAAATGACAATATTAACACACCAGTACATCACCATAACCTTACAGCAAAATAATAGAACTCGGTGATAGAAATTCAGTGAGACCAGTTCAAATATTTACGTGATTATGGAGTTAAACATTATTTAGGTAACAATATTTCAGACTTCATCTTTTTAGTGTCTCATTACCAAAATTGGGAGAAAGGGATTAAGATTCCACAACTGTAGTTTATATAACTCTACTATAATCATAACAGTATATTAAAGATCAAAAAGAGAAGCATAGGAATTTCAGCAGTAGATGAACTGAAATTCGAGTCAATAAATTTCAGCAGTACATCAACTGTCACTCTACTATAACTCATATCCTTCATTTACATATTTACTGTTCTATATTTTCCCCATAACATCGTTCAAACCTTCCAACTCAATGTAGACGTTCCTCTTTATAAGCAGGGTAAAATGCCAAGAATACTATCTACTACTCCTAATGTATGTTGTAGAAATTTGTTAACATTCAGATTCGCTAAGCTTTATACCTAAAAAAGAAATACCTAAGAATGCTGTGAAGGACAGAGGGCATGAGCTTCTAACACCATAACTGATCACTGATCCTGTGCTTTTACAAAATAAATTATATCCAACCAACAAAAATACGCCTCAGGAAGCTTCAATATACAGTTACATTTGTTCTCTGAAAGGTATTATGGAACAATCACTTCAAAGATATATCCTACCCAATCAAGAATCTAAAGCTTCATTACCACTACCAAATCATAAGACCTTCAATCATCAAAACAAAAACTATGGAACTACATCATGTTCAGATTAACAAAATCAACAAAAATCTTAGGACTTCGTGATTTATATTCATACCTATATGAACGTGATTTCCTATATGAAAGTGATTTTGTGGGGATAAAAATTGTACACACTGCAAGCACAAAAAAGGGAAATCAGAGAAATCCAAAAAAAGAAAAAAAAACGGAAAACCACTCAGGCAAGTGATCGAACAGTTTGTATGCGTTAAGAAGTATAGGTGTGGTCACCAAAATAGAGAAATTTAAAGAACTCACCGACCGAACAAAGAGTGAAGGGTAACATAACTGAATAAAGAACAAGCGCAAAGTTCATTCCAGTAAAAGATGAAGGGGAGAACTGAATTAGAACACAAACTAAACTGGGCAATAACACGATCATGGGAGAACAATTACATATTATAAGAACATGAAGCAGGCATCTGGACGGGATGAAACAGCAGCATGCTGGCGAGAGTAGGCCACGCGTCGTGTAGGTAGCCGGGGCAAAGAAACTGCCCCTTTTATATATTAGAAGAATAGATATATTACAAATATAAATATAGACTAGTCACGTGACCTCTAAATCCGACAATATATACACCTCCTTTAGTTTGTGGTCATATCTCTCGTGTCCTATCCTCTTTCACCGACAATTTCTTTCACCGACGACAGCGCTCGGAAATTTGGATTTTCCGCCGGAATGGATTTGGCTGATATTACAACTGTTCTATCCTACATGACAACCACAAACAGCTCATGTAAGTATCGCCGATCGATCTCATCTCTTTGTATTTCGGTTTTAATTATTTATTCAAGTTTTTTCATCCAATTCTTTAATAGATGGCCTGGATCGGGCAGAAGAAGGCCTCAAGATCTCTACCCTAATCCCAGTGATGAATAAAACAGCCTATACAGCCTCATTTAATGCTAATCTTCTCTGTTTGAATAATTTCTCTTGTGGATCTGAAGAGCTCAAAGAAATTAATAAGCTTCTGAACAACTACCGTGTTTGTTTGTGGGAGAGAATGGCGAAATACAAATATGTTCGAGTGAATACGCCTGAGGATGTCGATCGACTGAAGAATATCGGCTCACCCTTAACGCTGCCGGTGACACTAGTGATCCATCCAGATCTGGAAATGGTGAAGCTCCGAGCCTCTGCCTGCGAGTTTGAGTACGTTGAGTATGCTTAAAAATTCTTTCTATTTCGAAGTTAGGTTGATTTTTATGCTTTGTAAAATCAGATCTGGTGTTGTTATTCTCTATTATTAATCGAAGCATTTGGATAATTTTAAATTTTGTGTTCAATCTGGGTTAATTCATTGAATTATTCTGATGGTGAGAGTGAATCTGGGTTTTCTTCAACGACAACAGTGGCCATACAATGTTTTTCTATCAATGTTGTTCGAAATAAAGAATTTTCATAATTTGTAGAAAAAATTGAAAATCTTGGCTCTTTTTCCCAATATGATTGATTGTATGAATGTGAACTCTGTGCTAGGGGTGGGGTGCTTATCGAGCGAGTCGATCATGAGCAGAGGCTTGCTCGCACTCGTTAGTTATATTACTCGTGCTCGACTCAAACACTCAAACTCGACTCGTTAATGTATAGTGTTGCTCGTTAATGTATAGTGTCGCGAGGTATCTCTTGTTTATCACCATTCACCACCACATTTGGACACAAAAAATGGTGATGCGTAGGTTTCAGGCTCGGAACAGCTGTCATATGGTTTCTTTGGGGATTTCGGGCACTCGTTATTAGTTATATTACTCGTGCTCGACTCAAACACTCAAACTCGACTCGTTAATGTATAGTGTTGCTCGTTAATGTATAGTGTCGCGAGGTATCTCTTGTTTATCACCATTCACCACCACATTTGGACACAAAATGGTGATGCGTAGGTTTCAGGCTCGGAACAGCTGTCATATGGTTTCTTTGGGGATTTCGGGTTTGATGGCTTCGCATTCTCGTGTTTACTTCCCACGGCTGTTTCATGAGGCGTGGTGTTCCGGATTCAGGCCTGTGCAGATCATATCATTCTGCTAAGGAACAATTTGTTCTGTAGAACTCTTCTACCAGGCTAATGAGCTGAGGCCTCTTCTTGTAGTACATCTCTGCTCAATGAGCAAAGGAATCTGCATCTTCCTCGATCAGTTTCAGCATGGCTCTAGTCTTCTCATCCAGTTTTGTAATTGTAATTGTAATCGAATCTCTAGTTCTAGAGTATATTATCCTTTTGTGATAATCTTGCAGTTATAATTTTTTTTCAGTTGAGATAATTGTTTGATTCTTATTACTGATTGAACAGGTTATTCTATGGCAGAATGGGCAGAATTTGAGGTAGTGCACACAGGTTTTCTTTTTATAGATACATCAGTCATTCTTTTCCGTATATGTTTACTCTCATATGTGGCTCTTAAATTTGTGAATGATAATGCGTTTATGTATCATGGCATTCATGGAGTAATTCTAATTTGGATGTGTTGATTCAGTTCTACTTGCTTGAAATAGTGATAGTACTGCACAAACTCAGAGGGACTCAAACCTATGAAGGATATAAAAAAATACAACCAGCCTATGAGGGATTCGAACCCACATTTTTGTGCAAATGTACAGTTGCACAACGCTCTGCCATTTGAGCTAATAGGTTTTTCACTTAAGATTATTGAGTTTCAGATGGATCACAATAGAAGATAAGAAAAAGCATATTAGCATCATATTGAAAAGGCATTGCGAGTCATATACACAAAACACCGCAGCATTTAATATAAAACATGACCACTATCAGTGACATTTCATATAAATGAACTTTCTGTACCTTCAAAACATAACCTTCACAAAACCTCATTTTAGACTAACCTTCAGAATCATACTGGTGTTCGGATCCACAAGGAAGGAACCTACAGAATGTGCTTACAGTTCAACATCAAGACCACGAAAATGAGGAAAAATGCAGATGAATGCATAGAGCATAAAATTTTCAGATGTCTCAGAATATTGTGTTTCAGAAATATCACAAAAGAGGATAAAAAAAAGGCATACATATTGAAAAGGCAGTGCAAATCATTTAGACAAAAAAATCTGTTCTTTAATAAGAAAAACGCACCTGTTCTTGATTCACTCTCCATTCCATCTTGCTGAATTGCTGCAATGCAGGGTTGGCGATCTTGATGTCGACATTTCTACCTTTTGTGTACTGAATATGGTTCTGTCGTGAGTTTTGAGGGGGCAAAGAATCAGTCCAGCTTGGATTCTCTATCCAAGCTTGCATCTGCTTAGAAAAGGGGTAATTTATAATACATGATGAACATATAAATAACAACTCAAAGTCTTGAAAACCGACCTTTAAGTACTTCTTGACTTGTTGAGGGAACTTCGAAAGAAGGCCATAGAATGGTGAATCATCCACGGATAAACGACCAGTCTTTGATATCTATATCAGTATTCCGATTAGTCATTTTCACTTCAAGATCAATCCTATATCAGTCTGTGAATACGGCACAAAGAATTTCTCATTGTCAATGAAATACTAATTTCCACAAACATCAGACTCAAACTTCCTAGGTTCCCAACAATGGATTCAGATATTCGCTTGGTTCCCAACAATGGATTCAGATATTCGCTTTAAAGCAAAAAGATCCTAAAAAAAGTGAAAAGAGAGCATTTTAATGAGAAATTAAAATGCACAATATTTGCTCAAGAAGCACCACGGTACATCAATTTTTACAACCTAATTGCAGGAATAAACAGCTTAGCTCACTATTCAAAAATCAGCTTAACACTAGCATTAGCATTTCAATTTCCAACAACAAAATCAAAATCGAACATATGAAAACATACTGGGTTCTTAGAGTTGAGCCATTATCGACAAGAGAAGAAAGAACTGTTGGATAATAACTTGATAAGATTAACTTACAGATGTCGCGGAGGATTATCAGCGGAGGATCGTCACAAAGCTGCGAGACTTGTAGGCGGCAAGGTTGGATCGTCAGCGGCTCCTCCTCGATCCTCATTTCTGTACTCCGTCCTTGGGCGGGGCGGTTGCGCTTCTGATTACTTCTGATTACCTAAAGCGCCCCTTCGACGGCGTCGTTTTGAACGCGTCAGTGCGGCGTCCTTTCTCTCGCCGCCGATTTAATCCCCATTTGGTCCGTCGTCCCCAACGCGAAGGTAGGGTTTAACTGAATCGTTACATGTGGATCGTCAGCGGCTCCTCACGGCGATCTCGACCCTCCGCCGCGTTCTGTCGCCGCCTTGTCGCCGCCCTGAAAGTTCCTTTTTGATGAATTGACTTTTTTTTGTTTTGTTTTGGGGATGGAATAAAAGAAACCGATTACAAAAAGAAAAAAAAGAAAGAAAAAGGAAAACACGTGTTTGATTAATTAAGGAGTAGGTCAAGGGCTAGGATCATGTGTAAACATTTGTGTAAAAATAAGGATGTTCCATTTAATTGATTTCTCTAAAATTATGCTAATAATTTTATTGCTTGAAAGACCTAATTTAAATAAAATACGAATAAATTTGTTTCATTTACCATAAATATATACAAATCAAATATAATCTAGTAATGTAACAAAAAATTTGATGTCTGGTTGACGAAAAATATCCAATTGTACCAGGAATTTGATATATGTGCCAAATCGAGTCGAGTTTTGACCGAGTTCGAGCACGAGTTGCGCACGATCGGCTCGACTCAATAAGCACCCCTACTCTGTGCGTTTGTTTTGGCACATATATTCAGTTTTTCTATATTCTCCATCTGTATTTTAAAAAGAAACAGAAGTATAAATAATAAAAGAAACACATCTAATGAGGGAGCCTTTGACAGTTGATGATGTATGATTTAAAGAAGCTTTTCATATTCAAATTGGAGTATGTTATTACAAGTAACAACTTGCAGTAAAACCAGCTCTCTACCAAAATGCCTGGAAACTTAAATTTAGAAAACACTAGAACTAAACAAGTATGATGAGTTCTACCTACTTGGCTAGATTATGCAAGTAATCAGTGAGTTGTTGCGCAACTCGGACAGCATATTCGATTTCATTCTCAGACTTTTCGACAGGACCAAATACACCGCACCATGATGTTTCAATGTGATGGGGAGGTGTGGGATCAAGTAACATGTCTTGAAGATTTGGGGATGAATGTATGAGATAGCGGATGAATCGAACCTCAGATTTCAAACCGGACCAACCCAGTACTTGAACTGCTCTGAGACACTCATTCTCACCTGAAAAGGTGATTAGATGATCATCAACATCATCACCTCTCTGGATCTCGTACTTGAGTGTCAACTTCTCCAAGCATGGGCACACTCGTATGATGGTAATAGCCGTGTCCATTTGGCGATCATCTTCTTGGGTGGAAGTGAATCTGAGCTCGAGTTGCTTAACATTTCCGAGTGTCTGGAAATTTAAACCCCATTTCCAGCAATATCATTGTTATTTAAAGTTATCACACTTGACATCCGTATCTAGCTGCAGTTTTTGCAACCGTGGCACATCTTTGTGAAGCCTCTGCATTATGTATCTGCAGTGACGAAATATGGAAAAAAGGCAAAATACGGTGAATAGGTTAAAATGGAGTTACGATGAGGAAGGAGAGGTTAAACCCGAAATATAGGAGAAATTTTTGGGAACGTGGGAATGTGCGGATTTTGAACGAATTATGTGCATGCCTTAATTATTTTTATTTACGGCCCGGGGATACGATCCGCTGTGTACCCCAGTGCAGCATATACTAATTGATCGTATAAATTATATATAATGAGTCCATCTCATGTGAGACCCGTCTTGGTGGAGACTAAATGCGAAGGAAATGAACGTTTATTGTGTGTTCTTGATCTTTTAGTCAATGTGCATGCTTGATCTTTCAGTTAATTCCCTTGAACATTCATACTTTGCCTTCATCTGTTAGTTAATTTGCTTGAGAATTTACTGTTTAATTTGTCTTAATCTTTCATTCAATTTACTTGATCTTTCAGTCAATTTCCTTGATCATTCCTAGTCTCTGGTTCTTCCGTATAAATTTACACCGAAATTCAGTCTCGGGTCGGTCCATGTGAGCCGTCTGAGCTCCGACATCACCAGCAACCTAAAATCTTAACTGCGACGGTAGGGTTGAAGTTCACTAACAGCAATTTTGGCCGATAACGATCCCCCTATAGTCACTAGTCTATGTAAATTGTAAAGACATGTGCCAAATGAGAATTTGTAATAAATAATTAACCACATATAAGATTTGATATTAATTAATTACACATGATGACAAATGACAAATAGAATAATGAGTATTAGAAACGATAGTATTTTTACTTACTTAACCAATCTGAATTTTTTTTCTCTAACAAAATGGATAAACACAGTATAGTACTAACTATATTGCATGCATAATTTGAACGGGAAAAAGATTATGAAATTTGACGTAGAACCTAAATAAAATAACCAAGTGTATTATTTTAAGGCATTAAATGAATCATGTGTTAGGTATCATAATTATATATATGTTTTACGAATAATAGGACACTAAATCTAAATAATCTAATTAATCGCAGTTGCAAATTAACTTATTTCAATATCACATCACATTAATTTGGTGGAGTGTAAAATAATCCAGCAAATGTACGATATGTGTTAGGTGTGGACGTCTTTGTACCAATATTCATGACTTGATGCGTGCGTAGCTGTAGAAATCACATTTTCATTTAACGTCCTCGTAAAACTTGTAAAAGGAATCGTCCGAACGGAAACTGACCAAACTTAATTATCTTCTGATGAAAAACATAAAAGCTTGTTCTGGTTTTCGACCTATATATATATATATATATATATATATATATATATATATATATATATATATATATATATATATATATATATATATATATATATATATATATATATATATATATATATATATATATATATATATATATATGCGCGTCACACTGTGTAGAAAAGTACTGCTTTCGTTTAGCAATTCATGATGCACCATAAATAAAGTGACTCATGCATGTTTATATATTATGAAACACGTGAATTTGTCACATAATTACTAACAAACTATTCCAAGGCAGATTAGTGATGCCTTAGTATGATTTCAATTACCAAACGGCTAAATAAAACTTTTAACTCTTGGTTAAGAGTCAACAATCAAAAGGAATAGATATCATTTCTTCCCTGGTGAAAATAAAAATTGATAGTGCTATTTTGTTACTGCTCAAAATTCTCCAGATCGAGTCGCAATCAAGTCATAACATAATTAACATTCCATACTACATTACTACTGCCGCATTACAAGCAAAATAAAAATAACTACTGACAGTAAAAAAAAAACAAAGATGGATATGGCGAGGAGAAGAAGCTCCAAAAGTCCACAGATGCTAGCTAGCTTCTTCATTATTCAGTTGCAATATTGCATGCTAATTAATTTCCTCCAGAAAACGAAGCCTGCAGCTCTGAACATATAAATTGGGAAATATATTAATCAGAACAAAGCAAAATTGCAGAAATAAACAGCTAGCAAAGAAGGTAAATAATTAAATACAAAAAAGAATGGAATTTTCATACCGTCAATGTCAATCAAAGGAGGCCTTTCATTTGGTATGGCCGAAAAGGTATCAGGTTGTGCTTTGTAATCCACTGCGTGGATCTTATTGGCTACGGCAGATGCTTTTGCTCTCCGAACCAGTGCTGTGTTACTCTCATGGATCACTCCGATGGTGCTCTTGCAATGCTCATGATCGGGATTCGCCGCCATAACATCGACGAAAACGTCAAGCTCCGGCTGGTTGGAGATGTAGACGACGCCGTTAACGTCGTTGATGAGGTGCCTCTCCATCTTCTCCTTGTAGGCTCGGATCTTGGTCTGCAACTCTTCAAATTTGACGGCGTCCTCTGGAGTAACTTCTCTCACAAGAGCTTCCTTTTGATTCAGGTTCTGCTCCATCTCGCGTGCAATCGTCAGCTGCCTAAGGATCAAAGCATCCTCCCGAGCCATCTGTATTCCGGCCAACCGCATTCCTTCGGGATCCATTAAACCAAAGTTAATTTTCAAGCTGGGGAAAAGAATTAAATGTTTGGAAGAAGATGAAGTGAGACCAAGTAACACAACCTAGCTAGATCAGTCACGTATATATATTGCAAGATTGGGACGTCTTGAGTGGTCACGTGATTGATCACGTGACTAGCTACTACTATTCTATAGGTTTAACGTATTTCATCTATATATTGCAGGATTTAGGAGATGTTCTGATCACTAGCTAGTTAATTAATGAACTTAATTAATTAAATAGTTAGGCTCTGTTTACCCGAGCTTATGTGTAGATCAGTTCAGTTCAGTTCAATTCAATTCAGTTCAGTTCAATTTAGTGAAAATGTAATTTGATGAAATTTAGGTTAATTCAGTCATGATGATTCCATTTTTCAATACATCAATTTTTACTTCAGTTCAGTTCAATTCAGTTCAGTTCAATTTAGTTCAGTGCATCAAGAAATAAGCTCTAGTAAACAGGGCTATATTAAACTCAAAAGAACACGGTTGGATAAAGTACAAAATAAATAAAATGTCATTAACATTTCTATATGTTTTAATGAAATACTAACTGAAAATATATCTCGTGCTCATATTGATCTGAATAGATAAAACGTATACATAACATTGGTGTTGTTTCTTCCATTATCGGTTGATTTTTGGATAAAAACCACAAATTCTTTAAAATTTATTTATATTTAATGTTAATAGTTTTTAATGAAATCCATAAAAATAAGCGTGTGACTATCGAGGCCCGGTTTGCATAGTTTACTTCAGTTTAATTCAATTCAGCTCAATTCAGCAAATTACAAAATTCAGGTTAATTCAGTTATGATGATTCTTTTTTCAATAAATAATTTTCATTTCATTTTGATCCAGCAAACATGGCTTGAGTATGGACTAAAAAGGCTTCGATATTTATTAAGGCGTTACAAACAATCCCCCAAAGCATAACGGATGTACTAGCTAGAGTAGAGTACTCATGGGCATGAAAAATACTATGTCACAAACTAGACTTATAATTATTTGAATTTTTGTTCCATTCAATCAATTCAAAATGATTCCATGCATTTACTCACTTTTTCAGAACTCCCGATGTTACAACAAATTTCTTCCTTGAAACTAGTAAGCTTTCTAGAATCATGTATAATTTCTTACCTCACATTTTGTGGTCCCTTTTTATTTTATTGAATGCACAAGAAATATGTTTGGGTAAAAAATCTCAATGTCATTTTGTTATCGATTCAAAATTTCGAATCTCATGAGAGAATTGAGATAGCTGCTGCATGCGTCTCTGTAGCATTCATTTTCTTTGACCAGACCTGATGTTTGAAGTCCCCATAAATTCTGGAAACTGATCTAGCTAGTGCTGAATCTGACCAAAATAATTTTGAAAAACTAATGCTGTTTTTGACGTTTGGGCATCACTGTGTGTTTGTGTGTGTTTTCATTGAGTTATTCTTGAAATCAAAGCATAACCATGTATCAGTATCACGTGAGCTGTAATAATATGATGTACAACAAATTTCTTCCTTGAAACTCTAAGTTTTCTACAATCATGTTATGTCTTAAGCTTACATCAAATTTTGTGGACCCTTTTTGATTTTATTGAATGCACAACAATATGTTTGGCTATAGAGCATTATGGGTGTGGACACGTGGTGGAGGAGAGGTATTCATTAGAGAAACAAAATCAAATTGGTCACAATTGTATCGCATCAACAATGCATGCGTATTTCAAAAAACACATATCAAGTGATCAAGGAAATTAACGGAAAAATCAAGCAAATTGAATGAAATTAATATCAAGGCAAAACAGGAATATTCAAGGAAACTTACTAAAACATCAAACAAAATGACTAAAAAATCAAGTAAAACAGTAAATGCTCAATCCCTTGGTCTCCACAAAGACATGTCTCGCTGAATACTCTCTCCTAGAACTTAGGTACGTATTCTCATTTGCACTTTTTTTTTTTCAAAATTCTTAGAAACATGTTTGGCTATCGATCTATGCTTATTGTTAACAACAAATATTGAGGATCAGATACATTCTAATTACTTATCCGCTCAAGTACTTATATAATACTTAGGGCATAAAGTGACCACTACATAAATTAGCTACTAAAATTATTATTTTTACATGCATGGATACTAAAAAGAAATTTAATCTAATTTTTATAATTAACTTAATTAGTTTAACATCACTTGATATTAATTTGGTTGAGTGTCATGTAATCCAATCAATTACATGTATGTGTTGGGTGTGGATCTCTTTGTACCTCCATGACTTCATGTTGACTACTACTCATGTACTGTAATTAGACTTCAGTAAATATTCATTGTTGCAGTTTTAAGATGTGGCAATTCATTCTAATATATCCTTTACTTTTATTTCAAAATACATCTAATAATTACGATGAAATCAACAAATAATTACAGATAGTGTGTTTATTGATGTTGAGACTATGTTTGATTCCAAAGTACGTAAACTAAAAATTTAGACTTATGCGTGATCAAGGAAGATAATACTAGGGGTGTAAATGAACTGAACCGTTCGTGAACAACTCGGTCAAAGTTCGTTTTCGAACTCGGTTTGACCAGTTCGAACTCGAACTCGAACTCGTTCGTTTATGTACGAGCTCGAACTCGAGCTCATAAGAGCCAGCTCGATAGGCTCGTTGAGCAGCTCGAATAGAATTTTATATAAAATTTTTATATAAATTAATTAAGTTTTATTCATTAATGCTTTAACGAGCTCGAACTAGCTCGAGTTCGAGTTCGAACTCAATTTTTTATCGAACTCACGAGTCGAGCTCGAACTTTCTAAAAGTCAGACGAATCGAGCTCGAACTAAAATATGTCACCTCGTACGAGCTCGAACTCGATCACGAACATGCAATACGAACTCGAACTCGAACACAGGTCTGTTCGAGCTCGACTCGTTTACCGCCTAGATAATACTAGTAATATTATTATGCATGATTCGACGTTTTCATTCGTTCGTTGGAATGCATCTTTTCGTCATGGATTCAAAATTCCGAATCTCATTAGCTGCTGCGTTGCTGTAGCAATCATTTTCTGTACCAGACTTAATCTTCTGATGAAAAACTAGTGTTGTTTCTGACGTCACTGTGTGTCTGTGTGTTTTTATTGAGTTATCATGAAAGGTATCGATCGAGTTATTCTTGAAGCTGGAGATGAATGGGTGACGGAAATCAATCATTACCATATCACGTGAGCTTTCTTTCTCAGCTCTGCCAAGAAATGATCCTTGATTAAAGTTGATGGATCCTTTCAGAGATCCTGCAACTTGGGAACTGCACGGTGGACTATATCTACAGGCACTCTCAACTACAAGAGCACCGTTTTTTTTTGTCCTAGTTACAAGTTGAAGCTGAAACTTGTTGGAGGGATGTCAAAGCCTCATGGATTGTGTTTATTACGAATTCAATGGAGTTAGTGGTGGAACTCAATAATGTGACGGAAGCGCCATGGGAAATTCAGAGCATCACAGAATGCATCATTGTGGTTTTGACTTTTGAGGAGCTCTTTTCCTCTATTTTTTTTAGTATAAATAAAGTTAGTAGGAATGTTTTAAATACGGAACACAGTCGTTTTATTTCTTAATGTAAAGGTTATTATAAAAAAAATTGATTTGACTCAATATTACCTGAGACGACACAACAAGACCTCATAAATAGAATTCGATCTATATCAACCCAAATGATTTCGACCCAAACGTGAGGTCGAGAGGTTTACCAGACTAATACCACTAAGGTCTTGTTTGCCAGAACTTTTCTAGTAGATCAATTTAGTTCAATTCAGTTTAGATTTAATATGATGAAATGAGTTTAATTCAGTCGTGTTAATTCTAATTTTTAATACATTTAATTTTTACTTGAGTTCAGTTCAAATTAGTTCAGAAAAAAAACCGGGGCTAAATCATGAATGAGAATGACACGAGCAAACTGATGTGTAAATGGTGACTAAGTTTAAGGAGGTTGGGCTTTGAGAGATTGAGTGGATCCAGGTCTGGAGGAGGCAAGGGCTTGTGAAATTCACAAAATCCAGATAGCATCATGAATTATAGTTCCACATCCAGAAATGAGCCAATAGAAATGCATGATTCGATTTCAGCATCCGCTCAGCCACTTGTATTATATTCCACTTGGCAACCCATCAACTTTAATCAAGTCCATGTAATCGCAAATTATTTTCAAGCGTCGCAAATATTTAATGACGCTTAAACGTGTCGCGAATATTTACTGACACGCTAGGTAGAGGCGCTTCTCTAAAGCGTCGCTAGCTAGTTTAGCGACGTTTTCAATCGTCACAAAAGCCCAAAATAAGCGTCACTACTGGATTCTTTTTTTGTAGTGTGATAATATTGCACAGAATCATTTTTTAATTGTATTCCTCACTAAAGTTTTAAGAGAAAAATTTCCTTTTACAATGTACTTTTAGGTTAAAATATTATGGGACAATTCTCATTAAAGGAGTAATAAGAAGTTAAATTACTACGCTTCACGCATAAACCTTTCATAATTTCTACTAAGAGCATCTCCAACCCCACATTCACTTTAAATAAAGTCAATACACATGTCACACTAAATGACTATTTAAGTAAAACTCTTCTCCAATGCAAATGTCAAGTATGAGCCTCAATATGATGTGGCACACTTTTTAATTGAAAGTGTCAAATAGACCTTCAATATTGAGAGAGTCAAATTGAGGCTTTCACTTCTATTTTTAAACATAGTTGTGGGACCTCTCATAAATGTATATAATTCTAATTTAATTTTGTCCACTCAAAAATTAACACATCATACTAAAGTTTTGTTTGTGAATGTTGCATTGGAGATGAAAGTTAAAAGAGCACCTTCAATTTTTTTGACTTTATTACATCATATTACATCTCCATTCAAATGTGCCATTTGGACAAAATGAATTTTTAAAGTGACTTTAGGGTTGGAGATGGTCTAAGCGTGAAATAAATTTTATAGTTAAAATATCATGAGCTTATTTCTTACTGATATGATCTGAACTAAACTATATTGAAATAAAATAATAGGGAATTTTTTTTCAACTACTGAAATTAGAACTAGATTTTGAATAAAATTGAATTTTATCGAATTACAGTTTTGTGGAACTACACTAAATTGATCAACTGGACTGACATACAAAAAAAATTTCAAGTGTCACAACTCTCCCCACAATTTCACCATTTTAACATACACGTGGAAGAAATTCCATTAGATGACTGAAAACATTGAACAAATCATCTCGAAAATTGATCATAGGCTAAACCTAGACTGTTTATAAAAAAACCATGCATATAGATGCTTAAACTGATCATGGGTAAATCTGCAATCACAAATCAGTAAAATTATAATGTCTGAAGGATTACTCACTACATCAGGCATTTCATACAGTCCATCTTTCACTTTCTGTCTGAGATCTTCACATAAATACTGCAAAAGCAAAGTGAAATAAGCTCACACTACTTTAGTGGGAAGAAAACCAAGCAAGATGATGAAATCAGATGATTTTATTTCATAGTTTCTAAGTGTAAGAACAATCCAATATAATTAGTTAGCTCTCATTGGAAATAAGAGATAGCTCAGTGTCCAAATATATATAGAAAATAATATAATTAGCTAGCTCTCATTCAAACAGACACAAAAATAAATTTAAGGAGATTAAATGCGACAACATTTTTATAAAAAAAAACTAAACTTGAAAATAATTTTCAGCTCTTCCAGGATACACAACTATTCATCAGTTATTTTGGAAAGATGTACCGTTTTTGTAAAGATAATCATCATCCTTTTAAAAAGATGGATGAAAGCTCAAACCAAAGCCACAGTGTATCATTATGTGGCGCATGCAATTATACAACTTGTGATAATATATTACATGGCTCGGATTTAAGGAGTTTGAATTAAATAGAATGTAAACCTTACCTTATGAGTAAAAAGTCATAAGTCAGTATTCTCTACTCTTTTTCAGTAGCTAAACAAGAAATCAGTGGAAGTATGTGTTTAATTCTACTTGATTAAATAGGCCAACTAACAATAAAATGTAACAAAGTGTGATCATCAGTGAACTTCAAGTCTTGTTATGTCATCTAATTAGTTAGTTGAAGCCAGAGACATTTCCAGTTCACAAATTTATCTGTATAATTATAAATGTGCTTTCATGAATTTAAAATGGTAAAGGAAGAAAAACAAACATGAAAAATCATCCTCAAAAGATATGGCAGTAAACTGATCAAAAGACAATGTAAAAGACAACAAGGTTATAACAGGCAGATCAAAATCATACTCATATGAGAGTAATTAAGACCATACCCATTGGAAATCCATGTCAGGTACCATATCAACAGATATATCATCTTGCCTATTTTTTGCTTGAAGCATTTGTTCGAACTTTGCTTCTTCCTACCTCGTTGCTTCTCTCTACCCTTCTTTACAGCTGCAAGATCGTCCAGGGTAAAACCGTACTTTTTCTTTACGATCCAATAGAATTCCTTGGAATGTTGAAACAGACTATATTCCATCTTTGGCTTGTTCTGCGATGGATAAAATGGTCAAAAATATATATATAAGGGAAGTAAGAAAGCCAAACTTAATGAACTGTAGTACTCGCCACTCGGACAAAGGTTATCTCTTTTGTGAAATATGAAGCACCAAGGTGAAGTTAATTAAGTTTGGCTAGTAACTACACAATTGAGAAAACAACAAAATGTATGTCTAATTATTTATCCCAGCATAAGAAAATTTTGATACAGACAATAGCTCAAAAAGTGTGCACAATATCAAAGCATAAACATTTTAGCATAAACACAATTTGAACAAGAGTAAAATTTTTGTTATACTCCAGATGCTTTATGTGCCCATTGAAGTAAAAGAATCTATATCAAATAAGAACTCCACGACAGAGAGAAAGGCAGCAACCATTACAAGATTGCTACTACTGGAATCAAATCTACATTTTTCTCCAAAGCAACAATTTCTGTGCATATAGGGAAAGTAAATGAAAATAATTCTACATGCTGAGTATGACAACCAGATAGGGAAGGTAAATGTTCACGCCCTTAACCTAAAAGGTCGAAGCTATTATGTGATTTTGCACATGAGACATTAAGGAAAGAAAGGCTTACTGCTTCACATAATTACAAGGATAGACTCATTTGTGACATTGAAACCAAAAAGAGTGATGGATCTTCATCAAATTAAGAGACCAGATGCAATGACAATATGGCTGCATGCGAAACTAGCTTGATTTTGACAAAACTTGCCAAATTTGCACAAATAATACACAAAATTAAAGATTGGATGGGAAGTTGCAAATATAAGCTGTTAAAGATGAGGGTGTGAAAATTCTCACCTTGTGTATGTCTTGGAGGTGTCATTGCTTCCCCCTCCGTCAGCCATATCCACAGATATGGCTGTGACTTTCTGGGTGAACTAATCTCCGATCGGTATCCCCCCGGTCCTGAATCAGTAATCAGTAAAACATCAATTAAATAAGAACAATCAAAGAACATGGATCCAAGAATAAAAATTTCATCTAACCTTGGTGAATCCTTTTGGCTAATTATTATATCCATGATATTTTCAAGGATCTTTTTCTTCCTTTTCTTCTTCCGATTTGTGATGATGTTAGCAATTAATAGATGAAAATCCATATCTAGAGAACTGAAGAACAGTGTAGAAAAATAAGAAGTAAAGAATGGTGGGGATTAGAAGTACTCTCCCAGTTTTATAGCTCAAGAACACGTCCAATTTTCATATCTCACCCAATGTAGCCCTTCCACGTGAGCAGCAGTTCCTACGTGTGGTCACATGTCACTTACCGTCCACCTACTACATTCTATTTCAGCGTTAAAACTCTAAATACACTCCTCAACCAAATTCAACAAACATGTAAAACATTAAATCGATAAAAACAAAATTAAAAACTAAAATAGGAACTGTTGTGATTTCATATTATTTACATAAATCTCATTAGTTATCATCAAAAAGCATAACAGAGATAGCTCTCAAGAATCCTTTCTTACTTGTTCTTATTCCATGATGATGCTCCACGAGCACAAGTGATTTCTTCATGTAAACAAAAAAGACAGACAATGTATTTTGGCTGGTAAAAAATGTTCACTCAATTCTGTATACTACACATATAAAGATTCAAGGCACATTTTCACATTTCAGGTAGAATTTTTAACAATTAAATACAAAAGTGCACTCCCACAAATGCATCCTAAGTAATTGTTAAGACCGTGACGTAATCAAGCAAATCTTTTACTTACGAGCAACCAGAGTTATTAGAAATGAGTAGATAAAAAACAAGAGAATCAAATTCAGATGCAAGCATACTTTCTAGTTTGGTGGGTGCTAGGCAGATCAAAATGCAATCAAATACAAAAACAAGACAAACCTAAAGTCCATAGATTACATACCCACTTCATAGCTCAGCCAAAGCTTAAAGCATTTGACAAAAGTTCATATTTTGGACCAAATTAGTGAAGTGTGAAATCATTTTCTTTAGTCCATATATAGGAAGAAAGTTAGCCGATGCCTAGGTTGCTCAATGACTATTATCAGCAGCAGAGTGAGGTAGCAGTTTGGGCAGTAATGGGAGGGTAGCAAAAAAGCAGCCTTGTATCTTGAAAAAGGTGACAGACCCAGCTATCGTTGGTGTTGATGAAATGAGAGGATGGCGGTAGATACAAAAGCAGCCCACCCGTGTTGCATTACCTGTAAAGAGTTAAAAAACTGGATCAGCAGCATCCATTCTCATGAATTAAGGATTCTAATAGATGGAACTTGAGCAATATCCAACTGTATTAGGGCCTTAATGTGAGCTGACAGAGATGAAAAGGAGATATAGGTGTTTAATTTGAGAGCTAAAGCATTCTTAGATAATGCATCTGCCACCCTATTTCCTTCTCTATATGCATGAATCAATGAAAAATTACCAAGCATGCATTTAATATCACACAGTGCAAACAGCTTCCAGTGAGCAGTAATAGGATTCAAAATCATGGAATTCCTTTCAAACAGTCAGATTCAATTATACATTGACTACCAGGCATGCAATGACAAAAAAATTCCTCTTTTTATAGCATGCATCTCTGCTTCTAAAGGGGACTGAGCATGAACAAAATATCCAAATTGATCCCTGCAGATTAAGCCTATACCTGCCGTATTGTCTACTGAAGACCAAGATGCATCAACATTGACCTTAAAACCAATCTTTGGACATTTCCATTTAATAGGAGCCTTATTTGGCTTTGGGCGTTTTTTAAGTAGAGGAATAAGGCCATAAGAGGCAAGCTCTCTATCAAAAAGGGAGGTAGCAAACAGAGGTTTTGCAACAAAGGAGTTAAAAGCCAAATCTCTGATGTCCTTAAGGATAAGAGTCTTTACTGGAGGCATGTTTTCAAAAAACCGTCTATTTCTAGCTTTCCAAAGAAACCAACATGTGAAACAAGTAATCATTTGGATCAGTTTGGTATGGAGGGCAGAACTGCCAGAGTAGCTAAGATAGAAGGATAGTCTATTCCAAAGAGTTGAAAAAGTCCTATCCAGTATGCCTACACATGCCAAACTTTCCTTCCAGATGGACAAAGATAAATCACACTCATTGAAAAAATGATCAGTGGAATCACAGTTCATGCAAAAACAGCACTTAGATGCAAATGTAAAACCCATATGAGTGAGGATATTGTCAAATGGTAGCAATGAATTTAGCAATCTCCACATAAACACTGAAATCTTCTTTTGGATCCTATTATTCCAAATTTTAGATAGAGAAGCAGAGGTACCTTGATGCTCCCTCAAGGCATTGTTAGTGGATTTAAATGAAAAAGTTCCTGTGCCCTCAAGCTTCCATATCAACCTGTCATCTCTATGATTGTGAGCTCTGGCATTCTGCACACACACCAACAAGTCAGTGTGAATAAAAGGAGAAATAGAGGGTAAGTATTGCAACTGGTGCCCAATGAGCCACTGTGGCATCCTTGGGGATGATGGTGAGGTCAGGATCAATTAGCTCAATAATGGGGCCAAAGTTTGTCCAGTTTGAATCCCAAAAACTGCAATCTCCTCTACCATGAATGACCCTTGTGTGGTGTTGTGCAAAGGTATCCACCATGCATATCCTTTTCCATGTAGGAGAGGATCTTGAAGATTGAGGGAGAAAGGAGATGAAGGTAGTCCATAGTGCTCTCCCATTCTATCTCAATTAGAAAGAAGTTGCAGGCAAGCATACATTTACTCCATATGGCCAATCTTAACTACAAGAAGAAAAGCATATCCGAGTAAAGGTTAAGCAAATATTGAATCTCATAATCGAAGAAACAAAGGACATACAGCCAAAATTTTCCATTTCAATCTGTACATATTTTGTAGATGCACACAATAAACAAAGCTCAATTAAAAATTAATTTTTATCACTAAGCTCAATTAGAAATAATTTGCAGGCATGCAGACATGTACTCCATACAGCCAACAATAACTACAAGCAGAAAAGCATAATCAAGTGAAGGTTAAGCAAATATCGAATCTCATAACTGAAGAAACAAAGGCAATGTAGCAAAAAAGTTCCATTTCAATCTGTACATAGTGCGTAGATGCACACAATAAATAAATACTCTCAATGATAAGCAAAGCACACTTATCCAAGCCAATACCATCAAATTCCTAACAACAAGCTCTCTCCAACTTTATATTAGCACAATCATTTAAACAACAAAAGGTACAATCATAGTCATAAAAAATCACCATTTATATTTCTATGAACTAAAAACCAGCCTTTCAGCTCCAAGTGTAGCCTCAACTGTGCACAAGCAAAGAAGGAAATATGCATAAAAAAGACAAAATAAGCTAAACAGATAGAATTCTGGGTCAGTGCCAGTGGTGTAAAGAATATAAAGACCGGCACTCCCTATGATCGGTTTACTTTTAACCTCTACTTTTCACAAAAAACACTTTCATAAATTCTGTTCCACGAAAAGATTGACTACTGTAGTTATAAATATAGGACTCCTAAAATAGAACACACTTATCCAATCCAATGCATAAGAAGTACAATCATTATCACAAAAGGTCATCATTTACATTCTGAACAAAATATCATATTCTCAGCTCCAAGTGTAGTCTCACTGTACGGGAGCAAAGAAAGAAACGTGCTAAAGAAAAGAAAAAAAAATAGGCTAAAAGGATCTAAATTTTGGGTCAGTGCCAGTGGTGCTGAGAAAATCAAGAATGGCACTCGCCATGTTCAGCCAGCTTTTTTAACTTCTACTTTTCACATAATACTCTTTTACGCATCTCATTCCACATAAAGAGTCATGATTGTACGACTGCTTTGTTTTTAAAAAAATATGACTCCTGGGGCAGAACGGAGACCGGAAAAAAAACATCAATTTACTACTATTCATCTTACACCTATCCCAAAAGTGAACTTATCTGTTTGAAGAATTAATCTCTATCAGTATACCTCATTTAGAAAGAATCGAGAGGTGTGCATTCTACAAAGCTAACAAATTTTAAGCCAAAATGCATATCCTAATGGTTAAGTAGTACCAAATTTCATCACAAAACCAGGAAAAAAAATCCCTTTCAATATGTCCATAGCTTGCACACACAGTGAAAAAATACTAAAAGAAAAACAGGTACCAGACCAGACCTTTCCAATCCAAGTCTCAGTAACAAACTCTCTCCAACTTCATACTTGTACAATGATCTAAAATAATATATTCTTAACAAAAAAAAACACCATTTAAATTTAGCTTCCAGAGTACAAAAGGCAAGGCAGGAGAACATAAAGAAAATCAAGACTGACATTCCCTATGATCCGTTAACTTTGTACCTCTACTTATCACAAAATAATCTTTTATACATTCTGTTCCACAAAAAGAGTCACATTACTACGACTTTTGTTGTTACAATTTTAGGATTCCTGAAATAGAAAGGAGGCCAATAATAAAACATCATTTTGCTTTTGTCACGTCATCATACCTATCTTAAATGTGGACTTAAAAGATATGTTAAATTTGAGTCAACGAATTCAAACCCTAGCTGTGTTTGTGCATTCTGTTACAATTAGAAAGAAGTTGCAGGCAAGCATACATGTACTCCATGTGCCCAATTTTAACTACAAGAACAAAAGCACATCCGAGTAAAGGTTAAGGAAATATTGAATCTCATAACCAAAGAAACAAAGGACATACAGCCAATATATTCCACTTCAATCTGTACATAGTTTGTAGATGCACACAATAAACAAATTCTCTCAGTAAAAAACAAAAGCAAACTTATCTAAGCCAGTACCATTAAATTCCTAACAACAAGCGCTCTCCAACTTTATATTAGCACAATCATTCTAACATTTAAAGGTGTACAATCACAGCCAAAAAAAATCATCATTTACATTTCTATGAGTTAAAAACACCAGCTCCAAATGTAGCCTCCACTGTGCACAAGCAAAGAAGGAAATATGCATTAAAAAAAGACAAGAAATAAGCTAAACATAATGCTAGGTCAATGCCAGTGGTGCAAAGAAAATCAAGACTGGCATTTCCTATAATTGGTTAACTTTTTACCTCTTCTTTTCGCAAAATACTCTTTCATACACTCTGCTCCACACAAAGCGTCACATTTCTATAACTACTGTAGTTATTAATATAGGACTATGAAATAGAACACACCGTCCAATCCAATGCATAAAAAGTACAAACATTATCACAAAAAATCATCATGTACATTATGAACTAAATCATATTCAGCTCCAAGTGTAGACTCACTGTACGCAAGCAAAGAAAGAAACATGCTGAAAAAACCTACAAGAAATAAGCTAAAAGGATTGAATTTTGTGTCAGTGCCAGTGGTGTTGAGAAAATCAAGAATGGCACTCGCCATGGTCAGCCAACTTTTTGCCTCTATTTTTCACATAGTTCTCTTTTACGCATTCCATTAGACATAAAAGAGTCATGTTTGTAGAACTGCTTTACTTTAAAAAATATGACTCCTGGAAAGGAACGGAGGCAGGAAAAAAACACATCAATTTACTACTGTTACTTCATCTTACACCTGTCCCAAAAGTGAACTTATCTGATTGAAGAAATAATATTTATCATTATACCTCATTTAGAAAGAATGGGGAGACATGCACTCTGTAAAGCTAACATATTTCAAGCCAAAATGCACATCTTAAAGGTTAAATGAATACCAGTTTTCATCACAAAACCAGCAAAAAAATCGCTTTCAGTATGTCCATAGTGAAAAAATACTCAAAGACAAACAGGGAGAAAACTTTTCCAATCCAATTATGTCCCAGTAACAAGCTCTGTTCGATTTTTTTTTTCTTTTTTTTTTATGTAAAGCTCTCTTCGATTTCATACTTGTACAACCATCTTAAAAGAAAATATTACAATTTTCCTAACAAAAAAAAACACCATTTAAATTTAGCGTCTAGAGTACAAAAGGCAAGGCAGGAATACATAAAGAAAATCAAGACTGATACTCCCTATGATCAGTTAACTTTTTATCTCTACTTTTCACAAAATACTCTTTTATACAGTCTATTCCACAAAAAGAGTCACATTACATTTATAGGATTAATGAAATAGAATGGAGGCCAATAAAAAACATCATTTTACTACTGTTACTTCATCATACCTATCCTAAAGTGAATTTATCAGATATTAGAATAAACGAGCAAATAAATGTATCCAAACAAAATTAACCGATACCCAGTTTCATCACATAACCAACGAAACAAACTGAATGAGCCCAAGAAATAAAATTCATTCCACTCTGTACATAGTGCAAACACGGAACACAAAGACGTTAGATGACAAACAGAACCTACTTATCCAATCGAATTCATTCTCAGTATCAAGCTCTCTCCAACTTCATACCTGCACAATCATCTCGAAAATAAATTAAAAAATACACAATCATCAAACAAAACATTCATTCTCCATTTGTAAGAGCAAAAAACCATATTTTCAGCGCCAAATTTAACACAAAGCAAAAGAAGCAAAACCACAAGAAATAAGCTATAAAGATCGAGTTTTGGGACAAACCCGGTCGGCAAAACGTGGGTCGGAATCAGCAGAAAGAACCCCATTAACCTTATAGCATCGAATTCTGCCTGAACCCTCAAAACTGGTAGCCTCTGCTTACTGCCCTGAAAACCATAGTTGTAAAGGGAGCTTCTGTGTGAAGGAAATGGTTGGGGCATCAAACAGCAAGCAGTTAACTCCATTCATGAAATGCTAACTCAAAAAAGTTTATTCTAAGGTACAGTCTATTCTAAGGTTCAGTTTTACTGTGCAAACTCAAGAGTTTTGGGTTTAAACGAAATTGCTTGAAACGTTTGTGCAATCAGTAGAAATCTCAAAGTAAATGTGCGAGAAAAGTGCTTGTGTAGCCCTGAGTTCTTAATTATGTGCTTATGTACTCTCAACGGCCATCCAATTGTGTTTTTCTGACTAACAGGTGACTTGAAAATAATCATCAAAATGTCGTTGAGAGTTTTTAGAGGTAAAATTTACAAAGTCAACGTCAATCCAAGGGTACCAGAACACTTTTCAAAAACTCAGGAGTACATGAGCACTTAATCAAGAACTCAGGGTACGTGGGCACTTTTCTCAATTAACAATTAACTTTTTTGAGATGAAATATTGATTCAGCCTATATTACTGTTTCTTAGTTGCACTTATACACATAGGTCAAAGGGTATATAAATATCTAGTATTTTTAAAACAAAGGCCAAAAAAAAGATGAAATGTGAAGTAAGGAGATGTTTTATCCACGGATGTTAGTGAAAATTTATAAGTTTGGAGAGATAAATTAGTAATTTTGTGTAACATCAAGATAACATTCAACAAACTACTCTATACCCGGCTTAGTTAAATTAGTTATTTTTAATTTTTATTGTGTGTTTTATGAATTTAGAATATAAATTCAACATATATATGTCACACAGTCCACAAAATTTATAGAATTGAGGTTCTATGCAACATATTCTTTGAAATAAGATTGATGTATGGAAGATATAAAAAAATATATATTAATTATGTTAATTTATAGTATTCAAATATAAAAAATTTATATTTATATAAAAGAGTGTGAAGAAAATTGTTTCAAGAATAGACTGGCTGCAAAGGGAATAATACCATGTTAGGAGCAGATATAAGCAGATATGTTAGAATCTAAAGTGGTGGTAAAAAGAAACCACTATAAAAGGCATCTATAAAATATTTTCTTGCATGTATATTCTGTACAAAGGAAACACAAAGTTACAGGTTTCCATTTGCTAGGAGGATAATTTGTAGAAGTTGGAGAGTTGCTTGTGAATTTTCTTGAAAATCTCATCTTCTGCTTTCTTGAATGCTTCAGCACCAGGAGGATGAGCATCCAGATTCTCTCATGCTCGGGAATAGCGTTAACGACTATGCATTTAGAATGAAAGGCATAGATTGCCAGAGCAGCAGTTGATGTCCCTCCAGTGAACAAAAACAGCACAACAAAACTACTAGGACTCAGACTATGAGTCTCATGAATATCCCAATCATCGTCCACGCAATTCTCCGAAGCAGCTAGTTTGTCCTCCAATTCCTTCAGTGTGCCCTTCTCAAACACTTTCAGCAGAGCTTCATCTATGTCCGCCACCAAAGGGAGATCCCTTAGGAAATGCCTGCCACAAAAAATGCTCGTAAAGGACGATTTTCGATTAGGACATGAACCTAGGATGTCTATAGATAAGCTAACACTTACATATCCATAACCTCCATATTTGTATGTTGGACCGGTTATCATGAAGCTCTTGCAATATTTTGCAAGGAAAAGCTTAGCAGTCGGAACTTCAAGCAAAGCTCCGAAAGCTTTGCCTGTCCTAAGACTCTCAGCACATTCCTCCAACGTTGAAAACTTGATAATGTTGTTTGAGTTGAAGTGCAAGACATCTAACAAATATCCTCTGACAGAACCCTTTCTAGAGTATCCAACCACCTGGTTGTAGTTTCTGAGTGTCTCGATATTCGCAACCTTTGGCTCAAGCCTAGGCACAGTTAGCAAGTGTTGGAATAGTGTCCTTCGATCAATGTGCATCGTCCTAAATAGCTGAAGGATTAATTACTAAGATAATTAATTCAGTTATCTAAGTGATCAAAATGTTTAGCTGGAAACCGCTTTCGATCTGCTAGCGTCAATGATATTGAGCTCGCAGCTTATTATAACTGAACCTATAGGGTCACACACTAAACATGAAATTGGACAAAAGTAATTATCTATTAGTCTTGGAGTCTAATAGTAATTATATGAGAATTGAGTCTTATTGGGCTAGGCCCATGTTGACTAGGGTTTATGGCAGGGGCAGACCCAGAAATTTAAGTCAAGGGGGGCCATAATAGAATAAAAGTAAAATTATAACACCAAATTTTAATATATTGAAAATTACAAGGGTAAAAAATGCAAAAATTTTTTTTTTTATAAAAGTATAAAATGTAATTTTTTATTTTTTGAGGGTGGCCGGGCCACCCTCATGTTCCGCCTCTGGTTTATGGGGATTCTGTTTATTCTGTATAAATAGAACTTTACAGGAATAAACAGAAACAGACAGACAATTGAAACAGCTCATGTGTTGAGTGCCCATGAACATAAACCCTACCGTTCTCATAGAAACCTCATCTTCAAAAGAAGAACAAAGACTAGGTCTTTGGTTGCTGATCGAGTTCTAAGCTGACAGCGGTGAGGCGGTCTGATCGTGCTGTGTGGATACATATAGAGGGATCACGCTTGGGATTCTCGTCTCCGTAGTTGATTGGATCATCTGATCAAATCCGACGGTAAAGCACGCTTCCAGAGTTACTCTAAACCCTACTTTAGATTCATACTAAGTACATGCATGATATTCTGGATTAGATAATTGATATTCCGCTAAGTTAGACTTAATCAATTCCCAACAGTCATATTAGTACCTTCTTGCATGTTTTAGTTTTGATCTAAGATAAATAGATGGAATTTACATAAATTGATGATTAGGTTTAATGTTCATATAAATTATTGGATGATTTAAACACTCAAAATTTTTCGGATTACTGTTCATCCCGAAATTACTATTCATCATGCACTATTCATGCCGAAGTTACTGCTCATCGTCGTGTTGGAATAGTGTCCTTCGATCAATGTGCATTGTCCTAAATAGGTGGAGGATTAATTACGGAGATAATTAATTCAGTTATTTAAGTGATCGAAATGTTTAGCTGGAAACCGCTTTCGATCTGCTAGCGTCAATGATATTGAGCTCGCAGCTTATTATAACCGAACCTAGAGGGTCACACACAAAGTATGAAATTGGACAAAAGATAATTATCTATTAGTCTGGGAGTCTAATAGTAATTACATGAGAAAAGAGTCTTATTGGGCTAGGCCCATATTGATTAAGACTAGGGTTTAAGAGATTCTGTTTATTATGTATAAATAGACTTTTACAGTAATAAACAGAATCAGTCTTCTCTCGTATGCGTTCATGTGCTGAACAACCAGAAACAAATAAACCCTAGGTTTCTCATAGTCTCATCGTCAAAGTCCGGAGGAGGAGGCGGAGCTCGTCGACTTACTTGCGGGATCTGTCCTAAGCTGACAGCGGTGGAGGCGATCCAATCGTGCTGTGTGGATACTTGTAGAGGGATCACAGCAGGGATCCTCGTCTCCGTGGCAGACAGAATCTACCGGGTAATCACGCTCCAAAAGGTAATCTAAACCCTTATGTAGATTCGTATTAATAACATGCATGCGATCTTGTTATATGGATTTGACATTCCGCTAAATTAGATTTAGTCAAAACCCTTCAGTGGTATCAGAGCCTCTTGCATGTATTAATATGATCTAGGATTTACGTAGATGGATATTACATAAATTAAAATTTTAGATTTATTTTCATATGATCGAATAAATTATTGGATAGTTTAATTTGATTTAATCCTACTCAGAATTATAAATTTTTTATTTTATTTTGCTGTTCATCGCGGCGGTACTGTTCACCCGGCACTGTTCATCGTGGTACTGTTCATCACGGTACTGTTCATCTCGGTCTGTAGCTGCGGCGGAACTGTAGCGGCGGTGGAACTGTAGCGGCAGGTTTAAGAAACCTAGGGTTTCTTATTAAGCCCAGTACTGGGCACTTGGGCTAGAGGGTGCATTTTGGCCCATTAATGCTGCTGGGCTTGGTCTGACCATTGGAATATTCTGGTTGGACCGGAATATGGTTAGACCGGGTTCTTGGTTCGGTTCTGGTCATGGTTGACCGGTTCGGTCCAGAAAATTTAAATAAAATAAAATTAATTTAAATTTAATTGGGCTGGGCTCATGTATGGAGTAGGTCCAAATTTTATTTATTTTAATTCTGAATTTTAGTGGGAGTAATTTTGACTTTGGAAGTGCAAAATTAAATATGAGCATATAAATTAATTAAGGTTAATAATTTTAGAAATTAATTGACTTAATTAATAATATGATTATTTGGGTGAAATTGTAGACCATTCACTTTAGAAGTGAATGGATAGAATGTATGAATTGGATTCATTGCAGGGATACAAGTGACTAGTATGGCCCATATAGTGGTTTTTACGGGCTGCGTACCGTTATCATTGGATGTAATTTTGCGGTCTGCGTGCCGTTTATTGTATTTTAAATTTAATTTTAGCTTTTTGTATTAAGTTGAAATAAATTGTAAGATCGATGAGAAGACCGGAGGATGGGATCCAGGAGACAAAACGGAGATTTTGTCAAGACTAGAGGGCCATACTAGGATCACTTTATCTGTCTTTTATTCATTATGCATTTATTTATTGCTTTATGTTATAAATGCGAATGAATGGTCTATGTGTGTGGGATGATTATAGATTTGTTCACTAATAATCAAACCATCATAATGAACCTATGTCCCAAATTAATAATGAGTTATTTGTCTTTCCAAACATGACACCCATTTAACCCTTGATCACTGATGATGGATTTCGCCAAAGCGATAGCGTCATTTCTAATCTTGAGAGGATAATGCGGGTAGACCTAGTGAAAGGGGTTTACATGTCAGTTGTGGTTTACTCATCAATATCAGTGAGGGGTCCTCAGATGTTGAGACAAAACGAGATGGATAATACATTAGATGTATCCCATCAACCAAGAGTAGTATTGGATACTATTAGCAATGGGATTGCTTACCTAAAATCAAATGATTTGAGACAAGCCAAAACATGCTTAATTCCTTGTGATTTTGAGGGTTTTGGAATCATTTTATTCATGGGACAATTGGATTGAATAGAATGTGTAGATAACTTGTTTGATTCCATGTACTTTTCTTGCTTGTTATTTACTTAATTTAAATGGTTTTTTATTGCATTTCATTTATATTGTAGTAATCGTGTATGACAACAAACAACAACTCTTCTTATCTGTGTTCAAACCTTTGAGGTTGAATTGAACGACAGCTTCTTGGTAAATGAACTTCGGGATAGTTCTATTGCAAGAAAATAAAAGAAGTATTTCGTTGATATTCAAATCATTGATGTCAAATGTCTTGTGTTGTATAGTATGTGTCCAAAATTGCTAGGCAAGTTTTGAACATAGATATTTACAACATCAACATGGAGCTCTGAAATAGGATTCAGGAGCAGTCCATGGTTGAGAGGTTTGAGGCCTTAAGATTATTCTTAATTATAAAGTTAAGAAAGGAAAACAAGTTAAATCTCATGTTTTGAAAAATGATTAGATTATTTGATAACATGGAGATACTTGGTTTACCTATGGCTGATTGTTAGCCAGTGACATCATTCATTTCATTGATGGTTTAGAACCATTTTATTTGAAATGAGAAGACTTTGACTAAATTGCATGTAATGCTTGAAATGCTAAGTCAAGTGTCTAAATTGAGACCAAGAACGAGGTTCTATTGGTACAATAAGGGTAATGTTTTGAATACAACATGGAAGATGAAAAAGGGGGATAAGGATAAGGGCAAGTATAGTGCTGATGTGCCTAAGTTCCAAACACTTCTATTGCAATTGAAAATTATACTACCTTTAGTCCTTAGAGGACAAAAAGATTAGTGAGTAATTTACAATTGCATTTATTTACGTTATAAACAATCTCTACGACCACTCTACAAATTGGTATTAGCTAGATACCATATGGTTCTCACAATTTTAGAAAATGTGGAGAAACCAAAGTAGGAGTTTAGTTAATGAGATGTCAACCTACTCAAAGGTAATGAAGCAAGGGTTGCTGCATTGACCATGAGAGTTTATGGTTTATCTATGCCTTTAGGGCTTTCACTGGATCATATAAAGGTTATTTAGATCCAAGTGTTACAACAACACAATCATTTTCTACGCTTGCTATGTTGGACATGGAAATGTATTATCATAAAAGGGGCAATGGTCGTTCCATTTTATGTAATTGTGTTGTAGTTTTGCAAAATTAGACACGAGTCTTTATTTGCTATATATAGATAAACAAGTTCGTAACGTAAATATCAAAAGGGCTAATAACGAATGATTCGAATTCGACCTCATAAATTGTTGATTATGCCACTAATATTGAGCACTCATAGTAACTCAAGTGGGAGGGTTCTGTGAAATCGTTTGACTTGGAGTCATTTGATATGTGTATATACATTGTGATGGTAAAATGACCAAATTACCCTTCATGGTGATGGGTGATGGAATATGAAATCTATTGGGTCTAATTAACAAAGTGTTATGCTGATCAATGAGTTAAATTCCATGAGGTGAATCACTTCATTAACTTGGTCGGTGACTTGAGTAGATATGGTTGTCTAATCGTGAAAGACAAGTTTGAATCCTTTAAGAAATTGAAGGAGTTCAAAAATGAAGTTTAGAATCAACTTGGCAAGATAACTGAAACTCTTCGATTGGATTGAGGCGTTGGATATTTGAGTCAAGAATTTGTTGACCATCTGGCAAGAAAGAAATAATCATGTTGGATATGATTGTTCAAGATGGGTCAAGTCAATCTTCCAGGAAAATACTTCTATAAGGTAGTGTTCACACTGAACAAGGCATTGTCTAAAGCAGAAGGAAAGACATCATATGAGATATGAGTAGGAATGGTTCCTTAAATGTCTGTTCTCATTAGATTTGGGGTTGCGAAGTACATGTGAAACGTTGTTTGCATTAAACTTGCACCAAGTCTAATAATTGTCTCTTTTTGGAAATGAGACAATCGGGGTACTTCTACAAACATTTTGAGAACCATGAGATGTTGCTCAAGAATGTGTCATTTTGGAGAAGTATCATCTTTCCAAAATGACAAGTGGGAGAAATTTAGACCTCGATAGCTTTCGAGGTGAGCAACAATCAGAACCAAAAACATCGATCCCTTTTTTAGACGTGGTGAAGATGAATACGGTAAAGTTTTAGAGACTACTGAAGTTACTCATATGCCCCATGTAAGTCAATGAGATGTAGTGTTCAGACAAAAGGTACATTTATGTCCTTACAACTGAAACTATGAAATCACATTTTAGAAATGGTGAACCTATGTGACTTACAGTAAAGCTTTGACAAGCCCTAACTCCACAAAGTGGTTAAAAACCATGAAATTTGGAATGGATATTTTGTATTAAAATCAAGTTTGGAATTTGATTGAAAGGGTATAAACAAGTCTACAATGTAGATTGTGATGTGATCTTTCTCCACTTGGAATACTTAAGTCTATCCGGATATCCTAGAAAACTTAGCTCAGTGCGATTTTGAGTTCTACCAGGTAGAGATCAAAATTAGCTTCCTTGATTGGATTTTGGAAGCAGATGTGTATTTTATACAGTCTTGGAACTTTTGCAACGCTAGGAAAATATGCGAGATTCAGATGTCCATTTATGGATTGAAGCGAGTATTATGGAGTTGGAAAATACATTTTGATGAAGCAATTTAGAGATTGGCGTTCAAAGAAATGTTATGGAATCTTTTGTATACAAGAAGGTCAGTGGGAGCAAGATTGAATTCCTAGTCTTTTATGTCTATGGCATTTATTGAAAATGACAATCCAAAACTGTAGTCTATGAAGATTTAGTTTGGAAAGTATTTTGCAATAAAGGACTTTGGAAATGTAGAGTGCAACTTGGGCATCAAGCTCTACAAGGTAGATTAAAGATGATGATTGATGTGTCAAAGCACTTACTAGGTAAGGTGTTAGACACGTTCAATTGAAAGATCGTAAAAGATTTTCTACCCAAGGTTCATGGCATAAATCTTAGCAAGATTCAGTGTCTATCGAGACGTGATGAGCAAAAGAGAAATAATATGATCTCAAATGCATGGAGCTATAGGGTCTATTATGTTTGCTATGACATGTACTACATATGATATTTCGTATGCTTAGAGCACAACGATTTGATATCAAATAGACTAAGGCGAGGCACAATAGTGTGTGGCCAAGAAAAGTTCATAGTGTCTGAAATGGACTATGGATTCCTTTATCTATGGAGAGAATGAGTTGGTTGTTATGTAGGCTAAGTGAAGCTATGTTGTTGATTTTACAATAAAACTGAGTAAATTGCTGCTTTGGAAGTTGCAAAGGGAATGTGAATGAAATTGTATATTCATCACACGACTTGGTATTGTCCCATGTTAGCTGATTTAATGGCACTCGATTGAGAATCGTAGAGTCATTACTTAAGCAAATATAGGCAATGGAACACCATATGTCAAAATTCATACTCGGGATATTTCACATTCTATGAGAGAATGGTGAAGTTATCATATGCAAGGGAAATAATGGATTTGATCCATAATCTAGACCTCTTCCACAAATGTTGCATGTTGTCTAGGGCTCATACATTCGTGATAGGAATCAAGCACTTTGGATAGTGGCTGTGATTTCTATAATGTTCTAGTTATCACAATTTGGTGATTTTAGACATTAAAGATTGAACCGTTTATAATATTATGAAATTATTATTTCATATTCATTTAACTTGGTTTAGTGTTAAATGAAAGTCCAAAATCAATTTACATCTCCAAATAGGTTATCAAGAATATGTCTTGGATAATGAAACCCTATTTAGTGAACTGGAGTGTACGGTTGATTATGTCCCTAGTTCAGGTCATTGAGAATGGACACTAATGACTGAAAAAGACTAGTTTGCAAGTTGATTCACAGTGCTGTTTCATGGGCTGAAGGACATGGGATGTCATGAATCGATTGCATGGATGCAAGTTGGGAACTTGTATTGGACTGACCCATCATGAGAATACTTTACGATATTTAGAATGTTATAAGTATATCTCATTGACTATTGGAACGTATTCCTCATACCTGAGTAATTCAGTGTTTGCTTACTTGTGGATTGATTGCTTTGAGGGTTGTCAAACGTCGTGCCGTGAAAGGAGGCTATAAAGACAGCTCTTGGGTGACATGAATCGAGTAGAGAAAACTTGGATGTACAAGAGTGGGATTGTCCTCTCATTTACATGAGATTGTTGTCTTATGGGCCTCTTGGAGAGTTGAGACTGTAAAATGCATGGTCGTGCTCAGATGGATTATGGATTAATCATCTGTCGTAAACAGTTTAACTCGGGAATTCGAGAAACACATTTGAACTTGATAAGGATAACATGGGATCTTACCTTATGTTCGAATGAAGACATTAAGAGACAAAGGAATATGAATGCACACTTGTTCCAAAGGACAAGTGGGAGATTGTTGGAATAGTGTCCTTCGATCAATGTGCATTGTACTAAATAGCTGGAGGATTAATTACGGAGATAATTAATTCAGTTATTTAAGTGATCGAAATGTTTAGCTGGAAAGCGCTTTCGATCTGCTAGCGTCAATGATATTGAGCTCGCAGCTTATTATAACTGAACCTACAGGGTCACACACAAAGTATGAAATTGGACAAAAGATAATTATCTATTAGTCTGGGAGTCTAATAGTAATTACATGAGAAAAGAGTCTTATTGGGCTAGGCCCATATTGATTAAGACTAGGGTTTAAGGGATTTTGTTTATTATGTATAAATAGACTTTTACAGTAATAAACATAATCAGTCTTCTCTCGTATGAGTTCATATCCTGAACAACCAGAAACAAATAAACCCTAGGTTTCTCATAGTCTCATCATCAAAGTCCGGAGGAGGAGGCGGAGCTCGTCGACTTGCTTGCGGGATCTGTCCTAAGCTGACAGCGGTGGAGGCGATCCAATCGTGTTGTGTGGATACTTGTAGAGGGATCACAACAGGGATCCTCGTCTCCGTGGCAGACAGAATCTACCGGGTAATCACGCTCCAAAAGGTAATCTAAACCCTTATGTAGATTCGTATTAATAACATGCATGCGATCTTGTTATATGGATTTGACATTCCGCTAAATTAGATTTAGTCAAAACCCTTCATGTCGGTTACTGTAGCGTGATGGTGGCAACAGCGGTTCTGCCAGTGAATAGTGACGGACAAGAAACCTAGGGTTTCTAATGCTAGGCCAGCCTAATGTCTAACTGGGCCAAATTGAGTAGTCAGGCCCAATTTGTTGGCAGGCTTGATGGACCAATAGGCTCCTGGTTGGACCAGGTGCTAACCAGACCGGGTCTGGTGTGGTCTGACCGATCTAGTTGGTTTTGAATTAACCGGATCGGGTCGGTTCAGGAACTAAATAAAATAGTTTTATTTATTTTGATTCTTAATTTTAGTGGGAGTAATTTTGATTTTGAAGTGCAAAATTATTTTATGAACACAAAATTTCTTTTAATTGAGGCATTAGATGTGCTTGATTATAGAAATTTAAATATTATTAAATTCTGAATTTGAGGGAGAGTAATTTTGACTTTGGAAGTACAAAATTAAAATCTATGAACATGTAAATTTCTTTTATTAAGGCATTGGATGTGCTTAATTTTTGAAATTAATATTAGTGAGAAATAATTAAAGTTAATAATTTTAGAAATTAGTTAATTTAATTATTTTGGTATATTGATTGCCTGTATATTTTGTACTTTGATAATTTAGAATTATTAAAATATGGTATAAGTAATAATTAAGATTAATAATTTTGGAAATTAGTTAATTTAATTATTTTATATGGAGAATTACATATGTAATTATACGGAATAAAATATTCTAATAATTTAGAATTATTAAAGTAATAATAATGAGGTTAATAATTTGGAAAATAATTGACCTTTTTGCATGAAAGATTGTTTGTCTCGATTGTTATGCAAATGTTATTGGATCATTCGCTTTAGAAGTGAATGCTTCAATTGTAATGCATGAATTGGATTCGTACCGTTTTACTTATGGTTGTAATAAATACGGCCTGCGAACCGTTTATTTATTTTGTAACTTTATTTTCAATTTTAGTATTAAATTGAAATAAATTGTAAGTTCGATGAGAAGATCAAAGGATGGGATCCAGGAGGCAAAACGACGATTTTGCCAAGATTAGGGGGCCATACTAGGATCACTTTATGTGCATTTATTTTATCGCATTTATTTATTGCTTTATGATAAATGCATATGAATGGTTTATCCTAGAGTAATATGTAATAGTTATGGGGTTGTTTCTTAGTTTCTCCCACGTTACCCTAAACGACGTCGTTTTGGGTTTTGGTGTTTTCCCAAAACTGAAATTCTCCTCTGTTTTAATTGTAATCGATTTGGGATTTGGGGTTTTCCCCAAACCGACGTTCTCCGCTCTAGGGGTGTAAATGAACTGAACCGTTCGTGAACAACTCGTGAACAACTCGGTCAAAGTTCGTTTTCGAACTCGGTTTGACCAGTTCGAATTCGAACTCGAGCTCGTTCGTTTATAAACGAGCTCGAACTCGAGCTCATAAGAGCCAGCTCGATAGGCTCGTCGAACAGCTCGAATATAATATTTATATATAATTTAATATAAATAAATTAAATTTTATTCATTAATGCTTTAATAAGCTCGAACTAGCTCGAGTTCGAGTTCGAACTCGATCTTTTATCGAGCTCACGAGTCGAGTTCGAACTTTCTTAAACTGAGACGAATCGAGCTCGAGCTAAAATATCTCAACTCGTACGAACTCGAACTCGATCACGAACATGTAATACGAACTCGAACTCGAACACGAACACATGTCTGTTCGAGCTCGACTCGACTCGTTTACAGCCCTACTCCGCTCTTTCAATTTCAATTGATCTGTTCTTCTTTCCTCTCAATCCTTCTCTGATTTGATTTCTAATTCGAATTCAATAGCTTCAGTTGTTGTTTTATTAGAATTCTTGTAGATTGAAAAACAACTGAATCAATTGAATTCGAATTAAAAATCAGCTAAATCACAGTTCGATCTGTTCAGCATTGGGGACTTGTTGAGGCCGTCGAATCTTAAGAAAGGAACCGTATTGTGGGCGGCGGTGGCAGCGGTAGGTTGCAGGATTGAATCGTGGCCGGTGATCCGGAACGGATTTGTTACGCCGGTCTCTGTGAGTGGATGAGCGACAGCTGCAGTAGGGTTCCGTTGAGAAACTATCTGGTGGCGGGCATCAGGATTCTGTTGAAGCCAAGCTGTGCGAAGGAACCAAGCCTACGGTTTGCTTGCTTTGTTTCTTGCTCCGTTTTGTCTCTTTTTAGCTGTTCCTTCATGAATTTTACATGTACGTGTCTGGCATAGAATTGATAGGATTGAACTGATCTTGGGATTGTTGTGTTAAGCAGATTAATAGATATAAGAACAACTGATGTTATTAATTCTGTCTACAGCACCTCAGTTATTTTTGTTGGTGTGTAACTGTGTATGAACCAGCAAAGCAAAAGTTATTGAAGATTTTCCCTGAAAAGTTTAGTGCTTTTGCTCATCTGATGAGAATTTCCTTGTCATCACCTGTTTAGTGGTGTTAATACTTTAACATGTTATCCATAGCTTTTTATCATTTCATGCTAACACACACACACACACATGTATATACATATTCTTTTATCATCAGCTGTAATTTACGTGAGTGTTTTTCAACTTTATATTAAATGAACCAAAAATGAGTATAGCGAACATGTTCTTGCTAATTTTTCATGATTCTGATTGTTAGTTATTGTAGTTTACTTTAGGAATTTTCTGGAATTAGAGCATTGGTAGTCATTAAGCTTGAATAAAACAACAGACGATTCACTACGGAAGATTAAGATATGGTCTGTTAAATTAGAATTTTGTCAGAGTTTTTTTCCCGTTCTGCTTCTGAAAAAAGGGTACGGTTTAGTGTGAGGAATTTTTAAATGTGATTCCTTGTTTTTAAATTGCTTGAATTGGGTGTCTGAGCCAAATTTCTTTAGTTTGCTCTTGTTTACCCATACATTGGGATGATAATGGATGTGCTCAAGCTGTTTGATTACATGTTTGAGAGAAATGTGATTTTTTGGAATACGATGATTGTGGGGCTTTCGAATTCTGGGGATTACCATGACGCATTAGTTAATTGCATTTTGATTTATCGTACAACCTGTTATACTCTTCCATATTGAACAAGCTGATTTTTGATTGTATCTGTATGTCCTCTAAGCTTATCTGTATGTGATTCATGTTCTCCTCAGGCCTATGCATGCATATAGCTAAACTCATGCATTTTCAAATGTGCACATTGTGGCTGCCTTTTGTGAATCTTGCTTTCTTGCTTGGTATTGGAATAAAAAAAGATGACTGGACATAATACCCATGCTTTGCTGGACTCCGAATGAACTTATTGGATTCGCTCTGTCCCAAAGCTTGAAATAGATAAAGCATCTGCATCGCAATAATCTTATATGCTAATGTTCTTAAGGTTTAGTATACTTGTCCGATTCTTCTGTCCTTTGATGATATGATACGTACTTATTATGGTTTCCTATACTCATATGATGATTCTTCTGAGAGGTATTTTATCTTTTATGGCAAACTTTCTTGAGCTGAATCGAATAAGGAATCTGTTATGGCAATATATCATCAGTTTGATGTGATTCCTCTAGACTAATACAAGAATCTCTGCCCTTCATTCACTGGTTTGATTCATCTGAACTTATTCCAATTTATCAAGTGTCTTAGATATTGTACGCATTGTGTTTTTTACTTGGCGTGGTAAGAAGATTAAGGGCCTGTAAAATTACAGGTAGCTAAGACTGCATTCACTTAATCCATCTTAATACTGTTGCATTCTTCCCATTCTTTTGAATTTATGGTTGAAGGGAACAATTAACCAATATTATATAGCTTATTTTATTCCTCCATTTGTCTTATATTTTTACTGAGAATAATATGAGGATGGTATTTTGGTTCATTTTTCTGCATAGATTTAGAGCAAAGTTTGGTTTTCTTAGTGCTTGTGAACTTCCTTTGTTCTGTGTCTTTTTGGATGTTGGGATTTTTGAGAGAGGTTCACTGTTCATCATACTTGTTCTAATTTAATTAGTTCTTTGAACTTTTTGATTGAAACGATGAGTTAGCAAATTAAGGCAGTAACAGTTGTATACTATTTTGATATTAGAAACACACTGTGTTTAAAGTGTGATGGAAAGCCACATTTTAAAAAATAAAATTTATCAGAAAATAAGCAACCCAGTGGAAGATGAACATATATAATAGTTACTGAAAATTTGATGAGGGTTAATTTTGTCTTATTTTAGTATTGTGTAAATTTAGCTTCGTTTGAGAAGTAGTTTTAGGATTTGGATCTTTCGGGATATTCTAACTGATATTGTACAACAAGTCAACAACATTAGCTTCACATATTCTTATGCCTTGATATTATGTTTTATTGCAAGTTAATCAGCATACAAAACATATTAATCGGCGGAGATTATCACTGCACATGCCTTACTAATGATGCTGGAATGATCTGCTTAATTTACTATTTATCAGGCCTTATTAATAAAGGAATTTGGGCTCTTCCCTACTGCTCCTGAAGATTTTTATAATTCATTTTGTAACTATTATTCTACTGATTCTTGCTGAGACTCTTTATTTGCACTTCTTGTCGAGGTTTAGTTTATGTTTAGATTATTGAGTTCTTGCATTTCCTCCATCTGATGCATGTTGTACAAGACGGATACCTAAGAGGGGAAAGGAATCCTGGTGAATTGCAATGTTCTCCTTCAGAGTTCTTTATGCTTTTTGACACAGACAATGATTGCCTGATATCTTTCAAAGAGTGAGCATTGCCTTCTTAAATTTTAGGGGATAGGTTTCTGTTTTGTAGCTATTGGGTGTTGCTGCTTTATTGACGTTTCTTGTGCTTTTATTGGGCTAAGTTTAGTTACATCCTACTGCAAATCAAATTTCAGCAGGAAACGATGTTGTGTGAGTTTGGTTAGCTGGTGTGTGAGAAGTTTGGCTTGCTAGCTCTGAGAACTATTGAAAGAGTTTTAAATTGTTAGCTGAATGATTTTTGCTAACATTGTCATCTGTTTAAGATATAGGACTCCATACTTCATAAAATGTTGCCGAATATCTCATGCTCTTTCTTTGACGAAGGATTTGTTTCTTTCCTTGTAAAAACCATTTTAAGTACTGTTTTGGCATTGCAGTGGAATTGTTTTTCTGATTAATTCTTATTACCTTGCTTTATGAGATATGATGGCTACCCTTGAGTTTCTTGTCATGAAATGTCATTGTAATTTTGCAGAGCGCTTGAAGAGGAGAAAGCTGGTATGCTTCCTTCTCATATTACATGAATACAGTGGTTTGAATCTTTTAACTTATTTTCTTGACAGTGATCTTGACACTGAGCCGAAAATAGGATGTAATTGGAAACATTTATTGAGCTTTATTATTTTGATTGATTCTATGGTAGAGAAAAAGAGCGTTTTCTTCTTCTGTTTCTGTTTATTTGGACAGAATCTCGTGAAGAATAATTGCGGGTTCTTCTTTTTCCCATTTTTCTGGTGAAGTATTATTTATGCATGCAATCTTTTGTAAGGTTTTGATTTCTGAGATGCTCAGATCTTGAAAAAAAAAAGGTATTTTCTGACTTGAAGAAAGCAACTTTTATGCCAAACTTTAAGATTTAAATTCAAAGTTTGTGTGTATTTTGTAGATGCTCATCATGTGTGCTGATTGTCCTAGAAAAAAAAATGGGGAAAGCTGTAGACTTCTGTTAGTTTTTGTTTTGTCTTCAGTTATTACTGCTGATTATATGCTCGCCATATGTGGAAGCGATGCTCTGCGAGAGCTTTCATCTCCTGGAAAAAGTGGCAACCTTTTTTATCTGACCAAAGATGAAGAAATCTGAAGTGAAGGTTAGTTGCCTACCCTGGCTACCCATTTTTCCCTTTCCTTCTTCGTATTGGAGCAGGAAGTTGCAGATAATTCTCATTAGATGATTTCTCTCATTTTTCCAAAAGCCTTCATATTTAAGCCACCTTGTTTAGACAAGTTCACCTGCATTTTAAGATTGAGTTCCTGTATTCATTTCCAGGTGCTGATTAAGATGCTCCGAAGTTATCATGATCATGTGAGCTGCTACGAGAATTCCCTCATGACTAAGTTTTATGGAGTCCACTGTGTAAAACCAGTTGGTGGTACAAAGGTCAGTTATCCTAACTGTTAAATCACTTGTATCCCTTTTTTTTGTTTTAAAGATTATGTTATATATTGCAACCAGTTTGTTGTAGACAGGGTTTATGGTGATGGGAAATTTGTTCTGTTCGGAATATCGTATTCATAGACGGTTTCACCTCAAAGGACCATCCCATGGTCGCACCACTGACAAGGCAGAATGGGAGATTGATGAAACAACTACTCTCAAGGATCTTGAGCTAAACTATGCATTTCGGCTACAAGAAATTCACACCTGGAATTAATCAAGTAAGCTGGTGTTCCCTTCATACTTAGTAAACTTGTTGGATCACATTAGTTCACTGAAGTTATGAAGTTATGATATCGTGTTAGAGTTACTTTTAATTTTGGAATTTGGAATGTACTGTGCTGGTCTTCTGCATTTTGACTCAATATAGGGCCTCAGAATGTCCAGCACCTTGAATATCTTGCAATCTACTCATTGATGCTGCTTGGTTTATCTTCTTGGAGATCATGCACTACTTTTTTTTGTGAGTGTTTAAATGCTGCAGCTACATTTTGATGAAGCTTCCGCCTATCCAAAGTAGATAGCAAGTCATGCTGCTGAACTGAGCTGCAACACAACATTTTCTGCTGCTGAATTTGTAATAAACATCTTAATAAGCATTAGATTTGAAATAGTATTTTATTTCAAACCTAATTTGTAATAAGATGCTTTAGACATTTTTGATACTTTCTCACCACTTAGGTACCGTTCTCTAGAGTTTATCTGAATTTTTTTAGTTCAGATGACTTAGATTATCTTTTTTTTCAGTTCTAATGAGTTCATTTCAGTAAACCTACTAATTTTTCAGATGAGTTCAATTCAGTAAACTTATTTGTTTTTCCGTTCAGATTATACTAGTCAATATTTTTATATTTTTTTCATGTCAATTCAGTTAGTTCTATTCAATGTTGTATATTATAATAAATTAAATAATGTTAAAAATATTATGTGATTTTACTATCATGTGTAGTAGACCCTGTTCTCTTGAGCTTAGTTGTTCATATCAGTTCGATTCCATTTAGTTTAGTCTCATTAAAAATATGATTTGATGAAATATAGGTTAATTTAGTCACACCGATTTATTTTTCAATACATTAATTTTCACTTTAGTTCAATTCAAATTAGTTCAACAAAAATATAATTTGATACAATTAAGGTTAATTTAGTTATACTAATTCTATTTAAGGTTAATTGGTATGAAATTAAGGTTAATTTAGTCATACTAATTCTTTTTTGAAAATGATCATATTTATTTCATTTCAGTTCACTTGATCTATATGTTTCAGTGCAACTTAATTCAGTATATTTTAATATTAAATGTACTATGTTATATTTAGATTAATAAATTTCAAATATATTGGTTTCAGTTCATTTAAGTTCAATTTATCTTTATTTTTCATTTCATCTCACTTTAGATCAAATCAAAGAGGAAGAATCCTGGGTGGCTGGAACTATGACCATCTTTAATCAAATGGAGCTTATATTTCTCAAGTATATATTAAAAAAAAAATCTAATCTGCACCAACAAGCAATATTTGAGAATCTTGGAACACAATTAATGCTAAATGTAAGGGCCTTATTGCTAGGGTAATCTTGAGTTTCAATTACATTTGCAAACATGCCTGTTAAAACAAACCGTCAGAGCCGTAGCCCTGTTATGTTCATTACAAACCACATTTTTATCTACTTTCTGAATAAAACATAAATGAAAATTCTTGAGATTTTTGATGTTGCATATATAAATTGTCTCAAAAAATCCGTTTCCCGTGTTAAAATATGATTACCTATTAGATAGCCTAATCTATTGATTCTTCTTTGAATGATTTGCATTTTGAAATTCCTATCATATGGATTGAGAAAACTGGTTGTGAAGAAATTTTCATTGAGTGATTTGCACGAGTAATCTTTTAATGAGCATGTGTAAACTAAAACTCTATTTATACAAAAATATGCACCGAAATTAAAAAACTTTTAATACTATATTCAGTAATTAACGAAGAAGAAGAACAAGAATAAGAACAAGAAAAGTATCATATATTGTGATTTTCGTATATAAATAGATGGTGGCGGATATGGGAGCAAATACACCGCGCAACGCGCGGTTAGTGCCGGCTAGTATGTGTGGAATGATTATGGAGCTATTCACTAATAATCATACCATCATAATGAACCTAAGTCCCAAATTAATAATGAGTTATTTGTCTTTCCAAACACGACACTCATTTAGCCCTTGATCACTGATGATGGATTTCGTCAAAGCGATAACATCATTTCTAATCTTGGGAGGATAATGCGGGTAGACCTAGTGAAAGGGCTTTACATGTCAGTTGTGGTTTACTCATCAATATCAGTGAGGGGTCCTCAGATGTTGAGACAAAACGAGATGGGTAATACATTCGATGTATCCCATCAAGCAAGAGTAGTATTGGATACTATTAGCAATGAGATTGCTTACCTAAAATCAAAGGATTTGAGACAAGCCAAAGCATGCTTAATTCCTTGTGATTTTGAGGGTCTTGGAATCATTTTATTCATGGGACAATTGGATTGAATAAAATGTGTAGATAACTTGTTTGATTCCATGTACTTTTCTTGCTTGTTATTTACTTAAATTAAATGGTTTTTTTTATTGCATTTTATTTATATTGTAGTAATGACAACAAACAACAACTCTTCTTATCTGTGTTCAAAGTTTTGGAAGGTTGAATTGAACGCCAGTTTCTTGGCAAATGAACTTCAGGATGGTTCTATTGCAAGAAAAGTAAAGAAGTATTTTGTTGATATTCAAATCATTGATGTCAAATGTCTTGTGTTGTATAGTATGTGTCCAAAATTGCTAGGCAAGTTTTGAACATAGATACTTACAACATCAACATGGAGCTCTGAAATGGGATTCAGGAGCACTCCATGGTTGAGAAGTTTGAGGCATTATTCTTAATTGTAAAGTTAAGAAAGGAAAACAAGTTAAATCTCATGTTTTTGAAAAATGATTGGATTATTTGATAACATGGAGATACTCAGTTTACCTATGGCTGAAAATTAGCCAGTGACATCATTCATTTCATTGATGATTTAGAACCATTTTAGTTGAAATGAGAAGACTTTGACTAAATTGCATGGGATGCTTAAAACAGTAAGTCAAGTGTTGAAATTGAGACCAAGAATGAGGTTCTGTTGGTACAATAAGGAAAATGATTTGAAGATTACATGGAAGAATGTAGAAGGGGATAGGCAAGAGCTAGCATAGTGCTAATACGCTGAAGTCCTAACTCTTCTATTGCAATTGGAAATGTACTGCCTTTAGTTCTTAGAGGACAAAGAGATTGGCGAGTAATTTACATTGCATTTATTTACGTTATAGACAATCTCTACGACCACTCTACTAATTGGTATTAGATACCATATGGCTCTCACAATTTTAGAAAATGTGGAGAAACCAAAGTAGGAGTTTAGTTAATGAGATGTCAACCTACTCAAAAGTAATGAAGCAAGGGTTGCTGCATTGACCATAGGAGTTTATGGTTTATCTATGTCTTTAGAGCTTTCACTGGATCATATAAGGGTTATTTGGATTCAAGTGTTACAACAACACAATCATCTTCTACATTTTATATGTTGGACATGGAAATGTATTATCATAAAAAGGGCAATGATTGTTCCGTTTTATGTTATTGTGTTGGAGTTTTGCAAAATTAGACACGGATTTTTATTTGCTAGATATAGATAAACAAGTTTGTAACGTTAATATCAAAAGGGCTAATAACGAATGATTCGAATTCGACCTCATAATTTGTCAATTATGCCACTAATATTGAGCACTCATAGTAACTCGAGTGGGAGGGTTCTATGAAATCATTTGACTTGGAGTCATTTGATATGTGTATATATTGTGATGGTAAAATGACCAAATTACCCCTCATGGTGATGGGTGATGGAATATGAAATCTATTGGGTCTTATTAACAAAGTGTTATGCAGATCAATGAGTTAAATTCCATGAGGTGAATCACTTCATTAACTTGGTCGGTGACTTGAGTAGATATGGTTGTCTACTCGAGAAAGACAAGTTTAAATCCTTTAAGAAATTTAAGAAGTTCAAAAATGAAGTTTAGAATCAACTTGGCAAGATAATTGAAATCCTTCAATTGGATTGAGGCGTTGGATATTTGAGTCAAGACTTTGTTGACCATCTGACAAGAAAGAAATAATCATGTTGGATATGATTTTTCATGATGGGTCAAGCCAATCTTACAGGAAAATACTTCTATAAGGTATTGTTCACACTGAACAAGGCATTGTCAAAAGTTGAAGGAAAGACAACATATGGGATATGAGAATGAATGGTTTCTTAAATGTCTTTTCTCATTAGATTTGGGATTACGAAGCATATGTGAAACGATGTTTTTCATTGAGCTTGCACTAAGTCTGATAATTGTCTTTTCATGGAAATGAGACAATGGGGTACTTTTACTAATATTCTGAGAACTATGAGATGTTGCTCAAGAATGTGTCCTTTTGGAGAAGTGTCATCTTTCCAAAATGACAAGTGGGAGAAATTTAGACCTCGATAGCTTTCGAGGTGAGCAACAATCAGAACCGAAAACATCGATCCCTTCTTTAGACATGGTGAAGATGAATACGGTAAAGTCTTAGAGACTACTGAAGTTATTCATATCCCCCATTTAAGTCAATAAGATGTAGTGTTCAGACAAAAGGTACATTTATGTCCTTACAGTTGAAACTATGAAATCACATTTTAGAAATGGTGAACCTATGTGACTTACAGTAAAGTTTTGACAAGCCCTAACTCCACAAAGTGGTTGAAGACCATGAGATTTGGAATAGATATTTTGTATTAAAATCAAGTTTGCAATTTGATTGAAAGGGTACAAACAAGTCTACAATGTAGATTGTGATGTGACCTTTCTCCAGTTGGAATACTTAAGTCTATCCGAATATCCTAGAAAATTTAGCTCAGTGCGATTTTGAGTTCTAACAGGTAGAGATCAAAATTAGCTTCCTTGATTGGATTTTGGAAGGAGATGTGTATTTTATACAGTCTCAGAGCTTTTGTAATGCTAGAAAAGTATGCGAGTTTCAAATGTCCATTTATGGATTGAAGTGAGTATCATGGAGTTGGAAAGTACATTTTAATGAAGCAATTTAGAATTGGCGTTGAACGAAATGTTATGAAATCTTGTATATACAAGAAGGTCAGTGGGAGCAAAATTGAATTCCTAGTCCTGTATGTATTGAAAATGACAATCCAAAACTGTGTATATGGAGACTTAGTTTGGAAAGCATTTTGCAATAAAGGACTTTGAAAATGTAGAGTGCAACTTGGGCATCGAGTTCTACAAGGTAGATTAAAGATGATGATTGATATGTCAAAGCATTTACTAGGTAAGGTGTTCGACACGTTCAATTGAAAGATCGTAAAAGATTTTCTACCCAAGATTCATGGCATAAATCTTAGCAAGATTCAGTGTCTATCGAGACGTGATGAGCAAAAGAGAAATAATATGATCTCTAATGCATGGAGCTGTAGAGTCTATTATGTTTGCTATGACATGTACTACATATGATATTTCGTATGCTTAGAGCACAACGATTTGATATCAAATAGACTAAGGTGAGGCACAATATTGTGTGGCCAAGAAAAGTTCATAGTGTCTAAAATGGACTATGGATTCCTTGATCTATGGTGAAAATGAGTTGGTTGTTAAATATGCTAAGTGAAGCTATGTTGTTGATTTTACAATAAACTGAGTAAATTGCTGCGTTGAAAGTTGCAAAGGGAATGTACGTGATTGAAATTTGAATATTCATCACTCGCCTTGGTAGTGTCTCGTCTTAGCTAACTCAATGACTCTCTATTGAGATAATTGTAGAGTCATTGCTTAAGCAAATTGAGGTAAGGGAGCACCATGAGTCGAAATTCATACTCAGGATATTTCACATTCTTCAAGAGAATGGTGAAGTTATCATATGCAAAAGGAAATAATGGATTTGATCCATAATCTAAACCTCTTCCACAAATGTTGCATGTTGCATAGGCCTCATACATTTGTGATAGGAATCAAACACTTTGGATAGTGGATGTGATTTTCTATAATGTTCTAGTTATCACAGTTTGGTGATTTTAGACATTGAAGATTGAATGGTTTATAAAATTATGGAATTATTATCTCATATTCATTTAACTTGGTTTAGTGTTAAATGAAAGTCCAAAATCAATTTACATCTCCAAATAGGTTATCAAGAATATGTCTTGAATAATGAAACCCTATTTAGTGAACTGGAGTGTATGATTGATTATGTCCCTAGTCCAGGTCATTGAGAATGGACACTGATGACTGAAAAAAACTAGTTTGCAAGTTGATTCACAGTGCTGTTTCATGGGCTGAAGGATATGGGATGTCATGAATCGATTGCATGGATGCAAGTTGGGAACTTGTATTGGACTGAGCCGCTATGAGAATACTTTAAGATATTTAGAATGTTATAAGTATTTCTCATTGACTATTGGAGCATATTCCTCGTACCTGAGTAATTCAATGTTTGCTTGCTTATGGATTGATTGTTTGCTTATGGATTGATTGCTTTGAGGGTTGTCAAACGTCGTGCCGTGAAAGGAGGCTATAAAGACAGCTCTTGGGTGACATGAATCGAGTAGAGAAAACTTGGATGTACAAGAGTGGGATTGTCCTCTCATTTTATGAGATTGTTGTCTTATGGGTCTCTCGGAGAGTTGAGACTGTAAAATGCATGGCCATGCTCAGATGGATTATGGATTAATCATCTGTCTTTACCGTTTTACTCGGGAATTCGAGAAACACATTTGAACTTGATAAGGATAACATGGGATCTTACCTTATGTTCGAATGAAGACATTAAGCGACAAAGGAATATGAATGCACACTTGTTCCAAAGGACAAGCGTGAGATTGTTGGAATAGTGTCCTTCGATCAATGTGCATCGTCCTAAATAGCTGAAGGATTAATTACGGAGATAATTGATTCAGTTATTTAAGTGATCGAAATGTTTAGCTGGAAACCGCTTTCGATCTGCTAGCGTCAATGATATTGAGCTCGCAGCTTATTATAACTGAACCTATAGGGGTCACACACTAAGCATGGAATTGGACAAAAGTAATTATCTATTAGTCTTGGAGTCTAAGAGTAATTATATGAGAATTGAGTCTTATTGGGCTAGGCCCATGTTGACTAGGGTTTATGGGGATTCTGTTTATTCTGTATAAATAGAACTTTACAGGAATAAACAGAAACAGACAGACAATTGAAACAGTTCATGTGTTGAGTGCCCATGAACATAAACCCTACCGTTCTCATAGAAACCTCATCGTCAAGAGAAGAACAAAGACTAGGTCTTTGGTTGCTGATCGAGTTCTAAGCTGACAGCGGTGAGGCGGTCTGATCGTGCTGTGTGGATACATATAGAGGGATCACGCTTGAGATTCTCGTCTCCATAGTTAATTGGATCATCTGATCAAATCCGACGGTAAAGAACGCTTCAATAGGTACTCTAAACCCTTCTTTAGATTCATACTATGTACATGCATGAGATTCTGGATTAGATAATTGATATTCCGCTAAGTTAGACTTAATCAATTCCCAACAGCAAGCTAGTAAGATTTGCAGTGTATGTTTGAAGAAAATGTATCACATATTTCTAGTCTTTGTCAAGAGTATGCATATATCGTGATTCGTGAAGTAAATAAGTTGGCCAGAATTCATTAACCAAGTGCGAAGCAGCTATAGTACCAAATCTATGACACAGAGTAGTTCTGTATTTATTTGTCAAATAACTCCGGTTCGGAATAGAAAATCAAAATGCTTAGAGCAGTAGGAGATGGATTTTAGGATAAATCATATGTACTCTGTACGAGTGTATGTTATTCATCAATTTTCAGTATATCTTCTCATATATGAGACCTCAAGGTTCCATTTTTTTCTGCAGTTTGATGTCAAATATGTTAATTGGGTTTCATTTGTGTTCACCTCTCGTGGCATATCTATCTCTGTCAGCATTATTGACTTGTTTGCAGTTATTTTTGAAGCCCCTAATTAACAAAATTAGTTACCTCTCTGCAGCTGTCTTCATTAGGACTGAAAAGACATTTTCTGAGGTGCGCATACTCAGGGGGAGTAAGGTCTTAGAGTGTGTAAGGATTTTTCTTAGTGCCTATGGTTATATTATGTTATATTCACTACAATTTATCCAAATTTGTGTACGTAATATATACATCGTAGATGTGACGCTGTTGTGATTCATTTTAGCTAATTTCAATAAAAGATGTTTTGACAACCACAACCAGCTGATACCAATTCCATTTTCTTCAAAAAAATGACATGAAAATTGTGCCTTACCAGGAACCTGCTTCGTCTTATGTCGATGATGACCATGATGACATCTTCAACGAAATTGATTCTTTCGTTGATAAGTCAACGCCCAAGATTGATTCGTTTGTAGATGAAAGAACTTGGACCAGTTGGCCTGTAAATCAGACTAACAAACACTGGTCGACTGTGGTCAAAATTCTGACAAAAAATAGACGATTAAAAAAATTACCTCCGTACAAGCTGGAGATAGCGAATTACTGCATTAGTGAAAGGGATGAAGCTGACACCCCGGGTAAATCCTTATGAACCAAAATATAAGTTATCGTGTTAACCCTTTTTTCCTCTTCGAAGAAAGGGTGAATTCACTCATGTTCATGCCAATTATGTAATTTTGCAGGATAAAGAGATCCCCTTATAATGTTAGGGGCTCCCTCTTGGAAATGCATGACTTTCAGAGCTTGGAATATAGGCATCACCCAACTACCGCGGTAGTCACAGCATGGGCCAGATTGCTGAAACGACACCGGGGAGACCAATTTCCATCAACCTCTATTTGTTTGGACACCATCGAATATGTGAGTAATTCTTAATAATATCCTCCCATTTATTCACTTGTACTATATAACTGAATTGCTTTTCCCTTCTTATTTTCATAACCTAACTCCTTGTATTATTAATCCCAGTCCAATATAAAAGGCATCCGCAACAAGATCTATGCAAGTTGGGAAGCTGGGAGGAGAGTTTGCACCAGAGATTTTTCAGGATCGGAGTTGGTCTGTATTCATTCATACGATTTTAAAAATATATTTACTCTTCTAGATCTTGGCTAGGTTACACACATTATCTGCTTGGTCAAATATATCAGGTCTTTGTCCCATGCTACATGTACGGTTTCCTTTCCCTCATCTTAATCAATTTCAAAGCCAAGCAGTTGCAGTATGTAGACTCTTGTGTAGACATGCACATGGGGGGAACGTGCACTGAATGATATTGTGAGTTTCTTTACTTGAAAATTTATTTTTTTCCTTTTTGTATATGGACTTTGGTGTCCAAAATTGTATTGCTGTTAAAGGTAAATATTTTTTGGTGTTTTGAGGATTATTATTATATCAGCATTGATATAATGTTTCTAGCTAAAAATATTTCCGCTACTTGGTTGCCAATATAAATAATAATTTATCTGAACCGCATCTTTGATAAAAGAGTTGAACTGCATCGGCTGTGTGATTTGAGCAGAAGACATTCTGAATTTTGAGATCACCTATGTGGCTGGGGAGTGGAGAGCTGGAGCTAGGAAGAGTGATGATGGCATATACGTTATGCATCTTATGAGATACTACAACGAGGATAGCTCAACCTTGCCCTCTGAGCCACTACTTCTGGTACAATTTTTTTGCCTTCGTTATCCATCCGCCAATTCTATTTGACATCTACTATCTGTGGTAACAATATATCTCCCTTCTTCTGCAGACATGTTCGATGGAAGAACTTCGAGCTTCCATCTGCTGCGACCTGGTACTCAGTCCAGCTAATAGCAACAGACAGGAACTGCTCGCTGCCATGCCTCGTTTTATATCTCAAAAGCTTATGGACTAAATGGATGCAATTTGAAAAGTCATGTTTTTTGTGGTTAAGCAATTTTCTAAACTTTTTATGGGATGGAATGTATTCCGGATTCTCTCATCCGTAAAACACTTGTACCTTTGTGGCAATGAAATCCTGGATTTGACATTTCGGGATAGCTTGTAAGAAGATACTTCTTCTACTTTTGAAATTGAATTAGTGCATCTATGGATTCTATTTCATGATCAAATATAATAAATTTTCCATCTTATATATCCATTTTCTTATGTGATGCATTTGAATAACCTGGATACAATGTCCAGAAGCTCATATCTAATACAGCTTGATGCAATTACCAGTTCAAAACAACAAATCTTGACTTTCATGTACAAAGATATTGGATTTTCCATTTTCTATATTCATTTTCTTATGTTCTGCATTTGATGAAAATGGATACAATGTCCAAAATCTCATGTGTACTATGACTTGATGCAATTCCCAGTTCAGTTTTTCCATTTGTACTAAACATGCTAGTTAGTTAACTCCTCCGACATTCGAGGTTTCCAACACTACTCCTCCGTATACATGTTCAAGCCAAATTATACATGTTGGCCGTCACAAACCCGAGTGTTGGAACATCTTATTCTGAAAACATGAACATGGAAATAAAACATAATTTATTTACTAATTGGAGATCGAATTCCACAAATAGACTAGAAATAAATTCCACCTTCAACCTACTAGAGGCGATTTACAAATTAGGGATAAATTTTTTTTCATAACACCGACTATCGCGACAAATACCCATTCCTCCTTCTTCGCCATTTTCGCGCAAACCGTATCGACATCGACCGCAAGGAACTCCCGAGACGGAGAAAAGACAACGACGTGGATCATGCGGCAATCGCGCCCGGCGGAGAGAAGCAGCTGTGTTTCGTGCGATTCAGTAGCATGTCGCAGAGAGCTCGGTTGAGTCCCAAATTCAAATTTTGGAAATTAGAGTAGAACAGAGTTAAATAGACATTTTGCCCTCAAAATAAAAATAAAAAGGTAAATAAAAGTTACCCACCAAGTTGACCACAGCGGGTCCCACAGCTTGTCCAGCGCATTCCTCCTCCAAGCCCTTCACGCGTGTAAACTGGCCCCTCATGCAAGGGTCGGCAACCCCCCAGCACAGCGTAACAGCTTCCCTTTTTGCCCAGTATGATTGATTGTATGAATGTGAATCTTGTGCGTTTGTTTTGGCACATATATATAGTTCAGTTTTTTCATACTCGGTGCGTTTGTTTTGGCACATAGTTCAGTTTTTCTATATTCTCCATCTGTATTTTAAAAAGAAACAGAAGTATGAATAAGAAAAGAATACATATAATAAGGGAGCCTTTGACAGTTGATGATGTATGATTTAAAGAAGCTTTTCATATTCAAATTGGAGTATGTTATTACAAGTAACAACTTGCAGTAAAACCAGCTCTCTACCAAAATTCCTGGAAACTTGAGGACGATGGTGACAAGTCCATGACATAGGTTGTATAAGAAACTTAATTTAGAAAACACTATAACTAAACAAGTATGATGAGTTCACCTACTTGGCTAGCTTATGCAAGTAATCAGTGAGTTGTTGCGCGGCTCGGACAGCATATTCGATTTCATTCTCAGACTTTTCGACAGGACCAAATACACCGCACCATGATGTTTCAATGTGATGGGGAGTTGTGGGATCAAGTAACATGTCTTGAAGATTTGGGGATGAATGTATGAGATAGCGGATGAATCGAACCTCAGATTTCAAACCAGACCAACCCAGTACTTGAACTGCTCTGAGACACTCATTCTCACCTGAAAAGGTAATTAGATGATCATAATCCTCCTCCTCAACATCATCACCTCTCTGGATCTCGTACTTGAGTGTCAACTTCTCCAAGCACGGGCACACTCGTATGATGGTAATAGCCGTGTCCATTTGGCGAGTATCGTGATCATCTTCTTGGGTGGAAGTGAATCTGAGCTCGAGTTGCTTAACATTTCCGAGTGTCTGGAAATTTACACCCCATTTCCAGCAATAGCATTGTTGTTTAAAGTCATCACACTTGACATCCATATCTAGCTGCAGTTTCTGCAACCGTGGCACATCTTCGTGAAGCCTCTGCATTATGTATCTGCAGAGTCGACCTCCCAAGCTAACTTCCTCAAGTTTTGGAGTATGGCACTCGCCTAAAAATCGCATACCGTGCCCATTTAATTTGTTCCTCAAAGGGATGTGTTTAAACGATTCGAGACTCGGCAGTGTCTGGACCTGGATCGTACAACTCACCGCGCAATTGCGAATCTCCAACCGCTTCAGTTTAGGGTTAAACATCAAAGTATATATGTTTTTGATTGGTACGTTTTCCAACAAGAGTGTCTCCAGGTTGGGACACATGTGTAATAACTGATGCAAATCTACCTTGTTCACCAAAACCGACTTCAAAGACAGGGATGCGAGTCTTTCCCATGGCTTGAGTCTTTCCTTTCTTTCCCACCCTGTGAATTTATTATGCCCACAACCTGGTGGATGTTGCAAGAGCTGGGAAGATTCGACGTGAAACTCAAGACTCTGGACTCGCTTGTCGTTCGCCAGCAAGAGCCACTCTGAGAAAGTGCAGTGAAGACAACTTGCAGCAGGTTCGCTATAATCATGGTGGAAAGCAATCCTCATGTTATCCACGTCGCTTTTATGCTTGTTGAACAGCACGCATGCCAAGGATTCTTGAATGTACTTGAACTTATGTTTCTTTTCTGTGAAATCTAAATCCAGATTTCTGCAACATGTCAACAAGTTTAGACATAGGTTCCTCCATCTTCGAGAAACCATGCAGGTTCTTGCTGCTGCCTCCCTCGTCTTCAACCTGCTCAGAATATCTTCTAAGATTTCATCCGGCAACGCTTCAATGTAACAACTATATTTTTCTCCTTCGGTGTTTTTCAACATTTTTACCGCGGTAAGGTCCTTCAAAAGCAGATGACCATGAATCAATATATCCCTATATATATATTTATAGGTGGGCACAAAAGCTTAATTAGTATGACAGATCACCTGCCATTTTTAAAACAACTTTTATAGGTAAAATTTTATTTTGGCAAATTTTTATGAACAGTTTCCATTTAAATGAAATTACCATATATAGCAAAATTTCTATGTCCATTATGCTTATATTTATAAAGTACCTCAACTAAACCCAACTCTATTTGCCAAAGGAAACTGTTCACACAACCTAAACGAATCCTAAATTTGTTGACCAATTCTTGGGTGAGGCAGCCTCACCCAAGAGGCACGACCAAATAAACACTCTTTTTGGTGAGATTTGATGAACTGATATAAAAGTTTTGATGAGATGACATGTTTGATGAATTAGCATCGAGGTTTGATGAGATGGTAGTGAGTTATGATGAGGTGGCAGTAATGGAATTTTTCTTATTTGGCCTTGCCTCATGGGTGAATCTGCCTCACAGGAGAATTACTCAAATTTGTTTGGCAAAGAGAATTAAACATAACCTATCTTTTTTTATTTTAGTTTTAATACATTCTCTTATATCATTGTCAAAGTTTTTAATTGGATGTGAATTGAACCATGACAACTAATTCAATTAGGCCCTGTATTTCTTGATGTACTGAACTGAACTGAATTGAACTGAAGTAAAAAATTAATGTATTGAAAAATGGAATCAGCATGAATAATACGCTCCGCAAATTCAGCGAATTGCAAAACCCTCTGAACGATTTCCGGCTGCCCCCGGCACCGCCATGACGGCGGAGCCAATCACCACTGCTCAGCTGCCCACCCAACCACCACCTAAATCTTTTTCCGATGCTGCAAATCCAGATCACGCTAGAGTACCCTTCATTCCAAAACCCCGGATTGATCACTTGGGCGAACCAGGTCTTCACTTCTCCGACGAAGAATGTGATAGGCTTGAAGAACCCTTAAAACTCACGCTCGTGGGAAAATTTTCCCGGGCGAGACCCAAACTTGATAAATTGCGTCGCGATTTCCAGACTGCTGGCTTCAAGGGTCATATGGAGATCTATCTCCTCGACAACCGTCAGGTTCTAATCCACTTTACCCTTTCAGATGATTATTACAGGTGTTGGTTGCACAAGGTGTGGAACTTCGGGGCTTACTCGATCCGAATCACGAAATGGAGCCCAGATTTTGACCCGAATGCAGATTCCCCAATTGTTCCGGTATGGCTTGCTTTTTACGGTTTAAAACAGCAATTTTTTGATGAATATGCCATGATGTCTATTGGTAATTTGGTTGGTCACCCTGTGAAGGTAGATAAAGCTACACTAAATAAAAGTAAACCTCATGTTGCTAGGGTCTGTGTTGAAATAGATGTAACTAAACCTTTAGTGGAAAGAGTTTGGATTAGTCACAGAAACACTGGTTTTTGGCAAAAAGTTGAATATGAGGGCATACCAGATTACTGCACTAAATGTTCTAAAATTGGCCATCCAAAAGGTTCCTGTGAAAGACAACACTTTTATACACAAACTGTGCCTTGGAGACCAACTATTACTGAATCTATTAATCCAGAACCTAATGCATCTTCATCAGGGTTAACTAATCAAGAAAAGGCTATAGTCCCAGTAGATATTGCTCAAACTAACCCTATTGCTCAGAAGGTCTCCTTGGCAAAGAAAGGCCACAATTTTGCAGGTTTTCACCATAGGTGATAGCCCCTAGATATACTCTTATTTTGTAGCATTTGAGAGTTGTTTTATATAGTATTTTGTGTAATTATATTAGACTTTTGGACCGAATCATTCATAGTGGTTTGAAATTGAAGACGTGCATTTCGATCTTGAATTGCACTTGCGATGGATTTGAATGATTTGAAGACCTTCTATGACCGTCCTGACCGCGTTTGATACATTGAAGAACCGGTCGTAGAAGTGGCGTGAAGGCACACTCTCGCGGGCCGCGAACCCTAGGTCGCGAACCGCGAGGGTGTGTGTTGCTGTTTTGACCATGCCAAGTTTCGCGCGGGCCGCGAAACTCCGGTCGCGAGCCGCGAAGACCGAGGCGCGCGGACCATGCCGAGACCGAGGCGCGCGGACCACGCCGAGACACGGGCGCGGACTACGCCGAGACACGGGCGCGGACTACGCCGAGACACGGGCGCGGACTACGCCGAGACACGGGCGCGCGGGCGCGAGACTCCGGTCGCGGACTACGCCGAGACACGGGCGCGCGGGGCGCGAATCCTCGGCCGCGAACCGCGAGAACCAGGCTCGCGGTCCGCGAAGGATCCCGCGCGACCCGCGAAGCTGCCTGCAACTTGCATTTTGTTTAGCTTTAATTTTAATTATTTTGGACTATAAATAGAACTTATCCTCATTGTTTGAGGGATCGGATTTTTACAGAGGAAACTCCATTTTCCTTCACTTTTCTTCCCATTTTGATCTTTGAATTCACTATGGTTTGTTGTATTAATTATGGTTATGATTATCTAATTATGGTTGTAGGCTAAAACCCTTCTTGGATATATGTGATTGGACTTCTTGTTATGGATTGAGAACATGATTTATGAAGCTTAGGAATGGTGATTTGCTCTTGAATGATCATAATTTATATGTGTGTTTGATGCTTGAAATGATTAGGAATGATTTCCTAGTGATAGATAGGTGTTGGATATGTGTTAGATATTGCTTTTCCATGGTTAGAATGTTATCATTCTTTCTATGTAGGAGTAGTAAATTAGGGATTGAATGCATGTTGTTATCAATTGTATTTGTTCTTAAGATCATTCATTAGCATTGTACCTATGTCAAGTTTGTTATCAAATTGCATGGGTAGGATTGAGAAACATCTAATTAGAATTAATATTGATTCAATTGAACTAGTTGTTATCATCTAGTAAAGTTGTCAATTGAAGTTGTGAAGATGCTTTCATTTCTCATAACTATGGTTAAAGATAGTTTCTCACTAATGTTCACCATTCTCAAAGCATCATGATAAAGTTTGAGGAAAATCTTATAATAAGAAGTCACCAATCTCATATGTCCAAGTTTCTTATTCTCTTAGTTAAATCTCTAGTTAGGATAATCTTATAGTAAAGTAGTTGTGGCTTGAACGTTCTAGTAGTTTTAATTAGTAGTGTCTTAAACAAAAACTCAACTCAAACCCCCCCTTGTTTACATTGCTTTTATATATGTATATTTATATATACACTACAAAATATACATAGAAATAACCTTTTCCCTGTGGAACGAACCTTACTTGCCATTGTACACTTAATAGTGTAGAAAGGTAGTAAGTGATCTAAAAATTGTATATTTGAGAGGTACGGCGACGACCTCCCAAATTTTGGCGCCGCTGCCGGGGAAAAGGCGTATTTTTATGTGTATATTGTAGTTTTATTTCTAATCTATCTTTCTTAGTAGGTTCTATTTTGGTTTGGAACCCTATTGCTCTAGCTTTTGGTGCATGGTTCTTACACGATCCTCGAACCAAGACCCTTTGCAATACGATTCCGAGCTAGTAAGAAATCTCCGCCAACTTAGGAGGCAAGTGCAAGAGTCACTAGCATCTAATCCTCTATCCCTTGAAAGTGAATCACTACCTTTCAACATGGCGGACGATGAAGAGGATACCGGCCAAAACCCCCCCCCCCCCCCCCCCCGAAACCAATTCTACAACCCTTTCCAAAACCATAACACTTCTCCTACCAACATTTCTATGAGAGAGTTCATGTCCCCCAACTATGAGCAACAACAATCGAGCATTGTTTACCCGAACTCTCAATACGAAATCAAGACGGGAGTGATAAATTTGCTTCCAACTTTCCATGGTAGAGAAGTGGATGATCCGAATGACTTCCTTGAGGCTTTTCATAGGGTGTGTAGTAGTTTGAAACCTTCCGAGATGAGTGTGGATGAGTTCAAGTTGAAAACCTTCACTTTCACCTTGAAGGACAAGGCCGCTAAATGGTTAAGCCGTTTACCTTCATCATCAATCACTACATGCCCACAATTGAAGAAAAAGTTCCTTGACAAGTACTTTCCTCCCTCTAAATCCTCGGTCTTGATACAAGCCATTAGCAACATCACTCAAGACGATGATGAGACCTTGTATGAGTATTGGGAAAGGTTCCAAACTCTCCTTTCAAGTTGCCCGTACCATAGCTTCACTGAACCTCAATTGGTGTGTTTCTATTACAATGGTTTGAATGATAGAGAAACCGAGTCGATGAATAGGACTTGTTATGGTTCCATTGGTAACCTTGGTTCATCCGATGCCATGATGCTATTTGAGCAACTAGCCGAGGGGTGCAAACCAAAGAGGGACCGGAGACTACGAGTGGGTAACTCCGGTGGAAGCAATGACGGAACTCGTCAAGAGATCAAGGAGCTTACGGCATTAATGAAGGGTTTCATGATGGGAAATAGCTCCGGAGGGAACACGGGGAACCAACCACGGCAACAAGTGATGACGTGTGGGATTTGTGCTTCGAACCATCTCACCGAATCTTGTCCTCAAGCAAACGAGGATTATAACGAAGAAGTCAATGCCATGGGGGTCTATGGAGGAAACCAAGGTTTTAGAGGCGATCAAGGAGGAAACCAAGGTTTTAGGGGCTACCAAGGAGGACGAGGCTACCAAAGTGGTAGGGGTTTTCAAGGTGGACAAGGCCAAGGTGGTGATAGGGGTAACCAAAGGAAGTATGATCCTTTTGCTCAACACTACAACCCCGGAACTAGAGATCACCCCAACTTTCGGTGGAGAGATGAACCGACGGGACAACAAGGCCAACAAGGTGGCTACCAAGGGGGTTATCAAGGTCAAGGTGGTCAATCTTTTGATAGACAAAGGGGGCAAAATGATCAAGGGTACCAAGGGGACCAAGGTTACCAAAACCAAGGGTACCAAGATTATGGCTATCAAGGGTACCAAGATCATCAAAACCCTCAATATCACCCTCAACCACAACAATACCAAAGGAACCAAGGTCAAGGCCGTTTCAATAACCGTGCTCCTCAAAATGCTCATCCGAGGTTGGAAGATAAATCCCACAATCAAGGTGAAAGCTCGGACCAATTCCCCCAAGATGCTCGACTCAAAAGCATTGAGGTGCAAATGAGTCAAATGGCCACGGTTTTGGGAAAGTTAGAAGCACAAAACTCCGGGAAACTACCCGCACAAACGGAGTTGAATCCAAGGCCTCATGCGAGTGCCATGACTTTGAGAAGTGGTAAACAAGCTCTTGAACCCGAGGTGGTTGTGAAAAAGGCACCCAAGAGAGGCCTTGTGAAGAAGAGCTTAGCCAATGACGAAATTGAGGCGACCTTGGCCGACGAAGAAGTTATTCTTGAGGAGCTAGCCAAAGAAAAAGGTGAGGCCGAGGTTGAGAATGAGAAAGAACCTATTGATGAGGAACATGTAGAGACATCCTCTCATGTTGAACCAATGTCACCTCCATTCTCACCTCTTCACAAGAAAACTAGGGTGGACACTACCTTTGATGTGGAAGCACCATTTCCCGAAGCCTTGAAGCATACTCGAAAAAAGGAGATGGACAAAGAAGCTTTCGAAGTCCTTCGAAAGTGTGAGGTAAACATTCCTTTGCTCGATGCTATTGATCAAGTTCCTAGATATTCTAAGTTCTTGAAGGAATTATGTGTGAACCATCGTCAACAAAGATCTAAGCATGTTAAAAATGAAAAAATCAATGAACATGTGTCAGCTTTGTTTCAAGATAAAATGCCTACTAAATGTAGTGATCCGGGCATGTTTACAATTCCTTGTATCTTAGGGAACACTTACTTTCCTAGAGCCATGCTAGATCTAGGTGCATCCATAAATGTCATTCCATATGCATTGTATGAATCGTTGAATCTTGGCACTTTGCATAAAACCGGCGTGGTGATCCAACTTGCCGACCGCTCTAATGCATACCCTAAGGGTATTGTTGAAGATGTCTTGGTGAAAGTCGACAAGTTGGTGTTCCCGGCCGATTTTTACGTTCTTGACATGGAACATGATAAATTTGCTACCCCTATCTTGTTAGGGCGTCCATTTTTGAAAACGTCAAGAACTATCATAGATGTGCATAGTGGTAGGCTTACCATGGAATTCGATGGGGATAGAATAGAATTCAACATTTATGGTGCAATGAAATACAATGATGAAGAAACTTCTTGCAATGCTATTGATGTGATTGAGCCTTATGTGCAAAAAGTTTATGAAAATGATATTGATGATCCCTTGTTAAATGCCTTAGCCAATAGTTTACACACAAGTAATGTTCATACATATGCTTTGAGTGCTAACTTGAAGGAAAGCATTTTTGAGCTAGATACTTTTGAGGAACTTTCTCTTGATGCACCAATTTTAGACCTCGAGGTATTGAAGAGCTCGGGCAACCGACCATCTTTCAATAAACCTCTGGTAGTGGAGTTGAAACCACTACCCGAGAATCTAAAATATGCATTCCTTGGTGGTGGCGAGAAATTGCCGGTGATCATCTCCAACAAGCTCACCAAGGAACAAGAGGAAAGGTTGATGAAAGTGCTCCAAGATCATAAGGAGGCCATTGGGTGGACCATTGCCGACATCAAAGGTATGAGTCCAAGTACTTGCATGCACCGTATACTATTGGAGGATGATGCTAAACCCGTCCGACAACCTCAAAGGCGGTTGAACCCTCCAATGATGGAGGTAGTAAAAGCCGAGGTGCTTAAATTGTTGGACGCGGGAATGATCTATCCAATCTCTGATAGTAAGTGGGTAAGCCCAACGCAAGTAGTGCCAAAGAAAACCGGAGTGACCGTAGTGGAGAATAGCCATGGCGAATTGATTCCCACTCGTGTCCAAAATGGATGGCGTGTTTGCATTGATTACCGAAGGTTAAATGCGGTAACAAGGAAAGACCATTTCCCTTTGCCATTTATTGATCAAATGCTTAACCGGCTTGCAGGCCACTCTTTCTATTGTTTTCTTGATGGCTATTCAGGGTACTTTCAGGTTGCCATTGCACCAGAGGATCAAGAAAAGACAACCTTCACATGCCCCTTTGGCACCTTTGCATATCGACGCATGCCTTTTGGCCTTTGCAATGCGCCGGCCACATTCCAAAGGTGTATGGTTAGCATTTTTTCAGAATATCTTGAGAAGTTTGTAGAGGTTTTCATGGATGACTTTACTGTTCATGGAAACTCTTTTGACAATTGCTTAATTCATTTGTCATTAGTCCTAAAAACTTGCATTGATAAAAACCTTGTGCTTAATTCTGAAAAATGTCATTTTATGGTAGAAAAAGGCATTGTGTTAGGTCATGAAGTGTCATCTAAGGGTATTGAAGTAGACAAAGCAAAAATTGATATCATCCAATCTCTCCCTTACCCTACTTGTGTGCGTGATGTAAGATCCTTCCTTGGCCACGCGGGTTTCTACCGCCGTTTCATAAAAGACTTTTCAAAAATTTCTTCCCCTTTGTGTAGATTGTTGCAAAAGGATGTGGAATTTGTGGTAGATGAAGGTTGTAAAAGGGAATTTGATTGTTTAAAGTCCATGCTAGTGTCGGCCCCTATTATACAACCTCCAAATTGGTCCCTTCCATTTGAGATCATGTGTGATGCAAGTGACTACGCCGTTGGTGCGGTGCTAGGTCAAAGGGTGGGGAAAATTCCCCATGCCATCTATTATGCATCCATGACTCTCAATGATGCTCAAAGGAACTATACCACAACTGAAAAGGAATTGCTAGCGGTAGTCTTTTCCTTAGAAAAGTTTAGGCCATATTTGCTTGGTACAAAGATCATTGTTTTCACTGACCATGCAGCTCTTCGTTACTTGATGACGAAGAAAGAAGCAAAGCCTAGGTTACTCCGATGGATCTTACTCTTGAGCGAGTTCGACTTGGAGGTCAAGGACAAGAAAGAAGCTGAAAATCTAGTGGCCGACCATTTGAGCCGATTGGTGCCCAATGAGAAGTTTGGGACCAAAGCATTGAAGGAGCATCTTCACGAAGAGTTCCCCGACGAGCAATTGTTTGCTCTTGGTGTTTCTCTTCCATGGTATGCCAACCTTGTGAATTTCCTTGTCACAAGTAAGTACCCTTCTCACTTCACAAAAGCACAAAAGGGTAAGCTAAAGCATGATGCTAGGTTTTATGTGTGGGATGATCCCTATGTATGGAAACATTGTGCCGACCAAGTGATTAGGAGATGCATTCCTAATAATGAAACAAATTCAATCCTTGCTTTTTGCCATTCATATGCATGTGGTGGTCATTTTGGTGCTAGGCGAACCGCTAGGAAAGTGCTAGATTGTGGTTTCTATTGGCCTAGTTTGAATAAAGATGCATACACATTTTGCAAGTCTTGTGATAAATGCCAAAGAGTAGGAAACATCTCTTCTAGGAATGAAATGCCCCAACATTGTCCTCTATATTGTGAACTTTTTGATGTTTGGGGAATGGATTTTATGGGACCTTTCCCTACTTCCTTTGGTTTCAAATATATCTTGCTTGCGGTTGATTATGTGTCTAAGTGGGTTGAAGCAATCCCCACTCGTACTGATGATTCTAAAGTGGTTGCAGAGTTCATCAAATCTCACATCTTCTCTAGGTTCGGGGTACCCCGAGCGTTGATAAGTGATCGAGGCACTCACTTTTGCAATAGAACCATTGCCGCATTGTTGAAGAAATATGGGGTAAATCACAAAACTTCTACCGCCTATCACCCACAAACAAATGGACAAGCCGAAGTTTCCAATAGGGAAATCAAGTCCATCCTTGAGAAAACGGTTAGGCCGACTCGCAAGGATTGGAGTACTCGGTTGGATGACGGATTGTGGGCATATAGGACGGCTTATAAGACTCCAATTGGTATGTCTCCATACCGATTAGTCTTTGGAAAGCCGTGTCATTTACCGGTGGAGTTAGCACACAAAGCCTATTGGGCAATCACAAGGTTCAACTTGAACTTGGACGAGGCCGGGAATGAAAGGAAGCTTCAATTGCAAGAGCTTGAGGAAATCCGAAATGAGTCCTATGAGAACGCGGCCATTTACAAGGAGAAGACGAAGGCATGGCATGACAAGATGATAATTAGGAAAACTTTTGAGGTAGGTCAAAAAGTTCTTCTATTTCAATCACGTCTTCGGTTGTTTCCAGGCAAACTGCGTTCTCGGTGGACTGGACCGTTTGTAGTTGTGAAGGTCTTCCCTCATGGAGCAGTGGAGATCCAAAGCGGCGAGGATGCCAAAATCATCAAGGTCAACGGCCAAAGGTTGAAACCATATTACGAGGGTTTCAAATCGGAGATCCTAGAGGACATGTCTCTAGACAACCCGGCCTACGAGTGACCTTTACCATGGAGGTACATCGTGCCGACGATGTTAAATAAACGAGTTTTGATGCTTTAAAAGCATTTTGTCGAACAATTTCAACATTTGGAACATTACTTTCTTTATATTTATTTGCTATGTACATTTCATTAAACTTGTAATTCGAACATTATGCTAGTTTTTATGTTGTTTTTGTAGAAATAGGTTTGAAGTGGTGCAAAACAAAAGACGCCAAGGGGCCATTCCTCGCGGTCCGCGAACTCATCGCGCGGACCGCGACCGAAAGTTTCGCGGACCGCGGCCGAGGTCTCGCGACCCGCGAGCAAGACCTGGATCGCCAAGAAATCCCTGCCACAAAAACGACATTTTTCGCGGTCCGCGGCTTGGTCGCGCGTACCGCGAAACTGTGCACGCGGTCCGCGATTTCATCGCGCGGACCACGACGTTTTGCCGAGCGCGGCACGCGATTTCATCGCGCGCACCGCGCCGAGCTTCAGCGGACGCGCGGCCCGCGATGAAAACCGCGCGCGCCGCGACGTTATCGCGCGGTCCGCGACGGAAACCGCGCGACCCGCGAAAAAACAGGGGATTTCCAGGAAATCCCTGGAACAAAAATGCCAATGTTCGCGGCTCGCGACTTGATCGCGCGGACCGCGAAACTATGCTCGCGGTCCGCGGTTTCATCGCGCGGACCGCGCTGAGTTTTGCCGAGGTTTGCCGAGGTCTTCCGCGCGAGACCGACGTTTTGCGCGCGAGACCGAAGTTTTGCGCGCGAGACCGAGGTTTCACCGCGCCGAGTTTTCACCATGCCGAGTTTTTGCGCGCGCGCCGAGGTTTTGCGCGCGCGCCGAGGTTTTGCGCGCGCACGGCCGAGAATTATCTCGCGGCCCGCGACGGGGGACGCGCGACCCGCGAACCATGCCGAGTTTTCTCGGAATTCCCTGCCACAAAATGGGCCATTTTCGCGGCCCGCGACGGGGGCTCGCGACCCGCGACGGAGTCTCGCGGCCCGCCACGGAGAGCTCGCGGTCCGCGACAAAACGGGGGGACTACACTTCAAAATTTTTCCTATCTTTTTGCTCCTCCTTCTTCCTTATTCCCTCCCGACCCAACACCCTCTTCTCCGGCCACCTTCACAATCTTCCATTCCGGCGAGTTTTGAACCGATTTCTTCCACCCAAATCAATCCCCCAAGCTTTCCCAACAAAACCCACCAAAAATCCCAATCCAAAACACCATCTTTTACCCACATTGCCGAATTCTCACCGGAAAGTTCTTCACTCCGATTCGCCGGCCTCCGGCGACTTTTGTTCCAAACCAACTACCCAAAAACCTTCCCTCCACCATCCTTAACCTTTTCCCAATCCCAAATTCCAAATTCCAACTCCCAATCAAATACCCCCAAATCTTATGAACCCTAATTTTTGGATTCTTTGATTTGGTGGTGTTTTGATCAAATTGATGATATACTTAAGCTGCATTGCATCCTAAGGCTTCAATTGACGGTACCCTACTGAATTTATTTCAATTTTGGGTGATTTAGGGCTTGCCGCCAATAGGTTTTCATTGAAATTTCAAAGGCTTGCCGCCTTTAGTTATAAACTGAACTATTTGAGTAGGGGCTTGCCGCCTTATAGCTAGTATAGTTGTGCTGGACTGTTGTTGAATAGATTGTGATAATGGCACCGAGGAAAAGGTCACGCCGAGGAGAGGCCTCTAGTTCGCATGATCCTGTGGTTCCCGAATCCCCACCTCGCCAACCTAGTCCTCCCCCTGCAGAAAACCTGCCTCCTATAGACCTTATGGGACTGCAAGGTTTAGATGAGGATGCCCAACAACGGTGGAGAAAGTTGATTGGGAATGGGAAGCGAACAATCATGGAGACGAAGTTCTTGTCCTCTGAGCTACTTCAGGAGCTGGGTTTGCAGCAACCAGTTCTATTTTTATTGGATCGCGTTGGCATGAGAGGATTCATTGATCGGTCGGCACCGACCTATACCCGCTATACATTTGAATTCCTATCCACTCTAGCCAAGCACTATGACGAGGACCATGACATGCATTACATCACCTTCAGGTTGAATGATGTGGACCGCCGGATGACCTATGATGAGATCCAAGATGCTTTTGGGTTCCAATATGCAGGGGGATACAAGAATCCAAAAGAAGCTAACCCGGACGGATTTGATCTAACTTACTTTTGGAATTGCTTGTCTGGATTTCCCAACATCACAGGCACTACGAAGAATAACCACATCATACATCCAGCTGTTCGTATGGTGCACAAGCTCCTAGTGATGACGATCTTCTGCCAAGGAGAGTTGACGCACATTACTAGGGAGCAGGTCCAATGCCTTTGGACCATGTGCTGGGGACCAGAACACCCTTGTTGGGTGGACCTTTTTGTGCAGAAATGTCTGGAGGCCTCTGAGAAGACCAAGGGAAAGATACCACAGGGGGGTATGATTTCACTTCTAGCAGCTTATCTGAACATCCACCTACCTCCAGACATTCAGGCAATAGGCAAGACAGCCGAGAGAGCTCACCAGTTTTACTCCATTGCTTCTTTGGAGTTCACTAATGTCTTGGCCATGCACAAATATCCTCCTCCTAGATTCATTTGGCTAGTAGCCAAGAATCAGCACATGTACCTGCCGAATCCAGAGGCTGTACAACTGACTGGGCGCACCCGCATAGAGGATCTCACCTTGCCAACCCAGATCACAGTTCCTGCACCTACCATTGCCCTTGCCAGGCTAGAGGCACCTCCGGAGCATGGAGAGCAGTACGCTCCTCCACATCATGAGGCTCAGTATGTCACTCAGCAGCAGTTTCAAGCATATACTGAGAGGTACGAGGATGATATGGCAGTGATGTTCGCCATGATGGCATCCATGCACCCACAGGGACCAGGAGCATTTGACTATGAGGGCCATCGCAGATCGCGAGCTCAGCGCCGTCGCGACGGCCCCGGCCCCTCGCAGTGAGTCTACCCTATACCTTTTCCTTTCACTATGGTATTCATTCATATATTTAAACATTGAGGGCAATGTTTAGACTAAGTGTGGGGGAGAGGTGTAGGAATTTTGTTATTACTTTTGTTGCTGCTTTTGTTGCTGTTTTTGCTGCTATTTTTATTACTGTATTCTTTAAAAAAAAAAAAAAAAAAAAAAAAAAAAAAAAACAGCCCGGATGGTCCCAAAAATACTAGAGGATCAGGTAAAAATGAGAGGCATGCCCGGATGGTTCCAAAAATACGAGAGAGTCAGGCAAAAATGAGAGGCAAAAAAAAAAAAAAAAAAAAAAAAAAAACATTTTCTTTTATCTTGTTTAAATATGTAAGCTCTCAAATGTTATGTGCTTAATTATTTAGAATATACACTTGGATCTTAATCGTTCTTTCTCGAGGACGAGAAAGGTTCAAGTGTGGGGGATTTTGATAGCCCCTAGATATACTCTTATTTTGTAGCATTTGAGAGTTGTTTTATATAGTATTTTGTGTAATTATATTAGACTTTTGGACCGAATCATTCATAGTGGTTTGAAATTGAAGACGTGCATTTCGATCTTGAATTGCACTTGCGATGGATTTGAATGATTTGAAGACCTTCTATGACCGTCCTGACCGCGTTTGATACATTGAAGAACCGGTCGTAGAAGTGGCGTGAAGGCACACTCTCGCGGGCCGCGAACCCTAGGTCGCGAACCGCGAGGGTGTGTGTTGCTGTTTTGACCATGCCAAGTTTCGCGCGGGCCGCGAAACTCCGGTCGCGAGCCGCGAAGACCGAGGCGCGCGGACCATGCCGAGACCGAGGCGCGCGGACCACGCCGAGACACGGGCGCGGACTACGCCGAGACACGGGCGCGCGGGCGCGAGACTCCGGTCGCGGACTACGCCGAGACACGGGCGCGCGGGGCGCGAATCCTCGGCCGCGAACCGCGAGAACCAGGCTCGCGGTCCGCGAAGGATCCCGCGCGACCCGCGAAGCTGCCTGCAACTTGCATTTTGTTTAGCTTTAATTTTAATTATTTTGGACTATAAATAGAACTTATCCTCATTGTTTGAGGGATCGGATTTTTACAGAGGAAACTCCATTTTCCTTCACTTTTCTTCCCATTTTGATCTTTGAATTCACTATGGTTTGTTGTATTAATTATGGTTATGATTATCTAATTATGGTTGTAGGCTAAAACCCTTCTTGGATATATGTGATTGGACTTCTTGTTATGGATTGAGAACATGATTTATGAAGCTTAGGAATGGTGATTTGCTCTTGAATGATCATAATTTATATGTGTGTTTGATGCTTGAAATGATTAGGAATGATTTCCTAGTGATAGATAGGTGTTGGATATGTGTTAGATATTGCTTTTCCATGGTTAGAATGTTATCATTCTTTCTATGTAGGAGTAGTAAATTAGGGATTGAATGCATGTTGTTATCAATTGTATTTGTTCTTAAGATCATTCATTAGCATTGTACCTATGTCAAGTTTGTTATCAAATTGCATGGGTAGGATTGAGAAACATCTAATTAGAATTAATATTGATTCAATTGAACTAGTTGTTATCATCTAGTAAAGTTGTCAATTGAAGTTGTGAAGATGCTTTCATTTCTCATAACTATGGTTAAAGATAGTTTCTCACTAATGTTCACCATTCTCAAAGCATCATGATAAAGTTTGAGGAAAATCTTATAATAAGAAGTCACCAATCTCATATGTCCAAGTTTCTTATTCTCTTAGTTAAATCTCTAGTTAGGATAATCTTATAGTAAAGTAGTTGTGGCTTGAACGTTCTAGTAGTTTTAATTAGTAGTGTCTTAAACAAAAACTCAACTCAAACCCCCCCCTTGTTTACATTGCTTTTATATATGTATATTTATATATACACTACAAAATATACATAGAAATAACCTTTTCCCTGTGGAACGAACCTTACTTGCCATTGTACACTTAATAGTGTAGAAAGGTAGTAAGTGATCTAAAAATTGTATATTTGAGAGGTACGGCGACGACCTCCCAATAGGCAACATCGGAAACAGCACTGGCAGGAAAAGCAGTCACAGGATCCTATTAAAGCACCATCCCAGACTCAACCTCAGGATGATTCTCTTACTCCACAGCTACATAAGGCTCAGATAGTGATCCTGAATAAAGATGGATCTCCAAATCAACATGTGGAAGGTAACACTGAACTGATAATGATAGAAGATATTACAGAAACTGACCTTAATCAAGTCGAAACCGATTCTTTTTTTATGGCTGATAAGGATAAATCTGTCACATCCCATCACACCAGTGAGATAGTATCTCCTGGTGGGAACAGCGAAACTAATGTGTTTAATGAGAAGTGTGCAGCTACAGAGCAGATACAGGACTTAACACAAAAAGAGGAAATCCGAAACGAAGGAATGCATCCTGGAAATAACCAAATACAAGGGACCCCAGAGAAGTTAGACAAGAATCAGGTAGGTACAGGTATGTACCCATTTACTCCTGGTAAACTGTCTACTGAAGATAGAAAGCTAATAGATAATCTAGATCCTCACCCTAAAGTAGTTTGGTCAAAGGTAATGGAATCAAAGATAACGAAGGTGATATTTTTCTTGAACCATCCTTTCTATCTCCAAACAGCTTTAGAAGTTTACAAATTGATGATGTGTCAGATGAAGATCTGATATTCTCTTTAATGGAACCTAAGAATAGGAATACAAAAAAGAGTTATATAAATTCAACTAAAAATGATAAATCAAAGGCTCAAATTGACTCCCAGGCACTTAGTCATAATGGTATCATTTAAAATATGTGTTTGGAATGTTAGAGGACTTAGAAATGCTAGAGCTCAAAATAAAGTAAGAAATATTAAGAGAAAGCATGACATAAACCTCTTTGTTTTAATTGAACCAATGTTACAATCTGACCAAATTGCCTCCATAGCATTTCAACTAGGTTTTAGCAATCATTATGGAGAACCCAGAGATAAGATTTGGATTTTTTGGAATAATATATTTCAACTATCCATAGTCTCTGTCCATGATCAATTTGTGCTAGCAGAACTGCAACATTCTTCTTCCAACTTTAAATGGCTTTCTGCTTTCATATATGCTAGACATCATAGGTCAGCTAGATATCCTCTATGGTCTACCCTATCTCAGCACTGTAATGATCCTATTATGTTAATTGGAGACTTTAATTGCATAAGAGAACCAAGTGAATATCTAGGACAATCTGCACCTAATCTAGATTGCATGATGGATTTTAATGTTTTCATAGAAAATAATGATTTAATAGAACTCCCCAGTTCAGGTAACCATTTTACTTGGAGTGGTGTGAGAAATGGAAATGTGTGGGAAAGACTAGACAGAGGACTCTCAAATGAGCCTTTTCTAAATCTATTTCCTAACACTTGTATCAGAGTCAAATCCAGGCACCCCTCTGATCACTCTCCTTTACTGGTTTCAATAGCAAACCTTAACTATTCCTCTGGCCCTAAAACCTTTAAATTCCAAAACTGTTGGACTACACACTCAAATCTCTTACCAACAGTTACTGATAACTGGAATTTAGATTGCGAGGGCCAGGGAATGTTAAAGTTTTCAATCAAATTAAGAAGACTCAAAGTGATTTTAAAAGAATGGAATAAGTCAGTGTTTGGGAATATAAATGATGCAGTCCAAATTGCTGAAGATAAAATCCTAGAAAAAGAAATCAATCATCAGCAAAACAATAACCCCCAATCCAGAATGGAATTACATCAAGCCCAAGCAGAACTAACCATGGCTTTGAACAGACAAGAAATCTTTTGGAAACAAAAAGCTAGAGCTAAATGGCTAGCAGAAGGTGATTCAAACACAAAATTTTTCCATGCATCAGTCAAATCCAAACATGCTAAACAAGCAATTACTGAAATCAAAAACTCAAATGATCAATGGATAAAAAATCCTGATGACATAGGCAATGAAGCAGTTTCTTTCTTCAAAAACCTTTTAAGCTCGGAAAATACTGACATTGATGGTACAGCTACCCAGCAAATGCTTCGGAACATTCCTAAGCTCATATCAGAACAAATGAATGAAACAATGTTGAGTCACATAACAATGGAAAGCTTAAAAGAGTTGGTTTTCAAAATGGATGGAGATTCATCTCCTGGACCAGATGGTTTTCCTGGTAAATTTTATACAACATGTTGGGACATAATCTCTACAGATCTTTTAAATGCAGTTAATGAGTTTTTGTCTGGAGTACCAATACCTAGGGCCATTGCATCTGCATTCATAGTATTAATTCCAAAGAGGTCTGTAAATACAAGCTTTAATGACTATAGACCAATCAGTCTCTCTAACTTCTTAAATAAAATTTTTTCAAAAGTCTACACAGAGAGATTGAAACCAATAATGCCACAGCTTATATCTCCTGAACAGTCAGCATTTGTTCAGGAGAGAGAACTAGCTGATAATGTCCTACTTATGCAAGAAATGGTCAAGTTGCTCAATAACAGAATTGAAGGCCCCAACCTTTGCATAAAGCTAGACATGATGAAAGCATTTGACAGAGTCTCATGGTGCTTTCTAAACTCATTGCTTCTAAAACTAGGATTTCATGGAAGAATAGTCAGAATCATAATGGGTAATATGGCAGCAGCAAGCTTCTCAATTCTGGTAAATGGGAAACCTTTTGGATTTTTCAAAACATCAAGAGGGCTGAAACAGGGAGATCCACTATCACCCTATCTTTTTATCCTATTAACAGAGGTTTTTACCAGGAACCTTAGAATCTTGTATGAAGAAAATAAGATAGGATATTTTAAGCTGCCAGTATCAGTATACAAAGTCACTCATCTCAGCTTTGCTGATGACACAATGGTATTTTTAAAAGCAAATAGAACCAGCTTAAATAACTTGAAAAATTTTCTGGAACAATATGAAATATCCACAGGACAGAAAATTAATTTTCAAAAATCATCCTTCTATTTATCTCAACATGCATCATCTGCACATAGAACATTGGTACAAGACATAACATCTGTAACTCCAGGCACCTTTCCCTTTCAATACCTGGGATGTCCCATCTATGCTGGAAGAACAAAACACTCCTACTTCCAGTCCATTTTTGAAAAAATCACAGCAAGAATACTACTTTGGCAAAACAAATGGCTTAATCAGGGAGGTAGATTGATCTTATTAAAACATGTCTTATCATCCATACCACTGCACATACTAGCAGTAACTAAACCTACAAAAAGGGTGATAGATAAAATACACATATTGTTTGCAAAAATTTTCTGGGGAACATCTGAATTTGGACAGAAAAAGGTATGGAGATCTTGGAAAAATCTAAGCTTACCAGAATTGGAAAATGGTCTAAACACAAAAGATCTTCACATACTAATTGAGAGTTTCTCATTAAAATTATGGTGGAAAATGCAAACAGGAAATAATCTTTGGTCAAACTTTATGTGGGGATTACCCAACTACCTTAAAAATTCCAGAACATGGAAAAGAATAAAGGATGTACACCAAATAGCATCTGAGAATACACAAATACTAGTGGGTGAGGGTACAGTGTCCTTTTGGAATTCAAACTGGGTAAAAGAGTATCCCCTAGTAGATGTCTGGGAAGAAAATGAATTACCCTTCCCAGATTTAACAATATCAGAATTTTTCTATGACCAGGAAGCTTATGTGCAACAACTACAAAATGGTCTAGACATGGAACACATAAATCTGATATCAAAAGACATCTCAATCTTTGAAGAATACCCTGATAGATTAATCTGGAAATCGGAAAGAAATGGTTTCTTCACAATGTCCTCAGCCTACTCTTTGCTGAGGTCAAAAAGAGAGATAATTCCATCCTTCAAATTCTTATGGTCAAAATATATTCCACTGAAATACACCATTTTCAGTTGGAGGCTACTTAATCGACTTATTCCCTTTCCTGACGTATTAGAAGACTTCAATTTTCACTTACCATCTATTTGCCCTTTCTGTAAAAAGGCTAATGAGGATATTCATCACTGTTTCAATAACTGTGAAGAAGTTAAAATTTTCTGGAACCAGTTACATCAGTGGCTTGATATCCAAAACATTACCTTTAACACGCTATGGGATAGATTCTTCTATTACTGGAATGTGGGGATAAAAATCAAAACACAGGAGCTCATAGTTCGGATACTCCCTTGTATTGCTGTATGGAAAATCTGGTGTGCTAGGAATACATGGATATATGAATCCAAATCACCAAATTGGATTATACTTGCTTCACATGTATATAGCACTGTGAAAACAATTATGAAAATAAAAGGCAGGACATGGAAAGTATCTGATACACCTAATGTCTCTCCCAGTCTCTTGGCTTTGGCACCATTAGCTGCAGGTAACAGATCCAGGCATGTCATCAGTGTGAGATGGAAACTACCACATCGGCAGGCAAAATTGAACACAGATGGATCATCACTGAAAACAGGATCATCGGGAGCAGGAATCGTATTAAGGAATCAAGAAGGGAGGGTTCTAGTTGCAAAATCAAAATTCCTAGGGCAGATGGATAGTCTAGAAGCTGAGATCACGGCTCTATCTATTGGACTGGAGACAGCGTACACATCTGAAGTGGATGACTTGGAATGTGAAGTCGACTCTATGATTTTGCTAAAGATGGTGCGAAAGGATTTCAAAATCCCTTGGAAGTACACCAACCTGATGAGAAATATTTGGATGTTAGCAGGTGAGCTCTCAGTTACTTTTTCGCATACATATAGGGAAGCTAACTCTGTGGTGGATTCTCTTGCTAAGATGGCTAGTGAAAGTAGAGTAACTGAAACTTTCAATCATCAAAATTTACCAGTCAACATAAGAGGTCTTATTGTTTTAGATAGCCAAGAGTTTGCTTATGTTAGAATGGTTAAAAATTTACAATAGAGAACAAAGGTACTGCTGCCCTTTTGTTTTGATATTGTCAGGTAGCTATGCAAAGGAGACATCAAAGCTAACTCAGTCTACAAAGAAGCTTCGGAATGATCAGGTGTACAATTTTCAAAGTTTTATAATTTACTCTAGATTCTCACCTAGAACATTTCACTACCTTACTCTCATTTCTTTTCAGGAATACCACAAGGCTTATAGCCTTGTGGTAGGACAAATTATCAGACAAATTCACATCTCTCTCTCACAAATAACTCAATCTGGACAGATGCTGAAAAAGAGCTGGAACTGCTATCTTTCATCTGATACATGGAGATGGATATCAGAACCATGGTTTAGTATTGAAGAGGAACAGAACATGTATTATCTCCACTTAGAGCATCACCTCAAAAGTTTTCTTCTGAAAGTGGGCAAGACTCTATAGCATTCAAGTGGTTCTATAACTTGAATGAATATCCTCACCTTGGCAAACCTGTGGTTCAACCTTGGGGGCTCTGAACTACTAACTTGGATGGGTTAGAGTGATAGCTATGGAATCTGCTTACCGTAATAGATGTTGGATCTTTTCCAAGTTTTTTCATCCCAACTAGTGGGGTTTTTCTTGAACCTCAAGTTTTTTCATCCCACACCTTTTTGTTGGGGTTTTTCTTGGACAAAATGTAAGATCTAAAAATTTTTTAGGGTTCAGGGAGCCTAATATAAATCCCTCCAGCATTGCTGGTTTTAAATTAAAAAAAAAATGGAATCAGCATTGAATTAACCTGAATTTCAACAAATTACATTTTCACTGAACTGAACTGATCTACAGATAAGTTCAGTCAAACAGGACCTTAGTATTTTACTAAAAAAATTCTAACTTTCAAAAACTTTTGGAATCACACCACTAGCGTCTACATTTTATATTTATGTAATTAAAAGGAGGATGCTATTCCACATCCCAATCTCCTAAATGCAAGTAAATTTTACTAAAATATCCCTTATTAAATTTTATTTTTAATTGAGCTAGAATTCTAAATATTTATCCTTTTTTTTTTGAAAATAAAAATTTGTTGCATTCGTAAATTACTGGAAATCGTCCAGTTGCGATTGAACATGGCTAGGAAGAACCCCCCTAACAGGGTGCTCGACCTTCTGATTAACGCTAGAGAATGAGCTAAATAGACTACTGAGGTGCAAGGCGACCAACATGACCCCATAAATGTGTTATTCCCTAACTCAGATGTGAACTTCTCCAATGACATTGTCGCGACATCCGGACAAACTTCCCTTACAGCGAAGGACTTCCAGTGGGGTTCTCCATCCTCTTCCTCCTCCCATGATATGCCTCCGGAAGACCCTCATGCATCAACTTCTTCCTCGGTGAGAGGAGACACCCCAACCAAGCCAACCTTAAGACCAAGAAGGTGATAGGACAACCGGACTACTAGTAGAGCTTCCTGGAGGACTCTATTCCTGTGAGTAAGAGATCGATTATCTGTTTCCAGGTAATAGATCAATTTATTTTGCGCGGTCCGGGTCTCCAGCTTCTTAAACTTCTCATGCGCCCGCTCGAGCTCGCCCCACACCGTACCTAACTTCTGGGCAGTGCGGTGTAGAGAATCATCATGAAGGGCTTGAAGTTCGGCTATGGTTTGACGAGAATTTAAGGCCTCCCTCAGATGATCAGAAGCCAGGTTGAAGCAATGATTTAGTGACCCAAACTTGTTCCCAATAGCCTTAAGGAACGATACTAACACTTGGACAGACCCGAACTCCTGAAGGAACGCGCACAAACCCGCTTCGGACATGGCCCGGCTAGCCTGATCGCCACCAAACCTCCAGTGTGCCAGCTTCCTTTGAAGAAATGAGCATTTGAGGCACCCATTCCGGGGGGGGGGGGGAGAAATAGGTACCGGAAGAAGAACTTGGGTGGGAAAATATGTAAGGAATCGATCCTCGCGGGAGAAGTCCCTCAAGATGGTGCTCAAACTACAAAAGGAGAAATATATTTCAATAAAAGTAGAACTTATATTATCAAAATGGGCACTAAGGCCAAAGTTCTACATATACCTCCCGGAGAGGCAAATTACATGAAAAGCAAAAATAAAATTACATCAAAAGGCTAAGGACTAGAATTATACATTATCCGCAGCAGCCCCTTCCCCCGGAGCAGCGTGAGCCCTTTCCAACCTCTGCTCCAGTTCCGCGAGATCCTCAACAGTCCATTTCGGGCCAGCATAAGTGGGGGCGTCCACCTTGGGCTCATCATTCGATCGCCCGGGGAATCCCACTCTCCGGGTAGCTTTCCGGGACTGGTATAGCAAGTCGTCATACCCCTCACCAAGACCTACCCGGCAATCGCCCTCCTGATCATGGACCGCTTGGTACCCGAAGTTATCAGGCACTGCGCAGTATTCGTGGTAGTTCTCTGCCCAATGGGGCGTCTCCGGGACTACCCCATAGACATTATAGTCTTCCGGGTCAGGGCACGAAGCCTCGCCAATCTCCGGAAGCTTCACCTTCTTGATGTCTGAGGCAGAAGGGACCCGGGAGGACATTTCTAGTGATTGCCATAGCTGGGGCACCAGGCTCTTCAAGTCCGCCTCCTGAAGGGACCTCCAACGGTGGTTTAACAAATCGTTCGCCTTGGGGCGATAGTATGATGCTTGGGCGTCAAGACGAGCGGGCCCCGGAAGCCAACTCCGCAAGCTGCGGTACATTTCATGGCAAGCGTCCGCACTTGCCGCAACGGCAATACCCTCCAGCTTCTCGTCAAACTCTGCGGACCGGAGGACCTTCTGGGTCACAGCGTCCAAGGCCTCAAGTAGGGCATTCTTCTTCTCCTTCTTGAGGGAGGAGTACTTCTTCTCCACCTCAGTTAGTTTCTTCTACCTTTCGGCCAGCTTCTTCTCCTTCTCGGCCAGCTTCTTCTGGGACTCTTTCATCCGGGCTTCAAGGCCCTCTTTCCTGGCCAGTTTCTCTTTGGTCTCCCAAAGCTCCTTTTCCATCTTGGCGAATAGCCCGGCGCTATACCGAGAATAGGTCCGATTCAGCGCCTCGGGGAACTGTGAATCCGCCATGAGGAGGTCAGTGAAGGTGGTGCTCTGCAAAAAAAAAGGGGGGGGGGGATGAAAGGTTAGGGGAATCCGAAAAAAAAACCGAAGAGACTTAGACAGCTACCTCTTCTTTCTCCTCCGGAATGGTTTCAGAAGAAACGGCCTACGATGGAGTGGTTTGAGCAGGGTGAGGAGGGGGAACAACATATGTTCTTTGCCGGGAGCGGGGTGGGGGGGGGGGAGAACCTGGCAGCTCGGCAGAAGATGACCGCTTGAACCGGGAGCTGGCCCCGCCACTGTAGTTGGGATGGCTGACGAAGGACCTTCGCCTGGGCGTAGAGGATGACTCGGAAGGTGTTGGAAGAGTGGCGGGTGCGACCGGAGTAGAAGACGACCCGGGAGGCTTTTGCTGACGAGGCCGTTGCTGGGGAGCTACTTGCTGCTCAAGGGCGGGGGAGCCACTTGCTGCTCAATGGAAGCTGGCTGCCTCGAGCAAGGATTTCCTTGTGAGCCATCTTCCCCGGAGGACCTCTCAGTATACGTCATGGCGTCTGCGTGTAAGAGGGGTTGAACTAAAATCCAACAAAGACAAAGTTAGAACAAAGACAACAATGCAAAAAAAAAAAATTAATTAAGAAAAAGAAATTAAGCCTTTAGTAGGCACCTCCTTCTGGCCACACAGCAAATATGCGCGGGAGAGTGAAGAGGTCACCAGGGTAAATCTCACGAGGCCAGAAGTAGCCCGCGTTCCCGGCCTTAAAAAACTCATCCATGTTTAAGAGAGAGAGGCGGAGGAGGTTGTCATCACTGGCAATAATCATATGCAGAGAGGATAAGGGCTTTTTATCTTCTAGAAGGAGAGAATCGTTCCAGGAAGGCATGGGATACACCCAAAAATTGCACGTGAAGTAACCTTTTGTAGGGTACCCCTTAGCGGATTTAAGCTTACCCGTGAGGAAATCTTTTACCCCGGAACGGATAGTAAAGGAGAAGACGCTAGGAAAGGACGCGTGTGCGCGTCGCAGAGCGTAGAAGCAGCGAAAAAGAAGGAGGGATGGAGGAATGGCGCATCTAGCGCAATTAAGAAGAAAGACCATTATCAATACAACCCCATTGGGGTGTAGTTGAGTCGGGGCCATTTTATAGAAACTAAGGATTTCTACGACTAGAGGGGGAAAATGGAGGCTAATACCATACTGAAAGTGGATCCTAGGAATGCACGCAACCTCCCGCTCAGAGACCCCTGGGGGGAGTTTAGAAAGAGAGGCATTTAGGGGAAAGGGAATAAAGGAGCGTTTGACCAAGTCCAGGACGTCCTTATCTAAAGAAGGGGGATCCCCGGAAACACCCGAAAAGCGAGGCCTGAAGGCTTCACCCCATGGGTAGGACCCCGGGGAACACCATCACCAGCTTCTTCAGCATATACCTCCTCGTCCGGCTCTTCCCGGGGGGATTGGAATGCCCTGTCGGGAGTGAACCCGCCCCGTTAGAGGACACAGTACCCGGGACGTTTAGTTCCTGGGACGTGCTCAAAGCCTCTGAACGAGTGCCCGAGGAAGAACCCGGAGAGGGATTTGGACTGGTGGGGGTCCTAAATCGGAGTTCGAACTGATTTTGGACTCCCTCGGTATCCAAGGAAGAAGCGGTGAGAGGCGGAGAATTCATGTTAGAAGGAAGGAGATGGGAGGAAGTGGAGAAGAGGAAGGGATTAGAGCTTACTTGATGAGAGAGCGGAGCGTCTGGAATTTTTTTGGAGAAAGTAACCTTGTGAAAGGAGGGTTAGGCCCTTATATAGGCAGGTGAATAGGAAACGCTACCTCAAAAGAAGGAAAAGCAATTGCGATACGATAAACGAGGTACTGATCAATGCGGAATAGGGAAAGGCGGCGTCAAGAATCGAATCCAGCATGGATGGGTCCTACTCAAAAAAAAAATATATGTATACATATATAAGAGCGGAGAAGAAGTTTATAAGACCAGTCCCCTGCGTCCTAGAAACCCGGGTGACCGGTCTGGGGGGCTAGTGATAATACCGGCCCAACACCCCGCTGGGCCGAGAAAATGGCCCATGGCCCAGGACTAAAGGAGGCACTGCCCTTCCCGGATAAGACATGTCCGGACAAGGAGAAGTGGTCCTGACCCTTATCCAAAGCAGACAATCTCAACTATAAATACTAGTTTCAAACAGTGAATAAGGTATGTGACTTTTATCTCTCTACTTCTTATTGAGAGTGCTTTCCGTACGATTTCCTCCTCACCGCTATCCCCATCTCATCATCACACCGGAGCTTCTTCCCCGGGACGCCTCCCGGGGATTGTTTTGCAGGCCCACCAGAGTAAGGCTTAGAAGTTTCCCGGATAGCGTGGACATTCAGGAGACCGGCGGATTTTGGTAGCATTACCTGCACTAGTCTCACAACTTCCAAATTCACTGCATTATGCCAAATGAAACTGGACGCACTATATTATACTCTCTTGTGTGAATGGTGCTCAAGCAAAGTTAGGAATTGCTGGCCAACTACTGATGACATCAATATCACATGGGCAAGGTAAATATTTGTTTACGAATTAATTGATCATTGTTGATGGATGAACTTGTGACGGTTTTTTTAATACCTTCATAGTAAGCCGAGTTTACAATTACAACACCATTTACATGTTGAAACTGCCCAGTAAATAAATTTCAAACTCGCTAAAAAGCTTTGTTCAATATAGATTATGAACCAAAAGGGGTTCGAATACAGATGTTTGCCTTAAGATATGAATGGTAATTTCTAAACTTTGTTTTGTAGCATGACAGCTGACGTTAATGACAAATGTGGGCAGCATATGTTGTACCAGGTCGATGGAATGGTAGGAAAATTTAAACAGTTCTTGCCAATTGCAAACAAAGTTATTTTCCTCATATTCCACTATGTGGTGTTCTTATCTTTGTTTCTTTCAAAGTCAAGTAATCTTTTGGCAGATCCTGCTTTACCAAAACTTTTATTAAATGACATGCATGATTTTGATTTCAAAATGAAGGTCCAATATACTTGGCAAATCGCACATAAAATAGTGATAAGCCTAAAACACCGAAAATGTTGAAAGAGGACAAAAAATGTAGTTTATTGAAGAAAATGTATCACATATTTATGGTCTTCGTCAAGAGTAAGCATATATCGTGATTCGTGAAGTAAATAAGTTGGCCAGAATTCATTAACCAAGTGCAAAGCAGCCATAGTACCAAATCTATGACACGAAGTAGTTATGTATTTATTTGTCAAATAACTCCGGTTCGGAATAGAAAATCATAAGGCTTAGAGCAGTAGGAGATGGATTTTAGGATAAATCATATGTACTCTGTACGAGTGTATGTTATTCATCAATTTTCAGTATATCTTCTCATATATGAGACCTCAAGGTTCCATTTTTTTCTGCAGTTTGATGTCAAATATGTTAATTGGGTTTCATTTGTGTTCACCTCTCGTGGCATATCTACCTCTGTCAGCATTATTGACTTGTTTGCAGTTATATTTGAAGCCCCTTATTAACAAAATTTGTTACCTCTTTACAGTTGTCTTCAGGACTGAAAAGGCATTTTCTGAGGTGCGCATACTCAAGGGGAGTAAGGTCTTAGAGTGTGTAAGGATTTGTCTTAGTGCCTATGGTTATAGACGTGTTTAGGTTTTGTCCGGAAAATGATTCTTTGTATTTTGGACTGTATTCCGGAAAATGTTTAGGTTTAACTCATTGTAATTATGCACCCGAGCTTATTTATTTGTATCTAATAAATTATAATGCTTCCATTGTTGCTCCTTAGCATTTTGAATGGTGTGTGATTCAGCATTTATGTTTGTATTTGAAAGCCAATAAGTGGTGATGTATACAGAACATAAAAATGGCTGCAACGCTTCAGATAGCATATACCTATTTATTTATTTTTTGAAATCAGCACATACATATTGGTTCAGGAAATGTCTCTGCTGCCTTTTGTTCTCTTGCACATGCATATTGGTTCAGGAAATGTTTCTAAAACACGCCCTGTATTTGAACTATTATTTAATTATATTTAAAAATAAAATGATGCTGAAAAATCAAGAAATATATTTATATCAGGTTTAATTTTCTACAACTATAGAATAATTTTGGTGAAAAACAGAATAAAAATAATCATTTTTAAGGCGTATTCACACTATTCCAGGACGTGTATAAGTAAAATACAGGGCGTGGTATAACAACTCAGTTTCTTCGAATACAAATTCTCATTTGACACCTTGTCTCTGTAAAGACCAGGGACTGTAGAACCTTTCATAAATTGTGGGTGTAATTTGAAATACACGCTTAAATGTAGAGACTAAATTGTAAGGTTTTTCCTCCCTTTTCTCTCCTCTCCCCTCCGGTTCTGTATATTCCGGACACTGTGACTTGGTGAAACCATTTACAACTCTGACGTTGCCCCGACTCTGACGCCAAACTTCCCTATTCGTTTTTCCCATGGATTTAAATTAGACAACTCTCTAATATGAAGTTTTCCGATCGACAAAAATATCAATTTCTCCGCGACTTTTGCAACTCCAGAATATATGATCGCAACCTTACATATGTACAAAAAAATAAAATTAGTACTCCGCATATAGAAGGTTCTTTGAGAAAGTTTAAATTCAATAAAGCTCAGTGCAGAACAATTTGGAGATGAAGAATAACCTCACTACTCTTTACAACCTCCACCAATACAATGCTTCTTCCTCCGGGCAATGTATCATACAGCCTGCATTTACAATTAAAACACACAAAAAAGTGTCAAAAAAAAATTAAACAACAGATGAGACAGTGAGAAAACAACACCAAGCATCTTTTTAAGAAAATTGATCATAGGCTAAACCTAGACTGTTTAAAAAAAAACCATGCATATAGATGCTTAAACTGAACATGGGTAAATCTGCAATCACAAATCAGTAAAATTATAATGTCTGAAGGATTACTCACTACATCAGGCATTTCATACAGTCCATCTTTCACTTTCTGCCTGAGATCTTCACATAAATACTGCAAAAAGCAAAGTGAAATAAGCTCACACTGCTTTAGTGGGAAGGAAACCAAGCAAGATGATGAAATCAGATGATTTTATTTCATAGTTTTTAAGTGTAAGAACAATCCAATATAATTAGTTAGCTCTCATTGGAAATAAGAGATAGCTCAGTGTCCAAATATATATATAGAAAACAATATAATTAGTTAGCTCTCATTCAAACAGACACAAAAATAAATTTAAGGAGATTAAATGCGACAACATTTTTTTAAAAAAGAAAAACTTGAAAATAATATTCAGCTCTTCCAGGATACACAACTATTCATCAGTTATTTTGGAAAGATGTACCGTTTTTGTAAAGATAATCATCATCCTTTTAAAAAGATGGATGAAAGCTCAAACCAAAGCCACAGTGTATCATTATGTGGCGCATGCAATTATACAACTTGTGATAATATATTACGTGGCTCGGATTTAAGGAGTTTGAATTAAATAGAATGTAAACCTTACCTTATGAGTAAAAAGTCATAAGTCAGTATTATCTACTCTTTTTCAGTAGATAAACAAGAAATCAGTGGAAGTATGTGTTCAATTCTACTTGATTAAATAGGCCAACTAACAATAAAATGTAACAAAGTGTGATCATCAGTGAACTTCAAGTCTTGTTATGTCATCTAATTAGTTAGTTGAAGCCAGAGACATTTCCAGTTCACAAATTTATCTGTATAATTACAAATGTGCTTTCATGAATTTAAAATGGTAAAGGAAGAAAAACAAACATGGAAAATCATTCTCAAAAGATATGGCAGTAAACTGATCAAAAGACAACAAGGTTATAACAGGCAGATCAAAATCATACTCATATGAGAGTAATTGAGACCATACCCATTGGAAATCCATGTCAGGTACCATATCAACAGATATATCATCTTGCCTATTTTTTGCTTGAAGCATTTGTCCGAACTTTGCTTCTTCCTACCTCGTTGCTTCTCTCTACCCTTCTTTACAGCTGCAAGATCGTCCAGGGTAAAACCGTACTTTTTCTTTACAATCCAATAGAATTCCTTGGAATGCTGAAACAGACCATATTCCATCTTTGGATTGTTCTGCGATGTATAAAATGGTCAAAAAAATATAAGGGAAGTAAGAAAGCCAACTTAATGAACTGTAGTACTCGCCACTCAGACAAAGGTTATCTCTTTTGTGAAATATGAAGCACCAAGGTGAAGTTAATTAAGTTTGGCTAGTAACTACACAATTGAGAAAACAAAAAAATGTATGTCTAATTATTTATCTCAACATAAGAACATTTTGATACAGACAATAACTCAAAAAGTGTGCACAATATCAAAGCATAAACATTTTAGTATAAACACAATTTGAACAAGAGTAAATTTTTTGTTATACTCCAGATGCTTTCTATGCCCATTGAAGTAAAAGAATCTATATCAAATAAGAACTCCACGACAGAGAGAAAAGGCAGCAACCATTACAAGATTGCTACTACTGGAATCAAATCTACATTTTTCTCCCAAGCAACAATTTCTGTGCAGATAGGGAAAATAAATGAAAATAATTGTACATGCTGAGTATGACAACCAGATAGGGAAAGTAAATGTTCACGCCCTTAACCAAAAAGGTCGAAGCTATTACGTGATTCTGCACATGATACATTAAGGAAAGAAAGGCTTACTGCTTCACATAGTTACAAGGATAGACTCATTTGTGACATTGAAACCAAAAAGAGTGATAGATCTTCATCAAATTAAGAGACCAGATGCAATGACAATATGGCTGCGTGCGAGACTAGCTTGATTTTGACAAAACTTGCCGGATTTGCACAAATAATACACAAAATTAAAGATTGGATGGGAAGTTACAAATATAAGCTGTTAAAGATGAGGGTGTGAAAATTCTCACCTTATAGAGGTGTCATTGCTTCCCCATCCGTCAGCCATATCCACAGATCTGGCTGAAACTTTCTGGGTGAACCAATCTCCGATCGGTATCCCCCCGGTCCTGAATCAGTAATCAGTAAAACGTCAATTAAATAAGAACAATCAAAGAACATAGATCCAAGAATAAAAATTTCATCTAACCTTGGTGAATCCTTTTGGCTAATTATTATATCCATGATATTTTCAAGGATCTTTTTCTTCCTTTTCTTCTTCCGATTTGTGATGATGTTAGCAATTAATAGATGAAAATCCATATCTAGAGAACTGAAGAACAGTGTAGAAAAATAAGAGGTAAAGAATGGTTGGGATTAGGAGTACTCTCCCAGTTTTATAGCTCAAGAACACGTCCAATTTTCATATCTCACCCAATGTAGCCCTTCCACGTGTGCAGCAGCTCCTACGTGTGGTCACATGTCACTTACCGCCCACCTACTACATTCTATTTCAGCGTTAAAACTCTAAATACACTCCTCAACCAAATTCAACAAACATGTAAAACATTAAATCGATAACAACAAAATTAAAAACCAAAATAGGAACTGTTGTGATTTCATATAATTTACATAAATCTCATTAGTTATCATCAAAGAGCATAACAGAGATAGCTCTCAAGAATCCTTTCTAACTTGTTCTTATTCCATGATGATGTTCCACGAGCACAAGTGATTTCTTCATGTAAACAAAAAAGACAGACAATGTATTTTGGCTGGTAAAAAATGTTCACTCAATTCTGTATACTACACATATACAGATTCAAGGCACATTTTCACATTTCAGGTAGAATTTTTAACAATTAAATACAAAAATGCACTCCCACAAATGCATCCTAAGTAATTGTTAAGACCGTGACGTAATCAAGCAAATCTTTTACTTACGAGCAACCAGAGTTATTAGAAATGAGTAGATAAGAAACAAGAGAATCAAATTCAGATGCAAGCATACTTTCTAGTTTGGTGGGTGCTAGGCAGATCAAAATGCAATCGAATACAAAAACAAGACAAACCTAAAGTCCATAGATTACATACCCAAAGCATGAAGACTCAGTTAATCAAACAAACTTCATAGCTCAGCCAAAGCTTAAAGCATTTGACAAAAGTTCATATTTTGGACCAAATTAGTGAAGTGTGAAATCATTTTCTTTAGTCCATATATATAGGAAGAAAGTTAGCTTTACCATCCTCCATTATATTAGCATAAAAGCTGATAATTCAGTGCACGAAAACATGAAAACAAAGGGAAACTGCTACCAAATATTTGAACATCATTCAGTCCAGATTCGAATAAAATTGATAAACAACACAAATGAGAGCTACAAACCTAAGTCTGAATATGTAACAATGATGCGCCAAGAAGAGGGAAGCTCTCATTTGATGCGACATTGATGAACACATTCTATTCAGACCCTGGGTCTCATTTTAAAGCAACAAACTCCATTGATGAACACGTTCTATTCCAGTTCCAGTTCCAGTCCAATTCCACCATAAAGATGCCATTAAAATTTTATTGAATTAATTCAGATTACACAGAATTCCATGAAAAAACCTCAATTGAATAAATATAAAAAAGGGAAATAGAAAATATTCATGGAATTTACCGTCAAAGAACATGATACAGTGATGCGCCAAGAAGAGGAAAGCCGATGATCATGAAACCCAGGGAATTGTGTTGAAGCGGCTTTTATTTTAAAGTTTCAAATTATGCTCAAAATCCCATGATTTTCTTTATGTACTCATCCTGCCTTGCCTTTTGTACAGGGACAAAACTTTTCTAATCCAACTAATTCTCAATAACAAGCTCTCTCCAACTTCATACTTGTACAACCTTCTTAAAAGAAAATTTTATAATTTTCCTAACAAAAAAAAGACCATTGGAGCCTTTGAAACACCTATGAAAGGTGGGGGGAGATATTATATGGGATCCCCAGTCCCAATTGGAGCCTTTGAAGCCTTTGAAACACCTATGAAAGTCAGATTCAATTATACATTGACTACCAGGCATGCAATGACAAAAAATAATTCCTCTTTTTATAGAATGCATCTCTGCTTCTAAAGGGGACTGAGCATGTGTATAACTGTATTCAGCATGAACAAAATATCCAAATTGATCCCTGCAGATTAAGCCTATACCTGCCGTATTGTCTACTGAAGACCAAGATGCATCAACATTGACCTTAAAACCAATCTTTGGACATTTCCATTTAATAGGAGCCATCTTTGGCTTTGGGCGTTTTTTAAGTAGAGGAATAAGGCCATAAGAGGCAAGCTCTCTATCAAAAAGGGAGGTAGCAAACAGAGGTTTTGCAACAAAGGAGTTAAAAGCCAAATCTCTGATGTCCTTAAGGATAAGAGTGTTTACTGGAGGCATGTTTTCAAAAAACCATCTATTTCTAGCTTTCCAAAGAAACCAACATGTGAAACAAGTAATCATTTGGATCAGTTTGGTATGGAGGGCAGAACTGCCAGAGTAGCTAAGATAGAAGGATAGTCTATTCCAAAGAGTTGAAAAAGTCCTATCCAGTAAGCCTACACATGCCAAACTTTCCTTCCAGATGGACAAAGATAAATCACACTCATTGAAAAAATGATCAGTGGAATCACAGTTCATGCAAAAACAGCACTTAGATGCAAATGTAAAACCCATATGAGTGAGGATATTGTCAAATGGTAGTAATGAATTTAGCACTCTCCACATAAACACTGAAATCTTCTTTTGGATCCTATTGTTCCAAATTTTAGATAGAGAAGCAGAGGTACCTTGATGCTCCCTCAAGGCATTGTAAGTGGATTTAAATGAAAAAGTTCCTGTGCCCTCAAGCTTCCATATCAACCTGTCATCTCTATGATTGTGAGCTCTGGCATTCTGCACACACACCAACAAGTCAGTGTGAATAAAAGGAGAAATAGAGGGTAAGTATTGCAACTGGTGCCCAATAAAATGAGCCACTGTGGCATCCTTGGGGATGATGGTGAGGTCAGGATCAATTAGCTCAATAATGGGGCCAAAGTTTGTCCAGTTTGAATCCCAAAAACTGCAATCTCCTCTACCATGAATGACCCTTGTGTGGTGTTGTGCAAAGGTATTCACCATGCATATCCTTTTCCATGTAGGAGAGGATCTTGAAGATTGAGGGAGAAAGGAGATGAAGGTAGTCCATAGTGCTCTCCCATTCTATCTCAATTAGAAAGAAGTTGCAGGCAAGCATACATTTACTCCATATGGCCAATCTTAACTACAAGAAGAAAAGCATATCCGAGTAAAGGTTAAGCAAATATTGAATCTCATAATCGAAGAAACAAAGGACATACAGCCAAAATTTTCCATTTCAATCTGTACATATTTTGTAGATGCACACAATAAACAAAGCTCAATTAAAAATTAATTTCTATCACTAAGCTCAATTAGAAATAATTTGCAGGCATGCAGACATGTACTCCATACAGCCAACAATAACTACAAGCAGAAAAGCATAATCAAGTGAAGGTTAAGCAAATATCGAATCTCATAACTGAAGAAACAAAGGCAATGTAGCAAAAAAATTCCATTTCAATCTGTACATAGTGCGTAGATGCACACAATAAATAAATACTCTCAATGACAAGCAAAGCACACTTATCCAAGCCAATACCATCAAATTCCTAACAACAAGCTCTCTCCAACTTTATATTAGCACAATCATTTAAACAACAAAAGGTACAATCAAGTCATAAAAAATCACCATTTATATTTCTATGAACTAAAAACCAGCCTTTCAGCTCCAAGTGTAGCCTCAACGGTGCACAAGCAAAGAAGGAAATATGCATAAAAAAGACAAAATAAGCTAAACAGATAGAATTCTGGGTCAGTGCCAGTGGTGTAAAGAATATAAAGACCGGCACTCCCTATGATCGATTTACTTTTAACCTCTACTTTTCACAAAAAAACACTTTCATAAATTCTGTTCCACAAAAAGATTGACTAGTGTAGTTATAAATATAGGACTCCTGAAATAGAACACACTTATCCAATCCAATGCATAAAAAGTACAATCATTATCACAAAAGGTCATCATTTACATTCTGAACAAAATATCATATTCTCAGCTCCAAGTGTAGTCTCACTGTACGGGAGCAAAGAAAGAAACATGCTAAAAAAAACATACAAGAAATAGGCTAAAAGGATCTAAATTTTGGGTCAGTGCCAGTGGTGCTGAGAAAATCAAGAATGGCACTCGCCATGTTCAGCCAGCTTTTTTAACTTCTACTTTTCACATAATACTCTTTTACGCATCTCATTCCACATAAAGAGTCATGATTGTACGACTGCTTTGTTTTTTAAAAAATATGACTCCTGGGGCAGAACGGAGACCGGAAAAAAAAATCAATTTACTACTATTCATCTTACACCTATCCCAAAAGTGAACTTATCTGTTTGAAGAATTAATCTCTATCAGTATACCTCATTTAGAAAGAATCGAGAGGTGTGCATTCTACAAAGCTAACAAATTTTATGCCAAAATGCATATCCTAAAGGTTAAGCAGTACCAAATTTCATCACAAAACCAGGAAAAAAAATCCCTTTCAATATGTCCATAGCTTGCACACACAGTGAAAAAATACTAAAAGAAAAACAGGTACCAGACCAGACCTTTCCAATCCAAGTCTCAGTAACAAACTCTCTCCAACTTCATACTTGTACAACAATCTAAAATAATATATTCTTAACAAAAAAAAACACCATTTAAATTTAGCTTCCAGAGTAGAAAAGGCAAGGCAGGAGAACATAAAGAAAATCAAGACTGGCATTCCCTATGATCCGTTAACTTTGTACCTCTACTTTTCACAAAATAATCTTTTATACATTCTGTTCCACAAAAAGAGTCGCATTACTACGACTTTTGTTGTTACAATTTTAGGATTCCTGAAATAGAAAGGAGGCCAATAATAAAACATCATTTTGCTTTTGTCACGTCATCATACCTATCTTAAATGTGGACTTAAAAGATATGTTAAATTTGAGTCAACGAATTCAAACCCTAGCTGTGTTTGTGCATTCTGTTACAATTAGAAAGAAGTTGCAGGCAAGCATACATGTACTCCATGTGCCCAATTTTAACTACAAGAACAAAAGCACATCCGAGTAAAGGTTAAGGAAATATTGAATCTCATAACCAAAGAAACAAAGGACATACAGCCAATATATTCCACTTCAATCTGTACATAGTTTGTAGATGCACACAATAAACAAATTCTCTCAGTAAAAAACAAAAGCAAACTTATCTAAGCCAGTACCATTAAATTCCTAACAACAAGCGCTCTCCAACTTTATATTAGCACAATCATTCTAACATTTAAAGGTGTACAATCACAGTCATAAAAAATCATCATTTACATTTCTATGAGCTAAAAACACCAGCTCCAAATGTAGCCTCCACTGTGCACAAGCAAAGAAGGAAATATGCATTAAAAAAAGACAAGAAATAAGCTAAACATAATGCTAGGTCAATGCCAGTGGTGCAAAGAAAATCAAGACTGGCATTTCCTATAATTGGTTAACTTTTTACCTCTTCTTTTCGCAAAATACTCTTTCATACACTCTGCTCCACACAAAGCGTCACATTTCTATAACTACTGTAGTTATTAATATAGGACTATGAAATAGAACACACCATCCAATCCAATGCATAAAAAGTACAAACATTATCACAAAAAATCATCATGTACATTATGAACTAAATCATATTCAGCTCCAAGTGTAGACTCACTGTACGCAAGCAAAGAAAGAAACATGCTGAAAAAACCTACAAGAAATAAGCTAAAAGGATTGAATTTTGTGTCAGTGCCAGTGGTGGTGAGAAAATCAAGAATGGCACTCGCCATGGTCAGCCAACTTTTTGCCTCTATTTTTCACATAGTTCTCTTTTACACATTCCATTAGACATAAAAGAGTCATGTTTGTAGAACTGCTTTACTTTAAAAAATATGACTCCTGGAAAGGAACGGAGGCAGGAAAAAAACACATCAATTTACTACTGTTACTTCATCTTACACCTGTCCCAAAAGTGAACTTATCTGATTGAAGAAATAATATTTATCATTATACCTCATTTAGAAAGAATGGGGAGACATGCACTCTGTAAAGCTAACATATTTCAAGCCAAAATGCACATCTTAAAGGTTAAATGAATACCAGTTTTCATCACAAATCCAGCAAAAAAATCCCTTTCAGTATGTCCATAGTGAAAAAATACTCAAAGACAAACAAGGAGAAAACTTTTCCAATCCAATTATGTCCCAGTAACAAGCTCTGTTCGATTTCTTTTTTTCTTTTTTTTTTTTGATGTAAAGCTCTCTTCGATTTCATACTTGTACAACCATCTTAAAAGAAAATATTACAATTTTCGTAACAAAAAAAACAGCATTTAAATTTAGCGTCTAGAGTACAAAAGGCAAGGCAGGAATACATAAAGAAAATCAAGACTGATACTCCCTATGATCAGTTAACTTTTTACCTCTACTTTTCACAAAATACTCTTTTATACAGTCTATTCCAATAAAAGAGTCACATTACATTTATAGGATTAATGAAATAGAATGGAGGCCAATAAAAAACATCATTTTACTACTGTTACTTCATCATACCTATCCTAAAGTGAATTTATCAGATATTAGAATAAACGAGCAAATAAATGTATCCAAACAAAATTAACCGATACCCAGTTTCATCACATAACCAACGAAACAAACTGAATGGAGCCCAAGAAATAAAATTCATTCCACTCTGTACATAGTGCAAACACGGAACACAAAGACGTTAGATGACAAACAGAACCTACTTATCCAATCGAATTCATTCTCAGTATCAAGCTCTCTCCAACTTCATACTTGCACAATCATCTAGAAAATAAATTAAAAAACACACAATCATCAAACAAAACAATCATTCTCCATTTGTAAGAGCAAAAAACCATATTTTCAGCGCCAAATTTAACACAAAGCAAAAGAAGCAAAACCACAAGAAATAAGCTATAAAGATCGAGTTTTGGGACAAACCCGGTCGGCAAAACGTGGGTCGGAATCAGCAGAAAGAACCCCATTAACCTTAGCATCGAATTCTGCCTGAACCCTCAAAACTGGTAGCCTCTGCTTACTGCCCTGAAAACCATAGTTGTAAAGGGAGCTTCTGTGTGAAGGAAATGGTTGGGGGCATCAAACAGCAAGCAGTTAACTCCATTTATGAAATGCTAACTCAAAAAAGTTTATTCTAAGGTATAGTCTATTCTAAGGTATAGTCTATTCTAAGGTTCAGTTTTACTGTGCAAACTCAAGAGTTTTGGGTTTAAACGAAATTGCTTGAAACGTTTGTGCAGTCAGCAGTGACATAAATTGAGTGACTCTTTATATTTATTCCAAGGTAAATCCCTTAACTTTTGAATAAACTACATACTAGCCATTGAAGTATTAATATAGTTGTATTTAGGTCCCTTGAGCGCATAAGTTTTTATTTCTTTTTTTTTTGATAATAAGCTTCATTAATTATATTAAAAACGATTACAAATTGTTCGGTCTAAGTTAATGGCCAAGTCATGTTCCTTACCCAATACACTTCTACTTACTTTATTTATACTAAAAAAGGAGAAGGAGCCTCTTAGTAAAGCAAGAATGCTCTATGTGATGTCATTTATCTCCCATGGCGCTAACTCCACATCGTTGAGTGCCGCCACCAGTTCCGACGAGTCTGTCAGCAGACAAATACCATTTGGGTGATCCCTGGTTGCTGCTTTGATCGCTCTCCAACATGCTTCCACTTCAGCCTGTAATGGAGAGGTAGAAATGAAAAAATCTGATCCTTTTGTTGTCCCAGAATTAGTAGAGATTGACCAGCCTGCTATGCCAAGATGACAAGATTTCTGAAATGATCCATCCACCTTAATAAGAGCTAAATGATCATTCTGAACCTCAGTAGAATTCGTTCTGAAATCTTCTGAGAATGACTGCTGAGGTGCTGATTGTGCAGGTGTACTCTGTATGACCTCATGCTTCTTGAATAGCATGAATTTTGCAGTTGCCAGGTTGGCACACATTCTGGGATCTACATCCACATTTTCCATGACTTTTTTATTCCTTTGAATTCAGATTTCCCATAGGGAAAACAGAAGTAGCTTGTTCTCATCAGCCAGATTATCTGCTATCATCCATTAATGCAGCCAAGAGCTGGCAAAATTGAGCCTGTAGTTTTCCACTTTCTGTCTCAAAGGAGAGTTAGACCAGAAAGTTCTGCTATCCCTGCAGAAAGTTTTTATTTCTAACTTTAGCTAGTCTGTCGAAAAATAAGGGACGAATTGGAATGATTAGATAGAATCAAACTCTTCTTCAATTTAGTTTGTGGTATAAATGTTTTCCTTTTTGGATGAATATGATAAAAGTTATGTAGAAAATACCCTTAATTATTCTAATGATCCCATAAAAGTTCAGAGTGTTTTAAACTCATCACTCCCAAAACCTAGCCGCCCCTCTCCCAAAATCCTCCCCAAACTCCCTCTTTTCTTCTTCAATTTTCTTCCTCGTCTTCCCATAATGGGGAGACTGGGAAGCAATTGTTCTTCTGTTTATTGTTTTTAATACCGTTGAATAAATGTGTTTCAATCCACATAATAAGTTCTTCGACTAGATCTGATTTATGTCGAAGTTTTGTTCTCGATCCAATTATAAGGAACGTGTTTTATGATTTGTGTCTATTGCTCTGATCTGATTATACGGATCGTGTTTCCGGTCATGATTTCTGGGTTTCAAGTGCTTGCAGTTTGAAGAACATTGATCACGTTTTGGATCAAGTGGTGTTGCGGTTGTAGTAGATCCCTGATTGGCGAAGTGATTGATGTGGGAGACGCTCCTCTATGCCAAGCAGATGTGGTTTCAGCAGTTATTAGATAATATCCCTGAGGGTGGTATTACACTTTTTATTGGATCTCTCAAACTATAATAGTACAGACTTGTTACTATAAGTTTGATTGACATTTTGTTCGGTTGTTCTCGTAATAGACTAGTCGAATTGGATGTCAATTCCACTCATTGTAATCGTTTCTGGGCGTTTCCCAGTACCATGAAAGAATTTCTTCAAAAAAAAAAAAGTTCAGAGTGTTTTCTTTTAGTCCCATAAAAATTTTTCGTTTCTATTTGATCCCATAAAAGTTTTTATTGGTTTTATTTGGTCTTTTGGTTAGTCAACTAACCCAATAGTAGTGTTGACTAATGAAATTTCATAAATATATTGCACAAATACCCTCCATTTCTATAACAACATCAATTTAGCCTTGTAATTTTTGAAACACACAGTACAAGTTAAATAACGTTAGAATGTTTTTAAATTAGGATAATTAATTTAGTTCTTATTTAGAAAAATTAAATTTTATTAAAGTTAATGTAGCGAATTATTTATAAAATTATATCTCAAAACTAAAATTTCATACAATAATTAAATTCAATATTTTGAAAAAGGGATTTACTCTCAATCGCTAGCTATGGCAGATTGGCAGTCACGTTACTTATTAGCTAGTTAATATTTTAGTGAGTTTTACTATTACATTTATATAATGTATGGTAATATTTAATTATGAGTCGGTCTCTGAGTAGACCGTTTATATTCTGACAGAATATAGACCAATGATTAAGTTGTAAATAGTGTATACGACAAAAACACTGAGGGACCTTTATGCAATTTTAGAAAATTTTAGACAAAAACACGGAGAGACCTTTATGCAATTTTACAAAAATACTGAGGGACCTTTATGCAATTTTATAACATGGAACCTGAAGGTTAAAACATGAAGTTTTTAACATGTAACATGGAGGTTTTAACACGAAACATTAAGATTTTAACACGAAACATGAAGGTTTTATAACATGGAACCTGGAGGTTAAAACATGAAGTTTTTAACATGTAACATGAAGGTTTTAACACGAAACGTTAAGATTTTAACATGAAACATGATGGTTTTATAACATGGAACCTGGAGGTTAAAACATGAAGTTTTTAACATGTAACATGAAGGTTTTAAAACGAAACATTAAGATCTTAACACGAAACATGAATGTTTCATAACATGGAACCTGGAGGTTCAAACATGAAGTTTTTAACATGTAACATGAAGGTTTTAACACGAAACATTAAGATTTTAACACGAAACATGAAGGTTTTATAACATGGAACCTGGAGATTAAAACATGAAGTTTTTAACATGTAACATGAAAGTTTTAACACGAAACATTAAGATTTTAACACGAAACATGAAAGTTTTATAACATGGAACCTGGATGTTCAAACATGAAGGTCTGGCACTATTCACTGGCACTGTTCACGCGCGGGTTACTGTAGCGCGTGAAAATCCTAATTTTTCAGAAATTGCAAATTGGTCCCTCCGTGTCTGTATAGTTAACATATCAGTCCCGTCTATATTTTGATCAGAATATAGACGGTCTATTCCAAGACTTATCCTTTAATTATTCATAAATGATCTCTTTATATTTTCATATATCACCTTCAATATCATATATATTACCCAAAATTATTCAAACTCCGTGTGATTTTGCATGAGCGAGTATAGTGAGAATAAAGAAAAATATGAACGTGATTGATGTTGAAATTAAATATATTAGAGTTAAAATAAATTAGGGCTTGTGTAAATTAAAATAAAATAAAGCTTGTTAGAAATTAATATCTAAATGTTTCAAATGGCTATTTTGATATTTTAATAAAAATGGAGGGTATTTGTACAATTTATTTTAAAAAATCTGTTAGTCAACACCGTTAGTCAACACTCTTTTTCCGCCAGTTGACCAACCAAAGGACCAAATAAATATAATAATATTTTTTATGGGACCAAATAGAAACGAAAAATTTTAATGGGACTAAAAGGAAACGGTCTGATTTTTTTTATGAGACTATTAGGGTAATTAATTCTAGAAAATATGGGTGATTTTCTAAAATGATATAAGTTACCAGAAAATGTATACGAGTGGCAAAGTGGGGGACTTTCTAAAAATAATCTTTAGCACTATAGCATATGAATTCCACTCCTGCATTATAAATAAGTAAATAACTCATATTGAGATATTGAACATTTACATTTATAGACTTGGGTATCACGTCGTATTCATGCATTAAAATTATATTTTTATCGATGTATTAATAAAGTTGATAGAATGTATAATTTCCACGGTAATTTACATGTGTAATAATATCTTTAACATGATATCTTGACAAATTTTCAAATCGAAGGCATGGTATCATATCATGTATGTGTGTGTCATTTTGAACAAGTTAGCATGCTTGTTTTAAATTTTAGTAAAACTTAGGCACCCAAACATAAATTACTACATCTGTAGAAATCTCAAAGTAAATGTGCGAGAAAAGTATTTGTGTACCCCTGAGTTCTTAATTATGTGCTTATGTACTCTCAGCGGCCATCCAATTGTGTTTTTCTGACTAACAGGTGACTTGAAAATAATCATCAAAATGTCGTTGAGAGTTTTTAGAGGTAAAAATTACAAAGTCAACGTCAATCCAAGGGTACCAGAACACTTTTCAAAAACTCAAGAGTACATGAGCACTTAACCAAGAACTCATGGTACGTGGGAACTTTTCTCAATTAACAATTAACTTTTTTGAGATGAAATATAGATTTCAGCCTATATTACTGTTTCTTAGTTGCACTTATACACATAGGTCAAAGGGTATATAAATATCTAGTATTTTTAAAACAAAGGCCAAAAAAAAAGATGAAATGTGAAGTAAGGAGATGTTTTATCCACGGATGTTAGTGAAAATTTATAAGTTTGGAGAGATAAATTAGTAATTTTGTGTAACATCAAGATAACATTCAACAAACTACTCTATACCCGACTTAGTTAAATTAGTTATTTTTAATTTTTATTGTGTGTTTTATGAATTTAGAATATAAATTCAACATATATATGTCACATAGTCCACAAAATTTATAGAATTGAGGTTCTATGCAACACATTCTTTGAAATATGATTGGTGCATGGAAGATATAAAAATATATATATTAATTATGTTAATTTATAGTATTCAAATATAAAAAAATTATATTTATATAAAAGAGTGTGAAGAAAATTGTTTCAAGAATAGACTGGCTGCAAAGGGAATAATACCATGTTAAGAGCAGATCTATCTATCTACTCTATCTATAAAGGGGGAATCCCCATTTCTACAGTGAAATCTTTGGTCGTTATTTTATTTATATTTTACTGTTCAACACCACATCACCGTCATCCATTTTCATGCACCTTGAACCAACACGTGGCCATTCCAAAGAATTCCATTTTCTTTGGTGTCCGATGTGTTTTTCATACACCTTTGAAACTGGCAGGGAAGAACGCGTATGGGTTCGGATACTGGGAGCTGACCGTGAATTCCGAACAAAGCTATGGTCTATGTTCGACCCTTCAACCAGCGAAACCAAGTCCATCAGCCCGAACCCGAACTGGTCGATCCAGGTCCTAGAGGACCGAGCCGGGCTTTACTCGATCCCGACATGGTTCTCAGCGGTGACAGCGTTTATTACTTCCACGACATGATCGAGGAGATGCTTAAATGGGGCTATAAAGAAGGCGAAACCCTCTTCGGTTTCGGCTACGATTTCCGACAAAGCAACCGGTTTGAGAAAACCCTGACCCGACTTTCCGAGAAGCTGGAATTTGTGTATAATCTTTCCGGTGGCCGGAAAGTCACCATCACCAGCCATTCCATGGGCGGACTTCTGGCTAATCAAGAAATAGAGCAGCAGTAGAAGATGCTTAGCTGCATGGTTGAACTCGGTTCGGGTTCTGGTTCTTCGTGCGGCAATTGGATTTGAAGATTTGGAGTCTCTGAGCTTGTCGATGAGCCCTGGCTCTTAGTCCAGCAGCAGATTTCTCCGGCGACCATAGAGTACGTGGCAGTGGCGGTAGCGGCCGCCGCGGATAAGAAGAAGATGAGGGTCCAAGAAGGTTGATTTGGTTGTGACTTGTGAGTAAGTACTTTCATGTTCTGCAGATTACCTTAATCCTTTCCATGCATATGATGAGGGCAACCTATCTTGGCTGGTAATGTACTAATGTTGCTCTATTCCTCACTCTTTTTTCTTCGTTTTGGTTTCTGTATTTGTATAGATAAAATCCCCTACATGATTAAGTGAGGTTAAATTTTTGTACTTCTTGATATGTGATCTGCCATCAGGCTGCAGCAGAACCTGAGGCAGCCACGATGTCCATGGTTAGGCGGGCAATACCATATGCTGCATCACTGGAAGAAACTAATGAAATAGTGCACAGAAATTGGCTAGAGGCAATCGAAAAGCATCACAAAAAATATTCACAAGACAATGTTATTAGAGATATACTTGACATTGGATGCTCAGTTGGTGTCAGCACAAGATTTCTTGCTCAAAAATTTCCATCTGCCAAGCTCACTGTAAGGCCTTATTCTCCCAAGCTAATTCTCACTGAAAATAGTAATAGTAGACCAAAACTGAACCAAATAACTCCAATTCTCAATCTACTGAATTAAACTGAACAGTAGCTATAAATGATTGCACTTTCTACCGGGTTTGGATCTTTCTCCTTACTTTGTTGCAGTAGCTCAGTTCAAAGAAATTAATAGCCAGCCAAGAGTAAATCCAATTAATTATGTTGACATAATTAGCCTCCGTTGGTTACCTTTGAGATTTTCTAATTAAGATTTGTTTTTCTGCTCTTGTATATAAGTTGTTCGATGGATATGCCAAAGTTAACTTCATTCAGATTAGTTCAGTTTCAGTTTAGTTCTAGATTTTATATATTGAGCTTAGTTTGAATTTTCTTTTGCATGCATTTCAATGGTTTATGGAAGGATGAGTTCTGGTTTCCATTGCATATTTGAGCCGGAAAATTGAAGTTACTGATTTTTTCGTAAGTGGAACTTTTTTACGCTCATTGTTTATGCATGATATCTTGGATGATCAATGATCAGTTCACTTCTCCTTTTGTAGGTCTAGGCCACTGTTTTTGATGCCATTGCGGTAAGGAACAACTTACCTATCTATACATCATTTAAAAGCACATAGCAGTAATTGCATTAATGTTGGGACACACTCTCTGATCTCTTGCATCGTGTTTCAGGCATGTGTTTTTTTTGTACAACAACCGGTGGCACTGTGGTACCTTAAATCCTTGACTGGACGTACAAAAGGAATGTGATTTATGTAATCTATATTGAGTTTTGTGAAATTTTTAGTTTCAGGACATGACTACAGTTGCTTCGGAAAATGTTGGCTCTCTGTTTGGGTGTACCCTACAAGTATGGTTTGTATTGTTTTTTGTGAATTTGCTATTGTCTTTGAGTGGCATTTCAGGTCCTGACATTCAGTGCTCTCTTGTATTGGTCTACGAGCTGGTACTAGAGAAGAAGACATGTCTCGTGTTTTTTGTGTATGCTATATAGTTGAAAGTACTCGAGCACCAGGATTAACACGTTGTCTTAAAGATTGCTTAATTTTTTTGTTTTCACTCAATGGTAACAGAATGATCAACATTTAACAGATCATTTTTTAGTTTTTCTAATTTTGGATTGAACTCACCATATTTTTTATATTTGTTTTGAAGTAGAACTCACCCTATATTGGTTTTGCTTTCTACATTTACTATTGGTGAAATTTGTCAAATATTCATTTCATCTGCGAATTTTGCATAATCCTAACATCAATTTTTCTATATGAATAGTTTCCACTTCTACACCCTTTCCGGGATGATTGAGGTTTGCTTATGTATGCATTTCACTATTTCAGCAACTTATTTGTGGCTGTTGTGGCCAGCTGGTAGGATAGTTTGCAAACATTGGTTGAATGTTATGCCTCTGTTAAGTGATGAAACTACAAAAAAGGTTAGTGCTCTACGAGTTTACTTTGCATATGAGATTAAGGTTCATAATCAACCCTAATTAGATTTAAAATAAATCTATTATTGTAGAGAACGATGTTAAAATAAATCTATTTGTTTAAAATAAATCTATTAGTGATACTTCATCACTTATTGCAGAGAACTTACCTGCAGATTACCTACATCACTTATTATCTGTTTGTTATTTTTTGTATTGAACTGTAATCTGGGAACATGAAGTGGATGGTTTGCAGCATGAAGAAAGGGAAGTTCTCTGCAATGAAAATCTGCAATGAGCGTATTAGAGCTTCTTTCTGTTAAGTTTCTTAATTAGTTTTCTCTTCAATTTTGAAACAGATATTTGAGCATATGACTCTGAAACAAATACTTTATGGCTGATAGGATGGGCAATAGTGGAATGGACCTCCAAAGCAAAACCAGGGTAAGTATCATAAGTTGTTTATGTTATGGTAAAGTGACCAATTATATGAACTGAACATGTACTAAAGAGTTCTACCAAACTTTAGCACAGGCCAAGCCTTAGCATAGACTGCATAATGATCTGGTAACAAGTACCAATAAATAGAGCTCTCTTTGGTATACTGTTTTTGTAATTTTAAATTAACCATAAATTTATTTACTCTGAACAATCCCTAGGCAATATACATGTTCATATTCATATTTAATGGTGTAGTTTTGCCTATTTGAAGACTTGTAGTTTCTGGTTTCTGAAAGATATAATGCTGGAAAATGGAGATGAGCAGCATACTGAGACTGAAAGCGTGATTGTGAAAGCCAATGTGAAGAGAATAGACTTTAAAAGCCATATAGTGGAAAGGGAAGACGGTCGGGGAGAGGGAGAAGCAAGCTCCTCCTATATCTAAGTAGCTGGTTTTCAGTACAGTAGATGATCTTGGTTCAGTTTCTATGTTGTTCAGAATTCAATTACTGATTTCACCACATTACACTTGAAGTGTGCTATATGTTCTTTACATTAATTTTAATATGCTATAAATGAATGACAATATTTCATACTCTTACATGAATGACAATCATGACAATCGATCGATGGCATTCTTTTACAACTTTGGGAGTACCTCTCCAATTGCCTACTTTACCAACCCGCGCGCAGCGCGGGGGTCAACCCACCTAGTATAAACATAATATCATATCATGGAAGGTAGAATCTAAAGTGGTGGTAAAAAGAAACCACTATAAAAGGCATCTATAAAATATTTTCTTGCATGTATATTCTATACAAATGAAACACAAAGTTACAGGTTTCCATTGCTAGGAGGATAATTTGTAGAAGTTGGAGAGTTGCTTGTGAATTTTCTTGAAAATCTCATCTTCTGCTTTCTTGAATGCTTCAGCACCAGGAGGATGAGCATCCAGATTCTCTCATGCTCGGGAATCGCGTTAACGACTTTGCACTTAGAATGAAAGGCGTAGATTGCCAGAGCAGCAGTTGATGTCCCTCCAGTGAACAAAAACAGCACAACAAAACTACTTGGACTCAGACTATGAGTCTCATGATCCCAATCATCGTCCACGCAATTCTCCGAAGCAGTCAGTTTGTCCTCCAATTCCTTCAGTGTGCCCTTCTCAAACACTTTCAGCAGAGCTTCATCTATGTCCGCCACCAAGGGAGATCCCTTAGGAAATGCCTGCCACAAAAAATGCTCGTAAAGGACGATTTTCGATTAGGACATGAACCTAGGATGTCTATAGATAAGCTAACACTTACATATCCATAACCTCCATATTTGTATGTTGGACCGGTTATCGTGAAGCTCTTGCAATATTTTGCAAGGAAAAGCTTAGCAGTCGGAACTTCAAGCAAAGCTCCTGAAGCTTTGCCTGTCCTAAGACTCTCAGCACATTCCTCCAACGTTGAAAACTTGATAATGTTGTTTGAGTTGAAGTGCAAGACATCTAACAAATATCCTCGGACAGAACCCTTTCTAGAGTATCCAACCACCTGGTTGTAGTTTCTGAGTGTCTCGATATTCGCAACCTTTGGCTCAAGCCTAGGCACAGTTAGCAAGCTAGTAAGATTTGCAGTGTATGTTTGTGATATGATCAGAGCCACAAACAACCACACCAGAGTTGCCATCTTTGACAGGCTGCTATTCAATTTATCACCTGTTTGTGAAAATTCAGGATCAAAAAAGTGGAAAAGGTTTTGCTGGGACTAATCTAAGACATTAGCAAAAAGGTACCTTGAATCGAGAACAATGTAGCGAAAGCCAGCCATAGAAGCTTCCCTATCTGATTCAGAGCAGACCCTTTGAGTTCTGTGCAGTAGCTTCTCTCTATCACCCATATCACAAAGCCATTGTACACAGTTACAACTATTGTAACTATCCACATTGGCTTTGTGAATGGCTTCAAGAAAAGCCAAGTCTTGTTTGATTTAGATTGAACTGGAACCACCAACACCAATCCTGATTCCGTGTGAGGATGGGTGAAATCTGCATACGCGTATCGCTTGGAGATTATCGCGATATCCCCCACGGCCGCATCAAAGTTCTATAATAAACCATTCAAAATTCAGATTCTACATTATCTTACATGAAAGAGTAGGAAGAGAGTTTTACCTTTAGCCAGACTTGCTCAACCAAGGAATCATAGGTATCATCAAAAGGGATGAATTCATAGGGCAGATAATATGGCAGGAGTTTAACAGCTTCTCTGAAAACATCTATCGAAAACCCTGAAATATTGCATGTAGAAGAATTATATTCCACATCCACAAAGTTCTTGATCAGGGAACCATTAGGCACTCCAATTTTTAGAGGATTGTAGACAGTTGGGATGTCCCATCCTCTTGGAGCGTATGCAGGTCCTCCAGGCCAGAAAAAATGGCCAAAAACCTTCATAGATCCGTTCTTTGGGGCAGTTTCCTCAAAACCAACAGAAAAACCTTTCCCATCTGTCCAAAATCCAAGTTCCCGGTAACTTCTCCCTATGACATTGATCATCTGAAAAACACTCAGTGGTGCCAATCTTCTTTCATCAAAATGAACTTCACCACTTAATCCAGTGATACTAGAATTTGAAAGTTTTCCAAGAAGACGACGATGATCAATATGGCTCTTCTCCAAGGCTAAAGCCAATGTCCAGACAGCATCATAAGCTTCCAAAGCAGCACAGCCAGGCTCGTGATTCTTTTCCTTCGGGTAGTTCATCGCAAACTTGTCCCGAAATCTCCAGTAGAAGTCTTTATACTTTACCCCCTTCTCAACATAGTAGCTCTTCACTCCAAGAACTCCTTGCATTGATGAAATAGCAGAGAAATCCAGCGAGTGAACAAGCCTAGTTACACTGTCTGTAGTGATCCAGACGTATCCTTGCTCCATCATCTTCATTTTCTTAGCCTTGTCAAACAGCTGCACAGCCAAGGACAGGGAAACATGTACTATGAACACTCTGCACTGATCTGATTTCAGCTTTTCGAGCTCTTCAGACAAGAATGAAACATTTAACAGGGATGGCAGGGCTGTGAGATGACTAATCTGAGCTCCAACTTCTTGCAAAGCCTCATAGAGATGAGGGGTGATCCCATTGGCATTAGAATCTGTGTCTTCGTAAATAACGTTAACACGACGCCAGCCCCATGATTGTATAGCAGCAGCCACTGATTTCATCTGCAAGTTTCTGCTTGGAGAGGCCTGAATGAAAAATGGCCAACGGTTTGTGGACCACTTTGGAGAAGAATCAGCTAAAGAGAGGATAGGGATTCGGTTTTCATTTCCAACTTCAGCAATTCCTGATGTTTCTTCCCAAGTTCTTGGCCCAAGAATCGCTCTGACTTGCTTCTCCTGGATAAGATATGAAGCTGAAGATAGAAAAAAGAAGCAAAGGACTGTCATTCTACAAATGATGCATACAAAAAAAAAAAACACAGAAAGACTGTCCAAAAGAGACAGAATATGTACCCGAAAGCGCGGCCTGGATAGGATCTCCTTGGGAATCTTTGACTAGCAAATTCAGTTTCCTTTTTGTATGGCTGTAGTAGTCTTCAACAGCCATCTCCATAGCAATTGCATCTTCTAGCCCGATTCGAGTACCGTAATCAGCAATGGCACCAATGGCAGCCCCAGCATGGTATGTTTTCTTACTGTCCATGCCTCCATTCACAAATATAGCATGTCCTAAACTCAGTACCAAGATCAATGGCAAAAGATGAGAACCTTCCATTTTTAGGATGTGGCTATGTGATTCAGTGCTACTAAAGGGAAAGATTGATTTGCTTATTTATAAATTATTCTTGCATGCCTTGTTCTTCTATATCTATCACTTTCAGTCAACATTTTCTTGGTCATTTACATACATTTGAAAGTCAATGGGGTGGTCTTTTCCTATAAAGCCTTGCTAATGTTAAGAAAGTTCCAAGTAACTATTGAGTCATGAAAGATCAACAATGAATGTTTATGTTGGAAATTGGAGGCTTGGCTGATTCAGAAATGATGTGGACAAGGCAAGTTACATCAAAATCCCAGTCAACAAGGCAACAAAAATCCCAGAATCTTGACATGTGCTTGCCTCTTTAGGATATTCGTTGTCTTGTATCCGACCAAGTAATGTAAATAACAGTTTCTTGCTACCTAATTTCCTATAATAAACTAGAATAACTCAGTGAAACTTCCTAATTTCCACATTTGACTTCAGAAAACTTCCAACAAATTGTCTTTGTTGTTCTCTTCTGTTTTTGTTTGTTCCACATCACAGCGTTTTATGATGTAAAACACTAAAACCTATGCAGTAACAAAGATAAGTTGATAGCAAGGGAATCACTAATTGGTTCAAAAACACCACCTGTTGGATATGCTCTAATCACTAATTGGTTACAGAATATTATAAACTCTGCATACAAGGTAGTTTGCCTAGTATGCATCAAACCACCTAAAAATATGATTCTTCAATCTTCACTAAAAATGTGATTCAACCCCCCAAACTTTTTAAAGCAATCAACACCTCCTTGAGCACTTGACAAAGCAATCTTGAATGCAACCATTTGCAATGTATTTGAAGGCAGGAAAAACAACTTAAGATGGCAAAAGTTACAGGAAATCCATATCCAGAGCCCAAATAACACATGCTATCTGCAAGAATACCAACAAAAAGCCATTACCTCATTCAATTCCCGAAGACATATCAAGATAATGAGCCTTTCGAGCATAAAAGACTTCGTATCAAATTCATCAGAATCCCGGGCCTTGGAGCACAGCTCAACTCTTTGCATAAGCAAACCATGATCGAAAATCAACTTGAACATTTTAAATGAAACTCCTTTTGAGACTTGACGGCAGGCATTTGGGAACGCGAACGGGATTCTTCTTCCGGATGAGAAAAATTGGGAAGCTCGATTTCAGGGCTCACTGAATCCTGAGCGCCGGAGACTGTGAAGCCACCGGTCCGCCGCCTCCCGCGTGTCAACTCGATTACTAGCTTTTTGCATTTTACCTTGTGGGACTCGGTCATTTGTACGATTAAAACTTAAAAGCCACTTTTTAATTTAAAAGCCCCTAAACTTACCAAAATATAAACTTTTGGTCTCAAACAAACAAAGTTTTCTGTTCATGGCCCTTAAAATTTTGAGTGAGGTATCATGATCCAGGGTCGTTATAATAATGATAGTAGTGTATCTAAATTAATTTAAATTTCAAGAAATGATATTGGGCTCTTTTTAAAATTTTAATTTAATTTTACCGTGCATTCTATTTCCCGTAGCAATTTTAGACTCTAAATTAAGTTTTCAAATTCATAATAAATTTCCATTTACTATATACATCTTTTTTTTTTTTTGCTAAATTGTTTGAGCACTTATTCAGCAATTAGGCTTAAATATTCAACACTCTTTAGTTTTAGATTTTAGTTTTCAGATATTAGATTTTAGACTTCGGTATCATCAAACAAAGTCTCATATACAATTTTAAAAATTAAAAATAAACACATGTAATTGACTGGTCTAGTCTCATGTCTTTAAAAATAAGAGAAGGTCTTGGGTGAGCCCGTCCTACCATAAGGCGGAGCCACCGGTAGGCGTAGGGTGGCTCCAGCCTCCCCTAAAATTTCCCGGCGAAGGCCCAAGAACAATTAAGTCGGGAAGCTTGCCTGATTCCGCCTTCTCCAGAAAAAGCTCCGCCTCTGCGCGGCTGCCGCGTCGGAGAAGAAAGGCGCTGAAAGCCTTTTTTTCCCTAAATCGGACTTAAAACGACGTCGTTTTAGCTATAATTTAGGCAAAAAAAAATAAACCGCATAAATCCAAAATCCAGAAATTAGTCAAACACACGCAGTGGGCAAGTGGAGAACTGAATAATCCCAGATCCAAAATCCTTTTTGCCAGCCCCTGGAACCCCCAACCGCTCCGTCGCTGGCCGCCCCAACCGCTCCGCCGCCGGCCGCCCCAATTACCTGACCTGGGTATTGGACTATTGGGCATCCCCCACCGCCGCCCGCTCGTTTTCTGAATCAGCCGCTCGGCTCTTTCCCAAATCGCAAATCAGAGGTATTTTTTAATTCGTTTTTACCTGTTATTTTAGTTAAATATATATAATTTGGTTGTATACTTGTATTTAGATAAGTTCGTAAATGGTAATGAATTGATTTTTGGTTAGTTAATTACTTATCTTATATAAGTAATGTTGTTTTAGAGCATAAGAAATAGTTTTTTCAGTTCTTTATTTAACTTGTAAAAATACTATTTTATCATACTCGATTTATTGTATTAAGTTTGTGTTTAATTATTTATGAGTTGAATGGCAAAAAAAAATTCCTTACATAGTACTGTTCAGCTTACCCAAAATATCAGTGCTAGATCCGCCACTGGGTAGGACTAATGATAGATCATGTGTTTAATGGATTTGTTCATGTGTTTCACAGTTTTATTAGCTCATTTACACATGAACATAGAATATAGCAAATAAAGATGTGAAACACACGAACAAATCTATCAAACACATGAACACATCTTATAGCAAACAAAGTTGTGAAACAAACGAACAAAGTTATTAAACACATGAATTATCATTCGTCCTACCATAAGAATAAACTTATGGTAGGACGGTCTCACCCAAGACTTTGTATAAAAATAAACACATGTAATTGAAATTAAAAATAAAATTTGAGAAAACGGATATTATACAAAACCTGACAACTGTACGTAGTTCAAAAACCAAGAGGGATTCGGAAAACACGAGTGAATCCAAAACCATGACGGATTCAGAGAAAACCATTTTTCCGACTCGAGAAGGGATTTCCCCTCCAGTATCCATATATAGGGGGAAATGTCACAAACAGCAAACACCAGTCTAGAATACATTGATTGGGCAATTGTTGGAAGAAGAAGATGTCGACGGCGATAAGTTCACCATTTCATCAGCCTAGAAATCAGTTCCGGCAAAGGTTGATCAGGGAAGATAAAAGAACCGGCGACTTTAGGTCATTCTTCGGACCTTCAAAACCTGCATTTATCCCTCAAAGAGTCATCCGGCAAGAACCAAAACCAATTCCGGCCGAAGAAATTCCGGCTAAAAGGAAAGCAGAGCTCATAAGATACTCAAGGGACTACTCAATTTTGCTAGCCGATGATCCCATCGTTGCCACGGCTCCATTAGCCCAGCCGCCGGAAAATAAGCCGGTGCCGGCGGAGTTGAAACGGAGCGCTGCCGTGGAAAAGCCCAAGCCATTGGTTCGAGCTCGCAAAGAAGAAGAAGACGAGCCGGAGCCGCGGCCTAAGAAAAGGAAGAGATCTGGTGCTGATGATGAGTTGGATAAGGCAAGGATTATGATTCGGAAAATGTTTGGATATAATCCTGACAAGTACGGTGATGATGATTACGATGATCGGAACATGGTTGCCGGATTTAATGACATCCTCAAGGAAGAAAGCCGGAGCTCCAAATTCGGTCGGAAAATGGATGCACAAGAAGAAAAGAGGGAAAGGTTGAAGAAGACGAAGAAACCATCCAGAAAACCTTCTTTTTTTCCTTTGAGGAACAACATTTTTTAAACATATGTAAAATATTTGTATATATCTACCCCTCTTCGTAATTTCAGTGCAATATCAATTGTATGATCTTTTTTCTGAAAAATCATTCAATGTGAAAATTCTGTTATATTCATCATATATTGTTTGATAGAATGTGTTGCGGAGAATCTCAAAGAATGGGTATTCATTTTAAACACAGTTGAAACTATTTCTTGCTCGTTGATAGTAAATTAAAATCATGTTTTCAAAAAAAAAAAAAAAAAATCATAGAAAAAATGCATACACCCGGTATGTATTAGAACATGGAAAATGGATCTTAATTATATTCTGTTTGGCTTAGCAAACGCAATATTCCTGATTATAATTCAAATAAACAAGGGAAAAATGCTCCGTTCTTGCAAACATAACTTCCAGTTCATGTAAAGTATAAACCTAAATGTGTTGATAGGTCTAAATCAGGCATATGCATGTGTGAATAGATAAAAATGCTCTTTAAATTTGAACTGGATTACATATATCACCGGAATTCACTAGTCAGAAACTTATCAGAAGTATAATATATATATAGCTATAGGGTTATAACCTCGGTTATATTTGTAGTTAACCTAGAACTAGGGGTTATATGAGTAATTACTCAACTTCAAAAAACAAAGAAAGCTAATGTCATCAAAATCCCAGAATCTTGTAGTTTTTGCCTCTGGGGATCTTTCTTTTTCTTTTTTACAAAGTAATGTAACTAATAACTACTACTTAATTTCCTATAATAAACTAGACAATGCCAGTGAAACTTCCACAATCGACTTCGGAAAACATTCAACGAATTGTCTTTTTTATCTTCTGTCTTTGTTTGTTCCACGTCATAGGATACATAATAGTAATGTATCTTTTCCTCTTAGCAACTGGTCACGTTCGGGTATACACTGACTCACCTAGTCGTACATGACATGCAAAAACCGTAGGTGCGACTCTATACTGTCATCAGCGGGTTATGCATAACATATACGACTTGGTAAGGGTATATCATAAGGTGACCAGTTAGACTCGTTAAAGTGAAATTGAAATGCGGATCCTTGATTTACTCTACTCATCTTGTACTTAACCATCATTTCAACCTTTCCACGCACATATATCTCGGATCTTTTGCCCACTAGGACCCACCAGTTCATCATCAACCTCCACATCCTCACTTTCCTTCTACATCCACCGGCTCCGCCCGTAATCTGTATTTTTTCAGACTCAGAACTTCCTCAAGGTAGAAGTTCATCACCAAGACATCCTGGATAAGGCTTTGAATAGGATCTGCCTCAGCCTGACACCCTCCATGAACTGGAAATAAGCAATGATTGCATCAATGGCACTCGAGAAACGGGATAGCTCTGCAAAATTAAAAAATTAAAAAATCAATGATATGTGAGTGAAAATGATTGTAGAAAATAAAATCTGATTATTTGTGTAAGTCTCACCTTGATTAGTGTGCTGCAATAAGACATTCAGAGTATCCACTGCAATTTTTTGCAGAAATAATTAAGCATGAACATTCAAATAAGAACACCACTGCAGAGAGAAAAGGTGACAATGCTACTACTGAAATCAATTTATCATCATTCTCCAAAACTAATTTCTATAAACACCTCATAAATACAATATATATTATCGGCTCCAAGAAATACTTCTCTTGATCAAGGCCTTGTTTGTCTGGGCTTATTTTACGTTGAACTGAACTAAAATGAACTAAACTAAAATGTATGTAAATATATTTAACCAAACTGAAATAGATTTAAATATATTTGACTGAAACTGAACAATTTTGAAATTTGTCATATATCATTGTAATCTATAGTCTAAAAAATTTATTTTGCTCCATTAATCCTAAATTATAAACAAACATGAGTTATTCAGAAGCAGATAGTGTCATAAAAGTTAAATGGATTTCAAGAAAAAAATTATATGCAAAAGACTAGGTGGTTAATGAACAGTGTCTCATCATAAAATTGAAGACAGAGAACTACCTGCAAGTCACAAAAGCTTCCACACTCTGCAAGATATGCTCCACAATGTCAGATTCTCAGTCTCCACCAAAGCATTGGTTCCAGAATACCTTGCCATGCATTGGATCAATAAACACCCTGTTTTTCAGCTTACTGTTAGTAAGCTATATATATAAATTGTACGTTTTATACAAATTTATCCAAACAAATTCCAAAAGCTTTTTGTGTCTGCTGGAAAACTGAAACAGAGCATCAATGTCCAAATAAGAACACCACGATTAAGAGACAAGATCCAATGACAATATGGCTACATGTAAGAGACAAGATTTATCTTGTCAGTTTTGCACAAATAATACACAAATTAATCCAAAGATTATATGAGAATCTACAAATCTAGATAATCCATTAACGACAAGGGGTTATAAATTCTCACAATGTGTGATCCCATGGTCTAGGAGGTGTCATTACTACTTCCATCATCACCCACAGCCACGGATCTGGCTGAAGCATTCCGGATATCTCCAAACTCCTAAATCAAGAATCAGCAAAATGATCAATCAAACACGAGAATAAGACCGATCAAAAAACATAGATCCAACTATAAAAACTTCCATCAAACCTTGGAGGGTGGTTTTGGCCGATTACTAAATCCACGAGTTTTTCAAAATTGAAAAACACGAGGATCTTTTTCTTCCTTCGATTTGTGCGGATATCAGCCATTCGCCATTCGAAAGCCATGTCTACGATCCGATAAAAGAAGAAAAAATAGGAGAAGATGATCTAAAGAACTAAGATAGAGAGGCTTGAGATGTTTTTAGAAGTACTCTCCCACTTTTATAGCTCATGAAGCAGAAAAACCCTAAGCCAATTTCAAGATATAACCCCATATTTTTCTCAATTTACAAAACACACTAATCTTAAAGTAACAACACATATATATACTTTTTAATGTATATGTAGAACATAAAAAATTTCATTGTGTACAATGTGACTTTAAAATATGAATTTGATCTCTGCTATTTGACTTGCATACAAACCTTATTGAACTGAGTTATATAAAAGTGGCAATTCGACTTGAGTTTGTTGAATCATGTTTATTTTAATGTATAAATTTTGTCAACGTGTGATTCATAGACAATAAAAAAATATTGACTTGAGAGTGTGTATTATATATATTTCGTACAAAATCATTTTCTTTTCAGAATAAGAAGAAGATAGTATTTAGATTAACAATTGATCAACATGGCTAATTCAGATCATATAAAAATAAAATTCGGACCGGAATTATGATAAGTGATAAATATGTTCATACTTAATTAGTACAAAATAATCAGCGCTTTAGTTTCTTCTTCTTCCTCAACCTTGCCCTGATTTCTGCTTCTTCGTTCTTACGCTGCTCCTCCGCATCCGTTTTCCGGCCAATTTTGGCGCTCCTAATTTCCTCCTTCTGGATATCATGAAATCCGGCCACCATGCTCCGATCATCGCCATCATCATCGCGATACTTGTCAGGGTTATATCCAAACATTTTCCTAATCATATGCCTCGCCGCATCCACCTGATCATCGTCGTCATAATTGCGCCTCCTCGCCACCGCCGCCTTTTTCCTCGGCCGCGGCTCGTCGTCTTCTTCATCTTCTTCGCGAACTAATCGCTTCCGCTTCACGTCAGAAATCCGTTTCTTGGGCACTGCATTGCTGTTTTCCTTCTTCATCAGATGTGCCAAGGACGCAATCATGTTCTTCGAAAGAGATGATTTCCGGGCGACGATATTATTAGTCTGATCAGATGATAGAAAAGAGTAATCCGAGGCCTTGAAGTTTTTTACCACCTCCGGCTCCGGAGCCGCCTTCTTTCTAGCCTCGGCATTTTCCGGCGAGGTTGAGTTTTTTATCATCTCGGGTTTCTTTTTAGCGGGAGATTCTTCCGGCGTGTCTGGATTTGCAGAGTTGGAGGCCTTTTCCGGCGCCGTAGGAGCAACGGGATCGTCAGAGAGCAAGGCTGAGTAGTCCCTCGAGTTTTTTTTCACATCGGATTTCTTTTTCGCCGGAAATTTTCCCGGCGACCGATTTGGTTTCTGCGGGCTGGTGAATGTGGGCAAGGACCAGGTGCTGATTTCTTGAATGACTCTTTCAGGGATGTATTCAGGGTTAGGTCCGGCGAATTTGCCGAAACTGGTAAGCCGTTGCCGGAATTGCAGGTAATCATCTAACGCCGTCGACATCTTTCTTATCGATATTGTATTAATCCTTCTGCGGTATATATATAGGCAACTACGTTTTGCTTCCGAATTCATGCATGCATGTGGTTTTTCACTTCCGTCTTGGTTTTGGATAACTTTCCAATATCATGAAGGATTAGGAGACGTAATTTTCCTATAATTTGACTATGGGGCATGCATGTACGTATGTTTACGATATTTTTGACTAAGAACTTGACATTATCATATTTTTACGCCTGTTATAATCACATTATTTTTTATGAATTGAATTAAATTGAACTAACTAGGATAAAAATTTGTGTATTGACACAAATTATTAAAGTATTTCCTCTAGTTTTATTATATTGGTAGTGTTAGACCATCATTAACTTTAGTTATATATAATTAACTGAATCTAAAATTTAATATTAAAAAATTCATTTAAAAAGATTCCAAAACTATATATATTATTGATCATATAGTAATTCAAATTTATAGTCAAAAATTCAACAAATCAAAACTATGATGAATAGTAGAGTGACAATATAACAAACCAAGAAGTAATTAATGGAATTTTTTTTCACCCAAATATATATTAAATGTTAATTTTTGGACAACTTACAAAAAGTATAGGAGCATAAATTAAACTCAGAATCTAAAAAAAAAAATATGAATGGAAAAGAGTTCACAGTGAACTAACTCAGAGCAAGTCCAATAGATATCAATGATTGTTAGATTAGATTAGTGGGAAGGGTCAAGATCATGTGTAAAAATAAGTATGTGTATTGATCCCTTCCTACCCCTAAATTGTATATAATTTTGTTTTTATAATTCTATTAAATTTAAATTATATAATAAATATTATAATTATAATTATAATTCAAATTATGTAATTCATAATTCAAATAAAAAAAAGATAAAGATACGGGTTATCCAATATTGTTTCTACTCGATTAGTTGATACTTCACGAGAGTTTTACCTCTAATTACCGAACAAAAAAAATAATTAATCAAGATTAAATTACCATTACCGAATAATTAACCTCCCAAGCTCATGTTACGGATTCTTTTGGATACTGAAGATCGGATTTTAGGTTACCTTTCAGTAAATATTCGATAGATTATTTTAATTATATTAGGAAATAGAGTCAAAATAGAAACAAGTCGTTATGATTTAACCAGGAAAAGATTAATTAGTTGTTTTATTTGAAGACTCCTTGTGTAACAGTGTAAGAATATGTTGCAAGATACACAAAACTTCAAGAAACTTATTTTCTTCCAAGAAATATATTCAGATTTAAGATAAGGAATAATAAATATGAAAAGCAGAAAAGTTTTATGAGTCTGTTAAAAAATTGGTATGCCGAAAAGTTGGATGCTTTGAATTTATTTTTTTTACAAACTAAACATAATTATTCAGTGTATTATTGTCAATTTGTTCACTTTCAACACTGATGTTTTACATATTAAGTAAGATTGTTCAGTAAGACCAGTTGAACAGATCTCAATTGAGAATTTATCATTTTAAAATGCAAGAATTCTATTGTAAAATAATTAATCCATGTCATTTACAATTATAGAAATCACAAAACATGCATGGTACCAACTCATCACAACAAAATTATGCGCTACATTAACTATATCAAATATATAATCACGCATTATGCTTCACAACAATCATGCGACAATAACAAAAATATATAGACATGGAAATCATGTCATAAACATATAGTGATAGGGTTGTTTGGGTTTTTTTGGTTCCAAATGTTGTGTGGTTAGTGAAACTCTATAACAAACCGCAATTTGGAAGTGAGTACCATCAACTTTAATGCTTGGTAGATTTGGTTTAATTATATTAGTTCAAAATTTGTTGGATTGATCCAAATTTTAGGTCTATCACTCTATTCTTAATTTACTAACATAAATATATCCTTTGTGTTGGTTTATCTGCAACTTTTACTTTGAAGTACATCGCTTATTTTGAAACTGAAAGATATTTTTTAGGTCGACTCATAAGTAGAATATAGTCACAACTCACGACATCTTTTATAATAAGAACTTTTGAGACAGTTTTACTTATAAATACAGTTCCACTATCTAGAACGATTTTGTTTATTAGATTTCATAAATGCGTGAGATGATACTCCCTCCGTCCCGTATTAAACTTCACTATTTGACACTATTTGCTTTTAAACTTTGACCATATATTTGAATAGATATATTAATATTAATATTATTATATGTGACATCACTAGATTTTAATATGCCGATGATAAATGCAACTAAAGATATTTACGGTCAAACATCTGTATTGTCATGCGTGAAAAAAATTCCGTGAAGATTTTTTTTTTTGAAGTAAAATTTTCATTTTCATTAATTTGGGAAAAGAGTTACTCCCTCCGTACCAGCTATATGCGCACAGGAGACTTTTCACGGTCTTCTAGACACGTGTTTGACTGCTAATATCTTTAATTACGTATATTATCAAGATATAAAAGTTTGATAGTAATAAACTACATGTTATTAAGATTCTAACCATATTAAATACGATAATATTTTTATTTATTTATGCATTCAAAAATGCAGTCAAAATTTATCATAGTTGACTGAAAAAAGTCTCCTGTGCAGATCTAGCTGGTCCAGAAGGAGTACAAAATTTGGGATGGTATCCCATTGAGAAAGAGGTTCTCTAGAAAGTTTGGCATGTCTAGCTAAAGAGTGGGCTACCCCATTGAGGTGCCTTTTAGCCCATAATACAATAGGGTTTTGATTGCAATCAATAAGATTTACTATCTCCTCTATGAGTGATCCAAAATCTGATAAATCTGCACTTTTTCTTCGGATTGCATTTATGACGATTTGTGAGTCTCCCCGTATATTGTGGATAGGAATTCTTTTATTGAAAGATGCCCGTAACCCCATTAGAAGGGTCATTGCCTCGGCACATCTCACTTCATATATTCCAGGAATTCCATGAGACTCTCCGTACACCCATGCACCACATGGGTCAGTTATAAACCACCCTAAGCATGTCTTGTCATGAGATATAGCTGCATCAAAAGATAACGTATACCCCCATACAGGTTCAGGGATAGCCATATTCAAATGGGTCTGTACTGCAACACCCTGATATATTATTTGTAAATCCGCCAGCATCTTCGTTACATAAATGACACATTGTTGGGGATTAAGCTCATGGCTTTCTCCATGGAGTAGTTTGTTTCTGTGATGCCAGATTTGAGCTAAAAATGTTGCAATGGCCGCCATTTCGGATGGACCTATTTCCATGATCATGTCTTGAACCCATAGACTTGCGTTGGGCTGCTGGAGTCTGTAGATACATTCATGGAGGTTGGCCGCATACCAAATACTTTTGGCTAGAGGACAATGGAAAAACATGTGCTCTAGCGTTACATCATCCGCACTGCAGGATAGGCATGATATCTCTCCTTGTCTTTTCTTTAGTCGCAGATTTTCCGCCGAGGGTAGGTTGTTCTTGCAAATTCTCCAAATGAAGTGCTCTGTTTTTGGTTGTGTAGTCAGTTCCCAAAGCTTCTTCCAATGTGGTGAAGGGCCTGAACTTCCAGATGCCATATTGCCTGCATTGACAAAATTTGGACAATTAATACCAATGTTATATCCCGATTTCACCGTATATTTACCGTCTTTTGATGGATGCCATATCCATATATCTGGAGTGTTAGAGCCTCCTCCTCCTCTTGGGAGGGACATGATCAATGATGCTTCTTCGTCATTGAAAGTGCTCTTTATAAGCTCTTCATTCCATAGTGCACCATCGTCTAGCATGAGAGAGTCAACCAGAACATCATTCGAGAAGTGGTCATGGAGAGATAAAGGATTTTTATTCCCACTTCTTGGAAGCCACATTCCCGTTTTAATGGATGTTGTCGTTCCCGAACCAATTCTCTTACGGATTCCTTTTGATAATAGGTCCCGGCCTTCTAAGATTGATCTCCATGCGTATGAGGGATTCCAACCTAGCTTAGCCTCCATCATTGTGGTGTTGTGGAAATATCTTGCTTTCAAAACTCTTGCCACCATCGAGTCCGGATTTACCAATATTCTCCATGCCTGTTTTCCGAGCATGGATATATTAAAAGTTTTGAGATCCTTAAAGCCCAGGCCGCCCATGTTTTTCGGGAAACACATCTTGATCCATTTGACCCAGTGTATCTTCTTCTTTTTGTTCGTTGTGCCCCACCAATATCTACCGAATAGATTATGAATGTCATTGATAAGATTATCTGGAAGCATAAAGCACGACATAGTATAAGCTGACATGGCCTGAAGAACTGATTTTATTAGGACTTCTCTTCCACCCTTAATTCCGTGAAGATTAATGTGGGAGGGTGGGAAGTATTAGTTTATGTCGGTGACTAGTAAAAAGAGGTTGAGATTTTGAAGACAAAATCAAGTTGAAAAAGTAGGAGGCTGTTAGTTGTTTTTGTTTTGTGATAAGACTGAAATTGCCGACGACATGTGGATTATTGTCGTCCATATCCTACAAATCTTGAATGCATAAAACTCCAAATTACCGAATTCCGAAGGACTAATCTGAAATATGCGACACATACGAGCCGCGTGGGCCGCGTCAAAATAAAATAAAATAAAATATCCCTAACAAATGACCATTTGGCTTTTATTAATCAGCCGATCAACTGAAATACGTACAAAAGCGTACAGTATCATTTTGGGGATCGGGTTCCCCGGCGACAATTATGTTAAGGTCCCACAATTTCGGCCAAATAATAAATTCATCCGGGAATTTTCACTTGCGTGCGGATTTCATTTCGATTTGAACCAATATTTAATTTTAGGCGATAACTACATTTTCATGGAGATATATATATATATATATATATATATATATATATATATATATATATATAAAATATGATAACCTTGGATATAAACGGGATGGCCACGTCTTAAATGTGTGTCCATCCTTACACGTCTGCAGATGTATAAATTATCATATAAATTATCAAACTTTTGATTGATATTTCCATTTATTTATTTTTCTTCATCATATGGAAGAAAAATTTTAAATACAAACAGTATGCTGCAATTTTTCCTTATATAAAACGTGAAGTGGCAAAAGGGAAAGAAAAGTTTCCATATACTACTACTTTAAAAAAAACAAACTCGGTTGTATATATGCTTTTTAAGAAAGTCTTGTGTGAGATAAAATAAATGATTGAAAGTTGATATTTCATAAGTATATATTAATGTTTGTTGATAATTTGTTGGTGTTTGCAATGTAAATGTAGTTGATATTATCTATTTATTGTTGAATTTTATCTTCTTTTTATATGTTATTTTGATGTTGTTTTTGTTCATGTTGCTTTTGTATAAAAGGTGGTGATATTCATGAAATACAAATTCTTAACTATTTTAACTAGTCTCAAAAGTTCAATATGTAAAAGATCATTGAAAGTGGGAATATCAACACGAAACAACTAATAATCAGGTATAAAAGTGAGAAATTCAACAACAATACACTAATGATCATGCTTAATGTTGTACGAGACTTTGAAAGTGAGAAGATCATCACAGAACATGTAATGTTCATGCATAAAAGTGAGAAGATCATCAACATCATTACAAGTGATCATCCTTAATATGCAAAATATCATGCTTTGAAAGTAAGAACACATAACATAACATGTAAATTATGTATGAAAGTAAGAAGATTATCATTTTCCCCTGTTTCAATTAGTACCCGTCCTATTGGAGAGGCTGCTCTTCATGGAAAAAATAGCCAATTTTTAACTTGCCACATGAAATTTTATGTTATCAACTTATTTGAAAATATAAAAATATTTACATGGTGACATAGTTAAAATCATCATAATATATATTTCCAGGATACCAACTCTCTATAATTTGTTATGTATCAAAACTAATTTAGGTATATATGTTTTTGAGCAAATCTCCCATGTACCTCTGAGTTCTATTAATATGCCCTGAGTTCTTGTAAAGTGCTGATATGTCCCTGGACCGACAAACACTTTTTTTTTCTATAATTCTAGAGTGTTTTCTTGCCAGCCAAAATCAATTTGACAAAATTAACCATTGGCGAATTTTGTGATCATTTTTGTCTCAATTAACTCGTGTCGCGAGTGTTAAATTAGGTTTAAATTTAAAAATTTTGGGTATTATATTTTCAATTCTCTTGATGCCGCTCCAATGTTGCAGTTGTAAGCTTTCCTCTTTACAAATCAACATGTTTGATCGGCCAAAACTCAATCAAAATTACAAATTAAGGACATATCAGCACTTTCAAAGAATTGAGAGGCATATTAATACATACACAAAAACTCAGGGCAAATTATGTTTTTCTTTGGATAGCACCGTGATTCATAGCTTGGTCCCTCTTTTTCTTAGAGGGAAGAAGAAGATAATATAAAAATACAGCATCACTCATAATTTTGGTCACATAATCGGTTAGAAATTCAACCTGTCATCATAAATCTCCACCGATTGCGATACATTAAACCGTGGTACATGACCTGTGCGTGCATTTCCCTCCAGATTTAATGTTGCGCGATACATTAATGTTGCGCAATCTTGATGACTTTGTAACTTTTTCTTTTTAAATTGTTAATCAAATATTATTAACTATGAAATAAGGAGTTTATTATCGATTGGAAAAAATATGTAATATTTACTTCTATCCTTTCTATTTATTTTTTTAAAACTACAATACTAATTTAAAAGCAACTTTGAACATGAATATACCTTTAATAAAGTAAGGATATCCAATTCCGACTTTAGATTGTCTAACCCAACACAACAAAAGTCCATCCAGATCAATCCCTTCTCAAAGTCATTTATGAAGGCTTGCATCAGAGCTTGGTTTACTGACATAAACTCAACTTCGATAACACAAAAAAGGATTGGAAGATTAAGTAATCCTAATCTTCCGATTTCAGAACAACTAAAGCACTTGCCATCATTTTCAAATCAGGGAAATACACCATATGTTATGATCACCACCTTCGGTGATGGATCCTCCTCAATCCCTTGACTTGCAAAACTATCAACATGAAACGTTACAATTTCATTTTCTTATAGAGAGTCCAATTTCATATTTACATTGGAAAGAATATTTATATGAACACTCTAAACCATTACAGTAGTTTAGATATTCATCAGAACACTCTCAAGTAACAGTTTTAAAAATTTGTATGATTTCGCAGCCCCCCCCCCCCTTTCTGCAGAGCCCCCCTCACCAGCCCCCCCTAAAAATCCCTTTCTGCATCGACGGGGAGGCACCGGCCGGCGCCCTCGCCGGTCCGGTGGTGACCTCCCCACCCCACTAGTTGTACTGTAGTTTTTCCAAACCACTTTTCTCCGCCAATTACAGGCCTCGAGGTTTTAGTTTAGTCACCGGAGCCGCACACCACGAAGCCGGATCGCGCACATCGCCGGAGCCACACCAACAACGCCGGAGGAACATCGAGGCGATCCAGATCCATCCGCGACGAGGCGATTCAGATCTGTGACTAGATCCAGATCCGGAGCCGCCCGATCCCGGACGAAAGCCGCGCACGACGAAGGCCAGGATATCGCCGGAGGAGCCGACCGGACCACAGACGTGATCTGTTTTTTGACCGGTCCTTTGACCGGTCCGGTTCGGTCCGGTTCAGTCCTTAGACCGGTTCGACCGGAACGCCGGTTCAACAGGTTCGGCTAAACAGCACTCTCAGGTCTGGACCAGCAAGGAGGGAGGTGGTTTTTCAATTTAATTTTCAGTTTTAGGCTTTTTATTTCAACTGGGATAAGTGCTTTATTGTTGTGATTTTGCTAGATAATTAGACGAATGCTATCTGTCAAATTGAGTTTCCGACGGGTCCTTTTTAGTTCGGTAAACTTTATTATGACTTCTAATCTAGCTATTTAATGGGAGGAGAAATCCGAGTCAAAAGTAGTCTTTACTCACTTGTTGGCGACTCCGTTTTCACTAGATTAGTAGACCGTGTGGGCTGACTTGTCTGCTTATTGCGTGTTAGATAGCTTTCATGCGTGCTCAATACTGTCATATAGCTTTTCGGAAATTCTCTTTTACCGTGAGATGACCGGAAAGTGAGAGTTTTGAGCTGATAGAGTCTGAACTGACCGGGGTTTCTTTTACCGTGAGACTTACCGGAAGGTGACGATAATATCTTTGCGTAGTCTGATTTTCTGAATACTACTTGGGCATCCAACATGTGAGACCAGCACTTGTCGGATTGTTGGTAGTATTGATTCTTTGTATCCCTGTTTTCTTAGTTTCTAGTTGTAGTCTAGTGTAGTTTTAGATATGCTGTTACAGGCATTAGACACAGAGAAGTACTAAAATTGCTACATTGTTAGAAAACTTCTCTGGAGTCCTACTCGCCTCCACACGTGGAGTTACAGCAGCCTCCGAGCTACACCTTGCTTCCAGGCGAAAGCCTAGGAAATATCGCCTTCGGGCACCTGTATTTTATTTCTGTTTTGTTATTTACGGCATGGGGAAGCCAATATAATCCCTCCACCAACGGTGGTTTCAATTAAAATAAAATAAAATTTTGTATGATTTATATGGACATATCAATACTGTTCAAGAATTTAAGGGCATGTGAATAATACATAAAATAATTGCATTGCTCATGATTATATTATTTCTTTTTTCTTGAGAATCTGAGAATATAAATGAGGGGTGTAAAGCTTGCTAAAATATAAAATACACAATAATAAAATATTTGCAAGTGCCACCCCACCACTATGATTAATTAAGAAATGGCACCCATCTCTTCCTCTTCTTCCTTTCCCCATCATCCATCCCCGCAGTCCGCATCATTACATCGTCTACGCGTATCACACACTGATTTTACTTTATACACACACTCTAACACTATCCAATTCCACCATGTAAATACCCCCCAACCGAAATCTCAACCTGCAAGCAAACCGTTAATATCTCTCTTCAGCCATGGCGAGGACGAGGAAGTCCATCAGGCCACCTTCGCCGCCCTTCACTCTCTTCTTCGTTCTGATCCTCTTCTGCGGCGTCTCCTACGCCCGCCTCCTCAGCGACGGCTCGGATCCCGCCGTCGCCGCTAATGGCTCCGGCTTCATCCGCCTGTTTACGGCCGCGGCGGAGGAGACGTGCGAGCAGACTTACGGGTTCCTGCCGTGCACCACCACCGTGTTCGGGAATATGTTCCTGATTCTGGTGTATGGGTACCTTATGTACCTTGCCGCCACGTATCTCTCCAATGGCAGCGAGCTTTTGCTGGAGATTTTGGGCCCCGGCCTCATTGGTGGCCTCTGTCTTCCGATTCTCGGCGCGCTTCCTGACGCCATGCTCATTCTGGGTAATTCCTTGTGCTAATTTTGTATTGTTGTGTTTGGTTTTGTTGATAAAAGGTTTGATTTGTGTGGTCATTGGGATATTGATAGTTTGATCTTGACAGCAAGATGGTTTCTTTGTGGATTTGTTGAGGCCCCTTTTGTTTATTTTATGTTTGTGGAAATGCATCAGAATACGGTCAGAATGTTCCCTTAAATTGATTGGATATCTATAGTTTAGTGGATGACCAAGGAAAATCGATATTGGGTGGAGAATAAAATTGGGATAACATTTTTTACCTCCAATAAACACTGTGGACTATAAAACATTTGGGATAATATGGTTGAATATGAAATTGTTGGCTGCATTTCACTTAGAGGAGTCTGGAGTGTGATGCTTTCTGTGGTATTGCTTTGATTGGATAGTGGATACTTATTATGAAGCAATTTTGACTTTTTGAATGTGTGACAGTCTTTGATTTCTATTGGTACTAGATTTTGTTGCATAAAGGATTCTTAGAGCCTACAGACATGAAAGTTATAACAAAATTTCATGTATTTTGATGTTGTTTTGATTCTGTACTTACTGGATGAATTTTGTGTGCTAGTATCTGGGATTTCTGGAACTAAAGAAGTTGCGCAAAGCCAGGTCTCAGTTGGGATAGGTTTGCTGGCTGGCTCGACAGTCATGCTTCTCACAACTATCTGGGGTACCTGTATAGTTGTTGGAAAGTGTGACTTGGATAACCACATCGCTGTCGATAACCAGGATACTAAAGGATTTAGCTTAACTGGTGTGTCCCCTCTCCTTGGTTTGGCCTTCTGTGATTGTTTCCAGCAGTTTTTAGTTTGCTCATATTATATATTCTGTTTCTTTCAAATAGGCTCTGGTGTTAGTACTGACATCTGGACAAGCTATGCTGCGATCATCATGGCTGTTTCTGTTGTCCCGTATCTTATCGTTCAATTTCCTCTGATTATTCATACTCACAAAGGAGAACACTTGGCTGTATTGATTGCTCTAATTGTCTCCGTCTCACTTCTGATTTCCTACTGTCTGTATCAGGTACTTATTAACTTTCTCTTTTGTAGTTGGAGGAATTATATAGGGTTTAAACTAAGCAAAGTGAACTGTAGTATGCTGCCATCAATGGTGCAGTTTAGTTAAGACTTGCTTCTCATGGCTAACCTAGCTTTTCAAATCCTTAATTTTAGTAAACTCCCCTTACCTTGTCGAAACTGTATATTTCTGAATGGCATGGCCGAACTTTATTGATGTAATGTTTTGAAAATCTTGGGGTATGTGAGGCTGCATTAATATATTTTGTTTTGCGGAGCTACATCATTGTGCACTTGTCATATTGGCATAGGCATTATTTGTCTAAGGCCATTGCTTGCTATTGATTTTTTTTCAGGTGTTTCAACCTTGGATACAAAGGAGAAAGATTGCTTTTGCAAAGCATAAACATGTGATCTCAGGAATTCTGAAGCAATTGAAAATGCGTGCTTTGGGGAAGCTTTGCAAGGATGATGGAACAATTGACGAAGACGTGTTACTAAAGTATGTCAACTCTCTGCTGTGGGCGACCTAATGTTCTTTTAGTCATATCCATAAATTAAAGTTAAAATGAAACACTTGCAAACTTCTCCTCTTCCGTGACTGAATAAGTAATAGTTATGAATTGCCTATGTTTATTTTGAGGTATAATAAAATGTGTATTCTTTTTAACAGGCTTTTCAATGCAATAGATGAAAATGGTGACGGAAGCCTCTCGCATTCTGAATTAAGGGCGCTGGTAATAGGAATTCGCTTCGATGAGATAAACTTGGAGCAGAATGATGCTCTTGAAAAAGTTATGAAGGATTTCGATACCTCTGAAGATTCTCAGCTTAGTTTCCTGGAATTCGTTAGTGGTGTCGAGAGATGGCTCAATGAAGCCAGAGGAGGAGCCAGACCAACTGGTCAGGCTGGTCCAGGCACAATAAAGTACATTGATGACTTCCACGAGGTATGCATGTACAAAATGCTTATATTTCAACAATGCTGCCTCTTAAATTCTTATAGAAACATAAACCTGCGAAATTCACCTTTGTAGCAAACAAGGAGGGATCATTACTTTCTTGGGGAGCAGGAGCAAAGTGATGAAGTTGTTGAGGGTACTGAGAATTCTCGAACGACCTCTATCAAGGCCGTATTGTTGCTGCTACTCGGTACTGTTATTGCCGCAGCTTTTGCCGATCCATTGGTTGATGCAGTTGATAATTTCTCAACTGCCACTAGCATTCCCTCCTTTTTCATCTCCTTCATAGCATTGCCTCTTGCAACCAACTCTGCTGAAGCAGTATCAGCAATCATATTTGCCAGTAGGAAGAAGCTTAGATCTGCTTCTTTGACATTTTCAGAGGTACCTATTTCTCCTAGAACTCCAAATTGTCAAATTCATTGCACATTCTAATATTTTTTATTTGCTCTGCAGCTATACGGAGCTGTTACAATGAACAACTTGCTGTGCCTGTCGGTTTTCTTGGCGCTTGTGTACATTAGAGGACTGACATGGGACTTCTCATCAGAAGTGCTTGTGATCTTGATTGTTTGCGTTGTCATGGGCATTTTTGGCTGTCTGCGTACCACATTCCCACTTTGGACATCTCTGATAGCTTTTTTCCTCTACCCCTTCTCCCTGGCACTGGTGTATGTCCTTGACTATGTTTTCGGCTGGTCATAGAATCCTTTTTTTTTTAGCTTTTATCTATTCACAGCACTTCTGTGGTGAAATACATGCCCTGTTAATCTTCTGAAAACAGCAACACTGATTGTGTAAACGTTGAGAAGTTAAGGTTGTTATAACGCCTGGCCAGATTTTGGCCATCGGTTAATCTTTCTGCTGTGTTTTGGTTTCTTTTTAAGGTTTGACTTGTTAGTATTTGGTTTCTTCTTACGTACAGTACATTGTAAATGTAACCTCAGTTTTATTGAAAGTGTTATTTAAATCTTGAGTTTCTTTTCTCAACGGCCAGTTTGGTCCTCGACTCATCGGAAATGGTAGTATAACATTATGGCCCATTTAGAATACCGCAATATCGGAAATGGTAGTATAAGTATCAGTTGTTTTAGGGGATTTAGAATCTCCGGTTAGAATTCAGGGGTTTAATACCGATCAGACAAAACTGTGTGTGATTAGTTTATCCTTAAATCCTTAGTTTATTAAAGATTTTAACATCAAACAATATCATTTGAGCATGTTTCAATCTGCTGGAGACTTGAATAAAGAACACCAGGACACGGTTTGAGGTTTGAACATGAAATTATGATTGGTGGTACCATAATACAATGATAGAATTTCGTGGAGAAAAGAATGTACCATAAGAAGCAAACTCAATGTAGGAACAAAACTCAAAACAAGCACACCACAAGCTTTATGTGAACAGCTATGAAATTTCCCACTGCACAATCTCTACATCAAAAGCACACCCGAAAACTGATCATAGAATACGCTCAAGCCTTTAGAGTTTCAGGCTCAGATCAACTTTTTCTGCAACCTCACCACGGCGAATGTAGGTGGAGTTTGTGACTTGCCCAATCTCCTTCTTGGCAGCCGGGAAAAAGCTGAAAAAGGCCGGTTCTTGCCCTCCCGGGAATTTATCAACTTCACTGGAAAACTGCAACAGACAAAACCACCACAGGTCAAGTCAAAACACGGAAAATTTAACATGATGAGCGAAACGAACACAAAATAAATCCTTACATGAGGTGCTTGAAATCCAAACTCAGGAACAGAATCAGTCGAAGAAAACTTTGAGCTCAGATGTGGGGATGCAGGAGGGGCTAAGGTCAGAAAATCACCATTCAGCATTCCATTTTTCTCAGTATGGTTTGGAACCTTATGGTTTGTTTCAGATATGGTGCTTGACCTAGAATGACCTTCTCTGTAATGAATGACATCAAGAACTGTCAGAAAAAACGACGCTAGTGCGTGTCTGTGTGTTAAAAAGGGAGAAGTAGAAAGAGGTAGAAACCTGATAGCGGAAAAGGCAGGAGGATCGTTGTTGATGGTGCAACTGTTGCTGCAAGAAGCTGGTTCATCCAATCTTGCCACCGAAGAAGAACCAACACAGCAAGGCGAAAACTTGAAGTGAAATGAAGGGGCTGGTGGAGTTTCCACAGCAAAAGGGTATGGTCTCTTCATTCCAACCATCTACACACACACAAATATAGTCACTAAAACATGTCATAATTAACATACATTCAAGTATCAAGAAACATGACTCTTGTGATGAAATAGTATTGGAGACAGAGTATTTAAGTGGGACATAATTAACACATACTTTAAAGATTCAAGAAACACGACTCCTCAAGTGAAACATTATTACATATTCAAGATTTAAGAAACACGACTCTTCAAGTGAAATGGAGGGCAAACACGACTATTCAAGTGTGACATGATTAACATTTTAACATATATTTAGTATTCAAGAAACGCGCTATTCAAGTGGGACATGACTAACATATATTCAAGATTCAAGAAACACGACTCTTCAAGTGAAATAGTACTACAAACACGACTTTTCAAGTGGGACAAAGGGAGTATACACTACACTAAAACAACTAATTAAAAACAAGAAGTATTTTAATACTACCTTCTCTTCATCTGGCCACAAAGGAGTGTAATTTGGAGCACATAAATTTTGGTTTGAAGGGGGCTCCATCTGGAAATTCATGAGAGATGATGATGATGAAACATTCACCTGCAATTCCAACAAGATCATTGCTTTAATTTAAAACATCACACCACAAAAACCAACAAAAAGAACAAAAAAAAAGACCATAAAATTTCCATCTTTCTCACCATAGATGAAGAACAGGGCTGCTGCTGGGATCTCTGCAACTCATTAGGGAGAGGCAGAAATGACAAATTCATGCCATTACTAGGCTGCCTAAACCCAAATCCATTGAATTGCTTAAGTGGATTTGAGTTCAAGAAATCAAGATTTGGGATTGAAGGGAGATCAATTGGAGGGGCAGAATTGGGTGAAGAACTCATAACAGAACTAGGCCTCAAAAAACAAGAAGATGATGAATTATTATTACTACTAGGCGAAATGGTGATTTGATGATTTGAAGAAACTGAAAGATGATGAGCCCCTTTTTTGTGCTGTTCCTCCATCCTAATCTTCTCGAGCTGGGCAACACCCAGCCCTCTCTGGGGCACTTTCTTCTGTTTCATCTTTTTCTGAGATCTGCTGCTACAAACTCCGGCGGCGGCGCCGCCGCCGGAACCACCGCCGCTGCTACTATTACTGTGCTTCTGCTCTTCTTGATGAGCCATCTTCATCGTCTTGCTGATCGCCACCAGCCATCAACAATCAATGGCATTAGTAGTGCAATGGAATCCCACAGAAAAGGACACCAATTTACACACAAAATCTTGCAAATCCAATCATTCAAGAAAGAGCACAAATGGAAAATCTATGTAAAGATGGGCAAATTAAACTTATGGTAACAAAAGAGATTATTATTTTCTTGCAATTCTCCACATTAAATTAAAAAAGATTTTGTGTATATATAGTGAGAGAAAATAGAGAGAGAATCTGAGAGCATCGGATTTTTCTCACTCGCAGTTGGTAGTGTCTGAGAGCCAGATCGGATCATATTTATAAACATGAAACACAAAACATAAAAACAGGATTTTTATTTTTATTTTCAAAATTCAAACATTTTAATACTACCAAATCTATTGGGAACTACACATTCGTCGGCCAAATCCACGGTCCACTCCTTTTTTTGTTCCTAGACCTACTCTCAAGAACTTTCACAATTCTTCCTTCTTGAATTTTACTCTGATTTGAAATATCACTCTGTTTTTTATTCTTTTTACTGAAAATTCCATTTTCCGTACAATTCTCTCTCACACACTCACACACTGAAATATAACTCTTTCACGTTTTTACAACTAATATTTTTCCGACGTACGATATGAACAGCGGGTCCGTTTGCATGGACCACGTACCAAAACCATGCATGCAGATCAAATCCAAGAAGAAAGCCCCTTTTCATTTTCCCAATCCTATTTATTGTCTTATGATCATGTTTCGGGATTGTACAAAATCAAAATCATAGCAAATTTTTACAGCATTTATTTAATTATTGTTAGATCTGGATTGGGATTATAATAATTGTGTTTAAAATGATGAAAATCTTGTGGATTTTGATATGCTAAGAGTAAATCAACAGCTGCCATTGACATGTTTGTGTGGGAATTAAAGAGAAAATTGGACAAAGATGGATTCTTGGGATGTTCTAGATTTCATTATTCATTACACAATATTTACTTTTCCCACATAATTTTTTTGGATACGGTAATTATACGAGAAATAAACGTACTAGATTTATAAGCTATGTGATTTTCGAATTTATGTTGGTAAACGTGGGTATGATTGATCAAATAATCGTTGTAACCTTCTAGGTGATTGAATACAGGAATCACGGGAAAGATATCTAACTCCCCATTAAGAAAATTAATCTTGCATTTAGCCTTTAATATTATTGGTTTTAAATCAAGAAAGAGTAATATCTTTTATTTGATATGCAATCTATAGCACATGTGTAACCCTTCTTGCCTTATATAAAACTAGCTCAGATCGGATCAATTCAGTTCAGTTTATGTTTAATCAGATTACTTATTTAAGTTCAGTTCAATTTAGTTTAGTTTAATATATAAGTGATTTGAAAAAAAAATAGGAAGATTAGTCATTGAAGTTACATAAATAAAATGTTAAGAAAACATGGTAAATGTCCTTATCATTGGTTCAATTTTTGTTGAAACAAGAAAATGGGGGTGAGCAACAACCAAGGATGGGTTTAGATATTCAAACAAACCACTTTAGTGGTCAAGGTAACTAAAAATTAACACCATCATCAAAAATATGCATTAACTTGTGTACAAATATGTACCATATGAACATGGCTTTCAAAATGGTCCCTCCTTATTCTCAACAAACTACCTTCAACATTTTAAGTAAGGATTTGTCCTCATGGGGGCTCCATGATCATCATCATCAAGGGAATCCCATATTACATGACATGAGCAACTCTCTTTGTATTTTTTGCATCCAAGATTTTGTTACATGTACACAAGATATAGTTTGCCATGGTCCTATGGCAGAACATCTACCCCAAGATTCTCTATCTTCTCTTTTTGTAAGAATTACATATATTTTCCTTGAGTTTTGATAAATCACTAGAAGCCCCCTATGCTTAATTAGAAACATTTCAATCAAACCCCTTTGACTATCATGCATGGGTGAATTTACATTGGTATCTACCTGAAATTATGTACTAAACCCTTGTTTGTTAGAGCTTATTTCTTGGTGAAATGAACTGAACTGAAGTAAAAATTAAACTGAATTAACATATATTTAATCGAATTACATTTTCATCAAATTGAATTGAACTGAACTGATCTACAGAGAATTTTAAACACAACATACAGTATAATAGTTTTAGAGTTTCATCTTGAAGAAACCCTCATCCATTTTGCAGTTCATGAAATTAGTAATCTTGTGTTATTTTCAATTTAACTACATTTCAATTTAGTTATGACTTAAGATAAACTCAATTCATTTTAATATAAAATTTAGGTTAATTTAGTTATATATTATATAGCTAATTAATTATCTATGTTTTTTTAGTAAAAACTAATGAATTTAATTTTCTTACAATGTAAATTAAAACCTGGCAGTTACGTTCATCTATACCCAATTTACCACACATTTCCACCACATCTTCTTGAGATTTTTGGCTTGAATGATGTATATTTTCACATGGGAGCCTTTAACTTGGTTAGGAATGGATCCATATATAAAACATTCAAGTACAAAATCACTTGGATTTGATTTGATTCCAAATCTAAATAATGATGCAAGGAAAGATCACCACACATTTATTTTATTGGTGTGATGCGTGCATGACCTAAAATGGGAAATTGATCTTCCATCAAAAGGAAAATATAAAAAAGGAGTTTTAAATATATTTGCTGATGGAAATGGCACACAAAGAATAAAAAATTACATTTGTCACAAACTGTTTTCCCTAATTGGTTACTTGGGAGCATATAATGACATTTGGCTCATGTCATCAACAAATTTTGAACCTTTCAAAATGAAATTAGATGTTTATGCAAACTTCAAAACCTCTCCCTTATTGTCCCTCCTAACATGGAAATCATAATAAATGACAAATCTTGGTATGTTTTTCTGTTTTACTTAGACATCTTGATGTGATGGTTTTCCTATAGTATCAAATTTTGGATGCTAGTACCCAATGTTTATTGGATTAATGAAAGTCTATGTACAATTTTGTTTTCGAGTAAGATCAGATCATGTAATTGTAAATCTTTGTAGTGGATTGATCAAAATTTATGATTAAAATGCATATTACAAACTGAAAAATTCAACATTTGTTTTTGTGAAGTTTGAGTTTTAAGTTGAAGAATTGTTTTAAACCATTTTCAGGAGGATAAAAGGGAGCAAATTATGTATTTTCCAAAATTTAAATAAAATTTAAAAACCAAGTGAAAAGTTAGCATCCAAATGGTCCTGTAGCTCAGTTGGTTAGAGCGTTGGTCTTATGAGCCGAAGGTCGCGGGTTCGAGCCCCGCCAGGACCACTTTTTAAATTTAATTCCTATAACTTAAACCATTTACCACTTTTAAATTTAATTCCTATAACTTAAACCATTTACCACTTTTTTAATTTCATTCATTTAACCATTTCTGTGATGACCAAATAAACCAGTCCTTCCTTTGGACCTGAGCCCATATAAACTTTTAAACAAAACTCTCTCCTTAATTGGGCCTGATGAAATTGAACTCTTACACTTAATAATTTATGCCTATGGTTATGGGCCAAACTTCCAACCGACCTAGGATCAATTAATTATCTACCTAGAGACCGTCTTATAATAAGACGTGACATAAATTAAAAGCTATGTCAGTGAAATCATTTCACCAAAAAATTGTTTGTTACGAATTGTTTATGTAATCTATTTTATACAACAATTTAGGGGTCGTTTCGTTTGCATTTTAAAAAATGGAAATGACATATCGAAATTAATCATTTTTATTGTTGTTTCGTTTCATTTAGAGGTAATGACAATGGTTTGAATAATGGTGTCGGGGCCAAAAGTATGATAGGTGTTGTCGCATGCGGTCATAGTAATGGTTGGTGATGGTCAGAGTGGTGGTGGTTATATTCGATGGGTGTTGGAGTAGTAGTGGGATGATTGGAGTTGTGGCGCATGGTGTGATAAGGGCAGGTAGAGTTGTTGTAGTTATGATCGGTGTCTATTGGAGAAGTGGATGGAGTGGTCGTGGTGATGATCACTAGTGACTGGAGTAGTGGTAATGACTAATGATGATCGCAAAAGTGTGTGAATACTCTTAATTCAAGGTTATGTGCCAGTTAGCTCGAGTTCTCCAAAGTGCGATGATGAACATTTATTATGCTTTTGGTGGTTTTAGGTTATTGAACTCTGAAAAGAAGAAAACAATTTGTGTACATTCGAAAAATCTTTGTTATACACCCATATAACGTCTAGTTCCCGAAAAGTGCTCGTATAACCATGGTTTATTATTCATGTGTATTTTTCTATTTTTGACACATCAGTCTCATTTTGATTCGTTAAATTGTTAATACTCCTTCCGTCCCAACCAAAACTTCTTAGTTGACTTCGGCTCGGATTTTAAGAAAAATGCATTGTATATCTTATAAGTGGAGTTTTAAGGGGTGTAAATGGAATATCACTTAATGTTATAGTTGTTTGTAAGAATTCATTAAGGGTATATTTGTCTTTTTATAGTTGTTTTTTTTGCCAAAAGGGGAAAGAATGAAAGTAAGAAATTTTGGTTGGGACGGAGGGAGTATATGTTAATTATAAAATAATAAACCTTCCTAATATTCCACTATTCCGCTCCACCATCACTTCCTGCCACCGATGCAAAATTTCATCACAATCTCTACACAATCCTCAACTACTAAAGGTTAATGAATAAGAATATGGATTGTTTGGATCCAAAGAGATTTGATTCAATTAACAGCGATGTCGGCATAATAAAAAGGCCAACATAATGCGACAATGGTGAACAAACGTGGTGACAGACAGACTGCTAAGTGGATCTGATCACCAATTACACCATCAAATCTATCATCGGAGAAGTTTCATGATTTCCATGTCACATTTGTTGTCGAAAACCTCGTATAATTTCTTAGTTTGTGGCTATGAAATTTCTCATTCATATGTGTCCTTAATTTCTACCATCGTGCTAATGAATTATTTGTCGTATAATGAATTGTTCATGCTACCACTACTCATATGGTATCCTCTTCAACATTGGAGTGAGATTTTCGAAGAAGTGAGGCCTAATACATGAGGGTGTTGTAGGAATTCACATCCAATACCGTTCAATGTCAATTTAGGTTATTAGTGCACTTTCTAAGAACAATTAGAGTTATATTAGTACGTAACCAAGAACTCAGGTTTATTAGAGCACATAACCAAGAAGTAAATAAATCAAAGAAGGGCATTTTTATCTTTATAGATGTCGCGGTCGGCGGAATCCATAAGTCTATGGTGGTCAAACAGGCTAGGTTATGATTTTATAAAATGTTCTCAATTGATATTTAAAATAACACTTTCAAAAAATGTGGTTTTATATGGATACATAAACAAAACTCAAAGTTATCTATGCATTTTACCCAACAACTTTCATTACCTCTATAATGTATTTTTTAAAGTTTAATTTATCACCTTCGTCAGTCGTCACATTGACATAGATTAAAACTCAGTACTAGAAAACAAAAGAATTAATTACCCCAATGGTCCCATAAAAAGCCACTTTGTTTTCATTTGGTCCCATAAAAATATTTCGTTTCTATTTGGTCCTACAAAAATATTTTTCGTCTCTATTTAGTCCTGAACTCAAAATCCGTCAAATAGGAAACATGTAACGTTAAAGATCAGGGGCAATTTCGACATTTTATCTTAAAGTCAACGGTGACTTTGATTAAAAATAGATCAAAAACCTGTCCTTATCTAGAGGAGTTTTGGAGAAGTCGATGGGTCAACAAACTTAAATACAAACCGATTGAGAAACAATGAGCTATGACAAACTGAACTGAAAAATGCCGGCGGCACAGTGTCAAACCCCCATATCTGTTCAGGAGGTAATTTGGATAAGAAGTTGGTAGTTTTAGTCGAACTCGAGTGGAGTCCATACCGTTGAAAACGGCAAACTCTAGGTCCGAAGTGAATTGGGGGTTTTGACTATAAGATAAAATATCTAAATTGCCCCTCATCTTTAAAGATACATGTTTCCTATTTGACGGATTCTGAGTTCAGGACTAAATAGAGACGAAGAACATTTTTGCAGGACCAAATAGAAACGAAATATTTTCATGGGACCAAATGAAAACAAAGTGACTTTTTATGGGACCATTCAGGTAATTAATTCAAAACAAAAACTTCAAAATTGCTATTGCATGACCATTTTTAGGTTAAGTACCACAATGATAGATTACAAAATCCGTTCTAGTCCCGTAGCTCAGTTGGTTAGAGCGCTGGTCTTATGAGCCGGAGGTCGCGAGTTCGAGCCTCGCCGGGACTATTTTTAAAAATAAAATTGATAACCTTTTTTGATAATAAAACATGAACTTATTGGTATATGATTTAAAAAATTGCAGGTGATGGAACTTCACAATTGATAACCTTTTTTGATAATAAAACATGAACTTATTGGTATATGATTTAAAAAATTGCAGGTGATGGAACTTCACAACAGCTATCCTGCATGCCAAACTGAGAAGCATGTACCACCATCTTATAGCCTGCTTTTGTTACTCATTGTTGACATTTGAACAGGCTGAAGGTCATGCAACACTTTCATTTCTTGGTGTCTTGGCAATTTTGAGTTAGAAATCCACATGTTTTTCTCCATGATTAGCCCTTTTATAGCCTCTGCCAAAAACCGGTAACTGAGCATTTTCATCAATCAAGGAGTAGGCATAGATGGGTGGATCATGCAATTGGCTCAAGACAATCATCACCTCCAAGGGACTCAAGAATGAACATGTGTCCAAACACACAAAGGTAACCTAATTTTGCTTTGAAAATGATTGGAAATGTTTGGATCAATTTGGTTTAAAAGACTACCCTGAAACAGCTTCTGTCATCAAGAAAAGATGACTCTGATGGAGTTGAAAGCAAGAAGACAGGCAGACCGGGACAGAAATTGACTCGGGATGTTGCTGCTCTAAGAATTCAGTCAGCCTTCCGGCGATACATGGTAAGTGTTACTGTTATATCAATGATGGCTCTTGTCTTTCGATTTTTAAGGTTTGTTAGGTTTGATGGTTGAAGGCGAGGAGAGTACTCAGACGATTAAGAGCAATTGGAAGGTGTCGGGGAACTGTCCCGGCTCTAATCAGTGGCAGTGATGAAAATCAAACGTTTTCCACTCTGAAACACGTCCATTTCTGGACCAAAATGCAAGCTGAGATCAAAGCTCGTCGGCTTTGGATGGTCAGTGAAGGCAGGTCCCAGCAGAGAAAGCAGGAGAACAAGTTGAAACTTGAGGCTAAGCTTCAAGAACTAGAGGTAACTAATGAGTAATGAATCAGAATCCTCAAATCCTCTGCTTAACCTTTTCATCGTTCTGAAAATGCAATCGGTTCTTGTACTCCTCGTGTAGGTGGACTGGTGTGGAGGATCTGAAACCATGGAAGAAATTCTCCAACGGATTCAACAGAAAGAAGTGGCAATGGTTAAAAGGGAGCGTGCTATGGCGTACGCCTTTTCTCATCAGGCATGCATACATTCCCTTGATCAGTTTCTACAATCATCAATTAAAGCAATTCGAAACATGCACATAATCATGTTAACTTCATTGTTATTTTTCAGTGGAGGGCGAATTCTAGCCCTTACTTTGGGCAAGCATACTATGATCTAGGAAAAGACAGCTGGGGATGGAGCTGGAGAGAGCGCTGGATTGCAGTTAGGCCATGGGAGAGCCGAGTTCAGGCCACAAACACGACCAATTCAAAGAAAGCACATTCCAAACAAGAAAAGGCTGGGAAAACATCTAACAATCATAGCTCGATGAGGATCATCGTCACTGTCAAGCCTTCTCTACCGAGAAAACTCTCAGATCATGGACCCGAGAAACAAGCCAGTCAAGAAATCTAGCTACAATCCACCTATGGTTTTCATTAAATTATTAAACCTAATCTTATATTATTTATCATTGTTCGTTCCGTCATATTACTTCAGTCCCAGAATCAGAGTCGACTCTAATTCTAGGACCGGAGGGAGTACTAGCACACAAAGAAGCTCCCTTTATTCATATTATTACAGTATCCAGGTTCCATTCCAAGTATGAGCAAAAATCCAACATCTCACTCAAATGTAAGGCCCTTTTTAGGTTAATCAGCTATGGATCAATAAATGTACTACTGAAAATCCAGGGTATACATAATGATGACAACACAGGGTGATGAATAGTAGTGATCAACCATTAAGAAGTACCAACAACCCTAAGCAATTGTCACTGTCTTAATAGCAGCCAAGTGTAAAGGAAAATGAAATTCCAGCAAGATTTCAAGATTTTTATGGGGCACAGAGATTTTGCAGGCTAGGGGACCATATATATTATGAACAAGGCCAAACACTACATTTTGGTTTCTTTCCATAATTGAGTTTCCTCATTCACCTACAAACAATAATTCATTTCTTTCCTCAATCCCTCATCAACCTAAAATTCCATTTAATAACATGTTAATTCCTCAATAAGTACCTTAATGGGGTCCTACAAACCTCAATTTACCATAGATTCTTCTGAAATCTCAACCTTAATGGTCCTACAAGCCTCAAGAATTCAAACCATCTAGATTTAGGTCAATTCAACTATTCAAGTAGAGAAATTCAGGGAATTACCAACTAGATTTGAACCAAATGATAAAAGGGGGCAAATATGGTCAGATTCCATCATTGATGACAAGAAAAGCTGTTAAAAGATGAAATTTTGAACACAACTTTACTGCAAACTGAGTCATTCATTCAACTCCTACTAATAACTACAACTGTACACAGAAAATGACTTGTCTCGAAATGCCCCCAAAATTTGAAACACTGATAGAGATTTAAACATCAGTCATTCTTTCAATTCCTTTTGTGGGTTAAGGAAGTTGTTGGGAGCATAAGACATTCATTAACAGATCAATTGCATAGAAAATAACTATTTCATCTGCATAATGATTTGACCAATTTCATCACATCGATTCGATTCAGACCGATTCTAGGCATGACATGATAGAACATAATTATCACACAGTAGTTCATAACTTCATAAAACAGTAATCAAGCAAATGGTGATAACAGATTCGACTACTACATGAAGCAAATCACAAACAAAACAGTTTAATAGTCTTGAGTCTAAGATGGCTCACTTAAACACGAAACTAAAGCTGGAATTGAAATAACATAAGACAATCAAACCGGGATCGAAAAACCTGAAACTACATTCAGAATTCTTCATCTTCCCGGGATAGGTAAACCGGCACTGAATCAAGCTCGCTGAAATCTCAATCCTTCTCACTATGCTGCGTCATACTTTAAGGCTCTTGAAACAATGGAACAGGAAGCTTCAAGATCCTGTAAAATGAGGTTCAATGTCACAGTATCCCATTGGAAGATAAATTTCAAAGAATGTCTAAACAGTAAACTATGAAATGCAAGAAGATCAGAAAGTAAAATCAAACAAATGGTGAATCAAGAAAATCACCTGTGGAGCAAGAAAGGGAGAGACTTTCAGCTAGGTAGAGAGCTACATCAATGGCGGGAATCGGAGGAAGCAGAAGATGGCTTGTCGGAAATGCCATCATGCTCCTCCTCTTCACCTTGAATTCGTGCCGGAACTCGAAACCCTTGGAATCCACCCACTCCAGAAGCAAAGCCGAAGCTGGACAGTGAAGATGGATAAACAGGCAGAAACGCCGCCTGATGGTGGTGCTGCTGCTGCTGCTGCTGCAAAGGGTGTTCCGTGGTGGCAATGGAAGCCGATGAAGGATCCATCCAAGCACGAATCGAAGGTGTGGAACTGGACTGAAGGGGTCCCCTCTGTGAGTAAAGCTGGTTGTGGCCAAACAGCTGCTGCAAGAAAGGCTGAGGCGTCGCCGCCGTGGCCGCCTGCACATTGAACAAGTATCCGCCGCTGCCTCCTGCCGTCGTATCTCCGCCGCCTGAGCTCCATACTCCCATTCTCTGCTGCTGCTGCTGCTCCGGCCATGCATCGAATCCCATCTGGGAAGCGGTTGAAAACATGGCTTGGTGGTCGGAATGGTGGTGGTGATGGTGCTGATGCTGGTGGAAGATAGGGTCTTGAAACGACTGTAGAGAAAGCCGGAGATCTTGGCTCTGGCCATGGCCATGGCTGCTTGTTCTCGACAGCAAATCGGGAGGAGGGAAGCTCTGGAACTGCATTGCCGAGGAATTGGCCTCTGCGGACGCCGCCACCGGGAAGAAGGACTTGATGGTGTCAGCAATGGAGTCGGAATCCATGGACGGCGGCAAGAAGCTCGAGCTGCCGTTATTGTTATTGTTATTGGTGCTGTTGAGCTGCTGCTGCTGCGAGCTTTCGTTCCCGAGCATCGACATTGCCCTCTTATTCGAAGCGGAGTTTCCGAGGATGTTGATTTGCTGCTGCGGCTGGTGGCCGTTTTCCGGGCAGGTGGCGGTGGGGTGCCACGCGGGGAGCTGCGCGAGCTCGTCAATGGCGGACTTTGCTTTCTTGATTAGCCAGTCGACGGCCTTGCTGGGCCGGTCGTAGCCGAGGCGGTCTTGGACGTCGTAGAATTGAATAGCGGTGTGCGCCGACAGCCGCACGCGGCGGTCCCGCGGGCCTTTGGCCGTGCAAACCTTGCTGTGGCGGTCTTTCCGACCAGTAGACCGCACAATGTGCCCGCCCTGAACCTCCACTATCTCGCCCCCGCCGGAGCCCCGCAGCCCCAGCCTCGAAGAACCCACCTGCCTCCCGCCACCGGCGGGAGCAGCCACGACGGTAGCAGGCGGCGCCACCGCAGTCTGCTGAAAGCTGTCTTCCTGGTTCAGTGAGGAAGAAGGGAAGTAAGACCTCTTCCTCGGCTGCTGCTGCAGCCCCTGCCCCGGCGGCGAGAAGATGAGGCGGTGGTGGTGCTCCGCCTCCTCCTCCTCGTCGGCTTCCTCCTCCGCCGCCGTGTGCTCCCCCAGATAATGCGGGTGGTGGTGGCTCCTCTGGGCAGGATCCAGAGCCTGGTGGTTTTGTTGGTGGTGATGTTCCAGCTTTTGGCTTTGGAGAAACAAATGAAAGCTTATGATTATGATGATTACTCAAGAAAGAACAGAAACAAAAACTCGTTTTTTTTCCCACTGATTTCTTCTTCCCCTTTCTTCTTCTCCGACACAATCCAAAACTGCCTGCCATTCAAACACTTCCCCACTTCCATTACCTTAAACACTCCAAACAACAGCCTGGCCTAACCCATCTGCACTGTGTGTGTCTGTGTGTGTACTGTGTTTAGGGTTTAAGGCTGCTGTTGAAGATGGAGATAAAGATGAAGAAGAAGAAGAAGAAGAAAAATGGGGTGTGATGAGGGCTAAAAAGAGTGGCAGTGTTTGGGTCAGAAAGGAGAGATGGTTTTTGTGGAGAGCTAATCAGTAATCACTGCCTTTTCTGTGCTCTGCTGCTTTTCTTGTTATTGTTACTGTATTATTATTGTCAGCCTAGCCTAAAATGTAGAGAGACAAACACCAATTCCAATTCCCAAATCTGGTTTCATTTCTGAGTCTCCCCATAACCAAATTAAGTTACATCACCTTTTCACATCATGGTTTCTATTCAAATTTACTAGTTATTACCAATCTCGTACCATCGGAATTGTATGCACGATCGTTATTTCAAATATTAGTGATTATAAATTTGATGAATAGAGGAATATCAAGATTTTGATAACTAAATATATTAAGTTCTTAATTCTTAGGGTCCCATTTGGAGGCTCTACTTAAGGGACTTTTAAATGCATTTCTTTTCATTTTCACAAGTCTTCTTGGTTCCTTTCGGTTACACAGGAGGGAGGAGTTGTGTGGGACCCCTTTTAATTTCTTTTTTGTTTTAGACAAAATCAAATTGGTTTTATGTCAATTTAGAAAATTATGATTGAAATATTGACTTTTGAATATCTTATAAATAATATCTCGCTTTATTAGTTTTTGAAAAGGATGTTATCTTTGGGTTGATTGATTTATACGTCTAAATACTAGTAGTAGTTCAATATTTCCTGTTTCATATCAAAATGCACTTTTTTTTAATAATACATTAATTTTTATTTCATTTCAGTTCAATCCATTTCAGTTCAGTTCAACAAAAAAATAAGCTCTATCAAAGACGGTTTAGTTTATTTTATTTTTTTCCAATTGAGGATTTTCATCCTTATTTCATTGATGTATAAAAGAGGGAATAAGTTTAGTTTTGGCCATATTAAAAAAGGGGGATATTGGATATTGGATATTTTAGATGCTATACCACCACCCCTTTGGAAAAATGACCTCCTTTCTCACACAGCTTTTTTTGTGCATCTTTATTTTTCTTTTTACCTTTCTCTTTCTTTATTGCTTCACTTAAAAGAAACAAAAAACCATCTCAAATCTCACTCTCCCATAATGCTTTTTTCTCTCTTTTTTGGGGATTACTGTTCATGCCATCCCTTTCATCCCCTCCTTTAACCTACCATCTCATTTCACCTTTGCATTTGGAACCTATTTATATAATGGTATTTAAAAGGCCATCATTAAAAAAAATTATGTCTAAAAAACACAACTATACTATGTCCTAATAATACTTTCAAGTCATGTTCTCATGAATTTATTTTGAAATGCGCTAACTAATTTAGTCTTAATTTCATAAAAATGTTTGCTCGTTAAAATGAATTGAACTGAACTATTATACTGATAAGTTCAAAAGCAAAGAATTTCAGTCTCATTCTAAATTGTACGAAATCTTATTTTCTTTGTTAATTTACAATTATATATTTGAATGAATACATGTCAAAATGTTATCGTATGTTTTATTGTTGCATTCGTCCCAATTTCTAAAAACCAATAATTCTACACCATTGTAAAAAACTTTCATAGGAATGGGAGAATATTAAACTCATTCTCTCCTATTTCTTTTACATGTGACTTTTCATATTTAAGTGTATTTTTGGATATAAAGTAATAGGGAAAAGGTACATATATATATCCATTACAAGAAGTAGAAGATTGAAGTTAGAGCAAGGTATATTTGCAAGGAAACGGTAAGGACTATGCTGGGTTTTTAGTTTTTGGAACTAGGGAGAAAGAAAGAGCAAGATGATGATAATAATGATAGTAACAAAAATCTTATTACCTTTTCCTTTTCATATGGAACCTTCTCCAATTGTACATATTTGTTCTTGCATCTTTACTTTTTCAATTCTAAGCAACAAAAAGGTAACAACACAAAATTATATGATATTTTACTTTGAGGGTTTTGGTTTTATGTTGTTTGTGGTACATAATTCTATGTTGAAGTACATGATAAGTGGCTATCAAAAAAGCACATAATAAGATGAATTAATATGAACTACTTTAAAATAAGTCATCTCTACTATTTTAACACATCAATTTCATTTAGAGGTTAAAATTTGTACTTCTTGTAGATTTTTTATCTTATTAAAATTTTATTTCTAATTTTCGATTTACTTGAAAAACGGAAACAATCCTGAATCATGATATTGATACATGTTACAAAATCATGAATCAAGACATTGATACATGGGCCCTGTCCAATAGCGCACAAAACCAGCACCACCAGCACCTACCAGCACCCACCAGCACCTACCAGCACCCACCAGCACCTACCAGCACCTATCAGCACCCACCAGCACCTATCAGCACCCACCAGCACCTATCAGCACCCACCAGCACCTATCAGCACCCACCAGCACCTACCAGCACTTGTCACTATTCACAAACATGAATTGTTTAAAAATTTTTTTTTACAACAAAAGGATGATTTCTCTTTAAAATTAGTTTCACAATGTTTTGTATGAATTATCATTCTTCAAATATATAGTTTCATAATTATTAATCATTTTTCAAATATATTTAAATAACAATTTCGTACTAGTAAATCAATATTATAAATAACTATTTTACAACTGTTACAAACATATTCGTACTTCCAATAATATTACAAATCACATATACTACTAATCGCTATCATCTAATGATTCATCTTCGCCAACATCACTACCTTCTAAATCAACATCTCCTAAATGCCAAATTTGTAAGGCAATACTCTCACGCACTTCGTTCATAGCAGTTTTTCGATCATCATCGTACAAACCTGAATCACTACTTCCTACACCCTCAGGATGATCTAACACGGGAATGTCTAGTTGTTGCATTCGAATGAAGTTATGAAGTGTGAAACATGCAACAATTATTGCTTTTTGGGAATCAATGTCAGTTTGGGGCATTCTTTTTAACATTTTCCAAGAACTCTTCAACTGACCGAAAGTTCCTTCTACTTTCATTCTTAAAGAAGAATGTCGTTTGTTAAAATGTTCCTTCATACCTTGAGGTGGTGTGTTTCTAAATTGCGGTAGATGCCTTCGACTTACTCCATCACTATATGGAGCCAAGTATCCAAGGGTGTTTGGATATCCTGAATCTACCAAATAATATTTTCCTACAAAAATTGTTAGGTAAGTTGATGTACACAAATTATACAATTGGGATACAAAATTACATGTCTCCAAACTAAAATCATATTATTAATATAAATTTTTTAAATTTATAAAATTTATATTAATAATATGTACATGAATATACATATAATTTATTTATTTTTGGTTACAGTTATTGTATTGGATATTATTTTATGATACACTAATGATTAATTAAACTTATGTTTAACTTATCAAAAAATAGTAAATGTATTTCAACATATAACATTGACATTATTTTATTAATCACAGTACATAATTATGTACATCATAATTATACAATTTTAATTTAATTTAAATACCCTACCAGCACCTACCAGCACCTACCAGCACCTTCCAGCACCTATCAGCACCTACCAGCACCTACCAGCACCTTCCAGCACCTACCAGCACCTACCAGCACCTACCAGCATCTACCAGCACCTACCAGCACCTAGCAGCACCAGCAACCTGTACCAGCACCCTATTGGACAGGGCCATGATACAAGAGATATTTTCTTGGTTTATGCAATGCATGATTGCACTTTCAAATGGAAATTTAGAATTTAGTGATAAAAATTATAATATAATGATATCACACTAGTTGTTGTGTTCTTAGTTCCAAACTTTGACCAAAATCCATCATGATGACTACATAGATTATGTCATACTACACACACTAGCAATCTTTTTCAAAGTCGAATCAATGTACTTATCCATCTTCATCATCCCATTCCTTCCTAAATCTTACATCTATCTTTTTAAGCATTTTGCCACTTTTCCTCCAATTAGTTAGAGTCTCCCTTCCTTGAAACATGCTTTTCACATGCAAACCCTCCCATTAATTATTCTTTTCACATGCGATCCCGTGTTTTCACAAATTCATCTTAAACTACTACAAACTCATCATCACGCCAAGCATTTCAAATCACAACTCTATATAAGGTGTTAAACCACAATTTTGATCTAAGAAAACTTACTAAAGGGTGGACAATTAGCTAGAGCAACGGGTATGCTGTGAAACTGATTGCCAAGAGAGGGAAAATCGGCCACATTAAAATTACCTTCTGGGAAGATTAGTTTGATCTAAATATTGCTTTGCAACTGTCGTTAGAAAAGTTTTGAGAGAGTCTAAGTATTGACTTATGAATATTTTATATTGATCATGCATGCAAGGTAACCATGCCTAGTAAAATTTATTGACGAATGTAACAATATTAAGATGCATGATTTTGTTGGAGAAGATTTTATGTTAAGTCTAATTCCAGTCCCAATTGAGTCATGGATAAATGTTGATCTTTCAGTGTATTATTCAGTGTATTATTAATGATTTTCTTAGATTTGTGCATGATATTTCACTTTTAAAACTGATTTTTACCTATTAAATATGAATTAATTGGATTTATCTAAAAAAAATCATGAGAAGATATTCCTTATCAATGGACAATGGAGGACCTATGAGTCAAGTCAACTAGGAACAAAGTAACAACCTAAGTAGCAATATGCGACTTGAAGTGGAGTGTGGAATAATTTAGGAAAAAACAACTTCAATAAAAATAGTGGATCTATTTACCATTTTGAAAACAAACATAAGAAAAGACAAGTGTCTTTGTTGGTTTTGTATTTTTTAAAATTTTAACCTCCCTTTGCATGAAAATCTCAGATATTATTCGTTTTTGCAGCAGTGAGTAAATTAATGAATAGGTCAATTTACATGGTCAATAGTCAAGGCTCGAGAGCACGCTATCTGTCGATGCGTTTAGCAAAAAATTATTAACAACGATGTGTCACTCACTTTGGCATCACCATTTTTAAAATACAAGTTTAGCAGTAAAAGCCATGCAAACCCATAATTACAGTAAAAGTCAAAATTCACAGTTTTGCTACAAGCAAACATACATTTGGGGATGGTAATTTTTATTATCTTTCTAAAAAATAATATTCTCGGTTTCATAATAATTCCCTCACTTTTTTAAAAAAAAATATTATAAATTTTAACCAGACTAGTACTATCGTGTTTATTTTTTTTCCACAAAAACAATATCACATTAAGCGAAATAGATGAATAGTGTTCGTTGGCTGCCAATCAAAAATCAGGTTCTACTTTGGCCAGCCGGGAAGAAGCCTCGTCCTAGACACATTAACGAACTTTTTATAAATAGAAGTGTCAAATTATATCTTGTATGTTATATAGAAATTGATGAATGAAAAAGAATGTTATGTTTTTATATATTACGTGGTATATGTCTAAATAATTATATTCTATAATTATTTTTTATGAATAAATCTTTTGGTATGAATGAAAAGGTATAAATGAACCACCAATTTGGCATAAAAAACAAGTGGGCATAGTTGAAGATAAACTCCCTAAATCTCACGGCACACAAAGTACACCTTCTGTTTCTCGGTACTACTAACTAGACTACTCTGTGACTGTGTGCCACGACCTAAAACAAATTGTAATGAGTAGATATTTTTTAAAATACAAAAATAAAGGTTACTATATAACTTATGTCTGTATTTTAATGCATAAATTTTGATATAAAAAAATTATGTTCTACAACAAATCTAATATCTAGCAAAATGATCACATTATTACTTAGTATTAGTTATTTTTATGGTTAAACATGAAAAATTAATCAAAATAAAGTGTACACTTATAACTGCAGCGAAAGAAGTACATATAAAATTGATAAATTCTCAAGTCTCATGTCTCACTAAGGCCCTGTCCAATAAGCTGCTGAAAAGTGCTGAAAAGTGCTGAAAGGTGCTGAACCTTGCTGAAGGGTGCTGAACCTTGCTGAAAGGTGCTGAATCTTGCTGAAGGGTGCTGAACCTTGCTGAAGGGTGCTGAACGTCTGAAAATAAGCTGAAGGGTGCTGAAAGGTGTTGAAAATAAGCTGAAGGGTGCTGAAACGTGCTGAAAATAAGCTGAAAGGTGCTGAATGTGTTGAAATTAAATTAAAATTGTATGATATATATAATTATGTGTTGTGATTAATAAAATAATGTGAATGTTACATTTTGAAATGCGTTGAATAAATTTTTTTTAGTAGTTGAACATAATTTTAATTTGGCATAAGTGTATCATAAAATTATATCCAATAGAATAACTATAATCCATCTATATATATATTATCATTTATATATTATTAATATTAATTTTATATTCATATACAATATTTAAAAATTTTATATTAATCCTACAATTTTACTTTAAAAACATGTAATTTTATGCCACCTTTTTTTTTCAAATAGCCCCTTGAAGGTAATATTATGCCAGAATTCTGTTTTCCTCATCCTCCGGAAGGTAATATTTCTAATTTACACCCACTTATCTAACAACTAATAATGTATAATGTATTTACGTATTGGTCAATCTGTGTAGGAAAATATTATTTGGTAGATTCGGGATATCCAAACACCCTTGGATACTTGGCTCCATACAGTGATGGAACAAGCCGAAGGCATCTACCGCAATTTAGAACCGCACCACCTCGAGGTATGAAGGAACATTTTAACAAACGACATTCTTCTTTAAGAATGAAAGTAGAAGGAGCTTTCGGTCAGTTGAAGAGTACTTGGAAAATCTTAAAAAGAATGCCCCAAACTGACATTGATTCCCAAAAAGCAATAATTGTTTCATGTTTCACACTTCATAACTTCATTCGAATGCAAAAACGAGACATTCCCGTGTTAGATCATCCTGAGGGTGAAGGAAGTATTGATTCAGGTTTGTACGCTGATGATCGAAAAGCTGCTATGAACGAAGTGCGCGAGAGTATTGCATTACAAATTTGGCATACAGGAGGTGGTGATTTAGAAGTTAGTGATGTTAGCGAAGATGAATCATTAGATGATAGCGATTAGTAGTATATGTAATTTTTACTATTATTGGAAGTACTAATATGTTTGCAAAAGTTGTACAATTTTTATACATAAATTTGGTTTACCATTGCTCAAATTGTTATTTATATATATTTGAAAAATGATTAAGCATTAGGAAACTATATATTTGAAGAATGATTAATTCATTTTTAAAATTTTTTTATAACAATTTCATGTATATGAATAGTGACAAGTGCTGAAAATAAGCTGAAGGGTGCTGAAAGGTGCTGAAAATTTGCTGAAGGGTGCTGAACCTTGCTGAAGGGTGCTGAACCTTGCTGGAGGGTGCTGAACCTTGCTGAAAGGTGCTGAACCTTGCTGAAAGGTGCTGAACCTTGCTGAAAGGTGCTGAAAGTGCTGAAAATAACCTGTATTGGACAGGGCCTAAATAATCATACTTAATATGTAAAAGATCAATCTTAAAGTGAGAATATCATACATGAAAGTGAGAATATCATACATGAAAGTGAGAATATTTGCACAATACATTGAAGGATCATGTTTAACATGTAAAAAATCATGTTAAAAAAATGAGAATATCAACATTTGTCCATAGTTTCAATTGGAACTGGTATCGAGAAAAGAAAATCATTGACAATTTTTGTAACTAATAAAAAAAATTAAAATTTTCATTTAACACTAATAAAAAAAGTGATAATATAATGGTGCAAATTAATATATAAATTAGTAGTATGAATATATAGAGTAGTGGATACAAGTTGGTGATTAAGGGGACAAAGAATGCTAATTAAGAATTAGGTTGAATATATAATAATAAAAGAGGTACAGCTTGAAATTATGCGATGCTGTTCAAGTTGGGGGGTTCCATCCCGTTCCATGGCCACTATTGAGGGAGCTGTTCAACGTTGGCGAGCGTGTGACATCAAAATCTACGAACTAGTATTTTCTTTTTCTTGGGGCAACGATTCTCTATCAGATCTCGCATTCGCACGTTTCTGACCTACGACGCTAAATCTATCTAATGTTTGCCTTTCAAATTGTTGCTTGAAATGTATTTTTCTTTTTTATTTTGAGAATTACATACGTTCTTCAAGACTCAACCACAATCCACTTTTTAATATAAATAAAGGATGTGCAACATTTGCAACACAACAAACACGTCAAACCAAGATTTGCAGAATCTCGATCTTGCAATTCTTGTAAGGAAAAACGAAATATGTCTGATCATATGATCTTGCTCTAAAATAGCCTTATTTTTATTTATTTGCCAAAAATAATCTTGAGTATTATGGTTAGATCTTACGATTTTACTAGATCATAAATCCTGATCCCTAATACTACTCCACAAATAATCTTAGGTAAGATCCTGCTCCGCAAATCTTGGTCCAAACAGTAAATGTTTTAAAAGAGAAAGTCTTGGGTGAGACCTGTCCTTGTGGAGACCAAGATCAGGGGAATGAGCATTTACTGTTTCTGCTTGATCTTTTAGTCAGTTTTTTTGATCTTTCAATCAATGTCATTGAATTTTATTTTTTTTTGCCTTGATTTTTCAGTTAATTTGATCTTTCGTTCAATTTGCTTGATCTTTCGGTCAATTTTCTTGATCATTTCCTTGGTCAATTTCACCAACGAGAAATTCAATCAAGGAAATCGGCGGGTTTAAAGCTCACCAACGACAAATTCAATCAATAGCAGTCTCATATAATCTTTGGTCTCTGTAGAGACAGGTCTCAAATGAGAATTTGTAATTTTAAAAATACAAATCAAGCATCTAGCTTTTAAATGCTAATTAAGAACATGTTTATGTATAACAGATTATTAACAAATATTAATTTGTTATATATATCGAGAACAAAATATTAATCTAATTGGACTAAATCAAGTGTTCATCACGGGGAGATGGGGAACAATTGCTTTTCTGTTTATTGATTCTTTATTACATTGAATATATAAGTGTGATTCACACAATGAAATTGTTCTCGATTTGATCGGCTGAATCCATGATTTAGTTGTCTGTCAATGTTTTTGTTCCCGGTCTGGTTGGACAGGTCATGGTTTATATTTTTTGTTTATAGTTCTTGATCTGATTGGACAGGTCGTGAATCGTGTTCCCGTCAGTGATCTATGATTTTCAAGTTGTTTACAATTTGAATAATATAGATCGCAGTTTGGATCTAGTGGTGTTACGATTGTAGCAGATCCCCGATTGACGCAGTGATTGATGAGGGAGACGCTGCTCTCTGCCAAGCGGTTGTGGTGTTCGCGGTTGCAAAATAATATCCCGATGGTGGTATTACAGCTTTTTTATTGGATCTCTCAATTTGTAATAGTACAGACGGTATGAGTCTGGTTAGCATGTGATTTAGTTAATCTTGTAATAGGTTAGTTGATTAGATGTTGATTAAGTTTAAATTTCTTCTTCACTAAAATAATAGTAAATATGAATATTATTCCTTGGTTGTCCTCTTGCTAGCCGATCCATGTGATGGCCCATCACGATACAAAAGGGATCAAGTATATAATAAATGGATTAATTCCCTTATCACAAAATTAATTATTCTTAACTGACAGGACTAATCTACTCTGTCTCAGTATTATTATTATTGGATTGTTTGACTAAACTGCGATATTCCATATTTGGAAAGTAACCGTCAACTCTTTCCTAACCTCTCATCGTCCTGCCCCTTTCACCACGTACAACTACATGGTTTTATCTCCGAATCTTGATACGTATTTTATTTATACTTACTATTCTTCAAATTTATATTTAGAAATTATATCAGTTCAATTTATTTTTCTTATAATGTGACATCTCACTTTGTGGCATCATTTTAATGGAAAGAGTTGTAATTTAAAAATGAGAAAGAAAATGTATGATGTGTGTAAATTTAAAAATCATGGGCATCCCCAACCCGTGCATTCTTATGGATTTATATATTCATCTTGTATGAACTTGTCTTTGACAATAAGGGTTAAGTCTTTTCTACAAGTTTAGCGTGTCTAATAAAATCAGTGTGGTGTTTAGGCAACATGAAACAATTAATTATGTTTTTTAACTTGTTTCATCACTTTTTAACTCATATCAACACTTTTCAACTCAAGTTAGTGATCTCCAACAGTTATCAGCAGCACAAAATCAACACTAATCAAAACAATTATCAATTAAATTGACAAGCCATATTAACTGTTTACAAGTCAGTTTACTAGGGCAATCCACTAAACACACCACTTTCGCAATGGATTGGTCCCAATATATAGTTTCTGTTGGTGATGCTTTGTCAAGTGTCAACCTTTAGCTCACCAATTCGACTCAAACTCTTTGTATCTTACTAGAAATGTGTAGAGTATAAGAGTCATAGGCACAAAGTTCAGCTCCTAAGATTATGTAGAAAGTATTGTTCGTAACAACTTCAAATCTTCTGCAATTTTCATTCAAATGATTTCTCGTTGGACGAAACTCTAACTATATTTGGGGTCCCAAACATAATCTTTTGTCGAAATAATAACTCTCACGAAATGAACAAAGTCAACCTTTCCAGAAAATGTTGCAGCTTCAATTTTCCTTTCATACCATGTTATAACATGACATTGTAGTTAAACTGCCAAATTCAGATACTAATGTTATAAATTATAATATGCACTTTCCACAAAACTGTCAGTGTTACCCAACTAAGTGAATGAAATTAAACCAGCCCAAATAAATTGAATTATACAGAAGTTGAAGTGTAATTAATATAGCATACTTACACGACCAAAAGCCATTTGACTAATATTTCCACTTTAGGATATTTATTGAGTCGATCTTCATAAATAATATGTTAACGTTTCGGACAAATTTCATGAGCAATCCATTGCTATCAAAGCCCCCAATTAACCTTTGCAGACAGCCTATCGTTTAATTTACTAAGCATTGTCGTTTTGAGTCAGTATGGATGGCAACATTGCCATTTTGTGCATAAAATTCCACAAATAATATTTGCATGCATCAGCATTTCAAAAACATAGTACGTCCTAAACTAATATTTATTTTTTGAAAGACGTCCTAAACCACATTAACAAATGTATTATTAGATGATTATTGAGATTATTTTGTTTTGACGATTACTACAAATATAATTGAGACTTGATTAATAATATACTCAATCATTTTTGGGAGACCGTTGATTAAATTCCAAAATAAAGACAAGTTCTACTCAAGTGGTTGCAATTTGAGATTAACAAAAGTTTTTAGTACAATTCCATGATTTCTTGAATATAACAAACTATCTAGATCCAAAAACATGTAGGCTCCATTTTTTTTCCTCAAAATAATTTAAATTAAAGCCGTACATTAAGATAGGCACTTCTTATATTTTAATAATATTTATTAAGATATTTAAGTAATAAAATTTTCGTAATACTACAGTGATTAATAAGGGTTGAAAATATTGCCAAAATGTAGTTGTCAATTATCCATTAGTTGTCTTCTTTGGCATGATATGAAATGATTCATCACCGGTGGATTAAATGGTGGACGGCGACGGGCAAGAGGCAAAATTCAGAGATGAAAAAACGAAGTGTAATAACCTATTTGCTGGAGCTTATGTCTTACTGCACTGAATTAAATTGAACTGAATTGAAATGAAAATTAATGTATTGAAAATAAAATCAGCATAATGAATTAATCAAAATTTCACAAATTATATTTTTATTGAACTGAACTAATTGAACTAAGCTGAATTGATGTAAGGATAAGATTTGGCAAACATGAGAAACTTTCAATACTAATCAATTCGTTAAAGAGTTCGTGGTTAAGCGATTTCATAAAAGAGCGTTTATGATAGTTCCAAGCTTATACAAACGCTAAAACAAATATTTCTGATTTTTATGTTTTGAATAGTTAATATTTATTTCTTCATTGATTATTCAACTCTGAACAATTAATACAACTTTTATCACTCAAAACCGATGAAATATCATTATCAGATGAGCAAACACAATCATCATGTGAAGATAACAGAAGATCAAATGCAAACAACGATTGATTCATTAGCCTGATATGATGAAGAATTATTCAACCTAACGAAGCATGTGTTGCATTAATTTTGCAAAAGGTCTCCGAAATATATTATTTTGCCCAAAACGTAGAGCTTTATGAAGATGATTTGTGCTCTGCATACCTTGAGGTACTCTTCCAGAATTTAGTAAATATTTATGGCCTGTACATTTGCATGAAAATGATACTTTTGTTCTAATTACTATAGAAAGTATCAATATATTTTTTGGATGAATCACCTTTTATATATGTGTATCCTATAACTTGTTATAGTAATATTTTTAATGTATTTCTTTTTGAATGATAATAATAATAGTGCCTAATTGAGAAAAAACACCCAAATAATTAAGTGAGTCTCAAACATAATGGAGAGTATGGTTTGCTATGAACACGCGAATGATTACTCATAGTAACACGCGAATGAGCACAATCTTGTAATTTTTCACCGATCTTAACTAAGCGAAACTTATACAATTGAATTCTTGCAACTGAATGCAGATAAAATAAAAAGAACACGTTTTAGGAAATTACACCCTTAAAAATGGAGATACATTCAGTTTAAATCGATAAATCTAGTCAATTCAAATCCAGGTCATCAATAGTTCAATGCGTAATTGCATCTAATCAAACATCTTAAACTACATCAAAATCAAACGAAATTAATATTCAAAGAACAAGCAATGTACGTGAAACATTGCTCGTTCATGTAAAATCGACACCACACGAATAATCGTGATCAAAACTAAAACCATGAGCTGTGTGAGAATGTGACAAAGGATAGAAAAGAGGGGGGAAAAGGAGAGCTTGAATATGGCATGTGAAGTTGTTTGTTGCCATCTTTTCACAACCTGCTGGAGTCCACATTCTGTGTTTCCTGTGCGTACAACTGATATCGACATGTTTGGTCTAAACCTAGATTTTAATCTCACATTTTTCGTGTGTGACAATAGATCAACTATAAAATTCAAATATAATCTTTATTAGATTGTAATAAGGTAGTACTACACTTTATATTTCTATTTGGAGGAAGCTTCCTGCAAATTTGTTTCTGTTTCTTTACAGTAACTAGAGTTTCTTTCCTAAAAAGGGTTTTTGTCAGTGCTTGGAATTGGAAACACCACATTTGTGCCAAAACGAGCAAGCTTGTATCGGTATACGGATGATGAGAGATGTTATCCGTATTCATTTTTACAAAGACTTGGTCAAATTGTAAACATTTATTTTTAGTTCTCAATTCTTCTTCAATTTTGTTCCACCTCACTAACATCTCATCATCCACTACCTTGATATCACTCATCATCCGCTACATTTCTGCCACCTCACAACAATATTTCTGCCGGTGACTCAACGTCACCTCCAGTGACTCAAACGTCAATCTCACCAACTGAAAACTTCAACAACATTAACCTTAACCTCACATCTAATGATCCAAGTTCTAGCAAACCTCAACCTCATTGTTGGCAACCCAACCCAAACTTTAGAATCGTATCAGCGATAGATTGGTTTTAGGTGATTCAATTTGTTTAAAAAAGCAAAATTTGGAAACACAACAATAATGAACCATACAGATTATGAAACACATCCAGGCAATTGATCTTGGAATTACGAGAATCTTATTCAAGTGAGCCAAACAAATTGAACTCAGAGGAAAGAAATGAAGTCCTCGTAAGCTTGTTATAAAAAAAAACCTCATAAACCATCAAAGACAGAAGAAGGGATAAAAATGAACTCTTATGAAATGTAGTGCATCAAATCTAACAATAACAGAAAGTTAAAGGACTATTTGTCTGATTTAAGAAAGAACATAAAACCCAACCGAAAAAAACCATATCCATTTCCAGAGGGAAAAAATTACCGCCAAAAAATCCACACAATGTTCTGTTCTTCTCCGCTTCTCCGTCCCAGCCCTGTCCAAAACCCCGTTTGCTTCTTCCCAACGGATAATCCCTTCAAGCCCGCTATCTCCTTCAAGCTGCCCCATACGACCCGGACCCGAAAGCCTCACGGGTCGGTCGAACTGAACCCGCCCGGAGCAGCAGCTTCCCCGGGGTTTTCCTACCCGAACTCCTCCGTGTACCAGTACCTGAGCGACGATGATTTCGACGTGGAGCTGGGCCGCCTCCTGACGCTGCTTCCGGAGGAGATGCGGCGGAGGATCATCGAGCACCCGGAGCTCCACCACTTGATCGAGGTGGTCATGGACTTGGGCCGGAAACCGCTGGCCAGGTTCCCGTCCGGCGACTTCGAGCTGTGGGACCGTCCCATTACAACGGACGACTTAGGCCATGCTATTTCTCAGGTTTGAATCGTTTGATTGTAAAGTCCATCTTTGTTTTAAAGGGTTTCTGAAAGTTCAGTCTTTTTTTTTGTTTGAATTTAGGTTGGGGATTTCGCTGTTGATAATAGAGCTGGGATTAGCAGGACTTTGCATAGGATTAGTGGGATTAGGAACAGGAAAGGTGTTATCATTGGCTTAACTTGTAGGGTTGGAAGAGCCTTATCAGGAAGTGCGAATTTACTGAGGGATTTGATCAAAGACGGGGCATCTTTATTGCTCATCGGTCCTCCTGGAGTTGGCAAAACAACAATCATTAGGTTTGTTGATGTTCTTATTTACCTTTTGATTAAACATCTTCTTTCTTGTTTAAGTTGGTATAAAGACACAGGTTGTATTCTCCTGGAGAATCTTGTTTTGGAATCCAGAAGTCATATACATTGCGGAATTGAAAATTTAATAGCTTATTGGATTAGAAGAATATTGATGGCATGAATAGAATAATTGAAAGTAGTTTTACTTCCATTATATTGCTAAAAATAGTAGATTCTACCTTGAGCACATAGCTCTTCTAGTGGGGACAGTAGGTGTAAGTTATGTGCATTTGAGATGAATTTTTATACAGTAGGTTGGAATGTGGAGTCATGATATAATGTGTGGCTTATAGATGGGACGTGTTTATCTGACCTGCTTGAGCTCTGAAGAGTGAAATGTGATTGCTCTTCTTGTTGCTTATCATAATGCAAGGGATGTAGCTCGGATGCTTGCAGATGATTACGAGAAGCGAGTCATGATTGTTGATACGTCAAATGAAATTGGTGGGGATGGTGATATACCTCATGCAGGGATAGGCAATGCAAGAAGGATGCAAGTTCCTCATGCCGATGTGCAGCACAAAGTATGAGTTTTATCTTATATGTGTGTCCACTTAATAATCAGATTAAAATGAGTGAGTGAAGCTTTTTGCAATCTCAGTAAGCAGTTGGACTTGATAAATGGAATAGATTAGAATATTATAGTTAAAGTAGATGAAGTAGCTGAAGTATATAAGCACCAAACTCAAATCAAGTTCTTAAGGTTAAGATCATATTACCAATCTATAAAGCTATGAAGCTTGGACCATTTACCAATCAGTGGGACATTTATGTCCCTGGACCTTGATATGATTAGAAAATTGAAATGATATTCACTCTTCTAATATAATGCTTGATATGCCCAGGTGCTAATAGAGGCAGTTGAAAATCACATGCCTCAAGTAATTGTAATTGATGAGATTGGCACAAAACTTGAAGCAATGGCTGCGAGCACGATTGCACAACGAGGAATTCAGTTAGTCGCAACAGCTCATGGAGTAACTATAGACAACTTAGTAATGAATCCTGCATTAGATATGCTTGTTGGTGGGGTACAGGTATATATTTTGACTAGTTTTTCTTTCACTCTCTAGTCTCTACACACCTTGTATATATACCTAATGAATTAAGATAGGTTTGCTGGAATAGCAATTTTTCCTTGCTTCCTTGTTGACATTTGAGATTTAATTTTTCCAATGCATTATGTTGATTATGTTAAGTTTCTCTTAGAGTGTGACATTGGGAGATGAAGAGGCTAGCAGGAGGAGAGTTCAAAAAACAGTTCAAGAGAGAAAAGGACCGTCAACCTTTAACAGTGCCGTTGAGATAATTTCCAAGACAGAACTGCGTGTTCATCGAAGTTTAGAGGCAACTGTTGATGCTATTCTTACTGGTATATTTTCTCCGCTTCAGACAAATTATATGTATATTTATTCTGGCTTTTTACAGCCTATAATTTGATAATTTTCTAACTGTGACTGAATGTTGATGCAAAATTTGATATGGAAGGACGCCATCCAAATTACCAAATTCGCAAAATAAGGGCAGTTGGAAATGAGGACGAAGATAGTTCTTCCTATCATGATATTCTAGAGAGTAGTAATGGTTTGTTAGAGGGCATCTCCTTGGTGAAAGATGAATATCTGGCTGATGAAGGTGGAATTTCATCTGATTTGGTTCCAACTGATGGTGAAAATGTCTCTAAAGATGAAGATGCCCTCTCTCTATTTCTCTACGGGGTAAGATTTCATTTCTTAGTATTCTCTTTTCAAGACCTTGTTCAAAGACCTAATTCCAGAGTTGTTGACCATCAAAACTTTTCAAGAGTTCAATAATTGTACTTTACTTAAAGGTGTCGAGGGAAGCTTTAAATTCTTGCTATAGTTGCTTTGTGGATGTAGTTGTAGCCTATGTACTTACACAGCAAGCAGGTGTTTTAGGTGTCTGAAGCCAGCTTGATACAAGGGATGAAGCAGTTGAATGTGGACAACATTATAGACTTTACAGATAACATCAGTGAAGCAGATGTACTTCTAGCCTTGCAATCCAAGCTGAAAAAGAATTCTCGTATTCAAGCAGCCGCAAGATCTCATGGCATTCCAATATATGTAACAAAAGTACGTATTTTGCAACTGATAACTTTAGTTACTCTGTTAATGTTTAGCTTGCTTAGAGTTATAGTATTTATCATGTTTTATTCAAACGAAGCACGTATTTCTACAGACAGGGTCGGTGGTGCAGGTAATGAAAGCCCTTCAAGCACTAATAGCCGACTATGAAGATGGCTTTGAGGATAACGAATCCGAAGGTGTGATCACCGAGTCAGAAAAGATTGATGCTTTGGAGGTGAATTCTGGTCTTGTTTATTCAACTTTCTAAATTTCTAGATCCATTTTAACCTCAGCATTTGGTGAACTCTGAATCTTCACCAACTTTTCAGGAGGCAAGAACGGCTATAGAGAAAGTTGTAATTCCAAAAGGTGAAGCAGTAGAGCTACTCCCGAGGCCTTTAAACCTGCTGCTCCTTCAGAAAGACCTTATTCGTAAATACAAACTCAAATCAGAGAGAGTTGGTTCAGAACCTCATGTGCGCCTTCGAATCCTTCCCTTTAAAAGTACCAATGCAGCAGATGAGCCTCCTCCAGTTGATGAACAGTATGAAGACGAAGACGATGAAGAAGATTCACGCCTTCAACCCGAGTCAAATGGTAGGTTGCCTATCCTGCCTGATAATTAGACTTCAGTTCAGTTCGCAACTTATTTTGCTTCATGTATATCTTTTCTGAAATGGTTAAATTGGGCAGCCAGGTTAATATTGTACACTGTCAAAACCATATAGGAATCTTACAATTCTACCATGTAAAATTATCTCGATGATTCTATGATCTTGATTTGAAATTTTGGTAAGATTTAGCTTTGGTAAAAGTTGCAGGACTGATCCCATACTAATTAAAACATATCATGCTTAGGATTCTGATTATCTGAACATTAGTTGTACACCACTATAAAGTATACAAGTGGGATATAACTGTTATATGAAAAAAATATATGGAAGCTAGATGAATTAAAAAGAGCAAAGATAGACCATAAACAACATTAGCACGGTCTTCCACTGGAGTGAGATCGGAAAAAGAACTGGATATATTGCTTATCCACGAGAAAGTGCCACAGACAACTAAGTAATGAAACTTTTTTTTACGTCGTACATTTTTTCCACTTCAATGTATAGTGTTGAACAAGTCATTGTAACAACAGTTGTGTCTACAAGTCTCAATTGAGACTAGAGAAAAATATCGATCTTCTCACTTTTAAATATTGATTTTTTTAAAATATTAAGCATGATCATTCAGTGTATTATTGCTGATCTTTTCACTTTCATGTCTGATCTTCTCACTTTAAGACCGATCTCTTACATATTAATCATGATCATTCAATGAGACATGAATTTGTAGTAAACTATACGTGCTGAATTGGGGGAGATTTTGAACTAGATCATGCTACGGTGATCCAATAATACAAACAATTTCGCGTCACCTAGTATGAAACTCAATCACAGTACTATGAAATTCAACAACACTAATCAATATGGGGATTCGAATCATTAACTTTGGACGAAAATGAAACGAATCTTGGAATTTGGACCTTGAATTTTGGATTCAACACAAACCAAGTGTCAGTTTTTGGGTGAAGGTGAGGCTTGTGTTCTTGCATGGATGATAATGATTTTTGTTGGATGGCCGAAAGATGATGAGTTTTTTTTTTTTTAATGGTGCTCTGAAGTTGACCACATTATTTAACGAAAAACCACCATTTTTAGGTTGTCTTTTTCCACTTTTCATTTGATCATATGATTTATAAATGTACCTTTTATTGTTTTACAAACTTCTTCGTGACTTCCCATTTCATTTTGCCAATGCGCGCGGCAGTGGCCGTTTGGTGATATGCTTTTATAAAGATTTTTTTTCTAAAACGTACTTGTGAACATTAGGCGAAAGGGTTATGTAAATTTCTTGAACCTTAAAATCATAGAGATTTGTACTTTTGTATTTTTAGAGCATCAAATTCGGGCTAATAAGTAAAACATATTATAAATACAAATTCTCAACTGAGACTTGGTATCAAAAGTTTAATATGTAATCAATCGGGTTTGAAATGATCGTATAAATGATCAGACATGAATCTTACAAGAAACACTCTCATTGTAAATTATTCTATGATTAAAAAACAAAATATAAAGGATTAAGTTGATTAATACTGAGTTAGGAAATGGGTTGAACAAACAATTGATTCGTCGGGCAGCTTTTGGCTGGACTCTAGGGCCAAAAGACAAAACTCAGAAAGAGTGGGATTTTCTGTTTAAGCACTTTGCTTAATTAATCTCCCCATCGTACGTACTACAAACTTATGTATTTTGGAAAGTTTCAGCTCCGCATGCATATTAGACCATATTCCCATTCAATTGGCTATACCAAATAGAATGGAACTGAACTGATAAGAACTGAACTAAAATAAAAATTATACTAAATTTTATTCGATTAAATTTTACTATAGATGAACTGATTTAAAATAATTTGAATTAAACTAAAATTTTTTTTTTGATAAACTGTGGAAAACAGGTTAGGCTCGATTATATCTTTACTCTCCTTTTTTCTCAATTTTTAGCTAATGTATTAATTAATTAAGTAAGAACGTTATCTCATTAACGGGTCAAACAATAAAATACTTAAGGGAGCATTCACCAAAAATTAATCGAAGAGGTTGAACTAAGATTAGTTTATAAAAAGTTTATGGTCGATCGATGTCAAGTGCGATCCTAGTGATAGTAATGTCCTATTTGACGTCTTTTGTCCACACCACACAATAAAAATTCAATAGAATACTTGTTTAAAGTGCTTATATAAGCACCCATTTCTATCCCTCTCAAATTCTCCATCTATATATTCATTCTTCACTTGCTTCTCATCATTCTCAAAAACTTATCATTCTTCTTCTATGCTAAAGAATGGCTATGGCTATAACTATAAGGTCATGTTTTTGCCTCATACTTCTCTTGCTAAACTCGCTTCCTCTTTTGGCTAGTCGTTTCACCTCTCAACGCATTCTCTTACTAGCCGAGAGAGAAAGTGTTTTGTTAGTACTCGAACCAAAGTCAAGTACATTGGTGAGTGCTATTCGTGATAGTATTGTACATGTCTATATTTCATTAGAAAAAGTGTTGGACAAAATGAGTAAGACATTAAAAGCTCATTCGAAGATGAAAGAAGAAACGTCAATAGAAAAGACACGAAAAATACTTGAAACAAGTTCAAGAGCTTTGTATACGACACCACGAAGAAGATGTTTATATCAATACCAAATCGACCGTCTCGCACCCGCGGGACCTGATCCAAAACATCACTAGTTTATCGAGAACAAGTTCATCGAGTAAGTATGTGTTATTGGAAGATGTGAAGGTAAACTATGAAACATATTTACAAGGATGTACCAAATACTCCATCCTTTTTTTTATCATGCATATAATGTTGTAATATTCATTTGATCAATTACATTTGATCAAACTGCGCACTAAATATTTAATGTCGTACTTCTACTTGCATATTTTGCACATATTGCTTCAACTATTTAAAAGTGTCCGCATCATAAAAGTAGTGCTTTTTGCAATAATTAATTCAGATGAAATAAATTAGTCTAATTTTTAGGTTAAACTGTCCTCTATAGTACTTTTTAAGACCACCATTTCTTGAAAAATGAACACAATTTAAAACATACTCCAAATATAGTAATAGCGGCTCAGTGTGTTCTAATTTTGTATTTTTCGAAATTATATAATGGAAAAAGAAAACATATGACGTCATTGATTACGTGTTTATTTAGGTCACACAGTGGCACATGATCTCAAATTCCATTCTTTTACTAGTCTTGGATATTGAAGGATTCTTTTGAGTTTCGCCCTTTAAAGTTTTTAGAAATTTTACTATTACACTAAAAATAAAATATTAACATTTTGGTTTAAACTTATAAAAAGAGAGTTTGCTAATCCTCTACTCTAAACAAGACTTTATCTACATTTCAACATTTACCTAACAATCTCATAAATTATCACAATAATTTACCAGTTATTTTTATCTATCTAAAAATTAAAAATACCACTTATGTAAAATACTCAAATTATATATTTACCACTTAAAAAAACAATTAACGCACGAGGCCAAGCTATGGAGAATTAATGTACAATGTGATTCGTATTTTTACAAAATAAAAACAGAAGGGTGGAGAAAATAATTAAAATATTATTATTCACTCAAAAAATAAAATTCCTCATCCACACAACCGCCTTCCCCTGATCATCTCCTCAAACTCCTCATCCGTACTCTTGAGCATCAATGGCAGCGGCACCTCAACTCCGCCGATCACCGCCGCAACGTGCCTGGGCTTTATCCTCTTCTCCAGGCTGAACGCAAAGTACTGCGGGAAACCTTTCAGCTCCTCCAGCGTCCCCTTCATTTCGCCGGCGAAGTACTCGAACTTGGGCCGGAAATTGTTCTCGATGCTGAACGTGAACAGCGCCGGGCACCGCAGCACCATCGCCGCCGCCTCCCCACGCGTGAGCCCCAGCCCCACCAGGAACTCCAGCTTCGGGATCAGCGTCTTCTCCACGCACGACACCAGCAGCACCGGGTCCTGGTAGGCCAGCGCGTGCATGTCACGGAACCCGAGCCGCTGCAGGTAGAACAGAGCCGGCCGGAGCTGGTCCCGCACGCTGCTCGTCAGAAACCGCGGGCACTTGTTGATCACGCGCCGGTAGTCCTGCTCCGGCACGAGCAGGTCGTAGGACAGGAACTTGAACACCGGAACGAGCTGAGCCTCGATGTCGGCGGTTAGGATTTGCGGGCACATGCCGAAGATCCGACCCATATCCTTCTGGTGGATCCCCTTCGACTCCAGGAAAACGACGATGGACTGGATTGAATCCAGCGATGCTGACCGGAGATCGGAGTTCTGCGAGAGGGCTTTGCCGGAATCCACCCCCATTACTTCCAGGCAGAGGATCTTCTCCTTAAATTGGAGGGAGATGTTGGTGTGGGTGGGCTGGTACAGCGGGTGGCCGTGAAGCAGGCTTTTGGGTTTCGCCGCCAGGAGATTGGAGTGGTGTTCTTCTGGGTTCGGGTTCGGGTTCGGGTTCGACGAGGAAGATAAACGTAGCCATGAATGGAGTAGAGAAGTTGCAGGCATTGAGGAAGAAGATGATGGAAATGGATAGCTCTGTTCTTTCTGTTCTTTCTTCAAGCTGAGAGTAATCGTGGGACGTTAATTTGCGATGTCCATGTGTCATTTTTTTCTTTCTTTTTTCCAATCTTGTGATGACATTTGGCAAACGTATATCTTTGGTGGTGGAAATTTTGTTAAGACTAAATTCATTATTTTTTAGACTAAAAAAGAAGTTAATTTTAAGGCAAAGTTTTGGAAGCGACCGTCTACATATGTAGACCGGATTAAATTGTAAATAGTCTAATATTTCAAAAACAAGGAGGGACTAATTTGCAATTTTAAAAATTTTAGAAAGTTCACGCGCTACAGTAATTTCGCGCGTGAATAGTTCATGTCAACAGTAACATGTGAACAGTACTGCTACAGTACTGATTCCAATTTTTTTTTTTTTTTTGTAAAATAATTCAGATTTTGTTTTAAATTGATTATGTTTTAATTTATAAAATACATCTTTTAGGTTTTTAGATGATTGATACTCTACCAATTTTTATATGATTAACTATATTTCACGTTTTGCTTTAAGCTCCTCATATTTTAGGTTATAACCTCGATGTTTTAAGTGACACATTTTGATTTAAATTCCACATGTTTTATATTATAATGATCACCTTTTGAGTTACAAATTCAGTTTATTAGATAATAGAAATTTTCTAGGTTTTGGTTTAAATTCCCCATGTTTTATGTTATACACGATCTTTTATTTTCTAAATTAAAATTTTGGGTTTTAGGTTAAATCTCTCAAGTGACTGTAATAAACTTGAGGTTTTGGGTTAAATCCCTCATGTTACTGTAGCAAAGCTCAACTTTTGGGTTAAATCACTCATGTAGCAAAATTCAAGTTTTGGGTTAAATCCCTCATTTAACTGTAGCAAACTTCAGGTTTTGGGTTAAACTCCTCATGTTACTGTAGCACACTTCAGCTTTTGGGTTAAATCCCTCATGTAGCGAAATTCAAGTTTTGGGTTAAATCCCTCATGTTATGTAGCAAACTTCAGGTTTTTGATTAAATCCCTCATGTTACTGTAGCAAACTTCAGGTTATGAGTTAAATCTCACATGTTACTGTAGCAAACACTGTAGCGCGTGATTTTTTTAACTTTTCAAAAATTGCAAATTGATCCTTCCTTGTTTTTATTATATTACCCTATTTATAATTTAGTCCCTGGTCTATATATGTAGACGGTCGCTCCAGAGACCCCCCTAATTTTAATCCTAGACGAAAAATAAGTGATCAAATCAAATTTGAATCCTACCCTATTTGAAATATTTATCTTGAATCCCCATACATCTAGATAAGTTAATTTTAGACCCCAATAAAAAAATAAGTGATTATAGCCATACATATCCGAAAAATGTTTATTTTGATCCTCCACTAAATTTCCAACAAATCGTCTGCTTAACCGACGATGATTTTTAAATGTTTTAATATCAATTTGTTTCAAGTACTTTTGTGCAGTTAATTTTTGTGTTTGTAATCTTGTTCCGGTCAAGATTGTGTGCGTCCCAAGCATTCAATTTTATGGAGTTCATCATCATTGGTTTAGTAACGTGCGAATGTGAGAGGATGATGACTTTCTTGTAAGCCGGAATTTTGAGGCGGAGCTGGAGGATTTTAAAATACTTTTGGTAGTGATTTAGTTTTCAAGGATTTCAAATCATCTTTGTTTGTCGCGGTGGATTTTTCAAGATGTGTCCTTAAAATTACAAAATTACTCATAAAAATTGGATGTAAACAACCGATTTGGTGAAAAATTGAGGGGCAGACTCAAAATAAACATTTATGAATATACTAGAGCTTAAATTTGGCGATTTTTTTTTATTACAACCTAAAATTAACTTCTTTTTTCCTTTGTTAGGGCTCGAAATAAACATTTAAAATTATGTTAGGTGTCGAGTCTTATCACTTTTTTTGTTTGTGCTAAAATTATCTATTTTTGAATATTTATGTTAAAGCTAAAAAAAGAGATTTTAGGCTTTTGTTGTTCAAACTATTTTGGAGTGAAGTATCATTCTAATATTGAATTATCTCTAATTATTTTTTTATAATAGTCACTCTCTTTAAATTGTGTGGTATAAACGACATCATATTGATATAAAATAGAATTTCGGTTGAATTCCTTTATTTTTCAAATATATGTGACAAAATATTGAAATGTAAATTTAATTTCGTTCAAATCCATAACACAGACTAGTTATTAATTTGCTTTATACAAATAATTAAATGTTTAATGATGGTTTTAGTTTAAAAATGTTTACCCAAAAAAAAGTTTATTCAATTCAAAACAGTTTAATCAGATAAATTCAATTTATATCTGTTCAAATAAGCCTAGCAATTGAAATTTAGTGTGATATTCACAAGGACATAGGTTCAATTTTGATAAAAAACAATGAGATTGATTTTTATTAGAGAATTATTTGAGTTAATACTCAATTTGGGAGAATGGTTACATTAGTGTTTTGATGAAGGCTACATAAGTCAAAGCAATGATTTCAACTATAAAAATTAGTGCTGGCAAAATGTACCGAAATACTGTATCAACCAAAATATCAACCAACACCATATCAAAAATACCGTACCAATTATATACCGACTTTAGTGGTAAGGTATTGGTATTGAATTTTCAATACCATGGTATTACCGTACCATACAGAAATAATAATATAAATTAAAAAATAAATAATATTGACAAGATTTAAATATTTGTTGCCTTAAATATTTTCAAGCGAGTGTTTTTTTGTTCTTTTTATTTTTTTGATAATGATATTTTTGTAAAAATTTAACTTGTAAACGTTTTTTACCTCACAACACTCTGTCATTATCGCGGTAAAAATAGATGGGATCTCAAAATAGATGAACATATTTTACCAATTCATTGTCTAGTCTAAAAATTATTTCCATTTCATTTTTGTTTTTTTATTTTAAACTCTTAAGATTAAATTTTATTTTTGATTATTGCCATAATTTTCTTGATGTAATATCATGAGTAAGAAAATTAGTAGTTATTTTGAACATGTCACATTGATTAAAATTTAATTCATTAATTATTTTTAGACGAATTTCATATTTTACATGTATTTCTATTTTATTTTAAAAATCACTTTTTTTGGTACAATTACAGTATGGGGCTTGCTAGGTGCAGGTTTCAAACTCTCTTGCAGGTCCGATTTTTTGTTGACCGGACGAGACTGCCCTTCTAAGTTTTTCATGTGTATTATATGCAGGTCTTTCAATTGGGTCCTCCTATTTTATGTTTAGTTTGAGAAGAGCAGCCAAATCGTTTCTATCGTTTCATCTTCTTTATTTTTGCAGGTCTGACGGTTTCGTGCAGATCCGGCCATTGGTGTGCAGATCCGGCTATTGTTTTGTACCTTAATATAGTTGCTTTGTTCCGATCCATACTAATGGTGCCGAATCCTGGTGATGGAGCGAGAGGGACGTTATCGATGCTTTGAAGATTGACAATCTCGGGGTAATTTGCCCGCGGTGATTGTGTTTGTCTCTGTTGTTTGGCAATTCGAAACCGGAGGTTACTGGGTAAATGGTTGGTAAATTTGCAGTTACAAATTTCTTGAGAATTTGTTGTGTTTGCGTTAATGAATGTGGCCTGTTTGAGCAGGGGGATTTCGGCCGCGTCACCGGCGGTGGGGAGTTTTGTGGGCCGGGCTTATTTGATTTTGGCCAATTTGACCCAATGCCATTTAATTTGGGCCGAAAACGTAGTATAGGCCAGGCCAGGTTAAGTTTGAATGCGCAATTACTAATTTATCCCTGTCCACCGACAATTGAGTGGATAAAATCAGTTGGCGTGGCAGATTGCAGATCTAGTGGAAATTGATTTGGTCGGAGAGCGACAACGACCTCATTTGTAACTTCTCAGATGATGTAAACAGTGTACGTACCTCTGATCTCTTCTCATATCTTCGGTTCGGGTTTATCTTTTTCAAATGCTAATGGCAGATCGTGTCCCTGATATAATTGTTTTATAGGTCAACTGATTTTGAGCTTGGGTTACTGAAGAAAAAACAAGGATGCAGCACGACATTGTAAGCTTATTGAATCTCTTTATAATCATGTTCATTCACTTCATTGTGTTAGGGTTATTGATGTTCTTGGACTTCTTGCATTAATTGGTGGTTGTTGTGGGATTTGTTAGGGTTGTTGCTTGGTGTTTGTTCTCGGGCTAGTTGTTTGGTGTTTGTTTTCGGACTTGTGTTTTGAATAAGTGTTTGTTGATTTGAAATAGAACTTGTTTTTTGGATTGTATCATAATAAACCTGCTATATATGAATAAAAGGATTAGGGTTTTGTTTGAATAAATTTTAAGTATGGTTTTGATTGAATAAATTTTAAGTAGGGTTTTGATTGAAAAAATTAGAATTTGGTTTTTAAGATAAAAATGTTTTTCTTGATTGTTTGGTGGCACAGTGGTAGTGGATTTGACATAGTTCTGACAAACCATGTGTTTGGTGTCAGTGCCATTGTGTGTGTTTAGTGTTGCATGAATTGGTTGTGATTTGTAAAGATAAGTATTTTGACAAGTTTACATCTGTAGGAATTGATGTGTGATTGTGATTACACACTTTTGTTGGATAGCCGAAGGAGCGGACGTAGATTTGAAAGTGAAATTGAAGCTTTCAGTTGGGCCACCGAAGCTGCGAATGCGATGCTCTTCAACATTATTAGGTCATCCAGGAAGATGATGAGATTTGATCCTGGTAGAGGCGAGCAGTTGTATCATCACTACTTCACCTGTGATAAGGCAGGTAGATCAGAAAAGAAGTAAAAGGCCAAGGTGTTGATAATGAGGCTGTCTAATAGAAAGAAACGCCAGACGGTTTCTAAAAGGGTGAACTGTGACTTTCGTGGAGTCATTCGTGTTGAAAGTGACAACTTTTTTCATGTGACTGTTTTCGAAGGGTGCTACAACCATGCGCTGACATACTACAAAGAAGGCAACGTTTGTGACACCCGGTTGAGTGAGGTGGACAAGAAGTTGATTAGTGAGATGTCTCGAGCCCACTGTAAGGCCAAAGTCATTGTGGAGGCTCTACAAACTGCTGAGCCGAGGAAGGCGTATGTGAGAAAGGCTATTTATAACCAAGTTTACCGGGAGAAAAAGGCAGCGGCGGAGGGAACAAACCCTGCTAGGCAGTTTTTGAAGCTTGCTCGTCACAAGGGGTATTACACTAGATTCACTGTTGTTCTAGGAACTACCAACATGAGAGGTAATGTTACAATTTTACCTTCAGGTAATTTTTATCTGCTTTAAATGATAATGACTTATTATGCATGGTATCTGATAATGACCTAAAAAGCATACTATCTGATAGTGACATATAAACCTTGCTATCTGATAGTGAGTTAAAATGCATGCTATATGCTTTAACCGATAGAGACTTACAATGCATGATTAGTGGACAGAGACCTACAATTGACTGCATGCTATTTGGTTTAACTGAGTGTGACTTACAATACAATCCATGATATATGGTTGAACTGATAGTGTCTTAAATTTGCCTTAAGATTATTATTATTTGACAATCCATGCTATATGCTTGAACTGTTAGTGACAAATGCATGCTTTATGCAGATATTTTTTGGTCCCACCCAACTGCGATGCAAATTTCTAAGGTGTGGCCAAATGTATTTTGTATTGATACCACCTATGGCACTAACAAATACAACTACGCTCTTGTGGAGATTGTTGGTGTGACGCCGACGAACCAGAATTTCACTGCTGCTCAAGCCTTATTGCAACATGAGGATAAAGCTGGCTACCAGTGGGCTTTGTAGTGTTTTAGTGACATGTTGGGCAAAGGCAAGAATCCAGTGGCTATTGTTACGGATAGGGAACTCGGGTTATTCGAGCCGATTGAGAAGGTGTTCCCGAAAGCCCATCATGTGTTGTGTCTCTTTCATGCGAAGAAGATGATCAGGGCTAAGGCATTGAACTTGTTGAATAACAACCAAAAAGAAGCAGATTCTTTGTGTTATGGGGCAGTCAGAAAGGTCTTGCAGGCACCAAGTGTGGAGGAGTTTGAAGAAGAACTCATTGTGTTGCGTGACACTTATTATTGGTTGCCTGCATTTGTGAAACACCCAGACGATACATGGTTACCATATAAGGAGAAGCTTGTCTTTCCTTGGACTAACAATGTCATGCATTATGGGAACAACACCACCAATCGTGTTGAAGCTGCTCACTCAGCTTTGAAAGGGTGGATGAAGTCATGCAAGGGTGGAGTGGACACTTTGTTTGAAGAAGCTGATTCAGAGGTGAGGGCTCAGATTACAGAGATTAAGCGGATGGTGTTGTATGCAACTTTGATATTGTATGTATGTTGTATGCAACTTGGATGTTGTATGCATAGTGTATGTATGTTGTAAGCAACTTGGATGTTGTATAACCAGTGTATGTTGTATGTATGCAACTTGGAATATTATGAATTTTTGTATTCCTACTCACCCCTATTCCTATTATGTATGAAAGTTGGTTGATCAAAAACTTCCAAAATATGCAATATCCATGGGCATCCCTTGGGATAATGTTTAATACTCATCACAAGTGCTTTGTTCGTAACAACTAAAATTCCACAATTTCTTAGGCATCAATTTCAACTATAGTTATGATAGTTTGTTGAATAATTGTATGTACCAAAATACTTCAATCAAATGCCTTTCTGAAGGTGGGAACTTCATCAAACCGATTACGATTGCAAAAACAAATTAAAATTAAAACAGATTGAAAATGCAGGGACCATCAACTAAAAGCCCAACCACATCATTAACTACTATTTCTCCCCCAAACGAACAAAGCCCAAACAACCAAAGCCCAGAATATTTCCGACCACCGGCAAAGTCGCTGGTCGATTCAGGCCAAGGCCAACTACAACACGAGCAGAGCCCTATGTTTTCCCCTCCTGACTTCGACACCAACAACAATACAAAACGAAACAAGAAGGTCGTGTGTATTTGATGTTAGTTGATTGCATCGGACCGGGATTTTCTACTCTAAATCTGAACCCACCTAATGATTCAGACCTCCTTCGTAGAACGACAGTCTCAACAACGACACTCTAATTCGGACCTCCATCGGAGAACTACACCCTAAATCGGACCTCCATCGGAGAGTGACACCCTAAATCGGACCTCCACCTTATGAATCTGAACCCACCTTATGAATCGGACCTCCATTGAATTTATGAATTTGGTAGGGATTCAGACCGGTAACTTTGGTTTGGGGCTTAAACAATCATCAGATCTGCAAAACTCACTTCAAACCATCGGACCTACATAAGCCGAGAAAAACAAAGAATTTATTTCTTCGAAAGGGAAGAGTGGATTTGGCCATCGTTCTAAATTACAAAAATCTTGGAGGACTAGAGCGCAAGACCTACAATCAACACACATCAAATACTTAAAAAGGCAGTCTTGTCCGGTCAACAAAAAGTTGGACCTGCAAGAGATTTTGAGACCTGCACTGGGAAATTGAGTTACAGTATATACCGAATACCAACCGAACTTTTTGGTTGGTATTGATATTTAAAATATGTGTACCGAAATACTTGGTATGGTACATGGTATTGAGAGAAAAAACATGGTATTGTACCGATTCCACCCCTAATAAAAATGGAGTAATAGTTGGTGAAGATATTACTACAAAAAAAAACTACACTATTTTTTATGAGTATTTTGTGATTGATTCAATATTTTACACTTGACTTTTATATTTAAACTACTTCCTGTGGAATTGCGGGGTATCACTGAAAGATGTAGGCTAAACAAAAGAGTACGACCATGGTCCATAACATCCTAGCTTCGTTGTTGGGCGTATTGATGCCTTAGGCTCGTTGAACTGGATGATTTCTATGAGGGGCGGACCCAGAAATTAAGGTTGAGGGGGCCATAACATAATATAACTAAAAGTATAGTACTAAATTTTATTATTTATAAAATATTACAAGAGCATAATATGCAATTTTAAATTTTTTGGAGGTGTCCGCCTCTGGTTTCTATTATTCACGTTAATGTCTTTCAATTATTTAAGAGTGAATTGAACACAAGATAATAAAACTATAGAGTATGCTTTCCTTACGAAACTTTCGTAATTGGGCTCATACTATACACAAGAACGCCCATGTTGACTCCAACAATAATATCTAGGGGGTTTCTCGATCTCACATCCGGTAAATCTTTTACCAATCTTAGAGAGTGAACAACTGAACATAACCCATGGAGATGATTCCAAATCAAGTCTTTATTCATCATCATCTATACCTTATTTACCAAAACTTTATCACAAATTAAAAATTTCCAAAAAAGAGTATTGAATTCATAGATGGAATACTCTTACCATATAAAAGAAAATAGAAGAAGGTAATTTCTGGATTTGGATTTGGGTTTTCGGGATTGGGTCGACACGAATGCAAAAAAACCATTTCGTTTTATGGAAAAGATTTACATAGCAAGACAATATATATGTGCTTCCTCGAAAATAAATTAACAACGATATTTTACCCGCTCACAGAATCCCGCCACAAATTATATTCCCCCCGCCGCGGGACCAGAGCGTTGTCTCCAACCGCCATAAAAACAGCACCCACAAAAAAGCGCGTGCATCGTTCCTATATAATCCCCACAAACAGTAATTCTCTCAAAAAGCGAGTAGAGTTCGGATCATCCACCCCCCTAAGCAAAAGCCTCTCTATTTTGCCCCCCCCCCCTCAATCTTCTCTCTCTTCTCATCGCCGAAACCCTAGAATTTCCCCCAAATTATACAATTATTTCAATTATTTTCCCCAGTTTTTATTTTTTATTTTTAAAATTTTAATTTTCCAATTTTCCGAAAAACCCCAGATCTTCCCGTCTCCTCATCCAGATTTGATCCCGTCTTTTCAGAACAGATCTTCCCGGTGTTCATCTGCTTGTTTTCTGCTGAATCGAGCTAGGGTTTTTGGGAATCTTGGTTCTGGGAAAAGTTGATGTGGATCTTGTAATTTAAAGGGTTTACAAAGATTGGGGCTTTTGTTGATTTAGATGTGTGTATGGATTCAGGGATTGCTGGGGCAATTGAGAATGGGGTCGTCGTGAAAGGAGACGATATTTCTAAGGCTGAGGTGAAGGTCTACACGAGGAGGAGTAAACTCAAAAAGGCCCAATCTCAGATCTCAAATTACAAATCTGCCACCCCCGCCGCGGCGGCGGCGGCGGCCGATGATGCAGCCGCTGCTCCTCCTCCTCCTCCTCCTTCCGCCGATCCGGCTTCCGAGAGAGATGCTGCGACCAACGGAAGCCCTCCGAGAGAAACCCTAGGTGTCAAAGATGGGAGCTTTCCGAAGCGGAAGCGGACTGTTGCGCCTTCCCGATCTGGTGGTGAGCCGTCGACGTCCACCGGTGGTGTACCGGAGGATGGATCTGCCGCCGTCGCCGCTGTATCTAGCGGCGTAGATGGTGGAGAAGCGCTGCCACCGCTACCCAATGGTGGAGAAGGGCCTCGGCCACACCATAGCCCCCGCGAAGATCAAGAGGTCTCCGGCGATGTGCGGAATTCCGATCCCATCGGCCATGAAGCTGTGCCGCCCCTACCCAACGGCGGACAAGAAACTCAGATTGACGACCAGGATAAATCTGGGCACTTGGTTGACGAAGGAGCACGTGCGAATGGTGTGTCGAATGGAGTGTTGTCAAAGCCGATGGTTGCAAGGGTTGATGACAGGGTGCTGATTAGCATAACCGAGTCGAGGCCGAAAGAAGAGATGAGGAAGCTGAAGCGGAAGCTCGAGCAGGAGCTTGACCAGGTGAAGAATATGGCGGAGAAGCTCCTTGCAAAAGAGGCTCAATTTGCTTCTTATAGTACAGCTAACGTTAATACTAATCCTATGTATGTTGGTAATCTTGGTGGTGGTTATATTCAGGCTCCTCATCAGTTAGTTAGAGCGAATCCAGAGCTGGGTGTCTACAGTCGGGCTCCTCAGTTGTCTAGGGCGAGTTCCGATGTTAGGTCGGGGGCTTTAGGATACCAGCCGTTTAGGCACCTGAGTGTTGCTGTTGGTGAGAACAATCATGGTTTGGGAGAGTATGTCGAGAAGGAGAAGAGAACTCCGAAAGCCAATCAGTTTTACAGGAATTCGGAGTTTCTCTTGGGGAAGGATAGATTGCCGCCAGAAAGCAACAAGAAGCTGAAGCTTAACTGTGGAGGGAGGAAACATGGGGAGTATGGGTATGGTTACCAGAATAGGGATAAGGTGTTTAGGAGCTGCAACAGTTTGCTCCAGAGGTTGATGAAGCATAAGCATGGGTGGGTTTTTAATGAGCCTGTTGATGCCAAGAAGCTCAATTTACCCGATTACCATGTTATTATTAAGCAACCCATGGATTTAGGTACCATCAAGGCTAGGCTGGCTCAAAACTGGTACAAGTCTGCAAGGGAGTTTGCGGAGGATGTCCGACTTGTGTTCCATAATGCCATGACTTACAATCCTAAAGGGCAAGATGTTCATGTCATGGCAGAAGAGTTGCTGAACCTATTTGAGGAGAAATGGATGGGTATAGAAAAGGATTTTTATCCCTATCCGATGTATTATGATGCAGGATTGCCTATTCCTACTCCTAGAAAGGCCCCTCCCCCTCCTGTGTTTCCGCCTATTCCTAATCTTCGTGTTCCAATTCCAGTCTCTTCTCTTAGGAGTTTTGATAGGTCAGAGTCGATGCCTACACAATCGAAACCAGCCAATTCTATTCCTCATGTTCCTAGGACGCCTGCTCCAAAGAAACCCAAAGCTAAGGATCCAAATAAGAGGGACATGTCTTATGAGGAGAAGCAGAAGCTTAGCTCAAACCTACAGAGTTTGCCTCATGAAAAGCTGGATGCTATTGTGCAGATTATCAAGAAAAGGAGCGCAGCACTTAGCCAACATGATGATGAGATTGAGGTGGACATTGACAATGTTGATGCTGAAACACTTTGGGAGCTTGATAGGTTTGTCACCAACTATAAAAAGAGTCTAAGTAAGAACAAGAGAAAGGCTGAACTTGCCCTTCAAAGGAGAGAAGCTGACCTGGCTGCTCAATCAACAGTAAGACATCGAATCTTGATTATTTATATTTTGCATATAACTTTGAAGTTTGTGCAGTATGGTCACCTGGGGCTTTTTTGACACGTCTATACAATTTTGATTGCAGAATCCACAGCCAACATCGACAGAAGCACCTATTGAAAGTAGAATAGGTATAATAATTTGAAATACTATGCGCACTGCAAGACTTAAATTGCTGAATGACTGTTGGATTTCTGATCTGTTGCTCGCTTGTCAAAACTAGGTGAAAAGCGACCCATTGATCTGGGAAAGCAAGGAGATAATGCGAGTGTATCTAGCTCAAGCAGTTCTAGCAGTGACTCTGGGTCATCTTCAAGTGGTACGAACAATTTATGTTTGTTTGCATTTTGATTTGGTTATTCTGATACTCTCTGCTTTCCTCACCCTCTTTGTTTTTCCACGTTTCTAATTACTGTCTTTTACCACAGATTCTGACAGTGATAGCTCCTCTGCTTCTGGGTCGGATGCAGGCCAGTCGCCCAAGAGTTAAAGATTACTCTCCTGCCCATCTGTTTAGGTATAATAGTTATTTGTTTATCTACTGTGCCTTGTGTTGTTTTGTGTATTCTGTGAAGGTTGTTTATCTTTCAGTTTTTTTCCCATTGCACCAAAAATTTAATTATCTGCATAACCACTGTTTTTCTGGGATTTATCTTTCAGGGTAGTTTTGGATGTCTTTTGACTTTGGTTCTTGCCATTCTTACTTGAGTTTTAGATCTCCAGGGTTTTTACTTGTCGCGACATCTTATTATGAAAGCCTGAGAGGCTAATTAGGTTGTTTATGTTTAAATTCCCGTGAAGTAGATACTTGGCTTTAAAAATTCTGAATCGTTGTGGTGGTGCATGTTTGATACTTAGCATAATATCCACAGGTAAGGGTGAAGTTTGCCTTTAAAAATTGAAGTGATGCTACTGTGAATTTATAAACATCATTCATGATGAGCCTATAGTCTTGAAGCTATTGTAAGCCGCAGATGATAATATTAGTGTTTGTACTGTAACTTTATATGCTAGAGACTGTCATGTCATGTCCTGGGAAGCATTTGTAACTTGCTGAATGTTATGATTACTGCAATAGCCCTTGGTATTAGAGATCTTCAGTGTGCTGAGAAGATTGTTGCTGATCCTGTGATATTAATGACACTACTTGTAATTTTTGCAGAAAATCTCCAATTTAATGCCTCCATCTTCGTTGGACTGTGTTTGTCCCTGGCTGCTGCATGGTGCCGCACTTTGTTGTGACTTAGTAATAACTGCTGGTACCGAAATTGGAGTGCTCCACAGTTGGGAAAATGCAACAAACGAATCTTCTTTTTCTTTGGTAGAACCAGTAGTGGTAGTTTAGTTTCTGAGCTAGGCCTCTATTGTGAGACAGCCGCTGGATATGTAGACTGTAATTTTGCTTGCTCTCCGACTTATTATTGCCTGCTGTATCATACTTCCCCAGATGTTAAGAACATGATAAACATAGTTTTTTATGTACAGACTTGAAAATGTGGCATTCTGAACAGTTTCCAAAACAACATTTACAGAGCTCACATTTGTATTTCTGGTTTCCCATAAATTCTTCCAGGTCCTTATGCAAGAAAAACAATGCACAAACATCACCGTAACATGTTCTTGTATGCAAACTGAATGACACGACATTTACAGATAATATCTAGCATATACGACAATTAGACAAATGAATGAACATATACACACCTAGTAAACAGTTACATTAATATAACTCGCATAAGTTTAATTAATAAAGAAAGGATTCAGGCATTCAAAATTCAAGAGACGTTTTAGTCCTATAAAAGCAAGGTATGCGTTGACACACGCTAAGATCACATGTAACAAGCAGAGACGATCCAAATCTCGTACAAATTCATGCATAATGAGCATACCAACACTCTTTTATCCCACCTAATCATCACAATCCAAACTCGGAAATAACAGAAAGTGAGGCAAGGGTGTCTATGCAAGGTCTCAAATAAACACACACACACACAAGCAAAGGAGGAACAAGGAGAGTCAGAGCGTGTAGGAACTTACACCATTTTGTAAGAACTTTACAAGCCTCCTTTTAGTATTAATTTTGTTAGAATCTCGATATCTGCATTGTTAGATGGTTAAACATTACAAGTCCCAATCAATGAAATCACAAATATCATAAATGTAAATAGGAGGGACTAATAAAACATAGATGAACAGCTGTGAGAATACCTGTCAATTTGAACTATTGAGAATGTGTTAATCATCATCATGAATCCAAAAAGGAGGCTTCTCCACACCTGATTCATTAACCAGGTGAATTTTTTCACTAGAGTAATTTATGCACTCCTAATTTCCAAATCATTCTCAATATATGTTGAAACTGGCAAACAAAGAGTAGCTTCTAATAGCATTAACAACTTCAACTTCCAGTTCATAGAAAAGATATACGGTTGACGAAACCTGAGCTTGGGTACCGTACACTTATGTTTAAAAACATGCAAACACATAGAGCTCAAACAAAGAGGCTTCCACCACTTCATCAATTTACTAGGAATCGGTAATTTGAGATCGCAACACAGAGATTTAAATGTTCTAACTCGAATGTTAATGCAACCATCACCAATTCAATCATTCAGAACATAAGTGAACCAGCACGAGATTCCTAATCCAAAATCAAACACACAAAGCAGACAGGACAAAACTTTTTGCATTATGATGAAAGATACCATTAAACCAAAGCCAAGTATTGAACATTAACAAAATCTAAAAAAGTTAGTGATTTGCGCATGATCCATACAGCTCAACAATCCTTAACGTTAACAAAACAACAGTAATATCATCATCAAATAAATTGCTGAATCAACAGAGCTGACCTGAGAGAACCCAGATCAGAGTTCCGGCGGATGTCACATACCAAGATCGCCGACCACAATTCCGATGAGAACCCATTACGCTGACTATCGTTGGACAGAGTAGAAAAACATGTGTCAGCTACAAATTCCGACATTGCCACAATCATGATGATGATCATCATCAACGTCACAATATGATCAGTAACACAACTGAAGCTATAAAAAAGAAAACAGAAAAAACGAACCTGTAAATTATCCGATCAATTTGTTGGGGTTTTGGTTTTGGTAATCATGCGAAGAAAGTGGGGAAATTCTTGGTACATCTGATTACTGCTATTCTCTATTTTGGAGGGTGGAAAATTCTTAGACTCCCGACCACTCCGTCCTATATTACTCCATCTTTTTTTCCTAATATTATACCCAACTTGCAATTTATGATCAATTTATTATATTATTATTATTATTATTATTATTATTATTATTATTATAAGAATAAATTTTTGAGAATTATATCACACGCACTATTTTAAATTAAAATCTAAGAATGTAGTTTTTCAGTTGGTATGAACCAACAATCAAGCAATTAATAGAGTCATCACGATGATACTGTATGATGATTTATCTATAGTCCCGCGGGGTCCTATTTTAAGATTATACCGTTCAAATTAATAAAAAATGATAGCATTCTTGTATTTTCATGAAAATAAGGATATCAAATCATAGAACCAAAATCAAATGACCTGTAAATATATTTTTGGATGGGCATCAAACATAAAAAATATATTTAATATTTTGTTATTATGAAAAACAACCTCATGAATTTACCAACAAAATTGGAGAATCAAACTTTAAAAAAAAAAAAAAAAAAACTATTCTGTTGCCAAACGCAAGCATTCTCTTGTTTGACTTTCGAACCCCTATTTATCAAGAAATACTTTAAAGGCAATGATGTTTTCACAATTTTCTCGATGATAAGTGAAAGAGTTCCAATTAACTCAGACAACCTAAAAAAAAGGTTAAACAAATTAGCATATTTTAGTTAGCCACTTGCAATTTCACGTTGACACTTTATTTTTGGTTGATGTGTGTTTAACTATAAATGTATATATTTCCTTGGATTTTGTTTTCTCTAGTAAAATCCTCCTTTTCCTGCTGTTCTTAGAGGCTAGAGCATCTCAAACCCCAAACACCATTTTTGGTGTTGCAGCACACCAAATTTGGTGTTGCTACAGTAGTTTTACACCATTTCTCTCCAACCCATAACATTAAATTTTACACTAAAAAGAATATTCCATTACATACTATTCAGAATATATTATTTTATTACTTTCTTCTACTTTTATTTTTATGTTATAATTTACTATAATAATTTTAATTGATTAAATTTTAGCCACTATATACTTTAATATATTATAATAAGATTGCAAAAGTTTAATTATAATTATAAAAATTAAATATTTAGATGAAAAATGAGATCCTGAATTTTACACGCACTACACTTTTATATATCTATCGTAAAGATGATACCAAATATTGAAACCATTGAAAATTAATTTTATTAAAAGATAAAAAGAAATAATTAAAATAACAAATACCAAATAATTACTACAAGTCTACAACTAAAAAAATAAATGAAAAAATTAGGCTAGATTAATACGTCGAGAAGGCAACCTGATTACCTGACCCTATTAATGAAAAAGAAAAGCAGAAAAACAATAAAACATTCAAATGTGAAATATAATACTAACAATTTCCTAATTATAGCGTAAGCTACAGGAAAACAGCAAATCTAAGGTTTTCCTGTTCAACACACTAAATATAGCGCTGAATTTTCTTGCCGTTGGAATTGATCCCATTTATAGTAGAACATCAATATATGTCCGTTAGACACAAAACCACGCTATATTTAGCGTCGGTTGGAGAAGCTCTTAGCCACATATTAAGACAGAGAAACTGTTGCAGACCTACTTGCTAAACATGCTATAAACCAACTCAATGTTGAGTGTAACCTACTTGCTAAACATGCTCAATTCTTGACTGTTTTATATTGCAGATACTGAAGCCAAGATATCCCAGCTTGATGAATACTTCAACACATGCCTAAATTATGGTTTGGAAATAATTTTGCCTTAATTTATGAATCTAATTCCTTTATTTGAGCAAAATTTTCCAACACCAATCCTACCCTTTTATCAAAATCTTGCGGGTCTTACTCTCGGTCCATTTTGGGTTACGGATTATAAGAGTATCTCCAAACCTAAAGTCACTTTAGAAAGTCATTTTGTACACTTGTCACATTTTAAATGGAGCTTCAATATGATGTAATCAAAGTCAAATAAATTGAAGGTGCTCTTTTAAATTTCATCTCCAATGCAACATTCACAAACAAAACTTTAATATGATGTGTTAATTTTTTAATGGACAAAATTAAATTAGAATCATATGAATTTATGAGAGGTCTCACAATTATGTCTAAAAAAAAAGTGAAGGCCTCAATTTGACCCTCTCAATATTGAAGCTCTATTTGAAACCTTCAATTAAAAAGTTTAAAAACTAGGACAACAAAGTTTGGCACAAAGAGGGCAGATGATGACGCCATTCTCATTACAATCAGGACATCTGACCAGAGGCTTCAATACTTGTTGGATTATCTGGAAAATTAGAAATAAATGGATTTATAAAAATGTTCCTACTTCTTCCGTGAGTAATCTCAGACTAATCAAAGAGCATATTTTTCTGATTTTCCGTGCCAAACCTTTTTTCATAACCTCTGTTCTTGACACAAAAATTACAAATCACAGCTTTCTTCCCCTAGGAAAAATACCAACAAACCAAGAATTTTTAAAATTGATTGGACTAAACCTTTATCTGGCCTGAAACAAAGTTGATGCTGCTTGGTGTAGCTCTTCTCTCTATGCTGGAATTAGCATCATTATTAGAGATAATAAGGGTAGTTTAATTTCTGGGCATAGCTCTTTTATTCGTGCAAGTTCCTCTTTAGAGGCTGAACTTAATGCTATACAATTTGCTGTCAACTATGATGGAGGTTTTTCAGATACTATCATTATAGAATCTGATTGTCTCAATGCAATTTCTTCTGTCCTCAACTTCATCACTGCTCATTGGAAATTGTTTCAGCTTGCTGATGCAATTAACCAGGGCACCTCTTCCTTTTCTTTATTACATGTACGTGTTCATAGAGAAGTAAAAATGCATGTTGATGTCATTGCAAAATTATGCTTCCAATCTCAACACGCTTCTTCATTTACTTTTGGCTCTTATTCTCAGGGATCTAGTATTGAGGCCGGTGCACCAAGATGCTCATCAGGGTGTCGTACTCCGAGCGTAGCTCGTCTGGGAGCCTAGGCACACGGTCTTCGGAGGTGATGTTACGGTTCCACTCAGGATCCGGATAGGTTAGGTGGTCATACGAGTAATGACTATCTAAGAGCCATCCCCTCAAGTAATTTATAAACTCATAATCTTCTCCTCAACACTTTATCTAATGATTCCTCATAATTTTATTTTATTTTGAAAGTATTGACCCATAGTTTTTTAAGTTTATAGATTTGTACAATTTCGTTGTTTGGAATTAATTTTGCCTTAATTTATTTATGAATATAATTCTTTTGTTTGACCAAAAATTTCCGACACCAATTCTACCCCTTTATCAAAATCTCGCGGGACTTACTCTGGGTCCATTTCGGGTTATATGGAAACGGATTATAAGCTTTCATTTTCTACTTCCGCTCCATTGCAGCCTTTCCGTCGTCATTTTAGCTCCACCGTCGATGCCGCCTGATCTGAGCACGGTGTAACGAAATTTTTTCCGGCAAAATCATTGCTGGTAATACCTTATCTTTTTTATCTTCGTTTCTTTCCGATTGTTTTTATCTTTCCGAATTTGAGTAAGGGTTTTTTTAGTTTTTGGGGGATCGATTTTGAGAGCCTGAGGAATCTGCTTTCGGGGCTCCCCAAACTGAAAGCAGGATACGTGTGTGCGGCGGTGCTAGGTTACTGCCGTGCTCAGGCGGCAATGGGAATGAGAATGGCCTCATCATCTGCCCTCTTTGTGCCTAACTTTGCTGCTGCTATTGAGAGTATTAGAATTAGTAGTAGTTTGTGTTTCAGTGTTACTTAGTGTACTACTATCTGTTGTGTTTCTGTAAGCCTCAAAGACTCTCTATTTATCCACGTTTTGAGGGTTATATGAACAATATTTAACATGAGATGTGGAATGAATGTTCAAGTATGCTAGTTTGAGATTGTGAATGTGTTTAGCTCTGTCTTGAAGGTAGTTTCATTGTTTTATACTTTTATGAGACGATTAGGACTTTAGGGGTGAATAATGATATCACTCGTGTTAAAACTTTAATTCTACTAAAGTTGAAACCACTCGTGTTTTAAAGCTTCACTGAAGTTTGAAATTATTTTTAAATATTTTATAATTTTTGCTAATCCTGTCCGATTGCAATTTCCTCTATCTTATTTCATATCACTTACTGTGATTTGGTCATTCCTGTCAACAGCTCTGGAGGCAAGTTTGACGAAACTGATGAATTAATAAGTTCAATTCCACCAAGAGGTAATTGTTAGATATACCTTCATTTGTTTATATCATTAATTTGAAGGTCCTTTAGTTTTTTATAGGAAAAGAAAGATACAGAATTTATCAGTTTGGAACTGCGATTTGATCTGTTGTCGGCTCGCATTTATATTTGGTTACTTCTCTGTTATTGTATACTTGTGTTGCAAAGAAAATCCGCTCAAAGTTCTACCATTTTATTTTACTGTACTCTAGGTGGGGTTTTAATTTTTAAGCAGAGTAGGAATCAAGCCTGAAATATGTTCTAAACAATTAGATTATTGTCAAATGTCAGACCTCGATTAGTTTAAACCTTGTTCTAGTGATAATGATCAGTTAGTGTAATTGAAAGGAGTTATTGATTCTTTCATTGTGTCATTTCTTATCCATCTGATCAGTTAGTACTGAGGAAGTTAAGCTGTGGGAGAATATCTGAACGCATGAGGCTAGCTGTTAATTAAGTTAAGCTGTGGGACAAGCTCATATTATAGAGGCGCACCCAGAATTATTCTAGGTATACAACTTACCACTATGTGCTCAAATTATTCATCTATAAGCTGCCTTCGTTAATATTCTTAGACACCTTTTTAGATAACTGATCCCTTCACGAGCTTGAGTTCTCTTAGCACCAGCACCCCTTTGACGGCAATCCGGAGGAGAAGATTATGAGTTTCTGTTTAAACTCTTTATGGTGTTGTTTGTTGTGCTAATATGTACACAAGATTTTATGTATGATATATTTTGAAGTAGCATGCATCCATTCTTGGCTGACCGTGTTTTGATTTTTTTAGGCTTTGAATTCTGAGAGACTTGGTTTATACAACAGCCAGTCAAGATGGTAAGCTATTCAGGTTGACCTAAGAACTTTTGCATAATCTATTTCGATAAGTTCTTCGTATATTCTTAATGTAGGGAAAAAGTCTGACACTAAATTTTTTTTTTGTCTCAGAAAATGAAACTAGATGCACACTATTGTACTCTTTATGTAAATGGTGATGATCAGTTTCGTTGCTTGTTTATATGATCTTCAGTTTCCTGAAGAGGGATATTGAATTGCAACTATTTACATGACAGGGGTGTTGAGTATCCGGCATTGTGGGCAGGCAAAGTTGGAAACAGTTGGCCAACTACTGATGACATCAATGACACATGGGCAAGCTATATATTTGTTTACGAATGATTTAGTCATTATTGATGGTGAAATTTCAAAACAGTATTTTTAATACCTTAATATGAGTTAATAGTAAGCCGAGTTTGCATATAGAACATCATTTACATGCTGAAACTGCCCAATAAATAAATTTCAAACTTGCTAAAACTGGCCAATAAATAAATCTCAGTACAGGTTATGTGCAAAGGGGGTTACCATATGCTGGACCAGGTGTGGATGAAATGGCAGGAAAAGAAGGTTCGCATCTGGAAATAAAATGCATTTACCAAAAAATCGAGTTTTCCCAGGCTCAAATTTCCTGTTGTATTCATAATACCTTGGGTTTTTTCTTGCTAGACAAAGAATAGAAACTGAAATGGAATGGATTTTAGGTTTGAGAGGACTAACATTTCTGGATATTGTTTACAGGCAGCATGCTACAAAACAGTGAGTCAATGGATGTTATTTTACATTTTGTATTTTCTTCAATGGCTTAATTAACATGTCTACGTAGGAAATTGTTACTCTGTTTTGCAGGGCTGTCTTTCAGTGTGGCAATTGTACTTCCCCGATGCATCTAATAACTTTGCTGATGTTGGAGCCAGGTGGTGTGCTTCGTGTGTTCAGATCACACTTTCTTCCTTCAGATGTGGCTCATTATGTCGAAATTTGGTTGAAGGTGTTTCAAGACGGGAACCTACTGGTTTTTATTCTTTCATTCATAGCAACTCTAAGACAAGACACTAAATAGTTTGAACTGGGATGTGTCCAACCAATTGCATCACAGAAAACTTTGGAGGAAGCGTTCATTCTTTGTTTGTAGAGACAACCCTTAGTTTACAAATCCAACAAATTTGATGCACTACTTCAGTACAATTTCACTGTCTTCATGTTTAGGCATTATCTCAACAACATTAGGCTTATAATGATGTTCATTTTTTATGGCTTATGTTCGTTCAATATGTTCCTTTTGTAGTAAATTGCAGTTCTTTTTCGACAAATAGTATATTGCAGTTGGATAACAAATAAAAACTCAAAGTCTTTCCGAAATAGAAGGTATAGGAGTCCTGTGATGCATGTATGTTGATAGTTTTGTATATACGAAATTCAGTTCCTTTCTTACGAAATCAGTAACAGAAAGATGACAAATGAGCTCCCTGAGTCGGGATAAGAATGACATGAGCACTAGTAATATCACTAAAGAGTCAAGTCGAGCAAGCCTCTGCTCGCGATCGACTCGCTCGATAAGCACCCCGCTCGCGATCGACTCGCTCGATAAGCACCCCTAGTTTTGTATATACGATCGACTCGCTCGATAAGCACCCCTAGTTTTGTATATACGAAATTCAGTTCCTTTCTTACGAAATCAGTAACAGAAAGATGACAAATGAGCTCCCTGAATCGGGATAAGAATGACATGAGGAGAAATTACACAAAGTGCATTACCTCCTACCTAGTATGCACAAAATTGCAGAAAAACATCACCCAGAAACTTGAAGTTGACCACCAGAGAAGAAGCATCGTAACAAACTACCTGCGGCAATTCAGGTAGCGAGCCGCTCGAAGACCCTCTGATCATGAGCTTGAATAGCATCTTCCATATTGTCAAATACGCCGACCAGGGCGAATCCAGAAAATTTTCTTTTGGAGTAACCTCTAATGTAAGGGTAAATTAAAAATAAATTTTATAATATAAAATAAATGTATTTCGACTTCGAGCATAAGTAAATATGCAAAAATGTGTGCTTTTTATAGAAAATTTTTACTCATGTAGAAATTGGCATTGTTTGAACAAAATATTATTTAACGGCAAATTTGACCATTTATAGCTTTAGTTAAATATATCAACTAAATTTCAAATTTTGATATTTACAAAATAAATGTCAAATAGAATACAAAACTACATCACACACTGATATTATATTACTTCAAATTTATAGTCAAACTTACTCAAACATGCAACAAAAATTATGATGAATAATAGGGTATTTTATTGTAAAAATTAAAGTATTATTGTTCATTTCATTTAAATTTGTATTATTGTGTACTTTATTGTAGAAGTTAAATATTAAGTTATAGATTTTTCAAATAAGAAAATAATCAAACAAAATTCACACGTAAAAATTAATTAATTAAACAATCCTTAGCTTACCTGAACTCTAGGATTTAACGTTGTTAGAGAGAAGATTAGGATAGGATAACGAGATTTTTTTATATTTTAAGTAAAAGTAAAAATTTAATAACTGGGGTAACCTATTTACATTTATTGGGGTAACCTATATATTAATGACTATATAGTGACGGTCACTTCTAAGACTTATTTTTGTATGCACCTTTTATCTTTTTTAAAAGGTTGTAGTTTAATGGTGGAAGATTGTCATTTAAAAGTGAAAGGTTGTATTTTTTATTTTTTTTGATAATTGAAAGATTGTATGTTTATAAATGCACATTCGTCTTTTTTAAAAGGTGGGCAGTTTATGTTAGAACATTAAAGGTTTATGAAAGGTGTGTTGTTTATCTTAAAACATGAATGTTTTACAGTACAACATGCACGCAACAAAAAACAAAAGGCTAAATTTAGTCAATGACAATTAGGCTTCAAAGGTGGGCAGTTTATGTTAGAACATTAAAGATTTATGAAAGGTGTTCTGTTTATCTTAGAACATGAAGGTTTTACAACACAACATGCACACAACAAAAAACAAGAGGCTAAATTCAGTCAATGATAGATTAGGCTTCAAAGGTGGGCAGTTTATGTTAGAACATTAAAGGTATATGAAAGGTGTGTTGTTTATCTTAAAACATGAAGGTTTTACAGCACAACATGCACACAACAAAAAACAAGAGGCTAAATTTAGTCAATGACAGATTAGGCTTCAAAGGTGGGCAGTTTATGTTAGAATATTAAAGGTTTATGAAAGGTGTGTTGTTTATCTTAAAACGTGAAGGTTTTACAGCACAACATGCACACAACAAAAAACAAGAGGCTAAATTCAGTCAATGACAGATTAGGCTTCAAAGGTGGGGAGTTTATGTTAGAAGAGCTCTTTCCCGAAAGGGGGTTAAAATAAAAACACATTCAAAATCTAGGTTGAAAATTTTGATGTTTCTAGTTCTAGGTGTTTCGCATTTGCCAAATGCGAAACATACATAATTCGCATTTGGCAAATGCGAACTATGTATTTAATTTTATTTTTTTTAAGACTTAATCCTTATTGGCAGCCACGTTGGATTATAATTCGCATTTGCCAAATGCGAATTAGATGTAGTTCGCATTTGCCAAATGCGAAATATCCAATTTTTTTTTTTTTCAATTCTGTGCGGACGTGGATTGTTTATAAAAAAAAATACAGTCTTGTTAGTTTTTTTTTTTTTTTTTTACGCACGTATACGTACGCAGAAGAATATTTATGTTTCAACATATTTTCAACAATACACAAGAGTCTATGCGTGTTTATTTGCTGCATATGGATGCAAGATTAGGTGCATGTTTAATATTGCATGCGTACGAAATTTGAACAAATAGATTAGAAATTTGAACGTTTTTTGGTTGATTATAAAACGAAAAATATTGCATTAAACCAGTAAAATATTGTAGAGGAGTGGATATATTAACTATTTGATGATTAAAAGTGCTACTCCCATCCGTACTCAACCTAATCTGCACACTCTAAATTTCATCAGTTGACTCAGAAAATGTTTGATCATTAATATCTTTAATTATATGCAACCACAAGTAAAATTTTGATAGTGTGAAAATACGTCTTCTTTCCCGAAATGGGGGGAAAATCAAAACAAATTCAAAATGTAGGTTCAAAAATTTTGGTATTTCTAGGTCTAGTTATTTCGCATTTGGCTCTTTATTTTTTTTATTTTTTTTAAATGAATTCCTTATTTGGCAGCCACGTTGGATGTGGGAAATGCGTGGCAAATGGTGATAATTGTGGAGGATATTATCCTTCAGTTTAGTTTTACATTTGAATATTTAAACTATTCTGATTATCTTGTATATATTGGGTGTATTTGGATGTTTGAAGTTTATCTTGTATATACTGGGTGTATTTGGTTATTTGAATATTAATATTAAAATTTTAATTTATTTTGGAATTTAATTTTGAATATTAAAAAAACATTAATGTTACATGCATTGAAATGTAGTAATAATATATAGACACAGCTGAATTGAAATGTATTAATACATTTATTAAAGCTACGTATAAGACATTTATATGGTTGACTTATATTAAAATTCATTGACTTTTTTGAAATTATAACACTCCCTAGAGTTGTATTACCATATAAATCAAAACAAATTCGGATGTTGGGTTAGTGTACATATTCCAACCGATTCGGATGTTGGGTTATTGTACATGTTGCAACCGATTTAGACGTGGGACTAGTGTATATATTACAACCGAATTGGAATGTGGGATTAGTGTATATATTCCAACATATCTATCTTATGGTTATATAAATGTATTCAAACATATCTTCACGTCAGTTTAGTGTATATGTTCATACATATTTATACGGGGTCATTTGAACGTGGGGTTAGTTTATGTATTCCAACACCGATATACACGTGGTTAGTACGAGTGTATGCTGACACTTTTAACATTTATACCCTTTTATTTATTTAATAGCCTAAATATTTATTACTACGTTATTTATCTATCCCGACTGCTCCACTAGATAGATCAAATGTCATTATAAATAATTATTTCAACAATAATTTATGTGGTTATAATACTAATTTGTCATAGTGGGAAGAACCTCCGACGTAAACAGCAACTCACAAATTTCTCAACGCATTGATTTGATATGGGGTTTGATTTGGGTAAGATTTGCAGAACAGTTGGGGTTTGATTGTGTGAGATTTGGAGAAAGTTTGGTTCTGATTTGAGAAAATTTGGGGATCCAATTTTCGGATGCTATGTGTTAGGGGGTTTTGCCCGTTTTTGCCTAATCTCCATAATTCGCATTTGGCAAATGCGAATTACTAAGTACACGTGGCCATATCCACGTATTATTTTACGTCGTAAAAAAAAAAAAAAAAACTATAGTTCGCATTTGGCAAATGCGAACTATCAGCTAGTTCGCATTTGCCAAATGCGAAAACCCTAGAATCAGAAATTGCAAAAAAAATCGCCCCATAAATTTCCTTCTTTTTTATTTCCATCACAAAACAGTAATTTTTTCTATGTTAGAACATTAAAGGTTTATGAAAGGTGTGCCGTTTATCTTAAAACATGAAGGTTTTACAGCACAACATGCACACAACAAAAAATAAGAGGCTAAATTCAGTCAATGACAGATTAGGCTTCAAAGGTGGGCAGATTATGTTAGAAGTAACATTAAAGGTTTAAGATAGGTGTGTTGTTTATCTTAGAACATGAAGGTTTTACAGAATGCCTTTTAGTATGAAACAGAAAGGTTGTAGCTAACGTTTCAAACCTGTAGATTTTAGTATGAAACACTCATGCTTTCCTCAAAAACATGACAATAACAGAAAGGTTGTAGCTACAGTTTAAAACCTGTAGATTTTAGTATGAAACATTCATGCTTTCCTCAAAAACATGACAATAACAGAAAGGTAATCAAAGATAAAAATACACATACAAACAACAACTGACAAGCTTTCACTCTTAAATGTCAACCTTTCACTATTAAACTCCAACCTTTTAAGCATATACAAGTAACAACAGACAAGTTTTCATTCTTAAATGTCTACCTTTTACTATTAAACTCCAACCTTTTAAGCATATAGAAATAACAACAGACAATGTTTTACTCATAAATGTCAATCTTTCACTATTAAATAACAACCTTTTAATCAGAAACCTAATTCAGAATATGCCAACTAGTACACAGATCCAATTCAGTAATAAGTATAAAGTCATAAACCTAATTCGTACTTAATTCAACAAAGCAGCAATAGGAGCACATGCAAACATGATCCATTACAGAATCTCCACCGGAGATTTGAGCATTAGCATAGTTATAGAATGATCGAGATCCGGAGCATCATTCTGAAGCACACCACCGCTTAACGATCTAGAGCTCCAACGCCGCAGAAAATCCTCCTGAACTCGTCGGAGATCATCGTCATCGGAGTATCAAAAATCGTCGGTCCGCCACTGCATTCGTCGGAGGCACCGCCTAAAAGAAGCAGGTCTGCCGCTCATCCACCCCATCCCCACGGCTTCTCCGTCCTCTTCACCGGTGCCGGAGGCTTCGTCGGCACCCACGCGGAGCCAATCGCAAAAACCGAGTTTTGCTGCCATTGATTTGGAGGACGGAGCGATCAGATGCGAGGCAACAACGAAGATGTAGCAGGCCTATGTCACGCAACGATCATGATGGAGAATATCCGATCAATTTTGTGGTGCCGGTTTCGATCAAGCTTGGACGGCCAGATGATTTCAGAATTGGGAACTCCGACGGCCAGGGTTTCAAAATTGGGAGCGATTGATATCAATTTCAGATTGGGAATGTGATATATATATGGCGCGTGTTAACACTTTCCGGGTTGCCATAGGGATCAGGTAGACCCGCGAAATTTTACTCCCAGTTTTTTTATTTGCAATTCGGTCCCTGGTCACTATATAGTGACGGTCACTTCCAAGATTTATTCTAGACCAAAACTATAATGAGAATACTTTGATAAAAGTTTCTCCTTATCTTCCAGCAAGGGTAATTTGGTAATTCTACACCTCATACCTTTTCAATAAATATAAGAAACAAAAAGATGTGTCTTTTCAAAAAACAAAATCCTTCTGCATATAAATATACCAATTCATAAATCAAAATCAAGATAACTCAATCTTTTTCATTAATCCTAGACCAAAACTATAATGAAAATACTTTGATAAAAGTTTCTCCTTATCTTCCAGCAAGGTTAATTTGGTAATTCTACACCTCATACCTTTTCAATAAATATAAGAAACAAAAAGATGTGTCTTTTCAAAAAACAAATCCTTCTGCATATAAATATACCAATTCATAAATCAAATGCAAGATAACTCAACCTTTTTCATTAATTATTGGAAGGTACACCTAGCTAAAACGGAAGTCAATATTCCCACTTACTCTTGCAGGTTTTGGTCATAATTTTAATTTTTTGACGGTCAATTTTCTGATTACATGTAGTCATATAGCTCTCTAATTTATATTTTTTTTTCTTATTATTTGTCAAACAATTCTGGATATTTTTTCAAATTCTGGATATTTTTCAAATCCATGAAATGAATGAAAGGACAATTTGTTGTTTTTAAAAAAATTAAAAAGTAAGTCCGTTGCTTCGTCCAGCTCAGTTCATCCAATTTAATCGCTTAATTATTAGTTTTCTCATGATTAAATTATTATATGGACGAGCTGATGACCGAAACTATATAAAAAATAAACATTTTGTGTGGACGTTCTGACATGTCAATTTTCTGATCATGCACACTAGGCTATATCCGATTGGACCCCATATATCTGACATTTTGCGATTGTATTTATGTTCAGCTACAACTCACAAACCTTAATATAATTCACCATTTTTGTTGGAGATCATTTGTATTATACTTTATTTATTTTAATCATAATAAAGAGAATTATTATAGTCTTTTTAAAGGTGAGAAATTTTCATGTAAGGTAATACGGCCGTAGTAGAATAGTTTTTTATGTCATGTTTATATGATTAGTTTATTTTATTAATCTCTTATTATTTTACTTTTAATTATAATTTTAAAAAATGCTTGTAGTTATTAAAAAAATAAAAAATAAATCTTGTATTTTAGAGTATTAAAAAAATATTCTGATATGGGTGACAAAAAGTTTGGACTCAAGTATTAAATAATAGGGGACTGCAAGCACTTCCACCGATTATCATAAGCCAATGTAGGATAAGCACATACCCATGAAATTCTTAGCTTATTTAAAAGTCACATCATTTATAAATGTAAAGTTGTGTCTTTTCAGTACCATAAACCAAAACACACATTGATTACCATTAGACAATGCATCTATAAATTGACACATCTAGAACATCCTCTCTACCTAAAAGTATAACTTTCCTTCTATTTTCTTCTCAGTATTTTCTGTTTCTACCTTGATTTAGGGTACATGTTAATCATTTAGTTTGTTGATGCTCACTCTGGCCTTTACTTAGTGATTATCATATACATGAGTATGTTGAAATTTTTAGATGAAGTATCAATACAAAATGTTAGGGGGCTTCGGGGAAGAATTTGGTTTGCTGCTCTTATTTTTTCACTGATCAAATTTGCATTTTGCATTCTGGGAGCTTTTAAAAAATTATAAAAGTGAATTTCAATGATATTTTGTTCGGCTTCTACTTTTCTTTGGTTTTACCTTCTACTTTTCTCAAAATATTATTTGGTTTCAGCATACTGCCGAAACAGTTTTTTCTATATCTCCCTTGATTGCGCCGGTTTGTGAGTACAAAGTTGTTGGAAATGCACACAAATCTGCAAAAGTTACCTATACAACTTTTGAAAAATGTTTCCAACTTTGTGTAAAGATGTGAAAAACTGAATAGATAATCATGTTTATGTAAAGACAATTTTGATATATTCTAGAGGTATGTGTGCCAAGTTCTCCACGCAACGCGTGGAGAGACCACACTAGTCCTTTATTAATATATATATAATTTTGTTTTTACCAGGGGTTACCAGCTGGCTTCGCCCCGTCGCCGACCCAAGAGCGAAAGCGCCGGTCACACCTTATCTTAAACTCAGCGGCCCACCGCTTGTCAACGGTGCCGCTCTACTTCCCTCGGCGAAGGTCTTCTCGGCACTCACGGCCGGTTTGGAGGTTTTCATCCCTCCAGTACTACGACCCAAGTTGGCGGAGACGGTGCCACCAAAACGGTAAACGGAGGTTGTCTTCTTGGTCCCTGCCAGTGCTGACTTTGAGGTGGCGGCGGCACCAGAACCGTCGCCGTTTCCTCCCTCCACCGATAATTTCTCCCCGGCCATTTTTGCTGACTTGACGGCATCAGAACCGTCTTCGCCGCCGGGGATTCTCTTCCCGTTCTTTCCCCTAACTTAAATTACCACTTTCGGCTTGGACTTTAGTGAACTTGATACGACTTTAATTTTGTACTTTTAGCCAAAAGAACAAAAATGTCTTTGTTCTTTTACGGCTTTAAGAAGAGTAGCTTTAGCTTTTTGAGTTTAATCAACTCACCAGAAGAGTTATTCAGGTCATACTGGATTTCTTGAATACAAAACTCATTCTCAGCTTTTGTCACATTATCATGAACATTTCCAAATTGTTGTTTATTCCAAATTCTTAGGCATTTTTCAATCTGTTTAGTTTAAGGTAAAAACCCAACAGACCTTTTTCAGAGAGAGATTGAGACCAATTTGTTCTAACTACTTCACTAAATTCTGCTCTTTTGTACCATGTATTCAAAAACCTAAAAGGCCTAGGAGATGATACAATTGAGCTACCAATGGTAAGCAGTAAAGGATTATGATCATATGATATGATTTTCTATTAAGGACCTGGATAGATGAAGAAGGAAAAGAGGAGCTCCACTCAGAATTACAATGATCTCTATCTAGTCTTTGAATAGTAGGGCATTTTCTCATATTACTCCAAGTAAAAGTGTTTCCCATTGTATTTATTTCATCCAAAGCCATAAAATCAATAAATTCATTAAAGTCCTTTATACTACCTAGTTTAGGAGAATAAAGACCTTTATATTCACTTATTGAAGTTATGGCATTGAAATCACCAATGTATAGGGTAGGAGTATTTGTTTTGACAAACAATTCAGACCATAAGCCTTTTCTCTCTTTTCTAGTTCTTAAGCCATAAATGAAAACTGCTTTCATTGCAGTATTCATAGTTTGACTAAGAATTTGAAAAGATAGAAATTGTTCATGTTCTGTAATGAGAGTGAGGTTAATTGCATGCTTCCAAAAAATCCAAGTTGACCAGTGCTAGCAAACATACAATTATCAAAGTGTAAAAGGTTCCTATAATAATCACATTTAGAATTATTATGCATAGGTTCAATAAAACACAATAAGTCAAGTTTGTGTGAAGTTATTAGAGTAGATAGTATCTCCATAGAAGATTCCATCCCCCTAATATTCCACACCATAAACTTTAAATTAACAGTTGTACTAATCATAAGAAATGTTGGACTGGCTTTTTGACCTAGTCATGATGTTATTTAACTGTGTTAAATAATTATCAATCTTAGTTTTTTTTTGTTTCTTTGATTGTTTTGCTGTTTGTACCAGAAGATGAAGGCTGACTTACCTGAGCTACCTGTGTCATCTGATCATTTGATGTGTTTTGATTATCTTCATCATCAGCTATGGGATTATCAGCTAGGGAATTATCTATGGAATCATTAGCTATGGGATCATCGGGATCATCAACAGTTTCCACACCAAATTCCACATTATGGAGCAATGGTTGAAACCTGTTTTGGAGAATCTTCTGCTGAGAGTAAAAGAAATTCTTAGCTGCAGAAATGGAATTGAAAGGGGAGAAGAACTTACTGGATCTTACTGGAATGTCATCTCTAGCAAGTTTAAAACCTTTCTTAATGGGAGTGAAATCATCAGTTGAATCTAGTGGAGGAGCAGAATGGTTCCTGTTTCCCTTGAGAACTTTTTGTGATCTAGTATCAGGAGTACTCGGTGTTACAGCTTCCTTTTGTTTGATGGACGGTAAGGACTCTGAAGACACTGGAAGCTGAAGAGGTGTGGTGACATGTTGCACTGAAATCTGGAATGAATCCTGGTTATGAGCATTGATGAAATCAGATAGCATTGGACCTCCAAAAGATGGAGTAGCCTGAAATTGAGTAGCCTCAGTAGGCATTGGAACTGGAGAAGCATGCTTGTAGACTTCTGGATTAGATTGTAAATTTGTATGAGCCAAAACCTTCGTATGAGGGGATTGAGTAGTGGAAGCCTCAGAGGTCTTAAGAGTAACATCCAATTTAGTAGGGACCAGTTCAGCATCATCCACCAAATCCAGAATGGGGGGGGGGGGTTAGGGAAAGTATTCCTAGTTGGCAACCATTTAGAAGAAGAAACTTGAGCTTGCTTGAGGGGGACAGAAGGGTTTGGTTTATTTTTATAAGTCTTAGCCTCAGGGCAGTTGGCTTCCTCATGACCAATTCTAGAGCATCTGGAGTAGTAAGCTGGGATATTTTCATAGTCTACTTTGCATTTCACATGATTTCTCACAGTACCAAGTCTAATGAAAGGCTTCCTAGGCTTGAGTAGATCAAATTCCACACAAATTTTAATAACAGAAAGGCGGGTTAAGCCTTTAGTAGCAGCATCCATTTTAATGTATGAACCAATTGTATTCCCTACATTCTCAATTGTACCCATATTATAGAAAAAGATAATGATGTCATGAATAGTTACCCAGAGAGGAACAATGGATGATTTAGTGTGGGGAGAGAAATCAGGACTCCAGCGAAGCACCTTCATCGGCCAACCATTGAAAATCCACATTCCTGTGATCCAGCACCGTTGGAAATCCTCCATGAGTTCGAATCTAATCAGGACATGCTTGTAATCGATGGAGCCCAAATGGTATTTGCCTTTGAAACCTACAGTTTTGAAGGAGTGCTCTAATTGTTCCATGGTCGGTCTTCCTCTCGCGAATTTGCCGATGAGGGCATTAGCGTAGTGCGAGGAGAGAAGTTGAACATGTTCTTCAGTGTATATGCAGGCCATATCCCCGAGGTATTCTCTTTTGGGATTCAGATTGGGGTTATTTGGGAGAGGGCATAGTGGCGGCGATCTGTAAGAGACGGTTGAAGTGAAGGATCTAGGTTGGGCTGGGTTCAGTTGGGTGATTTGAGTGGGCTCAGGATGTTGCAGAGCGGTGGTGGGCTGAAAAAAACTGTATTGGAGACGTTATCAGGAACTATTTGAGGGAATCTGCCCGTTTTTCAACTGTTTGGCATGATAATAGGGGCGCGTGAAAAAACAACACGGAGGAGAGAGGTTTGAGCAGATTTTTGCCTTCGAGAGAAGTTTGGCGGTGATACTCACTCACTCATACTATCCTACTAGCTAGCTTCACCTTTTAACTAAGTTGAGTTCCGTTCGACAATATCTAATCAGTTCGAAGGTTTCAAGTTAATAATTTGGAATAGTCTAGGAAATTAGCCTATTGTTTATTCTTTTGGAAGAAAATATCTTGCTTCATGAGCTTTAAGCTCTCATCTTGTATTAAAGCTAGCCTTTGTCTTTTTGTTTTATGTATGTACTGTCTTTTATTGGCTTGGGGGAGCCTTATATAATCCCCTTCATCCGCCAGGATGGCTGGAAAAGTCACCGATATTATTTTTGGCCGGAAAAATTTCTGGCGGTGGTCAGTGCTGGCGACAACGGTGGTTTGGCGGCAAGTGGTTGTGGTTGATGTTTTAATGATTTGGGCTGAATATTTTTGGGCTTGACATGTTAATGTTTTGCGCTTGATTTTCTTTGTTTCAATCCCTTATAGGTCATGATTTTTTATCATTAACTTATATTCAAGAATCATCAAATCATGTAATCAAGTGAAATTTTAAGAATATCAAGTTAGAATAGTCATGTCATTTTTTTAATCATCTGTCTCACTTCGAGCTTTAGACAGAGGGGCAAAATAGTGTTTGGATTTGAGTCAAAAGTGTGTTGACTGTCTTGTGGCGTTTGAGGCAGCTTAGATATTACGGAAGGGAAAAGGGGGAGGTTGATTGATGACTTTTGCCCTATTTATTGTAACTGCATGTAGCAGATTTAGCTAGATTCTTCTCTCTCCTCTCTACATCATCTTCATTCCCACTTCATTTCTCCCAATTCACCATTCATACAATTTCTTCATTTGTTTGAAATATCCATTTAATCCCGTTGATTTACTTTGTTCATAACAATTAATATCAAGTTATATTTTCATTAAAACATTATAAACATATTTTGGCCTGATTTGATTATTTTATTTTTAGGCATGATGTGTTGATGTTTTGGGCCTGATTTTTTTGTTTTCGGGCCCTTATAGTACATCACCTTTGATCATCAACTTATAATTTTAAAACATCAACATCAAGTTATATGGATGAAACATCAACTTTGACCTTCATCAACACTTTATCTTTTAACGTTGACCTTTTGGCTTGACATTTAACGTTCTAGCTTGACTTTCATCAACACTTGACCCTTTAATTTTATTTCTTTAAAATATCAACATTCGGTCATATGAATGAAACATCAATATTAATTTATTTCTTAAACACTTCAGCATCAAGTTATATATATGAAACATCAACTTAAAAATCATCAAGTCATTTTCTAAAAATATCAATGCAGTTTCCAATGTTGGTCCAATTGCGGCGACATTAGTGAGCGAAAAAGTCAGCGGAAAACTTTTTGACCGGTCAAGTTTCCCATTAGGCTTATTGAAGTTTCCCATTTCCATTAGGATTTTTCAAGTTTCCCATTTCCTTTTCAAGAAAAGATTAGGAAATTATCCTTTTCCTTATGGGCTTGGGATCTCTCCTTACCACATTATATATAGAAGTCAAACAGCTTGTAATCAAATCACTTCACTGAAAGTTTTGTACAAGATGGACGGTACCCGTTCTCGGAAAAGACAAAAGAAGATGGAAGCCGGTGGCTGCAGTTGGTCGGAACTTCCCGGCGATCTGCTGGCAGAAATAGCCGGGCGAGTGCTAACGTCGTCGGCAGTTGATTTCACGAGCTTCAGAAAAGTGTGCAGATCATGGAGATCAGCTCCGACAAAGGAATTATTCTTCGCTAATTTCTCCAAGCCATGGCCCAGCGTTCCTTACATGATGCTCCCGGAAAAAAAGTACAGCGACGAACGTGAATTTTACAGCCCGGTCAGTAAAAAGATTTTCATGACACCTCTGCCAGAAGCCCGCGGTAAAAGATGCATCGAGGTGAGATTCGGATGGCTGCTAACTCTAACTAATACAGGGGAGGTAAAACTGTTAAACCCCATCACACGCGCCCAGATTCATCTCCCCAGCTTCAGTAACTTCTCTAAATACGTGGATATCACGCCGGCTGAGCTCCAAGATATAGATGGGCAGTTCGAATACAAGGTTCGCGCAGTTCTGTCGGCAAACCCATCCCATTCATCGGACTTTGTTCTGGCCGTGGTTATTAAAGATAACAGAGATTTCGGATTCTGGAAGAACGGGGACGAGGATTGGACACGGGTAGTTGTATTCGATGAATTCGATGAGGTCGATTTACATCCATTAGACGTGACTTACCGCAGCAAGGATCGGAAATTCTACGTTGTCAGTACTTGTGAGGATCAAACCTGCTTTATCTCTGTTCTGGATCCAAACGTTAGTTCAGATGCAGAGATATTCGGTCAGGTTCCTGATTTTTTCTACGCATCGTACATCCAAGAAGATGTGTATATAGCAGAATCTGCATCTGATTCAGGTGGACTATTGTTGGTTAAACGCAACGGTCAGAAAGCCTATCAACGTAAGAACAAACGTCTTAGGTATGGCACTACTAGATTCGACGTTGTCCGGGTTGATGTTGACAAGAAAGTGTACGAGAAAATCGGAAGTTTGCAGGATGAAGCCATTTTCGTTGGCAACAATGCGTCATTGTCTATCCCGGCATCAAAGCTTCCCGGAGGTGATTTGATTAAACCCAACTGCATCTATTTCTCCGACGATTCTCTTCAGCCTTCTTACTCTAAGTCCGGCTGTGACTATTTCTTCCATGATTCTGATGCTAATTGCGATGGCAAGTTGGATGCAACTAATTATAAAGGAGGCGGGAAAAACATGGGAATCTACAATCTTCAAGATCGAAGCATTCAACGGTTCCATCAGAGTGTTAAGAAGCTGAGTTTCGTATGCCCGCCAATGTGGATCTCTCTTTCATCGTTGTTCTCTTGATGTTTTAAGAGATGGGATCGCTACTTTTGTGGCATTAGTTAGTTTGTAGTATACTATATATGATTTTGTTTCATTTGACTCTTAATTTCATTTAAATGTTGTAAGGTCCTGTTTGTCCGAGCTTATATGTATATCAGTCAGTTCAATTCAATTTAATTCAGTTCAGTTTAGTGAAGTGAAAATGCAATTTGATGAAATCCAGGCTAATTCAGTCATGCTAATTCTTTTTTTCAATACATTAATTTTCAGTTCAGTTCAATTCAGTTCAGTACCGGAAGAAATAAGGTCTAGCAAACAGGGCCTAATTAATATGCCTATATTCAAGGTTCTATCTTAATATTTCCTTATGTTATTACTTTTGACTTCTCTAATTTTCAATTAATGGCATGTGTGTGAATTGTGATATATTGAGGGGTAATTTTGCGAATTGGAATAGAGCGAGTACTTCAAATTCAAATTTAATGTCGTTACAATAGTCTCATATTTCAGATTTCACATACGATTTCCAAATTTAGAGTTTCAATAAATGGAATAATTTTATAAAACAGAACCAAGTTTCCTTTTATGTTTGGTATTGTATTGTATTTCGTTTCATGTTTGGTTTAGGTTTTTTTAGATTGAATAGAAAAACTTAGGACTATATAAATACATGAGCACAAACACTCAGATATTCACAAACAAACCAAACATATATTGTTTTGCAAGATGGAACCTAACGCTTATTATGCTATTCCAAACCAGAGGGACATGACAGATGAGGAAAAGCAGGAGCTCAGTAAAAACATGCAGAATTTACCACCTGAAAAGTTCGACGAAGCTTTTACCATAATCATGAACGGAATTGGCTCTGCACTACTTGGTAGCACCGATTGCAATGGCTCGATTTCGCCGGAAACCTTTTGGGAGCTTCACAGGTTTATTGCCAACTACAAGGAAACTGCTTATTTCGCCGAGAACCGTGGCATGACATATGAGCAGAGACAGAAGCTTAGTAACGATATCGCAAGCTTGCCGTCTGAAAAGACCCAAGACGTTATCGACATATTCAAGAAAAGGAGCTTGATGATTGGTGAGTACGATGATAATGATGATGCTTTTGAGGTTGATTTGGACAGAACCGATGAAGAAACACTTTCGGAGCTTTATAGGTTTGTCACCAGCTATGCCCTATTTTCCTTTTCCTTTTGCTGTTTGATATATTTGTATTGATTTCCGTAACAATTTGATCAATTATTTTTAACAATGTGTATAACTTCAGCTCATTGTGTGATCGAATTCAAAATTACAATTTGAAACGATCATCATACATAAGTAACTAAACTGCCAATAACCTAATACTCATATCTCAACAAATGGACAATTGGTCCATACCTATATGGTTGGTTCCACTAATGTAAATATAAACAACTTCTGCTTAATTCTGCATTGTAACTTCAGCCTCAGTTTTTTTAAATACCAAAAAAACCGCTTTCTCCAACTTATAGGGAGCATGATCATCCATCAAAAAATCTGCATGCCGTTCTAACCGACTCAAATGGAGAAATTCCAGCAAATGAAAAACTGAGTTGTTACACTTACTAACCTAATTTTAACATGTGAGATAGACTGAGTGGAAAAGGATGAGATCCTCATTCACATGCCAGTTACCGAACAGACATGATGTGCTCCTGCTGAGTCCTCTTTATCCATTCCAATACGCCCGCGGTGTCTTGACGTTCAATGAATTGCCTTAACATAATAACAACAATTAAAATGAAATTCTTGACGGGCAGAAAGTAATATCAGCAGGAAAAGTCGAGAGTTTCAGCACAAACCTGTTTTTTGGACGGTAGGTCTTTAATTCTGAAGCCTCCCTCCGGTTTGTTATATCTTTCCTCATTTCAAGTGATTCAGGTAGCTTCAAATTTCCCGTTTCATCATGATATGAATCTTCTATGAACTCGAGTACCTTTTCCTGCAAACATTGTGAAGCTGAGATGGTAGCAGAACAAAATACTTTGTTGAACACACGGGTGAAACAGAATATCCCGATACCAGTGGCCTAGAAGCATCAATCCAATGATACAGAGGTTCATTTCGGAACCATGTCAACTGCCTTTTTGCAAAGTTCCTGCATTGAGAAAACAAGGAGAAACCACTGTAATCTATACACTAAATACTAAAACAGCAAAAATTGCCAAGTGTACATGGGAACTATGACAAATACATATTTGTAACTGAAAGTATTAAACTGAAGGATGGAATTTCTAGAAGGAGTCGAATTAAATTTTGCTAAACAATATCACCAAAATGTTCTGTGAATTGTTTAAGTACAAATATAAATGATAGATACTGAGTACACAATTAACTTCAAGACGAAAAAATTAATTTTCTGGATTGCTGAACGAACTAGACATTTTAAACTTCTATATCATATTACACTGAGAAACTACAAGTCAGTGGTGTATGACTATGAAAGCATAGGACTCGGTGAATAGCAGCAATAAAGAAAAGTGAAATACCTAGATGCTTTTTGAAACGCAGACAGAAAGGAGAAAAAATCTCTAGTAGAACTCTCACCACCTTGTTCACTGCAGTTCAAAAGGTATTCCATAGCCTGCAAAGTCAAATAAATATTAAGAATCAAAATTTAACTTAAACACAACAAAAATTGTTCCAAGAGTTTTGAGGAAGTAAAAATATACCTGCCGGTAACCAATTGCTCGACTTGCAGAATTAGAGTTTGGAAGAATTCCCAGGTCAAGGAGCCATTTTGCTTCAGACAGAAGTCCATCATCCCCTGTAACGAAAGTGCCTACTCAGCATCGAAAATGGTAACGTGTACATCATAATGAAGGGGTATACATCATACAAATAATTAGCAGGTATAATCTCCACTATGACAGTGAAATATTAAAAATGAAAAGGAATAATCCTGCACAAGTACCACATGCAATCTTAACATTTCAGCCATATGAAGTTCAGAATGGAGTGTACCTATAAGCATATCTTCACAGCGGAAATCAATTGATCGATAAAGATCCAGTCTTTGGGTGGAAAGGAAAAAACAACGGAAGTCATAGTCCATATATTTTGGTTTATTTTCCAGACATGTATCAACAGAAGAGCTGGTACCCAGAGAGTTTGCAGCATCTAAATGTTCCCGAAATGAGTCATAGGGAACTTGAAAAGCTGTGGTTGGTGAGCCACTAGACTGAAAAGGAAAACAAACAAAAAAGGCTACTTCACAGGAGCATATTGCAACACAAAAGACAAAAAATAAGGGAAAAATTGTATCCATTAATGTAATTTTTCCACAATTGCAAAAGATTATTTGAGCTTGAAGTGAAAGAGTATATGATAAATTGACAATCATCAACAGAAATAAAGTTCAAAACACAATGGACCTTTATGATCTCCAGCCGGCGACGCAACCTATACCAGTCATTTGCAGCTAAAGACTGAACACTTGGATCACCTGCTCTTATGACCAACTTGACCGCTGAGTCCCAATCACCAATTCCTTCAAGATCTACTAGTTCCGAATATGCTTCTGATGCAATCTCAGGAGAGGCTTTAGGAACATCTGGTTTCCCGTACACGAACCTTGCATCAAAAAAATATTTTAAAATAATACACCGTGTGTGGTTAAGTAGCTAAAATTGAAGGTGACAATATAGTTGATAGAGATTTTTTGTTTTATACAAAAACAAAAGCAAACAGGTAAGTTCTTAGAGTCCTTGAACCTTACTATAGGCATTCAATAAGTAAAATATCAGATGAAGCTTCTAATAAGCAAAAATACCAGCGTAAATATAGTCCAGTACCACCAACAACTATAGGAACACGGCCAGCATCAAGGACTTTTTTAGTTGCATGTCTAGCATCCGCAAAGAATTGCCCAACTGAGTAATCTGAAAATGCAGAAACAGAAGGAAAAACAAAATCATAAGACAACCTCAATTTATTCAGATACGGAAGAAAAATATAAATTCAGACAGCTCAATTTATTTTTATGCATAATACAGTAAACCAACATTACCTTCAGATGGATGCAATATGTCAATTAAGTGGTGCGGAACTTCCTGCAATCAAGACAACAAGAAGCTGAATATAATGAACTTTGCATATTTTACACTGCAGATTTTTTTAAAACTTTCTCACATTTATCAAATCTAAATATCTTCAAGCATATACGATAAAAAAATGAAATTTTGAATTCATAACATATACAAATGCGGTTAATTCAATTGCTTAAATATGCATCCATAATATTGTATATACAGGAGCGTGCACTGAGTATTTGTACCTTCCTTTCACATAACGAAGGCTTTGCTGATCCAACATCAAGCCCTTGATAAACCTATAAAACAACAGAACAACAACAAGGTAAGACAAAGCTAGGCAATTGTAGTGACACTGGACCTGGTATTTTTCTAAGACAATTACCACCTCGTTAATTGATTTCATCAAAAATGCGAAATTTATGAGTTTGTAAATTGAAGTTTTTAAGCAAATGGAAAACTCGTGTGACCTGAACAGAGTCGGCGCTGATGATTTCTCCGTTGAGGCGCTTGGCGAGCTCTAATCCGAGCTTGCTTTTGCCGGCGCCGGTGGGGCCGGAGATGACAATGACTTTCTGCTTCTTATCCGTGGAAGAGGCGGAACAAGAAGTGGTAAAGCGTCGGCTGCTCCGGAGACGGCGGCAGAAGTGGTGGAGAGGTCTCTCCGCCGCGTAGGGGAGGCAGAGGCAGCTCAGTCGAACGCCGGCGCAGCCAATCATTATACAGAACTACTATTAGTAGAACAGATAACGGTTCCCTGGAGGCGTATAGTTTTTCTTAAGATTTTTCCGGGAAGGAAAATTGCAAATTTAGGGCTTCAACTTCTCGCTCAAGCCGAAATCGGTCCCCAAACTTTATCATACTATTTGGTCCTTGGACTTTGTTCTTAATCTTATCAATTCAATTTAGTTGTTCCCGTTAATAAATTGTTTGATTATATTATCAAAATAAAAAAATTGTTTGATTATAGTTTAGTACAATTGAGTTATAAAGAAGAGATTTAACCTTAAATGTATCATAATTGTTCATTTTGACTAGATCTAGTTATAAGAAAATCATATGATTATCAAATATTATACGGAGTATACAAGTTTTCATATTTTTAAATTGATATATTAGATAAGACGGTAAAATAACTCTTTTGGATTGATATATTATTCCAGTTGAAATGTGTGTAGAAAAAACTAAGTGGGGAGGTGAAAACATCAAATGAATCGATAAGAACGACTCATATTTATTATGAAAGTAAGTGTAACCATCTTAAACGATAACATTAGAAAAGGAAGAATAGAGACTTGAAAATTCATTAAAAATGTCTTTACTTTAGTATGGAAGGAAATTGCGTCTTTAGGTTTAAACAACAGTTGAAGATGTCTTTAAAGAGCATGTTTGTTAGATGGTGATGTTTAATTAAGGCTGCATTTGAAGCTTCTTGACAAAACAAGTTCATCAACTTTTGTAGTACTACCATTTTGGTACCAACCAGTTGGTGGTGCGTACAAAAATGCTTTCTTCTCAAGAAACTCCCCACCATAATCCTGCCACAAATTTCTTCAACAATGCAACCTCAAACTCGCATCATCATCAATGGCGATCCAACCAGTTCAATATCACCGGACACAACTCATTTTTCCGGCTGCATTGGCCTCTCTGCTTGTTCTCGGTGCTTATCGGGTTCTACTAGACAGTTTAAAGAACAGTGAGTTGCATTTTCTCTTGCAGTCAAGTTCTGCACCAGACAAAAGGGTGAGGATTCCCATTGTTGTTTCTGAAGATGATGTGGTTCCAGATTCATGCAATGTTTTTGATGGAAAGTGGGTTAAGGATAATCTGAGCTATCCTTTGTATAGAGAAGAGAGCTGTCCTTACTTAGTGAAACAGGTGACCTGTGTGAAAAATGGCAGACCTGATTCCTCGTACCAGAACTGGAGGTGGCAGCCTAATGAATGCAATTTGCCCAGGTAAATGATCTGCCAAATCGTGTTTTTCCCTATTGTCTAATACATTAATGATTTCAAATCTGTGAACATGAAACATTTTGAAATTTACAGGTTTGATGCATTGAAGTTGTTGGAGATTTTGAGGAACAAAAGGCTAATGTTTGTGGGAGATTCGATTCAGAGAGGAATGTTTGAGTCCATGGTCTGTTTAGTTCAATCTGTTATTCCGAAAGGAATGAAATCTCTAGAAAGAATTCCTCCAAGAAAAGTGTTCTTCATTCAGGTATGCATTAATGTTTTTCGTTAAGATTAATGAAGTTATGAAATTGTGTTTCTTGGACACATAGTTTCAGTGAAAAATGTGTATAAATCCAGGAGTTCAATGCATCAATTGAGTACTACTGGGCACCTTTCCTAGTAGAGTCAATTTCAGATCATGCAACAAATCACACTGTACTAAAACGGATGGTCAGACTCGATTCTGTAGCTAAGCACAGCAAAGAATGGGAAGGTGCTGACATATTGGTGTTTGAGAGCTATGTATGGTGGATGCACAAGCCCCAAATCAATGCAACGTAAGCCACCTGTACGCACGGTAGCTTGACATGTGTGCATTTTTGGCTCATTTAAGGTTCCTAGCTCACCTATAATAGTTGCATTTAGGTATGGATCTCCTGACAATGTCAGAGAATACAACGTAACCACTGCATACAAACTGGCAGTTGAAACCTGGGCAAACTGGATAGAGACCCGACTCGATCAGCACAAGCAGAAAGTGTTCTTTGCAACTATGTCCCCTACGCATCTATGGTAAGCTTTTATGTTTTTAACAGACAAATCACAAATGTTTGTCTAAATGGTGACTAATGTTGTTCATTTGTTTTCTAGGAACTGGGAATGGAAGGGAGGAAGGGATGGGAACTGTTTCAACGAGAAGGAGCCCATCGAAGGGCCCTACTGGGGGACAGGATCTAATCTAGACATCATGGGAATAATCAAACATGCTATAGGAAAGCTGAAAGTGAACGTAAGACTACTGAACATCACTCAGTTATCAGAGTACAGGAAAGATGGACACACCTCGGTTTTTGGCGAGCGGAGAGGAAAGCTTCTGACCAAAGAACAGAGGGCTGATCCCAGAAACTTTGCAGACTGCATCCACTGGTGCTTACCTGGTGTCCCGGATGCCTGGAATGAGATTCTATATGCCTTTCTGCTGCAAGATTATTACAGTAATACAATGGACCATATTCAATGATTACAAAAGAGTAAAACTTATACTTACCAGATTCTTGAACTGTTTAACAGTATGACACATGCAAGCAGTTGTAAAAAGACAGCATTTTTGAGGGAAACAATTTCTTTAAATCACATAACTGACATCTATTAATCCATGGATTTGACAAGAATCTTGTGTTATTTACACTTCTGCTAGGAGAAATATGATTTGATCAAATGGATCAAGGACTATCGAATCCTTTTAATCTATCTACTCTTTATTAACAACTCTGAACTCACTAGCTCTATTCACAATTTTAAGGGAAACTGTGGTCCAAAACGCGCTTAGTAATGCAGGAGTTCAAAGAAGCTCCCAGTCTGATTCACCGGTATCGCATGGATGCGAGGATGTTAACTTTGATGCGGATGCTTCAGACAATGCTGCTGTCTGGGGTTTCTCAGGAAACAGGCTGTTGTCTGTATCAAAGTCACCGTACCAAATTGGCAACTGCTGATACTCCTTAACTATTCTCTTTCTTGAAGTAAAAGCATCTTTTATCAGTTCCTGGAATACGAAAATGCAGAACACGAATTATACATTTACAGAATTTGGATCTTACAAAATATATAGATAAAAATAGTATGTATCAAATCAAGAGAGAAAGAGTACCTTATATGATCCAAATCTTTTATATCTAAATGAGGGCGTATAAATCAATTCCTTATCCACCATAGATCGGATATCCTCAAGCTTTGGTTCATCAGCTAGGTTGATTGTCTCCAGCAGATCAGCATTAACAGTATCGGAAGACAAATCATCTAAAATTTCAGTGGAAATAGTTCAACGTCAGGCAACTATTTGTGACCAACTCTAAACAGAATTTGCATTTCCTATTACACTATCCATAAACAAACACAAGCTTTTCAAAGTGTAACATTAACTACCAAACAAGACAAGAATTCTTACACTTTTCTAAGCAGGTCAAACTTTGAAAATGCACACTTGCTGTTGAGGAAGCACCTGAAAATCCTGTCTCATCTCGAGCACCCAAATCAGACGGTGATATGAAGGCCACTGTGGATAAGTCTGAAGCACAACAACTGGGATGAGTATTATCACAGCAGATTTCCTCAATCTTCTCAACGCCCTTTGCATGTAAGAGTTCAGTTGCCAAAGAACTTGATGCATCAGTCTTAACTACGTGATGCAGAGGAAAATTATTTGAAGATTCATGATCAGATGCTATATTACAAGTGCTCAAAACATCATTGCAGATAGCATAAGTAGCCTTATCATCCTCATGTAAGGGTCTGGACATGGTCTTTTGAGCTTCAGTGGCAGGCAAAAGCTCAGCAGAAATTGTTGTTGTATGCTCTTCTGACAAAAACAATGGTGATGGCTTATGTGAACATTCATTCTTTGGAGAACAACAGCTCCCAATGCAAACACTCGCAGCCTTTGATTGAACAGAAAACAAATCCTTAGAACCACCAAATTCTTCTTCCAGGGCGTGTTTCTGTACCAAGCTATTCTCTTCAGGGCCCAACTCTGGCAGCATGAATGAGTGGTAGTTTTCAAAACAAATGTTAGTCTCAGCTTCCTCAGACAAAAGTCTTACAGTGGGAACCTCCTCTTCATTTTCCAAAACCCTGAACCACTCGCCACGAACTGAATTTCCCAGTGAAAATTTGTCGTCTGAAGTTGAGTCATCATTGCTGGCTGAAATGAGTTCTATTTCACACAAACTTTCATCTTTCATCAAGCATGGATTTTCAGACGTGGAATGCTCCTCCGTGAAGCAGAATGGCAAGTCAGAGGAACTTCCATAGTCGGAGACACTTCTAGAGTCGGGATGTTCCATAGTGGGGCTCACTTCAAGAACAGTGTCATCTTGTTCTATGGATGACTTGCCTATCACTTTCTCAGACAGGTCCACATAATCATCAATGATCTTTATTACTGAGACACAGCTATCATCAGAGACCGCTGTTTCTAATGAATGATTCATAAAACCAGCACATTCATAATCCACATCACCTGAAGGAGAAAATGTGTCTTCTGGATTACACAATTCGTTTGTGGTAAGCACATTTTCCTTAACACATACAACTTCACATAAACTTTTGTCCTCAGAACCTTCATTTTCACAGGATGGATTTTCCACTGTCACTGCTCTCTCTTCAACAACCATTTCTGCATTCTTGCAGGCTGGAGACTCATCACTTTGTTTCGAAGGGTACTCAGCTTGTAGGTCTTCAAAATTAACGGAATTAAAATTTATTTCCTCACTCATAGTTCTCATCCCCACATCCTCACTGTAAGATACATCTGATGGTGATGGTGATGGTGATTTTAGATCCTCTGGAAATTCAACTTCCATAGTGGCCAGATTTGGTTCCCTGTGATCTTCATGATTGTTTAAATGACTAGCCTTTAGTTTATGTTCAACTCCAACGTCCTTCTGAACAACCACTGCGGTTTCAGAAAAGGCTGCTTCACTGCCATTAACTATATCTTTTGAAAAACTAGCATCTGGCGAGTGACTAACTTGCTTTTGACTATCTACGGGAGCCTCGGATAATTGTGTTTCATTAAAATCAGGAGATGTCTCTTTGACTCCTACCATAGACATAACAGAAGCACCATCTTTTTTTTCAGCTACTTCTTGAGCCTTGTTTTTTACCTCATCACCCTGAACGTTGAAGTAAAGTTTTTTCACACCTTCATTAACTGCCTGCACCTGACCCTCAATAAATTTAGCAGTGTCCTACAATTAAGACCAATTTCAGAGTCAGTGATTTTATTCATGTTCATCTATAATACAAATGGTGCACCCACAGAAGCTATAAAACAAAACATGTCTGCAAATTTCAATTCTTAACCCATCTCAATCCAGGCTGTGTTTACCACAGGAAAAACTATGATATCAGAGAACTGAACAGATACAAAGGCAGAGTGAAGTACCTTAGTTACAAACTCATCAACATCATGGATTATATTCTCAAACTTGTGGTATATGTTCCCGACCCAAGATCTGCCTTTGGATTTTGAATCCATGGTATATATGCTCTGGCTGTCTCAGAAAAACCAACTTGCATTCCAAAGGGCTACTATCCTGAATGAATGTCCTAATTTATCAGTGCAACCATATATACTAGCAGATTCTCCCAACGGGAAATAAGTAAATTCAGTCAATTAAAAATCAATATAAGACTCAAAATTTATAATTTACTTATTGATATCACCAAAAAACACAGTAGGCAGTGATACAAACCAAAAAACAAAAGTACAATAGCACAGATACTGTTCTCTTGGAGCTAAATAAAGGAAAATAAAATTCAAAATGGTAGAATAACTCCACATGCTAGGTTTGACATGAAAGGAATTTTTTTAATCTGTTTAAAGACAGATATAATCTGTAATCATCACAATAACGTCCAAAATTGATGACCACAAATGTACGAGACATTTTTTTAAAATGCTCCTAGCATGAAAGGGGCCAATAAAGAACAGGAAATTTTGACAATCGAAGCATTTATACATTACTATCTATAAAGCAAAGAGGAAACTATAAAATAGGGGAAGCTTATCCAATATTGTGCATCATGAAACCTAAAGATCTTTACAAGACAACGCCTTGCTCTTAGAAATATCTTCTCGTCTTACATAAAATTGTAAGAAATGTACCTTGAAATTTTATGCAATTTGCTAACATCATGAGGAAATTGAATAGATTAATTAAAAGGGTAAAATAAATGGATAATAACTTAATAGTTGTTACATTTAAAATGTATTACATTGAATTTTTTATTTTAGGCCCTGTTTGACAGAGCTTATCCGTAGATCAGTTCAGTTTAGTTTAGTTCAGTTTAGTTCAGTTTAGTTCAGTTCAGTGAAAATGTAATTTGTTGAAATTCAGGTTAATTCAGTCATGCTGATTCCATTTTTCAATACATTAATTTTTACTTCAGTTCAGTACAGTACATCAAGAAATAAGCTATAGCAAACAGAGCTTTATTATAATGATATTTGATAAACGAGAAGGTCTTGGGTGAAACCGTCCTATCATAAGTTTTTGGTAGGACGAATGGTAGTTTATGTATTTAGTAGGTTTGTTCGTGTATTTATAAGTTTTGTTTAATTACTTTTCACACATAAGCACAATTTATGACAAACAAAATTTAGAAACAAACAAATGTAATAAACACTTGAACTAAAGTTTACAAACATATGACGGTATAAATTTAATAAATTTATGGTATGACGGTCTCACCCAAAATTTATCATTCGTCTTTTAATAAATTTATGGTATGACGGTCTCACCCAAAATTTTGTATTGATAAACTGAACATTGAACATATGTATTATTACGATCTCAATACTTCGTGATACTGTGATAAATATTTGGTAGAAGACATACTTAATAGTAGAAAATGCAATGTCCGATCAAAAAAAGAAAATGCAATGAATTCAAGTTGATGATAATAATTAACCCTTTTTTCATTCAATTTTTTTTTTTACATAAATTCAAAATTTTCAGTTAGGACTACCAACTTCTAACATAAATTTGACATCACTCGACCGACCAAATTGACCAAATATTATCTAAATTAATAAATTTGAAACCGTTAACCACTCAACCGACCAAATTGACCAAAGTTGTCAAAAAAAAAAGACCAAATTGACCAAATATTATCTTTTTATTGTTTATAATATTTTATTGATCATCCCACTCAAAAAATGATGTGTAAAAATGATGTGCATTTTTAGTTAGAAAAATCATACTAATAAACATGTGATAATTGAAATTTGTCATTAGGGAAATATATTAGTGTTGTTCATATTGAAATTACGTACATCTTTCCTACAATATCTTCCAAATTTCAAACCAATTAATTCACCAAACACCTAGAACTTTAGCAAACACCTAAAACTTTAGATATGCATTTTCATACACCGTAAATTAGAGAAAGTGTAATACTATCAAAAATGGAAAACATGCCCATTAGGGGATTAAAAATTGAAGACATTGTCACAAAACAAGTGAGTGAAATTGAATGAGGGGATTAAAAAGGAGTAAAAGTAAATGAAAGTTGTTGAATTCTTGCCAAAATTAGAACATGCCATCACTAAAGTAACGTACCAAAATAAAAGGTCGGACATTTCTTGGAGAATTTCCAGTTTAAACATAATTAGGAACACTAAATAAAGTTAAGAACCCAGAAACCACAACTTTGTTCGAGTCAATCTAGCTTGACTGTGCAAAAACAACAGGCGATTTTTACTAATCCAGATTCATAACCTAATTTTAACACTAATACCACCATTAATCACAGATTCAAGCCTTCAAACCACCATTAATCACAGCTTCAAGTTTCCAGTTAATGATAAACTATGGGCACAAACATGACCCTTCGCAAGGGCACATGTCCTAAACCACTCAGACATATTTTCTTCTTCCCCTCCTTCCTCCTCCTCCTCCTCTCTTCATCATCATCATCATCGCATTCCTCCCTTTCAACACTGCAACAACCGCCGCCCAGCGCCGCCGCGATTTCTTCTCCGGGAGCCTTGATTGCACCCTGCACCGCCTCCACATTCCCGAACACCACGTGCCCCTGCACCTCGTCACGCGCCGCCGCCGCGACCTCAGCCTCCTCCACGGCGCCGTACTTGGAGAAGAATCCCCGGAGGCGGGCCGCGGTGGTCCCCGGCGGCAGGCCCCTGACGAACACCCTCCTCCGGGCCGGGTCGGAGTGGAAGATGCAGAGGACGGCGTGGAGGAGGTTGGGGTGGAAGACAGCGGCTTCGTCGATGATCTGCAGTAGCTGCGCGGTGGGGGAGGCGAGCAGGACGGAGCGGATGCCTTGCATTTCCATCTCCTCCACGGTTAGGCGAAGATCGGCCGTCTTCATCACCTTCTTCTTCCCGGCGGCGGCGGCTGTCGGGATTTGTTGGCCGGGGAAAGGAGGGAGGCGGCGGGGGTTACGCGGGAGCCTGAACCTGTCGGAGAGATTTCTGTACATGGCGGAGTGGAGGTGGAAGAGGAGAAGCTTCATTTTCCCTCCAGAATTCGGTGGGCGTGTCACTGTGTGAGTGTGTGAGAGAGAGTAGAGAGAAAAATGGTGTGGTGTTTTAACTTTGTGTGAAATGGAGATTTGACTGGATATCCGAAAGGGAAAGTGAAATGTGAGAGAGTGGGGTAGAGCTTTCCAGGCGTGGGCCCGTGGTATGGGGTTTCAGCGCCACGTTTCTCCGGGACACGCCTCCATATTTATTTAGTACGGTCTACGGTGTGTTTAATTATTTATAATTAATGGTGAAGAAAACATTACTTAATCAAAACTACAAATAACACCCCCAAAAAGGAGTACTCTTTTTTTTTCCTGAATAAAGTACTCTCTTTTTCAATACAATTTTTTTAAAAAAACAATCACATTTATGGCGTTGGAAACGCACAAAAGAAATTACAATATGTGAATCAACATCTAATTTATATATAATAATCAAACTAGATTTTAATTAAACTAATTGTTTTATTATAAAATAAAAATGCAAAATTATTGTAATACTACCCTTATTAATATTATCTAGTTGTCAGTAAAGGCTCAAACCGTTTAACAAAAGGATCCGCATCAAGCAAAATTCACCCCATTAATTAAAAATATTTAACATTTGCAACTCCACGAACACATTAATATGTGTGCTCAAACGTAAACACCTTAATCCAAACTGTAGACGCTGTGAAAACGCTGAACCAACTATCCAAATATCATAGTCCTGCAAAATAACCGAATTCATAAAATCTCAATCTACTAGTAGACTGAGTAAGAGTTTCAATATAACCGAATTTTACTTTTCGTGCTTTCATTCATGGATTGTATCATATTTTGACCAAATTTCTACCACCCATCACCTACTCCCTCAGCCCCAATCCAATATGCACAAAAAATATTTATAAAGTCAAAATTACTTAACTTTGACCTTAAAATTGAATTGATAAAAATAACCTATAAAATTATCATACTTGATCTTGTTAGATCTAAAATGTCACGTATTTTCGCAATATAAAACTTTTACATGTGTTAACACACAATTAAAGATATTAATGATCAAACATTTTTTAAGTCAACTTATAAAAATCAAAGTGTACAGATTGAGTTGGGACGGAGGGAGTACAAAAATTAATGAAATGGATTTATTAAACGTTATTTTTAAATAATAGATTATATTGATATATGATATATTTTCAAATTATTTTAGTTCAGTTCAGGAAGAAATAAGTTTGGTCAAACAAAGCCAAATATAAATGAATACATATTTCATAACTTAAACGATGAAACTATTTAAATATTTCATAATTTAAGAGAATAACTATTATAATTTCATATTGAGTAAATCAAAACTACTTTATTTTGAACTTATAATTTCAAAACTATCCTAGTTTATTACTCCTCCGTTTCAACAACTTTGGCACTGTGAATAGTGCCAACAAAAAGTGAAATGAGAAACACATGATATTTTAGTCATGAAGACTATATAAATTTGGTTAATTTAAATTATATTTAGTATTTAATTGATTAGTGTAATATTGTAGTATAAGTTTTGTTATTTATTAGAGATAATATGGACTCTTTTTTAAGGTCACAACAAATATAATGAATAGTTGAATATGGGTATGGGTGCCAAAGTGGTAGAAATGGAGGGATTACTACCCCCAAGAAATAATAGCCAGAAAAGAAAAGAAAGTGAGACTGGAATTTGTTCAGTTGGCCCAAAACTGGAGTGCTCATCCTGCAATATGACCACATATTTTTATACTACTCCAAATCACTGAATTCGTCTTGTGAATATCGCTTCTGTTTTCAACTAATGAATTGCTCTTGAAGTTGCAATCAGTTCATACTCAGAGAATATTCCCCTGCAATGCTCTTGTCTCACCTGTAAGCCTTTCATTTCCTTAGTCTCTATCAACTCATTTATGCCGTTTCCGGCTGAATTCTGAATTGGGTTTCTGCAAATTCTCTGTTTTGAATCAGAAAGTTGCAATCTTGATTAGTTTTGCGTTGGCCCAGATGGGCTTAAGTTTATAATTTTAGCTGCAATGAAGGTCTATGCTATCTTTAATGGTAAACCACAGGCACATGTTGTTTCATGTCATCTGAATGAAACATTCTCTTACGTTTCACAAATGCTTTTGGTCCCAATAGATAAGTCATGTTTCCCAATAGATAAACCACATTCTTTAGACATGAATATATAATCGAAAGAGTTATTATATCAATCAAATTAATGACATACGTTTCTTGAATTTAGAATGTGGTTTATTGGACAACAAATTGAGTTCACGAGCTGAAATGGATTGTTTATAGGTAGTTGTACTCTCATTTTATTAAATTAAATGATAAGCTGAGGATGGTTATACGGTTTGGCGTTTTGATGAATGATCAGCTGACTTGATTTGTTGCACATTGCATCATATTGACATTATTTGATTCTTTTTTTGTTCTCAGGAAGCTTTCGATCTGTTATGTTTGCAAGGTGAATAATCTATTGGTGCCAAATTCGGGTTATGTAGTTCAGCTCACAGGAGTGAGACCATACACTAGTACCCCATTAGGTGCTAGAACATCTTGCAGAAAGAAGGTTCCGTCCCTATTCAGTTCTGTTAGTTTGTGCATTGTGCCACATAGTCATAGGGATTTGCATCCCAACGTTAGTGCCACTGAGGCGATTTATGTTGTGGAGTCATGTCTGAAAGAAGATTCTGATGCACTAGAGGAACAGTCTTTAACTCATGGTTCTCGAGTGGTTACTTTTCCTGCTGTTTCGAAAAGCCCCAGACTTGAGAATGAAAGGGAAATGGAAAGAAGAAGAAAGATTGGAAGTGCAAATAAAGGAAAGGTTCCATGGAATAAAGGGAGGAAACACAGTGAAGGTATTGACACCTTCTGTATTTGTTTAGCTTTTGCTAAATTCTCTGCCTCCGGTGTTTAGAAATCTAAACTATCTGCTTCACTTACAGAGACACGTGAGATAATTAGACGACGGACAAAAGAAGCCATGAAAGATCCCAAGGTGAAGTCATGTAAGACCAAATTATATAGGGAGCACATATAATTTTTATGTCTCAAAGCTTATACTTAATATTGCAATTCTAACATTTTCTGATACTCAATATTGAAACACGAGTATGCTTATACGGCATCTTACTCTGTTTCCCTCATTACATCAACTATTTCCTTTATTTCATGATGTTCCTTCATATCCATGGAGTCAATTTCTATTACTAACACTGTTTTCTGCATCTTTTTTCCTCGTTTTTTTCTGCATTGTTTTGGTATTGTTTTTCAGGTGAGAAAGAAGATTTCTGAATGCCCTCGTTCACTGAGGTAATTCTGATTAAACATATAAAAGCGTCTTATAATATGTATGCTTGTGGACTGGTTTTCTTTAAACATTGCAAGCTATGTACAACTATGCATCTGCTTATAGTTTCTTCTTTTTTGAGCAATTTGATGGTAAACTTGTCCTGGCTCAACAGAGAACTTTAGGAACTGTTGCCAAAACCCCAGGTCCAGAGCTACTGAAATATCATCCATGATGTAGAATATAATTAGAATAGCACTACTAATATATCTTTTAGCTTTTCTACAACTAAGTACTCAAAATATTTAAAATTGTAACTGTATACCATTTTCCTGCTGTTACTTCAAATTGGTTTATCCTATTGTGGTTCAAATCGGCTTTGCTTGGAAATACTTTTTATGATAATAGCAATTTATGATTTCAATATCATCTCTAAAACACTTACCTTGAAGCTGTGTGCCTCACTTGCTATTTGCTATCTGAAGAGTTAAACAATTTTCTGAATTCAGAAAGAACTTGTCATGTAGAGTTGAATCCTAAAGTCTGATTTTGTCAAGCAGTGAACAAACTAAGGCAAAAATAAGCATGTCGCATCGGAAGCTATGGCATGAGCGTCTGAAATGGAAAAGGTCGAGAGAGAAAATGTTCCAGTTCTGGGCCGACTGCATTGCTGGAGCAGCCAAGACAGGGAGCAATGACCAACAAGAGCTAGAATGGGATAGCTTTGAGAAAATTAAAAGAGAGATCCAACTTGAACAGCTTCAATGGGCTGAACAAAAGGCTAAGGCAAGTGATGCACCACGGAAACGAGCAGAGGGAAAGGGAAGGAAAAGAAGAACAAAGAAGAAAGGAATTGCACGCAAGAAAAAGAAGCCGGAAAGCAAGGGACAAATTGTTGAGTCTAAAGAAGACACAGGAAGGAAGTCAGAGGAAGATGCAGAAGACTTAGGTGGCTGCCAAGAGTTTGACTTAAGGAGAAACCTAAATAAGGTACTCCACAAGGTTATTAGCCTTTATAATTTCATCTAAGCTTTACTTGATATTTGCATATTACTTCAGAGGGCTTGTACAAATTGCAGCATTGTCTTATTGGTTTACTAAATTTGCATTTCATTTGCAGATCCGCAAACAGAAATCCAGAGTGAGTTACATCAGCGACCAGTACGAGCGAACGTGGGAGAACTTGGATGTGAAGTTAGAGAGAACAGGAGAAGACGATACTCTTGCTAATCAAATCCGTCTAGCCAAGTATAGAAGAGCAGAATTCTCACTGAGGAAGCCTTAGATACACCCTTGAGTTAGTAGCCACCTAGGAAGAGCTCTCCAGTTGATCAGGTACATGTTGCTAGTGTCAGAAAACTGAAATCTGTAACTCCGGGAACTGTATGATTTTTCCTAGGTTACTCATCCGGCAAGAGCATGATAGCGAGAACTCCATACCAAAATATACAGCATGGGACCCAGCCATGTATGTGAACATTTTGTAGTAAAGGGGAACAACTTTTCTAGGCAACTACATTTGGCTAGGAGTATATGTTATGACTCGAGTGTGGAGCTTGTCTGACTCGGGTTGCAATGAATGTCAGTTTGAAGTAGTTATTTGTCCAGACAGATTTGGCTAGAATATGTTTTGATTGCTATATGCAATCCGTTTTTTACTATAACAGATTCAATAATTTCATTCACCACCTAGCAAACGAACCTCTAGGCAAAACAGCAGCTGATTAAACAGCTGTCCATGAAGTTTAGGCAACCAGTTATTTTGTGCAAACACCACCAAAACTACAAATATCTGAATTTTCAAATTAGTTTCATCAATGAATTTCACAATTATCAGAAAAAGAGGAATTCTAGGACATCCAGAAACACTGACATAATAAGCACTACTGGCATAAATAAAACAGTGTAGCACGAATAGAAATACTGAAGTTAACTTTCAAGACAAAATCCTAAAACCAGACACCAGTCACCAGTCACCAGTCACCATTATTCATATACACAATAGTCTGCCTTCGCATCACCTAATCTCTCCCGGGAATGTTCTGGTTTTGATACGTGTTTGGTGCATTAGGCCCCGGTCCAGATTGGTAATGTCCCTGTCCTCCATATGGTGGAACATTCCCATACTGCTGCTGCGGAACATTTCCATACTGCTGCTGCGGAACATTTCCATACTGCTGCTGGTTGGGAGCATTATTCAGCATCCCACCCATGTTGTTTGGTGGGTACCCCTGCTGAGGTGAGTAAGGTGCAGAGTTGACCTGCTGAGGTTGATAAGGAGCCGCGTTCTGATGAGGAGTAGCCATGTTTGGAGGATAGTTGGCATTCGGCCCAGGTGCAGGTTGATTTTGTGGTCCACCATGGTTATATTGTGCAGCTTGATTTGGTGGTCCACCATGGTTATATTGTGCATTTGGAGTCATACCACCACCCATATTATTAGGGGGTGCATTGTTAGGTGCATACCCTCCATTATGGGGAGGACCTTGTTGTATGTTACCTGTAGGTCTTCTTGGCCTGTCAAAGTTTCTGGAATTGTCATTTCCACGAGGCCTGTTGTTACGCCTATTTCTGTCATTTGCCCGAGCATTGTTTCTCACCCATTCCTCATGATACTTGGGGTCATACGGAACAGCCTCACCATTAATAAAGGGTTCACCTGAAATATTACTGTATATAATCAAGCCAGAAAACATTGCGGCACTGGAATAAAAAGACCTAATAAAAAGACCCAAAAATTCATGACAAGCTAGAGCAAATGACAGTTGTATAAATGCTAAAATCAGAGTTGAATAAATGCTAGGCATGTATATTAGCTCAATATGAACTTGCTTTTTTATCCACTTAAATATGATATAGAACATGAGTTTTGAAAGCATAGTTTTCATAGGGAAAAAAATCCTTCCTATGCTTGAAACTAATAAACTAAAGACCACACACTTTCAACTATGATAGAAACATTGAAATAAACAAAGGAGAGATACTCTACCTCCATAATCCTTGTTCCTGACATCTAAGTAAGAATCTGGGAGCACCCATCTCACTCCAGGCAGTTCTACAATCAAAGTTTAGAATTGATGAAATGTTAGCACAACACGTGTCAAGTAAACCACCAAACCATACACTATATTCAAAGTCGAAAAATACCTTTAAGCTTGTAAGAAAGCTCTTCAGATACCAGGGCCCCAAATGCAAAGTAATGTCTGGTAGAAACCGAGTATATCTTCATCCTTGCTTCATCCTCACTAAGGCATAGGAAACAACACAGTACCACATTGTAAGATATAACAATCAAGCATAATCTTCAACATCGGAAACACGTCTGTCAAGCATAACTCAATGGTGTCTATACAAACAAACTAGTCCCAATCAATAATCCATCCACCTATGCAAATAAATACCACACTTTATAGTATTCAACAATTAAGCAACAAGGAACAAATTACATGCCAAAAAAAACTTTCTTGAACAATTGAAAAAACAACTTCACATATTGACAAAATTAAAACCCTAACCTTCCAACAACTTGAGCAAGGGTTTTGATGTAGCCCCCAATAATTTGATCCCTGGTACAATCCGGTTCGGGCGGCTCCACAACAACGAGCCAGTGCTCGAAATCACATCCATCGAGCAATATAGTCTCCTTGGGGGGTCGATTGGACCAATTAGGGTTTGGGTCACTGATCGACGACGTCGTCGAGCGGGTGGAAAAGGCACGAGTACTCCCAACCGACAGAGATGCGCTCCGGAACGTGGAGGCGACGGCTGCGAGCGGGCGGAGGCGGAACAGCTTGAGGGACTGCGGCGCCGGCGCTGTCTTCACGGCGAGGACGGTGAAGGAGCGGGTGAACGCATCGAACGCCGGTCGGCTGGAGGAGAGCAGAGATCGGGTCAGGAATCGGGTAGCCATTGCTTCGCTCAAATTTCTCTGAACTCGGAGATAATGATTAGGTTGAGAAGGGGTTTAGGGGTTTTACTTATATGGCATTGATCTTCACCTCTGGTCCCTGGACCTTTCTGAAATTAAATTTCACCACCCTCATATTTGAGACATTTTATAAATTCGCTCGTGCTCCTTTTTTCCAATTTAATTTTATTTCCTATTATAAAATTTCCTAATGAGCCTTTTTGAATAAAATTTCCTAATGAACAAATAAAAAGTCAGAATGGTTTCCTTAAGTGTCACAAAGTCACAATAGTGTTTTGTTCTTATTTAGGCCTATCAGTTCTATTATATTCAGTTCTGTTAAAACGTAATTTGATGAAATTCAGGTTAATTTAGTCATGCTGATTCCATTTTTCAATACATTAATTTTCACTTCAGTTCAGTGCAGTGCAGCAAGATCTAGCAAACAGAGCCTTAGTCTCATAAAAAATATTTGAGAAGTGTTTTTGAAAAACTCAATGGTACATGAGTGATAACAAGGAATTTAATACATGGACAATTTTTTCAAAAAAAAATAATCTTTTTAGTCATAACATTAGTCAACTACTGTAGTAGTAAAGTAATATATTGAAAACAAGAGTCACCATGCCTAAATTAACCTGAATTTCATCAAATTATTTATTCAATGAACTGAACTGGACTAAATTATATTAAACTAATATACTGGGCCTTGGAGTTATTAAAAAAATTTAGGCTTCGTTTTATTACTTTGTTACTTTTCTTTTTAACGAATCAACCTAGTATTCTTTCTAAATGTAAGGATATTTTTTATCTTTTGAAGTATTCACGCGTCAAGAATTCATATCCAAGAACTCATGAGTATATGTTCCACAAAAAACTCAAAGGTACAATACAAGAAAGATTTACTCTAACTAAAATTTGGCACCGTTTAAGGACAATCTGAAAAACTTGGAATAAAACCTGTCATTTCTATTTTGATAAAAAAGTGAGCACCATTTCTATCACTGGTATAACAAGGTGCTGAGTTTCCCTGCTGAGGTTGATAAGGTGCGGAGTTGCCCGACTTTGTAATTGTGGCGATCGGCCCAAAGTTGCACCATGAGAAAACACAGAAAATGTTGCAGGAGCCAAGTGTATGTCAACTCTGTTTCATAATCTCACCAGGTGCTTATTTGGTAATGACAAAGAACTTCAATTCATAAACGGTGAAAACATTTACAAAAAGTTCGAGTCAGTAGATGTAATTGTTCAAATCATTTGTATTATACGGAATACAGCAACTTTCATATATGACAATAGAAAAATGCAGCTATGTAATCATTTGTAAAAGAGCTATCTTTTCTGGAATTCTACAGCAGATGAGATTAACTACGATGTAGTTAAAAGTTGCAGAGGTAGCGCAGAGGATGACGACGATGCAACATCCTCTGCAGCCATCTCCGGCGAGCTTCGGGAGGCAGGCAGATGAAGCACTCTCTTTCACCATCATCCCTGAGCAAATCAAACGCGTCCAAGTACATCTCACTCGAAGCAGGAATGTCCTCCATTTCATTCAGAAACCTCACGGCATTACCAATGGAGTAATCAAGAGGAGCAGAGGTAGCTATGCAGTTTTTAACTGCCTGGTTGCCATTTTCCAGCTTTTCATTCGTGAGAACAACAAGCTTGTTCACACAGGTGCTCAGTTCCTTCATCCACGATTCATCTCCACCACGCCTGGTTTTCTTCTTAGGGATGACTTTCTCAACCACTTGTTCTGGTGCCTGTGCCTGACCTTCATAACCATCTTCAAGATCGACCAGTCCAGATTGCAAGAGGTCATCTGACAAATTGAATTGATCTTGGCCTGAATGGTTGAGCACCACATCTTCAAATTTCCATGAAGCTGGGCCACTTCTTGGTTCTGAGCTCCAAATGGTCTCTGGCTTGTCTTTCTTGATAGAGTTGTATACAGGACAGTGTCCATCTGTAATGTGGCGGAGCAAATGAGTTGTGCCGCTTCTGTTGTTGTAGCTAAACAGCTTCTGGCAGTGATTGCACTTGCTTTTTTCATATGTCCCGTCTTCCCTCATCAGCTTTGTGAAATGATCCCAAGCTTTGGAGCGTAGTTTCGATTCTCGTTTCGGCCTTTCTCCTGATCCCACAACATCGTGCTTTCTTTTCTCTCCTGAGCTCATTCCGCTCAGATCACTAGCATCCAAACCGAGCCCATCAACTGCGATGGTAACAGCCATCTGTAGAGGTAGACTTAGTAAGAGCCTAAAATATCAAGTAATGTGCTTCTAAGAACATACTACAAAAAATGCCCGATGATACCAAACCAAAGAAGTTTGCAAAAACAAATTTGAAAGATCCATTTTGAAGGTTAACTCAGCCAAACAAACGTACTGTCGATAAATCTTCCATCATAAGGGGGCTCTATTTTCATAACCAATTAGCTTTACTGGAATTTCTCAAGATAAAGCATGAAACAGAATCTCCACAACCATCCAATACAGAACACATAAACTGGCCTTCCACACATTTCCACAAGCGAAATTTCGACAATGAGGATCCACATTGGATTAGAAATGATACCATGAACTCCAATTCACTCTCGATCTTTTAGCAGCATACATAAGAAACTAGACTCTATTCAAGGCTACAAACAATTCATTTCATGTTAAATCCTTCAGGAACCATTCTTTAAACATTTCCCCCAAAAAAATCATGAACTCATACAAATAACTCCCATCACACTGAGTTAAGGTTCAGACACTATTCATTCGATCAAAACCAACAAGATCATACAATAAAATTTGATATAAATGATCATAACAAATATCTTTCAAATATCAGATTTTCATCCATAAGAATCCAAAGCAATCAAACATGTGTGAATACAAACTCACCGGACTTGCCATAGCTTGTCGAATCCTACAGCGATGTCGGAGCTCAGGAGGAGGGCGACTGATACTGCGTGCGGTGAAATGATGAGAATGGTGGAAATCTAAGTTGAAGATGGGAACCCTAGCTGACCATCGTTCGCCGACGGGCTCAACATGGGCTTCGATGAATGGCGAATGGACAGTGGTCCCGTGATGGTCAACTCATGGGCTCAAATCCAGCTCCGGGCTTGTCCAGAAACAGCCCGGCTCGCCCCTACTATCTTTGACTAAAAAATTATCTCCAAAAAATTGTGTTTTTTATTGACAATTGTCCTCAAACACAAAATCTCATACTTCCACCCCATGTTAAAAGAATATCAAGTAATTTAGGCCCTGTCCAATTGGGCTGAAATTGAATTGAATTGAATTGAATTGAATTTAACTGAATTGAATTGATTGCTGTTGAATTGAATTGAATTGAATGCTGTGTCAGGTAATAAATATATTCATACAATTTAGTGGTTATATTTTAGTTTTTATAAACCCACCAACTATTACTATAACAAAGTTGTATTTAGATAGCTTTATAAATTTTATAAATAATGTATATGATTTTTTTTGAAATAATACATGTAATAAACATATTAAATATTAATTAAACAATAATGGATTCAAACATTTAAAATATTGTTATCTTCGAAATTTTATCGAATGATATATTGTTTTAATACCATAAACACAATTTATTTTTTGAATTCAAATATATTGTGATTTCAAATGGAATAATATCAAGTAAAGATAATTAATATGTTTATTAGACGGATTATTTTTCCAGATATATGTGTACCATGAATAATCATCGTCAGAAGAAACCAAGTAGATGGTAAATATAAAGTAATTAAGACAAATAGATGTATTTACCACGTAAATTCAATGCATTCACACCCAATTAATGTATAAATGTTCGTAATAATTAATTCTGTACTTATTAACATTAACTACACAATAATCCATGGAATCTCATCCATGTTAACGAGTGCCCATGGGCACTCGTTAGAAAAACCGAATAATTTAACATCATAAAAATTGATTGCTCATTTAATGAACATTTTTTAATATACTATTAATATCTATTTTATTATTTCATTGACATTTTTTAAAATTCAAATATTTAGATGTACATGTGATCATCTAATTCACATTCGCGCCTCATTTGATGAATATTTGAATATGTTATTATTATTTGTTTATTATTTTATTGAAAGTTTTGAAAATTCAAATATTTAGATTTACGTGTGATTATCTAATTCACATTGCTAAAATATTTTTTAGCAATTTAAAAAATTAATTAATACCATAATATCATTGTTTTGGATATTTTTTTATATAGGATTGGTTTATAACTTGCATTTTGATGTTGTTTATCCCACACACAATTTAAAGAGAATAACTTTTATAGTTCCCTTTAGAGATGATTTAAACTTAATGAAAATGAACTATAATAAATTTAAAATAAATTGAATAAATTGAATTGAGTTGAACTGAATTGAATTGAATGCTGTTGAATTGAATTGAATTGAATTGATTGCTGTTGAATTGAATTGAATTGAATTGAATTGAATTGAACTCTGAATAAGTTGAATTGGACAGGGCCTTATTTTGGTAGTAGTACATTACAAATGGTCCTTCAATTTATTTTTAAGTTCTCTCCTTTTAGCATGTGATCTTTGATGCAAGGTTGTACAAAATTGGATACTCGTAAATGTAACGTGAGTGGTTTAAAATGCGGCATGTGACTCTATTAGAACAGTTTCGAATAGTACTCTATCGTAGTTTGAATCAAATACACATTTAATTAGTGATTATTATTGTTGTTCAAACGGTATATTTATGTTCCATTATAAAGAAATCAACATTCATACAGTTTTGAGTTGAATATTAATAATTTAACATAAATATATTTCTCTGAAACTTGAAATTGCTAACGAGTCCATGAAGAACACTTTTTTTTGAAACTAAGAACACTTATTACAAACATCCAATAGGCATACACTTAACTCACATAATTAAAATTTTATGTGTCTAATGGGTACATAAATTATGAGATATGTTGACCATTATTCCAATAGTTGCATCATCCAAGTTTTAAGCACACATTAGATGACTTTTTAAATAGCACAAAGAATAGATAGAGTAAGTAAAGTAATGGCATTTTATAAGACCAGTACAAAAACTATCAAGAGATGTCATAGAAAAAGAGTCAAGAAGAATCATTTAAAAACAAATGAAGTGATATTTTTCTTCACCTAAATGGTTTGATGATATGTAGGTAGAACCATTTTCTTGTTTCTTGTTTTTGGGGCATATGAGCTTGCTTGTGGTAACACATTCCACAGAAGGTAGCTAGCCTAAGGATTTGAATATAGTGCTACAAGTTTCTGCTCAATCTCAGGCCACCAGACAAGAAGAAACTTTTCCAAATCTTATTAGGTCAATATCTAAATTATTGTAACCTAGGATGATAAAGAAAATAGATTAGAGACAATAAAAATGAATCAAAACTATAATCTTTCAACCATATGAGAGATTAGTTGTATGACACTCCTTACTTACGGATTCCTTTTGTCAAGTAATACTGGATATTTTCGAATATTATGAAATAAGTATTATTTCATTTTGAAAGAGTGTGAGAGGTAATTACAAATAATGATCCTAATAAACTACATTCAATGATATTAAAGAAAAAGTTTAAATAAAATGAAATAGGCAAAGTTTATACTAGGTAGACAATGAAAGATTTGATGAATAAGACTACCAACACTTAACCACCTTGCATGGAGTGGTCAACTTATTGTTTACCTGCAACTCCTCCATATCCACAACACTTTTTCACTTCCATGAAACCTAGCTAATCTCTTTGCTTCCTATCAGAAGTAACACAAACTTTCATTTCCTCATATTTTTCTTCACCTTTTATATGATCATCAATAATAACTAATTTGCCCACCATTTTTCCTCAGTTGAGTTCTCTCTGATGTCCTCTCCCCCCATGGAGCTACCTGTTTGGGGTGGAACTCATCAAACTGGCAACAGATCTTCTTACAGTATAGAAGCCAAAAAAGTATCCTACAAAATTTCCAGCCCTTATGAAAAGTTAAACTTCTTGCAAGGAAAAAACTCAAGAAAACAACCCCATTTCATCTTGAAGGATGTAGACTGTGAAGCCAGGCCTGGGGAGATGACAGCCATAGCCGGCCCGAGCGGTGCTGGGAAAACCACCCTTCTTGAAATCCTTGGTGGGGTGATCTCACCTAAGAAGTTTTCTGGCCAGGTTTTGGTTAATGAGAGCCAAATGTTTGTGAAAATGTTTCAGAGAATCTCAGGCTATGTGACTCAGGATGATGCATTGTTCCCTTTGCTCACTGTTGAGGAGACACTGATGTACAGTGCTCTTCTGAGGCTTCCAGGTGGGAAGAAAGCAGCCATGGATAGAGTCAAGGTGCTGATGAGGGAGTTAGGGCTTGATCATGTTGCAGGTTTGAAGATTGGAGGAGGTTCAAAAGGCGGGATCTCGGGTGGAGAAAGAAGAAGAGTTTCCATTGGCGTTGATCTTGTTCATGATCCATCTGTGATCTTGATTGATGAGCCAACTTCAGGGCTTGATTCTGCTTCAGCACTTCAGGTGATGAAGCTGCTCAAGAAAATGGCTCAGGAGAATGGAAAAACAGTTGTTTTAACCATTCATCAGCCTGGTTTTCGCATTCTTGAGCTGATCAATCGCCTCGTTTTGCTCTCGGATGGACACGTGCTCCACAACGGCTCGTTGAGTGTTCTTGAGGAGGCGTTGAAGTCGAACGGCTACTGCATTCCTCCACGGATCAATGTGCTTGAATTTGCTATCCAGATAAGTGGATTACTATGTGTATATGTTCATAATCCAGAACAGAAAATTGCCTCTCCTGAGGTTCTTTGCAGCATACTAGGATCAAAGTTTCAGGTGAAAGATGTTGCTAAAAGGAGATCAGAAAAGTGTCCCTCTTGTTTGAATTCTCGCATGGAGGAGGTTCTGATCCTAGGAGGGAGATTCAGCAAGAACATATTCAGAACAAAGCAGCTTTTCGCTACTCGGGTGATACAGTCTCTTGCAGCTGGATTGATCATAGGGAGCATATTCATGAACATTAAAGATGATCTAACACAGATTGCTCTACAAGCACGACTTGGTTTCTTCGCGTTCAGTCTCACTTTCTTGCTGTCCTCCTCAACCGAAGTGCTTCCCATTTTCTTACAAGAGAAGCGAATCTTCATGAATGAGACCTCAAGAGGAGCATACAGGGTTTCCTCTTATGTCATTTCAAACACCATTGTCTTCCTTCCATTTCTCCTCATGGTCAGCCTTCTTTACACAGCTCCGGTCTACTGGCTCGTTGGCCTGAGGCCCGATGTCCTCGGCTTCCTCTACTTCGGGCTTGTGGTTTGGCTGATCATTCTCATGTCAAACGCCTTCACTGCGTGCTTCAGCGCTCTGGTTCCAAACTTCATCATGGGGACCTCCATTATAGCTGGCCTTATGGGATCGTTCTTTCTCTTCTCCGGCTACTTCATTTCAAAGGATAGCATACCAAATTACTGGATCTTTATGCATTACCTGAGCCTGTTTAAGTATCCATTCGAGTGTTTCTTGATCAACGAGTATGGTGGTAAAGAAGGAAGCCGATGCTTAGAAGCTGAGGCGGGCGAATGCAGCCTGTTTGGATATCAGTTCTTGAAGCAGCAAGGTGTGCAAGAATCACATAAATGGAGTAATCTAGGAGTCATGGTGGGTTTTGTTGTTGTTTACAGAATCCTGTGTTTTCTCATTTTGTGGTGCAAATGTCACATTTTCAGAAGCTAGAGGACACTTGTAGATTCTATAATTTAGGAAACTCATTTGTTGATGCTACATAGTATTATACCTAGTAGCATGAAATTTTTTTCTGTTTATAAGAATCAAGAAGATTTTAATAAATGAGATTTGATTTACAAAACAATATGGTACAACATGAAAGTTCACTAGTTCAGTTCAACCACAAAACTCCTATCACAACTAATCAAGGATTTAAGGCTCAGTGGCTAATTTGTCCTGTCGTATATTGAGGCAAAACTCATGGACGGATATGACATTGTCGAGTTTTCGGCTCCCGATGAGTTCTTCTCAGAACTACCAGATTCTGTACTGGATGATACGTTTACAGGACGCCTGATGCCCAAAAACTCAGGCAACAGCCTTGGTTTGATCAACTGTTTTTCATCGGCTAAATCCATTTCACCCGACAGCATTTTTACCACATTAGACATGCTTGGCCGCCTTTTGTGCTCATCTTGGGTGCATAGAAGGCCAATCTTCAGGTATCGTGAAGCCTCATCAACATCAAAATCGTCTTCCAATGCTGTATCCACTAACTGAACCAGCTCTCCTTTCTCATAAAGTTTCCATACCTGCAGAGAATAAGACCATCATTGAACATGAATCATGAGGAAGATCAACATTTTATCACACACACACACACACACACTGGAAACGGAAACATGTGATGCAAAACCTAGAACACATTTTTCCACTTCTTCCAGGTTTCCAAATCCAAAACTTTAAGAATCGGAAATTCAGCACTTTCCCTGAAATGGGCTCAGGTGGGATACAGTATATGATAACGAATATAACCATTTTTCCCCGAAATGAGCTACTTGAACTTCAGTACAATCTTTTTAATCATCAACCTGATCTCTAATCTATGCTTCCTCTAACGGCTAAACTTGTAAATGCAAGACTTCGGGAACAAAACTGTCAAATCATCTTTTCCTATCAGCACACAAATATTTAACATATTATCACATAATGATTAAACAAACAACAAAACATTTTTGACTAAGAACACGAACATACCCTTTCAAGAAGATGTTGTTCCCCAACAGGTAACCGGCTGTTTGTGTGGCATCTGCCACAAACAATCTCCATCATGAGAATGCCAAAGCTATAAACATCAGCTTTCCGTGTTACTTGACCACGAATTGCATACTCGGGAGCCAAGTAACCTCTAGGGACAAGGAAACAAAATAAAACAAACAATTTAGTTCAATATTCATCTTCCTTGTACTAAATTGTAGCTAGAACATATGTACTCACAAAGTCCCTGCCACACGTGTGCTAAGATGGGTCATATTAGATGGAAAGAGCTTTGCTAGGCCAAAATCAGAGATTTTTGGGCAAAGATTTTTATCAAGAAGAATGTTGCTTGCTTTAATATCCCTATGAATAATACGGGGCTGAACTTCCTCGTGGAGATATGCCAGCCCACGAGCAACACCTAAGCATAAGTTGGTCCGTACTTTCCAGGTAAAATGAATGTTGCTAGAGCGACTGCCTGTATATTAACACATCAAACTTAAGAATCATCGAAAGCAAGAAAACAGTTGCATAATTGAAGTGATCATATAAAATTGTCATCAATTACCAAGAAGATTTTGAGCAAGGCTATTATTCTCAAGATAGCCGTAAACCAATATCTTCTGGTTTGCTTCTACGCAACAACCAAACAACTTGACAAGATTTTCATGCTCGAGACCAGAAATCGTACGCATTTCTGCCAAGAATTCTCGAATCCCTTGGCTTGACTCGGAGGAGAGCACTTTAATGGCAACCAAGTTTCCATCTTTTAGGCTTCCCTGCCAATGTGAAGACCATATCAGTTCATGTAACTCCTGAAACAGTGATAAAACTAACACAGTAAGGACCTAAGGCTAATCCAATTACCTTGTAGACAGAACCAAAACCTCCTTGCCCAATTTTCTTCGAGGGGCTGAAATCGTCGGTTGCAATCTGCAACTCCTTGTAGCTGTACAATTTGGCATTCTCTAAATTTGAAACCTCTGCATTCAATCCACAATACATGATAAAACAAAAGTCCCTTCCAACAGTATATTTGCACTAAACTTATCCAATTAAGAGATCCTACCTTCGTTTACATCTATTTCTCCCCAGTTTGGTGAAGACTCTTTCCCACAGAAACAGACAGTAAAGTAATCCTTCAAACCCATTCCCTCTTGCAAATCAAAAATGTTCCTACAGCATTCAGTAGGCCCACGTATGAAACCACAAATGCATACAAGTCAACAGTGCCAAAACAAGGAGCACAATGACCACAAAAGCAAGCAATTTCAGCAAAAAAGATCTGAACTGGGAAGCTGAATCAAGAACACAAACGCCAGGAAATTATCTAAAAGCAAGAAGAACAAGAACCCACAAATTATGACCACCTTTTGACCCATTCATACATCAAACAATCAAACTCGAAAGCAAGAACTTACCTAGAAATTCACAAAACTGAATAGAGAAGACTTGGAAGAGAACAACTGTAAAAAAAAATTCTTAATGAGGAACATTCGAACAGTAGCATGAAATAGATGTCAACACAAAGTCGTGCTAACCTTTATGGAATGTTTTGGGCTAGGTCAGAGGTATGGAATATGCAGCTGTTTAGAAGGACCAATCAATGGTGTGCATCCACACCTCACCAGGCCACTATGTCTATCTTTTCAAGTTGAGTTTCTTGTCAGAATAACGAACTGAAGATCAGCTTGGATTCATATGATTATGTCCAAAAGGCAAAAGGTGAAATTTACATCAACTCGGGCTTTGGCAAAATACGACATGTTTCGAAATCCCATTTCTTACTGTTCAGTCAAGCCGCCACCACAGTTTGCACACTTTGAATTTTCAACCTATTGGAGAATCATTATAATTAAACTACATAATACCTGTAATCATGGCCGATTCATATTCATATGGTTAACCATGATAGTTTTACATATTTTAAGATTAAAGATTTCAAAAAAAGTTAATATATAGATATGTAAGATTATTAATGTTTAAAATAGTACTAGATAGGTATTAACGCGCCTCATTTTGATGAATATAATAGTACTTATTTCTCCTTATTTTCATATAATACTTTAATACTTTTAAGAAGCAATTTTTTTTTATTAATAAAATTGTTTAAATAATTTGCTTTTCTAAGATTGTTTTCCATCTCTATTACATTCATAATTATTTTTCAACTTCTGATTGAATGCGCTGAAAACATTTTTGTAAATATGAACTAATCATAGCAGCGTCTCTAAAACTTTGTAAAATATTTATATTTTATATGTACCCAACATAGAAATTCTTGATATAGTTGATCACTGCACCGTGTATTTATGTGCATTTCTATGCATTTTAATGAAGTATTTAATAAAATATTTAAAGTATATTATTATAATGTCTATCAATTATATGTGCCAAAACTGTAATAAAAGGTACAAAATAAATTATATTGTAAAAGGCAAGGTAAGGAAATATTTGATTTCACCTATCTAAAAATATATAAATCCCTTTGTTTTGTTTTTTTCTGAGATATGTAATATTCTCTTTGTTCATAATATAGGCCCTGTTTACCAGAGTTTATCTGTAGATCAGTTCAGTTCATTTCATTTCAGTTCAGTAAATTTAAATTTTTTTCAGTTCAGTTCAGTAAATTTAAATTTTTTTCAGTTCAGTAAATTTAAATTTATTTCAGTTCAGTAAATTTAAATTTATTTCAGTTCAGTTCAGTATATTTAAAATTATTTTAGTTCAGTTAAATAAATTTACATTTGATTAATTTCAGTTCAGTTCATCAAATTTCCTTTTATATGATCATGAGCATTCATTAATAGCAAATGAAAATATATTATTTTTATTTTAGTTCAATTCATATCAGTTCAGTCCAATTTAGTTCAGATCACCTGAAAAATACATGGCTATGATATTCAACTCAACATACTTCTTTAATATACCATAACATTTACTTTTTATACATCCAATATAATTATTTGAATCGTGATTCATTTAAATCGACTCAACCAAATATAATTTATCTTCATTATATGACAATTTGGAATTAGTTCAGTTCAGTACGTTTCAGTTCAGTTCAGTTCAGAATAATTCAGTTCAGTTCAGTTCATATCCTCTTAAATATAATTTTATGATATATAACTCAATAACTCATACCCTCTTTAATATAATAATATTATGATATACAACTCAATGACTCAGATCCCCTGAAAAATACATGGCTATGATATTCAACTCAATATATTTCTTTAATATACCATAACATTTACTTTTTATACATCCAATATAATTATTTGAATCGTGATTCATTTAAATCGACTCAACCAAATATAATTTATCTTCATTATATGACAATTTGGAATTAGTTCAGTTCAGTTCAGTTTAGTTCATATCCTCTTAAATATAATTTTATGATATACAACTCAATGACTCATATCCTCCTTAATATAATAATATAATGATATACAACTCAATGACTCATATCCCCTGAAAAATGCATGGCTATGATATTCAACTCAATATATTTCTTTAATATACCATAACCTTTACTTTTTATACATCCAATATAATTATTTGAATCGTGATTCATTTAAATCGATTCAACCAAATGTAATATGTCTTCATTACATGACAATTTGGAATTAGTTCAGTTTAGATTAGTTTAATTCAGTTCAGAACAATTCAGTTCAGTTTAGATAAGTTCATATCATCTGCACTATAATTTGATGATATTTAACTCAATTCAGTTCAGATTATATCACCTCAACGTGTTTTTATATTTAAATAATATAAAAATGTATTTATATTTATTTCAGTTCAGTTCAATATATTTAAAATTATTTAAGTTCAATTCAGTTCAGTAAATTTAAAATTATTTTAATTCAGTTCAGTTCAGTTCAGTAAATTTAAAATTATTTCAATTCAGTTCAGTTCAGTTCAGTAAATTTAAATTTATTTCAGTTCAGTTCAGTAAATTTAAATTTATTTCAGCTTAGTTTAGTTCAGTTCAGTACAACAAAAAATAAGCTCTAGTAAACAGGGCCATAGTAAGGAATCAACTAAATCACCTAAATTGAGTATAATGTTCAATATTCTAAGAATCATGGGTGTATCAAGAAATCGATTATAATGATCATTATCATGCATAAAGAGATACAAATATAAAAATTTTGATTAATTTACCCGTCTATTCAAATAAAAATGTACGAAGATAGGATGTTTAAAAATGCTACTTCCTCTGTCCCAGGGATACCTGCAGAGAGAGAAAGTTCTCCTTTTTTTTTTGATCAAATATTTTATTATTAAAAGTGCATGTTGGGGCGCTCTTTTTTGAGGGGCATTTTGTCCAGCCTTGCACATGGATTGGGATTAATTTTTCCCTCCAAATTCATTATTCATGCCAAATATTGGCGGGCACCCAACACCCAAAAAGGTACAGTGTCCCAAAATTTTCATCCAAAATTTATACAGTAACTGAAAATTTGAAATTCCATCCTCTATACAAAAGGTGGTTTCAGGTCCACAAAAAATCTAAACCAACTCTCTACTCTTACCACATCTTACTCTAAAATTTCTTGAAGTAAACAAAAAAGTATCCATACACCTTTCTTCACCATTTCATTTTGTAACAATGGTGGATTAAAAGTTACCCTCAGTTAGTGTGGTTTTCATCAAGCCCTACCAAACTCTTGCAAGAGTTGATTGCTCTCAAACCCCGGCTTAGATGAGTAGTTTTCACCGAGCCCTACCAAACTCTTGAAAGAGTTGATTGCTCTAAAACCAACTATATCTTTGTTCATCATTGGGCATAAATGCGGGAAAAGAACCTTACTAATCAAGAAAGACAACATGTTGCAGAGTATTTATTGGAGCATGCCAAAGGGGGTAAGATCATGCACTCAAAGCGGGTCGCGGCAGCCGAGCATTTCAATGTTTCCATCCGAACTATCAGCACCATTTGGGCTAGGGCAAGGGAGCAGGTTGCACAAGGTGAACCCCTGGATATGAGGACAAAGAAAAGAGGCCACACACCTCACAACAAATTAAGCATTGACTTAGAAGCTTTACAAGCTCTACCTGTAAGCTCAAGAAGGACAATCAGAGGCACAAGTGCTGGCCTTGGCATAGGGAAAAGTACAGTCCAAAGAGCAGTGGCATCGAAGGTTATTCGAAGCCATACCAACAGCATCAAACCAGATATCTCAAACAAGCACAAGGTAGATCGACTCAAGTTCTGTCTAGCTAAATTAGATTCAACTTTAATGTTCAAAACCATGGATCATGTTATACACATAGATGAGAAATGGTTCTACCTTAGCAGACCAACAGTAAGGTATTTGTTAGCACCTGATGAACCAGAACTAAATAGGACATGCAAGCATAAATCACATATACCGAACTCATGTTCTTAGCGGCAGTGAGTAGGCCAATCTATGGAACTAATGGTGAGGTGTTATTTGATGGAAAGATTGGACTGTTTCCTTTCACAAAAGAGCAAGAAGCCAAGAAAAAGAGCAAGAATAGACCTAGATACACCATTGAGATAAAAGCCCCAACAAAAATTGATACAGCTATGGTCAGAAACATGATCATTGATGAAGTGATTCCAGCCATAAAGCTGAAATGGCCCCATTCTTGTCCAAAAACATTCACATTCAACAAGATAACTGCAAGACTCACATTTTTAATGCAGATCCAAAGTTCAGGGAAGCTGCTAGTTCGGATGGTTTCAATATAAATATTGTTAGGCAGCCAGCTCTATCCCCCGACATGAATATCCTAGACCTTGGTTTTTTTAACTCAATTCAATCATTGCAACATGAGACACCGGCTGGTAATATAGAAGGACTACTACATTCTGTGATGCATGCTTTTGAAAGAGAAGATCCAGCTACATTAAATAAGGTATTCCTCACACACCAAGCATCTATGATTGAAGTTATAAAACTGTTGGGAGGTAATAACTACAAGATGCCACATATGGGGAAGAATGCACTAATGAGACAAGGCTTACTACCGAGAATGCTAAGAGTTGAAGAAGATGTAGTGAGGTCAGCCATGGAACACCTCATTTCCATTGGAGATACAAGTAATCTGGAGGTACTAATGCATGCCCTAGGTTTGGCAGGAAATAATTAAGTTGTACTTGCATTTTTGGAGGTTGTGCAAATGCTACTTTTGTAAAAACATGTTGCTTTTGGTGTGACTGACATGTTTTTAGTGCAACCCCTAGGATTCTCGGGGCTAGAAGGCTTTCTCTTCTGCTTCTTCTTCTCCCTTCGAATTTCTTTGTACCTCGGAAGCATGAAATACAACATGTAATTGGCCCGATCTTCACTATCATCGCTGTCATGCTCCCATGGATGATTGTTGGATGTTGAAGGAGGGCCATGCTCAGGATTTGTAGGGAGAAAACCAATCTGATCGGCAGCTTTCAGATCCCCACAATCCGGCGGCACATCTTTCAACTTTTCAGCCATCACATCCACAGATTGATCCTTCCTTTGTGTCTCTCCGTTAAGATCTATGGGCAACCTTGATTTCTCAACCAAATCCGCATTTTTCGCTGGCGGAAAATCAAACCCATCACCATTCGGAGTGACGATCTGGTTGGTGTCAGTTCTGTACTCAGAGATTGCATCATCCACCATTGAATCGGGGAGGATCTCCGAAGGACTGAGAGAATCGAAAACATAGTATTCAGACCGGCGATTGTAATTGGAACAATAAGAGGGAGATGACAGTTTTTGGAATTGTTGTGACAGATTGGGGTTTTTCACTTGTAGAATGGGTTTTCGATCTTCAGATGTAGGATGAAGATAATTGATTGCAAGTTTGGTGGCCGGTGGGAGGAAGAGTTCATTGATTGGGCGGTGTTCTAGTTGGAGTTATTGCTTGGGTAATTTGTGTTATTTTAGAGTGTATCAAATTTCTAATTATGATTATAGTTATCTAAAGTGAGTTTTGTATCAAAATTAAGTGATTCAATTTTGCTGATTTTTGTAAATTTTAATTTTCTGAAGGGGTATTTAAGTAATATCATATTGGATTTTTTTGCCAAATAAGGAGAGTTTACAAAGTGTGCAGCTTTCGCTGGGACGGACTAAAATGGAAAGTGTGCAGGTTCGGGTGGGACGGAGGGAGTACATATATTCCTTGTAGTGAATGAAAATTGATGCATACTCCAATTGATCTTCTTGTAATGCTCTTGTAATAATCTCATGAGATCCAATTATAACATACATGCTTTACATTCAAGAAAAACAAAACACAAAATTGCATAAAAAAATGATAAGAATAAAATAAATATATCAACTAATGAATATTGAATACCAATCAATCTATAACAAAATCAAAACTAACTAATTCTCTGACCTCAAGAAACAGTAAAAATGAAAATAAATCATCTCAATACAAATAAGTATAAACGCGTAAGAATTGGAATTTGCACTTTCTAATCTTTGTTTTTTCCTTCATATAAAGGTGCACCTTAAGCAAAATGACTTCAAACAAAACAACATTACAATCTTAACAAAAATCAGGGATAATATTCAATAATACATGGTACAGTAATGAGAGAAATTATATTTTGATACTATGTTGCATTCTAATCATTAAAGGATAACACAAAAATCATAAAAATAATAATAAAAAACTTTGATACACTATAATCAAATTTTTATATTTGGGCATTATTGAGAAAAAACCTCTACCACCGTAGAGAGCTCCATTCTCCAAATTTTGACAGATCATATGAGCATATTCATCTATAAGATGTTCTCCAGATTTTGACAGATGATATGAGCATATTCATCTACAAGATGTTTAAACTTATTTTTGTGAGTTTATAGTCGTCTCCACATGAAATCAAGCAATGAACAATCACCATATTCAAAATATTAGAAATAAAATAAATAAAACAATATAAATCTTCAAACATACTTCAAACTTCCAGAGATTTACTGCATGATAGAAGAAAAAAATTGTGAAGGAAGAGTGTGATATCGTATTAGAGATAAATACATATATATGAAGCTGCAAAATATAGATATGGAAAATATATATTATACTCACATTAAAAAGGATTTCTTTGACATCTAAGAGCATCTCCAATGCTACCTTCACTTTCAAAAATATCAATTGACATGTAGGATTGAGAGTGAGAAATTGCAAAAATCATCTCCAACCCAAGCATCAATGTAGGGGTCAATCATAGGTGGCATATGATGTGGATTGAAGGTGTCAATTACACCCTCTATATATTGATACTCACTTTGAAGCCTTCAATTTGACAACTTAACAAATATAGAGTTTTAATCATTACATTCTTCCATTTCTAAATTTGAAACATAAATGCAATATTTAATTTAATGATATATTATGACAATTTGATAAATTTGCATTGGAGAACCAAACTTCAAAATGAAAACTTTCAATCTTACATCATATTGACAATTTGATAGTTGCATTAGAGAGGGTAAGAGCATCCACAACGGTTGTACTTTGGAGTCGCTGTGCAATTTTCAAAGAATTGCAGCGATGTCGCTCACCGTTGTTGCAGATCCACGTATGTAGCTTTGGTAGGCGATGTAGCTCAGCGGAGCGATGTAGCTTGACGCAAGACCCAATAAATATCATTGATTGCAGTAACTGTTGGTAATTTGTTTTTAACGTAAACTCTTTGTTGGTAATTTGTTTTTAACATGAAACTCTTTGTTGGTAATTTGTTTTTAACGTGAAACTCTTTCTTATATTGTTAAATTGTAGTTAAATTGTTATTTTTTACAAATTTAAAAACTAATTGATACAATAGATTTATTTAAAATAATTTAATTTTAATTCTCGATAATGAATAGAATTGTAAAATAAGTATTATTCTTTTCAATAATACTAAAAAATAAATTTTCCTTCAATAAATTCAAAAATAAAACATAAAATTATTGAAAAATACATCATCCTAAGAAATTCCATATTTTTTCCTAATGATTTCACACACTTGATCATGAGTTTGTCTAGATCTTTCATTCATATTCGATATATCCTTGTATAGAATATTAAAATCTTGTTCACGTGGGACCTATCAAGCTATAAAAGAATGTAGCTTACCATTGTTGAGAAATGTGGCTTGCCACCTCATTTGCTTGAAATATATTGGAAAAAGTGAAGCTACACAGTCATGTTACTTACCATTGTGGATGCTCTAATGAAGTCCAACCGTATTTGGAGGATTGCCATTGGCTACTTTGGGGGAATGAAGACGGGTCCCACCATTGTGCATGATAACTAACCGTTTGAATACATTATGTGTGTTTGGTAAATAACAAATAACTAATAATAGTTTCATGAGGTTAAATGACTGAAAAAATATTATTACAAGTTATTATTTATTTTTTTGAAATATGTAATTATTTGTTTTTATTTATTAGACGTATTTTTATTAGTTATATATTTATTTATATGTTATTTGATATCCGGTAATTTGGTTTTTGAATTAAAAATAAAGGAGAAGAGTTGAAAATTTATTTTTTAAATAAAAATAAAGAATAACTTATTTAATTCTACGTAGATAAATAAGAAAAAGGAATAGGAATAAATTTTTTTGTTAGGAAATTTTACAATATTTACCAAATGGAGCTTTCATATGCTAGGAAACGGGAAGAAGTATATAAAGACATATTTTCTTCTGTTTTCAAAACCCTATAAAGGCCCTGTTTATTAGAGCTTATTTCTTGATGTACTGAACTGAACTGAACTGAACTGAACTGAACTGAATTGAACTGAACTGAACTGAAAATTGATGTATTGAAAAATGAAATCAGCATGACTGAATTAACCTGAATTTCATCAAATTGCATTTTCACTGAACTGAACTGAACTGAACTGAATTGAACTGAACTGAACTGAACTGATCTACAGATAAGCTCTAGTAAACAGGGCCAAAGACATCTCTAGAAATCTGCTACGAAGGTGAGAGATTCTTTGATTGGCGTGCTTCAAAATTATCTAAGAAGAAATCCTATAAGAAGATGAACGTGGGCAGCTTATCAGAGGATTTTGGTATACGAAGGTGAGAGATTCTTTGATTGTTGGTTTGTTTGCGATTCCTTTTGTTCCTTCTTTGATGATTTTCGTGGCTCGTAGATTGCAGCTGCTTCCCCAAGCCAACCTTCGAAGAATGGTACGATTTTTAAATAATTTATTACAAGCTTTTTGCTGGACTTGTTAGGGAACAAGTACACCGGTGCTTTCAACTTTTAATCGTATCTATTTCTAACAATGAGAAGTTGGTTTCAAGGAGTCTGTAATGGCGGAATTTACATCACAGTACAGGTTTGGTAATTTCTAACTTGAGACTTTAATTTGGTTACATACTGCCTAATAAACATTGTGCATTCTTATGACTACAGAGGGACGTGGTCATATCCTTCAACATTCATTGCAGAAATCAGTGGGTTTGATGACGATCCCGATTCCGAGAACCCCTCTTAGGATGCACATATCATTACCTTACATTAGCTTATATATATGACTACAGCAAGAAGGCGTTTCCTTATCCTAACATGGCAGAAGTCCGTGGTTTTGATACTAGTGCTGGTGCCGAGGAAGCTCATGTATGATGCACATATCATTATCTTACATTAGCTCTTTTGTATATATATATATATGGGAGGGGTTCTATTCACTCTATTATTCTCACACAAGTTTTCACTCAAGATCTTAACCATTCAATCAACTCATCCAATGGTTGTTAAGATATTTCTAAAAATAGAAATAGATGAGAAAAGGTAATAACCATTGGATGAGTTGATTGAATGATCAAGATCTTGAGTAAAAACTTGAGTGAGAATAAGTGAGTAAATGGAACCCCTTATATATATATATATATATATATATATATATATATATATATATAGAAAGAGGATCATGTGTGACACCCTATGTTATGTGTGACACTTTTCTTATATGTGACACTCATCTGGGCCATTCAAATATTCAATCCAGTGGCTAATATTGTAAGCCCATTTACTATTTTCATGGGTTAAAATTTGGGCCAAAAGCCCATTTTCGATTTATAAAAATATATGATTTTTTTTATGCAGATTTCGTGGCCAGCTTCACCTTTTGCACACCTTTTAACTCAAATACCTCATGTTTGAGATTATATAATTAATCTTTTGTATTACACCTTTTAACTCAAATACCTCATGTTTGAGATTATATGCTTCACCTTTTGCGCACATTTTAACTCAAATACCTCATGTTTGAGATTATATGCTTCACCTTTTGCGCACATTTTAACTCAAATACCTCATGTTTGAGATTATATGATTAACCTTTTGCATTACACCTTTTAACTCAAATACCTCATGTTTGAGATTATATGCTTCACCTTTTGCATTACACCTTTTAACTCAAATACCTCATGTTTGAGATTATATGATTAACCTTTTGTATTACACCTTTTAAACTCAAATAACTCATGTTTGAGATTATATGCTTCACCTTTTGCATTACACCTTTTAACTCAAATACCTCATGTTTGAGATTATATGAATAACCTTTTGTATTACACCTTTTAACTCAAATACCTCATGCTTGAGATTACACCTTTTAGCATCTCATCTTTTAATTCAAATACTCTAAGTTTTAATTTATGTCATGCACCTTTTGAATTAAAATGATCACCTTGCCATATAAAAGGTTCATGTTTTGTGTTAATTTCCTCATGTTTTAATACGATCACTTTTTAAATTAAATTACTCATGTTTTGTGTTAATTTCCTCACTTTTTAATACGATTACCTACATGTATCATCTCATGTTGCATCTCAGATACGTGATGTTCTGAGCAAAGTCTATCTTAAAATGTTTTAAAATGTTTCATGTCAAGTACTTCATGTTTTATGTCAAATACCTCATGTTTTTATAAGGAAAATATAAAAGAAAATTCATAACTTTGGGGTTCTTGTAAAAGTGTCCCTGTAATACAGGGATTAAATTGCAAATATCTTGAAAAACTGGTCATCGTCTTCTCCGATCATCATTCTCTTCTCCGACCGATCGTCTTCCCTATCCCCATGATCGCCGGCAATCCCCATTAACGGCGACCTCCGATTTCCCCTAGATCTTGCCGCCGCCGTCATCGTCTTCTCCGACCGCAGGAACGTCGGAGGAAGAAAGGAGCTCCGGCCCAAATTTATTTTGTCAGGTAATGACCCGACCCGACCCGCGAGATTTTGTCATTTATTTCCTAATTTTTGCAGCTCCTACAGCCATCAGATTGTCTAATCTACGGTCCAGATGTGTGCCATACATAAATATGGTGTCACACATAAATAGGGTGTCACACCGGATCCCTCCCATATATATATACGGTTTTTCTAATGTATGCCCATGGACATATGATAAATCAATCCGACAGCGTAAATTTAAATGGAATTCCGACACCTACGTATATGTTTACCTATTTGTACGCAATACAATCTATCTTAACAGTAAAAATAATTTTTACTCGTTCTGATTTCGGTGTATATACGTATACCAAACATAACCCAAAATAATATTTTACAATTACGCGTAAAATTTATGGAAACAAAAACTTATTAATCCTAAGTAATTTTTTAAAAAAGATATTAATCGTATGCTTTGAATATAATGTAATAAAATTAAAAATACACATATTGTTATTTATTAAGAATATATTCCATCATCAAAATTATAAAATTAAACAAAATAGTATAAAATATCCATACAATTTTAAACATATAAAATTAAATTTGATACCACCAATAACCAAAACAAATGAATAAAATATCATAACTGGCATTTACATATTTATCACTTTTACCTACCTATTTACCTATCAATATACATATATACAAATCAAATATATGTATATTTCTTCTTCCCAGCGGGTGCAATTATTATTTTTTCAAAAGCAAAACATGTAAATTTCCTCGAAAATGAGAAGGTTTATTTTTTTTTATCCTCTGAAAAATTAATAACATTAACATCTCAATATATATTACAAAAATTTCAATAAAAAAATAAATATCATAGAAGCAATATTTATATATGTAATTATAATAGTGTAAGATTTACTTAAACAAAATTCAACTAAAATATGTTCAACGTATGTAATTTAAAATAATGGTGTAAAAACTAATTCGAGTAAAATATTGGTAATGTCTTGTATACGTAAAATCAAAACAATGACAATTGACAAATATGGTTTACATGATTATATAACATTGGTACGAATGTTTGGCATACGTAAACTCAAATCGGCGAAAAAAGATTTTACCATACGCAAAATTTATATTGCGTGCAAATAGGTAAACATATACGTAGGTGTCGGAGTTCCATTTAAATTTACGCTGTCGGATTGATTTATCATATGCCCATGCAATAGAAAAACCGATATATATATATATATGCCCGCCTTAATACTTGAAGCTATTCTCCGTGCAGAAGGCATTGGAAAAGCATTTTAAAGATTGGGGAAGAATAGAAGGAATACGTGTTAATCTTACTCCTGGGTAAGTTACTTGATTTCTTGTGGAAGTTCTGATAGTGTGTGGGGCGTTTGTAGGACGGTGGGTTGTTTTTTGAAACCATATGATTTAGGCCCTGTTTACGAGAGCTTATTTTTTGATGTACTGAACTGAACTGAACTGAACTGAAATAAATTTAAATTTACTGAACTGAACTGAAATAAATTTAAATTTACTGAACTGAACTGAACTGAATTGAAATAATTTTAAATTTACTGAACTGAACTGAACTGAATTGAAATAATTTTAAATTTACTGAACTGAACTGAACTGAAATAATTTTAAATATATTGAACTGAACTGAAATAAATATAAATACATTTTTATATTATTTAAATATAAAAACACGTTAAGGTGATATAATTTGAACTGAATTGAGTTAAATATCATCAAATTATAGTGCATGTGATATGAACTTATCTAAACTGAACTGAATTGTTCTGAACTGAATTAAACTAATCTAAACTGAACTAATTCCAAATTGTCATGTAATGAAGACATATTACATTTGGTTGAATCGATTTAAATGAATCACGATTCAAATAATTATATTGGATGTATAAAAAGTAAAGGTTATGGTATATTAAAGAAATATATTGAGTTGAATATCATATCCATGTATTTTTCAGGGGATATGAGTCATTGAGTTGTATATTATAATATTATTATTATATTAAAGAGGATATGAGTCATTGAGTTGTATATCATAAAATTATATTTAAGAGGATATGAACTGAACTGAACTGAATTGTTCTGAACTGAACTGAACTAATTCCAAATTGTCATATAATGAAGACATATTATATTTGGTTGAGTCGATTTAAATGAATCACAATTCAAATAATTATATTGGATGTATAAAAGGTACATGTTATGGTATATTAAAGAAATATATTGAGTTGAATATCATAGGATCATAGCCATGTATTTTTCAGGGGATCTGAGTCATTGGGTTGTATATCATAATATTATTATATTAAAGAGGATATGAGTCATTGAGTTGTGTATCATAAAATTATATTTAAGAGGATATTAACTAAACTGAACTGAATTGAATTGTTCTGAACTAAACTGAATTGAACTGAATTATTCTGAACTGAACTGAACTGAAATGTACTGAACTGAACTAATTCCAAATTGTCATATAATGAAGACATATTATATATAGTTGAGTCGATTTAAATGAATCACGATTCACATAATTATATTGGATGTATAAAAAGTAAACGTTATGGTATATTAAAGAAATATATTGAGTTGAATATTATAGCCATGTATTTTTCAGGGGATCTGAACTAAATTGGACTGAACTTATATGAATTGAACTAAAATAAAAATAATACATTTTCATTTGTTATTAATGAATGCTCATCATCATATAAAAGGAAATTTGATGAACTGAACTGAACTTAATTAAATTTAAATTTATTTAACTGAACTGAACTGAAATAATTTTAAATATACTGAATTGAACTGAAATAAATTTAAATTTACTGAACTTAACTGAACTGAACTGAAATAAATTTAAATTTACTGACTGAACTGAACTGAACTGATATACAGATAAGCTCCGGTAAACAGGGCCTTAAGACAGCTTTATAAAAAACAATTTAGTTTCATTTTCGTTTCTCTTATTTTTAGTCCAGTTCAGGAAAAATTAAGCTAAGCTGATTAACTCTACCATATGAATTACATGGTATCTTTTAGTGTATGTGTAGACTGGTGTTATATATTCTTGTTATTCATACATTGATTTTGCAAGCATAGACTTATGCAAAAATCTTAATTATTTTTAAAAAATACGTTCCTCCACGTGCCCTATCGAGCATGCATGCACTGATGATATAATCTATAAATATTACCGATCTCATCTTTAATTAATTAGTATTAGGTGAAGTGCCTCTAATTTTATATTAATATACCTCTTATAAATTACTGATATGTATGTGTATATATTCAACCACTAGCCAATTTTTATAGATTTTTCAAAAAAAAGAAGAAGCATATTTTTAGAGATTTTCCATAATATGGCTAATCAAAGCAATCAATTGTATCATAAATATATTTTGCATAAGTCAACTTTGAAGCTTTTCATCCAGAAGCTTGAAAAGTAAACCATCACTTCGATCGCCAGTGATCATCCACATCATGCAGTCGAGGTTTTGTATGATGCCGAAGAAAAAAATTCTGGAAACTGAACTATTATCATGGTGGAGCACCAAAAAGTTATTATAAGTTTTATATATGTGAGGATAATTCATCCTAATTCATATCAATTTTTTCAGTTAGAAGTTCAATTCAGTTTAGATGAAATATAATTTGATTAGATTCATCTTAATTTAGTCATAATATCTAAATACATAACCATTTACTTCAATTCAAAAATTCAATTCAGATCAAATCATTCCACTTTAATTCAGATCAATATAGATCAGTTCAAATAAGTAAGGCCGGAACATTCCCTCAATACAACTTTGCAATTTCACCTCTAGAATTAAACTATAGTTTTGTTTGCATCTAGGATGTTTAGTTCAGTATCATTTGATGTAACTCAATTTAATTCAATCCATTAAGTAAAATCATAATTTTACTCAAAATTAGGATTTGCAGGTATGCATACATTGATTTTTGCATAAAATAATCAACTATCAATCACACTTTTGTTTATTACCTATGTGATATAATAATTTATGAAATAAATATTTTTTGTTAATAAAAATTACCTTATTTTAAATAAATTTATCTTATCTTATATATTTATAAAATATATTTAGTTTATGATATATTTGTCCTAATTTTGTACAAATTATGAAAAAATAAGAAAAATACAATTTAAAATAATAAAATACAAAACCTTATATGTTAGGAAACCGGAAGGAGTATATAAACCCTTGTATCTCTACATCTTCCCAGATAAATCCCGCTACGAAGGTGAGAGATTCTTTGATTGTTTGACGGTTCATTGTGTTTCAATTTTGTTCGTGTTTTGATGATTTCGTGGTCCGGGAAACTATGTATGTAGGTAGCAAACCTTAGAAGCTCGGAAAAATCTTAGATTTAATCTATAAATGAAGAAATCCGCTAAGATGATGCGATATTCTTCGAAATCTGCTACGAAGGTGAGAGATTCTTTGATTGACGGTTTAATTCCTTTTATTCGTGATTTAATGATTTTCGTGGTTCCTTTTATTCCTTTGATTGTTGGTTTGTTTGCGATTCCTTCTTTGATGATTTTCGTGGTTTGTAGGTTGCTTTAAGCCAACCTTCGAAGAAAGGTACGGTTTTAAATAATTTATTATAAGCTTTTTGCTGGGAACAAGTATACCGGTGCTTTCAGTTATTAACCTAACAGCTTTTAACCGTATCTATTTCTAACAATGAGCAGAGTCAGCAGCTGAATTCAAGGAGTCTGTAATGGCGGAATTTACATCACAGTAATTTCTTGTTATTTCTAACTTGAGACTTTGATTTGGTTACATACTGCCTAATAAACATTGTGCATTCTTATGACTACAGTGGATATGATGGGGTGTGGTCCTATCCTTCAACATTCGTTGCAGAAATCAGTGGATATGATGCCGATCCCGATTTCGTGAAAGCCTGCGTATGATGCACACATCATTACCTTACATTAGCTCTTTTATATATCTGCCCGTCTTAATACCTTAAGCTATTCTGCGTGCAGGAGGAATTGGAAGAGTGTTTCTATAGTTGTGGAAGGATCCATCGAACAAGATTTGGTGGTGGGTAAGTTTTTGATAGTGTGTGTGGTGTTTGTAGAATGGTGAAATTTAGTTTTATTGTTGTTATTTTTTTGTAATACACTTGATTTTAGTCCAGTTCATCAGTAAGCTAATTGACTCTACTATATGAACGAATTACATGGTGTTTTATATTCTTGTTATATTGGTTCAGGTATGTTCATATCGGTTTTGATAGCTTAGACTCCCTTTACAAGGCTTTGGATATTACTAAAATTGGTGACCAGCCTGTTACCGTGTAAGTTCTTATGATATGTGAATTTACATTGATAATTTCTAACTAGAGATTTTAATTGGGTTACTGTTTTCTTATCATGACTGCAGCAAGATGGCGTTTCCTTATCCTAACAGGGCAGAAGTCCGTGGTTTTGATACTAGTGCTGGTGCCGAGGAAGCTCATGTATGATGCACATATCATTATCTTACATTAGCTCCTTTGTATGTCTTCCCGCCTTACTACTTTAAGCTATTCTCCGCGCAGAAGGCATTGGAAAAGCATTTTAAAGATTGTGGAAGCATAGAAGGAATACGCGTTAATCTTACTCCTAAGTAAGTAACTTGATTTCTTGTGGAAGTTCTGATAGTGTGTGTGTGGTGTTTGTAGGATGGTGGGCTCTTTTTTGAAACTATATGATTTAAGCCAGCTTTATAAAAAACAATTTAGTTTCATTTTCGTTTCACTTATTTTTAGTCCAGTTCAGGAAAAATTAAGCTGATTGACTCTACTATGTGTATGTGTATGTGTAGACTGGTGTTATATATTCTTGCTACATTATTTCAGGTTTGCATACATTGATTTTGCAAGCATAGACTCTCTTCACAAGGCTTTGGAACTTAATAATACTAGAGTTGATGGTCATCCTCTTACCGTGTACGTTGTTGTGATATGTGATTTTACATTGATAATTTCTACTAATCTCTAATGACTAGAGATTTTAATTTGGTTACTGTTGAATAAACAATGACTACAGCGAGCAACCGGGAGGAGGAGGCTGCAGTGCATATAGATACGGGGCAGACGTGAGTTGGTTCCATGATATTGATGTATGAAGCACATCTCATTACCCCTTACATTAACTCTTTTACATGCCAATCTTAATACCCTTGGGCTATTCTTTGTGCAGCTGATGGCACTGACGCCACATTTTGAAAAGTGTGGAACGATAACAAGAATAGTTTATGATGATTCTAGGTTAGTAACTTGATGTTCTCTGTGGAAGTTTTTTTTTTTACTGGAATCTCTTTAAGATGTGAAATATTGCATGTTGTAATAGTGTTTGTGGTTGTAGCATGTCTTTGTTTTTTTACTACATATGATTTAAGCCACCTTTATCTGTAGACCAAAAAAACTTTTTGTTGAAATTTAACTTAATTCAGTTCTATTGTTGCCAATTTTCAGTACACCTATTTTAGTTAAAAAAAAGAAGCTAATGTGACTCCAATTTTTGTGGTGTGAGAAGGCTGTTTATGTTTCATTCTGGTACTAGTAATGTTTGTTCTTACATTGATTCACCCTAGGTGTGCTACGATTGAATTTACACACTTGGACTCCCTTAACGCGGCTTTGAAACTTGATAAAACTCGAGTTGACAACCAAAAAATTAGAGTGAGGAAAGCCAGTTGTGCGTGGGCCGGGCCGGGTATGTGATTAATTCAGGTATGTGATTAGGGCCGTGATTTTGTTACTTTTGCCAATATTTATCATGGCAAAAGTGTTGTTTTCGGATGTCGATACTTGATCATGGTGCTCTCAACAAGCCAGACTAGTGTATATTATGAACGTTCCCCTATTCTTATCAGCATGCTTTTTTATCTCTTTTTTCAGGAATGAAGTATTAGCTTGATGCTGAGCAAGACTCCTCCCCTATCGTCGATCTTGTTACTATTTTATTTTACCGTTTTCTTCAAAACTATTGTGTACTCAATGTTATCCAAGATCATTTTTGAGACAATTATATTCAGTTGTTTTTTTTAGTACCCACTGTGACAATAAATGAAAAATAAATATGATTAGTCTTAGAGCACAATTAATCTTAGGAGATGTCTTAGATCATCTCCTATGGTGATAGATCAGTAGTTGCTAGCAGCACTGCCCTACCTCATTATTAGAAATCATTGTCGGCATGTAAATAATGCTTTTTTACCATAAAAAATTAATTACCGTGATAAATTATGCTCTAGTTTATCATTTATATTTTATATGTACATGTTTAGAATGATAAATTTTAACGAAATTTTTTTTTTAGTAAAAAGTTTCGCAATATCCATCGTACTAAAGCACATTTTTAAAATTGTAATTTTGGAATATAATATAATATTTGTTTACAAAAATGATATTTATAATATATCATAACACCAACACAAAAATGTTCATTTCTGTTCCATGTTAGAAAACATAGCCTATAATTAACAAGTAAGTATTGAGGTATGTCCTCCTCATCTTATTTAAATTGATTTGAATTGAGTCTAACCGATTGAAACTGAAAGTTAATTAGTACTAAATAAAACCAAATTTTATTAAATTGTATACAATAAATTTAAAAGATAATCTTAAAGATAGTAATCATTCAGTTCAAGTTTTTTTTTTAAATTTTAAAATTGGGTAATAATCCAAATGGATCCCCAATAAAATCCCACCCTTCCCTTACCACCAGCAGGAATCGAACCCAGAAGTGGTAATTCTATAAGTGTTTTATCACTTGAGTTATTGTCAATTCCTTTTTTCAGTTCAAGTCAATCCAACATCTCTTCAATTTAAATTAGGTCATTTCCATTAAAATCACAACTCTTCAATTTAGGGTAGGTTAATTTCAATTCAACTAGATCTGGTCAATGATCGACAGCTCCTTTGGAAAAAATAAAACCCAAATTTATGTCGTGTTAAATGTGTCCATCGACTCATCTAATTCTCGAGTCTTGACCAATGCACACGTTTGAAACTATGTTCTTTCCCTCATCCCTTTCCGTAAAATTTAAATAATGGATTTTTTACTTGAAGTAAGTTTTACTTTGTATCAAAGAAATTCTTACAAATTAAATCTCACAAATAATCCGAATTCTTTTCATTTTGCCACACATGCATAATTAAGAAAGAGATGGGTAGCTTTCGGACATATTTTATTTTTAATCTACCTAAAAATGCCTTCAACTATCAAGTTATAATTAAGCTTATACGCAATTTATCGGTTGTAAAGTTAGGAACAATACTTTAAATAATTTCAATTTTAAAAAATAAAATGAAGAAAGAGACATGTACACAATTTTCCACAACTTGTAAGAATGAATGAAACCAAAACCCGACAAATAAAAGCAAAATGAATATGAACAAAGCTTCTTTTATGCGATGTATTTTCATCATCTATAATGAATTCATTAAAAATTTTATATTTTCCTTTAACCAATCTACAATTAACCGAAAAAAAAACATTCACTCTATCACTCATATAATGTGATGTGAAGTTTCCTCCATAAAAAAAATCTAACCCTTACAAAAAATCTAACAATCTATATATTAACAAAATAAAAAATGAAATAAACATCTGTATTTGCAGTGGAAAACCAGAAATAGCAGCAACTCAATTACTTCTATCATAAATTGAGGTAAAACTCATGGTAGCAAATGTCATGGCTGTGTTGTCTGAAGACCATCCTTTCTCTGAATCAGAAGATATGTTCTTGTGATTCACTTCCATCAGTTCTGCAATAAGCTTTGGTTTCATGATCTTTTTGTCACATAATTCTATCTCACCACCAAGCAACTTGGCCACTCTAGACATGGAGGGCCTTTCCTTAGGGTCATCTTGGGTGCACAAAAGTCCTATGTTGAGGCACCTAAATGCCTCATCTTCATCAAACTTGCCCTCTAAATCTGCATCCACTAGCTGAACAAGGTCCCCCATCTCATAAAGTCTCCATGCCTGCCAGAAACAAAGTCCATTCTTAAGCAGGTCCTAAAATAACGCAGCATTACACCGGCTATAAACAGTCTAACACTGCTTATGACCGGTGGCCAGGACCAAACCCGTCGAACACGAGGGACTAGATTGGCCTGCATTGTAAAAATGAAAGACTATCTAATCAGTAATGACATACCTTTTCAACAAGATGTTGTTCCTCAAGAGGTAAGCGCTTGTCCGTGTGCCTTCTACCACTGATGATCTCCAATAAGAGAATACCGAAGCTAAAAACATCGGCTTTACGCGTTACTTGGCCTCGAATGGCGTACTCAGGTGCTAAGTAGCCTCTAATCAACCAACCACAAGAAAAGCAAAAATAATCAGTACTTAGTCCAAAATTTTGAATCCAAAATCTTACATGAATGGACTGATTCGAGTAATGTAATCTACTAACTTACAATGTTCCTGCAACCCTTGTGCTGATATGTGTTAATTCAGGTGGAAATATCTTTGCCAGACCGAAATCCGAAATCTTTGGACAAAGGTCTTTATCAAGGAGAATGTTGCTTGCTTTAATATCTCTATGTATGATATGAGGCTTAACCTCCTCATGGAGAAATGCAAGCCCACGAGCAATGCCTATGCATAACTTAGTCCGCGTTTCCCAACTAAAATCGATGAAGTTACTGCTACTGTAACGGCGATCACCTGATAAACTGAGCTAATCAAACTCATCATCATAAGCGAAAAAGCAGTGCATCTTTTGAATGAGAAGTGGAAAACTAGACATTACCTAGAAGAGTTTGAGCAAGGCTGTTGTTTTCGAGATATCCATATACCAAGATTCTATGATCTGCTTCTATACAGCAGCCAAACAACTTCACTAAGTTTTCATGTTTTAGACTAGAAATAGTGCCTATTTCTGTCAAAAATTCTTTCATTCCTTGGCTTGACTCAGGAGAAAGTACTTTAATAGCAACCAAAGTTCCATCTTTTAGTACCCCCTGGCAATGAAAAGACGATTCAACCTCTTATTTTCACATCCTCAACCAAGTTATCAACTTCCTTAAGAGGACAATAAGGCTGAAAAGGTTTACCTTGTAGACAGAACCAAAACCTCCTTCCCCAATTTTATTCCCAGGGCTGAAAAATGCTGTGGCAAGCTGCAATTCTTTGTACCTGTACAATTTGCCATGCTCTAATTTTTGAATCCCTACATTCATTTCAAGTAAGCATGTTAGATAGCGAATTAAACTCGGACTCTCAGCATCCTCATCAAGTGGCACTGAAATGATGGTATCGAATCTCACCTTCGCGGAAGTTTGTGGTTTCAGCAATCCATGGTGGATCTTTCTGTTTAAAACAGCAGGTAAAAAAAGCCTTCAGACCCATAACCAGAAATTTGAACTCCCTGACATCAAGAATTGTAGCCATTGAAATTGTCAGTACTCAAAAAAAAAAAAAAAGGTTCTAAGAGTCAAATACAAGTTCAGAATGCAAATTTCAGCAGTGATGGGTCATAGCAGTGGCAACTCCATGACATTTGAAGCTCGAAATCAGTAAAAACAGAGTTGAAGCAATTTTACAAGCATCTACAGAGCTACTTTTGCCTCTTTTGAATGACTGATCATTCAAACAAAGAACAAAAACATGAGGAACTGATCTGAATACAAAGAAACAAGCTTTTCAGAAATCTGAAATCAATAAAATAAAAACAAACGTTACCTTATTTCAAGTAGACTTTTTGCAGCTTCTTATGCCTTGATGTGAGCAGAAGTGGATGACGCCTTAATATTGGCACTAGAGAGAGACACTGTTCTTGATTTCTACTACTCCATAGGAGTTTATTTTGTATTTTCTGGGAGAAATATATAAGGTTCGAAATTTCTCCATAAAAGTCAATAAGATTTTTGACTTTGAATTTTATAACATTATTGCGTGTAAAATTGGAAGGATCGCAGTGCCATCACTAGTATTTTGTTCTGGCTACGTAGAATAGTATTTTGAATATAGTATTTTTTTGTTCATATACGGCCAGGAGCCAGGACTGGATTAGTACCAACCACCAAGTGTATAAATCATTTGGTTTTTTTTATATCCACATAAATGGTGGTGAAAGTAACAAAAGTTACTTTAAAGTTAATTTTATTTAATAAACCTAAGTCTAAATTAAATAGATTCAACTGAATTAAACTGAGTGAAAACGCGATCTTCATATGTGTCAATTACTACTGCCTGATTAATGGTCGAAAAGTCCAAGTGGATAGTCTCAGCATGCAAAATTAGACGTCTGGTGGTGGAAACACATTAATGATTTGAAAATTTCTACATTACGTGCGATTTTAGCCAACAAAAACCCGATTTACATTATTAAATATCGGCTGTAATATCAAAGATTAGATAAAATATAAACAGTTAAAACTTGAAAGTTGACAAAAACTAGAATTAGACCTTTGCCGCTTTGCGCATGTGCAAGATAGACACAAAGAATCATAAAAACAAGAACCAAAATCGAGCGAGTCAAGACTATCAGGCCGACAAAGCTCACTGATTCAACACAATCAGTTTTGTAATGCTACAGAATTAAAATAAAAAAAATGAACAGGTTTAATAAGTTGTTATATATAGCAAGTTTTTTTTTTTTTTTAAAGAAATTTGTTATTTAATATATAGCAAGTTGGTAATATGGTTTTAACGTAAGAACAACGTGCTAAAAATAAAAACTAATACTTGCTCGATTTTTGAATTCTCATGTAATAAACTAATAATAATGATTAATGACTAATGAGTATGTTTCAATTTTCAAACACAAGAAATTTCCAGGAAAGGAAAAGGCCAAAAACAATCATGAACAACTATTCAGCTTAAACACACATTACGAAACAATATAGCTGTTAAATGGTATCAAAATGGATCTTTATTAAAAGCCGATGTCATCGGAGACCTCAGCATCAAAGTTCAGTTTACTATTATTTGTACATAAAGCACTTAAGTAGGATGATCATCTATAACGGTCAGTATGCTTCTCAAGTTCAAGATTGGCTGGAGAGGATCAGATATACCTAGACAGTCTACCTGACCGAAAGCTCAGCTGCGAACAAATACCATTGTCTTTGCGAGTTCCAGTGCTTTATCGCGCCCGAAAAACTTCTCTGTCATGGCCAATGCAAACTCCATTGTGGTTCCTGGCCCTCTGCTTGTGACTAGATAACCGTCCACAACCACCCTATTTTCAGCCTCACTTGGGTCGGAAAGTTTGCTGCACATTGCAGGAAAAGCAGTAGCCTTCTTACCCTGTAATAAAACACGTCTTTTGAAGTTAAAAGCATTGACCAAACAATCAGAATGTACATGTTTTACAATGAGAAGCAAAAACAACAGCATGAAAAACTTGATCCTACGCTAGCTGCCTAAGAGGAGAAATGAGGAAAGGAAATTCACTTTTTTGAGTCAGGTGCTATATACAACCTAAACTATGTAGCCGCTATACCGCATTCAAAAACTATACCATGCATACAAAGGCATATAAATCAGTACCTTCAGCAAGCCATGAGGCTCTAAGACTAAAGCAGGGGAAGCACACATTGCTGCATAAGGCTTGTTTGACTCCATTTGCTTCTTCAACAAATTGACCAACTTCTCCGAGTTTGCAAAGGCTTGTGCACCACCAAGTCCACCCTAAATACATGGCCAACGTTGAGAAATGAGTTAGCTAAACTAAAGTTTGCAGTTTCAGGAAGCCAAATACAATGATGGTAGCTCACATACTGGAAGAACAATAAGATCATATGTCTTTTTGGAAGCCTCCTCAAGTAGCACATCTGCCACTAGCTTCACTTTTCTTGAAGCCAAGATTTCTAGTTTATCCTCAAGAGATGCTACAACTACTTCTGCCTTTGCTCTTCGAAGGACATCAATTATAATCACAGCTTCCATTTCCTCAGTCCCATTGGCAATGGGCACAAGAATCTACAGAGAAGACCAGAAAATAAAAACATTAAAGAAGTGCATTTAGTACAAAACACTGAAAATTTGCTCATAAAAAACATTCATTGCACGACAATTGCAGTATAACGATGGTCTTAGCACCTCTGGAAAAGTAGAATCATCGATAACATACACAACTATAATACTGGAATATTATTGATCACATATGCAACCTAAAATGCACTTGAAAGAGAGAGTTATTGCACTAGCCATTCTTGACAGTGAGTCATTTAGAGGATATTGCAAGAATTGTTCACCAAAAATACATAGACATATTCAAATCAAGGCAGAAGCAGAAGGCAGAATGGAAGGGTTACTAGCATCAGAATCAGGACTAAACAAGGCATTAAGAATAGTAGTACTTACCCGAGGAGAACCATCAATTGTCCACTTGACTGGATTAAGTTCTGAAATAACATATTCATCCCCATGGTTTGGACGCATCACCTGAGAATAGGCACCATGATATAGCTGTTACCAACTAATGATGCAGAAATATAGATTTAGAATGCGCCGAATTAGTCTCCTTCAATATTAAACTCATGAAGGGAGAGAACGGCAAGTACTATATGCCAGACACAAGAAAGCTTTGGAGTAATTACCCTATGCATCATGATTACATCTATATTCAGAAACTTAAAACATGCAAAAGCCATATTCTTTTATCCCAAAAAAGGAAAGCCAAAAACATTTCTAACTACAGTCTCTCTTCTGCAGCTTTTAAGTGCAGCAAAACTAATTAATATTCACGACGACCAAAAAGCACAGACGAATGTATAAAGCTTGTTATAAATATGATCATGAGGTAATTTAGCAATTGAAAAACAATATATTCAGGCAATTAGAGTTCACAAAACAACCTTGGGTTTGATAAAAGATCAGGTAGGAGCTGAGCTGCCTGAGCATAAAATGGAACTAAGATAAAGACAAACTCTACTTCATTGATGTACACGAGATCAATGATCTGTGGCTGTACACAAGCAATTTAAGCTATTAAAAGTTTGAGTCCAAGTCATTATCTCTAATAAGCCAAATTAGACTAATGGTCCATTTAAGTGTGACTGAAGTTAACAGTCTACAGCAAGCCCAAAAAACATATTGAAAGACCATGGAAAACAAGCATATAAACAAGTACATATACATGATAGAAATATAGCATCTAAAACTAAAAGCATAAGGAAGGTGCAATAACAAGTTAAACATAGAATTCGAACATTCACATACAAGAGGTCCAGACACTTCGTCAGCTTTTTCCTTCCCGAACAATTGCTCAACCAGGGAAACAGCATACTCCAACGCTGTACCAGGTCCTCGACTAGTAACAACCTTTCCATCCAGCTCGACTATGGATTCAGTAGCATTCGCACTGGACGAGAGCTTCTCCATGAATGAAGGATAACAAGTTGCCTTCTTCCCTTCCAACAGTCCCCATGATCCTAGAGCAACCGCAGGAGCCGCACAGATAGCCGCATACAGTCGTCCTTCTGCCGCCTGCTTTTTTACCATACTCTCTAAAGTCCTGTTATCCTTAAGTGTAGTTGATCCAGGCATTCCTCCCTAATACACAACATAAAATCGCAACATTGCAAATTTAAATAACTGTAAATTCAATTTTGACATTTCTGAATAAACAATTATAAGAGGATTATAACTTACTGTTAGAGAAATGAGGTCGAAAACAGTATCAGCACAGTCAGAAATCAGCGAATCAGCGACGATCTTAACACCGTGGCAAGCATCCACTTGCAGCTGCTTCTCAACCGACGCCACCGTCACGTCGGCGCCAGCTCGCCGCAACACGTCGATCGTCACCACCGCCTCCAGCGGCTCCGTTCCGTTCGCAACCGGCACCAAGACCTGCAGAGACGACGCAGCGGATTATAAACGGCATTGAAAGCGTGAAGAGCTGTCAGTGCTATCAGGTACCGTACCTTTTTAACGGCGGACGCCATGACTGGGAAGGAGAAGGAGGAGAATCGCGGCTTGTGTGAAGTACTGAGAAGAAATGGAGTGTGAGTCACGGAAGGGAAGACGCGCGTGAGGTTGCGGGGATGGAATGCTAGAGAACCCATTTTTTAAGGGACGGTGGATAAGTACTGCCGCAGTGTGTGACTGCGTGGAAGGATCTAGATCGGGCGGGCTAAATATTATAATCCTTAAGGCCCAAATTAGCAGACCGCTACCGTCCATAACCCATAATTTCTGTATCCATCATTGATTTAATTTTAAATTAAATTATTTTGCCTCATAGACACTAGGGGTGAGCACGATCACGAGCGTTCGTTAATCGGATCGCGATCGGATCGGTTAAAAATCGGATCGAGATCGTTCATTTAATAAATGAGCCGATCATGATCAAAATTTTTTGATCGTTTAATAAATGAACGATCAACGATCATAGACATTAAAACTCGATCATGATCGCGAACAGATCGATAAGGTGATCGATATCGATCGATAAGATAATCGATTAATATAATATAAATATATACATCTAAATGAATTATTTTCTAGTAATTTGTTAATTTTTAACTTTTTTAAAAAACTTTTAAACTGATCATGATTGATCATTGATCATTTGATCGAGCCGATCGTTATTGATCATTGATCATCTGATCGATTATCTAAACGAGTCGATCGCGATCAGATCGCGATCATTATAATTTTTAAACGATCCGATCATGATCATGAATTATTTTGATCGCTTTGATCGCGATCGGATCGTGATCACCTCAAAATTTAAACGAGTCGATCATGAACATAGTGATGATCGTGATCGGATCGACTCGTTATCACCCCTAATAGACACGTACTGTATCTATTAAATCGAATGATTGATTGGTAGTACTTTGGTAGAATAGTACTAGTAGGTCACAAATCGTTTGACCGAAAATTGGGAGGGAAATTTTAGATGGTAATTTTGCTATGTTTTAAAATATGGCCGGTATCGAGTTAAATTTTTTTTAAGTTACAAAGGTTCTAATTTCAAACATCTATCCACAACTAAATTCAATCATGTATTCACAAGTTATAAAAATATTTATAAGTTATAAAGATATCAGTATTGCTAAAACGCAAACAAAGAATCATCTATTATTATTATTAGTTCACAAAAGTTAACCTTCTTTCAAAACCAATGCCCATTTTACGTGTGATTTAGTTTAGAAAAAATTAATTTTTCTGAACTTTTAATTTTTGGGTTAAAATTGTGTATTTTAAACTTAAATACAATTTTGATGTAATTTTTTTAAAATAAATATTTATTTCATTTTTGATCACCGGAAAACGTCCAGGAGCGGTAGAACATGGCTAAGACGAGTCTCACATGAGTTAACTAGCAGGGTGCTCGACTTTGTAAGTAATGCTAGAGAATGAGCTATAAAAGATTCTGAGGCGACCAACAGGGTCCTATAAAAAGTGATATCATTTAATTGAGATGTGATCCTCTCAAATGGCGTTGTCGCGACTGCCGGACAACTTTCCCTTACAGTGAAGGACTTCCAAAGGGGGTCTTACATCTTTATCCCATGATATGCATCCGGAAAACCCCTCGGGCATCTGCTTCTTTCCTTAACGAGATGAAGTTTCTCGTCTGTTATTGGTACTAAAGCAAAATACTGAAACGAAAAAATATTAACAAAAAATAAAAGAAAACATAGGCTCTTGGGTTGGTCTCGGGCGCCGCCTCTTGCCACGTCTTTCTCGGCTTTGGATCCCCGCCCTCCGCTTGTAGCTCCGTCTCAGCCCTGTCCACCACCAACTCCGCAACCGCGCGCAAGTTTCTCCTGCGCCTCGAGCCGTTTCGTCGGGGTATCCTGTTGTATGAGAGCATCCACCAGACGGCGTCACCATAGTGGTTTTCACACCTGTTCGAACGCGCCTTGGGATAGAGGTTTCAGAGTATGATCTTCCCTGCCAGCATGAAACAAACATCGTTGCCCTCCGTCACCGGACAAACCACTTCACGTTCGTCTGTTATCAGAGTTAAACCTCATATTCTTGATGTAATAGCCTCTATAGTGGTGATGCTTCTGCGCAAAATGTTGATGCTCTCTGATTCTTGGCTTTACTCTTCGATCGGCTTGAATTTATCGGAGACGGCGGGCAAGATCTGGTTCTTGCGGGACGCAAGTCTTTTTCTCTCTAAACCCTAGAGAGTCGGCGGTTTCACACCAATGACCCTTTTAATTTTTTTTAATTTTAATCCTTTTCAATTTGATAAAATCTAATGTAATTTAATACAAACTACTATCATTTCATTTAAAATCTATTAAATATCTATTAAATGTGAAACAATTTTTATTTTAACTTGTAATCATGAACAAATACTCCTCCATATCAAGTGAGAATCATTTCACTATCACTACTTTTCAACAGCATTTCCCAAAACAAGTAGTATTACTACATTATACGAAAATTCATGTTCTAATTTAAGTAGTAAATCAGGCGCCAGAATTCAGCAGGCCATTTTGACAGTGTCACAAAATTTACCAAAAACATGAAATATTGGAAACTCTTACACGAATAAGGGCAAAAGAAATGGTGGCTTTCACCGCGGTAATTTATTGGGAACTGAGCTCAAGATAAAATAGTACCACGCACTTTCTCTCTCCCACATGGAGGAAGAGAAGTGTAGAGAGAGAAACTCGCCATTGTTGTGACCTCGAGGTTCCACCGCCGCATTTCCGACGCCCTAATTTTTCTCCCAAGAGCTTTCCGTCGCCGGATTTTTCCTGCTGCGGATAAGAAAGCAGCTCCATTTCAAGGATTTTGTTTGTAATTTATCCAAGATTCTCTCGATTCCCGGCCGGAGAGAAACGAACCCTAATTTCAGATTTGCGAGTCGCAAATGTTGCGGCGGGTGTAAGCTGGACTGTGAAACGGTATGTGTCTCTCTAGAACGCATCTATTGATTTATTGTTGTGGATTTATCGACTGAGTGTCAGATTGGAAGCTTGTTTGGAGTTAATTCTGAATGGATTTGCTGAATTTTAAATTTAAGGTTGTTTTTAGAAATATTTAGGTGCGATTTTGGAATGTCTGTCTTTGCGGCAAAATGAAAGTTTCATTTGCTTATGATTAGTTTGTCTGAATTAGTTTAACTGAATTAGTGCTAATGTACTGGATTGCTTACTTGTATGTTTGAGTGATTTCATTTTCGAGTTCTGTAACTTCGGTTGATTGAGTTACTGAGTGTGTGGAACTGTTATTTTCCTGTTTTATATAAAGTGTATGCCTTTTTTGCTTATCGAAGTATGCACAGTGGTCATTTTGATGGAAGGGCTAAACATTAAGATCGTGTAGTCTTTCGTGGAAAGAAATTTATTGCATTTTTATTATTAAATTTGGCTGTATGCATTGAATTTCAGTTTTGGGAGGTAATTTGTGTTACGTTTCAATGCCATTTACTCAATTTTGAACTTATTGAAGTTCAAGACATGCCTTTGGATAGTGTGTGTCTTTGCTCCTAAATCAGTGTTTCATTTGTTTGTTTCCTGGTGTTAGAATTGGAGCATGGTTAGCAGAGATAGAACTCATAAAATTTTAATTTGTCTTGCACATCAGTGTTTATGTTTATGGTTTACTCTTGTGCCTTACCATTGCAGGGGACCTGAAAAATACTGAAGAGGTGATGTTTTTCATCGGTGTTGGTAGAATTCCTTAGGATGAAACTTACTTAGTCCCAACAACAGCCTAGGGGTATATCAGATGCACCACGGTAACTCTGGTCTTGTTAGTATGTCAAAGATGCTGTTTGGGGAAGATTTTGAGGGGCTGCAGGATGAGAGTCTAGATGTATCATTTAATGAACATCAGATTTATAACGAGGTTTTTCATGAAGAGCAGAGTGGTGATAAATGGCGTGTTGTTACTGGGACCATTAAATTTCATGCTGATGGGATTGAGCACACCAGTGCAACTATGTGCTCAGATAGTGCTAATTCAGCTTTAATAAGCCATGGAAATTTCCCAGAAAAAGCCGTGCAAGGATGTGATGCTGAGGATATTCCTTTTTCATTGCGTTCTGACCGTGATATAAACTTCAAAAGACCGAGGTTGTCAGCAAATGACTCTGGTATCAGATCACAATCTCAACCCAAGTTGAATTTAGTTGGTTCTTCTGAAGAATTTGGTTCTGGTCTTCCTAGTTCAGGCTGTCATGCTGTGACATATAGGCTGGTTGAGTCATCTGGTCATGGGGTAACTTCTAGTTGCCATCTACTAAAGCATAGTGTGGAACCAGATGCTGGACACGATAATAATGATCCTGTAGGGTTGAAATCTGACGTGTTTAGCTTAGACAAAAACAATGAGAAGGAAATTGCTGTTAGTAATGTAATGGTGTCACCTGTACCTCAAGAGAGCTATACAGCCAAGTTTTTGATTTCCAAACCATCTGCCACTATTCCAAACAAGTCTTGTCCAGGTCGGCCAGCAAAGCCAAAATGGAAAGACTATTGCTTTTTGGAACTGGATGATTCTGAGCTATCACTGCCTAAAGACATTAAAAATGATCCTCGCCCTCTTCTCAGGTACCACATCCATTGCTTACTTAGGGCTGCTGGATGGGTGATTGGGAGGCGAAAAAGGAGCAATAAACACAACTTGGTAGGGGAATATGTTTACAAATCCCCTGAAGGAAGGCCGATTCGTGAGTTTCACAGAGCTTGGAACATGTGTCGTGGAAGATTATTTTCTGACGTAAATATTTTACGGCTGACTGATTACACACAGTGGATGGATGCTGCTCAGTTCCGAGCTGACCTGGCCTCTGCAGCTTTGGAGATCGATAAGCAACAAGTTGATTTTGAAAATGGTGCTACCTTAGCTCATTTGTGGTCGCTTCTGGATCCCTTTGCCAATGTTGTTTTTATTAAGAAGACGCTTCGCTTGTTCAAAGAAGGAAGATCAGTCAAAGCTAGGAGGAGTGTTGTGATTCATCCTTATGGAAAATGTGAATCTGGTTTTTGCTTGGATAATGTGCTTGGTTTTTGCAGCACTTATCATTCAGAAAAAGGACATACAGATTCAATGGAGAACGTTGGTGCTACTGCTACTAAATCTAGGAGTATTTCTGGGAATGAGAGGATCAGTTTAAGACGAGATATGAAGCAAATGTGTGGGTTGGATTGCCCATGCAAGCAAACTGGTGTTTGCTTGTTTGATGTTCCAGTAAGTTCTGAGAATGCACATACCTCACTTGGAGGATCTGACACTGTTTCACCAGGTCAAGAAAGTGCAAGAAGTTCTGTGACCTGTGACAAAGAAAGATCTGATCATCATGAGGATTTGCACATGGGAGTAGAGGTGGATGTCTCTAAGCATGAATTTGAAGAAAAGGATGATACATTTGTTTCAAAACCCAATCCTCATTCAAAGTGCAAAAGTTGGGAATTCAAATCTAGCTCTGATGTTGCATTAATAAATACAAAATCAGGCAGAAAGAGGAAAGCATCTAAGAAGCCTATAAGAATAGCTGACATTAGACTGATTAGTTCACATGACAAGCTAGATCATCCTTATCTATGGGAAAACCAAGAGGAAAGTACATCAAGAAAATATGACCAGTGTGGTCTCAACGATGATGATTTGTTGATTTCAGCAATACTAAATAACAAAAGCTCCAAAAATACCAAGAAAGGTGCAATTCGTAAGGGGAAACCTCCAGGAAAGTGGAAAAGCCATAAAGGTAGTTGCAAGTTGCTTTTACGAAGTCTTAATCGAGGTGGGAAGCATTTGATGGAAGGGAAGTGGTCTTTAGTTAGTCAGAGAAATGTATTGTCCTGGTTGATTCATTTACGAGCTGTCTCCCTCAATGAAGTGATCCAATATCGCAGCTTGACAGATGATATTGTGGTCAAAGATGGATTCATAACCCGTGATGGAATATTATGCAAGTGTTGTGATGAGTTGCTTTCCATTTCTGAGTTCAAGTATCACTGTGGTTTTAGGCAGAACCGTCCTTGCTTGAATCTTTTCATGGAATCTGGTAAGCCATTCACATTGTGTCAGCTTGAGGCTTGGTCAGCTGAATACAAGGCCAGAAAACTTACCCCACGGTCTATTCAAGTTGAAGACATTGATGAAAATGATGATAGTTGTGGGCGTTGTGGTGATGGGGGTGAGTTAGTCTGCTGCGATAACTGCCCATCTACGTTTCATCCAGCATGCTTGTTTTCTCAGGTAATGATGATTTGCAATCTTAGAGTTTTGTCTGAAAATGAGATAAATTTTGAGGGAGTTTATCAGCATTTCAACTGTTGGCTCTGTTGATTTTTTTTATTTGTTGCATATTTAATTGAGTTTCTAATGCCTGTAAAGTGGCTCGTCATAGCATACTCTGAACTGATCTACAGAACCAAGCATGTCTTAAGGGGTTCATTCTTATGGAAGTTATGTTACTTAAAAATTGGTAGTGTAGGTTTCTGTGGAAGTTCAAATTTGTCTGCAGCATGGAAGTATACATTCAATAGATTGTCACATGAGAGAAATTACAGAAGTTTCTATAATATATAGTTAAGCTACTACCATGTTTTAAGGGGTTCACATTATGGTTTTAAATATACTTGGCTTTCTACTCAATTCTGAAGAACTGCGCTAGTAAATGAATCTCCTATAATTGATCCACTTTTTACTGAACATATGGTTAACTGCCATGAGTGGACTAAGTAAACTCAATATCCGCATTCTTCTCAATGAAGTTGTCTTTCTGTTTGGAGCTTTATTCCCTCTTTAAGTTTCATGTCTTTGTGCAGTGTGCTCTGTATGTGGAGTTAATTATTATTCTTAAGATTGTGTCATGCCACCTTTATCTCTAGATTGTTGATACCTAGTTTATCCACATCCTCTCCTTTCAACTCATCATATAGTTTCATTTAGAGATCTTTCTATTTGGTCAATTAGACTTGTTATATACACGGTTCCGTTGTTCTTATGAAATGGAAGCTGATTTGTTATTATAGTCATGGCATTCTATGTGTTAATCTGTTTTCTTTTCATCTAATTAATATATATTACAGTAATTAATGTTTTTATTTCACATGTTTAGGAAATACCTGAAGGAAACTGGTATTGCCCTCAATGCACTTGCCAGATCTGTTCTGCTGTAGTTTCTAATAAGGACTTGTCTGGACTGGGCAAGCTTAGATGCACACAATGCGAGAAAAGATGTAAGCCTTTTAATTTTTCATCTTGAATTGACTGGGATTCAAATACATGGAACAGTTAAGGGTTGGGGAAATACTTTAGTGATTACGGGGAAATGTTCAAACAGCTTTTAAGAATGAATGGTAGTCTGATCTAGATTTGAACTTGTATGAATTGGATCTATAGGACTAGATATTGATCTGAATCAGAAAACAACGTTCTGCAAATGTTGTATGCTATAAATGTAATATGCATACGTACATGATCTATTGCTATGATACTTTCTGGTCTAACTTGTTTTCTATTACTAGTTACTTTCTGGTCTAACTTGTATTATTTGTTTTCATTGACTTAATTGGTGTATGTGATTGGAGGCTAATAAAGGTGAATATGTTTAATCTTATTTTGTGATGGGTGAACGTGCTATTCTCTTTTAGTGCCAAATGATTATGATACATGATCCACATAGCTGACTCCTCTAGTGGGATAAAAAAAAACTGTTGCCATGTCTATTTGTGGGGTGGGGGTGGAGTGTTTATAGAGTGCCAAGTTGGTATAAATTGAAACTCATGGAATTGATCCCTTAGATTTTGTATTCATAAATGTGACATCTCTCCTGTTTACAGATCATAAGGCTTGCTTGCAGCACAGGGAACTTAAAATTGAAACAACTTCTGACTCATGGTGTTGTAGTGAAAGCTGTGAAGAGGTATATTTCTTTCTTTCAACCCGTCTTTAAAAGAAGTAGGTTCGGACTTGGACCTAATAAAGACATGTATTGCACGGCTTTAATTTGTTAAAATGTTGCCTTCAAACAGTTTCCTGGTGAAATTTGTTAAAAATTTTCTTAATAACCATTTCAATTGTGTATGCTGTAAGTTCTTAGATTAAGGAAGATATTTTGTGATTTATTGCTAATGCTAGCTGTGGAAAAGAGAGGTGTAGCTTCACCATGAAATCGATTGCATGTCCATTCTCCAGTTAAATCCGCTCAATAGAATATGAATGAGGGATGATGTTTGGACATGGAGTTCCTTGCATTTGAACTTGAAAGTTGTCAGGCTTGTTATGTCAGTAGGAAAGGAACTAATAAACATTTGGAACAGAGTTATAGCAATATTACCAGAAAATCAGTCCTGTGATTTTTTTTCTTCAATGTTCCATGCTGGTCACTTGCCTCTACTAAGTAACTTCATATCATTCCTCTGAATTACACATCAGTTCAATATTTATAGCATCAGTTATGTCGTGCAGGTCTATTCCAGTGTCCAGTCTCGCATTGGGTTAATGAATCTCCTCCCTGACGGTTTTTATTGGACACTATTGAAATGCATTCATGGTGATCAGAAAATTCAAACTGCGCCAAAGTTTGTTGCATTGAAGGCCGAGCGCAACTCGAAACTAGCTGTTGCTCTTACTATAATGGAGGAATGCTTTCTTCCTATGGTGGATCCTAGAACTGGCATAGACATGATTCCACAAGTAGTATACAACTGGGGGTTAGTACTGTTCTTCTGAATCTGCTCACATAGTGATCTTACATTTGGGTATATAACCCATCTACACGTTATGGAAGTTCCCTACAGATACTCTCTGTGGTTTCTAGTGACTTTTTAGGAAAGCATGATCAGTTAAGAGTTATATTTCTGGTCAAGTTTATTTTTAGATTTTTTTTAGCTTAGCCATAGAGATTTGTTTTTCTATTTTATAGTATTCCTTCAAAATTTCTAGTTAACTGTGGTCATTTTAATCTTGTCTAGTTATAGGCTTATAGCTTGTGGAGCTTTGTTGAATGTCTTGTACTGCCCTGCAATTGTTTGATTGTCTGTGAATAAAAGAGGGCATACATACATTTTGTCTGGTTGAATACTTTTTGCTGTATACGATATACCCTTGTTCGAATTGATCCCTTGGTTTAAGATGGCAAATTTACACATTAACTGAATAAATCAAGATTCCGTAGCATTATTAGAATTGTATACTGATACTTTTGCTGCATTTACTAAATTCTAAGACTGCCTCTTTTTCTTTGAAGGTCACACTTTGCACGCCTTAACTATAGTGGGTTCTACACTGTTGTTTTGGAGAAAAATGACATTCTGATGTGTATAGCATCAATCAGGTGATTGTTGTTACATTTTCCCGACTTCTTCTGTACAATTAACTGATTGTATTACTTGACGATAAAGAGTAATAAACTGTTTGGACATAATATAGGGCTCCTGCAGATCTTGACTTAATTTTGCTGTGCTTCATATGTTTTTCAATGTCAACGGACTGAAACAAATATGACCTTTGACTGTCAACTGATTCTTATATGACTGCATCTATTTATAATATATTAGAATCGGAACAAATTCTCTATTGGTCCTGTTGTTCAGTTGATTCAGTCAGTCATTTTATGGATTGCTAGTCATTTTATGAGACTGAAATTCATCAGTCTTTTTTCTGATTTACAATTATTTGAGATATTTTGCCTCATGTGCAGCAGTATGGCTTTATAATTATCCCAGTACTACGTTTTTCTTCTTTTGTTGCTTGATATAATGAGTTTCTTAAAGTCAAAGTAAATATGTGTTGGTTCAAATTTAATTATCTGAAATGAAATTTAGGATCCATGGTGTTGAAGTAGCAGAGATGCCGCTTATTGCAACATGTAGCAAGTATCGGCGCCAGGGCATGTGCCGCCGCCTTGTAACTTCAATTGAAAAGGTAACCTTTGATTTGTTTTTAGCTTAGTGTAGTTTGTACAATGTATAACACAAGCTTAATCTTGTGGCTGTAGATGCTTAGATCTCTTAAGGTTAAGATGCTAGTTTTATCTGCCATTCCTGGTCTAGTGGAGACTTGGACCGAAGGCTTTGCCTTTAAGCCCTTGGAAGATGATGACAAGCGGAGTCTGAGCAAGATCAACCTGATGGTATTTCCGGGAACTGTATGGTTGAAGAAATCCTTATGTGATGCAGATAGCTGTGAAGAAAAACCAGGTACAAGTTAAAGAAATCCCTATCCTGATTGTCAATAATTGTGGTGTGGAAAATCTCAGGTCTTTGTGTTGAAAACAGGATCTCAGAGTACCTCAACTGTAAGAGTGGGTGATCCCGAGACAGGTTGTATCCCCATCAAGAAGGCCATGAAACTGGAAAATGGTGATTGTGAAGATGGGCCACAAGATAAAAACCCGGAAAAGTCTGAACAAGCTCGTCCCCATAGCTCTTCTGTACAGAACCCCGATGACAAAATCAGTCATAATGGTTGTGATAATTCCCTGGTTAAAGGTCAAGAGCCTTATGAAGATATAGTGGCTTCTTCTTCCCCTTGTAAGACGGCTAATCAGGTTACAAGTGTTACCTGTGATGGAAGAGGTCCATTTTTGGAAAGTCAGGAAATAATGTATGAGAACAGAAACAATTTTGTGGAGAAAACTAGTCCTCAGAAAATCAATGTAATTTAGTGGTGCTAGAATTCAAAATTTTCGATTCTTTACTTACATCTAGAACCCAAAAGAACTATAGAAGACGGAGATTAATTCACGAGTGTTTTTTTATTATCTTCTGGGTTAGTTCCCGTTAACAAAATGATTTACATTTATGTAAAAAAATAATATTCAGAAATTGAATTTAAGATTTTTTAAAAAAGGAGAAATGATGAAACTTGGCCGGCAAAGGATGTGTTTAGCTCAGTTTTTGGTGTTTGGTAAACCAAACACGATCACAGCCTAATTATACAACAAAATAAATGGATTGATTTCTCCTCCGTATTTCACCGAGGTTTTATGTTTTTGTTTTTCATTCACAGAGCTGAATACAGACCCTTGGTGGACGTTGACGTCGAGGGTGCAAGGTGAGTTGCATTTGCCATATTCACTTTACACCAGTGGAACCTTTTCGGGTTAATCCTCCCAATGTGAAGCTTTTCAGATATCTTGCATTGAGAAGCTTTAATAGGTTTAAGGAGGAGATGAGAATGTTGAACTTCTTCCTGGATCAAAGTTCAGTGATGGAAATAGTTCATCTATCTGCCCCTACTTATTTACCTACTGTTGGGAAGGTGAAAAAGGTTAAAATACTCAAAGAGGTGAGTAAGTGGTTCAAAGCATCTTCGACTTGTAAAAATTTCTTGGCATGAATTTACCGAGTCTGGTAGTTGTTTTGATCCATACATCTCTTTAGATTGCTTCATATACATTGTGTGTGTGCGCGTTAATGATATAGATAAGATGATATAAAGTTGCTTCAATATATATATTTCGAAGAAGCATTTTCAATGTTTAGTACTATTTTTTATCAACATGGAGCTTACAGAAAATGCTTCTGAACTTGTACATGTGTATCATGTGGTAACAGTTACAATATCAGACTAACTTCTAAAAGGCATTTGTGATGATTAATTCTGTGGCAGATTTATTATCAAATAAATGAACGTTTTCTAATAGTAGCTACTCCCTAGTCACTACGTCCCAGATTGACTTTTTTTATTGACCAAAATTTTTTTGACCATCAATATTTTTATGTATGTATAATTATGTATGATGAAATTTTAATATTATGAAATACATGTTACAACGAATCTAACAAAATCTCATACGATCATAATTGATTACTAATTCTAGTTCAATTTAAATGTTGAAAATAATCAATTTTGACTAAATGAATAGTGACCTGTGCAGTTTGAGCTGGGATAGAGGGAGTACTTTATTTACTTCTTGAACTCATTTTATTTTAGAAACTCCATGGGAAACCATGTAAACTTATGATTGCTTCATATAGCTTTTTGAAAACTAAAAAATGATCAAAATGTGGTACAAGTTATAGTTTTAATGATTTGTTTTAGTTGCAATGACAATAAAATCTCCGTCTCTTGAGTGACCGTTACTATATAGTGACCATACTAATTTATAGAGGTCCTTATTTGCAATTTTCCAAAAATTGCTAAATTCACGCGCGGCGCGTGCAAGAATGAGAAAAGCCGCTCCTTTTTCCAGAGCCCAGCATCTTTTCCTTTTTGCTATCATTTCTAAATTACTTTCTTTTCCCAATAAAATGAGAAAGCCTGCTCCTTTTCTAGCGCCCTCCACTTTCTCTCTTTTGCTCTTATTTTTGACCACTTTTCTTCTCTATTTTTTCCTAGATGTCCACCTGCTAATAAAAGATACACAACATAAATTGCTTATAAAAGGTAGGTTGTTTATACTAAAACATCTATATTTTACAAAACAACATACAAGCAAATAAAAGGTACATTATTCAGGTTAAAACATACACAAAATACTTTGAAACATTTCTTATAAAATGTAGGTTTTTTATGCTAAAACATCCAAGTTTTACAAAACAACATAGAAGCAAATAAAAGGTGTATTGTTCAGGTTAAAACATACACAAAATAGTTTGAAACCGCCCTTATATATAAAAAGAAGATTTTTTCTACTAAAACATCCAGGTTTTACAGTACAACATACAAGCAAACAAAATGTCTGTGCAGGTTAAAACATACACAAAATAACTTGAAACATTTCTTATAAAAAGTAGGTTTTTTATGCTAAAACATCCAGGTTTTACAAAACAACATACAAGCAATAAAAGGTACATTGTTCAGATTAAAACATGTGCATTTTAAAGTATAACATACACAAATTAGTTTGAAACATTGCTTATAAAAAGGTAGACCTTTTATGCTAAAACATCCAGGTTTTACCTAACAACATGTAAACAAATAAAGGTACACAGAAAACATCCAGGTTATCAACCTTTCACTATTAAATGCCAACCTTTCACTATTTTTTTTTGAAAGGAAGGCGTGTTATCATTTCAAGGTCCTGGAAAACGTCCAGAATCGTTTGATACAAGAAACGGGGGTGGAGAGGACCACGAATTAAAAACATCAAAAATCGACTTAGCAAAATGAGCTAGTAAGTGAGCCGTGGAATTGTCTAAGCGCGGCACCCAAAATGGGAAATTCAGTCCATAATCGAGAATCTGGCTCCTGATTTCCTCAACCACAGCCACAACCTCCAATGCGCATGGAATATCCCCCCGAATCATCTGAATTAGTGGCAAACAGTCTCCCACTAGGATTGGAGAAACAGACATCGATCCCGCTAGTTCGCAGGCATCCTTGGCTGCATAAGCTTCGGCCAATAGGGGATTTCCGACCAGAGGCATTCGCCTAGAAACAACTCTAACAAAATGACCGTCTGAATCTATAGGCACTGCTCCTAGTCCCGCGAAACCAGGACATAATCCCGCGTCGAAGAAAACCCTTGGAACATTTGCAGGGGCCCGAAGGAGTGCAGTTTCCTCCAATGTCGAAGAAATTCGCTCAGGCCAGTGGTTAGCCCGATGGAAGCTCGAAAGATTACCCGTGACCATGGCCGGCACAATTGAGCTGTCAAGATGGCAATTCTCAAACACTTCCTTATTACGCTGAGACCATATTGCATCACAAAGCATCAACAGCAACTCCGACATCTCCGCTTCATTGGCTAGAACAAACTGGCGAAACCAGAACTCACACCTACTCCTTTCAGCCTGCTGGCCACAACCCCGCGGTGGTATGAACATGACGGGCATACGGGCAGGTGAAGAACATATGAGCTGTAGATTCATTAGCAACACCACAAAGTCAGCAAGTCGGTGAAACCTGGAGCGTTCTCCTTCGAAGATTCTCCGTAGTAGGCAACGAGTCAGTGACAAGTCTCCATGCGAAGTGTAGTCCACGGTTCGGCACTCGGAGGCTCCAAAGCTTCTTCCAAAAGACAGAATCGGCTTGAGTAACGGATGAGACATTGTTGTGATGGAGATATCGTGGCTGTTCTACCAAAACATGATAAATTGACTTGACCGTGAACTTTCCAGAAGAAGTAAAGTGCCATCGCCACAGGTCCCTCCTATCTCGATTCCCCAACGGTATAGTCCTTATTAGTGCAGCATCAGTAGAATCAAAATGTGCACCTAAGAGGTCATCCCTCCACCAGCTGGTGTCCGGGTCAACAAGATCACTGAAAAAACGTAGATTGCTTGGGACACGTTCCGGGGAAGTAACAAAGAAATACTGTGCACTCGGAAGCCAAGGATCATGACATATACTGATACTCTCACCCGTGCCAATATGCTTCATGCAACCCAATTTTAAAGCCTGGATTCCTCTAGAGATGCTCCTCCATGCCCATGAAGGTCTAGAGCCAGTAGGAGCCTGAAAAATAGGCGAGTTAGGGAAGTACTTATCTTTGTACACTCGAGCGATAAGTGAAGAGGGATTCGTGAGCATTCTCCAAGCTTGCTTTGCTAGCAAAGCTAAATTAAAAGACTCCAAATCACGGAAACCCAGACCACCATTCTGCTTAGATCTGGTCATCTTCAGCCAAGACACCCAATGCATCTTCCTCTTGTCCTCATCACCTCCCCACCAAAAGTTACCAATCATGGCCTTTATGTCATTGAGAACAGTACTCGGGATAAGAAAGCAACTCATAGAGTAGCTGGGGATAACTTGTAGAACAGACTTGATAAGAACATCCTTCCCTGCCTTAGATAGGTTCCTCTCACTCCACTCATCTATCCGATGCCGAATACGATCCTTAATGCTCTGGAAGATTTCAGATTTACTTTTCCCAATCTCAGAAGGCAAACCAAGATACTTCCCATGGGATGTGGATTCTGGGATCTTCAAGATATCACAGACTTTCCTCCTCATCGATTCACAAGTGTTAGGACTGAAGAGAATGCCTGACTTGTCATAGTTGATACGCTGCCCCGATATGCTCTCAAAAATGGTGATCGCCTATTTAAAATGGGTAGCCTCCTCCTCTGTAGCTTCCCCAAACAACAGAGTATCATCCGCAAAAAATAGATGGGAGATCTTAGGGCCATGCCTAGAAGCACCTAACCCTTTGATCTTTCCAGCCTTTTCTAGATCCGTAAGCAATGTAAAGAAGATCTCCGAGCAAATAATAAATAGATAAGGTGAGAGAGGGTCACCTTGTCTAAGGCCCCGATTGGGCTTGATATTACCCAACTCTCCTCCATTGAAGATAAAGGAGAAAGCCACAGTAGATAGACATTGCTCCACCAACTTCACAAAGCTCTCCGGAAATCCCATATAAGAAAGAGTACGGGTCACAAAACTCCATTCAATTCAATCGAAAGCCTTGCTCATATCCAGCTTAATACTCATATGACCCAGCTTGGGAAGATTTCTCTTCTTCATAGTGTGATGGACTTCATGTGCAACAAGGACATTGTCAGTGATGAGCCGGCCCGGAACAAAAGCAGACTGAGATTCTGAAATAATGGACTGCATAATAGGCTTTAGGCGGGCCAACCTTTCACTATTAAACAACAACCTTTTAAGAAAGATAAAAATGCATATACAAATAACAACAGTCAACCTTTCACTCTTAATTGTCAACTTTTTAAGACAACCTTTCACTTTTAAATGTCATTCTTTCAGTATTAAACAACCTTTTAAGAAATATAAAAATGCATATACGAATAACAAATTAGCAACCTTTCACTCTTAATTGTCAACCTCTAAGAAAGATTAAAATTCATAAATAAATAACACAACCTTTTACTCTTAAATGTTAACCTTTTACTATTAAATTGAAACACTTTAAGAAAGATAAAAATACACATGCATATAACAACACACAACCTTTCATTTTTAAATGTCAACCTTTCACAATTAAATAACAACCTTTTAAGAAAGATAAAAATGTATATACAAATAAAAATATTTACTCTTAAATTGTCAACCTTGTGTTATAAAATCCTCATGTTTTAAAACAAAATCGATCATGTTTTAAAACACAACCGACACGCTATCTCAATACACATAATATGCCAACTAAAACAGATCCAATTCAATAATAAATATAAACCTAATTCAATACCTAATTGAACAAAGCAATGATCAATCACAACATCTCCACCGGCCGAGCAAATCGCCGCCATGTCGCGATCTAGAGCATTAGCGTCATTACAGGAGAATGAGAACCGGAGCATCGCCACCGCGCCGTTGCAACCTGGAGGATTTGCCGCATCGTCCTCGGGAGATCGTTGCGACCTCGACGATGCTCCGATTTCTGGTTAATAACCTGGGGGGATTTGCCGCATCGTCGAGATCGTCGTCACCGGAGCATCGGAGATCGTGGTCCGCCACTTGTGTTCGTCGGAGGTGGCGCCGCTGTCTAGGGTTTAGGAGAAGCAGGTCTGCCGCTCCTCCACCCCACGATTTCTCCATCCTCATCACCGGCGTAGAGGCTTCGTCGGCACCCACGCGGCAACGATGTCGCATTGATTGATGCAGGTTCCAGCGATGACGTTGATTGAAGTTGCAGCGATGACGTTGATTGAAGTTGCAGCAACGACGGTTCTGAAAATTGGAGTCGAATTGGGAATCGGGAAAAAATGAGTTTTCTGAAGAGCGAGTTGGTTATATATAGCGCGTATAGGCACGCATCGGATCAGAAACGGGTCGGGTCGGCCCGCGAGTTTTGCTTCCTATTTTCTCTATTTGCAATCCAGTCATTGGTCACTATATAGTGACGGTCACTTTCAAGACTTTCTAAAATTTTAGAATGAAAAATTTTAAAAACCAATATTTTTTAAAGATAAATTATTTCTATTATTTTATAGTATGTGCTAATTCGTGACAAATTTGAACGGCATGGTTTTAACTTTAAAATTGTATATTAATGTTATTTTATTAAAATTATACATCTAAAAATATGTTTTATATCTACAATATATTGAAAGGTTTGAGAATGGGCCTGTTTACGCCGGTTCCCGGTCATTCTGTCTCATACCAATCTCGCCGCCTACTATCTATGACCAAGACTTTGATGCTGGGCTTCTCCGCCTACTTTCGCCGCCTACTTTCTCTGCTTCATTCGATTACCTCTTCGATGATCAATGGACAATGATTAATTGGACTCACGCCTTTGGGGGTTTTATGAGAATAGTGGTTGTGCCGTCAATTCATCAGAGCCCAAATCTCAAATTCATTGGAGCCGGAGCACCCAATTGATTGGCCTCTGTTCATTACAGGTACATTCGGTACCGTCTAACTATTCTTTTGCTCCACGTGAGGTTTTAGAGGTCTAACTATTCATTTGCTCTTTGGGACTCTTGTGTTCTTTGTAATCTAAATAGGCTGCTGAACTACTTGGCAAGGCATGTTACAAATTTTCTTTGTTTCATGATGGATATTTCTTTGTTTCTCCATCTGCTCTGATGTTTGTGTTCGGTGGTTTATCATTCAGGCTTGTTTTATAATCCATTAACGCCAGCTTATTTATGCACTCAGGATGTTCGCTTTAATGTTCGTTTATATGGTGTTCTTTACTATTCTATGTTTTTTTAGTGGTTGCAAATTTCTCCCATATGATGGGGATTGCCAAACTTGCAGGAAGCCTTTGTTTCATTATGTTTTAAAATGTGTACTTCATTAGGAAACACGATGATTTTTCAAAATTATGCTAAAAGCTTTTGTCCTTTCTGCCATACTTATAATTATACTTTAAAGAATGCTATATTTTTCTGTTCACAAATGTTTTCACTTGCCTGGTCAGTTATGTAACTATTTCTTCTGCTATTTTTTGTTGATGTTGTTGATGTCTTGCTCCCCACCCCAAATTACTAACATTATTATTAACTAATGTTATATATGTTAGGACTTGGGATAGTTAAGTTTTTCTTGCCTTGTTTTGTTCTAAATAATTTGTATGCATGAATCTCCTGTCTCCATGTTGAGCTCTATTTAGCTGAGATTCCTGTCTTTCCCGGGTTCTCGTATATTTTGCTTCACCAAATAATTCTCCAGTCTGGTGCTGTTATGACATTTTGGATTTGTGCCTTCATGGGATGTCCAGTAGATTTGTATGTATTTTATGCAAGATTATAATGATAGGTTCAGGTTGAATTGATGTGCTTTTTTAAAAGGGAAAAACTCTTGCACCTTTGCTTCAATTCAGTACAATCCCGTGTGTAGACTTTCTCATGTTCTTATCTTCTGTGAACTGCTGGAGCCAACCAACTGAAACTCATTGTATTACTTATAGCTTTTACAAAGTCATTTGGTGCTTGCTGTTTCATTTTTATTTCTTGCTGTTATTTACGCTGCTTCATAAACAATTGACGTGATGTATGCGAATACTGATTATCACTATCTGGAAATATGAATTTGTTGTATTCACAAATTTTACTCCTCACTTCCTATCCAGCTACATGTTCTCTGACTGTCATTTACTATTTCCCTTACTTGTAGGGAAATATTAGCTGATCTAAATTGTCCAGTTGTTCCAGTTTCACAACATACAGGCGCGTCTTGCGGTTTCAATTCAGGTACGTATCACTCCCCCACTTGTACATTGCTTTACAAGCTCTCTGTGCCTTCTGTATTCAAGTAAGGTAGACATCTCTGCTCATTTTCTGTTCTAATAATGTCTCACTCAGTAAGCGATAAGAATTTCCAAACAGAAAATATGCTTCTGTTATTTTATTTTTTTGAAGTATATTAGATAACATTTAGCGTAACACGGTTGTTTATTACACCTAAACTTTGTAAAAAATCAAATTCAGTTCTTTGAAAACATAGAAGATTAGTAAATAAAATTGCATTTTCTTACAAGTTCTAACTTGTAACAGACAAAATGCAAGCAGATATGGTGGACGCTGCTTCAAAGCGTATGTGTCTAGCCGATCGGATTAGCGCTTTGCCGGAATCACTCATTTCCGACATCCTTTCCTCCCTCCCCACTAAAGACGCCGTTGCCACGTGCATATTGTCCCGGAGCTGGAGGTTGCGCTGGACCAGAATCACCAGCTTCAACTTCAACGGACCCAACAATTTCTTTGATGATGCCGCTTCCAGCTTGGTTTTTTCAGATTTCGTCAACATGGTTTTGCTCAACCACTGTGGTGATTCCATCAACAAGTTTGTTCTCTTGTGGGATTCGCCCCATTTCCGGCCTGCACAACTCTTCATGTGGGCAAACACAGCAATTGCTCGAAATGTTCGAGTTCTCGATTTGAATGCAGAGCATGGGTGCTCGTTGAGGGACCGAGGTGGGTTCTATTTGCCATTTTCGCTTTACACTAGTGGAACCCTAGGGGTTCTTAAGCTAAGAGGGCCTTTTCGAGTTAAACCTCCCACTGTGGTATGTCTTCCCAAACTTGCTGAAATGGAACTATGTGATGCTGTATATGAATCAGATGAGTCTCTTCAAATGCTTATATCTGGCTGTCCTTCTCTCGAATCCCTCACAATTGAAAGGTCACAGAAGAGCGATAACGCTAGTGTTTGTAGCATGACTATTTGTAGCATTTCTTCTCCTGCATTGAGACGTCTCTTGATCTGTTTTGATGCTGGTCTGTATTTCCCATTGAAATTTGATGCTCTAGAGCTGAAAATCGATGCCCCTGCCCTTGAATACCTAGATATATATGTCTAGCTACATTTCCATCCAACCGCGGCTCTCCTTATTGAATAAAGTGAGGCTTGAAGTTAGCTGTTCTGACCATAACGGGGCTGTTGAATTTTTGCAAGCCTATGGTACTGTGAAGTTTCTGACTGTACAACGAACTTGCATAGGAATGTATGGTAGAATCATGTTGTCAATAAGTTTCGAGGGAGTGGCCACATATACATACACTTCACATCTTCCATGGAGCTGTACGATGGATGTGGTTGAAAGTTGCATCAATTTAGAAGAGCTGGAGATCTGGTGTTTTGAATCAGGTGAAGATCTGGTTGTTGATGGTCCAAGAAGATCGTTATCGAATCTCAGATGTCTTACGCTCAGAAACTTTAATGGTAGCAAGAAGGAGATGACAATGCTAAAGTTCTTCCTCGACCATGGTTTGGTGATGGAAACAGTGACTCTATCTTCCTATCATCCAAACATTCCTGTTAGGAAGGCGAAAAAGAAAAGAATACTTAGTAAGGTGGCTAAGTGGTCTAGAGCATCTCCAACGTGTAAAGTCTCTTGGCACGAATTTCCTGGGCTTGAGAGTTGTTTCGAATCTACCGATGAATAGATTGTCTGGACGAGGTTTGTCTTCTGGTTATGTGTATGGATCAGTATTCAGTAGGTCCTATAAGCTATGTACTAGTCAATGATGCTATAAGTTATTGAGTCAGTTTTAAGCTCCTTTTCTCGTTTGTTCATTTATTTAAACATGTATAATTGCCAAGTGCCTCTCAGAAATTCTAACACTTAACTCTCTTGAACTCTAAGCAGCTCCTTGGTTTTCTGCCTAAGACTTTGGTTGCACTGTATATGGTGTTTTGCTTTAAAAACCAAAAATACATGTGGAGATTAGGAGGACAGGAAACTTAGGTACATTTTTGCATGTTTTGATAAGTATCACTGCTCTTTGAACCATTTATATATCTATTATGTATATATAATAATTCCCAAAAAGGAAATTTCATTTTTTGGGAAATTTTCCATATCTATTGCCTGCCATATTTTTTGCTTCCTTTTCATTATAGTCCGTGCTTGCTTCATGTTCAATTACAAAACTAAATAGAATCAAAAAAGCACTATGCATCCTAGGAGCATAGTTCCTCTGGTGTCAGTTCGGGTATTCTTGTGTTATTGATAAGTACTAGAGATGTATTGTAATGCAATAGATAAAATTCCTGGTAATCATACAAATTGTCTCCTACGACAAGTATTGAGCTTGAAAAGAAAAAAACGCAGAAGTTGCCATGGAAACAAAAACAGCATTTAGTCCTAACTTAAGCTATGTATTCTGGCCCTCTTATGTCCTGAAACAGAAGTCAAGAATGCACCCCCTGAAAACATACGTTTTCCCGTTATTATTTCTAACAAGTTAAGCCAGAACATATATATTCTCAAGATCAAAACTTGAAAATGCCTTAAAATTCTAAGAAGACATAAAAGCAAGACAAGGCAAATAACAGTTAAACTAAATAACCACCTTCACCATTGAAGAGAAGGAATATCTGCACTGGATAAAACGCAGTCTGCCACGTCTTGACAACAATGGACCTGGTATACCCTTTCGATATCGTCGAATGGACAGTCCCGGAGCTTAAGTTGACAACGCAAACACCTTCTCTTTGCTCATGCCCAAGTCCTCCTTGAAATCAGTAGTGGCTTTAATCTCCTTCTACAAAAGCACCAATTGAGGTATAGTGAGCTAACCGAACAACAAAACATCAACTTATGCTAACAAAACATCAAAGCAAGGATATACATATAACCTGTGTCCCAGAAGCTCTTTTGGCAAGATCAATCACGGAAGCTAAAGTATCTCTGTATTCGCGATGATTCCAAGGACAATAAGGAGCAGGCAGCATGATTTTACCTTTCGTAACAACCTGGAAGGACATTGCAATATCCGAAACACTGAAACAGAACATCGATTAAGCTTGCTAAATTTAGGTATTCAAAAATGTGTGTATTATGTTGTAACTGCTCTAAGACCAAAAATTAGATGTGACATTGTTGTTTGAGTCTGTCTCGATTCAATTGCATCTCGACTTGTAGATTGGAATCTTGATAGCAACAACTAACCCAAAGTTATTGATTCAAGTTTTTCCGGCTGCACTGGTAAAACTTAATTTGAATGCACACCAGAACAGTTTTGAGGGCAGAAAAAGTATTTCGATTGCAACCATTGGTGTTTTATTTGCTGTCCTTGTAATTTTTCAATAACTGAGAGTTAATATGAATATTGTGATTGCATCAGCTTGTTTTCATATCCTCTGTGGAGGTCAGTTGGATCAGCTGCTTGTCATCAATTGGTGTTATATGGCATGTTTTTGATGTGTAATCAACTCATAAAAGACATTTCTGGATTATAAAAAACTCGATTGGCCAATTCGTGGTCGATTAGTGGCTAGCCCGAGGCTTCAAGCAAAACCCGGACTCCTGCAGCATTCCATCACAGTCTTCACCACCACCTTCAAGAACACCAGCCCATCACAGAAACTGCATTTCCTTATTTGAACTTGAAAGTACATAAATTTCCATGCCAAATGCCAGGAAAATACAAAATTATATTGAGAAATAGTGTAAACTTTAACAACAACTTGTATATTAGCAATGAGATGAAAACATCACACCCGATAACATTTCATATACATACAAATCGGTCAACAAGAAAATTTTGCATTCCAGAACTACAGACTAAATTAGCTTAACAAACACCAATGACATTTGCCCTTCTTAAAAGGAATCGAAACAAGATTCTTGAATGCTGCACCCAGATCCTTCCCAAGTACAGTATCATCTATTCTTCCTCATTTGATCATTCACTGTTGAAAATCCATCTGCAAAGATTTTGCCCGGTTTTGTGGCAAGAGTCTATTTCTGTAATCAAGAATCAACAGCAAAAAATAAGAACATAAGATGAAAACAGAATATCGTAGATAAAACAAAACGAAATAGGCATATTAAATCCATGGTTCAAATAATGCACTTCAAAGAAAAAAGATGCTTAATGTAGTAGCAAGGCTTACCATTATCTGGATATCCATGATGAAACTACCAACAAAACAGCCATCAGCAGCAATCCACAGTTCACTAAGTTATCTGTATGAATGACCTTATCTACTCTTTCATCAATGCTACTTAGCATACGTGTAAAAGGACAGTTCACCTGTTGAACCTGCAGTTCAAAATCCCAAAAGACAAAACACCTTATTCTCAGTATTTTTGAGAAACTCGATACCCCAAAGAATTTGTTGGTGATTATTCAACAAACAGAGATAATTGACCTTAAATAACATTGAAAAAGGTGAAATTAGAAAATCAGATGATACTAACAATGATTTGATCATTAGTTTGATTATGAACATCTCTTTTTGCAGATTCATCTGATCTGATCTTGATGTCACCCCTTTTAGAATTCTTGAATGCTTTGTACGCTGATTCAGTATGAATCGTTTCCATGACCGAGCCAAAGAAGTTTGTCATGGGCACCTATCAATAATAAAAGGATTTATCTGAATAAAGAAGATGAAAAATATAAAACAATATGTAATACAGAAGGAATGGAACTCAATTCAACGTACATCATCTAGGGGACGTTTGTACAAATCTGTTCGGTAATATGCAGTGGATAGGAGCCATTTCGGATTGTATGAATTGAACAAACTGCAAACAGAAAGAGAAAAATCAAAGGTCCATCATGTGGGTGGGGGCATATCCATTCCCTTAACAAATAAAGAAGACTAAGCTCGAATACTTATCGATGAGAAGTTGTAAAATTGGTGAAATCCCAGAATTATAATTTTTAGCGTGAAAATTCATCAACTACATCCACCAAATAAATTTAATTTCAATAATACGGTACCTGCTCAAAGAAGCATTATTGTACATGTTTAACCTCTCAAAAAATGCAAGGGTATAGTATGTAAAGCGGTCCACAACAGATACTCCAACCTGCATAAATGCAAAGATCTCAGCAATCAAATAATTTTAGGGTACGGTACAATGCATACATCCCAACTTACATCAGAATCCAGGTGGTGTGAATAGGAATTTTCTCCTTTCTTACTACTTCCGATGGCCAAAACACCAGGTGATGCAAGCTGCAGCACAAAAAATGTCAAACACTGCGTAAATGATATGAAATGCAGGAACTAGCACTTGTGGTAACTCAGTTGATTTTACATAGCTTTTTACTTGAATACAATAAACATTAACCGTCCTAGACAATAAAATATCACCTGAGAAAAGAGAGTAGCTGCTTGGCAAGTATCTACCATTATCAAGAGCTCTTTGAATCTGCACATTTCATACAACCAGCATCTCCCTTGTTAGATCATTATCATTCCCTCAATTCCGTAAATTGTATTACATGTAAAAGTTTAATATAATGAAATGCTATAGTTGACTTTGTTCGACATACTAAAAGGCATAATTTAAGGATAACCAGCCCCTCACCTTCTCTTTTCCTTCATTTGTTTTACAGCATCAGCTAAATCGTGACTTTGAAGTTCATCTGAGTCTTGAAACTTCAGAAACTCATCCCCGCCATGACCCGTCATATAGAGCAGTATGTGGCTTCCCTCATCACTGAGAAGTCGTTTCGATCTGGGGACAGCAGTCTCATGACGACCCGTCAAAACTCGGAGTAAATTCTCAACAGTCACTTCATAGCCTCGATAATCCACCTGCCATCAACGCAGCAAACAAAAGCATAAAAACTCCATCCAACAAACACCATTCTGCATAGTAAAATCAAAACATTTACCTCCACATTGTCACCATACAAGTTAAGCTTGTGATTCTCATTGTTAAAAACCTGAGCAGGATACTTGTTCCTTGCATTGCAAGCCATGTCATCCGCCAGCATCAAAATGATCCTCTCATCAGGTATCCCTAACCTCTTCACAGTTCTAAACAGCCCAAAATTCCAAATTCACAAATAAATACAAATTCTCAAATATATACAAACATGAATTCTTAAACATTGATTACCTGTACAAAGATAAGGTATTGGCCATATGACGGTAATTAAACCTAAAGAAGAGAAATTGGCAGTCAAATTGAGAGATTAAGCAGCTGAATCAGAAGGTTTTGAGGAGGAAAAAAGGCGGTATCATACCAAAATCGGGAAGTGCAGACTAGAACGGCCCAGTTGTTGGTGTGCATTGTGGTGGTGGAATCGGAAACACTCGCCGGACTTGCAGCACGGAGATTTACTGTAGCAAGTAAGATCACCAGGAACACCATAAATTTGAAATTACAGGAACCCATTTTCTGCAAATTACTTGTGCTACCAAATTGACGACAGATTATTGATTTGCTGAAGCAGTACTTTCACAAAATTTCTGGACCCGGTTCAGCAAGCGCGCGAAGGGGCTTCCCTGCGCTCACTCTTTGGTTTATGTTCTTGAGCATTTTTTTAAAAGAAATAACTAGCAGGAATAAAAGGTTCTCAGTGAGTTGTTTTTTTTTTTTCACATCTAGTTTATACAATAATTTCGTTTCATGTTTTGACGATGAAACGTTTTGACATGTGAATTGATCATTAAAATATTAATTTCAATTCAACTAAATGAAAATCGAATCAGAACACATTTTTTTCTCTCTCTTCCCTTTTCTGATTCCTTGCCGCAAGCTTCACGGCGCAAGGTTTTTTTTGTCCAGCAAGCAATCACCGGCGGCAAGCAGACGGTCACCGGCGTAAGGAAGGCGAGGTTATGGAAGATATGGCGCTGAAGTACGGAGATCTTCGGCTGACGGTGGAGGAGGAGGATCTGATTGTAACATATCAGATATGTCATGAGCATTCGGACGCAGTGAGGAGCACGCTGATCGGAAAAATCCTAGCGCAGCGGCGAATCCCTCATGAGCAACTGGAGAAGGTTTTCAAGTTTGTTAGGGGTGTCCCTGCGTTGGAATGCAAGACGCTAGGGCACAATATTTTCTCGTTCGATTTTTCAGAGAAAGCCAGGGTTTTACAAACACAACCACGGATCTTTGATGAGTTTTTGATTGTGCTTCGCGATCCACAGCCAGGCATGATACCGAGTCAGATTGCGTTCGACAGCGTCCCATTTTGGGTTCACGTGCATGATGTGCCGCACGACCTTCTCAATGTGCCGATGACGGAGGTGATCAGAAACAAGATAGGGAAATTTGTGGAGGTAGAGAAGGATGGAGACGGGAAGCTCAGTGAGAAGTACATTAGGGTTCGATGCGACATGCAATGTCCTTAAGCCGTTGAAAAGGAACATTCTGATTCGGGATTTAGGGTTAATTGTGAGGTTACCGTTGAAGTTTGAGAAATTACCGACGTTCTGCAGGTACTGTGGCATCATAGGGCATGGGCAAGGAGCGTGCAATGCCTACCATGCAGCAGCGGAGGAGACCAGGGATCAAAATCTGTACCCTTCCGACAGCGGCCATTTACGTCGCCGTTTCCTCGGGATGCGTCTGCGAGCTTCCGAGGCTATGGGGCAGGGAGGTCAATAGGACAGCGAGCATGGATGCAGGAAAATAGGCCGCAGACCTCCAAGGGGCGCATCGAAGGGACTTGGAGAGACACGGCCAGTTCGAAGACTTCGGCTAGGCCGATGGAGCCACCACAGGAAGAGGTTACTCCGAGCCGTGAAAGTCTATTCCAGGCTTTGCTTACGTCGGAGAGAAGTGTGTGGAGGTCAGGGAACAAAGGCTACTAGACTATTTTGAGAAAGGAAATGCCATAAGGTGCATAAAGTTCTCCCATATGGTGGGGAGACCAGTGAGTGAAAGGTTGGAATTAGAGGCGCATTGTCGGAATATAGGAAAAGAGGTTGATCCAGAACAGCTGAAAAGGGTTAAGCATGCTCTAGTTCAGCTGTACTGAGAATCAAAGAAACCTATACCAATGGAGATCGAGAGGCCAACGCCGGTGGGGGGCTCGAGCAGAGAGGATTGGATGAAGGAGGACAAGGGCCCTAATGTCGGGCCAAGGCGGGGACGAAAGGGCTCGCTGGGCGCTGCAAGGGACGAGCGCTTGCATGGAGGCTTTGCACTTTGCAAAGACTCTCTTTCGACGGTGGCTAACCTGAGGCATCGAGGGGTGGAGGTAGACTCGGTGTGCCCTTTCTGTTTGCAGGAGGAGGACTCGATGGTCCACTTGTTCTTCGACTGTGATTATGCCAGGACGGCGTGGGGGATGGTGAATCTATGGTCGAAGATTGAGTGGCTAGGAGGCAGCGATGGGATGCTTGGTTCCGGGAGATCCTAAAGGATGGAGATAAGGAGTTCTGTGCATTGGTGATTATGGTCTGTGACGGATTATGGTTCCAAAGAAACAAGAGGATATTCGAGCATGCTCAGCTGGCAGCCGGAGTGGTAGTGGCGAGTGTGGTGGCCAATCTAAGGAACTACAGGGCAACCCAGAATTGGAGGGAGGAATCGTCGAATGCATTGCTGCCGAGACCGCCAGACCCTGGTATCCAGATTAATTTTGACGCTGGCATACTGAATGGGGATGCGGGCGTTGGTGTGGTGGCTTTGGACCAGACAGGCCAGTTTCTGAGAGCGTCGGCTAGGAGGTTTCAGCATGTCAGGGATCCGGCTTTGGCTGAATGCTTAGCTTTGGAGGAGGCGCTCATGTTGGCCAGAGATTTGAACCAGCCGGGAATGAAGCTGGTGGAGGATGCACACCAGGTTGTTCAGATGGTGAATCAGGAGATAGATTGCTCGGATAACTGTAGGGAGACAGTTTTGAGGATACGGAGTTTGCTGGAGAATAGTACTTGGTTAGGGCCCTTTTGGGTTCCACGTAGTCAGAATTTTATAGCTCATTCTCTAGCTAAATATGCTAAGTCGAACCCCCTGATGTAAGATACTTGGGATTCACCCCCGAGTTTCCTGTCATTCGTTTCTGGACGATTTCCAGAACTCTGAAGTTGAATGAAATTATTACATTTTTCAAAAAAAAAAGCAAATGAAAATCGTATGACTTGCAAAAATTATAGACTTTTATGCTTTAGGTTAGATTTCAATCAAGTTCTTGCAACCAATCATCTACAAGAATTATTCTTCGAAAAGTTTCAATTTTCTAGCCACCAATTTTATTTTTTTTAAAAGTGTATTTTATGGAGGATGAGTGGTTGGATCAAATTTAACCCGATAAGAAATGGGTAATTTTATCTTTTCAAATCAATTTAGTTCTGAAAGACGTAGGTCTTTCATCGGTGAAACACTTCACGCTAAACTTTTTAAATTTTTATTATGATGAATTGAGCAATTATTAACAAAATTCAACTTATACTTTACTCTAAATTATCACTTGAATATAATCATTCTAATTTGACTACTAAAGTCAATGAGCTAGCAACACTTGATAGTAGAGAATTTCCCGAGCTCCAAGTCGCGGAGTCTCAAAACACAAATTAAAAGCTAAAGTTGGTGGTAGTATTATTTTCGTTCAAACTCTGTCAAGTTACTTAGAGCATCCACAATGGAGGTTCTTAAAAGTACTTTTCTTAATAAGGTCCACTCCTTATTGATAAATGACCATTGTGGAGTTCTTAAAACCACTCCTAATTAATAAGGAACCACTCCTCATTGGACTTTCTCTCTCTAGGAGAGAGTCTTTCTCTGCTTTCTCTCTAACCATAGTTTCTCTTCTACCTCAAGTTCATCTTTTCTTCCTTTTATCTTAATCAAATCTCAGATCCTAATCAAAATCCAAATGTTTTCCTTCAACGTTTCATAATCATAACCCAGGAATGGGTTTCCAGTCCCCGATCTTGAGCGATCGGTTCACAGGCCACCAGGTTCACAAACTAATTTTTCAGATCCATCTTGCTTGTTTCAATACGTGTTTTCTTTCAAATGGGTTAACCCAATATGCGATCTTCAAGTTCATATTAATTCCCAAATGCGTTTGTTTGGATCCATAGGTTTCGATCAGTTTTCATATCTGTTATGTTCTTCATCGGTCAACGGGTTCTAGAATAGTCCTTTTATCTTTTATCTTTTATCTTTTCTTTTAATAGTTAATTAAATCAAAACATCCCCTTCCAGGTTGTTCCTACACCCACGTCTACTTCTTTTATTCCCTTTTCTTTTTTATTTTCGTTTTATTTAAAAAAACAAAAATCCTTTTCCTATTTTTTTGGTTTCCTTATAGACATGCAGATTTAAGACCCTTTTCCAAAAACATTTAGACAGAAATTAGTCTCTATTCAAATTTCTTCACATACCTCTTATATCGGTTTGATTCCTTCAATCGGGGAAGTCTTGAACATGATATCGGTGGTATGCGGGAAAAGGACGAGAGCTGAAATTTCTACTGAAGGAAATCCGTCCCAATATCTCGACTCTAATGATGATCTGAGTAGAGTCCGAAAAAGAGCTTGCAAGGTAGAGGATTGGAATTTGCGGTGGAAAGAGTTCAATGGAACGCATAATAGTCAGAACGGTAATCGAAGTTGCCATCACACATCTAACAGATTGGTTCTTGGGGATACAGGATGGTCAATTCCGATTCTGAAGAATGGTTCCTTTAACAGCCAAGGCCGGTTCAGATCTCTTAAACAAGTGGTCAAATTTGACAACAAATGCTCCCTGTCGTTGACTACTCCAGGTATGCCGAATGGTCTATTGTTAGAATATATTCATGTGGACCCTACAAAAGCTACTGGTCAGAGTACCCGAGTTTGTTTATCTGGGCAGCAAATGGGATCATGCCACAAAGAAGAATCTTTCAATTTGCTGGGGCATTGGTGTGATGATAGGGACTTCAATACTGATCATTTTCAACGTCATTTCTGGAAATTTTGGGGTCAAAAGCTATGATTGCTTGCCGCATACATAAGAATATGGTTATAAGGTTTGAGAAGGAAGCTGATATAATGTCTTCATTGCAAAACAGTCCATATTATGTTGAAGGTGGCCTGCTAGGTTTGACAAGGTGAGAGAGGGATATTCCACTATGGAGCTTGAGAGTCACTAACTTGTTCTTAAGGATACGTCTGCATAATGCACCAGTGGAGCTGCTCAACCAAGTTACAGGTCAAAAACTAGCCTATGTGATTGGGGAAGTGGAACGAGTAAATGTTTGTTGTGCTTCAAATCTTGATGCTCATTATATTGAGGCCTTGGTTTGGGTGGATCCTTATAAACCTTTGATCCCTGGCTTCTTTATTGAAGATGTAAATTATCATTTGAAGTGGTTTCCATGTGGGTATGAAAAAGTGTTCAAGCTCTGTTATCGTTGTGGAGTTATTGGACACCCAAGCTCTCGGTGTAAGATGACAAATGACAAGGAGTTGGAGCAATTTTTCAGAGCGTGTTTTTGGCAGCACTTCACTCAACAATGCAGATTTATAGAGAAAAACTCAACTAAAGAAATGGCAATGACCACAAGGAATAGAACATGGGAATTTTGATATCCCAACAATCGGTAGTGTTGAGCCAAACAGTATTGCTCATGAATCAGCCTGCCAAGTCTAATGCACGAGAAGTCTTTGCACCCCACCTGATATGATGACCAAGGCAAGCTTGAAGCCAACGATTTGTAACATTGGTAAAAAGCACAGTTTCCACATGTTTGTAGTGAAGGATGAGTCCCAGCAATCAAGAAAGAAGTATAAAACACACCGAGAGGATAATTATTAATCAACAACATGATGCCTCTCATTTCAGAAAACAAGAACTAGGGAGACAAAGAAGAAATCTTATTGGTTCACTCTTTGGCAAGAAATCACTCATTCAACAAGTCTTCAGTAGAACGAAGACTCGGCTGCTAAGTTGGTACAAAAATCCCAATACTTTCCCAATACTTTGGAACATGTTGGAAAAAGTTTGCCGAATGCTTCACTGAAAGACGTCAAAGTGTTTTCAATGACTGCCCCTCCTCTAGAGGAATTACAAGGTTCCCAATCGTTGTCCCCGAAGGGCCATGAACAGTGCATGATGCAGGTCACACTGGTTGAAGATAGATTGTCAGTAGCAAGTCCCAATGAGGAAGCAACAACTATTAACTCATATCTGCTAATTATTTTAGCATTCTACCTACACATTTTGTTGCAGATTGCCTCCACCAGGGTCCCACCATATGAGATAGAGCAGGATAATCTATCATGCTGTCCGAATGAGGTCGGTAGACAATCTGTAGCAACTTACTTGAGGAGAAGAAGATTGTGGAGCAAAAAATGGAATTACAAGGTTCCGTATAAGCTGAGGGTTTTTATCAGACAGATGTATGGTAATCTCTGGGAGAGCATGTGGCAGGTTATAGGTGATGCTCCACCATGGTTACTATTTGTTCAAGTATTAAATTTCTGTTTTCTGCTCAGCATTGCCTCTACTGGAGGTCCACCAAATCCCATGGAACCTAACAAGCTGTTTGGGAAACCATATGAGTTTGAGGGTAAGGTGGAAAATAGGTACTTTGTGTCGTCAGCACTTGAATTTGCAGATCTCAGAAGGCGAAAGCTATGGAGTAAGATATGGAACTTTAAGGTTCCATATAAGCTGATGACACTCAAGTGGAATGCGAAAGTAAGTGACAAGGGAAGTGTTTCATCCATGTACCATGTTGTGATGCAAACTGGACCAGGGTTTCCTCCATGCATCATTCCATCACAAGCAAATGTGAAAGCTTGTTGGGGATCTTTCAAAGCAGCGACCAGGGTCATATCCCATAAGGTTGACTTGCTCACGGTTTCATCCGTTTCACTGGCGGCACTCACCTACAACGAGTTAGCGCCTGGGGAGATTTGGACCATATTGGAAGACATCCTACGTTCTCTACTTAGTCCATTCTCTCATTTTCATGTAATGGAGGTCATTAGGACCAAGTTTGTTAAGGCATTAGGTCTGGTTTGTTTACTTTGTATTTGCTACTTGTGTTCATCCTTTTCGTTATTTTAATTAATGAAAGTTTGATTTCAAAAAAACAAAAGGAACCACTCCTTATTTAGGGAGTGGTTACCTCTTTTTGTGTGCTAGATTAACCAATAAAAAGAAGAAATCACTCATCCATTGTCTTCCAAATTCAAATAAAAAGTGCTCCTTATAATTCTTACCATTGTTGATGTTGCTTCTTATTTAGTTTTTATCAAAAATAATGATGTGTCACTAAAGAAGTGCTCCTCAACATATTACCATTGTGGATGCTCTTACAATCCAAAACAAGTGTTAAGTACATGTTGCCATTGAAAGAGAGTATACATGATATAGTAATGGTATCTATCTTACTTGTATTAATCACAACATTTAGGTGGCTAATTTGGGCTTCATCTTAATGATTCCCTAAACAACTCCTTGCAATGAACATTCTTCCTAGGGCAACTTTTTGTTCAACTTGTCGATTCGCTAACCTGCCAAGTCGATATTACCTGATTTTTGTCAATTTAGTACAAATTTCGTATTACTCCAAGTTTTTCACCTATGCGATACTTTAGCATTTTTATTTGTAAGACTTTTTAAAGATGGTGACAATTTAAGGTTTAGGGAATTTAATAAATTCAACATCTCTCCTCCAATGATGGCTTTAAAAAAGAAAAGAAAAAAATAAGCTACTGGGGGGATTTCTCACACTCTTGGCAAGATTGAGCAATACCGCAATAGTCACACTCTTGGTGTTAAATTTAAGGTGTTGTTATTTGTAACCCGGTATTTTGCTCTTGTAGGCTAAAATGCCGAGTAAAATGACATAGTTTTTAGTTCATTAAAATCTACTGCTAAGCTAAATACATGAACATTATAGTCATTTTATGAAAATTTTGGGCTACAAATAGCAATTCAATAAATTTAGCCATCCATTTTAGAACCTACATTTGGTGTAACCTCCGGCCTCCCCTCAGTCTGTCTGAAAAGCACAATTTAACCATATGCAGCAAAAACCTGCTAACACACATACACTGAAACTCCCCTGTTTTCCCCCCTTCAACCTGTAAGCGGATTCTATATTTTGCAAGGGAATTGGAAGCATATTAGTAAAAGCTAAAGAAGCAAATCTCAATCCTTCGACAAACCCATTTCAAAAGTTCCAATCTTTATAAATCTCCTCTCAGATTTCCCTTCGACCCTTTCCCTTTGGTGGTTTTCTTAGCTATGCCTTCTTCTCCAAAATTCTTCACAGCGAGGTCTCAGGCGTCCTCTTACACGCGGCGATCAGTTGTTCCGGTTGTCTTTTTCGCTGTCGGGATCGTCGGCATTGTTTTCGGGCTCTATGCGATTTTCCGACCGGGATATGGGTACAGCTGCAAGTACGAGAAGCCCATTTCAGTTACAGTTACTTGGGATAGAGCGAGCAGGGGCAGTGATTCCAGTAGTAACAATGGAGCGCCAAAGAGGTATAAAACGACGGGCTTTGTTGGTGTTCAAACTGGGTTCGGATCTGCCGGCCGCCGGCGTTCCCTGCGCCAGACTTGGTTTCCTTCCGATCATCAAGGTCTAAAACGGTATAATCTGTTCACATTTCTTGGTTCAAATTTGCTTTCATTATGCTGAACACGATTGGAAATATGATCCTTGTAGCTGATACGAGGAATAAAAGCTTAGATTTGTTGTTGTATTGTGTCATTTAATACAGCATCCAAAGAGGTTGGCTATTGTGCATCAATCTTGGTAAAATATAGATTTGTTTCATCCTAAATTTGATTGTTACAGCCTATGTTGCTTGGATAGGAACTCTTTAAGAAGCTATCTTTCATTTTGAGAATAACTGGTGTCATCTGCATTGTTTCAGCGATTAATCAGAGAAGAGTCTATATTTTGGCAATAGAGGTTTCAAATAAGTTGGTAATTTGGACAAAATGATTGCTTTCAACTTTTCATTTACGCATGAAAAATCATAGAAAATATGTAACAACCTGTTGTGTTGAAGTAGGCTGTGTATTTTGATGATTAGCTGGGAAAAAGTCATGTTACGTTGCTCTATAATTATCTCTGTATTTTCAATTACATTGGCTCATCTGTTGTAAGAAATTGGTATTTGACTTGAGTCCATTAGGCTACATATAGGCTGTATCTTAATGAGTCTTTTAAAGTGAAATTGCAGGTTAGAGGAATCTACTGGTTTGGTTTTCAGATTCGTTATTGGTAAAACGAATGACAGATCAAAGATGGCAGGACTTAGAAGGGAGATAGCAGAGTATGATGATTTTTTGCTCTTGGATATTCAAGAGGAGTATAGTAAGCTCCCGTACAAAACGTTAGTGCTGGGTGATCTCCTTTTTCATTCATTGGTTTAATATGTTGATATCCACATTGACTTGCAACTCTGTTACAGATTAGCCTTCTTCAAAGCTGCCCATGCTCTTTTTGATGCTGAATTTTATGTTAAAGCAGATGATGACATATATTTGAGACCAGGTATATTGTATTTTATGTATCAAGTGTGTTTATTTTTTGTAGCCCTTCAGTTTTTACTCATCATATTCTTCTTGTTTCATTAATAAACAGATCGACTCTCTCTTCTCCTGGTTAAGGAGCGGTCTCATTCTCAAACATATCTTGGATGCATGAAGAAAGGTCCAGTAAATAATGATCCAAAATTCAAATGGTCAGTTGCATGCTTTTACCAAACATTCAATTCAAGTGTTCAAATCTTAGCCCAGTATCAGTTAATTTCTCATCTGATTGTATGCAGGTACGAGCCGCTGGGCCATCTTCTAGGAAATGAATATTTCCTCCATGCTTATGGTCCGCTATATGCTTTATCTGCAGATATTGTTGCAAATTTAGTTGCGCTAAGAAACAACAGGCAAGTATTCTTTGTTGTTCCTCTAAAGGGGGGCTATCTGCAATCGTTGATGTAGGAATGGATCCAAATTGTGTGTGGCCTGAAAAACTACATATTTCTGATTCACCTCCTACCTATTAAGCATGTCAGACTATTTATTGTCTATTCCTTTTTCCTTTAACCATCCTAAGCATAATCAGAGTACCATGCATCTTATTTTTATTACACCTTGTAGTTCTTTAAGCATTTGCATTTGTCCCACAATTGATTGAATCAAGATTTTGTCAAATTGAAGGAAGAAAAAGCTTGTTAATAAAGAAAGGAGCACAATTAGTTTTTTATGCGTATTTGGCCTGGTGCTGGACACCCATTCTTATTGAAATAATTTCCTTATTACTGTTTCTACTCGGAAAAATGTTATTTTTTCTTTTCTAAATGAGAATCAATCTAATTTTGACCTTTGCTTGAAATACAGTTTTCGAATGTTTAGTAATGAGGATGTTACTATCGGTGCTTGGATGCTCGCCATGAATGTCAACCACGAGAACAACAAGAAGCTGTGTGCAACGGAGTGTACCTCCTCATTTATTTCCGTGTGGGACATTCCTAAGTGTTCAGGTTAGCCTATTCAAACATGTCCATTTTGACAATTATGTAAGCACCATGTACTGCTATTTGAACATTAGTTGATAAGTGTAGCCGACATTTAAATAAAGACGATAACTGATCCTTAAGGTCTTGAGGACAGTTGGAGCACCTAAATATTGAAGAAAATGCATGATAGAACCTGGTAGCCTAATTTTGGTATTTTCACTTTTGGCGTCTCTTGTAAGAAATTTTGTCTGGTGGTAGTAGGATTGTAGATTAATAAAATCTGTGTGTACGAGAAGCAACTTATGGGTCATAAAGGAAGATGGGAAATTTTCGTTAGGTTCATAATGTGAAAATCAGTTTGCTTTTGCCTTTCTGTTCTTACATGTGCAGTGGGTATTGAATAAATATATGCTTTGCAGAATTTGTCTAGCAGAACATGTTTGAAAAATTTCTCGTATCAGTTATGTATTTCAGATGGTGGTGAATATGATCTATATAATTCAAATCCTACCCAATTCATATAGAGGATTATTACATTCTCCTTAGAGTGATTTACACACTTCATTGCTATTCTTTGTTACAGGTCTGTGTAACCCAGAGAAAAGGTTACTGGAACTCCACGAAAGAGATATCTGCTCGAAGAGTCCAACCCTACCAGCGGAAGAGGTCGAATGACCCCATAGCATCAGCAGGTGAAGCTCTTACAAAAGGAACCTCATTTTTTGCAGTCAATTTAGAGTTATTGATGCTGGTATATTACTAACACGGGTGTAGCTATAATAACATAGAAGAAAGAAATATCAGAATCATCTGGCCTTGTAATACACACTAGCTTCTGCACTTACATTTAAGTCACTATTGAAACGAGAGTGCATGGAATAGGTGTACTACAGAAAAACGCCACTAAAAAGAGAAACCAAAGTAGGTTTGAAAACCACACTTCTGTACAAGTAATATTGTAATCGTTTGAGCTGAGTCTGTAAATCTCAACGATAACTTTTGGCGAATGATATTGTAATCGTTAGTGCGCGTGTTGAAAAGTCCGACGACCATAGTAGATGCTTCTTTTTTTTTTGAAAATAACCATAGTAGTAGCTGTTGTTTCCTTGAGGAAGCTTCCTGTATTCGTGAGTGATAGGATTGTATAAGTGGAGGCTAACCGGGTGATCTAGATCTTGAAAGCAGAGGATTCCATTGCATCTGGAGCCTCAAGTCTTGAGGTAAATTTACTGGCCAAATATCCTCGGAATTATGGCTTCTTATTTTGAACTCTGGAGCACCATGAGGCAACCACTACGAATCTGACTTGAAAGCTGATTATCTCTGATCCATTCATACCATGATTTACATACGCAACTCAATCTCGCCGCATACTCGAAAGACTGTAGCTTTGACAGGATCTCCCACTCAATCTCGAAAGACTGTAGCTTTGGCAAACTCATATAGGAATTTTATGGTCGCTCTAGTAAAGTTAAAAAAACAAAGATAGATTGAAAAGCACGCGGAATACAATTTACCAACTCTTCCGTCCGGTTTGAATGTATTGCAACAAAAAAAGGCGGAATTATATGTTGTTTCCAGTATCCAAACATGATTTTATTTAAGGAAATTGAGGTAATTATAGGTGAATCCTTTGGATTTTGGAAAAATCTCATAAAATATAGACCATGTAAAAGTATTATATTAAATTTGAAAGGTTCCGATGTTTTTACTTTAAAATTTATGATTTTCATATATAATTTATTTTATTATGAGTAATTTTTACTAAACTTCTAGTTTATAATTTAAATGGTCTATGGCCCTGTTTACTAGAGCTTATTTCTTGATGTACTGAACTGAATTGAATTGAACTGAACTGAACTGAATTGAATTGAACTGAACTGAATTGAACTGAACTGAACTGAAGTGAAAATTGATGTATTGAAAAATGGAATCAGCATGACTGAATTAACCTGAATTTCATCAAATTGCATTTTCACTGAACTGAACTGAACTGAACTGAACTGATCTACAGATAAGCTCTGGTAAACAGGGCCTATGTTTATTAAAAAACTTCTTCACTGCTAATTTTTAATTGGTCTATGTTTATTAGAAAACTTCTACACGGCTAATTTTTACTACACTGCTAGTTTTTGATTTATGAGTAATATAGTACACGGTCTCTCAAGGAAATTTCTCATTCTATTTAACTATCGTAACTAACTAATTGTCTAGAGAAGTAAATTTCTAAGACCAGATAGCATCGATTGCCCAATGTAACAGTAACACTACAAATCGAATCATATTATTTAAAATTTTGGAGTCAAATTGTAAAAATATGTTTAGTTTTTTTTTCTCAATGTTCTCATATTTTACTTAACGTCACCTCATCATCCACTCTACCACCTTGCAACTAGCTTGCGCCGAAAACTCTAAACTTGTCTTCCAAACCTCAACGCCGAAACTCCAACCAAACCTTCAAATGCACAAAACCTAACGTTTCATAATTATTATACGAAATTATACATTGGGTAACTAATGATTAAGAAAACGGGTGTCAAGAAAGTCAAAGAGGTATATGAAGCAAAAGATGATATCTCTCGCTCGCAGGGCCCCCTTCGGGGTGATGAGGAGGTTAATCACGATGTCCAAGGGTATAAGCTATATGGCGGTTACTTCTAAGGGTATAAGCTACCTGGCGGTTACTTCCTGGTGCTCACAACTGCATCTGGCAGGATTTGAACCCTTGAACATATAGAGCAATTAACCAGACACTTAAGCACTTGACCAAGCGGTGCAAAAGTCAAAGAGGTATAGTACATACGAATGATGAAGTACTGATATCTGTGGACTGTGGGTGTCATTTTTGTAATTATGAAAGAGTCCAGAACAAGTCTGGATTGTCAAATGGGTCACTTTTGTATGGCCGTTTTATCTTAGTTGGGCTAGGCCCACTAAACTACAGCTGATCAGCTTTTAAATTTTTGGATAATGACATGATTGCGTGATTATTTGTTCTCCGGCTACCTCAATATAACTCTTAAAAGACAAATCATTCGCATAATTGTCTTTTTAATAGTTTAATTTAAATATCTTTCTTTCAGAAAATACTACAGTCCCGTGACTGAATCTGCGATCACGTATATCATGATCGTTTTATTCTATTTTTCAAAAAACCCAACATATTTTCGTATACCCTAATCTAATACTCTATCCGTCCCAACCAAAATTTCTTACTTTCCTTTTTGGCAAAAAAAAACTAAAAAAACACAAATATACCCTTAATGATATATTACAAACAACCATAAGAATAAGTGATATTCCATTTATACCCTCCACTTATAAAATATATCATGCATTTCTTAAAATCCAAGTCGAAATAAACTAAGAAGTTTTGGTTGAGACATGGAGTATATTTCAACGATGAAAATGTCTAAGATTCTTCCCACCAATCCATCGTGATCAGTTACATATAATTTAAATTATTTTCTTATGAACTCGTAGTATTGGAATCACGGAACCCTTCAATTTTGAGATAATTAGAGCTAATTGATGTTAGTTAGTTAGTTAGTAGTGCTAATCTCACTCTACTTTCGCTTTCAAGAGCATAGGAGGGGTGTCATGGGGAGTGGTCCAAGGGATTGACCTAAAATCATCCACAAAAGTATGTCACAATTATGTGTTTCCGAGGGCCAAGCCTAGTTATGGGGTTATATATGCCCTTGTATGGCCTCTCTGACTCAATCCCCCATGGCTAATTGCCTCCATGTGATTCTGTTCTTCTAAAACCGACATTTTACTTTTGTTACTATACATTTTGTGTAAGATATAAAATAAAATGTGTAGAATGAATTAGATGAAACAAAAATGATTGATATCCATTTTTTATTCTAAATACAAAACGATTCCATCGTTATTATCGAATGTATTACATTAAGTGGACCAAGGCGATACCGTCTGTTCACAGCGCCCCACATGTCTCGCTAGAGAGATAATATCACGGTAATACGTACATCAGGAATTATTAAACGGTTCACTATTTGGTGTGTACAATGGACCATTAAAACAAGAAAATTCTCACACGACACTATCTTTGTCGAGGTTCGAACCCAGGATTTTATGTATCAATCACTATGCTACACCGTGAGTGTTAATGTATTACCTATAGTGTTCCAGAAGATATCATGCAATATTATATCTGGTTTTCACCTCGGAGAATTTTGAAACAGTGCAGAGATTTGCAGTGATTAATTGTAAGGTTCAGATGGGCTTCACGTGGTGCTTGCAGCCACTTCATCTGTCTCAATTCCAAAACATACATTAACCAACAAATTAAGCACGTTGATTAACAGGATCAGATTACCTTAATTAGTAGTTTTGCCATCAAATCTTGATTTAAACCCCAAAAACTGGGTCTTATTAGGAAACCCGTACTAATGAGCCACGAGGCTAAAAGCTAAAAGCCTTTTATGTGTCCATTATTAAGGATACAAGTTGAACCCACCAGCTCATTTGATACTTTGCTGAATCATTGACATTGTTAATTAATCTTCAGATTTTATAAGCTTATGGCTCATATGATTGAATTGAACAACAGTTAATGTTGCAATGATTTAGAATTATGGAATTAGATCATGGATGAGCTTGAATTCTGCTAACAATATTTGAAATTCTTGAGGACATGTTGTAATTTTACTTAGTAATTGTATTTGGAATTCTACTTAGGCACAGTTCAGTTTAGTTCAGTTTAATTAAGTTCATAAAAAACAAGTTTAGGAGAATAGATTATTAGGTTTAAAATATGAAATATAAGTATAGTCCTTTTAGGACAAATTCTTTTAAGACAAATACTTAATTGAGACTTGTCTTATTTGGTCTCACTAAATGATCATGTTCAATAGGTAAAAGATCATGTTTGAAATTGAGAAGATCAATGTTTGTCTTTAGTCTCAATTGAGACTAGTATCACAAAAGATCTTCTCTTTTTTTTTTAGTAGCAATTTACTCTCTATAAATGCGATGTCCAGAATTTAAATCATATCATATCAAAGAGATTAAACAATCAAGTCTAGTAGATTTAGAATTTCACTGTGACCCTGTCATTTGAGCATCATTTTTACTGAAGTGAAAATTAGTGTATCAAACATACAATTAGTATTGTATAATCCATTATTGAATCTAATCATGACTGGATTAAACTGAATTGATATAGATAACATGAACTGCCTAACTTTTATCACTATTTCATCTTTTGTAGCATCTTTTACGGATTCAAACATTTTAGTGTTAAAATTAGTTGTGAAGTCATTGAATCATTTCTTAGCTAGGTTTAGAGTATAGCCTTAGCTGCAAATTGTACAATAATAATACTATGTAATGTAGCTGGGCATTCTGACCAATGATCTTTGTCACAGACCATAAACGCACATTTGACCGATTACCAAATTCGCTCACTGACTCTGAATTATTCAGGTCGAGATTAAGAAATGCACCAAACATTCAAACCAAAATTGTCTATAATATAATAAAACAAAAAATTAGTTGGATACAGATTTTGATGACATTTAGTGACGTCATAGGGAATAGTAAATATATATCGACAGAAAAATCAGCTCAGACGAGGGCTCGGAAACTTATATTACCACTGTCGCCCTCAGGAATCCAATGCAAACCCTGCCATTTAGTACTTATTTATCGCCACCGACTTTGATTTGCATTTTGTACTAGATGCTTGTGTAAGGTTAGGAATCGTTAAAGATATTCAATATCGGTACCGTATAAACCTAATAACTAATATATAAGGATAAGGTAACACCACTTATTGTCAATTGATTTTAGGATGGAAGGTTGAGATTTATATAATTTAATAGGAATATTGAAACTTGAAAGTATATGTCAACTGATGATAGTACCCTTTTTTTCTTTTTTTTTTGTATTCATTTTATTTGGTGAAATGTAGGAGGAGCATAGGTGTTTGAAGACTAAAATGGTTGGTGTTCTTTTGTACTTACGTTATCGCTCAAGTGTTTGGCCCTGTCCAATATGGTGTGATTATTTGGTAGCTTGTGCTAGAAGTTGCTGGAGGGTGGTGGAGGGTGTTGAATTTAAATTAAAATTGTATAATTATGATATACATAATTATGTACTGTGATTAATAAAATAATGTCAATGTTACATTTTCAAATGCATTTACTAATTTTTTTATTAGTTGAACATAAGTTTAATTAGTCATAAGTGTATCATAAAATAATATACAATACAATAACTGTAACAAAAAATAAATAAATTATATGTATATTCCATCTACATATTATTAATATTAATTTTATAATTTTAAAAAATTTATATTAATCCTACAATTTTACTTTAAAAACATGTAATTTTATCCCACATTATTTTTTCTCACAGAATGCTCCAAACTGACATTGATTCCCAAAAAAGAAATAGAGAAATAATTGTTGCATGTTTCACACTTCATAACTTTATTCGAATGCAACAACTAGATATTCCCGTGTTAGATCATCCTGAGGGTGAATGAAGTAGTGATTCAGGTATGTACGATGATGATCGAAAAGTTGCTATGAATTGAGTGCATGAGAGTATTGCCTTACAAATTTGGCATTCAGGTGGTGGTGATTTAGAAGGTAGTGATGTTGGCGAAGATGAATCATTAGATGATAGCGATTAGTATTATATGTAATTTGTAATATTATTGGAAGTACTAATATGTTTGCAACCGTTGTAAAATATTTATTTATAAATTTGATTTACCAGTACGAAATCATTATTTATATATATTTGAAAAATAATTAATAATTATGAAACTATATATTTGAAGAATGATTAATTCGTACAAAACATATTAAAACTAATTCTAAAGAAAAATCATTCCTGTAATAAAAAAAATAAAATCAAACAATTCATGTATGTGGGTGTTGGAGGTGCTGGAAATATGCTGAATTGGGTCTTTTAAGTGTTTGGTTAAATGTTTCAAAGGTTAAGTGTTAAAATTCGTGTAGGAATTTTCTCATGTAGGAGAAAATCACCTCCTCGTCAAATTATGGTGACGGAATATGCGATCAAAGAATATAAGCTATTGCTCCTAAAATGGTGTTGTTTTACGTTCCATTATATCTAGAAATCAATCCATGTTACCTTATTTTATTTTTCTAGGAGTGACTTTCTAAAATATTTCAAAACAATATCGTTTAACTATACGGAAATTAGGGTTGCGGGTTGGATAAAGGGTCGAAATTTGGTTTGGTGACTAATTTAATACGTGTTTGTTCTAGTTTAATATGCACAATTTGATTTTTATTAGTTCACTTATAAAACGTTTGGTTAATATTATTTAAAAGGGGGTTGAAGAATAAGTACCACTCCATTCACAAGTGCTTATAATCATATGTGTCTCATTTTCAAGGTTGGTTATTAATTACTACAACGTTCACATAGAGAAACAATCCGGGAAAAGAGAGAGAGGTTTAGGGAGGGTTGACAAATCTATCAATTTAAATTTGATTTTTAACAAATCTATGGCCCTGTTTACTAGAGCTTATTGCTTGATGCACTGAACTGAATTGAATTGAATTGAACTGAACTGAACTGAATTGAAGTGAAAATTGATGTATTGAAAAATGGAATCAGCATAACTGAATTAACCTGAATTTCATCAAATTACATTTTCACTGAAATGAACTGAATTGAACTGAACTGAACTGAATTGAACTGAACTGAACTGATCTAGAGATAAGCTCTGGTAAACAGGGTCTATATGTGAATCAATGTCCGATTGAACAATCACATGTAAACAAAAGAATACTCTAGTTTGGAATAACAATTTATGTACAATCCACTGAAATGTGAAGTATGCGATGGTTATAATATGTGATAAAACGGAGACAAATATAATTCATGGTGTTTGAATATTTGTAACGGTTTTTCTAACGAGTGCCCTAGAGCACTCGATAACAATAACAAGATTTCATCGATAAATGTATTATCAAGTTGGAAATTGCAGTAGCAATCAATTATACCACATACGCTTAATTACACGTAAATATATTAACTTTTACTTGGTAAATGTGGTGATGGGTCATAATTACAAATAAAAATATGAGTACGCCTTCACTTTTTACTCAGTATGTAGTGTATTTTATTAATGGTAAAATGTGCTCTATTTCATAATTCAGATGCGCACTACTACAATACTCGATTTTTTTCTCGCATGTGTGGACACTAATTATTTAATGTTTGTAATATCGAATCAGAATTTTGAATATAATATTATAAATATTTTATGATTTATTACATTTTATAATTTTAAGCTTTTTGAATGTGGAAAATTAAAAAATAATATTTACGAAAATATATATTACAAACCGGTTAAATAATAATCAAATAATGATATATTATAATTTATAAAATATTTGCTATTATTTATTTTTTAATACTTTTCATATTAAATAATCAGTGGCCACGGCTGAGAACAAAATCAGGTATTGTACTAGTGCATCTACAGTATGAAATAGAGCATATTTTACCATTAATAAACATACATCACTACATTTACCGGTAAAAGTTACGTGTACTTATATTTTTACTTGTAATTATGACCCATCGCTACATTTATCAAGTAAAATTTAATATATATACGTGTAATTAAGAGTGTGTGGTATAATTAATTGCTACTACAATTTTCAAGTTTGATAATACATTTATCGATGGAATATTGTTTTGTTATCTAGGGCACTCGTTAGAAAAACCGTATTTGTAATTCAGAATTTCCCGTTTGAGCGTCTTGTTAAGACTTAAGGACATTATAAGTTTGGAAGGATTCACATGCTCTTTGAGTTTCCATAAATGGGCAAGAAATTCCGACATCCCACGCTCCAAACCCCTCATGGATTTTCATTTATTCTCAAAGGATAGTACCATCTTGCCCACAATCATATTTATTTCGAAATTCATCTATGTGCATCTTCAAACACACATGAACACATGTGCATAAATCATAATCAACAATTTGTATTTTTATGTTGGATGATAGTTATTTTTCATCCTTATTTTTGTATCTAAATCGTACTAAACTAATCTGAACTATGTTAAATCAGATTAGAAAACATTCATTTACCTCTCTTTTTGTCACTCATTTTTCATGCTTAAAAGATCATGTATTCATGTCTACCTAATTTCGTTCGTTGTACACTAATTACTCCACCTAGAGGGGAGGTACAACCTAGACCTAGTTAGGGTTGTGAATTTGCAATTGCTACCCACTTTTTTTCCAGAGTGATTCATAATAAAAATATGTAATTTGTCCCCCGTATTATTAACAAAAGTTCTCAAATTTTCAAATAATCCTGATTCGCCACTGACTCCATATGTTATTAAACCTAAATGTCAGAATTTTATGTACAAAACTGACTAAGGCTATATTCTGCAGAATTTGTTTATTTTGCTGAACTGTCATATACTATAAGAGAACAATACCTAAAAGTATCTTTGCAATATATACAATTTAAATTCCTTTCACTCAATTTTCTCTACTAGTGCATATATTTGTTATGGCAAACACAGTTACTTGGGGACGAACGTAGTGAATCACTTCATCCAAACTTAGATTGCTTCCCTTGTTCTTGTAGACATATATTCATGCATCGTTCTTTTTCTCTCTTTTAGCCATTTCATTTTCCACGGGACAAAACGTTGTTAACTGATTTTTCTCCAGGAGAATATGGACCAAACATTTAAGCAATTATTCATCAATTTGAAGGATCGGAAATGGAAAAGAAAATAATGGACAAAAAGGCGGGCAATAAATGGAAGAACACACAGTGTAATGAAAGATCAGTCAGAGCTTTCCATTTTGTTTTTTGTTTTGTTGTCTTAGAATATTAATTTGCAGAGGGATTATTGATAAAAATCCAAATTGTTTGTTTTTGTAATCTTGTTGAATCGAGTAGTATTTATAAACATCCCAATCTTGCCAGCAGCAATTGGAGACTTTGAAAGGGTTTAATAGGGTCAAAAAATTACAAGTCGGTACAATTTGCAATTAATGAAGATCGCTATCTCTGTGAGGCCGGCTTTCCCGAGTGCTCAGGCATTAGCATTAGATTTGGCTAAAACCATGCCATTGATTGATTTCTTTTTCCGGTTAACTTCTAACTTGCTCCATTTCTTCTTATTTATGGTTCATCATATTGGAGACGAAATCAATTAATGGTGTGATCTAATCTAGTTTGAATTGGTCTGGTCACACATCTTCTTTATACAAGTACATCATTTAGTGACGAGACTAAAAATTTTGATAAGCTGAACTGAACTGGATTAAACTGAACTGAAATGAACTGAGGATCAATTAACCTAAATTGCATTAAATTGCATTTACGCTGAACTGATCTACTAGAAAAGTTCTGCCAAACAGAGCCTTAATAGGTAACATGAATGGAACATTGAGAGTTTGCACCCCACGTGTTTGGTTAAATGTCTGGTTAATTGCTTCATAGGTCAAGGTCAAATCCTGGCAGCTACAGTTGTGAGCACCGGGAAGTAACCGCCAGGCAGATTACACCCTTGGACAGGGTGATTAACCTCCTCATCAGCCCGTAGTGCAGGGATGAAGAGGCCCTGTGGGCGAGGGATATCGCCTTTTGCTCCATAGAGAGTTTGAGAATGTGTAACCACTAAAATTCCGACGACGCACCTTACCACTAAGTTTTAGAAAGGTTTGAAACTCGACTACACCACATCCCGACTAACTATTACCATCATACATAGTTTTCTAAGGTCTTGTTATTTTCAGCTTGACGGTACTATAATTTCATTTTATTTAATATAATTAAATTTATTTCAACTTAATACAGTAAGTCCAGTTCCATTCGGATCAAATCATTATACAATACCTCACCCGTCCCACTTTAGACCGAAAATTTTCCTTCTTTATCTATCACAACAAAAGATGCACAGTTTACTTTATAGGTAATAATTGCTTGTTATTGTCATCCTCTTTCCTCTTTCCATTACTCTATGAGACTATGGCCCTGTTTGCCAGAGAGTTTTTTTTGTAGATCAGTTCAATTCAATTTAGTTCAAATCAGTTCAATTCAATTTAGTTCAAATCAGTTCAATGAACATGTAAATTGATGAGATTCATGTTCATTCAGTCATGCTGATTTTTTTTTCAATGCATTAATTTTCACTTCAGCCAGCAAACCGAACATTCTCAAATTCACCTTTCTCCAGTCATTTTTTTTACAAAATATACTATTGTAATATTTTCATTATAATATGATGACGTGTTATACTTATATCCATCATTCTTTAAAGGCTAGAATGGCCATGAGATATATCCATCAAAAACACAACACAAGAGAACAAAGGTAACGAAAAGGATGATTCAATTTCCAGTGTGTGTGGAGAGGTGGATCACTGTGTGTCCCGGCGGGACGATGAGGATATATAGTCCCCCCAATCCAATCCAAGATCAAAATTATGGTTTCTTCTTCGGGCGTCCATGTGCTCGTCACGTGCCTTTATCTGAAACTCTTTCTTCTCTCCTTATCCACCAACTCTGCTAAATCAAGAAAACAGAGAGCTTTGCAGAGACAGTATGATGTATACTATGAAAATGAAATAAAGGATTATAATAGTACCATTTGCTTGGAAGAAAATGTACTTCAATTCTCTATGCATCGATAATAAATTTAGAAAAATCAGTATGCATAATTGTTGAGCATAAATCTGACCTCTTAGTCATTGATTAAACAAATTAATCATTGCATACTTATCTACTATATATAATATTAATCAGTTGTACATAGGACGTGATTATGAAGCTCAGTGTAACTAATTTATTTTAAGAGTAGGAGACTAGTGTTTAGTTTCTCTTATACATATGGTCTATTTTTATTAGAACCAAATTCTAGTTTCCACTTGAACTAGATGCATAATTATTGTCTCGCATTTCTTCTCTTATTTTAATGTGTAGTTATAAGGTTACTATTGTTCAAATTCAAATTCTTGATCATTTAACTCTTCAACATTCTCTTGTTTAACGCAAAGTAGTCGTTTGGATATCAGCGTTTAACTGGTAGTTGTTAGCGGATTCTATTAGTTGTTAGCTAATAGCGGGTTTTATTAGGTGTTTTGCCGAGCGGTTTGTATTTGATTGTTTGACAAATGATAATTAGTTGATAGCTGTTTTAACTGAAATAGACATTAGTGTAATTTATTAATAATTTATTTTATGTAGTATGTTATTTTTTTTTGAAGTATCGAAAATTATTTTTATTACCTATATGTTTATTTATTTTTATGCTACTTGTTATTGAAAATATTATTCTATATCAAAGCCCAGTTTTATTTTAAAAATTAAAATGATTTAAATTTTCATATTAATATGATATTAATATATGAAATACTTCCAACAAAAATTTAAAATAATCTAAATAATATATTATACGTCCACAAATATGTGATGCACGCATAATTTGATTTGATGAATAGTAAGCAAACATGATTAATATATTGCCTGTGAAAATTAGTTTACCGTGAAAATTAGTTTAGTAATTTGATTTAAAAAAGGAAAATTTTGTGAGGATAAGGATAAAAAGGATACTTTGTAATATTGTTTTGATTAATTATTTGTAAACGCAGCTCTTTCTAGCGTTTTAGAAACGAGAGGTTTGACCAAAACAGCTAATTAGAAAAAGCTGTTCACCAAACACTAAGAAGAGCTGATTGACCAGTCAACTATCCACATTTAACTTAAAAAGCTAAACGCTCTTCAAAACTCTCGTCACCAAACGGGGCTAAACATTTTATTTTTGTTATGTTTCTATTAATAATAGCATTCATTGTTTTTTTATGGAAATATTTTTCTATTAATAATAATAAAAAAAATACATACAACATTCTTGCCCATTTCTCTAAACCAACATAAACCTGTTCTATCACTGAAATCGACTAATCTCTTGTCTCACATTTGATATAGAGATAAAACATAAATTTTCAAGCATATAGCTAGCCATCAAAAGAATAATGGGACCTATAATCCAATTATGAGTTGAGGCCTTCAACATTTTCGAATCTCTCGTTCTTCGCTGGATTTTGAAAGAAGTCATTGTGGCATATCAACGAATTGTCAAGCAAAACACAAGACAGCTCCAAGTTCTTCCTTAATTTTCAAAGATAAAATATTCAAATGAGATAGTTTTGTACTTGATCTTAGGCTGGAAAACAAATTCTTGCACCCTTATAGAATCCATGCAGAATTTCTCAAGCTTATCTGTTCCAAATAACCAATACAATCCGCATTCATTGTTTTTTTTGTGTGAAATATGTGATAGGGTAGAGCAGAGAAAGTTGGTCTACTTATTATGGAATAATATAAAATACAAAATGGTAAATATGTAAATACTCATAAATATACACCTTTTGATACACGGTATCTACGTCTAATTCTTCAATCCTAATATATTTAGAGCGAAATGTTGGATGAACTAATAAAATATGCATGATTTATTGATTTTGAAGAAAAATTCCAATAATGATGAACATGGTGGGTTATGATCCCATGATTGTTGGGTCCGCAAACAACCCTTTCTCCATAAACATTTCTTAATTAACAAGTGTAAGAAAATTGAGTTACAAACCTCGACACAATCTAAGGCCATACTTTTTTATTTTTACAGTTTTACTTAGACTTTGTTTAGTGGACTTGTGCTTATAAACAATTTAGGTTGAAAAGTATTTTCTTAAAAGTTGTTGTGACCAACTTCTGCGATACTAAAAATAGGTTATGCTTCTTAAATAAGCTGATTTTTAACAACTTACCAAACACAAAAAACTAATTTACTTTGAAATATAGTAGATAAAAAGTAGTGTCAAATACAGCCTTAAAGGTTAAGGAGAGATGAAGTAGGTAAATGAGATATGAAAGATTAGGTAGTAGTTTTTTTTTTTTTTTTTTTTTGAAAAAAGAGATTGGTTTGTAGTAGTATTAGAGTTGAATGATTAATTATACATCGCTTTCTTAGAAAAACAATTATGCATGCACATATACCTCATCAAACATTGACACATCGTTGATTTAATAAACTCTGAATTCCATTAATTGGTGTTGAAATCTTCCAACTAATTTATTATATATTATATATGTGGGTTGTAGTTGGGAGTCATGAAGTGTCAAGGAAGAAATCATCACTTCACGACTTATCATAATCCATGTCTTTGAATTAGTCTACTATTTAAATACGATTAACAATATCAGATCGCTAACAACAAGAAATATTAAATTTATAAAAAAATAAAGCCCAGATACAAACTATGAATCTATAAAAAAAAATACAAAGCACATAACAAATAAGAACAAACTTATTTGTTTTTCAGTTTAGTTCAGTTTGGATCAGTTCAATATTTGTATATTTTTTTATATTAATTCAGTTAAGTTCGATTTAATATAAAAATAATTTAAATAATACTAAAAATGTTATGTGATTTTACTTTTATTAAAAAACTAATTTTTCTAGGGAAAAAAATAACTAATTTGAATAATGATCTGTGATCTTCTTCCTGGAAAATGTTTGTTTCACCAAAAATTGCAGCAGCGAATACAATACTCCGTATTATAAATGAGGTACCAAGTCCCAACTCCCAAATCAGTACTACTTTTTTCCTTAATTAGGGGGTAAATCAATGTCATAGTTGCAAATTCCAGATTAATTAGAGTTGAAATATTTAAAATTATGATTAATTAGATTATCAAAGTTCTGAACATTTATGCACCGACAATCCTCGTGAAGTTTGACTATCTACACAACGCTACAAAATGAAAACACTAGACAAACAACGGCCCTGTCCAATAGTGCTTATTTCCAGCACCCTGCAACACCCTCTATCACCCTTCAGCACTTGTCACTATTCACAAACATGAATGATTTATTTTTTAAAAAAATAAAAAATAATTTTTTTTTAGAATTAGTTTCAATATGTTGTATACGAATTAATCATTCTTTAAATATATAGTTTCATAATTATGTACATCATAATTATAAAATTTTAATTTAATTTCAACGCCCTCCAGCACCCTCCAGCACCTTCCAACACCAGCTACCAATTCCAGCACCCTAATGGACAGGGCCAACTTACCCTTATTTTTGATAATTGTAATCAGTTTAAAATTATTCAGTATCACTTTTTACTTTTGAAATAATTAAATTTTAACAACAAATTTCAATAGCTACGGGACGTCATATATATAATATTCGCAAATAATTATTTTTATTTTACTACACAGTTAAAAATTAAAGACATATTTGTCCACTTCTCTAACATCATCTCACTTTGACCAAATTTTTTAGTCATTAATAATTCTAATTTTATGATAATGATTTATAAAATTCAATATTTAAAAAACACATAATGAAGAATGCAATGACGTTTCGCTTGATAATTTTATTACTTATGTACTAGTACTTTAATTTTATAAGTTAAATGTAAATTGAAAAATATGTAAAAAACAACCAATATTAGAAGTCGGAAGAGCACAGAATCCACAGATACACATTGAAAGTGGTGAGTATGTATTATACCGTTCCCTGTATTAATTCTATCCTAGGTCATCTTTTATGACCTAGTACATAAGCCGTAATTAAAATAACTTTCCTAACAAAGCCGTAATTGTTGACAAAACAAAGGTACAGTCACAACTCACAAACATTGCATCTCCAATGATGAGAGGGTCAAGAGTGAAAATAAGTGTCAAATGTTTAAATTTTATTGGGTGTCAATATGATGTAGGATTGAAGGTTTTCATTTTGAAGTTTGGTTCTCCAATGCAACCATCAAATTGTCACAAAATATTATTAATTTAAATATTGCATTTATGTTTCAAATTTAAAAATGGAAGGATACAATGATTAAAACTCTATATTTGTTAAGTTGTCAAATTGAAGGCTTCAAAGTGAGCATCAATATATAGATGGTGTAATTGACACCTTCAATCCACATCATATGCCACCTATGATTGACCTCTACATTGATGCCTGGGTTGGAGATGATTTTTGCAATTTCTCACTCTCAATCCTACATGTCAATTGATATTTTTGAAAGTGAAGGTAGCATTGGAGAAGCTCTGATGCGTGCTTTGGATTATCTCAGTCCCACGTCGAAAACGATGTGGCCAAATGTAATATTAATACTTAGGTGAGTTATTTCTCATAAAACTAATTGGCTAATATGAGAAGTAACTCACAAGCTAATGTAGTCTTATGAGTTAAGAAAGTAACCCCACCAATCTAATATATTGAATCTTTAGCACCATCATTTCCGGTATAGGAAAGAAATCACCCTCGCGCAAAATAAAGAGAAGCCTAGGCCTAAACAAGGCTTTGATATCATATTAGGAAAAAAGAAAGCATATAGGTGCAATGCGCAACATGTTTATTTTACTTTCACACTTGAGGCCAAAGAGCCATTGAAGGAGAAGAAAAGTGGTTTTGTGATTGACTATATACTATTACTATACGAAGAAGTACTATGAGCTGAGTTATTCGTCTAGCAATAGTTGAAACTATATTACCAATAAATTTTGACTAATATATCGAGATATTTTTAACCATACTATAATCAACATATTGCTAAATTGCCAATTTATTTGAATTTCTAACCTAATCAATTCTCCTACCTTGCCCTCTTTTGCTCACATTTCAGAATACGAAGCCCTAAATTCTCTTTGTTCTCTTCCTTTCCGTTATCGATCCAAATTTCCTTCTTTATGACTTTCACATCCCAGCCCCACTTCTACCCCCTAACATTACCATCATCTCTCTTGCTTACACTTTAGAATTTGAAGACTCTCAAACACATCATAGTCAGCGAGTCAGACGTCAGACAATGCTTCATTTGAACGGTTTTTCCAGCTATTCACCTAGGATAACTTCATCGTTCAACTCGATATCAATTCCTGATCCAAACGCATTATCCAATTCAGACTTTACTGCCCAAATTCTTGTCGTTTCAGCGAGATGGTAGCTTGCACAGTGCAAATCTCGTTGGTGGAGGTAGACCAAATTCTTGGTAGCCTAGTCTTGGTGTCCAATCACTATTCGTGTATGACTCGTATTGCTGAGATATGTTTGCCTCACTGAAAACATCGATGAAATAGACTCTGGGCAATTTCAAAATCTTCCAATTACTCGCATTTTTGGAAAGCTTCTTCCCCATCATCCAACAAAATACGTAGAGGTGAAACTGCTCTCAAATAGAGGGAGCACCTTTCCATAAGAAAAGATCTGTCCAAATTCATCATGTTATGTTCACCATACACACATATGCATAGGTATTCTGGTGTCATCATGGAAGATTAGGTGACAGAGATATCCTCACCATCACGAGTAAAAGATTGAGGACCGGAACAGCTGGTGATGATCCACTTGTGAAGCGCGTGTAAACTCTCTAGACTTTCTTCTTGAACGTTGCTCCATTGAAAGGAATAGAAGAGTGTAGTCGATCTAAGAGGATAAAACCTAAAATCTAAGTCCCATAACCAAATTTACAAATCTAAGAACACACAAGCGCAACGATTAAAAAAATGGAAAGAGCCGCAAGTTCAACGATAAAAAAATGGAAAGAGCTTACCTTGCGCGTTTCCATCAGATCCTATTGGCGGATCCACCGGATTGTTGACCCCCCATTCTCTTTTCCTCCATATTCAAGAGAAAGCAAAGAAATGCCGAAGAAGATGGGCGTTAACAACAATGCCGAGGAGGCTACAGCACGGCGGAGTGTGGTGGAATCCGAGCGCAAAGATCGCGCCACTCGGGAGAAGGAGAAGAAGTATAGGCAGGAAGAGCCAAGGGTGCCAAGTCCCGCGCAGCTAAGAATGAGGAGGAAGCTGAGAAGTGCGCCGATGCCAAGCGGCTTGCACATTTGGAGGAGAAGGCCAAAATGCCGGTGCCCAAGGTCACGAAGGTTGAGTTGCGGCGGAGGGAGGGTGTATGATTACGACAAAAGTTTAATATTGTTTGACCAAAATACTATTTGATGGCAAATTTAACTATCAACAACTTTATATATATATATATTTTTTACTAAATCTAAATTTTTGATATTTAGAAAATATATTTTAAAAAGCATTCAAAAATATATTATATAACAATTTTATTATTCATATATTGCTTCAAATTTTATAGTCATGATATGCAAGTCCACATTTTACCATAATGTCCCCTGATGGAACCCTATAATATCAAGCCCATTTTAACAATATTAGGGGTATTATGGTAAAAATACGGGCCTGCAAGAGAAAAATGGATTTGCATCTAGCAAGCCCCAAAAACTATAATGAATAATGTTAATAAAACAAAAGTTGAAGTAGTATGAAATGGTTAGCCTGTTCAAAATAATGAAATTGAAAATTTTAAATTGTAAAAATGACCTAAATGCACCCAAGGTGTAGTAAAATTTTGGCATTTGTGGATCACGTGAAAAATATAACGTGAAACCTAATAACGTTAGACATAAGTGTTAAATTGAGTATTTGTGAACTATTATGATAAAATTTTGTAAGGTGCAAAAACTAATTTGAAGAATATATTGTGAAACTTATAAAAAAATTATTTGAACGAAATTTGAACTAATTTAATTGTATCCCCTCGTTTTCTTGATATTATGAGAATTGATCTAATAAGTTTTGACTATGTGTTGCCCTTTGAACTTTTTTTTTAAAATTTAAAACCACCAAAGTGGAGGGAATTTTATTGGCTCCCCAAACCTATATAAAAAAACCAAAACATATCATGCCAAGTAGCAAGTTCATACAAAAGAATGAGCTGAGCTCATGAAGCATAGAGTGTTTCCAAAAGAATGAATGAATACATAAGATAAGTAGCAAAATAAGGAAACAGATTGGTGATCTAGCTCAGTGCCTGAGGGAGCAAGTTTGCGATCGACATGTCGAAGCGCAGTTTTGCCACCAGAGAATAACTAGTTCCCAATCCATCTTGATGTGATCGTGTCTTATGGCTGAAAAAGTCTGTTTGTCACTATCCGTGAAACAAGTCTGCCTTCTAAAGTTGCAGAAGATCTCTCCGAGGCAGCATTGGGTGAGGAAGTGTGAATTCTGGTAGTAGGAAGTTGCATTGCATCTCCCATTAGAGCTTTTATTAGTGGATCAGGGAGAGGGTTTTGCTCTAGCCTAGAGTGAGTGATAAGAGCTGCCTCATGAGCTGAGGTATTTTGCTCTCTTAGAATGTTATGGAAAGTGACAGGTGAATTTGCTGCTAGCTGTTGAATCTGCCACAGTTCTCTTTCCAGTCTCCATGGAGGTGATTGCTGGTGGTTGATCATCCTTATCACCTACAAAGAGTCAGATTCAACAGTAAGTGGTAGCATCGAATGGTCACCATTTCAGTCCAAAGAGACAAGCAAGTAACTCAGCAAACAAAGGATCATTAGTTACTGGAAGAACTGAAGATCCAATACTATTGTAGGTCGTGGGTATCTTTCAGAACATTAATAAAAATATGGGTACCTTCTTTGAGCAAATTTAAAACAATGGGTAATAATAATTTGTGAATTTCAAGTAAAAATGGGTTACCATTCTAGACTTTTCCTCCATCTCATAATACTTTCCTATGGAAAAGAAAAAACAAGTTAGTATATGAAAATATACTGATTAGGAAGGAATATCTCATCCAACAGATAAAAGATATGGTCTCTCAGGTTTTTTCCTCTAGACCTCTTTTTTCAGAGGGCCTGGAAGATCAATACTGGATTCAGAATGGCCTGGCAACATTCTTTTTACCTGTTAAAAGGAAGGCTGTCACCCTAGTCCACTGGGAGAGACCTCTAACTGGTTTTAAAATTAACACGGATGCATCTTTTAGAAGTCAAAACTCTGTAGGCATTGGTGTTATAGTTAGAGACTCTTCTGGTAATTTCGTTCAGGCGCATTGCAAGTCCTCCACTGCTGAATCACCACTTCAAGCTGAATTACAGGCTCTGTTTTTTGGTTTCCAGATAGGACTAAGTCTCAACACTCAATTCTGTTTAGAAACGGACTGCAAACTTGCAGTTTTAGGTATTTCAGAGCCTTTAAAAGTGGATTGGCATTGTTTTTCTATTGCATCCAAATTGAAAGAACTTGACTGTCAAGTTCTTTGGACATGTAGACAGTCCAATTGTGCAGCAGATGCTTTAGCTAGAATAGCAATTAATGATAATGTCTCTAAGCAGCTCTTATGGTCTCAATTGCCCCAGAAACTTAGAGGGATTATATTAATGGATATGAAGTATATTCCTGCACTTAGATTTTGTTAGAACCCTTTACTGGTTTTTGGCTTATCCTTGCAGGTACTGGTACAGGTACAACAAGATGGATATAAAGTTCTGGACACTCAAGCTTTGCTGGATATGGATATGATATAAGAAAGGCACCCAAGCTCCCATGGATGATCTGCATAGACCATTCCACTTCATCTGGTGCCATTTTCAATCGGGTTACATAAATGATTCATTGCTTACTGTTTTTTGTTGATATGGTAGAAATGGCTTTTGGATGCTTCATTTAGGGATGCAGATACACCAGGGGTAGGTGTATCAGGGAAATGAACCATTCATTAGAGTTTCTACTAATATCACTTCAAGAATTATAAGGAATACCTTGTTTTATTCTATAGATTCCTATGTTTCAGTTCTAGTTTAAATAGTTCCTTGCTATGTATTCATAACACTCTTGTATTACTTTGTTTCAATGAGGTCTGAGGAGCCAAATATATTCCTCCCACCATTGGTGGTTTAATTTAAAAAAAAAAAAAAAACATCTCATAATACTATTATTTACTCACTATTGTCAAATCTGGTTGCATTGGACCCAACCTGAATTATACAGCCCGTCCCGAAAAATTGCTCCAATAAACAACCCGCGCGATTCATGTGTAGATGTGGACTTAGGGCATCCACAATGGTAAACTACTACACATGCTAGTTTGTGATGTTTTCAAATTAATTAGGTGGCAAGATGTTAGTTCAAATAGCATACTCTCGGTGATTCCAATCATTTGAACGATCTACATGCATGTTTGTTTAATATGTAAAAGATTAGTCTTGAAAGTGAGAATATCATAAATAAAAGTGAGAAGATCAATAATAATACATTGAATGATCATGTGTAATATGTAAGAGATCGAAGTTAAAAGTAAGAAAATCAACATTTGTCACTAGTATCAATTGAAACCGGTCTCACACCAAAACTTCCCCATCCCTAAAATGGCTAGGTAGATCAAGATGAGTACAGCAAACGTACAACACTTGGTTAATTATGAAATGTAACAAACTTCTACGTCTTTTTGGCTCCTTTCACGTTTATAAGGCCATAGAAATAATGTTCGTTTTCGATCTCCCTAGGCCTAAGCATGTTCAAAAATGGCATTTCAAGCATGCATATTAATGCGTGATTTAATGCTCTATATATAGTACAGTAATAATGCATAAACGTTTAACGGGCCGCATGCGAAAGAAACGTTATTTGCTTCCCGTTGCCCGTTGGATATAAATGGGCATGGTTTGATGCAAAATTGCAAATGAAGTCATTTTCCTTTTACATAAGCTCCTCATTGTATTGACATTTTTCCGTTCAATTCAGTTCAGTTCTGATAAAGTATAATCACATTTGTTATAATATTATATTTTAGTATATTTTAGTTTAAGTTGGTTTAAATAAGTTCATACATATAATATTTATACACAAGATCTATTTCCACAACCCAATATCCTAAATTCACAACCCATTTAGTGATAAATTTACTTAATCACCTCTCATTAAATTTAGGATTCAATTAACATTTATTATATCATTTAAATCCCTTAAGTTTTGAATAATAAATTTTGGATTCAAGTTTTTGTTAAATTTAATTGTAGGCCCAAGAAATCCTCAAAATCTTCAACATTCATTCAATACCTTCAAATTTAGGCCCTATATGCTATAACTTATTTTTTGGTGTACTATATTGAACTGAATTGGACTGAACTGAACTGTAAATTAATGTATTGATAAATGGAAACAGCATGACTGAATTAATATGAATTTCATCAAATTACACTTTCAATGAACTAAACTAAACTGAATTGAACTGAACTGAACTAATCTACAGATAAGCTCTGGCAAACATGATGTAAATTTACTTATTAATCTGAATAGCTACGTCAAATTTGTAGAAAAAATTGATAAGAATATTTTATACTATATATAAAGAGTGGGGTACATTTCATGAATAAGAGTTTGATTAGGACTAATTTTCATAATAGTAGCTAACTAAAATTAAATTTTAATAAGGGATATTTTAGTAAAATTTACCTTAAAGGTTGTGGATTTTGGATATTGGGTTGTGGAAATAACATCCCCTATTTGTATGAGGGAAAACAATTATAGGTCAAGAATGTGGTACAATTATAAATTGTAATGTTTTTGTATAAAAGGAAAATGCAATTAATTGAGCCGTGCCCCAAATGAAACAGCCATCATCATGCATGCACGTTCAGGGTGCAATTATTGGTTGCAATAACACTGTGAATGAGGTTGGCAAATGGCAAAGATCGGATTGTAACAACTCATGGATCAATAAAAGCACGAATTATTGGTCTTAATTAAGATCAACTTTTCATATTTTCCTATAATCTAATCCTATATTAATCATTTTTCTCGCTAGTTTTGGGACGAAAGTCAACATTAGTGAAATGATGGATTCTAGTTGGAGACAATAACACATGAAAAACCAGTGTATTCCCTTTGTAAATTTGAAAGGTTTGGCTTGTTTGAAAAGTTTAGACATAAATAAATAAATATACTAATGATCAACACATTTTGAATAGCAATTAAGTATTTTTAAATGCGCATGATTATATACAAAGTCTTGGGTGACACCGTCCTACCATAAGCTTATGGTAGGAAGAATGATAGTTCATGTGTTTAATAGATTTGTTCATGTGTTTCACAGTTTTGTTTGTTATAAGTTGGGTTCATGTGTTTGACAGATTTGTTCTTGTGTTTCACAATTTTGTTTGCTATAATCTGTAACAATATGTAAATGAATTAACAAAGCTGTGAAACACATGAACAAATCCATGAAACACATGAACAAATCCATTAAACACATGAACTATCATTCGTCCTCCCATAAGCTTATGGTACCCAAGACCGTCTCTTATATATGAATGCATATGTTGAATAGTAGAGTAGTAGATGAAGAAGTTGAAAATTTTAAAGGGATATAGAAGTTTTGTAGCCGTGAATTATAAAATGCTTAATCTCAGCATAACGATACATTTTCAATGAAACATTCGATTACGGTAGATAAACTTATTCCTATTTTTTTTTAGGTGATATGCAACTTTTATTTTACTAGCCTCGACTTGATCAAAGTTGTGCCATATTACAACACGTGTCACATATTTAGTAAAATATGGATTTCTCAATACTAAAAGTTTAGTAAGACATAGAGGTGAATTTTTTCATAACGAAAATAACTAGGTGAATTTTTTCATAACGAACATAAGGGTTTGCATGATTGAGCGATTTCGCTTCTTAGTAGTATTTGATTTTAGTTTCAGGCAACTAATTTTACTTTCCGACAGAGGAAATGGCCGGGATGAATCAAAATATTGTTAAAACGACCGACCATTTGAGCTTGATTTTTGGGCACTAATTTAAAAATTAAAATATTAACTTTTAAAGATTTAATTGATTCTAGGGTCCTAAATGTCCAATAAAACAAAATCATGCCCCCAAAAAAGTGTACAACTTTGTACATCATAAATGTTTAGTATGTAATTATGGAAATTTCTACCACATAGTATGTTATTAGGTAACCTTTTATCTTTATTTTAAAATTTGAATTTATCTTCACCCTTCAAAGTAAATTCAATGGTTAGAAATGAATTGACTAAAGGTCCAATCGACTGAATGGTAATCTAACTCATTATTATAGTTTTCGAGGATATTTCTGATTTTTTAAGGGTATTTTCATAAATTTTCCATTTTACTATATTAAATATATTTTTAAAAGATATGTAACACCATCATGACGTCATTATCCTCTCTATCAGCGACTTTGATACCTCAATTGCATCGGTTGGGATTGAGATTGCTTCAAAGCAAAGTAACATCGGTCGCCTCGATTATGTTAATCAAGATCGTTAGACCGACCACGTACTAGATGATTTCAAGGATCAAATGCAACGGAAAGCATAGTCACCGCGTGGTGGCAGCGCATTGACTCATGAAATTCGAGTATTTCCGCGAAGTAATGCTAATTAGTCAGAGTGAGATGGTGATGTCAGAGACATCCGCGTGCAGTGACAGAGGTAGGATGGTTCCTGGGGGAACCTAGGGACACCCATCATATATATTTTTGAGTAGTATGCATTCAAATATTAACAAATTACAGGGAGTGGTAGATTTTTAGATTTGTAGGCACCCCAAATAATTTTTTCTGCATTTGCCAATGTCCGCGTGATATGAATTTGGTAACGGTTTTGGTCAAGATGACAACATTGATGGACAAGTCGACAGAGGTGACGCTCTCTGACCTGTGATCGGCTCGAGATGATTCAGCTTCTAGCTTTTTTTTAGAAAGTATATAATTTACAATGACACATGCATAACCTCGTACCATATTTTTATTTATTTTACTTAAAATTTATGAATTTACTATATTGCCCCTATAGAAAGTCTACAATTGTAGCGGAAATAACCATGAAGTCACGATAACACACTAGAAATGACTTCGGGACTACGATAACACGCCAACAATTTATAAATTCACAAGTGGTGTACATTTTTTATAGTAGTAATTTTGTTTTCTATGATATTTATAGGTCACAAGAGTAAAATAGGTTGGTGTTGATCACAAACTCCGAGGTTACATAGTACTTTTATCCACGATTCAGAATTATGTTACCCCTCCGTATCATTTGCATTTACACACAAAAAAATTCAATGTATTCTAGACACATGTTTAGCTTATAATTAAATTACATATTTTGATGAATTAAATGATATTAGTAAAATTTAGCACGTCTAACTAAAAGAAAATTCCAGTACAAAACCATAGGTTCGAATGGAGTAGTACTTTTCAAAATTTGTGATGCATAGTAAAACTTTCTTAAAAATCGAGGTTTATAATATATATCTACAACCATTATTATTTTTTTTTTTGATGAAAAACATATATTAGATTAAGTAAAAGCAACAGTCAGGGCGGTGGCCCTATTATGTTCATTACAAACCACATTTCTATCTACTTTCTGGACAAAACATAAATGAAACTTCTTCAGTATACTTCTCAGTTCAACGACCAGTGACTGAATCTGCCAAGGAGGATTAAGCTCCCTATTTGTAAGTAGATCCCTCAGCACCTGACAATCTGTCATGATCCAAACCACATTTGAATGTTCACCTGGTACATGTAAGAGAGATTTCCAGCATGCTACCATTTCTGCATGAAGAGGTGAATATGCTCTAAACTGCTCTTCTCCCTGCACCACTACATGCTCATTTCCTAAAGCCAAAGAGATTGTCCAAGCTGCTGCTGCCAGCTGTGATGCTGCCTTGAAGGAACCATCAAAAGTAATCACCCAGTGTGGCAGAATCTATAACCACCCTGGAGCCTCCTGTCTCTGCTGGATATGTGGTGTTTGTATTACCACATCCTCTATATCCTGAGCCACTGATCTGGCTTCCATAACCTGTATTATCTGCACAGCTGCTTCTAATACTAGCTCTGGTGACTTACATGCGTCTTGAAACACCTTTAAGTTCCTATCCTTCCATATCTCCCACAGGAGACATATACTTAGCTTGATATCCTGCATTTGTGGCCCTGAGTCAAACCAATTCCAAAACCAAGTTTTCATTGTCAGTCCACCATTCATTTGAACTTGTGGAGCTAGCATGGGGATATTCCAAACTCGCTTCGCCACCTCACACTCAAGAAAAAGATGTGTAACATCCTCCTGGTGTTGATTACAGCGAGAACACATGGGCGAATCCACTGATTTGCGAAACCAGAGATTCTGTGCAGTAGGTAAGGCATTCTGCGATCATTCTCCTTTCAGCCTTTTTCCTTTTCCCCTTCTCTCTAGAAAAAACTTCACTTTTCCTGTACGGGGAGGCTCCGGCCGGCGGCCCTCGCCGAGCCGGTGACCTCCCCCTTTATTTTCTGATGTAGTTAGTTTTTAGGCTTCCTTCCAACCATTTTCCTTTTCGGCAAGTTACAGATTGGGGATCCCCAGATCCCTTCGCTGCGCACATCGCCAGAGCCATCCCGGTCCCGATCTCGAGACTGGCTAGCCGATCTAGTCACGGACGGGTCACCCTTGGTTCATGACTGCAGATCCGGTGCACCGGCGACGATCCGAAGCTTAACCAACAGATCTGGCGCAATGAGACGCCGAGCTCCGGCGACGACGCCCATCCGGCGATAGGCGCGACAGGTGAAGCGGGTGCTGGGTTCCGATGCAGTCGGGTCGGACTGGTTTTGTTTGGTTCGGACCGGTCCGGTTCGGGCATGGTTCTGGTCTCTTACTCTGGCCCAATTAGAAGAGGTTGTGGTTCTTATTTTTATTTTATTTTTAGTTTATTAATGAGGTCTTGAATATTTGAACTAATTATTATCTGTCAAACTTAGTTTTTGCCGACGGGTACGTTTATTGTTCGGTTTAAACTTTGGTTGACTTCAACTCTTGTTTATATGTGATCGGTGAGGAGAAATCCGAGTCAAAGTAGTAATATATACTTTTGGCGACTCCGTTATCAGTATAGACTAGATTTGTAGACCGTGGGAGTTAACTTTTGCAGCTTTTCTCGTGTCAGATAATAGTTTTGTTCAAATTTCTATACTATGTGGTATTTGCTAGCTAGTTAGACCCGGATTGGTTGGAATCTGCCCGTAGTATTTACCTTATTGTAGGGGATATGATTTGGAACTGGTCTTTTTTGCGGGACTATCCTGACAGACTTGGGGAGTATCCTTGCCCATTTGTTTGTTATATCCCTCTTAACCCTTAATTGGCGAGAGGGTAAACCTCATGGGTTTCTAGACTATGTAACATTTGTGCCTAGACTAGTAGACTTCGATTAAATAGTTTAGAATGCGAGTTAAGGTACTACGCTTGTCAGGTAGTTCGATACTTTCGAGTATTTGACCGTAGATTTTTACGATGTATCCTCTTTTTGTTGTAAGCCTTCGGGCACCACCTTGCTTCCAGGCGAAAGCCTAGGTAATAGCCTTCGGGCCACATCAGCCTTCGGGCACCACCTTGCTTCCAGGTGAAAGCCTAGGATATACCTTCGGGTCACACCACATTTAGATACAGGGAAGATTAATTTTGCTTTACGTTTCAGAAATTTTCCTGTTATCTACCAAATTACCTCCACTTGTGGAGAACAGCCTTCGGGCAACTTGTAGCCACTAAGGCTCTTATTTGGTCTTATGTGTATCATGTTCTGTTTTCATTTCGGTTGAGGAGCCATGAATAATCCTCCCATCTATGATGGTTTTAGCGTAAAAAAAAAAGGTAAGGCATTCTGCAATGCTCTCCATACACACACTACGATTTTTAGCGGCAGATTTAAACCCCAGAACTTACTCCATTTAACAGTATTAGCTCCTGACATCTGATGTTGTTGCACCCTATAGCCTTCTTTTACAGTATACTCTCCCGAAGTCGAAACTACCCAAATTAACCTGTCCTTCTGAATGCTAGACAGGTGTATCTTTGCTATCTCAGCAATAACTGTTGGTGTAAACCACACTCTCAGTAATGGTAATCTTCACTGCTTCTGTTCTGTAAGAAAGTGAGACACCTTTAGATCTGTATGTTGTGCCATATCATGATGTTGGCTCAGCGGATTCACCATTCCTGGTATCCACTACTCAGTGATATGGATACTGTCCCCTTGCCCCAGTTGCCATCTAACCTGAGGTCTTATGAGCTCCTTTCCCCATAAAATGGACTTCCAACTCCATGTATCTTGATTTCTCTGTTTGCACTTAACAAAAGAGGTTTTGGTACAATATTTCTGCAAAAATATTCTTGAAAATAAACACTCTTGCTCCCTGATTATTTTCCAAGCATGTTTTGCCAACAATGCTCTATTCATGTCCTTGGCTTTCCTCATTCCTAAACCTCCTTTACTCTTGGGCAGACACATCTGGCTCCATGACATCCAGTGAATACCTCTACCCTCTAACTCCCCCTTCCAGATAAACTTAGCTGTCATCTCATCTATCTTCCTTAAAATTGAGTCGGGAATCTTGAATATTCCCATAGGATAGATTGATAATGACGCTAAAGTATGCTTAGCCAATGTTATTCTCCCTGCCACATTCAAAAGCTTTGTTTTCCAACTATCATACTTTCTTCTTACCCTTGCTATCATATCTCCAAACACTCTCACTTTGCCTTCTGTAAGATTCAGTTGAATTCCAAGGTACTTTGTACCAATTCCAGTGTTGTGAATATTCAAAGTATAACGCAATAAACTCTCATCCTCAACTGAGACATTTGGGCTAACCTGAAGTGAGGACTTGCTGAAATTAATACGTTGTCCCGAGAATCTTGCAAAATGATCCAATATCTTTGCAAGATGAAAATATCTGTCATACTGACACTTAAGGAATATGATGCAGTCACCTGCATACATCAGGTGTGTGATCTGTGATACTCCTTGGGCACAACTATAACCCAACTCTAGTTTTCTCTGTACCTGAGTCTTTGAGTTAAGCATACCCGACAGAAATTGTTGACAGATTATAAAAAGATATGGCGACAGGGGGCAGCCCTGCCTCAAGCCTCTTACAGGTTTGAACTCAGCTAACTGAACCCCATTCACATTGAGTGAATATGATACTGATGTAACACATTTCATGACCAAAGCTCTCCAACCTTCTGGAAATCCAAAATATGTTAATGCTTCCTCCAAAAAACCCAAGACACTCTATCATATGCCTTGCTCATATCCAATTTAACAGCCACCAAACCAACCTTTCATGTCTTCTTTTTCCTCAGAGTTTCCATCATCTCATGTGCCAGAAGTACATTCTCCCCAATATGTCTATTCTTCACAAAACCAGTCTGATTACCTGAAATCAGTGTCTCCATAATAGGACTTAATCTTCTGGCCAGAACCTTGGCTATCAGCTTGTATTTCACATTGCATAAAGAAATTGGCCTAAAATCCTCCACTTTGATAGCTCCATTTTTTTTTGGAATAAGAACAATGTTTGTCTCATTCCACTCAGGTGGGATTTCCTGGCCTTGCAATATGTCCAAGATGACCCTTTCCAACTGAGCCCCTACTAAATTCCAATGTGTCTTATAAAACCCTGCTGGAAGTCCATCTGGCCCAGGTGCTTTCCAAGGCTTCATTTGAGCTAAAGCATCCTTCACTTCCTTCTGTTGGAATGAACTCTCCAACTGTTGGAGTTGTGCCTCAGTCAATCTTTGCTCAGTCTGATCCAAACAGAATCCTATCTCCACTGGATCCACCATCTGTGGTGGGTAAAATTCAGGGGAACAGAAAAGGGCATGATATTGCAATTGGAATTGCAATTGTATATCAGCTTCTGTTGTATATATCACTCCCTGTCCATCCTGTATGTTATTGATTTGATTTTTCCCCTTATTTACAGTAGCCCACCTGTGGTAAAAAGCTGTGTTTCTATCCCCCATTTTACCCCATTTGCTAGTTGACCTTTGCTGCCAATAATCACACTGTCTTTCCAGCAACTCAGCAATTTCAGTCTTTAGCTGCCTCTCCATCTGCTGTAAGTGTAGCCTATTTGCATCCTTCTGTATTTCCTCCAACCTTTTTGTTTTCTCAACTATGACCTTGTCTAGGCAACCAAAAGTTCTCCTACTCCAATTTGACAAGTGCTCAAGACTATACTTCAGCAATTTGGAAAATTCTTTTGCCGAATTTTCATTCTCACCAGCTTGAGGGAAAAATTGACATACCCTCCTAATAATCTGATCTGGGGGCTGAAGATTTGCCCAAAATGCCTCATACCTGCAAACATGTTTCCTGTGTACTTCCTTAGCAAATAATTCCAGAACAACTGGGCTATGATCAGATGCAAATATTGCAAGTGTCATGGTGTGTGCTAAGGGAAAAAGATGCATAGCTGAGTCACTTATAAAAGCTCTGTCCAGTCTTTCAAAAATGCAATGTTGATCATCTCTATTGTTGGACCACGTGTACCATTGACCTGTATTTCTAACTTCCTGAACCTTCATCTGGTGTGATCATCTCTACAACCATTATCAATTCATTAGCTTATCTACAATGAGGCTACTACAAATCGTACTCTACGCCTTATTAATCTACACTATATTATTACAATAATGCTGGGATAATCTTTCCAAAAAAAGTTTTATTTCTAATTGGAGTACAAATGACAGAAAAACAAAATTTTTTAAAAATCGCATGCTTGTCCATTTTGTAATTAACAATGTGAACACCTAAGAGTGCAGGGTGATTCAATTCTTCCGGATGTCCCTCTATGGAACCCGAATAGAGATGGTAAGTACACGATGAAGAAAAGCTATCATCTGGCAATGGCAGAGCAAGGCTGCATAGACCTCATGAGGAAAAAGTTGTGGGACAAAATATGGAACATCAAAGTTCCATATAAGCTTACTATATTTCTCTGGAGAATGATGACCAAGGCTCTACCAACAGCGGTTAACAGGAGGAAAAGGAAGTTGGACGACCAAGTCAGGTGCTCCAGATGCAGTTTGTACGATGAGGATGAATTACACATTTTCTTCAACTGCATGAAATCCCAAACCATATGGTCTCAATCCCCGCTAAGATCCAAAATTGGCAACCGACTGATTGTTAGCTTTGAAGGGTGGATGAAAAACTGGCTCGAAAATACAAGGGACAAGGAAGAAATCAAGTTAGCTGTCTTTATGCTTTGAGAAATCTGGAACCAAAAAACAAGAAAGCAATGGAGAACCTGGAGGTGAGCACAAGGGTATGTGTTCAGCTTGCGGTGGATAAAGCTACTCTCTACATGAGACAGGAAAAGTTAGGAGAGACTATCCGATGTCCAGAAGAGCAGGAAAACCAGTCATTTACCCTAGACTTGAGGGAAGAATCTCAGAGAAGAAACGAGCAGGATATCACTTTGATCAAGGTGGATGGTTCCTTCCACAAAAGAAGACTACTAGGAACTGCTGCATGGACAATAAGCAGTAAACATGGTAACCAAAAAGGTTCAGACTTTTTCGTCTGCACCACTCCTCTTCAAGCAGAGGCAGAGGCATGCTGGAGAGCAACAAAAGAGGCGACCAGAGGTAATCCACTGTGTTTATGTCTGCTTACAGATTCGACGGAGTTAGTGGCGGCACTCAAGACCTCGGAGTCAGCGCCATGAGAGATTAAGAGCATTTCGGAGAGCATTCTGGCACTACTGAAGAGTTCTTTCTCCTTCTTTAGTATTAATAAAGTTTGTAGAAATATGGTATGTAACGAACATGTCGTTAGGCTTAGCCCGTACGCGTAATTTATAATGGAAGTCGGTTTAAAAATAAAAATAAAAACAATGTGAACACAAAGGTGCGGATACGTGTCAAACATTTAAGCAGCCCTCGCGTGAGCGTCACAGCAGCGGATCAAAACCTGCTGGTGAATCATGCTGACCTGGCAGCCTCCCTGCAGTCACCATCTGGAACGTCATAATTACGGTAATATCCCCGGTCACCATTGAATATCCCTCTCATCGACACTGACGGCGTTATCTATCTCCGTCATCTGCTTAGTTGGACGCCACTGCGAGCTCTCTTGGGCCTCCTCCGCGGCCCAGCTGGCATGCCCCAATCTAGGGCACATGGCCAGCTACCCATGCATGTCTCTAGAGACTTTCCCTTTGGAATTTACGGAAATCGCCCTCATTGGATCCCCGTATTTACTGCGAGGCTCGTGCCTTGAAGTTGACATTTCTCATCAAGTCAAATTTCTAGAGTTTAAGTGAAGAGTAAACAATTGGGTGGATTCCCTCGTTTTCATGCAATTCTAGTAATCAAAGATTAAATTCAAGGGTATTCATGGAAATTCCTTGCCCATATGGAATTATTGGACATCCAGAAGGACCTGTGGTTATTCTACTAATATTTAACCGCTAGACTAATTAATCATATTATTAGTTTATTCATAAAACATGATTACTACGTAAAAAAATTATAATTTGTTTATTAGATTTTTAATATATGATAACATATTATTCATTGGGACATGTTGTTATTATATATATGTGGCGTATTTTCAAAATTTTAATCGTATCTAATTAAGGAATAATTTCTATTAAGAGAATAAAAAAAGGTAAATTATGTCGGTAAATGAGAAATCTGAGTAAATGTAGTTTAATTACATATTTACGATGTTTCCGTACTATCCCGCTATTGTGTGGCATTGAGAAATTCGAGTCAAAAAGTAATTTAAATACTTACTTCTGCCAGGTTCATACATTACATTTATAAATCGGGCGGGCTAATTAATCGTTTCTTATATGTGAAAATGACATGAAAATTTTCTTACTATTTTCGAGAGGAAATGCAAATTAAATAACGTCTAATGAGATTGATTGTGATCACTGGTCATCCGTTTTTGTCGTGTTAGACAAAATTTTATAATGTTTTGATGTCGTAAAAGCGACATGGTAAATGTCTTACTGCCTCCGAAGTAAATGCAACTAGCATTACCCGGGAAGCATGGGCGGAACTGGGGGAGCGCGGCCGCTCCACCGGAATCCGACAAGCGAGGTATGTTACTGTAGAAATTAGGCTTTAGACTTTGAAAATTAGGTTTTCGCAAGCCGATCTCGCTCTCCCAAGTATCTGGCTCTGTTTCCGCCACTGTTGGGCGGGAAGTGATAACAAAATTAGAGCGTTAGACAAATAATTGCTAAATTGTAACCAGTTAGTTCGTCTCAATTTAGTTGTTATTACCTTTAATTTCACCATCTATTATAATCCATTATTTATTTTAAGCTGGAACATTGTTCTACTTATGTTTACGATACAAGGAAATGTATTGTAATATCATATTTATAAAATTTTATGCAATCGTACAAATTATTGACTAGGTATTGACCTAATGTATATTTTTTGATTATTTCACTTGTTTGTAAAAGGAACCAGGAATGATCATCTCTTTATCCATAAAAAATATCAATTATTAGATTATGATTTTGTTAGGATAGGAATGATATAAAATTAAAGCAAAGATTAGAAATATCATAGTGCCTAAATAATAAATATAAAAATATTACATTTTTAACGCTTTTAAATTTTTTCCTATAATTAGATATATTTTAATTATCAAATATTAAAAGTTTAATTTAAAAGTTAGTCCAATTCACTTCGTTGACTATACTCTTCAACGACTACTGCATTCCCAGAGTTCCCATGTATAAAATATAGTGTTCACATAAATGTTTTCCTGACTACGGAGCCATAAAAGTCATGTTTTTTGTGTTTTACTGTGAAATATTCAAAACACCATAACTAAAAATAATAATTAAATTTCAAAAAAGAAAACTAATTAAAGGTTACAATTTCATAATAAGCGAAGGCGGATATTTTAGTACTAGTTTTTTTTTTCTTTTTTAAATTTTATAACGAGGAAGTGTGTTTTTTTCCTTTGTAAATAATGTATTTCTGAATCTTTTAACAAGCTCATGTTTATCATTGGCAGTAATTGGTTTAATGTTTGTTTACATTATTTGTTTGATTTTAAAAATATAAATTTCAATCATTCTGTTTTCATATCAATTGATAAAGTGAGAAGGAAGATGTGAAAAATCAACTAAGAACCCAATTTTAAGCACCCCAATTAGCTAATTATCATTCTGTTTTGTCGACTTTCTAAATTAGTGAACCAACTTAATTTTATGTGGTCTCACATAATACTTTCTAAATTATAATAAATTAACTTTAATTTTATTCACTTTAATTTTGTGTAAAAATACATTTCAATAATATATTTATGAAAAAATTACCTCTTGCATTCAAAATAACCTTCCGATAACTTTTAGGCGGGCGGATCATACGAGGGAGTTGGTAAATGAAGAGGTGTAATATTTTATTTCAAAATCTTAATTCCACGTCAACAATACTCGATCCACGTCAATCCATTTAAAGCCGAAAACACTCCCCAATTCTCAACATATTTGACTTTCTATCTTTGACTATTTTAATTGGAGTAATTTGAGTGAAAGTAGTAATAAATTACCATAATATTTTGTTCCTTTGGTCAAAACTCCAATTAATTACACACCTTTCAACCACTTTTCAGCAAGCATATTCTTTTAAGTCAAAATGGAATGAAAAATAATAATTAATGGAAATATGATATCATTTCACAATCTATGAAATTTTCAAATAAGGGAGAAAAAAAGATTGGGCACGTAATTACAGATGGAAACTTGAAGAATATGCTTTGCAAAAATATCCAAAACAATTATAAAAAACGAAAATAGTTGTGTAGGATGATTAGATCCCATCAACTCTAACATGGAAATTAGATTATTCTCCAAACAACTACCAAAGATTTTAACCTTAAATACGTCATTAAATATTTTCATCCTTGCCAGCAAATCAGAGTTGCCACATTCTTCTTTCTTCTAGATTTAATTCTTTTCGAGGAAGAAGGAGAAGTAAATGAGTTTGTTAAAAAATGAAACAATTCTGGGAAAACAACGAAGAAAAGTCATAATGCATTGAATTTGGTATGAACTCTCGTCTCACAAGTGACAAATTACATGCGTGCGATTTTAACGATGAGTGAAACAGCCAACAACAGAGTGACTAGATTATTCAAGATTATTCAGTTTTAAAAGAGATTAAATTTATTTTTGATCCCAACATTTATCAAATTTTTAATAATTTTTTAGGCGGGCGGATCATACGAGAGTTGGTAAAAAAAAAGTTATCATTGAGTACTTAAATATTTTTTCTTAGGTCTTAACACTTTAAAATATTTATTTTAGCATTTTATTAAGTTTGACCATTTAGGCCCTGTTTGTTAGACCTTATTTCATAAACTGAACTGAACTGAATTGAAGTAAAAATTAATGTATTGAAAAATGGAATCAGCATGACTGAATTAACCTGAATTTCATCAAATTACATTTTCACTGAACTGAACTGAACTGATCTACATATAAGCTCTGACAAACAGGGCATTAAACTTTATTGACTTTAAATAGTCTTATCATTTCAGGGATATTTTAGTAATTTTACATTATTTTACAGGTTTGAAATTAATAGTTTCAAGGAACAATACGATATCATTAAAATTAATTTCAATAATTTTATCAATCTCAATTCTCTTGTAGAATAGATTGGACTACAAGTATGTTATGGATTCCGTTACTATTATGGATGAGAAATGTTTGGAAAAACTTTATTTACTTTACTTTATGTGCCAATGTTGCTCGGATGAGGAACAAAGTTACAAGAATGGGATTTAGACCTGACACTAACCAATAAAATTACCCACTCGAGTTTCAGTTGAAACCGTCTGCGATTCGTTAATTTCCTATGAACAAATATTCTACGAGAAGAAGACTAATATTTTAGTATCACATCAAGTTCCGATACATATTAAATAAATTACAACCGTTTTTCGGAAAGAAGTTAGTGCGACATCTTCCATTTTCGATGTACAAATGATACAAGCACACTTGTAATGATATTTCTGAACTCCAACCCCGGCATGTAAGGGATGCGAATCTCTAAATCAGACAGACAATTAGCATAACGTATAATCAGCACTGAGTTAAAGTGGGAGAAACACAGAAAATCATAAAACGTCTTTAACTGATTCAGATGTTAAATATTAATTAGTATATCCTGTCTGCTACAGACACATTCACAGAAAATAATACCGTGTATTTACAACACGTTAATTAATTAGTATTAACGTTCATTTCCATACCCTTCACACGCCAACATTATTCAAGTTTTATAACATTAACACAAATTAATACTCCATTTGAATTCGATTATTTATCACTTGAATTCCATATATGATATGATTTTATTAACAATTTAATATGAAAAAAATTGTTATTTTATTTTGCAATTTAGTCATACTCATGTAATTCTAATTTTTTATATAATTGTGAAAAAAGGGAAAAAAAGGTATTGGATATGAAGAGTTTCCCTTAATTATACTAATTGTTTTTTTTTTTTTTGAAAAGAGGGTAGTGAATAAAAAAAAAAGAGTGAAATCAGTGGAGTAAATATGGGAGAGATGGATACGGGTGGAGGGATAGAGATTGCAGTACCAATATAAACCACACTGGTAGAAGAAGGTAACTACAGTCTCTCATCTTTCTCTCTCTAAAACCCATCTCGTGAGCTCTTCTTCTCTTTAGAGAGAGAAAAATTCCATCGCCATTTTCTTCCTTTCCTGAAACTCCATTGAATAAAAAAAAAAACCCAAAAAAAATAAAGATGGAGAGCTTTTAGTTCTCTCTCTCACATTCACATTCACATTCACATTCATTCTTTGCTTCCTCCTTTTAATTCACGAGATCCCCATCGCCATCCGCTGCTTTATGTTTTCTTCCTCCTCTGACATTGTTATCGAGAAGAACAGCGTCGGCGCATTGCGCGGGGAGAAGGAGAATGGCGCATTCCGGTAAACCCGTGTCGGAATTAGGGCTGGTGGATTCGCTCAATGATCGGCTGCGCCACTCGTCGTTGAGCTGTACGGACGACGCCGACAAGAAAGACACCAACTTTAACAAGCCCGATTTCCGAGAGCTCGATCTGGGCTCCCCTGTTTCTCCCCTCCGCCCTCGCAGCAGCGGCCTCACTCCGACCACCACTACTACCACCACCACCAGCAGTAGCTCCAGTTCCTCCGGATCGGTGTCGGGCCGAAATGCGCAGGGGCCCGTCCCCAAGAAGTCGGATTCCAATCACTCCGGCGAGATGTCGGCCGAGAGCTCCCCCACCGGAGGGAGAGCGTTCAAGCATGGCCATTCCCGGTCGCATTCCGGTGGGGCCTACCCCTCTTCAATCTACTCCGGCGGTGGCAGTGTCAACTCTCCTCCGGCGCCGGCTAATGTGCTCCCCAGTGGCAATATCTGCCCCTCCGGCCGTGTTGTGAAGACCGGCATGGCTAGCCGGAGTTCAAAGTCCGATGTTCTGGGCTTTGGGATGGGTCACTACGGCCATGGCAGCATAATGCGGGGCGGCGCTGCTGCAGCAGCAAAACCCGGAAATGATACCGTTCCGGCAACGACTTCAAGAGGAATCGGCGGCGGTGGCGGCCTGATGGTGGGGGATTCAGGGAGGAGGAGTGCCGGATCAGCTAGTGATCCCGAGGAGTTCAAAAGATTAGGAAATGATAATTATAAACGGGGTAATTTTGTTGATGCTTTAAAGCTGTATGATAAGGCAATTTCACTTTCACCGGGCAATGCAGCATACCATTGCAACAGGGCTGCTGCATTGATTGGTTTGAAGCAGTTCGCAGACGCTGTTAGGGAATGTGAGGAAGCCATCAGGTTGGATCCGAGATATGTGAGGGCACACCACCGTTTAGGAAGTTTGCTGCTTAGGTGAGTTTTTACAGGAAAGCTCAAATCTTGATTCAATTTCAATATCCAATAGTCAAAGTTGGATACTTGAGTGATTTTTGGTGATGCATGTCCTTTTTAGTTGCATTGTGATTGTCAGATGGTTTTAGTTTTGAGATTCTTGATGTGCATTGCTGTGTTTCTTTGTTGCTGTGTTAGATCTGTCATCTCTGTGTAAAGGAGGCTTGATTCTATGGTTGCATGGATGTGCATTGTCTTTGTTCTTGTTATTCTGAACTTTTGTTTGGCATGCCTAAGGTGACTTTGTATTTGGGAGGAAGTAGTTACATTTTAGTTTTTCGTTTAGGATGGTTCTTTCTGTTTTGCAAAAATCATTTCAATCATCCTGAAATTGTAAAGAGTTTACCATGATGTACATGTGTATGAGGTGTGCAATATTTATGTTGCAGAGGCATCCAAATTTTTTTTAGGTGTTCTTCTTTCTAGTTAAGGTTGTTGGAGAATTCCTTGTTTGTCCTGCATGAGGTGCAGTTGCATAGTCTAATTCTAATACCTGTAATGGTAACAGTTTAGGACTGGTTGAGAATGCGAGGAAGCACATTTGCTTACCGGGATATCAGGCAGAACATTCTGAGTTGCAAAAGTTGCAAACTATTGAAAAGCACCTAAATAGGTGTACAGATGCTCGAAGAGTTAATGATTGGAAAAGTACACTCAGGGAAGCTGAAGCTGCAATTGCCGCTGGTTCTGATTGTTGCACCCAGGTATGAAATGCAAGCCTTGAATTTTTCAAACATGTTTGATGCAATGATTTAGGTTAATTGATCTAATGAGGCTGGTTGTATTTATTGGCAGCTAATTGCATGCAAAGCGGAAGCTCTTCTGAAGCTGCACAAATTGGATGAAGCCTATTCTTACTTATCGAGCATTTCCAAACTTTACACAGTGGACACCTCAAGATCTCAGTCAAAGTTTTTTGGATTTCTTTCCGATGCATATTTGTTTTTCGTAAGAGCTCAGATTGAGTTGGCATTAGGAAGGTATATCCCGTTCTTCCTCCTTTCTGTAATTAGAATTGCTTGCTGTTTGAAAGTATGATGACAGATTACAAATACTTTCAGGTTTGAGAATGCCCTTTCTGCTGCTGAAAGTGCTGGGCGGATTGACCCTAGGAATATCGAGGTTTCAGTGTTACTCAGCGATGTGAGGAAGGTTAGCCGAGCTCGTTCTCGTGGAAATGACTTGTTCAAGTCCGAGAGGTTTACTGAAGCATGTGCAGCTTATGAGGAGGGTCTCCGTCTTGATCCATCGAATTCAGTTCTTTACTGCAATAGAGCAGCATGTTTGCATAAGCTTGGGCAATGGGACCTATCTGTGGAAGACTGCAACAAAGCTCTTGCTATTCAACCAAACTACACCAAAGCTTTACTTCGAAGGGCAGCCTCATACAACCAGGTACTGTTATCAGTTTTACTGCAACTCTTTTCCACAATAATAGTTTGTGTATTAATGTAAAACAATGTGATTGTTTGTAGCTTGAGCGTTGGGCTGACGCTGTAAGAGATTATGAGATGCTTAGAAGGGAACTCCCATTTGACACCGAGGTTGCAGAGGCATTGTTTCATGCACAAATTGCATTGAAAAAATCCCGTGGGGAAGACGTGTCTAATTTGAAATTTGGTGGCGAAGTTGAGTTAATATCTGGTCTTGAGCAATTCCGAGCTGCAATATCTTCCCCTGGTGAGCCCCTGGTACTGCTGTCCTTTCAAATTGTGCACTTATTAGAATGCTTACCGTGATTATCTTCCCGTAATCTGAAATTCTACGCCTAATCATTGCAGAGGCTTCTGTAGTCCATTTTCTAGCAACATCAAACCAACAATGCAAGCAGATATCTCCATTCTTGGACTCATTGAGCACCAAGTACCCAATGATTAACTTTCTGAAGGTACATTTCACTCTGCATTGTAACATGATGATTTATTGATATGGTTATCCTGGAACAACTATTAACACTGCCATTTTTTTTGTCCTTGTTTTGAAGGTTGATGTTGAAGGGAGCCCAGAGCTAGCAAGCGTGGAAAACGTTAGAATTGTGCCGACATTCAAGATCTATAAAAAGAGTTCCCGGGTGAAGGAAATGGTGTGCCCTAGTCCAGAGGTTTTGGAGGCATCAGTGAGGCATTACAGTAACTAGAACACTAGAGGAAAATGAGATTGTAAAGCTATTCGGCTTTTTTCTTGTATCCAACCAAATCCCCCTCACCCGCCTTTGGTTTCCTCCTCTGTCATATAAGCCTGTCAGATTACCTTGTGTCATAGCAAGAGCCTCTTTTCATAATAATCTCTTCAGAAGCCATATAGCCAAGCAAGCAAGAATGAAAGATCCATCATCAGAAGCACATTTTAGTTCTCTTTTGCCAGTCTCTCATTTTATTCATTCATTCCCCATTGCTCTGATCTTGTTTCATCTCAAACCTGCTCGTGAAATTCCGCTCGACCCTCTTCCCGGAATCCCCTCTCCTTCCCATGAAGGATAGTAATAGTGCAGAGATGATTGTACCGTTGGATAAAAGAGGGTCTTTAGTTGAAATTCAGATGAGAAAGTGACATCTTGATCTTGGCTTGGCTATTTGAAGATGATGCTGTTTCTGTTCATGTATATATGACAAATAGATACAAAAGAGGAAGTTGGAGGCCATTGAGGGGAGGGATTATTGTATGTCTGGTGGGTAGTTTAAAGAGAATCAGGTTTAGTTCATCATTGTGCCATTGGTATAAATGTTTATTATTGCTCAATCATTTCATCAATAAAAATCCTTATTTTTTTTTTCTTCAACCTATTTGATTTGTTAATGGTTAGATTAGATGATGTTGTTTTGAATCATTTCTATTTTCACATCAAGTACAAAAATAGTTGTTTTTTAAAACAATGGATGGTGTGGTGAGGGTAGTTGATACAATTGATTAATGTATGAGTGGAAAAGGTCCCATTTCTTTCAAACTTTGGGTTTTTTGTGTAATTCTTGCCTCCCTTTGAAACCAATTCAACAACCGCTATGCTATTATTATTTTCTGACTTAAATAATGATTTTATACCTTCATGTACACTACCACATTCAAGGTATCATATTCTTTTTATACCTACCTTCTTTTTTCACCTATATAGAGGTTGAATATATGGTGAACTTTTTATATAGCAAAGTGTTTTTGGAATAGATGAGGCAAGCAAAAGGGTTCTTGGTGCTCAATCATAATCAACCCTTGTCTTCACTACTGTAAAATTATTGTACAAAGTAATATATATTCTCAATTGAGATTGAGGCATCAACATCGAACATGTAATAATCCGATTAGAAAATGAGAAGATGTATCGATTAGTATCAGGAATGATCAGTGAAAAAATTGACAGTAATACACAAAATGTACATTTATCTCCTGTGTCAATTAGACCGTTTGATGATTATGACATAACTGGAAATTTGTTGATGGATTTGTCGGAAAGTTGCTTGATACGGTTTAGATTGATGATTAGTGGGACAATTTAGATAAATTGTAGGCTGGCCCCTTTTCTTTCCCTTGCATTCAGGGCTTCTGTTTTTGGCTTCTGGATTCTATTATTTTAATTAAAAAATCACAGGGAATTTGTTTTTAAAGACTTTTTGGTAACGCTCACAGTCGGTGGTTAAAAATAAAAATAAAAATAAAATAAAAGGAGTTATGAAAATTAAATGAAAAAAGGGCCCCAGTGTATGGACAATCGGCCAAGGTACAACAAGTGTCAGGTGAAAACGACTTTTGGTTGTACCTTTTGCAAAATCTATTGCATTTCTTTTTGACTGATTTTCATGGCAACTTTTTTTAATTAACAAAAGTTGATCTATATTGGTTTCAGTGATTTACTGTATTATTGTGTGGAGATGACATCATCAACGTTGCATTTTTGCAGTTCAAGCTTACCTTTATGTTCAATCTTCTTGTGCTACATAGCCAATTATAGGAACTTCTGATCTTATGTTTTCTATATTTTGTTCACTACTAATGTTTATTCCTCAAATATTTATTAGCATTTGTATCTGAAACACTTCCATAGTTCCATTTGACTATCAATTTCTTGTTCAAATACATGAATGAATTCATTTTGTGAAAAATAGTTTTTTCTTGAAATACGTTAGACCATCAGTTGTGATAAATTCTAATTTAACTAACGAATTCTAATTCAATCATACTTGTTGGGATTCAACTTTCATATATAAGCTTAAGTATTATTATATTGTGACAGAATTAAGAAAATGCGAATTATAATTAACGCTCTTTCTAATTTTGGCAGTGAAAAGAATATCATATGTATATTATCTCTGGACATTTTAATTGAATAAAATACTCCATATAACTGCAATAACTGAAATTCATAAGCATAACTTTAAATTGAAAAACACATCATCATCATTTACCTTTCCCTATTTGTAACAAGCACTCATGAAAAGACTTGTCTTTTCAAGATAATCCCTCCTCAACCCACAATCTGACTAATTGTGCATTTTCAAGTAATCTAAATCCATCCAAGCTGTAAATTACCAGACTTTGCTAATAGGTTGAAAGGAGTATTTAGCCATACCTACCTTAAAGGATAAAGATTAGAACCCACTTTCAAGATAGGAAGAAACCTCTAACATCATCCCAAAACGGACATACCTCACCAAGCAGAAAATGATTAGCTATGCTTTCATCATTCTAGAAAGCAAATGAGACAATCAAATGTAGGTCATAATTATTGATAATAATCAAGATCCTAAAAATCTAAATTCATTTTTTAGACTTATGATGAAATACTATTTTATCAATCTCAAATTATAGTTTTAACCTTAATTTAGCATTTTTTATGCGCTGGTTACATGCATTACACTTTTCGTTTAAAGGTGGCATATGTCGATCACATGCTCTGTAATCCAATTTTTATAAGGGTATTTTTGTCATTTCTCTTCAAATAATGTCTTCCTACCTTACTTCCATCAAGTTAACACCAAAACTCATTCCTCCTCCAAAATTTACACATAGTTGGAGGAAAATGGCAAAAACAACCATGCAAAGTTTAGTATAAAAACAGGCACGATCGGCACATGCTAGCTTCAGATGGAAATTGTAATGCAATGGGTATTGAGGTCTAAGCAAGACACTAAATTAGACCGAGTTAGGGCTATAATTTGGTCATTTTCAAAGTTAGGGTTGAGAAAATGCTATTTTATCATAGTTAGGGATTAAAAAAATGAATTTAATCTGTTTAAACACTTTTTTATTTGACACTATTTTTTAGTATAATTATTTTTTGGTAAAAGCTTTCTGTGTCAGACACTATTGTTTCTTAAAAATTTGACCAGTCACTTTTTGTTTTCTCAAATACATTTTCACTTACTTACTCTTACATCCTTAATAATCTTACTGAAAGTACCCTGTTTGCCAGAGCTTATCTATAGATCAGTTCAGTTCAGTTCAATTTAGTTTAGTTTAGTTCAGTTAAGTGAAAATGTAATTTGATGAAATTCAGGTTAATTTAGTTATGCTGATTCTATTTTTCAATACATTAATTTTTACTTCAGTTCAGTTCAATTCAGTTTAGTGCAGAAAGAAATAAGTTCTATCAAACAGAGCCTAAATGTGTCGATTTTAAAAGACTGAATAAGGAAGTAGCTGGATGGAAACCAAATGATAAATGATTTTGTTTATCAAACGTCACATAAATGGTACGAGATGGGTCTAGTGAGTATTGATACGAAAGCAAAGTTTATTTTTGAAGCCCCTTTTCCAACAAACAACTATAATTACATATGATATGACGCATATTACCACACGAAGTAATATTTTTCTTCCTCGCAACGTTACGATTTATAATGATTCTCCTTCTTTATTTGTCAAAACACACCAACAAGAAGGACAAGCGAAAATGTATTCATTCTCATACATGCTTTGTCTTGGGGCTTCATGAATAGGTAGCTCATGAAGACACATCTATGTCCAATTATCCATGCAAAGAATGGAAAGAATCTTGAAATTGCCTCTCTCAAACACCAACTTGTCAAGAATCTTGAATTTGCCTCATTCTACATGTTTTGTATAAGTTCATGTTGAGTTATTTCGAAAGAAAAATCAATATCTTTATTTGTGTGTAGTTATGTATGATGAAGTTTTGATATTATGAAAATACACGTTACACGGAATCTAACAATATCTCATATGACCATATTTGATTAATATACTACTTCAATTTGAACGTTGAAAATACTCAATTGTAACTAAATGAATAGGAATGTGTGCAGCTTGAGCTGACACATAGGGAGTACTATATATCAATCCTTCTGTCCTATATCAGAATATCATGAAAACTCATTTTACAGTTTTCCACATGCATATTTAACCACTAATGTTTGTAACTGAGAAAGTTTACAAAAGCTAGAATTGAGATATAAGGATATTTAAGTTAACAAAACCAAACGTACACCCATTATATTCTAAATCAAGAACATGCTTATGAATTGAGAAGCAATAATGCTGATAGGTAGGAAATGGCAATGATGTGAATTGGAAGAATAAAAGAGGCAAATAACGGGTTCAAAAGCGCTTTAAAAACGAATTGAAAGTTAGCAAATGGTAGGAAAATGAATTGAAATTTTGGACATTTGGGAGGATGATAGATTGAGTTGAAGTATGATTCTGAAAGGATTCTATCTTAAAAGGACGGCCTATAATTACATATATCGAAAAAATGGGGAAATGCTTTGGTTGGAGTACAAGAGCGTACGGAATATGTAATTGAGGGTCTGCTTCTACCGATCGGTTAGCCTATGCATAATTGATGTTACAATCATACAAGTTTACAACCAGCCCATGGTATCATTTTCTTGACAACAATGTTTAATTTTAATTTGCACATTGTATTTTGTATCGTATTTAAACATTAGAAGTTTTCGTAAGGTATTTCTTGTCTTTCATCATCATCAATATTGAACATGAATTGTCATTGTGCTTTAGTTAAAATATATGATGCTTAAGTTAACTATAAATATATCTAAACTGATACTTATTATAATTGTTTCATATGAAAAAAAAATATTATTCCCGAACTAGTTATATTTGCTCATTTATCAATTCAAATACTGAGTTAAAATTTAGGCATGTTTGCTAGAGTTTATTTCTTGTTGAATTGAATGAACTATATTGAACAATTGTTAGTGTTTGACTGAGTATTTTTGATATCCCTTTCCTCCCTTTCTAGTATTCGTTTTCCACATTCCCCACACCTCTAGGATTGGGATGCCCCAAAATCTCTCGTTGTCATAAGTCATTCCCACCTTCCATCACTTCGACTACCACAAACCACCATTACATAGTCTATAACCACTACCACTACGGCCGCCACCAACCACTACCACCACTGCTCCGATAACTGACCACCACCAATCGCCACCACTCCGATAACCGACCACCACCACTAGCTACCACCAATCATTACTTTGACCACCACTAACATTACAACACCACCACCATTTCGACCACTACTTTGGCCGCCAGTAACCACCACATACCATCACCGCTAATACCCTATTATCATGGTCAATCATTCCCTTTGAATTTGGCCAAATAAGAACAAAGTATATTTGATTTTGTTACATGATTTGAATTCTTTCTGTTCACTTTGTTAATTTCTTTCAATTTTTTATGTGAACCAAACGACCTCAAAGTAGAAAGTTGGGTTGGATCATGTATGTTGTTATTCATTTTAGGTAGAATATCATATATTAGAATATCTCCCTTTTTCAATCCATACATTCCATACATACGTAATGTAATTTTCGGTACTCCCTCCGTACCAGTCAAAGTAGCATATTTTCCTTATTAGTTCTTCCCAGAAGAAGTTGCACACACTTTTATTTTATGATCTATTTCTTTCATTTTCCGCCACTAATTTCTCCCACTTACTACTCAAATCAGTTCTCTCCACCCATCTTACATTCCTTCTTAATATTTGTAAGAGAATGTCTCCGGAGACCTATTCTCCCATGAGACCAGTAATTGAAAATGTCGATTTTCAAACATTATTTTTTTACATATTAATCATGATCATTCAATATATTAATGCTGAGTTTTGATATCTTAATTTACATGTTAAACATAATTATTGAGTGAGACCTGCTTTCTATTCAGTAATCACTAAGATCAATCATCATGTTCTAGACAAAACCGTGTCGGTAACAAGAGGTAAAGGAAAGGTTCGAGTGAACCAATTAGAACTTAACCAACGTAGGAATAGAAAACTCATAGAACCATCCAAAACTTTGGAACAAAAAAAAAAGAAAAGCTCGGGCCAAATTGTGGAGGTTGGTGGGTGATTAAGAAGTAAGCATGATGGAAAACTTTGGATTACAATTGAATGCGACTCTCATTCAATTTTACCCTTTTAGGCTTTTAGGGTTTCAACCGTTTCGGCTTTTATGTTGGGTCAAACCGTCCACTTCCCTCCTCTAGCTGTAACCTTAATTATGCGCCCTCAATTAACACCGTCATTCAACGTTGACCGCATCTATTTTGCCCTAATTTGTAACCGATTTATACGACCGACATCAATTTGTATTTAAGTATTGTCGGTCCGACCGAATCAACCCCTCCCGATTTCGGTCGATTTTCCAAGTTCATCATGTACCGGGCTGAGCCGGCTGGCTACCAAGTATCAAATTGGGCTCGGGTAAACCCGAACTGTTATTAGTGTTTTGAAATTTTTTTATGATAGAAAAGTGATTAAGGCCATGTTCCTTTTAGCTAAAGTTTTGTTGAAATTAACTGAATGAAATTGAACTAAACTAAAGAAAAAGTAATGTACTCCTTCTGTTTTCTTTTATTATTATTATGACATGCTTTCCATTATGGTGTGTTCAATTTATTATGACACATTCTATTTACAGTAAATTTAGTTTATATTCCACCACTCATTCTACTTTTATCTTTCCCCCTTGATTTGTATCATTCATATGTGTCTCCTAAAACTAAGTGCAACAAGCAAGGGTACCACAATTAAATATCAGTATAGCTAAATCAACATGAATTTCACACAATGTTGTTTTGATGAGCTGAAATGAACTGCACTGATATGTAGATAACTTCTCTTGAGTTTATCTGTATATCAGTTCATTTAAACAATTAATTTTCAATTCAATTCAGCTCAATTCAGCCAATCCCTTCCATGGGAAATAAGCCTAGAAATTGTGAAAAGTTGCTTTTATAAATATAGTAACCTGGCCTCAAAGTTGTTTTATTTTTTTGATCATTTACATGTCTATGAGAGGAGCTATGATGGAACAAGCAAAGATCAAATGAAATTTTGAAAAACTCAAATAGTGAAAGAAAATGGCATGCAATTACTGGCCAAGATCAAAGGCATCAACAGGGAAAGTCTTGGTGATACCAGCCAAGCTCTTGAAGTGGATTTTCCCAGTGGGAGGGTTCTCCACTGTGATCTCACCAACAGGAGCCCAGATCACAAACTCCTTAGCCTTGACACCCTTGAGCTTCTTGATCCTCTTCTTCTCCACAAACCCGTTGATGTTCTCGTCGTAGCTCACGAGCTTGCTGATCTTCTTGAACTCGTGCTGTACCTTCTTCTGCTGCACGATCCACATGTAGCCGGTGCTCCTCACCAGCCCGACTTCAACCACGTTCTCGAGTGGCAGGAGCCCCATCGGGAGCTCGAACTCTTCGAGGAGGGAGATGGCCATTTTCAATCCCTCCTCGTGGCCCTTCTTCACAATGCCCCCTTCTTTCTCTGCCATTGTTGCTTTGATGTGCTTGATGGATTGATGCATTTGTAGACAGGTTTTAATGCCTATAAATAAGCATAAGTGCTGGCGTTTTTCATCAGTGCAGGCGTTTTTCATCGTTGAAATTAAGGTCCCTAAGCATAGTTTTCTCCGAAACCTCATATTCTGTTATCCACAAACACCAAGAATATTTCATCTTATATAATAGGCTTCTCCAATTTGGACAAATTATTACATTTGAAGTTTCCAATTCATCCGATTTCTATATATTATCTGCAGAAATTACAGAGGGGATGGTTCATCACGCCACATTGATATATAGCTAAGAATAACCGAAAATTAGTTCTCGTCAACCGCAAATACACAATAAAATTGAAACAGAACCAAAGTTTCATCAGTAGATGATGAATTCCATTAGAAATTTGTCACAAACATAACAACCAGGTGCTTTTCATTGAATTATACAGTTTGAAAGACGGATGTTCATGACAAAACAGCAATAGTAACCAAGTAACTGGAAACTTTTTAGAACAATATTTTCTTCTGATTAAGAGTCAATCAGCTTTTCTTTTCCAGTTTGGACAGCAATTCACCAGTTTTTTAAAATACACTGCAGATGTTATTTTCAGCAGCACAATCTAGTTTCAGGTCTTCAGGCCCCACTTGCGTATAAACGCGTCCATTCTTTGGCTGCAATCGATCAAAGTAAAACTATTTCAGTACTCAAATCAATTCAACATCTGGAGAAGGGAAAATTAGCAATGCGTGTTCATACCTGTTTCAACAGCTTCAGCCTCATTTGATTTCCAGTGCTTTGCAATGTTCTCAGAGAGCGGATCATCTGGGTTAGGAGCACTTAAGAGTGCTTGAATGCTAGAAAAGCATAAAGTTGGAAGATGTAAGAGTAGACTAGAAGACAACTACATAACAGTACAGTACTACTATAAAGCATAACTTCTCAAGTGCCTATAAAAAACAAAGTGACTAAGTACCTCAAGAGTACAGTTCGGATCTGAAGAGCGGGACTCCATTTATCTTTAAGAATATCAAGGCATATTCTTCCAAGCTGCAAAAAAAGGCATATTCTTCAATTTATCTACAAGGTACAATTGTTCTCAAGCCATAAAATAGAAATACAGATCCGTCATTCAACTAACCTTATCAATGTTAGGGTGGTATATCTTGGTCAGGAATCGAACCTATTAAGATAAACAATAAAATAGACAAGTCAAATCGTTTTTATACAAATGCATTCTTAACTCGAACCTAAAACAGAAATATGTAGATTTCACAAGCATCCTCAAAAATGTCCATGAATGCTGCCAAATTTTATAACAAAGATAGGCTAGGTTGAACTATGTGAAAACATGCATTATTAGGAGGTTCAATGTATCTTCCTAGTTATCCTTGTAACTTAATAAAGTTCATAGGGTATCGGAGAAGCCATTTAAGACACAAGTTTATACATTTTCATGAGTACATATGTGAAGTTTTCAATATGAAAAGAGTACAGGCAACAAAAGCACGCATCACATTAACAGTACAGGCAATTACCATACCCATCAAATTCATCACAAGCACATCATAGTTGGTAAGGGGAAAAATAGCAAAAAGAAAATGACCAAACAGCTATAATTAGAGTATTTTTATTGGAATGCATGTCGCAAATACACATGACATCAGTAGAGGATAGCAACTTAACTTTTGTAAGAGCAAAAAATAGACGGAATATCGAGTAACTGCTTCTGTAATTAGGGTAAAGCTTGCCATCATTTGAATTCTCAGGACAATAAGCAATCATGAAAATTGGTAATAATATATCGTTTTCATGCACCAAAGAACTAATGACAACTACAAAACTTAGTGTCAAAAACCATTCTGAGCAAGTAAACCATTAAACATAAACTTATAAATTTGTGTTCAACTAAAATTAAAATAGTTTTCCCAGACGGATAACAGCAGTACACTGATACAACTAATAATTCTTAGTAATACCTTTGGAGCAGCCATTGGATATTCTTCAGGCAAAAACAATTCTAGCTTAAACACACCTCCTGCAAAGAATATTTACAAATAAGTAAAGACTTCAAACAGCATGAGAAATAATAAAACAAAGAAATTCAAGCAAAATCACATCGAAGAAATTAAACATGTAAAAAAGGCTATCTGCTAAAAATCTGGAACATCACAGAGAGTCTCTCATTGCGAAGCTTAAAACTACCCTTCAAACACTGGTGATTTGATGCACTCGGCAGCATCCACTTGTTTCAACTTAATTACCCTAGGATTTAAATTATCAACTATATAAGTGGATACAGCAAAGAAACCTATCTGAACGGCTCCTGGAAAGATACACTCATAAACAGAATGCAAAAACAAGTTAATTGCCTGGCATAGACAACCCATGAACATCTCAACAGTATTTATTGAATTTAAAGTATTCAATCTCAGCAAAGGATATTAAACACATTATCATGTGCCAACTTCACAGCATTATCATCACTCAGGTTGAACACAGAATGAATAACCAACCTTCATAAGGAGATTGCGACGGGCCAAGAATCATGACATTAAAATAACGCATGTTTTCCTCAAAAGGGGATGCACTTATTCCAGGCGCTGCATTGAGATGTCAAAATAAATGATTATACATAACAAAGATTGAAACGCAATAAACCGCTAAGTTAGCAGCACTTTCACACAAGATTCAGAGACTAGCTCATAGAAAAGGGAGTTGGCCTAAGGAAGCACGCTAATCACTTTTAGGGATTTGGAAGTTCGAAACTCAGACACAGATGTAATTTGACTTCACATATTAAGTTTTCATTTTCCCAGATCAGCTGTTTATTTATCAAATTTGCCAAAATCCACCAGGGGGCCACCACAATAAGTTTAACTCTTGCTAATACTATCAAAATTCAATACAATTAGCAAATTTTTAACTCTGTTATAAGCATCAGCTAATAAATAAGCCTATTATCAAGGTATAACACAAGAACAAGATAAACGCATGGTTAGCCAAATCCAAAGCTCACAACTTCAAGTACGTAAGCTCGCTTACCAGGCTCGCTCAGAAGGCGCTGAGTTTCCTGCAACAAAATAGAAAGACAAAAAACACAAAATTAATACGCAATCCGCAGAACTAAAAAACAGAAATAAACGCACGATCAAACGCAACAACTCTTGTAAAACCCTAGAACTAGTAAGCGGAGAGATGATCACATCAGAAACGACAAACGAGTAAATCCGGCGCGAGATCAAACCGGGAACAAGGAGATCAAGAAATTAACCTTGATGATTCTGCGGGGTAAATTGCTGTTAGCCATCGGATTGAACTGAATTCTTCGGATTCGATCGGGACGGTGTGTCAAGCTAACTCGGAGAGAAAGTGCAGGGTTTGGCCTTGTAAATCAGAGACTCTACCCTCTCTAGAAAGTATGAAAATGGAAGGGCTCGATTGCAATTTGAATATATAGTTCACGAAGTTTCCTCTTTTTGTTAATTTCACCCACAATGTTTATCATTCCTTCTACTTCCCTCTGACCATGTTGTTTCACTTTTTTTCCAGTCAACTGTGCTAAATTTTGACTGAATTTTTTAATGCATAGATAATTAAAAATATTATCGTATCTAATATTATTGGAATCGTCGTAACATTTAGTTTATTAATATCAAATTTTTATATCTTGATAATATACGTAGTTAAAGATATTAACAGTTAAACACGTGTATTGAAAATCGTGAAAAGTCAACAGTGCACATCCAGCTGGTACGGAGAGAGTAGTATGATTCACAAAGTTTCCAAATTTTATTAAATTTAAGTCATTTAACAAAAAATTGGAAAGGTGAACTACTTTTTCATGGTTAGTCAACTCATTTTTTATTAAAATGATAATAAATTATATACATTCATTAGATTGTACCAATGAAATTTAGTTTTTAGTATCTGATGTTATTTTCATTTGGTTTGATATTTGAGTTGTATCTCCTATTAAGCCCTGTTTAATTGAACTTTTCTATATAACAGTTTAGTTCGGTATATTTATATTTATTCAGTTCAGTAAAAAAAATTAAATTAAATTTAATTTTTGATTATAGAGTACAATAATATATGATAAACTAAAAAATTATTTTAGTAGGGATTTATTATTCACAAGTGGAATGTTAAATGTAATGTTTATTCAATAGTATATGATGACTATTATGGATTTTTTAAATAAATATTATGGATTATTTTTTATATTTTGCAATTTATTTAATTTAAATTATATCCAAATATTGATATTAATTATTATTTAATAAATATTAAAATATATTTAATTAATATGATTGAATAAGTGATTTTTTGAGACGGAAAATTACTGTCTTTAATAATATTTTTAAGACGACCCATAGTTGTCTTAATTTAGTGTCTCAACAAAGAATTAATTATTTTGGACATCATACTTGAGACGGTAAATGAGTCGACTTAAATATTTGGAAACAATTTAGTTTCTGTCTCAAGACTGTCTCAAAAACCGTTTTGAGACACCAAATTCGTTATTATCTTTTAAGACGGCCACATTGGGGACGCCACATTTACCGTCTCAATGATGTCTTTCTTTTTGAGACACCAAATGATGTATTGGAGACGAATTTTGGGTTGTCTTAAGAAGAGAGCATTTTTGTTTGTAGTGAGGTGACTACAGGGCCGACCCTCATTGGAAGCAGGTTAAGCACCCGCTTCAAGCCCCCAAATAATTTTAGAAAAAAGGGCCCCATTTTTGGAAAAAAATATATAGTATTTTTATTAATTTAAATATATTTATGTAAACAAAATATATGTTTTTATCAAATTAGAGCCTCATACATTATATAGAATTAAATATAAATATAAATTAAAATATTTATAAGCATTTTTATATATAATTAATAATATTTTTGCTATAACTCAAAAAAATATTAAATTTTACTATTTAAACCATGAAAAAAATTTATTTTTGCTTGAGACCCCCAAAATCCCAGCCCTGGGTGACTAATAGAAAGTTAAATGAAAACCATCGATAGATATTTACGAAATTACATATTCCTATTTTATTTTATTTAGTTTTTGAAATACATAAACACACCCGAGAAACAAAGGAATATGTAATTTCGTAAATACATTTTGAGATATCCTCACAAATACGCTAGAAATCTTCTTTCACTTTCACAGTACGATGGCAATTAATCCCTAGCATGGTTCATGTACATACACATAATATCCCTATAAAAAACAACTGAACAACAATAACATAGATTCGATATTGTGAGATAAACATGAACACTTAAAATAACCTAGTTAGTGATTGAGTTGGGAATATTCTTGAAAGAATGATTAAAAGTCTTTCAACAGTAAATATAATGGAAAAAATCAGTATTATCACATTTTACATTGGACAATTAATTGCCTATATTTTTTCCCAAACACAAATTAAATAGATCTAAAATCGAATTTTACCTTGATCTTTGCATAAACTTCTGAAGTCTAAACAATAGTCTTCCACCGCTAACTAATTGAGCACGGTTTATCGAGAAGTGCCCTAAAACAGCACAACTGCAAATCCTTTCCAAAACTAATCCTTGTGCTCCCGCGCGCCTACATTAATATTAAACCCAACATACAATTGTGTAGTGATTGATGAATCCATTGATTCATAAATATTTTGACTATTTGAATATATCATATATATATATATATATATATATATATATATATATATATATATATATATATATGTAACTGGGAAGCAGTAAACTTAGCTTGCAGAAAAATTCGATTTTGATCAAGCTAGAGATGGCTTGAACTCTGCATCGATCATTACCTCATAGAAACTCATTTTTCCCATATCCCATGGTAAGGTTATCAAACCTTATATCGATAATAATGTTAAGAGATTAGAACCATCAAATCACGGAAAAATTAGATAATAGTTGACTGATTTTATTCCTGCACAGTCCTCGCATTCATCGAAATAATTTGTGGTGGCACATTGAGAGGTCGAGAACGTTTCCACCCACAGGCATCAGCTAGCGTAGATATATAAGATTAAATCTTATTACTGCTTCGTTTTTATGTATATCCTGGAAGCCGCCACAGAAAATATTTTGTAACTTAATTAAATAACATGAAATTTTGATCGACTATATTTTGTAAAATATTTTATAACCTTAAATAACAGAAATTTTTTTGTAACTTAAATCCCATAAAATTTTGATCGACAATATACTGTATCAACAAGCAAATACGACGTCGTTTATTTCACACACTCGAATAACTATTCTATTTCCCTTTAGAGATGTACATGTACCATGAGTTCTTTATTAAGTGTAGATATACTCTTATATTTTTGAAAAGTGTCCTGTAATTGGACTAACACTAACTTTGTAAATTTGTACATAAAAGATCTGTTCGGCCATCGAACTATTTATTTTTGATTTTAGATGGTTTGAAAAGACTTGAAAATAAACAGAGCTTTTAGGGTATGATTTACAAAGTCAATGTTAGTTCAGAGATACTAAAATATTTTAGGCGAAGGTGAATTCAAAATGCTTAGATGACCCTTAGTTTTGTGTTATATAATTGCGATTCGATTGGGTGCGATTATAATCCCTAGTTCTTGGTTAAGTACGATTATGACCCCCTATCACAAATTTATGTAAAATATAATTCTAATCACGTCGCATGTGTGAATACACAAAAGTAATCTTTAAATTATGTAAAGTTAATTTTATATATCACCTCGAAAATATATCAATAACTCAGGATTATATTTGCAATTAACAAGAACGAGGGTTATATTAGCTGTTTTTTCCTTTACTTTTTCAATCAAAATTAAACAAGTATATTATCACCCTCTCTAAAACTGCATGTAGAGAAACATATAAGAAAGTAATGATTTTATTTCATTCCGAGGAGATTAAAAGATTAAACTTCTCGCAACGTCGGAAACATTCACATACAAGAGATAACCCAAATACAGGATGGAATTCCATCATCCCATATTCATATGTAGCAAAGGCGACTCGCATTATCGTTAGACCTAAAAAAATCTAGACAATCTCAATGCCCAGTTCTTCAAGGACGGCCCGGCAGCCGGAGTCAGGGGTGGCGGTCTTGAACCCGATGGGGTTAGCGAACCGGTCGGTTCCCTGAACGCCGGCATTCTGTGTCAACGAAACTCTGGCCCTGTCGACGTTCTTGAACGCCAGGTTGCAGTGCCCGGCGGGGCTGCTGACGGTGGAGATCTCGCAGATCTCCTCCTCGTGATCTCCGGTGGCGGTGATTGTGTAGGCGCCGTCGTGGGCGGTGACTGCGTTGGCCGTGTAGGTGACGGCGCCGGTGTCTCTGTGGTGGCACTGGAGCTGGACCTTGGCTCCGGAGATGGGTGAGCTGAGCCTGGTCTGGAACTCCAGGCTGCAGGGGTCGCAGTAGACGTTGCCGCTGACCTTGTAGGTCGCCTTAGAGGCGGTGGCGGGGAAGGTGGCCGTGGCGGCGACGGCCAGGAAGAAGATGGCGGAGATGAGGACGAGCGCCTTTGCCATTTCTTGATCTGGCTTTGGTTTTCTCGTCGACTGTGTTTTTTTGAATTAGGGTTATTCCCTTTGATTGTTTCGAGTTGTGGCAAAACATTTTTGATGTGTTTTATAGGTGGTGGCGGCGGTGGAAGGTGTGGTGGAGCGGTTTCGATGGATTTCCATGCATTTGCTTTCTGTTATTTTTTGCCGGGAAATGACGAATGGTCTTTGGTTATTCATATTTGGTGTTCAGCTTATATAGCGGAAATTGGTTGATTTGCTTTTGTTTTTCCTTTCACTTTTCACCAAAAAAATTGGCAATTTTAGACCTCAAATTGTGTTTTTGGTTTTTTGTTTTGAGCATGGGCGTAGTTCATATTTCTACGTTGAAATTAACATTTAACTCACATTTCAATTGTAGATTATGTGGATTTATATTAATCCCCCAACAATCAATTCAATATAATAATATACGTTATCAGTCGCACAATATTACATTTTGTTCCATTTCCATATAATCATCGATGATTTATCAATCAAGCTGTAAAACGAGTACTACATGAAAGTGAAGACATTCAACAGTTCAGTTATAGTTACGGAGTTGAACTTCAAAACCATAAGATTTAATTAAGCTGACGTTAAAAAGGGTACATAATAGTAATACGCTACAGCCTACAGAAAGTGTTATATGGTGATATTCTCAGATACAAACTTGAGATGCTGACCTATGGTATAAGTAAACTCATCCCAATTAGCAAAATGGGTCAGAATCCAAGATTTAACAGCTTAGTGTTCAGAGCGGAAAAGGTCAGCCTAAACGAAGTAAGAACTCTTGATCTGCCAATCATTTGGGTATTCTCTTCATCAGTTTATATAGGCCGAAAACATTCTTCCCTTGCCAGAGATGTGGGATGAAGAATGAACGGTACTTGGCAGGTGACATTTCTCTGTCTAGATAAGGCAATGCTGCAACCACCTGTGACACAAAATTACAGTGAGACAAATTTCCTCATTTCCATTTTGTGTATGGGTCATGCATGCACCTTGCATCAGCTAGGTTGCCTAAGAGAGAGAGATGACATACCTCCCAAGTTTGCAAGTCATTTCCTCGATATAGGACAGGCCGCTGAAGGTGCAACTCTATTAAGAAAGTGCATTTCTCTACATCCTGGAGCTGTAATAAAAAAAGACAAATGAAAAATTACTCTAATGCTACTTCATCCACAAAGAATAGGTAACATAACATTACGTCTTCAGAGAGAGGAGAGAGTTGGAAGAATGATTACATATTGCCCATCTGATGCTTTGTTCTTGTTGTTGAAATAAGGAGGTGCTGCTGAAGTCCCACCCAAGGACGAATTAAAAGGGAATGGAAGTAGACCCCCAAACCCATCATCTATCCAGCGAACTTCAGCCACATAATCAGGAATGAAAAAGGATGAAGGAAAGCGGTGCCATTCACTCCCCACACAGACAGTAGAACCTAAAACTCATAATATGGAGAATATAAGTCAGAAAGAAGCAGCATTGGACAAGGAACCAATAAAATATAGCTGTGCTGGATGAGTACAACATTTGAGTATGATACTCTATATCACACTTTAATATTGGTATCAAAAAAATTGGTGGTACAGAATACATTGTGATGCAACTTTAAAAGAAATAAATGAATTGTCACCTGTTCCAACATCATCGTGATGCTCAAAATGCTTGTAAATTTCTATAGGAGCAGAATAGCCATTAATCAAGGCAAATGTGCGCGCATGGGATACACATAAAATAAGACCAAGAACCAGAGGTCTGCTGAACTTGGCCAACTGCATGGACAAACAATAAAATTAATGTTTGCCAGGTATAGTAATTCTGAGGAAAAAGAAAAAGAAAAATTGAGAGGACAAAAGGAGCATTTCTAGCTGTCAATATTACCTTCACAAGCGCATTATCATAGTGATCGTCCTTATTCCCGAATAAATCTGGAAAACTTTCTATAACAGCCGAGGCAGCAACACATATGAGAGGATATATGGGATAGAGAAATCTGAAAAAGCAGAAAGTTACAAATGCCATTAGTTTTCCAAAAAGAAAGACCTAAAGATATGATGAAACACAGTAGAGAAAACCTTTAAAGATATGATGATGCACAGCAGGAAATCAAGAAAATAATTTAGAATGTAAAACCTTGAAAGGCTAAAAGTAAATTGATTCTGAAGGGAATGTATCAAAACATAAACACATTGATTCAACTTTAAGAGAGATAAAAAAAGCATAGATTCTGAAGAGAAATAAAACAACCTTTCTTCTTTATGAGGCTGCAATGACATAAAAGCTATCCAGATATAGACAGGCGAAACAATGATCAACAAATCTGGAGCATATTTCTTCTTTGCAATAGGTAGCATCACCAGGAACAGCAGGGCAAGAATGAAACATATATTAAAGTTGTTAAAGCCATTCATCAGGTAGAACAAAGGTCCTTCGGTTCCATACAGATGACTCTCTCCACCTCCCAAGACATTGTACACCAGGAGATTAAGAACTGATGATGTCCACTTTTTGTAATAGTAATAGTCAACAGCAACAGAGAGCACCTGCAAGAGTTTCATATTGTTTAATATGCAATGAGCATAAGTACAGTATAAATTTAATGTAAATTTAAATGTACAAGCAAGCAAACAAAACATTCTAAGCACTCACCAAAAGGACAATTGAACTGACAAAGCCCGAGAGAAAAGCCTGTTTGAACCTTTTCTTCAATGAGTATATGGTGACTGGTAGAAATGCCAGGATCGAGAATGGCCAGCCAAGAATAACTCCAGTTGCTGCAACAGCAACTGCCCAGGCTGGCTTCTCGAAAAGAAACAATGCCGAAGAAAGAGACATAGCATACATGGAGAATGAACTAGGCAGGAAACCTGCATATTAAAACCAGCATACACTCTCATTAGTCACCCTCACACAAAGACAAATTCCATAAAAATGAAATCTACCTACTTGTGCTAGCAAAGAAGCAGCCACTAGTCAAGCACAGCATAGCAAGTGTGTAAGAGGCAAGCCGTTTCCCATACTTCCTGGAGAGGGCAACCACCAGAGCAGCATCCGTGATTACCGATATCAACCCTAGAAAAATCCTCACTGCATAGAATACCCGGACCTGAATATTATACACAACTAAGGTCATTACTAAGATCACATAAGCACATCATTGCTTGACATAAGTCATAACCAATCGAATTCTCACCTTATCCTCAAAAAACAACCGCGATGCAGGCCATCCAACAATGTAGTGAAATATGATGTACAGATACGAACGCAGGGAAAATTCAGAGCTACACAAAATGAAGTTTTATAATCAAAATCAAGCGGTAAGCATAAAATACGCATATCCAATAAATATTCGCATTTTTAAGCTAAAGTACGGAAACTGAAAGACAATTAATGGATGGATTTAGAGTTCAGGAGAGGAATCAGCATACCTATACTCCCAAGTCTGAAAACCGGACTTGTAGATGAGATAATGAAGCGGCTCCCAGTAATTGAACACCTCGTCGCAGTCGTGAATGATGTTCGACGACGCACTCATGTGTCTCAGCAGCGCCAGTCCGATCAGCGGCAGAAGCCACCCGAGTCCACGGTCAACTTCCTCGCCGTCCGATCTCTTCGGCTTATCGAGCTTCGAGTACGGCGTCTTCTCCGACGAGGTCGACGGACGATCGGTGGACGGCGGCCGCCTCTGCCGCGTGGCCAAATCCATGGTTCTAGAGTGCTAGAGAAGAAATTGAGACGCTGGTTTCGAAGGTTTAGAATACTGTTGGCGATGGCGCCTTTTGATTTTCCCAGTAAAGTGAAAGTGTGAGCTGACTGACGACGGGTTGGGTAGTTTGAAATTTGGTTCGGGTTTCGGGTCGGACTGTATATTATTCCTTTCTTCCGGTTGAAGGGATGTGTAATGGGAAGAATGTTTGGTTTTGGAGGTTTAAGCCATTTTGGCAGAACTTCAGTATTTGCAATATCTATATCATGATGTTTACTAATGTAAAAAGGCTTAGCTACAAATGAGTCAAAAATCATATCCTTTATTTCTTTGACTATGCCTTGTACATATGATTTCTTTGACTATGCCTTGTACATTAGGAATCACTGAGTCAAAAAGTTTTCTATTTCTATCCTTCCATAAACACCAACATACAAATGATGGAACCATATTAACTAAGTTGGTATGAAGTGAAGTAATGCCTTTAAAAAACCAGTAGCTAGCAAGTCTGCTCCACAGAGATACAAAATCAGGATTGCCAATACATAAGAAAGTGTGTACAACATTCCAAACTTGTGTTGCTATGATACAGCTACTAAAAAAGTTATCTATACTATCAGAGTTCTCACAGAAAGCACACTTGGACACAATATTGAAGCCAAATAAAATCAAAAAGTCATCAAATGGGAGGAGACAGTTGAAAAGCTTCCACCTAAACACAGATATCTTTTTAGGAATTCTGGGGGACCATAACTTTTCCATAGAAGAGATTTTACCTCTTTTAGCCATGAGTGCATTATAAGCTGATAAGCCAGTCTTCCCTATGTGGTGAGTGCTTAATATCCTGCAAAAGCATAAGTGTGTAGCAGTGGAGATAAAGAGTGCATGTAGTGGTCTTTTTGAGTGATGAAATCTGCCACAGTGCATTGTAATGGAATATTGGTGGCATCTGGAGAAATAAAATCACTTAATACACCTGAGTCAATCCAAATGGAGTTCCAAAAGCTACACATTCGTTACCAATAATGATTTTGGAATTGCTTGCAGCAAAAGGATCCATTTTGCATATCCTTCTCCATGTTTGTGAGGTTCTAGCAGATAAAGGAAGAGAAGAGATAAAAAGTGTCCATGGAGCTTGTACTTTTTGATATTTCCACCATAATTTTACTGAATAATCATCAATAATGGTGGAAAGTGATCTTATACCAATACCATTTTCCACAAATGGATAGCACGAATCCTTCCATTTCCTCCACTTTTTCTTTTCTGCATTTTCACTGCGGCCCCAGAAAAAAGAAGAGATTACTCTCTCAAGGTTATTTAAAATGAGTTTTGGGGGATCATACACTGCCCATATATGTTGGGGGATGGAATATATGCATGATTTAATTAAGGTTAACTTTCCACCAGTGGACAACCACTTGTTCTTCCAGCTATCAAGCCTTGAATTAATCATTTCAAGCACACGCTGGAAATGTGAACAAGTCATTTTCCCCGTAAAAATTGAACATCCTAGATATCTAAAAGGATAGTCTCATTTCTTCATTCCTAGGGTGGATTGAATTAATCTAGTGGTGTGCAAAGATGCATTTTTGCTGTAAAAAAGCTCACTCTTTTGAAAATTGATTTTCTGACCAGTTGTTTCGTCAAAAACCACTAAGAAAGCTTTGAGCCTAGTTAGGCTAAGCTTATTAGCTTTTAGAAAAATGATGGTGTCATCTGCATAGCTCAGATGAGAAATAGGGATGACACCACAGCCTTCCCATTTACCAGGACTGAGAAGCAAACTTGAGACAGATTCTTGATGATGGTGTGCACAAAGGATCCATGGAAGCTGACAAGCGATTTCCCCACGTCGTAAATGGGAATCCCACTCAATCAAAACACATTTATATTTCACCTACGACTTCTAACTACAATAGAGTAGATAGTGGGAAGTAGGGATCGAACCACAAGGAGAAGGTTCTTGTTTAGTGTTTTAGCGAAGAATATAAACACATACATATATATTATATAGAAAGCAAGGTAAACAAAGGGGGGTTTTGAAGTTGGTTTTGTAGGAAACACTACGATGCAAAGCAAATGAAAATCTAAATTATCATGCAATTATCTAAGTAAAGATTAACTATCTAAAATGCAAGTCTTGGGTGCATGTGATTTCAACTTTCTACCATGAGTTCTTCCTCAAACTATGACGTGTTGCTTTGAGAATGATGATTGTTTATCATGAGAAACTATCTATGATCATAGCTATGAAAGATGAAAGCATCCTCACAACTTTCATTGACAACTTTACTAGATGATAACAACTAGTTCAATTCATCAATATCATTTCAAATTAGATGTTTCTCAAACCTACCCATGCAATTTGATAACAAACTTGACATAGATACAATGCTAATGAATGATCTTAAGAACAAATACAATTGATAACAACATGCATTTGATTCCTAATTCACTACCTTTACATAGAAGAAATGATAGCATTTCAACCATGGAAAAGCAATGTCTAACACATATCCAACACATATCTATAACTAGGAAATCATTCCTAACCATTTCAAGCATCAAATACACATACAAATTATGATCATTCAATAGCAAATCACACATTCATAAGATACACAAACAAGTTCTCAACCCATAATAGAAGTTTAATCACATGCCCCCAAGGTGAGTTTTTAGCCTACTACAATAATTCTTTTTTTTTTGAAGAAAATTCATTCAAGGTCCTGGGAAACGCCCAGAAGCGATTACAATGAGTGGAATTGACATCCAATTCGACTAGTCTATTACAAAATAACCGAACTACATGGCAACCAGACTAATTATGTCTGCTATTACAGCTTAAGAGATCCAATAAAAAATGTAATACCGCCCTCAGGGATATTATCTTGAAACTGTGAAAATCACATCCGCTTGGCAAAGAAGAGCGACTACCGCATCAATTACTGCGCCAATCAGGGATCCGCTACAACCGCAACACCACTTGATCCAAAACATGATCTAGGTTCTTCAAACTGCAAGCACCTTGAAACCCCCAAATCACGAAACGGAAACACGACCCGTCCCAAATCACGAAACGGAAACACGACCCGTACAATCGGATCGGGAACAATAAAATAAATAAAAAACACGATCTTTATAACCAGATCGGAAAAAAACTTCGATATAAATCAAGATTTAATCGAAGAAACTCTTATTTGTGGATTAGTCACACTTATTTCACCGTAAATCAATAAAGAGAAGAACCATTGCTTCCCCATCTTCCTATGATGGGAAGATGGGGAAGAAAATCAAAGGGAAAAGAGGAAGAACAGCGGCGGCCACAAGGGACAAGGGAGAGAGGGTTTAAGTGAAAAATAGCCTACTACAATAATTCTAATTAATACACACATGTTCATGAAATCAAAATGGAAGAAAATGGAAGAAGAGGAAGAAAAAGATGGGAAATTGGGTTTGGATTGGGAGGGAGCACGTCCAAAATGAGGGGATAAGGGGGGTATTTATAGCCTTAAAATTTCAGCTCAAGAGTGCAAGTGGACAAAAGTTTAGCGACGCTTTATTTGGTCGCTGTTCATCATAGCGACACTTCTGGGCAGCTGGTGACACTTCTGGGCAGCTAGTGACACTTTCTTCATCTGGGGTGACACTTCCTTCAAGCTCCAGCGACACTTTCTTCATCTCTTGTGATACTTTTCTGGGCTTGAGCGACACTTTTCTGGGCAACTTCTACCACCTTTAGTAAAGTGGCCTTCTCGCCACTTCTATGACCAATTCTTCTAGTTCCGAGCATCAAATCATCAACTCTATAGCATAGTCATAGAAGGTCTTCAAGAATTCACATCAAGAAATTCCAAAATACACACATAAACATAGGATTTTACAAGTTCTAAACATAAAGAACCAATGATATAATTCACTCTAAAATCCTATACTTTGTTACAAAATTATCTTCAAAACAAGTCTCAAATGCACTAAAAACTAGAGTACAAATAGGGTATATCAAACTCCCCCACACTTAAACCTTTCTCGTCCTCGAGAAAGAACGATACAAGTCCAAGTTTCATACTTCTAAATATCTATCCAATGCACATTTAAGACTTCCACACAAATTTTCATCAAGAAACAAAGTGTACCAAATATAAGTTTCATCAAAGCAATTTCCTTGGCACACAAAACCAACAAAAGATCACAAAATTCCTCTCCTTTTGCCTAGATTTTTACCTAGCCCCTCTTTCTTTCCACACACTCTCCTTTTGCCTAGAAGTTTATCTAGCCACTCTTTTTTTTTCTCTTTTTTTTTTTTTTTTTTTTTTTTTTTTTCAAGCCTCTCACTTTTACCTAGGCCTTTTTAATGTTTTGACCTATCCGGGCTTTTCACTCATTTTTCTTAATAAATTCTTCAAGAGAAGTGCATATTTACAACACCAAAACAAAAGCAAAACAAAAATCCTAAACTTCTCCCCCACACTTAAGCCAAACATTGTCCTCAATGTTTAAAACTATTAAAATCATGAGGAAAGGGAAGGACTCACACACTAGAACTTGGCATTCATTCATGTAGTCTATGGAGCTAAGCACGACAAGATGTAAGACTACAAGAAATATATGCTCACAACAATTACGACCTATGCAACCAAAGCAATCTCAACAAAACAATCACAAATCATAACTTCGCAAAACACAAGGCGGCAAGCCCCTACCGAAAAACTCAGTATACAACTAAAGGCGGCAAGCCTTTCAAAATGCAATTAAACCTATTGGCGGCAAGCCTAAATCATCCAAAATTTCAAACAAATTCAGTAGGGTACCGTCAATTGAAGCCTTTGGAAGCAGTGTAGCATGAGGAGATCATCAATTGAACCAAAATATCACCAAATCAAAAATTCCCAAAAATTAGGGTTCTTGAGATTTGGGGACATTTAAGTTCGTTTAGGAAATTGAAATTTGAGATGGTGAAAAGGATAAGGATGGTGGAGGGAAGGGGTGGCGGATTTGGTGGTGGAGGGAGGGGGTGGCGGGGTGGAGGTGGAGGGAGGGGGCGGCGGATTTGGTGGTGGAGGGAGGGTGGGGCGGGGTTTGGGCGGTTTTTGGGATGGAGGGGAGGTTAGGGGCGGGTCTGGGCGGGAAGATTCAGGCGGGGTGGTGAGGGCGGTGGGGTTGGGTCTGGGCGGGGGTTTGGGTGGTCGGGGATTTGTTTGGGGTCTGGGCGGGGGGGTTTGGGGTTTGGGTGGTCTGGGCAGAGCAACTGGGTGGGGTGGGGTGGGCAGTAGACGTTTTTGGTTTTTTTTTTTTTTTTAATAATCTTTTCTTCGCGGCCCGCGGGATTAATTCGCGGACCGCGAAAAAGGGTCATTTTGTGGCAGCGATTTTTGTCCGAAAATGGGCAATTTTTCGCGGGCCGCGAGGCCCAGTTCGCGGACTGCGGAATTTTTTTTTTTTTTTTTAAATTCAAATAACACAACCAAAGAAAAACAAGAATTAAAACGAAACGAAAACAAGAGTGAAAACGTAATCTACTAATTAAAACAATGAAAGATACAAAGAACTATTTTTTTTTTAAATTTATAAACACAATAAAAGCTAAGTAGAAATAAAACGATCAAAATCGATTTATTTAACGTCGTCGACACGACCCAAATGTTATTCATAGAACAAAAGCTTGAAATCCTTCACTTTCGAAAGAAAAATGAAGGGTAGTAGAGAAGGTGTTGGAGGAGGGATGAATGGTAGTAGTCTCAAAGGAGATGGAATGATTGGTAGCCAAAATAAACAATATGGCTTCGTAGTCTCCTCCAAGATTTCCGGAAGTGGTGGAATTTGTTGAATAGGTGGATGTGAGGATATCAATGGTGATGGGTAAAGATTCAAAAACACTCACATCCCTTTCTACTTCATAATCCTCAACAAAAATTTCCTCATCACTTTCGAACTCATCATCATGCATCGTGGTGACATTACTCACCATAGCACTAGGAATATGTTCTACTTCGGATGGTACTTCCTTGGAGCATTGAGATTCTAATCTCCTCACCACTTTCCACATTTTGATCAATTGCCTCTCAAAATTGTTGAAAAGTCTATTTTCTTCATCATTTATCACATCTTGTCCTTGAGGCAATTCACAAGTGGGTGGAGGTAGATTTTGTTGCTCAAAGTATTGGTTTTCCGGTTGATATCCATAATTCGAAAGCGAATAACCACTCCATTGTGGATTATAAGAATCATCACATGGATTAAAACAATTTTGACTTTGAAAACCAATATTTGTTTCCTCCTCATAGCACTCATCATCATAGTACCCTTGGTATGAAGAACCAAGGGGCCTTTCAAGTTCATAGTGCTCACTTCTCGACTCAAAATAACAAGGCTCGGAAAAATCATTTGGAAGATAAGAATCACACGAGCTTGTTGCATTCTTCCTCATCCTTTCATGGTTAAAGGAGAGGAATTCAAGAAAATCTTTCTTTTTTAAACTAAACATAACTAAAAAAAAGGTTTGAAATGGTAGTGCAAGGGTTCTAGGGTAATACACACTACAAGGTGCCGTTTATTCCAAGAAACCAAGCAATACACACTTCAAAGAAAACAAAGTAAACAAAAGATTGAAACTATAGTGCAAGGATTCTAAGGCAATACACACTACAAGGTGCCGTTTACACAAAGAACCCGAGCAATACACTTTCAAAGAAAAGAAAGAAAACAAAGGAGATAAACAATAAAATCTAAGATAAAACACAAAACAAGAAATGCCTTCTCCCCGGCAGCGGCGCCATTTTTGACAAGCGATTTCCCCACGTCGTAAATGGGAATCCCACTCAATCAAAATACATTTATATTTCACCTACGACTTCTAACTACTATAGAGTAGATAGTGGGAAGTAGGGATCGAACCACAAGGAGAATGAGTTTGTTTAGTGTTTTATCGAAGATTATAAACACATACATATATATTATATAGAAAGCGAGGTAAACAAGGGGGGTTTTTGTAGTTGGTTTTGTTACACTACGAAAGAAAGCAACTAAGATAAACTACACTACAATGCAAATACAAGGCCTTGGGAGGCAATTGACTTCAACTTCAACTATCGATTAATCATTGAGTGAACGCTTCATATATAGGGTTTATGATCATAAGTCGTGGATGAAAAACATCCTATTCTCTCGATAATAGCTAGTGAGCATGAACACATCACTCAAGAGCCCTCATTATCAATCCACCTAGATGATAGCATCTAGATACATCGACAATGGAATTAAAAGGGAGAATCGACAAACTCATCCATACTCGTCGATAACGTGAGCATTGGACAAGACATTTGAAGACTATAAAGAACTAAGATGATGGTAACATACAAATCTCAATTCATATTTGCTACTTTATGATATTGGGGTAAATGTTAACATCTACCCACAAATCTAGCACTTCGATGCATATAATCACACATTGGAAATGAATATCTCAACTCTACAATTACATATAACGAAGGATCAATGATCACATTATATTCCTACGAAGACATGCAACAATTCAAATTCATAAGCAATTCAATTCCCATGACTATAGTTTACCATGTTTCATAACAACAATCACACAACCTCTCTAATTACCAATTACTCTACCAACTAGGCTAAATTACTCTATGGCTAGCAAGCAAAAGGGGTTGTCACCACCCAATCACTTCTAATTAACCTAATCTCTAAATTAAACTAGAACTAGAGTTTAAACTACAATTATCCAAACTATGAGGCATGCAATTGATTTAAAACACAAAGCCCATGGCAAATTTAGCAAGATTAACAACATTCATACACAATTCAACATCAAGAGTTCAAATGATAATCTAACCCAAAATAGAAGCATAATGAAGTTAATGAAGATTTCAAGCAAAGAAGTCTACATCAATTGCTCCCAAGGAAGAAACTAAGCTAATACAATCATACTAATCAACACATGTTTGTTCATCAAATCAAAGGGAAGAAAAGAGAAGAAAAGGAAGAAAAACAATGGAAATTGGCTTTGGATTGGGAGGGAGCTCGTCCAAAAAGAAGAGGATAATGAGGTATTTATAGCCTCAAAATTTCAGCTCAAGAGTGCAAGTGGGTTGAAGCTTTAGCGACGCTTTATTTGGTCGCTGTTCATCACAGCGACACTTCTGGGCAGCTGGTGACACTTCTGGGCAGCAGCGACACTTTCTTCATCTAGAGTGACACTTCCTTCAAACAAAAGCGACACTTTTCTGGGCACGAGTGACACTTTTCTGGGCAGCTTCTACCACCTTTTGTAAAGTGGCCTTCTCGCCACTTCTATGACCAATTCTTCTAGTTCCGAGCATCAAATCATCAACTCCATAGCATAGTCATAGAAGGTCTTCAAGAATTCACATCAAGAAGTTCCAAAATACACACATAAACATAGGAATTTACAAGCTCTAAACATAAAGCTCTAATGATACAATTCACTCTAAAATCCTATGCTTTGTTACAAAATGGTCTTCAAAACAAGTCTCAAATACACTAAAAACTAGAGTATAAATAGGGTACATCAGAAGCCAAATTTCAGAAGAACTAAACTTAGAAAGTTCCACTCTACTCTATCAAAAGCTTTCTGTAAATCAAGCTTTAGAATACAGCTGTCACCTCTAGTTTTCCTGTTAATGAATCTCATCATTTCCTTTAAATAAAGGACATTATCTGAGATTTCTCTATTGGCTAAGAAGGCAGATTGATGCTGAGATATCAGGGTAGGCATCAGGGGTTTAAGTCTTTCCATCAAGATTTTTGAGAAAATCTTATTGCTGACATTGGAAAGACTTATAGGTCTGTAATCATTAAAGGAGATTGACACTTATTTTTTGGGGATAATGGTAATCCAAGTGCTAGCTATTCCCCGAGGGATATTAGGATTATGAAGGAAATCATTTGCAGCATTGAGCACATCTTCACATATAATATCCCAGGCTTTAATATAAAATTTAGCTGTAAAGCCATCAGGTCCAGGGCTACTGGATTTGTTCAGACTAAAAACAACCAGTTTTAGCTCTTCCAGTGTGACATGTTTTATAAGAAGCTCATTTTGTTGAGGGCTGACAAGGTATGGAATCTGACTGAGGAAATGTGAATGGAAATGAGCTTTTTCAGTTGATTCAGAAGATAAGAGATTTTCATAAAAGGAAATGGCTTCATTCTCAATATCAGATATTTCATCAAGCCAAATGCCTTGTGAGTTCTGAATTTTTGAAATCACAAGCCTGTTCTTTTTATCTTTTATAGATTTATGAAAAAATTCAGTGTTTTCATCTCCTTCTTTGAGCCATTTAATCTTAGCCTTTTGTTTTCAAAAGTGCTTTTCCTTTGCTAGAGCTTTATTTAAAAAGGTTTTGGCCTCCTTCAGTTTGAAAAGTTCTCCATCTGTCTGGTTTAGATCATATATTATTTCTTGAAGTCTGAGGTTTTCTTCTACCTTGGCAACATTATCAGTGATGTTACCAAAGACCTCTTTATTCCAAGTCTTGAGGACTTGTTTCAATCTGTTCAATTTCAGAAATGATCTCACCATACCAAACTCAGCTAAATGAGAGGTCCAACTATTCCTTATCACCTCAAGGAATTGTCCACAACAAGGAATTGTCTATGGTCACACTTTAGGGAAACATAAAAAGTATTGTTCCAAAAGAGCCAAATCTGCCCTGAGGCAGCATACATACAGTTATCAAAATGTAGGAGTTTCATATAATGTGCATATTCAGAGTTGGGATGTTTAGGTTCAATTAAACATATCAATTCTGGTTTTTGAGCAAGCACAAGTCTTTCTAGTCTAAGCATCGAAGTAACCATGCCTCTAATGTTCCATACTAACATATTAATTCTAATTGTTGTACTAATCATTAAAGACTACTTTTAGAGCTCTTGGTAGATGACCTAAGTAAATAGGCCACTTGATGCAACTGACTGCTATATGAATTATTCCTACTTTTCTTAGAAGTTCTTTTAAGAATTGTAGGGACTTATACCTTGGTTGTGCTTACCTGGGAGGAGGATATAGGGGTGTTAGAGGATTGAGAGTGATCATTATTTCCTGCTTGGGAAATTTCTAATTCCTCACAGGTTTCTTCAACCTCATCTGAGCTAGCTGTAAGACCATCCACTTCCTGAGTTATGAGTGGGGAGAACCTGTTTCTATTTGTTTCATGTGAATGGAACAGCACCATATTAGAATGAAAATAGGGGTAATAGGGTAGAGAGACAAACCTGATGCTGAAATGTCATCCTGGGAGTATGGAGCATTTGTATTAGGGTTGATGATCTCTGCAATGGTTCTGTCAGCAGTGTCTATTCCCATCTCTCTATTTTACTGAACTGATGATACCATATCTTTTGGAACTACTGGTTCAGTAATGTTCACTGAAAGTTTATGAAACTCTAAAGGTAATTTAGAAGTTTCTTTCACCAGTGGGAGCATGGCTATGAACAACACCAGTGGGATGGCTATGAACAACACCATCAGTTATAGTTGTAATGACACCATCAGTTTGTGTAACACTCTCAACTAACAGAGGAGTGCTTTTAGGAATGTACTTGGTAAATCTAGCAGCTTTTGAGGCTTTATATCTGTACTTCCTTATGTTGATACCCCTGAGAGTAGATTTTCCAATGGTAGGGCCAGATTGTTTGAGCTGAGGGGTGGTTTCTTTATCAGCAGGAGTGAGGCTAGGAGAGCTTGGGTTTAACTGATTGCTCACAGGAAACACGGGATTATCAACCACTATTTTGCCATCAGGTATAATCTTAGCCTCTTCTATCAACCTAGGTTTCCTTTTGAGTTCTGGGTGAAGAAAACCACATTCTTTGACAGCATGGCCAACAACCTTACAGTGATTACAATATTGAGGCAGATCCTCATACTCAATTGGGTATTCAGCTATGTTCTTTCCCACTCCCACCACTATAGTTGTTGGCAAACTAGCTAGCAAATCAACCTCAACACAGAATTTTATGGCAGATGGCCTAGTAATGCCCAAGGTGGCTACATCCATTTTCAGAAATCTACCAATTTGACTACTAACACCAACAATAACAGACGTATTATAGAAATGAATTGGGATTTTTGCAGGATTACCCAAATCGGTACAATGGATGATTCTTGTTCAGGGGAGAAGCCAGGAGTCCACTTTTGAACTTTCATAACAGAGCTTCCAAAACTCCAGGCGCCTTTCATCCAGCATCTTTGATAATCCTCTTTTTCCTGAAATCTGATGAGGATGTGCTTAAAATCTAGTGATCCCAATTGGTATCTCCCTGTAAATCCAATGGATTTGAAGGCTGTGGTGAGAGCTTCCATAGTTGGCTTCGACCGGATGAACTTTCTGACCAGGGCCTTGTGGTAGTAGGATGCGAGCACAACACCTTCTTCCGGTGGGAGAATGTATGCAATCTTTCCTTTGTATTCAGTAATAGGGTGTAGATCCGACGTGTTGGGTAAGTTGGAGTAGAGGGGAGTCGATTTAACGGTGAGGGCTTGAACAAAGGATCTAGGAGAGGGGTTGCCGCCAGTGGGGAGCGGTGGCTCCGCCATGGGGAACAGTCGTTATGACCGTTATCAATCCGTTATCAGCCTTGAATAGTAGAAAGAAAAAGGATTAAAAATAAAAAGTAATTGTTCAGACTCAGTGAAAGTTAGAGAAAAGGTAGAGGATTTTTCCTAGAAAGAGAAACATGAAACTTTTTTTAAAGATAAGACCACCGTTGGTGGGAGGATTATATTGGCTTCCTCATACCGTAAATAACAAAAGGAGAAAATACAGGACCATTGCCAGCTACAACCTTAAAGTAAGGGAAAATATGGGTGGGATCACCACCCAAGGCAAGGGACCAGTTGCCCGAAGACATATTCCTAGGCTTTCACCTAGAAGCAAGGAGTCGCCCGAACGCTGTGGTGCCCGAAGGCTTACAATAAAAAGGGAATACATTGTAAAATCTATGGTCTAAACTACCTAACAAGCGTAGCACCTTAACTCGCATTCTAAATTATTAATCGAAGTCTACCAGTCTAACAAGAGCGGAAGCCCATGGGATTTACCATCTCGCCAATAAAGGGTTAAGAGGGATGTAACAAACAAATGGGCAAGGATACTCCCCAAGTCTGCCATGATAGTTCCAAAAAAAAAACCAGTTCCAAATCATATTCCCTACAAAGTATACAACAATTTTATAACGCCCATATATTGTCTTTTCCTTTCCGGTTAGTTTTATGGTAAAAGAAACACTCTAGTCCGTTCAGACTCTATCTACTCAAACCCTCGCTTATTCGTCATCTCAGGGTTTTAGAGATTTCAAGAAAGCAAATGAGAGGTTGAGTGCGTATGAAAAACCATCTAACGCGTATAAAACTGATAAACAGCTCTAACGGTCTAAAGATCTGAAGCAAAATCGCCAAAAAGTAAGTTAATAAACTACTTATGACTCGGATTTCTCCTAGTTGCTTATACCAGATCTTAAGTCAAGAACAGTTTAACTAACAATAGTCAGAAAAACCATAATTGATAGAAAACATCCATCTAATTGCTGCAAAATAGAACCATATCTATTCCTAAATAAACCAAATAAAATAGAAAGATGGATAAACAAACTAAAATAAATTAAAAAGGAATAGAGGTCCTCATTGCAGCGATTAGGGAGACCGGAAACCGCCTCCGGTGCGGTAGCGCGTGGACCACATGCACAGGCACCGACGCGTAGACGTGTGGCGCATGAGGCCCGTGCCGACGTAGACACGTGTTGTCAGCGCGTGAAGGCATGTCGGCACGGTGGTGGAGGCGGCGGCGTGCGACAAGCGCGTCTTATGCCGCCTCCCGTCCGTGCTTCCGGAAGTCTCCAGATCTCCTTCCCCTAATTGTGCCGACATCATCCCCCTCTGGATCTTCAGGCCGTCATCTGTGCCGTTCATCGGAGGAGCTCAGGAATGGCCGGAGATGCTTGGTCGGTTTGTGGGTTACCCAGATCGGGCCCGATCCGGAAATCCGGTACCGATCGGTCGCCTTTTGCAGTTTTGCTGCGGATTGCCCGGTTGCCAGAGATTGGGGGTGTAGGTCGTAGTTTGGCGGGGAGCTTGGAGCCTCTGGTGTATGGTGAGAAGGGGTGGTCTGGGTCTATTCTAGGTAGAGGGGTGGCGGGGGTGACCGGCTCGATGGAGGTCACCAGCAGGCCACCCCACCAAAAGGTTTACTTGATCAGAAAAAGTTTCTGGAGAGAAAAATGGAGAGGGGAGGGGGGTGTAATTATAAATTACTAGGGTTCATAACATGCAAAATTTTAGTAACATTTTTGTAAACATTTTTTAGTAAGATTGCTATTTAATACAGTACTAGGAAGTATGTTTCTAATCATTTACAAATAAAAATTTCTCAATTCATGTAACGTAAGCCACGTGTTAAGGCACACTTTAATTCCTCATTCCTTATTACTTATTAGACTTAAAATTAAAGTAACATAACAAACACGTTCTATAATATTTTCGAATCAAAATGTAAATATTCCATTCATGGTGTTCATTCTCTAATTATCATATATTCTTCAACCTTGCTGCCTATCACATGCCACACTTTACCATTCATCTTTGGTGAGCCAAATCTCGCCACCACCAACAACCCAAATGTCAATACTGACATGAACATGAATAACAAAGACGCAAACCTCAATGTTAGCGATCAAGCCTCATCCCCACCAATCCTAACCTCACAAATAACTTTACAATATTTGTTTCTTTTTCTTGATTTCTTGATGATGAAGTATATTACACATTCATTTTTAAGAATTTAACATCACGAAGAAACTGCAATCCCTCCAACAAGAAGTCACAAAAGGAGCAGATATTATCAACTCATCCAAATCTTATAAAATGGTAAAAACTTGAGAGTGTTCAAGTACATAATGTTCACTATGGCACTGCAATCGTGGAAGTGATGACTTCCATCAATGATTCATGCTGCTCAGAAGCGCATCACTATAACAACAAAGTGATAGACCAAAGATCTCAAACTAACCACACACATCCGAGGCCGAAAATATGCCTTTCAGAAGAACTTTTGTGTGTGATCATCAGAAAGGTAAAGTTTATTAAGAAACCAAAAGATAAGAAAAGAAAAAAGAGCAAATGTTCTTCAGCCGGTGTTCTGCATTCCTGCGGCAATACCCTTCATTGTCAAGATGAGGGTGTCCTCCAGCCCCGGGGCATACTCACTAGTTGGATTCAGCGTAAACAGCTCGGCAACAGCTGGTTTAGATTCCATGTATTCCTTTGAAATGTGAGGTCTCAGCTCCACGAAAAAGTCTGGATCACGGATTCTCTTCAGAGTGTAAGCCTGAAGAACATTCAGAGTGGTAATGTATGAGTCCCTCAGAGTAAGCTGCTGCTTCAAGTAAGGATCTGCTTCAAGAATTTCCTTGTGTCCAGCAATCTGCAAGGAACAAAAACTGTACCATGAAAACTCGAACCCTAAAAATAGTGACCTCAAATGGTGAAACAGATGATTGGTTTGTCGGGTATACCTGAAGCAGAAGTTTCTTGGTCTCCTCATAGTCGGTTCTCAGTCTCGCGCCAAATGACCACAAGTCTTCGGAAACAAGGAGCTTATCGTACAGAGCAGCAATTTCAGGGTCACCCTTGGCAAAGACCATCTCAATCAGGTCAATAGTGACCCTGAAGAAGGGCCATTGATTGTACATTGCCTGCAGCATTGCAAGGTTCTTAATGTCCTTCTCAATTGCAAACTTGAATCCAGCTCCAAACCCGAGCCAAACGGGAAGATGAAACCTCGTTTGAGTCCAGGCGAAAATCCACGGAATGGCTCTCAGCGATTCAATCCCACCACTCGGCTTCCTCTTCGAAGGCCTACTGCCAATGTTCATTCTCCCATATTCCAGCTCAGGAGTAGCCTATGACAAAATCAAGAAACAAACCATCAAAAGATGTGTAAAAACCACAGAAATGTATTGGAAAGAGTCTTAGTTTAGGTTGAGGATTACTTACAAGGCGAAAGTACTCCACGAAGCGAGGTTCCTTGAAAACAATGGACCGATACTTCTCAGTAGCAACGATGGCTATTTCGTCAAGGAGGGCCCGCCATTCGGGCTTCGGGGAGATCGGAGGACGCATACCATGTTCAAGAGTGGCAGCAGTAAACCTCTGCAGAGTTCTGAAACACAAATGCTCCTCACCAAACGACTGCTCAATAACCTCCCCCTGGACAGTGACACGAAGAGATCCATTAATCGTGTCCGGGGGCTGAGACAGGATAGCAAGATGAGTGGGGCCACCTCCTCGGCCCACGGTCCCACCTCGGCCGTGGAACATAGTCAGCTTCACACCAAACTTCTTTGCCACCTGGACAAGCTCCTCCTGAGCCTTGTACATCTGCCATGCTGCAGAGAAACGGCCAGCATCCTTGCCAGAATCTGAGTACCCAATCATCACCTCCTGTTTACCGTTAATCCTGTTTCTGTACCAGTCGATGGAGAAAAGGCGGGCCACAGCAGCCGGAGCATTTTGAAGATCATCTAGCTTCTCAAAAAGAGGAACAACTCTCAGTGGAGTCTTCACATGGCACTCTCTCTGCAAAAGCTCAACAGCAAGAACATCAGAAGGAGACGTAGCCATGGAGATAACATAAGCTCCAAAGCAGTCTCTTGGAAGCTCAGCCAAGACTTGGAAGGTGTCCAAAACATCGGCAATTTCCTCTGTCTTAGGAAGGTCTGGTCCAAATAGCGGCCTCTTGCCACTCAGTTCAGACAGAAGCCATTCCTGTCTCTTCTCTTCAGACCACTCCCTGTAAGAACCGATTTCCAAGTACTCGGTGATAGCGTTCAGGACATCTGTGTGGCGTTCTGACTCTTGCCTTATGTCAAGCTTTACGAGTGAGAGACCAAATGTGGAAACTTGTCTCAGGAAATCCAAAAGGGTACCATCAGCAATAGGCTGGTCACCACAAGCACAAAGAGATCGGTAGCACAGTTCCAACGGCTCCAAAAACTACACATTAAAGAGGGACACTTCATCAATATTCATGAAAAAAATATATATTAAAACACAAAAAAATCTTGAAATACACTATTAGTACCTCATCAATGTTGAGGTAGGTTGCTTCTGCTGGAATTTCAGACTTTCCCTGGGCCAACATATGACGGGAGCGCTCACGCGTTTGGTAGAGCTTGTCTCTTACATCAGCAAGGATAACACGATAGGGTTCATTTGCTGATACATGCTTCCAGAATTCTGTCATTAGCAGGTCAAACTTTTTAGTTATGCAACAATCAGAAGAATATAGATGTCCTTATGTGGCAGAGGCCAAAATGTTGAAACACATGAACTCGCAAATTATATATGCGTTTTCAGGAGTATATTTTCAGTAGTGCTTGAAAAAATCCAACAGTACTTAGCCTTACCAATGTAGTGCTTAGCATCTGTCCTTAAAGACTGGTGTAGCATATCAGCCCGGACACGAAGCTCATCAGTGCAACGCCACATTGACAACTAAAAATAGAAGAAGAATCGTAGTGTGAGAAAGCTAGCTCAAGCAGGAGATGTTAAAAAGCTCGGAGAAGAAAAAATAAGGTTAATAGGATAACGAATAGAAACCTCAAACATGAGATCTTCAATCTGGGAATAGTACAAATTAGAAGCCATCATTCTAGCCAACAAGCAAACATCCCTAGTCACCTCAGGAGTTACTCTTGGATTGCCTGCAATAATCAACATTTAGTGAGACCATAAATCAAGTGGCAGAAAGATGTTTATTCTTGGAAGAGAGTATGTGTGTACCATCACGATCACCGCCCATCCAAGAAGAGAACTGAATTAGGGGTGCATTGTAAGGAAAGCGCTCTTCGATCCCAATGTTCTTAAGAGCAGTATCAACACGACGTAGAAACTTAGGGACACCCTTCCAGATTGTCTCGTGAAAGTAGCTCATTCCAGCTCTCATCTCATCCTGAGGCGTTGGAGGAGTCCTCCTAATCTCATCTGTGCGAAAAGCAGCTTGAATCTACACACACAGAGGAAAAATATTTACACAATAAGTATCAAAATAATTGTTTTCTAGCTAAGTTCAGAAGAAGAAAAAACGAAAAAGCATCAAGAAAGAAGCTCATTTTAGTTTTTTACCTCTCTCTGCAAGGCCTCATCAAGCTCCTGCTTGTCATCAGGAATGATGTCTTGAGCATATAACTGAGCCAAGCAATTCCGGATCCTGAATCAAACATTCGAGTCAGGATAAAGATTACAATCTATCTAATCAATCAAAATTCTTGAAAATTTATATACAAAACTGACCTTCCGTGTTTCTGAAGCAATGACCTCCTAACAGATTGAGTAGGGTGAGCAGTTAGGACAAGATCCACGGTCTGATTCTTAAGTGCATCAAAAACCTCCTGAGGAGACTTTTTCAAGTCTTGAACAAGTCTCTTGAAAGTTTCCTCAATATCAGACTCAGTGATGGCCAAATTTTCATCAGCAAAACCACCTTTCTTCAGCTTGTTCCTTCGGCGATAGGCAATCTGAACCTCCTCAGCAAGATTGGCCAAGTTGAGCATGTGGGAGAATGCCTTGGCAATGACGATGGAGTCACCAGGATCCAAATTGGTCAGCAGGTGCCCAAGCTCTTCGAGCTTCTTGGGGTCATCATTGCTCTCATACTGAGCAGACAGTTCATAGCATTCTTGAACCTAAGACAATCAATCAAACTCAAGGCATAAACAACACATTCAATGGAACTCATTTCCAATCCTATTTGAACATACACAGATTCTTAATCCTAAACAAAAACAAGCATCAAGATCCACCTAGTTGTTCAAGATCTAAACTAGCAACTAAGGCAGGTATATCAATTGGGACAAATAATCAAACAGCTGATGTAGGATTCAACAAGTGAAAATCAAGATCAGATTTTTATGCTTTTACATGATCAAACCATGAATCCTGATAAGCCTTAAAATTCACAAAAACTAAAAATGCTCACTGTTTCTTTGAGGTCCTCTCCATGTAAATCCTGGAGGATGTCAAGAAACCTGTCCAAAAGCAGGGCATCATACTCCACAAGCTTGTCATCCTCAGACAGCTTGGTCGGAACCAAAGTCCTCAACTGGGCATCAATGGAAGCATACTTCTCCAAATTCCTCTCAGGGGCCATATCTCATAAAACTGCAAGAAATCAGTACAAGCATCACTCATCATCACTTATATGAACAGATGGGGTTGACCCCATCAAAATTTTTAAAATCTGATCACATGTCCCACGTATGAAAATGACAAAAAACAGCAAACTCGATCCACTTGTCCGTTGTCATGAAAACAAACATAAAATGCAGCTAATCTAACATCAAACAAAGCTAAAAAGCTGTACTTAGAATTAGTACCTGAATCAAGAAGTGGAGAGTGGAAAGAGTTTGATCTAGTGATCTGTGCTACTGAGGTGTGTTATTTATAGGCAGAGAATCGACTTTTCTAAGACTTTGTTTATTACTGTTTTGAGGTTTGATTTTAATCTTTAAACGCAATTGGATGAAGGAGAATAGAATATACCTTCTGCGGCCTAACAAAAGATTCTTGGACTTTCCCCCGTGCTTTGTACCGGTTCTCATTTCAGACATTGAAAATGCTGATCGTGAAGAAAATGACGCATAAAATTCGCTGTCACAAATGGGGACTTTTCTTTTTTTTACTTTTTTGACAAGGAAAGCCAGAAAACAAAAGTCGATAAATAGGAAGAAAATATTGAATTTGATAAACTTGTTTAAATTCGAATATTATCATATTTGTTGGATTCGTAATATCTTATATTTCAAAACATCAATTATTACAAGTTAAATTTGCATTTAATTAAAATTATTAATAATGATAAAATTTAAGTATACATATATATATATGACCGGGACCAAGGGAGAGCATATTCCTTATCAAAGTGTGCAAATTGTTGTATTATGATTTTTTTTATGCTTTAGGATATAAATTTATGCTCCCCAACTTAAGTTTTGTTACGTCCAAATAAATTTTATTTTTCAGTTCAAATTGAATTTTTTAAATTTAGATAATTCTTTAAAATTTTGATGAGTTCAAACAAATTCAGATAAGGTTTAGAGACCCAAGTCCTAGTACACTTCGAGAGGATTACTTCGGAACAAACCGAACTCAAAAACATAAAATAATACTTAGCACACTTTAAAAATGCAAAAAGAATTAGGGTACTACTAAAAAGTAAATCCTCAATGCTTGAAGATATTGGTCCACTTATACGATTATGTACGAAAATAGAGATGATAGTACGGTTTGGTCTTAACTCTTAAGCGCATTATGAAAAGCTTCAATTTTTTTCTATTTAATATGGTAAAGTTCATAATAAAGCGCACCCATCCACCGCTAATACGGGTCCACTTTTTAGTGCATTTGAATGTATCAGAGCTTATTTCTTACTGAATTGGAAAACAAAATTAGCATGATTGAATTAACTTGGATTTCATCAAATTACATTTTCGTTGAGCTGAATTTAACTGATATACTGATAAACTCTGATAAAAATAGTTGAAATCTAATCGTTACAAGTTTTATAACGGTCGTTCATACCTTCGGCAATTTAAAATGTCGGCTAATCTGAACATTAGTCGATCCAAACCTACCTCCACCAACCCAAATTTTAACATCGATCTCAATTTCAATGACTCATATCTCACCAACTACGACCGCAATCTCAACATTGTTGAACCAAACCTTACTACTGGCAATCGACAACTTCAACATCGCCTAACCAAGTCTTAGTGCTGCCAATTGATAACTTCAACGTCGGTAACATATCTTACCAACTACGACCGCAATCTCAACATTGTTGAACCAAACCTTACCGCTGGCAATCGACAACTTTAACATCGCCTAACCAAGTCTTAGAACTGCCAATCGAATCGACAAGCTCAACGTCAGTGACTCATATCTCATCAACTGCGACCGCAATCTCAACGTTGTTGAAATAAACCTTACTACTGTAATCGACAACTTTAACATCGCTAACCAAGTCTTAGCGCTGCCAATCGACAACCGCAACGTCGAAGACTCGAAATATTGTCAATCCAAGCCTGCCTCACATTGTCAATTTAAATTATTTGAAATTATTTGTAGTGGAATATAACTTTTATTTAAAAAGTAATTCTCCTGTGAGGCAGCCTCACCCATGAGGCAAGGCCAAATAAGGAAAATTTCATTGCTGCCACCTCATCATAACTCACTACCACCTCATCAAATCTCGACGCCACCTCATCAAACATCGGTGCCAGTTCATCAAACATGTCATCTCATCAAAACCTTTGTGTCCGTTCATCAAAACTCACCAAAAACATTGTTTAATTGGTCGTGCCTCTTGGGTGAGGCTGCCTCACCCAAGAATTTGTCTTATTTAAATAGACTATTACTTTTTTTAAACATATTTATTCAGATATATTCAAATCAATTCAAGAGAAGGTCTTATCTGAGACAGGTCTCAATTAACAATAGAGACAAATATCGATCTTATTCCTCTCAAGTCCGAACTTTTATATATTAAGTATAATTATTCAGTGTATTATTACTGATTTTCTCCCTTTCAAGATTGATATTTTATCTATCAAACATGATTATTCAGCCATATAGAATTTGTGAAACAACCATCACAAGAGAACCATGCAATCTTTACTTTCTTTTTGCATTAGACAATTGCATTATTGCAATGCAATGATTAAGACTTAACCGTCCGGACCCGATACTTCTTTATCTTATGACCTAAACCGTCCTGATGTTACTCTTTCCCTTACACATTTGTTTAGTTTTTGATGGGTACTATTATTTTTTCTAATGTCGTTCGGTTCGCGTACGAATCACAGTAATTACCAAATCTGCGTATTTAACATTTTGGATGATTGTTTGGTTAACGTATAATGGTCAAAACGCTGGAAATGATGATTCCGCGGAAATTCAATTTCCCATGTAACGTGGGAAATTTGTTACCAAGCTTGAATTTCCCATGTAACGTGGGAAATTTGTTACCAAGCTTTACCTAAGTCGAATTGAAATACGCCGTTAATTTTATACGAGATTACCATTTTCTCCCAAACATAATGTTATTTTCCTACTCATGCCGTAATAACGTAATAAATAAAGAAACACAATAATTCAACCAAACAACATGCAGTAAATAAAATCCTAGAAATTACAAAATACGAAGGTGCAACCAAACAATTTTTCCAAATTCTAAGTATTTTGATTTAGAAATTTATTTCCGAGTAATTAACAAATCTGTGGGAATTTAATTCCCACATGAACCAAACGAGTGCACTGAAATTAGATGCATGTTCAATCCACACCATGAGATATCACACGAGAGCATGCAATCATCAGCAACAATAATATTAATTTATCAACACCAATAATGATGCTTATTAATTGTTTTCAGCAACATGAAATACATCCAACATGTTACATGGGTAATTCAAATGATGAGTTCGGCCATGTTTTGCCTGAGTTTTTCCAGAGTTTTCTCATACATTTCAGTTCAATTTAGTTTAGTTCATTTCAGTTTATTGAAAAAGCAATTTGATGAAATGTAGGTTAATTCAGTCATACTGTTTTTTTAATACATTAATTTTCAGTTCAATTTAGTTTAATTCTGCAAAAAATAAGCCCTACCAAACTAGGCCAACTAAGGGTTATATTCACTTATTCATGAATTATGAAACAACACAGCGAAATTTCTCAAGCATGATAGAACGAATGTGAGATACATAGAACTTGTTCTTGAAAACTGATTTTGTGCTAAAGTAAACTCAACCAAACTTAATTGCATTAAACTAATTAAACGTAGTTAAAGGAAAAATATAGATAACTAGTTTAGTAACTAGGACACTGGGCTCAACTAGCACCACTTAGGGTTTGATCTCCTGAAAATGTAAAATTGTGTATTCTTTTCTATTATTTGTTTTCCGGTGTTGCTATTTGCACCACCTTGAGTGGAAAGTAGGTGCAAATTACTTTGGGAATATAAAAAGTAACTAATATTTATCTAAAAAGTGTAAATAACTTATATCTTTACCAACATGCTTCATTAAAAATAATTGATTATGTCTTTTGATTAATTTGTCAATTCATATTCAAGCAAGGTGTTTTTATTTATATAAATTATTCATTTTGATTCTTAATAAATAACTATTGACACACGTAATTATAAAATATATCTAAATTTGTTTGATAGAAATTAAAGAAATGAAACTCTAAAGTTTTATCTTAATGATGAAAATATAAGAACAGAAGAATAATGGTTTAATTTATGTGGTGAATACTTTTAAAAAACATGAAAAAGATAATTATTTAGAGAAACTAGAAAATTTTGATTAAATAATCGATTGAATATCACTGTCTCATTTAATAAAATTAATTTTGTTAGTTTTGATTAGTGGCAACATTTTCAACATTAATATTGTTAATTATGCCTTCTTATTCCAGAAAATTATGTGTTCATTATTAATATAGTTATATTATTTGTAAAATAATGGAATAAATTCGTATTAACATTAGAATGTATTAATAATTATAAAATAACTCCATTAATTAAGCATTAGAAACTAATATGAAAAGGAATTGCCTATCTAAAACGTAGTATTTAATTATGATTAGTTTATTTAAAAGGGACAAGCATCTAGATTACACCACCCTAAAACTAACCCACCTATTTGTAGGTGGTGCAAATAGCAAATAGGGTGGTGTAAATATAATCACCCTTGTTTTCCTCCATATAAAGCATGCTCAAGTGAATGACAAGAATGACATTTGTCAGGATGTCATTTTTGGCCAACATTGTGTACTAAACTAGTACACTTATGTAGCATGTTTAGTAACATAACTTTTTGTAAGGCAGTAAGATGCGAAATAGAGCGGGAGCATAAAATGACAAACTGCTTAAAATGTTATCCTGCTTGTAATTTCTAATATCAGTAAAATACATTTAAAAAAAAAATCATTAAAATGATAAGTGCTGAATTATTTGGAGTTATATAATTGCTGACAAAAATAGGCGTGGGTAAAGATGTAAGTAAACCTCAACGCGCGGCCAACGGTGCTACAAATTTTAAAAAATTAAAGTTGACTTCCAATAATTTGTGGCCACAAAATAATGCATCTTTTTAAATTGTTTTCAAGTTTTACAAAATATAGAACTCAAGAGTAAAACAAGTCCAAAAGTTCCTTTTCTTTTGAATATTAATTTGTTTGAATCTCTAATTTAAATTGGTGGAATTCAACTATAAGTACGACTTTCACATCAATGAAAACTACATCCCAGTAGTATCTAACACGTTTTTCCAGTCCAAATAATTCAGTTTTTTATACATTTAGCTTCTAATAGATGACTTTGTTGGTTGAATTTTAATTAGAGAGAAAAAGATTCCGTCAAATACATTGCCGATTTGGTTTTTCTGAAATTTACTCCATCCAACTTTATTAGGAATATTCCTATTTCATGCTTCTATAAGCTTTAAATGTAATTGATGCATTTCTTAGAGCAAGTTTGGAAGTTGGAACTGAAATTATTATTTCATAGATACCATGAATATATAAAATAAATATAATGACAAATAATATTTGAAAAAAATGAAAATTATGAGTGCTTATTGAAGAGTGGCCTTCGCCCTGATCAAAAGAGCATTTTAGAATATTCGAATATAAACCAGCAAGTTGCATTTGTAGTCTGTAGAAGCCCACAAAGGCTGACTCGAAAGCAAAAGGCATGCTTTAGAGATTCTATTTTTCCTCTTTGGTGCAATAATGTCGATTAAATATTTCCAGTAATTTCTAACTATGTAATAAGATGGAAAAATGAGTGAAATTATTCAATTCGAAAAAGGACAGGAAATCAACTTAAAACTTTATCATAATTGAAAGATTTTGAAAAAATGTTAAAAGAATTGAGCGGTTGATATTAAATTGAACAAAATCTTTATCACATTAGTTTTTGCTGAATTGAACTGAACTGAAAATTAATTAATGTATTTGAAAAAAATCAGCTTACATTTCTACTGAATTGAACCAAAAAACTTAAATAAACTAAATTAAACTAATCTACCTACAAAATCTAGCAAACATACCCTAAATATCTTTTATTATCCTACTAATATATTTATACACATGTACAAATTAGATCATGTTTACTAAAACTTATTTTTTACCATATTGAATTAAACTAAACTGAATCGAACCAAACTGAATTAAACTGAACATACGACGTGGCATGTTATGGTTTTCGACTTTTCGATGGTTGACCTTTGATTGGTTTGAGGTTTAGATGACCGACAAATTTAGCGAACTCCGATGTACATTACGGTCTACGGAATTGCGTTTTCCATTCTTAGTTTTCAGTGGGGCCGGGCCGGGCGGCGTGAAATGTGATGGTAATTGCATGCCGTGGGGGAACATGCAGTTGATAAGCTGATAAGCCGTGCCCATTTGTTGACTGAGCTGATCTCTAATAGTCGGTCAACGTTCAACGGTATGACTGATATTTAAACGGACTTATCATCGCCATCCGCAAAATCTTTTTACCCATGTGCATGGAGTAATTATGAATTTTCACCCCTGCATTCTAATCACAACCTGTTGAAGATTATTGCTTACCAATAAAACTTTCGTTCATGTTTATATTTTTAAAACTATTATACCCAATTGTATAAGTCAGATTTATCATAAATTAGCTGACGTTGTTTGATATACAAATATTTCGTTTGGCACCTGTCTCTACAGAGACCAACTATTATAAGGGACCGTTATCGATTGAAGTTGCTATTGGCGAACTTCAACCCCGCCGCTGTTGTTAGATTTTAGAATGTTGACGTCGCTAGATCTCAACCGGCCCACATGAACTGACTCAAAATTGAACTTCGGTATGAATTTGAACGGAATAATAGTAATGTACTAAGGATTATGATGTTTAAGGAAATTGACTGAATGATCAAGAAAATTGAATGAAAGATCAAGGCAAAGCACAAAATGTTCAAGGGAACTGATTGAAAGATCAATCAAACTGACTAAAAGATCTAGCAAAAACGGTAAATGCTCAATCCTTATCCTTGGTCTCCAAAAGGACATGTTGAAGACGTTTTTCTTCACTCTCTGATTATCTCTCTGATTGATAATATAACATATTGAAGGTGATTAAGTTTATCATATTATCGAGGGATAATATTAAACTGTTTCACTATAAATTTATCTCAAAGACGTTTTTCTTAACTATTTATTGGGTTATTTGTGTTTGAACAGTACATAATCATTAGAGCATCTCCAATGGTTGAAGAAACGGAGTTGCTTGCAGTATTTGATAAATTTCAGCAGTGTAGCTTACCATTGTTTCACTCCACGTAGACACTGCTACACGAGCAGTACTGCTAATGTTATGAATTATCTTTCATTTACTTTTACTTGGTAAATATAATTTCTCTTTCCTTTCATTTACTTTTACTTGGTAAATATAAGTTCTCTTTCTATTCACGTAGTTATATTCTATTATAAATATTTACTTTAATTAATTATTTTACGAGCATAAATAAATAATATTTATAAAAAATATATTTTAATATTATATATATTATATTTTTTTATACTTAATATTTGATATAACTTATAAATAATTTGAAAAAATATATAAATATATAAATATAAACATTATTTTTTAAAATATATCCAAACTTTGATTTGTATTCTTTCATAAAAATTTTAAATACATTATACCAATAAAATTTTATTCCAAATGCAAAAAAAAAAAAAAAAATGAAAAATACATCAAATATATTCTAATGACATTCCATACTTATTTCTAAGAATTTCACACACTTGTTCATGATTTTTTCTAGTTCTATCATCCATATTTGATGTGTCCTTGGTTAGAATTGCGAAATCATTTTGACGAATTTCCTCTTTCTTCCGTAGAAGAGCATCCTCACAAAGACCAAGTTTTTTCTAATAATTTGCAATATATTGGTAGTCTAAATGTTTTTATTATAATTATTTATTTTTATTTGTAATTTGTAAATCACTTTATAATTTAACATAATTATTTTTTAGTTGTTATAAAAATAATTTATTTATTTTTAAATCAATAGTATTTGTATCATTTAGATAAATACATTAATTATTTTTAATGATAGTAAAAATTCTTGGTAAAAATATTTAAAAAATACGTGGGCCCTTTATAGCTATAAACATAGTAGCTCACCATTGTGGAGTTATGTAGCTTGCCACATCAATTGCTTGAATAGTGACATGGCAAGTTAAGCATTAGCTTACCATTGGAGATGCTCTTAAGGCTTAAATTTTGCGGTATCACTCTTAATTAAAATATTAAATTGTCTTACTTTGAGTTTTATAGTCAATTTCAACAATTAAATATATGACCAGTATCTGTAGTATATAGTATATAGAATTCTCATTTGAGACATGTCTCTATAGAGACCAACTACTATAAGAGACTGTTATCGGTTGAAATTGTCATTGGTGAGTTTCAACCCCGATGCCGCTGTTAGATTTTAGGTTGCTGGTGTTGCCAGAGCTCAGTCGTCTCACATGGACCGAGTCTCGAGCTTTGGAGTGAATTTTTACGAAATAACAGTAATGTATCAAGGATTAGGAATGATCAAGGAAATTGACTGAAAGATCAAGCAAGATGAATAAAAGATCAAATTAACTGAAAGATCAAGGTAAAAAAAGAATGCTCAAGGGAACTGACTGAAAGATCAATCAAAGTGATTAAAAGATCAAGCAAAAACAGTAAATGTTCATTCCCTTAGCTCTTGGCTCCACAAGGACAGGTCTCACTCAAAACTCTTTCTATATAGGATGCTATATTGTTGGACTTACGCAAAAAGATATTACTAGTAAAAATTATTCAATAAATGGGAATATGAAGTATTTCACACATATAATTTCATCAATATATATTTTTAATAAATTTATTGTAGTACACACTAGACAGAACGATACTAGTAATTGATAAGCAATGTTTGGTTGTAATCAATTAAGGTGACATGATCTTACGTTTGACAATATAGCCCAACTTTGCTACAATCACAAATCTCATCCTCACAAGTAAAACATAGCACAGTATGAGAAGCAATTAGTAATGTCCTAAATAATACGCTAACTAGCATATTAAAGAACATAATAAACAGTGATTAAATAGTTAATTAATTAGTGAGAGTGAAATTTAGGGCATTTGGATCCATGGAAAACGGCAACGTGACATGCCGGTTGGCCAAATTGTTGTCTACATCAACAAATTTATAAACAACTCACCACTATGACACTATCCGCATGATCCATGACGCATTTCGTTTTAATTTTCGAATTTCAACAAAAATAGAAGAAAGGTCGATATATAAATGTTCATTTTTATGGTACAGATTTTTTAAATTTTTTATCAGATGTCCTTACTATTATTAAGTGAAAAAAAAAATCAAAAGGTACAAAAGGTTATCATATATAGGTCCTGTTTGGTAGAGCTTTACTTATAAGTAAAGTTAGGTGAAAAGTACTTCTTTTTAAAGTTGATGTAACCTACTTCTATTTTTTATACTAAAAATAGCTTTTACTTCCATAAAAAAATGATTTTTAGTAAGTTACCAAACACAAAAAACTACTTTACTTTGAAGTAAAGTAAATAAAAAGTAATACCAAACAGAGCCATAGAATTGCCGAAATAGAATAAAATGTTATTTTTTAAAAGTAAAATATGGACGGATTGCTTTTAATTTAAAGATACAATTAAGAGAGGGCTGCTATTGCCTCTCCTTCACAAGCCCGATTCCGATGGTTATGGTTACATCAATAGTTAACGGGTATTGACTAGGAAACTGGCTCTGCGACAAAAAAATTTAATTGATGGTATGTTATTGGTAGTTATACTACGAACTTAACTTGTGGTTGTCAATATATGTATATCATAGTGAAGTTCTAATCTTCTTTTATTGAATTAAATTTAGTTGGGAGAGATTTATGAAATATTACCATAACTTAAAAGATAAAAATAGATTGTTTCATGATACATTCATTCATGACATCATCCCAAAGTTTGGAGTTTTATTGTATTAATTTTAGTTGAGAAAGATTTATGAGATATTTTAATTATCCCTAAAGGGAACTATAATAGTTATTCGCTTCAAAATGTGTGTGGAATAAACGACGTCGTATTTGATTCAGTATATTTATTTTGGGTATTTTGTTAAATTATGGTATAAAATATTAATGTATTTTCTTATGAATTTATGGTATTAAATATTGCACTCTTTTAATTAAGGCTCAATTCAATATTCTCTTCTGAGAGCTTGCGTGATAGTTTTTTGAGGAGCTCCTATTTTTTCCTTATCGTATTTGATTCAGTATATTTATTTTAGGTATTTTGTTAAATTATGGTATAAAATATTTATGTATTTTCTTATGAATTTATGGTATTAAATATTGCACTCTTTTAAGGATAAGTCTTGGAAGTGACCGTCACTATATAGTGACCAGGGACTGAACTGCAAATAGAGAAAATAGCGTCAAAGCTCGCGGGTCGACCCGACTGGCCTTCTGATCCGGCGCGTGGCAACACGCACCGTATATAACCAACCCCCTCTACAGAAAATCAATTTCTCCCCAAATCGACCCCAATTTTCATATGCTTCTGCAATCGCCCTTGATTTTGTGTTCCCAAGCCCCGGTGAATCGCGACGGTTATTGCAGGACGGTGGGAATTGCATAGCAGATTGCGGTGGAGATTGCAGAGCAAATCATCGGCATCCACCGCTGTCAGGAACCATTCGTTGGAGAGAGGTACGCCGACTGGAAGACGGGGACGCGACAACGACTGGGAGACGGCGACAACGACGGCTTCATCTTTAGATTTCGCCGGAGGAGGAGCCTCAGTCGGCGACTGAATCGGAGCACTGCGTCTCACTGGACACCTCCATCCCCGGCGCCGATAATCTCCGATGGAGTCTTATTCCTCTGGCTTGCAGGCTCGCTCTCCTTGATATTGTTGACCGGAAGCACATCCTCAAGGTTTTCACCTCCTCCGTTTTTACTATTAACTTCACAAAAATTTGATTGTGATTGCTTGCTTTGTGTTTTTCGTGCTTTTTTTGTGTGGTTTATTAGATTGATCAGGTATTTTAAGTAAGTGTTTAATTGATGTTTGATGTGTTTATGTTAGGCTGATGATTCTAAAGGGGATAAGCATCTTGGTGGCATGAGGATAGGTATTGTAGCTAAGTCGAGTGCCGAGTTTGTTGCTGGTGTATTGAGGACTTGGCTTAGTGGAGGTGTTTTTGTACCTCTTGCGCTTAGCTACCCTGAAGTTGAGTTGATGCATGTCGTGAATGATTCGGTTAGCACATCTGAACTGTTATCCTTGTGTGTTTAGGCCTTTTGCTGAACTTAGCTATTTAGCATATGAAACTGAAATAAATGCCTGCTACTGTTATTGTATAACTAATTTACTTCTGTATTTTATGTGATGACCTGATGTTGATGGAAACTTGTTCTTGGCTATGTTGGTGGAATGTGATAGATAAGTAGATTAATATACCGTGGCATATATGCAGAATGCATACAAAATTTCAATGGAAACATGTGAGTGCTATATAGAATGCATCATATAATTATATTTTCCATGTTAGTAACTGGATTCTGTTTCACCATTCAACCATTCAAAGTAAGGAAATGTAACGTCTTCCACATTTGATTGTTTTGTTCAACAAACACTAAATAAGATAAATTAAGAAAAGGCCTAATTTGTGTTGAAGCTAGCATCTTGTATGCTTTTTATGTTATATGTGATGTGTTTTGTACATTTATTTATTTATTTTTTGTGGTATGCTGACTACCTCTTATTGTACCTTTTATTCTTGTAAAAGGTTATTATTTAATAGTGGAAAATTGATATTTATGAGTGAAAGGTTGTATGTTATTTCTAAATGCACAAAGACATTTTATTTTTAAAAAAAATTGTTGTTTAAAAGTGGAAGGTTGACATTTAAGTGTGAAAATTTGACATTTAAGAGTGAAAGGTTGTCTGCTATATTTACATGCATGTTTATCTTTTTTTAAAAAGGTTGCTATTTAACGATGAAAGATTGATATTTAAGAGTGAAAAGTTATCTGCAGTTTCTCTATACATTTTTGACTTTTTAAAAAGGTTGTTGTTTAATAGTGGAAGGTTGACATATAAGAGTGAAAGGTGTTCTTTCAAAAAAGGTTGTAGTTTTATCTTGAAAGGTTGATATTATAGAGTGAAAGGTTGTCCTTTTAATCTTTTTAAAAAGGTCGTTTAATAGTGAAAGGTTGACATTTAAGAGTGAAGGGTTGTACGTTATTTGTATATGCATTTTTTTTCTTTTTAAAAAGGTCGTTGTTTAATAGTGAAAGGTTGACATTTTAAAGTGGAAGGTTGTCCGTTATTTGTGTATGCATTTTTTGTCGTTTTTGAAAGGTTAGATGTTTAATAGTGAAAGGTTGACATTTTAAAGTGAAAGGTTGTCCGTTATTTGTGTATGCATTTTTTGTCATTTTTGAAAGGTTAGATGTTTAATAGTGAAAGGTTGACATTTTAAAGTGAAATGTTGTCCGTTATTTGTGTATGAATTTTTTGTCGTTTTTGAAAGGTTGGTGTTTAATAGTGAAAGGTTGACATTTTAAAGTGAAAGGTTGTCCGTTATTTGTGTATGCATTTTTTGTCATTTTTGAAAGGTTGGTGTTTAATGGTGAAAGGTTGACATTTTAAAGTGAAAGGTTGTCCGTTATTTGTGTATGCATTTTTTGTCGTTTTTGAAAGGTTGATGTTTAATAGTGAAAGGTTGACATTTTAAAGTGAAAGGTTGTCCGTTATTTGTGTATGCATTTTTTGTCTTTTAGAAAGGTTGGTGTTTAATGGTGAAAGGTTGACATTTTAAAGTGAAAGGTTGTCCGTTATTTGTGTATGCATTTTTTGTCGTTTTTGAAAGGTTGGTGTTTAATGGTGAAAGGTTGGCATTTTAAAGTGAAAGGTTGTCCGTTATTTGTGTATGCATTTTTTGTCGTTTTTGAAAGGTTGATGTTTAATTGTGAAAGATTGACATTTTAAAGTGAAAGATTGTCCTTATTTGTATATGCATTTTTTGTCGTTTTTGAAAGGTTGGTGTTTAATGGTGAAATGTTGACATTTTAAAGTGAAATGTTGTCCGTTGTATGCATTTTTTGCCGTTTTTGAAAGGTTGGTGTTTAATGGTGAAAGATTGACATTTTAAAGTGAAAGGTTGTCCGTTATTTGTATATACATTTTTTGTCGTTTTCGAAAGGTTGGTGTTTAATAGTGTAAGGTTAATATTTAAGAGTGAAGGTTGCCTGTTTGTATATGTTTTTCTTTTGTTTTCAATTCATTTTGGGTTTGACAATGAAGGACTTATAAGGATTTCACTAATTCATTTTCATTTTCATTTTCATTTTCATTTTATTTATGTGCAGGCTTACGAGATTTCCATGTTAGGCAGATGGGAGAAAGAAGTTTGGGGGAAAGGAAGAGAGTCCGCGCGTGGCATGCGCGTGTAATTCTTTATTTTGCATAAATTGCAAAATAGTCCCTCCGTTTTTTAATGTTTATATTATTATAATTTAATTCTGGTCACTATATAGTGACGGTCACTCAGGAGACGGACTCCTCTTTTAATTAAGCCTCAATTCAATATTCTCTTCTGAGAGCTTGCGTGATTAGATTTTTGAGGAGCTCCTCTTTTTTCCTTTTAGATGTCAAAGAAATCCTTTTTGATGTATTCATAATATACATTTTCCATATTTATATTTTGCAACTTTATATATATGTATTTGATCTCTAATACTCTTCAATCACAATTTTTTTCTTCTATCATGCCGTAAATCTGTGGAAGTTTGAGGTATGTCTGAAAATTTATATCATTTTATTTTATTTCTAATATTGTGAATTTGGTGATTGTCCATTGCTTGATTTCATGTGGAGACGACTATAAACTCACAAAAATGAGTTTAAACATCATCTTTCAAAATCCGTAGGTAGAGTTTTTTTCTCAATTATGCCTAAATATTAAATTTTGATAATAGTGTATCAAAGGTTTTGATTATTATTTTGATGATTTTTGTGCTATCCTTTAATGATTAGAATTCTACATATCCCTGGTTTTTGTTAAGATTAAAATATTGTTTTATTTTAAGTCATTTTGCTTAATGTGTACCTTTGTATACATGAATAAACAAAGATTAGAAACTGCAAACTCCAATTCTTATGCGTTTATATTTATTTATAATGAGATGATTTCTTTTCATTTTTATTGTTTCTTGAGGTCAGAGAATTAGTTAGTTTTGATTTCGTTATAGATTGATCGGCATTCAATATTCATTAGTTGATATATTTATTTTATTCTTATCGTTTTGTGCAATTTTGTGTTTTTTTTTTCTTGAATGTAAAGCAATGATCAATTTTCAATCACCGCAATGAGTACATGTAGCATTTTTAAACATCTATTTTTGTACATTTTTATTTGATTGGACGGGTAAATTTATCCAATTTGTTATATTTGTGTCTCTTTACCCACGATAATGATCATTATAATCGATTACTTGATACACTCATGATTCTTAAAATACTGAACATTATACTCAATTTAGGTGATTTAGTTGATTCCTTACTATATTTTAGAACAAGGAGAATATTACATATCTCAGGAAATAAAAAGAACAAAGGGATTTATATATTTTTAGATAGGTGAAATCAAGTATTTCCTATCCTTACCTTACCTTTTACAATGTAATCTATTTTGTACCTTTTATTACCGTTTTGGCACATATAACATAATTGATAGACACTATAATAATATTGTTTAAATCTTCGGGAAAATTGGGATTGGGATTAAGGGCTGTGGAACATTAGAAATTAGTAATTAGGGTGTATGTTTTACATAATTTCTGAAAAAGGCAGTGAATATTAACTTATTTTTAATCAATATGATTATTAATACAAAAAGATAACAATACCCTTATTTTTACTTTTATTTTTAAATTCCTTATATTTAGTTATATTCAGTTTAGCTTTATTTATTTAGCTCCAATTTAAATAAAATTTATTTCTGATCAAATCATTTCAATTCAGTTCAAAAAAGTCAAATTCATATGAACTTGATAAATTTTATTCAATTAAATACCAAGGAAGTGAACTAAATTGGATTTCAAAATTTGAAAAAATGATGGAGCTAAATTAAATTGAATTTAGGAAAATCCAAATTGAATTGAATTGACCTAAAAAAAGTAAATGTAATTTTTTAGTTGGATATGAACTGACCTGTATTGAATTTTTACCAAGATTTTGATTACTTTTAGTGAAGCGGTACTAAATTAAACTAAAGAAAAGTGAACTTGAATCGAATTGAATGCGTCCCATTTTGAATGATCTGAATAAATTTATATTAAATTGAATTAAAGATATTGGTTTGAATTCAACTAAATTTGAATTCATCAAAAAATTTGATGAAAATGAACCGAATTGCATACTACTAAAGTGAACTAAAATGAACCAAACTGAACAGAACCGAACCAAAACTACGTAAAATGACATAGGGCTAACTTGAACTAATTTCATTATAAATACATTTATTTAGAGTGAACTTATTGAAACTAAACTTAATTTAACTAAGCACAAATGATCTAAATAAAAATAATAGAAATAGGGGTATTAGTGTCTTTATATTAATAATCATATCAATTAAAATTAAGTTAATTATTCACTGCCCTTTTTAGAAATTATGTGTATCTTACACCCCACTTTCCAATTTATAATGTTCCACTGCTCTTAATCCCAATTTTCGCTCAATCTTTTATTAAATACTTCATTAAAATATATTTAACCTATTAAAATACTTCATATTATAATAATATGCCTTTTTAAACTCTATTTAACCTACGTCATATCATTATCTTCACATCTTTTATCTTTAGCCGCTAGCTAATATATATAGAATTCATAATATTTTTGCTAAAAATATATCAAATATTATTTTAAATTTGGCATGTACTGATTATATTGTATAGTTAGACGTTGTTAGTATGTTTTTGTAATTATAATAGTAAATTTGTTAATATAAAATTCTACTGATTGTTAAAACATATAATTTTGAAAAATACCTAAAGCTCTCAAATAAGCTGACCTTATTTGAGACTTTGTGTTGGGATTTATTTTTTATTCAATTTTGTTGGTTCAGTTCTTTTGAATATGAATATTTAAAAGGGTTTTTAATTAATTTTTTAAATTTCGTTTCTTCAATAATATAAAACAAATACATATATTATCATATTTTCAATATTTGGTTTGATTTCACCTAATATTTCATATTATTATGTTAGTACAAATACTACAATTATTAAATTTATTATATAAATTAAAATATTTAGATATTTAAAATATACCGCACAACGTGCGGGTGAGCCCAACTAGTTCATAAAAAGGGAATTTGGTTAACTAGATTTAAGTATGATTACTGAGTTTAGATGGAATAAGACAACAAACTATCTCGTATTTTTACTTGGATACCATAACTTTGACATGTGATATGGAGTGACAATTTATTATATTATTTTATGATTAATTTTTTCACAATTAATATACATATTACCAAGAGTTATTATTATTTTATATTTTATTCAGTTTTTTTCTCATCTATTATTTCAAAATTTCAACATATTATATATACTTTATTTCTCTTTTTAAAATGACTTTATTTTAAAAAAAATTAGAGTTTTTTTAAGAATAAACATCATCGAATGCCAATTATATAAGAAAAATAAAAATAGGCATTAATAGGGAATGGATTTACCCAAAATTCGCTCAAGAAATATAATCAATTTGATGATTTATGGGTTAATTTCATGAAGTGATGAAGAAACATCTATTTTTAATTAGTATAGTGAATTCAAATAAAATTTCTAAAAATAAGTGATCTAAAATCAAAATGGTTAAAGTGTAGTGACCTTAAATATAAATCACTCTATTCAAAATAATGAACTGAATTAATAAAAAGGCCAAACCGATACAGGCTTGCAGCAATCTAGGCCTACTCGGAAGCATAATTCATCATGAAGCTTCATCTTAATGGCCCAAACTTGCAGTGGCAGAGCTTTATTTAGAATTCACTCACATTAATGAGACTAAATTAAGGAAACTAATTTGACATTTGATTGCCCGATTAAGGACAATCTATGTAATCTATAAAAGGGGTACAGTGATATTTTGGTCGTTGTTTTTTTTACTAATTTTCTACTGTTTATATTTCCCACGTGTCGTCCTTTCTTCTCCCCTCCTTCATGCAGTTCCTTGAGCTTCTACGCGTTCCCTCACGAAACTATACGATTTCTAAATTCTTGAGCCTACTCACCATTCATCTTCAATTGTTTTCCGTTACATTGATTAATGGGATTTTGCAAGGATTTATTTGGGATTTGGAATTGGGTCGAAAACCTCGAGCATTCCGTTTCCGACTTCCCTGATCCTGCCGGAAAACGGGTAGTACCGCTAGGGAATCTCGGAACGGAGGTGATGTCCGTGCATTATGTTCCCGTATTCTTATCCTTCTCTTCATTCTCGTAAGTTTCTTTTTTCGTTTCTTTGGTGTGGAGTTCTGAGTACACAGTTTCGATTCGTGTTGATTTCGTTTTTTTTTTCTTTGGTGGATTATACAGTTCGACTTTATGCATATTAGGTGTTTGATAAAATTCCCAAACCAAAGCTAACTTGGTTTCAATCTCCCTTTTTTCCTTCTTCCAAGTATTTTAGGTTTCCAATTATTCAAGCTAACTTGAATTTTAGAAAATTTTCGCATGCATTCTTTTCTGTTTTATCTGCCTTTTTTTGTTTCTTCACATGATTTCTGCTGATCAAGGACTCCACAGCTGGGGTTCTTGTTTTCGTGGTTTAGGAGTCCAGCAGCAGATTTCTCGGGCGACCATAGAGTACGTGGCAGTGGCGGTGACGGCCGCCACGGATAAGAAGAAGAAGAGGGTCCGAGAAGGTTGATTTGGTTGTGACTTGTGAGTAAGTACTTTCATGTTTTGCAGATTACCTTAATCCTTTCCATGCATATGATTAGGGCAACCTATCTTGGCTGGTAATGTAATAATGTTGCTCTATTCCTCACTCTTTTTTCTTCAACTTGTTGACCGTTTTGGTTTATGTATTTGTATAGATAAAATCCCCTACATGATTAAGTGAGGGTAAATTTTTGTACTTCTTGATACGTGATCTGTCATCAGGCTGCAGCAGAAGTTGAGGCAGCCACGATGTCCATGGTTAGGCGGGCAATACCATATGCTGCATCACTGGAAGAAGCTAATGAAATAGTGCGCGGAAATTGGCTAGAGGCAATCGAAAAGCATCACCAAAAATATTCACAAGACAATGTTATTAGAGATATACTTGACATTGGATGCTCAGTTGGTGTCAGCGCAAGGTTTCTTGCTCAAAAGTTTCCATCTGCCAAGAGCACTGTAAGGCCTTATTCTCCCAAGCTAATTCTCACTGAAAATAGTAATAGTAGACCAAAACTGAGTCAAATAACTCCAATTCTCAATCTACTTAATTAAACTGAACAGTAGCTATAAATGATTGCAATTTCTACAGGGTTTGGATCTTTCTCCTTACTTTCTTGCAGTAGCTCAGTTCAAAGAAATTAATAGCCAGCCAAGAGTAAATCCAATTAATTATATTAGTAGATGTGTTAAAGATTCACTTTTTGGTTTTTCAATGCTTGACAGATCATTGTCTCTGGTTGTGGCTGCGAAAAACCCGCTCTGAAGTGTAGAAAGATCAGACGAATTGCATATCGGAAGTGTAGGGACCTTCATGTCTGGATTCATACTAACAAAGTAAAATCCAGAGCAAGATGGTGCCAGGTTTTTCCTTCTCTCTAATAACATAAGTTCAATGCTGCAGTGCAGGAAAAGGACGAGCTGCATCGTGCATTTACTGAAGGTTTTTTCTCTTTTTCTTATTTAGTTTTCTCAAATTGTTTGCTCAGAAAATAACTCTGTTTTTAGGTGCCCTCTCCATTCTGTAATCATGACAAATAATTTTGATAGTAATATAAAGTTTGATCTTTCCAGAAACAAGAAAGATGCAGCGGCTTTCTCGGGAGCGTGTTCAGAGGGTTCTAGATGAACAAGATAAGTTGAGCAATGAGCTTGATAGCAAGAAGCGAAAGCTTGTGTTATGGAGCAAAGAGCTGAACAAACGTGAAACCTTAACTGAGAGTGACAGGCAAAAGCTCGAAGATGAAAAGAAAAAGGTAATATATTGCCGTTCTCCCTGGATTTGCTTCATATATTCTGATGAAATTCATTTATTGAAAATTTATGACTTCAGAAAGACTTGAGGAACTCTCAGCTCCAAATGGCAGCTGAGGAGCAGAGAAAATCAGATGAAAAAGTCTTGAGGCTTGTGGAAGAACAGAAGGTATATTTGTTTTAAACACAAGCATTCTTAACTTTGCGTGAGCAACTCTGCGTTGATAGTGTGGATGTCCTTGATATTGAATTACAATTCACTGTACCATTTAAAACAGGGATTTAAAATATGCAGAGGGATAAGGAGGAGGCTTTAAGGAAGATATTGGAATTGGAAAGGGGTCTAAATGCCAAGCAGAAGTTGGAATTGGATATTGAGGAGCTGAAAGGAAAATTGAAGGTTATGCAGTATATGGGAGATGATGCTGCTGTTCAGAAAGAAATTGAAGACATGAATGCGGAGCTTGAGGAAAAGATCGATGACATGAAATCTATGGAGGAATTGCACCAGGCTTTGCTCACTAAGGAGCGCCAAACCAATGATGGGCTTCAGGATGCTCGGAAAGAGCTTATATCGGTATGCTATATACTTTTTTGCCAAAGAAAATAGATGGAATTTCTAGAGAATCATAAACAGTCTTTTCTGAAACCATTAGATGCAAATGATTATGGCCTTTATTTTACAGAGCGTAACCGAAATGGTGACCAGCACTCGCTCACACATTGGGATCAAGCGGATGGGTGAAATAAAAGCGAAGACCTTTGAAGTTCAATGCAAGCTGAAATATCCTGATGATTACGAGTTCAAAACAATAGAAATGTCTCACTTTGGCAAGAAAGGTTCAAAGATTCCAGCTGGTATCCATTCAAGGTTATCAGGATTAGTGACGATAATTTCAAGGTATACACTATGGTGCTTAACGTGTATTTATGTCCCCATAAGTTTACATGTTGCATTTTTAGCAGACATTAATCCATTTGCACCCCTTTCTTTAGAGGTTTTGTTTTTCATTGCTCAAAAGTTATAACTTATATGAGCATGTTCACTTGTTGACTTTCTTGTGTGATTCTTGTTTTGTATTTCAGAAAGAAATTGATGAAGATGATCCAGAGCTTAAAAAGCTTAAAGAAGAATGGGGGCAAGAAATTTATGCAACCGTGACAGCAGCCTTGCGAGACTTGGATGAGTATAATCCAAGTGGGAGGTATGTCGTTTCAGAGCTGTGGAACTTCAAAGAAAATCGGAAGACCACTTTCAAGGAGGTCATCAACTTCATTTTCAAGCAGCTGAAGAACCTCAAGCGCAAGAGATAAGCATTTGGTACTTACCCTAATCCCGTCTCTACTGTTTATTTGTATCATTATTGTATATGTTCAACGTTGGAATCCTTGCATGAACACTGTCTGAAAGGTTCAAAGTTTTTGATGCAAAGTGATTGGGTTTAACTTTCATGTAGAGTTAGCATCTATGCTTTAACTATATGCAATTCATTCATGTATATGTGTCGGATCTTTTACTGTGTGGTGTTAATCTCATCGAGGTCAGCAGGTATCCCTGTGAATATATTAAGCTCCAAGTTCAATGATATTGTCACTGCGCTTAGTTATCTCTTTAGTTTTCGTTAATGACATTTGCCATCTTGTTTTCATGGCAAGGGCCATGTTTAGGCTTTATAAATTGAAGGGCGCAACTGCAAGATGGTTCAAAGTGTGATATGCTACAGCCTCCGGTCTATTTGTTTATAAATTGTTTTGATGAATACGAGAACTATTTATTTTTGCTTGGAGACGAGAACTATTTATTTTTGCTTGGATTATGGAGTCTATTTTTTATTTTCTTTTTGAGTACTTTCATTGCATAATGGAGTTTATTTCTAGCTACGAATAAAACCTGTGGAGAAAAAGACAATATTACTATGGCTGTCTTCACTCTTCAGCATACCGAACTGAATGTTTTAGGCCATATTCACCCGAACTAAATTGTATTGAGTTGCAATAAAATTTTATGCATGAATTTCATTGAATCATATTTTTTGTTGAATCGATGCTCTGAAAGTTGAAGATTGCATCATCTCCTTGAGTGTGAAGTGGAAGACTTTTTTGAAGTGGAATTATGGTTAGTGCTAAACATAATTCCTTTTGTGATTTTTTCCCCTTTCTCAGGTGTTAGAAGATCCTGGTAAGAGACCTGGAGGGAATAAAAGCTATTGGTTGTAACGTGTTTCTAGGGCGCGACTGAAAGAAGAGTAAGTTGTGCTAACTTAATCATGTGGTACTGTATTTTTTTTTCCAGCCACATCTTGCGTTTGGTTTGATCTCTCTCTAATATTTTTTACCATGGCTTGAAAAGGAAGATTTATAATACCGTTAACTTGTTCTCTAATTTGAGAATATGTGAGGATCGTTGCTACTTGCTACAACTACTGGTGGTTTGGTTTGCGACGATAAAATCGTTCAAAGGGCCTGTCATTGTAATATATCCATTTTTAGTTGTAACTCTTGAATCGTTTGAGGTATTTTTTTGCAGTGAGAAGCTCTAGCTTTTGAAGATCGCAGTCAAAAGTTCTGGTCTCTCTGTTCGAAGAGCACCTCTAGATACAACAACAACAATATTGGTTCCGAACTCCTGAGGATTTCCAGTTCACATGGAAGTATTCTTCTTGCTCCATTATTTGGCAAAGGGTATTATGTTTACAACTGAAGTGTATATCTAAGAATAGGAATGTTGACTACCTTCTCTTGAACTCATATAGCTTACTAATTTTCTTGTGATTTCAGTGGGATCTAAACTCAATGTGCTCTGAGGTAAGAAAACAAACATATATAATTATTATTTAAAACACCATAAAAGTATCATGTTATTTGTTTTCATTATCTTGTGATTGTTTTTAGTTTGATTCATATTTGATGTTCTGGAGACGTCGGGCTGATGCTTGGAATGGTGAGTGTTTCGTGGGTTGGTGAAACTGTGGTATTTTGACATGGATATGATGTAAACAAAAAATAGAAATGAAACAAAAAACAGATCTCTTAATAGGCTTTCCATTTGGCACTGGTTTCCCACATTAACTGCAGACGGTTAGTAGGGCATCATAGTTTTAGACTACGCTTTTGTTAATAGTTGCCTTATTTTGTTAGCAAACTCCAATGACTGTCCTATTTTAGTAGCTTGGGCTACTAATAAGTTTGTATTTGTTAATTTTTCTCTCAATGATAGCAAATTGGTATTTGCATGTGTGTGTGTTTGTGTGTGTATTTTTCCCTTAAATTTTTATCATTTCTTGGTTTGTTAATTATCAGGCAAATGAATCATTTGGCATACATTAGTTTCATAACGTGGGTTATTACTGTTCACAAACAGATATTTCTTTCATTTGGAAGCTCTTTAAAGTGTGTTTCCTTCTATGAAACATTGATCATTCTTATATGTTTTTGAAGAGAGTGGTGAACTGGTGATTATCTTATTCTCTGTACACTATATAAAGTCATTATATAACAAGTGTCATATCCAATGTTGGAGTCAGTAGCAACCCTCAGCCCGGGCAAACAATAGATATTTGAGTCTGAAATTGATATCCCAGTTTTGTGTATTTTCTGTTTAGAGATTGAATTGGATAAAAGGTTTGATTGTCATATGTTTTTGTTCATTAAGATTATGTCTTGCATGCCCCGTGATTTGCAGGTATTGTTGTAGGCTGTATTGGAGTGGTTGGTGTAAGAACAAACATTAAATAGCTGTCCTTAGGAGAGAATTTGATAAGCAGGTTGCCTTGCAGTTCCTGGGTATGTACTATGTTACAACAGAAATCAAAAGGTTTATTTCGAGTTGAGTGGATTTTGTTTACTTGGTTGATCAACTTGACAGGTTCTATGGAGTTGTTGTCAAATCTTTTGATTTAGAGAAAAAGAATCATGTACACTAATGTTTGAGCAGCGTTTGCTGGGCACCAAAGACAGAGTAGCTAAACTTAAAACACGAGTGCAGCAGAAGTTCATTCAACCTGTTTATGGCTGCCGATGCTGAGGTTTGGTGGATTTATATCTAAGTTATAGCCTGCATTTTGTTGGGGACTGTAGCGGTGTAAGACAAATGCCCACGTTTGAGCATGTCTACGAACTTGCCTTTAATGACTATGAATGGTTTATGTTGTATCAATGCTAAGATATGTGTACAAACAGATATATTCACACCAAAAATATTATTTATACAAGTTCCCAGCAACATATACAAACAAACATTTGTGCACCAAACAAACACAGTTACACAGCCCGCGCTTAGCGCAGCCATCACCACTAGTTAATTATTAAAATGTACTCCTTTGAGACACGACCAAGGCACCTCGTACTAGGTCTTATATAAGTTCATATGAGAAATTATAAAGTGTGCATATTATATTTTATAGGCAGATTTTATTAGATGTGCACTTCACACTCATACGGCACACACCCTTAATTTAATTTTTTTTAATTTTAAAAACCACAATTAAAGTGGTAGGAATCTTGTTAAGGGATCCCAAGCCCGTCACAAATAGATTACACAGCCAAGAGGCCAAATCCGTTATCAAGAAACTAATAGCCATAAGCAAAGAGCTTAGTAAACTAGTAGAGGAGTATACAAACTCCGAAGCCAAAATTTGCTTCCAAAAGAATGGGTAATACTATATACTATGAATTGTGATCTCCTGTGTCGCACAGCAGCCATAAGCCATCATCAGTCCGAGCTTGTTAGCTAATCAACCCAAGCCGAACCCAGGTTGAAAAGCAAATCAGCCAGGAAAAAGATTGCAGAGGCATTTGTGAAGAGGAGATTACTAGTACAGGCACCAAGCAAATACAGTTTCAGGTGCCGCTCAGAAAAGTCCACAGCCGAGATCAGGGCTGCTCCCATTGTAGCTCCACCTTTGGAAAAAATCCAAAGGGTCTTCCCCAGTCTGCAATCAAATGGACTAAAGCAGTATCAATGTTCACAAAGAAGATGAAAAGTGGGGCATAATCTAGAAAAGACTAAACAGAGGAAAGCCTCACATAGGGAACCCCGATTTTATCAAGATGTAAAAAACCTTTCAGTTTTGTAGGAGCATCAAGAATAGACATATTTCCAGAGGTAGCTGCCTTAGAGCAAATTTTTGACAAAAAATCAGCTACATCATTGCTCTCTCTGTAGATATGTTTAATTCTGTCTGCATAGCCATGAAGCTCATAGGATATGCTCAAAACAGACCAGTTGGCTGAGCAAGGGTTCATTAAGCATTTTACAGCATTCATGTAGTCTGATTCAATAGTAAAGTAAGATCCAGAAGCAAGTCTTAGTTCTACCCCATATTGAATGGCTAACAACTCAGCATGCAATGTAGACACAGCACGTGTAAATTTTGTGAACAAAGAAGTAACACTGCCTCCCATACCTCTAATAACTACTCCTAAACCCACCTTATCATCATTGATAAAGGATGCATCCACATTAATCTTGTATCCTCTATCAGGGGGATACCATTTCACCATTTTAACAGACTTTGGCCTTTTTTGTTTAAAAAATGGGACTTAACCAAGCATGGTTAATTCCCTGAATTTTGAAGCTTGGCCAGTCAATGGTGAAGCAGTAAAAATCATGGAGATGTGTTTAACAATATTTCCAAATAGAATAGAGCTATCCATAATCACATTATCAAAAAGTATCTTATTTCTTCTCTATCACAAATACCACAGGGTAACCTGTAGAGAAGAGACAAATACTTTAGTAAGAATTTTTGACCTTCCTTTGAAGTTCAAGTAATAGGAAAGCCTATGATTGATAGAGGTAAACTGAGGCACAGGCACAGCAAGTAGATTATGCATCATGTTAAGAACAGTAACATTTTGTGAACATGCATTGAAAAAGTGATCAGCAGAATCTCCATGATTACACAGTGGGCATTTAGAGGCTAACATGATCCCAAATTTCATAAGATTATCATCAAATGGCAGTAAATTATTAAAGATCCTCCAGGCTAAAATAGAGATTTTACCTGGTATCTGTTTTGCCCATGCATTTTCCATTGAAAGTAGTTGTGATTGCCTGCTTCTCAAAGCCTGATAGGCAGACTTGACTGTGAATTGACCTTTCTCTTCAAGTTCCCACACTAATTTATCAGAGTGCAGTGTATTAACCTGTAATTCCTGCAAGAGAGTTAAAACATTGGTAGCCACAAAAGGCTCCAGTTGGGGTAAATATGCAGTTTTATTTTGTGAGAACTCAGCAATAGTAATGTCAGGGAAAGGAAAAAGAAAATCATGCCATATGTAACAAAGAGCTCCCTCTTCTGACCAATTAGAGTCCCAAAAAAAGATGACTGACCAGTGCCCACTATAACCCTAGAATGAGTATTGGCAAACTGAGTAACCAAACAGATTCTTTTCCATGTGAGAGAAGATCTGTGGCTGTTTGGGAGATTCCATAAGAATCTTGTCCATATATTCTCATTCTTCTGCAACTTCCACCACAGCTTGCAGGAAAAAGCTTCAATCATAGCTCGGATATCTCTAAAACCAATTCCATTTTCAGTCATTGGAATTGCCATCTTAGACCATTTCCTCCAAATTTTTCTCTGACCATATGAATGCTCACCCTAGAAAAATCTAGAAGATAATCTCTCCATTCTTTTAATTACAGTAAGAGGTGGTTTTAAAACAGCGAAAACATGAATAGGGATGGCAAGAAGAGTATGGTTGATTAGAACCATTCTACCTGCAGCTGTAAGCCACTTTACTTTCCAATTAGATAATGCATGTTCCATTCTTTCAATCACAGGTTGATAGTAAATTGAGAGATTCCTACCTGTGAATACTTGAACTCCAAGGTAAGTGAATGGCAATGATCCTTTCTTCATTTCAGTGACACTTTTTACCATATTTACCTTGGCTAAAGAAGCTTTAGTGTGCATGAAAAAATCTAATTTTGAGTAGTTGATTTTCTGCCCAGAGCAGTCTTCATATGCTCTTAGGAACTCAACTAGTCTTTTCAGATTTTGTTTGGAAGCTTGGAGAAAGAGTGCTGTATCATCAGCATACATAAGATGAGAGACCTGCTCAACACCCCTGGGCATTAAAAAGCCCCGTATGTAATTTGATTGGATCAGTCTTTTGTAGGCTCTGGAGAAGGTTTCAGTGATTAAGTTATAAAGGAAGGGGGATAGAGGATCTCCTTGCTTAATTCCTCTGCTGGATTTGAAAAAACCAGAAGCAATCCCATTGATGAACACTAAGAACCAAGCTGCTGATATGTTGGAAAGGATGACTTTGACCAAAGATCCATGGAAGCCAAACTGTAATAAAACTGAGTTAATGAAAGACCATGACACTCTGTCGAAGGCTTTCTGCATGTCCAGTTTAACTACAATGTTGCTTTGGCTTGGGTTTTTATTCAGTAATCTCATCATCTCCATCATCTGGAGAGTGTTGTCAGAGATATCTCTACCATGGAGAAAGGCAGACTGTTCTTGGGAGATAAGTCTTGGCATGATAGGTTTAAGTCTCTCCATAATGATCTTGGAATATATCTTATTGATAAAGTTGGAGAGGCTTATTGGTCTAAAGTCAGAGAAAGATGAGAGGGTAGTTTTTTTGGGAATGAGAGCAAGCCAGGTACTGGATATTGCTCTTGGGAGTTTGCATCCTCTGAGAAACTCATTAGCAGAGGCAAGGAGATCTTCCTTTACCACTTCCCAGAAGTGGGTAAAGAAATGTCCCGAAAAACCATCAGCTCCAGGAGCTCCATCTTTGTTGAGATCAAAGACTGCGAACTTGAGCTCTTCAAGGTTAACTGATTTGAGAAGATCTTCATTATCTTCATCAGTTACTAACCTAGGAATGACCTCCATAAAATATTTGATATACATACCAGTATTGCAATTAACCTCATCCACATTTAAGAGTTTCTCGAAGAAATGTGAGGCTTCAATTTGGATGCTTTCTGGATCTGTTATCCATTCTCCACTACTGTCTTTTATTTTATTGATCTGGGATTTCAATCTTCTCTCCTTGACAGCATGGTGAAAGAATTTTGTATTGGCATCACCTTGATTGAGCCATTTAATGCTTGTTTTTTGTTTCCAGAAAAAAGTAAGCTCACTCTGAGTTCTAGCAAGGATAGCTTTTTCTTTATTAAGCTCTATCAAGTCCTGTTCTTCTCCAGTGACTTGAAACTTCTCCTCACAGCTAGACACTCTCTCCTCAGCAAGCCTGATATTTTTATTTACATCTCCAAAAGTCTGTTTGTTCCATATTTTAATAATAGCCTTAAGCCTTTTCAACTTAGCTACTATTCTCCTCATTCCAGAATCTTCACAAATCATGTTCCAGTTTCCTGTGACCAGAAATGTGAAGTCTTCCCTCTGAAGCCACATTTGCTGAAACCTAAATGGTTTTGGCATCTGTACTTCAGAGTTCTGGATTTTTAGAAGCAAGGGGTTATGGTCAGATGTGGCTCTATTCAAGACTTGAATAGAACTGTGAGGAAAACAGGAGTGAAAATCTAAATTTCCAAGACCTCTATCAAGTTTTTGTAAAAGTCTCTCCTCTTTTGACCTATTATTAGTCCAGGTAAAATGATTACCCACTGTTGGAATTTCTAGGAGCTCTAGTGTGTCAATGAAAGCATTAAATTCTCTAATGCTACCTAGGGGAGGATTGTGAGATCCCTTATATTCCCTCACTGAAGAGACAGTGTTGAAATCACCAACAAAAATTGTTGGTGATTGAGGGATTAAGATTAGATCCTGCCAGAGTTCCCTTCTAAGTGTTCTTAAAACCTTAGCATATACAAAGACACAATTCAGAGAAAAACTAGCATTATTGTCAGATATCACAGTATTAACAAATTGATCAGATTGGGAAGCAACATGCAAGACAAACTTATCGTTCCAAAAAATCCAGATTTTAGCATTTAGAGCAGTTGTTGATTTACTGAAATGTAGCTGATGTTGAAGATTTATGATGTCAGAGTTAGGATGCCATGGCTCAATTATGCATAAAATATCAATCTTATGAATTCTAAGCAGGGTTTTGAGTCTTATGATGTTCCATATCAGAATATTAGCAATATTTTTGTGCACAATCATAAGAAGGATTTTTTTGATTTTTGTGAAGATCTAAGCCATCCCTCTACTGTAAAGCCATCAGTTAGAACATTCCTTCTGATTTTCTTTTTAGTATCAGTTTGACTAGATGTAATAGATGTGTGAGAATGATTACCTGTGTGGGTCAGGAATGGCTTAGCTCCAGCTGATGATTCTGGTGATCCTGAATCTGGAACCACTTTCTCCCTGTCCTCCAAATCAATGTCCTCAAATTCATCCAGCACTTGGAAGGCATTGGAGATTTCCAGTGGTGGATTATATGGAACAATGGCCAGTTTATGGGGACTTCTATGATAAGGCTTCCATTCTGAGATATTAGGTGAAATATCTTTGGCAGGAAAAAGCACATCATCATAGGAGTATACTGGGACATTAGGAGTGAGAAGTAATCCTTCGAAAGAGCGAAGAGGTTGGGGCATCCTTGGTGAAGCATATTGATCAGTAGAATCAAGGAATTCACCATCCTCACTGGCTGAAGCAGTTGAGACTACTGACAGTGCATCAGTGAAAACCTCCAAAGTACTGGATGGATGTGTTGGAATATTTTCCTTTTCCTGCTGTGTGAGTCCAGAGGATTGCTGATCAGCAGAGTGAACTGAACCTTGTTCCAGCACTGGCTTCCATACAGGTTTTCCTTTCTTCTTGTGTTTTGGGTTTTTGGAGACAGCAGCTGGAGTCTTGGAGGCCTGAGATTGATTAGGCTTGGGTTCCTTGAGATGAGCTTTCTTTTTCAAATCTGGGTGGAGAATGCCACAGCCTGAATCTTCATGGCCAATCCTCTTACAATGGGTACAGTATAGAGGGACTCTGTCATATTCAATAGAACATTCTACTGAGTACTCAGGATCACCAACTACTATAGAATGAGTCCAGTCTGCCAGTAGGTCCAATTCCACGCAAATCGTGATCGCTGAGGGCCTGGAGAGCGTACTCGTGGCTAGGTCCATTCTTAAAAAGGATCCTATACGATTCCCAAAATCTCGAATCGCAGAGTGGTTATAGTACTGAATAGGGGGTTATGGATGGTCGCCCAAATTGGAACTATCGAAGATTCTCGTTGCGTAGAGAAGTCCGGCGACCATTTCAGTATCTTCATCGGATATCCACCGATTGAGCATATAGATTTGAGCCAGAGATTTTGAAAGTCATCTTGCTTTTCCAAACGAATCAGAACATGACGATAATCCAAAGATCCAGTTTGATGCTTACCAGAAAAACCGAGAAGCTTGAATTCTTTTTGGATCACCTCCATTGTTGGCCTTCCATTGGTGAACTTACCAACCAGAGCGTTGTTGTAGTGCGCAGCAAAGATCTGTACATCTTCCTTCGCATAGATGCAAGCTACTTTTCCATTCACTCTGTCGGCAATAGGTTTAATCTCTGGGTTGGATGGTAGCGAAGCAAAAAGCGGTAGTGGTTTTGGGGCAAGGGCTCGAAGATAAGAAGTTCCGGCGGCGGGATCACCACGCCGAAGCGGTGGCTCCGCCATGAATATTACCGTTTCTGCCCGTTATCAGTAGCAATAGTTGAGAAATCAGAGTTTGTCGGTTAAAAGGGGAGTAGGATTGGGGGCGCGTGTGAGTGAAATGCTAGGAAAGAAAACAGTTACTTATTCGCACCTTCAGTGTGTGAAATCGCCTCACACTCAGAAGTATTGTGTGATTAATTTCATTGATTTAATATTATTACTCAAATTCATTGTAATTTTTAGCAAAATATTCTCCCTAGGTTTGGAAATTGAAATGATTAAATAATCCCCTTTAGTATCTCATTTAAGCTTACGTAAGAAACCATCACTATCAATAGTTATAGGTAAATTTTCGTACGTGAACTCCATGTACGCCCTCTATTTAATTTGAATTTTTAGAAAAATTGAAATTTTCGTATTTCATTTTTTCCAAAAAATAAAATAAAATCAATATGATGATGATAAGATGATTCATTGATGTCCAATGTTTTCTTTGAAGCCAAGAAAAAATTCTAAAGAAAAAATGATTTGATGATATATAGTTAGGATTTATGGTTTAGGATTTAGGGTTAAGGGTATAAGGTTAAGGGTTTAGTGTTTAGCTTTTATATCTGGGCCAAGCTCGGAAACTCTAAGCATGACACATGGTTGTTGCTGCTGCTGCTACTCTAGAATGGCAGCACCGACCACCACTCGCTGTTATCGTAGTTGCACAACAGCGTCGTGTATTCAAGGTATGAAGTTGTTATTATAGGATATATATATATATATATATATATATATATATATATATATATATGTATATATATATATTCTCATCCCGTGATTATCTACGATGTTCAAGTTTAAATCCCTGCTCCTCGGAAAGAGCTAATATTGATTGTAACTCACATGATTCGTGTTGTCCTATGAATTATAATCACAAAATATTGTGGTTCTCCTTTGTTTAGAGAAATCTCCTAGCTTGAGGGATGAGAAGTTCCAAATAAAGTCATCATTACTCGGATTCATTGTACTTTTTATAAAATATTTTTCCTAGATTTAGAAATGAAAATAGTTTAAGTTGTATCTTATTTAAGTTTACGTGCGAAGCTATAGCTATTAATAGCCATAGGCGGATTTCGCGCGTGCACTAATTAAACGTGCCTCTATATTTGATTTAAATTTTGAGATAAAGTGAAATTTTATATTTCTATCCTTTTCCAAAATAAAAAACATAAGTGAAATGATGATAAGATGATGGAGATAAATTGTATGAATCGAAGCATATGCATGAAATCATGACCTAAATCAACATGCAGATAGCAGATAGCAGAAAGACGATGAGAGAGAAGAAGGGGGACTCATAGAAGAAGAGGGGGTTTGGAGAGCTTTGAAATCTCCGGAAGGTAGGTAGAGAAATGGAGGAAAGCAGCGAGAGAGAGTAGGCAACTATGGTGGTATTTATAGGGCTAAGCACTACACGTGCCTCTACATTTGGTTTCAATTTTGAGAAGAGAAGTTTCATATTTTTATTTTTTCCAAAATAAAAATATTAGTAAAATGATGATAAGATGATGGAGATAAATTGGATTAAGGCCTTGTTTACCAGAGCTTATCTGTAGATCAGTTCAGTTCAGTTCAGTTCAGTTCAGTTCAGTTCAATTCAGTTCAGTTCAATTCAGTTCAGTGAAAATGTAATTTGATGAAATTCAAGTTAATTCAGTCATGCTGATTCCATTTTTCAATACATCAATTTTCACTTCAGTTCAGTTCAATTCAATTCAGTTCAGTTCAGTTCAGTTCAGTTCAATTCAGTTCAGTTCAGTGCATCAAGAAATAAGCTCTAGTAAACAGGGCCTAACTGTCATTAAATATTGTGTCTTATATAAGTTCAAATAAGAAATTGTAAAACGTGCACTTCACGTGCATGTTGTGTCCCATAGGCGTATTCTATCAAGCGTGCACTTCTCACATATATATATATATATAATATAATATAATCTCATTGGTATCAGAGCCAAAAAATCCGGGGTATGTATATAAGAATAGATAAACAAAGTATTATCTAATATTGTTAGATTTTTAATTTGCATTATATTGCATACATTTAGTGTTGGTTAGCCCATTGATGTGGTGTTCCACGCATGGTAAGATATGTTCCAGTTAAGTGTATCATAATCAAGTCCAAATATATAAATCAAACAATAAAGGATAATATGGCAGATAATGTTAAAAGGTTCTTGTTTGGAGAATCTAAAGTTTCCCGTTTAAGGGCAGGGTCTAGTTTGTCAACATCATCTAATATATTCTGTTTGTCAGAGCTTATCTGTAGATTAGTTTAGTTCAGTTCAGTTTCATTCAATTCAGTTAAGTTCAATGAAAGTATAATTTGATGAAATTCATATTAATTTAGTCATGTTGATTCCAGTTTTCAATACATTAATTTTCACTTCATTTCAGTTCAATTCAGTTCAGTTCAGTTCAGTACACCAATAAATAAGATCTAGCAAACAAGACCTAAATTTGAAGGTGTTAAATTAAGCTGACCAACTTATAAGAGCAAGTCCAACAGCTATGCTAAAATAGCAAAAATGGTAAAATACAGATAGAGGTTTTGGTCTATTTTGAGCTCCAACAGGTATGTTATATGGTGCTCTAGAATAGCAATTGGGAGGAGAGAGAAGATTTGAATAGGTAAATGTAGAGGATGAGTTTGAGCCTCTATAATTAAATGCTATGATGGATTCTTAATTATTTTTCCTTTTTTATCATAAATTTTTATGTCAACATTCATTATTTTTCCTCTTTCCTCCCAAAATATTTATTTCTCCCAAATATTCTCCTTCCCATTTTCTCTGCCGAAGGGAAGCCCACTGTAGCAACCAACGCCGCCTAGCCATTGTTATAACCTCCAGTTCTTGTTCGGTTCCGTATCCATACGTGGCGTCGAAGAGGGTGGTGGTGGGTCTCGCGAAGAACCTGGGCGTTGAGTTGGGCCGGTTCGGGATCCGGGTTAATTTTGTTTCTCCGTTCGGAGTAGCTGCTCCGATGATGGTTGGGATTCTGAAATTAGTCTCAAATTACAGAGCAACGATCATCATCACCTTCTACATTTATTTTTCTGATTTTTTCTCTTCACCTGATCTTTCTTTCCTTTTACTTTGTTGTCTAATAAATTATGTTTAATGTGTTAATTAATGTTGGATAGCTAAAATAGCTTAGCTGTTGGAGTTGAGATTAAAAAATATAGAGGATCCCCAATTTAGACCTCCATTTTAGCATTTCTTGTACCTTAGCTGTTGGACTTGCTCTAAATGTTGAAGGTTTTGAGAATTTCTTGGGCCTACAATTTAATTTAACAAAAATTTGAATACAAAATTTATTATTCAATACTTAAGGGATTTAAATGAAATAATAAATGTTAATTGAATGCTAAATTTAATGAGGAGTGATTAAGTAAATTTATCACTAAATGGGTTGTGTACTTATAATATTGTTCATTTTTAATAGTTTTATTCATTTTACCGATTTCAAGTAAATTTGAAAAAAGAAATGAATTTCGAACAACCCTGAAACCACTCAAAAAATTATAATATTTAGCCTAGCTAGTTCAATAAGTTAAAATGGATTTCAAAAAGGGAAACGAAGGGTACAAAAAATAATAATTTATTTCCTATTTGTAAAAGGTTTCCTCCAAAATTTTCCTAATCCTATTTTTGTTAGTAAAAAGTACCGTTTCCATATATAACATGGAGGAGCAAGTTCCTTGCTATGAATTAATTCGTAGTTTGGTTAATTTAGGTAAGCATAATTATTTGTCTCAAAATGTTGGCGAAAAGTGAGTACTATGAGATTCTCGGAGTGCCAAAGACGGCATCGTCGGAAGAACTTAAGAAAGGCTATAAAAGAGCCGCCATGAAGATCCATCCCGACAAGGGCGGCGACACTGAAAAGTTCAAGGATCTAGGTCAAGCTTTCTCGGTCCTGAGCGATCCCGAGAAACGTAGGAAATACGATGAGCATTTCGATGATGACATGCGATGCAACGATGATCCACTCGAACAAGAACTTGTGCAGAAGAGAGGCGACTATTATGTTCGTGAATTGGAGGTTTCTTTGGAAGAATTATACACTGGAGCAACCACAACGATTCCGATTACGAGGAAGATTAACAAGTACGTCGTTTTTATGGGGGAGAAGATTAACAAGGTCGTTTTTATGGAGGAGAAGCTTTTTAAGGTTGTGATTTCTCCGGGAATGATGAACGGGCATGAGATTAAGTTTCCGAGAACCGGGACTTTTCCCGGCGTAGTTTTTGTTCTGAAACAGAAAGACCATCCGAGGTTCAAGAGAAGGAAGGATAACCTTATCATGGACCGGAAATTGTCGTCGTACCAGGTGCGGAACGGCTTCGCCGGATTCGTAGAAACCTTGGATCGCCGGAAGATTTTCATCAAGACAAGACCGGGAAAACAATTTTTGGTGACTGTTGATCGCCGTGGAATGCCTGTGTATGGGAGTGAACAGCCTAGCTGGGGAGATCTCCACATTCGGTTCACGCGCGGCTGATTAAATTTAAATTAAACCTCATTCATATAGGTTCTGATGGAATATACATCGATATAGAGTATATATATATATATATTTTTTTTTTTTTTTACGCAAACCACCCTAAGGGTTGGGAGGAATGTATTAGGTTCCTCAACCCTGTTAAAAGACAGGTACAGAATAAAAGAAGGCTTAAGCCAGTATAGTTAATTACAGGATGAGAGCAGCAAGCTCATGAAGCAAGACATTTGCTTCCAAAAGAATGAAATAATAGGCTAACTATTTAGTCTAGAATCAACCTAATAACCTATAATCACCGAACAGATTAGAGAATCATTAAATGAAACTCAAATTAGTCAAGAAATCAAGTTAAAAGGTGATGTACTATTTACATTAGCAGCCATATTTAGGCAAAAAGCTCCCTCCTTCATGCAAACAGATGCAGAAAGACATTCATCATTGGTGTGTTCCTTTGAGGTTCTGTTGTAGGAGGTGATATGAATCACCTCCTAATTTTCCTGAAACAAAAGTAGCATTCATTCTGGATATTCTCAGAGAAGGTGTGGCCATTTGATCAAGTCTAATTAGACCTTGGATCCTATCAGGTACACACCCAAATGTGAGAGATACATCATGCTTATTATGCAAATACAGTTTAGCAATGGCATCAACATGCATATTTCCTTCTCTATAAACATGTGACAATGTAAATTGAGAAATGAGTTGGTGAATTGCATCTGCTAAGTGAAACAGCTTCCAATGAGCAGTGACTGGATTAAGAATAGATGAAATTGAATTTAAACAGTCAGACTCAATTATGATTGACTCAGAACCACTGGCATAGTTTACAGCAAGCTGTATAGCCTTCATTTCTGCCTCTATTAGTGCATCAGCAGGGATGTATCTACCATAGGCAGCAACAAAACCTCCTCTACTGTCTCTAATGAGGACACTTATACCAGCAGTTAGAGTGGAAGAGGACCAAGAAGCATCAACATTGAATTTAAGACCAGTAATATGCTTTAACCATGCAACTTTGAATTTTTTTTGGCTTTGGTGGTCTTCTTCCAAGAGGTAGAAAACTATGTTTTGCAATTTCTGAGTCAATGGCTGATGATATATAGTATGGTTTTTTGGAGAAACAAAGGTAAATCAGGTCTTTGATCTGATTCAGAACAAAGGATGAGTTGGCTGGGATATTATCATAGAGCCAGCTATTTCTAGTTTTCCACAAAATCCAACAAGTGACAGAAGGAGAGAGTCTAATGATGATGTTATGCAAAGCACTCAAACCATTGTATGTAAGATAAAAAGAAAGTTTCTCCCATATAGAAAAATTCCTATCAGAGATACCCATAAAGGCATGCATGATTTTCCAGATTTGTAATGAGAACTCACATGAATTAAAGAAATGGTCAAGTGAATCCTCATTACTGCACAGAAAACATTTGGATGGCATATGAAAATGCATTTTTGAAGAACATTATCAAAGGGGGGGAAGGAGTTAATCATTTTCCACATAAAGACAGAGATTTTCTTTTGCAATCTAGGATTCCATAAGTGATTAATGGAAGAGATATTACCCCTAGATTCTCTAAGCCTGAGATAGGTTGATTTGAAAGTGAAATATCCTTTGAGGTCAGGCTTCCAAATCAGTTTATCCTCTCTGTGAATGTATAGTTTAGTTTCCTGCAAAAGAGAGAGAGTATTAAAGGGGAGAAGAGAGGATAACTGTTGCATATAATGATTCTTGTCATTTATAAATGATGCAACAGTGATATTCAAAGAGATATTAGTAAGGGATGAATCACAGTGGTCTATCAGTGAGCCAATATCCAACCAGTTGGATGACAAAAAATTGCAATCTCCCTTCCCAATTATTACCCTGCAATTAGATTCAGCCCATGAACTTATCTTACATATCCTTCTCCAGTTTGGAGAGGATTGGTAAGATGTAGGGAGAGAGGCCATAAGTTGTGTCCACATAGCCTCTGCCTGTTGATATTTCCACCAGAGTTTAGCTGAGCAAGTTTCTATGATGGTGTGAATTGATCTAAAACCTAAACCATTTTGGGAAGTAGGAATGCATAAGTCATCCCATTTCTTCCATGATTTCTTAGGTATAAGGTCAGTTTCACCCCAAAAGAAAATGCTCAACTTTCTCTCATTTTTTTAACAATCTGTTTAGGTGGTACACATACAGACCAGATATGTTGTGGCAAAGCATAGATGCATGATTTAATCAAAATAATTTTTCCCCGTTGAAATTCCTAAGTTTATGATCAATGGACTCAAGTAGGGGTAGAAAGTGGGCATTGAGGGCTTTCCCTTTGAAGATAGGAACACCAAGATATTTAAAGGGAAAGCTACCCTTTTTCATTTCTAAAATGCTCTGTATACTACTCACAGAGGAGGGAGAAGCATGCTTACTCATGAATATGTCACTTTTATTATAGTTAATCTGGCTAAATTTGAGGAGGTAACTGGCTAGAAGCATGCTTACTCATGAATATGTCACTTTTATTATAGTTAATCTTCTAGCCAGTTACCTCCTCAAATTTAGCCAGAAAGGCCTTAAATCTCATCAATGTTAATTTAGTAGCATTGAGGAAGACAACTGTGTCATCAGCGTAGCTTAAATGTGAAACTTGCAGTGCATTTGCAGGGAGATCAAAAAATTGCATTTTCCATTTTCAAAAGCAAAGGCTAAACTCCTAGTGAAATCTTCTGAAAAAATATTAAAGAGGAAAGGAGAAAGGGTATCACCCTGTTTTATACCTCTTGTAGATTGGAAGAAACCAACAGGCTTACCATTTATAAGAATTGAGAACCAAGCCTAAGAGAGATTTTGCATGATAGAATAGATGAATTTTCCATGAAATCCAAATTTTTGAAGAACAGCCTGCAAAAATCTCCATTTAACCATATCAAATGTTTTTTTTTTTAAATCCAATTTAATAATACAATTAGGCTCTCTGCTTTTCCTATATAGAAATCTAACCATTTCTTGAAGGAAGATGACATTATCTGAAATGTCCCTTCCTTTCATAAATGCAGATTGGTGAGGAGAAATTATTTTAGACATCAGAGGCTTTAGTCTCTCCATTAATAGTTTAGAGCAAATGTTCAACACATTAGAGAGACTAATTGACCTATAGTCATCAAGAGTATATATATGTAATCACTTGTATTTTATTTATGGTTAATACAATATAAATCAAACAGTGAGTCCAAGTATCTTGTTCTTCCAAAAATTTAATGTTAAATTATATTTATCATGTAAAAGACATTTTGTTTTCAACTTAGTTATCATATAACTAATTTTAAACTATTTTAAGAAGAATAAAATTTCTTACAATATAAAAAAAAGTAAACAAAAAGAAGTGCTATCAACTGCTGATGTTCAGACAAATTAGTTGAACTAAGATACTACTAATGTCTAACATACACAAGATGATTAATCAATCATGTTTCAATTTACTGGGTTCCAATTATGTACGGGTTTCATGGTTTATTTCATTTTTGTTTGGTTTAATTCAGCTTATTTCAATTAATAAAACGTAATCAACAAACATTTCACTGTAGAGTTATGTTATTTCAATAGAATTTAATTGGTACTACAATACTACTTCATGCATATCGTAATCAAGAACATAAACATTCCAAATTGAGGCGGCATATCTTTTTTTTTTTTGAGTAAAAATTGAGGCGGCATATCTGATCAATTAAGAATGTGGGACATCATCTTATCATAATCCAATTCCATTGTCCGGCTGCTACATCTCATTTCTATCTTTTTCCTTTGCAACTTGGCACTTGCCACCAGTGCAAAATTACCCACAGAAATTTAAATACTACACGGTAATTCAAATACAACAATATATTTTCAAAAATAAATAAAATACAGCAATAAAATACTTTAGAAAATAAAAAATATCGTTCATTACTTTGTAAGTAAACATCACATGTGAAGATGATAGCTTGGGACTAGAGCTGTCAATTCAGACCCGAACACGAAAAACCCGACCCGACTGACCCGACACGAATGACCTTTTGGCCCGATTAAAACCCGAGAATATTAGGTCAAATTCGACCCGACACGAACCCGAATAAATTTTAACCCGACACGAACCCGAGAATGACCCGAACCCGAGAATGACCCGAACCCGAAAGTGACCCGAACCCGATTTGACACAAACCCGGAAATGACCCAAACTCTAAAATTAAGTTAATGAACTAGCAGTAGTAATAGAATTGGTGTAAAAATGTTTATGATCACTGCAATTTGTTTTCCATAAAAATGTTTATAAATATATTTATGATCACTGCAATTTGTTGAATGAATTACAACATAGACATGCCATTACTGAGCTTAAATACTGGATATTAGCAAAGTCCATTATAGGAATAATTTGGTGGATTATAGCAATTGTTCAGTAAAAAATAATATGTTTATTACAAGAGCATTTTTTCTCTAGTAGAGTTGATATATATATATATATATATCAATTCAGTATATTGTGTATATTAATATTTATTTCAATTCATTTTTGTTTTATGAATATCATGTCGTCATAATGCCTTGAGTTAAATTGAATAATCTCTGGCGACGATACAATTTTTAACTCATCAAGTATAAAATTGGATTGAACTATAAGGGAATGTAGTGAAACTCAATTTAGTTCTAGTGTTTATAGAAACTCAAGTAAGATTTGATATTTTATTATTTAATTTTAATTACTTGTTAGTGTTTTTAGAAAATCAAGTAACTTTGATCTAACACTAGTTAAACTCAATTTATCCATTATTTATAAATAATCAAGGAATATTTGATCTTTCACTACTTAAATACAATATACTAGTTACATTCGTTTATAAAAGTCAAGTAATATTTGACCTTTAATTATTTCTATTCAACTCATAGTAAACAAAGTCAGTTAATGAAGTTCATTAATTGTCGAAAGTAACAAAGTAAACATTAATCACTAATTTATAGAGGATCCCTATTTTTGAATAAATATAAGTTACTTGATTATAATAAATTAAGTGATGGTTAACAGTTGTATAGTTAAACTGAACTTAATTAATTTTTGTATAAAGTCGAGTAATATTTGACATTTGGTTAGTTAAATACAATTAAGTTAGTGTGTTAGCATTAAAACTCAGTTACATATGGAAAGTCAAGTAAGGTTTGACATTTGATTAGTAAAATTCAATATAAATTATTTCATAGTATTTATAAAAATAAATTAATTAATTATAATATTTGGAAGTAACTAAATTTATTTAAGTGTTTATTGAAACTAAATTAAGGTTAATTTTTGGTAAATTTATTTCAATTTAGTTATCGTTGTTAGTTAGCAGGTTTCCAGTTCGATTAATTACATCAATTTAGTGGGTTTAGGGTTTAGTGGGTGGTGAGTTTTGGGGTTTGGGGCTTTAAGACAAAAGTAAGCCCAACAAATATGCCCAATTCTAATATCAAAATCAATCCAATAATTATTTCATTTCATGTTATTTTGGTGTTAATATAAAATAGAGTATTTGTTGATATCTTATTTTTTGGTAATTTAATTTATTACTGACATCGTGATTATTGACATTTTAATATTCATATTTAAAACTAGAGTTTCTTTCGAACCGAAGTGTTAATACAAGTTAGAATAATTGTTAAATTTAATATAGTTATGAGTATTTGTCAAAATATAATATTTTGACCCGAACCCGACACGAAAATAAAACTGACCCGATACCAACCCGACCCTATAAAACCCGACCCGACCCAACCCGACCAGATGAATAGTCCCAACCCGACATCAACCCGACACGAACCCGACCCGACCCGACCCGACCCGACAAAACCCGATATTTTAGACCCGTTTGAACCTGACCCGTTTGACCCGAACCTTTTTAGACCCGAACCCGAGGTCGACCTTTAGACCCGAATCGACAGCTCTACTTGGGACACAGAAAAATATAATTGTTTTTGGCAAACCAGATGTAAATCTGCCTGGCTTATATTCCTAAGCGTGCACCAAACTACAAAATCTAAAATGGGGAATACACTATCATAATTGAGGAACCTGAAAAACTTGTAACTATTCAATACATTATAGCCCCGTCTAGTTCAACTTATTCAATCCATACTTTTGTTTTTTCAATATTCCATTGCTTTGCTAGAATTAAAAATAATTAAATATAAATTACAAGATAGAATAAGTAAAAAAATTTAAATTCAGCAAGCTCGTGAACACAATTATTTAATCACTAAAACTCCCATATGATGCATTAAAATTTTACAATGTTTATTAAAACGTAACACTCGAGAAATTATTAAATAATATCAATATAAATTCACTAAGCATAACCTACATAATATTTTTAAATGAGTTTGCAACCTAATAATATTCGCTGTGGTTTGAAGTTTGATAGTTTCACATGCAATACCACTTGCCAGTTGCCACTTCTCGGTGATCAGGACTTTTCCACTTCTCAAAATAATGCCAACTTATCAAAAGACTTTTCCACGTCAAAATTCCCTATAAAAACCAAACCAAAACCCCATCCACAATATCCAAACCATCATCATCATCATCATCATCATCTCCAAATGTCTGCATCATTTCCAGTGCTGCTTCTCAGCACACTCGTAATCCTGCTCTGCAATGCCTCCGCCGTCGTCAGAGCTCAGGTTCCGGCGAACATGACGTTCAAGGTCGTGAACAACGAGGAGTTCGGCGAGTACATCACAGAGTACAACGCCGGTTACCGGTTCATCTACAACGCCGCCTACAACGACTTCTTCACCTTCCCCTTCCGCCTCAACTTCTACAACACCACTCCCGGCGAGTTCGTCCTCGGCATGCGCGCCGGCCTCCCCCGCGACGAGGACCTCATGCGCTGGGTCTGGGACGCCAACCGGAACCGCCCCGTCAAGGAGAACGCCACCCTCTCCTTCGGCCGCGACGGCAACCTCGTGCTCGCCGACGTCGACGGCACCATCGCGTGGCAGACCAACACCGCTAACAAAGGCGTCACCGGGCTGAAGCTGCTGAGTAATGGAAACCTTGTGTTGTATAATAAACAGGGGAAGTTTGTTTGGCAGAGCTTTGACCACCCCGTTGACACTCTCCTCGCCGGAATGTCGCTCGGGATAAACGGTTCCACCACGAGGAAGCTGGTTGCCCGGACCTCCGAAGAAAATGGCCGCGACGGGAAGTACAGTTTGGTTCTTGATGATAAGAGTTTCGGGATGTACTTGAACGCCTCCGGAAAGAGCATTCTCTACAATGGCTGGCTGGGGACGGATCCGGATCTCATCGGAGTCGAGTTCAGAACGGCGCCTATCGACACAGAGCCGAAATCATCCGGTTGGGAGCTTCTGTTGGAGTTCTTCCGCCGTACGCCGCCTCAGAACCGGCACCTGCTCCAGTCACGTCCTGTCAGCTCCGGCAATGCGCTTATCCTCAAAAAGATGAACTACAACACGTCAATTTCATTTCTCCGGCTGGAATCCGACGGAAACGTGAAAGCCTACACCTACTTCACCGACGTGCCGTACTTGAAGTGGTCGGAGACTTACTCATTCTTCACCGACGACGTCAGGGAATGCGGCCGGCCGGAGAAATGTGGAGCTCTAGGCCTCTGCGACAGGGGAATGTGCGTGGCGTGCCCCACACAGAAGGGGCTTTTAGGGTGGAGCGAAGCCTGTGCGCCGCCGAAGCTCAAGCCGTGCACCGCCAAGGCGAAGGTGGACTACTTCAAAATCGATGCGGCAGAGCATTTCTTGAACGTCGAGTCTGTAAACGGCGACGGCGAAGGTCCGACGGGGTTCGAGCTGTGCAGGGACAAATGTAGCAGAGACTGTGAATGCAAGGCGTTCGTTTACAAGACGAACACGAAGAAGTGTTTGAGGGTGCCGATTTTGGGGACGTTCATTAAGGATGTGAACACTTCAACGGCTTATGTTAAGTATTCACTCTGATTTCTGTTTTCGGAGATATTATGAATGCATGTACTATATGGTTTGATGATTGACCATGGTGCTTGCATGTTGTATTGTTTTTGTTGAAGACAACAATAATAAAGATGGGTGACATTACCGTTGTTGTAGCAATAATTGTGAGTGCCAAATAACCCATCCCTTTGATTTTTTTAAATTTTAAATTTTTTTTGTAGTGTATATGCATGATTGCAAGTGATCATGGCTTTACTTTAGGGGGGAAATGTAGGACGTATATATAGAGATATTTTGCGATAAATAATCTTTAAGAACGTTGTATGGTATAATAAATCTAACAAAATTACCTTGCATATATGTCACAAACAAACTTTCAAGCAATTCGACGTTTCAGGCTAGGACCATCGATCCTTTTTGTAGTAGAGCCCGGCGGCCTGGTTATGTTCATGCATTACAGCTCATGCACACCAAGTCACAATGTGAATATGTACTATCAATTGACTACCACTTTCTTATGATTAGTGCATTTTTTCCCACAAAGTGTTTTTGATAATTTATATAATTGAAAACATTAATAGTTAAATATTTGTATTTTTATTCAAAGATTTAAAGAGTATAACAAAAAATACTATATTAATTTCAGAATTTGAATTAAAACTGCTGGATTCTTACTATTGTTTGTTAAAACTTAATTAATGACACGTATACAAAAATTAAAAATTATTGTAGTAAGACCCTGTTTGTCAGAACTTATTTCTTGCTGCATTGAACTGAACTGGACTAAACTGAACTAAAGTGAAAATTAGTGTATTTAAAAATTATAAATTAGCATTACTGAAGTAACTTAAATTTCATAAAATTATATTTTTACTGAACTGAACTTAACTAATGATAAACACTGACAAACATGACCCAAGTAAAATACTCCATAACAAACCTAGCTAACTTATACACAAGGTAAAGTATTATGTATCAGCAGCTTCATATCATTATAAATTTAGCTAGAAAAGTAATTATTTTAAAATAATATGTATATATTTGAACACCTATTTTATTCGTTGGAATATGTACATTTTTTTAAACAATCCCAACAACAATAACAATAGGTAGAATCAACATCTAATCTAGGTACGTATTCTATCAAAGATAATCAAACAACATATTAATCAGACTAATTGTCCTATTACAAACTAGAGATTCAAAAAATACTGTAATTCTGTCCTCAGGAATATTGCCTAGTGGTCGGTGAAAGTCTCGAACCGTTTAACAAGGGATTAGCATCAAGCATAATCCATCATGTAACAGATATGTATGACCACGAACACGTTGAACTCTATTGCTCAAGCATAAACACATTGATCTAAACTGTTGACTCTATGAAAGTAAAAAAGTCAAATATCCAAAAATATATTATGATCCTTAAAAATAACCGGATTAATAAAAATCTCAATCTATTAGCAGATTAAGTAAGGGTTTCGATCATTAGGATTGATTCAGAGAAAAAAGAAAAACAATTCAGTAAAAAACTTCAAATGTGAAGGATCTAAAGGTTTTGTAGGGAGATTAATCCACACTTATTCAGTAACAAATATAGATAAAAACGATTATAGATGGTTCTCCATCACCCCCAAGAAGTGTTTCTAGTGTTTAGAGGTTTTTATTTTTCTTGGTAATGCTATTTGCAAATTGTATTTTTAATATATTTGGGATGAAATATGTACAGATGTACACTATACGTCTAATAATACGGGTTATACTCATAGGACTTGACCAGAAAAGCAGTTGCCAATGTTGACTTCCAATATTTTGATGATAATAATAAAAAATGCTTATCCTTAATCTTTGTAATCGCGAGACCATGAAACGAGAGCATGAATTTATAAATACTGACAATGCATGCATACTAGGCGATCGAAAAATCCACTCCAATATACTAGAAATGGCCTTTCCAGTTCCAAACAATCCTCAAAACTTGCTAATCACGGTACTATATTTCATCACCACCTTCGTTCTGCATGCTTCTGATGCAGCAGCTCAAGTTCCGGCAAACCAGACCTTCAAGATCATCAACGCCGGCCACCTGGGAGACACCGACATCGTGCCCTTCATCACAGAATACGGTGCGACGTATCGCCTCATAACCAACCAGTTCTACGATTTCGACGCCTTCCCCTTCAGGCTCTGTTTCTACAACACCACTCCGGCGGCGTTCGTGCTCGGAATCCGCGCCGGTTCCACGTCGGATATCGACGGCTTGATGCGGTGGGTTTGGGACGCCAATCGGAACCGGCCCGTCGGAGAAAACGCCACCCTCTCATTCGGCCGGGACGGGAATCTTGTCCTCGCCGACTCCGACGGATCTCCGGCGTGGCAAACCGGTACTGCTAATAAAGGTGTGACCGGGATCAAACTGCTGGGAAATGGCAACCTCGTACTGCACGACAAGAAAGGGAAGTTCATCTGGCAGAGCTTTGAGCATCCCGTTGATACGTTGCTAGTCGGAAGTTTGGTCCGGAGAGATTCCGGCAGTGATAGGCTTGTCAGCCGAACTTCCAACGCCGATGGATCGGATGGGAAATACAGCCTCGTTCTAGGCGACTCGGGGCTGCTTCTCTACCTTAATAATTCCGGTTAGTGATTTATTTATTTACATATTAAGCACTTAAAAAGCAATATATATATATATACTACCCAATGATTTACTAGTCCGTTTTCTTACAGCCTTGTATTGCCGTCTTATTTTTCGTATAAAAATGAATATATTGCTAGTTTGATAGGCAATTGATACAGGTCTGCGAGTAATTTACAATGGCTGGCCGGGAAATTTCGGAAATGCAGTGAGATTCAACGTGACACCCACCGGCTGGGAACATCCGCCGGTGAGCTGGGACCTGCATTTCGAAATCCTCTCCGAACCATCCACAACCCCAATCGGATATCAAACACTCAGATCAATCAGCTACAACACAACGTATTCATTCATCAGACTCGAATCGGACGGCGACGTCAGAGCCTACACATACTACGACAAGGTCGGAATCGAGAGGTGGTCGGAGACATTCTCCTTCTTCTCCGGCTACTACACCAGAGAATGCGGTTCGCCGGAAAAATGCGCCGCCTTTGGCCTGTGTGACAACGGGATGTGCGTCGCTTGCCCATCCCCAAAGGGGCTTCTGGGGTGGAGCCGGAGCTGCCAGCCGCCGGAGATGAAGCGGTGCCGGAGCGATCGATCCCGGGACAAGTACTACAAGGTCGCCGGAGCGGAGTCGTTCTTGAACCGGATATGGAATGTGGAAAATCCGGAAGAAGGGCCGATGAAGATTGAAAGTTGCAGAGATAAATGCAGCGTGGATTGTAAATGTAAAGGGTTTATTTACAAGGATGATACTTCCAAGTGCACCATTTTGCCGGTTCTTGGGACTATTGTCAAATTTGCTAATACTTCTTCTGCCTATATCAAATACTAATATATTGTATTTTCCTGTATTGTAGCTCATATTTTTTGTATAAAATAAATATATAATTATTTTGATACATACATATTCTTATAGTATGAAATTTTGTTGATTCAAAACATCATTATTAAAATTTTGATTTTAAATATATATTAATGTACAGTTTCGCAAATAGCAAAATCATGTTCGAATTGACATCCATGCGCTGCCAATTATTTGCTTTTGCCCATCACATTGATCCGTTCGGTTGATTAACACAAGATCAAGAGATATATAGAGAATGTCATTATCCATAAAATAAACTCCTAGATTAACTTTCTAATTCGAGGTGTACGGAAAAAAGAGACACAACTTCCCAATTCATTGATATTGCTGTTTCGACGTCGGCATTGATTTTCTGTGGTTTAATTTGCAATGCATGGCAGGCTGCAGCTCATACTTCAACCACTTGCCATGCTAGGCATTCGTCCCTGTTTAAACGGCAAGATAAAATATTACCTTATCATTATATATTAAATTATATATATATTAAATTATATATATGTGTGTTTTATAAAATTTTTGATATTTAATATAGTTACATACAAAAATACTTATGTATATAAATATTTTTAAAAACATGATCAAAATTTAAAATAAATTAATATCAAAATTAAAAATTCTTATTTGAGACCTGTCTCTATAAGAATTCACGGTAGATAAGTATAATTAACTTCATTTTATATACTATGTATAACACATACCATGTTGACAAAAAAAATAAAAAAATACCATGATCAATAGAGCTAGAAAATTATCCTTTACATTAAATCAAGTTTTATGTCAAAAACTTATAAAAATTATCTTAACTTCGATGGTAGAAAAGGTGGACATTAAACTAGTAGTAAACAAAAATAGAAGTAAAGAGTAATGTTTTCTTACTTATAAGAACGGTCAACTGAAACTATGGATCAATGTGGATATTCTTACTTTCAACCATGATGTTTATATATATATTAAATATAATTATACATTGTAAATATTATTGTTGATCTTCTTCCCAATTTCAAAACTATTATTGAGCGAAATCAAAATTTGTCGGTGGTAAAATTAATCTCACAATTAGCCAAGTTTCTCATTCAATTGCATTATTATTTGCCTAACCAAATTGAAGTCCATGTTGCAAGATGCCACTTCTCATCCTCACATTACTCCATTGCTCATACAAAGGTGTCAACTTGGACCATTCAACACATTCCCGTAGACTTTTCAACGAAGAAACAAAAGTCATGCAAACCAATTTCCTTATAAATTCATCCATGCACACCCAACATTATCCAAACACAAAAACATCCCAATCCTCTTCTTCATCTTCTCCACCACTCAAAGAGAAGAAAATGCCGCCATCATTTCCAGTGCTGCTCTTCAGCACACTGATCATAATCCTGCTCTGCAATGCCGCCGCCATTGTTAGAGCTCAAGTTCCGGCGAACAACACCTTCAAGCTCATAAACAACGACCAGTTCAGCGACTACGCCTCCGAGTACGGCGCCTATTACCGGTTCATGCCCAACCCGCTCAGCTCCCACGACCCCTTCATCAACTACAACCCCTTCTTCAGCTACCCGTTCGGCCTGTATTACTACAACACCACTCCCGGCGAATTCGTCCTCGGAATCAAGGCCGGAATACCCCGCGACGAGGACACCATGCGCTGGGTCTGGGACGCCAACCGCAACCACCCTGTTAAGGAGAACGCCACCCTCTCCTTCGGCCGCGACGGAAACCTCGTGCTCGCCGACGTCGACGGCACCGTCGCGTGGCAGACCAACACCGCTAACAAAGGCGTCACGGGGGTTAGGTTGCTGAATACCGGAAACCTGGTGCTGTTTGACAAGCAGGGGAAGTTTGTGTGGCAGAGCTTTGACCACCCGGTTGACACTCTCCTCGCCGGAATGTCGCTCGGGATCAATGGCTCCACCGTGAAGAAGCTAGTTTCCCGGACCTCCGATGAAAATGGTCGCGACGGGAAGTACAGTTTGGTTCTTGATGATAAGAGTTTTGGGCTGTACTTGAACGCCTCCGGGAAGAACATTCTGTACAATGGCTGGCTGGGGACGGATCCGGATCTCATCGGAGTCGAGTTCAGAACGGCGCCTATCGACACAGAGCCGAAATCATCCGGTTGGGAGCTTCTGTTGGAGTTCTTCCGCCGTACGCCGCCTCAGAACCGGCGCCTGCTCCAGTCACGTCCTAGCAGCTCCGGCAATGCGCTTATCCTCAAAAAGCTGAACTACAACACGTCAATTTCATTTCTCCGGCTGGAATCCGACGGAAACGTGAAAGCCTACACCTACTTCACCGACGTGCCGTACTTGAAGTGGGCGGAGACTTACTCATTCTTCACCGACGACGTCAGAGAATGCGGCCGGCCGGAAAAATGTGGAGCCCTGGGTCTCTGCGACAGGGGAATGTGCGTGGCGTGTCCCACCCAGAAGGGACTTCGAGGGTGGAGCGAAACCTGTGCGCCGCCGAAGCTGAAGCCGTGCGCCGCCAAGGCGAAGGTGGACTACTTCAAGATTGACGCTACAGAGCATTTCTTGAACGTCGAGTCTGTTAATGGTGACGGCGAAGGTCCGACGGGATTCGAGTTGTGCCGGGATAAATGCAGCAGAGACTGTGAATGCAAGGCGTTCGTTTACAAGACGAACACGAAGAAGTGTTTGAGGGTTCCGGTGTTGGGGACGTTCATTAAGGATGTGAACACTTCAACTGCTTATATTAAGTATTCGCTTTGATTAATTTGTGTTTTGGGAGAATTTTAATGTTTTCCTTTTTTTTCAATAATAAGTTTGAATTGTTTAGATTATGAAGTTAATGAATGTAAATGGTTTGATCGATGATTGACCATGGTGTTTGCATGTTGTGCTGTATCTGTTGAAGAAAATAATAAAGATGGCGATCGACATTATGATACATTGGTGCATGGAAAAATTTATAATATTGCTTCACCATTCTTTTTATTAAGTCTAAAATTGCATGTCACTGCCAATATTTTCAACAATTTTCATGTAAAAGTTGATGACATTTTTATATTATATTGAAACTTTGATTCTACTATAGTTTGTTTATAATATTATATTAATGTTTTACATGTTTGAAGAAATTTTTATACTTTATGTTGTTTTAGCAGAAGAATTTTAGAAAGTAACCTAAAAGTTGCACCATGGTTTAGGGGGGAAACGTGAAACACATCACTTGTCAATTATCCCATGCATATAATTAATTGTATATTGTGGTGGACACATATCAAGCTTCATGCATTATTATTGTGATTGATCACCCTTGCCAGTTGCAGTTGCCAGTTGCCACTTCGCAATACGTGGGTCAATCAATTTTGACAATTCAATTGCCCACCCAAAGACTTTTGCACCCATCTAATTGCTGAAATCTGTTGTTAACAACTTGCGGATAACTTGATTAAAATTGGTTTTTGAGTTTGGTTTAACCAGTTTAAACTCGAATTTGGGCTTGTTAGTTTATATATGAGTAAGAACTTGAACTAATAAAAGCTAGTTTGATAGACTCGATGACCAGTTTGACTATAATTTAATATATTGTATGTATATATTTTTATTGAAATGCATTAAATTATAATCATCAATTCTTCATGTGCTACTTAACGAGCTCGAACTCGATTTCTCATCGCGATCGAACTTTCTAATAGTTAAACAAATCGAGCTCGAGTTATAAAATCTCAACTTGCAGAAACTCGAACACAGGTGTGTTCGACATCGACTCGTTTAGTACCCTTCCATACAATCCATCAAAGCATTTCCTTCAATCCATCAAAGCATTTCCTTCAAGTGTTTTTTTTGAAAGAATTATAGCATTCATTTCAAAGTTCTAGTACTCAACCATAATCGTAAGTGAGACTGACTCATCAGATACTTTCTCATAAACTATTTAGGGTATAAATGTTCTTCACGGTAAATGAATCAATTACCAAAATTGAGTATAAAGTCAACATTCTAATAGTCATAAATGAACAGCAATAATGATCATTCAGTTTAAGAAAATAAGACAATAAATATTTAATTTTATGAACGATTGCTTCAATATCTAAATATTTTCATCGTTCACGGTATAAATTATTTACTTTATCATTACTTTCTTAATTATTTTTAACCACAGTTTCTGCATTGTTAAAAGTATATATAAATATTTAATTTTATGAACGATTGCTTCAATATCTAAATATTTTCATCGTTCACGGTATAAATTATTTACTTTATCATTACTTTCTTAATTATTTTTAACCACAGTTTCTGCATTGTTAAAAGTATATATATATATATATATATATATATATATATATATATATATATTGCATTATTAAAAGGAATGCTATTTAGGGTAAATTTTACTAAAATATCCCATTTTAATTTTTAATTTTAGTTAGATATTATTATGAAACTTATTCCTAATCAAACTTTGATTCAAAAAATCAACCCCACTCTTTATAAATAGTATAAAATATTCTTATCAACTTTGTCTACAAATTTCACGTAGCTATTCAGATGAAAAAGGATGAATGATGGACATTTCAATTCAGTTAAGTTCAGTTAAATATATTTAAATTTAGTTCAGTTCAGTATATTTAAATTTATTTCAGTTCAGATAAATATATTTATATATTTTTAGTTCAGATAAATATACTTCAATTTATTTCAGTTCAGTTCAGTTCAATAAATTTTTATTATAAGTTACATTTTTACTAAAGATTACAATGATATATGATAAATATTTAAATTATTTCAGTTCAGTTCAGTTCAATTAAATATATTTAAAATTATTTCAGTTCAGTTCAGTAAATTTAAATTTATTTAAACTTATTTCAGTTCAGTTTAGTTCAGTTCAGTACACCAAGAAATAAGTTCTAGCAAACAGGGCCTAAATGTGAAGGTGTTGAATTAAGCTGGACAAGCTAATGAATGTTGAAGGTTTTGAGGATTTTTTGGGCCTACAATTAAATTTAACAAAAACTTGAATCCAAAATTTATTATTCAAAACTTAAGGGATTTAAATGAAACCTGGTTCTCGCGGTTCGCGGTCGAGGATTCGCGGTCCGCGCGTCTTGTGGCTTCCGCGGTCCGCGACCGAGGTTTCGCGGACCGCGCGTCTGGTCCTCGCGAGTCGCGGCCGAATCTTCGCGGATCGCGCGTCTGGGCTTCGCTCTGGTCCTCGCGGCTTGCGACCGGAGTTTCGCGGACCGCGCAAAACTCGGCATCTTCAAAACAGCAACACACATCCTCGCGGTTCGCGACCTAGGTTTCGCGGTCCGCGAGAGTGTGCCTTCGCGCCACTTCTACGACCGGTTCTTCAATGTATCTGCTTTCTTCAAGACGGTCATAGAAGGTCTTCAAATCATCCAAATCTATCGCAAGTGCAATTCAAGGTCGAAATGCACATCTTCAATTTCAAACCATCATGAATGATTCGGTCCAAAAGTCTAATATAAAAGTACAAAATACTATCTAAAACAGCTCTCAAATGCTACAAAATAAGAGTATATCTAGGACCTATCAAAATCCCCCACACTTGAACCTTTCTCGTCCTCGAGAAAGAACGATTAAGATCCAAGTGTATACTCTGAATAATTAAGCACATAACATTTGAGAGTTTTTCATATCTATACAAGAGAAAAGAAAATGTTTTTTTTTTGTTGCCTCTCATTTTTGCCTGATTCTCTAGTATTTTTGGAACCATCCGGGCATGCCTCTCATTTTTACCTGATCCTCTAGTATTTTTGGGACCATCCGGGCTTTTTTTTTTTTTTTTTTTTTTAAAGAAATACAGTAGTAAAAACAGCAACAAAAGCAGCAAAATAGTCCTACACCTCTCCCCACACTTAGTCTAAACATTGCCCTCAATGTTTAAATATATCAATGAATAGCATAGTGAAAGGAAAGGGTGTAGGATATACTCACTGCGAGGGGCCGGAGCCGTCGCGACGGCGCTGAGCTCGCGATCTGCGATGGCCCTCATAGTCAAATGCCCCTGGTCCAAGTGAACTAGAGGCTTCCCCTCGGCGAGACCTTTTCCTCGGTGCCATTATCAAAATCTACTCAACAACAGTCCAGCACAACTAAACTAGCTACAAGGCGGCAAGCCCCTACTCAAAAAGCAAATTGCAACTAGTGGCGGCAAGCCCAATCAAAATCAATAAGAAAAACTAGAGGCGGCAAGCCCTAATTACTCAAAAATTGCAATGTAGCATTCCAAATAAACAATTAATTGCAATTAGATCAAAACACCACCAAATCAAAGAATCCAAAAATTAGGGTTCATAAGATTTGGGGGTATTTGATTGGGAGTTGGAATTTGGAATTTGTGATTGGGAAAAGGTTAAGGTTGGTGGAGGGAAGGTTTTTGTGTAGTTGGTTTGGGAAAAAAGTCGCCGGAGGCCGGCGAATCGGAGTGAAGAACTTTCCGTCGGAAATTTGGCAATGTGAGTGAAATATGGTGTGTTGGATTTGGATTTTTGGTGGGTTTTGTTGGGAAAGCTTGGGAGATTGATTTGGGTGGAAGGAATTGGTTCAAAACTCGCCGGAATGACGAATTGGAGGTTGTGGCCGGTGGAAGGGGTGGTTTTCGGGTGGGAGGGATTTTGGGAAAGAAGAAGAAAGAGATAGAAAGATTTTGGAGAAGTAGGGGTCGCGTTTTGTTGCGGATCGCGAGGTTCCCGTCGCTGGTCGCGGGCCTTCATCGCGGGTCACGGGCCTCCGTCGCGGGCCGCGAAACCGTGTCATTTTGTTCCAGGGAATTCCGAAGAATTCCATTGTTTCGCGGGTCGCGCGCCCTTGTTCGCGGGTCGCGCACAAGTCCATCGCGGTCCGCGCGATGAATTCGCGGACCGCGCTCGCGGCGCGCGCGATGAATTCGCGCGCCGCGTTCGAAAATTCTTCGCGGTCCGCGGCTTGATCGCGCGGACCGCGAAACAGTGCTCGCAGACCGCGCGACCAAGCCGCGGACCGCGAAAAGGTGCATTTTCGTTCCAGGGATTCTTAGAAATCCCCTGTATTTCGCGGATCGTGCGGTCTCCTTCGCGGACCGCGCGCAAACTCTTCGCGAACCGTGCGCCCTAATTCGCGGTCTGCGAGCACTGTTTCGCGGTCCGCGCGATCAAGCCGCGGACCGCGAAATTCGGCGTTTTCGTTCCAGGGAATTCCCAAAATTCCACCATTTCTCGCGGTTCGCGAGGTTCCGTTCGCGGGTCGCGAGACACCGTCGCGGCGCGCGCGTTCCGTTCGCGGCTCGCGAAGTTTTCCGTCGCGGTCCGCGCCTTCCCGATCGCGGTCCGCGAAACCCTCGGTCGCGGTCCGCGCTATGAATTCGCGGTCCGCGAGGAATTGCTCTTAGAGCCTTTTTGCTTTGCATCTATTTCACACCTCTTTCTACAAAAACAACACAAAAACTAGCGTAATGTTCGAATTACAAGTTAAATGAAATGTACATGGATAACAATAAAAAGAAAATAATGTTCCAAATATTGAAATTGTCCGACGAAATGCTTTTAAGGATCAAAACTCGTTTATTTAACATCGTCGACACGATGTACCTCAATGGTAAGGATCATTCGTAGGTTGGGTTGCCTAGAGACATGTCCTCTAGGATTTCTGATTTGAAACCTTCGTAATACGGTTTCAACCTTTGGCCGTTGACCTTGATGACTTTGGCATCTTCGCCGCTTTGGATCTCCACCGCACCATGAGGAAAAATTCTTACAACCACAAATGGTCCAGTCCACCGAGAACGCAGTTTACCTGGATATAAACGAAGGCGTGATTGAAATAAAAGAACCTTTTTGACCTACCTCAAAGGTTTTCCTAATTATCATCTTGTCATGCCATGCCTTCGTTTTCTCCTTGTAAATGGCGGCGTTCTCATAGGACTCATTCCGGATTTCCTCGAGCTCTTGCAGTTGAAGCTTCCTTTCATTCCCGGCTTCGTCCAAGTTCAAGTTGAACCTTGTGATTGCCCAATAAGCTTTGTGTGCTAAATCCACCGGTAAATGACACGACTTTCCAAAGACTAATCGGTATGGAGACATACCAATTGGAGTCTTATAAACCGTCCTATATGCCCACAATCCATCATCCAACCAAGTACTCCAATCCTTGCGAGTCGGCCTAACCGTTTTCTCAAGGATGGACTTGATTTCCCTATTGGAAACTTCGGCTTGTCCATTTGTTTGTGGGTGATAGGCGGTAGAAGTTTTGTGATTTACCCCATATTTCTTCAACAATGCGGCAATGGTTCTATTACAAAAGTGAGTGCCTCGATCACTGATCAGAGCTCGGGGTACCCCGAACCTAGAGAAGATGTGAGATTTGATGAACTCTGCAACCACTTTAGAATCATCAGTACGAGTGGGGATTGCTTCAACCCACTTAGAAACATAATCAACCGCAAGCAAGATATATTTAAAACCAAAGGAAGTAGGGAAAGGTCCCATAAAATCAATTCCCCAAACATCAAAAAGTTCAAAATATAGAGGGCAATGTTGGGGCATTTCATTCCTTGAAGAGATGTTTCCTACTCTTTGGCATTTATCACAAGATTTGCAGAAGGTGTATGCATCCTTATTCAAACTAAGCCAATAAAAACCACAATCTAGCACTTTCCTAGCAGTTCGCCTAGCACCAAAATGACCACCACATGCATATGAATGGCAAAAAGCAAGGATTGAGTTGGTTTCATTATTGGGAATGCATCTCCTAATCACTTGGTCGGAACAATGTTTCCACACATAGGGATCATCCCACACATAAAACCTAGCATCATGCTTTAGTTTATCCTTTTGTGCTTTTGTGAAATGAGAAGGGCACTTACTTGTGACAAGGAAATTCACAATGTTGGCATACCATGGAAGAGAAACACTAAGAGCAAACAATTGCTCGCCGGGGAACTCTTCGTGAAGATGGTCCTTCAATGCTTTGGTCCCAAACTCCTCATTGGGCACCAAACGGCTCAAATGGTCGGCCACTAGATTTTCAGCTCTTTTCTTGTCCTTGACCTCCAAGTCGAACTCGCTCAAGAGTAAGATCCATCGGAGTAATCTAGGCTTTGCTTCTTTCTTCGTCATCAAGTAACGAAGAGCTGCATGGTCAGTGAAAACAATAATCTTTGTACCATGCAAATATGGCCTAAACTTTTCTAAGGAAAAGACTACCGCTAGCAATTCTTTCTCAGTAGTGGTATAGTTCCTTTGAGCATCATTGAGAGTCATGGATGTATAATAGATGGCATGGGGAATTTTCCCCACCCTTTGACCTAACACCGCACCAACGGCATAGTCACTAGCATCACACATGATCTCAAAAGGAAGGGACCAATTTGGAGGTTGTATAATAGGGGCCGACACTAACATAGACTTCAAACAATCAAATGCCTTCTTACAACCTTCATCTACCACAAATTCCACATCCTTTTGTAACAATCTACATAAAGGGGAAGAAATATTTGAAAAATCTTTTATGAAACGGCGGTAGAACCCCGCGTGGCCTAGAAAAGATCTCACATCACGCACACAAGTAGGGTAAGGAAGAGATTGGATGGTATCAATTTTTTCTTTTTCTACTTCAATACCCTTAGATGACACTTCATGTCCTAACACAATGCCTTTTTCAACCATAAAATGACATTTTTCAGAATTAAGCACAAGGTTCTTATCAATGCAAGTTTTTAGGACTAATGACAAATGGATTAAGCAATTGTCAAAAGAGTTTCCATGAACAGTAAAGTCATCCATAAAAACCTCTACAAACTTTTCAAGGTATTCTGAAAATATGCTAACCATACACCTTTGGAATGTGGCCGGTGCATTGCAAAGGCCAAAAGGCATGCGTCGATATGCAAATGTGCCAAAGGGACATGTGAAGGTTGTCTTCTCTTGATCTTCTGGTGCAATGGCAACTTGAAAGTACCCTGAATAGCCATCAAGAAAACAATAGAAAGAGTGGCCTGCAAGCCGGTTAAGCATTTGATCAATAAATGGTAAAGGAAAATGATCTTTCCTCGTTACTGCATTCAGTCTTCGGTAATCAATGCAAACACGCCATCCATTTTGGACACGAGTGGGAATCAATTCGCCATGGCTATTCTCCACTACGGTCACTCCGGTTTTCTTTGGTACCACTTGCGTCAGGCTTACCCATTTACTATCAGAGATTGGATAGATCATTCCCGCATCCAACAATTTAAGCACCTCGGCTTTTACTACCTCCATCATAGGAGGGTTCAATCGTCTTTGAGGTTGTCGGATGGGTTTAGCATCATCCTCCAATAGAATACGGTGCATGCAAGTACTTGGATTCATACCTTTGATGTCGGCAATAGTCCATCCAATGGCTTCCTTATGATCTTGAAGCACCTTCATCAACCTTTCCTCTTGTTCCTTGGTGAGCTTGTTGGAGATGATCACCGGCAATTTCTCACCACCACCAAGGAATGCATATTTAAGATTCTCGGGTAGTGGTTTCAACTCCACCACCGGAGGTTTATTGAAAGATGGTCGGTTGCCCGAGCCCTTCAATACCTCAAGGTCTAAAATTGGTGCATCAAGAGAAAGTTCCTCAAAAGTATCTAGCTCAAAAATGCTTTCCTTCAAGTTAGCACTCAAAGCATATGTATGAACATTACTTGTGTGTAAACTATTGGCTAAAGCATTTAACAAAGGATCATCAACATCGTTTTCATAAACTTTTTGCACAAAAGGCTCAATCACATCAATAGCATTGCAAGAAGTTTCATCATCATTGTATTTCATTGCACCATCATCATTGTAAGCCTACCACTATGTACATCGATTATAGTTCTTGACGTTTTTAAAAATGGACGCCCTAACAAGACAGGGGTAGCAAATTTATCATGTTCCATGTCAAGAACGTAAAAATCGGCCGGGAACACCAACTTGTCAACTTTCACCAAGACATTTTCAACAATACCCTTAGGGTATGCATTAGAGCGGTCGGCAAGTTGGATCACCACGCCGGTTTTATGCAAAGTGCCAAGATTCAATGATTCATACAATGTATATGGGATGACATTTATGGATGCACCTAGATCTAGCATGGCTCTAGGAAAGTAAGTGTTCCCTAAGATGCAAGGAATTGTAAACATGCCCGGGTCACCACATTTAGTAGGCATTTTATCTTGAAACAAAGCCGACACATGTTCATTGACTCTCTCATTTTTAACATGCTTAGACCTTTGTTGACGATGGTTTACACATAATTCTTTCAAGAACTTAGAATATCTAGGAACTTGATCAATAGCATCGAGCAAAGGAATGTTTACCTCACACCTTCGAAGGACCTCGAAAGCTTCCTTGTCCATCTCCTTTTTCCGAGTATTCTTCAAAGCTTCGGGAAACGGTGCTTCCACATCAAAGGTAGTGTCCACCCTAGTTTTCTTGTGAAGAGGTGAGAATGGAGGTGACATTGGTTCAACATTAGAGGTTGTGTCTACATGTTCCTCATCAATAAGTTCTTTCTCCTTCTCAACCTCGGCATCACCTTTTTCTTTGGCTAGCTCCTCAAGAATTACTTCTTCGTCGGCCAAGGTCGCCTCAACTTCATCATTGGCTAAGCTCTTCTTCACAAGGCCTCTCTTGGGTGCCTTTTTCACAACCACTTCAGGTTCCATAGCTTGTTTACCACTCCTCAAGGTCATGGCACTCGCATGAGGCCTTGGATTTAACTCCGTTTGTGCGGGTAGTTTCCCGGAGTTTTGTGCTTCCAACTTTCCCAAAACCGTGGCCATTTGACTCATTTGCACCTCAATGCTTTTGAAACGAGCATCTTGTGGGAATTGGTCCGAGCTTTCACCTTGATTGTGAGATTTCTCTTCCAACCTCGGGTAAGCATTTTGAGGGGCGCGGTTGTTGAAACGGCCTTGACCTTGGTTCCTTGGGTATTGTTGTGGTGGATGGTGATATTGAGGGCTTTGATGATCTTGGTACCCTTGATAACCAAAATCTTGGTACCCTTGGTTTTGGTAACCTTGGTACCCTTGATTTTGGTGGCTTTGGTCTCCTTGGTAGCCTTGGTCATTTTGCCCCCTCGACCTATCAAAGGATTGACCACTTTGACCTTGGTAACCTCCTTGGTAGCTACCTTGTTGGCCTTGTTGCCCCGTCGGTTCATCTCTCCACCGAAAGTTGGGGTGATCTCTAGTTCTGGGGTTGTAGTGTTGAGCAAAAGGATCATACTTCCTTTGGTTACCCCTATCACCACCTTGGCCTTGTCCACCTTGAAAACCCCTACCACTTTGGTAGCCTCGTCCTCCTTGGTAGCCCCTAAAACCTTGGTTTCCACCATAGACCCCCATGGCATTGACTTCTTCGTTATAATCCTCGTTTGCTTGAGGACAAGATTCGGTGAGATGGTTCGAAGCACAAATCCCACACGTCATCACTTGTTGTCTTGGTTGGTTCCCCGTGTTCCCTCCGGAGCTATTTCCCATCATGAAACCCTTCATTAATGCCGTAAGTTCCTTGATCTCTTGACGAGTTCCATCATTGTTTCCACCGGAGTTACCCACTCGTAGTCTCCGGTCCCTCTTTGGTTTGCACCCCTCGGCTAATTGCTCAAATAGCATCATGGCGTCGGATGAACCAAGGTTAGCAATGGAACCATAGCAAGACATATTCATCGACTCGGTTTCCCTATCATTCAAGCCATTGTAATAGAAACACACCAATTGAGGTTCGGTGAAGCTATGGTACGGGCAACTTGAAAGGAGAGTTTGGAATCTTTCCCAATACTCATACAATGTCTCATCATCGTCTTGAGTGATGTTGCTAATGGCTTGTATCAAGACCGAGGATTTAGAGGGAGGAAAATACTTGTCTAAGAACTTTTTCTTCAATTTTGGTCATGTAGTGATTGATGATGAAGGTAAACGGCTTAACCATTTAGCGGCCTTGTCCTTCAAGGTGAAGGTGAAGGTTTTCAACTTAAACTCATCCACACTCATCTCGGAAGGTTTCAAACTACTACAAACCCTATGAAAAGCTTCAAGGAAGTCATTCGGATCATCCACTTCTCTACCATGGAATGTTGGAAGCAAATTTATCACTCCCGTTTTGATTTCGTATTGAGAGTTTGGGTAAACAATGCTCGATTGTTGTTGCTCATAGTTGGGGGACATGTACTCTCTCATACAAATGTTGGTAGGAGAAGGATTAGGGTTTTGGAAAGGGTTGTAGAATTGGTTTCGGGGAGGGGGGGGAGGGGGGAGGGGGGTTTGGCCGGTATCCTCTTCTTCGTCCGCCATGTTGAAAGGTAGTGATTCACTTCCAAGGGAGAAAGGATTAGATGCTAGTGACTCTTGCACTTGCTTCCTAAGTCGGCGGAGATTTCTTACTAGCTCGGAATCGTATTGCAAAGGGTCTTGGTTCGAGGATCGTGTATGAACCATGCACCAAGAACTAGAGCAATAGGGTTCCAAACCAAAATAGAACCTAAAAAGAAAGATAGATTAGAAATAAAACTACAATACACACATAAAAATACGCCTCTTCCCCGGCAGCGGCGCCAAAATTTGGGAGGTCGTCGCCGTACCTTTCAAATATACAATTTAGATACACTTACTACCTCTACACACTATTAAGTGTATAATGGCAAGTAAGGTTCGTTTCCACAGGGAAGAAGTTATTTCTATGTATATCTTGTAGCATACATATACATATACATATATAAAAGCAATGTAAACAAGGGGGGTTTGAGTTGAGTTTTGTTTAACACACTACTAAGTAAAACTACTAGAACTTTAAAGTTACAGCTACTTTACCATAAGATTACTCTAACTAGAGATTTAATTAAGAGAATAAGAAACTTGGACATATGAGATTGGTGACTTCTTATTATGAGATTTTCCTCAAACTTTATCATGATGCCTTGAGAATGGTGAACATTAGTGAGAAACTATCTTTAACCATAGCTATGAAAAATGAAAGCATCTTCACAACTTCAATTGACAACTTTACTAGATGATAACAACTAGTTCAATTGAATCAATATTACTTCAAATTAGATGTTTCTTAACCCTACCCATGCAATTTGATAACAAACTTGACATAGATACAATGCTAATGAATGATCTTAAGAACAAATACAATTGATAACAACATACATTTGATTCCTAATTTACTACTCTTACATAGAAAGAATGATAACATTCCAACCATGGAAAAGCAATATCTAACACATATCCAACACATATCTATCACTAGGAAATATTTCCTAATCATTTCAAGCATCAAATACACATATAACTTATGATCATTCAATAGCAATTCACCATTCCTAAGCTTCATGAATCATGTTCTCAATCCATAACAAGAAGTTCAATCACATATACCCAAGATGGGTTTTAGCCTACTACCATAATTAGATAATCACAACCATAATTAATACAACAAACCATAGTGAATTCAAGATCAAAATGGAAAAGAAAAATGAAGGAAAATGGAGTTTCCTCTGTAAAAACCCGATCCTCTAACAATTGAGGATAAGTCCTATTTATATCCCCAAACAAATAAAATTAAAACAAAACAACATGCAAGTTGCAGGAAAATTTCGCGGGTTCTGGTTCTCGCGGTTCGCGGCCGAGGATTCGCGGTCCGCGCATCTTGTGGCTTCCGCGGTCCGCGACCGAGGTTTCGCGGACCGCGCGTCTGGTCCTCGCGAGTCGCGGCCGAATCTTCGCGGATCGCGCGTCTGGGCTTCGCTCTGGTCCTCGTGCTGGTCCTCGCGGCTCGCGACCGGAGTTTCGCGGACCGCGCGAAACTCGGCATCTTCAAAACAGCAACACACACCCTCGCGGTTCGCGACCTAGGTTTCGCGGTCCGCGAGAGTGTGCCTTCGCGCCACTTCTACGACCGGTTCTTCAATGTATCTGCTTTCTTCAGGACGGTCATAGAAGGTCTTCAAATCATCCAAATCTATCGCAAGTGCAATTCAAGGTCGAAATGCACGTCTTCAATTTCAAACCATCATGAATGATTCGGTCCAAAAGTCTAATATAAAAGTACAAAATACTATCTAAAACAACTCTCAAATGCTACAAAATAAAAGTATATCTAGGACCTATCAACGAGTAGCTCTAATGGAGAAAATAAGAGGAAGTGGGGATAAACTCTTTTTCACATTAACCTCAACTATATCCTCTCCAGGGATACACAACCGCACAATTTTTGATCGACAGTCCAACTGTGCGTGATATTCAGATAACCAATCCATCCCTAGTATGACTTCATAGTTTAGTATGGGTAGGACCAACAAATCTGCAGGGAAGTCTCTTCCAGCTATCTCCACACTACATTGTCTGTATACACTTTCTGTAGCTATTTTATTATTAGTGGTAGGGGTGCTAACCTCAATTGTATAGGGTAAGGTTTCAGGGATAATTTTAGCATTTTCCACAAATACATGAGTAACGAACGAATGTGTGGAACCTGGATCAATTAAAGTATGAGCAAGGCGATTAGTTATCGGAATCATACCTTCTACGACATCAGTTGTTGAGGGTACTTCGTTACTCTCTATAGCATAGACTCCTGCCGGTACTCTAGGCTTTGAAGTCCATGCGTTATCTTGCTGTAGAGTTACGCGTCCAGCTTGTGGAGGTGGTCCTGCTCTGTTTCGGGATCTAGAGCATCCTTCAGTGGTGTGTTGTCCACTCCCGCATAGTACGCATCTCCCCTGTTTCTTCCAATAGCCACGTTCATCATGTCCAGGCTTATGACAATAGCTACACATGACTTCACGACCCGTTAAGTAAGGTCTCTGGTTAGTGCTTACACTTGGAGAATCTCTAGCAACCATAGGTCCACTGCGAATTCGAGACCCTGGGCTAAATTGATGCACATTTATTCCTCCACGGGGTCTAATCCAACTGCCTGGCCCCGTCATACGATTCTGCATCTGCTTCCGCTCGGTCTTAACCAGTTCCAGGCGTTGAGCATTTTCGACTGCAGTCACATATGATGGTTGTGCCGCTGAAGCTAGCCCTTCTCTGAGTTCAATATTCAGACCTTGAACAAAACGTGCCTTCCTTTCGCCATCAGTGCTCACCAAACCCGGTACAAACTTGGCTAACTTATCGAACCTAGAGACATACTCCGAGACTGTCCGTGTTCCATTTTGCAGTCTTACAAATTCCTCAACACGAGCTTCCCGAACCAATGCAGTGAAATACTTGTCATTGAACTCCTTCTCGAAGTTTTCCCAAGTTTTAGGTATACCTTGTTGCTCCCATTTTGATTCTGCAAGTACCCACCAAGCAGTTGCTGCTCCAGTAAATTGGAACTTCGCAAAAGCTACCTTGCGTTCATCAGAATAACGAAGGGCGGAGAAGATATTATTTATCTCTTCCAACCAGGCTTCAGCCCTTTCAGGATCAAGATCCCCGTCAAACTTGTGTGGGTGAAATTTTTGAAATCTCTCTAAAGCAACATCTTCTTCATCTGATCGCCTATTCCCTCCTATGTTACTTTGGTTTATTTGAGATTGACTTTGAAGAAGTTGAGTGATACGGTCCAGAGCAATGGCTACGTGAAGGTTAAAATCAGGTGCATCAAGGGGTGATTGCTGAGAACCAGATTGCTCCATCTAAATACAAGAAAAATTGTGTTAACTCCAGAAGAGTTACCATTCACAAATGGTTTGACGATTCATGTTTATTTCCCATTAACTAGAAGAACTCGACCAATTTATAGGTTATGTATTTATTCTATCACCATCAGGTTATTAGTTTCCCAGTAATACTCAACCCTTGCACATTATAAACTCATACATACTAAACTCAAGTGAAATTATTATACACCTCGGTATGTTTTCAAGGTAAAATTGAAACATAATTGAGATTCCATTTATACCATACCTATCAAACTTTTCAGATATTACCATAGCTAGTCGTGTTATATATTAAAAAAATAATAATTTAGAAACAGTTATACACAAAATAAAAATGAAAAATAAATAAATTTTAACTATGCACAACAACAAATAGCAATAGAAGGCTATTTTATTTATTCACTTAAGAGGCAACAGAGTAGTTAGTACATAAACTCTATATCTACCCCTTACAGGCTACCTTAGCAGGAAAAATTATAGTGATATACATAACAAAAGATTTTCTAGGTAGCTAACCAGCCGACTTGCATATAGATAATATATTAGCAGCAACTAAGGTGATCCTAGAACGTCTCCCCACCCTGGTGTGAAGTTCCAGGGATATCAGTGAGCAGCAGTGGAGCAACACTGGTTCCCCGGAAAGGGTCAGGAGTTGGGGTACGTGATACTAGGCCGATAGCTCCATGAAGACCAGCAATTTCATGCACTACTTTATCTTGGAGGTGCTCTAACTCCTCAAGCATCCCTCCCATGTGAGCTAACTGATCCTGATATATCTCATTTTTACGAGCACTTTGGGCTGCCATCTGGTGGTGAAGGCTTTTGTTATCGGTAAAGACCTTACAGTACTGAATAGTCAGATTTCTGTTCATCTCTTGCTCTGCCTTTAGTTGATCCTCAAGGGTATGAATCCTATGAAGTAAGTCCACCCTTATACCGCCAAGAAGATCCCGCTCACGGACGATAGACATTACTACACGGTTGGGGTAGGAGTTTCTCCACCAGCAACCACAATTGAACCCAGGTCGACGTCGAACTGGGCGCCAGACTCGAGTCTCACTACTTCCAGCTTCTTTATAGAACACTGGGCAGGGTTGAGGGTTAAAACACCAAGTTTCTTCACCATCCATTCTGTGCTGCCTGCACAAAAATGAGTGTTAGCAAATTTCATGGAGTGTCTAACTAGAATCAATGTATAATTAACAAGTTGTATGCACCATCCTTCCCCCCCTTTAAATTCCTTGTACTGTAACTATACATTTGTAGAACCTGGAATCAACTTTTCAAGCTTAGGCTCTGATACCACTCTGTAACGCCCCGACTAAACTCCATGTCCATTACAGTGAGTTCAATCTGGTGACGTCTGCCTGGTTCGCACCAGGACTCGGGCACAATTTCAGAGCAGGTAAGTCAAGCAAAAGTGATGTCTTTATTACAATAGTAATAAACCAGGATCATACAAACACGACAAAAGGCATACATGCCATTATTTAATTCTATGTACGCAAGTTCCTTAATTGTAGTCGGCTGCAGACCTCAACTTCAAGTGGTTCCTACTTCCCATGAGGCACAGTCCCTGACTCAAAACTGTCAAGCCACATATAAAACACAAACGAGCTTTCGCCCAGTGATATCCTCCGTAAAAATATATAAGGACAACACCAATGTTCATATAAATACTTAGTATTAACCCTTCAAAATACTTACAGTATTGAACCTTTCCTACTCCCAGAACTATATAGAAAGAACAAACAAGAAACAAGAAAGAAAGCAAAGTGATTATAAGGCATATCATACTGTAGCACATTATTCATATAGTACTTGAGTATGCATCCATCAGAATTATCATCGAATCAGCATAGGATACAAGTATCATGTACATTTGTTACAATAACATCTATTATATGATTAATTACTGTAAATCACCCCTACTCCAGGGTATCAATTGAGTTTCACCACTCAACACCTCTCCAAATATCACCCGTGTATACACCTCAAGGGCAGTTTTCTCAGAAGTTTCAAACCCTTGCACGACTATTGGCCATACGCAAGACCTAGCCGTGCAAGTCCTGGTCACAATATACTCTCACAGGCACCGACGCCTCTCTATCGATAGAGACCGCACAAGTGAGGGGTATACTGCTTTACCCTCGTACGACTATTGGCCGCACGCTAGACCTAGCCGTACGAGTCCTGGTTAAAATGTACTCTTGCGAGCAACCACGCCTCGATAATGGCCATTTGCAAGCAAGTAGTACACTGCTCAAGCATTTCATAAACAGTCTATATTTACTCACATAACCATGCAGTTCAGGTTTCAAAGTATGTACACACAGTTCAAAACCAATAAATGACACTCAGGTTATAAACAATCAAAGATCCTTTCATTTAACACACACTATAAGGCCTGACCCAAGATATTTACATGTTCATTGATTTGTACTTAGTCAGACTTATGGTATTTTCAAAGTAAAAGCTCAACACAGAAAACCAAATAAAACTTGCACACCAACCAAACATTACTCACAGAAGGTAGTATATACTATATTACACCTAGGCTTGACAGTTGGAAATATACATACAGGTTTGAAAGTGAGGATACTCACTTTAGTCCGTAGACTTCTAGCCTGTAGACTTCGCAAAGTGTTGCTCGATGCGATCTTAACACAGATCTTCACATTTATGGTAATTAAAGTATCCATGGATATCTTCAACTATTATGGCATAATTAGTGTATTTATGGTAACATTAGGTGTAGTAAATCATTACTAAAATAACTTTTGCACAAATAACTATAGAATCTTTAACAAGTGCACTCGTTAATCTCTTTTATCAATTAAATCTCACCTTAAAATAATTGTCAAATAAGTAAACTGTCAATCTCTTTATCAATTAAATCTCACCTTAAAATAACTATCTTTTTTCTCGAAGTATCTCTATCTTCATCCATTTATCTCTCAAAATCCCTCACGGCTTCCACTGCAACCTGCAGGTTCCAATTCTTTGTGATGCTCGGTTGCTTCGAAATTCGTCCTTCTCCCAAATCGTCCTCTCCCGCAACCTGCAGATACCATTGTCGTTTTTCTCGCTTTTATGTGCTCTCATGTCGTTTTTGGGAGCGACCCGATTCATGATTTGGTGGGTTTTACGTATACGTGAGCAATTTTTTAATGTGCAGACTGGTGTTTGATGAAATGTCTGACTGACTTTGCAGGTTTTGGAATCACTAGATGCCGTGCTTGATGTGGACAATAAGGATGTTGGACTCAGTTAGTAATCTCATTTACATACTATATATTACCGCCTTGGCATGGCCAGAAGAGAGATAGAAGCAATTTCTGGTGATGATGATGAAGTAGGAGGGTTTCAAGATGAATACTTTTTTTTATGTAGATGAGATTTCGAGATGAATTTTGTGGATTTGCTAAGGCAAATATAGAACTTTTAGTGTGAATTTTTTTGTTGTAAAAAGTAGATAGGGCTTTTAGAATAAAATTGTAAGTAAAAAAAACTTTGTAGTTCAATTTGTTAATATATAAAAGTATTAGATTTTTTTTCGCAAATATAAAAGTTTTGATAGTCAATTTGCAAATGAGAAAGTTATGGGCACTGAATTGTTACTAATCTAGCAGTGGTTGGCGAAATTTAGGCGGTGCTATATTTTACCGCTGCTAGAGAAATCTGGTAACGTTTTAAAGCAGCGGTTTTCAAATCGCTGCTTGTCGGGATTAAAGTAGCAGCGGTACAAAAACCGCTGCTAAGAAAAGTCCAAATCTAGCACCTCTATACATACGCACCGGTCAAAATTTGGCCTAAAAACCGCTGCTTGGGGGGTAAAAAACCGGTGCCTATAGGGGGGTTTTCTAGTAGTGGAACCATGGTCATTGCTAGTAATCAGTACATGCAACCAGTGGCGAATACAGAAAAAATTATTTGGGGTACCTACAAATGTAAAAATTTACCGCTCCCAGTATATTTGTATGCATACTACTCAAAAATATATGTGATGGGGGTCCCTAGGTTCCCCAAGGAACCACCCTACCTCCGCCCGCATGTTGTATTATCTTGAATGTGTTGACCAGATTCATTTTTTTAGGCTCTAACATTTTCTCGATCTCAACTTTAAAAATATCAAATTATAGTCCCGACTTCCCAATCCTCATTCCATCACATTTTTCGTTTGAATTTGGCACGTGTCAATCACGTGTTCCATTAACTCAATTTTAGGAGTATCTTGTCATTTTCCTTCAGATAAATGTATTCTTATTTCCATTTCTATCAAGTTAACCCAAAACTCATTCTTCCTCCAAAATTACACGTAGCAGGAGGAAATAGCGAAAACTCCCTTTCAAAAATTAGAATACTGACATATGATTGACACATGCAAGTTTCAGACATAAAAAGTAATGGAATGAGCCGTGTGGCTTAAAAAAATGAGTTGTGTGGCTTAAAAAGACACTACATTAGAGTTTGGAGTATAATTTGATCATTTCATAGTTAAGAAAATAGTATTTAATCCAAAACTCATTCTTCCTCCAAAAATACACGCAGCAGGAGGAAATAGCGAAAACACCTCTGCAAAGATTAGAATACTGACACATGCAAGTTTCTAACAAAAAGAGTAACAGAATGAGATGTGCGGTTTAAATAGACACTATATTAGAGTTTGGAGTATAATTTTATAATTTCATAGTTAAGAAAGATAGTATCTAATGAGTTGGGGCCTTAAAAAATGAATCTAGTTAATGTTGGACATAATGACATGAAGTGTAGGTGGAAGAATTTGGGATCCTTTTATACTTGTGTAATTTATTTAAAGTTCTTACTCAATTTCATTTCAGCCCATATCTTGGTGGAAATTTAAAATTTAACTAAATGAGCATGTTTTTCAGAATTATTCGGTGAGAAAATATTGTAGTATAGTATTGTAAGATTTATTGTTGGATACAATGAACCTATGGTAAATAGTTTATAGGTAATAGTCAAATCAAAATGACTAATGATATTAAAAGCAAAATAAAGTTCGATTCTTCTTGTAATTATAATCCTTTACCAAAGAGATTTCCATGATCTTACATAAGCTTTCTGGTTCATAAATCATCCACAAGTTATCACCCACTAAGGCCTTGTGTGGTTCGCTTGGTTTTGAGTTTTGGTTTTGGTTTTTGGGTTTTGGGTTTTGAGCAAAACCTGGTTTTGAAATTGGTTTTACCAAAATTAGTTTTGGGTAAAACCTTGTGTGGTTGGAGGTTTTGGGTTTTGGGTTTTGAATTAATAATTATTTATATAATTTTATTTTTGGATTGAAAATTTGGCATGTCATTTAATTTTACTTAGTCATTTGTAATATTTAATAAAAAATTTGGTATATTAGACCGGGTGTAATATTTTGTATAGTCTTTTATATCAGGTTGGGTTATGATCAATTAAAAATTTTGGATAAAAAATTTGACCCAACCTCATTTGACATGGTTTGATATTAATTTTTTTATTTTTAATATTAAATGGGCTCGAAAATTTTAATTTGACCCACCCAACCAATTCAAATTCTACATAGTTTTAAATTTAATATGAATGTTAAAATAATTAATGGTCAATTTTCGAGTTAAAAATTAAACATAACCCAAAACTTAATCTTGATCAATCTTGATGTTGCTTGCTTGATTCGGGTTTTCAGGAGGCTCGGACCTCGGGCTTGAGTCAACTTCTGAACTCAACCTGCAAGATAGATCTCGAATCTATCTGAGGGTAACTACTCCGATGTGATAATTAAATGGGAGGTTTTGAAGAGATGAAAGTACGGAAAGCACTCTATGAGAATTTAGAGAGAATTAAGTCGCATACATTTTCCACTGTTTGAAGTGGGTATTTATAGTAGTGGTTTGGCCAAAGAGTTAAAACATGGACCACAGAGGTGAGTCATTTGTTCGTACCTTCGGGGAGCAGGGTCACATAATTAATACTTCCTATTCCCTAAGCCAATAGACCGTCACGTGATTTCTACGAAACCCCAAACCAGTAGACAATAACTCAATTCTTTATTGTATCTAATCTGGCGTACCGGGTTGGGTCAAACCATGGGCTTTGAGCCCATACTATGAGCCAGACTTTTAATTAATATATTAATTAAAAATCATTAGAACATATATTTTTCAAAAAGATTTTTCTTCCCATGAGAAAGCATCTTAAAATTACTTGTGGCTAGCATTGCTAATATTTCCCATCCCACTTTCCCCAGGAACTCACAATAAAGTTGCCAACATGTAAGCCCCTCAAAGTGATCATACTATATATTTCACATCAAGAATAATTCATTTTCCTTTTTTTAGTTAAAATACCACTAAAGCCTTACTTCCTTTTATGACTGAACAATCATCTTCTTTCTGGTGAAAGAAAATCTGCATTTTTCATGATTTGTCTATGGCGTGTAGAAGCATAACGCTGTTTAACAGTTTCGATAGGGGTACAAATTGCTGAATTTAGTAATTATTGACAACTGAATAGGGTTCCCAAAATCAACAAAGTAATTGTTGAATATGGGCTTTTAGGTTGGTGGTGAAGAAAGCAGCAACATTGAGCATATGACATGCATGAATGTTTTCAACACACCTATCGTAATTCAGTGGGCTGTAACATTTGGCAAAAATGCATAATTTGGGTGTGTGTTTCAAGTTCATTCCTTGCTGATTTAAATTGATCGAACTGAACTGAATTGAAAATTATCAAGTTTTGTATGTAACATTACAATCATAAATTTCATGATAGAAAATGATTTTTGATAGTTTTTGTTTTTAAAGTTTTATTTGCTTTTCTAACTCAATTAGTTTATTTATGATGTTTAAAAAAAAAAAAATGTAGAGACACAAACACTTAAACTAACTATAATATAAATGAAAATTTTATTAAAAACTAATAATTAAATGTACTATAATAACATGCTAATAAAACAAACCCGTAAACTAATCTATCTAGTAAATTAAGATGAATGTCATAAAAAATTGTTTTTCTCTATTGAATTGAACTGGTCTACTCCCTCCGTGCCAGATTAAACTGCATATATCCCTATTCATTTAATCAAAATTGAGTATTTCCGACGTTCAGATTGAATTAAGTAGCATTATTAATAAAATATGATCTTTATGAGATAATGTTGGATTCGTTGTAACGTTTATCCTAGAGCAAAACTATAATGAGAATTCTTTGGTTTTAATTTTCCTTTATCTTCCAGCAAGGGTAATTTGGTAATTCTACACCACGTGCGGGTTAAATGAAACTTAATATAAAATAATAATGCATAAACACATACTCATAGGGTATGAAATTCTTTGCTTATTGAACAATCACATCATTTATACATGTAAAGTTGTGTATTTTCAGTAACATAAACCAAAACACACATTAATTAACATTAGACAATACATCTATAAATTGACACATCTGGCCACTTTATCCTAGAGCAAAACTATAATGAGAATTCTTTGGTTTTAATTTCTCCTTATCTTCTAGCAAAGGTAATTTGGTAATTCTACACCCCATGTGGGTTAAATGAAACTTAATATAAAATAATAAAGTATAAGCACATACTCATAGAGTATGAAATTCTTTGCTTAATGAATAGTCACATCATTTATACATGTAAACTTGTGTCTTTTCAGTAACATAAACCAAAACACACATTGATTAACATTAGACAATACATCTATAAATTGACACATCTAAAACTATAATGAAAATTCTTTGGTTTTAATTTCTCCTTATCTTCCAGCAAGGGTAATTTGGTAATTCTATACCCCGTGTGGGTTAAATGAAACTTAATATAAAATAATAAAGCATAAACTCATACCCATAGGGTATGAAATTCCCAGCTTATTAAACAGTCACATCATTTATACATGTAAAGTTGTGTCTTTTCAGTAACATAAACCAAAACACACATTGATTAACATTAGACAATACACCTATAAATTGACACATCTGGTCACTCAAAATGTAAAAAAGCAAACATATTATTCACATTAAATCGTAAGCATTCATTCAATTATGTCCTACCAGTATTTTTATTTCAATTTTATTCTATTTTATATTAGAATAACCATTAAATCAACAAAGTAAACCAAAGAAATTTTTTATCACTTTAAACTTAATAAATGCACCCTTAATATTTTGAATTGCCTTAATTACATATTTTGCCATATATTGTGTTTTTGGATGATCATTGACGTGCATTGTATAATTAGGTGTAGTTTGGCTTACTTTGTAGTGTATAATGGTAATGATTCACTTGATTGCAATCTGCCATCCCAAAATTTATGTGTAACAAGTCTTTGTTTTGGAGATGTAATCATTTGCTACTGCTGACCTTTTGTTTCTATCATTTCTTACTTTATTAGGTCTTTTCTATATGAAGTTATTGCCTTACATCTTATAACCGTGTTTTGCCTACAAATTGTATAACATAGTGTAATATGCAGGGCGTTTCTCATAAAATCAATTTCTGTCATTCCTGTGATGGTGCAACAAAGTACGAGGTGCCTGATGGGGAGGAAAAACCAAGAGCTATATGCACGGCCTGTGGAAAGATTGCATATGAGAATTCTAAAAATGGTAATACCTTGTACTGACATTTCCAATCACTAAGCCTTAGTCGTAAAATACAGAAAATGGATCAGTTCCTCTCTTTTCTAAATGCTTGCCAGTTGCACCACTGAGTAAAAGAAAATGTAACCCAACAATGTCCTTCTGTGTTCCTTTCATATTTATATGTACTTACAAATAAAATTAAGTTGCAGTGGTGATTCAGATAAGTTATAGAGGAATTGACCTTTATTCTGACCTTCAAAATGAAAGCAATTAAGTCGATTAAGTTAACAACCATCAAATAAATTGTTTTCCATGAAAGATTTTTAAACTTTAGTTGGACCTATAATACCTATTTTTTATAGTTTTATTATTAAATAGTTGGGTTATGTTTGTTTTAGAATATTTCATCAAATAAACCGCGCAACGCGCGGGGTCGTTCTGCTATTCTTTATAATATTAAAACTTTATTTGATGGTCAAAAATATTTCTGGTCAATTTAAAAAGTTAAACTGTGCAGATTGAGTTGGCACGGAGGAGTAATATATAACTAATGAGAAAGTCTTGGGTGAGACCTGTCCTTGTGGAGACCAAGAGCAGGGGAATGAGCATTTACTGTTTCTGCTTGATCTTTTAGTCAGTTTGTTTGATCTTTCAATCAATGTCCTTGAGTATTTTTGTTTTGCCTTGATTTTTCAGTTAATTTGATCTTTCGTTCAATTTCCTTGATCTTTCGGTCAATTTTCTTGATCATTTCCTTGGTCAATTTCACCAACGACAAATTCAATCAAGGAAATCGGCGGGTTTAAAGCTCACCAACGATAAATTCAATCAATAGTAATCTCATATAATTTTTGGTAGAATTTGCCATAACTAATAAGTTTAAAGTTTTGTCATAAGGCCTTATACAAAGGGCATCATAAAACAAAAACGTAAGTATTTTGTACCGGTGGTTGTGTGATTGCTTAAGACTGCCCTGGTTAAAGAAAATTACCGTCATTGTTATTGAGCATAATTTTTCACCAAAAGGAAAGCATAATCTGAATCTAGTCTAAAGTAGTTGAAATAGACAATCAAAGATCCAAGTTGACAAGAAATTTAGCTTGAATTTAGGAAACATGTCTTCAGGGTAGAGTTGGAATTTCACATCTTTTTGCCCAAGTTTCCAAGAAAAAAACAGAAATATAGAATAAAATAATACAAAAAATTACACATTATGGAAGAGCCACACAAATAAAAAAAAGAGAAAACGGTCACAATCAGAGATTACAGTTGGATTGAATTATATTTGAGCATTATCAGTGTTAGTGATGGCAACAATGAGTGTGTTGAGATTTAAAATACCTAGGATAAAAAAGGCTAAGGTGACACCCGCTCCCAAATGAAATTAAAAAGATTTTTCCGTTATGTTATAATTATTAATACAAGTCGGTGTTAATTCAGACGTAGGTTAAATATTGGAAAAATTATATATCTACTTTAGTAGTGGGTTATTTTGGAAGAATTTTTTGATATTTTCCACCTTCACACATCTAAAATGTAAGGAAATTTGTGATAGAAGTGGAGGACGAACAACTGTAGATATACAATATTAATACCTTCTGTAGATGATCTGCACTTCATGAACGGCTCAGATTTACCAGAGTAGATGTAGGTTCTCCATAAATATTGATCTTCTCACTTTTATGCATGATCATTACATGTTTTGTTTTTATATTCTCACTTTTTAGGTTTAAACTTGTACGTATTAATCATAATCATTCAGCCGTTGATCTTCTCACCTTCATGCATAATCATACATGTTCTGTGTTGATTTTCTCACTTTCAAGACTGAATTTTTACATATTAACAGTTATTAAACCGTCCAAGTTAAAGAATTTGTAATAATTAAATTATTATTTTTTAAAAAAAATAATGTTTCTCTTATTAATAATCTGAAATAGCTTGATGATTTAAAGTGAAACTATCATAGGCGACAATTTTTATGCTTGTGTACACCTCGAAAGGCATTATATAAGCTATCAGCCTTACATAATAGTGACCCATAATCCACATAATATAAATAAGTCAACCAAATCAGGATGATGCCTACCCTCTCTAAACAATTGAGTCAAATACCAAAAAAGGTTTTATAATTCAAAGACATGCAAAAGCAAAAAACTAAATAAATTAAGATTTAAGTAAATCTATAATCTACATCTTCCTTTTTGTATGTAGTGGAGAAATCACATTTCTCCTATAATGTAAAATATTACGAGGCAATTAAATAATTTTTAATAGTACTAAAGAAATGAGGAATATAGTCAAATAATAGACCTCTAAATATTAATGAGAAAGTCTTGGGTGAGACCTGTCCTTGTGGAGACCAGGAGCAGGGGAATGAGCATTTACTGTTTTTGCTTGATCTTTTAGTCAGTTTGTTTGATATTTCAGTCAATGTCCTTGAGTATTTTTGTTTTGCCTTGATTTTTCAGTTAATTTGATCTTTCGTTCAATTTGTTTGATCTTTCGGACAATTTTCTTGATCATTTCCTTGGTCAATTTCATCAACGACAAATTCAATCAAGGAAATCGGCGGGTTTAAAGCTCACCAACGACAAATTCAATCAATAGCAGTGTCATATAATCTTTGGTCTCAGTCTCAAATGAGAATTTGCCAATATTAATACATGGATTACACGCGTGCATTATCAATAAAATTTTTATTTTTATGTAATCAATAATTAATTTTGCTTTGGGTTTGAAATTCATTAATTTTGAATTCAGCATGACATTCTTAATTAATATGCATGAATGGGATATAAAGGCTTCATCAACAGCATTTGATCGTGATTTTTGAAAATTGTTGTCCCTCATTGCTTTTGAATTTGGAACTAGACTAGATTTGAATACAAAATTAGAAGACGGCTTTTACCACAATTGGAATGATGGATTTTATCTACGACTCCCCGGAATGTCATACAAAGCTAAGGAAGAGGTCGCAAAAGTCAAAAACAAAAAAACCATTGATTCTGCAACCACATTTAGGCATGTTTATCTCATTAAACATTATTTTGAAAGAACCCATAACTATGGGCCAAATTTATAATTATATATATATATATCTCATACCTCAATAATCAAAAAATCGAACTAATAAAAAAATATAAACCTTTATCTTGCGATCTATCAGGTATACTAAACTGGTGGAAACCTGGAATCCGGCAGATATTCAGCACAAGCTGCAATTGGCGGCTCCACGGGAAGCGCCAATAAAATTATACCTTCCCCATTGTGGAAAGGTAAATTTGATGAAAATGAAAATGACAATGTTTGTTGTGGAATTTGCTATGTTGCGTTGCTGAAAGGAGTAGTTCTCACCGATCCGTTGACCAAATGGGAACGTACGAGACTATAAATTATATCGTTGTAGTCGAAATATTTATTATAGATGTCGAAATATAACCGTAAAATAATATGCTCCATTCATGATATGTAGAACTAATTTGAACAAAACCGCGTTAATTAAGTATAAATTTATAAATGTAAGCTAACATTAATTGACATTTCACACTCATTGGAAAAAAGAAAAGAAAAGATGTATATATATATATATATATATTGGCACACATTATACTATGTGTGAAAAAAATCGATTCTTGGCGAGTAATATGACCCAATACGTATCATCCTCATTACTCTGTCTCAGCATATGTACAAGCACATTTGGTGTAAACGTTGGATTGAAACTCTGTTCGATTTAGTACGTTAATAAGTTTGCTGTTTTAAATACTTCAATGAATAATGATGCAAACTCATCAGGGATTTGAAGTTTACTAATATCAGGTAAAATATGCTCCTGATTTAAATTTTTGACCAAATTATCAAAAAGTTCTATCAAATTCTTATCATAAGTTAAGGAAAAAGAAAAATAACTATCCTTTTTTTTAAAAGATAAGATCACCGTTGGTGGGAGGATTATATTGACTTCTTCATTCCGTAAATAACAAAAAATAAAAATACAAGACCATTGCCAACTACCAACACTAAAGTAAGGGGAAATAGGGGTGGGATCACCACCCCAAGGCAAGGACCTGTTGCCCGAATGCTATGTACCCGAAAGCATATTTTTAGGTTTTCACCTGGAAACAAGGAGTCGCTCGATAGCTGTGATGCCCGAAGGCTTACATAAGAAAGGGAATACATCGTAAAATCTATGGTCGAAACTACTTAACAATCTAGCACCTTAACTCGCATTCTAAACTACCTAATCGAAATCTACCAGTCTAACAAGACCAGAAGCCCATGGGGTTTACCCTCCCGCCAATAAAGGGTTAGGAGGGACGTAACAAACAAATGGGCAAGGATACTCCCCAAATCTATCAGGATAGTTCCACCAAAAGACCAGTTCCAAATCATATTCCCTACACTAATATACAACAATTAGATTTCATCCAGATAATGTCTTTACCTTTCCGGTTAGTCTCGTGGTAAAAGAAACACCCCAGTTCGTTCAGACACTATCAACTCAAACCCTCGCTTACTCGTCATCTCAGGGTTGTAGAGATTTCAAGAAAACATACGAGAGGTTGAGTGCGTACGAAAAACCATCTAACACGTATGAGACTGATAAACAGCTTCAATGGTCTAAAGATCTGAAGCAAAATAGCAAAAAAAACAGTTAACAAACTACTTATGACTCGGATTTCTCCTAATTGCTTATACAAGAACAGTTTAACTAACCGAAGTCTGAAAAACCATAATTGGAAGATAGCATTCATCAATTTGCAACAAACACAAAGTGGCCCCAAAATAGAGCACTAAAAATATCAGCTACACTAAAAATAAAACAGAATTAAATAATTAAAAAGGAAAAAGAAATGAACCCTCTCTGATGGCGATCTTGGAGCTTCAGGGGCGGATTCCGGTGCAGAGCGGCGCGTGCAACAAACGCGCGGGCATTGAAGCGATATTTCGGCGCATGCGGAGCATGGCCTGCACGCGTGGCGCATCAATAGCGTAAAAACGCGCTCGGACAGTCGCGCTTCGCGATGGCGTGAAGCTGTTCCGGTGGCGCGTGACAGAGGTGGCGCGGTGGTGGCTTACACCATCATTATCCCGGCATATGAGTCCGACGAGAGATTCCGGCTGCAAAATGGTTGCTGCAGATTGGTCAGATATCGGCGTCGGACTTCCGTAGCAGATCAGCGGCTTGGTGGACATATCGGGTGGAGTTGTTGCAGATCCGTTTCAGCGCCGGTGGTTACGCCCTAAATCGGTGCCCTCGTGACTGGGGTCATTCCCGTTGCTTGTCGGAGAAAGAGCTGGGTCTCGGGTTTGGGGGAGAAGAGGAGTCGTTGGATACATTAAATAAAGGTTGGGGTGGGGAGGTCACCACCGGACCGGCGAGGGGCGCCGGCGAGAAGTTTTTGGGGGAGCTGGGTCTCGGGAGAGAGAGAGAGAGGAAAAAAACCGTAAATTGCCAATGAGAAAAATAACTATCCATGCAGCCATGGGCGGAACTACGCCCAGCACTATTAGGGCACGTGCCCTAATTAAAATATGATTTTTTTTAAAAAAAAAACAAACCTAAAAAAAAGAAGGGGATCTCAGACATAGACCGTGTCTCAGCCCAAAAAAGTCCCTTTTCCTTTCGCCTTTCGCCCAGAAAATTCGCCGTTTGGCTGCCGACATGCCCCACTTCAATTTTAATCCTTGTTCTGTCACTGCATGCACCAATAAAAATTGTAATACTACCCTCGTGAATAATAACTATCCACCAACAAAAGTTATAAATCGATTAACAAGGGATCTGCAACTCAATCACAATTTACCAAGCATTATAAAACAACAAGATTCGGGAACAAAAATACAATTTATTATAGATAAAAACACACCAGCCCATGATCAGATCGAAAATAAAACATCGATCTGTTATAATGATCAACAAAAAGTATCTATCTACATGAACGAATCAAATCGGAAGATCCCACATCTATTCAAAAACTAAATTAATAAACATTTATCAACAATTACATTCTAATCTTATCATGGGGAAAGATGATGAGAGTACAAAGGATATTTGTCCAGCTAAGGTTCAGGTTTAAGGTTTAAATTTGTACAAATTTTTAGAAGATTTTAACAATTATAAATTGGTTTAGACATATTTTAAGAAATTTTGGTTATTTTTTTAATCTCCCTAAACCTTAAACGATAATCGCACGATTACACTATATCAACACCGATGTACTTAATCCCTTCATACCTCCTAAATTAAGCGTGTTTGGGCGAGAAAAGTATTAGGATGAGTACCCCTTGACCTCTCCCGTTATTTTATTGATTTCTGTTTAACCAACTGCCTATCAATATTGCCCAAAGGTTTTGCCTTATCTGTGAGAGGTCCTGGACTCAAACCCCTCCTCTCTCTCTATATGATTCTCTCCAACAATTCGAACATACACACGAATGAACAAACCTTATAAAAAGTTGAACTATACAAAACATTTTAAAAATGACATATGAAAGTAGGTATTCCATTGCTATTTATGAAATAAGCAATTCCATCAAATATAGCTTAAAATAAACATTGCCTACATATGCCCTAAGTAGCGGCCAATTGCAAGTCAGCGCGCTATCCACAATACATATGCATATATTATATATATGATGAATATATATATATATATATATATATATATATATATATATATATATAATTAACCTTGTAATTAATCAAATAATCTTTGATTAAGGAAACGACTTTCTTCCCACGACCACTTTCAAAGCACAATCCAATGCACCATCTTGCAGATATCATATTTAATTACCAATAAAATAATCACAGTAATTTTGCGTTTGTGACACGGTATCTCACTTTCTACTATATGCCTAGCTAGCTAGCTAGTGTGGTACTAATTAACCATGTAAATTACCTAAACTATTTTTTAGAGAAATTCTTTCATGGTATTGGAAACGCACAGAAACGATTACAATGAGTGGAATTGACATTCAATTCGAATAGTCTATTACCAGAATAACCGAATAAAATTTACAAGATCAAATCAGCAGGATCCCTCACGAATATTATCTAGCAACTGTTGAAACACATCTAATTGACATAGAGAGCGTTTTCAACATCAATCACTCCACCGATCAGAATCTGCTAATTACCTAGCTAATTATTCTTCATTATATAATAAATAAATGGGTGTAATTGGTTGAGTGGGCACCTAGTCACACTAGGGGGTGTAAAAATCATAGTGCCAAATTCTGCTAATATCCTTGACAATGATTGCTTTTATGATGCGAAGGACAATTATAAAAATATGGAAAATTTGTGAATAATTCATATTACTTAATGCTAATTAAAAATAGTGCCCATTAAAGCAAGAAAATCATGTAATCAAGCAAAGAAAAAAAGAAGAGCCAAACCACTTTCTTTTGGCCCCATCTCATTCCATGTCTCCTCAAGTAGCCCCATGATTTGATCATTTTCCCATTCTCTCTTCTTCATCCTTCTTCTTCTTCATCAATAAACATTTCAACACCAAAAAATCAGCCGATCTTGGTGAAAACCAGGGGCAAAAAATGATGTCTAGCCATGACAATCACCAGATCATGAGAGAGATCGGAGAAGGATCGTCGTCGAACTCATCGGCTCACCGCGATATGATCATCAGCCAGCCGCAGCCGCCGCAGCAGCCGCCGGCGGTGCAGCTGAGCCGGTACGAGTCGCAGAAGCGGCGTGACTGGAACACGTTCGGGCAGTACCTGAGAAACCAGAGGCCGCCGGTTCAGCTCTCTCAGTGCAACTTCAACCACGTGCTGGATTTCCTGAGGTACCTCGACCAGTTCGGAAAGACTAAGGTTCATCTGCAGGGCTGCGTGTTCTTCGGGCACCCTGAACCGGCCGGTCCGTGCACCTGCCCGCTCCGGCAGGCGTGGGGCAGCCTGGACGCCCTGATCGGGCGGCTCAGGGCGGCGTACGAGGAAAATGGCGGGCTACCGGATAAAAACCCGTTCGCCAGCGGCGCCATCCGGGTTTACCTCCGCGAGATTCGGGATTCGCAGGCCAAGGCCCGCGGGATCCCGTACAAGAAGAAGAAGAAGAAGAAGATCGCTGCTGCTGCTGCTGCAGCTCAAGCTCAAGCGGTCAAATCTGAAAACTCCAATTTTTAGATTTGATTTCCATGGTAATGCAAAGTGTTATAAACTTATAATTAAGTGCTTAATTTATTTTCCTGGTTTAATGAATTTGTTAAGACTTAGCAATATATATTTGATGATGAATAACTAGGCATCATGATAATGCATGCTTTTGAAGTACTTGTGTAATCACTGTTTCTTTATATATACATTGTTTTCTGTAAATCATGGATGGATTTTGCCACCATTGATTTGTTCTTGATCTATACATATTGTTCATCTTCTGGAAAACATTCGTGTCAGTATCTGGAAATTAACGTGGGATCATGAAACAAGAATTCAAGAGTTTTGATTCATTATTGTTTCAGGAAACCCTAATTTGCATTGTCTGAAACAAGAATATGATGATGATCAGATTATTAATTACCCTGCAATTTGCTTAGTAATTATGATTTCGTGCGTCGTCCTTTTTCTCTCTTTTTAAGTGTCGGACCTGGGATTTTTTGGCATTTTTATGACTATAATTAATTGGTCATATATATTTTAACAATTTTTTATAGCTTTGTCTCTTCCAAATATGATTCTGCACAATGAGTGATTGCCATTAAGAAAAGGCCCGTATTTATAATTAGATGAGGAATCTAGCAATAAATAAAATTATAGTTGGGCACATATATGCTGTTTTTTTATTTGATTGAGGTTTTTCTGTCAATAACATTTCTTTGGGTTTTTGTATTTTCAAAATTTTTGGGTGAAATTTATAATTCTGTATGATGTAAATATGAGTGCAGAGACATCATCAGATCTTCAACAAAATTTACCTGCAGATTCACATAAGTGAAAATTATACTGTTTATATCTTTAATATATATACATGGTGTGGTAATTTGCATGACTGATTATTTGAGAAAAATAGGATTCTGCAGTAGTTTCTGTAAAAATAATCTAGTAGTAAACTTTACAAATAGGAAGTTATAGTAAAAAAAATTAAAAATCTGTTAGTAATTTTTTAAAACGGAAAAGAGATAACACAAAACCATATTTGGTTGTGTTCTAACAGTTCTGTACATCTTAACTTTTAAGTGAAGAAGGAAATGTTTTAATTTAATTTTGTCAAATGGTCCCTTAAATTTGAGTTATAAACTTAATTTGGTCCCTAGTTCAATTTAGTCAATTGATTAGTCCACTATCACTATAACTGAAACAATCTGATTTGCAAGTAATGCCTTATGAGGTAAATAGTCCAAAAATTATAGCAACATTTCTTGTGGTACCACCGTACTACAAATATTTATATTCAGTGGCGGATCTAGCTGGTGGCGTAGGGTGGCTACAGCCTCCCCTAAAATATCCCGGCGAAGGCCCAGGAATAGTATTAACGGGAAGCGCGCCTATTCCGCCGTTGCCAGAAAAAGCTCCGCCTCTGCGTGCGGCGGAGAAGAAAGGCGCAGAAAGCTTTTTTTTTTGCCCAGGTCGGATTTAAAACGACGTCGTTTTGTTTTAGGAAAAAAAAAAAAAAAACACATAAAGCCAAAATCTGAACAGAACAGCAAACTCACGCCCAGAGGAAAATCCCAGATCCCCAATCGGCAATCAGAACAGCAAACCCAGCGCTGCCCAACCCTTGGAACCCCAACCGGCAACCACTCCGCCGTCAGCCTCCGCAGTTAGCCTCCGCAGTTAGCCGCCCCGTCTCCGCCGCTCGGCTCTTTCCTACATATACTGTTCAGCCTCCCCAAAATAGTAGTGCTAGATCCGCCACTGTTTATATTGTTAATTATATGTGGTTATAATTGGTCCCCTAATTAATTTACGCTAGCTAGTTGAATTTTTCAGTGATTCGGAGTTCGATTTCTGGTAGGGTGAAGGGAGGGAGAGATTCTATTGAAATCGTTTAGAAATGAGAAAAACACGTTTGGTATTTTTATAATTTACAGAAACTGGAAATGAAATCATTGGACCATATATATTTTTATTATAAGAAAAAAGAACATAGAGGGCTATACTATTAGACATTTCCAAACTGTAAAAACGTAAAATGTAAAGTACAATAATCTCCATAAATAGAAGCGAGATAAATAGAACCTTCAAACCCTAAACTAAAGAATATATTTTAAGTTGAAGAAAAAAGGGTAGTGGTCTCTCATAATTACCAACTACTAGATTAACGTTCAATTCTCAAAGGGACACATCAAAAGGTTTTTTTACTACACAAAATTCCTCGAATTTATTGATTCACTAAATAAAAAAAATGAATACTATTATGATGTGATTAATGCCCTGTTTACCAGATCTTATCTGTAGATCAGTTCAGTTCAGTTCAATTCAATTCAGTTCAATTCAGTTCAGTGAAAATGTAATTTGATGAAAATCAGGTTAATTCAGCCATGCTGATTCCATTTTTCAATACATCAATTTTACTTCAGTTCAATTCAGTACCATCAAGAAATAAGCTCTAGTAAACAGGGCCTAAGTAAGATCTGTAAACCGTTAAGTAAGGCCAGTTGAACCAACTGCCTATGGGTTGTCTACAATACTGGACCAATAGGCTACACCTGCAATAACTTTCTCGTCAGTTTCATTAAACGAAGCCAGTAAAATACCTTCTATATATGTTACTTTCACATAATCAAAGTGATTTGAAATTTTGTGTATCTCGAAATTAAACGGGTGAATCAAAATACATATATATATATAATATATGTGGTCTACAAATATATTCGAACAAATTTTATTTCATACGATCCCTATCGGAAGCCAACGGAGCTTCACCGAGCAAAAGAAAACATAATCTTATATGTTATCTCTTATAAATCATACGTTTAGTTAATACAAACAGATGAACTGGCCAACTAAATTAATTATTAAGAGTAGAAATTAATCCTTATCTCAATTTTTATATTTATTTTGAGATAGTTTTATAGAAAACTTGCACCTAATAGTTTGAATGAGATCATCATATATAATTAATTAATTTGTAAATATATAAGATTTATGCTTGTATATGGTTTTCTATACTTTATTTATTAGTTTATTTTCCATATAACTTCTAGCATTTTTTATGTCTTTTTGAGGTGGATAAATAAAACCAAAACTAACACAACGAATTATTCAGATAAATAAACTAATCAAATAAACATATAAATTAAATATTATAGTGTTATATATGTTCCCACATGAGATTTTTTGTTTTTAATCAAGGGGTAGTGATTATTTAAGAATCGAATGATATGGTAATTGTGTTGAAATATAGCGAATATTTTGCGTTGCATTGAAAAGTTTTGATGTTTTGATATTTTGATATACTTCTGTTCCGTATTTTATTATTTTTCTAATTATTTCAAATGTTATAAATATAAATAAAAACATTAATTATCATGTGGTCTAATCATGTCTCATATAGGAGACATGCTTTTTAGAGATAGAAGACCAATGAAGATTTTCTTGATTCGGCAATGGTGAAAAAGTTGAAAAAAAATTTAATAACTATTTTCACTTCCTTAAACTATAGTCTATAGGATTGGGAAATGCCTGCATTATCAAGATTTTAAACCAGTTGAAAGTGTAGTAAATTGATCGTTGACATGTTCAGAACCTTTTCTACTCGTTTGTGTATGTTATACTCGCAATTACTTGTAATTCAAAATACACTGAATATTTCGTATAATTCTAAATGTTCTCTGTAATCTTGCATATTACGTACCCCTTTATAGGATACAGATAACTTAATTGTACTGTTTTCAGTTATTTAGGTAGGGAGTAGTCGTGAATAATTCTCCACAAAAAGAACATAAATGTAGGCTGGTTTTTAAATAATAGGTATACTACAATGACCGAATCTGATACAAGAATCATGCTGCTTAGAGTGGAGTGAAGAACCCACTTACACTGTCAATGCTCCACTGCTTTTGACACCGTCGATACAGCTCCGACTCTTGTGTTGAGTACTACTGGAGACTTAATCCAGGGGGTTAGTTAGAATTGCGTGAAATGTTGCACCTGAGAAGTTTCGAACTCCTGACCTCCCCTGGACGGGGCAAGGCCCCTGACCAACTGGGCTAGGCCAGTTGGTTGATCCCCAACTTTTCAAAAACTAAACAAGTTAATATGGGAATTTTGAAAGATAAAAAGATCCCAAATTGGTCTTTTTCGCCAGAACTTATCAGTAGATCAGTTCAGTTCAGTAAAAATGTAATTTTATGAAATTTAGATTAATTCAGTTATTTTGATTTTTTTTTTCTTCAATACATTAATTTTCATTTCATTACAATTTAATGAAGCAACAAATAAGTTATGTCCAACATGGCCAAATCAGATTAGGTTGGTGGCGCGTTGCTTATTCTTGAGTAATGATGGATGAACTTTATTAAATCGAATGGCTAAACATTCAGAATTTGTGGTACGAAATAGCTTAAACAGGAAAGGTAGATTCCTTGTTCATGTTTGCAATAATAGGTTATTTTGGTTGGTTGTTGGTAGCAAATTAAATGGCTAATTAATCAATCTGTCAACTCCAACCATGATGTGGGTTATACTCTATAATACTAGAGCTACACTTCGTACAACCTCACACTCACAATGTTTTTTCCCCCTCTTAATTTCTAAACATTTTATTTTCAAATTTTATAATCATGAAATAAAATATATTCTCTTACCAAATTTAACCTTGAGATGAGGTGCAAAATTTACAAGAATGACAATCATTAACTACTTTGCATCAAGGTCTTTAGTTATTTCTGAACTTTAACTTTTTACTTGATAGGTAGAGGTAGTTATAGGACGAGATCCTATGACTCTGTAACACGACGCCCCATTTCAGAACACTTTCAATACTTGTAAGAATTAAACGTAATTAATAAAAAATTATTTAAACAATGTGTAGATTACTACAATGGCAAATATCGATAAATCTTCAATATGTGTTTTCTAGAGAGACCAGCCTCAATTGAGATTAGGGACAACGATTGATTTTCTTATTTTTTTAACATTGACCTTTACACATAAAGCATGATCATTTAGTGTTATGTCTGGTTTTTTCACTTTTAATATTGATCTTTTACATATTAAACATTATTAAATAGTGAGACCAATTGAGACAGAACTCATTTGAAAATTTGTCCTCTAATATATATTAATATCACACTCTTTCTAATTGTTACTCTATTCAATCAATTTTTTTCATGTTAGGAATGCTATTCTATTGAGTTTTATTTCTTTTGAATTTTTATTTCATGATTATTAGAATGTGAAATATGAAGAGCAATAGCAATCATAGGAGATAGGTCATCCTGAAAATTTGTACGAATCTATGATTATTGAAAAACTTTCATAGTTTAAAATGCAACATAAATGATGGCATTTTTCTCTATAATGGCAAAAACTATCCCAAACTATATCAACTCTGAGGTCCACTTCTTTGGTACAATTATGCCCTCCCGCTCCATTCTTCTACTACGTTTTCAATTTGTACAAAATCCAATCTTCTCAATTAGTGATCAGCAAAAATCATAATATAATGAATACTATTGTGTACTTTTGTGATCAACAAAATGCGTTTCTGTTTTCCAAGTTCAACCAATATTATTGTGTACTTTTGTGCAAACATGTGCAAAAATCGTTTCAAATGATGCGAATCATAGAGAAATTTGCTCCATTTACAACATACATAACAAGGAAAAATCATAATAAAATGATTTGATTTGATAAATAGTGAAAAACAATTAGGTCAAAATAAGAAATTATAATGGTGAAAATATGAAAACAACCATTCAAATGAACTTGCCAACTGCGTGGAATGTATGGAGAAAACGTGATTATTAAGAAATTTAAAGGGTGCAAATCAAATAGCACTAGTCTCATCATAAATTTAAGGGTTTGTTAATTGCAAGTTCATATTACTCATGAATGTCCGTATTTTTACTTGGAATACCCTTAGAGTAAAATGATGGTAGGTCAATGCTTAAGGGTAAATTAGTCATTTTTAAGACATGTATGAGTAATATGGACCTGCAATTAACAATTCAGTAAATTTATGGTGAGATGGTCTTAACCGTTCAAATTTTAAAAATACAGCATTTTACCAACTCATGTAAATGTGTTTAGTTAATTGGGAAGTGCTTGAAAGGTAGTAAGAATACATTATTGTTCATAGTGTAATCTCTTAAAAATGATAATATAGTTTACCATAGTATTTAGCAATTGATATGATTAACTCTAGGTTTTTTTTTTGTCTTGTTCTTGAAATGGTCCACTCAAATTCACCTGGGGAACAAGGATAGAATTACAGAGGCTGGAAAAATGAGTGCAGCTTTAACTTTGTTGCAAAGTACCTTAGCTATTAAAGTAATGGTGTGGGTGTAAAGTAGGATTAAGGAAATAATTAGACAGGAATAATATCTTCTTTAGCTAGATTATGATCATAATTATGATCCTCCTGAACACCCACAATTTGTCTTCTATAGCTATATACACAGAACTTATGGAAATGGTATGTTTTGAAAGACATTTTCTTGCCCTTTTAATAACACTCTCCGATTCCATGTTTCGATCCTACTTTGTACTGCTCATGGATACTGATACAGAAGAACCAATCAAGGTAATTGAGAAAAAAATGCCGAAAACAATCAAAATATGCAACATTTAAGCAACACTGCCCACTAAAGTTGCCTCACTATGAGTATCAGCCTTCAAGCTCCTTGCTACATCGAAAAAATGAGCAACAGCTTCCTCTGGTGTACCGACAAGAACACCGTGGCCTAGGTTAAGGATGTGACCCCTGTTTCCAGCAGACTTAACAACCCTGTGAATGCAGGTGCAAGCTTAGAAATCATCAATGAATTGTAAGCCAGCATAATTATTTACAGCTGAAGATCTTATAACATACCTTTTTATTTCATCGGTGATAGCAGGAAGGGGACTAAACAAAACAGCAGGATCTACGTTCCCCTGTATGCCAACATCGCTTCCTAGTCTTTTTCTTCCTTCTTCCATATCTACCGTCCAGTCAAGTCCAACAACATCTACCCCGGTTAATTTCATCCGTTCTAGGAGCCCACCATTTCCATTGATGTAGAGCACCAGTGGTGTTTGAGGGCACTTTGCTCTCACTGTACTTACTATCTGCATAATAAACACAACAAAAGAGTGATATTTTGAACTCTGTCTAACAAAACATTCAGAACCCTTCTAAACTAGAAGACAGTACACAGATTGAAGCATTTCTTGAAACAGGGCGTTTACCTAACCACTAAACAAGATTATGATTATGAATGAAAAAATTAAGCTGCTCAATTAGCCATTGGAAAGTAGAGAGATGAACATTACCTTGTCAATGTAAGGCTTAGACCAAGTGTCCCACATATGAGGTGGGAGTTGTCCACCCCAGGAATCAAATATTTGAACACAATGAGCTCCAGATTGCACTTGAAAAACAATGTATTCAGCTATTGCTTCCGTCAAATGAGAGAGAAGAGCTCTCAATATGTCTGGCGCAGTGTGGCACATGCTCTTTATATTTGTATAAGTACGGGTTGTCCCCCCCTCAACTATGTAAGTTGCTATTGTCCAAGGAGCACCTACAAAACCTAAAACTGCAGCTTGATTTCCAACCTAAAAAGAAAGAAATGAGCCAGCTTGGATGATCAGCAGTCGATGACAAATCCAACTAATGGCAATAGAATCCAAGTTATGAGTTGACAAGACTACCTCTTTACGCAAAATCTTTAAGGAATCCCCCACAAACTGTAGTTTATCCAAGTCAATCGGGTGTAATGCCTTCAAATCCTCCTTACTGCGCAGAGGAGACTGAATAACAGGACCACGCACTTCTTCAATGTCAAATGGGACACCAAAAGCTGGTAGAGGTGTGAGTATGTCGGAAAAAATAATGACTCCATCAGGACGAAAAGCTTCCCATGGCTGCAAAGAAATTTCCACAATGAGGTCAGTTGTCTCTGACCTCTCTCTGAAGGAAGGGTGTTTCTTGGCAAGTTTTCTGTATATAGCCATATACCTTCCAGCTTGACGCATCATCCATGCTGGAGCACGACTTACAGGTTCTCCTCTTGCAGCTCTCACCAAAAGTGGATCTGAATCCCAAACAGAGAAAAACAGTATTCAAATGAGAGATGTAACAAGCTGAAAATACAATAACCTAATCATTGTAGAGCAAAAACTACTCATCATAGCATGTGAAATTCACCAAAAGAATATATGAAACCCTAACTAAGCATCAGAGCAAAAATTGATAACTAGATGTAAGTGAGAGTATTTCAGTAACTCAAATTTAGGAGAAAACTCACTAGCCACCAGGTAAAGCCACAAATTTCAATTGTAAACAACTAAGTTACTCCCTGCGTCCCCATGTAAGTTTCTTCTTTGACTAATCTTACACATTTTTCATGGCTAAAACTAGAAGTTATAAAGTTTAATATTTTTTCATGATCTAGCTCTAATATATCAATGAAACGTTGTAGTGAGTAAGAGACCTTTTAACTTTTGGAAGGTCAAAGTATAACCTGGGAAGAGAGAGTACTTAAAGTATACCTAAGAACTGAAAATTAGTCATTCAACAGTCCAGTAAATATGCGAAAACCTGGTGTTAAATATGAAATCAGAGAGCAATATGGCAAATTAATTAATAAAAAATACAGTATATTATATGATTCCATGAACTTGTAGTAAATAAAAAGTCTAAGCTGAAACAAAATCTGGTTTCAATATAATTTTGGGAAAATATCAATTGTATCTCACACCTCTAATGTAAGAGCTGATCTATAGCTTCATGAAAGCTGGGTAAATTCTGATGTAAGATCTCACCGCATGCATGAAGGAATTTCTAGCACTTCAATTGATATGGTAAACACCTTACATTTAAAACGTATCCAAAAATTTAGAGTGTGATGGTTACAAGTTTTTGATTTACATTTTACCATTTACCAACAATAACTATTATTGATAGTATTTGGTTTCTAATAGTACAAAATACCATCATTTTGAAAGAGAGTGTTATTTTTTTTCCCTAAGACCATTTCATCAACAATCCAAATGCAGTGTCACCAAACTACTGATTGCCAGATCATCTGGTAGTAACTACAGACAGGAAAAACAAACAGTGGTTGCTATATGTAACTCTCGGGAAAAAAACACATCCACCACAGCAAATGACACAATCTCTGAAAGTTAAGTACTGCATAATCAACTTCAAAGAACTTTCAACACAACCATCCAAATCTACAAAAATTCATCACCACACCCATCCCAGGCCAACACTATAAATGAAAATACTCATTGTTACAAAGCCGCAGTTTTGGCTCAGCATAGTCACGAGATAAATCTCTAAATGAGAAGTATTATGTTACACTTGCTGCTAATCAGTTTGTTTATTCCAATGGTATATTATAATCCATGCGTACATTTTAAAATGTTTAGGTCAAAGCACTGTTTAAGTATACCTGTTATTACCTCTCAAAATGCTTGCTGTTCATTAAGAACATAACTCAAACTCCCTTAGTCCAAGTTTAATAATTGCTTTGGAAGATTTGAACTAGACAGTAAATGACTAAATGGTACAGAGTAGTTGTAGTCTAGGTTCCATCTTAAATTCATCATTTGCCTTCCAAGCCATATCAGTTCTAGTAAGCTAGGCAGTTTCTTATTTCTTCGCATTTATCAATGAATAGTCAACTCAAAAGCAGCAGTCATACATTTCAACTAGTATTTTTTTAGAAGAATTTATTATGGAAAAAACATAAAATGTTTTGTATTTCCATCCCACGCCCTATAAAAAAGAGTTGCTCCTTTTTCCCTGTTCTTAAGTTCTTTCTACAGAAAATTTGTCCAATCTATTGCAGATCAAGCTTGTGAAAACTTCCACATTATGCAACTAACTATGTGAAACTTTTGTAAGAAGAGAAATCAAACAGATTAACTTAAAAAGTTAAAACTATCCCTCAAACTCAAATTGCTAGCATCACAGACAATTCTCAACCAAAAACAGGAAAGGAATTGACATCTTCATCAGATTGAGAAGATGAAAGAAAGTGCCAGACTTTTTATGAGTTCAACACCTAAAGCCAATTCCATGATACTTACTGTATCAGTGCAAACTCAATGCGATGTACAGAGTTTCGAAACAAAATCTCTATGCGATTATCCAGGTATAATCTTAACCTAAACATACTACATTCCTCAATAACAATCCATACTGTAAAATTATATTTGAACTCCTGTACATTCATTCGATAACATCAGCTCTACATTTCAGTAACACTCAATTGATCATAAACTTAGTGAAACAACAATCTAGTCACCAGATAAATAGGTAAATCCAAGAACTGAACTTTAAACTGAATTTCAAGCAACATACCTGATGAAAGGGAAGAAGAGCATGCCCTGGGGAATTTAGAAGGAAAAACTTTTATGGGTTCGGCAGATACACTTGACGGAAATCCGAATTGCACAAAAAAGCTGGAAGATTTCCAGCCTAGCCCCAGATTACAATAGCTCCCACAGCACCCACTGCAGCAAAAAATAAGAACAAGCAGATTATTAGTCACACATTTGTGGTCTGAGAATTAATATGACAATTAGGAGAACGGGAAATTGAGGTAAATGAGAGACTGACCTTAGTGATGTGGGAAATCCCATTCTGTGATTCAAGTGCAAGAAGCTGATCCCTTTCCCTTCCTTATCTTTCTCAGTTGTTCTTATGTTTCATAACATTTCAAACACGTGGATAATACGCGCAAGCAAACAGCGCGCGAGTTTCCGACTTTTCGCGCGTGTTTTACACGTGCGTAAGGAAGGCTCTGCTTTAGGTGCAACCGAAAAAACTTTAGGTCCTGTGTGGTTCGCTTGGTTTGGGGCAAAACCTGGTTTTATAATTGGTTTTGATTAAAATCAGTTTTGAGTAAAGTCTTGTGTGGTTGGAAGGTTTGGGTTTTGAATTTACTATTATATATATATATATATATTTATTATTTTAGTTTTGGATTGAACACTTGATTTTATTTAGTCATTCATAATATTTTATTAAATAAATTTTTTGGTATATTAGAGCGGGCCAGATAATATTTTATAAAATATTTTATATCAGGTTGTGTTATGAATTTATGATCAAATAAAAATTTTGGAATTTTTTTGACCCAACCTCATTTTACATTGTTTGCACCAAAATTATAATTTTAATTTTGGATGGGGTCAACAATTTTAATTTGACTCAAATAATTCAAATAATGCATAGCTTTAAGTTTAATATAATATTAAAATAATAAATCGTCAATTTTTGAATAAAAAGTATAAGAGAAATTCTCATGTGAGGCAGGCTCACCCATGAGGTAGGGGCCTCATAGGCTCAATCTAAAGTTTTGGGACCTGGGCAAAACCCCGTGTTACAACTTTTGTGGGCCAAAATACAAATACTTTATTTTTGGCGCAAACGTGACCTTGTGCTAAGTAAAAGGACTGCAACGCAAATTCAAGAACATTGTAACATAATCATATCTAAATTGGGGATAGCACAAAATCGATCAGAAATTTATTGAGCTTCTTCATGTTCAGAGCTGCGCAAATCCAACAGTAATTGCGATGGAATTCCTTGAAATTAACGGCAATGAAATCACCGAAATTATGACGGAAACGATCGGATCAGTAACAAACAACACCAGAAAAGATTCGACCGGATTATATGCTAATTTTTCATCACAATGAACTGAGATCTACGATTACTCGTGATTGTATATATGATTCGCATTAATAAATATATATGTATTGACATTGTGCATTGCAGTGTTTTTCCTAATGAGATTTAGCATAATACACTTTAATGCATTCCAAAATGCGCATTAATAAAATATAATAATCAATTTGCATTTCAAATTTATTAGATGTGCATTTTAAATCAATATACAAAATACAAGACTGCACAATTCTATTAAATAGAATGTACAAAATAAAAACATTTCCCCGAAAATAATTCGTTCATTCTGAATGGGGAGGAGTTTGGGCAGCTATCACCGAAAAGGGGCATCAGGCAAGGAGATCCCCATGCCCCATACCTGTTCATAATATGCTCGGAAGTGCTCTATATGTTGCTATCTGATTTGGCGGCGGCAAAAAGTATCAAAGGGGCGTGTACTTCGCCCAACGGACCAAGGATATCTCATTTGTTTTTTGCAGATGACACTCTCCTCTTTGGGGAAGCATCATTGGCGGAGGCACGCGGGATACAGTGGGCGCTAACTCTCTATGAGTCAATATCAGGCCAGAAGATCAATGCGGATAAATCGGGAGTGCTTTTCAGCCCTAACACGGCCGTGGAGCTCAGACCCAGAATATGTGAGATACTGAAGATTCCGGAGGTGGAGGCACATGAGAAGTACTTGGGGTTGCCTACAGTCATTGGCAGGAAGAAGAGAGAAATCTTCCAGGGCATTAAGGAAGATTGATGGGTGGAATGAACAACACTTATCGAAGATCATGATCAAATCCGTGTTGCAGGCTATACCCAACTTCTGGTGGATGAGATTCATGGCCTATTGAGTAACTTCTGGTGGGGGGCACGTCCTCGGAGAGGAAAATTACCTAGGTTGGATGGAGGAAGATGTCCAGATCGAAGAGTAAGGGGGGCATCGGCTTTCGGGACATAGGGGCTTTCAACTAGGCCCTATTGGGGAAGCAAGCATTGAGGCTACTTACACAGCCGGAGTCTCTACTGGCCAAAGTGATGAGGGCTAAGTATTACAGGAACGGGGATCTACTTTCTTCGGACATAGGGACACGGCCGTCGTGGGCATGGCGCAGCATCCACGGGGCTTTAGAGCTGGTTCGGAAGGGGTGTAGGAGATCGATTGGGTCGGGACGTCAGACTTCGGTCTGCAACGATCCCTGGATTCCGAGAGTGGGGGCTTTATGGTTCAGGGCCCGTAACGGGTGCTAGGCCACATTGCGAGGGTGGCTAACCTTATTAAGGTGGATACTAGATGGTGGAAGTCGGGCATTCTGGAGGCCTTGTTTATAGAGGAGGAGGTAAGGTTGATCAGGGAGATGTCGCTTCGTAATCTGAACTCGCCGGACAGGTGGATATGGCATTTCACGAATCCGGGGAAGTACACGGTGCGATCGGCCTATCACGTTGCGGTGGAGGCAAGGATCCAGCAGCCGACGACAGATTGGAGGGTCGCCGGCGTTCTGGAATCGCTTTTGGAAGTTCAGGGTTCCGAAGAGAGCTTTGCATTTTGCATGGAGGCTTTGCAAGGACTCTCTTCCGACAGTGGCTAACCTGAGGCATCGATGGGTGGAGGTAGACTCGGCATGCCCTTTCTGTATACAGGAGGAGGACTCGACGGCTCACTTGTTCTTCGACTGTGATTATGCCTGGACGGCGTGGGGGACGGTGAATCTATGGTCGAGGATTGAGTTGGCTATGAGGCAGCGAGGGGATGCTTGGTTCCGGGAGATTCTGAAGGATGGAGATGAGAAGTTCTGTGCATTGGCGATTATGGTTTGCGACGGATTGTGGTTCCAAAGAAACAAGAGGATCTTCGAGCATGCTCAGCTGGCTGCTGGAGTGGTAGCGGCGAGTGTGGTGGCCAATCTGAGGAACTACAGGGCAGCCCAGAATTGGAGGGAGAAATCGTCGAATGCATTGATGCCGCAGACGCTGCTGAGACCGCCGGACCCTGGTATCCAGATTAATTTTGACGCTGGCATACAAAATGGGGATGCGGGTGTTGGTGTGGTGGCTTTGGACCAGACATGCCAGTTTCTGAGAGCGGTGGCTAGGAGGTTTCAGCACGTCAGTGATCCAGTTTTGGCTGAATGCTTAGCTTTAGAGGAGGCGCTCATGTTGGCCAGAGATTTGAACCAGCCGGGGATGAAGCTGGCGGGGGATGCACTCCAGGTTGTTCAGATGGTGAATTAGGAGATGGACTGCTCGGACAACTGTCGGGAGACAGTTTTGAGGATTCGAAATTTGCTGGAGAATAGTACTTGGTTAGGGCCCTTTTGGGTTCCACGTAGTCAGCATTTTATAGCTCATTCTCTAGCCAATTATGCTAAGTCGAACCCCCCGATGTACGATACTTGAGATTCACCCCCGAGGTTCCTGTCATTCGTTTCTGGACGATTTCCAGAACTCTGAAGTTGAATGGAATTATTACATTTTTCAAAAAAAAGAAGTACAAAATAACAATGGAGTACCATATAATTTACCAACAATCATAAAACATTTTGGGACAATTCAGTATATGTTGCTACGAAATAAACAAAAAAATAACTTTATTCAGAATGTCTCAACACAACCATTTCAACGTTATATGTAATTATGGATTTTTTTGTGTGAGAGCTCGATTAAATCATGCTTTGTTGACTAATTGTTTGCAATGTATGTTTGATTGTAAATTTGTCGATTGTTAAGATTGGGGAAATGTGAAATTTTCACGAACTAGTTGTACTTCACCCTCTTTTCAAATTATTTTTCTTTACAGATTTTGAATATCGAAAGTTTGTGGATGTGTTTGACCATTGAGCGATTTTCAAAGAACATGGGAATAATGTCGTCGAATTTTATTTTGTAGCTGCATAAATAAATTGTAATAGAATGTAGCCGATTTGAGACATCTAAATTGTAATTTCATAATAGCATCCCAAACAAACTTATTTTAATAATTATTTTATCCCCGTGGAAAGGGGGTCAAGGAGGGATGTTACAACAAAAATTACAACTTAGTTCAAAATGCAACACACTTCAATAGCCAAACACATCGCCGAAAACAGCAAGCTAATTACATTGACATTCAAAGTGAAGAGTGAAGTTTCACTACTCGAAATAAGCCAAAAATAGTTTAAGTAGCACAAGTGAGAATTTTTAAAAGTTTGAGTATCTCATATGCAATTTTTTCTTTTTATTTAGTCATATTTCGATAACGGAAATAAGAGCTTATCTGTAGATCAGTTCAGTTCAGTTCAGTTCAATTCAGTTCAGTTTAGTTCAATTCAGTTCAGTTCAGTTCAGTTCAGTGAAAATGTAATTTGCTGAAATTCAGGTTAATTCAGTCATGCTGATTCCATTTTTCAATACATCAATTTTCACTTCAGTTCAGTTCAGTTCAATTCAGTTCAGTTCAGTTCAGTTCAATTCAGTTCAGTTCAGTTCAGTTCAGTACGTCAAGAAATAAGCTCTAGTAAACAGGGCCTAAGTCAACAAACAAAATAGAAATGAAAATTAAAATAGGGAAATTTCATTTTTGATTGGTTCTAGACTTCTAGTTCTTTTCACTTGTTGAGGTTTGACTAGGTCCACAGTTAATTTTTGAATCCATCAAACTTTTTCCATTTTACAAATTTGTTCGTGAATCGTGAATATTCAAATGATGCAATCAGAAACATGGCTCTGGAACTGGATGTAGAACCAAAAATATAATGCCACATTCAATATGCAAGTAATGTAATATAAAAACTACATTCAAATGGCAAAAGGTATAAGATCACAATGTTGAGCAGAGAAATAATTGATTTATATATAATTTGCCATATCCAAATCCTCCCACTCATCCTATGGAAAGATCATATCATTAGATTACACAAAGTTTCTTGCTTGCATTACATAATAAAGCATGTGAAATCATACTTTGAGAAGGCCAAGTTCATAACTTAAATGCAGTGGTTCTTTTGGTCTACTGCAATTCTTGCTAACTTCATCATGAGCAATGCTGTAATTTGAACTGCTAATGTTCCTGAAATAGCAGAAACCATCATCCTTGTAGCTGTATGTCTGCTCGGTACTCCCCACGCCATGAACCACGAGACTGCCCTTCACCGCCATAGTACCCTCTCCCTTCTGCAAATTCTCCACACTTTTAACCGAGACCCCGAGATCAGTTTCAACTCTCATCTCCTCAATGAGGCCTAATGACACATTTGACACGGAAATGTACCTTCCGTTAGCCAGATCAACAACGTCGGTAGACAAGTAAAGGGGAAAGCTTTTCCGGGATTTCATCAAAGTCACGTAGTAGGATGGTGTAGAAACCACAACCTCGTCGGTACAGTCAATTGTTTGGTTCACAATCTGCCTGTTTGCCTCATTTCCAAGAATCATGGAGTTGGTGAAGTTGCATTCTTGAGTGGTGGTAGTGATGAGAGTCCCGTAGACTGATGACTTCACCCATCCTGATGAATTCATGGCCTTGCTAGCATTTGTGGAGAATACTCCATTGAATCCTACCCAGCTAGTCGCGAAAGATGTGGTTGCTGGCTTGGCACCATAGCTTATGAGGCCTCCTTCTGTCTTCTTGCTCTTCCTGTCCAGCCAAAGATGCAAATTTGCATCCACAAACCAAACGTTTAATCCGTTTGTGACACTGAACTCGAAGGCATGAGCCTTGGAATCAAGCAGATAGCCAAGATATGGAGTCAATTCAACGTCATAAGAAGGAAGGCCGAATGAGCCAACACTAGATACCGGTCTCCACAGTAAAGGATTGATCCCTCCTGTGTAAACCACGGTGAAAGGCCAAACCGAACCAACTATATCGCCATCTATGCTTACTACCACTTCTCTAAAGGGTCCATTTCCCGGGGCACTGGTAACGTCAGCCTCAGCAATGTAATCATCGTACAAGTTTGTGTACCATGATTCATCGTTTTCATGAAATGAGACATAGACTTCTAACACAGCCCGGTAAGCGTTTTGTGGAATCTTGAATCTTTTTGACTGAAAATCACTAGAATTCTGAATCTCAAACCATAATCCATCATTCAATGGCAAAGTTCTTGAAATAGGTAATATCAAATCAGCAGGATCCCGGAATTTAAACACTTTTATCTCATCAAGATCGGGTTTTTTTTCAGCAGGATAAAAATGCATACTAATGTTCACATGGTACACTCCAGTATGAGTCCTATCAACAAGATTTCCCAGATAAACAGCCAGAGTCTGATTTCTCATGAGCAAAGAAGAATACCTGGTGATATCCTTCTGAACAGTCCACACAATCCCTGTGGCTTTCGGTTTAGCAGTGCAGCTCCTGAAAATCTCAACCCCGCCAATCCAAACTCCAAGAATCCTGTCAAACTGCCTTCCTCTGCTAGTTGCATTCCACTCAAACACGATTTTCTCAAATTTTCTGGATTCAAAATATGAGGGTGGGGTGAAATTAGCAAGAACTGGTGGCTTTCCATGTGTGAAGCCGAAGTCATGCTGCAGGATCAAGAGACTGACGGGCTTAGTGTTGGGAATCTGGATTGGCTCTCTGACCTCAAAAAATGTTGTTGGATGAAATGTAGTGTTTATTTTCGACTCATCGTATATGGCTGCATCTTCAGGGAAGAGCACTGATCTGAGAAGGGACTTTGGTTTGTAGAGACTTCCAGAGGAGAATGTAGGTTGGTGAAGAAATGTGAGAAGAGAGAGTACAATGTGGAAGAGGAGAGAAACATAAAATGCCATTGACAAAAGCTTTGGGAGATTTGAGGTTTTCTTGAATGATCTTAGGAACCAAAGTTCATGAGCTATATTGTCAAACACTACACATTTATAGCATATAATTCAGAGGTTAAATTTTGATAAGCCTGCATTGAATGTTGGTCAACTGGGCAGTGGGGAAACCAGAACTCATATAATTTGAATGTTGAACAAGAACACTTTTTCAGGTCAAACTACTATATAATTTGAAAGAGCCAAAACAAAATAGAATTACACTTGAATGCATTCCAGAATAAAAATGCTTTGAATATGGTAATTTTACTTTGACTAATTGATGGAAAGAAAACATTTTTCATCCACTAAATAAATTCCAAATGTGCTAAAATCAAATTAATCTATGAAGACCAAGGCCATTACCTAAATGGAGCCTCCTCATTTTGCTGCAACTATCTTTCACATAATCATAAAGAATGGTGTAATTTGAGCTGCTGATGTTTCTGAAATAGCAAGACTTATTGTCAGTGTATTTGAGATTCTGCTCTTGACTCCCCAATCCACTAACAACCAGATTTCCCTTCACAACCATTGTGCCTGATCCCTTCTGGAAATTCCTCAGAGAACTGCCTGAGACTCCGCGATCAGAAACCATCCTCTTGTTCTCGTTGAATCCTCGCGATACATTCGACACGAGAGTATAGGTTGTATTCTCCGGATCCAAGACATCCGTGTAAACATAAAGAGGGAAGTTCTTCAAGGAGGAAAGCGAAATCTGTGAGGCAAAAGATGGGTTCTTGAACTTGAATACAACCTTGTCATTATAATCAATGACCTGGTTCACAGTCTGCCTGTTTGCATCATTCTCCATGACCATGAGGTTAGAGTAGTTGAGTACTTGAATCGACTTGGTGATTGTTGTGCCATAGGAAGACTTCACCCATCCTGAGGATGTAATGACCCTACTAAGATTTGCATCAAATCTACCATCGAAACCTTTGAACTTCGACACCAAAGTCATGTCCAAAGGACTAACAACATGTTCAGTGAGCTTCCCTTCTGTCTTGTCACTCTTTTCATCCAACCAGAGATGCAAATTCGCATCAATGTACCAAACATTGAGAGCATTTGTGACCTTAAACCCAACAGAATGCTTCTTGGCATCAAGCAAATTCCCCAAAAACGGAGTAAACTCGATGTTATAAGAAGGCAGATCAAACGAACCAATACCCGAAATAGGCCTCCACAACAAGGGATTGACTCCACCTGTATAAATCACAGGGAAAGGCCACACAGAACCTGCAGTAACGCCATCCAAGCTCACAACCACCTCCCTAAAGGGTCCATTCGCCTGCATAACGGTCAGATTGTTCGCAGCAATGTAGTCATTGTACATATTCGTATACCAAAACTCATCATTCTCGTGATACGAAACATACACTTCCAACACAGCCCTATACACATTCTGCGGAATCTCAAATTCCTTCGACTGAAAATCGGTCGCATTCTGAATTTCAAACCACAATCCATCATTAAGAGGCAAATTTCTTGAAATGGGAAGAATCAAATCAGCAGGGCCAGAGTTAAAACCATTTAAAGAAGCCTTCTTTTCTTCAGCAGGATAAAAATGGAGACTAACATTCACATGGTACACCCCAGTATAGGTACTATCAACAATATTCTGAAAATAAACAGCAACTGTCTGATTCGATTTCAGCAAAGAAGAATACCTCGTAATATCCTTATTCACTGTCCAGACAATCCCATTGGGCCTCGGTTCCGCCGAACAGCTCCTGAAAATCTCGACCCCACCAATCCAAATCCCAAGAATCCGATCAAACTGCCTCCCTTTGCACGTGGCAGTCCACTCCAGAACAACCTTCTCGAACCCACCGGCCGGAAAGTCCACCGGCGGCGTGTAGTTGGCGAAAACCGGCGGCTTTCCGTAAGTGGAAGCGAAATCATGCTGCAGAATCAAGTACGACAAGGGCTTGGTGTTGGGGAGCTGTATGGGGTTGGACACCTCGAAGAACGTTGTGGGGACCGTGGCGTCTTTCGGGGAAGCCGATGTAAGCTCATTGCTGTAAAGAGGGCTGATGGTGTCGAGTGATCGGGTTTTGTAGAGATTTGCAGACAGGGGATGGAGTTGCAGAAGCAAGAGGAGAGGGAGAAGAAGGTGGAAGAGTGAAGAAGAAGAAGACGACATTGGATGATGCTCAGTTTTGGAGGATTTTGAATCTTGTGAGTGAATAATTTCTTGAATGATTGCTATATTTATGATTATGATTTATGACGTGCCCTAGTAGGGAAGTAATGGAGTTGTAATTGTAGTTGAGAGATGAGTTTTATCCCCTCTGGCCTCTAGTATTACTTCTGTCCCAATTCAAACTCTGATAGTTTCTTACACTCCAATTCAAACTTTAATTGGATTAGGTTGTGTTTTTTCAGTCAAACTGTAATTGGCAATGGATGTATTTTCAAAAGTGACCAATTTTTTTAATTTTTGGAGAGATAGGTGACTAAAATTTCAAGATTATAAGTGACTAAAACTATGAAAATGCATTTCACTTAAATACATCATTTTCAGTTGGAGGTTAAGAGCATCCACAATGGTAAGTAACATGACTGTGTAGCTTCACATTTTCCAATATATTTCAAGCAAATGAGGTGGCAAGCCACATTTCTCAACAATGGTAAGCTACATTCTTTTATAGCTTGATAGGTCCCACGTGAACAAGATTTTAATATTCTATACAAGGATATATCAAATATGGATGAAATAGCTAGACAAACTCATGATCAAGTGTGTGAAATCATTAGGAAAAAATATGGAATTTCTTAGGATGATGTATTTTTCAATAATTTTATGTTTTATTTTTGAATTTATTGAAGGAAAATTTATTTTTTAGTATTATTGAAAAGAATAATACTTATTTTACAATTCTATTCATTATCGAGAATTAAAATTAAATTATTTTAAATAAATCTATTGTATCAATTAGTTTTTAAATTTGTAAAAAATAACAATTTAACTGCAATTTAACAATATAAGAAAGAGTTTCACGTTAAAAACAAATTACCAACAAAGAGTTTCATGTTAAAAACAAATTACCAACAAAGAGTTTACGTTAAAAACAAACTACCAACAGTTACTGCAATCAATGATATTTATTGGGTCTTGCGTCAAGCTACATCGCTCCGCTGAGCTACATCGCCTACCAAAGCTACATACGTGGATCTGCAACAACGGTGAGCGACATCGCTGCAATTCTTTGAAAATTGCACAGCGACTCCAAAGTACAACCGTTATCCACAATGGTTGTGTTTTGGAGTTGCTTGGCAATTTTTGCAAAATTTGTAGCTAGTAGCTTACCATTGTTGCATGTCACATCATGTAGCTTGACTCAAGCTATGTAGCTCCACCAAGCTACTAGCTTGAAATTAATTTGGTGGATCCCACACAATTAATCTAATGTATTTTAGTAAGAATTAGAGTTATGCATGATCATTTTTTTATCTTATCTCATTAATACAAGCTATTACTTGTTGTAGCTTACCATTGTAGTTGTATGTAGCTTGCCAACTCATTATGTTGAAAATGGGTCAAGCTACATGATGTTGTAGCTTACCATTGTGGATGCTCTTTTAGGCTTATCATTTTTCCTGATGTACTAGAAGATTTTAATTTTCACTTGCCATCTATTTGCCCATTTTATAAAAAGGTTAATGAGCATATACATCACTGTTTTAATGAATGTGAAAAAGTAAAAATAATCAGTGGCTGGATATTCAAAATACTACCTTTGACACACTACGGGATAGATTCTTCTATTACTGGAATGTGGAGATAAATATAAAAATGCAAGAACTCATACTTCGGATAATTTTAAGTGTGATTAAGGATTGCCAACTTGTAAAATAAATTTGAATAAAACAAATGAAGTCCATAAGTGCACTTTTTACGGAGTCTCCATCAGCCAATTTGAACACAGTGTGGGAGCTTTTTGGTTTCCTAATCAGCAGTTTTGGTTGATTGGAAGCTGGCCTTTTTTGTGATGCACTTGGCTCCAAAATCCAACCGCCATATCATGGGACTTTGATTCCTTTCTGACCAGCTGCAAGAGAAATTCAAAGCACTTTGCATCAACACCCATGGGTGTAGATTAGTGATTGGGACATTGGTTCAATTGTCCTGAGGTTGTGAGTTCGAACTTCGGCATCGGCAGTGTGGGGATTTCCTTGTTTCAAGCGTCCCTTGTACACCGAGTAGTGAATCAACCAATGGTTCTTGACTCTAGGTTACCATGATTTATCTCATCACCGAGGCATGTGGTGTAGGGTGGGTGGGGGCGTAAAGCACTATGCAGGTCAACTTGTAACATATGATTTCCTTTTTCATTTAGATAGATAAGATCTCATTCTTTTCTGTTGGTGCAATATGTAATGCTTTAAAAAGATCATTCAAGTAAACTTTATTCTTTTATTATTATTATAAATCATGCTTAAACATTGAAATTTCAATTACCATCACTGTAAAGTATCTAAGTCTAGTATATATAGAGCGGACAAGCATGCTACTTACTATGGATGACGTCATCAAAATAACGAGTTATGTGATGTTAGAACTAAAATGGAGCTGGTGAAATAACTTATAAACAAAAAAATTATTTGCATTTTTTTACACGTTTTATGACATGTTTCAATATTTGAAAAGTAATGTTCAACATGAAGTTTATCTGCAAATCAGTGTAGTGAGCTAATACTTTATTAGTTATTACTAATGTATTGCCAGTAGTATCTGGAGGATCTGTAAATCAGTTTAATAATTTAATTACCAATTTAAATTCTCGGATTATTTGCATGATTAGCAAATAGTTGCGAATGATTTTCATTGCTTTTATTTTCCTTGGAGAAAGTCTCATATAAGAGCACTTTACGGTAAGGGCAAGCCAAAAATATAATACTTTTTACAAAATTGGGGGTTATTATAAAATTATTTTAATTATTTGATCCTCCAGAGGGTAGCTCCAATGCCTCAGTAACTCAGCATCCTCAACTATTTTCTACAACTTGTGGTCCTAATCCCTGAGATGATAGATTAATTCGATACCTTAACAGAGACAGAATAAAATTCTTTTATCATTCTGATGATTTACAGACACATACACAAGTAAACTACAGTATCACCTTACAGAACAACAATATCTATAACATATTATAGATTCAAATTCAACTATATCATACCTCAGGAGATAGAGAACCTCGATTCTTCCAGGTAACATGGATGCAGGCATGCAACGCCTACCCAGAAAAGCAAAAGCAAAAGCAAAAGCTAATTCCCTTTCAAGTGCCTAATTCTTTCGTATATATTATCCAGACATCTGAAATATGCACATCTCCATGGCTCCTTGAAACACAAAATGAAGATTACTCCTCAAGGATGACCTCAACAAACAAATACTGGCAATAAGACAACAATACCCTTATTTTTTGTTTAGATCCCTTATATTTAGTTAAATTCAGTTTAACTATATTTATTTAAATTCAGTTTAACTATATTTATTTTACTCCAATTTAAATAAAATTTATTTCTAATCAAATCTTTTCAATTCAGCTCAAAGCAGTCCAATTCATATGAACTTGATGAAACTTAATTGAATTAAATTCCAAGGAGGTGAACCAAATGGTATTAATAAATCTGAAAAAAATGATGGAGTTTAATTAAATTGAATTTAGCCAAGTATAAATGATTTTAGTCAACCAAATTGAATTGAATTGAACTAAATGAAAGTAAATATTATTTTTTAGATGGATATGAATTGACTTGGATTTAAGTTTAACCAAAATTTTGATTACATTTAATGAAGCGGAACTGAATTAAACTAAAAAAAAAGTGAACTTAAATTGAATTGAATTCGTCCAATTTTGAATGATATGAATAAAGTTAAATTAAGTTGAACTAAGAGGGAAAGAAATTGAACTGAATTCAATTAAATTTGAGTGAATTCATATAATATAAGGAAATGAAACTGAATCGAAAACTACTACAGTGAACTAAATTGAATTGAACCAAAACTACATAAAATGACATATGCCTAAATTGGACTAATTTGAATATAAATACATTTATAGTAAACTTATTGAAACTAAACTAAATTTAACTAAGCACAACCAGTCTAAATAAAAATAATAGAAATAAGGGTATTGTTGTCTTTATATTAGTAATCATATTAATTAAAATTAAGTTGATTATTCACTGCCCTTTTCAGAAATTATGTGAAACTTACACCCCACTTTCCAATTTCTAATGTTCCACTGCCCTTAATCCCAATTTTTCCATTAATCTAATTCCTTTTAAAGTTGGTATTTACCTAGTATATTTATGACAATATAATGTCATTCCACACATAATTTAAAAAAGAATAACTTTAGAGATAATTATTTTTGGTTAGTACTTCTATTAAAAGGTAGAAAATTTTGTATAATTATATTGCTACTATAAATAAAATATATTATACCAAATAAGTTGGGTGTATAATTTCTAAAATACCCTTTTATAAGTTTATTTACATTGTATTTATTTGAAAATTTTAATTGTATTCAACAAACAATTAAGTGTAAATTTACAAATTTGTCTATTTTACACACGAAAGTGGAGCGAATTGATTATATATATATATACTATATAAGAATTACTAACGTCGCTGCATGCATACGTCCGCCAACATGTGCCTCCTTACCTTTTTGAGTACAAACAGTATAATGGAGTGTAGAAATGGTGATTTCTTAGTAGAAAACATGTGCATCCGGCAATATTTTCTGCTTTTTCTGTTTTGACTTATGGGGATAGGCGTCAGTTATTGTTGGAAAATAATTTATTTAAGGTAAATTAAAAGTTACAACAATAACTGACGCATATTGTAACTATTGGGGCTTATCATTCGGAGATGAATGAGATATATGAAGTTTTGGTTAAAGAAATTTATCTAAAATAGGATTTCTATTGTTTATGAAGTTCATATGTTGAACATTCTAGAAAAGTCCGGAACGTGTTTTAATTGAAAAATTACATGGAGTACATTCTTTTGGTTTATGGAAATTACTTTGTGCAATTCCATAAAGATAAGACTTTCATTATTTGGGAAAGTTCTTGTGCTATAATTAAAACACAATTTACCTTATTTTGTGAGACAATCCATATGCGTATTGGATTGAGAATTTTCCAGCTGAAAATTATGTTTCCTAATTCATAGGATTTAGGAGTATATATATATATATATAGAACCATCAGTCAATAGAGAATACACTTTTTGAACTCGTAGAATTAATATAGTGAGACATATTAAATTGAGAGAGTTGGTGTTTTCATTGGTGCTGAGTGAGTTGAGAGTCAAATCATTGTGATTGAATATCGATTCTACGAAATCCAGGTAACTTTGTATGTTACATTATGGTTTTATCCTATGGGACTTTGGTATCATTTGTTGGTCTCACAAGTTTCAAGGGCGGAGACTAGCTCGACTCCATAATGATCTATGCTTTTGTGTTTAGGATATTTAATATGTTGTATGCATAATTATTTGTAACTCTTGGCATGTTTTGTATGATTAATATAAAAAATATAACTTGTATTTTATTATTCATGTGTTTTCTGTAATTTATATTCTGTAATTTTATTTACCACAAATTACTATCAATATAGTTCCTACAGTTATTTCGTAACAAATTTTTAAATATAAGAAATTGGTGTTAGTAGTTATTATTCGGCATGTTTATTGATAAATGGTAAAATAGTAAATAGCTAATAAATAGACAGAAGGCGGAAAAAGAATGAAAGAAACAACGACGCGTGTACAAAATGGGGGAAAACGACGTCAGTTGTTTCCTTCTTTAGTTATAGTAATAGATAGATAGATATCTATGTTTCTTGTGTTGATTATATATATAAATATAACAGCTACGCTCTTGTTTTTCGTCCGAGTTCATGTATAAAGATGGAAAATTGATCAATAAACATGTGAATTTGCACGATTAAACAAATATATGGGGAGCGAGATTGAACTGGGGAACGAGACTGGACTAGAAGAGCAAGATCGAACTGTAAAATGCTATTTTACGAAGGCTAAATTTCAGATTGATATAGTATTATAGGTTATTCCCAGTTCCGTCCCTGATTATACTAATGCAAAGAGAAAGGCTTGGATGTCCTTGTGGAGATCAAGGGATAAGGGATTGAGAATTTACCGTTTGTACTTGATCTTTTTGTCAGTTAGATTGATCTTTCAGTCAGTTCCCTTGAGCATTCTTGTCTTGTCTTGATCTTTCAGTTCATTTGATCTTTCATTCAATTTTCTTGATCTTTCAGTCAATTTCCTTGATCATTCCTAATCTTTGATACATTAATGTTATTCCGTACAAATTTATACTCAGTCTCGAGTCAGTCTATGTGAGCCGGTTGAGCTCTAGCAACACCAACAACCTAAAATCTAACATCGACCACTAGGTTGAAGTTCGCCAATAACGGTCCCTTATAGTACTTGGTTTCTGTAGAAACATGTGTCAAATGAGAATTTGTATAATGGAAAATAACCCTAATTATTATTAATTGCATAAGGAACACTAAGGCCCCGTTTGGTGTTGGCTTTTTTATTGGCTTTTTAACTGGCTTTCTGATGTTGGCTTTTTACGTGGTCAAACAGCCAAAAAAGGAGAAAAAAAAGTGTTTGGTTCATTGGCTTTTTTACCCAGCTTTCCGCCAACATCTAACACGCTACTAAAACCAGCATTTTCTTCTGGCTGATAGCTTTTTACTTTTATATTTACTTTTTTATCCTCTACATGCTATATGTGTATCATTTATTGTGTGTTTATCTAAATATTTTTTACGTAGTATTGTGTGTTTATCCAAACATTTTTACGTACATCATAATTATATGACTATAATTTTGTAAACTAAATTATTAAATGGTAATCAATTCTAAATTATATACCTATTTTAAATTGACTGTATATTTGAAATTACGTATTTATACATTTTTACACTCACATAATTATTATAAAATTTTATTTCAATTAAAATATAATCAAGTCGGTTAATACTCAACTCAAAACAAATAAATTCCTACTTAACTAGTTCATATTATGTATAAGATATAATTTTGATATTGAAAAATTATAGTTCAGCTTCACAAATTTATTTAGATTTTATAGAAATTTTATACTATAAAATAGAATTTAAAATTCTTATGTACTGTACTATACTGATATTAATTACAAACAATAATTTTAAATTTATTTGAAATAATTTGTTTTTATTTTATAATTTTTATTAGTGAATATTTCAAACAATTAAAAAATTATCAATAATATAGACAAAATAAAAATAAAAAATCTAAATTATTCTATAATAATATGAATAGTAATCATGACCATAAATGTCATTTTGCATAAAACATCTAACAACTAAAAGCTAACTTTGCCAAACACTTTTGTAAACAGCTAGTGGTCAAACAGCTAGCATAATCAGCCAACAGCCAACAGCCAACAGCTACCAGCCACTACCAAACAGGGCCTAAGTAAAAAAAATTGGCGGTAATTCGCCGACAAATATGAAAACTAAAAAAGAAGTAATCGAGTAGCTAGTTAGTTAGTTTCTCAGATTTGGGTTGATCCAGGCGCAATCCGAAAACATGGTTGTGGGATGAAATCTCGTGACCTCATCTCAATTGTTTCCGATGGAATAGAATTTCTTGGATTTCAGAGAATAATATACCAATTCATCTTTGTAAAATTTCGGAAAATAGATCCGATCAGCTAATTCCACCGTTTCTGCAACACAAGATATGCGTGACGGCCTCCCAACATACAAACAGTAGCCGCTCAAAGAATCAATTTTTTCTTGCCATTTCGTATTATTAATCTTGAAAACTCTTATCCATGTTTCTCCTGCTAATTCATCTCCCATGAATACCGATACCATCTCTCCACCACACTCAGTCAAATAGTTTTGTGTAAAATGGCTGCAAGGACTTTCCAATTTGATGTAGGACGACTTTACGAATGAATTGAAGAAGAAAATGAAGGTCGTCAATGTTTACCGTGATGACACGATATTTCTAATCTCGTTTCAGAAGTGGATCGTCAAACGTTTCCTGTTCCATTTTAGAATAAATGTTTTAATGTTTTCCTATTTCGGTTAGTTTTATTTTAGGATTTATTTATGGTTTTGTAATAGTATTTATAGGATCCTTTGTATTCATTATTTGAGAGCTTTCAGTCAATAAACAATTTCAAGAACTACGTTCTTTATTTGGTGGATTCCGGACCCTGGAAAAGGAAATAGCGTTTGTGATTCCTTACTTTCTTCAGATTCGTGCTGGCGGATCTTATCGATTTTTCAGACTACGTCATTTGGTATCAAGAGCAGGCTTTCTCCTATTCTCTACCGGTGATTCATGATGGAAGGTCAACCGGCAACCAAGGCAGATTTTGCGGCTTTTCCCGCATTACCCATGGTGGTTGTTTATAATAAGCACACTAGTGCATTAGTTTATGGATTAAGTAATGGTATTGAACGATCGAACGGGAGAACTCCATGGGACAAGAGGAATGTTATCGCTGAAAAGGAGTTGAGTCCATTCATTGCTTTAGAAAAATTGTCGCAGACACTTACCAACCTTAGTAATATTACCGTGTCTCTTGTTTGTAGTGTTGCTTCTAGTACTCCGGGAATTGGTGAAAAAATATCAACCGAGATGATGGATTCTGAATTAGAGAAAGTTTTATTGTCATCCAGGGAAGAAGTGGAGGATGTGAATCTTTTCAGAAGTTTCTGTACAGTCCAAACTATAGTTTTTAACTTAATTGTGGATAGTAGTAGTTCTGTAAACTTCATATCTCAGAAAGCGGTTGATTATCTAGAATTACCCACAAAGCTGCATAAGAAACCGTACACCCTAGGCGGTAAGGGTAATCATGCGAAGAAAGTGTCTTTGACATGCACTGTTCCCATATCCATCGGTAAACATTATAGAGAGGATGTGATTTGTGATGTTCTTGATACATATGTTTGCCATGTTTTGTTTGGCCAGTCTTGGGAATATGACAATAAGGTCACACATAGTGGATGTGGTAATGTAATTATGTTTACCTACGGGACGCATACGATTAAAATGGCTGATGTTCTTAACTTTGACCATCCTATTAGCATTAAGCAGTTGAATATGACACAAAACAAAGATAAGCTCGATGAGGCTGTTGCTAAAGAAGACTATTTAAATCCGATGGTGAGTGTTGAGAATGAGAAGGTTGATATTATTGCTTCTACTACTCTTGAAGAAGTTAAAGCAAAAGGAGAAAGGGAAGAAAAGATCATTCATGTCGACAATCATAATTCTAACTACGAGGATGTTGCATTGGAAAAAGAGTTGTGTGTTGTTCCTAGTGATGATAGTGATTTAATATCTTCTTGTGAAGACATGGTCAATTTTGTTGATCGATGCGTGTCTAAAGTTGCTTGTGAAGAGGTTGGGAGTTTCGTTGTTGGAGATGCCAATCAAGTTGAGGATATGAACCTTGTAGTTCAAAGTTGTGAATGCTCTGTGGAGGAATCTCGTGTATTTTGGAGTGCTCGTGAAGAAGTTAACTTGTTAGGTGAAAATTATGAAGATGTGAAAATTCAAGTTCAAGTGCATGAAAACTCCATAGAAGATATTGTTTCTTTGAGGGACGAGAATAAAACATATGAAGATGTTCAGATTGAAGTTCAAGTTGGTGAGGGCTCTATTGAAGAGATTGTTCCTTTAAGGGACAAGGATGAAAAAACAATGATTAAATCCAATGTTGTGGATGTTTTTCAAAAGGAATATAGCGTTGGATTGAAAAATGTTAAGAAGATTTATTCCGAAGAAGAATGGGTAAACTTGAATCAATTTAATGGGGAACGTCCAGAGAAGATTATTGCAGGATTGATGTTAATATGCCCGGTGATTGAAAATGTGTTGATGTTTAAGTCGGCACTACATGTTGTGTATACATCGATTGAGCATGCAATGGAGGCTGGAGCTCTTGAGGGTGAAGGGAATAACTCGGGGCGAGTTATTTTTAAAGTGGAGGAGAAGAAGGATGAATGAGGATTTTATGCAAGAATTGAAGAAAATTCCTTCATTGTAAAGGTTCATTAGTTCCCAAACATATTTACTGATAAATACTTGTATGATACTGGAGGTGTTCAGAATGTTAAGGTACTACCTAATCTTGTACGTGGACAGAAATGTCTTATGTGTTGGAAGTATCTTGTCTGATGGAAAGGACATCCCCGTGCAAATGGTTCAAGATTTTTAAGGAGAGGTTCTAAATTGATAATCCTAAAGCTCTTGATGGTGGAGGGGGAGAACTTGGGACGATTTCTTTTAAAGTGGAGGAGTCTGATGTAGGACGGCTTTACGAATGAATTGAAGAAGAAAATGAAGGTCGTCAACGTTTACCGTGATGACACGATATTTCTAATTCCGTTTCAAAAGTGGATCGTCAAACGTTTCATGTTCCATTTTAGAATAAATATTTTAATGTTTTCCTATTTCGTTTAGTTTTATTTTAGGATTTATTTATGGTTTTGCAATAGTATTTATAGGATCCTTTGTATTCATTATTTGAGAGCTTTCAGTCAATAAACAATTTCACGAACTACGTTCTTTATTTGGTGGATTCCAATATCCCTGGTGGATTCCGGACCTGGAAAAGGAAATAGTGTTTGTGATTCCTTACTTTCTTCAGGTTCGTGCTGGCGGATCTTATCGATTTTTTCGACAGCATCACAATTCTTCGATTTCTTCCCATTCAAAATTTCCTTGATTTAGGTCCAGAATTCGGAGACGTCCCAACCTCCTATTATCGAACGCTAAATGATAATAATCTTCTCCCACCAGAACTGGACTAACGCAGCTAGGGATGAAATTTTTCCGGTTCAACACCAATCTCTACCATTCAGAAGCTTTCCCGGACGGTTCCAGGCGGCCGCAATTTGATTTAACCATAGATGAATGTTTGCAGTTAATAAGAGACATAACCAAGACCGAACAGTTTTGTGGGGAAAATGGTGATGGCTTTCCTATAAGGGTGAAATTTGAAATGCCGTATTTAGTAGTACTATTGGGATGTACTACTGCAACGAGTTGCAACGTGAATGGATTCAATAGAGCGCAAGAAGTATGGTTACGAGCCACCAGCCAGCCATCTCTTGAGCATTTCATATTTTTACCTTTCAGCGCTTCTGGAATTTTGATGGTGAGTTTTTTATTCAAGCTACCATCTATAATGTGGTACTGTTGTTTAAATATATCCTTGTAGATCAGACAAGATCGAAATGCATTCTTCCTCGTTATTCTTACATCATTCCAAACCCTAATATTAGTGCTAAGAAAATATATGTAGTCCACAAAGTAGCACAAGTTTTCGGCAAACAGCCCTATTAACTCTGGCATTAGGTCATGCAGTTTTGTAGCTACTTCATTTCCCAAATTCTTATTTCTCTCGAGTTTAAGCATATTATCTTCAGGCTCAGGTACGGGTTTGGGTTCAGGTTTTGTTTGAGCAGACATAATCCAATGAGGAAGCCATGGTTCTGGTACATTAAGTGAATAAGGGGAATGTGATATTACTTCATTTCTCAAAATGTTATTCCTCTCTTCATTACCATTACCATCCTCGAGTTTAAAAATATTATCTTTAGTCTCAGGTTCGGGTTCAGGTTTTGTTTGAGCATGCATAATCCAATGAGGAAGCCATGTGATGCGTTGATAATTGTGTGTTTTTCTGAGGAAATTATTGCTGAATTATGTGAATTAAATCACTGATGGACTGTGTTTGATGATCAGATTACACACATAGTTGGAGATGAACAAGAGGAGCAAGAAGTGCTGATTTGAAGCTGTCTTGAAGCTGAATTGAACTAAATTATGGAGCTAAAAGACATGGAGAAATCTTGTGGGCTGAATTCCAATTTTTGGCCCAAGGCTTTTTGTAAACCCATTCCTATTTGGAATAGTAGTAGGGTTTAGGAAGTGGGAGTATAAAAAGGGGAATGCCCCCTTTCTTTTGCCAGAGGGGACGCACGAAGACGCACACTCTTCTTCTCCTATTTTTCCCCTTTCGGCCGAAAGCTTTGTCATTCTTCTCCGTTTTCTTCATCTACGAACAAGACCCAAGAACTAGGGTTCAGATTCATTGATATTCGAATATTAATTCGTAGTTCAATAATCTCTTCTCTATCTCTTGTTAATTTCATCATGTTTTCTTCTTTGATTGTTGATTGTTTTTCCCTTATTATGAGTAGCTAATTTCATAGATCGGCTTAGATTTCGATGTTAGTTCATAAGTTGTGAGGATATTGTGCTTATAATCTTCTCTGTGGGTTCTTTATTTGTTCATGATATAATCCATGCTTGCTAGTTTGAGATTGATCACCTTAATCTTTGTGGGCTAGGGCTAATTAAGTAGCAAAGTTCTTGTGAAAAGCAGATAACTGATACAGACTGTAATAACAAGATGATGAACAATAAAGTAGATAGTTCTTGCATGCGAATACGTGTTGGGGTATCTATGTTGGGTTCTCTTTGTGCTAAACACTGATAAAAGTGTGTAACTGGGTGAGCGAATACTTTCTGGGGAACACTTTAATCAGAGGAATAACGAGTTCAGCAAATACTTGCTCGTTATCGAATAATAAGAGGGGATTGGGGAGTTTAGCAAATACTTGCTTCCTTATAACTGACTGATTTGCATGAGATAGATTCATCTTTAGCCAATGATCAATGATATGAACTAACTAGTATTCTAAGCCGATTACATTCTCTTATAGACTTTCTTGCATTTATTCCCTTATTGTGTTTGTGTGTTTGCTGATTTTTAGCTCTTAGTTGCTTTACTTTAGTAGTTGTTAGAAAACCAATCTTCAAATTATAGGCGTGGTTGCTAAACCAAACTTGTTGGTAGGATAAATTAATAGTTTTTGCTCCATCCTCGTGGGATCGACCCTGCTTTTCCTCTGTACTAAGAATTCTATATTCCTTGAGATTGCAGGTTTATTTTGGTGTGTCAAACGACGCCCACCAAATTGGCGCCGCTGCCGGGGATGGTATGTCAATTTCTATTGTTTTCCTACTGATATGTGTGTTGTTATGTTAGTGTATGACCAGGTCTGAGAAACCTGAGTTAGTATTTGATCCAGAGATCGAAAAGACAGTGAAGTTGAATCGAAGGTTAGCCAAGGAGCGAAGGTTAAATTCTGCCGCAGAGCCTCTGTTTGGCCAAATAGAGGGTGTTTCTGGGACAATTTCTGAATTTGTGTTTGATACTTCTTCGGTTGGTGTTGAAATGGCCGAGGAACTGAATGCTAACAATCCCTTCATGTGGGAGCTGCATGGACATAGTGAAGAAGATCCCCCTACTCCCATTCGCTTGGCACAAACGGAGAACCCCATTGAAATCAAGCTTGCACTCTTGAATGTTTTGCCGAAATTTCATGGGAGGAGCACCGAGGACCCCTACAATTTCTTGAATGAATTTATCAAGATTTGTAAGGTTCAGAAGAGGCCAAATAATGTCACTGAGGAGCAGTTCAAATTGGTGGCTTTTCCCTTTAGTTTGACTGGAGCTGCAAACCAATGGTTCTCGAGCTTAGCACCAAATTCCATCACTACATGGAATGAGCTCAAGAAGATGTTTTTGGAGTATTATTTCCCCTCCACACGAACTGAAGCTTTGAAGAAGGAGATTTCAAGCATCCATCAGGAGTATGATGAGCCATTGAGTGCATTTTGGCTAAGGTTTAGAAAGTTGGTGGATAGTTGTCCTAATCATCGCTTTTCGGAGGGACAATTGCTTCAATATTTTTATCAAGGTCTCACAGCTATGAACAAGGACTTGATGAATACAGCGAGTAATGGAGGATTCTCTCATCTTAGAGTGAATGAGGCCCGAGAGATTGTCAAGAAGTTGATAGATTCCAAGAAGGAGTATGATACGGAGGATGTGAGGATTTTGAAAAAAGTTGCACAAACTGGTCCTTCCACTCAAGATGGGTATAATGAGAGGATGGATAGGATGGAAAGGCTTTTGTCTAAGGTGGTTGATAAAGTTTCAGTTGCAAGCACCACCGCTGGCCCTCATGATAGCCCTTGTGAAGTATGTGGAACCTATAGTCATGTCACCTTGCAATGCAACTTTGCGATAGACGAGCGACTTGTTCAAGCAAATTCCATGGGGAATTGGAATGATAGACAGCCCAAGAGAGACCCCTACTCAGCCACTTACAATCCAGGTTGGCGAGATCATCCAAATCTTCGGTGGAGGGACCAAGGAAATCAAACTCAACAACCTTATGTTCCACCAAATCAAAGAGGTCCTCAAGGTTTTCCTCAAAACCAGCCACCTCCACAGAGGAACACAACTGATGAAAAGGTTGATATGATGATGGAGATCCTCCGGGACCAGTCCAAGAGCTCAAAGAAGGCTGAGGCTACCTTAGAGGAGCATACTCGACAAATTACTCAATTGTCGAATTCAATGAATGAGCTTAGAATGCAACAACCAGGGCTGCCATCTCAGGTCCAATTGAACCCCAGAGAGACGGTTAATCAAGTCACTCTAAGGAGTGGGAGGAATATTGGAGGACCTCAACCAGAAGCAACCAAGAAATCGGTTGAGCAGCCTGACGCATACCTCGGTTTGGCCAAACAGAGGCCGGAACCAGAATCTGAAAAAAAGGTTGCAGGTAAAAATGTTGGACCCGAAGAGGTAAGTCTAAGGTTGAGCTTGAAAGATCCTTCAGTTAAAATCCTTCCACCATTTCCTCGCAGATTAGAGAAAAAGAAAAAGGTTGTTTGGATTTCATATCTATTTTTGGGAACATGGAAATTAACCTTCCGTTCTTGCAGGCTATAAAGATACCATCAGTAAGCAAGTTCTTGAAAGAATTTATTGCAGGAAAACCAAAGGATTCGAGTAAAATCATCATGGGTGAGTCTGTATCAGCAGTGATACAAAAGAAGCTACCACCCATGTGCAAAGATCCTGGTATGTTTTCATTACCTTGTTTAATTGGTGATATGATGATTGAGTCTGCCATGTGTGATTTAGGAGATTCTGTGAATGTGATGCCATTGTCTGTGTATAAGTCTTTAAAGGGAGTTAAAATGGTAGGAACTAATACTACACTTCAATTGGCTGATAAATCTTGTGTCTTTCCTGAAGGTATTTTGGAAAATGTTCTTGTGAAAATTCATGATTTTGTTTACCCTGTTGATTTTTATGTGGTGAATATGCATACAAAGGGTAATAAAACTACAGGGGTATTGTTAGGTCGTCCTTTCTTAAGAACGGCTAATGCGACAATAAGTGTTGGAAAAGGCACAATATCTTTAGATTATTTTGGAGAAGAGTTAACCATTAAAATGGATGAAGTTAGTGAAAAGTCCATGGATTCTAAAGATGGTTGTGCCATTGCCACTAACCCCACTGTCCAAGATGATCTTGAGACACCACTTTTGCAGGAAAATAGATCAGAGATGCATGATCATGGAATGGGCGAAGTGGAGATACAAGAACCGAGTTGCTCTATGAACATGCGTGAAGAAGTGTATAGTACTGATACTAGTACTAGCCTCTGTTTGGCCAAACAGAGGCTCCCAGCAGAGATCAAGCCTGGATGTTTTGAGCAGAATGTGTTACTTTTCAATCCACACTATGGTTATAATGAGACCCTCCCAATCAACTACAATCCTCCTTGGGATATACAAATGTCCAAGTGTGAGGATGAGAGGATGTATCTAGGGGTGTTCATAACCGGGTACCCGCACTTTCGGGTACCCGCACTACCGGGTACCCGCACCTTCGGGTATTTGAAAATGCAACCCGGAGTCCGACCCGGAAGTGCGGGTACCCGCACTATCGGGTACCCGCACTATCGGGTACCCGAATAGTTCGGGTCGGGTACCGGGTACCCTTATACATGTTTATGTAAATTTTACACAAAAAATATTGAGATTTTTAACCAATTTAAAAACCAAATTGTTGTCATAAAGTGCATAAAACCCAAAAAATATAAAAGTTACAAACTAAAATCGCAGTCAAACCATATCCGCCTTAAATTTGTAGACTTTTTAGGAATATTTTAGGAAAATATTATTTTACATTTTATATTTTAATAATTTTATTAATTTATTAAAAATAAATAATATTTTATCGGGTACCGGGTACCCGGAAAAACCTATTTTTGAGACCCGTACCCGTACCCGGTTGAATGCATAATTATCGGGTCGGGTACCCGACCCGAATTTATTACTAAATACCCAGATATTAACATTCGGGTTTCTCGGGTATCAGGTCGGGTAGTGCGGGTCGGGTATTTTTGAACACCCCTAGATGTATCAGCTTGGAGAACACGAAGAATTCCGTTGGAATACATTTGATCAAGCCATGTGGTACAAGGATAGAGGAGGGATGTTTCCTCGACATCTTCATTGATCGCAAGTGAAAAGTCTAGCCAAAGACTATAAACAAGGGCGCTATTGGGAGGCAACCCAATCTTTTACATTTTCTGCTTTTGAACTTACTTTTCATTATTTTTGAGGTTCTGATATATATATATATATATATATTGGCTTTTGGAACCTGGATTCTCGGATCTCCATGCAAAGCAACCAAGGCTATAATTTACTTCGGTGAATTCCATAACTGCTATTTGTGAGGGATTTCAGATTTTATTATTATTATGCTTACAATCACCCCTATGTCATCTTTGCCGGATGAATACCGAGCACTTCTACTAATGCAGGTTGTTCTGAATAATGCCGAAGTGCTCTTTGTTCTGTTGCTGAATACATATCTTGTTCTCAAAACGAGCAGCCCTCCCTCCCTGAGTTTCCCTATTCCCTTCTCTTGTTTTATTTTTAATTTCTTTTCGAGTCTGTACATTTATAATAGATTCTTCTTGCTTTTAAGCTGAGCTTGCTTGAGGGCAAGCAAAGTTTAAGTGTGAGGAGATTTAGATGTGAATATTTGTGTGTCTTGTCTTGTGTGTTAATTTCCTTGATTACTCTGCTGTTTGGTGTATTTTGTGGGGGTTTCTGAAGAACTTGGAAATTCAGCCCCAAATGTTCTAGCCGAGCATTTTCGTCTGAAAAACATCTCCAATTTCAGCCCCAATTGCTCGAGCCGAGCATTTTCAACTGAACTTTTAACTTAAAAAAAAAGTGTTTCCATGTGTAGAGTCGGTCACAATTTTTAGCATGATGGTTAATAAGGGAATTGGTTTTGATATGGATTAACCTTGCCGGTAAAAGAATCACATGAGCAAACTTTTGTTAGTTGATATCCCCTTGGAAATGCTTAATGATAAACCTCTGAAATCAATCTGAACTTGGTTAAATGATACTTTGCATGAAAAAGCCAAGTATAATGTGAGGTCTGAGCCTAGAGTAGAGCACTCTCTACATCAATCTTTCTTTCTGAGAGTTGTGGTAGCTAAGGTCGATGCATGATAGGTTAAAGGAAGGCAAAATTAGGATTAGCCACACATCGTATATAGCCTACCTTTTTATATCCCCTAGTTAGCCCCTCTGAGCCTGACCTTTTCTTTGATTTACCCACTGATATGAAACCCCTAGCCTTGTTATTTATCCTGTTCTTCACCCCATGCATGTATGCTTTTGAACGAAAAATTCAGCTCTTGATGGTTGTGAATTTGATTCGAGTGCCCTGTTTCATAAAATAAAACTTTTTGGTTCTATGGCACCGTAAATGTAACTTGAGCATGTACATTGTGAGTTCTGGTCTGGACAGAAAAAAGGGTGTTGTTTACCCAGAAAAAAATCAAAAAATCAAAAAAATCAAAAAGTCCAGAACAGTTCTGAAAAAGTCCAGATTTTTGTGTGTTAAATGATATACCTTTGCTGGAATTTTTTTCTCCTAATTGTTCTTGGGCATATGTGCATATTTTGTATAAACCGTAGATCCCCTAGGATCTAACCAACATTACAACCCCCAGCCCCATTACAACCTTTAAAGACCTTCTTAGCTTGTTATGTATTGACCAAGGCTACCGCATGAATATTATTGAGTGAATGTCCCTTCATTATGTGTGCTGAGTGAAAACCGTGAGGAATTTGTGCTTGTTTCCTTTTGATCAGTTGATAGCTAGGTAAAGAGCGATGTAGGGGGGATTGAGTTGAGTACTAAAGGGGGATGATACCAACTTTTGTTTGTGAACTGAAACTTGAACCTGGCAAGGTGACATTTGTTGATTAACCGATGAGATGAACACTTGAATTGCTGAATTGTTGTGACCAAAGTTTGTGTGTTAGAGTCTTAGTTGTCATGTTTCTGTTCTGTTTTGTTTGTTTCTTCTTTCTTTCATTTCTGGTTGAATTAGAGTCATTAGAGGGAATGGGAACCTGAATGAATGCTTTTGTGGAATATTGTTCATATCATACTTGAGGGCAAGCATGATTCAAGTGTGAGGATATTTGATGCGTTGATAATTGTGTGTTTTTCTGAGGAAATTATTGCTGAATTATGTGAATTAAATCACTGATGGACTGTGTTTGATGATCAGATTACACACATAGTTGGAGATGAACAAGAGGAGCAAGAAGTGCTGATTTGAAGCTGTCTTGGAGCTGAATTGAACTAAATTATGGAGCTAAAAGACATGGAGAAATCTTGTGGGCTGAATTCCAATTTTTGGCCCAAGGCTTTTTGTAAACTCATTCCTATTTGGAATAGTAGTAGGGTTTAGGAAGTGGGAGTATAAAAAGGGGAATGCCCCCTTTCTTTTGCCAGAGGGGACGCACGAAGACGCACACTCTTCTTCTCCCATTTTTCCCCTTTCGGCCGAAAGCTTTGTCATTCTTCTCTGTTTTCTTCATCTACGAACAAGACCCAAGAACTAGGATTCAGATTCATTGATATTCGAATATTAATTCGTAGTTCAATAATCTCTTCTCTATCTCTTGTTAATTTCATCATGTTTTCTTCTTTGATTGTTGATTGTTTTTCCCTTATTATGAGTAGCTAATTTCATAGATCGGCTTAGATTTCGATGTTAGTTCATAAGTTGTGAGGATATTGTGCTTATAATCTTCTCTGTGGGTTCTTTATTTGTTCATGATATAATCCATGCTTGCTAGTTTGAGATTGATCACCTTAATCTTTGTGGGCTAGGGCTAATTAAGTAGCAAAGTTCTTGTGAAAAGCAGATAACTGATACAGACTGTAATAACAAGATGATGAACAATAAAGTAGATAGTTCTTGCATGCGAATACGTGTTGGGGTATCTATGTTGGGTTCTCTTTGTGCTAAACACTGATAAAAGTGTGTAACTGGGTGAGCGAATACTTTCTGGGGAACACTTTAATCAGAGGAATAACGAGTTCAGCAAATACTTGCTCGTTATCGAATAATAAGAGGGGATTGGGGAGTTTAGCAAATACTTGCTTCCTTATAACTGACTGATTTGCATGAGATAGATTCATCTTTAGCCAATGATCAATGATATGAACTAACTAGTAATCTAAGCCGATTACATTCTCTTATAGACTTTCTTGCATTTATTCCCTTATTGTGTTTGTGTGTTTGATGATTTTTAGCTCTTAGTTGCTTTACTTTAGTAGTTGTTAGAAAACCAATCTTCAAATTATAGGCGTGGTTGCTAAACCAAACTTGTTGGTAGGATAAATTAATAGTTTTTGCTCCATCCTCGTGGGATCGACCCTGCTTTCCTCTGTACTAAGAATTCTATATTCCTTGAGATTGCAGGTTTATTTTGGTGTGTCAAACGACGCCCACCACCATGGTCCTGGAACATTAGGTGAATAAGGGGAATATGATATTACCTTTTCATCTTCCAGCATGTATGAATGTAAGACTTGATCATCTTCAGATGTAAAATAAATGCAACTCCAAGTACTAGTTGTTGAAAATGAGGTAAGAGAATAACGATTGCCCAAGAAAACTCTCAATCCATGCACCAAACTCTTATTCTCTAAAACATTCCACCAATTACATTTGAAATCGTACTTCATTATTTTGACATCAGAAATATCGTTGTGTTTAAAAGCGCAAGCGTGGGACAAAAAAATTGCGATTCGATAAATGTTATAATCTTCTCCTCATGGCACTAAGTAAAATCTATAACAACCAACTTTTTGTCGCTCATTCTTCCCCAACAAAACATTGGTGATGCAGCTATTGGATGCATCAATAGAAACTTGCACCAAATTCTGACCGCATGTGTAGAGTGCATATCCATACTCACGGGTTGATGGAGTTGGCCGCATATATGTGGGTGAGATTGGACTTCGCAACGTGGCTTCTGTGCTTCAATGCTTGTTATACCTATACTCACTCCAACCTTCATTATCACCAACTCGACAATACAACAGTGAATGAGAATCTTCACATAATAAGTATACTATCAAACAGTTGGGATCATTATTGGATGAAGATGAAACTAGGGCTTGACCTCTATCAAATTTCACATTGGGTAGCTTGATTGATTCATCAGTTATCGGTTTCCAAATATTCAACTTCAATGGCTATGATCTGTTGATATTCTAGTGTAGCAGAAGCAGCAACTGACCGTTGTTTGAACTGTAAATGACCTCTTTGTTCTAAAACTGGGGAATGTTCTTAGACTCGCTACTTACCAGTCCAGGAGACAAAACCCTACACGTACCATGCATTATGGTACATAAACCTTATGTGTTCATCCCTAAGCATTGAAAATAAATTGTATACATAGGATGTAATTAATGCATTCTCTTAGGGAGGGGATAAAGTGTGTGTGTGTTTGTGTTTGGAATGAGAGATTTAGGATCTTTTCACTCACTCCCCATTCCAAATGGACTTAGGACTATCTTTTACTCTTCATTTCCAAATTAGATTTGGATATAATCCTCTTTTATGGAAATTTTGATTAAGGACAAAGGAAATTTCTAACTTTTCAGCCCCTTCCTAGTCCTTTCTGCACAATTTTTAGTTAATTTAATCAAAGCATGTTTGACTCCATACCCATGCAAAGATTCCTATGTCTCCATTAACATATGCAACTCTTTTGGATGTTGGTGTGAAAGTTGCAGTCGCCTTATCCGCGGCGGAGAAACGAGGCAAACACGACCATCAGGTGAGCAAGAGACCCAGAGAAAAGTAAACAAGAGTCGACGGAGATGTTGTGGAGCAGCCGACGACGGTGCAGACAACGGTGACTTGGATATGAAAGAGGCTCAAAGGCGTATAAGTTGGCTGATCGAAGTGTTCCTATGGTGATGCTTGGATATGAAATAGGGCATATAAGTTGTACAATCTAAAAACAAGAAAAGTATGTGTTTCTCGTGATGCTGTATTTGGAGGAATCAAAAGGTTGGGATTGGGAATGTGAAAGAGAGCGGGTTAAAAATGAGGGAGGTGATTATTTCTTAATTCATTTTGAACCTGAAACTTCCACTTCCAATGTTGGTACTGTACCGGTTGACGTAGAAGTAGCATCCAGTGAACCGGGTACTCCTATTCATAATGAAGATGTGACATCACCTGTAATTGGATTGCCCGTTGGAAGTTCCTCTAGTGAAGCAACACCAGAAGGTCAACGTACAAGAAGCTTAGAAGATCTGTACAATGAAATTAGGCCGAGTTGGAGTTGTGCATGTTGGAAGCTGAGGAGCCTACAAACTATAGTGAGGCCTTGAAGCACGAAGCTTGAAAGATTGCCATGGAAGAGGAGTTGAAATCCATAAGAGATAATGATATGTGGGAGTTCGTTTCACCGGCTGAAGGAGTACGGCCTATTGGTTTAAAATGGGTGTACAAGTTGTAGAAAGATGCTGATGGAAATGTGATCCGACGCAAAGCGCGGTTGGTTGCAAAATGGTATGTACAATGTCAAAGGGATCGACTTCGATGAAGTGTTTGCGCCAGTGGCGAGACTTGAAATAGTTAGGTTACTCATCGCACTTGCAACACATGAAGGGTGGAGTGTGCATCACATGGATGTCAAGTCAGCATTTCTCAACGGAGAATTAGAGGAGGAAGTGTTCGTTGCTCAACCACCGAGTTTCGTTGAAGCTGGCAAAGAAAACAAGGTGCTGAAATTGTGAAAAGCTTTGTACGGGTTGCATCAGGCCCCAAGAGCTTGGAATATGAAGCTAGATCATAGCTTTGTTTCACTTGGTTTCATCAAAAGTCCACTGGAACATGCGGTGTATGCAAGGAATGAAGGTAATTCTCGACTATTGGTGGGTGTGTATGTTGATGATTTGATATTCACAGGCTCATAAGAAACCGCGATTACAAAGTTCAAGAATCAAATGCATGATTTGTTCAACATGAGTGACCTTGGATTGTCATCCTACTACTTGGGAATAAAGTTGTGTAATTTGAATCTGGTGTCACCTTATGTCAACCAACATATGGAAGGAAAATACTAGAAAGAACGGGCATGGTAGATTGCAATCCCAGCCAGACTTCCATGGAGGGAAGATTGAAATTGAGCAAAGCAAATAAAGATGAAAAGGTGGATCAAACTTCTTACAGAGGCATTGTCGGAAGCCTTCGGTGCCTTGTAAATACTAGACTTGACCTTGCTTACTCAGTTGACATAGTTACTAGATACATGGAAAGCCCTACAGCTCGACATATGGCTGTGGTGAAACAAATTTTGAGGTACGTGCAAGGAACCTTGAATTTGGGATGTCATTACAGGAGGAAAAAGGTGAACGAAGAAGCACTTTTACTAGGATACAATGATAGTGATCATGTTGGGGATGTTGATGAACGGAAGAGTACGACCGCAGTGCTATTTTATCTAGGAGCAAGTCCAGTAACTTGTTATAATAAAGACTAGTTATTATATTCTAAGAAGAAATATTTGAATATAAATCTCATCGATATCATTGATCTCATACTAAATCAGTGACGGGTTGAAAACTTTTTAATTCATTTTTATTTTTCTAACTTTTTATATTTCATATCTCAACATGAATCGAAAAACTGCAAATCTACCGAACCTTAGAAAAAGCACTCAAATTAGAAATTCGTTTAGACAGAATATTGTGTTCGATCGAAGGGTTATAAATATCGTCAATTAGGAATCGTGGTGAGATAAAATTGTAATGAGTACCTCTCTTAACCTTGATTAAGATATTCAAATTGATCACACTAGTGTTCTTCATTGCACTTGAATCGGGGGGAAGCTTCAAGCAATCTTCACGGTTCTGCACGATCATTATCAATCATCCCACAGAATATACAACAACCTGGAAGTTTCTCATGCATCAGCAAGCATGCGACCTCATCGAAGGTCCATGGCTCCCTCTTAAATACCCTTTCTTTATCTAGAGGGGTTTGAAAAATGAACCAAGAATGAAGGGTCCTGCAACAACGTGCAAGACACAGAACCTGCAAAGTTTCGAACTTTCTTGAAAACGCCGGCAATATACTCATGGGTGTGACTGTGTGACATGATCTTTCTAAGCAGCATATGTTGCACATCGCCGGTCTCCGACGGGATCGGATTACGATTAAATATATTGCATATACTTTGATTTTATCTTTATTAATTTTTAATACGAATTTATGATATTTAATATGAGGGGTTCTGTTCACTCCATTATTTTCACTCAACCTTTTACTCAAAATCTGAACCATTAAAGCACTTTAATCCAATGGCTCAAAACTTGAAAGATAAATATTTCTAAATTTAGTAAATAACATTTGAGATTAGATAGTGATCTAATGGTTAAGATTTTGAATGACATAATGGTGTGAACAGAACCCCCATTAAAAATTTAATTAATAAAAATTTGGTTACGTCCAGGTGTTATCTAGTGATAAAAGAGTGTGTATGTGTTTGAATATCGGGCTTTCATCCAGTTTAGAAATTAATATTACTTTTATCTAGAGTGAGCAGTTTCAAACCCGACCCGACACGATTTGACATGCAACCCGATTACAATCCAAGAAATAATTGGATGAACCCGTCAGAATTCACTTATCACTGGAGGGGTAAAATGTGATTATCCTTATGATTCTAGAAGCTTAAGGTGACACCAGTTGGCATTTCAACTGAGTTAGTTAGTTCTAACATTCTCCGACCGCTCCAACGGATTCAACCGTCGTTGATCAACCGCATAGAATGAACTGCACATATAGTTGATTGAGGAGATTTGATAAGTTATCGATGAATTTGTAAGTTAAATCAGCTAGAAACTTTCAATCTCCCATTCTATTTTCCCCTTTTATTCCAATCCCCCATTCTGTTTGTATTTTCAGTAATGAAGCTTGATTCCTTTACAATTGAGTTGAATTTACTGTTTTATCAAGCTCCAAGGGTCGTGATTACGACAGAACCCAACCCGACCCAACATGAAACTGACGCAGTGGAAATATCGAAAGATTCGCCAGCACGAATCTTTAAGAAACAATCAAGGATTCGCCAGCAAGAATCCAAGGGTTAGGACCGGAAATCCATCAGGAAGAAGAGAAAAAGTCTCTGAAAATATAATAATTGATTGAATAATTTCGTGGCTGCTACAAGATGAGTATAAATAATACTCTTAAACCCTATGGTAAAAAAAACTTATTCTAAAATAGAAAATAAATAATAAAAATATTAAAACGCCTTTTTAAGGCTCTAAACAATCTCCGATGGCCTAATTAGCATGGTAACTCACTACAAAGGTTTATTGACTCGTTTACCTTTCCGAAAAGGTACAATACATGCCCATTCAATATCGAATATCAAATCTGCCCAGGAAAGACCAAGTCTGTCCGACGATCGTTTTTATTCAATTCTTGGATAAAATCCTCCCTACATCAGAAACCAACCCGAGAACTGATTCTAAACCAATAATTTTGACACAAACCCAATAAACCAAAATTTTTTATTTTAACCCAATAAACCCAATATAACCTGAATTCAAATATGAATTGAACTAAATTTTTTATTTTAACCATAATTAATTGAATTTGAAAAATATTCGATGTGAAATTTAAACATAATAAAACCGAACCCAACCCGTTATCAAATAATAACATGAGCCGCTTTAGTCCGAACCATTTTAATCCATACATGACCCTGTGAAGTGTTGTCCCAAATAAACACGTCCACTTTTATCGGGAATGTAAGTGTGATATAATAAGGATCAGGATTCAAAGTATCTAATATATTTATTCATTATTTTTCTTACAATAATGCCGTGATAATTGATTTGCTGTCTCAGTCGACGATTCTCTCTGAGTCTCACAGTCTCTGACGCATAACTATCGTCTCTCTCCATATCATAAGCCACCGCGCACGGCGGCGAAGGAAGCCTAATGGCCGGCGTTTTTAGTCGTCTCATTCGATCCCCTCTCAAAACCACCATCACTGCCGGACCACAGGTTTCTCTCCGGACTTTTCTTTGTATTCGTTTATGATCTCTCGTTGTTCACGTTAGGACGAACACAAACACATGTATACATGATTGCGGCGACGTTCATTTGAGCGCCTTTAGTTTTAAATTATAATCGCATCATCATCACTAGGATTTATCTGATGTTATCTAGTTGACAATAAGGTCGAATTTAAGGAGTAATTAATGGACTTAGTATTGAATAAAAGTGAAACAGAAAGCTTCAGAGTCTTTTCTATATATGTATAAATAACAATTAAAATTGCATTGAGTTGAGTTGACATGAAATTGCAGTGAAACATTTAAATATCTGAAATAAGAAGGAATGTGATGTTATCTATTTGGGCTTGCATAATGGAAGAATCTGAAAATTTTAATCATCCTCCAGACTTAGGATTGTTGGATGCTAATTGCATGGATTATGATCAATTTGTATCTCCATCCTTCTGCAGGCAGCTCCTACCACTTTGCAAGAAAATATCGCGCAGAGACTTTTGCAGAGTAGATTGTATGGCACGGAGGCATCTTTACTGAAGGATACTGGGTAATTTTCTTACCTGGTTTTGATTCCCTAACTTAAGTGGGCATACTTTCTTATTTATAATTTAAAATGTTTGGCTTTATTCATTTACGGTTTTCATATTAACATAGATTCAAGGGGCATGATATGCTGGCACCATTTACTCCGGCTTGGCATACTACGGATTTGAATCCTCTCGTAATTGAAAGATCTGAGGTATGCAATGCCTGTAGTTTCAGTTGTTGCATTTGTTAAGCATAAAGTTACTTGTGTTTAACTCTCTCCCTATCATCTGCAGGGTTCCTATGTGTATGATACTAATGGGAAAAAATATCTTGATTCTCTTGCTGGCCTATGGTGCACGGCTTTGGGTAGGCACAGCTACTGGCTTGGCATTGTATTTTTTATAAATTCTTATGCGTAATTATGATTCATGCCTTTGGTGTAGCCTTTATTTTTTCATTGTACTTTAAGTTTATGCCTTTGTATCTTGCCAAATTTGCAGGTGGAAATGAACCTAGGCTAGTTGCTGCTGCTACCAAGCAATTGAACACTTTGCCATTTTACCATTCCTTTTGGAATCGTACAACAAAACCTTCCCTGGTTAGACTTTTTTTAGTGGCATCTACAGTACATTGTTCTGCTACAAAATACTAGCATGCTGACTACTTTTGGCCACATTTAGGATCTCGCTAAGGAACTTACTGAACTATTCACTGCATCAAAAATGTCAAAGGCCTTCTTTACAAATAGTGGTTCTGAAGCAAATGACACCCAGGTTTGCTCACTTCTTAGTAACATTTCATAACATCTCCTCAGTCTTTTACTGATTTCAGAAATATGTTTGAACATCAGCCTTCTATGCTTTAGAAAGTCTGAGAACTAAGCAGCTTGTGATGCTTTATGATTCTTACACTTAGGCATCTCTCTGTTAGTCATGAACTTATGATGAATGCAATGCCTTCGTTTTCTCTTTAGCACCATCTCCATTAATGTACCTTGTACGAGGGAAACAATAATTAATGTGAGAGCCAATGAGACGGGGCGTAAAAGTTATTTTCCAACAGTTTTATGGTGTTAAGCTAAACTTCTATTCACATTTCTCTTCTTTCTAGGTGAAACTAGTATGGTATTATAACAATGCACTTGGAAGGCCAGAGAAGAAGAAATTCATTGCGCGACACAAATCGTAATCTACACTGCTTAAATGATTACTTCTTTTTGAATTGCTTTCCCCTCACCAAATTATTACCCTTGTCCATCTGGCATTTTTACTCATTCGGTTTTCTGGTACCCCACAATGCTGACAGGTACCATGGATCAACACTAGTATCTGCAAGTCTTTCGGGGTAATGAGTGATTACTTATGGAAGACAATTTGTAAATCTGTTACTGTTCCCTTATCTTTAATGTTATTATTTTTATTGCTAGTCTTCCAGCTCTGCATCAAAAGTTTGATCTCCCAGTTCCTTTTGTGGTGCATACTGACTGTCCACATTATTGGCGTTATCATCTGCCAGGTTCTTGTTTGCCCTTCTTAATTCCCTTTTCTTGGTTGTCGCGTGACACCAGACTAGTAATACAAGTACTATTTCAGGTGAGACGGAAGAGGAGTTCTCAACCAGGTTGGCCAATAATTTGGAGAATCTGATCCTTAAAGAGGGACCTGAAACGGTAACGGAGCGATCTATATCAATAATATTCAACCATTTATTTGGATTAATCTGTTTCTCTAATTCAAATGGTGCTTTTACTGACCAACAATTCATTCTAGATTGGTGCTTTCATTGCTGAGCCTGTTATGGGAGCTGGAGGAGTAATTCCACCTCCTGCAACCTATTTTGAGAAGGTAATATATCTCTTCTAATTTCTTACATAATGAGATTTGGGAGATGTTTTTTCTAATGAAAAAAGAGTTCATTTTTTAGTAATGCTGATTATAACCTCTTATTAGTGCTTACTGAGGGTTACTGCTTTTGTATACTCTGATTTACAGCATAGCAGCAACTGGGTGTATTTAGAATTTTAGAAATAAATCGGTTTTGGGTCTCCGCTGCATCTTTAATGCACTTTTTTTCATGTGAATCTACAGATTCAAGCTGTTGTGAAAAAATATGATATACTATTTATTGCGGATGAGGTAATATGTGCATTTGGAAGGGTCGGAACAATGTTTGGCTGTGACAAATATAACATCAAACCAGATCTTGTGTCAATGGCAAAGGTAAAACTACATAATCACCATTGGAGGCATAACCTCAATTGTTGCTCCATTGTAGCTGGACGATAATGTGTTTGTTACATAATTGTTTATATAGGCTCTTTCTTCTGCGTATATGCCCATTGGAGCTGTACTTGTGAGCCCTGAAGTCTCAGATGTCATATCTTCACAAAGCAATAAACTTGGTAAGACCATATATTCAATATTCCTTACATGAACCAACACTTCTTGCATGGATAAGTTAATTCACTGAATCGGCGTTCCTACCATTTGTTAGGTACTTTTTCACATGGATTTACTTATTCTGGGCATCCCGTGTCATGTGCTGTTGCATTGGAAGCGATCAAGATCTACAAGTAAGATTCCATGTTCAACATATCATCTGTGGTAAAACCTGATGTTTTAATTTGAATCCATCAAAGGATGATTATTGAAGTTTTGAATTACCGACCGTTTGAAATTTTCCGTTATTAGGATGAATCGAACAAGCTCACTAATATCTTTTGAACTGTAGGGAGAGAAATATTGTTGAGCAAGTGAATAAAATTGCCCCAAAGTTTCAAGATGGAATAAAAGCATTCTCAGAAAGTCCAATAATTGGGGAGGTACACTTTTGTGGGAGATCTTGCTTTTGCTTACTAAGATAATTAAAAGGATTTAACCTGGTATTCTAACTTTTAAGCTTTATCATTCAACTGGCAGATTCGTGGAACTGGTTTGATCCTTGGTACAGAGTTCACAAACAACAAGTCACCAAATGATCCTTACCCTGCTGAATGGGGTAAACTTGCAACTATACCATTGTGCTTTTTTTAAAGAATATTCATCATGTTAAATATCCTTGTAGATTATATCTCAAGTTTGAGGATATGCGTAATATGGATCTCTTGACAGCATTTGATGGTTCACTTATTAGGTGTTGGTGCATATTTTGGAGCCCAGTGCGAGAAGCATGGCCTGTTAGCACGTGTTGCTGGAGACAATATACTGATGTCTCCACCTTTTATCATTACTCCTGAAGAAGTCGACGAGGTATTAACTTTCATATATATGCTGTCTATGTCTTTAATCTTGCGTAGAGGGAATTCTTAGAATGATCAATGACATGCTTACTTAGCTGCTTGTGCTGTATAGATGTAATTGTTATTAACAATAGTGCATGTTGTCATTATTCTTCAGTTGATAAGTAAATATGGGATGGCACTGAAGGCTACAGAAGAGAGGGTTGCAGAACTCAAGGCGCAACAGAAGTAAAAGCTGCCATTGAGGTGATTTTAATGATCAAACTATTGATAGCCCTGTATAATAAAACAACTTAAACATGCTGGGAACATTTAGTGTCATATTATGAATAAATGTATCTTGCATATTCCATGTCCTCTTATTCTTCTATCTCGAAGCAAATTGAGTATTACTAGGCATGAACACTGCAGTTAGCCATTCTTGGACGACTTTTTGGCTTGTTTCTGAGCATTTCTATTTGCCCGCCTCTGTCTTGAGCTTAAAGACGGCTTGAAATCAGATTCTTCTTTTTCGTCCAAATCCCTGAATGATTTCTGCAAATTTTGATAGAATGAACATTCATTGAGCACCATAGATGATAAGATAATGAATGGCTTGTCAGTACTAGTTTGTGTAGCTTACCTCACTCAGTTCTTGAAAGCTTACTGCGTAGAAAGTAACCGCGGCTGCCGCGACAATTCCTAGTACCGGAAGGGCTAGCTGTTGAATTCCATCCATTCTTGTGCTGTTGAATTTGCTGTGAAAATCTTTTTTTGCAAATGATGCTACTTTTGCTTGTTAGTAATGATAGGGCATTGGTTGGTTGGTTGGTTTGCTCTTCTAAGATAAGGTTTCCCATTATTGTCATTGGTGATCAGATATATGGGTCTTCTTTGGTATTTTCCTATGATGGCAGGCCGAATTATACTTTTGTAAATACTAAAATAGCTGTTGATAGTGGATGTGAATCATGTGACAAATTCAGGCTGAATCTTACTATTATTTACGTTCATTTAGGTAAAATGAAATAAATTATGAACATGATATTTAACTAGCTGGTGGCAAAACCGCAAACCGTTAGTGCAAATCATCTGCGCGCAGACTTCAGTACCGTTTGAAAATTAGCTTTCTTTATTATTCTGAGTGTCAATAGGTAAAAAATAATGAAAATGGTGCGCACCACATATTTCTCTACTCCTCATGGAGATCCGTTCACCTCGAAAAAAAAACTATATATTTCTCTACGTTTTTTTAAGAAAGAAAAGATAAATATATTTGAAGGTTTTGGAAAATATTCAGAACTGTTCGAATTTCAATTTACCAAATCTATATCACTCGGTTTATAAAAATTTGACAATGAGCAAGCCCAAAATATTTTCTCGAGAAACTAACAAAGGGATTTGAAATTAAACATAGTGAGCAAAGTATTAATGTGTAAATTAAACGTTTTGATAATTGCAAAACCAATAGCTGCTCAACAACTATAGATCTACGAGTGCGCTTAATTGACAATAAACCTATCATACAAAGTCTTGAGTGAGACTGTTTTACTATAAATTTATGGTAGGACGGATGATAGTACATGTGTTTATTGGATTTGTTTGTGTGTTTCCAAGTTTTGTTGGGTCATAAAAAGTGCTCATGTGTAAATGAACAAACAAAACTTAAACATAGTAAAATACAAACAAATCTGATAGACACATATGGTAGGACGGTCTCACCCAAAACCTTCTCTACCTATCAACTTTAACAATAGTGTAGTTATTGCCTATCATAGCTAAGACTTTTATTTCCCTCACGATTTGTCTAACATCGGAGGTAGGGAATCATGAGTTGGGCTTGGATATGGTTTAGTAACATCTATACCCGACCCGCATTATTATAAATAAACCCATATGTGACCTTGAACATTCAATTTGCATTATGACGTAATATTATAACTAGACTCGTATCCGACCCGTAATCACGATAGTTATTTTTCTTAATCCACAAATAACGATAATTATTTACGGAACACAAATTTCAAAGTCAAACACGACCTAAATATCTAGTCAACCCACAACTAACAACTATTTGCTAAACACGCCCGCACTCAACAACTATTACGACTACGGTTATTAAATTAATAAGTTCCATATTCATGCATATACTCAATAACTATTACGACTACAGTTACATAACAATCAATTCCATATCGAATATCAAATCTTGCTGATTCACTCAATCCATCCAATCCAAACCCGCAGATCAAAATGTTCACACATTCTTACATAGTGTAGTTGTTGACTATTGTAGCTAGTACTTTTATTTTCCATACATCAGAGGTAGGCATGATTATGGGCCGAATTCATATAGGGTTTAGTAAGATCCATATTTGACCAATAAAATCATAACTATTAACTAGTCATATAGTCGTACCTGACTCTGAACATTCAACTTGCATTATAACGTAAAATTATAACTAGACCCGTATTCGACCCGCAATCACAATAATTATTTTTCTTAATCCACTAACATCGATAGTTTTTTTACGGAATACAAATTTCAAAGTCAAACACAAGCTAAATATCTAGTCAAACAACTTAAATGAAACAGCTGACAACCGTTTACTTAACATATCCGTACTCAACAGCTATTACGCCCACAGTTAATATCGAATCTTCCCGATTCACTCGATTCACACTTCAAATCGGGTGAATCGGCTATTCTCATCCAATCCAAACCCACGGATCAAAATGTCCACACCCTTGCAAAGTTATAAAAACTTGGGTTATCTACATTTTATTTGGACTTAAAATAGGAGAGCAGGAGCGTGATGGTTCAATAGTGAATCTGCAGACTCCCAAACTTCTCTCACACAATCTCCCGCTTAAATGCCCACCCTATAAATTCCCCTAAGGCGCCATTCGTTCAGATCTGTGTTTCCCCCAAATCCCTTCTTGTTTAACTCTGTGTGTGTGCGTGGTTAATCTGTTCTGGTGCTAAACTATGGATCCAGAATCTTCCGTCATCGATCTGAAAGATTCCTCCGAGATGCCTGTGAAGGACTCGGATTCTTCCGAGAAGCCTTCACTTTCCAACCCCAGCCCCGCCGTCGCCGTCGCCGCCAAGGATTTTCTTGAAACCCCTTCTGTGGCTGAAAAGGATGGTGGCCTCTCTCTTAAGGTCCCAATTACTCCGGCGCTGATCAGGGAGGTTGACGCTGGCCGTGCCGATCCGGTTGCTTCCCCGGAACCGGAACCGGAAAATCCCGGTCTGAAAATGGAAGTGGAGAGTGGTGGTGAGGATTCCGCCGATGGTCTGAAAATGGAAGTGGAGAGTGGTGGTGAGGATTCCGCCGATGGTCTGAAAATGGAAGTGGAGATTGGTGGTGAGGATTCCGCCGATGGTCTGAAAATGGAAGTGGAAAGTGGTGGTGAGGATTCCACCGATGGTCTGAAAATGGAAGTGGAGATTGGTGGTGAGGATTCCGCCGATGGTCTGAAAATGGAAGTGGAAATTGGTGGTGAGGATTCCGCCGCCGATGGTCTGAAAATGGAAGTGGAAAGTGGTGGTGAGGATTCCGTCGCTGATGGTCTGAAAATGGAAGTGGAGAGTGGTGGTGAGGATTCGGCCGATGGTTGCAGCACCCCGAAACGTGATGTCTTCGATTCCATTGGTAGTGAATCTGATGAGGATGACGGTGATGGCTGCCTGACTCCTAAGGCTAGAGTTTTTGATGCATTTGCTCCCTGCAAAATCTGCCCTCCAACCCCGGGTCCGGCGATTCCCCAGCGGATTAGATTGTTCTAGATTTGAGATGGATAATTATTTCTTGGTTTCTTTACAGTGTGTTGTTGAACACATCCTTGTATCTTGAAAAGGGATACAATGGTGTGATTCAATTTAACCTAAACTTTATTTGTTATCCTTGTCCCATTACTCTTGGATGTTATAGCATTTTGCAACGTTCTAATAAAACATTTGAATAAAATTTGGCAAACTTATTCTTAAAGTTTACCTTTTTATAGTTTTTGTGATGTAGCATATGTGTTGTGCAATTTGTACCGCAACCGGGCATTTTAATTCAGTTCGACATGCAAGCTATAGAATGGGAAATGAATTTCATATACTGGGGCTGAAAGAATTTATCAAATGTATCACACTAACTAAAGAGACCGGTTCAGTACTGATAATTGACCGGAATCTCCATTCAAGAAGAAAACTTCTAATGGTACATAAGATGGTGTTGTAGGCACCATGGAAGACGAAGAAGAAACAAATCGATAGGATGGTTGCATTATTTTGCCACCTTTAGGAAAAGGGATTGTCAGAAGAAGAGGGCCAGTTCTCATCTGCCAAACCTGCATCAGCAAGCCGAAAAATTCTGTAAACGGAAAAATCCCAGGGTTTGCAGAAAGAAACATGATTTCAATAAAATCTAAACATTTAGTTCAAATCTAAACATTTATTATGTGTAAGATAAACTATCCATAATCCTAAAAAAGCATATTGCAAGGGGGTTACCTCAACTATGCCTTTCCGGGGAGCATGGATGACTAAGCAGAGACAATAATCACTCTTCTCGTATTCATAGTTATTAGAGGAACTTGTTGATGCTGAATTCTTTTTTACAAGCATCTCAACAAATAAGCAGCTTGCATCACGATACCCCTGAAAAGATAATAGTAACAAATAAATGTAAACTGGATTTTCTTATTGTAATTCAATAATAGTGCAACTACAGGTAAAGCCAACCTTCCATAGCCGCACCACAACCAGGGCCTGAGTATCCAAGAGCAAGATCCGGCCAAGTGAATCTGTAACAGCTGCTAGTGTGCCACTAGGTGATAGTGTGAGCTTTTCTCCCTTCCTAGGATAATCCTTCAAGCAAGTAAGTGGAACAGCTGCACAATTGACAAACATATGAAATCTAGAATATGCCTACGCACTTCAAGAAACGGATTAAACTCAAAGCAAATGAACATAGTCAAAATGTTGAGCAAATGTTTAATAATCCAGTTTAATAATAAAAAAAATGATCTGTATAAGTTAAAACACATTTGAAAATATTTGAAGATGAGAACCATTTGCCAATATATTCAACAACTGAAAGCAACATCCAACCTTGAGCAAATGATTGAGGCTTTTCCTCTTTCTTCTTCTTTGGGGATACGTCACTACGCCAGAGCATTTTCGAGAGTGAAGATATGGTTGAAAATGTTGCAGGCACAACTTTTGAAAGGATGGCTCCAACTATTGATCTGCTTCTGTTTTCTGAAAGTCTTGAACACATACATTGAAGAAAGAGATGATATGAGGACAGAGAAGCATAGAAAAGTCGAAAGAAATCATTTCATAAAATATTATACAAGCCTTAAAATTATTGTAGACTAACCTATATGCAGAAATCACGGCATCATCTCCGATTGTCACTGCACAGTAATACCGTTGACTTGACTGCCCAATAACAAAAGCAGCTGAATTCAAAAACCAAATTAACTTTCAGAAAGTTGACATACATTAGCTAAAGACACATGGGAACAAAAAACATACACCATTGCATGCAAAATATGCCAACAAAGAACATAATAATCTCTGCCAGTTCTATTTATACCTACAGTCACAATTAACAAGTTTAAGTTTCCAAGCACAACTACTGATAAAGTGGAACTAACAAGAAAAAAAGAATGTTGATGATATGGCTCACCTGGACCTCCAACAGAGGAGGGGGCATAACGCCAGTTATAGCAGCGTCAGCACAAGGCCCATACTTGCTTATATTCCATAACTGGTATGGGAGCCTTCCAAATGAAGCTTCCGTGTTGTCACTCCCTCCATCCCAGAAATTTGAATCTCTCTCTTGAAACCATCGCCGCAGCATGCTCTACAGTTATCCGACATCAAAGGAGCATCACTTGGTATAAGAAATTGTCGTGCCAAAAAATAAAAAAAACTCAACCTAGGAGTTCTCCAACAAACATTTACATGACTACAAAACAGTCAGAGGGTCCACCTGAATGTCAGATCCATCAAAACGAGCAATTGTGGTTCGCATAACGACACAAACCTCCTCTGACGTTGTTTCTTCCTCAAGATGCTTCTTACTTCCACGAACTCTTAACTTCATAATCTTTCCAGTATTTACAAGCTGCAAAAACAACTGTGTCAATAACAAGGTCCATCCCACATTAACAATATTACAGTAAAAAGAAAGTCAAGTGTGTAACCACTACACAACACAACACAACACAACTCAACAAAATTCAATTCAATCTCACCACTTCATTTTCCATACACTTAATGCTAATCACTTAGATCACCTGCCAAGTTTTTTGAGAAGTATTAATCAATACTTACCTGATCATAAGTATTTCAATATCTACAACCATGATAACACGCCAATTTAACACGTTAAGCTGGACCAATGACCATATCTCAGTGCCATCAGAAAACACTTAAGGTTTCAAAAGTTACAAACTTTACCACCAAAATTTGATCATTTCCACAGCAAATGCAATGTCATATGAAAATTTTGCTAGTGCTATTGCCTATAACAATAAAAAGAACAAAATGAAATCTCTTTTTCAAACAACGAACCTGTCTGTGAATAAGATCGCCTTTGAGAGAATAAATCAAAAGTATGCCGGAAGAAGTCCCGATTGCGAGGACCCTGTAGTCATCGAACACCAGCCAGTCAATCGCCGAGATGTACTCGGCGTCAATCGGGGAGAGATCGGGGATGATTTTCCGGCGGTGAGAATAGGGATCGCCTCCGTCTGACCAGTGGAGGATGAGCACGATCGAGCGGGTGGCAAGGGCTAAAGAGTGGGTGTCGAGGGCGGTTAAGACGTTGGGATTGTCCACCAGCCATCCTTCCCTGCCGGCTCCGAGCTCCGACAGGTCCTCGCCGGCTATGCTGCCGAGTTCCGTGGTGTGAGACCGCCGCGACATTGGCGGTTTGAGGTGGAGTTCTTTTTGGATAAAGAGTCGGGGAACTCTTCAAATTAAGAATACTACCGATTTCTCTTTTAAAAAGTTAGTTCAATGTTAAGAAATCCATTTCATACTCTTCCCTTTTTTTTTCTTTTTTTTTTTATGATAATTACTCTTCAAATTTTTTTTAAAAAAGTCGGTTTGCTAAGATTTTTTTAAAGTCGGTTTGCTAAGATTAGGAAAGGCCTGTTTGCTTGAAGCCTTGAAATTGTTTCTTGCTAAACTAAATTAAATTGAAATTGTTTTATAGAATGATTTCAAAGTGTGAAATGTGTAGGAAATTGAAATGACAAGAAGTCAAATCGATAAAATTATGAAACAAAAATATTCAAATTTAAATAAAAAACGCACAAAACTATATTTCATTTTTGCGAGAGAAAATTAGAAGTCCTGTTTATCAACCAATTATAAAGAGGGCTACAAACTTTAATGTATGTGATTTATTTGATTCTATATAGTTTGACAAATTTTATCACTCAGTGTTTTGTTATCAGTTTCATAATTATCTAATACTACTACATAATTTTATATATCAAAAAAGATTAGTATCACATTTTTGAGTCATTTCTCAGGACACACTTTATTCTTGCACATGCCTCATAAGCTGGCTCAACAAGCCAGTTGGAAAGATCATCCTGGAATCTCCTTTGATCATGGAAGAATTTTGTAGCCATAGAATCTTCTCTTTTATAACAATTAAATAACAATTAAATCTTCTCTTTTATAAAATAAATAAATTTAACTAAAGAATGCTGGGATTATTTAGTGTCACAATATGAAAAAATGTGTATAGATATAAGCATATCTATACACATTCTAACTACATTTTCATTTGAGCTAATTGAGAACTTCCACATCTACAGACTTTTCTATTTTCTCCTTCGAAATGACATTGTTTCCTAGTATCTCCACTGAAGCTCTCCTGTCAATCTGGGAGTCACCATTCTTGCCTTCATCAGTACATGCTATGCATCTATCTTTAGAAGGTTCCTAGAAGAAACAAAGCACGGAAGAACGAGTTTTCATTTCATCCCAATTTTCTATCATATGGCATTGGCAGGATAAAAAATAGTAAGCTCATAAGCTGGAGAATGTAAACTAGACATATAATGTCGCACTAGAGTCAAACTAGCTGCTTTCTGTTTCACACTATAGCCTATCATCACACAATCTCAACGTGTAAACAGAAGTGAAAGAAGAAATAATATGGACTAAATGAGTAAGCATTTTGTGTCTTACAAGGCTTCAGGCTTTAGTGTAATGCAATAGCAAATGGAGTTTACTACTCAGTTAAAGCTCGGTAAACAATGTTACAAGGGAGCTTCATGATGGTCATTTGAATGATGTTTTATTGTTGCTGCAGTTTCATGCATTTCCTTACGTAGTAAATAGTTGCTTGACAGCATTTCTTCTGTGTGCACTTTAATGAAACTCTATGGAGCGCATATTTAAAAACTGTGAAACATTTAGATTTCAGGGCAATAGATTATGACCTATATGGTATGCATCTCAATTTTCGTTCATTTTCCCACGTAATAGCTCTTACCAAATCACTAGACCTAATATGCCATTATTCCTAGGGAATTCTACTAAAAAAGGACTATCAACCTCTACTTTAGGTGGTTACCTGTACGGCTAGACCATTCTTACATGATGTGCTTGTGCCATACACAACGATGGCATTTACAAAGAAAAGAAAGGAAAATGGGGAAAAAACACTTCCAATGAACTGTTAAAGGTCGATACACAGAAAATAACTCACCACATTAATTCAAGGTCCCATCTACAAAAGCCACGGGAACTGCATTCGCACTTTCGGATACCACGGGTTCAGTCCCAGATTTCTGCTGTACAAATCAGCGATATCACTAAAACCAATGAGATTCATACCTTTCTTAACATTGTTAACACAATTTAGAACTCAGATTTACTTAACAAACCTGTAATTGTGTTGATCCTCCATTATTCTCAGAAATTCCACCACTAGAACACTCCTGAACTGCTAAAGTGTCACCTATACAAGAACTGTTATTGGTTTCTTCACCAACATGCTCCTACACACACACACACAATCAAAAATCAATCCAATCAACAAAATATCTACAAGCAGTTCCACACCGATGGAACAGAAATTACCTCCACCTTGTCCTTCTCATCACACACTTCGCCCTGTCCCAAATCAGTAGCATCTGTCACGCCTTCATCAACAACTTCCTGCAACGCACAAAAGAAAATGCATTCATAAAAAACTCAACAGAGCATAGCTACAAGAAGTGTCCAAAACAAAATTATCGAAATGTACCTGTGCAGCAGCGCCCTCCACCATCACTATCTCAACAACACCTAAACCACTATCAATATGCAAAGTTGCCATCTCTGAAGCAACACTAGACAGATCATCAATGTTCCAGCCAAGCACCTTACACATAGCCTGTGCAAAAGCCCTATGGGCAGTTTTCTTCTGAGTATTCCCTATAGAAACAGAATGCTGCACAAGGGGCATACACCCCTTATATTTCTTCCCAGCAAGCTTTTTCCCAAGCCCTCCACAAACTAAACAAACAAATTCCCCATTTCGATAATTCTTGCTATAGAATTCCCTCAATACCTTATCCTCCTCAAAAAGATTAACGAAAAATTCATACTGCTCAAGATCATCACTTTCAGAGTCACTCTCACTATCACCATCAGAGTCAAAGAAATACGATGTTGTTACCTTCAACGCTTTCGACTGCGCATGGATCGCAGAAGCCCTGCACAGTTCCTCATCGGAGAACAAAAGGGGTTCCGATTTGAGCTTCGGCCAGGCTCTATCCCAGTCCGAGGAGCTCGCCGGGGGAGGGGAGGGGGGGTTGCAGGGCCATTCTTTGTCGGAACCAGGGAGAATTTTCTCCTTGCGATTGATATTCTTTTTCTTGAAGTTGGTGGGGTTTAAAGGGTGGTGAAGAAGGTGGGATGGAGGGGCGGCTATGGGGTTGTGCGGCGGGGGCTGTGGGTGGTGAAACGGTGATCTGGGAGGACCTCGGTGCCATAGAGAGTGGAGGTAGATGGCTTCAGCTATTCTGTCTTGTTCATTGTCCGGATCCATGGCGGCACAACGCCGGCAAGAATTCTGTAGATGGCACTCAATTTGATGATCAATGAAATGACTACTGCCTGTGTCGGGATGTTCAAAAACACACTCACCAACCGAAACCGAAAGTAGATACGGTTGATCCTATCAACAACCTAATTCGTTTGATTCGAATTTGGTCATCTGATTACACTGATTAAATGATTTAATCATCATTTTTTAATATATTTAAAAGTAGTTTACAAAGTAACTAATAACTAATATTTGATTTTTTGCGCGATAGTGGTTAAGATGAGTGTTGGCGCAACCGTTAGTTGGCGGATTTAGTTTTGACGCAATACGAATATGAAAATTTTCCATTCAAACTGTCAATCATATTAGTTTCTCCAAACAACGATCATTTCCTCCTTATACCACCGTTTTTCATCCTACCTTGACTACCATTCAACGAAATTGATGGCAGACCAGGAAGGGCAGCTACGACAACTTCAACACCCCTTGTTATTTCAATCAAGATGGTGGTTACGAAAAATACACTAAACAAGCGGCAATTTCACCAACTTCATCGAGTGACATAAGTTTGTGACAAGTGATGTGGTGTGGTCTTTAGAGTCGGAGTATGCCACCATTACAATTTAGCTCATGCTAGTCGCTTGTGAAGGTGGACCCATATAGTGGTTTAAACTAATCAATTACTTGAGGACGTGCTAAGAACCTTTCTCGCTTGTGAAGCTGCATATACAAAATGGAGACATAGAAAGTGTGTCATAAGTGAAGACAGACATATAGTGATTCATGTGCCACGAGTATGCTACCATAAATAGCCTTTACAGTTGTGTCGGGTATGTGCGAGAGTCTATCATGCAATGTATTACCATAACGCTCACTTACAAGGTGCCGCTATTGTGCTTCACCCTTTTGCAGAACATGTTCTCCTTTTATGTTTATAATTTATTTTTGAATTGTATTTCTTGTTAAATAACTAGGTATGTGCTTGATTTGGGATTGCTTAATTGGTCAAAAAATTTATCCGCCAATTTTTAGTTTTCCAACGGGTCCTATTTTGATTAAACGTTGTTGACTTTCGACCTGATTTAGATGGATGTAAGTCAAACTAGTTTAAATACTTACTTCTGACGATTCTACCTACAATGATTAGATATATAGATCCTGCGGGTTGGATAATTTTTTATTAACCAACTTATTTCGTGTTAGATAAACTTCCATGCGCTTTAATGATGTGAAAATAACCCAAAATGTCTATTTACTTGGTCTAAATGGAGATTTAAATAATATTTGATGAAATGGACTAAGAAATGATCGTGATGTTAAAGCGTTATGCTATTTTTCCACTAACAAATAAATTTGAATCGAATTGGATGGAAATTTAATTGAATAGTAAAATAATTGAATGAATAACTTGAAGGGTTAAGTATTGTCTGAATATATTTGATATCATATTAGAAGGGGAAAAAAAGAAAATAATGCCACTTTGGAACAAACAAAAATAGTGTACTTCTTTGTGGGAGTTTAACTTCTTTATAATAATGTAAAATTTGCAAAACGCAAAATTCCGATTTGAAAAATAGTGGTATAAAATATCATTATAAACCCATTTTGAAAGAGATTATCAGATTACCATTAAAAAAGAGGTGAACATATACATTTTAAGGTCATCAAAGCTCTCACAGTTATCCATTTTTAATTTTGTACTTTATAAAAGTGATTTTCGTCCAGCAACATACTGTTTTTTTTAAGTCGGCAGTATTCTCATTGTACACAGACGGATTGCTGTAGTTTCTTGATGTCGGCCACACATAAATTGGTATTAACTCACAACTTTGATAATTGATATTTTTTTCTACCAAATATCAACTTTAAATTCATAATCTACATGTACATAATAAAAAATTTACTTATATATGTGTTAAAATATTTTACTCGTTTTACATTTTTTTTGAGTAGAAAAATATTTAATCCTACAATTTGAACTGGGATAATAAGCACCTTTTTTAATCCAAAATTGGAGAATTAATGACATCAAATAAAAGTTGACATTTAAATGAGTTTAAAATTAAATTAAATATTTCATTTTATTTATATATAATTTTTAAAATTAACGTGAAAGATATGAATTTTGACCCTCATTTCATTACAACTTACAAGCAATATTAACATTATTTGTTAGATTTGGCTAAAGAAATCACAAAAATTCGAAAAGTATTTTCAAATTAAAATTTTGGGGGAATATTCACTCAAGTACGCGCACTCACACAGTAATGCAAAAAAGGAGCAGAACTTTCTCCACTGTCCTCTCCAATTCCACCTCGGGTCGGGTGTATAAATTGAATGCCAATCTTGCCCCTCTGCTCAACTTCCTTCTCCATCGCCCCACGCCGGTGCTCTTATCCCAAAAATGTCGTCTGAAGCTAAGATGATCGTGGAGTACGCCAAGTCCGGCCGCGCCTCCTGCAAGAAGTGCTCCACCACCATTGATTCCGGCGCGCCACGGCTCGGTTTGGTCACGCGAGACTCGCGCGGCTTCGATATGACCAAATGGCATCACCTGCAATGCCTTCCTCCTCTGAGCTCCGGTCCGGCTACTTCACCTGACTCCATCACTGGATTTTCCTCCCTCAAGGTGATTACTGCTCATTTCTCCGTTATGATTGTCGTACATGTTTCTTCAAGTTGTTCGAGAGCTTTAAATTAAGCAGTTATGATGATTCTGATTAAATCGTGCGCAATAATATCTTTATATATATAACTCTACGGTAATTTTGACTAAAATTTACTAAACCTTTGGCTGGTGGTATTTGAAAACTTTGTTTATGTGCAGAGTGATGATCAAGAGGAACTCAAAAAATTGTTAGAGTCTTCTGAAAAGGTATGTATACAGTCGCTCATTTGCACCGTTGGAAACTGTAATGTTTGTGTAGTAATAATATTTATAAATATGAGCTTGTATATGAGTAGTTATGACATTTTTTGTCAGATTGTGGATGGAGAAGATGATTCCAAGAGTAAATCTGAAAAGAAGTCGAAGGTAGTGCTGTTCAGTATTATGGTTTCTTATTATATCTGCATGGCCTTACTTTTGATCTCCTTGTGTTATAGGTTCGTGAGACTGATGATGATCCTGAAGATCACGACGTAGGGGAAAGTGAAACGAAGAAGATTAAGGTGTGGTTTGCATAGCTGTAGTTTTGACTACTGGTGCATGTTTGATTGCTTGTCTTCTCCAATGTGAAATATTCTTCTTGTCTTTAAATGTACTCCTACTGTTTATTGATAGATCGTATTTAGCTGACTCCTTAAAGTAAAAAACCTGATTGCTGGTTTTGGCTTTGAGATCAACTTATAGCAAAGCTTTACTGTGTGAAACTATTTTTTGTCTGATTAATGTTCTAACATTTCCATTTTCTATCAGGTATCTGAGCCTGCAAATGAAGGTGATCTTGATATCACCATGTCTCCATCTGACATCAAGGACAGGTATAGCATGTGTTTATTTGTTTGGTAGCTACTTTTTCCTCCTAAGTCCTATTGTGATTGATAATTTATTTTGATACTGCCAGTGCTCCTACCCCCAAAACATCGTCCGATGTGAAGTTCATTGTGGAGTACGCTAAATCTGGCCGATCATCCTGCAAGAAGTGCTCCACTGCCATTGCTCCAGGTGAACCACGACTCGGTTTGGTCACACATAACTTTCGTGGTTACGATATGACCAAATGGCATCACTTTCAATGCATTCCGAGCCTTGATGTGGCTACTTCACCTGATTCTATCAGTGGATTCTCTTCTCTCAAGGTAGTTATTACTATATTTCTCTATTATGATTGTCCACCTATTTCTTCAAGTTTATATGATGAATCAAATAAAACCGTGTGCAATACTATCTTAATATGAAGAATTCTAGAATTAATAATTTTGACTAAAATTTACTAATCAGAGACTATTAGCATAGGATAATTTTTGGTCAGTTGACTAGTGGTATTTGAGAGTTTTGTTTATGTGCAGAGTGATGATCAAGAGGAACTCAAGAAATTGATAGAGTCTTCAGAAAAGGTATGTACACAATCGGTCATTTGCACTATTGAAATTTCTAAAGTCTAATGTTTATGTAGTTGGCAAATTAACTGTACCAGGGGTATCATGAGCATGGTACCCCATACCCCCACATAAAATTGTGCATCTCTGACTATTTAGTAGTTATATACTAGTTTATGTAAGTAAATAAGCCTATGTGTGAGTAGTTATAGCCTTTATGTATTACAAGTTTTGGATGTAGAAATTCTAAGAGTAAAGCTAAAAGGAAGTCGAAGGTAGTGTTGCTCAGTTCTAGTATTCTGATTTCTTATTATTTTAGTGTGGCCTCACTTTCAACATCCGTGTTACAGGTTCACAAGACTGATGTAGATCATGAAGTTCACAACACAGAGAAAAGTGCATCCAAGAAGATAAAGGTGTGGTTTGCATAGCTAGTCTTGACTTTTATACTGTGCATGTTTGATTGCTGCTCTTCTCTGGCTTGGTATATTTTCTTATCCTTTTATGTGTTTTTGATTAAGTATGTCGGTCATGTTTAGCTGATTCCTTATGGTCATAAGCTTGATTGTTGGTCTGGCTTAGAGATCAACTTACACCAACATTATAGCTGTGACTTTCGCACCAATTTTAAATGCATGATAGTTAATTTGTCTTCTTCAATGAGAACTTTCCCTGTTTGATTGATGTTTTCAAGTTTCTATTCTCTATCAGGTATCAAAGTCTACCGAGGAAGGTGAGCTGGACATAACCATGTCTCCATCTGAAGTCAAGGACAGGTATAATGCATGTTTATTAGTTTGATAACTACCTTTTCCTCCAATGTCCTAATGTGGTTGTTACTTCATTGTGTTCTAGTGATATTCCTACTACCGATACTCTTAAACCAAAAATACCATCCAAAGCAAAGCTAATTGTGGAGTACGCCAAATCCGGCCGCTCATCCTGCAAGAAGTGCTCCACTGCCATCCCTTCCGGCGCACCACGGGTTGGTTTGCTCATGCAAGGCACTCGTGGGTTCGATATGACCAAATGGCATCACTTGCAATGTCTTCCTCTGGACTCTGATGCAGCTACTTCACCTGACACTATCGACGGATTCTCCTCTCTCATGGTAATTAGGAATTTCTGTCTTGTCTGTTTCTTCAAGTTGTTTGAGAAATATGCTTGACTGTGTTATACTTAATAGGTGTGTATTGAATTGAATAAAATCATACATAAAAATGTATGTGTATTATATATAGAGAATTTAATGGTAAAAGTGCTCAAAAAATACATGACAGACACAACTATAGTAAATTAGTAGTCACAGCTGGAAATTTTCTGCCCCTTGAATGGTTTTGACAATTTTGGTTATGTGCATTGTGCAGAGTGATGATCAGGACGAACTCAAGAAATTGATAGAGTCTTCACCTCCACAAGTCGCTTAATTTTGGTGTGACTACTGCAAAGGATGCTTTCTTGCACTAGTGTTTTTGGTTTCATTTTGAAAACCATAAGGTAGTATTTGTTCTGTAATAAGTATGTTCCACGAATGCTTTGCTACCAGAACGCTTTTTTGGTGAAATAACGGGTTTTGTGTCCACTTTTATAAAATGTTTCCAAAACATTTCCAACTTTTGATGAAAGGTACCAATTTAGTTCCTTTATTTGTTGATAACCTATTGTTGCATAAGTCATGAAAATTATGTGCAAATAAGTTGTGAAAATTTGATATTGTGAAAAGACTAAATTGTTTTTTATAGCCTCAACAAATGATAAATGGTCAATTTCTTTCCCCAACAAATAAAGTGCTTAATTTATAGCTCAACAGTATATTTTGTTCAGTTTATGGCCCCAAGGGTCATTTCCGTTAAAACACTAACTTTTCGTGAGGTTAGTTTAGTAATTTCAATTTCTTTCATTTTTTATTTTTTTTAAAGAGAAATTATCATACAAATGGGAAAATTTCCCAGTTTGTCGAACCGCCAACCTGCAACTCGCATTCGCCGGTTTTTGGCAATGCGAAACACGATGGAAAAATCAACAAATTCACCCGAAACCACTTCGAATCCAACCAAATCATACGGATGGTCTAGTGCAGAATCCAACTAAATCTTCATCTGAAGTCTGTCTTCAAAAATTGCAGTTGTACTTTCTTTCCGTGGCATTTATTTCACTCTAATATAAACTTGCAGATTTCCAAGGATATCTTCCTAGAGACTAGAGTAACATGGTTTTTTTGGAGTTTATTATAAAGCTTTAACTCACAAGAACGAGCAAGCCCGTCACGACAACAATCTTCTTCATCCGGCGGCTTTCACCATGAAAATTGAGCTGCAATTCCGACGGTGAGATCCGTGCAGTGATCTGCCGAAATAGTTTTGTTTGGGAAGAAATTCTGATATCTCACGGAAAAGAAATATGATCTGCGGCAATCTGATTTTGGAAAAGAGAAGAAGATATTCGGCTATTTTCCAATTCACTGTTAGACTAGGTTTTGTATTCCTTTAAATCAATGGTTTGTGTTCTTTCTAATTGCAACAGCTGTGGAATGGGACCAAAAAAGCAGCCATCCAGTTTCAGCTGGGATGACGGATTGGCTCCATCAAACGTAATATGTTCAGCCTAATATGTCTGTAATATGTAATAAGGTAGTTTACTTGAGTATTGACCTGGAGTATGAAATTGTGTTCTAAATCCTGATTTGTGCACTTTTGTTTGTTTTAATCCAAATTTTATGAAATGGAGAACTAAATGACATGAAGAAGTGATGCAGAAAAAATATATTTATTGTTCATAATTCAATGGATTTTTTTGCCGTAGCTCCTTTTTTTTTGATGCAAAACATATTATATTAATTAAAAGGAAATGTTAGAGCCGTGGCTCTATTATTTTCATTACAGACAATAGACCTATCTACCTTCTGAACAAAAACCAAATGAAATTTGGACAGTACACTTCTAACTTCCATGACAAGGGGTTGAATCTGCCACGGAGGGATGATATCATGATTCATAAGCAAGTCTTTTAGCACCTTACAGTCTGTCTGTATCCAGACAGCTCCAATTATCTCCTCGGGTACCTGCAACAAAGCTTTCCAACAAGCATACACCTCCGCATGAAGAGCTGAGTAGGCTCTGAACTGATCCTCTCCCTGTCTTACTAGATTAGCTGAGGAGACGGTCCATGCTGCAGCTGCTTGTTGTGAGTTTGGCTTAAAAGAGCCATCAAACTTGATTACCCAATGAGGGACAATTTGCAACCATCCTGGGGTGGTCTCCTCACCATGATGTTGTAATATATGAATACCTGCATCCTCAATATCTTGTGCCACTGCTCTTCCTTCCATTACCTGCAATATCTGCATGGCTGAAGCTGCTACCAAACTTGGCTCTCTGTCAGAATCTTGAAAAACTTTCATATTCCTGTCCTTCCATATTTCCCACATAATACACAGACTAAGATTGATATCCTGCACATGTGGGGCTGTCTTGAACCAATTCCAGAACCATGTATCTAATTGTATTCTACCATTAGTCTGGAATTGAAAACCTAACCTGGAGGCTCTCCAGACTCTACGAGCTACCTCACATCCAATGAAAAGATGTGTAACATCTTCCTGTTGTTGATTACACCTAGCACACATCGGAGAATCTGTCGATTTTCTGAACCATAGACTCTGCGCTGTAGGCAGTGAGTTCTGCAAAGCCCTCCATACACAGACTATGATTTTTAAAGGAAGATTCAGCCCCCAGAACTTGTTCCAAAGTTTATCCTCGTTGGGTAAAATCTGTTGTTGTAACCTTCTGTATCCTTCTTTGACAGTATACTCTCCTGTAACAGAGCCCTCCCATATTACCCTGTCAACCTGAGATATAGTGACATGAATATGAATCTTTGCAATTTCTGCAATAATTGCAGGTGTGAACCAGGATCTAAGCAATGGTAACCTCCACTGCTTGTCTTCTGTAAGAAAATGCTCCACTTTCAAATCTGTATGCTGAGCCATCCCTGATTGCTGATTTAGTGGATTAGCAACTCCTGGGATCCAATGCTCAGCAATGTGAATTGTGTCCCCTCTCCCTATCTGCCATCTCAGCTGAGGTTTTATTAACTCTTTCCCCCACAATATAGATTTCCAGCTCCATGAGTCTTGGTTCCTCTGTTTGGTTTTTACAAAAGTGGTCATCTTACAGTACTTCTGCAAGAAAACTCTAGCAAAGAGACAACCTGGATCCTTAATAATTTTCCATGCATGTTTAGCTAACAATGCCCTATTCATGTCCTTTGCCTTCCTCATACCCAAACCACCTCTACTCTTGGGCAGACACATCTGACTCCATGACATCCAGTGAATTCCCCTCCCTTCTAACTCTCCTTTCCAAATAAATTTGGCTGTCATCCTATCAATCTTCTTCAGGATTGAGTCTGGGATTTTAAAAATCCCCATGGGATAGATGGACAATGATGCTAATGTGTGCTTGGCCAAAGTAATTATGCCTGCCACATTCAAATACTTAGTCTTCCAACTATCATATTTTCTCCTAACTCTAGATATCATATCACCAAACACTCTGACTTTCCCTTCTGTCAAATTCAAATTGATACCCAGATATTTGGTTCCAATCCCTGTATTATGGATATTTAATGTGTAACTCAGTAGACTCACTTCCTGATCTGCAACATTTGGACTGACTTGGAGAGAAGACTTACTGAAGTTTATTCTTTGTCCTGAGAACCTGGCAAAATGATCAAGAATTTTTGCCAAATGAAAGTACCTGTCATACTCACACTTGAGAAATATGATGCAATCATCCGCATACATGAGATGTGTGATTTTTGAGACCCCCCTTACACAACTATATCCTAGAGCTTGCTTCTCCTGAATGTGAGTATTTGAATTGAGCATACCAGATAGAAACTGTTGACAGATAATGAAAAGATATGGTGACAACGGACACCCTTGTCTCAAACCCCTCACAGGTCTGAATTTAGGCAGCTGGACTCCATTCACATTAATTGAGTAAGATACTGAAGTTACACATTTCATAAGTAGATCTCTCCACTGATCAGGGAATCCAAAATATCTCAATGCCTCTTCTAGAAACTCCCAGGACACTCTATCATATGCCTTGCTCATATCTATCTTCACAGCTACCAAACCCACATTTCCAGTCTTTTTCTTTCTCAGAGTTTCCATCATCTCATGTGCTAAAAGGACATTCTCCCCAATATGTCTGTTTTTAACAAAACCTGTCTGATTTCCTGAGATCAAAAACTGCATAATTGGAGCAAGCCTCCTTGCCAGAACTTTAGCTACCAACTTATATTTCACATTGCATAATGAGATAGGCCTAAAGTCCTCCACTTTTATAGCACCTGTCTTCTTTGGAACTAGGATAATATTGGTCTCATTCCACTCAGGCGGTATCTCGTGTCCTTGTAAAATGTCCATGATTACCCCTTCCAGCTGACTTCCAATAAGCTTCCAGTGTGTCTTGAAAAAACCTGCAGGTAAACCATCTGGCCCTGGGGCTTTCCACGGTTTCATTTGAGCTAGTGCCTGTTGTATCTCCTTCCCTCTGAACTGAGCATTTAGATGTTGTAAATGTATGTCTGTCAGTCTTTGCTCTGTTTGATCTAAGCAATACCCTACCTCCACTGGATCCATTACCTGAGGAGGATAAAATTCCGGGGAACAGAAAAGAGTCTGAAACTGCAGTTGAAATTGCATCTGTATATCAGCTTCTGCTGAGTAAACATGCCCCTGTCCATCTTGTATGTTATTGATTTGACTCTTTCCCTTGTTAACAGTAGCCCACTTGTGATAGAATGTTGTGTTTCTTTCTCCAACTTTACCCCACTTACTAGTTGCTCGCTGCTGCCAATAATCACATTGCCTTTCCATCAACTCAGCTATTTCTAATTGCAACCGTCTCTCCTCCTGTTGCATGATTAGAATATTTGAATTCCTTTGTATTTCTTCCAGTCTCTTTATCTTTAGAGCTATGATATTATCTAAAGAGCCAAAAGTTTTCCTACTCCAGTGAGAGAGATGTTCCAAAGTATATTTCAAAATTTTGGAAAACTCCCTCGCTGAATATGTGCCCTCAGTAGGTGCTGGAAAAAACTGACATACTCTTCTGATGATTTGGTCAGGGGGTTCAAGATTTGCCCAAAAGGCCTCATATCTAACCACATGCTTCCTTTGTGTTTCCTTAGCATACAATTCCAAGATAACTGGACTATGATCAGATCCTAATATTGCCATAGTTCTTGTGTGTACTAAAGGAAAAAGGTTCAAAGCTGATCTACTGATAAACCCTCTGTCTAATCTTTCAAAGATACACTGCTGCTCATCCCTATTATTGGTCCAAGTATACCACTGACCTGTGTTTCTAATTTCCCGAACCTTCAAAGAAGTTAGAAGAAGCCTAAACACCTGACGGTTTTCATCATTCTGGAAAGGTAAGCCTCCTAGCTTATCTTCCTGAGATAGCACTTGGTTAGTGTCTCCAATAACTAGCAGTGGGTAATTCAATATACTAGGAAGCAAACCAATGCTTTTCCACACGTCTTTCCTTTGCATCTGATCTGGACTACCGTACAAAAAAAGCTGAAGCCAGACTACCCCAGCATTGTCCGAGCATCTTCCTAGTATGAAGTGCCTGCTACTGGCTAATACATCAATACTTATGTTATTTGTCCACAACAACGCTAGACCCCCTGATGATCCTAGGGGATTTACCACAACACTAGAAGAAAAATATGTACACTGCTTCCACTTCATGAGTTCTTGTTCCTGCATCTTAGTTTCCATAAGAAAAAGGACCTGAGGCTTACACTGTTTCAGCAGACGCCGCAGCATCCGCTTTGTAGGGGCATTACCGTAGCTCCTTACCAGAAATGTTAGATAATTTATGCCTTTGGAGAGTGCTTTGTCGTGTGGCTTTTATCCCAAAAGCAAACTCGAAGCACAATCTAAAACAGTAGCACTTTATTTTTATTTTAAAATCAAACTTAGAGCTAAATTAAAATCCCGACAAATTACATTTCTACTAACTTTTTATAAGCTTTGTAGAGAGAAAAGAGTGTTAAAGCATTTTGATGTCTTCTACAATACTTCTAATTTCCTAATGCGCTGATTCTATGTTTTTAAGTACCACCACTAACTCGGACGAATCCGTGAGCAGCCATCTACCGAGCTTCTAGCCCTCCTTGGTCAAGCCTTTCTATTACCTCCACAAGCTTCTAGCCCTCCTGATGTAGATGGGGCTGATCACGGTACGGTTAATCTTCCTGTTTCTAGAAAATATACTAACTGCTCAACTATTCAAAGGTTCGGTTAACCTTTAAAATTGACAAATAAAATAAGATAACCTTTGTCTCGGTTAATTAGAAATTCGGTTAGGTTAACCGGTTAACCAATAGTTTTGATAATTCATTAATTATAAAATATTTTGAGACACTATTTAGCATACTACAAAGCTATATATTATATATATATATATATTTCCCCATATGCCAAGAGTTATACAAAATCTACCTCCAAGAGTAATACAAAAGCTAGCTATATATACATATTTCCTCATACACCAAGAGGCAAGAGAAATACAAAAGTTAGCTACCTAGAGTGAAATGTGGGAGGGTTAAGTTTTGGTAAGAGTTCAGTGCTATTTATATAAAGTTAATAATAATAATAATATAAATAAATAATTGCAAAATAATACCTGGTTAGTCGGTTACTATTCGTGTTGAATATTGAAAACTTTAATCTTAACCGAAATACCGTTTAGTCAAAAAAGTGATAACCTTAACCAAATCCAACGGTTCGATTAACCTTAAAATCGGTACGGTTCCAGTCAGTTATCCGGTTAGTTTTGCTCAGCCCTAGTCAGTACTTTTTGAGTGTAGCCTCTTGGGTCAATGTGTACTCCTTCAAGGTGGTTGAAACTGCTTTTTCAAACTATTGCTAGAACCAATTAGTAAAGTTGCAGTCTTGTGTGCCATCATCGGAGAGTTTGACTGGTGTGGTGCATCACTGCAGAAAATGAAGAGGTGCATCACTGCAGAAAATGAAGAGGTGCATTTTGATAAATATGGCACTATTCCCTGGATTAGTCGAAGGACCCAAGCAGAAGGCCCAAGCTGAACCGGACCAAGATCCGGCCCACGGACGACTCCAAGCACTGTAGCGGATTACACTGTTCGATGTCGGTAGCTCAAATGGCTATAAATAAGGCCAGATCAACAACCAGAACAGCTAAGTTGACTGTTCATCCCTACCAAAATATTAGAATCAGAACTATGGTTTCCACCTCTGATTTGATCGTCGGAGCAGGCGCAGGCATCAGCCGGCCTGTCTGACCTATGTTCTGTCCACGCAGGTTCACAGGGCAGAGCAACGAGAAACGCTACAGCAAAATCCCATTTAGAACTTTAACATTGGCGCCGTCTGTGGGGAATCGCGTTATCTTCACAGCCCACGCAGCATTGATACCATGACGGATGGAAGAGCAGATCCGGATCCTTTTCCGGAGCTACCAAGACTCCCGCTTGGAGGAGGTCGTACCTTATTGGAGGCCAACAGGGACGGTCCTATCTTGGACTCTGCTGACAGACCGGTCGTTGCGGTGAGCAGACCGATCGCATCTACTAGCAGACCGGTCGTGACGACAGAACAAACTCCCAGTAACCCTGTTCAACGAATCCGACGCATATCTGAGGTGACTGACACGGTCGAGATCCTTAAACAGGTCATGGCCACTCAAACCGAGATGATGCGACAGCTCCAGGAGTTGAAGGAGGGTACCCCGGCGAGATCGAACAGTCAGACGCTGGCACCGCGTATACGACCAGTCAGGCTGTTCGATGACGGAGAAGACACTTTTGGAGGTAACAGGGTCGTTCACGAGGCGATGCCTTCTCAGAGAGGAGATGAGGCTCATTCCTCCCCAAGGTACTCGACCAGGGAAGGGTCGGGACGCAGTGACGACCAGAAGAAAAGATGGCCGGCAGTCTATGTACACACCCCAACGGTCAAGGCGAGGGTCCCGGTTAGACAGCGGCTTGCTGTCGACTTTGAGGAGGATCCGGAACTGGACACGAGAGGGTGTCCGTTCAAAGCTGAAGTGATGAGTTTTTCTGCGTCTCACAAGCTATAAATACCACCAAACTTGGGAGTGTACGATGGAACATCAGATCCATCGGATCATCTACACACTTTCACCTCAAACATGTCAACCTTCGGCATCCCAGAGCCTATCTGGTGCAAGGTTTTCGCTACCACACTGACCAAAGCCGCCAGGTTATGGTTCACAAATCTGCCAAACAACACCATCTCACGGTTCGCAGAGCTGGAAGAGGAGTTCCTGAGCCGGTTCATTCAGAAAAGGAAATTCACAAAGACCAGGAACGATTTGCTAACGATCATGCAGCACGTGGGAGAATCCCTATCGGAGTACTGGGAGCGATTCAACGAGCTGGTTAACGCAGTTGATCACCGTGGTGGTGCACGGTTTGTCATTGATGCTTTCATCCGAGGGTTATGCCATAAAGCCCTCAGTCGGGACTTGGTGTTAAACCCAGTGTACTCAGTGCACGCGTTAATGATCAGAGTTGAGTTTTTCGATAAGGCAGACATAATAGAAGTGCGCGTCGATGAGAAGACCTACTACAGAAACCGCGCAGAAGACAAGACAGTCCTGGCAAGTGGGGAGAAGGTTACCGGGACGAATAGAGGCGGGCGCAGACCTGTAAAGGAAAGGCTGGGTAGGAGAGACTACCCACAAGTTAGCACAGGCTCGGCTTCGCAAACAAAGACATTCACACCGCTGAATAAAACTCCAAAAGAGATATTCGCGTTAGTGGCGCATAAAAATATTCTCGATCCGGCTCATAAGATGAAGACTTCTGGAAGTAGCCGAAATATAAAGCTGTTCTGCGATTACCATAATGACCATGGCCATGACACAAATGAGTGCAAACATTTGAAACAGGCAATTGAGAATTGTATCAAGACTGGTCAGCTTTCACACTTCGCGAAAATGACGAGGTCCCATAACGATGCGGAGTATGCGAGGAAATCTGAAGGATCAACTAGACAGTCCGGAGGATACAATCCTCGATACCAGGACCGTCATGATAGCGGCGACAAAGGAAAGGAAGTTGCGTTAGTTGGAGAGCATTCTAAGGGTGTCAAGAGAAAGCTTGAAGATGAAGATCTGTCCCCAGAACCTTTGGGAGTCAACACCACCACCACCAATATATTCGCAATCATTGGCGGCAGTGCGAGGGGCAAGACAGAGTCTCAACGAAAGGAGCGATGTAGGCGCGTACCAGAGGACACTCCGGCGGACAGACACCTCGGTCCTGAAGAATCAATTATTTTTGATTCCAACGACCCTATCCCATGCAGACCAGCCGGAGGTGATGCAGTTGTCATTACTGTCCAGGTGATTGACAAGCTCATCCACCGGGCATACGTTGACGGCGGCAGCTCGGCGGAGATCATGTACTGGCACTGCTTTGAGAAAATGGATGAGGCAATGAAAGTCAAGTTGCAACCAACCGACACTCCTCTCGTAGATTTCGCGGACATAACCACATGGCCGGAAGGGACCGTCACATTACCAGTAGTGTTCGGGGAACATCCGACGCGAAAAGTAATCGAACTTGAATTTGTAGTTGTTAAGGCGAACAGTCCCTATAACCTCATTATCTCCTCGAGCTTATCTAATCTTAAATGAGAAGCGTATCGGGGAAGGAAGCCAAGCGGAATTCCCGAAAATAAACAATAAATGCTCGTGGGTCCCTCTACAACGCAGAAAACGAGGCAGTGAAGCGTGTGGGCTGGACGATGGATCTGAACCGTCCGCGCCATCCTAGTTTGCAACGCCGACTGTTCTGGTTGCTTTGAAAATTCAAAATCACGCATGCGTTTGTCAGACCAACAGTCCAATGAGTATAATATTTTGACTATACACATGGACTGGGGGGACTTGATAAATATGGCACTATTCCCTGGATTAGTCGAAGGACCCAAGCAGAAGGCCCAAGCTGAACCGGACCAGGATCCGGCCCACGGACGACTCCAAGCACTGTAGCGGATTACACTGTTCGATGTCGGTAGCTCAAATGGCTATAAATAAGGCCAGATCAACAACCAGAATAGCTAAGTTGACTGTTCATCCCTACCAAAATATTAGAATCAGAACTATGGTTTCCACCTCTGATTTGATCGTCGGAGCAGGCGCAGGCATCAGCCGGCCTGTCTGACCTATGTTCTGTCCACGCAGGTTCACAGGGCAGAGCAACGAGAAACGCTACAGCAAAATCCCATTTAGAACTTTAACACATTTCATTCCCTTCTAGAGCAGATTTGAGAATCTATAATACATTAACACTATATAATATATTTTATGGTTTTTTTCCTCTTTATCCTATTGATCATAACAATTATATTCATCCTGAATTATATAAAAAACGTAGCAAATGAGATCCGGATATTAGAGGTCAAAAATTAAATTTTAGATACTAGAGATCAAAATTTTGAAGTGCTATATTTTTTTAAAAAAGGAAAACATTATAACATAATAACGTGTTTTAAACATTTTCCAAATTCCGGACGAAAGCCTAGGAAATATCGCCTTCGGGCATCTGTATTTTATTTCTGTTTCGTTATTTACGGCATGGGGAAGCCAATATACTCCCCCACCAACGGTGGTTTCAATTAAAAAAAAAAAAAAATTTCCAAATTAAAAATATTCGGAAATTTGTTCCCCAGCGCGACTCTAGTACACGCACCACCCACACAGTGAGCAAAAGACGGAGCATATATATAACCTTCGCCAGTGTCCTCCCTCAGTCCTACACTTCATAACCACCCCGGGGTGAGTATTAATTGAATGCCAGTCCTGCCCATCGTGCTCAACCTCAACTATTTCCCTCTCCGGAACCCTACCGCCGGTGCATTTCTCCGAACAATGTCGTCGAAAGCGAAGCTGATCGTGGAGTACGCCAAGTCCGGCCGGGCCTCCTGCAAGGAGTGCTCCACCGCAATTGCTTCCGGCGCACCACGCCTCGGTTTGGTCACCAGAGACTCGCGCGGCTTCGACATGACCAAATGGCATCACTTTCAGTGCCTTCCTAGCTCCGGTGCCTCTACTTCACCTGACTCCATCAAAGGATTCTCCTCTCTCAAGGTAATTTCTGCTCATTTCTCCATTGTGATTGGCTTACCTATTTCTTCAAGCTGTTCCAGAAAGTATGATGAATTGAATAAAATTGCGCTCAATAGAGGATTCTTTATATAGAGGATTCTATTTACTAATCAGAGATGATAGTAGCTATGGCGTGTAAAATTTCTGTTTGTTGGCTTGTAGTAATTGAGAATTTATGTTTTTGTTTAGAGTGCTGATCAGGAGGAACTCAAGAAACTGATAGAATCTTCAGAAAAGGTAGGTATACAATTGCGCATTTGCACGGTTAGAATCTGTAATGTTTATGTAATATGTATGAATTTGACTCTGTATGTGAGTAGTTATGGCATTTTTTGTTATATAGTTTTTGGACGGAGAAGATGATTCCAAGAGTAAAGCTAAGAGAGAGTCGAAGGTAGAGGATTATGTTTCCCTATGGTTTACTGTTACTTTACATAGTATTATGTTTCCCTATGGTTCACTGTTACCTTACATTTGACCTCTGTACTCTATAGGTTCGCAAGAATGTTGACGATCCTGAAGGGCATGACGTAGGGGAAAGTACACCGAAGAAGATAAAGGTATCAGAGTCTGTGGAGGAAGGTGAGCTGGAGATAAGCATGTCCCCCTCTGACATTAAGGATGTGTATAAGGTGTGATGACTTCTTTGATAGTTACTTTTCCCTTCTAAGTCCTAACATGATTCACTGTGTTTCTCCTTTATTAATTTGACATATACTGATCTATATGGCTTTGCTGGGATTCAGAATGCTACTTTGCCACCACAATGGAAGGCGTTCCAGACTGTCATATATCTTGAAAAGGCAAGTAGGATCCATGGTTATAAAACATGTAGGATTATGAGTATTTCATCCTCTTTCTTAATATTTCTTTACCCCAATCAACAAAATTTAATGCTTCTTTTATTTATTTTGATTTTGGAGTTATACTGGTGAAAATCTTGAGTCCAGTCATAAACTTGTGACCTGAAAATGTTTAGTACTGTTTTGTTTGTTATAATAAGCTGAAGCTAACTTTGGAAACTCATTCTATCTTTGTGAATTTAAATGTTCTTACCGTAATCTTTGTGAAGTTAAACTTGTTTCATGGAATGACTATTTCTGTTGGTTGAAGTTCTTATGTTTGTGCCTACCATTAATGTTACTAGCAGTCTGTTAATAGAATTGTTTAAATTGCTAGGTTGATGGCTTACTTGACTCACAAAAGATTGCGGCATTTGATTTTGATGGATGTCTCGCCAAGACATCAGTGAAAAAGTTAGTTTTCTCCTTCTCTTTTATGCGACAGAGCATTACCATTTGGATTGCTTTTAGATATTGATATGAAACTGAAGCTAGAGAAGAAATAAGTTTGTATTTTTGAATCTTAGACATTGCAAAACATACAGGTGAAGTAGTTAAATAACATGTGATGCCAATTATACGCTGAAATTCATTTTTTTTTCTTCTGTTAGGACGGGCGCAGACGCATGGTCCCTTATGTATCCTACAATTCCAGAGAAGCTGAACAGTTTACATAAAGATGGATACAAGCTGGTCTGACTCTTTTTACTTTGTTATTTGCTGTTCTCTCTATCGATCTTCATATTAAGATAGTATGTTCCTTGTGGCCAGGTTATTTTTACCAATGAAGCTAATATTGAGAGATGGAAAAATAAGAGACAGGCTGCTGTTGACTCGAAAATAGGAAGACTTGTGAATTTCATGAAGAAAGTGAATCTCCCAATACAGGTTGGCTCATTGTTTTCTCTGCAGAATATTTATCATATTGTCCTTCTGTACGTTGGGTTGCAAACTTGCAAGAGTTTGTTCAATCTACCCTCACTATCAATTGAGCTTTTGAAATACTTGTGATAGGAGTGAGACAGCATAATTTCTGTTGATAGGAGATTAGCTTCCATCACAGTCAGGAACCTATGACATGACGGATGAATTTAGATTCTCTTAAGGCCATGGAATTTATGCTTGTGTACTATTCCAAATTTGTAGAGCTTGTGTTCCTAACAGGCTAACACTATGGTGAAGCTACCACTATTATTTTGATGGGATAAAACCCCAATGATTCCCCTAATTAAATTGGCAGTGCTACTAAAATTAGTTCATTCTCTTACATAAACAATCTAAAAGAAAATTCGAAGGCAACTCATTTCTACCCTTCTATGTGCAGATTTTTATTGCTTGTGGGAATAGCAGTGCTCAACCCGCGGATGCCTACCGCAAACCCAAAACTGGGATGTGGCATCTCATGGAGAGGCACTTCAATTCAGGTCTCAAGATCGACATGGAGAAGTTAGTATTTCAACTAATCCTGCCATTCTCAGTGCCTTAATTTTGTTATTCTATTTTTACCTTATATGTAACCTATATTTTTCTTCTTGTGTTTCACACGTAGCTCCTTCTATGTTGGTGATGCAGCTGGAAGATCTGAAGATCATAGTGATGCTGATATCAAATTTGCTGAGGTATATCTCCATTTTAATTGCTGAGCTCTTTTAGCATTACTTTTTGCAACAAACCCTATAAAATGCGGTAAGAAATGTGCTCTTACTAATACATTTCTTGCAATTTTGCAGACAGTTGGGCTGACATTCCACCTTCCTGAGGTGTTCTTCAAAAAATCTGAAGACTAGAGCTTTTTAATATCCCAACTAGAATGTAAATTGTGTTCTAATCTAGACAGACAGAATTATCAGTGATTGACCATTGTAAGAATTGTCTAGCAAACTTAGAATGTGAACCTTGAATTGGTACTTAATTATGAGAAGTTATACACTATTATGTCTCACTTCTTCTTGGTCACAATTTCACCATCTATGATGGCATGTCTTAACAAGACAATTTCTTTCACTAGATTTCTGTAAGTAAATGGTCTAACCGCTGCTCGTAGAAACTTCCCAGGTGGAGCTTTGCTCTTCTGAACTCTCTTCCTGAATGGACCATAACCAAGGTACTTCCATTCCTCTGCTTCAACTTTCGCCCGCTTACCTCTTAGAGCCAATTCATCCCCATCTTCTTCCTCCTCTTCCTCATCCTCCTCCTCCTCCTCCTCCATTTCTTGAGCATGCTGTTCATACCGCTTATTCTTGGATTCCATAGATCGCCTAGCAAATTCATCTCCATATCCCTCTTCATGATCCTTATTCCGCTCCATTTCTCTAGCCTCCTCCTCCAGTTCACGCCTCTTGTTTTTGGCCTCCATAGAACGCCTTGCGAATTTCTCCATCTCCTCGTTACTTCCTAAAGCCTTCTGAAACTCCTCCTGTGGATTGAAATCGTCCACATCCTCCTCCTCTTCCTCCTTGATGCCCAATATCTCATCATCATCATCATCATCTCCTTCTTCATCTTCTGCATCAGAAACAGATTCATCATAGTCACCTTTACCATCATCCTCAATCCAGTCCACTATTTCACCTTCCTCATCACCACCACCACCTTCCTCGTCCTCATCAGGGGCGTCACACCCCAACTCCATTTCCTCCAACTTGGCCTTCCACTCCTTGGTATACGGATGCAACAGCTGCACCGGATGGTTATTCAGCAGAAACTCCAAGCACCTCGATTTCCTATCATCGCTCATTTTCTCATACGCATTCACAACATCATCCACAAACGCCTTCTGCCTCACCTTCACTATCTTACACAGACCGCCAAAGTAAGTGCACGACTCCACTCTCCCTTCATCATTCACCAACTCGAACATGTAATCCCCCTCAGTCTCGGGGTTAAGATACGGCACCAATGGCTGGAAGAAGTCATCCTGAGGCTCAAACCGACACTGAAAAACAGGCCTCTTCACATAGATTATGTCAGGCCTCATCCAAGCTGCACACTGAGAAATATTCGATCTCGACCTGTTCCCAAGCCTTCCCATCAAGCTCCACTTGTCCAGCCTCTGATCACCCGCTTCCAGAACCACCTCACACACCAATGTCCACTGCTGCCATGGAAACTCTGTGACCCTCCACTTGGGATGCCTAATGAAAACCCAAAAGTTCCTCAACTTCACATCCTGATTCATCTCATCCAACCTCTTCTGGAAATCTCGCGCCATTTCGAACTGCTCGATCTTCTCCCACTCCTCCTGATCACGAACCTCGCCGATCATGCTGACACACTCGTCTGAAAATCGGCCGCGGATGGGCTCTCCAAGAACAATGCCGCGCCAGGAGTAGGGCCCGAATTTGCCGTACTTGTACCAGTCGTGAGGGTGCTTCAGGTTGGGATCGTCCTTCTCCATAAACTGCACCATCCTGTCGTAGCCCAGCCCCATCATTTCGAGCTCGTCTTCGGAGAAATTGTCCGAGTGGTTCTTGTGGGGATTCTTCAGCCGGTAGAACAATCCTTCCACGTACTTCTTGTTTTTCCGGCGAGCTTCGCGTTTCGCCTCTCGCAGGAGGTGGGCGTTGGCTTCCACGAACCCGGCCCCGGTCCCTCCGGTGTCTTTCTTCCGGCCGGCGAATAGCCTGACGTCACGCCGGCGGGAGGCATTCTGCGGGATGTTCAGGCAGATGGTTGTGAGGGGTTTTAGGGCTGTGAAAGAAGGACGGATTGGGTGATTCGAAAGATGAAGAGGATTGAAGAAAGTGGAAGATGATGAGGAGTGAAGGTTCAGGGTTTTAGGGAGTGAAGGGTTTTGGGTCTGCATTTTTCTCAATTGAATTGTTTACTTCAGTGGAGGATAAGGTTTTGGGGGGCTTAAATGTTACTACTTGAGTGGAGAACGTTTTTGGATTGGCTGCAGGCCTGTGCTAGTAACTCTTATTTTAATTTTTCACTTTTTATAATTTTTGATTTCATATATTTAGCGATTATAATATTAATATCATACGATTTAATTCAAAAATATATACGTTATAATATATATTATAAATACTAGCATGGTGACACCGCGCATCGCGCGGTGTTTTTGGGTGGGTATATATTAGAGTTTGAATTTTATATAATAATTTTCATTGCAATGGATATTAATATTAGAGTTTGAATTTTATATAAACATTTTGGTACATTTCAATTTAAACAATGTCCCTTTATTATTTAATAATTTTGTACGGTAATCATTGAACTATCATCTTAGTTCGCTGACTTTTTTTCCCAGCCACTTTTGTGCCCTTCAACTTTCAACATCATTCCGTGATCACTTTCATTTATTAGCTATTCGTTTTCTTCTTTAAACACGCCAAGCATAAAATGCATAATGTAATTTAACAAATGAAATTAGACCGTTTTTTAAAAAGAAAATAACTTTAAATTAGGATTCAAATCACGACACAAGACTTGAGCAGTTTTGCCAATTCACTAAGCTACCAAAGATAACCGCGACTGAGAGAACAAAGTCAAATTAGGACCAATTAAGAGCGAGAAGATCACAGTGTATTTTCCTTCTGATTATCCTTTTTTTTCTACATTTGAGTAAACTCTCGGAATTTATTCCACAAATTGCAAAACACTCTCATCAGAATTTACTATCCAAACTCTGGACACCGACTTCGTATCAAGTATCAATTTTTTCCTTAAAAAGGATCTTCAAACGCGGAAAATGACCCAGTGTATCTACCGTTGCTCAATCCTGCAAAGAATCTTGGGCAATTCCACTTTGCAGTTTTACCTTGTCAATATTTGCTAGCTTAGCAACATCGTCAACTGGGCTTCCCTTCCAAACTCAGGCCTTTCAGGGATTATTTTCCAAAAGTTTGAATGGTCCATTGCTTTGAGGATAGACAGAACATACTTTGCCTTAAAAAGTTGATCTTCAATCTAACATTATAAGCCTGTAGTACAATAACAGAAAAACTACACTATATTGTAACAAAAGAGGAAACATAACAATATTATGCATAAACTATGTTACATATATCATTTAGTACCGTTAGGATTTGAAGTATTTCTTGGTTCAACATATATCGAATGCTAGATCCTAGTCTTTCATGGTTCAACATATTTTCAGTAATCGAACTGTAACAAACATGTTTTTGGCAGATAGGACAATACAACAAACATTTTGTGTCCTTTAGCAAGCAAATCATATATACCGAATCAGAAAAGGGTTCCAATACTATTCCAGACAAAAGAAACAGGTTTAATTGAACAAAGGACAGTGGCATAATTTGCTAAAAAATCACCAAGTTTTACATCAATTTTCAATAAATCCATGCATCATATATAGAGATAAGCATAATATAATACCTCTTAAACAAAATGTTAGAAAACCACTAACAATAATCATCAACCAGAAACAGGATGCATAATGACTCGATGCAAAAATTACATACCTCTAAACTCGGTTTTGAGGCCAGATAATCAGCATAAACAATTCACACTCTCTCAACACTAACTAAATAATCATAAACAATCACATACAGTCACACACACAAAGATCGGCACGACAAATGGCGATTTCAAGACTTTTATAATTATTTAGCTTGACTTTTACCATACTTGCATATCATAATAGCAGATAAACAACTCCAGCTCCAGACAAAAAACAGCGTATCAAACTTGTTGCACCGATTATCAATGATCAAACAACAGCTAAACACACAATGGTACTGCACTAAAAACAGGAAGGTAAACAAACCGAATAAAACTCGCTACAACAACAATTTATGAACATGAAAATGAACCTTCAAATTGCACTGGGAACAGGGCCTTAAGTACAGTATACTTAAGTTTATATGCATATCATAACCATAGACTAGTCAATAAATTAGAGTGTTAGACCAATATTTGTCAGATTGTAACCATCTAAATCGATTTAATTTAATTACTATACTTATGGTTTCACCCTCTATTTATTAATATCCCATTATTTTGATACAAGGAAATGTATTGTTATATGCAATTGTCTCCTAGTAAGAGCAAGTCCAACAGAATTTCTATAAATTTTTCTAAAGTACAGAATGAAAGTCAATAATCTCCATATTTTTTCCCCTTAACTCCAACAGTATCTCTAAATTATTTTGCATTGATCTCCTATTTTTGGCGAATTGTGTGTTGTAGAATTTGATGAGAGTTAGAAAGTTAACTTACATTCTTATTTTTAGCAAACATTCCATAAATTTTGTTCTCCAAAATTTCATTCTTAATCTGCATATTTAGAGAATTTTTTCTTCTCTCTCCTAATTTTTTTTATTATGGAGAATGGTATAGAGATTCTTTTGGATTGAAAATTTTGTCAAAATCTTCAAATTTGATTAAAATCTCTATTATAGCAAAACTGTTGGACTTGCTCTAAGGAGTATTGAAGTTTATGATGTACCTTTTTATTACTTTCGATTAGGAGGAGACATGAATAATACTCTTTAATTTTAGAAAAACTAATGCATAAATAATTTTAAAATGGTACTTCTTAATTTTCTTCTCCCAACTTATATGAATTGATTTGAACTGGTCTAATTAACTTGAATTGAAGTAAAAATTATTGATAAATAGTAATATTACGACTAAATTAAGTTGAGTATATATCATCAATCATATTTTGTTTGAACTAATCTGATCCGACTTGAAGTAAACTAAATCTAAATTGAATTGAATCAAAAAATTCAAATAAACATATTTTATGGACTTTGTTTGAGACTTAAACCCCCGTTTTCTAAAGTTCTCCTGTAGACCAGTTTAGTTTATTTAATTTAATATTCAAATTTTTTTCAATTTAGTTCAACACATTTAAAAAAATTTCAGGTCAGATGCATATATTTATATTTTACAGTTTAGTTTAATTCAGTAATTTTTTTATTAAAAGCTAATTTTTTACTAAGTATTACAATGATATATGATATATTTTAAAATTAGTTCAGTTCAGTTTAGCTAAATTAAATATATTAAAAAGTTTTAGTTAAATTTATTTCAGTTTAGTAAGAAATAAGCTATAGAAAATAGGGCTTTAGTTTTGTTTTGATCATATATTGAGGATTAATAAATTTACCAATGTATAAAATTTAATAAAAGAATTTACCAATAAATTTCCTCTTCTTCGTAATCTTCTTCTCTCCTTCGAATTGCAATCCTTATCCACAATCCATCATTAGTTTTCAATTGGACTCCAATTGCTTGGCGAAATCGGTGAAACAATTGTATGCGAATTGAAAAACAAAGAAGGGTGGTACTACGAGAATTCAGTTCTTTTATAATGGAAAAATTTAATATGTACGTAGGGGCTAACTTTTGAATGTGTATTTTGGATTTGTTTGTGCATAATAAAACACTCAAGATGTTAACCTCGCAATTTTCCAGCAAAACGCATGCCGTTAATATCACTAATTAATGGCACATCTAATTCCTTATGCATATGTACTCAAATACAACCAGTAGCAAAGTCAAATACAATAGCCGTCCACTTTAGCAATGCAGTCCAATTCCGACAACTATTGTTTCGGCTACTGTACGTGGGATTACCTACAATTAGATGCAAAAAGGCTAACCTCAGTACCTTTGCTGTTTTTTTCTTTCAATAAGCCACAACTTCAATGTAAAATATATCAAAAACAATCGACCAAAAGGTTCCATACAGTCGTACAAATGATCAGTTCAGTTTAGTTCCTGGTAAACTCTCCCCTAGCTTGACTAAAAGTGAAGCACGTATAAAAATTAAGCATATATAGCCACACAGCCATAAAATAGAACAAATTATTAGCCATCTTACTGGTGCCAATAGAACTGTCAAATTCAGCAACTTTCGAACAAAAACAGATGATGCATAAAGAGGCCGTCCTTACAACCATCACGTAGCATTTTTAATATATGCTCTCTGCCTACCAGTTTGGTTATGAATTTAATAGCTGAGTAACCGTCATTACAAACTCTAAGAGGTTTCATGATCCTTAAAGTGGTTTTCTCTGGAGTAGTAATTATATAGCAAGTTTCTCAATTTGGCGTATGAATTTTTTTCTTTCAGTTCAGGGCAAGGTCATAAAGAACTGAATCTGTGTCTGGAATTAAACCCAACTATATCATTTGACCTTGGAATAATCTGCAGTGAATGTACGTACTTGATTCTTCAAATGAATCCAACTAAAACCCTCTTCTTTCTTAACTTGCTTGTCCATCATTGACTCTTGCCATCTTCCACAATCAGAGTAAGCATTAGCCTGTGCTGTGTCATGTTCAATAAGAAGTAGTTTCTCAGCAACTAATTTTGCAAGTTCTGCATTTTTGTGAATCTTGTAGAAGCTAATTGTCATTTTGCTCAATGAAATCTAGTTCTTATTGTAGCAATCTAGCACGCCCAAGAAGGTCAATCATATAAGCACATTGGCTTCAGGTGGACACTATTTCATAACTTCTACTGAGCATTTCAGTTACTATCACTAACGGTGAAATAAAGACGGTATTATCATCAATACACATGTCGTCAAACATTTATACACACAGTGAGTGTGTGCACATTATATATAGTACTATAATTATAATCCACATCTATACATGAACCATTATGCTCACAATTAATTGTTACTTACACCTAATAGAAAGTAACTTAACTTATTTTAGCATGTCATGGGATGGGGGTATTATTAGTAGCTGAATTGGATTTTAATTACCATAACTCTTATTTAAGCCAAATGATATTCCAAGGTACATTAGACCTTACCGTTAGAATTGGAGGGGCAACCTATAGGCTCTAGCAAATCTTGGAGAAAAGATCTAGCTGGTTGTCTTCCACCATTGTTGTGGAACTTGTTGCCGCACACTTGGGTAGAGGAGCTGCCAACCTGCCAAAATAACTGGAGCTTGGTTCATGGTGTATACTTAAAATTGCAAACCAAGGAAACAATTCAACGAAGCACTGAAATCTAGCTATTTTCTTGAAGAAATCAGAGTTATAAGATTATGATTCTGATCAACCAACTACACTACCTGTGAACTTTTGGCACCACCCTCCCATTGGCGTCTTTCTCGAATCTCGCATCAGTTAGTTGCTTTAATTAACAACAGATGTGAAAGAATCTGTTGGATGAAGTTTCCCGCCAGAATTTCAAGTCAAAGGTCAAGTCAAGGGTGGAGGCTAATTAGCTGTTAGACTTTTAACTTAGCAGTTAAGTTTTCCGTTAAGTAGCAGTTAGTTTGATTATGTTAGGCAGATAGAACAAGGTGCTAGATTGTATATATAGAAAACAGCTTGTACAGATTCAGTTTATGATTTCAGATAATAAGAAAATCTTCCCCAAATACTCTACTTTTCTACTATGGGCTTTAGTGTGTGTTCTTGGTGAGCTAAGATGATCTGCAGGTTTCTGTAGATTTTCATGGTATCAGAGACTTAGGCTATCTCGATCCGATTCAGCTACAAAACTCCTACGCTACGATACCTATATCACCCGATTCAGTGACTTCACCGAATTCCGCGATTTTGATTTTCTGAAGCAGCTGAGATGAGTAGTTCAGAAGAAGAAGTGCCGCCGCGATTCGGCAAGCGACCAGAAGGTTCAGGAAAAGGAAGGAACAGGCGAGATCATGATGAGGAAGAAGGCTACTACATGATTCGTCATGAGGATCCTCTATATCTGCAGAATTCAGATCAATCCAATCAGATGCTCGTGACTGAACCGCTGGATGAGGTAAACTATCTCTCCTGGAGTAGAGCAATGATTACTGCTTTGGAAACTAGAGATAATCTAGGGTTTATAAATGGTGAGATTATAAAACCTGATGTTACTCATAAGACCTACAAACAGTGGAAGAGAGCAAATACAATGGTTAAGGCTTGGATTCAAAATTCTTTGTCTAAGGATATTGCTAGGGGTTTTCTGTTTGAAACTGATGCTAGAAAACTGTGGGAGGAGTTGAAGGATAGGTTTGGTCAGAGTAATGGAGCATTAATTCATAATCTGAAGAAGGATATTGTTAATCTGAAACAAGATGGAGATTCTGTGTCTCTTTACTATACAAAGTTGAAAGGTCTATGGGATCATCTAGCTTGTGTGAAGCCTAGAAGAAGATGTCTATGATGTGACTGCTGCAAATGTGGATATATGAAATGTGTACTTGCTGATGAGGAAGAGGATAAGATGCATCAATTCCTGATGGGATTGAATGAGAGCTATAGAGCAATTACTGAGCAGATTCTAATGACTGATCATTTACCTAATTTGGCAAGAGCTTGTGCTATTGTATGCAATGTTGAGAAACAAAGGACTGCTCATGCTAGTTATCAAGAGATGGGACAGGTATCTGCAATGGTTAGTAAGAAGCCAGTGAATGAGGAGTATGTTGAAGATGTGTCAAATGCTTCTGCCATACTGGCCAAAGGTGCAAGATATTCCAGAAATGAGGCTTATGCTAGAGATGGATCCAAACAGAAGACTCTCAGAAATCCAAGTCTGAAATGCACACATTGTGGAAAATCTGGTCATACTAAGGAAACATGCTTCAAGCTCAAAGGATTTCCAGACTGGTTTTATGAGAATATGGGAGAAAAACCTCCACAGAGAGGTGGATTTCCACACAGTGCCAATGCTGCTGGTACAATGGGGTATGGCAACATACAATCAGGAGCTTCTTCAATGGATGATCAGATGTATGCTGCTACTGGACCTACTGGAAGTGACATGATGATGCAAGGGGGACAAACACAAATGCAGGGATTCATTGCTAGCATGATACAACAAGAAATAGGGAGACTGATGAAGGGAAAGATGCAAGAAGCTCATGCACCAACTGATTTTGTCAACCTAGCACACTTGACAGATTTTTCAGGTAGCATCCTTACTCATGCTTGCAATGCTACAGTTACTTATGATAATGCTTCTTGGATAATAGATAGTGGAGCAAGTAGTCATATATGCAATAACCTAAAACTGTTCAATACTTATACCAATACAACCATACCTACTCCAGTACATCTACCAGATAACACCATTAAACTTGTCACTGCTACTGGGGATGTTCATTTGCCTCATAACTTGATCCTTTCTAGCTGCCTCCATATACCTTCCTTTCACTTCAATCTTCTGTCTGTCAGTAAACTCTTGAAAACTACTTCTATCCATGTTGGTTTCTTTAACAAATTTTGTTTATTGCAGGACCTTAAGAGACATAAGGTCATTGCAGTGGCAAAAGAAGTTCAAGGACTGTATATTTTAGACCAGTACTCTTTCACTGAAGCAACTATTTAAGTGGCCTTTCATAGTTTGAGTCTTTCTTATGTAGGGCATTTACACCATTCTTTCTATGCAAATAAGCCAACAGGACTTGATTTCCATGTATGGCATAGCAGATTAGGACACCCTTCTATCACATCTATTAAGAATTTACATTCCTTTGTAAATATATCAGTTCCAGAAAACTATATCTGTACTATTTGTCCTGCTGCAAAACAGAAAAGACTTGAGTTTCATGTCAGTACAAGTGTCTCTGATAACAGCTTTGATTTGTTACATATTGATCTCTGGGGACCATATAAGACTGTGACACTTTCTGGTACAAAGTATTTCCTTACTATTGTTGATGACCATTCAAAGTATACTTAGACTATTTTACTTAAATCCAAGGATACAGTGCCATATATTCTGAAATCATTCTTTCTTTTTATCCAAAACCAATTCCAAACCTCAGTCAAGACCATTAAAACAGACAATGGCACTGAATTTCTAAATGAAACACTTTCTACCATTCTCTCTGAACTGGGGATTTTTCATCAAAAATCATGCTCCCATACACCCCAGCAAAATGGCACAGTAGAAAGGAAACATCAACACTTTTTGAATGTGGCCAGATCATTATTATTCCAAGCTCATCTACCCAAGAGGTTCCGGGGAGAATCCATACTCACAGCCACATTTCTCATAAATAGAACTCCTTCAGGCCAGCTCTCTTGGAAATCACCCTTTGAAATTCTGATGCATAAACCTGCTGATTACATGCTCTTAAGGACTTTTGGATGTCTTTGTTTTGCTTCAGACACCACTCCACATAAAGACAAGCTACAACCAAAAGCCTATCCTTGTGTCATGATTGGATATCCCCCAGATAAAAGAGGCTACAAACTGTTTGATATTACACATCAGAAGATTATCATTTCTAGAGATGTTGTATTCCATGAATCCATTTTCCCCTATCAAACCAGTGCTAAAGATTCATCTCTTTCTCCTCCAGTCATTCCTACTCATTACCATTCAGATATTTCTTCATCTTTTGAGTCAGTTTCACCCATTCATCACTCTATTCCATCTTCACTGGAAGAAATTTTCGTCAATAACCAAAATGATCATTCCTCTCCTCATATCACCTCATCTTCTTTATCTCCTATATCACCTCCTCCAATTTCATCACCATCACATAACCCCATCATACTTACAGAAAATCTTTTGCCTGAGCCCAGAAAGAGTACAAGAATGAAATTCAAACATGTGTGGCAAAATGATTTTGTATTAAATACCATTCATGATCCATTCCACCCACCTCTTTTTTCAGATGCACATAAGGCATTTCATGCTCAACTATTGAAAATAAAAGAACCATATTCATATAAAACTGCTAGCTTGTATCCAGAGTGGATTGCTGCTATGAAACTTGAACTGCAGGCACTTGAAGACAATGGAACTTGGGAGTTAACCCCTCTACCTCCAGGGAAGAAACCTATTGGATGTAAGTGGGTGTACAAAGTAAAGTGTCTAGCAGATGGTAGTGTGGACAGATACAAGGCAAGGCTAGTGGCAAAGGGGTTTAATCAAATTGAAGGGGTTGACTATTTTGATAGTTTTTCTCCTGTTGCCAAGACTGTCACTATCATATTGCTTTTAGCTGTCACTGTAGCAAAATCATGGAGTTTGCATCAACTGGACATCAATAATGCATTTCTCCATGGTTACTTGATGAGGAAGTGTATATGATCCCACCTGAAGGCTATGTTGAAGCAGCTCCTCATTAAGTCTGCAAGTTAAAAAGGTCCTTATATGGCCTTAAATAGGCATCTAGACAGTGGAACTCAGAACTTACAAAAGTTCTTCTCTCCTTAGGGTTCACACAGTCTCAGAGTGATTACTGCTTGTTCATGAAGTCATCACAGGATTTCCAGCTGGCCCTTGTTGTTTATGTGGATGACATCCTCATTGCAGGCTCTTCAGAATCAGAAATCCAAGCTGTCAAGGATTTTCTGCACTCTCAATTCACTATCAAGGATCTAGGGCCTGCAAAGTTTTTCCTAGGGCTTAAGCTGGCAAGATCTTCTTCTGGAATATATTTGACTCAAAGGAAGTATATCTTGGACATTGCTGCTGATGTTGGGGGCACCAATGCAAATTCAGTTCCCACTCCTCTTCCTGTTATTTGGGATATGAATGCTCATTCTTCTCCACTTCAGGACCCCAGCTGTTTCAGAAGACTGGTTGGAAGACTGCTTTACCTGAACTCAACTAGGCTTGATGTCACTTATGCTGTGAATCAGCTTAGTCAATTTATGCAGTGCCCTACTGAGCATCATCTCCAGGGGGCAATACATGTGGTGAAATACTTAAATACATATCCCAGTCATGGAGTTTCTTCCCCAGCTCCAATGATCTTCAAGTTTCAGCATACTGTGATGCAGACTGGGCAAGGTGTAAGGATTCCAGGCAGTCTGTCACAGGTTTCTGTGTTTTTCTTGGACATGCCATGATCTCCTGGAAGTCTAAGAAGCAGCAAACAGTATCCAAATCTTCAGCTGAGTCAGAATACATTATACATGAGCATGGCACTAACTACCTGTGAATTGCTTTGGATATCCTATCTCCTCAAGGATTTTCATATTGATCTTCTGCTTCTTATTCCACTATGGTGTGATATCAAGGCTGCAATCCATATTGTGGAGAACCCCAAGTTCCATGAAAGGACCAAGCATATAGAAATTGATTCTCATGTCACAAGAAATCAGTTTAAAGCTGATTTTCTTCATCCTTACCCCATCTCTACAAGGCTCCAGCTTGCTTATCTGTTTACCAAGCCTTTGCCTGCTGAAAGCTTGCGTTCTTTGCTGTTCAAGATGAACTTTTGTCTTCTCCCCTATGTTCATTTTGAGGGGGGAGTGAAAAAATCTGTTGGATCAAGTCAAGGGTGGAGGCTAATTAGTTGTTAGACTTTTAACTTAGCAGTTAAGTTTTCTGTTAAGTAGCAGTTAGTTTGATTCTGTTAGGCGGATAGAACAAGGTGCTAGATTGTATATATAGAAAACAGCTTGTACAGATTCAATTTATGATTTCATGATATATATGACGTTAAATTAAAAATGTAAAATATAAGAAAGTAAGACCTGGTAAATTCGTAAATGTAGTATACATACATACATTGGCCATAAATTTTATTAACACTATGATTAGTGGCATGATAAGATTGAAATGTAAGGGGTTTAATGAAATTACATAGATGAAAATGGGAACATTCTTGGAGTCCTTCATGTTGGCCCTTTACAAGATATCAATGATATACTTGCGTTGATTGAGGAATAAGCCCGCAGGGTGTCTTGCACTTCAACACCAAGAAAGTAAGAAAGATTTCCCATATCTTGTAAGGAAAATCGAGCAGCTAGAGAGGAAATCAAACGTTGCACCGAACCAGAATTATTGCCAGAAACTACAATATCATCCACGTACACTAAGAGAAATATGACATCAATAGAGTTTTTGTGGATGAACAGAGAAACATCATCAACTAAACTAACAACCCCAAGGGAAAGAAGAAATTATTTCAATTCGGTGTACCATGCGCTTTGAACTTTCTTAATTAAGCCATAGCTTGCTTTTCTCAATTTGCAAACATGATTGGGGAATTAACCGCACCATACAAGTGTTGATCTTGTCTCGTCCAGGTGATGTATGTAGGGTTTGGGCTTTGTTCTATGACCGTGAGAGTATTATTAGGAGAAGAGTGATCGCCATTGAGGTATTTGAACAAATCATAGCCATTAAGAGTAGCTTGAATTTGAGCCTTCCATATTATGTAATCGGTTGAGGATAATTTGATGGCCTTTGTGAAGTGAACAAATAGGTTTGCATAGCCATTTGGGTTGATAAGGGTTGTTGAATATTCACCCGTCATGAGGATGGATATTTTGTGGGAGGTTATTTTATGTTTTGTATTAGGTTCTCAGATCTTCTTGTTCTTGTACCATAGAACGGGATGCAATTAATTTGTATTGAATAAGATAAACTAGGCTTACTTAAATAAGCATGCAAAAGAGGATAATGACAAATACAAATAAACACAAACTTGCCTAGACGGGCACACATACAGCAGGAGTTGGGGCAAGTTGGTATCACTGAAAGATGAAATTCGTCCTTACCTAGGGAAATTTCAGCATGAGCAAGGCATATGGATACCTCAAAGGGGCAGGCCAAGAAAACCATTGGTCAACAAATATATTGTGGAAGTCAGGACTACAACCTAAACACTCATTCTTTCTATGGATGTTGTTAAAAGGGAGGTTATCGACCGTATCGAGACCTCAGTCGAAAGGGATAATACCTCATGTGGCAGATGTTTGTACTCTTTGTGGGCAGAATGGAGAAATGATGCAGCACATATTTTGTACATGCCAGTTTACAATGGATGGGAGGTCGTCGCCGTACCTCTCAAATATACAATTTATAGATCGCTTACTACCTTTCCACACTATTAAGTGTACAATGGCAAGTAAGGTTCGTTCCACAGGGAAAAGGTTATTTATATGTATATCTTGTAGGATATATATACATATACATATATATAAAAGCAATGTAAACAAGGGGGGGGGGGGGTTTTGAGTTGGTTTTGTATGAAACAATACTAAGTAAAACTACTAGAACTTTAGAATTACAACTAGTTTAGCATCTAAAGATTCAACTAAAGGATTAACTAATGAGAATAAAAGACTTGGGTACATGAGATTTGTATCTTCTTGTTATGGATTTTTCCTCAAACCTACTTATGATCCTTTGAGAATGGTGATTGTTTTTAATGAGAAACCATCTCTATTCTAGTTGTGAATCATGAAAGCATTCTCACAACTCTTATTGGCAACTTATCTATATGATAGCAAATAGATAAATTGACCAATGCTAATTCAAATTAGATGTTTCCCCACCTTACCCATGCAATGTGATAACACAATTGACATAAATATTATGCTAATGAATGATCTCAAGAACAAATACAATTGATAACAACATATATTTGATTCCTAATTCACTACTTTTACATAGAAGAAATGATAGCATTTCAACCATGGAAAGGCAATGTCTAACACATATCCAACACATATCTATGGTTAAGAAATCATTCCTAACCCTTTCAAGCATCAAATACACATACAAATTATGATCATTCAATAGCAAATCAACCATTCCTAAACTTCATAAACCATGTTCTCAAACCATAACAAGAGGTTTAATCTCACATACCCAAGATGGGTTTTAGCCTACAACCATAACTAAATAATCACAAACATAATCAATACAACAAACCATAGTGAATTCAAAGATCAAAGTGAAGAGAAAATGAAGAAAAGAGCTTAAGGCTCTGTAAAATTCGATCCCTCAAACAATGAGGATAAGTTCCATTTATACTTCCAAAATTAACAAAAATAAAACAAAATAAAATGCCACTTGCAGGGCCTTCGCGGGTCGCGCGAAATCCCTCGCGGACCGCGAGCCTGATTCTCGCGGCTCGCGGCCGAGGATTCGCGCCCCGCTTGCCCGTGTCTCGGTCTCGGCGTGGTGCGCGCGCCCGTGTCTCGGTCTCGGCGTGGTCCGCGACCGGAGTCTCGCGCCCGTGTCTCGGCGTGGTCCGCGACCGGAGTCTCGCGCCCGTGTCTCGGCGTGGTCCGCGACCGGAGTCTCGCGCCCGTGTCTCGGCGTCTGGTCCTCGCGGCTCGCGTCTGGTCCTCGCGGCTCGCGAAACTCGGCATCTTCAAAACAGCAACACACACCCTCGCGGTTCGCGACCTAGGGTTCGCGGCCCGCGAGAGTGTGCCTTCACGCCACTTCTACGACCGGTTCTTCAATGTATCAAACGCGGTCAGGACGGTCATAGAAGGTCTTCAAATCATTCAAATCCATCGCAAGTGCAATTCAAGATCGAAATGCACGTCTTCAATTTCAAACCACTATGAATGATTTGGTCCAAAAGTCTAATATAAATATGCAAAATACTATCTAAAACAGCTCTCAAATGCTACAAAATAAGAGTATATCTAGGACCTATCAAAATCCCCCCACACTTGAACCTTTCTCGTCCTCGAGAAAGAACGATTAAGATCCAAGTGTATACCCTGAATAATTAAGCACATAACATTTGAGAGCTTTACATATCTATACAAGAGAGAAAAGAAAATGTTTTTTTTTTTTTTGCCTCTCATTTTTGCCTGATTCTCTAGTATTTTTGGGACCATCCGGGCTTTTTTTTTTTTTTTTTTTTAAGTAGTAAAAATAGCAGCAAAAACAGCAACAAAAGCAGCAACAAAAGTCCTATACCTCTCCCCCACACTTAGTCTAAACATTGCCCTCAATGTTTAAATATATGAATGAAAACCATAGTGAAAGGAAAGGGTGTAGGATATACTCACTGCGAGGGGCCGGAACCATCGCGACGGCGCTGAGCTCGCGATCTGCGATGACCCTCATAGTCAAAAGCCCCTGGTCCATGTGGGTGCATGGATGCCATCATGGCGAACATCACCTCCATGTCGTCCTCATACCTCTGAGTAAACGCGTCATGCCTCTGCGTGAACTCCTGGAATTGCTGCTGAGTGACATACTGAGGATCCTGATGTGGAGGAACATACTGCTCTCCATGCTCCGGAGGTGCCTCTAGCCTGGCAAGGGCGATGGTAGGTGCAGGGACTGTGATCTGAAGGGGTAAGGTGAGCTCCTCCATGCGGGTGCGCTCAGTCAGGTGCACAGCCTCCGGATTTGGCAGGTACATGTGCTGATTCTTGGCTACTAGCCAGATGAATCTAGGAGGAGGGAATTTGTGCATTTGCAAGACATTAGTGGACTCCAAAGAAGCAATGGAGTGTAACTGGTGAGCTCTCTCGGCTGTCTTGCCTATCGCCTGAATATCTGGAGGTAGATGGATGCGCAAATAAGCTGCCAGAAGAGAAATCATACCCCCCTGCGGTATCTTCCCTGATCTCTTCTGGGAGGTCTCCAGACATTTCTGCACAAAGAGATCTACCCAACATGGGTGCTCTATCCTCCAAAACATAGTCCAAAGGCATTGGACTTGTTCCCTGCTGATATGTGTCAACTCCCTCTGGCAAAAGATCGTCATCACTAGGAGCTTGTGCACCATACGAACAGCTGGATGTATGATGTGGTTGTTCTTTGTAGCGCCCGTGATGTTGGGAGATCCAGACAAACAATGCCAAAAGAAAGCTAGATCAAATCCTTGTGGGGCATATTCTCTTGGATTCTTGTAGCCCTCCGCATATTGGAATCCAAAAGCATCTTGGATTTCATCATAGGACATCCTGCGGTCTACATCATTCAACCTGAAGGTGATGTAATGCCTGTCATGGTCCTCGTCGTAGTGCTTGGCTAGAGTGGATAGGAACTCAAGTGTATAGCGGATGTATGTCGGTGCCGACCGATCAATGAATCCTCTCATGCCAACGCGATCCAATAAAAATAGCACAGGCTGCTGCAAACCTAGCTCCTGAAGTAGCTCAGAGGAGAGGAACTTCGTCTCCATGATTGTTCGCCTCCCATTCCCAATCAACTTTCTCCACCGTTGTTGGGCATCGTCATCCAAACCATGCAGTCCCATAAGGTCAATAGGAGGCAGGTTTTCTGCAGGGGGAGGGCTAGGTTGGCGAGGGGGGATTCGGGGATCACGGGCTCACGTGAGCTAGAGGCTTCCCCTCGGCGAGACCTTTTCCTCGGTGCCATTATCACAATCTATTCAACAACAGTCCAGCACAACTATACTAGCTACAAGGCGGCAAGCCCCTACTCAAAAAGCTCAGTTTATAACTAAAGGCGGCAAGCCTTTGAAATTTCAATGAAAACCTATTGGCGGCAAGCCCTAAATCACCCAAAATTGAAATAAATTCAGTAGGGTGCCGTCAATTGAAGCTTTAGGAAGCAATGTAGCTTGAGGAGATCATCAATTTGATCAAAACACCACCAAATCAAAGAATCCAAAAATTAGGGTTCATAAGATTTGGGGGTATTTGATTGGAAGTTGGAATTTGGAATTTGTGATTGGGAAAAAGTTAAGGGTGGTGGAGGGAAGGTTTTTGGGTAGTTGGTTTGGAACAAAAGTCGCCGGAGGCCGGCGAATCGGAGTGAAGAACTTTCCGGTGGAAATTCGGCAATGTGGGTTAAAGATGGTGTTTTGGATTGGGATTTTTGGTGGGTTTTGTTGGGAAAGCTTGGGGGATTGATTTGGTTGGAAGAAATCGGTTCAAAACTCGCCGGAATGGGAGGTTGGAGAAGTTGGCCGGAAAAAATACTATGCGGGTGGGAGAATTGGGAAGAAGAAGGAGAAAGAAAAAGATAGAAGAAAATGGGGAAGAAGTAGTGCCCGTCAACTCGCGGATCGCGAGTTACCCTTCGCGGGTCGCGACAAAATTGCGCGGGCCGCGGGTCCTCTTCGCGGGCCGCGAAAACGTGCCAAATCCTTCCAGGGATTTCCGAGAAAACTCGGCATGGTTCGCGGGTCGCGCGCCCTCCGTCGCGGGCCGCGCGCAAGTCCGTCGCGGTCCGCGCGATGAATTCGCGGACCGCGCGCTGAAGACCGTTGAGGTGCGCGCGAATCCTCGTCGCGGTGCGCGCAGTGTCTCGTCGCGGGTCGCGCGCGCTGGAACTCGGCACGGTGCGCGCGCGCACCGCGCGCAAATCCTCGGTGCGGTGCGCGCGATGAAATCGCGCACCGCGCGCAAATCCTCGGCAAACCTTCGCGGTCCGCGCGATGAAACCGCGGACCGCGAAAATGGTCATATTCGTTCCAGGGATTTCCTAGAATCCCCTGTTTTCTCGCGGGTCGCGCGGTCTTCTTCGCGGACCGCGAGACACCGTCGCGGCGCGCGCGTTCCTTTCGCGGCGCGCGAGGTTTTCCCGTCGCGGTCCGCGCGATCCCGGTCGCGACTCACGTGCATAGTGTCGCGGTCCGCGCGATCAAGCCGCGGACCGCGAAAACCAACGTTTTTGTGGCAGGGATTTCCAGGAATTCAAGTTTTGCTCGCGGGCCGTGAGAGCTCGGTCGCGGATCGCGAGAGCTTGGTCGCGGCTCGCGCGTTCTCGGCCGCGGTCCGCGAAACCTTCGGTCGCGGTCCGCGCGATGAATTCGCGGACCGCGAGGAATGGCCCCTTGGCGTTTTTCGTTTTGCACCACTTCAAACCTATTTCTACAAAAACAACATAAAAACTAGCATAATGTTCGAATTACAAGCTTAATGAAATGTACATAGCAAATAAATATAAAGAAAGTAATGTTCCAAATGTTGAAATTGTTCGACGAAATGCTTTTAAAGCTTAAAACTCGTTTATTTAACATCGTCGGCACGATGTACCTCCATGGTAAAGATCACTCGTAGGCCGGGTTGCCTAGAGACATGTCCTCTAGGATCTCCGATTTGAAACCCTCGTAATACGGTTTCAACCTTTGGCCGTTGACCTTGATGATTTTGGCATCCTCGCCGCTTTGGATCTCCACTGCTCCATGAGGGAAAACCTTCACAACTACAAATGGTCCAGTCCACCGAGAACGTAGTTTACCTGGAAACAACCGAAGACGTGATTGAAATAGAAGAACTTTTTGACCTACCTCAAAAGTTTTCCTAATTATCATCTTGTCATGCCATGCCTTCGTCTTCTCCTTGTAAATGGCCGCGTTCTCATAGGACTCATTCCGGATTTCCTCAAGCTCTTGCAATTGAAGCTTCCTTTCATTCCCAGCCTCGTCCAAGTTCAAGTTGAACCTTGTGATTGCCCAATAGGCTTTGTGTGCTAACTCCACCGGTAAATGACACGGCTTTCCAAAGACTAATCGGTATGGAGACATACCAATTGGAGTCTTATAAGCCGTCCTATATGCCCACAATCCATCATTCAACCGAGTACTCCAATCCTTGCGAGTCGGCCTAACCGTTTTCTCAAGGATGGACTTGATTTCCCTATTGGAAACTTCGGCTTGTCCATTTGTTTGTGGGTGATAGGCGGTAGAAGTTTTGTGATTTACCCCATATTTCTTCAACAATGCGGCAATGGTTCTATTGCAAAAGTGAGTGCCTCGATCACTGATCAAAGCTCGGGGTACCCCGAACCTAGAGAAGATGTGAGATTTGATGAACTCTGCAACCACTTTAGAATCATCAGTACGAGTGGGGATTGCTTCAACCCACTTAGAAACATAATCAACCGCAAGCAAGATATATTTGAAACCAAAGGAAGTAGGGAAAGGTCCCATAAAATCCATTCCCCAAACATCAAAAAGTTCACAATATAGAGGACAATGTTGGGGCATTTCATTCCTAGAAGAGATGTTTCCTACTCTTTGGCATTTATCACAAGACTTGCAAAATGTGTATGCATCTTTATTCAAACTAGGCCAATAGAAACCACAATCTAGCACTTTCCTAGCGGTTCGCCTAGCACCAAAATGACCACCACATGCATATGAATGGCAAAAAGCAAGGATTGAATTTGTTTCATTATTAGGAATGCATCTCCTAATCACTTGGTCGGCACAATGTTTCCATGCATAGGGATCATCCCACACATAAAACCTAGCATCATGCTTTACCTTATCCTTTTGTGCTTTTGTGAAGTGAGAAGGGTACTTACTTGTGACAAGGAAATTCACAATGTTGGCATACCATGGAAGAGAAACACCAAGGGCAAACAATTGCTCGTCGGGGAATTCTTCGTGAAGATGCTCCTTCAAGGCCTTGGTCCCAAACTCCTCATTGGGCACCAATCGGCTCAAATGGTCGGCCACTAGATTTTCAGCTCCTTTCTTGTCCTTGACCTCCAAGTCGAACTCGCTCAAGAGCAAGATCCATCGGAGTAACCTAGGCTTTGCTTCTTTCTTCGTCATCAAGTAACGAAGAGCTGCATGGTCAGTGAAAACAATAATTTTTGTACCAAGCAAATATGGCCTAAACTTTTCTAAGGAAAAGACTACCGCTAGCAATTCCTTTTCAGTAGTGGTATAGTTCCTTTGAGCATCATTGAGAGTCATGGATGCATAATAGATGGCGTGGGGAATTTTCCCCACCCTTTGACCTAGCACCGCACCAACGGCGTAGTCACTTGCATCACACATGATCTCAAATGGGAGGGACCAATTTGGAGGTTGTATAATAGGGGCCGACACTAGCATAGACTTTAAACAATCAAATGCCCTTTTACAACCTTCATCTACCACAAATTCCACATCCTTTTGCAACAATCTACATAAAGGGGAAGAAATTTTTGAAAAGTCTTTTATGAAACGGCGGTAGAAACCCGCGTGGCCAAGAAAGGACCTCACATCACGCACACAAGTAGGGTAAGGAAGAGATTGGATGATATCAATTTTTGCTTTGTCTACTTCAATACCCTTAGATGACACTTCATGACCTAACACAATGCCCTTTTCTACCATAAAATGACATTTTTCAGAATTTAGCACAAGATTTTTATCAATGCAAGTTTTTAGGACTAATGACAAATGGATTAAGCAATTGTCAAAAGAGTTTCCATGAACAGTAAAGTCATCCATGAAAACCTCTACAAACTTCTCAAGATATTCTGAAAAAATGCTAACCATACACCTTTGGAACGTGGCCGGTGCATTGCAAAGGCCAAAAGGCATGCGTCGATATGCAAAGGTGCCAAAGGGACATGTGAAGGTGGTCTTCTCTTGATCCTCTGGTGCAATGGCAACCTGAAAGTACCCTGAATAGCCATCAAGAAAACAGTAGAAAGAGTGGCCTGCAAGCCGGTTAAGCATTTGATCAATAAATGGCAAAGGGAAATGGTCTTTCCTTGTTACCGCATTTAACCTTCGGTAATCAATGCAAACACGCCATCCATTTTGGACACGAGTGGGAATCAATTCGCCATGGCTATTCTCCACTACGGTCACTCCGGTTTTCTTTGGCACCACTTGTGTTGGGCTTACCCATTTACTATTGGAGATTGGATAGATCATTCCCGCATCCAACAATTTAAGAACCTCGGCTTTTACTACCTCCATCATAGGAGGGTTCAACCGCCTTTGAGGTTGTCGGATGGGTTTAGCATCATCCTCCAATAGTATACGGTGCATGCAAGTACTTGGACTCATACCTTTGATGTCGGCAATAGTCCATCCAATGGCTTCCTTATGATCTTGAAGCACTTTCATCAACCTTTTCTCTTGTTCCTTGGTGAGTTTGTTGGAGATTATCACCGGCAATTTCTCACCATCACCAAGGAATGCATATTTTAGATTCTCGGGTAGTGGTTTCAACTCCACCACCGGAGGTTTATTGAAAGATGGTCGGTTGCCCGAGCCCTTCAATACCTCAAGGTCTAAAATTGGTGCATCAAGAGAAAGTTCCTCAAAGGTATCTAGCTCAAAAATGCTTTCCTTCAAGTTAGCACTCAAAGCATATGTATGAACATTACTTGTGTGTAAACTATTAGCTAAAGCATTTAACAAAGGATCATCAACATCATTTTCATAAACTTTTTGCACATAAGGCTCAATCACATCAATAGCATTGCAAGAAGTTTCCTCATCATCGTATTTCATTGCACCATAAATATTGAACTCTATTTTATCCTCATCAAATTCCATGGTAAGCCTACCACTATGCACATCTATTATAGTTCTTGACGTTTTCAAAAATGGATGCCCTAACAAGACAGGGGTAGCAAATTTATCATGTTCCATGTCAAGAACGTAAAAATCGGCCGGGAAAACCAACTTGTCGACTTTCACCAAGACATCTTCAACAATACCCTTAGGGTATGCATTAGAGCAGTCGGCAAGTTGGATTACCACGCCGGTTTTATGCAAAGTGCCAAGATTCAATGATTCATACAATGTATATGGAATGACATTTATGGATGCACCTAGATCTAGCATGGCTCTAGGAAAGTAAGTGTTCCCTAAGATGCAAGGAATGGTAAACATGCCCGGATCACCACATTTAGTAGGCATTTTATCTTGAAATAAAGCCGACACATGTTCATTGACTCTTTCATTTTTAACATGCTTAGACCTTTGTTGACGATGGTTTACACATAATTCCTTCAAGAACTTAGAATATCTAGGAACTTGATCAATAGCATCGAGCAAAGGAATATTTACCTCACACCTTCGAAGGACCTCGAAAGCTTCCTTGTCCATCTCCTTTTTCCGAGTATTCTTCAAAGCTTCGGGAAATGGTGCTTCCACATCAAAGGTAGTGTCCACCCTAGTTTTCTTGTGAAGAGGTGAGAATGGAGGTGACATTGGTTCAACATGAGAAGTTGTGTCTACATGTTCCTCATCAATAAGTTCTTTCTCCTTCTCAACCTCGGCATCACCTTTTTCTTTGGCTAGCCCCTCAAGAATTACTTCTTCGTCGGCCAAGGTCGCCTCAACCTCGTCATTGGCTAAACTCTTCTTCACAAGGCCTCTCTTGGGTGCCTTTTTCACAACCACTTCGGGTTCAAGAGCTTGCTTACCACTCCTCAAGGTCATGGCACTCGCATGAGGCCTTGGATTTAATTCTGTTTGCGCGGGTAGTTTCCCGGAGTTTTGTGCTTCCAACTTTCCTAAAACCGTGGCCATTTGACTCATTTGCACCTCAATGCTTTTGAGTCTAGCATCTTGTGGGAATTGGTCCGAGCTTTCACCTTGGTTATGAGATTTATCTTCCAACCTCGGGTGAGCATTTTGAGGGGCACGGTTATTGAAACGGCCTTGACCTTGGTTTCTTGGGTATTGTTGTGGTTGAGGGTGATATTGAGGGTTTTGATGATCTTGGTACCCTTGATAGCCAAAATCTTGGTACCCTTGGTTTTGGTAACCTTGGTACCCTTGATTTTGGTGGCTTTGGTCTCCTTGGTAGCCTTGGTCATTTTGCCCCCTCGTCCTATCAAAGGATTGACCACTTTGACCTTGGTAACCCCCTTGGTAGCCACCTTGTTGCCCCGTCGGTTCATCTCTCCACCGAAAGTTGGGGTGATCTCTAGTTCCGGGGTTATAATGTTGAGCAAACGGATCATACTTCCTTTGGTTACCCCTATCACCACCTTGGCCTTGTCCACCTTGAAAACCCCTACCACTTTGGTAGGCTCGTCCTCCTTGGTAGCCCCTAAAACCTTGGTTTCCTCCTTGATCGCCTCTAAAACCTTGGTTTCCTCCATAGACCCCCATGGCATTGACTTCTTCGTTATAATCCTCGTTTGCTTGAGGACAAGATTCGGTGAGATGGTTCGAAGCACAAATCCCACACGTCATCACTTGTTGCCGTGGTTGGTTCCCCGTGTTCCCTCCGGAGCTATTTCCCATCATGAAACCCTTCATTAATGCCGTAAGCTCCTTGATCTCTTGACGAGTTCCGTCATTGCTTCCACCGGAGTTACCCACTCGTAGTCTCCGGTCCCTCTTTGGTTTGCACCCCTCGGCTAGTTGCTCAAATAGCATCATGGCATCGGATGAACCAAGGTTACCAATGGAACCATAACAAGTCCTATCCATCGACTCGGTTTCTCTATCATTCAAACCATTGTAATAGAAACACACCAATTGAGGTTCGGTGAAGCTATGGTACGGGCAACTTGAAAGGAGAGTTTGGAACCTTTCCCAATACTCATACAAGGTCTCATCATCGTCTTGAGTGATGTTGCTAATGGCTTGTATCAAGACCGAGGACTTAGATGGAGGAAAGTACTTATCAAGGAACTTTTTCTTCAATTGTGGCCATGTAGTGATTGATGATGAAGGTAAACGGCTTAACCATTTAGCGGCCTTGTCCTTCAAGGTGAAAGTGAAGGTTTTCAACTTAAACTCATCCACACTCATCTCGGAAGGTTTCAAACTACTACAAACCCTATGAAAAGCTTCAAGGAAGTCATTAGGATCATCCACCTCTCTACCATGGAAAGTTGGAAGCAAGTTTATCACTCCCGTCTTGATTTCATATTGAGAGTTTGGGTAAACAATGCTAGATTGTTGTTGCTCATAGTTGGGGGACATGAACTCTCTCATAGAAATGTTGGTAGGAGAAGTGTTATGGTTTTGGAAAGGGTTGTAGAATTGGTTTCGGGGAGGGTTTTGGCCGGTATCCTCTTCATCGTCCGCCATGTTGAAAGGTAGTGATTCACTTTCAAGGGATAAAGGATTAGATGCTAGTGACTCTTGCACTTGCCTCCTAAGTTGGCGGAGACTTCTTACTAGCTCGGAATCGTATTGCAAAGGGTCTTGGTTCGAGGATCGTGTAAGAACCATGCACCAAGAGCTAGAGCAATAGGGTTCCAAACCAAAATAGAACCTAAAAAGAAAGATAGATTAGAAATAAAACTACAATATACACATAAAATACGCCTTCTCCCCGGCAGCGGCGCCAAAATTTGGGAGGTCGTCGCCGTACCTCTCAAATATACAATTTATAGATCGCTTACTACCTTTCCACACTATTAAGTGTACAATGGCAAGTAAGGTTCGTTCCACAGGGAAAAGGTTATTTCTATGTATATCTTGTAGGATATATATACATATACATATATATAAAAGCAATGTAAACAGGGGGGGGGGGGGGTTTGAGTTGGTTTTGTATGAAACAATACTAAGTAAAACTACTAGAACTTTAGAATTACAACTAGTTTAGCATCTAAAGATTCAACTAAAGGATTAACTAATGAGAATAAAAGACTTGGGTACATGAGATTTGTATCTTCTTGTTATGGATTTTTCCTCAAACCTACTTATGATCCTTTGAGAATGGTGATTGTTTTTAATGAGAAACCATCTCTATTCTAGTTGTGAATCATGAAAGCATTCTCACAACTCTTATTGGCAACTTATCTATATGATAGCAAATAGATAAATTGACCAATGCTAATTCAAATTAGATGTTTCCCCACCTTACCCATGCAATGTGATAACACAATTGACATAAATATTATGCTAATGAATGATCTCAAGAACAAATACAATTGATAACAACATATATTTGATTCCTAATTCACTACTTTTACATAGAAGAAATGATAGCATTTCAACCATGGAAAGGCAATGTCTAACACATATCCAACACATATCTATGGTTAAGAAATCATTCCTAACCCTTTCAAGCATCAAATACACATACAAATTATGATCATTCAATAGCAAATCAACCATTCCTAAGCTTCATAAACCATGTTCTCAAACCATAACAAGAGGTTTAATCTCACATACCCAAGATGGGTTTTAGCCTACAACCATAACTAAATAATCACAAACATAATCAATACAACAAACCATAGTGAATTCAAAGATCAAAGTGAAGAGAAAATGAAGAAAAGAGCTTAAGGTTCTGTAAAATTCGATCCCTCAAACAATGAGGATAAGTTCCATTTATACTTCCAAAATTAACAAAAATAAAACAAAATAAAATGCCACTTGCAGGGCCTTCGCGGGTCGCGCGAAATCCCTCGCGGACCGCGAGCCTGATTCTCGCGGCTCGCGGCCGAGGATTCGCGCCCCGCGCGCCCGTGTCTCGGTCTCGGCGTGGTGCGCGCGCCCGTGTCTCGGTCTCGGCGTGGTCCGCGACCGGAGTCTCGCGCCCGTGTCTCGGCGTGGTCCGCGACCGGAGTCTCGCGCCCGTGTCTCGGCGTCTGGTCCTCGCGGCTCGCGTCTGGTCCTCGCGGCTCGCGAAACTCGACATCTTCAAAACAGCAACACACACCCTCGCGGTTCGCGGCCCGCGAGAGTGTACCTTCACGCCACTTCTACGACCGGTTCTTCAATGTATCAAACGCGGTCAGGACGGTCATAGAAGGTCTTCAAATCATTCAAATCCATCGCAAGTGCAATTCAAGATCGAAATGCACGTCTTCAATTTCAAACCACTATGAATGATTTGGTCCAAAAGTCTAATATAAATATGCAAAATACTATCTAAAACAGCTCTCAAATGCTACAAAATAAGAGTATATCTAGGACCTATCAGTGGAGCTCCAAAAACATTACAGGGTGGAGACTGGCGGAAACTTCAGAGAGTGCTTGAGAATGATGAGAAGAATGGTAGGATGGAGAAAAAGAATAAGATTCCACCGACTTATCAACATCTTCTATAATGTATGGAGGGAGAGGATTAACAGAATCTTTGAGGGGAAATTTAGGCAAGTGGATGCTCTAAAGGTGGTGATTTAAACATGCTATGAACCCTCTGATTGATGTTGAGGATGGTGTGAATGGATCCTAGTATGAAACTTGGTACATATGTCGTAGGTACCGCACTGATTACCATTGGTATTTCGGAGGTGTTGGGCTGTTGGTGTACAAACTAGTTACCCAGCCTTGGCCCGTGACACTATCTAAAGACTTGACGGATTGGTTGTGAGGATATATCCCTAGTATGAAACTTGTACACATGTCGTAGGTACCACACTGATTACCTTTTGGTATTTCAGAGGTGTTGGGCTGCTGGCATAAAAACCAGTTGCCCAACCTTGGCCCATGACACTATCTGATTTGATGGAATGGTTGAGGGGTTTTACCCCAAGTATGAAACTTGTACATATGTCGTAGGTACCGCACTGATTACCTTTTGGTATTTCAGAAGTGTTGGGCTGCTAGTATAAAACCAGTTACCCAACCTCGGCTCATGACACTATCTGATTTCATGGAATGGTTGAGGGGTTTTACCCCAAGTATGAAACTTGTACATATGTCGTAAGTACCGCACTGATTACTCTTAGGTATTTCAGAGGTGTTGGGCTGCTGGTAGCCTTGGCCCATGACACTATCAAAAATATTTGACGGACTGGATGAGGGATTATGGCCATAGTATGAAACTTGTACATATGTTGTAGGTACCGCACTGATTACCTTTGGTATTTCAGAGGTGTTGGGCTGCTGGGATAAACCAGTTACCCAACCTTGACCCATGACACTATCTAAAGACTTGACGGTCTGGATTGAAGAAGATTATAAGCATGCTCAGACCAGGCTTCATATGGCTAATTTGATTTCTATGGGAACTGAACCAGGGCAGACTTGTGTTTTGACATGTCAATTCGCAGATATGCTACGGTGGATTTTCCCTTAATCATATACGAGCTGGAAACATAAATGGAACGTTAAAGACACCAAAGCTCCAAAGGTTGATGCGGATTTAGCAAGATATGCAAGGACAGATGGAATAAAAGCGCAATCATGATAGTTATGCTAAAATCTTAGCAATATCTTGATTAACTAGTTAGAGCAAGTCCAACAGATTCTCCAAAAGTTTTTCTAAAATAGATAGATAATGGAAACCCTATATTCTCCAAATATTTTTTACTCAACTCCAACAGTATCTCTACTTTAGAGATTTTATTAACAGCTTTTTTCCTTTTTTCTTTTTTTTTCATTAAGAAGTTTGCCAAAAATAGATTTTTTCTTTTGCAATGTGCATGAATTCCGTTCCTTAAAATTTATTTGCCATTATGCATATTTAGCAAAGCAAATATTCGCTCTCATCAATTTTACTATAATAGCAAATGGGATAGCAAATCTGTTGGAGTGGAAAAATTGACAAAATCTCTAAAAATTGACAAAATCTCTATTATAGCAAATCTGTTGGACTTCTTGTGATCATAGCCACTTGTATTTCAGATGGCTGTAGAATAATTGTTTTTCTCCTTTTGGTTAGTTATTTATATTTGTTGAATGTTTGGTTTAGAGTGATGGTCAAATCAGTTGTATGAACTTTTTGAGCAATTTAATAGGAAAATATTCATAAAAAAAAACATAAACTTGCCTCTAAAACTCCAAAAAATTCCATGTGTTCTAATCTATACGTAACAATTTTAAGGTTTCCATAAAAAAAACAATTGTAAGGCCCTATTTACCAGAGCTTATCTGTAGATCAGTTCAGTTCAGTTCAGTTCAATTCAGTTCAGTGAAAATGTAATTGATGAAATTTAGGTTAATTCAGTTATGCTGATTCCATTTTTCAATACATTATTTTTACTTCAGTTCAGTTCAATTCAGTTCAGTTTAGTTCAGTTCAGTTCAGTACATGGTGGAAATAAGTTATAGTAAACAGACCTTAAAAGTAACACTAACTAAAAATTCAGAAATATCTAGGGTGAAAAAGAAAATTGAAATATAATATTCGCGACGATAAGGAAGCGTTGCGTGGCCCCCAGTATGGAGATACCCTAGCCCCTACCCAAGAATAAATATCTACCCTCTATAAAGTCATTCGTATCGCCTCTCCCAATTTTCACACACCACACCAAGAACACGCACAAGCAGACTCAGTCCTTCAACAGACCTCCTATCAAGAGAAAGCTAAGCGAACATGGCTGGAATCACTCAGGATTGGGAACCCGTGGTCATCCGCAAGAAAGCCCCAAACTCCGCCGCGCGCAAAGACGAGAAAGCCGTCAACGCCGCCCGTCGCACTGGCGCCGAGATCGAGACCATCAGGAAAGGTACAATCGCTTATCCGATCTGTTTCCTTCCGCTCGTTTCCCTTTCGCTTGCGTATTTTGGATGTATTATCCTTGTTGTTGATGTAGACGATTTAGGGTTTTGATTTCAGAGCTGCATACTGTGCCTGCTTGTTAATCGCTGTATGAGACTCCTTAGGGTTTAATATACTCTTGACGTGTACGAAATTGTGGATTGTAAGGTCTGAATGTTTGTCAGAAATATAGTGTAGAAGTGTAGTTATTTGGGGGCCTTTTAGGACTTGTTTCATGTCAGGAAACTGTAGCTCTGTGAGGCTGTTAGTCAAGCTTTTTTACATGTGTTTTTGCTCAGAATTTTGATGTTTGATAAATATGTAGTGTGTTTGAGGTTATAGTTGATGAAATCTTGCTTGCTTTTGCAGCTGCTGCTGGATCAAACAAGTCTGCTTCAAGCAGCACCTCTTTGAACACACGAAAGCTTGATGAAGATACTGAGAACTTGGCTCGTAAGTCTCACATTCTCTAATGATTAGAGGATCTTTTGTTACCTGAATATACTAATTAGGTTACAGTTTGTTGCCATCATCATGTTAGACTTCTGTTACTGTTATGTTTGGAAGAACTTCTAGGTTCTATGATGTTTAATTTATGAAATCTCCTTACAATTCTTCCTGTCCTCTTTTGCAGATCAGAAGGTTCCAACTGAATTGAAGAGGGCAATCATGCAGGCTCGGCAGGACAAGAAGCTTACTCAAGCTCAACTTGCACAGGTGAGTTTGTTAGAGTCACTTGGGAACTAGATTGCTTGTTTACTCTTGTTAGTAGAGTACCTGATAACTTGTTCTTCATGGTTTGCAGCAAATCAATGAGAAGCCTCAGATCATCCAGGAGTACGAATCAGGGAAAGCTATTCCAAATCAGCAGATCATTTCCAAACTGGAGAGAGCCCTTGGTGTGAAGCTTCGTGGAAAGAAATAGAACAGCGAGTAAGGAGGAAGCCAATGCTCTGCACCCTTTGGCTTCTTTAGTCTGTCCCAGTTGTGGTACATATGAACCTTGTTTCCCCATCCCCCTCCCCTTAAGCTTGCTTGTAGCAGCAATCTTTTAACTATTATCGACATCTTTTGTTAAACATTGCGTAATGGATGTGCTACTGAGGATATTCTCCTAGAAACACCTGCTGATGTCTTCTGTTTGGTACATTTGTGTCTCGGCACTTGGTTTGATATGATTCAGTCTCCATGATCAAATTATTTGCTGTCTTCTGGAAGTTAACTCGTATGTAATAGTTGACCTGCCTGTTTGTTTCAATTGCATAACGTATTTCTGGTTGTTTTGGTCTGTCAATCATTAGAAATGTTTAGTGTTTATAGTTCCGGGGATTGTAAGGCAGCAGTATGTAGGAGTTGAAAACTAAAACACTAGGGCAATTAGGCTGTTCCTGTTATGGGTTAGTTTCTCTGTTTCTATTCAGCTTAACGGTCTGTACAGAATGTCGAACTAAAGTTGCCAAAGCAAAACTAATTTTAAATGACTGGAATAGCAACCTTTTTTTGTTGATCTAAGTAGAATAGCAAAATGCTTGACCTGATAAAGGTGGTCGGTTCGAATCATAAGAGTATGATTCACTTGTCATGAACGTTTATTCAGTGATGAACGTTTCATTTGCCATTTGGATAATAATCTCCGCACCACCTCTACAACAACGGTGATACCAACCGACGGCCTACTAATTAATATATACCATTAATTATTTAGATTTTTGTAGTTTGGTTTTCAATCACTCCGAATCAGTTTGGTTTTCAATATTCAAATCAATTTGAGATTCAATATTCCAATAATCATATTCAGTATTTAGTTTATGAAATTTATACATCTGAAAATCATATTAAATTTGGTTCAAATGATTTGACCTAGGAAAAGACACAATGAAGATGATAGGGAACAAGCTAGATATTGATCAATATGGAGGAATTCGGAGGAACTCAATTGATGATACTTGTATTTTTGTTCTACAAAATATTTCTACATATATATATATATATATATATATATATATATATTTTAATTACTATATTAATTAATATTTTAATTGTCATTATTTAATATTATATATCTAGATAGAATGGTATCAGAGCCAAAAACCCGGGGTAGATATAAATAAAATATAAATAAGTATTATTTAAATAAAATATAAATAAGTATTATCTAATATTGTCAGATTTTAAATTTGCATTAGATTGCATACATTTAGCGTTGGTAAATATCTGAACCTATAAGACGGTTGGTTAGCCCATTGATGTGGTGGTCCACGCATGGTAAGAAATGTTCCAGTTAAGTGTATCATAATCTAGTTCAATGAAATAAATTAGACAATAAAGGATAATATGGCAGATAATGTTAGAAGATTCTTGTTTGGAGAATCTAGAGTTCCCCGTTTAAGGGCAGAGTCTAGTTCTTCAACATCCTCTAATATATTACAAAGTCATGAAGTTCAAAATGTATTACCTGGCCGAACAGTTAATTCAATATATCATCATGGAATATTGGAATTTAAGAAAGCCTATGCAATTAAAATCCATGAAGAAGTACTTCCAATGAATGATGAATTTCAAACAATAAAATTATTGTCACAACAAGCTATAAATCATTACAAAAATCAAAACTACAGATTTTTACATTTTGGATTAATTCAAATAGCATTACACCCATTAATGAAAAAAGGAATTGATACTCCAATATTTATGGCATTAAGAGATGATAGGTTAATTGAATATAAAGATTCATTATTAGCAATGATTCAAACCAATATTTGTAGTGGAACTATAAGATTTGATTGTATTCCAGATTATTCTGTTAGTTTAACAGATCCAAACCTTATGGATTCTCTAAAATTAGATGTTCAAATAAAACAAAATAAGATAGCATCGGATACTGAACATTTTGTACTAATTTATAGAATTTATTTTAAACTTATGAAATCTATGATTCCTACAGCATTAAAGCTACATCCTACAGATAAGGAAGAATCTGTATATGTTACTACAAATTCAGATAACACTAAAATACAACCTGCAAAACTGTTAAAATGGAATGAAATAACTATTCCTGAAGAGGTAATAATTGAAAGACCAGTAAGAATACAGAGAAATGTAAAAATAACAGAACCCACATCAATTGAAGAACAAAAGGATGGAAAAGTATTAATTAAATTTAGTAACAGGTCTATGTCTAGTAGACATACAGAAACTAGTAGGCATTCTTTTGATCAAACTTCTAGATACTCAATAAATAATAATTATCAATTACCTAGAAGTTCAACATCAGATTTTCAAGATTCTAGGATCAGATACTCAACTCCATTACCAGAAGTCATTCCAGATTCTAATTCGTCAATAGGATCTCCTACTTATAGTCAAATGAGGAATTCTGAATTAAACTAATGGAAAACAAAGAAGAATTTTTAATAGACAAAGAATCATTAAATAAAGATTATTACAGTTTAGAAAACTATACTTTTAGGATAGAATTTGAAAAATTAGATAGTCATATTAGAGAAAAGATAAAACAAGAATTTTACAAGGAATTAATTACTAAAAATTTAAAGAAAATGAAATTTTTTATATGGCTAGAATATTACTTTAAAAAAGAAAAGGTAATAAACTCACAATATTTAGAAGAAATCTCATTAATTAATGTCCAGACTAATTTATATAAAAAATGGAAATTACCAAATAACACAATAATAAGTTCAATTCATCCTCCATTAAAAAATATTGAACTTACAATAGATAATAATTCAGTTGCAGCATCTCCTTTTAAAATAGGAAAAGAAGATCCAGAACCAGTAAATTCGGAAGATATTAAAAAGATCTATCAACAAAATAATTACTCAAATCAAATATTACATACTATAGCAAATCAATTAGACCTTGTATCCACTAAGTTAGATAATAAACAAAGTAAGTTCCCTAATGAAATTTCAAAACCCCATTTTCAAGTCTCCTCATTTCCGAAAAAAATGGAAAATTCAATTTCATTAGTACAAAAGGATATAGCAAGTACATCACATAACATAGGAGCAATATCCCAAATGAATCCACAATATTCTAGTAATTCAAGTTCTTCTTCGGAGTCAGAAGAAGAAGAAATAGGAGAACAAATAGATTTAATAGAACAACAATTTGAAGATTATCCGAAACAAAATCTAGATGAATCAGAGTTACAAATTAACAGAATAAGAAGTAATAGGTTTCAAAGATTTTCAAAAAATTGGAAAAATGATAGAACAAAAAATTATTATCCTAGGCCTACTCCACCAGACATTCAATATGAAGAAGTAAATAATGCTTTAAACAGTTATGATGGAGCATCTTTATATCAATGGAATATAGATGGAAAATCAGAATATCAAATATTAAACATACTTCAAGAAATGGGTATGGCCAGAATGGCATACAAAACTAAAGTTAATGTAACTGAACCAAGTATTGTAATGTTATTAGTTACAGGATTTACTGGGCAGTTAAAAGGATGGTGGGATAATCACCTCACTTTAGAAGATAAACAAACAATAATGAATCATGAAACTGAAGAAGTCCAAGGTGAAGGTAGTGATACAGTATATGTAATGGTTCCAGATGGATCAACATATCTAATTTATGTCATATCAATGTATTTTATAGGAAATCCAGAAGAAGAATTAACCAGCTCAAAAATATGCTTAACAAATTTAAGGTGTCCATCGTTAACAGATTTTAAATGGTACAAAGATATATTTTTAACCCAAGTCATGAGGAGAACAGATTCAAAATCATCATTTTGGAAAGAAAAATTTATTACAGGATTGCCAAATTTATTTTCACAAAGAATAATTACCAACTTACAAAAGACATTAGGAACTGAAAAAATAGACTATAATGCTATAACGTTTGGTCAAATATTTGCATTTATTAAGAAAGAAGCATTAACTCTATGCCAGGATTTAAAAATTCAACATAAATATGGATCAGAAAGAAAAGAAATGGGTACTTTTTGTCAACAATTTGGAATAATGGGTATCAAACCACCATCAATTGAATATAAAAGAATATATAAGAAAAATAAAAGTTATAAAAGAAATAGGTATTATAGTAAAGACAATAATAAAAATTTTAACAAAAATAATTATAAAAGACCTTATAAAAATCAGAATAAATATAAAAATATTCAATGTTATAAGTGTAAAAAATTTGGTCATACAGCTTCTTATTGTAAGACAAAAAAAGATTCATTCAATATTTGCAGAAGATAAGGAATTAAAAAATAAATTATTATCTCTATTAATCGAAAACTCAGAAAATGAACAGACAGATTATGATTCATCTTCAGAAAATTCAGATAATTCAGAAATTTGTCAATGTAAAATTCCAACAATTAATATGTTAAATAACACAAGAAATAGTAAAAAAACATTATTAGAGATCATTGATAAATTAGGTGATTCTGATAATAAAGATGAATACATAAAAACACTTAAAGAATTAGTAGAAGAAGAAGATAGACCTAGAATAGAAGAAGCTTTTAGTTTAAGTAAAATAATTAAAAAATATTCAAAAACAAAAGCCAATAAAATCAGATGATTTAAGAATAGAAATTAATAAACTAAAATCAGAAGTTAGCATAATTAAAAAAGAGTTAGATATGTTAAAAGAAAAAAGACTTAGAATTAGAATTAAAATTTAATACAAAATTAGAAGATACACCTAGCACTAGCTCAAATATTATTCAAATAGCTAAAGATACTCCATCAGATAGTCAATTTTTCAATATTATTAATAAAATAAATATGGAAAAATGGTATTCATTAGTTACTATAGGTGTAGAAGATTTTAGCACCACAGTAATAGCATTACTAGATAGTGGAGCTGACCATTCCTGTATTAGAGCAGGGATTATTCCAAGTAAATATTTGGTAAAAACTAAAGAGAAATTATCAGCAGCAAATGGTACTCCAATGACCGTCAATAAAAAGTTACCTAATGATTTTATATGTAATAATGATTATTGCATCAAACATTCATTTTTAATACTAGAAAACATATCATATGATGCTGTATTAGGAAATCCATTTTTATACCAAATAACCCCTTTCAAAAAGACTAAAGAAGGAATTAGTACTAAAATATTAGGTAAAAAATTATTATTCCCATTTATTGATCCACCTAGTCAAATAGAATTAAACTTATTACAGACTAATTCAATATATAAAAAAATATATTTATTAAATACAAAACAAAAAGACCTCTCCTTCTTAAAATAAGAATTAGAATATTCAAAGATAGAAGAACATATAAAGGGTAAAATAATACAACAGAAGATTTCAAAATTAGAACAAGAATTTAAAATTCAGGTATGTTCTAGTCACCCTAATGATTTTTGGAATCGTAAAATGCATATTGTTTCTTTGCCTTATGAAAAAGAGTTTAACGAAAGTAATATTCCAACAAAAGCTAGACCTATACAAATGAATGCAGAATTAGTAGAATTATGTAAAAAAGAAATTCAAAGTCATCTGGATAAAAAATTAATTAGAGAAAGTAAGTCTCCATGGAGTTGTTCTGCATTTTATGTTAATAAACAGGCTGAAAAAGAAAGAGGAGTACCTAGATTAGTTATAAATTACAAACCATTAAACAAAGTTTTGAAATGGATAAGATATCCTATTTCAAATAAAAGGGACTTATTAAATAGATTATATAATGCAAAAGTTTTTTCTAAATTTGATTTAAAATCCGGTTATTAGCAAATTCAAATAGATGAAAAAGATAAGTATAAAACAGCATTTGTAGTTCCATTTGGTCAATATGAATGGAATGTGATGCCATTTGGATTAAAAAATGCACCCTCAGAATTTCAAAAAATTATGAATGATATATTTAATCCATATTCAACATTTGTAATAGTATACATTGATGATATATTAGTATATTCAAATTCAATAGATAGCCATTTTAAACATTTAAATATATTACTAAATATAATTAAAAAGAATGGATTAGTAATATCAGAACCAAAAATGAAATTATTTCAAACAAAAATAAGATTTTTAGGACATGATATACATCTAGGGAAAATAAAACCAATTCAAAGAGCAATTGAATTTGCTGACAAATTCCCAGATGAAATAAAAGATAAAAACCAGTTACAAAGATTTCTAGGTTGTCTAAATTATATTGCAGATTTCTTTCCCAAATTAAGGATAATTTGTAAACCCTTATATGAAAGATTGAAACTTAATCCACCAGTATGGACAGAAAACCATACCAAAATAATTCAAGAAGTAAAAGAAAAGGCAAAAGCATTACCATGTTTAGGAATTCCACATCCATCAGCATTTATGATCATAGAAACAGATGCATCAGAACTAGGATATGGGGGGATATTAAAACAATTATATTTAGGAAAAGAATCAATAATTAGATACCATTCATGATTATGGTCTGGAGCACAGACTAATTATTCAACAGTTAAAAAAGAGGTTTTATCAATTGTTTTATGTATTTCAAAATTCCAAGATGATTTATATAATAAAAAGTTTTTATTAAAGATTGATTGTAAATCAGCAAAAGAGATTTTACAGAAAGATGTAAAAAATTTAGTTGCAAAACAAATTTTTGCAAGATGGCAAGCTATTTTATCAGTATTTGATTTTGATATTGAATACATTAAAGGAAAAGATAATTGTCTTCCAGATTTTTTGACTCGTGAATTCCTTACAGGGAAACATGAGTAAACAATCAAGTCCTGCAAGTTCTTCGAATTCAAAATCACCAAAAGATTATGAAATTCCAAAACCATTAGCACCAAGAACACCTACTTCAGATTTTCCACCACTTACCTATTCAACAATAGCACAAACACCATACTCAAGATTAATTCATACTCCCATCCTATCACCCAATTATACAGTTCTTACACCCAACAAACCTACTACTCAAACTACCACTCCTCCTTCTACTCCAGATTCCAAGAATCCCAACCAATCTTATTTCAATAAACCAGATCTAGAATATATCTTATTAACCCAATTCCCAAATGAACCAGACATTCCTCAGTTAAAGAATTTTGTATCCAAAATATTCATGCCTACTTGCCAATGGATGGCAGAAGATATTCAAAAAACCCAAACCTTTTATGAACTCATACTCATAGATACTCAGTCCATTGAGATTACTCATACACCAGCCCAGTATGATTCCACCAGAATTAGTCACTCAAAAGTACAGATTAAACAGATTCTTCACCTTAACCAATTCAATGGTATCCATACTCCAAAGAGATTTTCAGTTAGATATATTCCCCAAGAATTCAATTATGCAGATTACATACAAGCCTGGTATAGGACTTTTTACATCAGGTCCTTTGACCACTCATGGTTCATTAATTTTCATCAACAATTCAACACAAATGTTCCAATATGGTTCTACGATTGGTGGCTCAAATTTGGGCCGTCAAAGGAGATACTCCCTCAACCAGTAGCAGAGGGATTTGAAACATTCATCAGACTCAGCAGGGCCAAGCCCTTTGAGAAGCCATTACTTTTCCATGCAATTTTCAGGGTTCCCTGGATATTTGCTTGGAGTTTCCAGATCAAACAGATTCATAAGGATATGCCGTGTTCCCTTACTCGACAGTATAAAATTAAATGGTGGGCTAATTATAAAGTCCAATTTTGTTCCACAGAAGCGGTAACTCATTATTTAAGAACAGGAGAAAAATTAAGAATAGTTTTAAACAAGGAAGAAGCCATCAGCCCTATGAAGATCAAGACCCCGATTCAGCAAGCTTTAAGTATTCAAAGAAACAACAAAAGTCCAATTCAGCAGACACTAAGCATTCAACCGTCAGAAACTCAAGCACTTCTGGAAGATGAAGAAGAATCCAGGAAGATGATGCATTTCTACAAAGAATTCAAGAAGAAGGAAATCAAGCAAGAAGAAAACCAAGAAGATGATCCATTTGAAGATGATCCCAAGACCCATTTGAACTCTGAAAATTATGTAAGCAATGACGCCAGCCAGCATTAAGGAAAAGCAGGAAGAAAATGGAGGGTCCCAAACTCCATATTTCAGAACACTCATTCATGCTCAAAATCAAAAAGCAGGGGGTAGTGGAGACCAGACTTCACTATCATTCAGAGCACTCTTCACTATATTCAAAGGCAGAAGAAGATTGAGGGGTCCAAGCTCCACTCCGGATTTCACTCACTACATTCAAAGCATGGGCGGAACATGGGGGTGACCCAGGGTGGCCTGGCCACCCCCAAAAAATTAAAAATTGCATTTTATACCTTTGTAAATTGTTTTAAAAAAATAAAAATTACATTTTATACCCTTGTAATTTTTAATATATTAAAATATAATGCTGTAATTTTACTTTTATTCTATTATGGCCCCCCTCGACTTTAATTTCTGGGTCCGCCCCTGATTCAAAGGTAGAAGAAAATGGAGGGGTCCAAGCTCCACTCCGGATTTCAAAATGTAACTCAAATTCAATGTAATAGAATAGCAAGCTCACCTATAAATAGAGAGGCATTCATTCAGAAGGAGGTACGCTGGAATCACAGCCCCTTCTTACTCTCTACTCTCCACCCTCTAAGTTCTCAGAACTTCCCTAAGCCTTAAGCCTACATTATGTATCCATTCTAAGCTTTATTCAATACAAGAAATTCATTCAAGGTAACTTTGTTCTTATGTTCTTAAATTAAAAAAAAAAAAAATCTTTTTAATCATGTTTAAGATTAAATTATTTTGTTAGATTACCTTTATTTTATTTTATGAATTCTATTGTTGTGTTAAGTGTTTCTACTAAGTATCAATATTTTAATATTTTAATTATGCTTAGGCTAATTAATTATATTTTAATTACTATATTAATTAATATTTTAATTGTCATTATTCAATATTATATATCTAGATAGAATGGTATATATATATATATATATCAAGAGTTACACATTGTAATCAACTAATCATCATTCTCTTAGCCCCGCACAATTTTCTTGAACTGGGTGGAAAGGACTGGGTATATGTTTTCAAATGCGCGGTACGTGTCCTCCCGGAACTTTGCTCCAGTGATGACGATTTTTCCGGAAACAAACATGAGCATGCATATTTCCGGGTCCTTCATCCGGTAAATCAGTCCTGGGAAAAGCTCCGGCTCGTAGGTCGCATACCTGTGGTGCGCAACCTGCAACTCCTCGAGCCTCATGAGGAATTGTACGTCTGCAGATGCCACAATGTTATTGATCTTGAAGTTCTTGAATTTGGCATTTTTGAAGAACTTTTGCACAATGTGGAAGTACTTGCGCGCCGCTAGTTTCGACTTATCCTCGCTCTTGGCGCCTGTGCACACAACCTTCCCGGAGGCGAAGATCAGCGCCGTCGTCTTCGGCTCCCTGATTCGCATGATCACGGCGGCGAACCGCTTCGGGTTGTACTCTGCGTTCATGGCATGCATAGCGATGGTTTTCAGGTCGATCTTGCACCCTACATCGAAGCAGGAGACTACATTCTGGATCTTCGGCACGATTCCGGACGGGTGCTTTGACAGGTCAACCTCTGGCTCCATGATTGGTTCCATGGTTTCCATCATTTTCCTGGATTGGATTTGGGGTGTTTCGATTTCTATGAAAGTGATCGAGAAGTGATTTTCAACTATTTTCTGAGATGCGTTGAAATGAAGTGTGAGAAAAATGGGATATTGCCATAGGTATTTATAGGGGTAAGGGAAACCCTTTCTGGTTTGGAAAAGGATTCCCTTCCCAAACTGGAAAGGGATTTCTAGTTATGTTCATCAAATATGGATTTGGCTACATAGGCGGACAAAACAAAACCCGTTTCTATTTGGGAAAGTGTAAAATTTGGCTTCCATATAAAATTTTACTGGAATTAATTTTTACTATTAGCTAATTAATTGTATATTTATATATTTTTAAGCCTGTGTTCTCTTGAACTTATCATTTCGCTTCGGTTCAATTCATTAAATTATAATTTAATGAAATTCAGATTAATTTAGTTATGTTGATTTTTTTCTTCTAATACATTAATTTTTACTTCAATTCAATTCAGTTTAATTTAATTCAGTTCGACTAAACTGATGAGGACAGACCTTTAAGTAACATAAATCAACTCAGAATAATTAAAAAACAAACTCGTGAACATTCGTTGCATGTTTGCATAACATGATTTCACAACCATTAAACCTGTTCCTGATTAATATAACCAAGACAACATATTCTTCACTAGAAAATGACTAATCTAGTTAAAATTAGAAGAAGTAAGATGAGCCAAGCTGATAAGAAAATAGAAACAGCTGATTGGTAATATATAAATATGATGGTGGAATACAAAAGTAGGACAATTGATAAAAAAAAATTTATAAGTCCAGTAGTATACACAGTACACACAACAAAAACCAGTGCTAGTCATTCACAGGCAAGTTTTGTACCGAAGCTGGTGAGGCAAATGGCAAACGCCTGGAAAGCCGACAAAGGCTGCCTATAATCCATGGTGAAAGTATCATCTGCAACCTTGCCAAACTGAAGGAGAACCGTATCCTCCTCGCCCTTACCACCCGGAAGGCCTTGATCCGAAAAGGCGACCAGCTGAAAGTTCTTCACAGATGCAACTGTCACCCTGCCATGGAAATTCAAGCACCAGCACTGCAAGTTTTCCTGCCATCTTGGAGTTTTGTTTCTTAAGACTGTGTTTCTGAACACATTAGATGGAGAAGGTTGTGCCTTTGAATCCTCGGCATTTTCTGATGTGGATTCCTCGGGCCATGGACACCTGAGGGAACATTCCATCCTCCGGGGACCTCTGGATTTCAGGAGGTTAAATTTGTATGCCACTGCTCCAATCTCAAAATTACCAGCTGGGACTTGGGGGCTTATTTGTTTGCAAGCAAAACGCCGACTTGCCCTGTTATTTAATAATAATGACTTTCCTCCGTTTTGAGGAGGTTGGCTATCGTATATGGTGAAATTGGTGCCAAGGAAATCTGACCTGCATACAGAACTAGACTAGCTTAGTATTTCCCAGGAAATCTTTCTTATCAGTAGTAGAAAAGTAGAATTATGGGAAATTTTAATGTAAGAGGACAAGTAATTATGGGAAATTATATATATGCTTATAAGATGTGGTGTCAACATGCATAGACACAAAATCAGTGACTAAAACCATGCCAACTGAAGAAAATTAATGTAGCCCACCCATCAGATTACCAGAACCTAAAACATGTGGACATCTCTTGTTCTCTCTCATTCTTACGCACCGAAAAACAAAGTAACTAACAGTGAAGCTAATATATGATGAAGAAACAATCCAACGCAAGGATTGTGTGGACGAGTAACATATACACTCTTTCACCATTAGAACAACATGCTTTGTATGTAAACCAGCATCCATAATAGAATGGTTCAAGAGGTTGAATTGGAACACTAACCTCAGTTTTCCAACATAAGAATTACTTCCTTGAGAGAAATCATCAGCATCAAGTGATATTATATACTCGCTGTGGGTACCTTTTCCACTCCGGCGGGCTGCTAAGAGGAACTTCCCTTTATCAATGATGGTTGCTGAAAGGAAAGTCTTTACAATATTCAGATGTAGAAAATAGCGAAAGGTGTTACTATTGAATTTAGCACCAACTTTTAAGAGGACAAAATTCTGTGATCACAATTTTCACCTCATAATTTTTGGAAATGAATGTTGTAAATTTCAATCTTTCATTAGAAATCTTAAAACTGAAATGTTAAGTAACAAAGCTTAGCTTGTGTTCAAAAATCCAGTGGCTAAGCTAACGTCTGTTTTCATTCTAGGTGTGATTTCTATAATAAGAATTTCAAATCAATCATAGAAAGCACATGTAGCTCCCTACTCGATCAGCTCCACAGAAAGCGTCCTTTTTCTATAACTAAAGAAACACGAACCAGATGTGGAAAGGATGGAATAACTGAAAGGTCCAATATTTTCAATACGAGTTATACAAAATCAGATTCTGATTGGATATCAGTACAAATGAAAAAAGTCTACTTCCATAACTTATTCATTATACCCAAGTGCAAGAGAGAGCTGGGAATGTAGGCATTGGCAGAAAGTAAACAAAACACAAATTTTCAGATTTTCTCCCTAAGTAAAAAAGTCTAGATCTAAAACTCCACTGTACACAAGCAAGTGTAAATGCATTAACTATAAAAAGATCCGTGAGAAAGTCTATCCAAAAATCTGCCAGCTTAGGAAACCAAGAAAGTCTAAATAAGAACAAATGCAAAAGTCAGATATTCTTTTGCAAACAAACTAAACCACATGAATCAAGCTTAGAAGTCAAATAAACATCAAGAGCCACAAGCTGTAGAGAACCCCATTCTCCAGCCTAACAAACTACAAATTTTCAAAATTCCACCAATTTGTACTATCTTTACAATGTACATTTAATCAGGGCAACTTTTACCGAACCAAACAGAGCTAACATACATTAAATCAGTAAAATCACAATAAACGAACCAATAATGCTACTTCATAAGAACAAATTTGCGTAGTTCACTTACACGGTGAAAGCGAGAGATAGAGGTAAAATGTTCCATTCTTCTTGTCACGTTTTATCAAACACTGAAGTGGAGAATCCCTCGGCCCTGGCTGCAGAGCAAAAGATTTCCAAACATTTCATTCCAAAAGTAAAAGACTGTAAAAATGAAAGCTAGACAGTCAATATGCAACTTTACCAAACAGAAAAAAGATGAATCCTACAAATTCACCGCGATCAAGAAAAAAATCCAAAGATTTAGACCTTTTTCAGGCAGGAAGGAAATGTGATCCTGCCGGCACCGGCCTGCTGACGCGAACACGACGCCACCACGTCCTTGGTAACCGCTCTCCACCCCTTACAAACGCATCCGCACACGACGACGTTTTGACGGCGCGGCCACTTATCCTCAGCTGCCTCCACCCGCTGTATGATCTCGCCTAAGATCTCCGGCAGCATACCGCCCCACCTCGACGGCGACTGAGCTCCGGCGGCGGATTGAAAATTCGAAGATTCCGGATAATTGAGCTCCGCGGATTTCATCTTCCTGGAGGATGATCTCAGCGAGCGCGTGAAGGATCCGCTCCAGATTCTCCGGGGTAGAGAAGCTCTGGATTCCGACATGCTATTCGTTTTCAGGTTTTCGAAATGAGTAGTAGAAAAGTTTGGTGTGTGACTGTGTGAGAGAGAGAAGGAGCTCGCGTTTGGTTAATTTCAGGAAGAAATTTTGGAGGGGAATGGGGGAGATGATAGATTCTCGATGAGGGGTCTGTAACGGACGAATTAGAGGAGAGCGTTGTTGGTGGTGAGGAGATTTGATTGGAAGGTGATTTCTGTAGCTGTGACTTTAGCGGTCATCGTTGGATTTCTACGGGTTATTAAATTTAATTTAAGTGAGTTTGTTGCTATTTGACTGGGTATTTTAAAAGTAAATGCGAAAGTCGAAAACGAGTCGAATTAAATGTGCATCAAATTGCTGATAACCTATTCGTCTTTCTATTTTGATTTTTCCGAATACAATATGTATAATAATTTCATACAAATTTTAGTACGAAATTATCTTAAATTTCATAGATTTATCGTTAGTGAGTTAGTTCTTTCGCTTCAAATATATTTCATCTAGCTAGTGTTTTTGAAAATAACAGTTAGTGCATCATCATAATTGCTGTTATTGATATAAAAAAGAATACATAAACATATAATTTAATGTTTTAAGAGAGAATAAAGTGTTTAAATGTAAATGTTTAAATAGTTGGTGAATTTTTTTTTACGTTTTGTGATTGATTAATAATGATAAATGATACATTTTCTTTGAATATAAGCATATGTATCTACTTGTATGGAATATAAAGGTTGAAGAAATGGCTATGGAATCTTGGACAAAATTGTTTAATTTGATTCATAAGGTATCCACGTTCTATGAAAATTTTAGATTTTAATAATAGTAGTAAATTTAAGTGCACTTTTATAGAATTTTTTTGAGCGACGATAGAGTTGATAAAATTCATATTTTTACTCAACGGCGATAGATACCATGCCAATATCGCTCCATCGCATGCAAAAGTTTCTGTTGTATTTTTGAATATGAAAAGTACTTGCCTTGTTTACCAGAGCTTATCTGTAGATCAGTACAGTTCATTTCAGTTCAGTTCTAGTACATCAAGAAATAAGATCCAGTAAACATGGCCTTACTCTATCTCAGAGTAAATAAACTGTATAAGTTATTATTATTGTCGTTAAATGAATTATTTTCAACATTTAAATTGAACTAGTTTTACTGATCTGCAAATAAGGTCATCTCAGATTTTTGTTAAATTCGTTGTAAGCAATTTTTTTTTTCATAATATCAAAACTTCATAATACATACATAATTACACCTACATAAAGATATTAATGATAAAAAAAATTTTGATCGACTTGAAAAATTCAATTTGTGCAGTTTAAACTGAGACCGACATTGGAGTAGTACTATTTTGAGAGAATTTTATAGAGACCCCCTAACGTTTCCCGAAATACTGGTTTGGCCCCCTATCGAATTTTGATGTCAAAATGCCCCCCCCCCCAACCTTCCGTTTTTGCTTCATTTTGGCCCCCTATGCTAACTTGGTCGTTAACTCTTAAAAAACCGTTAAATATTAGGGGTATAATAGTAATTTCTAGCTCATTTAAGTTGAAAAAAATGCTTGTACTTGGGATTGAACCTTGATCTATCAAAATAATAGATAAAACTCCTACCACTATGCCACAAGACATTCATGTTTATTTTCTAACTAAATTTAGTTTAAATCTAAGCTGTCGCTCATTATGCCATAATGTACGAGCAGGTTTTTGCCTGCATTCTTTTTTTTATGATTTGTGTATCTGAACATTAATGATGGAATTCCAGGTCACTCACTGCTCCGCTGGACCCCAAGCCGCAGTCTTGCTTGCGCCAACACCGTTTATCCTTGGGAAGCGGCTCCGGTCGTCCTCGCCGAAATACGGCGGTGTTATGGGCCTCTCGGGAGTGTTCTGGGTACTTCCCGGCAAGTCGGACTTGGGTGTGGAGCTTTGCTCAGCCGGACATGTCTCGGTATCTGCAGCCGATGGAGTCGACGTTAGAATTAAAATAAATTTAGTAGGAAACAAATATAAATGACTTGTGGCTTAGTGGTAGGAGTTTTATTTGTTATTTTGAGAGATCAAGGTTCAAACCCAGGTATAAGCATTTTTTTTCAACTTAAATGAGCCGAAAATTACTATTATACCCCTAATATTTAACGGTTCTTTAAGAGTTAACGGCCAAGTTAGTCATAGGGGGCCAAAATAAAGCAAAAACTGAAGGTTGGGGTCATTTTGATATAAGCAAAAACCAAATTTCCGTATTCCCTTAAAAACGAAATACACCATAATGATATGACCGTTTATTTTTTCTTTTTGCATATTCACCAAAAATCTTTTTTAAGGGAATACGGAAATTTGGTTTCTGGAGGATTTAAAAGATAGTTCTACAGTCGTGCCTGCACGTTGTTTTATTTTTCTACCAAGACTAAAAGGTCTAGAAAAGATTATTAAATTTATTTAATTTGTTGAAGAAATATGAATTGGGTAATAATCCAAATAAACCCCCAATAAAATACCACCTTTACTAGTAGCGGACCCATATAGTATGGAAATTGGAGGGGGCCATAATAGATTTTTAAAAAAATTGTAAGTGCAAAAATTTAATATTTTAAAAATACAAGGGCATGTTAAATATTTTTTAGCTATTATCGATTCCCAAGATATATGAATATTACAAACTCTTGGGTGAGACCGTCCTACCATAAGCTTATAGTATGACGAATGATAGTTCATGTGTTTAATAGATTTGTTCATGTGTTTCGCAGTTTTGTTCATGTGTTTCACAGTTTTGTTTGTTATAAGCTGGGTTCATGTGTTTGACTGATTTGTTCTTGTGTTTCACAATTTTGTTTGTTATAACATGTAACAATATGTAAATGAATTAACAAAGTTGTGAAACACATGAACAAATCCATTAAACACATGAACTATCATTCGTCCTACCATAAGCTTATGGTAGGACGGTCTCACTCAAGACCTTCTCTATGAATATTTAGCTACTCCCTCCGTCCCCAAAAGAATGACCTACTTGACCGGTTAATTTTTTGCATACCATATTTGACCATTAATAACTTATAGCATAGAAGTAATAAACTTTCAATTGAGGTATCGTTAGATTCCTCGTATGACATACTTTCAAACCATCAAAATCATTTGCACAATTGTTAAGTATAATGAAAGTTATTAATGGTTAAAGAGGTTATGAAAAAAATTGACCAGTCTAATAGGTCATTATCTTGGGGACGGAGGGAGTACATGATTATAAGTTCAGAGAGATAAGTTGTTACAAGGCATTGGGGTAATATAGTGGTTAATTAGGGTAATAGTCCAATTTTTATTTTTAAAAAAAACCCTTTTCTTCAATCTTTTCCTCATCTCCCCAGGGAATAGTTGCTTTTCCGTTTATTGATTCTTTATTACATTGAATAAGTGTGATTCACACAATGAAATAGTTCTTGATTTGATCAGCTGAATCCATGATTTAGTTGTTCGTCGATATTTTTGTTCTCGATCTGATTGGACAAGTCGTGGTTTATGTTTTTTGTTTATAGTTCTTGATCTGGTTGGACAGATCGTGGATCGTGTTCTATGCTATAATGAGAAAACTTATAGTTATATAATGAGAAATTGGTTTCTTTAAACCCTAAAATTCAGGCGATATCGAAAGGTGTATCTGAAGATCATCGATATCGATTTGTGTTTATTATTGTTCTCGAGTTCGAATATAGGTATTCTTTACGGCGGTTCTAAGATAACCGCCGTAATAATAAAGAACAACCGCTGTCAAAAATTTCGCCACGCCCCAGCTGAATTCAACCATCTGAATTGGTTTTTCGAGTTTGAAAAAACCAACCATTAACAGTACTGCTTCCGTCCTGCACTGAGGAACCGTCTTAAAAAACTGCGTTATTTCCCCTGATTTGCACTAGTGAATTAACGATTTTTAAAGTCTTTTCCTAAAATTATTAATAATGGTACTAATTAGTTTTTACGTATATATTCTGTTTTCTTGTAGAATTGTGTAGTCTGGACATACGTGTAGCTCATGCATGCATGCATCTTGACAGGTGTAACTCAAATAGGTCAAGAAAAACAGGTCATATTGCCAAGTCATTTGCACTCCAAGTCCAAGATAACGTTTGCCATAAAATTAAATAGGAGTAGAGTGTGAATTAGAATGGGTTGGGTTGAAATAAATCTGACTACTCTCCAAATTGTATATGTTAAAAATTGATGAAATTGAAATAAGTCAGACTTTTAAATCGGATTGTATCAGATTGGGTTAGATTGAGTGTTAGATTTGGTTAAATTAAATTTAGTTGGCAAGTATTTTGTTGTAAATTCAGTGTTCACAACTTCCGAATTATTGGAAAACATACAGAACAATTGAATCGATAAACGAATAATAGTTTTGATTTACAATTTCCAGATAAGATCTCACAAAATGGAATCTACACACCGGAGTGCCCCCTCGACTCTTATCAAATTACCAAAATGCCCTTAAAATGCCCTATTGATTTTTACAATTCCATCCCTACAAAGCTCCAATATGATAAGAGACATCAATCAGAGGCATGCATAGGAAAATTAACAAATATACATTGATTGGTAGATCTTTTATACTAATGGATACCCCAAATAATATTTTCTATATTCGCCACTCACATCCATTCAAACAAAATATCAAACTTGCAAAAGTTAATAACCGAATTGCATATGGAAAAACGTAATCAAATAGAAAACTATATTATCACATACAAAAGAAATATATATATATATATATATATATATATAATATGTATAATATAAAACAACTTGATTGGCTGTTATATATTAATACTCACTATTAGAAAACTATATTATAATCACAAACAAAAGAAATATATATATATATATAATATAAAACAACTTGATTGGCGGTTATTAACTAATACTCACTATTACAATCATCCAGAATATACTAGTAGAAGAAAATACAGTAATTATCAAAAGCAGTAAAAACAACAACCTTACAAACATATAAATAGTACTATAATTATTAAGTTCTTGTAAATTCCAGAAAGACCCGCTAATTACTATTGATATTATCGTATTCGACACCGCAACCTTGAACTCCGGCGTGCAGCTGAGACCCCGCGATCAAGAACTCCGCCGCCTGCTGCGGCGTCAGAATCTCTAGTATCTTCTCCAAGGTTCTCAGCCGCAAACCGTCGGCTCTCTCCACCACCTCCGCCAGCGCGCTCATCCCCGGCACCGGCGCATCCTCACCCAGCTGCTCCATTTCATAGGTCCCATCCTGAATCATATTGAACTGATCAGTACAATTTATTACAAGCTAACAACTGAATCAAACTAAATCGGACTTAATTACTCTGTTCTCAGCGAAAATTACCTGCCATTTACCGTACTCCTCTGTGATTTCCTTTTCTTGGCGGAGGGTTTCGCACTGGAGGTCGCTGACGCGGCGGAACTGGCCGGGAGAAAGGTCTCCGAGATCGCCGATGTGGACGCCGCGGAGGATGTCGATGATTTGGCGCTCGAACCGCACGCTGGCCTCGGTGTAGATGAGGTGAAAGGCGGTGGTGGGGCGCCAGCCGCAGAGCCACGAGAGGCAGCGCTCCATGTCGGTCTTCCACGCCGCCGTGAAGAGCTGCAGCACGTCTCTCCTCGCCACCAGCGATTTCACCTGGTAGTAGGCCCTGTGGTGGACCAGGGTCTTCTGAACGAGCTCGGAAAGGCGGCGGTTGGCTTCGTCGGTGGCCGGCGGCATAGATTCCTTGAGCTGGTTTGTGTAGTTGTGAAATTGAGTCAGCCACCTGTTGTAAAATCTCTGGAAACTCATTTTTTGTTGGATGATTATGGAAGAAAAACCAGCTTATGAGATTTATTGACAGAGAAATATTGATATGGAGGAGGTGAGGATATATATATATATATATATATATATATATATATATATATATATTTTGTTGGATGATTATGGAAGAAAAACCAGCTTATGAGATTTATTGACAGAGAAATATTGATATGGAGGAGGTGAGGATATATATATATATATATATATATATATATATATATATAGGCAGAGAGAATTGGGGTTGATGAGTAAATATATAAAATTAGTAAGGAAGAAGATGAGAATTGGGAAAATGAAGCGGTGTGGTGATCCAGGCAGATGGTTCGTGCATGGTGACCAAAGAAATGGATGTGTCGTTTACTATCAGAACTCCGAAATTAAATGTGTTTGAACTATAATGGTAAAAAGATAAAATGAAAGACAATAAAAGTAGCATCTTCCAATATAAGAATTAGTTTTGGATCTTTCATTTCATTTATAGTGAAGTTTAGTAGTACTTTAAAGGTGATCATAGGTTGACAAATAAAATTGTGGATTCTCCTGATAGAACTTAGAAGGCATTGTGTTCCACATTAACTTTGTATAACAATTTCTAGGATAGTTCCAATATTGGTAAAAGCATAAGTATACAAGCCTCATGAGTCCTGTTTGGTAGAGCTTTACTTATAAGTAAAGTTGGGTGAAAAGTACTTCTTTTTAAAGTTGATGTAACATACTTCTATTTTTTATACTAAAAATAGTTTTTACTTTCATAAAAAGATAATTTTTAGTAAGTTACCAAACACAAAAAACTAATTTACTTTAAAGTAAATTAGATAAAAAGTAATAACAAAGAGCCTAAGAAGACAATTGATTTGTCTTATCCTAATACGTTCATATTTTATCATATCAATTAGCGGATTTTACGCCATACCTTCTTTTTTTTCTTCCTATTTCTCGGCCGCCCAAATTTCTTTTTCTTCCCCTTATCCCGGCCACCCCGATCAAATTTCATATTCTTCCCTTTTTTTTCTTATGTTCTCCTCGCCCATTCTTCCCCAATAAATATAATCTAATGTTTATGGATTCTAGGCAAGACATAAGGCGACCATAGGTCGTGTTGCTATTGTGCCTTGAATATATTCCGCGCTTTGAATAACCCAGTATGTGTCTCGCTAGGGTTAGGGTTTAACATATTATAAATACTGAATTACTAAATGTAGCCATGATTTTACTCCTTGCAACCCAAAATTCCCATCAAATAACTAAAATGCCCCATGTATAGTAGTTTTTCATGAACTAAAAAACGAGGACATTTCGGTCATTTCACCCGGTATGTTGGGCTACAAACGCAAAATATCGGGGTACAAATAGCAACACCTGTAAATATGGCTTTGCAGTTCCTTGTAACCTATCATCGATAGGGATTTTGTATCTGGCCTATCAATGAAATATGTCTCCTTCTGCTGTGGATGTAGTTGTAACTGGTGAACCATGTAAATTCATGTGTTCTTGTTTTACGTTCTTACTTGTTCTTTCTCGTTTCCGCATAATGCCTAGGGATGGCGATGGGGCGGACTATTGCAGAGACCCGCCCCATTGAGACAGAGGGCAAATGATGACTTTCTCACTTTCATGCATGATCATTATCTATTGTGTGTTGATTTTCTCACTTTCAAGGACAGATCTTTTACATATTAAACATGATCATTCATTGTATTATTTTTAATTTTCTCACTTACTTGCCTGATTATCTTCTCACTTCAAGTATGATCTTTTTTGCATATTAAACTTTTGAGACCAAGTCTCGATTGAGAATTTGTATTTTTCTAAAACCATGGAAAGATACTTCTAATGACTAATGAGCGGCATTCTCCAACCCAGCTTTGATGATCACAAAGGAGTCACCACTTTTCTTACCTTTAGATTCAGAAAATTTTGACTTTCAATATAATTTGGGTCATAGACCTTGTATAAAATGGAATCCATGTGCTTCAAAACATTCCAAGCATATATGCTCTATCCACATCCTGATTGATGATCTAGTTCCAAGGCTTCCCTCCATTTAACTTCGACTTACAAACTTTCTCCACAATCTCCACGAGCTAAACTTGTTTCAAAAATACATGATAATTCACCAAATACGAAATTTATAGTAGTTTCATATCGTATATTTTCCATGACAACTCTTGTGCAACATTTCTAAAACTGCAATCGACTGAATTAGACAAGATAAAGAATAACGACTACTCAGTTTTTACATAGATCAACAACAAATTCCTGATTTGCAAAAATATCAAACCTAAATGGTCAACACAAATATACACAGTGTCAAAAGTGAAATTGCTTCATCAAAGAGCATGAATTGAAGTGTAACGAGATCCATAATTTTCCCCATTACAGTGAAGTTCAAGAGTACAAATCAAAACGTTAATCGTTTAAAAATTAAAACCCATTTCAGCTTGAAGGTGAACTTCCCAGTAGCCGACCACTCCTCTCTTGTTCTCGCTTCTTTTCAGCGGCCTTCTTCTCGTAATCCATCCACTTATTGATCCCAAAAGTGCACAAAACTAACAAAATATTTGCAGAAGCCAGAGATTTCAAATCCATAAAAATTCTAAAAAACAAATATCTCAATTGAGATTGAAACTGTTGATGAACACTTACATCCAGCACCCACGAAGGAGAGCATTCGAGTCAATTTGGGCCCAACTTCTTCTCCCGCTGGAACTGGCACGTTCATCTTCATCGTCCTCCTTCGAATCCTAGGTCGATTTTTCTGGTTTCTTCTGTAGTTGCAGTAGCTTTTAATCTGGGCATTTTGGGCCTTCTAGTGTTTTGGGGGCCCACGTGGCTGCTTAAAGGCGTGGAGGACAGATTTCACGACTTCTAGTTGCCTTTATATGTTTTCTGCCTGGCTTTCTTGGGCACACTCTGATTCAAACTGGAGGATCCACCAAGAATCTGATTAGGTTCGATTTTATTTTACGTTTGATTGAATGCAATTCGGCTGATACATACTTTTTACAGCTGCTTAACTGTTGTAATTTTACAATATTTTCTGTTTGATTCAAGTATATTTTAGCTACAATGTTTCAGTCTTTGGTACTGAATTTTTAATTGAACCTGTTCTTTGATCATTAGATGGGTGCATGTATATCTATATAATTATATTTACTGTTGCTGCTATTTTGAAATTCTTTGTACTATCCTTTGTGATCATGTGTGTGTACTTAGAGAGTGTAAAAAATATCAAGTATGGTTAGAAGATAAAACTCTTTGGCTGTCATCCTCTTCTGTTATTATTAACAATTGTGTGTGTCTGTGTGTGTTTGTTTTAGCCATTTATATCCCTCTTGAAATTGTTTAGCAACTTGGCTGGATTTTTTCTCTGCTGACTTGGATTACTGCATTCTTGATATTGAACTACAGCATGTCTTTGTTTGCTTGTTAATAAATTTTCAAACGGCAGGCTTGCAACTCGTGTAATGAAGGCTGTTTTGATGATATTTTGATTTCATCAGTGGAAAGGTTATGAAACCGTGAGGATTGTTTTCTAATTTAATAGTATTGCTACTGAGCTTGGTTGAGATTGGAATCTGTCATAATTGGTGCCATTTTGTTATACTCTCCACCTAATTTAGTTGTTGAATTCATTTAATATTTAGCCAATAACCAACATGGTCAATCCAAAGCTTGTTAGTTGAGTGTGTTGTTAGAATGGCCGTGCTAACTGGATCCTAGTTGTCTGTTAGGGTAATTAATTCCCTTCTCTAATTTAGAGGTTGGCATTGCAGTTCACCACTTCGTAGACTCAGCACATGAACTTGCTCCCCTGAATTTGTACTTGGACTTCTGTAATCTTCCATGCAGTTGATCCTTTTGTATTTGCTCTTATTAAAAATAATGATTTTTTACCATAGTCAGTAGAAATAATTTACAAGGCAGTGTGTGTAGGTTTGTATACAGTTGTGACCTGCCATTCTTCTGGTTTTTTCTTTCGTCCATAAATAGCCTGAGTTGTTGAGAAAATACCATGTTCATTCTTTAAGAGCATCCTAAAGTTCTTGTGTTTTTCAAATTCACAGTTTTACTTACAAATAACTATAATCATAATTCATTTATTTTGTATTTTTCGTTGCAAAGTCATTAGTACATAAAAAGTATTGATTTATAAACAAGTAATGATTTCAAGTTTAGAACCATTATGTTCCAAGAATCTAGGGCCTGATTCGAACTGCAAGATTATTTTAGTTACGTGTAATCAGATGCACTGCTCTACGTAAGGACAGTCTAAATCTTCAAGCTAGTGAATCAAGTTCCTAAGGCTAAGTCCATAGTATATGCTTTCTCCTATAAGGTTGAACCTTGATCTAAATTGAGTCTCAACTTGTCAATTCTCAGATCTGTTTCTTGGTTTTCACCTGTTAGGTTATACCTATAACTAGCTAGATCCCTTTATGAGCGCTATGTTCCATCTTTTTGCCATCCTCAGAGATGAATATTGTTATGCTCCTTTTTCATGTCTTTGGTTGTCTTTGGGGAGCCTTATACATCTCCCTCCATCTAAGGATTGTTTCATTAAAATTTTTTTTTTTTAAATGCACTGCTTGAATTTGAAATTTTTACCACTTTTTCTGTCTGATTTTATTTTATATTTTGCTAGAATTTTGTGTCTCGAATGCTGAATTATTAAATTTTGGTCTATATTGATGGCTTTTTATTGTAATCCAGCTGTACCTTTTAAATTCCTGCCAGTTTTCCTTTTTGGGGGTTGTGGATTGTATTGGCTGTTGTTTTGCATCTTGGTTTTATGTGTAATCTGTAAATTTTCATCTGTTCAAAATTTCGGTATTTGTTTGTTTTAGAGAGTGTGATTTGGCTAAGCTCTTGTTACATACAAGGTTTTAATTTTAATTTTAATTTTAGTTTCATTTTCGTGGATTGAAGAGGTAGAGAAGATGGAGGAATCAGTGAACTCGAAGTTGAATGTGGCTATCATCCACCCTGACCTTGGCATTGGTAAGTTTTCTCTTCAGTGTTTGCTGAAACTGCTGTTTTTCTTTTTTGTTTTATCCCATGTAATACTTTGGTTGTGAGCCTATCTTGTTTAATTGGGATTGAATAGAACCAAACCAATTGGTTATTGTTTGAGTCGGAGTTGAATGTAAGCTATCATTTTTGAAGTTGAGGACAGGATTTTTGTAGCTTAGGTTATAGATTGTGTCTTTCACCTATTTAACTGTTCCTCTGGAGTTTGAGATGATGGAACTAAGTGGCGGGAATTGAGTGTTTGGTGTGATTATGGTACATTGATACAAGTATCTGCATATCTGTCAACTTTGTAGAAGTGTGATATTTTAGTTTTTTTTTTTTGTTCATTGATATTTCAGTTTTTGAGCTCATGACTTACAGAATAGATATTTATCTGTGTATGTATCTGCCCCTTTCAAAATTTGATAACATCTTCTCTGCCGGGTTGGGGGCTCTTCAGCATTTGAATTTGGACTTTGAGATATTTTGTAGTAGGGATATTAGATTAGATGAAATCTATTTACATGGATTACTCAAAAATGCCTATACAGATTTTTGGAAACATTTGGCTTTTGGAGATTTTGATAAAATAGCCCTGCATGTCTTATGTATTTAACCGTTTTATATCACTTCCTTTCCTGTCCCCCTCCCTTAACTTGATTAGACTATTCTTGATTTGGTTTTATAGGTGGAGCTGAACGATTAATTGTTGATGCAGCTGCTGAGCTTGTTTCTCATGGACATAATGTTCACGTTTTTACATCACATCATGATAAATCACATTGCTTTGAAGAAACTGTCTGGTATTATCTTTTGTTTCACGTTGTTATTGCTGATGATGTAGCTCATTGTAATTTCCGTTTTTTTTTTAATACTGCTATTAAAATATGTGGGCTAATGACACAACTACTATTCAGGAATATTCCCAGTTACTGTTTATGGTTCTTTTCTTCCTCGACATATATTCTACCGCCTCCATGCCGTGTGTGCTTATCTCCGTTGCATTTTTGTTGCCATTTGTGTGATGCTTCAGTGGCCTTCATTCGATGTTATAGTTGTAGATCAGGTTTCTGCTGTTATTCCAGTGATTAAATCGAAGAAATCAACCAAGGTACCAGTTCTCTCTAATGCATACCAAAAGACATGTTAAGCAATATAATCATGCACTCTTTAACTGTGCAGGTTGTATTTTACTGTCATTTTCCAGATCTCCTGCTAGCTCAACACACTACTTTCATAAGGAGGCTATATCGGTTACCCATAGACTTGATAGATCAAGTAACAACGGGTAATCCACGGTTTTCTCCTTCTCAATATGTTCTTTTATAATATGTTGATATGGTCTATGTGTCCAGCAGTTTATACTTTGTACTCTTCTCTCATTGCTCTAAATTCAGATTTTGAACAAATGATTTTATGCTACTGTAGGTATGGCGGATTTAATCCTTGTGAATAGCAAATTTACTGCTTCTACATTTTCAAGGACATTTAAGAATCTTGATGCACGCGGAATCAAACCAGCTGTGCTTTACCCTGCTGTCAATTTGAATCAGTTCGAGGAACCTATTGATATTGAGTAACTGACATGCTGCTCATTTATTAATCTACGTAAATTTCTTGATTTCCTCTCTGTGGAACCTTAAATTGAGATTCTTTGTTTTTCCAGGTTCAATTTCCTCTCAGTTAATCGTTTTTGAAAGAAAAAAGAACATAGAATTAGCAATAGCTGCCTTTGCAATGCTTTACACTCTCGAAGAAGATGTTCTTCAAGCTGCTACCCGGGTAAAAAGTTCATTGACTATTGCAGGCAAGTCATCATATTGTTCTTGTTTCAAGATTGTGATAATGTTAGTAATGTCCATTTGGATTGGTAACTATTATCATGTACAGGTGGATAAGATTCCCGCCTTAGAGAGAATGTTGAGTATTTAAATGAACTGAAGAGCTTAGCGAAGGAAAAAGACGTGTCACATCGTGTCAAGTTCATCACATCTTGTTCCACGTCAGAAAGAAACGTTCTTCTTTCTGAGTGCTTATGCCTTCTATACACACCAAAGGTATGTGAATAAACTTCATGCTTTTCAACTTTGAGGATGGGTAGGGGCGTAGGGCCATAATGGTAATTGTATAATTGGTTTACAGGACGAGCATTTTGGGATTGTCCCTCTAGAAGCAATGGCTTCGTGTAAACCCGTTATCGCTTGCAACAGTGGTGGGCCCATTGAGACGGTGAAGAATGGCACGACAGGGTTCCTCTGTGATCCTGCTCCACAAGATTTCTGTTTGGCTATGGCTAAACTTCTTCAGAACCACAAGATGGCGGAGAGGATGGGCCGAGAAGCTCGGCAGCATGTTGCAGAGTCATTTTCCACTGAGGTTTTTGGGCAGAAACTACACCAGTATCTTGTAGATGTAGTTAGGGGAAAGCAAGATTAATCCATTTTCATCTTTCATTAACTTTTACCATTTTCATGTACAACACAGAATGATAAAAAGTGAGTATTGAATCTAATACACATGTTATACCATTTTTTCAGATCTTCATTAAGGATAAACAAACAACTATCTATTTACCCACACAATCATTTACTAACAACTATCTATATACCCACACAATCATTAACTATCTTCAACATTGACAATTTGATACTATAAGTTCAAGATGATTAATATACGTTCCATTAATAACAATTTTTGAGTAAGATTAGGGGGATTCTTCTCTCGACTGTGTGCGATTTCACGTTACTGTGTGCGATTCAAATGTCTTCTTCTTCAATCTGATCGGGTAATTCACGAGTTGAATCTGCCGCCAGTATGGGTCGATCTGGATCTAGGAAGAAACAGCGGAATCGGCGAATGGAGATCACAGACGAGGAGGAGGCGGAATCTTCAGAACAAGTGATTGAGCAGGATCTGGATGTTGACTTCGCCTTGCGGGATGCGGATATGGCTGGGTTGAGGGATCTGTGTACTCCCCCCCGTGGAATACACCATATCACGATCAGGAAGTCTAAGCTCGCCCAACAGAAAACCGCGTCTGGGAAGTCGGATTTGAAGTCCACAGGTGAACAGGTATCTGGAATGCAAACGGGGTCACAGGCCGAGGTGGATCGTAAGGAGGATGCTGGGGCCAAGCCTCAAGTCTGGTCGAACTTGTTCGAGGAGCGTCAATTGGAGGTAAGATACTACCCCCCTGAATTAATTGATGGTATCGCTATGGCTAGAATTCCGATATGTGAAGTGGAGTTGAGTTTGAAAAAGTGGGAAACAGTAGTAGTGTGTAAGGTAGTGGGTGGGCATCCCCCAATTGAATCGTTTGGGGCTTCTGCTTCTTACATATGGGGTAACAGGATTGAGAAAATATGGAAAGCAGCTCCAGGTGTTTTTATGGTGAAATTTCGGTTGAGAGAACATAGGGATGCAGCGGTGAATAGGGGCATGTTTTTTCATGAAAACAGACCTGTGGTAGTTAAACCATGGAAACAGGAGATGGATTTTGATGAGCCTGACACTGTGCCCTTGTGGATTCAACTCCCAGGTTTGCCAGTGGTTTACTGGGAACCAAGTATCCTGTGCAGAATAGTTAGCTCAATAGGGGTGCCTCTGAGGCTTGACAGGGCAACCATTGAGTTGGACAGAATGAAATACGCCAGGGTGATGGTGGAGATGAGACTAGAAGCTGCACTGCCAGAGGAAATTCCCTATGTTGATGAGATGGGTAGGGTACAGAGCCAGCCAATCAAGTATGAGTGGAAGCCAGTTAAGTGTGGGAATTGCAAGTTGGTTGGTCATGGAACTGCAGAATGCAAATGGACTGGAAAACCAGCACCATCAAAAAACAAGGGACAACAGATTTTTGTTCCAGTTGGAGTACTGCAAGGGGGTGTAAAACAGGATGAAGGAAAAGCACAAAGGCATCCAAGGCCTCCACCAGTGATGCAACAAGTTAATGTGCAGAGGGCTAAAGCTGTTGATATACAGAAAGATCAAAGTAAGGAGCCAGTGGTGCATAGACCAGGGAAGGAGCCAATGGTGTCAGTTGAATTGGGAGGAGTACCTAACAGGCCTATTATGCAGGGGATAAAAAAGCCAGAGAGTGGAAGTCCTATTAGTGGGGTGCTGCCACCCAATACTATGGTCCCAAAACCTCCTGATGGGAATGGGAGATAGGATCTTAGTTTGGAATGTCAGAGGGTTAAATAACAGGAAGAAGCAGACTGACTGCAGGGAGTTTTGTTACCTGCAACAGGTGGGATTTGCTGGATTCCTGGAAACCAAGGTGAAAAATATCAAAAAAAATGAAGTTTGGGATGCTTTGAATATGAGGGGTAACTTGATATCAAATTGTCAGCAAGCTGGAACAGGAAGAATATGGATATGGTGGAGACCAGACCTAGTAGACATGTCAATTCTACATGTTGAAGCGCAGTGGGTGGACTGTAAGTGTTTGTTTAAGAGTTCAGGAGTACATTGCTACGTTACTGTAGTTTATGGCAGTAATGATGTAGATAAAAGGGGAGAGATGTGGGAGCAGTTGGTTAAGTTAAATCATCATGACCTACCATGGATGATGGCCGGAGATTTTAACAGTCCTTTGAATTTGGGAGATCGGATTGGGGGTGTGGATGTGAAGCTGGATGAGGTGGAAGGGTTCAGGGAAATGGTGGATAAGGCTCAGTTGTTTGACATGAGAACAACTGGAGCCTTCTTTACTTGGAGTAATATGAGAGGTGATGGGAGGATTTTCAGTAAGATTGATAGGGCTTTGATTAATGATAGATGGGCTACTGATTTAACAGAATCCATTTGCCACATTGCTCCTAATTTAATCTCTGACCATCTGCCCCAAGTTATTACAATGAAGAACCAGGTGGTGTTTAAGAAGAGGCTTTTTAAATTTTTTAATATGTGGATCAATTCCCCACGATTTATGGAGCTGGTTAAAAGAACATGGCAGCAGACCAAAGTTAATGATATGGTGGAGTTATTTCAGGCTCTTGAGTGTCTCCAGCTCACTCTAAAAAAGCTCAACCAGAAAGAGTTCTCTGTGATCCAGCAAAGGGCTGCTGCTGCAAAGAGTGAATGGGAAACAAAATTCAATGAGCTCCAGAGAGCTATTGATGATCCAGGGAGGCAACAGGCAGAATTGACAGCAAGGAAATTTGCAGCGGATATGAGGGAAGCTGAATTTTCATTTTTGCAACAGAGATCTAAGGAGAGCTGGCTGAGGGATGGAGATAGGCCAACTAAACTATTTTACAGTAGTATGAAGAAAAGGCAGTACAGGAACCATATTGTAGCTCTGAATGATGGAGGTCAAATGGTTGAAGGTCATGATAAGGTGGAGAGCCTGCTTTTGGCCTTTTATGGTAATTTGCTGGGAAAGTCTGGAGAGGTGCAGATGGATATTGACCCACAGGTAACACTGGCAGGTGGTACACTTAATGAACTACAACAGTTGTCTTTGATCAAGCCAGTTACTGACATGGATATTTGGGCAGCCCTGAATAGCATTGGCTCCAACAAGAGCCCTGGTGTGGATGGTTACACTAGTGAGTTTTTCAAAAAAACTTGGGCAGTGGTCGGGGAGGGTGTTAGAAATGGTGTCAGGAGTTTCTTCAATGGAGGTCCTCTGCCAGAGGAGTTCATCACTGGAGTAATTTCTCTGATCCCAAAGGTTGAGAATCCTCAAGGGGCTGGTGATTACAGACCAATTGCTTGTTGTTCAGTGATTTACAAAGTTGTTACTAAGATTATGTGTACAAGGTTAAATGAGCTGCTTCCTGTCTTGATAAGCCCCAATCAGAGTGCATTTGTACAGGGGAGGAAAATAGCACACAACATTCTGATGACTCAAGCGTTGCTCAGTTCATACAATACAGGAGGTACATTAATACCTAGCTGTATGATTAAGATAGAAATTAAGAAAGCATTTGATAGTCTTAACTGGCATTTTCTCTTCAAGTGGTTGATTGCTTTAAAGTGTTAGAATGCAATACTGAATGGCTGAATTGCTCATCTGAGCTTTCTGTATTCATTCATATAAATAGAGGTCTGTACAACTAGATTACCTAATATAACAGATAATTACAGAAAGAATATATTCTAAATATGCTAACTAATATTCAGTAAGTATTCTATTTACTAACACTCCCCCTTAGTCGAAACAGGAGCAGAGCGAATGCAAAGACTAGAACGAAAATCTAGAAACAAAGGTGATGGAAGTCCCTTGGTAAAGATGTCAGCATACTGATGAGCCGATGGAACATGAAGAACACGAACCTGTCCGAGAGCCACCTTCTCGCGAACAAAGTGAATATCAATCTCCACATGCTTAGTACGTTGATGGTGTACCGGATTAGACGAAAGGCACACGGCAGAGATGTTGTCACAGTAGACCAAAGTAGCCCGCTGAAGAGGAACACGCAATTCACAAAGTAAGTTGCGCAACCAGCACGTCTCAGCTACAGCATTAGCAACTCCTCGATATTCAGCCTCGGCACTCGATCTGGAGATAGTGGGTTGGCGCTTGGAAGACCATGAAACGAGATTGTCACCAAAGTACACACAATAACCAGAAGTAGACCGACGAGTGTCTGGACAGCCAGCCCAATCCGCATCTGAGTAAGCAGTGAGGGCTGAGGTAGAGGATGCCTGAAGATGAAGACCAAGAGCAAGAGTACCCTGGATGTACCGGATAATCCGCTTGAGAGCCTGAAAGTGTGGTTCTCTAGGGTCATGCATAAAAAGACAAATTTGTTGCACGGCATAGGCAATGTCCGGCCTCGTGAAGGTGAGGTACTGAAGAGCACCGGCAAGACTGCGGTAAACTGAAGGATCAGCTAGAGGGAGCCCAACATCAGCAGCAAGTTTTGACTTGGTGTCCACAGGTGTAGTAGCAGGCTTGCACGAAGTCATCTTGGCGCGATCAATGATATCCCTGGCATACTTCTGTTGAGACAAGAAAAGGCCTGACTCGGATCGAGTCACAGAAACACCAAGAAAGTAACTCAGAGGGCCGAGATCCGTCATAGCAAACTCAGCACCAAGCAATGCTGTGAGGCGGTGAAGCAGGGCATCAGAAGAGGCGGTGAGAATGATATCATCAACATATAAGAGCAAGTATGTTGTCTCAGTCCGGAAGGTGTATATGAAGAGCGAGTGATCGCTCTGACTGCCACGGAAACCAATCCTGGAAAGATAAGTAGCAAAACGGTGGTACCAAGCTCGGGGTGCCTGCTTTAGCCCGTAGAGAGACTTGCGCAGAAGACAAACCTGGCCTGGATAACGCTGGTCCGAAAAACCAGGAGCCTGATGCATATAAACGGTCTCATGCAAATCCCCATGTAAGAAAGCGTTCTTCACGTCGAACTGGTGAATAGGCCACGACCGAGAGACGGCGATGCTGAGAATGAGCCGAATGGTAGCCGGTTTAACCACGGGACTAAACGTCTCATCACAATCCACTCCGACCTGTTGAGACTTACCGTTAACCACCAGACGGGCTTTGTACCTCTCAAGTGTGCCATCAGACCTGTACTTATGCTTAAATAGCCACATGCAGCGAACAATATTAGCACCAGCCGGCCTCGGAACCAAGTCCCAAGTACCATTTTTAATAAGAGCATTAAACTCATCATTCATGGCGGCACGCCAATGGGGGTCCTGCAGGGCTTGTAGCGGAGATTTAGGAAGAGGGGAGACTTGAGTAGAAGAAGCCAAGAGGTTGTAGCGAGGATTAGGTTTGGAAATGCTAGCCTTAAGGCGTGTCGTCATTGGGTGACGAGGAGGTGGAGGGGGAGGAGGTGGAGGAGGTGAGTGGGTAGTCGGACTGAAAGTGGGCGAGGACCGAGGTGGGGATGGTGGGGATGGCATGGGTGAGGTATCTGAGGAAATTTGATGAACAAGATCCAAAAGAATAGGTGAAGGATCAGATGAGGGTATATCATTGGTGGATGGTTGGGTAAAACCAGACGGACTGGCGAAAGGAAAAGTAGTTTCATCAAACACAACATGTCTGGAAGTGATGACTCGATGTGAGTTAAGATCCAAGCAACGAGAACCTCTATGGTCGGGAGAAGGACCCAGGTATAAGCATGGAACGGAACGGGGAGCCAGCTTGTGAGGAGCAGTGGCTGAGGTGTTAGGATAACACAGACACCCGAAAGTCCGAAGATGTGTATATGTGGGTTCCCGATGATATAAGATAAAAGTGGGGGTTTGATTATTGATAGCTTTGGATGGCAATATGTTATGTAGGTAGGTTGCCATTTGGAGAGATTCGACCCAAAAACGATAAGGTAGGGAAGCATGGGTTAACAATGTACGGGTAATGTCATTGAGTGTGCGAAGAGCTCGTTCTGCTTTCCCATTTTGAGGTGAGGTTTGAGGGCAGGAAAAACGTAGAAGAACCCCTTTTTGGGCACAAAAGGCACGAAAAAGGTTGTTGTCAAATTCACCCCCCATGTCGCATTGGAAAGTTTTGATATTGGACTGGAATTGAGTTTGGATCATTGTATGAAAAAGCACGAATTTGTGGTAGGTTTCAGACTTGTGTTTAAGAGGAAAAATCCAGGTAAAGTTAGAGTAGTCGTCCAAAAACAACAAATAATATTTAAACCCACTAGTGCTGGAAATGGGAGAAGTCCAAATATCACTATGAATTATATCAAACGGTTTAAAAGTAACAGTATGAGAAGGAGAAAATGGAAGACGTCTATGTTTAGAAATTTGACAAGAAGAACAAATAGCCGAACAAGTGGCTTTATTGAAGAACGGAAATCTACGCTTGAGCTGGTCCAAAACATGATCGCCCGGGTGACCCAATCGAGCATGCCATGGCGGTGGTTGGGAAGCGACAAGGGCGGTGGGTGAAAAGGTGTTGGTGGTGACCGGGTACAAATCCCCAAGGCTATTACATCTCGTTTTGATTTTCCCCGACTCTAGGTCCTTGACAGAAAAACCGATTGGGTCAAACTCCACACTAACATTGTTATCAGTAGTAAATTTACGAACAGACACTAGATTTTTAACAATGTCGGGAGTATGTAAAACATTCTTTAGCTGATAAGATGGGCATGTGGGTAAAATTGCAGAACCGTGACCAATGACAGGAATATTATTTCCATTACCAACATAAATGGGAGCTAAATTACTCGAATTAAAATAGGTACGAAGGGTACCTGGATTTGCAGTGAGGTGAGAAGATGCTCCGGTGTCCATGTACCAATTGTCGGAAGGTGTTTGCAGCGAAGTCGTGCTGAAAGCCGGAGAAAATGCTGGTGGACTGGGCTGTTGTGGCCCAAAACTCTGCTGCTGGAGGGGCCCAAAATGCTGATAAGTTGGCCCAAGAATCGGCTGGCCTAGATGAGACCCAATTAGGGCCTGACCCGCGAAGTACCCAGGACCCGCGGCCTGACCCGCAAAGTACCCAGGACTCGCGGGCTGAAACGGGCCAAGGCCCAGCTGCTGGCCTGAAAGAAGTCCAGATCCCTGCGCCTGTGGAGTCTGCTGCGCCGCCGACGGGAAGATCTGACCGCCCGATGATGCCGCGGCAGTAGGGTAAGCGCACGGCGGTGGGGCCCATCCACTCGGCCAAGATGCCGCCGGCGCCGTTGGGAACCAGGCCGCCGGTTGCATTGGTCGCGGACCTGAGTTGAAAGCTCCGGATGGCAGCCGATTTGTGCTGTTTTGGCCGGAATTTCGACGGCCGCGCGATCGGTTTCGACGAGCCGAGTTGTGCTCGGCACCAGTGGACGGTCGCGGAGTAGTGGCTGCAATCATGACATGGTTCTCCTCCATGTGGCGGCTCCGGCGAGATTCCTCCCGGGTGAGCATGCTCCGGGCGACGGAAAACGAAGGGAGAGGCGACATCTGACTGATGATGCTGCCAACAGTGTCGTATGATGAAGACAATCCGTTGATAAGTTGCAGAACAAGGCGTTGTTCGCTAACTGGGGCCTCGACATCTCCAAGCTGATTTGCCAGTGATTTCAGAAATTGGCAATACGCTGAGACGGAGGGAAAAGAATCTAAACGAGCATTGATGAAACGACTTTCGAGATCGGCTGCTCGAGCGGTGCTGTTGTCGTGGAAAATACCCTTGACACGAAGCCAGGCAGCACGCGCAGATGATCCGACTTGGATGACGGTGAGGAGAAGATCCTCGCTGAGGGTACCGTAAATCCAGCTGAGAACTATGGCATCAAGCTGGTTCCAAGTGTCTTCAGAAACATCAGAAGGTCGAGGTGAGCCGTCAATGTGATGAAGCACGCTGTGTGCGCGAGCAGTAATTTGGAAAAGTTCAGCCCATGTGTGGTATTGGACCTTATGGAGATCAAGAATAAGGGGAATTTGATTTCGGATGTTGGTGACAGATTGCGCGGAATGGAAGCTTTGTTTTGGTGGTGGTGGTGGTGGAGTCTGATCACCGGTGGGAGTAGTAGCCGAGGCCATAGGATCAAAAAGAGGAAAAGATACAAAAAAATTGATTAAGGCTGTGATACCATGTTAGAGTGCAATACTGAATGGCTGAATTGCTCATCTGAGCTTTCTGTATTCATTCATATAAATAGAGGTCTGTACAACTAGATTACCTAATATAACAGATAATTACAGAAAGAATATATTCTAAATATGCTAACTAATATTCAGTAAATATTCTATTTACTAACATAAAGTTCCCTGAGAAATTTATAGGGTGGCTGAAGAGATGTATGGAGGGGAGCCAGTTCTGTTTGTCCCTTAATGGCACATATACAGCAAAATTTAGAGGAAGAAGAGGAGTGAAACAGGGTGATCCCATCTCACCCTTACTGTTTGTTTTGGGTATGGAGTACCTAACAAGACAGCTACATCTCAGTTTTAAGCTGAAGCAGATAGAATACCATCAGAGATGTATGAGAGTTGGAATCCACAGCCTGATGTTCGCAGATGATTTACTCATCTTTTGCAGAGCCAGTGAGAAATCTTTGCAAGGGGTGAAACAGATTCTACATCAGTTCAAAATGGTGACAGGTTTGGAGATCAACACTAGGAAGTCTGAAGTTTATTTCTCAAAGATGCCCAAATCTGAAATGAACTGGTTAGCTAATGTAATAGGTGTTGTGCAAGGGGAGTTACCAGTCACTTATCTTGGTATCCCTGTTTGTACTGGAAGATGGGACAGGGTCACATGTGAAAAGTTGGTGGACAAGGTCACAAGGAGAGTCAATACCTGGCATACCAGAAAGCTATCCTATGCTGGTAAGGTGCAGCTCATAAATACTGTGTTACTTAGTCTCTCAGGGCATTGGTCAAGTGTCTTCCAGATTCCTGAGAGCATTCATAAAGCAGTGGTGGGGATATGTAGGGACTTCTTGTGGGGAAAGGAAGAGGGGAGAAGAAAGTTGATTCCAATAGCATGGGATACTCTTTGTTTTTCCAAGCATAGTGGGGGTGCAGGTATTAGAGATCCTTCTCTATGGAACATTGCTTCACTGAGTAAGATAGTTTGGGACATAGGCCAAAAGAAAGACATTTTGTGGCTTAAGTGGGTGCAAGAATATTATCTTAAAGGTATAGATTTTGATTCTTATCATTTAGGAAGCACACACAGCTGGAGCTGGGGTGTTTTGGTGAAGATAAGAGATAGAGTATCTCTCATTCTGTACCAGTGCCTGGATAAACATGGGAATGTCTGCACCAGGAGGTTTATAACCACTTAAAAGGAGATGTTCAAAAAGATAGGAGGGCACAACTTTGTTGGAAGATGGGACTTCAACCAAAACAGGGGTTCTTTCTTTGGATGCTGCTCAAAGGGAGGTTGTCTACTATTGTCAGGTTGCAAAGTTTGGGAATGTTGCCAAACAAGCAAGATTGCTGCGTATTTTGTGGCCATCAAGGAGAAACGCCTCAGCACTTGTTCTTGACCTGTGATTATGCCTTACAGCTGCAGAGGATGCTGAGGATCAGACTAGGGAGCTGCTTTCGCCATCTGCTACGTCGTTGGCATGTGGTATCAAGAAAGGGAGAAAGATATTTAATTGTGCTGTATGTTTGCTTTATCATATATGGCAAGAGAGGAATAGACGGATTTTCCAGCAAAAACAAATGTGCCCAGAGAGTTTGATTGCTGTAGTGTTAGCAGATTTTGATTAGGTTCTTATACTTGCTAGTTAAGAGCAGATCAGGTGAGCGTGAATGGCTGGGAGTGAAGGCTGCTATTTGTAAAAGAATTTTTTGTTGGTTCAATATATATATACTTTCCATCAAAAAAAAAAAAAGAAGATATCAGAAATCATAAGTTTTTGATATCTAAATTAGTACAACTATTTAAGAAAGTGGTTTTCTTCTTTGAATGACAATGTGTCCATACATCCAAGGCTTTGGCCGATATCAAAATACCACCATAAAAGAAAAGTAATCAAAGCTTGTAAACGGGAGTGATTCCTAACAAGTAGAAGCATTTTCTCATGACAACTGCAGTTGCCTCACACAGTAGTAGTCTACTCGTCTCCGCCTCTGAACCAACCACCTACAAGATTTTCAATATACAAAATAGATCAAATTATGTCTAGCAATATATGATCAGTTGAAGACAATTCTATCATCTCCATCAATAATACCTGGCAATTGGTGTAAAACTTTGTGTAGTGGTCAGACAAACTGTACAGATATTCGCATATTTTGTTCGGAAACATGTCGGTGCATGCTTCGTGGACCACCTGTAACAAAGCAGATTATGCAATTAGGATGCCAGTTAATAAGTATAATTAATCCATCTAAAATGGCAAAAACAAGCACTGGAAAAAAGTTACCTCCGAAAATTTCAGCAAGTGAAGTCCTAAAGAGCGTTCATCAGAATGGATCAAAGCAACTTCCCCAACCTGCCCAAGTTAAACAAATTATTTTGTACACCTAGCCACTATTCTTAATTAAGGACACTGAGTTGCAAAGAAGCTATTAATAGTCAAAATGCTAAAACTCCAGCTGTATTAGAAACACAATAAATCTGGAGCAACCCAAATTAGAGCCAGCACAGATTGATAATCCTAGAGTAAAGATCCATTGAACAATAATTATAATCACAACTGAAACTAAGATCTAGAAAACAAACACTAAAAGTTCACACACATCAAGAAATCTGGAACTGGTGTAGATTTGATAATAAATCTACGTACACTATTCAAAACCAAGTGATAATCTGGTGTTCATTGGACATTTCCTCCACAATCATCCAATGTGAGGTAAGGCAATAGTGATTCAGGAAGTTACAGAAGTTCATAATTCAGAGGTAAAACATCAGTAAAGGCAAACAATAACATAATGATGTATATACCTTCTTCAATTCTTCAATATCTTTGCCAGATTTCCTGATAATAGAACAAATTCGAGCATGTGCATAAAGCAAGTACACAGCAGTATTTCCCTATTCACAAAAGAGTGCAATGTGAGATAAATGCCGACACATATAGAGCGTTAAATATAAATGTAAGGTAATGCAAAAGCTGTTAATTAGATGGATCAGTACTGTTGCAGTGATTAAATTATCAGGGGAACAATTATGGACAAGAAAGAATTATATCAGAATCACAAAAGTTCAAGAAACCAACTCACCTTGTCATTAAGCATTTGATCATAGTTAAATGTGTAGTTGGTTAATCTGTTGCTCTTTAGGTCAGCATATCTGAATACAACAAGAGTATAGGTTCAAACCACAGACTAGAATGATGACAATATTTAACAACAAAATTGAAATACGTACTTCACAGCCCCATATCCCACAGCTTCAGCAGTCTTTTCAAGCTCCTCTTCAGTCCCTTCTTCAGCTTTCCCTGGTCAATGTTAAAAACTTATAATCAGTTCCATCAATAAAAATCAGCATGATTGAGTGACAAATTTGTAATAAATTGCAATTAAAATTAATTACTGTCACCATACATCTTTCAATTAGCTCTGCCTTGCACCGTGTTTTAGCTTCATCGAGTAAATCAACTAACTTAACAACTTCAGAGGACCTTGTTCGAAATCTCTTTCCATCGTCTCCTAAAACAAGACCAAAACCAACATGGGTGGTTTTGGGGTACTTGCCATCTTCAGCTGGTAGCCAACCAGCACTTTTGGCAGCCTAAAAGAAAATTGGATTAAATTCATTCTAAACCAATACAGAAAATCCATTTGCTGGGTAGGAAACATGACAAATTTACTTACACTGAAAAACATTTCAAAGTGCTCCCTCTGACCTACATCAGTAACGTATATGATCCACTCTGCTTTTTCTTCATTAAGCCGATACCTAAAACATTGCAGACAGAGGTCAAAATCAAAAAAGGCTTAAACTTGCATGTAGACAATAATTGACAGAATGTATTGTCTAATATTTATGGTTCATAACTTCATCAAAGTATATCTTCTAACATGTTAAACAAGTCAAACTATTTATTATTGATTGAAACACTAATGGTGGCCAAGCACAGAGGAATTATTAACAAACCATAATGCAGCAAGATCTGTTGAAGCATAGTTGAAACCACCATCACTCTTCACAACAATTAAAGGTCTCTCGACACCTTCAACAAAGATAACACGAGCACCCTCACTCTCAACAATCATATTGCTCAAAAGCTCTAATGCCTTCGGGATATATGGATTGTAAAAGCTTTCTCCCTAGAAATAACAAGACCCGTCAATGATTTTGGACAAACAATGCCATTCAAGATTATACAACATTATGTTTTTACCTTCTCCTCCAAGTGAACCCCAAGCCGTTGGTAAACCTTCTCAAATTCTTTTCTACTGATCTCACATATCTGTTTCCACGCCTTCCGGTATTTTTCTTTACCACCCTGTTAGAGATGCAGAAATTCCAACAAGAACTGACATAAATAACCATAGAAAACACTACCACAAAAGGAGTAGACAAAATCCTAGCACGAGAAAAATAACAATTAGCTCATGATCTTGCTAAAGCAAGTAAAGTTTTACCTGGAGATCAACTACAGCTTGCTGGGCTCTCTCTTTAAATCCAGCATCCTCATCAAATCTCTTCTTTGATTCCTTATACAATTTCTAGAGAAGAATCATTTCAGAAAAATAAGTTACTCAATCTGTAGATAACAATGGTCAATGATAAAGAAATTTTTAACATTCTCGGTACTTTCACATCCATCAATGATACACCAGCCAATAAATTTCATAATTTAACAAGCTGGGACCAATTTACAGCCAAAGATAATATTTTCAATGAGTATATCTACAAATATGGAACAAGCTGTACTAATATGAACTCTTCAAGAAATGCAAACTGCATGCATGGTGACATTTGAAAGGATATAAAGGCCATAGTTAAACCAAAATCACGTATTCATCAAAACAAAACAAGACCAGAGACAAAAATGTACAGTAAAAATCTTATTTTCTGCTAACCTGTAGATCTCCAATGGCTTGACTATCTGAAGCTTCCCAGTGCGGATTTTGTTCGAACAGATACTCTATAAGCATACCAAACTGGAGATGAAAATAGATTTCAGCATTTTACAAAAATAGAGCTTCTGGTCGATTGGTTGCGTTAATAAAATGATAAATCAAGTTGTGTCAACCATACAAAGGGAAAGAGGGAGGGAAAACCATTTACAGATTCTTAATGAACCAGAGACTGCTTTCAAATTTAATAAATAAACAGATTGGTCAAGATGGTCAAATTTATGGCTACCTGTGTTCCCCAATCACCAACATGGTTCCTTCTAAGAACTTCAACATTGCAAAACTCAAGCATGCGAGCCAGGGTGTCCCCAATGATGGTAGACCTTAAATGCCCAACGTGCATTTCTTTTGCTATATTTGGTGAGGAAAAATCAACTATAGCTCGTTGAACAGGGAGCTTTGGTGCCCAAGTTTCAATGCCATCTATAAGCATTTGGTTAATCCTCTACAAGAAGATTGAAAACTTAATTGTTAGTGCTGCGACAATAATATCATTTTGACAGTATAGGAGGAGAGGGGTAATTACAAGGCAAGACAAACCTTTGCCATCCAAGTGCTAGACAAAAGCACATTTACATAGCCTGCCCCAGCTATGGAGCTTCTTTCGATAATTTCAGAAGGAGGAATATTGTCCATAATTGCCTACAGTTAAGATAAAGCAAGCACATAAGAAATCAAGATACTCCAAATACATTATCAATGTTGTGATCTAACACGAAAAAATCAAGACAATATCATACCTGTCCTACAGCCCGGGGATTTTTGTACTCTGGTACCTTGTTCTTTAGAATTTTAAACAGCCCCATTGCATTGTTGCTGTTTAGAAAGTAACTCCATTGAGTCGATGTAAAAGAGATACTACAAACAATCGTGCAAGCTGTAAAACAACCCTAAAACATACCATTGATAATCACCGTGTTTAGGATCATTGCAAGGCCGAACCTCCGGGGTAACATCTGACTCATCAGGGGCTATCACTCTAAGTGACTCACCAAACAGATTATCCAGCAGTTGCTTCAGAGTTGGCAAATTTTCCTTAGCCTGCCATTAGTAAAAGTCAAACAAAACATACCACAGTAAATGAAAAGGGCTAGTAGTCTCCACTGCAGTAGCGTCTCATTATACACAGTTCAATGTATATGATTTACCTCATGTTTATGAAACACATATATATTTCACAAGTTGTATTTGGTACAGTGCAGCTGTGCAGGATGGGAATAATTCATTTGCACCAGTATTTATTCTATGGCATCTTTGATTGATATTGAACTATTAGCAGGGTTCTTTAATTATTAACTCAACAATGTGATGTCTTCATCCACTGTTCTCTTCCATATCTAACCAAATCCACGATTTTGGCATGTTAAAAAACTGTAATTTCACACAATGTAAAGACAAATGACTCGAATGTGTACTCAATCAAAATACTTGAGCACACATCTACAATCACAATCACAATCACAATCACAACACGCGGCTAGGACCCAACTCCAATTCAGCTAAGTTGTTTGTAATTAAAGGTAAAAGGGTAAAGTTGAGGAGAGTGGGAAAACTTACATTCGCCATTGCTGATACAGATTTTAGTTTTGGTAGGCAGCAATAAGGTTTAAAGCTTGTCCGCAGAGTACCTGTCTAGTTTCACAATCACAATCACCACCAAGAAGAAAAACTAAGCACAAGCAAACTTCATAATCATTTTCGTGCAATGAATCGAACCTAGTCTATTACAGTATACGCAGATGATATGAGTTTACTTGTTGGGAAGAAATTCGGGGAATTAGGGTAAAGATTGAACTTACGGGTGGAAGAGTTGTGGAAGAAGGAGGCGGCCGGCGGGAAAATAAACCCTGATGATGCTACCCTGCTATACATTATTTGCTCCCAAACCCTGTTTTATTTCCATTTCTCCCCAACCTTTTGACCCCGTTTTGTGGATTTTTTTTATTTTTGTCCTTTTTGTCTAACACGACGTCGTTGGTACAACCCTTTTTTTTTTTTTTTTTTTGAAAATGGGTACTATAAGTCCCTCCATTTACATTTTCATGGCACACTTTTTATTAGTACTATTGTTTCCAAAAAAAGGAAAAAAATAATGGAAAGAATGAAAATAAGGATAAATTTAGATTTATTAGAAATTAGTAAAAGTAAAAGTAATTTATCTTTTCGTAACTATTGTTTTGTCCGAAAAAAGGAAATAATGAAACTAAATAGTTTTGGTATGGACTGAATAAGAAAGAAAGAAAGAAGTTTTATTGGGACGGAGGAAGTAAGAAGTTTTGTTAGGACGAGGAAGTAACAAATTGCATAAATCGAAATCAAACATCAAACTACATGATTATTTATCAAACTTTATTCGAACGATTGACCTAGTACTAATCAATTCTCCTGTTGACACCGCGTGGGAGGGACTAGATGTGCTTGCCAGGGTTGTGGCCCTCTCCGCATCGAATGACATTTTCCTCCAAGTGGAACCTATGGCGCTAGCGCTTTTCCCTAGGTGACAATCCACTTGAAACCTCTAGTGGTTAGGTAATTTGGCCAGGGACTATCATTGAGATGTGGGAATGATAAATCCTATCAAACGATAATGAAACCTTGTTTTTGGCTTTGGTTTTGAAGTTCCCCCTTTCACAAATAGGGTTAATCATTCCCATGGCTCAATATGTGATCTCTCAAACAAAACTTGCTTATAGAAAATTGGCCAATGTATTTGAATAACTAATTAATCTAAATAACCTGATCATTTGGGGAGTTCTGGATTTTTATATTGAGATTATTGCTTATTGCACAAAAGTCCCCAATTGTCTTGAATCTTTTATTAAACCCTCATCATTTTGTATTTGTATTAAAAAAAATAGGCCTTTACTATATGCAGTCCAAATTTACTTTTTGCAGTCCATATTTGTACATAATCTACCACATATGCCCTTAATTAGTTTTACTATATTCAATTGCAAATCAATCCATTGTATTCACATTAATTCCATATTTATCCTAATTGGTATCTCCTACCTCCCGCAAATTCATCATCTTGGCCAATTAATTCACCATCTTTCTCTTGTTCGTCCTCTTTCATCAATTCAACTAAAAAGGATCATCAATTCATCATCCGCCCTTTTTCCTTCAAATTAATCAATTTCAAAAGATTTAATTTTTTCATTTTCAATTTTGATTAGCATACTTAAAATTAAATTAGATTAATTTAGTTCAATTTAGTTCAAATGAGTTATGATTTAATATTCAATATTAATTAAATCATAATATTTTTGCTGAAATCAATTTTATTTCAATTCAAATCGGGTCAGTTTGAATAAATTTAAAATATTGGATAGAACAAACCTTTAAACTTCATTGTTTCTCAATTTTTGATAATGTCAGTGGATAGAACAAACCTTTAAACTCTGTATTTTTCAGTGGATTTCATTTGGTTTGGGTGTTTCACTCAAGTTTAATTTTAAAAAAAAGAAAAGATAATGACAAGATGAGATATTTAGATATTGATTTTCAAAATTTTGACTTTACTTTCTTAATATCCACTAATTAATTAGCAGCATTGAAGTTTGTTGTTTTTACGTAACTTTAATGGGCCAATATTTATTACTTGAAAATGAAAAGGCCGTAATGATCCTTATTTGAAAGGTCAACTTAAAAGGTGGTTTCAATGAAAAAATTGAAATACCATAAAACTTTAATTACATATAAGTTTTCATTAGCGGCACAAAAAAAAATTAATGTTTGATATTTATTTTTTTATAAATTGTTTAGAGAATGTATCTTGACAAACTGTGTATATTTTAATAAAATATAAATCAGGAACTAAAAGGATTATAAACTCATAACCTTTTATACAAACATCCATACTTTAAATCTAAATTTAGTACGTGTAATCATATTCACTCATAAAAATAGAATAAAAACTTTTGAAAAAAAATACAATTTAAAATAAATACACATTTCAAGAAAATAAAAGCTAATCTTTCAACTTAAATGTGAAAATTTTCACATGGTTTAAATTTTTCCTAAATAAAATATATGAACATAATACCATACTTTTCTATATTCCGCGCGTGTATAACGCAATTATAATGTATCGGAATACTATTCGTTATAAGAGGTCAAGTAAAATTTGATATTTTACTGGTTAAGACTTGATTTAGTTACCAATATTGATAAAGGGTCAAGTAAATATTTTACTTTTAATTAGGTAAACACAATTTAGCTACTTGTGCTTATAGAAAATTAAGGGCCTGTTTGCTAGAGCTTATTTCCACCATGTACTGAACTGAACTGAACTGAATTGAACTGAACTGAAGTAAAAATGATGTATTGAAAAATGGAATCAGCATAACTGAATTAACCTGAATTTCATCAATTACATTTTCACTAAACTGAACTGAACTGAACTGAATTGAACTGAATTGAATTGAACTGAACTGAACTGAACTGAATTGAACTGAACTGAATTGAATTGAACTGAACTGAACTGATCTACAGATAAGCTCTGGTAAACAGGGCCTAAGTAATAGTTGACTGGTTAAACTTAATTTTGTTACCAGTATTTATAAAATGTGAAGTAAAATTCAACTTTATAAAAGGTCAAGTAATACTTGACATATCATTAGTTAAATTTAATTTTATTACTATTATAAAAGTAAAGTTAGTTAAACTCAGTTTATTTACTAGTGTTTATGCAATGTCAAGTAATATTACATTCACTAGTTAAACTTAATTTAGCTACTAGTGTTTATAAAAATTAAAGTAAGATTTGACCTTTCACTAGGTAAATTCAATTTAGTTACAAGTATTTATAAAAAGTCAAGCAATATTTAACTTTTTATTAGTTAAACTCAATTTAGTTACTAGCGTTTAAGCAAGATTTGACCTTCACTAGTTAAACTTAATTTAGTAACTAGCAATTATAGAAACTCAAGTAAGATTTGACATTTTATTAGATAAACTCAATTTAGTTACTGGTATAGTCAAGTAATATATAACTTATCACTAGTTAAATTCAATTTAGATACTTGCGTCATAGAAAGTTAAGTAAGATTTGAACTCACTAGTTAAACTCAATTTAGCTACTAGTGTTTGTGGAAGATAAATAATATTTTGAATTCACTAGTTAAAATCAATTTAGTTACTGTTGTTTGTGGATTTAGTGGGTTTAGGTTTTAAAATTTAGTGGGTTGATGCAATTTACACACTAAGCATTAAAATAATATAATATGTAATTGGGAAGGGACCATTTAACATATAATTTAACATATTCAATTTCCCGCAAATTCGTTCTTCTTCCACCATCAATTCTCTGCATACCATTCTTCGTCCTTTCATCTGTTTTGCAAACCACCAACATCAATTTAATTTCACCTTAACAACATTAACAAAGATACACAATTCTTTACTAAATTTTTTGGTTAATCCAAACAATCATCATCAACAACCTGATTTACGAACATATGTATTTAAACGACAACCAGTTGGAAGTGAATTGTAAAAAACATCATAATATAGAAAAAAATGAGGTGAAAGAGACTCATGGTAGAAGATACAATTATATTTGGGGAAATAGAAGAAATTAGGAAAGTAGGATTTGAAGAAAGTAGGATTGGAAGATAAAGGCCCTGTTTGCTAGAGCTTATTTCCACCATGTACTGAACTAAACTGAACTGAACTGAATTGAATTGAACTGAATTGAATTGAACTGAACTGAACTGAAGTAAAAATGATGTATTGAAAAATGGAATCAGCATAACTGAATTAACCTGAATTTCATCAGTTACATTTTCACTGAACCGAACTGAATTGAACTGAACTGAACTGAATTGAACTGAACTGGACTGAATTGAACTGAACTGAACTGATCTACAGATAAGCTCTGGTAAACAGGGCCAAAGGATCAATGATGATGGTGAATTAATTGAAGAAAGAATCCTATTTTTATTTGAATAAGAAGACGAAAGAGAGGAATATGATGAATTAATTGAAGAAATTAATAAAAAAGGATGATTTGCAGGAGAAAAGAGGAAAAAGAAACAAAATAATAGAAGGTAAGTAATTAGGATAAATATGGAATTTATATGAATACAATGGGTTGATTTGCAAATTTGTTGTAGTTTAAGTAATTAAGGGTATATATGGTAGATTATGTATAAATATGGACTGCAAAAAGTAAATTTGGACTGCATATAGTAAAGGCGTATAATTATCATAATTTTAAATCAAGCGCAGTGTGCTCGCGATATATAGTATTATAAAAACAAAAGTCTATAAATGTTTTTATATATTTTGGATAAGAATAGTAGATCAAGAGAGCATGGAAAATTGGGCAACTCATTAATTAAATGCTATTTAAACCGACCATTCTCTCATTTTAAATAGAAGCTTAGCCAGTTTACAGTCCATATGCTCAAAATTGCAGACAAAATAAAATTCATCTCTGAAAATCACATCTGCAGAATTTTCCCATGGCCACCGGAGAAGCAGCAGCGTTGAAGACCGTGGCGGCGGCGGCAACCGACAAGTACCGGTCGTTCTTGCATGAAGAGGGGACGAGCTTCGAGTGGAGGCACGGCGGTCCTCCGACGTACGACGCCGTGAATAAGGTCTTTGAAGAAGGCCGAACCAAGGTACGAACGTACTTATTGAGACGTTAAATCTTGTCTTAGACCATATACACCTTTTTTTAATATAAATCATAGTCATTTCTATGCGATAAATAAAATCATATTCTGTTGAGTTTATTTGTTAATGAACTGAATTGATTTGAATTAAAATGAACATAAGTTTATGTTAAAAAAGGATTTAGATTAAATCAATTGGAACTAAATTGAACGGATATGATATGCTGATAAACTTAATAGTATATGGCCTAATTATAAAATTAGATCATGCATAAATATTTGGAAATTTGATGAATAAATCCTATTACACCAAATCTTAATATTAAAATCAGATACACATGAGTATCACTTTACAAAAAAAAAAAACTGCATAAAATCTTTGGAAAATTGAATACTCTTATTACACCAAATCTTCAAGAATAAAATCAGATACACAGTATCACTTTACAAAAATAACTAATTAATCTAAATCTTTTATAGCATTAACGTAAGTTATATTTGTCTAAGTGATTTTTAATTCTTAAATTAAGATGTATAGTGTATATTAATAAATTTGCAGGAATGGGCAAAAGGGTCTTTGGAAGAGGTGGTACAAAATGCTGTGAAGTCATGGGAGATGGAGCTGTCTCACAAAACTCGTATCCAAGATTTCAGGACCATTAATCCTGATAAATTCAAACTTATAGTCAATGGTAACATTAACAATATTATAATATTAATTAATTATTATGTTTTTATCATGGATCACCACTTCTTATAGTGGAGTAGTATATGATTAAGACATCCAAAAAGACCATTTCATGATGAGCACCTTAGTATATGAAACAAAGTCATGAAATAATTTATTCTAATATCATATGGTTTAATCATAAATTTGTGTAATATAGTTTTTGAATTATTTGTAATGTATGTTTTATAAAATATTAAAATTTTAAATTTCATTAATACGTGTAATTAAAGTTATTGATGTTCCACCATGACTTGAAATAGTATGCTGGTCAAACAGTGTCAATTATTATAAAACAAGGGAATTTAAGTTATTGTAATTGAAATAACATAAATATGTTTTTTTCTAAACCTTTTCTTATAGGCCTATTGACTTTTGATATTTTTTTATTATAAAATAAGTGATCATTTCAAAATATAAGATGGGGAGATTTTGTAATACAAAATACTCAATTAATTAAACTAATAGTCCAATTTAGTTCAGTAAAAATGTAATTTTATAAAATTTAGTTTAATTCAGTTATGATGATTTTTTTTTTCGTTACATTAATTTTTACTTATCCGTCCAGTTCAGTTCAAACTCTGGCAAACAGGCCTAAGAATTCAACTGGTTTTGTGAAACAGGGAAAGAAGGTTTGTCAGGAAAGGAGACGCTGGAAATGGGAAGCTACAATGCACTGTTGAAGAGTTCAATGCCGGAGGAATTCAAGGTCTACAAATCCGAAGAAGAGAGCTTTGAATCGTCGCACGATGTTTTCCGATCGGCTTTTCCACGTGGCTTTGCATGGGAGGTGATCAGCGTCTTCTCCGGACCTCCGGTGATAACGTTCAAGTTCCGGCACTGGGCCTTCTTCGAAGGCCCCTTCAAAGGTCACGCACCCACCGGAGAGGTGGTCCAGTTCTTCGGTGTTGCTGTTATGAAGGTAAGTAGAGTAGTATGCTAAATTGAACTATTTTATCAGCTAAATCTGCACTTGTTATTATAAAAAAATAGTCTAAAAAGTGATATGTTGAATAAAATAGTATCATGCGAAAACTTGTTAAACTCGTGTTAACGGAGAAAATATTCCTAAAATGTTTTTCATTGCTTATATATTACTCAATTTTTCATTATTTCTCCATCATTTATTCATCATTTCTAATGATACGTTATACTAATGATGCCATTTCTTGTTTTGGAACTAGTAAACCAAACATTAATTTTGAATGTGATAAGATGTTTACGTTTCTCACATGTTTACTTTGCCTCTGGCAAATATTTGCCCACGAATTCGAGAATTTTAAAAGTCATCCAGTACAAGAAAATCCAGAAAATATAGTTAGGAGTTAATATTATCTTGATTAGGGATGATTATGGTTACACCTACTCATGCTTACTATTCTAGTATACTAGTCAATGTTAGTAAATAGAAAATTAATTTATATGAATATGAGCAATTTAACCATTCAATATTACATTCTAACAGTCAACTTTGTTTAGTTGACTTTTCAAAGTCAAATTGGATTAACTTTAATCACTAATTTATATTTATATTAATATATATTTAGAGTTAAATATATATATGAATTATCACATCATATTTTTCAAAAAGTAGGTCTCATGTGAGTCGGGCTAAAGTTTAAGCAGTTGATGTTATTCAATAATCTTTTGATATTCTCGAATAATTTATTGATGTTGATTATATACTACAGTTGATGTTGTGCATTTATTTGTTGAAATTCACCTTATTTTTCACTTTATTTTCAATGGTTACTAATTTATATTATTTTTATTTACGTTGACATTGTGTAAAAGTTCATTTTTGATGATGTTTGTAATAAAATTAGTATATTGTCTAAAAGATTGTGTTTTTCAAATTAGAATTTTTATAATTTTTTATAAAACACAAAAATGAAGATATTAATCAAAGTCAACTTAGTTTTAGTTGGAAAAGTCTTGGTTGGGAGACGAGTATCACATAACTTCAATGATTATTATAAAATATGCATATCTAACTTTCTCTAACTATAATATATAAAATTTGTCGAAATCAAAATTTTATCTTATCCTTGTAGCAATTCTAATTGTTTATGTTGAGAATGATGTAACTTTGTTTGTTTGACCATCTCAGGTCGATGAATCACTGAGAGCAGAAGATGTGGAGGTTTACTATGATCCCGGGGAGCTTTTTGCCGGACTGCTCAAAGGTCCGGCCATCGTCTCCGACAACCCTATTTCAGCCTCATCCTCCCATGCCTGTCCTTTTCACAAGTAGAAGATGAAGATGAAGAAAGTTTCAAACCCTTGAATCAAACTCTTTAGTATTCAATTGCAGTCAAATAACTTCCGTGTCAAGGAAGAATGCAAGGATAACATTATCATATTACTTGCTTCAAAGTTTATTCATCTTTTAGTATTATATCAATGCAATCATAATCATAGTAGTTTAATTTAAGAACTGGTCTTCACAAGAGTTTCTATGCTGGACTACTCCTAAATCAGTACAACAGAGCTTTACAACCCTATCCACTATACTATGCAGATTCTGTCTCTGAAGATAAATTACAGAAGGGGGAAAACAAAAACTAAAAACCGCTTAAGTGGACTCCTCGCCCAGATCAGCTTCAATATCGCAGCTCATGCTGTTTTGGCTTTCATCTACGAGGGCCTGAGTCAGCATTTCCGTGCAAAAAGGGTCGTTTGGTACGAGCCATAGTGCCTGTTTCAAAGGTCGGAAAATGGAACGAATGAGTGTGATTCAAAACCAATGGTAACAAGAGAAGAATAGGCTAAGAGTTTCTTGGAAATCAGTATATAGAGCTAATGATCTTGATGGACTGAGGGGAAAGAAATAGCCTACCTTGTGATAGTATTCAATTGCTTCAACAAATTTGTTCTGCATAAACATGAAATTTATGAACCACCGAGTATGCATACAAACATTTTTCCACACAAACAGTATCTATTAAGTAATCAAAGAAGACATAAATAATTGGTTACCTGCAGGTGATAAGTGTAAGCAAGACCGGTATAAGTGCTCAAACTTCTTGTCGACAATGCAAGAGCTTTTTCATAATACGAAATTGCTTCATCGTACCTCCTGTCATAAGAATGGATCAGGTAACCCCGATTAAACTTCTCTAACATCAATTCTAGAATGTACATTTGAAGCAGTACAGAAGAAAGAAAAGTTGGCTGTTGAACATACTTTAGTTTTCTCAATGCATGAGCAAGATTTACAAGAGTTGGTTCCCACATCTGGCTGAGGGAGGATGGAACAAGTGACAATGTCCGCTCAAACCACCAAACAGCCTTCGTATGCCTGAACAAAATCAGAATGGACATAAGCCATTTATAGCTTGGGATTTTTAATTCTAGCCAATTATTACAGAACTTCAGATAGATTATAAGGAGATTTTCCAAGCAGTTTTGAACATATAACACTTCAAGGGCTTTACAGCATGAGCCCCCAGATTATTTACAATGAATAATGTGTGCTACAGTTTCTAGAGATTAAAATCAAGCAATGAAGATTTTTGAGAATTCAATGGAGTACAAAGAGAAAGAGAGGCAAAACTGCTTAGTGCTTACTCTTTCATGTTATAGGCAACCACTCCGAGTTCATTGTATACTAGTGGGTCATTAGGGCAGATTGTCTTAGCTTGCATAAAGAACTGCAACGAAGCACACAATAAGATTACTGGAAAAGGGAAAGTTTCTGAGAAGTTTAAGGTCCAAATAGTGTGGGAAACATTGTAAATTCACTACATCAATGTCCTTACAGAAAGAATATACATATATATGAACAAGAATATAAGGCAGTGACAGATAGCTAATAGAGTTAAAATCCTGTATGTATACAGAAACTGCAATTTTATATTACGAAAACAATATGTACTACCTGTTCAGCCAGTTTGAAGTTGTGAGTTCGCATGTACTCCATCCCAATATACAGAGTTGGCAGATGACACCTAGAAATAAGTGAATTTAAAGGCTCAACCAGTAAAAGGACTATGCACAGGAATTGATTAGGATGTGAAAGTGAAGGTAACTACTAACTTAAATCCATCTGAAAAAGAAATTAGAGAGTTTGTGATAGATAGTGAATGTTTCAAGTTACGAAAGACTTGAGGAATCTACCCAGGAAATAAACGAGCAGCAGTCCGATAAGCTGACATAGCTTGATCTCCCTCTTCTCGAGCAGCATAAGCATTGCCATAACCTATCCAAGCAGGAGCAAAGGTACCATCTAAACTAAGTGCTTTACTGCAGAAGAAATCAGACAAACCCAAGAAATCAATCACAAAGCCGGACAATAAAATCAATCTGATTAGTTAAGGTACGGCATGAATTACAACAATTTTCTTTTTCACAATGGAAGAAAATATACTTTATTTTCCTAAATTTAGGCAAAAGGATGGTGAAGACTTCTTAAAAATAATATAACAAATGACAATCAAACCATATGGAAATTGATTTTGAATGCCTCAACTGTTAAAAAACACGCAATATATAATATATAATGTCGAGAAAGTGCTTATCACCAACTACGAAAGCAATACCAGAAAAAACGGCGGGATTGTACAAACTTCTTGATGCAGTAGTAGTAGCAACCCACTGCAAACCATGAAAGGGCCCTACATAGAATTAACAAGTCTGAATAATATAGTCAGATCTGAAGTAAACTAATGAGAAGTACAAAAAACTCAACTGTCAATTTAATTTATGCCATAATGCACTAGTACAAATCAATATAATGGCATATTCAATGGTTTGAATTGTTATGATAGTTCTTAAGGTTTAAGTACTCCAGACAGTCTCTAAGTACAAATGTATGAGATAAATGGCAACATGATCTTGTTATAAATTCATAACAATTTAAGACTCGGTGCTACCAATTTGGAAGTCCCAGTGATTCAAGAAAAACAAGAAGTAACCATCCAGTGGTAGAAATATAGCATTTCTTTGTGTCGCAAGGGACAAGAAAAATTCTGAACTATATCCTAAGCACATAAGTAAACAAAACTCACAGCAAGATTACATCAACAATAAAGATGAAGGAAAGCACAGGGTTTGCCGTTCTCACTGTTGAGGATAATCCTTCACCAAATTGGTGGCCATAAGATACAGCTCATTTGAGTTTCCTAGCTCCATGGCTGCAGCTAAATGTACCTGTGTACTCTTCAAGTGGAAAGGGTCCTTTTCAAGCAACCTGTATATATTATATGCAAGAAAGTAAACATCGATCAAGTAACAGGCATTACAAAATTCTTGGGGAAAACAAATTAAAATCTCACCCTGCTGTAATTTCGAAACATTTTTGGTATTCACCACATTGATGGTAGTACTCAGCTCTACATGCCAAAAGATCGGTGTTATTATTTAGTGTACACAAGAAGGATTTTTCTGAAGAGTCTGTGTCAGTCTCCTCCTGTTTGAGTTCTCTAAACTTGGCTTCCACAACAACATCTTTGTCATACTGGAAAGTAATATCAAAATGATGACCGGCTTAATCAGCAAAAGAAAGGTGAAAGCAAGATACATTTGCTAAATTCAGCTAAAGACACTTTAAGAGCCGTGCTTCAGTTTAAGAAAGAAAACATAGAGCATAATCCAATTTAATGGATATACCTACCTTCTTTATTAAACATGAATAAAACGAAGAAAGCCAGCCCTCTTCAGGACCAAATCGCAGCGACGAAATTAGATCTTTTTCTGAAATTAATCAGCAAAAACACCATTACATCTTAATAGCAATATAAAAATCCAAAAGCATTTCACAGATCAAATAGACCAAGATCTACTAAAAGGAACTGATATTTACATTAGTTATCATAAGATGTCAGAAGTTTACATGTCCCTTTAGAGAACAAAGGAATAAATAATTCCAATAGATTCTCACCTTCAGCACAAGTCAGCATATGATTATCCAAAAGACATTCTAATGCCTGACAAAAGAAAAACATCACGTGAAAAGAAGCATGACTAAGAAATAAGTAGGTTACAGGACCAGCACTTTGAATCATTTATTACATTTTACAACTATTATTTTAAAAATCAAGAGTTCAAAATTCATACCTCGTAACATAATGGATCAGCCTTGATAGCAGCAATATACCTTGAAGCAATGAAATAAATTAGTAAGACTATTATTTTGATCGTATCGCACAAGAAATGAGCTGAAATAACTGCACATGTCAAGTTTGACTCCAACTGAAAAATGTACATATAACCACAAAAACTGACTACACTTATATACACAATTCATTAGCAGTAACTTACCACAACCGAGCCTGTGCATGTTTTTCCATTGCCTCATGTGCTTTGCCTCTTAGAAAGCAAATTGCTGATGAAATCTGCAATAGGTAAGACATTAGCAACGTCGCTAAATTCAAAATTGCACAAAAGCATAAATTTTGCTGATAGTAGCCTGGGAAACTGTAGGATGTTCAGAACAAAATCACTACTCTACATGCAAGTGCTAGTATGACAACAATTATTTTTCAGTGCAGTAAAAAAACTTACATTAATTTCCCGATCTTCACTATCTTTATCGAAATACATAATGTGACATTCCCTCGTATCTGTCATGTTCCCAAGTTCATCGATTTTTGCATCACCAAGCATCAGCAGGCACTGGTCCCACTCCCTCAGTTCTTCCTGGATGCAATATTCAAATTTAGAAAAAAATCAAGAAGAATCCCAACTTCCAGACATAAAATCACTGCTCTCTATAGTAGTAACTTACAATAATCAATTCTAAGCTTGAGAAATAAATAAGGCACATACTTGTACGATATAAGTTCAGAATTGATTATGAGAGAATCACTACGACCCAAGCGGGATTCTGCACGTTATAAAGCAGCTCAAGCAGAGTAGATTTGAACAATCTCAGGTAAGTATCGACAAACATTCCATTTCCAGTTAGGCAGTTAGCTATTAGGACTCAGACAAACTTAGTGATTCTAAACATTTTAACAAAACATGTAATATAACATGGCACTCTTCCTATACTTAATTAGCCATACTAATCTAACTACACAGGGTCCGATAGATCATACATCCCCACATAATGGTATCATTAATTAATATTTCAAACAACCAAAAACATCAAACTTGCTACTAAAGTTCAACTCTAATTCCAAAAAAAAAACCAAACAAATATTTTACTGGAAAGAAAGAAAGTAGCAAAAATGATTCCTTTATTACAGAAGGATGATATCCGAGTCAATTACCAGGCACTTGGCGGCGAGGTAGCGAAAGCGGAGGTCCCGTAGAACGATCTGGGAGGCGTTGAGGAGGTGAAAAGCACGGCGGTAGTGGCGGCCGAGGTAGAGGGCTTGCGCCTGCATATAGATGTCGGCGGGGTCGGAAGTAAAGGCGGCGACTTTATCGGCGAAGAAAATCGCCGACGAGTACAGATGCTTGCTGACGCAGTCCCGCACCACGCCCCGAAGCTTCTCGATTTCTCCCTCCTTCATGGTCACTGCTGCGAAATTTCTTCAGAAGGGGAGGTGTGAAAGTGATTTACTGTTTCGCCGAACTGGGTTTTTCGATTTGAATTTGAATTTCGAAATGGGTGTGTAACGGTGGAAGAATGGGGTAGTAGGGGTTTAGGGGGATTTAAAAGAGCGGGAGGATGTTGTTTGTCAAGAATGAAATACTGTGTCAACATGGTGGGAGATATGGGCCAAAATTGCGGTGATGTGGCCTCAGTTTGCTGTTTTATAGTTTTAAGGCTTGGGTAAATTTGGATTTTTTATTTTTATTTTTGAAATCAAACACTTCATTGTTATTAAAATATATAAGAAAAGAGTTAGGCATTGTTTTGCCGATATAGATCAGTTCAATTCAACTCAATTCAGTTCAATTTAGATCAATGAAAATATAATTTGATGAAATTTTTAGTTTAATTCAGTCATGCTAAAATTTTTTAATACGTTAATTTTCACTTCAGTTCAGTTTAATTCAATCTAATTCAATTCAGTTCAACAAAAAAATAAGTTCAAACAAACATGGCATTACATGATTCATATTGACATGTTTGGAGGATGCATACTCGATTGCAAATCTCTTCTTCCTAATACCTCTCGATCCGGGTATACATGTTAACTTTGATGTTGGGATCTTGAATGGAGACGTTAGAGTGGGCACAATGGCTTTGATCCCGGACGGGCAGTTCACAAGTGTGGTGGCGCGAATAATCTTGCGTGTTAGTGACCCGGCATTGGCGGAATGCCTCGTTATGGAGGGAAGTTGTGATTTCAAAATATGGCAGGAGGGATTCATGGTGAATATAGAAAACTAGAGGGACTTATTTGCAATTACTGCAGGAGTGGAAGTTGACTTGGCGGTTGAACCGTTAAAATGGCTGAACCGGTACTAACTAGTCTGACTCGCCCGAATGACTTGAAATCAAAAAAATTCTATAATAGAACAAAGTTTACCTATCAATTGACGGTATCACAATTCACAAAGGATTGAAAGATATCATGTATGGAGCTAATAGCTAGTTTTGCTAAGAATAGTAGTCTAGATCATTATGTATGACACTCGACTCGTAAGTTTCTTTTATTAAACGTTGTTGGACGTTTTCCAGCACTTTGAAATGATATAAAAAAATTTCTTTGAATAAATAAAAAAAGGATTGAAAGATATTATTACTTCCGTATGGAATTTGACGGGTGATTCTATTCACACCCCCCAATTTTCTATTTACACCCATATTCTGACCCTACTGATTTAAATCCTAAAATCCTGATTGGCCAGATAAAATTACTGTTGTAAATATCAATGTAGTATTTGGCCTCGTTTGGCATTCAGCTGTTAGCTGTTAGCTGATTCCACCAGCTGTTAGCTGTTAGCGGATTTAATTAACTGTTTTGACTAGCGTTTTGACTAGCAGTTTGTATATGAGTGTTTGATAAATAACAATTAGCTGTTAGCTGTTTTATTGTGTTAAATGACTAAAATAGACATTATTACAATTCATTATATATTTTTTTATTTTGTATCTGTTACTTGTTTTGAAGTATTGAAAAATATTTTTATTACTATATGTTTGTTTTTTTATGTTATTTGAAAATTGAAAAATTATTCATTATTAATGTTTATACCTATATTTGTTTAAAATTTATTTTTAGATTAAACATGAATGTGTGGCCCCTTTAATTTTATTTATTTATGTGAGGTTTATTATTTTTTATACTCTTGCATAAAAAAATATTTTTATTTATTGAGGTTTTTAAATAAATACAAAATTAATGTTTTGTACGGTTGCCTTCGTACAAAAAGTCACTTAGATAAAAAATTATTGAGGTTTTGATGAAATAAAGAAAAAGGAAATTCTTGAGAAATAGGGATAAAAAAGATATTTTGTAATATTTTTTTAATGAAGTTTTTGAAAACGCTGCTCTTTTCAGCGTTTCAGAAACGAGAGGTTTCACCAAAACAGCTACGTAGAAAAAGCTATATTCACCAAACACAGTAACTAGCTGTTTGACTAATCAACTATCCATATTTAGATGAAAAAGCTAAACGCTCTTCAAACCTCTCGTTACCAAACGGGACCAAAGTATTTTCAAGATAGTTTACACTTTATTTGGTCAAAGGAGGCGTAAATAGCAACACCCAATTTGACAAGCTTTCCTTTTACATTATTGTTTAGAGTTTCAAAAACCTTTTCCGTTTAAGGATTAATTCTGCTCCAAAAATATAGAAACGTGTCACTGTATCCTCTATACGCAATTTTACAACAAACATTAACACCACCACCCGGACCGGAGTATGGAGACGGCGCCGGATTGGTCGAGCCTTGGATGGGACATGCTCACGGAAATCGCCGGCCGATTGCCGTCAGTAGAGGATTTCGCGGCGTTCAGATGCGTTTGCAGGTCCTGGCGAGCCAGCGCTAGCAACGTTAGGTTTGGCCCGAAGTCAGGATCAGTTCCTCTGTTATTTGTGTCGGAGAGCGTGGGGAGCAACGAATGGAAACTGTACAGCATATTATCGAAGAAGATTTACAGGAAATTCACCCTGCCGGAAAATGCAGGGCCGTGGAGAAGACGACCCTGCGCCAGATTCGGATGGTTCATAATGGAGAACAAGTCCGGGGAATCTGTTTCCTTGTACAATCCCTTCTCCGGTGCCAACATCATTCTACCTCAATCGGATGTATTATATTCGACTATAAATTTGTCTGAAAATCCCTCATATTCTTCAAAATTCATGTTGATGAGGATGCATCGTGGCTGCCTTCACGTTTGGAAGCCTGGGGACTCCGAATGGACGTCTACGCGAGTCATTGACGAAGCAGACTATTACACGGCGGCGGCGCCGTGTGGCAGAATACTGATGTACTGTTATTTTAATGGCAAAATCCACGCCATTGAAGTTGGTGGAAGTGTCTGGATTCTGGATCCCGACAGGGTTGCTGAGGATCAACGTTTGGTAGCTACGTTGCCTGAACATCCAGCCGGGGGTACGTCGTATTTGGTGGGATCATCGGACGGGAAGCTGTTATACATTACTCGTGAACACAACATTCCTTTTCGGTGTATTGGAAAATATTTTAAGCTCTATCAATTTGATGCAGTGAAAGGGAAATGGCAAGAGATTAGTGGTCTGGATGAAGATGCGGTTTTTATTGGCCCCTATGACACTTCTTTTTGTGCTCGAGCTAATTCTCCACACACAAAGCCTAATTGCATCTATTTTGTTGGTGGATCAGAAGCGGGAGTTTATCATGTTGAAGATGAAAGTACTGAGTTGTTCGGTATCAAATCCCGCGAGGCAGTGTGGATTGATACCTCAAACATTTTCAAAGAGAAATTTTGGAAAAAATGGATATAGATTTCGCGGAGAACATTTCTTGTTTGTTTAGGATTCATGATTGGGATATGGTTTCAAAAGAGTACTGGATGATATACTCTACAGAATCATGATTGGGATATGGTTTCAAAAGAGTACTGGATGATATACTCTACAGAATCATGGAAAGTAATTCGTGTTTTGCTAAACTCTTGAGGAAGAAATGCATGAATGGTACAAAAGATTGTCAGTAGTATCAATTTCTCGAGGAGCTAATCATGTCATGGATATCCATTCAGATCGAATACAGATAGGAGCTAATCAAGTCATGGATTCATGTTTCTCAGATAGAAATCAGATCCTAAACTAGGGAATTGCACAGAACTGGGAGCAAGTAAACAGATTCTGACCATGGAGTGTTGGCTAAATACATTAAAATGGTCCTAGGCCTAAGACGCATAATTCAATGAACTTGTGACTCAAACTGGATGACAGTGAACCTGTAAGCAATACATTCAGAGTATCATACTATACCAATATGTTGAACTATTTCACAGGTTCAGTCAAAACTAATGAGTTGACAACGGCTACCAAGGAAGCTTTATCACGGATGAACACTCGGATAGATGCAACTCTATTGAATGCAAAAATATGCATTTCTGGCTTACTATATATGAACCCTATGCAGATGTTTGATTACTGTCTCATCAACAATTTGGCATCTATTTCTGGCTTTTCCCCTTGTTTTTATGCTCTATTTGACTTCTAGCTTATGAAACCTCCAAATCCCAACTAATGGAATAACAGCCATAGCAATGCAACAAAACTCAAGAAATTCAACCAAACATTCTTGTTTCTATTAATCATGACAAAAATATAGTACAAAGTATATATTGATTGTGGATACATTACATTTATCTAATCTACGTGTGTTGGGTAAAATATATGTAATAATAAGTTGATTCAAAATCATCTGAACTCCAAGGGATCCACGTATTGTTAGTAATGGCTGTAACCTTAAAGACAGCAAGAAGAATGACTGGATTCAGTGCCCTACGCCAGGACTAGGTACAGATTGCATTTGATCCATGGTGGAGTTGGGAGGAGGAGATGGAGTACTGCCCTCCGGAAGGGGACTGTATACCAGAGTGTCCTTCACAGTAGAGGCACCTTCCCTCGTTTCATCAACCAACAGCTTCCTTGCTTCGGAAAACTGAGTAGCAAGCAAGATGGAAACAATGATCAAAACGAGCACATTTTTGCTCAACCTAGCCATTTGTAAGTGAGTGTAAAGCAAGACTGGAAAGAAACCAAAGTTTTTGTGGGATTGTCTTGTAAGTGGTTGGTGATGATCTGAAGATTCTGAACTGGTTTTTATAGGTTCTAGCTTTTGGTTAGGTCAAAAGGTTGAATACGCAGCCGGCCTTCAGAATTTGTTTCACCTCCTATTAGTATATGTTTTGTCTTCTTTTCTTCTATTTTCCCAGGGTGGCTCATTCAATACAAAAATACCTTAAGATGATCTAAGCCTGCTTCAACTACTTCCAAATTTTCTTCTTTCTTTTTTCCTTCCAACTTTTGTTTTGTAATTTAGTCGAATCAGACAGGCCAGAAAAATAGCAGTAAGCATTTACACCCCTGCTGTATCTCGATACTTTGTATCGTTTAGATCAATATACAGCAGGTCATTCTTGTATTCGTCTAAATATTTCTACCATTTTCTCTTTTTCTAACACATCTTACAAGTGCATTCCGAGGGTCTCCTACGAACATTGAGCAAAGATTTCTAAATGTATTTCTTCTCATATTCACATATATCATGATCACTTATACTTTTCATCTAAGTATTTCATTCATGAGTTGCTAAAAAAACAAAACAGCAGAAGTTTAGTTGCCACAAGATCAAGCTCAAGAAAGTCCCTACCAGCTTGTTAAACAAACCTAAATGTCAAAATCTAGGCACACGAGACTTGTGTTAGAAAAGACAAATGAAGTAGGCCAAACCAGGCAAGAGAAAACTACAAATCAAAAAGTCAAGGAGTTGTAAATAATGCAAATATAATAGTATCAGACAAGGGAAGATGCAGTTGACATTAGAGAAGTTTTAAATTATACTACACCACAACAAGACAAAGTCAACAAGCAGATAGTAGTTTTGGATTGGATTAAAAACATAAAAGTATTCTCAAAAACAAGACAAACAGGATCATTTCAAGGACAGCAGGAGTGGGATTTCATACGAATGGAACAAAGTACCATAACCAAGAATGCATTCATGCACATTTGAAAGGTTACATCAAGAAATCCAAAACATAGTCAAAGTACAAGATTTTACTAAACCAATTCCATAAGATGAGTGCGGGATAGTAATACCTTTACAAATTGCCGGCTAGCTAGGTACAATGAAGGGGCATCTTACATTTGTCTGAATTGAAGTAGTTGCCGTACAGATAGCATCTTTCTAAAGCATGTCAGAATAAGACAGACATTTACTTTTCCACCTAAACATGGGCCTGCTCAAATTCAAAAAGATTGGTAACCATTATGCAGAAATCATAAGAAACTTTTTCTACCTAATATTTGATGCAAGCAGGAATCTTTATTCAGAATGTGGACAAATTAAAACTTTATCCACCATTATTAAGGGCTAATGCAAAAGATAACATAGCAAAAAGTCAAATACCCTTTATCTTCTCTCAGAAAGCATCATCTGTGGTTAAGACTGAATTAAGTTCCTCTAAGGTGTTTGACTGGCTATTTCTTTTGCACACAGCGGAAACCACAATTTCCCATGTAGCCGCATCAGAAAAGCTTCTCTTTGCTAGATTATTCAGAACCATCCACAGAAGTTTTGTATCCCCTCCTCGCATTAGTCCGTCGACTAATTTGGACACACTTTCAGAGCGAGGAAGATAACCCTTAAAGACCATCTCATCCAAAAGATACGATGCTTCCTTAAACTGACTTGTTTCACACAGGCCATCAAAAAGGGCCCGGAAAGTCACCACATCTGGGAAACACCTCCTTCTTGGCATATCTTCCATCAATTCACTAGCTTCTGTAAATTTCTTGGCATTGCAAAGTCCAGCAATGATCACGTTATAACTTATTATATCTGGCTTGCAACCCTTCTTCTCCATCTCATCCAGCATCCTGAATGCAGAATCAAAGTCCTTCTCCAAACAATGGCCATGAATCATCACATTATACACCACAGTATTCATTTTGCACCCGTTTCTTCTCATATCCTCCAACAATTCTGGAACACATCCCCTACGACCTGCCTTAAAGAGCGCGCTAATCAAGGTTGCGTAAACTCCAGCATCCAATTCAACTTTCTTCTTTAACATCTCCTCCTTGAGCTTAAGAGCAGCATCCACATCATAAACCTCACAAAGCCCTTTGATCAACGCAACGAAAACAAAAGCATTAGGCTTTAGTTTAACATCTCTCTCCATCATTTCCTTCAGCTCAAACGCTTTATCCAGCTCTTTATTTCTACAAAGTCCATAAATCAAAGTCCCATAAGTCACCACATTCGGAAAAACCCCTCGCTTCTGCATAACACTTAAAATATCCCAAGCACTACTAAAATCTCCCTTAACCAAACTAGCATTGATCAGTATGTTATAAGTACAGGCATCCGGCGCAGCAGCATACTCTTCCATACTGAGAAAAACCTCCTCCATTTTATCGAACTCCCAACAGACCAACAAGCTGTTCAACAGAGAATTAACCGACTTGATCGTTCTCGGGCATCGAAACAGGGGAATTTCATCGAACATCTTGCGTGCCTTTTGCGACAAACGAGCTCTCCCATAAAACGCTATAACATTGCAAAAGATGACCTCTTTCGGCTTAACTCTGGTGTCTTTCTTCAGCTTCTCAACTACTTGTTCCATTTCTTGGAACATTTTGGCCCGACCCAGCTTGCAGATGATAAGATCGTAGGAAGCGGGATCATGTCGGAAGGGCTTCCGGGCCGGGATTGGATCGTCCGGTTTCGGGTTGAGGAAGAGTTTGAAGGCGAGACTCGGGTCTTTCTCCAGGCGAAGGAGAGATGATAGTCTGAAAGGAGAGATCTTTCTGAGTTTTTCCATGGAAATGTTTAACGGTAAAGGAAATGAACTACACTAATAGACGGAAGTTTATTCCCTTCCCGCCAGAATATATAAATAAATTTACAAAGGCTGGGCTCAGTACATTTTGATATTTGCTAGAAAATGTTAAAGTGAACTTTTTTATTTTTTATCTTTACGTATATTCTATATAAATAAAAAAAATCAAAAATGAAATTTCAATAGTTCAAAGCTTAAACATTTTCAAACACGATATATATTATGAATGTCAATTTCTACTCCAACAAATTTGTTCCCGGTGACAACCCATTATACTAACTCGTTCAATGAAACGACTCACTCAGTCTACTAGTCCACAATTACTTATTTATTCACCCATTATACTAACTCGTTCAATGAAACGACTCACTCAGTCTACTAGTCCACAATTACTTATTTATATCGTTTGTTTGTAGTATAGAATCAATGTTATTTATTTAGTTAGAACAAAAGTCAGAATGGTAAAACAAAATAGTTTTGCCAATATGAATTGGAGAACCTCAATCAATCCACCATGTATGGTCAGAATTGTGAGATCACATTTCCTTTTTGAATGATCACACTTCAATGGACTCATTTTTCAACCAAGGCTCAATAATTCAGGTCACATATAATCGTATAAAGATCAAGCGGAAGAATGTAAACAGTTTGGTTATTAATATTATTGGTGCTTCTTGTCCAAACATTTATTCAAAAAAGAAAAAGAAAAAAACTGCAAAGTTTACAATGTACATCATCTAGCATTAATCTCCCCCCACCAACTTGCTTCTAATATTAGCAAAATCCTAGGAAATATTTGGTGACACAAAAGGCATATATATAAGGACACTATACCACAAAATGACTCCCCTACAAAGAACAAAGTCCTCCATAATTCAACTCATAGATTCCTAAAAATAATGACAGACTCGGTGCCCTCCAGTTCATTGGATCCCACAAAGGTTTGCTAAAGATAGACCTGTCAATCAGCAAAGATAAACCTGGCATTGCACAGCAGTTTTACCTATCCTGAACCCCGGAAACACCGTGAACGCCACCCGGGGATCCATATCGGCTTCCCCAAACGCCTCATCGTTTACAGTCTCCATGTAAACCTCAGAGAATCGGTTCCCCTGCTTCCCCTGGAAGATGGAAGCTTCCGGGCTGAAGGAAAACGCCAGGCAGTGCAGAAGCCAGACTCGTTTCGCCATCTCAGCAAACGTCATGAAGAAGGTGGTCTCGGGAAATTCACCGGCTGCCACCGAGTTTCTCTGATCCAGGTTTGCGAAAACCGAGGTTTCCAGTTTCGGGTGGATCAGGCTGAGATACTTGACCCGACAAAACCTTGCAAATGTCGACTTGGGCTTCCATGCCAAGTAATCCATTGGCTTCACAGACTTCAGCTCCTTAAACTTGTCGAAGAAGAACCTCTGCTGCCTTTTCTTCTCATGATCAGAGGAAGAAGAAGAAGACTCCCTGGAGAGTGAATATTCGGGCTGATAAAAACCGTCAAACATTTCACGGCAAACAAAAGCCTCAAATGCATAGCATATGTGGTCATCCTTGGAGAACATAACACCAGGTTGAATGGAGCTTGCAGCTAAATACAAATCCCAATCTGCAGATTCCATTTCGCCAACAAACAACCGAACAAAGCCTTGAACAGACTTTCTTGTCTGCCTTGAGAATGCACCAAAATGGCTCGGGCTCAAGGTGGATAAGTGGAGATTGTCAAGAACAGATGATATTTGGCCACTGGCATTCCATCTCTTTTCGAGTAACCTGGTCTCTTTATTGGCTTCCTCCAGTTTCTCCTTCAGAAACGTGATTTCAGAGCCCTTCAGCTTATCCTGGGAATCCAACTTCTTCCCGGTTATTTCATACATTTTCAGCACGCTCTTCAACTCTTCGATTTCAGCAGACAAAAGAACGGTTTCTGGAGAAGAGTACTCGATCTGCTTCTTCAAGAAACACTGCTTCAATTCAGACAGATTCCTCAGCTCAGAAACAACCATCTCATCCGCCAACTGAATCCCATCAGGATCATAAGGGGACTGTGCAAACTGCAACTGGGCATATGCTGCTTTGATACCCGAGATGCTCGCAAAAAGCTTCCCTACAAAAGCCTCTTTTGCAGCCCGGCTCTTCTCATTCTCCTCCTCTTCAACAACGAGTTTGGCTTTCTTCTCCAGATCATTTTCAGTCTTCACGGAATCCTTGATCGATGGCAGCTTGACCTTATGCATTTCATTGTCCGGGGCAACTCCGGTCACCGCCCGAATATGCATCACTTTAGCAAAGGTCCTTGCCAATCTACCCTTGCCGCTCTTCACCGGAGTCTTCCCACTCGGCACAGCCACAGGCACTTCGACAGAGTCCATCTGATCAACAATACGAAGATGATTTCAGTTTTCAGAGTTCAGACCAGTGACATAAAAGATCAGATGAACAAAGGAAAAAAAGACAGTGATGATCTTGTCTGAACAAAGATAAAGAAGCACTTGGATCAAGAGAATTTATATTTATTTGTAGGCTCTAGAATTAAAAAGTGGATGGATCTAAAGTCTGAAGAAAAGAAAAGAATGAACAGAAGCAAACGAGTGAAACAACAAGGCCTTTAAAGAAATACCCACACAAACGGCTCAAAGTTCAAATTATTTTAATGTTCAGGCATAAACAATTGATGGGGTCTGCAGAGACACAGAAATTAGCAACGTATAGAACATTAAAATACTGTCCAATCCTCAGATTCTTAGACAGTTTCCATTACATTTCTCTATACCAAACTTATTCCACATCAAGCATTGACTAATCAAATTATTTAAACTTGCATTCCTACATCAAGAATATTTTCACTCGTTCGCCAACTTAACACGTCCAAATGGAAGAAAATCCAACCCAAACAGACATACAAACTTGACCACATTCAGAATGAAAAAACTCACAATAGAATACACACATAAACTGTAGGTGAGTTGTGATCAGCCAAATTCAAGTTTTTAAATCCCTCCATGTAAAAAAGGGGCATCAGCATTATTGTTCATATGCCCCACTCTGACTGAAACTATCATTAGCATATAATCAAGCAAAAAGATGCTTCACATAATATTTATGGCAGGGTAAGGTAAAAAAGTTTAAAATCATAATTTCATCATCACACTCTTACAAAATCTGATTTTCTTCATTGAATAAACAGTGTAAAAGTGAAATAATGAATGTTTTCACATCATAGTAGTAGTGTAGGGCATGATGAGCAGTGTCAACCTCAAATACACTTTCTTGAAATCCATAATTATTAAAAAAACTGAGTTCACAGTAAACTTCAAAGCATGCAGCAACTTGCAAAATCAAAATCAAAATCAAAATCAAAATCAAAACCAAAATCTGGCATTGAATCATCCACTACCACCTTTAAAAATTTGAGCTGAAAAAACAAGTTTTTGGGGCCCAAAAAAAGAAGGAATCTTACTAAGCATCCAACAAGTACACGTGTCAACACGTAGGCACAAGTACCCTACAAAACCCTGACAAAGTGCCCCTCATTTCCCTCACACGTCACTGTTACCCTACTACAAGAAATCACGTGGGACCTTCACATTTTGCTCACTTCAACACTTCATTCAATCCAACGGCCATCCTCATCCCTCCCTCAAGATCTGTGCCACCGAAAAGCCCCAAAAGGCAAAAGGCTAAAGGCACAATCTTTAACGGGCAGAAAACCCCTAAATTCGGTGGGGGTACACCTTAACCAAGGGTGAGGATCGTACCAGAGGATCTCGATGATTCATTCATGTGCTAAGAATTAAGAACTTTTAGACAGGGACGAATGCAAGGAGTGAAGACAGACAACGTTTGACTACGCCGAACCGCGTTTTTTCTAGGCCATCAATAAAACTAAATTAAATTAATCACCGTCGTCGCCTTGAGCATACGTACCTCGATACTACACAGATTCCCAGGATGAATGATCAAAGCTCTTCAATTCCAGTTCATCCCAGATAAGCAAAATCAACTCTGCAAACCAAAACACACAAATCAAAAACAGGTTTGAATCATTGACCATGTGATTCATGTGATCTAATCACACCTTGCCGGAAAAGGGTTTGCTTTTTCAAGAATCTCTAGTGTGAACCTTAAGGGACAAAACGTCGGTTGCAGATGAAAAGGAATGAATCAGTAAAAAGAAAGCGAAGATACAAGAGAGGCCATTAATGGTGGTTAATACAGTGTAACTGGAAGGTAATTAATGGCCGTACCTTGAGGGGAGGATTTGTGGGGCACAAGAAACCCAAAGAGCCCTGTTTTAGGTTGGAAAATTGATTGATTCTTGTTGCCAAATTGAATGATTTCTCTGAGCTTTGGACTGGGTTGGTGAGGAAGACTTAAATTAATCTGAGCGACTGAATGAATCCGGGAGAAACAGAAAAGGGAACAGAACAGGGGAGAGGACGGACAAGAGAGAAGGAGGGAGGAGGAAAAATTGAGGGAATTTGATGTACAAAGTTGCGGCTTTGGAATTAAAATATGGTAGGCCGCAGTAGAGCGTTTGGTCAATTCTTGGGGAATTTTGTTGGACGATTCTGCCCTTGGATGGATTTTACTTGGAAATCAATCTCCATCTAATTTTTCAGGTGGGAGAGAACCTAATAATTTCGCTTCTTACTCACATGTTTGGTGATTTTCATGCGGCTGTTTTGTGATCCATTCTGTGAATGTTATAATTCAGAATGAATATTATTGCTGAAATGTTTACAATATATAGAGTACAAGAGAGCTATACATTCAACGTATCTAGTCTACTCTAAATATAGATAAAAATATAACTAAATATATACAAATATATCTTGACATAATCAAGATATTCTATCACCCCACTCAAGCGAAGCGTAGGATTGCAGGAGACACAAAGCTTGGAACGAAACAATTCAAAGAGAGGGCGTGACAGACCCTTAGTAAAAATATCAGCAACCTGAAGAGAAGAGGGAACATGACTAACATGGAGGTTTCCAGACTTAACTAGCTCACGGACAAAATGATAGTCAATGTCGATGTGCTTAGCCCTCTTATGAGCAACAGGATTTTGGGCCAAAAAGATTGCACTACTGTTATCATAAAGCAGTAGTGGAGAAGAAGACTTAGGGACCCGAAGTTCACGAAGAAGTTGACACAACCAAGCTAGCTCAGCCGCGGTGTTGGCCATAGCACGGTACTCGGACTCACAGCTAGACCTAGACACGGTAGGTTGCTTCTTAGCGCTCCAAGAAACGAGATTACCACCAAGAAAAATGGCATATCCATAGGTAGAGCGACGGGTCTCAAGGCACCGAGCCTAATCAGCATCGGAGTAGCCAAGAATAGGAAGACCAGCAGGCGAAGGATGAAACGAAAGGCCAAAGTGAAGCATCCCACGAACATAACGAAGAATCCGAGTAACGGCCTCATAGTGAACATCCTTGGGGGTCTGAAGGAATTGGCTGACAGAATTAACAGCATAGGACAAGTCAGGCCGAGTGATCGTCAAGTACTGCAGTGCACCAACAAGCGAACGATACAGCTTGGGATTGGAAAAATCAGAGCCGGAAGAGCTGAGAAGCTGCGAACCAGGAACAAAAGGAGTAGAGACGGGTGCAGCATCCGTCATACCAGCACGTTGCAGAATCTCCATAGCATACTTCGCTTGCCCCAAGAACAGCCCAGAAGCAGATCGAACAACCTCAATCCCCAAAATATAATGAAGAGAACCAAGATCCTTGATAGAAAACTCACGATCAGCACAAGCAATGAACCGCTGAATAAGATCGAAGTTATTCCCAGTGAGGATAATGTCATCAACATACACCAGTAAGTACATAACAGTTGATCCTCGAGTAAAAACAAATAGCGAAGTGTCGGTCAAGCAACACTTGAACCCCAAACGCAAAAGAAATGAGCTGAAACGCTGAAACCAAGCTCGAGGTGCCTGCTTGAGCCCGTAGATAGACTTCCGAAGGCGACAAACAAAATCTGGGTGAATAGGATCAGTAAAACCAGCCGGTTGTTTCATGTAGACCGGGGCATCCAGAACACCATTAAGAAAAGCATTCTTGACGTCGAGCTGATGAAGAGGCCAAGAAAACGTTGTCGCAAGAGCAAGAACGATCCGGACAGTGGAGGCTTTAACTACAGGGCTAAAGGTATGAGTGAAATCAAACCCAGGTAACTGAGAAAACCCTTGAGCAACCAGGCGAGCCTTATAGCGATCAATAGAACCATCCAGTCTATGTTTGAGACGATAAACCCACTTCGATCCAACAACATTCACATCAGAAGGGCGCGGAACAAGATCCCAAGTGTGTTGTTGGTGAAGGGCACGCATTTCCTCATCCATGGCAGAAGACCAACGAGGATCCTTAATTGCAGAACGAAAACCTCGTGGTTCAGTCTCAGCAAGCAATGCAGTAAGATGACTTGATAACACATAATCATCAAACTATCGATTAGCAGTAATGCTACCTGTTCTAGACCGAGTAGTCATATGATGAACTGGTTGCGGTGATGAAGGTGACGGTGAGGGAGCTGGAGATTGAACAGGAGACTGGAATGGTGAAACAGCAGTCGGAGACTGTGCCGGAGTCGGAGATGGTGGCACTGGTCGAGCTGGAGCTGGAGCTGGTTGAGGCTGAGTAGAAACATCAGAGTCATGATCAAAGAACACAGAAACATCCAATGACTCTGGAACATCAGATTTCGAGTCAGTCGCAAATGGAAAAGATGTCTCATCAAATCTAGCATGTCGAGTGAGATAGACCTTCTTGGATGTGGGATGAAGACATCGAAAACCCTTATATTGAGCACTATAGCCAATGAAGATGCATGGAGAACTGCGAGGTGCAAGCTTATGAGGTGCAAAAGGTCGTATGTAAGGATACACCCTACACCCAAAAGGATGAAAATTGGAATAATCAGGATGGCGACCATATACCAGAAAGTATGGAGACACATTGTGAAGTACGGGTGTAGGAAGGCGATTGATAGTGTAGGCGGCAGTGGCAAAAGCAACATCCCAATAAGATGGCGGCAACTGAGAATGCATCAACATAGACAACCCCATTTCTGTAATATGCCTATGCTTGCGTTCGGCTCTACCGTTCTGCTCGGGTGTGGCTGGACAAGAAATCTGATGAAAAATGCCCTTAGCCGAGAAGTGAGATCGTAAACGCGCATTGGTGAACTCGGTGCCCCCATCACTTTGAAACACTTTGATCGTGCAGGAAAACTGATTTTCAACTAGATTCCGAAACTGCAGAAATGTCTCAAAGAAATCGGATTTCCTCTTCAACGGATAAAACCATGTAAACCGCGAAAAATCATCGACAAAGAATGCATAATACGAAAAACCACTTTCTGATAAAATCGGAGCAGGTCCCCAAAGATCACAATGAATCAAAGCAAGTAAAGAATCAGCCCGTCTAGGATTGTCCATAAATGAAAGCCTTTTTCCCTTAGCTCGTTCACACGAAGAACATAAAGAGGGTTTAGGCGTAAAAGAGGAGACCTTAACAAGGTTCAACTTATTCAACAAAGAAATAACTGAAATGGAAGTATGGCCTAATCTAGCATGCCATATATCAAAAGATGCCCTATTTTTATTGTCTTGAACATAGGCAGCAAGAGCAGCACCACCTTGTGTCAGCACATAAAGACCTTGCTCACATCATCCTCGGCCCACGACTGCCTTTGTGGACTGTGTCTGAATGATAAACGAGTTCGCATCAAAGGAAATCACAGCATTTAAGTCCCTTGTCAGTTTACTAATAGAAAGCAGGTTTTTCGTAATATCAAGCACCACCAATACATCAGATAAAGATAAATCACGAGTAAACTGACGCTGACCAATATGAGTAATTTTAACAGGTTTACCATTAGCAAGGGCGACGGAACGGTTACCGTGATAGGGAGCGATGTTGTCAAGACCAGAAGATGTGGAGGCCATGTGATTGGTTGCACCAGAGTCTAGATACTAGTCTGAAGCATTGTCAAAAGAGACAGAGGACTGAAAAGCATCAGCGAGATTAGCAGACTCTGGATTAGGATTGGTGCATGCGCGAGCAGTGTGACCAAACTCCAGGCAAAGCTGACATTTAGGGTTCCACTTCCTCCTACGTCGGGAACCACCACCACCACCAGATTGGTGGCCAGAACCACCACCACGCCCAGAACCGCCGCTGGACCGTCCGCGCGTGGTGCTCAAAATATCCAGCAAACTGAGGCGCGTGTTGCAACACGCGCCTGACAAAATCTTCCACCATTCTGCATCATTACAGAGAACGCCACCGGAGCTGTTTCGGAGCCTAAACCTGTATCAGAACCACTGGAATTTTGAAAAATCTCATGACTACGTGCACGGGAGACAACCTCGGCGTAGGACGGCAGTGGAGAGTGAGATAGTTGCACCGACGTGAAGTTGGAGAACCCTGAACCGAGGCCACGAAGGAAGATCATGGCGCGATCTTTGTTACCAACAGGTGACCCGACAGAGGCTAGACCGTCGAGGATAAGCTTGAACCGGCGATGATATTCCATCACAGTGGAGGAGCCACGGCGTATTGTGTGCAACTCATCACGAAGTTGCAGTTCGCGGGCTTCGGAGGCGTTGTCGAAAGCAGCAGCCAGGGCAATCCACATAGCTTGAACCGTGTCGCAGCCGATCGTCTCCATCATAGAATCTTCAGTGAGAGAGGACCGGAGTAGGGCTAGGAGGAGCTTATCCTGAGCCGTCCAAGATTCCGGCGTGAGAGCATCGGAACTTGCCGAAGCAGCAGAAGCTTTGGGCTTGGGTAAAGAGCCGTCGAGATACCCATAGAAACCCGCAGACTCGAACAACACCTGCACCTGGGATTGCCATGCCATGAAATTGCCGGCATTGAGCTTGATCGGCAACATGTGGATCATGGTGGCATATGTTAACGACTTTCCGGAATCCATTGAAAACCGGTCGATGGCGGCAGGGTTTAATTAATTAGTTGGATCGAAAACAAGAGTGAAGCAGCGTGAAGGCACCTAGGCGGCGACGGCGACGGCTAGGGTTTGGAGTGTTAGGGTTTGGAAAGTTTTCACCTAACGTGGAGAAGGAAAACTAGGAGCAGATTTAATATTTAGGAAACCAAAACTGATACCATGTGAATGTTATAATTCAGAATGAATATTATTGCTGAAGTGTTTACAATATATAGAGTACAAGAGAGCTATACATTCAACGTATCTAGTCTACTCTAAATATAGATAAAAATATAACTAAATATATACAAATATATCTTGACATAATCAAGATATTCTATCACATTCCATATGATTGAAAAATATCATAATACATTAAATTTTGATTTTGAATATGAGATGATTGAACTAACACTAGTATGGATTCATGTTTCCTTGTGTAGAGGTATATTCCTACTGCATTCTTATCACCGAGTACTTCTGATTTGGTTATTCTATTTATTCGCTATGTTTTCTAATTTGATCGTCGCTTTATGTTATTCATCTATTATCAAGTTTATATTAAATATTCTAATTGTAGTCATTCCTCAATAGTTCCAACGTGCGGTTTATTGTTTTACTTAGTTTTCGAGATTCAACTATAATTTGATGTTCACTCTTTGTAATGAGATATTGTTATAATTGTTGATATTCTTTTTAATGATACCAATTCCGTGTGTTTGGTCATTGCATTTAATACTCACCGTGTGGTATATTTTGATGTTCACTCTGTTTTCACGATCATTCTGTCAACAGTACTGGTACCGCTATCTTTCTCTTCTAGTTGACTTGCTAATTGTTGTAAGACACTATTACCATTATTGGTCCCATTGCATTCTCACTTGTTGAATTTGATGCCCATTTACGATCATCACAATTCTTTTAACACGGTTAATACTCATTTTGGTTGTATTGCATTTGAACCGTTATGAATATTTTATCCGTTAGTTCTAAGTATGATAATCTTCTTTTGTGCACTAGATAAACACATTGAATTTCTAAATGTGATGAGATGCATACGACATTGTTCCACTTACTTTCTCGCCAAAATCAATTTAAATTGCTCGCCAAAATCCAAAATGAAATTTACTTGAAGAAAATTAATCGTCAACTAGTCATCCATATATATTTTGGAAGCAGAAACAACTGAATCGTTTGTTCACTAAATGCAGTTTTATAGGCCCTGTCCAGTTATGTTGATTCAATCATCACTTCTGCACATTTCAACACCTTCCAGCATTTCAACACCCTTCAGCACCTTTCAGCATCATTCAACACCTTTCAACATCATTCAGCTCTAACAACCCTAGTTTCAGCTCAACTGGACATGACCATACATAAGGTTTCAGCTCCATACCCTAGTTTTCAAAGCTGACAGAGGTAAAGTATTGAGACAGCTAAAGAGAAACCTGGTCCAACTGGTAGTCTAGAAAAGAAAGTTCTTATGATTTACACTACTATTTTATACCAGGTCTTGGTGGAGAAAAATCTGAGGATTTTATAGAGGAAAAGTACAACTGCTGAAGTTTTAGCAGCAAGGGTGAAGACTGAATGCATCTGGAGGAGAATTAGAGTTAGTAGTATTTATTAAATTTTGTACTTAGCCATTTTTCTGTCATTTTAGCTATAAGAAATTTTGTTAGAATGATGTCCAAAAATTTGTAATGGTTGTTTTAATTTTAATGAGAAAATTTGTTCATAAATATATATAGGAAGGTTCCGGTGTGACACCCCTCTTATGTGTGACACGTTTTTTATGTGTGGTACGTTTAAACACGAGAAATTTAGTTCAAAACTTGATCATTTAAAAGCAAAAAAAAAAAAAAAAAAAAATTATATGTAATCTTAAAACATGAGGACATTGACACAAAATATGAACATTAACCTTAGAGAAAGTCTTGGGTGAGACCTGTTCTTGTGGAGACCAAGAGTAGGGGAATGAGCATTTACTATTTCTGTTTGATCTTTTAGTCAGTTTGTTTGATCTTTCAATCAATGTCCTTGAGTATTTTTGTTTTGCCTTGATTTTTCAGTTAATTTGATCTTTCGTTCAATTTGCTTGACCTTTCGGTCAATTTTCTTGTTCATTTCCTTGGTTAATTTCACCAACGACAAATTCAATCAAGGAAATCGGATGGTTTAAAGCTCACCAACGACAAATTCAATCAATAGCAGTCTCATATAATGTTTGGTCTCATTTGAGACAGGTCTCAAATGAGAATTTGCCTTAACCTTATGTATGGGCATTGGGTAACATGAGCATTTTAAAGTAAAATGTGTAATACAAAAGAGGCATGATATAAACTAAAACATGAGATATTTGAATTAAAATATGAGTTGTTAAATCCTTTAAAAAATGAGTATTTTCACACAAAAACATGAACATGAGTAATTTAAAACAAAAGGTAGAATTTGCAGAATATAAATTTTTTGTTTTGATTTAAAATGATCAAGTTTTGAACTAAATTCCTCATGTTTAAACGTGTCACACATAAGAAAAGTGGCACACATAAGATGGGGTGTCACACCTGATCCTAATTATATATATATTGTTGATGAGGTTGTCAAAATATTGTAATCATTTATAATTTTATTTTTTTCAGAATATCATAGGATTGAATCACCAAGGACCTGTTTACTAGAACTTATTTCTTGATGAACTGAATTGAACTGAATTGAACTGAATTGAACTGAATTGAACTGAAGTAAAAATGATGTATTGAAAAATGGAATCAGCATAACTGAATTAACCTGAATTTTGTCAAATTACATTTTCACTGAACTGAACTGAACTGATCTACCTATAAGCTCTGTTAAACAGTCCCAAGTATCTCGAGCCAGCGCACTTATATGATGAGTTCCAAATATGATGAGTCAATCTATAAAGTTTTCAACGGATCAATAGTATTGAATATTCTCAATCAATCCATCATGTAAAAGGAATAACAATCGAATGTTGTCATTTTAGAGGGATTGAGTGCGGACAAACACAGAAATGTTCTTAATTTCTTTAATCAACCAACCATTTCCATTGTGCTTATGCACTATATATATGTCAAATTGGAAATGTATTTTCTAGTGCTTATGAACTTATTTATTTCAACTTTTATGAAATGATCAGAATTGAGCCATATGCATCTCTTTTAGCTGGGACCTGCTTCGTTAATGAATAAATTTTGGTTGTCCTAAAAAAGTATATATATTTTAATGTTGGATTCTCCATTTTAGGCATGGACAACAACAGCAACATTTTTCTAATTCAATCAAGCAAGAGTATTTTGTATGTAATTTTTAACAAAATGATTAGAATATCACCTAACATGTGCTGTATTTTGATAATTTAAAGTATTGTAAATGGTATTTGATTAACACCTTAAAGTTCTTTCATTTTCTTTTTACCTATATATATACATTTTTTTGATGAAGTAAAGTAATGATTTTAGAACAATAAAGTAAACTATATATATAACTTTTAAAAAGTGGAAAGTATTATATTAACAAAGCAAATAATGAAAAAGGGACACAATTTTAAACTACAAGTCTAATACAAATCCTCAGTTGAGACTTATCTCAATTGCTCTCACTAAATAAACATGTTTAATAATTAATAGGTAAAGATTGGCATTGAAAGTGAGAATATCAGACATGAAAATTAGAAGACCAACAATATACAGTGAATAATCATGCTTAATATATACAAGGTCGGGTATAAAAGTGAGATGATCAACACTTATCCATTAATATCATTTGAGATTGGTCTTACAAAAACCTTCTCGTCTAAGTGGAAGTTACTTATCAATTTTTATTTATTTTTAGTCCAAGTGTGTATCTAGTGATAAATGTTGATCTTCTCACTTTCAACCCTGATGTTTTACCTATTTAAAATGATCAATTAGTGTATTATTGATGATCTTCTAATTTTTATGTCTGATCTTTTCACTTTTAAAACCGATCTTTTATATTTAAGTATAATTATTTAGTGAGACCAATTGAAATACCTTTCAATTGAGAGAATTTGTCAACTACTAATAGTAGTACTAATTAAACCGTGGCCCTACGATCCAAACCGTATGGTGATTAGTCATAATCACGGTCCCTTCACGTGTTACTACAAGTAATTAAAACCTATACAGTACATATTTATTTAGGCAAGCCGACTTGATTTAGCGCACCACCTGACTACAAAACAACATGCATGCGAACACTCTTTTGTTTCATTTCATCACATTTTTTTCTTCATCAATTACACTATAAATATGATGGAATTTTCTCCTATTCAATTCAATATTGATTCGTGATTTATTTATCAGTACCTATCAAATTTATGATAGATTAAGTAAATATAATTTTGTAACCCCGTCAATAAATTTTGAGCATCACAATTCACACACGCTCTTAAACGTTCTATAAGTAAAATTTGATTCCATCATGATTAATCACCATATAACCGACAATATTGAATAATAATAATAATAAAGATTTACGTTACGTTATCCAACCGTCCAAATCTAAACAGTGCAAATTGTCTTAAATTTTAAATGCGTCGCCATCGGTGGTGGCCTTGTGAAAGAAAGAATAGCTAATTACTCGATCGCCATGAACAAAAAAGAATCTGATCGTTTTCCAAAAACAATCAAAGAATCTGATCTTTGATGAAAATTAACGTCGATGAATTGACTGGCAAATCGGTGGTTTAAACTGAACCATGCAAGAATTATCTCACCAGAAAGTTGGCCAGCTTATCATCATCATCATAAATATAAAGGGATTGACGTAATCCCCTGACTTGTTTTTTGTCAATTGCTCTTGGGATAACATGATGATCTATGTCACTATTAAGATATTTTGATTGAGTCGAATTTTACTAAATTTTAGAGAATAATTCGTGAATTATATAACAAATTTTCAAAAGAGACTTAGTCTATTTGAATCATCATGCTTAATAGGTAAAAAGATCAACATAAAACAATTAATGATCATACATGAAAGTGAGAATATCAACAATAATACACTGAATGATCATGGTTAATATATATAAATGACCAGATTTGAAAGTGAGAAAGATCAACCTATGCCCATCTGTCTCAATTAGAGCATCTCCAATGCATAGAGCCTCACCCATATTTATAGGACCCATTTGGCGAATTTTTATTGGGCGTCTCTATGACATGGATAAAGAGACATTGAAAATGAAATTTTGTTCTCCAATACAAGTATCATGAATCAATCTTCATCATGATATATTTGAACAAAATGAATTGATTTTAATGCATTAAATGGGCTATACATGGTAAATTAATTATTGATAGCCTCAATATGAGCCTCTATTTTGAGAGGGTCTAATTGAGGGTGTCAATAATTAATGTTGACACATAGGATTAAAGGTTTCAAAAAATGGTTGCATTGGAGATTGTTTTTCAAGTTGAGAGCCTCTAAAATGACATGGGTAGTGAAGTTTACTTATTTGATGGTTGCATTGGAGATGCTCTTAGGACGGATGAGATCCTCTACGCAAATTATTCTACGCCAATATTACGCAAAAATAACTTTTTATCTTTCTACGGTAAATTTATGTTTTAATTTACTTTTGATTAAATGATCGACCTTATTCCTTCCACAACATTGATTTTACCCGTCTCTTTCTTTAATCTTTCTCCTTCCATTTTTTATATATCCAACCATCTCATACTGTGTTTTTATAATAAAAAATGTTGATTACAAATTTTATAAAAACGACTAAGTTTGGTATTAGAATTTGAAGATCATAAATTGCAGGATTGCTAAGAAGTATACAAGACAACAAAAATACATAGACTATATATGCAGATGAAAGTTTATATGTTTTGAATATTTTATACCATTTTGTAGGTATAAAGAAATGTTTATCTTGAAACATTAATGTAGATTCATTCATTTGATTAAAACGTAAATGAAGTTATTTAAATATAATTTAAATAATTTATATAACATTTTAAATTTGTTTATTTATAAAAATATGAATGACGACGAACTTACACATTAACTTAAATATATATAAATGAGTTTAAGATATTATTTTTGAATTAAACGTTAATGATATTATTATTATTCTTTTTTTAATAAAATTCGACAATAATTAAATTGTGTTTAAGGTAAACATGACAAATCCAGACTTGATGTGAATTTACGTATGTAAAATATTTACTAATTTAACATATAAATAGTGGAAAAAAAAACTTATGGTGAATGTACATACGTAAAACAACATTTAATTCGACTAATTCATCTGCACAAACATAAACCATATCATTTTTGTGTAAAGTTGGCGTAGAATATTTGCGTAGAGGATCCGAATTGCTCTTAGGACAATGCGCTATTGAACTCCAATATATTGAATATACTTCTTCAATAGTTCATTTATATTATGCGCCCCAAAAACTCAAAAGACGATTCATTATCCGTCCTTTCATAGTTTAGGAAGTCGTTGAGTACTATATGATAAATATACCGATAATTTGGTCCCAAGAGTAGCTTTTTTTATGATGATTTTAACCACTTCTTGTTTTGGATGATGTCCAATTTGTAAGAATTGTGCAATACAAAAGTGAAATCGTTCGGCCATGTTCAAATCAAACGTTCGAAAAAGAACATTGATCTTAAATGACTCAATTAATCAAATGCTATTTGGATTCTGATTCACATAATCAATTCCAAAATTTTGGAATTATAACCATGTTAACCTCAAATGAATCATAATCATTTTATATGGAATTTCAAAGATCAAACTCTATCTAATGTTGGTTTATCAGCCATTAATGTTGGTTTTGGACAAATCTATCTTATAAATACATGCTACTCTTTGGTACGAAACCATTCAATTAATTTCGAAAGACAATTGATGCAACCGGCCTCTTCGAAGCTGTTTTGCTTCATTATTTCATCATCGTTTTGGTTTCTTATGTTCACATCGGGAATGCCTGAAAATGTATTTCCAACACCGAAAATCTTATTATGGGAAGGCCTTACGTTCTTTCCAATCATCTTTCTGGTAAACTGACATTAGGAAAACCGACATTAAGAAGCTCCAATGGTCCGCTCATGATCGACTATTTTGTTGGGGGCATGGTGCAGTTTCTGACGCCTAGCACGTCATTTTTACATAGATCATAAACTTCTAAACAAGTAACTATGATGGCATCAACTATTTCAAATTAACAGGTTCATCACCTACAATTATGAACCTTTCACGTAACTAACTCTAATAACGGAGTATAATCTATCGTTACTTACTCTCCACCATGTGACTTTAAAACGATTACCATATCCTACTTTCAACTTCCATACAATACTTTTTAATATCATATAATTCAATATAAGTAGTACATTTCAAATATCTTGTACATCCATAATCCATACACTAATTTGCTACATCATTAATTCCAATATATTACATCCCAAACTATATTAAGACCAAAAATAAAAATAGCTTTGATACACACAAGTCACAAGAATCAACTTGTGGCGACCAATGTAGCACACCGTTTCAACCTCTCAAACGCAACTTTAAACGGCTGCGGGCTGAGCGCCAAAAGCTTCTTCCCATTCACAGCAGAAACGCCGATGTTCTCACACACCGGAGAATCCCCGAACAAGGCCGCCGTGGGGCAGTACTGCAGCGCGTAGGCGTCTTCGAACTCCTGAACCTTGAACCAGTTCGCCGCCGTGTTCGGGCCGGGGCTCCCTTCAACTCCGCCGGTCCTCACCAGGACCGGAGCCGCCCCAAAGTCAACCCTCCAGACGGTTGACTCCGGGCACGGAACCACCGCCGGGAAGGCCTCGAACTTGATGTTGACGTCGGAACCGACCTCGATCACGGTTTGAGTGAGAGAATCGACCGGCAGGAAGCTGATCGGCACGCCCTTGGAGCGGCGGTTGACCGCTTGCATAATCCTGTACGGGCACGTGTGGTTCCGGACGGTTTCCGGCGTTAGTCCGCCGGATCGCTGCCGGGAGTAGGTGGCCGGCACGACGTAGTAGGACTGGCCGCGGCGGAGCTCCTCGCCGTCGGTGTCGAACACCGGTTCAGATGAAGCTGAGAAGATGCAGCTGCACAGAAGCAGCAGGAGAAAAGAAATTGGTTGCTTCATGATTCTGCGATCTGTGAGTGGAAGAGATATCTAAATATTAATCAATCAATGACGATTGAAGAAGGAGACTTATTGTAATCTATACATCAAGAAATTTGGCTGGTGGAATTTGGGGTCTGGGGGTTATGAACGTGGACTATTAATGTGAGTTGCGGGGGATTTTAGAAATGCTTTTTCCGTTATTAAATTCACACATATAATTATTTTAATTATTACAAGTCCAAGTAAATTAGGCCAAGTTATTATTTCGTGCTAAATGAATAAGTTTATATTATGAATGAAATTTAAATTATGAATTAAAATAAAGCGAAAGTTTATTTACAAGCTCTCAATTTGGTCTCAAAAGTTTATTAGGTAAACCATCGTGCTTGAAAGTGAGAAGATCAACACATAACAAGTAATTATCAGACATTAAAATGAGAAAGATCAGCAATATTACTGAATGGTCATACTGAATGATCAAATTTTGAAACTGAGAAGATCAACAATGATTAAGCATAAAAATGAGAAGATCCCCTATCTCAATTAGGACCGTAGTAATACATGAGTTGCTCTCAAATTTATTTATCAAAAATAGAACTAGTATGACTAAAATTTACTTGAAATGATGGAAGGAAGATTTTTTTTTTTACACTGTGGTAAAGAGATAGTAACTTAACAATGTTCCTAATTAAAGTGCAAACAAACGTAACAACGGTTAACGTCCAAAAGCAATACCAGATTGGTAGAGAACATACACAGTAACATGCATGTTTCCAAAGACAAAAACTGAAATATTTACACATTGGTTGATTTTTTTTGATCCAAGAACTTCATATTTCCCAGTGCCAACCAAAATTGAGTTGCCACGATACATTTCCATTGTAACATTAGGAAGATGATAACGCAGAGGTTGAACACGATTTTACATTAAAAACTTGTTCTAGCGGCCTACTACACCTAAACTGCAGCACTAGACCTAAAAGATGACTGCTCCTCCTTAGATAATGAAGAATACCACTTGCTTGCACAAACTACAGCAACTGATTGACTATCATCCTTCAGCAGACTATCTTCGGAACTGGTATTCACAATTTCATCAAACGGCTTACCAACAAGCCCCACTAAGGCAGCCACGGAAACAAATTGGATCTTAATATCATAGCTCCTAAATGTGTCTCTACATACAAAACCAACCAGCCAATTCCTCACGACGCCGACGTGGGAATCTTCATATCCTATGGCGTCGATCCCAATCCTGAAAAGGTACAGTTCAAGTAAATAATTAAAAATCCACAAAAGAGAAGAAATTGCAGGCCAAATATTGAAGCAAAGAGGGCAGAGCTTATTCTTGGTATTTCAGGCCAACAAGCAGATGCTAACAATCAGATTTTAGGCAGAGAGCAGCACATAAGTTTCCAACCACTATCCTAAACATGCAATACAAAAGATGTATCGGTCTAAATGCCCAAGTTTGTCAACCAGCAAAAAGATGCAGACGATGTTCTAAATACAAGCAAATGCTAACAGTCAGATTTTAGGCAGAGAGCAGCACCCAAGTTTCTAACTAATATCCTAAACATGCAATACAAAAGATGTACCGGTCTAAATGCCCAAGTTTGTTAACCAGCAAAAAGATGCAGAAGACGTTCTAAATACAAGCAGATACTAACAGTCAGATTTTAGGCAAAGAGCAGCACATAAGTTTCTAACCACTATCCTAAACATGCAATACAAAAGATGTATCGGTTTAAATGCCCAAGTTTGTTAACCAGCAAAAAGATGCAGAAGACGTTCTAAATACAAGCAGATGCTAACAGTCAGATTTTAGGCAGAGAGCAGCACCCAAGTTTCTAACTAATATCCTAAACATGCAATACAAAAGATGTATTGGTCTAAATGCCCAAGTTTGTTAACCACCAGATGCAGTAGACGTTCTAAATACAAGCATCAATTTTAGCACAATACTGTATCCAAGTTTACCTTGCAAGTTGACCGGTCAAAGCAATAACAGCACTTAAGAGATTCCCCGGGATACTCGAGTCCAAAATTCTGAAAATTGGTGAGACAATATTGCCGAATGTCCATCCCCAAGTCTGCAATATATGATCAAACCAGTTAGGTGAAAGACAAACCTTCATCACACAATTTCATACTAAAAGGAACAATAAAAGATATCTAACATCCAGTAAGGAAGGATATGAAGATGCCCAACCAAATAACAGAGATTTATAATTTTTTCTATTGTTTAAAAAAAATATTATGATAAAAAGAGTGATTTTCAAAGCTGTTTAGAAAACTCCGACGTAAAGATTTAGAGGCAATAAAAATCTTGACAAAAAGAAGAGAGAACGAAGCTATACCATAATTCTTCCAACAAGCTCGACCAGTGAAAGGATGTCAGTAAAGCAGTCTAGTTGCTCTTTAGACACATTCATTGACAATAGCTGTGCTTGGCCTATATCCTGCTTTTCAGTTCCAGACAAAGCATAACCCTGGAGCTTCTCTAGTAGTAGAGATACAACAAAATCAATAGAAGCCACATCTTGAGAAAATGGGCACATGGAACATGCTGAGATCTTCATCATCTCCTCCGCAGATGCCATATAAGAAAATTTATCAGTTGATGAAGAGTCCAGCCTCTCAAGGAAAACCACCAAGGATTTCAGGACAGACATTTCCAAGACATAATCTTCAAGGGTAAAATACTTCGGACCACACAGATGGGCGAAAATATGGAGAAGCTTAAGTAAAAATGACAGGTGAATTTTCCTTGTGCTAAATAAGTGGTATGATATCTCACAAGTGAAGCCAATTTGTTCAACTGATATACATATGGACGCTAATACCAGCCCCCCAGTAATTAGTGAGTGAGTTGAAGCTTCTGTACTAGACCATGATATGCATTCATCCTCACAAAGTCCATGCAACATTTCATGAGACAAGTCACCATACACCAGAACTGTCCTGTTTAGAAGAAATTCCTCAAGCAGAGCAAGCAGTTCATTAACATCACAAAATTCCCCAAACATTCTCCTAGTATCCAAATCATTCATTGCTGCACAAAAACAATATTGAGAGATTTAAAAATAAGATATATGGATAATTTAGTATGCCACTAATGAATAGCATGACAAGTCCAATACCTGCACGCCACTGCTCAGAAAAAGATTCCATGAACTGATGGGAATCAAGGTTAGAAACACTTCTGGACTCATCCATTGCAATTTCAGGAACGTACTGAAGTAATAGCGATAGTAAAACAGAACCCCGTTCCCTGGATACAAGCAAGAGGAAATCAGATTATCCACAAATAACAGCCAATTTAAATAGCAATTTAATAAATCAAGCTTAGAAGGCATGAATTGCAATAGGCCACAGTTACAAATGGATATAACTAGGCATATCATTAGAATAAATGACAATACACAGCATAGTCATGTAGTACCAAACCATTACTCTGGAAAATTGGGTAAAAGACAAACCATCAACCAACAGAGGAACAAACAAATATACAGGTTGAGCAGAACGTCCCTGCAACTAACAGTATCATCTTTTCCCACAAGCATGACACAAGTAGTTCTATACCCAGAAAACAATAAATTGTAAGACATAATATCTCAAATTCAGTTCCTAAAGATTCAAGTATCCAATATATTAATGTGAAGCATGAAATTTATATCCTAAATGACCCTGAATGTACTCCATTGCAGTTGTAAAAATACGAACATGATCAAGTTCAATTCAAGAACTGTATGCATAAATATTATGAGCACAGTAAGTTACTCAAGTTATCAGTCAAATTATGATACTTACCCAGAAGAAAGACCATCAGCTTTCTGGAGAGAAAGAATAATATTCTTTATTAGCCTTTCAATCAAACAGCTTCCGGAAATCTCGAATATGAATTCACTGCAGGCATGATATATCCTGTAAATGCTGCTTCTTTCAGAGCTACTAGAAGAAACAACACAATATTTTGGAGTCCTATGAACTGTGCATATTAAACTCTTGTCTCCAGGAGCAACTAATGGCATGGTTGAGTTCTGGGACTGACCAGAAAAGCCAATGCTCGTGATACCTGAGACGCCATTTCCACTGAGATTTGAGTTTTTGATGGAGTCATCGTGAGGTTTACACATCCCAAATGACAAACTTCTACAAGAGCCATGGCTTCCAAGAGTCCTTTCATTGGAATCAATCTCCATACTGATTACATCAAAACTGCATGATGGGATAACAATATCTTTAGTAGTTTCAATTTCATTTTCTACAGCCCCTACAAATGGGAGATGAATTTGGCGGAAGGCCGGAGAAAGAGGAGAGATTGGCTTTTTTATCTGTTCATTTTTATCGTCCAATTTAAACAACTTCAAGCAATCCTGAGCCGAGACTTCTGATTCCTTTGCCGAGTTCCATCTAGTTACTAAAACACCATCCCGGATGTCCGTCAATTCTGAAGCATTTGCATTGAATTCAGCTGTCAGAGAATTTTTGCAAACTTCACTCATTTCATTACCAAGCATTTGAAGCTTCGTTTTTAGGTCAGTAGCATGCACTCCCAGATCGATATTTGATGTCCTTTTCTTTTTAAGAGGCCTGAATAACCCTCTGTCTTCATCTCCTTGAATCTTAGAAGGCAAAAGTTCTTCCTCCTCCAAAGATTTCAAGGACACACCAGCCATCGCAGATAACTTTTGCAACGCTTGCTGATGCCATCTCTGACTAGCGGAATGCGAATGTTCAACAGCACCAGGAAGTCTCCTCTTCCTCTTCTGATGCCCTGCACTTCTTTCAACAGTACCATTCTTCATTGGACTTCCTACACTCTTTTCAGGCCCGACTCCAAGCTTTTCTTTGTAGGCTTTCCTTGCATTGTCAGACAGCTCAAGGTTTTGCTTTTCTGCCAATAAAGCTGATGTGGAGACAGAAAAAGGACCTTTTCCCTGTGAGCCCACCAACTGCTTATCAGAAAAAGATGCCGAACTGGAATTTATGGCAGAAGTCTCTAACATTTTTTTGCTGGAACCTCTATGCAGAAGCTCCAAGCTAGAATCAGTACCTGTAATAGGGTGTGAGCAGATCTCTCCAGTTACAGAAGGCGGTACCAAAGTAGATTTCTTCTTTTGCTTTACAGAGGCAGACACTCCTCCTGTTATGTTGCCTGAGCTTGGTTTCACCGGTTCATTTTCATTTCGAGGGATCAAAGATGATTGTACATGAAAACCCTCTTGCGCCAAGTTCCCTATCTGAAAAGAAAGACAGTCACTGTATCATTATCTCATTGTTGCAGGAAGAACAAAAATACGTCCTAGGAAATAAAGAAGTAAAAACTAGAGAAACATTTAATTTTGATTAGGGATATCATTAGTAATTTATCAAAACTCTCAATAACTTAGTGTGATTAATAGCCCCACATAGAAAGTAGAAATGACCCAGTTACTGATCTCAAAATTGGTAGAGCTAAACCTGGCTCTGGGCATGCGTAACAGAAATTAAGTCTGAATATGCTTAGGATCACCAAATATCACTTTAACATAATTCACAGATTAAATTACAGCTCAGGTAGTTGAAGACTGTGTCATCTCATTGCTCATTTCAAAGATGATCATTACAAGAATTAGCTTCAGCTATACAAAAAGGACAATCTCAGTTTAAGAAGGCATCAGGTCCATCAGGATCCATTATTATTACTGTAATAAACTTTTCAACAACAATTTTGTAAAACCAATTTCCTGTTTAATAAATATGAAGCATGACATAATCTGGTATTCGCCTAGTAATCTGATATATTGCAAGGCACTAGTGGGGAACTTATCTAACAAGAACATTGCCTCACCTTAATAAAAGAAACTCAATAGGAATTTTCATATTTTCTCAAATACATTAATAAATAGTAACTGTAACCTAAAACAGACTCCAGCAAATAATAATCTCTAACTGTTTGAACCACTTCACCACACACAACACACACAAAGAATAGTGCATTTTTGTTGTAAGCATATCCAAATAAGTCCTAATCTTCAGAGAAGATCTAAGGAAGATCTTAAAAATCTGCAACTCCTAAAGTACAATATATCAAATTTAGATGGTATGGAGCGTGCAACATCCAGTAGATGACTGTACTAAAAAAATGAAACCACTCCTATGAAAATAATTCGGGTAAACCATGAGCACAAACCTTTTTTAGGTGATTTGCATCACCAGATTTGACAAATAGGCACTTCTCAAGCATGTCTAAGTGTTGTATAGGTTGAAGAAATTCCTGCTTTATGCAATGTACTTCTTGTCGGAGCACCTGATTCCGAGTCATTTCCATCTTATAGACTTTCTTGGCATGCTTAGCTCGTGCTTTTTCGAACTTCAGCTGTTTCCTTAACAACATGATTTCAGCAGTTGCTATTTGTGTACTTCCATCAGATTCAGGATCAAAAGATTTGATCCCTGTCATGGAGGAAACAATGTCCTGAATCTCATTTTGAAAAATTTCCAGCTTTTGCTTGTTTCGCTCTAGCTCACAAGATAAACGATCACCACGGCTCTTTTCTTCCATAGCCTTGCTGTTGTATGCTTTGGCAATACTCATCTGCTCTTCTGCTTTCTTCATCTCAGACTTCACCTGCTTCTTGACCCTGCGAAGTTCCTTTTCCAAATTCTCATACTTTTTACCTGCCTCCAGTGCATTATTCTCTCTACTCATCGACCCTGAAGGTCGGGGAGCAATATTTCCAGCCAGCTTTTGAGTAGATACAAGTTCCAAAAGTTCGTTCTCCAATTTTCGAAGCCTTTTCTTAGTCTCATCCAACTGCAGAGACAAGTTGTCGGCACGATTTTTTTCATCGGTTGCCTTCTTCAGATTGACCTCAGACAACTTCAGTAACTCTACTACTTTAGCCATCTCTCTATCTGCACGCTCTCTCTCCTTTTTTGAAGTTTCTTTCTCAGCCTTAAGCTTCTTCATACCGTCATCATATTTTGCTTTCTCCAAAACTAACTTTGACCTTGCTTCATCCACTTCACACTTCAAGGTCTTGAACTGAAGTTTAGTTTCCTCATCCTTCTTTCTTTGGATATCAGCTAGCCTTTTTTCTTCAGCGGCCTTCTTTTTTTCAGCTGCTTTTCTATCCATCTCAAACTTCTTTCCTTGGTCAGCAGCCGTCTTTCTCTCCTTCTGCAGAAGCTCCTTGAGCTCATTGATTTCCTTTCCAGATTCTGAAATACGCTGCTGCAAATTTGCAACCTCCTGATCCCCATGTCTATTCACCAAATCTTTATTCTTCTGCTGCAGTGAAAGAATCTGGGATTTCAGCTCAGAAACCTGATTCTCTAGAACACCACATTTAACAGATTCCTGCTCCTTATCTCGTTTTCCGCTCTCAGCTCTTGCTCTCTCAAGATCACGATCTGATAGAAATATATATAAAGCAAATGTAAGAGTGATGGTAAACTAGCAAAGATCACTGTATAATTATCAGGCAAAAACAACAGCTACAATTTAAACTTACTTATGCACAGCTAGGGTGCTCCTAATCGCTATACAATATTTTACGGTTCACACAACACCACTAACCCTAAATTAAAAAGCAACTTTGAAGAAAAAGTAATCACACAAATGAGAATCTGTACCTTTCTGGAGAGTGAGAATTTCATCTTGCAAGCCTTTTACTTGCTTCTCCTTGTTATCCACAACAGCAGAAAGTTTCTTGAGAAGAGGTACAGAAACCTTATAACTCGAGCACTCCTTCTCCAATTTTGTGCACTTCTTTTTCCACTGCCAAACAAACAGAAAACCATCTTACATTCTTTGAAGAATTGGAAGAAACTCAAACAAAATCAGTTTCTTTACATTAAGAAAAAAAAACTAACCGCTTGACAGCACGGGTTGCAGGTATCCTCTTTCACCACCGCAACATCCTCCGCCATGCCCTACACATTAAATCATGATTCGAAAGCACAAATTATTAGAACACGAAAGAGAATGCGGGTGGAAGAAATCAAAAGGTTAGAAACCTAGCTCAGTGGAGTGAAGTAATTGTACCAGTGATAGAGTTTCAGGCCCAATCGGAACCGGTTCAGTTAGATAGCAGGTAACGCGCTTGACTCCACATCCAGGTTCGCCGGTCGCCGTCCGGTGGTGGGTTTAGTACGCACCGCCAAAGAAAGAGGAGATGCCGGTGGTGGGTTTAGGGTGCGGAAAATTAAGGCGGTCGATGGGGTTCAAAGTTCTTTGGAAATGCGGCTGAGATAGTATATTTTAGAAAAAGAAGAAAAAGAAAAGTGAATTTGCGAATTGCCAAATAAATAGTATTTGTTAAATTACATACGTATATATATTCCTATAATCATACGGTAATAAACTCCTAAAATAATGCTGAGTTTATTACCAATCTTTTGATAGGAGATGCCAAAATCTAATTTGTATTTTCACTAAAATATATATTACAAATAGATCACTTTAATATATTTTTAGCGACATTTATTAATTATTATCAATCGGGTAAATCTGAAATTTAAAACTATATATTTAAAATGCTAAGATATATAAGCATAAAAAATATCTTAGATATAACGGTTTTGTTTGTATTAATTCATTTAGTTTTCTTTGGCTCGGTGGGAAAGAGATGAGAGAGGTAGGACCTTCTTGCGAACAAAATTATGACCAATAATGATCAATTATTACCTGAAGATCAAGATATCAAGAACTTTAAATTGTCATCACTTTGACTTATTCTTGAGTTGGGCACTTCCTCGTAATGAACACGCAAAAAATTAAACATTGGGCATGTATCAAACACAAATCAAACAATAAGGTGAATAATATAAAACTTCTTTTAGTGAGGTGAATAATGTAAATTTTTACATGATCAAGGTATTGGTATAAGCAGTATACTATTTATGGCCGAAACATTGCCCCAATCCGGATTTACCATATGTACTGTCACAAATTTTCGGCCCAACTAGACGGTCGGTGATTTATTCACAGACAATCAAAATTTTGGTAATTTTATTTTTATTTTCTGCTAAACTATGGGTCATGTAATTAATTGAGGCTTTATCATATATATGTCGAGCCAACATTAGTTTTTCAATGAGAGTGTATGGACCGTGTAAGTATGGTCGTCCATTTAAGGTGTTGCGAAGGACAAATCACAATGCTTATGTTGTAGCTCTCTAAAGTCTATAAACATTTCCAATACTTTCAATATTACCAATATTTATGATACCATGTGAATGAGGTTCTTTATCATGAAGAGAACTTGATGCCGTTGAAAGTGGTGAAGACCACTTGTAGGACACTTGGCGTCAAGAAATAAGAAGAGGATTGATCAGCGCGAGCGTCCACCATGATGACAATCCATTATAAAAAAGGATTGTTAGAGATTTCCGATTCCAGACTAGAAGGGGGTGATCACAAAATTTTTCCAATTCTACACAAGAAAAGGAATATTAATACCTTCAACATTTACCTTTTCAATTTTAGATTTATATTTCTTTAAGGATTTTTTTAGTATTTATAGGGCCTTTCGTATTGATTATTTGCAACTTTCTATCGATAAACAATTTCAAAAGCTTGATTCCAATAATGCCGCCCAAGTTTGATCAGTCACAAATCGTCGAGGTCTTCGTCCGGGTCACTGGAGGAGAGGTCGGCGCCGCTAGTTCCCTCGCACCAAAGATAGGACCGCTAGGTTTGTCCCCGAAGAAGATTGGAGAAGACATTGCTAAGGAGACCGCTAAGGACTGGAAAGGCCTCCGAGTCACCGTCAAGCTCACAGTGCAGAACCGTCAGGCCAAGGTATCTGTCGTGCCATCCGCTGCTGCGCTCGTCATCAAGGCACTCAAGGAGCCCGAGCGCGATAGGAAGAAGGTAAAGAACGTCAAGCACAACGGTAACATCTCCCTGCATGATGTCATCGATATTGCCAAGATCATGGAGCCGAGGTCGATGGCCAAGGAGCTGAGCGGGACCGTCATGGAGATCTTGGGCACCTGCGTGTCCGTGGGATGTACTGTCGATGGCAAGGACCCAAAGGATTTGCGGGATTAGGTCACCAAAAGTGATGTAGAGATTCCGAGAATTGCTTAAAAACCTAGATATTCGTATGGTCCCTAGTTTTATTAATGCACAATGGATATTTTCTTGCTAAGTTTATATATGTTGGATGATTTCTATTGATATTGTTTTAATTGATTGACGATTATGTTAAAAAAATAAAACCAAAAAAAAGTGTGCGTCAGAAAATAAATTCAGGGTCACAAGTCATATATTGTCCAATCTTGAAAGGCTAATCTCAAAAGGCTAATGGTCCCTAAACCCTTGATATTTCCAACATAGTCCTTTCGAGAGCATTTAATAATTTCTTATAGTTACATATAATTTTATTATAAAATTATAATAAGGGTATAATTGCCGCTTTCAGTAAAAATGTTGGACGACAAAAGTCGTATTAGGACACCAAATATACAACCCCATTGTAATTTTATTCAAATCCTTTTGAGATGTATAAAGTATCTCATATATGATAAACTTTCTAGAAATTCAATCGATCCAAATTAATATGATTAATAAAGATAAATTAACAGTTGGTGAGAACTCTGAAATAAAATATCAGAGTATTAAAAGTCTTTGAAATGTCTACTTTGAGGAAATAGCTAGGAGACATACGATCAAAATGATAATTATACAAAAGTTCTTGGGTTAAAAATATATTGTGTGCTATATTCATTTCCTTGACAAAAGCTCTAGTTGCACAATATCTTTGCAATCACCTTGTAAGTAATTGAGAAGCATGCAGTAGGTTAGTAATCCCCAACAGTTTGAGGATGTTGGGTATTAGGGATCAAAGAGATTACAACTCTTCATGTAGTTCATCTCCTATGAGAAAACCTTGAACTGCATTAATAAAAGCCTTACAAAGCATATGCAAGTCTCTCTGAAAAAGTTACGGGTGTACCCATCTTCTCCCGAGCTTTTGCTGGCATAAATGCTCTTAAGTGCTTCCAGTATTTCCTCTGGTTAGATATTTTTTTTTATTGGTAAAATGGTAAATAAAAAAAATAAAAAATAAAAAACTGCACCATATCTTTTTTCCAGTATTTCCTCTGGTTAGATATCTCTGATCAACACAGCTTGCTGAACCACTGTAAAAAAAAAAAACTGCACCATGAAGAACCACCTTAGGATCAATTCTCAATTTTGTCTCAACCTTAGGTGTTTTGTAAAATAAGTGATTAACTGCTTCTCAATATCCTCCCTTCCTCTCATACAGGGGCGGACCCAGAAATGAAACTTGAGGGGGGCCATAATAGAATATAAGTAAAATTATAACATTAAATTTTAATATATTAAATATTACAAGGGTATAAAATGTAATTTTTAATTTTTTTTTGGTGGCCTTGCCCCCCTAGCCCACTCCCACGTTCCGCCCCTGCTCGTACATGTTCTTCTGTTGCTGTTTGTAGGTTTGCATATGATTAGTATACTGTCTAGTCTTCATAGAAGCATAGAAAAGTTTGGTTGGTCTATCTCCCTCCTTCAACCATGCTATTTTGGTTCGTTACTGCATGAATCTGTATTCAACCCCTAACATTGTCTCAACCTCCGTCTTGTTTCAAGTTCTTCCCTTTGTGCATCTCCTGAAGTTGGGTACGGTGCAAGGGTCTGTTGAGCTTTGTTCCATCTCGCCTGTACTCTCTTGCTTGAATTTATTTATATTTTTTTTATCTAGTGTTCATAATTTTGCATAAAAAGTCTAATATATCCTTTATTTTTTATTTCCAATTCAAATTTCCTTCTTGCCTAAACAATTTTTTAATTTGTAATTTAATTTTTGTACTCCTATCAATCAAGTAAAATGTACTCCCTCCGTCCCATCTGAAGCTGCACACTTTCCTTTTTTGGTTGTCCCAGCCAAAACTGCACACTTTCCGTTCTAGGAAATTTTTGGCATGAAAAATACTTTATTACCCTTCCATTTTTTATTATTCCCCAACCCATTTTCTCACCACATTTTCCAATCCGCCTCCAACCTTCACGTACCACTTTTTCTTCTTGTTTCCTCCTCCAAATTTCACATCTGCATCTTTATTCTTCACCTCATCTCATCTTCTCTTTTCTACTCCATCGAAAAACCCATCTATAGCATCCAAATGAGTCGCTTCTTTGATGGGTTTTCTTTATTTTTTGATTGGGTTTAATCAATCAAATGGGTTTTCCGAATTGGATTTTGATAGAGTTTGTTTAACCGAATTGGATTTTGTCCAGTCGAACATCGAACGGTTTGTTCAATTAAATGGGTGTTTTCGATCTGTTGTGTTGGGTTTATTCTCACATTAATTGAATGGGTTTTCAAACCTATGTTCTCAGATTAATTTTCGAATATGGGTTTCTCAGTTCTCAGTTTGCGGACTGAAAAAAATAGGGTTTTCAAACATGTGCGTTCTCAGATCTCAGATTAATTTTCGATATGGGTTTTGGTCGGGAATTTGCCGGTGATGAAGATTTGGTAACTGCGGAGCGGTAGGAGCGGTGGTGGTGAGGCGGAATGGCTGATGTGGTTGTTGTGGTAGAGTTGCAGTAAATAGATGAAATTAAAAAAGGTAAAATTATCATTTTGTTAGTCTGAAATAAAAAGAACGAGTTTCTCCCTCTGCAGCTATCGCTGGGACAAAGGGAGTACTATTTTTTTCAAAAATAAAGTAAAATGCACTACTAGGTGAAAAGTACTTTCCCAAAAAATACTCCAGAAAAGACATTTAGGCAATTATATTTTTTTGAAAATGTTTAGGCAATTTTGTTTTCAAAAAGAAAAATACAAAAGTTTGCTAAGTTTTTCCAACTATAAAAGTGACGATAACTTGATCGAAAAAAAGAAAGAAAGAAAAGTGACGATAACCGAGGAAAACGCACTTTCTAAAAACAAAAGGCAAAAAAAGTAGTACAAAAAAACAAAAATTCATTGGACATTAATACATTTGACCAACAACAACACCGTAGAAATTCCAATTTTACACTCCCACTCAGCACAAAACCGACCTACTTGCTGCTGTTGCGGATTTAAGGTGTTGTACCATAGAACAACTGCGTGTCTGTGTGTAAAAAGTTGTACCTTAACAGTACCGCTTCAGAGCTTTAGTAATGGAACCCATCGAACTTTCCAACCAGAGTTGAACCAGAGCCAAAAGTTTTGTTGGGTTTCAATCATTTCTCAATTCTGATTCCAAAAGGATGAAGGGTTCGCTTTTCTTTTTCATTTTTCTGAGCCTTTTGGTGGCTTACATTCAGTTCCAAGTCGATGCTGCTCCACCTGCTGGTAAAGCTTTCTCCTTGCCCAAATGTGTTACTCTTTGATGTGGCTTCTGTTTTCTTGAGCTTGATCTGTTTGTGTTTTCTTGATTTTATGTTTCTGTTTTGTTGTTGTTTTATCAGGGCCCTTGATAAAGCATGTAACCTCCTTGATCAAATGGACAAGGGCTTCATCTAAGCTACCCCAATCAGGTACCTTTCTAAGTTAATCAATGTGTTTGTGTGTGTGTGTGTTTTTGGGAGGTTGATTTTTTAGCTGAAGTATGTTAGGGATAGAGTTTGTTTAGATAGGGATAATTGAAGAAATGAAAAAATGAAAGTTTTTAGGGTTCTTTGTGTTCTGTTGTAGAAAAAGCCGCTTAAGATTTGCTTGTTGGCTTCCTTGCTGCATAGTTATGTAAATGTGCATGAATTTGTCGCTTAAGGTTGTTTTGTGCTTATGCAGATGGGAATGTTGTGCAATTTGAAGAGGGTTACTTAGTAGAAACTGTTGCCCGTGGGAATGATCTTGGGGGCATGCCTTACAAAATTCGTGTCTCGCAGGAAGGTGAACTTTTTGCTGTTGATGAGGATAAGAGCAATATCGTGAAAATTACTCCTCCGCTGTCTCAATGTGAGTTTCTTTTACTTCTCTTCAGTGATGGAGTCTTGATTTTTCAAACAATCTCTGGTCATTCTGATTTGCTATGTTTCAACGAATTAATCATGCAGACAGTAGGTCAAGATTAGTTGCGGGATCATTTCAGGGATACACAGGGCATGTGGATGGAAAGCCTAGTGAAGCTCGATTCAGTCACCCCAGAGGAGTGACTATGGATGATAAAGGAAATGTGTATGTTGCAGATACCACAAATCTTGCCATTAGGAAGATAGGAGACTCAGGTAATCGCTCATATGGTTCATTTGGTTTTTAGGTATTCAAGCTGGATGCAATAGACATAGGTAAGCATATTTTGATTTTCAAATCATTTGCAGGGGTAACAACAATTGCTGGAGGAAAGTCAAATGTTGCGGGATACAGGGACGGACCAAGTGAAGATGCCAAATTCTCAAATGACTTTGATGTAATTTATGTCCGGTCTACCTGTTCGTTATTGGTTATTGATCGAGGGAATGCTGCTCTTAGGCAAATCGCTCTTGACCAGGAGGACTGTGATTATCAGGACAATTCCGTTTCAGTCACAGGTTTGAATTTCTTGAAGTTCCCCTATACAACCATTGGTAGTCTTCATTTTTTCCTTTTTATATGCTCACTAAAGATGTGCATTGGTACATTCAGCTATGAACAATGTTTTGCATCATTCATGCTCAGTAGATAGTCTGTGATGTTTCAGTAGTTTAGATGCATCTGCGTAAGATCCATCCAATGTGTATCAGTTAATTTTCTTTTGCTGTGGCAGATGTTCTGATGGTTATCGGTGCTATAGTAATCGGATATATTTCAAGCTTACTCCAACAGGGATATGGCTCATCCTTCTTTTCTCGGATGGTAAAGCTCTTTATTCCCTTCATTGTGTATTATTGTGGATGAATGAAAACAATTACTCCATAAAAACACTATTTCCATTATTAATGCAATCATGATTTCGACCACCCCCACAAAATATTGTTTGGTGTTATGACAGCATTCTGGTTTTTGTGCCTTCGATTACAAGCTTGACTTATAACAGTACTATGAAATCAAACTGCAGGAATACCCACTAAAGAAGAAAAACCCACAAACTCCTGGTGTGGAACCTGAGAAAGAGGATCAAGAAGCAGTCTGGCCATCTTTTGGGCAGCTTGTGTTGGATCTGTCAAAACTAGCATTCGAAGCATTGGGTGGTGTCCTAGTATACCTCACGCCCTTCCGTTACAAATCAAACAGCTCAAGAAACGGCCTCACTCCCCTACAGGATTCTCTGATCATGCCCGAGGATGAGCCCCAACCCCAGCCCAAGGTCCAATCAGTTCAAAAGCAGCGAGCTCCTGCCCTAATGCCTGAAACAAGACATGCTTATGCACCATCAGTCATAACCGACAAGTTCCCTGAAGTGAAGCCCCCCAAAATCAGGTCAAGTAGTATGAAAGACCCTTCTTTGTCCACCAAGCACAAGTCCTCAAGGAGGCAAGAATATGCAGAATACTATGCAACAGGTGAGGGTCCTCCCTATGCCCAAGTGAGGTCCAAGAGCCAGAAGGAAAGGAAGCACAGGCACAGGGACAAAACCGGGGAGGCAATGGCGGCAAGTGGGACAGACTCAAAGGGTGTTGAAAGCAAGACGATCAACTATGCCGATGCCAAGTTTGACCCGTACACGCTGAGGACCAAGTATGGTGATGCATTCCGCTTTGACTAAGGTCGCAATCGAGTCTAGGCTAGGCTATCAGTTTTGGGCAGGAATGATATGTAGCTAGCTAATGTTTGTGTCTGTACTTGTTTCAGATTCATTTCAACTTTCAAGATTTAACAGAAAGCTAGCCAAGGTTCCGAAAAATCGTCCATGTTCATTGCTCCTAGTTCTTGACATGTTTATCTTCTGTCCTCTTAGACCAGAAATGGAGAAAAATGAAATAAAGTTTCTGGATGATGATATTCACAAATCACAAGTCACAACTGTGTTTTTGCTTTTTTCCATCTTCACGGGAGTGATACATGATTGGCAACCACTTGTAGTGATTACATGCAATTGGCTGCACTTTTAATTTATTTATTGTCAAAGTTCATATTTATTCCTTTGCATTTGCAAAATGGAAGGTTGATAATATACAGCCTTACTGGCATTATTATTATTGTATTCATGACAGACTCACAAAGCAAAGGAGAACTTGAAAAGTAACCAAACACTATTTGACTTTAGCCTCTTTTATTTTCTTTTTCCAAATTCATGACTCAATTAATCAGACAGAAAACTACATACTCTCACCACAGTTTGTTTGTGTGCATTGAAGAAGAAGAAGAAGGATGGGGTGTGGATCATCATCACAAGCTAAAGGTATAATATGAATTCTCTAAATACATGTCTAGTTTCTAAGTGTACAATGAAGATGAGGCATGATCATACACTAAAATCACAAGATTTCCGTGTTTCTTCCCCATAATTCACTCACCCTAATTTTTTGAGTATGGATTCCTACAGGTACTGTGAAGAAGATACGGAAGCCGAAACCATGGAAACATCCTCAGCCAATAACGAAGAGTCAGTTGGTGCAGCTTAGAGAAGAGTTTTGGGACACTGCTCCTCACTATGGTGGAACAAAAGGTAAAAAAAAAGGAGTTTTTTGTTTGTTATGATTTTACTTGATCAGATTTTAGCAATAATGATTTTTCTTGGTTTAATGATTATAAAGAAATATGGGATGCACTTAGAGCTGCTGCTGAGGCTGATATAAGCCTTGCTCAGGCAATTGTGGACAGTGCTGGAGTGATAGTTCACAGCCCTGATTTGACAGTATGCTATGATGAAAGAGGTGGCTTCATCTTCTTCTTCTAGTTTCGTGTTCCCGTTTCTAGGGATCGATTTTAAGCTCTATTGTCTTCTGTGCAGGTGCAAAATATGAACTGCCCAAGTATGTTTTGAGCGAGCCGACAAACTTGATACGGGAAAGTTGAACAATGTAGGATGTCTTTCTGTTTGTTGATTCTGTATAGTTTGCGAGAAACTCCATCAAGAAAATTCCAATAAAATTTCTTCCAGTGAATGTATTTTCTTCTACAGCAACTTTGCTAGTTCCATGTCAATTTAGTGATTCCATTTCATCCAAAATTGCAGAAATTTCTGTCAATTTTTCAGTTCATGACAAACTTGCAGCTACCAAAAACGGTTTATACTAGAAATGAATACAACAGTCGGATAAAAATTCCACTAACTAGATACAGAGAAAGCTCCCGGTTCTAGGCTGCAGAAAAAACTCTGATGGAACTTACAAATGTGAATCTGTGAACACACAAAAAAAAAGAGAATACAATCCAAAGAGGTTATTATACCACAACGGAGCAATTTTGTTATGTCTTCTTCTTGAAGAATGACATGATATTTCCCTGCTTAGGATCTTTGGCCTGTGTTTTCTTGTTTCCAGCTTTGCCACCTTGAGCAGTAATGTTACCCACAGCAGGCGATTTCTTATTAGCAGGTGGTCTGGAATCAAAGTTAACCATAAGAAGATGTTAATATTTCCTAGGTTGCACATATTACTTAAGCCATCACATGCATTAGAACAAGGAAAAGTACCAAATCAGTAGGAAATATGGCTCATCCAATGAAATGTTTGCATTTTCATCTATTTGAATTAGAAAATCCTAGATTAATATTACTAATGTTCAAAATTAGAGCTAGAGCTAGAGCAAAACATTAGCATCAGAAGACCTTTGACTTATGAACATGGAACATAAAACATTACTTAAATTGCAATTTCAGGACAACTAATCTGAGGGGTTCAGTTTGAAATGATTATAATGCTTAAGGAATATAAGTTATCAACCAAGACATTCCAATTATTCACATGGATTAAAATCATATAATGTTTGGGCTTTAAGTTGAAAAAGACATTACCTGCCATCGGCATTGCTCGGTGCAATGGTTTCAACTTTCTTTGCTGTGCTGGTATCAGGTTTTGTCTCTTCTTTACCCTCCCAAACGACCTCAGTCACTGCAGCACAAAAACAGGGTAAATGAAACACGCAGGAAAAGTAATATAAGTGAATTATCAGAATCACTCAAAGCACGAGAAGTTTCTCAACAAAAAAGAAAGCTATATCAGGAGGACTAACATGATAGCATCTAAAGCATCATAATTATACCTTCTCTTCCACGTTCATCAATCCGAGTTTTCAACACTTTTTTCCTCTGAGGTGACTTGGGCTTCTCAGTCTGTACAGTTGTTCCAACAGGTTCATTTTTAACACCCTTGTCCACAGATAAAGCCTTCATCTCTAAAGAGAAAGCCTTCGTGCTACCATCCTTAGATGCAGATTCAGAATTTTCCGTCATAATTAGATCGCCATCTCTGTCAACTTTGTTACCATCTTTAACACTTGGCTTTTCCTTCTCTTCCTCAAAATTTAACTTGTTATTCTTAAGGTCTGATGAATTTTGTCTGGAAGCTACAGTTAATGACTTTTTGGGGGGATCTGGGGATGCCAGATGGACAGCATCTTCAAATGCATCTTCTTCATCTGAATAGTCCATAACAACCTTCCTCTTTCTACCACTTCCTCTGCTGGATTGACACTTCGTACTAACACGCTGAAATTCATCATCGCTACTGACATGTTCTTCTTCACGAACACATATTTGAGCATCTGCTGAAGCTGAGAGTATATGAAGTATGTTAATATCTACGTTCACATGTGTGTAATCAGAAATATAGTCCAGGACTAAAAAGCCCTAAAAATATTCCTATTCCATACAAAAGAAAGTCATGGACCAAACCTGAAGAATTAGGTGCACAATTCGTTTCTGCTGTTTTCACCTTGGATGAAGCACGGCCCCACATATTTGCCAATGAACCTCCATTTCCTGAAGGCTTACTCACAGCAACTTTTTTAGCATTAACTGGCAATTCAGAAACTTTTCCTTTTCCTTCATCCTGAGCAAGCTTCCTGTTTTGCTCGCATGCCCTTATAAAACTTTTGTTATTTACATCCTTAACCCCATCCGGTGACTGCAATTTGCTTGATTCCTGAAGGCTTTTCAGTCCAGGCTGGGCAGGAATTGGACTTTTGCTGGCTGAGATCTTTGCTGATGATCCTAGGGCTCCTACACTTTTCACTTGTGGTACACTCGTGTTTGTCTGAGTTACTCTAGTTCTCTTCACAGAGGAATTTGAGACTCTGCAAAATCTGTCACAGCAACAAGTGATTAGAAAATTCTGGCATAATATATTGAAAGTGAATACTCAAGTGATGTAAACCTTGGTACACTCAAACAATTGGTTAGCGAAAACTAACCTGTTATCAAGCAGACAATTATCATCACTACGAGATTGTTTAAAGAGCTCTCCAGCCTGATGAAATTCACCATTCCCAAGATCAGCTGGATCTTTTGGTAAACAAGCTTGTACACTATAGATCTCAACCGAGCAAGTCTCATCAAATTCTTGTTTAGCTTCTGCATAAAAAAGAACACTGATAAAATAAACTTTTATTTTTGGGGAAAAAAAGGAGTAAAAAATCAAGCAAATAAAGAGTCCCATTTGCATGTGGAATTTAGTTTCACAAACAGGAATCTTTTTTGGGACAAAAAGAGTTCAGTTTTTCAGATACACAACTTTGCAAACGACGAGCACTCAATAGAACAGAAATTTTGAAAGTGTGATAGCTCCAAAAAAAGCTTTAGTACCCACTTGATCACACGACTAACTAAGAAATCACAAAGAACCAGACTACCGTATACAGTAATTGTTTTACAAAAGCCCCAGTCTTTGGAGCTGCCCCCTCATATGTTCTAACGATAAAGGTAGTCTCTTTTACTGAAGCCTTCGTTTCAAAAAGGTTGGTAACACAAACTTAAGCAACGTCCATGAAAATTCAGACAGATGTACATTCATCGATAATAGTTAATGCTCCTGAAAACCCCAAACAACCACATTATTCAAAATTTTAGCTACAATAACATCAGTCACGAACCTTCAAGAGCATGCTTAGAGGTAAGCCTGACTTGATACAATGAGGGATCATTCTTCTTCCAACCAGCCAATGTATACAGCACTTCAGTTCCAGTCTCGCACCTCTTCACGAAATCTTGAAGCAGTCTATAATGAGCCACAAACAAAAATCACATTTTTAGCTACAGGATAAAAATTTCTAACAATCAACTAACTGATGCAAGTGCCATTCTCAAGTCCCAACCTTTTTGCATCATCTGAAGACACCGAGAAATTGCGACTCAGCCATTTGTACGAAACCTAACAAAATCAACCGCCCCAATTTTATTTCATCAACAAAAACCACAAAACTAGAGCAAATCATCTTAGCACAAATTCTTCACCAAAATTACTTCTAATTAGTGGATTTATAGTCCGAAAAGAAAGTAAATTACGGGAATGGTGAAACAATATGGACGAATCGAATGAATTTAATAGATGAAGAAGAATGATGGAGAAATACCACTTGGAGTTGGTCGGAGACGAGGTATTGAATTTCGTCGAGAATACCCGAGGTTTCTGATTCAGCCATGGCGGAGTGCGGTGGCGCGAGCGGCTGCGGCGTCGGTGCGTGGGCGGAAGTGATGAGGGGAAAGCGGTTTGGGTAATTTTCCCTCCGGAAGGGCACTTTATTTCCCGCCACTATGAAAGAGGGCTTTTGACCTTTGTTTCCGGTTACTCTTGTCACGTGACCCAAGAGCGCAACTCATAGTTCCATATTTTTGCCTAACTAGAATTGTAAATTGCACAATTAATTTTAAGTATTTTATAATTTGACAAAAAAAATTTATAAACGTATAGTTTTACTCACACAATTAAAATCAGGCAATTGAAATTAATTTTTCAATTAACCTTGAAAAAAAAATGAAAAAAAATCAAATAAAATTTCACATGAAATGTTTATGTTCAATTTTCAAACAAAATCGAATTGTTTACAAGAATGATCATGGTTGAGTTCTAAAAACGAGAGAAAATATTTTATGAGACTCCCCAAATCTTACAGATTTCACCGCGGAATGATTGCAACTTCATTACCATCAAATCCAATCTCATCGTCGACGCTTGCAATCTCACCGCAAGCAATCACATCTTCGTCTCGAGCATATTATAACCTCATAACCTGATTAACCCCGTGCCAGAAAACACCAAATCCACTCATAGGGATTTGCAGAAACCGTCAAGATTGTGTCGAAGCGTTGGAAAAATCACTAGCTCTAGAGACCATTGGAATTTGTCAACGACAGTAATTGATAGAGGGGAGGGTTCAATTTGGTGAGAGAAAATACAATATATGTCTAATAGTCTCTATATGCTTATAGATATTACACTTTGTTACGAAAATATTTATACTTAGACTTCAAAACTTATAAAAAAGGATTTGTCTAACTTCACCTTGCCTAACTGCGTGGGTGTCTCAAACAAGAAGTAGGCAGATCCTACCAAAATATAGAAATTCAAAGCCTATTTTCAAAATTTTAACAACTTTGTATCAAAGTAAATACTAATAGTGACATTTTTATAGTAACATTTTGTTGCTCCAGTTGATAAAATCTTAGAATAAATAGAAATTCTAATTACTAAGACGAGAAATTCAACATATCAATATGTACAAAATGCTGGTTATGGACCAGACCTCATGGTAGCAACATGAAATCAAAGTTGTATCATAAAAAAAGAGAATTAATTACCCTAATGGTCCCATAAAAATTCTGAGTGTTTTATTTTAGTCCCATAAATTGTTTTTGTTCCTATTTGGTCCTATAAAAGTTAGGATAAGTCTTCGAATAGACCGTCTATATTCTGATCAAAATATAGACGGGACTGATATGTTAACTATACAGACACGGAGGGACCAATTTGCAATTTCTGAAAAATTAGGACTTTCACGCGCTATAGTAACCCGCGCGTGAACAGTGCCAGTGAATAGTGCCAGACCTTCATGTTTGAACATCCAGGTTCCATGTTATAAAACTTTCATGTTTCGTGTTAAAACCTTCATGTTACATGTTAAAAACTTCATGTTTTAACCTCCAGGTTCCATGTTATAAAACCTTCATGTTTGAACATCCATGTTCCATGTTATAAAACTTTTATGTTTCGTGTTAAAACCTTCATGTTACATGTTAAAAACTTCATGTTTTAACCTCCAGGTTCCATGTTATAAAACCTTCATGTTTCGTGTTAAAATCTTAATGTTTCGTGTTAAAACCTTCATATTACATGTTAAAAACTTCATGTTTGAACCTCCAGGTTCCATGTTATGAAACATTCATGTTTTGTGTTAAAATCTTAGTGTTTCGTTTTAAAACCTTCATGTTACTGATGCTACCAATTTCCGTCCGCTTCCGGGTGGATTAGCTGTCCGGGTCTCCTTCCAGATCAGCCCGCAACGACCCTGCAAAACAATCCCCGGGAGGCGTCCCGGGGAAGAGGCTCCGGCGTGATGATGAGATGGGGATAGCGATGGAGGAAAAAACGTACGGAAGGTGCTCTCAATATAAAGTAGAGAGATATAAGTCACATACCTTGTTCACTGTTTGAGACTAGTATTTATAGCCGAGCTTGCCTGCTTGAGATAAGGTGCAGGACCACTTTCCTTTGTCCCCGTCCGTCCTTCTTTCTTGTCCGGACGTGCCCCCTAGCGGGAAATGCACCGCTCTTTTGGCGCTGGGCCGTGGATCCTATTTCCGGTTCAGTAGGCCTTTGGGCCGGTAATATCACTAGCCCCCCAGACCAGTCACCCGGGTTTCCGTAATGCGGGGAACTGGTCTCATAACCTTCTCCTGAAGTTACTCTTGGTAGGGCCCATCTGTGTTAAAATTGGTTTCTGACACCGCCGCCTTTTCCTCTTCTGCATTGATCAGTACCTCGTTCACCGTGTCATCATTGCTTTTCCTCCTTTTGAGGTGGCGATTCCTATTCATCCGCCTATATAAGGGGCATAACCTCCCTTCTCACAAGTTACTTTCTGCAAAATCTCTCCAGACGCTCTGCTTACTCGCTCCCTCGCATTTTCAACCAAGTAAGCCCTAACTCCCTATTCTTTTCTCCTCCTCATGGATTCCCCAATTCTCTCCAATTCTTCTTTGGACACCGAAGGAATTCAAAATCAGTTTGAGGCCCGATTCCGGGCCACTGATAACATGATTTCCTCCCCTTCCTCCCCGGACACCTCTTCCGAAGCTCTTGGTACACCCCCGGGGCCCGTCGCCCCGGGTGCGTTAGCCTCGGATGGGGTGGGTTCGCGCCCAGTCGAGCATCCTCATCATCCCCGCAAGGATCAGGATGAGGAGTTCGGCGAGGAAGGCGGTGACGACATTCCCCGGGGGCCCACTCACGGGGTGCGCCCGGTGGGTATCAAATTTTATGATGTCCCCGGGGACTCTCATTCTTTACATAGGGATGTCTTGGATTTAGCCAAGCGTTCCTTTATTCCTTTTCCTTTGAATGCCTCTCTTTCCAAACTTCCTCCAGGAGTCTCCGAGCGGGAGGCTTCCTGTATTCCGCGAATCCATTTTCAATATGGGCTTAGCCTACCCTTCCCTCCTCTTTTCCTTGAAATTCTCCAATTCTATAACGTAGCCCCCGCCCAGCTACACCCTAACGGGGTGGTACTCATCCTAGCCTTTTTGCTTAACTGCGCCCGGTGCGCCGTTCCCGCTTCTCTCTTACTCTTCCGCTCCTTCTATGCCTTGCGGAAGGCGCACGCGTCCTTCCCGGGCGTTTTTTCTTTCACAATTCGTACCGGCCTAAAGGATTTCATTCTCTCTAAACCCAAATCCGCCAAAGGATATCTTTCAAAGGGTTTCTTCCTTTGTGACGCCTGGGTGTACCCTATGCCCGCCTGGAACAACTCTCTTGCTCCCGAGGACAAGAAGCCTCTCTCCAACCTCCCGGCCATTATTGCCAGTGATCACAACCTTCTCCGCCTCTCCCCCTTAGATATGGACGCCTTCTATAAGAACGGGAATGCGGGTTATTTCTGGCCTCGCGGGATCTATCCCCGCGACCTCTTCACGCTCCCGCGCATCTCTGCGGTGTGGCCAGATGGAGGTGCCCATTAAGGCTTTTATTTCCTGTCTTCTTCGGGAGTTGAATCAAATTTTTTTTTATATATATATCTCATGGTCTCACTTCATTGTCTGCTTGATTTCAGCTCAACCTGCCTTATACGCGGAGGTCATGGCATACACTGATAAGCCTTCCGGGGACAATGTTCAAGCCAGGGATACTCGTCCGGATCCCCAGGCCCCTTCTCAGCAAATGGCCTCCGGACCACCTCCGACCGAGAATCCTGCCATCATTCCCCAGAAGGCCCGCGCGCCGCCGCGGTCTCGTCAACAGAATTTTTCCGGGCCATCTTCTGAGGCCCGTTCTACTCCCGGCTCATCGCCTACACCCGGACACCGGTCCTTCATTCAGCATCCGACCTATAGCGGCGGGGCAAGCTCGAGATTCAAACGGCCGCCCCCAGGCGAGCTATCCGGGTCGCCTCCTCCCTCTCGCCAAAGGACTCAGGACTTCCCTACTCCTCCTCCTCAGGATGCTTCTCCGCGGGCCGCTGCTTCTGGGACCATCTCGGAAGAAAAAGAAGGGGTAACTATTCTTTTAGCTTTGTTCTTCACCTATCCTTTTAATCCACTTCTTTCCTAAGTTTCATGTCTCGTTTTGCAGAGCACCGCCTTCTCGGATTCCCTCCTTGCCGACGCCCAGTTTACCGAAGCGCTAAATCGGGGCTACTCCAAATACAGCGCCGAATTGTTTGCTACGATGGAGAAGGAGCTCCGAGATACCCGGGAGAAGCTGGCCGGGCGAGACGACCTCGAGGCCCGGCTGGAGGCGTCTCAGAAGAAGCTGGCCGAAAAGGAGAAGAAGCTGGCGGATAAGGAGAAGAGGCTTGCCGAGGTGGAGAAGAAATACTCTTCCCTCAAGAAGGAGAAGAAAGAGGCACAGCTTGAAGCCCTGGATGCTGTGACCCAGAAGGTCCTTCACTCCGCCGCCTTTGATCAGAGGCTGGAAGATATTGCAGCTGCGGCAAGCGCGGTCGCCTGTCATGAGATGTACCGCAGTTTGCGGGGTTGGCTTTCGGGGCCCGCTCGCTTAGAAGCCCAGGCCTTCTACTATCACCCCAAGGCGAACGACCTGCTGAACCATCGTTGGAGATCCCTCCAGGATGCGAACTTGAAAAGCCTGGTCCCCCAACTGTGGGAGTCTTTGAGGATGTCCTCCCGGATCCCTTCCGCCTCGGACATCAAGAAAGCCAAGCAGCCGGAGATAGGCGAGGCTGCTTTCCCTGACCCCGGCCCGGAAAGCTTTAATGCTTATGAGGTAGTCCCGGAGACGCCTCACTGGTTGGAGAATTATTATGAATACTGCGCGGTACCTGACAACTTTGGGTACCGCGCGGTCCACGATCAGGAGGGCGACTACCGAGTCGGTCTGAGCGCGGGTCAAGATGATTTACTGTATCAGTCCCGGAAGGCCGTGCGGAAGGTAGGGTTTCCCGAGCGGCCCGCTGATGAACCTTCGGTGGATGCCCCTGCCTATGCTGGCCCGGAGTGGAGCACCGAGGACCTCGTAGAGTTGGAGAGGCGGTTTGAGAGGGCTCACACTGTTCCGGGGGAAGGGAACTCCACTGAGGACAATGTATAACTCTAGACTCTTGGTTATTTTATTTTCTTGTAATTTTTAAGTCTTTTGTAATCTTCCTCCCCGGGAGGCACATGTAGAACTTGGCCTTGGTGCCCATTTTGAGTAATATAAGTTCTACCCTTTAATGAAGTTACTATCTTTTGTAGTCTGAGCGCTATTTGGAAAGAGATCTCCCGCGGGGATCCGTGTCTTTTGTTTTCCCTCATCCTAGTTGCTCTTCCGGTACTTACTTCTCTCTCCCCCGCGCTGGGTGCCTCCAATGCTCATTCCTTCAAAGGAAGCTGGCTCATTGGAGGTTTGGAGGCGATCAAGCTACCCGGGCCATGTCTGAGGCTGGATTGTGTGCGTTTGTTCATGAGTTCGGGTCCATCCAGGGATTAGTATCGTTTCTTAAAGCTGTTAAAAACAAATTTGGCTCGCTGAATCACTGCTTCGACCTAGCTTCTGATCATATGCGGGAGGCCCTGAATTCCTATCAGACCATCGCCGAGTTGCAGGCCCTTCAGGACGATTCTTGTCATCGTACCGCCAAGGAACTAGGTATGGTGTGGGGCGAACTAGAGCGGGCGCAGGAAAAACTTAGAACATTGGAGACCCGCTCTGCTCAGAACCGGCTTCTCTGCGATTTTGAGAAGGAGAATCGGTCCCTTACTCATAGGAATAGGGTCCTCCAGGATGCTCTACTAATCACCCGGCTATCCTACCACTTTTTGGGTCTCAAGAATGGCTTAGTTGGGGTGTCTCCTCTTACCGACATTCCAGCCGGGGTTCGCTGGACGATGGAGCGCATGGAGGCTAACCCGAAGAAGTTTGGTGAGGGAGCTCCTAATCACAAGGCCTATCTGGACGTTGTTGAATGGCATAATAAGATAGCCGCGGGAGAAGCTGAGCCCTATCCCTCTAGCCTTCGCCGAGTCCCCGCCCGAGTGGAGGTGGATGTGGCGTACGAAAGGTACGAAGACATGACTGTATCCATTGACCCGGAAGAGGTGGCGCGTCGGATAAGACGCATCCGGGAGATTGCCGACTCTGGAGTTACCACAAAGGGGGTTAAGACCGCCGAGGGTACTCGTATTAGCCGGGAAGAGAAGGGTAAAAGTGCGGCAGTCATGTTTCCTAAGTACAGGTTTGTTACTTCTGCCGGGGTAAGGAGAATGCGCCTGGCGGAGCCTCTTCCAGAGGGATCTGTAGTTGTGCCCATCCCCGAATTGAACGAAGAAGACGCCGCGCAATTGGAGGAGGAGCTTGCGTGGAATCAAGCCCCGGATGCCCGTTTTGCCGAAGATCTTCTGTCCTCACAATTCTTCGGAGGGGGTTTCCGCCCGGGTAACCCTGAGGGTGCTTCCGGGTCAGGTCCCAAGTGGGTATAGTAGCAAGTAGATAGGAATACTTGTATGTAAAATGATTATGTAATCGTCCTACAACAAATATGACCGCATATCCATGCGATTTGTAATTTAAAGGATTGAATAAAATTGTTTTTTCGAAAAGACCCTTTTCATTAACTCTTCCTTGTAACCATTACATTCTTTGATTCCCGGGCTTTATCCAAGCTCCGGGTCCATTCTAGCGGGGCACCCAAATGGGAGCTACCCATGGGTCCCTTTTTACAAATCTTCCTTTCTAAACCCGGGACGAGGCCAAACGTCGGGTTATTTCTCCGGGCATATTCATGCTTCCGGGCGGGGCATATCCGTGCCTGGCATATCCGTGCCTGGCATATCCATGCCTTAGTAGCTAAGGTACGATGCGGGGTACTCTACTTCCCGTAAAACCTTCTTAAATTAGCTACATTCCATCTTCTGGGGATCTCCTTCCCCTGCTTGTCCTCCAGCACATAACTCCCTCCCGGGTATGCTTCCTTTACCTTGTAGGGGCCTTCCCAGTTGGGTGCAAGTTTACCCTCCGGGGCTTGGCGGCTCTTATCGTTCCTCCTCATTACCCAGTCTCCTGGGATGAAAGCTTCTTTTCGTACCCTTCTGTCATAATACCTCTTTACTCGCTCCTTCACCTTGGCTTCCTGGAGTGCCGCATTCTCTCGCTTCTCTTCCAGGAGGTCCAAGTCAAGGCGCCGTCCATCATCTTCTTCTTCCGGGCGCTGATATTGAGTCCGGGGGCTCGGGATCCCGATCTCCGTGGGTATCACTGCCTCCGACCCGTACACCAAACCATATGGAGATTCCCCGGTAGCTGAGCTTTTTGTAGTCCGGTGGGCCCAAAGAACACTGGGTAGCTCCCAAATCCAATTTCCCCACGCGCCTTCCAAGCGAGTTTTCAATCCTTTGATGATGGTACGGTTGGTAACTTCCACTTACCCATTCGCCTGAGGGTGGTAAACAGACGTCAACCTCTGCTCAATACCATACTTGACACACCATGATTTGAAAGGATCATTCTCAAACTGCGCCCCATTGTCTGTGACTATAATCTTCGGGATACCGAATCGACAAATGATGTTCTTCCAGCAAAACTTAACACAGGTTAGTCCCCGTATGTTGGTGAGCGGTTCTGCCTCCACCCATTTGCTGAAGTAATCGATTGCCACAATCAAGTACTTGGCTCCTCCCGGGGCAGTCGGGAATGGTCCCACCAAGTCGATTCCCCACCTACTGAACGGCCAAGCCCCTATGACTCCGATTAAATCCTCCCGGGGAACATGGATTAGCGGGGCAAATGTCTGGCATGCCAAGCACTTCTGTACATGTTCTTCCGCATCTTTGAACAACGTCGGCCAGTAATACCCTAGTCTTAAGATCTTTTTGGCCAAGGTGCGAGCCCCTTGGTGGCTCCCATTAGATCCCTCGTGCACCTCCCGGATGAGGTGTCGGCCTTCCGACCTTTCTACACACTTTAGCAAAGGCTGGAGATACCCTCTTTTGTACAGCTCCCCTCCCTGGATCGCATATTTAGGCGCCTTAACTCTTAGCTTCCGGGCCTGAGCCTTATCCTCCGGGGTGGTTCCTTCTTCTAGGTACGCCCGCATGGGCGTGATCCAGGATTCTTCCTCAGTCACCAGCATTACTTGATCATCCTCCTGGTAGCTCCTTCTTCCTAGTACCTCCAAGTACAACTTTTGGTCGGGCTCAGGTTTCAATTCTGAGGAAGCCAACTTGCTCCAAACATCTGCTTTACTGTTCTTCTCCCGGGGGACTTGAACCAAGTCGAAGGTTTTAAACCCGGCTATCAGAGGCTTCACCGCTTCCAAGTACTTCTGCAGGCTCCTTTCCCGGGCTTCATATTCTCCCTTTACCTGCTGCACTACAATCTGGGAATCACTGTGTGCCGTGAGAGTTTTGATTTCCATCTCCTTTGCCAACCTTAATCCCGCGATTAAAGCTTCGTACTCAGCTTCATTGTTGGTTGTTTTGAAAGTGAACCGGACCGCGTAGGGATACTCCTTCCCTTCCGGGCTGACTAACAGTACTCCCGCTCCGCTGCCCCCAGAGTGTGCCGATCCGTCCACATATAACTTCCAGGCCGGGTCTGTCTCAGCCTTAGTCATATTCTCCGGAGTGTTAGGCGTCTCCCGTTCCTCATTTATCCTTGCTTCTGATTCCAACAAGAAGTCCGCTAGGGCCTGGCCCTTGATAGCCCTTCTTGGCTCATACCGGATTTCATACTCTCCCAGCTCTATAGCCCATTTCATCATTCTCCCTGATGCCTCCGGCTTGAACATGACTTGTCTTAGCGGGTAATTGGTAAGGACCACTATGGGATGGCCCTGGAAGTAGGGTTTAATCCTCCTTGAAGCATGCACCAGTGCCAGGACCAACTGTTCCAAGTCAGTGTACCGGGTTTCTGCCCCCCGAAGTGCCCGGCTAACAAAATAGATTGGGTGCTGCTTCCCCTCCTCTTCTTTGATTAGCACGGCACTTACCGCTTCCCGGGATGCTGCTATGTACAGAAAAAGCTCCTCCCCCCCGGGAGTGGCTTCTTTAAAGTTGGCAATTGTTGAAGGTGCTCTTTCAGATTTTGGAACGCCTTCTCACATTCTCCGGACCATCTGCTTTACTGTTCTTCTCCCGGGGGACTTGAACCAAGTCGAAGGTTTTAAACCCGGCTATCAGAGGCTTCACCGCTTCCAAGTACTTCTGCAGGCTCCTTTCCCGGGCTTCATATTCTCCCTTTACCTGATGCACTACAATCTGGGAATCACTGTGTGCCGTGAGAGTTTTGATTTCCATCTCCTTTGCCAACCTTAATCCCGCGATTAAAGCTTCGTACTCAGCTTCATTGTTGGTTGTTTTGAAAGTGAACCGGACCGCGTAGGGATACTCCTTCCCTTCCGGGCTGACTAACAGTACTCCCGCTCCGCTGCCCCCAGAGTGTGCCGATCCGTCCACATATAACTTCCAGGCCGGGTCTGTCTCAGCCTTAGTCATATTCTCCGGAGTGTTAGGCGTCTCCCGTTCCTCATTTATCCTTGCTTCTGATTCCAACAAGAAGTCCGCTAGGGCCTGGCCCTTGATAGCCCTTCTTGGCTCATACCGGATTTCATACTCTCCCAGCTCTATAGCCCATTTCATCATTCTCCCTGATGCCTCCGGCTTGAACATGACTTGTCTTAGCGGGTAATTGGTAAGGACCACTATGGGATGGCCCTGGAAGTAGGGTTTAATCCTCCTTGAAGCATGCACCAGTGCCAGGACCAACTGTTCCAAGTCAGTGTACCGGGTTTCTGCCCCCCGAAGTGCCCGGCTAACAAAATAGATTGGGTGCTGCTTCCCCTCCTCTTCTTTGATTAGCACGGCACTTACCGCTTCCCGAGATGCTGCTATGTACAGAAAAAGCTCCTCCCCCCCGGGAGTGGCTTCTTTAAAGTTGGCAATTGTTGAAGGTGCTCTTTCAGATTTTGGAACGCCTTCTCACATTCTCCGGACCACTCAAACGCCTTGGCCTTCTTGAGAATGTTGAAGAAAGGCAACTGCCTATCTGCCCCCTTTGATAGGAATCGACTGAGAGCCGCAAGAGACTCTGTCAACCGCTGTACTTCTTTGACCGTCCTGGGGGAGGTCATCTTAGCTATGGCTTCTACCTTCTCCGGGTTAACATCGATGCCCCGACTTGACACCATGAAACCCAAGAACTTCCCCGCCCCCACTCCAATGGTACTTTGGGAGGGGTTCAGCTTTAGATTACTCCGTTCTAGCTTTTCAAACATCTCCTCCAGGTCATTCAGGAAAGCTCCGTAAGCCCTGCTTTTGACCACCATATCGTCGACATACACCTCCATGTTTCTTCCCACTTGGTCCTTGAAGAGTTTGTCCACCATTCTCTGATACGTAGCCCCCGCGTTCTTCAGTCCAAAGGGCATTTTCTTGTAGCAGAAGGTTCCGAAATCGGTGATGAAGGAGGTTTTCGCTTTGTCCGCCTCATCCATCTGCACTTGGTGATACCCTTTATGTGCATCGAAGAATCCAGCACCGAGTACCCCGCTATAGCCTCTGCCAACCGGTCCAAATTTGGGAGGGGATAACAGTCTTTGGGGCAACATTTGTTCAAATCTGTGAAGTCGATACACATGCGCCAGCTTCCATCGTGCTTCTTTACTAAGACCGGGTTAGCTATCCATTCCGGGTAGATGATTTCCTCGACCACCCCGGCTTTTTCCAATTTCTTTACTTCATTCTTTATAAATTCCGCTCTTTCCGGGGCTACAGGTCTTTTCTTCTGCCTGATGGGTTTTGTTGCCGGGCTTATGTTCAGCTTGTGTACCCCCAACTCTGGCAATACCCCCACCATGTCCTCCGGGCTCCACGAGAATACTCCCTGATACCTGGCCAAAAGTTCCTTCAGTGCGCCTTTTACTTCGTCCGGGAGGTCTTTTCCCACTGTGACCGTCCCTTTGTCCGCCACCTGCATTTCCTCCAGTTCTTGCCGGGGAACTTCTCCATGTACCGCCCCTACTGCTTTCTTTGCGTCCCGGACCGCCGTCATCATGCAACTTCTTGCTACTGCTTGACTTCCCCGTACTACCGCCACACCTTGCGCAGTGGGGAACTTCATCGTCAGCAGATACGGACAACTCGCTGCCCGGGCTTGGGTTAGCCACGGTCTTCCTATGATTACGTTATATGGTGAGGGTGCATCAATAACCGCAAAGTTGCACATCACTGAGACCCTCTTGCTCCGATCCTTCTCATCCACCATACATAGAGGGACTTCAGGTTTGCCAGTGAATCCTGACAAGGGAGATGAAGGGGGTTTCAAGTTCTGTCTCCCAATTCCCAATTGATCGAAGCAGGAAGCGAACATGATCTCCACACTGCTCCCGTCATCTACGAACACCCTCTTGATCAAGAAACCTTCAATCTCCGCTGTCACCACCATTGGGTCAGAATGGGGTATCTGAGGCGGGACTGCATCCGCTTCATAGAAAGTGAGAGCCTCCTCGGGGCGAAATCTTTTCCCCTGAATCTCTCCCGGGGGAACATATCGCGTCCGAGCCCGGATGGCGGAGATTGACTGGCATGCTTCTCCGATTTCCCCACTTATCACGTTGATCATCCTGTTGGGTACCGGGGCAGGCTCAACTGCCTGAACTGGTGCGGCAGCTATGGCAGGCCTCCCCGGAGCCCTGTTGCCTTGGTTGCCCTAATTTCTCCCGTTTCCTCTCCCCGGGTTAGGCCTCCACCTCCTCCGGGGCTGCTATTGAGGCTGGTCCCGGGGATTCTCCTTCTTTGCTTCCATCGCCACACAATCTCTCAGCTGTCCCCGCTCTATCAATTTTTCTATCTCGTTCCTCAGCATCCTACACCCCTCTGTCGAATGTCCATAAGACTTGTGATAGGCGCACCATTTGTCCGCATTTTCCCTAGACGGGGTCCCCTGGATAGGCAACGGATCCGGGAACAAATCCTTGTGGATAGCATTGATCTCCGTTCGGGATTTGCTGAGCGGGGTAAAACTGTCTGCTCTTGATCGATTTACCGGCGCGGGAGCAGGGTCCCTTCTACTTGGGTCAACCGTCCTCCTTCTCTCCATCTTATCCGGGAGGAATCCCCCGGATTCTTCTTTTCTCTTCCGTGTGGCATCATTAACCGCACAGTACAGTTGCACCGCCATCTGCAGGTTGTGAAAGGTTTCCGGGATGTTTTCCATCAACTTCTGGAACAACGCCATATCCCTCAAGCCATTTATAAATCCGCTAATCACCGCCTTCTCCTGCTGCTGCCTGTCGACGACCTTCCTGCTGTCGTCCATGTACCTTCGGTAGTACTCCATTGACCCTTCTGCAGCCTTCTGCCGGGTGGCCAGAAGCTCAGTCAGCTGCTTTCCTTCCTTTTTTAACCCGGCGTATCTGAACAGTAAAGCCTTAGAGAAATCGTAATAATCTCTGAGGCTTTCTCGGGGCAAGGAATCAAACCACGAAAGACAGTTTCCTCTCAGGTAACAGCCCACCAACTTGCATCTCAATTCCTCCGGGAAGTCCCTTGACACCATTAGGTTCTGGTATGTCCTGACAAACTCTTCCGGATCTGTCTCTCCATTGTACGTTGGGATTCCCTCCGGGGTCCGGAGGCCCGGCGGCCATGGGTACGCAAGCACCCGAGGGATCCAAGGGGAGGTAGGTTTAGCCCCGTTTCTTCCCACCAATTTGTCTAGCCGAGCCTCCAAAGAGTTGGGGTCCTGCTGCGCCACCTGATAGCCCTGCGTCCTATCGTCCTCCCGGTAGTATCTCTCCGGGTGACCATAGTTCATCCCCATTGATCCATGCATGGGCATGGAATACTGGATCGGGTTCCCCTGGGTTCCAGGGGCCTGGTAACCCAGCGACTCCACCGGCATGACTGGCAGGTCGTACCCAATTTGTCCCGCCCCCCAGCTGGAACGCGGGTAATAGGGTGGAGCGTGTGGAACCAAATTCGCTTGTCGTCCCATAGCCGCTCCCCCTCCAACCCCGAAACTCGGAGGGAAAGAAGGTGGGACGGTGGAAGAGTTCACACGCCCCTGTATCCTCGGCGGCTGAACGACTCCGTCCAGGTCAATAACCTCTCTTTGATACCCCCGTGGAGGGCCTGCCGGGTTTCCCCCAGGCTCCCTCCGCCTACAACTTTCCCGGGTAGAGAGTACCCACTGGCGGTACAACTCCTTGTTGGCTCTCATGAACTCCAACGCCGCCACCCCCTCCGGCTCGACTAAGGATTGCCCCTCCTCCCAGGCTTCAGGCCGCTGGGCCCGGGGACTGCCTCCCTCGGCGGGCCTTGGTCCTTGCTCCTCCTGGTACTCTCTTTCCGAGTCGGCTTCGTCGGAGGTAGTTTCCACGTGGCCATCCTGCAGTACCCCTAGCTCCCGCTGGTGTCTAGCCTCCTCCTACAACTGCCTCAAGGTCACATCATCTCCTGGGGGTGGAAGGGAACCACCCCCTGAAGGTGCCGCGTTCTTCTTCGGGCGCCCGCGCCCTCTCCTTGGCGACTCCATCATGCGAAGGTGGGAGGGTCCCACCGGGCGTGCCAATTGATGCTACCAATTTCCGTCCGCTTCCGGGTGGATTAGCTATCCGGGTCTCCTTCCAGATCAGCCCGCAACGACCCTGCAAAACAATCCCCGGGAGGCGTCCCGGGTCCGGCGTGATGATGAAATGAGGATAGCGATGGAGGAAAAAACGTACGGAAGGTGCTCTCAATATAAAGTAGAGAGATATAAGTCACATACCTTGTTCATTGTTTGAGACTAGTATTTATAGCCGAGCTTGCCTGCTTGAGATAAGGTGCAGGACCACTTTCCTTTGTCCCCGTCCGTCCTTCTTTCTTGTCCGGACGTGCCCCCTAGCGGGAAAGGCACCGCTCTTTTGACGCTGGGCCGTGGATCCTATTTCCGGTTCAGTAGGCCTTTGGGCCGGTAATATCAGTTACATGTTAAAAACTTCATGTTTTAACCTCCAGGTTCCATGTTATAAAACCTTCATGTTTCGTGTTAAAATCTTAATGTTTCGTGTTAAAACCTTCATGTTACATGTTAAAAACTTCATGTTTGAACCTCCAGGTTCCATGTTATGAAACATTCATGTTTTGTGTTAAAATCTTAATGTTTCGTTTTAAAACCTTCATGTTACATGTTAAAAACTTCATGTTTTAACCTCCAGGTTCCATGTTATAAAAACCTTCATGTTTCGTGTTAAAATCTTAATGTTTCGTGTTAAAACCTTCATGTTACATGTTAAAAACTCCATGTTTTAACCTCTAGGTTCCATGTTATAAAACCTTCATGTTTCGTGTTAAATGTTAATGTTTCGTGTTAAAACCTTCATGTTACATGTTAAAAACTTTATGTTTTAACCTTTAGGTTCCATGTTATAAAATTGCACAAAGGTCCCTCCGTGTTTTTGTAAAATTGCATAAAGGTCCCTCCGTGTTTTTGACTAAAATTTTCTAAAATTGCATAAAGGTCCCTCCGTGTTTTTGTTTTATACACTACTTACAACTTAATCATTGGTCTATATTCTGTTAGAATATAGACGGTCTACTCAGAGTCCGACTCTAAAAGTTAATATGGGTTCTATTTTGGTTAGTCAACTAACGGAATAGTGATATTGACTAACGGATTTCTTAATTAACTTGCACAAATACCCTCCATTTTTTTTTAAAAAAATCAAATTAGCAATGTAGTTTTTGAAACATGTAAGTTAACTAATATTAGTTTTTATAAATTAGGGCAATTACTTTAGTTCTTATTTAGCAAAATTAAATTTCAGTAAAATCTATTCGACGAATAAAATTTTAAAATTCTACCTCAAATAAAGAACAAAATTAAAATTTATGGATGATTAAAATAAGAGATTACTCTAATAACCCTAATAAAATGCTAATAGAAGCACTAAATAAGAACAAAAAATATATGTATATTAACTTGTCATAAAGGATCTCTTTTGTATTCTCATATATCTCATTCAATCTCATAGAGGGTACCTAAAATTATTCAAATTCTGAGTGATTGTAGATGAGCGGATATAGTGAGAAGAAAGAAAAATATGAACGTGATTGATGTTGAAATTAAAGATATTAGATTTAAAATAAATTAGGACTTGTGTATATTAAAGTAAAAATAAAACTTGTAAGACCAATTAATTATTTAAATGTTTCAAAAACTACATTGCTAATTTGATATTTAGATAGAAATGGAGGGTATTTGTGCAATTTAATTAAGAAATTCCGTTAGTCAATATTACTATTTCGTTAGTTGACTAACTAAAGGACCAAATAGAATCAATAATAACTTTTATAGGACCAAATAGGAACGAATTTTTTTTATAGAACTAAAAGAAAAACTCTGAACTTTTATGGGACCATTAGAGTAATTAATTCAAAAAATGACAATGAACCATATCTTTCAGCAATTATTGGCAATTGTTTTCTTTTATGTTTTGACCCAACCAAACAAGGCACACATTCAAGGTTGTTACCCAACCTTTATATATGACAACTGACAGGAATTGATTATTACTTCAACAATTTTTTAATACAAGTTATACAACACATGGATGGAACGTGGTTTAGACTTTAGAGTGACATTGCAAGAAATGAAGAATGATAATCATCTCAGTAAATACTTAATGCTTGTGCTTATACATTAATTTTTTCATTCATTAATTATATTTACATTTCATAATCTTGTTGCCCGGGACAATATTACCAATGCTTTGGTTCTCTATAGAGAACTTGACTTCTTCGATGCGAAGATATACACTTCATCGTATCCTTTCCTGCAGCACAACGGCATGAAAACAATTTCAGAGGAACTGAAACTTAACCGTTTTGAATCAAATAAAGGTGCAGTAGAAAAACATTCACCCGACACCAGCAATAACCACAACACAATCACAGCGACTCACCCGGCTCTACCACAATAAGTGGGCGTGTAATTGTAAATGAGGTTGTCCAGAACTTCACGAGTTGGTGGCCGGTTCATGGACTTCCTTGCCTCTCTGTTATCAAAGAAAAACCTCAGTCAGAATCACAGGGAAGAAGAGTTCAAGCAATGAAATTGCAGTTGTTCCCACATAAAAAGCTCAAACGGTTACAAGGTGGAACAAATTTCTTATTCAAAATGAACCCTTGAATCACACTTCCAGTTTCAGTCAATAATGTCATTAGGTAATGTTCCTTCCCCATGCAGGTGACTCTCTGAAACAGACAATTATTCCACAGATGCAAGGGTACTATACTACTATGTCGTGCAAGCCGGTCAGCAGTGACATGGATATGGGGGCAGCCTGCAACCTAATGATCTCGAATCAACCGGATCACAAAGAGGTGGGTATTAAGACCTATCTAGCCTTACACTCCTAAAATAAGTTATTTTAGTAACTCAAAGTGGTTACCAAAGATCGTATGAGAACATTCCCTCAAGCATCCTTCAAATGTGTAAGAATTTTTTGCCTCAAGAAGATTACTTCACTAGGCACGCTTAATGGCAAAATGAGTTCTCTAGACTTCTATATACATACCTAATAAAGAAATTGGCTACATGTTGAGTCACTTGAATTGCATCTTCTGAGTGTGGAATCCTCGACAAACCCCATTCAAATGCATTTTTCTGCAAACAAAAGGTTAGGAATGTGAGAGTAAGTACATGATGCAACCAAAATTGTTTGTAGGCATCTACAATAAACACGAGTTCAGATCGGTCATTAAAAAGATAAAATGGTTAAGAATTAAAACACGAGTTCAATGGTTAAGAATTAAAAGAAATGCATGCAGACAAAAAAAATTCGCCTAGAATGCATTTGATGATTCCTCATATATCTCGGAGACCTGATGATACTTAATGTCTAGTATACAATAATTGGGAGCTAAAATAAGTCTTTGAGTCTGTGTACATACAATGGTTAAAAGAAATTAGGAGGAATCAAATCCCAATAGAGTTTATAATATCCCTCAATAGAAACCATAGTCCCAAACCAAAGAAGCTTATTACAAAACATGCACAGACTATGACACTTCCATTACAGGTACAATTGTGTTCTACCAGCTTAGAAAATTAATACCTCTGGATGCCATTGAAAAGCAGTTACAGGATAGTTGTGTGCCTTAACTGTAGAAACATAGGCCTGGCATAAGAGAGCAGAGTAGTTATATTGGGGGGAAAAGAAGGTAAAAAACAATAGCAGTGTCATTTTTCATCTAGAAGTTCAAGCATATCAAACATGAATCATGATAACAAGTTACCTTATCATCCCCATCAGCACTAGTTGTCAAAAGCTCAAAAAAGCTGCATAAATCAGCATTTCCTCTAAACGTTTCTGGTGATATACCATACTGTTGCATAGAAATCACAGAACCACTAATCAGCTACCTTTGCTCCTTTTATTTCATATACTATTTTTTTTACAAATCATATAATACAGAGCACAGCAGAACTCCTAAATACAGTAAACTTGCCAGACTGAAATTCTCCGTTAAATCCTGTAAAGTAGGTATTTAAATAAGACCCTAATTTTGTTTACTGAAAAGGCTGGATGATTCGACTTAACATCAAGCTAAATTATTACTCAATTGGAGAATAATTCTCAAGCATGACGGGAAAAATAAGTCTATGCTTGGAAATCCTTTCCATTTTCCATTTTCCATTTTGCAAAATTTCTTTTTACATCCAATATTTTTCAATAAACTAAAACACATATCTAAGCAAAAAATTGGCTGTGCATACTGGCTCTAAGCTTCACATACACGGTGATTTTGCATCACAAGGCAATCTGTACTAAGCTTCTTTAGCAAGTCTGGAGGAAATCTGCAAGGATAAAATAAAAATGAGCTCGGTCACCGTTGGGTAACTAAACCAATATAATATTTAGAATCAGATAGTTTGGTTCAATTGAGATACAGATGAACCAAAATACCCCATTTAACAAAAAATGGCTAAGCAAGATAAACTTAACTTTCAAACCATTAACACCAACTCCATTTTGCAAATAACTACCCCTTGCCAAGCAACGTGTAGCCTGATCTTACTTAATCTTAATGGTCTTTCATAGTACTTACTTCGATATAAATGAAAATACTAAACCATGTCAACATCATTATCGTTGAACAAGATACAAACTCTTAACCTTTTCTGTAATATTTATTTTTGAAGAAATACAAACTCCAACTATTTCTAACTTGTGAATAAAATTATCATTCACAAATTTTAAGTTGAAATCTAATAAGTTTGTGCTGACCCCAGAGTAGATAAAAAGCCTATTGTTGCAACATTATTTTTATAACATAACAATCTATTCAAACACAGGGGAGCTGTGCGACAAATGAGCACAAACACAGATTTTCATTGCAGCTAAGACAACCAAAACATTGTTTATCATCAACCACTTCAGTATAGTTACCTTTGAAATACAGTTCCGTTTATATTTATGTTTGCCATGAACTCCAGGGTAGATGCTTGATCAGGGGCATTGAATGGCTCAAGGATGTTGTGGTTCTGAAATAGAAAATGAAGGGTTCGTAAGGCCCAGAAAAAAATGGTTAATTCTCATGGTAGCAAGAAGAATACAGCACTTGCTTGTCAATCATTTCATCATTGTCAAAAAAGGACATCAATTACTTGATTCACCATCAACAGCATTAAATCCAAAAAAATTGAATATACTGCTGCTTCAACTATAGCATACCAGTTTTTACTGAACAACTACGAAACCAAGAAAGGAAAATTACAAGTAGAGCTCTTGGATAGAGTAGAAAAGAGAGGAGTGGCATGAATTAATAGTTTATAGAATTATGTATTAGTAAAGTTAGGGAATCATGCCTTGCACATTTAAATGTTTTAAAGGATAGATTACCTTGCTGATGATCATAGTCAAGAGTTCAAATCCTAAACAGATAGCAAGCAGTGGAAAATGGTCTCCTGCGTCATTTTTCTCCAAAACTTTCTGCAAAATATAACTGAAGATTAGTTGACATCAAACATATGAATGGAAACATAATGGTCACATCTAGAGGTCGAACCTTTGAAGGGATAAAAGTAAAGAAATCAACATACTAGTATTTAAAAATAAAAGAATAATAGGTTGGTTTTAGAAAAGCACCAGACAACTTTTTGAAAAAAAGTATACTCCACCTTTAATCATCAATTCATAATTGTGAAAATTAGTAACTAGTTGCTCTATTGATTTTTCAATTTATAAAACAAGCCATCAGGTTGCTACCAATTATCACTAACATATTCAATTACCTTAAACACAGTCTCCACAATGTCGAAGTAAAGTCCACTTTTAGCCCACCCACCCGTGAAGAGCACTCCGTTAACTAGACTGAGCTTCTGCAGAATCATGGCAAAGGAACGTTAGAAAACACAACAATAACAATAAAGAAAAGGTGTTAGGTTAACTAATCAGTAAAGCCCTCAGAATGCACGAACAATAAGATGTCTCCATTAATCATCATTTATCATACTATACTTCTAAATCATTAAATCATGCCTTCACTACAGTAAAAAGTGCACTAAACTACACTTTACCTTTCCAACAAAGCAGAGTGCCTCTGAGGACAAAATACCCTAACTCTGCATAATAGACAAAGTTTAACCGCCAGAAAGCAGTAACAAAAGTAAATTAACAAGATTAAGCCTGATATCAAATACTTCTAATTTCAAGATTATACATTTCTACTGCATTTTCCCATTTAAAAAGTAGATTATCTAAAAAGTCAGCATTTTTCACTCATATAAAATGAAAAAGAAAGAACAACCTTATCCAGAACTTCCAGCGGTTCATTATATATAAGAGGAATAACTCTAGCTCCGGCGGATTCCACAAATTTCACGTAGGAAGCAGCAATATACGAGGCATTAGTGTCGTTATTGAGACGACCGGAGGCGCCATCGCCGGGGTGGCTAAGGATTCCTATCACCGGCCGATAATTTAGTTTAGGATCCATCGCCGGGCAGCTCCGGGAGGCGTGGAGAACCGCGCGTGCAGTGTGATTCTCGCTCGGCAACAGCAAAGTCGCACTCGACTCATCGGTAATCAGCTGGTCGGCGGAAGCTGCGGCGGCGGAGCTAAGATCCTTGGTAAAGGCAATCAGGAACGGTATCCAGAGATAATTAAAGTTAAACATATCGGAAGGCGGTGATGATGAAGCAGCGCTGATCAGAGGGAGCGCGGGAGGAGTGGAGGTGGAGGGAGAGGAATTAGTAGCGGTGGATGATGGTGGTGTCGGTGGCGGTGGAGGCGGCGGCGGAGACATTCCGGATAGAATGATGAAGTGTTGACATGGAAACTGTGGTTTTTGTAGGCTGTGAAGCTGTGGTTAATGGGTGACGGGGATGCGCTTAGGGATTCGGGAAAGTGATGCAGGCGGATTCGGCGCTGAGCAGTGTGTGAGTGCGTGAGAGATAAGGGAAAAGGGAAATGGCGTGTAGCGGAAAGGGAATAGTACGGAATTTGACGAGTTCATCGAACTAACTTCTTCTGGTTTCCTCTTTATTTAGATCTGTTGTTTGGGACGATTAATATTTCATTTGGATGACGTAGGTCTTTCTTTAATCAAAATAAAGTTAATTGTACCTAGTTTTAAGTAGTCATACAAGTTCAAAACAATGTGATAGCTCATAGCTGGGAATAAGTATATTAGTATGGCAATTTCTGTTTTTTGTTTTGTTTTGTTACAGATGGATCATAAAAATGTGATAGCGGTTGTTCTTACTAATGATGTTGGTTAATTTTTAGTCAAGCAGTTGAATAGTTTACTTTAGATCCCTAATTTGTATACTATGTATAACATAAAATAAATAAACATATACTTAGGAGCTTAGAGGCAGAGGCCTAGCTACTTAGGAACCCGGGTGCACGTGCACCCTGGAAATTATTATTTTTAAAAATATTTCTAATTGTTATAAAACAAAATTTACATTTAATATGTTTGTGCACCTCAAAATATTTTATTTTATTATACTTTCTTCTTCCAAAATTGTCGAATGATAGTTTGGTTACATATATAGAGGAAAATTTGATCTTGGATGTTAGTATTGATATGTTTGTAAGTCGGTTTCAAAGTATGAAAATTGAACAAGTGACTATTTAGTATTTTATATTATACTATATAGACATTGAATATTATGATTCTGTCAAGATTCAAGATATTCACATTAAGAATTAATATTTTGAATTCAATTGTATAAAAATCTTACTTTTATTTATATTAGAATAAGTTTAAAATACGTAAAGTTAATTTAAATATTTATAGGTGCACCTAGTTTTAAACTCATGGGTTCGCCTCTGCTTAGAGGTGATATCCAACGCATGATTTCATCATTTTGACATCACAAGTTAATGAGTTAAATTTGATGTGTGTCCAAGTTCTTCGTACTTGGTCATTGCCGAATTTGATTTTTTTTTCCAGCCCTCACAAAATCGAAGAACAAAGTCACAAAGAATAAATGTTGAATTGAAGTGAGTCCCTTAAAATTTTAGAATGTCCTTGGGGATTTGTTTTTTAAAAATATTAGCATTCTTTGGAAAGTATTCCAGTTCTTTTAAGTGGTGTTATTTCATGTTCACTAGACTTCAACATATTCAAGTGGTGTTGTTTCATATTCCGGTCACAATTTCGTGAGTAGAGTAAAATGTTTTAAGTAACATTTTTAGTTAATTGTTTGCATTCTAACTTTTAAAAAGATCTAAAATGGTTATCCAAGTTTATCGGAACGAAATGAATAGTTAAAAGAACGTATATTCAAACATATAAAAAATAAGGATGCACCTGACAAACGTTTTTCTTATAAAGATCACAGAAGAAGGCCACAAAGCTTGTGGTAGGAAAATTGTCAATGACTACTATTCGAAATACATTCAGAGATCGTAAGATCATAGAGGCAAATATCATGGAATCTGGATGATGGAACACATAGATAATTATCACTATAAGCACTTTCAGTTTCCTTCATACAATCATGGTTGTCACGGCGAGGTGTCATGGCGCGATGCCAGTCATGCGCATGGACTTCTGGACGACCCGACAGTCGCATGGACTTCTGGACGACCCGACAGTCGCCTGGACGGTAGTCACATCGACATGGCGATTGAAAAAAATTATAATAATATATATTCGTACTTATTATAATTTTTATCTTTCATTTTTAACTTCAAAATTTTCATCTATAATCTTTCCCTTTTAACTTAAAACCTTTCATCTATAATCTTTTAAACTTTAAAACCTTTTACCTTTCATTTAACTTAAAACTTTTCATGTATACTTTCATTTTTAACTTAAAATATCTCATATTTATTTTATAGCATATAACTTATATTTTTAACTTAAAACTTTAATTTTTATCTGATAAGTTATAACATTTATATTTGAGAAACTCTTGGGTGAGACCTGTCCTTGTGGAGACTAAGAGCAGGGGAATGAGCATTTACTGTTTCTGCTTGATCTTTTAGTCAGTTTGTTTGATCTTTCAATCAATGTCCTTGAGTATTTTTGTTTTGCCTTGATTTTTCAGTTAATTTGATCTTTCGTTCAATTTGCTTGATCTTTCGGTCAATTTTCTTGATCATTTCCTTGGTCAATTTCACAAACGACAAATTCCATCAAGGAAATCGGCGGGTTTAAATCTCACCAACGACAAATTCAACAATAGCAGTCTCATATAATCTTTGGTCTCATTTGAGACAGGTCTCAAATGAAAATTTGCCTTTATATTTGAGTGTCAATACGATCATGTTTGTTAGAGTTTATTATCTTCTTTTATTAGTAAGTATAAAATTTCATTTTTATTGTGAAACGGTATCTTTAAAATAAAATATTAAAGCCATAAATGGCAGCCGTGAATATAAATTACAAAAACCATAATAATCCCCATCATCTACTTAATTATCATAATAATTAAATTAAACCACCACATATCTCCCACATAAGAAGATTCAGGCAAAACAGATCACAGTGATCAACTGGTCATGGATTATTGCAGAATCTGATTTCTCAGCTTTTAACCTCTCAAATTCACCGGCCGGCTTTGTAATCTCCTGAAAGCAAAAGGCGGCATCGCAGACTGGTAATTCCCAGCAACGGTGATTGAGACATCGGTAATTCCCAGCAAAATCCGGTCGGGTCAAGACTGATCCAGATGATAAATATGGCGTCCATAGCGACGCCAAAGTGCGCCAGATCGTCGAAATATCGCGGCGGTGCTCTTTTTGCATCCGAAAAGCGCCGGGACGATTTATCGTCGCCTAGGCGTCAACTACGCTGCATACAATCCTAGTAATCTTTTTTTGACTAACGTCCTGTTCTCTAGAGATTATTTCAGATAAAAAATTTTTAGTTCAGATAAACTTTTTTTAGTTAAGATAAATGTTTTTTAGTTCAGATAAACTTTTTTTAGTTCAGATAAATGTTTTTTAGTTCAGATGAGTTCAAATAATTTTTTTTCAGTTTAGATGATTTCTGATAATCTTTTTTCAGTTCAGTAAACTTTTTAGTTTTCAGATAAGTTAAGTTCAGTAAACTTATTTGTAATTTAGTTCAGTTCAATCTTTGAGCTTAATTGTTCATGCCAGTTCAGTTCAATTCCATTCAGTTTAGTTCAGTTTCAATATGATTTGATGATATTTAGATTAATTTAGTCATACCGATTCTTTTTTTTAATATATTAATTTCACTTTAGTTCAGTTCAGTTTAGCTCAACAACAATATAATTTGGTGCAATTAATTAAGGTTAATTTATTCATACAGTTTATTTTCATCACACTTATTAATCTTCAATTCAGTTCCGTTCAGTTATCTATATGCTTCAGCTCAACTCAAATCAGTATGTTTAGCTAGCAAACACGATCATATTTTTTAACATTTAGGCCCTGTGTGCCAGAACTTTTATATATCAGTTCAATTCAATTCAGTTCAGTAAATTAAAGTGAAATGTAATTTGATGAAATTCATGTTAATTCAGTCATGTTGATTCTTTTTTTCAGTACATTAATTTTCACTTCAGTTCAATTCAATCCAGTTCAGTTCAGTTAAGCAAGAAATAAACTCTATCAAACTCTAAGTTATACTCAAATTATTAAATTTCAAATGTCATATTTATTTCATTTCAGTTCAGTTGATCTATATATTCCAGTTCAACTTTGTTCTACATATTAAGATTAATAAATTTAAAATATATTGAAATTGATCATATTTTTTAAAATTCAATTCAGTTTAGTTTATCTACATCAGTGCAACTCAGTTCAGTATATTTTAATATTAAATGTATTATGTTATATATATTTAGATTAATGACTTTCAAATATATTGGAAATGATCATATATTTTTTAGTTAGTTTCAATTTAGTTCAATTCAATTTATCTATATATTTCAATTCAGCTCAGTTTTTAAATTCAAATAAGTTCAGCTAAAATTTTTAAGTACAAATGAGTTCAGATAAAATTTTTTAAGTTCAGATGAGTTCAGATAAAGTTTTTTAAGCCCAGATTAATTCAGATAAACTTTTTTAAGTTCAGATAAACTTTTTTTAGTTCAGATAAAGTTTTTTAAGTTCAGATAATCTTTTTCTAGTTCAGATAAATTTTTTAAGTTCAGATAAGTTCAAATACCGTGAAGAGAACATGACCTAAGTTAGTTTTGATTTGTCGACTCGATAAACTGCTCTCTAGAGTCTAAGTCTATGTTTGCTAGAGTTTATTTCTTGATGGTACTGAACCGAACTGAACTGAATTGAACTGAAGTAAAATTGATGTATTGAAAAATGGAATCAGCATGACTGAATTAACCTGAATTTCATCAAATTACACTTTCACTTTCACTGAACTGATCTACAGATAAGTTCTGGCAAACTGGTTAACTTTGTTTTGGATTTGTCGCTAACTTGACTTTGGAAATAGATATGGACTTAATTTAGGAGAATTGTATTATGTTTTGTTAGCAAATTACTCTTAACTTGTAACTCTTCTTTTGCACATTACTGTTCGCTTTTATATTAAAAGGCAAAGGATTTTTCTAAGGGTACATGGAACCCCTCCACCAATAGTAGTTTTAAATAATAAAAAAGATAATCCAATTAAATTATAACTTTTCAACCAAAATAATAATATCAAACGCTTTTATAAATTTTCAATGAATAAAATTTATTATGATGGAACATTAAATATGTCCACGAATTTTGAGGGCCACATGGCTCTTCTGGAGTACTAGTAAATGCAAACAAAAATGTCACAAAAACTTCAAATTATATGACATCCAGGCCAAAACACGTGGTCATCAGACTAATCATTCAGCACTCAACACTCAACACTCCATAATTGAGTTTAAATTACACTGCATCAAAGTCTTAATTAAATCATTATAAATTTATACACAATCTCTCGAGTCCCTGATGAAAATCATGTAAAAATGTAGACTTCATCGTACCCCTTCCTGCAGAATTAACAGTTTTTAAACACTTTAGTGCAACTTAAAGTTCACCATCAGATCAGACTAATTTGAGAAAACAAGAGAGGAATTAAACATCCCTATTTTGCAATCAACTCACCCTGCTTTGCCACCATATGTGGGTGGATAGTTGTAGATGAGGTTGTCCAGCACTTCACGAGCCGGTGGTTGGTTTAACGACTTCCTAGCCTCACTGTAACCAAATGATGGATGGAGTAAAACTTTGAACACCATAATCTCCGGGAGAGAGTTTTTTGAATAAGTGCTCTTACCTGACAAGGAAATTCGCAACATGCTGAGTCACTTCAACTGCATCTTCTGAGTGTGGTATTGCTGATACACCCCATTCAAATGCGTTTTTCTGCAAAAATCGATGTTTGAATTCGATGTAAATGCATTCAAAACGATATAATCTCAATCATAACATAGTAAATATATATACAAGTAATGTATTTGATGATAGTTAAGTCGAGAGTCAAGTACATTAGGCTCCATGGGATAATTCTCAAAAGATTTAAGAATCATCACCTTAGATTCACATATTTATTACCTCTGGATGCCATTGAAACCCAGTTACAGGATACTGGTGCGCCTTAACAGTAGAAACATAGACCTGGCAAGAGAGCACACAACAATAGCGATTTTATTAAAATACTTTTAACTAACATATATAATCCCAGCATTAGAACTAAGATGATACACACAAGTTACCTTATCATCCTGATCTGTAGTAGTTGTCAGTATCTTAAAGAAGCGGTCCAAATCAGCTGTTGCCCCAAACTTTTCTAGTGATATCCCAAACTGTTACACAGAAAAGCCTTCACTATAGTCATCGAGAATCGGAAATTAGAATCTTTATAGTGTATATAACCCTAGGTTATTTGCTTAAATGGTGGTGCCAGACAAAAGGAACAGATTGAAATGAAATTTGAACAAGTAAGCTTCACATACATGATGGTTCTGCATGGTGAGACATTCTGTACTTAGCTTCTTAAGTAAATGTGGAGGAAATCTGCAGAACATTAGGCAATGGAGCTTAGGCTCGTGGATACCGAAATGAAAAAAATTAAACCACCTCATAGTTTGGTCAAAGCAACAAAAGATGCTTGGACAGGAAATCATACCCACAGTATATCCATCAGCTAACTATCGATTGCCATTTTTTGTGTTTTTACAGTTTGTCGATGCTTGTTAATATGTTCTACAACGTAAGTATAGATACTGAAGGGGTAATATTCTAATATCTTATCATGGATGAGCTTTGAGCCTCTCATAATTCAAAACGAAAATGAGAGTGAATTTCTAAAGCTCAACAAAAATTAATTGATAGACCTGAAAGAGCACCATGTGCCAAAGAATAAATTATCGATCAGACAACCCAAAGAAAACACATATTTTCACATTTCAACTTATGTAATCAACTCACAGTTCATGATCAAGCACTAGTAACAGATTTACCTCTGAAATACAGTTTCAGTAAGATTGTTTGTCATGAACTCAAGGGTAGATGCTTGATATTCTCCGTGGAATGTCTCCAGTATGTCATTGTCCTATTTCAACAATGAATTGTTACACAAAATGCAACACAAGTAAATTTATCCAGTCATCTGGTTAGCAACAGATGTGAACAGTACAATGATGGTTTTGTCGAAGAAAATATAATAATAAATAATATATAGTTGAATTATTCATTCATATTGAGACATAATTCAGAGATATGAATATTATGGTGGTTCAGCGTGCTAAACCCTTAGATCATCAAAGAAATATCATAGACAAGAAAACTAATTACAAAAACATATCTCTTATCTATACTAAACTTAAGAATTCATAAATAAGTTATGCGCCGTGTCTTACCTTGCTGACAATCATTGTCAAGAGTTCAAAGCCTAAGCATGTCGCGAACAACGGAAAATGATCTCCAGCATCGTTTTTCTCCAAAACTCTCTGCAAATTGTAAACGGAAAAATAGTTCATAAATCCAAGTACATGTATGAAAACTCCCATTGCAAGTTTGAGCCATCTATGCAAAAACATGGATTAATATTTCCAACATAAAGACATCACCTCTCCAAACAAAATACTACATATTAACTAAGTAAGAGATCATAATCATCAATGACCTTAAATATGGTCTCCACGATTTCGAAGTAGAGACCAGTTTTAGCCCATCCGCCCGTAAAGAGTACTCCATTAACAAGACTGAGCTTCTGCAGAACAAGCCAAACATATACTGAATAAGAGCAGCAGCAATGATTCAGTAAATAAAACAGAAATAAAGAACAATTTCAATACATTTAGATTAAATTGCTCAAACATATTCCAACAATTTCAATATAATCTTAAATTAAGTCAAAAGAATGAGCAGAAAAAAAAACCACCTTCTCGATAACTTGAAGAGGTTCATTGTAGATCAGGGGAATGACCCTAGCTCCGGCTGATTCCACGAACTTCACGTACGAGGCCGCGATGTACGAAGCATTGGTGGCGTTGCTGAGCCGGCCGGTGGCGCCGTCACCGGGGTGAGTAAGAATTCCGATCACCGGCCGATAATTGAGCTGGGGATTAGGAGCAGGACAGCTCCGGCCGGTTCGAGGCACGGCGGCGGCGGCGGTGATAGCCATCAATAAAGGAATCCATATGAACTTGAAGTTCAACATGTCTGAATCGGCGGGAAAGGAGTGGGGGAGCTCGTTGATTTCTTTTTATTAATAAAGGATTCGGTGATCAATTGTTGATGTGGCGCCCATTATTTTGTGCACATGGCGTTCTGTTTAAAATCATTTTTAATGGGAAATTGCATTTTAAAATTTGCCATGCTCATCTTCGGTTCACACGGGAAATGATAGTCATAGTGAAAAATCTAAGGAAAAAAAGCATAGTCAATGACATGGCATTCCTAAGTGGCATACACATATTTCTAAAGTTTACCAAAATCAACCCACATAGTTTGTGATAATTATAAATCAACCCACAAACTTTGTAATTAGTAATATTACTAACTTAAATTCAATTTATATAAAAGGAAAATTAAAATTTTCTGGATATAAACAAATTGAGTTACATTGCTATGTAGACACCGGTGCAAGCATGTGTGTTGCTAGCAAAAATGTAATACCCAAAGAACACTAGGTAAATGTAGAAAGACCAATAAGAGTAAAAATTGCAGATGGATCACCCATCATAAGGTTTGTAAAAAATCTTAACATAATAATAGCAGGTGAAATATTTCATATTCCAACTGTATATCAACAAGAATTTGGAATAGATTTTATTATTGGAAATAACTTCTGTCTGTTGTATCATCCATTTGTCCAATACACAGATAGAATAATTTTCACATTAAATAATAATGCTATACACATAGGAAAAATAAGAAGAGTTCTAAGAGTAGGAGTTCCGGGATATTTAGATTGTATGAAAAAGAAATCTAAATTACCAAAACCAGAGGCGCTAAATATTAGCCCTAATAAAATTACTTCTCTTTTAAGGAGGGGGGGGGGGGGTATATATACTAAAGAACAACAACTTTTTGTGCTTCAAAATACAAAACTTCGTAAGATAGAAACACTTTTAGATTCTGTGTGTTCAGAAAATCCAATAGACCCCAACAAGTCAAAATATTGGATGACAGCAACCATAAAACTAATCAATCCCAAGACAATTGTAAAGGTTAAACCAATGCAATATAGTCCTAAGGATAGAGAAGAATTTGGAAAACAAATTAAAGAATTGCTAGAATTAAAAGTGATTAAACCTAGCAAATCACCTCACATGTCCCCAGCCTTCTTGGTAGAAAATGAAGCTGAGAAACGCAGAGGAAAAAAGAGATTGGTTGTCAACTATAAAGCTATAAACACAGCTACAATAGGAGACAGTCATAACCTTCCTAATAAAGATGAGTTATTAACTCTAATAAGAGGGAAGAAAATATTCAGTAGTTTTGATTGTAAATCAGGATTCTGGCAGGTATTGCTAGATGAAGAATCACAATTATTAACTGCTTTTACATGTCCACAAGGTCATTATCAGTGGAATGTTGTACCTTTTGGGTTAAAACAGGCTCCAGCCATATTTCAAAGACATATGCAAAATGCATTTAGAACCTTTGAACAATTCTGTTGTGTTTATATTGATGACATTTTAGTCTTCAGCAATAATGAAACAGAACATCTGTGGCAAGTAGCGGCAGTACTTAAAAAATGTGCTTCTCTGGGAATAATACTCTCAAAGAAGAAAACACAGCTTTTTAAAACTAAAATCAATTTTCTAGGACTAGAAATTGAAGAAGGGTCTCATCGACCTCAAGATCATATCTTGGAACATATTCAAAAGTTCCCAGATATTCTTGAAAATAAAAAACAGTTGCAGAGATTCTTAGGAATTCTCACTTATGCTTCTGATTATATTCCTAAGCTTGCTCAGGTTAGAGCACCACTACAAGCAAAGCTTAAGGAAGATGTTCCATGGGAATGGAAAGATATAGATACCAACTATCTGATAAAAGTAAAGAAAAGTTTGAAAAACTTTCCTAAACTCTATCACCCTCAACCTGAGGATAAACTGATCATAGAAACTGATGCATAAGATTTATTCTGGGGAGGAATTCTTAAAGCAGAAAATAATGGCAAAGAATACATTTGCCGATACACTTCAGGAAGCTTTAAGGCTGCTGAAAAGAATTACCATAGTAACGAAAAAGAATACCTTTCTGTTATTAGAGTAATTAAAAAATTCTCTGTTTATCTAACTCCTTGCAGATTTTTAGTTAGAACAGATAATAAGAATTTTACTTATTTCCTAAAAATAAATCTAAAAGGAGATAGAAAACAAGGTCGTCTAGTTAGATGGCAAATGTGGTTATCTAGATATGATTTTGATGTTATTCATATTGCAGGTACCAATAATTATTTTGCAGATTTTCTTACCAGAGAGTTTCAGCAAAATTATAAAGAATGATACAAATATTTCTAATGTTTGTTTCCTTGTGAAGCATCCAGTATGGATGAAATGGAGCAGTTGAAGCTGCAAGAAGGACTTTTAGTCCAAGAACTCGAGTTGGTCCGAGCCAAGCTCAAATATCTTATCCTGATCAAATCAGGAAAAGGAAAAGATCAAGCTTCTGAAAATGAAGTAAACAAGGTTATCTTATCACATTCTCCCTCAAAAGAGAAAGATAAGGCTATTCCAACGCAAACGGCAGTTGGTAAAGAATCAACAAATCCGTTGAAGGCTGTGGATTTGCCAAAAATCCAGAAGGAAGTACAAACTTCCATCAAACTGGTTACTCCAGTAGATTTTTGCTTAAGGCCAAATCAGGGAATTCCAATCCCACAGTCTAAAGTTACACCTTTAGCATCGGAGAAATCCGTAGAGGGAATTCAAATCCCAAAAAGATCTAAAACATATTATGTGGTTTATAACGGCCCTAATGCTGAGATCTATGAAGATTGGAGTTTCGCCAAAAAAGCAACTGAAGGAGTCTCCAACATTGCACACAAGAAGTTCAAATCCTTCCAGGAAGCAAGAACTTCAGCAGACCTATATACTGGGTCATCTTTATTAGCACCTCTGGAGCTAATTACCAATGGAGAAATGATGAAGCCTAACACCTTCAGCGCAGCTCTGTTGTCCAAAAAGAAGTCATTGACCTCATTAGGAAAACTTCCCAGCAAACCAAGGGAAGACATGGCAAGATCTACGAAAGTAGATTACACCGATGAAATCACAGAAGCAGGCTTTGAATATTGCTATCGATATGCAAGAACTGCCAATGAAGAAAAGTTTTTGGAGGAAAATTTCTTCACCACAGACTCCAAAAATTTAAGTTATTACAATTTCACCAAGAATGCTAATCCCGAGCAGGTTTACGAGGCATTCCAATATGGTTTGGTAAAAACCATATATCCAAGTCCTAATCTGTTAGAAATTAGCCATTTCCCTAAGGCTATTATCGACACAATTAAGACTTTCAGGAAAAAATGCACCAAACCAGGGCAAGAAGTTTTTCTAAAAATTAATAGTTCCGGTCCATACTGGAATCAGTCAGGATTATTGGTATATCATCCTCAGCATTTAGTCCAGATTGGCATTTGCAAAGGGGATCATTATCATCCATCCCAGCCCATGGAGTGCAAACTTGAGGCTAGCGATTTGCTACCCTTAGCAATAAGAAGACTGGAAGGTTTTGTTCAAAGACTTTTCAGTTTTACAGCAGAAGATCAGTTGTTCATCAACTATCAAGATTCCACTATCTTGATATACAGCAAGTCATACCAGACCATCAGCAAAGAAGATGAAAGACGTTTTGTGGCCTTTCAAAATACTTTGATGAATAATAGACTTCTTGGGGACCACCATGAAGACTTATGCAAAAAGTTGCAACAACATTGCATGGAATACAACTGTCCTGAATGCTTTCCAAAAAGCTCAGCTACCAGCAAGGCTGCCGACAGTCTGACGGACCCCTCCACCTCCTCTTCATAATGTGAGAAGTGGTTCGATGAGACAACCACTTTAGATGGTGGACAAATAATGCATCCACTTTAGTTAGTGGAAAATAGTAGCGCGTTTGTACGTAAGGGATGATGCACCCCTTTCAATAATTCAGATCATTCCTTATCTATAAAAGGAAGTTCATTTCTTGTAATCGGGGAGCGCCCCTCACTTCTGCGCCTCATTGTACTTTACTTTCAACTTCTATAATCTCCTGGAGACGACTCTCGTCCAGGCTTCTGTCTGATCTTTGGATCTACTATGTGTGAATAAAAAAGCCCTTTAGGGCCCTTGTAATTTCATGTAAGTTGCTATAATCTTTATCTTCTTTCTTATTATTGATTGCTGTATACATGCTTATCTGTTATAAAGAAACCTGGAGTCCGTAGAATAGGGAGTACCGCTTAGGCAGGTGGCCGTTTAGGGAAACAAGATTCGTAGGATTGGTTAAATTATAAACAAAAAGCAAGATAAAAATACACTCTTGATAATATAGCAAATAAGGTAAAAGGAACTTGCATAAATTATTTAGGGTTCTAAAGTATTAAATTTTTTTTAAAATCTTCACCAGTTGAAAATATTTGTATGCTCAGATGAGTAAAAAACATTTGTAAATCTATTCTCGACAGAGAACTAACTAAAGAAGATAAGCAATTATCTAAATTTCGTAGGATTGGCCCTTATAGTCAATCTAGATATAGTTATGGAGTAAAATTTTGTGAAAAACATCAAATTGGTGTTTATTACATGAATACTTACAAAGGATGCATGAATTGTATCAAACAAATCAATCAAGATTCCGCAGGGGAGACTTCCCGAACTTAAACCTGGTATCAGAGCCATGTTATTAATAAAAAACTAATAATAATTTTAAAGATTCAACTTTAAAATGAATCATTTAAATGATATAGAAGAGACAATTGATGAAAATCAAGAGGTTTCTGATATTCAAACCTTTGAATCTAATCAAGGATTCATAGGAAGTTTCTTGATAAAACAAGAATTACTTTCAAAAATTAGGTCACCAAAACTTAATTTAAGAAAAGAAAATATTTTTAATATATCTCTTTTAGAAAGGTTAAAAAGAAAAAATAGCATATACTATTTTGTAGGAACTAAAGAAATGCATGTAGATATCAAAGATACTACAGGAGCAGTATATTTACCTTTAATCACTCGAAAAGAGATTGAAGAGAACTTATTAAAAATAGATAGTAAGATTCGATCCACTATCACAATGGTACACTTTGGTGCCATTAAGATCTTATTGAAATCAGAATTTCAAGAAGGAATAAATTCTCCAATTAAAATGGTTTTAATGGATAATAGAATAAATGATAGACAAGACTGCATTTTAGGTGCGACTAGAGGAAATTTAGCCTACCAAAAATTCATGTTACAGTATATCCAAAATTTGGAATTAGTCTAGATACAGCAAATTTAGACAAAACGTTATCCTTTGTTCATAAATTTGAAAGAGAAAATTTAATGAATAAAGGAGATAAGGTATTTAGCTTAACCTATCTGGTTGCTTATGCATTAACCAATAGTCATCACAGTATTGACTATAAAAAGAAAGAATACATCGAACTAGAAGATGTATTTTCACAAATAGGAACTGTTCAAGAAAAACAGTTTTCTGAAGTCTCTCCTATGGATGATTCTTGGGCTATTGATATAGCTAAAGATAAAAAACTCATGGGAGAACGTTATAAATCAAAAATAGAAAGGAATAAGCTTATAATTGGAGAGTCTTCCAGAAGAAGTATTTCCAAAGAACCTAGCAAGAGAGATCTCTTGATAGGAATTTCAAAAAGAATAGAAGACATGGAAATTCAACTTGAACAAATGTCTTGATGAGTTTTAAAGAAATACAAGAAGATATAAATTCTTTAAAAACAAAACTAGAAGAAATTCTAAATATTCTGAATAACGAAGATAATAAGTTAGAAGGTGCAGCAGCAAAAATTATCATTGAATTAAAAATAATGATTCAAGAAAACCAAAAGGTATTTTTAGAGGCCATAGGGCAAAAAGATTTAAAAATAACTCCTTTAGACGACGAGGAAAAACCAAAACCTATAGGTTTAGGAAAGTATTCTTACCCCAATCATGGATTAGGAAATGCAGAATTAGGATCCTCTGGAAATCCTAAAGCATTAACTTGGGCATTTGATAGAAATGATAAACAGCCTATATGACCAACTATATACTAAAGATTGAAAAAATCTTTTGGGATCATCTAGAAGGTGATGAATTACAAGTAAACGAAGAGAACTTCGATTTACTTGACCATGCTCTTAGGTTGCTAGAATTAGAAAACGATGAACTAGCAAACCAGAAAATAGAAAACAGTCCTAAACTAAAACAATTGTTTGGAATAGAAGACTTAAAAGTCTTAAACAATGAAGAATCAGCTAGTGAATCTGAAATAAGTGAATTAGTAATTAGCGATTCAGATGATATACCTAAAAACTTTAACATAAATGTTAAAGAAGTAGGTGAAAGCTCAAGAATGGGCGCAAAAAGAAGAAGAACTAATCAACCACGGTATTTTCCAGAAAGTGCAAAATCCAAAGTTGGTAGTTCAAAAGGATCAGATGATAATTTCCTAAATATTGACTGTCAAAATAATAGGAAAGAAATCATTGATAAATGGGCAGCAGAATTAAGTTTAGTAAACTAATCCTGATGCCTATACAGAATCACGAACCATTTTGCTGTTAATAGAACATAAGAGTCTAGGAATAGCAAAAGAATTTATAAAAAACACCATCTGGACAGATGCTAATAACAACATTCCATATAATATTCTAGATATAGTTCTAGATGGATTATATACTATGTTCTTAGGAATTGATTTTTCCGGTGACAAAGAACATGAAAAACAATTAGTACAAGAAAAAGCTAAAAAACGACTAACAGAGCTACAACTCTGTGATATATGTTATTTAGAAGATTTCAATCGTGATTATGAAGTAAATCTTTATAAATTAGAACAAAATGAATTTCCAGAAATGAGACTTCAGTATCTAAGAAAAATCCCTTTGGTAGGAGAAAAAGCCTTAGAAAGGTTTAAAATCGAAACTTTCAATAGTAGAACTACTAGTTACAGTCTAGGATATGTTATGAGAATAGTAAAAGATGAATTAGCAAAACTCTGTGAATTAACAAGAACACAGAAAAAACTTAAGAAGTTTAACAAGAGATGTTGTTCCATATCAGGAGAAACTCCTAAAGAATATGGATGTAAAACAGATTATAAAAAGAAGAAAAAATCTTCTAAATATAGATTTATTAAAAAGAAAAAGAAATTCCAACCAGGGAAATTCTTTAAGAAAAAATCTGATACAAGATCAGAAAAACAAAAATTCTGTCCAAAAGGAAAGAAAAATTGTAGATGTTGGATATGCAACATAGAAGGACATTACGCAAATGAATGTCCTAATAGGCAAAATAATAACAAAATAAAATTGTTAGAATTTGCATATAAAATGGGATATGAACCCATAGAAGAAAAATATGATGAAATAGAAAATGTTTACATCATAGAGGAACCAGAAATAGATTCTAGTTCTAATGAAGAAGAAAAAGAATCAGATGAATCTGATTAGAATAAAAAGCGAGGACTTGGTATGTAAATAAATAAAATGACGTGGCCCCTTAGTTGGCAAGACACGTCATTCACTGAGATTATTCACTGAGATATTTCACTTAGAGTATCACTACTCGGTTCACACCATCCAAAATAATGGGCGAGGCCGTGTAGTATCATGATTCATGTTCTCCTTTTTTTATTTATTTTAATTTTTTAAGTTTTTTTACGCTAAAACCATCATAGATGGGAGGATTATTCATGGCTCCTCAATCGAAATAAAAAACAGAACATAATACACGTAAGACCAAAAGGGCCTTAGTGGCTACAAGTTGCCCGAAGGCTGTTCTCCACAAGTGGAGGCAATTTGATAGATTACGGAGAAGTTCCTAACAATATTCAAGACTAAAACTTCTCTGTATCTAAGGCCAGAATAGCCTATCTAAATAACTAAAACTACAATAACAAAACTAAGAAAAAAAGGGGAAAGGGTGTTGAAAGATAAGTGGTCATAACCAAATGTACTTCCAGTGAGACTAACTAGCTAGCTACGATTTGGCTATAGTATCGGACGATGACCTTGAAACTGCACTCACTTCCTAGTCAGTCTCATTACGAGTGATTAAGATCCCCAACTAATGTAAGAGACTTCCAAGGTTGTTTGTACAGAGACAAGACACATCAGCAGGCTGCCTAACACGAACTAAGCTGATGAATCAAATGATTCCCAACCCAAATGGTCTACAAATCTGAATCTGACAGAGGCGCCAGAAGGTCAGTTCAAAAACTACCCCGACTTGGATTTCTCCTTTCTGCTATGTAAGACAGATCGAAAGCCAACAAAGCTTAACCAAGCAAAAGGTCTCATCAGAAAAGTAAAGAATTGGCAGACAAACCCACTTGACCAATAGTTGAGCAAAAGGACCCTAATTTAAATGAAACTCCCTTTCAAAAAACTGAAAAATATACCACCCTATAAAATAAAATAAAACTAGATAAACAAAAAATAAAAGGAAAGGATTCCCTTATCTCTCGATCCTCCATAGATAATGGGGTCTGCTGGAATTGTAGCTGCGGCGCGTGAATGCTACGCGCGCCAAAGACGGCGCGTGGTTCGTGGAGGCACAGGCAGCTACCGACTAACGGAGGAGCGTGGTCAACGCGTATGCCTCGTCAGTGCGTGGGGTTTCGGCTGCGCGTGACCTGCGCGGCTTAGGCAGAAACTCCCCTTTTGCTACAGATCCAGTAGCAAGGATGGACCGAAACTACCTGAAATTTCTGGCATATCCGTCAGCAGCTCGAATCGACAGTGAGCGAAGTGGATCTGGGATCTGTACGGTGCACGTCTGCCCGTTGCCCGATCTGTGGTCCAAGCTCCGTTGCTGAGGCCGGCGGTCAACAAAGAAGGATCTACAAACTCCGGTGACGGAGACCGTGGCTGGTCGGTAGGGATGGGGACTCCGGTTAGAGGAAGAAGGGGAGGCTAAGAGTTTATATCTATCTAGGTAGCGGGGGTGGCCAGGCACAACGGGGATCGTCGGCGGCCACCCCGCCGGAATAGATCTGAAGTTTGAAGAAAAAGGGGGTCTTGGGAGCGTCTAGAGAAGAAGGGGAAAAGGAATATGGTTTTGTTATAAACTTTGATGTTCTCCAAATCTTATTTATGCCTCTACATAATTAAGTTAAATTTTGGTGAAATGTAATTTGATAAAATTTAAATTATTTATAACTATTTAAGATGAATTTTATCAAACTACATTTTAATTATCCCATCTAAATTTATGTAGATTTGCATTGAAGATTTTTCACGATTTTAAATACACATGTTTGATTGTTAATATTCTTAACTACGCATATTATCAAGATATAAAAGTTTGATATTTATAATACAAATTCTCATTTGGGACATGTCTCTACAGAGACCAAGTAATATGAGGAACCGTTATTGGTTGAAGTTGTCGTTGGTACTTGGTGAGTTTCAACCCCGCCGCCGTTGTTAGATTTAATCTTGCTGGTGTCGCCAGAACTCAGTCGTCTCACATGGACCAACTCGAGACTGAGATTCGGTGTGAATTTGTACGATATAACAGTAATGTACCAAGGATTAGGAATAATCAAGGATATTGACTGAAAGATCAAGCAAAGTGAATGAATGATCAAATTAACTGAAAGATCAAGGTAAAAAAGAAATGCTCAAGGGAACTAACTAAAATATCAAGTAAAAACAGTAAATGATCATTCTCTTGGCCATTGGTCTCTACAAGAACATGTCTCACTCAAAACTCTCTCTATTTATAAACTACGTACATGTTATGACGATTACAACGATATTAAATACGATAATATTTTTATTTGTTTATGCATTTAAAAATAGAGTCACAATTTAGCATCTTTTTCTGTGCAAGTAGGAGAATAATAGTAGTATGTTTTGAACAATAGTATTTACTATTGCTCTTGGTATACCTTGGATAAACTTTGAAAAATAGTATGTTTTGAACTTTACTTGATCCACTGGTAATTATGAAGAGCAACGATGACTAATATAGTCAAAATTTTTAGAGCTAACAGACTAGGGTGTTCAAAAATACCCGAACCGCACTACCCAACCCGTTGACCTGCCGACCCGGCATAAATTAACCGGGTAATTTCTTATTTTCCCGGGACGGGTACCCGCCCCGAGTATTATACTATTTTCCGGGTCCGGGTCACACAAATGCTTTTTTCGGGTACCCGGAAACCCGGTATTATATATGTTTATTTATTAAATATTAATGTTAAATATAATTTATACTTGTAATTTTGGGCATAGGAAATAAATTTACCCTCTTGAACTTATCAACTCAATACAAGTGTCTTGTTTATTTCCTCAATTATAATAGATACATAAGATTATACATAACTTTTAGGCAATATCGAGAGTAATTAAATTTAAACGTCTTACGATTGATTTTTCATGGATAGTCTAGTTCATATATAATATATAATATTTACTCTGTTCAAGTAAACCTTCAACTCAAATTATAATTTGTTTGATTTTTTTTCGTACAAATAGATATTTATATTGAATTCTTGAAGTGAATTAAAATATTTGTGAAAATGTTATGCTTAGTTTCATACTTTTAGTATTTTTCTTTTACACATTTTTTCTTACACTCATTTTTCATGTTTGAAAAAAAAACATCTCAAGTTTTCTAAATTTAAAACATAGTACGTGGGTTAATTTAACCGATTTGTTAGGATGAAATCCCTAAAAAATATTAATATATTATAACAACCGACCCGGGTACCCTGTTCTTCCGGGTCGGGTCACGGGCCGCATTTAAAGCTACCCGCATATGCGGGTACCCGAAAGTCTGGGTACCCTGTTTTGAACACCCCTATTACATACTATACATTATTTTAATTCAATTAAATTAATATAATTTCATTAAAATTTAGCTAATTTTAAATCACTAAAGCTCTATCCCATTTTTTATATTAATTTCGTCCAAAAGAATATAGGAACATTTGGAATTCCAAGAAGGAAAAGGAAAAGGAAAATACCTTTACCAACAGGGAAAAGGAACACCCAATCATTTCCCTATGTATATATCACCCAAACGTAGGTAGAGAATCCATACATTTGCAAAAGAAAGAAAACAAGGAATTCAATATTGAGTTTCATCAGTTTGGTTCTCGCGGATTCAATCCCATGGATTCTTGCAGACACTTTAGCGAATCGTACTGCCTCCAGCTACCTCAGATCCACATCAGCGGCTACTCGTCGGAGCCGGACTCGACGGAGAAGAAGGATCGATGCAACCGCTGCGCCAAGAAATTCACTGCACTACCTGGATTCAGGTGTTGCTGCGGGCAGACTCTGTGCATCAATCATCGGCAACCCGAAGATCACGATTGCTTTTACGATTTCAAGAGACTCGCACGCGCGGCTCTGGAGAAGAACAACCCATCTGCGTAGCTGATAAGCTCAAGTACAGAATCTGAATGTAAGTTGTCTCTGATATGCCCATGATGATGCATTTATCTTGTGTGAGATTGGACTATCTGATAGATAAGATAGGCGAACCGACTGGACTAACAGTACAACCGCCCTGAGGAACTTGGCAGTAGGATATCCATAAAAGTAACCCTTATAGTCAAAATAAATAAGTGGAAAAGGGAAAGAAGAGCCATCCTGATCATGTAAAGGGAAGAAATTCAGGCGGATCGAATCCTGATAGACCGACTACCCAAAGTTAGTCCTCCATGGGAGTTGATTCTCCCCGTATATCTTACGCGAACTCGATATGTTGCTTCTCTGAACAAAAATGGGTCTGCTAAAATAAGAGCCAGAACTTTATGAGGCTAGCAAAGAATAACAGAGCCAAAAAAAAAAAAAAAAAAAAAAACCTTTCATGCAAAATAAATATTAAAAAAAAAAAAGCAGAACTACCGAAGCAACATTTGGTCGAGTTCAGTGGAGGAATGTTGTAATGCGGGGAAAGGAATTGATCGATTGAAGAAATAAGCTTGAACTATTCTTGTAAAGTGATCAGGGGAAGCATATATCTGTACCGAAGTACGCATGAAATGTATATGACATGTACTTAAGATATCTTGCCGTGTATGTTCCATGGGGCAAATGGAAACCTGTCCGATCGGGGCTGCCTGGATTATAACAATCTTACATTCGATTCGCATAAGTTTCTGAGGCATAAGATCAGGGCAACTATACACAGGTTTTCCGGCATCAGCTAAGAGTTGCAGATTGAAAATGTGTCCTGATCAGTTGATGTAATATATAGTTTCTGATAGATGGAATTTGTGCCAACAAAGATTGTTTCGTTGATGTAATAATAGTTTCTGATACATTCAACATAATTGTTGCCAATAAAGATTGGTTTCGTTGATGCAATAGTTTATGATACATTCAACATAATTGTTGCCAATAAAGATAGGTTCAGTTGATGCAATGGTATATATGCCAGTGAATATTGGTTTAGTTGATGTAGGCCGAATTCTCTCTATCTATTATTTATGTATTCTTCAGTTCAATTTAGTTTATATTCAGTTCAATTCAGCAAAATATAATTTGATGAAATTTAGGTTAATTCAGTCATGTTAAATTTTTTTACTTAATTAATGAACTAAACTCAATTATATTAAATGATAAGCTCAAGAAAATGTTGTATATTAATTAGAAATCTGAATTTTTTTTAAGGGAGAAGAAGGGTATAAATGAGTTTAATTAATAAATATAAATACACAAATGTTAGGCCCTTTATAATAGTTTACATTTGTCTCACTCCCTTAATAGAATTTTCCCTACATTTATCTACGTAAACTCAATCTATAGAAAGTCAAGTAAGGATCGACATTTGATTAGTTAAACTGATCAATTAATTTATAGTGTATGTAAAAATTCAAGTAAGGTTTGACATTGAGAAAGTCTCCCATGAAACCAGTCTCAATTGCGACCATGATAAATGTTGATCTTTTCACTTTCAAGCATGATCTTTTACATATTAAATATGTCCAGTGTAGTATTGTTGAGCTTCTCACATTCATGTATGATCTTTTCACTTTCAAGACTGATCTTTTACATAAAAATCATGATATTGTTCAGTGAGACCAATTTAGAAATTGAGACAGATCTCAATTAAGAATTTGTCTTTGATTAACTCAATTCACTTTCATATATTTTAATTCAATTAATCAAAATTTGGCTAATCTAATTTATTTAAATTTTATCCCATTTTTAATATTAATTAATGTACAAAGTCCAAAAGAATATAGGAACCTATTCCAAAAAGGAAAAGGAAAAGGAAAATATATACCTTTACCAACAGGGAAAAGGAGAACCCAATCATTTCCCCTATATATCACCCAAACGCAGGTAGAGAATCCATACATTTGCAAAAGAAAGAAAACAAGGAATTCAATCTTTGTTTCCCTAATAACAAAGTTTCAGTTCTCCAAGACCAATTCCATGGATTCTTGCAGCCACTTTAGCGAATCGTACTGCCTCCAGCTACCTCGGATCCACACCAGCGGCTCCTCGTCGGAGCCGGAATCGACGGAGAAGAAGGATCGATGCAACACCTGCGCCAAGAAATTCACGGCACTACCGGGATTCAAGTGTTGCTGTGGACAGACTCTGTGCATCAATCATCGGCAACCCGAAGATCACCATTGCTTTTACGATTTCAAGAGATTGGGACGCGTGGCTCTGGAGAAGAACAATCCCATCTGCGTAGCTGATAAGCTTAAGTACAGAATCTGAAGTTGTTGAGGCATAAGATTCAGGGCAACTGCACAAGTTTTCCGGCGTCATCAGCTACGAGTTGAAGATTGAAAATGTGTCCTGACTCCTGATCAGTTGACGTAATGAATATATATATAGTTTCAGATAGATATTGGAACTTGATGTAATAGTTTCTGATACATTAATATTGTTGCCAATCCAAGATTTGTTTCAGTTGATGCGATGGTATATACATACCCGTCTTTACTATTAATTCCCAATTTATTCTCCTCAACTTTAACGTACAATTATTGAGTAGCTGTCGCACAAATTAGGGTAGATTTTAATTAACCGATCGGCGATCTAATCATTTTGATCTGATGGTAATATTTTCCTTAACTTTGAAATTAGCATCAGACACACTAATTAGGGTAGAATTTCCCAATTTTCGCATCTTGTTATATATATATCTTGTTCATTGTTTTTACATATGAAAATATTTTTGCTGATAATTGACGTGAAGATTGTAGTGCACAATAAAAGTTTGGATTACATGCATATTCCCAATAATATTTAGGCTATGTTTGCCAGAGCTTATTTGTAAATTAGTTAAGTTCAGTTCAATTTAATTTAAATCAGTTCAGCGAAAATGTAACTTGGTGTAAATTTTGGTTAATTTACTCATGCTGATTTTTTTAAAATACATTATTTTTCACTCCAGTTCAATCCAGTCCAGTTTAGTTCAATTAATATCAGTTCAGCAAAAAATATAAGTTCTACCAAACATGGTAGAAATTTCCTTATTCTCATCTTTGTTGAATTGTATTTTGTTTTATGAATTGGAATAGGATTCGATAAACATTGTGCGTATTTATTTTCAACTCTCTTTTTAAATTCCTTGATTATTTTCCATGTATTATTTTCCCAGTATATTAACACTGAGTATATATAGCAGACGCGCCGGCAAATAGGGTTTTAATCTGGGTGGGTTTTCCACCGGACCGGCGAATTAGAAGATGGAAGGTTTGTGTGAATGTAGAATCAACGCCGAGAAGGAGGAAAACTTCGAAAAAGATGATCGGGTCGACGACGGACCCTTTTCCTTCACATTAACCGACCCGGACGTCTTGATCTGCCCCATCTGTGTTCATCCACTCACCCTGCCTATCTTTCAGGTACGTAGCTGTTCTTCTCTCTTCATTCTTTTAAACTCCAAATTTGATCATGTTCTTCTGATATTATCAGTACATTAGTTCGGTTCGGAAAAAGGTTTTATGAAAATTTATGTTAATTTATTCCTGCTAAGTCCAAATTCAAATTTTGCAAACGATGAGTTCAAATTTAGTTCAGTTTAGTGAATTTCAGGTTATTATTTTTTGCAAGATAAGAAGTTATCTATCAGATAATAATCTTCGGAGAATAGAGTATCTTTCTTTCTTTGATGCATAAATTTTGAATAGATGTTGAAGGGGAAATTATATCATTGCATGTAATTTTGCTACAAGAGAGTGTTTTCTTTTATACCTGATCGTTACATGTCTTGTGTTGATTTTTATCACTTTCAAAGTCTGATATTTTACTTTATCAAGAATGATCATTTAGTGTAGTACGGTTAATATTCTCACTTTCATGTCTGATCATTATATGTTTTGTGTTGATGTTCTCACTTTCAAGCCTAATCTTTTACATAGTAAATTTTTGAGACCAGTCTCAATTGAGAATTTGTATTGTTAATGCGACGGATACTTGGGGTTAATTTGTATTATCATAATGTCAGTGTGAAGACGGGCACATAATATGCTCCTCTTGCATCTCAAAGATACTTCAACAAAACTGCCCGACCTGCTCTCGGCCGATCGGAAACCTGCGATGCCGGGCCATGGAAAAGGTGATTGAATCAATCAAAGTTGCTTGCAAATACAGAAAATATGGATGCAAAGAGATTCTGCCATTCAGCAACATGCTAGAACATTTGAGCACGTGCCAATATTCAGCCGTCAATTTCGAATGCCCTCTGCCAAGCTGCAATTTCATGGGCTCTTACCCGGACTGGCTTTCGCATACAACTAAGAATCTGCGGCACGCGTTGGATGTAATAAACTTCTCTTTCGATGACCACTTTTACATCACGTTGGAGAAAACTCAGAGGTGTATTATTCTAAAGTCTGAGGAAGGAGAAGAATACGGGGCATTTGTCCTGAACAACGTTAGCTGTGCCCATGGAAACGCTGTCACGGTTTCTCGAGTTGCACCGGCAGATTGCAGCGGTCCTTGCTATGACCTTATAGCAGAGAAATATGGGGAGCCATCGTTTGAGAGCTTGTCGCTTCATTCATCTGCAGACTGCATTCAAGAGAAGGCGAATCGGCGGCCTGCGAAGAAGACCTTGTTTGTTCCGGACGGTTTTGATCTCGATGGAAAGCTCTTTCTGAGAGCTCGCATCAAGAATCTTCTTGCATCTTGCCATTAATTTCATTTTTTAGATATTTTTAGTTTGTGTGATATTATGTTCTATAATCTTAAATATGATCTTACCATATCATATACATATTTTAGTCGGTCAGATTTGAACTGAAATGAAGTAAATGTTTATGTATTGAAAATAGTAATTGCATGAGTCTTATTAATTGGCTTCTAGTTCTAGTAATCTGATTAGTCATTCACATTTTTACTTGTCATTAGCTTGAGTAAAATCCTTGTAGAGTGAAAAGAATGCTCTGTAAAATCCTTGTAAAGTGAAAAGAATCCTTGCACCAATAAGCATACTTTATTACACTCCTTGAAATCTCAGAATAAATTACAAGCAACTTAAGAAGAAGAGATGGAGGGTAATATTAAGATTCAGAGAATAAACGCACACAAAAGCCATATTTATGGGTAAAAGGATCATATTCAGCTGGTGCTGCTACCACTTGTTTGGTCTTGTTTTGCTGAGGATGAAAATAAGCCCAATAACAGATAACATCTGCGGCGTCTCGACAACATCGGAGTTTGAGCATGTATAGTGCAGCAACCACGCTGATCTTACAATCTTGACGAATTTCCCAATAACTTTAAGTCTTGGTGGTTAGGTTTTTACTATATTCGATATGAAGATGGTGTGGATAAGGTGATCCCCACTTGGAATTGGGGGCCTGGGATTGGGAAGTATGCGTCTCCCTGGGCGGATTAGTTTGAGTGATCCCGAGGGTGTGGCGTTAATGGAGTTTGCCATTAAGGATGTTCCGGAGGTTCAACCGGCCCAAAAGGTGAAAAAAACTAGTGCACGGAACAACGTTTAAAGGCGGTTCCTGGATACAATTTATGACGGTTGTGAATCACCGTAGCTGGTGGTGCCGTAAACCAGAAAAAAGTTTAAGGCGGTTCTGAACAGCCTTCAAAATTTTACAGGTTACGAAGTCGTACCATTTTCGAAAAGTCTTACGCCTTCGTAACTGGTTGCTCATCATCCAAAAAAAATTCCCACTCGCGATAATACTTACGAGTTCGTAAGAATTATTGTGAGTGAGAAAAAAATTAGCTCTCCGATACGCTTAATCAACACCAATTCAACCAGCAATAACCACAGTAATGAATTCTGAATAAATATAAAGCAAATAATTGCAGAAATACAATGCCCAGGAGCTCTAACAACTGAACTACAATCAAATTTTCACCAGTGAATCATGAATCCCTTTGAATCTAACAGACTGGATTAGTGGCCTCTAATTACACCAAATCTCCGAAGCTCATGAGCTTCTCTACCTTTTCGGAATCATTCTGCATCACCGGGACGGAGGCAATAATACTGCCGGCGACGGTGACTGTAACCATTGGCTCCAAATGAGAAACGCCATCTTGAACTTGGGGCCCGCCAAATGAGATTGACCACGACTGCGGGTTTGGGAACCCTTGAGGAGAGCAGCCGCGGTAACAACCTCCGAGAAGAGCGGTTCCAGCACGGTTTTCGGAGCCGGATTTTCCCCTCCTCACGTTGGGAATGAGTTGATAGATAGAGAAGATTTTGGGGAGTTGAGATAAATCTATAGAGTGATGGTTTAGTATAGAGAGAGATGCAGTGGAGATAAGATTTAGCTACATCTACAGTGGAGATGCAGTAGAAGGAGACGAATTTCATTGATAGGCCAAATTACAGGATTCTTATTGACACTGGCGGAACTAGGAATTTAAGTCAAGGGGGTCCGAGAATGTAAATATTTTTTTGTTTTGAATCCATTATTTAAATGGTAAAATAAACATAACAATTGAAAGCTTAAAATTTTAAGTACTCAGAATGTGCATTGTAAATTAATTTATTGAAAAATAATTTGTATATAATAATAAGGAACGAATTCTTCAACTTATTCATTTATTTTTCAACTATAAGGTTAGAAAATTTAAGTGATTTAAATTAAGGGGCCCTAAATCAAAGATTAGATGATGAAAATTAAAAAGTACGTGAACAAGGAATTTTAAAAATATTTAGTAAAAATTTTCATTTTGTCTTGAAACCTAACGTATGTATTTTTTTTAATTAAATCATCACGAGTGATGGAGGGAGTTTAATTTGGCTTCCCCAGGTCTACAATATAAAAATAATACAATCAGAGCTAAAAGAGCTCAGTTCAAGTAACAAAAGAAAAAGAGAAACTAGACATAAAAAATAGCCTAGTGTGCACTCTAACTAAGACCTCCTTACATTTTAGTGAGTCGTATCACAGGCGAACCACAAGATTGTCCAGAGGCTAGTAAAGCAGAAGAGTTACATATTGAAAAGGGAAAGATCGACATAGAGCTATTGCTAAAACATATCAAAAATCTGGTCCAAAAATTTGCAGCAGAAGAACAGGAAATGCAGCAGCATATGTGTAGCAGCATTGCCCCGAGGGGTGATTCTCCAAGAAAACCAACACCAACATTTTGAAGTAGCACATCTCCAAGACAAGAGAGAGATCACCTGAATCGTGTACCTGCAAAACAGAGAGGAAATCAACAGTATCGATTCCTTGAAATTCTCAGAGAAGGTGTGCTCATTTGGTCTAGCCTAATGAGTCCTTGCACCATGGATGGCAGAGAGTTGAAAGCCTGAAAAGTGAAACTACATTTGTCCTTAAGGGCTATTTTAGCAATAGAGTCTGCCACTTGATTGGCCTCTCTAAAAACATGAAGTACTAAAGCATGTTTGGCCTTTAAATGTAATTCATCAGCTACTTGAAATAGTTTTCAGTGTGCAGTTATAGGATTCAGAACACATGAGATGGCATTAAGACTATCAGATTCAATAATAATTCCATCAGAGTAAATACATGCATGATCTAGAGCATATTTAATGGCAAAAAGTTCAGCTTCTAAAACAGATTCAGCTCTTATACAGAAACTACTAGCTGAAACAAAACCTCCCATATAATTTCTCACTACTAAACCAACACCTGCTAGATCATTAGATGCAGACCAGGCTGCATCCACATTAAATTTCAATCCCCTAGTAGGTTTAGTCCAAGAGATCCTTAAAATTTTTGGTTTGGGTGGTTTCTTGCTCAAAGGTAGGAAACTGTGATCAGCTATCTCAGCATCTATCTGGTTGGAAATGTAAAAAGATTTGGCACTGAACATGAAGAAAAGTTGATCTTTGATATTATGAAGAACAGTAGGGACATGCATCTTCACATTATCATATAGCCATCTATTTCTAGCTTTCCATAAATTCCAACAGACTATGGAATGAGTTAGTCTGAGGATTTTATTGTGTAGAGATGAAAGCCCTGGAAAAGTAAGGTAGAAAGACAGTCTTTCCCAGATAGAGTAAAATTGTCTATCTAAAATGCCCATAAAGTGATGCATAATTTTCCAAACAAATAAGGAGAAAACACAAGAGTTGTAAAAATGATCCAGAGAGTCATCATTTTGACACATATGGCATTTAGATGGGAGGTTGTAAGGAATTAGTCAACCTCCACATAAAGATTGAAACCTTTTTTTCCAGTTTTAAGTCCCATAAATGATGAATAGAAGCAACAGTACCTCTTTGTTCAGTGATGAGATCATAAGCATATTTGAATGAGAAAATCTTAGTACTATGAGGCTTCCATATCAATCTATCTTCCCTATGATTGAAGATCCTGAAAACCTGCAAAAGAAGGATTACTTCAGTAGAGAGCAAAGGAAGTAACTGATTAAAATATGCATCTCTATGAGAATAGAAATCTGAGACTGTAATGTTGCTAGGGATGGAAGTGAGGGAAGTGTCACAATGATCACAAATAGGTCCAACATCTAGCCAATTAGATGATCAAAAATTGCATTGACCATTCCCTAAAATGACCCTAGAGTGGCTTTCACACCAAGCATTAACAGAGCAGATTCTTCTCCAATTTGGAGACTTCTTGTATGAAACAGGTAGTGAAACCATGAAGTGAGACCATCAAGTTTTGGCATTCTGGTATTTCCACCACAGTTTGGCAGAACATGCATGAATGATGCAAGAAATTGATCTAAAACCCGAACCATTTTGGTTCAGAGGGAAACACAGTTTTTCCCATCTTTTCCAAGATTTTTTGGGTTTCAAATCATTCTCACCCCAGAAAAAAATGCTCATTTTCCTTTCAAATTTCCTAATGACCTGCTTGGGGGGAGATATAACAGACCATACATGCTGAAGAATGGAAAAAAATGCATGCCTTGATCAAAGTAATTTTACCTCCAGTAGATAACCATTTATTTTTTCAGTTATTAAGCCTTATGTCAATTTGCTCAAGTAAAGGTTGAAAATAAATGTTTTGTGCTATACCCTTGTAAATAGGGACCCTTAGGTATTTAAATGGGAAGATACCCAGTTTCATTCCTATTGTTCTTTTTATGTTATGAACATGTGCAGGAGATGCATGTTTGCTAATGAATAAGTCACTTTTGTCAAAATTGATTTTTTGACCAGATGATTCTTCAAATTTAACTAGAAAGGCTTTGAATCTAGTGAGAGTAAGCCTATCAGAGTTAAGAAAAATTACAGTATCGTCAGTATAGGAAAGATGGGAAATTCTCAAAGCATTGCATGGGAGATCATAATACTGAAGCTTACCTTTCTCAAAAGCAAAAACAAGTGATCTAGTAAAAGCCTCACTAAAGATATTAAAAAGAAAGGGAGAAAAGGGATCACCCTGTTTGATACCTCTTGATGAATGAAAAAAGCCAACAACCTTACCATTGATAAGCACAGAGAACCATGCAACAGAGAGATTCTTCATAATAATGTTAATAAAACTCTCCTGAAAACCAAACTTAAGAAGCACAACTTTCAAGAAGGACCACCTAACTCTATCAAAAGCTTTTTTCAAATCAAGTTTGACAATACAGTTAGGCAATTTTGATTTCCTATTCAAAAATCTAACCATTTCTTGCAAAAAAATCACATTGTCAGATATGTCTCTATCCTTCATAAAAGCAGATTGATGAGGAGATATGATTTTTGGCATTAAAAGCTTCAGTCTTTCCATTAACACCTTGGAACAGATTTTATTTAAAACATTGGAAAGACTAATGGGTCTAAAATCGTCAAAAGAGACAAGAGTATCTTTTTTAGGGATAATAGTGATCCAAGTACTAGCAACACTCCTAGGGATAAAATGACTAAGCATAAAATCAGAAACAACAGAAAGTAGATCCACAGCTATAATATCCCTAAGACTTGATAAAAAATTGAGCAGAATATCCATCAGGACCTGGGCTACTGTTCTTGTTAAGGTTGAAGACAATGTTCTTAACTTCCAATAAAGATACTGGTTGTAAGAGTAATTCATTGTTTGTAGCATTAACAAGCTCAGGAATTTGACTTAGAAAATGAGACTGAAAAAAATCATCAATAGCCTCCTCTGTCAACAGATTTTCATAATAGAAGATGACTTCTTGTTCAATATCATTGTTATCATCAAGCCATCTCCCATTAGAACTTTTAATCTTAGTAATGCTAAACCTCCTCTTTCTTTCTTTGACAGTGTTATAGAAAAACTTGGTATTGTCATCACCCTCTTTAACCCATTTGACTTTGGCCTTCTGTTTCCAGAAGTGTCTCTGTTCTTTAATGGCTTTGAGAAGAGTGGCTTTAACTTTTTTGAGTTTGATAAGATCATCAGAGGAGTTATTCAGGTCATATTGGATTTCCTGAATACTTAACTCATCCTCAACTTTAGCCACATTCTCATGAACATTACCAAAATGAAACTTGTTCCAGACTTTAATGCATTTTTTAAGTCTAATTAGTTTGAGAGAAAAACCAACACCTTTTTCAGAAAGAGTAATGATAGAGAGAGAGAAAAATTATAGGGAAAATTAGGTCCTGTTCTCTAGAGATTATTTGAACTTATCTGAACTCATCTGAACTTAAAAAACTTTATCTGAACTAAAAAAATTTATCTGAACTTAAAAAACTTTATCTGAACTCATCTGAACTTAAAAAACTTTATCTGAACTAATCTGAACTTAAAAAAATTTATCTGAACTCATCTGAACTTAAAAAGCTTTATCTTAACTGAACTCATTTGTACTTAAAATATTCAGCTAAACTCATTTGAACTTAAAAATTGAGCTGAGTTGAAATATATAGATAAATTGAACTGAACTAAATTGAAACTAACTAAAATATATGAACATTTCCGATATATTTGAAATTTATTAATCTAAATATAACATAATACATTTAATATTAAAGTATACTGAACTGAGTTGCACTGATGTAGATTAACTGAATTGAATTGGTATAACTAAATTAACCTTAATTTCCTCAAATTATATTTTACAGAACTAAACTAAATTGAACTGAATCGAAGTAAAAATTGATGCGTTGAAAACAAAACGGTATGAATAAATTAACCTGAATTCATTGCATCAAATTATATTGTTGTTGAACTAAACTGATCTGAACTGAAGTGAAATTAATATTTTGAAAAAAAAAAAGAATTGGTATGACTAAATTAATCTAAATTTCATCAAATCATATTGAAACTGAACTAAACTGAATGGAATTGACCTGAACTGATATGAACAATTAAGCTCAAAAGAAGAGGGTCTACGACTACGACGAATGATAGTAAAATCACAAAATATTTTTAGCATTATTTAAATTATTATAATATACTGAATTGAACTGAATTGACATGAAAAATATAAAAATATTAAAATTGAACTAAACTGAATGGAATTGAACTGAACTGATATGAACAATTAAGCTCAAATAAGAGGGTCGACGCATGATAGTAAAATCACAAAATATTTTAGCATTATTTAAATTATTATAATATAAAATATTGAACTGAACTGAACTGAATTGACATGAAAAAATATAAAAATATTGAACTGATTTAAACTGAAATGAACTAAAATACAAATAAGTTTACTGAACTTAGCTTATCTGAAAACTAAATAAGTTTACTGAACTTAACTCATCTGAACTTAAAAAACTTTATCTGAACTTAAAAAACTTTATCTGAACTAATCTGAACTTAAAAAACTTTATCTGAACTCATCTGAACTTAAAAAACTTTATCTGAACTAAAAAAAGTTTATCTGAACTCATCTGAACTAAAAAATATTCAAATAATCTCTAGAGAACAGGACCTTAATAGGGAATGATGTGTCGATCTAGGTGGCTATTCCATCTCATCATTTGCAAAAATAAATAAATCTTCCAAATCCAATCCATCATCAATTCTTCAATCACTACAACTTTTAGAAGTCTCACATTAAAATTCTATTTATTTATTTCCTATAATAATAATCTAAATATGCCATGAATCAAAGCTTTCATTACATTTAGTTCCTATTTGCCTAATATTTTCTGTAGATCAGTTCATTTCAGTTTAGATAAATATATTTATATTTTTCCAGCCCAATTCAGTTCAATAACTTTTTAATTAAAGGCTACTTTTATACTATAGATTACAATAATATACGGTTGATTTCAAAATTATATCAGTTCAATTTAGTTCAGTTAAATGTATTTTCATTTATTTTAAATTAATTCAGTTAAATATATTTAAAATATATTTCAGTTCAGCTCAGTTCAGTTTATTTCAGTTTAGAAAGAAACAAACTCAAGAAAATAGGGTCTAAGGTCCTGTTTGCCAGAGCTTATTTGTAGATCAGTTCAGTTCAATTCAGTTCAGTTCAGTTCAGTGAAAATGTAATTTGATGAAATTCAAGTTAATTCAGTTATGCTGATTTCATTTTTCAATACATCATTTTACTTCAGTTCAGTTTAGTTCAATTCAATTTAGTTCAGTGCATGATGGAAATAAGCTCTAGCAAACAGGGCCTAAGTAAATATCATTTTAATGTGATAAAGACTTCAAAATTTTTTTAATGTAAGAGAGACTTAAAAGTGGAAAGGTTGAAAAATTGATGAGAAAGGAATAGAATTATATTTGGAAGGAAAAAAGAAGATTTATTTATTTTGGAAATGATGATATAGAATAGCCCCCTATAATAACACATCATTCCCTATTTGTTTTTCCTATAATTTTTCCCTCTCTCTATCATTACTCTTTCAGAAATATGTTGAGACCAGTTATTTCTAACTATGTCATTAAATTCATGCCTTTTGTACAAAGTATTAAGAAATCTGAAAGGTCTAGGGGAGGATTGAATAGCATTACAGGACAAAAAGAGAGGATTATGATCTGATGATTTTCTATTGAGAACTTGAATGGAGGAGGAAGGAAAGGAAGCCCTCCACAAAGTCCTCTGTCCAATCTTTGAATGGTGGGATGAAGTCTTTTATTACTCTAGGTAAAGGAATTCCCAACAGTATTGATTTCTTCCAAGGCCATAATATCTATGAAATCATTAATGTATGTATTCAGAATTCCTTTGACGTTGTTAATCTAAAACTATATTTACTAAGTAGTTCAATTTTAAATATGAGATCAAAGATAAAGATTAGCTCAATCTTCTCTCTTTCAATTATCACAATTCACACGTTACTACTTTTATGGGAAGAAGATTAGAATTAGTAAAATTAAATATTCAATACTATAATTCATCTTTGGAAGGGGCCACACGGATTAATTTTGTTTTCAAAATGGTAAGAAACAAAACAAAATTAATATTTACTGCAGTAAAAATGAGAGGGTGGGCCAGGCACCCCCTTAAGTTCCGCCACTGCTTATTGATAATAGGTTACAACACAGACGAAAAGCACTATATGTACGCAGGGGCGGATCCGGTTCATAACCTGGGGTAACCTGGGTCATCCTTCTGAGATTCAAATTTTGGCTGAATATATATGTGTATATATGTTTAGGTTACCCCATGAATTATGATATTATTATGTATACTGAATGCTTAAACTTGGGAAATAAAACTGATATCAGAACTATTAAGAGAAATTTAGAAGATTTAATATAGGGAGATAGGAATCAGGAAGTTGCAGGTTTCGCTTTACCCGAGGAAGAAGAAGACTTTGGGAAGAAGATGACTTTTTTTGATTTTTGCTTTCTAATTTATGACTTTATTAAACTCCCCAATCCTCATCACGTGACTCTGTTTTAAACAAAACCATATCTTTCTTTATTAATAATAAGTGAGAGTTTTTCCCTTTATTATTATAGATTCGGTTATTTAAATGCATTTTTAGATACGGTAAACATTTTCTTACAAGATCATTCATTTAATATTTGGGGTCAGTTTAATAAATTATTAGGCTATAATTTAAAAATGAATTATTCCCTCTTTATTAGGTTCGACTTTCATTTGTTGATTCAAACATTCTTTTTATCAGTAATATCTTTCATTATAGATGTATATAAGTTGTCAAAAATTGTAAAATTTAAAATATATGTTATTATATATATAAGAATATCACAAACAATACCAACTTAATTCAATTCAATTTTAAGGTTAAAGTTAAGTAATTTTTACTAAATTACATATAAAAATATAACAAAGTCTACATGTGACAAAGTCACAAACGTAATACAATGTATCCTTTTAATCAAATATCTATGTGATTATGATTTTAGTATGTAGATTGCATTTTAGTTTGTAAATTACATTTAAATTTGTAATTTATAGATTATAGATTATTATGTACCCTTAAAATTCGAGATCAAAATGCGTCACTACTATTACTAATAAGAGAAAATAGTTTATAAGACAACCTTATATGGATCAATGATAACATCACACACCCTTGGGCCAAGGCGACTATGCCCCACCCTCCCTCTCCCAGACCCCAAGGCCAGGGTGCTCTCCTCCCCTAACCCGTTATCGGTTATTTAAATTGTCTGATCTATGACTTAAGGCAAACATAAAGAATTGTTTACTTATCGAGAGAAGGTGAATGAAAAGTTCTCTAATTGTTGGTGAGAATAATATAAAGTTTCTCTAGGCTCTGTTCTCATGAACTTATCAGTATATTAGCTCAATTCACCAAAAAATAGTTTTGTAAAATTCAAGCTAATTTGTCATACTTATTTTATTTTTTAATACATTAATTTTCAGTTCATTTTCAGAAAGAATTAAACTCAAGAAAAACCTAAATCAAAAGATAAAATATTTAGTACACTTCTCTAGGTGTTGTAGAATGAGTATCACTAACCCGTGTTATGCAGAAGGGTTGGCACTGCGAGTTGCTATAGGACTGACTGATGACCTTGGGTTGGACGCACCATCATTTGTAGACGACTGCCTAAGCATTGTTCTTATGGTTCGGGAACTGAAGCCTGTAACATTAGGCTATGTAGAGCTGATTGAAGAGATCTGAAGATTGTTGCTAAGAGGAGGTTTCTGCAATCCATGTTGGATCTCTAGAGATAGGAACATACTAGCTTATTGTCTTGCTTCCTTTGCAAAGAATGGTTCGGATGGTAGAAGAAGTTGGGATACAGCCCCAGAGTTTCTATTGTCAAACGATTCTTGACGTTTTCCAGTAGCATGAATGAGATTCTTTACTTTTTAAAAAAAGGTGTTTTAGAATGAATGAGTTTTCGTTACAATTTGGAGGCACTTTGGTGCAGTTTCTCTATCACCTAAAGGTTAATAGGATTACGTTCTCTAAGTAGATAATGGTTGGCAGTTTTCTCTACTTGCTAGAAAAACCTATAATCTCCATCCGATAAACAAGTTTCACTAGAAAACTACCGATCTACGTGATGGAAAATGGAAAAATAGGTTTAAACCATAGGATGGGGAATCAATATGAGTTTTCGTTACAATATGGAGGCACTTTGGTGCAGTTTCTCCATCACCTAAAGGTTAATGGGATTATGTTCTTTAAGTAGATAATGGTTGGCAATTTTCTTTACTTGCTAGAAAAACTTATAATCTTCATCCGATAAACAAGTTTCACCAGAAAACTACCAGTGATGAAAAATGGAAAAATGGGTTTAAACCATATGATCGGAAACCTATAATCTTCATCCGATAAACAAGTTTCACCAGAAAACTACCAGTCATGAAAAATGGAAAAATGGGTTTAAACCATATGATGGGGAATCAATATTTCAATAAATTGATGATATTGACCAATTGGAGTTGGGTTTGTAGTAAAAAAAAAGCTTGGGTTGTCATAGAATTGGAAGACCCCAATTGGAATGGTAGAAAAGAGAAGTCGAAAAAAGGATATTATGTTAAACTAGATAATGCCCGGGCTCATGCCCGATTCATATTAATTTTGTTAGCATGATAATTTTACATATTTTAAGGTTCAAAGTTTCAAAAAAAGTTAATATATAGATAAGTATGACGATTAATCCTTAATATTAATATTCATCAAATCGACACATGAAAGATTTATTATACTCTATAAATTTCATATCTTGATTAGTAGAGTATATTTCATTAAGTCTATTTTTATATGATTAGGTGGCAAATTTGTTATTTTAAATAAATTAGCATTAAAAATCTTGTTTATAAAAGTCAAACATATCAATTGTATAATTAAGGAAAAAGAAAGATTGCATGAGAAACTTTTGCTCCAAGAACAAAATAATAAAATTTCTAGAAACTCTTGTGAAAATAGTTTTTAAATTTTTTTTTAGAAAAGAATGAGAAAATTTTATGAAAGCGTCACGTGGTGCTTCCATATGCTTTCAAAGTGTATCTCTTTTATATAGTATAGATGCCTTCAACTCTTTTCAAAAAAGAAGTATAGATGCCTTAAACTAATAATAGTAATAACTGGCTAATTTAAAATATAACGTAAAGGAATATATCTACTATATATAAAAGCGTGAATAATTTTGCCCCGGCCTGTCTACGCCCTGGTACCCGGTAAACCAATTCATTCTTTTTTGTCGGCGCCCGCCTTCTCCTCTTCCCAGGCTTCACCAAAATTTCACTGATTCTTCCGGTAACCCTCCCCAAAACCAGTGCCTTCCCCATTTTGCCCCTGCCTCTCCACCACCCCACGTGTCCTTTCACCTAGGTGACACCTCCTGGTTCATCAATATTCCTGGTCACCTCTGCCTGATTCATTAACGATTTGCATTCGGTACAGGACACGCAGTTACCGGCTATATCTCTAAGGTAAGCCCTTTTCTGGATTTTTGTTTTGCATTTTCTTGGCTACCTTCCTTTGTTGCTTCATATCGTAAGGTCTTTCATGCTTCTTCAAATATTTGGTTTTTATCGCCCACAACCTGTTCGATTTATTGTCTCAGTATAGGTGTGAATGTTATTTTATTTGCTGTGATTTATCATGTCTTGATTTTATTTGATTTCGGTTTTGTAGTTCGGCTATGACTCTTTAATTCGGTATGATGGTAGATGGTCTTTTTCTTCTGAAGTTAGCCTTTTGCAGATTGGTTCATTTTAGTTTTTGGTTGTCTACTGTGATGTTTTGTTGCTTTTTGACGTGTGTATGTTTGTCTCTTTGCTGTAAAGAATGGCATTTTAGGGCATAATCTTATCTGGACAAGAATGTGAGCAGAATTTAAGAACCCTTTTAGGAGCGTTAGGAATAAAGAACCCTTTTGGCTAATTTCTCCTCTGCCAACATAACCACCTACTGTAAAATAGTTTGGATTTATACATCCATAAAGGCTGAGCATGTGAGTTTCTATGTATATTATGCAAGATTATCAATGATAGGTTCAGCTTGAATTGATATGTTTTTTTAAAAGGGAGAAACTCTTGCACCTTTGCTTCAATTCAGTACAATACTCAGTGTAGACTTTCTCATGTTCTTATCATATGTGAACTTGTAGAGCTAACCATGTGAAACTCATTGTATTACTTATAGCTGTTGCAAAGTCATTTGGTGCTTGCTGTTTCATTTTTATTTCCTGCTGTCATTTACGCTGCTTCTTAAACAATTGACGTGTATTGATTAATTTTCATACATATGATCAAAACCTTTCTTGCTTCTTGTCTTTATTTCTGTTTTTTTGTGCTGAATTTTGTTCACCTCTATTGTTCAATAAAGATTCTGAATCGGTCACAGTACCAGTGGGTACTCGTGGTCGCTAATTTCTCGCAATTAGCCCAACATCAAATCTTCAAGCTTGAGTGGTAATGAAATATTATTGGCCTACTTGTGTTAATTAGAGGGGAAATCAGTTTCCTCAGGAGTGCTCTTGCTTCTTCCTTTTTCTTCAAAAAAACAATTCTTTGAGTTTACCTAACACCAAATCCTGTTAGCCTATAAAAGTATAGTGACTTATAATGAAGTCTGGAATTTTGCTGTTTGCAATTTTGCCTGCTCGTGTTGATGAAAAATAGTAGTTGTAATTATTTCAGTTGGATGACATGTTTTGCATGGAATTGATTAATTCAAACATGAAGGGAGAGTTTTGATTTCTAGAAAATGTCAAAGTCTACAGCATCTCCTGAAGTAATAAATCACAAGGCTCCAGCTTCCTCTCAAACAAACAGGTCAGTGTTGCTAAATTCATTGAGCAATTACATCGAAACAAGTCATCACCACATGAGAAGGGGCTTGTTACGACCCATTTGTTGGGCATTTGCAAATCAAGAAAGGAAGCCCAACTTCTTATTGAATCGCATAGCCAAGCAATGCCCATGTTCATAACCATCCTCCGAAATGGTACTAATTTGGCAAAGGTTAATGTAGCAGCTACTTGTTATGTCTAGAGATGAAGAATTGAGAGTGAATCTCTTTTGAAGTCGGAATCAATTGAGGGAAGGAAGGCAGCTGCAGAGGCCATATTTGAAAATGATCATGTTGAAATGAAATGTTTTGCACACAATGAGTAGTGCCCCGGCTATGGGAAAAGCTAGACCCCGTGAAATACTGAAATAATGATGAAGGAGTTAGGTTCTGCTATTGAATTGAGCTTATTAGATACAGATTTTTTTCAATAATGTATTCTATTATTTAGCAAATTGCTTTCTTCTTCCATATGGGCTAAAACCGCACGAAGTGCGGTACCCCAACCTAGTTTATGTATAAATGTACTAGTGTAATCATAATTTATTTATTAATTTGATTTATATTTATATTAGCCAGTCCATTAAAATCATATAAATAAGTCTGAATAAGTCCCTGTTTACCAGAGCTTATCTGTAGATCAGTTCAGTTCAGTTCAGTTCAGTTCAATTTAGTTCAGTTCAGTTCAGTGAAAATGCAATTTGATGAAATTCAGGCTAATTCAGTCATGCTGATTCTATTTTTCAATACATCAATTTTCACTTCAGTTTAGTTCGATTTCAGTTCAGTTCAGTTCAGTACATCAAGAAATAAGCTCAAAGTAATTAAGAAGTAAGTCTTGCTATATTCAACTGAAAAATCGAGGAAGAAGAACCGATGATTGTTCGCAGAATCCTCCGTTCCCAGCATTACCACGCGTTTCTCAGGTCAGAAAATCCTCCGATAAACCCTTCAGCAGGATCTCCATCGATCTCCTTCAAGCCCTTCTCACCTTTAGCTGAACTCCAGCCCCAGAATACGGTAGAAAACACCCCAATCAATCCTTTGAGCATATCCGAGGGGATTCTGGGAAAAATCTCCGAAGTTCCTGAAACCCAAGTCGAAGAAACAGTTACAGATGGGGAGTTGGGCAAGTTAGAGTGCGAACTGCGAAACGAGGTTACTGGAGAATACGACGAGTAATCCAGAAACGCTCAAGGAGAAAGATGAATCAGAGTCGGCGTATACGGTATTCGTGAAGCATTTGTTTGAAAATGGATACTTTAGAGGTTTCTCCGCTGTGCCTAGGAATAGGTTTGATATCACCTGGTATAAGAAGAGCTTTGCCAAAGATTACGTGAGGTTTGCGGCCGAGCAGTTTGGGAGGGATAATCCTGAGATTGCCAAGTAAGACCCCTTATTCTGTTTTTATGTTCTTGTTTAGCTTGTGTATTTTTTTCATGTTGGCTGATGAGTAATTAAGCTAGATGTGTACGAAATGATTGCTTATGCTTTGCATTGATTCCTTATTGCTCAAAGTTTGAATTTTTTGAAGTTTTTTATGGCTTTGAGGCCCTGTTTACTAGAGCTTATTTCTTGATGTACTGAGCTGAACTGAACTGAAGTGAAAATTGATGTATTGAAAAATGGAATCAGCATGACTGAACTAACCTGAATTTCATCAAATTGTATTTCCACTGAACTGAACTGAACTGATCTACAGATAAGTTCTGGTAAACAGGGCCTGAGACAACTTTAAAATTTGTTTGCTAGTGGTTTATGGAATTTGTGAGTGTGTATGTTGCTTTGATGGCATTTGTTCTTATGCTAATCGTTATTTCATTGGAATAATCTCATAGAGGCTGTGTACGATTTAGAGTTGGATAGCCTAATGCAGCTTAGGCTCTTTGAAATTTATTATTGCACCGGATCATAGTTTCCATGTTTGCACATTGATGTTTGAGATAGAACCATAGATGCTGTAAGATCTCCTTAGGATGGGATGGTGAAGATAATAATGATTGGTCTTTTTTTTTTTATATATATATATATATATATATATTTTTTTTTTAATGATTGGTCTCTTAAGTGTGTATTGTAGTAAACTTTCTTAAGAGAATTTAGTCATATGATTCTGCTTGGATTGGTACGAGCATATTGTTTTCAGCTCTCTTGATGATACTCTGATATTACACTTCTTAGCATTTGTTAAAATTTGGTAAATTTGATTAACAGGTTGTTGTCAGGAAGTGACCTGAAGGAGGTAGCTCAGTTTGGTTGCCCCTCACTTGCGAAGAAAGTAGTGCTTGCTGCCAAAGGCTTACGTAGGTTTTTTGGAATTGAAGAATCCACTGTGAGTTGGTTTGTAATTGACTACTTTTCTCAATAATGAGACGGTCATTGTTTAAACTTGTCCGAGCTATCATCTCATATGGCTGCCTTCCCTTTCAGATTTGTGAAAAATGTGTTCTGAAACAGTCGTGCAAGTTTTTCAATCAGAGTGGACGCAACAAGAACTTCAATTTAGCTTTGGTAATGAAAGTTGCCCCTCTTTATGTCTTGGACTCAGTACATCCCCTATGATTACGTTGTATGGTCTCGGTGACTGCATCAGTGCATTTTGATCATTTTGGTAGAGGGCATTGCTCTTTACAACTTCTCAAGCTTCAAATAGTGATCCGAGGAGGCATTCTAGTTTGTGAGGTGAGTTTTTAGGGTGCAAATGGTTCAACTTGGGAAATTTCCTTCTGTTTAGCCTCAAGTGTCCATCTAAGATTCGGAATCGTAACTTGATGGCTTTAAGATTCGTAGACGACTAACCATTGATATATAGTCAGTCCCTTGACAAAGCTGAATCCACATGGAGCAAGGTCTTGCCCATAAATGTAGTTCCTGTCAGAAATTGATTTTGATAGTTAATTAATGGTGTCTATATGTAGGAAGAGATTAGACACCATGATCTGTGAATCTGTATTTCAAACTTCAGCTCATCCTCAAAGTAGCGATCCTCAATTTGAAATTGCCGGGGCCAAAAATTGACTGCTTAATATATGTTGGGATCATAAAAAACAATTTAGTCTTATTTTAAAATGACATCACAAACCATGTTCGATCCTTACTAGCATGTTCCCTTTATCTTATGTTTACGTATCTAAATTGAACTTTACTAAAGATAAATACATTGAAAATAGTAAAAGTAAAGTTGTATATCATTTATTTAAAATAAACTAAATCAATCTAAACTAAACTAAACTTACTTCAAATAAATTGAAAATAAACATATTGTGGTATTTATGGACCATAAATTTAGAAGTGCATCAAGATACCTTTATGAAATTTAAATTAGTCTAGTTGTGCTGATTCTATTTTTCAATATATCAATTTTTTACTTCAGTTTAGTTCAATTCAATCTAGTTCAGTTTAGTGCAGAAAGAAATAAACTCGGCAAGCAGGGCCTAGTGTTCCAATATAATCAAATACTCCCTCCGTCCCCAAACAAATTTCCTACTGAAATAATCAATTTTTTTCACACCATGTTTGACCATCAATAACTTTCATTATACTTAATATTAGAGTAAATAATTTTGGCGGTTTATGAAGAAGATACAAATTTGATCGCCGAACAAACGGTTTCCGTCACTTTTTTTTTCTCCTTTCAATGTTTGATTTTTCAGGCTAGCTAGTTTGATTGTACAACCTGAAATCGGGAGTACGGCGGCCACTGACCTTTCTCTCTCCGGAAAAAAAACCGTAGGGTTTAACGGTGAAGAGGACGACGATACCTGCAATTTTTGCACGGTTTTCACGGCAAACTCTGTGATTCCGGCCGAATCTTGAAGATGACTGACACAGACGTGATCGCAACGCTGTACGCTGGGCTTTCGCTCACAGAGGAGGAGCAGCAGGCGCGGCTCGCACCCCAGCGGCGAGCTCTAACGATGGATCATAGGAAACTGTTGATCGGGAAGTTGATGTCGCCGAGGAGGATACCGGCGGCGGATGTGCAAACTTGCTTCGGTAGGGCATGTCGGCTACCAACGGAGTTGAAGGTAAAAACCCTAGCGGATAATCTTTTTCAATTTGCCTTTCCGAATATTGGTGCGAGGAACAGAGTGATGGAGACGCAGCCGTGGGTCCTTGAAAATAATCTTCTCATGCTGCAAGAATCACTAGGAGATGTTGTGCCGACGGATGTGGTTTTTGATCGGGTTCCGTATTGGATTATCGCACATAAGCCAACTCAGGACCAGATGAATTTGGAGACAGCACGAGACATCGGAAACGCGATCAGTAGGTTTATCGATGAGGAGAAAGATGTCGACGGGGAGCTCGTCGGGAAATTTATCAGGATTCGATGCGAAATCGATGTGATGAAACCCCTGAAAAGGGTGCAGATTCCACCTGGGGCTTCAAACATGCTGATATTGCAATATGAAAAGCTTCCCAATTTTTGTGAATATTGTGGGATTATTGGTCATTTAGTCGGAAGCTGCTCGGCGAGGTGGGAGGCGCCGCCGGAGATGAGAATTTCTGTTAATTATCCGGAAGGGATGCGCCTCAAACCGAGGCGGAACCCTTTTCTGAACAATCGTGGCCAGTGGGAGCAGCCGCGGGGCCGGTGGAATGAACAACAACATCCTCGTGCAGGAAGAGATCGTGCGAGGAATAAGGACAGTGCGGCGAATGAACGTGTAGGGCAAGAAGATCGTGCGGGAATGATGGTTGATCGTGCGGAGAGGACTGTGACAAACCAAGCCGCAAGGATGGATATCGAACCCAGGCCAACGACGGTCGCTGAACTGGTCGGGGATTTTGAAAGTATTGACGTGGAGAGGGCAATAGAGTTACAGCGAATAGCTTGGAGAAATATGCGCCCTTTTTTCTGAACGACGGGTGCTGGAATAGTTTTGAAAATAACTGGAGAGGGGAGCGCAAATTACACAGGAAAGCCTGGTTAGGGAAGTTTTGGAACATATCCGATTCAACCTTGAGGAGGGAAAGCCGCAGTCGTCGGAGATTAAGCTGCTGACGGACCAGGCGGCATCACCACTCATGACAGAAGACAAAGAAGCTGCATTAAGGAGCCTGGAGGACAACGAGCTGATGTGTGTCGAGCCGGACGGGGGAGTTATTGAACCACCAGGGCTGGTCCATGATGCGCAGGTGCTCGGGATGGATGATGATGAGACCATGCTGATGCAAAACCGGGGGGAACATCAGGGGGATAGCAATCCGCAAAGTGAGGTGGTGTTTATGAGATTCTCTGCCTCCGCGACAGTGGTGGTGACACCACCGAGAAATCATAGGCCAGCGGCACAGCCAGTGTCACCACTTAGCCCATTTTTGGTACCAGTTCAGGTGGAAATGGATACTCCGGCGAGGTTGTTGGAGAAACAGGTCAGTAAGATAGTGAAAAATAGAGTGAAGCCGGGAGCTGGACGCGGGACGAGAAGGAGAGGTTGTGGGCGTGGTAGAGCTAACACAGAGGCTATGGGGCTTGGGAGAATGATACTCGAGGGTGGCGAGGGGACGTTGGTGAAGGAGCCAGGTCCGGTGAAGAGGAAACTGGAGCTGATTGAAATAGTGGACACGAAGGACGGAGATGAAGCGAGAGGGAAGAAGACTAGGGTTTGCATGGATAATACTGCCCTTGAGTACAATTCTCTCTCTACACAGGCGGAGACTGGCGAGGCCCAGTCCCAACAGGGGCCATGAGTCTGCTGAGTTGGAACTGTCGAGGTGGCCTCGGGGACACTAAGACAGTTTAGGAATTGCGCACGATAGTGCGCTTAAAAGCACCTTTACTTGTTTTTCTTTGTGAGACGCATTGTTCTAGTTTTGTTATTGATAGGGTTAAAAGTCAGTTAAATTTTGATGGTGTGGTGGTGGATGCCCAAGGTCAGGCTGGGGGATGGCTTTGTAATGGAATAAAAAATAAAAGTGGAGTTTTAGTATTCGTCGCATTATTACATTGATGTTTTTGCCTACTTTTTTGTTGTGAAAGTCAGAGTTACTGGGGTTTACTGTGAACCGAATACATTGCTTCACCCACAAGCCTGGATTCAGTTTAGGGAGCTGGCGAGGAATAGTGGTGTTCATTGGGTTTGCATGGGGGACTTTAGTGAGGTCCTTTCTCAAGAGGAGTTTGTAGGAAGGGGCCCGAAACCGGAAGCACAGATCGAGAACTTTCGGGATGCGCTACGGTTTTGTGGGTTGATGGACATGACTTGTACTGGATATGAGGGCTCAGATTTTACTTGGGTGAGGATTCGTCAGAATGAGCCAACGGTTTTGGCTAAGCTTGGCCGAGCCACTGGGAACCAGGCATTGCTAGATGCTTTTCCGTGGTCGACGAGCTCTACAGCGAAGATGCCTTTATCCGATCATATGGCAGTATTAGTCCAACTACGGGCTAGAGACCCTTTGGCGAACCGAACCAGGAAGAAGAGACGGTTCAGGTTTGAGGCATTCTAGGTGAAGTCCGAGGAATGTGAAGTGAAGATCCAGGAGTCTTGGGGTGATGATAACATACACCTGTCAGAGAAGCTGGAGAGATATGCAGTGGGACTTATGGACTGGAATCGTCGTAAATTCCCAGCCAGTGCAAAGAGGATAGAAGAGTTGAAGAAGCTGATCCACGAGTTGGAGATGAGGATCTTGACGGATACAAGCCATGATGAACTGTTTTTGCTCAGGAAAGAGTACAGCTTTCTCGAGGAGGCAGAGGGGATAAAATGGAGACAGCGGGCGAAACAGCACTGGTACAAGTAGGGTGACAGAAATACCAGGTTCTTCCATCGATTTGCAACAAATCGACGGTCGAGGAATCACATCTCAGGCCTCAAAGATGCGGCACAGATGTTGCGCTCGGATGCTGGGAGTATGGAGAAGATCATTGTAGACTATTTTGGGGGTCTATTCTCGTCTTCGGAGCTAGATGAGAGGAGAACGAGGCAGGTTCTGGAACGAATACCTCAGAAGGTCACATGAAATGGCGAATGACGGGGAAGCTGATTAGGCCATACACCTCTCAAGGCCCTCGGGCCAGACGGTATGAGCCCCATTTTCATGTGTTTTAAATTTTTTGAATAAAGGTGACTTACATCCTAGGGTTAATTACACTCATATTGTATTGTTGCCGAAAGTTTCGTAGCCTGAGCTGATCACTCAGTTCAGACCAGTCAGCTTATGTAATGTGGTGTACCGGTTGGCATCGAAGGTGGTGGAGAATAGGGTGAGGACTATTATCGGAGACATTATTTCGCCATCTCAATCGGCGTTCATACCAGGGAGATTGATCATTGACAACGTACTGGTGGCCCATGAATTGCACCATACGATGAAACTGAAGACAACAAGAAGGAGAGGGGAGATGAGTACTAAGCTGGATATGAGCAAGGCTTTTGACAGGATTGAGTGGAGCTTTGTTCTGGGGACACTCGAGCAGTTGGGATTTCTGCCAGGATTTGTATCGATTATTCGGCAGTGTTTGTCTTCGGTATTAGCCAGGAGCACCCTCTTTTTCCATACCTATTTATTATCTGCTCAGAGGTACTTTCGATGCTACTCACGGATTTGGCAAGTGCGGGGCGAATTAGGAGAGCCTGTGCTTCTCCTAACGGACTAAGAATCTCTCATCTGTTCTTTGCAGATGATACCCTTCTCTTGGCATATACAGTGGGCATTGGCATTGTACGAGGCCATTTCCTGACAGAAGATAAATGTGGATAAGTCGGGTGTCCTGTTCAGCCCTAACACGACTTTGGATATCAGACCGAGGATATGTAACATTCTGAAGATTCCGGAGGTGGAGGCTCATGAGAAGTATCTTGAGCTATCTACTGTCATTGGAAGGAAGAAGGGGGAGATATTCCAGTCTATCAAAGATCGCATCAAGCAGCAGATTGATGGTTGGAATGAGCAGAACTTGTCGAAAGTGGGCAAAGAGATTATGGTAAAGTCTGTTCTACAGGCTATATCAAGTTATACGATGAGTTGTTTTCAGCTTCCAGATTATGTGGTGGAGGGGATACATGGTCTGTTGAGCAATTTCTGGTGGGGGGATCTTCTACGGAGCAGAAGATCCCATGTGTGGCTTGGAAGAGGATGTCGCGTTCGAAATGAGCTGGCAGATTGGGCTTTCGAGACCTAGGGGCATTCAATAAAGCGCTCCTAGGGAAGCAGGCATGAAGACTTCTCTCACGGCCAAATTCGCCGCTAGCTAAGGTTCTCAAGGCTAAGTACCACAAGAATGGCGACTTGATGACCTCGGAGCTTGGGTCGAGGCCGTCTTGGGCCTGGAGGAGTATCCATGGATCCTTGGGGTTGGTGCAAGGTGCAGCCAGGAGATCTATTGGTTCGGGAAATGGCACGTCTATAGGTCAGGACCCATGGATACCTTGGCTGGGCAACTTCTGGATCCAGCATCCGCAGGCTATTCCAAGAAATTTGCAGAGGGTGGCTGATCTGATCGATAAGGATACAAGATGGTGGAAGACGCAATTGTTGAACCAGCTTTTCACTCCGGATGAGGTGGTAAAGATTCTGGAGATACCATTGCGGAACTTGAACTCGTCAGACAAGTGGATATGGCACCACACTAAACATGGTGGCTATACAGTTCGGACGGCCAATCACGTGGAGGTGGAAAGCAGGCAACAAAACCAAGCTTCAAACTCAGTACACGATGAGGCGGCGACTTTCTGGAAGAGGTTCTGGAAGTTCAGAGTTCCGAAGAGGGCACTTCACTTTGCTTGGAGGTTGTGTAAGGATTCCCTGCCAACGGTGGCGAACCTCAGGAGGAGGGGAGTAGAGGTTTCTTCTACATGTCCACTTTGCTCAGAAAGGGACGCGGATACGACAGCTCATATATTCTTCTCGTGTGGCTATGCCAAGTCTGCATGGAGAACGGTGGGGTTACTTGGAAAGGTTTCGGCGGCAGAAAAACCCAGAGGAGATGCCTAGTTTTGAAAGCTGCTGAAAGATGAAGATGATGAATTCTGTTCACTGGCGATCATGGTCTGCGGCGGTATCTGGTTCCAGCGGAATAAGCAGATATTCGAGCAGTCCCACATGGCGTCAGCTGTTATGGCCATGGGGGTAGTGGCAAATCTGAGAAGTTACATGGAGGCCCAGCAATGGAGGGAGGAGACTTCGGCTTCATTGTTGCCGATGACGTTGCTGAGACCGCCAGACCCAGGGATCCAGATCAACTTCGATGCTGGTATCCTGAATGGGGACGTGGGAATAGGGGTGGTAGCTATGGGTTCAGATGGAAGCTTTATTCGGGGTGTTGCACGGAGAATCCCGAATGTTAGTGATCCGTCCCTCGCAGAAAGCCTTGCTCTGGAGCAAGCCCTCATCCTGGCCGCGGAGATAGACCAGCCGGAGATGAAGCTGGAGGGGATGCCCTCCACGTAGTGCAGATGATTCACTAGGAGACAGACTGTTCAGTGCACTGCATGAAGACGATTCAGAGACTTCGAAGTTTGTTAGAGAATAGCAACTATCTAGGCCCCTTCTGGATTCCTCGTAGCGAGAACTTTATAGCGCACTCTCTAGCTAACTATGCAACTTCCCCTTCTGGATTCTTGGGTCACACCCCCAAGTTTCTTGTCATTCGTTTCAGGACGATTTCCAGGACCTTGAAGTTGAATGAATGCCTACGTTGACCAAGACCATGCAAAGGTGGTTGAGGGTCGAGACCATTCGAAAACTCAGCAAAAAGCAAGAAGAGAAAGAGCCAAAAGTGACAAGGAAGATGTTCCTGATGAATATACTTTTCTCAGAGAAATGAATAATTGCACTCTGCTCATTTTGTCGACCCTTTCTGTGTGAAAGTTGCTCTACAACTTATTATCTATTTATTTTTAAGGGTATTTCTACCCAACTAGCTTAGATGATTGTTTTTCTTTCCAGTTCAGATCAGATTTAGTTCCGACGAAATGTGATTAGATATTATTTAGTTTCATTTAGTAATTTTTACTTCCATTTATATGATGTTTAGTCTAGAGGTGGCAATAGGGCGGGAATGGGATCAAATGTGATGGGATCAAATGGAATGGGAAATTAATGGGATGGGAAATATACTTCCCATTAGGTTTTGAGATTGGGCGGGATTGAGATTCATTTAACATCGGGAAACCCTAAAATCCCATGGGTCCCAATTGTTTAATCCCAAATGGGAATCCATTAGATACCCATCAAAATTATTATTGTTGCTCTTGGTGTAACCTAGATAAACTTTGAAAAATAGTATTATTTTGAACTTTATTTGATCCACTAGTTATTACGAAGAGGAACGATAGTTGATATAGTCAAAATTCCTAGAGCTTACATGCTACGTATCATATCTATATTTTTATACTTAGAAACCCTTGCATTCGATTGGCATGATGGTGTTATGGCTCTTTTGATGTAAAGATTAAACAACCTTGTTATAACATAGGCATGAACTTTGTCTTTCACCATTCCCTATTAGTTTTCATGGCAAATTGTTATTGCATGTCAAAATTATGCAATTGGTGTACACTAAAAAAACATGAATCATATTATTATCATCCTAAAACCTAACTCTACATAACATGAGGCTTCCACTTTGCTAAATATGGGATGACTTAACATCAGCAGTTCTCCAACTGAAACAACCGGATGTCCAGACAACATCATCATTATTATCATCATACTTATCAATGTGAATAGTATACTTGGGATCCAACTCTTTAGTTCCCTCACCATCACCATCAACTACCTCAGTTCCTTCTCCATCACCACCAACTACCTGAGTTCCCTTACCATCATGCTTAAGGTATATGAAAACACAGTAAACGAGAGGTACATTAGATAGAGAACCCGCACAGATTAAATAACGAAGAGGCCATTGACGAAACATATGATAGTAGGATACGATGGAGAGAAGATAAACGATGGCATCAACTAGGGAAGGGATGATTGTCGAGTCATCCAAGATGTGGAACAAATGGTGGTTCGACCTCAAAGCACTAGTGCTTCGGACTACTACCTTAGGCTTATGCCTAGACTTCTGCTTGCGCTTAGCCATTGAACTGTTATGGTGGAATCGATAAGACTTAACCTAGGAGAGACGAATGAAGTTGACTTAGGGTTTAAGCACCGCGGGGAAAAGAAGACGGAGAAGACGACGAGGAATAAATGAAGCGATTTTTTCCTAGAAAGACTAAAGAGTGTGACTCTACCAATAGAGACAATGTTGCATCACAAAAGCAACAACTAAATCACCGGAAAACATGTGCAATATCTAACCAAAAGATATTTTCATGTTCACTTGAATGATGAACATCTACTTATTTTATAGACTATATAAAGCCCTGTTTGCTAGAGATTATACTGTAGATCAGTTCAGTTCAGTTCAATTCAGTGAAAATACAATGTGATGAAATTCAGGTTAATTCAATTTTATTTTTCAATACATTGATTTTCACTTCAAATAAGTTGAACCTATAATAACTTGTATTAAATAAATATATACAACTAATAAACACCAACTTTTCCCCGAGCCGTATTGTTATGGTTTTGAGAAAAACACATCCAAAAGTCTATAATTCCACGGTCGCAAAACAAGTTGGCAGGCGGCGTCAACATAGGATAGGCCGCGTTAGTTTGGAGAAAAGGCTCTAATATTATGGCAGAAGCCCATTCAACATTTCAATTATACACCGTGGCTGCTGTCCAGAAATTTTAAGCTTGCACTCTCATTTCTTCTTTCTCCTCCAAAAAAGAAAAGTCTACATTGACATTTTGTAATATTGTTGACATTTCTAATATTGACCTTATCTTAAATAGTTAACTTACAAATATTTTAGCTTTTCATAAATTCATTGGCTGAACTTTCAATAGTTATATACATAGTTATATTTAGAAAATTTGAATTTAGAATTATAACTTATCCCAACCTTTGAATTTAATTCAACATCCATGAATTAGCAGGACTGCAGTTTAATCCTAATTAAATATTGTAAAAAATATTTGAAATTTATATGGCTTCTAAAAACTTGTAATACATAATTTATCATTTGACCATATTTATGCTCCTGTTCCGTACGTAATCATTAGTGCAGGAAAGAAAATTCCTACGTTGATCATGACTAAAGAAGGCCAAGATAAATGAAATTATAGAGAGTCTCGAGGCAGCTTAAATAAAGTTGATGTTTATAAATTTATTTTGATGTTAGTTAATAATCTATTTATTTTATTGATATTGTATATTTAATTGTTGAATTTTACTTTATTTTTAATTATATTTAATATTTTAATTATGTTTGTGGCAGAATGATGGAGTACCTGACCTTTACACTTATTAATAAGAGAGTTTAAATAAATAAGGCAATTGTAGAAGGCTCCCAAGGTCGCATCAACCTGCCCCGTGCAGCATGCGTTACATTCAGTTCAATTATTAAATAAACTTGACTTTTTAAAGTTAAAATATCTTTCGTTTTAATATTTAAAAAGAATGATTATTATAAAGTATATGATATAATGAATCTTAAAATATACATTCTCTAAATATATATTAACAGAAATTAATGGTTAAAATCGATTCAGTTTAAACAGTTTTGGATCGATGGCCGATGGGGTGGAGGAAGTATATATTAATAGAAATTAATGGTTAAATTCGGTTCAGTTTGATTTTGAAAAGTGGGTTAAAGCAGTTTTGGATGGGTCGTGGATGGGTAGGAGGGAGTATATATATATTAACCCAGTCTCTCTCTATATATATGCATAAAGAAGGTGGGAATATCTGATCTACATAGAGCATTAATTGGTTTTGCATCACGTCTAAAAGACTTAGATGGCATCCTTATTATGCGCCAACGTTGTAAACTCATTCCTGTGGAAGCCTAGTTTGGTTGTTGATGCAGGAGCTAAGAAAATGAAGGTGATCTGTATGTGCATGCCGTCTACTCCGGCCATGGCATTGGCGACTCCATTGATTACAGACAACGACTCTCTTCTCCGATATCTACGCCAGCCTATGGTATGTCTATTTCTCCATTACTGTACTCTCTACATCTTTTGGCTAGCTGTGTTTCATACTTACCAGGGTGGCCGTGTTACCAGAACTAACCATTTTTGTTGGTGCTTTGACGTCAGAGCTAGCTGTATATTTAGTCTTATCCAATCTCTGATCAGGGATATATATAGTTACCGTATATATTAGTACTAATCCCTCAAATCAATCAGGAATATAGTTACTGCTCATAGATTGTTCATATACTTTACTTAACCTGTGACAATCAGTGAATACAATTAACAATTTTTCATCACCGATACTCTGTGTTTATCAACAGCTACGGGGACCTAAATTTCCGTGGTGCATCTTAATAATATCTGTATTAGCTAGATCTACACATTTTAAAGTCAATTTTTTTCAGATCATGTTTGACCGTCAATAATTTTATTTTTATGTATTAACTACTTGGTCTAAGAATTTTATAGTTCAGAAATAGAGTGTACTATGAATCTAACGATATCTCGTATGATACTATTATAATACAATGAAATTTACTGTCGAGAAAATTAACTAAAAAAAAAGTGCAAATCTAGTTAGTGATGTCAAAAGTGGAATTTCAATTAGCACCTACCAACCTCTAACCTAGTTGATCATTTGCCATTCTAGACGAATGTTTACATTTGAATGTGACCCAAGACGTACGAATATCGTGATTCCGTGTGAGAGGTGACTGTATAATTACGTACACGTACGTAAACTAGATTAATTATTATGTTGCATGCTGCCACCTAAATTTATTTATTTTTCATATTTTTATGTATTAAATTTTGAAAAATTTATATTTTACCCCTATACTTTTAAAAAATTATTTGTAATATTTAAAAAATTATGATTTTGCCACACCGTTTTGGTATTCGTAAATCCGCCCCTGATGCACAACCACTTGACTTGTTAGATAATTTATTGAAATTGAACACTGCCAAATTTATAGGTGCTCCCACATGAAGTTGATGACGGAACAAGGAGAAAAGAATTGTTGGAGAACACAAGAGGGAAATTGAGATCAGTCACAGAGCCCTTAAAAGTCCTGAATATGATTGACACAATTGAACGGCTAGGATTGGCATACCATTTTGAAGACGAAATAGCCGCCGTATTATCACGGGTTTCCTCACTGCAAGACCATAATTTATTGGCTGCTGGACTCAGATTCCGGCTGCTTCGACAAAACGGACACAATATAAGTCCTGGTATAATCCGTCTTGCTGAATTCAACTGAACTGATACACATTTAAATATATTTAACTGAATTAAAATAATTTTAAAATTAATCATATATCATTGTAATTTATAACTAAAATAAAATAAAATTGTAACAACTGAAAAAAGCTCTTGGCAAAGCAAAACAGGGTCTAAGCTCAAATTAGCTGAAAACAACCTACTTCATATAATATGATATAAGAAATTTACATATATTTCTTAGCTTGTTGTATTGTCATGATCATATCAAAACATAAAGTTGGATTCTCTGCAGATATTTTCGGGAAGTTCTTGGATAACCATGGGAAATTCAAAGAGTCCCTGAAAGAAGACACAATGGGGATGGTGAGCCTGTACGAAGCCTCGCACTTGGGTGGCAACGGAGAAGACATATTATCAGAAGCCATGGAATTCAGCGAAGGTCACCTGAGAAGCTCGATTCCGACCATGGAACCGGAACTTTCTAGAAGGGTGAGTCAGGCCTTGGAGCTCCCAAGGCACAGAAGGATGGTGAGGCTAGAATCCAGAAGATTCATTGAGGAATATAGCAACCAAAAAAATGACCTCTTGGTGCTTGCCAAGTTGGATTATAACAAGGTCCAATCACTTCACCAAATGGAGTTGTCTGAGATTACGAGGTCTGTATATATTTTACTCTGTTAAATTTGCCATTCGATCAGCATGAAAATCAATCACGGTTTTGATTTGGAAATCATGTACAGGTGGTGGAAACAGTTAGGGCTTGTGGATAAGCTGACGTTTGCTCGAGATAGACCGCTGGAATGCTTCCTGTGGACGGTGGGATTGCTTCCAGAGCCAAAGTATTCATCCTGCAGAATTGAGTTAGCTAAGACTATTGCCATCTTGTTGGTCATTGATGACATTTTTGACACTCATGGCACCATCGATGAGCTTCTTCTCTTCACCGGTGCTATTCGAAGGTTTTCGCCGTTAATTTTTCACTTATTTTCTTGTCATTATTTCATTTAAAAATATGGTCCAAAATATGCTAATTAACATATATATATATATATATATATATATATATATATATATGCTGAAAATATCAGGTGGGATCTTGAGGCAATGGAAGAGCTGCCGGAATACATGCGAATATGTTATATGGCGTTGTACAACACTACTAACGAGATTTGCTATAAGGTCCTCAAGCAAAATGGTTGGAGTGTTCTCCCCTACCTAAAGTCAACGGTAAATGCTAGATTTTGACTGAATATTTAAATTAAGTCTAATTGATTATAAAACTTAATAAGGTCATGTATTCTGCCGAACTTAATTAAACTAAATCGAATTAAACTGAAGTGGAAATTAATATATGTGAAGATCTCCAGTGATACCATCTCAATTAATACTAGAGACAAATGTTGATTTTCTCACTTTCAACCCTGACCTTTTACATATTAAGCATGATCATTCACTGTAATATTGCTGATCTTTTCACTTTCAAGAGTGATCTTTTACATATTAAACATGATTATTTAGTAAGACCAATTGAGAAATTGATGTGATTTTTATTTCATGTTTTGCTTGTTGTATATATGGCTATGCTCAATAAAAAATTTATTGAAATGGCAGTGGATAGATATGATCGAGGGTTTCATGAAGGAAGCAAGTTGGTTCAACAGTGGGCAAGTCCCAAAGATGGAAGAATACTTGGAAAATGGCGTGACTACGGCAGGAGCATACATGGCCTTGGTGCATCTCTTCTTTCTCATAGGCCAAGGCGTTACGCATCCAAGTGTCAATTTATTGGTCAACCCATATCCAAAGCTTTTCTCTTGCTCTGGACGAATTCTTCGCCTTTGGGATGATTTAGGAACCGCTAAGGTATAAAACTATAATACTTCTCCATTTAAATATGAAACATTTTTACTTAATTTTTTTAGTTAAACAAAACCCATCTTTTATGAGACCCTAGTAAAAAGGAATTCAAAGAATTTTATCTTAATTTAGTATCGCAAAAGGTATTGTAACTTAAGTGTTACTTTCACATTTCAATTGATAGTGCCTTTGAAAAATACAAAATCATGTATTAATTTATGTATATTTAAGGAGGAGCAAGAGAGGGGTGATCTTGCGTCGAGCATTCACTTGTTCATGAAGGAGAACAACATTAGATGTGAGGAAGAAGGGCGAAAAGGTATATTGCAACTTATAAATAGTTTATGGAAAGACATGAATTCAGAGTTGGTATCACCTGAGATGCCATTGCAAATCATCAAGGCTGCGTTCAATATGGCCAGAGCCTCACAAGTTGTGTACCAACACGACGAAGATAGCTATTTTTCTAGCGTGGATAATTACGTTAAGGCTTTGTTTTTCACCCCTGTTATTAGTTAAATAAATTGAATTTAATGTGTGTGAGTTTTATTTGGAATCTGTGTATTTAAGTTAATATGTTATTGAGCAAATTAACCTCGAATTAATATTAATTTTACATATTTTAAGGTTCAAGGTTTCAACAAAAAAGTTAATATATATAGGTATGTACGACAATTAATCTTTAAAATAGTATTAGTAGTCATCGACACATGGAATGTTTATTTTTACTCAATAAATCTATGAGAGTGCCATGTGTAGCTTCTATGTGCTCTCAAAATGTAGCACTTATATATATATATATATATATATATATATATATATATTATAGATATTATAGATTATAGATACTAGACCAAGAAAGTTGGTTAGCTCCCTCACCAAGCATCGGAAGCATATATAGAAAGAGAATACATGTTGAGTTAATGTAAAATTCATTCATAATTTTTTTACACGGATTGATTTATTTATTTGTCTATTAGTATTCTTGTTGATATTGTTCCGTGAATGAGTTTAGTTATCATATAAAGCAATGTTCCTTTCACACCATGTGAGCGAATCTATAATTAAATGTATCACCTTAATCTCACATGACATTGTTCACATATATATATATATATGAACAACCTATTGAAATCTATGCACATTTGCTTGGCATCTAAATGTTTTAAATGCAATCATGAGGATTCCCTTAAACACTTTTTTAACTCATTTGAGTTCAGTCTAAGAATCTGGAAAACCTTACATATTTTTATGGGAATATCTGACAGGAACTTTTCATCCATCTGGGAAAGGTTATCATTTTATCTAATTTTTAATGGATTGAGTGCTCTGCATAATTTAATTATCAGACCCACTCCATCTATTACCTGTTGGATTCTCTGAAAATCTAGAAACAAATGGATATATGAAAATGTCCTTCCTTCCTCAGTTCATATTCTTAAGCAAATAAGGGACCATTTTTTCATGATTTTCTGTGCAAAACCATTTTACCTCTCCTCTGCAATTGATGCTAATATTGCAAATCATAGTTTCCTGCCACTTGGGAAAAGGCCACCCAAACCAAGAAATTTTAAAATAGCTTGGACTAAGCCTTTGTCTGGATTCAAATTTAATGTTGATGCAGCTTGGTGTAGTCTATCTCTCCAAGCTGGCATTAGTACTATTATTAGAGATAACAGGGGAGCATTTATATCTGGTCACACATCTTTTACCCCTGCTAGCTCTCCTCTTGAGGCTGAAATCAAGGCTATTAAATTTGTTGTCTCTATAGCTGAAGGTTTCTCTGAACCCATCACTATAGAATCTGACTGTCTAAATGCTATTTATTCTATTCTTAATCCCATCACTGCACACTGGAAACTTTTTCACATTGCTGATCTTGTCAATCAGTGTATCTCTGCATTTACTCTGCAACATGTTCATAGAGAAGCAAATTTGCCTGCTGATGCAATGGCCAAATTGTGTCTGCTCTCTAAAAATGATTCTTTCTTTACCTTTGGTTCCCTTCCTAATGCTATTCAAGGAATGCTTAGACTAGACCAAATGGGGACTCCTTCACTTAGAATTTCCAGAATGGATGCTACTAACTAATGTTTCTTTCTTTACAGATAATGAAGCTCATTGAGGCTTCCCAAATCATACTGGTATCTTCCTCAATCTGGACAGATCCAACTCTGAGCTGCACCTGAATGCAATTTCTGGAATTTCCAGAAACCTTGGTGCTATTCTTGCCACAGATAAAGGTTTTTCTCTGAAACTAGGACTTGCTCCATAGGCTGCCTTGTGTCTCAGTTGCCTTGCGCTTCAGATTCACTAACAAGCAAGTGGAATTCTAGTCCTATTTTCCCAAAGCCTTTGTCATGGAAACTTTTGGATGTATAGAATGAGTTCTCTAGTTTAGTAAATATTTAGACTTACTCATTCTTTTTGGAAGCTATGTTTAGCTTCATGTAGATTCCTTTTTAGGTATTCTACTATAACCGCTACATATAGAAGCGATTTTTGTATCATTACTTTATTCTTCCTGTTATTTAAAAGGCATGGGGAAGCCAATATAAATCCCTCCACCTTTGGTGGTTTAACAAAAAAAAAACACACATATCAGACAATATGTATTGGAGACGTCTTGAGTATACCAAAATGACTTTTGCCCGTAATGGTTTTTAGAGCCATTTGATCCTACTCCCTAGATGATCTGATATAATCTCTTGACTAAGTTATGTTATATCTTCATATATCACTAAATTGTTTATCAGACCACTCTTCCTCACACAAATATCATCTAAATGTATATGACTTCTGTAGGATGTATACATATGGTTTGTGGCATCCAACACACGTCTATAAGGTAAACCATCAGGTTGAAATCTGCGATCAAAGACATGTACGCACTTCGACTCCGTATTCATGGTGCAAAAAACGTTGAGTTTAGTAGTTATGAGTATTTTATCTCCATAAGTTCCAGTGCCTGCTGAACAAGACCCTAAGTCAATTGGTTCTCAAAATCTGGGGAGCTCTCTGTTCTACCTCTCCTCCTCTTTCGGCTTCCTCTCTCCGAGCCCTGTCTACTCCGAAAGAAATCTTACCTTCCCCTGGCTCTCCTTCGTCTTCCTCTGATTCTTCTTCGTCTCCTCCTGACTCTCCTCCCCCCGTGGATGCTACGAATTATCTGGGGGCCTACCCTGAATCCCCTGTTTACTCCCAATACTTTACTCATCCTTTCTTATATGGGTTCACCGTGGGTTATGAAGAAGGTCGGCCGAAGGTAGTTTGCAAAAACCCTCGGACACAACTTCCCGAAGCTACCCGTCCTCCGACCCGGCTTCTCGAGTCCGATGCTACTCGTTCTCCTGATTCTTAATTTTCTATTGCATCTGCTCCTTGTAATTCCCCTTTTCTTGCTTATATTTGTAACTTGTCCATCTCTGATATTTAAGGAAGAGATGTTTTTGTTCTTCCTTCCCTTTATGCACCGTTTTTTCTAAGTTTTACCTTATGCATTGTTTATCCCCTTGTTCTCCCCCCTTTGGAGCATCGGGTGCAAGAACCTAAACTTGTCGTCCGATGCACTAAACCCTATATAAAAACCGAATAGTCAAAAAAATTATTTGCGTACCTTCCGTTGTCTTTGCTTTTGATGTAGTTCGACCATCCGAGCCGAATCCACCTTTTCTTCCCCCTTCTGTCGAGGGTAGTCAACTGCCTAAGATCCTGTGTCGTGCAAATGTATCTGAAAGTATCTAGCCTTAGATTCTTAACTCTTTAGTTTTTCCTTGTATTTCATCGGGCGGTCCTCTTCTGATGAGGGCATCTATCTGATAGTTAAAATACCTGAAAGTTCTTAAAACCATTAATTCTTCCTTATGAATTCATCAGATGGTCCTCTTCTGATGAGGGCGTTCATCCGATGGTTTGAAAACCTTTAAATCTTAAATCCTTAAATTCTTCCTTATGAGTTCATCGGATGGTCCTCTTCTGATGATGGCGTTCATCCGACGGTTGAATACCTTAAAATCTTAAATCCGTAAATTCTTCTTTATGAGTTCATCGGATGGTGCTCTTCTGATGAGGTCGTCCATCTGATGGTTTGAATACCTTAAAATCTTAAATCCTTAAATTCTTTGTTATGAGTTCATCGGATGGTGCTCTTCTGATGAGGGCGTCCATCCGATGGTTTGAATACCTTAAAATCTTAAATCCTTAAATTCTTTGTTATGAGTTCATCAGATGGTCCTCTTCTGATGAGGGCGTCCATCCGATGGTTTGAATACCTTAAAATCTTAAATCCTTAAATTCTTTCTTATGAGTTCATCGGATGGTTCTCTTCTGACGAGGGTGTCCATCTGATGGTTTGAATACCTAAAAATCTTAAATCCTTAAATTCTTCCTTATGAGTTCAGGATGGTCCTCTTCTTGCGAGGGCGTTCATCCGATGGTTTGAATACCTTTAAATCTTAAATCCTTAAATTCTTCCTTATGAGTTCATCGGATGGTCCTCTTCTGACGAGGGCGTCTATCCGATGGTTTGAATACCTTAAAATGTTAAATCCTTAAATTCTTCCTTATGAGTTCATCGGATGGTCCTCTTCCGACGAGGGCATCCATCCGACAGTTTGAATAACTTAAAACCCTTAAATTCTTGGAATAGTTTAAATTGAAATCCTTCATAAAACCTTCTTCTTTTGCGGGGCACCAGCGTGGGAGCGACCCCGAGGTCCCGACTTCCTATTACAAATATTATCCAATACTTGTAATTTCCTTTCCTCGGGCGTATCCACACCCTTTGTTTCCCGCAAGGCATTATCCAATACCTTGCATCTCTTCTGACATATCCACGCCATCTACCATCAGACGTATCCACACTACTGGCTTAAGTGTATCCACACTAAATTCATTCTTCCTCAAAAATTTCTAAATTTCGAAAGAGGGTTTTACCTGATTTAAATCCCGTCCCCTTTGTCTGACAACTCCTTTTCTGGGCTTTCCTCATCCTTACCCGAGGCGTTGGCATCTTTCTCCTTTTCTAGTGTATCTGAGTATTTTCCTTCCTTTGCCTTACCCTTCTCTAAAGGTGAACCTTTGACCTTCACCTTCCCATTGCCGCGAGAAATCCTTCGCGGACCGCGAGCCTGGTTCTCGCGGCTCGCGACCGAAGATTCGCGGCCCGCGCGTCTGCGGTTTTCGCGGACCGCGCGTCTGCGGCTTCCGCGGTCCGCGACCGAGGTTTCGCGGACCGCGCATCTGCGGCTTCCGCGGTCCGCGACCGAGGTTTCGCGGACCGCGCGTCTGGTCCTCGCAAAACAGCAACACACACCCTCGCGGCTTGCGACCGAGGTTTCGCAGCCCGCGAGAGTGTGCCTTCACGCCACTTCTACGACCGGTTCTTCAATGTATCTAACTTCTTCAGGACGGTCATAGAAGGTCTTCAAATCATCCAAATCCATCGCAAGTGCAATTCAAGGTTGAAATGCACGTCTTCAATTTCAAACCATTATGAATGATTCGGTCTAAAAGTCTAATATAAAAGTACAAAATACTATCTAAAACAACTCTCAAATGCTACAAAATAAGAGTATATCTAGGACCTATCAAAATCCCCCACACTTGAACCTTTCTCGTCCTCGAGAAAGAACGATTAAAATCCAAGTGTATACTCTGAATAATTAAGAACATAACATTTGAGAGCTTTACACAAGATATCTATTTACAAGAGAAAGGAATTTTTTTTTTTTTTTTTACAGTAGTAAAATACAGCAGCAACAAAAACAGCAACAAAAGCAGAATCATAGTCCTACACCTCTCCCCCACACTTAGCCTAAACATTGCCCCCAATGTTTAATTATAACAATGAAAACCATAGTGAAAGGAAAGGGTGTAGAATATACTCACTGCGACGGGCCGGAACCGTCGCGACGGCGCTGAGCTCGCGATCTGCGATGGCCCTCATAGTCAAATGCCCCTGGTCCATGTGGGTGCATGGATGCCATCATGGCGAACATCACCTCCATGTCGTCCTCATATCTCTGAGTGAACGCGTCATGTCTCTGCGTAAACTCCTGGAACTGCTGCTGAGTGACAAACTGAGCCTCCTGATGTGGAGGAGGGTACTGCTCTCCATGCTCCGGGGGTGCCTCTAGCCTGGCAAGGGCAATGGTAGGTGCAGGAACTGTGATCTGGGTGGGCAAGGTGAGCTCCTCCATGCGAGTGCGCCCAGTCAGCTGCACAGCCTCCAGATTTGGCAGGTACATATGCTGACTCTTGGCTACTAGCCAGATGAATCTAGGAGGAGGAAATCTGTGCATGGCCAAGACATTAGTGGACTCCAAAGTAGCAATGGAGTAGAACTGGTGAGCTCTCTCGGCTGTCTTGCCTATTGCCTGAATGTTTGGAGGTAGGTGGATGTTCAGATAAGATGGCAGAAGAGAAATCATACCCCCCCTGCGGTATCTTCCCTGAGCTCTTCTGGGAGGTCTCCAGACATTTCTGCACAAAGAGGTCAACCCAACATGGGTGCTCTGGCCCCCAACACATGGTCCAAAGGCATTGGACCTGCTCCCTATTGATGTGCGTCAATTCTCCTTGGCAAAAGATCGTCATCACTAGGAGCTTGTGCACCATACGAACAGCTGGATGTATGATGTGGTTGTTCTTCGTAGCACCCGTGATGTTGGGAGATCCAGACAAGCAATTCCAAAAGAAAGCTAGATCAAATCCGTCCGGGGCATTATCTTTCGGATTCTTGTATTCCTCCGCATATTCGAACCCAAAAGCATCTTGGATCTCATCATAGGTCATCCGGCGGTCCACATTATTTAATCTGAATGTGATGTACTGCACATCATGCTCCTCATCATAGTGCTTGGCTAGAGTGGATAGGAATTCAAGTGTATAACGGATGTAGGTCGGTGCTGATCGATCAATGAATCCTCTCATGCCAACGCGATCCAATAAATATGGCACAGGCTGCTGCAAGCCTAACTCCCGAAGTAGCTCAGAGGAGATGAACTTCGTCTCCATGATTGTTCGCCTCCCATTCCCAATCAACTTTCTCCACCGTTGTTGGGCATCTCCATCCAAACCTTGCAGTCCTATAAGGTCAATAGGAGGCAGGTTTTCTGCTGGGGGAGGGCTAGGCTGGCGAGGGGGGGATTCGGGGATCACGGGCTCATGCGAACTAGAGGCTTCCCCTCGGCGAGACCTTTTCCTCGGTGCCATTATCAAAATCTACTCAACAACAGTCCAGCACAACTAAACTAGCTATAAGGCAGCAAGCCCCTACTCAACAAGCAAATTGCAACTAGTGGCGGCAAGCCCAATCAAAATCAACAAGAAAAACTAGAGGCGGCAAGCCCTAATTACTCAAAAATTGCAATGTAGCATTCCAAATAAACAATTAAATGCAATTAGATCGCCAATTTGATCAAAACACCACCAAATCAAAGAATCCAAAAATTAGGGTTCATGAGATTTGGGGGTATTTGATTGGGAATTGGAATGTGGAATTGGTGATTGGGAAAAGGTTAAGGTTGGTGGAGGGAAGGTTTTTGTGTAGTTGGGTTGGGAAAAAAGTCGCCGGAGGCCGGCGAATCGGAGTGGAGAAGTTTCTGTTGGAATTTGGGCAATGGAGGTGAAAGAGGATGTTTTGGATTTGGATTTTTGGTGGGTTTTGTTGGGAAATCTTGGGGGATTGATTTGGGTGGAAGAAATTGGTTCAAAACTCGCCGGAATGATGGATTGGAGATGGTGGCCGGAAAAGGGCACTATTCGGTCGGGAGAGTTTTGGGAGGAAGAAAGAGAAAAAAGATAGAAGAAATTTGAAGAAGTAGTGCCCGTTTCCTCGCGGATCGCGAGCTCCCATTCGCGGGCCGCGAAACTCCATCGCGGGCCGCGCGCCATCTTCGCGGGCCGCGAAAACATGCCATTTCGTTCCAGGGATTGCCGAAAAATCCTTGGATTTTCACGGGTCGCGCGTCTCCGTTCGCGGGTCGCGCGTCTCCGTTCGCGGGTCGCGCGCCTAGCTTTCGCGGTCCGCGCGCGCCGAACCTTCGCGGTCCGCTCGATGAAACCGCGGACCGCGCGTGCGGCACTCTCGCGGCGCGCGCGATGAATTCGCGCGCCGCGCACGACAAATCTTCGCTGTTCGCGCGGTGAAACCGCGGACCGCGAGCACAGTGTCGCGGTCCGCGCGATCAAGCCGCGGACCGCGAAATGTTGCATTTTCGTTACAGGGATTGTCGAAAAATCCCTGGATTTCACGGGTCGCGCGGCCTCCCTTGCGGACCGCGCGCAAAACCGTCGCGGACCGCGCGTTCCTCGTTCGCGGTCCGCGCGTCATGGCCGCGGCTCGCGAAATCTTCGGTCGCGGCCCGCGCGATGAATTCGCAGGCCGCGAGGAATGGCTTCTCCATCCTATTCGTTTTTCTCTATTTCACACCTTTTTCTACAAAAACAACATAAAAACTAGCGTAATGTTCGAATTACAAGCTTAATGAAATGTACATAAATAATAATAGAAAGAAGATAATGTTCCAAATATTGAACTTGTTCGACGAAATGCTTTTAAATGTCAAAACTCGTTTATTTAACATCGTCGGCACGATGTACCTCAATGGTAAAGATCACTCGTAGGTTGGGTTGCCTAGAGATATGTCCTCTTGGATCTCCGATTTGAAACCCTCGTAATACGGTTTCAATCTTTGGTCGTTGACCTTGATGACTTTGGCATCTTCAGCGCTTTGGATCTCCACCGCACCATGAGGGAAAACTCTCACAACCACAAACGGTCCAGTCCACCGAGAACGCAATTTACCTGGAAATAAACGAAGGCGTGATTGAAATAGGAGAAATTTTTGACCTACCTCAAAGGTTTTCCTAATTATCATCTTGTCATGCCATGCCTTCGTTTTCTCCTTGTAAATGGCAGCGTTCTCATAGGACTCGTTCCGGATTTCCTCAAGCTCTTGCAATTGAAGCTTCCTTTCATTCCCGGCTTCGTCCAAGTTCAAATTGAACCTTGTGATCGCCCAATAAACTTTGTGTGCCAACTCCACCGGTAAATGACACGGCTTTCCAAAGACTAATCGGTATGGAGACATACCAATTGGAGTCTTATAAGCCGTCCTATATGCCCACAATCCATCATCCAACCGAGTACTCCAATCCTTGCGAGTTGGCCTAACCGTTTTCTCAAGGATGGACTTCATTTCCCTATTGGAAACTTCGGCTTGTCCATTTGTTTGTGGGTGATAGGCGGTAGAAGTTTTGTGATTTACCCCATATTTCTTCAACAATGCGGCAATGGTTCTATTGCAAAAGTGAGTGCCTCGATCACTGATTAGAGCTCGGGGTACCCCGAACCTAGAGAAGATGTGAGATTTGGTGAACTTTGCAACCACTTTTGAATCATCAGTACGAGTGGGGATTGCTTCTACCCACTTAGAAACATAGTCAACCGCAAGCAAGATATATTTAAAACCAGAGGAATTAGGGAAATGTCCCATAAAATCGATTCCCCAAACATCAAAGAGTTCACAATATAGAGGGCAATGTTGGGGCATTTCATTCCTAGAAGAGATATTTCCTACTCTTTGGCATTTATCACAAGATTATTGAGGGGTACGATTATTGAAACGGCCTTGTCCTTGGTTTCTTTGGTATTGTTGGGGTTGAGGGTGATATTGAGGGTTTTGATGATCTTGGTACCCTTGGTAACCAAAATCTTGGTACCCTTGATTTTGGTTGCTTTGCTCTCCTACGTAGCCTTGGTCATTTTGCCCCCTCGATCTATCAAAAGATTGACCACTTTGACCTTGGTATCCCCCTTGTTGGCCTTGTTGCCCCATTGGTTCATCTCTCCACCGAAAGTTGGGGTGATCTCTAGTCCCGGGGTTGTAGTGTTGGGCAAAAGGATCATACTTCCTTTGGTTACCTCTATCACCACCTTGGCCTTGTCCACTTTGAAAACCCATACCGCCTTGGTAGACTCGTCCTCCTTGAAATCCTTGGCCACCTCTAAAACCTTGGTTTCCACCATAGACTCCCATGGCATTAACCTCTTCACTATAGTCCCCGAGTTCCCTCTGGAGCTATTTCCCATCATGAAACCTTTCATCAATGCTGTAAGCTCCTTGATATCTTGACAAGTTCCATCATTGTTCCCACCGGAGTTACCCACTCGTAGTCTCCGGTCCCTCTTTGGTTTGCATCCCTCGGCTAATTGCTCAAATAGCATCATGGCATCGGAAGAACCAAGGTTAGCAATGGAGCCATAACAAGACCGATTTATCAACTCGGTTTCCCTATCATTCAAACCATTGTAATAGAAACACACCAATTGAGGTTCGGTGAAGTTATGGTACGTGCAACTTGAGAGGAGAGTTTGGAATCTTTCCCAATACTCATACAAAGTCTCATCATCGTCTTGAGTGATGTTGCTAATGGCTTGTATCAAGACCGAGGATTTAGAGGGAGGAAAGTACTTGTCAAGGAACTTTTTCTTCAATTGTGGCCATGTAGTGATTGATGATGAAGGCAAACGGCTTAACCATTTGGCGGCCTTGTCCTTCAAGGTAAAGATGAATGTTTTCAACTTAAACTCATCCACACTCATCTCGGAAGGTTTCAAACTACTACAAACTCGGTGAAAAGCCTCAAGGAAGTCATTGGGATCATCCACTTCTCTACCATGGAAAGTTGGAAGCAAATTTATCACTCCCGTCTTGATTTCATATTGTGAGTTTGGGTAAACAATGCTCGATTGTTGTGGCTCATAGTTGGTGGACATGTACTCTCTCATAGAAATGTTGGTAGGAGAAGTGTTAGGATTTTGGAAAGGGTTGTAGAATTGGTTTCGGGGGATGTTTTGGACGGAATCCTCTTCTCGGTCCTCCTCCGCCATGGTGGAAGGTGGTACTTCACTATCAAGGGAAAATGGATTGGCGGCTAGTGTCTCTTGCACTTGTCGCTTGAGTTGACGAGGACTCCTAACTAATTCGGAATCGTATTGCAAAGGGTCTTGGTTCGAGGTTCTTGTATGAACCATGCACCAAGAGCTAGAGCAATAGGGTTCCAAACCAAAAATAAGATGAAAAAGAAAGACAGGGTGTTAATACAACTACAATAAACACACAGAAATACGCCTAATCCCCGGCAGCGGCGCCAAAATTTGGGAGGTCGTCGCCGTACCTCTCAAATATACAATTTATATCCACTTACTACCGCTACACACAACTAAGCATATAATGGCAAGTAAGGTTCGTTCCACAGAGAAAAAGGTATTTCTACGTATATTTTGTAGCATACATATACATATACATATATAAAAGCAATGTAAATAAGGGGGGGGGGGGGTGGGGGGGGGGGGGTTGAGTTGAGTTTGTGTAAGAAACACTACTATGTAAAGCAACTAGAACTCTAGAATTACAACTAATTTAGCATTTAAGGATTCAACTAAAGGATTAACTAATGAGAATACTAAACTTGGACATATGAGATTGGTGACTTCTTATTATGAAATTTTCCTCAAACTTTATCATGTTACTTTGATAATGGTGATTGTTTGTAGTGAGAAACTATCTATAACCATAGCTATGAAAGATGAAAGCACCTTCACAACTTCCATTGACAATTCTTTACTAGATGATAACAACTAGTTCAATTGATCAATACCATTTCAAATTAGATGTTTCTCAAACTTACCCATGCAATTTGATAACAAACTTGACATAGATACAATGCTAATGAATGATCTTAAGAACAAATACAATTGATAACAACATGCATTCGATTCCTAATTTACTACTCCTACATAGAAAGAATGATAACATTCCAACCATGGAAAAGCAATATCTAACACATATCCAATACATATTCATCACTAGGAAATCATTCCTAATCATTTCAAGCATCAAATACACATATAAATTATGATCATTCAATAGCAAATCACACATTCCTAAGCTTCATAAATCATGTTCTCAATCCATAACAAGAAGTCCAATCACATATACCCAAGATGGATTTTAGCCTACAATCATAATTAGATAATCACAACCATAATCCATACAATAAACCATGATGAATTCAAAGATCAAAATGGAAAGGAAAATGAAGAAAAAGAGTTCAAGACTCTGTAAATTCGATCCTCTAACAAATGAGGATAAGTTTGTTTTATAGTCCAAAATAATTAAAAGTAAAGCAAAACAAAATGCAAGTTGCAGGAACTTTTCGCGGACCGCGAGAAATCCTTCGCGGCTCCCGAGACTGGTTCTCGCGGCTCGCGACCGAGGATTCGCGGCCCGCGCGACACTGGTTCCCGCGGCACGCGATTGAGGATTCGCGGCCCGCGCGACACTGTCCTCACGGCTCGCGACCGAGGATTCGTGGTCTGCGCGAGATTGGTCCCCGCGGCTCGCGACCGAGGTTTCGCGGCTCGCGCGACATGGCATCTCCAAAACAGCAACACACACCCTCGCGGCTCGCGAGAGATGTTTCGCGGCCCGCGAGAGTGTGCCTTCACGCCACTTCTACGACCGGTTCTTCAATGTATCTAACTCATTCAGGACGGTCATAGAAGGTCTTCAAATCATCCAAATCCATAGCAAGTGCAATTCAAGGTCGAAATGCACGTCTTCAATTTCAAACCACTATGAATGATTTGGTTTAACAGTCTAACATAAAAGTACAAAATACTATCTAAAACAGCTCTCAAATGCTACAAAATAAGAGTATATTTAGGACCTATCAATGACTGTCACAGATTTTAGAAATGTGGTGATGAGAGAAAACAAATTTTATATTTCCTTACCGCAAACGAGAAGAGGAAGAAGAAAGGCTTTAGAACTTGCTCGTGGATCTGAAGCAACCCAATTTGCAAAACTTTATGATTATGCAGGAGAGATCCTTAGAACAAACCCTGGAAGCACTGTTTCGATTCAAGTAGTTGATGAGCCTACTACAGCTGCTAAACGATTTCAAAGGATGTACATGATGTGTTGATATTTGTTGTGTTTTTCTGAGTAATATTATGGCTGATTTCTATGGATTTTAGTACTTATGGATTGTATTTGATGCTCAGATTACACATATACCTGGAGATGAACACTTGGAGCAAGAAGTCCTGTTTTGGAGCTGATTTTAAGCTATTTGGAGCCGAAGGACACTATTCCAGTTGAGCCTTATCCCGGAATAATCCTCCATGTGGCAGAGTTGTGTTTCGTTTACGATTCCTAAGTTGCTCCATGGAAATGACCCGGCTGAGGTGAAGCTGATGAAAGGGGGTCATTATACTCTTTTTTCCCGAGAGGGTTTTTAATGAGGTAATGGTCTGATCCCTCATCTAGGGAGTTGATGAAGCTGCTGTCCATTAAAGAAGGCTAATTTCAGCCAAAATAATTGGGCCAAAAAGAAGAATTTCAGCCCAAGAAGAAAAAGTTGGCGGCCAAGGCAAGAATGAAATAAATCCGTTTCTGCACAGGATTCAGTCTCAAAGAAAGCTGCCGCCAGAATATTTGCTTGACAAGAATTCTACCTCTTCCAAAATTAGTGAGGATTTGATTGATTTTCCTAGAATAAAGGGGAATTCTTTTGGGGAATAGAATATATATAGGATAATTCCGTAGGAGTTAAGGGAGATTTTTTTGCATCACAGAATTAGTTCCCCGTAGCTTTTCTTCTGGCCAGAACTCAGAAACTTATGACAGCAGCTCGATTTATTCAGTAATTCATCATTGGTATTTTCTTCTTTGATTCTTCTCATTGTTATTATGTTTAATTTATTCTTATTTGATTTTGTGTTTAATTCAGTCATGAGTAGCTAAATTTAATTTAATCGGCTTAGGTTAATTAAGTGGTTCATGAATTGAGATACTGTTGCATGAAACTTGATCTTGTGAGTTTTTGATTGTTCATGTTCTTCATCTATGCTTGCTAGTTTAGGATTGATCACCCTAAATTCTGTTAGGCTAGTGCTAAATAAGTAGCGAAAATCTTGTGAAAAACAGATAACGCTTAAGACTGTAATAACAAGATAATGAACAATTGGGTAGATGATATTTGCATGCGAATACGTGCTTGATTATCTGTTTCAGGTTTCCCTAGCTTTAATACGATTAAAGTGTGTATCTGGGTGTGCGAATACTGCCTAGGGGTACTTTAATTAGGGTCTAGCGAATAAAGCAAATACTAGTTCGCTAGCGATAAATTAAGGGGGAATTTAGAGGGTTTAGCGAATACTTGCTCTCTTATAACTGGATGATTCATAGGATTTAGTGGAATATAGGTAGTTGATCAAGGATTGAACCAACTGATTAATTTAAGCCGATTGCTTTCTTAATATATAAACTTTCGTGATTTCATTCTCTTTCTTGCATTCATTATTCTGAATTTTTAGGATTATAATTTACAAGTTTTTCATAGCTATAAAACAAAACAAATCAAAGTTTAAGGCGTGATTGCTAAATCAAAATTGTTTGGTAGGTTGAATTGATAGAAATTGCACTGTTCCTCGTGGGATCGAATCTGCTTACGACTATACTAATCTTTGTGTTGAGTTTGCAGAATATTTTGTGTGGTAAAACGACGTCCACCAAATTGGCGCCGCTGCCGGGGAGCGGTTTGTTAATTTCTGTTATATTTTTTTTTTCCTACTGATTGTGTGTTAGTGCTGGTTTATGACCAGATCTGAGAGCACAGAACTGTTATTTGTTCCTGAGATTGAAAGGCAAGCTAGGTTGAATCGGAAGTTAGCCAAGGAACAGGAGTTACAATCTGCCGCAGACGCTCTGTTTGGCCAAACGGAGGTTGTTTCTGGAGCTGAATTTGAAGCTGAGTCCGAATCTGCATCTTCTGAATCCGAAATGGGTGACCAACGCATTGATCCGAATGCCAACAACCCGTACATGTGGGAGCTCACAGGTCACAGTGATGAGGATCCCCCAACTCCCATTCAACTGCCTGCGACAGCTGGTCCAATTGAAATCAAGCTGGCGTTGCTTAATGTGCTTCCTAAGTTTCAGGGGAGAAGCACTGAAGATCCTTACAATTTCTTGAACGAATTTATCAAGATTTGTAAGGTGCAGAAGAGGCCAACAAACGTGACGGAGGAGCAATTCAAGCTGGTGGCATTCCCATTCAGCATGACTGGAGCAGCAAATCAGTGGTTTTCGAGCTTGCCGCCAAATTCCATCACCACATGGAATGCCCTGAAGAAGCTGTTTTTGGAGTACTACTTCCCATCCACCAAAACAGAGGCGTTGAAAAAGGATATCTCGAGTGTGAAGCAAGAATATGACGAGCCTCTTAGTGCCTTTTGGCTGAGATTTAAGCGTTTGGTGGATAGTTGCCCGAATCACCGATTTCCAGAGGGGCAGCTACTTCAGTACTTTTATGGAGGATTAACGGCAGTAAACAAGGATTTGCTCAATACAGCGAGCAATGGAGGATTTTCCGATATCAGAGTTAATGATGCTAAGGAGATTGTGAAGAAGTTGATCAACTCCAAGAAGGAATATGATACCGAGGAAGTAAGGATCTTGAAGAAGGTAGCACAAGCAGAACCCTCCAATCAAGACGAATTCAAAGATATGATGAATAGGATGGAAAGGTTACTGTCAAAGGTGGTGGATAAAGTTGCAGTTGCAAACAATGTTATGGATGAACAAGTGAATGCCATGGGGAATTGGAACGAGAGGCAACCAATGAGGGATCCTTATTCAGCCACTTACAATCCAGGGTGGAGAGATCATCCCAACCTCCGATGGAGAGATCCACCTCAACAACCTCAACAACCTTACGTTCCGCAAAATCAAGGAACTCAACCTCGGTACCCCCAAAATCAGCCACCACCTCAAGCAAAATCTAGTGACGATAAACTAGATGTGATCATGAGTATGCTTCAGGAACAGAAGAATAGCAATAAGAAGGCGGAGGCAACCTTAGAGGAGCATACCCGACAAATAGCCCAGTTGGCGAACTCGATGAACGAGCTCCGAATGAAGCAACCAGGGCTTCCCTCTCAAGTTCAATTGAATCCAAGGGAGACAATCAACATGGTGACTCTGAGAAGTGGAAAGGAGCTCGAGCCACTGCTCCCTAAACCTGCAGCTAAAGGTGCAAAGACGCAGCAGAACCAACCTGCCACAGACCCCTATTTGGCCAAACAGAGCCCGGAGACAGAAGCCGAAGAGGAGAACAAAGGTGATTTCAATCAGACCAGGGAGGTAAGTGAAAAACCAAGTTTGAACGACCCTACTATCAAAATCCTTCCACCTTTTCCTCGTAGGTTGGCTAAAAGGAAAATTGATTCACTTGATTTTCTCTCTATCTTTGGAAACATGGAAATTAATCTCCCCTTCTTGCAGGCTATAAGGATTCCTCCTATTAGCAAATTCTTGAAGGATTTTATTGCAGGAAAACCGAAGGATTCAAGCAAAATCATCATGGGTGAGTCCGTCTCTGCGGTGATACAAAAGAAGTTACCACCCAAGTGCAAGGATCCTGGTATGTTTGCTTTGCCTTGTTCTATAGGTGATATGAAAATTGATTCTGCAATGTGTGATTTAGGAGCTTCTGTGAATGTGATGCCATTGTCTGTGTATAAATCTTTAAAGGGAGTTAAAATGGTAGGAACTAATACTGTACTCCAATTGGCTGATAAATCCTGTGTGCATCCTGAAGGTATTTTGGAGAATGTGCTAGTTAAAATTCATGATTTTGTTTACCCAGCTGATTTTTATGTAGTGAATATGCATACAAAGGGTAATAACACTACAGGGGTATTGTTAGGTCGTCCTTTCTTAAGAACGTCTAATGCGACAATTAGTGTTGGAAAAGGCACAATCTCTTTAGATTATTTTGGAGAAGAATTAACAATTAAAATGGATGAAACTGTTGAACAGTCCATGAATTCAAAAGATGTTAGTGCCATTGCTACTAACCCCAAAGTCCAAGATTATCTTGAGACCCAAATTGTGCAGGACAATATGGAAATTATAAGTCCTACAGGTCCATCAGAGATGCATGTTCAGGGAGTGAACGAAGTAGAGATACAAGAACCGAGATACTTTATGAACCTGCAAGAAAAAGTGTACAGTACTGATATCAACCTCTGTTTGGCCAAACAAAGGTCGCCAGAAGAGGTGAAGCCTCAGAATTCGGAGTGGAGTTCACTGTCCCTCAATCCAGAGTACGACTGTGATGAGACACTTTCCGTGGATTACAATCCTCCTTGGGATATGCAAATATCCAAGTGTGAGGAAGAGAAAATGTACCAGCTTGAAGAATACAATGAGATCCATTGGAATACATTTGATCAAGCCATGTGGTACAAGGATAGAGGAGGGATGTTTCCTCAACATCACCATTGATCGCATCGGAAAGTCTAGCCGAAGACTATAAACAAAGGCGCTACTGGGAGGCAACCCAGATTTTTCTTTTCGTTTTTCTTGATTTGTTCTTGATTTCATTTTTTTTAAAAAAAAAAAAAAAAAAAAAAAACACACACAAAAATATTTTTTTATAGAGTATTTAATTTGTTTTTATTGTACAGGGATTAGGAATGGCGAGATCAATTATGGGGCCATTTTTCAAAAGCTGAAAAGGCTTGGTGTTTTCTGTGGAAAGTTTGGGGATTTATATACGGGGAAGATGGAGAGTGAAGGACTGAACTGCAATTAAAGGAATTAAATCCTTTAATCCCCACGATTTCCTCCAAATCATCAGAATCCAGAACCTCCCCCTCTCCACAGTACACCACCGCCGTCCAAGACCACTACGCCGCCTCATCCCATTGCCGGAATCATCCTCACCACTGGTCACCGGCGCGACAACCACGGGGAACTCACCTTCATCGTCCTCCTTCAATTCTGAGGAGATGGAGACCGCGGGCAGCAAGCGAAGAAGCAGCCACCTTCTGAATAATCGGCGCCGGCGTTGCTGATTGCCGACTTTCTATGCCGATTCCAGGCCACCATTCACCGTTCCAGCTACCGCACCGTCGCCGCTCTATGCCACTTCGAGGCAACCAGAATACAACATGCAATAAGCTGGAGCAGCCCTCCCTCCCTGAGTTTCCCTAATCCCTTCTCCTGTTTTATTTTTATTTTTATTCTCCATTCTTTTATTTTCTGTACAATTTTATTAGGTTCTTCTTGCTTTTAAACTAAGCTTGCTTGAGGGCAAGCAAGGTTTAAGTGTGAGGAGATTTAGATGTATATATTTGTGTGTTTTGAGTGCTGTTTTGTGTGTTTAATGAGTCTTAAAAATTCTGAAAAATCAAAAAAAATATGTGTGTTTTTGTGTGTAGAGTCGGTCAAATTTTCAGCATGATAGTTAGTAAGGGAATTGGGTGTTGATATGGATTACCCTTGCCGGTAAAAGAATCATATTAGCAAACTTTTGTTGCTTGATATCCCCTTTGAAATGCTTAATGATAAAACCTTGAAATTAATCTGAACTTGGTTAAATGATACTGGGATGACGAACAAGACTTGCATGAAAAAGCCAAGTAAAATGTGAGGATCAGAGCCTAGAGTAGAGCACTCTCTACATCAATCTTTCTTTCTGAGTGGTGTGGTAGCTAAGGTCGATGCATGATAGGTTAAAGGAAGGCAAAATTAGGATAAGCCACACATCGTATATAGCCTACCCTTTTATATCCCCTAGTTAGCCCCGCTGAGCCTGACCTTTTCTTTGATTACCCACTGATATGAAACCCTTTAGCCTTGTTGTTTATCCTGTTCTTCACCCCATGCATGTATGCTTTTGAACTTAAAATTCAGCTCTTGATGGTCGTGAATTTGATTTCGAGTGCCCTGTTTCCATTAAAAAAAAAAAAAAATAGTCTTTATGACTTATTTGTTCTATGGCATTGTAGTTGTAATTTGAGCATGTATTCTGTAATTTCGGATCTGGACAAAGAAAAAAAAAAGAAAAAAAAAACAGAAAAGAAAAGAAAAGGGTGTTGTTTGCCCAAGAAAAAAAAAAAAAAAAGAAAAAAAAAAAAAGGAAAAAAATATATTCTGAAAAAAGAAAAAAAAAAAACAGAAGTCCAGATCCTGAATAGTGTTTGATCAGTCCAGATTTTGTCTTGTAAATAATATGTCTTTGCTGGAATCTTTCTCCTAATTGTTCTTGAGCATATGTGCATGATTTGTGTAAGCTTAGAGCCCCTAGGGTCTAACCAACATTACAACCCCCAGCCCCGTTACAACCCTTAAAGACCTTCTTGGCTTGTTATGTATTGACTGAGGCTACCGCATGAATATTATTGAGTGAATGTCCCTTCATCATGTGTGCTGAGTGAAAACCGTGAGAAATTTGTGCTTGTTTCCTTTTGATCAGTTGATAACCAGATAAAGAGCAATGTAGGGGGAATTGATTTGAGTACTAAAGGGGGATGATACCAACATTTGTTTGTGAATTGAAACTTGAACTTGGCAAGGAGACATTTGTTGATGAACCGATGAAATGAACACTTGAAATGCTGGATTGTTTGACCAAAGTTTGTGTGTAGTGTGTTTAAGTTTTTAGTTGTCAGGTTTTTGTTTGGTTTGCTTGTTCCTTTTATTCCTTTCTTTTTATTTTTCTGGTTTGAGTTAGAGGAGTAAATGTGCATGAATGCTCTTGTGAAATAAGTTCATATCATACTTGAGGGCAAGCATGAATCAAGTGTGAGGATATTTGATGTGTTGATATTTGTTGTGTTTTTCTGAGTAATATTATGGCTGATTTCTATGGATTTTAGTACTTATGGATTGTATTTGATGCTCAGATTACACATATACCTGGAGATGAACACTTGGAGCAAGAAGTCCTGTTTTGGAGCTGATTTTAAGCTATTTGGAGCCGAAGGACACTATTCCAGTTGAGCCTTATCCCGGAATAATCCTCCATGTGGCAGAGTTGTGTTTCGTTTACGATTCCTAAGTTGCTCCATGGAAATGACCCGGCTGAGGTGAAGCTGATGAAAGGGGGTCATTATACTCTTTTTTCCCGAGAGGGTTTTTAATGAGGTAATGGTCTGATCCCTCATCTAGGGAGTTGATGAAGCTGCTGTCCATTAAAGAAGGCTAATTTCAGCCAAAATAATTGGGCCAAAAAGAAGAATTTCAGCCCAAGAAGAAAAAGTTGGCGGCCAAGGCAAGAATGAAATAAATCCGTTTCTGCACAGGATTCAGTCTCAAAGAAAGCTGCCGCCAGAATATTTGCTTGACAAGAATTCTACCTCTTCCAAAATTAGTGAGGATTTGATTGATTTTCCTAGAATAAAGGGGAATTCTTTTGGGGAATAGAATATATATAGGATAATTCCGTAGGAGTTAAGGGAGATTTTTTTGCATCACAGAATTAGTTCCCCGTAGCTTTTCTTCTGGCCAGAACTCAGAAACTTATGACAGCAGCTCGATTTATTCAGTAATTCATCATTGGTATTTTCTTCTTTGATTCTTCTCATTGTTATTATGTTTAATTTATTCTTATTTGATTTTGTGTTTAATTCAGTCATGAGTAGCTAAATTTAATTTAATCGGCTTAGGTTAATTAAGTGGTTCATGAATTGAGATACTGTTGCATGAAACTTGATCTTGTGAGTTTTTGATTGTTCATGTTCTTCATCTATGCTTGCTAGTTTAGGATTGATCACCCTAAATTCTGTTAGGCTAGTGCTAAATAAGTAGCGAAAATCTTGTGAAAAACAGATAACGCTTAAGACTGTAATAACAAGATAATGAACAATTGGGTAGATGATATTTGCATGCGAATACGTGCTTGATTATCTGTTTCAGGTTTCCCTAGCTTTAATACGATTAAAGTGTGTATCTGGGTGTGCGAATACTGCCTAGGGGTACTTTAATTAGGGTCTAGCGAATAAAGCAAATACTAGTTCGCTAGCGATAAATTAAGGGGGAATTTAGAGGGTTTAGCGAATACTTGCTCTCTTATAACTGGATGATTCATAGGATTTAGTGGAATATAGGTAGTTGATCAAGGATTGAACCAACTGATTAATTTAAGCCGATTGCTTTCTTAATATAAAAACTTTCGTGATTTCATTCTCTTTCTTGCATTCATTATTCTGAATTTTTAGGATTATAATTTACAAGTTTTTCATAGCTATAAAACAAAACAAATCAAAGTTTAAGGCGTGATTGCTAAATCAAAATTGTTTGGTAGGTTGAATTGATAGAAATTGCACTGTTCCTCGTGGGATCGAATCTGCTTACGACTATACTAATCTTTGTGTTGAGTTTGCAGAATATTTTGTGTGGTAAAACGACGTCCACCAGTACATGTGTTTTGATGGGGTTAAAAGGGGTTTTATTTCCACCTGTCGAGCATGGTTTGGTGTCGATGAAATTTTTTGAAAGGCCCTGTTGGTGGCACTCTTCTTACAGCAGTGAGACCTGAGCCAAATAATGGGGTATATCTCATAGCTTATGCCGTGGTGGAGGGTGAAAATACAGATTCTTGGACTTGGCATTTCAGGCTGCTTAGAAATGATTTAGAGATTGTAGATGATCATGTTTGGACGGTCATGAGTGATAAACAGAAGGGATTAGTGGCAGCATGTCAAGAGGTGTTTCCAAATGCAACACATAAATTTTGTGTAAAGCATCTACATGATAATATTGTTACTGAGGTTCATAAGGGTGTTGAAATAAAACGAGCTTTGTGGGCAGCGGCAAAATGTACAACACAGACTCAATATTTAGCATGCATTGAGCATTTGCAAGAAATAAATTCCCAGGCAGCTGTGTGGTTAGCAGATAAACCACCTGAAGAGTGGAGTAGGTCTCACTTTGCTACCCACTCTAAATGCGACTTACTTTTGAATAACTTGTGTGAGTCTTTTAACAGTAAGATCTTGGAGGCGAGGAAGCAATCATTTCTGATAATGTTTGAGTCACTAAGATTGTATACAATGGAAAAGATGCATGTCAACAGAACCAAGGCAAGAACAAAATGGAACAACAGTGCAATTTTCCCAAGGAACTTTCAAAGGATTGAGTCGTTTTGTACATCCGCCTTGAAGTGTCTTCCACGACCATCTACAGATCATAGGTATGAGGTTTTGTGTTGCTATGAAAGCACGTACTATGATGTAGACATAAGTGAGAGGACTTGTGGGCAGTGGCGGATCTAGCACTACTATTTTGGGGAGGCTGAACAGTATTATGTAGGGATGGTGGGTGACGGCGGCTCCGGTGGGTAATGGCAGATATGCCGGCGATCGGCGACGGGAATTTGGGATTTTGGTTCAGACTTCAGAGCTTCTGGACTCTGGTTCACGTACACAGTACGCCTCTGATTTGGATGAGGCTGACCAAAATAATTAATATTTGACTTTGTTTTTTTTTGCCTAAATTAGAATCAAAACGGCGTCGTTTTGATTCAAATTTAGGCAAAAAAAATTTTGCAGCAGTCATCTTCTCAGGCGGCCTTAGGCAGACACTATTCCTAGCAGCTGTTCGGCCGATTTCAGGGAAGGCTAACGCCTCCCTGCGCCTTGGTGTACGTCCGCCACTGCTTGTGGGTGTCGAAAATGGCAACTGACGGGCATCATATGTGTACATGGTATTCCTGCACTTTGGGCAGATGAAAAAAAATCCTCTGGATTATGTGGAAGATTGGTACAGTGTGGATATGCACCAAAGATGTTATGATCATTGTATATATCCTATTAATGGACCAAAAGAGTGGGTGAAAACAGGACACGCTGCTCTCAAGCCAGCAACATACTCTACTAAAAAACGAGGACGTCCACCAACAAAGAGAAGAGTGTCGCGTGTAGAGATCGTTGAGGGGTAGGGCAAAGTTAAAAGTGTTAAGAGATCGGAATCAAAGACAACATGTGATTTTTGTGGGGCAATAGGTCATAATAGAGTGTCATGCTTGGAGAGAAAAACATATGAAGCTACACTTAAAATGGCTGAATTGCAAGGATTTCAGCCAAGGCCGGTGTTTGAACCACAAACCAAGCTTGAAAATAATGTAAGTAATTTGACTTAATTATGTATTTTTATACATAATTGCAATAATTCTTGTTTTACTTGTTTTTGAGTTGTATTTTATATTTTTTTAGGATGTTGGAGATGAAACATCATTTGTCGAAGAAACATTCCCTGAGTTAGATGACTTTCACAATGTGAGTAGAATAATACATATGATTTTCCTCATGATTTCTCATTATATTATTATAACATAGGTCTTGGGTGTTATTTTTATCCTTTATATCAGTTGGACCAAGGTCTAGAAGAGATTGGAATAACAGAAAAAGTTTAAATGTTTCTTCATGTATTCTTCATTTTTTGTAGGTTTATTATTTTTTATCTACGGACTGATACCCTTGTTATATAGGTTGTGAATAAAACTCCAACGTTTACTGATTTTTTTGGGACACATCTCACCAATGGCGGATCTACGTGAAGGCGAGGGACGGGCGCCTTCCCTAAAATCTGGCGGCCAGGCAGGAACTACTGTTTCCGACCGCCGGAAAGGCGCAGCGGCAGATCTGGAGAAGAAAGGCTCATTTTGAAAGGGAATTCAAATGGAATTATAAAAATTGACTTGGTAAATAAAAGAGGTCCTATTGGTGCTAAAAAATCTGGAATTGCAAGTGTAAGTTACATGGTTGGTGCACATGGTTATATTTTTATAACTTTTGATAATTAGGATGGACTCGATGTATGTAGTTCAGCTCCTGCTGCTCCAAGACTTTCCTCTACGAACACTAAACCATCTAATGTCAGCATCAATGTGAAGTGCAAGAAAAAACCTGGTTCAGTTATGAGATCAAAGGTAATATTATTTTTGGTGCTATTTTGTTCTTTTAAGTTGCTTCCTACAATCCTGGTGATTATTTATTTTTAGCAGGCAACATTTAAAGTTTCAAGTTCTGCCCCTAAGAGGTTGAAGAAGTAAAATATGATGGATGCTATTGCTACGGGAAATCTGGACTCATTTGTTTCAGAAACAGCTCAATCTCATTTGTTGTCAACTGGAAAAAGAAAGGGAAAATAAACCTTCATATGTAGCATTAGTAATTTTGAAGTATTTCGGATCATTTTGTCATGTGGCAATGGTTTAAGCTTGTAAAAATATTTTCTTAGTTCCGGAATTCTATAATAATCAACCTTTTGCAAGATTCATATATTTGTAAGGTCTTTATTGTTTTTGTTTTAAGTTGTCAAAAAAAATTCATTGGATGAATGATTGAATGATCTAGAAGAGAACCCAAATTTGATTTAGAAGAACCCAGAAAGATGAATGATTAAATCCCGTATTAGGCCTGTTTGCTAGAACTTATTTCTTGATGGTACTGAACTGAACTGAATTGAACTGAAGTAAAATTGATGCATTGAAAAATGGAATCAGCATGAATGAATTAACCTGAATTTCATCAAATTACATTTCACTGAGCTGAACTGAACTGAATTGAACTGAACTGAACTAAACTGATTTACAAATAAGTTCTGGCAAATAGGGTCTTACTATGCATTAGAGTTTCAGAACTTGCTTTTTTGGTGATAATATGTATTTGCATTTAAATTCCTTTTGAATATTTGCAAAAGAGCCCCTAAAGAAACACTTTTATTTTTTCCCACCACTTTAACCATTGACCAGAAAGTTGACTTGTATTAACAAGTCATAAAACGGTAAAGGCATGAAAATGGTACATTTCAGGAAAAGTGGGAATGTGTTTGGGAACAAATTATAAAAGTGGAAATCAACCTTTCATTTTCCCCAAAAAGTTGGCACCATTTCCGTCATTTTCTCCATTAACATGTGCACTTTTCTCTTATTTTATTCAACATAAAATTCCCACTTGACACTCGAAGCTAGGGGTGTTCAACGGTTGGTTAATTGGTTTACAGGTTAAACGGTTCGGTTTCTACCGGTTTATCAAATTAGAAAGAAAACCTTTTAACCAACCAATAATATTATCGGTTATATCGGTTCGGTTTATATCGGTTTCGGTTTATTTTTTCGGTTACACGGTTATAATCGGTTTACACATTTATCGATCACTTTGACAATAAATTAAAAAATGAAATACAATACAAGAGGAAAGAGAAAATGAACAAATTCACTGTAGAGGGGAGACTACCACAAATATCAAAATGTCACCACTAAAATACTGACGATGTGGTAGAAATTTTTACAAAAGTCCATGATTTAACTACGAAAATTTATTTGTCAATTCAACTGTCATACAAAATTATCAAACATCAAATTCTTGAATCATCTAAATATTACCCAGTGGGTGTGGGCGTAGGTGCGGTGCGGCGGAGGAGCTCTCAGTCTCGGAGGTCGGCGGTGGAGGAGCACAAAATAATTGGTCGGCGTACAATTACAAAGGGAATCCGTGAATGGTTGACTGTTGCTAATATAAAAGGGTTTAGGAATTTTGAAAGTTAAAGGGTCAAAACTCATTATAAAAGGTTAAACTCTATGAGATTTAGAAATTCTTAATATATATATATGTTAATATATAAAATATTAAACGGTTAAACGGATAAACCGTTATTAAAATTTTAAATCCACAAACCGAACCAATTAACCTGCAAATCCGTTTAACCAAACCGCTTTAAACCTATTAGCCTGTTAACCTATTAACCTATTCTCATAACGGTTCGATTTCGGTCGGATTACGGTTTTCTGGATTTTTTGAACAGCCCTACTCGAAGCCTCCCAATTTCGAGAGTCCTGGACCCTGGCAGAAGAAGAATCAAATCACTGGACTCTCATGTCTCTCACTGCTCGAATGAACTGTGAATTATTAGCGGAAATGTCCATGTCCTAGGGCAACACAAGCTCAGAGATTACACGACACTTAATTAAGGTTCGATATTCATCGCCATGGACATCATCACCAGCTTTCGCTGTTTCTCTTTTGCTCCATCGCGCACCGATACATTTCCCTTTTCTATCAGCTTAGTGGAATCTTGCGTTTTTGTTTATGTGTAAATTGTGATCCTATATTTCAACAAAGGAACAAATTAGGTCTGCTCTACCATGGTTCTGTTTAATGGAGTTATTATCATCGTAAAATCTTCTTACCTTAGTTTGATGTTTCGATTATATTAGTGTTCTATGGTTCTGTATTTTGTTACGAGCCCCCTGAAGTTCTTAATCTTGACAACGCCAGGAGAGGGGAAGCCATTCCAGTCGGTTCTGTACATGACTGTTGATGGCTACCCATGTGTATGACTGCTGAACCTATCCGGGGAGATTGGATGTTCAAGTAGGTTATATATTCTATTTTATTTTATTTTTCATTTCTTAGATAGTTTAAGATGTATACATTGAATTGGTTTTTTATATTTCTTGTTCCGGCTTCTCAGATCCTGGTCATGGAAAGGTTGCTCCCCGGTGGCTAGGTTCAAGAATGTTAATGAATTGACTGAACCATCTTCCATACTTGTTTCCATGGATGAATTTCAGACATTAATTTCAAGGCATGTGTTTTGATAATTTATGCAGGCATTCTTGTGTTTATTTTTGGGTTTTCCTTATCAGAAATGTTATTTAAAGCTGTCCCTTTTAAATTTCTGAATGTCTTCTGGGTCAACTGTGTATCATTGCCTAAGTTAAATATATGGGTCATACAAATGTATCAAATGAACCTTCCAGTGTATTTGATGCTCTATTTTTTCATCTCTTGAAAAGCATGCTAGTAGTGCACTTTCCTCGGCATACAACCCGGTTTCACTATTTGCCCACGTCGTTGTGGTCAAATTTTTCCTGTTGATGATTGGTTCAATGTATTTCAAGAAGTCCACTTCTAATTTGTTTACTAATTCTACCTTCTCTTCATCATTGATATTTATATCTGTATTTTGTTCCAGAGTATCAGAGGACTCTAAATTTGCTGCCCTTGTGTGTATTAGTAGAATCGTGGATTCCACTTGAATTTTTTTTTGAAAGGTGAGAGGGCATTTGAGCTATAGCAAATTTGTAAGTCTGTTGAATCAGCTCTAAAATATTAATCGTTGTCTTCAGTTTTTTGTAGGATTTTCTCCTGATAGAAAGTTTCCTGAAGCTGAGTTTGCTCCCTACTCAAGCGAAAGTTTTGAATGGAATCCAATTGTATGATCAGAGTAACAGCCTTAATAATTTTACAGCAATAGGAAATTAGATTTCTTGATAAAGTTTATCAAACACTTTAAAAAGAAAAGTTTCTGTTAACTTTTTATCTTATTTGTTGTTATCTTTTCTTTCTTGTTTTTACCGTTTTATTTAGTTTCTTCCTTGTTGTATTTACGTTTACCATCTTCAGCTTTCCAAAAATCTTAGCCTTCATGGTGACATTTAAGTGAACCTGTGTGGTGGTAATCTGGCTGATAATAACTATAGAGCTAGTGGCTTCTGAGCGTGGTTTACTTTTTCCCAAAACAGTTCATCCGAGGACAGTTTGCTTGTGCTGCCTAACAATCTCATTTCTCTTTTACTTTCCTAGATTTTTATTAAATCTTTTCTTTTCATGACAATTTTCTGATATGTAGTTAACTTACCTTACTTGATGGTATGCGTGACTGATTGTTTTGCTTGGTTATGATTTAACATATGCTCTCTCTCTCTCTCTCCTCTCTCTCTCATGTAGAGGTTAAGGATGTAAGGATTCATGCAGAATGTTAATGTTTTTGCTTTGTTTTGTTTAACATCTTATGGAGAACTGATCCTTTCAACTTGCATTTTCAGGGATCTGGATTTATGTGGGCTGCTTATAATTTTCCCTTGTTCTTGCTCTCAGAGAATAGCTCCCTGGCTCTGCAGGAGGTTATATGCCTACTTCATATCTTGTACTGTATTACTCTGAACATTACTCAGTAGAGCATACATTATGTTAAGATGGTAGGTTATATAACTTCGCACAAAACAAAGCCTGTGAGGATTGACGGAAAAATAACAATGAGTGCTCCCAGTATTCATGGAATACCAACTCTAACAGTGGTTTAGTTGAATGGTTCAAAAATCTTGGTTATGCTGTGAAAGTGATAATATGGTAATCATTGGTCTATTGTTGGTCTCGTATGTCTATATTAGCTGTACTTAAAGTTTCAGTGTTATTGCCTTCTCTTTTGTTTTTTTGGTGCCATGTTTTGTATATGTTGGTTTCATCTTCATAATATTAGGAAATTACTACAATTCCCCTAACAGAAATTCAAAAATGTAAAGGAATTGATTTTGGGGCTAAGAATGCTGCATTTTTATTTTTAGGGGCCACAAATGCAGCACTTTTTTTTCTTCTATGGGCCATAAATCTTCTTTTTTGCACTTTTAGGGGCCATAAAAAACCATTTAGGTCCTGTTTGGTAGAGCTTTACTTATAAGTAAAGTTGGGTGAAAAGTACTTCTTTTTAAAGTTGATGTAACCTACTTCTATTTTTTATACTAAAAATAGCTTCTACTTCCATAAAAAGATGATTTTTAGTAAGTTACCAAACACAAAAAAAACTACTTTACTTCAAAGTAAAGTAGATAAAAAGTAATACCAAACAGAACCTAAGGGATTCTATAAATACTTGTCAACCATTAGGTGGATACAGGTGCTTTTTCATGGGATTCTGTAAATATCAGTGTCTTTGTTGAATCTGTTACCCACAAAGATATATAACTCCTTTTAATGGCTCCTCCATTTATCTTTTTCTTTCACGTGTTCAATTTGAAGGGCAGTGTCTGGTCATCACTTCCACCACTGAATTCCTCAGTATAGGTGAAATCAAAGCCCATTATATTGGCTATTGCGTCAATGGATTTGGGTGTCTAGGTATTGGATTTGGCTATATCTTAGAAAATGTCAAGTGTTTAACTTAAAATGAACTGTAGAAGAGCCCCCCAACATGACACACACCCAGCATGGGTGTGTGAGAAAATTAGAAGAGTCCGAGTAACGTAGTTAGAAATCAGATGACTTGGCATCTACGTTGTAAGCTATATACGCTGGGGGATGGGGTGTACTTTAGGTAGGAGTCTGGTTCACTATTCAGTACTTGCCTGTCAGAATGGAATATGTGGTTGAGTACTTACATCTCCTTTCTGTAAAAAAAAAAAATTTATTTCGACACACACAGCTCTACATATATACAGACACTTGCATGCTAACCACAATAAGTTGCATGGAAAATGGCTGACAAATCATCAGATATGATTTCAAGTCAACTGGAGAAGTTTGTTGAACTATAAAATTTGTGTGTGTTTATGACCATTAAGAACCTAAGCTCAGTAATACTTGTTTTCTCCTTTGCAGTAAAAGACGGGAAGGATTGCCAAATGGACCGTACCCAAAATTTAACTGCATAATGCTGCATCAGGTATAGCTCTTGTTTGGCTGCTCTGTTATAAAATATGTTCTACCATGTTACTCCAGTTTCCCTACATATTCTGTTGGAAGTGTTCTACAATAAAAACTTTTAAAGTAGGCTGGAAAGGATATCTCGAATAAAGCTGCAATTGTTTCTCCTTTGCATATCTCTCAAAAGTAATGCATGTATGGAGATAAAGTGAGGCTCTGCCCAAGTCTCCACTCTTCATTCATCCATTATGTTTAAGTCTTTCCCCACACTTAGTGACTAGTGAAGTAGGAATTTCTGAATAAACTGTTTTAGATATTTTTTGGTTATTATTTTGCTCACTGAGACATTCCCTTGCAGTAATGCAAAGTTGAGGCTTCCACATGTGACTGAGTCTGGTTTTTTTGGGATTCTGGTGATCTGAAAATCTGCATTCCAAAATTAATTTGGCTTGTGTTGCTGTAGGAGGTAGTACTTCCTTACTCATACTTCTTTGTTATGAAGTTTGTTTCAGTAATCTGACGTGATGTTTTGGTATTGGAGTTTTCGTGTTTTCTTACAAACTCACCAACATTTTCCTGTTTATAGAGACATTGACATTGGTATGACAAAATAAGAGCTTGTAGAGGGTCTTTGAAGAATTGCTCGGAATTATACATCTAAATTCTTGAAAGCCATAAAGGTAAAGGTACTTCAACTTCAAATGCTTAAACTTTATTTATTTTGGACAGCCTTGTGTTTTGCAATGCAATTCGCAGATAGGTCACAGGAAAATCTTTTAACTCTTCCAAAAAACGATATGCTTAAAGAAGTTTATGAAGGCCTCGGATCCATGAGGTATAAATGATTGGAATGTCTTTCCATGTTATTCTTACATGGCTAGTTATGTATTCTGAAAATTCTGGTTTTTATTTCTGTCAAATGTTTTTTCGACAAGAGATTAGTTTTGTTAGTGATTAGAACAGTTTTATGTTGGATTAGATTGATCGCCAAGAACTTTTGATTATTAATATAATGAATCTTTCCATCAAAATAAATAAATAAATCAAGGAAACTTGGGAATTCATTTCAATGACATTTGTTTCTCTTGATGCCATTTTGTAATCCGAATCTGAAAGAGCTTAGCTCTCAGGGGACACTGCCAATGTCTTGAGCGGGAGATCAGGGGGCGGGAACTCGGGCTGGGCTTGGGCAGCTTCAACATTGTGGTGTCTGGAGGACAGCTGGTTGGGTAGTGTTGGATCGAAAGTCCCATTTATGAACACCAGAAACTCCCAAACTGAGAACATCTAAAGATTCATACTCGTTGGATCATTGGTATTTACTCGGCTATTGTGTGTCTAGGGTATGTTCTTGGTGAGAGTTTTTGGGTATTGCTTATTTCTCAATCGATTGCATCAATTTTGAGCTATTGGCAATGTTTCTGAAATTTGAGTATGATTGTTTTCATTCAGTTTGTGTTTTGACCTGTTTGCAATGTTAAGTGCGTAGTTTAAACTTCAAGTTTTGAGAATCAATTTGGAGGTTTCTTGAATTATCAAATATGGCCGTCTGAGTTGTGTCTGGCTGGGCAATAAGTTATGTGTTTGGCCTGTGTTCATGTTTCTGTTATAAGTTGCATGGATTGATGTCGTGGCTGCTTTATGTGCTATACTTTGCAAATGGACGGATTGTGTTATAAGTTGCGGAATTACAGACCTTGAAGCCCAATACTGCCTTGAGAATCTGTGTATAGAACTGGCTCAGATGTCCTTTAAGTATTGTTTTCTTATGCAATGCTTGTAAGTGATTTTCTTTGGTATTTATTGTCTTGTGAGTGATTGAAAATATTCCATTCTATTATTGCTTTTCTTACTGGTTTGATCTGATTTGCAGCTGAGAGAGTTAACAGGGTGAGATCCCATATATTCGAAACCTACAGACGGCATAGTCAAGAAATCTGCACGCTCAAGGGGTCTTCTTCGGGTCAGCAATTAGCCAGTGGTGGAAATGACAATCTCCTCCACGTATGGGACAGATCATGGCGAATTCTGAAAGACGCTTCACAGATTTCAAGACCACACAGCTGCTGTAAAAGGCCTTGCTTGGTGCCTTTTTCAGGCAAACTTGCTTGCCTCGGGCTATGGTGCTGAGGATTCTGGAACAGCCACACCGGAGCTTGCTTAAATTATGTTCAGACAAGGATCTCAGGTTTGTGCTCTTCTGTGGCGCACAAATGATCTCTTTTCCATATTGTACATGCTCTAATGCAATACCTTGCAGATTGTATAATCACGTTTTTTAGATCAATACAAAAAATTTCAGTTTTCCTCTTTACAGTTACAACAATGCCATTAATGGTGTTTCAAAGTCTCTATGTGAACTGCAAATAACAATTCTCCTAATTTTTTAGTTCTTGATGATATGTAATTTTTTATAACTCAACAGAATTTTGTATTTTTTTTTGAAAATACCGACTCATGAAAAACAAAACACCAATAATGAATGATACTTATGTGGTCACAAAAATATCTTTCATTTGAAATGGGAAGCGGAGAGGATAGGGCCGTAGTGGTAGATGCAAGGGTACCCTCTCGTCTTTCTTTTCTACTGGAACGTACTGCCATTGACAACTGGACTGCACAGTAACCAGCTGTAATTATCCGCGTGTCACCCTCCCATTGGATCTTATCTGTACCTCTTCATTACCGATGGTGACCCGTCCTTGATTACTCTGCCCCCACTGCAGGGACCAGCTCCGAGCCAGCTAAGCCGATGCCCAACGGCTACAACATTTGATTTTTGCCTGAGCCATCACTGCTGATGTGTCCACCATCAAACTTACATGGCACGAATTGCTGACGAGGCAGAGCCACTCTTCTCACTCAAGCCTCTAGAATTTGTTCTCTGCCTATAAAAGCCCCCCCAATAATTCATCAAGTGGCCATCACTCTCACTGATTTCTTACTCACTATTTACACTGATCTTGAGTTCATCCAATCCAATGGCGGTTCTCAAAATGTGGGTTTTGATCGGAGCTTTTCTTGCTGCTCTGTCCATGTCGCCGGAGCTTGTCCGTTCGTCCCCGACATTCAGTCAGCTCTTTGAGCCCAGCTGGGCCAGTGACCATTTCATCTACGAAGGAGATGATGTTCTCAATATGAAGCTCGATTACTCTTCCGGTAGGATTTTGTTTTTCCGGTCGTTTTGTTGTTGTGGTTGCAAAGTCGAAGCTTTAGTGCCGTTTCTGAATTCTAATTATGCTTTTCCGATTGCATTCTCAGGCGCTGGGTTTCAGTCAAAGAGCAAGTACATGTTCGGGAAAGTTAGAGTTCAAATCAAGCTCGTGGAGGGCGACTCCGCCGGAACCGTCACTGCTTTCTACGTGAGTCACCATTACTGTGTGTTTTTCAATATTATAAACATTCTTGAGTTCACTAGCAGAAAGTTGGAGGGATAATCATTGACCCTGCACTACTTATTTAATTGCTTCCAGCTCCTAGTAGTAGCATTGGAACCACTTTTTTTATGATTACGAGGCCTTAAAATAAGTTGTCCTTGATGATGATGTTTGCAGATGTCATCCGATGGTCCAACCCACAACGAATTCGACTTCGAGTTCCTCGGCAACAGCACCGGCGAGCCTTACTCCGTTCAGACCAATGTGTACGTCAACGGCGTCGGAAACAGAGAGCAGAGGCTCAACCTCTGGTTCGACCCCTCCAAGGACTACCACAACTACTCCATCTACTGGCACCCTCGCCAAGTTGTGTAAGCCCTCACTCTTATCTCCTCACTGTGTGTGAATTCAATGCATTTTGTCATTTCTTGGACCCCACATTAGTCACGAATTGAAATAAAGGCTTAATGGTGTCTTTTCCCGTGCTTTTTTGAGTGATTGGAATTTTGCTGTTTCAGATTCATGGTGGATGAGACGCCTATCCGAGTCCACTCGAACCTGGAGCACGTCGGCATTCCGTTTCCCAAGGATCAGGCGATGGGAGTTTACAGTTCGATTTGGAATGCGGATGATTGGGCGACTCAGGGAGGAAGAGTCAAGACTGATTGGAGCAAGGCGCCGTTTATTGCATCATACAGAGGCTTCCAGATCGACGCCTGTGAGTGTCCGGCGACTGTGGTGGCGGCGGATAATGCTAAGAAATGCAGCAGCAGCGGTGAGAAGAAGTTCTGGTGGGATGAACCTACACTGGGACAGCTCAACCTTCACCAGAACCATCAGCTTATCTGGGTTCGATCCAACCATATGACCTACGATTACTGCACTGATACTGCAAGGTTTCCAACTGCGCCGCTCGAGTGCCAGCACCACCGCCACCATTAATCTCCGAGAACCATGTGTTTAGAATAACATCCTCTGTATAAAATAACCTTTGGTTATGGTCGTTCATGACTCGTTCTTGGTTAATTCATTTGTTCCTTATGATATGAATTTGCAGCTTAGTTTTTGTGTCGAACCACAGTTACTAATGTGCGTTACTCCAAATCGACCTAATTCAAACTTGATCCAAACATCATTTAATCCATGACAATGCTATCAAAAATCAGAGCCATGCTAGCTTAAGATACTTTAAAAATGTTTATCATCAAACTATAAAATATTTAGATTGAGAAGTAGATGGTTATCTGGTACTAGTGTTTTGAGTAATAATATGTTTGAATAGTTTCAAACTAGTCATCTCTGAAAAAATAGTTTTGATAGACTATATCATAATTTCAGACTAGGTCCTCTCTGAAAACATAGTTGCCAGTTGGCAATGTTTTTTGGTTTTGTTTTATTGGCACCTTACTATTCACAATATTTTTGTTGCATGTTTATTATAAATTTGAAATAATATATAAATAATAATATCATTTTATGATGTATTTTTTTATTCTTTATAAAGTGCATTTTCTAAATATCTAAATTTTAGATTCAGTTAATATATATGTAATTAAAGTTATTGGTATTCAAACTAGTTGGTCAAACAGTGCAATATAACAAAATCAGATGGAGTAATTGGTTTGACCAGTTGTTACGTTAGTAAGTCTGAATTTTTTGAAATTCGTATTCGGTAAAAGAATATTTGTAGTAGACCATTGAATACGGAGAAAAATTATTAAAGTTAAAATTCCAATAAAAAGTATTTTGAGAAAGTTTCAAATAATGGCACCTTTTTTTTTTTTTTCTAATTGACAAATAATGGCACCTTACGGTAAGGGCAGGCCAAAATGAGACAAATTTTCTACAAGATTGGGGTTACTACACAATTATTTTAATTATTTGAGATATTTTGTTTGATCCTAATTTTTTATACTTGAGTTTGATCTTTTATTTGATTTGATATTTTATTTTGTTTTATCTATTAGATTCTGTTCACTTTATTTCCTTGATTTTTTATGTTTTATGGTCCAAATAATTAAAATAATTATATAGTAACCTCTAATCTTTAAGAATGTTGTCTCCTTCTGACTTGCCCTTATCGTAAGAGGATCTTAAATGAGACTCTCTTTTTTTTCATTTTGGCCGAATGCAGGTTTTGTCAACATGTAAAAGATCAATTATTAAACACTAATTTTAACTTATTTCATTAACATAAGAGCAAGTCCAACAGATTTGCTATAATAGAAATTTTGTCAATTTTTAGAGATTTTGTGTACACTCTAACAGATTTGCTATCCCATTTGCTATTATAGCAAAATTGATGAGAGAGAAGATTTGATTTGCTAAATATGCAGAATGACAAATAAATTTTGAAGAACGGAATTCATGCGCATTGCAAAAGAAAAAAAGCTATTTTTGGCAAATTTCTTAATGCAAAAAAAGAAAAAAGGAAAAAAGTTATTAATAAAATCTCTAAAGTAGAGATACTGTTGGATTTGAGTAAAAAATATTTGGAGAATATAGGGTTTTCATTTTCTATTTTAGAAAAACTTTTGGAGAATCTGTTGGACCTGCTTTAAGAAGCCAAATAACAAAATTTATCGACAAAAGATTATATACTTAATAGATTAAAACTCTATCAATTGAACAATTCAAAATAGTGAAGACGATTTTGACTTTAAAAGATAAGAATTTGTTTCAATAAAGTAATCAAATTTGTTTGACTAGTTTAAAAACAAATTCTAGCATTCATCATTAAAGGAAAAAAAAAATAGAGGCCTTCAATCAAAGTATTTTAAGTATCTAATTTAAAATGATTACTATTAAAAGGAGTAGTACTTATTTAATAAATATCAAATTTCGTATTCATAAAATCTCGGTCAATCAACATTGTAAAGTAGCAATGTATGTGTATATAATATATATACACACATTGTTGTCTTTTTTCTTCATCGTTTATCTTTTGCAAAATCAATTGAAATATACACGTTGCAAACAGATTCAGAAGCACAAAGATGAAAAAACTCTTTGCAATTATGTTGATGTTCGTTCTGATCTCTGTTTTTTGTGAGTTGTTCTTCTTACTCATGTATATAAGATCCAAATTATTTTCCTCTTTCACAAGAGTCTAATGCTACCATGAATTATGCATTTTTTTCTTCTTGATTTTTTTATAAAATTTCTTGAATCATTAATATTATATAATACTTGGTATTAATAATTTTTGCAAAAATATAATTTTTGTAGATGAAAAGGATATAAGTGTGGAGGGAGAGTTAAACTGCCCAAAACTAGCAACACATTACTTTGGGCTTTGTATAAAGACAAGTGTGTGCGAGATTGCTTGTAGCATAGAAGGATATAAAACTGGCACATGTAAACATTTTTGGAGCAAATGTTATTGTTGTTATCCTCGTATTGGAGAACCGCCCTCGAGTATCACTTCCAACATGAGAACAGCACATCGAGAGGATTTGAGTTAATGGTGAACCATCCATGACGATTTCAATGTCACTGTTTTGAAAATTGAAATCAACTTATTCAAATTCAATTGTTGTTTCACCTATAAACACTAGTGCAGAAAGCTTGATTAAAGGCTTTCAATGGAAGACTGTTCGTTGAAAAATTCAAGAAAATGTTGTGCAACAATATTTCCGATATCGGAAGCATGTAATTCTAGGAGCTCTATCATTAGACAACTTTTGAAAAAATTTAGAAAGCGGTCAGATCTGAACCGCTGTCTAAAATTTTTCATGAACGGCGTTTTATAATACCAGCTGTCCAATGTAATAAAAGACGGAATTTTTTTTAGAAACGCTGTCGAAACAAAGTAGTTTCCGATAACGGAAGTCCAATTCCGAGATGGGAAGCAATATTCTAGTAAATAATTTTTGGGTTCCGAAGTTGGAAGTAAAGAAGTTAGCGATTAACCCGAAAAAAAAACATATTTCCGATATCTAGAACCAATTCTAATATATATTTTTAGGTTCCGAATTCGGAAGTACTAATAAGTTCCCGATCCCGGTTAATGTAGTAATCAGAGTTAAATTTTGACTTTTTTAAAGTTTGGCCGGCGTAAATATTTTACTGTTTCGACATATTTTACGTAGAATCTCATCATAGTTCCGAGATCGGAACCTTATTCTAGTACATTTTTAGGTTCCGAGATCGGAAGTGAATATAATTTTCCAATTCCTATTAGTTCCGGATTCGGAACTAAATTTTTTTAAAAATTGAAAATACGTTAACCTAAAATACATGACTATATTTTTTCGGAAACCTAGCAGGAAATGGATATTCAATTTTAAATGGCCGAGTCGGAAGACTATATAAATAAAGGGGCAATACCTATATATTCAGGAACGGGTAATCACTTGCGAATGTCATAAAGCTTTGTATTTGTGAAGAAAGAATTGGTGTGTTCAACGATTCGTGATCCGTCTACTACGAACAGAACAAGACAACGAACAATACAAGGTTATTAGAGAATCCACAATGGTGCTCCTTAAGTGCACTTTTCTTAATAAGGAGCACTCCTTAATTAAGAAGGTCCATTGTGGAGTTTTAAGAACAACTCCTTATTTAGGGAGTGATTACCTCTTTTATTGTGCTTGACTAGCCAATAAAAACATTACTCTTGCCATTGAGTATTTTTTTAATTATAAGTTTAAAATAAAGATAAAGAAAAGAAGTGCTTCTTAAGTATTGTTCCATTGTTAGTGTTGGATTTTTCCTTAGTTTTGTTCAAAATTGATTATGTGGCACTTAAGAAGTGCTCTTTATTTTCAAACCATTTTGGATGCTTTTACTTGCTTACGAGATATTGAATACATGAACTATCATATTTTACAAGATTATTTGGGGCTTTTTATGTGAATTCATTGATTGAGTAATTTAATTGATATGATTTAAATATATTGTGATTTACATTGCAGGAGTATAAACTTGGATCGTGTTCGTATTATTGTTGGATCGAACATTCGAACATCTATTGAATATAGGGAGTTGATCAAATATTTCATTGAAGTTGCTTCTAATCATGCGAGAATGAAGAATATGTCGATGATGCGATGTCCATGTAAGGATTGTAGGAATGATGTGTATCTGGGCGAGCGGGGATTACGCTTACATTTGATTATAAGGGGATTTGAGGCTTCATACACCAAGTGGATATGGCCTGGGGAAAACGTAGATGTATGGGATGAAGTCAATGATGAATGTCATGAACATTATTAATAAATAGAATTCATACTAGATATTGAACTGAACAGTTCGTGAACAACTCGGTCAAAGTTCGTGTTCGAACTCGGTTTGACCAGTTCGAAATTGAACTCGAGCTCGTTAGTTAATAAATGAGTTCGAACTCGAGATCATAAATCGATAGGCTTGTTGAACAGCTCGAGAATAATTTATAGGTGAGAAGGTCTTGGGTGAGACCGTCCTACCATAAGCTTATGGTAGGACGAATGATAGTTCATGTGTTTAATGGATTTGTTCATGTGTTTCATAGCTTTGTTAATTCATTTACATATTGTTACAGATTATAACAAACAAAATTGTGAAACACAAGAACAAATCTGTCAAACACATGAACCCAGCTTATAACAAACAAAACTGTGAAACACATGAACAAATCTATTAAACACATGAACCATCATTCGTCCTACCATAAGCTTATGGTAGGACGGTCTCACCCAAGACTTTGTATTTATAGGTACTATATTTAGAATTTATAAAAATAATTTACATGTCTTAAAGAAGGTAATTATATGTTTATTAATTTTGGTTCTTTTCATTTATTTATTTTAGTTTTTTCTATATAAAAAAAACTAAGAGAATACATTTTGAATAAGAAATGGATAAGATATGACGTTATGAAGATTGAAGAAAAAAGTAAAATAAATCTTGAGGGAAAAAGAAAGAGAAAAAGGGAAGGGAGGAAAGTTTGAATCCCACATCGGTGGCAAGAGAAAGGGAGAAATCTTCTCTAAGTTATAAATTGATCTCATTTCCTAACCATTCTTAGTCCAACTTGCTTTGGCGGATTTCCATGTGTAAAGCCATATTTAAATGTTTGGGCTCGAATTGGGCTTCTAAACATTAATAACAAATAGAATTCATACTCGACATTGTAACATTAAATATATCGAAACAGTCATAGAATTAGGAACTGACGATCAATTGCGGTCAATATTAGTGCGAAACGGAATTGAATTTCCGGTGTCGGAAACTTTAAAACTAACTAGAATTCATACTAGATACCGTAACGTATAATAAATCGAAACGCTTCTAGAATCTGGAAAACGGTGAAAAACAATCAACAAGTAGAATTGGATTTCCTAATTCGGAACAATACTCATTAACCAGAATGGAACCTAGAATACGTAAACTATGCAAAATCGAATATGGACTCGTATTCATAAACCTAATGGCCGGATAATTTTATCCCGTCAACAAATCAACGGAAAATACTAATTTCCGAACACGGAACTAATGTAGAGTAAATCCCAGAATCTTAAGTTCCGACACCAGAAATAAATGGAAAGCGGTTGGAAAATAAACAATGGATAACGTTTGAAAAAGTCTTTGATTATCTCATTGGACGTCTCCTAATTAAACGCTGTCTAAAGAAATACAATGGACGGCTCAGCCACCTACGGCTCCTCTAAAATGCCTTCTATCGCCCAAATAACAGCAGTTAATCCTATGCTCTCCCACTAGTGAAATCATTAACCCTTCATTGTTCCTCCTCACTTAATTTGCTCTATGTTGCTCTCCCTACTATTTTACCATAGTAGTATTTATTGGATCAAAATTTCTATTTTAGAAAGTGAAAATTGATAATACAAAACACGTCATCACATAGAAGGGGCCTGGTGAGTTGACCACTTGAGGAAATTACCAGGAAAGTATGTGGAGCAAGTGAGGAGATCTTAGCAAGATACATGAGGTACTATATAACGTGAGAAAGGCATGAGGAGGAGGAAAGAGTCGGCAGAGGAGAAGGGGGTGAACCAGACGCCCAAGGACGCCTATAAATAGAGGCCACAATCAGCCATTCCAGGTAAGTTCTCTAACTCTTGAATACAGAGTTTTATCTTTCCTTTTAATACACAAAATCTCATCATCACACCGGAGCTGCTACCCTCGGGTGACTTTGGGGGCTTATTTTGCAGGCTTCGGACGAACAGATGCCTAGCAGCGTCCTCCGAGGCCCAGGGGCTCGGACAGGTAGGTATTCTCGGCCAGCAGTCTACACACTCAACCAGTTATCCACAGTTCAAGGCCCTCGGATTTCCCCTCATCAGTTAGCAAGCCCAGTGAGACCCGACTAAGTGGGTTCTCACCTTCATTCATCATGACAGAAACCACGAAACGCCGACCAGGTCGGCCTCGCAAGTCCGTTGCCACCCCGGCCTCGACTGATGCAAACACAGACGAGGTAATGCAAGATAAAGAGGATCCCACGTTACTGCAGCTGCAAGCCGAAGGGCAGCGGCTGAGGAGCATGACTGAAGGAACGCCCGAGGGAGTGCCAGTGACTGTCGTAGAAGAAGATGAAGATGAAGCCGAGGATGACCCTCGGGAGGTGCTAGGCATGGAGGTACATCCTAGGCCAAGACAGGCGGACAAGGTTTAAAACAGCCCAAGGCAGCTCAGAAAAAACCAAGGCAAATGGAGAGGATTTGTTGGCACTGGATTTTATGATAGCCCATAAGGAGTTGTATCAGCAGTGGATGATACAGCATCGGAGAGAGCAAGAAGGGAGACCAGCTCCACCTGTGAGGCCCGTAATCAACTTAGAGGCTCCAAACAGGAGGATAGAGCCGGAGAGGAGGATGTTAGTCAGTTCCAACATGGTACATCCAACTGTTCCACCCCTAAGGACAGGAGTGGGTGTAGGAAACTTACAGCCGAACCATTTGCACGGGAGCATTAGACAAGGAGGATGGGCATATCCGCCGGGTCCGATACTGCCAGCAGTTTCAACCATAATTCTTGGGTTCTTGGTTTCTACCTCGGTGAGCTTATCGAATGAGCAGTTACCGGCGGGGTACTACGACGTGGGAATTTCAGGAGGGTAGGTCAAAGCAATCCTATGACTTCGGCTGGACTAGGAGGATATCAAGGAGGATCGAATGGGGAACAGTATTATAGGAACGAGACTGCGTATCCCCCACCGGATCCGAACTCATTAGAAGCACGCCTATATAAGCTAATTGGCAGGCATGGGACGAGACCTTCCTCCTCATGGGGTTTCAGAGATCTTGGCTCAGCCTTGGCCTCAAGGGTTACGAGTGCCGGAAGGGATTCCTACTTACAATGGAGAAACTAACCCCGAAGATTTCATGGGGACGTATCAAAATTTAATGGTATCCAGGGATATTCTGCACAATTTAGGGGTGTAAGTTGTTGGGTTGCTATCTCCAAAGAAATTTCCTCACATGGTTCGATGCCCTTCCGAAGGAGAGCTTGAGAAATTTCTATGATTTTAGTCGAGCCTTGCTGTACATGTACTCGCAATTGAAGAAATCGGGAAAACTGCTAGCTGAATTCCTGGCTATCAAGCAAAAGGCCTCTGAGGAACCCATGGAATATTATAGGAGATATATGGATGACAATATGCAGGTTTTGGATAGACAACAACAAGAGAAGGCAGTCATCATTGGATTTATTAATGGGTTAAAGGGTGATGTTTTGTTTCAGAAGCTGATGGAGAATATCCCAAGCACCTTTCATGCGCTCCAGATCGGTGTACAACTGTACTGCGCGGTCAACGATGCAACTCGGAAGAGGAAGGAAGATACTGATGGCCTATTTTCTGGGAAGAACGACAAAAAGAAAGCACCAGAAACAGGGAAGAGGGAAGCAGGGGAAGCTGTGACAGGAAAGTCCAGAGTGGAGATTTACACGCCTCTGATCAAGCCTCGCTCCGAGATTTTGACGGTGTATAGGAACTTGTTTGGAGACCCTCCACCAATCCAAGGAATACCGTCTAGGGAGAATGCGGAGATGTAGTGTGCATACCATAAGTCTCATGGACACCACAGATGGTTGCCGTACCTTGAGGAATGAAATAGAGAAGTTGATAGAGAGAGGATAGCTGCGAGATTGTATTGCTCCAGAGGCTAGAAAAGAAGGACATCAACAACACTTTGGAAAGAAGAAGTGGAGAGGGGCAAATCAGTTTGGTGTCAACCAATATCCGAACCAGGCTCGGATGCAAGGAGGAGGCCTATGGTCACAACAGAAATCAGGCTCCCAATCAGATTTTAAAAAATTACCTTTTTAAAATAAAAATAAAATAGAGTATTATTCAAGGCTCATCCGGTCATCCCAACCAAAAATAACAAAAAGTTACACTATAAAACTCAATACTAATGATAGGAGACGATTTGTAAGATTACATGGAATTCAATACATTCCCTTGTATCGATAACAAGCAGATGCCTTTTCAGTGTAAACTAAATAATGGTATTATAGAGGATAAAATCAGAGGTAATAACAACTAGATTGAGTCGATCCAGCTGGTTACCATCTAGCATATATCGGTCTAATACTCTAATTTTGCAATCACTTCCCTGGTCATCTCATTAACATTATTTGCATCTTCCCTCAGAGGCAGTAAGAGATTTACCATGTCACTTTTACAACCTCAAAGCATTATAAAGTTTATCTAACACGACACAAGTAAAAAAAATAATTTACCTTTGAAACTAAATAAATGATGCACATTCGAATAAACACATTTCCACATTTGTTATATGAAAATTTTACATTGAACGTATTCAAACATGTTTTATACTTTGCTTAAATTACATATTAATAAACACAAAATTCAAACTATATGCTAGTTTTATAAATGTTTTCAAGACCTTACCTTAGTACTACATGCATATATTACTTCTTCGTTTGTCCATAATTTTGATCTATGACAGTTTCATAAAAAAACAAGCTCTTCTCAAAATAATTTTGGGTTTAAGGGGTTTGACTAGCCAACCAAAACTCACATTGTTTATACCATTAACCGAGACTCATTCAAAATAGCCACATAGAGACCTGGCCGGTGTCCGTGTCCGTCCCCATTCCCCAACGCATATATAAAACCAACCACCAACCTAACACCTAACCAGCCACACATTTCCCTTTGCAATTCACAGCTCATAACTAAGACCCCATTTATTGATTTTGATCGATTCTCCCCACCAGCTTATGAGCTTCCCTATAAAACACACAGTCACGCACTTCATTACCCAGCATCACACAAAGCCAGCTTATAATTTGACTTCCAGACCACCATATCCAATATGGGTCCGAAGTTCCTCGCATTCTTGTTCCTATTTGGGATTCTTCTGCTACAATCCATGGCCGAAGCTGATCCGCCAGCAGATACTCATCATCATGAAGTTGGAGATTCTGCCGAAGCTCCTGATTTCTCGAGAAAATTGTTGAAACACCATTCGCCGGATAAATCTGTGGCCGGCGGCGGCGTCATAATTGGTGGACTCCTCACTGCCATTTTCGCTGCAGTTTATTGCTACATTCGTGTCACCAGACGGCAGTCACGAAGAACAGATCCTGTGAACGTTGATCCATTAGGAGGCCAGCCATCGTAGGGATTTAATTTCTAGTTTTGGTCTTGTATATGTGCCAGTGCGTTCTTGGCTCTGGTTTTGTTCATGTACAAATTTCAGATTAGTTGAAAATCTACGGGTAGTTAGTTTCTTTTTCATTTATTCAGCTACGTACGTACTACGCATCTCTGAATTCGATTTATTTGGATATTTACTTGAAGCAAGCAAAATAGTTTTTCTGGTTCCATGCTCTTTAAGTTTTGACTAGGAAACCCTACTAAAGACAACGCGTCAAAGTAGGAGTAACGAGCAAAAAGCATTAAAGTGTCGAACGATTTCTTAATTTTAAGAAATTAAACATGACAAATTTTTAGTTTTTTTTTTAATTTCATTACATTTAGTTCATTTGTAGTTGGAAACATTAACATTTATTTAAGTTCAGTACATTATAAATTTTTTAAAAATTCAGTTCAGTTTGTTATATCAACTTTTATTTTCAGTTCATTTTTTATTATTAAAAGTTACTTTTACTATAAACTACAATACAAATTATCATTTGAAACTTGTCTCTACAGAGACCAAGTACTATAAGAGACCGTTATCGGTTGAAGTTGCCGTTGGTCAGGGCTGGCCTTGAAATTTTGGAGGCCCTGGACGAAAAAATAATATTAGGCCTTATAACATATATTAGTTATTTTAAAGTTTTAAAATTTAATATTTATTAAAAGATCAATTTTTATTTAATAACATATTTTCTCATTACAAATAAATTTATTTAACAAAATAAAATACAAACCTAAGAATTTATGTCAAGAATATTTTCAATTTGAGGTTATTAATTAAATTAAATTTGAAAAGCTAATGAAAATTTATTGTTCATTGATTTAGTTTTCCTTTAATGAACACAATTTTCTCCACCGTATTAGCTTTATTTGGATAATTATTATCTACAACTCACCCTAATCCCTAATAACTGATTTACGATATTCAATCAGATTTTTTTTTGAACAACCAAATCCGATTAGGTACAAAAGTGGTGATTTAACTAATTTATCATTGTCTCCTATATAACTAAGAATACGTTATTAATTTCTTTTGATTTGTATGTGATCTGCTCAATTTCCGTATCAGTAACTTAAAACCAGCAAATAATACTTTGAGGCCCTTGAAAGTTGGAGGCCCTGTGCCACCGCACACATTGACCTCCGTCAGGGCCGGCCTTGCCGTTGGTGAGTTTCAACCTCGCCTCCACTGTTAGATTTTAGGTTGCTGTGTCGCCAGAGCACAGTCGACTCACATGGACCGACTCAAAATTGAACTTCGGTGTGAATATGTAAGAAATAACAGTAATGTACCAATGATTAGGAAAGATCAACCAAAATGAATAAAAGATCAAATTAACTGAAAGATCAAGATAAAAAAGGAATGTTCAAGGAAACTAACTGAAAGATCAATCAAAGTGACTAAAAGATCAAACAAAAATAGTAAATGCACATTCCCTTAGCATTTGGTCTCCACAAGGACATGTCTCACCCAAAACTCTCTCAAACAATGATATATGACGAATTTCAAAATTATTTCAGTTCAGTTAAATATTTTAAAAAATTTTCAGTTCCGTCAAATATATTTAAATTTATTTAAGTTCAGTTCATAAAGAATAAACTCTAGTTAAACCCTTTTACTAGAGCTTTTCGGTAGATCAATTTCGTTCAGCTCAAATGTAATTAAGTCATGTTAATTCTTTTTTTTTTCAATACATTAAGTTTCACTTCAGTTCAGTTCAATCCAGTTCAGCAAGAAATAAACTTTAACAAACACGGCCTTAGTCTCTGTTCAATGACAGTTGCACAAGAACACATATTAAGGTGAGGGTCTTACCGATTTTCGATTCCTTTTCAAAGTTCTTGTGACTGTTACACTAGTGCATGAACCTGCTTTTAAAGGCGGTTTTTTTGTTGGTTTACGGTGGCTTATAACCGCCGTGGTTGGCTGCGCCGTAGCTGGTCATCGACCCAACCACGGTGGTTTAAACCGCCGTAGTTGGTTCTCTATTTCCGAAATCGGAACCTCTCCAGACTATGGGGTTTCCGATATCGGAACCTCATCAGGAAGTAGTAAAAAAATTGCCGACAAATTTTGGCCGGCAAAATTAATTATAATCAACGCCAAACTCAAACTGCAACAATTTATACAAAGAACCCTTGAAATAAGCTGAGAAACGAGCGATTCCACAACACTTAAATCTTCTTCTAGAGTCACATAAAGACTGCAAATGCTTTTGCGAAACCACCATCACCATGCCTCGTCAGCTCAAGAAACTCGGCTGCAAAATGCAAGGCTGCCACATTGATGAGTCCAATAAAGTGGATGATCTATAGATGAAAAGTTCAATCATCTCAAATGATTCGGCTCCCCGAGGAAATATTCACTCTTTGAGACCAGAGGATTCTGAAATATAAGATCCATATTTTGAAGTTTTAACAATCAACCTAACATAATCAAATGATGGAATTAATAATAATAGACTGATGGTCTGACATTCTGCTTACCTTATGCCGATTGAAGCTCCTATGAGCTACCGAAACACAAATAGAAACAGGCAATCCAGTCTCTTGGCTCCTGAATCATAAACAGATATGATCCACTAGTTTACTTAGAGATTTTAAATGACTTCGCTAGAAGATTAAAGGAATGCAAAATGATATGATCACAGATGCTTCAATATTTGTGGGAACGCAAACAACTACCTTAATTGCTGCAGCCTTAAAGTGTGAACATAAATCACAAATGCTTCAACAGCTTCAGATATAGCTTCTTTACCACCAGCACTGCCTCTAATAGTTGCTTGAACCTGGTTTAAAAGATTAGCTCAGAAACCCACTTACCAAAATATTTTATTACACAAATATATGAAACATAAACTATAAAATCTACCTGGAAAGAAGCACTTTTAAGAAAAGAAAGAACATGAGAACGAATCATTGACAAGGCCCGAGACTGTTAGATGTAAACAAGAAAATTTAGTTTGATATTAGAAAATAAAAAGGAGGGAGCTGAAAGCCTGAAATGGCTTCCATTACAAAGTCGGCTGCAATCTGATCAAATTACAAAGTAGTGAAATATTTTACAAAACTCTATGTTTATATTTTACAAAACTAAAGCTGAAAATCTTAATGGGTAGTCATATTCTTGCAAAACAAATCCTCCATACATAAGCAAGGGGCATTGGAGTCAGTTTGGCCTGAATAGACATCAATCAATGAAAGCTACAAGTTATCCCATTCTAGCATAATTTAGCTTCATCCAACACAAGAATATACCAATAATCTTAGATGCCAAATCCTTTAATAGTCTCAACTAACATTCCAATCACCTTTGGCTAACTTACGATCTAAGATTCTGCTGACTTAAACATATTAATAAATTCACCTAAGAGAACTTCAAGAATTGGGAAAAGTGATAGACAAAATTTTCCCGATTGGAATTGGAAATAAAGTAGTGTTGGAGAAACGACATTACATACCATTGAGCAAGGCTGGGTTTCGGACGCCGGCGACGACTGGGTTTCGGACGCCGGCGACGACTAGGTTTCGGAGCCGGTGAACCCACACACCACCACTAAACTGCCATCCCTCAGCTGTCGTTACCATAAAAAAATATGGCTGCTCGGAGGTGCTACTAAACGCGGCGTTTGGGCGGCGGTGATTGTGGCAAATCTGAGTTTCGTCGGCGAACTGGGAGCTGAGCCTCGGTTCTATAGAAGAGCGAATTTGGATCGCGACGGTAGAAAGAAGTTGGATAAGGGGTTGGGATTATTATATAAGGGACTTTTTTATGGATAGGATTGAATTGGTAAAAGATATCAATGGCTCAGATCAAATAAGATAAATACATTTATATTTGATATTTTCATTTGTTTTGGGTATAAAATAAACACCGCTACCGGTTTAGCTTCCGAGTTCGTAAAAACAATAGATTGAGCTTTCGACACCGTAACCGATGTCGGTTGAAGTTTACGGTTATAATTACGAAATCAGAAATTATAAATCTACGGCGGGTTTTCAATAACCGCCGTTAATATTCGTACAAGCGCCTTCCTATGGACTTTACAACGTCGGAACCTCCCAGCCTACCCGCTTACGATGTCGGAACCTCCCAACCACGGCTGTTTTGAAAAACCGCCGTGAATCGTGCACCGTGAATGCAGGTTTCTGCACTAGTGTTAAAGTGATTAAAGGTTAATCTTAATATGTGTTCTTTTGTGGTGTGATTTTCATTGAATGAAATTGTTTGTTCTATTGATTGATTACTTGCAATACGTACTTGACTGTTATAAATGTCAAAGTCTTAGAAAATGAAAAAATTCTAATTGAGTTAGTCGTAGCTCACTCTTCTCATACCATTTTCTTTTACAGATCTAGAATAAGACGAATTATTCGAGTAACTTTGACCATTAGGTAACCTTTCAAGAGTGATAACAAATGCTTATAGTTTATCTTTGAGTTATGTTTCAAAATAAAAGATCACAAGATCTATTTCCACAACCCAATATCCTAAATCCACAACCCATTTAGTGATAAATTTACTTAATCACTCCTTGTTAAAGCGGAAAACGGGATTTTCCTGTAATTTGTTTCCTGCTCTGCTCTCTGAACCTGCACACACACAACGAAAGTCAGACAGGCCGGCTTAAGCCTGTGCCTGCCCCGACGATCAAATTAGGGGATGAAAGACTAGTTGGAGCTTGATTGTGGATAAGGTTGGAGCAGAGAACTTAGCTTTCTCATTGTAGATCTGATCCCTTTTATAGCAGCTGAGCTGCAGACATGGAACAGTAGAAAGCGTTACAGTGCTCTGGTCTGTCTGTGGGCCGGTGCTAAGTCCAGCCCAACTTGGGCTTTCGATGTGGGCCTTTGACCAGGACTGAAATAGTATCATATTTATCAAGTCCCCCGAGTCCATGTATATAGCCAACGCATTATATTCATTGGATTGTGGTCTGAAAGCGTTGAATGATCTTGAATTTTCTAGTCTGTCCGAGCAGTTGATGGAACGGTCTGGGGTGAGGTGGACGGTTCAGATTTCTCGTGCCTCCCACGCGCTCCACTATCTCGTTCACAACGTCAGTGGTGGGCCCAAGGGCATTTATTGATCTTAAAACTGCCGCCCAGCCTCCTTCCCCTACACGTTTCTATTTAGATCTAGAGAAGCACGAGGATAACCCTTACTTCTTCATCAGATTCATTTTCTTCTCTCATGTAAAACATCCAAATCCTTTCTCTGAAATTTTTCATTTTATTCTTCTGCTTACTACTTAGATTAGGATGAATAATATGGACACTACCCTGTCCGCCACTGTCGGCGAGGACGTCGTCTTTGCGCGGGAGCTCTGCCGCTCTGTCTGTGGGCTTACCGCCGAAGAGGCTGAGTCTAAAGTCTGGATGCCTCGATTTGGTGAGGATAACGTCGCTACCGCCCCAGACGGGTTTATCCCGGTGGATTGCGAATATCTGTTTGCGTGCGGGCTTCATTTTCCCGTGTCACGTTTCTTTCGGTCTGTTTTGCGCTATTTTGACGCTCCCCTTCCCACCCTCTCGCCGAACTTTGTTCGGGTTCTGATTGGGTTTGAGGTTTTATGTACTCTACGCAAGGTCAAGGACACTCCTCAATTGTTCAGGGCCTTCCTTTATCCGGCCAATATGGGCGGCGGAGGTGGCTGACTTCAGTTGAAGAGTCGCGAAAACATGTTGAAGTTGGTCGGCAACCGCCCCGAAGAGACACGATTGGCAAACCCGTTGGGTCTTTGTGGAGAACACGCTGGTCTTTGGCGAGGGTCCGGAACACAAGACAATCCCGGTTCTGTCTCTGGCTATTTGGGGCAAGGCTCCTCTCCCTGCGGAGGCGTCGCGTCTAGCCCCCATATATCAAAGATGGGGCTTCAAAGCTACAACTATTTCGTTCTGACTGATGACAGGGTCCTTCGGGCCACTAATATGCCTTACTACGTAGATAAGATTCCTGATGAGGACTTGGGTATATGCCTAATTCTGCTTTTCAGGTTTCTTTGACAATGGTCCGGCCCATTGGTCGTTCCTCGTGCTGACAGTGTTTTTGTTTCCTTCTCGCAGGTGCAGACGCTATGAGAAAACTCTGAAATCTTTGATTGGCGAGCTGAGTACCATGCCAAAGTCGCACAACAGGTCTGGGTTGAGGCAGATTAAGGAAGAGACTGATGCCGAGGATTCGCTGTCAGTGACTGCCACTGAATCTGCCAAGTAGCCTGAGGATGTCCATGATGTTCTGGCTGAGAGCAGAGCGGGAGGAGGAAAACGGGTCACACTGGAATTTGAGGAGGTCAAAGCAAACCGAAAGCGCCGAAAAACCGAGGGAATAGATGACGATGATATGGCGCAGTCCCAGTTTGAAGGCGTGTCGCTGTCCCAGCCTTCTGGTCAGGTCACCCAATCGCCTGCCAAATCCCTTGATGACGACGAGGTTAAAATCCTCGATGTTCCACCTTCTCCGGTCCATTCTTCTCTGAACGAGCGGATCGTCGAGACTGTGGCGAAGCAAGTCTTGGAGACTCCTCGTGGGCGTAATGCTTTCATAAATCAGATCTTTTATGTGGCTCACTTAGAGGATTGGGTGAAGCATGGCCCTGGGAACTATCCAAAGGTCACCGACATCGCTGACCGTCAAGCCTTTATCGCTATCGAGGTATGGGATTTGTTCTGTCGAGACTCTAATAAATTCTTTAGGATTGCATCTACCTACTTCTGATAGCTAAGCTTCCTTTATTCCTTCAGCAATTGCGCATGTCCCAGGTGCTAAGAGAGGAGATGTCTCAGCTGAGGCTGAGGAGCACTGGTTTGAGCTCTAAGCTTGAAAAACAAGATGCTGAGCTAGCCAAGCTGAAAGATGTTGAGGCTGACAATGCGCGTCTCCGCGAGGTGGAACAAGAGATGCTCCACGTGAGGGCTGACCTAGAGGGTTCTTTATCCGCCGAACGTGATGTCACTTCGATTCTGAGGGCCGGGGTTGCGGAACTGGAGGCTCTGTTGAAAGAGAGAGACGGCCAGTTGAGCTTATCCGAGATCCAGTGCGCGCCTAATCCGTACTACCTTTCCTCTAGTTTTCTCCAAGATAATCCAGTCTGACGAGTCGGGTGCAGCATTCACCACTGCTCTGGCTGACTCTGCGGCGTTCCCAGATGAGGTTTATGATGATCCAGCCAAACATTTTGAGGCTCTGGACAATCTGTTTCAAGTCTTCTCCGGACGCCAAAATCCTGATCACTTCAACGCCTTAGGTGCTATGAATACCGCTGAGGAGATGGAGGCATGAGAGGCACCCACAATGTCACGCCCTGTTAATGAGCACTGTCTACCTCCAGTTGGTGATGATCAGTCCAAGGCTGGTTGCGCGCAGATCCAGAATGTTGGTGATCAGACCAAGGATCAGCAGGGGGATCTGACCAAGTAGGTGGCTCAAACCCAGGATCAGACCAAGGCCTAAGAGCAATCTGCGATCTGCCAACTTACTTTTGTTAATGCACCTATGTGTGTTGTTTTATGCGCGCATGTGCGCTTTTGATTATGGATAATTTCAGCTGCTTATCTGCGGTTTTGTTTTGCTATTTCCATGGATGTTATCCTTTATGCATTGTATTTAATTTATATTCGTGCGCTTTCTGGTTATGGTTTTAGAGGGTTCATACCCTGACCTTCCCTCAAGAAGTTTTCCCGTTGAGTCTTAAGACCGACGGCTAAACTGTCCAGACCTTGGTCTGCGACTTTCCCCAACGAAGTTTGGCATCGAGTCCTTGGACCGATGGCTAGATTGTCCAAACCTTGGTCTGCGACATTCCCTTAGGAAGTTTGGCATCGAGTCATTGGACTGACGCTAGACTGTCCAGACCTTGGTCTGCGACCTTCCCTTAGGAAGTTTGGCATTGAGTCCTTGGACCGATGGCTAGACTATCCAGACCTTGGTCTGCGACCTTCCCTTAGGAAGTTTGGCATCGAGTCCTTGGACCGATGGCTAGAATGTCTAGAACTTGGACCGCGACCTTCCCTTGGAAGTTTGGCATCGAGCCATTGGACCGATGGCTAGACTGTCCAGACCTTGGTCTGCGACATTCATTTTTGAATGCTTCAGTAGTTAAGGATTGTAGATACTTAATCACAACCTTGTTTATTGCTTATTAGCAAACAAAAATCTGAAAACGGTTACACTGGTGCCAATGTTGATCACTTCCCTTATCGGGTAGCCAAAAGATGTGATCAAACGGAATTCTGACCAAAAATTCCTAAGTTACAATTCTATGAGGCACAAAAGACATGTACATTAGGGCACCAATGCTCGGTTAATGGCTTCATCTAGCCGTAATACCTCCGAAGGTTACTGATGTTCCAGGTTCGGGGTATTGGCTCTCCTGCCATAGTTTCCAGTCGATATGCACCAGTGCCTATGGCTTTGGACACTCGGTATGGACCCTCCCAGGTCACATCCAGCTTCTTCTGCCCTTCCACACGGCTAGCTTCGTTCTTCCTAAGGGCCAGGTCTCCCACCCGAAGGTTTCGGACTCGGACCCTTGCATTGTATCTCTGCTCGACATAAGATTTGTATGATGCTTCTTTTAACAGTGCGGTCTCTTTGTTCTTTTCCAGCTCTTCTAGTTTTTCCCTCACGGCTTCTTCATTTCCCTCTTGGGCTAATGGCTCGGACACTCGCGCTGTAGGGATGATAATTTCCGGAGGTATAATGGCTTCACTCCCGAAACATAGCAGATACGTTGTAGTATGCAGTGTGGTTCTGTAGGCCAGAGGACGTTGTAGAGCTCTTCTACCCAGTTTCCTTTGGCGCGAGTCAGCTTCTTCTTGATCCCTTCGACAATTGTCCAGTTCGTCCTTTTGGTCTAACTATTGGCTTGAGGATGCGCCACTGAGGTGAAGTTTTGGTCTATGTTGTAGCCCGCGCACCATGACTTGAAAAGCTCGTTGGCTAACTGTCTACCATTGTCGTTGACGATAGTGTGTGGGAGTCCAAAGTGACAAACAATGTTTTTCCAGACAAAGTTCGTTATACGCCGTCCTGTTATAGTAGCTAAGGGTACGGCTTCCACCCACTTTCGTGTCTGCGGATCTTACCCCATGCATTACGAACCTTTTTAGTGGCGTAGTCCAGCATTCGATACCTTTCGCTATTAAGCCGACTAGCAAAATCAATAGACCTGACCGCGAGCGTCTCCACCAGTACGGTTTTAGTGAGGAGTCCGCTGGGTGAGGATGCTAGCTTGCTTAGCGCGTCCGCACGAGTGTTCTTTGATCTGGGAACACGAGTGATGTCGAATTCTTCAAACCGAGAGACAGAATTTTGACCTTTTCCAGGTACTTCTGCATGGTCGGTTCCCTTGCAGTATAGGACCCGTTGAATTGATTTGTGACCAGAGCGGAGTCGCCGTACGCGTCCACCTTGCTGGCGCCTAGCTTTTTCGCTATTTCCATTCCGGAGATTAGGGCCTCATATTCTGCTTCGTTGTTGGTTGCGGGAAAACCAAACCGGAGAGTATACGTGGTCTCTACCCCTTGTGGGTCTGTGACGATCAGGCCAGCTCCTGCACCTTCTACACCAGATACTCCATCAACGTGTAATTTCCACCAATCAGTCCTATCTTTTTGCCTCACACGACGTTTTCTGGCTGGGATCTCTTCGGTGGACAAGTCCGGCTCTACATTGCCAGCCAGATCGTCGATGTCTTCGGACATCTCTGCTAGGAAGTCTACCATAACCTGGCCTTTGATTGCCTTTCTGGGTGAGAATTCTATGGTGTTCGCTCAACTCTACGGCCCATTTGGCCATACGGCCGGATGCACCTGGTTTGGTCAGGATCGTCTTTAGTGGCTCATTTATTAATACTATAACTGAATGGGATTCAAAATACGTCTGTAGTCTTTTGGCCGCGTGCACCAGTGCCTGCACCAACTTTTCTTGTGCTGAGTACTTGGTTTCTGCCCCCTGAAGGGTGCGGTTGATGTAATAGACTAGTCATTGTACCTTCTCTACCTCCATGATCAGATCTCCGCTGATGGCTTCCGCTCCAGCAGATACGTATAGGTATAGAGTTTCTCCGACGGTTGGAGGCGACTGGACCGTGAGTTCATGAAGATGTTCTTTCAACTCCGTGAAGGCTCGTTCCTCCGTCTCTCCCCATTGCACGACTCCCCCTTCTCTACGTTCCCTTTAAGGACTCTTAGAAATGGGAGGGTCCTTTCCGCAGCCTTTGATATGAAACGACTCATCGCTGCCATTCTGTCGTTAAGGCTTTGAATGTCCTTGACAGTTATTGGTGAACGCATATCGATGATTGCATGTATATTTTTCGGGTTTGCTCTCAAGCTGTCTTTAGACACCATGTGTCCCAGGAATTTTCCTTCTCCAACGCCAAATTGACATTTTTTTGGGTTCAGCTTCAAGCCCGTTCGGTGAAGTTTTTCCAAAGTTTCTTCCCATCATTGATCAGGTCGGAGAACTAGTGGCTTTTGATCACCTTATCGTCTACGCAGATTTCGAGGTTTTTTCCCAGTTGGTCCTCGAAAATCTTGTCGACAATCCGTTGATAGGCCGCCCCTGCATTCTTTAAACCGAAAGGCATCATTCTGTATCCGAACGCGCCCTTCTCCGTTATGAAAACTGTTTTTTCTGCGTCAGACTCTAGCATTGGTATATGATGATATCCCTTGTAAGCGTCCAGTAAACATTTGATGGGGTACGCCACCAGAGAATCTACCTTCTGGTCGATCAGCGGGGACGGATAGTAATCCTTAGGGCACGATTTGTTTAGCACAGCGTAATCAATACACATCCTCCAGCTGCTGTCCGATTTCTTAACCTGGACTGGGTTGCTGAGCCACGTTGGGTATGATACATTAATTAAGACTCCCGATTTCAATACATTAATCAATCAGTGACTTCTTGATTGATCGCGGCATTGTGCTCTGAACACTGCGGCTTGGTTTGTGATCTGGGTCCACTTTTAACGCGTGATAACCTATCGTTGGCGATACTCCAGTCATGTCACTCGGCTTCCAGACGAATGCCGAAATATGTTTGGACAGTACTGCTAACAGTTCATGTTGGACAGACGTGGGGAACATCTTGGGTGCAGTCAAGCTTCATTTCGATCACTTCTCCGGACAGCTCATTAGGTCCATATTCTCATTCGGTCAGCGTCATTAGCACTTCTCGTCTGGTATGTGAACACACCGCTGGACTGTCTCTATCCACTTCTCTTTTTCTCTTGCCCAGCGCTATCCATTGGCATTTTCTGGCCTTCTGCTGGTCTCCTTTTACGGGAATTTAGTTGGGAATTTTAACAACAAATGTAGAGTGGACACTATCCCCTTCAGCAGTGCCAAAGCTGGTCATCCTATGATGATGTTATAGGGACTGTTAGCTTTGACCACCACGAACTCAAGCTCAATGATTTTTCGCGTTCGGTGCTCTCCGAAAACTACAAGTAAGGTGATGGTCCCTTCTGGCCATATTGTTCTATCCGCGAAGTCTACCAGCGGAGTGTTAGTAGGCCAAAGCTTGGCCTTGATCGTCTCATCCATCTTGTCGAAATAATGCCAGTACATGATTTTCGCCGAGCTGCCGCCGTTCTACGTATGTCCGATGGATGAGCTAATCGATCACTTGGACTGTTATGACGACTGCGTCGCCGCCGGCTGGTCTGTACGGGATAGGGTCGTTGGAGTCAAACGTAATTGATTCTTCTAGACCGAAACGCTTGTCCGCTAGAGTGTCCTCCAGTACGCCTACATCTTTCCTTTCGTTGTGACTCGGTCTTGCCCCCCACACTGTCGCCAATGATAGCAAATATGTTGGTGGTAGTGGGAGTAACTGCCATTGGCTCGGGGGATGAATCTTCATCATCATGTTTGCGCTTCCTGCCTTTGGAAAGCTCGCCGACCAGAGCAACTTCTTTTCCTTTCGTCATGTCACCGGATCGGTCCTGATTTCGAGAATTGTATTCACTTGTCTGTCTGGAGGATCCTTCAGACTTCTTCGCATATTCAGCATCGTTATGGGACCAAGCCTCTTTAGCGAAGTGCGAGAGTTGTCCCATTTTGACGCAGTTCTCAATGGCCTGTTTCAAGTGCTTGCACTCGTTTGTGTCATGGTCGTGGTCGTTGTGATAGTTGCAGAACAGCTTTGTGTTTAGGTTACTACCGGGTCTCCTCATTTTTTGAGCCGGGTCGAGGATATTCTTGTGTGCCACCAACGCGAATATCTCATTCAGGGTCTTATTCAGCGGTGTGAAGACCTTTTGTGGATATTCTCTTTTTCCCAGCCTTTCCTTTGTTGGTCTGCGCCCGCTTCGATCTGGGCCTGTGACTTTCTTTCCGCTCGATAGGACTGTCTTGTCGTTAGCCTGGTTCCTATAGGTGGTATTCTCATCGATGTGTAGCTCTATAATTTCCGCCTTATCAAAGTATTCAACTCAGATCATGAGCGCATGCACGGTGTACACAGGGTTAAGCACCAAGTCACGACTGAGGGCTTTGTCGATCACGAATCGTGCACCTCCGCGGTGGTCAACCTGGTTAACCAGTTTGTTGAACCGTTCCCAGTACTCGGACAGTGTTTCTCCCACACGTTGCATGATTGTCTTCGTGAACTTCCTCTTCTGTATGAACCGGCTCAAGAATTCATCTTCTAGTTCAGCGAATCGCGAGATGCTGTCATTGGGCATATTTGTGAACCACAGCCTGGCCACTTTGGTCAGTGTCGTGGCGAAGATTTTGCACCATACAGGTTCTGGGATACCGAACATTGACATGTTGGAATTGAGCGTATGGAGATGATTCGCTGGATCGGTGGTCCCATCATATACTCTCGGGTTTGGTGGGATCTTTAATTTGCTGGATGCAGAGAAGCCTAACACATCTGCTCGAAAAGGGCATCCTCTCGTGTCCAGTTTCGGATCCTCTTCAAAGTCAACTGCGAGGCAATGTCTGACTGTAACCCTCGGCTTGATACCGCCGGCCATTTTCTGATCTGGTCGTCACTCCGTCCGAATCCTTCCCTGGTCGAGCTCCTTGGAGAAGAATGAGCCGCATCTCCTCTACAAGAAGGCATCGCTTCGTGACGTGTCCTGGTACCGCCAGCGATTTCTTCTCCGTCATTAAACAGTCTGACCGGTCATATTCGTTGGGCCAGCGTCTGACCTGTGGGACCAGTGGATCTCATGGTGGCCCCGGTTGTGTGTGCCCTTCTTGGGTTCACCGGCGTGACCTCCTTCAGCTCCTGGAGCTGTCGGAGCATCTCGGTCTGGGTGGCCACCACTTGTTTCAAGATCTCGGCCATGTTGGTCACTTCAGAGATACGCCGGATCTGCTGCGACGGGTTCGTTGGAGTCTGCTCCGTCGTCACGATCGGTTTGGCCGTTGTCACTACCGTTCTGTCAGCAGAATCCAAGATGGGGCCATCAATATTGGCCTCTAGTAAAGCACGGGCTCCTTCCAGCGGGATCCTCGATAGCTCCGGGAATGGATCTTTCTCTGGGTTCGCCCTTCCTCCCGTCATCGTGCGATAGCTGAACCTGCACACACACACAACGAAAGTCAGACAGGCCGGGTTAAGCATGTGCCTGCTCCGACGATCAAATTAGGGGATGAAAGCCTAGTTGGAGCTTGACTGTGGATAAGGTTGGAGGAGAGAACTTAGCTTTCTCATTGTAGATCTGATCCCTTTTATAGCAGCTGAGCTGCTGACATGGAATAGTAAAAAGCACTACAGTGCTCTGGTCTGTCTGTGGGCCGGTGCTAAGTCCAGATCAGCTTGGGCTTCCGATGTGGGCCTTTGACCAGGACTGAAATAATATCATATTTATCGCCCCTCATAAAATTTAGGATTCAATTAACATTTATTATTCATTTAAATCCCTTAAGTTTTGAATAATAAATTTTGAATTCAAGTTTTTGTTAAATTTAATTGTAGGCCCAAGAAATCCTCAAAACCATCAACATTCATTAGCTGTCCAGCTTAATTCAACACCTTCAAATTTAGGCCTTGTTAGCTAGAGCTTATTTCTTGTTCTACTGAATGAATTGAACTGAAATAAATTTAAATTTACTGAACTGAACTGAAATAATTTTAAATATATTTAATTGAACTGAACTGAACTGAAATAATTTAAATATTTATCATATATCAATGGCCCTGTTTACCAGAGCTTATCCGTAGATCAGTTCAGTTCAATTCAGTTCAGATCAGTTCAATTCAGTTCAGTGAAAATGCAATTTGATGAAATTCAGGTTAATTCAGTCATGCTGATTCCATTTTTCAATACATCAATTTTCACTTCAGTTCAGTTTAATTCAGTTCAGTTCAATTCAATTCAGTTCAGTTCAGTTCAGTACATCAAGAAATAAGCTCTAGTAAACAGGGTCATTTAATCTTTAGTAAAAATGTAACTTATAATAAAAAATTATTGAACTGAACTGAATTGAAATAAATTGAAGTATATTTATCTGAACTAAAAAAATATAAATATATTTATCTGAACTGAAATAAATTTAAATATACTGAACTAAACTAAAATTAAATATATTTAACTGAACTGAACTGAATTGAACTGTCCATCATTCATCCTTTTTAATCTGAAATTTGTAGACAAAGTTGATAAGAATTTTTTATACTATTTATAAAGAGTGGGGTAGATTTTTTGAATCAGAGTTTGATTAGGACTAAGTTTCATAATAATACCTAACTAAAATTAAAATTTAAAAAGGGATATTTTAGTAAACTTACCGTGAATGGGTTGTGAATTTAGGATATTGGGTTTCTCTAAAAGATTTGATTATAACTTTTGTAATTGTATTAGATTCTATATAATGAGACTTTATAACTTATAATAGTGTATTAACATTCCAATATATTTAAATTAATGATTATTATTATTATTGAATGCAAAATTGGTATTACCATCATCATCACAAAATCACAAAAAATTAGAGAATCATCACCAAAAAATTAGAGAATCGTCATCATCACTTATGAGTTCATAATCACAAAAACAAAAATAAAAACAAATCAGAGAATTATCACCAAAAATCAGAGAACCGTCATCATATCATAACTCATGAGTTCATAATCACAAAATCACAAAACAATTCCGAGAATCATCACTGAAATTCAGAGAATCGTCATTATCACAAAATCACGGAATCATCACAAAAAATTCAGAGAATCGTCATCATCATGAGCTCATCACAAAATCACTGAAAATCACAGAATTAGCAACATCATGATTCATGGGTTCATTGTCATTACCTTCAGGTTGAATGGGGTTCTGCCTAATTGTTTTAAAACTTCAGGGACCGTTAGTGAAATTACCGAAAGCTGTTGTCTTTATATAGAAACTGTTTATTCGTCGTCCTGTCAACCATTTCTCTCTAGAGTTTGGTCTCTCCGCCCATTAATTTTCTCTGCGTATTCCTTTTCGCCCCGGTTTCTTATTTTCGCCTCTGGTTGCATCGGCAGGTAATTTTCAATTCTGCTGTAATTCTGTTTTTTCCGACGCTATTTTTTCGGCCCCGTTACTCTCCGGCGTCGTTTATCTCTGACGTTCTTTGGGCGCGGTTTTGTATTGTCGGATTTCGTTGTTTTATAGTTTTTATTTCACTAATTTCTGGTGCCGTTGCTTTATCAGTGGACTCAGTGGATGCTTGTTAGGCATATCAAAGCGATGTATGGCGGAGTCGGTGAGTTGGATAGGCAACGTGAGAAGTTTAAAGGTTTTTTGGCGGTTCAATTTGAGTTACTTTTGTTTTAGTTGATGATTTGTGGTCCACAAAGGTATCAGTTTGATTGAAGTATCAGACCTGCATTGACTTATCAATTTGATTCAAATGCTTTAGTTGATGATTTGTGGTCCACAATGCAGGTTTGATGTTCTTGACATTTGATTTGATTTTGTTTCTTCTAGTATTGTTGTCTATTAGATGTGCTTTTTGATTATTCATGTGTAGGGATTGAGCATTGCATGTGCTTTCTGATTAGTCTAACTTGAATTTTTGCAATTGTATAATTTTTTGGAGTAGTATTTACTGTTTTGGTCTTTGGCTATCTGCTTTCGGACCAGATCTTGTGAGCTTATGCTAGGTGACTTAATTCTTCTAGTTGATGATGCATGATTCGTGCTTTTATGGTTCAAATGTGCTTTTTATGATTCAAATGTGATACTTCAATCAAACTGATAAGTCTCAAGTTGTTGTTGATACCTTTGCAGAATGTTACTCTTCTTGATTATTTTAATATATTATTTGACGTTGCATCATTTGTGAGTGATGAGTATATTGTTTTTTAATTTTTTGGTAGGTACTGTTGATGGTGACAGTAATGTAGCTTTGAAAGATGATGAGCAAACAAAACAGAAGAAGTATCAGGAAACCAAAGGTGTTGACCCCTTCTCCCCTGTTTTTTATGTGCTCGATGATTTCAATATTTTATTTGATGATACATTGTTTTTTGGTTGATGATATAACCGTCTTTTATTTTTATTTTTAGATATGTTATTGATGTGGAATCTTTTGTGCTTGATGATTTACTTACCTTACTTTTATTTTTGTAGCTGCTCGTAAGCATCAGAAAGAGGTTGAGAGTCACGATGATAGTGACACTGTTAGTGATGATGATGTGCTCTTAAAAGAAAAACAGAAGAAGTGTCTGGCCACAAAAGGTGTTGTTGACGCCTTCTTCTCTGTGTTTCCCATGTTTTTGATGATTTATATATTTTATTTGATGTTACATATTTTTGTGTTTGACGATTTAACTTGCTTGTTTTTATTTTTAAAGCTGCACGGAAGGTTGTGAGTAAGGTTTCAAGTGATGATGACTTGCCTTTGACAGAGGCTCTCCCCTGTTTTTCCTCTTTTTGATGATTTAAATATGTTATTTTATGTTGCATTCTTTTGTAGTTGATGATTTAATTCTCCTGTTTTTATTTTTGTAGCTGCTCGGAAGGTTGTGAGCAATGCTCAGAAACAGCAGAAGAAGGTAATTGTGAAGTTCAAAGGTGTTGCACCAAAGAAGAGGCCTTTGTCTCAAGGTTCTCACTATGACCATCTGTTATGTTATAAATTTGTTATTGGTGATTGTATCTGTTGACTTGGTGTATCCATAAACAGTTGTAATTGAAGTGTTGTGTAACAGTTTAGTGTCGTTTATGATCCCTGCTGTTCTATTTGTCTGTGATGATCTTATATGCTTATGACTTGACCTTTATCTGAAAACATGACCAGATGTTTTTTATGTTAATTTTGATGATTAATAAGTTTATGCCGATTCATAAGTACTTGATGTTGCCTAAGTCAGATTTAGAATTTTGATGTTTCATTAGGTTGCCTTTATATTATTCTTGAGGAGTCCTGTTGACTATGTCCTGTAGCTTTTGCTAGATGATGCTGTTGGTGTGCAGCGCAATTCTAGTTGTTTAAGTGATGTTGAAGCTCTTTGGATGAGCATAGGTTAGTGTTCTATCATTGAAAATGTAGTGTGTTTGTATTATGCCCTCTTATTTTTTACTTTTTTTTTTTTAATTTGTTAGGAGATTTGAAGAAACCAAGGAAACGAAGTAAAGTATCTAAGTCTGATGATCCCATTACTGTTGAGTCCCCTGATTTTAGTCAGAATGAACTCAAGGATTCTGAGAAACAAGACGCTGCTATTAATGGAGAAAGCCAAGGTAATTTTTTTTTCAGTGGCTTAATATTTTCAATTGTGCTTCATTAATCAAGTAATGTAATGATTTTTTTGTGCAGATTTTACTGCCAACAAAGAGTCACACAACAAGGGATTGATCCCTGACATTTGTTCTCAGAAGCCTGATGATCTTTCTCAGGAATCTGATGAAGTTTCTTTGAAGTCTGATGATGATTCCCAGTCTGCTGATGATCTTTTTTATCAGCCTGATGATGATTTCCAGCCCGCTGATGATCTTTTTGATCAGCCTGATGATGATTCCCAGCCCGCTGATGATTCCCAGCCCGTTGATGATGTTTTTGATCAGCCTGATGATGATTCCCAGCCCGCTGATGATCTTTTTTATCAGCCTGATGATGATTCCCAGCCCGCTTATGATCTTTTTGATCAGCCTGATGATATTTCCCTGGCACGGTTTCCTTCTCAGCACCCTTCCATTGAACTGTCACAGGATGCAGAAGAAGAAGAGGAATTGGAGGATCCTTCCTATAACCTTGAGCGCAAACGTAAGGGTAAGCAACTGAAGGAGGGAGTGTTAGGTGTAACTGAAGGAGTAAGGAGGAAGGAGGAAGCTGCAGCTATACTCCCTTTGCGAATGATAAAAGCGGGGCAGGAGATTAATAAAAGGAAAACATCAAAGGTTGCTGCTCCTAGCTCATTCAGGTACTTTTTATTTAATCATTTGGGTGTTGTGTTTTGTTTTCTGATGTTTTATGATTCTGACTTGACATGTCTAAAACTTGTTTTAAAATCTTCCTTGATGCTCTATATTTTTGGGCTGGTCTTCTTTGCTTTAACTTGACATGTATGAAATTTGATACTTTTTATCATTGTTGATGTTATGTATGTTTGTGCTGATCAACTATTGTTTTGACTTGACATGTATCATGCTTAAGGTCCTTTTTTTGTTGTGGTGATGCTCTATCCTTCTGGCTTTAACTTTCTGAAAACTTAGCCATTTTTTATTCTTATTGATGTTTCTGTTTCTAGGTTTTGATGTTCTATTCTTCTGAATTTACTTGTATCTATTTTCAGCATGTTCAATCCAAAAAAGAGATTAACTACAACCTGTAGCCCTAGAAAGATTTGGAGGCTTGTGCAGAAGCTTAATGAATCACAGAAGAAGGCAGTAGAGGCAATAGGTTTTGGTGGTCTATTGAAGATGAATTTTGATGCTCTGCCAAAAGAACTGGTGAAACAGCTTGTAGTAAACTTCTGCTATGCTACAAATATTCAGAAGGTTGGCAACGATAAATATCTGGTCACTCGAGATGATGTGTATGATGTTCTGTGTTTGCCAATCAGCAACAAGGAGGTGGAGGAATCCAGTCATGCTGGGAAGAAGGAGTGGGACTTTGATGATAATAAGATACGTGAGGAGTGGATGTCTCAACTTGGTGTAAATGTCTCTGGGGAAATCAGCTGTGGTGCTTTGGGTCACTGGATGGAGCAAATGGCGGAGTCAGAAGAGGAGGCTGGTGATCAGTTCAAAAGGTATTTCGTCATGTTTGTTGTGTGCAACTTTCTGAGCCCCACTGCAAGGTCAAAAGTGGATATGAAGCTTGTTAGAGTGCTTCAAAATGTGAGTGAGATTAAGACTTATGATTGGTGTGGTTTTGTGTTGAAGAAGTTGGCGGATGCGGTGAGGAGCTTTCACACAACCATTTATAGTGCGGTGAATGGTTGTTTGGTTGTGCTTCTACTCTGTTTTTTGCATCGTTTCCCGCTTCGAGGAGAAGTGATCTCTTCTGATATCCCTTTGGTTGGAAGGTGGGAGAACAAGACATTAGTGGAGACAAGTGCTGCGATGTTGGCTGGATTTGATCATTTGATTATGACAAACAAGGTTTTCCCACTGTCTTTTATGGGCAAACAATTGTCAAGCTTAAAAGCACCTCGCAGTCTTAGCATCTCTCAGGCCATGGTTGGTAATGTGGGTTCATCTTCTCAGCTGGTGTCATTTGAAATTCCAGAACACCTACCTACTGATGAGCAGATTCATGGACTGTCACTTGATGTAAGTTTGGTTTTCTAAGTTTCTGACTTAATCTTCATGAAAACTTGACATTTTTATTACACATGCTTCTTTTTTGTGTGTTGACCTTACTCAATGCTTCTGGCTTGACCTTAATTAAATACTCCTTGATGCTTTTTTATAATACTTCTGATGCTTCTGTTTGTTTGTGCTGATCTTTCAATGCTTGTGACTTGACCTGTCTGAAAACTTGACAGTTTTTATCCTCCTTGTCAAATTCCGTTTCTTGGCTTGACCTTAATTAAAACTTGGCCTTTTATAATACTCCTTCATGCTTCTGTTTGTTTTGTGGTGATATTCTTTGATTTTATGAAGATGATGTTAATTGTGTTGATAAATATGTATATGCTTTTGACTTGAACTTTTTTCCAAATTGAACTTTCTTTTCTTTTGTAGCCTCTTGCTGAAATATCTGCAAGGTTTAGGAGGAACCTTGAAATTGTCGCGAGGACTCATGTTGCTGAACTGTACAAGCACATGCTTTCAAATTATTCTAGTGCAACTCAACCAGAAGCTTGTGCTGCTGCCTCTACTGCAACTCAGATGTATTTTTCTGATGCCACCAATGTGAAAAGCTTCACTGACACTTATCAGAATGCTTTGAACAAGTACAGTCAAGGATCTTCCATGACGTACCTTCGTGCTCCAAGGAGAGGACCTCCCCCAATGTTCAACCATGGTTTAAATGATCTGAAGACTAATGGGGAAGTTGGCATCATGGTAGCTGAGCAGGTGGAGCGGAAAGCGATGGCGAGGAAGAAGTCCGTGAAACTGTATGGAAGGAAATAGAAGAATTGTTGAAGCTCTGTGCTGGTTTTCCATGGGATTGATGTTTTACCAAGCATTTGGCCATGGATATGTTAGGATACAATTTGACTCTTGATGTCTATTTGTCGATGCCCTTGAAAATTCATTTGATCATTTTTATCATTGATGTTCAAAGATTTTCAATTGATTATAACTAAAATGAATTTCTGTTATACTGGGTAGATGTTCCGGAGCTTTGATGATCAATCACATGCTTTAATCATGACTTCAAGTTAACTTTAAGATTTTGTAGAACTTGATCTGAGAGATCTTTTAAATATACAAACATATTGATGTCCTTCAGTTTCAGTGTCCATATTATAAACTCGCTATGAGACGACGGTCTCATGAATGCCTCCCGACTAAATAATCTTTCATTTCCAACGACGCAACGACCAAATCACTGAATCAGGTGCACAACCTGCACCACCAAAATCACAGTTACGGTTCCGGGCAACTTAACAACTCATAAACGTCTCTGAAAAACGCACACGCACACACACACACAGTGAAAATACTCCCTTCAGAATCCGGCCAGCCCTGAACTTTCTGCAACAATGGCGAATTCTTGTTCACATTGGTGGCATGCTCCATTCTACATCGCAGTGTCCGTAGCCCTGGCATTCATAGCCATCTCATCCATCCATCAAGAGCCCGAAACCAACATCTCAACATCATCATCATCATCATCATCATCATCCTCCCAATTCATGAAAAGAAACCTCTCGCTGAACGCTTCCCGAGCTCTGAGATCCCAAGGCTTCAATGTCATGGCGACCCTTATCCAAATCTCGCCGGAGCTCTTCTTCTCGACGCCGGAATCCACCGTCTTCGCCGTTCAAGATTCCACTATTTCCAACATCTCCGGCCACCTCCCGGCGCGGGCCATGAAGCAGCTCCTGCAGTACCACACCTCCCCGGCAAAGCTCCCATTTCAGTCTCTGCTCAAGAAACCTCAAGAAAGCTGCTTCACCACTCTCCTCCCTAAAATATTCGTCAAGATTACCAAGGTCGACGAAGAAAAGGGGGTGATCGAGATAAATAACGCCCGGATTACGCACCCAGATCTCTTCCTCGACGGACCCTTCTCCGTTCATGGCGTTCTCGGATCGCTCGCGTCGGTAGGCGTTCGTGATCATCTCGATAAAGATTGGAACCTCAACATCCGGTCAGATCCAATTTGTAACGATTTCAGCCGCTTTTCCATCAAGAAGAAGATCGACCCAATTCAGTGGCAGGGAGTTATCCAGTTTCTGAGCACAAACGGGTTTTCGATGTTCGCGATCGGTTTGCAGTCCGTCATCGACGGAATTATCATCGATTACGGCGAATTGGGATCAGTAACCGTCTTTGCGCCGCTGCATTTCGGTTTTCTGGCGATGCCTCCGCCGCTGCTTGACAGAGCCGTAAGGCTGCATATTTTGCCTCAGGGGTATAGCTACACAGAGCTAGGTTTCATGCCTGAGGGATCAGCCTTGAAAACGCTGGCAAATGGTGAGCATGTTGAGCTTCACAAGAGCGCTTCTTCGGGGGCACTGGCGATTGATGGGGTGGCGATCACAGCTCCGGAGATTTTCGTGTCAAAGAATGTCATAATCCATGGAATTTCTGGATCTTTGGGTGCATCAGGATAGTGGTTCTCTCACTCTGTAAAGTGTAAGTACAGATTTTACTTTTTACCAGTGTTTGTTTAGTTCATTTTAGGTCAGTCTGACCATAAGAAATGAAGATAGTTTTTTTGCCACGGAATTTGTTTACGTTACTGGAAATGAGAGATCGTAGTATGAGTGTTGAATAGGTGGAATCATTAGTTAGTGGTGGGATGCACCTTTATTGGATGTAAAGCAAAAGCATCTCGATGATTGAATAAAGTTGCACGTTTTTTACATTCCTTACTTTACAAATTCAAAATCATCAGAAAAATTTAACAACCGAATGCATGCGTGACAGGTACACAAAAATGCTTTCATTCTTTCTTTGGGATCGAAGAATCATCAGTGAAATGGAATGGCACCGAAGAACCTCAATAATTGAGTGAAGTTGCATTAATAATTGACCACAAATAAAATGCTAAAGTCAGTCTCGCACCATCACAGAATTGAGTGATTTAGTGGGAGACATCTTTATGGATAAAGCAATGCACTAAATTAAAGTAATATTTACTGACCTTAATTGAATGTTGATTAGCAGAAGTGCATAAAACTCTTTCTAGTCTAAAGCAACTATGTTGATTAGCAGAAACTATTTTCCAGATGGTCTTCCTTAAATCATAACCCTGCGGAACAAAGCTTCAGTCTGCTCTGACAGTAATATTATAGTGATTTGAAGGCGGTGCCCATCATCGAAAAGAGGAATTCTTCTTCTTCAGCATCAAACTCCATACTAACCTGGTAACCTCTTCACCATGCTTTTCTTATAAGCACCTAGCAATCAAATACTCCCTTATTTGCACAACAGCAGTCTTGCTTTTATCTTGTTTGCGTTTGGCATGATAAGTTCTGTTTCAAAAGAGTCAGTGTTGTGAATATGTGATTTTGTTTTTATTTTATGAAATGCGGTAAGCTACAAAAAAATAAGGAGAAAACATATACTACTGTAGTTTCTCATGCTCTATCTTTGTTATTTTCTTAAGAATCAGAAATATTATGATGATTGATGAGAAAAATTGACCAGAGGACCTTTAACTATTTGTAGCTTCAAGTGTATTGTAGTTTACTAAAGCCTCAACTGATCTCGAAACAACAACTACATTCTCGTCCAGAAAATAGAACAAATCTACAGATACAATAATGTAAACTGCTAGAGCATGAGAAACTATTGCTACAAAAGATACAAGACAACACTGAGCAATAGTGTCGAGAAACATCATCTTCCAAATATGTTCAGAATGAATTTTCCATCTTTATGCAGATACTGACTTCTGTGTATACATCTAACATTTGAGAGAATTTATTTTAAAATTAAGGGAGTATTTCAAAGGAAATTAAAATATAGCTTTTCTACTGAGGTTTAACGATATGTTTTCCATTTCTTTTCATTTAAAAACAAATATAGGCCTGCTTAATCATGTTTCTCCAACAAATTTTTTCAGAGAAGATGATAGCAGAAGCAATAGTAGGTGGATTAGCACAAGAACTTGTCAAAATTGTATCTACCGCAATCCAGGAACAAGAACAATATGCAGTTCAGTTTCCAAACCAATTCCGAGAGTTGGTGGAACAGCTGAAATTTATGCAAGCATTCATTGCTGATGCAAGCAGGAAAAGGGACAATTCAGAAACAGTCAAAACAACCATTGCCTCTCTGCAGGAAATAGTTTACCAAGCTGATGACTTGGTTGTTGATTGCCGAATTCGCGAAGACTATCAAAATAAGGAGGGGAACTCAGCTTGCTTCTGTTCACTTTCAGAAGTGTGCTTTCGCTTGGAAACAGGAAAGAAGCTTAAAGAAATCAACAACGAGATTCAAAGAATGCGCGACAACTTAAAATCCTATTATAATCCTAACAATTCACAGGTAAGCAGTGAAAACAGCAATGGAGGGAGACGTTGGAGTGCAGAGGTTTTCAACCAATCTGAAGTAGTCGGCCTTGAAGAAGATGCTGAGACAATAAAAGGATGGATCCAGAAGCAGAATGAACCACAGCTTCATGTTGGCATTGTTGGAATGGGGGGTTTGGGAAAGACAACTCTTGCCAAGAAGATTTACAATGACAGCATTCTAACAAGACGGTACAATGAGAAAATTTGGATTTCGGTATCTCAGCCAGTGAATGTAGATGATATCTTGAAAAGTATGTTGCAACAGCTCAATGAGGAGGACACTGGATTGGTTAGAGGGATTATGCTAACTAGAATCAGTAAATTGCTGTCAAACAAAAGTTACCTATTAGTCCTCGATGATGTCTGGAGCACTGATGATGGATGGTGGACATCACTCTCTAGTGGCTTGCCTAAGCCAGAGGAGAACCAGAATTGCATTATAATCACTTCTAGAGATGAGCAAGTGGTCCAAAATATGGGAGTTCGGGAGGAGGAAATACTTCAACCGAGGCTTCTTACTGACCAAGAGGGTTGGGAACTACTGTGCAAGGTTGTGAGGCTTCCTGCTACAGAACAAAAATCATTTGAGGCGGTTGGTAAAAGGATTGTCGATAAATGCGGGTTCCTCCCACTAGCGATCAAAACCATTGGAGGTGTTTTGCTATCCTTAAAACACAAAAACTTTGTCAGTGAGTATGATTGGGACAGGGTTTGTGAAAACTTCCATCGGAGGTTAACTGAGGAAGGTAGTAACACAGAGGGAAATGGCTCTGTCATTGCATCTTTGCAGCTAAGCTACGACGAGCTTCCTGCTCGCTTAAAGCCATGCCTGCTGTGCTTCTCAATCTATCCAGAGGATCGAGAAATTGATGTTGATCAATTGATTCACTGGTGGGTGGGTGAAGGATTTGTTCGGGGTGGAAGTGAAGAAACTGCCACAGAATTAGCTCTGTCTTGTTTATCAGAGCTGATTAGTAGATGCTTGGTTGAAGTAGGCCAAAGAAGAAACTTTGATGGCAGTGTTCATACTTGCAAGGTACATGACATGGTCAGAGATTTGACTATCAAGATTGCAAGAGAGGAAGAGTTCTGCACCTTTAGCAAAAATGGGAGGCACCTAACCAACAGCAGAACTCGACGCTTGGGAGTTACAAGTGATACAAAATTGCAGGACCTGTGGGGGAATTCTAAGTTAAGAGCTCTTCTTCTAACCTCAACAGATTACATCCGTTTCGACCGTAATCTTGAGCTGGCCAAAGTCTTTTCTCTCAGGGTACTAGACCTCTCAAAGGTAAAACTGGACAGGATCAACGAGAAGGACTTATGGGAGTGGATCACATCTCTTAAGCGTTTAGCCTACTTAAACCTTCGAGAAGTGGCAACGTTGTATGAAGTGCCAAGTTCAATTGCTAAGCTATGGGGCCTCCAAGTGTTGATCCTGGAAGAATGCAAGCTTTTGAAGGTGTTGCCATCATCAATAGTAAAGCTTCCTAGACTAATTTTCTTAAGTGTTGGGAACTGTCCATCACTTAAGCGTTTACCTCAAGGATTCTTTAAACTCAACTATCTCCAAGAGTTGTATGGATTTAAGGTAGGCGGTTCAGGGACCTCAGCAGGCTCATCCCACCTAAGTGATCTGGAGAACATGACACAACTTCGAGTCTTACAAATTGACATAACGGAAGAAAGCAAAATACAGGATCCGGAACTGGAAGTTTTGGCCAAGCTTGATAAGTTGAAGCTATTATCCATCAATGCAGGTGAACAAGGTAATGACATCTTGACTCAACTAGGAAAGTTAAAGCCTCCTCCTTCAGTTGAAGAGTTGTACCTCAAGCATTACTTGGGAGAGACATTGCCAGAATGGGTAAGTCCCAAGAAACTCAAGAAGCTGCAGTATCTTTGCATAGAACACTCAAGAGTGAAGCAGATGAGCGAAGATTTCTTAGGAAGAAGCAAATGTGAGCCAGGTGAAACCGATCAATGTAAATGGGATGTCAAAGGGCTGTGCTTGAAGTTTTGTCAAATGCTAGAGTTGACATGGGACGAGGTGCAGTACGCTATGCCTCTAATCCGATATCTTGAAATCAGTCAGTGCACTTCACTGGAAGGAAGAGGTTTCCCTTGCAATGTCACAGCTACCGGATTCTGGCCCAAGGAGGAGGACAAAAAGGAAGTTGTAACACAAAGAATGGTCTCTACCAAGACGATTGACTCAACCTAAGCAACAAGTATGCATTTGAAAGCTGGAAGATATTCTTCTTTTTTCTGCTTGTTTCTGTTATTTTGGCTTGCTTTCTATTGTGTGTGATTGAACATGAAATAATGTAATATGTTGTTTTTGTATCTGATGTATTGTATACAGTGTGTTCTAATAAGATTCTTGTTTCTCCCTTAACACACTCTGGTTGAATGTTTGATTTGTATTGTTACATTGAAGATCATAACAATCTTGTTTACGGTCCATGAATAAAGAGGATGATCAGAAAGAACCAATATTCAAGATTTAATTGCATTGTTAGTTCATTAGTTACACAATACGATGACAAAGACAGCACTACAAAAGCATAGATGAAAATGTATAGCTCTGCTATACTCCTCATTTTCCATAATAAATCAAATTCGAGGTACTTGAATATTTTTAAGCATAAAGACAGGCTAACATTGAAAATTTAATCAAATGCAAGGTATTCTTTTTAAGCTAACATTGAAAAATTGCAATGTTCACATACCTTCCTTTTCGTTGTACAAAATTTGCAGTCTGATGCAGGTGGCAAAAGAGCTTGATTATCATGTAGCCTCTTAACAGTTCCCTCTTCAAGCACACAACCCCTAGACGTTTGCTGCATGTCGTCACCTAATTGTTAAGAAAAATTAATATACCAATTAAAACTCTGATCTCAATTCACATAATTTCTGTTACATATATTCTTTTGATAAACAAGCTTGAATTCTGAAATTCTATACATGGGTCTCAAAGGTTAAAAAAGGGGGAATGCAAGAGGCGTGAGTAATAATACTTTTGATATAAACCACACTACTATTAAACCATTTAAAGAATATAATTTTTCCAGTAAAAGATATCCCTTCATAATATATGTTGCCCACAGAACGACTACCTTTCCGGACCCAGTTGACAATTAATCCCCCTTTCCTAGCAGCAAACGACGTCGGATTGTCTTCATCGTCTTCGTGAGGACGACTGAGTTCCGGCGATCAATCAAGATGGACAGGCACATACAGCTTTTCCTAAACAAAATCTCGTACGCCGCCATAGCCATAGCCACCTCCATTCTCCTGATCCTGATCCTGATCCTCCAAACCCCGTCCACGTGCTTGGATCCGGAGCCCCGACCCATGTCCGGAAAAGACCATCACCCAAAACCCTTTCCGACATCCACCTGCGATTTCAACCACCGCACGTTCATCACTCTGGACAAGAAGAACAAGCGCCTCTGGGCTTCCAAGGCCTGGGTCAACACCGTCGCGTCCTACGAGGCTCTCTTCTCCACCCTTCAAGACCGGGATCGAATCCGCCGATCCCGGGTCCTCGTCGTCTCCGCCGGGCCGGGGCACGCCGTCATGGCCCTTAAGGACATTGGGGTTGCTGACGTCACCGGGGTGGAGGTGGTGGACTCGCCGCCGCTTGTCAGCCGCGCGGACCCCCACAACCTGCCGTTTTTCGACAATGTGTTCGAGTTCGGGTTCAGCGGGTACCTCGACCGGGCCCTCTTCCCGGCCCGGTACGTGGAGGAGATGGAGAGGACTGTGAAGCCCGGCGGAGTCTGCATGGTGGCGGTGGAAGAGTGTGGAGCAGATGAAGTGAAGGAAATTATCGGACTGTTTAAGAAATCACAGTTTGTTGATGCTAAGAATGTGAGCTTGGCTGGAGAACAGAGGACAACGATTGTGATGAGAGTCGAGTAATGATACCACTTGATTGTTTTTGTTACTTTCAAAGTGGAGTCTGTTGTATTTAATTTGTGAATATCCAAATTGGTACAATGAATGAAATTACGTTTCAAGCATACTGGTTATGAAATTACTCATACAACAATTTATTTGAAGAATTTCAAGGCCATACAACAATGCTTTAGTACTACTTATGATTCATTTTCCGTGACAGAGAGTTTGCTCATTGCTTGCTTTTGTCAACTCGAGAAGTTGGTGGGAGTTGCGAATATTGAATGAGTGTTTGGGAAGCGAGTATAACAGATTCCCATTGTAGCTCATCTATTTCCAGATTCCCAATGGTATAGTGACTGTAGGATGCCCGGGCATTCTAGGTACTGTCTGGTAGTCCACACAGTTTGCTGCGTGCTTCCCAGCCCCATCTCCCTGACGCCTGAATTCCAGCTCCAAACTAGTATAGTATCTCCTTAGATTCCTCCATCTCGAACCCAAGCTCGTTCTTCCCGCCCCTCTCACCTTCAACCGGTTTAGTATGTTCCGGCAATTCCTCCATCCTAGTTAATTTTCTCTTCCAAAACTATCCATCAACCTTACTCTTACAGTCCGGTATATTACCCTTATAGTGCAAAATAGGGTATGAATATACACAAATGTCCCTCATTTTTAGTTTTGGAAACTCTAATTTCAAAAATTAGGCCCTGTTTCCTAGAGTTTATTTCTTGGTGTACTGAACTGAAGTGAAAAATAATGTATTGAAAAATGGAATCAGCATGACTAAATTAATATGAATTTCATCAAACTACATTTTCACTGAACTGAATTGAACTGAACTACAGATAAGCTCTGACAAACAGGGATCCAACACTCTTTTGAAATTAATTTTACAAGTAATACTCTTATAGACATGCAGGAGCCACACCGTCTATGTTTTGTTAGGTCCTGTTCTCTTCACGGTATTTGAACTTATCTGAACTCATTTGAACTCATCTAAACTTAAAAAACTTTATCTGAACTCATTTGTACTTAAAAAATTTAGCTGAACTCAGTTGAACTTAAAAACTGAGCTGAATTGAAATATATAGATAAATTGAACTGAAAATATATGATCACTTCTAATATATATTTGAAATTTATTAATATAAATATAACATAATACATTTAAAATTAAAATATACTGAACTGAGTTGCACTGATGTAGATAAACTGAACTGAATTGAATTGAAATAAATATGATCAATTTCAATATATTTGAAATTTACTAATCTAAATGTAGCATAATACATTTAATATTCAAATATATAGAACAAAGTTTAACTGGAATATATAGATCAACAGAACTGAAATGAAATAAATATGACATATTCAAAACATTTGAAATTTAATAATTTGAGTATAACAGAATTTATTTCTTGTTGAACTGAACTGGATTGAATTGAACTGAAGTGAAAATTAATGTAGTGAAAAAAAGAATCAGCATGACTAAATTAACCTGAATTTCATCAAATTACATTTCACTTCAATTCACTGAACTGAACTAAACTAAACTGAATTTATTTTATGATGAATTGAACTGAACTGAAGTGTAAATTAATGTGGGTAAAAAAATAATTGGTATAACTAAATTAACCTTAATTTCCTCAAATTATGTTTTACAGAACTAAACTGAATTAAATTGAAATAAAAATTAATGTGTTGAAAAAAAATGGTATGAATAAATTAACCTTAATTCATTGTATCGAATTATATTGTTGTTGAGCTAAATTGAACTGAAGTGAAATTAATGTATTGAAAAAAGAATCGGTATGACTAAATTAATCTAAATTTCATCAAGTCATATTAAAACTGAACTAAACTGAATGGAATTGAACTGAACTGATATGAACAATTAAATTCAAAAGAAGAGGGTCTACGACGCATGATAGTAAAATCACAAAATATTTTTAGCATTATTTAAATTATTATAATATACAATATTGAACAAAACGGAACTGAATTGACATGAAAAAATATAAAAAATATGAGAGAATTTTTCATAGACCCCTCAACGTTTTCTCAAGTTCCACTTTGGCCCCCCATCGAATGTTGCTCTCAATTTGGTCCCCCCAACCATTCGTTTTTCCATCATTTTGACCCCCTAGCCCTAACCTTGACGTTAAATCATTTTTCCGTCAATTCCTCCAGGGGTAGCCTCGTCTTTTCAATGATTACTTTAAGAGAGAATTTTATAGAGGCCCCCTAACATTTTCCAAAGTATCGGTTTGACCCCCTATCAAATTTTAGTGTCAAAATGGCCCCCTAACCTTTAGGCTTTGCTTCACTGCGGCCCCCTGAGGCTAACTTGGCCGTTAACTTTTAAAAACCGTTAAATATTAGGGGTATAATAGTAATTTTAGTTTCATTTTAATTGAAAAAATATGTTTGGGGTTGGGTTTGAACTCGGGGCTACCAAAATAATAGATAATTATCCTACCACTATGCCATAAGACATTTTATTTTTATTTCTAAACTAAATTTATTTAAATTCTAATCTACGACCCATTTTTTATTCTCATCTTTTAAGCTCATGTGTATGCTTCTGATCCAAGCCCATTGCAAGATTTTTGTGTTGCGGTTTCTGATGCCAAGGCATATGGTAGATTTATTCACCCAGAATATTTTGAGTTTTTCTCTCTCTATATATACTTCTTATGTATTTCATATAGACATAAATAATTTATTTATTTTTTTGGTTTGGCAAATTGTGGATGAAGTATTTGTAAATGGAAAAATCTGCAAAAATCCGAAAGAAGTAACAATAGAAGATTTCTGGTTCATGGACTGAACAAGCCTAAAAGCACATCCAATATTGCAATAAAATACAATGTTACAGAAGTAAATGTAGACCAAATACCAGTATTAAACAATTTAAGAATCTCCATGGTTCGGTTTGACTTTGGAGTTGATGGAATGAACTCTCCGCAGATGGGGATGGGCGGTGGGGATGTTGAGAGAATGGGCCGCATATTAAAGATTAAATAAATTTAGTTTAGAAATAAAAGTTAAATGTCTTATGGCATAGTGGTAGGAACTTTGTCAAACCCAACATATTTTTTCAATTTAAATGAACATGAAATTACTATTATACCCCTAATATTTAACAGTTTTAAAAAGTTAACGGCCAAATTAGCCTCAGGGGGCCGCTATGAAGCAAAACCTAAAGGTTAGGGGGCCATTTTGACACTAAAATTCGATAGGGGGTCAAACCGATACTTTGGAAAATGTTAGGGGCCTCTATAACATTCTCTCTTAAAATATTCATTGAAAAGACGAGGCTACCCCCAAAGGAATTAACGGAAAAACGATTTAACGCCAAAGTTAGGGTTAGGGGGTCAAAATGATGGAAAAATGGATGGTTGGGGGGCCAAATTGAGAGCAACATTCGATAGGGGGCCAAAGTGGAATTTGAGCAAACATTGGGGGGTCTATGAAAAATTCTCTCTAAAAATATTGAACTGATTTAAACTGAACTGAACTAAAATACAAATACGTTTACTGAATTTAACTTATCTGAAAACTAAATAAGTTTACTGAACTAAACTCCTCTGAACTGAAAAAAGATTATCTGAACTCATCTGAACTGAAAAAAGATTATCTGAACTCATCTGAACTAAAAAATATTTATCTGAACTAAAAAAAGTTTATCTGAACTCATCTGAACTAAAAAAATATTCAAATAATCTCTAAAGAACAGGACCTAATCTTGGGCAAAAAATATTCAAATAACCTATAAATTTCGTATGTTCTGATTAGACTAACAAATTTATCGATTATCAGTTAGTTTTGGAAATAATCTTATTTCTTAAACTAATTCACAAAAAAGTGTTATACTCTTTTTATGACTATGTGTTGGGCCACAATAATTGGTATCATTTTGGAACATTAAAGATAAATTGGGTACCTTTTTTATGCAACTTTAAAAATTGATCACCTAAATGTGAATTTAAGTAAAAGGCGGGTATCATTTTGAGTTTTTTCTCCTTCAGTTTTTCCGATGGATCAAGATATTCTACTTCAATTGTCCCACAAATAACTGGCTACTTTCAACTATCTCAAGTCATATTTGAGCATAACTTTCATTTAATATATAAATACCAATACCATCATATTAGATATTGTGGATTCTAATTCTATGAAACATCTATGTTTTGAAAAATTAAATTTCATTCAAAAATATATATATATAATTTAAAATTATTGATAGTCAAACGTAGATTCAAAAATTTGCTTAACAAATAGGCACATTAGTGGCTCCTAAAATACTTCTGTGAGAATAGCCCTGTTTTGTTAAACACATGTAGTGCCTCCTCAGCTTGTATGCTGAATTGCTGATGCTCTGTTTTCCACCCTTGTTAGTACCAGAAATCACTAAATCAGGAAGGGGATACTTAACATTCGAAAGAGTTTTATAACGCTAAATGGATTAGTAAAATCTTGTTTGTATCTGGATAATGACATTTCAACAAGTAGAGTGTAGCAAAACTTTGTCAAAAAATGGGTGAGTTGAGGAAGAAGTTAAAAGTATATCGACTTGTCCTCATTATAACAGATCAGAAACAAATTTGTCGCAACGCAGTAATAACACCCTGAAAATATTCTCAACAATAGTAAAAACAGCAACTACTCAATACACTCTCACTGACACAGGGTCGGAATCCAAAACCCCCACCTACACAATACAAAACTAACAAGGTCAACGGGAAGAAGAAGAAGGAGAAGAAGAAGCAGAATCGGATTATTAATCGGACAACAATATCCTAACCACAGCTAGAAAACACAGCAACAAAACGACACCGCTGGGAATCCTCTGTCAAGATTCAAGAATACCACGAAGAAGATGATCATGGATTGCTGCCCAGCTCTTGCTGCAGAGCATTCAGAAGCCAGGATCTTGATTCGTCCATCAAATCTGGGCTTAATCTGAACATGAGGACGCAGAACTCCATCTCATTCAGCGCGCCGTCGCCGTCGAGATCGCCTTCCTTGAGCATGCTCCAGAGCTCGTCGTCCCCCATGTCTTGAAGCCCGAGAAGGGCTGAATTCCTCTTCAGGCTCTCGAATGTGATCAGCTCGGTGTCCTTATCCATCAGCAGCCTGAACCCGTTGCAGAGCTCCTTGATCAGGCCTTCTCCGCCGAGCTTGTCCGCCATGAATGGGAGCATGTCGTAGAACTCGCTTTCCCTTTTCTTGGAGCCCATTATGTTTCCTCTGGTTTCTTGTTCTTGCTAGTGTGTGATTATGTTTGTTTGTGCTGTTTGTGAGAGGATGTGGAAAATGGTGGATGGATTCTGGGGATTTATACCCGATTTGTGGTGGAAGAAGACAGAAAAACATGATGATGGCTGGGGGAAATTGGGTGTGATTTGTGAGTGAGCAGTACTGAAATTGCGCCTCTGTGTTTTTACTCAGAAGAAGCTTCATCACAACTTACAAGCCCGTTGCTGCTCCTTCCGGGGGTAGTGTGGTTATTTTAATCACTTTTTTCAAAATGTCATAAACTTTATTGCATCGTGGGCCCTCTGTACTCTGTCTTCCCTCTTCCCTCGAGAAATTGCAGGCTTTGATCTAATTGAATATTTAGATTTTCTTGTCTTGTTTTTATCTTAAGAATTTGAAGCAGTTTGCCAGAGCTAATTCTAAATTGAGATGGAATAACAAACTAATGTGACAAACCACAAATCCACAATAGTTTTGAGGTATACCGTATATTCTATTATAATAATATAAGGGAACGTGCATGTATTATTATAAACATTTTAGTATCTAGATGAAAATGATTATCCACGATTCCTCCCACAACAGAAAATAAAATACTAAGCAGACAAGCGTATCACAAGGATAACTAAATCACTTGCTAAGCAGACTGATAACGTCTATGCCAATACAGTTTGAGACATCTAATAAAATTGTTATTAACTTATTATCCCTTAGAAGAGAGAAAAACATATCCGCTTGGTAGAACGAAACGTCTCCCGCATCAATTACTGCGTCTATCAGGGATAACCGCAACACAACTTGATCCAAAGCATGATATACATTCTTCAAACTGCAAGCACCTTAAAATCCATATATCACAAGCGTAAACACGACCCGTACAATGAGATAAGAACAATAAACACAAATCACAAAACACGACTTTTATTACTAGATAGAGAACAAACATCGACGAGAGCACCTAGTACACATCAAATCGAACAACAATTCTACTGTGTGAATAAATTCACACTTATTCAATTATGTAATCAATAAACAAAGAAACAATTGTCTCCTCATTACCCCATGATGGGAAAATGGGAAAATATTGAAGAGAGAAAAAGTTTTTTATCTCCTGTGGCGGCAATGTTTTTTTATGATAATACTACAAAGACCGAATTTGATACAAGAATCTTATTGTATTCTAATATAATCATACTCTAACCTAGTCTAGATTGATCTTGCATATCAAGTTGTCGAGATCCTCACTTGACGCTTTGAATGTTGATGCAGGTTACATTTGAAACCCACCTGAGCACGCCGGTGGAGGTAATGGAGACTTGAATCTCTTCCCCCGTCCAAAGTGGGCAGTGGGAGTTTGAACTTTGAATCTCTCCTAGTGAGGGCAATGCCTTTGACCACTTGAACTAGTCCAAGTGGTCGGCAACAATGTTTTTATATTTATATTTTTCCAATGAATTGGGGTGAGACTATTTTTTTTCAAAAAAAAAACATTAAAACAACTAATGACGGAGGGGTGTTTATTAGCTAACCCTTTTAATGGGTTAAAACAGCTTAAAAATCCAAAATTTTGAAATTTTAAAATGAATATTAGTAGAAGATACATCTTGCCATTCTAGTCAATACATAATCAGACTGTAGTACAATACAATGAAAATATATGAAGTAAGCTAAATCAATATCCTATAAACTCAGGGCATTTTAGAAAATCGATAAGTCGAAACTTAATTTTTCCACGATTGAATAGCCCTTCAAGAATCAATTTAGTAAATCAACATGTTTAAATTAACACGATTTAACCTCCTGGAAGTGATTTAGTTACATCAATCTTGAATCCACGTGTTTGGTACTTTATGAGTCCACCGATTTAGTTTCTTCGAAGTTTGATTTTATTTCCAAACTAGCATGTATTGCTTCCATTTTGATAGTGCATACTTGTTCCGCCTTCCAATTTCCATGCTGCCATTCCTTGATGCCCCCAGTGGCCTAACATGTCGGTATATTATGACCTCTTTTTTTTTTTAATTTACAAAACCAGATTAAGTGGTAGGAATCTTGTTAAGGGATCCCAAGCCCATCACAAATAAATTACACAGCCAAGAGGCCAAATCCGTTATGAAGAAGTTAATAACCATGAGCAAAGAGCTTAGGAAAACTAGTAGAGGGGTATACAAACTCTGAAGCCAAATTTTGCTTCCAAAAGAATGGTAGGAAGAGCATATATGCCCAATCCAATGAATATGGATAATACTATATACTATGAATTATGCTCTCCGTGCCACTCAGCAACCATAAGCAATCGTTAGTCCGAGCTTGTGTGCTAATCAACCCAATCCGAGCCCAGGTTGAAAACAGATCAGCCAAGGAAAGGATTGCAAAGGCATTTTGTGTGGAGGAGAGTACTAGTACAGGCACCAAGCTAATACAATTTCGGGTGCCGCTCAGAAAAGTCACCATCAAAAATCAGGACTGCTTCATTGTAGCACCACCTTTGGAAAAAATTTCCAAAGGGTCTTCCCCAGTCTGCAATAAAATGGACTAAAGCAGTATCAATGTATTCGAAGAAGATTAAAGTGGGGCGTAATCTAGAGAAAACTAAACAGAGGAAAGCCTCACATAAGGAACCCCTATCTTATCAAGGTGTAAAAAACCTTTCAATTTTGTGGGAGCATTTAGAATAGACAAATTTCCAGAGATAGATCTGCTACAGCATTGCACTCTCTGTAGATATGTTTAATTCTGTCAGCATAGCAGTGAAGCGCATAGGAAATACTCAAAACAGACCAGTTAGCTGAGCGAGGGTTCATTAAGCATTTTACAGCGTTCATACAGTCAAATTCAATAGTAAAGTAAGATCCAGAAACAAGTCCTAGTTCTACCCCATATTGAATGGCTAACAACTCAGCATGCAGTGGAGACATAGCACATGTATATTTTGTAAACAAGGAAATCACAATGCCTCCCCTACCTCTAATAACTACACCCAGACCCACTTTATCACCATTGATAAAGGAGGCATCCACATTGATCTTGTATCCTCTATCAGGGGGATACCATTTGACTATTTTAACAGACTTTGGCCTTTTTTGTTTAAAAAATGGGACTAAAGCAATCATGGTTAATTCCCTGAATTTTGAGGCTTGGCCAGTCAAAGGTGAAGCAGTGAAAATCATGGATATGTGTTTAACAATATTGCCAAATAGAACAGAGCTCTCCATAATCACATTGTCAAAAAGTATCTTATTTCTTCTCCACCACAAATACCACAGGGTAATCAGTAGAGAAGAGACAGATACTTTAGTAAGAATTTTTGAATTCCCTTTGAAGTTCAGGTAATAGGAAAGCCTTAAACTTTAAACCTGCCATTTGAACAAATATAAACCGGGGATGTATTCCCGTTTGAAAATATATTGTCTTGATCAATAATTTGGATCTAATATAAAGCAATTCCATGTTTTGAATTTGAAGTTTCACTTAGTGTGTTATGATCAAAAGAGCTATCTGTTTTATTAGACCTTACCATTTCAGGTAAAGTATCAACAACTGAATTACCTTCTCTATAATTACGTAAAAAAGCTCTAATTATAGGATTTCAAACAAACTTGTATCTTGATTTAAGTGGAGTTTAAGTTGAAGTAGATTCTTTGATTCCGTTGCAAGTTACTAGAAAGGGAGTATAACCCTCAATACTTTGGCCTTGTGAATCAATATGGATTTTGCAATTTTAACTCTTCCTTCACAATTCCTAAGTACAATTCAAGCACCTGGAAAGTTAGGCCCCCTGTTTGGTAGACTTTATTTCTTGGTGAACTAAACTGAACTGAACTAAAATAAATTTAAATTTACTGAACTGAACTGAAATAAATTTAAATATATTTAACTGAACTGAACTGAAATAATTTTAAAATTTATCATATATCATTGTAATCTATAGTAAAAATGTAACATATAATAAAAAACTTATTGAACTGAAAAATATAACTATATTTATTTGAAATGAAATAAATTTAAATATATTTAACTGAACTGAACTGAACTCTCCTTAATAACCATCAATATTTAATTTGAAAGGAGTTATTCGAAGTTTCTACTGAACTTGCATGGTAACTATCCCTTGCATAGATTTTTTTGTACTGGAGCCAAATTAATAAGTTTATATCGTATTAAGGCAATGTTTGCTAGAGCTTTTTTTAGATCAGTCCAGTTCAGTTCATTGATAATGTAATTTGATAAAATTCATGTTAATTAAGTCATGCTGATTCCATTTTTCAATACATTAATTTTCACTTCAGTTCAATTTAGTTCAGTTCAATAGAACAAAAAATAAGTTCTAACAAACAGGGTCTAAGTTATGTTAGATTTGGGTAAGACCGTCACACCATTAATTTTTTTGATCACTTCGTTTTTTTAAAAAAAAAATTAATATTAGTATATACTCCATGCTAGTTAGCCTATAAATTTCTACATATACATGGTCTTAATAATGTAAAATAAATTTATACTTTTTTTTAAGGGTTCACTACAACGACCGAATCTGATACAAGTTGTCAAGTACTATACTCTAATGTAATCTAATTCTACTATATTCTACTATATCCTAGTCTACTGATACTGCCTCTCGAATGAGTACGCATCTGGAGACTTAACCTAGGAATCAAAGAGAAATGCTTGAAATTATACTCCTAGGGAGATTTGAATTATGGTCTCCGCTGGGCGGGCTGAGTGTCCTGGCTACTTGAGGCTGAGCTAGTCCAAGTGGTTTACTTTACATTTAAACTAATCGTCATTTTAGTATACCGGTGATCAAACGGTGTCATGGAAATATTTCTAATAATATATTATCTCGTACCAGTTAAACCGTTTTATTTAATTTTTCAAAGTTAAACATATATAAATTTGACGATTACAATTTTTATTTGTTAATATCTAAACCTATTATTATGTAATGCATTGCTAGTACATAATTTTTTAAGTGATATTTTTTACACACTTAAATATTGTTTCTTAGTATATATTTATATATATATTTTTTGTTTCAATTTAACTTTTGAAAAATTAAATCAGACACTTTAACTAGAATAAAAAGAAAGAGTAGAAAAAAGCCGGGTAGTAAATCGTGAATTCGTGACACATTCCAAATACGTCAATATAAAGTTTTGGGTGAGACCGTCCTACCATAAGCTTATGGTAGTACGAATGATAGTTCATGTGTTTAATAGATTTGTTCATGTGTTTCACAGTTTTGTTTGTTATAAGCTGAGTTCATGTGTTTGACAAATTTGTTCTTGTGTTTCACAATTTTGTTTGTTATAATCTGTAACAATATGTAAATGAATTAATAAAGTTGTGAAACACATAAACAAATCCATTAAACACATGAACTATCATTCGTCCTACCATAAATTTATGGTAGGACGGTCTCACCCACTACCTTGTCATAGGCAAATACTAACAAGACTCACTTACAACTAACAAGTAAATGGTCTGAAGTTTAAAAATGAAAAAAAAGGTTAAAGTGTTCTACATTGGAGCTTGTGTGTTCTTACCAGGTTTTTGTCCGATACTGTTCTTTTCCTTTACATCATCATTCATGGCCAACCTAGGTGAATACACAAGAGAATATACTCCAATCTCACTGTCGACTAAGACAAGTGCATGCATATTTGCGGAAAAACAATATTGAGCCTGGAGGCTCACAGAGCCTCCCTGCGTGGCACTAATTGATTGGCTAAGAAATGATGGGGCGCGTGTTATTATAGAATCTAAAGTAAAGGTGAAAATGTATGTCTGTGGTCATTGTTTGAATTGGGCCCAGAAATAAAACCTGTAACCGATGTAGCCTGGATAACGGAAAACGGAAATAGTCTATTATGCCCTCTGCTAAAACAAAAAAAAAAAGGTAGACTTCCCCCAAATTCCTCCCTCAGACTCCCCCAAATTAAACCTCACTTTCAATCCCTCCCCACGAAGATAGAATTTTCCGCTCGAGAAGTTCATCACCGGATGCTGAGAATTAAGGGCATCGCCGACTGACAACTCCTGGCCAGGCAGTAATCGTCTCCCGTAAGAAATTAGATGGCTAAACCTATTTAGCGATTGTGGCGTGTTGAAGTTGGGTCGAGAAGATTAAGTTAAATGGGTTAGATCTGCAAATTTCAGAAAAAAAATATAGAAGAAGACGAAAAAGATGAAGAGACGAAGAAGATGAAGAGATGGAGAAGAAGAGGTGGAGAAGAGAAGACTACGATCTGAACAATTCTTAACTTTATTTTATTCAAATTATATCTCTACGTATAATATATATAACTATTACTCCATTAAATGTCAAGCAGTTGTGTGGTGGCCTGGTGGTAAGGAAATCATCAGAGGCAACGTTGGGTTCGAAACCCTTAAACCCCATTTTTTTGGACTCTTTAAATAATTGGTCCATTAAATCAGTTGAATAAATTAAAAAAAACATTATGCTAAGGTTCGAACTCAGATTGTTTGAAATTATCAACACACAGATTCACCACCTCACCAAATTACATACTTAGCAAACATTTTTAAAGAAAATAATTATATACTTACCATCTAACATTTATAAAGGCCCATACCAGCATTTATTGAATTATAGAGGAATGTATGTAAATATTTTTTCTACCTCTCCCACTGCATAAAAATACCTTAAAACAATATTTTCACATTTTATATAACTTCCATTTGGTTTTAAAATACTCAATTTTAAAATTTGATACTTCCCGATTTCTTGGAGGAACCTAAGTGAAAAAAGTAAAAACTTTATAGAAACGTCGAAAATGAAATCCGCTCAAAGGATTTTCTAATTTTCATCCCCGTGGTTAATATTGTACTTTTTACATCATTAAATTTGTTATCTACGCTCTATTGACGAGGTATCAATACTAACATGTTTAACTTTTGTAATCCCTCTAGTATAGTCCATGGATTTGTTCTACAGCTACTACTTCCATAGCTCAAAAAAATTCTAATTTTTTTGTACACATTACTTATGTCATATTAGAAGATAATATTGAGTAATATTGTCGTAGAGATCTTTAACATATTTAATTTCATTTATAAGACTTGTAGTTTATGTCACTTGATTGTATGGATATAAAATATTTATGTACGATTTATTAACAATTGATGCAGTGAAGTAAGTGGTCTTGACTAAGATCCTGTTCTCTAGAGATTATCTGAATATTTTTTAGTTCAGATAAAGTTGTTTTAGTTCAGATAAATGTTTTTTAGTTCAGATGAGTTCAGATAAAGTTTTTTTAGTTCAGATAAATATTTTATAGTTCAGATGACTTCAGATAATCTTTTTTCAGTTCAGATGAGTTCAGATAATCTTTTTTAAGTTCAGATGAGTTCAATTCAGTAAACCTTTTTAGTTTTCAGAAAAGTTAAGTTAAGTAAACTTATTTGTAATTTAGTTCAGTTCAGTTTAAACCAGTTCAATATTTTGAGCTTAATTGTTTATATCAGTTCAGTTCAATTCCATTCAGTTTAGTTCAGTTTCAATATGATTTGATGAAATTTAGATTAATTTAGTCATACCGATTCTTTTTTTTCAATACATTAATTTCACTTCAGTTCAGTTTAGCTCAACAACAATATAATTTGGTGCAATTAATTAAGGTTAATTTATTCATACAGTTTATTCAAATTTCAATTCATACAGTTTATTCAAATTTCAATTCAATTCATTTCATTTTAGCAATAAATAAACTTTAGCAAACAGATCCTTATACATATATAATTATCATTTTACTAGACATATTTAACTCTTATTTTTTACAAATTCTCATTTGAAACCTGTCTCTACAAAGATCAAGCATTATAAGGGACCGTTACCAGTTAAAATTGTCGTTGGTGAACTTGAACCCCACCGACATGGTTAGGTTTTGGTTTTTGGTGTCACTAGAGCTCAGCCAACTCATATGGACAGACTCAAGGTTCAACTTCAGTGTGAATTTGTACTGAATAACAGTAATGTACCAAAGACCGTTATCAGTTGAATGATCAAGGAAATTGACTGAAAACTGAGGCAACTTGAATGAAAGATCAAGGCAAAACAGGAATACTCAAGAGAACTGATTAAAAGATCAAGTAAAAACAATAAATGTTCATTCTCTTGGCCCTTGGTCCCAAAAACACAGGTCTCACCCAAGACTCTCTCCTCTTTTTTAACTATAAGTTCTTAAAATCATTTTTACTAAGCATTAAAAACACATATATCATTACATCAACTTACAATTTTATTCTATATATACATTATACATATTTATTACTAATTTGGTATTTGAACATATATTTTTTAGACCTCCAACATTTCCAACTAGGCAACAATAAAGATAAACACTATAAACACTTACTTTATTTTACAATAAACATTAATAATATGACACGTCAAGATTATTATATCACTACTTCATCTAAAACTATAACGTAATTCAAATTCTTACTAATGGTATTTCAAATTCAACGTCAAAGTTCAGTAACTTTGAAATTCCAAGAGCTTGACTTTTATGGAAATAAATTAAAATACTGTTAAGGACGTCAACGGTGGTGTAACTCAATGATATCTCCTAATATGATGTATGGAATTCATATTAACATTTTCATATTTTTTGAGTTGCGCAAAGAGGTGTTGTAGAACAGATCGATGGAGTTTAATAGTGAGTATTCAAAAACCAGAAAGATTAGCATTGATACATAGGCAAAACAAATTTAATAGTGTTTATATTATAATGTTAGTTTCGGAGATAATAATTAGTAATCCTTTAAACGGATTTCAATTTCGACATTATACAAACTTTTTACCTTTTCCACTTAAGTCCCTCCAAGAAATTAGGAAGTGTCGAATTCTAAAATTGAGTAGACCGAAACTAAATTTAAGTCGCATGAAATAAGAAGTTATAATTTTAAGGTTTTTTTACGCAAAAAGAGGTAGAAAAACTAATTACATGTGATGGCCAAAGTTTTATACATGTTGTTGTGACCCTTTAAATATTTTTCCAGCGTTTTCACTCACATTCAACCCAAAAATCCCCAATTGAGTGTACTCGCATGTCTTGCCACGTCTTATATTGGTTATTTTGGCAAATACACACCTCAAATTCAACGTTAAACAACCGTAATTTAAAATTTCAAGAGTCAAACTTGATTTGAAATTAAATTAAAATACATCAAGGACGTCAACGGTGTTATAACACCATATTTATCTTCTAATTTGATGTATGTAATACATATAAGGAAATATATGTTGTAGAACAAATCGATACACCTTATTTTTCGTATAAAAATGAATGTATTACTATTTTGATACATGTTTTATATGGAATTGTATTGATTCAAAACATCATTGATAATGGTCATGTTCAAATTTAAAAAATCTTGATTGTTTAGTATATGTATTTTATTTTTAGACTGCAAACAAGCAAAATACGCGCTACAATAGCAAGCCCCAAAAAAGGTCATGTCCAGTTAAAAGGTGTTGATTGGTGCTGAAAGGTGTTGATAAGTTCTGAAGTGTTGATTGAATCAACTAAACTGAATAGAGCCTAAGTATATTCACAATAATGTGTGATTTATGATCAGTTTCGAGATGTGTATTTGTTAAATAAGCGATGTAAGATGTTATTTAACATTAATGTGTACTGGATCATGGATGTTGTTGTTCAATTTGAGTATAAAACATTGAAAAAGGAAGATTTACTGATCATAATGACATATATGAAATTTTCAACCAACATTTGTAAATATCTTTTCTACTACCACCGTTGACCCAAAAACCTTAAAATTGTAATTTTACATTTCATAAGGTTTCAATTAAGTTTCGGAATACTTAATTTCGTTGATGATGAAATTCAAATTCATTTAAAGAGATTTCTATTTAACATCCTACCAACTAATATTGACTTTAACAACATCAAACTTTGGTCTAAAATATAGTAATAAACAAACAATGTTAATCTTTTCAACCTTTGTATCTTAACTTGTAAACACTATAGATTTGTGGTACACCACCTATTTTGCAACTCAGTATATATACTGCTTATACAATATTATGATTTTTTTTGAATTATAATAGTACGGACATCCATATTATTTTGAAATTCATTTCAAATACCTACTCTTGAAAATTCACAATAACAGGTGATTACATTTAGTTCGAAGTGTTGTTTTTTAAATTAAATAAGCGATATAAGACGTCATAAACATGTGTACTTATACCTATACTTATTTTAAATAATTTTAAACCCTTCAATAAATAATTTTTTTTGTATGATTACATTTACTATTCCAAAATCTGATTGAATCCATATAAAATTTGAAATTACTAATGTAAGATTTTTTTGGCAATGGAGGATGTAAAAACATGTTTACATGCCAATGAATTCTGCATATATTCTACATAATTTTCCATCACTTAAAAATGATGGAAAAATAAACGGTAGGAACTATATTGATAGTAATTTGTAGTAAATAAAATTACATAATTTAAATTACAGAAAACACATGAATAATAAAATGCAAGTTAAATTATTTATATGAATCATGTAAAACATGCCAAGAGTTACAAATAATTATGCATACAACATATTAAATATCCTAGACACAAAAGCATAAATCATTATGGAGTCGAGTCGGTCTTCGCCCTTAAAACTTATGAGGCCAACAAATGACCACAAAGTCCAATAGGATAAAACCATAAGGTAACATACAAAGTTACCTGGATTTCGTAGAGCCGATCTTCAATCACAATGATTTGACACTCAACTTACTCAGCACCAATGAAAACACTAACACTCTCAATTTAATGTATCTATTACTAGGAGACCAAACGTGTGTAAAAATTGTTTTCATAATGACTGATGGCTCTATATATATACTACTAAATCCTATGAATTAGGAAACATAATTTTCAGCTGGAAAATTCTCAATCCAATATGCATATGGATTCTCTCACAAAATAAGGTAAACTGTGTTTTAATTATACCAAAAGAACTTTCTCATATAATGAAAGTTCTTATCTTTATGGAATACCACACAGTAATTTCCATAAACCAAAAGAATGTACTCAAAATAATTCTTCAATTAAAACACATTCCGGGTTTTTCTAGAATGTTCAACACATGAACTTCATAAACAATAGAAATCTTATTTTGGGTAAATTTCTTTAACCAAAACTATCCATATCTCATTCATTTCCGAATGATAATTCCCAAAAGTTACCATAACTGTAACTTTTAATTTACCTTAAATAAAGCATTTTCCAACAAGTATAAAAAATATATAAAAACAAGCATTTGGCTGGGTCTGCCACCACCCAGAACATTTGTGATCAATCCATTTGACACCACACCATTTTAGACTTTTCTTTAGATTCAGAAGTGTCTTGTCATATATGTATTATCTATTTAAAAAAGATAAAGAAAGAAGAAGCAACCATGTATTAGCGCAGCTTCCACCACCAAAACTCCAGCCACCTGATCAATCTCGTTCACACCTAAAATCCGGCGCGGCCTAACCCGACTCGCCTCGGTCCGGACCCGGACCCTCTGTCATCAGCGTGACCCTGACTCTGATCAGGATCAACGTGTGATTCGACTTAAAACTTGGAATTTCAACGCCTTGGGATTCGGCTTGATTCCGCCGGAGAGACGCTGGGCTCGCAGTAGAGAGCACCGGAGTCAACGACGGAGCAGGTGCCACAAATCAATCGCGATCTTTTATATTCCGACGCATCAATGTCACCATAAATATAATTTTAATTATCCATCGGATCCAATGAGTTTCTATTGAATTGAATTCTGAAGTAAGAACCTCAACGATATATAAATCGAATTATCCGGCGCCGGCAGAATTTCCTGAAGCTATTCATCGGCGCCGGCACGCGAAACTACCATTTCGCCTGGGAAGAGATTGAAGGGGGGCAATTCGGACTTTTGCTAAATATAAATAATTAAATTGATATTTGATTTCTTTCATGTTCCAGTTACTTCTTATTTTACAGATTAATCACTCGCCTTCATTCACACGTGAGAAGCAACAGGTGGAGGGGGGCTCGCTGAGCCTGGAGGCTCATTGTAGCGGCTCCCGCATATTTGTGGGTAGTATTGCTTATATTATGGATATCATCAATATATTACTCCTTAAAAAATTAATATATTATCAATATATTATGATAATGTATGGTATTAATTATTAAATATCTTTAATACACATAATGATACTTTAAAAAAAATAATGTTACAATGAATTTAACAATATCTTATATCATAATTTTATTGTTTATATATTAGTTTATAACAACAGTCAAAGTTTACCAAATTTTACTTCAATTTAAAACGAGACGGATGGAGTATCGTATTTTCAAATGTACACAACTTTTAATATTTAATAGTTATAGTTATTTTTCATGTATAATTTATAATATTTTATATAATTCTAAAAAAATTAATTTTTTACTTTTTAAAGCGTGAAAAACTAGTATTTTTTCTTGAAATCTAAAATCCTAGGACCAGTCTGTCCCAAATAGAGTTGCAGAGAGAGAATGTATTACAAATATTAAGGAATGTACGATAGGTGGATGAGAATTGATTTGAGAAGTTAATGGAAGAAATGAGTTGTATGAATTGAAAGAAATAGATCATAAAAGAAATGTGTGCACCTTTTATTGGGACGGACTAATAAGAAAAGTGTGCAGTTTCGGATGAGACGGAGTTAGTTATTTGGATTTGGAGAGAGCATAACTTCCATAATGGGGTCGAAATAGATTCCAAGTTCTGAAAACCTTATTATGGTACTATACTAGTTTATTGATCGATAAATGATCACATGGTGGACAAGGGGCACACGACGCCCACATATAATTAAGTCCGTGGGTTGGGAAATGTAGGAAATGCCTAGCATAACCTGTGATCTGGGAATGTACTCTTGCTATCGTCGCATTGCATATCCGCAAAGGTTCGTTTGGGTAAAGTGGAATTGGGATTTGCAATTTTGCATGAAACTATCAAGAAATACCCTAAAACTGAAAAAGGATCCTTTGGAATTGTGTTCCCTATGTTACGATGGTAGTGTGAAGTTTCTTCCGAAGCAACCATCCCATATTCCCATTCCCAGTAGATGAATTATGAATAATACCAAGAACCAAGAATGTTTATCCAAAAACAGGAAATAGACTCCAACTACGCTAGGAGCCTTCTTGCATCCGACAAAACTTTTATCATTATCATTTTCATTTTCAACTCAACGGAGTACTACAATACAACCAAAGTACACACACAATTCGGATTCAACAATAAAATAGTACTACCTGAGTTCGGTTTGATTTAATTTAGTATAAATATAATAGAATGAAATTCAGATTAATTTAGTTAAACTAATTTTATTTTGAATTTTATCCAGAGCTTAGGGCATGAATTTGATGGAACGGTAGATAACTAAAAGTTGTTAGAAAATCTGAAATCAAATTATTTTTTCTTTTAAAAGTTCTTTACCAAGTGTTCATGTACCCCTGAGTTTTTTAAAAGTTCTCTATTAACCATGGACAAAACCATGGACTCACAGTGACTTTATATATCGTACCTCTAAAATTATATGCATATGTATGTTTATTTAAATTACCTTATAATCGAAAATTACATTTAAATTACCGAAGAGAGATTTTAAATGTACGATTTACAAAATCAACGCTAAAAACTCAAAAACTCTCAAAAACTCATATGTACATGAGAGACTATTATCTACATTATAATTTGCTGGTAAACCGGGCCAAAGTAACACAAACCAATATTTAACTCTCAAAATCCCATGACTTGAGTTGGAAATGTCCAAATTACCCTATTCCATTTCCAAAACTTTTCTTATTTCTCCCAGTTATCCAGTAGTTCCCCTGGCCCTGAGGCGCCAGCTAATTCAAACTGCCGAGCACCATCTAGTTTACGGCGGTTGAGTTCACCCTGCTGCGGCGGCCTCCGTGAAGGTGATTTCTTCTATTTTTGTTTCATGATTGGGCGTTACCATACTTTTTTTTCTTCAATATTCTTTGTTAACATTGTGAATGATTGATATGATATATTTGGCCTTTTTGAATAGTGGTTATAGATAGTTTTAAGCAGTTGCTCGCTCAACTAGGAGATGTGTTAGGTTTCTTTGTAATCAATAATTAGATTGCTGGTCGTTTCTCGGTTGAAATGATCAAACCAAAAGAGTTCAAACATAAAGAACCAAATCAGTCAGTTTTTGTTGACTTTTATTCGATTGATAGTGTTAGCTTGCATTTTCTCATAATGCAATTATAGTTTAATTTGTAGAAGTTGAGTAATCAAATGGTCTTCTTGTGTGTAGCTGTTGAGGAATTTAAAGAAACGGAAGTTGTACTGGTTGTACTGGATGCAAGACTGAGAAGGAGTCCAGTCCAGCATCTATTGAAACAGTTTATAAGGTTCTAAAACTTTCTACCCAGTGCAGTTTGCTTTTGAGACAATCAAGACCGTCGTCAAAGAAAACAGAGGAGTAGAGGAAGACCTTTAATCTAGATGATGATGTACTCTCACTAGGCTTAGATAAAGTAGGTGTTGAAATTATAGTGTGAGAGTTGGAAGGGAAATTTATATCAGAATTGTGCAGCCCAGCGGTAGATGAATTAATCACAATATCATATGACATTAAGTTCATGCTGAGAAAGGGTTGGAACCTTATTCAAATTAAGTCAGGATTCAAGGTATTCTGAGTGTACACAAAACACTGTGGCAAGACACGGGACACATTAAGTCGTTAGTACACATACTATTTCCCATATTTCTTTATCCCATGTTTTGAGATAAGTCAACTGCCAACCAACTTGTAGACAAATTAGAACATTTGGCCACTTCACAGCTTGGAATTTAGGTTTTTAACCTCAGTCAGTTGTCATCGGAAATTAAGGACTTAAAATGGTTGGATAAATATGTTGTCCCTACCATTGGATTTCTCCTTTGTAAATAAGCCAAAATATTTTATTTTTTTGTCCCTGGCAGGATCTTCATTTTTTTCTCCGTGTAAATCAGTTTTACCTTCACATATCATCTTTCAGTGGTTTGTATTATGTGTTAGGAATCTGTTGCTCCCATTTTTAGTTGTTGTGGGGTTGGCATCTGTGTGGTCACCAAACTATTACTATCTAGATGACTTTTGTTTTTGATTAATTCATTCATGGTACTGGGTAAACGCCCAGTAACGATTACAAGTGGAATCAATCTGCTACAACATTTGTGCTTGCGCGCTTTGTGTATATTTATAGCAATCTGCGTGTGTTGTTTCCTGAAACTGTGTGAATCAAAGAGATACCTTGTGTTTGGAATGCTGTCTCTTGCTGCATTAAAAATTATCTGTTTGTTTTAATTCTGGTCTTGCCTGTTGGCTGTAGTATGGCTATATAAGCAACACTTTGTACGAATAAATTTATATTTTATCAGGGGTTCCATCTACTGTTGATTTCTTTTTCCCTGAAACGCTGCTGTTTAGTTTGAGAAAAGCACTCTTTCTGTGGATGTATCTTCTTAATGATTTTCTTAATGCTCCTGCTGAGCCTGGCCATTTTAATGACGGTTTTCAGTAAATTCAAATGTTTTGTTTTTTGTTTTGTTTACTGTAGCTGAATCCTGTAATGCAGGTCTGTTTTCTGCATTCCTCCCTTGTATAAGGTTGTTGACTGAAATGGTCGAAGGATTCCAGTGGTTATATTTACATCCATTTATGGAATGTTTAATTTCTGCAAGTTTATAATTCATGTTTAAGTGCTGGGTGTTATTATGTAACCTGATCGTGTCAATCTGTAATGATTTTCTGGCTGATTCTGCTGTTTTCTGTTTCCTGTCGGATACTGGCCGTGCTTGCTCATTTTTGCTGCATGCTCTTAGCTGTTGTTTATTAGATCATCAGTAGGCACATGAACCATATGTTTAAGGAGAATTTCATTTATGAGAAATATAAAAGAGTTTGCTAGAGGAACTTTTTTTTAGTTAACTATTCCAAAATTTAGCTAATAATTTCCTTTTATCTGCTTCCGTGATGTAATTAATTTGCAGTATCGTAGTCAATGTTCAATTTTTGTTGTTATACATGATATTCATTTTTTTTTTGGATTATTATGCATCTGTTTTACCTTCTACTTAAGACACTGTTAGTTTCTACAAGATTAATACGAGGTGTACAAGGAGATATAGCCGGTGCATATATTGGTAAGAATTTTTTATGCTTTAGTGTTAAATGAACTTCCAGCCATCTATATTATGTTTAATGATTGATTAATCTTTTTCAATTTTTAAAATTTTTTTTTTTTGGCAAGTGATGATATTTCTTGAACCTTATTCTACACACTGTTATATAAGGGTTGAAAACTGATACTCATGTGTCAGATGCCAATGCCATATGATAATTTGGTCACTGAATTTTCAATGTATGCAAATTCGTTAAATGGATCTTTTTAGATATTTGTGATGTTGAAAGGGCAAAGGATGAGAATCATATCGAATTTTGTGTTGATTAAAACTCCGCTTATTGGCTGATGTCTTCCTTCATCACCAAACTTTATAAAATTTGATTGATTTTCGATTCGAGAAATATATTGTTAAGTGATGATGTTAATTCAGTGAAGAGAATGGTGTGGTGATATGTCTGAATAGTTCCCTTGGAACTTCTGAGATACTACAAATTCATCAATCACATTTTTGATAGATTTTTATTTTTATTTCTTTTTGTTATTTTGGGATATATGAAACTCAGCCATGCCTTCCTTCATCAACAAACTTCTTTAATTTTATTTATTTGTAATTCGGGAAGAGAATAAGTAGAGGGGAGGTCTGAACTGATGTTGTGTTGACATGTCTGTATAGTTCCCTTGGAATGTTTCTGAGACACTACGAATTCATTAATCACATTTTCAATGGATTTTTACTTTAATTTTTTGTTAATTTGTTTGTTTGTTTTGTTAAGGTTACTTAATTATTAGGAGGACTTGGATTACTCTACCTACGGCTGTTTAAGGGTTTATTTGGCGACGGGACCGTGGATTTTGAAGAGATGCTCAACTACTATTTATATGTTAAAGTTTACAAGGAATTTTTCACATGTACTGAATGTCTGATTTGGGAGAAGAAATTCCGCTTGAAAAAGTTTCCATTACTAAAATAGAGAGTTTTGGAAAGGGGATGTGGAAGATTCGGCTCTAAATATGGATGCATCCAGTTAAGTTTCCACTGATGTGGAGTTGCTAAAACATACTGCTAGCTGCATGGTTGATCATTTGTGTCAAATTTCTTTTTTACTGGGCCACTTAAGCTCCAAGCCTCCAACTGCTGTTTATTATGAGGAAAGCACTCTTGCTAAAACTTACTGCTAGCTGCACTCCTGCTGGACTTGGCCTTCTTAATGTCAGTTTTTCAGTGGCCGAATCCTCTACTGCAGGTTTTTCTGCATTTAAAAAAAATACATTTATGGCCTCTCATAGGATGTTTTAAGTTCTGCAATTTTTTAATTTTTGTTTATGTTCTGTTCCCTGGTATATCTATCCGTAATGGGATTCTGGTTGTTTCTGCTGTTGTCTGTCCTCCTTTGGATACTGGCCATGCTTGCTTTTCGCTGTTGGCTATATATCGTCAGTAGGCATAGGAACTTCTGACCTTATGTTTTCCAAAAGAAGATTTGAGTAGGCGTAATTCCTGATGTTCTTGCACCATTAGAGTTTATTTTGTTTGTTGCTATTTTGTTTTACTTGTGATTTTCACTTACATTAGGACGTATATCTTCTGACCGGATTAAGCACCATGGAATTTCGCTGTTGGCTCTATATCGTCAGTAGGCGTAATTGCTTAATTTTGCATCAGGAGACTCAGATAATAGTATGAGACTTTGTCTTTGATTAGTAAATTTGAATCTTTTTGTTATTTTATTTTAAGTGCTCAGTCTTATTTCAAAATAAATTATCCAACAATGAGCAGTTCTATTCACTATTTACTTACTGAGATAGGTTTGCATTATTTGAGGAGTGTATTTGAAAATAAATGTTCAAATATGACTGGATTCTTCGGTGCAGCAAATGATCTACTTCTGAATGAGAACAGTGACCAGATCGAGGTTGGTACCTATTCCTGCCCTTCTGACGTAATTTTTCTCAAGTATAAATATGCTTTGCTCTTATTCACCAACTCTTCTCCATCAAAGTTTTGTTTGTTTGTGTTGTATTTGAATTATTTGTCATTTAGTCTTTTTAACTTTTAATCAGTATTATCGGGTTAGTCTGCTTATTTACGCAAAATGATGGACTCAACATACCAGATGCTAAACTACCAGAGAGAGCTGGAAGAGGAAACAGAATCTTCCTACGGAACTTCTTACCTTTCCCTTTCCGGGCCATACCTTCATTCTGTAGATTTGGTGAGTTTTTTTTACTTGTCTGTTTCACTGAGCTTTCATTTCCTTTCTAACGTATTCAAACTGTTTTTTAGCCAATCTACATACATACCTGTATATTTCTGTAGCCATTTGGGTAATGTTTTTGGCAGTTTCATCTTCTGGGCAGCAATTACGCAGACGGAATTAATTTTCTTTCTAGCCATTTTGGCAGTTTCAGCTGATATTCATCTTCATAGGCTGTGTACTACTTACAATGTAAACATATTTGTGTCTTGTTGCTGACTACTACCTTCTGTAGTTGACTCTTTCTGAATTATTTTTTATGAAACTTATATGTCGACCAATTAAGAATCAAATAAAATCGGAAGCATTTGATGCTAGTTACTGATCCAAATTGCCGTTGATGCATTCCAATTTTCGATATATTAGTAAGCTAAACATCTATTTACTTAGGGCTTACAACAGAAACCTGTGCACTCTGCTAAGTTCATGAGAATATTTAAGGCTGGCAATGACACGTAAAAGCACGGGAGTTGAAAGTATTTAGCAAAGGTTTGTAAAGGTCTCAAGCTTTGAACAAAAGAGATACATAGAAACAAGAAGTGATAAAAATGTAGGATCTAACTTCTCTGTAATATTAACAGCATTGATATGTTTATCTTGAACTACATATGAAACAAAGGTTCTATTTGTACACTTGTTATCCAATAGAATCATCTACAATTCCATGCTAACTACATATAAAATGTTAGACTTTCAGATTCCTGAGCTGCCTCTGGTTTACGAACTTGAGAATCCATTTTTGATTTTTTGAAGAAAGCAGGGTATACATCATCTGAGAGTTCTTCTTCCCTGTACTTCTTCAACAACTTCATTGGCCTCATCTGCTCATAATATTTATCTTCATCAACATCGTCAGACTGATCTTCTTCCCTATACCTCTTCAACAACTTCATTGGCCTCATCTGCTCGTAAAATTCATCTTCATCAACATCGTCAGACTGTGCATTCCGTTTGTGATCAGACAGCTCTGTGGTGCCTCTAAACCCTGAATCCGATAGATCAGCATCAGAAACAAAAGGGTGCTCTTTCAACAGCCTATCCGCAGTCCATCTCAAAGCAGGATCAATACTCAAACACTTCTTCAAGAAATCTCTGGCATCTTCGGAAAGCCAGCAAGGAATGTCCACTTCCTTTTTCGCCATTTCCTCAACAAAATCCCATTTAATACCAGAATCTGGATTAATATCTCTAAGTGGATTTCGGACAAGCATCTCTATCACAGTGCACCCAAGTGCCCATATGTCGACTTCACACCCGTGGTGTCCATATAAGACGGTTTCAGGCGCTAAATAAGGCACTGTTCCTCTGCAATCTTCACAATGGTAGGCCTTTTCTTTCTGTATTGCAAGGCCGAAGTCGGCAACTTTGGCAATATAAGAACCTGTGTTATCATCTTCCACCAGAAGGATATTATCGGGTTTAATATCGCAGTGAACCATTCCCTTGCTATGAATAAATCTCAGCCCTCGTAGAATGGATCTCGTATACTCCTTAATCTCCTCCTCACTCAGAGGCTCACTGGAATAAATCCGATCAACCAAACTGCCACCGGCGGCATACTCTAAGAAAACATTGTACAAAATCCCACCTTGTTCATCGAAACAAGCATCAGCCCCATAGCATTTAATGATTTCAGGGCAACCCTGCAGAGAATAGAGGGTTTCTCTCTCGAATTGGAGTGGCTCGTAATGAGAAAAAGGGGCCGACTTGACAGCAACGAGGGGAGGAAGATTCATAGCGGTTACAATGTGATCGTCGTCGGGCGATGGTGATGCTGTTGCCAGAGACACGAACGCGTGACCACCTTCTCCTAGCCGTTTGATCACAGTCCAACCCATGTTCTTGAGATTTTCTTCAAGTTTTGCAGAACAAAAGGAACAGAAGGAGCAAAAGGGCTTCGCCGACTACAAATGAGAAGGCCCTAATTTGATTTGGGGAAGAAGAAAAAGAATGGATATGTGGAAGAAGATTGAAATGAGAGAAATCCTAATTTATAGAATTTCTAGGAACCCCAATCTGGTTTGGAAACGGAAAACACTGGAATTGGGAAAGTAAGACTGGTTCTGGGGGGATCACCGACCGCGTTAAGCTATTTATACCGTTGTGAAATGCGCTCCACGCGTACGCGGTACGTCCATTGTGTATTTCCTCTGTATTTTTGCTTCCCTCGAGACATATTACACAAATAGCCTTACAATAAAATTGGTGAACTCTTGACTGACGGGGTATTTTGTCATTTCCATTTCTCTTTCCCCCTCAAGTATAAAATTATCAAAAAATTTCAATTAAAGACTTAAGAATAACATTAAAGACAATTTAGCAAAACGAATATCATAAAAATGAAACTTTTAAAATACACAAGCTCTCATATGAGCCAGTATAAAAATTATGCAATATCATAAAAAAATACACTATTAAACTATATATATCATTAAAAATAAACTTTTACGCAAGATCAACAATATCAATTAATAAGTAACTAGTAATAGTACACCGGGCGTTGCCCGGTATATTTAAACATGTTTTCAATATTTTTATTTTTCATAACAATATTAAGAGGAAATTTGGCAAATGTAAAGATTTAGGCATATTAATTATGATATTTAATATTAATATTTACATATAGTTTGAATAACCTAAGGTAAGATATAATATGAGATATTTAAACCCACATTTTTATGTCTTGCACAGTTGCACAGCCTAGGTAAGATTGAAAATTAACTTTTCTATCACTAAATAGACTAATGGATTCAATCATGTTCTCTTGCAGATTATATATTTGTTCATAGATAAGATCATTTAGGATTGCTAAGTCACGCCCTGTATTTTTCTTACTAACGCCCTAATACGTATAAATACTTATAACTTTTAACCTATAGGTAAAATTAGTGTAATAATTACTATAGACTAATTTAATTACTGAATGAACAGTAATCCAAACCGGATTCGATGACTTCTTGCCGGAGTTACTACCGGAAAATGATTTTGGCTTGAATTGTTTTTTCCCACATTTTACTCACGGAATCAAAAGTGCCCAAGAAGATTTGCAAACTTTATATCCACTTTTTAGAAGGAGTGGAGGAATCTATAAAAGTTCAGAGATTTCCCGAGAAAAGTTCAAAGTGTTCCCGACAAATTTGGGGAACTTGAAAGGGAAAAGGATTCTCTAGTATGTAGAGAAAGATCCAAAAACTAATCTCTCAGACACAAAGAGGAAACCCTAAACGATTTCTTTGATTGCTAGAGAAAACATTAGAAAAAACACGGAAATTTGGGGATGGAGATGAGTTAAGGGAATATTCTCTACTAGTTAGAGAAGGAATGTTATCGGATAATAGCGAGAAATTGGGGGAACTTGAACGGAAGAGGGATTCTCTAAACCTTTGAGAAAACACATTTTACTACTTTGTCGGTGCCGGAGAAAGCAAGCGAGGTTTTCTCAATGTTCGAGAAAACATGTTTGAAAGTTTCTCTAACTTATAGAGAAAGCTATGTTATGTTTCTCTATTATTTAGAGATAAATTAAGTTTCTAATAAAACTAGAAGTTCTTTTTCTGGGCTTTCTCTAATAACTAAAGATAAGATATTTAAGTTTCTCTCGTAAATGGAGAATCAAGCTTGTGGATTTCTCCTATAGGGGGAGAAGGTTTTAAATAGGATTCTCTAACTACTGGAGAATTCAGACTTTCAAGATGAAAATATCTATATTCTTTATATTCTGGAGATAACTTACCAACTATTCTCTAACTATTGGAGAGAACAACAACTAGATTCTCTAACTTATAGAGAAAAGTTTTTAGTTTCTTCTCTAGTTAATAAAGAATAAAACGGTTTTCTCTAACATGTCAAGGAAATAAAGCTTAGTTTCACTAAATGAGGAAGAGGTTCCCAGTAGCCTTCTCTATGTACTAGAGAAAGGCTCTTCTAACAGGAATCAACAATCGGCAATCATCCTACAGCTCCGTCTTGAAGAACACATACAAGGGGTATGGGGAAAATGTCAGATTTTAGCATGGGGTTGATAAAAAACTTGGGATTTGAATTTGTTTACCTCTTCTTCTTCCATGACGGCGGTAGAAGGAGTGGTGACGTTGGAATCGCGGGTGGAGAAGGATTAGTGAAGCCGAAGTCGGAGTTGGAGTCGCTAAAAATGTGCGGAGGAGAGGAGTCGGAGTCGCTGAAACTTGAGACGTAATGTGGGTCGGGGGAGAGGAGTCGGATGCGCGGTCTGGAGATATTCTAATTCTATATTCTAATTCTACGGAGTGAGCCGGTGGGCATTGGCCTGATTTTGTGAATATTCATAAACTAAATTAGAAATAGTAATTACAAATTAGAATAATTATAACAGGAAGATTAGAATTAAAAGTGGCAATAATTAGAATTAATTATAGTAATAATGAACTGATTAATTGTATAAGGTAAATTATTGTATTTTCGTATAAATATAGGGCGTTAGTAAGCAAAATATAGGTCGTGATTTAGCAGATCTTTCTCCTCAGCTTATTGTTGATCTCCTTCAATCTTCTTAGATTTTCTTTCATTTTCTAAACACGTGCAACAGATTAATTAAAACTCTGACTTCACACACACACAAATTACAGGCACGAATATTGCAAAATCACACACACAAAAATTATACACTGAAAATACTACAAAATCATCTCATAATGATTGTTCCACAGATGAGCCCCGGTGACACTCTGAATCTCTGATACGGATCAATGAGCTTCTTTGTTCTACAATCAAAACCCAAATTTTTTTTTTTTTAAAAAAAGGTAGCCTAAGCTCAAAACATTAACCCTATACAATTAACATTTATATTATGGTTTCTCAAGAATAAACCAATGAAATAATTGGAGGAAATGAAGCAATACATTTTTTTCTCAAGTTACAGAGTTTTGCCATCAATTAAAGGTTGTGATAAGTATTTATAACTTTGTAAATTATAGGAGTACATATTTTTGGTTGGTTTTTGAATTCGCTAATTGAATTTATTGATGGACATTATTGATAGTTAGAATATAGTATATACTTAAATTACCATCTGATTAGTAGGGGTGTTCAAAAATACCCGACCCGTACTACCCGGCCCGATACCCAAGAAACCCGAGTGTTAATATCCGAGTATTTAGTAATAAATTCAGATCGGGTACCCGACCCGATAATTATGCATTCAACCGGTTGCGGGTACGGGTCTCAAAAATAGGTTTTTCGGGTACCCGGTACCCGGTAACATATTATATATTTTTAATAAAATTATTATAACATAAAATAATATTTTCCTAAAATATGGTTTGATTGTGATTTCAGTTTGTAAATTTGATATTTTTTGGTTTTATACACTTTATGACACTAATTTGGTTTTTAAATTAGTTAAAAATCTCAATATTTTTTGTATAAAATTAACATTAAATGGGTATAAGGGTACCCGGCTCGAACTATTCGGGTACCCGCACTTCTGGATCGGTTTCCGGGATGGATTTTCACATACCTGAAGGCGCGGTACCCGATAGTAAGTGCGGGTACCCGTTTATGAACACCCCTACAGTGATTAGTAGTATGTAATTATGTATAGTAACATAATACTACTTGTAAAATTATAATAATGAATATATATGGCATAAATTAATAATTTCTTTAATGAGGGGGAATTAATATATTTATGCCATATTATTCCAGTAGTATAGCTGATATTTTTTAGATTCGAAATCAAAAAAGATTCTAATTTTACTAAATATTTGTAATATGTAAGGTAAATTTATGATAACTAAAATCAATCTATTTAAATATTATGGTGACCAAAATCAATCTTAACAAATAAGTTGGTTGTGCAATTTCTAAAATACCCTTTTATATGTATATTTCAATTGTATTTATTTGGAAAATTTATTTGTATTCAACAAACAATTAAGCGTAAATTTACAAATCTATCCATTTTACACACGAAAAACGGAGCGAATTGGCTTTATATATATACTATATAAGATAACCATTGAAAATAAAATGAAGTTCAACAAATAAATGCAAAACATCAATTATAGTACATAATCAATATAAACATATTTTCAAATGATCATCAACATAAAATCATATGAACATCAACTGCATAATGTTTGGGTAGACTCACACTTACACTTCATCCGTCATCCTTTCTCCTCCCAAAACCTCTCCGAACCTCCCAAAACTTTTTCATCTCGCAGGGGAGGCTCCGACCGGCGTCCTTGCCGGCCGATGGTGACCTTCCCCCAAACCTTGATTATTTTCCGGCACCCCCTCTTCCTATCACGCTTGTGAACCCCCTATTCGACTCCGACACCCTACGGCGAAGTCCCAGTGCCTTCTCAACGACGTCCAACCCATGCAAATCCCACCGATGAGGTAGATCCTGGCGGCCCAGAACCCGATCTGTAGTTTTCCGGAGCCGAGCGACGCCCGATCTGCAACACCCGAGGTCAACCGCGACTACTCGAAACCCTCATTCGAAAGTTCAACGCCGATCAATCATATCTGTAGAATATGAGCTCGCTCTCTATCCATATCTGCAGCCTAGAGCTCCCCAACCTCGCCAGACACATTAGGAGAAGGTTTTCGACGGAGCAAAGCAGTCGGAACGCGAGGAGTGTAAGTCGCCGATGCCATGCGCCAGTGCCTCCGTCACGTGCCACTGGACAACACCTCAATGCGTTGGTGACGCGTGGCTTGTCCAGGCGCGTTTTCATGCGCCGCACCTGAGATACAGCGCCCGCGCGTGCCGGAATCCGCCTGCCGAGCTTCGCCGTCTCCCACCAGAAAGGGGTGCACTTTCTTTTTCTTTTTATTACTGTTTTTAGTCTTATTACTGTTTTTTCTAGTATTCGTATTTAAGATTATGAGGGTGTGCTGTATTTGAGTCACTTTGTTTTTGTTGCAATTAGATGAATGATGTCTGCCAACAATGGTTTTTCCGTCGTGTTTGCTTAAACCATTCTTGGCTTAAGATCTTGTTATAAGCAAGAGTTTGCCTGAATTTGTTCACGCCATACAACGAAATACATGTATCACCCTCCAAAGAATGCAGTTGGCATTCGTCAGAAAGACCATATGTTGTCGAAAATGCATTGGTACACAGTGTTTTTAGAGTACTCTTTGTGTAAAAGAAGTATGCAATGGTGTGACACTTGTCGTTGTAGACTCATGAACGGAGGATTGTCATACCTTTGCAATAATTTCGAGCGGCTCCATTCTAGGTTTTTTTTACTTTAGTAATTTGGGATTCAATCTCAAGATGCACCAATTCAAATAAATGTCCAAATTGCCCTTGCACGATGGAAACCAAACTTTCAAAGAACGATGCACACTTTCAACCCTATTTGTGGTTATTTTTCCATAATGCATGATATAATTTGTCCATGTATGGCCAATTTTTTCTTTGTGTGGCATCCAATTTTCGTCGTCTATTGAAGCGAATGAACGCCGGTAGCCACGAAGTAGATTCACACCATTTCAACTCATTCTCTTAAAACATTTCAAGTGTGGGGAACTTGATCATTCTATTAAGTGAGCCATAACAAAGACTATTAGTTTCGTCTTCATTCTTTAATGTAATCATAGCCCTGGTTCGTATCATTTTCTCGATGTGTCACATACACATAATATAATATGAGCGGATTTAGGGAAAACCATATGCATAGGCTCAATAATACCTAACAATTCCATACAACAATGCAATGCCTACAAATAAGTTTGTTTGTCCTTGCAATCAAGCAATGCATGCCCGATAGTGAAATTCTTATTCGTAGGAGTAACACCAACAATCTGGACAAGAGCAAAATTATACTTATTTATGCTATGTTGCATCGATAACTATAACTTGGGGGTAAGTTCGCAGCAACTTGATAGCATATAGATTTAACCAAAATAAGGCCAAAAAAAATATAGTATTTAGTTTTGAGTAAATGTATATTTGTAAATTTTAGTTGAGTCATTGTCCTAAGAGTTACCCCAAAGTCTATTAGTATATGAATCAGCTATGAATCTTGTAAAATATTTCTTCAAGCGAGAAACTTGCAAGAATTGTTGTATTGTATTCCGCCCATCCTGTCCTCGATCCTCAAATGTTGCTTGAAATTGTAAACATACTTGGGAATGTAGGATTTTTAAGATTACTCTCTCTTAGAGCAACAACATTTGTTTCGATTTACATTGGGCACGACTCAATTCTATAATTTTTTCTTTGTCAAACTCATCAAGCCTTGTTTCACAGCCTTGACCTTCAGGATACACGGACAATGGATGGTTGCAGTAGCCACAAATGATGTCGATGTGCCAAAATCCATCTTTTTTGTGTTTTATCAATCGAAATTGCGGAATAGGCAACCCGTTCTTTTTGAAAACATATGGCGCTCATTGTTTCAACTAACCACCACACTATTGTGTCTCGATGCGCATTGACAAGAAAAGTATGAATCACTGCGCTTCGAAAAATTCTTAACGAGGTATAATTTTAGTTTGGATGCTAGCTTGTACGCCCATTTTAATGCATCATTCAAGGTACAAAATATAAGTCCGTTTGAAGTGTTGTTGAAAAAAGATGTGTAGTCAAATGGTCTATTTATATAGCTATAATATTATAAGTTCAATGATTTCTTTTGGTCTATTAATTGATAAGCTGGTCTTGGAAAATAAGACCAAGGCATGAGGAATCGTAGTATTATACAAGAACAAACTTAAAACAAGCCTACTAATCTCTGCCATTTAATCACATAAGGGCCCACAATTGAAAAGGCACACTTTATATATGGCTGAATAAATTCACACGTCAAACTCAACCACTATGTTGACTTTTGTTTCCTTGTGATGCATACTAATTCAGGGTTCACTCTATGCATCTCCTCATCACAAGCAATTCTAATAGCTTGTTGGGGAACTCTAAAAGCAGCAACTAGGGTTTCATCCCAAAATGTTGACTTGCTTACGAATTCGTCCGTTAACCGGCCATCACTCTTCCATCACGAGTCAGTGCCTCGGGAGAACTAGAGTACGAAGGAGAACAACCCAAGTTTCTCGTCTACTCCCTTCTCTCAACCCTTAGGAGTTAGTAGTACTAGTTTTATGTGTGTAAATGCGTTATGCCTAGTGTGCTTTCTAGCATTTGCTTCGTATGTACTCATGGCCAGAGGCCTAGGGACTGTAATTTGTATTCCTGCTTTTAATTAATATTAGTGTTGCTTTCAAAAAAAAAGTTTGTGTAAAAATAAGTCCAACATTTTCTTTGTTCCAATTTAGCCACACTTCTCTTTTTATTTTTCTTTTCTTTTTTTGAACAACCCATTTACAACTCATCGTTCACTCAATCTCACAAGAGAGAGAAGGTGTGCCATGGATTTAAACTCATCTAATCACACTGATAGAGAAGTCAAGTATAAAGGTGAAGACAATGACAGTTTTAGGTACAAGCAGCTTGATCAGGGTATAGGCAGTAAGTTATATTCTTGCTAATAAGAACGTTCTTTTCAGATTTTCGCACTCTTAAATAAATTCAATTATTAGTTTCATGTTTTGGTTTGTTTTTAGCTAGAGGTAAATGTTCGAATGGAGATGGATTTTTTACTCCATATTATACATCACTTTCTAGATCTTAAGCAAGTTCAGTGAGTTAAACTTTGTTCAACTCAAACTTACTTTCTAGCATGTATTATAGAAGCATTTGTAAACTATGTCAGTTTGCTACTTTATCAATAACATTAGGAAAATTCGGTGGTTTTCATACCCCCTACGCCTTGCTTCTGTAAAAACGTATCCAAATTTATTTTCCGCTGGATAACATATTGTTTCCATACTTCACATTATGTTTAATTGGTATGTTTATTTCCGTGGTTGATGTTTTGCATATTAACGCACACTACATCTGAAATTATTTTTTATTTTCCTAATAATTTTCATTGTAGACAATTCCTCTTAAAAAATATCTCCTATGAGTTGAATATTACTATTGACTCGTACATAATTACGATTTAATAACAGATGACATAGAAGGTTCGATTCATAATCCGAGGTTGCTTTTCAAGGGACTGCATTTTAAAAGGTTGAACTCGCTATATATATATATATATATATATATATATATATATTGATGGACTTGAGAGACTTGGTATTCGATGACATTGGTCCTTCAAGAGCAAGAGTTCACTATTCAATATTTGATCTCAAATCCACATATTTCATGGCATGGACTTGGCATCCTAATGCCACTAGAGTGTTTTACACCAACATGCATAGGGGACATTCACTGGGAAAAAGTAAAAAAAAATTCAGTTCAGATAAATATATTAAAAATTTTTATTTTAGTTCGGTTCAATAATTTTTTAATAAATAATTACTTTTTTTTTTTACTATAGATTACAATGATATGATAAATAATAAATTATTTCAGTTCAGTTAAATTACTTAAAGCTTATTTATAGATCAATTGAGTTCAATTCAGTTAAGTTCAATCCAATCCAATCCAATCCAATCCAATTCAATTCATCAAAAATAACAAATAGAGTCTTATATTATGGCTCTTATATTTTGGCTTATACTACTAGACAAGGTTTTGACTTAACTTATGTAATTAATCCCGTATCTCTGCCAATCAATCCCGCATCGCACCGCCGCATCTCCGTACCCGATCCGATCAAACCCGCCGGCCGCATCTTCGTACCCGACCCGATCAGCAGCCGGACACCTCATCTCCGTACCTGACAGCACCCACACCCGCCGGCCGCATATCTGTACCCGATACGATAAGCATCCGAGCTGCCGCCGATCAATTCCTCACCGCTGATCAACCGCTGCACCGCCCACCAAACCCTCTCTGGTACTATACTATTATCCCTGCTTCTTTTTCTGGTGTAAGTAAGTATATGAACCAGATAATACCTGGGCCGATGCCCTAATTTTTTCCTGGTATTTATTTACTGAGCTTATTTTATGCTGAACAGTGAAAATTAATGTATTGAAAAAAAAGAACAGCATGACTGAATTAAACCTGAATTTTTATTTTTATTTAGTTATATTTTTATTGAATTAAACTGATATGTAGTAAGCTCAAGGCTCAAGAGAACAGGGCATAGTATGTATATTTTGGAAAACAACAATAATATTTGTTAAGGAAATCAACAGTAACATAAAGTTTATGCAAATATAAAATTCAGAAAAATTATGTGGAGAATAGGAAATGATAATAAGTACTAAGTAAATTATAATGATCTATTTGTACCATAAAAGAATATACAAAACTTAGAAAACTTACTAAAATTACAGTTGCTAGAAATATATCATTTTCTGACTAATTATCTACTGGAACATTTTAATTTAGTTACGTAAAATTTTGAATTGATGCAATGGAGATTAGTTTTGGTGTACTTATTTAAATTAATTTTTTTAATATTAATTAGTTGCAGTTTAATTTGTTAGAAAATCAGGTACGTAATATGATCAAAGGCTTATAATTTGTACAACAAGGGTCATGTAACAAATTATATAAGCATAGTTTGTAATAGATTTTTGTTTAGGTATAAACAGTAAAGAAAATTATATTTGTTTTTGAAAATAATTGATGAGTGATCAGCTGGTAAAAAATTATACGAAATGTTTGAAGTTGTTGTATATTACTGGGGTGAAGAGGGCTAATGTATTACTGTGAAAGAGGGCTAAGAAATTCTGAGAGCTGCCTTTTCATCTGTGTATATATAGGGCCAATGAGATAGTAGTCCCTGCATCAATGGTGTTATTTTGCTGAATATTCAGAAGTAAAGCTACATCTTTCTCTTTCTTCAGCCAAGATTTCTCAACCCAGCTAATATTCAATGAAAATTTGGGAAGAATGGAAAATTAAGAGCCGAAAAAGATTGCATTGAGAAAAGGGTGATACATGGAATATTATTGTATTGAAAAATGGAATATTCTTGTATTGAAAAATGGAAGAACCAAAGCTAGGAAAACAAGGTGTTAACATTATGACTTTTTATGATAGTCAATAATAATATTTTCAATCATTTTTTGAAAAGCTGATGTGGACTTTTGTAAGAGTGCCACATGGATAGAAATGGCCTGCTTTAGTATATAGATGAATAAGTGCTGACTGAGTTTCCTATAGTGGTATGAATTGACTTTGAAGTAAATTTGGTGAAAGTATATAATTTGTACAACAAGGGTCATATAACAAATTATATAAGCATAATTTGTAATAGATTTTTATTTAGGTATAAACAGTAAAGAAAATTATATTTGTTTTTGAAAATAATTGATGAGTGATCAGCTGGTAAAATATTATACGAAATGTTTGAAGTTGTATATTATTGGGGTGAAGAGGGCTAATGTATTACTGTGAAAGAGGGCTAAGAAATTCTGAGAGCTGCCATTTCATCGTGTAAATATAGGACCAATGAGATAGTAGTCCCTGCATCAATGGTGTTATTTTGCTGACCTTTATGGTGTTAAAATATTCAGAAGTAAAGCTACATCTTTCTCTTTCATCAGCCAAGATTTCTCAACCCACCTAATATTCAATGAAAATTTGGGAAGAATGGAAAATTAAGAGCCGAAAAAGATTGCATAGAAAAGGGTGATACTTGGAATATTATTGTATTGAAAAATGGAAGAACCAAAGACTAGGAAAACAAGGTGTTAACATTATGACTTTTTATGATAGTCAATAATAATATTTTCAATCATTTTTTGAAAAGCTGATGTGGACTTTTGTAAGAGTGCCACATGGATAGAAATGGCCTGCTTTAGTATATAGATGAATAAGTGCTGACTGAGTTTCCTATAGTGGTATGAATTGACTTTGAAGTAAATTTGGTGAAAGTATATAAATGAATGACAAGCTTATTTTATGCTGAATTGAGCTGAAGTGAAGTGAAAATTAATGTATTGAAAATAATCAGTATGATTAATTAAACTGAATTTCATAAAATTGATTTTTTGCTAAACTAATCTGCTAATAAGCTCAAGAGAACATGATCTTATTCTCTCAATTGTAGTTAGAAAGCAAACACAATGCTCATTAACTTTTACTACTGAGTAACCTAAAATAAACAAACCATAAACATAACTTTGTAGTGATTTAAATTATTTATTTATGGCTCTAAATTGATGTTTTCAGTATACTAGAAGTGAAAGCCATGGGTAAGGAGAGTAATGATGCGAATGATTTGTCAACCTTCAACCAGGAAAACATGCTGAGCAATGCAAAAGTTATCAATTACAGGTTTGCTTTGAATGGCTGAATCATTATGTATTCCCTTTGAGTGTTCCACCTGTTAATTTAAAATTTCCAAATATTGCTAGATAGTATGATAATTAAGCTGATAGCTAGCATAATGGTTTGGCGAGGTGGGATAGGAAAATAAGTACTTTACATTTTTTGCATCATGTTCTCTGGGTGTAATTGATATTGCAGCTTAGAACTCTGACTTATGGTTTGGATTTTACTACAATTGTCTGTGGAATGTATATGGTTGTTTAGCGGTGAGAAAGTTGTGCTAGGTTACATTTTTAGTTGTTTGGATTTTGAGGTCTGATTGAAAGTAACTGCCTTCTTTTATCTCATTCTTGTCCATTTTCTAGGAAAATAAACCTCAATTCTTCATTATTTTCTCCTATGTCATAGTGTTTTTAGTTCTCTAATGTCTTGGATAATGCAGGGACTCTGTAATTTACATCATTATATAGTGGAAACTAGTGACAGTAAGATTATATATTTGAATAGCAAGATCAACTTATCCTTTTTCTCTCAATAATGCCACCTGCCATTTTAAAGAATCTATTTTGTACACCTGAAACTTCTTAACTCATAAGTAAAATGTCTTAGAAGATCCACCTGACAAAACCTATCTAATAAACTTCATGTCACCTGTAATTTATAAACCAACTTTGTTGTAGATGGAAATATAACAGTGAAGGAGTGAGGCTCTGGTTTTATCTAATTTGGTGGCATGTGATTTTGTTATTGACCGAACTGGTGTTTTTCCCCTCAACTGGGGGGATACATTTGTAACATGCAACATAAGTTTAGGACATGACCTTTTTTTCTAATAGCATTGACCAATTGAAAATCTCTAACATAGCCATTTCATATTGCATGCATTTTGCAATGTCATAAGCCTATTTTTTCACTGTTATTTTTTCTTTGTGTTCAGCCGGACATTTATGTCTATAATTGGAGGAGTCATTGCGGGAATTTTGGGATTGACAGGCTTGATGGGATTTGTTTTCTATTTCCTGATTATGGGCTTAACCTCAGTTGGGCTAGCGGGCAAGGCAGGTTTTTCAATCCATTCGCACTTCGACAGCTGGAATAGGATCATGCTTGATGGTTTCCTAGGTGGCCTCATGGTAAATCTGTCCTCAATTTTTCACATTTTCATTTTATGATTCCATCCTTATCATCTCAAGACTCATTGTATATGTAGTGTTTTAAAGGTAACAAGATACTGCACAATATGTCCCAACTACATATCATCTTTCCAATCCCTGCATAAATCTTGTTGTCTTAGTAAAACTCTATACGGTATTAAGGCAAAATGTCTACAACATAAAATCTTCAAAACATATACGTCGAAGTCAGCTCAGTTTATTTTTGTAATTTATATACACTGAATGGAAACTTCCTGCTTAGTTAGTTTCATCTTCTATACCTCCTGGAGGCATTTGAGGCTCAGTGGAAGTTTGATTAACGTGTACTTGTATCAAATTTTGTTGAAGGTTCCTTAAAGTTTAACATTGTGAAATTCTGCGCAATATTTAGTCCTTCATTACTAACATGTCCATTGTGTTCTTTCTTGCAGTCATTTGTGCTGTTCTGGACGTATCCTTTTTATATTCAGTAGTCAAATTTCTTTTCTTCGTTTGTCTTGTTTATTCATCCAGCATTTTTCATAAACACACTAGAATACCAGCACTTGGATGTATTTGTTTTTGCCTTTTTTTACCTTTTTTTGCCTTCAACTACCCTCTTTTAAATAGTTAATTAAAAATCCTTTCCTTTTTAAAGTATGCATATACAAGACTAGGGGGTTATCAATGCTTGATCCCCAGGCCTTTTGTTTTGGCCATTTTGCCACTTTTTTCAAAAGCTTAATTTGTCTTCCATAACTGTGAAAAGATTTGCTTATGACTTTGTACACATATTCTGAGAAATTACGCATGGAGAGGAGACCTGGAGCAATTGGTGATTGACAGGTTAAAGCTGTATTTCGTACGAGTTGAAGACCTAAGCTCGTGTTTGTGCACTGCTTTCAATTACTGTCCTCTAATGCCCCCTTGTTCAGAACCTGTGAACCTTAGACTCTATTATGAGTGATTGTAATGGTAAAAATTTCCCCAGATTTTGCAGGTAGTATGTGTTATAAATTAGCTCTATAACTAGTATAATTATGTGCTTTCCATTTTAACAATGTGAAGTTCGTGCATTGCTAGTTGTTACATTGTATTTGCACTTTGTTCTTCTAATTAAATGTCGTTTTGACAGAAATTAGTTTTACTGCAGTTTGGGTTTGTGTTGGTAAAGTTTGGAGGACGCTTATTTTTCGTGCTATTCATGTCACTTGTAGCGAATTAGTTAAAAGTAAGTGCAAATAACGTACACATATAAAACAAATCTTATAGATACGAAATCAACTTCCAACTTTTTATTTGTTCCTTTTTTATATTGTTATTTTACTTTAGTAAGTTAAGCATTGAATCAATGATAGAGCAATGATAGTACTATTGGCAGTAATTGAAATACAGTGATAGTATTACTATTATTAACAAGCTAACAAGTCTGGAACTGTTTAAGGCAATGCAGTATATATATTTGAAATGTTTTTTTATTGAAATGTTGAATTTATTTGATATTGTTATCCTAGAGTAAACTTAAATATATATTGGTTTGATTTTTGGTATCTCCCCTCTCAGATTTTCCTTTTTTATTTTAACCCCACGTGGCATAAACGACGTCGTTTTGGCTCTACTAATTTTTCTGATCTTCTCCTGTTCTTGCTCCTCTTCTTCTCTCCTTCGAATTGCAATCCTAATCCCCAATCCTTCATTGATTTTCAATTGGACTACAATTGCTTGGCGAAATCGGTGAAGCAATTGTATTCGAATTGAAAAACAAAGAGAAGGCTGGTAGTCCGAGAATTCATGCGGCTGTTTGAATTGTATTCGAATTTCAGTTGGGGCAAGAGCCAGGCCTCAATGAGTAGGAGGGCGTGGCGGATTTTTTCATAAGTATCTATACAGTTTTTATAATCTGTTATTTTGTGTCAATACTCCTTTGATTGTAAGTTCATATCAATTTGATTTTTAATCTGAATTTCACTCCAATTTGTACCTTATTTTGTCTTTGCTGATTTTAGTTTCACAACTGACATGAGCTCCGTTCTATTTTAAAATTTTATTGTTTAGAGGCAAAACAAGTTATAGTTTAATGCTTTATGTAATAGGACTTTATTAGACAATAACAAAAAATGAGTATCTTTACCTACGGAATTACTTAATAGGTTTTAAGGACATGTTAAGAGTATGTATGAGTATTAAATGGTATACAAATACCCCTTGGCTGATGCACATTTATGGATGGCTAAAGATGCATTCTTTTTGTTGTTTGGTTTGATTCATATTCTCATTTTATCTACTATAGCTGGCTTATGTTGTGTTTTTTTTAAATAACACGTGGCGTCTAACTTGTGGGTATTTTGATTTGATTCCATATCAAGATGAGGTTATAGATTGTAGATTGCTCCGTGTGGATTTTTTATTGCATTTTCCTTGAACATTCATTTACCTGACTGCGAAAATCCTTTGGATTCATTTATCTGACTACAAAAAAGGACTAATTTTCTTCATTATCTGAATGTTACTAAAGATATAAAATTGATGATTTTTCTTTCTATTCATTCAAGATTATAAATGTTGAAACGAGCTAGGTGATGTTGATGGAAATATGGTGCCTAAACTGGTGTATTTGTCAAGAGAAAAGAGACCAGGAATGCCACATAATTTAAGGCTGGATCCATGAATGTATTAGTGAGATATACTTTGTGTCTCTGAATTTTTTGTTCTTTACTATAGTATTTTCTTATGATATTTCTGTGTCATCTTACAGTATCTGATAAGTATAGAAGAAGAAAACTTGTAGGAATCTGGTAGGCATGGAATAATTTTTTTAAAAAAAACCTGTACGGTGTTCTTTTTTCCCAGATTTGGTTTGTATGTTCATCGTGAAGAATTTGTAATATTTTGACCTCATATTAATATTTGTTCAGAATCTAATCTGGGAATCTGGGAACCTTATACTACAAGTTACTCTCAGAATCTCAGAAAAGCATTTTAATGGCAGGAAGCGTCACTATCTGCAATATATAGTCCAGCTTGCGCCACTGAAATTTGTATGAGCCCTTAAGATTAGAGAATTGAAGTTACTTTGTGTGCTTATTATCTGAATCTTCCAGTTATGCACTTATATTTAGACATTGGAGTCTAAAACCCTTCATATGAGTGAACAGAACATGATATGCAAGTAAATGTTTCAGAGTAAATGTATCCTAATAAATAGATTTATTACAGTAGTGTTTTTTTTGTTTTTGTTTGGAATATTGGGGGATTTTTGATGAAAGATGATAAACTCAAACTTTGATGATCTCGCTTTCGATCTTCTATAGGATTAGGGTTTTTAGGGGGTTGATCTGACTTTTGTCAATTCTCTGATCAACGATTGCTTCAATTATGCAGTAATTTAGAACCTAAATATGGAGTATGGATGTGATCATCTTTGTCCTGTGTTTCAATAAACTATAAAGTATATATGTTTCAAGGTTCTTTCAATGTTTTTTATTTCAACTGAAAGTGCAGATATATATACTCCAATTTTTTGCATCTTTGTATAACCTGTACAGCTAGCCTTATATCAGCCTACAGTTGATCGGTTTTGTAATTCTGTTCTCTAGAAGGCTTGTATTTGGTTGTTTACTACATGTTGTTCATCAGAAAGTAGAATATCTGCATTGCATTTTTTGTGGGAGGTGAAGTTTTATTTTTATCATTACTTACTACTCCTAATTATTCAAAAACTGATGTAAATTTAAATAAGCTTAAGATTATTCCTTAGCCTGAATTTCTGAAAATTGGGTCCAGAATCCGGCCTCTTTCTGAAAATTGGGTCGTTTATCCGCTCTCCTCTACTCGGTAATAATCTACTGAATTTCTTTTTCACTTTGACGGTGTTCTTCAACAATTCCTTAGCATCTTTTATGATTCTGAAACCGGGAGATAGATATTTTGGGAATTAGTTATTGTTAAGTTTGTCTGGCTAGCATTGCTTATGCTTAATATGTTCCAAAAGTGTCTATTTGTTAGCCCATATGTGACTCTAATAGGCAAAAGACTTGGATTTTGGGATTGTTGATTAGGGGACTAACTAGCCTTGGTAGCTCTTTGTGATGTTTTAGGGAAAATCCTTGCATTCATTAATTTTAAATCTATTAGTGGTGGCTAAGGCCTAAGAGTGTGGGATCCGAATGAGATGTATTGCAGTTTTTTTTAATTTTTTTGTTGATGTTCAGATGCGGTTAATATCTCAGATTGTAATATAGATAGTCAATAATTCTCTTTATCGATTAGATGGAGGATTGCATTTCATCTTGTCGGAACCATCAATGTTGTAGGACTTCTGGTTTGATTCTTCGCTCATGATCCTCACTTTCCAGATTATAGGAATTCAGTCTTTTCAGATTATAGTGGCTCAAGGTATTACTGGTTCATTTCCATGGTCTACTTTGTCATTTGCGCCGATGTGGCTTGAGCTGATTGGCTTCTCTCATAGAGAAACTGCTGTTCTGATGGGGCTGTTTATTGGTGGAAGCTCTCTTGGAGGGCTGTTTGTGGATCTCAGCGATTTCCTTTCCACGAGGCTCCCGAATTCTGGAAGGATTATTTTGTATCAGATAAGCTCTGGATCGGCTATCCCGCTAACAGCGATTCTCCTGTTGGGATTATCGGACAAAACATTGACAACCTTCTTGCACGGTTTTGTTTTGTTCATCACAGGATTTTTCATGTCCTGGAATTCTCCTGCCACAAACAAGTAAGGACTCATCACATTTGTACATTCTTTGTCTCATATTTATATAGTCTCTTGTGAATCATGTTCTTACATTAGATGTTTAGTTAAATTTCTTTGGTCATCCAGCTTACTAGACTGTCATGAACATTCATATTTTTGGATAAATTAAGGTTTTTTGTTGTTATTGAGGAAGAGAGTAGAGTTTAGAGGAAATTTTATGCAGTCTATCTCTTAGAAGACTTATTTCTTTTGCAAAAAATGAAAGTTTGTATTTAGACAGTCCAATTTTTGCAGAGGTTGTCCCTGAGAAATCGAAAATGAGCATCTATGCATTGGACAGATCTTTTGAATCAGTATTGGCATCGTTTGCTCCACTTGTGGTGGGACTTCTGGCATTTTAAGTTGACTGCAGTTTGAGCTGATGAAGGACTACCTCAAACTAACCATTGGAGGGAAAGTCATCGCTGCCATTTGTGGCAGCGGTTTGTTCTCCAGGCTTTTTGCAAAGAGTGGACTATTCTCTCTCGTTGTTGCCTTGGACTTTTCGGAGACTATGCTGCGGCAGTGTTCTGAGTTCATTAAGCAGGGAAAATCTTCCTGAAGAGTAAGTGGCGCATCTAATTAGGGTTTTCTCTATTTTATTCATTAGAGTTATCGTTTGTCTGTCTGTTTTAACGCGACATTCCGTGTTCAAGGGAAAGGAAAATCGTCTTGGTCAGAGCAGACATCTCTAGGCTTCAATTTGCATCAGGCTCTGTGGATGTTGTGCATGCCGGTACTGCTTTGCATTGTTGGCCTTCACCAACATCAGCTGTAAGCATTTCTGATCATATATTTTGAATCATTAAGAAATAAATGTTGGTTCTGTCGGGCTCTCTAAGTAATTCAGGATCTCAGCATACTTTTGTTTTACAATTATAAACCAATGACATCTTGTCTTTGTGCCTTGTATATCATTTTGTGTACCGAGATATGATTTTGATTGTCCTTTGTTTCGAATACCTGTTTGAATAGAGTGATTCATAGTATGGTACTACACATTTTGCAGGTTGCTGAAATAAGCAGAGTTCTACGGCCAAGAGGGGTATTTGTTTCTACCACCTACATACTTGATGGTGCTTCTATGCTTCTCTCGGGCGTATTCGCCAGGTGAGCTGTTGTTTAGCCTGTCTTTGTTGATTTACTATTGTTGTTTTGCCTTATTTTTCTCGGCAAAAACCTTTGTTTCCTTTTCTTGATGTTGTGGACTATTGCGCAAGCCTCTGGTAGTCATGTTTTTCTAAATGAGGAACTCGAAGATCTTTGCACCACTTGTGGTCTTGTGGATTTCAAGGTTACTCGGAACAGAATGTTTGTGATGATTTTCTGCAGAGAAACCTAAATAGAAAGATCTATTGATCTGCTATTGTATACACATTTATTGTATATACATGGCTTAACCTATGACGATGTGGTCAAGTTTATAACTGTAAAAATAATCAATAACAATTACTGGTAAACACAAGAAACTGCATGTATAAATGAAACTGCATCAATAACTATACTTCAAAGTTCTAATCTCTAACGGATGGTATAAATGGTCTGAAACCAATTGGTTATCAATTATGTAAGAAATTTACAAATTCACCTCTTGTTGATGACGATCTTATCCCCGAACTGGAGAGTTTCAACAGTACAAATGTACAATGACACATTTTCATCAACTTCATCAAACTCGATCTCTTCTTCGCCATAGTTAGTCTATTTTTAAGAAATAATTAATAATGTTTTATTGTAAATGAAAATTAGTTCAGTAATTTAAACTAATAGTGGATCACAAACAATTGTATATGCATACTTGCAAATCTTTCAAATCTGGGAGTGCCTCAAACTTCACCTAGATTTCATGCTCTTGTAATTTGCAGTGAATCCATTCGCTGCACGAAAAATGCAATTTAAAATTTTCACAATAATGAAATGTGTCGATTTCAAAAAGATATCCCCTATATCTGAAAAAACTCAACTACGCCTTGCGTGCTTTTATATCCTAATAAAAGAGATGAAACTTTGCATTCAGTGGCTTTGGAATTTGACCTTACAAATAATATTAATGAATTGCACCAGAAATCAGATAAGTGAAATAAACAAATAAAAAAAACAAAACAAACAAGGCTAATGAATTGTGTTCTCTTACAACAACTTGATAAATAAGAACAGTTGCAATCATATGAATTGTGTTCTTTTGCAAAACTTAATTCCAGGCTAAATTAAGAAAAACAAAAACAGCATAGCAGGAAGCCAAACCATCCAAGTTCATTCTGTCAAAATCACTCCTCTTCTAATTCTGATTCTGATCCTGTTCCCGATTCTTCTTCTTCTTCTGATCCAGATTCATGAGAAATTTGTACCCTAATCAAATTCCCAAAATCATTTTGTACTTCCTCGATGTTTCTAACCAAATTTTCCAATGTGGAAGAACAATCAGATACCTCAATCTCCTCAAGAATGGAACTAGTCTCTAAACTAGAATACAGAATCTCTTTTAGTTTTTCACATCCATTGAATACCAGCTTCTCCAAACATGGTAGTATATCATCCCCATTAGCTGTCCATATCTCTAACTTTACGTGATCATAGGATTCACGCAACACCAAGATTCTAAGCTTCAAGAATTCCCCTTCTTCCATCTCCATTGTAGCCCCTATGAAGGATATATAAATTAACTTGAGAACCTCGAGGTTAGGCAATTTCCCTAACACAACAATCTCTTCCCTTGAGACCAAAAACCCCTGAAATTTCACTTTTCTAAGATTCTCAACGCAACCAAAATGAAGTTGATATCGAAGTTTCCTTTCAACACAAAGGGTAAGAGATTCTAGTTTACTAAGGAATTTGGGAACCACAACAATCATATTCAACTCTTCTGAACTTTTCCCACCACATAGGATATGGCTTTTCAGCCTACAGATATTTGGGAACTTTCCCATCTGTTTTTCCATGCTTCCGTCAGAAAAGAATAGAACACCACGAATGGATTCCAATTCCAACAAATTAGGGGAGTTTTCAAAATTTTCAATAGGAAAACTAAAACTAGAATTATGCATCTCATATAGTTTATTGGTAATACGAAGATATTTCAATTTCTGAAGATCCCAAATAGTGTGTGGCAAAGAAACAGTTTCACCTATATAAACTGTTATAATCAAAGTTTCCAAGTTCGATAGGTTACCAATGGATGATGGAATGAGAGGCAGGCGACATTTGATCGATAAGTATGTCAGCCATGTAAGGAGTGCAATTTCACTTGGAACGATTCTGAACCAAATAGTATCAATATCCAATACCCGAAGATGCTTGTAGATTTGAATGATGAATAACATGTCATCAATTCTCTCCAGTGGGGTGAAGAGTAACAAGGAATGAGCAAGAGGACAGAATAACTTTGACTCCATAAAATAACATGGTGGATGGACAATCTCACCAGGTTGCATGGTTCATTGAAATCTGGAAGCTCATCATGCCTTTGTATAAAGCAGTGGAAGAGGTTTTCATGCTTTCCTTTCATCAAACAAAAATCATGCAGTAAATCATGAATCCGACAAGTTTTGGTGCTACAAATGGATCTTTGTTTGGCAACCATGACTAAATTTCTCTGAATCAAGTTATCCAAGTACCCTTGAGAAACATCTTCGGCCCTCCTCTTTGACATGTCACTTTCTCTAGACACGAATCCCTCAGCCATCCATAATCGAATTAACTTCTGAGCATAAATCTCTTCATCTTCTAGAAAGACTCCAAAATATATGAAACAAAGTTTCAAGTCATCTGGTAGCTGTTTGTAACTCAACTCCAATGCAATCTTGCATTGTTCCATACGAGATATGCCACCAGAACTGAAGTGATCCAGAATGCCCTCCCAGCCTTCTTGCACCGTAGTTGACAGAATTCCACTAATAAGGACAACTGTAAGAGGTAGTCCCTTGCACAATTTTGCAAATTTCATAAGAACAGTACTCGAGCCTACTTTGTGCAATAATTTCGTCTCTATAATCTCAAAGCACTCATCATCTTTTCGCAAACGAAGAAAATGAGGTTGCTCATCAGGCTGAGCGTTAGAAACTATAGCATGAAGCCGGCTGGTCAAAACAATTCTGCTTTGAGTTCCATCATTTGAGAATGATGGTCTTAAGCTCTCCAGCACTTGAGGATTCCATACATCATCAAGCATGATTAGATACCTCTTCTGATTCAAACACTGACGAAGTTTGTTTGCTAAATCATCTTCAGTAATGTATGAATAATCTCCAGGATGAACTTGATCTAAGAGCTGAAGCAACACACTCTTCATGTCGAAAACTTGAGAGATGGTACACCAAGCACGAGCTTGAAAACCATAAATTACAGAATGATGATTGTATACCTTTAGGGCAAAAGTAGTCTTACCTAAACCCGCCATTCCAGATATTGGAACAAAACGCAGTTGCTTTGATCCTCTTGTTAGCCTATCCAAAACTGAAATCACCTCATCTTCCTGAAAGCCAACTTCTCGAGCTTGAGGAGTGCTACTGCTTTCATGACTTGCCACAGCAGTCTCAGTCTCTAATTTTCCATCAGAAATGTCCCCCATAATTGGGGAATCACCATAATCCAAATCATTTGACTTTGAAGAGTTACATTCCAGAGGCACTTGTGCTTTAACATCATCAAATCTTCGTAGGAGATTTGATAGGCTTGGGGTATCAACACGAGTATGGTAAAGTGAGCAAATAAGGACACCGGCATCTCGTAGCAGAACACCAATATGATCTCCAAAGTTGCTGCTGCTTTGCTTCAAAAAGGATCTGGAGAGTCTCAGGCTTTCGTATAAGGCTTTGAGTGAATCTGAATGGCCAGGGTGGTGGCGTTGGTAACGCAGGAGATGCCAAAGAAGGGATATGAGAGAGCTGAGGAAATGCTTCAACACATTATCATCTGTTTGATCCAACGTTGGCATATCGAGTAGGGCTTGAGTGAAAGCCTTGGGAATAATTAACCAGAAGACAATTAGATTGTACTCCTTTAACCCAATTTGGATCAGCAAGACGATTGATGATTTGAGACGGTATTGGTATGCCGTTTCACTTCCTTGGCTAAGCAGTTGACGGCGCGAAGGTTATCGAAGGTGTCGTCGTTGTCGCCATTTGAAGCTCTCCCAATGGCATCTTCAATCCTTGCAAACAGAGATTGCATCGAATGGTCATCATTCTCCAGATATCTTAAACAAACAAGATGCACATTTAGATTCCTTAGCTCTATACTCAGTCTAATTTGGGGGTGAACGAGGTCAGAAAGGGAGTGCAAGAGCGAGTGAATTTGAGAAATAAGGGAGGACGGGGTCGCCATGGCCAAGGGAAATGGGAATGGCGGCAGAATGCAGATGGAGAACTTTCATAATAAATGATTAGTACTAGAGGGTTTTCCTCTAAAAAGTTTACATTAAAACTTAATGGCACTACAATTCCTGCCAGCATTTTCGTTCAAATGCTAGCAATATAGATATAGCATATATTTGGAAGTACAGTACTTTGAGAAGGCAATAAATAACTGTAGGACTAAAACGAACAATGTAACCTTATGATCCGCGGTTGTTCGAATTTGCTGAATCCGAAGAAGGTTTGCTGTGGTTGGATGATGAGTCGGTGAAGAAGACAACGTGATCATGATCGTCAAAAAAGGTTTGGAGAGATCGTGGAAGAGGAGGTAAATTCACATCCAAGACTCCCTCAAGAATCTGAACTACCTGTCCCATGGATGGCCTGTGAGTTTCTTCATCTTGAATACACCAGCATGCCACTTTGCATAGTATTAACACCTCTGCTATATCAGCCTGCATATCCAATTTAGGGTCTAATAAGCTGAGGATGTCACCCTCGTCAATCAGCACTTGTGCTGCCAAGCTAGGAAAGAATCTCACTGTCCCATCCGTGGAACTCTCTGAATTCCGCTTCCCGGATATTAACTCGAAAAGCATCATGCCATAACTGTAAACATCAGCTTTCACTGTGATGGCCATTCCAAAAATCCACTCTGGTGCAAGATAGCCTCTTGTCCCCCTGATGGTTGTCAGAACGCGGCTGAAATCCCGTCCCATGATCTTGGCCAGACCAAAATCTGCAACTTTAGGGCACAACTCAGAATCCAGGAGGATGTTTTCTGGCTTGATGTCACAGTGAATAATGACTTCTCGACATTCCTCGTGGAGATAGGCCAGCCCTCTAGCTGTTCCTAGAGCGATCTGGTACCTTTGCTTCCAGTTCAACAGGTTGGATTCATCTTCATGGAAAAGATACTTATCCAGAGACCTGTTTTCCAAGTACTCATAGACCAACAATCTATTACTTCCTTGAGAGCAAAAACCTCGAAGCCTGACAAGATTCATGTGCTGGATTGTCCCGATGGTGCCAACTTCGGTACGAAATTGCTTCTCTCCTTGGCTGACACTTGCAAGCTTCTTTACTGCTACGACTGTTGAATCAGGTAGTGTTCCTCTAAACACTGAGCCAAAACCTCCAGCTCCCAACATCTCAGAAAAATTCTTGGTTGCATTCTGCAAACTTCTGTAGCCAAATGCCACTAGTGAACCTTCTGAGCCTTCTCCATCTACAACTCTGATTGTATCTCTCCGAACTACAAACAAAACACTAACACCCAAGAGAAGCAGAGCAACCAAAATCACCCCCAGAAGGAAGAAAACAGCATCAACAAGAGTTAAACTTCCATTTTTACCACCCGAGAATTCAGAAGCAGCAAGCCTAACGTGAATAGTTCTTCCTGTACCATCACCTGAAATAAGTTGCTCCAAGTTCAAAAGGTCTCCATCCCAATTGGAGCATCCATGACCATCATAAGCATATGCAGTACAAGAACAACTACTCAGACACTTGGATTCACATTCAGCAGCGGTTTCCACGTTCAGAGACTTGGAGGTTTCAGGTAAATTCATCATAGGGTACACCCAAAACTTATCTCCATCTTGTTTATTGCTGTCATTATTATTCTGACAGTGCAACAAGTCCCTTTTCCTCACACATCCACCGGAAAAATCGTTTAGATCCCATTCATCTTTTGACTTGTGCTCGAAACCTGTTAAACAATTGCAAAATGGCTTCAAATTCTTATTACAAACACCAAACTCCCCACAATAGCCATAAACTTCACACTGCTGTCCAGGTTCAGTCCAGACAATGTTCCACTGCTTGCCCAACCAAGTGACCTGCATTATTTGCCCTGAAGCATCCATAATTAACCTAGATATGACTCCTGGATCTATGATGTTGTAGGTAAAGTAAGACTCATTGGCACCATCAACAAAGCTAAGGTTGAAAATGCTATAATTGTTGTATCTCAACGAGGGAACTAAGCTATAATCTTTGCTTTGAGCATTCCACGGTCCGCTACCCCAGTACTGATGAGTCCTATTCCATTTGATTATGTACTGATTACTGGCATCAAGCTCAAGAGAGAAAAGTCCGAGAGAAGGATCTTCAGAATTTTTCCAAGAAGTTAAACTCTGAGCTTTCTTTGTAACTTTATTATAAGAAAGCTTGGCACCAGGCAACCATGTATCAGTTGGGTAATCAAAGCTTTGCCAGATTGATGAAGCTGAATCAGTAGCATTTGACCAATTAGCGAACGACTCTTTAGCCAAAATCAAATTACCATCATCCAGAAGAACAGCCATAACAGGATGATCCGAGGTAGTAAAATTTACATTTGTTGACCAAATGGGCTCCTGAGATTCATCTGAAAGCACCAGATTTCTATGCTGGATTCTAAGGGATGAAGAATATTTATCTTTTACAGGTTTTTCCCTGTTTGCAACCCAAACTATGGTTTTCTCACTAATTTTCTTGTACCATATTCCTATAAAGAAGTTGGACGAGTTACCTCTTTCGAAAAATCCCAGTTCAAACTCTCCTTCTCTCGAGACAAGCGTCTGATCTCCTGAAAGGTACTGATGACCTAAAATTGCATCTGATCCAGAACATACATAGTATTTCAAAGAAAAAATAAGGAAGAACAAATGAAACATCTGCTGGAAACTTAATTTTTCAATTCTCATGTTTAGTAGATGATTTTGAGCATAAGAGAGTGTGAGGAATAAGATAAGTAGAAGAACTGACTAAGGTCCTCTTATGATGAATGAAGGATAAAAGAAGGGTCATACGATGATGTCGATTGATGGGGTTGATCATTTCATTTTCCCTTCCCATGTCATCGAATTTGACTCTTGGCTTCAACATCAATGTAAAAAGGTTCTGTCCAAGAAGAAATTGTTAGCAGCATTGCTTTGAATTGTTCCTAAGGCAACAGCTGCCTCCTTAAAAAATGCTGGTGATATGCTACAGGTATTAAAATTAACATCATCCAAAACCTTTCACACCCAACAAGAAAATTATAGCACAGTCCGGATCAGATACATCAAACTAAGACTAAGAGTCTTCTATCCAATTAGTTCTAGTCAAAGTCATGCATAAACAAATTCCAAGACTACATGAATCAGTTTCTTTACTATTTTTCTCTCCACCTCAAACCAAAAAGCTCTACGACTCTACTTTTCTAGTTTCTAGAAGGATCAAGGTTTTGCTCAGTCTTCTACTTAACTTGAGGGAGATTAGGTTGGCAAACGAGCCTTCTCTCAATAGCCCCTAAGTTTTTCCTTGTCTTAATCTTAGAGGGATGGAGAAATATATGCAATAATAAAAAAACATGTCGGGCTTCTGTAGCTGATGCAAGCAGGTTCAAGAGAATGGAACTGGAAAGGCTCATAAATGCCTAATTGGCCATCGCAAACAAGTACACATATCAAACAAGGAAAATACATCTCAATATAACCATTTATAACTTCACTAAGTTGATTTTTTTTTAGATAACTTATCCATCCATCAATATAAACAGCCTCAGCAAGAATTTGTACAGAACAAGTAATGTTTACTTTACAGTAATATCAAAAGAGTCAGGGATGACTATGGTAAGACATGTTGTATGCTCCACCTACTGGTTTTGAAATATTAACATTTTCCTTCCCTCTATGCAGAAAAACCACTATCCAGGATCTTTATGCCACACCTCAATCTTCTTAGTAAACACACTCTATCAGCATGAGATAGAAGACCGCATCTCTCGACCCTTCTTTTCTTACCAACCAGAGGAGAATCAATTGTTCTACAAGGAGGAGCTTCATTTTTTCCAGCTCTCCTTTTACTCTGAAGTTTCTGGTATGAGCAGCCTGATTCTTGCTTCATCCCACAAAATTTGCCAAAATAGTATCGAGGCTCAACATAAGAAGGCGAAGAGGACACAATTCCCCTAACATCGGCTGGCTGGAGAAGCTCAACAAATTCCTTTATTTCAGAAAAGCATGAGTGATCAGAGTATGGGACTGTATATATGTGCTGATTGTATATCTCAGTAGCTGCTTCCAATCCTTTCCCTTTTCTAGTAGTCATTGAAAGAGTAACACCATCTGCAGGAGATGGACCCAACACATTGCCCTTGCCAGTAAAAATTTTCTTCACCCATGGAAGACCAGATGGCATGATTCCTATGGTGGGGCGAATCATATTCAGTCCCTGGAGTGTTTCCGTGCTAAAGCTATAACGTGGAATGGCACGTATTCTAGTAAGTGATGTGTTGGTAGTGTAAATGTCCTCAAATCCAAGAAGGTGCATAGTTTGCAAACGCTCAGGCCATACCCATATCTGCAAGTATAAATATCACCTTATATGTTCAGCAAAAAAAAAAACTACTTAAATGAGAAGAAAAAAAATGACAGTGTGAACCTCCGCATCATATGCCTTGCAAACAAGGTTTGAGTAGAAGAACAATCAAAGCAAGGGAGGCTTAATATGATCCAATGACAAAGTACATTCTGAATGAATGTTTAACCACGTCCGTGATTCTCAAAAAGATGCGACAAAGATATGTATATAACTACGAAGATAAATAAACAGTGCATTCAACAAATATCATGGAAACACGCTTCTTTCACACAAATCCTTCCCTACCTTTGTTTCCAGTTTTTCCGAGACAAAATGCAAGAGATCTTCTTTGCCCAATGAGTCAATACCAATAACTACATCATGGTTCGGATGAGATTTAATAATATTGACCACCTGTGGTTGGGGACGAAAAATTGTAAGCAAACATATAATTAAACTCACAGGTGCACAGAAACCAAAATTTCACACATTCTCAAACAAAAAGCATGCTGCTCAAGGGAAGTGCAGGAAACAAATCGATAAAAAAACCAATCAAGCTTATGCTGAATGAGTAACTGAAATTAATTTCAAATAGATACCAAATTAAGAGAATCGACCTGTCTAGAAGCAAGTTCACGAGAAGGAAAGCAATACAATGGATTGCAATAGGTATTATCCAGGTACAGAGTATCCAATTTCCGGCCCTTGAGAGCGTCGAGCAGCATGCCTTTAGCCACCTGCGTTCTCGGATTCGCAGCCTCCCAACGGAAATCGCCCGTACAAAGCATACATCCAAACTCCCCACGAAACAAGTACATAACCGCCCCTGCAGCAGTTACACACAGTGTGAACTTCCATCGAACACCTAAGGATCAATCGAGGAACAAGCAAATTGAGACGGGACCGTACCGGGGCAGTGATTGGCGTCAACAGCCATGACGTGGATGGTGACGGGGTCGCCGGAGGAGGGGGATGAGAGCGGGAGAGAGCACCAGCGGCCGGGATCGAGGATGCGGAGGAGGGAGAGGTTGAAGTTGGGAAACTTGGAAGGGAAGAGCTTGGCGGTGGTGCGGGAGCAGAAGAGTGGGCCCCACTTCCAGGTCGGGGTGAGGCCGAGGGTGTGATCTGCGTGGAGATGAGTTAGGAAGTACACTTGGCTGCCTTGCCGCCACCGGTCGATCGATATCATTCCGATCTCCATTTTTCCGACGAGATTCTGTAACTCTCTCTCTCCTTGGTTTTTCTTCTTTTGGGTATATATGTGTAAGGCGGGATTTTCAAAATGATATTGAAATTTTCGTTTTGGCCGCGTTTCTGATTTCATCAATTGGTATTTGGCACTACATTTTCATGTTCCCGCCGGACCCACGAGTGTAATTCCACCAATACTTATCCGAGTCTTGCAAAATAAGAGTATCCAAATTGACAGTAAAAAAGGGAACTTCTATTTGCAGGACCAAATTACTACTGCAGGACCATATTTCACTTGATCAGACGCATTTTCCCCCAATTAGTTTTGCCCAATTCAAATGTACATTTGACGCACTAAGATATCAGATATTGTATTTTGAATTGGGTCCTGCAGTAGTAATTTGGTCCTGCAAATAGTAACCCCCTAAAAAAACTGAATGGTTAAATGTAGACCAAGGATTTGCTTATGTAATCCACAAAATTATTTTAAATGATAATAACGCCCTATATAATTAGGCTAATAGTTTTTTTCATAAATTAAAAACTGAGGGTATCTTTATCCAGTATTTTGGGTTACTACAAAATACTAATAAACCTACTAGTATAAATTGATGATATGATTGATATCACACTTGAGAGTTGAGACTCTACTGGTTCTCAAGTGGGGAATCTTCTTTTTCGTAATGGTGCTCACTCGAGCAAAGCAATATTTTGACAAGATACATTTCAAAATAAAAGAAGAAAATAACTTCACACATGGTAAAAAAAATACTGCTCAGATCATATGAAACTTCATGATTCTAATATTTGATTAATTTCTTCTCTTTGAAGCTGTCAATCGTATCCTTTAGAGATACCTCTAACGGAATGGATCCAACTCCCAAACCTTTTGCTTTCTCGTTAGACACCGTGAAGTCTGGCAAGCTTATGATATTATCATTGGAGCTCCTGCAATGATCCAAAGACAGATATGAAAACCGAAACAAATTTCAATATCTTTGTAGGATCTTTTTCCAAATCATGCACTTCTTTGCATTAAAAATGTAAAAACATGGAGTATGTAAATAAGCAAAATAAGAGAGCATGAGTAATGTAGATGAGTGCAAAAAGTAGGAAGAGGAAATGAAAATTAAACCTTATTAAGATAGAATTATAGAAAAAAATAAAGACTCACAAATCTGCTAATTGACGAGTTGGGTTAAGTTTCTGCACAGTGCGGATGATCTGAGATATGTGTCCAGCTCTTTCCACCAAGCAATATCTTCCACTGGCATGTGCCATCTCATAGGCTAGAATGTGCGCGGCTGCAACATCTCTAACATCAACCCATCTCGAGTGCGAGTGACGAAATGACACAACCCCTGCATTCACCAATGTGTTAATAGTACAGAAGATTGAAACATGACCAAATTAAAACAGCACCGCTTTCTTGTTTGGACGTACCGTGTTGTACTAGGTTGAGGATCCAGCGCAGGGATAGACTTGGTTGAGGCTGAAGGAGAGGACCAAACACCATCCCAGGGAGGATGGCCACCATGTCAATACTGTGCTCCTTGCTGAATTTCCAAGCAGCCTTCTCCGCCAAAGTCTTTGACAGATGATACCACAGCTGAAATGAAATGTTATGTCAGTTTTCAATTGATTCGACAAGTGGTAGAGATGATCAGATGACCTTATGCTCCTTGCAGTAGGATGGATCAGAGAACCAAGTTTCATCGACAATGGCACCATCTTTTAGCTGTCCATTGAATTGAGCTGCGGTCATAGAAGACGTCAGCACCACTCTTTTCACGGAAGTAGCTCTTGCACAAGCCTGGAGCACATTCAGCGTTCCCCTTACCGCAGGCCCCACTAACTCAGCCTGATCAGCCAATAATAATCACCCCATTTTCGAAAGTGAATCATATTAAATGGGGTTTTGAAATTACCTCGGGATCCTGGCAAGAAGCAATAACAGGGGATGCCAGGTGGAAAACGCCATCACAGCCATCAACAACTGGATCAAAGGATCCGTCCTCGAGCAGGTCTGCCTGAAACAAGTGAAGCCTTTCGTTGGCACCATCAAGCAGAAGCAAATGCCCCGTCTTCTCCGGATCATCTTTTGCAAAAGCAAGTCAGCATCAAGCATATGATCAAACAGCGTTATTACAGACGAAATTAATTAAGTGGGCATATATAATATTACTGAGATTACGAACTGAAGCTCTAACAGTATAACCACGGTCCAGCAGCGACTTCACCAACCAGGACCCTATATAACCCGAAGCTCCCGTCACGCACACAACCTTCCCTTCTCCGCTGCTCATCCTCCTCCCTCCTGCGTTGACTTCAGTGTTTTTTCTCCACCGCATCTATATTATCATACTCCCTCCGTACCGCATCTTTATAACCATATTAAATGGGGATTTGAAACATATCTAGCTGGTATCTTTTGTTTAGGACTGCTTTTTCCATTGTTAATGTTATACCATATCCCATTACTAAAATAAGCACTAAAAATACCAGCATTGTTTTTTCTTCTTAATTTTCTAGTCTCATCAGCTCTTATTGAGCAAGCTACGTTCGACTCCATAGGCTCTCGATAATCTTACTACAGTATATAGGAGTATGTATTAAATCCCCACGCAATCATTTACTATTTCGTTTTAATTTTGATGATTATAATGATCTTTATTAGTTTTCGATTTCGTTTACAACATTCTTCAGATTTCGTTTTATTTTCGTCAGTTTCCGTCTTCATCTCACAACTTTTAATTTTCGTGATGGTTTACACAAGTAGGTTTTGAGTGAGACCATATTACCATAAACTTATACTAGAAACGGTGTTACCCAAAATTTTGTGTAGAGTCCATTTATTTTATTGGTTGCTCTATGATTATTCGATGTTGCAATATCGATTAGGTTTTACGAATACAGTATAGTCTCCTAAACCCTTCTGCCCATCTGCCGCCGACCACCAAAAAAAAAAAACCCTTATTCTTCAATCTTTTCCCCATCTTCCTATCATGGGGAGATGGGAAAACTGTAGTTTTTCAGTTTATTGATTCTTTATTACATTGAATAAGTGTGATTCACACATTAAAATTATTCTCAATTTGATCGGCTGAATCCATGATTTAATTGTTCGTCGGTGTTTTGTTTCCGATTTGATTGGACATGTCGTGGTTTATGTTTTTTGTTTATAGTTTTTGATCTGGTTGGACAGGTTGTGGATCGTATTTTTGTTCGTGATCTATGATTTTCAAGGTGTTTACAGTTTGAAGCAGATGCCTGATTGGCGCAGTGATTGATGCGGGAGACGCTCCTCTCTGCCAAGCGGTTGTGGTGTTCGCGGTTGCAAAATAATATCCCTGAGGGTGGTATTACAGTTTTTTTATTGGATCTCTCAATTTGTAATAGTACAGACGGTATGAGTCTGGTTAGCATATGATTTAATTAGCCTTGCAATAAGCTAGTTGATTAGATGTTGATTCCACTTGTAATCGCTACTGGGCGTTTTCCCAGTAACATGAATGAATTTTTTTTTTTTAAAAATATCGATTAGGTTTTAGCGGTACTTGACAGAAAATCATAGCGCAAAGTTTAAAGAGGCATGATGATATTGTGCGAGTGATATTTATGGAAAATACAGTCCAGAGAATATCAACAACTTGTACTTGTTCATTGAAGATTTGATCATGATAGGTGTGAGCAGATCTTTCTATATTTAAAGTTGGAGATATCTAAGATTTCTTATCATCAAGGATTTCGAGATTTGAATTGAGCTTGATTGAAGATAGGAGTCCAAGGTTTATAGCTCAAACTACTGATTTTTACGAGCAACAATTATGCATCTAGAATTGCTATATGTTTTGAGCAAAAGGCAACACAGTCTGTTCTTATTCACAATCACTTTGGACCTGTGAAGCAAGAGTGTTCGAAACCATCCATAAAGCTCTATGATGGAGTGATCATTGAATAACTAATAGGGGGATCTAGTCAGTCTGATTGGGGCAAGGGATTGCAACCACGTAGTTGTAAAGAAAAGCATTGGAACATTCTGTCCTTGACAATTAGTTTAATGGTTTCAACACAGCCCCCAGGCATATGTGCATCGCACTGAACTACATGATCAATCACTATGTACTTTATGTTTTCTGCTTTTACAATTTTTGTATGCCCGATAAACTTAGGTAGTAAAAGTAGGTCCCGATTGATCATTAATTAGGTAAATAGGTATTTCACTTTGTATTTACACAAATATGATGATGATGATTTTAAGCACTGTTTCATGTTTTAGAACTTTAATTTAATTGTAGCCTTAAAATTGTTATTTATCTATTTTAATATAGAACAATATGTTTTAATTTCTATTTTTAAAAAAAATTAACAATCTAGTTGATAATACCGGCCCAGGAACTCACTGGGCCGGGAAAAGGGGCTTGCGGCCCAGGAGTGGGAAAGCAGCGCCTCTCCCGCGAGAGGCACATCCGGACAAGAAGAAGGACAAATAGTGACAAGGAGAAGTGGTCCTGAGTCTTATCCAAAGCAGGCAGGCTCAACTATAAATACTAGTCCGAAACAGTGAACAAGGTATGTGACTAATATCTCTCTACTTCATATTGAGAGCTTCTTCCGTACGTTTTCCCCTCATCGCTATCCCCATCTCATCATCGCGCCGGAGCCTCTTCCCCGGGACGCCTCCCGGGGATTGTTTTGCAGGATTGGTGCGGGCTTGCTCGGAACGAAGCCCGGATAGCGTCAAGTCCTGGGAGACGGACGGATTTTGGTAGCATCAATTGGCACGCCCGGGGGACCATCATTCCACATTTGCACGATGGAGTCGCCAAGAAGAGGGCGCGGTTAGACAAGCTGGTGGGAAGAAACGGAGCTAAACCCTCCTCCCCGTGGGTACCTCGGGTGCTTGCATATCCATGGCCGCCGGGCCTTCGGGTCCCGGAGGGAATCCCAATGTATAATGGAGAGACTGACCCGGAAGAGTTTGTCAGGACGTACCAGAACCTAATGGTGTCAAGGGACTTCCCGGAGGAACTAAGATGCAAGTTGGTGGGCTGCTACCTGAGGGTAAATTGTCTCCTGTGGTTCGATTCCCTACCACGGGAAAGCCTTAGGGATTACTATGATTTCTCCAAGGCTCTGCTGTTCAGGTACGCCGGGCTGAAGAAGGAAGGGAAACAGCTGACGGAGCTTCTTGCCACCCGGCAGAAGGCTGTAGAAGGGTCAACGAAATATTACCGAAGGTACATGGACGATAGTATGAAGGTCGTTGACAGACAGCAGCAGGAGAAGGTGGTGATTAGTGGATTTATAAACGGCTTGAGGGATATGGCGTTGTTCCAGAAGTTGATGGAAAACATCCCAGAAACCTTTCACAACTTGCAGATGGCGGTGCAACTGTACTGTGCGGTTAATGACGCCACCCGGGAGAGAAAAGAAGAATCTGGGGGATTCCTCCAGGAGAAGGTGGAAAGGAGGAGGGCGACCGACCCAAGCAGAAGGGATCCGGGTCCTGCGCCGGTGAATCGGGCAAGGGCATATAGCTTCATCCCGCTCAGCAAATCCTGGACAGAGATACACGCTATCCACAAGGATTTGTTCCCGGATCCGCTGCCTATCCAGGGGACCCCGTCTAGGGAAAATGCGGACAAATGGTGCGCCTACCACAAGTCCTATGGACATTCGACAGAAGGGTGTAGGGGGCTGAGGAACGAGATAGAAAAATTAATAGAGCGGGGGCAACTGAGAGATTGTGTGACGACAGAAGCAAAGAAAGAGCACCCGGCTCGGGACCAGCCTCAGGAGCAACCCCGGAGGAGGTGGAGGCCCAACCCCGGGAGAGGAAATGGGAGAACCCAAGGTAACCAAGGCAACAGGGCCCCGGGGAGACCTGTCATAGCTGCCATGCCGGTTCAAGCAGTGGAGCCGGCCCCAGCACCCAACAGAATGATCAACGTGATAAGTGGAGAAATCGGAGAAGCATGCCAGTCAGTTTCCGCTATCCAGGCCCAGGACGCGATATGTCCCCCGGGGGGAAACCCAGGGGAAAAGGTTTCGCCCCGACGAAACTATCACTTTCTCTGAGACAGATGCAGCCCCGCCTCAGATACCCCATTCAGACCCAATGGTTGTAACAACGGAGATTGAAGGCTTCCTGGTGAAGATGGTGTTTGTGGATGACGGGAGCAGCGTGGAAATTATGTTCGCTTCCTGTTTCGATCAATTGGGGATTGGGAGACAGAACCTGAAACCTCCCTCGTCTCCCTTGTCTGAGTTCACGGGCAAACCTGAAGTTCCTCTAGGCGTCATCCCCCTTGCAGTATGTATGGTGGACGAGAAGGATCGGAGCAAGAGGGTCTCAGTGACATGTAACTTCGCGGTTATTGATGCGCCCTCACCATACAACGTAATCATAGGAAGACCATGGCTAACCCAAGCCCGGGCAGCAAATTGCCCATATCTACTGACAATGAAGTTCCCCACTGCGCAAGGAGTAGCGGTCGTGTGGGGAAGTCAAGCGGTCGCCAGAAGTTGCATGATGACAGCGGTCTTGGATGCAAAGAAAGCAGTAGGGGCGGTACATGGAGAAGCTCTCCGCCAAGAGTTAGAGGAAATGCAAGTGGCGGACAAAGGGATGGTCACGGTGGGAAAGGACCTCCCGGAGGAAGTAAAACACGCGCTGAAAGAACTCCTAACCAGATACCAGGGAGTGTTCTCATGGAGCCCGGAGGATATGGTGGGGGTGTTACCAGAGTTGGGGGTCCACAAGTTAAATATAAACCCGTCAACCAAGCCGATCAGGCAGAAGAAAAGACCTGTAGCCCCGGATAGAGCGGAGTTCATAAAAAATGAAGTTCAGAAGTTGGAGAGAGCCGGGGTGGTCGAGGAAATAATTTACCCGGAATGGATAGCTAACTCGGTCTTGGTAAAGAAGCACGATGGAAGCTGGCGCATGTGCATCGACTTTACGGACTTGAATAAGTGCTGCCCCAAAGACAGTTACCCTCTCCCAAATTTGGATCGGTTGGCAGAAGCTATTGCGGGTTACTCGGTGCTGGCTTTCTTCGATGCGCACAAGGCCTATCACCAGGTACAGATGGATGAGGCGGACAAGGCAAAAGCCTCCTTCATCACCGACTTTGGTACCTTCTGCTACAAGAAGATGCCCTTCGGGTTGAAAAACGCAGGGGCTAGTTATCAAAGGATGGTGGACAAACTTTTTAAGGACCAAGTGGGAAGAAACATGGAGGTGTATGTCGATGACATGGTAGTTAAAAGCAGAGCTTATGGGGCTTTCTTAAACGACCTAGAGGAGATGTTTGAAAAGCTGGAAAGGAGCAACTTAAAGCTGAATCCCTCCAAAAGTACCATTGGAGTAGGCGCGGGAAAGTTCCTGGGTTTCATGGTATCAAGCCGGGGCATCGAAGTTAACCCGGAGAAGGTAGAGGCCATAGCCAAGATGACCTCTCCCAGGACGGTGAAGGAAGTACAGCGGTTAACAGGGTCCCTCGCGGCTCTTAGCCGTTTTTTGTCGAAAGGAGCAGACAGACAATTACCCTTCTTCAGCATCCTCAGGAAGACCAAGGCGTTTGAGTGGTCTGAGGAGTGCGAAAAGGCGTTCCAAAGCCTGAAATAGCACCTCCAGCAATTGCCCACCTTAAAGAAGCCACACCCGGGAGAGGAGCTTTTCCTGTACATAGCGGCATCCCGGGAGGCAGTAAGTACCGTACTAATCAAGGAAGAGGAGGGAAAACAACACCCAATTTACTTTGTTAGCCGGGCGCTTCGGGGGGCAGAGACCCGGTATACCGAATTGGATCAATTGGTTCTGGCATTGATGCATGCCTCCAGGAGGCTTGAACCTTACTTCCAGGACCATTCCATAGTGGTCCTCACCAATTACCCGCTCAAACAAGTCATGTTCAAGCCGGAGGCATCGGGAAGAATGATGAAATGGGCTATAGAGCTGGGAGAGTATGAAATCCAGTATGAACCAAGAAGGGTCATCAAGGGGCAGGCCCTAGCAGACTTCCTGGTGGAGTCAGAAGCAAGGATACATGAGGAGAGTGAAAGGGAGGAAATACTCCCGGCTTGGAAGTTGTATGTGGATGGTTCGGCGCAATCCGGAGGTAGCGGGGTGGGAGTTTTGTTGGTTAGCCCGGAAGGGAAGGAATACCCCTATGCGATCCGGTTCGCTTTTAAAACAACCAACAATGAGGCCGAGTATGAGGCTTTGATCGCAGGATTAAGGTTGGCAAGGGAGATGAATATCAAAGCTCTCACGGCACACAGTGATTCCCAGATTGTGGTACAGCAGATAAAAGGGGAATACGAAGCCCGGGAGAGGAGCCTACAAAAGTATTTGGAGATGGTAAAGCCTCTGATAGCCAGGTTCAAAAATTTCGACTTGGTCCAGATCTCCCGGGAGAAGAACAGTAAAGCGGATGCTTTGAGCAAGTTGGCTTCTTCAGAATTAAAACCGGAGCCTAACCAAAAGTTGTGTGTGGAGGTGCTAGGAAGAAGGAGCTACCAGGAGAATGACCAAGTAATGTTGATAAATGAGGGAGAATCCTGGATCGCCCCTATGCGGGCATACCTGGAGGAAGGGACGACCCCGGAGGATAGGGTGCAAGCCCGGAAGCTAAGGGTCAAAACACCAAAATATGTGGTCCAGGGCGGGGAGTTGTACAAAAGAGGGTACCTCCAGCCTTTGCTAAAATGTGTGGAAAGATCAGAAGGTCAGCACCTCATCCGGGAAGTGCACGAGGGGTTTAATGGGAGTCACCAAGGAGCCCGCACAATGGCTAGGAAAATCTTAAGGCTGGGGTATTACTGGCCGACGTTGTTCAAAGATGCAGAAAAATATGTCCAAGAATGCTTGTCATGCCAAACCTTTGCGCCACTAATCCATGTTCCCCGGGAGGAGTTAATTGGGGTCACGGGAGCTTGGCCCTTCAGCAAATGGGGAATTGACTTGGTGAGACCATTTCCCACTGCCCCGGGATGAGCCAAGTACGTAATTGTGGCAATTGATTACTTCAGCAAATGGGTAGAGGCAGAGCCGCTCACCAACATACGGGGGCTAACTTGTGTCAACTTTTGTTGGAAGAACATCATTTGTCGGTTTGGTATCCCAAAAATCATAGTCACAGACAACGGAGCACAGTTCGAAAATGACCCCTTCAAAGCATGGTGTGTCAAGTATGGCATAGAGCAAAGGTTGACATCTGTGTACCACCCCCAAGCAAATGGGCAAGTGGAAGTTACCAATCGCACCATTGTCAAAGGCTTAAAAACCCGCTTGGAAGGAGCGCGGGGAAATTGGATCTGGGAGTTGCCTAGTGTCCTTTGGGCCCACCAAACCACAGAAAACTCGGCCACGGGGGAGTCTCCATATTGCCTGGTATATGGATCCGAGGTGGTGATACCCGCAGAGATTGGGATCTCGAGCCCTCGAACCCAATTCCAGCGCCCGGAGGAGGAGGACGCTGGACGGCACCTTGACTTGGATCTTTTGGAAGAAAAACGGGAAAATGCGGCACTCCAGGAAGCAAAGGTGAAGGAACGAGTAAAGTGATACCACGATAGAAGGGTGCGAAAGGAAGTTTTCATCCCGGGAAACTGGGTGATGAGAAGGAATGATAAGAGCCACCAATCCCCGGAAGGGAAGCTGGCACCCAACTGGGAAGGGCCATACAGGGTAAAGGAGGCACACCCAGGAGGAAGCTATGTGCTGGAGGCAAGCAGGGAAAGGAGATCCCCAGGAGATGGAATGTGGCTAACTTAAGAAGGTTCTACGGGAAGTAGGGTGCCCCGTGTAATACCTTAGCTGCTAAGGCATGAATATGCCCGGAGAGATAGTGCCGACGTTTGGCCTCGTCTTGGGCTTAGAGAGGAAGGATTGTAAGAGGGACCCATGGGTAGCTCCCATTCGGGTGCCCCGCTAGAATGGACCCGGAGCTTGAATGAAGCCCGGGGACCAGAGGATGTAATGCTTACCAAAAGATGGATTTTTCAAAAAAATTCTTAGATGTTTATTCAGTTATCTTTAAATTTCAAATCGCATGGATATGCTATTACATTATAGAGGAATAATAACATAGGATTTTACATGTTTTCCTATCTATTTGCTACTATACCCACTTGGGACCTAACCCGGAAGCACCCTCAGGGTTACCCGGGCGGAAGCCCCCTCCGAAGAATTGGGAAGAAAGGATGTCCTCAGCAAAGTGGGCATCCGGAGGTTGATTCCATGCAAGCTCCTCTTCCAATTCTTCGTTTAGTTCGGGGATGGGGACGACTACGGACCTCTCTGGAAGGGTTTCCGCCAGACGCATCCTTCTTACCCCGGCAGAAGTGACGAACTTGTATTTAGGAAACAAGTCTGCTGCGCCTTTACCTTTCTCTTCCCGACTGATGCGGGGGCCCTCGGCGGTTTTAACTCCCTTAGTGGTGCTCCAGAATCAGCGATTTCCCGGATGCGTCTTATCCGGCGTGCCACTTCTTCCGGGGTCAATAGATACGGACATATCTTCATATCTTTCATACGCCACATCCACCTCCACCCGGGCAGGGACTCGGCGAAGGCTAGAAGGATAGGGCTCAGCTTCTCCCGCGGCTATCTTATTATGCCATTCCACGACGTCCAGATAGGCCTTATGGCTAGGAACCCCCTCACCAAACTTCTTCGGGTTAGCCTCCATGCGCTCAATCGTTCTGCGAACCCCGGCTGGAATGTCAGTAAGAGGAGACACCCCAACTAAGCCATTCTTGAAACCCAGAAGGTGGTAGGATAGCCGGGTAACCAGTAGGAGGACCATATTCCTGTGAGTAAGGGACCGATTCTCTTTCTCCAAGTCACAGATCAGTCTATTCTGAGCGGTGCGGGTTTCTAATTTCTTAAGCTTTTCCTGGGCTCGCTCGAGCTCGCCCCACACCATACCTAGCTCCTCGGCGGTGCGATGCTGAGTGTCGTCATGCAGGGCCTGCAACTCGGCAATGGTCTGGTGGGAATTCAGGGCTTCCCTCAGGTGATCAGAAGCTAGATTGAAACAATGGTTCAGCGAGCCAAATTTGTTTTCAACGGCCTTAAGAAAAAACACCAATGCCCGGGGAGGAAGATTACAAAAAAATTAAAAACTACAAAAAGAAAGAAAACATAGACTAGAGTCGAGGGCAGTACGTTGTCATCAGCAGAGTCCCTTCCCCCCAGGGTAGCATGGGCCTTCTCTCATCTCCTCTCTAGCTCAGTTATATCTTTAGCAGACCAGTTGGGGCCGCCATAAGCAGGAGCATCCACTTTAGGCTCATCTTCAGGGCGCCCGGGGAACCCCACCTTCCGGGTAGACTTTTGGGACTGATATAACAAGTCATCTTGTCCTTCTGCAAGCCCCACGACGTACCCATCCACCTTCCTCTCATAGACAGCCTGGTACCCGAAGTTGTCAGGGACAGCACAAAACCCCTGGTAACCCTCAGCCCAGTTGGGTGTCTCTAGGACAACCCCATAAACATTGAAGTCCTCGGAGCCAGGGTCGGGGCAAGAGGCCTCACCGATCTCAGGGAGCTTCATCTTCCTGATATCAGAAGCAGAAGAAGCTCGGGAGGACATCTCCAGCGATGGCCACAGCTGGGGCACCAAACCTTCCAAACTCGCTTCCTGAAGATCCCAGAAACAGTGGTTTAGCAGGTCATTGGCCTTGGGCCGATAATAGGACGCCTGGGCATCAAGACGCGCAGGCCCGAGCAACCAACCCCGCAAGCTCCGATACATCTCATGACAGGCATCCGCGCTGGCCGCAGCGGCAATCCCCTCCAACTTCTTTTCAAATGCCTCTGAGCGAAGGAGTTTTTGTGTAACGGCATTTAAGGCTTCAAGTTGAGAACTTTTCTTGTCCTTCTTGAAGGAGCTGTACTTTTTTTCCACATCAGCCAGCCTCTTTTCCTTGTCGGCAAGCTTCTTTTCTTTGTCGGCCAACTTCTTTTTGGCCTCCTCTAGTTGAGCCGCAAGGCCATCTTGCCCGGCCAGCTTCTCTTTAGACTCGCGGAGCTCCTTTTCCATTTTGGTGAACAGCCCCGCACTATATTTAGAGTAAGTCCTTTTCAGTGCCTCGACGAACTGTGAGTCCGCCAGGAGGGAGTCGGCAAAGGCAATGCTCTGTACAACAAATAAATGAGTTAAGAAAACTTGGGAAATCATAAAACTTGAATAAAAGAAGTCCGGGAAGAACACTTACCCCTTCTTTCTTCTCAAGGATGGCCTCGGTAGCAGTAGCGTGCGGAGGAGCATTGTTAAAAGCAGGAGGAGGAGGAGTAGGGGGAAATCACCAGTCCTCTGACGAGAAGGTGGGGGCGACCCAGACAGATCACCAGTGGATGGCCGTTTGAATCGTGAACTCGCCCCGCCACTATAAGTTGGGTGCTGGATAAAGGACCGCCGCCCGGGAGTAGAGGAGGGGCCGGGAACAGTGCGGGCCGCTGAAGATGACCCGGAGGGATTCGGCTCGAGAGATCGCTGCTGCGACCGAACCTCTTGCGGGATGATGGCCGGATTCTTAGCAGAGGAAGGTTCATGGGGGGAGCCACTTGTTGAAGAGGCAAGAGTCGCTGCCCCAAGCGAGGAATCCCGGCTTGATCATCCCCGGCGGAAGATCTTTCCACGAAAGTCATGGCGTCCGCGTACAGAAGGGGTTGAACTGAAATCAAGCAAAGGCAAAGTTAGAAAAAAAAATATAGAAGAAAAATCAGAAATGAAATAAAAGCCTTAATAGGCACCTCCATCCGACCACACCGCTGCGATGCGCGGGAGAGTAAAGAGCTCAGCAGGATAGATCCCGCGAGGCCAATAATAGCCCGCGTTCCCGGTCTTAAAAAAGTCGTCCATATTCAAGGGGGAGAGACGGAGGAGGTTGTGATCACTGGTAATGATGCTGGGGAGATTGGCGAGGGGCTTCTTGTCCTCAGGAACGAGAGAGCGTTCTAGGTGGGCATAGGGTACACTCGGGCATCACACAGGAAGAAACCCTTCGAAAGGTACCCTTTGGCAGATTTAGGTTTGGTAAGGAGGAAGTCCTTTATCCCGGAGCGAATGGTAAAAGAAAAGACGCCCGGGAAGGACGCGAGTGCTTTCCGCAGAGCATAGAAGGAGCGGAAAAGTAGAAGAGAAGGGGGAACGGCGCATCGTGCGCAGTTAAGTAAGAAGGCCAGGATTAGAACAACCTCGTTAGGATGTAGCTGGGCCGAGGCTACCTTGTAAAACTGAAGAATCTCAAGGAAAAGAGGGGGGAAGGGCAGGCTAAGCCCATACTGGAAATGGATCCGGGGGATGCAAACAACCTCTCACTCGGAGATTCCCGGGGGAAGCTTAGAAAGGGAGGCATTTAAAGGAAGAGGAATAAAAGAACGCTTGGCTAGGTCTAAAACGTCCCTATCTAGAGAAGGAGAATCCCCGGGGACATCAAAAAATTTGAGACCCACTGGACGCACTCCATGAGTAGGCCCCCGGGGAATGTCGTCACCCACTCTCTCGCCAAGCACCCCCTCATCCTGACCATCCCAGGAATGACTAGGATGCTCAGTCAGGTTCGAGCCCGCTTCATCCAGGGTCGGCGCACTCGGGATATTTAGCTCCCGGGGCGTGCTGAGAGCCTCGGAGGGGGAACCCGGGGAGGAAACCGGGGAGGAAACCAGGTTATCAGCAGCCCTAAACTGGACTTCAAACTGATCTGGAACCCCCTCGATGTCCAAGGAAGAGGCGGAGAGAAGAGGGGAACCCATGAAGAGAGGAAAAGATGAGGGAGTTAGAGCTTACTTGATTGAAAAGATGATCGGAAAAGCAGAGCGTCTGGAGGAAATTTGATGAAAGTAAATTTATGAGAAGGGGGGGTTAGGACCCTTATATAGACGGATGAATAGGAATCGTCACCTCAAAAGGAGGAAAAGCAATGATGACACGGTGAACGAGGTACTGATTAATGCAGAAATAGGGAAATGCGGCATCGTCAGAAATTAATTTTGACGCGAACGGGCCCTACCGAAAGAAATAACAACAGTAGGAGGAGCGTAGGAGACCAGTCCCCCGCATTCTCGAAGCCCGGACGACTGGTCTGGGGGGCTAGTGATAATACCGGCCCAGGAACTCACTGGGCCGGGAAAAGGGGCCTGCGGCCCAGGAGTGGGAAAGCAGCGGCTCTCCCGCGAGAGACACATCCGGACAAGAAGAAGGACAGATAGTGACAAGGAGAAGTGGTCCTGAGTCTTATCCAAAGCAGGCAGCCTCAACTATAAATACTAGTCTGAAACAGTGAACAAGGTATGTGACTTATATCTCTCTACTTCATATTGAGAGCTTCTTCCGTACGTTTTCCCCTCATCGCTATCCCCATCTCATCATCGCGCCGGAGCCTCTTCCCCGGGACGCCTCCCGGGGATTGTTTTGCAGGATTGGTGCGGGCTTGCTCGGAACGAAGCCCGGATAGCGTCAAGTCCCGGGAGACGGACGGATTTCGGTAGCATCACTAGTTGATGGGGGGGATTTTATTTGGCAAAAAAATATACCTACAAGAAAATTAAAAACCCGAGGAAAGACATCCTCAAGAGCATAAGCTCAGTTCGTACAGATAGAGCAACTAGTCACCTAAAAGGTGAGAGCTACTATAGCAAACTAAATTTGCCATCAAAAGAATGGATTTGGCCTTTAAGGGGCTAAAACTAGGGTGTCATAAGCCCATAACCAATCCGAACATGTTAACTAGTCATTTTCAGGTGACCCACAAGTATGTCAAAAGGGGGGGGGGGTTCTATTATCATAGATTACCGGCTAAATGGACCAGAGTTATGGCTTCAGCCGTGCAGTCAGATGTGAGATTCAGTGCAGAGTGAGATCCAGATTGAAGATGGAGATAACATCACTAGTGAGTAAGTCGTGCAGTCAGATGGATGGTGGCCAACAAAGAACTATGCATCCAAGGCAGCAAATAAGCTTGAGATGTCCAGAGAACCTTTATAAAACAGACAAACAAACAGCAGTATCTATTCTTTGAAAATTCTAAGACTGGAGTGGACATTTGATCCACCCTGATGCAACCTTGGACGATGGAAGATAGTGAGTCAAAAGAAACGTTTGAGATGCTGATATTATTTGCTAAGATCCATTTAGTAAAAATATCAGCTGCCTGATTGCCTTCCCTATAGATGTGTGATAAAGAGTAGTTGTGGATCTTAATAATGCATGACATCTCCAGTTGAAACAATTTCCAATGGGTAGTGATGAGATTAATTTCTATTTTGGTATTTTACAATTTTAGCTTGATTTTTATATTTTATGATATTTTTATTTTTTTTGGTTAAACCACCAAAGGTGGAGGGATTTATATAGGCTTCCCCATGCCTTTTAAATAAACATATTAATAAAGTAGAGATACAAAAACCACTTCAATGAAGCGGTTATAGTAGAAACCTAAAAAAGATTCTACTTGAAGCTAAGCATAGCTTCCAAAAAGAATGAGTTAAACTAAATATTTACTAAAGTAGAGAACTCATTCTAACTAACCGAAAGTTCCCATGTCAAAGGCTTTTGGAAAATACGACTGGAATTCCACTTGCTTGTTAGTGAATCCGAAGCACAAGGCAACTGAGACACAAGGCAGCCTATGGAGCAGTCATAGTTTCATAGAAAAGCTTTTATCATTGGGAAGGATGTCACCAAGGTTTTCTGAAATTCCAGAAATAGCAATGAGGTGAAGCTCAGAGTTGTATCTGTCCCTTTTGTCCAGATTGAGAAGGATACCATCAGTATAGAGTGGGAAGCCTCATTGATGATAGCATCAATGAGCTTCTTTATCTGCAAAGAAAAACAACATTAATTAGTAGCATCCATTCTAGAAATTCTAAGTGAAGGAGTCCCCATTTGATCTAATCTTAACATTCCTTGAATAGCATTAGGAAGGGAACCAAAGTTAAAGAGAGCATCATTTTTGGATAACAGACACAGTTTGGCCAATGCATCAGCAGGTAAATTTGTTTTTCTATGCACATGTTGAAGAGTAAATGCAGAGATACAATGGTTTACAAGATCAGAAATGTGAAAAAATTCCCAGTGTGCAGTGCTAGGATTGAGAATAAATGAAATAGCATTTTGACAGTCAGATTCTATGGTGATGGTTTCAGAGAAACCTTCAGCTATAGAGACAACAAATTTAATAGCTATGATCTCAGCATGTAGAGGAGAGGAAGCAGAGGTATATGATGTATGACCAGATATAAATGCTCCCCTGTTATCTCTAATGATAGTACTAATTCCAGCTTGGAGAGACAGACTACACCAAGCAGCATCAACATTAAATTTAAGTCCAGACAAAGGCTTAGTCCAAGCTATTTTAAAAATTCTAGGTTTGGGTGGCCTTTTCAAAAGAGGCAGGAAACTATGATTTGCAATATTAGCATCAATTGTCGAAGAGATGTGAAATGGTTTAGCACAGAAAATCATGAAAAAATGATCCCTTATTTGCTTGAGAATATGAACTGAGGAAGGAGGGACATTATCATATAGCCATTTGTTCCTAGATTTTATGATATTAGAAACTTTTGATGATCCACAAATGATGATGATGTTGCAATCTTCACTTTTGATGTTACATACTGGCTTGATTTTTAAGTTTCATGAAATCTGAACATTCTAACAAGATATTGCAATCAATCTGAACATTTATAAGTTTTACAATGATATTTCAATTTTATCTTTTTGATGTTTTACATTTTAGCACGACAATCACGTTTTATGAGATTTGAACTTCTTGATGATTCATTAATATATGATAATAGCACCATTTTATTTCTACCAATATGTATGTCCAAATTTTCTCTTCTCCAAATCTCTATTTTGTAGCACCATATAAAGCTTATGGTATAGCTTAAAAATGAACATAATAGCCAAATATTTTATTGGTAAGGATACTAATTTTTGGTGGAGACTAAAGAGTTGACTTTCTGAACTTAATTGGAAGTCGACCGAAATTTCAATACTGTGCAAGTAAAGTCTATCGGAGTGAAGTAAATTTAAGCTGAGAGATAGACATGTTAGTACAGGAGTCACTACTAAGTCTATTCCAGTGGTTAAAATACTAGACTGACCAGCAATAATCAGAGTTCAACTTCCCTGAAAAGTAAGAAAAATATATTAAATGATATTTGGAACAATTTACTGGTTTTTGGCTTTTACTGATAGCAGAGAGTTTCCATACCTAAGAGTTATATGATAATTGGAACAATTTACTGGTTTATGGTTCTGGTTTGTAGGATTGATCAATTGAAAGTTTTGGTTCTCAAGGAATGCTCAGGTGTGTCTTCTCCAAATTACTAAACACATACTTTTATCTACAGATCACCACTAAAGTATCCTTATTTGCAGGAATGTGCCACAAGGATACTCAAGAGGAAACATCAAAATATCTCAATGCAGCTGGCCTTAGCACAAGGGAGACCAGAGCACACTCCTTAACTAATGGAATCTTCATTAAACTACTAGGCATCTCTGTACAGTTAAGGATTCCTAATCACATTCAAGGGGCTAAATGGCTTTTCTCCTTGCTTGGCTTGGTGATTACCGAACTGCCCCCTGCAATGTTATCCTCGCTGAGGCAAACTTGTGTTCGACAAGTGTTATGCTTGTTAAATACTAACCTGGATCAGCTGAGTAGATATCGATTAAAAATCCTTGACTATAGGCTCGAAATACCTTGTATTATTCAAGTTTTTTCATCCTATCGGTTAGGGATTTTCTTGGTCATTTCAAGTTTTTTCATCCTATGTGATAGGATTTTTCTTGAACTCATTGTAGCTACAAGACAAAAGTTTGAGCTTATTATGGTTTAGGGAGCCAAATAAATCACCCCCACCTTTGGTGGTTTAATTAAAAAAAAAAACTAGTGTCACAAGCATTTAAACTATTTAGGCATATTTAGTACAACATTTTAAAAAACTAATAAAATATATATTTAAAACTGCTGTGATAAGAGTTTAATAAAACAAAAACACATAAACTAATCATATAAAAATATGGAATATAAAGTAATACTATCATAATTCATAAGTTTATGATAAAACAATCTCCTAAGATAATATCATTTATTCTAACATTTAGAGTTTAGACAGTCTAGTTTGAGAGTTTGTATTAATGCTATTGTATTCTATTACGTCACCGTGGATTTGCTAGTCATCTTCTGTAACGAAGCACTATGTTTGCTAATTTTCGACTGTCCTTCAACCTTGTATTATTTTTCCAGTATTGGCATGTACTCCATATGACTGTTGTAATATTGTTGAAAACAATGATATTTTCATGAGAGCAAGGCCAACATAACCCTATTATAGGGTTCTTGTCAATTTTAGAGATTTTGATTGATTTTTTTAGTCCAACAGATCCCCAAACCCATTCTCTACTTTTGAGTTTTTTTAGAGAGAGAAAGTCCAACCCCTAAATCTATAGAGAAAGGAATTTTTAGGGGTTTAGTTATAAATAAAATATTCATCAAATTTGTACCATGTCCTTTTTCAGAGCATCTTCTAAAACCATTTTTCTCATCGGAATCCGTTCATCCCGCCAAGGATCACATCGTGGTCTTCTTATTTTGGCACCAAGTCTTCAAATCCATGTTTTCCATCAAGAACTGGAAGCCGTTGGAATCTTTTCTTGAGTCCGGGTCTCCGATTCCACGGCAAAATCTAATCAAATTCATCCTTTGAATTTGAGATCGATTAGCGGATGGCGACAGTAATCAAGTCGGTAATTTACTGGGTTGATTGGGCAATCCGTGTGTGGCATGGCGACAGAATCATATCAGTAAAATAAGGAGTCTATTGTTTCCAACTATGTTTCCGAACTGGAATTGTAATTTTGTAAGTTGGAGAAAATATTATACATTATACGTATTAATATCATCTTCCCTTTTTTTTTTACAGAAGCAGTTAGAGTCCTATTTGATGATATCTATTGATTTTTTAGAACCCTATATTAGGGGAGGTGATAGAGTTGTTGGACTTGCTCTAAAGTACTTAGAACATAAGGCACCGATTCGAACTTTAGTGATAATCAGCTGAAGTAACTAAATTAAATTATGTTACCCACTTGATTTCTAATGAAAATCAATTTTCCTATATATTTTTTAAAATTAAGGAGAAGACTGGAACACCAGTCCATCATATACTACATGCAAAGAACAGTAGATCAATAATCTACTCCAACGGATTTCCAAAAAAAATGTTTTTTTAATATACTCTCAATATCAAAATTGGAACTCTGCCAAATCAACCACATTATGTACAGTACTTGGGTTCCCTTTCACTTATTTTTTCATATTGGACATGACAATTACACAATGGTACCAACAAAAGATGCTATCAAGGAACCCTAGCTGCAAGTCTCCCTTTCAGCCATCATAAATTATATGCACATGTCATGCATATGATTCAACAAACACCCGAGACACAAAGTCTGACTCCTCCAACATAACTGGCAAAGCGTCTTTAGTGCCTCAACCTAAGAGTCACCTCGGCCTTGCAATTCTGGAGGAGTCATCAAAACAGCTGATGCAGGATTAGCAGCATTAGACTGCAATTCTGGGACCAAATACAATGAAAAAGATGAGAACAAAGGTTTTGGCATCTAGGTTCCACAAAGATGACATAATCACCTAAAACATAAGGCAAACAAGATGGGAGCGAGATAACAAGTGTCACCTCTCTAAGAGAATGATGCAAACTAATTCATGATAAATACACAGATGCAAACTTATTCATGATAAATACACAGTACCATTACAAAACATGCTTAATCAAAGCAGGAGTTCACAGTTCATAAGAAAGAGCAAGCTATCCAGAGCTGTGACTTATTTAAAACCAAAGGGGTAGAACTTGAAGCTTGTCCAACGACCAAAATTATCATCAGAAATTGTGAGATCTACCTTTCCTGACTCCCTGCAATTATTGTTTTCTTCTGGTTGACAAGATGTCAGATTTGAACATTATCTTGGATATGCAGGCTGCCAGTTCTGCCCCTATCAAATTCAAAAAGAAAAACAAACACAATAAGAGCCAAAAGGAGTGAAACCTCTACAGCAGAAATAAATTTATAATTATTCAGGATCTCCAGACTTCTTATGCCTTACCATTGGCACCAAAGAAGAGTTCTCTTGTATCTCAGATGAGTTAAACCCAAAGGAAAGCTGGTGCAAGTATGTTAGATGTGGGTCATAAACTGAAAATGTACCCTGTGTGGTTTCAGGTGAAACATATTCAGATCCAGTGAAATTGCAAGGGCTATGGAACCCATTAGATAGCATTTCTCCAACTCTGGCACCACAGTTCAAGTATGTCGGATGTGGGTCATATACTGAAAATGTACCCTGTGTGGTTTCAGGTGAAACATATTCAGATCCAGTGAAAGTGCAAGGGCTATGGAACCCATTAGATAGCATTTCTCCAACTCTGGCACCACAGTTCAAAGGAGCATTAAGGTCATCGAGTTCCAGAAATGCGGCATCAGAAAAATCAAGCCCACTCGAATTGAGATTCTCCAAGCCATTTAGGTCTTCCAGATCACTGTATGGATTCAGACTGGAATTGGGGACTAGTTGAGTCTCTCTGCCACTGTCAAGATGAGCCTTCATTTTAAATTACAACACTAGTTAGCAATCTCTACCATAAAAATAAAAGGATATAACAAAGACAACTGAAATTCTTCCACTGTTTATGGTGAGATTCAAAAGGTATCTCAAGACTGAGACAAAAAGGGTAAAATTAAGCTACAACATATTCCCAAAACTTTATCAATCCCTCTAATTTATTATTTATAAACACGAGAATCCACACAGCAGTAAAATAAAGCATATAAAATAACCACTGTGTACCTTTGCTTATATTCCCACTCAACAAAAATACATAGTGAAGATTTATTTCTTGCAAATACATGTATTAAAGATCAGATTGTATTTAATCTTATAAATAATCTTGATCTTCATCCAAATATATCTACAACTCTTTTAAACCAGTAAAATAGTTTAAAAGGTTAGACATCTTTTAATTCAAAAAAAATAAAATAATTCAAACAAGACTACTTGGTGCACTAGTGGGAGAGGAAGTAAAAATTACGCAATACCATTTAATTAAGAATTCTGCTGCAAACACAATTTTTAAAAACTTGTTTGCAAATTGCAACAACACTTTTTCACCCTTCATAATGGTCAAAAGAAATAATTAAACCTCTCACGTCACAAGAAATAATCAGGGTATAAAATCCATGGAATACCTCAATATTATTCGGATTCCCATTCCAGGTGAGAGGCATAGGATCAGTATCGAAAGAAGCAAGCAAGTGAGCAATGTCTTCATGTTCGCTATCAAAACCCATGTCCTGGGCGGCAGATGAGGATATACCCATCTCTCTTGAAGACGATGTATGTACAGGGTTAATAGTGCTAGTCACAATAGAGAGACGTTCACCATTCAAAAGAGCATTTTCCTTAGAACCCTGAATCATGGATGGCCCAGGTTCAGTTACAGGCAATTCAGGTGAGCGACTTGGATCAACGATGCTCAATGCAACCGAAGTATTCTGGTTAAGATTTTTCTCCAGCTCAACTACAGGAAGAAATGGAGGAGGAATTGTGAAATCATCATTCCAATCTTTCTCCTCAAAAAGAGCTCCATACTGTGCACCATTTTTTGGGCCAGGGCCATTTTTGTGGAAGACTTTACACAGCACATAAGCACCCTGCATTGTAAAGAGAAGGATTCCCTAATATTAGCACACTTAATTGGAAAAGAACTAATGGTTGCCTATCTTACAAACATAATTGATGACAGAGTGTTACAGTTTCCACTTAAGTGAAGCTATCAAAAATACGATCAGGCCTTCAAAACATCCTATATGTGGAATTAGCATAAACATATGTAGCAGGAATTTCATTTAGCATTCATTAATAAGTATTAGTTCCAACACTAAAAAGGAAAAAAATCCCTAAAGAAAGTTCAACTTTAATTACGTATAATTACATACCAGAGCAACTTCATTAGCTGCCAAGCTTTTGTCTTCCATCTTGTACTCATGTATGACCCAATCTGTTCTTTCCCCGTGTGGTGCACAACCTAAATGGAAAACCAGAGTCCTGACCTTGCCAACAACATTTTCATTGTATTGGACAGGCCTGTCTCTTCCTGTGGTTTTCCAGTAGCCAATTTCCGTTGCACGATTCATTCTTACCCCAGATGCATACTTCATCTCTATTGGGACGAAGAAGTACCACTCACGATCTTTGGTTTTCATGGATGACTTATCTGATAAAAAACAGCAAAAGAGCAAATGAGCACATCACGTCCAAACGGAAAATGTATACATAGATAAATCAGCACATGTTCAATCATCTTCAGATTGTTTAATAGTGAAGGAAGGAAAATAAAACATAAATATATGGTTTTGAAACCAAATCACAAACAAAGTAAGCCAAAAAGGGAACAAATTAGCACCTGGAAGATCCCATGGGGAGAACTTATAAATGTTGAGCTCAGCAATGGATTCAAAATGAAGTTTCCTTCCTAGAACTTTCCGCTTCAGGTAATACATCACTAGTTCAACATCAGTAGGATGGAACCGAAATCCAGGAGGAAGCCTAGTCCTCGTCATCACGATTATTGCTTATTGATAGTAGTACTAAATAATTATCAGGGAGGATTGGACGAGCACAATCCTAAAATTATTTTTCTTTGGAACTAAATAACAGAAGAGAATAAAATAAAAGTAGACAATTCAAGAATAGCACTGGAAATTCTAAACCACCGCCTCCTCCTTCCCTCCGAAACTTAACTTAGGCAGTGTCAAGTCCAATGCCGGAAGAATATCATCTGAGAGCACCAAAGCCTTCCCCGATTCATAAAACAGAAAGCACCCCAGACAGATAAATGACAACCTTTACGAGAGCCAAAAGACATCTGGTGCACAATGCAGAACCTGAAAACCCAAATTTATTAGCTTCACATTCAACCAGCGCTCAAAGCCATCCAACTCAGACACCCAAGATAGATAATAAAATATTTATATCACTACAAATAACGACAGCAGTAACAATGTAAACAACACATTACACATTTTTTAGATGTTTACTATCAAAAATGATTACAGAGAATTTAAAAAGGAGGAAACTTTTAAATATATTTCAAAACATGGAGTCTGATTAGTTCTGATCGAAGAACATGAAGAGCAAGTAAAAAGCTAGTTATTTTTACCCAAAAAAATCCTTCCCCGAATTCGCCTGAATCCCCAATCAACAAAAACCCCTTTCACTCAACTAAGGTATACTGGGACCTTTCTCAGCCCATCAGATTACACAAAAATAAACCTTTCACGAGAACCTCACCAACAAATCACAAGAACCACAATAGAAATCCACAGACATTCCATCGATTATCCATGCCTAGAAATGTAACATAAGAAAATTGCAGAGCAAAATCTCACCGAAGTAGAACCGGAAAGCCGGGAAAGGGAAAGGGCGGAGGAAACGGATGAAGAACTGAGAGAGGAGAGGAATGGAAAGGAAAGAGGGGTTTATATAGAAGATGGAACGGGGTTTTAAGTGTTCGTGTGAACAGGACTCGGAACAAGTAAAGCTTCAAAGGGACTCTTCTCTTCTCTTGTTTTGGTTTTCAGCAAGCCAGTAAATAGGGTACGTATTCCTAAGATTTTCACTTTGACTTTTTTTAGTCAAAAGGACTTGGAATTGGCAAACAAATAAACTCGACACTATGTATGAGCAAAAAATATCCATAACAAGCTCATATCCACTAAGCATATTTTGAAATTAAAAAGTAATAAAAATGAGTAGAATAAAATAAAAATTAAAAAGAAAAGAAAATCGCTTATCTAATTATCTACCCGGAGATAGATCGGGCTACTGAATCATCGGACATTGGTATAGCGGTGGCGGCTCTGGAAGCGCCTGAATGGTTCATGTGGTGGAGCTAGCAGTGTGTGGTCAGTGTGTCTAACGGTTGCACCACGTGGGTGATATAAGGTGCTAGGCCGGAGTGGCTTATTCTGTATCTTCCCAAACATGGCCAGATCTAGAGGCAAACAACTACATTGAACACCTTCCACTAATTCCGGCGAACACATTCTGTCGATGGATATTCTGATATATGAGAAATTAGATCGACCCTGGGAGGTTGAACTGTGTCGTCAACAGGTCGTGATCTGTGTTGTGACGGAAATTAAACTCCGATATGAGCTCCGACATAGGGTAATATCAACTCTAATCTATAAACTCCAACGTGTCTGTTGCACTCTATCGATGACGATGACGTTTGTCACGGCTTATCGAACAAGAAAGGAATCCTAGTATAAGTTAAGGGATGCGTGGTTTAGATTCAAAACTTAATCTAGATTATTATCGCATCCTGAGCATATATTAGAAAAATATCAAAATTACCATCAACAATATTATTATATTTTCATATATATGTATATATTTTATGCTAATGAGACTTTAAATATAATATAATTATTCAAAATCATCCTTACAAAAATTAAGTAATTTTATTTGACTAATTAGAGAAACTCCACTACTGAACACCATTTTTGGTGTTATACCATACCAAAACACCAAATTTCACACCAAAAAATTCCATTTATTCTAATTAAAATATATTATTTTTATTACTTTCCTTTTTATTATATTTTATGTTGTAATTTAAAGACTACAAAAGTTTAATTTTAATTCCTAAATTTAATATCAAAATAGCATTTTTTTATATATGAAAAATGATAAGCTCAAATTTAAATATCCGTTCATCCAAAATTTTAATATTTAAATGTATTTTATTAAACTGTATCATATTTTAAATCATAAGTAGTTAGTTATTAAAATAATAAAATTAAATTACGAGATGATAAATTCGTTGAAGTCAAAAGATTAAAATTATTTCAGAATAATAGTAACTCTCACAATAGATTAATGGTTGTTTATCAACCCGAGGAACGGTTACACCGTACGTACGTACACTGCTATTATATGTTACATGCATTGGAGTTTGGTGATTCGTCCAATACAATGCGTTGAGCTGTAACGCCGTTGGAGTTTGGTTCATCTCCAAATGCCCATCAACTCATTTCCCAAAACGAATTCAATAATCGTTTCCTCTAACACGTACATTTTTAAACGTAATCATTTTATCCGTCAACCATTGCCCTCACACGATGTTTTATGATTAATTTATTGGTTAGATTTATGATACAAAATGTCTGTGAATATATAGATAAATTTGAATTATTGATATATTTGAATTGATGTAGCTAGAGTGACTATCATCTCGAGTTCCATTTGCAAGTCAATTTATCGTATAACTCCCTATCATTTGTATTTTATTTGTATTTATATCCTACCATTTCGATGCAAATATATTATGAAAATACATCGAGAGGTTTAATTTAAAATCAAAAGTAGTGCAACACCAAACTATTACTATTGGTTATAAATCTTAAAATAACACCATTGTAGAGCTCTCATCCATAAATAAATCAGGATATCCTAATTAGTAAAAATTAGAATTATCGATTTATTTGATTAAGCTATAAATAAAATTATTAAATACTATTTAATTTAATTGATATATACTAATCAAATTAAAAATATTGTTTATAAAAATATGAATTTTAATATTATTTTTGTTTATTATATAAAAGAAAGCATCAATAATAATATTATTTTTAATTTTAATAAAACTTAAACTAAGTACAAATCAAATGCGTGACTTACCGTGGGAATAGTAAAACATTTTACACAGCATATAAAAATTTTTAACTTTGATAAAATAATCTACTCCAAAACGGCGGTTTTGTCGTAGATTTGGCGCAAATTCTTGGCATAGGGTGGTTTCCTCTAACACTAATTTGAAAGGGCGTTGGAGTATGGTTCACCCACTATGCGGGATCATTTACTAAACATCGATATACATATATATAGAAGTATTCATGATTTAATAGCAACTTCAACTGATACTCGATTTGGTAGAATTTTGGAGAAAAATGGAGATTTCACCCATTTTTAACTCCAACCACTACTACATATGAGTTAGCAAAAATGGAGAGACTTTGGTTGGTGAGAGAATCTCATTCTCCATATAGATAGTGAGGGGAAAAAATTTGGAGGAATAAAAAATATTATTAATAATAATGATAAAAAATGATGATAAAAAAATATTAGTTCCATTTTTGGAGATAATTTTGGAGCAACGGTTGGACTCCCTCTAGTTCAATAACACACATCAATCATATGGTTTCTTCGTGTATTTTCCAAAACATCTCAAAACACATATTTATATGTCTGAATCTTAAACGCGGATTCATTCACGAAACATCGATATACACAAATATATACTCCCTCCGTCCCAACCAAAACTTCTTACTTTCCTTTTTGGTCTGTCCCAACCAAAACTTCTTACTTTCATTCTTTCCTCTTTTGGTAAAGAAAATAACTACAAAATGACAAATATACCCTTAATGAATTCTTCCAAACAACCATAACAATAAGTGATATTCCATTTATACCCCTTAAAACTCCACTTATATGATAAACAATACACTTTTCTTAAAATCCGAGCCAAAGTCAACTAAGAAGTTTTGGTTGGGACGGAGGGAGTATTTGATATGCATGCAGAATTCAATAATCGCATGTCAATCATATATGTGTGATTTCCTCCATGCATAATGTATTATTCGCACGTCAATCATAAATGTGTGATTTCCTCTATGCATAATGTATTATTCAATTCAGTTTCACCGCGATGGAGTTTGGTTTGTCTCCATGTCTGAATATTAAATGCAGCTTGAAACATCGATACATATATATAGGGCATGCAACTTCAATAGATAAAAATGTATTTTCCAAAACGGATTCAATAACGCACATCAATCAATCATGTGTGGTTTGCTCCATAATATATGTATTTTCCCATTGACACACGGCATAATTTTCCAATTGAAAAAAAAAATGTATTTTCCAAAACGGTTCAATAATGCTCATCAATCATATCATTAGGTGTGGTTTCCTCCCACCCTATAATGTATTCTCCCAAACATGCTTTACTTCAAAAATATAATGTATTAGACAAAAAAATCCTAAACGTTACAATAACACACATAATTCATATTTCCTCCACCACTATAATATATTCTCCAATTCCGCTCCAACACTTAAAGACTATGATACATAGGGTGGGCAAGAAAACCGCAAATCGAAGACCAAACCGAAATCGAATTATCCGAATCCGTAAAACCTGAATCTGAATTTAGTATACGGATTTCGGTCATCCGAATTGTAAAAACCGAATTATAAATATGGGTTTTAGTTTGGGTCTGGGTATTGAAATTCAACCCGAAAACCAAATTCAAAAATTATGTAATTAAATTATATATACATATTAAATGAGTTTAACCTAAATAATATAAAAAAGTCTTGGGTGAGACCGTCTCATCATAGGTATGACGAATGATGCTTCATGTGTTTATTACATTTATTCGTGTGATTTTAGGTTGCGTTTGTTATAAGGTATGTTCATGTGTTTAATACATTTGTTTGTTTATTTCTAAGCTTGGTTTGCATAAATTATGTTAATGTATAAACAAAGATTACAAACACACACAAACCTAATAAACACAAACCCAAGACCTTCTCCAGTATATTCTATAATAGGGGACCATTTTACAATTTTGAAACTTAACATTAATTAAAACACCAAACGTTTAAATCATCAATCCTAGGGAGAGAGAACTTACATACAATGATTGTATGTAGTCTCTATTTATAATTGTCTCTTAGCCTTACCCTCTGCGCCTCCTCATCATGCGTCACCTTTCTGTACTGTCGATGGTGACCGGTCACGTGAATGTACTGGCCGATCCCTTTCCTTATCCTTTGCCACGTGATCAGACAGCTTCCTGGAAGATGGCTTTAGTCCAAGTCATTAGTATCATCACAAGCCCCTAAAGACGGAGGTTTCCTGGCTTCCGAAGCATGAGACCCTCTGTCTTCCTCGAATGTTACCTTTGTTGGTTTTACCACGCGCGCACCTTGTCATGAATTACACGGGACCCACTGACATGATTGTCCCATCTATCCATGTTTTTTACGGCTGCACGTTCCCTTTTTCCCATGTTCTTTCCTTTTTTTCCGCAAATAATCATTCCTCTTCGCCCCACACACTACTTTTGGTATTCCTCTTTTCCCTCTATATAAACAGCTCTCATCCTGCTCCAAATCTTCCACGCTTCCTCAAACCTTCCTGCTCATTTTCCATCTTATCCGGTAAGCCTCTTTTTCCTTCCTCTCCTTCTCTTTGCCTTTGACTCTCTGTGATTTTCCTTTGTTTATTCTGTCATTCTCTTACTCCTGTTTTTTAGTTATCTTCCCCACTAAACCCTTAGGATCTAGATCTGCCACGGATTCCATCATCACACATCCTGCTTCTTCCACCACTCACTCAGAGTCCGCCAAACCAGTGGAGCACCTTGCTCCATCCAGGGAACGCGTTCCGAGTTTCTTTCCTCAATCTACGGAACAGGATGATGAGGCATGTTCTCAAAAAAACCCTCGTCTGAGGAAAGGAAAGAACAAAGATGGGGGAGGGAACTAGGCGGACCCGCCAATTTTACCCTTGGGTTTTCAAAGTGTCTCGGATGATCCCGATGTAAGCACTACTTCCGAGTGGCTTACCGAGGATGTCCGAAAGCTGGTCAAGGATTTCTTTATCTCTCTTCCGTTAAATGCCAACTTGCGTGTCCTTGGTGAAGATTAGATTAAATTAGCTCGGCATTGTTTGCCTGCTCGTCATATTCATTTCATGCTTTCCCTACCTTTTCCTCCTCTGCTTGCAGCCATCCTTAGATGTTTTCGCATCTCTCCTACCCAGATCCACCCAAACAGGGTGTGGTGGTTCTTGGTTTCCTTAATCTTTGCCGCTGTCATGACATAAAAGATTCCTTGGATCTATTACGTTCTTTCTTTCGCCTAGGCTCCTCTCACCACCATACTCCAAGAGTTTTTGCCTTTTACCCTCGGAGTAAGATAATAGTGACCAGTAAGAGTGACAGCGTGAAGAATTGGATGACCGTTGGCCACTATTCCTTCGACCAGGTAGCTTATCCAGCTCCGGGTTGGAATCCGCTTGCACAGGCCGACCCTACTAGGGTCTTTTTTCCTCCCTCCATTTCAAATGACCATCATACCCTGTAGGCTACCTCTATCGATGTCGATCAATATTGGCACAAGGAGAACGGTGCTTTCTTCTGGCCTTGGAACATTTATCCCGAAATTGTCTTTACAGGCCCTCGATTTTATGTTGAATGGCCTGATGAAGGTTCCTTGTTGCACTTCTGTGAGATTACTTTATTTTTCTCCTCGTTACTCTGCATCATGCCATTTACCTGATGATAATTTTTTGTGTGTCTTGCAGCATCTCGTGACCTTCCATTCGATCCTTCGCTTATCCCTCCTCTAAAGATGGCTGGCGATGATTTTGACAACCGCAAGAAACATGTTGGCTCTGCCAAGTTCCCTGTGAAGGTCCCCGAGTCCAACAAGAAGTCTGACACTCCTACCTCGGTGCTGGCCAAGTCCTCGGGTGTGTCCAAGGATGTTGACATCTTCATCGAGTCCTTCTTCAAGTTCACCAAGGGTCCCGCCAATAAGTGCAAGAAGACCGACCATCCTCAGCCCGACCAGACACTGGAGGTGGTTACTCCGACTCCTGCTTCTTCGGATACTACTACGCTCTCGTCGGTAAGTTTCTCTTTCTTTCTTTTTCTTCTTTCCTTTATTTTTTATTTTCCTCACCTTCCACCTATTCCCCGGGATATGGCCTTCATGAAGAACATGGGCGAATCTTCTACTTTCCAGGCCCTGGTAATCAGTCACTAATAATACCGAAGGTGACTAGCAAAGGTGTCTTTCCTGGTAATTTTTGATGCACGTGACAGACATATAAGAAGAAGGTTCGGCTGGTACAGTCACGTGGCTATACCATTGCGAGGTACAAAAGGTGACGTGTGATGAGAAGGCACATGATAAGGCTCAAGGCTATTGTAAATAGAAGCCACAATCAGCCATTCCAGGTAAGTTCTCTAACTCTTGAATACAGAGTTTTATCTTTCCTTTTAATACACAAAATCTCATCATCACACCGGAGCTGCTAAGCTCGGGTGGCTTGCTTTGCAGGCTTCAGAGGAACAGGTCCCAATCAAGTCTTGTCCGAGGCCCAGGAGCTCGGACAAAAAACATTTTTAACGAGCAGTCTGCATACTTAATCAACAATCCACATCCCAAAGCCCTCAAATACATCAACTATCTGAGGCACCATTTAATGGAGCGGATTTCCCCGCATCAGTTGGCACGCCCGGTGGGACTCGACATCAGGGAATCTCACCCTCGACTCAAAGCAACACACAACTTAGCATCCGAAGGGACTGCTCGGAAAGTAAGCACCACATCGGCGAAGGACAGTTCAGCCGAGGCAAGACCACTCACAAGAAAACCTGATTGTTGCAACGCATCGGGAAAGCAGACAAAGCCGCATCTCACCAAGGAGCGCGGAGGCTTGAAGGTTGAGGTACGTAGGTAACTAACGATATATATTGAACATTATTTAAATAATAGATAAAGGCTTTTTTGCAAGAGTATTGATGATTGTTTCTAGTTAGAATCCACAAGGTAAATAGGTATAGAGGTGGAAAAGGTAGAGGTGATAAGCATTTTCCCCACGTCGTAAATGGGAATCACACTCAATCAAAACACATTTATATTCACCTACGACTTCTAATTACTATAGAGTAGATAATGGGAAGTAGGGGTCGAACCACAAGGAGAAGGATCTTGTTTATGAGTTTTAGCGAACATTATAAACACACTTATATATTATATAGAAGGCAAAGTCAACAGGGGGGGGGGGGTTGAGTTTGGTTTATTGCACTATGAAAGAAAGTAACTAAGATAAATTACACTACAATGCAAATGCTACAAATACAAGGCTTTTGGAGGCAATTGATTTTCAACTTTGAACTATTAATTTATTGTTCTACACACATTGCTTTAAAAATATTCTCACTAATGTAGTTATAGAGAATAATCGCATTTTTTGAAGGGCTATAAATACCCCTCTTATCTCTTTATCATTTGGCCGAGCTCCCCAGCATCCAAATCCCATTTTCTCTAGTTTTTCCTTCTTTCTTCAATCTTTCTTCTTCTAGATTTGATTCTTATGTAATGGTGTATTAGGATGATTGTATTAGCTTAGTTTAATATTGGGAGCATTTGAATTCACTTTCCCTTGAGATTTTGAGGGTATGTATGCTTAAACTTTGGATTTTGATTATCATTTGATGAACTTGAATTCTTAAGCATGAATGTTGTTCAATCTTGCTTAATTTGTTATGGGCTTTGTGTTTTATATCAATTGCATGGCTCATAGTCACTAATTAGAGTAGATTAGTTCTTAAGGTTAAGGTAATATAGTTTTAGAGTAATTCTAGTGTAATTCTAGTGTAATTTGGAATGATGATGGATTCTAGTGTAATGTTATCTTTAGTAGTTAGTTTAGTGACTACGGAAAGGGGTTGAGTGATGACAAACTCTCCCCTTGGCTATGTGATTGTAGTTGAGAAATGCCATGATGAATATGAGTTGTTAGAATTGGAAATCTTATGAACTTGCATGATCAATCAATTATGTTTTTAGGTAAGGATCTAATGCTACCATTGGCCCCCCTAATATGTGATTGTATACTTAAGTTGAAGATTCCTTTTTGACGTATGATTGTTAGCAATAAATAGCTAGATTCGTGGGTAGAATGTGATCGTTTACTCCAATATCATAAAGTAGCAAGTATGAATTGAGATTTGTATGCTATCATCGTCTTAGTTCTTTATAATTATCAATGTCTTGTTTGTATGCTCTCATTATCGCGGGTATGTGAGTAAGTTTGTCGATTCTCCATTTTTAACACCATTGTTGAGTCATCTAGATGCTATCATCTAGGTGAATCGATAATGAGAGCTTTGAGAGGTGTTATCATCTTCTCTAGCTACAATTGGGAGAATGAGATGCTTTCATCCTTGACAAATGGTCGAAACTCCTTTGTAATAGCATTTTCCCGGTGATAAGTTGATAGTTGGAAATTGAAGTCATTTGCCTCCCAAGGCCTCATAATATTAGTGTTTTCCTCTTAGTTTAGTTAATGATAGTTACTTTATTTCGTAGTGTAATCAACCAACTCAAAACCCCCTTTGTTTACCTTGCTTTCTATATAATATATAAGTATGTTTATAATCTTCGTTAAAACACTAAACAAACTCCTTCTCCTAGTGGTTCGATCCCTACTTCCCACTATCTACTCTATAGTAGTTAGAAGTTGTAGGTGAATATAAATATGATTTGATTGAGTGTGATTCCCATTTACGACGTGGGGAAAACGCTTGTCATGCAACGACATCCTCTAACTAGGATAAGGTGTCAGGCAAACGGGTCTACTGATCCATTACCTGGACATGTCGAGGGTGGTAGGGTCCTAATCACCCCGAACCCCGCAACCAGAGCAGTCTCACGGCCATGACATGAGTCAACACGTTCGAGATGCATCTAGAGAAGTAGCTAGTGGGAATTCCCAAAAGGCCATATGCATGCCTATTTTTGGGAAACCGGATCCCACGAACACGACTACTTAACCTCGCAGGCAGGTCCAATGATCTCTCCCTCCATGGCCTCCCCTTCAAGAGCTCGCCTTTACGACGACGCCTTCATGGCCTCGCCTCCACAGCGATGCCTTCAAGAACTCGCCTTCACGGTGACGGCTTGACGGCCTCGTTTTCACGGCCTCGCTTTTACGGACTCGCCTCCAAGGTGATGCCTGTATGACCTCACCTTCACGATGACGGCTTCACGGCCTCGCGATCATAGCCTTGCCTTCACAGTGATGCCTTCATGGCCCCGCCTTCACAGCGATGCCTTTATGACCTCGCCTTCACGGTGACGGCTTCACGACCTCGCCTTCACAACCTCACGATCACGGTTTTGCCATCTCGGTCTCGCCACCACGACCTCGCTTTCACGGGCGCAACATGACCATGAATGTTTAATCCCGTCATGATCACCCCTCACAAAGGCAGGATCATGTACATGTCACGATCGACATGGCCATGAGAGCTCATGACGGGGACAATAACATACATATCCCGAGGCAAGCCCAGACAACGAGTTTATCGCTCAACTTTGGGCAGACCTCAAACTTCCCGCACGACCTGGTGATTATAGCCAACCTTCACCTGCATCATTTGCAGATGAAAATGGCTTGGCAGTCTGTACGATAACATGCCCAAACAACCACGTGAGCTCGTCAGTGATGATAATTACAGAACGGAGATCGTCGGCGACGGCTAGAAAGCCCATACCTGTCATCGAATCCCGACTAGGAAAATATTAGGCTCCGGCCATCGACGGGGATGACTTATTCCGGCAGCCACCGTTTCCGTGTTGAAGTTTGAGCCACCCAGGTTTCAGCCATCAACGGCTCGGTATTGAGTCGAATTTAGAGCCACCAAAGGCAACGCCGTTCGTGGCAGCATAGAGGGCTCATGAATTCCGCCAGAAAGGCAGAATAACCGCCGATAAGCCATCAGTAAGCTGCGGTGGGGCAGATGATCATAATCTAATCGCTAATCCATTGCGTGATAGAACCATGGGAGCTCGACAGCGTCGGAAACCATCGACAATGGTTTACCGCACCGCTACCACGAAGAAAGCCCATATCACAAGACCGTGATTGTGATGCGATCGGCATCCAGCCACCGCCGTCAAGTCAAAATCCGACCACCGCCGCAGATGCTTCCGTTCTTAACAGTGGTCTGCTTCTGCTTGCCGGAAAACCTTACCTCCGGGACAGTAATCGGAACCCGACTCGCCGGTGAAAACCCCATAGCCCCGCTCTAACTTCTGTGATGAATCAGTGAGGCTATGCAGAATCTCAGAACTAGATGTTTCAGGGAAGTCAGAGAAAATAAAATATATTAAATGGGTTTAAGGGTAAATCCATTGAATAAGAAAGAAAAGGCTAAGAAAGAAATAAATTGGGAATAGGCTTGAGCCCATTTCAGCCCAAACCACTCTTGTCAACCTAGCCTATTTCAAGTGGTTTAGCCCAAATCACCCCCATTTTATCATAAAAACCCATGTATTTTAATATACAAATTACCAAGATTTACCTTAATTCCCTTCATCTGAAGTTATAAACTTTAGAAAGAATAATGCTAAAATAATAAAATAATTTTAGGGAAATAAAAGAGGAAAACAAGCAAAGCCCTTTGGCCGAAAAAGAGTAATAGGTCTTTTGGCCAAAACATACTCTTAAGCTTATTTCAATTTTTCTCAACCCAATTCTTATCATAATAATTATATTAATTCCAAGTTATAATAATTCTATACCCCAAACAAATTTCTAAAAACTCTCGTAGAAATAATTGGGAGACATAATAACAACTTGGAAAAACCTTAGAGTGCACCACATCCTCTAAGAAGATCGAGGTGCCAGGAAAACGGGTCTACTGATCCATTACCTGGACATGTCGAGGGTGGTAGGGTCCTAGTCACCCCGAACCCCGCAACTAGAGCAGTCTCACAGCCATGACATGGGTCAACGCGTTCAGGACGCACCCAGAGAAGTGGTTAGTGGGAATTCCAAAAAGGCCATATGCATGCTTGTTTTCGGGAAACCATATCCCACGAACACGATTACTTAATATCCTAACTTCTCGGGCGGGTCCAATGATCTCGCCTTCATGGACTCGCCTCCACGGCGATGCCTTCATGACCTCGCCATCACGGTGATGCCTTCACGGTCTCGCCTTTTCGGCCTCGCGATCACGGCTTCGCGATCATGGCCTCGCCATCACGGTGACTCCTTTACGACCTCGCCTTTATGGCCTCACAATCACGGCTTTGCGATAAATGATCTCGCCTTCATGGCCTCGCCTCCACAGCCGCCTTCATGGCCTCGCCTTACCTTTGCAGCCGCGTTACACAAGAACGCACACGTTCTTGATTCACATAAATAGACAAGGGAAAGTAGCCATGGTTAATTCCGAATCCATGATTACATACTTGGCTCCATAAAACTTGCTCTAAATATTAGACATCAAACACTGTAGAGGCAACGCTAAACCTGTTCCCCGTGGACATGGTCATAAGCTAGCCCAGAAGCATTTTGTCTTTCACATTCATTATCTTATAATCAATATCTGTCAAAGGTTGGTGTGTTCCTCGGAGAGTACTCCAGGACATGTTAAAAGTCGACACGGTAGTTGAGTTAGGTAATAAGTCTTATGCCGGACATGCCTGACATGTCCGACAAGTTTAAAATACGAGGCAAAGAGGGGAAACACATGTATTGCTCAAACCAGACTAAAATACAAGGAAAAGAGGGGAAACCCATGTATTGCTCAAACCAGACTAAAATACGAGGCAAAAAAGGGAAAATTTTACCCCGTGTTGCTCAAATTAGACTTAAATGCATGGCAAGGAGGAAAAAACTTATCTTTCCCCTGCCAAAAAGTCAAAGATATGGTTAAGGACAGAAGCAATGATGATTTTGATCAACCTTAGCCATCAAACACGTTAATAACGTAACCACCAGCATGTAGGCGACTTTATCAATCGTCACTTCTGGGGAGAGGGATGTGATCTGATCAATCATGTTACCGAAAGACGCTGTTAAGCGCAATTGAACATGTTCAAGAGAGACAGGTTCAAATCTGAAATGGACACATCCAGCACGGGATGCCCCTATGAAGCATCCCGGCTGCCACGAGTTGCTCAAAAAGAGTGGCCGAGGTGCGATTGGTATATTTTTCCTCAGGGACCAAACAAATTTTCAGCATGTAGGTGATCATACCAATCGTTACTTCTGACAAGAGAGGAACATGGCACCACCAGTCATGTTTTCCAAAAGCTAAAAAATGCAAGCCGTTTCACGGTCGGGTAAACCCGAACCGGTTCTGAGATGCAATATCTAAGACACTTGAGATGCAACCTGTTTCACGGTCGGGTAAACCTGAACCGGTTTAGGGATGCAATAACTCAGACGCTCGAGATGCAACCTGTTTCACGGTCGGGTAAACCCGAACCGGTTTAGGGAGGCAACATCTCAGACGCGCGAGAAACAACCTATTTCACGGTCGGGTAAACCCAAACCGGTTCAAGTAGGCAACATCTCAGACGCTCGAGATGCAACCTATTTCACGGTCGGGAAAACATGAACCGGTTCAAGTAGGCAACATCTCAGATGCTCGAGATGTAACCTGTTTCACGGTCGAGAAAACCTGAACCGGTTCAGCGATGTAGCATCTCAGACGCGCGAGATGCAATCTGTTTCACGGCCGGGTAAATCCGAACCGGTTCAGTGACGTAGCATCTCAGACGCGCGAGATGCAATTTGTTTCACGGTCGGATAAACCCGAACCGGTTCAGGGAGGCAACATCTCAGATGCTCGAGATGCAACCTATTTCACGGTCGGGTAAACTCGAACCGGTTCAGCGATGTAGCATCTTAGACACGCGAGATGCAACCTGTTTCACAATCGGATAAACCTGAACCGGTTCAGGGAGGCAACATCTCAGACGCACGGGATGTAGCCTGTTTCACGGTCGGGTAAGTCCAAACCGGTTCAGGGAGGCAACAACTCAGACGCGAGAGAAGCAACCTATTTCACGGTCGGGTAAACCTGAACCGGTTCAGCGATGCAACATCTCAGACGCTCGAGATGCAACCTGTCTCATGGTCGGGTAACACCGAACTGGTTCATTAATGCAACATCTCAGACGCTCGAGATGCAACCTGTTTCATGGTCGGGTAAACCCGAACAGGTTCAGCGATGTAGCATCTCAGACGCGCGAGATGCAATCTGTTTCACGGTCGGGTAAATCCGAACCGGTTCAGCGAAGTAACATCTGAGACGCGCGAGATGCAATGTGTTTCACGGTCGGATAAACTCGAACCGGTTAAGGGAGGCAACATCTCAGACGCTCGAGATGCAACCTATTTCACGGTCGGGTAAACCCAAACCGGTTCAGCGATGTAGCATCTCAGACGCGCGAGATGCAAACTGTTTCACGGTCGGATAAACCCGAACCGGTTCAGGGAGGCAACATCTCAGACGCGCGGGATGCAACCTGTTTCACGGTCGGGTAAACCTGAACCGGTTCAGGAAGTGACAGCTCAGACGCGCGAGAAGCAACCTGTTTCATGGTCGGGTAAATCCGAACCGATTCAGCGATGCAACATCTCAGACGAGCGAGATGCAACCTGTCTCACGGTCGGGTAAACCCGAACCGGTTCAGTGATGCCACATCTCAGACGCTCGAGATGCAACATGTTTCATGGTCGGGTAAACCGAACCGGTTCAGCGATGCAACATCTCAGACGCTCGAGATGCAACTTGTCTCACGGTCAGGTAAACCTGAACCGGTTCAGCGTTGTAACATCTCAGACGCGCGAGAAGCAACCTGTTTCACGGTTGGGAAAACCTAAACCGGTTCAAGGATGCAACATTTCAAGCAACATGTTGGCCCCGAACGTCAACATGTTTGACCCTTAACGTGAGGTAATAGGAAGAAATCCGCTATTTTTTGCCGCACGGAGAACTATATTCAACATGGGCCAGTTAGGTCTAAATCCATTGCACGGATCATGTTGCTCAACACCAGGATTGGGGTACTTGTCAGAGATGGTCCATGTAAGACCATCTCGAGGCTCCCAACATATTTCCCAACGACATATCCAGGCAACGTGTTCAGTCAACCACTAGTGGGACCCCTCCCACTAGTATATATACCATGAGAGAGAAAGGTAAATGAGAGTTGAATCTGAGATATCTACAGTGATATCTCCTCATACACTATTCATCATCTTCTCCACCAAATAATAGCTCCATGACCCAACCTGACTTGGGCATCGGAACAGGCTACGAAAACCTACCGCCCTGCCCTGAGTAATCTCAGTGTTGTTGTACAGGTACACAGGACCACTGCAGCGCCACCAAACAGATCCAAATAGGAGGAAGAGCTTCCCGCCAGAGCACGACGCGTCTGTCACGTCGACGGCCAAATCCTGCTCTGACATTGGCGCCGTCTGTGGGGAACAAACCCACGACCACGTCTCTTCGCTAGCGCGGCATTCTAGCTCTTTGCATGAGCTATGCAATTGGTTCAGAAGCTCTGGCATGTTTGCGGTTTCCTCGAGATAGGAAGAGATAATCTTAGAGCATTGTTCAATAAACCCGAACCGGGCCCTCATAGATCTGAGAAATCCCGATGCATCACTAAGAGTAGGAAACTCCTCAATAAGGAAACAAAACTCGCCTTCGGATAACGCCTTCTCCCTCTGATCTGCTCCTATTTGCTGCTCGGATACCTGCACTTTCGGTGCTCGGCATTGTGAGCACAAAGAGGGAGAAGCCTTATCCGATGTAGGAGGGAGAGGACCCTGCAGGGGAAAGTCATAGGAACCTATTAAGGATAGGAATTATAATTAATAACAAAGGCAATACATAAGAAAAGAGGAAAATCGGGAAATAACATTAAAAAGAAAAATATTGTAGCAATACTAGGAGATGATTTGAAATGACCCTAACAAGTGAGGAGAGTTGCAATAAAAGAAAAGAAACTAAGGAAATCGCTGACGTTAGGGAAAAGGAGATTATACATGATAGCTAGAGGCTCCTTCAGGAGACTGGTAACCCTCAGTAGCTTGGGCCAGTTGAACAGGACCCGACTCAATTGAGAACTCGATGAAAGGAGTGTCGTTGGACAGGTGATGTACTCTATTTATACTCTAGTTTTTAGTGTATTTGAGACTTGTTTTGAAGACCTTTTTGTAACAAAGCATAGGATTTTAGAGTGAATTGTATCATTAGAGATTTATGTTTAGAGCTTGTAAATTCCTATGTTTATGTGTGTATTTTGGAACTTCTTGATGTGAATTCTTGAAGACCTTCTATGACTATGCTATAGAGTTGATGATTTGTTACTCGGAACTAGAAGAATTGGTCATAGAAGTGGCGAGAAGGCCACTTTACTAAAGGTGGTAGAAGCTGCCCAGAAAAGTGTCGTTCGTGCCCAGAAAAGTGTCGCTTTTGTTTGAAGGAAGTGTCACTCCAGATGAAGAAAGTGTCGCTGCTACCCAGAAGCGTCACTAGCTGCCCAGAAGTGTCACCAGCTGTCCAGAAGTGTCGCTGTGATGAACAGCGACCAAATAAAGCGTCGCTAAAGCTTCAGCCCACTTGCACTCTTGAGCTGAATTTTGAGGCTATAAATACCCCCTTATCTCTCCCTTTTTGGACGAGCTTCCCCCAATCCAAATTAGTTTTTTCATAGTTTTTCTTCCATTTCTTCTCTTTTCTTTCCTTTGATTTGATGAACAAACATGTGTTGATTAGAATGATTGTTGTAGCTTAATCTTCCTTGGGAGCAATTGATTAAACTTCTATTCTTGAGATTTTCATGAACTTTCATATGCTTCTATTTATGGTTTGATTATCATTTGAATATCTTGTCTTGAATTGTATATGAATGTTGTTAATCTTGCTAAATTTGTCATGGGCTTTGTGTTATGAATCAATTGCATGCCTCATAGTTTAGGTAATAGTAGTTTAAACCCTAGTTCTACTTTAATTTAGAGATTAGGTTAATTAGAAGTGATTGGGGGGTGACAACCCCTTTTTGCTTGCTAGTTGTAGAGTAATTTAGCCTAGTTGGTAGAGTAATTGGTAATTAGAGAGGTTGTGTGATTGTTGTTATGAAACATGGTAAAGTATAGTCATGGGAATTGAATTGCTTATGAATTTGAATATTGTTGCATGTCTTCGTAGGAACCTAATGTGATCATTGATCCTTCGTTGTATGTAATTGTAGAGTTAAGATATTCATTTCCAATGTGTGATTATATGCATCGAATTGCTAGATTCGTGGGTAAATGCTATTGTTTACCCCAATATCATAAAGTAGCAAATATGAATTAAGATTTGTATGTTATCATCGTCTTAGTTCTTTATAGTTTTCAAATGTCTTGTCCAACGCTCACGTTAACGTCGAGTATGGGTGAGTTTGTCGATTCTCCATTGTTAATTCCATTGTCGATGTATCTAGATGCTATCATCTAGGTGGATTGATAATGAGGGTTCTTGAGTGATGTGTTCATGCTCACTAGCTATTATCAGGAGAATAGGATGTTTTTCATCCACGACTTATGATCATAAATCATAGATATGAAGCGTTCACTCAATGATTAATCGATAGTTGAAGTTGAAGTCAATTGCCTCTCAAGGCCTTGTATTTGCATTGTAGTGTAATTTATCTTAGTTGCTTTCTTTCGTAGTGTAACAAAACCAACTCAAAAACCTCCTTGTTTACCTTGCTTTCTATATAATATATATGTATGTGTTAATAATCTTCGCTAAAACACTAAACAAAACTCCTTCTCCTTGTGGTTCGATCCCTACTTCCCACTATCTACTCTATAGTAGTTAGAAGTCGTAGGTGAAATATAAATGTGTTTTGATTGAGTGGGATTCCCATTTACGATGTGAGGAAATCGCTTGTCAACAGGGCGGCCCTAAAGCTAAAAGTTTCAGGCTCGGCGCACCACTCCACATATCCTTTCATGTTAACAGAGAAGCGATGAGAAGGGGGCTCAGGACTAACCCCATGATGGTTGCGGAAGTCTACCCCCTGCACGGCCCTCTCCACAGGAATCTCAGACTTCTTCTCTCCGATCTTCAAGAGGTCGGCTGCCAAGGTGGGCGGAGAAGTGGAATGCAAAGCAGCCCATATCTTGGGAGCCAGAGTTTGAAGAGTACCCTGGCGAACGGCTCTAGAGTGTTGCTCATAACGGGTCAAGGCTCCAGGATGATAGTAATCTTTCTGTACAACTAGGCTAAGGTCTCCAGGAAGCCAACCTCGTACAACTTCGTAGAAGGTGGTGGTTTGGTAGTCATTTGACTCCTTCAGAAGCTCGGTCGGGATATGGTCACAGGCCTCAGAACTGACCATTTCCTCGGTGATAGTCTTGCCAAACTCACGAAGAAGAGATCCATCCTCAAGGGGCTTGAACTTCTCTTTAAAAAGAGCCGAGCGTGCCCTCTCCTCGTCCAAGGCTTGCTGGCAGGATTCCCGAGATGCCTTTTCTTGCTGAAGGTCGCGGAGTAGGTTGCCAGAAAATTCATCCCATTTCTCAGCCAGCAGGGACTGGAAGCCGGAAGAATCATTAAAACCCTTCAGAAAGGCTTGGGCTTGCTACATAAAGACATGTCTACCAATAAGGAAAAAAAGGAGAGAAAAAAGAAAAAAGGTAAGGTAACAGGAGCACTTACAGGGGTAAAGAGAGAGGAAACAGGGCGGTTGTCTACTAGAGGGGTCACAGGAATGGATTCCTCGGCCACTGGAACTACGATAGTCGGATCCTCAACCACGGGAGCAATAACATTAGGAAGAACAGAGGCCCGATGGGGGGCCGAGATTAAGTTGCACTTCAGGAGTATGGGATTCAGATTCAGCTTGCTGGAGAATACGAATGGCAAGGTTGTATTCAAAAGACTTAAGATTGAAGACTGCACCTCCCCGACGAGTCGAGCTTAAGAAGGAATGTACTCTCGGAGAAATGGGGCCCTCGGATTGAACCACAAGATTCTTGAGAGACGTTTTCTCAAGAATCTCGGTTCCGGATTCTCGGTTGAGACTTTTTCCAGGAGCCTTCTTGTTGGCAGGGAGCTCGAATTCCTTCCCATGAGCTCTCTTGCTAAGGGGCCTCGGATCCCTTACTAGGGGCCTCAGAACGGACCCTCTTGGCAGCAAGAGAGGCATGCCTTTTCCCCAGATTCTTAACAGGGTTTTTCTCCGACCGAGGATTGGGATCAGAGACCGCGTCTGAGGTGGACCTGGAGGTTTTTGACAAGCGTTTTCCCCATGTCGTAAATGAGAATCACACTCAATCAAAACACACTTATATTCACCTACGACTTCTAACTACTATAGAGTAGATAGTGGGAAGTAGGGGTCGAACCACAAGGAGAAGGATTTGTTTTTGCGTTTTAGCGAAGATTATAAACACACTTATATATTATATAGAAAGCAAGGTAAACAAGGGGGGGTTTTGAGTTGGTTTTATAAGAAACACTACGATGCAAAACAAATGGAAACCTAAATTATCAACTAAATTATCAAAGTAAAGACTAACTATTGAGAATGCAAGTCTTGGGTGCATGTGACTTTGATTTTCTACCATGGGTTCTTCCTCAAACTATGACGTGTTTCTTTGAGAATGATGATCATTTATCATAAGAAACTACCTCTAATCGTAGAGACATATTTCTCAAACTCACTATTATAATTATGGATGACGAAAGCATCACCACAACTCTCATCGACAAATGATCTAAATGATAGCATTTGACCAATTTGTTGATGGCATTACCAATTAGAGACTCGATAAACATTACCCATGCTATTCGATGGCGAAATTAACATGTATATAACACTAGTGAATTAATTCAAGAGCAAACACAATATGATAGCATAATCAATATAGCTCATAAATCTACCACTCAACAATAGAGGAAATGTTAGCATTTCAACCATGTTTCTAGCAACATTCAACACATTTGTATAACTAGGAAATCGTTCCTAACCATTTCATGCATCAAATACACATACAAAACACATCCATTCATTTGCAAATCATACATTCATAAACCACACAAAACAAGTTCTCAACCCATAATAGAAGTCTAATCACATGCCCCCAAGATGAGTTTTACAACAATAATTCTAATTAATACAAGCATGTTCATCAAATCAAAGGGAAGAAAGAAGGAAAAAGATGAGAAACTGGGTTTTGGATTATATGGGAGCTCGGCCAAGAAAGAGGGGATAATGGGGGGTATTTATAGCCTCAAAATTCAGCTCAAGTGTGCAAGTGGGCCGCAGATGTAGCGACACTTTCTTTGGTCGCTGCTGGTGACGCTTTCTTCATGTACAGTGACACTTCCTTCAAGCTCCAGCTACACTTCATGTACACTTTTCTACCACCTTTTTTTTTAAAAAAATAGTAATTTAAAACCACCAAAGTGGAGGGAATTTTATTGGCTCCCCAAACCTATAAAAACCAAGGTACATCATGCCTAGTAGCAAGTTCGTACAAAAGCTGAGTTGTGCTCATGAAGCATAGAGTGCTTCCAAAAGAGTGAATGAATTCACTAGATAAACTAAACAGTTCTAATTAGCAAAATAAGGAACATATTGGTGATCTAGCTCAAAGCCTCTGGGAGCAAGTTTGTGATCGACATGTCGAAGCACAGCTTTGCCACCAGATAAGAACTAGTTCAAAATCCATCCTAATATGTGCATTCCTCATGGTTGGAAGTGTCTGTTCGGCTGTAACAGTGAGACTGGTCTACCTTCAGAAGATCTCTCCTGGGTAGCATTGGTTGAGGAAGTGTGAATTCTGAGTGTCGGTAGTTGCATTGCATCTCCCATTATAGCTTTTCTTAATGGATCAGGGAGTGGGTTTTGCTGCAACCAGGAATGAGTGACAAGAGCTGCTTCATGAGCTGAGGTGTTTTGCTCTCTTAGAATATGAAAAATTAACAGGAAAATTTGCTGCTAGCCGTTGAATCTGTCATAGCTCTCTTTCCATTCTCCATGGGGGTTATTGCTAGTGGTTGATCATCCTTATAACCTGCTTGTAGAGTCAGATTCAACAGTAAGTGGTAGCATAGAATTTTCCATACACTATTTTAGTCCTATGAGACAAGCTAGTAGCCCAGCAAACAAATGATCATTAGTTACTGGGAGAACTAAAGACCCAATATGTTTAACTTGGCTCAGATTGTCTCTGACTAAGAAACCAGCAGTGGCATAGTTGAGAGAAGGACAAGATGCATCTGTGTTAAGTTTAAAACCCATATCAGGAGGTTCCCATTTGTAGCATCTTATCAGTTTAGATTTAGGAGATTTTCGGATGGGTAGCAATCCTCTCTCAGCTATACTCTCACTATCTAATTTTATTATCTGGGGATGGATTATGAATATAGCAGTGATGAAGAAAAACAGTTGTTTTTTCATACCAATGATGGATGGTTTGGTGCCCTCATAAATAAACTTGTCAAATAATCCAAATAATGACACCAGGAATAATATGAAACAAGTTGTTTTTTGCTTTTGAAAACATGGAGAATGACCAACACCAAGAAACAGCATCAAATAAGTGAGGAAAGGTTAAAGATGGAATTTCTAGAATGTTAAACATTTCTTTCCACAGAGGTGTAGCTAAGCTGCAAGTATGGAAACAATGATCAAGGGAGAATTCACTGTCACAGAAATGGCACTTAGAGACTATATTAAAACCCCATCCTCTTGAGGATTTCATCTGTTGGCAGGAAATTGTTCACCATTTTCCAAAGTAGTACAGAGATTTTAGGAGGGAGCAGGGGATTCCATACCTTTGTGAGGGAGTAGCAGATTTTTCTTTTTCTAGCTAAAGTTACGTATGCAGAAGATACAGAGAACTTACCTATTGACAGCTGGCTCCCAGATAATCTTATCTTTCCTGTCAAACAAAATAAAATACTTTTGCAAGTAAAGAATTATAGCACAAGAAAAACCATTAATTAGTTGTGCCAATAAAAGTGTTTTATCCTGGTGGAATTGTGCAATTGTTAGGTCTGGGAAAGGAATGTCATCATCACTAGACCATAGATAAGCTAGAAAACCTTTCCCTGTCCAATTGGAGTTCCAAAAGTTACATTGACCATTTCCAACAATGAGTCGAGTCTTACATTCAGCCAACAATGTAATTGCCTTTACTCTCTTCCAAGGGTCAGAAGTCCTATAAGAATTTGGCAATGACCAGATGAACCTAGGCCATAGAGTTTCACCCACCTGTAGCTTCCAGAACAGTTTTATAGAGAAGCTGTCAATGATGGTTTGCATTTCTCTAAAGCCAAGTCCATTTTGATTGACTGGGAAACATAGTGAGGACCATGTTCTCCAGTGTCTCTTTAGAACATTTTGGTCATTTAAGCCCCATAAGAAGTTGGCACATATTGATTCCATGACTTCTATAATGTGCTTAGTGGGACCCATAACACACCAAATATGTTGGGGAATGGAAGATAAGACATGCCTAATCAAAATGATTCTACCTGCCATATTCAACCATTTATTGTTCCATTTGAGGATCTTGGCACTCAGTTTCTCAACTAATGGATGAAAATAGATGTTCATTTTTATTCCTTTAAAAATTGGTACACCTAAATATTGAAAAGGAAAAGTTCCATGCGACATGGAGGTAATGGTCCCGTTTGGTAACGAGAGGTTTGAAGAGCGTTTAGCTTTTTCATCTAAATATGGATAGTTGATTAGTCAAACAGATAGTTACCGTGTTTGGTGAATAGCTTTTTCTACGTAACTGTTTTGGTGAAACCTCTCGTTTCTGAAACGCTGAAAAGAGCAGCGTTTACAAAAACTTCATTAAAAAAATATTACAAAATATCTTTTTTATCCCTATTTCTCAAGAATTTCCTTTTTCTTTATTTCATCAAAACCTCAATATTTTTTATCTACGTGACTTTTTGTACAAAGGCAACCGTACAAAACATTAATTTTGTATTTATTTAAAAACCTCAATAAATAAAAATATTTTTTTATGCAAGAGGATAAAAAATAATAAACCTCACATAAATAAATAAAATTAAAGGGGCCACACATTCATGTTTAATCTAAAAAAAAATTTAAAACAAATATAGGTATAAACATTAATAATGAATAATTTTTCAATTTTCAAATAACATAAAAAAAACAAACATATAGTAATAAAAATATTTTTCAATACTTCAAAACAAGTAACAGATACAAAATAAAAAAATATATAATGAATTGTAATAATGTCTATTTTAGTCATTTAACACAATAAAACAGCTAACAGCTAATTGTTATTTACCAAACACTCATATACAAACCGCTAGTCAAAACGCTAGTCAAAACAGCTAATTAAATCCGCTAACAGCTAACAACTGGTGGAATGATCTAACAGCTAACAGCTAACAGCTGAATGCCAAACGAGGCCAATGTTTCTAATCATTGCAATTCTCAGAGAGCTAGTTTTCCTCCTCACATAAAATGCATTTTTGCTGAAATTAACTAACTGACCAGATGCAGTTTGATAATGCTCAAGAAAGGTAACCAAGTTGGTCAAAGATTTTTTAGTTGCCTGTATGAATATGACAGTATCATCTGCATAAGATAGATGTGAGACATTTACAGCTCCTAGAGGCAATTTAAATCTATCAATCCAACCTAGTTGAAACATATGCTTGAGACCTCTATTTAACAACTTAGTTAAGAAGTTAAAAAGAATAGGAGATAGAGGATCTCCCTGTTTCAAACCTCTGGATGGTTTGAAGAAACCATATGGTGAGCCATTGATCAAAACAGAAAACCATGCAGAACTGATGTTCCTTAAAATAACTGAAACAAGATGACCATGAAAACCATATTTAAGTAACAAAGAGTTCAACATTGGCCAAGATACTCTATCAAAAGCTTTGGACATGTCTAGTTTGAGTATAGTATTTAAACTATGTCCAAGCTTATCTATTAACCTAACTAACTCCTGCATAATAAGTATATTATCAGAGATTTTTTCTTCCTTCAATGAAGGCTGATTGTTCCTCTGATATGCATTTACTGATTGCAGTTTTAAGTTTCTACCACCTTCAACAAGGTGGTATTCTCGCCACTTCTATGACCAAATCTTCAAATTTTAAACTTTGAGTCTCGACTCCATGGTAAGATCATAGAAGGTCTATCCAAATACTCCAAAATATGTACATTATCATAGAATCTTGCAATTACGAATCTAATGTACAATGAGCTATTTAGTACCAAAAGTTGCTCGAAAACTAAGTCTTAAAATGTGCTAAAACTAGGGTACAAATAGGGCTCATCAGTTTTCTTGTGAAGAGTCCCAGCCATCTCGGGTGAAGAATAGAGGGCAAGATTATCAGGGAGATCACGAACCACTGCAACAAAATAAAGAAACTAATATTAGGGAAAAGGAAAAGAATGGGATAGAAGAGACAGAAAGCACAACAACATAGAGACAGACATCCTAAGACAGAAGGTAAGACCTTCATTAGGCCACTGGGCATAGAGCCGGCGGTAAGTAAAGGTAACCTTAGGATAGATCGAGCGGGGCCAGTTGAAACTGCCACTCCCCTTGAGCCAATAATGAAGGACATTTAGAGTTTGGCTGGACAAAGTCTTATAGTCAGAAGCTACAGACGGGAGGATAAGGGTCCCAGCGGCCTCGACCTCGATGTTGTCATTCCAATCAAGGGCATGATACTTAACTTGGTTAAAGGAGCAATGATCGGCCTCCTACCAATTTTTAACGCTGTCATTTTTACCAAGCACGGTTGAGGGACCTCGAGGATAAAAGGTAAAGATCCCCGGAGTCTTCGCATGAGAGGCGCTAAGGCGAAAGAAGGAACGAAACAGATCCAAGGACTCAACCGTGTCTACGGCATAGAGTAATAAATCCCATAACCACCATGACTCCATTTGGATGGAGCTGAGCAGGAGACATGTGAAAATGATTGAGCAGTTTAGAGAAAAAAGGATGGAAAGGAACGGGTTCTAGGAGCTCTAGTTCCGCATCCAAGGGAATGGGGACATATTGTAGCAGAGGTTGGTGATATCCTCGGTAAGCCACTCGGGATAAGGCTTGGAATCACAGTGAAAACCAATACAAGGGATCCGAGCTACCCGGAGAAAGGATCGACGCGACCGTTTTTTTCCCTTTGGCAGCAGTCAAGGACTCCATATTGTAGCAGAGGTTGGTGATATCCTCGGTAAGCCACTCGGGATAAGGCTTGGAATCACAGTGAAAACCAATACAAGGGATCCGAGCTACCCGGAGAAAGGATCGACGCGACCGTTTTTTCCCCTTTGGCAGCAGTCAAGGACTCTGAAGAGGAGGATTAAGTGCCCGGATCGGGAACATAAGAGGATACAGGGTTAGAGGCCTGAGCTTTCAGGCTGTCAGCATGCACTGGATCCAAGGGTTGGTTGGCAGAAACCATGTTAAGAATACGACAAAGACGCGAACAAAAGACGAGCAGAGAAACTAGGAGTAGAGGCAACTCACCAGAAAGCCATGACACTATCAAAAATATTTGACGGACTGGATGAGGGATTATGGCCCTAGTATGAAACTTGTACATATGTCGTAGGTACCGCACTGATTACCTTTGGAATTTCATAGGTGTTGGGCTACTGGGTAAAACCAGTTACCCAACCTTGGCCCATGACACTATCTAAAGACTTGAGGGGCTGGATTGAAGAAGATTATAAGCATGCTCAGACCAGGCTACATATGGCTTATTTGATTCCTATGGGAACTGAACCGGAGCAGACTTGTGTTTTGACATGTCAATTCGCAGATATCTTACGGTGGATTTTCCCTTAATCATATACAAGCTGGAGACATAAATGGAACGTTGAAGAAACCAAAGCTCCAAAGGTGGATGCGGATTTAGCAAGATATTCAAGGACAGATGGAATGGAAGCGCAGTCATGATAGTTATGCTAAAATCTTAGAAATATCTTGATGAACTAGTTATGATCATAGTCACTTGTATTTCAGATGGTTGTAGAATAGTTGTTTTTCTCCTTTTGGTTCGTTATTTATATTTGTTGAATGTTTGGCTTAGAGTGATGGTCAAATCAGTTGTATGAACTTTTTTTAATAGAAGAAAATATTACATCAAAAAACAAGTACTCACCAGAAAGCGAAAGATGGGCGGAAGATAAATTGAAGAGCATCAAGAGGGATTTATTTACAGAAAAGGTAGAAAAGAATAGTAAAAGACAGTGCATCGGGGGCAGAGTAATGATGGTACGCGGGGAAAGAGGAAGAATGTGGGGAAAAGAGAAACGTGTAGCCGCCAAAAGCTCGAGGATAATAGCTCTTTATGGCCAAGGGACCCACCTACTAGAATAGCGACAAGAGCGCGTGGAGCAGAGACGTCAGGAAGCAAATAGAAGAGATGACAAGACAGAAGCTCCCAGCCTCGGAAGCCTAAAGCCTCTGTCTTGGGGGGCTTGTGATAATGCCGAATGTGACTAGCAAAGGTGTATTTCCTGGTAATTTCTGATGCACGTGACAGACAGATAAGAAGAAGGTTTGGCTGGTATAGTCACATGGCTAGGACCACAACGAGGTACAAAAGGTGACGTGTGATGAGAGGGCACATGATAAGGCCCAAGGCGCCTATAAATAGAGGCCACAATCAGCCATTCCAGGTAAGTTCTCTAACTCTTGAATACCGAATTTTATCTTTCCTTTCAATACACAAAATCTCATCATCACACCGGAACTGCTACCCTCGGGTGCCTCCGGGGGCTTGTTTTGCAGGCTTCAGACGAACATGTCCCAAGCAAGTCTTATCTGAGGCCCAAGAGCTCGGACAACAAGCATTCTTTTCTCGGGTCGGGTTAGACTCGTTTGTCATATTGAATCGACTAAGTAAAAAATATAATCCACAAAACTAATATGGGGAGAAACAAACTGTTGATGTTGGGTCATTATTGTTAGTCGGGTTAGTTCAGATCGAATTGAGTTCAGTTCGAGTATACTACACATTTGATACTTTTACCTTCAACTAATTTGTGGATTAATTGTTTATACTTGAATTACATTGTTGTCAAATTTTAGTTATTGTCACTTATATCTTTTTTATAAAAAAGCATACAATAAATGATTAACAAGTTAACTTTATCACAATAAAAAAAAACTATACACCATCTCATATTTCTACATATACTAACTAAAATAAGTATTAGAAATCAAACCTTACTTAAACAATAACTAAACTTTACTAATCAAACATAAAATTTTAGTTGGTTTTGTGTAGAAACTAACTAAATTTAATCAAAGATGAATCGTTACTTGATTTTTTTGTCTACGCTAACTATATTTAGTATAACTAATCAAATGTCAACTTTAATAAGACACTGGTTAGATTAAGTTTAAATAATCAAAGATTAATACATACTTAACAATTTATGGATACTATTCAGTTTAACTGAACAAAGGTCAAACATTATTTGACTGTCTATGAACACGAAGTATATCCAACTTATCCAATCCAATTGCTAATTGAGTTTAACTAGTCAAAAGTCAATATTTACTTGACTTTTTATTGACATTAACTATATTCGGTTTATCTGATCAAAGGTAAAATCATATCTAACTATCTATAAAAACTAACTATATGTATATATCCAACTTATCTAATCAAGTATCAAGTCTTACTATAATTCTGCCCAATCATCTGTTCAATCAAGTCTTGCATGATTATTACAAATAAAAAAATGAAATGTTATGTCGGGTCGGGTCGGTTATGTCGGGTTCATGTTATGTCGAGTTCGGGTTATTTTCGAGTTGATGTTATGTCGGGTTCAGGTTATTTTTGAGTTGGTGTTAGGTCGGGTTCGGGTTTAGGTCGGTTTCGGGTCAACATTATCGGTTAAAATTAATTGTCGGGTCATCGTCGGGTCGGGTTGGGTCGGGTTCAACCTAATAATTTTTGGGTTGCAATCGGGTTACGTGTCAGATCGGATTGGGTCTGTCGTATCGGGTTTGTCGGGTTGGGAAAGGGAAAATTCATAGGGCAATTCCATCTCATCATTTCTAAAAATAAAATAAAAACCATTCTTTTTTCTTTCAAATCCTATCCTCCTATCAATCCCTTCCACTTGTTTTCTTTCATTAAAATATATTTACTTAATTTCTCTAATAACACTCTATAATATTTCATGGATCAAATTCTTCATTGCTAACGTAAAAAAATACAACTAAATCATAGATAAAAAACATGATAATTTTTACCAATGCAGATGTATTGATCAGGTAAATCTAAGAGCTCAACTTTTCTTTTAGTTTAACATAATTTTCTTTGTCTAATTTGAACTAAATTGAAATCAAAATGAATGCAATGAGAAAATTATAGTATGAATGCAATAAAAGATTTGATTCATGGCATATTAATAGGAAATAAGTAAATGGAATTTTAATTTGAAAGTTTTAAAAGTTGCAGAGATTGTAGAATTAATGATGAAATAAAGAGGATTGGATGTGGAAGGAAAGAAGAAAATATTTTGATTTATGGAAATGATGATATGGAATTGCCATGTCGAATGACTCGTCATTCCCTATGAACTTTCCCTATCTCTCGGGAGCAAATGGTGGATTTTTTGGCCCACCTTAAGCCGACCCACGTGCCCAGACCCAATGACAATACGTGGGAGTATTCACGCGAGCCCAGCGTCACCACAGTAGCCTCCCCCATCTAAGGAACTTTCGTTCAGGGGTATCGAACTTGAGACCTTTCGGGAGCAACAGAGGTCCGAGGCATCCTGAGTGACCACTGAGCCAAACCGCGGGGTCTATTTTTTTCTTTATCTCTATCATAACTCCAAAATTAATAAGCAAATTAGAACAAAAATAATAAACAAATTGGCTTTGGAATGACATTCTACCAACGCCTAGCTACAAATTGACATTTTGGATATGAATTTTACGCATGATATGAATTTTACACATTTCTACCGTTAGAGATGCTATCACACCCAATGTTGATCGGTTGCAGGATCTATTTTACACATGGGATCGGTAAAGTCGGGTGGGATCGTACGATTCCATACGATCCCATACGATCCTGCTCATTAGGGATTTGCCTCATCTTTTTTTGGTCCGACCTGGTCGGTGATCCATTAGGAATTATGATCCATTAGTCCATGTTCATTATGCGGCATGTATGTCTATATCCAAATTAATTATTAAACTGAAACATTACACCCATATCTTATCAATCCATTTTGATCTCTTAGTGCGACCGTGCGAGTTTCATCTTCGCAATTGCAACAGTTTCTCATTTCATTCCACCGTAGTGGCGCACCCGTAGATTCACTCTCACTGTCCCGTTGACATGTAAATGACAAGGAGTGCTCAATTCAGCATTTCTTTCCCCCATAGTTGAGACTTGAGACGATTATGTTATAATTAAGTTTGTGATTTGCTGTACACGGTGTTGGTGTTTGATTTATTATTAATTGTTTTGACTTATGTTTGTGGTATTTGGTCACTAGTGTTGATTTCTTTATTTGGAAGGAATTCCGTTTATTAATGATGACAATTTATTAAGCTTTGTTTTGATTTGCTCACTATAACATTCAGTAATTTGCAATGATAATTTTATGTATGAATTTGTGACAAGTTAATGTACTTTTGTGTTACTAATTAGTTTGGAATTTGTACTTCAATAACATATTTGATTTCAATATCGATCAATTGAATGTTGAAATATGTGTTCATGCTTACATTGTTTATGTCAAATGATGTAATAGAGCTCAATTACTTTTACTTTTGTTTACATATTAATATTATATTTATCAAATTAATAAAACTAATACAAAATTACATATTCAGAGACTGTATAATACAAAATATGACATTTTGTAATATGTATGATGAATTCAATGTTTATTTCACTACATTTATAGTATATAAACCTCTAGAACGTGATTCCGATAAGATTTGATCAAGTTTGGTGAAATCTTGCGATCCTATGATCCCGATTCTGCTACAAAAATGATCCTGCGTAGGATCATAATGGCCGCGCTTGGAGTTTGGTCAATATACACGGCTACTCTACATTATATTCGTTAGACACACATCACACTAGTTATAGAATGCATCAAAGATGACCATGATTGTATTTTAATAAAAAAGTGTTTATCTAAACTACTCATCCCTTAAAACGACCCACCTATCAACAGGGAACATGGAGTACTAACTAATTTCAATTAGTGTCCTAATAGGAATCTAGGAGTTCAAATTTCGAGGGTAGAGCGATCTAATGTTTGGGATGACTACATTCTATTTAATTACTAAAGTGACTATCAATAGGTGAAGGACGTAGCAAAGATCTTAGACCTTTGTGTCAGATTCTCGGGTCAAAGGCCCAATGTTGATAAATGCTTTATACAGTTCAACTCCGACAAACTTGGTAACATGAGACAATACCTCATGTATTCTTTGAATATTCACAACTTAGGAGTACGAGGGAAGTACTTGAGAATCCAACTGGACTCCAATGCTTAGAAGCATGAGATTTATCGGAATCTGATAAATAGAGTGAAAGAGAAATTTGGTTCTTGTTGTTTGCCTGAGTTTTCCTATAGATCATTTCAGTTTTTAGTTTAGTTAAATATGTATATTATTTTTTTAGTTCATATAAATATATTCATATTTTTTCAGTTCAGTCAATAATTTTTTATTAAATTTTACTTTTTCACTATTTATTACAATAATATATGATAATTTCAAAAATATTTTTTCCAATTCAGTTAAATACATTTAAATTTATCAGTTTGGTATAATCGAAGTAATTGAGTTGAAGATTGAAATAGTAAACTAAAAAGTGGAAATGAATTCAATTTTGCCTCAATAAAAATTGTGGTGAAGATAAATAATAACCGGAACATGAAAAAACGTCAATCTAGAATACATTTCTTGAAAACTTTGTATCACATGATAATTGTAGTTTTGTTTTCCTTTTTGAGGTAGAGGTTTTGAAAAATACAAAAAAAAAAAAAAAAAGTGCATTTTGTACTTTGTTCAATCATAACTTCATAAGGTCTTGGTGATGCGATGTCTGGTTGTGAATGAAAATGGAGAACTTTTGTAAGCAACTGATCTTAGTATTATTGGTGACGATTTTCAAGTTACATCCATACCAAAATGAAAAACATGAAAAATAAAAAATGTAGCAATATAGCAGTGGCTCAAAACTATAGAAGAAAATAATACACTATAGAATTGAATCAAATAAACAAAGGTTGCTCAAAACTCACGAGTTCAAATTATTTAATTCAAGTCCCCAATAAATGTAAATTTTAGAAAGAAGGATGACAAACAAGGATTATAAAGAAACCATCATCATAATGTCATTACAGCCTCACATGGCACCAAGAGTTCCTTCGCTACGACTTCTTCGAATGGAGAGATCAGATTTCTGGCTGGGGTAAAGTGGGGGGTTGTTCAAAGCATGCAAAGGATTCTGCTGAACCAGTGGTTTGGTTCCACTTGGTGGCAACCGTGCAGTCCTGCTTTTAGAAGATTTTGACACAGCTGGTGCTTGGGTCCTCCGGCCATGACTCGATGAAGAGATGACCTTGCTGCTAGCAGCAGAGTGAGTACCCTTGCGTGTGAGCTTGAAGTCAGCTTTGGAGCCTCGGTCTATCTGATGAGCACTTATACCCAATCGAGCTGACCTATCTGCACTGTCCTTCAGGGTGCCAGCTTTTATGGATTGCCGATTGAAGTAAGTGAGATGAGGAAGAAGACCTTGCAAGCATTTCTTCATTTGTTCATCACCAACGTTCTTTTGGGCAGGGTTGCCTTCTAGGCTAATTGCTTGTAAGGAATTGTAATTGGCAGCCAGCTGACCTAGGCCTTTAGTTGTAGAGATTTTGTTGAATCGCAGATCCAGAACATTTAACTTAAGAAGCCGGTGAAGACCTTCAACCTCACTAATTTTGTTGCCAGCTAAGTAGAGCTCTTTCAAGGAGGAACATGAAGCAAGACCTTCCAAACAATACAAAAAGAAAATTTCAGGAACAATGATGTTATAACAAATCAGATTAGCAAAAGCATATTCGATCAAAAAAAAAAAAGGATTAGCAAAAGCATCTTACAAATAAGCAAGTAAAACATTTCACCAAAGAACAAAAAGCCTAAAGGCACCCCTACCTAAGGGAAAAAATAGTTGGTTCTTCTAAATTCTAATCCCTACTGGAAATGTCCAAAGGAGCACAACCCTGCAACTAGATAGCCTACTATCTAACAAGAAGATCACTTTCTCAAATCAACAAGATTTTCCAGGTCATATTATGCTGAGAGTCCGCATGAAAAGCAAACATAATTCCAATGCAGGTCCAACTTTACATTAAGAAGGAAATTGAAGATACAACCAATGCAGCGTAAAAGAGTACTGCATCTTCTGCAAAATTACAGTATGTGCTACTGACTAATCAAAGTCTTTTGAGAGAGAAAAAACTACAACCACCAATCAAAACAGGTAGCAGACAAATTACACCAGACATAATGGAATTCTTAATAAAATATTAAAATAGAGTTATAGTTATACATATAATTCCATTGTCATCAGTATAGAATAACAACAAAAATCGTGCCAGACAACTGCTGAATTTATCGTACGACATGTCAAATGGGTTCTTCTTAAAGCAAGTGCAAACTCTGGAATATTGATAGCCTCATGTGTAACTGAATACTGATGGAAGGACCCAGTAAAAGAGAATACATACCATGCCCAATTCTTAGTATGCGGTTGTAGCTGAGGTCAAGAACACGCAAGCGAGTGAGTTCTCGTAAACCTTCGATGGTAGAAATTTTATTTTTGGACAAGTTCAGAATATGGAGTCCTCGGGGAAGGGAACCAGCAGTTATTCTTGCTGGCGAAGAAAAAGTTCAACAATGTAACAAGAATATCAGATAATACAGTAAAAAGCATATCAACAGAACAAGGAGATTAAATCAACGGGTCAGGTGGTATACCTATGGCGTTTCCAGATAAATTAAGTGCTCTGAGGCTAGAAAAAGCACTGAGAAATGGGATCACAGGCAAGCCATAGTTTACCAGCTGGGCGTGTGTTGCGGCGGGACTCAACGAGGAGATGTATCTTTTCACGACTTCCATACCAGGGCTAAAGTTACCCTCCAATTTCTTAGCTGGCAAGACATCTAGGACGATTTTATCCGAGGGAACAGGGTGTCCATCCAGAAGAGAAAGTCCATCAGACTCGTCCAAGGGGCCACAGTTTTGGAGATCAGTTACCCACTCCTCAATTCTCTTGACCTTGAAATCCTTGCTCGGTAGCTCATCCTTTTGGTGAAATGAAGAACCTTCTCCATGATTATCAATAACATTTACCTCATCTCCTAGGGGTATTATCCAGTCTTTTGCTGAATCAAAATAATTGTAGTCCTGATGTGTGCCATCAATAGGATTGCTAAAACAGTTTTTGCCAATCAAAGCATCAATTTGTCCTGGGTTTTGGATAATAAGCGCCTGCGATCTGTTTCTGACCGGCTCTTTTCCTTTTGAAAGTAGTACACTCAGGTCCTCAGCAGACCGAATGCGGCGCACAGAACACACTGGAAAATGACCAGGAGAGCCACTGTTTGGCAAGGAGCTTGACCTCTCAAAAATAGGAGTACCAGGCGCATGACTATCAGAATTAGCCTCACCAGAAAATTGAGCACCGTCAAAATTTGCATGGCTATCCTGGTCTGATTGAGGAACGTCACCAATTGATAACACGGATTCATTGTTTCCCACATCACCAAACACATGAAGAGAATCAGACGGATGACCTTCTTGAAAACGAGCGTCCAAAGGGATCAGTGAATCCTTACCTTCATTCTGAATAAATGAGTCAGAATTGTCACGGGATCCATCAGAAGAGAAATTTTTATCTCTGTCATCTTCAGAAGCAGTACCACCAGAGCCCTCCCCTTTCATGTCCAATCCTGTTCCTAAAGAATGAGATTTCTTGAAATGTGTAATTTTGGAAACAGGCATATTCGGAAGAATCTCAACCTCATGCAAATAAGAGTGGTTCTCAACAATACAACTCTTAGAAGTTTCCAACTTAGGCTTCGAATTTGAAGATTTAGAATCGGTCAGATCAGTAAAGTTCTTATCCACCACATTTTCTGAAGAATCATCAATTATCCTCGGCATTGCTGCAGAAGGCAGATGAGCCATTTTCTGACAACAGAGAAGACAAGTCAAAAACAGTAATGGGATATTGGTCTTTAATAGAATCCACAACAAATTACGAGTCTGAAAGCGTCCATTCACTAACCTTGTGCTTGTGCGATGGGCTGTGAGTTTGAAAGCAGGAAAACTTAAACATCATTGGAAGCTTTTTTTGAAATCAAGAAGCTGACTATTACTTTATTCACATCGGAGCTGTTTGTTAGCACTAAAGACCACTTTCAAAAAGGACTTCTAAATAAACTGCAAGAGCCTTGTAACAAAAAGTATATCCTACATTGCCAAAGACGACCTTAGTAATGGGAGATCTTAGCCATAATCAAAGGATAGACCCACTGACACACGGCACAGCCTCCAAATGTGCGATGATCTTGAACTTCCTACACCACAAAGGAATGTTATTCGTCCTTGGGAACCCCACACCTTCCTAGAGGTGCGAGAAAAGTTTGATGTAGTTATATCTGCCAGACTGAAAGAAAATTCTTGGAGTTATGGAAGCTCTATCTGTAATGCGCAATATACACTTCCACCTGACATAATCAATATCATCTACAGATTAGTGGAGGGGAGGGCATCTACTGCAAGAAAATATGAAGCAAAGTGACTAAAATTTAGAGATCAGGCAGAATATGACTCTCATCAACAGATATCAATACCATCTTAAAACTCAGTACTAAAATTAATCGATTTCCCATCCATAGCCTCATAGTCTCTGGACTCGCCTAACAATCTAAGTTTTTAGGCAAAAGACTTTAAAAGTGAATTGTCCATGTGAACCCATGTCGTAGTGTCTACACAGGCCCTTCGACACTTGAATTAGCATTGGAATTAATCAGAATAACAGAAAGGTCACATCATATGAAAGCTTTCTCAGCAATAATCACATCATACAAGAAAAGCCCTGATTTCATCCTTCAGAAATCTTCTTTTTTTTGAAATAGCATCCTTCAGAAATCTAGTAAATAGTGAATAACAGTGAACTTGAACTCCTTCTCATACAAACTTGAATTTCAAAACTTCAAATTGGGTAAAGAATATAGCTCAATCAGAACCCAGAGAAACATCATAGATTATAAATCATTACCGTCGACAATTAATTCAATCCATCATCATCAAGAAATCAACCCGAAAACAAGAAAGATTCAACCCACTAATGTATGAAGTAATTGAAAAGAAGATCATACCGCTTCTTAGCCAGGTTGTGGTTCGAGCAGCGTACGCCAGTAGCTCAAGATTGAATGGATCCTATTCTTCACACGATCACGAGGCAGACAACAGAATGTGAGTTTGTGACAATTATAAGCTGACTGCGGAGTATGAAGGAATAAAATCAACGGTGGAAATTCAGTCTAATAACTCGTATATATTCCCTGGAGTCTAGAGTATGTTTCTACATTTGGCAATTTTCCTATTACGGTTTGTTAGTCCCTTTTGCTAGGGCTTATTTTATTTTTTATTGAAATGAACTGAATTTAATTTAATTGAACTGAACTGAACTGAAGTGAAAATTAACATATTCAAAAATGGAATCAGCATGACTTAATTAACCTGAATTTCAACAAATTACATTTTCACTGAACTGAACTGAGATGAACTGAATTAAATTGAACGAAACTGAACTGAACTGATCTACGGAAAAGCTCTAGCAAACAGGGCCTTATTTTTACTAAACTTAATTGAATTGAACTTAACTTATTTGAAATAAATTTAAATATACTTTACTGAACTGAAATAATTTAAAATTTAAAAAGATAGTAACTTTTATCATATATCATTATAATTTATATTAAAAAGATAGTAACTTTTAATAAAAAAATATTGAACTGAACTGAACTAAAAAAATAAAAACATATTTATCCAAACTGAAAAGATATAAATATATTTATTTGAATTGAAAAAAAATATATTGAACTGAATTGAAAAAATATAAATATATTGAAATGAATTGAATTGGTCTATAAAAAAGTTCTAGAAAGCCGCCCTTGGTGTAAAAATTTCATAATGTTGAAATAATAATTAAATGATTATTCTACAGTTTAATAAAAAGACAAATTCTTGGGTGAAGCAGCCTCACCCAAGAGGCTGGGGTCATAATATAATTACTGAACAATTAATTGGGCATGGGGTCTTGTCTTATATTAGCAGAAAATATGGGGACCCATATTGCTATTACAAGTAACTCAATATATTCCCAAATCTGCCCGTTTCTAATTCACTTCGTAACCGCTGTCCGGCTCGTCTAGTGTTGCCGCTCCACCGCTGTCGGAGATCACGAGAGGGCAGTTCGTGAGGCGGCAGTTCGCAAGCCGGAGATCGATAGACAGCTGATCAATTTATCCCGATCAACGGCGATGCGACTGAGTGATCGACGGCGTTGGGATGAGCGTCTGCAAAATTCGAGGTCTGTGATTTCGATGAGGCGTCGCCGGCAAGTTCGTGATCTGTGATCATCTGTCGATCAGAATAAGGAGTTTATTTTTTGTACGGCGGTTGGTGGTGGCGTAGTTGTGGGGTTGGGTGCTAACGTGGTGGTGAAACGGTGGTGACGTGGTGGTGATTTGGTGGTGACGGGGTGGTGATGTGGCAGTGACATGTCATTGAGGTTTCTTTCCCCGGTGTCGAGGTTTACATCGTCGATGTTGATGTGTGTCCTCGAAAATGAGGTATGTTTCGTCGACGTTGAGGTTTGTGTTGTTGACATTGATGTTTATGTAGTCGAAAATGAGGTATGTGTTGTCGAACTTGAGGTTAAGATCTTTGATGGTGAGGTTCGTGACGTCGACGTTGAGGTTTGGTGTGTTGAAAATGAGATTTGATGAGGTGGCGTTGAGGTATGATGAGGTGGCGTCGAGGTTTGATGAGGTGGCGTCAAGGTTTCATGAGGTGGCGTTGAGATATGATGAGGTGGCGTTGAGATATGATGAGGTGGCGACAAAGTTTCATGAGGTGGCATGATGTATGATGACATGACATCGAGGTATGATAACATGACATCGAGGTATGATTAGTTGGCGTTGAGGTATGATGAGGTGCCGTCGAGATTTGGTGAGGTGGCGTTGATGTATGATGAGGTGGCGACGAGGTTTCATTAGGTGGCGATGAAGTTTTATGAGGTGGCATCGATGTATGATGACATGATATCGAGGTATGATAACATGACATCGAGGTGTGATGAGGTGGCATCGAGGTATGATTAGTTGGCGTTGAGGTATGATGAGGTGGCGTCGAGATTTGATGAGGTGGCGTCAAGGTTTGGTGAGGTGGCGTTGAGGTATGATGAGGTGGCGACGAGGTATGATGAGGTGGCGACGAAGTTTCATGAGTTGGCATCGATGTATGATGACATGGCATCGATGTATGATGACATGACATCGAGGTGTGATGAGGTGGTATCGAGGTATGATTAGTTGGCGTTGAGGTATGATGAGGTGACGTCGAGATTTGATGAGGTGGCAGCAAGGTAGAATGATGAGGTGGCGAAGAAAGAATGAAAAATTAGTGATATTTACAAATTAACCCCCTGTAATTTTTAATAATTAGTGCTCTTTTATATTTACTTATAATATGTGCCTTATTGGGTACTGCCTCATAGGTGAGGCTGCCTCACAGGAGAATTACTCAAATAAAAATCACATTACAATTGAATATTTAACTTATTTTGTCGCAAAAATAGATATGAAGAAAAATTTAATTTCGAACCACCACAAGTCCAAGACACCGCCACCATATTTATTTCCCTAAGTTTCGAACCAAACGAGAAAAAAGAGAATGAAGGGGAACTTAATTGCATTACATGATTTGAACCAAACGAAATGGAGAATCACTCATTTTTCATTTCCTTTCCTTTCCATTTCATTCTCTTTATTGATTCCTTTCTGTTTCCTTGTGTGAACCAAACGGTTGGTAATTAATAAATTGTTCAAAAAATATTAATAATTAATAAAAAAATTAACAATTATAATAAGAATAATCCGTCTTTTAAAAACTTGAACAGCTTCATACTACATCCTAATTAATATGACAAAGTCTTGTTTGAACGCATACTGCAAACTCCGTTCTTAAAAGATGGAAACAATATGGCTAAATTAAGATGAACTTTACTATTCTATATATTGACCAAATTGAACTGAACTAAACTAAACTAAACTAAAATACATATAATAATGTATGCTGGATCATCAAGATGATTTTTTAAAAAGAAAAATTAGGTAATGATCCAAATAGACCCAATAAAATCTCACTCCTTTTTTCCCATGCAGGAATATAACCCAGAACCTCTAAGGGGCTGTTTGGTTGAGGGGCTTCTGGAAAGGGAAAATGAATCCATGGTGCTGATTCCGTTTGTTGATGTTTGGTTGCAAATTTTTTCCATTTTCCATGTTTGGTTTCCCCCAAATTATTAATTCACATTCCTCACTCTCCCCTTGGGTTTGGGATTCCCCCATTTCCCTCTTAGCCCTCCTGCCGCCGCCACCACTCCGATCACCATCACCGCCACCCCGTCGCCGCCACCACGCTTAAGATAAAACTCTGTATTCAAGAGTTAGAGAACTTACCTCAAATGGCTGATTGCGGCCTCCTTTTATAGGTGTCCTAGAGCAGCTGACTCAACCCTTTTTCCCTGTCATCATTCTTTTCCTCCTCCTCACGTATGTGTCACGTGATGTTGTACCTCATGTATCTTGCTTGAGATCCTCTCACGTGCCCATGTATGTTCCTGGTAATTTCCTAAGTAGCTGAGTCACCGCGTCTCTCATGACCGATGACGCATTCTGTATTATCAATAATAAATCGTCTATATTTAACCAAAATATAAATTAGGTAAAAGGTTTCATATTTAAGTTGGAAGGTTCTGTTTTTTATCATCAATGGTGTTTTTGGTCTAAAATTTATTTGTTATAAATATGATTTATTTTATTTTTATGAGTAATTTTTATAACATTGTTAGTTTTAGATTGAAAGGGTCTATTTTATTTTATTTTAAAGTTACATATTCAATGGTATATTAGTTACCGGTCTATATTACATTGAAAAAGTTAAAATATTTTGTTAAAATATATACGGTCTATCAAGTATCAATAGACATTCTCTCTAAATATATATCTAATAAAATAAAATATATTTCATTTTGATAAACATAAATTGGTACAAATACTATAATAATTTATAGGGAAAATTGGGATTAAGGGCAGTGGAACATTAGAAATTAGTAAGTATGGTGTATATTTTACATAATTTCTGAAAAGGACAGTGAATAATTAACTTATTTTTAATTAATATGATTATTAATTTTTCAAAAAAATAATAACATATGATTATTAATACAAAGACAACAATACCCTTATTTTTATTTTTATTTTTAAATTCCTTATATTTAGTTAAATTCGGTTTAGCTTTATTTATTTTGCTCCAATTTAAATAAAATTTATTTCTGATCAAATTATTTCATTTCAGTTCAAAACAGTCAAATTCATATGAACTTGATGAAATTTTATTCAATTAAATACCAAGGAAGTGTTATAAATTGGATTTAAATATTTGAAAAAATGATGGAGCTAAATTAAATTGAATTTAGGCCAATATAAATGAACTTAGTTAACCCAATTGAATTGAATTGACCTAAAAAAAAGTAAATGTAATTTTTTAGTAGAATATAAATTGACCTGTATATGAAAAGTTATTTTACTTTTTCATCACCCCACTCAATCTCCACCTTTTCTTTTGCTTTTTCTTAATTTTTGAACCAAAAGAAGAGTGTTAACCAACCAGTTATAAGGTAACGTGAATGCATCGGACATACCCCAGTTGCTACTTACTTTGTCGATAGCTAGCAAGAGACGCTTAAACTAACTATTTCTCTAATCAAAACACAACCTAGTTTGGTAATACCATTTCTAATTTAATGTCTTGACAACATTAAGAATGGAATGAACCCAGTTTAGACAAATTACCCAAGAACGCTGATAATACTGGCCCAGGATCCTACTGGGCCAGGAAGGCGGCCTGCGGCCCAGAACTAACGAAGAGGTACTTTTCCCGGATGAGACATGTCCGGACAAGAAAGAGGACAGATGATGACAAGGGAGGTGGTCCTGCAACTTATCCACAAGGCAGGCAAAGCTCGGCTATAAATACCAGCCTTAAACAGTGAACGAGGTAGGTGACTTGTATCTCTCTACTTTATATTGAGAGCGCCTTCCGTACGTTTTCCTTCTCCGCTATCCCCATCTCATCATCACACCGGAGCTTCTTCCCCGGGACACCTCCCGGGGATTGTTTTGCAGGACTAAAGCGGGCCGATCTAGGAGGAGACCCGGATAGCACCCAAACCCGGGAGACGGACGGATTTGGTAGCATCAATTGGCACGCCCAGTGGGACCCTTCCACCTTTGCATGATGGAGTCGCCAAGGAGAGGGCGCGGGCGCCCAAAAAAGAACGCGGTACCTTCAGGGGGTGGTTCTCTTCCACTCCCAGGAGATGAGGTGACCTTGAGGCAGTTGCAGGAGGAGGCTAGACACCAGCGGGAGCTAGGGGTACCGCAGGATGGCCACGTGGAAACTGCCTCTGATGAAGCCGACTCAGAAAGAGAGTATCAGGAGGAGCCAGGACCAATGCCCGCCGGGGGAAGCAGCCCCCGGGCCCAGGGGCCTGAAGCCAGGGAGGAGGAGCAGTCCCTGGCTGATACGGAGGAATTGGCGGCGTTGGAGTTCATGAGGGCCAATAAGGAGTTGTACCGCCAGTGGGTACTCTCTATCCGGGATAGTCGGAGACGGAAGGAACCCGGGGAGAACCAAGCAGCCCCTCTGCAGGGGCACCAAAGAGAGGTTATTAACCTGGATGGAGTCATTCAGCCTCCAAGGATCCAGGGGCGCGTGAATTCTTCCACCATCCCACCCTCTTTCCCTCCGAGTTTCGGGGTTGGAGGGGGAGCGGTCGTGGGACAACAATCGAATTTGGTTCCCCACGCTCCACCTTATTACCCGCGTTCCAGCTGGGGGGCGGGGCAAATTGGGGATGACTTGCCAGTTATGCCGACAGGGTCGTTGGGTTATCAAGGCCCCGGAGCCCAGGGGAACCCGATACAGTATTCCATGCCCATGTACGGACCAAGGGGGATGAATTACAGTTACCCGGAGAGATACTATCGGGAGGACGATAGGACGCGGGGGTACCAGGTGGCGCAGCAGGACCCCAACTCTTTGGAGGCTCGACTGGATAAACTGGTAGGAAGAAACGGGGCTAAACCTACCTCTCCTTGGGTGCCTCGAGTGCTTGCGTACCCATGGCCGCCGGGCCTTCGGACCCCGGAAGGAATCCCAACGTATAATGGGGAGACAGACCCGGAAGAGTTTGTCAGAACATACCAAAACCTAATGGTGTCAAGGGATTTCCCGGAGGAATTGAGGTGCAAGTTGGTGGGCTGTTACCTGAGAGGAAATTGTCTCGCATGGTTCGATTCCTTGCCCCGAGAAAGCCTTAGAGATTACTACGATTTCTCTAAGGCCTTGCTGTTTAGATACGCCGGGTTAAAGAGGGAAGGGAAACAGCTGACGGAGCTTCTGGCCACCCGGCAGAAGGCTGCGGAGGGGTCAATGGAATATTACCGAAGGTATATGGATGATAGTATGAAGGTCATAGACAGGCAGCAACAGGAGAAGGCGGTGATCAGTGGGTTTATAAATGGCCTGAGGGATATGGCGTTGTTCCAGAAGTTGATGGAAAACATCCCGGAAACCTTTCACAACTTGCAGATGGCGGTGCAACTGTACTGCGCGGTTAATGATGCCACGCGGAAGAGAAAAGAAGAATCCGGGGGATTCCTCCCGGATAAAATGGAAAGAAGGAGGACGGCTGACCAAAGTAAAAGGGACCTGGCTCCCGCACCGATAAACCGGGCAAGAGCGGACAGTTTCACCCCGCTCAGCAAATCCCGAACGGAGATCCATGCTATCCACAAGGATTTGTTCCCGGATCCGCTGCCTATCCAAGGAACCCCGTCTAGGGAAAATGCGGACAAATGGTGTGCTTATCACAAGTCTTATGGACACTCGACGGAGGGGTGTAGGATGCTGAGGAACGAGATAGAAAAGTTGATAGAACGGGGGCAACTGAGAGATTGTGTGGCGATGGAGGCAAGGAAGGAGAATCCCCGGGAGCAGCCTCAAGAGCAGCCCCGGAGGAGGTGGCGGCCTAACCCGGGGAGAGGAAACGGGAGAAACCAAGGCAACCCAGGCAACAGGGCCCCGGGGAGACCTGCCATAGCTGCTGCACCAGTCCAGGCAGTGGAGCCTGCCCCCGCACCCAACAGGATGATCAACGTGATAAGTGGAGAAATCGGAGAAGCATGCCAATTAGTCTCTGCTATCCGGGCTCGGACGCGATATGTTCCCCCGGGGGAGATTCAGGGAAAAAGGTTTCGCCCCGAGGAGGCTCTTACTTTCTCTGAGGCGGATGCAGTTCCGCCTCAGATACCCCATTCTGACCCAATGGTGGTAACAGCGGAGATTGAAGGTTTCTTGATCAAGAGGGTGTTCATAGATGACGGGAGTAGTGTGGAGATCATGTTCGCTTCCTGCTTCGATCAGTTGGGAATTGGGAGGCAGAACTTGAAACCTCCTTCATCACCTTTGTCAGGATTCACTGGCAAACCTGAGGTACCCCTAGGAGTTATTCCCCTCGCAGTATGTATGGTGGATGAGAAGGATCGAAGTAAGAGGGTCTCAGTGATGTGCAACTTTGCGGTTATTGACGCACCCTCACCATATAACGTAATCATAGGAAGACCGTGGCTAACCCAAGCCCGGGCAGCGAGCTGCCCGTATCTGCTGACGATGAAGTTCCCCACCACGCAAGGTGTGGCGGTCGTCCGGGGAAGTCAGGCAGTAGCAAGAAGTTGCATGGTGACGGCGGTCCGGGACGCAAAGAAAGCAGTAGGGGCGGTACACGGAGAAGCCCCCCGACAAGAGTTGGAGGAAATACAGGTGGCAGACAAAGGGACGGTCACGGTGGGAAAAGACCTCCCGGACGAAGTAAAAGGCGCACTGAAGGAACTCTTGGCCAGGTATCAGGGAATATTCTCGTGGAGCCCGGAGGACATGGTGGGGGTGTTGCCAGAGTTGGGGGTGCATAAGTTGAATATAAGCCCGGCAACAAAACCAATCAGGCAGAAGAAAAGACCTGTAGCCCCGGAAAGGGCAGAATTTATAAGGAATGAAGTAAAGAAGTTGGAGAAAGCCGGGGTGATCGAGGAAATCATCTACCCGGAATGGATAGCTAACCCGGTCTTAGTTAAGAAGCACGATGGAAGCTGGCGCATGTGTATTGACTTCACCGATTTGAATAAATGCTGCCCCAAAGACAGCTACCCTCTCCCAAATTTGGACCGGCTGGCAGAGGCTATCGCGGGGTACTCGGTGTTAGCCTTCTTCGATGCACATAAAGGGTATCACCAAGTACAGATGGATGAGGCGGACAAAGCAAAAACCTCCTTCATCACCGATTTCGGAACCTTCTGTTACAAGAAAATGCCCTTTGGGCTGAAGAACGCGGGGGCCACATATCAGAGAATGGTGGACAAACTCTTCAAGGACCAGGTGGGAAGAAACATGGAGGTGTATGTCGACGATATGGTAGTCAAAAGCAGGGCTTACGGAGCTTTCCTGAATGACTTGGAGGAGATGTTTGAAAAGCTAGAACGGAGTAATCTAAAGCTGAACCCCTCCAAAAGCATCATAGGAGTGGGGGCGGGGAAGTTCTTGGGCTTCATGGTGTCAAGTCGGGGCATTGATGTTAACCCGGAGAAGGTAGAGGCCATAGCTAAGATGACTTCCCCCAGGTCGGTGAAAGAAGTACAGCGGTTGACAGGGTCCCTCGCGGCTCTCAGTCGATTCCTATCAAAAGGGGCAGACAGGCAGTTGCCTTTCTTCAACATTCTCAAGAAGGCCAAGGCGTTTGATTGGTCCGGAGAATGTGAGAAGGCGTTCCAAAATCTGAAAGAGCACCTCCGACAATTGCCAACCTTAAAAAAGCCACTCCCGGGGGAGGAACTTTTTCTGTACATAGCAGCATCCCGGGAAGCGGTAAGTGCCGTGCTAATCAAAGAAGAGGAGGGGAAGCAGCACCCAATCTATTTTGTTAGCCGGGCACTTCGGGGGGCAGAAACCCGGTATACTGATTTGGAACAGCTGGTCCTAGCGCTGGTGCATGCTTCAAGGAGGCTTAAACCCTACTTCCAGGGCCATCCCATAGTGGTCCTTACCAATTACCCGCTAAGACAAGTCATGTTCAAGCCGGAGGCATCAAGGAGAATGATGAAATGGGCTATAGAGTTGGGAGAGTATGAAATCCGGTATGAACCAAGAAAGGCTATCAAGGGTCAAGCCCTAGCGGACTTCCTGTTGGAATCAGGAGCAAGGGTAAGTGAGGAACAGGAGATGCCTAACACCCCCGGGAACATCACTAAGGCGGAGACAGACCCGGCCTGGAAGTTGTATGTGGACGGATCGGCACACTCTGGGGGCAGCGGAGCGGGAGTACTGCTAGTCAGCCCGGAAGGAAAGGAGTATCCCTACGCGATCCAGTTCACTTTCAAAACAACCAACAATGAAGCTGAGTACGAAGCTTTAATCACGGGATTAAGGTTGGCAAAGGAGATGGAAATCAAAACTCTCACGGCATACAGTGATTCCCAGATTGTGGTGCAGCAAGTAAAGGGAGAATATGAAGCCCGGGAAAGGAGCCTGCAGAAGTACTTGGAAGCGGTGAAGCCTCTGATAGCCGGGTTTAAAACCTTCGACTTGGTTCAAATTCCCCGGGAGAAGAACAGTAAAGCGGATGTTTTGAGCAAGTTGGCCTCCTCAGAATTGAAACCTGAGCCAGACCAAAAGTTGTACTTGGAGGTACTAGGAAGGAGGAGTTACCAGGAGGATGATCAAGTGATGCTGGTGACTGAGGAAGAATCCTGGATCACGCCCATGCGGGCGTACCTAGAAGAAGGAACCACCCCGGAGGATAAGGCCCAGGCCCGGAAGCTAAGAGTTAAGGCGCCTAAGTATGTGGTCCAGGGAGGGGAGTTGTACAAAAGAGGGTATCTCCAGCCTTTGCTAAAATGTGTAGAAAGGTCGGAAGGCCGATACCTCATCCGGGAGGTGCACGAGGGATCTAATGGGAGCCACCAGGGGGCTCGCACCTTGGCCAAAAAGATCTTAAGACTAGGGTATTACTGGCCGACGCTGTTCAAAGATGCGGAAGAACATGTACAGAAGTGTTTGGCATACCAGACATTTGCCCCGCTAATCCACGTTCCCCGGGAGGAGTTAATCGGAGTCGTAGGGGCTTGGCCGTTCAGTAGGTGGGGAATCGACTTGGTGGGACCATTCCCGACTGCCCCGGGAGGAGCCAAGTACTTGATTGTGGCAATCGATTACTTCAGCAAATGGGTGGAGGCAGAACCGCTCACCAACATACGGGGACTAACCTGTGTTAAGTTTTGCTGGAAGAACATCATTTGTCGATTCGGTATCCCAAAGATTATAGTCACAGACAATGGGGCGCAGTTCGAGAATGATCCTTTCAAATCGTGGTGCGTCAAGTATGGTATTGAGCAGAGGTTGACGTCTGTGTACCACCCTCAGGCGAATGGGCAAGTGGAAGTTACCAACCGTACTATCATCAAAGGATTGAAAACTCGCTTGGAAGGCGCGCGGGGAAATTGGATTTGGGAGTTACCCAGTGTTCTTTGGGCCCACCGGACTACAGAAAGCTCAGCTACCGGGGAGTCTCCATATGGTTTGGTGTACGGGTCGGAGGCAGTAATACCCGCGGAGATCGGGATCCCTAGCCTCCGGACTCAATACCAGCGCCCGGAAGAAGAAGATGATGGGCGGCGCCTCGACTTGGACCTCCTGGAAGAGAAGCGAGAGAATGCGGCACTTCAGGAAGCCAAGGTGAAGGAGCGAGTAAAGAGGTACTATGACAGAAGGGTACGAAAAGAGGCTTTTATCCCAGGGGACTGGGTAATGAGGAGGAACGATAAGAGTCGCCAAGCCCCGGAGGGTAAACTTGCACCCAACTGGGAAGGACCATACAAGGTAAAGGAAGCATACCCGGGAGGGAGTTATGCGTTGGAGGACAAGCAGGGGAAGGAGATCCCCAGAAGATGGAATGTAGCTAATTTGAGAAGGTTCTACGGGAAGTAGAGTACCCCGCATCGTACCTTAGCTACTAAGGCATGGATATGCCGGGCATGGATATGCCGGGCATGGATATGCCGGGCATGGATATGCCAAGCATGAATATGCCTCGCCCGGAAGCATGAATATGCCCGGAGAAATACCACGACGTTTGGCCTCGTCCCGGGTTTAGAAAGGAAGGTTTGTAAAAAGGGACCCAGGGGTAGCTCCCATTTGGGTGCCCCGCTAGAATGGACCCGGAGCTTGAATGAAGCCCGGGGATCAAAGAATGTAATACGGGAAAGAGTTAATGAAAAGGGTCTGTTCAAGAAACAATTTTTATTTAATCTTTAAAATACAAATCGCATGATTATGTGGTCATAGTCATGGTAGGACAATTACATAAGCATTTTACATACAAGTATTCCTATCTATTTGCTACTAAACCCACTTGGGACCTGACCCGGAAGCACCCTCAGGGTTGCCTGGGCGGAAACCCCCTCCGAAGAATTGAGAGGATAGGAGATCTTCGGCAAAACGGGCATCCGGGGCTTGATTCCATGCAAGCTCCTCTTCTAGTTGCGCCGCGTCCTCTTCGTTCAGTTCGGGGATAGGCACGACCACAGATCCCTCTGGAAGCGGCTCCGCCAGGTGCATTCTTCTCACCCCGGCAGAGGTGACGAACTTGTACTTAGGAAACATGACTGCTGCGCTCTTACCCTTCTCTTCCCGGCTAATACGAGTACCCTCGGCGGTTTTAACCCCCTTTGTGGTGACTCCAGAGTCGGCAATCTCCCGGATGCGTCTTATCCGACGGGCCACCTCGTCCGGGTCAGTGGATACGGTCATGTCCTCGTACCTTTCGTACGCCACATCCACCTCCACCCGGGCAGGGACTCGGCGAAGGCTAGAGGGATAGGGCTCAGCCTCTCCCGCGGCAATCTTATTATGCCATTCAACGACATCCAGATAGGCCTTATGATTAGGACCTCCCTCACCAAACTTCTGCGGGTTAGCCTCCATGCGTTCCATTGTCCTACGAACCCTGGCGGGAATGTCGGTGAGAGGAGACACCCCAACTAGGCCATTCTTGAGACCCAACAGATGATAGGATAGCCGGGTGACTAGTAGAGCATCCTGGAGGACCCTATTCCTGTGAGTAAGGGACCGATTCTCCTTCTCGAAATCGCAGAGAAGACGGTTCTGAGCGGAGCGGGTTTCCAAAGTCCTGAGCTTTTCTTGCGCCCGCTCCAGTTCACCCCACACCATACCAAGCTCCCGGGCGGTGCGACGACGAGAGTTGTCCTCAAGGGTCTGCAATTCGGCAATAGTCTGATGAGAATTCAGGGCCTCCCGCATATGATCAGAAGCTAGGTTGAAGCAGTGATTCAGTGAGCCAAATTTGTTCTTCACAGCTTTGAGGAAAGATACCAGTACCCGGATTGTCCCAAATTCCTGGAGAAAGCAATCTAATCCCGCCTCAGCCAATGCCCGGTCAGCCTGGTTGCCTCCAAACCTCCAATGGGCTAATTTCCTTTGCAGAAAAGAGCATTGGAGACACCCAGTGCGGGGGAGAGAGAAGTAGGTACCAGAGGAACTGTTCGGATGAGGGAAAATATAAGGGGTGGGCTCTTGCGGGAGAGCTTCCTTTAAGTAATGCTCAGACTACAAAAGATAGTAAATTCGTCAAAAGTAGAACTTTGTCATTAATCAAAATTGGCACTAAGGCCGAAAGTTCTACATACGCTCCCCGGGGGAGGAAGATTACAAAATGAAATAAAAATGATTACAAAAGGAAAAATAATGTACAACTAGAATAGAGTTATACATTGTCTTCAGCAGAGTTGTCTTCCCCCGGAACAGTATGAGCCCTCTCGTACCGCCTCTCCAATTCTACGAGGTCCTCGGTGCTCCATTCCGGGCCAGCATAGGCAGGAGCATCCACCGCCGGTTCATCAGCGACCCGCGCAGGAAATCCCGCCTTCCGCGTGGCCTTCCGGGACTGATACAGCAGATCGTCCTGGCCCGCGCCAAGGCCTACCCGGCAGTTGCCCTCTTGATTGTGGACTGCGCGATACCCAAAATTGTCAGGCACGGCGCAGTACTCATAGTAATCGCCCGACCAATGAGGCGTCTCCGGGACTACCCCATAGGTGTTGAAGTTTTCTGGGCCGGGGTCAGGGCAAGAGACATCATCAATCGCAGGCAGCTTGGCCTTCTTGATGTCCGAAGCGGAAGGAGCCCGGGAGGACATCTTCAGAGACTCCCACAGTTGGGGCACCAGACCTTTCAGATCCGCCTCCTGGAGGGATCTCCAACGATGGTTCAGCAAATCGTTGGCCTTGGGGCGGTAATAGGAAGCTTGGGCTTCGAGGCGAGCGGGCCCCGGAAGCCAACCCCGCAGGTTGCGGTACATCTCATGGCAAGCAACCGCGCTCGCCGCGGCTGCGATACCCTCCAGCTTTTGGTCAAAGTTGAGGGAGCGGAGGACCTTCTGGGTCACAGCATCCAGAGCCTCGAGCTGGGCATCTTTCTTGTCTTTTTTCAGAGAAGAGTATTTCTTCTCCACTTCGGCAAGTTTCTTCTCCTTGTCTGCCAGCTTTTTCTCCCTGTCAGCCAGTTTCTTCTGGGAGGCCTCCAGCCGGACCTCCAGGTCATCTCGCCCGGCCAACTTCTCCCGGGTATCACGGAGATCCTTCTCCATTTTGGCAAACAGCCCCGCGCTATATTTGGAGTAGCCCCGGTTAAGTGCCTCGGTGAACTGGGGGTCTGAAAGGAGGGAGTCGGCGAAGGCGACACTCTGCAAAACAGAACATAAACTTAAGAAAATTTGGATTAAATATTAAGGAGAAGAACGAGGCTGAAGTAGTTACCTCTTCTTTCTCTTCCGGGATAGTCTCGGAAGTAGTAGCCCGCGGAGAAGTATCGCGAGCAGGAGGAGGCGGAGGGAAGTCCTGCGTCCTTTGACGAGAGGGAGGGGGTGACCCGGACAGCTCCCCGGGAGGTGGCCGTTTGAAACGCGAGCTTGCCCCGCCGCTATAAACCGGGTGCTGGATGAAGGACCGGCGTCCGGGTGAAGGCGATGAGCTGGAAGGGGTACGGGCCTCAGAAGATGGCCCGGAGGAGCTCTGTGGGCGAGGCCGCGGCGGCACGCGGGGCTTTTGGGGAATGATGGCAGGGTTCTCAGTCGGAGGAAGTCCGGAAGCCGTTCGTTGAGGAGGGGCCTGGGGATCCGGATGGGTATCCCGGGCATGAACGTCGTCCCCGGAAGGCTTGTCAGTGTAAGCCATGACGTCCGCGTATAAGGTAGGTTGAGCTGAAACAAAGCAGACAGAAAGATTAGACCATGAGATGTATATATATATAAAAAAAAAGTAATATATGTGTGTGTTCGGTTTTAAAGCCTTAATGGGCACCTCCAACCGGCCACACCGCAGAGATGCGCGGGAGCGTGAAGAGGTCGCTAGGATAGATCCCGCGAGGCCAGAAATAACCCGCGTTCCCGTTTTTATAGAAGGCATCCATATCTAGAGGGGAGAGGCGGAGGAGATTATGATCACTGGCAACAATAGCCGGAAGGTTGGAGAGAGGTTTCTTGTCCTCGGGAGCAAGAGAGGTGTTCCAAGCGGGCATAGGGTACACCTGGGAATCACAAAGGAAGAAACCCTTTGAAAGGTACCCTTTGGCGGATTTGGGTTTAGAAAGAATGAAATCCTTGAGGCCGGTACAAATTGTGAAAGAGAAAACGCCCGGGAAGGATGCATGCGCCTTCCGCAAGGCGTAAAAGGAGCGGAAGAGCAAAAGGGAAGCGGGAATGGCGCACCGGGCGCAATTGAGTAAGAAGGCTAGAATAAGAACCACCCCGTTAGGATGTAGTTGGGCGGGGGCTACGCCATAAAATTGAAGAATTTCAAGGAAAAGAGGAGGGAAGGGCAGGCTAAGCCCGTACTGGAAATGGATTCGCGGGATACAAGAAGCCTCCCGCTCAGAGACCCCCGGAGGAAGTTTGGAAAGAGATGCATTTAAGGGAAGAGGAATGAATGAACGCTTGACTAAATCCAAGACATCCCTATCTAAAGAAGGAGAATCCCTGGGGACATCGTAAAATTTGATACCCACCGGGCGCACCCCGTGAGTGGGCCCCCGGGGGATGTCATCGCTGCCTTCCTCGCCGAGCATCTCCTCATCCTGATCCCTGCGGGGATGATGAGGATGCTCGACTGGGCGACAACTCACCCCATCCGAGGTCAACGCACCCGGGGAGACGGGCCCCCGGGGCGTACTTCGGAAGAGGTGCCCGGGGAGGAAGGGGGAGAAATCACGTTATCAGCGGCCCGGAATCGGGCCTCAAACTGATTTTGGATCCCCTCGGTGTCCAAAGAAGAACTGGAGTGAAGCGGGGAATCCATGAAGAGAAAAGAAGAGGGAGGGAGGGCTTACTTGGTTGAAAAGGCGAAGCGAGTGAGCAGAGCGTCTGGAGAAATTTTGCAGGAAGTAAAATTGAAGAGAAGGTTCGGCTCCTTATATAGACGGATGAATAGGAATCGCCACCTCAAAAGGAGGAAAAGTAATAATGACACAGCGAACGAGGTGTTGATCAATGCAGAAGAGGAAAAGGCGGCGTTGTCAGAAACCGATTTTAACACAGAGGGGCCCTACCATTAAAATAGCAACCGCAGGGGGAGCGCTTAAGACCAGTCCCCCGCGTCGCGCAAAACCCGGGCAACTGGTCTGGGGGGGCTAGTGATAATACTGGCCCAGGATCCTACTGGGCCAGGAAGGCGGCCTGCGGCCCAGAACTAACGAAGAGGTACTTTTCCCGGATGAGACATGTCCGGACAAGAAAGAGGACAGATGATGACAAGGGAGGTGGTCCTGCAACTTATCCACAAGGCAGGCAAAGCTCGGCTATAAATACCAGCCTTAAACAGTGAACGAGGTAGGTGACTTGTATCTCTCTACTTTATATTGAGAGCGCCTTCCGTACGTTTTCCTTCTCCGCTATCCCCATCTCATCATCACACCGGAGCTTCTTCCCCGGGACACCTCCCGGGGATTGTTTTGCAGGACTAAAGCGGGCCGATCTAGGAGGAGACCCGGATAGCACCCAAACCCGGGAGACGGACGGATTTGGTAGCATCAAACGCAAGTAATAACCTGTCTACCAATTTATTCTCAATATTTAAGCGATTGTTTTACCACTAATTAGCCATTTCCAACAATTATAGATTGGTGGTACTAATTGGTTGTAAGCTAATTTCATCTAAGTTGATCAGACTCAAATTAATCATATATATGACAACATGCATGGAAAATAAATTGAAATCCACAACAATTAATTTAATCACAATTAGATCTCATGGAAATGACTAGGGTTTCATCATTCAAACCAGATTAAATACTTAGCTACTCAGAGCATCCACAACGGTTGTATTTTGGAGTCGTTGTGCAATTTAATATAATTTGAAGCGATGTAGCTTGCCGTTGTTGCAGAATCCACGTAGGTAGCTTTGAGATATTAAATGTCAGCTAGTCGCTCGGGTGAGCGACATCGCTTGCCGTTTGAAGCATTAAATCTTGTTTAAATTGTGTTTTTCATGTTCAGATTTGGTGTGTATATATTCTTTTACCTCTTTGTATCATATATAACTTGTGTATATATTGTGTGTTTTTCAGATCCAAATGCGATATATATATTGTGCGTTATATATGTTTTATGTATTTTGCATCTGCGTACGTATATATTCCACATGCAAATATATTGCATTTGATTCACTATTTACCATAAGAAATTAATTTTACGTTTAATTCAAATATTTTTATTATAAATTATTATTAAAAATAGAGTTCAACTCGAAAGTTAAATTAAATTACAAATACCAATTTTGAAGCATATATGGCTCGGGATGCAACAATTCCAGATAAAGAAATGCATCATCAACTTAAGTTAGACTTGGTGGAGCATATATGTAAACGTTTTGAGGTCAACACTAGAAGTGAAATTTCTTAAATTTATTTAATTACTTTTTTTTTACTAAAATTAATTTATTTAATGAAATAAAAGTGATTTTTCATTAATTATTGGTAGATCTTCAATTATTTATTTATTTTTATTGTTGAATAAATGTATTTGCATTCTAGAAAAAATAAAAAAAATAAATTCAAGTGAGACCTATCAAGCTATACAAGAATGTAGCTTACCATTAATGGGGTGTGTAGCTTGCCAATTCATTGGCTTGAAAAGTTGACATGGCAAGTCAAGCTACATGCACTTGTAGCTTACCTGGTGGGCGTCGAATACCACCAAAATATTCCTACAAGCTAAGAATATTAGATAATAAAGCAGCAAGTAGGGTCGAACCCACAGAGAACAGATTAATAATTTTATATTCCTAAAGATCAATTTTGGTGTCTAGTCACCACACTTTTTACGTGAAGATTGAGATCAACTACTGATTATTATATAATTAACTACGAAAGTAAACAAAGAGATTAACTAAATGCGAGAAGATTCGAAAAGATCAAGTTATGAAGGAATCCGACTCAAATAAATCCACACTAGTCATATGTTCTGATCATTGATGCAAAGATTTAATTAACAACTATGAACCAACTAGTTATGGGGTACCGTGAATGCAGCGGACATACCCCAATTCCTACTTAATTTATCGATAGCTAGCAAGAGACGCTTAAACTAACTATTTCTCTTATCAAATCAAACCTAGTTGGAAACGCCAGTTCTAAGTTGTCTGATAGCATTAAGATCTGATTAAGGAACCCGATTTAGACAAATTAACCAAGAACGCAAGTATTAACTTGTCTACCAGTTTATTCTCACTATCTAAACGATATCTTTACCACTAATTAGCCCTTTCCAACAATTACGGATTGGTGGTTCTAATTGGCTGTAATCCTATTTAATCTAAGTTGCGCAGGCTTAAATTAATCAGATATAAACTGGATGCACAGAGAATAAACCAAAATTCACAGCAATTAATTTTCATGCACAATTAGATCTCACAGAATTTCATGACTAGTGCTTCATCATTCTTGCCGAATTATAGAATTAGTTACTCATATTACGAGGAACACAAACACAATAATAATAATTAAACATGAGAAAAAGAAATCACCGAATTGAAGAAAAACTTGCAAAACCCTTGCTATTGCTCGTTCGTCAATATTCGGTCCAAAAAGTATACGTGCGTGTGTGTTCGTATAAAATACAAAAACAGGGTTTATATACTTAACCCCAAATGCCTAATTAGTCTAGGTGGCATAATTAGAATAGGAATAAAACAACTAAAAACCTAAAACTAATAAAAGTCCACGTGAAAGGCTTATATGCATAATTATATGCATATTATTCAATTGAGCCTCTTTATTTCTTTAATTGGGTTGGGCTTGAGAGGAATTCAGTCCAGAAGTCGACTTCTTAAATTGATGACATCCTTCTTGTTTCTTTCCTTCATGTGCCGAAATAATGGAACTTAATTGTTGCTCCTCACTAATTTCTCTCAATACGTATAGCTGATTAGTGATCCACCCACGGAACACAACTTAGCCGCCCGTAGAAGAAATCAGTAATAAGATTTGTCCATTAATTCAGCTTGTCGCTTCTTGGTCCTCGCCTCCCCAATGCCGGGATAATAGAATAATGATGGTCTATTATCTCCGTTGGAGCACACTACCTCATTAAAAACCCGTAGGAAAAAAGAGTGTAGTGTATAGCTCCCCTTCGTCTTCAAAACAACATCAAATTGCTCTCTTTCCAGCAATACTTCATTTAATCTCCTCCTCCATGGTTTCTATGTTTTCCTGCACAAAAAACACACCTTCGAGCACATCAAGTGGAAAAATAATAATAAAAAATTACATAAAATAGATGTATAAATACATCTCATCAAATATCCCCACACTTAGATCATGATTGCCCTCAAGCATGTAATTAGTTATCAATCCAAAACCATAAGCTAAATCAAACATCATCACAAAACCAAACAGAGCAACATTCACTATGTTCACTATGGAACCAACCATCTTACCACAAACCATTCCCCTTTGCTTATAAAATCACTTCATCCTAATATCCTGGTCAAAAATGTGCAATAAAATCCAGCCTCACCAAGATCACTCAATGTCACTCAAAATTATAAAGGACGGTCACTCATATCACAGTCGGTATCTTTACAACAGGGTTGCATGTCACTATCTCCACCACATTAAAAATGAACACTTGAGCACAAATCAAATAGGTCTTTACAGGGTTGTAACGGGGCTAGGGGGTGAAAGGTAGGATAAAAGGAACGCGGCTAAAAATCCAGAATATGCAAGCAGTTCAATTTCATGATCATCATACTCCAATATCTCATAGATGCAACAATAGAAAGCATCATATCATAACCAAACATAATGGTGCACTAAAACATCAATGAACTAACATCGCACCAAATATTTTTCTTCAACTATCAACTGATTTTGTGCAAACTGCCAGATTGTTTTTCATTTTTTTCTTTCTTTTAGAACTTTTTTTTTTCTTTCTTTTTTTTTTCTTTCTGGACAGCAGCATTTTTTTTCTTTTCACAAACAACTAACAATGGGATCAACAATTACAATATTAAAACCATCCCATACATTCATATTCAGCACATCACGAAATAAACAACTTGCACATTCTGGATGGGTAAGAAAGGCCAAAGGCTCTGAGCTTTTATATATCAGGTTAAATCACAAAGAAAAAGAGTCTTGGCTTCAGCGGGGCTCACTAGGGGATCAATGTAAGGTAGGAAAAATATGTAGAATCTGTGGGGCGAAATCCTAATGCCTAAAATCATTTTCATACTCAAATATCATTTAGCAGCCTCGAATCATGACAAACAACCCAAGAAAGAATACCAACGAATGATCACTCAGAAAAAAACAGAGAGCTTTATATATCATTTTTTTCCGGTGGCTATATTTTTTTATGCCTTTTTTATTTGCTCTTTAAGGCTCAAATCCTCACAATATAACTAGGTTTAATAACAAATGATTTAATGCACGTTCGTCATCCCAGGATATATGCAAGAACTACATGACTTCTTCCACAAAGGGGAATAACATCCATCTTACCACAGACCATGTTCCATAGCAAAATCAGCTCAGTACAGTTCATAGATAAATGCTTCATATTCACCAAAACATATCAAAATTGTGATTTCCCTTTAATAAAAATTTCAAAAATTCCAGAATTTATAGCACTGCAAATAAAGAAAATCACAATAGAAAGTATATCCTCCCCACACTTAGTAATTTGCTTGTCCCCAGGCAAATAATTAACAAATAAGCATACCACACACATTCGAAATTACCACACATTCACGTTCAAACTTTCAACTCATCAAGAATAATATTAAATTAAAAGATGGGGGAGAGCTGACCAAAAACGTGAAGAACCAAAGAGATCGGTGAGTTTTCCAGGAAGGTAGTCCGGCGACCAAAATATCGTAGCTCACTGGGCATTAACACCATCACTATCAGGCATGTGTTAATCAAGCAAGGCTCGGTGGTGGTGATGTTAATTTCTGGTAGTGCTACGAGTCCGATTCCAATTCCGCAGCGTCTAGATGATCAAGATTCCAGCCGATGGATTGCCGGCGGTTACGGGCAGCTCCGGTTCTGTAATGATTAGGGATTCCAGTGGCAGCATGATGGCAGGAAACGAGGGCTTCCCAGCGGTGGTAGGTGTTGACGAGATTGGGGAAAATCGGGGATTCCGGCGAGTCCGATTCAGTGTCGAGGATGTGGGTTTCCGTCGATTGAGTGAATGGTTGGATTGGGCGGCCGCCGGTGAAGATGGTGAGCAAGGAGGCAAGGAGGCCGGCGGTCCTTCAGGTGGTACTGGTAAAGTTACTGAATTCTGAGAACAAAGCGGTGGAGCCACCGTCCATAAGGTAACAACTTTCTCCTTTTTGCTATTTAATCCCTTACTGTGATTCCATCTTGCAATTTTCCCCAATCCTTTTAGGATTCAGAATCAAACACCCTTTTCATAAATGGAATCTGCCAAAACAACAAATAAAACAAAATCAATAGAAATTCAACAATGAAACAAAGCAGTAAATAACTTTTATCAAAAAAAAATTTTGATTTTTTTTTTGGTGTTAATTTTAATGAAAAATTGAACAAAATAAAAGGAAAGATAGAAAATTTGGGTTGCCTCCCAATAGCGCCTTCGTTTAGCATCTTTGGCTAGACGTTAGGATGCGGTTAGTTGATATGAGAGTGAGGCAACAGTGAAAGCTTTTCCACTGTTTTCAATTCGGACGCATCGTGATACAGCTTCAGTCTGTGACCATTGACAGTGAATGTCTTAGCTGTTTCCAAGCTCTTTATTTCAACTGCTCCATTCTGTAAAACATTCTGTACTTCGAAAGGGCCAATCCATCTAGTCTTTAACTTTCCCGGCATCAATCTCAGCTTGGACTGGTACAACAAAACCTTCTGACCAACCTGAAACTTTTTCCCTCTGATATGTTTATCATGCCACATCTTAGTACGATCCTTATACCCCACAGCTGAATCGTAAGCTTCCAAACGTAGCTCGTCGAGCTCTTGTAGCTGAAACTTTCTGTCTTCCCCACACTTGAGATAATCCATATTCACTTCCTTGACTGCCCAGTAAGCTCTATGCTCCAATTCAACAGGCAAGTGACACATTTTCCCAAAAATCATCCTGTAGGGTGACATGCCAATAGGAGTCTTGAAGGCTGTACGGTATGCCCACAAAGCATCATCCAATCTTAGACTCCAGTCCTTTCTAGATGGATTTACAGTTTTCTCCAAAATCTGTTTTATCTCCCGATTCGACACCTCTGCCTGACCATTAGTTTGCGGATGATACGGTGTAGACATTCTGTGATGAACTCCGTATTTCTTCATTAAAGCTGCAATGGTTCTGTTATGAAAGTGTGTTCCTTGATCACTTATCACAGCTCTCGGAACACCAAACCGGCTGAAAATATTACTCTTCAAAAATCCAGCCACCACCTTAGCATCATTATTGCGAGTAGCCTTAGCCTCCACCCACTTCGAGACATAATCAACTGCGAGTAAAATGTACAAATTACCACATGAGCTAGGAAAAGGGCCCATAAAATCCATCCCCCAGACATCAAAAATTTCACAAAAAATCATAGGGACTTGTGGCATCTCATCTTTACTAGATATATTCCCTGTTAATTGACATCTCGCACAACTCTTGCAAAATAAATAGGCATCCTTGTTCAGTGTAGTCCAGAAGAATCCACAATCCAGCACCTTTCGAGCAGTTCTCTTAGGTCCAAAATGCCCACCACAAGCTAACGAATGACAGTGTAACAGCACATCACCTTGTTCTTCCTCTGGAATACATCTACGAATAATCTGATCAGCTCCAATATTCCACAAGTAAGGCTCATCCCAAATATAATACTTACAGTCACTCTTTAATTTAGCCTGCTGTGTGGGGGAAAAGGTGTACGGTAATTTCCCAGTGATCAAATAATTAACTATGTCTGCATACCAAGGGTCCTTGGGAAACTTGTTTGTAGTAGCTCTAACTTCCTTATTATAAAATCTGGTGCTTAATGCATACAAATGTTCTTCAGGAAATGTCTCCCTTATTGGTAAACCATCATCTTCTCTAACCAGGCGACTTAAATGATCAGCCACAAAATTTTCTGCCCCTTTCTTGTCTCGTATCTCCCAGTCAAATTCTTGAAGTAAAAGCACCCACCTTATCAATCTAGGTTTCGACTCCTTTTTAGACAACAAATACTTCAATGCGGAATGGTCACTGTACACGATTACCTTCGAACCCAAAAGGTATGACCTGAACTTCTCAAAAGCAAAAACAATGGCCAGTAACTCCTTTTCAGTGGTAGCATAATTGCATTGAGCTGGATTTAATGTCTTCGAGGCATAATAAATCACATGGCTTTCCTTATCTAGTTTCTGTCCCAAAACAGCACCAACTGCATAATCACTAGCGTCACACATAAGCTCGAATGGAATATCCCATTTAGGTGGTTGAATAACAGGGGCTGTAGTTAACTTTGTGGGAGGTCGTCGCCGTACCTCTCAAATATACAATTTATACTTCACTTACTACCTTTCCACACTATTAAGTGTACAATGGTAAGTAAGGTTCGTTCCACAGGGAAAAGGTTATTTCTATGTATATCTTGTAGAATATATATACATATACATATATAAAAGCAATGTAAACAAGGGGGGGGTTTGAGTTGAGTTTTGTTTAAAACACTACTAAGTAAAACTACTAGAACTTTAGAATCACAACTAGTTTAGCATCTAAAGATTCAACTAAAAGATTAACTAATGAGAATGAGGGACTTGGGTACATGAGATTTGTATCTTCTTGTTATGGATTTTTCCTCAAACCTAGTTATGATACTTTGAGAATGGTGATTGTTTTTAATGGGAAACCATCTCTATTCTAGTTGTGAATCATGAAAGCATTTTCACAACTCTCATTGACAACTTATCTATATGATAGCAAATAGACAAATTGGCCAATGCTAATTCAAATTGGATGTTTTCCCACCTTACCCATGCAATGTGATAACACAATTGACATGAATATAATGCTAATGAATGATCTCAAGAACAAATACAATTGATAACAACATATATTTGATTCCTAATTCACTACTTTTACATAGAAGAAATGATAGCATTTCAACCATGGAAAGGCAATGTCTAACACATATCCAACACATATCTATACCTAGGAAATCATTCCTAACCATTTCAAGCATCGAATACACATATAATTCATGATCATTCAATGACAAATCATCCATTCCTAAGCTTCATAAACCATGTTCTCAAACCATAACAAGAGGTTTAATCTCACATACCCAAGATGGGGTTTAGCCTACAACCATAACTATATAATCATAACCATAATCCATACAATAATACATGGTGAATTCAAAGTGAAAATCCAAAGAGGAAATGAAGAAAATGAGCTTAAGGCTCTGTAAAACGATCCCCAAAACAATGAGGATAAGTTCCAATATATACTTCAAAATAATTAAAATTAAAGCCAAACAAAATGCAAGTTGCAGGACCATTCGCGGGTCGCGCGGGATCCCTCGCGGACCGCGAGCCTGGTTCTCGCGGTTCGCGGCCGAGGATTCGCGCCCCGCGCGCCCGTGTATCGGCGTAGTCCGCGACCGGAGTCTCGCGCCCGCGCGCCCGTGTCTCGGCGTAGTTCGCGACCGGAGTCTCGCGCCCGCGCGCCCGTGTCTCGGCGTAGTCCGTGACCGTGTCTCGGCGTAGTCCGCGCCCGTGTCTCGGCGTAGTCCGCGCCCGTGTCTCGGCGTAGTCCGCGCCCGTGTCTCGGCGTGGTCCGCGCGCCTCGGTCTCGGCATGGTCTTCGTGCTGGTCGGTCCTCGCGGCTCGCGACCGGAGTTTCGCGGCCCGCGCGAAACTTGGCATGGTCAAAACAGCAACACACACCCTCGCGGTTCGCGACCTAGGGTTCGCGGCCCGCGAGAGTGTGCCTTCACGCCACTTCTACGACCGGTTCTTCAATGTATCAAACGCGGTCAGGACGGTCATAGAAGGTCTTCAAATCATTCAAATCCATCGCAAGTGCAATTCAAGATCGAAATGCACGTCTTCAATTTCAAACCACTATGAATGATTCGGTCCAAAAGTCTAATATAATTACACAAAATACTATCTAAAACAACTCTCAAATGCTACAAAATAAGAGTATATCTAGGGGCTATCAAAATCCCCCACACTTGAACCTTTCTCGTCCTCGAGAAAGAACGATTAAGATCCAAGTGTATATTCTAAATAATTAAGCACATAACATTTGAGAGCTTACATATTTAAACAAGATAAAAGAAAATGTTTTTTTTTTTTTTTTTTTTTTTTTTGCCTCTCATTTTTGCCTGATTCTCTCGTATTTTTGGAACCATCCGGGCATGCCTCTCATTTTTACCTGATCCTCTAGTATTTTTGGGACCATCCGGGCTGTTTTTTTTTTTTTTTTTTTTAAAAAGAATACAGTAATAAAAATAGCAGCAAAAACAGCAACAAAAGCAGCAACAAAAGTAATAACAAAATTCCTACACCTCTCCCCCACACTTAGTCTAAACATTGCCCTCAATGTTTAAATATATGAATGAATACCATAGTGAAAGGAAAAGGTATAGGGTAGACTCACTGCGAGGGGCCGGAGCCGTCGCGACGGCGCTGAGCTCGCGATCTGCGATGTCCCTCATAGTCAAATGCTCCTGGTCCCTGTGGGTGCATGGATGCCATCATGGCGAACATCACTGCCATATCATCCTCGTACCTCTCAGTATATGCCTGAAACTGCTGCTGAGTGACATACTGAGCCTCATGATGTGGAGGAGCGTACTGCTCTCCATGCTCCGGAGGTGCCTCTAACCTGGCAAGGGCAATGGTAGGTGCAGGAACTGTGATCTGGGTTGGAAAGGTGAGATCCTCTATGCGGGTGCGCCCAGTCAGTTGTACAGCCTCTGGATTTGGTAGGTACATGTGCTGATTCTTGGCTACTAGCCAAATGAATCTAGGAGGAGGATATTTGTGCATGGCCAAGACATTAGTGAACTCCAAAGAAGCAATGGAGTAAAACTGGTGAGCTCTCTCGGCTGTCTTGCCTATTGCCTGAATGTCTGGAGGTAGGTGGATGTTCAGATAAGCTGCCAGAAGTGAAATCATACCCCCCTGTGGTATCTTTCCCTTGGTCTTCTCAGAGGCCTCCAGACATTTCTGCACAAAAAGGTCCACCCAACAAGGGTGTTCTGGTCCCCAGCACATGGTCCAAAGGCATTGGACCTGCTCCCTAGTAATGTGCGTCAACTCTCCTTGGCAGAAGATCGTCATCACTAGGAGCTTGTGCACCATACGAACAGCTGGATGTATGATGTGGTTATTCTTCGTAGTGCCTGTGATGTTGGGAAATCCAGACAAGCAATTCCAAAAGTAAGTTAGATCAAATCCGTCCGGGTTAGTCTCTTTTGGATTCTTGTATCCCTGTGCATATTCGAACCCAAAAGCATCTTGGATCTCATGATAGGTCATCCGGCGATCCACATCATTCAACCTGAAGGTGATGTAATGCATGTCATGGTCCTCGTCATAGTGCTTGGCTAGAGTGGATAGGAACTCAAATGTATAGCGGGTATAGGTCGGTGCCGACCGATCAATGAATCCTCTCATGCCAACGCGATCCAATAAAAATAGAACTGGTTGTTGCAAACCCAGCTCCTGAAGTAGCTCAGAGGAGAGGAACTTCGTCTCCATGATTGTACGCCTCCCATTTCCAATCAACTTTCTCCACCGTTGTTGGGCATCTTCATCCAAACCTTGCAGTCCCATAAGGTCAATAGGAGGCAGGTTTTCTGCAGGGGGAGGGCTAGGTTGGCGAGGGGGTGATTCGGGGATCACAGGTTCATGGGAACTAGAGGCTTCCCCTCGGCGAGACCTTTTTCTCGGTGCCATTATCAAATTCTACTCAACAACAGTCCAGCACAACTATACTAGCTACAAGGCGGCAAGCCTCTACTAATAAAGCTCAGTTTATAACTAAAGGCGGCAAGCCTTTGAAATTTCAATGAAAACCTATTGGCGGCAAGCCCTAAATCACCCAAAATTTAAATAAATTTAGTAGGGTACCGTCAATTGAAGCCTTTGGTAGCAATGTAGCTTGAGGAGATTACCAATTTGATCAAAACACCACCAAATCAAAGAATCCAAAAATTAGGGTTCATAAGATTTGGGGGTATTTGATTGAGAGTTGGAATTTGGAATTTGGGATTGGGAAAAGGTTAAGGGTGGTGGAGGGAAGGTTTTTGGGTAGTTGGTTTGGAACAAAAGTCGCCGGAGGCCGGCGAATCGGAGTGAAGAACTTTCCGGTGGGAATTCGGTAATGTGGGTTAAAGATGGTGTTTTGGATTGGGATTTTTGGTGGGTTTTGTTGGGAAAGCTTGGGGGATTGATTTGGGTGGAAGAAATCGGTTCAAAACTCGCCGGAATGGAGGATTGAGTATGGTGGCCGGAAAAGGAGCTTTGGGGTCGGGTGGGAATAGTTTGGGAAGGAGGAGAAAAAGATAGAAGAATTTGTGAAGAAGAAGGGTTCGAAATCTCGCGGATCGCGAGTTTTCTGTGGCGGACCGCGAGCCTCGGTCGCGGGTCGCGAGACCCCGTCGCGGGCCGCGAAAATGGCCCGTTTCGTTCCAGCGATTTCCGAGAAATCTCGGTCCTCGTCGCGGGTCGCGCGCCCTTCGTCGCGGGCCGCGCGCAAGTCCGTCGCGGTCCGCGCGATGAATTCGCGGACCGCGCGCTGAAGACCGTTGAGGTGCGCGCGAATCCTCGTCGCGGTGCGCGCAGTGTCTCGTCGCGGCTCGCGCGCGCTGGAACTCGGCGCGGTGCGCGCGCGCACCGCGCGCAAAACCTCGGCGCGGTGCGCGCGATGAAATCGCGCACCGCGCGCAAATCCTCGGCAAACCTTCGCGGTCCGCGCGATGAAACCGCGGACCGCGAGCACAGTTTCGCGGTCCGCGCGATCAAGTCGCGGACCGCGAAAATGGTCATATTCGTTCCAGGGATTTCCTATAATCCCCTGTTTTCTCGCGGGTCGCGCGGTCTTCTTCGCGGACCGCGAGACACCGTCGCGGCGCGCGCGTTCCGTTCGCGGCGCGCGAGGATTTCCCGTCGCGGTCCGCGCGATCCCGGTCGCGACTCGCGTGCATAGTGTCGCGAAAACCGACGTTTTCGTGGCAGGGATTTCCAGAAATGCACGTTTAGCTCGCGGGCCGCGAGAGCTCGGTCGCGGACCGCGAGAGCTTGGTCGCGGCTCGCGCGTTCTCGGCCGCGGTCCGCGAAACCTTCGGTCGCGGTCCGCGCGATGAATTCGCGGACCGCGAGGAATGGCCCCTTGGCGTTTTTCGTTTTGCACCACTTCAAACCTATTTCTACAAAAACAACATAAAAACTAGCATAATGTTCGAATTACAAGCTTAATGAAATGTACATAGCAAATAAATATAAAGAAAGTAATGTTCCAAATGTTGAAATTGTTCGACGAAATGCATTTAAAGCTTAAAACTCGTTTATTTAACATCGTCGGCACGATGTACCGCCATGGTAAAGATCACTCGTAGGCCGGGTTGCCTAGAGACATGTCCTCTAGGATCTCCGATTTGAAACCCTCGTAATACGGTTTCAACCTTTGGCCGTTGACCTTGATGATTTTGGCATCCTCGCCGCTTTGGATCTCCACTGCTCCATGAGGGAAAACCTTCACAACTACAAATGGTCCAGTCCACCGAGAACGTAGTTTACCTGGAAACAACCGAAGACGTGATTGAAATAGAAGAACTTTTTGACCTACCTCAAAAGTTTTCCTAATTATCATCTTGTCATGCCATGCCTTCGTCTTCTCCTTGTAAATGGCCGCGTTCTCATAGGATTCATTCCGGATTTCCTCAAGCTCTTGCAATTGAAGCTTCCTTTCATTCCCGGCCTCGTCCAAGTTCAAGTTGAACCTTGTGATTGCCCAATAGGCTTTGTGTGCTAACTCCACCGGTAAATGACACGGCTTTCCAAAGACTAATCGGTATGGAGACATACCAATTGGAGTCTTATAAGCCGTCCTATATGCCCACAATCCATCATCCAACCGAGTACTCCAATCCTTGCGAGTCGGCCTAACCGTTTTCTCAAGGATGGACTTGATTTCCCTATTGGAAACTTCGGCTTGTCCATTCGTTTGTGGGTGATAGGCGGTGGAAGTTTTGTGATTTACCCCATATTTCTTCAACAATGCGGCAATGGTTCTATTGCAAAAGTGAGTGCCTCGATCACTGATCAAAGCTCGGGGTACCCCGAACCTAGAGAAGATGTGAGATTTGATGAACTCTGCAACCACTTTAGAATCATCAGTACGAGTGGGGATTGCTTCAACCCACTTAGAAACATAGTCAACCGCAAGTAAGATGTATTTAAAACCAAATGAAGTAGGGAAAGGTCCCATAAAATCGATTCCCCACACATCAAAGAGTTCACAATATAGAGGGCAATGTTGGGGAATTTCATTCCTAGAAGAGATATTTCCTACTCTTTGGCATTTATCACAAGACTTGCAAAAGGTGTATGCATCTTTATTTAAGCTAGGCCAATAGAAACCACAATCTAGCACTTTCCTAGCGGTTCGCCTAGCACCAAAGTGACCACCGCATGCATATGAATGGCAAAAAGCAAGGATTGAGTTTGTTTCATTATTAGGAATGCATCTCCTAATCACTTGGTCGGCACAGTGTTTCCATACATAGGGATCATCCCACACATAAAACCTAGCATCATGCTTTAGCTTATCCTTTTGTGCTTTCGTGAAGTGAGAAGGGTACTTACTTGTGACAAGGAAATTCACAATGTTGGCATACCATGGAAGAGAAACACCAAGAGCAAATAATTGCTCGTCGGGGAACTCTTCGTGAAGATGCTCCTTCAATGCTTTGGCCCCAAACTCCTCATTGGGCACCAATCGGCTCAAATGGTCGGCCACTAGATTTTCAGCTCCTTTCTTGTCCTTGACCTCCAAGTCGAACTCGCTCAAGAGTAAGATCCATCGGAGTAACCTAGGCTTTGCTTCTTTCTTCGTCATCAAGTAACGAAGAGCTGCATGGTCAGTGAAAACAATGATCTTTGTACCAAGCAAATATGGCCTAAACTTTTCTAAAGAAAAGACTACCGCTAGCAATTCCTTTTCAGTTGTGGTATAGTTCCTTTGAGCATCATTGAGAGTCATGGATGCATAATAGATGGCATGGGGAATTTTCCCCACCCTTTGACCTAGCACCGCACCAACGGCGTAGTCACTTGCATCACACATGATCTCAAATGGAAGGGACCAATTTGGAGGTTGTATAATAGGGGCCGACACTAGCATGGACTTTAAACAATCAAATGCCCTTTTACAACCTTCATCTACCACAAATTCCACATCCTTTTGCAACAATTTACACAAAGGGGAAGAAATTTTTGAAAAGTCTTTTATGAAACGGCGGTAGAAACCCGCGTGGCCAAGGAAGGATCTTACATCACGCACACAAGTAGGGTAAGGGAGAGATTGGATGATATCAATTTTTGCTTTGTCTACTTTAATACCCTTAGATGACACTTCATGACCTAACACAATGCCTTTTTCTACCATAAAATGACATTTTTCAGAATTAAGCACAAGGTTTTTATCAATGCAAGTTTTTAGGACTAATGACAAATGAATTAAGCAATTGTCAAAAGAGTTTCCATGAACAGTAAAGTCATCCATGAAAACCTCTACAAACTTCTCAAGATATTCTGAAAAAATGCTAACCATACACCTTTGGAATGTGGCCGGCGCATTGCAAAGGCCAAAAGGCATGCGTCGATATGCAAAGGTGCCAAAGGGACATGTGAAGGTTGTCTTTTCTTGATCCTCTGGTGCAATGGCAACCTGAAAGTACCCTGAATAGCCATCAAGAAAACAATAGAAAGAGTGGCCTGCAAGCCGGTTAAGCATTTGATCAATAAATGGCAAAGGGAAATGGTCTTTCCTTGTTACCGCATTTAACCTTCGGTAATCAATGCAAACACGCCATCCATTTTGGACACGAGTGGGAATCAATTCGCCATGGCTATTCTCCACTACGGTCACTCCGGTTTTCTTTGGCACTACTTGCGTTGGGCTTACCCACTTACTATCAGAGATTGGATAGATCATTCCCGCGTCCAACAATTTAAGCACCTCGGCTTTTACTACCTCCATCATTGGAGGGTTCAACCGCCTTTGAGGTTGTCGGACGGGTTTAGCATCATCCTCCAATAGTATACGGTGCATGCAAGTACTTGGACTCATACCTTTGATGTCGGCAATGGTCCACCCAATGGCCTCCTTATGATCTTGGAGCACTTTCATCAACCTTTCCTCTTGTTCCTTGGTGAGCTTGTTGGAGATGATCACCGGCAATTTCTCGCCACCACCAAGGAATGCATATTTTAGATTCTCGGGTAGTGGTTTCAACTCCACTACCAGAGGTTTATTGAAAGATGGTCGGTTGCCCGAGCTCTTCAATACCTCGAGGTCTAAAATTGGTGCATCAAGAGAAAGTTCCTCAAAAGTATCTAGCTCAAAAATGCTTTCCTTCAAGTTAGCACTCAAAGCATATGTATGAACATTACTTGTGTGTAAACTATTGGCTAAGGCATTTAACAAGGGATCATCAATATCATTTTCATAAACTTTTTGCACATAAGGCTCAATCACATCAATAGCATTGCAAGAAGTTTCTTCATCATTGTATTTCATTGCACCATAAATGTTGAATTCTATTTTATCCCCATCGAATTCCATGGTAAGCCTACCACTATGCACATCTATGATAGTTCTTGACGTTTTCAAAAATGGACGCCCTAACAAGATAGGGGTAGCAAATTTATCATGTTCCATGTCAAGAACGTAAAAATCGGCCGGGAACACCAACTTGTCGACTTTCACCAAGACATCTTCAACAATACCCTTAGGGTATGCATTAGAGCGGTCGGCAAGTTGGATCACCACGCCGGTTTTATGCAAAGTGCCAAGATTCAACGATTCATACAATGCATATGGAATGACATTTATGGATGCACCTAGATCTAGCATGGCTCTAGGAAAGTAAGTGTTCCCTAAGATACAAGGAATTGTAAACATGCCCGGATCACTACATTTAGTAGGCATTTTATCTTGAAACAAAGCTGACACATGTTCATTGATTTTTTCATTTTTAACATGCTTAGATCTTTGTTGACGATGGTTCACACATAATTCCTTCAAGAACTTAGAATATCTAGGAACTTGATCAATAGCATCGAGCAAAGGAATGTTTACCTCACACTTTCGAAGGACTTCGAAAGCTTCTTTGTCCATCTCTTTTTTCCGAGTATGCTTCAAGGCTTCGGGAAATGGTGCTTCCACATCAAAGGTAGTGTCCACCCTAGTTTTCTTGTGAAGAGGTGAGAATGGAGGTGACATTGGTTCAACATGAGAGGATGTCTCTACATGTTCCTCATCAATAGGTTCTTTCTCATTCTCAACCTCGGCCTCACCTTTTTCTTTGGCTAGCTCCTCAAGAATAACTTCTTCGTCGGCCAAGGTCGCCTCAATTTCGTCATTGGCTAAGCTCTTCTTCACAAGGCCTCTCTTGGGTGCCTTTTTCACAACCACCTCGGGTTCAAGAGCTTGTTTACCACTTCTCAAAGTCATGGCACTCGCATGAGGCCTTGGATTCAACTCCGTTTGTGCGGGTAGTTTCCCGGAGTTTTGTGCTTCTAACTTTCCCAAAACCGTGGCCATTTGACTCATTTGCACCTCAATGCTTTTGAGTCGAGCATCTTGGGGGAATTGGTCCGAGCTTTCACCTTGATTGTGGGATTTATCTTCCAACCTCGGATGAGCATTCTGAGGAGCACGGTTATTGAAACGGCCTTGACCTTGGTTCCTTTGGTATTGTTGTGGTTGAGGGTGATATTGAGGGTTTTGATGATCTTGGTACCCTTGATAGCCATAATCTTGGTACCCTTGGTTTTGGTAACCTTGGTCCCCTTGGTACCCTTGATCATTTTGCCCCATTTGTCTATCAAAAGATTGACCACCTTGACCTTGATAACCCCCTTGGTAGCCACCTTGTTGGCCTTGTTGTCCCGTCGGTTCATCTCTCCACCGAAAGTTGGGGTGATCTCTAGTTCCGGGGTTGTAGTGTTGAGCAAAAGGATCATACTTCCTTTGGTTACCCCTATCACCACCTTGGCCTTGTCCACCTTGAAAACCCCTACCACTTTGGTAGCCTCGTCCTCCTTGGTAGCCCCTAAAACCTTGGTTTCCTCCTTGATCGCCTCTAAAACCTTGGTTTCCTCCATAGACCCCCATGGCATTGACTTCTTCGTTATAATCCTCGTTTGCTTGAGGACAAGATTCGGTGAGATGGTTCGAAGCACAAATCCCACACGTCATCACTTGTTGCCGTGGTTGGTTCCCCGTGTTCCCTCCGGAGCTATTTCCCATCATGAAACCCTTCATTAATGCCGTAAGCTCCTTGATCTCTTGACGAGTTCCGTCATTGCTTCCACCGGAGTTACCCACTCGTAGTCTCCGGTCCCTCTTTGGTTTGCACCCCTCGGCTAGTTGCTCAAATAGCATCATGGCATCGGATGAACCAAGGTTACCAATGGAACCATAACAAGTCCTATTCATCGACTCGGTTTCTCTATCATTAAAACCATTGTAATAGAAACACACCAATTGAGGTTCGGTGAAGCTATGGTACGGGCAACTTGAAAGGAGAGTTTGGAACCTTTCCCAATACTCATACAAGGTCTCATCATCGTCTTGAGTGATGTTGCTAATGGCTTGTATCAAGACCGAGGATTTAGAGGGAGGAAAGTACTTGTCAAGGAACTTTTTCTTCAATTGTGGCCATGTAGTGATTGATGATGAAGGTAAACGGCTTAACCATTTAGCGGCCTTGTCCTTCAAGGTGAAAGTGAAGGTTTTCAACTTGAACTCATCCACACTCATCTCGGAAGGTTTCAAACTACTACACACCCTATGAAAAGCCTCAAGGAAGTCATTCGGATCATCCACTTCTCTACCATGGAAAGTTGGAAGCAAATTTATCACTCCCGTCTTGATTTCGTATTGAGAGTTCGGGTAAACAATGCTCGATTGTTGTTGCTCATAGTTGGGAGACATGAACTCTCTCATAGAAATGTTGGTAGGAGAAGTGTTATGGTTTTGGAAAGGGTTGTAGAATTGGTTTCGGGGGGGGGGGGGTTTTGGCCGGTATCCTCTTCATCGTCCGCCATGTTGAAAGGTAGTGATTCACTTTCAAGGGATAGAGGATTAGATGCTAGTGACTCTTGCACTTGCCTCCTAAGTTGGCGGAGATTTCTTACTAGCTCGGAATCGTATTGCAAAGGGTCTTGGTTTGAGGATCGTGTAAGAACCATGCACCAAGAGCTAGAGCAATAGGGTTCCAAACCAAAATAGAACCTACTAAGAAAGATAGATTAGAAATAAAACTACAATATACACATAAAAATACGCCTTTTCCCCAGCAGCGGCGCCAAAATTTGGGAGGTCGTCGCCGTACCTCTCAAATATACAATTTATACTTCACTTACTACCTTTCCACACTATTAAGTGTACAATGGTAAGTAAGGTTCGTTCCACAGGGAAAAGGTTATTTCTATGTATATCTTGTAGAATATATATACATATACATATATAAAAGCAATGTAAACAAGGGGGGGGGGGGTTTGAGTTGAGTTTTGTTTAAAACACTACTAAGTAAAACTACTAGAACTTTAGAATCACAACTAGTTTAGCATCTAAAGATTCAACTAAAAGATTAACTAATGAGAATGAGGGACTTGGGTACATGAGATTTGTATCTTCTTGTTATGGATTTTTCCTCAAACCTAGTTATGATACTTTGAGAATGGTGATTGTTTTTAATGGGAAACCATCTCTATTCTAGTTGTGAATCATGAAAGCATTTTCACAACTCTCATTGACAACTTATCTATATGATAGCAAATAGACAAATTGGCCAATGCTAATTCAAATTGGATGTTTTCCCACCTTACCCATGCAATGTGATAACACAATTGACATGAATATAATGCTAATGAATGATCTCAAGAACAAATACAATTGATAACAACATATATTTGATTCCTAATTCACTACTTTTACATAGAAGAAATGATAGCATTTCAACCATGGAAAGGCAATGTCTAACACATATCCAACACATATCTATACCTAGGAAATCATTCCTAACCATTTCAAGCATCAAATACACATATAATTCATGATCATTCAATGACAAATCATCCATTCCTAAGCTTCATAAACCATGTTCTCAAACCATAACAAGAGGTTTAATCTCACATACCCAAGATGGGGTTTAGCCTACAACCATAACTATATAATCATAACCATAATCCATACAATAATACATGGTGAATTCAAAGTGAAAATCCAAAGAGGAAATGAAGAAAATGAGCTTAAGGCTCTGTAAAACGATCCCCAAAACAATGAGGATAAGTTCCAATATATACTCCAAAATAATTAAAATTAAAGCCAAACAAAATGCAAGTTGCAGGACCATTCGCGGGTCGCGCGGGATCCCTCGCGGACCGCGAGCCTGGTTCTCGCGGTTCGCGGCCGAGGATTCGCGCCCCGCGCGCCCGTGTATCGGCGTAGTCCGCGACCGGAGTCTCGCGCCCGCGCGCCCGTGTCTCGGCGTAGTTCGCGACCGGAGTCTCGCGCCCGCGCGCCCGTGTCTCGGCGTAGTCCGTGACCGTGTCTCGGCGTAGTCCGCGCCCGTGTCTCGGCGTAGTCCGCGCCCGTGTCTCGGCGTAGTCCGCGCCCGTGTCTCGGCGTGGTCCCCGCGCCTCGGTCTCGGCATGGTCTTCGTGCTGGTCGGTCCTCGCGGCTCGCGACCGGAGTTTCGCGGCCCGCGCGAAACTTGGCATGGTCAAAACAGCAACACACACCCTCGCGGTTCGCGACCTAGGGTTCGCGGCCCGCGAGAGTGTGCCTTCACGCCACTTCTACGACCGGTTCTTCAATGTATCAAACGCGGTCAGGACGGTCATAGAAGGTCTTCAAATCATTCAAATCCATCGCAAGTGCAATTCAAGATCGAAATGCACGTCTTCAATTTCAAACCACTATGAATGATTCGGTCCAAAAGTCTAATATAATTACACAAAATACTATCTAAAACAACTCTCAAATGCTACAAAATAAGAGTATATCTAGGGGCTATCACTTTGTCTTCAACAACTCAAACGCTGCCTTACAATCATCAGAAAATTCAAATGGAACCTCAGCTTGTAACAATCTAGTCAACGGTTGAGCAGTTTTCGCGAAATCCTTGATAAACCGCCTGTAGAAACCTGCATGTCCCAAAAAACCTCTGATTTCCTTCACATTAGCTGGGTAGGGTAGCTTTGCAATCAGATCCACCTTTGCCTTATCAACTTCAATTCCTTGTTTAGAAACAACGTGGCCTAATACAATTCCTTCTTTCACCATGAAGTGACATTTTTCAAAGTTTAAAACCAGGTTTTTCTCTACACAACGAGCTAATACACGATCCAAATTACGTAGACAGCCATCAAACGAGTCTCCATAAACCGTAAAGTCATCCATGAATACCTCAATACACTTCTCGATCATATCTGAAAAAATACTCATCATACACCTCTGAAACGTACCCGGAGCATTGCAGAGACCAAATGGCATCCTTCTATAAGCATACGTACCAAAAGGACAAGTAAATGTCGTCTTTTCTTGATCCTCCTTATTGACACATATCTGAAAATAACCACTATAACCATCCAGAAAACAGAAATACGACTGTCCAGCTAGCCTCTCTAACATTTGGTCGATGAAAGGCAATGGAAAGTGATCTTTGCGAGTCGCAGCATTCAATTTCCTGTAGTCAATACACATACGCCATCCCGAAACAAGACGCATGGGAACGAGTTCGTTCTTGTCATTCTTTACAACCTGAAATCCAAACTTCTTAGGTACAACATGAACTGGGCTCACCCATTTACTGTCAGATATGGGATAAATTATACCAAGTGCCAAGAGCTTTAAAATCTCCTTCAAAACCACTTCTCTCATATTTGGGTTCAACTTCCTTTGAGGGTCGCGATGCGGCTTTGAATCAGTTTCCAGTAAAATAAAATGTTGGCAAACATCTGGACTGATTCCAGTAATATCGGCTAAGGTCCATCCAATGGCCTTTTTATGCTTCTTCAGTAAACCAATCAGTTCCATCTCCTGGCTTGAGCTCAACTCACTACTAACAATTACAGGCAGAGTCTCATTTTCTCCCAAGTAAACATACTTCAGATTTTTCGGGAGTGGTTTAAGCTCTAATTCTGGTGCTTTTACATCTGATGGTAGTGGTTTGTCCTCTCCTTTCTGTTCAGGCAGCAGCATCACATTTCCAGAATTTACAACCTCGGGCAGCGCATACAGTGACATTATAGCTTCCTTGAGTTCAGAATCACTCATTCCATGAGCATCCAGGTCAGTAAATCCTTTTGTCAATATTTGCTCTAACTTATCCTGCATGAACTCAGTCTCAAGATATTCTTGGACAATGGGGTCAATTATATCAATAGAATAAGCATTCTCAACATCAAAAGGATTTTTCATGGCATTCTCAATGTTGAAAGTAAATTTTTCTCCATAATATTCCAAACAGATTGTTCCATTATACACATCAATTAATGTCCTAGCAGTCCTTAAAAAGGGACGACCTAAAAGCACACCTGAAGAATCACTTGACTGATCACTACTCATTTTAATCACATAAAAATCCGCAGGATAGACAAAAGTATGTACTTTAACCAGAACATTCTCAAGAACACCTTCAGGGTAAATTATTGATTTATCAGCTAATTGTATAACAACTCTAGTTTCTACCAACTCAACCCCGGTTAAAGTATTATAGACAGATAGTGGCATAACATTTATAGAAGCACCCAAATCACACATAGCATGCTCAATATTTTTCTCACCAATACAACAAGGTAAAGTAAACATACCTGGATCCTTGCATTTAGGCGGTAGATTTTTCTGTATAGCCACAGACACATTCTCGCCCATTAAAACCTTCCCCGAGTTTTTAGGTTTTCCAGCAATAAAATCCTTCACGAACTTTGAGAGTGGAGGAATTTTAATGGCCTGTAGAAAAGGTATATTGATTTCCAGCTTCCTAAAAATTGACATAAAATCCATAGGATCTTGTTCTGGCTTTTTCGGCTTTGCTAATCTTCGAGGGAATGGTGCTGGAACTTTGATGTTTGGGTCATACAAACTCAAGGGTTTATGTGGCTCACTTGGCTGGGCAGAAACTTCATCTTTTTCAACCTCATTCTTTTCTACAGGAATGTCTTTCTTGGGCAGTTTGGAATGATTTTCAGCTTCTTCTTTCTCTACATCCCTTGTAACTTCAGTTTCCAAAGGTTCTCCTATTTTCTTTCCACTCCTCAAAGATATTTGGTTCACATTTTCCCGCAGATTGTGTTGAGCTTGAGATGGCAGCTTGCCTTGATTACCCTTTAGCTCGTTCACAGTATTTGCTAGTTGAGAAATTTGATGTGCATGCAGGTCCAATTGCACCTTAGTTTGATGTGAATGAGCTTCCAACTGCATCGTATTCTGGTTTGTCATAATTTTCAATTCATCCATTTTAGCTTTTTGGTCCTGAGTAAAAGTACTAATAGTTCCTATCAAATCTCCCATCATGTCCTCAAACGATTTGCCTTGCTTGCTTTGTTGAGGTGGTGGCTGAGCTTGATAAAATCCTCTCTGATTTGGTTGTTTATAATTATAGCTTGTCTGCTGAACTGGCTGTTGCATTTGATTATTATTGCCACCCCACCTTAAATTAGGGTGATCTCTCCATCCTTGATAATTTCCAGCCACATTAGCTTGAGCTATTGGGTCTTCAGGAGCCAATGCACATTCATCTGTAAAGTGCCCTTTATTTCTACATATTCCGCATGTTCCTCTGCTATCAACTTTTGAACCGGCAGACATCATCTTTTGCATCATCTTATCCATCATCTTTTCATCCCAATCCATGCTTCTAGCTTCTGAAACTTTTTTAGCTGATCGTGATGAAAGGTCAACATATCCTTTCGCAGTCTCGAGAACATTCTTCAATAGTTGTCTACCTTGGGTAGCTGTACGCCTCAAAAATGGAGTGTCGGGAGAGTCAAACAATTTCTTATCTTCTGGAGTTAACCCATTATAAAAACACTTTAGCAACTCTCCCTCTGTTATCTTATGGTTAGGACAACTATCCACTAACTTTCTAAACCTGGCATGGTACTCGTTTATGGTCTCGTCATACTCTTGAAGAATAGACCTGATTTGAGTTCGGATAGTATCTGTCCTTGCGTCTGAGAAAAAATGCTGGAGAAACTCCTTCCTCAAAGCAGCCCAAGTGCCAATGGAATTTGGCTCTAAAGTTCGGAACCATACATTGGCTGCATCAGATAAAGCAAAAGGGAATACAACAAGCCTGAAATTCTCCTCCGTAATGGTTGTAGGACGCTTCTGCACCTTACATATCTGTATAAACTCATGGAGAAAATTGTTTGGGTCTTCCCGTGCCTTCCCGTAGAATTTAGGTAAGACATTCAACAGGCTAAGCTTAATTTCAAGGTTGTTCCCTCCTTCAGGTACCACAATCGGAGAAGGGGGATCACTATCATCATAGTCATATAAGTCTCCAATTGCCGTCATTTCAGACCGCTCTTCAATCACTTGTGTTTGTTTGGCCAAGCTTAATAACCTCTTAAGTGTTCGCTCCGGTTCAGGATCGTAGGGAACGATGGCAGTACAAGAGGACCTAGTCATACACAACACAAAAACGTAACCGAGATCAATAAGAACAAGAAAATAAAATAATTAAAACTGCTCCCCGGCAGCGGCGCCAATTTGGTGAGCGTCGAATACCACCAAAATATTCCTACAAGCTAAGAATATTAGATAATAAAGCAGCAAGTAGGGTCGAACCCACAGAGAACAGATTAATAATTTTATATTCCTAAAGATCAATTTTGGTGTCTAGTCACCACACTTTTTACGTGAAGATTGAGATCAACTACTGATTATTATATAATTAACTACGAAAGTAAACAAAGAGATTAACTAAATGCGAGAAGATTCGAAAAGATCAAGTTATGAAGGAATCCGACTCAAATAAATCCACACTAGTCATATGTTCTGATCATTGATGCAAAGATTTAATTAACAACTATGAACCAACCAGTTATGGGGTACCGTGAATGCAGCGGACATACCCCAATTCCTACTTAATTTATCGATAGCTAGCAAGAGACGCTTAAACTAACTATTTCTCTTATCAAATCAAACCTAGTTGGAAACGCCAGTTCTAAGTTGTCTGATAGCATTAAGATCTGATTAAGGAACCCGATTTAGACAAATTAACCAAGAACGCAAGTATTAACTTGTCTACCAGTTTATTCTCACTATCTAAACGATATCTTTACCACTAATTAGCCCTTTCCAACAATTACGGATTGGTGGTTCTAATTGGCTGTAATCCTATTTAATCTAAGTTGCGCAGGCTTAAATTAATCAGATATAAACTGGATGCACAGAGAATAAACCAAAATTCACAGCAATTAATTTTCATGCACAATTAGATCTCACAGAATTTCATGACTAGTGCTTCATCATTCTTGCCGAATTATAGAATTAGTTACTCATATTACGAGGAACACAAACACAATAATAATAATTAAACATGAGAAAAAGAAATCACCGAATTGAAGAAAAACTTGCAAAACCCTTGCTATTGCTCGTTCGTCAATATTCGGTCCAAAAAGTATACGTGCGTGTGTGTTCGTATAAAATACAAAAACAGGGTTTATATACTTAACCCCAAATGCCTAATTAGTCTAGGTGGCATAATTAGAATAGGAATAAAACAACTAAAAACCTAAAACTAATAAAAGTCCACGTGAAAGGCTTATATGCATAATTATATGCATATTATTCAATTGAGCCTCTTTATTTCTTTAATTGGGTTGGGCTTGAGAGGAATTCAGTCCAGAAGTCGACTTCTTAAATTGATGACATCCTTCTTGTTTCTTTCCTTCATGTGCCGAAATAATGGAACTTAATTGTTGCTCCTCACTAATTTCTCTCAATACGTATAGCTGATTAGTGATCCACCCACGGAACACAACTTAGCCGCCCGTAGAAGAAATCAGTAATAAGATTTGTCCATTAATTCAGCTTGTCGCTTCTTGGTCCTCGCCTCCCCAATGCCGGGATAATAGAATAATGATGGTCTATTATCTCCGTTGGAGCACACTACCTCATTAAAAACCCGTAGGAAAAAAGAGTGTAGTGTATAGCTCCCCTTCGTCTTCAAAACAACATCAAATTGCTCTCTTTCCAGCAATACTTCATTTAATCTCCTCCTCCATGGTTTCTATGTTTTCCTGCACAAAAAACACACCTTCGAGCACATCAAGTGGAAAAATAATAATAAAAAATTACATAAAATAGATGTATAAATACATCTCATCATTACCATTGTGGATGCTCTCATACTACGATTAAATTAAACCTAAAATTACTATTATACCCCTAATATTTAATTGTTTTTAGTGAATAAGTGGCATAGTTAGTCAGAGGGGTCCAAACGAAGCAAAAACGAAAGGTTAGGGGATCTTTTTTACATTAAATTTCGATAGGGGGTCAAACTGACAGTTTTGCAAAGGTAAAATTCTCTCTTAAAAGAAAACATAATAAATAGAATCACGATGAAAAGAATAAACCCAAAAAGAAATCTCTCCGGTCTTGTTTCTGCTCTATGCGTGTGAACAGGGACAGAACTAGGGGGAGTGCGGGACCGTGGCCGCTCCCCCAAATATTTTCTTAACAACATATACTACTGTAGCAAATTGAAGTTTAGCCTTCGGAAAATACACTTTTGTAGTCCGATTTCACTTTCCCAGTCTAATCTCGCTTCCCCAGTTTGATCTCGCTCCTCTGAATATTAGTGTCTGGTTCCGTCACCGCGTGTAAATGTCTACGAATGTGTAAAATAAAACTGGCAAAGACTAAATAAGTCCGGCCCTGCATCAATATTTATCTTTTGTCCCCAATTTCCCAAAAATAAGAGAATCGTAATAGTTACCTAATCTCCGAGTGAAAACACACGCATACAATTCTGCCTAGATGCAGTCTTCTTTTGTGAAGTCTTCAAAATAAATCAAAGAATTAACCTTTTATAGGCTATCATAAATTACATGCCAATAATGACAATTAAATCCTCAATTCATTCTTTGACCCTTCAATTTCTTCTTTTTTGCTCCTTGCCTCTTCAATGCCAGAATAATGAACATATTGGTCAATTTATCCGTTGGAGCACACTGCATAATTAAAAACCCGTAGGAAAAAGAGTACAGTGTATCGCTCCTCTCCTTGAGCTCGAAATCCTACATTAATGCTTCTTTGGCTCCATAATCCAGCAATTCATCACTTGATCTCATTCATCCATAATCCAATAAATATCTGCACAAAACACACCTAAACGTGCACATCAATTGGAAAATCATATTATAAAAATACATAAAATAGATGTATACACACCTCATCAATTTGTCTTATTAGCCTCTTATATGATACTCTAATTATTTTAAATATTATCACTCTGTCCCATCCATAACTGCACACTTTTTGGTCAATTTTTTCAGAGCATGTTCGACCGTGAATAACTTTATTTTTATACATTATTATGGTCTAAAAAATTTATAGCTAAAAAATAGAGTGCATTGTGAATCTAATAATATCTCATATGATACTATTATAACACATATGCCAATTGCAATTTATGGTCAAACATGCTCAGACAAAGTTGACTAAAAAGTGTGCAGTTTCGGCTGGGAGGAAGTAGTTAATGTTGTAAATATGTCTATATAGTTAGAAGTGTGTGTAGTTAGTTCCTTTGTTTACTTACAATTTCTATTTATTCAAATATATTAATGAACTATTGAGTAAAATAGACAAACAAAATTTCAAAACAATTATATCATCCTATCCCATAATATAAACTTATAGTAGAATGATTTCGCTCATGAGTTCGTATACAAGAAAAACTAAACTAGATATTAACTAGACTGATTGCATCTTTACTACACACTAAGAGATTTAATGAACACGTGTAATCGTATACAGAGTTAGGAGTTGTTTGGTTCAATGTGGGAAATTAATTCTGCAGATTTTGTATTTCATGTGAACTTAATTCCACGATTCAAATGCTCAGAATTTGTAAATTGTGTTTGGTTGGCAGCGAGTAATTTGTATTTCCTAGGATTATGTTTTTGTGCTTTTGTTTGGTTCACGTAACTTTCTACGCGTATATGGTTAAGCATTGGAAGAAATAGGAAAATTGAAAGAATTTATTGGATAAAATAGTAATATCACGTCAAAAGTACGCGGAATTGTATTCTACCGACCACTACCTCGGTAAGATAATTCCCACGTTACGTGGGAAATAAAAATTACTCAGAATTGTAATTTCCTATGTTTCTACGTATTTCTGTCCACCAAACAACACGACACATGGTAAAATCCTCGGAATTTATAATTACCTCATAATATACGCGTACCAAACGACTCCTTATTCACACGCAATTGAAAAAAAGCATAACCATGTAGTAAAGATAGCGTCTCATGAATCAATCAATATACCAAAGAAGAATTTGCTACAAATATAGGACTACATGACCAAGGGTATTAAATCATGTTTTTAAAGTTGTGAAGACTAGGAAAAATGCAAATTTACGAACAGTATAATTTTATTTTATTGGTACACTATTATTTATTATAATTTATGTGGCAAATTTGACCATAAATTTGAAGTAGTTTATGAGTAATAATATTAATATATAATATAGTTTCAGATCTATTCTCCTTAATATATATTTTCTAAATATATAAAATTTAAATTTACTTAATATATGTAACTAAAGTTATCGATGGTCAAACATGTCCTCAAATAGTATTTTTGATGAAAACGGCCAATAAAACAAAATCAAAGGGAGTAATCTGATAACAATAAAAACAAATTATAAAACTACGACTTATATATTATATTATATCAAGAACAAATTTTCAACACAAAAATTAAGTTAATTTAATCATCTTAAATCAAGATTAATTGATTAATGGAAAACAACTAATAAATAGATGACATTAGGCTCTGTTTGCTAGAGATTATTTCTTGATGTACTGAACTGAACTGAACTAATTGAACTGAAGTAAAAATTGATGTATTAAAAAATGGAATCAGCATGACTGAATTAACCTGAATTTCATCAAATTACATTTTCACTGAACTGAACTTAATTGAATTGAATTGAACTGAACTGAACTGAACTGAACTGAACTGATCTACAGATAAGCTCTGGTAAACAGGGCCTTATTTAATCATGTTTAAATTTAAATAGTTTTTTAAAGCATCTTTAATTATTTTATTAATCTATAAAAAATGTTTAAAGTAGATAACGATGAATTAAATATGACTAGGTGATATTAATATCTTAACTTCAATTTAAAAGTTTATTAAATCGCAAAGCAAGATAGGAGTAGGAATATGGGGGTATGGTTGGATCAGGTGTTCCCCCCGTGGTCCACGACCTCTACCCAACGGCCCCAGTTTTTCCACGCAAGCAAATCAGAATCTTCCTAGTTTGTACTCAGCCATGTGTTGATCGCCACGTCGTCTGGTAGAAGAAAATATCTAGTACGAACCACAGGAAGGAAATCTGTGGTTCCCCACTTTCTGACACCTGGCACTCCTCCTCACCACCAACTCCATTGCGGGCCCAGGCGGTGCCGTTTCAGCCACAAATTAGGTTCGCGTGAATTTGAAAAGAAAGAATATTTCTTTCTCCTCGTACAGCGCTTGTCTCCGTTTACGAAATTGAAAGTTGAACACGTTATGCTATCACCGGCCACTTGGTTTATTGGTCGCTGGAGGACTGGACTATTTGGTAATTTCAACACTTATTTATGTCTCGATGAAAGTTGTGGGGAACATACTAGTGTTTAGGGCTGTGCAACCGGTCCGACCCGGACCGGACCGGACCGGAACCGGTTTGGACCGGGACCGGAATGTTCATAATTCTTGGACCGAAGACCGGACCGGAATGGGGATATTCTGGACCGGGACCGGTCCGGAATTATTCCGGGTTTGGACCGGACCGGACCGGTTAGACCGGAATTTTAATATTTTATTTTTTAAACTTTATTTTTATGTTAAAAATAATAATAAATTTACAACAAAAAAATTTAGTAATATGAAAATTAGAATAAAAATAAGTTATATTAAAATTGAGTTTGTGAAATATGATTGCATGATTTTTAAATAACAAAAGAAGATGCAATGATCTCACAAACGATTAAAATTGTTCAAACAAATGAGAGTAAAAAATTTGTAACAACTAAAAACCACCTTTATAAATCTATGAATTTCAAAAAATATAATTTGAAGTGATAGAATAATACTAATATTAATGACCAAAAATAAAAATAACACATAAATTAATTAATAAATATTTAAAAATATAAAGTATATTAAATACCGGTCCATCCGGTCCGGACCGGAAAATACCCGGTTTTGGACCGGACCGGACCGGACCCGGAATCCCTAAAAAACTTGGACCGAAGACCGGACCGGAATCCCTTATATCCGGTTCCGGTCCGTTACTTTCCGGTCCGATCCGGTCCATTTTTCCGGTCCGGACCGGTTCATGCACACCCCTACTAGTGTTTACTTTTGGACTAATTCAAACCGAATGTTATCTTTTACTCTTATTTCCCGTTACCACTCACCAATAATTTTTGGTTATGTATAAAATTTGGTTGGTTATTGTAATCTTTAACTTTAACTTAAAATTATTTTATTGTGATTGAAAGGCACTATAGTAGTTTTATAGTAGTGGTTATATATGTAACAAATTACACACAATATTGTTAACACTTTTAATTATGTATATGAAAGGTACATAATTTTTTTGATATATAGATGGTATATGTGATGATAAACCTAGTAATATCACATATGATAATATTGATGTTAATATATTTGCTCGAGTATATTTCAAAATTTGAAAAAAAACAAATAGTTACACATAATAAAATGTGCGTTTCGAATTAAACAAAGAGTATAGTGGTACTGTATTAGTTAAAATTGAACCGAAGTCATGCCGCGTAAAAGTTTGAGATAACTTTGCAAGTTCAACAAAGTAATATGAAAATTAAACTTTGCGTTCAAAACTAACTAGATCTATATTGCCATCTTGATCAATTTAAATATTAGAAGATGTATGTATCATTTTCATCCATTTAAATATTTGATCCAGATTGTTGTCATGATCCATAGAAGTATATATAAAAAGAAGCATAATAATATTTAAAAATGTAAACTGAGAAGAATATATATATATATATATATAATTTTTTTTTTAACCTGAGAAGAATATTATAAAGACTTTTTAATAGCAACCTAAATGTGAGTAATAATTAAAGTTTATACGTGGGAAGATATTCTTCTTTTTTTTTTTTTGCAAATAAAGGGAAGATATTCATGAATCATGTAGATAAGAAAGAAACCATATTCAAATTGTCATAAGTACAAATTTGCCCTTCAGAGTCGGTGGCAGTCTCGTGATTTGCATTGAATATATAGGCAGTTTCTATCCACAAGCCAAAGCCTGCAACTTACAACACCTCTCCTCTTTAACCTCTTTCCTCCTTCATCGATCTACATTTTACAGACTCATCATTCCTCTTGAATTCAAGTGTTCCTCTGAAAACAATGAACAAATGCGAGCTCTGCACAGCTGCAGCTACTACGTACTGCGACTCCGATCAGGCCTATCTCTGCCGGAGCTGCGACAACAAAGTCCACTCCGCCAATTTCCTGGTGGCGAGACATTCCAGAACCATCCTCTGCCACGTCTGCCACTCGCCGACGCAGTGGTCCGCCACCGGTACCTACCTCGGCCCCACCGTCTCCGCCTGCAGCCACTGCTTTACGAATGATTTCGCCGATGAATCGGTCGGTCGTAGTGATGAAGATGCAAAAGCAGTTCCTCCGGCTGCGAGCTCGTCCTCTGGTAGTGACTGCGAATCCTCCTCGTCATCGTCGCCTTTTTTCCGTGATCGGAGGAAGACCACGCGCCGGAACGTTACGGATCTTACCTTAAAGGTATGGAATGGAATAAAACTGCTTATATATAATATATTTATCCTGAGTTTTTTTCTTAGATAAATTAATTCTTTTGTTGGCGCAGATGACCAATCCAGCCCGTTATTCTTCTGGAGGAATTGTGGCGTTGAAGACTTCTCCGGCGGCGGCGGTGACTAGCGGTGGTGGGCGTGGACCGCGTGCGAAGAATTTGAAAAGGCGTAGACTGGTTCGGTCAAGCCGGGTCGGGTTTACGAGCCCGATCAGTGCGCGTGCACTGTTGGACGTGGGGAAGCTTGCACGCTGTCAAGATGGTCGATCTAGTGCAGTTGTTGCCGATTTGTTGAAAATTAGGGAAGTTCCATTAGTTGATTGATTGTCATTTGGTGGAATTGGAACGTTACCAGCCGTAGATTAGTCTTTTAGTGTGATAGATTTGTCAATGCAAAATATGAGATTGTTATGCAGAATATGCGAATGGTAAACGTCATAATTTATTCCATTTATTTAATTGAGAAAATATTTTATCCATAATATCTCTATTTAGTATTTATGTGTAAATACATAAAATATTTGATATTTTAAAAATATATAGCTACGAGCAGTACGGCCCTGTTTGTTAGAGTTTATTTCCACCATGTACTGAACTGAACTGAAGTAAAAATGATGTATTGAAAAATGGAATCAGCATAACTGAATTAACCTGAATTTCATCAATTACATTTTCACTAAACCGAATCGAACTGATCTACAGATAAGATCTTATCTGACAAACAGGGCCTACATCATCACATATTATAATATTTTTCATTATTATCAATTCAATTTTAAGATTTCAAATAATTTTAATAAAATAAATAGTCAAATTACATGGGACAAAGAATATCACATTTATATTTTGCATGTGACGTCTTAATATGTAGTATCCCTCTATTTTTTTTTCTTTTTATTTAGATTAAACCATCTTGTAGACAAAGAGACATTTTATTTGGCTTCCCCAAACCAAATTAGATTACTCTACATTAGTTTTGTGTTTGGAAGTTATTATTTTTCGTTGATTTGCCGAAGGGATAAAATTATCCGGCCATTAGGTTTATGAATACAAGTCCACATTCGATTTTGCATAATTTACGTATTCTAGGTTCCATTCTGGTTAATGAGTATTGTTCCGAATTAGAAAATGCAATTCTACTTGTTGGTTGTTTTTCACCGTTTACCGGATTCTAGAAGTGTTTCGATTTATCATACATTATGATATCTAGTACGAATTCTAGTTAGTTGTAAAGTTTTCGACATCGGAAATTCAATTTTGTGTCGCGCAATTTATTACCGCGTTCCAGCATTGGTTCCGTATTCTAAGAGCGTTTCGATTTATTGGACATTATGATATTTAATATGAATTCTAGTTAGTTGTAAAGTTTCCGACACTGGAAATTCAATTTTGTTCGCACAATTTTCTACCGCATTTCAGCACTGTTTCCGTTTTCTAATTAAGACACACAATCTCTCATTACACAAATATAATTTTCTCTATTTAATATTACATTTATTTTCATGATTAATAGCAATTGCTATTAAAGTTTACACTTAAAATATCAATTACAAAGTATATATAGAAACTCAATCAGCATATATCAATTACAATGAGAGTATATATAGAAAATCAACACATATATAATCAATTCCCAAATTAGCATATATGTAATCAATTTCCATATCACAGCCTTCTTGGTCTTGTTGTTTTTTTTGAAATAATTGTTTCCTGAAAAGAACAAACGTGAAAAACAAAAATTACTTTTAAGAAAACTAGCATGGTGACACCGCGCGATGCGCGGTGTATTTGGGCGGTTAAAGATACTTAAATAGATAATACCCCTATAAATTTTGAAAGTAAAGAAAACAGTTATGAATTCATTATACTGTAATGCATATTGTTTCACAAATATATAATAGCAATATATAGTCAAGTGAATATATTGTACTTGAATTAAAATAGAACCCTATTATAGCTAATAAAATAAAATATCGAGATAATTTGAAATAATGTTTTTTTTTGTTGTTTTCATCATGTTTATTGATTCTCTGTTAATCATTTCCACTTTCAATTCTTGATTTTGTTGTTTCTTCTTGCATCATAAAGAATTCTTTTGTGAAAACAACGTTTTTTTATTTGTAGTAATATACATATATTTAGGATTGTAAACAACGTTTTTTTTTGCATCATAAGGATTTTTTTGGTCATTTGAATGAGTAGTATATCATCTTTAGCATCCATGTTTTCTACTTCTTGTCCTTTGAGTTTGGATTCTGTAATCATTGGGAGTAAGAATTAGTTTAAAATACTTGAAAAATGAATGAAATAAAATTTCAAAATGCATAAGAATTTAAGATGAGACCTTTATCATCCTCTGAATCTTGATATTGTTCTTTGTCTTCTTGTTGTTCAGTAATGATTGAAAAATTACTTTATATAAAGTGATTCTTAATACCAAAACATATAACTTAAGGTAGGTGCACTGCCTTTAGATATATGTGTTTTCATGTTTAACCTTTTGAACGACCAAAATCTTCCTCATCTTTGTTTTTGTCATCTGGTATTATTTTGGAATATGATACTTCTATTTAATATTTGCATGCAAAATATATGACCGTCTTTTTGGGTTAATTTCACTATCTTTTTCGTAACATAGTTGAACTATATTTTCAGTACTTGCGATTTTATTATTGTGGACCTCAATTTAGTCTTGTTAATAAAAGATGTTGAAAGTAACAATATGTAAGTAAATGTGAAAATTATAAAGTTGTAGAAATTCAGGGGGGAAAGTCGAACCTCAGTAGATTTGTCCATTGCTAATCATCCATTGCTTGATTAGCAGTTAATCTCAATAACTTTTCAGCATACTTGTTGAAAAAAGTTGTCGTAATCAGTCCACTTTCATCCATTAAATGATCTTGTATTTTACACCTACACAATTTGAAAGTATGTCGTCACTTCTAATGGTTTATTTAAATTAAAATTAAAATTTTGTATTCAAAAACCGTGATGCGCGATATTGTGTTTATTATTTGTTTAGTTACATGTTTTAAAATTTTGTAACAATATTTATGTAATTTAAACTTGAAGATTAACGGAAATTAATTGATTGAACCCATTATATTGTTATTTGTTTCACAAATACATAATAGCATTCTTTCAAGTCAAAATATTGTAATGAAATTAAAATAAAACCCCTATAAAAATTGAATATCAAGATAAAATGATTCATGTACCTATTGAAGTAAAATAAGTTGAAAGATTGTTTTTTTAAATGTTGTTTCCTTTGTGTGTTACTGTTAGTACAATCTACAGTGATCATCTCTACTTTCAACGCATCAGTCCTACCTAAAAAAAGGTTAGGTGCATCAATAGTAATGTTTTTTTTTGAAATTGGGCAAAAGCCCTATATTAAGACATGGACTAATGCAAAACCTAGTCTATTACATAGACCTTAGTCTAGTACAACGTTGATCTCCTCCTTACTAATGTTTTAAATCAATAGTAAGGTTGTTGACTCACACGAGAGACGGCAATTTTACCTAAGAGGCAGAATGACAAAATATGACACAAATTAGTAGAATTAATTGACATGAATAATTTATCATGTCATGTTTATGTTGAACTAACTGAATTAGATAGAATTAAAAATTAATGTATTGCAAAAAAGAATCAGCATTATTTATTTAACCTGAATTTCATCAAATTATATTTTCGACGAACTGATCTATGAAAAAGTATTCATATTTCAAACAGGCGTGACTTGGAGGTTTTAACGTAATCAAAAAGTTGGAAGTGGCATTGATAAGTTTCAAATACACAACGTTATTTTTTTCATGCTGCTCTTTTCAACAATACAATATTTATACTAAAAAAAAGAATTCGACAATAGATGTTTATAGTTAAAACAAAGCTAAATAAAGTATCTAAGATAGCAGATTGATATAGAACTAATTCATCAATCAGATAAATGGTTAATCTACTGCAGTCTAACCTACTCTCCGCGAAGCTGGCGCCCACGCCGGTTGCCACCCTTGACTTTGATGACAACTTCATTCGCATCATCCTAAATATGATCCAATCCCGTATTCTGCTTGCAGTGTCCAAGAATGCAGGTTAAAATTCAGCCACAGATAAATTCATATGAGCAATTCGAACTGGAAAAATGGACAAAAAAAAAAATGTATCTCTGATCCCATGTCCTTAGCCATCTTCCTGCAGTTCTCCTAAGATTTTGCTCAGGTCTGATAGGGCATCATGCTTCCCCTTTTCAACCTAAAGAATGTAATTTATCACTTGTGGATTAGTTTAAGACCTGAGCATGATAATGAATAATGAATAATGAAAAGAAAAAAATCATATAATATTGATGCTAGTAAATTACTCAAAAATAAACTACTTGAAAAGAAAACATATTATGGTAAAATGGTAAACCCCAACCAAGGACACTAAGAACCAATCTCCCATTGTATTATATCTAAAACATGCATTCAAATTGTTTTCTTTGCTTGCATCAACCGTGTTCTAAACAAAACAAACACATCATATAAATAAAAAAATTTAAGAAGAAATTACAAACAAGAGGAAAGAATTATTACGAAAGCATTCGATCCACTAAATCATCAACAAAATCGAGGAGTTTCGGATTCACCGTGGCGGTTTGTGTGAGACTTTCATGCGCCTCCAAATTGCATTGACAAGTCTTCTTAAGATGTAAAATATGATGAGCAAGGGTTTACACTTAACAAAGTATACATAGAATAAGATGAGATGAGCTTGTTTGTGTGAGAATGAGATCCTTTTTTTTTTTTAAAGTGAACCATCAAAAGATGGAGGGAATTCAATTTGGCTTCCCCAAGCCTTCAAAAAAATAAATAAATACAATCAGAGCTTAGTAGCTCAGTTCTGAGTATCAAAGAGCAAAAGAATCAAAAGTATCTAAAAACCCCTTTTTGTGTAACTCTAGCTAAAACCCCCTTACAGTTTAGTGAGTCATTTCCCAGACGAACCATAAGATTGTCCAGGGGCTAGTGATAGGAGTTACAGTTTGGTAGGTAAGATTGGAGACTGGAGATTGGAGACAAAGAGCAGAAAGTGGAGGATGCATCCCCATTGTCCATTTGAGGTAGAAGATCATTCTCCATCCTTGTTAACATTTGAGGTAGAAAAGCATCTGGAAGTCCATCCACCAGTGTTGTACCTGTAAAAGAGAAGGTTTCATCAGCAGTATCCATTCTTTGATAGTGCACGCACATTCAGCTGATCCAGTCTAATTAAGCCTTGCACATTTGCTGGGAGAGAAGAAAAGGAATCAAAAATTTCACTGCTCTTATTAGCCAGTGCAAGTTTAGCTATAGAATCAGCTACTTGATTCCCTTCTCTATGTATATGAAGAATGGTACAATTTTTGACTAAAAGATGCATTTCATCAGCCAGTTGGAAAAGCTTCCAGTGAGCAGTCACAGGATTAAGAACATATGAGATGGCATTTAGACAATCTGACTCAATGATTATACTATCAGAATAAATGCAAGCATCATGTAGAGCAGATTTAATGGCATATAGCTCAACCTCTAAAGGTGAATCAGAATTAACACAGGAGCTCCTTGAAAAGACAAAACCCCCCATATTATTTCTAACCACATAGCCTATACCAGCCAGAGCATTTGATGTTGACCAAGAGGCATCAACATTAATTTTCACACCTTTAAGAGGTTTGGTCCAGCATATTCTGGTGATGTTTGGCTTGGGAGGTTTGTTGTAAAAAGGGAGAAAAGAGTGAACAGCTATATCTGCATCCATTTGAGATGAAATATAGAAAGGCTTAGCAGAGAACATGTAAAATACCTGATCTCTAATGTTATTGATAATAGAAGGAGCATGCATTTTGCTGTTCTCAAAAAGCCATCTATTCCTAACTTTCCACAGGTTCCAACATGTAAGGGATGGGGTTAATCTAATGATGGAGTTGTGTAGAGGTGATAAGCCAGAGAAAGTGAGGTAGAGGGAGAGCCTTTCCCAAATTGACAGAATCTGTCTATCTGAGATGCCCATGAATTGGTGCACAACTTTCCACACAGATAAAGAGAAGAAACAGGAGTTGAAAAATGATCAAGAGAATCCTCATGCATACACACAGGGCATTTAGATGGAAGGTTGAATTTCCATTTTTTGAGAACATTATCAAAAGGCAACAGAGAATTAATTAGCCTCCACATAAAAACTGATACTCTTTTCTCCATTTTTGAATTCCAAAGATGATGAATTGAAGAAATAGTACCTCTATGTTCTCTGATCTGGTTATATGCAGATTTGAAGGAGAAAGCTCCATTGTTGTTAGCTTTCCAAATTATTCTATCCTCTCTATGCTCAGCCAGCTTAGAATCCTGCAAAAGAAGGAGTACTTCAGGAGATAGGAGAGAAGATAACTGGGACAAATATTCCAGTTTGTTGGCCTGGAACTCAGAGACACCTGTAGCATTAGGAATAGAGGTGAGTGAGATGTCACATTGATCACATAAGAGGCCGACATCTAACCAGTTAGATGTCCAAAAATTACATAAGCCATTACCAATAATAACTCTAGATTGACTCTCACACCAAGCATTAACTGAACAGATTCTCCTCTAATTAGGTGATTTTTTGTAAGAGTCAGGCAATGAAGCAATGAAATGTGTCCAGAGAGGTTTAGAGTTTTGAAATTTCCACCATAATTTGGTGGAGCATGCATGAATAATTGTAGAAATTGATCTAAATCCCAATCCATTTTGGTTCAGAGGGATACAAAGTTCATCCCATCTTTTCCAAGATTTTTTAGGCTTTAAATCATTTTCTCCCCAAAAAAATATGCTCATTTTTCTTTCAATTTTTTAATTACCTGTTTTGGAGGAGAAATAACAGACCATATATGCTGTGGAATAAAGAAGATGCATGATTTAATTAGAGTTATCCTACCACCAGTAGACAACCATATGTTTTTCCAGTTATTCAACCTTTTGTCAATTTGTTCAAACAGTGGTTGAAAATATATGTTCTGTGCTTTACCTCTATAGATAGGGACCCCTAGGTATTTCATAGGAAAACATCTTAATTTCATTCCCAGAGATCTTTTAATGTTATGAATTTGAGGTAAAGTGGCATGCTTACTGATGAATAAATCACTCTTGTCAAAATTGATTTTTTGACCAGAGGATTCTTCAAATTTAACTAAGAAGGCTTTCAGTCTAGAAAGAGTAAGTCTATCAGAATTAAGAAAAATCACAGTATCATCAGCATAGGTAAGATGGGAAATTCTGAGAGCATTACCTGGAAGATCAAAGTATTGTAGCTTACCTTTCTCAAAAGCAAAGGCTAGTGATCTAGTAAAAGCTTCACTAAAAATGTTTAAAAGAAAAGGAGAGAGATGGTCCCCCTATTTGATACCTCTAGAAGGTTGAAAAAAACCAACAGTTTTACCATTTATAAGAATAGAAAACCAGGCAACTGAAAGATTTTTCATAATCACACCAACAAATTTATCATTAAAACCAAACTTGAGTAGGACAGATTTAAGAAAGGACCATCTAACTCTATCAAAAACCTTTTTCAAATCAAGTTTTACTATACAGTTAGGAAGTTTGGATTTTCTATTTAAAAATCTAACCATTTCTTGCATATAGATCACATTATCAGAAATGTCCTCCTCCTTCATAAAAGCAGATTGATGAGGGGAGATGATTTTTGGCATTAAAAACTTGAGCCTTTCCATTAGCATTGGAAAGGCTAATAGGTCTAAAATCATCAAAGGAGATAGGTGTTTCCTTTTTAGGAATGATAGTAATCCATGTACTAGCAACTCCTCTAGGAATGTTCTTGCCTATCATAAAATCAGAAACAACATCTAACAGGTCAGAGGCAATGATATCCCATGATTTAATGAAAAACTGTGCAGTAAAACCATCAGGTCCTGGACTGCTGTTCTTATTCATAGAGAAGACGCTATTTTTCACTTCCAATAATGAAATTGGTTGCATAAGTTTATTATTATCCTCATCATGAACAAGACTGGGAATTTGACATAGAAAATGTGACTTAAATTGGTCATCAGTGGGCTCTTCTGAAAAGAGATTATCATAGTAGGAAATGGCTTCAAGTTCAATATCATTATTATCATCAAGCCATTTTCCCTCACCATTTTTAATCTTAGTGATACTAAGTCTCCCTTTTTTCTCCTTAACAGAATTGTGAAAGAATTTAGCATTGTCATCTCCTTCTTTCAGCCATTTGATTTTGGCCTTCTGTTTCCAGAAGTGCCTCTTCTCTTTAATGGCCTTAAGAAGAGTGGCTTTGGCTTTTTTGAGTTTTATCAACTCATCAGAAGAGCTATTCAGGTCATAGTTAATTTCCTGAATACTAAGCTCATTCTCAGCCTTAACAACATTTTCATGAACATTACCAAATTCCATTTTATTCCATATTCTAAGGCATTTTTTCAATCTGATTAGTTTAAGAGAGAATCCTAGAAGACCAGTTTCATAAATGGGTAGAGACCAATTCAATCTAACTATGTCATTAAAATCCAGCCTTTTATACCATGTATTTAAAAATCTAAAAGGCCTGGATGAGGATTGAATATGACTACCAATAGTTAACTGTAAGGGATTATGATCAGAAGATTTCCTATTAAGAACTTGAATAGAGGAAGAAGGACAAGCAGTTCTCCATTCAGCATTGCACAGTCCTCTATCAATTCTCTGATGGTGGGATGAGCTCTGTTGTTAGTCCAAGTAAAGAAATTACCCACAGTATTTAATTCTTCCAGTGCCATAACATCTATAAATTCATTAAAGTCCTTTATGCTGCCTAATTTAGGAGTTGAAGGACCTTTATACTCATTTATAGATGTTATGGCATTGAAATCACCTATGAAAATAGTTGGAGCAGAAGAGGGATGTTGCAAATCAGCCCATAAACTTTTCCTACCTTTCCTAGTCCTAAGCCCATAGATGAAAACTACTTCCATTGTAGAATTCAGTTTCTGGCTAGTGACATGGGTAGATAAGAATTGCTCATGAATTCTGATAACAGATAGATTTAAAGAAGAATTCCAGAAAATCCAAATCTGTCCATTGCTAGCATACATGCAGTTATCAAATTTGAGTAAATGCTTATAGTGATCACATTTGGAATTATCATGTAAGGGTTCAATTAGACAAACCAGTTCAAATTTGTGTGAAGATATCAGAGTTATTAATCTATCCAAAGATGTATCCATCCCTCTAATATTCCACACAAGCAATTTAATTTTTAGGTTTGTACTAATCATGGGAAACAGTAGTTGAGCTTTTTGACCTAGTCATGATTCTATTAATCTGGGAAAAATAGCTATCATTCTGGGTTTTTTTGGTTTTCTTCTTCCCTTTACCATTGTAGGATGGAGAGGGAATAGGGGTACTTACCTGAGAGATAAGAGATAAGTTCTGATTGTCATCTATCTCTGAATTCTCTTTCTTTTGGTCAGATGTTGGAGTGATCTCTGGAGGTTCAACTTGATCATCTGAATCATCTGAACTGTCCTCAATAGCCAAGGGGAGAAACCTGTTCTGGGGAGTTCTCTGCTGAGAGAAAAAGAATTTTTTAGCAGTAGAAATGGAACTGAGAGGAGAGAAGAATTTACTTGTTCTTGGCTGAATGTCATCTGTAGCATACTTAGGACCCATTTTCCTTGAAATAGAAGCCTGGGTGAACTGAGTAGGGTCATTTTTGCTGGTAAAATCCTGAGGAGGAGAAGACCACTGAACAATCTCCTCAGAGATTTCCATCACCTTCTCAACTGGATTTTTTATGGGGGTAATTTCTGGAACAGGTAATGACACAGGGGAGATTAGGTCCATGGTTATCATTGGAGCATTCATCTGGGATGGAATATTCTCCATCATAGTTGATAGAGGAGCTTGGTTAAAGGATAAAGGGTAATTCTACAGGACTGGTGAGATATCTGGGATAGGCAATGACAGGTCACCATGCGTATCCTTAGACATATCAGGCACTGCAAGGGGATCAATAACAGCAGTTTGGGAAGGCAGTTGAACAGAGTTATCAAAAACACCATCTTTTGACATGTCAGGCACCTCCAACTGTCAGAATGAGATCCTCATAAAGTCATTAACTTAAATAGGTTAGGGTTTTACTTAGGCTTGACTTATTAAGGTCCGGTACGAGGAAAGTTTTTGGATATAATAATTTTTGACATAAAAAAACTCACAATTTTGTTTTTATGTAAACTCATTTTCTCTCAATCTTATTATGTATTGGTTTAAATTATATATGTTTAGTTTACTTTTATAAAATTTACTTTTTCCTTCAATTCAGTAGTAAATCAATTTTGTGCATCTAATGAGTTTATAAAATTTGTGGTAATAATAAATACTTGTGTGATAATACTTGTGCATCTAACGTGTTTATAAAACTTGTTTGTGTTATAATAAATATTATAGAGAACTGAGTAAAATGTTATAATAAATATGAAAATTATTACTATAAACTAGTATGAGAGACTCAATTATTTGAATAATTTCTCTCTATTGTGTGTAGTAATAATACATATTTAATTGTATTGGATCATATTGTTATAATTATGTAATATTATTTGAAAATTATTTGAGAATGTAATAATTATTTGAAAATTATAGCTCTTGATCATGTTTTATATGGTAATATTATTTCAGCATTGTTATAATTATTTATCTTATTAGGCTTTCATGTATAATATTTTTAATTATTTATTTTAATAAAATATTATTTAAATTCGTAATATATCTTTTTAGTTCAAGTGTTGTGTCATTAGTTATATTTTGTTGTATTTTTATTTGTTTAAAAATTTATTTCATATATTTAAATATTGTAAATGAACTAATTGAGTTAAAAAGACAAATTAATCTTACAAACACGCAAACTATTGTAATAAAATATAAGAAAATCATTCATTATACCATAAATTTATGTTATGACGGTATCACCCAGACATTGTATACCTATATACTTCCATGTGTTCTTTAAAATTTACTTAAAAAGTCTTAGTTGAAACTATTCTAAATATTCTTATACTTTTGTATAACCATTCTACACAAAATATAATTCAGGTTTTCTATATACATCTACATTTTTCTTTTGCACGTCCACATTTTACCATAATGCCCCCTATGAAACCTTGCGATTTCAAATCTATTTTTTCTTAACAATATTAGGGGTATTATAGTAAAAATATGGACCAACAAGAGAAAAATGGGCATGCATCTAGCACACACCAATATAATTCCATCTCCTAAATTTCTCATATACACATCATAATACTAATATTTTTTTATCTATACATATTAACTCGATAAACTAGTCAAACCTATTCATGTTCGACTCATTATACAAGGGAGTTTGATCCTTGCAAGTTTGGCAAACCCAAAATAGTCATGTATTTTAGGTTAGCGTATTTTCAGTTTTTTTTTAATTTAGTTCTGAACCCGGAACTAATGGGGATTGGAAAATTATATTCACTTCCGACCCCGGAACCTAATAATATACTAGAATAAGGTTTCGATCTCGGAACTATGATGAGATTCTACGTTCAATCTCCAATTTATGTCGAAACATTAAAATATTTACATCGGTCAAACTTTTAAAAAGTTAAATTTAAAAAAGTCAAAATTTAGCTCCGATTACTACATTAATCGGGATAGGGAACTTACTTCCGAATTCGGAACCTAAAAATATATATTAGAGGGCCTAGATCTCGGAAACATGCTAGCTTTCCGTTAGTCACTGACTTCTTTACTTCCAACTTCGAAATAAAAAAATTATTTACTAGAATATTGTTTCCCATCTCGGAATCAGGCTTCCGTTATCGGAACTTACTTTGTTTCTAAAGAAACGCCGTCTTTTACTACTTTTGACAGCTGGTATTATAAAACGTCGTTCATAAAAAATTTAGACGGTGGTTCAGAATTGACCGCTTTCTAAAAAATTTCAAACGTTGTCTAATGATAGAGCTCCTAAAATTCCATGCTTCCGATATCGGAAATATTGTTGCACAACATTTTCTTAAATTTTTCCAAGAACAGCCTTCCATAAAGCCTTTAATCAAGCTTCCTGCAGTAGTGACTACATTTGCTATCAAAAGAATGGATGTGGCGGGTAAGAAGCAAAAACAATTAGGGTACCATAACCAATCCACCTCTACTTCATTGTAGTTGACACACTTTGATTAGAACATCATATTTAACCATCGATTTACATGTATTAAAAAAATCTAAATTTTCATATTTGAAAAAAACATGTTACAGAAAAACAAAAATTATGTTACACGATATTATTACGGAAATCGCCCACATGAGAAATCCGGCAGTAATATGTGACTCACTGACCAGACCTCTAAATCTTTAACGGGATTCATAATTTAATGGAATCCGACCGCCGGAAACCGCCCTTCTTCGGAAGTTTCTTCTGTTTCTCTGAAATTTGCAAATGTATCCTTGTAATTCTATTCAAATGATACAAGATTCAACACCTATTTATTGCATAGACTATGGACAAAATAGTCATTTAACCTTAAAAGTTGGTCCTGCATGAGAAATTCAATCATGCATATAGCAATGCCTTGTTATTACTTATATACTAGTACTAATTCAAGTATATAGTTAACATGCAACAAAATCTATGATAAATAAAAGAGTGACATTTACTTTGAAGCGAAAGGACTACAATATGTGTAAAATTTTAAGATAATTCAAGGAATCAAAATAGAATTCAAAACGAATGTCCCGACTTCGACTTTTGGATTCAAAGCAATAGATTATCTCGATATGATTTAAATAAACCGCTACTAAGAAATCGCTGATAGACCAATGGTCAAGGACTAATTGATTTTGAAATTGTCGATTTCTTCATGTTTTTCTGCAAATTTGTTATAATCGGCATTGTCTTTATGTCGATTTGGGTTTTGTTATCTTTTCCAACGGGGGTGGGATGATGGTAATGATGGATTTTTGGGGGTTGTGGGATTATTGAAAAACAAAAACTCACAAACAAAATAAATAACTTGAGAATCTTGGTCCACCTTTCAATTCTGATGATGATGGGCTTCCTTAAACACAATTTTTTTAATTTATGCAGATCAAATTTTATGGTTCCTGAAAAAAGAAGAGAAGCATTGGCTCCCATCACACGGAAAGTACTTGGGGCTGAAGTGGAATCACACGGAAAGTACTTGGGGCTCCCATCTGAGATTGCCAGAAACAAGACGGAGGTATTTCAGAGCCTGAAGGAAAGGATCCGACAGAAGATCGATGGCTGGAGTGAGAGAAATCTGTCGAAAGCATGAAAGGAGACTCTTATCAAGTCAGTCCTACAGGCCATACCGAGTTACTCCATGAGCTGCTTTAGCATCCCAGACAACATCCTGGAGGATATAAGGGCCATCATCAGTAGCTTTTGGTGGGGAGACACGGTTACTGCAAGAAATATTCACTAGATGTCTTGGTCGAAAATGGCTAGATCAAAGGCGAACGGCGGATTGGGATTCCGAAATCTTCGTGCGGCTAACCTAGCCCTATTGGGAAAACATGCTTGGAGGTTTCTCACGAAACCCGAATGCACTAGTAACTAGAGTGTTTTAAGATAAGTACTTCTCGGGCTCATCCATCTTCACTGCTAGTGCTGGTTATAATGCCTCGTGGAGCTGGAGAAGTATTCTCAAAGGAGTGGAAGTCTTGAGGCTGGGCTGTAGAAAACACATAGGCACCGGTCGACACACGAGTATTTTCCACGACCCTTGGATTCCTAGGGACGAGGATTTCTATATCAGAGACCCGGAAAAGATCCCGCCTGAGCTTTCCAAGGTGGAGGATCTAATAGACCCGGACACACGCTGGTGGCGCCTGGACGTGCTGTCGGATTACTTCCACCCCGAAGACGTAGCACTGATCAAGACTATTCAGATCAAAGACCAGGGAACCACGGACCGGTGGCGATGGCACTTCAATCAGTCCGGAAAGTTCACGGTGAGCTCAGCCTTTCTTTTGCTTGTTGAATCAAGAGACTCGTCGCTGCACCATCATCTCCCGAACGCTGCCGGGGAAAAACCTTTTTAGAGGAAGCTTTGGAACCTCAGAATACCCGGCCGAGCAAAACACTTCGCTTGGCGACTGTGCACCGATTCACTGCCAACGTCGGAAAATCTACGCCAAAAAACGTGCAAGTCTCTACCGCCTGCCCGCTCTACCAAGAAGATAATGGATCCACGTGCCATTTGTTCTTCGAATGCTCGTACGCAGCAGCTATGTGGAGCGCAGTAAAGCTGAATGATATTGTCGAAACGTCGCGCCTGGGAAGAGGAGACGTGTGGTTCCGGGAACTGCTAAGGGCGAATGATGAAGAAACGGAGGAGCTGATTTGCATGATCTGCGACGCGGTATGGTTTCAGCGGAATCAGGAAATCTTTGAGAACAAGCATCCTGAGGCCAACCTGTTTGCGACTATGGTGAGTGTTAACCTGAAAAGATTTCAGGAGGCGAATCAATGGCCGGAGCGGTTCTCCCCGGCGCTGAGTATTCGGGCATTGCTGCGACCACCTGAAGATGGGACTCGGATCCATTTCGACGCAGGCTATATGCAGGTAATGCAGCCGTTGGAGTTGCAATCCTGGAGGAGCAGGGCAGATTTGTTAAAGGCTATTCAAAACGGTTCCCGGGAATTGTCGACCCAACTTACGCGGAAGGCTTAGCGCTGTGAGAAGCCATTCAGCTAGCCTTAGATTCGGGTATCGCGGCTCCGGTGCGGATCGGAGATGCCCTGGCATTATTATGCATGACGAGGGACGAGCAGGAGCCATCACAGATTTGCAGTGCACTGGTGCTTAGCTTGCGGGACTTACTTGTAAACAATAATTTTAGCATGCCGTTCTGTACCTCTATAGATCAGAATGTGATTGCCCATTCACTAGTTAGTTATGCGAAAACAAGTTCCTTGGAAGTTGAGGTGTGGGATGTAGCCCCTCCTTTCCTTTTGTCAAACGATACTGGACGTTTTTCAGTAACCTGATATGATATAATACAACACCTCTTCAAAAAAAAACATTGGCTAGGGAAATCAATGGAGAAGACTAAACCATGCATGGGCGCGCGGTGAGGGGAATTCGACAGACTAGTATTAGCAAGTCCAACAGTTAAGGGAAAATAATAAGTAAAATAGAGGTCCAAATTGGGGATCCTTTATATTTTTTTAAACTCAATTCCAACAGTTAAGCTATTTTAGCTATTCATACATTTATTAACCCATTAAACTAAAAATTATTCTTTCCAATTTTGAGTCCCTGCAATCAATCTAAACGCTGGAAATCCGCTTCTATTTGATGGCGATGGCTCATTTTCGACGGCGACATAATTCAACGGTGGCCGGATTTGTTTCAGATTTGAGCAGCTCCAAATCATGGAGGTGTGCAACTCCAATCCTTTTCGACAGTGACATAATTCACGGTGGCCGGATTCCTGAAACCGAGCAACTCGTCCGACTTCAAATCGAAGACGATTTAATGTCCGGGAGCAGCTTCTGGAGAGCGTCGTGCAGATCGAGGGTCTTGAATAGCTTCTCCGGCTGGTGCTGATCACCTCGGCCAAATTGAACAGCTGCGCGGCGGGAGCATTGATCGTATCCATGAAAGCACAAATCCATGGCGGTGGAGCCTCGGAACGGCAAAATCCATGGTGGCGGCCACGGCCGTGGCCGACCATACATTTGATTGCCACATCAACTCCGGCGGGAATGAACCCTCTGTAGACTACTCCGGCCGTCTTTGCTGATGAACGTTGTCAGAATTTCTGCAATGATTTTAAACCTGATCGAATGATCGATGATTTTGGAATTTCTTGATAGAAGGCCAAATCTGTTTGCGTTTGGAAGGCAGAGATTCTTGTTTCCATTGAAAGAGAATTAATTATTTGGTAGAAAAGAGGAAATTAATTAATAAATTATGGTAGCATTAAATAATAGGGGATGGATTTGGACCTGCAAATTTAGTTATCCAAATACTCTCTCTCCTCCCATATGCTAAAATAGAGCACCATTTACCTTAGCTGTTGGAGCTTTAAAAGGGTCAAAATAGGTATAATTTAGCAATTATGCCATTTTACCTTAACTGTTGGACTTGCTCTAAGACAATGGAGGGGGAATAGAAATGATGAGACGGGAAGAAGAGTTTGGTTTAAAGAGTAAAAGAATATTTGGACAGGATTTATTTTGCAAATTCCACTGACATAGAAACTCATTTAATCTCAGCCACTGATAAAATCTGATGGTCCACATCAAAAATTCTCACAGTAAGAACCTCTCTTACAATAAGAAACCATCATACTTCCTCCGGATTTTATATAATGGCTTCGACACTATTCATTATAGTTTTTATTGCAAATTTGACCATAAATTTAAACTATTATATGAATAATAATATCACCATGTGATATATTTTTGGATTCATTTTAATATGTAATTTCTAAATATCAAAATTTTAGATTTAGTTAATATTCCTAACTAAAGTTATTGATGGTCAAAGTTAACAACACTATTTGATTTTGGTCAAACGAAGCCATTATATAAAGTCCGGAGGGAGTAATATATGATGTGGATGCACTCAAATGCATGCTGTCTGAGTAGGTTCTGGAGTGGTATGAAATACTTCTCTGTTCTTTGAAGGTGGAGTCTAGCCTTATGGTGTTGTTTTTGTATACTCTCGGCCTGAACTTATTCTCGTTCTTATGGTCTGGTCATACAGTTTTTGATGTAGCATATATTGCCTCAAAGAAATGTTTGTTTCATGTGTTTAAACTAGCGTGGTCTCTCCACGCGTTGCGTGGAGGACTTGGCACATATACCTCTAGAATATATCAAAATTGTCATTACATAAACATGATTATCTATTCTGTTTTTCACATCTTTACACAAAGTTGGAAACATTTTTCAAAAAAAGTTGTATAGGTAACTTTTGCAGATTTGTGTGCATTTCCAACAACTTTGTACTCACAAACCGACGCAAGCAATGGAGATATAGAAAAAACTGTTTCGGCAGTATGCTGAAACCAAATAATATTTTGAGAAAAGTAGAAGTTAAAACCAAAGAAAAGTAGAAGCCGAACAAAAGATAATTGAAATTCACTTTTATGATTTTTTAAAAGCTCCTGGAATGCAAAATTCAAATTTGATCAGTGAAGAAATAAGAGCAGCAAACCAAATTCTTCCCCGAACCCCCCTAACATTTTGTATTGATACTTCATCTAAAAATTTCAACATACTCATGTATATGATAATCACTAAGTAAAGGACAGAGTGGGCATCAACAAACTAAATGATTAACATATAGCCTAAATCAAGGTAGGAACAGAAAATACTGAGAAGAAAATAGAAGGAAAGTTATACTTTTAGGTAGAGAGGATGTTCTAGATGTGTCAATTTATAGATGCATTGTCTAATGGTAATCAATGTGTGTTTTGGTTTATGTTACTGAAAAGACACAACTTTACATGTATAAATGATGTGACTTTTCAATAAGCTAAGAATTTCATACTCTATGGGTGGAAGTGCTTGCAGTCCCCTATTATTTAATACTTGAGTCCAAACTTTTTGTCACCCATATCAGAATATCTTTTCAGTACTCTAAAATACAAGATTTATTTTTTATTTTTTTAATAGCTACAAGCATTTTTTTAAATTATAATTAAAGTAAAATAATAAGAGATTAATAAAATAAACTAATCATATAAACATGATATAAAAAACTTTTCTACTACGGCCGTATAGGAAAATTTCTCACCTTTAAAAAGACTATAATAATTCTCTTTATCATGATTAAAATAAATAAAGTATAATACAAATGATCTCCAACAAAAATGGTGAATTATATTAAGGTTTGTTAGTTGTAGCTGAAAATAAATACAATCGCAAAATGTCAGATATAGGGGGCCCAATAGGATATAGCCTAGTGTGAAGAGTATAATCAGAAATTGACATGTCAGAACGTCCACACAAAATGTTTACTTTTTATATAGATTCGGTCATCAGCTCGTCCATATAATAATTTAATCATAAGAAACTAATAATTAAGCGATTAAATTGGATGAACCGAGCTGGACGAAGCAACGGACTTACTTTTTAATTTTTTTTAAAACAACAAATTCTCCTTTCATTCATTTCATGGATTTGAAAAATATCTAAAATTTGAAAATATCCAGAATTTTAAAAAATATCCAGAATTGTTTGAAAAATAATAAGGGAAACAAATATAAATTAGAGAGGTATATGACTACATGTAATCAGAAAATTGACCTTCAAAAAATTAAAATTATGACCAAAACATGCAAGAGTAAGTGGGAATATTGACTTCTGTTTTAGCTAGGTGTACCTTCTAAGTTCCAATTACCTTCCTATAATTAATGAAAAAGGTTGAGTTATCTTGGTTTTGATTTATGAATTGGTATATTTATATGCAGAAGGATATTTTTTTTGAAAAGACACATTTTTTTGTTTCTTATATTTATTGAAAAGGTATGTGGTGTATAATTACCAAATTACCCTTGCTGGAAGATAAGGAGAAACTTTTATCAAAGTATTCTCATTATAGTTTTGGTCTAGGATAAGATTAATTGTTGCATCTATGTTTCCAGCTTATGTGTTTCACACATGGGTGGTCAGTGGTACGCCACAGACTAAGAAATTGCAGGACATTCTTCCCCAACCCATTCACCACACAGACTAGTAATTCCAAAAGCAGGCCACTGGTGCTGGCACCACAGCTCAAGAAGAAGATGACGATGAGGTGCCGGAACTGTGGAAAGTGAGACCTTTGAAACTACTGCTGAGGAGGACTCCTTCTGCTACTCCTGCTGCTTACGTTGCTGCAACCCCTGCAGCACTTGCTTTGAGAGCAAGCTTTATCAGATTTTTGTGCCACCTTTATAATATCTGAATTTAAGGTCTATACATCAAAACAGCATTTTGAGTCTGTAATAGAGCAGGAATATGAGTCTAATATTGATAGTTCTGTGCACTCTGGAGTTACAGTGAATTTTGATTCGATGGAGTTACATATTATCGATCTACTGTATTTGGAGTCATTGAATATTGATCAGGTCCTAAGAGAGTCGCTGCATCATGACTTGATTGAGCTTTATGCAGCCATTCTGAATCAGTCACTCTTGAAATTAGCTAAGCATAAAAATCAAGCAATGATCTGGCTGGTAGCATGGAAAGTCACACATGCTCAAGAGGTTTTGTTGATATTGACAGCATTGATGGTAGAATGATAGTGATCCAAGTACTAGCTACACCCCTAGGAATAACCTGACCTAACATAAAATCAGAGATAGCAGATAGTAAATCAGAATCAATGATATCCCATGATTTTATAAAAAACTGAGCAGTAAAGCCATCTGGCTCTGGACTACTGTTCTTATTCATAGTGAAGACAATATTTTTAACTTCCAATAATGAAATTGGTTGCATTAGTTTATTATTGTCCTCATTATGAACAAGAAAGGGAATTTGACTAAGAAAGTGAGGCTGAAATTGATCATCAGTGGGCTCTTCTGTTCTTCTGTAAGGAATCACCCGTTTTTACTCCTTTTACGTTGTTTTAGCGTTAAAGAGTCCTGAATGTGTTTATTAATATTGCAAGATTAATTAAAGTCGTTGCTACCCTAAGTTTATCACTAGAATTGGTTCAGTTCAGTTTTGACTAGAATTGGTTCATAAGTTTATGATAGGATGAATGATTTATCGTGTGTTTATTAGGCTTGTTTGTGTGTTTGTAATTTTTGTTTGTTTTTTTAACTTAAGTAGTTCATTTATAATAAATTAGTAAACCGAAGAAATTATAATGAAATAGAACTAAAAAACTTTGATGTAAAGCACGGACTTCTTACTAGGTTATGGTCAGACGGGGATCTTCTCAATTAGGTAATACTAACTTTTAAGTTTGTGAAAATGATTAAATTCGCAAACAATGACCATGATAGCCTTTCCATATCGAACAATGGAATGACTAAAGGATTCTACCAGCTGTATTTTGTGATAGCTTTTCCTTCACCGCCATATTTAATTTTTTTAGCAATGATAATTTTACACTAATATTTAAAATAATATTATTAAACATTTATATTATTTTAAACAGACACATGAAAGGTTTATTATACTCCATAAAATACATATATAGATTAATGGTTTATATTCCATTAAATCTATTTTTATAGGATTAGGTGGCAAATTTGTTATGTTAAATAAAACTGAACTTAATTGAGCCAATTTACGAAATCGCTCATAATAATAGGACATAAGACTTTGCATATTCAACTGGTTTATTTAAATCACACTTTTACATCAAACTATTAACACTAATATTAATTAAATATTTTCATTATAATTAAAATGACAACATTGTCAATGGAGAAATAAATAATTGTTGCAAGGTTGACTTCGTAACGACCCGAAGTGGTCCACGCACTCTATCAATGACCCAGTCTCTTCTTCACCATTGCAAAGCCGTTCTGGATTCAACATCATCCATTCCTCCTCTCCCTCCTTATTAGTCATACGCGTGCCTTCTTGCATACTTTCATAGGCGTCTACAAATTTTGATGCAGCCATGAAAACCAATACAATTAGCATAAATTTGATCCTTACCCTGCTCCTGCTCATATTGTTACAGTCCCATGTATCCTTCGGAGCCGACACCATTTCCGCTAATCGATCCCTGTCAGGTGATCAGACGCTGGTATCCAAGGAGGAGGACTTCGAGCTGGGATTCTTCAAACCAGGTAAAAACTCTTCCAGATTCTACATAGGAATATGGTACAAGAAAGTTAGTGAGAGAACTATAGTTTGGGTTGCAAACAGGGAAACCCCAGTAAAAGATAAGAACACTGCATCTCTCACATTTAAAGATGGTAATTTGGTGCTTCTGGATGAATCCCAGAACATAGTTTGGTCCACAAATGTGACAACTTCAGGTTCTGTTGCCGCTGTTCTTCTGAATGATGGTAATTTGGTTCTCAGGCAATTAAATTCCACTTCAATTTTGCCTATTTGGCAGAGTTTAGATAACCCCACCCATACATGGTTGCCTGGTGGAAAGCTTGCTTACAACAAAGTTACCCGGAAGGCGCAGATTTTAACTTCGTGGAAGAATTCTGATGATCCTGCATCAGGCCTTTTCTCTCTCGAGTTGGATCCAATAGGTAAGCAATATGTGATAAAGTGGAATAGGTCTCGGCAGTATTGGACGAGTGGAGCTTGGAATGAGCAAAGCAAACTTTTCAGCTTGGTGCCTGAAATGAAGCTGAACTACATCTACAATTTTAGCTATGTTGATAATGCTAATGAGAGTTACTTTACGTATAGTGTGTATGATCCCACTTTCATATCGAGATTTGTGATGGATGTGTCGGGGCAGATTAAGCAACTCTCTTGGTTGACAAATACCAGGCTGTGGAACTTGTTTTGGACGCAGCCTAGGCAACAGTGTGAAGTTTATGCTTATTGTGGGGAGTTCGGTATATGCAATGAGAACTCATTGCCCTTTTGCAACTGTTTGCATGGATTTGAGCCTAATTCGACTGAAGCTTGGAGTTTGAACGACTTTTCTGGCGGGTGTAGGAGGAGAGCAAATCTGCAATGTGGAAACAATGGGACTAGAGTGAAGCCGGATAAGTTTCAGGCTTACGCGGGGATGCGACTTAATGATTCGGAGTCTGTTGCAGTTGTGAGTGCTCCTGAATGTGAATCTAAGTGCCTGGGCAATTGTTCTTGCACTGCTTATGCTTATGATAGCAATGGGTGCTCTCTTTGGAGTAAAGAGCTCTTGAACCTCCAACAAATTTCTGCAGATGATAGTGGTGGAAGAACAATTTACATCAGGCTTTCAGCGTCTGAGTTTTCTAGCAATAAGAACAACTCTGCAATGGTGATAGGTGGTGTTGTGGGGTCAGTTGTTCTTGTGTTAGTCCTTGTAGGTGTGGTTTTGTTTGTTGTTAGGAGACGGAGAAGGAGAATGGTTGGAGCTGGAAAATCTGCAGAAGGTTCCCTAGTGGCATTTGGTTATAGAGATTTGCAGAATGCAACAAAAAATTTCTCAGAGAAGCTGGGAGTAGGTGCTTTTGGTTCAGTGTTTAAAGGGAAGCTGTCTGATTCAAGCGTAATAGCTGTGAAGAAGCTTGAAAGTGTCAGCCAGGGAGAAAAGCAATTTCGTGCTGAAGTTAGCACTATTGGGACAATCCAGCATGTTAATCTTGTTAGGCTCCGAGGGTTTTGCTCCGAAGGTTCAAAGAAATTGCTGGTGTATGAGTACATGGAGAACAGGTCCCTTGATGCCCATATTTTCCATGAAGATGAATCCAAGATCTTAAGCTGGAAGATAAGGTACCAGATTGCTCTAGGAACAGCTAGAGGGCTGGCTTATCTCCATGAGAAGTGTAGGGAAGTCATCATTCACTGTGACATCAAGCCAGAAAATATTCTTTTGGATGCTGAGTTCTGCCCTAAAGTTGCAGATTTCGGTCTGGCAAAACTTATGGGACGTGATTTTAGTCGTGTGCTGACGACTATGAGAGGAACGAGAGGATATCTTGCACCAGAGTGGATTTCAGGACTCGCCATCACAGCAAAAGCTGATGTTTACAGTTACGGCATGATGCTTTTTGAATTCATATCAGGGAGGCGGAATTCAGAGAGTTCCACAGACGGAGTAATGAGATTCTTTCCTAGCTGGGCAGCGCAAGTGCTGATTGATGAGGGTGACATCCTCAGCTTATTAGACCCTAAATTGGATAGGCAGGCTGATTTAGTAGAAGTGTTGAGGCTATGCAAAGCAGCATGCTGGTGTATTCAGGATGATGAATCTCATAGGCCATCCATGGGGCAGGTAGTTCAGATCCTTGAAGGAGTTTTAGATGTGAATTTACCTCCTCTTCCTCGAGCACTCCAAACCTTTTTCAGCAATCAAGATCATGTAGTCTTCTTCACCGACTCGTCATCCAACCAGAGCTCAGAACCACAAAGCAAGACTTCCAGTACCTCAGCGAAGTCCACGAGCACCGGATCATAAGAAATGTGCAGACACTGAAGGCAAGTTTATGTATGTAAGTATGTTTCTTAATGTGATACATATAGATTGAAATATATATTACTCCTAGTATATTTTTTTTAGTAGTTTGTGATTGCCCATGATGGTGCAACTTATTATCCTTCCCTGTGAGCCAACATGTCATTTTTATACGTTCATTCTCTAATCTGAAAACTGTATTCTATAAACCATCTGGAGTTTGGTTACTGTTGAATATATGCACATTTAAGTTGATCTGCTGCAGTTGTTGCTTCCTTCTCAGGCCATGTAATTCTCTTCCCCCAAAAAACTAAGAAAAAACTCCAACAAAGCTAACCTAGCTTTTAGACCCCATGTTCTAGGACCAGTACATTTGCTGGTCTTCTGTGTTTCTGCTTCCATTTGGCTGTAAGCCTGAAATCCTCCAGTTTGAGTGCTGTTATTTAATTTTTCCAGTTAAGAAGCCCTTAAGTCTCAGGAGGAAAAATGTTTAATGCAGTTATCCTTGGATTGTTGTTTCATTCTTCGAATTATGGCTATGTTATGTTGTCTGCAGGTTCTATCATTCTAGCATGATTGGTGAACTGAAATGTAATTACCTTTTCCTTGAGAATTCTCCTATTTTCTGAAAGGTTTTGTTTTGCTTCAGCTTCCATGCTGCCTTACTTCTTTTAGGGTTAGCATTTAGCCAAGTTATACCAGATTGCAGTATCTACATTACTCAGTTGTTTGTCTTCAACTTTTCACATTAAAGCTTCCTTTTTATGCTTTCCGTAAAACTTCCTTTTCACATTTTTTTGAATATGAAGAGATAAAGAAGCCATTGCAATTGCCGGAAATACTAGGCCTACTAAAGGCACAAAAATAGAAGGAAAGCTGAAAGTTGTCATAAAATGGGTGCTCCCCAGTGAACTCCCCTTTACATATGGCATTATCACTGATCTACATTTCTTACATGTGTATAGTGAGATTAAGTACCATTTAGTAATGTTAATGTATCATCGCGATAATTGTGAGTTTTATTGTTCTTTTTGGGAGTGTGAATGAGACTCAAAGTGATGCTTCAAATTTCCATTGAGATGATTTGGGACCAGGTTAAAGAGTAAAGGGGACCTGTAGATCTCCTTAGTTCAGTTTCCAGAATGACCATCAAGTCATATTCTGAAACGTTCAAGTATATGAAGTCCAGTCTCCTTAGTCCACTTTCCAGAATGACTTTTCAAGTATATGAAAAGTTGACAAACCTTCAAGTATATGAAGTCCAGTCTCGTTCAAGTATATGATTTTTGAGTCTAACCTTCAAGTATGTTTGTTGGGTATCAAAATTTTGATTTGTCCAGTTATTTTCTGAAACTATTTATTCATTAGATCTCAAAATGGCCGTGTAACATGTGGGCATGTAATGATGTTATGTTTTAGCTTCATTAGGCCATTAAATTTAGACATGGACCGAGTATGATTTATATACCGTTAATCATATGATTTTGGTGCATGTGTCTATGAAATATAAACATAAAAAAGAGGTTGTGTGTGCTTAGTGTTGGTATCCTGCATCTGTTAAGGATGAACTTCACCATTCGGTCTTCTGATGATAAATGTTGGTCCTTAAATTTGTTGTTCTGTTATTAACTATGCCTCACCTTAGTCTAAGTTTTGGCATCATATAGAAAATTGCAGCAAGTTTTCGCACTTGAGCTGCATTTAAGCAACATTAGAACAGCATATGAGCTTAGAATTTGCACCGCTTTTGAGCAAAGTTGCAGCATGATTTGAGCTTACATTTGCACTGACGCTTGAGCAGCCTTGCGGCAGCTTTTCCTGGGCACAAAAGCTATTTGCCTAACTAACCTTATTTCCGAAACTAATTCCCAGAATGACATTCTTGTCAAACAAATTCCATAACTAATACTCTTGAACTAAAGTTTAATTAGTATTAAATCCACAAAACCTTGTATGTTCTGATTATACCCCAAAATTTCTAGCCAATTGCACTTCTGACACAGATGTTCCCACGCAAGCACCGCCGCCACATGCATTGCTCCTCTGCCACTCCGTCGTCACCCCGTGCAGGTCTCCGCCACCAACTCAAGAACATGATGCTGGTTGGAGATGGAATGGTTTGCACCATTATTACTGGCAGCTTGAACGTTTTTGACGGATCAACCCCTTTCAAACCTGCTACTGTCGGTAAGTTAATTATATTCTGCATTTTCACTCGGAATTTGACAGGATTATCGCCGCCCCTCACCCGGTAACCCTACTCCCGCCACTGCTCTCTGCCATATTCGTACGCTGTTATTTTTCCCATACCTTTTCATACTGGTCACTGGCAGGGCCGGTCCTAGGATTTTGGGGCCTCAAGCAAAAATAATTTTTTTTAGGGTTTTAAAAGTAAAATTTAATATTTTTAGGGTAATAGCAAAAATATTATAAATTATACATAAATAAATATCAAATTTTCTTAGGGCAAAGTCTTGAAAAGACCGTCTCTATATAGAGACCGGATTAAAAACACGGAGGGACCAATTTGCAATTTCAGAAATTTTTTAAAAGTCACGCGCTACAGTATCAAGCCACGCGCTACAATACCAAGTCGCTACAGTACCGATTTGCTACAGTGTTGAGTTGCTACAATAAAACATAAAACATGAACACTTTAACTTAAAACATAAACATTTTAACTTGAAACATAAAACATGAACATTTCTTGAAACATAAAACATGAACAATTTAACTTAAAAATGAATATTTTTTGAAACATGAACATTTTGACTTAAAACATGAACATGAACATTTTAACTTGAGACATGAACATTTTAACTTGAAACATAAAACATAAATATTTTAACTTAAAATATAAAACATGGACGTTTTAACGTGAAACATGAACACTTTAACTTGAAACATAAACATTTTAACTTGAAACATAAAACATGGACATTTTAACTTGAAACATAAAACATGGACATTTTAACGCGAAACATGAACATTTCTTGAAACATAAAACATGAACAGTTTAACTTAAAACATGAATATTTTTTGAAACATGAACATTTTGACTTAAAACATGAACATGAACATTTTAACTTGAAACATGAACATTTTAACTTGAAACATAAACATACATATTTTAACTTAAAACATAAAACATAAAACATAAAACATGGACGCTTTAACGTGAAACATGAACACTTTAACTTGAAACATAAAACATGAACAGTTTAAGTTAAAACATAAAACATAAAGACAAGTTCTTGGGTGAGGCAGCCTCACCCAAGAGGCAGGACCAAATAAACCCTCTTTTTAGTGAGGTTTGCTGAACTAGTAGCGATGTTTTGATGATGTGACATGTTTGATGAACTGACATCGATGTTTGATGATGTTGCGTCGAGTTTTGATGAGGTGGTAGTGAGGTATGATAAAGTGGCAACAATGAAATAAAGAAATTTGGCCTTGCCTTATGGGTGAGTCTGTCTCACATGAGAATTACTCAAACATAAAACATGGATGTTTTAACGTGAAAGATGAACACTTTAACTTGAAACATTGAAGTACACTGTAGGAAACACTGTAGCGCACTGTAGCAAACACCGAAACACTGTAGCGCGTAATTTTTGTAATTTTTAAAAATTGCAAATTGGTCCCTCCATGATTTTCTTTATTGCACTATTTATAATTTAGTCTGGTCTCTACATAGAGACGGTCTCCTCAGAGACTAACTCTTTTCTTAGTTATATTTAGTTCTAATAATGTATAAAAACTGTATTTTGAAAAAATCAATATATTTTATTGAGTAATTCTCCTATAAGGCAGCCTCACTATGAGGCAATGCCAAATCTCGACGCCACCTCATCATAACTCACTATCACCTCATCAAATCTCGACGCCACTTCATCAAATATCGGTGCCAGTTCATCAAACATGTCACCTCATCAAAACATTTGTGTGATTGTGTCCGTTCATCAAAGCTCACCAAGAACAGTGTTTAATTGGTCCTGCCTCTTGGGTGAGTCTGCCTCACCCAAAAATTTGTCTTTATTTATATAAATATATTCAAATTAATAAAAATACTACATATTTTTTTCTAAAAATAGGGCTTTTTTTTCAAAAATAGTTGGGGGTCTTAAGCGGTTGCGTAACCCGCTTCTATACAGGGCCGGCCCTGGTCACTGGTCAGTTGCCTGTATCCCATCTGCGTGATTCTGTCACTTGTTTTGGGAATTGGTCAATCAGGGTTTTACTTTTTTTGAGTGAAAGTTTGTTTCTTTTGTTGTATTTTTGGGGTTTTAGACACGAGCTTAATGCTGTAAAGATTGGTTCAATGTAGAAAGATTGGCCCTTTATTTTTTTTTACTTTATTTCAGTTGTGCTTTAAGTCAAGTTGATTTTTCTGGGTGTGATAATTTTTACATTAATTCATGCTGCTTATGTTGCATTTGGGTCTATACTCCTGCTTATATACATGGAAGAAATCAGAAGCCTTGTGGTCGGGGTAACTTCGGCTGGAGGAAATACGATTTGAGTTCGAAATGTAGTGTCTTCTGCGTGTTCTTCACGGGCCTGATCCGGTCGCGGAGCTCGTGGAGGTTTCACTTATGGAGGTGGGGGTTTGGAGTTGGTGACGGGAGCTGCGTCGGGCGAAGGAGAAAGACACGGTGTGATTGGTAAATTTGCGGGGAGCAATTAGAACATATACAAAACCTTGTGGATTTAATATTAATTAAACTTTAGTCAAAGAGTACGTATTATTAGTTATGAAATTAGTTTGACAAGAATGTTATTATGGGAATTAGTTTCAGAAATAAGGTTAGTTAGGTGAAAAACTCTACAAAAATTGATAGTAAAACATGATATGTTAGGTTTATTTTTGGACTATACCCTTATTTCTGGAAAAAGATGTATCAGCTAGCTTGCCATTTTTGTTTGTTTTGTCGTTTGATATAATCCCAAGTAAATTGAAGGGTTGTATAAAGAAAAGTGAATATTTATGAACATGTCATATCGAAGTTTCAGCTTTAACTTAATCAGATTTTGTATATTTGACTGAAAAAGGTTTTATGCGGATAGTAATGGAACAGAGATAATATTTATAATTATTGTCCTTTTTAGTTTTTTTTGGTTACTATACCATCCCTGTATTTTACTTATACACGCCTTGAAATAATGTAAATATGCCCTAAAATGATTATTTTTGTTCTGTTTTTCTTGATTTTTTTTAAATATAATTAAATAATAGTTAAAATACAGGGCGTGTTTCAGTAAAATATAGGGCGTGGTATAACAACACCCAATTATAATGACAACGACTAATTAAATAAAAGAGAAATTGTTTATGTACTCTTATGTTTTTTAAAAGTGTTCGAGTATCGCTGAAATGACGTTGACTTGGTAAATTTTGTCTTTAAATCACCAGATTGTCGGATATACACATTTAGATGACCGGACAGAGTTTTAGAGTCACAATTTATAAAGTCAACGTCAGTCCAGGGATATAAGAGCATTTAAAAAAAATCAGGAGTAAATAAAGACTTAATAAATAACTCAAAGGTAAGAGAAAGTTTTTGGTGAGACCTGTCCTTGTGGAGACCAAGAGCAGGGGAATGAACATTTACTGTTTCTGCTTGATCTTTTAGTCCGTTTGTTTGATCTTTCAATCAATGTCCTTGAGTATTTTTGTTTTGCCTTGATTTTTCAGTTAATTTGATCTTTCGTTCAATTTGCTTGATCATTCGGTCAATTTTCTTGATCATTTTCTTGGTGAATTTCACCAACGACAAATTCAATCAAGGAAATCGGCGGGTTTAAAGCTCAATAACGACAAATTCAATCAATAGCAGTCACATATAATCTTTGGTCTCATTTGAGACAGGTCTCAAACGAGAATTTGCCCAAAAGTAAATATTGATAAACCAGTTTGAACATCGACGATTGAATATGGATCGAAAATTTGAATTTTTAACAAAAATAAAGGATATTAATGGCCTTCATTGCTTGCTCCATATGTTTGATTAAATTTATACTAACATTCTTCAAAAAAAAAAACCTATAAAAGGGTAGAGTATTACTCTATTTTTAATAATTTTATACCGTATATAAATTGCAAAGACTCATGTCTTCAAGGATTACTCTATTGGCTTCAAGGATTAAAAGAAATTTCTCTAGCTTTTCAGCAATTTACTTTTTCAACTATTTTTAATCATTGTAAACTCGCAAGACTCATGTAATTTCATTTTCTATAAAAAGGTTTGAGGAGCCTAATATATCCCTCCCACCATTGGTGGTTTAATCTAAAAAAAAATAAAAAAAAATACCGTATATAAAATGCAAAGACTTTACAATGAACATTGAACACCGAGCCATTACTACGTACGTTGAATGGTCCAGTACGCCATTAATGTGATCTGATTCTCTTGTCTTCAACCACTCACATTGCTTTCCTCTTTTCATTTACGACTTGAAAGAAAAACAAAGTCGTACATATCAAGGTAAAGAAATGGCCTCCTCTTTTGGTGCAGATTCTGCTTTAGATGTTGCAAATCTACTGGAAGAAAAATCTGGATTCAAATCTCCGCCCTTTTTGGTTCTGAAAGTGGAGTTGAGATTTCTGAGAACTCTTCAAAGGTGTAACAGAAAGTGGAGCATCAGCAACGATGATTATGATAAAAACTCTTTGTTTCAGAGGGTTGAAGATGTAGTTCGACAAATTGGAGTTTGTTTCAATTCCCTCCTTCATGAGATAGACGACGGAATCACCCCACAGCCACAGCCACAGCCACAGAGCCATTTAAATGAGGTGTTCTCTAAGTTCAGTGAAACCATTGAGTCCTTTTCTGAAGAAATCAATGGATTTTACATGGCTTTGCTGGATTGTATGTCATCATCAAATCTCAGAGCTCCAAGCAGAGATGAAGTTATGAAGTTGCTGGATTCAGTTCTTGTTCACACGAGGGATTTTCGTGCTTATGATGTGGAGGAACTGACAGAGGATCTTGAAGAGAAGGTGAGATTCTTGCAGAATATGATTCGGTTCGCTCGGATGCTCGGTGTTGAAGATGCTCAAATGGAGGACTTGTTATTTCATACAGACGCTGTTGCTGTGAGGTTAGCACAACTGTTTTATGAAAATGCATATATCGGTGTTGAAGGGTTTTATTTGAAGGTGTTGGATTTGGTGCTGATGATTAAACCTGTTCTATCACGAGTTTGTGATACTTATACACATGTCCTGCGAGTTTGTAAACTTTCAGGATGTGTTTTGATGTTTGATGTGAGTATTTTCGGTGATTTTGTTGATTCTGTCCGTGGTTGTTTGTGGGAGATACTATGTCCTGGCTCTCGTTATCTTGATTCTGTGAAAGATCAGGTCAAAGTGTTGTATGATGGACTCAGTTTCTTAAGCAGCATTCTAAGAGAAAAGAAGGAATTCGAGTACGATGATCTTAAGTTTGTTGTGGATATTGTCATAGATGCTGGAATTCTCAGCTGCTCACTTTTCGCCACTGAAATGGATGAAGACCACAATGTTGCATTGTCAGGTTTGGTTAAACAGATCACATTTGTCAAGTCTGGAATTGCAGATAAGTGTGGAGTTTTAACAAGGAGTAACTATCCCAGCACAGATATTCTAGGCTTCATCAATCTTCTTCTCCAAAATATTGTTGAACTACGCTGTAATAACGAATCTCTGTTCAATCAGATCGAAATAGTCCATGAAGGTCTCATCTTCACAAGATCTTTGGTGTCGGAAATCGTGCAAAGCAGCATTCAGAATGAAGAGGAGGTCCAGCTAGCACTTTTCAGTCCTGCTCTTGATGTGGTTTACAAGATAGATTATTTCATTGACTCCTTACTCATAAGAGATGATTGCCTTCGTTATAGTCCGGTTTTACTCTCAAATATCACCGAAGAAATCAATGTGTTGAAGTTTACTTTCAAAACTCTCAACATTGATTTTCAAATCACTAATCATTCCAAGAAGGTGGAATCTCAAGTGAACCATAGTATTAGCACCCCAATCATCGATGATGTCGTTGTAGGTCTTGTAGACAGTGTTGAAGAAATGACTGATCTGCTTACAAGGGGAACATCAGAACTAGACGTTGTTTCAGTTGTTGGAATGGCTGGACTTGGGAAAACAACACTAGCAAAGAGAGTTTACAATGATCCTATGGTGATGCTCTATTTTCATATCCACGCATGGTATTGTGTATCTCAACGATACTATAAGCACGCGTTGTTGCTTGACATCTTGGAGAAGGTTTTGAATGGTGAGCTGCCTCCTACATTCGCCGAGATGAATGAAGATGATTTAATTGATAAGCTTTACAAATCTTTGAAAGGTAAAAGGTATCTCATAGTTTTAGATGATGTGTGGGATATTGCATTATGGAAGGACTTGGGGCAACTATTTCCAAATGATTACAATGGAAGTAGAATCCTCTTCACCACTCGAATTCTCAATGTGGCACTGCATGCTAATAGCAAAGTTCACTATCTCCGCTCACTATCTACTGATGAATGCTTGGATTTACTCAGGAGGAAGTTATCATTACATGAAGATGATGATTTTGAAATCGGGGTCCGAATTGCTAAAACTTGTAAAGGGCTACCCTTTTCGGTTTTAGTTCTATCTGGCATTCTCGCGAGAATGGAGCGGGATCAATGGACAAGAGTGGTAGAGAGTTTGAGTTCAAGAGTTCTTTATGGTACAGAACAAAGCATGTCTACATTAGAACTGAGCTACAATCACCTGCCAGACTACTTGAAACCTTGCCTTCTTTACTTAGGCCTTTTCCCTGAAGATGAAGAAGTTTCAGCCTGCAAGCTAATGTGGCTATGGATTGCAGAAGGTTTTGTACAAAGAAATTCCGACACTAAGAAGAGCCTTGAGGATGTAGCAGAAGACTGCATGATGGATCTTCGGGGTAGGAGCTTAATCACAGTAGCTCAACAAAGCTCTCTTGGTGGACGAATCAAATCTTGTTCTGTTCATGATTTAGTACATGAATTCTGCATGGCAAAATCCAAGGAAGAAAATTTCTCACATATCTTACAAGATCCTAATGAGCTTTCTTCTTTCTACGAGCCGCTAGGTCTTCTTAGATTGTGTGTTTTGTCCGAACCTGAGAGCTTGAGAAAGTCGAGGTTGTTCTGCCCCCACGCACGCAGCCTATCGTTCTTCAACCGCGATAAGAGCTGGCATGCTAGAGATCCTTGTAATGTCACATTCCTTTTTCACTTCTCCAAGCTTCTCAAGGTGCTGAATTTAGGTAAAGTGAAACTCGGTGAGATATTCCCAGCTGAAATCGAACTGCTTGTTCTGTTAAGGTTCTTGGCTATTTGTGGTGACATGGATTTCATCCCATCTTCCATTTCCAGACTCAGGAATCTAGAAACCTTACTGATTGATGGATTCAGCGACACCGTTTTGTTACCAGATACCATTTGGGATATGAAGAAACTAAGGCATTTGCATGTGCACAAGAGGGTTGTTTTCACTAGCTCACAACATCCAAAGAACTCAACCAGTTTATGCAATGTTGACACCTTTTCTACTGCATTAATTGTGCCAGAAACTGAGAACATGCTGCAGTTGTTCCCCAACCTCCGGAGGCTAAAATGCAGTGTTTCTGAATCATGGGATTGTAATGGGATTCAGCTAGACTTCTTAACTCGACTAGAATCGTTGAGGATTATCGCGACAAATAAGACTATTGATGCATTTCAATTCGGTTTACCAGAAAGCCTTAAGAAGCTGACACTTTCACAGTTTATGCTGCCATGGAGAGAAATGTCAGTGATTGGAACGCTACCGAATCTCGAGGTTCTTAAGCTGCTTGAAGGTGCCTGTATGGGGGACACGTGGGAAATGAAGGAAGGGTCATTCCCTAAACTCAAGTTCTTGAAGCTGGAGCTTTTGGACCTGGTTTCATGGACAGCAGAGGCCTTTTCTGATAGTTTGCTTGAGACGTTAGTGCTGAGAAACTGTTGGAATCTGGAGGAGATGCCTGAGGAATTAATGGAAATCCCAAGTCTGAGAATGGTTGAGGTGTACAGGTGCAAACATTGTCTTGCAGATATGGTAGCAGAGATTCAGGAAGAACAGCGAGACCTGGGCAATGAAGATCTGAAAACAGTTATCCATGTTCGAACATTGGAGGGATGATGAAGAAGAACTTTGGGCGTTTAATTTTGGATTACTATCACATTTTCACATTTTGGAGTAATACACCAGTTTCGATCTGGTTGTTGTCGTGTTGTGTACTTTCAGTCGTAATGAAGTCGAAATTTTCTACCACAGAGGAAAATACTAGTAATAATCAATTCTAGTGTTGTTTTATTTAATTTTTACTGTTTAGGACTTTTCAGAAAGTCAAAGGCCCTGTTTACTAGAGCTTATTTCTTGATGTACTGAACTGAACTGAAATGAACTGAATTAAACTGAACTGAACTGAACTGAATTGAACTGAACTGAAGTGAAAATTGATGTATTGAAAAATGGAATCAGCATGACTGAATTAACCTGAATTTCATCAAATTACATTTTCACTGAACTGAACTGAACTGAACTGAATTGAACTGAACTGAACTGAACTGAACTGAATTGAACTGAACTGAACTGATCTACAGATAAGCTCTGGTAAACAGGGCCAAAGTCCACCCCAAGGTTAACAAGTTGCAACTGAGATTCGGTCCCACGCGTTACTCCACATTGACACTTGTACTCCGTATTAAAAAGAACTTGATGTTAATTCGGATAAATTGATTGATTTTATTCAGATTAGTTTGCCCATTTTCCTTTTATCGGTCCGTATTTGTGAGGTAGGATTACTGTTGGTTCGGGATTAGTTTTTTTTTTTTTTTTTGAAAAGGTTCGGGATTAGTTCTTGAGAACATTTTTGGGTGTAAAAACATTCTTTTATCATTAATTAATCCTGAAAAAATTGATATTTTAAACATACCCATCAAATGTTATTAATAAATAATTTTAAGCATTTGTAATAAAAGGTATAATATTTATTTAATTAGTGTGTGCTCTTTACAATAACTAGTTGTACTTTTTCTTTGATCGAACTAGTTGTAATTTCAATGACTGATAGAGTGAGTTGAATTCGGTGGGAGACAGAGGCGGAGTTAAAAATTCAAAACCGGGGTGCATATTCAATTTTTTTGAACATATATAACCCAAAGTAATATTTTAATACAATCAAAATCATAATAATGTATAAATAATTCAATACGAAACACTAAAGAATTACTCGTCGATGTTTTCATACTTTGAAATCGACTTACAATCGTATCAAAACTAACATTCGAGGCTAAATCTTTCTCTAAACGTTGGGAACTTGGAGAAGTGGGAAAAAAAATTAGAGAACTGAAAAGGGACCAAAAGAATTACCTAATCTACCTTGAGACTTGAATTGATTCGTATCAATGTATAGTCAACTGTGCCGGTGCCGACTGTCGTACTGGAGATAAATCATGAGCTCTAATCCAAAAACAAAATCCAAGCTGTCTTTGTCTTTCTGATCTTTGGAATAGTTTTACGATTAAGTTTTGAAATCGGAAAGGGCACGGCTCTTTTTGGGGTATGGCAAAAAAACAAATTAAAGTTGAGAATATTCTCGGGTCCACCATTTCCCAAAATTAATTTTTAGGCTATCAAAAATCTAAAAGATAATAAAATTTTGTGCACCCCAAGTTCCTGAATAACTTCGCCACTGGTGGGAGAGATGGCCGGTGTTAACTTGTCATGCTGATCTCCTCCCCTACCTAGATTATAGCTTAAACCTCATACAAACCCCCAATCAAAACCCTTTCCCATCTTTGTAAAACTATGGGTCAACTTGTTTTTTTTCGAAATAGGTCGTCAGTCTCCTCCGAACTCATCGCTGGAATTCGCTCTGCACCCGACCATTCCATATCGTGAATAAAATAAATTCAAGCTTCCAAACCGGCATTCAACCAGTTGAGATAAGATCAAAACTACAATGAAACCCAAGGAATTTTTTGTACTTTTCTTTTTAGTGAGTCCCGCAGACTATTCATTTTAGGAACAAATTATTAAGAAAGGACTTTTTTTGTCCCCAAAATATCTTTGATATATATTTCGTTCCAAAATTTTCTCACCACTAGATCTCTAACCCATTGTCACCACCTCCAATAAAATTCTAAAAAATCCCAATTCTTCAAACTCATCGATCTATCCCACCTTAACTCAAACAAATCTTGTTTATCAATGAGATTTCTTCACAAACCATCTTTATACAGTAATCTTGCCGATTTTTATAATCTGTTGGCAATGAATTATAAACCATGCCACGTCGTAGATTCGGCAACGGCTTCGTTTTGGGCTTGTTGATCGGATTTTATTCATCTGAATTTGTTCGATTGGATTATGATTTGTGAGGGGTGATTCATCGTACAATGGTGGTGATGGGTTGAGGATATGGTGGTGCGCTGAGGCTGTAGTGGCGGCGGCGGCGACAAATGGGTTTTGCAAAGAGGGTGCTAGTCGACGATAGAGGTAAATATAATTGATTTTGAAGGGCAACTCTGACATTTTATATTTATAAAATAAAATAATCTATTTATGTAAAAAGAGGTGGTCTATAGGGAGTATCTAGTTTATATTGATTCTTTATCAATTTGTTTTGTAATTCCTCTCTTGATGAATTTTAACATATAAATTCATAATTTTATGTTAGACAAGCATCAATATTATTTAGCTTGGTTCATTTAATGGTATGTGTTTTGTGTTGTCGGAATGATAATAATTATACATATTAGGTATTTATTAAACTTAACTAAATTTTTTGTTGTGAAAGTCGAGTATCGTTGTACACGTGTTGCACGAACTGTATACTATCGTGCACCAATTGTACAATATAATATATATATATATTAATATATATGTGCCTAATGTGTTCGGTAAGTGGATAAATAATGTAAGATTGCAAGTGAAATATTAAACAAATTTCACCAAGTAGTCTATTTTTGTTGTATTTAGTATTTAGTATTTGTGTTATTTTTGTTGTATTCTATCTTTCTGTGTGTTTATTAAAGATAACTATATATTGTGCGAGTGAGTGTCATCGTGCAAGTATTATCAATTGTACAATGATATGTATGTGTGTGTGCGTGCACGTTTGTGTCTTCACAACATCTAGAGGAGACGGCCACGAATGGTCGATCACGGTAGCTGAGCAAATGGGGAATTTCTTGCCTCATATCGCCCAGACTATATCCCTAGTGTGAATTCACTATGCAAATAGAAAACACAAATTTTCTTCCCCTCTTCTTTCACGTTGACTTCCTCGTCGATGTGTGGTTGTGATTTCACCGATGAACCGCCACCATCGGAATTAGGGATGATTTCCACACTGTTGAACAGGTGGAAACCCAATCCCTCTGCGGAATGTGATAATTTTGTCATTGCGCTGCTTGCTTTCGTTGCTTCTGACTCATTTCTCCACATCTGAAGAACTGAATCGCTGTATTTAAAGGGTAGAGACTAATCCTGTCATCGAGAAGTTGCGAGAAGTGGTTCAAGTCACTGATTTTCATCACCACTGATTAAAAATACAAGCTAAATAAAAAAAAATGATCGGAAAGAGATTAGAATCTGAATTGACAGTGGTGAGATTTTTCGCATTATTTGAACAAAAGTGTGACTTTAGTTGAGTGTCATCCTCCACATTTATGCATGCACACATGTTTTCGTATGCATGCACGCATTTTTTCGTGTGCATGTTTTAGAGTATTTGGTCTAGTTGTACTTTGAATGTGAGATAGTGTGACCGAAAGACGAGGGAAAGATCGCGGAGTTAACATTTTGTGCTAATCTCCCTCCTCCCTACCTAGATAATAGTCTAAACCTCCTAATGAAATGAATTCACGTCTTGGCTCAGAAATATTTACTTGTTATGTATTTTTGTGTATTTGTGTGTGTGTGGGAGCATGCACGCATGTGGGTGCTCGTGCATCATCGGAAACCGTCCTATCATCCCTGCATGTCCGCCACCGAATCGATGCCATACTATCCGAATCACACACACATGTCATCATCGTCACTTGAATCACACCAACGGCCGCCGATCAGATCGACACTTGAATCGCCCACCACTTTCGCAATCACCAAGACGCCCTAAGTTCCCAATTATCCACCACTGTCGCAATAACCCACCCCAATACCTATATAGAACTCAACCGCCTGATCTGATCCCGTCGACCAAGGTTGCACATTTGATCCCCGACGCCTAGAAATTAATTAGACGTCTCGAGCCCATTGCATTCACCCACCACACGGATCGCGATTTAGTTCCGAGAGCTTGCATTTCAGAATATTAAACTCGACGATGAGTCATCGGCGCTAGATTTTACAGGGACTGAAAGCCAAGAAAGGACGACTCTGCAATTTTTGAATTGGGAAATTTTGCGATTTTCCAATTGATGTGATCTGGTCACCCACAAGCCCACCAATGATCTCCGTCAGTTCACCGGACGCTACCTGCAAGATTCCAGAATGGATTCCGGGAAGACTCTCCGATGGCAAAGTCAGTTTCTTGATTACTAGATATAATAATATAATCTCAAAAGTGCGTACCTTTCTTCTTCTCTCTTGGCACTATTTATAGAGAGCATACTTTCATCCCTCTTTTCTCGGTCCATACTATTGTAATGTGATCGTGGCTCCTTCCTTATCTCCTATTCGGAGTAGTGTGTTTGACTGAGTGGCTTCTATTTCCATTCCTGGGCCGCTTCTAGGCTTTATGGTCCAGCGTTCGCCTAGTGGTTGGTTTAGCCCAGTATATACCATAAGCCCCCCAGTCGTTATGATTGATGTTCTATGTCTAACTGGGCTGTTGTTCGAGACCGCCTAATAATGATTGATCGTCCTTTATCTATAGGGCAATTGATCGTCCTTTATCTATAGGGCGTTTGATTGTTATAGGCGAACTCAGTTAGGGCGATTAGTTAGTCATAGTATTCTGGCATAATGACTAAAGGTATATGCGGATTTATGTATTATTTTTGAAATTCAAAATCCGTGTATTTTGAGAAACTGACCAGACTATTTTCTCGTGTCAAAATAATACCGTTCCGGATTTCTTTCCCTTTTTATTTCATTAATTAGTTATTGCATTCCCTATTAAGGTAACATAGATATTCTCGCTCATCATTGCTTTTTTGGCCTTTATATTAATACTAACGGTTGGGTTGGTTTTCCCATCACATCATCGAATATAGTCTCTAAAATTTAAAGGTAAATTCAATCTTTAATTTCATTTTCACTTTCACTTTCGTTTTTCGGTTTCTTCATCTTCTTTGCTAAAAAACCGTCTGATAGACCTCTGGGACTTATCAGATCCAAGTAAAGTTCTGACCTTATTGTCTCTGTTTATTTATCGCGTATTCATAGATTTTGCTTGGTCTGTTATTATTTGCTTGTATAGATTGTTTGCCGTTGTTGTTTCTTGGGTTTATAAGGGTGTCAGATGGATTTCGTCGGGGGTTTTAACGATTTGACTGATCCTTCCATTGACATGAATGATTTTGACAGGTTCGATAATAGATCCCCTCTTATAGAACCATCTAGTGGTGTTGAAGAAGAAGGGGAAACTAGTATTCCAGTGGGTTCCCGGATATCCCCATCTGGTTTAGTAGGATACCTCATGATCTTAGGGCCTCCAACTATTGTAAGGCACATTTTTGGGGTGTGACGGATCCTGCAAACCTCTTTGGTTGTATGGTGTTTCAACTTTTGTGTATAAGAGCCAAAACCATTGCGTAAAGGATGCTCATTTCTACTCATTGTTTCTTTTGTTTTGGAAGCCTATGATTAGCTTCGGGAGAGAAATGTTTTACTCCCTAGCTGTACATAGCTATAGGAGATCTTCTTGTCATGATCTTCATCGATACAATGATCTTTTGTAGTTCTACTTCGTTTATTTTAAGGTTAGAGGAGCCTAATAAATATGTGGTTCGATCTTGCCTTAAAAAAAAACTTTTTCTAAAACTCTCTCAGTCGTGAAACTTTCTCTAAAATGGTTTCATATTAGTCCTTCCATTTATATCAAAGTACCTTATCATCATTTATATTAACGCGCAATTGAACAATATTTCACGACTGAAAAATTGCCTCTTTTGATTTTATTTTGATCATTTTTTTAATCATATGATATTAAAATTTAAGAGTACTAAAAATTGGGCAGTTCCCGAAATAACATTAACACAAAATTTGTAGTACTCAATTTTGTTTGTTTAAAAAAAAGAAACTGCTTTTTCTTTATTGCACTTTTACACTAGATGCGCGGAGTGCTACGACTGGACAACTTGATAGTGTTACTTTCTGGCTCGGCGGGATAAGCCGGCCAAAGGCCATTGCTCGGGAGACGAATATAGTACAACCACAGTGTTATCAGTACTACGGCAAACACTTTCCCGCATCCTATTGTCAGTAGTAAGGCCAAAACAATCCAATATAAAACCACATTTTGACCACCTTGATAATTCGATGATAAGTAACAAAGAAGAATCTGAGGCTAAGTCATAATTTGTTTTCTTGCTCCGATCATACGAGCGATCACACCTTGTGATGGGAAAATGGTCACAACCAAACTCCCCAATTTGCTTGAAACTACGAGGAAACAAACATGGCAAATGACGCAGCGGAAATTAAGGCACTAAAGCAAAACAACACACGATGATTTACGTGGAAAACCCCTCCAATGTGAAGGGTAAAAACCACAGGGTCAAAAGACCCACCTCTACTTCTTCATTAATCAACAAAAGTGTTACAATAGATCCTCTACAACTAGCCAACAAGCTCAAGTTGCTCCCCAACAAGAATAGGATCTAACAACCACTACAAGAATGAAGAAATAAACAAGATGAGGATAGAAGTCACCAAATCTGCCCAGAAACTTCAGAGCAACGAACGGCCCACTTCCCGACCTCCAAATCAGATCTCCACCGTTCAGAACTTAGCCCAGAGACTCAGGAACCTCCTGCCAAAATCTCAGCCAAAGTTAACGGTCGGATAGAGAGAACGAGCGATTCTACCGACGCTGCAACAGTGAGCTCGAAAATCCCTCTTTCACCTCTCTCTCCCTTAGTTCAAAATCTGAACACACATCTCAATATTGCAGCCATACCCCTTAGGAAGAGAACCCTAACTGAGCATGCTAAAAGACCGGAATGCCCTCCTTAAGTTTGGGCCATCTCCACATCTATTTGGGCTTCAATTTCCCCACATAGAGGAAATAAACCCAACAAATCTCCCCCTTTCCGACTAAGTGGAGGAAATTGCCAAACCGGCAACATCTCTGCAAAACTCAAACTTGCCCCTCGGTAAGACCTTAGTCAACATATCCGAAGCATTGTCATCCGTGTGAACCTTTTCAAGTGCAAACACCTTAGACTCCAAAGCATCTCGTATCCAATGATACCGAATGTCAATATGCTTTGCCCTATCATGAGACAAAGGATTCTTGCTAAGATCAATAGCACACTGACTGTCACATAACAACACAAACCTCTCTTGCTCAAAGTGGAGTTCACGAAGAAATCTCTTCATCCACACAAGCTCTTTGCCAGCTTCACTAGCTGCAACATACTCAGCTTCCATGGTAGACATAGAAATGCACTTTTGCAATCTTGATTTCCAGCTCACAGCTCCCCCTGCAAAAGTAGTCAAGTAACCCGAAGTAGACTTACGAGAAGTATCACCCGCCAAATCAGAATCACTGTAGCACACAAGAATAGGCTTCTTGCTTCCAAAGCAAAGTGACAAATCCGTAGTTCCACGAAGATATCTCAAAATCCATTTCACAGCATGCCAATGCACCATCCTAGGATTAGAGAGATAACGACTGACCACACTTACTGCATGAGCTAAATCTGGCCTAGTACAGACCATAGCATACATCAAGCTACCAACAACAGAGGCATAAGGAATATTCTTCATATCATCATTCCCACTAACATCATCAGAAGACGTAGTATCAAATTTAAAATGAGAAGCCAAAGGTGTACTCACCGGTTTAGCACCATCCATTCGAAATCTTCGAAGCACCTTCTCAACATACTTCTTCTGAGATAACCACAGCTTCCTACCCGCTCGATCACGAGTAATCTCCATGCCAAGTATTTGCCTCGCCGGACCTAAATCCTTCATAGCGAAATACTTGCTCAACTCCTGCTTCAAACTGTTGATCCTGGAAGCACTCTGACCAACAATAAGCATATCATCCACATAGAGCAATAACATGATGAAATCATATTCCGAGAATTTTTGCACAAAGACACAATGGTCAGAATTAGTCTTCTTGTAGCCGAAACTCTTCACCACAGACTCAAACTTCTTGTACCACTGTCGAGGCGCTTGCTTCAAGCCATACAAACTCTTCCTCAACCTGCAAACAAAATTCTCCTTGCCTTGCTCCTTAAAGCCTTTAGGCTGCTCCATGTAGATCTCCTCATCCAAGTCACCATGAAGAAACGCCGTCTTCACATCCATCTGCTCAATCTCTAAGTCAAGGCTTGCAGCTAAGCCCAACACAACTCTGATGGAAGTCATCTTCACAACTGGAGAGAAAATCTCATCAAAATCCACCCCTTTTCTTTGACTGAAGCCCTTAACAACCAACCGAGCTTTATATCGTGGAGACATAGACTTGTCATCATGCTTCAGTCTATAAACCCACCGATTCTTCAAAGCTCTCTTACCCTTAGGCAACTCCACAACATCATATGTATGGTTCTCCATGAGAGACTTCATCTCATCATTCATGGCCTCAATCCACTTGGATTTATCATCACTCTCCACAGCTTCTTCATAGCAATCAGGTTCTCCCCCATCGGTCAAGAGAACAAACTCATTCGGAGATAAAAGAGATGAAGGCTTCTTTTCACGTGTAGACCTCCTAAGCGGAATTTCAGGCTCTACTACAACCTCTTCCTCAAAATTTTCATCATCATTCAAGTGAGGATCATCTCCACCATCCTGCTCATCTCCATAATTATCATCAGGGGCATCATGAACCACCTGTTCAGCTGCACGATCCACTGGCACTGGATCAATATCAGTCAATTGCTCAGAGCTCTCAGAACTTGCCTTTTCAGCCTTCCCAATATCATCAATAGTCTGGTCTTCAAAGAATACCACATCCCGACTCCTGACTAGCTTCTTCTCAACTGGATCATAAAGCCTGTAGCCAAAGTCATCAAGACCATAACCAATAAAGATGCACTGTCTCGCCTTCACATCCAACTTAGACCTTTCATCTTTTGGAATGTGAACAGAAGCCTTACAACCAAAGACACGAAGATGATCATAGGAAACATCCCTACCAAACCATACTCTGTCCGGAACATCAGCATCCAAAGCAACAGCAGGAGACAGATTAATCACATAAGCAGCTGTAGACAAGGCCTCTGCCCAAAAAGAATTAGGCAACTTAGCCTCTGAAAGCAGACATCTAACTCTCTCAACCAAGGTTCTATTCATCCTCTCTGCCAAACCATTCAACTGAGGAGTCTTGGGAGGAGTTTTCTGATGACGAATACCATGACTCTTACAATAAGAATCAAATGGACCACAATACTCACCACCGTTGTCAGAACGAATGGCTTTCAACTTCTTGCCAGTTTGCCTCTCTACTAAGGCATGAAACTCCTGGAATTTCTCAAGCACCTGGTCCTTAGACTTCAATGTGTAGACCCAAAGCTTCCTAGAACAATCATCAATAAAGGTCACAAAATAAAGTGCACCACCTTGAGATCGTACCTTGAAAGGGCCACAAACATCAGAATGCACAAGCTCCAACAACTCTGGCTTCCTCGAAGGTGGATGGCTCTTGAAAGAAACCCTGTTCTGCTTCCCAGCCAAACAATGATCACAACTCTTCAGCTTCACACCTTTGATGCCTGAAAGGAGATTCTTCTTGGCCAAACTGTCAATTCCTTTCTCACTCATATGACTGAGCCTCCGATGCCATAACTGTTGCAAGTCATCATTTGCAACAACATTGACCGAGCTACCCGGAGCTGAACCCTCCATAACATAGAAGTTATTGAACTTCTTTGCTCGAGCCAAAACTAAGGAACCCTTAGTGAGCTTCCAATAACCATTACCCATAAAACTATGGTAACCATCATCATCAAGACAACCAACTGACATGAGATTATAACGGATATCCGGTGCATGCTTCACATCATGAAGTACCAACCTCGAGCCCAACTTAGTTTCCAAGCACACAGTTCCAATGCCAACCACCTGGATAAAATCCTCACTTCCCATCTTCAATACCCCAAAATCACCGGCAGTATAAGACGAAAAGAATTGCTTCCTCGGAGTGACATGAACAACGGCTCCACTATCAACAACCCAACTGGACTCTTGCTCAACAAGGTTGATAGAATGCTCATCACAAGCAACAAGAAGATCACCAACCGTAGGGACGGTACACACAATATTTACCTCATCCTTCGATTCACCACCACCACCATTTTTCTTCTCATTCTTCAACTTGTAACAATTTTTCTTAATATGCCCAAGCTTTCCACAATGGTGACAAGTGACATTCTTGTACCGTGATCTCGACTTACTTCTGCTCTTCTCTCGCTCTTTCCCCTGAGACTTGCTCTTGCTTCTACCCCTCTCTTCAACATACATAATCTCGGAGCGCGATGATGAAGCTTGAGACCTCCTCCTCATCTCTTCATTCAAAATGCCACTCTTAATGTAGTCAAAGGTAACATCACCTCCAGGAGCAGAATTAGCCAAGGAAACCTTCAAAGTATCCCAAGAATCAGGTAAAGTATTCAGCAGAAATAGAGCTCGCACCTCATCCTCAAACTTGATCCCTAAACCATCCAACTGATCAAAGATTCCCTGAAAATCATTCACATGATCAGAAACAGAAGTGCCCTCCTTATACTTCAAGTTGCACATTTGGTTCAACATGTACAACTTATTATTGCCAGTCTTGGAAGCATACAAAGTCTCCAACTTATCCCACAAAGTTTTAGCATGTACCTCATTAGCAACATGGTTAAGAACATTATCTTCAACCCACTGCCTAATATAACCACAAACTTGTAGATGCTCAAACTCCCACTCTTCGTCACTATATGACTCGGGCTTATTCTTACCAAAGACGGGTAAATGCATCCTTTTAACAAACAAAAGATCCTTCATCTTACCTTTCCATTTGTGGTAATTGGTGCCATTCAAACAAATCATCTTGCCCAAATTTGCATCCATCTTTCAAGCAAACACAACAACACCAAATCCAAGCAAACAAAGAACACTAAACCAAGGCTCTTGATACCAATTTGATGGGAAAATGGTCACAACCAAACTCCCCAATTTGCTTGAAACTACGAGGAAACAAACATGGCAAATGACGCAGCGGAAATTAAGGCACTAAAGCAAAACAACACACGATGATTTACGTGGAAAACCCCTCCAATGTGAAGGGTAAAAACCACAGGGTCAAAAGACCCACCTCTACTTCTTCATTAATCAACAAAAGTGTTACAATAGATCCTCTACAACTAGCCAACAAGCTCAAGTTGCTCCCCAACAAGAATAGGATCTAACAACCACTACAAGAATGAAGAAATAAACAAGATGAGGATAGAAGTCACCAAATCTGCCCAGAAACTTCAGAGCAACGAACGGCCCACTTCCCGACCTCCAAATCAGATCTCCACCGTTCAGAACTTAGCCCAGAGACTCAGGAACCTCCTGCCAAAATCTCAGCCAAAGTTAACGGTCGGATAGAGAGAACGAGCGATTCTACCGACGCTGCAACAGTGAGCTCGAAAATCCCTCTTTCACCTCTCTCTCCCTTAGTTCAAAATCTGAACACACATCTCAATATTGCAGCCATACCCCTTAGGAAGAGAACCCTAACTGAGCATGCTAAAAGACCGGAATGCCCTCCTTAAGTTTGGGCCATCTCCACATCTATTTGGGCTTCAATTTCCCCACATAGAGGAAATAAACCCAACACCTTGATCTATCTAGTGATCCTCCCGTGGACTGGAAATCTTGCGATATCTGATCAGGAGAAGACAGTGAGGGGAATTTACAGGTCCTTGCCATCTCTGGATTCTCTGTATTGGTTTTTATTTCTCCGATGTATCCACCCTGTAAAATCATTCTCAGAGTCAAGAAAGAGGGTAGCAAAATATAAATGACTGAAACGAACATTTTTGTGAACAAGTTAACTTACAGAAGCCGATTCATCCGAAATGGTTTCTACATCCGCCGGCAGAGAAAGGGCATTTCCTGAATGCATCAGTACTCTTCCATTAATGTTCCTCTTTTGCTTACGAACAAGGACATTTGTAGCAACTGTGGCATTTGTATCATTGATCTCTTCGGCTATTTCATGTATCACAGGTCGGAAGCAAAGGGCGAATTTGTTCTTCATATTGATATGCAGAAACTTGGCTGATGAAGACAGAGGAGGCGAGGTTTTGTGTTGCCATCCAAGTCCAACTTGCCTAATTAAGTTGTTTCAGGTGGTGCAATAATTGGGTATCTGAAGGTTTTCGTTAAGACAAGCGATCAAATACGGTCGTTTCAAAATGGGAATCTCTAAGGTTTGACTCTTACTTTTTGTTTGCTTTGAAGGTTTAGACGCGTACGTACGACTGAAATTTCCTCTACCCATTATCTTTGTTTTTGACGGACTGGAAAAGGAAATTGAACCATGGAACGTGTACAAGATTTGAGGTTTGGCCTCAATCTCCCAAATTAAGCCAAGCATTGTTGGCTACCAAAAGCGTTTTAGTCTCCTAAAACTTCAGCTATCTTTTTCACTTCTCCAAGCTTCTCAAGGTGCTGAATTTAGGTAAAGTGAAACTCGGTGAGATTTTCCCAGCTGAAAACGAACTGCTTGTTCTGTTAAGGTTCTTGGCTATTTGTGGTGACATGGATTTCATCCCATCTTCCATTTCCAGACTCAGGAATCTAGAAACCTTACTGATTGATGGATTCAGCGACACCGTTTTGTTACCAGGTACCATTTGGGATATGAAGAAACTAAGGCATTTGCATGTGTACAAGAGGGTTGTTTTCACTAGCTCACAGCATCCAAAGAACTCAACCAGTTTATACAATGTTGACACCTTTTCTACTGCATTAATTGTGCCAGAAACTGAGAAAATGCTGCAGTTGTACTTGTTCCCCAACCTCCGGAGGCTAAAATGCAGTGTTTCTGAATCATGGGATTGTAATGGGATTCAGCTAGACTTCTTAACTCGACTAGAATCGTTGAGGATTATCGCGACAAATAAGACAATTGATGCATTTCATTTCGGTTTACCAGAAAGCCTTAAGAAGCTGACACTTTCACAGTTTCTGCTGCCATGGAGTGAAATTTCAGTGATTGGAACGCTACCGAATCTCGAGGTTCTTAAGCTGCTTGCAGGTGCCTGTATGGGGGACACGTGGGAAATGAAGGAAGGGTCATTCCCTAAACTCAAGTTCTTGAAACTGGAGCTTTTGGACCTGGTTGCATGGACAGCAGAGGCCTTTTCTGATAGTTTGCTTGAGACGTTAGTGCTGAGACACTGTTGGAATCTGGAGGAGATGCCTGAGGAATTAATGGAAATCCCAAGTCTGAGAATGGTTGAGGTGTACAGGTGCAAACATTGTCTTGCAGATATGGTAGCAAAGATTCAGGAAGAACAGAGAGACCTGGGCAATGAAGATCTGAAAACAGTTATCCTTGTTCGAACATTGGAGGGATGATGAAGAAGAACTTTGGGCGTTTAATTTTGGATTACTATCACATTTTCACATTTTGGAGTAATACACCATTTTCACATTTTGGAGTAATACACCAGTTTGATAAATTCTAAAATATATACAAGGAATAATATTGTATATAAAAGCCTTGTTAATCCATGAGGATGATTACAGTATTTATAGGGATAGATCGGAGGCTCTAACCTTCCGTCTTCCGATGTGGGACAGATACAATACAGTACAAATTACAATAGAAAAAAAGATATTCTAGTCTATATTCCTAATATAACTAAATCTTTTTACCATATTCCTCAATACCCTCCCTCAAGTTGGAGCACGATGATCAAGAGTGTCCAACTTGCGAAAAAGATCATGGAATTAGTGTCAGAGAGTGTAGAAGTCTTCAATCAGCATCAGTAAGGCCTGTAGAGTTCGGCCGGAAAGAGTAAGGCCGAAAGAGTTCAGCTAGAAAAGGTAAGGCCGGAATGAGTTCGGCTAGAAAGGGTAAGGCCGGAGTGAGTTCGGCTGCAAAGGGTAAAGCCAGCAAAGTTGGACCGGAAAAGTAGTACGGTCGAGATGGGAAGGTAGTAGGTTTTAAGAGTCGGAAGAGTTCGGCTGGATAAGGCCGGAAGAATTCGGCTAATTAAAAAGGGTAAGGCCGGCAAAGTTCGGCTTCAAAGGGTAAGGCCGGAAAAGTTCGGCTAAAAAGGATAAGGCCAGAAGATTTCGGCTAAAAAGAGTAGGTAAGGAACATATTGTAGAGTTCAACTAGAAAAGGTATGGCTAGAAGAGTTCGGCTAAAGAAGTAGGTAATGGCCCAAGTAGTAAATTGGGAGTCCGTGTAGATGCCATTGGCTAAATCCTTTCACGCCTCCGCAAGTATAAGGTACGGACCTTTGGCACATTACACTTGGACATAGTAAGGTAGGGTTTAAAAAAATTGTATTTAGGGTCTCGACTTAGGGCAGCTAGCAGTCAATGACGATCAGCGAGCTCAGCAGATCCACAAGGGTCGCAATTTAGGGCAGCAGTCAACGGCGAGGTAGGTAGGCAATACGGCAATATGATGATTCCAAAGGTCGGCTAGCGAGGGCAACTTTAGGCAACTAGTAGTTCGACGAGAAAGGTGGGAAATCAAAGGAAGCAGGTGGAAATCAGGTCCAGGAAAGAAAGAATCAGCTCTTGATACCATGATAAATTCTAAAATATATACAAGGAATAACATTGTATATAAAAGGCTTGTTAATCCATGAGTATGATTACAGTATTTATAGGGATGAGAAAGTCTTGGGTGAGACCTGTCCTTGTGGAGACCAAGAGCAGGGGAATGAGCATTTACTGTTTTTGCTTGATCTTTTAGTCAGTTTGTTTGATCTTTCAATCAATGTCCTTGAGTTTTGCCTTGATTTTTCAGTTAATTTGATCTTTCGTTCAATTTGCTTGATCTTTCGGTCAATTTTCTTGATCATTTCCTTGGTCAATTTCACCAACGACAAATTCAATCAAGGAAATCGGCGGGTTTAAAACTCACCAACGACAAATTCAATCAATAGCAGTCTCATATAATCTTTGGTCTCATTTGAGACAGGTCTCAAATGGAAATTTGCCTATAGGATAGATCGGAGGCTCTAACCTTCCGTCTTCCGATGTGGGACAGATACAATACAGTACAAATTACAATAGGAAAAGAATATTCTAGTTTATATTCCTAATATTCCTAATATAACTAAATCTATTTACCATATTCCTCAATACAGTTTCACATTTTGGACTACTAATCAATTCTAATGTTGTTTTATTTAATTTTTACTGTTTAGGACTTTTGGAGCAACCAAACAGAAAGTCAAAGTCCACCTCAAGGGTTAACAAATTGCAACTGAGATTCGGTCCCACGCGTTACTCCACACTTGACACTTGTACTTCGTATTAAAAAGAACTTGATGTTAATTCGGATAAATTGATTGATTTTATTCAGATTAGTTTGCCCATTTTCCTTTTATCGGTCCGTATTTGTGAGGTAGGATTACTGTTGGTTCGGGATTAGTTTTTTTTTTTTTTGAATATGTTCGGGATTAGTTCTTGAGAACATTTTTGGGTGAAAAAATTGATATTGTAAATAGTTCTCTCTATCATTACTCTTTTTAAATATACCCATCAAATGTTATTAATAAATAATTTTAAGCATTTGTAATAAAAGGTATAATATTTATTTAATTAGTGTGTGCTCTTTACAATAACTAGTTGAACTTTTTCTTTGATTGAAATAGTTGTAATTTCAATGACTGATAGAGTGAGTTGAATTCGGTAGGAGACAAAGGCGGAGTTATAATTAAATTCAAAACCGGGGTGCATATTTAATTTTTTTGAATATATATAACCCAAAGTAATATTTTAATACAATCAAAATCATAATAATGTATAAATAGTTCAATACAAAACACTAAAGAATTTTTCGTCGAGGTTTTCATAATTTGAAATCGACTTACAATCGTATCAAAACTAACATTCGAGGCTAAATCTTTCTCTAAACGTTTGGAACTTGGAGAAGTGGGGAAAAACAATTAGAGAACTGAAAAGGGACCAAATAAATTACCTAATCTACCTTGAGACTTGAATTGATTCGTATCAATGTACTGTCAACTGTGCCGGTGCCGACTGTCGTACTGGAGATATATCACGAGCTCTAATCCAAAAAAAAAAATCCAAGCTGTCTTTGTCTTTCTGATCTTTGAAATAGTTTTACGATTAAGTTTTGAAATCGGAAAGGGCACGGCTCTTTTTGGGGTATGGCAAAAAAAAAAAAAATTAAAGATGAGAATATTCTGGGGTGCACCATTTCCCAAAATTAATTTTTAGGCTATCAAAAATTTATAAGATAATAAAATTCCGGGGTGCACGTGCACCCCAAGTTCCTGAATAACTCCGCCACTGGTTGTAGAGATGGCCGGTGTTAACTTGTCATGCTGATCTCCTCCCCTACCTAGATTATAGCTTAAACCTCATACAAACCCCCAATCAAAACCCTTTTCCCATCTTTGTAGAGGTCTATCCCGAAGTGGGGTTAACATGAAAAAAGTTTCAAAATTTGGGTTCAAAATTATAGTGTTTTCGGTTCTAGGGTTTTTACTAGTTCACATTCACTAAATGCGAAATACCGAGAATCTGAACTCCCCTAATTTTTACCGAAATTCCGAAACTAATTTTCTATGAATATTACCAACCCAAATTCAATTTACATAAAAGGAAAATTAAAATTTTCTGGATATAAACAAATTGAATTACATTGCTATGTAGACCAGGAGTAAGCATGTGTGTTGCTAGCAAAAATGTAATACCCAAGGAACACTGGGTAAATGTACAAAGATCAATAAGAGTAAAAATTGTAGATGGATCACCATCATACTCTCTAAGGTTTGTAAAAATCTTAACATAATGATAGCAGGTGAAATATTTCATATTCCAACTGTATATCAACAAGAATCTGGAATAAATTTTATTATTGGAAATAACTGCTGTCTGTTGTATCATCCATTTGTCCAATACACTGATAGAATAATTTTCACACTAAACAATAATCCTATACATATAGGAAAAATAAGAAGAGTTCTTAGAATAGGAGTTCCAGGATATTTAGATTATATGAAAAAGAAATCTAAGTTACCAAAACTAGAAGCGCTAAATATTATCTCTAATAAAATTACTTCTCTTTTAAGGAGGTGGTATATATACTAAAGAACAACTACTTTTTGTGCTTCAAAAAACAAAATTTTGTAAAATAGAAACACTTCTAGATTCTGTGTGTTCAGAAAATCCAATAGACCCTAACAAGTCAAAATATTGGATGACAGCAACCATTAAGCTGATCAATGCTAAGACAATTGTAAAAGTTAAACCAATGCAATATAGTCCTAAAGATAGAGAAGAATTTGGAAAAATAATTAAGGAATTGCTAGAATTAAAAGTAATTAAACCTAGCAAATCACCTCACATGTCTCCAGCTTTCTTGGTAGAAAATGAAGCTGAGAAACGCAGAGGAAAAAAGAGAATGGTTGTCAACTATAAAGCTATAAACACAGTTACAGTAGGAAACAGTCATAACCTTCCTAATAAAGATGAGTTATTAACTCTAATAAGAGGAAAGAAAATATTCAGTAGTTTTGATTGTAAATCAGGATTCTGGCAAGTATTGCTGGATGAAGAATCACAATTATTAACTGCTTTTACAAGTCCACAAGGACATTACCAGTGGAATGTTGTACCCTTTGGGTTAAAACAGACCCCAACCATATTTCAAAGACATATGCAGAATGCATTTAGAAGCTTTGAAAATATCTGTTGTGTCTATATTGATGACATTTTAGTCTTCAGCAAAAATGAAACAGAACATCTGTGGCAAGTAGCGGCAGTATTTAAAAAATGTGCTTCTTTAGGAATAATACTCTCAAAAAAGAAAACACAGCTTTTTAAAACTAAAACCAATTTTCTAGGTCTAGAAATTGAAGAAGGGTCTCGTCGACCCCAAGATCATATCTTGGAACATGTTCATAAGTTCCCAGATATCCTTGAAAATAAAAAACAGTTGCAGAGGTTTTTAGGAATTCTCACTTATGCTTCTGATTATATTCCTAAGCTTGCCCAGGCCAGAGCACCATTACAAGCAAAGATTAAGGAAGATGTTTCATGGGAATGGAAAGATACAGATACCAACTACCTGGTAAAAATAAAGAAAAATTTAAAAAACTTTCCTAAGCTTTATCACCCACAACCTGAGGATAAACTAATCATAGAAACTGATGCATCAGATTTATTCCGGGGAGGAATTCTTAAAGCAGAAAATAACGGTAAAGAATGCATTTGTTGAAGACACCAAAGCTCCAAAGGTGGATGCGGATTTAGCAAGATATGCAAGGACAGATGGAATGGAAGTGCATTCATGATAGTTATTCTAAAATCCTAGCAATATCTTGATGAACTAGTTATGATCATAGTCACTTGCATTTCATATGGCTGTAGAATAGTTGTTTTTCTCCTTTTGGTTAGTTATTTATATCTGTTGAATGTTTGGCTTAGAGTGATGGCCAAATCAATTGTATGAACTTTTTGAGCAATTTAATAGAAGAAAATATTACATCAAAGAATACATTTGCCGATACACTTCAGGAAGCTTTAAGACTGCTGAAAAGAATTACCATGTAACGAGAAAGAAAACCTTTCTGTTATTAGAGTAATTAAAAAATTCTCTATTTATCTAACTCCTTGCAGGTTTTTAGTAAGAACAGATAATAAGAATTTTACTTATTTCCTAAAGATAAATTTAAAAGGAGATAATAAACAAGGTCGTCTAGTTAGATGGTAAATGTGGTTATCTAGATATGATTTTGATGTTATTCATATTGCAAGTACCAAGAATTATTTTGCAGATTTTCTTACCAGAAAATTTCAGCAAGACTATAAAGAATGATACAAATGTTTCTAATGTTTGTTTCTTTGTGAATCATCCAGCATGGATGAAATGGAGCAGCTAAAGCTGCAAGAAGGACTTTTAGTCCAAGAACTCGAACTGGTCCGAGCCAAGCTCAAATATTTTAACCTGGTTAAATCAGGAAAAGAAAAAGAACAAGCTTATGAAAATGAAGTAAACAAGGTCATCTTATTACCTTCTCCCTCAAAAGAGAAAGATAAGGCTATTCCAACGCAAACGGCAGTTGGTAAAGAATCAACAAATCCGTTGAAGGCTGTGCTAAAGTTACACCTTTAGCACCGGAGAAATCCGTAGAGGGAATTCAAATCCCTAAAAGATCTAAGCCATATTATGTGATTTATAACGGTCCTAATGCTGGAATCTATGAAGATTGGAGTTTCGCCAAAAAGGCATCTGAAGGAGTCTCCAACATTGCATACAAGAAGTTCAAATCCTTTCAAGAAGCAAAAACTTCAGCAGCCCTATATACTGGGTCAGCATTATTAGCAACTCTGGAGCTAGTTACCAACGGAAAAATAATGAAGCATAACACCTTCAGCGCAGCTCTGTTATCTAAAAAGAAGTCCTTAACCTCACTAGGAAGACTTCCCAGCAAACCAAGGGAGGAAATGGTAAAATCTATAAAAGTGGATTACACCGATGAAATCTCAGAAGCAGGCTTTGAATACTGCTATCGTATGGCGAGATCTGCCAATGAAGAAAAGTTTTTGGAAGAAAAATTCTTCACGACAGACTCTAAAAATTTAAGTTATTATAACTTCACCAGGAATGCCAACCCTGAACAGGTTTACGAGGCATTCCAATATGGTTTGGTAAAAGCCATATATCCAAGTCCTAACTTGTTAGAAATTAGCCATTTCCCTAAGGCTATTATCGACACAATTAAGACTTTTAGGAAAAATGCACTAAACCAGGGCAAGAAATTTTTCTGAAAATTAATAGTTCCGGTCCATACTGGAATCAATCAGGATTATTGGTATATCATCCTCAGCATTTAGTATAGATTGACATTTGCAAAGGGGATCATTATCATCCATCCCAGCCTATGGAGTGCAAGCTTGAAGTTAGCGATTTTCTACCCTTAGCAATAAGAATACTGGAGGGTTTTGCTCATAAACTTTTCAGTTTTACAGCAGAAGATCAGATGTTCATCAACTACCAAGATTCCACTATTTTGGTATACAGCAAGTCATACCAGACCATCAGCAAGGAAGATGAAAGGCGCTTTGTGGCCTTTCAAAATACTTTGGTGAGTCACAAGCTTCTTGGGGACCACTATGAAAACTTATGTAGAAAGCTGCAACAACAATGCATGGAATACAGCTGTCCTAAATGCTTTCCAAAAATCCCAGCTACCGACAAGGCTGCCGACAGTTCGGTAGGCCCCTCCACTTCATTCTCTTCATAATGTAAGAAGAGGACCGATGAGACAACCACTCTGGATAGTGGACAAATAATGCATCCACTCTAGTTAGTGGAAAATAGTAGTGCGTTTGTACGTAAGGGATGATGCACCCCTTTAAATAATTCGGATCCTTCCTTAGGTATAAAAGGAAGTTCATTTCTTGTAATCAGGGAGCGCTTTTCACTTCATTGCCTCCTTGTCTTTAATTTCAACTTCTGTAATCTCTCGTAGACGATTTTCGTCCGAGCTTCTGTCTTAAGCCTTGGCTCATAATATGTGAATAAAAAGCCCTTTAGGGCCCTAGTAATTTCATGTAAGTCTGTGTAATCTTTGTCTTCTTTCTTATTATTAATTGTTGTATGCATGCTTATCTGTTATAATGAAACCTGGAATCCGTAGAATAGGGAGTACCGCTTAGGCATGTGGCCGTTTAGGGAAACAAGGTTCGTAGGATTGGTTAAGTTACAAACAGAAAGCATGATAAAAATACATATTTGATAATAAATTACTTAGGGCATAAATTACTTAGGGTTCTAAAGCTTTAAACATCATAACAAAAAGTTAAAAATTATAATAAATAACTATGGAAGAGAACCTTTTCTTAAGTTTATCTAGGAGAGAAATCTCTAAACAAACAATTGATTCTTCATCTATTAGAGTTCTAGGAAGATCTAATGCTTCTTATGAATTTAAGTTCTGTAGAGAACATAACAGACAGTTATACTTTTTACCTGGTACTGGTAATAAATGTATTGAATCAAATAAGAAACCTAGGCCTAATGAACCTAGAGTTAATTATAATGGTTGTTTACAATGTATAAACAAGCATAATTTCGCAAAAGAGAGTATCTCTTATGAAGTATCCGAGCAATCGGATATCAAACACATCTAAAAACTGTACAATGGAAGAACAACTGATGAGGTTTGTAACCAAAGATTGTAATGATCTAAAAGAGATACCCCCTCTTTAAAAATTGGTATCAAGCCATGGAAATAACTTTGAAAGTTTTAAATTTCTAAAAATGGAAATTGAAAACCAACCTAAGGTAGAAGAATTTACTTCTTCTGAAAATTCTGAGAATCAAATAACTTTTGATGAAAGTCAAAATGGATTTGATGCTAGCTTAATAATTAAGCAAGATCTTGTAGAAATGATTAAGTCTAAACAACTAAAAGTTTCTAAAGAATTTTTTTTAACATGCTTAGCCTAGTAAGCAGAATGTTAAAAAGAAAAAATGAAATATTCTATTTTGTTAGCTCAAAAGAAATGCATGTTGACATTAAGGATACTACTGGAGTTGTATATTTTCCATTAATCACTAAAGCAGAGATTAATAAAAATCTACAGAATATAGATCCGGAAATTAGATCTAAAATATCTACTGTACATTTAGGTGCTATAAAGGTATTATTGAAATCTGAATTTCAAGAAGGGATTAATTCTCCCGTCAAAATGGCATTAATTGATAATAGAATTAATGACAGAAATGATTGTATTTTAGGTGCTGCTAGAGGTAATCTTGCATACCAAAAATTCATGTTCACTGTTTATCCTAAGTTTGGTCTTAGTCTAAATAGTAAAAACCTAGATAAGGTTTTATCTTTTGTTCATGAATTTGAAAGGTCAAATTTAATGAACGAAGGTGATAAAGTGTTTAGCATAACTTATTTAATAGGATATGATCTCTCTAATAGTCATCACAGTGTTGACTATAAACATAAAAATACATCGAATTAGACTATGTGTTTTCTGAAATTGGGTCTATAAATGAAAAGAATTTTTCTAGACATAAATCCAGTTGATAATTCTTGGGCTATTAATATAGCTAAAGATAAAAGACTTTTGGGAGAACCATATAAGTCAAGAGTAGTAAGGAATAACCTAGAAATAGGAGAACCTTCTAGAACAAGTTTTAGTCAAAACAAGCTTAGCAAAAGAGACATTTTACTAAGAGTCTGAAAAAGAATTGATGATTTAGGTAGGCAACTAGATCACATGTCTTAAATGAGTATATCAGAATTAAGAGAAGATATTAATCAGATCTTAAAACCTAAATTAGAAGAAATTCTAGATATACTTAAGCATATAGTAACTAATGAAAATGATAAAATAGAAGCTGTGGCTGCAAAGGTCATTAATGAATTAAAAACTATAATTCTAGAATGTCCTTGCAATGAAGAAATCTTAGAAACTCTAAGACAAAAAGAACTAATAATATCACCCGTAAAAATGGAAGATAAAGCAAAATCGATAGGTTTAGGAAAGTATTCTTACCTAAATCATGGAGTAGGAAATGCAGAGTTAGGATCCTTTGGAAATCCTAAAGCATTAACTTGGCCATTTGGTAAAAATGATAACTAACCAATATGACCAACTACATACCAAAAATTGAAAAAATCTTTTGGGATCATCTAGAAGATGATGAATTACAGGTAAACGAAGAGAACTTCGATTTACTTGACCATGCTCTTATATTGCTAGAGTTAGAAAACAATGAACTAGCAAATCAGGAAATAGTAAACAGTCCTAAACTAAAACAATTGTTTGGATTTGAAGACTTAAAAGTCCTAAATGACGAAGAGTTAGCTAGTGAATCTGAAATGAGTGAACTAGTAGTTAGTGACTCAGATGATATACCTGAAAACTTTAAGATGAACAAGGTTAAAGCTCATATAAAGGCCTTAAAAGAAGAAGAACTAATCAACCACGGTATTTTCCAGAAAGTGCAAAATCCAAAGTTGGAAGTTCAAAAGGATCAGATGATAATTTCCTAAATATTGACTGTCAAAATAACAGGAAAGAAATCATCGATAAATGGGCAGCATAATTGAGTTTAATAATTCAGACTAATCCTGATGCCAATACAGAATCACGAACTATATTGCTATTAATAGAACATAAAAGTTTAGGAATAGCAAAAGAGTTTATATAAAACACCATTTGGACAGATGTCCACAACAATGTTCCTTATAATATTCTAGATGTAGTTCTAGATGGATTATATACCATGTTCTTAGGAATTGATTTTTCTGGCGATAAAGAACATGAAAAACAATTAGTACAAGAAAAAGGTAAAAAACGATTAGCAGAGCTACAACTCTGTGATATATGTTATTTAGAAAAATTCAATTGTGATTATGAAGTAAATCTTTATAAATTAGAACAAATTGATTTTCCAGAAATGATACTTCAGTATTTAAAAAAAATCCCTTTGGTAGGAGAAAAAGCCCTGGAAAGGTTTAAAACTGAAACTTTAGGTAGTAGAACTACTAGTTACAGTTTAGGATATGCTATGAGAATAATAAAAGACGAATTGTCAAAATTCTGTGAACTAATAAGAACTCAGAAAAAACTTAAAAAGTTTAATAAAAACTATTGTTCAATAGTAGGAGAAGATCCTGTAGAATATGGCTGCAGAACATAATATAAAAAGAAAAAAATTCTTTTCTAAGAAAAAATGTTCTAAATATAGATTTATTAAAAAGAAAAATAAATTTCAACCAGGAAAATTCTTTAAGAAAAAATCTGTAGAAAGATCAGAAAAACAAAAGTTTTGTCCGAAAGGAAAGAAAAACTGTAGATGTGTTGGATATGCAACATAGAAGGACATTACGCAAATGAATGTTCTAATAGGCAAAATTCTGATAAACTAAAAATATTAGAATTAGCTTATAAAATGGGATATGAACCCATAGAAGAAAATTATGATGAAACGGAAAAATTTTACATCATAGAAATACAGGAACCAGAAATAAATTCTAGTTCCAGTGAAACAGAATCAGAAGAATCAAATCTATCTGATTAAATCACAAGGGATAAGAGTATTCTCTCCTATTTAGTGAAATTAGGTACCACATGATACTATTTGATGCTACCAAAACCGTCCGTATCCCTGCACTTGATGCTATCCGCGCCTCCTAGCTGGAATACCCGCGACAACCCTGCAAAACAATCCCCGGGAGGCGTCCCGGGGAAGAAGCTCCGGCGTGATGATGAGACGGGGGTAGTAATGCGAGGGAAATCGTACGGGAAAGACTCAATATCAAATAGAGAGATATAAGTCACCTACCTCGTTTACTGTTTGAGACTAGTATTTATAGCCGAGCTCTACCTGCTTTGGGGATAAGGTGCAGGACCACTTCCTTTGTCATCATATGTCCTCTTCCTTATCTGGATGTACCTTCCAGCGGGAAAGATACTGCTTTGATAGTTATGGGCCGCGGACCTTCCTGGCCCAACCGGATTCTGGGCCAGTATTATCACTAGCCCCCCAGACCGGTCATCCGGGTTTTCATGAATCGGGGAACTGGTCTTAAATGCTCCCTCTTTGGTTGCTACTTTTCTGGTAGGACCCATCCGTGCTAAAATGGGTTTCTGACGACGCCGCCTTTTCCTCTTCTGCATTGATCAGTGCCTTGTTTATCGTGTCATTATTGTTTTTCCACCTTTTGAGGTGGCGGTTCCTATTCATTCGTCTATATAAGGGGCCTCACCCTTCTTACTAGGTTACTTTCTTCAATCAATTTCCAGACGCTCTGCTTTTCCCACCTTTCGCCCTTTTCAGCCAAGTAAGCTCTCATTCCCTCTTCCTCTTACTTTCATGGATTCCCCGCTCTACTCCGACTCTTCCTTGAACACCGAGGGAGCTCAAGGTCAGTTTGAAGTCCAGCTCAGGGCTGCTGATAACTTGACTCCCCCCCCCCAGTCTCTTCCCCGGACACTCATTCCGAGGCTTTCAGTACGCCCCGGGAGCTAGGCGTCCCGGACGCGTCGACCTTGGATGGAGAGGGTTCACATCCATCCGGGCATCCTAGTCACCCCCGGGAGGGCCAAGATGAAGAGGTGTTCGATGAAGTTGGCGAGGATGCTCCCCGGGGTCCTACCCACGGAGCGAAGCCTTCTGGTCATCAGTTTTTTAATCTTTCCGGGCCTGCTCCTTCCTTAGACAGGAACGTTGTAGATTTAGTTAGACGCTGCTTCATTCCTTTTCCATTGGATGCGTCTTTATCCAAACTCCTCCCGGGAACATCCGAGCGGGAAGTGCCTTGCATTCCCCGGATTCACTTCCAGTACGGGCTCAGTCTCCCCTTTCCTCCTCTATTTTCCGAAATTTTCAATTTTTACCGAATGGCTCCGGCCCAGCTTCACCCCAACGGGGTCGTGTTGGTGCTGGCCTTCTTGGTCAACTGTGCGAGATGCAACGTCTCTTCCTCCCTCCTTCTCTTTCGTTCTTTCTACGCCCTGCGACGCGCTCATGCGTCCTTCCCGGGTGTGTTTTCCTTTGTGATCCGATCCCGGACAAAGGACTTTGTTAAAGGTAAGCCCAAATCTGCCAAGGGGTATCTGGCAAAAGGTTTCTTTCGCTGTGACTCCCGGGTGTATCCCATGCCCCCTTGGAACGATTCCCTCGTTCCTGAAGATAAACAACCCCTTTCCTCTCTTTCAATAAACCTTACCAACGATCATAACTTCCTCCGCCTATCTCCCCTGGACATGGATACTTTTTATAAGACCGGGAACGCGGGCTATTATTGGCCTCGCGGGATATACCCGTCAAAACTCTTCTCTCTTCCAACCGTCTCCGCTGTGTGGCCGGCTGGAGGTGCCTATTAAAGGCCTTATTCTTTGCTTATTTTGATGCGTATATGTGCCTTGTTTTGACTTTCCTTTTACTTGGTTTCAGTTCAGCCTACTTTGTACGCAGACGTTACACCATTCAACGGGATGCCTTCCGGGGATCACACTCAGCAGAGAAGTCCTCATCCGGGGATGGTTACTTAGGAGCAGCAGGTGACACCCCCGTCTGGTCCAGTTGCCATTGAAAATCCCGAGTTCATTGCCCAAAGGGCCCGCCAGCAGCGACCGCCTTCCCAACAGAAGGCCCCGGAGTCCTCTCCTACCCCGGGGAGGAGATCTTTCATCCATCACCCTACCTACAGTGGGGGGGGCTAACTCTCGCTTTAAGCGGCCTCTGACCGATGATAAGGAAACTCCTCCGGCTTCTCGTCAAAGGTTAGAGGGTGCGACCCCGCCCCCGCCTCCTCCTCCCCCTGTGAATTCTCCTTTGCGGGATAATTCTCAAGCTATCCCTGAGGATAGGGAAGAGGTATGTCAATCTTATTGCTTGTCATTATTTCTCACGTTACTATCCTTCCGGGTAACCTTACTTTTGTTTGAATTTTACAGACCACCACTTTCGCCGACTCACTCCTGGCGGACTCCCAACTAGCTGAGGCGCTCAACCGGACGTATTCTAAGTACAGCGCGGGTTTGTTTGCTAAGAAGGAGAAGGAGCTCCACGACGCCCGGGAGAGGTTGGCCGAGAGGGACGACCTGGAAGCCCAGCTGAGGGCCTCCCAGAAGAAGTTAGCTGAGAAGGAGAAGAAGTTGGAGGAAAAGGGGAAAAAGTTGGCCGAGGTGGAGAAGAAGTACACCTCCCTCAAGAAAGAGAAAAAGGAGGCGCAGCTTGATGCTCTGAATGCTATAGTTCAGAAGGTCCTTCATTCCTCCGACTTCGACAAAAGGCTTGAGGGGATCGCTGCTGCGGCTAGCGAAGATGCCTGCCACGAGATGTACCGCAGACTGCGGGGTTGGCTTCCGGGACCTGCTCGCCTTGAAGCCCAGGAATCCTACTATCGCCCCAAGGCGGGCGATTTGCTGACCCACCGTTGGAGATCTCTCCAGGAAGCCAAGCTGGAGGACCTGGTGCCCCAACTGTGGGATTCGCTTACGATGTCTTCCCGGGCCCCTTCATCCTCAGATATTAAGAAGATCAAGCTTCCGGGGATCAAAGAGGCGGCCGTACCTGAGTCCCCCGGCCCAGAAAGCGTCAATGCCTACGGGGTAGTCCCGGAGACACCCCACTGGGCTGATAATTATCAAGAATTCTGCGCTGTTCCCGATAACTTCGGGTACCGAGCTGTCCTCGAAGAGAGTACCGGCGCTTACACCGTGGGACTCCCAAGGGGGCACGATGACCTGCTGTATCAGTCCCGGAAGTCTATCCGGAAGGTGGGATTTCCTGTGCGCCCGGAAGACGAGCCAAAGGTAGATGCCCCCGCCTACTATGGTCCCTGCTGGTCTGAGGAGGATGTGGCTGAACTGGAGAGGAGATGGAAGAGAGCTCACGCTACCCCGGGAGGAAGGGAATCTGCTGAGGATGATGTACTCTCCTAGACTCTAGTTTACATTTCTTTTGTAATTTTCATGTTTTTTGTAATCTTCCTCCCCGGGGGGCATATGTAGAACTTGGCCTTGGTGCCCATTTTGATTTATATAAGTTCTGCCTTTTGATGGAATCTCTTATCTTTTGTAGACTGAGCGCCCCTTAGGGGGAGTTCTCCCGCGCGGGTCTGTGCCTTATGTTTTTGCTCATCCTAGTAGTTCCTCTGGTACCTACTTCTCACTCCCCCGCGCCGGATGCCTCCAATGCTCTTTTCTTCAAAGAAAACTAGCTCATTGGAGGTTTGGAGGCACCCAGGCCACCCGGGCGTTGGCCGAGGCGGGGTTGGATTGCTTCCTTCAGGAGTTTGGAACGATCCGGGCACTGGTGTTATTTCTTAAGGCGGTCGAGGCCAAGTTCGGGTCCTTAAATCAATGTTTCGACCTTGCTTCAGATCATATGCGGGAAGCCTTAAATTCTCACCAGACCATAGCTGAGTTGCAGGCTCTTCATGATGATTCTCAAAGTCGTACCGCCAAGGAGCTAGGCATGGTATGGGGCGAACTAGAGCGGGCGCAGGAAAAACTCAGGACATTGGAGACCCGCTCCGCGCAGAACCGGCTTCTCTGCGACTTTGAGAAGGAGAATCGGTCCCTTACTCACAGGAATAGGGTCCTCCAGGATGCTCTACTAATCACCCGGCTATCCTACCACCTTTTGGGCCTCAAGAACGGACTAGTCGGGGTTTCTCCTCTTACCGACATACCCGCCGGGGTCCGTAGGACTGTGGAGCGTATGGAAGCCAACCCGGGAAAGTTTGGCGAGGGAGCTCCCAATCATAAGGCCTATCTAGACGCCGTGGAGTGGCGTGACAAGATCAATGCCGGGGTGGCTGAGCCTTACCCTTCTAGTCTCCGCCGGGTTCCTGCCCGGGTGGAGGTGGATGTGGCGTATGAAAGATATGAGGATATGACTGTATCTATTGACCCGGAGGAAGTGGCACGTCGGATAAGACGCATCCGGGAGATTGCAGATTCTGGAGTCACCACAAGGGGGGTTAAGACCGCTGAGGGTGCCCGTATCAGCCGGGAAGAAAAGGGGAAAAGCGCAGCAGACATGTTTCCTAAATACAAATTTGTTACGTCGGCCGGGGTAAGGAGGATGCGCCTGGCGGAGCCGCTTCCCGAAGGGTCCGTGGTTGTTCCTATCCCCGAGTTGAACGAAGAGGACGCCGCGCAACTGGAAGAGGAGCTTGCTTGGAATCAGGCCCCGGATGCCCGCTTTGCCGAAGATCTCCTGTCTTCTCAATTCTTCGGAGGAGGTTTCCGCCCGGGTAACCCTGAGGGTGCTTCCGGGTCGGGCCCTAAATGGGTTTAAGGACGCGTAGATAAGAAAACCTGTATATAAAATTCTATGTAATTGTTCTTTTGCAATTTGACCGCATGTTCATGCGATGTATAAATTTCTTATGTAATTTAAAGATTGAATAAAATTGCTTTTCGAAAGAACCCTTCTCGTTAACTCTTCCTTACAACACTACATCTCTTGGTCCCCGTGCTTCGTTCGAGCTCCGGGTCCACTCTAGCGGGGCACCCAAATGGGAGCTACCCATGGGTCCCTTTTTACAAATCTTCTCTAAACCCGGAACGAGGCCAGACGTTGGGTTATCTCTCCGGGCATATTCATGCGACCGGGAGGGGTATATTCATGCCTAGCATATTCATGCTTAGCGTATTCACGCTTCCCGGGGGGCATATCCATGCCTGGCATATTCATGCCTAGCATATTCATGCTTAGCGTATTCACGCTTCCCAGGGGGCATATCCATGCCTGGCATATTCATGCCTAGCATTTTCATGCTTCAGTAGCTGTGGTACGATGCGGGGCGCTCTACTTCCCGTAAAACCTTCTCAGGTTAGCTACGTTCCACCTTCTGGGGATCTCCTTTCCCTGCTTGTCCTCCAGCACATAGCTCCCTCCCGGGTATGCTTCCTTGATCTTGTATGGCCCTTCCCAGTTGGGCGCAAGTTTGCCCTCCGGGGCTTGGTGGCTCTTATCGTTTCTCCTCATTACCCAGTCTCCTGGGATGAAAACTTCTTTCCGCACTCTTCTGTCATGATACCTCTTTACTCGCTCCTTCACCTTGGCTTCCTGAAGTGCCGCATTCTCTCGCTTCTCTTCCAGGAGGTCCAAGTCAAGGCGTCGTCCATCGTTTTCTTCTTCCGGGCGCTGGTATTGAGTTCGAGGGCTTGGGATTCCAATCTCTGCGGGTATTACTGCCTCTGACCCGTACACCAAGCCATACGGGGATTCCCCGGTAGCCGAGCTTTCTGTAGTCCTATGGGCCCAAAGAACGCTGGGTAGCTCCCAGATCCAATTTCCCCGCGCGCCTTCCAAGCGGGTTTTTAGTCCCTTGATGATGGTGCGGTTGGTGACCTCTACTTGCCCGTTCGCCTGGGGGTGGTACACCGACGTCAACTTCTGCTCTATGCCATACTTGTCACACCATGATTTGAAAGGATCGTTCTCGAACTGCGCCCCGTTATCTGTGACTATGACCTTCGGGATGCCGAATCGACAGATGATGTTCTTCCAGCAAAACTTGACGCAAGTTAGTCCCCGTATGTTGGTGAGCGGTTCTGCCTCCACCCATTTGCTGAAGTAGTTGATCGCCACAATCAAGTATTTGGCTCCTCCCGGGGCAGTCGGGAATGGTCCGACCAAGTCAATTCCCCATCTGCTGAACGACCAAGCTCCTGTGACTCTGACTAATTCTTCCCGGGGAACATGGATTAGCGGGGCAAATGCCTGGCATGCCAAGCACTTCTGTATATGTTCTTCCGCATCTTTGAACAACGTCGGCCAGTAATACCCCAGCCTTAGGATCTTTCTGGCCACGGTGCAAGCCCCTTGGTGGCTCCCATTAGATCCTTCGTGCACCTCCCGGATGAGGTGTTGGCCTTCCAACCTTTCTACACACTTTAGCAACGGCTGGAGATACCCTCTTTTGTACAACTCCCCTTCCTGAATCACATACTTAGGCGCCTTCACTCTTAGCTTCCGAGCCTGAGCCTTATCCTCCGGGGTAGTTCCTTCTTCTAGGTACGCCCGCATGGGCGTGATCCAGGACTCTTCCTCGTTCACCAGCATTACTTGATCGCTCTCCTGGTAGCTTCTTCTTCCCAGTACCTCTATGTACAGCTTTTGGTCGGGCTCAGGTTTTAATTCCGAAGAAGCTAACTTGCTTAAAACGTCTGCCTTACTGTTCTGCTCCCGGGGAACTTGAACCAAGTTGAAGGCTTTAAACCCGGCTATCAGAGGTTTTACCGTTTCCAAGTACCTTTGCAGGCTCCTTTCCCGGGCTTCATACTCTCCTTTTACTTGCTGCACCACAATCTGGGAATCACTGTGTGCCGTGAGGGTTTTGATTTCCATCTCCTTTGCTAACCTTAACCCCGCGATCAAGGCTTCATACTCAGCTTCATTGTTGGTTGTTTTGAAAGTGAATTGGACTGCATAGGGATACTCCTTCCCCTCCGGGCTGACCAACAATACTCCCGCTCCACTGCCCCCGGAGTGCGCCGATCCATCCACATACAACTTCCAAGTCAGGTCTGTCTCGGCCTTCGTTGTATTCTCCGGAGATTCAGGCATGTCCTGTTCTTCACTGATCCTTGCTTCTGATTCCAACAAGAAGTCCGCTAGGGCCTGGCCCTTGATCGCCCTCCTTGGCTCATACCGGATTTCATATTCTCCCAGCTCTATGGCCCATTTCATCACTCTCCCTGATGCCTCCGGCTTGAACATAACCTGTCTTAGCGGGTAATTGGTAAGGACCACTATGGGGTGGCCCTGGAAGTAGGGTTTAAGCCTCCTTGAAGCATGCACCAGAGCCAGAACCAACTGCTCCAACTCGGTGTACCGGGTTTCTGCCCCCCGAAGTGCCCGGCTAACAAAATAGACTGGGTGCTGCCTTCCCTCCTCTTCTTTGATTAGCACGGCACTTACCGCCTCCCGGGACGCCGCTATGTACAGGAAAAGCTCTTCCCCCGGGAGTGGCTTTTTTAAAGTTGGCAACTGTTGAAGATGCTCTTTCAGACTTTGAAACGCCTTCTCACATTCCTCGGACCACTCAAACGCCTTGGCCCTCCTGAGTATGTTGAAGAAAGGCAACTGCCTATCTGCCCCCTTTGATAGGAATCGACTGAGAGCCGCGAGAGACCCTGTCAACCGCTGTACTTCTTTCACTGACCTGGGAGAGGTCATCTTAGCTATGACCTCCACCTTCTCCGGGTTGACATCGATGCCCCGGCTTGACACCATGAACCCCAAGAACTTCCCCGCACCTACTCCAATGGTACTTTTGGAGGGGTTCAGTTTTAGATTGCTCCGCTCTAGCTTTTCGAACATCTCCTCCAGGTCATTCAAGAAAACCCCGTAAGCCTTGCTTTTGACCACCATGTCATCGACATACACCTCCATGTTTCTTCCCACTTGGTCCTTGAATAGTTTGTCCACCATTCTCTGATATGTGGCCCCCGCGTTCTTCAGCCCGAAGGGCATTTTCTTGTAGCAGAAGGTCCCGAAATCAGTGATAAAAGAAGTCTTTGCCTTGTCCGCCTCGTCCATCTGCACCTGGTGATAGCCTTTATGTGCATCAAAGAAGGCCAGCACCGAATACCCCGCGATGGCCTCCGCCAGTCGATCCAAGTTCGGGAGAGGATAGCTGTCTTTGGGGCAACATTTATTCAGATCTGTAAAGTCGATACACATGCGCCAGTTTCCATCATGCTTCTTTACTAGGACTGGGTTAGCTATCCATTCCGGGTAAATAATTTCCTCGACCACCCCGGCTCTCTCCAGCTTCTTAACTTCACTCTTTATAAATTCCGCTCTTTCCGGGGCTACAGGTCTTTTCTTCTGCCTGATTGGTTTAGTTGCCGGGCTTATGTTCAGCTTGTGTACCCCCAATTCTGGCAATACTCCTACCATATCCTCCGGGCTCCATGAGAACACTCCTTGGTACCTAGCCAAGAGTTCCTTCAGTGCGCCTTTTACTTCTTCCGGGAGATCCTTTCCCACCGTGACCGTTCCTTTATCTGCCACCTGCATCTCCTCCAACTCTTGGCGGGGAGCTTCTCCGTGTACCGCCCCTACTGCTTTCTTTGCGTCCAAGACCGCCGTCATCATACAACTTCTTGCGACTGCTTGGCTACCCCGCACGACCGCCACACCTTGCGCAGTGGGGAACTTCATCGTCGACAGATACGGACAACTCGCTGCCCGGGCTTGGGTTAGCCATGGTCTTCCTATGATTACGTTGTACGGTGAGGGTGCATCAATAACCGCAAAGTTGCATGTCACCGAAATCCTCTTGCTCCGGTCCTTCTCATCCACCATGCACACTGCGAGGGGAATAACACCTATTGGAACTTCAGGTTTACCCGTGAACCCTGACAAGGGAGACGAGGGGGGTTTCAGGTTCTGTCTCCCAATTCCCAGCTGATCGAAGCAAGAAGCGAACATGATCTCCACGCTGCTTCCATCGTCCACAAACACCCTTTTGACCAAGAAGCCTTTGATCTCCGCCGTTACCACCATTGGGTCAGAATGGGGTATCTGTGGCGGGGCTGCATCCGCTTCAGAGAAGGTGAGAGCCTCATCGGGGCGAAACCTTTTCCCCTGAATCTCCCCCGGGGGAACATACCGGGTGCGGGCCCGGATAGCGGAAACTGACTGGCATGCTTCTCCAACTTCTCCACTGATCACGTTGATCATCCTGTTGGGTACTGGGGCCGGCTCCACTGCTTGGACCGGTGCAGCGGCTATGGCAGGCCTCCCTGGGGCCCTGTTGCCTTGGTTGCCTTGGTTGCCTTGGTTTCTCCCGTTTCCTCTCCCCGGGTTAGGCCTCCACCTCCTGCGGGGCGGCTCCTGAGGTTGGTCCCGGGGATTCTCCTTTTTTGCCTCCGCTGCCACGCAATCTCTCAGCTGTCCCCGCTCTATCAGTTTTTATATCTCGTTCCTCAGCATCCTACACCCCTCTGTCGCATGCCCGTAAGACTTGTGGTTGGCGCACCACTTGTCCGCGTTTTCCCTAGACGGGGTCCCATGGATAGGCAACGGATCCGGGAACAGATCCTTGTGAATAGCATGAATCTCCGTTCGGGATTTGCTGAGCGGGGTGAAACTGTCCGCCCTTGCCCTGTTTGCTGTTGCGGGAGTGGGGTCCCTCCTACTTGGGTCTGCCGCTCTCCTTCTTTCTATCTTGTCCGGGAGAAATCCCCCAGATTCTTCCTTTCTCTTTCGCGTGGCATCATTAACCGCGCAGTATAGTTGCACCGCCATTTGCAAGTTGTGAAAGGTTTCCGGGATATTTTCCATCAACTTCTGGAACAACGCCATATCCCTCAAGCCGTTTATAAACCCGCTAATCACCGCCTTCTCCTGCTGCTGCCTGTCGACAACCTTCATGCTATCGTCCATGTACCTTCGATAGTACTCCATTGACCCTTCTGCGGCCTTCTGCCGGGTAGCCAAAAGCTCGGTCAACTGCTTCCCTTCCTTCTTTAATCCAGCGTATCTGAACAGCAAGGCCTTAGAGAAATCGTAGTAATCTCTGAGACTTTCTCGAGGCAAGGAATCGAACCATGAAAGACAGTTTCCTCTCAGGTAACAGCCCACCAACTTGCATCTTAATTCCTCCGGGAAGTCCCGTGACACCATCAGGTTCTGGTACGTCCTGACAAACTCTTCCGGGTCTGTCTCTCCATTGTATGTTGGGATTCCCTCCGGGGTCCGAAGGCCCGGCGGCCATGGGTACGCAAGCACTCGAGGTACCCAAGGGGAGGTAGGTTTAGCTCCGTTTCTTCCCACTAGTTTGTCTAGTCGAGCCTCCAAAGAGTTGGGGTCCTGCTGAGCCACCTGATAGCCCCGCATCCTATCGTCCTCCCGATAGTATTTCTCTTGGTAACCATAGTTCATCCCCATTGATCCGTGCATGGGCAAGGAATACTGGATCGGGTTCCCCTGGGTTCCAGGGGCCTGATAACCCAACGACTCCACCGGCATGGCTAGCAGGCCATACCCAATTTGTCCCGCCCCCCAGCTGGAACGCGGGTAATAGGGTGGAGCGTGTGGAACCAAATTCGATTGTTGTCCCGTAGCCATTCCCCCTCCGACCCCGAGACTTGGAGGGAATGAAGGTGGGACGGTGGAAGAGTTCACACGCCCCTGTATCCTTGGCGGCTGAACGACTCCGTCCAGGTCGATAACCTCTCTTTGGTACCCCCGAAGAGGTCCTTCCCGGTCTCCCCCAGGCTCCCTCCGCCTACGATTTTCCCGGGTAGAGAGTACCCACTGGCGGTACAACTCCTTGTTGGCTCTCATGAATTCCAACGCCGCCAATTCTTCCGCCTCGGCTAAGGATTGCCCCTCCTCCCGGGCTTCAGGTCCCTCGGTCCGGGGACTGCCTCCCCCGGCGGGCCTTGGTTCTTGCTCCCCCTGGTATTCTCTTTCCGAGTCAGCTTCGTCGGAGGCAGTTTCCACATGGCCATCCTGCGGTACCCCTAGCTCCCGCTGGTGTCTAGCCTCCTCCTGCAACTGCCTCAAGGTCACCTCATCCCCCGGGGGTGGAAGAGACCCACCCCCTGAGGGTGCCGCGTTCTTCTTCGGGCGCCCGCGCCCTCTCCTTGGCGACTCCATCATGCGAAGGTGGAAGGATCCCACTGGGCGTGCCAATTGATGCTACCAAAACCGTCCGTATCCCTGCACTTGATGCTATCCGCGCCTCCTAGCTGGAATACCCGCGACAACCCTGCAAAACAATCCCCGGGAGGCGTCCCGGGGAAGAAGCTCCGGCGTGATGATGAGACGGGGGTAGTAATGCGAGGGAAATCGTACGGGAAAGACTCAATATCAAATAGAGAGATATAAGTCACCTATCTCGTTTACTGTTTGAGACTAGTATTTATAGCCGAGCTCTACCTGCTTTGGGGATAAGGTGCAGGTAGGCAGTCCCCGGACCGATGGATTATTAAATATATGTATTATTAAATATATATGTATATATATTATTTATTTATATACAAAATGGATCCATGGATTGGATATGGACTGGATATGGATATTTACGACAAAATCCATATCCAAATCCGCTCCGTAAGCTATAAATCCGTATCCAATCCATATCCGTTGGATTTCATTTTTTAACATCCATATCCGTCAAAAATGGATTTAAATCCATGGATTTGGACTGGATCGAAAATCCATTGCCATCCCTAGGTGCAGGACCACTTCCTTTGTCATCATATGTCCTCTTCCTTATCTGGATGTACCTTCCAGCGGGAAAGATACTGCTTTGATAGTTATGGGCCGCGGACCTTCCTGGCCCAACCGGATTCTGGGCCAGTATTATCACTATTCTTAGAATTTATGGTACTATTCACCCAATAATTAGAAAAATTTGTGGTTTTTATCATAAAACAAGAAAAATTTATGGTTTCCATAACAAAACAGTAAAATTTTCCATCTTTGTAAAACTATGGGTCAACTTGTTTTTTTTTTCGAAATATGTCGTCAGTCTCCTCCGAACTCAACGCTGGAATTCGCTCTGAACCCGACCATTCCAGATCGTGAATAAAAAAATTCAAGCTTCCAAACCGGCATTCAAACAGTTGAGATAAGATCAAAACTACAATGAAACCCAAGGATTTTTTTGTACTTTTCTTTTTAGTTAGTCCCGGTTAAATATGCAGACTATTCATTTTAGGAACAAATTATTAAGAATGGACTTTTTTTGTCCCCAAAATATCCCTGATATATATTTTGTTCCAAAATTTTCTCACTGCTAGATCTCTAACCCATTGTCACCACCTCCAATAAAATTCTTAAAAATCCCAATTCTTCTAACTCATCGATCTATCCCACCTTAACTCAAACAAATCTTGTTTATCAATGAGATTTCTTCACAAACCATCTTTATACAGTAATCTTGCCGATTTTTATAATCTGTTGGCAATGAATTATAAACCATGCCACGTCGTAGATCCGGCAACGGCTTCGTTTTGGGCTTGTTGATCGGATTTTATTCATCTGAATTTGTTCGATTGGATTATGATTTGTGAGGGGTGATTCATCGTACAATGGTGGTGATGGGTTGAGGATATGGTGGTGCGCTGAGGTTGTAGTGGCGGCGGCGGCGACAAATGGGTTTTGCAAAGAGGGTGCTAGTCGACGATAGAGGTAAATATAATTGATTTTGAAGGGCAACTCTGACATTTTATATTTCTAAAATAAAACAATCTATTTATGTAAAAAGAGGTGGTCTATAGGGAGTATCTAGTTTATATTGATTCTTTATCAATTTGTTCTGTAAATCCTCTCTTGATGCATTTTAACATATAAATTCATAATTTTATGTTAGACAAGCATCAATATTATTTAACTTGGTTCATTTAATGGTATGTGTTTTGTGTTGTCGGAATGATAATAATTATACATATTAGGTATTTATTAAACTTAACTAAATTTTTTGTTGTGAAAGTCGAGTATCGTTGTACACGTGTTGCACGAACTGTATACTATCGTGCACCAATTGTACAATATATATATTAATATATATATATATATATATATATATGTGCCTAATGTGTTCGGTAAGTGGATAAATAATGTAAGATTGCAAGTCAAATATTAAACAAATTTCACCAAGTAGTCTGTTTTTGTTGTATTTAGTATTTGTGTTATTTTTGTTGTATTCTATCTTTCTGTTTGTTTATTAAGGATAACTATATATTGTGCGAGTGAGTGTCATCTTGCAAGTGTTATGAATGCACAATATACTATTGTGCGCCACATGTGCAATAAAATTGATATACTACCAATTGTACAATGATATGCATGTGTGTGTGCGTGCACGTTTGTGTCTTCACAACATCTAGAGGAGACGGCCACGAATGATCGATCACGATAGCTGAGCAAACGGGGAATTTCATGCCTCATTTCACATATCCCTAGTGTGAATTCACTATGCAAATAGAAAACACAAATTTTCTTCCCCTCTTCTTTCACGTTGACTTCCTCGACGATGTGTGGTTGTGATTTCACTGATGAACCACCACCATCGGAATCAGGGATGATTTCCACACTGTTGAACAGGTGGAAACCCAATTCCTCTGCGGAATGTGATAATTTTGTCATTGCGCTGCTTGCTTCTGTTGCTTCTGACTCATTTCTCCACGTCTGAAGAACTGAATCGTTGTATTTAAAGGGTAGAGACTAATCCTGTCATCGAGAAGTTGGGAGAAGTGGTTCAAGTCACTGATTTTCATCACCACTGATTAAAAATACAAGCAAAATAAAAAAAATGATCGGAAAGAGATTAGAATCTGAATTGACAGTGGTGAGATTTTTCGCACGATTTGAACAAAAGTGTGACTTTAGTTGAGTGTCACCCTCCATATTTATGCATGCACACATGTTTTCGTATGCATGCATGCATGTTTTCGTGTGCATGTTTTCGGGTTTTTGGTCTAGTTGTACTTTGAATGTGAGATAGTGTGACGGAAAGACGAGGGAAAGATCGCGGAGTTAACATTTTGTGCTAATCTCCCTCCCCCCTACCTAGATAATAGTCTAAACCTCATAATGAAATGAATTCACGTCTTGGGTCAGAAATATTTAGTTGTTATGAATTTAGTGTGTGCTTGTGTGTGCGTGGGAGCATGCACGCGGGTGCTCGTGCATCATCGGAAACCGTCTTATCATCCCTGCATGTCCTCCGCCGAATCGATGCCATACCACCCGAATCACACAAACATATCATCATCGTCACTTGAATCACACCAACGGCCGCCGATCAGATCGCCACTTGAATCGCCCACCATTTTCGCAATCACCAAGACACCCTAAGTTCCCAATTATCCACCACTATCGCAATAGATAGCATACTTTCATCCCTCTTTTATCGGTCCATACTATTGTAATGTGATCGTGGCTCCTTCCTTCTCTCATATTCGGAGTTGTGTGTTTGACTAAGTGGCTTCTATTTCCATTCTTGGCCGCCTCTGTGCTTTATGGTCCAGCATTCGCCTAGTGGCTGGTTTAGCCCAGTATATACCATAAGCCCCCTAGTCGTTAAGATTGATGTTCTATGTCTAACTGGGGTGTTGTTCGAGACCGCCTAATAATGATTGATCGTCCTTTATCTATAGGGAAATTGATCGTCCTTTATCTATAGGGCGTTTGATTGTTATAGGCGAACCAGTTAGGGCGATTAGTTAGTCATAGTATTCTGGCATAATGACTAAAGGTATATGCGGATTTATGTATTATTTTTGAAATTCAAAATCCGTGTATTTTGAGAAACTGACCAGACTATTTTCTCGTGTCAAAATAGTACCGTTCCGGATTTCTTTCCTTTTTATTTCATTAATTAGTTATTGCATTCCCTATTAAGGTAACATAGATATTCTTGCTCATCATTGCTTTTTTGGCCTTTATATTAATACTGACGGTTGGGTTGGTTTTCCCATCACATCATCAAATATAGTCTCTAAAATTAAAAGGTAAATTCAATCTTTAATTTCATTTTCACTTTCACTTTCGTTTTTTGGTTTCTTTATCTTCTTTGCAAAAAAACTGTCTAATAGACCTCTGGGACTTATCAGATCCAAGTAAAGTTCTGACCTTATTGTCTCTGTTTATTTATCGCGTATTCATAGATTTTGCTTGGGCTGTTATTCTTTGCTTGTATAGATTGTTTGTCGTTGTTGTTTTTTGGGTTTATAAGGGTGTCAGATGGATTTCGTCGGGGGTTTTAGCGATTTGACTGATCCTTCCATTGACATGAATGATTTTGACAGGTTCGATAACGGATCCCCTCTTATAGAACCATCTAGTGGTGTTGAAGAAGAATGGGAAACTAGTATTCCGGTGGGTTCCCTGGATATCCCTGATAATACCTGATAATACCGGCCCAGAGTTCTACTGGGCCGGGAAAAGGGCCCATGGCCCAGGATTGAGGAAGCAGCGCCTTTCCCGCAAAAGACACGTCCGGACAAGAAGGAGGACAGATAGTGACAAGGAGAAGTGGTCTTGACTCTTATCTAAAGCAGGCAACCTCAACTATAAATACTAGTCTCAAACAGTGAACAAGGTATGTGACTTATATCTCTCTACTTTATATTGAGAGCATTTACGTACATTCTCCCCTCATCGTTATCCCCATCTCATCATTACGCCGGAGCTTCTTCCCCGGGACGCCTCCCGGGGATTGTTTTGTAGGATCGTTGCGGGCTTACTTGGAAGGAGACCCGGATAGCGTTGACAGCTGGGGAACGGGCAGATTTTGGTACCATCAATTGGCACGCCCGGTGGGGTCTGTTTCCACCTTCGCATGATGGAGTCGCCAAGGAGAGGGCGCGGGTGCCCGAAGAAGAACGCGGCACCTTTAGGGGGTGGTCCTCCCCTACCCCCGGGAGACGATATGACCTTGAGGCAGTTACAGGAGGAGGCTAGACACCAGTGTGAGCTAGGAGTACCACAGGATGGCCATGTGGAAACGGCCTCCGACGAAGCTGACTCAGAAAGAGAATACCAGGATGAGCAAGAAGGACCTAGGCACACCGGGGAAGCAGTCCCCGGGCTCAGGGACCTGAAGCCCGGGAGGAGGGACAACACCCGGCCAGTAACCCTCAGACCCGGGGACCGGTTTTCCCAGAAGAGGGGCAAGCTTTGGTCAATTCGGAGGAATCGGCAGCGTTGGAGTTCATGAGAGCGAACAAGGAGTTGTACTGCCAGTGGGTAGTCTCTACCCGGGAAAGCCTTAGGCGAGGGGAACCCAGCAGGCCTTCCACGGGGACCCCAAAGAGAGGTTATCGACCTGGAAGGAGTTGTACAGCCGCCAAGGATACAAGGGCGCGTGAATTCCTCAACCGTCCCACCTTCTTTCCCTCCGAATTACGGAGTCGGAGGGGGAGCAGCTATAGGACAACAATCAAATTTAGCTCCACATGCTCCGCCCTACTACCCGCGTTCTAGCTGGGGGATGAGGCAGATTGGGTATGATCCGCCAGTCGCGCTTGCAGAGTTATTGGGTTATCAGGCCCCTGGAACCCAGGGAAACCCGATTCAGTATTCCGTGCCAATGTATGGGTCAATGGGGATGAACTACGGCTACCCGGAGAGACACTATCGAGAGGACGATAGGATGCGGGGTTATCAGGTGGCGCAGCAGGACCCCAACTCTTTGGAGGCGCGACTAGACAATTTAGTGGGAAGAAACGGAGCTAAACCTACCTCCCCATGGGTACCTCGAGTGCTTCCATACCCATGGTCGTCGGGCCTCCGGGTCCCGGAGGGAATCCCAACGTATAATGGAGAGACAGACCCGGAAGAGTTTGTCAGGACGTATCAGAACCTAATGGTGTCGAGGGATTTCCCGGAGGAATTGAGATGCAAGTTAGTGGGCTGCTACTTGAGGGGAAACTGTCTCCTATGGTTCGATTTCTTGCCCCGGGAAAGCCTTAGAGATTATTATGATTTCTCCAAGGCTCTGCTGTTTAGGTACGCCGGACTGAAGAAGGAAGGGAAACAGCTGTTTAGGTAGGCTCTGCTGTTTAGGTACGCTCAGACCCAATGATTGTAACAGCAGAGATTGAAGGATTCCTAGTCAAGAGGGTGTTCGTGGACGATGGAAGTAGCGTGGAAATCATGTTCGCTTCTTGCTTCGATCAATTGGGGATCGGGAGACAGAACTTGAAACCTCCCTCGTCTCCCTTGTCAGGATTTACAGGCAAACCAGAAATTTCTCTCGGTGTTATCCCCCTCGCGGTGTGTATGGTGGATGAGAAGGATCAGAGAAAGCGGGTCTCGATAACATGTAACTTTGCAGTGATTGATGCGCCCTCACCGTATAATGTAATCATAGGGAGGCCATGGCTCACCCAAGCCCGGGCAGTGAATTGCCCATACCTGTTGACAATGAAATTCCCCACCGCGCAAGGGGTGGCGGTCGTGCGAGGAAGCCAAGCAGTCGCAAGAAGCTGCATGATGACGGCAGTTTTGGACGCAAAGAAGGCAGTAGGGGTGATACATGGAGAGGCTCCCCTCCAGGAGTTGGAGGAGATGCAAGTGGCGGATAAAGGGATGGTCATGGTGGGAAAGGATCTCCCGGAGGAAGTAAAAGGCGCACTAAAGGAACTCTTGGCCAGATACCAATGGGTGTTCTCATGGAGCCCAGAGGATATGGTGGGAGTGTTACCAGAGCTGGGGGTACACAAGTTGAACATAAGCCCGGCAACCAAGCTAATCAGACAGAAGAAAAGACCTGTAGCCCCGGAGAGAGCGAAATTCATAAAGAATGAAGTCCAGAAGTTGGAGAAAACCGGGGTAGTCGAGGAAATCATTTACCCGGAGTGGATAGCTAACCCGGTTTTAGTAAAGAAGCATGATGGGAGTTGGCGCATGTGCATCGACTTTACAGACTTGAATAAGTGCTGCCCCAAAGACAGCTACCCTCTCCCAAATTTGGACCGGTTGGTAGAGGCTATCGCGGGGTACTCGGTGTTGGCTTTCTTCGATGCGCACAAAGGTTATCACCAGGTGCAGATGGATGAGGCGGACAAGGCAAAGACCTCCTTCATCACCGACTTTGGAACTTTTTGCTACAAGAAGATGCCCTTTGGGTTGAAGAACGCGGGGGCTACTTATCAGAGGATGGTGGATAAACTCTTTAAGAACCAAGTAGGCAGGAACATGGTGGTCAAGAGCAGGGCTTACGGGGCCTTTCTGAATGACCTGGAGGAGATGTTTGAAAAGTTGGAGCGGAGCAACCTAAAGTTGAACCCTTCCAAAAGTACTATTGGAGTAGGTGCGGGGAAATTTTTGGGTTTTATGGTGTCAAGCCGGGGCATTGACGTCAACCCGGAGAAGGTAGAGGCCATAGCAAAGATGACCTCCCCCAGGACGGTAAAATAAGTACATCGTTTGACGGGATCCCTGGCGGCTCTCAGCCGGTTTCTATCGGGGAGCAGAAAGGCAACTGCCCTTCTTCAATATTCTCAGGAAGGCCAAGACGTTTGAATGGTCCGGGGATTGTGAAAGGGCGTTCCAGAACCTAAAAGAGCACCTTCGACAATTGCCAACGCTAAAGAAGCCATACCCGGGGGAGGAGCTTTTTCTGTACATAGCGTCATCCCGGGAAGCAGTGAGCGCTGTGCTAATCAAAGAAGAGGAGGGAAAGCAGCACCCAATCTACTTTGTTAGCAGGGCACTTCGGGGGGCAGAGACCCAGTATACTGAGTTGGAGCAACTGGTTCTGGCATTGGTGCATGCTTCAAGGAGGCTTAAACCTTACTTCCAGGGCCATTCCATAGTGGTCCTCACCAATTACCCGCTCAAACAAGTCATGTTCAAGCCGGGGGCATCGGGGAGAATGATGAAGTGGGCCATAGAGTTGGGAGAGTATGAAATCAGATACGAGCCAAAAAGGGCTATCAAGGGGCAGGCCCTAGCGTACTTTCTGGTGGAGTCAGAAGCAAGGATGCACGAGAAGTAGGAAACAACTGAGGCGGAAATAGTCCCGGCTTGGAAGTTATACGTGGATGGATCGGCACACTCCTGAGGCAGCGGAGCGGGAGTTTTGTTGGTTAGCCCGGAAGGGAAGGAATACCCCTATGCGGTCCAGTTCACTTTCAAAACAATTAACAATGAAGCCGAGTACGAGGCTTTGATCGCAGGGTTAAGGTTGGCAAATGAGATGGACATCAAAGCTCTCACGGCACACAGTGACTCCCAGATCGTAGTACAGCAGATAAAGGGGGAATATGAAGCCCGGGAGAGGAGCCTACAAAAGTACATGGAGATGGTAAAACCTCTGATAGCCGGGTTCGAAACCTTCAACCTGGTCCAAGTTCCCCGGGAGGAAAATAGTAAAGCGGACGCTTTGAGCAAGTTGGCTTCCTCGGAACTAAAACCTGAGCCTAACCAAAAGTTGTACATGGAGGTATTAGGAAGAAGGAGCTACCAAGAGAATGACCAAGTAATGTTGATAAGCGAGGAAGAATCCTGGATCGCCCCCATGCGGGCGTACCTAGAAGAAGAGACCCTCCCGGAGGATAGGGTGCATGCCCGGAAGCTGAGAGTTAAAGCGCCAAAGTATGTGGTTCAGGGCGGGGAGATGTATAAGAGAGGATACCTCCAGCCTTTGCTAAAGTGCGTGGAAAGGTCAGAAGGTCAACACCTTATCCAGGAAGTGCACGAGGGATCTAGTGGGAGCCACCATGGAGCCCGCACAATGGCTAGGAAAATCTTAAGGATGGGGTATTACTGGCCGACGCTGTTCAAAGACGCATGAAAACATGCCCAGGAATGCCTGTCATGCCAAACCTTTGCCTCGCTGATCCATGTTCCCCTGGAGGAGTTAGTCGGGGTCACAGGAGCCTGGCCGTTCAGCAGATGGGGAATCAACTTGGTAGGACCATTTCCCACTGCCCCGGGAGGAGCCAAGTACGTAATTGTGGTAATTGACTACTTCAGCAAATGGGTGGAGGCAAAGCCACTTACCAACATACGGGGGTTAACTTGTGTCAAGTTTTGTTGGAAGAACATCATTTGTCGGTTCGGTATCCCAAAGATCATAGTCACAGACAACGGAGCGCAGTTCAAAAATGATCCCTTCAAAGCATGGTGCGTCAAGTATGGCATAGAGCAGAGGTTGACATCTGTGTACCACCCCTAGCAAATGGGCAAGTGGAAGTCACCAACCGTACCATCTGATATTACCGGCCCAAAGGCCTACTGAGCCGGTAATAGGGTCCACGGCCCAGCACCAAAAGGGCGGTGCCTTTCCCGCTAGGGGGCACGTCCAGACAAGAAAGAAGGACGGACGGGGACAAAGGAAAGTGGTCCTGCACCTTATCTCAAGCAGGCAAGCTCGGCAATAAATACTAGCCTCAAACAGTGAACAAGGTATGAGCACCTTCTGTACGTTTTCCTCCTCCGCTATCCCCATCTCATCATCACGCTGGAGCTTCTTTCCTGGGACGCCTCCCGGGGATTGTTTTGCAGGATTGTAGCGGGCTGACTAAGAAGGAGACCCGGACAGCGTTGAGACCCGGGAAACGGGCGGATTTTGGTAGCATCAATTGGCACGCCCGGTGGGACCTTTCCACCTTTGCACGATGGAGTCGCCAAGGATAGGGCGTGGGCGCCCGAAGAAGAACGCGGCACCTTCAGGGAGTGGTCCTCCTCCACCCCCGGGGGATGACGTGACCTTGAGGCAGTTGCAGGAGGAGGCTAGACACCAGCGTGAGCTAGGAGTGCCACATGATGGTCACGTGGAAACTGCCTCCGACGAAGCCGACTCGGAAAGAGAGTACCAGGATGAGCAGGAGCCTCGGCCCGCAAGGGAAGGCGGCCCCCGGCCCCGGGAACCTGAAACCCAGGAGGAGGGGCAATACCTGGTCGGCAACCCTCAAACTCGGGGACCGGCTTTCCCGGAAGAGGGTCAACCCTTAGCTAATACGGAGGAATCGGCAGCGTTGGAATTCATGAGAGCCAACAAGGAGTTGTACCGCCAGTGGGTACTCTCTACTCGGGAAAACTTAAGACGAAGGGAACCTGGAGGGGACCCGGCAGGCCCCTGTGGGGACATCAAAGGGAAGTTATCGATCTAGACGGGGCTGTTCAGCCGCCAAGAATACAGGGGCGAATTAATTCCTCAACCATCCCACCTTCTTTCCCCCCGAATTTCGGAGTTCGAGGAGGAGTGGCTACTGGACAACAATCAAATTTAGTTCCGCATGCTCCACCCTACTACCCGCGTTCTAGCTGGGGGACGGAGCAGACCGGGTACAACCTTCCTGCCATGCCTGCGGAATTATTGGGTTATCAGGCCCCTGGAACTCAGGGGAACCCGATCCAGTATTCTATGCCCATGTATGGGTCAATGGGGGTGAACTACGGTTACCCAGAGAGATACTGCAGAGAGGATGATAGGATACGGGGCTATCAGGTGGCACAGCAGGACCCCAACTCTTTGGAGGCGCGGTTGGATAAGTTGGTAGGGAGAAACGGAGCTCAACCCACTTCCCCATGGGTACCTCGGGTGCTGGCATACCCATGGCCTCCGGGCCTTCGGGTCCCGGAGGGAATCCCAACGTATAATGGAGAGACAGACCCGGAGGAGTTTGTCAGGACATACCAGAACCTAATGGCGTCACGGGACTTCCCGGAAGAACTAAGATGTAAGTTGGTAGGCTGCTACCTGAGGGGAAACTGTCTCCTATGGTTCGATTCCTTGCCCCATCAGAGTCTTAGAGATTATTATGATTTCTCCAAGGCTCTGCTGTTCCGGTACGCGGGATTGAAAAAAGAAGGGAAGCAACTGACTGAGCTTCTTGCCACTCGGCAGAAAGCTGCGGAAGGGCCAATGGAATATTACCGAAGGTACATGGACGACAGCATGAAGGTTATAGACAGAAAGCAGCAGGAGAATGCGGTGATTAGCGGATTCATAAATGGCTTGAGGGATATGGCGTTGTTCCAGAAGTTGATGGAAAACATCCCGGAAACCTTTCACAACTTACAGATGGTGGTGCAACTGTACTGTGCGGTTAATGACGCCACCCGGAAGAGGAAGGAAGAATCTGGGGGATTCCTCCCGGATAAGATGGAAAGGAGGAGGGTGGCTGACCCAAGTAGAAGGGATTCGGGCCCTGCGCCGGTGAACCGGGCAAGGGCAGATAGTTTTACCCCGCTCAGCAAGTTCCGGACAGAGATACATGCTATTCACAAAGATCTGTTCCCAGACCCATGGCCCATCCAGGGGACCCCGTCTAGGAAAAATGCGGACAAATGGTGCGCCTATCACAAGTCTTATGGACACTCGACAGAGGGGTGTAGAGGGCTGAGGAATGAGATAGAAAAGTTGATAGAGCGGGGGCAGCTGAGAGATTGCGTGGCGACAGAAGCAAAGAAGGAGAATCCCCGGGACCAGCCTCAGGAGCAACCCCGGAGAATGTGGAGGCCTAACCCCGGGAGAGGAAACGGGAGAGCCCAAGGCAACCAAGGCAACAGGGCCCCGGGGAGACCCGCCATAGCCGCCGTACCGGTCCAGGCAGTAGAGCTAGCCCCAGTACCAAACAGAATGATCAACGTGATAAGCGGAGACGTCGGAGAAGTATGCCAGTCAGTTTCCGCTATCCGGGCCCGGACGCGATATGTTCCCCCGGGGGAGATTCAGGGGAAAAAGTTTCGCCCCGACGAAGCTCTCACTTTCTCTGAGGCGGATGCAGCCCCGCCACAGATACCCCACTCAGACCCAATGGTGGTAACGGCGGAGATTGAAGGCTTTTTGATCAAGAGGGTGTTTGTGGACGATGGGAGTAGCGTGGAAATCATGTTCGCTTCTTGCTTCAATCAATTAGGAATCGGGAGACAGAATCTGAAACCTCCTTCGTCTCCCTTGTCAGGGTTTACGGGCAAACCCGAAGTTCCTCTAGGTGTTATTCCCCTCGCAGTGTGTATGGTGGACGAGAAGGACCGGAGCAAGAGGGTCTCAGTGACATGAAATTTTGCGGTTATTGATGCACCTTCACCGTACAACGTAATCATAGGGAGGCCATGGCTAACCCAAGCCCGGGCAGCGAGTTGTCCATACCTGCTGACAATGAAGTTCCCCACCGCACAAGGAGTGGCAGTCGTACGGGGAAGCCAAGCAGTCGCGAGAAGTTGCATGATGACGGCGGTCTTAGATGCAAAGAAAGCAGTTGGGGCGGTGCATGGAGAAGCTCCCCGCAAAGGGATGGTCACGGTGGGAAAAGATCTCCCGAAGGAAGTAAAATGTGCATTGAAGGAACTCTTGGCCAGATATCAAGGGGTATTCTCATGGAGCCCGGAGGACATGGTGAGGGTGTTGCCTGAGTTGGGGGTACACAAGCTGAACATAAGCCCGACAACCAAGCCAATCAGGCAGAAGAAAAGACCTGTAGCCCCGGAGAGAGCGGAATTCATAAAGGGTAAAGTGAAGAAGCTGGAGAGAGCCGGGGTGGTCGAGGAAATCATCTACCCGGAATGGATAGCTAACCCGGTCTTAGTAAAGAAGCATGATGGAAGCTGGCGCATGTGTATCGACTTTGCAGATTTGAATAAATGCTGCCCCAAAGACAGCTACCCTCTCCCGAATTTGGACCGGCTGGCAGAGGCTATCGCGGGGTACTCGGTGCAAGCCTTCTTTGATGCACATAAAGGGTATCATCAAGTGCAGATGGATGAGGCGGACAAGGTGAAAACCTCCTTCATCACCGATTTTGGGACTTTTTGCTACAAGAAGATGCCCTTTGGATTAAAGAATGCGGGGGCTACTTATCAGAGAATGGTGGACAAACTCTTTAAGGACCAAGTGGGGAGGAACATGGAGGTATATGTCGACGACATGGTGGTTAAGAGCAGGACTTATGGGGCTTTCCTGAACGATCTGGAGGAGATGTTCAAAAAACTTGAGCTGAGCAATCTAAAGCTGAACCCCTCCAAAAGTACCATTGGAGTGGGAGCGGGGAAGTTCCTGGGCTTCATGGTGTCAAGCCGGGGTATTGATGTCAACCCGGAAAAGGTAGAGGCCATAGCTAAAATGACCTCCCCAGATCGGTGAAAGAAGTACAGCGGTTGATAGGTTCCCTCGCGGCCCTCAGCCGATTCTTATCAAAGGGGACAGATAGGCAGTTACCTTTCTTCTCCATTCTCAGGAAGGCCAAGGCATTCGAGTGGACCGGGGAGTGTGAGAAGGCGTTCCAAAACTTGAAAGATCACCTTCGACAGTTGCCAACTTTAAAGAAACCATACCCGGGGGAGGAGCTTTTCCTGTACATAGCGGCATCCCGGGAGGCAGTAAGTGCCGTACTAATCAAAGAAGAGGAGGGAAAGCAGCACCCAATCTACTTTGTTAGCCGGGCACTTCGGGGGGCAGAGACCCGGTATACTGAATTGGAGCAATTAGTTCTAGCACTGGTACATGCTTCAAGGAGGCTTAAACCCTACTTCCAGGGCCATTCAATAGTAGTCCTCACCAATTACCCGCTCAAACAGGTCATGTTCAAGCCAGAGGCATCAGGGAGAATGATGAAATGGGCTATAGAGTTGGGAGAATATGAAATTCGGTATGAGCCAAGGAGGGCTATCAAGGGGCAGGCTTTAGCAGACTTTCTGGTGGAATCAGAAGCAAGGATACAGGAAGAGCAGGAGACGACCGAGGCTGAAATAGTCCCGGCTTGGAGGCTATATGTAGATGGATCGGCACACTCAGGAGGCAGCGGAGCGGGAGTCTGGTTGATTAGCCCGGAAGGGAAGGAATACCCCTATGCGGTCCAATTCACTTTCAAAACAACCAACAATGAAGCCGAGTACGAAGCCTTGATCGCAGGATTAAGATTGGCAAAGGAGATGGACATCAAAGCTCTCACGGCATACAGCGACTCTCAGATTGTGGTACAGCAGGTAAAGGGAGAACATGAAGCCCGGGAGAGGAGCCTACAGAAATACTTGGAAACGGTAAAACCGCTGGAAGCCGGGTTCGAAACCTTCAACCTAGTCTAAGTTCCCCGGGAGGAAAATAGTAAAGCGAATGCTTTGAGCAAGTTGGCCTCCTCGGAATTAAAGCCTGAGCCTAACCAAAAGTTGTACATGAAAGTACTAGGAAGGAGGAGCTACCAGGAGAATGACCAAGTGATGGTAGTAAATGAGGAAGAATCCTGGATCATTCCTATGAGGGCATACCTAGAAGAAGGAACCACCCCGGAGGATAGGGTTCAGGCCCGGAAGCTGAGAGTTAAAGCGCCTAAGTATGTGATCCAGGGGGGGGGAGTTGTATAAGAGGGGATATCTCCAGCCTTTGCTTAAGTGTGTAGAAAGGACAGAGGTCCAACACCTCATCCGGGAGGTGCATGAAGGATCTAACGGGAGTCACCAGGGAGCTCGCACAATGGCTAGGAAGATCTTAAGGCTGGGGTATTACTGGCCGACATTGTTCAAAGATGCGGAAGAGCATGTTCAGAAGTGCTTGGCATGCCAAACATTCGCCCCGCTAATCCATGTGCCCCGGGAGGAGTTAATCGGGGTCACGGGAGCCTAGCCTTTCAGCAGGTGGGGAATTGACTTGGTGGGACCTTTCCCGACTGCCCCGGGAGGAGCTAAGTACGTGACTGTGGCGATTGACTACTTCAGCAAATGGGTGGAGGCAGAACCACTCACCAACATACGGGGACTAACATGTGTTAAGTTTTGCTGGAAGAACATCATTTGTCGATTCGGTATCCCAAAGATCATAGTCACGGACAATGGGGCGCAGTTTGAAAATGATCCTTTCAAATCATGGTGTATCAAGTATGGCATAGAGCAGAGGTTGACATCTGTGTACCACCCCCATGCGAACGGGCAAGTGGAAGTCACCAACCGCACTATCATCAAAGGGTTAAAAACCCGCTTGGAAGGCGCGCGAGGAAATTGGATTTGGGAGTTGCCCAGCGTTCTCTGGGCCCACCGGACTACAAAAAGCTCAGCCACCGGGGAATCCCCATATTGCTTGGTATATGGGTCGGAGGCAGTGATACCCGCGGAGATTGGGATCCCTAGCCCTCGGACTCAGCACCAACGCCCGGAAGAAGAAGACGCTGGACGGCGCCTTGACTTGGATCTCCTGGAAGAAAAGCGAGAGAATGCAGCACTCCAGGAAGCCAAGGTGAAGGAGCGAGTAAAGAGGTACCATGACAGAAGGGTGCGGAAAGAGGTTTTCGCCCCCGGAGACTGGGTGATGAGGAGAAATGACAAGAGCCGACAAGCCCCGGAGGGGAAGCTCTGGGAAGGACCATACAGGGTGAAGGAAACACACCCGGGAAGAAGCTACGTGCTGGAGAACGAGCAGGAGAAGGAAATTCCTAGGAGATGGAATGTGGCTAACCTAAGAAGGTTCTACGGGAAGTAGAGTACCCCGCGGTGAACCCTAGCTACTAGGGCATGGATGGATATGCCTCCTCCCGTAAGCATGAATATGCTCGGAGGGATAACCCCGGCGTTTGGCCTCGTCACGGGTTTAGAGAGGAAGGATTGAAAAAGGGACCCATGGGTAGCTCCCATTCGGGTGCCCCGCTAGATTGGATCCGGGACTTGAATGAAGCCTGGGTACCAAAAGAATGTAATTTTTACAGAGTTATTGAGAAGGGATTTTCGAAAAAGCTTTTATTCATTGATTCATAAATTTCAAAGCACACATGCTGATATGTTACAAAGTATCTTACAAATTTTTCTATCTATTTGCTACTATACCCATTTGGGGCCTGATCCGGAAGCACCCTCAGAGTTACCCGGGCGGAAATCCTCTCCGAAGATTGAGAAGACAAGCGGTCTTCGGCAAAGCGGGCATCCGGAGCTTGATTCCATGCAAGTTCCTCTTCCAATTGCGCGACGTCTTCCTCGTTCAATTCGGGAATAGGAACAACCGCGGATCCTTCGGGAAGCGGTTCTGCCAGGCGCATCCTCCTTACCCCGGCTGATGTAACAAACTTGTACTTAGGAAACAAGTCTGCTACACTTTTACCCTTCTCCTCCCGACTGATGCGGGTGCCCTCAGCGGTCTTGACACCCTTTGTGGTAACTCCAGAATCAGCAATCTCCCGGACGCGTCTTATCCGGCGTGCTACTTCTTCCGGGTCAATAGACACGGACATATCTTCGTATCTTTCGTACGCCACATCCACCTCCACCCGGGCAGGAACTCGACGAAGGCTGGAGGGGTAGGGCTCAGCTTCTTCCGCGGCTATTTTATTATGCCACTCCATGATGTCCAGATAGGCCTTATGGCTGGGAGCTCCCTCACCAAACTTCTTCGGGTTAGCCTGCATACGTTCAATCGTTCTGCGAACCCCGGCTGGAATATCAGTAAGAGGGGACACCCCAACTAAGCCATTTTTGAGACCCAAAAGGTGGTAGGATAGCCGGGTAACCAGCAATGCATCTTGGAGGTACCCTATTCCTATGAGTGAGAGACCGATTCTCCTTCTCAAAATCGCAGAGAAGCCTGTTCTGAGCGGAACGGGTCTCCAATTTCTTAAGCTTTTCCTGTGCTCGCTCAAGTTCACCCCACACCATGCCTAGCTCCTTGGTAATACGATGCTGGGAGTCGTCGTGAAGGGCTTGCAACTCAGCTATGGTCTGGTGAGAATTCAGGGCTTCCCGCATATGATCGGAAGCAAGGTCGAAGCACTGGTTCAATGGCCCAAACTTGGCCTCAACTGCCTTAAGAAATGACACCAGCACCTGGATCGATCCAAACTCCTGAAGGAAGCAATCCAACCCCGCCTCAGCTAATGCCCGGTTAGCTTGATCGCCTCCAAACCTCCAGTGAGCCAGCTTTCTCTGAAGAAATGAGCATTGGAAGCATCCAGCGCGGGGGAGAGAGAAGTAGGTACCAGAAGAACTACTGGGGTGAGGAAAAACATAAGGCATGGGCCCACGTGGGAGAATCTCCTCTAGAGGGCGCTCAGGCTACAAAAGATGGCAATATCATTAAGAAGTAGAACTCTTTATTAATCAAAATAGGCACCAAGGCCAAGTTCTACATGAGCCTCCCGGGGAGGAAGATTACAAAAAATTAAAAATTACAAGAAAAAATAACTAGAGTCTAGAGTTATACATTGTCCTCAGCAGAGTTCCCCTCCCCCGGAACAGTGTGAGCCCTCTCAAACCGCCTCTCCAACTCCACGAGGTCCTCGGTGCTCCATTCCGGGCCAGCATAGGCAGGGGCGTCCACCGCAGGTTCATCAGCGGGCCGCTCGGGAAAACCTACCTTCCGCACAGCCTTCCGGGACTAATACAGCAAGTCATTTTGACCCGCGCCCAGACCGACTCGGCAGTCGCCCCCCTGATTGTGGACCGCGCGGTACCCAAAGTTGTCAGGTACCGCGCAGTATTCATAATAGTTCTTCGACCAGTGAGGCGTCTCCGGGACTACCCCATAAGCATTAAAGCTTTCCGGGCTGGGGTCAGGGAAAGCAGCCTCGTTAATCTCCGGTTGCTTGGCCTTCTTGATATCCGAGGCGGAAGGGACCCGGGAGGACATCCTCAAAGACTCCCATAGTTGGGGGGACCAAGCTTTTCAAGTTCGCATCCTGGAGGGATCTCCAGCGATGGTTCAGCAGGTCATTCGCCTTGAGGCGATAGTAGGAGGCTTGGGCTTCCAAGCGAGCGGGCCCCGGAAGCCAACCCCGCAAACTGCGGTACATCTCGTGGCAGGCGAACGCGCTTGCCGCAGCTGCGATACCCTCCAGCCTTTAATCAAAGGCGACGGAGTGAAGGACCTTCTGGGTCACAGCATCCAAGGCCTCAAGCTGTGCCTCTTTCTTCTCCTTCTTGAGGGAGGAGTATTTCTTCTCCACCTCTGCAAGCCTCTTCTCCTTATCTGCCAGCTTCTTCTTCTTTTCAGCCAGCTTCTTCTGAGACGCCTCCAGCCGGGCCTCCAGGTCGTCTCGCCCGGCCAACTTTTCCCGGGTATTGCGGAGCTCCTTCTCCATCGTAGCAAACAGCCCGGCGCTGTATTTGGAATAGCCCCGATTTAGCGCCTCGGTAAACTGGGGGTCACCGAGGAGGAAATCCGCAAAGGCGGTGCTCTGCAAAACAGGACATAAAACTTAGGAAAAAATTGGATTAAAACATTAAGTGAAGAACGAAGCTGAAGGAAAGTAGTTACCTCTTCTTTCTCTTTCGGGATAGTCTCGGAAGTAGCGGCCCGCGGAGAAGCGTCGCGAGGAGGAGGAGGAGGAGGGAAGTCCTGAGTCCTTTGGCGAGAGGGAGGAGGTGACCCGGATAGCTCGCCTGGGGGCGGCCGTTTGAATCTCGAGCTTGCCCCGCCGCTATAGGTCGGATGCTGGATGAAGGACCGGCGTCCGGGTGTAGGCGATGAGCCGGGAGTAGCGCGGGCCTCAGAAGATGGCCCGGAAGAACTCTGTTGACGAGACCGCGGCGGCGCGCGGGGCTTCTGGGGAATGATGGCAGGATTCTCGGTCGGAGGTGGTCCGGAGGCCATTTGTTGAGGAGGGCCCTGGGGATCCGGATGAGTATCTCTGGCTTGAACATTGTCCCCGGAAGGCTTATCAGTGTAAGCTATGACGTCCGCGTATAAGGCAGGTTGAGCTGAAATCAAGCAGACAGTAAGGTGAGACCATGAGATATATATATATATAAAAACGTTTGATTTTAACATCCGAGAAAGATAGGAAATAAAGCCTTAATGGGCACCTCCATCTGGCCACACCGCAGAGATGCGCGGGAGCGTGAAGAGGTTGCAGGGATAGATCCCGCGAGGCCAGAAATAACCCGCATTCCCGTTCTTATAGAAGGCGTCCATATCTAAGGGGGAGAGACGGAGGAGGTTGTGATCACTGGCAACAATAGCCGGAAGATTGGAGAGAGGTTTTTTGTCCTCGGGAGCAAGAGAGTTGTTCCAGGCGGGCATAGGGTACACCCGGGCATCACAAAGGAAGAAACCCTTTGAAAGATATCCTTTGGCGGATTTGGGTTTAGAAAGAATGAAATCCTTTAGGCCGGTACGAATAGTAAAAGAAAAAACGTCCGGGAAGGACGCGTGCGCCTTCCGCAAGGCATAGAAGGAGCGGAAGAGTAAGAGAGAAGCGGGAACGGCGCACCGGGCGCAGTTAAGCAAGAAGGCTAGGATGAGGACCACCCCGTTAGGGTGTAGCTGGGCGGGGGCTACGTCATAGAATTGGAGAATTTCAAGGAAAAAAGGAGGGAAGGGCAGGCTAAGCCCATATTGAAAATGGATTCGCGGGATACAGGAAACCTCCCGCTCGGAGACTCCCGGAGGAAGTTTGGAAAGAGAGGCATTCAAAGGAAAAGGAATAAAGGAACGCTTGGCTAAATCCAAGACATCCCAATGTAAAGAAGGAGAGTCCCCGGGGACATCATAAAATTTGATACCCACCGGGCGCACCCCGTGAGTGGGCCCCGGGGAATGTCATCACCGCCTTCCTCGCCGAACACCTCCTCATCCTGATCCTTGCGGGGATGATGAGGAGGCTCGACTGGGCGCAAACCCACCCCATCCGAGGTCAACGCACCCGGGGCGACGGGCCCCCGGGGCGTACTGAGAGCTTCGGAAGAGGTGTCCGGGGAGGAAGGGGAGGAAATCATGTTATCAGCGGCCCGAAATCGGGCCTCAAACTGATTTTGAACTCCTTCGGTGTCCAAAGAAGAATTGGAGTGAAGCGGGGAATCCATGAAGAGAAGAAAAGAATAGGGAGTTAGGGCTTACTTGGTTGAAAAGGCGAATGAGCGAGTAAGCAGAGCGTCTGAAGAAATTATGCAGAAAGTAACTTGTGAGAAAGGAGGTTATGCCCCTTATATAGGCGGATGAATAGGAATCGCCACCTCAAAAGGAGGAAAAGCAATGATGACACGGTGAACGAGGTACTGATCAATGCAGAGGGGGAAAAGGCGGCGTTGTCAGAAACTAATTTTAACACGGATGGGCCTTACCAAGAGTAACGTCAGGAGAAGTTTATGAGACCAGTTCCCCGCGTTGCGGAAACCCGGGTGACTGGTCTGGGGGGCTAGTGATATTACCGGCCCAAAGGCCTCCTGAGCCGGTAATAGGGTCCACGGCCCAGCACCAAAAGGGCGGTGCCTTTCTCGCTAGGGGGCACGTCCGTCCTGCACCTTATCTCAAGCAGGCAAGCTCGGCTATAAATACTAGGCTCAAACAGTGAACAAGGTATGTGACTTATATCTCTCTACTTTATATTGAGAGCACCTTCCGTACGTTTTCCTCCTCCGCTATCCCCATCTCATCATCATGCTGGAGCTTCTTCCCCGGGACGCCTCCCGGGGATTGTTTTGCAGGATTGTAGCGGGCTGACTAAGAAGGAGACCCGGACAGCGTTGAGACCCGGGAAACGGGCGGATTTTGGTAGCATCACCATCATCAAAGGCCTAAAAACCCGCTTGGAAGGAGCGCGGAGGAATTGGATTTGGGAGTTACCCAGTGTTCTCTGGGCCCACTGAACCACAGAAAGCTCAGCTACATGGGAGTCTCCATACTGCCTGGTATATGGATCCGAGGCAGTGATACCTGTGGAGATTGGGATCCCAAGCCCTCGGACCCAATTCCAGCGCCCGGAGGAGGAGGACGTCGGACGGCGCCTTGACTTGGATCTTTTGGAAGAAAAGCAAGAGAATGCGGCGCTCCATGAAGCAAAAGTGAAGGAACGAGTAAAGAGGTATCACGATAGAAGGGTGCGAAAGAAAGCTTTCACCCCGGGGGACTGGGTGATGAGGAGGAATGACAAGAGCCACTAATCCCCGGAAGGGAAACTGGCGCCCAACTGGGAGGGGCCATACAGGGTAAAGGAGGCATACCCGGAAGGAAGCTATGTGCTGGAGGACAAGCTGGGTAAGGAGATCCCCAGGAGGTGGAATGTAGCTAATTTAAGAAGGTTCTACGGGAAGTAGAGTGCCCCGCGCAGAACCTTAGCTACTAAGGCATGAATATGCCAGGCATGGATATGCCCCTCCCGGAAGCATGAATATGCCCGGAGAGATAGCCTTGACGTTGGCCTCGTCCCGGGTTTAGAGAGGAAGAATTGTAAAAAAGGGACCCATGGGTAGCTCCCATTTGGGTGCCCCGCTAGATTGAACCCGGAGCTTGAATGAAGCCCGGAGACTAGAGAATGTAATGCTTGCAGAAAAGAATCATTGAAAAGGGGTTTCCGAAAGAACTTTTATTCATTATTTTTAAATTTCAAAGCATGCTATTGTATTACAAGGGAACAATTACATAAGCATTTTACACATAGATTTTCCTATCTAGGCTACGCTATACCCACTTGGGGCCTGACCCGGAAGCACTCTTAGGGTTACCAGGGCGGAAACCCCCTCCGAAGAATTGGGAAGACAGGATGTCTTCAGCAAAGCGGGCATCCGGAGCTTGATTCCACGCAAGCTCCTCTTCCAATTGCTCAGCATCTTCTTCGTTTAGTTCCGGGATGGGAACAACTACGGATCCCTCTGGAAGTGGTTCCGCCAGGCGCATCCTTCTTACCCCGACAGAAGTGACGAACTTGTATTTAGGAAACAAGTTCGCTGCGCCTTTACCCTTCTCTTCCCGACTAATGCGGGTACCCTCAGCAGTCTTCACCCCCTTTGTGGTGACTCCAGAATCGGCAATCTCCCGGACGCGCCTTATCCGGCGTGCTACTTCTTCCGGGTCGATAGACACGGACATATCCTCGTACCTTTCATACGCCACATCTACCTCCACCCGGGCAGGGACCTAGTGAAGGCTAGAGGGATAAGGCTCAACGTCTCCCGCGGCTATCTTATTATGCCACTCCACGGCGTCCAGATAGGCCTCATGACTAGGAGCTCCCTCTCTAAACTTCCTCGGGTTAGCCTCCATGTGCCCAATTGTCCTGCGAACCCTGGCTGGAACGTCAGTAAGGGGAGACACCCCAACTAAGCCGACCTTGAGACCCAGAAGGTGGTAGGATAACCGGACAACCAGTAGAGCATCTTGGAGGACCCTATTCCTATGAGTAAGGGACCGATTCTCCTTCTCCAAGTCACATATTAGTCTATTCTGTGCAGTGCGAGTCTCTAGCTTCTTAAGCTTTTCCTGGGCCCGCTCGAGTTCACCCCACACCATACCTAGCTCCTTGGCGGTGCGAAGTTGAGTGTCGTCATGAAGGGCCTGCAACTCGGCAATGGTTTGGTGGGAATTCAGGGCTTCCCGCATATGGTCGGAAGTAAGGTCGAATCAATGATTTAACGACCCAAACTTGGTCTTAACCGCCTTGAGAAATGACACCAGCACCCGGATCGACCCAAACTCCTGAAGGAAGCAACCTAGCCCCGCCTCGGCCAAGGCCCGATTATCCTGGTTGCCTCCAAACCTCCAATGGGCTAGTTTCCTTCAAAGGAAAGAGCACTGGAGGCACCCAACGTGGGGGAGAGAGAAGTAGGTGCCAGAAGAGCTACTTGGATGAGGGAAAACATAAGGTGTGGGTCCTTGCGGGAGAACCTCCTTTAAATGACGCTCAGACTACAAAAGATAATAATCTCATTAAAAAGTAGAACTTTATATTAATCAAAATGGGCACTAAGGCCAAAGTTCTACATACACCCCCCGGGGAGGTAAGTTCCAAAATACTTAGAAAAAAAAAGATATTACAAAAAAAAGAGGCAGACTGTTGTCCTCGGCAGGGGCCCTTTCTCTCGGAGCAGCATGAGCTCTTTCAAACCTTTTCTCCAGCTCCGCGAGATCCTCAGTAGTCCACTCCGGGCCGGCATAAGCAGGGGCATCCACCGCGGGCTCATCAGCGGATCCCCCGGGAAACCCTACCTTCCGCGTGGCCTTCCGGGACTGGTATAGCAGGTCGTCTTGACCCGCACCAAGGTCAACCCGGCAGTCACCTCCTTGATCATAGACCGCGCGGTACCCAAAGTTGTCAGGCACCGCGCAGTGCTCGTACTAATTTTCCGCCCAATGAGGCGTCTCCGAGACTACCCCGTAAGTGTTGAAGCTTTCTGGGCTGGGGTCAGGACAAGAAGCCTCGTCAATCTCTGGAAGCTTGGCCTTCTTGATATCTGAAGCAGAAAGGACCCTAGAGGACATCTTCAGAGATTCCCATAACTGGGGCACCAGGCCCTTCAGGTCCGCCTCCTGGAGGGACCTCCAGCGGTGGTTCAGCAGGTCGTTGGCCTTGGGGCGGTAGTATGAGGCTTGGGCTTCGAGGCGAGCAGGTCCCAGAAGCCAACCCCGTAGACTACGGTACATCTCGTGGCCGGCATCAGCACTGGCCGCAGCGGCGATACCCTCCAACCTCTTGTCAAACTCGGCGGAGCGGAGGACTTTCTGGGTTACAGCATCCAGGCCTTCAAGCTGGGCATCTTTCTTCTCATTCTTGAGTGAGGAATATTTCTTCTCTACCTCAGCTAGCTTCTTTTCCTTGTCTGATAGCTTCTTCTCCCTTTCTGCCAGCTTCTTCTGAGATGCTTCCAGCCGGACCTCCAGGTCATCCCGCCCGGCTACCTTTTCCTTGGCACCACAGAGTTCCTTCTTCATTTTGGCAAACAACCCAGCGTTATACTTGGAATAGGCCCGGTTCAGCGCCTCGGTGAATTGGGAGTCCGCGAGGAGGGAATCAGCGAAGGTGGTACTCTGCAAGACATGGCATAAAGCTTAGATAAAATCTTGATTAAACTTAGATAAAAGACGGGGCCTCAGGAAGGCAATTACCTCTTCTTTATCTTCTGGGATAGCCTCAGAAGTAGCAGCTCGCGGGGGAGTGTTGCGGGCAGGAGGAGGAGGAGGAGGAGGGAAATCGTTAGTTCTTTGACGAGAGGGAGGGGGCGACCCGGATAATTCTCCAGGAGGCGGCCACTTGAACCGTGAGCTGGCCCCACCGCTGTAAGTTGGGTGGGTAACAAAGGATCGCCGCCCGGGAGCAGGGGAGGAGCCAGGAGTATTAGATGTAGCTGCGGAGGCGGCCAGGGGAGAAGATAGCCCTGAGGGATTCTGTTGGCGAGATCGCGGTGGCACGCGGGCCTTCTGAGGAATGGGAGCAGGATTCTCAGCATGATTTGGCCCAGGCTGGGAGGCCACTTGTGAAGAAAAGGCCTGCTGACCCAGGTGAGGGTTTCTTACTTGACCATCTCCCCCGGAAGGCTTCTCGACGAACGTCATGGCGTCCGCGTATAGGGAAGGTTGAACTGAAACCAAGCAAACAACAAAGTTAGAGCATAAGATACAAAAAAAATATATATATATAAAGAAAAATGAGAAATAAAGCCTTAATGGGCACCTACATCCGGCCACACCGCAGAGATGCGCGGGGGCGTGAAGAGGTCGCTGGGATAGATCCCGCGAGGCCAGAAGTAGCCGCATTCCCATTCTTATAAAAGTCATCCATATCTAAGGGGGAAAGGCGGAGGAGGTTGTGGTCGCTAGCAATGATTGCCAGAATGTTAGAAAGAGGTTTCTTGTCCTCAGGTAGGAGGGAGTCGTTCCATACGGGCATAGGGTAAACCCGGGAGTCGCACTGGAAGAAGCCCTTCGTAGGGTACCCCTTAGCAGATTTGGGCTTGCTCAAGAGGAAATCCTTTACCCCGGAGCGTATGGTAAAGGAGAAAACGCCCGGGAAAGCAGCATGTGCTTTCCGCAGAGCATAGAAAGAACGGAAAAGTAGGAGAGTGGGAGGAACAGCGCATCTAGCGCAAATGAGGAGGAAGGTCAAGATCAGAGCTACCCCATTGGGATGTAGCTGGGCCGGGGCTACTCTATAGAAGGTTACTATTTCAAGGAAAAGAGGGGGGAATGGAAGGCTAAGTCCATATTGGAAGTGGATCCGGGGAATACATGCCCTCGCTCAGAGGTCCCCGGGGGGAGTTTGGATAAAGAAGCGTTCAGGGGAAGAGGAATGAAGGAACGCTTAGCTAGATCTAAGACGTCCCTATCTAAAGAAGGAGAATCCCCGGGGACGTCAAAAAATTTAAGCCCTATCGGGCGCGCCCCATGAGTGGGTCCCCGAGGGACGTCGTCGCCAAATTCTTCGTCAAAAACCTCCCCTTCCTGATCCTCCTGGGGGTGGGTAGAATGATTGCCCTAGTGTGAACTCGCCTCATCCAAGGCGGATGCGCCTGGGATGTCTTGTTCCCGGGGCACGCTAAAAGCCTCAGAGTGAGTGTTCGGGGAGGAAGCCGGAGAGGAAACCGGGTTACCAGCGGCCCTAAAATGAACCTCAAACTGATCGTGTACCCCTTCGGTATCTAAAGAAGAGTTGGAGAGAAGCGGGGAACCCATGAAGAGAAAAAGGAAAGGAGGGAGTTAGACCTTACTTGGTTGAAAAGGCGGAGGATCGAAAAAGCAGAGCGTCTGGACAATATTTGGAGAAAGTAATCTTGTGAAAAGGGGGGTTAGGCCCCTTATATAGGCAGATGAATAGGAACCGCCACCTCAAAAGAAGGAAAAACAATGATGGCACAGTAAACAAGGCACTGATCAATGCAGAATAGGGAAATGCGGCGTCGTCAGAAATTAATTTCAACACGGATGGGTCCTACCAAAGAAATAGTAACAGGAGGAGGAGCGCATGAGACCAGTCCCCCGCATTGGAGAAACCCGGATGACTGGTCTGGGGGACTAGTGATAATACCTGATAATACCGGCCCAGACTGGGCCGGGAAAAGGGCCCATGGCCCAGAATTGAGGAAGCAGCGCTTTTCCCGCAAAAGACACGTCCGGACTAGAAGGAGGACAGATAGTGACAAGGAGAAGTGGTCCTGACTCTTATCCAAAGCAAGCAACCTCAACTACAAATACTAGTCTCAAACAGTGAACAAGGTATGTGACTTATATCTCTCTACTTTATATTGAGAGCATTTTCGTACGTTTTCCCCTCATCGTTATCCCCATCTCATCATCACGCCGGAGCTTCTTCCCCGGGACGCCTCCCGGGGATTGTTTTGTAGGATCGTTGCGGGCTTACTTGGAAGGAGACCCGGATAGCGTTGACCGCCGGGGAACGGGCGGATTTTGGTACCATCAATCCCCATCTGGTTTAGTAGGATACCTCATGATCTTAGGGCCTCCAACTATTGTAAGGCACATTTTTTGGGTGTGACGGATCCTGCAAAGCTCTTTGGTTGTATGGTGTTTCAACTTTTGTGTATAAGAGCCAAAACCATTGCGTAAAGGATGCTCATTTCTACTCATTGTTTCTTTTGTTTTGGAAGCCTATAATTAGCTTCGGGAGAGAAATGTTTTACTCCCTAGCTGTACATAGCTATAGGCGATCTTCTTGTCATGATCTTCATCGATACAATGATCTTTTGTAGTTCTACTTCGTTTATTTTAAGGTTAGAGGAGCCTAATAAATATGTGGTTCGATCTTGCCTTAAAAAAAAACTTTTTCTAAAACTCTCTCAGTCGTGAAACTTTCTCTAAAATGGTTTCATATTAGTCCTTCCATTTATATCAAAGTACCTTATCATCATTTATATTAACGCGCAATTGAACAATATTTCACGACTGAAAAATTGCCTCTTTTGATTTTATTTTGATCATTTTTTTAATCATATGATATTAAAATTTAAGAGTACTAAAAATTGGGCAGTTCCCGAAATAACATTAACACAAAATTTGTAGTACTCAATTTTGTTTGTTTAAAAAAAAGAAACTGCTTTTTCTTTATTGCACTTTTACACTAGATGCGCGGAGTGCTACGACTGGACAACTTGATAGTGTTACTTTCTGGCTCGGCGGGATAAGCCGGCCAAAGGCCATTGCTCGGGAGACGAATATAGTACAACCACAGTGTTATCAGTACTACGGCAAACACTTTCCCGCATCCTATTGTCAGTAGTAAGGCCAAAACAATCCAATATAAAACCACATTTTGACCACCTTGATAATTCGATGATAACAAAGAAGAATCTGAGGCTAAGTCATAATTTGTTTTTGTCGTCTTTGTTTTCTTGCTCCGATCATAAGAGCGATCACACCTTGATCTGTATAGTGATATCTGATCAGGAGAAGACAATGAGGGGAATTTACAGGTCCTTGCCTTCCTCTTATGATCATTTTTCACCATCTCTGGACTCTCTGCATTAGTTTTTATTTCTCCGATGTATCCGCCCTGTAAAATCATTCCCAGAGTCAAGAAAGAGGGTAATAAAATATAATTGACGGCAACATCTTTGTGAACAAGTTGACTTACAAAAGCCGATTCATCCGAAATGGTTTCTACATCCGCCGGCAGAGAAAGGGCTGCATTTCCTGAAGGTAGCAACACTCTTCCATTAATGTTTCTCTTTTGCTTACAAACAAGGATATTTGTAGCAACTGTGGAATTTGTATCATTGATGTGTTCGGTTCTTTCATATATGACAGGTCGGAAGCAAAGGGCGAATTTGTTCTTCATGCAGAAACTTGGCTGATGAATACAGAGGAGGTGAGGTTTTGGGTTGCCATCCAACTTGCCTACTTAAGTGGTTTCAGAAAGTACAATAATTTGGTTATTGCGAGGCCGGCAGTACCACTGCTGGTATCTGAAGGTTTTCGTTAAGACAAGCGAACAAATACGGTCGTTTCAAAATGGGAATCTCTAAGGTTTGACTCTTACTTTTTGTTCGCTTTGAAGGTTTAGACGCGTACGTACGACTGAAATTTCCTCTACTCATTATCTTTGTTTTGGACGGACTGGAGAAGAAAATTGAACCATGGAACGTGTACAAGATTTGAGGTTTTGGCCTCAATGTCCCAAATTAAGCCAAGCATTGTTGGCTACCAAAAAGGTTTTAGTCTCCTAAAAGTTCAGTTTTTTTTTTTTTTAATGTTCTTTTTAGAGCATCTCCAATGGTACCTTCACTTTCAAAAATATGAATTGACATGTAGGATTGAGAGTGAGAAACTGTAAAAATTATCTCCAACCCAGGCATCAATGTAGAGGTCAATCATAGGTGGCATATGATGTGTATTGAAAGTGTCAATTACACCCTCTATATATTGATGCTCATTTTGAAACCTTCAATTTGACAACTTAACAAATATAGAGTTTTAATCATTACATCCTTCCATTTTTAAATTTGAAACATAAATGCAATATTTAATTTAATGATATTTGGTGACAATTTGATGGTTACATTAGATAACCAAACTTCAAATTGAAAACCTTCAATTCTACATCATATTGACACCCAATAAAATTTAAACATTTGACACATATTTTAACTCTTGACCCTCTCAACATTGGAGATGCTCTTAACCATCAAGGACGGAGTGATAGTTTATTCTTCATCCTCAAACGGATCTTTTGCACCAACTTGTAGGCAATTTCATCAAAATTCCAAAGTACTCCCCTCGTCCCACCAATTTCCCTTTTGGTCCGTGCCAAACAGATTTACCAATTTCTTTTTTTTGGCAAAAAAAAATAAAATATGAACTTTTAACTCTCTCACATACTTCACCAATAGTGCTACATTAGTTTTCTTAAAAATTGTGCCAAAAGCAATTGGACCATAAATTTGGGATGGAGGGAGTAGTTATTTTAGGGGGTTGCTCCATGCAGATCCATTTTTCTCTTGCATGTCCATATTTTTACCATAATACCCCTAATATTGTTAAGACAAAAAATGGGCTTGAAATCATAAGGTTCCATCAGGGGGCATTATGGTAAAAATACGGACCTGCAAAAGAAAAATGGAGCTGCATGGAGAAATTGCTTTATTTTACTATTTCAAAAATTATATTAGCACCCACATAGTGTTTAGGTGGAATAATCATTGATTTCAAAGTGTGTGGAATAAACGACGTCGTTTCTGTTAAAGCAGTCTACTTTAAATGTTATTTATAACTAGTGAAGCACACCGAGCAACGCCCGGTATATTTAAACACTTTTAATATGGTTTTATCTTCAACTGCAAAAAATTTGTAAAGAAATGGATCCTTATGTTTCGAAAAAACAAAATACACAATGAAAATTGTTTCAGTGCCAAATCATCTCGTGGAAAAATCATACACTTACTGATGGAGATAAACACACACCCGATTTTCATTCGTTCATAATACTGTTGTCCTGATCGATCGTTACGGTGGAAAATTTTGTGATAAGTATGAATCAAAGTAACGTGGAAGGTGGCCTTTCAGGTTTTAAATTCCAGAAGGAACTCATGAAATATCACACGGATCTGAAAAACTGGCTATAACTTATTAAAGCTCGCATCGCTTGCCGGTAAACAATACACAAATCAAAAAATAAAAATTACTTGCTAGTGCGATTTCACACTCAGTATGTGCGATCCTCTTTGTCGTCTCTTTTAGCTTTCGATCTGGTGATTCATTCAATTGAACCTGCCACCGCCATGGGTAGATCAAATGCTAAGAAGAAACAAAGGAATCGCTATATGGAGGTCACATGAGAGCTGAATTTGGGCATAGCAGGGATCAATTTTGATGCAGATCTGGATGTCAACGGTGATTCACGGGATCCGATAGATATGGAGTTTGATGGGCTACGAGACGTCTGTAAATCGGCGGGGGTGAAACCCAGTTCATCAGTTCATCAGCTACCTACAGACTTGGGCAAGGAGGCAGAGCTGAAGCAACGAGAGGTGGTGACTGAGCAGAAGCCGGTTTCCGATCCTGTGCCCCCGGTATGGGCAAAGATGTCACTGAACAACAGGAAGAGGTACGTTATTACCTCCCTGAATTGATTAATGGGGTGCCTATGGCTAGGATACCGAAACTTGAAGTAGATCAAAGTTTGAAAAAATGGGAAAAAGTAGTTGTCTGTAAGGTTGTAGGAGGGCATCCCCCAGTGGAGAAAATGGAACCATTCTTCAGAAATGTCTGGTGGAACATGGTAGATAAAGTCTGGAAAGTGAAACCAGGGGTCTTCATGGTGAGCTTTGTTTTGAAAAAGCACAAAGAGGCAGCTGTAGACAAGGGCATGTTTTTTTTTTGAGAACAAACCTATGGTGGTGAAAGCTTGGAAGCAAAACATGAGCTTTGATGAACCAGATTCCATTCCCCTTTGGCTTCAATTGCCTGGTCTAGCTATGGTATACAAGGAGCCTAGTATTCTATGTAGGATAGTGAGTTCTATAGGAATACCACTTAGGCTGGATGATGCAACATTAGCCATTGATAAGATGAACTATGTAAGGATACTGGTGGAGATGAGGCTAGGAGCAGCAATGCCAGATGAAGTACCTTACATAGATGAATGTGGAGTGGTCCAGCACCAAAAAATCAACTATGAATGGAAGCCAGTCAGATGTACTAACTGTAAACTCATAGGCCATGAAGTGGGCACTTGTAGATGGCTGGAGCAGGGTAAGGAAAAACCACAGGCAAACAAGAGGAAAAAAACACACAAGGAATATGTTCCAATTGGAGTAAATGGTGAAAAGAAAGAACAACCACAACAACCTAAGAAACCCGGGGCTCCTGGTCAGCAAGATGGTCACCAACACCATAGATCAGGGAAAGAGCCTGCATCAGAAGATGGTGAACTCCTGGATGACAATGTGCTAAGTGAAATATACAAAGGAGTGACAATCAGGGAAAAGGATTGTGGGGGAAAAGTGGTGAATGTCCCCACTAAGGTGAAAAAGCTAGACAAACCTCCAGATGGTGGTGGACAATAACATCATCATTTGGAATGTTAGGGGGCTGAATAAAAGGGAGAAACAGGCAAGGTGCAGGGAGTTTTGCTTACTGCAAAATGCAGGTTTTGTTGGCCTATTGGAAACTAAAGTGAAAAAAAGAAAAGAAACAGAGGTATGGAAAAGTTTGGCACTTGGTTGGGAAATGGTTACTAACTGTCAAGTGGCTGTAACTGGGAGGATATAGATTTGCTGGAAACCAGGCCTGTTTGATGTCATCATTCTACAGTACGGTGATCAGTGGATAGATTGTTTGTGCAGAAGTAAGGATAACGGCAAAGAATGTTATATCACTGTGGTATATGCACACAACGCAGTGGATCTGAGGAACAATTTATGGGATAAGTTGAAGTTGATTAATCACCAAGATTTGCCTTGGCTGTTAATAGGTGACTTTAATTGCCCTTTAAATTTAGATGATAGAACTGGGGGTACACCAGTTAAGCTGGAGGAGACAACGCAAATGAGGGACATGGTGGATCACAATCAATTGGTGGAGATGAGAACTATAGGACCTTTTTATACTTGGAGTAATAGAAGGGAAGATGGGAGGATCCATAGTAGAATTGATAGAGCCTTGGTTAATGATAAGTGGATAACTGAGCTGGGAGGGACTACTTGTACTGTTGGTCTCAGTGTAATATCAGATCATTTGCCATTGGTAGTTGCACGCAGTCAGGGAGCACTGGGAAGGAAAAGACCTTTCAAGTTCTTTAACATGTGGACCAGCTCCCCCCACTTTCTGGAGTTGGTAAAGAGAACATGGATGCAGCACAAAGTGGATGATCTCTCTAATTTGTTTAAAGTTCTGAAGTTGTTGCAGATAACACTTAGGAAGCTCAACAAAAAGGAGTTTTCTGAAATCCATGAAAGGGCAGCTGGAGCAAAGACAGAATGAGAGAGATGCTTTAATGAATTGCAAGCTGATGTGGACAACACAGACAAGCAGGCTAAGGAAGGGGCAGCAAGGAAGGAAGCCGATGACTTGGCTAGGGCTGAATTTCAGTTTCTTCAACAGAAAGCAAAAGAGGTATGGCTGAAGGAGGGGGATAAACCTACTAGGTACTTTTACAACTCCATGAAGAGGAGACAATATAGAAATCAAATTGTTGTTTTGACAGATGGGGCCAGAAGAATAGAGGGACAAGAGCATGTGGAAAAACATCTGCTGGAGGTATTTGGCAGACAGATGGGGAAAGAAGTGGATACTAGTGACATTGATGATGCAGTGACAAAGCAAGGGAATGTACTGAGCTTGGACCAGCAGTTGAGCTTGATTACAGAAGTGACAAATGAGGAGATATGGATGGCACTGCAGAATATTGATGCCAACAAGAGTCCAGGGGCAAATGGCTACACCAGTCACTTTTTTAAAAAAGCATGGCCAGTGGTTGGAGCTGGAGTACAGATGGGAGTGAGGAGTTTTTTTCAGAACGGTGTACTGCCTGAGGAGTTCAACAAAGCTGTGGTGTCTCTCATCCCAAAAAAGGAGAGTCCACAGGAGGCAACGGATTACAGACCAATAGCATGTTGCTCAGTGGTCTACAAGTTAGTCACCAAGATATTGTGTAACAGATTAAAGGATATCCTACCAACTCTAATCAGCACAAATCAAGGTGCATTTGTGAAAGGGAGGAATATAGCACACAATATATTGTTAGCCCAGGAGCTGTTGAGTTTGTATCATGAAGGGGGGACACTGATACCTAGTTGCATGATTAAAATTGATATAAAGAAGGCATTTGATAGCATCAGCTGGAAGTTCTTGTTTCAGTGGTTACAAGCTTTGAAATTTCCTGGTAGATTTCTCCATTGGATCAGAAGATGTGTAGAAGGTACATCATATTGTTTTTCTTTGAATGGAAATTACACAGCCAGTTTTATGGGAAAAAAGGGTGTAAAACAAGGAGATCCCATCTCACCATTGCTGTTTGTTATTGGCATGGAGTACTTAACTAGGCAACTGCAGCTGGCCATCAACAGGAGAAGCATTGAATTTCATCAGAGGTGTAGTAGGGTGGGAGTGCACAGTCTTATGTTTGCAGATGACTTGCTACTGTTTTGCAGAGCTAATGAAAAAACACTGCATGGAGTGAAGAATGTTCTCCAGGAATTCAAACAGGTGACTGGCTTGGAGATAAATGAAGGTAAATCTGAAATTTTCTTTTCCAAGATGCCTGATTATGAAATGAGCTGGTTGGCATCAATCATTAATGTAGCCTAAGGGGAACTCCCAGTAAAGTATTTGGGCTTACCTATTTCAACGGGGAGATGGGATAAACAAACATGTGGATAAGGTAGCTGGAAGAATCAACACCTGGGACTCTAGGAAGCTAACCTATGCTGGCAGGGTGCAGCTTATTAATACAGTACTGCTAAGCATGACTGGGCACTGGGCAAATATGTTTCAGTTACCTGAAAGTATTCATAAAGCCATAGTTGAGAAATGTAGAGACTACTTGTGGGGCAAGGAGGAGGGTAAAAGGAAACTGATTCCTATTGCTTGGGACACTCTCTGTTTCCCGAAGCATTTTGGAGGGGCAGGGTTGAGAGACCCTTCTCTGTGGAATGAGGCTTCTTTATGCAGACTTGTCTGGGATGTATGTCAAAAGAAAGATGTACTTTGGCTCAAATGGGTACAGGAGTATTACTTGAAGGAGAAGGATTTTGTCAGTTACAGCCTTGCAGGACACATATATAGCTGGAGTTGGGGGGTGCTTGTCAGAACTAAGGACAGGTTGCTGCCTTACATGAGGAATTGTATTGACAGTAAAGGGAGGTTCAGCATTTCTTTGGCGTACGCGATGATTAAGGGTGCCACACAACTGGATTCCAAGGCACCTTTGATCTGGAGAATGGGACTACAGCCAAAGCAAGCTTTCTTTTTCTGGATGCTATTAAAAGGAAGATTGTCCACCATTGGGAGACTGAAAAGTTTTGGTATGTTGCAGAATTAAAGTGATAGATGTATCTTCTGTGGTCAGGTGGGGGAGACAGTGCAACATTTATTTCTGAGATGCTCTTATGTTCAACACTTACAGCATGAGCTTCACTTGAGTCTGGAGCGTACATTTAGAGGATTCCTGAGGCAGCTGTTTAAGATGGCCAGGTGGAAGGGAAGGATGAAATTTCACAGAGCAATCATCTTGTTATATCATGTCTGGCAAGAACGAAATCGGCGTATATTTCAGCAGAAGAAACTGACACCAGAAAGTCTCATTTGTAGAGTCTTGGTAGGTTATGAATAGAAAACTTGTCTACTTGTAGAATGGTTTATGAGCATAGCAGGAGTATGGTAGGACTAGGAGGGATGGTCTTGGCTGTACAAACCTTTTGATGGTTCTAAATATATATATGCACTCTTTTCGATAAAAAAAAAACAATACACAAATCATGGTAGCTTAATGTTCTACAGTTTATAATTTTGACGATCGAACTCCGATGTACAATAAACCAATGAGTAATTCTCCTGTGAGGCAGCCTCACCCATGAGGCAAGGCCAAATAAGGAAAATTTCATTGCTGCCACCTCATCATAACTCACTACCACCTCATCAAATCTCGACGACACCTCATCAAACATCGATACCAGTTCATCAAACATGTCACCTCATCAAAACTTTTGTGTCCGTTCATCAAAACTCACCAAAACCAGTGTTTAATTGGTCCTGCCTCTTGGGTGAGGCTGCCTCACCCAAGAATTTGTCTAAACCAATGAACCACATGTATAAAAATTTTGGGCTAGTCAAATATTGATTAATTTATGATGGTATTAATTATTTACATAATTTTGGTAATGTTAGTTGTATTTTTTTACAAATTTCGGTAAGTTACAAATATTATTGTCATAAATCAAATATTTAAATATTTTGTATAAACATACCAAATTAGTTGGATGTGTGATTTTTAAAATACCATATTTTGTGTAATCATACCAAATAAGTTCAATGTACAATTTCTAAAATACCTTTTTATAAGTATATTTGTATTACATTTATTTGGAAAATATAATTGTATTCAATAAACAATTATGTGTAAATTTACAAATTTCTCCATTTTACACATGAATTGGCTCTTATATATACTATATAAGATAAAAATATTCTCTAAACATGTTTAAATGGATCTAGATAATTTGAAATTAGTAGTTCAGCATATGATTATTTACATAAATTTAATTGAACTAAAATAAATTTGAATATATTTAACTAAATTAAAAATAGATTTAAATACATTTAACTTAACTTAACTGAAATAATTTTGAAATTTATCATGTATTATTTTAAGAGTCGGTCTCTGAGGAGACCGTCTATATTCTGGTAGAATATAGACCAGGGACTATATAGCAAATGTAGGAATTGGGAGCCAAAATTCGCGGGTCGACCCGATCCGGATTTTGACCCGCGATTGAATCCCACGCGCCTTATATAATACCCTTTCTTCTACGTCATTTTTTCCCAGCTTTGATCAATTTCCGGCACGATTTCCGCGCTGCTCTCTTCTCCTCTCTTCTTCAACGTTTTTCTCCGCCGATCCCCACGAATCAACAACTCTGGAAAGCTTCGCCAATCGAATCTGTAGTTTCAGAAAGCTTCTCCGATCGAAATAGCAGTTCCAGAAAGCTGCAAAAATGGTTAGTTTTCAATCAATTTACTCCTTTGTCAATCCGATTTGATGTTTTACTAATTATTTAGTTTCTGTTACAAAAATCCTACGATTTCATGAACTGTACACTATTATCTGATTAGGAGCTTCTGAATTGTGGACACCAACAACATCCAGGCATTTGTGGATGTATAAGTTCTCTGTTTACTGTTTTGAATAGAACGTGTAGGTTTTCAAATAGAACCTGTAGGTTTTAATTTAGAACATATGACATGTAGCTATACACTATTATGTACAGGTGCAAAAACTAGTGAACAACAACAATATCCAGATTTCATGAGCTATACACTATTATCTGATCATGATCTTCTGAATAGTGGACATGAACAACAGCTAGGCATTGGTGAAGGTATGAGCTCTGTCTTCAATAAGATGCTTAATGCACTGTTTTTGTTTGTGATGATATTTACAAATATAAAATAACATACAGGTTTTGAGTTAGAACCTGAATATTTTACCTCAGAACATATGGCATGGTAGGTTATACCTCAAAACCTGCAAGTTTTAAGTTAGAACCTGCAAGTGTTAAGTTAGAACCTGCATGTTTTATCATAGAACATAACACTAACTTGTTTTAATGTTAAACCTACAAGTTTTAAAACTAGACATGTTGTTCCCCCTTATTTTAGCCTAGGCAGTTCTGTGATAAAACCTGCAAGATTTAAGTCAGAACCTACATGTTTTATCATAAAACATAACACATACTGGTTTTGTCAGTGAAGATGATGGTTTTAAGACATAACATGTATCAAAAGATTCATTTTGTTTTACAGAAGCTGGGGATCATCAGTCACTTTTGAAATCTAGAAAACAAAAAGTGTTAGCCACTGATGAAGGTGAATTGTGTTTTACATTTTAACATGCATGTTTAAATATAGAACATACATGCTTTAACATACAACATGCAGTTTGCACCTTTGACAACTTTTTTGGTTCACCGTGGCAGGGGACAACCAACTTCCAAATTTAGCTGAAGTTGACGTCACCGAATGTTTCACAGGACTCCAAGCAAGAACATTGGAAGAATTTGAGAAGCTGTACAAAGATCATGCTGCTGAGTTGGGATTTTGTTACAGGAAAACCACACAGCGGAGGAATAAGGCTGATGTTATTGTTGAGAAATATTATACATGCTCATGCGCGGGAAACCCTAAGGATAAGGCCACACCACCTACACCTTTGCCAAACTGTGATGGAGCTGAAAGTTCAACCTCAAAGGTTAAACGGAAGAAGCGATTTCCAATAACCAAAACAGGATGCAAAGCTTCAATCCGAATAAAATTGGTAGACAACCTTTATACGGTTAAGCACCACATTCTGCACCACAACCATGAGATGACCAGATCTGCTTGGTCTCGTTTCCAGCGAAGTGAGAGGAAAATTCCACCAGAAAGGGCACTGTTAATAGAGGGCATGGAAGCTGCAGGTTTGAAGCCATCAGTTGGGTACAAGTATCTCGCTTATACAGCTGGAGGTGAGGCAGCAGTGGGACACGAACAAAGGGATCATATAAATTTGGTTGGAAGGCTGAGAATGAAACAGATTGAAGGTGGAGATGCACAAACAGTTCTTGAGACACTTAAAAAGAGGGAAAATGAGGATAAGGATTTTTTTTACCGAGTTTTACGGGATGAAAAAGACCAAAGCCTGTCAGCTTTGTTTTGGAGAGACTCGATGATGAAAGAAGACTTTATACTGTATGGTGATGTGCTGGTTTTTGACACCACTTTCAGAACAAACAGGTACAACTTGATATGTGCACCGTTTGTAGGCCTCAACAACCATGGGAAGAATGTGATGTTTGCATGTGCGTTCATTTCTGATGAGAAGACAGAAACATTCGAATGGTTACTGGATACATTCAAAAAGAGCATGGAAGGCAAATCACCAGCAAGCATCTTCACTGACCAAGATCAAGCAATGGCGACTGCTATTGAAAAGGTAATGTTTCATTATAAAACCTCAACCTTTTACTATAAAACCTCAACCTTTTACTATAAAACATGCATCTTTCAATGTAAACCCTCAACCTTTTATAGTGTTTTATTATATCCTTAAAGATTTAAAATGTCTTGTTGCTGCTCTAAATATAGCTGGTTCCCCCCTTATTTTAGTCTAGGAAGGTTGTTTGTTAAAACATACATGTTTCAATATAGAAATTTATGTTTTACCTTAGAACATACTGATTTTAGGGCAAAACCTGCAGGTTTAAATCATGCAAGTTTTAACCTAGGAAAGTTCTATGATAAAACATGCAAGTTTTAAGATATAACCTGCATGTTTTATCTTAGAACATATAATATGCATGTTTTAGGATTTTTATTTTAGTCTAGGCAGGTTCTGTGATAAAACATGCAGGTTTTAAGATATAACCTGCAGTTTTATCTTAGAACATATAACTGCATGTTTTAGGATTTATCTGTTTGGTATTAAAACCTTCATGTTTGGTATTAAAACATTTATGGTTGTTTAATGAACAAGTTTTAAGATATAACCTGCATGTTTTATCTTAGAACATATAACATGCATGTTTTAGGATTTTTATTTTAGTCTAGGCAGATTCTGTGATAAAACATGCAAGTTTTAAAGATAGAACCTCCATGTTTTATCTTAGAATATATAACATGCATGTTTTAGGATTTATCTGTTTGGGATTAAACCTTAGAGTTTTGACCTAAATTCTTGCTGTTTGGTATTAAAACCTTCATGTTTGGTATTAAACCATTTATGTTTATTTAATGAACAGGTTTTCCCTGAGGCAAGGCACATGATGTGTCTATGGCACCTCAAGCAAAACGCCATTTCTCATTACGGGGAATTAAAGAAAGACGGGCCATTCAAACAAGCATTCGACCATTGCTTAACAGGTTGTGCAAATGAAGCTGAGTTTGAAGAGAGCTGGCAGAGCATGATCACAAAATTCAACCTGGAAGAACACAGCTGGTTTAAGCGGTTGTTCGACATACGAGAGAAATGGTCTCCAGTTTATAGTAAGGATTTTTTCTCAGCTGGTACGCTAGCAACACAGAGAAGTGAGAGTACCAATCATGCCATCCAAATGAATGCTAGTAAGACAACCTCTCTCACTCAGTTCTTGAAACTTTTTGGGGATACAGTATCGAAATGGAGAACAACTGAGCAGAAGGACGAACACGACTGCATTAGATTCTTCCCAAGGGCATCCCTGGCTGGTCTCCTAAAACATGCAGCTGAGGTGTACACTTTGGTGATATATCAGGACTTCAAACGGGAATTTGACCATGCAATGGCAACAAAAGTAAGTGAACCATTTCCATATGATGGCTACCAAATATATCAAGTCAGAGATTTGATAGAGCCTAAGAGAGCTGAAGCTGTACTAGTTAACAGATTGGAAACAGAATCAGTTGAGGTCACATGCTCTTGTGAAGCTTTTGAGGAGACGGGATTATTGTGCTTTCACATCATTAGAATTTTACACATCCTCTCCATCTCTGAAATTCCTCAACAGTACATAGTTAGCAGGTGGACAAAAAATGTAAAGAAGCAGGTCTGGGACAAGTACCTTGTGCCGGAAAAGGATTTGACTGTCAACAAGTTGAAGGACGCTGTTGAATGGCGTCATGCAATGGCAAGGAAGTTCTACAACCTGATCATCAAGAGCCAGGACAACCCAGATGCTAGAAACAGTTTGGAAAATGCTCTTGATAGAGAGACTATATCGATTGATCAGATTGTGGCTGTTCAGACAGATTGTGGGAACGATGCCAGCACATCCAGTACAGTTGTTGATGGAGAAACAACTTTAAATGATCCAAAGCAAGCAGTGACAAAAGGAAGGCGTAAAAGAATCAAGTCATCCATGGAGAAACCCAACAAAAAATCTAAAGTTGAGTTTGGATCAAAGACACCGAAACAGCAAATGTTTTGAGTGAAATTAGACAAGTGTATTAGAGTATTGGTATTCATTGTGATTCTTTATAATAAAAACTTTGATTTGATAAGTTCAGTGCAATTATATTTGTTTGACACAGAACCTGCTGGCTTTGTCTCACAACATGCAAGTTTTATCTTAGAACCTGCATGTTTTATGGTTTTATCTTAGAGCATGTGTAACATGAATATTTTGAGCTAGAACATGCAGCTTTTATCAAATATACATTATCTTAAACTATTATGTCTTTATTATTAAACACATTGCTTATGTCACATTGTTTATCTTATAATATAAATCTCATAGCAAAAGAACATGCTAGTTTTAACACAATACTAGATATAACCTGCAGATTTTAAGATAGAACATGCAGGTTTTAAGATATAACCTGCATATTTTAAAGATGAAAGATGCACAGACTGATTAACATGCAGGTTTTAATACACAACATGCATATGTTAAGATGAAAGATGCATGTTATAAAAGCAAACATGAGCATTTTGATTCACAACCTAAAAGTTATTATTCTAATACATGAAAACTGAAACAGGAACATGTTACTTTTATCTCTGAACATGCTAGTTTTAACACAATACCTTTGAACCTGTAAGGTCTACCATAGAACCATACTTAATACTAAAAAAACACCATACTTAATACTAAAAATGACCTCTAAAAATAACTAAAAACAGCACTAGCAGAAAATCATTCCAAAAAACATTACCATTCATCAAGTCATTCAAAAGCATCCTAAAATGTCAAAATAAGAAATAAAGATACAAAAGCATCTTAAAAATGTCAAGGCATTGAAACTGAAAGTCTAACAGTTTGGATCATTCAACTAAGATCAATCCCCAAATCAAAACTAGGGAGCATATATCTAGACTTGTCAGCCATCTTTTCAGCCCCCTTCATGACCTCAGTGTAAAAAACTTCTAGTTCAGCGAGGAAACTGGGGTCATCCCAAATCCCTTGGCTTCCCAACCTATCTTGACTTCCACTAGCCTCACTAGAATTAGCTGGCCCTCCTGAATCTGCAACAGTATGGCCTTCAGCAGCAGGGCCTGTGGCAGCAGCACTTTCGGCAGCAGGGCCTGTGGCAACAGCATTCTTTTCCAATTGCAATTTTGAAAGTCGCTCCTTAAGCTTGGAAAAGGAAACACCCAAATCTCTTCTCAACAGCTCCATAGCTTCTTCAGCAGGCTAAGATAAAAACAAAACAAAATACTTTTATTACAACCTGAATGCTTTATCTTAAAATATCTAACATATAGGTTATTACTTAACACATGCAGGTTATAATTTAAAACTTGTAGGTTTTTAAACTTAGCATATTATCATAACATTTAAACCTAGACAGAACATGCAAGTTTTAAGATATAACCTGCATATTTTAAGATAAAAGATGCAGGGACAGATTAACATGATGGTTTTAAGATACAACATGCATAGTTTAAGATGAAAGATTGCAATGATTAACATGCAAGTTTTAATACACAACATGCAGATGTTAAGGTATGCATGTTTTTAAAAAATGTGCAGTTAAAATAAAAAACAAAGTTAGAAAACTTACACTGAGGCCAAGCATTGCAATTTCTTCATCAGTTTTCAACTCAGAGGGAAGTGGAATGTTGTCAAACATAGTTGAGCTAGCATTGCCCACCTTCTGTGCTACAACATTGTCATCCTCCATTTTGGCAGCTCCTGGCACTTTCCCACCACGTGTGACTGGATATAGGCTAAGCTCGACAGGTGCATTATGAAAGCCCTCCTTTCTAAGCCACTCAAATTTCTCATTCACCTTTTCTTGATCCCAGAATTGAAGAAATGGGACATCCATAGGATACGGTATTCCTAGATAAGGGACACGCTGAAGATATTGAATCAGCAATACATAAGCACACCCACTCAATGCCGTATACTTTGTCCCATAATACTGCCTAACACCTTTCAATAGCTGTTCTAGTATGAACTTGCACCAGTCCATACGGGGAATCTCGGAGACATCATCAACAGCAACAAGCATGGTCATGTCAACTCCGCGAGATTGGTTAGGTGCTAGGAAATTTCCTAACACATACAGAACAAAGCACTTGATGAAGAAATCACCACCATTTTCATGCTTGGTCATCTCCAACTCAAGCAGCTTCCAGGTGATCTCACCATTATCAGAAACATTGAATTTCTTCTTCCATACCCTCCTCAATTCTAGGCTTTTCTGATAATTCTCAGTATTTGCTTCTTCTTTGTTTAAAACCACTTTCGGAACATCCTTACCACCAATTGGCAGCCCCAATACATCATACACGTCATCTACGGTGATCCGATACTGCTGCTTACCAATAGTTTGAACACCAAATTTATGGTCGAACGTAGACACCAAGGATGGTATAATCTCAAGAGGGAACTTTCTGGTGCGTAATTTCAACACACTGCCAAAACCAATGCTTTCCACAGCTTTCTTCTGAGCATCAGTCAGTTTCATGACAAGATCAACCACTAATTTCAGTTTGGAAGATATCTTCATGTGCTTATCCAACCTGCAGAGATAGGAGTCAATGTCTATCAAAACTGAAACACAAAACTAGAGGAGACATAAAAATAAAGTTGTAACTCAGAACATGAGCATTTTGATTCACAACCTGAAATACAGTTATTTTTTTAAAACATGAAGATTTACATTGAAACACATGTAGCTTTTATCTACTAACTTGCATATTTTAACACATAACCTGAACTTTATGAAACATCATCATTTTAAGTTATATCACAAAACATGGAGGTTATAAAAGTAAACATGATCATTTTGATTCACAACCTGTATTCTAAAAAAATATAGTTATCAAATACATGTAAACATCAGCATTCTAATACATGCAAGTTATCAAAGAACACATGTAGCTTTTAACTACTAACATGCCAGGTTTAACACATAACCTGACAAAAAAAGCTGTAACTCAAAACATGCAGGTTATGACAGCAAACATGAGCATTTTGATTCACAACCTGAAAAACAGTTGTTATTTTAAAACATTAAGATTTACATTGAAAACATGTGGCTTTTATATACTAAGATGCATATTTTAACACATAACCTGACAAATAAAAATGTAACTGAAAACTTGAAGGTAATAACAGATAACATGAGCATTTAGAAGCACAAGCCTACATGTAGTTATATTTCTACAACATGAATACTTTCACAAAACATGTAGCTTTTATACCTCAACATGCAAGTTTTAACACAAAACCTGAACATTAAAAAACTTCACAACTCAGCAGAAAACACTTACTTAACATCCGCATTCTCAACTTTAACTTGTTGAGAAATCTTCCTCAGCTTCTTTTGGTTCTCAGCTTCAACCAATTCACTTGACACACCCCCTACAGCTAGGGCTGTGCAACCGGTCCGACCCGGACCGGACCGGACCGGAACCGGTTTGGACCGGGACCGGAATGTTCATAATTCTTGGACCGAAGACCGGACCGGAATGGGGATATTCTGGACCGGGACCGGTCCGGAATTATTCCGGGTTTGGACCGGACCGGACCGGTTAGACCGGAATTTTAATATTTTATTTTTTAAACTTTATTTTTATGTTAAAAATAATAATAAATTTACAACAAAAAAATTTAGTAATATGAAAATTAGAATAAAAATAAGTTATATTAAAATTGAGTTTGTGAAATATGATTGCATGATTTTTAAATAACAAAAGAAGATGCAATGATCTCACAAACGATTAAAATTGTTCAAACAAATGAGAGTAAAAAATTTGTAACAACTAAAAACCACCTTTATAAATCTATGAATTTCAAAAAATATAATTTGAAGTGATAGAATAATACTAATATTAATGACCAAAAATAAAAATAACACATAAATTAATTAATAAATATTTAAAAATATAAAGTATATTAAATACCGGTCCATCCGGTCCGGACCGGAAAATACCCGGTTTTGGACCGGACCGGACCGGACCCGGAATCCCTAAAAAACTTGGACCGAAGACCGGACCGGAATCCCTTATATCCGGTTCCGGTCCGTTACTTTCCGGTCCGGTCCGGTCCATTTTTCCGGTCCGGACCGGTTCATGCACACCCCTACCTACAGCCTGCAAAACACCATCAGCAATCACCGCAACCTTCCCCTTCCTTTTTCTGCTCTGCTTAACAGGCATGGTCCGTATCGGAGAAGGATTTGACACTGCCCCTGCTGGCAGTGTCTGTACTGCAACTTGCTGCACTGGCCGATCATCTGGTTGCTGCACTAGCCGATCATCAGCTCCTTGGAATTGCTCGGATGGTTGTTGCACTGGCCGATTATCAGCCCCTTGGAAATGCTCCTCTGGTTGCTGCACTGGCCGATCATCAACAACAGAAGGTTGCACAACAGACTTCTTTTTGCCTTCACCTCTGTTGTACACAAATCTCAGCTTAGGCACCTTCGGCTGTTTCACCAAGTCTGCAGCAGCATCAGCAACCTCTGGCCGCTTTGCCAAGTCCCCTGCAGCACCACTAATTTCTGGCCCCTTAACCAAGTCGGCAGCAGCATTAGCAACCTCTGGCCGCTTCGCCAAGTCCCCTGCAGCACCACTAATTTCTGGCCCCTTAACCAAGTCCGCAACAGCATTAGCAACTTGTGGCCCCTTCGCCAAGTCCCCTGCAACACCACTAATTTCTGGCCCCTTAACCAAGTTCGCAGCAGCATTAGCAACGTGTGGCCCCATCATCAAGTTTCCCGCAGCATCAACAACAGCTCCAACATTTCTACTATTCACACGACTTCTGTTAGTCACCAATCTGGTATCCACATCTTCTTCTTCTGATGAATGGCTATGAGAAGCAATCGGGGCAGCAGCACCAGGTTTCTTCTTCAGCACCACATCCTTTTTATTCCTTGGAGGTTTTTGGTGCTCCACAACAGCAGCATCAGAAGCTTTCTTATCTTTCTCATCCGAAGGAGGACAAGTATTGCATTTTCTTTTAAGATGCAACCTACGCCTACCTATATCGACATAATAAAAAAAATTGAACATTATAGCTTAAAACATATAGCTTTTATAACAAACTATGCATGTTAAAAACAAATGTGCAGAACAAATGAAAGTAGTACCATCACCTTCTCCCTTAGAAATAGTACCCTCTGTCTGTCGTCCACCTTTTTTAGTTGCAGGATTAACCAACTTTTCAATAATATCAGCCGTGGTAATAGGGTTCTGCACAGTAGCATTCTGGCCTACACCTTGATCATCAGTTTCATCTAATATACCACCCGCCCTGCTTGCTTCAATAACTTCTTTACAAATCTCATTAGCGAACTGCTGGCTCAAACTCTCTTCAGTTTGCTCATCCAAAACACCAGCACCTACAATACAAAAAAACCAAAAGTCAAAGCATGAAACTCAAGAACAATAACATCACTAAACCTCATCTTAACCAACAAAATACCTTGTGGTTTTTTATTTCGTGCACGCCCCCTTCTCTTCCCTGTTGGCTTGACCATTTTCTTTGGCACCTATACAACAAAAGAAGGGACAAAACATACACTAAAATAAAAACCTTACACTATAAAATGCCAACCTTCCACTATTATAAAAAATAACATACAAAAAAGGACAAAACATTCAAAGATACAAAAACAACAATTCAAAAACACCGCTAACAAAACAAAGACGACACATTAAATTAGCACAAATAACCTTCAACTATAAAAGGTGCACCTTACTGCATGGAACATTAGCCTTTGAAACAAAATAGCAACCTTACACTCTAAACTGCCCAACCTTCCACACAGGAAACCTTGCCTCCTAAAATAGCAACCTTACACTCTAAAATAGCAACCTTACACTCTAAAACAACAACCTTACACTCTAAACTGCCAACATTCCACACAGGAAAACGACAAAAACATTCAAACTAAAAAAACAACGCGGGAAACCAAAAACAGAAACGATTTCAACATCAAGCAGCAACATGTTATAGCGTTAAACTACGACCTTTCACACCAAAAGCCAAACATTTTGAAACAAAAGGATTTAGTAAAATCAACAGCGTCCTCAAATATGCGCGCATTTACAGAATCATTCGCAACAACGCAAAAAACCACAAATCTGTAATCAAACACAGAGCAACAAAAACTCATTACCTTCAGAAACAAAACTTGTAGATGAACTCGGTTTCTTCACCTGTAACAGAAAATCGCACAAAAAAATCGAACGAATCAAAAACACTAACCGGAAAATATGAAAACGAACTAATGAATCAGAAATCAAAAAAATACCTCACCGGATTCGTCCACACGCGAGCACGAGCACGTCGCCGAATTCAATGAGTTGCAGACCGGAGGGAGAAAACCACACGGATTGGATGAGTCGCAGACCGGAGAAAACCACACGGATTCGGTGAGTTGCAGAGCACGAAAAAGCGGAACGAAAAGGGGAAAGTGAGGACGGAATCAATATATACTGCGGATTACGGCACGCGCGCGCGTGCCGTAAAGTAATGAAAATTGCAAATCAGCCCCCGCGTCTCTGGGTTATCAGAATATAGACCCCGGTCTATATTCTGGTAGAATATAGACCGTCTATTCCAAGACTTATTCTTATTTTAATATGTATTACAATATAAATTTTAATAAAAATTATTGAACGAAACTGAAATAAATTAATCGAACTTAAATATATTTAACTGAAATGAAAAAATAGTATATTTTTAAAGAGAAATTCTCCTATGAGGCAGCCTCACCCATGAGGCAGGACCTAATTTGGCCCATAAAATAAGAGTAAGGGCATGACAAAACACCTTTCTAAAAGTTTTGGGGTCAAAAAAATAATTTATTTTTTTCGGGTCCACAGTATAAGAGAAAATAAATTACAGGGACTAAGTTGCAAACAATACTTTCTATTTCTTCCAATTGCCCCTTTCTTCTCCAATCGGCCTTCCACCTCACCGGACCATCACCAAACTAGCGTCGAACAGCCACCGGACCACCGTGTCGCCGCCGGACCACCACCGGCCATCGCCGAGCGGTTGCCCCACTCGGTCAATGCTAGTCAAACTACGTGTGTGGCGCCACGTCATCAAACCTGCCACATCATCAAACCTCATCAATATGGGTATAAACATCACTACACAAACCTCACTAAAAACGTACATAACATCATCCCTGTCAAAACCTCATCAATTAAATCAGAAACCTTAAACCTGAAACCTCATCGATTAAAGCACAAACCTCAAACCCCATCGATGAGATCTCATCAATTAAAGCACAAATTTCAAACCCCGTCGATGAGGCCTCATCAATTAAAGCAGAAACCTCATCAATTAAAGCACAAAACACAAACCTCAAACCTGAAACCTCATTGATTAAAACACAAACCTAAAACCTAAACCTCAAACCTCATCAATTTAAGCACAAAACTCGTCGATTAAAGCAACAAACCTCAACGATTAAATGCACAAACCTCATTAAAAGCACAAAACTCATTGATTAAAGCACAAATCTCAACGATTAAAAGCACAAAACTCATCGATTAAAAGCACAAACCTCACTGAATAATCTGGATCTGCTCCACCGCCATCGCTGCCGCTGATCCGCTCCATCTCCGGCGCCGCAGATCTGCTTTACCGCCGCCGCTGATCCGTTCCATCTCCGGCGCTGCAGATCTGCTTTACCGCCGCCACAGATCCGCTCCACCAACGCCGCAACCGATCTGCTTCACCAACGCCACCGCGACTCTGCTCTGCCACCGTCATTACGATCTCTACTCCTCCACCAACTCCGTTACAGATCAGACGCCGGTGCAGATTAGATATCGGGCGGAGGCGTCGGAGCATATCAACGTCGAAGTGAGCGGTTGCCGAGTTGCAGAAACGGTTGCAGAATTGATTCTTCGAGAAGAAGCTCGTAGAAATTGGAAAATAAGAAAATGAAATTGGAAAATTAAAAAAGGGTTTAAAAGGGGGAAGAGACAATAGAAATAGCACGGAAAGTCCCTATAATTTATGGAAATCTTACGAAAAGCCCCATGCCCTCCTAACAACTTGTTAATTGCAGTATGACCCCTGCCTCATGGGTGAGGCTGCCTCACCCAAGAATTTGTCATTTTTAAATGAATTGATGTACTCAAAAAAAGTCATGCAAACAGGGCCTAATCATTCTCAAAATTTATTTAGTTATGTTTCTCAAAAAAAAATTATTTAGTTGTCATATAAATGACATTCCATATTTTATTAAAAGATGTAGTATTGACTATTATATATATATATATATATATATATATATATATTGTGTATAATCATTTTCTTGATCATCTTTTATTTTTTGTGGTAATATTACTTTTTATTTTTTATCTAATTAATCAAATGATGTGTGAAGCGCCGACCACTTTACTAGTATATTGAAAAATAATCAGCATGACTGGATTATATATTGTGTAGTCTCAACTCTCAACAACATTATATTATTTAGTACATCATAGAATTAAACCTTAAAATGAAAAACAGTGGTTGCTAATTCAACGTTATTACAGCCATGGATTAATTCATACATCACCAAAGCAACAGGTTGTCGCTGTTGGGACCATAATAATCATATGAGCATAACAATACATCAGTTGTAAAAGGAGAAGGTGGATAACTAATTAGAGAGCTGTCACTGTCCATAAGGAATGGTTCAGTCCAAAAGCTCCCACCTGAATATTCACTGACTACAAAATCTGACATGAAATCATCGTATTCTCCGAGGGCGTTGTTTGTGAACTGATCTGTGGTGATCACTGCTGGAGCTGGAGAAAAGGATGATGAGAAATCACTTGATGATGCTGCTGCTGATGACAATGATAGTGACGATGCTTGCGTGGGCTGATGCGAAAAATCTGAACTTTCTAGGATTTCCCGAGCTTTCAAAATTGGAGGAGAAGAATCCATAATCTCATGGCTGCAGCTCTCCGTTGATCTTCTTTTACGGATTTTGTGTCGTCCCTTTGATTCACCAGTGGCCTTTTTGGAACCATTTTTCAGGCTGGTGTGCCAGTGATTCTTTATTTCGTTATCCGATCTCCCCGGTAAACGGGCTGCTATTGCCGACCATCTGCATGCAGGAGATAATGAGACTGCTAATTTCAGTGCATATAATCGTATCAAATCCTAAAGACTTGAAAAACAAAATGATCTTAAAGACTAGGTTATACTTGGGGGTATATATACCTATTGCCAAGAGATTCATGCAACTCCATGATTAGTTCATCTTCTTCTGCGGTAAATTTCCCGTGCTTTAGATCAGGCCTCAGGTAATTCATCCACCTCAGTCTGCAGCTTTTTCCACATCTTGCCAAACCTGGTCGAGGAAAATGAAATGAAATAAAGTCAATCATTCGATTAAGACTTGGTTGATCATGAAATAAGTACTATTAGTTTATGTTTTTGCAGATTTACATACCGGCATATTTGGGAAGTTGGCGCCAGTTCCAGCAGCCATATCTGGTAACATAAGCAGTCAATTTCCTGTCTTCTTCAGGAGTCCATGTGCCCTTTCTCAACCCAGACTTATCACAGGAAGGAGTCCTCACCATGATTCTTAATAACTTACTGTGTGTGTGTGCCTATATATGACTGACTACTGGGAGAGTTTGAAATGATGGTCGTAATTCGAACGTGAAACTTATTTATAGCGAGAGGGCCTGGGAGGCACGAAACGTGTAACGCGTTGTTAACTTCACGTTTGCACAGTGACGATCGAGGAACGTAGTGCTTCTTATTCTTCTTTTTAATTTTTCTTTTTCCTGGAAAGGCCTAATCTCGGTCCATTAATTTGCGTTCAGATTTATAGAGCTTTCACTTTATTTGAATTTGGTTTTCCACTAATAGTGAGACCCAATATCCAAGAAACTGCAATCGTCACAAGTCACCATCCGTTTGTCGGGCCGATTGGCCTAATCATCAAATGGTATTTTGACTGCGTGTCTAATTGATTGTGTGGTTCCAAGGAAACAAGGCGTTCCATCAAAAAAAATAAAAAAAGGAACATGGTATTTTTCAGAAAATACGAATTACATGTGCATTTGATTATATTTAACACTCCATTTTTAAAAAGACAAAATTTGAAAAAGTCTCTTTTAAGATGCGATCTATTAATTTTGATTTTTTATATATTCTAAAAGCTAAGAAATTTTGGATGCGGTTTGGCGATCTTAGGGTACGTAGATGGAAATTATGCACTGATTCTCTCCCCCAATAATAGTGATGATACATGATGCGTCACCTATTAGTGGGAAAGGCGATGACTCACCTGCTTAAGGAAATTGCAAGGAAAATGCACGGGTACGTGAGAGGATCTTAAGCAAGATACGGGAGGTACAATCTCACGTGAGACATACTTGGGGAGGAGGAAAAAGAATGATGAGTCAGCAAGGAAAAGGGGTTGCGGAAACACATCATTAATCGACTTGGATGCTCTGGACAGGCTGAGGGAGCCCGAGAGAAGGATGCAGGTCAGTTCTAGCACGGTACCTCCAACTGTTCCACCTCTAAGGAGCAACGCAGACGCGGGAAACCTCCAGCCGAACCACCTGCATGGAAACACAAGACATGGAGGATGGGCATGTCCTCCAAGGCCGGCGTTGCCGGCGGTATCGTTTGCAACACCCGGATTCTTGGTCTCTACCTCGATGAGATTACCCAATGAGCAGTTACCGACAGGGTATTATGATATGGGGATCTCTGGGGGATATCGGACAATGGGATTGTTAGGCCAAAGCCATCCAATGACTTCAACTGGAGTAGGAGGAAATCAAGGAGGAAATCAAAGAGGACATCAAGGTGAGGAGGAGTACCCTTTGGATCCAAATTCTTTGGAGGCACGCTTGGACAAGCTAATCGGAAGGAATGGGGCGAGGCCCGCCTCCCATTGGATTCCAGAAATTCTAGCAGAACCTTGGTCTCAAGGGTTGAGACCACCGGAGGGGATCCCTACCTACAACGGAGAGACAGATCATGAGGAGTTTGTAGGGACTTATCAAAATTTGATGGTATCCAGAGATAATCCACATAACTTGAGGTGCAAGTTGCTAGGATGCTACCTCTGAGGTAATTGTCTGATATGGTTTGACTCTCTCCCGGGGGAAAGCTTAAAAAGTTTTTATGACTCCAGCTGAGCCCTGCTATACATGTATTCTCAATAAAAGAAGTCATGAAAGTTGTTAGCCGAGTTGCTGGCAACCAAGCAGAAGGCCTCGGAGGGACTAATGGAATACTATAGAAGGTATATGGATGACAACATGCAAGTGTCAGACAGGCAGCAACAAGAAAAAATTGTTATTAGTGGATTCATCAACGGCCTGAAGGATGAGGCGTTGTTCCGGAAGCTGATGGAAAACATTCATTTTCCATGCGCTACAGATTGCTGTGCAGTTATACTGCGCTGTGAACGATGCGACCCGCAAGAGGAAGGAAGATAATGATAGCCTTCTCTCGGGAAAATGCGACAAGAAGAAGGCACCTGAAACAGGAAAGAGGGATTCAGGAGCTATGGTAACTGAGAAGTCTCTGGTAGAAATCTACACACCGCTAATCAAACCTCGCTCGGAGATACTAACGGTGTACAGGAATCTATTCGGCGATCCCCCTCCGATCCAAGGGATCCCATCGAAATAAAATGCAGAGAAGTGGTATGCTTACCACAAATCTCATGGGCATACCAAAGACGGTTGCCGCACCCTAAGGAATGAAATAGAGAAATTGATAGAAAGGGAGCAGTTGGGAGATTGCGTGACCCCAGAGGCCAGGAAGGAGAGGCAACAGCAGTTTGGGAAAAATAAGTGGAGAGGAGCTAACCAGTATGATGTCAACCAATATCCGAACCAGGCTCAGACCCAAGGAGGATAGCAGACTTATGGAAACAATGGGGACCAAGTCCTGAATCAAATCGTAGCAGTTGCTCATGACCCCAAGCCCATCCCGAACCGAATGATCAATGTTATTAGTGGGATGGTAGGGGACAACTACCAATCGGTTACGGCGCTGAAAGCACAGCCTAGGTATGTGCCGCCTAGAGAAGAGCCAGGTAAACATTTCCGACCTGATGAAACCATAACCTTTTTCTGAAAAGGATGCAGTGCCCACCCAGGCCTTACGCTCAGATCCGATGGTGGTCACGGTAGAGATCGAAGGCTTCGCTGTAAAAAGAGTTTTTATAGATGATAGTAGTAGTGTGGAGATAATGTTCGCCACCTGCTTCGACCAATTGGGGATATGAAGGCAGAATTTAAGGCCACCGATGTCACCATTGTCAGGGTTCACTGGAAAAGCCGAGATGCCCCTCGGTATAATCACCCTCAGAGTAACAATGGTAGACGACGAGGACAGAAGCCGCAAGACTTCGACATTATGCAATTTCGCGGTGATGGACGCTCCTTCTCCCTACAATGCCATTCTTGGGAGGCCTTGGTTGACACAGGCCAGAGTGGTGAATTGCCCCTATCTGTTGACAATGAAGTTTCCGACAGAACAAGAGGTTGCATCCGTCCGAGGTAGCCAGACACGGCAAGAAGCTGCATGATAACAGCAATATTAGATGCAAGAAGGGATGTAGCCTTGTAGGGGTCACCCATCAAGGATCGCCAAGCAAAGGGAGAACAAGGGTTAAAAGTTCGCCTTTGGAAAAGTGCAAGGCAAAGGAAGGGAAACACTCTGAGGTATCAGAAAAGGAGAAAGGTGTCAATACCTCGGACACAGACGAGGAGAGCCCAGAAAATGAACTGTGGGTTGAGGTGATAATGGAGGAAAATTGAATCAAGTAAACCCCCCCTTTAATATTCAGGAATTTTTTGAGGAAATAAAGGAGGAATTTGGTGTGGATACACTTATGCCAGCAGCGTGGATACATCTTCTGGTAGGTGGCATGGATACGTCAAAAAAGATGCAAGGTATTGGATAATACTTTGCGGGAAAATAAGGGGTGTGGATACGCCCCAGGAGGAAAATTACTAGGTATTGGATAATACTTTGTAATAGGAAGTCGGGACCTCGGGGTCGCTCCCAAGATGGTTCCCCGCAAAAGAAGGGTATTTTATGAAGGAATTCGGTTTCAAAAAATTAAAGGTTTTTAAAGAATCCAAGATTTTCAAACCATCGGATAGATGCTCTCATCATAAGAGGCCCATCCGATTAGCGCATAAGACTTAATTAGAGGATTAAAAACTTTAAGGTTTTCAAAACATCGGATGGATGCTCTCATCAGAAGAGGCCCATCCAATGAACGCATAAGACTTAATTAAAGGATCAAAAACTTTAAGGTTTTCAAAACATCGGATGGATGCTATCATCAGAAGAGGCCCATCCGATGAACGCATAAGACTTAATTAAAGGATCAAAAACTTTAAGGTTTTCAAAACATCGGATGGATGCTCTCATCAGAATAAGCCCATCCGATGAACGCATAAGACTTAATTAGAGGATTAAAAACTTTAAGGTTTTCAAAACATCGGATGGATGCTCTCATCAGAAGAGGCCCATCCAATGAACGCATAAGACTTAATTAAAGGATCAAAAACTTTAAGGTTTTCAAAACATCGGATGGATGCTCTCATCAGAAGAGGCCCATCCGATGAACGCATAAGACTTAATTAAAGGATCAAAAACTTTAAGGTTTTCAAAACAACGGATGGATGCTCTCATCAGAATAAGCCCATCCGATGAACGCATAAGATTTAATTAGAGGATTAAAAACTTTAAGGTTTTCAAAACATCGGATGGATGCTCTCATCAGAAGAGGCCCATCCGATGAACGCATAAGGCATAATTTAAGGATTAAAAGACTTTAAGGCTTTGAAGCCATCAGATGGATGCCCTCATCGGAAGAAGACCATCTAATGAACGCATAAGAGAAAATTTAAGGTTTAAAAAATTTAAGATTTTAATCCTCGGATGGATGCCCTCATCAGGAGAGGACCGTCTGTTGAACACACAAGAAAGAATACAAGGCCAGATGTCTTCAGGTATATCCGAATAATGCAGGATTTCAGGAGGCTGACTACCCTCGCCAGAAAGGGGGAAGAGCACGGCGATTTAGCTTGGATAGTCAAACCATGAAGTTGCGAAAGAAATTACGATAAAAGGTACGAGAATAATTTCTTTCAGTATGTGATATTGGCTTTAGAACATCGGGCATTCTTTGCACCCGATGCTCCAAGAGGGGGAGAATGAGGGGATAAATAATAAACAATGCATATGCACAAGGGTAAAGAATTCAGATGCATAAGGTAAAACTTAGAAAATAAGGGTGCATAACAGGGAAGGCAGAGCAAAAGTATCTTTTTCTTAGATATTAAGTAAGGAAGGACAGATTACAAAATAAGCAAGAAAAGAAAAATTATAAAGAATAAATGCAGCATAAAGTTAAGAGCCAGGAGGACGGGCAACATCGGGAAGCTGGGTCCGAGGTTTCTTGCAAACTACCTTTGGACGACCCACCTGAAAGCCCACAGAGAATCCATATAAGAAAGGATGAGTGTAGTATTCGAAGTAAACATGAGTTTCAGGGTAGACCCCCAGGTCATTTATAACATCTTTGGAAGGAAGAGAATCAGGAGGAGAATCGGGAGGAGACGAAGGAGAGCCAAGGGAAGGTAAAGGTCCCTCTGGAGCGGATAGGGCTTGGAGAGAGGAGGTAGAGAGAGGAGGAGAGGTAGAACAGAGAGCTTCCCAGATTTTGGGAGCCAATTGGCCTAGGGTCTTGTTCAGCAGACACTGGAATTTACAAAGATAACGCTGTTTGGCACCAGGTTTGTAGAAAAGCTTCTGGTAATCGAGCCGGAATGCCCCAGGAGCCCATCCTCGCATTTGCTTATAGACCCAGGTGGTCTGATGGTCGTTTGACTCGGTTAAAACTTTTTTTTACAACTTTCTCAAACTTGGGGGATCAGATGATCTCTTCTGAGAGGGCAGCATTATACTCACGAAGGTTGGAACCATCCTTCTAGGGCTGTAACTCTTGCTTGAGCTCGGACAAGCGAGATACTAGCTCAGCCGAATGGAGTTTCTCTTGCTCCAGCTCCCGGGAAAGGATAGAGGATTGATGCCTTTCCTCGGCAAGATCATGAGAAAGGTGGCGTTGGTAAGCAGATTCTAGGAAATCTTGGAGATAGGCCGATCCAAGTATCTCGGAGGAAAAGTCAGATACCTGAAGCATGAATGGTTAGAAGGTAGTAATAAGAAGCATAGAAAGTAGAACACCAGAAAGGAAAGGGAATTACCATAGGATCGGAGCGAGGAGCCTGCAACTGTGTGTCAGTTGGGGAAGGCAAGGGTTGAGGGATCGGAGCCTCAGTCCGAGGTCTTTTCCGGCTACAACTTAAAGGATCATCGGCAAGGGCGCCGACCAAGTTAGGAAAAGGAACGGGTATGGAAATCACAGGACCAGTACCCATGGGATGAGTCTCACTTGGGGGCTCGGGTCGTCCAACTTCGTAAAGATGGTAGAATCAGGAGCTGGATGGTAAGACGGATCATCCTCAAGAGAGCGCAGCACTGAAAAGGAGAAAAATGGATTAGAAGTCAAAAACATAAAGAAAAGGGGAAACCAACTATTGGAATAAAAGAAAAGGTCTTGAGGGGAAACCTTGATCGGGTCAGATGGCGCGATAGTAAGGATCGGAGAAAACCTTGTCAGGGTACACTTCGGGAGGCCAAGAAAATCCTCCGTTCTTAGGAATCCAGTATTGAGACAAGTATACTGGGTTATTCAACAGAGTCTCATAATCCGAGCGTAGCTCGTCAGGGAGCCAAGATACCTGATCCTCGGAGATGATATCGCGGTTCCACCGAGGAGCCTGATAGGTCAGATGGTTATAAGAATAATGACCATCTAATAACTATCCCTTCAGATAATTGATGAATCCCCGGATGAAGTGGGTATTGGGAATACGGGATGCGAAGCCAAAGATGCCAGAAATTCGGCTTGCGTTCCCGGAAAGGCAGAAGAAAGATCGAAACAAGTCCACAAACTCAGAGACCCCACATCGGCGACAATTGACTAGAAACGCCATGATAACCACAAACCCGTTAGGATTAATTTGGGCAGGGGAAATTTTGCAGTGGTGAAGGAGTTCAGAATATAAGGGAGGAAAAGACAAGCTCAGGCCAAACTGAAGTAGGCGCTTCGGGATGTATGGCCCATTGGTTTGATATTCATCAGATTGTATAGGAGTTAGTTGAGCGTCCAACGCCAAAGGGCAGAACATCTTATGGGAGTCTTTGATGGTCTCGACGTGGAACCAATCCTGCGCTGGGTCAGCAGGGGCCCCCTGAACATTAGAAAAGATCATCAGCGGTCGGATAGGCAAGGATTCAGTTGGGGTTTTGCCAGTCCCTGTCTGGGAATCTAGACGGTGAGAGCTGGGACCCTCACCAAAAGGAACAATCTTGGGGCGAGTCATATCATGGCAAGAAGATGAGGTGGTGGCGCTATCAGAGGAATTACCAAAAGCAGGCGAAGCCAAGCGAGAACGATTTAGAGTAAGTAGACAAGAATCTTCTGAAAAGGAAGAAGAATTGCAGGAAAGATAGTCAGCCATGCGAGAGGAATGAAGAAAAGAGGGGAGAAATTTATAGTACAGATAAAAGGAGCAAGACGGTGGAAGATAAAAGGGGGGCAAGGACAAGTCGTACCTAGGAAGAAGACAAAATGATTAAGTCACTCAAAAGAAGGGGAAAAATCGGATACAGTGCAGCCGTCAGGCGAAAAGCGCGCCAATCGGGGCCCACCCATTAAAAGGATGTCACCCCGGGATAACGGAATGGTAAAGCCCACAAAGCATCGGCCAAGAAAGCTCGAATAAAAGGGGAGAATGATCAGACAAATGATGCGTCACCTATTAGTGGGAAAGGCGATGACTCAGCTGCTTAAGGAAATTGCCAGGAAAATGCACGGGCACATGAGAGGATCTTAAGTAAGATCAGGAGGTACAGTCTCACGTGAGACATACTTGGGGAGGAGGAAAAATAATGATGAGTCAGCAAGGAAAAGGGGTTGAGGAAGGCGTTCTAGGACGCCTATAAAAGGAGGCTACAATCATCCATTCCAGGTAAGTTCTCTAACTCTTGAATACAAAGTTTTTATCTTTCAGTACACGAAATCTCATCATCACACCGGAGCTAACACCTCCGGGGTAGCGCCGGGGGTGGCTTGTTTTGCAGGCATCGGAGGACAGGTCCGTAGCAGGTGTTATCCGAGGCCAAGGAGCTCGGATAGTCAAGAGCCATTAACGAGTAGTCTGCATACTTCATCAACAATCAACACCTAGAAGCCCTCGGATACGTCAGCTATTCGAGGCCCAGATTACTAGTGCGGAGACGTCCCGCATCAAGTAGCAAACTTGAAGAGGTGGTGGTGTTGAGATCAAGCCAACACAACACAATTTAGCATATATTTTTAAGTGTGAATACGCAATCAGCATGGAGATAGGTGGTTTTGCTAAAGAGGGTGGTGGAGTCCGCCGCTCCAAGGGGAGACTTCCAGTTCTATTAGGTATTGAGGGACAAAGATAATGATTTTCCTGAACCTTAATGGTGATAATAGCCGATAGAATATGGTTTCAACGGAACCGGGATATTGCCACGAGAATTGTCACGACAATGGTGATAGAAACCGCTCTAAGCCAGTATCTAGCATGAGGATCCACTAAATGCAAGAATCTCACACTTAGGATATGTGCATGAAGATCTCCTACTTTTTCATATATTTGATAATCTGAAAATGCATAATTACAACTGGCTCATCCTAGGACTTATATAGGATTAAACTTTAACTACTACTTTCCCCACTACTGCTAATGGACCCTAAAACAAAGGAACTAAAAAACTGACTTAGGAAACTGACCACACTAGATAAAGAAATAATGCAGACTTTAACTAAAAACATATAGACACATGTTATCCATGCAGGAATTGTATCAAATGGTCACCCGTTCGAGAGTGTAAAAATAATTAGAAATGTCATTTTGAGATTCTATAAAAGCTCAGCTAGTAATGACAAAAACCAAAGTTTCTTTCAACAAAGGTATAAAATGAAATGTCATTTTTAGAGCTCCAAGGTCCACCGGGAGCTTAGTGAATTGCTGGATCATCACACTCAGCTGCTGTAGCGGATTGCATCATCACAATTAGAAGACATGAGCTTGTAGCAAGGACCCCAAACACATGCACTTAATAGACAAAAAAAGAGCAGTACCATGTTCTATGAAGGTTTGGGAAATAACAAGTGATGTGGGGCGATCCGCTCAGTAACTGAGGCCTCAGATAACTGGCGTATCTGAGGGTCTTCGTTTGTCCATTGCGCTTGCTGGCTACTAGCCGAGGCTTGGAAAGACTTGGACTTGTTCGTCCGAGCCTGCAAAACAAGCACCCGGAGCCACCGAAGGGTAGAAGGTCCCGTGTGATGATGAAATTTTGTGTTTTGAAAGGAGAACAAAAAACCCTAATAACAAAAGCTAGAGTTAGAGAACTTACCTGGAATGGTTGATTTTCTTCTGTATTTATAGGCGCCTTAGTCCTGATCATGTGCATCATCACGCGTCAACATCTTGTACTATCAAGGGGTCTCAACCATGTGATTGTACCGGCCGATCCCTTCCCTTAGTCTTTTGTCACGTGCCTCGGAAATTTCCAGGAAGGTTCTTTCCAATCCGAGTCATTGGTATTATCAACAAGCATGTCTAAGAAGGAAAAGAGTCCCAGTACTATTAGGCTTCTGAAATGTCTAGCACTATAGAAAACGACATAGCACTCTCACATTTGAGGTACCTTGCTTGTCTAGAGCTAGGATATACCTCTTAGCTCTCTTGGAGCAGAACTGAGATCAAGGATACATGTAAGTGCTAACTGAGAACTTCTTTTAGCTAAAAAAATCTGCAACACTGTTGCATTTACTAGGATCGGTATTAGATTAAGAAACAAAACATATCATGAAAAAAGTTTGGACCATAAATAAAACATCTGAATCAGAGCCCTAACATATTCAAAATTATTCTTTTTTGGCCCCAAACAAATTTCTGTTAGCCCAAATTTCGAAAAAGTATTTTTGTAAGTTCATAAAAATCATATTTACTTTTTTTCCTCTCACCTTTTTCGTTATTTTCTACGGTATATTATCTCCACCATCTACACCGCTACTAATATATAATATTACTTTAATAATCACAATCAAGTACCAATTCTAATTTAAAGAGTTGATATAATGAGAAAGGTAAGAGGAAAAAAAAAAGTGAAAATGAACTTGTATTTGAAAATATACTTACCTTTTGAAATTGAGGCTAACGGATGGTTTTGACCAAATTTTGTTTGGGGCCAAAAAAGAATAATTTTGAATGTGTTTGGGCACTAATTCAGGTCTTTTATTTTATCAGGGTCCAAAATTAATTGTTCATAATACGTCAGATCGATGTGTTTTATTTGTTAGAAGCCAAAATTAACTTTTAATGATATATGTGTTGGGGTTCAAACAAAAGAATTTAGTCTAACCTTCTTTCAACAGGATAATATTACGATCCATTTTAGTTTTGTTTGATTCAATTCAGTTCAATTCATTTAGTTTTATTTGGTTTAATAAAAAATTGATTCATTGTACTTAATCCAGATCAATTTAATCAATTGTAATTCATTTATATTCTGTAAAATTTAATTTAGTCAATTTGATTCCATCAAAGCAAATTTGATTTAAGTACACAAATTTATGCACCTTTAAAGTCATACCCAAATCCTAAATAATTGATTCCATACCCCAAAACTTGTCCACCTACTATTTCATGCACCTAGCATTGTAGTTTACACACAAGTACTAAGGATTTGTTTGTTAGAACTTATTTTTTGCTGAACTGATCTGAATTGAACTGAACTGATTTGAAATAAATTTAAATTTACTGAACTGGATTGAAATAATTTTAAATTTACTGAACTGAACTGAACTAAACTAAAATAATTTTAAATATATTTAACTGAATTGAACTGAAATAAATATAAATACATTTTTATATAATTTAAACATAAAAACATGTTGAGGTGATATAATCTGAACTTAATTGAGTTAAATATCATCAAATTATAGTGTAGATGATATGAACTTATCTAAACTGAACTGAATTGTTCTGAATTGAATTGAACTAATCTGAAATGGACTAAAATAAACTAATCATATAATGATGACATGTTATATTTGGTTGAGTCGATTTAAATGAATCACGATTCAAATAATTATATTTGAGTATAAAGTGTAAATGTTATGGTATATTAAAGAAATATATTGAGTTTACTCAATATACTCAAGGTTTTTAAATGCTCCAGATCCACGTGAAGGAAGGATTCCAGAATCCAGACACTTTACAATGCAATCTAGCTTTCAATCTATCCCAGTTCTTCTTCTCAAATGTATCAAAATTTTAGAACAGTTAGAACTTGCTGATCACATTCAGGGGGCAAACCTGGGCTTCATCAAGTTCACCTTGATAAGTACAAACCTGCCCTTTGCAATGGTATCCCCACCTTGGCAAACTTGTGATTGCAACTGGGCAACTGGTTCAATTACTAATCTGGATAGGTTGGGTAGATACAGATTAGAATTTTTTAACAATAGTCTCTTAAATAACGATAATTCCCAAGTTTTTTCATCCCAACTAGATGGGGTTTTTCTTGAACCTCAAGTTTTTTCATCCCATCTTATTGGGGTTTTTCTTGGACAAATTGTAATCTATCTTTTATTTTGAGACTTACTGGTCCGGGGAGGCAAATAAATATCCCTCCAGCACTACTGGTTCAAATTAAAAATAAAAATATATTGACTTTAATATCATAGTCATGTATTTTTCAGGGGATATGAGTCATTGAGTTGTATATTATAATATTATATTAAAGAGAATATGAGTCATTGAGTTGTATATCATAAAATTATATTTCAGAGGATATGAACTGACCTGAACTGAATTTATCTGAACTGAAATGAAACAAACTTAACTAAACTAATTAAAAATAGTCATATAATGAAGCATATTATATTTGATTGAGTCGATTTAAATGAATCACGATTCAAATAATTATATTGGAGTATATAAAGTAAAGGTTATGGTATATTAAAGAAATATATTGAGTTAAATATCATAGTCATGTATTTTTCAGGGGATATGAGTCATTGAGTTGTAGATCATAATGATATATTAAAGAGAATATGAGTCATTGAGTTGTATATCATAAAATTATATTTCAGAGGATATGAACTGATCTGAACTGATCTGAACTGAATTTATCTGAACTGAACTGAACTAATTTAAAATAGTCATATAATGAACCATATTATATTTGGTTGAGTCGGTTTAAAGGAATCACGATTCAAATAATTATATTATATTTAAGGAAAAAGTTATGGTAAAGTAAGACATAAATTGAGTTGTACATCATAAAATCAAATTTCAGAGCATCTGAACTAAATTGAACTGAACTGATCTGAATTGAACTAAAATAAAAATAAAATATTTTTATTTGTTATTAACGAATGATCATCATCATATAAAAGGAAATTTGATGAACTTATATTTCATTCGAACTGAACTGAACCAAACTGAACTATTTTAATTTGAACTGAAGCAAAAATAATGTATTGCGAAATAAAAATTAAGTCGAATAATATAAATTTCTAGAGACATATTATTTGCACTGCACTAAACTGAACTGAACTAAACTAAACATTGGAAATCAAAAGAAAATTAAGTAAAAAAAAATGTTTACAAAAATTTATTAAAAAATAAATATTTAGGAATACACTGAACTGAACTGAACTGAAATAATTTTAAATATATTGAACTGAACTGAACTGAAATAAATTTAAATTTACTGAACTGAACTGAAAAAATTTAAATTTACTGAACTGAACTGATCTACAGATAAGCTCTGGTAACCGGCCTAAATAGGACGGTCATATAAGAGGTTTTCTACTAAAGTTTGAAAATTAAAGTGATTAACTACTCTAAATAAAGAAGATTATGAAAATTTGAATCTTGTCGATGAATAACTGAATTCTACCATAGAATTCATTTTGGAGGCAATACCTCTTGCATCAGGGGGACACCCCCTAAGGTCAATGTATAATTAATTTTGTACATTTCTTTGGGCTTGGAATCCCATAAATAAGACTCCTACCACCAATGGTGGCTTTATTTAAAAAAAAAAAAAAAAAACTGAATTCTACCATAGACATAATTTTCCAAGAACTAGAATCAGTTAGCAATTGATTATTCAGTTAGGGATATTTAAAACCTTAAACTAATTGTTATTATGGATACCAAACCAAATTACTACATGTGACACTTGCCAACTTTGAATTGACCATAATTTTCATTTATGGATAATTCGCTAACATTTAACCAAAAATTGGTTCTTTCACTTATTTTTTTTGAATCTCCAATCTTGTACCGAAGAATTGAATAAGTAGATCAAATCCAGTATTACAACCTGCTTGTATTTAATCTTTTAATGTTGAGGCAATTAAGTTGAAAATTTTAATTCTTGTACATGTGTTGAACAACTGGGAAGGATAATTAAGCAAAATGTGTCAAAATACTAGTGGTTGGATAATATTGGATCAAATAAGAGCATCCACTATGTTGGTTTTTAACACCACTTTAATATGGAGTACTCCCTATTTAAAAAATAATCAATGTGGCGTTTTCGGAACTACTCATCTATAAAGAATTGCTCCTTACTTGATGAGTTTAAAGTGCTTTTGATGTGCAAGATAAACATGGACAGATAATATAGCCGACTCCGAAGTAAATCTCACAGATCAGAATAATGTAGAGTCATACCTCATCCGAGCTTGCTTCCTCGTATTAAATTCTTCTTGCTAGAATCCTTACCAATCTAAACTAACTAGAAAAATTCATCAATATATTCTTCCATCCTTGACACTAATTCTACCCTGAACTAACAACTCATAAAGCTCACTCCCTCTCAATTGGAGTTCTGATTATGGTCTGGTTATTTTTGGCCAAGCTTGACTAGGGGTGTAAATGAACTAATCCGTTCGTGAGAAACTCGTGAACAGTTCGACAAAAATTTGGTTCAAACTCGAAACAGACGAACATAAGGCGAGCTCAACCCGGCTTGATTAGTAATCGAGCTCGAGCTTTATTACTATAGTTTAATAAGCTCGCCGAGCCTTAACAAGCATGCACGTATATATAAATTAATTATTATGTATTAATTATTTAAATATATAATCTTTTAAAGGATTAATTAACATAAATGAGCCGAACTTGTTCAAACGAGCTTGATTTACCTAAGCTCGAGCTCATTACAGCCAATCAAGCTCGAGCTCGATTTAATATTTTTATGTTCGAACGAACTCGAGCTATTGTTTATCAAGTCTTAACTCGTTAAATTCAAAGCTCGACTAGGCTTGCCTCGTTTACCTCCGTAGTCAAGCTTGGCCAAAAAAAAAAAAAAAAAGTACTAGGAAGAAAGACCTCGGCAGGGTGTTTCACACACTCGATGGTCTTAAAGGTGGTCCTGAACAAGGAATACGAATACCACGTTTTTAGGCAACAAAATTTTCAAGTCGCTATCGGTTGACCTGAGTCGTGTGTTGACCCCTCAAAGTCTTTATCAGTGTCGTTACAAAAGTTTAGTTTTAATTGTTTTTGAAAATTTTGTAGACTGTCACTTCTCTTTATCAAACAATTGTACTCCAATTGTTTTGTAGAACTAATGTTATATGTGAATTTCTTATTTTTGGAAAAATTATCCCATAAATTGAGCTGCATGCCAAACCCTAGCCACCCACTTTGGTCCTTATGTTTGAATGCACAACCAATTTGATCCCCTACGTTACCATTTTCTCCAATTTAGTAATTTATTTATATATATTCGGCCAATTTTGTTATTTCAACCTAGGATTACGGATCAACAGGTCATATTGCATATAGTTAAAGTTATTGGGTGAATTTGAATTCTCAATAGAATAGAATAATCCATTAATAATTGTTTATAAACAACAATAACTCATAATTCTTTTTTTATTCATTTTCATCTAATTTCAATCATTAATCATTAATCAATTTCATTTTTATTTAATATATTAATGAAATTTTATTTTTCTTTGATAAAAATTTAAATTTAATCAATCATGCTCGATTTGATTCAAACCTCAAGAGATCTAGTAAGTTCTTAGACAAGTCTCGCTTGTATCTTTAAACAAGCAGAACAAAATATGTTTCATCATTTCAAGATATTCTGATTACCTAGCGTTAAAGCAGTCACAAATACGATCCTAGAGGTCCATCATCTCTCCTCCATACAGCTTTTTGGAGCCGCCTTCGATCCCATTGATACATAGAAGATGACCACACCTATTGCAGCGGATCACCCCGTGAAGCAAATGCGTTTCAACATCAAGAACATCAATACTCAGAGGCTTCTTCCACGCTAAAAATCTTTCCACTAAGAGAAGAATAGGGTGTTTACCGGTTTAAAATCATAAATCCTCTAAGTCTAAGACAATTAATTAGTTCGGATAATTAGTTTCGTCACATTCGTATACTGTATTTTAATTCCTTTGAAGACCGTCACTTTCGTGTGTATTTTTTGTGCATCTGTTACAATTGTGATTGTGTTTTTTTGCTAAGTTTGCATAACTAACGGATAACAAATTAATTAAGGTAAAAGCAAAAAAAGGTTTTGATAAAAACTGAATGAAGAACAAAAGCACAAAAATGAGCTGTGCATAAATTGTCAGCCACACGTACAGTCATGAAGCTCACATTTGACCTTTTCATCCCACTTTTTTAGAGCATTGGCAGTGGAGGATGATCTATGGACTTTTCAACTGAAAACAAAGATTTTTGGCCACCGCGAGAGAGTTTTCCTGGGCTATTCCTCATTTCAAGGAGCAGATCACCTTTTTTTTTTCTTTTTTTTTTGAAGTACAAGGAGCAGATCACATAAATGGGCTTGACCCCTCAAACTTGAATGTATTGCTCTTTCTCCAATAATAAAAACAAGCCATTTGGCATAGGGATGACACTGGGGCGGGTTTTGGTGGTGACCCGCCCCATTTGCATTGGTTTGGGGCGGGGATGGGGAAAAGTTGACAGGAAATTTATTTTCCCCGCCCCATTGATTTCATCTCCATCCCCGCCCCATTGATTTCACGCCCCATGACCCATGACAGGAAATTTAATAATATTATTATATATTAATTAATAAAAAATAATACTAATTAATTTCTTACTATAATTTAATAATCAACCCCTAATAGTTAAAATGAGAAGAAAACTAACAATAATAATGTATTTAGACTATTCTTTGACAATCGTTTTTATAATTACAAACTTCTTGTTTGCTTCAAATTTGAGTGAAATTTCAATTACATTTTTTTGCTTGGTTTTGAGATTTTTGTCTTTTTAAAGATTTTATATTTCTCAATATAATTATTATTGCGTTTGATTAAAAGTTATATAAAAAAATGTATTTTAAACTGATATAAGAGGTGGGTGATGATGGATCATGGATCATGGGGCATGGGGTGGAGCGGGGCATGGGGTGGGGATGATTTTATAATAAAACCCGATGGGGCGGGGATGGTTTTTAATTTTGTACCCATCATGGGTCATGAGCCAGGGATGAGTTTTAAAATATTAGATGGGGATGGAGATTGGATAGCTACTACCCGCCCCATTGCCATCCCTAATTTGGCACTATGGCCCCCATGTGAGTGATAATTATCAATTCAGAAATAGATATCACCAAATACAAAGCACAAATGAAATTGTTTAATTTCCTTAAATTGTGACTGGTTGAACAAATTATATTTAAATTAGTTTTATGTTGTGTGCTATAAATTATATTTAAATTAATTTTAGTTTTGATTTTTTATTTTAGTTTAAAGTAATAATTTTTTAATATTGTACAAGTAAAATTATTTTATCATATTTATAATCATTCCAAATTAAATAAAAATCAACATTATATGAAAAATTTTGAATATTATTTTTAGCATAAATTATTTATCAATATGAAAAATACAAACAAGTCCTAAACATAAAATGATGTTGATAAAATATAATTATATGTGTGAGATTTGATGATGTGGCAAGGTTGATGGTTGTAGGTGAAAAGCTGAAAATGGAATTTTAAAATAAAGATAGTAAGATGAAAACCTTGTATTTGGGCTGAACTGCTGTATTAGAGCACATGCAGTGATGAAGCCCCAAAATTGGGCTACTCATCACACTTTATTTTTTTAAAAATATTATTTTTCAGCTTTTCTCTACATCAATGAAACTTGTCACATCATTAATACATTATTATATTTAAAGTTGGCAAATAATATCAAATTAATATTATATATGAGGTGGTCTCTGGAGCGACCGTCTACATATGTAGACCATGAACTAAATTATAAATAGAGTAATATATTAAAAACAAGGAATGACCAATTTGCAATTTTTGAAAAGTTAAAAAAATCACGCGCTACAGTAATTTCGCGCGTGTACAGTGTTTGCTACAGTACCGCTACAGTCCCTTGCTACAGTACATGTGATGTTCAACCCAAAACATGAACCTTGCTACAGTAACATGAGGAGTTTAACCCAAAACCTGAAGTTTGCTACAGTTAAATGAGGAATTTAACCCAAAACTTGAATTTTGCTACATGAGTGATTTAACCCAAAAGTTGAAGTTTGCTACAGTAACATGAGGGATTTAACCCAAAACCTCAAGTATATTACAGTCACATGATGGATTTAACCTAAAACCCGAACTTGTAATTTAGAAATTAAACATCATGTATAACATAAAACATGGGGAATTTAAACCAAAACCTAGAACATTTCTATTACCCAATAAGGCAAAGTCTTGGAAGCGACCGTTTACATATGTAGACCGGGTTAAATTGTAAATAGTATAATATTTCAAAAACAAGGAGAGACTAATTTGCAATTTTTAAAAATTTAGAAATTTCACGCGCTACAGTAATTTCGCGCGTGAACAGTGTGAATAGTACTGCTACAGTCTAATTCCAATTTATTTAATTTTTTTTTGTAAAAAAATCATATTTTGTTTTAATTGATCATGTTTTATTTTATAAATTACACATTTTAGGTTTTTAGATGATTGATACTCTACCAATTTTTACATGATTAACTATCTTTCAGGTTTTGCTTTAAACTCCTCATGTTTTAGGTTATAACCTCAATGTTTTAAGTGTCACATTTTGAGTTAAATTCCACATGTTTTATGTTATAATTATCACCTTTTGGGTAATAATAAAAATCTTCTAGATTTTGTTTTAAATTCCCCATATTTTATGTTATAATGATCATCTTCTAAATTACAAGTTCAAGTTTTAGGTTAAATCCCTCATGTGACTGTAATAAAGTTGAGGTTTTGGGTTAAATTCCTCATGTTACTGTAGTAAAGTTCAGCTTTTGGGTTAAATCCCTCATGTAGCAAACTTCATGTTTTGGGTTAAATCTCTCATGTTACTGTAACAAACTTCAGGTTTTGAGTTAAACCTCTCATGTAGCAAACTTCAGGTTTTGGATTAAATCACTCATGTTACTGTAGCAACTTCAGGTTTTGGGTTAAATCCTCATGTTATTGTAGCAAACTTCAGGTTGTCGGTTAAATCCCTCATGTAGCAAACTTCAGGTTTTGAGTTAAATCCCTCATGTACTGTAGCAAAAGCACTGTAGCGGTACTGTAGCAAACATTATACACGTGCGAAATTACTGTAGCGCGTGATTTTTTTTTACATTTTCAAAAATTGCAAATTTGTCCTTCCTTGTTTTTGATATATTACCCTATTTATAAGTTAGTCCTTGGTCTACATATGTAGACGGTCGCTCCAGAGACCACCCCAACAACTAATTACTACCGAAGTTTTCAGTACAATATTATAGTAGATTTTTTTTAGCTTGCTTTTACTCAAAATTACTTAATATAACTAATTTTTTCACCATACAATTTCATTGAATTTTAAATAGTATATTATCCTACCATAAGTATAGCTTTTATTAATGACCATTCAAATAATTTATAGTATGAACACACGTATGAGTAGGGTGGGATCGTACAATACCATATTTTTTTCTCAATATCATGTATCATACCGACTTTTGATAAAAGGAACTAAAGCCGACTTTTGATAAAAGGAACTAAATTGTTGGGGTTATTCTGTACGTGTTAATTTTATTTTCTAGAAATTTCTAGATACATGTTGATGCTATTCCGCATATATGAGTTCCACAATTATCGTCACCTATTGACACTTATCAGCACTCATCAACATAACACAATTCAACATCACACTATTCTACCTCAACTAAACATAACACATGTATTACCACTCATTTACCGTAACTTAAAAAAACATTGATGATCTTTATAATATTCACTCTTCTAACAATATGTTCTTATCATCAAATTTCAAAATGACTGTGGAGAGGTGGAGGAATGAGAGGCTGCCACCGGTGACCGGAGGCAGGAGCACGTGGTGCACAACTTCAAGTCTCTCTGCAACCATATTAAATTGCTGGGATTCCCCTCAATTATTGGTCATCCACATGTGGTTCGTATTATCAGAGCAGTTGATCCCTCATAATGGTTCTTCGTCTTGGGGGCTTTGATATTTATCCAATCCAATCCAATCCAATCCAATTTTTCAATTTTTCATGTCGTACTTTTCATATATGCGGAATATTATAAAAAAAATTAGCTTAACAACTAATTACTACTGAAGTTTTCAGTACAATATTATAGTAGATTTTTTTAGCGTGCTTTTATTCAAAATTACTTAATATAGCTAATATTTTCACCATACAATTTCATTGAATTTTAAATAGTATATTATCCTACCATAAGTATAGCCTTTATTAATGACCATTCAAATAATTTATAGTATGAACAGAGCATAAAATACAAGATAGATATAATTATAAATTATAGAGAATAAATTCAGGTTTTCCTTTTTTGCTGCATACTTGATTAATGAGCTTTAAATTTATAATAAATTATAGAGACAATTATGATTACAATTTTTAATGGAGTTCAAGGAAAATATCAGGATGAATGCGGATAAAATAAAATGAAAATGCAAATGCAGGATAAGCAGGACAGAAGATGATTTCAATATTTTCCTTTTAATTCAAGACGTGGCCAATGATTGCCACATGTCCTATTATTATTGGGGTTATTAAGGTTTTGGAGGTAAAGCGAATTGGAAGAAATGGGCCATTTATTTCCGGAAAGTGGGGAATAATTGATCCGCTGTGAGCCAAAAACCCGTCCAACACATCACTTTTTCAATCCAAAAGCCATTGCTGTGGGTGCTCTTATTTAAAAATTTATATTTTCCATCTTTTACTCACAACAATCAAGCTTATTATGAGCTTGCCACATCATCAAACAAAACATATCATACTAAATAAATTGTTTTATATAGATTGATTTTAGTAATGAGTATAAATTACTAATATTGACATAATTTGAAATTTTAGATTTTTTTATTCATTGCTAATACAATTTATTTTTTTTATCAATAAACAATTTTTCATGTGAAATTTCAAATTTGAAAATTAGATGCTGATTATGTACTGTAATTGATGTTGTGCATTTTTTTTTGTTGAATTTCACCTTATTTTCAATACTTATTAATTGATGTTGCCTTGTTCACGTTGACCTTCAGGGCCGGGCCTGCTTATACGCAGGTTAAGCAGCCGCTTGAGGCCCCCAAATAATTTTGGAAAAAATGGCCCTATTTTTAGAAAACATATATAGTATATTTATTAATTTAAATTTAATTATGTAAAGAAAATATATTTTTTCTAAAATAAGGCCCTCACACATTATATGAAATTGAATATAAATAAGATATTCTCTATTTATAGTGATTTTTAATGTATAATTCATAATTATTGTGAAAAGTATTGAATTTTTTTATTTTTTATACTTTAAAACCCTAAAATTTCATTATTTAAACCCAAAATCCCAGGACCGGCCCTGTTGACCTTATATATGTAAAAGTTTATTTTTTTATATATTTGTAATTTAATAGTATATTTTTATGGTATTGTCGAATTTTTATGCGGTCTCGTATGAATGTTTGTGTAAAAACACACTACATGAAAATGAAAAAATAATTAATAAAGATACCATTTTTGCCAAAAATAAGTATCGCATGCATATTTTTAGTGTTAAATTTCTGTTTTTTTATTTCAAAAGAAGGATCTTTATTTAGGCCCGGTTTGCCAGAGCTTATCTGTAGATCAGTTCAGTTCAGTTCAATTCAATTCAGTTCAGTTCAGTTTAGTGAAAATGTAATTGATGAAATTCCTGATTCCATTTTTCAATACATCATTTTTACTTCATTTCAGTTCAGTTTAGTTCAGTTCAATTCAGTTCAGTTCACTTCAGTACATGGTGGAAATAAACTCTAATAAACAGGGCCTTATTGTTGTTATCTATAAAAATGGGTATCCAAAAAATGAGTATCTAAAACAAACTCATAATCTGCATTAATTTCTAATGGAAAGTGTGCATTTACGGAATAAAATAAAATGGAAAGTGTGCATTAAGATCAAGTCCAACAGCTTCCCCAAATTGGGGGATTTCAATAAATTTAGGGAATATGAGCCATTTTTCAGCTCCAAGCCTCCAACAGATTCCCTATCTCATTCCCCAACTTGGGGATTTTGAAGAAATCTACATGTTGCTTCTCCAAATATGTAGAGAGAGAAAAAAAACTTGGGGAATCAAAATTTAATGCTTAGTGCATTTATGTTGATCCTTTACCTCTCTTTATTAGTTTTATAATTCAAATATACATATTTCAAATGTGATTATCTTAAATTGTATATAATAAAGAATTATAAGAAATATATATTATTAAATTTCATATTTTGACGAACAAAACAAGATCATACATGACTATGTTTACATGTTTATAAAAATTTGAATATCGTCATGTGAGATCTTGTTATGTTCGTTTTAATGCATATTTTAATAATATATATTTTTCACATTTTTTTATCATACATAATTTAAAATATTAAGATTCCAAAATATACTTGAATGGTGAAAAAACAATAATAAAGAGATAAAAGACTGAAATTTAATGCACATGCATTAAATTCTAATCCCAACACTAGGGAAGCGGTTGGAGTTGAAGCAAAAAAAGATAGGGAATATGAAGATGTAGTACTATATCTTGGAGAATCTTGTAGGGAAGCTGTTGGACACTTGGACTTGCTCTAGCTTCCCAAACTCGGGGGATTTCATTAAATTTGGGGAATATGAGCCTTTTTAAAATATTTCCATAGATTACTCGTAATTAATGTTGGCAGTACTGCCGCTGTTCGGCAGTACTGCTTGGCACGTGGCATTAGAAACAATGGTTTAGCAGCTGCCGTAATCTTTCAAAATTTACAAGCAACTCCCAAAATAAAACCATTGGAGATGCTCTCAGCTATTCATACATTTATTAACCCATTAAACTAAAAAATTATTCTTTCCAATTTTGAGTCTCTGCAATCAATCTGAACGCCGGAAATTCGCTTCTATTTGATGGCGAGGGCTCCTTTTCGACGGCGACATAATTCAACGGTGGCCGGATTTATTTCTATTTGAGCAGCTCCAAATCACGGAGGTGTGCAACAACAATCCTTTTCGATGGCGACATAATTTAACTGTGGTCGGAATCCTGAAACCGATCAACTCGGCCGACTTCAAATCGAAGACGATTTCAATGTCCGGGAGCAGCTTCTGGAGAGCGTCGTGCAGATCGAGGGTCTTGAATAGCTTCTTCGGCGAGCGGCGGCTGGTGCTGATCACCTCGGCCAAATTGAACAGCTGCGCGGCGGGAGCATTGATTGTATCCATGAAAGCACAAATCCATGGCGGTGGAGCCTCGGAACGGCAAAACCCATGGTGGTGAAGCCGTGGTCCGAGCGGCCGCGGCCGTGGCCGACCAGACATTTGATTGACACGTCAACTCCGGCGGGAATGAACCCTCTGTAGACTACTCTGGCCGCCTTTACTGATGAACGTTGTCGGAATTTCTGCAATGATTTTAAACCTGATCGAATGATCGGTGATTTTGGAATTTCTTGATAGAAGGCCAAATCTGTGTGCGTTTGGAAGGCAGAGATTCTTGTTTCCATTGAAAGAGAATTAATTATTTGGTAGAAAAGAGGAAATTAATTTATAAATTATGGTAGCCTTAAATTATAGGTGATGGATTTGGACCTACAAATTTAGCTATCCAAATACTCTCTCTCCTCTCATATGCTAAAATAGAACACCATTTACCTTAGCTGTTGGAGCTTTAAAAGGGTGAAAATAGGTATAATTTAGCAATTATGCCATTTTACCTTAAATGTTGGAAGAGCAAGTCCAACAGCTAAGGGGAAAGAATTGCTAAAATAGATATCCAAATTGGGAATCTTCTATATTTTTTTAACCCCAACTCCAACAGCTATGGTATTTTAGGGAAGCTGATAAACTTACTTTTAAAGTATGTTACTTATTAATTTTTTATTGCTATTTTGGGCAGCAAAGTTGGGCCGCGCCCAGAGCCCAACAAGGCTTAAACAGTGTGCTATAGGGGACCACAAAGCAAATGTACGGGATTTTGTCTTCTCCGACGGTTTGGTTTGCAAATTAGGTATCCGGCTAAGGAAGAAATTCTCAATTCGAATGATTGGTTCGATTTTCTTCGAATCTATCTGACTCAGAAGTTTTCCCAAGACTCGAATTGCTGATTCGAGGAACGAATTGTTCAATCATTTTTATTAGGGTTATTCAAAATTAGACGAACGGGGACAAACGAATCTGTTTGGGTGCCGGAGCAAGAGCAGGGATTAAGAAATAGCAATTTGATCACAGAGTTGGAGGTGGAGGAACACAGAGACCACAAAGCTGGAGGTGGAGGAACACATAGATCACAAAGCTGGAGGTGGATGAACACAGAGATCACAAAGCTGGAGGTGGATGAACACGGAGCAATAGCAGTTTGATCACATAGCCGGAGGATTCCAGTTATGACTGGCTGTGGGTCTCCAAAGTGGTAAGGATTCTAGTCTGATCATATTGAGTGAAGATACTAGGTAAATGATCCAACATCATTTATTGGTGGTTTAGTGATACAAGGCAATTAAGTTCCAGATCATGTTATGTTGATCTTATATGGTGTGCAGAGGCGTTTTGAAGATTGTTTCATCATATGATATCCAAAACAGATGATTTGAAGGTAGTTCATTTGGATGATTCTGATGAACAAAGATTGCAATAAGAGAAGATTATAAAAGTGGTGTTTGTGGTGATTTGAATTTGAACTTTCCGGTTGTTTCAAATGATTAGTGTGAGGATAAGGTTTTAGAGGAAAGAATGATTGTTTCAATCCTGAAGGATGATATCATTTATCAAAGCCGCTGAGCATAAATTCGATTGTCTAATTAGGCAGCTTGGATTCTTTGATCTGTATTTAGTGTCTAAAATTGTAGCTTTAAACTGGTTAAAGTCAATGAGAGCTTTGGTAATTTTAATGAAGAGTGAAGAATGGTCTACTTCGACCGTGAAGAATTTGTGTAGACATGAAGCATTTGGATTCGTTGCCACGAGATAATTCAAAAGACTTACAGTTCAAGTTGCCAAGCACAACAGATTGATTACATTAACATGCACAAATTCACTAGTACGTTTGAAACTAGAGTGACAAAACAATTCAGTCATTGAAGAATTCAAATTCGCATGGCCTGATAGCCTGACAACGAACTAGTTTAAAGTAACATGGAGAGGAGTTTACAAAACACCCAGTACATACTACATAGGCAGGCTTACATTGGTTCCAATTTAATCTGCAGATTTTCCCTTGAGCTTGGTTGTTATGTATGATGATAAGCTTGAAAACACTGCAATTTTCCGTTGATTAACTTTGCTCAGAACAATGCTGCTGCAGATTGTTGCTCGAAGATTATCAATCTGTATGCCATTTTAAAAGATGTCACGTGTGTTTACCAGACTGACATAAAGCAGAAGAAAATAAGGCACGACATATTGCACAGAAATTTACCTCATTACTACTGGTAGCACGCTCATCCACCCTTGCGTTCCCCGAGTAGTTCTGCATCAGATTCAACACATGGACGCCAGCGTCGTGATCGTGAAGTTCTCTTCTTGCTACGATAGTTTTTAACCTCATGTTCTCGACGGTCGCAGCACCTTTATGGCCAACACCAACAAGAAGCTGTGCAAGGCACTTTCGCTGCACCATGAAAACATTTTATAAGAAAAAATCTTCCTTTCTACCATGACTAGTACACAACAACAAAAGGCGTGAAATACTCACAGTACACCGCACAATGGACTCCCACTTCTCAGGCTTGCTGTGTTGTCTGGTGTCGAGATAGTGACATTCACGGTGTTTGAAATTGAAGGCCACAAGGATAAAGTGTTTTTCCACAGATATAGGGACAAGAATCTGCCAGGGCATGCAAGCAACAAGTCATCCCATCATCACATTGGGTCTTAAAACTTATGATAAGAAATCCGAATTCCACATTTCAAATGTAATGTTTACAAGTTCAGAAAAATGTTCTCTCCCTCCAGACAAGTACAACAAAAGAACCGGTTTTGTAAACTACAAGTCGGCAAAAAAATCAGTTACCTCTCTCCCTCCAGAATCTACTCTAGCTCACACCAAAAATATGTGTTTGGAAAAGGAAAATAACAAAATGAAGGAGGCATTTCAATTCACAAGTAAAACAAGAGAACCGGTTTTGTAAACTACTGGTCGGTGAAAAAATCAGTTACCTCTCTCCCTCCAGAATCTACTCAAGCTCACACAAAAAAAATGTTTTAGGAAAAGGAAAAAAAAATGCAGGATGCATTTCAATTCACAAGTTAAACAATAGAACCGGTTTTGCAAACTACAAGTCGGCAAAAAAATCAGTTACCTCTTCCGCAGATCTAACATCTTTAGGGCATTGGGCCAACCAGGTTTCCCATGTTTCACAGGCAGCATTTGCTTTTTTTGTTAGAGACTGTGAAAGGAAAAAAATGTTAAGCTTCGGTTCAAGCTTTAGCGACATAATCATTGAAATTATTAAGGCCGTGAAAAGCAATTACCGAACGAATGATATCCAAGCATACTCGACCTTCCTTGCAATCAGGCTCCAAAACGGAGTTAAGAATCCTGGCCCAACATTGTAAAATCTGGCTCGACAGTCGCTTGTTCCGGGAAAATCGGGAAAAGTCACCCGTGGACATAGTAATATATCCGTCACTGAATGTTGCAAAACCGCTGCATCATATATAGAAATATGATTAGTTGGGAAAAAGTCAAGTAAGGGTAAAACAATACAACAGTTAGAATAGTTGTGGCTTACAGCGGGGGGCCATTATCTGATAAGCAGAAGTCAACAATCTCTAGTGCGTAATCTGGCAAATTTGTTCCATTTATAAAAACACTCCTAGCCAGGCTAGAGCAGAGCACTTTGTCTTTGTTGACTGGCAAACTCGACCATGATGCATCCTCTGCAATGGAGTGGACTGCCGAACATGATTGAGATGTTGATTTATTATCAACACCATTGAGCTGTACATTATCATCACTACAAGTCGCTGCAACATTAGGCTGAGCAAAATCATTCATTGCACCATTAGTTTGCCCGACATCAGTCACCTTAGTGTCCTGCTGCTCCAGAGAATTAATTGCAATATTCTGCTGCCCAACATCACTCACCGCATCATTCTCTTGCCCTTTGCCACTCACCTCCACATTCTCCTGCTCGACGACATTAACTTCAGTAATTTTCAGATCGATCGAATTGCCTTGAGTGTTTGTTTGGTCGAAACCATGCTCCTCACTTTCCTTCTGGTTGATACCATTGCATCCGTCAATGTGCTCCTTCGAACCATTACCTTCACCCTGGCGCTCACCAATTCGACCTGTGCCATTTTGCACCTGCATATCATTGGCACCACTGATCTCCTGCACACCATTGGGCTCACCAATTCGACCTGTACCATTTTGCACTTGCATATCATTGGCAGCACTGATCTCCGGCACACCATTGGCCTTAACAATTCGAGCTGTACTAGTTTGTAGCTGCATATCATTGGCACCAGTAATCTTCTGCACACCATTGGCCACAACACTTTGTTCCCGCCCATAGTATTCCACATCCATATCAACGGCCTGGTTAACTTCCTCCTCCATACCCTTGTCCTCACCAAGATGCACGGTTATATCACCAGCCTCACCATTATGCTCACCTTTATCTTGATCAAAACCATTCATCACACCCTGAAATGGAGGCGCAGCCCCAGTACCAGCCATCAAACTACTGTTATTGCCACCATCTACTTTATCCTACAAAATCAGCACAACAGCATTCATCCCCGACTAGCTTGCAAATGAAAATACAGTAGAAAAAAACACTAAATAACCAGCATTAGCACCCACCATCATATGGCTTGGAGACTGAACCAGCTGATGGCTTGGAGACTGAACCAGCTGATGGCTTGGAGGTAAGTCGATGTTATCAACACGTTCCAGAGTTTCAGGAGCGCTAACACCATGAGTTTCCACCCCACTGGCCACCTACATTTTTAACTGACGTCACATACATACTAGTCAGAAGATATATCCTAAAACACTAACATTATACATATTTGTATGGTCAACACGTATCCAGTAAAGTACGACTAAATATGTACCTCTTGATTCACTCCAAAATCAGGTTGGTGAGGCCTGCATTGTATTATGAAACACCTCAAGTAAGTGTGCATTTAAGCATCATGTCAATCTGGAAAATAAATATACAAGTGAGGAAAATTAAATCTATAAGTACCTCAGTGGCTGCCTTTTCTTTGTTCTGGCGTGATCCTTAGGTGGCACCTGTCTTTTCTTAGCTGGAACCTGCTTTTTCTTCTTTTTTGCAGCTGCCTCATTTTGGATTTGTTTTCGTAGCTCGTCGCCAGCCTTCTCCATGTTCTTGGCTACTCTTTCAAGCTGCTCGTGGATGTATGGTAGTGTGCCCTTGTTGTAGTAATTGTACCCAATACCATCATCGTAGTCCTTCTTGTTCAGGATGGCCTCCATTCTACTGGCTACTGATTGAAGAATGATCTCCAAGTCTCTGCCTAGCGAAGCAATTTCCCTTTGATAAACCTGTCAAGGTTGAAAAATAAATACATAATCTATTAAAAAATAGACTAAGCAGTAGTGTGAGTATCAAGGAGGACTTACATTGGGTAGCAGTCTTTGCAGCTTTGCATCAGAATATGAAGTGGCCGGAATTGGAATAGTGATTAGCCCTGGAATTAACCATGCAGGTTTTTTCTTAACTTCCTCTTCCTTACTTATTGGGTATGAATCCAAGTCAAATAGCCATCTCCCAAATCCCCCCGCTTTCAGCTCAACCTTAACACGCTCTATCAGTGTCTCAGTGTCCTAAAGTTGACACAGAGGACAAGACCTTAGAGCGCTTAAACCATGCCACTTAACCCTCTGCATGTAAGCTATCATAAGCAGGAGCGTGTTTCCAGAGAAAACACGCTTTACCTTTGCTTTGGATTCCATTCTGAACCTCTCCACCGCACTGCATGTCTTCTCCAATACAAACTCACACCAGTCATAGTTCTTGATGGAATTGACATTCACCAGTGACTTCAAAGTCCTGAAGTCGACTTGTCATCTTGAAACCGGGGTGAGGAAAGATGACAGAGCGTAAAGGACGAACATTTGCTTGAAATCAGGTCCCCCACCTTCTATGTTCATCATTGCTTCCTCCAGCAGATGAATAGAAAACTCGAAATTGGGCATAAAGGAATGTTGTGCTCTATTGCCCACCTCTGCCTAATCTCCATAAGTCTGCGGTAACCCTCTGTTTTGGAGTCTTCTTCAACAGGTGATTGTGGGTTGTGGGGAAGCATGAATATGTCCCTGACATCTGCCCAGGTGATTGCAAACTTTGCCTCCCCATTTATGTCAAATGTCCTTGAGCTTGGATTAAAAGTATCAATCAGCCATGTGGTCATACCTCCTGGTACTTCATTGATATCCAAGTAAAGGAGGCCACCAAACCCGATGTCATTTATGTCTGCCATCTGTTGGCGGATGAGACGTCTTCTCAGCTGACTAAGTCCTGTTGGTCTAGACACGCATGCTAGTTTAATATTTCCATCAATGTTCCCCTTATCATCAACCTGGCTCGGACCAGCTTCAGTTTCTGATACCAACACGATTTCTGAGTCATCTGTACAGCCTCTTTTTCTCTTCAGAGGCCCTTCTGACTGTTTCGACCTGCCATCTGCACTTCGCTTGTTCTTTCCTACAACATGCCAGTGAACAATAATAATTTGTTTTTATTGAACCCCCAAAAACTGATTAAAAGGTAAATAAACTAAGAGTTACCATTAAAAGAACAAAACCATGGTCATGTGCAATAATCCCATCACATTCGATGCAGGGTCATCATTTACCATAAAACACGACAAATTTTACATGAGTGAAAAGCTGAATCCCTTCTCTTGTCCAAAATGCAAAACCAAAAAAATATTTTGTGAAGTTCAACTAATGATGACTGAAAGATGTCAAGTCCGATGACGATGATACAGTGATATTAAGGTAGCAACACAATGATACTGAAGGCCTATGTTAACTATGCCACACATATATGGGTTTCCCAGTGAGAACAGCAAAGTTAAGGTTAGGGTAACTTGGAGCCTACAAAAAAAGGGTAACATGGAACTTACACAGCTAAGAGTTACCGACATTCATTCTAACATAAAGTAACAAAAATCATAACGAATATTGTCAATCAAAAGTGAACTAATCAACAAATCACACATCTGTGGTCAAATTCCTTACAGTTCCAAACCCTAAACCCTTCTATGGCCTAATCAATTATTTGACATCCAAGAACACAGTAGAACAAACTTTGTAGATTTTCAGAACAATTATCCAAACAATGAAATTAAGAAAGAGAAACTGTGCATGGTACCTTTGCGGTGCACCTCTTCGTCATCATATTGCAATCCATCTTCAGTGTCCTCGGACTGGGTAACCTCATCGGTGGTACTAGCCTCGTCTACATCGGGTGGTTCATCTCCTTTCGGCACGTAATCCTTGTCGTCCGGGTCACTGTCCCAGCAACCTGGTGCATGCAAGGGTTGAAGACTGTCGGAATCTGATGATGAGCTCAAATCAATGTCCTCGGACTGTGTTTCCTCATCATCGCTTGCCTCCTTGGAACAACTACTCTGTTTCCCGTCCCGACATTTCGCCGGATACTTAACCGCCGTTGGACTGGGTTGTGGCTCTTCGGTGGGATTAGGAGGTGGAACCTTGGATCTGGTTATCGCCATCCCAGAAGGGAAAAACCTTGGTTTGGAACAGTATATATTGAGAAGAGCAGAATAAGATGTGTTGGGGGAGTAGAGGAAGCTCTGCGATGTTTCAATGTTTTTGTGGGGAGCCCGTGATTTTTCTTTTTTTATGGGCCATGTTATTTTTTAAAAAAAACCAGAATTCTTCTAAATTGCATTTTTTGTTGAATATCATGAATTTGTCTTAAATTTGTAAGAATTACTGTAATTTTTTAACAATTAATTCCAACTATATATTCAATCAGTTTAATTAGAGTAATTAGATGAATTGCGACTAGGCAAATCCTTGATTATTTTATGGTCATCGGATGAATTCTTATATTTGTAACTAATAATTTGTAAAACCTCACCAACTATATATGTTGGAATTCCCTATATATTCAATCAGATGAATCACGACAAGCCAAACTAATTCCCTATTTTATGGTCACTGCAAAAAAATTATACAAAATATGAAAAAATCCAAGTTGGAAGTGGATTATACCAGCTCAATTACTAGATGCAGTAATTTGTATATCAGTTTGTAGATATGTTAACTTGAATTTCAAACAAAATTGCAAGTGAAATTATCAAACTACCACACTATGAAGGGAAAATTAAGTTACTGGTTTTTCACTTCATATTCATTAAATACGTTCAAAAGAAATGCAAAGTTCAAATCTAAGGAACAAGTTAAATACGTTTCAAAAGAAACCAGCTGGGCCAAATACATACTAAGTTTATACTGAATGTTAACTTCATTCAAAAGACATAAAGTACACACAGAACATGAGTAGAGGCAGTGAGAATTGTTTCAGTTTGAAAGGAGTGACAGATCCGTCATGCTTGCCAACAAGTTTTTCAGTCACATTTCGCGGAAACCTTGGGATGCGTAGGCAGATTTACCTTTTCCTGGATGAACCGGTGCACCTCTGAAAGGACCACATCTCGGTAAATGTTCTTGTTGTTCAAGACGATGCGTGCCAAATACTGTATCCTCCTTTCCAAACAGATTCGTTCCTGCGGTATGGATTTGGGTTCAAACTGATACCTTTTATATACTACAAAAATATCAGTCACCAACAGGAAAAATTTATACATTGCTTACCATATTCAGTCCACCTCCATAGATGTAACTGCTGGATCCATCGAATTTCTCCATTGCAACCATAACCGAGAGACCGCAGTCATACTCATACCTTCTGCCATACTCAGGGATCAGGCGTTCCAAGCTGAACTGTAAGCAAATTACTCCAGGTCATGCATAATGAAAAATGTATTCTACAAATTTTAAACAATTGCAAGTAGACATAAAACCATCACTGCATAATTTGGTACAAACAAAAAAATTTTACCTTAAACTAATATGCAATCATGTTAACCCAGCATAATATCCAAGGAAGAAAAAAAATTTGACACCCCAAAAAACATATTTTTAAGAGACTTGTACTTAAAAGTGTGTTGTTACCTTCCATTGAACACTGTATCATCTACGAGGCAATAATCCGCAATTTCAATCAGAAAAGGCTGAACAAAGTTCTGGTCCGAGGCATACGTGGAAGCTAGTTTGCTTAAATAAACCCTACCAGTGTTGGGCGGCCAATGCACCCAAGGCTGCTCATCGTTCCTTCCCTGACTAGGCAGCGGGTCATCTAGGGTGGTGATATCTGGCATACCAGAGGCACATTCACTGGGCACAAGAGCGTTACGAACAATTTCCAAGTTGTTCATCAACTCCTTCAAGCATGCTGGCAGGGTTTCAGGGGATACAGAGCTCATGTGTTGAAGACACAAACCTGGTGACTCCACCAGCTTTGACAGATGAGTGCTACGGTCGACATGTCCAAAAAGGACTACGCTAAAATCCCTGATTAAAGTAGCCACAGCCCGATCATGTACCTACAGGTGCTTGAACATCACTACACATTCTAAATGTATGCCAATAAAGAATTAGTACAAAATTAAACAGCCAACAATAAAACATCATTATACCTCAGGAAATACTAATGCCAGCTCCAAATCATCGTGGAACCTATCATCCAGCACGAACGTGGTATTATCCTCCGATGAGTCCGGTGACGGGTAATGATCAGTGGTCTCCAACACAGGCCAACAGAAACTGTTGTCATACTTCCCTCTTCCAAACCCCCCCCCCCCCCCCCCCCCAAGAATCTCTTCCTTATTTCGCTTACGGATCTTATAGTCTTTCCAGTGAGCTATCAGTGGAACTTTCCATCCATTGGGAATACTTTCCCATCGACACTTTTGAAAATATGTAATCATGAGTAGGAGTATGCAGCCTTCACATCCCATTTCCACTACTGCGCACAGATGATCCATGATGAAGCCTCCCCAACTGAGAAGCCAGATTCCATCCAGGTTGAGCAAGGACTTAATCAACCCTGTCCCGACGATAGCTGTAGCAGTTGGAGTGAGCATGCATTCCAATACAAATAACACAAACATCATCTTGAAATCAGGGCCCCCTTTTTTCAGTCTACATAGAACGACAACAAGCTCTGTAGCATGCAATGGTCCCCAGTTACCAATGTCATATTTTGTCTTCCACTCACCTACCACTCTCAAGACATCAGCATCCTGATCGTCTTCTAGCACCTGAACACCATCTTCCCCATTTCCGTGGTTGAGGTTAAAAATATTCGCCACGTCGCTGCTGCCAACCACGAATGATGGAGTTCCATTCACAAAGAATTGTCGAGTTAATGGATTAAATCCATCAACGAGCCAGGAAAACATATCAGTCGGGAGATCTCTGATATACATCTCCAACAATCCATCGAATCCAATACTCTTCACATCTGCCCTCTGTTGCCTGGTTAGATTTTGGAGAAAAAAGTGTAACCGCTTCATTCGCATTCGAACCACATCCTCCATGTTTGTGGTCATATCTGAATCCACCCTAAACCCAGTGGTCACCTGTTTATGACTACATCCAACAGAAGGCTTGACTGAACTTACATGTGTCTTCTGCGCTCTCTTACCTGGGTACATGGATGTTGATCCTGTAACCAATAATAACGAGACAACAATATACTCAGTACTACATGAAACATACTACACTTCCATGTCTAGAAGTACACACAGTTTGGAGGGCAACATTCCTGTCTAGTTTACTCAGAGTTACACATATATAACACAGGTAAAAGAGCATCAACAATTACCAATAAGTGTATAACATTAACATGGAAATAGCATTGACATAAACTCATAATGTTAACAAAAAAGTGTATAATATGAAAATGGCTACATAACATTACCAATAAAATCACCAGCAGTTTCATATGGATCCATGATGTTTCATTTAAACATGCAAAAAATTATAATGGCAGCTAGTTCCATTAAGGCAATCGTTAAGGATGCCTTTGACTTTGTTAGACAGTTCATAAGTTTTAACAACAACCTAAGGAAATTTTGACGGTTAATCAGCAGGCTGATTCCCTGTCCATAAAGACATTAATCAGAGTATAATTATATCAGCTCATATATGCAACCTGTCATCAGTTCACAAATTTTTATACTACATATGTAAACAGAGATGCGGTCCAATCGCACAAACAAGGAATGGAAATTATTTTGTTCAAAAAATGCGATGAATACAAAGGAACGAACCAGTTGCTTCGCGTATTTTTGAAGACCCGTCTGGGTTGCTTTGAAAGCAAAGTGTTGAATCCCCTTCATTGGCACGAAGGAGTTCAGGCGGCCACAGTTCGTCGTGAAAACCAACTTCCATGTCCTCAGACGACTCGTCGACACTCATTATTCTACCTTACAAACCCTCGTCGAAATTCTGGTGCGGCCAAAAATCTGAGTTTATTACAAACCCTAGCTTTGATTAATTTTCAAATTGTAAGATAAAGAAGAGTGGGATTAAAAAAAATTGGAGGTGCTTTTTGATTTTTCAGACATGAGTAGAGGCAAGTAGCTGGTAGATTTTGCACGGCTCAATAAAGCTGACCGCGTATAATCTTCAGTGACAGTTGACAAGCTTTACTGTAGGGAGGCAAGTGAATGTTACTGTACACGTGACTTTTCCTAGACAATCTTACTTGAGAAGATTTCATTTCATTGTTTGATAATTACATAAAAATAAATTGTTGACTTAGGAGTAATACAATTTTTTCTAAATTTTGGGTGTTGACTGCTGCAATTTAAATCGTACATGTTAATTATAAGTATACTTGAATTCAATTTAGGCCCTGTTTACTAGAGTTTATTTCTTGATGGTACTGTACTGAACTGAACTGAACTGAAGTAAAATTGATGTATTGAAAAATGGAATCAGCATGACTGAATTAACCTGAATTTAATCAAATTACATTTCACTGAACAGAATTGAACCGAACTGAACTGAAATGAATTGAACTGAACTGAACTGATCTACAGATAAGATCTGGTAAACAGGGCCTTAGTATATGATCATGAAATTGTTTTGAAAGTGTTTTCAATTACATTATGAATTTTAATTTGGAAACATGCCAAATAAAAACTTTAATTTGGAGTCACACTACTGCGATATATGTATTTTATTTCCCCTAATTTCAAAAGGGAAGTTGATACTTCTATTGTTTTCAATAGTGTATTAAACAATCCGAATCGAGTTGTTCTATGTTCTATGTTCGAGTTCGAGTTCGAGTTCTTATTATATGTTCGTCGAGATCAGTCTTAACAACATATATTAGCTCAATCTAGATTCATTTGACAATTAAACAGTTCGATGAACTCAATTTACTTTCGAGCTTGTTAAAACGCAATTGATAAATAATTTTTATCACTTTCTTAATTTTTTGGATTCAAATTACGGCTCAACTGCGATATATTTAATTACTCATACTGTATTATTAATAAAAAAATGTATAGATCAGATCGGATAATATTTTGTAAGGTCAATTTCTATCAGGTTGTGTCATTATCGACATTAAAACTTTGACCAACACAACGTCAAATGCCATATAGTTTAAATTTAAAGTATAAATTGTGACACTTTAATTACAATATAAAATGTAATTAATCAATTTCCAATTACACAACTATTCATTACCTACGTAATATTATATTTTATAAAAAACATAATTTAACAATTATATGAAAAAAACATTCAAGTAGGTTACGTATATTTATCTGAAATTATAAAATACATTTAGTTTATTGTATATTTATCATTATTTTATACACAATACATACGTTTTGAAGATGGCGCTAATGATAACTTCGGCAATCAAGAGCACGCCGTGAATAAATGCGACTCTTCATTCTATGTGACTAGGTTCAAGTGAATTTGTCAGGAGGCACAATATGTGACCGTCCATTTTATTCCTCTCCCATGTTCATGTAGCCCATATATAGAGCACTCTGTGGACAGGTTGTTCTCAATTTGTATCATCATCAACTGAAATAACATAAACCTTCTATCTTGTTGCAATGGCGCAACCGTTCGATTCTCTTCCCATGGAACTAGAGATAGAGATTTTCTGTCGGGTTGGGAGTTCTTCCTACACTGACATCTACAACCTGAAGCTATGCTGCAAGAAATTCCCCGGCATCGCCGAGGATGATAGCATTTTGCAGCATATATCGCTGGAGCAATTTCCACCGATACAGTGGGCTGGAAAAGCCAAGCTTGTTGAGTTTTTTGACAAATGCATCCGGTTGAAGAATCCAGATGCATTATTCAGCAAAGGCGTGATTGATTATTTCAACTCTGTGGACGATCCAAATCGCGCACTCCAAATTCTAGAAGAAGCTTCGAGATTAGGTCATACTCCAGCATCTTATGTCGTGGCCGTGGTGTTAATTTTAAAAGGGGGTGAAGCGAAGAAGATGGGGATCAAACGCCTTAGTGACATGAAGAGAGCATGTTTTGGGAAACAAATTATCGAGCGTTGTCGGCAGTGTGTGAAGAACCTCATCCGATTTATTTGGAACAGAAATCGGGGGGATTGGGATCGTTCCCCTTGCTGCACCGTTCACCGCAGAGAGATAACGGTAGGGTGGGAGTATCATGACGGCTATTATGCCTGTAATGAGTGTTCTTGTGACCATGAAGTTGAGCCTATTTTGTATCGGTTTCGTAGTTATTAGGCTTATGTACGTGTTAACCAGTTTATGTTGCATTTCGATTTACAGAATGGTTTGTGCTTTAGAATTGGAAAGGTTGCAAAGAACAAATTCAAAAATAAGTTTATGAACTAATTCTTAAAATCAAATTACATGTTTGGCAACAACATGTGGATCCGGTTAAAATACAAAATAAGTTACCACTGTGTAATAAGTAGATTTCACTTACTACAAATATCAAACATTGATAACTTGGAATGAAACTGGACATAATTGTAGCATGTACATGGAGGTGAAGATGTGTTACACTATCAGCGTGAGGCGACCTGGGGTTTTATTATCAGATTTAGCTTTCCCTGGATAAACCGGTGCACCTTTTAAAGAACCTCGGCCCGGTAAATGTTCCGCGTGTTCAATATGATGTTTGACAGAAACCTAACTCTCCTTCCCAAACTTATCTTGTGCTGTGTTAAAATTTAGGGATCTAATAAGTGAAAATGGATAACTACAATAGAATAATTCAAACATCAAACACATCAACCATGATGCTTACCATCACTGATCCACCGTCATACGTGTAATCGTGGCCTCCAGTGAATTTCTCCATTGCCACCATAACATTCAGGTCGCAGTCATACTCATACCTTCTGCCATACTCAGGGATCAGGCGTTCCAATCCTACCTTGCTTACACTTTCAACTCTGTGGTTGCCTATATTCCCCATCATATCACACAAACAATTTGCCTGGGATAAAAATAATATGCATCACATATGTCGGCAGAGTTAAAAGTATTCAATCTAGATGCATACAAGGGAGGTGAAAATATAAGCTCTTTTAGATTACCACCAATACAGTTGACATGTCCCACTCATCCTGGTCCTTATGCACCACATCGTCAATAATTTGCAGCGTCTTGATTTTAAAGTTTATAACCAAGAGGTAAAAGTGTGACTGGTAGTATATAGGCACAAAACACTACAACATGATGGGAAAAGGTTCAGTAAGCGAAAAAATAATAGGTACGAATGTGCATACAAAACATGTTAGCTCAGGCAAATGTTTACAATAGCAACCAGCTTTATATCATCCAATACAATAAAACAAAACGTGGGAGCTAAACTTTACCATTTCGGCAGTGATGAACTGGGATTGAAATCCCTTAAACCAGTTCTTGAGCTTACCCACATCACATACACCATCGGCCTGAGAGGGGAAATTGAATATTGAAAACCACCACATTAATATACTTGTCAGACGTGATGGACAGACAACCCGATAAGCTGGAGTGTATATCATACCTTGTTGACTGTTACCAGGGAGGTGGACACCTTTGGAGCAAGAGTATTGGCCCATTCGTGGTTCAAAATTCGTGCCCACGCTGTGATGACAAATGGAGACACTGGAACTGTGCTATCCAAAGAACGTATATCCCTTCTAAGAAGTAACTGACCGCCACGATCATGGAATAGAGGTTCCCTGACAAAAACATGAGAAGCTAAAGTCGTTGCTACCATGAAATCCAAAATCATAAATGGATAACTCTAAATCTGTTTTAACATGTAGAATTTGCATACAGAATGATAAAAATACTAAGACTGAATGTCCCCCAACATACCATTACGAATCCCTAACTCTTCATGTATGAATCAACCAATAACAGACTAAGCAACTATAATTTATAACTTAAAATTTAATGATGTGCAAATTAAAGCAGTACCTTCCACTCGTGAAAGTGTCTACAACAAGGCAATAATCAACAATTTCCATCTCAAAAGGGTGGACATCGTGCGCGTCCGATCCATATGTGGAAGCTAGTTTGCTAAGGTATAGCCTACCAGTATTGCAGGGCCAATGTACCCAAGGCTCAACAGCATTCCTTCCATGACTACCAGATAGGGAATCATCCAGGCACTTGTGTTCCGGCTTACCAGAGTCACATTCAAAGGAAACACAGGCGTGAAAAATAATTTCCAAGTTGTTCACCAACTCCTTCAAGCATGCTGACAGGGTTTCAGGGGATACAGAGCTCATGTTCTGAAGAGACAACCCTCGTGACCCCAGCAGATTTGTCAGATGAGCACTACTATCGACATGAGAAAAAAGGACTGCGTTAAAATCTTTGATTAATGTAGCTACATCACGATCCTGGACCTACATGGTTAAATGACAAAACAAGTTGAAATGTTTTACAATTAAAGTATAAAAATGTAATTCAGCAGGTCATATTCACAAAATAATTTACCTGTGGAAATGTTTCTACCAGCTCTGAATCATGGAGGATGTTATCATACATTGGTGACTCATGTGCCGGGTAATGATCAGTGGTCTCCAAGATAGGCCAACAGAAACTGTTGTCATACTTCCCTCTACCAAATCCACCCCCAAGAATCTCCTCCTTAATTCGCTTACGAATTCTGTCGCCGTTCCAGTGCCCTATTAGTGGAACCTCCATTCTACTAGGAATACTCTGCCATCCACATTCATGAAAGTACGTTAACATGAGTACGAGAATGCATCCTTCACAGCCTGTCTTATTCCTATTGTCCTTGTAACTTTGAATACACTCACACAGATGATCCATTATGAAACCTCCCCAGTTTAGAAATCTGATTCTGTCAATATTCATCAAGGACTTTAGTAAACCAGTCCTAGCATAAACTGTAGTAGTTGGAGTTAACATGTAATGCAATACAATCAAAACGAACATCATCTTGAAATCTCGGCCCCCTCCCTCCATTTTAGTTATTACACGATCAAGCTGTGTAATTTTGATTCTTCCCTTCCTACCGATAGCATATTTTTCTGACCACTCCCCAACCAGTGATAACACATCTACATCTTGGTCGTCGTCTACCACTTGAATCGAATTGTCACTGCTATTCAACCTAAATATACCAGCCACATCCCTGCCCCCAACCACGAATGATGGGGTTCCATTCACAAAGAACTGTCTGGTGCTTGGATTGAACCCATCAATCAGCCATGCAAACATATCGGTTGGGAGCTCCCTGATAGACATCTCAAATAAGCCTGCAAAACCAATGGTCTTTACATCAGCCCTCTGAGCTGGGTTTAAGTTTTGCAGAAGATACTGTAATCTTTTCATCCGTGTCTGCACCACCGCCTCCATGTTCAAAGGCATATCAACCTCCTCCCTGTCATGTATGTGGTCATACATATTACATCCATATGAAGGCTCGGCTTTACTGGCAAAATCAGATTCTGTCTTGCAGGTAGTTGTTTTACCTGAAACCAAAAAATGGGGAACCTAACTGTATGAGTAGGAGACATCATATTTCGAAGTTGTATTTTTTTAACCAGTGTTAAACCTAAAGGATATAGCTATATTAAAAGCTAAACACATACCAAAAATCAGTTTATGACCTATACAAGGTAGATAAGATAACTAAAGAAGCAAACAATATGAATTGAACATGAAACAACACAGAAAATTTTAAGGCCTAAATCTATACATGTAACCATAATTATTTACCTCAACCAGCATAATTAAAAGTGTTGGTGAATTGATATTATAACAGAAATGTTACTTGGTTTCTAAAGCATTTCATGTGAAAAAAGATGTTATATCTAAATTAACTGATTCTTAAAAGAACAAGAGTGATAAGGAACATACCAGAGATTTTGCGCAGTTTTGATCGCCCCTCTGGATAAATTGGGAGGCAACCCGTTGGTAGCTCTTCATCGGAAAGAAGAAGTTCAGAAGGCCAGCTGATGTTGGAACTATCAACTTCCATGCTGGCAAGGGGAAGTTCATCATCGCTGAGAGGAAGTTCATCATCGCTGATGCTACCTTCGGGCGAGGAATAGTCGCATTCAAGACCGCGATTCTGGGTCGGCCTCATATCTGCGGTGGATTGGATTCAAACCCTAGATTTGTCTGATTTAAATTTTATGGGAGATGAATATTGGAAATAATCAATAAAGGGGGGAGATGCTTTTGATCTTTGTCGGAAATAAAAATTTGACCTGTGGGCTCGAGAAAGCTGAATGTCTTTAATCTTTCTGGACAAGGTTTGTTGTTGATGTTGCGTGTGCAGGTTCATTTTACTGTATCTAACCAGCTTTTCTGGACCACGTGGTTTTTTAATTAAAAAATAGAAAATGCGAATTCGACATATAATTCACCAAAATAAATTATGGTGATATTACAGAAATTAAGAACGAATTCATCATTTGTAATTAAATCCCATGTGTCAATTAAAATAAAATTCTAATGTTCTGGAAAATCCCTAACTTAACATAGTCAAATGATATTAATAATTTTTGGAGAAGAATGTGTTTTGTAAAATAATAAATTCTAAAGTAACAACAAAAACAAGAGAATATTAAATACTAAAATACATGATTTATGATAATTGCACAATTCAACTAGATTCATATCTTGAGGGCCAATTTCAATAAAGAGTAGTTGGGTTTAGTGGTACACTAAATAGTTGATTGGGGTTTGTACTCATGGTGGGTAACAGTTGATATAAATATGTAACAGAAATTGTGTATTAGGGGAAACTAAATAGATGATTTCATTATGGTTTCATACTCCTTAAACCATAACTGTCTGTGGCTTGTAATCAAACACATTGCATTTATTGATTAGTTGCAAACCACACAATAGTTGGAGGGATAAGGAGTCAATGTTTACACCCAAAATCAACGGTAATTAATAAAAGTCATTATCGATATTAACCATAAACCAAAATATGATTGAAAACAGCCAAAATCACAAACACGGTATTAACTTGGATGATAATGGAGAATAGATTGAAAAATTAATCCTACATCACAGATAAAGCTGATTCTTGGTTGATTAGCATTTGAGTTTGGATCGTGGTTCAGCATCAATGGATGATATATGCTTAGTGCCAAGCGATTTAATTGATGTTTCATCCCATGATATGGACTAGGTTTTTGGGTTTAGGGTTCGAACCTTATACAATTAGTGGTATGTTTAGGGCCAAATCATTATGGACGTTAATAATAACTGATGTACATTCCACAATTATCAATAACAGTAGAAACAAAGTTCCATATCGATTAATCGTGTGCATTGACCATCAAAGCATGATCCATGTTTAGTGGCAATCGAGTTGAGTGATGATTGATCCCATGGTTTGGATTAGATGTATGGGTTCTGGGTTTGAACCCACGCAATTAGGGTCGATGTATATTCAACAATTATCTATAATAGTGTAAGCCACAGTCAACATTAATTGTGTTCGTGTACAATTGAGCATGAATGGATGATCCATGATTAGTATCATTTGAATTGTGTAGATCTGTTACAGTATAAAGCAACTTAAACTTGTAATTTTTATTTTATATTGAAATTAGATGCATACAGTATTATATTTCAAACTTTATTATAAACCAATAACACCAATTCTTGTGATTTCGACTTTAATATATTAATTTTTATTTATTATATGTTCTTCTGGATATAAAAATATTTCAAACAAAAAATCCATCGAAATATCCAGCTTGGCATTGTGGTAAATCTGTAAATCTCAAAATATGCAGCTCGGAGGTTCGTGTTCAATTCCTATGACAAGCATTTTGCTCAATTAGATACGCCTTAGAAGACATTTTGCACAAGAAATTTTGCAAGGTATTTCTTCTCCGCCATTGCAACTAGGATGCCAAAAGTTATCTTCCAATCAAAGGCCCCACGTCCAGCTCTTTTAGTCCAGGTGTTGCAATCTGCCAACCTGACATTCCTTTACATGCATGTTGCACGGCATTGATTTGGACGTGCGCAGGCGGTGCAACCAATATTCCATCATTCCATCTATTTTGTTACTATTTCCAAAAAAAAATCTATTTTGTTACAATTACAAACGAACTTCACACATATCTCGCGGGTGGATTTTCCTGTAAATCAGCAATTCGGGCGTGGGTAATACTTTTTAGTCGAATCGATTCGAAGAAAATAGAACCAATTATTCGAATCTGATTAAACAATTAATAAGTAACATACGAAAAAAGTAAGTTCATCGGAAACTTCAACCACTTGCAATCCGCAATCCTACATCAATTTTATGTGAAGCAATATTAATTTTTCTTTAAATACAAATGCTCTAACAATTAACTAGCTGATTAATGCAGGATAATTTGATCGTTTCATATATTTATAAACACGATAGATCATACATGTTCACCAAAAAACGAGACATCCTGGACGTAACACATAGTCCGGCTAACCATTTGCCCTTGTACATTTGTTTGATGGCTGTGTAGATAGATCATAGTTAGAACTGTACATATAAGACTGAATTAACCGACTTAACAAGTTTCACATCCGAGGACAGATGGCCTTAGTTTTTAGTTCATGTAAAATTCGAAGACTAAATACATGGGATATTAAAGTCATTTGATGGGAAGTTTGGGCTACAAATAGTTAAAACATTAGTATCTTTAATAGTGTTAGCTTAGTTACCTTCGAAAAACCATGTGGTGTAAGCTTAGGATAGCATCAATGGATGATACCTAACTAGTACAAAGGGAGTTGAATGACGATATAGTGTTATTGGGATGATATGTTAGGGTTTAGGGTTTGAACCCACGCAATTAGTGATATTATTGGTGCTGCCATGAGGACAAGCGTGAGCTATTCTCAATTGTAATACATTACTTGCTGATGGAGAGTTAGAACTGTGTGGCGATCTGTGAGGTCCAATGAGGTGGTTACATGTAAGGGTTTAGGGTATGAAGTTTAGGGTTTGTACCAACGCAATTAGTGATGTATTCTCCTTTTAAGCATTGCTAAATTGAATACTAGTATTGGTGCATCTCATCGGAGAAGCTAGAGCCAATCTCAATTGCAATTCATTACTTGCTGATGGAGAGTTAGAATTGTGTAGCGATCAGTGAGGTCCAATGAGATGGTTATATGTAAGGGTTTAGGGTTTGAACCCATGCAATTCGTGATCTATTACCCTTTGAAGCATTTAAAATAAAATTTACATATTTGTGAGGAGAAGTGTGAGCTTTAAGTATTTATACTTGGGAGGTCGTCGCCGTACCTCTCAAATATACAATTTATACTTCACTTACTACCTTTCCACACTATTAAGTGTACAATGGTAAGTAAGGTTCGTTCCACAGGGAAAAGGTTATTTCTATGTATATCTTGTAGAATATATATACATATACATATATAAAAGCAATGTAAACAAAGGGGGGGGGGGGGTTTGAGTTGAGTTTTGTTTAAAACACTACTAAGTAAAACTACTAGAACTTTAGAATCACAACTAGTTTAGCATCTAAAGATTCAACTAAAAGATTAACTAATGAGAATGAGGGACTTGGGTACATGAGATTTGTATCTTCTTGTTATGGATTTTTCCTCAAACCTAGTTATGATACTTTGAGAATGGTGATTGTTTTTAATGGGAAACCATCTCTATTCTAGTTGTGAATCATGAAAGCATTTTCACAACTCATTGGCAACTTATCTATATGATAGCAAATAGACAAATTGGCCAATGCTAATTCAAATTGGATGTTTTCCCACCTTACCCATGCAATGTGATAACACAATTGACATGAATATAATGCTAATGAATGATCTCAAGAACAAATACAATTGATAACAACATATATTTGATTCCTAATTCACTACTTTTACATAGAAGAAATGATAGCATTTCAACCATGGAAAGGCAATGTCTAACACATATCCAACACATATCTATACCTAGGAAATCATTCCTAACCATTTCAAGCATCAAATACACATATAATTCATGATCATTCAATGACAAATCATCCATTCCTAAGCTTCATAAACCATATTCTCAAACCATAACAAGAGGTTTAATCTCACATACCCAAGATGGGGTTTAGCCTACAACCATAACTATATAATCATAACCATAATCCATACAATAATACATGGTGAATTCAAAGTGAAAATCCAAAGAGGAAATGAAGAAAATGAGCTTAAGGCTCTGTAAAACGATCCCCAAAACAATGAGGATAAGTTCCAATATATACTCCAAAATAATTAAAATTAAAGCCAAACAAAATGCAAGTTGCAGGACCATTCGCGGGTCGCGCGGGATCCCTCGCGGACCGCGAGCCTGGTTCTCGCGGTTCGCGGCCGAGGATTCGCGCCCCGCGCGCCCGTGTCTCGGCGTAGTCCGCGACCGGAGTCTCGCGCCCGCGCGCCCGTGTCTCGGCGTAGTTCGCGACCAGAGTCTCGCGCCCGCGCGCCCGTGTCTCGGCGTAGTCCGTGACCGTGTCTCGGCGTAGTCCGCGCCCGTGTCTCGGCGTAGTCCGCGCCCGTGTCTCGGCGTAGTCCGCGCCCGTGTCTCGGCGTAGTCCGCGCCCGTGTCTCGGCGTAGTCCGCGCCCGTGTCTCGGCGTAGTCCGCGCCCGTGTCTCGGCGTAGTCCGCGCCCGTGTCTCGGCGTAGTTCGCGACCAGAGTCTCGCGCCCGCGCGCCCGTGTCTCGGCGTAGTCCGTGACCGTGTCTCGGCGTAGTCCGCGCCCGTGTCTCGGCGTAGTCCGCGCCCGTGTCTCGGCGTAGTCCGCGCCCGTGTCTCGGCGTAGTCCGCGCCCGTGTCTCGGCGTAGTCCGCGCCCGTGTCTCGGCGTAGTCCGCGCCCGTGTCTCGGCGTAGTCCGCGCCCGTGTCTCGGCGTGGTCCGCGCGCCTCGGTCTCGGCATGGTCTTCGTGCTGGTCGGTCCTCGCGGCTCGCGACCGGAGTTTCACGGCCCGCGCGAAACTTGGCATGGTCAAAACAGCAACACACACCCTCGCGGTTCGCGACCTAGGGTTCGCGGCCCGCGAGAGTGTGCCTTCACGCCACTTCTACGACCGGTTCTTCAATGTATCAAACGCGGTCAGGACGGTCATAGAAGGTCTTCAAATCATTCAAATCCATTGCAAGTGCAATTCAAGATCGAAATGCACGTCTTCAATTTCAAACCACTATGAATGATTCGGTCCAAAAGTCTAATATAATTACACAAAATACTATCTAAAACAACTCTCAAATGCTACAAAATAAGAGTATATCTAGGGGCTATCAATACTTCATTGGATGCTGATGGAGAATTAGACCTGTATAGCGATCATTGAGGTCTAACCCAGTAACTGGTTAGACACTCAAGACAACAGATTTAAACCCTAAACCCATCCGAATTTTTTGAATGTGACATCCGTATTTACTTTAATCGAACCTATGGTAATACTGGTTTTATAGACTCATACTAGTATTGGTTTCTGATCGAGGAGAATTGTTAGTTATAACGAAACATACTTCACTACATGCTCATGGAGTATAAGAACTGTGAAGCAATTTGTGAGGTCTAACACGCTAATTGGTGGTTAGACACTACACTTGTTGTTTAGGCTTTAAAACCTTTTGCCCAAACAATAGGAAATATTATCTTGTACATTTTAGACAATTTTGTTTTTAATAAACCCAATTTTTAGTGATAACCTTTTGTATATAATACTAGGCCTAATATCATTTTATTTTAACATGTATCTCTATTATATTTACTTATTATGGAAATTTACATAAATTAATAGAATTAAATATTTTTGTTTAATTCGACAAACATTAAACATAATTACATGTATTAAAACAATAAATAGTCTAATTCAATTAGGTCTAAACGTCGGAATATTTAGATTTGGGAGAAACCGACCTAACCTTCTCCTCCTTTTGGACTAGTTTCGTTTTGGACACATTGGTTTGGTTCCCATCCGATTCTAGTTTGTTATGAAAATGGAATTGAGGGAATCTTTGGAAAAAATTGGTTTTGGGTTCCGCACCGGCCAGTTGCTCTGTATGCCAACCATTTCGGCGCCTGTCACATCATGTTTTGCCGGTAGATAATCCCTCAAGGACATCGTAAAAATCTTCCTTGTGGCATCCTTTTCCCTATTTCGTAGGGGAGTAGCATGGCTGTACTCAAGTATGGGGCGGAATTGTATCATAGCTGACAAGTAACATACAGCCTAAAGTAATGGACTCCTGTCCTTTTGTGTTTTTAACTTTGAATTGTAGATCTAGATGCACTAATTAACCGTATTAAGATTAAGTGGTGAAAAATACAAGCTCATTTTGGAATTACTACTTGGAGTTGAGTATAATTGTGATACTTCAGGCTAATGATGCTCAAACCTATAAAATTAATAATTGTGATACTTCATGCTAATGATGCCCAAGCCTAAAAATTTAAATTTTGATCACCATTTTAGTAACAGAAAGTCTTGGGTGAGACATGTTCTTGTGGACACCAAGAGCATTGGAATGAGCATTTACTGTTTCTGCTTCATCTTTTTGTCAGTTTGTTTGATCTTTCAATCAATGTCCTTGATTGGAGTATTCTTGTTTTGCCTTGGATTTTTCAGTTAATTTGATCGTTCGTTCAATTTGCTTGATCTTTCGGTCAATTTTCTTGATAATTTCCTTGCACAATTTCACCAACGACAAATTCAATCAAGGAAATCGGCGGGTTTAAAGCTCACCAACGACAAATTCAATCAATAGTAGTCTCATATCATAATGAATATTATGTATTATTTATATCCAAGTAAGCCGGTAATAAGTGATTTCGATTTTATACAAATGTTATCATAAGTAATTGTTTTTTTAATACTGAGGAGATAATTGAGGATGCCATATACGTACGAAGTAATTTTTGTATCCACATATTATGTATGCAATCAAAAATTCTAGGGTGGATGTTTTTGGTGTGGCGCCAATTTTTTTCCTATTGTAAGGAATTTGGCGCACAAAGAATTTGCCTATAAATTTAACCCATCTATCATCATACTCACCCAACCCTTTTTCAGTACATCTTTTTCACTACATCCATTCCAACGCAACAATGTATCACACAAGAAACTGTCACAAGCTTGTCTCTTTGGAGACTGTCCCATGCAAATCTCTCAAAAACAGCCCAAGCAAATCTATCAGAAACACCAAAACTCCTTCCCGTCCCACCGGTGCTTCAAGTGGAAGATTTGTACCGCGCAGAACCTTTGCCGTTCCTCCGATTACCAAGACCTTCAAGAACAACAAGCCAAAACAGAGCCGCAACAAGTCAATGACAGCCACACGAGTTTCTGTTATCAAAGGAAACCCATACGTGATCGTCATTTCCGACGACGATGAGCCAGAAGTCATTGTTCTCTCCGACGACGAGGTAGATTTCCAGGCCGGAGCTAATCATCTGATGATGCTGGAGGGTCAAGCTGACATTGCACGCCATGGCCGCTTCGTTCTCGTAGACGAGGAGGACCCTCAGCCGCCACCCCCTTACCCGGCATCTCCATGGAATATGGCTCCACAACGTCTCCACATGCTGGCGCCACCTCCAGTGCTTTCTGTTAAGAAAGCCTCCTCTTAGGCATAACAGTTAGAAGGACGTTAGTTGTTCGCGTCTTGATTTTGTTGCGATCATCCCCTTCTGTGTTCCTTGAGGAACTGATAAACAAGATAAAAGAAAATGTTTTTTTTTTTTTTTTTTTTTTTTTTTTTTTTGCCTCTCATTTTTGCCTGATTCTCTCGTATTTTTGGAACCATCCGGGCATGCCTCTCATTTTTACCTGATCCTCTAGTATTTTTGGGACCATCCGGGCTGTTTTTTTTTTTTTTTTTTTTTTTTTTTTTTTAAAGAATACAGTAATAAAAATAGCAGCAAAAACAGCAACAAAAGCAGCAACAAAAGTAATAACAAAATTCCTACACCTCTCCCCCACACTTAGTCTAAACATTGCCCTCAATGTTTAAATATATGAATGAATACCATAGTGAAAGGAAAAGGTATAGGGTAGACTCACTGCGAGGGGCCGGAGCCGTCGCGACGGCGCTGAGCTCGCGATCTGCGATGTCCCTCATAGTCAAATGCTCCTGGTCCCTGTGGGTGCATGGATGCCATCATGGCGAACATCACTGCCATATCATCCTCGTACCTCTCAGTATATGCTTGAAACTGCTGCTGAGTGACATACTGAGCCTCATGATGTGGAGGAGCGTACTGCTCTCTATGCTCCGGAGGTGCTTCAAGCCTGGCAAGGGCAATGGTAGGTGCAGGAACTGTGATCTGGGTTGGCAAGGTGAGATCTTCTATGCGGGTGCGCCCAGTCAGTTGTACAGCCTCTGGATTCGGCAGGTACATGTGCTGATTTTTGGCTACTAGCCAAATGAATCTAGGAGGAGGATATTTGTGCATGGCCAAGACATTAGTGAACTCCAAAGAAGCAATGGAGTAAAACTGGTGAGCTCTCTCGGCTGTCTTGCCTATTGCCTGAATGTCTGGAGGTAGGTGGATGTTCAGATAAGCTGCTAGAAGTGAAATCATACCCCCCTGTGGTATCTTTCCCTTGGTCTTCTCAGAGGCCTCCAGACATTTCTGCACAAAAAGGTCCACCCAACAAGGGTGTTCTGGTCCCCAGCACATGGTCCAAAGGCATTGGACCTGCTCCCTAGTAATGTGCGTCAACTCTCCTTGGCAGAAGATCGTCATCACTAGGAGCTTGTGCACCATACGAACAGCTGGATGTATGATGTGGTTATTCTTCGTAGTGCCTGTGATGTTGGGAAATCCAGACAAGCAATTCCAAAAGTAAGTTAGATCAAATCCGTCCGGGTTAGCTTCTTTTGGATTCTTGTATCCCCCTGCATATTGGAACCCAAAAGCATCTTGGATCTCATCATAGGTCATCCGGCGGTCCACATCATTCAACCTGAAGGTGATGTAATGCATGTCATGGTCCTCGTCATAGTGCTTGACTAGAGTGGATAGGAATTCAAATGTATAGCGGGTATAGGTCGGTGCCGACCGATCAATGAATCCTCTCATGCCAACGCGATCCAATAAAAATAGAACTGGTTGCTGCAAACCCAGCTCCTGAAGTAGCTCAGAGGACAAGAACTTCGTCTCCATGATTGTTCGCTTCCCATTCCCAATCAACTTTCTCCACCGTTGTTGGGCATCCTCATCTAAACCTTGCAGTCCCATAAGGTCTATAGGAGGCAGGTTTTCTGCAGGGGGAGGACTAGGTTGGCGAGGTGGGGATTCGGGAATCACAGGATCATGCGAACTAGAGGCCTCTCCTCGGCGTGACCTTTTCCTCGGTGCCATTATCACAATCTATTCAACAACAGTCCAGCACAACTATACTAGCTATAAGGCGGCAAGCCCCTACTCAAATAGTTCAGTTTATAACTAAAGGCGGCAAGCCTTTGAAATTTCAATGAAAACCTATTGGCGGCAAGCCCTAAATCACCCAAAATTGAAATAAATTCAGTAGGGTACCGTCAATTGAAGCCTTAGGATGCAATGTAGCTTAAGTATATCATCAATTTGATCAAAACACCACCAAATCAAAGAATCCAAAAATTAGGGTTCATAAGATTTGGGGGTATTTGATTGGGAGTTGGAATTTGGAATTTGGGATTGGGAAAAGGTTAAGGATGGTGGAGGGAAGGTTTTTGGGTAGTTGGTTTGGAACAAAAGTCGCCGGAGGCCGGCGAATCGGAGTGAAGAACTTTCCGGTGAGAATTCGGCAATGTGGGTAAAAGATGGTGTTTTGGATTGGGATTTTTGGTGGGTTTTGTTGGGAAAGCTTGGGGGATTGATTTGGGTGGAAGAAATCGGTTCAAAACTCGCCGGAATGGAAGATTGTGTAGGTGGCCGGAAAAGGGTCTTGGGGTCGGGAGGAATAGGAGAAGAAGAAGAAGAGAAAGAAAGAAGGAGAAAAGGTGAAGATTTATTCCCCGTTTCCTCGCAGGTCGCGAGCGTCCATTGGCGGGCCGCGCCACTTCTTCGCGGGTCGCGAAAATGGCCCGTTTCGTTCCAGCGATTTCCGAGAAATCTCGGTCCTCGTCGCGGTTCGCGCGCCCTCTGTCGCGGGCCGCGCGTAAGTCCGTCGCGGTCCGCGCGATGAATTCGCGGACCGCGCGCTGAAGACCGTTGAGGTGCGCGCGAATCCTCGTCGCGGTGCGCGCCTTGTCTCGTCGCGGGTCGCGCGCGCTGGAACTCGGCGCGGTGCGCGCGCGCACCGCGCGCAAAACCTCGGCCGAACCTCGCAATCGTCGCGGTTCGCGCGATGAAGCCGCGGACCGCGAGCACATTTTCGCGGTCCGCGCGATCAAGTCGCGGGCCGCGAAAATGTGTCATTTTGTTCCAGGGATTTCCCGGAATCCTCTGTGTTTTCGCGGTTCGCGCGGTCTCTTTCGCGGACCGCGCCTCAAACGTTCGCGGTTCGCGCGATCTTCGTCGCGGACCGCGCGGAAATTGAAGCTCGTCGCGGCGCGCGCGACGAAATCGCGTGCCGCGCTCGACAAAACTTCGCGGATCGCGCGATGAAACCGCGATCCGCGTGCATAGTGTCGCGGTCCGCGCGATCAAGCCGCGGACCGCGAAAACCGTCGGTTTTGTGGCAGGGATTTCCAGGAAATCCAGCCTTGATCGCGGGTCGCGAGGCCTCGTCCGCGGTCCGCGAAAACCTCGAGCGCGGTCCGCGCGATGAATTCGCTGACCGCGAGGAATGCATTCCTTGGTGTTTGTTGTTTTGCACCACTTCAAACCTATTTCTACAAAAACAACATAAAAACTAGCGTAATGTTCGAATTACAAGCTTAATTAAATATACATAACAAATAAATATAAAGAAAGTAATGTTCCAAATGTTGAAATTGTTCGACGAAATACTTTAAAAGTTTCAAAACTCGTTTATTTAACATCGTCGGCACGATGTACCTCCATGGTAAAGGTCACTCGTAGGCCGGGTTGCCTAGAGACATGTCCTCTAGGATCTCCGATTTGAAACCCTCGTAATACGGTTTCAACCTTTGGCCGTTGACCTTGATGATTTTGGCATCCTCGCCGCTTTGGATCTCCACTGCTCCATGAGGGAAGACCTTCACAACTACAAACGGTCCAGTCCACCGAGAACGCAGTTTGCCTGGAAACAACCGAAGACGTGATTGAAATAGAAGAACTTTTTGACCTACCTCAAAAGTTTTCCTAATTATCATCTTGTCATGCCATGCCTTCGTCTTCTCCTTGTAAATGGCCGCGTTCTCATAGGACTCATTCCGGATTTCCTCAAGTTCTTGCAATTGAAGCTTCCTTTCATTCCCGGCCTCGTCCAAGTTCAAGTTGAACCTTGTGATTGCCCAATAGGCTTTGTGTGCTAACTCCACCGGTAAATGACACGGCTTTCCAAAGACTAATCGGTATGGAGACATACCAATTGGAGTCTTATAAGCCGTCCTATATGCCCACAATCCATCATCCAACCGAGTACTCCAATCCTTGCGAGTCGGCCTAACCGTTTTCTCAAGGATGGACTTGATTTCCCTATTGGAAACTTCGGCTTGTCCATTTGTTTGTGGGTGATAGGCGGTAGAAGTCTTGTGATTTACCCCATATTTCTTCAACAACGCGGCAATGGTTCTATTGCAAAAGTGAGTGCCTCGATCACTTATCAACGCTCGGGGTACCCCGAACCTAGAGAAGATGTGAGATTTGATGAACTCTGCAACCACTTTAGAATCATCAGTACGAGTGGGGATTGCTTCAACCCACTTAGACACATAATCAACCGCAAGCAAGATATATTTGAAACCAAAGGAAGTAGGGAAAGGTCCCATAAAATCCATTCCCCAAACATCAAAAAGTTCACAATATAGAGGACAATGTTGGGGCATTTCATTCCTAGAAGAGATGTTTCCTACTCTTTGGCATTTATCACAAGACTTGCAAAATGTGTATGCATCTTTATTCAAACTAGGCCAATAGAAACCACAATCTAGCACTTTCCTAGCGGTTCGCCTAGCACCAAAATGACCACCACATGCATATGAATGGCAAAAAGCAAGGATTGAATTTGTTTCATTATTAGGAATGCATCTCCTAATCACTTGGTCGGCACAATGTTTCCATACATAGGGATCATCCCACACATAAAACCTAGCATCATGCTTTAGCTTATCCTTTTGTGCTTTTGTGAAGTGAGAAGGGTACTTACTTGTGACAAGGAAATTCACAATGTTGGCATACCATGGAAGAGAAACACCAAGAGCAAATAATTGCTCATCGGGGAACTCTTCGTGAAGATGCTCCTTCAATGCTTTGGCCCCAAACTCCTCATTGGGCACCAATCGGCTCAAATGGTCGGCCACTAGATTTTCAGCTCCTTTCTTGTCCTTGACCTCCAAGTCGAACTCGCTCAAGAGTAAGATCCATCGGAGTAACCTAGGCTTTGCTTCTTTCTTCGTCATCAAGTAACGAAGAGCTGCATGGTCAGTGAAAACAATGATCTTTGTACCAAGCAAATATGGCCTAAACTTTTCTAAGGAAAAGACTACCGCTAGCAATTCCTTTTCAGTTGTGGTATAGTTCCTTTGAGCATCATTGAGAGTCATGGATGCATAATAGATGGCATGGGGAATTTTCCCCACCCTTTGACCTAGCATCGCACCAACGGCGTAGTCACTTGCATCACACATGATCTCAAATGGAAGGGACCAATTTGGAGGTTGTATAATAGGGGCCGACACTAGCATGGACTTTAAACAATCAAATGCCCTTTTACAACCTTCATCTACCACAAATTCCACATCCTTTTGCAACAATCTACACAAAGGGGAAGAAATTTTTGAAAAGTCTTTTATGAAACGGCGGTAGAAACCCGCGTGGCCAAGGAAGGATCTTACATCACGCACACAAGTAGGGTAAGGGAGAGATTGGATGATATCAATTTTTGCTTTGTCTACTTCAATACCCTTAGATGACACTTCATGACCTAACACAATGCCTTTTTCTACCATAAAATGACATTTTTCAGAATTAAGCACAAGGTTTTTATCAATGCAAGTTTTTAGGACTAATGACAAATGAATTAAGCAATTGTCAAAAGAGTTTCCATGAACAGTAAAGTCATCCATGAAAACCTCTACAAACTTCTCAAGATATTCTGAAAAAATGCTAACCATACACCTTTGGAATGTGGCCGGCGCATTGCAAAGGCCAAAAGGCATGCGTCGATATGCAAAGGTGCCAAAAGGACATGTGAAGGTTGTCTTTTCTTGATCCTCTGGTGCAATGGCAACCTGAAAGTACCCTGAATAGCCATCAAGAAAACAATAGAAAGAGTGGCCTGCAAGCCGGTTAAGCATTTGATCAATAAATGGCAAAGGGAAATGGTCTTTCCTTGTTACCGCATTTAACCTTCGGTAATCAATGCAAACACGCCATCCATTTTGGACACGAGTGGGAATCAATTCGCCATGGCTATTCTCCACTACGGTCACTCCGGTTTTCTTTGGCACTACTTGCGTTGGGCTTACCCACTTACTATCAGAGATTGGATAGATCATTCCCGCGTCCAACAATTTAAGCACCTCGGCTTTTACTACCTCCATCATTGGAGGGTTCAACCGCCTTTGAGGTTGTCGGACGGGTTTAGCATCATCCTCCAATAGTATACGGTGCATGCAAGTACTTGGACTCATACCTTTGATGTCGGCAATGGTCCACCCAATGGCCTCCTTATGATCTTGGAGCACTTTCATCAACCTTTCCTCTTGTTCCTTGGTGAGCTTGTTGGAGATGATCACCGGCAATTTCTCGCCACCACCAAGGAATGCATATTTTAGATTCTCGGGTAGTGGTTTCAACTCCACTACCAGAGGTTTATTGAAAGATGGTCGGTTGCCCGAGCTCTTCAATACCTCGAGGTCTAAAATTGGTGCATCAAGAGAAAGTTCCTCAAAAGTATCTAGCTCAAAAATGCTTTCCTTCAAGTTAGCACTCAAAGCATATGTATGAACATTACTTGTGTGTAAACTATTGGCTAAGGCATTTAACAAGGGATCATCAATATCATTTTCATAAACTTTTTGCACATAAGGCTCAATCACATCAATAGCATTGCAAGAAGTTTCTTCATCATTGTATTTCATTGCACCATAAATGTTGAATTCTATTTTATCCCCATCGAATTCCATGGTAAGCCTACCACTATGCACATCTATGATAGTTCTTGACGTTTTCAAAAATGGACGCCCTAACAAGATAGGGGTAGCAAATTTATCATGTTCCATGTCAAGAACGTAAAAATCGGCCGGGAACACCAACTTGTCGACTTTCACCAAGACATCTTCAACAATACCCTTAGGGTATGCATTAGAGCGGTCGGCAAGTTGGATCACCACGCCGGTTTTATGCAAAGTGCCAAGATTCAACGATTCATACAATGCATATGGAATGACATTTATGGATGCACCTAGATCTAGCATGGCTCTAGGAAAGTAAGTGTTCCCTAAGATACAAGGAATTGTAAACATGCCCGGATCACTACATTTAGTAGGCATTTTATCTTGAAACAAAGCTGACACATGTTCATTGATTTTTTCATTTTTAACATGCTTAGATCTTTGTTGACGATGGTTCACACATAATTCCTTCAAGAACTTAGAATATCTAGGAACTTGATCAATAGCATCGAGCAAAGGAATGTTTACCTCACACTTTCGAAGGACTTCGAAAGCTTCTTTGTCCATCTCCTTTTTTCGAGTATGCTTCAAGGCTTCGGGAAATGGTGCTTCCACATCAAAGGTAGTGTCCACCCTAGTTTTCTTGTGAAGAGGTGAGAATGGAGGTGACATTGGTTCAACATGAGAGGATGTCTCTACATGTTCCTCATCAATAGGTTCTTTCTCATTCTCAACCTCGGCCTCACCTTTTTCTGTGGCTAGCTCCTCAAGAATAACTTCTTCGTCGGCCAAGGTCGCCTCAATTTCGTCATTGGCTAAGCTCTTCTTCACAAGGCCTCTCTTGGGTGCCTTTTTCACAACCACCTCGGGTTCAAGAGCTTGTTTACCACTTCTCAAAGTCATGGCACTCGCATGAGGCCTTGGATTCAACTCCGTTTGTGCGGGTAGTTTCCCGGAGTTTTGTGCTTCTAACTTTCCCAAAACCGTGGCCATTTGACTCATTTGCACCTCAATGCTTTTGAGTCGAGCATCTTGGGGGAATTGGTCCGAGCTTTCACCTTGATTGTGGGATTTATCTTCCAACCTCGGATGAGCATTTTGAGGAGCACGGTTATTGAAACGGCCTTGACCTTGGTTCCTTTGGTATTGTTGTGGTTGAGGGTGATATTGAGGGTTTTGATGATCTTGGTATCCTTGATAGCCATAATCTTGGTACCCTTGGTTTTGGTAACCTTGGTCCCCTTGGTACCCTTGATCATTTTGCCCCCTTTGTCTATCAAAAGATTGACCACCTTGACCTTGATAACCCCCTTGGTAGCCACCTTGTTGGCCTTGTTGTCCCGTCGGTTCATCTCTCCACCGAAAGTTGGGGTGATCTCTAGTTCCGGGGTTGTAGTGTTGAGCAAAAGGATCATACTTCCTTTGGTTACCCCTATCACCACCTTGGCCTTGTCCACCTTGAAAACCCCTACCACTTTGGTAGCCTCGTCCTCCTTGGTAGCCCCTAAAACCTTGGTTTCCTCCTTGATCGCCTCTAAAACCTTGGTTTCCTCCATAGACCCCCATGGCATTGACTTCTTCGTTATAATCCTCGTTTGCTTGAGGACAAGATTCGGTGAGATGGTTCGAAGCACAAATCCCACACGTCATCACTTGTTGCCGTGGTTGGTTCCCCGTGTTCCCTCCGGAGCTATTTCCCATCATGAAACCCTTCATTAATGCCGTAAGCTCCTTGATCTCTTGACGAGTTCCGTCATTGCTTCCACCGGAGTTACCCACTCGTAGTCTCCGGTCCCTCTTTGGTTTGCACCCCTCGGCTAGTTGCTCAAATAGCATCATGGCATCGGATGAACCAAGGTTACCAATGGAACCATAACAAGTCCTATTCATCGACTCGGTTTCTCTATCATTCAAACCATTGTAATAGAAACACACCAATTGAGGTTCGGTGAAGCTATGGTACGGGCAACTTGAAAGGAGAGTTTGGAACCTTTCCCAATACTCATACAAGGTCTCATCATCGTCTTGAGTGATGTTGCTAATGGCTTGTATCAAGACCGAGGATTTAGAGGGAGGAAAGTACTTGTCAAGGAACTTTTTCTTCAATTGTGGCCATGTAGTGATTGATGATGAAGGTAAACGGCTTAACCATTTAGCGGCCTTGTCCTTCAAGGTGAAAGTGAAGGTTTTCAACTTGAACTCATCCACACTCATCTCGGAAGGTTTCAAACTACTACACACCCTATGAAAAGCCTCAAGGAAGTCATTCGGATCATCCACTTCTCTACCATGGAAAGTTGGAAGCAAATTTATCACTCCCGTCTTGATTTCGTATTGAGAGTTCGGGTAAACAATGCTCGATTGTTGTTGCTCATAGTTGGGGGACATGAACTCTCTCATAGAAATGTTGGTAGGAGAAGTGTTATGGTTTTGGAAAGGGTTGTAGAATTGGTTTCGGGGGGGGGTTTTGGCCGGTATCCTCTTCATCGTCCGCCATGTTGAAAGGTAGTGATTCACTTTCAAGGGATAGAGGATTAGATGCTAGTGACTCTTGCACTTGCCTCCTAAGTTGGCGGAGATTTCTTACTAGCTCGGAATCGTATTGCAAAGGGTCTTGGTTTGAGGATCGTGTAAGAACCATGCACCAAGAGCTAGAGCAATAGGGTTCCAAACCAAAATAGAACCTACTAAGAAAGATAGATTAGAAATAAAACTACAATATACACATAAAAATACGCCCTTTCCCCGGCAGCGGCGCCAAAATTTGGGAGGTCGTCGCCGTACCTCTCAAATATACAATTTATACTTCACTTACTACCTTTCCACACTATTAAGTGTACAATGGTAAGTAAGGTTCGTTCCACAGGGAAAAGGTTATTTCTATGTATATCTTGTAGAATATATATACATATACATATATAAAAGCAATGTAAACAAAGGGGGTGGGGGTTTGAGTTGAGTTTTGTTTAAAACACTACTAAGTAAAACTACTAGAACTTTAGAATCACAACTAGTTTAGCATCTAAAGATTCAACTAAAAGATTAACTAATGAGAATGAGGGACTTGGGTACATGAGATTTGTATCTTCTTGTTATGGATTTTTCCTCAAACCTAGTTATGATACTTTGAGAATGGTGATTGTTTTTAATGGGAAACCATCTCTATTCTAGTTGTGAATCATGAAAGCATTTTCACAACTCATTGGCAACTTATCTATATGATAGCAAATAGACAAATTGGCCAATGCTAATTCAAATTGGATGTTTTCCCACCTTACCCATGCAATGTGATAACACAATTGACATGAATATAATGCTAATGAATGATCTCAAGAACAAATACAATTGATAACAACATATATTTGATTCCTAATTCACTACTTTTACATAGAAGAAATGATAGCATTTCAACCATGGAAAGGCAATGTCTAACACATATCCAACACATATCTATACCTAGGAAATCATTCCTAACCATTTCAAGCATCAAATACACATATAATTCATGATCATTCAATGACAAATCATCCATTCCTAAGCTTCATAAACCATATTCTCAAACCATAACAAGAGGTTTAATCTCACATACCCAAGATGGGGTTTAGCCTACAACCATAACTATATAATCATAACCATAATCCATACAATAATACATGGTGAATTCAAAGTGAAAATCCAAAGAGGAAATGAAGAAAATGAGCTTAAGGCTCTGTAAAACGATCCCCAAAACAATGAGGATAAGTTCCAATATATACTCCAAAATAATTAAAATTAAAGCCAAACAAAATGCAAGTTGCAGGACCATTCGCGGGTCGCGCGAGATCCCTCGCGGACCGCGAGCCTGGTTCTCGCGGTTCGCGGCCGAGGATTCGCGCCCCGCGCGCCCGTGTCTCGGCGTAGTCCGCGACCGGAGTCTCGCGCCCGCGCGCCCGTGTCTCGGCGTAGTTCGCGACCGGAGTCTCGCGCCCGCGCGCCCGTGTCTCGGCGTAGTCCGTGACCGTGTCTCGGCGTAGTCCGCGCCCGTGTCTCGGCGTAGTCCGCGCCCGTGTCTCGGCGTAGTCCGCGCCCGTGTCTCGGCGTAGTCCGCGCCCGTGTCTCGGCGTAGTCCGCGCCCGTGTCTCGGCGTGGTCCGCGCGCCTCGGTCTCGGCATGGTCTTCGTGCTGGTCGGTCCTCGCGGCTCGCGACCGGAGTTTCGCGGCCCGCGCGAAACTTGGCATGGTCAAAACAGCAACACACACCCTCGCGGTTCGCGACCTAGGGTTCGCGGCCCGCGAGAGTGTGCCTTCACGCCACTTCTACGACCGGTTCTTCAATGTATCAAACGCGGTCAGGACGGTCATAGAAGGTCTTCAAATCATTCAAATCCATTGCAAGTGCAATTCAAGATCGAAATGCACGTCTTCAATTTCAAACCACTATGAATGATTCGGTCCAAAAGTCTAATATAATTACACAAAATACTATCTAAAACAACTCTCAAATGCTACAAAATAAGAGTATATCTAGGGGCTATCAATACTTCATTGGATGCTGATGGAGAATTAGACCTGTATAGCGATCATTGAGGTCTAACCCAGTAACTGGTTAGACACTCAAGACAACAGATTTAAACCCTAAACCCATCCGAATTTTTTGAATGTGACATCCGTATTTACTTTAATCGAACCTATGGTAATACTGGTTTTATAGACTCATACTAGTATTGGTTTCTGATCGAGGAGAATTGTTAGTTATAACGAAACATACTTCACTACATGCTCATGGAGTATAAGAACTGTGAAGCAATTTGTGAGGTCTAACACGCTAATTGGTGGTTAGACACTACACTTGTTGTTTAGGCTTTAAAACCTTTTGCCCAAACAATAGGAAATATTATCTTGTACATTTTAGACAATTTTGTTTTTAATAAACCCAATTTTTAGTGATAACCTTTTGTATATAATACTAGGCCTAATATCATTTTATTTTAACATGTATCTCTATTATATTTACTTATTATGGAAATTTACATAAATTAATAGAATTAAATATTTTTGTTTAATTCGACAAACATTAAACATAATTACATGTATTAAAACAATAAATAGTCTAATTCAATTAGGTCTAAACGTCGGAATATTTAGATTTGGGAGAAACCGACCTAACCTTCTCCTCCTTTTGGACTAGTTTCGTTTTGGACACATTGGTTTGGTTCCCATCCGATTCTAGTTTGTTATGAAAATGGAATTGAGGGAATCTTTGGAAAAAATTGGTTTTGGGTTCCGCACCGGCCAGTTGCTCTGTATGCCAACCATTTCGGCGCCTGTCACATCATGTTTTGCCGGTAGATAATCCCTCAAGGACATCGTAAAAATCTTCCTTGTGGCATCCTTTTCCCTATTTCGTAGGGGAGTAGCATGGCTGTACTCAAGTATGGGGCGGAATTGTATCATAGCTGACAAGTAACATACAGCCTAAAGTAATGGACTCCTGTCCTTTTGTGTTTTTAACTTTGAATTGTAGATCTAGATGCACTAATTAACCGTATTAAGATTAAGTGGTGAAAAATACAAGCTCATTTTGGAATTACTACTTGGAGTTGAGTATAATTGTGATACTTCAGGCTAATGATGCTCAAACCTATAAAATTAATAATTGTGATACTTCATGCTAATGATGCCCAAGCCTAAAAATTTAAATTTTGATCACCATTTTAGTAACAGAAAGTCTTGGGTGAGACATGTTCTTGTGGACACCAAGAGCATTGGAATGAGCATTTACTGTTTCTGCTTCATCTTTTTGTCAGTTTGTTTGATCTTTCAATCAATGTCCTTGATTGGAGTATTCTTGTTTTGCCTTGGATTTTTCAGTTAATTTGATCGTTCGTTCAATTTGCTTGATCTTTCGGTCAATTTTCTTGATAATTTCCTTGCACAATTTCACCAACGACAAATTCAATCAAGGAAATCGGCGGGTTTAAAGCTCACCAACGACAAATTCAATCAATAGTAGTCTCATATCATAATGAATATTATGTATTATTTATATCCAAGTAAGCCGGTAATAAGTGATTTCGATTTTATACAAATGTTATCATAAGTAATTGTTTTTTTAATACTGAGGAGATAATTGAGGATGCCATATACGTACGAAGTAATTTTTGTATCCACATATTATGTATGCAATCAAAAATTCTAGGGTGGATGTTTTTGGTGTGGCGCCAATTTTTTTCCTATTGTAAGGAATTTGGCGCACAAAGAATTTGCCTATAAATTTAACCCATCTATCATCATACTCACCCAACCCTTTTTCAGTACATCTTTTTCACTACATCCATTCCAACGCAACAATGTATCACACAAGAAACTGTCACAAGCTTGTCTCTTTGGAGACTGTCCCATGCAAATCTCTCAAAAACAGCCCAAGCAAATCTATCAGAAACACCAAAACTCCTTCCCGTCCCACCGGTGCTTCAAGTGGAAGATTTGTACCGCGCAGAACCTTTGCCGTTCCTCCGATTACCAAGACCTTCAAGAACAACAAGCCAAAACAGAGCCGCAACAAGTCAATGACAGCCACACGAGTTTCTGTTATCAAAGGAAACCCATACGTGATCGTCATTTCCGACGACGATGAGCCAGAAGTCATTGTTCTCTCCGACGACGAGGTAGATTTCCAGGCCGGAGCTAATCATCTGATGATGCTGGAGGGTCAAGCTGACATTGCACGCCGTGGCCGCTTCGTTCTCGTAGACGAGGAGGACCCTCAGCCGCCACCCCCTTACCCGGCATCTCCATGGAATATGGCTCCACAACGTCTCCACATGCTGGCGCCACCTCCAGTGCTTTCTGTTAAGAAAGCCTCCTCTTAGGCATAACAGTTAGAAGGACGTTAGTTGTTCGCGTCTTGATTTTGTTGCGATCATCCCCTTCTGTGTTCCTTGAGGAACTGATGGATGTTCGCCCAGACAACTTTTGTTAGTTCTGTTCTATTTTGCCTGTATCAAGTGATGATCAGCAGTCGGTGTATCACGTTCTATGTATTTTGGCTAACTTTATCACAAGTTATATGAATTTATTTTTCGTTCTAAATAAGTTTTAAAACATTGACTTCATTCTTTTTTCAATTAACTCAAATCGAGCAACTTGACTAAATTACGTTAAATAAAAGGAGACAGTTATTGTAATTGAATTTGCTCGATTTATTCCATGACAGAATTCCATATTACATGAGTTAACCAAATCATCACAAGACTATTGATGAGGTTAGTTGAAATGGAACCTGAAATTGGCACACTAACTACTCAAATTTCATTACAGGGGATGGGGTTGAGTCTGAGTGAGAATGTTTCACGGGAGAAGGTGTCTCCAACACCAGCCTCTTTCTGCTCATTACTTTCGGGGGTGCTAGCTTGGAATATAAAACCTGCTCATCGTATGACTCAAGAAGCTTATACAATGGAGGTGCAGCCACTAATTGCTGTTTCACCATCATCCCTTCGCCCGCTTCAATCATTCGCCTGAAAAGCTCTCGCACCTCATTCTTCAGCCTTTGATAGTCTCCCGCCATTTCACCGTAGAGTGCCTGAAGGGAAGTCGGTGAAATTGTAACAAACGCTGGACTGTCTAATTCCGGCGACTTACGCTTCCGGTCGGATACAAGAGCCATTATGTGTATTATCTGTTGTCTGAAATTGTGGGCAACTACAATCATACATTTATAATAAAAGTCCTTATTAGGCGGGAGGAATGGAATTTGGGGGGCGGGAAAATTGACCAAAATTGGGCGGGAATTTGGGGGCGGGAGGAATGGAATAGGCGCCAATGTCAAAACTTGGGCGCCAATAGAAAGCCACACAGTGGAGAAAATTTGGATCAACATAATCTTTAGCTCAAACGAAAGCTATTTCATATCGTTTTAATTACATTATGAAATTTGTCACATTAGATATTTACTATATGAACGGGTAATTATAACTTCAACCACTGAATTACATTATTTATTTCCACATATATAAACATTATCAATAGTTTCAGACTATACAAAAACTTCGTTTAAATTTAGTTTAATAAACCATTTGGATGCATTGAAGAATTTGTATATGTTTGATTAATCATTTATTAGTTCAATCGAATAATAACTCCGTGGATATAAAACTTGTTTCTACCCTAAACACATAACTGGTCAGTACATGTACTTAGTATTTATACATCCGATACAATCTCTCTCAAAACCCTATAGTATATTGTACCGTAATTAGTATTGAACCATACAAACCTATGTAATGACATTGTGAGTTTAGCTCTTGTCACCGTGGGTTCATGATTTATCACGGTGCTATGATATATACCTCTTAACATGGTGGCCGTAAATGGTTTAGGTTGTAGCGCTTTTGGGTTTTTTGTTCAACTTCTATCCGTAATGAATTTATGTAATTGAACTGATTTTATTTACTCCCTTAGTGTCTAACCAAATTAAAACAATCAATGGCTAATCTTTACAAATTGTAATTGTTTCAATTGAGATAGTTTCATGTGAAATTCATGTTCACTGTACAATTGTAATAATGTGAGAGTTGCATAACTAGATTTCAAATTTTCATTTCAATCTTAATTTTTCATTTCCCTCTAGTTGCCTTCTTCATTGACCGAAAATCTTGACCTCTTCACGAGTACGCTCCCAATTTCCAAGGCCAAAACACTCTGACAGATTCGGCTTGCTTTTATCATAGCTCTGTAGACCAAAAATATCTCTCTTCCGATTTCACAATTACAATTTCCATCCGATGGCGACTCCGGAGGTGGCAGACGAACGCGCAGCCAGTCACCGGCGGTTTCTGAAGAGTGCTGAGGAAGCGGAAGCAGAATTACCAACAGGTTCTACATTCATTACATAGCTTAATCCCATGTTGACAACAACAAAATCAATACGATGCAACATAAACTTATTGCTAGTTTACATTTACGTTTATTTGGCAGCGCTAGCAAAGATGAAACAACGGGTGGCTGATTATGTTAAAGATATGGGGGCGGATGCCCAACACGATGCAGATTTTTACCTCAAGGTCGGAATGGTAAAAGGGTGAAATGGGAGAAATCTTTGATTGAATTTCAAAATCTGTGTTAATGAACTAGTACTTCGGCCCTCCCTAAATGTAATAGTTTGAATATATTCACAGGAGGATGTCTCCAGGGCATACAGCAATCATAAGAAACGCCTTGACCTACTAGCTGAATTGCTGAACAAGGAGCATGAGAAAGTAAGATCCAAAACCGATGACGTCTGCGTGAATTACAACGTTTCCAATGTATGTAAGGCCAACGAGGCTTTGTACAGAATTAAGCTGCGCCAACACATGTCTAAGTTCACTTGACGTCTCATTGGATTAGTGGTTTCTTTGTTTTGAAGATGTTTTGGTTCTGGATTACTGTAATCCTTATTACTGTAACATCCTGCTTCTGAATTTGGTTTTTCTGTCTGTATCCTTATTGACCTGAATTGTCATCTGTTTGCTTGAGTTTTGGTTAGTCTATATCATTATTAATCTGAATTCTGTGTGCCTGCCTTGTCATATGACCAAAGTATTCTGGGTGCCATATTAACATGGAAATTTGTGTTTGTGTTTATACTATAAGTTTTCTGCTTACTAATTGGAAGTATGTTTCTACTAAATCATTTACTTAAAAGTTGTGTGCTTCTCGAACAACAATAAAAACCAAAAAAATAAAACTAGGTGAATCTAAGCTAAGAAATAAGAATGTCATTAGAATCCCGTACCAGGAACTTATTACAAGTTTATTCAAATGAGGAACTTCAAGGGAATACCTGTTACTTAAAACAATTCTCCCAAAAATCACAAATAACAACAGAAACTACAGCTTCCCAGAAACAAAAGAGGAAACAAAAACAACTAATTGCCCAAAACACAATCGGCAAAATAATCACCGAGCGAGCATACTCAGGCTCGACTTAATAATTAGTACCCAGTTTTATGGTGAAATGTACGAAGCACCATATCAGGCAAAATAAGGCAAGCAGGTGAAATAAACGACCTCACTGAGTCATCCTTGGGAAGCCATCCCCTGGCCGCACATCCTTGCTCCGTTCCGAGGCTGTTGAAGGCTGGCTACTGGGGCTTGGACTCACTGTCACAGAAAATGGAAAGGGTGGCACCCAGAATGGGGTAGGCTGCGTCATCTGCACACCTCTGAGGGGATCATAGCCGAATACACCTGACACCTACAACAAAGAGGTACAAACATAAAACAGAGTTCAGGGTTCAATGAAAAACACGACGACGTCGTCACATTTGATGTATTCACGCTTTATCTCCAGAACATACCTCTGGCATGACAATCGTTTGCTCAGGTGTTCCGACTGGCGCATCTCCACGCTGCTTCTCTTTACTGCTACCTTTCCTATGGGACCCGGATATTTTCTTGTCCAAATCCGCCTCTTTCCTCTTAGTTGGAGTTCTTCCCCTGCCTCGACGATCCACGGGATCTTTCACACGTACGGTCTCATCTTTCTCTACTTGATCCCCAGATTCGGGTTCCTTACCTCTACCCTTTCTGCCATAAACCCTTCCAAATCCTCCCATAGTTGAGCTAACAATAATGCTTGAAGTGGTTTTTCACTAAACATGTAAGCAAAGTTTACCAAGCTCCAGCATCACTTCTCTGAACACAGACTCGTCCTTCATGGCTGACAAACTTAGTCTAGAGCCTGCCTCTGCCATCTGAGCATACCTCTTCATTGCCTCTGTTTCATTGCCTTTCAGATTTTTGTATGGCAACTTCTCCTTCAAATACTCCCTGGGCAAATCCTTCTTCCACCTTGAATACAAGAACTTCTCAGGAACAACATCGATGCCTTCCAAAACCATTACGTTCATCGCGTGGCTGCAGAGTATACCCCTGAACTCAAAGTTCTTACACTCGCACCTCATATCCATTGTTGCCTTGTCAAGGCAGACTACAAACTTCCTTCTCCTAGACACCCCATGAAAAATCTTGCTCATCACAACTTCATACTTCACCTCATCATCGTTCCCAGAAATCATCGTCCCATTCGAATAATTCAGCATTTCAATCTCCTCCTGGATCTCTAAGAACTTAGAAGATGTAAAAAGCTCTTGAAATACGACCTCAAACCCGTGTTTCGTCGTGGTACTCCAAGTCCGATAAGCATTGCTGAACTTCAGTGTATTCTCCTCATTGGCTCTTTTCTCTACAGCCAGACCATACTGATCAAGGAACACCTTCAGTGTAGTGTCCGGAGTCACATACCCTTTGAAGAAGTGATTCATACCCTCACTCCGTTGGGTGCTCGACATGCCAGCCCAAAAATCGTTCTTGAAGTACACAGGAGCCCACCTCTTTCTGTCCTTTAACAAATCCTTGAACCACAGTTTTGATTCCAGTTTGTGCTTCTCACCCCAGGCCTTCAACCCATCCTCGAATTCCAACACCGTCATCATATGACTAAGTAGTTTACGGAATTCTGAGTTTATCTCCACCCAGTTGCTAGCACTGCCCATGTTCTTGCACAGATTCCTCTTGATATGCCATATACACCACCGGTGTTTTGTATCAGGAAACACTGTCCTAACCGCCTTGGCTGACATACATTAACATATTTTCACATTGTTATATTGCTCATCAATTTTCACATCAAATAATCAATCAACACCTATAGTGAACATAATAACTATAAACAAAAAACCAGTAAAATCAGGATGATTCACATAATCAACTGACTCAGATTTCATAAGCCACAAATCACTATGATTCATCAGATTTCAAGAGTTTCTCAAACCATCAACTCAGTGTGGGGAAATATTTCCTGACATGCACTATAACGATGTTATGTTAACATTTATTTAACGACACGAAAACTAACTGGAGTTCACTAACTTCAAAATCCACTACACAAACAACATGCCCATAATCCAGTACATTTACAACACACTTTCGACATAATCACAATGCAGTACACTTTCACCACACTTTCAACATACTAAAAATCAATTCACATTATTCTCAGCATGTACAGAACATTACACAGCTTAACGTACCTATTGCTTTGCATTGATCAGTTATAATGCCAACTGGTGCCCTTCCCATGCAACGTTGCCAAGCTTTAAAGACCCATTCATAGCTTTTAGCATCCTCCATGGTTATCAGTGCACATCCCAGAAGTAAAGAATTCCCATGATGATTCACTGAAATGAACGGTGAAAAGAGCATCCGATACCTATTGGTCACGTATGTGCTGTCAAAAGACACTGTATCACCAAACTCTTTAGCTGTAGCCCGGCTTCTACCATCGGCCCAGAAGACATTTCTAAGTACTCCATTCTCATCAATGTCATACTCATAGTAAAAATTAGGATTTTCCTGCTTCATTTCACAGAAGTGCTTCTCCATAGCATTGAAGTCACCACCTGCAACTTGCCGCCTACCGTTTGCCCTAAGCAAGTTCCTCAACTCTCGTTCTGTGAATGGCACACCAGCGCAACCACCGTACTTAACCACAAACACTTGAAAGTTGCTACCAATCTTTACCCCTGTTGCGTCATTTTCCAGTATTATCTTTGCATCCTCGGGGGAAATCTTACGGTAGTTGGGCAGAAACCTAGAATTAGACACACACAATTCATGATTGTGTTCCACAACACATTTACCAATCTTCCAAGTACCATCCAACGACGACTTGCTGGCAAAAACTCTGAACATACAACGTGTCCTACATGAGTGGCTGCGGCGTCTACCAACTCTAGTAACCAGGTTCACTCCAGCTTTGCTACATTCAATGGTGAGTCTCACGTACTTGCTGTAGTGTTCCTCGTTGGCAAGGAAATGAACCCGGGCGCGTGAGGCATAACCTACATTCTTTCCTAAATCAACTGCTGCTGACTTGCAAATAGCCGAGTCCCTGATTCTGACCTGGAAGCCATTAGCGAATCCATATCGATGGATATGGGTTACAAAGGCTAGGGCAGATTCGAACTCCATGCCCCTAGTAGGCGCCACAATTTCTTCAGTATGATCTTCACCACCATTTTCTGTTTCTCCCCCCTCGGCTTGGGTGACTGGTTCAACTTCTGGAACCTGTTCCTCGTTCTCATACCACTCCTCATCTTCCTCGTCCTCATCTTCGACTGTAAATTCTGGTTCACTCATTCCATCAGCAACCTCTGGAACCTTCGGCTGATTCTCCTCATGCTCATCGTCTGTATCTTCTAGTTCAGTTTCAACTTCACACGTTCCATCCCCAGCGACACAATCCCCTGCAGCAACAATGACATGATTCTCTACAGTAATATCTTCATCCAAATCAGCAACAATGACTCCATTCCCTGCAGCACGAATGACTCCATTCCCTGCAGCAACAATGACTTCATTCCCTGCAGCAACAATGACACCGTTCCCTGCAGCAACAATGACACCGTTCCTTGCAGCAACATCTTCTCCATTCCCTGCAGCAACATCTTCCACACCAACCGTTACCTCTTTATCCAAATCAATGACATTCATCATTGCAGGCACTATGCACTCCTCAACAACGTTACTCACAGTCACACAGCACCATCGACATTCCCAGACATTGTCTCCTGGTCCAAATCCAAATTCAAATACTAATTAATCGGACATCGCAGATTTTTATATAGTACTAGTTAACCCTTATCCAGATTCAAATCTAGCCACAACTACCAAATAATTATAAACCCTAACCCCTAATCCAGATTCAAAAAGTCCCCCCAATAAACCTAAACATTAATACTTATTCCATTTTCAAATCAAACAAAACCCATTAAATATAAACCCTAAATCAAAGTAGACTGAAGAAACCCACCTGATAAATAGAAGCTGACCCCGGATTCCGTTGAAATAGAAGCTGTCGTAGCCGAGCACCTAGCCGTCGCCACCGAGTACCTAGCTGTCGCCACCGAGTACCTAGTCGTCGCCACCGAGTACTTATGGAACGGAGTTAGAATCTAGGGCCAGGAATGATATACCCATTCGTGGTTGAGTGAGATTCAGTGTTCCAAACGTTTCAGGGAAGATTTTGAAATTTGTAAATAAACAAACGTTATTGTCTTCCCTTTCCCAAACATCGAAACCACTTTCCCAAACAAAATCTGACAGCCACCTCCGTCGCCGCCTACTCAGCCTAAGGTCCAAAAACCATCCGTAGGCCTCATTTTCCAGCCCAATGTTATGGCCCAAGTCAACTGGTCAAAATCAGATTAAAAAATGAATAAGTAACATACTTTAAAAGTAAGATTATCATTTTTCGTATTTTAGCAATCCATACATTTATTACTCATTAAATAAAAAGCAAACAAACTCATTTATTACTCCGTCTCTAAGCCTCCGAAAACAGAATACTATCAGAACCGCCGCCCCGCCACCGCATACTGCATTTTATGCCAATCGGTCGATATCATCCCTACCTGAATTTGCTGCTGCGTCTTTTTTTCTGCTCCCCATAAGAGAAGACAGATATTTATTTATTCGTATGGCTCATCGGAGCCACGATGATTGGAGCTTTGATTGCTCCGGCCATTCCAAAGCCGCCGTGGTAAACAGATTCTTGACCATTCTTGACCATAAATCAAGCTCACCCAACTAATTAATCAAAAAGCCCCCTCTGGAACGCAGTGCCTCCTTCAAGAGGCAAGATTCCGGTAGCTCCTTGAAAGGCACGGTGAAGAAGATGTTCCATCTTCCAGAAAACCCCTCCGAGCTCAAATAATTTACCATCGCTGCCTCTCGCCGCCTCGCCCAAACCTACAAATTAAAAGATGATTTTCCGGCGGAGGTCGACTCGGCCGACCAAGAGGAAATAGAAGGAGAAAATCAAATTTGCGTATAGGGCGAATGAAAGAGAGGCGCAAGATGGGCCAGACTTCTGGCTGGTGGAGATGACCAAGATGGGCGGGACTATCGGGTATCTGCCGCCGGTGAGTTTTTCAGAAGAGAAGCTTTCAGAAGAGCGCTCTTCGCCGGTGGTGGTAATAAATATTTTCGATATAAAAGAGGAAAAGTAATCTTACGGGTGGTTTGGTTCGCGTACTAAACGTAGTAAATATAGAATACGCGTATTTAAGATTTTGGATTGTTGTTTGGTTACCGTATAATGGTTAAAACGCTGGAAGCGAAAATTCAATTTCCCACCCAACGTGGGAAATTTCTTACCGACTATTACCTAGGTGTCGAAATGAAATACGCGTAATTTTTATATGAAATTACCATTTTCTCCCACCATTACGTAATTTTTCTACGATCATGCATATATATATATATTTTTATTTCCTCCAGTTTTATTTTGCGGCAATTTCTGTTTTAAACTTCTTATAACAGTTTTATTTAACTGTACGTATACATATTATTAACATGGGATTTCGAATGGAATATTTTATTGTTATCAAATTTTCTTATTTTGTGATTTTATTTTTGAAGTATAATTATTTTTTGATTTTTTTAAAGAACAATAAATTGTTTTTTATAAATTCAAGTGAGTTTTTTTGATTATTTGGAAAATTACAATATGTTGAATATTTTATTTGATTGAGTTCATTTGAATGTTTTTGGGATATATAGTTGAAAAACTGTTAGATTCGAGTGAGTTCATTTTTTAATGTTTTTTTGATATATAGTTGCAAAATTGTTAGATTCGAAAGAAATACGTAAGTCAACCAAACAACATGTAGTAAATAAAATCCTAGGAATTATAAAATACGAAGATGCAACCAAACAGTTTTTCTAAATTCTGAGTATTTTGATTGAGGAATTTATTTCCGAGTAATTACCAAATCTGTGGGAATTTAATTCCCACATGAACCAAACGATAGCATTAAATTATAGCGTATCAATCCCAACCTGCAAATTTACCTATTCAAATCTTCTCTCTCCTCCCAATTGCTATTCTAGAGCACCATATAGCATAGCTGTTGGAGCTCAAAATAGACCAAAACCTCTATATTTTTCCATTTTTGCTATTTTAGCATAGCTGTTGGACTTGCTCTAAGACAATGGAGGGGGAAGAGAAACAATGAGACGGGAAGAAGAGATTGGTTTAAAGAGTAAAAGAATATTTGGACAGGATTTATTTTGCAAATTCCACTAACATAGAAACTCATTTAATCTCAGCCACTAATAAAATCTGATGGTCCACATCAAAAATTCTCACAATAAGAACCCCTCTTACAATAAGAAACCATCATATTTTTCCATGGCTCTTAATACTTGTTCTTGGAGATTGAAGTGAAGAAGAGAGCTCCTTCTATTATAATCAATCTAAAAGCTAAGTACAACAAATATTATAAAAGACTAAAAGTATCTCTAAAATAAAGTACGAAATTAGACAATTCTTATAATTTTTCTAGTCAACTCCAATAGATAATCTATTTTGCATACTTCTAACATTTATAAGTACAAAAATAATCATCTTAATTGAATTAATAATAATTAATTTTAACTATTTTAAAATGTAATTTGTACATGTAAAAATTAAATAATAAATTATACTTTTAATTTAAAATAATTATTCATAATAGTAATATCTAGTTATTATTATAATTAAAATGACAACATTGTCAATGGAGAAATAAATAATTGTTGCAAGGTTGACTTCGTGACGACCCGAAGTGGTCCACTCACTCTATCAATGACCCATTGCAGAGCCGTTCTGGATTCAACTCCCAGTCTCTTCTTCACCATTGCAGAGCCGTTCTGGATTCAACTTCATCTTCCATTCCTCCCCTCCCTCCTTATTAGCTATAAGCGTGCCTTCTTGTATACTTTCATAGGCGTCTACAAATTTTGATGCAGCCATGAAAACCAATACAATTAGCATAAATTTGATCCTTACCCTGCTCCTGCTCATTTTGTTACAGTCCCATGTATGCTTCGGAGCCGACACCATTTCCGCTAATCAATCCCTGTCAGGTGATCAGACGCTGGTATCCAAGGAGGAGGACTTCGAGCTGGGATTCTTCGAACCAGGTAAAAACTCTTCCAGATTCTACATAGGAATATGGTACAAGAAAGTTAGTGAGAGAACTATAGTTTGGGTTGCAAACAGGGAAACCCCAGTAAAAGATAAGAACACTGCATCTCTCACATTTAAAGATGGTAATTTGGTGCTTCTGGATGAATCCCAGAACATAGTTTGGTCCACAAATGTGACAACCTCAGGTTCTGTTGCCGCTGTTCTTCTGAATGATGGTAATTTGGTTCTCAGGCAATTAAATTCCACTTCAATTTTGCCTATTTGGCAGAGTTTAGATAACCCCACCCATACATGGTTGCCTGGTGGAAAGCTTGCTTACAACAAAGTTACCCAGAAGGCGCAGATTTTAACTTCGTGGAAGAATTCTGATGATCCTGCATCAGGCCTTTTCTCTCTCGAGTTGGATCCAATAGGTAAGCAGTATGTGATAAAGTGGAATAGGTCTCGCCAGTATTGGACGAGTGGAGCTTGGAATGAGCAAAGCAAACTTTTCAGCTTGGTGCCTGAAATGAAGCTCAACTACATCTACAATTTTAGCTATGTTGATAATGCTAATGAGAGTTACTTTACGTATAGTGTGTATGATCCCACTTTCATATCGAGATTTGTGATGGATGTGTGTCGGGGCAGATTAAGCAACTCTCTAGGCAACAGTGTGAAGTTTATGCTTATTGTGGGGAGTTCGGTATATGCAATGAGAACTCATTGCCCTTTTGCAACTGTTTGCAAGGATTTGAGCCTAATTCGACTGAAGCTTGGAGTTTGAACGACTTTTCTGGCGGGTGTAGGAGGAGAGCAAATCTGCAATGTGGAAACAATGGGACTAGAGTGAAGCCGGATAAGTTTCAGGCTTACGCGGGGACGCGTTCACTTAATGATTCGGAGTCTGTTGCAGTTGTGAGTGCTCCTGAATGTGAATCTAGGTGCCTGGGCAATTGTTCTTGCACTGCTTATGCTTATGATAGCAATGGGTGCTCTCTTTGGAGTAAAGAGCTCTTGAACCTCCAAAAAATTTCTGCAGATGATAGTGGTGGAAATACAATTTACATCAGGCTTTCAGCGTCTGAGTTTTCTAGTAATAAGAACAACTCTGCAATGGTGATAGGTGGTGTTGTGGGGTCAGTTGTTCTTGTGTTAGTCCTTGTAGGTGTGGTTTTGTTTGTTGTTAGGAGACGGAGAAGGAGAATGGTTGGAGCTGGAAAATCTGCAGAAGGTTCCCTAGTGGCATTTGGTTATAGAGATTTGCAGAATGCAACAAAAAATTTCTCAGAGAAGCTGGGAGTAGGTGCTTTTGGTTCAGTGTTTAAAGGGAAGCTGTCTGATTCAAGCGTAATAGCTGTGAAGAAGCTTGAAAGTGTCAACCAGGGAGAAAAGCAATTCCGTGCTGAAGTTAGCACTATTGGGACAATCCAGCATGTTAATCTTGTTAGGCTCCGAGGGTTTTGCTCCGAAGGTTCAAAGAAATTGCTGGTGTATGAGTACATGGAGAACAGGTCCCTTGATGCCCATATTTTCCATGAAGATGAATCCAAGATCTTAAGCTGGAAGATAAGGTACCAGATTGCTCTAGGAACAGCTAGAGGGCTGGCTTATCTCCATGAGAAGTGTAGGGAAGTCATCATTCACTGTGACATCAAGCCAGAAAATATTCTTTTGGATGCTGAGTTCTGCCCTAAAGTTGCAGATTTCGGTCTGGCAAAACTTATGGGACGTGATTTTAGTCGTGTGCTGACGACTATGAGAGGGACGAGAGGATATCTTGCACCAGAGTGGATTTCAGGACTCGCCATCACAGCAAAAGCTGATGTTTACAGTTACGGCATGATGCTTTTAGAATTCATATCAGGGAGGCGGAATTCAGAGAGTTCCACAGACGGAGTAATGAGATTCTTTCCTAGCTGGGCAGCGCAAGTGCTGATTGATGAGGGTGACATCCTCAGCTTATTAGACCCTAAATTGGATAGGCAGGCTGATTTAGTAGAAGTGTTGAGGCTATGCAAAGCAGCATGCTGGTGTATTCAGGACGATGAATCTCATAGGCCATCCATGGGGCAGGTAGTTCAGATCCTTGAAGGAGTTTTAGATGTGAATTTACCTCCTCTTCCTCAAGCACTCCAAACCTTTTTCAGCAATCAAGATCATGTAGTCTTCTTCACCGACTCGTCATCCAAACAGAGCTCAGAACCACAAAGCAAGACTTCCAGTACCTCAGCGAAGTCCACGAGCACCGGATCATAAGAAATGTGCAGACACTGAAGGCAAGTTTATGTATGTAAGTATGTTTCTTAATGTGATACATATAGATTGAAATATATATTACTCCTAGTATATTTTTCTATAGTAGTTTGTGATTGCCCATGATGGTGCAACTTATTATCCTTCCCTGTGAGCCAACATGTCATTTTTATACGTTCATTCTCTAATCTGAAAACTGTATTCTATAAACCATCTGGAGTTTGGTTACTGTTGAATATATGCACATTTAAGTTGATCTGCTGCAGTTGTTGCTTCCTTCTCAGGCCATGTAATTCTCTTCCCCGAAAAAACTAAGAAAAAACTCCAACAAAGCTAACCTAGCTTTTAGACCCCATGTTCTAGGACCAGTACATTTGCTGGTCTTCTGTGTTTCTGCTTCCATTTGGCTGTAAGCCTGAAATCCTCCAGTTTGAGTGCTGTTATTTAATTTATCCAGTTAAGAAGCCCTTAAATCTCAGGAGGAAAAATGTTTAATGCAGTTATCCTTGGATTGTTGTTTCATTCTTCGAATTATGGCTATGTTATGTTGTCTGCAGGTTCTATCATTCTAGCATGATTGGTGAACTGAAATATAATTACCTTTTCCTTGAGAATTCTCCTATTTTCTGAAAGGTTTTGTTTTGCTTCAGCTTCCATGCTGCCTTACTTCTTTTAGGGTTAGCATTTAGCCAAGTTATACCAGATTGCAGTATCTACATTACTCAGTTGTTTGTCTTCAACTTTTCACATTAAAGCTTCCTTTTTATGCTTTCCGTAAAACTTACCGCCCTCCCCAGTGAACTCCCCTTTACACATGGCATTATCACTGATCTACATTTCTTACATGTGTATAGTGAGATTAAGTGCCATTTAGTAATGTTAATGTATCATCGCGATAATTGTGAGTTTTATTGTTCTTTTTGGGAGTGTGAATGAGACTCAAAGTGATGCTTCAAATTTCCATTGAGATGATTTGTGACCAGGTTAAAGAGTAAAGGGGACCTGTAGATCTCCTTAGTTCAGTTTCCAGAATGACCATCAAGTCATATTCTGAAACGTTCAAGTATATGAAGTCCAGTCTCCTTAGTCCACTTTCCAGAATGACCATCAAGTCAAGTATATGATTTTTGAGTCTAACCTTCAAGTATGTTTGTTGGGTATCAAAATTTTGATTTGTCCAGTTATTTTCTGAAATTATTTATTCATTAGATCTCAAAATGACCGTGTAACATGTGGGCATGTAATGATGTTATATTTTAGCTTCATTAGGCCATTAATTTACTACATGGACCGAGTATGATCTATATACCTTCAATTTAATTTGTGTAAAGCTTGACCATTTGTTAATCATATGATTTTGGTGCACGTGTCTATGAAATATGGACATAAAAAAGAGGTTGTGTGTGCTTAGTGTTGATATCCTGTCATCTGTTAAGGATGAACTTCACCATTCGGTCTTCTGATGATAATTGTTGGTCCTTAAATTTGTTGTTCTATTATTAACGATGCCTCACCTTAGTTTAAATTTTGGCATCATATATAAAATTGCAGCAAGTTTTCGCACTTAAGCTGCATTTAAGCAACATTACAACAGCATATGAGCTTAGAATTTGCACCGCTTTTGAGCAGCATTTGAGCAAAGTTGTAGCATGATTTGAGCTCAGCCTTGATGCAGCTTTTCCTGGGCACAAAAGCTACAAAAATTGATAGTAAAACATGATATATTAGGTTTATTTTTGGACTATACCCTTATTTCTGGAAAAAGATGTATCAGCTAGCTTGCCATTTTTGTTTGTTTTGTCGTTTGATATAATCCCAAGTAAATTGAAGGGTTGTATAAAGAAAAGTGAATATTTATGAACATGTCATATCGAAGTTTCGCTTTGACTTTATCAAATTTTGTATATTTGACTGAAAAAGGTTTTATGCGGATAGTAATGGAACAGAGAGAATATTTATAATTATTGTCCTTTTTAGTTTTTTTTGAGGTAATCACTGAATTATAACTGAGCTACTATATCAAACCCTGTATGTTACTTATACACGTCACGAAATAGTTTTTATGTCAGTTCCTTATAGTTTTGATCCTCTGTCAGTTCCTTATAATTATTGTCCTTTTTACGGAAAGCATGAAAAGGATTATTTCGTGACGTGTATTTCGTGAACTATTTCGTGACGTGTATTTTACAGGGTTTTATGCTTTCCGTAATCACTGAACTAAAATGATTATTTTTATTCTGTTTTTTTAACCAAAATTATTCTACAGTTGCGGAAAATTAAACACGATATAAATATATTTCTTGATTTTTCAACATCTTATTATTTTAAATATGATTAAATAATAGTTAAAATATAGGGTGTGTATCAGTAAAATACATGGCGTGGTATAACAACACCCAATTATAACGACAACGACTAATTAAACAAAAGAGAAATTGCTTATGTACTCTTGAATTTTTGAAAAGTGTTCGGGTATCGCTGAACTGACGTTGACTGGGTAAATTTTGTTTTTAAAATCTTTAATAGGCATTTGAATGTTTATTTTCAAGTCACCAGATAGTCGGATATACACATTTCGATGGCCGGAAAGAGTTTTAGAGTCACAATTTATAAAGTCAACGTCAGTCCAGGATATAAAAGCATTTTTAAAATATTCAGGAGTAAATAAAGACTTAATAAATAACTTAAAGGTAAATATTGATAAACCAGTTTGAACATCGACGATTGAATATGGATTGAAAATTTGAATTTTTAACAAAAATAAAGGATATTAATGGCCTTCATTGCTTGCTTTGCTCCATATGTTTGAAAAAATTTATACTAATATTCTTCAAAAAAAAAAAAAAACCTATAAAAGGGTATTACTCTATTTTTAATAATTTTATACCGTATATAAAATGCTAAGACTTTACATGAACATTGACACCGAGCCATTACTACGTACGTTGAATGGTCCAGTACGCCGTTTATGTGATCTGATTCTCTTGTCTTCAACCACTCACATTGCTTTCCTCTTTTCATTTACGACTTGAAAGAAAAACAAAGTCGTACATATCAAGGTAAAGAAATGGCCTCCTCTTTTGGTGCAGATTCTGCTTTAAATGTTGCAAATCTACTGGAAGAAAAATCTGGATTCAAATCTCCGCCCTTTTTGGTTCTGAAAGTGGAGTTGAGATTTCTGAGAACTTTTCAAAGGTGTAACAGAAAGTGGAGCATCAGCAACGATGATTATGATAAAAACTCTTTGTTTCAGAGGGTTGAAGATGTAGTTCGACAAATTGGAGTTTGTTTCAATTCCCTCCTTCATGAGATAGACGATGGAATCACCCCACAGCCACAGCCACAGCCACAGAGCCATTTAAATGAGGTGTTCTCTAAGTTCAGTGAAACCATTGAGTCCTTTTCTGAAGAAATCAATGGATTTTACATGGCTTTGCTGGATTGTATGTCATCATCAAATCTCAGAGTTCCAAGCAGAGATGAAGTTATGAAGTTGCTGGATTCAGTTCTTGTTCACACGAGGGATTTTCGTGCTTATGATGTGGAGGAACTGACAGAGGATCTTGAAGAGAAGGTGAGATTCTTGCAGAATATGATTCGGTTCGCTCGGATGCTCGGTGTTGAAGATGCTCAAATGGAGGACTTGTTATTTCATACAGACGCTGTTGCTGTGAGGTTAGCACAACTGTTTTATGAAAATGCATATATCGGTGTTGAAGGGTTTTATTTGAAGGTGTTGGATTTGGTGCTGATGATTAAACCTGTTCTATCACGAGTTTGTGATACTTATACACATGTCCTGCGAGTTTGTAAACTTTCAGGATGTGTTGTGATGTTTGATGTGAGTGTTTTCGGGGATTTTGTTGATTCTGTCCGTGGTAGTTTGTGGGAGATACTATGTCCTGGTTCTCGTTTCCTTGATTCTGTGAAAGATCAGGTCAAAGTGTTGTATGATGGACTCAGTTTCTCAAGAGGCATTCTGAAAAAAAAGAAGGAATTCGAGTACGATGATCTTAAGTTTGTTGTGGATATTGTCATAGATACTGGAATTCTCAGCTGCTCATTTTTCGCCACTGAAATGGATGAAGACCAAAATGTTGCATTGTCAGGTTTGGTTAAACAGATCACATTTGTCAAGTCTGGAATTGCAGATAAGTGTGGAATTTTAACAAGGAGTAACTATCCCAGCACAGATATTATAGGCTTCATCAATCTTCTTCTCCAAAATATTGTGGAACTACGCTGTAATAATGAATCTCTGTTCAATCAGATCGAAATAGTCCATGAAGGTCTCATCTTCACAAGATCTTTGGTGTCGGAAATCGTGCAAAGCAGCATTCAGAATGAAGAAGAGGTCCAGCTAGCACTTTTCGGTCCTGCTCTTGATGTGGTTTACAAGATTGATTATTTCATTGACTCCTTACTCATAAGAGATGATTGCCTTCATTATAGTCCGGTTTTACTCTCAAATATCACCGAAGAAATCAATGTGTTGAAGTTTACTTTCAAAACTCTCAACATTGATTTTCAAATCACTAATCATTCCAAGAAGGTGGAATCTCAAGTGAACCATAGTATTAGCACCACAATCATCGATGATGTCGTTGTAGGTCTTGTAGACAGTGTTGAAGAAATGACTAATCTAGTTACAAGGGGTTCATCAGAACTAGACGTTGTTTCAGTTGTTGGAATGGCTGGACTTGGGAAAACAACACTAGCAAAGAGAGTTTACAATGATCCTATGGTGATGCTCCATTTTCATATCCACGCACGCGTTGTTGCTTGACATCTTGGACAAGGTTTTGAATGGTGAGCTGCCTCCTGAATTCGCCGAGATGAATGAAGATGATTTAATTGATAAGCTTTACAAATCTTTGAAAGGTAATAGGTATCTCATAGTTCTAGATGATGTGTGGGATATTGCATTATGGAAAGACTTGGGGCAATTATTTCCTAATGATTACAATGGAAATAGAATCCTCTTCACCACTCGAATTCTTGATGTGGCTTTGCATGCTAATAGCAAAGTTCACTCTCTCCGCTCACTATCTACTGATGAATGCTTGGATTTACTCAGGAGGAAGTTATCATTACATGAAGATGAAGATTTTGAAATCGGGGTCCGAATTGCTAAAACATGCAAAGGGCTACCCTTTTCGGTTTTAGTTCTATCTGGCATTCTCGCGAGAATGGAGCGGCATCAATGGTCAAATGTTGTAGAGAGTCTGAGTTCAAGAGCTCTTTATGGTACAGAACAAAGCATGTCTACATTAGAACTGAGCTACAATCACCTGCCAGACTACTTGAAACCTTGCCTTCTTTACTTAGGCCTTTCCCCTGAAGATGAAGAAGTTTCAGCCTGCAAGCTAATGTGGCTATGGATTGCAGAAGGTTTTGTACAAAGAAATTCCGACACTAAGAAGAGCCTTGAGGATGTAGCAGAAGACTGCATGATGGATCTTCGGGGTAGGAGCTTAATCACAGTAGCTCAACAAAGCTCTCTTGGTGGACGAATCAAATCTTGTTCTGTTCATGATTTGGTACATGAATTCTGCATGGCAAAATCCAAGGAAGAAAATTTCTCACATATCTTACAAGATCCTAATGAGCTTTCTTCTTTCTACGAGCCGCAAGGTCTTCGTAGATTGTGTGTTTTGTCCGAACCTGAGAGCTTGAGAAGGTCGAGGTTGTTCTGTCCCCACGCACGCAGCCTATCGTTCTTCAACCGCGATAAGAGCTGGCATGCTAGAGATCCTTGTAATGTCACATTCCTTTTTCACTTCTCCAAGCTTCTCAAGGTGCTGAATTTAGGTAAAGTGAAACTCGGTGAGATATTCCCAGCTGAAATCGAACTGCTTGTTCTGTTAAGGTTCTTGGCTATTTGTGGTGACATGGATTTCATCCCATCTTCCATTTCCAGACTCAGGAATCTAGAAACCTTACTGATTGATGGATTCAGCGACACCGTTTTGTTACCAGATACCATTTGGGATATGAAGAAACTAAGGCATTTGCATGTGCACAAGAGGGTTTTTTTCACTAGCTCACAACATCCAAAGAACTCAACCAGTTTATACAATGTTGACACCTTTTCTACTGCATTAATTGTGCCAGAAACTGAGAACATGCTGCAGTTGTTCCCCAACCTCCGGAGGCTAAAATGCAGTGTTTCTGAATCATGGGATTGTAATGGGATTCAGCTAGACTTCTTAACTCGACTAGAATCGTTGAGGGTTATCGCGACAAATAAGACAATTGATGCATTTCATTTCGGTTTACCAGAAAGCCTTAAGAAGCTGACACTTTCACAGTTTCTGCTGCCATGGAGTGAAATTTCAGTGATTGGAACGCTACCGAATCTCGAGGTTCTTAAGCTGCTTGCAGGTGCCTGTGTGGGGGACACGTGGGAAATGGAGGAAGGGTCATTCCCTAAACTCAAGTTCTTGAAGCTGGAGCTTTTGGACCTGGTTGCATGGACAGCAGAGGCCTTTTCTGATAGTTTGCTTGAGACGTTAGTGCTGAGAAACTGTTGGAATCTGGAGGAGATGCCTGAGGAATTAATGGAAATCCCAAGTCTGAGAATGGTTGAGGTGTACAGGTGCAAACATTGCCTTGCAGATATGGTAGCAAAGATTCAGGAAGAACAGCGAGACCTGGGCAATGAAGATCTGAAAACAGTTATCCATGTTCGAACATTGGAGGGATGATGAAGAACTTTGGGTGTTTAATTTTGGATTACTATCACATTTTCACATTTTGGAGTAATACACCATTTTCATATTTTGGAGTAATACACCAGTTTCACATTTTGGACTACTAATCAATTCTAATGTTGTTTTATTTGATTTTTACTGTTTAGGACTTTTGGAGCAACCAAACAGAAAGTCAAAGTCCACCCCAAGGGTTAACAAGTTGCAACTGAGATTCGGTCTCACGCGTTACTCCACACTTGACACTTGTACTCCGTATTAAAAAGAACTTGATGTTAATTCGGATAAATTGATTGATTTTATTCAGATTAGTTTGCCCATTTTCCTTTTATCGGTCCGTATTTGTGAGGTAGGATTACTGTTGGTTCGGGAACGGCTCTTTTTGGGGTTTGGCAAAAAAACAAATTAAATTGGAGAATATTCTGGGGTGCACCATTTCCCAAAATTAATTTTTAGGCTATCAAAAATCTAAAAGATAATAAAATTCTGGGGTGCACGTGCACCCCAAGTTCCTGAATAACTCCGCCACTAGTGGGAGAGATGGCCGGTGTTAACTTGTCATGTTGATCTCCTCCCCTACCTAGATTATAGCTTAAACCTCATACAAACCCCCAATCAAAACCCTTTTCCCATCTTTGTAAAACTATGGGTCAACTTGTTTTTTTTTTAAATAGGTCGTCAGTCTCCTCCGAACTCATCGCTGGAATTCGCTTAGGACCCCACCATTCCAGATCGTGAATAAAAAAATTCAAGCTTCCAAACCGGCATTCAACCAGTTGAGATAAGATCAAAACTACAATGAAACCCAAGGATTTTTTTGTACTTTTCTTTTTAGTTAGTCCCGGCTAAATCTGCAGACTATTCATTTTAGGAACAAATTATTAAGAAAGGACTTTTTTTGTCCCCAAAATATCTCTGACATATATTTCGTTCCAAAATTTTCTCACCGCTAGATCCCTAACCCATTGTCACCACCTCCAATAAAATTCTAAAAAAATCCCAATTCTTCTAACTCATCGATTTATCCCACCTTAACTCAAACAAATCTTGCTTATCAATGATATTTCTTCACAACCCATCTTTATACAGTAGTCTTGCCGAATTTTATAATCTGTTGGCAATGAATTATAAACCATGCCACGTCATAGATCCAGCAACAGCTTCGTTTTGGGCTTGTTGATCGGATTTTATTCATCTGAATTTGTTCGATTGGATTATGATTTGTGAGGGGTGATTCATCGTACAATGGTGGTGATGGGTTGAGGATATGGTGGTGCGCTGAGGCTGTAGTAGCGGCGGCGACAAATGGGTTTTGCAAAGAGGGTGCTAGTTGACGATAGAGGTAAATATAATTGATTTTGAAGGGCAACTCTGACATTTTATATATCTAAAATAAAATAATTTATTTATGTAAAAAGAGGTGGTCTATAGGGAGTATCTAGTTTATATTGATTCTTTATCAATTTGTTATGTAATTCCTCTCTTGATGCATTTTAACATATAAATTCATAATTTTATGTTAGACAAGCATCAATATTATTTAGCTTGGTTCATTTAATGGTATGTGTTTTGTGTTGTCGGAATGATAACAATTATACATATTAGGTATTTATTAAACTTAACTAATTTTTTTGTTGTGAAAGTCGAGTATCGTTGTACACGTGTTGCACGAACTGTATACTATCGTGCACCAATTGTACAATAATATATATACATATTAATATATATATGTGCCTAATGTGTTCGGTAAGTGGATAAATAATGTAAGTTTGCAAGTCAAATATTAAACAAATTTCACCAAGTAGTCTATTTTTGTTGTATTTAGTATTTGTGTTATTTTTGTTGTATTCTATCTTTCTGTGTTTATTAAAGATAACTATATATTGTGCGAGTGAGTGTCATCGTGCAAGAATTATGAATGCACAATATACTGTTGTGCGCCACATGTGCAATAAAATTGATATACTACCAATTGTACAATGATATGTATGTGTGCGTGCGTGCACGTTTGTGTCTTCACAACATCTAGAGGAGACGGCCACGAATGGTCGATCACGGTAGCCGAGCAAACGGGGAATTTCTTGCCTCATTTCACCCAGACTATATCCCTAGTGTGAATTCACTCTGCAAATAGAAAATACAAATTTTCTTCCCCTCTTTTTTCACGTGACTTCCTCGACGATGTGTGGTGGTGATTTCACCGATGAACCGCCACCATCGGAATCAGGGATGATTTCCACACTGTTGAACATGTGGAAACCCAATCCCTCTGCGGAATGTGGCAATTTCGTCATTGCGCTGCTTGCTTCTGTTGCTTCTGACTCATTTCTCCACGTTTGAAGAACTGAATCGCTGTATTTAAAGGGTAGAGACTAATCCTGTCATCAAGAAGTTGCGAGAAGTGGTTCAAGTCACTGATTTTCACCACCACTGATTAAAAATACAAGCAAAATAAATAAAAAAAATGATCGGAAAGAGATTAGAATCTGAATTCACAGTGTTGAGATTTTTCGCACGATTTGAACAAAAGTGTGACTTTAGTTGAGTGTCACCCTCCACATTTATGCATGCACACATGTTTTCGTATGCATGCACGCATGTTTTCGTGTGCATGTTTTCGAGTATTTGGTCTAGTTGTACTTTGAATGTGAGATAGTGTGACCGAAAGACGAGGGAAAGATCGCGGAGTTAATATCTTGTGCTAATCTCCCTCCCCCCTACCTAGATAATATTCTAAACCTCCTATTGAAATGAATTCACGTCTTGGGTCAGAAAAATTTACTTGTTATGAATTTTTGTGTGTTTGTGTGTGCGTGGGAGCATGCACGCATGTGGGTGCTCGTGCATCATCGAAAACCGTCCTATCATCCCTGCATGTCCGCCGCCGAATCGATGCCATACCCGAATCACACAAACATTTCATCATCGTCACTTGAATCACACCAACGGCCGCCGATCAGATCGCCACTTGAATCGCCCACCACTTTCACAATCACCAAGACGCCCTAAGTTCCCAATTATCCACCACTGTCGCAATAACCCACCCCAATACCTATATAGAACTCAACCGCCTAGATCTGATCCTGTCGACCAAGGTTGCACATTTGATCCCAGACGCCTAGAAATTAATTAGACGTCTCGAGCCCGTTGCATTCACCCACCACACGGATCGTGATTTAGCGAGCCCTTCTGAGAGCTTGCATTTCAGAATATTAAGCTCGACGATGAGTCATCGGCGCTAGATTTCACAGGGACTGAAAGCCAAGAAAGGACGACTCTGCAATTTTTGAATTGGGAAATTTTGTAATTTTCCAATTGATGTGATCTGGTCACCCACACGCCCACTGATGACCTCCGTCAGTTCGCCGGACGCTACCTGCAAGATTCCAGAATGGATTCCGGGAAGACTCTCCGATGGCAAAGTCAGTTTCTTGATTACTAGATATAATAATTCAATCTCAAAAGTGCGTACCTTTCTTCTTCTCTCTTGGCACTATTTATAGAGAGTATACTTTCATCCCTCTTTTCTCGGTCCATACTATTGTAATGTGATCGTGGCTCACTCCTTTCTCTCCTATTCGGAGTAGTGTGTTTGATTGAGTGGCTTCTATTTCCATTCCTGCGCCGCCTCTGGGTTTTATGGTCCAGCGTTCGCCTAGTGGCTGGTTTAGCCCAGTATATACCATGAGCCCCCCCAGTCGTTATGGTTGATGTTCTATGTCTAACTGGGCTGTTGTTCGAGACCGCCTAATAATGATTGATCGTCCTTTATCTATAGGGCGTTTGATTGTTATAGGCGAACTCGGTTAGGGCGATTAGTTAGTCATAGTATTCTGGCATAATGACTAAAGGTATATGCGGATTTATGTATTATTTTTGAAATTCAAAATCCGTGTATTTTGAGAAACTGACCAGACTATTTTATTGTGTCAAAATAGTACCGTTCCGGATTTCTTTCCCTTTTTATTTCATTAATTAGTTATTGCATTCCCTATTAAGGTAACATAGATATTCTCGCTCATCATTGCTTTTTTGGCCTTTATATTAATAATGACGGCTGAGTTGGTTTTCCCATCACATAATCGAATATAGTCTCTAAAATTTAAAGATAAATTCAATCTTTAATTTCATTTTCACTTTCACTTTCGTTTTTCGATTTCTTTATCTTCTTTGCGAAAAAACCGTCTGATAGACCTCTGGGACTTATCAGATCCAAGTAAAGTTCTGACCTTATTGTCTCTGTTTATTTTTCGCGTATTCATAGATTTTGCTTGGTCTGTTATTCTTTGCTTGTATAGATTATAGATTCTTTGCTCTTGTTGTTTTTTGGGTTTATAAGGGTGTCAGATGGATTTCATCGGGAGTTTTAACGATTTGACTTATCCTTCCATTGACATGAATGATTTTGACATGTTCGATAATAGATCCCCTCTTATAGAACCATCTAGTGGTGTAGAAGAAGAAGAAGGGGAAACTAGTACTCTGGTGGGTTCCCCGGATATCCCCATCTGGTTTAGTAGGATACCTCATGATCTCAGGGCCTCCAACTATTGTAAGGCACATTTTTGGGGTGTGACGGATCCTGCAAACCTCTTTGGTTGTATGGTGTTTCAACTTTTGTGTATAAGAGCCAAAACCATTGCGTAAAGGATGCTCATTTCTACTCATTGTTTCTTTTGTTTTGGAAGCCTATGATTAGCTTCGGGAGAGAAATGTTTTACTCCCTAGCTGTACATAGCTATAGGAGATCTTCTTGTCATGATCTTCATCGATACAATGATCTTTTGTAGTTCTACTTCGTTTTTTAAGGTTAGGGGAGTCTAATAAATATGTGGTTCGATCTTGCCTTAAAGAAAAACAAACTTTCTCAGTCGTGAAACTTTCTCTAAAATGGTTTCATATTAGTCCTTCCATTTATATCAAAGTACCTTATCATCATTTATATTAACGCGCAATTGAACAATATTTCACGACTGAAAAATTGCCTCTTTTGATTTTATTTTTATCACTTTTTTAATCATATGATATTAAATTTTAAGAGTACTAAAAATTGGGCAGTTCCCGAAATAACATTAACACAAAATTTGGACTCAATTTTGTTTGTTTAATAAAAAGAAACTGCTTTTTCTTTATTGCACTTTTACAGTAGATGCGCGGACAACTTGATAGAGTTACTTTCTGGCTCGGCGGGATAAGCCGGCCAAAGGTTATTGCTCGGGAGACGAATATAGTACGACCACAGTGTTATCAGTACTACGGCAAACACTTTCCCGCATCCTATTGTCAGTAGTAAGGCCAAAACAATCCAATATAAAACCACATTTTGACCACCTTGATCATACGAGCGATCACACCTTGATCTATCTAGTGATCCTCCCGTGGACTGGAAATCTTGCGATATCTGATCAGGAGAAGACAGTGAGGGGAATTTACAGGTCCTTGCCATCTCTGGACTCTCTGTATTGGTTTTTATTTCTCCGATGTATCCACCCTGTAAAATCATTCTCAGAGTCAAGAAAGAGGGTAGCAAAATATAAATGACTGAAACGAACATTTTTGTGAACAAGTTAACTTACAGAAGCCGATTCATCCGAAATGGTTTCTACATCCGCCGGCAGAGAAAGGGCATTTCCTGAATGCATCACTACTCTTCCATTAATGTTCCTCTTTTGCTTACAAACAAGGACATTTGTAGCAACTGTGGCATTTGTATCATTGATCTCTTCGGCTCTTTCATATATCACAGGTCGGAAGCAAAGGGCGAATTTGTTCTTCATGTTGATATGCAGAAACTTGGCTGATGAAGACAGAGGAGGCGAGGTTTTGTGTTGCCATCCAACTTGCCTACTTAAGTGGTTTCAGGAAGTACAATAATTGGGTTATTGCGAGGCCGGCAGTACCACTGCTGGTATCTGAAGGCCGATCAAATACGGTCGTTTCAAAATGGGAATCTCTAGGGTTTGACTCTTTCGTTCGCTTTAAAGGGACTGAAATTTCCTATACCCATTATTCTTGTTTTGGACGGACTGGAGAAGGAAATTGAACCATGGAACGTGTACAAGATTTGAAGTTTTGGCCTCAATTTCCCAAATTAAGCCAAGCATTGTTGGCTACCAAAAAGGTTTTAGGCCCCGTTTACCGGAGCTGTCGATCAGTTCAGTTCAGTTCAGTTCAAATCAGTTCAGTTCAGTTCAACTATTTTTTTTAATGTTCTTTTTAACCATCAAGGACGGAGTGATAGTTTATTCTTCATCCTCAAACGGATCTTTTTTAAAGAAGAAATGCCCAACTTGTAGGCAATTTCATCAAAATTCCAAAGTAGTTATTTTACTATTTCAAAAAGGGCTTTTCTAACGAGTGCTCTTGGGCACTTGTTAACAGAATTAGATTCTATGGTAATTAGTGCAGTAATTAATGTAGTAACTGAATCATTTTATCTCACCTATTAATTAGGTGTTGTCATAAATTATACTCCTAATCCCAAAATATATAATTAAGATACGGATGAATATTATAATACTTATCTTCAACTTTATGAATTTCTACATTTTCATATATTATAATCATTCAAATTTTAAAATTGAGAAGAAAATTATAAACTCACACAAAGACGAGATGTGCATGTAAAATAATATAATGTTGATATTGAGTAGTACATTATTATGAAAGTATATTTTTAAAAAAATATTCAATGCTTAAAATGCCATCATATATTGTGAATTGATTAAAATACATGGTAGAAATGATGCACATTCATAGTCTGTGTATTTTATTTTTTAAAGTATCATTCAACATCTTGAATAACATTTTTTTAGTCTAAAGTAGTATAAGATAAATCTTTAAAAATTTTAAAATTGAAACGAAAACATATAATTCTTTTAATTAATGGAGTTGAATGATATTAAAAAAAAAAGATTGATAAAATTATGTAAATTAGTATAAGAATTTTTTTTAAAATTTCAAAATTGAAACGAAAACAGATAAGTCTTTTAATTAATCGATATCTTCAGTATTCTTCCCGTAATAACTTTCGTATTTATGGCAACGTATCATTAATAGGAGAGATAAAAAGATTCTGTTATGCACTAATTTCTTTCGTATTTATGGCAACATATCACTAATTACTGCACTAATTATCATAGAATAATTCTGTTAACAAGTGCCCTTGGGCACTCGTTAGAAAAACCCTTTCAAAAATTATATAAGCACCCACATAGTTTTTAGGTGGAATAGTTATTAATTTCAAAAAGTATGTGAAATAAACTACGTCTTTTTCTGTTTAAGCAGTCTACTTTAAATGCTATTTATAACTAGCGAAATACACAGGAAAGTACACAGGGCGTTGACCGGTATGTTTAAACACTTTTAATATGGTTTTATCTTCAACTGCATAAAATTTGTAAAGAAATGGATCCTTAGAGCAAGTCCAACAGCTTCCCCAAGTTGGGGGATTTTAATAAATTTAGGGAATATGAGCCATTTTTCAGCTCCAACAGCTTCCCTATCCCATTCCCCAACTTGGAGATTTCTTCAAAATTCTCATGTTGCTTCCCCAAATCTGTAGAGAGGGAAAGAAAATTTGGGGAAGCAAAATTTAATGCTTGTACATTTACTCTTTACTATTTTCTACCAAATGTTCGTCTTTATTACTTTTAAAATCTCAAACATATATTTCAAATGTAAATATCTTTAATTATATACAATAAAAAATTATAAAAAATACATATTCTAAATTTGCGAATTATGATGAACGTAACAAGATCTTACATGGCATTATGACGAAGCCAGGCATTGCGAGCAGAAGATCCGATTTGGATGACGGTGAGGAGAAGATCCTCGCTGATGGTACCGTAAATCCAGCTGAGAATAATGGCATCAAGCTGGTTCCAAGTGTCGTCATAAACATTGGTAGGACGGGGTGAGCCGTCGATGTGATGTAGCACATTATGTGCACGAGCAGTAACCTGGAAAAGTTCAGCCCACGTGTAGTATTGGACCTTGTGCAGATCAAGAATGAGGGGAACTTGATTGCGGATATTGTGGTATTGGACCTTGTGCAGATCAAGAATGAGGGGAACTTGATTGCCACAATATGCGGGATGGAAGCTTTGTTTTGGTGGTGGTGGTGTTTGATCACCGGTGGGGTAGAACCCGAGGCCAGGGAATCGAAAGGCAAAAATAAAATAAAATTGATCAAGGGTGTGATACCATGTTATTGTACAAGATTCAATTGCTAAATTGCTCATCTGAGCTTTCTGTATTCATTCATATAAATAGAGATTTGTACAACTAGATTACCTAATATAACAGATAATTATAGAAAGAATATATTCTAAATATTCTAACTAATATTCAGTAAATATTCTATTTACTAACAAATAGTACTTTGTCAAACATGTTGTTCCTTCTCTATCCCCATACCATCATCGTCATCCCCTCCTCCTCCTACTCCGCCCTTCTCATCATCTCTATATCCCTGGGACCCACTCCCTGTCCGTACGCATAGCTAGAGGTAGGACTGAAGGAGATGGAAGGTGCTGCTACCAGATTTGGGAAAGAAGGGTTCGAAATTTTGAGAAGATTTTTTCATTTAAAAAATTGGGTAAATTATTTCATCGGGAAAGGACAAAAAAACCCTCCCCAATTTATTCTGATTTATAATTTTTAAAAAGATGATTTTACCCCTGTCACGTGGCATTGACTAACGGTTGACTTAATTGTTCTGTTAATGGGGCAAAAAATCCTCACATTTTAAGTGTAAGGGCCACAAAACTGTAGTTTTTAAAGTTGGGGCCAAAATTTTTTATGTGAACTAAAGTAAGGTCCTGTTCTCTTCACGGTATTTGAACTTATCTGAACTCATCCGAACTGAACTGAATTGAATTGAATTGAACTGAACTAATATATAAAAGTTCTGGCACACAGGGCCTTAATGTTAAAAAATATGATCATGTTTGCTAGCTAAACATATTGATTTGAGTTGAGCTGAAACATATAGATAACTGAACTGAATTGAAAATTGATAAGTGTGATGAAAATAAACGGTATGAATAAATTAACCTTAATTAATTGCACTAAATTATATTGTTGTTGAGCTAGACTGAACTGAACTGAAGTGAAATTAATGTATTGAAAAAAAAGAATGAGTATGACTAAATTAATCTAAATTTCATCAAATCATATTGAAACTGAACTAAACTGAATGGAATTGAACTGAACTAATATGAACAATTAAGCTCAAAAGATTGAACTTATTTAAACTGAACCGAAACTAAATTACAAATAAGTTTGCTGAACTTAACTTATCTGAAAACTAAAAAGGTTTACTGAACTGAACTCGTCTGAACTGAAAAAAAATTATTTGAACTCATCTGAACTAAAAAACATTTATCTGAACTAAAAAAAGTTTAGCTGAACTAAAAAACTTTATCTGAACTAAAAAATATTAAAATAATCTCTAGAGAACAGGACCTAAAGGCCATTTGGTACTATTTAGTGTTATCCATATCATTAAAGAATATATTTTCAAAAAAATAAAAAATCATTAAAGAATATAAAAAAATACGACGACGAAAAACCCCCAAATCCTAATAATAACACGATTACATAAAAAAAAAAAAAACAACACGACGAAAACTCAAATCATCCTTTCCCTCCCAAAACCAGAAAAAAACCTTCTTGCGAGCGAATGAAGTCGAAATGGAGATTAGGCATTGCTGGAACTCCCTTGAATTGGCTAAGAATATCCAAGAATTTGCCCCGTATGTACATCCCAAGATATCGGAGTAAGTCTAGAGGCAATTTTTATGGTTTTTGTTTACTTTTGAAAACCCTCAAAATCTAACACATTTGCGATTGCAGAATAGTAAGCTTTCCCCAGGGAGTTCTATATCAAATTCCACTGAGGTTTGTGCATCTGAACTCTTGATTTGGGTTAATTTGGGTGTTTCTTTATAGTTTTTGTAAAAGGGGGTAAAAGTAAGTTTTACATGTTTAAAATGGCTTGTGCAAATCACTTTTGCCACTGAAATGATCTAGAAGAACATGCTAGATAGGACTCCCAGTCCTTAGCTGCTTTGTTTCAAGCCGGAGTATAATCTTGCATTAGGTACTAGGATATTAATTGTTATGCATAGTTAATTACATGCACACGATTTGAGGTAGTTGACTCATTTACCCTTTTACTGGAATGTAGGTAAAATGTGATTATGGCTTCTTTGTTATGCTTGACTATAATTTATTTGCAGAAGCTTATTATTATTTCTTTTATAAAAATCTTCAAAAGTAGGCACAGTTATGCACTTATACCTCGTTTCCAAAGGTTAAATCTAGTAGAAAATGTATTCACACCTTTGATTTTGTGTGAGAACCCTTAGCAAATAGGTTATGATTGATTTCTCAACAACTATTGTTGAAAGATTGACCCTATTATATTGACTAAGCTGCCACTATTAGAATGAGCAACTTCAAAGGTTTTGCTGATAAAATTATTACTGTATACATTTTCATGAAGATGAACCTGTGCGCCATATTAATGTTCATCTCATCAAACCATCTATAACCTGTAATGCACAGGAAAAAGCTATGTACAACATTGTATTTATAATACATGATGACCTAGTACCAGTGGTTAATTGTAGAAGCTAATTTCTAAAACCAAGCTGTTTTTTCCCTCCTGCAATATGTACTACATTTTTACCAGCATCTCTGAATTGTTTTGTAAATTAACAGGATAAATTCTAAACTTCCAGATTTAAATAGAAAGCTGATTTTGACTGCAAATCATTGAAAACATGTGCTGTGTGATTTGTTTTGATAAAAGCACATGTGCTGTGTGAAATGGAGACTGTGACTTTTTTGAACTAATTATCTTAGTTAGTTTGTAGAAATGTGGCTAATCATCTTAGCCAAATTGAATTGCAGTGCTCTTGACTTTGGATCTTCTTGGTTGCTTGGCGTGGATTTAGATACAATAGTTTCTCTACACTACCTTGAAAATGCTGTGAAGGTTGCATTTATCCCTCCTGATGGGATTAAGAATGCTCAAAGGATCTTTCAAGAACTAGAGAAGCTCAAACCTTATGAAACATCAGTTGAACGACTCCTTAAAGAAATAAGGGATTTCATAGCCATACCCCAAGGTAATTCAAGAGGAATCAGTGAAAGTTCTCCAATGTCATCGGATAATTCAGAGAACCTTTCGGCTTCGAGATTCGAAAATGATTATTCTGTTATCAAACCACTTGGTATGTTTTTCTGTGAACTTTCTCTTATCAACTATACTGTTATTAACTATACTATTATTAATTGAGGCAATAACTTGTTTCCATGTTTCCATGTGTGGAGTATGAATAACTTGTCCACGTATGGTCAGGAGTGTATTTAATATGGGAAAGTCTATTGGATTTAGTAAGGTCAGTGGAATGTGAGATGATTAATATTGATGTGAGCAGAGAGACTTTGCGAAGAATTGAGTTTTTGTGTGTGATGTTTCAGTTCTGTTTCAGTTTTTCTGCCATATTGAAATGATCATTTGAAGGGGCCAAAGGTCGTGGAATTTAATTTCTAACCTATCGATACAAAGATATAGATGTCAAGTTTTTATCAATGCAAGTTTCATAATTTTCAGAATTATAGGTAAAGAGCCATGGCTGATTTAATAATGACTGGACAGCAGCAACCTTTTCAGCTTCAGTTTGTTTTTCGTCGTGTAGATGTGATTATTGCATGAGTAATAAGCAACCAAAATTTTAGTGCAATATGTCTACTGAAAGGTCTTACAGTATAATTTTAATGGTCTAAATTTTGAGATAATCCGAGTTACGTGAGAAAGGTTATAGCTGACAAAACGAACTGTACAGTCTCGATTCAGTTTTACAGTCACGTTTAAGTGATTCTTTTAATTGAGAAATAAGTGATGGGAATTTTAGTATGATATATCCAATGAAAGATCTTTTTGTCTAATTTCCAATGATATCACCTAATGATTTTTCAGAGATTTTTAATGATAAGTTATGATTGTTTAAGTGAGTACTCATCAGTAATAATCTGTCTAATTGTAGTTCATGTTAAAGCAGATTGTTGGCAACTTTTGAAACATGTTTACTGTTTACGGCAGGGAACGGCTCTTATGGTGAGGTTTATGAAGTTAAAAACAAGTTTGATGAACGCCTCTACGCTATAAAGATCATTGAGGGTTCTGCCAAGGAAGAGGTTTTAAGGTAATGTAAAAGTTCTTATTAATTCTCTTGGATTTAAATTTGAAATTACTTACATAGTTTTTTTGTACATGTTCTTAGCGAAGTGCAAATCCTAGCCATGGCGAAACACAGAAACGTACTTCAATACCACTGTGTAAGTACCTATTTATAAAAGCAACCGGCTTAATAATTTAGTAAGTACTGATTTTATTGCTATGAATTATAGGCTTGGGAGGATGTCGACTCAAAAGTTTGCATTTGTATGGAGCTGTGCTCCAGGTATTTTACAGATTACCTAGTGCTCCAGGTGCACTCTGGAGCTTTCCAAATAATTTCAGATGAGTTTCAAAATAATTTGAAATTTAATTATGTGTTTGCAGTGATTTAGAGCACTGGTTCTCTGCCAATAAACTTGAAGATCGTGATGTGCAAACTATAATGAGACAGCTAGCTGAGGTCATTTTTCATCTTCATAGCTTAGGTGTGGTCCACTGTGATTTGTGCCCAAAAAACATTCTCATGGATAAGGAAGGAGTTCCAAAAATAGGCGATTTTGGACTAGGTATTTTCTTAACTCATATTTGTTTATTTAGATAGCAATTTGTTTGTTTTTAATTTATGTCATACCGTTTTTTTCAGCTGTGGTTCTGAAGGATGAACATGATACTTTTCCGTGGAGAGATGAGGGGCATGATCTTTATAGGGCTCCTGAGATGGAGCAGCGTGAGCCTCTTACTGCAAAGATTGACATCTGCGCTTTGGGACTCGTCTTTTTCCAGCTGCTTTGCACTGATTTTGATCCGTATGTCATTTTCCCTCGAATTAAACAAAGTGATTATCCTCCAATGTGTGCCGACGAATACCATCCACTATTGCAATCCATGATGAATACGAATGTACGTGATCGAATGACTGCTCAGGAGGTTCTTTCATGGATAGGTATGTTATTTTCAGTTCAGTTATTGTCCATCTTATGAAATTCTCCGTGTACTGTTTTTCCCCTTCTGCATTTTTATATGCATCTATTGTCAATGCATGAAGAGACACTGTCTATCTTTAGATGAATTAAAATACAGTACATGAAGCTAATTATCTTTAGAGTATTTATGATTTTGAACTGGCAAGCACCCTCTTCTCTTATTGGTAAGATTTTTGCAGTGGAAGAAGCCTCTGAGTACTGATGTTCTTTATGTTCAAACACATTGTCTTCATGGGTTAATGCACTGCACTGGATGTGATCATCTTCTCTGTATCAATGGGATCGAAGGTGGCTCGTAGAAGCTGTATGTAGGAGAGATTATGTACCTCTAGGATTGTATCTGCGGCTGCCTTCACGCTAGGTAATTAGAATATCTTGAAATGATGACACATATCTTGTTTATCTGCTTCTATAGAGAAATAAGCGAGACCGTCTGAAAACCTTGCGAGATCTCTTGAGGTTTATGCTGACTCTCAAGCTCAAATCTGATGGTAGGGGTAGGAGGAATGTAGCTCATTCAAATGCCAAGGTTCTAGTTGGTTCACAAAATCAGTCTCCAGAGCCTTTCTCCCAACCAAGTCTCCAGAGAAACCTGTGAAATTCTGCAATTTTTTGTGAAATGTTGCAAATTTGCGCAAATTTTGTGAAAATTTTCCTATCCCTACCATCAGATTTGAGCTTGAGAATCAGCATAAACCTCAAGAGAGATCTCGCAAGGTTTTCAGACAAGTCTCACTTGTTTCTTTATAGAAGCAGATAAGAACAAGATATGTTTCATCATTTTTTCAAAATATTCTGATAGCTTGAAGGCAGCCGCAGATACGACCCCAGAGGTCCATCATCTCCTCCATACAGCTTCTTGGAGCCGCCTTCGATCCCATTGATACAGAAGATGACCACACCCATTGCAGTGGATCACCCCGTGAAGCAAACGCGTTTCAACATCAAGAACATCAGTACTCAGAGGCTTCTTCCACCACTAAAAATCTTTCCACTAAGAGGAGGGTTTTTTCCGTTTTAAAATCATTAATCCTCTAAGATAATTAGTTTCGTCACTTTCGTATACTGTATTTTAATTCCTATAAAGACCGTCACTTTCGTGTACTGTATCCCCTATATTTTGTGCATCTGTCTTGTCATGGTTACAACTTACAATTGTGACTGGTTGTTTGCTAAGTTTGCATAACTAACGGACAATCTCTATTGATTATCGTGTCGTATTGCACTCTTATGATTTTGTTTTTAAATTGTGCAGATGAATACGCAAAGCAGTAAGATCTGAGAACAGAGGGAGGAAGACTGATCCCATCTTCAATATGCTCTACAAATCTATGATTACAGTATTGACAAAAATTGAAAAGATGAGATAACAGAAGATATTCAGTTGTCATGTTTGGAAGGTGGGAAGCATTCTACTTCTCATCTCTAGTGGTAGCTTACTGTACACTAATATAGCCTACCTAATAGAACAATAAATAATCCTTACAAGAAATAAGAAAAAATAAAAGAAAAGTACAACATATACATGATGTCTTTCTTCTAGCTGCACACCGCCATATCACATAGAGTGAGTTTTACTACTACATGCTACAACAATAGTTATACAGAGTTTGGTTAACAAAAAAAAAAACTCAAGCTATTTTTTTTGCTAAAGTTCAGATGAACTAAGTTTGATTAAGTACTCAAGAAAGAGAGCTGCCTGAAAACCAAAGCAGTGAGCTTAATAAGCAATCCAACTGCCTAAAGAACAAAGCATTGGGCTGAATTAAATTATATTGAACTGAACTGAAAATAACAATGTTACATTACTAAACTTTGCTAAATTATATTAGAACTGAACTTAACTAAATAAACTTAATTGAATTGAATTGAACTAAACTGAAGTGAAGTGAAATTAATTGAAAATAATAATATTAATAACAAAATTAGGCTTAAATACTTTCAGATCATATTTAATTAGAACCTTAACTGAAAAGTGAACTATATTAAACTAAACTGAATTAAACTTAAAAATATTAATTTAGTAATTTAAATATTAATCGAACGTGCCCTTACTACTAGTAGGGCTGTGCAACCGGTCCGACCCGGACCGGTTTGGACCGGGACCGGAATCTTCATAATTTTTGGACCGAAGATCGGACCGGAAAGGGTATAAACCCGGTCCGGAATTATTTTGGGTTTGGACCAGACCTAGGGTTGTAAACGAGTCTAGTCGAGCTCGAACAGACCTGTGTTCGAGTTCGAGTTCGAGTTTGTATTGTATGTTCATGATCGAGTTCGAACTCGTACGAGTTGACATATTTTATCTCGAGCTCGATTCGTTTTACTTTTGGTTAGTTCGAGCTCGACTCGTGACCTCGATAAAAAATTGAGTCCGAACTCGAACTCGAGCTAGTTCGAGCTTATTAAAGCATTAATGAATAAAATTTAATTTATTTGTATAAAAATTATATTCGAGCTGCTCGACGAGCCTATCGAACTGGCTCTTATGAGCTCGAGTTCGAGCTCGTATATAAACGAACGAGCTCGAGTTCGAGTTCGAACTGGTCAAACCGAGTTCGAAAACGAACTTTGACCGAGTTGTTCACGAACGATTCAGTTCATTTACACCCCTAACCAGACCAAAGTTAGACCGGAAATTTAATATTTTATTTTTAAACATTATTTTTCTGTTAAAAATTAAACTTTTTTACTATAAAAAATTTAGTAATATGAAATTATAATAAAAATAAGTTATATTAAAATAGAGTTATATTAAAAAAATAACATAATTGAAATATTTCTAACCTATCATACGTAATCATCCTACTGTAACTAGAACAATTAAAATCATAAGCAGTAAACCATTAAATAAAACATTCAACAGAACAAAAAAACAACATGCAAATCCATTAGAAAAAATATATATACATTTGAAAAAAATAAAATAAACCATATTAATAAGTCAACACAAAAACATGCGTACATATGGAAGGAAGACATCAACTAAGGAAGTGATTTTAAAAATATATATTAAAGAAATGTTTTTCGAAACAGGAAAAACAAAAAGAAAACCAATATATTTTTGAACGGAATTAGAGGCTGATTTTACACAAAAGTTAATTCGTCATATTTGGTTAACAAAAATAAAATATCAACAAGTGCAGAAGTTAATTCGTTGATTCACTTAACAAAATTATGTATTTGACATATTTATTATACCATTATTATTAATAAATTACATTAATTATAAAATACTGGTCTATCCGGTCTTAGACCGGACCGGACCGGAACCCGGAATCTTGAAAAACCTTGGACCGGGGACCGGACCGGAATCCTATATATCCGGATCCGGTCCTCTTAATTCCGGTCCGATCCGGTCCAGATCGGTTCATACACAGCCCTACTTACTAGTTTAAATATATTAATTTATTATAAAATTCACGGGAGTATTATCTATTTAGGGATGAGAGCAAGTCCAACAGATTTGTTATAAATTTATAATAGAGAGTTTATTCAAATTTGGAGATTTTGACAAATTTTTCACTCCAACAGAATCTCTATATGGATCTCTATAATAGAAAAAGGGGTGGTCTCTAGAGCGACCATCTACATATGTAGACCAGGCACTAACTTATAAATGGGGTAATATAAAAACAAGGAAGGACTAATTTACAATTTTTGAATAAATCAAAATTTCACACGCTACAGTATTTTTCCACGCGCTACAGTGATTTACTACAGTAATCCGTTACAGTAAACGCGCTAAATAATTTTGTAAAAAAATTAAATTAAAAACATAACGTTTTAAATTTTGAATTTTTTAAACTTAAAGCATGGAGAATTTAAACCAAAACCTTAGTCGGTATTTATTATATAATAAATTGAACTTGTAACTCAAATGATGATCATTATAACAAAAAACATGTTGAATTTAAACCAAAACCTGACAGACATATATTATTCAATAAACTGAACATGCACTTCAGAAGATGAAGATTATAATTTAAAACATAAGGAATTTAAACCAAAACTTGACATGCAATTATTTTCTAATATATTGAACTTGTAACTTAGAAGATGATCATTATAACATAAAACATGAGGTATTTAAACCAAAACCTAACAAGTATACATTAGTTTAAAAATTGAACATGTAATTCAGAAGATGGGGATTATAACTTAAAACATGGGGATTATAACTTAAAACATGGGAAATTAAAACCAAAACCTTGACCGATATTTATTATCAAATAAACTGAACTAGTAACTCAAAAGATGATGAGTATAATATAAAACATGCGGGATTTAAATCAAAACCTGACATGCATACATTATTTCAAAACACTCAACTTGAAACTCGGAATATGAGAATTATAACTTAAAGCATGAGAAATTTAAATCAAAAACTTTGTCGGTATTTTATATATAATAAAGTGAACTTGTAACTGAGAACATAATGATTATAACATAAAACATGGGGAATTTAAACCAAAACCTAACAAGCATACATTAATTAAAAAATTGAACTTGTAACTTAGAAGATGAGTATTATAACTTAAAACATGGGGAATTAAAACCAAAACCTTGGCCAATATTTATTATCTAATAAATTGAATTTGTAACACAGAAGATGATCAGTATAACATGAAACTTAACTGAACTAAACTTAGAGTTCACGTGGCCAATATTTGTTCACGTGGTACTGTTCACTAACTTAGAGTTTATTTCTTGTTGAACTAAACTGAACTGGATTGAATTGAACTGAAGTGAAAATTAATGTACTGAAAAAGAATCAGCATGACTGAATTAATCTGAATTTCATCAAATTACATTTCACTTCAATTCACTGAACTGGACTGAATTGAATTGAACTGAACTGATGTACATAAAAGCTCTGGCACACAAGGCCTTAATGTTAAAAAATATGATCATGTTGGCTAGCTAAACATATTGATTTCAGTTGAGCTGAAATACATAGATGACTGAAATTTATTAATCTAAATATAACATAATACATATTAAAATATACTAAACTTAGTTGCACCGATGTAGATAAAATGAACTGAATTGAATTGAAATAAATATGATCAATTTCAATATATTTGAAATTTATTAATATAAAATAGCATAATACATTTAATATGAAAATATATAGAAAAAATTTGAACTGGAATATATAGATCAACTGAAATGAAATGAAATGAAATGAATATGATGATAAATTAGCACTCTCTGTGTAACCGTATCTATATTTTGTTTGTTTACAAGCAATGAACAAGGCTAGGATTAAATGTCCAAAAATCCTTAACTGCTGAAGCATTCATAAATCGACTTGTACAAGCCAATGCCTAGACAGTCTGATCCTCAGTCCAAGGACTAGAAGGAAAGCCTCCTAAGGGAAGGTTACAGACAAATGTCTGGACAGTCTGATCCTCAGTCCACGGACTAGAAGGAAAACTTCCTCAGGGAAGGTTAAAGACAAATGTGTGGACAATCTGATCCTCAGTCCAAGGACTAGAAGGAAAGCTTCCTAAGGGAAGGTTACAGACAAATGTCTGGGCAGTCTGATCCTTAGTCCAAGGACTAGAGGAAAACTTCCCAAGGGAAGGTTAAAGACAAATATCTGGACAGTCTGATCCTCAGTCCAAGGACTAAAAGGAAAGCTTTCTAAAGGAAGGTTACAGATAAATGTCTGGATAGTCTGATCCTCAGTCCAAGGACTAGAAGGAAATTTTCCTATGGGAAGGTTACAGATAAATGTCTGGACAGTCTGATCCTCAGTCCAAGAACTAGAAGGAAAACTTCCTAAGGGAAGGTTATAGACCGCTGTCTGGATAGTCTGACCATCAATCCAAGGACGCGAGGCCAAACTTCCTGGGGGAAGGAGAGGGCACAAACCATCAAAAAACCATAAAGGAAAAATGCACGAGTATGAATGAAATACGATGCATAGAAAATAAAGAAAAATCCACAGCTAAACAGCTGAAATTATCCTTAAAAAGCAAAAGCGAACACTCGCGCACAAAACAGCGCACGCAGGCGCGTTAGCTAAATTAAGTTGGCAGAGCGATCCTTAAGACTGGTCCCCGGGCTGAGCCACCGACTGGTCCAACTGCGACTGGTCCCCGGGCTGAGCCACCGACTGGTCCAACTGCGACGGGTTCCCGGCCTGAGCAGTAGACAGTGTAGGAGTTTCTCATGCCTCCATCTCCTCCGCAGTATTCATTGCAGCTAGGGCGTTAAAGTAGTCAGAATACTGGCGTCCTGAGAAGACTTGAAACAGACTGTCCAGAGCGGCAAAGTGCTTGGCAGGATCCTCGTAAACCTCGTCTGGGAAAGCTGCTGAGTCTCGAAGAGTAGTGGTGAACACTGCAGCTGACTCGTGAGATTGGACTATCTTGGAAAATACAAGAGGAAAGGTAGTGCGGATCAGACGCGCACGTGACAAGCGAATTCCCCACGTCGTAAATGGGAATCCCACTCAATCAAAACACATTTATATTTCACCTACAACTTCTAACTACTATAGAGTAGATAGTGGGAAGTAGGGATCGAACCACAAGGAGAAAGAGTTTTGTTTAGTGTTTTAGCGAAGATTATTAACACATACATATATATTATATAGAAAGCAAGGTAAACAAGGGGGGTTTTTGAGTTGGTTTTGTTACACTACGAAAGAAAACAACTAAGATAAATTACACTACAATGCAAATACAAGGCATTGGGAGGCAATTGACTTCAACTTCAACTATCGATTAATCATTGAGTGAACGCTTCATATCTATGATTTATGATCATATGTCGTGGATGAAAAACATCATATTCTCTTGATAATAGCTAGTGAGCATGAACACATCACTCAAGAGCCCTCATTATCAATCCACCTAGATGATAGCATCTAGATACATCGACAATGGAATTAACAATGGAGAATCGACAAACTCACCCATACTCGACGTTAACGTGAGCGTTGGACAAGACATTTGAAAACTATAAAGAACTAAGATGATGATAACATACAAATCTTAATTCATATTTGCTACTTTATGATATTGGGGTAAACAATAGCATTTACCCACGAATCTAGCAATTCGATGCATATAATCACACATTGGAAATGAATATCTTAACTCTACAATTACATACAACGAAGGATCAATGATCACATTAGGTTCCTACGAAGACATGCAACAATATTCAAATTCATAAGCAATTCAATTCCCATGACTATACTTTACCATGTTTCATAACAACAATCACACAACCTCTCTAATTACCAATTACTCTACCAACTAGGCTAAATTACTCTACAACTAGCAAGCAAAAAGGGGTTGTCACCCCCCAATCACTTCTAATTAACCTAATCTCTAAATTAAACTAGAACTAGGGTTTAAACTACCATTACCTAAACTATGAGGCATGCAATTGATTCATAACACAAAGCCCATGGCAAATTTAGCAAGATTAACAACATTCATATACAATTCAAGACAATATATTCAAATGATAATCAAACCATAAATAGAAGCATATGAAAGTTCATGAAAATCTCAAGCATAAAGTCTACATCAATTGCTCCCAAGGAAAAACTAAGTTATGCTACAATACATGAAATCAAACTACTAATCTAAAGGAATTGAAAGCAAGAAAATGGAATGAAGAAGAGGGAAATTCGGTTTTGGATTGTGAGAGCTCGTCCAAAAAAGAAGAGGATAAGGAGGTATTTATAGCCTCAAAATTTCAGCTCAAGAGTGCAAGTGGGTTGAAGCTTTAGCGACGCTTTATTTGGTCGCTGTTCATCACAGCGACACTTCTGGGCAGCTGGTGACACTTCTGGGCAGCAGCGACACTTTCTTCATCTGGAGTGACACTTCCTTCAAACAAAAGCGACACTTTTCTGGGCACGAGTGACACTTTTCTGGGCACGAGTGACACTTTTCTGGGCAGCTTCTACCACCTTTTGTAAAGTGGCCTTCTCGCCACTTCTATGACCAATTCTTCTAGTTCCGAGCATCAAATCATCAACTCCATAGCATAGTCATAGAAGGTCTTCAAGAATTCACATCAAGAAGTTCCAAAATACACACATAAACATAGGAATTTACAAGCTCTAAACATAAAGCTCTAATGATATAATTCACTCTAAAATCCTATGTTTTGTTACAAAATGGTCTTCAAAACAAGTCTCAAATACACTAAAAACTAGAGTATAAATAGGGTACATCAGCACGCTGGGCCTCGGAGAAGGTCAATTGACCATCCCTCTCCATCAATAAAGCCTCCAGCTCCGCGACCCTAGACCTCAGACCAGAAGCGGCATAACGCTCAACGGACAAAGAACTCTCGAGGTCAGCCTTTGCACGGAGCATTTCCTGTTCCACCTCTCGGAGACGCGCACACTCAGCCTCGGCATCCTTCAGCTTAGCCAACTCGGTGTTAAGGTTTCAATTGGGATTTTCTGTAGCGTTCTTGTTGCTCAGTCCTGTAAACCTGCGAGGACAGAACAGAGGTCAGACAAGCCGGCTTATGCCTGCGCCTGCTCCGACGACCAAATCAGAGGGGAAAACCATGGATCTGATCGTGATATTTGGTAGGGATGAGCAGTGAACTTAACTGTTCTGGTCGTGGATCTGGCTCCATTTATAGCCCTTGGAGCTGCCGACATCGAGCAGTAGAAACCGCTACAGTGCCTGGACCTGTCCGTGGGCTGGAGTATGGATCAGTCCATCTTGGGCCTTCTGCGTAGGACTTTTACTGCTCCATGGAATAGTACCATATTTATCAAGTCCCCCTAGTCCATGTGTATAGTCAAAGTACTATATTCATTGGACAGTTGGTCAGAAAACATGTGAGAGATTTTAAATTTCTAGATCCATCCGAACAGTCGGTGATGCCATCCAAGATGAAGCAAACGGTTCAGATTCGTCGTCCAGCCCACGCGCTTCACTGTCTCGTTCTCTGCGTTGCTGAGGGACCCACGAGCGTTTATTATTTTTTTGAAAAATCCGCCCAGCTTCCTTTCCCGATACGCCTCTCCTTTAATACTAGATAGGCTCGAGGAGGGCCTTTGCTTTTCTCAGATTCATCATCTTCTTCTTCCAGGCAACGCTCTCGCTTCTATGTCCTGAAAGCTCCGATTGTTTCCTTCTACTTTATTTTCGATAGACTAGGATGGGTACCATGAACAACATTCGATCTGCAACCATTGACGAGGACGTCGCTTTCGTCCGTGAGCTCTGTCGCTCAGTCGCCGGGCTCACCGTCGAAGAGGCTGAGTCGAAGATCCTGATGCCTCGGATCGGCAAAGATATCGTAACCTCCGCCCCTGTCGGCTTTATCCCATTTTACCGCGAGTATCTACTCGCATGCGGACTTCGCTTCCCCGTGTCGCCCTTCTTCCGATCGGTCCTGCGTTATTTTGACACTCCTCTGCACGCTCTTTCGCCTAACTTCGTTAGGTTCCTAATCGGGTTCAAGGTCCTGTGTGTCCTGCGCAAGGTTAGGGCCAGTCCATAGCTATTCAGGGCTTTCATCTTCCCGACCAACATGGGCGGTGGAGGCGGCTGGCTTCAACTGAAGTGCCGCGAGAAAATGCTGAAGCTAGTCGATGAACGCCCGAAGAGGCATGACTGGAAAACCCGTTGGGTTTTCGTGGAGAGCACTCTGGTCTTTGGTGAGGGTCCGGAGGATACGACTGTCTCGGTCCTCCCTTTGGCGATTCGGGGTAAAGTGCCTCTTCCTGCAGAGGCATCTCGTCTGGCCCCTCAGATAGCGAAAATGGGGCTTAAGAGCTACAACTGCTCCATCTTGACTGACGACAGGGTCCTCCGGGCTGCTAGTATGCCGAACTATGTAGATCAGATCCCCGATGATGATTTGGGTATTTACTTTTTAGCTTTATTCGATAATGGTCCGGCCCACTGGACGCTCCTGATTCTGACTATATTCTCATTTCGTCTTCGCAGGTGCAGGCGCTATGGGGAAGTCTCTGCAATCCGTCATCAACGACCTGGCCACCATGTCGAGACCGTGCAACATACTAAGACTGCGACAGGTAAAAGAAGAGGCTGATGCGGGGACTGGTGCTGGGAATGACGCTGGGGATTCGCAATCCATGTCCGCGTCTGGGTCTGTCAAGCATTCGAAGGACGCCGACAATGCTCAGATCGGAAATAGCATGGGAGGAGGAGTTCGAGCCACGCTGGAGGTTGAGAAGCCCAAGATGACCCGGAAGCGCTCGAGAACCGAGGAGCAGGATGACGAGGACGTAGCTCAATCTCACTCTGACACCCAATCGCCTGTTAAGCCCGCAGGTGACGATGACTGCAAAATCCTGACCCCTCCGCGCGACGACGGGAGGATCATCGAGGTCTTGCAGGAGCGAGTTCTGGACACTCCCAGTGGACGCAGCGCTTTCATGGATCAGATCTTTTCAAAGGCTTACTTGGACGACTGGGTGACACATGGCCCTAGGAGCTATCCAGAGACCTCCGACATCGCCGACCGACAACCCTTCATCGCTATCGAGGTATGCGGCTCATTCCGTCATGGCTTTATCAGGGTCTTTTAGGATTGTGATAACTGAATTTTTCTTTTCTTTGTTCAGCACTTACGCATGTCCCAGGTGCTGAAAGGAGAGATGTCCCGGCTAAGGTTGAGAAGCGCTGATCTGGGCTCTGAACTTGGAAAGCAGGATGCAGAGGTGGCCAAGTTGAAGGGTGTTGAGGCTGAGTGTGCGCGTCTCCGCGAGGCGGAACAGGCAATGCTCCGTGCAAAGGCTGACCTTGAGGGTTCTTTGTCCGTTGAGCGTAATGGCGCCTCTACTTTGAGGTCTAGGGTCGTGGAACTGGAGGCTCTGTTGAAGGAGGGGGATGTCCAATTGTCCTTCTCTAAGACTCAGCGTGCGCGCCTAATCAGTACTACATTCCCCCGGGTGTTTTCCAAGATCATGCAATCTGATGAGTCTGCTGAAGCGTTCACCACTGCTCTTCGAGAATCGGCAGCCTTCCCGGACGAGGTTTACGAGGATGCTGACAAGCACTTTGCCGCTCTGGATAGTCTGTTTCAAGCCTTCTCTGGACGTCAGTATTCTGGATACTTCAACGCCCTAGCTACGATGAAGACTGCAGAGGAGATGGAGGCATGAGAAGCTCCTGCACTGTCGGTGGATCAGCCCGAGGATCAGTCAGTGGCTTAGCCTGGGGACCAGGCGGCGACTCAGACTCAGGACCGGACCAAGGCTTAAGGATCACCCTGCCAACTTAATTTAGATGACGCGCATGTGTGCGCTGTTTTGTGCGCGTGTGTGCGCTTTTGTTTCTCGGATAATTTCAGCTGTTAAGCTGCGAATTTAATTTTTCTATGCATCGCATTTAATTCATATTCGTGCATCCTTCCTTTGAGGTTTTTCTTTGGGGTTAATAACCTCTCCTTCCCTTAGGGAATTTTGGTCTCATGTCCTTGGACTGATGACTAAACTGTCCGTTAATAGGTCCATAAACATCCCTTAGGAAGTATTCCAACGTACTGTCCAGACGTTTGTTCATAATCTTCAGACTGTCCAGACATTGGTCTGTAATCTTTCCTTAGGAAGTTTTCCATCTAGTCCTTGGACTGATGGATCAGACTGTCCAGACATTGGTCTGTAATCTTCCCTTGGGAAGTTTTCCATCTAGTCCTTGGACTGATGGATCAGACTGTCCAGACATTGGTCTGTAATCTTCCCTTGGGAAGTTCTCTATCTAGTCTTGGACTGATGGATCAGACTGTCCAGACGTTGGTCTGTAATCTTCTCTTGGGAAGTTCTCCATCTAGTTCTTGGACTGATAGATCAAACTGTCCAGACATTGGTCTGTAATCTTCACTTGGGAAGTTTTCCATCTAGTTCTTGGACTGATAGATCAGACTGTCCAGACAGTGGTCTGTAATCTTCCCTTGGGAAGTTCTCCATCTAGTCCTTGGACTGATGGATTAGACTGTTTAGACACTGGTCTGTAATCTTCCCTTGGGAATTTTTCCATCTAGTCCTTGGACTGATGGATCAGACTATCCAGACATTGGTCTGTAATATTCCCTTGGGAAGTTCTCCATCTAGTCCTTGGACTGATGGATCAGATTGTCCAGACATTGGTCTGTAATCTTCCCTTGGGAAGTTCTCCATCTAGTCCTTGGACTGATGGATCAGACTGTCCAGACATTGGTCTGTAATCTTCCCTTGGGAAGTTCTCCATCTAGTCCTTGGACTGATGGATCAGACTGTCCAGACATTGGTTTGTAATCTTCCTTTGGGAAGTTCTCCATCTAGTCCTTGGACTGATGGATCAGACTGTCCAGACATTGGTCTGTAATCTTCCCTTGGGAAGTTCTCCATCTAGTCCTTGGACTGATGGATCAGACTGTCCAGACATTGGTATGTAATCTTCCCTTGGGAAGTTCTCCATCTAGTCCTTGGACGGATGGATCAGACTGTCCAGACATTGGTCTGTAATCTTCCCTTGGTAAGTTCTCTATCTAGTTCTTGGACTGATGGATCAGATTGTCCAGACTTTGGTCTGTAATCTTCCATTAGGAAGTTTTCCATCTAGTCCTTAGACTGAGGATCAGACTGTCCAGACATCTGTCTGTAACCTTCCTTTAGGAAGTTCTTCATCTAGTCCTTGGACTGATGGTCAGACTGTCCAGACATCTGTCTGTAACCTTCCTTTAGGAAGTTCTTCATCTAGTCCTTGGACTGATGGTCAGACTGTCCAGGCCTAGGCCAGTACAAGTCGAATTATGAATGCTTCAGCAGTTAAGGATTTTTGGATTCTTAATCCTAGCCTTGTTCATTGCTTGTGAGCAAACAAAATATAGATACGGTTACACAGAAAGTGCTAATTTTGATCACTTTCCCTATTGGGTAGCCAAAAGATGTGATCAAACGGAATTTCTATACAAAATTCCTATCTCACCGATCTATCAGGCACAAGAAATATGTACTGTACGACATTGATTATTTCCCTTTTTAACCATAGTACCTCCGAAGGTTGCTGATGTTCCAGGTACGGGGAACAGGTTCTCCCGCCATGGTTTTCAGTCGGTAAGTGCCGTTTCCGGCGACTTCGGATACTCGGTAAGGTCCTTCCCATGTTACGTCCAGCTTCTTCTGACCTTCCACGCGGCTGGCCTCGTTTTTTCTCAGGGCCAGGTCTCCCGCACGCAGACTCCGGATTTGGACCCTTGCGTTGTACCGCTGTTCAACATAAGATTTGTACGACGCTTCCTTCAACTGCACGGCCTCTCTGTTCCTTTCCAGTTCTTCTAGCTTTTGCCTGACTGCCTCATCGTTATCCCCTTGATCCAAGGGTTCGGAAACTCTAGCAGTGGGAAAAATGATTTCCGGCGGAATGTGGCTTCGCTTCCGAAACAGAAGAGGTATGGGGTTTCTCCTGTAGGCCCATAGAACACTGTAAAGCTCTTCTACCCAGTCCCCTTTGGCGCGAGTCAGCTTTTTCTTGATCCCTTCCACAATCGTCCGGTTTGTCCTTTAGGTCTGACCATTTGCTTGGGGATGTGCCACGGATGTGAAGTTATGTCCGATGTTGTAGCCAGTACACCATGATCTGAAAGGTTCGTTGGCGAACTGTCTTCCATTGTCGCTCACAATAGTGTGGGGGAGACCGAAGCGACAAACGATGTTCTTCCAAACAAAGTTTGTTATCCGCCGTCCGGTTATAGTAGCTAGCGGTATAGCTTCCACCCACATCGTGAAGTAGTCCACGACCACAACCAGGAAACGCTGCCTCCCGACTGCCATCGGAAATGGTCCGACAATGTCGATGCCCCATATGGCAAACGGCCATGGTGAAGATATGCTGGTCATCTTCTGTCCTGGTAACCTGGGTATAGTGGAATGAATCTGGCACTGGTGGCATTTCTTGACTAGCTCATCTGCGTCGTCTTTCATTCTTGGCCAATAATACCCTGCTCGGGTAGCACGCAAAGCTAGTGTGCGCGGTCCTTGATGTGCGTCACAAGACCCTTCATGAACTTCTTTCAACACTTGCACGCCTTGCGTTTTGTTTACACATCTCAGCCATGGTTCAAGAAAACCCTGTCTGTAAAGGATCCCGTCTTTGACTGTAAAACCCAACACCTTTTTCGCCAATGCGCTTGCCTCTTTGTCGTTCGCAGGTCTGACCCCATTCATTATGAGCCTTTTCCGCGGCATCATCCAGCATTCCGTGCCTTTTGCTATTAGACTGACACTCGCACAGTCCATAGATCTGACTGCAAGCGTTTCCACCAGCACGGTTTTAGTGAGATGTCCGCTGGCCGAAGACGCCAGCTTACTCAAAGCGTCCGCGCGAGTGTTCTCTGATCTGGGAACCCAAGTAACGTCGAACTCCTCAAACCCGAGTGCCAAACTCTTGACCTTTTCCAGGTACTTCTGTATGGCTGGTTCTCTCGTTGCGTAGGACCCTTTGAATTGATTTGCGACTAGAGCGGAGTCTCAGTATGCGTCCACCTTGATGGCACCTAGCTTCTTTGCGATTTCCATTCCAGAAATTAGAGCCTCATATTCGGCCTCGTTGTTGGTTGCTGGAAAGTTGAACCGAAGAGCGTATGTGGTCTCTACTCCTCCCGGGTCTGTGACGATCAAACCGGCTCCTGCGCCTTCCACACCGGATGCTCCATCAACGTGCAATTTCCACCAGTCAGTTTTATCTTCATGACTCACACGCGCTTTCTAGCCGGTATTTCTTCAATGGTTGGACCACCGATCTCTTCCGGCATCTCTGCTAAGAAATCTGCCATGACCTGGCCCTTGATCGCCTTTCTAGGTGAGAATTCAATGGAGTGTTCGCTAAGCTCCACGGCCCATTTGGCCATACGGCCAGACGCACCGGGCTTGGTCAGGATCGTTTTCAGAGGTTCATTTGTCAATACTACAACCGGATGGGACTGGAAATAAGTTCGCAGTCTCCGGGCTGCGTGCACCAATGCTAGCACCAACTTTTCTTGTGCTGAGTATCTGGTTTCGGCTCCTTGGAGAGTGCGGCTGATGTAATAGACCGGTTTCTGCACCCTCGACACTTCCCTGATTAGCGCTCCACTGACGGCTTCTGTTCCTGCAGATATGTACAGATAGAGAATCTCCCCGACAGTTGGGGGTGATAGGACCGGCAATTCATGAATATGTTCTTTCAGCTCCGTAAATGCTCGTTCCTCCGGCTCTCCCCATTGTGCTACTCCTCCCTTCTCCACGTTCCCTTTCAAGACTCATAGGAACGGGAGGGTTCTCTCCGCTGCCCTAGATAGGAAACGGTTCATTGCAGCCATCCGGCCGTTAAGGCTTTGGATATCCTTGACAGTCCTGGGCGAACGCATATCAACGATCGCCTGTATCTTTTTCAGGTTCGCTCTCAAGCCCTCCTTCGATACCATGTGCCCGAGGAATTTTCCTTCTCCAACGCCGAATTGGCATTTCTTCGGGTTTAGCTTTAAACCTGTTTGCTCCAGTTTTGTCAGGGTTTCTTCCACGTCATTGATCAGGTCGGGGAACTGGTGAATTTTGATCACCATATCATCCACGTATATCTCGAGGTTCCTTCCCAGTTGGTCTTCGAAGATCTTGTCGACAATCAGTTGGTAAATGGCCCCTGCGTTTTTCAATCCGAATAGCATCATCCTGTACCCGAATGCACCCTTTTCTGTTATAAATGCCGTCTTTTCCGCGTCGGATTCCAACATTGGTATCTAGTGAATCCTTTGTAGGCGTCCAGAAAACATTTTATGGGGTATGCTACCAACGAGTCCACCTTCTGATCGATCAGTGGGGAAGGGTAGTAGTCTTTCGGGCATGATTTGTTTAGCACGGCATAGTCGATACACATTCTCCAGCTGCCATCCGCTTTCTTTACAAGCACAGGGTTGCTGAGCCATGTTGGATATGGCACATCAATTAGGACACCGGCATTCAATAAGTCGGTAACCTCTTGATTGATCGCAGAATTGCGCCCCGGACACTACGGTTTTCTACGCTGTAGAACTGGTTTGTGGTCTGGGTCCACTTTTAACGCATGGTAGCCTATCGTTGGAGACACACCAGTCATGTCACTTGGTTTCCAGGCAAACGCCGATTCATGCTTGGACAGTACGGCCAACAACTCTCGTTGGACGGATGCAGGGAGTGTCTTGCCAATTTGGACTATCGCCTCGTGGGCGCAGTCAAGCTTCATCTCAACCACTTCTCCAGACAATTCAGTAGGCCTGGACTCTCCTTCGGTTATTGTCATTAGCACTTCTCGTCTGGTGTGTGTCCTCACCACTAGACTGTCCCTGTTGACCTCTCTTTTTCTTTTGCTAAGCGCTATCCGGTGGTATTCTCTGGCTTTTTGTTGATCTCCCTTCACGGTAGCCACACCGTACTTGGTTGGGAATTTTAGTAGCAAATGTAAAGTAGATACTATCCCTTTCAATAGCGCCAAAGCTGGTCGTCCTATAACGAGGTTATAAGGACTGTTCGCTTTGACAACTACGAACTCAAGTTCGATTACTTTTCGCGTCGGGTGCTCCCCGAACACTACTGGTAATGTGACGGTTCCTTCTGGCCATACGGTTCTGTCCGCGAAATCTACCAGAGGAGTGTCGGTTAGTCGCAGCTTGGCTTTCATTGCATCGTCCATCTTTTCAAAATAGTGCCAGTACGTAATTTCTGCCGAGCTGCCGCCGTCCAAGTATGCCCGGTGGATGAGCTTGTCAATCACCTGGACAGTAATGACAACTGCGTCGCCTCCAACTGGTCTACACGCAGAGATACGCGGGAGCGTGAAGAGGTCGCTGGGGTAAATCCCGCGAGGCCAGAAATAACCCGCGTTCCCACTCTTGTAAAAAACCTCCATATCTAAGGGGGAAAGACGGAGGAAGCTGTGGTCACTAGCAACGACCGCAGGGAGGTTGGACAGAGGCTTCTTGTCCTCTGGAAGAATGGAATCATTCCAGGCAGGCATGGGATAAGCCAGGGAGTCGCACAGGAAGAAGCCCTTGGAAAGATACCCCTTGGCTGATCGGGGTTTGCTCAGGAGGAAGTCCTTTATCCCCGAACGGATGTTGAAGGAGAAGACGCCCGGGAAAGAAGCGTGCGCCTTCCGTAGAGCGTAAAAAGAGCGAAAGAGGAGAAGAGTAGGGGAAATGGCGCATCTAGCGCAGTTGAGAAGGAAAGCCAAGATCAGAGCCACCCCGTTAGGATGCATCTGGGCCGGGGCTATCTTATAGAAAGTGAGTATCTCGAGGAAGAGAGGAGGGAAGGGAAGGCTAAGCCCGTATTGAAAGTGTATACGCGGGATGCACGCGGCCTCTCGCTCGGAGGCCCCCGGGGGAAGCTTGGATAAGGAGGCATTAAGGGGAAGAGGAATGAAGGAGCGCTTGGCTAGATCCAAGACGTCCCTATCTACGGGAGGAGAGTCCACGGAAACATCGAAATACTTAAGCCCTAATGGGCGCACCCCGTGAGTAGGCCCCCGGGGAACATCGTCGCCGAGCCCTTCGTCAAAAGCCTCCTCCCCCAAATCCTCCCGGGCATGACCAGGAGAACTACCCTGGCGGGAACTCATTTCTTCCAGGGCGAATGGGCCAGGGGCATCTCGTTCCAGGGGAATATCGGAATCCTCGGAACGAGCGTCCAGGGAAGGATTCGGAGAGGAGACAGGGCTATCGGCAGTCCTAAAATGGATCTCGTACGGGCTCTGGAACTCTTCGGTATCTAGAGAGGAGTTGGAGTGAAGAGGGGAACCCATAGAAAAGAAGAGAATAAGGAGATAGGGCTTACTTGGCTGAAAGGGCGAGGGAGCGAATGAGCAGAGCGTCTGAAGAAATTTTGCAGAAAGTAAACTAGTGAGAAAGAGGTTAGGCCCCTTATATAGACGGAGGAATAAGAACCGCCACCTCAAAAGGTGGAAAAGCAATAATGACACGATGAACGAGACACTGATCAATGCAGAAGAGGAAAAGGCGGCGTCGTCAGAAACCCATTGCAGCACGGATGGGTCCTACCAGGAGAGTGGCAGCCAAAGAGGGAGCGTTTAAGACCAGTTCCCCGCGTCATGAAAACCCGGATGACTGGTCTGGGGGGCTAGTGATAATACTGGCCCAAAATCCGGCTGGGCCAGGAAGGTCCGCGGCCCATAACTATCAAAGCAGTACTTTTCCCGCTGGAAGGTACATCCGGATAAGGAAGAGGACATATGATGACAAAGGAAGTGGTCCTGCACCTTATCCCCAAAGCAGGTAGAGCTCGGCTATAAATACTAGTCTCAAACAGTAAACAAGGGATGTGACATATATCTCTCTACTTTATATTGAGAGCACCTTCCGTACGTTTTCTTTCTCCGCTATCCCCATCTCATCATCACACCGGAGCTTCTTCCCCGGGACACCTCCCGGGGATTGTTTTGCAGGACTAAAGCAGGCTGATCCAGGAAGAGACCCGGATAGCATCCACCCCCGGGAGACGGACGGAAATTGGTAGCATCAATTGGCACGCCCAGTGGGACCTTTCCACCTTCGCAGGATGGAGTCGCCAAAGAGAGGGCGCGGGCGCCCTAAGAAGAACGCGGCACCTTCAGGGGGGGATTCTCTTCCACCCCCAGGAGACGAGGTGACCTTAAGGCAGTTGCAGGAGGAGGCTAGACACCAGCGAGAGCTAGGGGTACCGCAAGACGGCCACGTTGAAACCGCCTCCGACGAAGCCTACTCGGAAGGAGAGTACCAGGATGAGCAGGAAGGGCTTGGGCTCGCCGGGGATGGCAACACCCGGGACCAGGGACCTGAAGCCCGGGAGGAAGAGCAGCCCTTAGTTAGCACAGAGGAAGTGGCGGCCTTGGAATTCATGAGAGCCAACAAGGAGTTGTATCGCCAGTGGGTACTCTCCACCCGGGAAAGCCTGAGGCGAAGGGAACCCGGGAGGAACCAGGCAGGTCCTCTAGGGGGGTACCAAAGAGAGGTTATTGACTTGGACGGAGCCGTTCAGCCGCCAAAGCTACAAGGGCGTGTAAATTCCTCCACCGTCCCACCCTCTTTCCCTCAGAATTTCGGGGTTGGAGGAGGAGCGGCTACGGGACAACAATCGAATCTGGTTCCACATGCTCCACCCTATTACCCGCGTTCCAGTTGGGGGGCGGGACCAATCGGGTATGACTTGCCAGTCATGCCTACAGAGCCGTTTGGGTATCAGGCCCCTGGAACCCAGGGAAACCCGATCCAGTATTCCAGACCCATGTATGGATCAATGGGGATGAACTTCGGTTACCCGGAGAGATACTGTCGGGAGGACGATAGGATGCGGGGCTATCAGGCGGCACAGCAGGACCCCAACTCCTTGGAGGCTCGGCTAGACAAACTGGTGGGGAGAAATGGAGCTAAACCTACCTCCCCTTGGGTACCTCGAGTGCTCGCGTACCCATGGCCGCCGGGCCTACGGACCCCGGAGGGAATCCCGACATATAATGGAGAGACAGACCCGGAGGAGTTTGTCAGGACGTACCAGAACCTAATGGTGTCAAGGGACTTCCCGGAGGAATTAAGATGCAAGCTGGTAGGCTGTTACCTGAGAGGAAACTGTCTCTCATGGTTCGATTCGTTGCCTCGAGAAAGTCTCAGAGACTATTACGATTTCTCTAAGGCCCTGCTGTTTAGATACGCCGGATTAAAGAAGGAAGGAAAGCAGTTGACTGAGCTTTTGGCTACCCGGCAGAAGGCTGCAGAAGGGTCAATGGAATACTATCGAAGGTACATGGACGATAGCATGAAGGTTGTCGACAGGCAGCAGCAGGAGAAGGCAGTGATTAGCGGATTCATAAATGGCTTGAGGGATATGGTGCTGTTCCAGAAATTGATGGAAAATATCCCGGAAACCTTTCACAACTTGCAAATGGCGGTACAACTATACTGCGCAATTAATGATGCCACACGGAAGAGAAAGGAAGAATCTGGGGAATTCCTCCCGGATAGGATAGAAAGAAGGAGAGTGGCAGACCCAGGTAGAAGGAACCCCGCTCCCGCACTGATAAACCGTGCCAGGGCGGACAGTTTCACCCCGCTCAGCAAGTCCCGAGCGGAGATTCATGCTATCCACAAGGACCTGTTCCCGGATCCATTGCCCATCCACGGGATCCCGTCTAGGGAAAACGCGGACAAATGGTGTGCCTACCACAAGTCTTACGGGCATGCGACAGAGGGGTGTAGGATGCTGAGGAACGAGATAGAAAGACTGATAGAACGGGGACAGTTGAGAGATTGCGTGGCAGCGGAGGTAAAGAAGGAGAACCCCCGGGACCAGCCTCAAGAGCAGCCCCGCAGGAGGTGGAGACCTAACCCGGGGAGAGGAAACGGAAGAGTCCAAGGCAACCAAGGTAACAGGGCCCCGGGGAGGCCCGCCATAGCCGCCGCGCCGGTCCAAGCAGTGGAGCCGGCCCCAATGCCCAACAGGATGATCAACGTGATCAGTGGAGAAGTATGTCAGTCAGTCTCCGCTATCCGGGCCCGGACCCGGTATGTTCCCCCGGGGGAGGTTCAGGGGAAAAGGTTTCTCCCCGATGAAGCTCTCACTTTCTCTGAAGCGGATGCAGCCCCGCCGCAGATACCCCATTCTGACCCGATGGTGGTAACGGCGGAGATTGAAGGCTTCTTGGTCAAAAGGGTGTTTGTGGACGATGGGAGCAGCGTGGAGATCATGTTCGCTTCTTGTTTCGATCAGTTGGGAATTGGGAGACAGAACCTTAAACCTCCCTTATCTCCCCTGTCAGGGTTCACGGGCAAACCCGAAGTTCCACTAGGTGTTATTCCCCTCGCAGTGTGTATGGTGGATGAGAAGGACCGGAGCAAGAGGGTCTCGGTGACATGCAACTTCGCGGTTATTGATGCACCCTCGCCGTACAACGTGATCATAGGAAGGCCATGGCTAACTCAAGCCCGGGCAGCGAGTTGTCCGTATCTGTTGACGATGAAGTTTCCCACCGCGCAAGGTGTGGCGGTCGTGCGGGGTAGTCAAGCAGTCGCAAGAAGTTGCATGATGACGGCGGTGCTGGACGCAAAGAAAGCAGTAGGGGTGGTACACGGGGAAGTTCCCCGCCAGGAGTTGGAGGAGATGCAGGTGGCGGACAAAGGGACGGTCACGGTGGGAAAAGACCTCCCGGAGGAAGTAAAAGGCGCACTGAAGGAACTTTTGGCCAAATATCAGGGAGTATTCTCGTGGAGCCCGGAGGACATGGTGGGGGTGTTACCAGAGTTGGGGGTACACAAGTTGAACATAAGCCCTGCAACTAAACCCATCAGGCAGAAGAAAAGGCCTGTAGCACCGGAAAGAGCAGAATTTATAAAGAATGAAGTAAAGAAGCTGGAGAGAGCCGGGGTGGTCGAGGAAATCATCTACCCGGAATGGATAGCTAACCCGGTCTTAGTAAAGAAGCACGATGGAAGCTGGCGCATGTGTATTGACTTTACGGATTTGAATAAGTGCTGCCCCAAAGACAGCTATCCTCTCCCAAATCTGGACCGGCTGGCAGAGGCTATTGCGGGGTATTCGGTGCTGGCCTTCTTCGACGCACATAAAGGGTATCACCAAGTGCAGATGGATGAGGCAGACAAGGCGAAAACCTCATTCATCACCGATTTTGGAACCTTTTGCTACAAGAAGATGCCCTTCGGGCTAAAGAACGCGGGGGCTACGTACCAGAGAATGGTGGACAAACTCTTCAAGGATCAAGTGGGAAGAAACATGGAGGTGTACGTTGACGACATGGTGGTTAAAAGCAGGGCTTACGGGGCCTTCTTGAATGACCTGGAGGAGATGTTCGAAAAGCTGGAACGGAGCAATCTAAAGCTGAACCCCTCCAAAAGTACCATTGGAGTGGGTGCGGGGAAATTCTTGGGTTTTATGGTGTCAAGCCGGGGCATCGACGTCAACCCGGAGAAGGTGGAAGCCTTAGCTAAAATGACCTCCCCTAGGTCGGTGAAAGAAGTACAGCGGTTAACAGGGTCCCTCGCGGCCCTCAGTCGGTTCCTGTCAAAGGGAGCAGACAGGCAGTTGCCTTTCTTCAACATTCTCAGGAAGGCCAAGGCGTTTGAGTGGTCTGGAGAATGTGAGAAGGCATTCCAAAATCTGAAAGAGCACCTCCAACAATTGCCAACTTTAAAGAAACCCCTCCCGGGGGAGGAGCTCTTTCTGTACATAGCGGCGTCCCGGGAGGCGGTAAGTGCCGTACTAATCAAAGAAGAGGATGGAAAGCAGCACCCAATCTATTTTGTTAGCCGGGCACTTCGGGGGGCAGAAACCCGGTATACTGAGTTGGAGCAGTTGGTTCTGGCGCTGGTGCATGCTTCAAGGAGGCTTAAGCCCTACTTCCAGGGCCATCCCATAGTGGTCCTTACCAATTACCCGCTAAGACAGGTTATGTTCAAGCCGGAGGCATCAGGGAGAATGATGAAATGGGCCATAGAGCTGGGAGAATACGAAATCCGGTATGAGCCAAGGAGGGCGATCAAGGGCCAGGCCCTAGCGGACTTCTTGTTGGAATCAGAAGCAAGGATCAGTGAAGAACGGGAGATGCCTGAATCTCCGGAGAATACAACGAAGGCCGGGACAGACCTGACTTGGAAGTTGTATGTGGATGGATCGGCGCACTCCGGGGGCAGTGGAGCGGGAGTATTGTTGGTCAGCCCGGAGGGGAAGGAGTATCCCTATGCAGTCCAATTCGCTTTCAAAACAACCAACAATGAAGCTGAGTATGAAGCCTTGATCGCGGGGTTAAGGTTGGCAAAGGAGATGGAAATCAAAACCCTCACGGCACACAGTGATTCCCAGATTGTGGTGCAGCAAGTAAAAGGAGAGTATGAAGCCCGGGAAAGGAGCCTGCAAAGGTACTTGGAAACAGTAAAACCTCTGATAGCCGGGTTTAAAGCCTTCAACTTGGTTCAAGTTCCCCGGGAGCAGAACAGTAAGGCAGACGTTTTAAGCAAGTTAGCTTCTTCGGAATTAAAGCCTGAGCCCGACCAAAAGCTGTACGTGGAGGTACTGGGAAGAAGAAGCTACCAGGAGAGCGATCAAGTAATGCTGGTGAACGAGGAAGAGTCCTGGATCACGCCTATGCGGGCGTACCTAGAAGAAGGAACTACCCCGGAGGATAAGGCTCAGGCTCGGAAGCTAAGAGTGAAGGCGCCTAAGTATGTGATTCAGGAAGGGGAGCTGTACAAAAGAGGGTATCTCCAGCCGTTGCTAAAGTGTGTAGAAAGGTTGGAAGGCCAACACCTCATCCGGGAGGTGCACGAAGGATCTAATGGGAGCCACCAAGGGGCTCGCACCGTGGCCAGAAAGATCCTAAGGCTGGGGTATTACTGGCCGACGTTGTTCAAAAATGCGGAAGAACATATACAGAAGTGCTTGGCATGCCAGGCATTTGCCCCGCTAATCCACGTTCCCCGGGAAGAATTAGTCGGAGTCACAGGAGCTTGGCCGTTCAGCAGATGGGGAATCGACTTGGTCGGACCATTCCCGACTGCCCCGGGAGGAGCCAAATACTTGATTGTGGCGATCGACTACTTCAGCAAATGGGTGGAGGCAGAACCGCTCACCAACATACGAGGACTGACTTGCGTCAAGTTTTGCTGGAAGAACATCATCTGTCGATTCGGCATCCCGAAGGTCATAGTCACAGATAACGGGGCGCAGTTCGAGAACGACCCTTTCAAATCATGGTGTGTCAAGTATGGCATAGAGCAGAAGTTGACGTCGGTGTACCACCCCCAGGCGAACGGGCAAGTAGAGGTCACCAACCGCACCATCATCAAGGGACTAAAAACCCGCTTGGAAGGTGCGCGGAGAAATTGGATCTGGGAGCTACCCAGCGTTCTTTGGGCCCATAGGACTACAGAAAGCTCGGCTACCGGGGAATCCCCGTATGGCTTGGTGTACGGGTCAGAGGCAGTAATACCCGCAGAGATTGGGATCCCAAGCCCTCGAACTCAATACCAGCGCCCGGAAGAAGAAAACGATGGACGACGCCTTGACTTGGATCTCCTGGAAGAGAAGCGAGAGAATGCGGCACTTCAGGAAGCCAAGGTGAAGGAGCGAGTAAAAAGGTATCATGACAGAAGAGTGCGGAAAGAAGTTTTCATCCCAGGAGACTGGGTAATGAGGAGAAACGATAAGAGCCACCAAGCCCCGGAGGGCAAACTTGCGCCCAACTGGGAAGGGCCATACAAGATCAAGGAAGCATACCCGGGAGGGAGCTATGTGCTGGAGGACAAGCAGGGAAAGGAGATCCCAGAAGGTGGAACGTAGCTAACCTGAGAAGGTTTTACGGGAAGTAGAGCGCCCCGCATCGTACCACAGTTACTGAAGCATGAAAATGCTAGGCATGAATATGCCAGGCATGGATATGCCCCCCGGGAAGCGTGAATACGCTAAGCATGAAAATGCTAGGCATGAATATGCCAGGCATGGATATGCCCCCCGGGAAGCGTGAATACGCTAAGCATGAATATGCTAGGCATGAATATGCCAGGTATGGATATACCCCTCCCGGAAGCATGAATATGCCCGGAGAGAGAGAGAGAACCCGACGCTTGGCCTCGTTCCGGGTTTAGAGAAATATTTGCTTAAAAAGGACCCATGGGTAGCTCCCATTTGGGTGCCCCGCTAGAATGGACCCGGAGCTTTGATGAAGCCCGGGGATCAAAGAATGTAATGATTACAGGAAAAAGTTAATGAAAAGGGTCTTTCAGAGAAACAATTTTTATTAAATCCTCTTTAAATTACAAATCGCATGAATACGTGGTCATAGTCATGGTAGGACAATTACATAAGCATTTTACATACAAGTATTCCTATCTATTTGCTACTAGACCCACTTGGGACCTGACCCGGAAGCACCCTCAGGGTTACCCGGGCGGAAACCCCCTCCGAAGAACTGAGAGGACAGGAGATCTTCGGCAAAACGGGCATCCGGGGCTTGATTCCACGCAAGCTCCTCTTCCAGTTGCGCAGCGTCCTCTTCGTTCAGTTCAGGGATAGGCACAACCACAGATCCCTCGGGAAGTGGCTCCGCCAGGCGCATTCTTCTGACCCCGGCAGAAGTAACAAACCTGTACTTAGGAAACATGACTGCTGCACTTTTACCCTTCTCTTCCCGGCTAATACGAGTACCCTCGGCGGTCTTTATCCCCTTCGTGGTGACTCCAGAGTCGGCAATTTCCCGGATGCGTCTTATCCGGCGGGCCACCTCTTCCGGGTCAATGGATACAGTCATGTCCTCATACCTTTCGTATGCCACGTCCACCTCCACCCGGGCAGGAACTCGGCGAAGGCTAGAGGGATAGGGCTCAACTTCTCCCGCGGCTATCTTATTATGCCATTCAACGACATCCAGATAAGCCTTATGATGAGGAGCTCCCTCACCAAACCTCTTCGGGTTAGCCTCCATACGTTCTATCGTCCTGCGAACCCCGGCTGGAATATCGGTAAGAGGAGATACCCCAACTAAGCCATTCTTGAGACCCAACAGGTGGTAGGATAATCGGGTGATTAATAGAGCATCCTGGAGGACCCTATTCCTATGAGTAAGGGACCGATTCTCCTTCTCAAAGTCACAGAGAAGCTTGTTCTGAGCGGAGCGGGTCTCCAATGTCCTCAGTTTCTCCTGCGCCCGCTCTAGTTCACCCCACACCATGCCTAACTCCTTGGTAGTACGATGCTGGGAGTCATCGTGAAGGGCTTGCAGCTCAGCTATGGTCCTATGAGAGTTCAGGGCCTCCCGCATATGGTCAGAAGCAAGGTCGAAGCACTGGTTCAACGACCCGAACTTGGCATCAACTGCCTTAAGAAACGCCACCAACACCCGGATCGACCCAAACTCTTGAAGGAAGCATTCCAACCCCGCCTCAGCTAATGCCCGGTTAGCCTGGTCGCCTCCAAACCGCCAATGGGCTAGCTTCCTTTGAAGAAAAGAGCATTGGAGGCACCCAGCGCGGGGGAGAGAGAAGTAGGTGCCGGAAGAACTACTAGGATGAGGAAAAACATAAGGCATGGGCCCGCACGGGAGAATCTCCTCTAAGGGACGCTCAGACTACAAAAAAAAACGGTCATATCATTAAAAGGCAGAACTTGTCATTAATCAAAATAGGCACCAAGGCCAAAGTTCTACATGCGCTTCCCCGGGGGGAAGGAAAGCTACAAAATGCTTAAAAAAGGAAGATTACAAGGGAAAAGGCAGGCTAAAGTCTAGAGTTATACATGGTCTTCAGTAGAGTGCCCCTCTCCTGGAATAGCGTGAGCTCTTTCGAACCTCCTCTCCAGCTCCACCAGATCCTCGGTGGTCCACTCAGGGCCGGCATAAGCAGGGGCGTCCACGGCGGGCTCATCAGCGGACCGTTCAGGGTACCCCACCTTCCGCGTAGCCTTCCGGGTTTGGTAAAGAAGGTCGTCTTGACCCGCAGCAAGGCCAACCCGGTAGTCCCCCCCTTGGACTTGAACTGCTTGGTACCCGAAATTGTCAGGCATCGCGCAGTATTCGAGATAATTCTCTGCCCAGTGGGGTGTCTCTGGGACGACCCCATAAACATTGAAGTCCTCGGAGCCAGGGTCGGGGCAGGAGGCCTCACCGATCGCAGGGAGCTTCATCTTCCTGATGTCCGAAGCAGAAGAAGCCCGGGAGGACATCTCCAGTGATCGCCACAGCTGGGGCACCAAACTTTCCAGACTCGCTTCCTGAAGATCCCGGAAGCGATGGTTTAATAGGTCATTGGCCTTGGGCCGATAGTAGGACGCCTGGGCATCAAGACGCGCGGGCCCGGGCAACCAACCCCGCAAACTCCGATACATTTCATGACAGGCGTCCGCGCTGGCCGCAGCGGCAATCCCCTCCAGCTTCTTCTCGAACGCCTCAGAGCGAAGGAGCTTCTGTGTGACGGCATTGAAGGCCTCGAGCTGAGAACTCTTCTTGTCCTTCTTCAGGGCGGAGTACTTCTTTTCCACCTCCGCCAACTTTTTCTCTTTGTCAGCAAGCCGCTTCTCCTTATCAGCCAGCTTCCTTTTGGCCTCTTCTAGCTGGGTCGCGAGGCCATCTTGCCCGGCTAGCTTCTCCCTGGTCTCGCGGAGTTCCTTCTCCATCTTGGCAAACAGCCCCGCGCTGTATTTGGAGTAGGTCCGATTCAATGCCTCGGCAAACTGAGAGTCCGCCAGGATGGCGTCGGCAAAGGCAATGCTCTGCACAACAAAGAAGCAAGTAAGGAAAACGGAGGGATTACCTTAGACAAAAGACAGATCTAGAATAGCGGTTACCTCTTCTTTTTCTTCCGGGATAGATTCGGAAGCAGTGGCCCGCGAAGGAGGAGGAGGAGGAAGGAAGTCCTGGGTCCTCTGACGAGAGGGAGGGGGCGACCCGGATAGCTCGCTAGGAGGCGGCCGTTTGAACCGCGAGCTTGCCCCACCGCTGTAAGTAGGGTGTTGGATGAAAGATCGACGCCCGGGGGTAGGCGCCGAGCCGGGGGTAGCACGGACCTCAGAAGAAGGCCCGGAGGGTGTCTGCTGGCGAGACTTGGGAGGCGCACGAGGCCTCTGAGGGACAAGAGCAGGGTTCTCGGGGGGAGGTGGCCCAGGTTGGGAAGCTACTGGCGGTGTTGAAGGAGTCTGTCGATCTGGGTGAGCGTCCCCCGCTAGAGCATCACCTCCGGAAGACTTGTCGGTGAGGGCCATGACGTCTGCGTACAAAGAAGGTTGTACTGAGGCCAAAGAAAACAAGGAAGTTAGCAAGCAAAAAAAAAAAAAAAAAAAAAGGAAAAAAAAGAGAAGTTCATAAAAACAAGATAAGAAATAAAATCTTAACGGGCACCTCCATCCGGCCACACCGCAGAGATACGCGGGAGCGTGAAGAGGTCGCTGGGGTAAATCCCGCGAGGCCAGAAATAACCCGCGTTCCCACTCTTGTAAAAAACCTCCATATCTAAGGGGGAAAGACGGAGGAAGCTGTGGTCACTAGCAACGACCGCAGGGAGGTTGGACAGAGGCTTCTTGTCCTCTGGAAGAATGGAATCATTCCAGGCAGGCATGGGATAAGCCAGGGAGTCGCACAGGAAGAAGCCCTTGGAAAGATACCCCTTGGCTGATCGGGGTTTGCTCAGGAGGAAGTCCTTTATCCCCGAACGGATGTTGAAGGAGAAGACGCCCGGGAAAGAAGCGTGCGCCTTCCGTAGAGCGTAAAAAGAGCGAAAGAGGAGAAGAGTAGGGGAAATGGCGCATCTAGCGCAGTTGAGAAGGAAAGCCAAGATCAGAGCCACCCCGTTAGGATGCATCTGGGCCGGGGCTATCTTATAGAAAGTGAGTATCTCGAGGAAGAGAGGAGGGAAGGGAAGGCTAAGCCCGTATTGAAAGTGTATACGCGGGATGCACGCGGCCTCTCGCTCGGAGGCCCCCGGGGGAAGCTTGGATAAGGAGTCATTAAGGGGAAGAGGAATGAAGGAGCGCTTGGCTAGATCCAAGACGTCCCTATCTACGGGAGGAGAGTCCACGGAAACATCGAAATACTTAAGGCCTAATGGGCGCACCCCGTGAGTAGGCCCCCGGGGAACATCGTCGCCGAGCCCTTCGTCAAAAGCCTCCTCCCCCAAATCCTCCCGGGCATGACCAGGAGAACTACCCTGGCGGGAACTCATTTCTTCCAGGGCGAATGGGCCAGGGGCGTCTCGTTCCAGGGGAATATCGGAATCCTCGGAACGAGCGTCCAGGGAAGGATTCGGAGAGGAGACAGGGCTATCGGCAGTCCTAAAATGGATCTCGTACGGGCTCTGGAACTCTTCGGTATCTAGAGAGGAGTTGGAGTGAAGAGGGGAACCCATAGAAAAGAAGAGAATAAGGAGATAGGGCTTACTTGGCTGAAAGGGCGAGGGAGCGAATGAGCAGAGCGTCTGAAGAAATTTTGCAGAAAGTAAACTAGTGAGAAAGAGGTTAGGCCCCTTATATAGACGGAGGAATAAGAACCGCCACCTCAAAAGGTGGAAAAGCAATAATGACACGATGAACGAGACACTGATCAATGCAGAAGAGGAAAAGGCGGCGTCGTCAGAAACCCATTGCAGCACGGATGGGTCCTACCAGGAGAGTGGCAGCCAAAGAGGGAGCGTTTAAGACCAGTTCCCCGCGTCATGAAAACCCGGATGACTGGTCTGGGGGGCTAGTGATAATACTGGCCCAAAATCCGGCTGGGCCGGGAAGGTCCGCGGCCCATAACTATCAAAGCAGTACTTTTCCCGCTGGAAGGTACATCCGGATAAGGAAGAGGACATATGATGACAAAGGAAGTGGTCCTGCACCTTATCCCCAAAGCAGGTAGAGCTCGGCTATAAATACTAGTCTCAAACAGTAAACAAGGGATGTGACATATATCTCTCTACTTTATATTGAGAGCACCTTCCGTACGTTTTCTTTCTCCGCTATCCCCATCTCATCATCACACCGGAGCTTCTTCCCCGGGACACCTCCCGGGGATTGTTTTGCAGGACTAAAGCAGGCTGATCCAGGAAGAGACCCGGATAGCATCCACCCCCGGGAGACGGACGGAAATTGGTAGCATCACCTGGACCTGTCTGTGGGCTGGAGTATGGATCAGTCCATCTTAGGCCTTCTGCGTGGGCCTCTGACTGCTCCATGGAATAGTACCATATTTATCACTCGGCATCCTGTTTCTCGAGCTCAGAGCCCAGATCAGTGCTTCTCAACCTTAGCCGAGACATCTCCCCTCTCAACACCTGGGACATGATCAAGTGCTGAAGAAAGAAAAAGGAAACTCAGTTATCATACGCAAGCAAATGAAGCTCCAAAAGACCCTGGTAAATCCTCGACAGAATCAGTCACATACCTCGATAGCGATGAAGGCTTGTCTGTCGGCGATGTCGAAGGTCTTCAGATAGCTCCTAGGGCCATGAGGCACCCAGTCCTCCAAATAGGCCTGCGAAAAGATCTGATCCATGAAAGCATTGCGCCCACTGGGAGTGTCCAGAACTCGCTCATGCAAGGTCTCAATGATCCGCTCATTGTTGCACGGAGGGCTAAGAATCTTAACCTCGTCGTCATCTACGGACTTAACAGGTGATTGGATAGCTGGACTGGGAGGTCGGAACTGAACGTCAGAGTGGGACTGCGCTATGTCCTCGACATCATGCCCCTCGGTTCTCTGGCGCTTTCGGGTCATCTTGGGCATCTCAATTTCTACATCGGCTCGGACTCCTCCTCCTCTGCTGTTTCCAACCTGCGCGTCATCGGTGTCCTGATGAGCCCTATTTATACCCTAGTTTTAGCACATTTTAAGACTTGTTTTTGAGCAACTTTTGGTATTAAATAGTTCATTGTACATTAGATTCATAATTGCAAGATTTTATGATAATGTACATGTTTTGGAGTATTTGGATTGATATTCTTGAAGACCTTCTATTACTATGCTATAGAGTTGATGATTTGATGCTTGGAACTTGAAGAATTGGTCATAGAAGTGGCGAGAAGACAACCTTGTTGAAGGTGAAAGAAGCTGCCCAGAAAAGTGTCGCTCTTTCCCAGAAAGTGTCGCTCTTTCCCAAAAAGTGTCGCTGGAGCTTGAAGGAAGTATCACTCCAGATGAAGAAAGTGTCGCTGCTGCCCAGAAGTGTCACTAGCTGCCCAGAAAGCGTCACCAACTGCCCAGAAGTGTCGCTATGAAGAACAGCGACCAAAGAAAGCGTCGCTAAAAACTTCGGCCCACTTGCCTCTTTGAGCTGAATTTTGAGGCTATAAATACTCCCTTATCTCTCCCTTTTTTCAGACGTGCTCCCTCCCAATCCAAAGCCATTTTCTCATCTTTTTCTTCCTCTTCTTCCATTTTCTTCCATTTTGATTTGATGAACATGTTTGTATTAAGTAGAATTATTGTTGTAGGCTAAAAACCCATCTTGGGGCATGTGATTAAACTTCTATTATGGGTTGAGAACTTGTTTGTGTAGCTTATGAATGTTTGATTTGCAAGTGAATGATTGTGTTGTATTTGTGTGTATTGATGCATGATATGGTTAGGAACGATTTCCTAGTTATAGAAATGTGTTGAATCTTGCTAGAAACATGGTTGGAATGCTAACATTTCCTCTATTGTTGAGTAGTAGATTTATGAGTTAATTACATTATGCTATCATTTGTGTTTGCTCTTGAATCCATTCACTAGTGTTATATCCATGTTAAATTCGCTATCGAATATCATGGGTAGTGTTTATTGAGTCTCTAATTGGTAATGCCATCAACAAATTGGTTTAAATGCTATCATTTAAGTCATTTGTGGATGAGAGTTGTGGTGATGCTTTCGTCATCCATAACTATAATAGTGAGATTGAGAAATATGTCTCTACGATTAGAGGTAGTTTCTTATGATAAACGATCATCCTTCTCAAAGCAACACGTCATAGTTTGAGGAAGAACCCATGGTAGAAAGTCGAAATCACATGCACCCAAGACTTGCATTTTAGATAGTTAATCTTTACTTAGATAATTGCATGATAATTTAGATTTTCATTTGCTTTGCATCGTAGTGTTTCCTACAAAACCAACTTCAAAACCCCCCCTTGTTTACCTTGCTTTCTATATAATATATAAGTATATGTTTATAATCTTCGCTAAAACACTAAACAAACTCCTTCTCCTTGTGGTTCGATCCCTACTTCCCACTATCTACTCTATAGTAGTTAGAAGTCGTAGGTGAAATATAAATGTGTTTTGATTGAGTGGGATTCCCATTTACGACGTGGGGAAATCGCTTGTCATGTCCTCAGACTGCTTGACAAACCCAGACGCAGTCGAGGACATCGAATCCCCTGCACCAGTCCCAGCATCAGCCTCCTCCTTTATTTGTCGCAGTCCTGGTCTGTTGCGCAGTCTCGGCATGGTGCGCAGTCCTGGTCTGTTGTGCAGTCCCAGCATCAGCCCATAGCGCCTGCACCTGCGAAAACGTAATGAAAACACAATCAGAATCAGGAGCGGCCGGTGGGCCGGACCATTATCGAACAAAGCTAAAAAGCAGAAATAGATTAATACCCAAATCATCATCGGGGATCTGATCTATGTAGTATGGCATACTAGCAGCCCGGAGGACCCTGTCGTCAGTCAAGATGGAGTAACTGTAGCTCTTAAGCCCCATTTTCGCTATCTGAGGAGCCAGACGAGATGCCTCTGCAGGAAGAGGCGCTTTACCCCGGATCGCCAGAGGAAGGACCGGGACTGTCATGTCCTCCGAACCCTCACCAAAGACCATAGTTTTCTCCACGAAAACCCAACGGGTTTTCCAGTCATGCCTCTTCGGACGTTCATCGACTAGTTTCAGCATCTTCTCGCGACACTTCAGTTGAAGCCAGCCACCTCCGTCGCTCATGTTGGCCGGGTAAAGAAAGGCTCTGAACAGCTGCGGACTGGCCCGAACCTTGCGCAGGATACACAGGACCTCGAACCCAATCAGGACCCGAACGAAGTTAGGCGAAAGGGCGTGCAGGGGAGTGTCAAAATAACGCAAGACCGACCGGAAGAAGGGCGACACGGGGAAGCGAAGCCCACACGCTAATAGATACTCGCAGTAAAATGGGATAAAGCCGATGGGGGCGGAGGTTACGATATCCTCCCCGATCCGAGGCATCAGGACCTTCGACTCAGCCTCTTCGACGGTGAGCCCGCCGACTGAGCGACAGAGCTCACGCACGAAGACAACGTCCTCGTCCACGGTGGCAGATCGGATGTTGTTCATGGTACTCATCCTAGTCTATCAAAAATAAAGCAGAAGAAATAAATTGGAGTTTTTCAGAAGAGAGAAGCGAACGCTTTACTTGGAAGAAGAAGATGATGAATCTGGACAAAAGGAAAGGCCCTCCTCGAGCCTATCTAGATTTAAATGAGAGGCGTATCGGGGAAGGTAGCCAGGCGGATTTTACGGAGAAATAATAAACGCTTGTGGGTCCCTTTACGACGCAGAGACCAAGATAGTGGAGCGCGTGGGCTGAACGATGAATATGAACCGTCCGCCTCACTTAGGACTGCATCACCGACTGTCCGGATGGACCTAAAAAATTCAAAATCACTCACATGTCCTCTGACCAACAGCCCAATGAATATAGTACTTTGACTATACACTTGGACTGGGGGAGCTTTATAAATATGGTACTATTCCATGGAATAGTCAGAGGCCCACGCAAAAAGCCCAAGCTGGACTATATCAGACACCAGCCCACAGACTGGTCCAAGGACTGTTGCAACCTCTACTGCTACTGTTCGATGTCGGCAGCTCAGAGGACGATAAAAGGAAGCTTATCCCCAGCGAGAACAGTTAAGTTCTCTGCTGATCCCTACCAATTATCACGATCAGATCTCAGAGATTCCTCTGTAATTTGATCGTCGGAGCAGGCGTAGGCTTAAGCCGGCCTGTCTGACCTCTGTTCTGTCCGTGCAGGTTTATAGGTCTGAGCAGCAGGAACGCATACAGAGAAATCCCATTTATAACTTTAACATATGACATTTTCAAAACATTTGAAATTTAATAATTTGAGTATAACTTAGAGTTTATTTCTTGTTGAACTAAACTGGACTGGATTGAATTGAAATGAACTGAAAATTAATGTACTGAAAAAGTATCAGCATATAGTACATATAGTATTAGATCTATTATATCTCATCCAATAGGATTATTCAAAATTTAAACCGTCACACACAATAGCGGATGAGCAATTTAGCCAAATCCAAGATAACTTTTGTACATACTTAATTTGACCATGTTCTCTAGAGTTTATTTGAATTTTTTTTAGTTTAGATGAGTTCATATAAACGTATTTTAGTTCAGATAAATATTTTTTAGTTCAGATGAGTTCAGATAATCTTTTTTCAGTTCAGTAAACTTATTTGGTTTTCAGATATGTTAGTTCAGTAAACTTGTTTATATTTTAGTTCAGTTAGTTTAAATCAGTTCAATATTTTTATATTTTTTCATGTCAATTCAGTTCAGTTTTTGTTCAATGGGTTGTATATTATAATAATTTAAATAATGCTAAAAATATTTTTTGATTTTACTATCATGCGTCGTAGACCCTTTTCTTTTGAGTTTAATTGTTCATATCAGTTCAGTTGATCAATTCCATTCATCATACATGCACGTCCTTATGCTTTTGCTATTAATATATATATATATATATATATATATATATATATATTTTTTCAATTATTCTTAGTATTTTTAATCATGTATTAATTTATTTTTATCACACTTATTTATATTCAGTTTATTTCAGTTATCTATGTATTTCAGCTCAACTCAAATCAATATGTTTAGCTAGCCAACATCATCATATTTTTTAACATTAAGGCCTTGTGTGCCAGAGCTTTTATGTATATCAGTTCAATTCAATTCAATCCAGTTCAGTGAATTGAAGTGAAATGTAATTTGATGAAATTCAGATTAATTCAGTCATGCTGATTCTTTTTCAGTACATTAATTTTCACTTCAGTTCAATTCAATCCAGTCCAGTTTAGTTCAACAAGAAATAAACTCTAAGTTATACTTAAATTATTAAATTTCAAATGTTTTGAAAATGTCATATGCTAAAGTTATAAATGGGATTTCTCTGTATGTGTTCCTGCTACTCAGACCTATAAACCTGCACGGACAAAACGGAGGTCAGATAGGCCGGCTTAAGCCTACGCCTGCTCCGACGATCAAATTACAGAGGAAACTCTGAGATCTGATCGTGATAATTGGTAGGGATCAGCAGAGAACTTAACTGTTCTCATTGGGGATAAGCTTCCTTTTATAGTCCTCTGAGCTGCCGACATCGAACAGTAGAGGTTGCTACAGTCCTTGGACCTGTCTGTGGGCTGGTGTCTGATATAGTCCAGCTTGGGCTTTTTGCGTTGGCCTCTGACTATTCCAAGGAATAGTACCATATTTATCAAGTCCCCCCAGTCCAAGTGTATAGTCAAAGTACTATATTCATTGGACTGTTGGTAAGAGGACATGTGAGTGATTTTGAATTTTTTAGGTCCATCCGGACAGTCGGTGATGCAGTCCTAAGTGAGGCGGATGGTTCAGATTCATCATTCAGCCCACGCGCTCCACTGTCTCGGTCTCTGCGTCGTAGAGGGACCCACGAGCATTTATTATTTCTCCGTAAAATCTGCCCGGCTACCTTCCCTGATACGCCTCTCATTTAAATCTAGATAGGCTCGAGGAGGGCCTTTGCTTTTGTCCAGATTCATCATCTTCTTCTTCCAGGTAAAGCGTTCGCATCTCTCTTCTGAAAAACTCCAATTTATTTCTTCTGCTTTATTTTTGATAGACTAGGATGAGTACTATGAACAACATCCGATCTGCCACCGTTGACGAGGACGTTGTCTTCGTGCGTGAGCTCTGTCGCTCAGTCGGCGGGCTCACCGTCGAAGAGGCTGAGTCGAAGGTCCTGATGCCTTGGATCGGGGAGGATATCGTAACTTCCGCCCCCGTCGGCTTTATCCCAGTTTACTGCGAGTATCTATTAGCGTGTGGGCTTCGCTTCCCCGTGTCGCCCTTCTTCCGGTCAGTCTTGCGTTATTTTAACACTCCTCTGCACGCCCTTTCGCCTAACTTCGTTCGGGTCCTGATTGGGTTCGAGGTCCTGTGTATCATGCGCAAGGTTCGGACCATTCCGCAGCTGTTCAGAGCCTTTCTTTACCCGGCCAACATGAGCGGCAGAGATGGCTGGCTTCAACTGAAGTGTCGCGAGAAGATGCTGAAGCTAGTCGATGAACGTCCGAAGAGGCATGACTGGAAAACCCGTTGGGTTTTCGTGGAGGAAACTATGGTCTTTGGCAAGGGTTCAGAGGACATGACAGTCCCGGTCCTTCCTCTGGCGATCCGGGGTAAAGCGCCTCTTCCTGCAGAGGCATCTCGTCTGGCTCCTCAGATAGCAAAAATGGGGCTTAAGAGCTACAGTTACTCCATCTTGAATGAAGACAGGGTCCTCCGGGCTGCTAGTATGCCGTACTATGTAGATCAGATCCCCGATGATGATTTGGGTATTAAACTAGTTCTGCTTTTTAGCTTTGTTCGATAATGGTCGGGCCCACCGGCCGCTCCTGATTCTGACTGTGTTTTCATTACGTTTTCGCTGGTTTAGACGCTATGGGGAAGTCTCTGCAATCCATTATCAATGAGCTGGCCACCATGCCGAGACCGCGCAACAGACCAGGACTGCGACAAATAAAGAAGGAGGCTGGTGCTGGGACTGGTGCAGGGGATTCGATGTCCGCGACTGCGTCTGGGTCTGTCAAGCAGTCTGAGGACGCCGACGACGCGCAGGTTGGAAACAACAAAGGAGGAGTAGTCCGAGCCAATCTGGAAATTGAGATGCCCAAGATGAACCGAAAGCGCCAGAGAACCGAGGGGCAGGATGTCGAGGACATATCGCAGTCCCACTCTGACGTTCAGTTCCGACCTCCCAGTCCGGCTATCTAATCACCTGTTAAGTCCGTAGATGACGACGAGGTTAAGATTCTGAGCCCTCCGCGCAACAACGAGCGGATCATTGAGACCTTGCATGAGCGAGTTCTGGACACTCCCAGTGGGCGCAATGCTTTCGTGGATCAGATCTTTTCGCCGGCCTACTTGGAGGACTGGGTGGGTCGTGGCCTTTGGAGCTATCTGAAGACCTTCGACATCACCGACAGACAATCCTTCATCGCTATCGAGGTATGTGACTGATTCTGTCGAGGCTTTACCAGGGTCTTTTGGAGCTTCATTTGCTTGCGTATGATAACTGAGTTTCCTTTTTCTTTCTTCAGCACTTGCGCATGTCCCAGGTGCTAAGAGTTGAGATGTCTCGGCTAAGGTTGAGAAGCGCTGATCTGGGCTCTGAGATCGAGAAACAGGATGCCGAGTTGGCTAAGATGAAGGATGCCGAGGCTGAGTGTGCGCGTCTCCGAGGGGATGAACAGGAAATGATCCGTGCGAAGGCTGACCTTGAGAGTTCTTTGTCCGCACTAATCTGACAAGTCAGCTACAGCGTTCACCACTTCTTTTCGAGACTCAGCGGCTTTCCCAGACGAGGTTTACGAGGATCCTGCCAAGCACTTTGCCGCTCTGGACAGTCTGTTTCAAGTCTTCTCAAGACGCCAGTATTCTGACTACTTTAACGCCCTAGCTGCAATGAATATTGCGGAGGAGATGGAGGCATAGGAAACTCCTGCACTGTCTACTGCTCAGACCGGGAACCCGTCGCAGTTGGATCAGTTGGTGGCTCAGCCCGGGGACCAGTCGCAGTTGGACCAGTCGGTGGCTCAGCCCGGGGACCAGTTGATGAGCCCTATTTATACCCTAGTTTTAGTACATTTTAATACTTGTTTTTGAGCAACTTTTGGTATTAAATAGCTCATTGTACATTAGATTCGTAATTGCAAGATTCTATGATAATGTACATGTTTTGGAGTATTTGGATTGATATTCTTGAAGACCTTCTATGACTATGCTATAGAGTTGATGATTTGATGCTCGGAACTTGAAGAATTGGTCATAGAAGTGGCGAGAAGACAACCTTGTTGAAGGTGATAGAAGCTGCCCAGAAAGAGTGTCACTGTTGCCCAGAAAAGTGTCGCTCAAGCCCAGAAAAGTGTCGCTCAAGCCTAGAAAGGTGTCACTGGAGATGAAGAAAGCGTCACCAGCTGCCCAGAAGTGTCGCTGTTCTCCACAGCGATGAAAGAAAGCGTCGCTAAAACTTCGGCCCACTTGCCCAATGATGTGGCTTTATGGCGTTGCCTTAGAGCATCCACAATGGTTTGTACGAAAGGAGTATTTCTTAAGTGTCACATAGGGATGTCAATGGATTTCCGATCAAGTACAAATCCATGGATTTAAATCTATTTTTGACGGATATGGATGTTAAAAAATGAAATCCAATGGACATGGATTTTTTCGTAAATATCCATATCCAGTCCATATCCAATCCATGGATCCATTTAACATATAATAAATAATATACATTAAATAATTAAATTGAATTAAAAATATATAAAGCCACCTATGGTTAGATGCAGACATATAATCTTCTAACACTACCAATCCAGAATCTACTCCAAAAACTTGTTTGTAGCTCTTTCAGCTGAGAATCCAAGCATGTGTAGGCCAATTATGTAAGTGTAAAGAATGGTATAGAAATGTGGTATAGAGGATCCGTAGCTCATTCTCTACACCACCAATTATAAGATGACATGTGTCTAGACCAATTTAACTCCTAACTCATCACACTAACCCTGATCAACTGTTATTAATTAATTCATGATTAAATTAAAAAACAATTTCTACCTTTAAACTTTTCATATTTCTAAATCTAATTTCACCATTCCTTTTTACCAAGATTTAATCTCTCAGGAGATGGAGGCATGGGAAACTCCTGCAACTGTTAGCTGCAATGAATACTGCGGAGGAAATGGAGGCATGGGAAACTCCTGCACTGTCTACTGCTCAGGCCGGGAACCCGTCGCAGTAGGACCAGTTGGTGGCTCAGCCCGGGGACCAGTCACTGTTGGACCAGTCGGTAGCTCAGCCCGGGGACCAGTTGATGAGCCCTATTTATACCCTAGTTTTAGTACATTTTAAGACTTGTTTTTGAGCAACTTTTGGTATTAAATAGCTCATTGTACATTAGATTCGTAATTGCAAGATTCTATGATAATGTACATGTTTTGGAGTATTTGAATTGATATTCTTGAAGACCTTCTATGACTATGCTATAGAGTTGATGATTTGATGCTCGGAACTTGAAGAATTGGTCATAGAAGTGGCGAGAAGACAACCTTGTTGAAGGTGATAGAAGCTGCCCAGAAAGAGTGTCACTGTTACCCAGAAAAGTGCCGCTCAAGCCCAGAAAAGTGTCGCCCAAGCCTAGAAAAGTGTCACTGGAGATGAAGAAAGCGTTACCAGCTGCCCAGAAGTGTCGCTGTTCTCCACAGCGACCAAAGAAAGCGTCGCTAAAACTTCGGCCCACTTGCCTCTTTGAGCTGAATTTTGAGCCTATAAATACCCCCTTATCCTCTCATTTTCCAGCGAGCTCTCACAATCCAAACTCAATTTCCCTCTAGTTTTTTTTCAATTTCTTCCCTTTTCTTCCATTTGATTTGATGAACATGTTTTTATTAATTAGGATTATTGTTGTAGGCTAAAAACTTATCTTGGGGGCATGTGATTAAACTTCTATTATGGGTTGAGAACTTGTTTGTGTAGCTTATGAATGTTTGATTTGCAAGTGAATGATTGTGTTGTATTTGTGTGTTTTGATGCATGATATGGTTAGGAACGATTTCTTAGTTTTAGAAACACTAGTGCAAAACAGGTAATTTAAGGCGGTTCCAACGTACCACAGAAGGCACAAAGGAACCGCCTTATGTGGCCGTGCCTTAAATTTTCGGGTTTTTTAAGGCGGTTTCCCGAACCGCCGTTCTTTTGAACTGTTTTTCGAACTCGCAAAGTCTTTCGGTGATCTGTTTTGCGAATTCGCAAGTGTCAAAGCCATCAGGCTTTAACCCCGTTTTACGATATCGAATTCGTCCAGACTAAGGGTTTAAGACGATCGCGATATCGAAACGAAAATACGAACGACAGTATTTTCGAATTCGATGAAGAGTCCGAGAAAGATCGAACTCGCAAATAATATGATTTCTGAAAACAAATTAATCACATTTTCGATATCGTTAGGGTTTAAGGTAGATTTCGATATCGTAATCAATTAAAGCAATTAAAAGCACCATAATTTTTTCTTCAAAAAAAAAAAGCACCATAATTTTGTTTCGACTTCGAATCCATAGTGCCTTATTCTCGGTACCGATAAGGGTTTAATAATATTGCGATATCAAAAACCAAATTCGACCGACAGTAGTTTCGAGTTCGATGAAGAGTACTAGAAAGATCGAATTCGCAAATAATGTGAATTCTGAAAACAAAATAATCACACTTTCGATATCGTTAAGGTTTAACGTTAGTTTCGATACCGTAATAAATTAAAGAAATTAAAACCTCCATAATTTTGTTTCGACTTTGAATCTATAATCCTTTATTCTCGGTACCGAAAGTTCGCAACCACGTTGGGGTTATTGATCAAGTGTTCTCGATATCGAAAATCCTCACATATAATATACGATATCGTAAGGTATTAAACCCTAACGTTATCTTGTTCGATATCGCTTTGGAAATCGGGTGATCCCCTGTGTCAAGATCCGAGAGCAATCGCGACATCGACATATATTGTAGATATATTCGACTTCGAAAAGAATATATGCAGTTACTATGTCTGAAAATATATTCGATATCGGAAAGTGTATATATACAGGTGCGAAATCGCGTATGTCTTATTGATACCTATTTCGATATCGTAAGGTCTTTCTGACCATTTCCAAAAATACTACATTAGGTAAAAAAGGTGGCCTTTGCATAACTACCATTAAACCGCCATCTACGATCACAACAACAAACCTAGACTATCCTTTACCCTAAACCTATGGTTCTACAAGGGGGGTTGCTATAACCCGGCCACGTACCATAACAAGGTGGCGTGCGAACTTATTTCTTGCATCATTCAATTCGGCAAGGGTGTAGGGAGTTTGGTCATCCTCAAAAATCTGCAGTTTTGTGGATTGAACAAGGAAGGAATAAATTCATGTCAACTTATATTGCAAAGCAAATGAGTGATGGAAATACATTATGGCGAAGAAAATGAACCTACTTGACGAAGATCTAGATTGTCCAATGTAAGAGACTCAACAAACTTGTCGGCAAATAAGAATGGGTAGTAGCCGCATTCCCAATTAGATCGTTGTCTCTTATACTTTGTTTTGTTGAAAATACAAGGATGGTAGTTAGACAATGATTATTCACGATACAACACAAAATGCAAATAAATGAAATTGCTTACCGTTATTTGTATTAGTTCAAAAGGTTGAAGTGTGTTATCATTCACCTCATGCATAACCACCTCAAGAAGATCGGCGAAGGATTTGGTTGGTGGATTGTTTAGAGAATCAATCCAATACACTCGCTTTTGCTCCGGAACCATAGCAACAAAACGCCAATGGGCACTATTTAAAATTAAGATCATCATATTATATAAGACATTTACATAAGTTTTGTAATGAAGTATATAGAAAGTTGATTACCCTTGTAAGTAGGGGCCTATGAATATCTTCTTGTTCCCCTTACGAAGTGCATTGGTAAGATATTCATGTTGACTTGTCGGGGGACTACCTTCAAATATAGTCATGGATCCGGGACATAGGAAACCCATCCAATCTTTTCCCTTTTGCCTTGACTTGTGACACATGTATCTTATTGAGGAAATGTAAACAATTAGTATGGAATGTAAAGGTTAGCATAATATTTATTGTTATGTAATAATGAGAAAACTTACGTTTGATGTAGTGATAACATAGTGGAGTCCAATTGCTCCATATTCCATAAATGCTTGAAATCATCCAAGGGAACCCTCAAGTCCCTTCTCTCTCCGAACACATTCTCGTTACACGAAAATAGATATGTTGAATTTTTGTCTTGGTGGTCTAAGTATTCAAATAGTGTTCTAACGAACATAGGTAGTGCCTTTTGATATTACCGGCCCAAAGGCCTACTGGGCCGATAATAGGGTCCACGGCCCAGCGCCAAAAGGGCGATGCCTTTCCCGCTAGGGGGCACGTCCGGACAAGAAAGAAGGACGGATGGGGACAAAGGGAAGTGGTCCTGCACCTTATCTCAAGCAGGCAAGCTCGGCTATAAATGCTAGTCTCAAACAGTGAACAAGGTATGTGACATATATCTCTCTACTTTATATTGAGAGCACCTTCCGTACGTTTTCCTCCTCCGCTATCCCCATCTCATCATCACGCCGGAGCTTCTTCCCCGTGACGCCTCCCGGGGATTGTTTTGCAGGATTGTGACGGGCTGATCAACAAGGAGACCCGGATAGCATTAAGCCCGGAGGAACGAACGGACTTTGGTAGCATTAATTGGCACGCCCAGTGGGACCTTTCCACCTTCGCATGATGGAGTCGCCAAGGAGAGGGCGCGGGCGCCCGAAGAAGAACGCGGCACCCTCAGGGGGTGGTTCTCTTCCACCCCCGGGAGATGATGTGACCTTGAGGCAGTTGCAGGAGGAGGCTAGACAACAGCGGGAGCTAGGGGTACCGCAGGATGGCCACGTGGAAACTGCCTCTGACGAAGCCGACTCGGAAAGAGAGTACCAGGAGGAGTAAGGATCAAGGCCCGCCGGGGGAGGCAATCCCCGGGCCCAGGGGCCTGAAGCCCGGGAGGAGGGGCAATCCTTAGCCAAGGCGGAGGAATTGGCGGCGTTGGAATTCATGAGAGCCAACAAGGAGTTGTACCGCTAGGGGTACTCTCTACCCGGGAAAGTCATAGGCGGAGGGAACCTGGGGGAGACCCGGCAGGACCTCTACGGGGGTACCAAAGAGAGGTTATTGACCTGGACGGAGTCGGTCAGCCGTCAAGGATACAGGGGCGTGTGAACTCTTCCACCGTCCCACCTTCTTTCCCTCCGAGTCTCGGGGTCGGAGGGGGAGTGGCTACGGGACAACAATCGAATTTGGTTCCACACGCTCCACCCTATTACCCGCGTTCCAGCTGGGGGCGGGACAAATTGGGTATGGCCTGCCAGCCATGCCGGTGGAGTCGTTGGGTTATCAGGCCCCTGGAACCCAGGGGAACCCGATCCAGTATTCCATGCCCATGCATGGATCAATGGGGATGAACTACGGTTACCCGGAGAGATACTATCGGGAGGACGATAGGATGCGGGGCTATCAGGTGGCACAGCAGGACCCCAACTCTTTGGAGGCTCGACTAGACAAACTGGTGGGAAAAAATGGGGCTAAACCTACCTCCCCTTGGGTCCCTCGAGTGCTTGCAAACCCATGGCCGCCGGGCCTCCGGACCCCGGAAGGAATTCCAACATACAATAGAGAGACAGACCCGGAAGAGTTTGTCAGGACGTACCAGAACCTAATGGTGTCAAGGGACTTCCCGGAGGAATTGAGATGCAAGTTGGTGGGCTGTTACCTGAGAGGAAACTGTCTTTCGTGGTTCGATTCCTTGCCCCGAGAAAGCCTCAGAGATTATTACGATTTCTCTAAGGCTTTACTGTTCAGATACGCCGGGTTAAAGAAGGAAGGAAAGCAGCTGACTGAGCTTGTGGCCACCCGGTAGAAGGCTGCGGAAGGGTCAATGGAATACTATCGGAGGTACATGGACGACGGCATGAAGGTCGTCGACAGGCAGCAGCAGGAGAAGGCGGTGATTAGAGGGTTTATAAATGGCCTGAGGGATATGGCGTTGTTCCAGAAGTTGATGGAAAACATCCCGGAAACCTTTCACAATCTGCAGATGGCGGTGCAAATGTACTGTGCGGTTAATGATGCCACGCGGAAGAGAAAAGAAGAATCCGGGGGATTCCTCCCGGATAAGATGGAAAGAAGGAGGACGGTTGACCCAAGTAGAAGGGACCCTGCTCCCGCACCGGTAAACCGGGCAAGAGCAGACAGTTTCACCCCGTTCAGCAAATCCCGAACGGAGATCCATGCTATCCACAAGGATTTGTTCCCGGATCCGTTGCCTATCCAAGGGACCCCGTCTAGGGAAAATGCGGACAAATGGTGCGCCTATCACAAGTCTTATGGACATTCGACAGAGGGGTGTAGGATGCTGAGGAACGAGATAGAAAAATTGATAGAGCGGGGACAGCTGAGAGATTGTGTGGCAATGGAAGCAAAGAAGGAGAATCCCCTGGACCAGCCTCAGGAGCAGCCCCGGAGGAGGTGGAGGCCTAACCCGGGGAGAGGAAACGGGAGAAATCAAGGCAACCAAGGCAACAGGGCCCCGGGGAGGCCTGCCATAGCCGCCGCACCAGTCCAAGCAGTGGAGCCTGCCCCAGTACCCAACAGGATGATCAACGTGATAAGTGGAGAAATCGGAGAAGCATGCCAGTCAGTTTCCGCTATCCGGGCTCGGACGCGATATGTTCCCCCGGGGGAGATTCAGGGAAAAAGATTTCACCCCGAGGAGGCTCTCACTTTCTCTGAAGCGGATGCAGACCCGCCTCAGATACCCCATTCTGACCCAATGGTGGTAACAGCGGAGATTGAAGGTTTCTTGGTCAAAAGGGTGTTCGTAGATGACGGGAGCAGTGTGGAGATCATGTTCGCTTCCTGCTTCGATCAATTGGGAATTGGAAGACAGAATTTGAAACCCCCTTCATCTCCCTTGTCAGGATTCACTGGCAAACCTGAAGTCCCTCTAGGAGTTATTCCCCTCGTAGTATGTATGGTGGATGAGAAGGATCGGAGCAAGAGGGTCTCAGTGACGTGCAACTTTGCGGTTATTGATGCACCCTCACCATATAACGTAATCATAGGAAGACCGTGGCTAACCCAAGCCCGGGCAGCGAGTTGTCCGTATCTGCTGACGATGAAGTTCCCCACTGCGCAAGGTGTGGCGGTCGTGCGGGGAAGTCAAGCAGTAGCAAGAAGTTGCATGATGACGGCGGTCCGGGACGCAAAGAAAGCAGTAGGGGCGGTACATGGAGAAGTTCCCCGGCAAGAATTGGAGGAAATCCAGGTGGCGGATAAAGGGACGGTCACGGTAGGGAAAGACCTCCCGGATGAAGTAAAGGGCGCACTGGAGGAACTCTTGGCCAGGTATCAGGGAGTATTCTCATGGAGCCCGGAGGACATGGTGGGGGTGTTTCCAGAGTTGGGGGTACACAAGCTGAACATAAGCCCGGCAACAAAACCAATCAGGCAGAAGAAAAGACCTGTAGCCCCGGAAAGAGCGGAATTTATAAAGAATGAAGTAATGAAGTTGGAGAAAGCCGGGGTGGTCGAGGAAATCATCTACCCGGAATGGATATCTAACCCGGTCTTAGTAAAGAAGCACGATGGAAGCTGGCGCATGTGTATCGACTTTACAGATTTGAATAAATGTTGCCCCAAAGACAGCTATCCTCTCCCAAAATTTGGACCGGCTGGCAGAGGCTATTGCGGGGTACTCGGTGCTGGCCTTCTTCGATGCACATAAAGGGTATCACCAAGTGCAGATGGATGAGGCGGACAAAGCGAAAACCTCCTTCATCACCGATTTCGGAACCTTCTGCTACAAGAAAATGCCCTTTGGATTGAAGAACGCGGGGGCTACGTATCAGAGAATGGTGGACAAACTCTTCAAGGACCAAGTGGGAAGAAACATGGAGGTGTACGTCGACGACATGGTGGTCAAAAGCAAGGCTTACGGAGCTTTCCTGAATGACCTGGAGGAGATGTTCGAAAAACTAGAACGGAGCAATCTAAAGCTGAACCCCTCCAAAAGTACCATTGGAGTGGGGGCGGGGAAGTTCTTGGGTTTCATGGTGTCAAGTCGGGGCATCGATGTTAACCCGGAGAAGGTAGAGGCCATAGCTAAGATGACCTCCCCCAGGTCGGTGAAAGAAGTACAGCGGTTGACAGGGTCTCTCGCGGCTCTCAGTCGATTCCTATCAAAAGGGGCAGATAGGCAATTGCCTTTCTTCGACATTCTCAGGAGGGCCAAGGCGTTTGAGTGGTCCGGAGAATGTGAGAAGGCGTTCCAAAATCTGAAAGAACACCTTCAACAATTGCCAACTTTAAAGAAGCCACTCCCGGGGGAGGAGCTTTTTCTGTACATAGCAGCGTCCCGGGAAGCGGTAAGTGCCGTGCTAATCAAAGAAGAGGAGGGAAAGCAGCACCCAATCTATTTTGTTAGCCGGGCACTTCGGGGGGCAGAAACCCGGTATACTGACTTGGAGCAGTTGGTTCTGGCACTGGTGCATGCTTCGAGGAGGCTTAAACCCTACTTCCAGGGCCATCCCATAGTGGTCCTTACCAATTACCCACTAAGACAAGTTATGTTCAAGCCGGAGGCATCAGGAAGAATGATGAAATGGGCTATAGAGCTGGGAGAGTATGAAATCCGGTATGAGCCAAGAAGGGCTATCAAGGGCCAGGCCCTAGTGGAATTCTTGTTGGAATCAGAAGCAAGGATAAACGAGGAACAGGAGACGCCTAACACTCCGAAGGATATGACTAAGGCTGAGACAGACCCGGCCTGGAAGTTATATGTGGACGGATCGGCACACTCTGGGGGCAGCGGAGCGGGAGTATTGTTAGTCAGTCCGGAAGGGAAGGAGTATCCCTACGCAGTCCAATTCACTTTCAAAACAACCAACAATGAAGCTGAGTACGAAGCTTTGATCGCGGGATTAAGGTTGGCAAAGGAGATGGACATCAAAACTCTCACGGCACACAGTGATTCTCAGATTGTGGTGCAGCAGGTAAAGGAAGAATATGAAGCCCGGGAAAGGAGCCTGCAAAAGTACTTGGAAGCGGTGAAGCCTCTGATAGCCGGGTTTAAAACCTTCAACTTGGTTCAAGTTCCCCGGGAGAAGAACAGTAAAGCAGATGTTTTGAGCAAGTTGGCTTCCTCAGAATTGAAACCTGAGCCCGACCAAAAGTTGTACTTGGAGGTACTGGGAAGAAGGAGCTACCAGGAGAACGATCAAGTAATGCTGGTGAACGAGGAAGAATCCTGGATCACGCCCATGCGGGCGTACCTAGAAGAAGGAACCACCCCGGAGGATAAGGCTCAGGCCCGGAAGCTAAGAGTTAAGGCGCCTAAGTATGTGATCCAGGGAGGGGAGCTGTACAAAAGAGGGTACCTCCAGCCTTTGCTAAAGTGTGTAGAAAGGTCGGAAGGCCGACACTTCATCCGGGAGGTGCACGAGGGATCTAATGGGAGCCACCAAGGGGCTCGCACCTTGGCCAAAAAGATCTTAAGACTGGAGTATTACTGGCCGACGTTGTTCAAAGATGCGGAAGAACATGTACAGAAGTGCTTGGCATGCCAGACATTTGCCCCGCTAATCCATGTTCCCCGGGATGAGTTAATCGGAGTCATAGGAGCTTGGCCGTTCAGTAGGTGGGGAATTGACTTGGTGGGACCATTCCCGACTGCCCCGGGAGGAGCCAAGTACTTGATTGTGGCAATCGATTACTTCAGCAAATGGGTGGAGGCAGAACCGCTCACCAACATACGGGGATTAACCTGTGTTAAGTTTTGCTGGAAGAACATCATTTGTCGATTCGGCATCCCGAAGATTATAGTCACAGACAATGGGGCGCAATTCGAGAATGATCCTTTCAAATCATGGTGTGTCAAGTATGGTATAGAGCAGAGGTTGACATCTGGATACCACCCTCAGGCGAATGGGCAAGTGGAAGTTACCAACCGTACCATCATCAAAGGATTAAAAACTCGCTTGGAAGGCGCGCGGGGAAATTGGATTTGGGAGCTGCCCAGTGTTCTTTGGGCCCACCGGACTACAGAAAGCTCGGCTACCGGGGAATCTCCATATGGTTTGGTGTACGGGTCGGAGGCAGTGATACCCGCGGAGATTGGGATCCCGAGCCCCCGGACTCAATTCCAGCGCCCGGAAGAAGAAGACGATGGACGGCGCCTTGACTTGGACCTCCTGGAAGAAAAGCGAGAGAATGCGGCACTTCAGGAAGCCAAGGTGAAGGAGCGAGTAAAGAGGTATCATGACAGAAGGGTGCGGAAAGAAGCTTTCATCCCAGGAGACTGGGTAATGAGGAGAAACGATAAGAGCCGCCAAGCCCCGGAGGGCAAACTTGCACCCAACTGGGAAGGCCCGTACAAGGTAAAGGAAGCATACCCGGGAGGGAGTTATGTGCTGGAGGACAAGCAGGGGAAGGAGATCCCCAGAAGATGGAATGTAGCTAATTTAAGAAGGTTTTACGGGAAGTAGAGTACCCCGCATCGTACCTTAGCTACTAAGGCATGAATATGCCAGGCATGGATATGCCAGGCATGGATATGCCCCGCCCGGAAGCATGAACATGCCCGGAGAAATAACCCGACGTTTGGCCTCGTCCCGGGTTTAGACAGGAAGATTTGTAAAAAGGGACCCATGGGTAGCTCCCATTTGGGTGCCCCGCTAGAGTGGACCCGGAGCTTGGATGAAGCCCGGGGATCAAAGAATGTAATGTTTACAGGAAAGAGTTAATGAAAAGGGTTTTTTCGAAAAACAATTTTATTCAATCCTCTTTAAATTACAAATCGCATGAACATGCGGTCATAGTCGTCGTGGGACGATTACATAAGCATTTTACATACAGGTGTTCCTATCTATTTGCTACTATACCCACTTGGGACCTGACCCGGAAGCACCCTCAGGGTTACCCGGGCGGAAACCCCCTCCGAAGAACTGGGAGGACAGGAGATCTTCGGCAAAGCGGGCATTCGGGGCTTGATTCCATGCAAGTTCCTCTTCCAACTGCGCGGCGTCTTCTTCGTTCAAATCGGGAATAGGAACCACAACGGACCCTTCGGGAAGTGGTTCTGCCAGGCGCATCCTCCTAACTCCGGCTGATGTAACAAACATGTACTTGGGAAACAAGTCTGCTACACTTTTGCCCTTCTCCTCCCGACTGATGCGGGTGCCCTTAGCGGTCTTGATGCCCTTCATGGTAACTCCGGAATCAGCGATCTCCTGGATGCGTCTTATCCGGCGTGCCACTTCTTCCGGGTCGATAGATAAGGACATATCCTCGTATCTTTCATACGCCACATCCACCTCCACTCGGGCAGGGACTCGGCGGAGACTAGAGGGATAGGGCTCAACCTCCCCCGCGGCTATCTTATTATGCCACTCCACGACGTCCAGATAGGCTTTATGATTGGGAGCTCTCTCACCAAACTTCTTCGGGTTAGCTTCCATGCGTTCAATCGTCCTACGAACCCCGGCTGGAATATCAGTGAGGGGAGACACCCCAACTAAGCCATTCTTAAGACCCAAAAGGGGATAGGATAGCCGGGTGACTAGTAGAGCATCCTGGAGGACCCGGTTCCTATGAGTAAGGGACCGATTCTCATTCTCCAAGTCACCAAGTAGTCTATTCTGAGCAGTGCGGGTCTCTAGACTCTTAAGCTTCTCTTGTGCCCGCTCAAGTTCACCCCACACCATGCCAAGCTCCTTGGTAGTGCGATGCTGGGAGTCGTCGTGAAGGGCTTGCAGCTCAGCTATGGTCTGGTGAGAATTCAGGGCCTCCCGCATATGATCAGAAGCAAGGTCGAAACACTGGTTCAACGACCCAAACTTGGCATCAACTGCCTTAAGAAACGCCACCAGCACTCGGATCGACCCAAACTCCTGAAGGAAGCAATCTAACCCCACCTCAGCTAATGCCCGGTTAGCCTGGTCGCCTCCAAACCTCCAATGGGCTAGTTTCCTTTGAAGGAAAGAGCATTGGAGGTACCCAGGCGCGGGGGAGAGAGAAGTAGGTGCCGGAAGAACTACTAGGATGAGGAAAAACATAAGGCATGGGCCCACGCGGGAGAATCTCCTCTAGGGGGCGCTCAGACTACAAAAGATGGTAATATCATTAAGAAGTAGAACTTTGTATTAATCAAAATAGGCACCAAGGCCAAGTTCTACATGAGCCTCCCGGGGAGGAAAATTACAAAAAAAACTACAAAAAGGAAGAAAACATAAACTGGAGTCTAGGGGAGTACGTTGTCATCAGCAGAGTCCCTTTCCCCCGGGGTGGCATGGGCCTTCTCCCATCTTCTTTCTAGCTCAATTATATCTTCAGTAGACCAGTTGGGGCCGCCATAAGCAGGAGCGTCCACTTTAGGCTCATCCTCAGGACGCCCGGGGAACCCCACCTTCCGGGTAGACTTCCGGGACTGATACAACAAATCATCTTGTCCTTCTGCAAGCCCCACGACATACCCATCCACCTTCCCCTCATAGACAGCCTGGTATCCGAAGTTGTCAGGGACGGCGCAAAACTCCTGGTATCAGACCAGTTGGGTGTCTCTGGGACAACCCCCATAAACATTAAAGTCCTCGGAGCCAGGGTCGGGGCAAGAGGCCTCACCGATCGCAGGGAGCTTCATCTTCCTGATATCAGAAGCAGAAGAAGCCCGGGAGGACATCTCCAGCGATCGCCACAGCTGGGGCACCAAACTTTCCAAACTCGCTTCCTGAAGATCCCCGAAACGATGGTTTAACAGGTCATTGTCCTTGGGCCGATAGTAGGACGCCTGGGCATCAAGACGCACGGGCCCGGGCAACCAACCTCGCAAACTCCGATACATCTCATGACAGGCATCCGCGCTGGCTGCAGCGGCAATCCCTTCCAACTTCTTCTCGAACGCCTCTGAGCGAAGGAGCTTTTGTGTGATGGCATTCAAGGCTTCGAGTTGAGAACTCTTCTTGTCCTTCTTGAGGGAGCTGTACTTTTTCTCCACACCAGCCAGTTTTTTCTCCTTGTCGGCAAGCTTCTTTTCTTTGTCGGCCAACTTCTTTTTGGCCTCTTCCAGTTGAGCCGTAAGACCATCTTGCCCGGCAAGCTTCTCTTTCGATTCGCGGAGCTCCTTTTCCATTTTAGTGAACAGCCCCGCACTATACTTAGAGTAAGTCCTGTTCAGTGCCTCGACGAACTGTGAGTCCGCCAGGAGGGAGTCGGCAAAGGCAATGCTCTGCACAATAAATAGAGTTAAGGAAACCTAGGAAATCATAAAACTTGAATACAAGAAGCCCAAGGAGAGCACTTACCTCTTCTTTGCCCTCAAGGATGGTCTCGGTGGCAGTAGCGCGCGGAGGAGCACTGTTAACAGCAGGAGGAGGAGTAGGGGGAACATCACCAGTCCTCTGGCGAGAAGGTGGGGGCGACCCAGACAGATCACCAGTGGATGGCCGTTTGAATCGTGAACTCGCCCCGCCACTATAAGTTGGGTGCTGGATAAAGGACCGTCGCCCGGGGGTAGAGGATGGACCAGCGACGGTGCGGGCCGCCGAAGATGGCCCGGAGAGGTTCGGCTCAAGAGATCGCTGCCGCGACCGAACCCCTTGCGGGATGATGGCCGGATTCTCAGTAGGGGAAGGTTTAGGGGGGGAGCTACCTGTGGAACAGGCAAAAGTCGCTGCCCCAAGCGGGGAATCCCGGCTTGATCATCCCCGGCGGGAGGTCTTTCCACGAAAGTCATGACGTCCGCGTACAGAAGGGGCTGAACTAAAATCAAGCAAAGGCAAAGTTAGAAAAATATATATATATGAAAGAAAAAAAAAAGCCTTAATAGGCACCTCCATCCGGCCACACCGCTGCGATGCGCGGGAGAGTGAAGAGCTCAGTAGGATAAATCCCGCGAGGCCAATAATAACCTGCGTTTCCGGTCTTAAAAATGTCGTCCATATTCAAAGGGGAGAGACGGAGGAGGTTGTGATCGCTGGTAATGATGCTGGGGACGTTGACGAGGGGCTTCTTGTCCTCAGGAACGAGAGAGTCGTTCCAGGGGGAATAGGGTACACTTGGGCATCACACAGGAAGAAACCCTTCGAAAGGTATCCCTTGGCAGATTTAGGTTTGGTAAGAAGGAAGTCCTTCATCCCGGAGCGAATGGTAAAAGAAAAGACGCCCGGAAAGGACGCATGTGCTTTCCGCAAAGCATAGAAGGAGCGGAAAAGTAGGAGAGAAGGGGGAACGGCGCACCGCGCGCAGTTAAGTAAGAAGGCCAAGATTAGAACAACCCCGTTAGGATGTAGCTGAGCCGGGGCTAGCTTGTAAAACTGAAGAATCTCAAGGAAAAGAGGGGGAAAGGGCAGGCTAAGCCCATACTGGAAATGGATCCGGGGGATGCAAGCAACCTCTCGCTCGGAGGCTCCCGGGGGAAGTTTAGAAAGGGAGGCGTTTAAACGAAGGGGAATGAAAGAACGCTTGGCTAGGTCCAAAACATCCCTATCTAGAGAAGGAGAATCCCCGGGGACATCAAAAAATTTGAGACCCACTGGACGCACTCCATGAGTAGGGCCCCGGGGAAGGTCGTCACCCACTCCTTCGCCAAACACTCCCTCATCCTGACCATCCCGGGAATGGCTAGGACGCTCAGTCAGGCTCGAGCCCGCTTCATCCAGGGTCGACGGACTCGGGATATTTAGCTCCCGGGAGGGCTGAGAGCTTCGGAATGGGAACCCGGGGAGGAAACCGGGTTATCAGCAGCCCTGAACTGGACTTCAAACTGATCTGGAACTCCCTCGGTGTCCAAGGAAGAGGTGGAGAGAAGAGGGGAATCCATGAGGAGAAGAAAAGAATAGGGAGTTAGGGCTTACTTGGTTGAAAATGCGAAGGAGCGAGTAAGCAGAGCGTCTGGAGAAATTTTGCAGAAAGTAACTTGTGAGAGGGGAGGTTATGCCCTTATATAGGCGGATGAATAGGAATCGCCACCTCAAAAGAAGGAAAAGCAATGATGACACGGTGAACGAGGTACTGATCAATGCAGAAGGGGAAAAGACGGTGTTGTCAGAAACTAGTTTTAACACGGATGGGCCCTACCAAGAGTAACGTCAGGAGAAGGTTATGAGACCAGTTCCCCGCGTTACGGAAACCCGGATGACTGGTCTGGGGGGCTAGTGATATTACCGGCCCAAAGGCCTACTGGGCCGATAATAGGGTCCACGGCCCAGCGCCAAAAGGGCGATGCCTTTCCCGCTAGGGGGCACGTCCGGACAAGAAAGAAGGACGGATGGGGACAAAGGGAAGTGGTCCTGCACCTTATCTCAAGCAGGCAAGCTCGGCTATAAATGCTAGTCTCAAACAGTGAACAAGGTATGTGACATATATCTCTCTACTTTATATTGAGAGCACCTTCCGTACGTTTTCCTCCTCCGCTATCCCCATCTCATCATCACGCCGGAGCTTCTTCCCCGGGACGCCTCCCGGGGATTGTTTTGCAGGATTGTGACGGGCTGATCAACAAGGAGACCCGGATAGCATTAAGCCCGGAGGAACGGACGGACTTTGGTAGCATCACCTTTAGGAATTCAAGTTCTTGCTTAGGGTTATAAGTGGTGGGGTTTTTTTTGGTTATTGTTGGGTTCTTCAACTCGGGAAACTTTTTCCTATGGGGTATATCATTACAATTTCCATCAGCTATCAACCAAAGAGGCCAAATAACAAATCTTGCTACGGCTTGTCCTACCATAGTTGCGTCCCCTTCGGGCATTGGTAAAAGTGCCAATTTGTCTATTGCCCTTCCTATCCCAACTCTACCATTAAAAACAATAAAAAGGCCTAGGTAAAAGTGAGAGGCTTGAAGAAAAAAAATTAAAAAAATGAGTGGCTAGATAAACTTCTAGGCAAAAAGAGAGTGTGTGGAAAAATGAGGGGTTAGGTAAAATCCTAGGCAAAAGGAGAGTGTGTGGAAAGAAAGAGGGGCTAGGTAAAAACCTAGGCAAAAGGAGAGGAATTTTGTAATCTTTTGTTAGCTTTGCGTGCCAAAGAAATTGCATTGATGAAACTTATATTGGCATGCTTTGCTTGTTGATGAATGTAATTGAAAACTCTTATTTTGAAGTCTTAAATGTGCATTGAATTGATTTTTAGGAGTATGAAACTTAGACTTGTATCGTTCTTTCTCGAGGACGAGAAAGGTTTAAGTGTTGGGGAGTTTGATGAGCCCTATTTATACCCTAGTTTTAGTACATTTTAAGACTTGTTTTTGAGCAACTTTTGGTATTAAATAGCTCATTGTACATTAGATTCGTAATTGCAAGATTCTATGATAATGTACATGTTTTGGAGTATTTGGATTGATATTCTTGAAGACCTTCTATGACTATGCTATAGAGTTAATGATTTGATGCTCAGAACTTGAAGAATTGGTCATAGAAGTGGCGAGAAGACAACCTTGTTGAAGGTGATAGAAGCTGCCCAGAAAGAGTGTCACTGTTGCCCAGAAAAGTGTCGCTCAAGCCCAGAAAAGTGTCGCTCAAGCCTAGAAAAGTGTCACTGGAGATGAAGAAAGCGTCACCAGCTGCCCAGAAGTGTCGCCAGCTGCCCAGAAGTGTCGTTGTTCTCCACAGCGACCAAAGAAAGCGTCGCTAAAACTTCGGCCCACTTGCCTCTTTGAGCTGAATTTTGAGGCTATAAATACCCCCCTTATCCTCTCATTTTCCAGCGAGTTCTCACAATCCAAACCCAATTTCCCTCTAGTTTTTCATCCATTTCTTCCCTTTTCTTCCATTTGATTTGATGAACATGTTTGTATTAATTAGGATTATTGTTGTAGGCTAAAAACCCATCTTGGGGGCATGTGATTAAACTTCTATTATGGGTTGAGAACTTGTTTGTGTAGCTTATGAATGTTTGATTTGCAAGTGAATGATTGTGTTGTATTTGTGTGTTTTGATGCATGATATGGTTAGGAACGATTTCCTAGTTATAGAAATGTATTGAATCTTGCTAGAAACATGGTTGGAATGCTAACATTTCCTCTATTGTTGAGTAGTAGATTTATGAGTTAATTACATTATGCTATCATTTGTGTTTGCTCTTGAATCCATTCACTAGTGTTATATCCATGTTAATTTCGCTATCGAATATCATGGGTAGTGTTTATTGAGTCTCTAATTGGTAATTCCATTAACGAATCGGTTTAAATGCTATCATTTATGTCATTTGTCGATGAGAGTTGTGGTGATGCTTTCGTCATCCACAACTATCATAGTGAGATTGAGAAATATGTCTCTACGATTAGAGGTATCTTCTTATGATAAATAATCATCATTCTCAAAGCAACACGTCATAGTTTGAGGAAGAACCCATGGTAGAAAGTTGAAATCACATGCACCCAAGACTTGTATTTTAGATAGTTAATCTTTACTTAGATAATTGCATGCTAATTTAGATTTTCATTTGCTTTATATCGTAGTGTTTCTTACAAAACCAACTTCAAAAAAATATAAATGTGTTTTGATTGAGTGAGATTCCCATTTACGACGTGGAGAAATCGCTTGTCAAAAATGGCGCCTCTGCCGGGGAGAAGGCATTTCTTGTTGTGTGTTTTATCTTAGATTGTATTTTTATCTCCTTTATTTTCTTTAGTTTCTTTGAAAGTGTATTGCTTGAGTTCTTTGTGTAAACGACACCTTGTAGTGTGTATTGACTTAGAACCCTTGCACTATAATTTCAATTCTTTCTTTACTTTGTTTTCTTTGAAGTGTCTATTGCTTGGTTTCTTGGAATAAACGACACCTTGTAGTGAGTATTATCCTAGAACCCTTGCACTACCATTTCAATCCTTTTTTGGTCATGTTTAGTTTAAAAGAAAGATTTTATTGAATTTCTCACCTTTAACCATGAAAGGATGAGGAAGAATGCAACAGTGGGTTTAGTACGCCCCGCCAAAAGGGCTCCGAAACAAAGAAAAAGGTGCGTGCCGCACTCACGAAGGACTGCCCCTGACCAATTAGAAACAAAAATAAATAGAAACATAGTTCCAATAAAAGGAACCCAAGGGCCATATTCTTCTCCAATTTGAGTTTTACTGATATCACGAATAAATTCAAGAATATATTCGAAAAAATTCTGACCTCCAGAAGCTCGTGTGATTCTTATCTTTCTAATGATTTTTCCGAGCCTTGTTATTTTGAGTCGAGAAGTGAGCACTCTGCACATGAAAGGCCCCTTGGTTCTTCATACCAAGGGTACTATGATGAGTGCCATAATGAGGAGAAAAGTATTGGTTTTCAAGGTCAACAATGTTTTAATACATATGATAATTCTTATAATCCGCAATGGGTGGTTATTTAGATTCAAATTATGGATGTCCACCGGAAAACCAATACTTTGAGCAACAAAATCTACCTCCACCCACTTGTGAATTGCCTCAAGGACAAGATGTGATAAATGATGAAGAAAATAGATTTTTCAACAATCTTGAGAAGCAATTGAGCGAAATATGGAAAGTGGTGAGGAGATTAGAATCTCAATGCTCCAAGGAAGTACCATCCGAAGTAGAACATATTCCTAATGCCATGGTGAGTAATGTCACCACGATGCATGATGATGAGTTCGAAAGTGATGAGGAAATTTTTGTTGAGGATTATGAAGTAGAGGATGTGAGTGTTTTTTAACCTTTACCATCCCCATTATCACCTTCATCTTCACCTATGCAACAAATTCCACCACTTTCGGAAGTTTTAGAGGAGAGTAGGAAGCCGTATGACTCATTCATGCTTCCTACCATTCCCACCCCATTGAGACCACTACCATTTATTCCTCCTCCAATATCTCCATTACCACCCTTCACTTTTCTTTCCAAAGTGAAGGATTCCAAACTTTTTTTCTATGAATAACATTTGAGTCGTGTCGACGACGTTAAATAAGCCGATTTTGATCGTTTGGAAGTAACACTTTCCCTTAAACGATTATCGTTTTATTTTTGTTTAGGTTTTATTGTGTGTATATTTAAAAAATAAAAAGTTTCTTTTTGTGAGTATTTCATTGTTTTAATTAGTAGATTACATTTTTATTCTTATTTTTGTTTTGTTATGTAAAAAAAAAAAAAGGTTGTCTTTAAAATTCTTTATCCTTTTTATTTTATTTTGATTTCTTGTGTTTATTTTCGAAAAAAAAAAAAAAAAAAAAGAGGCACTGAAAAAAATAGCTGAAAAAAAAAGAGTGCAAAAAAAAATGCACGGGCTCGCGGGCCGCGAATTGGGCCTCGCGGCCCGCGAAAACAGGGAGTTTTGAGGCACCCCTCTGCCACGAAATGGCCACTTTTCGCGGCTCGCGAACCAGGCCCGCGGATCGCGAGAAATCAGCCCAGTTTTAATAATCCAAATCCAAATCTCCAAACCCATAATCCTATTCATACTCGCCAAATTTCCCCAAATCCCAACCCAGTTCCGCAGCCAACACCCCGCCACCAAACCCCGTCGCCCAGAACCACCATCCGCCACCACCGCCCAGAACCACCATCCCCGGCCGCCGCCGCCCAACTACACCATCCCCACCACCGCCCACTATCATGCTACCAACGGCCACCGAAGACCCCACCCCCACTATCCGTCGGCCTGAAACCCCACCCCGTCGGCCTGCAACCCCGTCCGCCACCGACGCCGTCTCCACCGACGCCATCTCCACCGGCGTCTGCACCAACTCGCCAACGCCATTGACCTCGATCGTCATCATCTCCGACTTCAGCCGTCCATCTTCATCATCTCTGACTTCGCCGGCATCATCTCCAGACGGCTGCCACTGTTCGATCTATGACGCCACCACCATACCCTCACCGCTGAACACCGCCGCCAGACCACCACATCTTCTCAATCAATTTGGGCAGTCCCCAAATTCAGATTTGAGCACTACTCTTTGATTTTCACGGCAATGGGGTACTTTCGTGACAATTCTTTCATTCATATGTTGCCTTGTGTGGTACTGTACATTTTTGTGTTCTGAATTGATATTGCCCTGTCATTAGTTCTTGGATATGCTTACCATGGGCTTGCCGCCACTAGTTTACAGTCATTGTGCTTAAATTTATCTTTCAATGTTTGTTTGCTTGGTGTTCTCTTCAGTGAGAGGGTAGTTTTTATCTAGTGCATTAGTGTTGCTAAATTTTTCACTTCTCCCGTTCTAAAGTGTTGTTATTATTCTAAAGCATTGAGGATAATGTTTAGTTTAAGTGTGGGGAGTTAGGTTTAGCTTCTTATTGTAAAAAGTGCACTTCTCTTGAAGAATTTGTTGAAAGAAAAATGAGTGAAAAGCCCGGATAGGTCAAAACATTAAAAAGACCTAGGTAAAAGTGAGAGGCTTGAAAAAAAAAATTAAAAAAATGAGTGGCTAGATAAAGCAAAAGGAGAGTGTGTGGAAAAATGAGGGGTTAGGTAAAATCCTAGGCAAAAGGAGAGTGTGTGGAAAGAAAGAGGGGCTAGGTAAAAACCTAGGCAAAAGGAGAGGAATTTTGTAATCTTTTGTTAGCTTTGCGTGCCAAAGAAATTGCATTGATGAAACTTATATTGGCATGCTTTGCTTGTTGATGAATGTAATTGAAAACTCTTATTTTGAAGTCTTAAATGTGCATTGAATTGATTTTTAGGAGTATGAAACTTAGACTTGTATCGTTCTTTCTCGAGGACGAGAAAGGTTTAAGTGTTGGGGAGTTTGATGAGCCCTATTTATACCCTAGTTTTAGTACATTTTAAGACTTGTTTTTGAGCAACTTTTGGTATTAAATAGCTCATTGTACATTAGATTCGTAATTGCAAGATTCTATGATAATGTACATGTTTTGGAGTATTTGGATTGATATTCTTGAAGACCTTCTATGACTATGCTATAGAGTTAATGATTTGATGCTCAGAACTTGAAGAATTGATCATAGAAGTGGCGAGAAGACAACCTTGTTGAAGGTGATAGAAGCTGCCCAGAAAGAGTGTCACTGTTGCCCAGAAAAGTGTCGCTCAAGCCCAGAAAAGTGTCGCTCAAGCCTAGAAAAGTGTCACTGTAGATGAAGAAAGCGTCACCAGCTGCCCAGAAGTGTCGCCAGCTGCCCAGAAGTGTCGTTGTTCTCCACAGCGACCAAAGAAAGCGTCGCTAAAACTTCGGCCCACTTGCCTCTTTGAGCTGAATTTTGAGGCTATAAATACCCCCCTTATCCTCTCATTTTCCAGCGAGTTCTCACAATCCAAACCCAATTTCCCTCTAGTTTTTCTTCCATTTCTTCCCTTTTCTTCCATTTGATTTGATGAACATGTTTGTATTAATTAGGATTATTGTTGTAGGCTAAAAACCCATCTTGGGGGCATGTGATTAAACTTCTATTATGGGTTGAGAACTTGTTTGTGTAGCTTATGAATGTTTGATTTGCAAGTGAATGATTGTGTTGTATTTGTGTGTTTTGATGCATGATATGGTTAGGAACGATTTCCTAGTTATAGAAATGTGTTGAATCTTGCTAGAAACATGGTTGGAATGCTAACATTTCCTCTATTGTTGAGTAGTAGATTTATGAGTTAATTACATTATGCTATCATTTGTGTTTGCTCTTGAATCCATTCACTAGTGTTATATCCATGTTAATTTCGCTATCGAATATCATGGGTAGTGTTTATTGAGTCTCTAATTGGTAATGCCATTAACGAATCGGTTTAAATGCTATCATTTATGTCATTTGTCGATGAGAGTTGTGGTGATGCTTTCGTCATCCACAACTATCATAGTGAGATTGAGAAATATGTCTCTACGATTAGAGGTATCTTCTTATGATAAATAATCATCATTCTCAAAGCAACACGTCATAGTTTGAGGAAGAACCCATGGTAGAAAGTTGAAATCACATGCACCCAAGACTTGTATTTTAGATAGTTAATCTTTACTTAGATAATTGCATGCTAATTTAGATTTTCATTTGCTTTATATCGTAGTGTTTCCTACAAAACCAACTTCAAACCCCCCCCCCCTGTTTACCTTGGTTTCTATATAATTGACAAGCGATTTCCCCACGTCGTAAATGGGAATCCCACTCAATCAAAACACATTTATATTTCACCTACGACTTCTAACTACTATAGAGTAGATAGTGGGAAGTAGGGATCGAACCACAAGGAGAAGGGTCTTGTTTAGTGTTTTAGCGAAGATTATAAACACATACATATATATTATATAGAAAGCAAGGTAAACAAGGGGGGGTTTTGAAGTTGGTTTTGTAGGAAACACTACGATGCAAAGCAAATTAAAATCTAAGTTATCATACAATTATCTAAGTAAAGATTAACTATCTAAAATGCAAGTCTTGGGTGCATGTGATTTCGACTTTCTACCATGGGTTCTTCCTCAAACTTTATCATGTTGCTTAGAGAATGGTGATAGTTTGTAATGAGAAACCATCTCTTATCATAGTTATGAAAGATGAAAGCATCTTCACAACTCTTATTGGCAACATATCTATATGATAGCAAATAGACAAATTGATCAATGTTAATTAAAATTAGATGTTTTCCCACCTTACCCATGTAATGTGATAACACAATTGACATGAATATAATGCTAATGAATGATCTCAAGAACAAATATAATTGATAACAACATATATTTGATTCCTAATTCACTACCTTTACATAGAAGAAATGATAGCATTTCAACCATGGAAAAACAATGTCTAACACATATCCAACACATATCTATAACTAGGAAATCATTCCTAACCATTTCAAGCATCAAATACACATAAAATTCATGATCATTCAATTGCAAATCACACATTCATAAGCTCCATAAATCAAGTTCTCAACCCATTACAAGAAGTCTAATCACATGCCCCCAAGATGGGTTTAATTAGCCTACAACAATCATTCTAATACAACATTACATAAACATAGAATCAAAGGGAAGAAAATGGAAGAAAATGTGAAGAACAAAGGGAAAAAAATGGGTTTTGGATTGGGGAACTCGTCCAAATGATAAAGGGATAAGAGGGGTATTTATAGCCCTTCAAAAAATGCTTCTTTGGCCTTTTTTCTGCCAGAAATCCGCCCATTTTCGCGGCCCGCGAGATGCTCTGGCTGGTTGGCAGCAATCTTCTTTGCTTCGCCACGGATGAAGCTATTTCTTGTTTTTTGTTTTATCTTAGATTTTATTTTTATCTCCTTTGTTTTCTTTCTTTTCTTTGAAAGTGTATTGCTCGAGCTCTTTGTGTAAATGACACCTTGTAATGTGTATTACCTTAGAACCCTTGCACTATAATTTCAATCCTTTCTTTACTTTGTTTTCTTTGAAGTGTGTATTGCTTGGTTTCTTGGAATAAACGGCACCTTGTAGTGTGTATTATTACTCTAGAACCCTTGCACTACCATTTCAAACTTTTTAGTCATGTTTAATATAAAACAAAAAGATTTTTATGACTTCCTCACATTTAACCATGAAAGGATGAGGAAGAATGTAACAAGCTCGTGTGATTCTTATCTTCCAAATGATTTTTCCGAGCCTTGTTATTTTGAGTCGAGAAGTAAGCACTATGAACTTGAAAGGCCCCTTGGTTCTTCATACCAAGGGTACTATGATGATGAGTGCTATGAGGAGGAGACAAATATTGGTTTTCAAGGTCAAAATTGTTTTAATCCATATGATGATTCTTATAATCCACAATGGAGTGGTTATTCGAATTCGAATTATGGATATCAACCGGAAAACCAATATTTTGAGCAACAAAATCTACCCCCACATCCTTGTGAATTGCCTCTAGAACAAGATTCGATGAGTTATGATGAAAATTTACGTTTAGAGAATCTTGAGAGGCAATTGAGCGAAATGTTGAATGTGGTGATGAGATTAGAAGCTCAATACTCCAAGGAAGTACCATCCGAAGTAGAACATAATCCTATTGCTATGGTGAGTGATATCACCACAATGCATGAGGAAGAGTTCGAAAGTGATGAGGAAATTTTTGTTGAGGATTATGAAGTAGAAAGGGATGTGAGTGTTTTTGAACCTTTACAATCACCATTGATACCCTCACCTCCACCTATGCAACAAATTCCACTACTTCCGGAAATCTTAAAGGAGCCTAGGAAATCTTGTTACTTGTTTACACATCCTATCATCCTCCCTCCTTTAAGACCACAACCATTCATCCCTCCTCCAACACCTTCTCTACCATCCTTCACTTTTCTTTCAAAAGTGAAGGATTCCAAACTTTTGTTCTATGAATAACATTTGGGTCGTGTCGACGACGTTAAATAAATCGATTTTGATCGTTTGGAAATAACACTTCCATTAAACGATTCTCGTTTTATTTTTATTTAGCTTTTATTGTGTTTATATAAAGTTAAAAAAAAAAAAGTTTCTTTGTGTCTTTCATTGTTTTAATTAGTAGATTACGTTTTTATTCTTGTTTTTTTTGTTTCGTTTTTATTCTTGTTTTTCTTTTTTGTTAGTTGATTTGAATAAAAAAATTTTAAAAAAAAAAATAAAAAAAAAAAATTTTAGCTCGCGGGCCGCGAATTGGGCCTCGCGGCCCGCGCAAATTGGCCATTTTCAGGCAGCCCGCTGCCACAAATTGGCTGTTTTTCGCGGCCCGCGAAAAAAAAAAAAATTTTTTTTTTTTTTTTAAAGAGCCAACATTTAGTGTGAGTCCTTCCCTTTCCTCACAATTTTGATAGTTGTTCTTGAACATTGAGGACAATGTTTGGTTTAAGTGTGGGGGAGAGGTTTAGGATTTTCGTTTTTGGTGTAAATATGTACTTCTTTGAAGACTTTGTTTTTTTTAAAAAAAAAAAATGAAAGCCCGGATAAGTCCAAAAGAAATAGAGACTTAGGCAAAAATGAGAGGCTAGAGCCCGGATAAGTCCAAAAGAAATAGAGACTTATGCAAAATTGAGAGGCTTTGAGTGAAAAAAAAAAGAAAAAAAAAGAAAAAAAGAGTGGCTAGGTACATCCTAGGCAAAAGGAGAGTGAGAGAAAAAAAAAAAGAGTGGCTAGGTATAAATACCTAGGCAAAAGGAGAGGAATCTCATTTTATCCTCATTTTCCGATGGTTGAAGTCATAAGGATGCGGTGATTAATGGAGAGTTGGGTAGTTTTGCATCTTGGCTTTGTTGGGATGTTTCATCTAGTGGGAGCAAAGTAGTACACTTTGGGATATTCTACTTTGCAATTTTTTGTTTGAGTATGCCATGTGTTTTATTGTTGTGAAATTGTCATCTTAGCCTTGAATCGTTCTTTCTTGAGGACGAGAAAAGTTTAAGTGTGGGGGTGTTCTACATGTGGTATATGTTTTGATTTTGTTGGGATTTTTGGGTAGAACTTGTCATCAAGTTGAAGCATAGAAATTTGATACAATCTTTATTGTGATTGTGCTTTTTACTTGTTGGAAGTTCTTGTTTTAGTGTCATAGTTTTGGAGGAGTTCAAATGTGCATTAGAAATTTTTGTTTTGATTTGAGTATAATCTTAAACTTTAATCGTTCTTTCTCGAGGACGAGAAAGGTTTAATTGTGGGGGTATTTGATGTAGCCAATATATACTCTACTTTTAGCACATTTGAGAGTTCATTTGGGGTAGCAATTAGTGCAAAGGGTTAAGAATTAAGGCTAAATCTCTCTTACCTTGCATTTTGAATGAAGACTTGTGCACTAACGTTTTGAAGCTGAAATTTGGAAATGTTACAAGAGGAATTGGAGTGCATAAGTGGTACCATTGGCTTCGTCTTCTCGAGTACTACAAAATGGACTACTAGAACGTCAAAAACGGATCAACGGTTCATCCGTGGCGAAGCAAAGAAGATTGCTGCCAACCAGCCAGAGCATCTCGCGGGCCGCGAAAATGGGCGGATTTCTGGCAGAAAAAAGGCCAAAGAAGCATTTTTTGAAGGGCTATAAATACCCCTCTTATCCCTTTATCATTTGGACGAGTTCCCCAATCCAAAACCCATTTTTTTCCCTTTGTTCTTCACATTTTCTTCCATTTTCTTCCCTTTGATTCTATGTTTATGTAATGTTGTATTAGAATGATTGTTGTAGGCTAATTAAACCCATCTTGGGGGCATGTGATTAGACTTCTTGTAATGGGTTGAGAACTTGATTTATGGAGCTTATGAATGTGTGATTTGCAATGAGAAACCATCTCTTATCATAGTTATGAAAGATGAAAGCATCTTCACAACTCTTATTGGCAACATATCTATATGATAGCAAATAGACAAATTGATCAATGTTAATTAAAATTAGATGTTTTCCCACCTTATCCATGTAATGTGATAACACAATTGACATGAATATAATGCTAATGAATGATCTCAAGAACAAATATAATTGATAACAACATATATTTGATTCCTAATTCACTACCTTTACATAGAAGAAATGATAGCATTTCAACCATGGAAAAACAATGTCTAACACATATCCAACACATATCTATAACTAGGAAATCATTCCTAACCATTTCAAGCATCAAATACACATAAAATTCATGATCATTCAATTGCAAATCACACATTCATAAGCTCCATAAATCAAGTTCTCAACCCATTACAAGAAGTCTAATCACATGCCCCCAAGATGGGTTTAATTAGCCTACAACAATCATTCTAATACAACATTACATAAACATAGAATCAAAGGGAAGAAAATGGAAGAAAATGTGAAGAACAAAGGGAAAAAAATGGGTTTTGGATTGGGGAACTCGTCCAAATGATAAAGGGATAAGAGGGGTATTTATAGCCCTTCAAAAAATGCTTCTTTGGCCTTTTTTCTGCCAGAAATCCGCCCATTTTCGCGGCCCGCGAGATGCTCTGGCTGGTTGGCAGCAATCTTCTTTGCTTCGCCACGGATGAACCGTTGATCCGTTTTTGACGTTCTAGTAGTCCATTTTGTAGTACTCGAGAAGACGAAGCCAATGGTACCACTTATGCACTCCAATTCCTCTTGTAACATTTCCAAATTTCAGCTTCAAAACGTTAGTGCACAAGTCTTCATTCAAAATGCAAGGTAAGAGAGATTTAGCCTTAATTCTTAACCCTTTGCACTAATTGCTACCCCAAATGAACTCTCAAATGTGCTAAAAGTAGAGTATATATTGGCTACATCAATAATATATATGTATGTGTTTATAATCTTCGCTAAAACACTAAACAAGATCCTTCTCCTTGTGGTTCGATCCCTACTTCCCACTATCTACTCTATAGTAGTTAGAAGTCGTATGTGAAATATAAATGTGTTTTGATTGAGTGGGATTCCCATTTACGACGTGGGAAAATCGCTTGTCACCAGTCTTAAGGATCGCTCTGCCAACTTAATTTAGCTAATGCACCTGCGTGCGCTGTTTTGTGCGCGAGTATGCGTTTTTGCTTTTTAAAGATAATTTCAGCTGTTTAGCTGTGGATTTTTCTTTATTTTTCTATGCATCGTATTTCATTCATACTCGTGCATTTTTCCTTTATGGTTTTTTGAGGGTTTGTGCCCTCTCCTTCCCCCAGGAAGTTTGGCCTCGCGTCCTTGGACTGATGGTCAGACTATCTAGACAGCGGTCTATAACCTTCCCTTAGGAAGTTTTCCTTCTAGTCCTTGGACTGAGGATCAGACTGTCCATACATTTATCTGTAACCTTCCCATAGGAAAATTTCCTTCTAGCCCTTGGACTGAGGATCAGACTATCCAGACATTTGTTTGTAACCTTCCTTTAGGAAGCTTTCCTTTTAGTCCTTGGACTGAGGATCAGACTGTCCAGATATTGTCTTTAACCTTCCATTGGGAAGTTTTCCTTCTAGTCCTTGGACTGAGGATCAGACTGTCCAGACATTTGTCTGTAACCTTCCCTTAGGAAGCTTTCCTTCTAGTCCTTGGACTGAGGATCAGACTGTCCAGACATTTGTATGTAACCTTCCCACAGGAAGCTTTCCTTCTAGTCCTTGGACTAAGGATCAGACTGTCCAGACATTTGTATGTAACCTTCCCACAGGAAGCTTTCCTTCTAGTCCTTGGACTAAGGATCAGACTGTCCAGACATTTGTCTTTAACCGTCCCTGAGGAAATTTTCCTTCTAGTCCGTGGACTGAGGATCAGACTGTCCAGACATTTGTCTGTAACCTTCCCTTAGGAAGCTTTCCTTCTAGTCCTTGGACTGAGGATCAGACTGTCCAAACATTTGTCTTTAACCTTCCCTGAGGAAGTTTTCCTTTTAGTCCGTGGACTGAGGATCAGACTGTCCAGACATTTGTCTGTAACCTTCCCTTAGGAAGCTTTTCTTCTAGTCCGTGGACTGATGATCAGACTGTCCAGAAATTTGTCTGTAACCTTCCTTTAGGAAGCTTTCCTTCTAGTCCTGGACTGAGGATCAGACTGTCCAGACATTTGTCTTTAACCTTCCCTTGGGAAGCTTTCCTTCTAGTCCTTGGACTGAGGATCAGACTGTCCAGACATTTGTCTTTAACCTTCCCTTAGGTATTTTATAATTAATGTAATTTATTAATAATAATGGTATAATAAATATGTCAAATACATAATTTTGTTAAGTGAATCAAAGAATTAACTTCTGCACTTGTTAATATTTTATTTTTGTAAAGTCAAAGGACAAGAGTACGTAGTATAATATATACTTAATTAGAAACGATTAATGTACATAAAAAAGTTACATTGGTTTCTTTAATTAGTGTCCATAAAGCATGCATCACAAGTCATTACTCATTAGCATTAGTTCCGTAGTCTTCACAGGTACAATCAAACAAGTGCATTCATGGTTGGAGATTTTAGCTAATAAAGCTCTAGCTAGGCGAAGTGCTTTGCTCTCCATGGAACTTGAAGCTTCCAGAATCTACTCCAAAAACTTGTTTGTAGCTCTTTCAGCTGAGAATCCAAGCATGTGTGGAAAATACAAATTAGGCCATTGCAATGCACAGATCATACCAATATTTATCCTCCACACTCGGCCGGTAGAGTTTGGTAGTGACTTTCATTATGTTTGGTGATTCTTCCTAGCAATGCATGACACAGATCTTTCCAGGTCATATACATACATCAGAAACGAATTAATGTAACTTTGATCAAAAAAATAAAAATTAATGTAACGAAGTACTTCCTTATAATATATTTAAATTATGTAGGAATATCAAGCTCCTTCAAAATGGAAGCATACATTACCAAGCAAATTTACTTGTCGCGATTATGCATCGATAATACATTTTCCCACAATCACCTTAACACCCCCATATAAATATGGCAAAATTTTACCACAATGATGTGGTTTTATGGCGTTGCCTTAGAGCATCCACAATGGTTTGTACAAAAGGAGTACTCCCTCCGTCCCCTTATAAATGTCCTACTGAAATAGTAAATTTTTTTCATACCATATTTGACTATTAATAACTTATAATATATAAATGATATATTTTCACATGAGATATCGTTAGAATCCTCGTATGATGTACTTTTTAAAAATCAAAATTATTTACTCTAATATTAAGTATAATGAAAGTTATTAATGGTCAAACATGGTATAAAAATGTTTGACTGAATAACTAAGACAACCATTGGGGGACGGAGGGAGTATTTCTTAAGTGTCACATAGGGATGGCAATGGATTTCCGATCAAGTCCAAATCCATGGATTTAAATCTATTTTTGACGGATATGGATGTTAAAAAATGAAATCCAATGGATATGGATCGGGTACGGATTTAGAGCTTGCGGAGCGGATTTGGACATGGATTTTTTCGTAAATATCCATATCCAGTCCATATCCAATCCATGGATTCATTTAATATATAATAATATATATTAAATAATTAAATTGAATTAAAAATATATAAAGCCACCTATGGTTAGATGCAGACATATAATCTTCTATCACTACCAATCCAGAATCTACTCCAAAAACTTGTTTGTAGCTCTTTCAGCTGAGAATCCAAGCATGTGTAGGCCAATTATGTAAGTGTAGAGAATTGTATACAAATGTGATATAGAGGATCCGTAGCTCATTCTCTACACCACCAATTATAAGATGACATGTGTCTAGACCAATTTAACTCCTAACTCATCACACTAACCCTGATCAACTGTTATTAATTAATTCATGATTAAATTAAAATATTTTTTCTACCTTTAAACTTTTCATATTTCTAAATCTAATTTCACCATTCCTTTTTATCAAGATTTAATCTCTCACATCGTGATCTTCCTCCCAGCATAACCCATCTTTGCAACTCCGATCGGTGACGGAAGAGACGAAACTACGGCGTAAACCAGGGCCCCCGGTTTTTTTCCCACTCCGATTCGACAGCAGTGAAATAGTGGACTTTGAAGCGGCCGATGAGGGGAGCAAGAATTTGAGTCCCTATAGCCGGGGAACGGCGCCGGCTGACCGGAATTGCCGGTCAAAGTGCTCAGTTTCTGGGTCAAAGTAATTTCTCTACCTTCACTAGCAGAGGTCGGTCGGTTGGAATAAAATGGTTTCAGTCTTGCTTTCTAAATATGTGCAGCAAGATGATATAATCATATAATATGAATGAACATATAAAACTTAACAAAGGTAGATAAGCCATCTGTACTTGCTTTGGTGATTTAGGGAACTGGTAACTTTTTCATTCTCAAGTAGATTTTTTTAATCGAAAGGAGGCTGTTGAGACAAGGTAGATATTATGCGGGAGATGGGTTATGCGATCTTCATTAAGCGGGAGATGAGTTATGATAGGATGAAGTTGACGATTGAGGGATTATATCTTGGTAAAAAGGAATGGTGAAATTAGATTTAGAAATACTAGCGTGCCCTCTTCGCGCGATGCGCGAAGTACTTGATAAATATATAATTAGTATAGTGTTAATATGTTTGATGTAAAAGTGTGATTAAAATAAAACAGTTGAATGTGTAAAGTCTTATGCCCAGTCATTATTAGCGTTTTCGTAAACCAGTTTAATTCTGTTAAATGTATTTATATTTTTCCAGTTAAGCTCAGTTCAATAATTAGTTTATTGAATAATAGAATGACATGAAACAAACTCCACCTCGACCATGTAGCTTCTAGTAATTATTTTCATTCTCGCCATCACAATGCATCAATAGTTCTTAACTTCTTAGCGGCTTATCCAACAACCACATTCACCTCGTCGACTTGCTGTGAAAATCGAAAAATCAATATAAGAGTAAGAGAAACCCTAAAGTGTTCGGTTTTTTGTGTCAATGAGATCGGATGAAGAGAGAAAGACACACCTATGAAGAAAAAATGTTGCTGCACAAAAAGTATAATTTAAGAAGTGATTAATCATTCCAGTTATGATTAAGGACATAATCTATTAATTGTTAAAGAAACTATGAATACATTCAGTTAAATCAAATTTAACTTCCCACTTCAAAATACAAATCAAATAAGCCAGGAAAACTCTTAAAAAATGCAGGCTTCTAGGGAACATGATTTTGTCTGGGAAACGCCTCAACATAATCACCAACTTCATACTTTGAAGATTTTAAAAACAGAAAATGGAGAGAGATTTCAGTTAGAAGCCATCAGTTTTGTCAAAGACTCGTAAAACACATCTTATATTATTTGACTTACTGATGAAGCTGCTTCAACTAACCCAAAAAAAAAAAAAAAACCAATGCATCTTATTGCAGTGTCAAAAATAAAACTAAAAAGGCCGCTCTCCCTACAAGGTTGATCCTGTACTTCCAATATTTCCAAAACCACATCCTCATATTCACCAGGTGCAACATAGACCTTCTGGCCAATTCTGAAATAGCAGAAACCCAATTCTTGTTCCCTCCTTGATAATAACAACTTCAGTTCCATGTTCATCTTGTGCATGACCTAAAATCTGGAACAAAAAATACAAACTTTATCATATTCTGTAATAACAGAATCAGAACTCCAGACAAAGTATTAGAAAATAATTAGAAAAGACACTCCTAATAAACCAGTTATAAAGGTGTCAACCAGACTGAGCCGAAGCAAACCTATACACAGGCCTGGCCAGAACATTCTGGTAAAACCTGTACTGCATCCCGACTCTATACATTTATTCTGACCAGCTCTGAATTTCTCCAGCATCTAACCAAGACTTCAACAACAACTAAATGCATGCGAGGGGCAATCACTGCATTAACATAGCCTTCCTTTTCAGTTTTCACAGTACAGTTTCCTCAGAATCTTTGCTTTAGAGGGTGAAGGGAAAACATTATAAATAATTCCAACACATAATTCCAGTTTACAAGCAGAAAATTATGAAACATAGCCAACCTGACCGGGGAGGGTTTTAAAAATTCATTTTAAAAGATGTTTAATTGGAAAGATTAGTGAAGTGAAATAGACTCCAACAACGCCAAGGGCTGCTACTCCAGACTATCACTCGGCTTTTGGAGGGAAATGGTTGCCGCCAGTCGCCAGAGACCAGTTAATACAGGTAAAATACAGTCATGATCACACTGCAATAGAAGAGAGTTTCCGCTTCAGAAATATGCTTGACAGTTGAGCAAAATAGTACAACCAAGGCAGTTGAGGGAATTGTAAATGCCCTTCACAAATATACAAAACAAAAGCACGGAGCATTTATGCAGTCAAACTGCTGCAGTCAAAACTATGCATTCCAGTAAAAGCTTATATACAGAATAGTTCTTGTAAAAGCTTTAAACAAAAGCTTAAATACAGAATAGTTCTTGCAAAAGCTTTTAACAAAAGCTTAAATACAGAATAGTTCTTGCAAAAGCTTAAATACAGAAATATTCCCACAGATGTTCAACTAAACCAGTATACAGTGGAAAACAAAAGAAGAAGTACAGAAGCTGCAAACATAGCTGCAACAATTCGTCGTGGATATACAGTCCTTTGCTATTCACATAAAATGAACACGAAGTGTAACATGTGGCCATCAATTCTACTCCAGGCAAGAAACACCTATCAATAATATCGACCAGACATTCAAACTAAACAGACATGTATCCAGCACAATTGCACAGTTGGAGCTGTAACAAAACCTAGTAATGAGCATATCTTTTCATAACAGAAACTTGAACAAACGAATCATATCTTCACAAAAACTTTTAACCTATTGAAAGGGTAAGGCTATAGTGGATTAGGCCTTAATTTTGCATCATCACTACATACTGTTTAGAGGTTAAACATACCAAGAAGTAACTTTCAAGAATTCATACATGATGTGATAATCCCAAATTCTCAATGAGCAAGCTAACCAATATAAACACCATAATGCAGATTGAACCATATAAGCGACCGAAACAGCATCATTCACACATGGACAATCAAATTTAGAAATTGCTTAAGCATCATTCACACAAAATGGCCCATTTATTTTATTCTACGTAATCGACATTATATCAAACACTTAAGCTGCAAATGAAAAATGTGCATACCTATACAAAACAATTATTATAATAATCACAGATTGGTGAGCAGTTGCATGTTTAGTACCTTACAAATTGGTGAGCAGTTGCATTTTTAGTACCTTAATCCAGGACACTGCAGAACGGAGCCTGATCCTGAATGGCAGTGATAAACAGCCAGCGACGGAGGCGAGGCCTCGAAGAGGGTCTGTAAGTAAATGAAGATCGACATACTGACTCCTCGGACTAAGTGCAACAATCTATCACTGTTGACTAATCTGTAGGCAAGAAAGCATAGCAAAGCAAGGTAAGTCGGCAATACAGAAATTGAAGGTTATCCATTTTAAGATCTTAATTCTCGTCAAAAAAACACTATCTGGACAGATGTATTCTTTACAACTGTGTTTTGTATATAGCATCCAATCAACATGCTACTTTATATATGACTTTCTTTATGGAGATGCAGAAGCACAAGCTCGTTGATTTTATCGTTCCGTTTATGGAGGTACATTTTCTTTCAAACAATGCTTCTGCCTGGCACGAGTTTTAAATTTTGTTTTGTGAACTTTTTGTTCCAAGCACGAGTTTGAGAACTGGTGAAGTCAAAACATGCAAATTGTGGTAGATAAAGGATTTAAATTGTGGTAGGTAAACATACAAATAGTAATTGATCATGAGCTAAAAATATGCAAGTTCCACACAGACAGAAAGGATCAAATAGAACCCTGCATACTGAAAGTTCAGTCTTTAATCAGAAACTGAACTTTCTTTTGCCAGCTAGCAGGAACAAGGGTTAATATTGCAATCAGTGAACAGTGATAAGGTAACTTGTTTAATCTGATTAATCATCATTATCCTACCTATTTAATTACTCTTAGCTACTGATTTCTAATCATGCATACAATCAATCAGCAGAAATTGAATCCGTAACTCAGAGAACCAAAAGAAAACATTCTCTTTTCTCCTGATCGCCAGGTCATTGTTATATTTTAAAAGAAAAAATGACTAATCTGATATAGAAAGAAATACTCATCAGATAACAAAGAGAATACCAACCGGATTTCCAATGGCGAAAACTTTTTGACCAACAAGCAAGTCTGCAGATACTACAATCGGGAGAAGTCTCAACTTATCTTTTAATATACTGATCCGTAGAACAGCAACATCTTTGTCTTGGTCAAAGATTCTTTACGAGACGGAGAATATTAGATGGGTTTCAGATCATACCATCCCTTGCCACCGACCAATTCTATCAAAAAAACAAAACCCAACATTGAATAATAAAACGAAGGATTGGGGATTAGGATTGCAATTCGATAGCATATGATAGAATTTCTATGAGAAATTTACAATATAGTGATATTAAAATCTTAAATTATCTTTCAAATATACTCAGGTTAAGATTTTTAAAAAAATAATAGGGCATTAGGGCGTATGTAGCAACTGATCAATTGATTAAGTCATAAGCTGCACGGATCAATTCTGAAAAGATATTGTTTATTTTTTTCAGTGTGATAACACAATTGAAAACTATGCAACTTAATCTCTGAAAAATATAAAATTAACATCAAGAATGTTAAGAAGAAAATCATAAGAAAACCAAGGAAATCACAATTCCAGCAAAACTACCGATTTCTCATAGCGATCTCTCTCTGAAGCAGTGCAGGTTTCTCCGGAGCACATCAATCGATTCTCTTGCTTCCAATAAATATCTAAAATTGGAAATCAAACCAGAATTATCATTAAACCACAATAAGAGGAGCTAAAATCAAAGATGATCAAAAGAATCATCATATTTATTTTTTATTAGAGGGAGGAAGGGGTTTGTTTGTATTAACATGTATGCCTATAGAAAATAAGAATAGACACACAAACTATATAATTATGATTAACTATTCAGATAAGACAAACTCTTCACTTGGTCAGTTATGTACAAATTACTTAGGAGCTTGAAATTTTGCACAGTTAATTTTGATCTAACTTAAGGGAATCAGTCAAGGCACTTTGATTCCTACATATGTCAAGAGCATGCACTTTCTTACGCAAGGAGATACAACTTAGTTGTGTAATCCAATTTGATATTACTTAGAAAGAACTCTTCACTTGTTCTTTCTATCTACATTCTGCAGGCTATATGCAAATTTGCTGGTACTATAATAATGATACTTTAGACATCCTCCTAAAGTCCAATTAGAATAAACAAAAAGCAAAATAAAAATGGAATTCACTTGAAATTGAACATAAAGGATTCAATTTTACAGCTAAATTACACAAAAATGAACTCTATGAACATCATATTTCATAAGAGAATCTACGGGCAAGCACAGTGAAGAAATTTGCATTAGGAAATTCAGTATGGTTCAATATTGAAGCATCAAAATAGGAATTTCTAAATTTCACCAACGAGTAGGTAACTGGCGGTTCTGGGTGATCTGGAACTTACCGGAAAGACGGCCGGATGTTACAGAGATTTTATAGCGAAGCTCTGAACAGACAACGAACCGAATTTGCTGAAATTGGAGACCTTGAGGCTGCCACTCTGAGAAGGCGAAAGTGGGCGGAAGAAGAAGAAGCGTGAACTGGGATTAAAGGCAGACGCCTTCAGCGACGCCATGTTCGGTTGGTTTCTATCTTCACCTCGCCAAGCAATTGGAGTCCAATTGAAAAACAAAGAACGATTTGATAATACTAAAAACTGACCAATATCTTTTTAAGTTTATTTCAGGAAAAAATTATAATAACAAATAAAATAAAAAAAGTAAATAAAAAAGGAAAATTTGAGAGGGGAGAAACTAAGAAACAACCCAATAACTATTACATATTACTCTAGGATGAAAAGTTTAAAGGTAGAAAAAATATTTTAATTTAATCAGGAATTAATTAAAAAAAGTTGATCAGGGTTAGTGTGATGAGTTAGGAGTTAAGTTAGTCTAGACACATTTCATCATATTATTGGTGGTGTAGAAGATGATATAAAAATGTGGTATAGAGGATCCGGAGCCTAGAGAATGGTATACAAATGTGGTATAGAGGATCTGTAGCCCCTTATGTCCAATAATTTATTTAAGATTAATTTATTTTGCTCTCATTCATTGTGGATGCTTTAATTCGTGTTGAACTTTTTATTTTTCCACACATTTCCTTTTTTGTATTTGCTTTTCTTCCTGGTCAACGTTTTGAATTAGATGATTAAATCTAGTTCTGTTAGTTTGTACATGATTAAATTAAACTAAAAAGCAGAACTAGTTTGTATTTGCTTTTCTTCCACACAATCCCGCAAGCTATCATCAGCGATCACAAGGCTCAGTTCGAAGGAGAACCATTCAAGTCATGGTGCGCAGGACTTGAGATCCAGCACAGATTCTCTTATGTTTACTGCCCGCATGCAAACAGGCAAACCGAGGTGACCAACCGAACAATCTTGCACGGCCTCAAGCGCCGGCTAGGCAAAGCCAAGGGTGACTGGGTGGACGAGCTGGATCATGTCCTCTGGACTTATAGGTGTACGCCCAGGACCTCGACGGGAGTCGCCTAACAGCTTATGCTTCGGGGTAGAAACAGTCATTCACCCGGAAATTGCTATCCCCAGCAGAAGGGTGCACCGTCCCAATGGACCAGCGACCAACGAGTGATAGCTACGGGATCGCCTGGACCAGCTAGAGGAAAGGCGGGAAAGAGCTACCCGCAAGCAGGCTGCTTACAAAGCTCTCATAGAGCAAAGGCATAACAACCGAGTCAGAGTGTTCACGCTGAAGGTGGGAGACTTGGTCCTCAGGAAGAACGAGGCCAGTCGCCAGGAAAGCCAGGGAAAGCTAGACCCTGGCTGGGAAGGACCTTACTGGGTGACAGAAGTTCTGGGGAAAGGAGCTTACCGGCTGGAGGCCATGAATGGCGACCCGATACCCCGAACATGGCACATGGACAATCTCCGGAAATTCTATGCCTGAGCCATCACCTCCCTCGGAGGTACTTTGAAGTCCTTTTATCCTTTTTAAGCATGTTATGTAGCAGTTTCTTTTTATGCATGACGAGCATGATATGTAGTGGCGAGCATGTTATGTAGAAGTCCATTGACATTCCTTTTTTTTGTTGGTTTAAGCATGAGTCGAGTAACAAGATAATAGCTGGTAGAAAATCACCTTTTGTACTTCTTTCATGGGAGATGTGATCATACAAAATCAATGCAAATCAGAATGCTTTACACGCTCAAATAAACTGTTTATATGCCTTACTGCTTTACTTAGATGTTGTATCTTACCGCTTCGCTTAGCTGTTTGAAAAATACTAAAAACGAGGTTAATATTTCTCCATGAATGTTTGCATGAAAGTTATACTCTAAACTGCATGCTCTGGATGAATTCTTAGCTAAACTGTAGTTGACATGATAAAATGAAAATTAAACTTGTAAACAAACAAGCTTCTTGTAAAGTAGCCAAGTGGAATGAAGCGTGAACTTTTCTAACTGTTGCAAGTTTCCAAGACAAAGCAAACAAGCAAACAATGTCTTAGTGCATCTAATGCGCGCCCAGACCCAAATAGCTGAACAACAGCTATCGGGTATACATAGCAGTTAGCAGGTATAACTAGCAGATAGCGGTTAAAGACTCTAAACTTGGCAAAGATGGAGCAAAAAACTTATGCAAATGATGTAAGTACAATGCCTAAACCCGACGGGGAGGGGCACCGGCTCGCGCTACCAGCTCGAGCTGACAGGTCGATTATCCGGCAGGAAACATAGAAAAACTTCAATCCACCTGAAAAATAGAACAAAAAAGTAACCAGATCACAACAAAAAGCGAGCAATAGCGGAAAGTAAAAGCATCCCATCAAAGAGGATAGAATAGAGAGGAAAATATCCAAAAGACCTAACAAGGTCAAAACACAACCAATTCAAAAGCTCGGCCTCGACATCAAGGACTTAAGAGCAACAAAAGTAAATTGTTCAGAAAGCCCAACCTCAACATCGAGGACTTAAGAGCACAAAAGGTGGACCAAAGAGAAACTCAAGCAGTTTTCTTCCCGACCTGGTCCGCATCAACCTTAGCATCCGTCTCGATGGAAACGGTTCCAAGAGACCCCTGCTGAACAAAGGCAAGAGACGCCGCATCATGGGTAATCTCATTCTCTGGAGTAGGAGTGGCAGGAGGATTCAGATCCCAGGCAGCCAGACTCTCCTCATCAACGTCCTCAGGAAAGTGGCCCAGAATCTCCTGGAAGCGATGGCTCATAAATTCGCTAAACACGCCAGCCATCCGCTCCTCACGATCCGGTTCCTCACTGCAGAAACGGATATAGCTCTGTTGAGCGCCTCAATCAGCATGTCGTGCACCTGGGTACTAGAGTTAACAGTTCGCACGATCTCCACCAAACCACGAGGGAACAACCAAGTTCTCTGCTCAGTCCACTCCTGGACCGCTCGTTCGCTGAAGCAGCATCGGCCAACTAGGCCTTCAAAGCCTTATTGTCCGTCTTCAGGTCGCCCAGCTCGGAGATGGTGCTAGTCAGATGATTCTCCTGCTTCTTGGTCAGCACCCTGTTCTCCTCCAACAGCTTCCTGTTCTCTGCACGCAGAGCCTTCGCAATCTCCTCCGGGGAGCCATCGTCATTCGCCTCGGAGGACGCCAAGGACATCAGCTAAAATATGAAAACCAGGTCAGGTAAAAGCGAAAGCAGGATATCGGCGAAAGACGCGGGCAACGAAGCAAAAAAGAAAAAGTTACCTCTATTGCAGCTGCAAAGAGTCGGTCGGAGCGGTTACCTCCGCAGGCCTCCCAATCAGCCATGTGAGATGGCGGTAAGGCCCGAGAAACGTATTCCCTCGCCTGCAGTGGGCAAACCAGATGAGCGTCAGGCACGATCTCAAAGTGTGGAATGAACGGTTTCGCATCAGACTTCCCATCCTAAACTGCCTCGCTCTCAGAAATAAGAATCACATCCTCATGATCCTGAGGAACCTCACAGTGGTTACTGCCACGTCTCATCCTAAGACGCCGGACAACAAAGCCATCTCCTCCAGAATGAGGACGTTTGCCTCTCCCCTGCTCAGTAGAAGAACTGTTCACCACAGTCCTGGAGGAACTGTCGGATGTGCGAGCAACGACGGGAACCTGCAGCTTCACGGGAACGCGGCCCTGAGCGGTGAACGAAGCCATATTGCGGATGTAGCTGTCGAACTTCATACCTAAAAGATAAGAACCGGATCTATGAGAAATCACAACAATAAGTGGAAATAAGTTATGTCATTTGTGAAAATATACCCAAGGGAACCGGGGAAGGGGTCCCCGAACCAAAGTAGGGCATCCCCAACTCCTTGAAGAGACAGTCATCTAACAGGGGCTCATAGTCCATGACAAAGCAGCGGAGGTGAAACAAATCCTTTTCTATGTCGCGGACCTTGGCTGGCTTTGGCTTGTGGTTGTGAACCCGTCTCCCCTCCTCCGAGATCAAGTCGGCCTCAGACCCCGGGCCAGAAAGAAGGCTCCCCCGAACGAAAAGGAATCTGCTCTTCCAATCCATGTGAGTAGGGAACTCATGGAGGAGGGTGCCAGTGAATCCATCGACGCTCTCGTTCCGAAACTTAAATCGGGACCAGTCTCCCTCCTCCAGAGAGGGATATCTGAACAACATGAGGTGTTTCACAGTAACGGCAATGTTCTGAGACCGGGCTAGGGCCTCGAAAGCAACGATCAGTCGGATGGAGTTAGGGGTAAGCTCGTGAAGGAATAAGCGACTTGAGGACAGATCGGAAAAAGTCCGACAGGGGAAACCTAAGCCCACAAGTCTCAATGGACTCTATGTAAACAGGGACGAAGTCCCCAGGCACCGAGTCTACCGTATCAGTGGGCGATGGCAGAATAACTTCCCCGTCGCAGACCGAAGCCGCGCCAGCAAGCCGTCTCGGTCAGAACTCAGCGCGTCACAGGTGATATCTTCCATGGCAGATCGAAACAACAGAAGAAAAAATAAATTGAAAAGGGCAGAAGAAGAATAAGGATGAATACCTGAAAGAGGGAAAGGCGTCGGCGGTACTTGAAAGAAAATGATAAATACGAGTAATTAAAGGTATCTCGAAAAGGCGGAAAGTTTTATAGAAGGGCATGAGTGTGGTAGCGGAACGCCCCATCCTTTCCCAAACCCAAGGTCTCCAGAAGCAGCTGAACAGATTGGGTCTAACCCCTCACCCGACCCAGACTTTTGGGGGGACTTGATAGGTATTGGGTCCAAACCTATCGGGCCTGATCCACCACCAAGCGATCCAGTTAAGGATAAAGGAAAGTTAGCGGCCCAGCTCATAAAGGCCCTTCAGAAAAGCCCGTCCCTGATCCAAAGAGCAGCACGGGCGAACAGTGAAGCTTCACAAACGCACAGTCTCCGTCATCGTGCCGCAGCTGGCTTTCCATTTATGGAAAGAACCGACAACACCTTCACAACTTCAATTGACAACTTTACTAGATGATAACAACTAGTTCAATTGATCAATATCATTTCAAATTATATGTTTCTCAAACTTACCCATGCAATTTGATAACAAACTTGACATAGATAAAATGCTAATGAATGATCTTAAGAACAAATACAATTGATAACAACATGCATTTGATTCCTAATTTACTACTCTTACATAGAAAGAATGATAACATTCCAACCATGGAAAAGTAATATCTAACACATATCCAAAACATATCTATCACTAGCAAATCATTCCTAATCATTTCAAGCAGCATCAAATACACATACAAATTATGATCATTCAATAGCAAATCACCATTCCTAAGCTTCATAAATCATGTTCTCAATCCATAACAAGAAGTCCAATCACATATACCCAAGATGGGTTTTAGCCTACTACCATAATTATATTCACACAAACAAGATCCATACAAGAAATCATGGTGAATTCAAGATCAAAATGAAGAGAAAATGAAGAAAAGAGTCCCAAGCTCTGTAAATTCGATCCTCTCACAAATGAGGATAAAATCCTTTTATAGTCTAAAACAATTAAAATTAAAGCAAAACAAAATGCAAGTTGCAGGGCATTTTCGCGGACCGCGCGAAATCCTTCGCGGACCGCGAGTCTGATTCTCGCGGCTCGCGACCGAGGATTCGCGGTCCGCGCATCTATGGCTCCCACTGTCCGCGACCGAGGTTTCGCGGACCGCGCGTCTGGTCCTCGCGAGCCGCGGCCGACGTTTCGTGGATCGCGCGTCTTCGGCTTCCGCGGTCCGCGACCGAGGTTTCGCGGACCGCGCGTCTGGTCCTCGCGGTTCGCGACCGGAGTCTCGCGGTCCGCGCGAAACTTGGCATCTTCAAAACAGCAACACACACCCTCGCGGCTCGCGACCGAGGTTTCGCGGCCCGCGAGAGTGTGCCTTCACGTCACTTCTACGACCGGTTCTTCAATGTATCTAACTCCTTCAGGACGGTCATAGAAGGTCTTCAAATCATCCAAATCCATCGCAAGTGCAATTCAAGGTCGAAATGCACGTCTTCAATTTCAAACCATTATGAATGATTCGGTCTAAAAGTCTAATATAAAAGTACAAAATACTATCTAAAACAGCTCTCAAATGCTACAAAATAAGAGTATATCTAGGACCTATCAAAATCCCTCACACTTGAACCTTTCTCGTCCTCGAGAAAGAACGATTAAGATCCAAGTGTATACTCTGAATAATTAAGCACATAACATTTGAGAGCTTTACATATCTATTAACAAGAGAAAAGAAAATGTTTTTTTTTTAAAAGAAATACAATATCAAAAACAACAACAAAAACAGCAACAAAAGCAGAATCATAGTCATACACCTCTCCCACACACTTAGCCTAAACATTGCCCTCAATGTTTAAATATAAAAATGAAAACCATAGTGAAAGGAAAGGGTGTAGGATATACTCACTGCGAGGGGCCGGAACCGTCGCGACGGCGCTGAGCTCGCGATCTGCGATGACCCTCATAGTCAAATGCCCCTGGTCCATGTGGGTGCATGGATGCCATCATGGCGAACATCACCTCCATGTCGTCCTCATATCTCTGAGTAAACGCGTCATGCCTCTGCGTAAACTCCTGGAACTACTGCTGAGTGACATACTGAGGCTCGTGATGTGGAGGAGCGTATTGATCTCCATGCTCCGGGGGTGCCTCTAGCCTGGCAAGGGCAATGGTAGGTGCAGGGACAGTGATCTGAATGGGCAAGGTGAGCTCCTCCAAGTGGGTGCGCCCAGTCAGCTGCACAGCCTCCAGATTCGGCAGGTACATGTGCTGATTCTTGGCTACTAGCCATATGAATCTAGGAGGAGGAAATCTGTGCATGGCCAAGACATTAGTGGACTCCAAAGAAGCGATGGAGTAGAACTGGTGAGCTCTCTCGGTTGTCTTGCCTATTGCCTGAATGTCTGGAGGTAGATGGATGTTCAGATAAGCTGCTAGAAGAGAAATCATACCCCCCTGCGGTATCTTTCCTGAGCTTTTCTGGGAGGTTTCCAGACACTTCTGCACAAAGAGGTCTACCCAACACGGGTGCTCCGGCCTCCAAAACATGGTCCAAAGGCATTGGACCTGCTCCCTGTTGATGTGTGTCAACTCTCTTTGGCAAAAGATTGTCATCACTAGGAGCTTGTGCACCATACGAACAGCTGGATGTATGATGTGGTTGTTCTTCGTAGCGCCTGTGATGTTGGGAGATCCAGACAAGCAATTCCAAAAGAAAGCTAGATCAAATCCGTCCGGGGCATTATCTTTCGGATTCTTGTAGCCCTCCGCATATTCGAACCCAAAAGCATTTTGGATGTCATCATAGGTCATCCGGCGGTCCACATCATTCAATCTGAATGTGATGTACTGCATGTCATGCTCCTCATCATAGTGCTTGGCTAGAGTGGATAGGAACTCAAGTGTATAGCGGATGTAGGTCGGTGCTGACCGATCAATGAATCCTCTCATGCCAACGCGATCCAATAAGAATGGCACAGGCTGCTGCAAACCTAGCTCCTGAAGTAGCTCAGATGAGAGGAACTTCGTCTCCATGATCGTTCGCCTCCCATTCCCAATCAACTTTCTCCACCGTTGTTGGGCATCACCATCCAAACCTTGTAGTCCCATAAGGTCAATAGGGGGCAGGTTTTCTGCAGGGGGAGGGCTAGGTTGGCGAGGGGGTGATTCGGGGATCACGGGTTCATGTGAACTAGAGGCTTCCCCTCGGCGAGACCTTTTCCTCGGTGCCATTATCAAAATCTACTCAACAACAGTCCAGCACAACTAAACTAGCTACAAGGCGGCAAACCCTTACTCAACAAGCAAATTGCAACTAGTGGCGGCAAGCCCAATCAAAATCAACAAGAAAAACTAGAGGCGGCAAGCCCTAATTACTCAAAAATTGCGATGTAGCATTCCAAATAAACAATTAAATGCAATTAGATTGCCAATTTGATCAAAACACCACCAAATCAAAGAATCCAAAAATTAGGGTTCATGAGATTTGGGGGTATTTGATTGGGAATTGGAATTTGGAATTGGTGATTGGGAAAAGGTTAAGGTTGGTGGAGGGAAGGTTTTTGTGTGGTTGGGTTGGGGAAAAAGTCGCCGGAGGCCGGCGAATCGGAGTGGAGAAGTTTCGGTTGGAATTTTGGGCAATGGGTGTAAAAGATGGTGTTTTTGATTTGGATTTTTGGTGGGTTTTGTTGGGAATGAATGGGGGATTGATTTGGGTGGAAGGAATTGGTTCAAAACTCGCCGGAATGGTGGATTGGAGATGGTGGCCGGTGGGATGGGTAGTTTTCGGGTGGGAGAGGTTTGGGAAGAAGAAGAAGAAAAAGATAGAAGAAAATGGGAAGGAATAAGAGCTTGTTCCTCGCGGGTCGCGCGCCATTTGTCGCGGATCGCGAGCCTCTGTCGCGGACCGTGGGCCGTTTTCGCGGGTCGCGAAACCACGCCATTTCGTTCCAGGGATTGCCGAAAAATCCCTGGATTTCGCGGGTCGCGCGTCTCCCTTCGCGGTCCGCGCGCCTAGCTTTCGCGGTCCGCGCGATGAAACCGCGGACCGCGCACGCAGCACTCTCGCGGAGCGCGCGATGAATTCGCGCGCCGCGCACAACAAACCTTCGCGGTCCGCGCGGTGAGACCGCGGACCACGAAAGGTTGCACTTTCGTTCCAGGGATTGTCGAAAAATCCCTGGATTTCGCGGGCCGCGACTGAACTTTCGCGGACCACGGGTCTGCTTCGCGGTTCGCGAGCTCACCCTCGCGGCTCGCGAGATCTTCGGTCGCGGTCCGCGCGATGAATTCGCGGGCCGCAAGGAATGGCTCCTACAGCCTTTTGTTTTTGCTCCACTTCCTATATTTTTCTACAAAAACAACACAAAAACTAGCGTAATGTTCAAATTACAAGCTTAATGAAATGTACATAGGTTATTATAGAAAGAAAGTAATGTTCCAAATATTGAAATTGTTCGACGAAATGCTTTTAATGATCAAAACTCGTTTATTTAACATCGTCGGCACGATGTACCTCCATGGTAAAGATCAATCGTAGGTCGGATTGCCTAGAGACACGTCCTCTAGGATTTCTGATTTGAAACCCTCGTAATACGGTTTCAACCTTTGGTCGTTGACCTTGATGACTTTGGCATCCTCGTCGCTTTGGATCTCCACCGCACCATGAGGGAAAACTCTCACAACTACAAATGGTCCAGTCCACCGAGAACGCAATTTACCTGGAAACAAACGGAGGTGTGATTGAAATAGGAGAACCTTTTGACCTACCTCAAATGTGTTCCTAATTATCATCTTGTCATGCCATGTTTTCGTCTTCTCCTTGTAAATGGCGGCGTTCTCATAGGACTCATTCCGGGTTTCCTCAAGCTCTTGCAATTGAAGCTTCCTTTCATTCCCGGTTTCGTCCAAGTTCAAGTTGAACCTTGTGATTGCCCAATATGCTTTGTGTGCCAACTCCACCGGTAAATGACACGGCTTTCCAAGTGGGGATTGCTTCTACCCACTTAGAAACATAGTCAACCGCAAGCAAGATATATTTAAAACCAAAGGAATTAGGGAAAGGTCCCATAAAATCGATTCCCCAAACATCAAAGAGTTCACAATATAGAGGGCAATGTTGGGGCATTTCATTCCTAGAAGAGATATTTCCTACTCTTTGGCATTTATCACAAGATTTGCAAAAGGTATATGCATCCTTATTCAAACTAGGCCAATAAAAACCACAGTCTAGCACTTTCCTAGCAGTTCGCCTAGCACCAAAATGACCTCCACATGCATATGAATGGCAAAAAGCAAGGATTGAGTTGGTTTCATTATTGGGAATGCATCTCCTAATCACTTGGTCGGAACAATGTTTCCACACATAGGGATCATCCCACACATAAAACCTAGCATCATGCTTTAGCTTATCCTTTTGTGTTTTTGTGAAATGAGAAGGGCACTTACTTGTGACAAGGAAATTCACAATGTTGGCATACCATGGAAGAGAAACACTAAGAGCAAACAATTGCTCGTCGGGAAACTCTTCGTGAAGATGGTCCTTCAATGCTTTGGTCTCAAACTTCTCATTGGGAACCAAACGGCTCAAATGGTCGGCCACTAGATTCTCAGCTCCTTTCTTGTCTTTGACCTCCAAGTCGAACTCACTCAAAAGTAAGATCCATCGGAGCAACCTAGGCTTTGCTTCTTTCTTCGTCATCAAGTAACGAAGAGCTGCATGGTCAGTGAAAACAATAATCTTTGTACCAAGCAAATATGGCCTAAATTTTTCTAATGAAAAGACTACCGCTAGCAATTCTTTCTCGGTGGTGGTATAGTTCCTTTGAGCATCATTGAGAGTCATGGATGCATAATAAATGGCATGGGGAACTTTTCCCACCCTTTGACCTAATACCGCACCAACGGCATAGTCACTTGCATCACACATGATCTAAAATGGAAGGGACCAATTTGGAGGTTGTATAATAGGGGCCGATACTAGCATAGACTTCAAACAATCAAATGCCCTCTTACAACTTTCATCTACCACAAATTCCACATCCTTTTGTAACAATCTACATAAAGGGGAAGAAATTTTCGAGAAATCTTTTATAAAACGGCGGTAGAAACCCGCTTGGCCAAGAAAAGATCTCACATCGCACACACAAGTAGGGTAAGGTAAAGATTGGATGGTATCAATTTTTACTTTATCTAACTCAATACCCTTAGATGATACTTCATGACCTAACACAATGCCTTTTTCAACCATAAAATGACATTTTTCAGAATTAAGCACAAGATTCTTATCAATGCAAGTTTTTAGGACTAAAGACAAATGGAGTAAGCAATTGTCAAAAGAGTTTCCATGAACAGTAAAGTCATCCATAAAAACCTCTACAAACTTCTCAAGATATTCTGAAAAAATGCTAACCATACACCTTTGAAATGTGGCCGGTGCATTGCAAAGTCCAAAAGGCATGCGTCGGTATGCAAATGTGCCAAAGGGACATGTGAAGGTGGTCTTTTCTTGATCTTCGGGTGCGATGGCAACCTGAAAGTAACCTGAATAGCCATCAAGAAAACAGTAGAAAGAGTGGCCTGCGAGCCGGTTAAGCATTTGATCAATAAATGGTAAAGGAAAATGGTCTTTCCTTGTTACCGCATTTAGCCTTCCGTAATCAATGCAAACACGCCATCCATTTTGAATACGAGTGGGGATCAACTCGCCATGGCTATTCTCCACCACGGTCACTCCGGTCTTCTTTGGTACCACTTGCGTTGGGCTTACCCATTTACTATCGGAGATTGGATAGATCATTCCCACATCCAACAATTTAAGCACCTCGGCTTTTACTACCTCCATCATAGGAGGGTTCAATCGCCTTTGAGGTTGTTGGATGGGTTTAGCATCATTCTCCAATAGAATACGGTGCATGCAAGTACTTGGACTCATACCTTTGATGTCGGCAATAGTCCATCCAATGGCCTCCTTATGATCTTGTAGCACTTTCATCAACCTTTTCTCTTGTTCCTTGGTGAGTTTGTTTGAGATGATCACCGGTAATTTTTCACCATCACCAAGGAATGCATATTTTAGATTCTCGGGTAGTGGTTTCAATTCCACCACCGGAGGTTTATTGAGAGATGGTCGGTTGCCCGAGCCTTTCAATACCTCGAGGTCTAAAAGTGGTGCATGAAGAGAAAGATCCTCAAAAGTATCTAGCTCAAAAATGCTTTCCTTCAAGTTAGCACTCAAAGCATATGTATGAACATTACTTGTGTGTAAACTATTGGCTAAAGCTTTTAACAAGGGATCATCACCATCATTTTCATAAACTTTTTGCACAAAAGATTCAATCACATCAATAGCATTGCAAGAAGTTTCATCATCATCGTATTTCATTGCACCATAAATGTTGAACTCTATTTTATCCTCATCAAATTCCATGGTAAGCCTACCACTATGCACATCGATTATAGTTCTTGACGTTTTCAAAAATGGACGCCCCAACAAGACAGGGGTAGCAAATTTATCATGTTCCATGTCAAGAACGTAAAAATCGGCCGGGAACACCAACTTGTCGACTTTCACCAAGACATCTTCAACAATACCCTTAGAGCGGTCGGCAAGTTGGATCACTACACTGGTTTTATGCAAAGTGCCAAGATTTAATGATTCATACAATGTGTATGGGATGACATTTATGGATGCACCTAAATCTAGCATGGCTCTAGGAAAATAAGTGTTCCCTAAAATGCAAGGAATTGTAAACATGCCGGGATCACCACACTTAGTAGGCATTTTGTCTTGAAACAAAGCCGACACATGTTCATTGACTCTTTCATTTTTAACATGCTTAGACCTTTGTTGACGATGGTTCACACATAATTCTTTCAAGAACTTAGAATATCTAAGAACTTGATCAATAGCATAGAGCAAAGGAATGTTTACCTCACACTTTCGAAGAACTTCGAAAGCTTCCTTGTCCATCTCCCTTTAGCGAGTATTCTTCAAAGCCTCGGGAAATGGTGCTTCCACATCAAAGGTAGTGTCTACCCTAGTTTTCTTGTGAAGAGGTGAGAATGGAGGTGACATTGGTTCAACATGAGTGGTTGTGTCTACATGTTCCTCATCAATTAGTTCTTTCTCCTTCTCAACCTCGGCATCACTTTTTTCTTTGGCTAGCTCCTCAAGAATTACTTCTTCGTCGGCCAAGGTCACCTCAACTTTGTCATTGGTCAAGCTCTTCTTCACAAGGCCTCTTGGGTGCCTTTTTCACAACCACTTTGGGTTCAACCGCTTGTTTACCACTCCTCAAGGTCATGGCACTCGCATGAGGCCTTAGATTTAACTCCGGTTGTGCGGGTAGTTTCCCGGAGTTTTGTGCTTCCAATTTCCCCAAAACAGTGGCCATTTGACTCATTTGCACCTCAATGCTTTTGAATCGAGCGTCTTGTGGGAATTGGCCCGAGCTTTCACCTTGATCACGAGATTTATCTTTCAACCTCGGGTAAGCATTTTGAGGGGCACGATTATTGAAACGGCCTTGTCCTTGGTTTCTTTGGTATTGTTGGGGTTGAGGGTGATATTGAGGGTTTTGATGATCTTGGTACCCTTGGTAGCCAAAATCTTGGTACCCTTGGTTTTGGTAACCTTCGTACCCTTGATTTTGGTTGTTTTGGTCTCCTTGGTAGCCTTGGTCATTTTGCCCCCTCGACCTATCAAAAGATTGACCACTTTGACCTTGGTAACCCCCTTGGTAGCCACCTTGTTGGCCTTGTTGTCCCGTTGGTTCATCTCTCCACCAAAAGTTGGGGTGATCTCTAGTTCCGGGGTTGTAGTGTTGAGCAAAAGGATCATACCTCCTTTGGTTACCCCTATCACCACCTTGGCCTTGTCCACCTTGAAAACCCCTACCACCTTGGTAGCCTCGTCCTCCTTGAAATCCTTGGCCACCTCTAAAACCTTGGTTTCCACCATAGACCCCCATGGCATTGACTTCTTCGTTATAATCCTCGTTTGCTTGAGGACAAGATTCGGTGAGATGGTTCGAAGCACAAATCCCACACGTCATAACTTGTTGCCTTGTTTGATTCCCCGAGTTCCCTCCGGAGCTATTTCCCATCATGAAACCTTTCATCAATGTTGTAAGCTCCTTGATATCTTGACGAGAACCATCATTGTTCCCACCGGAGTTACCTACTCGTAGTCTCCGGTCCCTCTTTGGTTTGCATCCCTCGGCTAATTGCTCAAATAGCATCATGGCATCGGAAGAGCCAAGGTTAGCAATGGAGCCGTAACAAGACCGATTTATCAACTCGGTTTCTCTATCATTCAAACCATTGTAATAGAAACACACCAATTGAGGTTCGGTAAAGCTATGGTACGGGCAACTTGAGAGGAGAGTTTGGAACCTTTCCCAATACTCATACAAAGTCTCATCATCGTCTTGAGTGATGTTGCTAATGGCTTGTATCAAGACCGAGGATTTAGAGGGGGGAAAGTACTTGTCAAGGAATTTTTTTTTTCAATTGTGGCCATGTAGTGATTGATGATGAAGGCAAACGGCTTAACCATTTGGCGGCCTTGTCTTTCAAGGTAAAGGTGAATGTTTTCAACTTAAAACTCATCCACACTCATCTCGGAAGGTTTCAAACTACTACAAACTCGGTGAAAAGCCTCAAGGAAGTCATTGGGATCATCCACTTCTCTACCATGGAAAGTTGGAAGCAAATTTATCACTCCCATCTTGATTTCATATTGAGAGTCCGGGTAAACAATGCTCGATTGTTGTTGCTCATAGTTGGGGGACATGTACTCTCTCATAGAAATGTTGGTAGGAAAAGTGTTAGGGTTTTGGAAAGGGTTGTAGAATTGGTTTCGGGGGTGGTTTTGCCCGATTTCCTCTTCTCGGTCCTCCTCCGCCATGGTGGAAGGTGGTAGTTCACTATCAAGGGAAAATGGATTGGCGGCTAGTGTCTCTTGCACTTGTCGCTTGAGTTGACGAAGACTCCTAACTAATTCGGAATCGTATTGCAAAGGATCTTGGTTCGAGGTTCTTGTATGAACCATGCACCAAGAGCTAGAGCAATAGGGTTCCAAATCAAAAATAAGATAAAAAGAAAGATAGGGTGTTAGTACAACTACAATAAACACACAGAAATACGCCTAGTCCCCGGCAGCGGCGCCAAAATTTGGGAGGTCGTCGCCGTACCTCTCAAATATACAATTTATATTCACTCACTACCTCCACACACAACTAAGCATATAGTGGCAAGTAAGGTTCGTTCCACAGGGAAAAGGTTATTTCTACGTATATATTGTATCATACATATACATATACATATATAAAAGCAATGTAAACAAAGGGGGGGGGGGGGGTTTGAGTTGAGTTTGTGTAAGAAACACTACTATGGAAAGTAACTAGGGTTCTAGAATTACAACTAGTTTAGCATTTAAAGTTTCAACTAAAGGATTAACTAATGAGAATACTAGACTTGGATATATGAGATTGGTGACTTCTTATTATGGAATTTTCCTCAAACTTTATCATGGTGCTTTGAGAATGGTGATTGTTTGTAGTGAGAAACTATCTTTAACCATAGCTATGAAAGATGAAAGCATCTTCACAACTTCAATTGACAACTTTACTAGACGATAACAACTAGTTCAATTGATCAATATCATTTCAAATTAGATGTTTCTCAAACTTACCCATGCAATTTGATAACAAACTTGACATAGATAAAATGCTAATGAATGATCTTAAGAACAAATACAATTGATAACAACATGCATTTGATTCCTAATTTACTACTCTTACATAGAAAGAATGATAACATTCCAACCATGGAAAAGTAATAACTAACACATATCCAACACATATCTATCACTAGCAAATCATTCCTAATCATTTCAAGCATCAAATACACATACAAATTATGATCATTCAATAGCAAATCACCATTCCTAAGCTTCATAAATCATGTTCTCTATCCATAACAAGAAGTCCAATCACATATACCTAAGATGGGTTTTAGCCTACTACCATAATTATATTCACACAAACAAGATCCATACAAGAAATCATGGTGAATTCAAAGATCAAAATGAAGAGAAAATGAAGAAAAGAGTCCCAAGCTCTGTAAATTCGATCCTCTCACAAATGAGGATAAAATCCTTTTATAGTCTAAAACAATTAAAATTAAAGCAAAACAAAATGCAAGTTGCAAGGCATTTTCGCGGACCGCGAGCCTGATTCTCGCGGCTCGCGACCGAGGATTCGCGGTCCGCGCGTCTATGGCTCCCGCGGTCCGCGACCGAGGTTTCGCGGACCGCGCGTCTGGTCCTCGCGGTTCGCGACCGGAGTCTCGCGGTCCGCGCGAAACTTGGCATCTTCAAAACAGCAACACACACCCTCGCGGCTCGCGACCGAGGTTTCGCGGCCCGCGAGAGTGTGCCTTCACGCCACTTCTACGACCGGTTCTTCAATGTATCTAACTCCTTCAGGACGGTCATAGAAGGTCTTCAAATTATCCAAATCCATCGCAAGTGCAATTCAAGGTCGAAATGCACGTCTTCAATTTCAAACCATTACGAATGATTCGGTTTAAAAGTCTAATATAAAAGTACAAAATACTATCTAAAACAGCTCTCAAATGCTACAAAATAAGAGTATATCTAGGACCTATCACCAGTGTTACAATCGATACGCTGACTGGAAAAAAAAGGGATTGGTGATTAAAACATCCGGCCATGGTTACGACATCGTGTACAAAATAGGTTTGATAAGCTCGATATGTATCCCGACATCGGAAGATGAGTCGTAAGCAATAGTTCATTGGCCGATTGGTGTACGATAACGTAATGTGGAATCGATCACTCTTGCTAACAATGTTAAGAAATCGGAAAGTGACACTGTAAGCAAAAATTATATTCAAAATATGATTTAAAACAGGATTTGAAATCCGACTACAATTAAATTGTACTTCTAACAGCTACAAGCATCTATAATCTACTAATTCATCCACTAATAACACCCGTCACATTCAATCTCATCAACGATCGAATATCAATATTAGTTTCAACAAAACACATAAGCACAACTGATAGACCCTAGATATACTCTTATTTTGTAACATTTGAGAGCTGTTTTAGATAGTATTTTGTAGATTTATATTAGACTTTTAGACCGAATCATTCATAGTGGTTTGAAATTGAAGACGTGCATTTTGATCTTGAATTGCACTTGCGATGGAGTTGAATGATTTGAAGACCTTCTATGACTGTCCTGACCGCGATTGATACATTGAAGAACCGGTCGTAGAAGTGGCGTGAAGGCACACTCTCGCAGGCCGCGAACCCTAGGTCGCGAACCGCGAGGGTGTGTGTTGCTGTTTTGAAGATGCCGAGTTTCGCGAGCCGCGAGGACCAGACGCGAACCGCGAGAGCCAGACGCGCGCGGGGCGCGAGACTCCGGTCGCGAACCGCGCGAACCAGCACGAGGACCGCCGAGGCACAGACGCGCGGGGCGCGAACCTTCGGCCGCGACTCGCGAGGACCAGACGTGCGCGAGGCGCGAACCTTCGGCCGCGACTCGCGAAGACCATGCCGAGACACGGGCGCGCGCGGGCGCGAGACACGGGCGCGAGACACGGGCGCGCGCACCACGCCGAGACCGAGACACGGGCGCGCGGGGCGCGAATCCTCGGCCGCGAGCCCGGCTCGCGGTCCGCGAAGGATTTCGCGCGACCCGCGAAGGCCCTGCAAGTGGCATTTTATTTTGTTTTATTTTTGTTAATTTTTAAAGTATAAATAGAACTTATCCTCATTGTTGGAGGGATCGGATTTTTACAGAGGAAACTCCATTTTCCTTCATTTTTCTTCCCATTTTGATCTTTGAATTCACTATGGTTTGTTGTATTAATTATGGTTATGATTATCTAATTATGGTTGTAGGCTAAACCCCATCTTGGGTATGTGAGATTAAACCTCTTGTTATGGTTTGAGAACTTGGTTTATGAAGCTTAGGAATGGATGATTTGTCATTGAATGATCATGAATTATATGTGTATTTGATGCTTGAAATGGTTAGGAATGATTTCCTAGGTATAGATATGTGTTGGATATGTGTTAGACATTGCCTTTCCATGGTTGAAATGCTATCATTTCTTCTATGTAAAAGTAGTGAATTAGGAATCAAATATATGTTGTTATCAATTGTATTTGTTCTTGAGATCATTCATTGGCATTATATTCATGTCAATTGTGTTATCACATTGCATGGGTAAGGTGGGAAAACATCCAATTTGAATTAGCATTGGCCAATTTGTCTATTTGCTATCATATAGATAAGTTGTCAATGAGAGTTGTGAAAATGCTTTCATGATTCACAACTAGAATAGAGATGGTTTCCCATTAAAAACAATCACCATTCTCAAAGTATCATAACTAGGTTTGAGGAAAAATCCATAACAAGAAGATACAAATCTCATGTACCCAAGTCCCTCATTCTCATTAGTTAATCTTTTAGTTGAATCTTTAGATGCTAAACTAGTTGTGATTCTAAAGTTCTAGTAGTTTTACTTAGTAGTGTTTTAAACAAAACTCAACTCAAACCCCCCCCTTGTTTACATTGCTTTTATATATGTATATGTATATATATTCTACAAGATATACATAGAAATAACCTTTTCCCTGTGGAACGAACCTTACTTACCATTGTACACTTAATAGTGTGGAAAGGTAGTAAGTGAAGTATAAATTGTATATTTGAGAGGTACGGCGACGACCTCCCAAATTTTGGCGCCGCTGCCGGGGAACTAGGCGTATTTTTATGTGTATATTGTAGTTTTACTTCTAATCTATCTTTCTTTTTAGGTTCTATTTTGGTTTGGAACCCTATTGCTCTAGCTCTTGGTGCATGGTTCTTACACGATCCTCGAACCAAGACCCTTTGCAATACGATTCCGAGCTAGTAAGAAGTCTCCGCCAACTTAGGAGGCAAGTGCAAGAGTCACTAGCATCTAATCCTTTCTCCCTTGAAAGTGAATCACTACCTTTCAACATGGCGGACGATGAAGAGGATACCGGCCAAAGCCCTCCCCGAAACCAATTCTACAACCCTTTCCAAAACCCTAACCCTTCTCCTACCAACATTTCTATGAGAGAGTACATGTCCCCCAACTATGAGCAACAACAATCGAGCATTGTTTACCCAAACTCTCAATACGAAATCAAGACGGGAGTGATAAATTTGCTTCCAACTTTCCATGGTAGAGAAGTGGATGATCCGAATGACTTCCTTGAGGCTTTTCATAGGGTGTGTAGTAGTTTGAAACCTTCCGAGATGAGTGTGGATGAGTTCAAGTTGAAAACCTTCACCTTCACCTTGAAGGACAAGGCCGCTAAATGGTTAAGCCGTTTACCTTCATCATCAATCACTACATGGCCACAATTGAAGAAAAAGTTCCTTGACAAGTACTTTCCTCCCTCTAAATCCTCGGTCTTAATACAAGCCATTAGCAACATCACTCAAGACGATGATGAGACCTTGTATGAGTATTGGGAAAGATTCCAAACTCTCCTTTCAAGTTGCCCATACCATAGCTTCACCGAACCTCAATTGGTGTGTTTCTATTACAATGGCTTGAATGATAGGGAAACCGAGTTGATAAATCGGTCTTGCTATGGCTCCATTGCAAACCTTGGCTCTTCCGATGCCATGATGCTATTTGAGCAACTAGCCGAAGGGTGCAAACCAAAGAGAGACCGGAGACTACGAGTGGGTAACTCCGGTGGGAACAATGATAGCTCTCGTCAAGATATCAAGGAGCTTACGGCATTGATGAAAGGTTTCATGATGGGAAATAGCTCCGGAGGGAACCAACCAAGGCAACAAGTGATGACGTGTGGGATTTGTGCTTCGAACCATCTCACCGAATCTTGTCCTCAAGCAAACGAGGATTATAACGAGGAAGTCAATGCCATGGGGGTCTATGGTGGAAACCAAGGTTTTAGAGGTGATCAAGGAGGAAACCAAGGTTTTAGGGGCTACCAAGGAGGACGAGGCTACCAAGGTGGTAGGGGTTTTCAAGGTGGACAAGGCCAAGGGGGTGATAGGGGTAACCAAAGGAAGTATGATCCTTTTGCTCAACACTACAACCCCGGAACTAGAGATCACCCCAACTTTCGGTGGAGAGATGAACCGACGGGACAACAAGGCCAACAAGGTGGCTACCAAGGGGGTTATCAAGGTCAAGGTGGTCAATCTTTTGATAGGCAAAGGGGGCAAAATGATCAAGGGTACCAAGGGGACCAAAGCCACCAAACTCAAGGGTACCAAGGTTACCAAAACCAAGGATACCAAGATTATGGCTATCAAGGATACCAAGATCATCAAAACCCTCAATATCACCCTCAACCACAACAATACCAAAGGAACCAAGGTCAAGGCCGTTTCAATAACCGTGCCCCTCAAAATGCCCATCCGAGGTTGGAAGATAAATCTCACAATCAAGGTGAAAGCTCGGACCAATTTCCACAAGATGCTCGACTCAAGAGCATTGAGGTGCAAATGAGTCAAATGGCCACTGTCTTGGGAAAGTTGGAAGCACAAAACTCCGGGAAACTACCCGCGCAAACGGAGTTAAATCCAAGGCCTCATGCGAGTGCCATGACCTTGAGGAGTGGTAAACAAGCTCTTGAACCCGAGGTGGTTGTGAAAAAGGCCCCCAAGAGAGGCTTTGTGAAGAAGAGCTTAGCCAATGACGAGGTTGAGGCGACCTTGGCCGACGAAGAAGTTATTCTTGAGGAGCTAGCCAAAGAAAAAGGTGAGGCCGAGGTTGAGAATGAGAAAGAACCCATTGATGAGGAGCATGTAGAGACATCCTCTCATATTGAACCAATGTCACCTCCATTCTCACCTCTTCACAAGAAAACTAGGGTGGACACTACCTTTGATGTGGAAGCACCATTTCCCGAAGCCTTGAAGCATACTCGCAAAAAGGAGATGGACAAAGAAGCTTTCGAAGTCCTTCGAAAGTGTGAGGTAAACATTCCTTTGCTCGATGCTATTGATCAAGTTCCTAGATATTCTAAGTTCTTGAAGGAATTATGTGTGAACCATCGTCAACAAAGATCTAAGCATGTTAAAAATGAAGAAATCAATGAACATGTGTCGGCTTTGTTTCAAGATAAAATGCCTACTAAATGTAGTGATCCGGGCATGTTTACAATTCCTTGCATCTTAGGGAACACTTACTTTCCTAGAGCCATGCTAGATCTAGGTGCATCCATAAATGTCATTCCATATACATTGTATGAATCATTGAATCTTGGCACTTTGCATAAAACCGGCGTGGTGATCCAACTTGCCGACCGCTCTAATGCATACCCTAAGGGTATTGTTGAAGATGTCTTGGTGAAAGTTGACAAGTTGGTGTTCCCGGCCGATTTTTACGTTCTTGACATGGAACATGATAAATTTGCTACCCCTATTTTGTTAGGGCGTCCATTTTTGAAAACGTCAAGAACTATCATAGATGTGCATAGTGGTAGGCTTACCATGGAATTTGATGAGGATAAAATAGAGTTCAACATTTATGGTGCAATGAAATACGATGATGAGGAAACTTCTTGCAATGCTATTGATGTGATTGAGCCTTATGTGCAAAAAGTTTATGAAAATGATATTGATGATCCCTTGTTAAATGCTTTAGCCAATAGTTTACACACAAGTAATGTTCATACATATGCTTTGAGTGCTAACTTGAAGGAAAGCATTTTTGAGCTAGATACCTTTGAGGAACTTTCTCTTGATGCACCAATTTTAGACCTTGAGGTATTGAAGGGCTCGGGCAACCGACCATCTTTCAATAAGCCTCCGGTGGTGGAGTTGAAACCACTACCCGAGAATCTAAAATATGCATTCCTTGGTGGTGGTGAGAAATTGCCGGTGATCATCTCCAACAAGCTCACCAAGGAACAAGAGGAAAGGTTGATGAAAGTGCTCCAAGATCATAAGGAGGCCATTGGGTGGACCATTGCCGACATCAAAGGTATGAGTCCAAGTACTTGCATGCACCGTATACTATTGGAGGATGATGCTAAACCCGTCCGACAACCTCAAAGGCGTTTGAACCCTCCAATGATGGAGGTAGTAAAAGCCGAGGTGCTTAAATTGTTGGACGCGGGAATGATCTATCCAATCTCTGATAGTAAGTGGGTAAGCCCAACGCAAGTAGTGCCAAAGAAAACCGGAGTGACCGTAGTGGAGAATAGCCATGGCGAATTGATTCCCACTCGTGTCCAAAATGGATGGCGTGTTTGCATTGATTACCGAAGGTTAAATGCGGTAACAAGGAAAGACCATTTCCCTTTGCCATTTATTGATCAAATGCTTAACCGGCTTGCAGGCCACTCTTTCTATTGTTTTCTTGATGGCTATTCAGGGTACTTTCAGGTTGCCATTGCACCAGAGGATCAAGAAAAGACAACCTTCACATGTCCCTTTGGCACCTTTGCATATCGACGCATGCCTTTTGGCCTTTGCAATGCGCCAGCCACATTCCAAAGGTGTATGGTTAGCATTTTTTCAGAATATCTTGAGAAGTTTGTAGAGGTTTTCATGGATGACTTTACTGTTCATGGAAACTCTTTTGACAATTGCTTAATTCATTTGTCATTAGTCCTAAAAACTTGCATTGATAAAAACCTTGTGCTTAATTCTGAGAAATGTCATTTTATGGTAGAAAAGGGCATTGTGTTAGGGCATGAAGTGTCATCTAAGGGTATTGAAGTAGACAAAGCAAAAATTGATATCATCCAATCTCTTCCTTACCCTACTTGTGTGCGTGATGTGAGGTCTTTTCTTGGCCACGCGGGTTTCTACCGCCGTTTCATAAAAGACTTTTCAAAAATTTCTTCCCCTTTATGTAGATTGTTGCAAAAGGATGTGGAATTTGTGGTAGATGAAGGTTGTAAAAGGGCATTTGATTGTTTAAAGTCTATGCTAGTGTCGGCCCCTATTATACAACCTCCAAATTGGTCCCTTCCATTTGAGATCATGTGTGATGCAAGTGACTACGCCGTTGGTGCGGTGCTAGGTCAAAGGGTGGGGAAAATTCCCCATGCCATCTATTATGCATCCATGACTCTCAATGATGCTCAAAGGAACTACACCACAACTGAAAAGGAATTGCTAGCGGTAGTCTTTTCTTTAGAAAAGTTTAGGCCATATTTGCTTGGTACAAAGATCATTGTTTTCACTGACCATGCAGCTCTTCGTTACTTGATGACGAAGAAAGAAGCAAAGCCTAGGTTGCTCCGATGGATCTTACTCTTGAGCGAGTTCGACTTGGAGGTCAAGGACAAGAAAGGAGCTGAAAATCTAGTGGCCGACCATTTGAGCCGATTGGTGCCCAATGAGGAGTTTGGGGCCAAAGCATTGAAGGAGCATCTTCACGAAGAGTTCCCCGACGAGCAATTATTTGCTCTTGGTGTTTCTCTTCCATGGTATGCCAACCTTGTGAATTTCCTTGTCACAAGTAAGTGCCCTTCTCACTTCACAAAAGCACAAAAGGATAAGCTAAAGCATGATGCTAGGTTTTATGTGTGGGATGATCCCTATGTATGGAAACATTGTGCCGACCAAGTGATTAGGAGATGCATTCCTAATAATGAAACAAACTCAATCCTTGCTTTTTGCCATTCGTATGCATGTGGTGGTCACTTTGGTGCTAGGCGAACCGCTAGGAAAGTGCTAGATTGTGGTTTCTATTGGCCTAGCTTAAATAAAGATGCATACACATTTTGCAAGTCTTGTGATAAATGCCAAAGAGTAGGAAACATCTCTTCTAGGAATGAAATGCCCCAACATTGTCCTCTATATTGTGAACTTTTTGATGTTTGGGGAATGGATTTTATGGGACCTTTCCCTACTTCCTTTGGTTTCAAATATATCTTGCTTGCGGTTGATTATGTGTCCAAGTGGGTTGAAGCAATCCCCACTCGTACTGATGATTCTAAAGTGGTTGCAGAGTTCATCAAATCCCACATCTTCTCTAGGTTCGGGGTACCCCGAGCTTTGATTAGTGATCGAGGCACTCACTTTTGCAATAGAACCATTGCCGCATTGTTGAAGAAATATGGGGTAAATCACAAAACTTCCACCGCCTATCACCCACAAACGAATGGACAAGCCGAAGTTTCCAATAGGGAAATCAAGTCCATCCTTGAGAAAACGGTTAGGCCGACTCGCAAGGATTGGAGTACTCGGTTGGATGATGGATTGTGGGCATATAGGACGGCTTATAAGACTCCAATTGGTATGTCTCCATACCGATTAGTCTTTGGAAAGCCGTGTCATTTACCGGTGGAGTTAGCACACAAAGCATATTGGGCAATCACAAGGTTCAACTTGAACTTGGACGAGGCCGGGAATGAAAGGAAGCTTCAATTGCAAGAGCTTGAGGAAATCCGGAATGAGTCCTATGAGAACGCGGCCATTTACAAGGAGAAGACGAAGGCATGGCATGACAAGATGATAATTAGGAAAACTTTTGAGGTAGGTCAAAAAGTTCTTCTATTTCAATCACGTCTTCGGTTGTTTCCAGGCAAACTGCGTTCTCGGTGGACTGGACCGTTTGTAGTTGTGAAGGTCTTCCCTCATGGAGCAGTGGAGATCCAAAGCGGCGAGGATGCCAAAATCATCAAGGTCAACGGCCAAAGGTTGAAACCGTATTACGAGGGTTTCAAATCGGAGATCCTAGAGGACATGAATCTAGGCAACCCGGCCTACGAGTGACCTTTACCATGGAGGTACATCGTGCCGACGATGTTAAATAAACGAGTTTTGATGCTTTAAAAAGCATTTCGTCGAACAATTTCAACATTTGGAACATTACTTTCTTTATATTTATTTGCTATGTACATTTCATTAAGCTTGTAAATCGAACATTATGCTAGTTTTTATGTTGTTTTTGTAGAAATAGGTTTGAAGTGGTGCAAAACGGAAAACGCCAAGGGGACATTCCTCGCGGTCCGCGAATTCATCGCGCGGACCGCGACCGAAGGTTTCGCGGACCGCGCCGAGAACGCGCGAGCCGCGACCGTGTCTCGCGGTCCGCGTCCAAAATCTCGCGATCCGCGAGCAAGGCTGGATTTCCTGGAAATCCCTGCCACAAAAACGACGTTTTTCGCGGTCCGCGGCTTGATCGCGCGGACCGCGACACTGTGCACGCGGTCCGCGGTTTCATCGCGCGGTCCGCGACGTTTTTCCGAGCGCGGCACGCGATTTCATCGCGCGCGCCGCGACGGTGTCTCGCGGTCCGCGAGAATGAGTGCGCGACCCGCGAAAAAACAGGGGATTTCCAAGAAATCCCTGGAACAAAAACGACGTTTTTCGCGGTCCGCGGCTTGATCGCGCGGACCGCGACACTGTGCTCGCGGTCCGCGGTTTCATCGCGCGGACCGCGAAGGTTTGCCGAGCAAGGCGCGCCGAGGTTTTGCGCGCGCGACCGAGATTTTGTCGCGCGCGCCGAAGTTTCATCGTGCCGAGACGCACCACGCCGAGACCGAGTTCCAGCGCGCGACCCGCGACGAGACACTGCGCGCACCGCGACGAGGATTCGCGCGCGGTCCGCGAATTCATCGCGCGGACCGCGACGGACTGGCGCGCGGCCCGCGACGGAGGGCGCGCGACCCGCGACGAGGACCGAGATTTCTCGGAAATCGCTGGAACGAAACGGGCCATTTTCGCGGCCCGCGACGGGGTCTCGCGACCCGCGCCCGATGCTCGCGGCCCGCCACAGAAAACGCGCGATCCGCGAGGGATCGAGCCTATACTTAGCCAAAAATTCCTTTTTCTTTTTCTTTTTGGTGGCCATCGCAGATCGCGAGCTCAGCGCCGTCGCGACGGCTCCGGCCCCTCGCAGTGAGTCTACCCTATACCTTTTCCTTTCACTATGGTATTCATTCATATATTTAAACATTGAGGGCAATGTTTAGACTAAGTGTGGGGGAGAGGTGTAGGAATTTTGTTATTACTTTTGTTTTTGTTGCTGCTTTTGTTGCTGTTTTTACTGCTATTTTTATTACTGTATTCTTTAAAAAAAAAAAAAAAAAAAAAAAAAAAAAAAAAAAACCAGCCCGGATGGTCCCAAAAATACTAGAGGATCAGGTAAAAATGAGAGGCATGCCCGGATGGTTCCAAAAATACGAGAGAATCAGGCAAAAATGAGAGGCAAAAAAAAAAAAAAAAAAAAAAAAAAAAAAACATTTTCTTTTATCTTGTTTAAATATGTAAGCTCTCAAATGTTATGTGCTTAATTATATAGAGTATACACTTGGATCTTAATCGTCCTTTCTCGAGGACGAGAAAGGTTCAAGTGTGGGGGATTTTGATAGACCCTAGATATACTCTTATTTTGTAACATTTGAGAGCTGTTTTAGATAGTATTTTGTAGATTTATATTAGACTTTTAGACCGAATCATTCATAGTGGTTTGAAATTGAAGACGTGCATTTTGATCTTGAATTGCACTTGCGATGGAGTTGAATGATTTGAAGACCTTCTATGACTGTCCTGACCGCGATTGATACATTGAAGAACCGGTCGTAGAAGTGGCGTGAAGGCACACTCTCGCAGGCCGCGAACCCTAGGTCGCGAACCGCGAGGGTGTGTGTTGCTGTTTTGAAGATGCCGAGTTTCGCGAGCCGCGAGGACCAGACGCGAACCGCGAGAGCCAGACGCGCGCGGGGCGCGAGACTCCGGTCGCGAACCGCGCGAACCAGCACGAGGACCGCCGAGGCACAGACGCGCGGGGCGCGAACCTTCGGCCGCGACTCGCGAGGACCAGACGTGCGCGAGGCGCGAATCTTCGTCCGCGACTCGCGAAGACCATGCCGAGACACAGGCGCGCGCGGGCGCGAGACACGGGCGCGCGCACCACGCCGAGACCGAGACACGGGCGCGCGGGGCGCGAATCCTCGGCCGCGAGCCCGGCTCGCGGTCCGCGAAGGATTTCGCGCGACCCGCGAAGGCCCTGCAAGTGGCATTTTATTTTGTTTTATTTTTGTTAATTTTTAAAGTATAAATAGAACTTATCCTCATTGTTGGAGGGATCGGATTTTTACAGAGGAAACTCCATTTTCCTTCATTTTTCTTCCCATTTTGATCTTTGAATTCACTATGGTTTGTTGTATTAATTATGGTTATGATTATCTAATTATGGTTGTAGGCTAAACCCCATCTTGGGTATGTGAGATTAAACCTCTTGTTATGGTTTGAGAACTTAGTTTATGAAGCTTAGGAATGGATGATTTGTCATTGAATGATCATGAATTATATGTGTATTTGATGCTTGAAATGGTTAGGAATGATTTCCTAGGTATAGATATGTGTTGGATATGTGTTAGACATTGCCTTTCCATGGTTGAAATGCTATCATTTCTTCTATGTAAAAGTAGTGAATTAGGAATCAAATATATGTTGTTATCAATTGTATTTGTTCTTGAGATCATTCATTGGCATTATATTCATGTCAATTGTGTTATCACATTGCATGGGTAAGGTGGGAAAACATCCAATTTGAATTAGCATTGGCCAATTTGTCTATTTGCTATCATATAGATAAGTTGTCAATGAGAGTTGTGAAAATGCTTTCATGATTCACAACTAGAATAGAGATGGTTTCCCATTAAAAACAATCACCATTCTCAAAGTATCATAACTAGGTTTGAGGAAAAATCCATAACAAGAAGATACAAATCTCATGTACCCAAGTCCCTCATTCTCATTAGTTAATCTTTTAGTTGAATCTTTAGATGCTAAACTAGTTGTGATTCTAAAGTTCTAGTAGTTTTACTTAGTAGTGTTTTAAACAAAACTCAACTCAAACCCCCCCCTTGTTTACATTGCTTTTATATATGTATATGTATATATATTCTACAAGATATACATAGAAATAACCTTTTCCCTGTGGAACGAACCTTACTTACCATTGTACACTTAATAGTGTGGAAAGGTAGTAAGTGAAGTATAAATTGTATATTTGAGAGGTACGGCGACGACCTCCCAACAACGATAGTGGGAAAGAATCAAACAACCTTATCTAGTTCTAGACCCAAAAGGCTCACACCTTTTACATGACTATGTAGTGTGCCAAAATATTTCTTTGAGCCTTCATTTCTTCTTGGGTGTATGGAGTGGTGTCTTTATCAAATATCTTTACAAAAAACATAAAATGTATGTTAGTGACACCAATTGTTTTTACGAAGTGAAATACAACAATGAAATACTCACCTTCATAGGGTCCATGTTATTCAATCGCATCATCGATACGCAACGGCTAGCATACAACATGTTGTAATAACCGCACTCCCAATCACTCTCTTGCTTTTTGTACTTCATAAAGAAAGACCAATATGTATGTAAATAGCTTATACACTCTAATTTAAGTATGAAATGGATAATAAATACACAACATAGAGAACGAACCTTAATCTCAACCAATTTAAAAGGTGTCTTCGTGTTTGGATTTACATAATTTAAAGCATCCTTTAGTATGTCTAAGAAAGACTTGATTGGTGGTAAATGTTTTGGATCCATCCAATAAACATGTTTATTTGTCTTGTTTATTAACACCAATCGCCAATGATCCCTACAAAGTATAGCAACATATGTGAATGACAAATCATCAAGATAATCGGAAATATCAAAAAAAGTATTTTAGACTAAAGTGTGGTGACTTACCCTTCAATGAAAGGACATAAAAACATAAACTTGTTGGGATTCCCAAGGGCAATTTTTACATTAGCCTTCTCTCATAATCTCCCGCAACTTTGTGAATTGAATCGGGGCATCCAAAGCCAATCCCTGTGTTTTTCTTCGAAGCCACGGTGAATAAGTATCTTTAACAAATTGTTTAGCAAACATGATTACAAATGAGAAAATAACATAGTAAAAAATGTAATGAATTTGAAAGTATAAAATTGTACTTACTCTTGATAAAGTGACATGAGAGTGGCCGTTACTAGGTTGCATTCCCACAACACCTCCAAATCATCCCAACCCAAAACAATCATTGTGGCAATACCAAACACCGCCTTTTGGCAAGGGAATTTGTACAAAGTTAACTTGTCATGACCCGACACCTTGTCATATAACACTTTAACCGACTTGGGCATATCCCTTACGCTTGCTACTTTTGGTTGACAACCACGTGGCGACTTCAATTGTTTATAATTGTTATTAGGCCGGGGACATAGACTTATAGGTGCGCTCTCTCCCAAACTCTCAACAACTACAAGTCTTATTGGCCATAAAAGCATGAACCCTTTGCAAATTTAAGTTTTGGACACTCGGGATCGGGAATTGGTAATTTTGCCTCCCCAAAATAAATTTTAGTGACGGAAATGACTCCCAAACCTATTGTAATAGGTTTGCCATGATGTAACCTAAGGGATTCCTCAAACAAACCATCGGCTACATGCAAAGGGTCACTATAAATAGAATCATCATTATAAAGCTTACATGGATATGTCACCGACTCGGGGGTTGCCCTAGTTTGTAGGTTAGCCTCATTAAATAAGGGTTCGGGTTGAGGTGATGAAATAAATCCATTTTCAAAAGGATGAGTAGGTGAGTGTCGAGAACCGCATGATGGTGGTTCCCAATCGACCGTTATGTCATTCAAATCCTTGGGTAGGATCATTCCATTCTTTCTAGCCAAATATTTCAAACCCGATGCACACTAAGAAGCTCCTTATCCATAGTATCCTTCGTACTACGAAGCTCCTTAGCCATTTTTTGAAATTTTATATCATCGGAAGTTTGGGAAAAACGACTAAATCCATAGACATCTTTTCGGCAAATATTAGATCCGAACCCCCTAAGTCTACCCGAATGATCCCAGTTACCCGAAGCTTCACACAAAATATCATGTTTTTCGGTGGGAATGAACTCACCTTGGGTTTGTCTTCGCTTGACATTCTCCTACAATATATAATACACATTTTAGTATCAAAGATATCTATATGTAACAAGCTAAAATATAAAAAAAAAATCATTTAATTTAAAAAACTTACAATATTTTGAGCTAGTGCAATTGTATCTTCATCCACATACACTCCTTTACCTTTTTTCCCTTTTTCTCTCTTTTCTCTAGCTTTTAAAAACCACTCGTACCTCTCCAAGTCATCTTCCATCAATGGTTGAATCGACTCTCTTGCTTCTTCCTCCGTCATTCCACTATCCACATTTTCTTGAACGCGTGCCTCATGTTCATCCTCAATGGCTCTCTTCTTAGCAAGGGGATTCCCACCTCGGCCCGTACGAGTTGGCATTTTGTTCATTTTTTCCAACTCCCTCTTCTTATCGTGAGTCCCCTTAAAAATAAACAACAACAGTCGCCATCAACTTCCAAAACTTGAGTGAGCCAGCTTGCGGGCTCTGGTCGGATCAAAGATGATATTGATAAAACTCTGATTGGGAGGGGCCAAGACAAAGAAATTGTGAAGTTCTTCTAAATTGCATGTAATTGTGTGATCTATCGGCCAAAGGACAGGTGGTCTATGTATCAGGTGTGTGAATTGTTGAAGAGCATGGCTGAACAGTATGATGAATTTCCCTTACTTTTTGGTAAAATTGATGCAAATTAATGTTTCATTTCTGTATGTTGCTTGTGCTTTGGTCCCTTGGACGAAAATGGGATTTCTATTGGTTTTCTGCGTATGTTGGACATTGTCAAATATTGGTCAATCATTGATTTACTGCTTCAACTGTATCCAATATCCTCTTTATTAAAACTTTGCTGTATAAATTATCCCACCGCGAGCTTAAGGGGTGCATCAGTGATGCTATATGCATGAAGTATCTCTTGATCAATAAGTTTCATTTTCCTGGCAGGTAAAAGTTTGTTGCTTCTGGGGATAGCTGCAACTTTTTTACATAGAATGTTTTTTTTTCCCGTTTCAGTTCACATGAAAAATGTTCAATCATTTGTATCTTTAGTTATGACTGGAAAATTGGCATCTTGACTATCTAAAGATTCCACTTGATAATACTTTAAAAGCATATAGATTTATTGTTACTTTTCAGAGACTAGGGAAGTGTGATATAAGCGGAAAAGAACATTTTTTTGCTTATTGTATTATTATTATTTTTTTAAATGCTATTATCTAACTGTTTTTTCTATTCATTATAGAACATGGAGTCAAGCATTGAAAGTGGAGATGATCAACTACAAGAATACGACAAAAGATAATATTTTAAATTATTTTACTTCAATAGTTATAGGAATCATTTTATATTGATATTTAATTTTAATAGCTATGATTGGGTTATATTTAAATTCATCCACTTAACTATATATTTCTGTTATTTATTTGTGAAACAGTATCCACTACAGTATAATGATTTCATTCAATTTGTTGCCTTTAACTTTACAAGTTAAAATTACATATACTTTTAAAATGTATATCTAAATACCCAATTCACACAACATTTTTTAGTATAACTTTCTGAACTTTAATTTAAATAATCCATTAATAGTAAGATAAGGTCCCCTTAAGGTAAGGACAAGACAAAAGGAAACCATATTTTACAAAATTGGGGGTTATTATTTTAATATTTGAGTCCTAAGACATAAAAATCAGGAAATAAAGTGTAAAGATATCGTCTAAAACCTAAAAGATAAAAAATCAACCTAAAACCTAAGAGATCAAATTTAATAAATAGTCAAGGCAAATAAAAGATTACACTCAAGTACAAAAACATCAGGCTCAAACAAAAATAACTCAAATAATTAAAATAATTGTGTAGTACCTCCAATCTTGTAGAATATGGTTTTCTTTTGGTCTGCCCTTCCGTAAAGTGCCCTTATTTGAGACTTTCTCTAACAATAACGACAAATTAATTTAATTTGTTGAGTTTAATTTTTAAATTTTTTGGGTGTTTTTCAACGGTAAAGGTTTATATCTAATGATAAAAAGTATGCGTCTCCTTTAGTTTTACGGAACTGAATTGAACTGATGCACGAAAACGCTCATAATAATAGTTACTAAGACTTTGCATATTTAATTGTTTTATTTTAATCACACTAATATTGATTAAATACTTCGCGCATCGCGCGAAGAGGGCATGCTAGCAATTTTCTAAATATGATATAAATATTCATTGTTATTGCTCTTAATCTGACCAGATAAAACCAAGTATTCACAATACTAAAACATCAGAATAATATTCATACGGTCAATCCGTAGAATGGACTTATCCGGTTATCCAACCATTGATTGCCACGTGATATCTACTTACTCTGAATAATGTTATTTCTATTTTATTATTGGTTGGTCCCACTTCTTTCCTTTCTTTCATCCACGCGTCGTGATAGAAATCTGTTCTATTCACATTCAAAAATTCAAATCATCAAATCCATTCACCACTGATTTGATTACCAGTCCAAACATCCCACCCACAGTTCTCCATCTAATTCCCTCCATTTTTATGATTTTTATAGATCGTGATTGCAGCTAGCCAGCTACTACAAGCAGGGGTGCATCAGTAAAAGTTGCAGACGGCAACAAAAAAAGTAAAAAGTGAATTCGGAAAGGATGTGTAGTGATCTGATGATTCGGAATAGGGCTTTAAGATTGACGGATTCTTACAGGCAAAGGTAGTGAACATGAGGTTGTTGGAATGAATCAGATGCAAAAAGTGGTGAAACGATTACTGCTTTCTTTTCGTTTTCGCAGTTTCATATATGCATTTATTTGCATCATATTGATTTTAGCAGTTTGAGTCTGAGGTTTTTGGTGTTTCTGTGGGGCAGAAAATGGTAATAAAGACCAAGAGTTCATGTTGTTTTTCTCGTGAAGAAAAAAGTCTGAAGTGCTCAGAATTAATTGTGAGGTTTGCAGCAGCACCATAATCTTCTGTGGCTTTTCCATTTTTCCTGTCTTTTGCCTCCTTTGTCTTTTCCAAATTTGATGTCTTCATTTTTGTACATTCTTATACTAATTCACGCATGTTCTTATTGATATCTTTCTTAATTAATCCTTTTCTGCATATATTTTTTGGGGTTTTCATTGTAGTAATCACGATCTATAAAAATCATAAAAATGGAGGGAATTAGATTAGGAACTGTGGGTGGGATGTTTGGACTGGTAATCAAATCAGCGGTGAATGGATTTGATGATTTGAATTTTTGAATGTGAACGGAACAGATTTCTGTCTCGGCGCATGGATGAAAGAAACGAAAGAAGTGGGACCAACCAATAATAAAATAGAAATACCATTATTCAGAGTAAGTAGATATCACGTGGCAATCAATGGTTGGATAATCGGATAAGTCCATTCTACGGATTGACCGTATGAATATTATTCTGCTAAAACATACAGTGTAATTGCGTTGAGATTGATGTTCATTAGTGTAAGTTACATATAGAATTTTGCCAAAATTATTCAAGTTATGATGGTATAATTAATATATTGTATGGTAATATAATTAGCTTGTAGTTAGCTTGTAGTATTAAGATATTGTATGGTAATATAATTTAATAGAATTATATATGGCAATATCTACAAATTAGGTATAATAAATGATTATTAATTACTAAATAAAACAATCACCACTCTATATGGAATCATATATTTTATAAAAACAAATAATTACAAAGTTAATATGAATCGATGTTGTATGCGAATCCACTACTTGCTTGTTTAGGTAATAATAACAAAGTTAATGTTAATCGATGTTGTTAAGTAATCAAAACAACTACCTTCTTTGTCCGTTCCGATATCGTAAGGTATATAGTAGCGAGCTACTAGGCCGTTCACGATATCGTAGGTGAAAAGTACATCATCTTCAGCGAGACTTCAATTGTAGAGGGTTTAATAGTCATTAACCTAACATTTGCGAAATACCTAAGACACCGTGTAGTATATATTCTGTATTCTTCCGATGTCGGAATGGTTGTAGGCTATATGTTTCTGATATCGGAATGTGCGTAGCCTGTATCGTTTCGATGTCGGAATGTGTCGTGCTATAAATACAAAATCCCCAAATAGAAATCATTTGGATAACCCTACTTTTTTCCCCAAAAAACAAAGCCGACTGAAACTTCAAATTTGAGCGACGATATTCCGTTATCGGAATCATGACTGGGAGAAAGAAGGTGATTGCCAACAGATCCGACGATACTTATGATGACACGCTATTTTTGTCGAAGGAGGCTTCTGTCAGGTATACCTATATCCAGAACCACTGTAAGGTTCTGGAGACCTATGCTATAAATCATTTACTTGTTGATGATTTGTGTTTGGGGGATCACCTAGAGTATTTCAATCATCAAAAGGCTAGGGGTTTGCTGTTGTGTGATGATGATAGTTATGAGGATGAAGTTTTTCAATTCTATGCTAATTTAGAGGCGGATGTTAGTGGATTGTATAAGACAATGGTGAATGGATATGTTTTTGCTGTGAATTGGTGGTTAATCAACCAAGTTTTAGGGTACCCTTATGAAACTGATGCTGAATTAGCTGCTGCCAGGGATTCGGGACCAGTTAATGTGTATTTTAGGGGTTCTTGGCCTACTACCGAGGAAGCCCCTGGTGTTGATCGAGAATCATTTGCTGTTAGGTATTTTGGTAGGTCTTTGAATGACAAGGCAACAACTAGTGCGTATAATTTGAAGTATATGGCCAATGGCGATAGGATTGTGTATGAGATGGTGCATAGGGCTTTTGTTCCGACCGGGGGAAATATTAGTGAGCCTACTGTTTGCACTGCCATGATGTTTTTCTACGTGATCACAAGGACGCCTATAAATCCAGGATTTACCATTTTCAAGCATATGGAGTCTGTGAACCTCGGCAAAAATCCTAGTGTTAATCTACCCTATGGTAGTTTCATTACACGGTACCTAAAGCATCGGTGTCATAGACTAGAACAACCCTTTGAATTTTACAGTGCCCCAACCGCGTGCAAAAACTACTATGACTCGAATTGGTTCCGAAAACACAAATGGTTATTGGTCAACGGAAAATGGGTGAGTAAGCCACCAGATGATACTACAAAGAATGTTAGGGCTTCGCAAGGTACGCGGTCTTTAATTTGTAATTGATACAAATAATGTTGTGACAATCTTTGATTAATACCTTAACTTTTTTTTTGTTATTGTATTTATGTGCTAGACATTCTTGGTTGGAGGCAGCTATACAAGTCCATGAAACAAGGTCTTGGCCGTATGATTAAGATAAACAAAGACGCTCAAAAGGCGGAGAAAACCTTTCGAGCAATTCGCCGAGCCGAAGAGCTCGTTGCACAAAATTTTCGTCCAAGTGGTCGTGGACCTATGGTGCTAGATGAGAATAATGATGGCTCAAGAGTTGATACGGTGGCGACAACATCCCAAGTCATGCTTGAAGGTGGTACTCAAGGGCCAAACGACGGGGGCCAAACCGGTGGTAATGAAATAGAGGATGACGTTAATTTTAAAAACATGTTTTGGTAGTATGTTAGGTTAATATGGTATTGTGGTACTTTTGTATTTGATCAAAACTTGTTTACGGATTATTTTGTGATGTGGAGTGTCCTACATTTGAATTTGATAATGGTATTTTTACTTATAGATAATAGTCTCGATAGATTGTGTTATGATTGGTAGTTTAAAATCAGGAGAAAAGCCTAAAAAATTAGGTAAATTTCATCGTACTAATCAATTCCGATATCGTAACAAGTTGAGTTAACACCATCCTGCAGCTTTTCGATATCGTTCGAGGTTAAGGATGCTCTGAACTTAACATACTATGACATCGGAAAAGGACTAGGTTAGTACTATTCACAGGGTTCCGACACCGGTGACTTAATCGACACAGCTACTGGAAGATTGAAGATTATCCATACTATGTTACCTATCGGATGTCCGATATCGTAAGTATATAGGATGCTCTGAACTTAACATACTACGACATCGGAAATGGACTAGGTTAGTACTATTCACAGGTTTCCGACACCGGTGACTTAATCGACACAGCTACTGGAAGATTGGAGATTATCCATACTATGTTACCTATCGGATGTCCGATATCGTAAGTATATAGGATGCTCTGAACTTAACATACTACGACATCGGAAATGGACTAGGTTAGTACTATTCACAGGTTTCCGACACCGGTGACTTAATCGACACAGCTACTGGAAGATTGGAGATTATCCATACTATGTTACCTATCGGATGTCCGATATCGTAAGTGTATAGGAAGTCTGATCAGAAGGGGTCACGATATCGGAAGTTCGCAAGGCATGGTTACCTACCTATGCCACGATATCGGAAGTGAGCAAGGTATATTAATTGAAGGTGATTTCGTGATTTAACTTATCATTTGTTCCGGGATTAAACAACAAATAGTATATTAAATCATTGAACATTAAAATTCGTGGTTAATGAATTAACAATCCACTTTACAAAATAGCACTGAATACATAGACATAATAAAATATGTACCACTAAAGGAAATAATCAAATTACAACTACTCCTTTTGCGATTTCTTAGAGATCTTCACCTTCTTCATTTTAAACTTTCTCTTTTTCAAATTTCCCTTGTTGTCAATCCAAAGACCCTCTGTGTGATCGGAGCGGGTTTGAAACCTTTTTAAGTTGAGGTCGGTTTCGGCTAGATTGAAGTCCTCCCCTTTCAAAATTAAGGGATAATCATCTACATCATTTAAGCAATCGAACTCACTTTCCACACCGACAAATGTCTTCTTTCCCTTCAAAACAATCTCCATATAACGATTTGCAGGATCTTTGACATAGAAAATTTGCTCACCTTGTGTTGCAAGAATGAAAGGATCCGACTTGTACCCAAGTTTTCTACGATCAACTAGAGTGAATCCCAATGGATCATTGCAAATACCCTTATCGGGGTCAACCCACTCGCATTTGAAGACCACCATTCTAACCAACACATAATTCAACTCCCAAATAGCCGTGATGGTGCCAAAAAATCTAGAACCTCTTCTGCACCACATACCCCGTCAAATTCGCTTCTAATGTCATTCATGTGTAGTTCGATGTATGGTACAACACCCGGATAATTGCGTAAAACATACAAATGAGCCATAGAAATATCCTCAAAGGATGATTCTAACAACTTAGCTCCACGTAATCCATGGCCTTCATACCTATCTTCGTGCCTACACTTGGGAATGCCAATCGACTCAACCCCATCTAGGTACGAGCTACAAAATTCAATAGCCTCCTCCGCCGCATATCTTTGAACAATGCTTGCATCGGGTCGATACCTATTCTTCACGAAACACTTAAAAATCTTCATATACCACTCAAACGGATACATCCATCTTAAGAATACCGGTCCACAACACTTAATCTCCCTAACCAAATGAACCACTAGATAAACCATTATGTCAAAAAATGAGGAGGGCAAGAACATCTCCACCTGGCATAAAACATCTACAATCATCTCCTGAAGATCATCCAACCTCTTACGACTAATATTCTTCTGACATATGGACTTGAAAAATATACAAAGTCGGTTAATGCACATTCTAACATGTGATGGCAATGTGGTTCTAAGAGCAATAACAATTAACTCTTGCATCAAATTATGACAATCGTGGGATTTCAATCCTACCACTTTCATCTCTTTAACTTTAACGCAAGTGCCAATGTTAGAAAAATAAGTACTCGGTACCTTTATACCTTTAAGGCATTCACAAAAACTCATTTTCTCCTCCGTAGACATGGTGTGAGGTGCAGGGGGAAGATATGTTTTACTTCCTTCTTTAACGGGGGCCAAGTCAAGCCTAATTCCAAATTTCTCCATATCCAACCGAGATTTCAAACCATCCTTATCCTTCCCATACATGTTTAGCAATGTCCCAAGTAAGCTATCACAAACATTCTTTTCAACATGCATAACATCAAGACAATGTCTAACATTTAAATCTTTCCAATAAGGCAATTCAAAGAAGATGGAGCATTTTTTTCAACTACCTTGATTTGATGGTTTTTTCCTATTCTTCCCAAAGTCATCCTCAATGCCCTTCACGGTTGCAAATATCGTCTCTCCTGAAATTGGTTCCGGGGACAAACCTCTCTCAACCTTACCATTGAACCATTTCTTACACTTTCTCAAAGGGTGGTCAATCGGTAAAAACCGTCGATGCCCAAGATAAACCGTTTTTCGACCATTGGGCAATTGCAAGTGATGGGTATTCTTTTCACAAATAGGGCATGCCATATGCCCTTTCACCGCATACCCCATCAAATTACCAAGTGCTGGCCATTCGTTTATTGTACAAAACAAATATCCTCTCAACTTAAACCATTCTTCGCGGTATCCATCATAAGTCCAGTTTTCTCCATACCACAACTTTTTCAAATCATCAATCAAGGGCGCCAGATAAACATCAATATCATTACCGGGCTGTTTCGGCCCCGATATCATCAAAGAAAGCAAAACATACTTTCGCTTCATAGTAAGCCATGACGGTAAGTTGTACAACACAACCATTACCGGCCATGAGCTGTGGGTACTACTCAAATCTCCAAACGGGTTCATTCCATCCGTCGAAAGCCCAAGGCGAACATTCCGAGGCTCTTTGGCAAAATCAGGATACAAAGCATCTATTTTCTTCCATTGATCACCATCCGACGTGTGCCTTATAACATCATCCTCTGGCTTCGACCTATCCTCATGTCATGTCAAATTTTTTGCATCTTCCTTGTTAGCAAATAACCGTTGCAACCTAGGAATAATAGGGAGGTACCACATAACCTTCACCGGTGTCATCTTCTTGCTCACATTAACCGTCTCAGCACAAACATCTATGGTGCTAGATTTATACTTGTACCGCGGCTCATTGCAAATTCGGCATGCATCTAATTTGTCATCCTCTTCTTCCCTAAACAACATACAATCGTTGGTGCATGCATGCATTTTTTCAATTTCCATTCCCATTGGACATAGAATCTTTTTGGCCGCGTAAACACGGTCGGGTAACAAATTACCAATAGGAAGCATTTCCTTAAACAACACAAGAGTCTCTGTCATTGCTTTGTCGGTCAAACCATGCTTAGCTTTCAAAATCATTATAGACAAAGTTGCACTTAAAATGGTATGAGAAGCTCCAGCGTACAAAATAGTTTGTTTATCATTATACATTGCTTCTAAAACCTCCGGTTTCCCAACGAAATGTCTAGCAACATCCTCAACCAACTCATTATATTGTTCATCATCATTCATATCCTCATCACATCTCCCAACAACCGATTCATCATAACTACAATTTCCATCCTCACCATGCCATATCCAAGTTGTATAGTTTCTATCAAAACCTCTCATTATCAAATGTGACCTTAATCCCCTCACTCCCAAAAACCCATTATTCTTGCAATCTTTACAAGGACATCGCATTCCCGACTTATTCTCTACTCTAGCATGTTCAATCGCAACACCTATAAATTCCTCAACCAAACTCAAATACTCCGGTGAATTTCTTACATTCTCTTCAACAATACGACAACGATCCATTTCAAACCTTCAACTACATTGCAAAACAAAAGAGACCCATAAATAATAAGACAACATCATCAAAGTCAAAACATATACCAACAAATCTATTACATTAAATAGAAAATACAATTTATTCTAAACTTCTATGGTTGATCTTAGATATATAAGTATGGCTCCCTCAAAAAAAAACCCGAAGCCAATTATAAACCCCTCCTCCTCCCCCGACGGTGACAAGGAAGAAGAGCCTTTAGATCCAAGTAGACGACCAAGGTCATATTGTCGAGATCTTCAAAGAATTTGGGGAGTAAAAAAAATCAAAACACCAATGATATTCAATAGTAAAGGGGAGGCAATTTCCGAAAGAAAAGCTTGGTGGTCGACTTGGGTTGGAGGGATTGCTAGAAATCGAGTAGAAATTACATGTACCGATTGGCGTAAGGTTGACAAGGGCTTGAAGGACCGGTTATGGACGGAGATTACGGTAAACAAAATTCAAATCACATTTCATTAATGTATAACACTAATTTTAAATACGATGTCGTAATAGTGAAAGTTTTAATCTAGGAACCATTTACCATTACTTCAAACGACTTGGAGTTTCTTAAAAAGATAACTTTGCAAAAAGTGGGGAAGTTGGCACGTGATTTTAGGTCATCATTGGCTAAAGATTACGTGCATGGTGACAAGAAGGGTGAGTTACCATGGAAAAAAAACACCGATATACTTCCGGAAACATGGGAGGAATTTAAAGCTTATGCTCAAGAACTAAAAGATAATGTAAGTTTCATCATTTGTTTTTGAATGATTTTCTTAAATACACCCTATACTAAGATTTGGAAGTTAATGCCGAGTGTTGTTGTTTATTTCGAAGGGGACTCACGATAAGAAGAGGGAGTTGGCAAAAATGAACAAAATGCCAACTCGTACGGGCCGAGGAGGGAATCCCCTAGCCAAGAAGAGAGCCATTGAGGATGAACACGAGGCACGTGTTCAAGAAAATGTGGATAGTGGAATGACGGAGGAAGAAGCAAGAGAGTCGACTCAACCATTGACGGAAGATGACTTGGAGAGGTACGAGTGGTTTTTAAAAGCAAGAGAAAAGAGAGAAAAGGGGAAAAAAGGTAAAGGAGTGTATGTGGATGAAGATACAATTGCACTAGCTCAAAATATTGTAAGTTTTTCAAATTAAATGAATTTTGATTTGATATTTTATCTTCTTACAAATAGATATTTTTGATACAAAAATGTACATGTATTATATATTGTAGGACAATGTCAAGCGAAGACAAAGCCAAGGTGAGTTCATTCCCACCGAAACACATGATATATTGTGTGAAGCTTCGGGTACCGGGGATCATTCGGGTAGACTTAGGGGGTTCGGATCTAATATTTGTCGAAAAGATGTCTATGGATTTAGTCGTTTTTCCCAAACTTCCGATGATATAAAATTTCAAAAAATGGCTAAGGAGCTTCGTAGTATGAAGGATACTATGGATAAGGAGCTTCTTAGTGTGAAGGATACAATGGAATCGGGTTTCAAATATTTGGCTAGAAAGAATGGAATGATCCTACCCAAGGATTTCAATGACATAACGGTCGATTGGGAACCACCATCATGCGGTTCTCAACACTCACCTACTCATAATTTTGAAAATGGATTTATTTCATCACCTCAACCCGAACCCTTATTTAATGAGCCTAACCTACAAAATAGGGCAACCCCCGATTCGGTGATATATCCATGTAAGCTTTATAATGATGATTCTATTTATAGTGACCCTTTGCATGTAGCCGATGGTTTGTTTGAGGAATCCCTTAGGTTACATCATGGCAAACCTATTACAATAGGGTTGGGAGTCATTTCCATCACTAAAATTTATTTTGGGGAGGCAAAGTTACCAATTCCCGATCCCGAGTGTCCAAAACTTAAATTTTCCAAGGGGTTCATGCTTTTATGGCCAAGAAGACTTGTAGTTGTTGAGAGTTTGGGAGAGAGCGCACCTATAAATCTATGTCCCCGGCCTAATAACAATTATAAACATTTGAACTCGACACGTGATTGTCATCCAAAAGTAGCAAGCGTAAGGGATATGCCCAAGGCGGTTAAAGTGTTATATGACAAGGTGTCGGGTCATGACAAGTTAACTTTGTACAAATTCCCTTGCCAAAAGGCGGTGTTTGGTATTGCCACAATGATTGTTTTGGGTTGGGATGATTTGGAGGTGTTGTGGGAATGCAACCTAGTAACGGCCACTCTCATGTCACTTTATCAAGAGTAAGTACAATTTTATACTTTCAAATTCATTACATTTTTTACTATGTTATTTTCTCATTTGTAATAATGTTTGCTAAACAATTTGTTTAAGATACTTATTCACCGTGGCTTCGAAGAAAAACACATGGATTGGCTTTCTATGCCCCGATTCAATTCACAAAGTTGCGGGGGATTATGAGAGAAGGCTAATGTATGTAAAACTTGCCCTTGGGAATCCCGACAAGTTTATGTTTTTATGTCCTTTCATTGAAGGGTAAGTCACCACACTTTAGCCTAAAATACTTCGTTTGATATTTCCGATTATCTTGATGGTTTGTCATTCACATATGTAATATACTTTGTAGGGGTCATTGGCGGTTGGTTTTAATAAACAAGACAAATAAACATGTTTATTGGATGGATCCAAAACATCTACCACCAATCAAGTCTTTCTTAGACATACTAAAGGATGCTTTAAATTATGTAAATCCAAACATGAAGACACCTTTTAAATTGGTCGAGATTAAGGTTCGTTCTCTATGTTGTGAATTTATTATCCATTTCACACTTAAATTAGAGTGTATAAGCTATTTACATACATCTTGGTCTTTCTTTATGAAGTACAAAAAGCAAGAGAGTGATTGGGAGTGCGGTTATTACACAATGTTGTATGCTAGCCGTTGCGTATCGATGATGCGTTTGAATAACATGGACCCTATGAAGGTGAGTATTTAATTGTTGTATGGCTCACTTTGTATAAACAATTGACATGTCACTAACATACATTTTATGTTTTTTTTTTAAAGATATTTGATAAAGACACCACTCCATATACCCAAGAAGAAATGAAGCCTCCAAGAAATATTTTGGCACACTACATAGTCATTGTCCGAGGCGTGAGCCTTTTGGGTCCAGAACTAGATAAGCTTGTTTGATTCTTTCCCAATGTCGTTGTGCTTATGTGTTTTGTTGAAACTAATATTTAGATTTGATCATTGAGGAGATTGAATCTGACAGGGTGTTATTAGTGGATGAATTAGTAGCTTATAGATGGTTGTAGCTGTTAGAACTACAATGTAATTGTAGCAGGATTTCAAATCCAGGTTTAATTCATATTTTGACTATAATTTTAGCTTACCGTGACCATTTCCGATTTCGTAACTTCGTTAGCAAGTATAATCGATTCTCCATCCGACGTCGGACAACGTATCGCTAAAACCAAACCTATGTTGTCCACGATGTCGTAACAGTGGCCGTACATTTAATCAAAAATCCAATTTTTCCAGTAAGCGTCTCGATTGTAACACCGGTGTCGGAACAAACAACACAGTAACCATCGACAGTACTACCGAGGTCGTAACCACAATCAAAGGGATTATCTACCTTAGTGCATTACGATATCGGAAACCGTAAAAAAAATTGGTTTCCTACCATATGTCCGACGTCGTGTTTAGTGTAGCTACAATCGATTACTATGACACTACGATATCGTAGTCCCAATACGGTCGTCTACGGACCTTCGTCATCAACGACCTCGTAATGTGTTTCGTACGGTAAATCCGGTAGACTTCCGCTATCGGAAACTATGATGATTTCAGTAGCCTTACTCTAATCATTTCAGACATCGTAATTGCAACGAAGGCCTATGCACGGAACAGTTACGATATCGTTACCTATGCGATACCGTTCCGATATCGGAAACCCTGACCACGGCGGTTTAAAGCGCCGTGGCTGGTCGACGACCAGCCACGGCGCAGCCAACGACGGCGGTTTAAAACCGCCGGGAAACAGCAAAAAAACCGCCGTGAATGGACAGTTTCTGCACTAGTGTAAAGTCAATCATTGGATTAAGACTTGGTTGATCATGAAATAATTAAGTACTACTATTAGTTTATGTTTTTGCAGGTTTACATACCGGCATATTTGGGAAGTTGGCGCCAGTTCCAGCAGCCATATCTGGTAACATAAGCAGTCAATTTCCTCTCTTCTTCAGGAGTCCATGTGCCCTTTCTCAACCCAGACTTATCACAGGAAGGAGTCCTCACCATGATTCTTAATAACTTACTCTGTGTGTGTGTGTTTTTGCAGCAGATGATGATGTATATATGACTACTGGGAGAGTTTGAAATGATGGTCGTAATTCGAACGTGAAACTTATTTATAGTGGGAGGGCCCACTAGTGCAAAACAGGTAAATTAAGGCGGTTCCAACGTACCACAGAAGGCACAAAGGAACCGCCTTCTGTGGCCGTGCCTTAAATTTTCGGGTTTTTTAAGGCGGTTCCCCGAACCGCCGTCCTTTTGAACTGTTTTTCGAACTCGCAAAGTCTTTCGGTGATCTGTTTTGCGAGTTCGCAAGTGTCAAAGCCATCAGGTTTTAACCCCGTTTTACGATATCGATTTCGTCCAGACTTAGACTTTAAGACGATCACGATATCGAAACAAAAATACGAACGACAGTATTTTCGAGTTCGATGAAGAGTCCGAGAAAGATCGAACTCGCAAATAATATGATTTCTGAAAACAAATTAATCACACTTTCGATATCGTTAGGGTTTAAGGTAGATTTCGATATCGTAATAAATTAAAGCAATTAAAAGCACCATAATTTTGTTTCGACTTCGAATCTATAGTGTCTTATTCTCGGTACCGATAAGGGTTTAATACCATTGCGATATCGAAAAACAAATTCGACCGACAGTAGTTTCGAGTTCGATGAAGAGTACGAGAAAGATCGAATTCACAAATAATGTGAATTCTGAAAACAAAATAATCACAATTTCGATATCGTTAGGGTTTAACGTTAGTTTCGATACCGTAATAAATTAAAGAAATTAAAATCTCCATAATTTTGTTTCGACTTCGAATCTATAATCCATTATTCTCGGTACCGAAAGTTCGCAACAACGTTGGGTTGATTGATCAAGTGTTCTCGATATCGAATATCCTCACATATAATAAACGATATCGTAAGGTATTAAACACTAACGTTATTTCGTTCGATATCGCTTTGGAAATTGGCTGATCCCCTGTGTCAAGATCCGAGAGAAATCGCGATATCGACATATATTGTAGATATTTTCGATTTCGAAAAGAATATATGCAGTTAATATGTCTGAAAATATATTCGATATCGGAAAGTATATATTTACATATGCGATATCGCATATGTCTTAGTGCTACCTCTTTCGAATTCGAAAGGTCTTTCTGCCCATTTCCAAAAATACTACATTAGGCAAAAAATGTGGCCTTTTGCATAACTACCAGTAAACCGCCATCTACAATCACAACAACACAGCTAAAACTATCCTTTACCCTAAACCTATGGTTCTACAAGGGGGGTTGCTATAACCCGGCCACGAACCATAACAAGGTGGCGTGCGAACTTATTTCTTGCATCATTCAATTCGGCAAGGGTGTAGGGAGTTTGGTCATGCTCAAAAATCTGCAGTTTGTGGATTGAACAAGGAAGGAATAAATCCATGTCAACTTATATTGCAAAGCAAATGAGCGATGGAAATACATTATGGAGAAGAAAATGAACCTACTTGACGAAGATCTAGATTGTCCAATGTAAGAGACTCAACACACTTGTCGGCAAATAAGAATGCGTAGTAGCCGCATTCCCAATTAGATCGTTGTCTCTTGTACTTTGTTTTGTTGAAAATACAAGGATGGTAGTTAGACAATGATTTTTCACGATACAACACAAAATGCAAATAAATGAAATTGCTTTCCGTTATTTGTATTAGTTCAAAAGGTTGAAGTGTGTTATCATTCACCTCATGCATAACCACCTCAAGAAGATCGGCGAAGGATTTGGTTGGTGGATTGTTTAGAGAATCAATCCAATACACTCGCTTTTGCTCCGGAACCATAGCAACAAAACGCCAATGGGCACTAGTTAAAATTAAGATCATCATATTATATAAGACATTTACATAAGTTTTGTAATGAAGTATATAGAAAGTTGATTACCCTTGTAAGTAGGGGCCTATGAATATCTTCTTGTTCCCCTTACGAAGTGCATTGGTAAGATATTCATGTTGACTTGTCGGGCGACTACCTTCAAATATAGTCATGGAACTGGGACATAGGAAACCCATCCAATCTTTTCCCTTTTGCCTTGACTTGTGACACATGTAACTTATTGAGGAAATGTAAACAATTAGTATGGAATGTAAAGGTTAGCATAATATTTATTGTTATATAATAATGAGAAAACTTACGTTTGATGTAGTGATAGCATAGTGGAGTCCAATTGCTCCATATTCCATAAATGCTTGAAATCGTCCAAGGGAACCCTCAAGTCCCTTCTCTCTCCGAACACATTCTCGTTACACGAAAATAGATATGTCGAATTTTTGTTTTGGTGGTCTAAGTATTCAAATAGTGTTCTAACGAACATAGGTAGTGCCTTTAGGAATTCAAGTTCTTGCTTAGGGTTATAAGTGGTGGGGTATTTTTTGGGTATTGTTGGGTTCTTCAACTCGGGAGACTTTTTCCTATGGGGTATATCATTACAATTTCCATCAACTATCAACCAAAGAGGCCAAATAACAAACCTTGCTACGGCTTGCCCTACCATAGTTGCGTCCCCTTCGGGCATTGGTAAAAGTATCAATTTGTCTATTGCCCTTCCTATCCCAACTCTACCAAATCCCAAAGGAATCTCTTTGAAATGGTGTGTGCGCATTTGTTGATCAAAAGTTCCATTTGCAACATGCCTAGGGGGTTCGTTGGGACCAACATCAATGAATAGCTTGTATGTCGATATCTAATGACAATATAATCTAAAAGTTAATAATAAAAAATTAAAATAATGAACTAACATTGTAAGTGTAGGAATTACCTTAAAATTGGTTGGTTTGGAAGTGATTTCTTTCCCTTTGCCTTCCAAAGGTTGTTTTGGCTCTACGTCAACATTGTCATTGATTACCTCGAGTTCATCGGTAACCGGTGAATGATGTGATCCCCTTGATGATGGACGGCGCTCACCAACAATGACATTTTCTTTGGGGGTATGGATGTAACCCATTTGTTGTGCCATGGGTTCGCAAGTCCTCAACATCTACATTTATCCTCTCTATCGTCTCATTTTGCAATCTGATTGTCCTCTTGGCGACGTAGAGTTCCGAAGGCTTGGACTTTCCATTACTTCGCTTAATTCCAAAAGCATCTCTTTGATTCAAGTAGCTACCTACACCCCTTGCTCTCCCGGGATGATCCTTACCAACGGGTTTAACCAATATATCATACTTACCAACGGGTGTAAATAGGCCCTCCTTTTCTTGAACGACAACCTCTTCCTACAAACAATATATACATTATTTGGAGTATATATTGACAACCCTTGTATTAAATATTAATAAAACAAATATAATAAATCATATTACCACTTTTTGAACGGCTTGTTCAACTTCGGGTGTTGTGTATTTGCCATCGCTTTTCATCCTACCTCTAATAAACATCTCATGCCGGGGAATGTCATCATGCTTCAATGGTATCACCTTCTCGCGTGCCTCTTCTTCCGTCATCCCCCCATCAACCATTTTTTTTGTTTCCACTATGCATTTCTCCTTAGAAATCTTTTTCCCCAAACCTACATACCCCGACCTACTCATAGTGTGATGGAGTTTATTAGCTTTTGCACATTTTATTTTCACATCTCGGGTGCCCTACAATACATATGATGGTGTTAGTATTAGTTAAAAATTGCAAGATAATAATAAGATAACAAAAGTAATCAACTAAAGTAATGAACTAACATCGGATTCATGTTCGAGAGTCCTCCTCTTGAAAATTTCCCAACTAGATTCAAGAATGTAATTGTGCTTTACGAGAACATTTTGACCAACTCTCTTCCCTCCCTCGTATGTAGTCCTTGGCCAATCTATACTTGAAATCTCGGCTTGCCTTAGACATTATGTTCATAGCCTTCTTCTTGACGGCTTCCTCATCCGAAGCTTCAATCTCAAATGGTTGCTTGTATATATAAAATTAAAAAACTTCAAATTAAAAACTTAGAACAACAAAATTGACATTGATAATTGATAGGTCCTAGATATACTCTTATTTTGTAGCATTTGAGAGCTGTTTTAGATAGTATTTTGTACTTTATATTAGACTTTTGGACCGAATCATTCATGATGGTTTGAAATTGAAGACGTGCATTTCGACCTTGAATTGCACTTGCGATAGATTTGGATGATTTGAAGACCTTCTATGACCGTCCTGGAGGAAGCAGATACATTGAAGAACCGGTCGTAGAAGTGGCGTGAAGGCACACTCTCGCGGATCGCGAAACCTAGGTCGCGAACCGCGAGGGTGTGTGTTGCTGTTTTGAAGATGCCGAGTTTCGCGCGGTCCGCGAAACTCCGGTCGCGTGCCGCGAGGACCAGCACGAGGACCGCGGAAGCCGAAGACGCGCGATCCGCGAAACATCGGCCGCGGTTCGCGAAGCCGAAGACGCGCGGTCCGCGAATCCTCGGCCGCGAACCGTGAGAACCGAGCTCGCGGTCCGCGAAGGTTTTCGCGCGGTCCGCGAAAGTTGGCCTGGAACTTGCACTTTATTTTGTTTTAATTTTAATTTTGTTGGACTATAAAAGCAACTTATCCTCATTGTTAGAGGATCGGATTTTTACAGAGCAAAACTCATTTTCCTTCATTTTCCTTTTGATTTTGATCTTTGAATTCATTATGGTTTGTTGTATTGATTATGGTTTTGAATATATAACTATGGTAGTAGGCTAAAACCCTTCTTGGATATATGTGATTGGACTTCTTGTTATGGATTGAGAACATGATTCATGAAGCTTAGGAATGGTGATTTGCTATTGAATGATCATAATTTATATGTGTATTTGATGCTTGAAATGATTAGGAATGATTTCCTAGTGATAGATATGTGTTGGATATGTGTTAGATATTGCTTTTCCATGGTTAGAATGTTATCATTCTTTCTATGTAGGAAAGAGACCTCTTTCTTAGGAAAGAGACCTCCAAAACCAAAAATTTTTAAAATTGCTTGGAAAAAACCTCTTTCTGGTCTCAAAATTAATGTGGATGCTGCTTGGTCTTCTTCTACACTCCATGCTGGTATTAGCATCCTTGTTAGAAATAATAGGGGGGGTTTTATCACCGCTCAAAGTAGCTTTACACAGGCTGATTCACCACTTGAGGCTGAAATTAAAGCTATACACTTAGCTGTGAGATATGGGAAAGACATCTCTGAACCTATCATCATTGAATCTGACTGCTTAAATGCCATCTCCTCTGTTCTCAATCCCTGTATTGCTCATTGGAGAATGTTTCACTTAGCAGATACAGTCCACCAACTCATTTCTTCATTCTCTGTGACTCATGTGCATAGGGAAGCCAACTTGCCTGCTGATTCTTTAGCAAAAATCTGTTTATTAGCCAAGCATGACATTTCTTACTCCTTCTCCTCCCTCCCTGATAGGATACAAGGTCTAATTAGATTAGATCAAATGGAAACACCCTCACTCAGAATTACCAGAACAGAGACTGCCTAATTTTGCATTTTTCTTTCATTTTTCAGGTCCAAGATGGTATTTACCAGAAGCTTGTCATTCCAGTGCTTTTCCAAGCTGGAGCTGTCAATGGAATAAATCAAGAACTGATCAACCATTTTCCCTACAAATTGGGACTTTCTGAGCTGCACCAACTTTCCAATCTGTGGTGCCTGTGATCTCTCCAATCAGAGAATGTTCTTTTGGGTTTTAGTCTTTATTCATAGGCTGAATTGAGTCTACGTTGCCTTGCGCTTCGAATTCTCTAACAAGCAAGTGAATGTATAGACTTCTCCTCATTTGAATTCTCAACTTTTAGGCTCTTTGAGCATAGAATGGATATATTTAGGATATCTCATTCTTTTTGGAAGCTTACTTAGCTTCGGGTAGGGTCCTAGCCTCTACACCATTTAGAATCCTCTATGGATTTCTATTTTAACTGTCATCTTTTTGAGGCAGTTCAATTGTATTTTATTTTGCAGTTTTAAAGGTTTGGGGAAGCCAATATACATCCCTCCACTATTGTGGTTTAAATTAAAAAAAAAAAAAAGATCATTCATTAGCATTGTACCTATGTCAAGTTTGTTATCAAATTGCATGGGTAGGGTTGAGGAACATCTAATTTGAAGTAATATTGATTCAATTGAACTAGTTGTTATCATCTAGTAAGATTATCAATTGAAGTTGTGAAGATGCTTTCATTTTTCATAACTATGGTTAAAGATAGTTTCTCACTAACCTTCACCATTCTAAAGGCATCATGATAAAGTTTGAGGAAAATCTCATAGTAAGAAGTCACCAATCTCATATGTCCAAGTCTAGTATTCTCATTAGTTAATCCTTTAGTTAAAACCTTAAATGCTAAACTAGTTGTAATCATAGAATTCTAGTTGCTTTACTTAGTAGTGTTTCTCATAAAAACTCAACTCAAACCCCCCCCCCCTTTGTTTACATTGCTTTTATATATATATATATATATATATATATATATATATATATATATATATATCCTACAAGATATACATAGAGATAACCTTTTCCCTGTGGAACGAACCTTACTTGCCACTATATGCTTAATTGTGTGTAGAGGTAGTAAGTGAACATAAATTATATATTTGAGAGGTACGGCGACGACCTCCCAAATTTTGGCGCCGCTGCCGGGGATTAGGCGTATTTTTATGTGTGTATTGTAGTTTATTTCTAATCTATCTTTCTTCTTAGGTTCTATTTTGGTTTGGAACCCTATTCCTCTAGCTCTTGGTGCATGGTTCTTACACGATCCTCGAACCAAGACCCTTTGCAATACGATTCCGAGCTAGTAAGAAGTCTCCGCCAACTTAGGAGGCAAGTGCAAGAGTCACTAGCATCTAATCCTTTCTCCCTTGAAAGTGAATCACTACCTTTCAACATGGCGGACGATGAAGAGGATACCGGCCAAAACCCTCCCCGAAACCAATTCTACAACCCCTTCCAAAACCCTAACCCTTCTCCTACCAACATTTCTATGAGAGAGTACATGTCCACCAACTATGAGCAACAACAATCGAGCATTGTTTACCCGAACTCTCAATACGAAATCAAGACGGGAGTGATAAATTTGCTTCCAACTTTCCATGGTAGAGAAGTGGATGATCCGAATGACTTCCTTGAGGTTTTTCATAGGGTTTGTAGTAGTTTGAAACCCTCCGAGATGAGTGTGGATGAGTTTAAGTTGAAAACCTTCACCTTCACCTTGAAGGACAAGGCCGCTGACAAGCGATTTCCCCACGTCGTAAATGGGAATCCCACTCAATCAAAACACATTTATATTTCACCTACGACTTCTAACTACTATAGAGTAGATAGTGGGAAGTAGGGATCGAACCACAAGGAGAAGGAGTTTTGTTTAGTGTTTTAGCGAAGATTATAAACACATACATAGATATTATATAGAAAGCAAGGTAAACAAGGGGGGTTTTTGAGTTGGTTTTGTTACACTACGAAAGAAAGCAACTTAGATAAATTACACTACAATGCAAATACAAGGCCTTGGGAGGCAATTGACTTCAACTTCAACTATCGATTAATCATTGAGTGAACGCTTCATATCTATGATTTATGATCATAAGTCGTGGATGAAAAACATCATATTCTCTTGATAATAGCTAGTGAGCATGAACACATCACTCAAGAGCCCTCATTATCAATCCACCTAGATGATAGCATCTAGATACATCGACAATGGAATTAACAATGGAGAATCGACAAACTCACCCATACTCGACGTTAATGTGAGCGTTGGACAAGACATTTGAAAACTATAAAGAACTAAGATGATGATAACATACAAATCTTAATTCATATTTGCTACTTTATGATATTGGGGTAAACAATAGCATTTACCCACGAATCTAGCAATTCGATGCATATAATCACACATTGAAATGAATATCTTAACTCTACAATTACATACAACGAAGGATCAATGATCACATTAGGTTCCTACGAAGACATGCAACAATATTCAAATTCATAAGCAATTCAATTCCCATGACTATACTTTACCATGTTTCATAACAACAATCACACAACCTCTCTAATTGTCAATTACTCTACCAACTAGGCTAAATTACTCTACAACTAGCAAGTAAAAAGGGGTTGTCACCCCCCAATCACTTCTAATTAAACTAATCTCTAAATTAAACTAGAACTAGGGTTTAAACTACAATTACCCAAACTATGAGGCATGCAATTGATTTAAAACACAAAGCCCATGGCAAATTTAGCAAGATTAACAACATTCATACACAATTCAACATCAAGAATTCAAATGATAATCTAATCCAAAATAGAAGCATAATGAAGTTAATGAAGATTTCAAGCAAAGAAGTCTACATCAATTGCTCCCAAGGAAGAAACTAAGCTAATACAATCATCATAATCAATACATGTTTGTTCATGAATTCAAAGGGAAGAACATGGAAGAAATGGTGAAAAACAAAGGGAAATTGGATTTGGATCATGAGGGAGCTCGTTTTTCTCATAAGGGATAAGAGGGGTATTTATAGCCCTTCAAAATATGCTTTTTTGGCCTTCATTCAGCCAGAAATCCGCCCATTTTCGTGGCCCGCGAGGCCCATTTCGCGGCCCGCGAGATGCCTGTGGCAGATTGACAACAATCTTCTTTTCTTCGCCACGGATGAACCGTTGATCCTTTTTTGACGTTCTAGTAGTCCATTTTGTAGTACTCGAGAAGACGAAGCCAATGGTACCACTTATGCACTCCAATTCCTATTGTAACATTTCCAAATTTCAGCTTTAAAACGTTAGTGCACAAGTCTTTCTTCAAAATGCAAGGTAAGAGAAATTTAGCCTTAATTCTTAACCCTTTGCACTAAATACTACCCCAAATGAACTCTAAAATGTGCTAAAAGTAGAGTATATATTGGCTACATCAAATACCCCCACACTTAAACCTTTCTCGTCCTCGAGAAAGAACGATTAAAGTTTAAGATTATACTCAATTTTTTTTTTATGCACATTTGAACTCCTCCAAAACTATGACACTAAACAAGAACTTCCAACAAGTAAAAAGCACAATCACAATAAAGATCATATCAAATTTCTATGCTTCAACTTGATGACAAGTTCTACCCAAAAATCCCAACAAAATCAAAACATATACCACATGTAGAACACCCCCACTCTTAAACCTTTCTCGTCCTCGAGAAAGAACGATTCAAGGCCAAGATGACAATTTCACAACAATCAAACATATGACATACTCAAACAAAACATTGCAAAGTAGAATATCCCAAAGTGTACTACTTTGCTCCCACTATATGAAACATCCTAACAAAGCCAAATGATGCAAAACTACCCTACTCTCCATTAATCACCGCATCCTTATGACTTCAACCATCGGAAAATGAGGATAAAATGAGATTTCTCTCCTTTTGCCTAGGTATTTATACCTAGCCACTCTTTTTTTTGTTTCTCTCACTCTCCTTTTGCCTAGGATGTACCTAGCCATTCTCTTTTTTTTTTCTTTTTTTTTTTCACACAAAGCCTCTCAATTTTGCATAAGTCTCTATTTCTTTTGGACTTATCCGGGCTTCACCCTCTCATTTTTGCCTAAGTCTCTATTTCTTTTGGACTTATCCGGGCTTTCATTTTTTTTTTTTTTTTAAAACAAAGTCTTCAAAGAAGTACATATTTACACCAAAAACAAGAATCTTAAACCTCTCCCCCACACTTAAACCAAACATTGTCCTCAATATTCAAGAACAACTATCAAAATTGTGAGGAAAGGGAAGAACTCACACACTAAATGTTGGCTAAAATTTTTTTTTTTTTTTTTTTTTGGTTTTTTTTTTCTTCGCGGGCCGCAAGGCCCGATTCGCGGCCCGCAAGGCCCGATTCGCGGCCCGCGAGGCCGATCTCGCGGACCGCGGGCTTAATTCGCGGGCCGCGAAAAACAGCCAATTTGTGGCAGCGGGCTGCCTCAAAATCCACTATTTTCGCGGGCCGCGAGCCCAAAAATTTTTTTTTTAATTTAAATTCAAGTAAAATAACAAAAGAAAAACAAGAATAAAAACGAAATAAAAAAAACAAGAATAAAAACGTAATCTACTAATTAAAACAATGAAAGACACAAAGAAACTTTATATATATATATATATATATATATATATATATATATATATATAAACACAATAAAACCTAAATAAAAATAAAACCAGAATCGTTTAATGGAAGTGTTATTTCCAAACGATCAAAATCGATTTATTTAACGTCGTCGACACGACCCAAATGTTATTCATAGAACAAAAGTTTGGAATCCTTCACTTTTGAAAGAAAAGTGAAGGGTGGTAGAGAAGGTGTTGGAGGAGGGATGAATGATAGTAGTCTCAAAGGAGATGGAATGATTGGTAGCCAAAATAAGCAATATGGCTTCGTAGTCTCCTCCAAGATTTCCGGAAGTGGTGAAATTTGTTGAATAGGTGGATGTGAGGATGTCAATGGTGATAGTAAAAGTTCAAGAACACTCACATCTCTCTCTACTTCATAATGTTCAACAAAAAGTTCCTCATCACTTTCGAACTCTTCCTCATGCATTGTGGTGATATCACTCACCATAACACTAGGAATATGTTCTACTTCGGATGGTACTTCCTTGGAGCATTGAGATTCTAATCTCCTCACCACTTTCCACATTTCACTCAATTGTCTCTCAAAATTGTTGAAAAGTCTATTTTCTTCATCATTAATCACATCTTGTCCTTGAGGCAATTCACAAGTGGGTGGAGGTAGATTTTGTTGCTCAAAGTATTGGTTTTCCGGTGGACATCCATAATTTGAATCTAAATAACCACTCCATTGTGGATTATAAGAATCATCATATGTATTAAAACATAGTTGACCTTGAAAACCAATACTTCTCTCCTCATTATGGCACTCATCATAGTACCCTTGGTATGAAGAACCAAGGGGCCTTTCATGTGCAAAGTGCTCACTTCTCAACTCAAAATAACAAGGATCGGAAAAATCATTAGAAAGGTAAGAATCACACGAGCTTGTTGCATTCTCCCTCATCCTTTCATGGTTAAAGGTGAGGAAGTCATAAAAATCATTTTGTTTTATACTAAACATGACTAAAAAGTTTGAAATGGTAGTGCAAGGGTTCTAGAGTAATAATACACACTACAAGGTGCCGTTTATTCCAAGAAACCAAGCAATACACACTTCAAAGAAAAGAAAGAAAACAAAGGAGATAAAAATAAAATCTAAGATAAAACACAAAACAAGAAATGCCTTCTCCCCGGCAGCGGCGCCATTTTTGACAAGCGATTTCCCCACGTCGTAAATGGGAATCCCACTCAATCAAAACACATTTATATTTCACCTACGACTTCTAACTACTATAGAGTAGATAGTGGGAAGTAGGGATCGAACAACAAGGAGAAAGAGTTTTGTTTAGTGTTTTAGCGAAGATTATAAACACATACATATATATTATATAGAAAGCAAGGTAAACAAGGGGGGTTTTTGAGTTGGTTTTGTTACACTACGAAAGAAAGCAACTTAGATAAATTACACTACAATGCAAATACAAGGCCTTGGGAGGCAATTGACTTCAACTTCAACTATCGATTAATCATTGAGTGAACGCTTCATATCTATGATTTATGATCATAAGTCGTGGATGAAAAACATCATATTCTCTTGATAATAGCTAGTGAGCATGAACACATCACTCAAGAGCCCTCATTATCAATCCACCTAGATGATAGCATCTAGATACATCGACAATGGAATTAACAATGGAGAATCGACAAACTCACCCATACTCGACGTTAATGTGAGCGTTGGACAAGACATTTGAAAACTATAAAGAACTAAGATGATGATAACATACAAATCTTAATTCATATTTGCTACTTTATGATATTGGGGTAAACAATAGCATTTACCCACGAATCTAGCAATTCGATGCATATAATCACACATTGAAATGAATATCTTAACTCTACAATTACATACAACGAAGGATCAATGATCACATTAGGTTCCTACGAAGACATGCAACAATATTCAAATTCATAAGCAATTCAATTCCCATGACTATACTTTACCATGTTTCATAACAACAATCACACAACCTCTCTAATTGTCAATTACTCTACCAACTAGGCTAAATTACTCTACAACTAGCAAGTAAAAAGGGGTTGTCACCCCCCAATCACTTCTAATTAAACTAATCTCTAAATTAAACTAGAACTAGGGTTTAAACTACAATTACCCAAACTATGAGGCATGCAATTGATTTAAAACACAAAGCCCATGGCAAATTTAGCAAGATTAACAACATTCATACACAATTCAACATCAAGAATTCAAATGATAATCTAATCCAAAATAGAAGCATAATGAAGTTAATGAAGATTTCAAGCAAAGAAGTCTACATCAATTGCTCCCAAGGAAGAAACTAAGCTAATACAATCATCATAATCAATACATGTTTGTTCATGAATTCAAAGGGAAGAACATGGAAGAAATGGTGAAAAACAAAGGGAAATTGGATTTGGATCATGAGGGAGCTCGTTTTTCTCATAAGGGATAAGAGGGGTATTTATAGCCCTTCAAAATATGCTTTTTTGGCCTTCATTCAGCCAGAAATCCGCCCATTTTCGTGGCCCGCGAGGCCCATTTCGCGGCCCGCGAGATGCCTGTGGCAGATTGACAACAATCTTCTTTTCTTCGCCACGGATGAACCGTTGATCCTTTTTTGACGTTCTAGTAGTCCATTTTGTAGTACTCGAGAAGACGAAGCCAATGGTACCACTTATGCACTCCAATTCCTATTGTAACATTTCCAAATTTCAGCTTTAAAACGTTAGTGCACAAGTCTTTCTTCAAAATGCAAGGTAAGAGAAATTTAGCCTTAATTCTTAACCCTTTGCACTAAATACTACCCCAAATGAACTCTAAAATGTGCTAAAAGTAGAGTATATATTGGCTACATCAAATACCCCCACACTTAAACCTTTCTCGTCCTCGAGAAAGAACGATTAAAGTTTAAGATTATACTCAATTTTTTTTTTATGCACATTTGAACTCCTCCAAAACTATGACACTAAACAAGAACTTCCAACAAGTAAAAAGCACAATCACAATAAAGATCATATCAAATTTCTATGCTTCAACTTGATGACAAGTTCTACCCAAAAATCCCAACAAAATCAAAACATATACCACATGTAGAACACCCCCACTCTTAAACCTTTCTCGTCCTCGAGAAAGAACGATTCAAGGCCAAGATGACAATTTCACAACAATCAAACATATGACATACTCAAACAAAACATTGCAAAGTAGAATATCCCAAAGTGTACTACTTTGCTCCCACTATATGAAACATCCTAACAAAGCCAAATGATGCAAAACTACCCTACTCTCCATTAATCACCGCATCCTTATGACTTCAACCATCGGAAAATGAGGATAAAATGAGATTTCTCTCCTTTTGCCTAGGTATTTATACCTAGCCACTCTTTTTTTTGTTTCTCTCACTCTCCTTTTGCCTAGGATGTACCTAGCCATTCTCTTTTTTTTTCTTTTTTTTTTTCACACAAAGCCTCTCAATTTTGCATAAGTCTCTATTTCTTTTGGACTTATCCGGGCTTCACCCTCTCATTTTTGCCTAAGTCTCTATTTCTTTTGGACTTATCCGGGCTTTCATTTTTTTTTTTTTTTTAAAACAAAGTCTTCAAAGAAGTACATATTTACACCAAAAACAAGAATCTTAAACCTCTCCCCCACACTTAAACCAAACATTGTCCTCAATATTCAAGAACAACTATCAAAATTGTGAGGAAAGGGAAGAACTCACACACTAAATGTTGGCTAAAATTTATTTTTTTTTTTTTTTTTGGTTTTTTTTTTCTTCGCGGGCCGCAAGGCCCGATTCGCGGCCCGCGAGGCCGATCTCGCGGACCGCGGGCTTAATTCGCGGGCCGCGAAAAACAGCCAATTTGTGGCAGCGGGCTGCCTCAAAATCCACTATTTTCGCGGGCCGCGAGCCCAAAAATTTTTTTTTTAATTTAAATTCAAGTAAAATAACAAAAGAAAAACAAGAATAAAAACGAAATAAAAAAAACAAGAATAAAAACGTAATCTACTAATTAAAACAATGAAAGACACAAAGAAACTTTATATATATATATATATATATATATATATATATATATATATATAAACACAATAAAACCTAAATAAAAATAAAACCAGAATCGTTTAATGGAAGTGTTATTTCCAAACGATCAAAATCGATTTATTTAACGTCGTCGACACGACCCAAATGTTATTCATAGAACAAAAGTTTGGAATCCTTCACTTTTGAAAGAAAAGTGAAGGGTGGTAGAGAAGGTGTTGGAGGAGGGATGAATGATAGTAGTCTCAAAGGAGATGGAATGATTGGTAGCCAAAATAAGCAATATGGCTTCGTAGTCTCCTCCAAGATTTCCGGAAGTGGTGAAATTTGTTGAATAGGTGGATGTGAGGATGTCAATGGTGATAGTAAAAGTTCAAGAACACTCACATCTCTCTCTACTTCATAATGTTCAACAAAAAGTTCCTCATCACTTTCGAACTCTTCCTCATGCATTGTGGTGATATCACTCACCATAACACTAGGAATATGTTCTACTTCGGATGGTACTTCCTTGGAGCATTGAGATTCTAATCTCCTCACCACTTTCCACATTTCACTCAATTGTCTCTCAAAATTGTTGAAAAGTCTATTTTCTTCATCATTAATCACATCTTGTCCTTGAGGCAATTCACAAGTGGGTGGAGGTAGATTTTGTTGCTCAAAGTATTGGTTTTCCGGTGGACATCCATAATTTGAATCTAAATAACCACTCCATTGTGGATTATAAGAATCATCATATGTATTAAAACATAGTTGACCTTGAAAACCAATACTTCTCTCCTCATTATGGCACTCATCATAGTACCCTTGGTATGAAGAACCAAGGGGCCTTTCATGTGCAAAGTGCTCACTTCTCAACTCAAAATAACAAGGATCGGAAAAATCATTAGAAAGGTAAGAATCACACGAGCTTGTTGCATTCTCCCTCATCCTTTCATGGTTAAAGGTGAGGAAGTCATAAAAATCATTTTGTTTTATACTAAACATGACTAAAAAGTTTGAAATGGTAGTGCAAGGGTTCTAGAGTAATAATACACACTACAAGGTGCCGTTTATTCCAAGAAACCAAGCAATACACACTTCAAAGAAAAGAAAGAAAACAAAGGAGATAAAAATAAAATCTAAGATAAAACACAAAACAAGAAATGCCTTCTCCCCGGCAGCGGCGCCATTTTTGACAAGCGATTTCCCCACGTCGTAAATGGGAATCCCACTCAATCAAAACACATTTATATTTCACCTACGACTTCTAACTACTATAGAGTAGATAGTGGGAAGTAGGGATCGAACAACAAGGAGAAAGAGTTTTGTTTAGTGTTTTAGCGAAGATTATAAACACATACATATATATTATATAGAAAGCAAGGTAAACAAGGGGGGTTTTTGAGTTGGTTTTGTTACACTACGAAAGAAAGCAACTTAGATAAATTACACTACAATGCAAATACAAGGCCTTGGGAGGCAATTGACTTCAACTTCAACTATCGATTAATCATTGAGTGAACGCTTCATATCTATGATTTATGATCATAAGTCGTGGATGAAAAACATCATATTCTCTTGATAATAGCTAGTGAGCATGAACACATCACTCAAGAGCCCTCATTATCAATCCACCTAGATGATAGCATCTAGATACATCGACAATGGAATTAACAATGGAGAATCGACAAACTCACCCATACTCGACGTTAATGTGAGCGTTGGACAAGACATTTGAAAACTATAAAGAACTAAGATGATGATAACATACAAATCTTAATTCATATTTGCTACTTTATGATATTGGGGTAAACAATAGCATTTACCCACGAATCTAGCAATTCGATGCATATAATCACACATTGAAATGAATATCTTAACTCTACAATTACATACAACGAAGGATCAATGATCACATTAGGTTCCTACGAAGACATGCAACAATATTCAAATTCATAAGCAATTCAATTCCCATGACTATACTTTACCATGTTTCATAACAACAATCACACAACCTCTCTAATTGTCAATTACTCTACCAACTAGGCTAAATTACTCTACAACTAGCAAGCAAAAAGGGGTTGTCACCCCCCAATCACTTCTAATTAAACTAATCTCTAAATTAAACTAGAACTAGGGTTTAAACTACAATTACCCAAACTATGAGGCATGCAATTGATTTAAAACACAAAGCCCATGGCAAATTTAGCAAGATTAACAACATTCATACACAATTCAACATCAAGAATTCAAATGATAATCTAATCCAAAATAGAAGCATAATGAAGTTAATGAAGATTTCAAGCAAAGAAGTCTACATCAATTGCTCCCAAGGAAGAAACTAAGCTAATACAATCATCATAATCAATACATGTTTGTTCATGATTCAAAGGGAAGAACATGGAAGAAATGGTGAAAAACAAAGGGAAATTGGATTTGGATCATGAGGGAGCTCGTTTTTCTCATAAGGGATAAGAGGGGTATTTATAGCCCTTCAAAATATGCTTTTTTGGCCTTCATTCAGCCAGAAATCCGCCCATTTTCGCGGCCCGCGAGGCCCATTTCGCGGCCCGCGAGATGCCTGTGGCAGATTGACAACAATCTTCTTTTCTTCGCCACGGATGAACCGTTGATCCGTTTTTGACGTTCTAGTAGTCCATTTTGTAGTACTCGAGAAGACGAAGCCAATGGTACCACTTATGCACTCCAATTATTCTTGTAACAGTTCCAAATTTCAGCTTCAAAACGTTAGTGCACAAGTCTTTCTTCAAAATGCAAGGTAAGAGAAATTTAGCCTTAATTCTTAACCCTTTGCACTAAATGCTACCCCAAATGAACTCTAAAATGTGCTAAAATTAGAGTATATATTGGCTACATCAGCCGCTAAATGGTTAAGCCGTTTACCTTCATCATCAATCACTACATGGCCACAATTGAAGAAAAAGTTCTTAGACAAGTACTTTCCTCCCTCTAAGTCCTCGGTCTTGATACAAGCCATTAGCAACATCACTCAAGACGATGATGAGACGTTGTATGAGTATTGGGAAAGATTCCAAACTCTCCTCTCAAGTTGCCCGTACCATAGCTTCACCGAACCTCAATTGGTGTGTTTCTATTACAATGGTTTGAATGATAGAGAAACCGAGTTGATAAATCGGTCTTGCTATGGCTCCATTGCTAACCTTGGCTCTTCCGATGCCATGATGCTATTTGAGCAACTAGCCGAAGGATGCAAACCAAAGAGAGACCGGAGGCTATGAGTGGGTAACTCCGGTGGAAACAATGATAGTTCTCGCCAAGATATCAAGGAGCTCACGGCATTGATGAAAGGTTTCATGATGGGAAATAGCTCCGGAGGGAACACGGGGAACCAACCAAGGCAACAAGTGATGACGTGTGGGATTTGTGCTTCGAACCATCTCACCGAATCTTGTCCTCAAGCAAACGAGGATTATAACGAAGAAGTCAATGCCATGGGGGTCTATGGAGGAAACCAAGGTTTTAGAGGCGATCAAGGAGGAAACCAAGGTTTTAGGGGCTACCAAGGAGGACGAGGCTACCAAAGTGGTAGGGGTTTTCAAGGTGGACAAGGCCAAGGTGGTGATAGGGGTAACCAAAGGAAGTATGATCCTTTTGCTCAACATTACAACCCCGGAACTAGAGATCACCCCAACTTTCGGTGGAGAGATGAACCGACGGGGCAACAAGGCCAACAAGGTGGCTACCAAGGAGGTTACCAAGGTCAAAGTGGTCAATCCTTTGAAAGATCGAGGGGGCAAAATGACCAAGGCTACCAAGGAGACCAAAGCCACCAAAATCAAGGGTACCAAGGTTACCAAAACCAAGGGTATCAAGATTTTGGCTATCAAGGGTACCAAGATCATCCACCACAACAATACCCAAGGAACCAAGGTCAAGGCCGTTTCAACAACCGCAACCCTCAAAATGCTTACCCGAGGTTGGAAGATAAATCTCGTGATCAAGGTGAAAGCTCGGGCCAATTCCCACAAGACGCTCGATTCAAAAGCATTGAGGTGCAAATGAGTCAAATGGCCACTGTTTTGGGGAAATTGGAAGCACAAAACTCCGGGAAATTACCCGCACAACCGGAGTTAAATCCAAGGCCTCATGCGAGTGCCATGACCTTGAGGAGTGGTAAACAAGCAATTGAACCCGAAGTGGTTGTGAAAAAGGCACCCAAGAGAGGCCTTGTGAAGAAGAACTTGACCAACGATGAAGTTGAGGTAACCTTGGCCGATGAAGAAGTGATTCTTGAGGGGCTAACCAAAGAAAAAGGTGATGCCGAGGTTGAGAAGGAGAAGGAACTAATTGATGAGGAACATGTGGACTCAACCGCTCATGTTGAACCAATGTCACCTCCATTCTCACCTCTCCACAAGAAAACTAGAGTAGACACTCCCTTCGAAGTGGAAGCACCATTTCCCGAGGCCTTGAAGAATACTCGCAAAAAAGAGATGGACAAGGAAGCTTTCGAAGTTCTTCGAAAGTGTGAGGTAAACATTCCTTTGCTCGATGCTATTGATCAAGTTCCTAGATATTCTAAGTTCTTGAAAGAATTATGTGTGAACCATCGTCAACAAAGGTCTAAGCATGTTAAAAATGAAAGAGTTAATGAACATGTGTCGGCTTTGTTTCAAGATAAAATGCCTACTAAGTGTGGTGATCCCGGCATGTTTACAATTCCTTGCATTTTAGGAAACACTTATTTTCCTAGAGCCATGCTAGATTTAGGTGCATCCATAAATGTCATCCCATACACATTGTATGAATCATTGAATCTTGGCACTTTGCATAAAACCGGTGTAGTGATCCAACTTGCCGACCGCTCTAATGCATACCCTAAGGGTATTGTTGAAGATGTCTTGGTGAAAGTCGACAAGTTGGTGTTCCCGGCCGATTTTTACGTTCTTGACATGGAACATGATAAATTTGCTACCCCTGTCTTGTTAGGGCGTCCCTTTTTGAAAACGTCAAGAACTATTATCGATGTGCATAGTGGTAGGCTTACCATGGAATTTGATGAGGATAAAATAGAGTTCAACATTTATGGTGCAATGAAATACGATGATGAGGAAACTTCTTGCAATGCTATTGATGTAATTGAATCTTTTGTGCAAAAAGTTTATGAGAATGATGGTGATGATCCTTTGTTAAATGCTTTAGCCAATAGTTTACACACAAGTAATGTTCATACATATGCTTTGAGTGCTAACTTGAAGGAAAGCATTTTTGAGCTAGATACTTTCGAGAAACTTTCTCTTGATGCACCACTTTTAGACCTCGAGGTATTGAAAGGCTCGGGCAACCGACCATCTCTCAATAAACCTCCGGTGGTGGAATTGAAACCACTACCCGAAAATCTAAAATATGCATTCCTTGGTGATGGTGAGAAATTACCGGTGATCATCTCCAACAAGCTCACCAAGGAACAAGAGGAAAGGTTGATGAAAGTGCTCCAAGATCATAAGGAAGCCATTGGATGGACTATTGCCGACATCAAAGGTATGAGTCCAAGTACTTGCATGCACCGTATTCTATTGGAGGATGATGCTAAACCCATCCGACAACCTCAAAGGCGATTGAACCCTCCTATAATGGAGGTAGTAAAAGCCGAGGTGCTTAAATTGTTGGATGCGGGAATGATCTATCCAATCTCCGATAGTAAATGGGTAAGCCCAACGCAAGTGGTACCAAAGGTGTATGGTTAGCATATTTTCAGAATACCTTGAAAAGTTTGTAGAGGTTTTTATGGATGACTTCACTGTTCATGGAAACTCTTTTGACAATTGCTTAATCCATTTGTCATTAGTTCTAAAAACTTGCATCGATAAGAACCTTGTGCTTAATTCTGAAAAATGTCATTTCATGGTTGAAAAGGGCATTATGTTAGGACATGAAGTGTCATCTAAGGGTATTGAAGTAGACAAAGCAAAAATTGATACCATCCAATCTCTTCCTTACCCTACTTGTGTGCGTGATGTGAGATCCTTTCTAGGCCACGCGGGTTTCTACCGCCGTTTCATAAAAGATTTTTCAAAAATTTCTTCCCCTTTATGTAGATTGTTACAAAAGGATGTGGAATTTGTGGTAGATGAAGGTTGTAAGAGGGCATTTGATTGTTTGAAGTCTTTGTTAGTGTCGGCCCCTATCATACAACCTCCAAATTGGTCCCTTCCTTTTGAGATCATGTGTGATGCTAGTGACTATGCCGTTGGTGCGGTGTTAGGTCAAAGAGTGGGGAAAATTCCCCATGCCATCTATTATGCATCCATGACTCTCAATGATGCTCAAAGGAACTATACCACTACTGAGAAAGAATTACTAGCGGTAGTCTTTTCCTTAGAAAAGTTTAGGCCATATTTGCTTGGTACAAAGATTATTGTTTTCACTGACCATGCAGCTCTTCGTTACTTGATGACGAAGAAAGAAGCAAAGCCTAGGTCCCGCCAACTTAGGAGGCAAGTGCAAGAGTCACTAGCATCTAATCCTTTCTCCCTTGAAAGTGAATCACTACCTTTCAACATGGCGGACGATGAAGAGGATTCCGGCCAAAACCCTCCCCGTAACCAATTCTACAACCCTTTCCAAAACCCTAACCCTTCTCCTACCAACATTTCTATGAGAGAGTACATGTCCCCCAACTATGAGCAACAACAATCAAGCATTGTTTACCCGAACTCTCAATACGAAATCAAGACGGGAGTGATAAATTTGCTTCCAACTTTCCATGGTAGAGAAGTGGATGATCCTAATGACTTCCTTGAGGCTTTTCATAGGGTGTGTAGTAGTTTGAAACCTTCCGAGATGAGTGTGGATGAGTTCAAGTTGAAAACCTTCACCTTCACCTTGAAGGATAAGGCCGCTAAATGGTTAAGCCGTTTACCTTCATCATCAATCACTACATGGCCACAATTAAAGAAAAAGTTCCTTGACAAATACTTTCCTCCCTCTAAGTCCTCGGTTTTGATACAAGCCATTAGCAACATCACTCAAGACGAGGATGAGACGTTGTATGAGTATTGGGAAAGATTCCAAACTCTTCTCTCAAGTTGTCCGTACCATAGCTTCACCGAACCTCAATTGGTGTGTTTCTATTACAATGGTTTGAACGATAGAGAAACCGAGTTGATAAATCGGTCTTGCTATGGCTCCATTGCAAACCTTGGCTCTTCCGATGCCATGATGCTATTTGAGCAACTAGCCGAAGGGTGCAAACCAAAGAGAGACCGGAGACTACGAGTGGGTAACTCCGGTGGGAACAATGATGGATCTCGTCAAGATATCAAGGAGCTTACGGCTTTGATGAAAGGTTTCATGATGGGAAATAGCTCCGGAGGAAACACGGGGAACCAACCACGGCAACAAGTGATGACGTGTGGGATTTGTGCTTCGAACCATCTCACCGAATCTTGTCCTCAAGCAAACGAGGATTATAACGAGGAAGTCAATGCCATGGGGGTCTATGGTGGAAACCAAGGTTTTAGAGGTGATCAAGGAGGAAACCAAGGTTTTAGGGGCTACCAAGGAGGACGAGGCTACCAAGGTGGTAGGGGTTTTCAAGGTGGACAAGGCCAAGGGGGTGATAGGGGTAACCAAAGGAAGTATGATCCTTTTGCTCAACACTACAACCCCGGAACTAGAGATCACCCCAACTTTCGGTGGAGAGATGAACCGACGGGACAACAAGGCCAACAAGGTGGCTACCAAGGGGGTTATCAAGGTCAAGGTGGTCAATCTTTTGATAGGCAAAGGGGGCAAAATGATCAAGGGTACCAAGGGGACCAAAGCCACCAAACTCAAGGGTACCAAGGTTACCAAAACCAAGGATACCAAGATTATGGCTATCAAGGATACCAAGATCATCAAAACCCTCAATATCACCCTCAACCACAACAATACCAAAGGAACCAAGGTCAAGGCCGTTTCAATAACCGTGCCCCTCAAAATGCCCATCCGAGGTTGGAAGATAAATCTCACAATCAAGGTGAAAGCTCGGACCAATTTCCACAAGATGCTCGACTCAAGAGCATTGAGGTGCAAATGAGTCAAATGGCCACTGTCTTGGGAAAGTTGGAAGCACAAAACTCCGGGAAACTACCCGCGCAAACGGAGTTAAATCCAAGGCCTCATGCGAGTGCCATGACCTTGAGGAGTGGTAAACAAGCTCTTGAACCCGAGGTGGTTGTGAAAAAGGCCCCCCAAGAGAGGCTTTGTGAAGAAGAGCTTAGCCAATGACGAGGTTGAGGCGACCTTGGCCGACGAAGAAGTTATTCTTGAGGAGCTAGCCAAAGAAAAAGGTGAGGCCGAGGTTGAGAATGAGAAAGAACCCATTGATGAGGAGCATGTAGAGACATCCTCTCATATTGAACCAATGTCACCTCCATTCTCACCTCTTCACAAGAAAACTAGGGTGGACACTACCTTTGATGTGGAAGCACCATTTCCCGAAGCCTTGAAGCATACTCGCAAAAAGGAGATGGACAAAGAAGCTTTCGAAGTCCTTCGAAAGTGTGAGGTAAACATTCCTTTGCTCGATGCTATTGATCAAGTTCCTAGATATTCTAAGTTCTTGAAGGAATTATGTGTGAACCATCGTCAACAAAGATCTAAGCATGTTAAAAATGAAAAAATCAATGAACATGTGTCGGCTTTGTTTCAAGATAAAATGCCTACTAAATGTAGTGATCCGGGCATGTTTACAATTCCTTGCATCTTAGGGAACACTTACTTTCCTAGAGCCATGCTAGATCTAGGTGCATCCATAAATGTCATTCCATATACATTGTATGAATCATTGAATCTTGGCACTTTGCATAAAACCGGCGTGGTGATCCAACTTGTCGACCGCTCTAATGCATACCCTAAGGGTATTGTTGAAGATGTCTTGGTGAAAGTCGACAAGTTGGTGTTCCCGGCCGATTTTTACGTTCTTGACATGGAACATGATAAATTTGCTACCCCTATTTTGTTAGGGCGTCCATTTTTGAAAACGTCAAGAACTATCATAGATGTGCATAGTGGTAGGCTTACCATGGAATTTGATGAGGATAAAATAGAGTTCAACATTTATGGTGCAATGAAATACGATGATGAGGAAACTTCTTGCAATGCTATTGATGTGATTGAGCCTTATGTGCAAAAAGTTTATGAAAATGATATTGATGATCCCTTGTTAAATGCTTTAGCCAATAGTTTACACACAAGTAATGTTCATACATATGCTTTGAGTGCTAACTTGAAGGAAAGCATTTTTGAGCTAGATACCTTTGAGGAACTTTCTCTTGATGCACCAATTTTAGACCTTGAGGTATTGAAGGGCTCGGGCAACCGACCATCTTTCAATAAACCTCCGGTGGTGGAGTTGAAACCACTACCCGAGAATCTAAAATATGCATTCCTTGGTGGTGGTGAGAAATTGCCGGTGATCATCTCCAACAAGCTCACCAAGGAACAAGAGGAAAGGTTGATGAAAGTGCTCCAAGATCATAAGGAGGCCATTGGGTGGACCATTGCCGACATCAAAGGTATGAGTCCAAGTACTTGCATGCACCGTATACTATTGGAGGATGATGCTAAACCCGTCCGACAACCTCAAAGGCGTTTGAACCCTCCAATGATGGAGGTAGTAAAAGCCGAGGTGCTTAAATTGTTGGACGCGGGAATGATCTATCCAATCTCTGATAGTAAGTGGGTAAGCCCAACGCAAGTAGTGCCAAAGAAAACCGGAGTGACCGTAGTGGAGAATAGCCATGGCGAATTGATTCCCACTCGTGTCCAAAATGGATGGCGTGTTTGCATTGATTACCGAAGGTTAAATGCGGTAACAAGGAAAGACCATTTCCCTTTGCCATTTATTGATCAAATGCTTAACCGGCTTGCAGGCCACTCTTTCTATTGTTTTCTTGATGGCTATTCAGGGTACTTTCAGGTTGCCATTGCACCAGAGGATCAAGAAAAGACAACCTTCACATGTCCCTTTGGCACCTTTGCATATCGACGCATGCCTTTTGGCCTTTGCAATGCGCCAGCCACATTCCAAAGGTGTATGGTTAGCATTTTTTCAGAATATCTTGAGAAGTTTGTAGAGGTTTTCATGGATGACTTTACTGTTCATGGAAACTCTTTTGACAATTGCTTAATTCATTTGTCATTAGTCCTAAAAACTTGCATTGATAAAAACCTTGTGCTTAATTCTGAGAAATGTCATTTTATGGTAGAAAAGGGCATTGTGTTAGGGCATGAAGTGTCATCTAAGGGTATTGAAGTAGACAAAGCAAAAATTGATATCATCCAATCTCTTCCTTACCCTACTTGTGTGCGTGATGTGAGGTCTTTTCTTGGCCACGCGGGTTTCTACCGCCGTTTCATAAAAGACTTTTCAAAAATTTCTTTCCCTTTATGTAGATTGTTGCAAAAGGATGTGGAATTTGTGGTAGATGAAGGTTGTAAAAGGGCATTTGATTGTTTAAAGTCTATGCTAGTGTCGGCCCCTATTATACAACCTCCAAATTGGTCCCTTCCATTTGAGATCATGTGTGATGCAAGTGACTACGCCGTTGGTGCGGTGCTAGGTCAAAGGGTGGGGAAAATTCCCCATGCCATCTATTATGCATCCATGACTCTCAATGATGCTCAAAGGAACTACACCACAACTGAAAAGGAATTGCTAGCGGTAGTCTTTTCTTTAGAAAAGTTTAGGCCATATTTGCTTGGTACAAAGATCATTGTTTTCACTGACCATGCAGCTCTTCGTTACTTGATGACGAAGAAAGAAGCAAAGCCTAGGTTGCTCCGATGGATCTTACTCTTGAGCGAGTTCGACTTGGAGGTCAAGGACAAGAAAGGAGCTGAAAATCTAGTGGCCGACCATTTGAGCCGATTGGTGCCCAATGAGGAGTTTGGGGCCAAAGCATTGAAGGAGCATCTTCACGAAGAGTTCCCCGACGAGCAATTATTTGCTCTTGGTGTTTCTCTTCCATGGTATGCCAACCTTGTGAATTTCCTTGTCACAAGTAAGTGCCCTTCTCACTTCACAAAAGCACAAAAGGATAAGCTAAAGCATGATGCTAGGTTTTATGTGTGGGATGATCCCTATGTATGGAAACATTGTGCCGACCAAGTGATTAGGAGATGCATTCCTAATAATGAAACAAACTCAATCCTTGCTTTTTGCCATTCGTATGCATGTGGTGGTCACTTTGGTGCTAGGCGAACCGCTAGGAAAGTGCTAGATTGTGGTTTCTATTGGCCTAGCTTAAATAAAGATGCATACACATTTTGCAAGTCTTGTGATAAATTCCAAAGAGTAGGAAACATCTCTTCTAGGAATGAAATGCCCCAACATTGTCCTCTATATTGTGAACTTTTTGATGTTTGGGGAATGGATTTTATGGGACCTTTCCCTACTTCCTTTGGTTTCAAATATATCTTGCTTGCGGTTGATTATGTGTCCAAGTGGGTTGAAGCAATCCCCACTCGTACTGATGATTCTAAAGTGGTTGCAGAGTTCATCAAATCCCACATCTTCTCTAGGTTCGGGGTACCCCGAGCTTTGATTAGTGATCGAGGCACTCACTTTTGCAATAGAACCATTGCCGCATTGTTGAAGAAATATGGGGTAAATCACAAAACTTCCACCGCCTATCACCCACAAACGAATGGACAAGCCGAAGTTTCCAATAGGGAAATCAAGTCCATCCTTGAGAAAACGGTTAGGCCGACTCGCAAGGATTGGAGTACTCGGTTGGATGATGGATTGTGGGCATATAGGACGGCTTATAAGACTCCAATTGGTATGTCTCCATACCGATTAGTCTTTGGAAAGCCGTGTCATTTACCGGTGGAGTTAGCACACAAAGCCTATTGGGCAATCACAAGGTTCAACTTGAACTTGGACGAGGCCGGGAATGAAAGGAAGCTTCAATTGCAAGAGCTTGAGGAAATCCGGAATGAGTCCTATGAGAACGCGGCCATTTACAAGGAGAAGACGAAGGCATGGCATGACAAGATGATAATTAGGAAAACTTTTGAGGTAGGTCAAAAAGTTCTTCTATTTCAATCACGTCTTCGGTTGTTTCCAGGCAAACTGCGTTCTCGGTGGACTGGACCGTTTGTAGTTGTGAAGGTTTTCCCTCATGGAGCAGTGGAGATCCAAAGCGGCGAGGATGCCAAAATCATCAAGGTCAACGGCCAAAGGTTGAAACCGTATTACGAGGGTTTCAAATCGGAGATCCTAGAGGACATGTCTCTAGGCAACCCGGCCTACGAGTGACCTTTACCATGGAGGTACATCGTGCCGACGATGTTAAATAAACGAGTTTTGATGCTTTAAAAAGCATTTCGTCGAACAATTTCAACATTTGGAACATTACTTTCTTTATATTTATTTGCTATGTACATTTCATTAAACTTGTAATTCGAACATTATGCTAGTTTTTATGTTGTTTTTGTAGAAATAGGTTTGAAGTGGTGCAAAGCGAAAAACACCAAGGGGCCATTCCTCGCGGTCCGCGAATTCATCGCGCGGACCGCAACCGAAGGTTTCGCGGACCGCGGCCGAGAACGCGCGAACCGCGACAATACCTCGCGGTCCGCAGCCGAGGTCTCGCGACCCGCGAGCGAAACCTGGATCTCCAAGAAATCCCTGCCACAAAAACGACGTTTTTCGCGGTCCGCGGCTTGGTCGCGCGGACCGCGACACTGTGCACGCGGTCCGCGGTTTCATCGCGCGGACCGCGACGTTTTGCCGAGCGCGGCACGCGATTTCATCGCGCGCGCCTCGCCGAGCTTCAGCGGACGCGCGGCCCGCGACGGAACCCGCGCGCGCCGCGTCGTTATCTCGCGGTTCGCGACGAAAACCGCGCGACCCGCGAAAAAACAGGGGATTTCCAGAAAATCCCTGGAACAAAAATGCCAATTTTCGCGGCCCGCGACTTGATCGCGCGGACCGCGAAACTATGCTCGCGGTCCGCGGTTTCATCGCGCGGACCGCGCCGAGGTTTGCCGAGGTTTTACGCGCGGTGCGCGCGCGCGCACCGCGCCGAGGTCCAGCGCGCGCGACCCGCGACGGAGCGCGCGCAACCCGCGACGGGATTCTGCGCGCGCCGCGACGGTCTCCGCGCACCGCGCCGAGTTTTCGCGCGCGCACCTCAACGGTCTTCAGCGCGCGGCCTGCGAAGAATCCCGCGCGACCCGCGAAACCATGCCGAGTTTTCTGAAAATCCCTGGAACAAATTGGACCATTTTCGCGGCCCGCGAAGACGGGGCGCGGCCCGCGACGGAGTTTCGCGGCCCGCCAAGTTCTGCTCGCGAACCGCGAGAGTTCGAGCACTACTTCTTCCCCATTTTCTTCTATCTTTTTTCTTCTCCTTCCTTCCTATTCCCTCTCGATCCAAAAACCACTTTTCCGGCCACCTTCTCCAATCCTCCATTCCGGCGGGTGTTGAACCAATTTCTTCCACCCAAATCAATCCCCCAAGCTTTCCCAACAAAACCCACAAAAAATCCACATCCAAAACACCATCTTTTAACCCACATTGCCGAATTCCCACCGGAAAGCTCTTCACTCCGATTCGCCGGCCTCCGGCGACTTTTGTTCCAAACCAACTACCCAAAAACCTTCCCTCCACAACCCTTAACCTTTTCCCAATCCCAAATTCCAAATTCCAACTCCCAATCAAATACCCCCAAATCTTATGAACCCTAATTTTTGGATTCTTTGATTTGGTGGTGTTTTGATCAAATTGATGATATACTTAAGCTACATTGCTACCAAAGGCTTCAATTGACGGTACCCTACTGAATTTATTTCAATTTTGGGTGATTTAGGGCTTGCCGCCAATAGGTTTTCATTGAAATTTCAAAGGCTTGCCGCCTTTAGTTATAAACTGAGCTTTATTAGTAGGGGCTTGCCGCCTTGTAGCTAGTATAGTTGTGCTGGGCTGTTGTTGAGTAGAATTTGATAATGGCACCGAGAAAAAGGTCTCGCCGAGGGGAAGCCTCTAGTTCCCATGAACCTGTGATTCCCGAATCACCCCCTCGCCAACCTAGCCCTCCCCCTGCAGAAAACCTGCCTCCTATAGACCTTATGGGACTGCAAGGTTTAGATGAGGATGCCCAACAACGGTGGAGAAAGTTAATTGGGAATGGGAAGCGAACAATCATGGAGACGAAGTTCTTGTCCTCTGAGCTACTTCAGGAGCTGGGTTTGCAGCAACCAGTTCTATTTTTATTGGATCGCGTTGGCATGAGAGGATTCATTGATCGGTCGGCACCGACCTATACCCGCTATACATTTGAGTTCTTATCCACTCTAGCCAAGCACTATGACGAGGACCATGACATGCATTACATCACCTTCAGGTTGAATGATGTGGACCGCCGGATGACCTATGATGAGATCCAAGATGCTTTTGGGTTCCAATATGCAGGGGGATACAAGAATCCAAAAGAAACTAACCCGGACGGATTTGATCTAACTTACTTTTGGAATTGCTTGTCTGGATTTCCCAACATCACAGGCACTACAAAGAATAACCACATCATACATCCAGCTGTTCGTATGGTGCACAAGCTCCTAGTGATGACGATCTTCTGCCAAGGAGAGTTGACGCACATTACTAGGGAGCAGGTCCAATGCCTTTGGACCATGTGCTGGGGACCAGAACACCCTTGTTGGGTGGACCTTTTTGTGCAGAAATGTCTGGAGGCCTCTGCGAAGACCAAGGGAAAGATACCACAGGGGGGTATGATTTCACTTCTGGCAGCTTATCTGAACATCCACCTACCTCCAGACATTCAGGCAATAGGCAAGACAGCCGAGAGAGCTCACCAGTTTTACTCCATTGCTTCTTTGGAGTTCACTAATGTCTTGGCCATGCACAAATATCCTCCTCCTAGATTCATTTGGCTAGTAGCCAAGAATCAGCACATGTACCTGCCGAATCCAGAGGCTGTACAACTGACTGGGCGCACCCGCATAGAGGATCTCACCTTGCCAACCCAGATCACAGTTCCTGCACCTACCATTGCCCTTGCCAGGCTAGAGGCACCTCCGGAGCATGGAGAGCAGTACGCTCCTCCACATCATGAGGCTCAATATGTCACTCAGCAGCAGTTTCGAGCATATACTGAGAGGTACGAGGATGATATGGCAGTGATGTTCGCCATGATGGCATCCATGCACCCACAGGGACCAGGAGCATTTGACTATGAGGGCCATCGCAGATCGCGAGCTCAGCGCCGTCGCGACGGTTCCGGCCCCTCGCAGTGAGTATATCCTACACTCTTTCTTACACTATGATTTTCATTGATATATTTAAACATTGAGGGCAATGTTTAGACTAAGTGTGGGGGAGAGGTGTAGGACTTTTGTTACTGCTTTTGTTGCTGTTTTTGCTGTTATTTTACTACTGTATTTTTAAAAAAAAAAAAAAAAAAAAAAAATTCTTTTCTCTTGTTTAAATATGTAAAGCTCTCAAATGTTATGTGCTTAATTATGTAGAGTATACACTTGGATCTTAATCGTCCTTTCTCGAGGACGAGAAAGGTTCAAGTGTGGGGGATTTTGATAGACCCTAGATATACTCTTATTTTGTAACATTTGAGAGCTGTTTTAGATAGTATTTTGTAGATTTATATTAGACTTTTAGACCGAATCATTCACAGTGGTTTGAAATTGAAGACGTGCATTTTGATCTTGAATTGCACTTGCGATGGAGTTGAATGATTTGAAGACCTTCTATGACTGTCCTGACCGCGATTGATACATTGAAGAACCGGTCGTAGAAGTGGCGTGAAGGCACACTCTCGCAGGCCGCGAACCCTAGGTCGCGAACCGCGAGGGTGTGTGTTGCTGTTTTGAAGATGCCGAGTTTCGCGAGCCGCGAGGACCAGACGCGAACCGCGAGAGCCAGACGCGCGCGGGGCGCGAGACTCCGGTCGCGAACCGCGCGAACCAGCACGAGGACCGCCGAGGCACAGACGCGCGGGGCGCGAACCTTCGGCCGCGACTCGCGAGGACCAGACGTGCGCGAGGCGCGAACCTTCGGCCGCGACTCGCGAGGACCATGCCGAGACACGGGCGCGCGCGGGCGCGAGACACGGGCGCGCGCGGGCGCGAGACACGGGCGCGAGACACGGGCGCGCGCACCACGCCGAGACCGAGACACGGGCGCGCGGGGCGCGAATCCTCGGCCGCGAGCCCGGCTCGCGGTCCGCGAAGGATTTCGCGCGACCCGCGAAGGCCCTGCAAGTGGCATTTTATTTTATTTTATTTTTGTTAATTTTTAAAGTATAAATAGAACTTATCCTCATTGTTGGAGGGATCGAATTTTTACAGAGTTAGAACTATTTTCTTCATTTTCCCTTCACTTTGATCTTTGAATTCACTATGGTTTGTTGTGTTGATTATGTTTGTGATTATATAACTATGGTAGTAGGCTAAAACCCTTCTTGGATATATGTGATTGGACTTCTTGTTATGGATTGAGAACATGATTCAAGAGGTTTAGGAATGGTGATTTGCTATTGAATGATCATAATTTATATGTGTATTTGATGCTTGAAATGATTAGGAATGATTTCCTAGTGATAGATATGTGTTGGATATGTGTTAGATATTGCTTTTCCATGGTTAGAATGTTATCATTCTTTCTATGTAGGAGTAGTAAATTAGGAATTGAATGCATGTTGTTATCAATTGTATTTGTTCTTAAGATCATTCATTAGCGTTGTACCTATATCAAGTTTGTTATCAAATTGCATGGGTAGAATTGAGAAATATCTAATTTGAAGTAATATTGATTCAATTGAACTAGTTGTTATCATCTAGTAAATTTGTCAATTGAAGTTGTGAAGATGCTTTCATTTTTCATAACTATGGTTAAAGATAGTTCTCACTAATGTTCACCATTCTAAAAGCATCATGATAAAGTTTGAGGAAAATCTCATAATAAGAAGTCACCAATCTCATATGTCCAAATCTCTTATTCTCATTAGTTAATCCTTTAGTTGAATCTTTAGATGTTAAACTAGTTGTAATTCTAAAGTTCTAGTAGTTTTATTTAGTATTGTCTTGAACAAAACTCAACTCAAACCCCCCCCCCTTGTTTACATTGCTTTTATATATGTATATGTATATATATTCTACAAGATATACATAGAGATAACCTTTTCCCTGTGGAACGAACCTTACTTGCCATTGTACACTTAATAGTGTGGAAAGGTAGTAAGTGATCTACAAATTGTATATTTGAGAGGTACGGCGACGACCTCCCAGCCGACCATTTGAGCCGTTTGGTGCCCAATGAGGAGTTTGGGACCAAAGCATTGAAAGACCATCTTCACGAAGAGTTCCCCGACAAGCAATTGTTTGCTCTTAGTGTTTCTCTTCCATGGTATGCCAACATTGTGAATTTCCTTGTCACAAGTAAGTTCCCTTCTCATTTCACAAAGGCACAAAAGGATAAGCTAAAGCATGATGCTAGGTTTTATGTGTGGGATGATCCCTATGTGTGGAAACATTGTTCCGATCAAGTGATTAGGAGATGCATTCCCAATAATGAAACCAACTCAATCCTTGCTTTTTTCCATTCATATGCATGTGGAGGTCATTTTGGTGCTAGGCGAACTGCTAGAAAAGTGCTAGACTGTGGTTTTTATTGGCCTAGTTTGAATAAGGATGCATACACTTTTTGCAAATCTTGTGATAAATGCCAAAGAGTGGGAAATATCTCTTCTAGGAATGAAATGCCCCAACATTGCCCTTTATATTGTGAACTCTTTGATGTATGGGGAATCGATTTTATGGGACCTTTCCCTACTTCCTTTGGTTTCAAATATATCTTGCTTGTGGTTGACTATGTTTCTAAGTGGGTTGAAGCAATCCCCACTTGTACTGATGATTCTAAAGTGGTTGCAGAGTTCATCAAATCTCACATCTTCTCTAGGTTCGGGGTACCCCGAGCTCTGATCAGTGATCGAGGCACTCACTTTTGCAATAGAACCATTGCCGCATTGTTGAAGAAATATGGGGTAAATCACAAAACTTCTACCGCCTATCACCCACAAACAAATGGACAAGCCGAAGTTTCCAATAGGGAAATCAAGTCCATCCTTGAGAAAACGGTTAGGCCGACTCGCAAGGATTGGAGTACTCGGTTGGATGATGGATTGTGGGCATATAGGACGGCTTATAAGACTCCAATTGGTATGTCTCCATACCGATTAGTCTTTGGAAAGCCGTGTCATTTACCGGTGGAGTTAGCACACAAAGCTTATTGGGCAATCACAAGGTTCAATTTGAACTTGGACGAAGCCGGGAATGAAAGGAAGCTTCAATTACAAGAGCTTGAGGAGATCCGAGATGAGTCCTATGAGAACGCTGCCATTTACAAGGAGAAGACGAAGGCATGGCATGACAAGATGATAATTAGGAAAACTTTTGAGGTAGGTCAAAAGGTTCTCCTATTTCAATCACGCCTTCGTTTGTTTCCAGGTAAACTGCGTTCTCGGTGGACTGGGCCATTTGTAGTTGTGAAGGTTTTCCCTCATGGTGCGGTGCAGATCCAAAGCGACGAGGATGCCAAAGTCATCAAGGTCAACGGCCAAAGGTTGAAACCGTATTACGAGGGTTTCAAATCGGAGATCCTAGAGGACATGTCTCTAGGCAACCCAACCTACGATTGATCTTTACCATGGAGGTACATCGTGCCGACGATGTTAAATAAACGAGTTTTGATCTTTAAAAGCATTTCGTCGAACAATTTCAACATTTGGAACATTACTCTATTTCTATATATTGTTGTTTATATACATTTTATTAAACTTGCAATTCAGACATAATGCGAATCTTTGATTTGTTATTTTTGTAGAAAGAGATGTGAAATGGAACAAAACAAAAAGGCTAGAGGAGCCATTTCTTCGCGGCCCGCGAATTCATCGCGCGGACCGCGACCGAGGGTTTCGCGAACCGCGAACGGAGCGCACGAGCCGCGTCCGTGTCTCGCGGTCCGCGAACGACGTCCCGCGACCCGCGAAATACGTAGGATTTTCGAGGAATCCCTGCCACAAAAACGCCAAGTTTCGCGGACCGCGACTTGATCGCACGGTCCGCGACACAATGCGCGCGGTCCGCGAATTCATCGCGCGGACCGCGAGGAACTTGCGCGCGCGGGGCGCGATTTCACCGCGCGCGCCGCGACAGGGTTTTGCGCGCGCGGCCCGCGAGTTAGGGCGCGCGGTTCGCGAAGACTTTACGCGCGGTCCGCGAGGGAGGCCGCGCGACCCGCGAAATCCAGGGATGTTTCGACAATCCCTGGAACTAAAATGCAGGTTTTCGCGGTCCGCGGCTTAATCGCGCGGACCGCGGTACAGGTCTCGCGGTCCACGGTTTCACCGCGCGGACAGCGAAGGTTGGTCGCGCGCGGTCCGCGCGCGGACCGCGACAGTTCTGCGTGCGCGGTCCGCGGCTTGATCGCGCGGACCGCAAAAGCTCGGCGCGCGGTCCGTGAATTCCTCGTCACGACCCGCGACAAAACCAGGGATTTTCGGCAATCCCTGGGACGAAATGGCACGTTTTCGCGGCCCGCTAAGATGGCGCGCGGCCCGCGGGGGAGTTTCGCGGCCCGCGAAGAGGAACTCGCGATCCGCGAGGTTTCGACCTATACTTCATCCAATTTCTTCTATCTTTTTTCTCCTTCTTCCTCCCAAAACTCTCCCAACCGAATAGTGCTCTTTTCCGGCCACCATCTCCAATCCATCATTCCGGCGAGTTTTGAACTAATTCCTTTCACCCAAATCAATCCCCCAAGCTTTCCCAACAAAACCCACCAAAAATCCACATCCAAAACACCATCTTTTACCCACATTGCCCGAATTTTAACCCAAACTTCTCCATTCCGATTCGCCGGACTCCGACGACTTTTTCTCCAACCCCAATAAATCAAAACCTTCCCTCCACCACCCTTATCCTTTTCGCCATCTCAATTTTCAAATTCCTAAACGAACTTAAATATCCCCAAATCTCAAGAACCCTAATTTTTGGGCATTTTTGATTTGGTGATATTTCGGTTCAATTGATGATATCCTCAAGCTACATTGCTGCCAAAGGCTTCAATTGACGGTACCCTACTGAATTTACTTGAATTTTGGGTGATTTAGGGCTTACCGCCAATAGGTTTTATTGAAATTTCAAAGGCTTGCCGCCTTTAGTTATATACTTTGCTTGTTGAGTAGAGGTTTGCCGCCTTGTAGCTAGTTTAGCTGTGCTGGACTGTTGTTGAGTAGATTTTGATAATGGCACCGAGGAAAAGGTCTCGCCGAGGGGAAGCCTCTAGTTCACATGAGCCCGTGATCCCCGAATCACCCCCTCGCCAACCTAGCCCTCCTCCTGCAGAAAACCTACCTCCTGTTGACCTTATGGGATTGCAAGGTTTGGATAGAGATGCCCAACAACGGTGGATAAAGTTGATTGGGAATGGGAGACGAACAATCATGGAGACGAAGTTCCTCTCCTCTGAGCTACTGCAGGAGCTAGGTTTGCAGCAGCCTGTGCTGTTTCTATTGGATCGCGTTGGCATGAGAGGATTCATTGATAGGTCAGCACCGACCTACATTCGATATACACTTGAATTCCTATCCACTCTAGCCAAGCACTATGACGAGGAGCATGACATGCAGTTCATCACATTCAGGTTGAATGATGTAGACCGCCGGATGACCTATAATGAGATCCAAGATGCTTTTGGGTTCGAATATGCGGATGGCTACAAGAATCCGAAAGATAATGCCCCGGACGGATTTGATCTAGCTTTCTTTTGGAATTGCTTGTCTGGATCTCCCAACATCACGGGCGCCACGAAGAACAACCACATCATACATCCAGCTGTTCGTATGGTGCACAAACTCCTAGTGATGGCGATCTTTTGCCAAGGAGAGTTGACACACATCAATAGGGAGCAGGTCCAGTGCCTTTGGACCATGTTTTGGAGGCCGGAGCACCCGTGTTGGGTTGACCTCTTTGTGCAGAAATGTTTGGAGACCTCCCAGAAGAGCTCAGGGAAGATACCGCAGGGGGGTATGATTTCTCTTCTGGCAGCTTATCTGAACATCCACCTACCTCCAGACATTCAGGCAATAGGCAAGACAGCCGAGAGAGCTCACCAGTTCTACTCCATTGCTACTTTGGAGTCCACTAATGTCTTGGCCATGCACAGATTTCCTCCTCCTAGATTCATCTGGCTAGTAGCCAAGAATCAGCATATGTACCTGCCGAATCCGGAGGCTGTGCAGCTACTGGGCGCACTCGCATGGAGGAGCTCAACTTGCCCATCCAGATCACAGTTCCTGCACCTACCATTGCCCTTGCCAGGCTAGAGGCACCTCCGGAACATGGAGAGCAGTACGTTCCTCCACATCAGGATCCTCAGTTTGTCACTCAGCAGCAGTTCCAGGAGTTTACGCAGAGGCATGACGCGTTTACTCAGAGATATGAGGACGACATGGAGGTGATGTTCGCCATGATGGCATCCATGCACCCACATGGACCAGGGGCATTTGACTATGAGGGCCATCGCAGATCGCGAGCTCAGCGCCGTCGCGACGGTTCCGGCCCCTCACAGTGAGTATATCCTACACCCTTTCCTGTCACTATGGTTTTCATTGTTATATTTAAACATTGAGGGCAATGTTTAGGCTAAGTGTGGGGGAGGAAATGTAGAACTATGATTCTGTTTTTGTTGCTGTTTTTGCTGCTGTATTTTTACTACTGTATTTCCAAAAAAAAAAAATAATAATAAAAAATTCTTTTCTTTTGTATAGATATAAAAAACTCTCAAATGTTATGTGCTTAGTTATTCAGAGTATACACTTGGATCTTAATCGTTCTTTCTCGAGGACGAGAAAGGTTCAAGTGTGGGGGATTTTGATAGGTCCTAGATATACTCTTATTTTGTAGCATTTGAGAGCTGTTTTAGATAGTATTTTGTACTTTATATTAGACTTTTGGACCGAATCATTCATGATGGTTTGAAATTGAAGACGTGCATTTCGACCTTGAATTGCACTTGCGATAGATTTGGATGATTTGAAGACCTTCTATGACCGTCCTGGAGGAAGCAGATACATTGAAGAACCGGTCGTAGAAGTGGCGTGAAGGCACACTCTCGCGGACCGCGAAACCTAGGTCACGAACCGCGAGGGTGTGTGTTGCTGTTTTGTAGATGCCGAGTTTCGCGCGGTCCGCGAAACTCTGATCGCGTGCCGCGAGGACCAGCACGAGGACCGCGGAAGCCGAAGACGCGCGATCCGCGAAACATCGGCCGCGGTTCGCGAAGCCGAAGACGCGCGGTCCGCGAACGTCGGCCGCGGTTCGCGAGGATCAGACGCGCGGTCCGCGAAACCTCGGTCGCGGACCGCGGACGCCATGGACGCGCGGGCCGCAAATCCTCGGCCGCGAACCGCGAGAACCGAGCTCGCGTTCCGCGAAAGTTGCCCTGCAACTTGCAGTTTATTTTGTTTTAATTTTAATTTTGTTGGACTATAAAAGCAACTTATCCTCATTGTTAGAGGATCGGATTTTTACAGAGCAAAACTCATTTTCCTTCATTTTCCTTTTGATTTTGATCTTTGAATTCATTATGGTTTGTTGTATTGATTATGGTTTTGAATATATAACTATGGTAGTAGGCTAAAACCCTTCTTGGATATATGTGATTGGACTTCTTGTTATGGATTGAGAACATGATTCATGAAGCTTAGGAATGGTGATTTGCTATTGAATGATCATAATTTATATGTGTATTTGATGCTTGAAATGATTAGGAATGATTTCCTAGTGATAGATATGTGTTGGATATGTGTTAGATATTGCTTTTCCATGGTTAGAATGTTATCATTCTTTCTATGTAGGAGTAGTAAATTAGGAATCAAATGCATGTTGTTATCAATTGTATTTGTTCTTAAGATCATTCATTAGCATTGTACCTATGTCAAGTTTGTTATCAAATTGCATGGGTAGGGTTGAGGAACATCTAATTTGAAGTAATATTGATTCAATTGAACTAGTTGTTATCATCTAGTAAGATTATCAATTGAAGTTGTGAAGATGCTTTCATTTTTCATAACTATGGTTAAAGATAGTTTCTCACTAACCTTCACCATTCTAAAGGCATCATAAAAGGAATCCATTCTAAACCTCCCAATAATGAAATTAGGGTATTGGAAAAGATGTACCTTACACTCTTCATAAAAGGAATCCCTTTTTGAAGGCTCCACTTGCTTCCATGACTCATTTTTAATGTCCACTCTAGTTTTACCTTTGCTTCCACACCAACTTGACCAAAATGCCCGCTCGTCGAAAATAGCCACACCATTACGGTCAAACCTCATAGGAGTTTTGATTTCATTATTCCTACGCCTTTGCAAAATGCGACAATGCTCTTGTGCAAGTTTGCTCCCACTAAGGTTCTCCCTTCCACTTTTGACTACACTCTTTGTGTTATCTTTAGGTTGTTTAGAGTTCTTGTTTGGTCGGTCATCTTTACTATCGTTTTGACGTTTATTGTTAGTCATAACAAAGTCCTACAATAACAATTACCTAGGTTTAGAACTAGTACCAAGTTTCCCCATGAACTAGTAGTCATGCTTAAAAAAAAGTTTATCCTCCCATTCATGCATCAAATAAGTAGCATATCGATTGATGTATAACTTATGTAAGTGTAAAGATAAACTAAAGATATCATATCAAGCACAACACACATATATGAGCATAACCCTACAATGCAAGCATAAAACTCAAACGCTAGGTAATTATGAAATATTGAAATACTCACCCTTAGTAGGAATTTGATGTTTGGGGTGTACTAACCAACCTTCTCAACCAAAGCCCAAGGGTTTAACACACCCCTTTGGATCTCACCAAAGCTTATATGGTTGACCTTGTGGAGAAATGGATGAACAAAACATCCAATCTTGAAAAGATAGTGAGAGAAAACCAAGGAATACAACAACCTTTGGGTGATGGATTGAAAGGATACTTGTTATAGAAGGAAATTGGAGGGAAAAAATGGTGGGTAGAGTTGTATTGTAGTGTTTGAATTGCAATGAATGCTCAGAAAAGAGAGAAGGATGAGTTTTGGGGTGTTTTGGGGTGTTTTGGGTTTGTTTGACCCGAACACCTAACATTTGACTCGCATTAAATGCACTGGGAGAATGGTATTTCGATATCGCACATTTAGTTCGGTTATATTTTGTAACTTTGCGATATCGAATACATACATATTAAGGGTTTAGGGTTAAAGGTCAATGAGGTCAATGTGGGTATCCAGCGGGTAATACCCGGCTCCAGTTTCAAATCCAATCTAAAAGACAACTAGTTTGCGATATCGTTTATGTAGTTTTATATGGATACGATATCGAAAAGCACTTTCGAGTTCGAAAGTATATAATTTTGGATTTGGCAAAATACATATTTATTAATGAATTGTAAATGAATAAATTTTATTATGCGTATATACTTAGAGCTTAAACTGTGTGTATGTTAAAGTTATAACCAAATTTTATTATTACAATATAAGATAAATTGAGATAAACCTTACTAATTAATGTTATAAAAAGAATTATTGAATAGGATTGTGTTATTTGAGATAAATTGAGATGATGTGAAATTTGATTGTACTGCCTTGTGTCTTATAATCGGATAAAAGTATGATTTAAAGTATTGAAAGGTTAATGAGGTCATATATATAGTTGATTGGTTGGAAGTACATAGATTGACTATTACTGTATTGTGAATTAGTGTGTGTTATATTGGTTGGTTACCAAAACATGATATAAATGTGATATACTTTTGGTTTTTATAATATATGAATTTACACTAGCTAATACCACTAGTCTGTTTGTAATAATAATTATTATTATGTACCAAAATTAAAACAATTTAATTATAGTAAAACGATTAAATTTATATGATTTAGTCAATAATAAATATATTAATGTGTTAATACATAAAAACACTTCATCTTAATTAAAAGGGTTAAATATTAATGGAATCTATAATTGCTACTAAATATGAAGACTCATTTATGACTTTAAAAATTTATTTATTGAAAAAAGTAGAGTTCGAAGTCGCATAGGATGTATATTCTAAAGAATTACAGTGCGATATCGGAAGAATCTCAAAAGTAATATTCGATATCGAAAACATACTCGCCCAGGGCCCTGTCTCAATATACGAATCGATTTACGATATCGAATAAGATCTACTATATGTTGTCGATATCGAAAGTTTGGTAACTATATATAAAAAACGGGGCTTTTTGGGGGAATAGCTTTCTCCCAAATTTTCTTCGAACCCTAATCAATCCCATCAATCAATTCGACTTCGATTCCAGCATATCCAAAAAAATGACGAGAACCACATCACGAAACCAAGTACCACCACAAGCCCCACCCCAAAATAATCGCCAAAGAGCTCCTAGAGGCCGAGGGCGAGGTGGTAATGAAGCGGAGTCAAGTCGTGGTGGCTATAACCAGAATGTGCCCGTCGGTGGCCGTGGGCGTGGAATCGGCGGGCGAAATACAGAGGAGAGCAACGAGGGTTCCAATCCTACAGTGAAGGATGATGCTACCAAAATCCGTCCGTTTTCCGGGAGTAGACGCTATCCGGGTCCCCTCCTTAGTCAACCCGCTACAATCCTGCAAAACAATCCCCGGGAGGCGTCCCGGGGAAGAAGCTCCGGCGTGATGATGAGATGGGGATAGCGGAGAAGGAAAACGTACAGAAGGTGTTCTCAGTATAAAGTAGAGAGATATAAGTCACATACCTTGCTCACTGTTTGAGACTAATATTTATAGCCGAGCTTGCCTGCTTGAGATAAGGTGCAGGACCACCTCCCTTTGTCCCCGTCCATCCTTCTTTCTTGTCCGGACGTGCCTCCTAGCGGGAAAGGCACCGCCCTTTTGGTGCTGGGCCGTGGACCCTCTTCCCGGCTCAGTAGGCCTTTGGGCCAGTAATATCACTAGCCCCCCAGACCAGTCACCCGGGTTTCCGTGACGCGGGGAACTGGTCTCATAAGCTCCTCCTTCTGATGCTACTTTTGGTAGGACCCATCCGTGTTAAAATTGATTTCTGTCGACGCCGCCCTTTCCCATTCTGCATTAATCAGTACCTCATTTACCGTATCATGATTGCTTTTCCTTCTTTTGAGGTGGCGGTTCCTATTCACCTGCCTATATAAGGGCCCAAACCCCTTCTCACTAAACTTCTCTCTCAACAAAACTTCCCTGAAGCTCTGCTCTTTTGATCAAGTAAGCTCTCGCTCTCTCCCTCTCCTTCTCTTCCAATCATGAATTCTCCAATTCCTTCCAACTCTTCCTCAGACACCGAGGGAGCTCAAAATCAGTTTGAGGTCCAGTCCCGGGCCGCTGATAATCTTATCCTCTCCCCAGTCTCCTCTCCGGACACCTATTCTGAGGCTTTCAGCTCGCCCCGGGAACTAAACATCCCGGGTACGTCGAACTTGGATGAGGCGGGTTTGCACCCGTCCGGGAATCCTGACCACCCTCTGGATGATCAGGATGAGGATGTGTTTGGCGGGGAAGTTGGTGACGACGTTCCCCGGGGGCCTACTCACGGAGTGTGTTCCTTGGGCCTCAAGTTTTACGATGTCCCCGGGGATTCTTCTTCGTTAGATAGGGATGTTTTAGATTTGGCCAAGCGCTCTTTTATCCTTCTTCCTTTAAATGCCTGTCTTTCTAAACTTCCCCCGGGAGTCTCGGAGCGGAAGGTTACGTGCATCCCGCGGATCTATTTTCAATACGGGCTTAGCCTGCCCTTCCCCCTTCTCTTTCTTGAGATCCTCCAGTTTTATAACGTAGCTCCGGCCCAGCTACACCCTAACGGGGTTGTCCTTATTCTGGCTTTCTTACTTAATTGCGCCCGGTGCGCCGTTTCTCCTTCCCTCTTACTCTTCCGCTCCTTCTATGCTTTGCGGAAGGCCCACGCATCCTTCCCGGGCGTCTTTTCTTTTACTGTTCGATCCGGGATAAAGGACTTCATCCTTTCCAAACCCAAATCCGCCAAAGGATACCCTTCAAAGGGTTTCTTCCTATGCGATGCCCGGGCGTATCCTATGCCTACTTGGAATGACTCCCTTGTTCCTGAGGAGAAGAAACTTCTTTCTAATCTCCTGGCGACCATTGCCAGCGATCATAACTTCCTCCGCCTCACTCCCCTATTATGGCTTTATGTTTTGTTAAGATTTGTTTTTTTATATCTCGTGGTCTAACTTCATTGTTTGTTTGGTTTCAGTTCAACCTTCCTTGTACGCAGACGTCATGGCCCTTACTGATATGTCTTCCGGGGGTGATGCTCAAGCGAGGAACACTCACCCGGAACAACAGACCCCTTCTACACCACAAGTGGCCTCCCAACCTGGGCCACCTCCAACCGAGAATCCTGCTCTTATTCCTCAGAAGCCCCGCGCGCCGCCAAAATCTCGCCAGCAGACATCTTTCGGGCCTTCTTTTGAGGCCCGCGCTATGCCCGGCTCGTCGCCTACACTCGGGCGTCGATCCTTTATCCAACACCCGACTTACAGCGGTGGGGCAAGCTCGAGGTTCAAACGGCCGCCTCCTGGCGAGCTATTCGGGTCGCCCCCTTCCTCTCGTCAGCGGACCCAGGACTTCCCTCCTCCTCCTCCTCCCGTTTGGAACACTCCTCCGCGGGCTGCTACTTCCGAAACTATTCCGGAGGAGAAAGAAGAGGTAACTGCCTTCCTTAGGCCCCATCTTTTATCTAAGTTTGATCCAATTTTTGCCTAAGTTTTTTTTTTGTTTTGCCGTCTTGCAGAGTACTGCTTTTGCTGACTCCCTCCTCGCGGATCCCCATTTTACCGAGGCGCTAAACCGGGGCTATTCCAAATACAGCGCCGGGTTGTTCGCTAAGATGGAGAAAGACCTCCGCGACACCCGGGAAAAGCTAGCCGAGCGGGATGACCTGGAAGCCCGGCTGCGGGCTTCTCAGAAAAAGCTAGCCGAAAAGGAAAAGAAGCTGGCGGACAAGGAGAAGAAGCTCGCCGAGGTGGAGAAGAAATACTCCTCCCTCAAGAAGGAGAAGAAAGACGCCCAACTTGAGGCCCTAAATGCTGTGACCCAGAAGGTCCTTCACTCCACCGACTTTGACCAGAGGCTGGAGGGCATCGCGGCTGCGGCGAGCGCGGTCGCCTGCCACGAAATGTACCACAGTTTGCGGGGTTGGCTTCCGGGCCCTGCTCGCCTTGAAGCCCAAACTTCCTACTACCGCCCCAAGGCTAATGACCTGCTGAACCACCGCTGGAGATCCCTTCAGGATGCGGATCTGAAAGGTCTGGTGCCCAAGTTATGGGAATCTTTGAGGATGTCCTCCCGGGTCCCTTCTGCTTCTGATATCAAGAAGGTCAAGCTGTCGGAGATTGACGAGGCTTCTTACCCTGACCCCGGCCCGGAAAGCTTCACTATCTATGGGGTAGTCCCGGAGACGCCTCATTGGGCGGAGCATTACCTTGAATACTGCGCAGTGCCTGATAACTTTGGGTATCGCGCAGTCCATGATCAAGAGGGCGACTGCCGGGTGGGTCTTGCCGCGGGCCAGGATGACTTGTTATATCAGTCCCGGAAGGCCACGCGAAAGGTAGGGTTTCCCGAGCGCTCCGCTGATGAACCCACTGCGGATGCCCCTGCTTATGCCGGCCCGGAATGGACTGCCGAGGACCTTGCGGAGTTGGAGAGGGGATTTGAGAGGGCTCACGCCATCCCGGGGGAAAGGGTGCCTACTGAAGACCATGTACACCCCTAGATCCTAGCCTTTTCCCTTGTAATTTCTTATGTTATATTTTTTTCTAAGTCTATTGTAACTCACCTCCCCGGGAGGTTTATGTAAAACTTGACCTTGGTGCCCATTTTGATTTAATAGAAAGTTCTAATTCTTCATGAAATTACTCTTTTGTAGTCTGAGCGCCTCCTAAAGGAGATTCTCCCGCGCGGGCCCATGCCTTATGTTTTTTCTCATCCCAACCATTCTTCCGGTACCTATTTCTCCCTCCCCCGTGCTGGGTGCCTCCAGTGTTCCTTCCTTCAAAGGAAACTAGCCCATTGGAGGTTTGGGGGCGACCAGGCTAACCAGGCATTAGGTGAGGCGGGTTTGGACTGCTTCCTTCAGGAGTTTGGATCGATCCAGGTGCTGGTGTCGTTTCTCAAGATGATTGAGACCAGATTTGGGTCGCTGAACCAGTGTTTTGACCTTGCTTCCGACCATATGCGGGAGGCCCTGAATTCCCACCAAACCATTGCCGAATTGCAGGCCCTTCATGACGATTCTCAACATCGCACCGCCAAGGAGCTAGGTATGGTGTGGGGCGAACTCGAGCGGGCCCAGGAAAAGCTTAAGAAGCTAGAAACCCGCACTACTCAGAATAAACTAATCGGTGACTTGGAGAAGGAGAATCGGTCCCTAACTCACAGGAATAGGGTCCTCCAAGATGCTCTGCTGGTTACCCGGCTATCCTACCACCTTTTAGGTTTCAAGAATGGTTTAGTTGGGGTGTCTCCTCTTACCAATACTCCTGCCGGGGTTCGCAGAACGATTGAACGCATGGAGGCTAACCCTAAAAAGTTTGGTGAGGGAGCTCCTAGTCATAAGGCCTATCTGGACGCCGTGGAGTGGCATACTAAGATAGCCGCGGGGGAGGTTGAGCCCTATCCCTTTAGCCTTCGCCGAGTCCCTGCCCGGGTGGAGGTAGATGTGGCATATGAAAGATACGAGGATATGTCCGTGTCTATTGACCCGGAAGAAGTAGCACGACGAATAAGACGCATCCGGGAAATTGCCGATTCTGGAGTTACCACGAAGGGAGTTAAAACCGATGAGGGCAGCCGCATCAGTCGGGAAGAGAAAGGTAAAGGCGCGGCGAACTTGTTTCCTAAATACAAATTCGTCACGTCTGCTGGGGTAAGAAGGATGCGTCTAGCGGAACCCCTTCCGGAGGGGTCCGTAGTTGTCCCCATCCCCGAGCTAAACGAGGAGGATGCTGAGCAATTGGAAGAGGAGCTTGCATGGAATCAAGCTCCGGACGCCCGCTTTACTGAAGACATTCTTTCTTCCCAATTCTTCGGAGGGGGTTTCCGCCCGAGTAACCCTGAGGGTGCTTCCGGGTCAAGTCCCAAGTGGGTATAGTAGTAAATAGATAGGAAAAACTTGTATGTAGAATACTTTGTAACATATCAGCATGTGCTTTGAAATTTATGAATCAATGAATAAAATATCTTTCGAAAATCCCTTCTCATTAATTCTGTAAGCATTACATTCTTTGATCCCCGGGCTTCATTCAAGTCCCGGGTCCAATCTAGCGGGGCACCCGAATGGGAGCTACCCATGGGTCCCTTTTACCATCCTTTCTCTCTAAGCCCGAGACGAGGCCAAATGTCAGGACTGTCTCTCCGGGCATATTCATGCTTCCGGGAGGGGGCATATCCATGCCTGGCATATTCATGCTTGACTAGCTAAGGTTCTGCGCGGGGCACTCTACTTCCCGTAAAACCTTCTTAAGTTAGCTACATTCCATCTCCTGGGGATCTCCTTGCCCTGTTTGTCCTCCAGCACGTAGCTTCCTCCCGGGTGTGTTTCCTTCACCTTGTATGGCCCTTCCCAATTGGGTGCAAGCTTCCCCTCCGGGGCTTGGAGGCTCTTGTCATTTCTCCTCATCACCCAATCTCCGGGGGCGAAAACCTCTTTCCGCACCCTCCTGTCATGGTACCTCTTTACTCGCTCCTTCACCTTGGCTTCCTGGAGTGCTGCATTCTCTCGCTTTTCTTCCATGAGATCCAAGTCAATGCGCCGTCCATCATCTTCTTCTTCCGGGCGTTGGTGTTGAGTCCGAGGGCTCGGGATCCCAATCTCCGCGGGTATCACTGCCTCCGACCCATATACCAAGCAATATGGGGATTCCCCGGTGGCTGAGCTTTCTGTAGTCCGGTGGGCCCAAAGAACGCTGGGCAACTCCCAAATCTAATTTCCCCATGCGCCTTCCGAGCGGGTTTTTAACCCTTTGATGATAGTGCGGTTGGTGACTTCCACTTGCCCGTTCGCCTGGGGGTGGTACACAGATGTCAACCTCTGCTCTATGTCATACTTGATACACCATGATTTGAAAGGATCATTTTCAAACTGCACCCCATTGTCCGTGACTATGATCTTTGGGATACCGAATCGACAAATGATGTTCTTCCAGTAAAACTTAACACAAGTTAGCCCCCGTATGTTGGTGAGTGGTTCTGCCTCCACCCATTTGCTGAAGTAGTCGATCACCACAATCACGTACTTAGCTCCTCCCGGGGCAGTCGGGAAAGGTCCCACCAAGTCAATTTCCCACCTGCTGAACGGCCAAGCTCCCGTGACCCCGATTAACTCCTCCCGGGGCACATGGATTAGCGGGGTAAATGTTTGGCATGCCAAGCACTTCTGAACATGCTCTTCCGCATCTTTGAACAACGTCGGCCAATAATACCCCAGCCTTAAGATCTTCCTAACCATCGTGCGAGCTCCCTGGTGACTCCCGTTAGACCCTTCATGCACCTCCCGGATGAGGTATCTGGGAGGTCGTCGCCGTACCTCTCAAATATACAATTTATATTCACTCACTACCTCCACACACAACTAAGCATATAGTGGCAAGTAAAGTTCGTTCCACAGGGAAAAGGGTAGTTCTACGTATATATTGTATCATACATATACATATACATATATAAAAGCAATGTAAACAAAATGGGGGATTTTGAGTTGAGTTTTGTTTAAAATAAAACTATGTGAAACAACTAGAACTTTAAAGTTACAACTACTTTACCATATGATTATTCTAACTAAAGATTTAACTAAGAGGATAAGAGACTTGGGTACATGAGATTAGCATCTTCTTGTTATGGATTTTTCCCCAAACTGTATTATGTTACTTTGAGAATGGTGATTGTTTGTGATGGGAAATCATCTCTATTCTAGTTGTGAATCATGAAAGCATCTTCACAACTCTTATTGGTAACATATCTATATGATAGCAAATAGATAAATTGATCAATGTTAATTCAAATTAGATGTTTTCCCACCTTACACATGTAATGTGATAACACAATTGACATGAATATAATGCTAATGAATGATCTCAAGAACAAATATAATTGATAACAACCTATATTTGATTCCTAATTCACTACCTTTACATAGAAGAAATGATAGCATTTCAACCATGGAAAAGCAATGTCTAACACATATCCAACACATATCTATAACTAGGAAATCATTCCTAACTATTTCAAGCATCAAATACACATAAAATTCATGATCATTCAATGACAATTCATCCATTCCTAAGCTTCATAAACCATGTTCTCAAACCATAACAAGAGATCCAATCTCATATACCCAAGATGGGTTTTAGCCTACAACCATAATTGCATAATCACAAAGATAATCCATACAAGAAATCATGGTGAATTCAAAGATCAAAATGAAGAGAAAATGAAGAAAAGAGTCCAAAGCTCTGTAAAATTCGATCCTCTAACAAATGAGGATAAAAATCCTTTTATAGTCTAAAACAATTAAAATTAAAGCAAAACAAAATGCAAGTTGCAGGCCATTTTCGCGGAACGCGCGAAATCCTTCGCGGACCGCGAGCCTGATTCTCGCGGCTCACGACCGAGGATTCGCGGTCCGCGCGCCTATGGCTACCGCGGTCCGCGACCGAGGTTTCGCGGACCGCGCGTCTAGTCTTCGCGAGCCGCGGCCGACGTTTCGTGGATCGCGCGTCTTCGGCTTCCGCGGTCCGCGACCGAGGTTTCGCGGACCGCGCGCGTCTGGTCCTCGCGGTTCGCGACCGGAGTCTCGCGGTCCGCGCGAAACTTGACATCTTCAAAACAGCAACACACACCCTCGCGGCTCGCGACTGAGGTTTCGCGGCCCGCGAGAGTGTGCCTTCACGCCACTTCTACGACCGGTTCTTCAATGTATCTAACTCCTTCAGGACGGTCATAGAAGGTCTTCAAATCATCCAAATCCATCGCAAGTGCAATTCAAGGTCGAAATGCACGTCTTCAATTTCAAACCATTATGAATGATTCGGTCTAAAAGTCTAATATAAAAGTACAAAATACTATCTAAAACAGCTCTCAAATGCTACAAAATAAGAGTATATCTAGGACCTATCAGTATCGGTCTTCTGCCCTTTCTACACACTTAGCAAAGGCTAGAGATATCCTCTCTGATACAACCCCCCGCCCTGGATCACATACTTATGCGCTTTGACTCTCAATTTCCGGGCCTGAACCCTATCCTCCGGGGTGGTTCCTTCTTCTAGGTATGCCCGCATGGGAATGATCCAGGATTCTTCCTCATTTACTATCATTACTTGGTCATTCTCCTGGTAGCTCCTTCTTCCTAGTACTTCCATGTACAACTTTTGGTTAGGCTCAGGCTTTAATTCCGAGGAAGCCAACTTTCTCAAAGCATCTGCTTTACTATTTTCCTCCCGGGGAACTTGGACCAGGTTGAAGGTTTCGAACCCGGCGGCCAGAGGTTTTACCGTTTCCAAGTATTTCTGCAGACTCCTCTCCTGGGCTTCATATTCTCCTTTTACCTGTTGTACCACAATCTGAGAGTCGCTGTATGCCGTGAGAGCTTTGATGTCCATCTCCTTTGCCAATCTTAATCCTGCAATCAAGGCTTCATACTCGGCTTCATTGTTGGTTGTTTTGAAAGTGAATTGGACCGCATAGGGGTATTCCTTCCCTTCCGGGCTAATCAACAAGACTCCCGCTCCGCTGCCTCCTGAGTGTGCCGATCCATCTACGTATAACCTCCAAGCCGGGATTATTTTAGCCTCGGTCGTCTCCTGTTCTTCCTCTATCCTTGCTTCTGATTCCACCAGAAAGTCTGCTAGGGCCTGCCCCTTTATAGCCCTCCTTGGTTCATACCGAATTTCATATTCTCCCAACTCTATAGCCCATTTCATCATTCTCCCTGATGCCTCCGGTTTGAACATGACTTGTTTGAGCGGGTAATTGGTGAGGACCACTATTGAATAGCCCTGGAAGTAGGGTTTAAGCCTCCTTGAAGCGTGTACCAGTGCTAGAACTAGTTGCTCCAATCCAGTATATCGGGTCTCTGCCCCCCGAAGTGCCCGGCTAACAAAGTAGATGGGGTGCTGCTTTCCCTCCTCTTCTTAGATTAGCACGGCACTTACTGCCTCCTGGGATGCCGCTATATACAGGAAAAGCTCCTCCCCCGGGTATGGTTTCTTTAAAGTTGGCAACTGTCGAAGGTGATCTTTCAAGTTTTGGAACGCCTTCTCACACTCCCCGGACCACTCGAATCGGCTGAGGGCCGCAAGAGAACCTGTCAACCGCTTCTTTCACCGATCTGGGAGAGGTCATCTTAGCTATGGCCTCTACCTTTCCCGGGTTGACATCAATGCCCCGGCTTGACACCATGAAGCCCAAGAACTTCCCCGCTCCCACTCCAATAGTACTTTTGGAGGGGTTCACCTTTAGTTTGCTCAGCTCAAGTTTTTTGAACATCTCCTCCAGATCATTCAGGAAAGCTCCATAGGTCCTGCTTTTAACCACCATGTCGTCGACATATACCTCCATGTTCCTTCCCACTTGGTCCTTAAAGAGTTTGTCCACCATTCTCTGATAAGTAGCCCCCGCATTTTTCAGCCCAAAGGGCATCTTCTTGTAGCAAAAAGTCCCAAAATCGGTGATGAAGGAGGTTTTCGCCTTGTCCGCCTCATCCATCTGCACCTGATGATACCCTTTATGTGCATCAAAGAAAGCCAGCACCAAGTACCCCGCGATAGCCTCTGCCAGCCGGTCCAAATTCGGGAGAGGGTAGCTGTCTTTGGGGCAGCATTTATTCAAATCTGTAAAATCGATACACATGCGCCAGCTTCCGTCATGCTTCTTTACTAAGACCGGGTTAGCTATCCACTCCAGGTAGATGATTTCCTCGACCACCCCGGCTCTCTCCAGCTTCTTCACTTCATTCTTTATGAATTCCGCTCTCTTCGGGGCTACGGGTCTTTTCTTCTGCCTGATTGGCTTGGTTGTCGGGCTTATGTTCAGCTTGTGTACCCCCAACTCTGGCAACACCCCCACCATGTCCTCCGGGCTCCATGAGAATACTCCTTGATATCTGGCCAAGAGTTCCTTCAATGCACCTTTTACTTCCTTCGGGAGATCTTTCCCCACCGTGACCATCCCTTTGTCTGCCACTTGCATTTCTTCCAACTCTTGGAAGGGAGCTTCTCCATACACCGCCCCTACTGCTTTCTTTGCATCTAAGACCGCCATCATCATGCAACTTCTCGCGACTGCTTGGCTTCCCCGTACGACCGTCACTCCTTGCGCGGTGGGGAACTTCATTGTCAACAGGTATGGACAACTCACTGCCCGGGCTTGGGTTAGCCATGGTCTCCCTATGATTACGTTGTACGGTGAGGGTGCATCAATAACCGCAAAGTTGCATGTCACTGAGACCCTCTTGCTCCGGTCCTTCTCGTCCACCATACACACTGCGAGGGGAATAACACCTAGGGGGACTTCAGGTTTGCCCGTGAACCCTGACAAGGGAGACGAAGGAGGTTTCAAATTCTGTCTCCCGATTCCCAATTGATCGAAGCAAGAAACGAACATGATTTCCACGCTACTCCCGTCGTCCACAAACACCCTCTTGATCAAAAAGCCTTCAATCTCTACCGTTACCACCATTGGGTCTGAGTGGGGTATCTGTGGCGGGGCTGCATCCGCCTCGGAGAAAGTGAGAGTTTCGTAGGGGCGAAACCTTTTTCCCTGAATCTCCCCCGGGGGAACATATCGCGTCCGGGCCCGGATAGCGGAAACCGACTGGCATGCTTCTCCGACGTCTTTGCTTATCACGTTGATCATTCTGTTGGGTACTGGGGCTGGCTCTACTGCTTGGACCGGTACGGCGGCTATGGCGGGCCTTCCCGGGGCCCTGTTGCCTTGGGCTCTCCCGTTTCCTCTACCGGGGTTAGGCATCCACCTTCTCCGGGGTTGCTCCTAAGACTGGTCCCGAGGATTCTCCATCTTTGCTTCTGTCGCCACGCAATCTCTCAGCTGCCCCCGCGTTCTTCTTCGGGCGCCCACGCCCTCTCCTTGGTGACTTCATCGTGCGAAGGTGGAAGTGTCCCACTGGGCGTGCCAATTGATGCTACCAAAATCCGTCCATTTCCCGGGAGTAGACGCTATCCGGGTCCCCTCCTTAGTCAACCAGCTACAATCCTGCAAAACAATTCCTGGGAGGCATCCCGGGGAAGAAGCTCCGGCGTGATGATGAGATGGGGATAGCGGAGAAGGAAAACGTACGGAAGGTGTTCTCAGTATAAAGTAGAGAGATATAAGTCACATACCTTGCTCACTGTTTGAGACTAATATTTATAGCCGAGCTTGCCTGCTTGAGATAAGGTGCAGGACCACCTCCCTTTGTCCCTGTCCGTCCTTCTTTCTTGTCCGGACGTGCCTCCTAGCGGGAAAGGCACCGCCCTTTTGGTGTTGGGCCGTGGACCCTCTTCCCGGCTCAGTAGGCCTTTGGGCCAGTAATATCACTAAAGGAAACCTTCATCGACGAGGCAGCTAATCAGCGGTATGAACAGTGGAGAAATAGGCCGATTATCATCACCAAGGTATTCAAACGCTCCCAATTAAATAGTGACTTGAAGTTTGAGTATGTGTTGAAATGGTTTAGACCCCATCACTTGGATGGTTTGTTGCAATTGGAAGAATATGCATATAAGGAAGAAGTGCTTCAATTTTATGCAAATTTTAGAAATGATGGTGTTGATGGCTATAAAACTAGGGTTAGGGGAGTAGACATAACGGTTAGCAAGTTTACCATCAACGAGGCTATTGGTTGTCCTTATGTTGATTCAAAGTTTTTGAGAGGTGAGGATAATCCTAATGGTCCTTATGATATGTATATCCAACATAGCTTTACCAAGAACGTTGATATAAAGCACCCATTTCTTGTTAAAACAATGGCCTCAAAGTATTTCCACCGTAGGAGTAGTGGTTTAGGAAAACCTAAGCCGGATTACAAAATTGGGGAACTCACGTCGGAGCAAAGGCTTGTGTATGAGTTTATAGCTATGAATGTGTTTCCTTCCGGTGGTCATCCTTGTGAAGCAACTGTCCACAGCATCATGCTCTTCTACTTCATCATGGAGGAGTACAAAATCAACCCCGGTTATGTCATTCACCATTACATGGTAAAGGCGGCAAGGAGTTCAAAGGCGGCCTATCCTTATGGTGGTTTGATAACAGCGTTGATCCGCAAGGCAGGGGTTGAACCTGAAGGTTATCCCTTAGCAATGGAGTACTATGACCATGGATGGTTGATCAAGAAAGGTCTAAAACTCAACGACGATGGTATGTATGGCCCTAAGGACCCGAAGAAGAAGCGCTTAACTCCCGGTGAGTATTTCTGTTTCTAAATATTAATTCATCCCGGGATGGTTTATTTCATTGGTTATTTATATGTTATATACAATTCTTTTGCGTAGGTCAAATTAGGAGGTGGCAATCTCACTTGCAGATGCATCGGGAGTTGCTTGAGAAAGAAACCGAGGAAAAGAATAGGGAGCTAGATGTCTTCGAATGTGAATTGAAAAAAATGTATGACTTGTTTGGGTTTTCAATGGACCTAAGTTGCTTCGAAGGGGAACCATCTTACCACATTGACGACGAGGAGTTCGATGTGAATGCTAGTTTTGTGCCATCCGACAGTGATGAAGATGGCTTTTCTGAAGGTGGGAACTTTGAGGGTGAAGGGGAAGATGACGAAGAGGAACCACAGGAAGAAAATCCCGTGGATGACCAAGAGGAAACTTCAGATGAGGAAGATGAAGAAGAACCCTTGCATTCAAAGCGCCAAAAAAGATCAGTCCCTGAATCTCAAAGTGATGATGGTGATGATGAATTTAGCTCTTCCAGTGGCGATGATGATCTTGGAGGTGATAGGCCGCGAGCAAATCCAAACTTGGAAGACAACGCTAACAATGAGGAGGATGCTAGCCAGTACGAAGTGGTGTATAGAGATTAGTCTGGATTACGAAATTAAAACTCTTGTTTTCTTTTATGTATGCTAGTTTGAATTCCTAGTGTTTACTTAATGAATTCTTTTGGCTTGTTCTTATTACTCTTCTTATTATTTGAATTTTAGCAATTTCAATCAATGCGGATTGACATCTAGACTGGGAGCTAAGGGAAAAAGAATCATCAACATTAGTAGCTTACTATGTATAAAAAACTTACCAGAAAATGATATCGATATCGAAAAGACAAAGGAGTAACAACTGCGATATCGCGAATGTCAATGACTAGAGTTTTGCGATATCGAAACCATTATCGTCTGGAGTTCCAGGGATACAAGAGAATTTACGCACGGTATCGCAAATACAATTTTACATACCTACGGTATCGCACTCAACTTCGCGCACATTAACGATAGCATAAAATTGGTCGGTAATATTCGCGATATCGTAAACTCTTGTGCCACATCAGTAAAGAAGCCCAACTTAAAAACCTCTAAGTGCTGTACGATATCGCAAATATGTTCGTTTCCTAGAACGCCACCGTTTTGTTTGTAGTTAGCGATATCGAATATATATGTCGCCTAGTGTTATTATCATTTCGATATCGAAAGGAGCTAACTGTATATAAAAAAAAAGTCGGGTCATGAACTCATAAAATCCCCAAATTACGAGTTCATAATATCCCAACCTTAAACTACTCTAAATCTAGCCCAGATTCGACTTGGCAGCCAAGACCCACTGTAATCACACCGCCGATATTACCAGGAATTCACCCATAACCAAAGGACCATGGCCGGCGGTGGAATGAAGAGGAAGGTCATTGCAAAGAAGCCCCCGCTTTCACGGTTCGATTCGAGGAAATTCGTAAGTCAGGAATCATTTAAAAAGTATAAATCTTTCATGAATGGTTCTTCCTTAATGACTAGCTACGTTCTATATTTCAATCATATGCAAATTTTAGGGTTGAATGGTATTATTCTTTTGTTTAGTGAACAAAAGATGAATGAGTTGTTTGCTTTGACTGAGGATGCTTATTTAGATGAAACTAGTCAATTTTATGCTAATATGCTTGAGGATGAGAATGGTGGGTTCACTACAAAGGTTAATGGATTAGTTTATGAGATTAACCCAAGTAAGATCAACAAAATCTTGGATATTAATTATGAGAGTCCTTTGCCTCCTAGAGTGTATACTAGTGGTGCTTGGCCGAAAGATGTAAGACCTCCTAGACTCAACCATAAGGAGATGGGGCATAAGTACTTTGGTATGCCACTTAACAATGCCAAACAAGCTACCGACTATAAGATAGCTGACCTAGACCCGGTGTCGCGCATTATTTATGATATGGTTTGTAGACATTTGGTTCCAAAGGGGGGGAAATCATCGGAAGCCACTTATAGTAGCTTGTTGATGTATTATTACATAAGGGAGGTGAGGCCTTTCAATGTAGGATTTACAATAATGAGTCATATGGATACCGTTGCAAAAAATGGCCGGCTAGTTACACTACTAGAAAAAGGGTCTTTATAGACACTTAAAATTGTTTGAAAATTATATGTATGGTGACACTTTAGTCTATCCCAACACTAATTTAATATGTGGTTTTAACCGGTGTTACAATAAGTCTAAAGTGTTTAGATAGTTAATTTTGGATATTAATCAATTAAATAGATAAATATACAATAGTGTTGGGAAATATATATATTCACACACATTATATTGTATTTATATATATATATACAATTTGTGATAATTAATAATTATCCTAAATAATTTTTGGTAATTACAATAATAATATTGTAGGGATAGGTATGTCATATGACATATGACGATGTAGGAATAGACGTAGTTTACCACATTAACTAGTGTTGTATTTGAGCAATGTTAACACATTAATTTATAGGAATAGGTATGTCATAAGACACATGATGATGTAGGAATATAAGTAGTATACCACATTAACTTGTGTTGTATTTGAACAATTTTAACACACTAATTTAATGTCAATAGATCCCATTATACCTACACATTTACACGTGTCACAAAAAATAAGAATATGACAAATAGAAGTGTCACATTATCATATATAATAAACAATATTTTGTGTTGTATTAGAATTATTGTAACACATTAATGCAATGTCTTATAAGACTACACTTGTGACAACCATACAAGCAAAGCACATAATAATGTACTTTTATGTCACATATAAAAACACCATAAATCATGATTTTTCAAAACTATAATGCAAACAAACAAGTGTGACAAATTACATAGTATTAAAATATTCTAAACTGTTTTGTATGATAACACGTGTTTATGATTAATAAAATAGTAATAAACTAAAATTATACTCTATAGTAATAAATAATATCCCACACTAGAAATTGAACAATCAATATTATTGATAAATTCATCAAAAGTTTGAATATCCCGATCAAAATCCAAATAAATGAAAAATAACATAATACTCTAATGCATCCAATCGTACAAATCTGCCAAAATACTTCTTAAATCTGTTGAGTAAGTGTCACCTGCACAAAAAATCACAAATATTAAATATTCTAGATCGAGTAGCTTCCATTGATCCACCATTTACTGGGGAACTGTGGCTATTTGCAATCTTCTGATGTCAATTGCATCTGTACAAGAATTTATTAGTATGAAATTAGTGAGGCAGAAAAATCAATTGAAATGATCAAGAATTTAAAACAAGAATAACCCGTGTTCTCTGTACCAAGAAAGTGTTGAAAGTTTTTTTGTCTTTTCTTGTCAATATCTTGCTTGTCATTGTGTTCGCCACCCTTATGATAGTTTTCAAACAATACCTCGACCTCCGCTAACTACATTAGTGAAAAATGTGAATATGTAATAAGCAAAATCACCATGTATAAGATTGTTTTAAAAAAGGACAAAAAATTAATAATGGACCGGATGCTAACCTTTCTATTCAGGATTGGATGCTGTTGGTCGTACCTTCATCCCCTCAACCTTCACTTTCTGTCCCTTCGGACGCATGACGCATAACTACAAACAGAAAAACTACGAATTAGACTCTATTATTGATAATGCTCTCAAATACTAAATAAATAATAGATCATGAACCATGAAGCCAAAAACTACTACTTTTGAACAAAAATCACGTTAGATTTATCCATCCACCGTCTCATAAAAATCAAAGAGGCTGAAACTATTGAAAATTACCTCTTTAGTTGATGAACTACGGCTTTCTTCAGCACTTATTTTCCCAACAAAGGTAGTCTCTGAACTGAGTAACCAGTGTATGAAATAATACAAGGAATATATATTCCAATTCCATCGACATAATGCTTTGTTGCAGATTTGATGCTGAATCCCATCGGGTTAGGAGATGATTGAAAGGGATTTCCAAAAAAAGTTTTCGGCAGAGCGGGAAAAAATGATGGGCGCCTGAAATTATTTCCCCTAGGGTTTAAACCTTTTCTGCGATTTCTTTCTCTGCGGAAGAAGAGGGGTTGGTTGGTTACTGATTCTCAGGCTGATTTGTTTTGATAACAGAGTATTGCTCTATTTTAAGGATGAAGAAGAATAATGGAGAGTTCTCGCCTTTGACTAAGACTCTTGAATATGGAGAGTAATAATTATTTATGGTAGTCGACTAGTCGTATATATATGTAAGGCAAGTAAATAATCTCCTTTCAAGAACAATAATTTCCTATCAATGATAATTTCCTAAACCATACGTACAACAAAATATTTCTTATCATCAACTATAGTAGTGAACATTTATTAATAAATAGAAAAACATATTATATAATCAATTTTATTTGTAAAAACGTGGTATTGTAATCCTACTTTAAAAATAAATTATTATTTTAAAACGAAACCGTATATTTCACAAAGATATTTTTTGCATATATTATAAATCAAAATAAAATAAAACATAGCATAATTATTTGATTCAAAAATCAAAGTAAAAAATAGATGATGCATATGATACAAATATAATATAGTATAGAAAATGCGAACTTGTGTTTTTAATATTAACCATATATCAATTAAGTTTAATAAAACAAATGAAATTTATGTTAATTTAGTCATATTAATCCTATATTTCAATATGTTAATTTTTATTTCAGTTCAATTAGCAAGAATTAAGATCACTAGAAGAGGTTTTACTATTTGCATAAGAGTTTGGCCCTGTTTACTAGAGCTTATTTCTTGATGTACTGAACTGAAGTGAAAATTGATGTATTGAAAAATGGAATCAGCATGACTGAATTAACCTGAATTTCATCAAATTGCATTTTCACTGAACTGAACTGAATTGAACTGAACTGAACTGAACTGAACTGAATTGAACTGAACTGAACTGATCTACAGATAAGCTCTGGTAAACAGGGCCTTTATGATGTATTTCAAACATTTAGATTATGTGATGTTCTTTTATGTGAAGTTCAGTTTATTTTAATTCATCTCAAGTTCAGTTCGATTTAATTCAGTAAAAGAAATGAAATTTAGTCATATTAATCCGGTATTTATATATGTTAATTTTCAGTTAAATTCAATCAGTAAAAAAAAAGATCAATATAATAGGATCTTACTGTTTGCATCAGAGTTTATTATACTAGATGATGCACTAACATTTTATCCATTATTGTATTATAGCAAACTGAAGGTCGAAGTTTAGTGATATCATTCGGGCAGACGATATGTACATTAGCGGATTTTTATTAGGGTGTTAATCGTTAGTCTTGACAACGAGTTTTGACGATGAGTACTCTAAACGAAACTTTTAACCATGAGTGTTTATCATGGGTTTTGACCCGAGGGTTATGATTGTGGGTGTTGACTGAGGGTTATGATTGTGGGTTTTGTCGAGGGTGTTGACTGAGGGTTATGACTATGGGTGTTGAGTGGGTTTTGACCGAGGGTTATAATTATAAGTTAGACACTATTTTCAGGTTTGCAAATATTTAAGTTAGTTGAAATCTAAATATGTACGTGAGTTCAACTAAATGACTATTTTTTTCCGAAGAAACTAAATCTAAAGTTATGTTCAAAAGTTTGAATATTATATTTATTAATGTAAGGGACATAGCAACCTCTGTAGGAACTAATAATTTATTGAGTTTATTAAAGTGAAACAGTGAATCTTTTAATTCTAAGTTATGTAGGCCCTGTTTGCTAGAGTTTATTTTTTGTTGTACTGAATTGAACTGAACTGAACTGAATTGAAATAATTTTAAATTTACTGAACTGAATTGAAATAATTTTAAATTTACTGAACTAAACTGAAATAATTTTAATTTGACCGGTTTATTTTTAATTTAAATATTATATTTTATACACTATTTATATATATATCTATATTTATTTCATATATATATATACTGAAAATTCATAATATCATAAACAACGTAATAGAGGGAAAGTAAAACAAGAACCAAGGTTGGAAATTATTGGATTTCATAAAGGAGGGAAAATGATTAGACAAATGGCGCCACTTGTCTCAAATTAAATCAAGAGTAAAAGACTTAAAATATACAAACAAGTCTAAATTTGAGATATAGGCATATAGCCATATTCGACATCTTGCCATATTCTAAATTCTGAAGGCCATTCTATGGGTAAATTGTAGGATAGCTAATTAAGATCCTCTGATCGGCAACATCGGTGAGTCCTCGCATCTTTCTTTTTTCTTTTCTTTTTTCATGTAATTTTCCCAATTTCATCTCATGATTCTACGAATTTGTGCCTGGGTTAATCTGAAAAACGCGAAAAGTTTGAATCTTAAAAATGCACTTAAGGTGTTTGTAAAAATTACTATATGAATAGTCTGGAGATGTATTGTGTGATTTTTCACATAACTTTCGGTTGATTTGTCTGTGTTTCAATATTGCTGCTTATTATGTGGGTGAAGAGTAGAATCGATTGACTTTTAAGGCTTCCTACCGCCATATTGATGTGATGTGTTTATTTTCATGACTTCTACTCTGCTTTTAAATCCTTCTTGAGTGTAGAACAGTAAAACATTTATCCTTGTTGTAATTAGACAAAAATAAAAGATAGTAATATAATGATGGTAATTGAAAAGAAATTAAAAAACACAATTGAAATTAGACAACACAATTGAAAACGGTTTTGCGCTGGAATTTCCCCCCATATCACAGGGTACTTCAATATAATGATGGTAATTGATCCCGTCATTTGTTTGAATGCACGTCAATGATACTATGTTTTTCTTTTGTTTGGATGCACAATATTGTTTCATTATGATTTCATTATGCTCTCATTTTATCTGTTTTTCTTCCCTTGAAATTGATGCTTTTTGTTTGCCGAATGTTTGATTTCATGTGTATGTAGGTGTATGTTTTGGCATTTGGTAGCAATTCTGAGAGCTGTTGGAGAAATGAGGTTATCGGGTAGTTCTGGTCTATTGAGTGGATATTTTTATAGGACAATGGATGTGCAAATTTGTTGCTCTTGTGTTGGTATCTAGGTCCTTAGAGCATCCACAATGGTGCTTCTTAGATGCACTTTTCTTAATAAGGAGCACTCTTTATTAGGAAATGACCATTGTTGATTTTTAATGACCACTCCTTAATAAGGGCTTACTCCTTATTTAGGGAGTGGTTGCGTCTTTATTTGTGTTATTCTAACCAATAAAGAAATGTCACCTATCATTTATGGTTTCCTAAATTTTTTAAAAATATTAATATTAATTATTTAACACTTATAGGAGTGGTTCTTATTTCTTCATCCATTGTTGAGTATGACTTCTTACATAGATTTCTTAAAATTTTTGATGTGGCACTTAAGAAATTGTCTTTAAACCTTCTTCCATTGTGGATGCTGTTATGTATTTTAGATTTATGACACTTAGTTTGAGTATTAAACCAGTATACTTGGTGCTTATATTTCACTATTTGACCAGTAACTATGATATGTATTTTTTAGGTCATATATGTTTGTTGAACTTATTTTTGATAAATGAAACTGAATTGAATTGAACTTAACTAAAATGAAAATGAATGTATTGTAATGTGAAGTAAACTAATTGAACTTAACTTAAATGAACTGAACCGAACTGATCTAAATAAAAGTCCAAACTGATAATCTATTCGATTATTTTTCTAATTTATTCGTTTTTGATTAAAAATGAGATTTTCGTATTTTGAAATTATAAACTAATTAGCGAAATTACATTTTTTTAATGATCAAACTATGACCATATTTGCTAGAGCTTATTTCCTGCTGAACTGAACTGAAGTGAAATAATTTTAAATATATTAATTAAACTGAAATAATTTTTAAATTTATCATATATCATTGTAATCTATAGTAAAAATGTAACTTATAATAAAAACAATTATTGAACTGAACTAAACTGAAATAAAGTTAAATATATTTAACTGAACTGAAAAATAAAAGTATATTTAGTTGAACTGAACTGAAAAAAATTAAATTTATTTAACTCAATTGAAATATATAAATATATATAATTGAACTGAACTGATCTACAAAAAACTCTGGCATACAAGGCATATATCTACAAAATGTTACAATTCAGTTTTGACCACACTTTTTATTTTTAAATTTTTTTTTTGTTATAGAAGTAAATTATTTACATGGCAAGCACTCGAATTTTAAATAAATAAAATTTTACAAGGTACAAAGTGTTGTAATAAGTTTATTACCACATTGTTATTTTTATGGGAATTTAATTTAATTGTGTTAATTAAGTTTTTACCGTCCTACATAAATTATTGTTAATATAGTATTAATTTCCATACACAATCATACGGTGTTAGGATTTTGTTTTTTTACAAAGTGTCTCAATACAATCTTATACTAACACAAATTTCGTATTGTCCTTATACCTATTTATTACCACACTTAATTTCAAAACTCAATTTCAGTAATATATCTATTGTGGTAATATCTTCTTATTATGACGTAACTTTAAAATGTTTTTAAAAATGTGTTGGCAAAGACCATTTTTTTTGTAGTGTTACAAGCTTGCCTTACGGGAATCTCATCTCCCGGATTTTGAAGATGAACGACGATTTCAAGTTTTCAATGAGGAGTGACCCAGAGCCTTGTAAGTTCTATGATATCAGCATGTTTACAAAGAAGCATTGGGTTCTCATAGATGGGCAGTGGGAGAAATCGGTAGGCTCCAGTGCGACTTTGCCAGAAGAAGGTATTTTCACTCCTAGTGTGTTATATACTTGAATTTTATTTTTGTGTTAGCAATATTAATTAACATAAATTGGGTGACTTGTTTGATTGTAGATGGTGATGAGTGTTTTTTCAAAGAGGAGTTATCATCCCTACAACGGCTCAGAAAGGCGATAAGGCTTTCACGACAAATGATATGGCGCAATACGAATATAGTGCGAAGTTTTATAGCAGGCAAGGAGAGTTCCATGTCATTTGAGCCTTCGACTTCAAAAGCACCTCCCAATGTTGATCAAGTACCCACAAATGCCAATGGGGAGCCGGAGTCAAACAATGCCAATGGCGGAGAACCGGAAGATGAGACTGTTCAACATCCTCCACATGTTGATCCTGCAAACGATGAAATCTTAAAACACATTTTATGTTAGATTAACCAGAATGTAACTCAAATACAATTCATTTGGTTTTGTTTTTGTTTGATTGGATAATGAATGCATTATTTTTGTCGCGCATTAGTTTTGCTATGATTTGATAATCAATTCTAATACAAAAAATGCCAAATTGTGGTGAAAATTTAAGTTGCAAAATTTCTTTTGCATTTTTTAATACCTTACCAGAAAGATATTTCGAATTCGAAAAGACACGGACAAACACCATTCGATATCGCAAATGTAAGTATATGTTTATTCGATATCGAAATATAGATCGTCTTGTATCACAGGGACTAAAACGACTAATATTTCGATATCGTCATTACAGGCGACACGTTCTTTCGATATCGCGTAGTCTGTACTTAATATATCGATATCGAAAGTGAGGTAGTTATGTTTTAAAAAAAAAGGGGACCAAAAACCACACTACCAAACATGACCTTAGTTGATAAAAATATCTGCTGCCTAACTTCTTGTTTTCTCCTTCCAATTAATCACATGGGGACCACAACTATTTATGATGAGTCTATTTTAGATGACCTCAAGCATCATGTAGAGTGGAGCCTTTTGTTTTCTTCCTTCTTCCTCCTCTCCTTGGTTATGGCGGGCAATAGCAATATATCTCCGGCTGAACAAAGACGGATAGCAATGGAAGCAAGGATTGCAAAGTTGAAGAATGATAGGATGAGAGGTATGAATTAATACTCAACATAGTGTTGGATCCGCAATGATTTTATACTTTTTTGTTTGATTGTAATTATTACTAATTTGAATGTTGTATGAAATATGTAGAGTGGGAAGACGTTGTTGAACCTGAGCAACGCCGCAAGCTGGACTTCTTGAAGTCTCAATTCGAATATCTTTTTCCTCGGTTGGGGGCAGCCCGAATTCCATGGGATGATTCATACAAAATCTTTGAATCACAAAAGGAGTTTGACAAAGAATACACTCGTGGTGTAGTAAGTTATCCCCTCAATTATTCTTTTATGAAATTTAATTCGATATTAATCATATGACCATGGATTTAAAGATCAAAATATGGATTTGTTGTTTTACTTGTTTCCTAAATTTATGATTTTCAGAAAAGAATAGAATTGATGCGCCTTGCGGTTGAGAAAGGGCTGATTAGGGCGGAGAAAGAAATTAGAGAGTCCCATGAAGCAAAGGAATAAATTATCAGACTAGGCAGACAGCATTTCATTGGAGTTACTGTGGATCCATCAGACCCAGAGTACGCTATGAAAAGTTTTTTGTACTGGGACATTTCTGCAGAATCCTGTTCAAGTTCAACAGGTGAAGGATGGTCTTCAGAAGCTGAAGAAGATTGAATTTGAATGCTTGATCTAATATTCTGCCTTTGCTTGTTTCCAATGTGTTTTTAGGATCACTTATTTCCTTTTACTCCATTTGTGTTGTTTTGTAATAGTATGAACTTTGATTAGAAGTTTTATGAATTCCAACATTGGCCTATGAATTACAAATTTAGTTGATTTTTGATAACATTTACTATATCAAGAGTTAATTATGGATTGTACATATATGAAGCCCTAAATATAGCCAGAACCAGAAATCTATGTTACAAAAAAAGTCAACAACAACCCAAAATCTATCAGAATTTGTTATAAGTTTATTTCAAAATTTACCAGAAAGATAATTCGAATTCGAAAGGACACGGACAAACCCCATACGATATCGTAAATGTAGGTCCGTATTTATACGATATCGAAATATAGATCGTCTTGTATCACAGGGACTAAAACAACTAATATTTCGATATCGGATACAAACATAACTAACAAAGAGATATCGCAATAACTGATCGTTCCATATTGCGAATTCGAAAGATAATTCTTGCACTAAATCTATTACAATTGGTTTATAGCTACTTCTTTTTACTAGCCTTCTTTCTCTTCCTCTTACTTACCTTACCGGTGTTAGTAACCCAAATTCCCTCGTCATGATCAACGCGGGCCATATAGCGTCTCAAACTCGCTTCATCTTCCAAAAGATTTTCTACCTCGTCATCTTCCTCGTCAATGATATCATCCACATCAATTTCGTCTTCGACAAAGGATTTTTTCCGTCAATAACAACTTCCCAACGAGGATCGACTGGATCTCTAACATAAACACTTGATCGGCTTGGACGGCCAAAATAAAGGGATCATCTTTAGAACCTAGACGCGCCCGATCAACGAGAGTCAATCCTAAACCTTCACGCCTCATCCCACGCTTTTCATCCACCCATTGACATTTAAAAACGGCTATGCGCAATTTCACGTAATCAAGTTCCCAAATATCGGTTATAGTGCCAAAGAACACCGTTTTCTCCAAATCTCCATCTTTAAGAGACTCCAACACATTTGATACCCCGCTATTTTGACTCACACCATTATCATCCATGCCTTTTGTGCCAAAAGTATATCCATTTATATCATATCCACCAAACGATTGGACAGTCCCTAGAGGTCGTCGAGATAACCATTGAATTGTTTCGGAGTGCACTCCACATTGAACATGAGTTTGAAGCCAACATGCAAACGTGCGGTTGTGTTCCTCAAGCAATTCCTCTTTGGTCAAACTACTATCCTCCTCAACCAATTCCTTCATGTGAATTTCAACATAGGGGGCAACTTCTTTATGATTCTGGAGGACATAAACATGAGCTTTAGCGAGATCATCAGCAGATGGACTAAACAAGCATTTGTGCCTCAATGGTTGACCTTCCAATCGACTTTCATGTCTCGAGTTAGGAACACCAATTGTATCAACATCTTTTAAGTAGTTGCTACAGAACTCAATAACCTCTTCGGCGACATATCGTTGAACTATACTAGCGTCAGGTCGGTAACGATTCTTCACAAACAGCTTGAAGATCTTCATGTACCGTTCGAATGGATACATCCACCGCAAGAACACCGGCCCACACATTTTTATCTCTCAGACTAAATGAACAATGAGGTGAACCATGATATCGAAAAAGGATGGAGGGAAGTACATCTCCAATCGACACAAAACCTCAACCACCAATCTTTGCAACTTATCTAACCTCCGAATGGCCGGCCTCACATGCGAGGGGAGGGAACCCCGAATGGCGATGACATTCAACTCTTGCATCAAATTGTGACAATCATGTGACTTCATACCCGCCAACTTAAGTTCTTTGGTCGATACACAAGACCGGATATTGGATGAAAACCCCGTCGGAACCTTAACAGACTTCAACGTGTTACAAAAACTTTCTTTATCTTTCATTGACATTGTATAACACGCCGGTGGCAAGTAAGTCTTGTCCCCATCATCCACGGGTGCCAAAGAAGGTCTAATGCCGAGGCTCACCAAATCTAGTCGTGACTTCAACCCATCCTTGGTTTTTCCCGGGGTGTTCAAAAGTGTCCCAACCAACGAGTCACACACATTCTTTTCAATGTGCATGACATCTAGACAGTGTGTTACCTCTAAGTACTTCCAATATGGCAAGTCGAAAAAAATAGATCGTTTCTTCCAACTACTACCACTTGTTTTAGCAACTCTTTCCTTCTTACCGTAGACGTGTCCCAACTCTTCCATGTTTCGAAGGATTTCAACCCCGGTTGGAGGGATAGGTTCGGGATCGGTCTCAACCTTCCCATTGAACCATTGTTTGGTAAACCTCCATGGATGATCTTCAGGAAGGAATCGACGATGACCTAGAGACACAGTTTTTCCACCATTTTTAAGTTGACAATGGCTAGTGTTTTTCTCACACACGGGACATGCAAGATGACCTTTCACTGAATAACCTTTTAAATTTCATAAAGCCAGGAAATCATTTATGGTCCACATCAACATCCCTTTTAACTGAAACTTCTCATCCTCACGACTTCCATCGGTTATCCACACTCCCGAGTTGAACAAAGACTTCAAATCTTCAATAAGTGGAGCTAAGTAGACGTCAATGTCATTTCCTGGTTGTTTAGGCCCTGAAATCATCATAGAGAGCAACACATATTTCCTTTTCATCATCAACCAAGATGGTAGATTGTAAATAACCAGCATAACAGGCCAAGAACTGTGAGTGCTAGACAAATTCCCAAAAGGATTGAAACCATCGGTTGATAGCCCGAACCGAATGTTTCGAGGTTCTTTACCAAAATCAGGGAATAATCATCCATATTTTTCCACTGTTCTCCATCCGATGCATGACTAATGATGTCATCACCCCCTCTCTCCCTCTCTGCATGCCATGTAAACAGTTTTGCATCATCGGGGTTGGCAAACAGCCTTTTCAATCTAGGCACAATAGGAAGATACCACATTACTTTAGCGGGTGTTTTCTTATCGCTAAATGTGCTCTCTTCATCCCCTACTTTCATTGATTCTTTCTCCTTGAGTTTGTATCGAGACTCCCCACATACTAGACAATTGTCCAACTCTTTCTCCTCCACCGATCTCTGCAACATACAATCATTAGGGCATGCATGAATCTTCTCCAATTCCATTCCCATTGGACACAAAATCTTTTTCGCGGCATATACTTTCTCGGGCAACAAGTTATCCACCGGAAGCAATTCTTTAACAATAACAAGCAACTCCGTCATCCCTTTATCGGTAATCCCATGTTTCGCCTTCAAATTTATCAACAACAATGTTGCCGCCATTATGCAATGCCTAGACCCCTTGTATAATGGTGTTTCTTTATCATGCATCATTGCCGTTAGAACACTAGGCTTATCAATAAATTCCCTAGCAACATCTTCCACCATTTCACCAAGATAAGCATCATATTCCATGTCTTCACTAGCAACATCACTTTCGGGAATAATGTTGTCAACTACAACTTCACCATGCCAAATTCATACAGTATACGTAGGGTCAAAACCCCTACAAATCAAATGTTCACGTAAAACTATATCATCATCATAATAGGCATTGTTCTTACAATCTTTGCATGGACATCTAACACCCTCAACCTCTTTGCTCTTAGCATCCTCAAACGCAACATTAATAAATTCATCAATCAAACCACGGTACTCAAGGGACAATCTATCATTTCTCCTAATAATTTCAACTCGTTCCATATCACTAACGTCCAACTATGGGAACCCAATCGCACATTCAACAACAAACTCCTACGCAATCAACGATAAAACACAACGTCACAATCAATAATTTCACATACAAATCAAAGGTAATTTCCATATCTCAAAAAACAATTCAAATTTCATACCTTTTAGAGCAAGCTTATGGTATAAATCCAAACAACCGACTAAAGAGCTTGAATCCCTTACAATGGAGTGTGAAATTCGAGAGAAACTTTTGGAACAAACTACCCACACAAGAAAATAGCTTACAAGCTAACTCATTGACTAGTTTGAACCTTAAATTTCGACAAACCCGACATTCTAGCGATATCGCAATGTCTCCGTTTTCAATAGAACCAGTTTTCGGTATCGAATCCTTAGACCTTAACCCTAGCAAAATATATATGAGATATCGTAAAATGTGTTTCCTATTTTTCGATATCGAACGTTGTGTCTCCTAGTTCCCTGTCTAGGACGGCGACAACCATTTCGATATCGCACATAAATACAAGCATATACGATATCGAAAGAATGTTGACCAATATAAAACAACCGACGGAGAAAACTAAAATCTACGTTGTTATCACAAATTCTCCAATCCATCAAAGGCGAACAAACCCCAAACCCATCCCTTTACAGAAAACCATCATCAAGTTCAACATGTCGAAGGACATATGTGTATCGGAACCATACATTCGATTTCGAAGGGGTTCAACCAGGTCGTTCGATATCGAAATATATGTGAGTTACATGACAACAAATGAACGAGTTCGCATCTTAACTGGTTACTGCTACCCCTTTAACTTAATTCGATATCGTTCGTCAATATATTATACCTTCGATATCGCGAAACTGTTTTGTCTTAACGGCGATATCGCGAAGTAATAGACGTCTTGAAACCCCAACACCGTAGCGATATCGAAAATTGTATATATATTGTAGCGATATCGAAACATACTTTTCTCATTAGAAAAATAAAATACTTTTCTTGAAACCCTAATACTTTTCTCATTCGAAAAATAAATTAAAGCAGCGGAAATACTTTTCTCATTCGAAAATACCAGTTTTTAAGGCACTATTTTTTAGAACCGCCTTGAGTCAATGCCGTTGATTGATTTAATGGATAAATAGTTTTGATTTGTTAGTAACATCCAATCCAAGAACATAACTAACAATATGTTCTAGCAAAGCCATGCAAATAAAGAACTTCATACATGTCCGTGAACAAAAGTTTAATATATTAAAATAAATCGCCCTTGACATGGCTGTAACAAATGTCATAAACATTCAAAACGAAAGGGGAAAAAAAACCGCCCTTGACATGACGGTATAAATATTGTTAAGAGTTAAATAAATGTATAAACTTAAACATTAGGATCATATTCTTCGTCGGAGATGTCGCACATCAAGAAGTTGCCACAGTTGAAATGCAAGGGACGATGGATTAGTGTTCGATTAACACACTGCTCACCATACTCAGCCACCTATTTTTCAAACCATTTAAGATCCTCTCGGATCTCCTTCTCAGCCCTTTTAATCCCTCTCTCAACAACACGTTCCATCTTCTTGATTTTTTTCTGCACAATTAAATAAAAATTGCGTTAATATTGGACCAGACCTTAAATGATAAAAGAAAATATATATAAATGAATCAAACAAAAAAACAAAATTCTTACTTCACAACGGAGAACACGATCATCAAACATAGTCTTTGTAAGAAGGACTACTGGGCGCTTTCCATCTAAATGATAAAAAGTTGCCCAGCCATACTTTCGTAGTTGTAACTCAAAGTCATCCCTTTGATTCTCAATCTACCGGCGCATTCTTGCTTTACGCTCCTCCCACTCTACAAGGAAATCTAGAAATTAGAAAGAGTTTCTTCTCTACTGTCACAGAAATAATAAAATGACGAATTCGAATTTTTATTACCTCCCATCATCGTTATTCTCATGGTGACAACCTCCTGTTCCATAGTAGCCCTTCGTTGTTGCGCCTGTACTGAAAGACCTCCATTGTTAGCCATTTGAAATCTGAAAAACTAAATTTGTAGACAAGAAAGGATGTGAATGACTTTGGTCTTCATCTTGGCCCTTTAAATAGAGTTGAAGAGGACCTAGATACACACAATTCAATTAATGTTGGGAAAATGAAAAGTTTTCAACACATTAACTTCACATGAATGCATTTTGTGCTCCTCAATGTATTGACTTTTCGATTTCTCCATAATGCTTTCCCAAATCCAACGAATCTGAATTCAGGCAAACCAACAAGTGGTATAACTTGAAGCAAATACAATGAATATGAATTCAAGCAAATACAATTCATTTCAATTTGATTTTGTTACATTGAATTTACTATATGCAGTCCGACATTACTTTTTGCAGTCCGTATTTGTACATGAACTACCTTAAATACCCCTAATTAGTTACACAAACTTAATTTACCATTTTAATCCCACTCTCTTCATTGTATTTTCAATCAAATCCCTGAAGTTCTTCTGCAATTTTAGAATTTTCATTCCAACTTTTTTTCGATCGATCAAACATTCTTCTTCCTTCCATCACTCGTTTTTCCATCTTTTTGATCAAACATTGTTTTTCAAGTTTTAGGTAAATTCGATTCATCAAACATTGTTCTTCCTTCCATCACTCTTTTTTCCATCTTTTCAATCAAACATTGTTCTTCAACATTTAGGTAAATTCGATTCATACGTCCCATCCATGCATATTGCCAATAATCCATATCTTTCTATTACCTCTTTTCTTCAAAATTTTAAATTTCCGGATAAAGGGTGAATTTAAGAATATCTTGTATTTTTTTGGTGTGTTCTTTAGCAACCGGGTACACCAACCGTGTTCTTCAGCATGAATGTCTGGTGTTCTTTAGCATGAATCTCTGAATTTTGAATGTTCGATGGCCATCGCCGATGAACACGTGGTCAATGCGTATTTAGATGCTAAATTGAGATAATTTAGATGGTAAAAGTTCAATGAGAAAGTAAAAGAAATATTTGGAATAGTATTTTTTTATGGAAACTAATTAATCAAAATTATCCAAAATTATATCTATCATTTCCAAGATTAAATTCAATCATCTTTAATACACTCTCAATCATGAACCTGGACATTCGCGTTTCCGAGATAATTTTGATTAATTAGTTTCCATAAAAATACTATTCCAAATATTTCTTTTACTTTCTCATTGAACTTTTACCATCTAAATTATCTCAATTTAGCATCTAAATACGCATTGACCACGTGTTCATCGGCGATGGCCATCGAACATCCAAAATCCAGACATTCATGCTAAAGAACACCAGACATTCATGCTGAAGAACACGGTTGGTGTACCCGGTCGCTAAAGAACACACCAAAAAAATATAAGATATTCTTAAATTCACCCTTTATCCGGAAATTTAAAATTTTGAAGAAAGGAGGTAATAGAAAGATATGGATTATTGGCAATATGGATGAGATGTATGAATCGAATTTACCTAAATCTTGAAGAACAATGTTTGATTGAAAAGATGGAAAAAAGAGTGATGGAAGGAAGAACAATGTTTGATGAATCGAATTTACCTAAACCTTGAAAAACAATGTTTGATCAAAAAGATGGAAAAAAGAGTGATGGAAGGAAGAAGAATGTTTGATCGATCGAAAAAAAGTTGGAATGAAAATTCTAAAATTGCAGAAGAACTTCAGGGATTTGATTGAAAATACAATGAAGAGAGGGGGATTAAAATGGTAAATTAAGTTTGTGTAACTAATTAGGTGGGAGGTCGTCGCTGTACCTCTCAAATATACAATTTATGTTCACTTAGAGCAAGTCCAACAACTTTGCTATAATAGAGATTTTATTCAAATTTGGAGATTTTGACAAATTTTTCACTCCAACGGAATCTCTATATGATTATCTAAAATAGAAAAATGAGGAGAGAGAAGAAAAAAATCTCTATATATGCAGATTGTAAACAAATTTTTAGAGAACTAATTTTATGGTATGTTTACTAAAAATAAGAATTAAATTACCTTTCTAACTCTCATCAAATTCTCCACCACACAATATGCCAAAAATAGGAGATTAATTCAAAATAATATAGAGATTCTGTTGGAGTTAAGAAAAAATAATATGGAGATTATTGGCTTTCATTCTTTACTTTAGAAAAATTTATAGAAAAGTTGTTGGACTTGCTCTTACTACCTCTACACACAACTAAGCATATAGTGGCAAGTAAGGTTCGTTCCACAGGGAAAAGGTTATTTCTATGTATATCTTGTAGTATGTATATATATATATATACATATATAAAAGCAATGTAAACAAAGGGGGGGTTTTGAGTTGAGTTTTTGTAAGAAACACTACTAAGTAAAGCAACTAGAATTCTAGGATTACAACTAGTTTAGCATTTAAGGTTTTAACTAAAGGATTAACTAATGAGAATACTAGACTTGGACATATGAGATTGGTGACTTCTTATTATGAGATTTTCCTCAAACTTTATCATGTTGCTTTGAGAATGGTGATTGTTTGTAGTGAGAAACTATCTTTAACTATAGCTATGAAAGATGAAAGCATCTTCACAACTTCAATTGACAACTTTACTAGATGATAACAACTAGTTCAATTGATCAATATCATTTCAAATTAGATGTTTCTCAAACTTACCCATGCAATTTGATAACAAACTTGACATAGATACAATGCTAATGAATGATCTTAAGAACAAATACAATTGATAACAAGATGCATTCGATTCCTAATTTACTACTCTTACATAGAAAGAATGATAACATTCTAACCATGGAAAAGCAATATCTAACACATATCCAACACATATCTATCACTAGGAAATCATTCCTAATCATTTCAAGCATCAAATACACATATAAATTATGATCATTCAATAGCAAATCACCATTCCTAAACTTCATAAATCATGTTCTCAATCCATAACAAGAAGTCCAATCACATATACCCAAGGTGGGTTTTAGCCTACAACCATAATTAGATAATCACAACCATAATTAATACAACAAACCATGATGAATTCAAAGATCAAAATGGAAGGAAAAGTGAAGGAAAATGGAATTCTCTGTCTAAAAACCGATCCTCTAACAATTGAGGATAAGTTTCTTTTATAGTCCAAAAAATAATTAAAATTAAAGCAAACAAAATGCAAGTTGCAGAGGATTTTCGCGAGTCGCGAGAAATCCTTCGCGGACCGCGAGCCTGGTTCTCGCGGCTCGCGGCCGAGGATTCGCGGCCCGCGCGTCTTCGGTTTCCGCGGTCCGCGACCGAGGTTTCGCGGACCGCGCGTCTGGTCCTCGCGAGCCGCGGCCGATGTTTCGCGGATCGCGCGTCTTCAGCTTCCGCGATCCGCGACCGAGGTTTCGCGGACCGCGCGTCTGGTCCTCGCAAAACAGCAACACACACCCTCGCGGCTCGCGACCGAGGTTTCGCGGTCCGCAAGAGTGTGCCTTCACACCACTTCTACGACCGGTTCTTTAATGTATCTGACTTCTTCAGGACGGTCATAGAAGGTCTTCAAATCATCCAAATCCATCGCAAGTGCAATTCAAGGTCGAAATGCACGTCTTCAATTTTAAACCATTATGAATGATTTGGTCTAAAAGTCTAATATAAAAGTACAAAATACTATCTAAAACAGCTCTGAAATGCTACAAAATAAGAGTATATCTAGGACCTATCATTAGGGTATTTAAGGTAGTTCATGTACAAATACGGACTGCAAAAAGTAATGTCGGACTGCATATAGTAAAGGATAATTTTTGAGAATAATATGAATCGAATTTACCTAAATCTTGAAGAACAATGTTTGATTGAAAAGATGGAAAAAAGAGTGATGGAAGGAAGAAAAATGTTTGATCGATCGAAAAAAAGTTGGAATAAAAATTCTAAAATTGCAGAAGAACTTCAGGGATTTGATTGAAAATACAATGAAGAGAGTGGGATTAAAATGGTAAATTAAGTTTGGGTAACTAATTAGGGTATTTAAGGTAGTTCATGTACAAATACGGACTGCACAAAGTAATGTCGGACTGCATATAAATTATTATAATATACAACTCATTGAACAAAACTGAACTGAATTGACATGAAAAAATATAAAAATATTGAACTGATTTAAACTAAACTGAACTAAAATATAAACAAATTTACTGAACTAACATAACTGAAAACTACATAAGTTTACTAAACTGAAAAAAGATTATCTGAACTCATCTGAACTAAAAAATATTTATTAGAACTAAAATACGTTTATACGAACTTATTTGAACTAAAAAAAATTCAAATAAACTCTAGAGAACATGGCCAAATTAAGTATGTACAAAAGTTATCTTGGATTTGGCTAAATTGCTCATCCGCTATTTTGTATGACGGATTAAATTTTGAATAATCCTATTGGATGAGATATAATAGATCTAATACTATGTCTAATTACCTTTCTACCCTTTTGCCTTTTCTCAACTCATGAGTCATGACGTTGACCAGGAAGAAAAGGAAATACAAAAAAGGAAATGTGTGGAAAAATAAAAAGTTCAACACGAATTAAAGCATCCACAATGAATGAGAGCAAAATAGATTAGTTTTAAATAAATTATTGGACATAAGGGGCTACGGATCCTCTATACCACATTTGTATACCATTCTCTAGGCTCCGGATCCTCTATACCACATTTTTATATCATCTTCTACACCACCAATAATATGATGACATGTGTCTAGACTAACTTAACTCCTAACTCCTAACTCATCACACTAACCCTCATCAACTGTTTTTAATTAATTCCTGATTAAATTAAAATATTTTTTCTACTTTTAAACTTTTCATATTTCTAAATCTAATTTCACCATTCCTTTTTACGAAGATATAATCCCTCATATCGTCAACTTCATCCCAGCATAACTCATCTCCCGCAGAATGAAGATCGCATAACCCATCTCCCGCATAATATCTACCTTGTCTCAACAGCCTCCTTTCGATTAAAAAAAATCTACTTGAGAATGAAAAAGTTACCAGTTCCCTAAATCACCAAAGCAAGTACAGATGGCTTATCTACCTTTGTTAAGTTTTAATTTAATCAAGAATTAATTAATAACAGTTGATCAGGGTTAGTGTGATGAGTTAGGAGTTAAATTGGTCTAGACACATGTCATCTTATAATTGGTGGTGTAGAGAATGGGCTACGGATCCTCTATACCACATTTGTATACCATTCTCTACACTTACATAATTGGCCTACACATGCTTGGATTCTCAGCTGAAAGAGCTACAAACAAGTTTTTGGAGTAGATTCTGGAAGCTTCAAGTTCCATGGAGAGCAAGGCACTTCGCCTAGCTAGAGCTTTATTAGCTAAAATCTCCAACCATGAATGCACTTGTTTGATTGTACCTGTGATGACTACGGAACTGATGCTAATGAGTAATGACTTGTGATGCATGCTTTATGGACACTAATTAAAGAAACCAATGTAACTTTTTTATGTACATGAATCGTTTCTAATTAAGTATATATCATACTACGTACTCTTGTCCTTTGACTTACAAAAATAAAATATCAACAAGTGCAGAAGTTAATTCTTTGATTCACTTAACAAAATTATGTATTTGACATATTTATTATACCATTATTATTAATAAATTACATTAATTATAAAATACCGGTCTATCCGGTCTTAGAACGGACCGGACCGGAATCTGAAATCTTGAAAAACCTTGGACCGGGGACCGGACCGGAATCCTATATATACGGGTCCGGTCCTCTTAATTCCGGTCCGATCCGGTCCAGACCGGTTCATGCACAGCCCTACTTACTAGTTTAAATATATTAATTTATTATAAAATTCACGGGAGTATTATCTATTTAGGGATAAGATTTGTTATAAATTTATAATAGATAGTTTATTCAAATTTGGAGATTTTGACAAATTTTTCATATATGGATCTCTATAATAGAAAAATGAGGAGAGAAGAAAAAAATCTCTATATATATGGAGATTTCTCTCTAAAATTTTAGAGAACTAAATTTATGGTATGTTTGCAAAAATTAGAAATTAAACTACCTTTCCATTTCTCACCAAATTCTCCAACACCCAATTTACAAAAAATAGGCGATAAAATTAAAATAATATAGAGATAATGTTGAAGTTATGGGAAAAAAATATGGAGATTATTGACTTTCATTCTCTACTCTAGAAAACATTATAGCAACAAAACACAACCGGAAAAGGATTCCTCTCTATCACCGAGGCCTGTGGTATCGTTATTGCCTTTTGTCCTGAAAAAGGATTCCTCTCCCCATCCAGAAAACCTGGTTCCTTTTCCTGATCTCCGGCCTGTCGGAATGGATTAAAAGGTGCGTACGTCTCTCATTCTCATTACGTTGACAAGATTGCTTTCCCTGTGTTGGTTTCTGCTGATTTAATCGTTTCAAATCTGATTTTTCCCCCTCGTATGGTGTAGGTGGTTATATGTTATATGGGTTATGTTTAGAGGATCCGGAAATGCTGTGTCGTGGTAATCGTTCAATAAATGATTTGCCAGAAGATGTCAAGGTTGACATTCTGTCCCGATTATCAGAGAGTGATTTGATTACATCCAAATTGGTTTGCAAAGAATGGAACTTTATGATATCAACCATATGTATTCCAACCTTGTCTCCCCCTAACCCAGCCACCCCATTCTGGAATTTTTTGTGTTTTCAGGATCCCCCTCCACCACTAGAACCTGGCAAGAAAGACCGCTCTTCTGATCCAAGAAATCCTAATGCCCATAAGTATTTGAGAGTTGAATTGATAGTGAGAGTCGAACCTCAAGATTACTACTATCAGTATGTGAAGCAATATGTCTCTGGCAATCCCACAATTCGTAATCACATTGAGTCTCTTCTGCCAACCATGGATCGTGATCCTTCACACATTGTAGACTGTTGTAATGGACTTCTCCTCTTGGCCGCTTCAAACTCTTACTTTGTGGGAAACCCGGTCACGAGGCAGCGAATTGCCATTCCTCTCAGCAACAATCACACTCATGAAAGCATTACTGCTTCCTTGGTTTTTGATCCTCGTGTTTCCCTTCAATTCAAAGTTGTTAGACACACCCTCTCGCCTGTGGATGCTACACTTTCAGTGGAGATGTTTTCATCGCACTCTGGAGGATGGTCTAGCCATATCCTGTCACTCGAGCCTCGCAATCTCTGTGGGTTTAAGTGGATTAATAAGTCTGTTTATTTCAATAGTTCCCTCTATTACATGTCCATGGCCATGTATTTAGTCTGCATTGACAACGTCCTTGATGATGGTCAGTGTTTGAAAGCTTGGGCTATTGAGCTTCCTGATAGAAATAACATCACAATCGAGCAGGGAAACAAGGGTCTGCATGGCTGCATTGGGTACAGTTCAGGTTGCGTTTATTACTCCAACCGTGACACAAATGGTGTTATATTTGTCTGGATGCTGGCTGGGAAAGGGAAAGACTCGGGATGGATCCTGAAGCACAGTATAAGAATTGACCTTGATGTTGTCCCAAGTAGTTATATGACTGGACTAATTGTGAATCGCCACAAAGATTTGGAATCTTTTAGGCCTCGCGCATTCCATCCAAATGAGAACGTGATAGTTGTAGCGTGTCCATATGTCCTTGTCTTCTATCACCTGGAAACTAAAAATGTTGAACTTGGTCTTTTTGCATTCCGACATAGAAGAAAAACACTAATGTTGGATCAAAATTGGATCTTTCCCTATGCCCGAAGCCTGGTATCACTCAACACCATTACCTCTACCGTGGAACAGGCAAATTGACTTTTGCTGTGATGCACTTCCAGTAAGTATTTCTATGAGAATAAATGCAATAGTTTGGTTCATAGAGGTTGCATCATTTTGTAATGCAAATGATTCCCTAAATTTATTGATGCAATATACTTCTGTAAGCTTGAGTTCTTATATGGCAGTGTTAGGACTTAATGCTAAATGTTGGTCTGGTATTGGATTTGGATAGTGCAATGCTTGTTAGAAACATCTCAATAATTTTACATATGGGAATGTTCTGAATTGTCTGAGCGTGTATGTATGGTGATGCTCGAATTATCAGTACATCTTCATTTATTTGATTTTTTGGCTTGAAATAGAGTCATACTTTTACTTCTTTGAGGGTTTAAGGATTTGATCTTCTTCTTGAGTCTCAAAAATTTTGATCTTCTATGTTTGATTCGTTGAGTGCTTCTAATCTGAACTCCTATTGCAGTTGAGCCATTCATGCTTCTGAAGTTGAGACTGATTTGGTGCTGCTGAAATATTTATTCTTGCTGAAATGATGGAGGACATCTTATACCGAAGGTGGTGCTGCTGTAGTTGTTGATGAATTGAGACTCATTTGATGCTGTCAAGTTAGAACTGTTGCTTCTGATGTTTAAGAAGCTTTCTCGTTTAAGTGTTTAACTGAAAAATGACTCCTGGCTGCTAGCAACTTGTCTTGTGAACTTATTTTGAGCTCTTCATGTTAACTCTTTTTTAGGTTTGGTGCCTATAATTTATAAATTGCCTCATTTATAATTGAGTGTTGGAAATTATCTTCAATAAGTTGCATAAGAAAAAAGAATGTTTTTTATTGTGAGAAGTAAACCTGCATTTGAAGCTTGAACTTGTAGCCACTGAGTATGCTCTTGGAGTAAGTAGTTACATTAATTCGTTTCTGATGTATATGACCTGGAAAGATCCGTGTCATGCATTGCTAGGAAGAATCACCAAACAGAATGGAAAGTCACCGCCAAACTCTACCGGCCGAGGGTGGAGGATAAAGATTGGTATGATCTGTGCATTCAAGGTTGTTGCGATGGCCTAATTTGTATTTTCCACACATGCTTGGATTCTCAGCTGAAAGAGTTATGTTATTATTGAAGATTGCGAGCACGTCATAGTTTTGGTTTAGGGTGTGATGAAGGCCATGATGACTAAAAGGTGGTAAGTTTAGTCGAGTATCATCATCACTATCCTCCCAGTGAGCTGGATGCTACCTTAGATCAAATTGTTTGACGAAGATTCTGGCATGGTATTTCCTTATTCAAACTAATGTTTCTTCAAGGTGGAGTGTGCTGGCCAACGGTGCCTTGCAGGTCATCGTTAAGTACCATGTAGTCGATTTCTACATTGACCCCTTTAATAACAGTGTCTGTATCGGTTTCTGTACCTTTAGAAGAAAATGCTATTCAGCTAGAGGATATGTTTTCTGGTTTCTGGATGATGAAAGAGTATGGTTTGAATGATTCTTGGACGAGGCTAATCTTTAAGTAGGAACTGTTGAAAGCGAGTTTCATTCTGCTGCAACTATAAATAGTGCTTTCGGTATTTAACAAAATGTATGGTGACGTAGTTGATCTTTCCAATTGTGAAATTATGCAGAATTGAATATCCACGTTCCAGGTTTCGCTCAATGCTTCCAAGTTGTTTATTCATCTCCTTTGTTTTCCTACTTCATTTTCGTCTATGCTCTGCCAAGTCCTTTAGAGTCTCTTTTTGGTAACATTATCCCAATTAATGGTTGCCATGCCTTTTACTTAGAGTTTAGTTTCTTGTTGTATTTTAATATTTTCTGACTAATAAAAACGTTGCTTGTTAACTTTTTTTTTTTTTTGATGGAGCTTGTTAACTTTTGGTTTGGTTGTAAACGTTATGTTTCTTATGTATGTAGTTTAACATTAATTTAAAGCAAAATATTTCACAAATGGCTTGAGCTGCACACAACTATACGATTTTTTTTTATCACTTACAACTCAAAGTACTTATGTATACATTTTGTCATACAGCTTTTTTTTGAAATTAACCTTGCATTAAAAACCAGATAGATTACACATCGTACGATTCAGAGTTAGAGCCACGTTGTGCTCTTTGGCAAGAGTTGTTCTATTAACTTTCATAAACTTAGACGAGAGGAAAGAGTATTGCAGAAGTCTTCTGATGTCTTCTACTGTACTTTTGATCTCCCATGGCGCTGACTCTGCCTCATTGAGTGCCGCCATTAATTCCGATGAGTCTGTTAGCAAGCGAATTCCAAGGATCTTAGTCCTTTCCGCTGCTTTGATTGCCCTCCAACAAGTTTCAGCTTCGGCCTGCAGAGGGGATGAGCAAATGAAGAAGTCTGATCCTGTGATTGTTCTGTCTTCCAATCTGATAGACCAGGCAGCTGTGCCAATGTTCTTCTTTGCTTGATATGAGCCATCCACCATTATCAAGGGCTCTTGAGGGTTTGAACTCGAGAGGTGATTTGTCGTTTCTGGCCTGTTTATAATTTCTGTCAACTGAGGAGGTTCCGCCGCTGACTCTTGGTTGGTGTTACTGACCACATCTTGTTTTTTTAACAGCATGTATTTGGCCAATGCAGTTTGTCTTGCCGTCCCCGGATCCAGTTGAATTCCTTCCATGACCCTTTTATTTCTCAGAATCCAGAGCTCCCATAGAAGGAATGCAGCCATCTTGCTCTCTTCCGCAGAACTTCGCGTTTCCAGCCAGTTCTGAAACCAAGAAGCAACGTTTTGTTCATGTCTGCTGCTGTCAATGTTTACTGGGCTTTCCTCCCAGAATTCCTCTGATTCTCTGCAATGAAATAACAGGTGCATTTCATTCTCTGGTGCGTTTCCACATCTGGAGCATATAGGAGAGTCTATGATCTTCCTTTTGAAAAGATTAACAGCAGTAGGCAATGCTCTACTTAGCATCCTCCATAGAAAAACACAGAGTTTGTAAGGGACTTTTAGGTTCCATATCTTATTCCACATCTTCTTTCTCCTTAGATCCACACATCCTACGAATGTCATTGCCAGGTGGTACCCTTTTTTAACCGAATAGTTGCCGTCTCTGTTGCCTCTCCAGATTGGTAAGTCTGACTTTGTGGGGAGAATGGGGATTCTGAGAGCCATAATGTGTGGGACAATGATGGGTGCAAAGATTGATCTTATCAGAGGGGCTCTCCAAGAGCCATCATTTTGTATCAGATGCTCCACTCTCAAGTCTGTTCCCTGAGCTATGGCACTGTGGGATTCTAGGTTGTTGTTTATGGTTGGAATCCATTGGTCAGTCAGTTTTGCTTTCTTCCCATCATTGATTTTCCAGCCTAGTTGTTTAGAGATCAAGTCCTTAGCTCCCATGATGGATCTCCACCCCCAAGAGTCTCCTGCTTTCACCTTTGTGCTAAGGAAGTCTGAATTCCTGAGGTACTTAGCCTTGTATACTTTTACCAAAAGAGATTCTGATTCCCTCATGATATTCCATGCATGTTTGGCTAGTAATGCTTTATTCATCCCTTGTGCGGATCTGACTCCCAATCCTCCCTCTTCCTTTGACTTGGTTATGGTTTTCCAGGATTTCCAGTGTATGGTTCTTCCTTCTAGTTCCCCTTTCCAAATGAAGGTTGCTGTCATTTGATCCAGTCTTTTGAGTATGCCTTTTGGGATGCAGAAAATGCTCAGGGGATAAAGGACCAAAGAGCCAATTACATGTTTTGCCATAGTGATTCTTCCAGGAAGGTTTAATAGTCTAGCTTTCCATGATCCATACTTTTCTTTCACCTTATTTATCAGTCCTTGGAAGATCTCTTGTCTTTGTTCTTGGAAATTGATGTGCATCCCTAGATATTTTCCACCCAAGCCTGTTCCATGTATATTCAGTGTATAGTGCATGTATGTTCTCAGATCCTCAGAGGTGTTTGGGCTAAAGAGGATGGAACACTTCTCAAAGTTGAGCCTTTGTCCTGAGAATCTAGCATAAAGGTCCAGTGTTTTGGCGATTTCATTGGTGGATTGGGTGCTTACCTTAGTAAACAGGATGCAATCATCAGCATACATGAGATGGCTGATCCTTGGGCCACCTCTTGAAAGTTGAATTCCCAGGTGTTTGTTGCTTTCAACCCTCTTTTCCAACCATGCAGACATAAATTGTTGGGCAATGATGAAAAGATAGGGGGATAAGGGGCAACCTTGTCTTAATCCTTTGTTGGGGTTGAACACATTGGATAGGGCTCCATTAACACTGACTTGATAGCTCACAGACTGAACACACCACATCAATAAGTTGATCCAGTTGGGGGGGAACTCCATTTGAATCAGAGCATGTTTCAGAAATGACCAAGAGAGTCTGTCATAAGCCTTGCTCATATCCAGCTTGATTGCTGTTATCCCTTCCAGGCCCTGCTTTTTCTTTCTGAGATGGTGAACCACCTCATGTGCTAGAAGGACATTCTCAGTAATGCTTCTATCAGGTACAAACCCATTTTGAGATTTAGATATTAGAGAGCTGACACACTTCTTTAGTCTTTTTGCCAGAATTTTAGCTATGAGCTTGTATTTGACATTGCATAGAGCAATGGGTCTGAAGTCTGAAGCTGACAGAGGCATTTTTTTCTTTGGTATCATGATCACCTGTCTTCTGTTCCAACTTGCAGGGATCGGGTTACCATTTAGCATGCTCAGGATATTAAGAGTAAGATCCTTACCCACTGTTTTCCAGTATCTCTTGTAAAATCCAGCTGGGATGCCATCCTCACCAGGAGAAGCCCAAGATTTCATATCTTTCAGAGCATTCCAAACTTCTGGTTCAGTAAAAGCTCTAGATAGTTGATGCTGTTGTGCTTGATTAAGCTTTCTTCTGTTAGCTTGTAAAAGTTCATGTTCCAGAATGTCCCCTTCCGGACCTTGGGGAAACCATTCTGCAGACACAAATACTGATTTAACATGTTCTGTGATGTTGCTCACAATTTCCCCTTCATCAACAGTCCAGCTGCCATTGGAGTCTTGTATGCCTTGAATCATACTTGAATTTTTCCTCCTTGTAACCCATTTATGATAAAAGGAGGTGTTTCTCTCACCATAGAGCATCCAGTTTACTTTGGCCCTTTGTTGCCAGTATTCAGATTGTTTTTGCATGAGATCCTCTAGTTCTAACTCTTTCTGCTTGATCCCTTCTGAGTTTCTCCTTAGGTTGGTGCTCTGTTGAAGTTTTTCCAAATCTCTTATCAACCTTTTGATCTTCTCTTCCAAGTTTCCAAAGGTGTTTCTGTGCCAGTTTGAGAGATGTCTCAAGGAGATCCTGAGACTTTCATCTAAATCATTTGCTGAGAGATGATGACTAGATATAGAATGCTGATGCTCCCAAACTCTGCTGACTAGCTGTTCTGATTGCTCTACTTTTGCCCAGAAGGACTCATATATGTGCATTTTCTTTCTAAGACTTCTTCTTGGCATGGTATCCAGGATAATAGGGCTATGATCCGATCCTACCATGGGGAGGTTGTTTATGATAGAATTGGGAAACATGTCAAACCACTCTTTGTTGCCAAAGCCTCTGTCAAGCCTTTCCACCACTGTATCAGGTTCACTCCTCTTGTTGGACCATGTGAACCAGAGACCCTTATTCCTAATTTCTATGAGATGTTTCTGCTCAATCAGATCATGCAGCTCAGTGTGGAGATTATCACTTACTGGTGAACCTCCCTCTTTATCTGACTGACTAAGGACTTGATTGAAATCTCCAGCTAAAACTAAGGGGAAGTCTGAGAAGTATGACAAAAGACTTAGATTATTCCATACCAACGCCCTATCTGAGGCCACCGGGGCACCATAGACTAATCCTAGGCACCATTTTTCCTGTGGTGCACTGGTTACAAAAGCAAAGATACTATTCTTACTAGAAAATAACACTTCTACTTCAATTCCATCATTCCACAAAAGTACTAAGCCACCTGATCTCCCTTCTTCTGCAACACATTCAACCTTGCTGAAACCTGTGGATTCTTTCCAATCCAGAGTCTTTTCTTCTGACATTTTTGTTTCTATCAGTCCAATTATGCTAGGTTTATGTTGTTTCACCAGTCGAGAGACCATCTTCTTTGTAGAGGCCTTGTTCAAGCCTCTACAGTTCCAGATAAGGCCTATCATGGCCCTTCCGGGGCCTGATTTGGTTCAGACCCCTCCGACCTCAGTTTGATGAAGAAGCAGAACCTCAGTCTCCTTCCTCGTGCACTACGATCAGTACCTCCCACCTCTTCCTCTTCTTCAATGATTCCAGCGCCATCTGTGTCCTCAGCGTTGATCCTTATTTCATTATTCCCCGCCACTACCTCTAGCTGAGACACATTTTCTTCCACCATGACCTCTGGTTGAGCTTCTAGCTATTCCTGCACGGTATTGACTCCTCTATCGCAATCTTCACTGGTGACTTCTTTGATTATGCTCTCAGAGTTTACTCCAAAGATGTTCTCAGTCTTTTCCTGTTCGTTGCTCTTTCCTTCCTCACTCAATGGTGTGTCCCAGAGAGAGAGGGAGAACTTGGCACTCTTCCTTGCCTCGGCTCCGGAGTCCCCGATGATGTGTTCCTCTAGTGGATCCTCCGAGTTGGCTCTCTTCTTTGATTTTCCTTTGATTGTTTCCATGAGGGGAGCAGAAAAAGCACCTCTTGTAATTGGCTGTCTCCAAGAGACCAGAATTCTCTCCCAGCCATTATCACTCATTGCCTTCCCAGGAATAGACTCAGCTTCAACATTCAAGGGCAGTTTTGCTTTTTTCTTCCTCTGCATCTCCTCCTATTTGCTCCATTTTTGTGGCCTGAAGAGTTTCTTGTATTGAACTGTTGTCATCCTTTTTTTCAGAGGGGCCCTTTGAACTCTAACTTGAGGAGGTTGAATCAACTTTCTCGGTTGCATTCTCCTATTCCTCTTTCTCTTTTGCCCACTGAGGCATGACTTAGAGCCATTACTTTCAGACGAGCTACCAGATGAGAAGAGCTTTCCGATGCATCCTCTTGCGTTGCTAGGCTCTCCAATCTCAAACTTTCTCTTAGGACTAAGGCTCATGTCAGAGATAGAGACGTTGTCAGAAAGAGTATTCTGCTCAAATCCCGAGCTATTTCCTTCCCCTACAAGCGACTCTGACGAGATGACTGTAATGTCTCGGTTGATGATGCTATCCTCCTCTTCATATGAGCTTTCATCCGATGATATGAGCACTAAAGGCTCATCCTCCTCCAGGTTTAGCCAGTTGAGATCTTGTTGTTGATCTTCAAACAAATCATGGATAAAGACTCCATCTTCCGGATTATCGGCTAGTAGAGGGTTATCCTCATTAGCTATGGCCTCATTTAGATTGTTCAGGAGAAAATTTTCAATGAGTTGTAGGTGGATGGGCATTTCAACTGGCTGAAGTGGCAGCGCCTCCTGAGCTGGTATTTCTTGTAATGGAATAGCATTGATCCCATCTAACTCCTGATTTTCCGGCGCCACTTCTCCCCTCTGAATTTCCGGTACGACCTCATCCCTCTGGTGGATCCCGTATTGTGCTTCCACCGGTTAGATTTCTTCAATTTGTTGGTTCTCCTCTCCTGCCGTCTGGCTATGGGCATTAGGAGCTATCCCATGAGAGACCACGCCCTGCAGACGATCCATTCCGTCCATTTGTTCCTCGTTAGGCTGGTTCGACTGAACTTCTTCATTAGCACCTTCTCCCTGAATTGGGTTGTTAACCGGTGGGCCTGCTCCGAAATATGGATCAAAATGTGCTTGGTCAAACACACTAAAACCCGAGCCTCCATATTGCCCCACGTAGTGAGCCCGACTTTCCGTCCTCATAGAAAACATGAAGCCATCTTGCACATCCTAATCAGCTAGCTCCCTGTATCTTTGCCACCTGGAGGCCATGTAATTTCTTGGGACGTTGGTGTTCCGCTTTGCCTGCTGATATCTGTGTGCATTTAAGGAGGGGGGAACATATCCCTGTTTGGATTATACAAGATATATGTTCCCCTCTCAGCGTTGTGCCTCCTCACCCTTCTTTCAATGAAGTTGTCCAAATTTGCGTTGTTGACAATCGGGCACCGCTGAATCAGGTGACCGATGACACCACAACGCTTACAGAATCTGTGCATGCGTTCGTACCTCATGTCAAGCCAAACTATTGAGCCAGTGGCTAGCTCTGCGTGGTATCCAGACAGCAAAGCTTCATCCGGCTTGACCCACATGGTGGCTCTGATGTATTTTGTATTTTCTGCTAGAACAACGTCTATGTCGACATCAATAATGTCACCCGCCATATTAGCTACTTTTATGGCCGCTCTCGGACCCGTGTATTCACCAGGGAGACCGTGGATCTGAACTGCGATCTTGATTCTCTCAACTTTGATTCTTCGGACAGAGATTCCGGCACCATATCTCCTTAGCGCCAGAAGGCCTCCATCAACTGCGAACGGACTTCTGTGTAAGACAGCAAGAGCCTCCTCCCTGGTATTAAATTTGAAAACAAAGAAATTTTCGCATTTGTGTTGAACTGTGACATCCATTTTCCAGAAAGCACTAACATACTCCCTCATCTTATTCAGACTGAAATCTCTGTCGTCAGCCCAGTATCCGAGCAAGCAGTTCTGAGACATCTGCACTGATTCTTCGATATCCGCCTGAGAAAAGCGGAGAAGACCTCCTCTCCTGGTTGGCCTTGCAATAGCTCCGAAGTCGAAGCTTTCATCAGCAGCTTCCTTTCTCTCTTCCTCAAAGTCAGACATGGAAGTCATCCTGTTGTACTCCGGCACATGATCAGAAGAACCGAAAGACATCCTGTCCTTAATCTTCCAGAGCGCTTTAAAATCGTATTTAAGTTTATTGTGTCTGAGCTTGATGATTTTCCTTGGAGGATCCTCCCCATTTATAACAGAGCCAGGGGACATCGCCCTTTGATTTTCCTCCAAAATAGAAATTAATTTTCATTTCCCGTGACCGCGTGACTCAATTTCCATGATGAAACTTATTGAATCGATGACCCAGATAGGCTAAAAGACCTCTAGATTCCTAAATGTAAATAGCCCAAATTGGAAAAAAGAGGAGGAATCTGAGAGTTACCTTTTTTGTCCCCTCCAAACTAATACCTTTTTTTTTTGGAGTTCCCAAGTTTCAGCCGCCAGAGCAGAACCTCGGAGGAATACTCGAGGCAAAGTGACGACTCTATTTGCTTTTTGCCGACTCTACCCCTCCTGCCGAGCCACCCTTGCTCCGCCTAGAAAGCCTAGATTTCGTCTGCAAGGAGTGCAAGCGTGGGCTACCAAACAGTGCATCGAAAAAACCAGCTCCTTATTCCGATTGGATGTGTGCATCGGGGCCGACCACGAGCAAACCCAGATCGCAACCCCTAATTTCTTGAGCTTTGTGTTCCTACTGTAATCGTGGTGAGATGACCCAGTAATGAATCCTTCTCTGTAATTGGATTATTTGATTCAAACAAACAATACGAGATGAATTTTTTGTGGAGGAAGAACCCTAGCTGTGTCGGTTAATTTTCCCCCAAAGTGTAAAGACTTCTCTCTAGAAATTTTCTACAGAGAGAAAGTTCCACCATTTCAATTTGTCATACAGCTCGAAATATCAAGGTTCCTGATAAAACAACAAATATCTATATACATGATATAAAATAATATTATTAGTATTCTGCCACTTTAGGTCAGCAAGTAGTATCAATAACTCTTTTCAAAAAAAAAAAAATAGTATCAATAACTCCATTTTCTTACCTCATCTTCATGTTTCCGTTATTTGCCATTTTCTTTGATTCAATCCTGTAATACAATAAAATTCATTTTTTATAAATACTATGGTATATAATTAGACAAATTCTTGGGTGAGGCAGCCTCACCCAAGAGACAGGGTTATAATACAATAACATAGATTAAAAGTGGGATGGGGTTTTTTGTTGTAAAATGCTGATAAATATAGGGACCTATTGCATAAATATGGAAACTCCCTTAATAATCCCCAAAACCCGTCCACTTTCAGAATCTAATTCAGTTCCGCAGCTCCGACGACTCGATCCAGCACCGGAGATTTGCCGGATATGACCTGTAGCAACCGTCGGCATCTAGCGATGCTCGATTAGGACGATGACCTCGGGGCGCGACGGCAATTGAGCTCTCTTGCACGGTGGCGATTGAGCTCTTTGGCGCGGCGGGATGAAGCTCCTCCGACACCATTGACAATAGATCAATTGCCACGAATAATTTTAGTTAACAGAGGCTTCAGGTCACCGGTTAATCACCGGTGTTCGTACCGCTTCCAATCCTGCCGTATCTTCAGCGATTCTGTTTGCTACAGTCAGGCGGTCAAATGCAGCACCTCCTCCGTGTCCTTGCCTTCAGGTAAACAATCGAACTGAGGATTCTGAGTTATTTCAGATTGTTAGTGTTTTGTGACTGTTTTTTCTTCTAGTTGTGATGATTTGATATGTGTGCAGCGGCCGATGGCGGTCTGAGGCGGGGCACTGGTGGTGGTCAGGCGGCAGTTCATGTTCCATGGGTTTGAGGTTGTGTCGTGCTTATCGTTGAGGATTTGTGTCATGTGGTTGAGGTTTTGGGTTCTTGATGTTGATTTTTGTGTCATCAAAATGAGATTTATATCGTTGTAAATGAGGTTTATATTGTCGAAAAATGAGATCTGTTTCGTTAATATCGATGTTGAGGTTTGTAATGTACATAACGAGGTTTATGTCGTCGAGAGTGAGGTTTGTACCAAAATGAGGCTAATATCGATGTGTCGTCAGCGTCAGCGTTGGAAAATAAGTTTTGTTTAATCAATGTCGTCGCTGAAGTTTGTATCGTTAAAAACGAGGTTTGAGTCCATGTTGATGTTGAGATTTGTACCTTTAAAAATGAGGTTTATGTCGTTGAAAATGAGGTTTGTACTGTCGAAATGAGGTTTGTATTGTCAAAAATGAGGTTTGTCTCATCAAAAATGAGGTTTGTGTCTTTGTGATTGAGGTTTTTGTCGTCGACGTTGAGGTTTTGTCTTCGGGGTTGAGGTATGTGTCTTCGACGTTGAGAATTCTGTCTTTGGGGTTGAGGTGAAGTCGAGGTATGATGAGGTGGTCTCGAGTTATGATGACGTGGTGTCGATATAGGATGTGACATTGAGATTTGATGACATGACATTGAGGTTGGATGAGGTGGCATCAAGGTTTTGAGGTTGCGTTGATGTATGATGGCATCGAGGTATGATGATGTGACATCGAGGTAGGATGAGGTGGCTGCAATGTTGGATGATGAGGCGGTAGGAAGGGGAAAATGAATGAGAAATTAGTAATATATGTATTAAAATAAGATATTTGCAAATTAACCCCTGCATTTTATAGTAATGGGTGTTCCTATATATTTACTTATTCTATGGGCCTTTTTGGGTCATGCCTCATGGGTGAGGCGTGAGGCTGCCTCATAGGAGAATTACTCATATGATTATGGAAATTTTAAATATATATTATGTTGTTTGGAAAAAAAATATGATTACTTATATTTTTTAAGTTATGGACCCCAATTTTTAATATTTTGCTTCAGGGCCCTATACTTCCAGGCACCCTGTTGCACTCCCTTGTGACACGTCTCTATCTTCTGTGTAGTAAGGTCATGGTCTCTTCATGGTATTTGAACTTATCTGAACTTATAGAACTCATCAGAACTTATCTGAACTTAAAAATCTTTATCTGAACTCATCTGACTTAAGAAACTTTATCTGAACTCATTTGAACTTAAAAAACATTAACCGAACTCGTCTGAACTGAATTCATTTGTACTTGAAAATTTTAGTTGAACTCATTTGAATTTAAATAATAAGCTGAATTGAAATATATAGATAAATTGAACTGAACTAAATTGAAACTCACTAAAATATATATGATCATTTCCAATATATTTGAAATTTATTAATCTAAATATAACATAATACATATTAAAATATACTGAACTTAGTTGCACCGATGTAGATAAAATGAACTGAATTGAATTGAAATAAATATGATCAATTTCAATATATTTCAAATTTATTAATATAAATATAGCATAATACATTTAATATGAAAATATATAGAAAAAAGTTGAACTGGAATATATAGATCAACTGAAATGAAATGAAATAAATATGATGATAAATATGGTACTATTCCATGGAATAGTCAGAGGCCCACGCAAAAAGCCCTAGCTAGACTATATCAGACACCAGCCCACGGACAGGTCCAAGGACTGTAGCAACCTCTACTGTTCGATGTCTGCAGCTCAGAGGACTATAAAAGGAAGCTTATCTCCAACGAGAACAGTTAAGTTCTCTGCTGATCCTTACCAATTATCACGATCAGATCTCAAAGTTTCCTCTCTAATTTGATCGTCGGAGCAGGCGTAGGCTTAAGCCGGCCTGTGTGACCTCCGTTTTGTCCGTGCAGGTTTATAGGACTGAGCAGCAGGAACGCATACAGAGAAATCTCATTTATAACTTTAACATTGGCGCCGTCTGTGGGGACTAAGTTATCCTCACAGCCAACACAGCTTTTGCATCATGACAGAAGAAAGAGCAGATCCGGATCCATTCCCGGAACTACCAAGAATCCCGTTGGGAGGAGCTCGCGCTCTATTGGAGGCCAATAGGGACGGTCCCATTTTGGACTCCGCTGATAGGCCGGTCGTTGCGGTGAGCAGGCCGATCGCATCGACGAGCAGGCCGACCGTGACGACGGAACAAACCCCCAGCAATTTGATCCAACGAATCCGGCGCATCACTGAGGTGACGGATACGGCCGAGATCCTAAAACAGGTCGTGGCTACGCAAACCGAGATGCTCCGACAGCTCTAGGAGCTGAAAGAGGGCACACCGGAAACCAGGATAGGAGAAACACGGCTGGAGCCGCTGTGAGATCTAGCGGGTACGCGGGTCAAACGCTGATCCCGGGTATACGACCGGTCAGACTATTCGACGAAGGAGAGGACGCATCTGGAGGTTACAGGACACATCGCGAGGCGATACCTACTCGAAGGGGAGATGATGTCCATTCCTCCCCGAGGAACTCAACCAGGGAAAGGTCGGGACAGAGCGACGACCAGGCCAAGAAATGGCCGGCAGTCTACGTACACACCCCGATGGTTAAATCGAGGGTCCCAGTTAGACAGCGTCTCGCAGTCGACTTTGAAGAGGACCCAGAACTGGACACAAGAGGGTGCCCATTCAAGGCTGAAGTGATGAGTTACTCGGCGTCCAACAAGCTAAAAATACCGTCAAACCTGGGAGTAGATGACGGAACATCGGACCCGGCGGACCATCTCCACACCTTCACCTTCAACATGTCAACGTTCGGCATCCCAGAACCCATTTGGTGTAAAGTTTTCGCCACAACGCTGACCAAGGAAGAGTTACTCAGCCGGTTCATCCAAAAGAGGAAATTCACTAAAACTAGGAACAATTTGCTGACGATCATGCAACACGTGGGAGAAACGCTGTCAGAGTATTGGGAACGGTTCAACGAACTGGTTAATGCGGTTGATTACCGCGGAGGTGCTTGATTCGTCATCGATGCCTTCATCCGCGGATTATGCCATAAAGCCCTCAGTCGGGACCTGGTGTTAAACCCGGTGTACTCTGTGCATGCGTTAATGATCAGAGTAGAATTCTTTGACAAGGCAGACATAATAGAGGTACGCATAGATGAGAAAATCTATTATAGGAAGCGGGTCGAAGACAAGACAGTTCTGTCTAGCGGGAAGAAGATCACTGGAGCGAACCGAGACGGGCGGAGACCTGTAAAGGAAAGGTTGGGGAAGAGAGAATACCCACAAACAAGCGCAGACCGCGTTTCACCGCTAAAGGCGTTCACACCACTGAATAAAACACCAAAGGAGATATTCACGTTGGTGGCGCACAAGAATATCCTCGATCAGGCTCACAAGATGAAGACCTCCGGCAACAATTGAAACACGAAGCTGTTCTGCGATTATCACAACGACCACGGGTATGACACGAATGAGTGCAAGCACCTGAGACAGGCCATTGAAAATTGTATCAAGACAGGTCAGCTCTCACACTTCACAAAAGAGGCGCGAACTCATAACGATGCGGAGTACTCGAGGAAATCTGGAGGGTCGACCAGACAGGCCGGTGGATATAATCCCCGATATCAGGACCGTCCAGGCAACGGAGATAAAGGAAAGGAGGTTGCTCTGGTCGGAGAGCAGTCCAAAGGCATTAAGCGTAAGCACGAAGATGAAGACTTGTCCCCTAAACAACCGGAAGTTAATCCCACTACCACCAATATATTTGCTATTATTGGCGGCAGTGCGGGGGGTAAGACAGAGTTGCAATGAAAGGAACGATGTAGGCGTGTACCAGAGGACACTCTGGCGGACAGACGTCTCGGCCCAGAAGAATCAATAATTTTTTACTCCAACGACCCTATCCCGTGCAGACCAGCCGGAGGCGACGCAGTGGTCATAATTGTCCAGGTGATCAAAAAACTCATCCACCGGGCATACGTGGACGGTGGCAGCTCGGCGGAAATCATGTACTGGCACTGTTTTGAAAAGATGGACGAGACAATGAAGGCCAAGCTACGACCAACCGACACTCCGCTGGTAGATTTTGCGGACAGGACTATATGGACAGAAGGAACCATCACCTTACCAGTAGAGTTCGGGGAACACCCAACGCGAAAAGTAATCAAACTGGAGTTCGTAGTTGTCAAAGCAAACAGTCCCTATAACCTCATTATAGGACGACCAGCTTTAGCGCTATTGAAAAGAATAGTATCTACTTTACATTTGCTACTAAAATTCCCAACCAAGTACGGTGTGGCTACCGTGAAAGGAGATCAACAAAAAGCCAGAGAATGCCACCGTATAGCCCTTAGCAAAAGAAAAAGGGAGGTAAACAGGGACAGTCCCGTGGTCAGGACACACACCAGACGAGAAGTGTTAATGACGGTCACGGAAGGAGAATCCAGGCCTACTGAACTGTTTGGAGAAGTGATTGAGGTGAAGCTTGATTGCGCCCACGAGGCGATTGTCCAAATTGGCAAGACACTTCCTGCATCCGTCCAACGAGAGTTGTTGGCCGTATTGTCCAAACATGTGTCAGCATTTTCCTGGAAACCAAGTGACATGACTGGTGTATCTCCAACGATAGGCTACCATGCGTTAAAAGTGGACCCAGACCACAAACCAGTCTTACAGCGTAGAAGACCGCAATGTCTGGAGCGCAATTCTGCGATCAATCAAGAGGTCACCGACTTATTGAACGCTGGAGTACTAATTGATGTGCCATATCCAACATGGTTCAGCAACCCTGTGCTGGTCAAAAAACCGGATGGCAGCTGGAGAATGTGTATTGATTACGCCGTGCTAAACAAATCATGCCCGAAATATTGCTACCCATCCCCACTGATCGATCAGAAGGTGGACTCGTTGGTAGCGTACCCCATCAAGTGCTTCCTGGACGCCTACAAAGGATATCATCAGATACCAATGCTGGAATCCGACGCAGAAAAGATGGCCTTTATAACAGAGAAGGGTGCGTTCGGATATAGGATGATGCCGTTCGGATTGAAGAACGCAGGGGCCACTTACCAGCAAATTGTCGACAAGATTTTCGAAGACCAACTGGGAAAGAACCTCGAAATATACGTGGATGACATGGTGATCAAAAGCCACTAGTTCTCCGACCTGATCAATGATGTGGAAGAAACCCTGAAAAAACTCGAGCAAACGGGGTTAAAGCTAAACCCGAAGAAATGTCAATTCGGCGTCGGAGAAGGAAAATTCCTAGGGTACATGGTATCGAATGAGGGCTTGAGAGCGAACCCAAAAAAGATACAGGCGATCGTTGATATGCGTTCACCCAGGACCGTCAAGGACATTCAAAGCCTCAATGGCCGGATGGCGGCAATGAACTGGTTCCTATCGAGGGCGGTGGAGAGAACCCTCCCATTCCTGCGAGTCTTGAAAGGGAATGTGGAGAAGAGAGGTATAGTGCAATGGGGAGAGACGGAGGAACGAGCATTTACGGAGCTGAAAGAACACCTTCATGAACTGCCGGTCCTATCACCTCCGACTGTCGGGGAAACTCTCTATCTGTATATATCCGCAGGAATGGAAGCCGTCAGCGGAGCGCTAATCAGGGAAGTGTCCAGGATACAAAGACCGGTCTATTACATTAGCCGCACTCTACAAGGAGCAGAAACCAGATACTCGGCCCAAGAGAAATTGGGGTTAGCATTGGTACACGCGGCCCGGAGACTGCGGACGTATTTCCAGTCCCATCCGGTTATAGTATTGACGAATGAACCTCTGAAAACAATCCAAACCAAGCCCGGGGCATCCGGCCGCATGGCCAAATGGGTCGTGGAGCTAAGCGAACACTCCATTGAGTTCTCACCTAGAAAGGCGATCAAGGGCCAGGTCATGGCGAACTTCTTGGCAGAAATGCCAGAAGAGATCAACGTTCCATCAAATGCGGTGGAACCGGATATAACCGCTGAAGAAATACCGGACAGAAAGCATCGTGTAAGGCATGAAGATAGAACTGACTGGTGGAAATTGCATGTCGATGGAGCATCCGGTGTGGAAGGCGCAAGAGCCAGTCTAATCGTCACAGACCCGGGAGGAGTAGAGACCACATATTCTCTACGATTCGACTTTTCAGCAACCAACAACGAGGCCGAATACGAGGCTCTAATTTCTGGAATGGAAATCGCAAAGAAGCTAGGCGCTATCAAGGTGGACGCATATGGAGACTCCGCTTTAGTCGCAAATCAATTCAATGGGTCCTACGCCATGAGAGAACCAGCCATGCAGAAATACCTAGAAAAGGTCAAAAGTTTGGCTCTCGGGTTTGAGGACTTCGACGTCACTCGGGTTCCCAGATCAGAGAACACTCGCGCGGACGCTTTGAGTAAGCTGGCATCCTCGGCCAGTGGACATCTCACCAAAACCGTGTTGGTTGAGACGATTGCAGTCAGGTTTACGGATTGTACGAATGTCGGTCTGATAGCAGAAGGCACGGAATGCTGGACGACGCCGCTGAAAAGGCTCATAATGTACGGGGTCAGACCTGCGGACACCAAAGAGGCAAGCGCATTGGTGAAAAAGGCGTTGGGGTTCACAGTCAAGGACGGAATCCTTTACAGACAGGGTTTTCTTGAACCATGGCTGAGATGTGTGAACAAGACTCAAGGCATACAGGTGTTGAAAGAACTTCATGAAGGGTCCTGTGGCGCACATCAAGGATCACGCACACTAGCTTTGCGCGCGACCCGAGCAGGGTATTATTGGCCAAGGATGAAGGACGATGCAGATGAGCTAGTCAAGAAGTTCCATCAGTGCCAGATTCATTCCACTATACCCAGGTTACCAGGACAGAAGATGACCAGCATATATTCGCCATGGCCGTTTGCAATATGGGGCATCGACATCGTCGGACCATTCCCGATGGCAGTCGGAAGACAGCGTTTCTTGGTTGTGACCGTGGACTATTTCACGAAATGGGTGGAAGCTATACCACTAGCTACGATAACCGGACGGCGGGTAACAAACTTTGTTTGGAAGAACATCGTTTGTCGCTTCGGACTCCCCCACACTATTGTGAGCGACAATGGAAGACAGTTCGCCAACGAACCTTTCAGATCATGGTGCACGGGTTATAATATCGAACAGAACTTCACATCCGTGGCACATCCCCAAGCAAATGGTCAGACCGATAGGACAAACCGGACGATTGTTGAAGGGATCAAGATAAAGCTAACTCGCGCCAAAGGGAACTGGGTAGAAGAGTTTTACAGTGTCTTGTGGGCCTACCGAACACTTCCCGAACGGCGACAGGAGAAACCCCATACCTTCTCTGTTTTGGAAGCGAAGCCATCATACCACCTGAAATCATTGTCCCCACAGGAAGAGTTTCCGAGATTTTGGATCAAGGGGATAACGATGAGGCAGTCAGGCCAATGCTAGAAGAACTGGAAAGGAACAGAGAGGCCGCGCAGTTGAAAGAAGCGTCCTACAAATCTTATGTTGAACAGCGATACAACGCAAGGGTCCGAGTCCGGAATCTGCGTGTGGGAGACCTGGCCCTGAGAAAGAATGAGGCCAGCCGCGTGGAAGGTTAGAAGAAGCTAGATGTGACCTGGGAGGGACCTTACCGAGTGTCCGAAGTCGCCGGGAATGGCGCTTATCAACTGGAAACCATGGGGGGAGAACCAATACCCGTACCTGGAACATCAACAACCTTCGGAGGTACTATGGTTAGAAAATGCAATAATCAATGCCGTATTGTACATACTTCTTATGCCTGATCGAACGGTAAGATAGGAATTTTGTATAGAAATTCCGTATGATCACATCTTTTGGCTACCCAATAGGGGAAGTGATCAAAATTAGCACTCTCTGTGTAACCGTATCTATATTTTGTTTGCTTACAAGCAATGAACAAGGAGGATTAAATGTCCAAAAATCCTTAACTTCTGAAGCATTCATAAATCGACTTGTACAGGCCAATGCCTAGACAGTCTGATCCTCAGTCCAAGGACTAGAAGGAAAGCCTCCTAAGGGAAGGTTACAGACAAATGTCTGGACAGTCTGATCCTCAGTCCACGAACTAGAAGGAAATCTTCCTAAGGGAAGGTTAAAGACAAATGTCTGGACAGTCTGATCCTCAGTCCAAGGACTAGAAGGAAAGCTTCCTAAGGGAAGGTTACAGACAAATGTCTGGACAGTCTGATCCTCAGTCCAAGGACTAGAAGGAAAACTTCCCAAGGGAAGGTTAAAGACAAATGTCTGGACAGTCTGATCCTCAGTCCAAGTACTAGAAGGAAAGCTTCCTAAGGGAAGGTTACAGACAAATGTCTGGACAGTCTGATCCTCAGTCCAAGGATTAGAAGGAAAACTTCCCAAGGGAAGGTTAAAGACAAATGTCTGGGCAGTCTGATCCTCAGTCCAAGTACTAGAAGGAAAGGTTCCTAAGGGAAGGTTACAGACAAATGTCTGGACAGTCTGATCCTCAGTCCAAGGACTAGAAGGAAAACTTCCCAAGGGAAGGTTAAAGACAAATGTCTGGAAAGTCTGATCCTCAGTCCAAGGACTAGAAGGAAAGATTCCTAAGGGAAGGTTACAGACAAATGTCTGTACAGTCTGATCCTTAGTCCACGGACTAGAAGGAAATCTTCCTAAGGAAAGGTTAAAGACAAATGTCTGGACAGTCTGATCCTCAGTCCAAGGACTAGAAGGAAAGCTTCATAAGGGAAGGTTACAGACAAATGTCTGGACAGTCTGATCCTCAGTCCAAGGACTAAAAGGAAAAATTCCTAAGGGAAGGTTAAAGACAAATGTCTGGACAGTTTGATCCTCAGTACAAGGATTAGAAGGAAAGCTTCCTAAAGGAAGGTTACAGACAAATGTCTGGATAGTCTGATCCTCAGTCCACGGACTAGAAGGAAAACTTCCTAAGGGAAGGTTATAGACCGCTGTCTGGATAGTCTGACCATCAGTCCAAGGACGCGACGCCAAACTTCCTGGGGGAAGGAGAGGGCACAAACCCTCAAAAAACCATAAAGGAAAAATGCACGAGTATGAATGATATACGATGCATTGAAAATAAAGAAATATCCACAGCTAAACAGCTGAAATTTTCCTTAAAAAGCAAAAGCGCACGCAGGCGCGTTAGCTAAATTAAGTTGGCAGAGCGATCCTTAAGACTGGTCCCCGGGCTGAGCCACCAACTGGTCCAACTGCAGCTGACTCGTCAGATTGGACTATCTTGGAAAATACAAGAGGAAAGGTAGTGCGGATCAGACGCGCACGCTGGGCCTCGGAGAAGGTCAATTGACCATCCCTCACCATTAACAAAGCCTCCAGCTCCGCAACCCTAGACCTCAGAGCAGAAGCGGCATTACGCTCAACGGACAAAGAACTCTCGAGGTCAGCCTTTGCACGGAGCATTTCCTGTTCCACATCTCGGAGACGCGCACACTCAGCCTCGGCATCCTGTTTCTCGAGCTCAGAGCCCAGATCAGCGCTTCTCAACCTTAGCCGAGACATCTCCCCTCTCAGCACCTGGGACATGCGCAAGTGCTGAAGAAAGAAAAAGGAAACTCAGTTATCATACGCAAGCAAATGAAGCTCCAAAAGACCCTGGTAAAGCCTCGACAGAATCAGTCACATACCTCGATAGCGATGAAGGCTTGTCTGTCGGCGATGTCGAAGGTCTTCGGATAGCTCCTAAGGCCACGAGCCACCCAGTCCTCCAAGTAGGCCGGCGAAAAGATCTGATCCATGAAAGCATTGCGCCCACTGGGAGTGTCCAGAACTCGCTCCAGTGCCTCTTCGGACGTTCATCGACTAGCTTCAGCATCTTCTCGCGACACTTCAGTTGAAGCCAGCCACCTCCGCCGCTCATGTAGGCCGGGTAAAGAAAGGCTCTGAACAGCTGCGGACTGGCCCGAAACTTGCGCTGGATACACAGGACCTCAAACTCAATCAGGACCCGAACGAAGTTAGGCGAAATGGCGTGCAGGGGAGTGTCAAAATAACGCAAGACCGACCGGAAGAAGGGCGACACGGAGAAGCGAAGCCCACATGCTAATAGATACTCGCAGTAAACTGGGATAAAGCCGACGGGGGCGGAGGTTACGATATCCTCCCCGATCCGAGGCATCAGGACCTTCGACGGTGAGCCCGCCGACTGAGCGACAGAGCTCACGCACGAAGACAACATCCTCGTCAACGGTGGCAGATCGGATGTTGTTCATGGTACTCATCCTAGTCTATCAAAAATAAAGCAGAAGAAATAAATTGGAGTTTTTCAGAAGAGAGAAGCGAACGCTTTACCTGGAAGAAGAAGATGATGAATCTGGACAAAAGCGAAGGCCCTCCTCGAGCCTATCTAGATTTAAATGAGAGGCGTATCGGGCAAGGTAGCCGGGCGGATTTTACGGAGAAATAATAAAAGCTCGTGGGTCCCTCTACGACGCAGAGACCGAGACAGTGGAGCGTGTGGGCTGAACGATGAATCTGAACCGTCCGCCTCACTTAGGACTGCATGACCGACTGTCCGGATGGACCTAAAAAATTCAAAATCACTCACATGTCCTCTGACCAACAGTCCAATGAATATATAGTACTTTGTCTATACACTTGGACTGGGGGGACTTGATGAATATGGTACTATTCCATGGAATAGTCACAGGCCCACGCAAAAAGCCCAAGCTGGACTATATCAGACACCAGCCTACAGACAGGTCCAAGGACTGTAGCAACCTCTATTGTTCGATGTCGGCAGCTCAGAGGACTATAAAAGGAAGCTTATCCCCAACGAGAACAATTAAGTTCTCTGCTGATCCCTACCAATTATCATGATCAGATCTCAGAGTTTCCTCTGTAATTTGATCGTCGGAGTAGGCGTAGGCTTAAGCCGGCCTGTCTGACCTCCGTTCTGTCCATGCAGGTTTATAGGTTTGAGCAGCAGGAACGCATACAGAGAAATCCCATTTATAACTTTAACATATGACATTTTCAAAACATTTGAAATTTAATAATTTGAGTATAACTTAGAGTTTATTTCTTGTTGAACTAAACTGGACTGGATTGAATTGAACTGAAGTGAAAATTAATGTACTGAAAAAGAATCAACATGACTGAATTAATCTGAATTTCATCAAATTACATTTCACTTCAATTCACTGAACTTGACCGAATTGAATTGAACTGAACTGATATACATAAAAGCGCTGGCACACAAGGCCTTAATGTTAAAATATATGATCATGTTGGCTAGCTAAACAAATTGATTTGAGTTGAGCTGAAATACATAGATAACTGAAATAAACTGAACTGAACTGAATTGAAAATAAATAAGTGTGATAAAAATAAATTAATACATGATTAAAAATACTAACAATAATTGAAAATATATATATATATATATATTAATAGCAAAAGCATAAGGACGTGCATGTATGATGAATGGAATTGATCAACTGAACTGATATGAACAATTAAACTCAAAAGAAAAGGGTCTACGACGCATGATAGTAAAATCACAAAATATTTTTAGCGTTATTTAAATTATTATTATATACAACCCATTGAACAAAAACTGAACTGAATTATCATGAAAAAATATAAAAATATTGAACTGATTTAAACTAAACTGAACTAAAATATAAACAAGTTTACTGAACTAACATATCTGAAAACTAAATAAGTTTACTGAACTGAAAAAAGATTATCTGAACTCATCTGAACTAAAAAATATTTATCTGAACTAAAATACGTTTATATGAACTCATCTGAATTAAAAGAAAATCAAATAAACTCTAGAGAACATGGCCAAATTAAGTATGTACAAAAGTTATCTTGGATTTGGCTAAATTGCTCATCCGCTATTGTGTGTGACGGTTTAAATTTGGAATAATCCTATTGGATGAGATATAATAGATCTAATACAATGTGTAATTTCCTTTCTACCCTTTTGCCTTTTCTCAACTCATGAGTCATGACGTTGACCAGGAAGAAAAGCAAATACAAAAATGGAAATGTGTGGAAAAATAAAAAGTTCAACACGAATTAAAGCATCCACAATGAATGAGAGCAAAATAAATTAATCTTAAATAAATTATTGGACATAAGGGGCTACGGATCCTCTATACCACATTTGTATACCATTCTTTAGACTCCGGATCCTTTATACTACATTTTTATATCATCTTCGACACCATCAATAATATGATGACAGGTGTCTAGACTAACTTAACTCCTAACTCCTAACTCATCACACTAACCCTGATCAACTGTTTTTAATTAACTCCTGATTAAATTAAAATATTTTTTCTACCTTTAAACTTTTCATATTTCTAAATCTAATTTCACCATTCATTTTTACCAAGATATAATCCCTCATATCGTCAACTTCATCCCAGCATAACTCATCTCCCGCAGAATGAAGATCGCATAACCCATCTCCCGCATAATATCTACCTTGTCTCAACAGCCTCCTTTCGATTAAAAAAAATCTACTTGAGAATGAAAAAGTTACCAGTTCCCTAAATCACCAAAGCAAGTACAGATGGCTTATCTACCTTTGTTAAGTTTTATATGTTCATTCATATTATATGATTATATCATCTTGCTGTACATATTAAGAAAGCAAGACTGAAACCATTTTATTCCAATCGACCGACCTCTGCTAGTGAAGGTAGAGAAATTACTTTGACCCAGAAACTGAGCACTTTGACATGCAATTCCGGTCAGCCGGCGCCGTTCCCCGGCTATAGGGACTCAAATTCTTGCTCCCCTCATCGGCCGCTTCAAAAGCCCACTACTTCACTGCTGTCGAATCGGAGTGGGAAAAAAACCGGGGGCCCTTGTTGACGCCGTAGTTTCGTCTCTTCCGTCGCCGATCGGAGTTGCAAAGATGGGTTATGCTGGGAGGAAGATCACGATGTGAGAGATTAAATTTTGGTAAAAAGGAATGGTGAAATTAGATTTAGAAATATGAAAAGTTTAAAGGTAGAAAAAATATTTTAATTTAATCATGAATTATTTAATAACAGTTGATCAGGGTTAGTGTGATGAGTTAGGAGTTAAATTGGTCTAGACACATGTCATCTTATAATTGGTGGTGTAGAGAATGGGCTACGGATCCTCTATACTACATTTGTATACCATTCTCTACACTATATATATATATATATATGCAAATTGCTCTCTAAAATTTTAGAGAACTAAATTTATGGTATGTTTGCAAAAAATAGAAATTAAACTACCTTTCCAACTCTCACCAAATTCTCCAACACCCAATTTGCAAAAAATAAGAGATGAAATCAAAATAATATAGAGATACTGTTGAAGTTAAGGGTTAAGGGAAAAAAGGCAAATTCTCATTTGAGACCTGTCTCAAATGAGACCAAAGATTATATGAGATTGCTATTGATTGAATTTGTCGTTGGTGAGTTTTAAACCCGCCGATTTCCTTGATTGAATTTGTCGTTGGTGAAATTGACGAAGGAAATGATCAAGAAAATTGACCGAAAGATCAAATTAACTGAAAAATCAAGGCAAAAAAAAAATACTCAATGACATTGATTGAAAGATCAAACACACTGACTAAAAGATCAAACAGAAACAGTAAATGCTCATTCCCCTGCTCTTGGTCTCCACAAGGACAGGTCTCACCCAAAACTTTCTAGGGAAAAAAATATGGAGATTATTGACTTTCATTCTCTACTTTAGAAAACATTATAGCAAACCAGTTGGGCTTACTCTAAAAAGAAAAGGGTGTTGTTATACCACGCCCTGTATTTTACTAAAACACGTCCTAACATAGTAACAAATACGTATATCTTTTCTGTATTTTTTAAAACAATTCAAAAATAAAACTTGGTTTATGGCAAACTCAGACTCACTGAGTTAAACTGAAACTGACTGATGCGGCTTTTTTTTTTTCTTTTTTCTCCGGTACTGCATATTTTTCTACATTATTCACCGGCAACAATAACCGCCGAATCTACTAGATTCTGCATCATATTTACTCAGAAACTCACTTTTGGTACTTGCACTATAGATAAAGATTTTCCAGAAAACAAAACAAGAACAAACATACTGACCGCATAACAAATTCTTCAACCATAAACTCAAATGAGTTCTTTCCCATCATAATCAGATCTAACAAGCAGCTACAACATGGACAAAATTCCATCATAATCATGTCAAGACAATAAAGAAATAGTCAATTGCCTTAGTTTCTCAATTGCCCAGGAATCATGTGACTGAGAAATCAAAACATAGCCAAAGATACCATGGGAGCATTAAACCTAAAAACTAAAAGTGGGAGAATAGAATCGGATCAAAATCAGAGCATTGTCAATTTGTCATCGTAACCTTAGAATTCGTGTCTCTCTCGCCCTCGCCGTCATGTACAGACCACCAGCGTTCTGGATCCAACGGACCGCCAGCGATCTAAAAACAAATGGACCGCCAGTACGCCCTCAACTCCAATCGCCAGCGGTTCGATTATAAATCCAACCACTACTGTAACGCAAGCGATTGACACCGTAAAGAATCGCTAGCGATCCGTAGGATTTACTGTATTAATCCCAATTTGTATAAAATATTTATTGACTTTGTTTCAGCTTTTACTGTCGGTCAAAATCGCCATATTTTTGGCATCTATTTATTTCTTTATTTAAGTAATAAATTATTGTGTATTCAGAAGGCAAAATTTTGGCCAATTTTAGTTTTTATTTTTTCCAAGAATCTACCGTATCTTATATTTTATTTGGAATACTTGGTGTCTATTTTCATCCATAATTTCTTGTAATTTTATGGCATTTAAGGTATTTAATAATATATTAATCTTATCTTGCTCCATTAATTTTGTATTATTTTAATTTACTTTTGTAATATTTTATGATATTATTATTATTCTAGACCATTGAATTTTTTATTTATATTCTAATGACTATTAACATTAGCATCTTCATTAGTAAAATCTTTTGTTAAACACCGTCTACTTCCACCACTCAAAAAATTCAAAAAACTTTTTATGCATTACACATAGAATATTAGGAATAATATTGAGTTATGAAATTGTGGACATCTTTCACGTAATTAATTTTATTTTAAAAAATAAGCATGACTCTTAAACATTCAAAATTACAGTTAATATATTTAATTCGAGGGGTGTATATGTAAAAGAACTTTCATAAGGTGTGACCAATAAAGCAAGTATGTTCCATTAGATTTTTAAAATAGCTACTTTGAAACCTAATTGGACCTCATATGAATTGTGAATTACTAATTTTAGATTCTTTGGTACCAAATGAGGTAAAAATATATATACATATATCGACCAAAAGTTCAACACATGCTATTGCTACCCTAAATAACTTTTGTATGAGTTTGTGGGAGTTCGTTGCCGTGCCTCTCAAATATACAATTTATGTTCACTTACTACCTCTACACACAATTAAGCATATAGTGGCAAGTAAGGTTCGTTCTACAGGGAAAAGGTTATTTCTATGTATATCTTGTAGTATGCATATACATATACATATATAAAAGCAATGTAAACAAGGGGGGGTTTTGAGTTGAGTTTTGTTTAAGGCAATACTAAGTAAAACTACTAGAACTTTAAAATTACAACTACTTTACCATAAGATTACTCTAACTAGAGATTTAACTAAGAGAATAAGAAACTTGGACATATGAGATTGGTGACTTCTTATTATGAGATTTTCCTCAAACTTTATCATGATGCCTTGAGAATGGTGAACATTAGTGAGAAACTATCTTTAACCATAGCTATGAAACATGAAAACATCTTCACAACTTCAATTGACAACTTTACTAGATGATAACAACTAGTTCAATTGAATCAATATTACTTCAAATCAGATGTTTCTCAATCCTACCCATGCAATTTGATAACAAACTTGACATAGGTACAATGCTAATGAATGATCTTAAGAACAAATACAATTGATAACAACATGCATTTGATTCCTAATTTACTACTCCTACATAGAAAGAATGATAACATTCTAACCATGGAAAAGCAATATCTAACACATATCCAACACATATCTATCACTAGGAAATCATTCCTAATCATTTCAAGCATCAAATATACATATAAATTATGATCATTCAATAGCAAATCACCATTCCTAAGCTTCATGAATCATGTTCTCAATCCATAACAAGAAGTCCAATCACATATATCCAAGAAGGGTTTTAGCCTACTACCATAGTTATATTATCAAAACCATAATCAATACAACAAACCATGATCAATTCAAAGATCAAATTCAAGAGGAAAATGAAGGAAAATGAGTTCAAGCTCTGTAAAAATTCGATCCTCTAACAATGAGGATAAGTCCCTTTTATAGTCTAAAAATAATTAAAATTAAAGCAAACAAAATGCAAGTGCAGAAGTTTTCGCGGGCCGTGCGAAATCCTTCGCGGACCGCGAGCTTGGTTCTCGCGGTTCGCGGCCGAGGATTCGCGGCCCGCGCGTCCATGGCGTCCGCGGTCCGCGACCGAGGTTTCGCGGACCGCGCGTCTGATCCTCGCGAACCGCGGCCGACGTTTTGCGGATCGCGCGTCTTGGCTTCGCTGCGGTTCTCGCGCTGGTCCTCGCGGTTCGCGACCGGAGTTTCGCGGACCGCGCGTCTTCGGCTTCGCGAACCGCGGCCGATGTTTCGCGGATCGCGCGTCTTCGGCTTCCGCGGTCCTCGTGCTGGTCCTCGCGGCTCGCGACCGGAGTTTCGCGGACCGCGCGAAACTCAGCATCTTCAAAACAGCGACACACACCCTCGCGGTTCGCGACCTAGGTTTCGCGGTCCGCGAGAGTGTGCCCTCACACCACTTCTACGACCGGTTCTTCAATGTATCTGCTTCCTCCAGGACGGTCATAGAAGGTCTTCAAATCATCCAAATCTATCGCAAGTGCAATTCAAGGTCGAAATGCACGTCTTCAATTTCAAACCATCATGAATGATTCGGTCCAAAAGTCTAATATAAAGTACAAAATACTATCTAAAACAGCTCTCAAATGCTACAAAATAAGAGTATATCTAGGACCTATCAAAATCCCCCACACTTGAACCTTTCTCGTCCTCGAGAAAGAACGATTAAGATCCAAGTGTATACTCTGAATAATTAAGCACATAACATTTGAGAGTTTTTTATATCTATACAAGAGAAAAGAAAATGTTTTTTTTTTTTTTTGCCTCTCATTTTTACCTGATCCTCTAGTATTTTTGGGACCATCCGGGCTTTTTTTTTTTTTTAAAGAAATACAGTAGTAAAAACACATCAGCAAAAACAACAACAAAAACAAAATCATAGTCCTACATTTCCTCCCCCACACTTAGTCTAAACATTGCCCTCAATGTTTAAATATAACAATGAAAACCATAGTGAAAGGAAAGGGTGTAGGATATACTCACTGTGAGGGGCCGGAACCGTCGCGACGGCGCTGAGCTCGCGATCTGCGATGGCCCTCATAGTCAAATGCCCCTGGTCCATGTGGGTGCATGGATGCCATCATGGCGAACATCACCTCCATGTCGTCCTAATATCTCTGAGTAAACGCGTCATGCCTCTGCGTAAACTCCTGGAACTGCTGCTGAGTGACAAACTGAGGGTCCTGATGTGGAGGAACGTACTGCTCTCCATGCTCCGGAGGTGCCTCTAGCCTGGAAAGGGCAATGGTAGGTGCAGGAACTGTGATCTGGGTGGGCAAGGTGAGATCCACCATGCGAGTGCGCCCAGTCAGCTGCACAGCCTCCGGATTCGGCAGGTACATATGCTGGCTCTTGGCTACTAGCCAGATGAATCTAGGAGGAGGAAATCTGTGCATGGCCAAGACATTAGTGGACTCCAAAGTAGCAATGTGAGCTCTCTCGGCTGTCTTGCCTATTGCCTAAATGTCTGGAGGTAGGTGATGTTCAAATAAGCTGCCAGAAGAGAAATCATACCCCCCTGCGGTATCTTCCCTGAGCTCTTCTGGGAGGTCTCCAGACATTTCTGCACAAAGAGGTCAACCCAACACGGGTGCTCCGGCCTCCAAAACATGGTCCAAAGGCATTGGACCTGCTCCCTATTGATGTGTGTCAACTCTCCTTGGCAAAAGATCGTCATCACTAGGAGCTTGTGCACCATACGAACAGCTGGATGTATGATGTGGTTGTTCTTCGTTGCGCCCGTGATGTTGGAAGATCCAGACAAGCAATTCCAAAAGAAAGCTAGATCAAATCCGTCCGGGGCATTATCTTTCGGATTCTTGTAGCCCTCCGCATATTCGAATCCAAAAGCAGTTTGGATTTCATCATAGGACACCCGGCGGTCTACATCATTCAACCTGAAGGTGATGTACTGCCTGTCTCGCTCCTCGTCATAGTGTTTGGCTAGAGTGGATAGGAACTCAAGTGTATAGCGGATGTAGGTCGGTGCCGACCGATCAATGAATCCTCTCATGCCAACGCGATCCAATAAGAATAGTACAGGCTGCTGCAAACCTAGCTCCTAAAGTAGCTCAGAGGAGAGGAACTTCGTCTCCATGATTGTACGCTTCCCATTCCCAATCAACTTTCTCCACCGTTGTTGGGCATTTCCATCCAAACCTTGCAATCCCATAAGGTCAATAGGAGGTAGGTTTTCTGTAGGAGGAGGGCTAGGTTGGCGAGGGGGTGATTCGAGGATCACGGGCTCATGCGAACTAGAGGCTTCCCCTAGGCGAGACCTTTTCCTCGGTGCCATTATCCAAATCTACTCAGCAACAGTCCAGCACAACTAAACTAGCTATAAGGCGGCAAGACCCTACTCAAAAAGCTCAGTATATAACTAAAGGCGGCAAGCCTTTGAAATTGCAATAAAACCAATTGGCGGCAAGCCCTAAATCACCCAAAATTCAAGTAAATTCAGTAGGGTACCGTCAATTGAAGCCTTTGGAAGCAATGTAGCTTGAGGAGATCATCAATTGAACCAAAATATCACCATATCAAAAATGCCCAAAAATTAGGGTTCTTGAGATTTGGGGATATTTAAGTTCGTTTAGAAATTTGAAAATTGAGATGGCGAAAGGGATAAGGGTGGTAGAGGGAAGGTTTTGATGTATTGGGGTTGGGGAAAAAGTTGCCGGAGTCCGGCGAATCGGAATGGGGAAGTTTCGGTTGGAATTCGGGTAATGTGGGTAAAAGATGGTGTTTTGGATTTGGATTTTTGGTGGGTTTTGTTGGGAAAGAGTATGGGATCGATTTGGGTGGAAGGAATCGGTTCAAAACTCGCCGGAATGATGGAAAGGAGAAGGTGGCCGGAATAGGAATAGTTTTCGGGTGGGAGGGGTTTGGGGAGGAGAAGAAGAAAAAGAAAGAAGGAAGAAAGGGAGAAATAGGGCCCGGTCTTTCGCGGGTCGCGACCAAACCTTGGCGGACCGCGCGCCACCTCGCGGGCCGCGAAAACAGCCCAAATCGTTCCAGGGATTGCCGAAAAATCCCTGGTTCTTCGCGGGTCGCGACGCGGTCTTCGCGGATCGCAAGCCTGGCCTTCGCGGCGCGCGCGAATAATTCGCGGTTCGCGCGCGTAGAACCGTCGCGGTTTTGCGCGATGAAACCGCGAACCGCGCTCGGCAAATCTTCGCGGTCCGCGCGATGAAACCGCGGACCGCGCTTGGCAAAACTTTGCGGTCAGCGCGATGAAACCGCGGACCGCGCTCGGCAAAACTTCGCGGTCCGCGCGATGAAACCGCGGACCGCGAGTATAGTGTCGCGGTCCGCGGTTCGTTCCAGGGATCTCTGGAAATCCCATGTACTTTCGCGGTTCGCGCGGTCTCTTTCGCGGACCGCGCGCCAAACCTTCGCGAACCGCGTGTCCCCCGTCGCGGGCCGCGCGCGCAAAACTTCGTCGCGGCGCGCGCGGTGAAATCGCGCCCCGCGCGCGCAAGATCCTCGCGGTCCGCGCGATGAATTCGCGGACCGCACGAACAGTGTCGCGGTCCGCACGATCAAGTCGCGGACCGCGAAACTTGGCGTTTTAGTGGCAGGGAATTCCCAAAATTCTAGCATTTCTCGGGGGTCACGAGACCTCATTCGCGGACCGCGAGACACACCCGCGAGCTCCCTTTCGCGGCGCGCGAAAAACTTCGGTCGCGGTCTGCGCGATCAATTCGCGGACCGCGAGGAATGGCTTCTTCAGCATTTTTGTTTTTCACCCTTCACACCTTGTTCTACAAAAATAACATATAAACTAGCGTAACGTTTGAATTAAAAGTTTAATGATATGTACATAGAAAATAAATAGAAAGAAAGTAATGTTCCTAATATTGAAATTGTTCGACGAAATTTTTTTAAAGATCAAAACTCGTTTATTTAACATCGTCGGCACGATGTACCTCCATGGTAAAGATCAATCGTAGGTCGGGTTTCCTAGAGACATGTCCTCTAGGATCTCCGATTTGAAACCCTCGTAATACGGTTTCAACCTTTGGCCGTTGACCTTGATGACTTTGGCATCCTCGTCGCTTTGGATCTCCACCGCACCATGAGGGAAAACTTTCACAACTACAAATGGTCCAGTCCACCGAGAACGCAGTTTACCTGGAAACAAACGAAGGCGTGATTGAAATAGGAGAACCTTTTGACCTACCTCAAAAGTTTTCCTAATTATCATCTTGTCATGCCATGCCTTCGTCTTCTCCTTGTAAATGGCAGCGTTCTCATAGGACTCATTCCGGATCTCCTCAAGCTCTTGTAATTGAAGCTTCCTTTCATTCCCGGCTTCGTCCAAGTTCAAATTGAACCTTGTGATCGCCCAATAAGCTTTGTGTGCTAACTCTACCGGTAAATGACACGGCTTTCCAAAGACTAATCGGTATGGAGACATACCAATTGGAGTCTTATAAGCCGTCCTATATGCCCACAATCCATCATCCAACCGAGTACTCCAATCCTTGCGAGTCGGCCTAACCGTTTTCTCAAGGATGGACTTGATTTCCCTATTGGAAACTTCGGCTTGTCCATTTGTTTGTGGGTGATAGGCAGTAGAAGTTTTGTGATTTACCCCATATTTCTTCAACAATGCGGCAATGGTTCTATTGCAAAAGTGAGTGCCTCGATCACTGATCAAAGCTCGGGGTACCCCGAACCTAGAGAAGATGTGAGATTTGATGAACTCTGCAACCACTTTAGAATCATCAGTACGAGTGGGGATTGCTTCAACCCACTTAGAAACATAGTCAACCGCAAGCAAGATATATTTATGTTGTGGATAAGCGACGAATACACGCGCAGCGGAACGCATAAACACGATGGATCTAACTAGTAATTGACAAGATTCAAAGGAAATTCAAAGAAGATTCAAGAACACGAGATTTACCCAGGTTCGGTGTTTCCACCTACGTCCTGCAAGAATGGTTTCACTAGAATCACAAAACAAGATTACAAGGTTTACAACTCTCTCTCAAGATCTCACCTTTCTCATGTTTGTTCTAGCTCTTGTTGGTATCCCCCCAAGGCTCAGGAGCCTTATCCGTTTCTTACATTTTTGCTCCCCATATTTCCTAAGTCCCTCCCCCTCTATTTATACTAGAAAAGTCTTGACTTAGTCAACCCAAATTTTCAGCTCAAAATGCTCTAGCCGAGCATCCTAGGCTGAAAGTCCGGAACGTGTATTTTCCCTTCATTCTTCCAAGTTCAGCCCCATTCGCTCGAGCCGAGCCTCCCGGGCTGAACTTCAAATAAAGCCACACACTCACAAATCTCCACCTTGGCTTTATGGACACCAAACAACCAACAATCATCAAGGATCTCTTTTCTCCACACCCACTCCTGGATGCTGAACACTATGACATTTGATCAAGTCGCGACATGCCTCACCTTGATCTCCAATTCCACCTTTGTAGCCATATCCGCCGGATTATCGCCCATGTGTATTTTCTCTACAATGAACTCCTCGACGAAGACATCTCAAATGAAGTGTAGCCATTTATCCTCACCTTCATTCACCCTTTCCGTAGTTAAAACCAACACTAGAAGTTTCCACAAACCGAAGAACCCACTTCGTTGCCTCCCAATGTTCACTACCTGGGTTTGTCTTAAACTGGCTTACAAGGCTTCCTGCACGTGCTAAGTCCAACCATGTGCACTCCATGGAATACATGAGACTTCCAAACGACACTTGTATAAGGAGTCCGCTCCATGCTCGTTCGACCCTCTTTGGTCTTCCACGACATCTCCGCGGAGAGTTTACAATGAGTTTCCAAAGGTCTTTTAACCACCTTTGCCTTCAACACCTCGAACTGACCCACCACCTTCCAGAGATAATCACACTGAGACACAAATCCACCGCGCCTCTTATCCCGCATGATTTCCATCCTGGAAGACTTCTCGGCCATTCCCATGTCTCTCATTTCCAACTCACTACTCCATACATTTTCCAGCTATGGATTTCATTCTTGTATTTCACCGCTACATGTCATCCATAGCAACAAGAATTCTCCAAAGCTTTTCACCCCACTTGATATAATCACAACTATGAACTCATCAAATCTAAGATACCACTGTCCAGGGATTATCTCAAAGCCACAAAGAGATTTCCTAAGGAGACATACATTTTCCTTCACATCCAACCTTGATTAAACCTTTCGGTTAAGCAATGTTTCCGCTCCTCAAGAGTTCCATGAAGTAAAATCGTCTTCACATCCATTTGCTCAAACTCTAAATCATACCTGATTTACCATCGCGAGCAAAACCTCGACGTGTGCTTCACCACGGGGGAGTATTTTTCATCATAGTCTACCCCTTTCCTTTTCCGTGAAGCCCTTAGTCACCAACCTCGTTTTACACCTAGGCTTTTCAAACCCCATAATGCCTTTTCTCCATTTGATCACCCATTTACAACCAACCACCCGTTAGTTTCTAGGTATGTCCACTAGTTCCCGTGTTTCTCCTCAAGTGATGCCATCTCATTCTCCATTGCACACTTCCAAGACTCGTGCTCTTTGCTTCTCATCGCCTCTAGATAAAATCTAGGTTCCGAGTTATCCAACTCCTCGGCGGAACCAAAGCAAAATCCACTGCATAAGCATTACCATACCTCTTCGGTGTCTGGGTCTCTCACTCATAGGTCGATCCCTTATCAAGTTGTATGATCCAAGTCCTTGATCACGTCATGATCCCTTCCACCTTGATCATCAACACCAGGCTCCCTATCATCAATGCCATCATTTTTAACCTTCCGATATTCACTACATTTCCCCAATAGCTCCACCTCAACTTCAACCCTTTCTCTAGCAACATCCTTGCTATCCTTGGTTCGTTGACTCGCTACGGCCATGTAGTATTCGGACTCTCTAAAAATCGACATCCTAGCTATCAATGCCATCATCTTTACCTTCTCGATCTTCACCACACTTCCCCAGTAGCTCCACCTCAATTTCAACCCTTTCTCTAGCAACACCCTTGCTATCCTTGGTTCCTTGAGTTGCTACGGCCGCGTAGTATCCAGACCTTCTAAAGATGACATCTTTGTTATCAATGTCTTCGTCTTCACCCTCCCAAACTTCACTACCATTCCCCAATAGCTTCACCTCGATCTTGACCCTTTCACTAGCAAGCTCCCTGCTATACTTGGCCCCATTGAGTCGCTATGGTCTTGTAGTATTTGGACCCTCTGAAAACGATATCCCAACTATTGATACCCAATGAATCTCTACCTTCACCGTTCCATTTTTTCGACCCTTCACACCTACTCAGTATCCAAGAAACATACATCTCCTCGCTCTGGGATCATACTTGTCTCTACTTGGTGTATAGAACCTACACAACCAAACACACGTAACTTGTCGAGTATAGGATGTAAACCACTCCACACTTCTTCAAGTGTCTTACACTCCAAAGCCACCAAAGAAAACCACCTTCGGGAAACCGGCTTCGAATAACATGCATCTCACCCTCCCAAGAAGAGTTCTGGTTCATCCACTCCACAAGGCCATCTTGTTATGGGGTTCCATGATCAGTCTTACACCAAACTATCTCATTTCCTTAGCATACCGGTAAACTCATCTCCCAAGAACTTCGAACCATTATCCGTCCGAAGCTTCTTGATCATTCTCCCCGTTTGGACCTCCACTATCTTCTTCCAACCCATGAACTTGCCAAAAGGCCCCGTCATTAGATTTCAAGATGTTCACCCAAACTTTACGAGAACGTGATGAAATACCTACCTCCACCTAGAGTTTGCGACCTTGACGGCTCCCACAAAGCCGATTGCACCTAACTCAACGCATTCCGAGTCACCTCAACGGAGTATGCAAACTTTACCCTTGTGTCTTTGCCATAACTATAACTCCCGCAAAACTCTATGTTGCCAAGCTTGTCACCCCCAACAACCCTTGCTTATTCAACTCCTTCAACCCTCTTTCACTTCCATGACCAATTCATTTGTACCAAAGGCTTACCAAAGAAGTCTTTCCTACCTCCACAGTAGTCGCTAGATCACCTACCACCCTGCTCTCGTGAAAACCCACAAGTTCAGCCTTGGTGACTATCTTCACCTTCTTTCCACCTTTCCAACAAATGCTCTTTTGGTACCAAGTGAAATTAAGTTTCTACGTAATCCCGAGACTCACCTCCATCAAAATCCACTCCATCCCACCACGGGTCTCGATTCTCACTAAACCAATTCCCACCACCTTCCATGACTTGTTGTTCCCAAGCACTACTCCACCCAAAAAGGTGCTTTCGTAACTTTCAACCAACCTTCATTCGGTGTTATGTGGATGAGCAAACGGAGTCCATGATCCAACTTTCATCCGAGCAAGAGATCAACACTACAAGGACCTTGAAGTCCTCATATCCTTGGTCCGAGCCTTGAGCTACCGATACTTGACCATCTTTATCCTCGTTTCTCTTAGTAGTTACATCTCCTCGATTCCCCGAGTTCCAAGATTCCTACTTCGATATCTTCTTACCTTTGAAATATCCCTTGTCCGACCTCCCTTGGTGCACCACCAAGTCGTCGCCACTAGTAGACCCCATCTCCATCCGTCCTCTTGTGCTCCTTATACTTTAAGGCCCCTACAACACCATCAAGGGTGATATCTTCCCTCCCATGTTGTAGGATGTCAACCATGTGCTCCAACCCTTGCCCTTTCGCCACCTTGAATGTGAAAAACCGCGCCTTGAGAAATAACCATCGTGACAATGTCTTCGTCATGCAAAGGGACCCTAGCTATAACCACACCTCCAAACCCGACTTGCAATGTACCACCCCACTCAACACTTTCCACAAAGCTAAGAGCCAATGTGTTACAACACATTTTCCCTCTTCGCCTCATCCCGTGTAGAGAGAGTTTCTCCGCTCCCGAAAGAGCATTGACAAGCCCCATATACCGCCTAGAAGTGCTAGCATCTTCACCCTTCATGAACCCATAGTCATCTGACCTATCAAACTTCTCAATATCGACTTTACAAGTCTCCGCAATCACAAAACAAGCACAGGCTTACAAGAGACAATTTATCAAACACCTTGTGGGCACAAACTAGACAACACAAATCAACCACAAACAACGCTCTGATACCAATTTGTTGTGGATAAGCGACGAATACACGCGCAGCGGAACGCATAAACACGATGGATCTAACTAGTAATTGACAAGATTCAAAGGAAATTCAAAGAAGATTCAAGAACACGAGATTTACCCAGGTTCGGTGTTTCCACCTACGTCCTTTCTCATGTTTGTTCTAGCTCTTGTTGGTATCCCCCCAAGGCTCAGGAGCCTTATCCGTTTCTTACATTTTTGCTCCCCATATTTCCTAAGTCCCTCCCCCTCTATTTATACTAGAAAAGTCTTGACTTAGTCAACCCAAATTTTCAGCTCAAAATGCTCTAGCCGAGCATCCTAGGCTGAAAGTCCGGAACGTGTATTTTCCCTTCATTCTTCCAAGTTCAGCCCCATTCGCTCGAGCCGAGCCTCCCGGGCTGAACTTCAAATAAAGCCACACACTCACAATTTAAAACCAAAGGAAGTAGGGAAAGGTCCCATAAAATCGATTCCCCAAACATCAAAGAGTTCACAATATAAAGGACAATGTTGGGGCATTTCATTCCTAGAAGAGATGTTTCCTACTCTTTGGCATTTATCACAAGATTTGCAAAATGTGTATGCATCCTTATTCAAACTAGGCCAATAAAAACCACAATCAAGCACTTTTCTAGCAGTTCGCCTAGCACCAAAATGACCACCACATGCATATGAATGGCAAAAATCAAGGATTGAGTTGGTTTCATTATTGGGAATGCATCTCCTAATCACTTGGTCGGAACAATGTTTCCACACATAGGGATCATCCCACACGTAAAACCTAGCATCATACTTTAGCTTATCCTTTTGTGCTTTTGTGAAATGAGAAGGGCACTTACTTGTGACAAGGAAATTCACAATGTTGGCATACCATGGAAGAGAAACACTAAGAGCAAACAATTGCTCGTCGGGGAACTCTTCGTGAAGATGGTCCTTCAATGCTTTGGTCCCAAACTCCTCATTGGGTACCAAACGGCTCAAATGGTCGGCCACTAGATTTTCAGCTCCTTTCTTGTCCTTGACCTCCAAGTCGAACTCGCTCAAGAGTAAGATCCATCGGAGTAACCTAGGCTTTGCTTCTTTCTTCGTCATCAAGTAACGAAGAGCTGCATGGTCAGTGAAAACAATAATCTTCGTACCAAGCAAATATGGCCTAAACTTTTCTAAGGAAAAGACTACCGCTAGCAATTCTTTCTCAGTAGTGGTATAGTTCCTTTGAGCATCATTGAGAGTCATGGATGCATAATAGATGGCATGGGGAATTTTCCCCACTCTTTGACCTAACACCGCACCAACGGCATAGTCACTAGCATCACACATGATCTCAAAAGGAAGGGACCAATTTGGAGGTTGTATAATAGGGGCCGACACTAACAAAGACTTCAAACAATCAAATGCCCTCTTACAACCTTCATCTACCACAAATTCCACATCCTTTTGTAACAATCTACATAAAGGGGAAGAAAGTTTTGAAAAATCTTTTATGAAACGGCGGTAGAACCCCGCGTGGCCTAGAAAGGATCTCACATCACGCACACAAGTAGGGTAAGGAAGAGATTGGATGGTATCAATTTTTGCTTTGTCTACTTCAATACCCTTAGATGACACTTCATGTCCTAACACAATGCCCTTTTCAACCATAAAATGACATTTTTCAGAATTAAGCACAAGGTTCTTATCAATGCAAGTTTTTAGGACTAATGACAAATGGATTAAGCAATTGTCAAAAGAGTTTCCATGAACAGTAAAGTCATCCATAAAAACCTCTACAAACTTTTCAAGGTATTCTGAAAATATGCTAACCATACACCTTTGGAATGTGGCCGGTGCATTGCAAAGGCCAAAAGGCATGCGTCGATATGCAAATGTGCCAAAGGGACATGTGAAGGTTGTCTTCTCTTGATCTTCTGGTGCAATGGCAACTTGAAAGTACCCTGAATAGCCATCAAGAAAACAATAGAAAGAGTGGCCTGCGAGCCGGTTAAGCATTTGATCAATAAATGGCAAAGGGAAATGGTCTTTCCTTGTTACCGCATTTAGCCTTCGGTAATCAATGCAAACACGCCATCCGTTTTGAATACGAGTGGGGATCAACTCGTCATGGCTATTCTCCACCACGGTCACTCCGGTCTTCTTTGGTACCACTTGCGTTGGGCTTACCCATTTACTATCGGAGATTGGATAGATCATTCCCGCATCCAACAATTTAAGCACCTCGGCTTTTACTACCTCCATCATAGGAGGGTTCAATCGCCTTTGAGGTTGTCGGATGGGTTTAACATCATCCTCCAATAGAATACGGTGCATGCAAGTACTTGGACTCATACCTTTGATGTCGGCAATAGTCCATCCAATGGCTTCCTTATGATCTTGGAGCACTTTCATCAACCTTTCCTCTTGTTCCTTGGTGAGTTTGTTTGAGATGATCACCGGTAATTTTTCACCATCACCAAGGAATGCATATTTTAGATTCTCGGGTAGTGGTTTCAATTCCACCACCGGAGGTTTATTGAGAGATGGTCGGTTGCCCGAGCCTTTCAATACCTTGAGGTCTAAAAGTGGTGCATCAAGAGAAAGTTCCTCGAAAGTATCTAGCTCAAAAATGCTTTCCTTCAAGTTAGCACTCAAAGCATATGTATGAACATTACTTGTGTGTAAACTATTGGCTAAAGCATTTAACAAAGGATCATCACCATCATTTTCATAAACTTTTTGCACAAAAGATTCAATCACATCAATCGCATTGCAAGAAGTTTCATCATCATTGTATTTCATTGCACCATAAATGTTGAACTCTATTTTATCCTCATCAAATTCCATGGTAAGCCTACCACTACGATAATAGTTCTTGACGTTTTCAAAAAGGGACGCCCTAACAAAACAGGGGTAGCAAATTTATCATGTTCCATGTCAAGAACGTAAAAATCGGCCGGGAACACCAACTTGTCGACTTTCACCAAGACATCTTCAACAATACCCTTAGGGTATGCATTAGAGCAGTCGGCAAGTTGGATCACTATACCGGTTTTATGCAAAGTGCCAAGATTTAATGATTCATACAATGTGTATGGGATGACATTTATGGATGCACCTAAATCTAGCATGGCTCTAGGAAAATAAGTGTTTCCTAAAATGCAAGGAATTGTAAACATGCCGGGATCACCACACTTAGTAGGCATTTTATCTTGAAAAAAAGCCGACACATGTTCATTGACTCTTTCATTTTTAACATGCTTAGACCTTTGTTGACGATGGTTCACACATAATTCTTTCAAGAACTTAGAATATCTAGGAACTTGATCAATAGCATCGAGCAAAGGAATGTTTACCTCACACTTTCGAAGAACTTCGAAAGCTTCCTTGTCCATCTCCTTTTTGCGAGTATTCTTCAAAGCCTCGGGAAATGGTGCTTCCACTTCGAAGGGAGTGTCTACTCTAGTTTTCTTGTGGAGAGGTGAGAATGGAGGTGACATTGGTTCAACATGAGCGGTTGAGTCCACATGTTCCTCATCAATTAGTTCCTTCTCCTTCTCAACCTCGGCATCACCTTTTTCTTTGGTTAGCCCCTCAAGAATCACTTCTTCATCGGCCAAGGTTACCTCAACTTCATCGTTGGTCAAGTTCTTCTTCACAAGGCCTCTCTTGGGTGCCTTTTTCACAACCACTTCGGGTTCAACCGCTTGTTTACCACTCCTCAAGGTCATGGCACTCGCATGAGGCCTTGGATTTAACTCCGGTTGTGCGGGTAATTTCCCGGAGTTTTGTGCTTCCAATTTCCCCAAAACAGTGGCCATTTGACTCATTTGCACCTCAATGCTTTTGAATCGAGCGTCTTGTGGGAATTGGCCCGAGCTTTCACCTTGATCACGAGATTTATCTTCCAACCTCGGGTAAGCATTTTGAGGGTTGCGGTTGTTGAAACGGCCTTGACCTAGGTTCCTTGGGTATTGTTGTGGTGGATGATCTTGGTACCCTTGATAGCCAAAATCTTGGTACCCTTGGTTTTGGTAACCTTGGTACCCTTGATTTTGGTGGCTTTGGTCTCCTTGGTAGCCTTGGTCATTTTGCCCCCTCGATCTATCAAAGGATTGACCACTTTGACCTTGGTAACCCCCTTGGTAGCCACCTTGTTGGCCTTGTTGCCCCGTCGGTTCATCTCTCCACCGAAAGTTGGGGTGATCTCTAGTTCCGGGGTTGTAATGTTGAGCAAAAGGATCATACTTCCTTTGGTTACCCCTATCACCACCTTGGCTTTGTCCACCTTGAAAACCCCTACCACTTTGGTAGCCTCGTCCTCCTTGGTAGCCCCTAAAACCTTGGTTTCCTCCTTGATCGCCTCTAAAACCTTGGTTTCCTCCATAGACCCCCATGGCATTGACTTCTTCGTTATAATCCTCGTTTGCTTGAGGACAAGATTCGGTGAGATGGTTCGAAGCACAAATCCCACACATCATCACTTGTTGCCTTGGTTAGTTCCCCGTGTTCCCTCCGGAGCTATTTCCCATCATGAAACCTTTCATCAATGTCGTAAGCTCCTTGATATCTTGGCGAGAACCATCATTGTTCCCACCGGAGTTGCCCACTCGTAGCCTCCGGTCTCTCTTTGGTTTGCATCCTTCGGCTAGTTGCTCAAATAGCATCATGGCATCGGAAGAGCCAAGGTTAGCAATGGAGCCATAGCAAGACCGATTTATCAACTCGGTTTCTCTATCATTCAAACCATTGTAATAGAAACACACCAATTGAGGTTTGGTGAAGCTATGGTACGGGCAACTTGAGAGGAGAGTTTGGAATCTTTCCCAATACTCATACAATGTCTCATCATCGTCTTGAGTGATGTTGCTAATGGCTTGTATCAAGACCGAGGACTTAGAGGGAGGAAAGTACTTGTCTAAGAACTATTTCTTCAATTGTGGCCATGTAGTGATTGATGATGAAGGTAAACGGCTTAACCATTTAGCGGCCTTATCCTTCAAGGTGAAGGTGAAGGTTTTCAACTTAAACTCATCCACACTCATCTCGGAAGGTTTCAAACTACTACAAACCCTATGAAAAGCCTCAAGGAAGTCATTCGGATCATCCACTTCTCTACCATGGAAAGTTGGAAGCAAATTTATCACTCCCGTCTTGATTTCGTATTGAGAGTTCGGGTAAACAATGCTCGATTGTTGTTGCTCATAGTTGGGGGACATGTACTCTCTCATAGAAATGTTGGTAGGAGAAGGGTTAGGGTTTTGGAAGGGGTTGTAGAATTGGTTTCGGGGAGGGTTTTGGCCGGTATCCTCTTCATCATCCGCCATGTTGAAAGGTAGTGATTCACTTTCAAGGGAGAAAGGATTAGATGCTAGTGACTCTTGCACTTGCTTCCTAAGTTGGTGGAGATTTCTTACTAGCTCGGAATCGTATTGCAAAGGGTCTTGGTTCGAGGATCGTGTAAGAACCATGCACCAAGAGCTAGAGCAATAGGGTTCCAAACCAAAATAGAACCTAAAAAGAGAGATAGATTAGAAATAAAACTACAATACACACATAAAAATACGCCTAGTCCCCTGCAGCGGCGCCAAAATTTGGGAGGTCGTCGCCGTACCTCTCAAATATACAATTTATGTTCACTTACTACCTCTACACACAATTAAGCATATAGTGGCAAGTAAGGTTCGTTCCACAGGGAAAAGGTTATTTCTATATATATCTTGTAGTATGCATATACATATACATATATAAAAGCAACGTAAACAAGGGGGGGTTTTGAGTTGAGTTTTGTTTAAGGCAATACTAAGTAAAACTACTAGAACTTTAAAATTACAACTACTTTACCATAAGATTACTCTAACTAGAGATTTAACTAAGAGAATAAGAAACTTGGACATATGAGATTGGTGACTTCTTATTATGAGATTTTCCTCAAACTTTATCATGATGCCTTGAGAATGGTGAACATTAGTGAGAAACTATCTTTAACCATAGCTATGAAACATGAAAACATCTTCACAACTTCAATTGACAACTTTACTAGATGATAACAACTAGTTCAATTGAATCAATATTACTTCAAATCAGATGTTTCTCAATCCTACCCATGCAATTTGATAACAATCTTGACATAGGTACAATGCTAATGAATGATCTTAAGAACAAATACAATTGATAACAACATGCATTTGATTCCTAATTTACTACTCCTACATAGAAAGAATGATAACATTCTAACCATGGAAAAGCAATATCTAACACATATCCAACACATATCTATCACTAGGAAATCATTCCTAATCATTTCAAGCATCAAATATACATATAAATTATGATCATTCAATAGCAAATCACCATTCCTAAGCTTCATGAATCATGTTCTCAATCCATAACAAGAAGTCCAATCACATATATCCAAGAAGGGTTTTAGCCTACTACCATAGTTATATTATCAAAACCATAATCAATACAACAAACCATGATCAATTCAAAGATCAAATTCAAGAGGAAAATGAAGGAAAATGAGTTCAAGCTCTGTAAAAATTCGATCCTCTAACAATGAGGATAAGTCCCTTTTATAGTCTAAAAATAATTAAAATTAAAGCAAACAAAATGCAAGTTGCAGAAGTTTTCGCGGGCCGTGCGAAATCCTTCGCGGACCGCGAGCTTGGTTCTCGCGGTTCGCGGCCGAGGATTCGCGGCCCGCGCGTCCATGGCGTCCGCGGTCCGCGACCGAGGTTTCGCGGACCGCGCGTCTGATCCTCGCGAACCGCGGCCGACGTTTTGCGGATCGCGCGTCTTGGCTTCGCTGCGGTTCTCGCGCTGGTCCTCGCGGTTCGCGACCGGAGTTTCGCGGACCGCGCGTCTTCGGCTTCGCGAACCGCGGCCGATGTTTCGCGGATCGCGCGTCTTCGGCTTCCGCGGTCCTCGTGCTGGTCCTCGCGGCTCGCGACCGGAGTTTCGCGGACCGCGCGAAACTCAGCATCTTCAAAACAGCGACACACACCCTCGCGGTTCGCGACCTAGGTTTCGCGGTCCGCGAGAGTGTGCCCTCACACCACTTCTACGACCGGTTCTTCAATGTATCTGCTTCCTCCAGGACGGTCATAGAAGGTCTTCAAATCATCCAAATCTATCGCAAGTACAATTCAAGGTCGAAATGCACGTCTTCAATTTCAAACCATCATGAATGATTCGGTCCAAAAGTCTAATATAAAGTACAAAATACTATCTAAAACAGCTCTCAAATGCTACAAAATAAGAGTATATCTAGGACCTATCAGTTTGCATCATACCAAACCGACACATTGATATAATTGATCATTCATACATAATTCATCACGTTTACTTGTATCTTTAACAAATAAACACACGAATTGAATGTAAAAGGCAATTTATTTTGTATTTTTAAGAGTGTGACTTAAAAAAAAAAAAAGATCAATACATTAAGGACATCAATTTTATTGTAAACCAATTTTATTATCTAATATGATAGGTGGAAGACATGTAAATAATTTTGGTATTTATAGTGTTGTATAAGTAGTGATTGTAGAACAAATTGGTAATGTTTACTAGTTAGGAGTTACGACAAATGTTAAAGATATTGGTGTGTTGATGCCTTTTCACTAGAATGTACATCAATTTAAAATTATTAAAGTATAGTCTTAATCACATTACAAATTCTCATTTGAGACCTTTCTCTACAGAGACCGAGTACTATAAATAAGGGACCGTTATCGGTTGAAGTTGTCATTAGGGAACTTCAACCCCGCCACCGTTAGATTTTAGGATGTTGGTGTCGCTAGAGTTCAACCTGCTCACATTGACTGACTCGAGACTGAGTTTCGATATAAATTTGTACGAAATAACAGTAATATACTAAGCATTAGGAGTGATCAAGAAAATTGAATGAAATATCAAATGAACTGAAAGATCAAGGCAAAACAAGAATGCTCAAGGGAACTGACTGAAAGATCAATCAAACTGACTAAAAGATAAAACAAAAACGGTAAATGCTCGATCCTCTTTCCATTGGTCTCCACAAGTACAGTCTGTACATGTCTCACCCAAGATTCTCTCTAATCACATTTATGTCAAGAAATTTATTGAAAATGATTTTATTTTCAACTTTTTTATTAAATTTTAAATATTTTCACTCACGTCCCTCAAAGAAAATTGGAAATGTAAAATTCTTAAAATTTACTAGTACATAATCTATAAGTACAAAGTTTTGGGTGAGACCGTCCTACTATACGGTTATGGTAGGACGAATGATAATTCATGTGTTTATTACATTTGTTTGTGTGTTTGTAAGTTTTGCTTGTCATAAACTGAGTTCATGTGTTTAATACATTTGTTTGTGTGTTTGTAATTTTTGTTTGCTATAAATTCTGTTTATATGTAAAGGCAAACAAAACCATTTTAAACCAGATAACTTACAAAACCACTCTGATACTTACAAAACCCACTACTCCAGATAACTTCTTTGTATATATAAATCCATTTTAAACAATATAGACAAACATCTTGAATTTAAACAAAAGGAAAAAAAAACATGCCAGCGTTTCCGCCCGTCGTCCCCGACTCATTCACCGCCGCCGCAATCACCACAATCCAGTCAGCTGCGTAATTACCACTGCTCCAATAATCACCATCGCCATCCACCTAACAAGATTCAAACCCGCCCAATATGGAGCTATACCGGAGATATATTCCGAAGCACCACGAGAAGTCGAGGATAAGATTCAAACCCGCCCACAATCAAATCTTGATAATGTTCAGATTGACATTTAAAAATTTTCCGGTGAAATCTCACCGTGAGAAAAAAGTTGAGTGAAAAAAGAAGTGAGTCTGGGATAACGAGTCATATGTATTTTTATTTTGCTTTGAAAATAAAACAAAAGTATATATGGTAGTCGTATTTGTACTATTCTAGGCATATTTAAGTAAAATACAGGGCGTCGTATAGTAGTTCAGAAAGAAAAAGGGAAAAAAACCAACAAAACACAGCCGAAAAAGGATTCCTCTCTATCACCGAGGCCTGTGGTATCGTTATTGCCTTTTGTCCTGAAAAAGGATTCCTCTCCCCATCCAGAAAACCTGGTTCCTTTTCCTGATCTCCGGCCTGTCGGAATGGATTAAAAGGTGCGTACGTCTCTCATTCTCATTACGTTGACAAGATTGCTTTCCCTGTGTTGGTTTCTGCTGATTTAATCGTTTCAAATCTGATTTTTCCCCCTCGTATGGTGTAGGTGGTTATATGTTATATGGGTTATGTTTAGAGGATCCGGAAATGCTGTGTCGTGGTAATCGTTCAATAAATGATTTGCCAGAAGATGTCAAGGTTGACATTCTGTCCCGATTATCAGAGAGTGATTTGATTACATCCAAATTGGTTTGCAAAGAATGGAACTTTATGATATCAACCATATGTATTCCAACCTTGTCTCCCCCTAACCCAGCCACCCCATTCTGGAATTTTTTGTGTTTTCAGGATCCCCCTCCACCACTAGAACCTGGCAAGAAAGACCGCTCTTCTGATCGAAGAAATCCTAATGCCCATAAGTATTTGAGAGTTGAATTGATAGTGAGAGACGAACCTCATGGTTACTACTATCAATATGTGAAGCAATTTGTCTCTGGCAATCCCACAATTCGTAATCACATTGAGTCTCTTCTGCCAACCATGGATCGTGATCCTTCACACATTGTAGACTGTTGCAATGGACTTCTCCTCTTGGCCGCTTCAAACTCTTACTTTGTGGGAAACCCGGTCACGAGGCAGCGAATTGCCATTCCTCTCAGCAACAATCACACTCATGAAAGCATTACTGCTTCCTTGGTTTTTGATCCTCGTGTTTCCCTTCAATTCAAAGTTGTTAGACACACCCTCTCGCCTGTGGATGCTACACTTTCAGTGGAGATGTTTTCATCGCACTCTGGAGGATGGTCTAGCCATATCCTGTCACTCGAGCCTCGCAATCTCTGTGGGTTTAAGTGGATTAATAAGTCTGTTTATTTCAATAGTTCCCTCTATTACATTTCCATGGCCATGTATTTAGTCTGCATTGACAACGTCCTTGATGATGGTCAGTGTTTGAAAGCTTGGGCTATTGAGCTTCCTGATAGAAATAACATCACACTCGAGCAGGGAAACAAGGGTCTGCATGGCTGCATTGGGTACAGTTCAGGTTGCGTTTATTACTCCAACCGTGACACAAATGGTGTTATATTTGTCTGGATGCTGGCTGGGAAAGGGAAAGACTCGGGATGGATCCTGAAGCACAGTATAAGAATTGACCTTGATGTTGTCCCAAGTAGTTATATGACTGGACTAATTGTGAATCGCCACAAAGATTTGGAATCTTTTAGGCCTCGCGCATTCCATCCAAATGAGAACGTGATAGTTGTAGCGTGTCCATATGTCCTTGTCTTCTATCACCTGGAAACTAAAAATGTTGAACTTGGTCTTTTTGCATTCCGACATAGAAGAAAAACACTAAAGTTGGATCAAAATTGGATCTTTCCCTATGCCCGAAGCCTGGTATCACTCAACACCATTACCTCTACCGTGGAACAGGCAGATTGACTTTTGCTGTGATGCACTTCCAGTAAGTATTTCTATGAGAATAAATGCAATAGTTTGGTTCATAGAGGTTGCATCATTTTGTAATGCAAATGATTCCCTAAATTTATTGATGCAATATACTTCTGTAAGCTTGAGTTCGTATATGGCAGTGTTAGGACTTAATGCTAAATGTTGGTCTGGTATTGGATTTGGATAGTGCAATGCTTGTTAGAAACATCTCAATAATTTTACATATGGGAATGTTCTGAATTGTCTGAGCGTGTATGTATGGTGATGCTCGAATTATCAGTACATCTTCATTTATTTGATTTTTTGGCTTGAAATAGAGTCATACTTTTACTTCTTTGAGGGTTTAAGGATTTGATCTTCTTCTTGAGTCTCAAAAATTTTGATCTTCTATGTTTGATTCGTTGAGTGCTTCTAATCTGAACTCTTATTGCAGTTGAGCCATTCATGCTTCTGAAGTTGAGGCTGATTTGGTGCTGCTGAAATATTTATTCTTGCTGAAATGATGGAGGACATCTTATACCGAAGGTGGTGCTGCTGTAGTTGTTGATGAATTGAGACTCATTTGATGCTGTCAAGTTAGAACTGTTGCTTCTGATGTTTAAGAAGCTTTCTCGTTTAAGTGTTTAACTGAAAAATGACTCCTGGCTGCTAGCAACTTGTCTTGTGAACTTATTTTGAGCTCTTCATGTTAACTCTTTTTTAGGCTTGGTGCCTATAATTTATAAATTGCCTCATTTATAATTGAGTGTTGGAAATTATCTTTAAGTTGCATAAGAAAAAAGAATGTTTTTTATTGTGAGAAGTAAACCTGCATTTGAAGCTTGAACTTGTAGCCACTGAGTATGCTCTTGGAGTAAGTAGTTACATTAATTCGTTTCTGATGTATATGACCTGGAAAGATCTGTGTCATGCATTGCTAGGAAGAATCACCAAACAGAATGGAAAGTCACCACCAAACTCTACCGGCCGAGGGTGGAGGATAAAGATTGGTATGATCTGTGCATTCAAGGTTGTTGCGATGGCCTAATTTGTATTTTCCACACATGCTTGGATTCTCAGCTGAAAGAGTTATGTTATTATTGAAGATTGCGAGCACGTCATAGTTTTGGTTTAGGGTGTGATGAAGGCCATGATGACTAAAAGGTGGTAAGTTTAGTCGAGTATCATCATCACTATCCTCCCAGTGAGCTGGATGTTACCTTAGATCAAATTGTTTGACGAAGATTCTGGCATGGTATTTCCTTATTCAAACTAATGTTTCTTCAAGGTGGAGTGTGCTGGCCAACGGTGCCTTGCAGGTCATCGTTAAGTACCATGTAGTCGATTTCTACATTGACCCCTTTAATAACAGTGTCTGTATCGGTTTCTGTACCTTTAGAAGAAAATGCCATTCAGCTAGAGGATATGTTTTCTGGTTTCTGGATGATGAAAGAGTATGGTTTGAATGATTCTTGGACGAGGCTAATCTTTAAGTAGGAACTGTTGAAAGCGAGTTTCATTCTGCTGCAACTATAAATAGTGCTTTCGGTATTTAACAAAATGTATGGTGACGTAGTTGATCTTTCCAATTGTGAAATTATGCAGAATTGAATATCCACGTTCCAGGTTTCGCTCAATGCTTCCAAGTTGTTTATTCATCTCCTTTGTTTTCCTACTTCATTTTCGTCTATGCTCTGCCAAGTCCTTTAGAGTCTCTTTTTGGTAACATTATCCCAATTAATGGTTGCCATGCCTTTTACTTAGAGTTTACTTTCTTGTTGTATTTTAATATTTTCTGACTAATAAAAACGTTGCTTGTTAACTTTTTTTTTTTTGATGGAGCTTGTTAACTTTTGGTTTGGTTGTAAACGTTATGTTTCTTATGTATGTAGTTTAACATTAATTTAAAGCAAAATATTTCACAAATGGCTTGAGCTGCACACAACTATACGATTTTTTTTTATCACTTACAACTCAAAATACTTATGTATACATTTTGTCATACAGCTCGAAATATCAAGGTTCCTGATAAAGCAACAAATATCTATATACATGATATAAAATAATATTATTAGTATTCTGCCACTTTAGGTCAGCAAGTAGTATCAATAACTCTTTTCAAAAAAAAAAAATTAGTATCAATAACTCCATTTTCTTACCTCATCTTCATGTTTCCGTTATTTGCCATTTTCTTTGATTCAATCCTGTAATACAATACAATTCATTTTTTTATAAATACTATGGTATATAATTAGACAAATTCTTGGGTGAGGCAGCCTCACCCAAGAGACAGGGTTATAATACAATAACATAGATTAAAAGTGGGATGGGGTTTTTTGTTGTAAAATGCTGATAAATATAGGGACCTATTGCATAAATATGGAAACTCCCTTAATAATCCCCAAAACCCGTCCACTTTCAGAATCTAATTCAGTTCCGCAGCTCCGACGACTCGATCCAGCACCGGAGATTTGCCGGATATGACCTGTAGCAACCGTCGGCATCTAGCGATGCTCGATTAGGACGATGACCTCGGGGCGCGACGGCAATTGAGCTCTCTTGCACGGTGGCGATTGAGCTCTTTGGCGCGGCGGGATGAAGCTCCTCCGACACCATTGACAATAGATCAATTGCCACGAATAATTTTAGTTAACAGAGGCTTCAGGTCACCGGTTAATCACCGGTGTTCGTACCGCTTCCAATCCTGCCGTATCTTCAGCGATTCTGTTTGCTACAGTCAGGCGGTCAAATGCAGCACCTCCTCCGTGTCCTTGCCTTCAGGTAAACAATCGAACTGAGGATTCTGAGTTATTTCAGATTGTTAGTGTTTTGTGACTGTTTTTTCTTCTAGTTGTGATGATTTGATATGTGTGCAGCGGCCGATGGCGGTCTGAGGCGGGGCACTGGTGGTGGTCAGGCGGCAGTTCATGTTCCATGGGTTTGAGGTTGTGTCGTGCTTATCGTTGAGGATTTGTGTCATGTGGTTGAGGTTTTGGGTTCTTGATGTTGATTTTTGTGTCATCAAAATGAGATTTATATCGTTGTAAATGAGGTTTATATTGCCGAAAAATGAGATCTGTTTCGTTAATATCGATGTTGAGGTTTGTAATGTACATAACGAGGTTTATGTCGTCGAGAGTGAGGTTTGTATCAAAATGAGGCTAATATCGATGTGTCGTCAGCGTCAGCGTTGGAAAATAAGTTTTGTTTAATCAATGTCGTCGCTGAAGTTTGTATCGTTAAAAACGAGGTTTGAGTCCATGTTGATGTTGAGATTTGTACCTTTAAAAATGAGGTTTATGTCGTTGAAAATGAGGTTTGTACTGTCGAAATGAGGTTTGTATTGTGAAAAATGAGGTTTGTCTCATCAAAAATGAGGTTTGTGTCTTTGTGATTGAGGTTTTTGTCGTCGACGTTGAGGTTTTGTCTTCGGGGTTGAGGTATGTGTCTTCGACGTTGAGAATTCTGTCTTCGGGGTTGAGGTGGAGTCGAGGTATGATGAGGTGGTCTCGAGGTATGATGACGTGGCGTCGATATAGGATGTGACATTGAGATTTGATGACATGACATTGAGTTTGGATGAGGTGGCACCAAGGTTTTGAGGTTGCGTTGATGTATGATGGCATCGAGGTATGATAATGTGACATCGAGGTAGGATGAGGTGGCAGCAATGTTGGATGATGAGGCGGTAGGAAGGGGAAAATGAATGAGAAATTAGTAATATATGTATTAAAATAAGATACTTGCAAATTAACCCCTGCATTTTATAGTAATGGGTGTTCCTATATATTTACTTATTCTATGGGCCTTTTTGGGTCCTGCCTCATGGGTCAGGCGTGATGCTGCCTCATATGAGAATTACTCATATAATTATGGAAATTTTAAATATATATTATGTTGTTTGGAAAAAAAAATATGATTACTTATATTTTTTAAGTTATGGACCCCAATTTTTAATATTTTGCTTCAGGGCCCTATACTTCCAGGCACCCTGTTACACTCCCTTGTGACACGTCTCTATCTTCTGTGTAGTAAGGTCATGTTCTCTTCATGGTATTTGAACTTATCTGAACTTATCAGAAATCATCAGAACTTATCTGAACTTAAAAATCTTTATATGAACTCATCTGACTTAAGAAACTTTATCTGAACTCATTTGAACTTAAAAAACATTAACCGAACTCGTCTGAACTGAATTCATTTGTACTTAAAAAATTTAGTTGAACTCATTTGAATTTAAATAATAAGTTGAATTGAAATATATAGATAAATTGAACTGAACTAAATTGAAACTAACTAAAATATATATGATCATTTCCAATATATTTGAAATTTATTAATCTAAATATAACATAATACATATTAAAATATACTGAACTTAGTTGCACCGATGTAGATAAAATGAACTGAATTGAATTGAAATAAATATGATCAATTTCAATATATTTGAAATTTATTAATATAAATATAGCATAATACATTTAATATGAAAATATATAGAAAAAAGTTGAACTGGAATATATAGATCAACTGAAATGAAATGAAATAAATATGACATTTTCAAAACATTTGAAATTTAATAATTTGAGTATAACTTAGAGTTTATTTCTTGTTGAACTAAACTGAACTGGATTGAATTGAACTGAAGTCAAAATTAATGTACTGAAAAAGAATCAGCATGACTAAATTAATCTGAATTTCATCAAATTACATTTCACTTCAATTCACTGAACTGGACTGAATTGAATTGAACTGAACTGATATACATAAAAGCTCTGGCACACAAGGCCTTAATGTTAAAAAATATGATCATGTTGGCTAGCTAAACATATTGATTTGAGTTGAGCTGAAATACATAGATAACTGAAATAAACTGAACTGAACTGAATTGAAAATAAATAAGTGTGATAAAAATAAATTAATACATGATTGAAAGTACTAACAATAATTGAAAATATATATATTAATAGCAAAAGCATAAGGACGTGCATGTATGATGAATGGAATTGATCAACTGAACTGATATGAACAATAAAACTCAAAAGAAAAGGGTCTACGACGCATGCATGATAGTAAAATCACAAAATATTTTTAGCATTATTTAAATTATTATAATATACAACCCATTGAACAAAACTGAACTGAATTGACATGAAAAAATATAAAAATATTGAACTGATTTAAACTAAACTGAACTAAAATATAAACAAGTTTACTGAACTAACATATCTGAAAACTAAATAAGTTTACTGAACTGAAAAAAGATTATCTGAACTCATCTGAACTAAAAAATATTTATCTGAACTATAATACGTTTATATGAACTCATCTGAACTAAAAAAAATTCAAATAAACTCTAGAGAACATGGCCTAAGTATGTACAAAAGTTATCTTGGATTTGGCTAAATTGCTCATCCGCTATTGTGTGTGACGGTTTAAATTTTGAATAATCCAATTGGATGAGATATAATTGATCTAATACTATGTGTAATTACCTTTCTACCCTTTTGCCTTTTCTCAACTCATGAGTCATGACGTTGACCAGGAAGAAAGGCAAATACAAAAAAGGAAATGTGTGGAAAAATAAAAAGTTCAACACGAATTAAAGCATCCACAATGAATGAGAGCAAAATAAATTAATCTTAAATAAATTATTGGACATAAGGGGCTACGGATCCTCCATACCACATTTGTATATCATTCTCTAGGCTTCGGATCCTCTATACCATATTTTTATATCATCTTCTACACCACCAATAATATGATGACATGTGTCTAGACTAACTTAACTCCTAACTCATCACACTAACCCTGATCAACTGTTTTTAATTAATTCCTGATTAAATTAAAATATTTTTTCTACCATTAAACGTTTCATATTTCTAAATCTAATTTCACCATTCCTTTTTACTAAGATATAATCCCTCATATCGTCAACTTCATCCCAGCATAACTATCTCCCGCAGAATGAAGATCGCATAACCCATCTCCCGCATAATATCTACCTTGTCTCAACAACCTCCTTTCGATTAAAAAAATCTACTTGAGAATGAAAAAGTTACCAGTTTCCTAAATCACCAAAGCAAGTACAGATGGCTTATCTACCTTTGTTAAGTTTTATATGTTCATTCATATTATATGATTATATCATCTTGCTGCACATATTAAGAAAGCAAGACTGAAACCATTTTATTCCAACCGACCGACCTCTGCTAGTGAAGGTAGAGAAATTACTTTGATCCAAAAACTGAGCACTTTGACCGGCAATTCCGGTCAGCCGGCGCTGTTCCCCGGCTATAGGGACTCAAATTCTTGCTCCCCTCATCGGCCGCTTCAAAGCCCACCACTTCACTGCTGTCGAATCGGAGTGGGAAAAAAACCGGGGCCCTTGTTGACGCCGTAGTTTCGTCTCTTCCATCGCTGATCGGAGTTGCAAAGATGGGTTATGCTGGGAGGAAGATCACGATGAGAGATTAAATCTTGGTAAAAAGGAATGGTGAAATTAGATTTAGAAATATGAAAAGTTTAAAGGTAGAAAAAATATTTTAATTTAATCATGAATTGATTAATAACAGTTGATCAGGGTTAGTGTGATGAGTTAGGAGTTAAATTGGTCTAGACACATGTCATCTTATAATTGGTGGTGTAGAGAATGGGTTACGGATCCTCTATACCACATTTTTATACCATTCTCTACACTTACATAATTGGCCTACACATGCTTGGATTCTCAGCTGAAAGAGCTACAAACAAGTTTTTGAAGTAGATTCTGGAAGCTTCAAGTTCCATGGAGAGCAAGGCACTTCGCCTAGCTAGAGCTTTATTAGCTAAAATCTCCAACCATGAATGCACTTGTTTGATTGTACCTGTGATGACTACGGAACTGATGCTAATGAGTAATGACTTGTGATGCATGCTTTATGGACACTAATTAAAGAAACCAATGTAACTTTTTTATGTACATGAATCGTTTCTAATTAAGTATATATCATACTACGTACTCTTGTCCTTTGACTTTACAATTAAATTATTTTTAATTGAACCGCATTTTCTAAACGAACCAGACCCAACCCAAATTGATCTTGTAAAAGATCTGCTACAGAACGAATACGTTTATTTTTCAAATGATTCATATCATGTTATTTAAAACATGATAATCATTTCATTCACTAATTTAAAGTGTGCGTCAAGATTCTTAAAGTCGATAGTTCCTCGCATTCCTCAAGTACAATAGTGCTAGTTCAAATAGGTAAATGCCTAACTCATGGGAAACTTGTTAATTACTTGCGCTAGCTTCTCAATTTTCCTGAAACAATTACGTATCCAAATTAGCTTTTCTATACCACCATATTTCGTAATCAATAGGTAAGGCGTGAACAAAATCAATTAAGGATGTATATTGTTAGCAGTTGATACCTTACGCATAATGGTCATCTTTGACCTGGCAAAAGACAAGTAATAACAAAGATAAAAATAGTGTGAAAAAACCCCAATGAATATCTCAATTATTCTGAAACGTACGTGCATGGGCTGACTTCCATTACTACCGCCAACCGGTAACACCCTCCCACTTCCCGGTCAACCCAATATTATTAATACAGCCTCCTCAACCACCTGCGTCCCTAATCTTACTCCATCAACTGATAAGCGATAAAACCAAACCTGGTTTCAACGGTTCACACACATCAGCAAACTTCAAAGCTTGCAGTATATATATAAGCCATCAGAACCGAAACAACTTCCCATTCTTTATCCATACCATTCATTCGTTAACATAATGGGTAGTCTTTCTGAAAATGATCTCAATCTTTCCCCTCCATGCTTGATCAACGAATTCAAGCCGCTCGACATTCAGGAATTCCGGGCACAAGCCCACCGGGCGGTGGACTTCATAGCCGATTACTACCAAGACATCGAGAAATACCCGGTTCTCAGCCAGGTCGAGCCGGGTTATCTCAGAAACTCGCTGCCGGAATCCGCCCCGCACAGGCCGGAACCGTTCGAGAACATTCTTAGAGACGTTCGAGCAAAGATCGTGCCTGGAATGACTCATTGGCTCAGCCCTAATTTCTTCGCCTTCTTTCCTGCCACGGTTAGCTCCGCGGCGTTCGTAGGGGAAATGCTCTGCACGGCCTTCAACGCGGTGGGCTTCAACTGGCTGGCATCTCCGGCGGCTACTGAGCTGGAGATGGTGGTCATGGATTGGTTGGCGCAGCTTATGAAGCTTCCGAAGTCATTCATGTTCTCCGGCTCCGGCGGCGGCGTTATCCAAGGAACCACCAGCGAGTCCCTCCTCGTTGCTCTTATCGCTGCCCGGGAAAGGGCGGTAAGAGTTCACGGGTCGGGTTGTGTAAGAAATCTGGTGGTTTACGGCTCCGACCAGACTCATGTAATGTATGCCAAGGCTTGTAAGGTGGCGGGTGTATTGCCATGCAACATACGGATTATCCCTACGACCATTGAGAATGGTTTTGCCATGTCACCGGAGCTCCTAAGCAAGGTGATGGAGGCTGACGTGGCATCAGGGCTGGTCCCATTGTTCTTATGTGCTACGGTGGGGACCACTTCCACCACCGCCATTGACCCGATTGGTCAACTAGCTGATGTGGCAAACCATTTTGGTGTTTGGACGCACGTGGACGCAGCCTACGGCGGGAGTGCATGCATTTGTCCTGAGTTCCGTCATCACTTGGACGGAATCGAGCGAGTTGACTCATTGAGTATGAGCCCCCATAAGTGGCTGCTCACATACTTGGATTGCTGCTGCATGTGGGTCAAACATCCGAGCCTGTTAGTCAAAGCACTGAACACGAACCCGGAGTACCTGCGGAACAAAAGAACCGAGTTGGACTCAGTCGTGGATTACAAGGACTGGCAGGTCGGAACCGGTCGAAGGTTTAAGGCGCTGCGGTTGTGGCTCATAATGCGTTCATACGGCGTGGCGAATCTGCAGAGCCACATTAGGTCGGACGTCCGAATGGCAAAGATGTTCGAAGGGTTCGTGAAATCGGACCCCAGGTTCGAACTCGTTGTGCCTCGGACGTTTTCTCTGGTGTGCTTCAGGTTCAACCCGTACCAAGATTCCGACCCGGTATACATCGACCTCCTCAACAAGAAGCTGTTGGAGGCCGTAAACATGACGGGTCGGGTCTACATGACTCACACGGTGGCGGGCGGGTTGTACATGCTGAGATTTGCTGTTGGAGCCACGCTTACAGAAGACCGCCACGTGTGCGCCGCTTGGAAGCTGATTAAGGAGTCGGCAGATGCCTTGCTCAAGCGGAGTTATTACATTGTCTAAAAGTGTCACTCCATTCGGTGGTGCGTGTGTTAAATTGTCATATATATATATATATATATATATATATATATATATATATATATATATATATATATATATGTGTGTGTGTGTCATATTCGTTAAGTCAAGCAAATTTAATTCTTAAGTATAAATAGTGCTTATAGCTCCTTGAAACTACGTGTATATGATATTATAATAAAAATTCAATATGACAATATTCATTTGTCTTAACATAATGCTTTAATTCCTCTTAAGCTGGATCAAATCAATGGCTGTGATTCTTCAACAGAAATCCCCTCCTATTTCTCAGGAATTCCTTCAGCCTTCCATACACACGATCCGAAACGGAACCGTCTGCGTTTCTCCAACTCCCACGTTCGATCAAAACCTCCAATTACAAAATCTACTCCACGTTTGCCTAAACTCTTTGAATCATCTCAATTCAACTTCAGCCAAAAAACTTCAAAGAAATCGGTGAGTCATCTATATTCTTGGAATTAGGATTCAATTCGCATATGTGTAAAAGTTTATGAATTGTATGATGTTGAAACAGACTGCATACAAATCAATAAATCAATCGGTGAGTCAAGCTTCGTCCTTTTTGAATTCGGTTGCAGTTCGCATTTGTGCAAGCGTTTATGATTTGTATGATGTTGAAACGGAATGCATTCTTTGGATGCTGAATCTGAATCAGTGTGTTAATTTCGGTGGCTCCGAACTTCCAAGGTTTTCGATTTCATATTTTCTCTGTTTTCACAGTTTGTTTGTAAAAAGGATATTTGAATTGTAGTTTTCTTGAACATCCATTCTTTCTGTGTGTTTTAAAATGGTGTTTGTGATTTGAAGGTTATTTTGCTTGATCTGTTGCAAAGATTGTTGTTTTCTGAGTTATGATATTCTGGTTTCAATTTTCGGGTTTTTGTTGTTCAGGTTTGATGGGATGAAAATGTTAGGCGGAAAAAGACTGGTTTTCGTCTTGGAGATTCTCTGAACAGAAACATGTGGAAATCCCTAATATGTGCTTTGAAAGCTTCCGGCCGGTGAGAATTCTGAACATAAGGCTTCTACTCTTTCAAATGCCTGTAAAGAAAGCAGTTGCGGATTTCCTTGTTAAAAATAAGAGAACAATGTTCAACATTTATTTATTGTTTAGGTTTTATTCTGTTTTACACCTTTATTAAGTGAAATATAAACATCTTAATGTAGTCAAAGAAGCATCAAGAGCAATACTGGACACGAAGGGATGATCATTACAGTTTTGTTTCGGTTAAGGAATTCTTGAATGCATTTAAATCAATATAATTTTTGAGCTTGTAGTTCCTTTTGACAAAAGTAAGAGCCTTCTTCATTAATCAAGGAAAAGTATGGTGTTAGCAAGAAAGAGCTTCTGATAGCTTGTTCATCCACAGAATTCATGCTTCTGAAATGGAATTCACTTAGGGTGTGTTTGTTTTTAATAGAATTGACCCATTCTTTTCTAATTCTATAGAATTGTTCAATTTTGTTGTTTGTTTTTACAAAAGTTTTGGGATAGAATTGGTTTTTGAAAACTTTGGAGACCTTGAATTCTATGGATCTAATTCTTTTGTGAGAGTTAAGTTTTCCAACACCAATTCCATGATTTGATTGAAAACTCGCGGGTCTAATCCGGGTTAAGATCGGGTTATAAGATAAAAACGGGTCATATATATATATATTCCCTGCGTCTGTCTTGCGGGTCTGAAACGAAGCTTCCGCCGGCGAAACTCGATCTCGCCGCCGTACCAGATTAACCGAGCACCGCCGCCGCCTTCGCCATATATCCAGGTTAGTTCATTCTTAAAACCAACTTTTGTGTTCTCACCATCGTTCTTCTCGGTTTAGGGTTTATACAAATTCTCAAATCTTTAACCTTTGTTGTTTAATTTGGTTAAAATCATGAATGAATCTTGTGGGTATTACCGATTTAATACTTTTGTAGTGATTGTCATGTGGGTTATGAGTTTTCATGTGTTTTGTTGAGTTCATTAGAAAATCGGGGAAAAGATATGATTTTGATTGAAATTACTAGTAATTAGCAATGCATCTTTCCACAGTTTCTTTGGAAGAATGAATAAGGATTTAGCTTGGAAAATCGTGATCTCTAATCTTTCTTGCTACTGGAACAGTTAATACATGGAATTTAGCACTGTTATTACATTATGGGTATTAATTTGTGTAGATAAATGAAAAATATGATGATGTATTGATGTTGCAAGAAATGACAGTAGAGTAAAAAGAAAAAAGCTCAGCCGAAGAAGGCTTCGTCCTTGGACGACCTTGATGACGACTATGAAATCAAGCCCCCCTTCCTTAATTCATTTTGTAAGATATTTTATGAATTACTACTGTTTTGATGCTTTTACTGGTTTTAATTGCTCTCAGTTGTTAGGAACTCTATTGCTAAACAGGAATGTCACATGTATGTGAATCAGGAAAAGTTCAAGAAGTGGGAAAATGAACTTGTCACCAAAGACATGATTCTTGACCGCATGGAGGTTGAGCACTGTTTTATAGAGAAAGCTGTTGAGCAAAGGAGGACTGAGTTGGATATTAAAGAAAAGGAGATGAAGCAGAAGGCTCGAGATTTATGACATGAGCTTCTATGCTTCAGTGAGTCCCCCAATGGATCTCCAAAATAAAGGTACCATTTCTACTTCAGTTGGATTTGATTTATATAAAGGTACATTTGTCTTTAGCTTTTATAAAATGTCATTGATTATTGATTCAAATTTAGTCCTGATGCTACTCCTGGTGAATATATACATACCTATATGGTGCAAGCCATGAAAGCCTCATTCTCTGTTGTTCTCTCTCTAGACATTTATAATAATGTTGCATAATATATATATATATATAATAATAATAATATTAATGCTGCATGAACTGCTTAGGCTAGCTTGTTTTTAATTTTAAGTACATATAGGCCCTGTTTACCAGAGCTTATCTGTAGATCAGTTCAGTTCAGTTCAGTTCAGTTCAATTCAGTTCAATTCAGTGAAGTTCAGTGAAAATGCAATTTGATGAAATTCAGGTTAATTCAGTCATGCTGATTCCATTTTTCAATACATCAATTTTCAGTTCAGTTCAATTCAGTTCAGTTCAGTTCAATTCAATTCAGTTCAGTTCAATTCAGTACATCAAGAAATAAGCTCTAGTAAACAGGGCCATAGTGTGTATATTTGTCATCTTTTTGAGATTAGTTGGCTCAGTATTCGCGAACTACTTAGGCCAGTTGGTTCAGTGCTGTTCAGTATCCAGTTCATTCTCATTCCAATTAATTTTGTTTGATGGAATTTAGCTTGATTTAGTATAATGTAGCTTCATTCCAGTTCATTCTTTATATAATGTACTTCAGTTGGTTAATGTACTTCAGTTAGAGTCAATAGAAATTGAGAGATTATTAATGAAAGAAGTTTGCAGTCTTTGCCTTGTTGGGGGAATAGATATTTATTGAGACGTTCGTATCCTGTGTTAGTTTTGTGTAGTTCAGTTGGATGATTCCCTTTCGCGACTGTGAAACGAATTGTATCACATATATCATCCATCTCCACTGCCCACAGTAGCTTAGAAAATATATTTTGAGCTGTGCACAAATATTAATGAGGTTTACTGCAGGTAAGAGTTATCTCTTAAGGCAGAAAAAAGGATGATTGGAGCAAGTTTTGACTGAAGGAGAGACTCGCCGTGCAGAGCTAGCTTTACAAGGTATTTTCTTTTAGCCATTTGATTCTCTTCTTGTAAACTATTGCATTTAACACTTATGTTTACAGCAAGGTGTGCTTTGCGATCTTCTCAAAGGATGGATTTCCATCTGTGTTGGTGCTGCTCAGACTCGATCTGACGAATTCTTCTGGTTTTCATTGTCTGAAAGCTCAGTTTCATGGTAAGAGTGGGAGTTGGATTGAGCAGAGAGTGGAGGTTCTGGTGAAACTTCTTATATAAGCTTCCTTGGTTCTCTTGTTGCATGATTTAGTAGCTCTAACTGTGAATCGCCACTAGAAAACATCGGATAACATCAACATCTGTTGAGAGTTTTGAGATCTTGTGCTTGTGTCGTGGCTAGGGATGGCACCCGACGGGTATTTGGTGGATACCCGCCCGCCAACCGTCCAATGGGGCGGGTATGGATATGAGTTTTTTATACCCGCCATGGGTATGGATGTTGGATTCAAACCCGCCATGGGTAAATGGGTGGGTATGGATATTGATTTTATACCCGTCCCATACCCGCCCGCCCCACCCGCCCGATACCCGCCCGTATAATACTTGTATAATATCCGTTATATATAATATTAATAGTATTACTTGTATTTATATTAATAATATTATTAATTTTAGCATTTTTTTAAGCATGTTTGGTCTATTTTGAAACATAAAAGAATTTTATAAGTTAATGATTAGCATATTATAAATTATTTTGTTCTATTAATATAATATATTTGAATTATTAGTGCTTTTATTTAAATTTTTATGATAATTAATAGATTTTAGGTTAATTTTTTATAAATATGGATTAATAAGTCGGATGGGGAATGTGGGTATAACATGGGCATGGATATCCACGGATACCCAGATGGGATGGATATCCAGCTAGATGGGCATGGATTTAAGGATATTAAATTTGTACCCGTCATGGGTAAATGGGCGGGGATGGATAGTAAAATTTTAGATGGGGATGGGCATGGATAGTCTACTATCCACGCCCAGTTCGCCCAATGCCATCCCTAGTCGTGGCATTAATGGACATGAGCTACTTAGGAGTTAATGGACATGAGCAGCTACTAGAAACCAGACGACGAAGACACTAACTCTTAGGAATCAGGTTGAAGTGAGATATTTTGCAGTTTTGTCTCACTTGTAAAAACAAGTTCTACATCAAATCTATGTATGTATAATATAAAGATGTAATTTTGCATTTGTTTTTTATGTACATGGACATGATGCTCTTGTACTACATAAAAATATGTCAAGGAGATTAGTCAAGTCAAATTTAGATGAATGCACTATTAATTTAAAATTTTGCTTTTATTTCTTATTTAATTTTTAAGTTACTGACTAAAAAAATTATCAGTTTCTTTTATGAGTTCACTGTCAATAATGTTTGGAAGTGATGAACATAGTGTTGCAAAAGAAATAAAGAATGAAAAATAAAAGATATGAAATAATATAACAATTCTAATTCTATGGTAATTTTTAAGCATCCAAACACAAAAATTGGAATTACAATTCAATTCTTAGGCAATTATTTTGATTATCCAAACACTAGAATTCACTATGAATTATAACACCAATTCTTAATTTCAATTCTATTGAATTTGAATACCAATGTCAAATACCAATTCTAGCAACCAAACACACCGTTATGCATTTTGAGTCTTCAATGTAAGTTGCATTTCTTAATTTATATTTTGTCTCAAAGATAAAGCATTCATGCAAGAAAGACTTTTATATCGTGTTTGGTTTGAAGAAGAAAGCTCAGCAGATGCTGCTCGAAACCTGCCTTGTGAAGTTGTACGGCCAGCAACAACATTAGTATTTGGTGTCTTCAAATGCGTACTGCTATGGAAACTCGATCTTTTTCAAGCTAATAACACTAGAGGATATATAAGCTTTGTATGTACTAGCTTGATTTGTTATTGCTACCGAAGAATGCTAATGAATCATGTGAATCTCATCAGCAAACTTCTGAAACCAGTTCTTCGATCGATACTTTACTATATATATCTCTATAAATATATATATATATATATATATATATATATATATATATATATGTTGATGTGTTCTTTCCTGGATGGAGTAATTGGTTTTTATTTGAATGTTGTATAGTGAGCTTAAGTTTGAACCAAGAATATGAAGTAGCTATCCTCAAATATCTACAGTGAGCTTAAGTGTTGTAGATATTATCACTGTTAACTTCTTGTAGTATGCAGTATGTATTAAATTCATAAAATTCTCTAATGATATTGACATTGAATCTGGGTTCTATCTTTGCTTATAACAATTCAGCAAAATGATAAACAAAAAGTAGTCCAAAATTAAGCTTATTAATGACATAAAAAACGTATACATGAAATAATAAATAGAGTTCTGAATGGTTAATGTGTGTCATCTTATTTGTTTGTAGAATTAATACTGTACGTTATAGTATTTTATTTAAACCTCAAATATAAGTATATAACCCAACTTGTGTACTTCAAAAAATATCTATGTCTTATCAAAGATTTCATGTTATATATGTAAAAAGTTGATTTATGAAAATCAGAATATTAATACTAAATTTTAAAAGTAAACTTTACATTTTTATTAAATTAAAAATTCTAATTTGCAAAGTTACCGTGCATCGCACGGCGGGCATTAAAACTAGTATATGTTATTGTGCTCATTCAGCCGAAAAGTCTAGATTTAAAAATAAAATAAAATAAAATAATAAATCCTCCCAACTAGTTTAATGTTTTTTCATGGGCTAGTAACAGACTCATAACTTTGCAATAATAAGCGTGGTGCCTTGCAAAAGTTTTGCCGATTTAAGTTTTGTTTAACTTTGTATATCACCTTTGTTATACTGTTCTGATACAAATGATACCCACAAAAAAAATTGAAAATCAAACTAACTCTAATTTTTTCAATATTTTGAGCACCTTTAATGTTTTCACTTTTTCATTCTCTTTGAATGAACTTCTCAAAATTTATTAAGCTTACTAGTTCCTCCATTTCACAGTAATTACGCCTAATATACCATTCTATGATGTTTATGATAAGTTTGTCCATCGGTTTGAAGTACTACTCCGTATTAGTATATAAGTATTTAAAAATATGAAAGCAATATATAAGTAGTAATATGGATATTGGCCCCATTTGGTGTTGGCTTTTTAACTAACTTTATAAGGTTGGTTTTTTACGTGATCAAACAGTCAAGAAAAAAAAAAAAAAATGTTTTGGCTCACTGGCTCTTTTACCTAGATTTACGCCAACCTCTAGCGTTTTCTGCTGGCGGGTGGCTTTTTACGTTTATAATTACTTTTTATCCCTACATGCATTACACGTGTGTGTATCATTTATCGTGTGTTTATCTAAACATTTTTAGGCACATCATAATTATATGGCTATAAATTAATTAAGTATACAAAATTATTAAATGGTAATCAATTATAAATTATAAATTTATTTTAAATTAAGTGTATATTTGAATGATATTTATTACGTATTTATAAATTTTTAAACCCATACAATTATTATAAAATTTTATTCCAATTAAAATATAATCAAGTCGTTAATACTCAACTCTATAAAAATCAATTACTACTTAACTAATTCATATTATGTATACTAGCATGCCCTCTTCGCGCGATGCGCGAAGTATTTAATCAATATTAGTGTGATTAAAATAAAACAATTAAATATGCAAAGTCTTAGTAACTATTATTATGAGCGTTTTCGTGCATCAGTTCAATTCAGTTCCGTAAAACTAAAGGAGACGCATACTTTTTATCATTAGATATAAACCTTTACAGTTGAAAAACACCCAAAAAAAATAAAAAATTAAACTCAACAACTTAAATTAATTTGTCGTTATTGTTAGAGAAAGTCTCAAATAAGGGCACTTTACGGTAGGGCAGACCAAAAGAAAACCATATTCTACAAGATTGTAGTTACTATACAATTATTTTAATTATTTGAGTTATTTTTGTTTGAGCCTGATGTTTTTGTACTTGAGTTTAATCTTTTATTTGCCTTGACTATTTATTAGATTTGATCTCTTAGGTTTTAGGTTGATTTTTTATCTTCTAGGTTTTAGACGATATCTTTACACTTTATTTCCTGATTTTTATGTCTTAGGACTCTAATATTAAAATAATAACCCCCAACTTTGTAAAATATGGTTTCCTTTTGTCTTGTCCTTACCTTAAGGGGACCTTATATTACTATTAATGGATTATTTAAATTAAAGTTCAGAAAGTTATACTAAAAAATGTTGTGTGAATTGGGTATTTAGATATACATTTTAAAAGTATATGTAATTTAAACTTGTAAAGTTAAAGGCAACAAATTGAATGAAATCATTATATTGTAGTGGATACTGTTTCACAAATAAATAACAGAAATATATAGTTAAGTGGATGAATTTAAATATAACCCAATCATAGCTATTAATATAAAATTATTCCTATAACTATTGAAGTAAAATAATTTAAAATATTATCTTTTGTCGTATTCTTGTAGTTGATCATCTCCATTTTCAATGCTTGACTCCATGTTCTATAATGAATAGAAAAAACAGTTAGATAATAGCATTTCAAAAAAAAAAAAATACAATAAGCAAAAAACACTTCCCTAGTCTCTGAAAAGTAACAATAAATCTATATGCTTTAAAGTATTATCAAGTGGAATCTTAAGATAGTCAAGATGCCAATTTTCCAGTCATAACTAAAGATACAAATGATTGAACATTTTTCTTGTGAACTGAAGCGGGAAAAAAAAACATTCTATGTAAAAAAGTTGCAGCTATCCCCAGAAGCAACAAACTTTTACCTGCCAGGAAAATGAAACTTATTGATCAAGAGATACTTCATGCATATAGCATCACTGATGCACCCCTTAAGCTCGCGGTGGGATAAATTATACGCTCATACAAGCAAAGTTTTAATAAAGAGGATACTGGATACAGTTGAAGCAGTTAATCAATGATTGACCAATATTTGACAATGTCCAACATACGCAGAAAACCAATAGAAATCCCATTTTCGTCCAAGGGACCAAAGCACAAGCAACATACAGAAATGAAACATTAATTTGCATCAATTTTACCAAAAAGTAAGGGAAATTCATCATACTATTCAGCCATGCTCTTCAACAATTCACACACCTGATACATAGACCACCTGTCCTTTGGCCGATAGATCACACAATTACATGCAATTTTGTCTTGGCCCCTCCCAATCAGAGTTTTATCAATAGCATCTTTGATCCGACCAGAGCCCGCAAGCTGGCTCACTCAATCCACCACTCCAAAACTATAAGCATCACCTTTTCAGTGAAGCAACCATGGTGCTGGAGTACTCAGGTGCAACATATCCTAACTCCCCTAAATCCCCATTCACATAACGACTCTCATTCGAATCCGAAGAATTCATGAGCCTAGCCAACCCAAAATCCATAATTCTAGGATCAAAATCTTCATCCATGGGAACAACATATGAGCCAATATTCTGATGTGGGTCACAGCCACGGTGAAACCAAGAAATGCCCCTAGCAGCTCCCAAACCAATCCTGAGCCTAGTCGGCCAATCCAAATCAGTCGAGTTCTGGCTCAACAACGCAAACAAAGTGCAATTCGCCAGATGCTAGTAAACCAACAGCTTCTCATCCTCCACAGCACAGATCCCCAACAATGGCACCAAATTCTGGCGCCGAAGCTCTCTCAACCTATTCACCTCAATCCTAAACTTCTTCTCAGACATCTTAAGAGTACTAAGCCATTGATTGCCAATACAGATCCATCCCTCAAACACAGCCTTATAAGTAGTCCCCCCATCCTGGTCGAATTGATCAAACTAGGCAAAATTTAAAAAATCTTCAATTTCAGCTCTTGTTTGGTGTTCATCCTCTGCTTGTATTACATAACTACTGTACAAAAGAAACAAAAATGGAGGAATATAATAAACTATATAATATTGTCTATATAATAAATTATGTTCCCCACAACCATGAATTCAAAGAACGGAGAAGGATGCAGCAACATCATGAAAATTAACAATGGGTTGAAACAAAGATTCAAAACAAGGGGTTAAAGATAGAACATGAAAATTACCTGCTTTTGAAGATTCAAAAGAGTGGGTATCAAATTAACCAAACGAAGCATAGAGGCATAGAATTTCAGTTCATACATGCTCAATAAAGAAAAAAAACACTGAACAGATTCAAGCATGTGTCATCATCTCTGTAGCATCACACGAAATTCAACTTGATAAAGTTATGTCCATTCTGCACTCAAGCTGTAATAAATTTGCCTCCCTAAGTTTAAACAGCATTGGATTTTGTCTCTTCTCCACTGACTGGACAAACCAGGAGAGTCAACATTTGAACAAAATGGCAACTACAGGTAAAAATAGACATTTGATTGATTGTATTATCCAAGGGAAGAAATGCTACAGTGATTCTGTAGGCATTAACAATCAAAGGTTAAATGGTTAACCTATATTGCCTCTAAATCTCCAAAATCACACTAAAATTAGTTAATCTTGCATTTAGAACACTTGTTACCTTGAAGATGTATCTAATCATTAAAACCCACTCTTAGGCTTTCTAGACAAATCCAATGCAAACATAACATCACCAAAGTTTGTACTTTCCTCTTCAAATAACAGAAAAACTCCTTAATCATTTTGAAATAACAGAATAAATAAGAAGGATCTTCATTATCCTTTTCAAATAAACAGTGAACCTGAAAAAAACTAATCGTCCTAAAAGGAACAATACAATTTGATATCACAATTGTTGTCCACCTCTGCAAGAAAAATTTAATAAAACCAAATCAAACCAGTACATGACTTCATGTATTCAAAAAACCAGTACCAAGCACTGAATATGTAATGAAGGCAACTATGGAAAAACACACATGAAATGTGCATCAAACAAACATCCACATTTACACCTAAAGTGTCTAAAGAACAAAAAATACAGATGATAAATGAGAATTTTATGTCTACCTTGATCAGAAAACATCAAAGTGAAAAGTCTATCATTCGAAGCAAAGTCTGGATGAAATGCAAGTCCCATCATCCTAAATTCAGTCTCAAATGTGACTTGATCAGTCAAATCAAGAAAAGGGTTGGACTCATCAAGCTCCAACAAGTTTCTAACAACAACAAAAACTCAAAACGAAAGCAGCTTTCATCAATTTAAAAGCATGGGATTTTACAGAAAGAAAGAAGAAGGAAATTCAGAAAAACGGGGGAGAAGGAAAAGGCGGAAGACAAATACAAATCCAACCCTCAATGGAATTGGAGTCAAACTGAAAAAGAGGAATCATTTAGGTGCAGAAGATGAGAAGGATTCAAATTCAAAGAAGAGAAGAAGAAGAAGACAATTAAAAACAAATCTCAGAGAGAAAGATTAGTACTCACAGTAGAAGTCACAGGTTCTGGGCTAGAATGGTTTGTATAACCACCATTCAAAGCGTAAGACGAAACCCTAATTTCAACCACAACACAAAAAAGCAAGAATAACCTGGCAAACTGCACATAAAACCAACAAAAACAGGCATGCAATCCACAAGAATTACTTGAACCCAACACACTGCAATATGAAAACAGTCTAGACAGTTTTGAAACACTAAGATAGCAGCCTTGAGTTCAGTAACCTGGGTGGTTAGATATTTAGCAACTTATGGATTGGCATGCACATGCAATGCAAGTAAGCACATAATTAGTTAGGGAAAACAGGATCAAGACAATTAATGCCATATGCACAAAACTGCAGCATACAAGTAAGGGCACATCAGTTCATAGATGTCCATTATTTTTTTCGAAATCAGTTAGGCAAATATCAGTTAGGTAAAAAGGATTGAATATTTCACAAGCCATTGAATATGGCAACATGCATGGTAAGCTACAGTTTTTAAAACATATGGCTTGCCCGAAATAGAATAAAGTAAACTGTGTATTTTTTATAGTCTAAAGATAGCAGCTAAAATAGGAAAAGGAAACGAACCAGAGTAGCTTAATGTTCATAACCACTGTTTTTGCTTGATTCATGATCTCCCCTTCCATCTTTTACATTGCTAGCTGCATTGGATTCCCCCCTTCTCTGTTCCATTGTCCGATTCTAGCACGCCTCTCTTTACTACCATCCCTTGCTGGACTTCTATCTCTTGTGACCCGGGCTTCTGCTTCTACCACGTCTGCGGTCAGGACTGTTACTTATACGCTTCCTGCTTCGACTTTCATGGTGGTAATCCCTGTCATCATGCCTTCTGCCATTACGGCGAGAGCGCTCTTCATGACTGTGGTGTCTGTAGGGAGTTCGCCTTCTGCTCCTGATATGCCTGTGGTGAGAACTACCAAACAATTGGCGCCTTAGCCCGCTAAGAATTGAGTCCAGAAATCAAAGTTAGTATTACCCATATGGATCAAATATTATTAGATACTCAAGTCAGGAAAATTACCTGCTAATCCTTTTGAGATGCATAAAGTTGCAGTATCCACCACGATTGCAGGTATTCTCCTCATACTGCCTACAGGTTGCCTCACGAAAATCAGTAACAGGCGAAAAATCCTCTAAAGAAATAACTACCTAAACACAAGTAAACAGGAGAGCGCCAAACTGAATCCTTTATGTTTTTCAATTGGAATCCAATCTCCATGACCCAGGAATAACACACGTTTTTGCAGTGGAATAACCCACTTTTTTCAGATAGGCTAGCATGAAAATACGCGTACAAATTCATTTAATTAAGCAGAAATTCCAACAACTGAAATCCGAACAAATGCAAAATCAGCAAGAACAAATGCAGTAATTTAGCAAAAACATACTGACAGACACGATCTTCAGAGCATATCTTCTCATCTTTTAGTGGATCGTAGGCATAAACCACCGTCGTCCCGCCCAATCTAGACACCACTGGGCTTCCTGTGCATCTCCGAACCACCAATTGTAACTCTTGCGCACAGACCACCATCTCCAACCGCTACCAATGCAAAATGACATCCCCGTTGCTCCCACCACTTTGTCACCTATGCCATATTCAATAACCACACATCCGCCACGGCACCACACCCTAATCGTCCCAGCCCCTCCAATCGCCGGCCACAATGACGGGAGATTCCCTGCGAAACGTCGGCGGCGACTAACTACCGAAGTTTCTGCGGTAATATGCGGCGCCGAAGAATGTATGGATCCGGCCGGCGATGGCGCGCTCTGAAGCTCTGAGATCGGGATTGCAGAAGTGAATTGGGGTGTTAAAGGTGGAGAAACGTGAATCGGAGTTGGAATTGGAGTCCAACTTTGAAATTCGAAGAGTAGGAAGAATAGCGGAAAGAAGAACCCTATTCAGAAACTAAATCCCAAACGACGTCGTTTTTAAACGTGGGGTAAAAATAAAAGGAAAATCTGAAAGGGGAGAAACCAAGAAACAACCCAATAACTATTACTCCCTCCGTCCCAGCCAAAGCGTCTTAGTTTGACTTTTCAAAGTCAAACAGAGACAACTTTGACTGCTAATATCTTTACTTAAGTATGTAAATTATTTTTGAAAAATGCATTATTTTAAAATATATGTTATTATGAATCCAACAATATATTACATGATACTAATCTAGCATATAAACTAATAGATATTAATGGTCAAAGTTGTCTCTGTTTGACTTTGAAAAGTCAAACTAAGACACTTTGGCTAGGACGGAGGGAGTACATATTACTCTAGGATGATATAATTTTGATATTGAAAAATTGTATTTCAGCTTCATAAATTTATTTAGATTTCATAGAAATTTTATATTATAAAATGTACTTTAAAATTATTATTTATTCTTTAGAGAAAGTCTCATATTAGGGCACTTTACGGTAAGGGCATGACCTCTCATTTGCTTATGTATTTTATGTTAGATAGTTTTGTACGCACTCAACCTCTCATTTGCTTTCTTGAAATCTCTATAACCCTGAGATGACGAGTAAGCGAGGGTTTGAGTTGATTGAGTCTGAACGGACTGGGATGTTTCTTTTACCACGAGACTACCCGGAAAGGTAAAGACAATATCAGGGCGGAATCTAGTTGTATATTGTAGTAGGGAATATGATTTGAACTAGTCTTTTTGTGGAACTGTCTTGACAGACTTGGGGAGTATCCTTGCCCATTTGTTTGTTACATCTCTCTTAACCCTTAATTGGGGAGAGGGTAAACCCCATGGGCTTCTGGTCTTGGTAGACTGGTAGATTTCGATTAGATAGTTTAGAATGCGCGTTAAGGTGTACGCTTGTTAGGTAGTTTCGACCGTAGATTTTTAAGATATATTCCCTTTTTTATGTAATCCTTCGGGCATCACAGCCTTCGGGCACTACAGCCTTAGGGCATCACAGCCTTCGGGTGACACCTTGCTTCCGGACGAAAGTCTAGGAAAATGCTTTCGGGCACCACAGCCTTCGGGCAACTGGTCATTTGCCTTGGGTGATTGTTCCACTCCTTTTTTCCATTACTTTAGGGTTTCTAGCTGGCAATGAACTGGTATTTTTTGTTTTTGTTATTTACGGTTTGAGTAAACCAATATAATCCTCCAACCAACGGTGGCTTTATCTTAAAAAAAATCGGTAAGGGCATGACAAAATAATACCACATTTTACAAGATTTGGGGATATTTATACAATTATTTTAAATATTTGAATTATTTTTGTTTGTACATGATATTTTTATACTTGAGTTTGACCATTATTTGGGTTGATCTTTCATTTGGTTTGATATTTTAGATTTTTTCCTGATGTTTTTATTTGGTTTGATCTTTTAGCTTTTAGGCAATACTTTTCACTTTATTTCATTAATCTTTTATATTTATGGCCTAAATAATTAAAATAATTTATATGGTAACCTCCAATCTTGTAGAAGGTACTTTCATTTGACATGCCCTTATAGTAAGGGGAACTTACCGAAAACGCTCTCTATTATTTATTATACTATACTGATATAAGTTATTAATCACAAGCAATAATTTTAAATTTATTGGAAATAAGTTATTTTATAAATATTTTATTTTATAATTTTTATTAGTGAATATGTCAACTAGATTTGCCTACTCGTTGTAATTAAGCCATTTATAAACTTTTTTTTTTGTTGTAAAATGGTTCTATTACAACCATGTTTCTTGTTGTCATAGATTATTTTGCCAATTCAACTCTAATGAATTACAACAATAAAAGTCGTTGTAGTATTGTGATGTAAGTTGACACCTCTCAAAAACTATTATTTTATTTATTTGACAAAAAAACCAATTAGTACAAACTAAAGCTTAAGGCAGCAGGAGCAATAACATCCAGCTATATCACATGCAAATATATGAACACAAAATAAATGCATAAAACTAGGGAATTTACTGATCTCTTGCTTTCTCATAGAGTTGTAGTCTTTATTGTGTAGAGAAAATAATACATGTAGCATTATTACATAAACTGGTGCATAATTTTCTGATCTATTACTGCGACTTTTTTAAACTATGCCTAATAATCTTAGTTTGTAGAACCGTGGCTAATTATCTTAACCAAATTTAATTGTAGGAATATTGAGTTTGGATCTTCATGTAAATGGTTGGGGTTGGTGAATTTGGATACCATCCTTTCTATACACTACATGAAATATGTTGTCAAAATCGCCTTACTCCCTCCTGATGGGATTTTGGATGCTCAAATGCTCTTTCACGAACTAGAGTAGAAGCTCCAACTTGATGAAACAACAATTGAACAAATTTTCACTGAAATATCTAACTTCAAAACTAAAAATCAAGGTAAAAGTAGTGGTAATACAAGCGGAAGCACAAATGGAAAAGGTTCTCTGATTTCTTTGGATAATTCAGAAGTTTCGGCTTCGAGATTGAAAGATGAATACTCTTCTACTTGGTAAGTTTAGAATTGACTTTATTCTTCGTGTTACTTGGTAAGTTTAGAATTGACTCTATCAACGTGTTCACTTTTACATTCTGGTCATTTTTTCAATTCTGGATAGAAGTATATAAAGCGTAAAGTTATAACAGTTCTATTCGTATATCAATATCATGTGCATGTATATATTTTTTCAAGCAATCGGCTTTATAATTTACAAATTAATGATTTATTGCTATCAACTATAGACTTGGATGGATATAACTTTGGCATTTGTATGGAGCTGTGCTCCATGTATTTAAATTTTACATCATAATATACATAATGCCTAAAACTTCAGAATTGCAGCACTTGTCATGTTCTGCTTTTGGTGCATTGCCTTTGCTCTCCCATCTTATATCTTAATCTCAAATGGTTTAAAATCTGGAGCTTTCCAAATAATCTCAAACGGTTTATAGAGTCTCAAAATAATTGTGAATTTAATTATGTGTTTGCAGTGATTTACACAAATGATTCTGGTGTATACTGGCTAAACTACTATTAGCCCAATCACTACTAGCAGAACGGCCCAACAATAAAACTAAAGTTGTTAGCCTTACAGCCAGATAAGGAAGAATAATCCATTAAGTCTAATGGCCCGATAAAAGGGGCATAACACACGATGGCGTTAATAGTGTGATACGAATATCCAGAGGTTATTCTTCTATGTTATTTCATGTGTCAAGGTTTGGAAGGAAGAAATTGTTCAATGTTCTCAATACTCTTATGAAACAAGTTCGTGATGAATATTAGATGAAGATGAGGGCTATGCTAGTTATTACTCTCATTTCCGAAGATTGAAGTCGTGAAGAAGTTTTATTGAAGTGTCTTAAAAGAACCGACTGGGCCTTCAATTAGTGGGTTGATTCAACAACAGTTTATCACTTTATTATTTAGGTAATTTGATTATTTTTACTTAATAAATTCGTTCATACCTTTGTGTTATGGTATGATGAATTTTAATTATAGTTAAATAAGGTTTTAGCTTGCAAAAGCTGCCTTAAGTGTTTCCTTTTTGGTTAAGATGTAATATTTCTTACCTTATTGTATCCTGCACTTTTGAATCACCATATAATCTTATAAATAGGGTGGTGAACGAATTTATTCAAGACATTTATATACAACAATCATCTTATATTGAGTTTTATCTCATTTAACCGTTAGGTCAACCTCTAATCGCTAGACTAGGTCAATCCTTAGATTGAAACCCCTGATTTTGAGATCTAGGTGTGTCCATCTCAAGTTGGTGCAAGTAGTGTTTGGCGTGTGGAATTCGACCTTGTGTTACTGAAGTTCAAAAGTTGTGTCTTTCAAGTTCATCTCGAAGTGTGTCTTCTTCTTTGAAAGGAAGTGCTTTCGATCGAAACTTCGTATGGTGCTCTTAATCATTCCACAAAACCGGGATCTTCGTAAGGAGGTTCATATCCAGGATATTTGCAAGGAGATTCATATCAGTTGGTATCAGAGCAAAGGTATATGTTCGACCATCTAGTGAAAAGTATTTTTGGATTCTCAGTATTGACCTAAAATTGCAGCTGGCTCGATCATACGTTTTGAATGTGTTATACTAAGCCTATTGGGAAAATTATTCTTTCTAGTGAAAGATGATTGATTGAAGTTTATTTAGGTTTTAGAATCGTTCAAAAAGGGTTTACGAGTTGGGAGATATTGATGTTTCAAGTTGGTTCGTAGATTCTGAAAAAAAAAACAAAAAAAAACAATTGTGCAGTTGTGTTGTGCTTTGTTTGTGATTGACATAATTGGTGGAAGTTTCCGACGAGTTTTCAGATCTAAATTGATTTAAGAAGGATTTTTTTCATTTTCGGAAAGTTTAAAGGTGATTAAGCTTCATCTGATTGAGTTTTGGATCAGTATACTGAATTTCCGAAACTAATTGCTTCAGTTTCCATACTTTCTTCTAAATTCCATATCTTCTTCGTTATAACTCCGATTTGGGTGATTCAACTTGTGTTATTTTCCTTATTCTTTATAGAATTTGGAAATATTATTATTACATCCGTCTTATGATTTATCCCTATTGAACGGTTCAATGTATTTCACATCACCTATCTTTACGGGTAATGATGGACCCGGAGCATATTTGGCTTGGGAGGGACAATTAGAATATCAATTTCAGTTTTACAAGTTCGACGAATGTGAGAAGGTTCGTATTGCTTCTGATCAGTTTGAAGACTATGCTTATGACTGGTGGTATGACTTGAAGAAAGATCGTCGTAGGCAAGGGAGGTCTAAAATCATCACTTGGGAAAAGTTGAGGTACTATTTGAGAAAATATTTTGTCCCTGTATCTTTTCTTGTATCTTTTCTGGAAGAACAAGAACGTCAACGGCAATATCAAGTCATCCGGAATTCAATTCAGAGTATTCCTCGTAAGATGCATGTGAAGACACCAAAGGTTAATATGCATTCTACTTCTCAAGTTGTGTTGAGGTTTTAAAAGAAGACCATTCTCCATTCCATGTTCCTGAGGCCGAGTTTCTGATTACTGATGTTGCTGACCATGTTGGCGATGTTGATCCTAATTTGGTGGAGAGTCATGTTCGAGTTACTGACTATTTCTTTGAAGATGTTCCATTATTCAATGAAGAGGCTAAGGATGATGAGGTTCTAGATGAATATTTCCTTGAAGATGTTCCATTATTCGACGAAGAGGCTAAGGATGATGATGTTCTAGATGTTCATTATGTTTTTGATGAAGTTCTTACGTTTTTGATGAAGTTCTTACGTTTGATGATGAATATGTTCTAGTAGTTACGAGTGTTCCCAAAGTTGTTGATGATAAGAAGTCCATTAAAGCTCATATACATTCTGATTTTGGTCTTAGGGATCAAGAGTTTTTCCATGACACATATTGGGCATCTCTGAATTTTAAGAAGCTATTGAATCCTTTTCGTAAGAGAAATTTTTTCCCTTCTTGGAGTATTTATGTTGATCTCATTTTCTTACATTTAGCCAAGATTCGAGGAAGAATCTTCTTGAAGAGGGAGGGAATGATACAAATATCCAGAGGTTATTCTTCTATGTTATTTCATGTGCCAAGGTCTCGAAGGAAGAAATTGTTCAATGTTCTCAATACTCTTATGAAACAAGTTCGTGATGAATATTAGAAGAAGATGATGGCTATGCTAGTTATTACTCTCATTTCCGAAGATTGAAGTCGTGAAAAAGTTTTCTTGAAGTGCCTTAAAAGAACCGACTGGGCCTTCAATTAGTGGGTTGATTCAACAACAGTTTATCACTTTATTATTTAGGTAATTTGATTATTTTTACTTAATAAATTCGTTCATACCTTTGTGTTATGGTATGATGAATTTTAATTATAGTTAAATAAGGTTTTAGCTTGCAAAATCTTCTTTAAGTGTTTCTTTTTTGGTTAAAATGTAATATTCTTACCTTATTGTATCCTGCACATTTTAATCACCCTATAATCTTATAAATAGGGTGGTGAACGAATTTATTCAAGACATTTATATACAACAATCATCTTATATTGAGTTTTATCTCATTTAACCGTTAGGTCAACCTCTAATCGCTAGATTAGGTCAATCGTTAGATTGAAACCCCTGATTTTGAGATCTAGGTGTGTCCATCTCAAGTTGGTGCAAGTAGTGCTTGGCGTGTGGAATTCGACCTTGTGTTACTGAAGTTCAAAAGTTGTGTCTTTCAAGTTTATCTCGAAGTGTGTCTTCTTCTTTGAAAGGGGGTGCTTTCGATCGACACTTCGGAGGGTGCTCTTGATCATTCCGCAAAACCAGGATCTTCGTAAGGAGGTTCATAGCCAGGATCTTCGCAAGGAGATTCATATCATAGTGGCTCGAGGAATCGTTGAGTAAAGATAGACACACGACGAGACCACGATGAGAGGAAAGGGTCCGATAGAAAAGGAAGAAGAATCATGCTTCTGAGGATATAAATAGGAGAACAGAGAGAAAGAAAAGGTAAGCACTCTTAATCAAGGTTTTCGTAATATATAGCCAGAGCCAAACTAACTTGAGCATCGGAGGATTAACCCCGGCTCAAATTCGGGGCCTACTGCAGGTTTATATCCGGCGACCTTGCGGAAGCACCATCGGAAAGGAAGGTTCAACCACAACAGATTCCTTGGCAATAAATTTGAAAATTGGGATGTGCAAGCTATAATTAGGCAGCTATCTGAGTTCATTTGTCATCTTCATAGCATATGTGTGGGCCATTGTGATTTGTGCCCAGAAAACATTCTCATGGATGGAAAAGAAGTTCCAAAAAATAGGCGATTTTGGACTAAGTATTTTCTTAAGCTCATATATTTGTTTATTTTGACAACAATTTGTTTTTTTTTAAGTTATGTAATACCATTTTTTTCTGCAGTGATTTTGAAGGATGAAGAGAATATTTTTCCGTGGAGAGATGAGGGGCGTGATCTTTAAAAAGGCACCTGAAATGGAGCAGAGTGGAAAGCCACTTACTCCAAAGATCGACATCTATGCTTTAGGGCTTATCTTTCTTGAAGTGTTTTGCACGGATTTGGATCCGCTTGAAATTTTCCCTCGAATTCAACGAGGTGAAATTCCTCAAATGGTTGAGAGTGATACCAAGGAATATGGTTCATTACTGCGTCCATGATCAGTAGCAATGTAGATGATCGAATGACTAATGTGGATGTTCTCTTATGGCTAGGTACGTGAATAAACTATGAATTTGCTAATAATTTTCTAATTTATTTTCTGTTTGTTGCTCACCCTTTGAATTTGGTTTGTGATGTTTCTCTCATAACTTGGATTTTTTTCCCAATTATGAAACCCTTGAATAAAAAGGATGAATCGAAATATAGCTGCTACACCAAAACTAGGTGCAAAGAACGAACCGGTCTGACATAACGGATAAAGCAGGAGAAACAAAAATGGCAATTGGTCTGGTCCGGTCTATTTACCAAAGACGAAAAAGATTTATTTGATATGATGGATGACTGGTAACGTAGAGACTGTTTCGTTTTTGTAGGTTGGTCCGGTCTATTGCTCTTTCCTTATGCATATTTCGCTTTAGGGGGTTGGTTCACAGGTACAATCTTTGTAGCTTCATGATATACTCACGGATTGGCTAATTCCTATTTGAAAGGCTGCAATTTCTTAATTCCTATTCGAGCCCTGCTAATAGTTTAGCACATTTTTTTTTGTTGTTACTATGGGGTCCTGAAGCACAAGGGGATTTTACTCATTGGTGTCAATTAGGCGGTTTGTGGACTTTTATCGCTCTCCGCGGCGCTTTCGGATCAATAGGCTTCATGCTACGTCAATTTGAACTTGCCCGACCTGTTCAATTCCAACCTTATTGTCGTTTTTGTTTCTGTATTCCTAATTTATCCGCTAGGTCAGTCTAGTTGGCCTTTTGCACCTAGTTTTGGTGTAGCAGCTATATTTCGATTCATTTTTTGCACCTAATTTATATTCGGTTTGTTGCTCACCCATTAAATCTGGTTTGTGATGTTTCTCTCATAAGTTGGATTTTTTCTTCATGTAGATAACTTGAACTAAAGTGTAGTAAGAATGATACAAATGAACTCGATGGGATAAAATAGGCAGAAAAAAAATTAATATTTGGGAGAAAAAAAAAGGATTAATTAAGGCATTAAGTTATAGGGGATCAATTTGGACCTGCAAATTTAGCTATCCATTTACTCTCTCCTCCCATATGCTAAAATAGAGCACCATTTACCTTAACTGTTGGAGCTCAAAAAGATTCAAAATAGGTATAATTTAGCAATTGAGTAATGATAGAGAGAGAGAAAAATCTGAAGGAAAATTCTTAGGGAATGACATGGCAACTTAGTTGGCATATTCATGTCATCATCTCTTGTAAGTATGCCATCATCTCCCATAAATACTCATTAATTCATTTTCATTTTATTTTAACTCTCTTTATATGTAGAATTAATTAGTAATAATGTCTTGGTAAGTTTCTTTGCCCAAATCAAACTTATTATTTGCCTCCCAAATCAAACTTATTCTTTGCCTTCATATATCTTTGATAGTCATTCATTAAATTAAGTTCAGTTTAGTCCAAAAAAACTAATACAAATAATAAGATGGGGAGAGTTTGTTGGTTTTGAGGAAATATTTTATAAAAAAAAATAATCAATACCAAAGTGGAGAATACTACAAGTGAGATATGTTGTAGGATTTTGGGATTTATATTTAGACCGGGTAATATTTTGGGACTGAACTTAACTACATGGATCTGACTGATCTAAATTAAATTTAACCGATTGAATTTGAATATCAATGAAACTTTTTATCAAGGTAAATAATTTAGTTTGATTTGCCTGAATTAGTTTGATTTGAAAACTAAAATCTATTAAGGCAATATTATTAAATTCTATAAATGTATAGGGTAAAGAAAATGGAAAGTAATAATGAGTATTTATGGGAGTGACATGGATTTGCCAACTAAGGAGCCACGTCATTCCCTAAGTAATTTTCCTAAGAATTTTTCCTCTCTCTATCATTACTCTTAGCAATTATTCTCTTTTTTACCTTAGCTGTTGGACTTGCTCTAAGGTCTCGTTTGGCAATCAACGTTTAATTATTAGCTGTTAACGGATTATACTCGCTATTAGCTGTTAGCGGATTTTATTAGTTGTTTTGACTAGCGGTTTGTGTATGAGTGTTTGACAAATAATAATTATCTAATAACTGTTTCATTTTGTTAAATGAGCGAAATAAACCTTAGTACAATTTATTATTAATGATTTTTTATTAGGTATTACTTGTTTTGAAATATCAGAAAGTATTTTTAATCACTTATATGCATATTTATTTTTATAATATTTTTTATATTAATACCTATATTTTTTTATATACATAATTGTTTAATCCGGTTTGGTTAAATTTTAATACATATAACACTTCAAAAATAAATTGGAAATATTTTAAAGGTTGAATACATAAGCACGGTGACATTTGATTAAAGAAACGTAACAAATATGCGTACTCATTTGTACGTTAAGATATTGATTGTACCTTCAAAAGGATTAGTTTTAATTTGATTAATTAAGAAAAAAAAATTATGAAGGATAAGGATAAAAAAGATATTTTGTAATATTCTTTTTGATTGATTTTTTATTTTTTTTTGTAAACGCGACTCTCTCTAGCGTTTCCGAAACCAAAACAGCTAATTAGAAAAATCTTTTCACCGATGCTTGACCAGTCAACTATTCTTATTTAGTCCAAAAAGCTAGACATTCTTCAAAATTCTTATCACCAAACGGCCTAATTGTAAAAGTTTAATATATGGATATTATACTATAAGTTTATAACAAGAGCAGCAATTGTAAAAGAATTTCAATACTTTTGTCAAGCGGCAAACATTCAACCGAGATTCTTTCCTGTAAACGTGTGAGGGATTATGTACGTTACGATCGAATAGCGTCCATTAATTAAACATAAACCAGATTTTAGATCTGAACTTGTTTTAAAATCTCGAAAAAATGTTCAACAAACTCCAATACAAAACCAACATCCTTTCTTCTTTCTAGGTACTCAGCATTAGGGTGCCTGATGCCTTCTGGGGCCTGAAGTTGTGTTGATATACGCACCAAAAAGTTCATCAACTTTTTTACTTAAATAAATGCAGCATATGATTTTAATTTTGCAGCTTCAAAAATGACTATATTACTCTTATAAGTAAGTAATCTAGAGGGATATTTTAGTATTTTCAACTATATTTTGGCCCACATGAGATATTGTATATCATTTTCGAAAGGAATGTGGAAATAAAGTATGATACTCCCTCCGTCCCAGCCGAAACTGCACACTTTTTAGTCAACTTTGTCTGAGCATGTTTGACCGTAAATTGCAATTGACATATGTGTTATAATAGTATCATATGGGATATGGTTAGATTCACAATGCGCTCTATTTTTTAGCTATACAATTTTTATACCATAATAATTTATAAAAATAAAGTTATTCACGGTCAAACAAAAATTTATAATTTTTACAAAAATAGTTTATAATTTTTAGTTATAAAAATTGACCAAAAAGTGTGCAGTTATGGCCGGGACCGAGTGATATGTGCATTTGTAAAAGAACTATGTGCAATTGGAGTTGGTCGATTGGGATGTAATATCTGGCCATGATCATGAATTTGGAATGACGCATTCATTTATTTGTATAGAAAAATACTCGATGGAATTTCTTCAAAAACAAGAGACTGACGAAATAAATTGAAAAACTAGTTATTTAATTTGTTTGATTCCACCAAAAATGAAAAGAAATGTGTGTACAAAATGAAACGAAACGTGTGTACAAATAAATAAATCGTGTTTGTATAGGGTTTAGGGTCAAAGTTGCTCTTTTTCTTTGTTCATCAAATTTTAAGATGCACATTTTTCTATTTTTAAAATTTTGAAATCAACCAAATTTCTTTCTTAAAAGTACGTTTCACAATGCTATATTACGTTTTCACTAAGTGTGGAATGAGATTTCTTTTAAACAATTAAACTGTCAAAAAGTATCTAAAGGTGTCCGTGATGTTAGGTGTTTGAACACCCAACTTAACCCTTTCGGAGAAGTGATCTACATTAATCACTTGACCAATTCCACTTACTGTTTATGTGAAAATAAAGATATATTTTAATATACCTTATGGAGTTAAAATAATAGCAGCTGAGGGAGTAAATCTGGACGTTATAACAGTGACCTCAAAATTTACAGCAACAAACGCAGACAAAAATGTGCCCTAATCTGACAACTAGCGTCACGTGAAGCCACAGACAGCTCCATCACATGCACAAAATAGGCCCTGAACAAAATTAAACCAGTTTCCAAGAATGTTTAATTTCTAATTTACTTATTTTACATAATCAGAGAATATCCCACGACCATCATCACCGGGAAAAAGAAAATACTCATTGACCGTGACGTAATCTGATCGGACGGTGAGGATGAGGCTTCCGACTTCTCCACCTGCAATGAATCAACGGCCAATGGCATGTTCTCCTGGTCAGGGCTGCATTTGGCATCGTGGGGAGGATGGGCACTGTACATTATTGCCCGCAGCACAGCCGAAACGGTGGGTATGAACGCCGTTTTGTTCCGCGCCAGCAGCCACGTCAGCCCCATCAGCTGGCAGTCCCGGCTCAACATTTTCGCTGCCCGGTCGCCGTCGCTGTGGTCAACATCTTGCTTCCGAGTACCATTTTTACCCTCACCGTTAATCTACATATGTACGAGGCCAATTAAAACTTGCAACTACAATTAATTATACCATAGTTTTGGGGTAAATGGATTGAGAAATGACTGTACTGACCTTTTGAAGAGCACCAAGGCACTTGGTGCAGCCAGCATAGGTAGAGTTCCGGCAGTTTTTCTCCAGATTTTTTACGGCGGCCATCGGCGTCGCGTTCCGGTAGCCGGTGAGGTTAAAAGCGGCGGAGCAAGTCAACGTGGTGATCTGGTGGAGGCGGATGCCGCAAAAGCACAAGACGGCGTCGCAGGAGGAGTTCGGCTGGGGAATGTGGATGCTGCGGTTCATCAGGGAGGCTTGAAGAGAGTTGACGCACTTCTGCGAGTCGTCCGGCATCATGGGCAAGTCCGAGCTGGCCGGTGGAGCCGCCGAGCTGACTTGCAGAGCCGAGCGAGCATGGGCGGCGAAGAGCCATGCAGCGAGCACAGGACAGCAGCGGCTCCGGTCAAGATCTCGGCCGCCGCACGCGGCGCTGACGCCGCCGAATAGTTCGTCGGAGAGGTCGAGCCGGCAGGTCTGGGCTTGTGTTTGAACGGGAAATGCCGGAACAGTGTTGGGATAATCTCCAGGCTTCAACGGCTGAGCCGGCTCAGCTAGTAAGCCACCGAGACCTAAGGTGGACTCCAGCAGAAGAAGTATGAGAAACGTCAGTGGGAAAGTGAAGCCATTGTAGTCCAGTTTCGATTTCATACTACAATGATGATGATGATGATGAAGATAGTGGAGGGGTGATCTCCTTTTCTCTCCAGAAAAATTATGCTTGCTGCTAAAAAGAAGAAAAATGTAAAATGGTGAAAAGAGGCCAGAAAAGCAGGGAAAAGCGAAAGAAAGAGAGGAGATGACTGAACAATGGAGTCAGAATTGGGTTAAAAAAAGTAGGGGCGACTGGAGAGGAATCTGTCTCGATGTGTGGGGGAAAGCTCTTCTTGCTCACGCAAATTATCTCTGGGTATATTTTCTTCTGCTTGTCCTCATACGATTCGTCTCATTATCAAATTACACAAGTATTTAGAACACATAAAAGGTACTTTTGAATTTCGATGCTCACAAAAAGAAAACTTTACTGTATAAAAAAGTTGATTTGAATTCAAATGGCTATATATCACATATATAATTTTTATAGATGATAAATTATTATAAATATATAGAATTATGAACTGAATCATGTTTGATCTGAAGTTTTTGACTCGGAAATTTTGTGATTTTGCATTATTGGAAGTGGAGAGCTGGTAAGAGGTTAGTAGCATTGTCGTTGGCAGCGGGGCCAAAAAGAGACGAGAGAGGGGGTTTGGGTGGAGGAATGGTGAGGACTGGATGAAAAAAAGACATGGAAAAGGGAAAAGGCTGTCTGGAATTTGGCTTCTTCTATTGTCCTTTTCTTAATTTACTTATTGATTTAAATATATTTGATATATTTGTTAATAGTTTGATTGATTAACTTATATTATTACCCTAATAGTCCCATAAAATATTTTTGTTTCTATATGGTCTCATAAAAGTTATTACTGGTTCTATTTAGTCCTTTGGTTAGTCAACTAACGGAATAGTAGTATTCACTAACGGAATTTCTTAAATAAATTATACAAATACCCTCCATTTCTATTAAAAATCAAATTAGCAATGAAGTTTGTGAAACATTTGAATAAGTAATTGGTCCAACAAGCTTTATTTTTATTTTCATAAACACAAGTCCTAATTTATTTTAAATCTAATATCTTTATTTCAACATCAATCACGTTCATATTTTTCTTTTCCCTCACTATATCCGCTCATGTACAATCACACGGAGTTTGAATAATTTTAGGTACTCTCTATGAGATTAAATGTGATATATGAGAATATAAAAAGAGATTCTTTATGAAAATTTTAATAAATATTTTGTTCTTATTTAGTGCTTCTATGACTAGTAGCATTTATTTTTTATTAGGGATATTAGAGTAGTCTCTAATTTTAATTTTGTTCTTAGGTAAGGTAGAATTTTATAAATTTATTCAATAGATTAATTTTAATGAAATTTAATTTCTAAATAAGAACTAAGTTAATTACCCTAATTAAATTTTTTTCTATAATGTTAGTTAACTTATATGTTTCAAAAATTACAAGATTAATTTGATATTTTAATGGAAATGGATAGTATTTGTGCAATTTATTTAAGATATTCCGTTAGTCAACACTACTATTCCGTTAGTTGACTAACCAAAGGACCAAATAGAACCAATAATAACTTTTATGGGACCAAATAGAAACGAAAAAGTTTTATGGGACTAAAAGAAAACAATTTGAACTTTTATGGGACCATTAGGGTAATTAATTCTATAATAAATTTGTTGTATTAAATTTGTGTGAAATTTGGCTATTTTAAAATTTGTGTGTTTATTACATTTGTTCGTGTGTTTGTAAGCCTTGTTTGCCTTTCACACACGAACACAACTTGTGACAACAATGATTAGAACACACGAATAAATGTAATAAACACATGAACATAGCTTATGACAAACAAAACTTACAAACACTAACAAATGTAATAAACACGTGAACTACTTAATAAATTTTTTTTCGACCTCATCATAATACATGTACCTTCCCTTATTTTTTACAAATTAATACCTTTTTTTGGAAGCAAATAAATACCTTAAGATTGTGGGAAAGTGTTTGACCCAAGCCCAAATTTGGACCCGGATTAGCATACCCGACCCAACCGCGGTTCAAAAATGCAAAGGGCGTGGAAATGAAAAAAAGAAACAACGAAAAGGGGGAGGAGATCAGAGGACAGAGGGTGGGCGTGTGTGTGATTAAAAGGAAACGACTCAATCGATTTTCCTCTTTCGATTTTCCCCAAATCTTTCATTGCGTATACGAGACCTAGTTTGTAACATCATTCATACTGAAGATTTTTCCAACGTACGCAAGTAATAGCGAGATACCTTAGAGAAGTTTTTTCCGAGTTTATGAACCATCTAGAAGGACTTCGACAAGTTCGCTTATTTTTTCCGCAAGTGTATGATATTATATTCGTTGAGATCCCCTCGATAGAGGAAGAAACTTCGATAGGTTTGTTATTTTCTTTTAATATCATACGATGCTTATTTTTGTAAATCATTAGTGTTAACCTTTCTTTTGGCACTTAATTGTATTCGTTGAGATCAAATAAATAAGCATTATAGTTGTAATTTTGTATCAAAAGTGGGAATTCCACATGTTGCAACGTATTAGCATTTGATTCGGAGTTTAATTTTGTTTTAATTCGTTTTATTGTATCCAGTGAAATCAAATAACTAGCATTATATTTGGAGTGTCATGATTAGTAGATACGAAGTTGAAACTCAACATGTGCAACATGGATATGTACTTTCATAGGATGGATACTTTACTTTCAGTCTTCACACGTATCGCATAGGGTGAGATGCTAAATGTTCCAACCATATCATGATACACTTTGGTCGATGGCTTCTATTCTTTATGTGTCCGCCAGTTTCATGTATTTCTGGATGCTGGTTGTGACTATCGAGTGTGATGTATCTTTTACTGAGTAATAATTGCATGTAGTGTCTTATATTGTTATTAGAATAAGATTGTTGTTGACTGGGTAATAATTGCATGTAGTGTCTTATATTGCTATTAGAATAAAATAGGACAATTGCTATTAGAGCAAAACGTCCGTAGTAACGGTGGTACTTAATTTTATAGTAATTCCGTAGTTAAGTCTGATCGTTATAATTGCATGTAGTGTCTTATATAAAGTGTGTTTTGTAGTTGAGTTTTTCCCAAGAGGAGTCAGTAATAGAGTAAAGAAAATGGAGTTGTATTTCAGCAATAAAATATTTCTATCCTTTCAGTTCCGAACTCAACTCTTCTTCCAGTTTTATTTTAGTTTCTTGCTTCCATCTGTTTTTTGTTCCAACAATTGGTATCAAAGCCTTGCCTCAAGATGGGAAAAATTGGAAGCAGTTGTTTTGTAAGTGACGAAGAAGAGGGAAATGCACCTAAAGCTCCGTTACAAGCCAAGTCGAGAAACTATCATAACTCTCTCATACCTGATGCTCAACAAACACAACTACAACTACAACGCATGGGAAATACTAATGAAGGTGTGTCTGAAAGCCTAAGGTGTCTGGGGTGCAATTGTGTCCGAGAGCCCCGACAACAAGAAGGATCAAGTGGCTATGGCAGTCATTTTTCAGGGAGTGTCTGACGAAAAACGCTCACTCCTCGGTGAAAAGGAGACGACAAAAGAAGCTTGGAGTTGGAATACGCTCAAAATCACATTCGTGGGTGCAGAACGTGTTAAATAGGCACGAGAGCGCAGACTCTCAAGTCCAATTTTGAGAGGTTACTTATGAAGGACTCGGATGGAATTGATGATTTTGTAGCTCGTCTCATGAGCATCGTCAGTGAGATTCAAACCCCCGGTGAGAGCATGGAAGAAAATTTTTGCGTGCGGTTTCAAGAAAATATCTCCAAATTGTTTCTACCATTGGAGACCTCAAAACAATGACAATTGAGGAAGTTGTTGGTCGCCTCAAGGCTTATGAGGATCGAGTTATTGGTTCAGATGACAAGGATGATGAGAAGTTGTTATTAACTCGTACGTGTTGATTGGAAAGCAAGGGAGTCCCGCGGTGGTCGTAAAGGCAAGGACCCAAAATTTGACATTAAAAAGGTAAGGTGCTATAACTGTAACAATTATGGCCACTTTGCTTCCGATTGTTACTCCAAAAGAGCCGAGCAGAAGGCACTCCTCACCGAGCATCTTGAGGATGACGAACCAGCGTTACCGTGATTCTTGAGGTGCACTGTCCAGGAAACGAATAAGTTTGAACTAACAGGAGTGATTGCTGGAGTATTCAAGTTGGTGTTTAAGTTTTTGAACGTTTTGAAAATAGGACAATTGTTATTACAGAAAAACGTCCGTAGTAATGGTGGTAGTTAATTTTATAGTAATTCCGTAGTAAAGTCTGAACGTTATAGTTGCATGTAGTGTCTTATATAAAGTGTGTTTTTGTAGTTGTGTTTTTCCAAGAAGAATCAGTAATAGGGTAAACAAAAGAGAGTTGTATTTCAGCAATGAAATATTTCTATCCTTTCAGTTCCGAACTCAACTCTTCTTCCAGTTTTATTTTAGTTTCTTGCTTCCATTTGTTTTTTGTTCCAAACACAAAGTAGTCCACAATTTCTCGTTCGAGTTCAGAGTCCGAGTGCCGATCCTAGACAAATACTGCGACAAAGGTTGTTTGACTATCTCATGCCGGAAAATTGGTCGTAGAGGGGAATTAAATTAGCCGAAAAACCGTGCTCAAAAAAGGATGATCAGAAAAAACAAAGAAGAAGAATTAAATTGAAAACCGAGCTCAAAAAAGTGAAAATTTATACATATAAGTACATACTAGATACAACATTTATTACAATAGAATGAAACGCTGCACAAAAAGATATAGCAATGCTCCATTAAGGAAATAAATAAAGTAAGAAGACCTAAGATATAGAAATGTTCACATGAAATTATCAAAATCATCAAAACTTGCTGGAATTTCAAACTTCATAAAATCACTGCAGAAGCTCTCTTTATCATCCTGAGTAGGAACGCCTGTACTGCCACAGTTAATGAACTGCGATGAGTTCATCGGCGAGCCTGATAACGGCGTTGAAAGAACCGAGTCCAACCCGAAATTCTGACTGCTACTTCCATTGTTGTGCGAACAGAAGGTTGAACAGTTCTCTGAATTGTCGGTTGTTCCGGTATTGTCACTCATCCCATAACCACCAATCCATGGCATACCCGAGTTTTCCTGGCCTATTTGCCCATTCAGCTCCTTCAAAACCATGGAAAAATCTCCCATGTTGTTGTTCCCTTGCATTTGATGAGCAGCCTGGTTGTCTACGAATGACGAAGAACACGGTGGAAATGGAGCTGCTAATTGGCTTTGCATTTGAGCGTTGATCAGCTGGTTCTCATCGAATTTCTGCAGCATAATTTCAGGGCTTTCTTGATAGTTTGATGGAGATGTTGACGAGGATAAGAGAGTCGCGATGAGGACCCTCAGAAGATCAGGATTCATCAAAGTTTGTAGGCCAAGTAAGCCTGAAAGATTAAGCTGGTGTGATGATGAGGATGAGTTGAGAAGCGTTGTTAGGTCTAAGAGGTCCATGCGCGGGCTGTGGGTTACTGGATCGATTCCCATTTTCAGAAGCCTTTTACGAATGTGAGTGTTCCAGTAATTCTTTATTTCATTGTCTGTTCTTCCGGGCAACCTAGCAGCAATAGCAGACCATCTGATACAAAGACCAAAACATATACTATATCAGACTAGGGTTTCCAAACATTGATCTTTATATATATATATGTGTGTGTGTGTGTGTGTGTGTGTGTGTGGAATAATTAATCTTCATGTGCATCTAATTAACTTTAATTATTAATAACATAGTAACATACGTGTAGAGAACATGAATCAAAGATGATGAGTTTTGTTTCCTTAATTGTTTCTTGAAACATCATGATAATCTGTATTGATCAAATTGTTTATGATCTTACTTGTTGCCAAGAACACTGTGGAGCTGGATGATTGTTTCTTCTTCTTCAAACGAAAACCGGCCTCTCTTGATATCAGGCCTCAAATAGTTTGTCCAGCGAAGACGACAGCTCTTTCCACATCTCTGAAGCCCTGATTACATACATAGAAGAGTGAAATCATAAGAAAAAAACACATACATATATTTATTACTTTTTTGCATGTTTTATAAGCTAGCTAGTTAAACGAAAGAAATTATAGAAGGAAAAAGATTGTTACCAGCATTTTTGGGGAGGGTTCTCCAGTTTCCTGCTCCATGTTCTTCGATGTACTGAATGAGCTTAAGGTCCTCCTCCGGTGTCCATGGACCTTTCTTCAGTCCATTTTTATCACAGCACGGTGATCTCCCCATTCTATATTTGGAAAGAAAAGCTTTCTAAAAACACAGTTTCAAGTTGAGTGAGGCGGTGATTATAGTAGGAAAGTTATACTTGCAGACAAATGGTACTTTTTTGAAGAAGTGATGGTGAAGATAATCCATATATATAGAGGCGACACAAAGCATAGATAAGCAAGTCAATATTTGGCGCCGCCCTTGCATTATGTCAATCCCTATCTTCTCCTTGTGTACGTAGCATGATTTTGGTAAATTTTTATTTTCAAGAAAATAATACTATTGCAAGCTTCAAACTGAAAATAAATGATATTATAATCTAAATTAATTAACAGAATAAAAAAATTGTAAAGAGGTGCCAAGTGGTAACTAACTAATGTGTTTGACCTTTCACAATTAAGAGGGCTTTGAAGAAGAGAACAGAGAGAGCCTGATTGGTTGGTATTGGTTGTTAGATTTCTTACCAATTATCAGAAAGGTTTCGAAATTCTGTAGCTTCCTTCCAATTCTTTCCAACAGAGAGAAAAGAAACTTTCGTTAACGGTTTAATTTAGCCACATCAGAAATGTGTTGAATTTTTGCATGCCTTTTCTGATCACAATTTTCAGGTTTGTACATGAAGTTTATCCACGCAACATAATAAGAATCTAAGGTTTGGTAAAACAAAAGCGAAAAGTTCATCAACTTTTTGAAATTTATGTTGCTTCTGTTTTCTTGTTAAGCATTGACAATATCTAAAAACTTAGTGTGTGGAAATGAAATCTAGTTTGAAAAATTAAGGAGCTGGGATAATTCTTATTAATGATTTTGTGTTGGGATCGGAGTAGTTGATATTATAATCTACAAAACCTGTCTATGTGTAAGATTTGGTGCGTAGAAGCCACCGATAATAATATTTGCATGGTTTAATTACAGAAACTGTAGAACTCTCCAGTGTAATTTGTGCGACGTACGTACGTACTTCTATGACATTCCTACTATTTAAAACAAGAACAGATACTAAAATTTAGTAAGATATTAAAAACATGTATATTGTATAAGGTCCGATTCTTTTAATAAGCTTATTTTCTGTATAAACCAACTTAAAGTGATAAACTTGAATATATTGTAATGATTTCATTGAAATCCTTTAATCTTAATTGAATATGTTTTAAGTGTCAAATGGGAAGTTGATATTTCATTGTGTTTTTGAATTTATAGATTACGTAAACATAGCCATGTATAGCTTAAATTAGACAAAGTCATATTTTGTTTTTAATTTGTAATTGAAGAGACTATTATATATGGCAAATTCTCATTTGAGACCTGTCTCATAACCAAAGATTATATGAGACTGCTATTGATTGAATTTGTCGTTGGTGAGCTTTAAACCCGCCGATTTCCTTGATTGAATTTGTCGTTGGTGAAATTGACCAAGGAAATGATCAAGAAAATTGACCGAAAGATCAAGCAAATTGAACGAAAGATCAAATTAACTGAAAAATCAAGGCAAAACAAAAAATATTCAAGGACATTGATTGAAAGATCAAACAAACTGACTAAAAGATCAAGCAGAAACAGTAAATGCTCATTCCCCAGCTCTTGGTCTCCACAAGTACAGGTCTCACCCAAGACTTTCTCATTATATATTCTTTGTGTTTGTAATCTGTGTGATTTAAAGATAATCATTCTAGTCCGAGAAATTCACCACACCCACATCTATGGGCATAATAAATATGATTCCATTAGTGAAGATACACATTTAAGTTGAAAAGATTATGGTTTTTTATTAAAAGTTGTTTTCGTATAAAAATTTATTAGTTTCTAATATGTTTAATTTGTTTTGTATAAGTAATTTTTATTATATTATTAGTTTAAGATTTGAAGGGTTATTCTAAAAAAAGTTTACAATTTTATAAAAAATTTAACCATCAATATATATCTAGTTAAAATGTAAAGGGTCTATCAAGAGACTTATCGACAATGAGTCTCCAAGAGTAATCAAGTCTAAAATTTACAACACAATAAAAACAAAAAGCTCGAAATTGCTAAAAAGGAAAAAGGAGAACACAAGTTGACCTGGTCGGATAACTATACTTGCTTAAAAAAATCATGATTACAGAGTGTAAATATTTGGATTTGAAGAGTAAATGACGCGAGTACTTAAATAAATATTAGGGAGACACGTAAATAGAAACCGGAGTTTCCAAGTTAGGAGGCCGGGTGAGGTAAGCTGAAATGAGGACCATCCACGTAGCGAAGGTCGTGAGGTACGCAAAAGTCAACAAATGCAACGGTCTCCTAATCCCTGTACATGCATGCCAGCCCTCTTTTGTTTTTTTATATCCCTCTGGGTACGTGGACGTTTAGTTAATCAACGAAATCAATCCATTGCCAATTTAATTACCTCATATCGTGATAATCGATATTAATGTGCTTACTGCAAGAGCCGTCTCGAGTGAGCGATGAGAACTGAATTAACTGACATACGAAGCTAAATTTTGACTGAATTTTTTAATACATAAATAAATAAAAATACTATCGTATCTAATATTGTTGGAATCGTCATACCATGTAGTTTATTAATATCAAATTTTTGTATCTTGATAATATACATAGTTAAAGATATTAGCAATCAAACACGTGTATTGAATACCGTGAAAAGTCAGTTGTGCACATCTACCTGGTACGGAGGAGGGAGTATTACAAACTAAATGTAATTTTCGTTTCACAAAAATAATTTATATTTGTATTTTAATCCTTCTAACCTTTGACTAATGAGTCAACATTCATTCAATAGGTCGAATTTTGTAATTTGTATTTTATTGTTCTTGATCTCGTTGTACGGATCATATTTCAGCTCTTGATATGTGGATTTTATTATTCTTGCAATTTGAACAACGTAGATCATGTTTTTTGGATCAAGTGGTGTTGCGGTTATAACAAGTTCCTGATTGGTGCAGTAAATATGTGGTAGACGCTCACCTCTGCCAAACGGACATGGTTTTTCCGATTGCAACATAGTATCCCTAAGAGCGGTATGTTTTAATGGATCTCTCTCAACCCATAATAGTAATACAGTTTTAGTTTAGTTGACACGTAGTTTGATTACTGTTGTTCAAATTTAGCACAGTTGATTGAACTAAAATAAAATGTCAATTCCACTCGTTGTAATATCTACTATGTGTTTTCCTAGTACCATGAGTATTCATTCAATAGGTCGTGTTTTCGTAATTTTTGTTTTATTGTTCTCAATCTCATTGTATGTATTATTTTTCCGCTCGTGATTTGTGGGTTTCAAGGTGGTTTCATTTTGAAAAGCGGGGATAATATTTTGGATAAGTGGTGTTGCGTTTGTCGCAGATCCCTAATTGGCGTCGTGATTGATTCAGTTAGACGTTTCTTTATGTTAAGATAATATCTCCGAGAACGGTATTTTATTTTTTAACTGTTCTCTTAAGTTTTAATAGTACAAACACTATTAGTATGGTTAAGATGTGGTGTTCAGCTAATCTTGTAATAGGAAGTCGAATTGAAAATCAATTCGACCAGTTGTAATCGCCGACGGACATTTTTCTAGTACCTAAATTGATATTGATTTTCTTAAAAAATTATTTCAATTCAACAAAAAATATTTTCTTCCTCAACATTGGCCTAAGATTTTGGTAACTCAATATAGGTACCTGTTGGAGTTTCCGTCCCCCGATATTATTTATTTTTGTGTGTTGACAAAAATGACTTACAATCTATTTTTTGCAAAATTTTAGTCAAAATGAAAAAAGTACCTAAAATTAACACGTTAAGAATCGATAGATTAAATTTAACATACAAAAAAAAAAGATTAAATTTAACATACGAAAATTGAACATAAAATAGTGATCATTTGAACTTATAATTATTCACAAAATGTACATACATATTAAATCTAAAATAAATCAAGTAAAAACCTATTGTATTTTAATCTCAAGTGATAATAATTAATTAATCAAACCGATAGATCTTCTAAGTTCTTTAGGTTTGCTAGCTTGGATCAGCAGAGATTGACAAAGATCGATGTTATTCAAACTTTCAAAGTCGTTGAAATTCAGGTACCTCGATTTATCAACCTTTGTGCTTTGGCGAACAGAAAAGATTTGGGTCAAATGCTTAAATAATCCCATATTTCCTTAACTCTGCTGATTATCTCACAAGTCAAATTGATAGGGAATTGCTTGCTTGTCTATATATCTTACCTTGCATTGTTGTGTTTATTCTAGAACAAAATCATCAGCCCTTAAGGTAGGTGTTTTAATTGATTTTTTAAACTATTAGACAGACATAGGTGGATCTTGAAATGCTAAAAAAAAAACCAATTAATCGTCAGTCTAGTGAGAATTCAAGACATGTTGTGCAATGCATAAGCCATTTTAAATGTTCTGAAATATATTAAACCTACACATAAGCCATCCTTACACATAGGCTACTGTATGTTTTATTTTGTTTTGTTATCAAATCGGTATTATATATACATTCACCGAATTATTGGAAATTCAACCCATTGTGATCAAATTGGCTAATTACGTCGTTTACAAGAGAGGAAAGAATGGGAAAAGGGAATTCAGGGTTTAGGAACATTGATTTTAGGTGCTTGTTCACTCTTTATGGAAAGAGTCCATCTTCTGTGAGACCAATCTATGTGGAAAACAAAGTACGATCATTTAGTCAATTTGCTTGATCTTTCAGTTAGTTTCCTTGAGTAATTCTGTGTTGCCTAAATCTTTCAGTTAATTTTCTTGACCATTTACTGTTTTGTCTTGATCTTTCATTCATTTTGCTTGATCTTTCAGTCAATTTTCTTGATCATTCCTGGTCCCGGTACCTTGCTGTTCTTTTGTACAAATTCACACTAAAGGTCAACCTCGAGTCGGTCTGTGTGAGACGGTTGAAGTTCACCAACGCAACTTCGATCGATAACGGTCCCCTATAGTCCCTGGTTTCTTAGAGATAGGTGTCAAATGAGAATTTATATTTATTAAATTTCGATAATGTTTTAAAAGTAATTTAATTTCTAAATACAAATTCATTCAGCATATCATGTAATTGTCCCAGCTAACATTACAGATCCTTATTTATTCTATATGTGGAGTTAATTGAAACGTCTCCTTCAGTTTATACTTGGCCTCTCCGCTGGTAATGGTTTTTCACTAACCTACACACCCATGGACCCATTTCTTAATAGAATTAAATTAGGAAAATAATATTTTCATTTTCATTTCTAGAATAGTTAATTTTCTTAGAGTTAGAGTTGGCAAATGAAAAATATATATAGTACCTTTTACATGTAGTATAATTCATGAAGAATTAAAGTTTGGAGAAAAGAAGAGGTATACAGACTGGAGTTTAGAAACAAGGCGTTTAAGACGAAGAATAGTGTGATTTCTACCGTCTCTTGAAAAAATATAAAATATATAATAAGGGTGATAATAGTATTTACATTGACACTTCGTATTATCATCAAAAGGCAATTCATCAATGATGATGGTTACAATATTTATAGACGTACAATACAAACTAAATGGGGAAAATATTCTAATCAATAACTTTCTTACTAAGAAAACAATATATCTAAATATCTATATTACTAACATAACGATATACAGAATATCTTTATTTTCTTTCCTTAATCTCAACATGTCTCTAGCAACAAGTTGGAGATTTTTGGACTTGCGACAAATTGTGATCAGTTTATGTACGTGTCGATTGGAGGTACCATATGAGAGATCACAACCTCCGTGTTGATCCTCGGGAGAGAGAAATTCTGCAAACTGAACATCTGTATTGACATGTGTGAGGAGCGTGTCGACTGACACCTGACACAGGAATCATCCACATCTACTAAGAGAATAAATCATATAGTTACGTGTAGGAGTTCAAGTGAGATTTGTTCAGTATTGCACGTATTCTAATGGATGATTTCTAATCCGGATAAGGTCACACATTTGTGAACCGAACTGTGTAAATAATTATATATGTCCTTTACTTTTAGTGTTATATAAGTGTAAATCTATTTACTGCCGTAGTTTACTATATTCCTCGATAACTTTACATGCTAGGATTCCTGTAAGAAGATAATTGTTAAACAAAAATTTGGTATAATCGCGATTTCAGTAAAGGCTAGCATTGTCTTGTCGATATTACCGTATCAAACTTGTGTATTGGTATCATTGTAGGCGCCATGTTTGGTGCTAACGAGACAGTGTAAATCCCTCGATACAATTAGTAGAATACTTGACTCATTAGACATGCAACACGAGTACACTGATCTTCGTCACGGGTAGAAAATTAAGTATTAGCTTACACAATATATACTTGTTAGAGTAACTACTTGTCACTTATTTAACGTACGACTCTGTATTTCATTCCCCAAAATAGCCACGACTAACTATTCACTGATTTTAATAATTAAATACTAGTGTATATATGTTCATTACAGAAATATCGTAAGTCGTAACATTGTTGTGAGGTGTTCAATTGCCTCCAACCAACTTTGAATAACGGTGTATATGAAACTTCCTGGATTATTAATTTCTTGTTAAACTGAACTGAACTGAATAAAAATAAAAATTAATATATTGAAAAAAATAATCATAGCTGAATTAATCTAAATTTCATCAAATTACATTTTACTAAATTAAACTAAATTAAATTGAACTGAACTGATTTAGAAAAGATATAGCAAACGGGCCATAAGAACTTCAGCTAATAAAGTTTCACCTCGAAAAAAATCTCCAATCTCCAACAAATCTCCAACACAAATTTAATCAATACTAAATCATCTCATGAATAAACTAAGTTAGTTCTTATCTTAAAGTAGTTGGCCACTTTTTCTACGTAGCAAACGTACCGCGTGCATGGTGTACATGTATTATGGAAATGTTTATTCAGCTAATACGACTTCCAATGTCGCTCCTCCATGCATGTTGATTTGTGATATGACATCATAGCTAGGTAGCGGATGGAAGTTTACTCATCTCATAGGTGCATTAGATTTCGGTGAAAGAACAATTTCTAGCACATAAATCTATTAACACATAAATCTGTTAAGACACATTTTATAAGACATAGATTAATTAGTATTTTATAAGCTAGTTTAAATGACACTGAAGTTTAAAAATTAATTATTATTTAATCCTAATATCATCGTAGTATACTATATGAGTCATTATATGATAAGTGTCAAATTAGTTGAAAAGATGAGTTAAAATATTTAGGAAACTTAAATATTAACTCTCATTTAAACATTCTAAATTAATTATCTTGTGCATTTTTCGCATATTCGTGTAAATTGTTTTAATTATGTTATTCTCATTTACTTTCGGAAAGATCTCTTAAGAAATCATCTATTATTTTTGAAAATAAAAACAATCATCTATTTAATAAAATGTAGATCAATAGATATACTAATACATTCATAATTTTTAATAATAAACACAATCATTTAAATCTAAAATTAATAGTTTATTTTTAAAAAAAACAAAATAGTGTAATAAATATTACTCATACAAGATACATTTTAAACTAAAAATAAAATTTTCAATTTACATATAAAACCTATTACACGGTATATATTTTGTCTGAGTATTTTTCCCTATATTATAATACCACCATATATAGACTATGACCCTGTTTACTAGAGCTTATTTCTTGATGTACTGAACTGAATTGAACTGAATTGAACTGAACTGAACTGAACTGAAGTGAAAATTGATGTATTGAAAAATGGAATCAGCATGACTGAATTAACCTGAATTTCATCAAATTGTATTTTCACTGAACTAAATTGAATTGAACTGATCTAAACTGAACTGAACTGAACTGATCTACGGATAACCTCTGGTAAACAGGGCCTATTTCATCATCATTCACGGAAGTATAATCATACTTATATAATTATTTAGCATATATTAACTAACATGTTTATATATTTAGACATTAATGAATATTTTAAATGCATATATGAGATTTGGTAATGAATTAGAATATATTTTACTCTTTTATTATTATTATGATAAGAGAGTAAAAAATAGAAACTTAAATTCTTACCAAATTTTTCATATTAATTATATTAATGAAATTAAAAGCTATGTAAACCGCCTCTCCTCTCACAAAGGACTTGGCGCAAAAAGGGATAATTAAGTTCCAACAGATCAATCCTTGTACGTGGATGAACATGATCTCCATCTCAACAACTCTATCTAAATCCTTAGGTATGGGTTAGTTTGGTAAATTAGCTTGTTTGATTTCTCTACAATTCGGTGAGTTAATTTTGAATTTGCTTAAACTCTCTATTGATTGTTAATAAACCTAATTTACTTTGTTTTTCTCGTAGGAATATCCAAGGATTGTTGTTCTACTCAAATTGTGTTTGTCACGTTGAGAAAGAACCTTTTTTAATTTGCAAGAGGTATAGTTATTGAATTTAAAAAAGTGGTAAGGTTATTTATCTCTTAAAGTCTATTAAAATTGGGGAAATTGTTTTTTTTAATCTCAAAATCTTTTACTTTTATGTTTTTTGCTTAGAGGGGATAAACGGATTGATCTGTTGCTTAGTGGTAAGCATTGTCTGTTATCAAAAATTCTCAACATCTTTTACTTATATGTTTTGTAAGAAATTGTTGTTAATAGGGGATAAAAGTAATAGTGCATGGGGATAGAAGAAAAAGTAGAAATTGCTTATCTCATGACTTCATTTGTTTGGTATTTAATTAATTTGGGTACACCATACTTTTTTTTCTTAATGAACAATTATGTATGAGTAATACAAAAAACTCTTGGATTAAGGGTTTGGGGTTGTATTCTGACGGTAAATGGTGTTGTATTCACTGTGAGATGTATGATAATTTCCTTGAGAGATGTATGATGTTATTTTTATATCAGCTAGTTTGTACAAATAGTAAAATAACTGGAAATAGAGTTTGATCATTATGCTGGTTTTAAATTGTGCATGGTTTTTTTTGGAAGTGGAATTCTCTTGAAAACAAAGAACTTCTTTGATAATTGACAATTTGACAAATCAAAATTGATTGAGGCAGGTAAAACACGATAAACATTGAGGTTCGATGATAGACGATGAAGTGGAAGATGGTGAAGTTTGAGATTTTACTGGTTGATTGAGGTTCGATGATGGACGATGAAGTGGAAGATGGTGAAGTGGGACATTTTACTGGTTGATTCATAGTTAGATTTCAAATTTTAGTTTTAGTTTTAAAATATTATTAGGAGTATAACATAGTGACTTAAATGTGCAATTGTTATTTATTAGTCATTAGAAAAAATTCTTATCGTTTTCTGCTGAGCTCTCTGTGATCTATTTTCTCTTTCATCCGCTCCTCCGCCGATCGCCGTCGCCGGCTAGGGCTCAGGCCCATGGCTTCCGTCGCCGCTATGGCGGAGAACTCATCTCCACCACATACACTTCCTATGCCCAGGTCACATCTCCCTCTGCCGCTGCCCCGATCGAAAACTCTAAAAATCCCCAAAACCCCCATTCGTTTAGACTTCCCTTCAATCCAAAACCAACTATCAATCACTTGGGAGAGCCAGGCCTAAAATTTACTGATGCAGAATGCGAATTTCTGGAGGAACTGCTCAAACTCACACTAATCGGAAAGTTCTCTCGGGGACGGCCGACGATGGACAGACTAAGGATGGATTTCCAAACTGCCGGCTTCATCGGTGGCGCCGACATCAATCTTTTGGACCGGCGTCAGGTACTTATTTCCTTCCTTAATCAGGAAGACTGTGTTCGTTGTTGGTTTCATAAAGTTTGGAGTTTTGGGGAGTATTCTCTTCGAATCACCAAATGGACACCCCTTTTTGATCCTCTAGCAGATTCCCCAATAGTTCCTATCTGGATTGCTTGTTATGGGATTCCCCAACAATTTATAACTCATAACCCTATGATGAACATTGGAAATATAGTAGGCAACCCTATAAAGGTTGACAAAGCTACTCTACACCGTACTCGCCCTCACGTTGGAAAGGTTTGTGTTGAGATGGACATCACCAAACATAGACCAAATCGTGTTTGGCTCGAGTACAAAGGAATTGGTTTTTAGTAGGTCCTGGAATACGAGAATGTGCCAGATTATTGTGGCAAATGTTCAAAACTTGGTCACATGTCAACAATCTGCAAATCGGGCACATACCTGAAGCAATCTGAACCATGGAGACCATCACAGTTCCAAGATCCCTCAGCTCTAAGAGTAGAAGTCTTGTTGCCACCTAAAGTAGCCCCTAAGAAGCCATCAGTTGTAAATGGCCTTGTTCCAGATCCTAATGTTTTTCAGATGCAGAAAGGTAAAGAAAATGTAACAAATGCTTCCAAACATGTTGCTTTAGCTTCTGAAAAATCTCAAATAGTTTTTGCTGATCACAACCCCTTCAATGCTTTAGCTTCTGAAACTGATAATGCCACTAGTGGAGGGAGAGAGGTTTAAAGGCGGTTCCAACGTACCAGAGAAGGCACAATGGAACCGCCTTCTGTGGCTGTGCCGTAAAACGGAAATCATTTAAGGCGGTTTCCTGAACCGCCGTGGTTTTTTATGTACTTTCGAACTCGAAAACAACGTTCGGTCCAATACTTTCGATATCGCAAGTAGCACAGCCATCGGGGTGTTTAGACATATGCGTACGATATCGATGGTATTGGGATCTCAGTTTAGTATACATTCGAGTTCGACTGCCTAAAATGAACTACTGGAATTTCGATATCGGGTTTATCTTAAATATATATTCGATATCGAAACTGTAATTGAAACTTGAAATCTAAGAACATGACTTTTCGTATTCGAAACTCCATAAACCATACTTCGATATCGCTTAATGTACTATATGCACCAAAACTCAATAAACCTTTGTCGATATCGAATATATGTTTGTAGCTCTGCGATATCGTAATATGCTTTGAATATGCAAGGACTTCACTACACACTTTCGATATCGCAACATGAGTTTTACTCTAACGTAATCGAATTGATTTAAATCCGAACGACGAGCGGCTGATATCGCAAGCGAATTTGGCTGAAGCCCTGTCACAATACCAGAGATACATTACGATATCGTATCAGTTATGTAACATTTGCGCTATCGAATACTATTTCGGTTATGATTTGTGTGCGATATCGTTAGGGTTAGATAGGGAACGAACAATGTATGCGATACCGAAAGTAAAATTCGGCTCAAGCCCTGCTGCAATGGCCGAATATGACGACGATATCGAAAACGTTGTCTGTCATATGCATAGGCGATATCGAAATCTGTAATTCAAATATTTGCGAATTCGAAAAGGGTAATTCTAATATTGCGCATTCGAAAGTTGCATCTGCCCAGACAACCAAAAGCTAAAGTAATAGCTAAAATCCAAACCACATTTAACATTGAACTAGTCTACGATAGCAGAACAACACAACTAAATTATCATTTTACCTAAATCTATGCTAGGAGAAACGGGGATGATATAACCCGGCCACGAACCAATAAAAGGTGGCGTGCGAACTTATTTCTTGCATCATTCAATTCGGCCATAGTGAAGGGAGTTTGGTCATCTTCAAAAATCTACTTTTTTGTGATATAACAAGGAAATAAAAAAATCGATGTCAAGTTATATTCCAAAGTGTAATGAGAGATGAAAAAACTTGATGATGAAGAAAATGAGCCTACTTGACGGAGATCAAGATTGTCCAACGTTAGAGAATCAACACACTTGTCGGTAAATATGAATGTGTAGTAGCCGCATTCCCAAGTAGATCGTTGTCTCTTGTACTTTGTTGAGTTGAAAATCCAAGAACGGTAGTTAGACAATGTAATTATTTCTAAAACATTAAAAGCAACACAAATGAAATTGCTTACCGTTATTTGTATGAGTTCAAAAGATTGAAGGGTATTATCATTAACCTCATGCATAACCACCTCGACAAGATCGGCGAAGGCTTTGGTTGGTGGAAGGTTTAGAGAATCAATCCAATAGACTCGCTTTTGCTCGGGTACCATAGCAACAAAACGCCAATGGCCACTAGTACAAAATTGGCAACAGGATATTAAATGAGACAATAACATATGTTTTCAAAAAACATATATAGAAAGATGATTACCCTTCTAGGTAGGGGCCTATGAATATCTTCTTGTTTTCCATACGAAGTAAATTGGTAAGATAAGCACGTTGGCTTGTTGGTGCCCTGCCTTCAAATAAAGTGATGGAATGGGGACATAGGAAACCTATCCAATGTTTTGCCTTTTGCAAAGACTTGTGATGCATATAGCTAGTAGTGTAATTGTAAACAATTAGTACGAGATGTAAAGGTTAAAATAATATAATGTAAATTTAATATGAGGAAACTTACGTTTGATGTAGTGATAGCATAGTGGAGTCCAAATCCAACATATGCCAAAAATCTTTGAAATCTTGCAAAGGAACTTTCAAGTCCCTCCTCACTCCGAACACTTGCTCGTTACCCGAAAATTGACATATCATATTTATGTCTTTGTGACCTAAGTACTCATGTAATGTTCTAACGAACATAGGGAGTGACCTCAACAATTCAAGTGTTTGCTTTGCGTCAAAAGAGGTTGGGTATTTTTTAGCTATTGTTGGTTTCTTCAACTCGGAAGGTTTTTTCCTAACGGGTATATCATTACAATTTCCATCAACTATCAACCAACGTGGCCAAATAACAAACCGGCTCACCGCTTGCCCTACCCTAACGATGTCCCCTTCGAGCATTGGTAAAAGTGCCATTTTGTCTATCGCCCTACCTATCCCAACTTTACCAAATCCTACGGGAATGGGTTGTAAATGGTGTGTGCGCATTCCCTCATCAAAAGTTCCATTAGCAACATGTTTTGGGGGTTCGTTATCACCAACATCAATGAAGAGCTTGTATGTCAAAATCTAATGAAATTTAAATTTGAAAGTCAATACTCACGTAATATTAAAATAAATTGACATTGTGAGTGTAGGGATTACCTTAATGGGGGTTGGCTTGGAAGTGATTTCTTTGGCTTTTTCAACGTACCGTTGCTTTGGCTCAAAGTCCACATTTCCATTGAATACCTCACGTTCTTCGTTTATTGGAGAATGATGTGATCCCCTTGACGATGGACGTCGCTCACCAACAACGACACACTCTTTGGGTGGATGGACGTAACCAATTTGTTGAGCCATGCCTCGTAGCTCGTTTCGCATATCCTCAATCTCAATTCTTTGCTTCTCCATTGATTCGTTTTGCAAGAGTATCGTCTTCTTGGCTATATATAGTTCCGATGGCTTGGATTTTCCGTTACTTCGCTTAATGCCAAAAGCATCTCGTTGACTCAAGTGGCGGCCTACCCCCCTTGCCCTTCCGGGATGATCTTTACCAATTGCTTTAGCCAATATATCAAACTTACCTACGGGTGCAAATAGACCTTCTTTTTCTCGAACCACTATTTCATCCTATAGAGAGATTATTCATTATTTGGATATAATCACAACACATGTATTAAATACTAATAAAGTGAATGAACAAAATAAACCATGATTACCACTTTTTTTGCAACTTGTTCAACTTCGGTCGTTGAGTAATTTCCACCGTCCTTCATCCTTCCTCTAACAAACAATTCATGGCGTGGAATGTCATCATGTTTCAATGGTACCACCTTCTCGAGGGCCTCTTCTAGGGTCATCCCCCCCTCAACCAATTTTGTTGTGTCTACTTCGCATCTCTCTTTAGATATCTTCTTTCCCACCCCTATATACCCCGACCTACTCATAGTATGATAGAGTTTATTTGCCTTTGCACTTTTGATTTTCACATATCGGGTACCCTACAATAAACATGATTGTGTTAGTATAAGTTAAAAATGAAATGAAGGCACACATAACAAAAGTTATAGACTAACATCCGCTTCATGATCAAGAGTCCTTTGCTTGAAAGTTTCCCAACTTGATTCGAGAATACCATTGTATTTGACTCGAGGATGTTGACCAACTCTTTTCCCTCCCTCGTATATGTAGTCCTTGGCCAATCTATACTTGAAGTCTCGGCTAGCCTTGGACACTATGTTCAAAGCAATTTTTTTCACGGCTTCCTCATCCGATGCATCAATCTCAAAGGGTTCCTTGTATCAATACCATTGATTGCGTTAAAAAATGGTGCAATAAAAAAACATAGTACAAATTGATAATGAAATAAAGGTATTGGTAAAGATGTACCTTACACTCTTCATATAAGTTGTCCCTTTTATCTTGCTCGACTTCCTTCCAAGAAATTACTTTTATGTCCACTCTTGTTCTACCTTTGCAACCACACCAACTTGACCACAACGCCCTCTCATCCGATATAGCTACACCATGACGATCAAAACTCATTGGTGTCTTAATATGGTTATCCAAACGCCTTTGAACAATCCGGCAATGCTCTTGAGCAACTTTGCGACTACTAAGTTCCTTTGATACAATCTTTGTATTTTTGATATTTTGTTTACTCTTCTTCTTCGGTTGCTCATCGTTAGCATCCTTTGAACGTTTATTGTTAGCCATATTAAGATCCCTACAAATAGAAGTACATGACAATAGGCATAGGTTCGAGCTCTTCACACATGTTCTAGCTATGAACTTATGTCAAAATAAGTTCACCCAACAAATACTCATACAACATATAGAGTCATAAAAGATTAATACCTTAGTCCATGTTAAGATGACATTAGAGCACAACACATGTAATTAAAGCTTAACCCAAATAGGAGGGAAAAAATCAAACCCTAGGTATTCAAAAAAAGAAATTGACTACTCACCATTAGTAGAAATTGATGTTTGAAGTGTACCACCCAACCTTCTCAATGAAAGCCCATTGGTACACAACCCTTTAGGTCTCAAGAACCCTAAATGTGTCAATGTGGAGAAATGAATGAAGAATGACCAACAAACCCTCAAATTTCAATAGAGATAGTTGAAAATCAATGCAATAACACAAATATGAAGGATTGATTGGAAGAGAGATATACAATAGATGATGTAATGGGAGGGAAAAATTGATGGAAGAGGTGGGTAGAGGGTTTGAAACCCAATAAATGCGCAGGGCAAATTTTTTTTGGCGTTTGGATGTTTTTGGGTGTGTTTGACCGACGAGTGAGCAGCTGACTCGCATTAAATGCGTCCAACCGAGAATACTTTCGATATCGAAGGTTAAATTCGTTTAAGTAATACACCTTTTCGACTTCGAAATCTCATGTTCATGGGCTAGGGTTTGAGGTCAATTAGGGTCAACGTGGGTTTCCACTGAATGGTACCCACGTCGGTATCGATTTCGAAAGGTAAATGTTAATACGTTCGACTTCGATATACTAATGATTACAGTCTTCGATATCGAACATCCTTTTGAGGGTCTAGGGTTTAAGGTCAATGAGGGTCAACGTGGGTAGTACCCGGTTTAGTTGCGAGTTCGCAAGAGTAATGTCTACACTTGCGATATCGAAATTCATTTCCTAATGGTACACAAATATGATAATTATATATTTTGAAAGTTAATAAATTATTTATTTTAAATTACATTGTATTGGATATCTGTCAATGTATTGTATTGACCCAATTTTGTTATTATATAATTGATCAATAGGTTTGATTATTAATTTCATATTTCACAAAAACTATTATTGGGATGTAACACCATTAATTTAGTACTTCGACATTAATATGATAGATGGTGTGATATTATGTATAATTTTATTTGATATTTCATTGATTTATTGTACTAAATAGATTACTATGTAATATAGTCCATAGTTTGGTTTGAAGTACATAGGTTGCTCATTACTGTGTTGCGTCTAAGTTTGTTGTTTGTTGAATGCATATATGCTATTTGTTGTTAACAATATATATTAAAACCATGTTAATTTAAATTCACTTATACTAATATTGTGTTACAAATTAAATTTATTAACGTGCAGCATATTTAAGGTCATCGAGTAAGCGACAAACTGATAACTTTATAAAGTTTAAAAATAATAACAAAGTATTTTTTATTATATTGTATTGGATCTTAAATAGCTTTATAACTTATACTATAGTATGTAAATATAAAAGTATCGCATCTAATATTATATATGAAAAAATGAATGTTAAATAAAACTCATGGTCTATAATAATCTTCGATATCGATATGTACATATCATGAGTGAAACAGAATTCGAAATCGAAAACATAATGAAAATAAGTTGCGATATCGAAATAGTAATGAATATAATTTTCGATTTCGATAGAACTATCTGCTCATGCTCTGTGACAGGGAGCGAATTTATCTTCGATATCGAAAGTCTTGTGACTATATAAAAAAAAAACGGATTTCCAGAAGTTCAAATATTTTCCCCCAAATCTTCGAAACCTAATAGTCGATTTCGATCAAATTCGATCTCGAAATTCCACCCAACCCACCGGAATCATGGTTCGCGAATTAGGAAGAAGGGAGGTACAACCCAGAAACCCAATTCCGAGGCAGGCAAAAGGGACTGGTCGCGGTACAGGTGCTGGTCCGAGTCAGTCTCGCGGTGGCGCCACCAGTAGAGGCAGAGGTCGTGGGGAACAGGGGCGGCAGCAACCCGACGGCAGGAACCGAGGACATGGGGAAGAGGGGCGGCATGAACCCGAGGGGAGCAATGCTAGTGGTCAAAACTCCAATCCAAACCCTAGTTCCAACAATCGTGTTGTCAAGGAAACCTTCATCGACACAGCCGCTTCTGAACGCTATCATGAACGGCTACATAGGAAGGTTATCATCACCAAGGTATTCAAAAAATCCCAATTAGATAATGATTTGAAATTTGATTACGTTTTGAAGTGGTTTAGACCCCATCACTTGGATGGTTTGTTGTTATTGGAAGATGATGCCTATCATGAAGAGGTTCTTCAGTTTTATGCTAATTTTAGGAGGAATGGGAAGATGTATTCTACTAGGGTTAGAGGAATAGACATTCCGGTTAGCATGTTCACTATCAACGAGGCTATAGGATGTCCTTATGTGGACGATAGCTTCTTGAGGGGTACGGATCCTAATGGTCCATATGACATGTTTGTACAAAATAGCTTTGTCAAAAACATAGATATTAAGCTCCCTTTCAAACTGCATAGGATGGCCAAAAAATATTTTAACATTCCAAAAGAATTTGGCTTGGGAAAACCTAAACCCGACTACAAGATAGGGGAACTAACCGGTGAGCAAAGGCTTGTGTACGAGTTCATTGCTATGAATGTATTTCCTAGCGGAGGTCATCCTTGTGAAGCAACAGTCCACAACATCATGCTCTTCTACTTCATCATGGAGGAGCATAAGATAAACCCCGGGTATGCAATTCTCCAATACATGGCAAAGGCAGCCAAGAGTTCAAAGTCGCGACTTCCTTATGGTCGACTGATAACGGCATTGATCCGCAAACAAGGGGTGATACCCGAAGGTTTTCCCTTAGCATCCGAGTACTATGACCACGGGTGGTTGGTCAAGAAGGGCCTTGAACTCAAGGAAGATGGTAAATATGGCCCAAAGGACCCGAAGAAGAAGAGGTTAACTCCTGGTAAGCATTTGTAATTTTGTGTAATGACATGTATTAATGTTATTAATTTCAGTATTTTATAATTAATGCTTCATGAATTTGTTTAGGCCAAACTCGGAGGTGGCAATCTCACTTGGACCGACAGTTAAGACTGCTTGAATCGGAGATCGAAGCAAAGAATAAGGCATCGGAGGAATTTGAAAATGAATTGAAAAGAATGGGAGACATTTTTGGCTTTCCGATGGACATAAGTGCAGGCGAAGGAGAGCCATCATATGACATTGATGAAACCTTCGACGTTAATGCTAGAGTTGTGCATTCCGACAATGATAGTGATGATTCCAATGAGGGTGAGAACTTTGAGCGTGACAATGACGAAGAGTCAGAAGAGGAAGAGGAAGATGATGAGGATGAGCAAGAGAATGAGGAAAGGGAACATGAACGGGAAGGTGACCAAGATGATGAAGATGAAGAAGGAGAGGAAACTGATGGTTCATCTGCTGAGGAAGATGATGATGACCTTGCTCATGGTAAAAGGAGGCGTACAAATGCCGATGACGGCTCCGGTGACAATGGATCAGAATCTGATAATGATGTCGATATTGGAGGCCAAAGCGGTGATCGATTTAAAGTACAATATCGCAAGTGATTTAGATTGAATGAACGTGTAATTGCTTTTCTTTGTCTTGAACAATATTTGCACTTTGTTAGGTTTTTTTAAATGTAACTTGAATGATGGTTGGGAATTTCATTAACCATGAAGGTTGTTTTTCACTCTTTAATAATTTTTAAGCAGTATTCGTATAAGTTAATTTCCACTTTTCAGAAACACATTCTCAAGATGAGTATAAAAGTGCAAAACAACTGAGATTTACGACATCGTAATATCCATCAAATACGCTTTTCGATATCGAAAGATTCATTTTTTATGTATACGATATCTCTTGTTGATTCGTTGCAGGTAACAGAGACATGGCCTACTGAAAGTTCGATTTCGAAAATTCATTAGTGTATTAGTTTTTAATTTTCGATATCTCTTTTATTCAATGTACATCTTCGATTTCGCAATGTCGGTTCCAATTCAGATTGAAGTTCAACTTTTAAAAAACTCCAAGTCCCATACGAGTTCGCAATGAGTTTCGGTTAACCTTACGTCATCGTTTCATAACACACATATCGATATCGCAAGTGTGTTATGGTGCATTCGATATCGAAAGTAGTACCACTATATAAAAAAAAACACGACACAAAAGCCCAGAAATCCCCAATTTCTATTTCAGAATACCCGAACCCTAATCTCCCCTCATAATCAATCAGTTCATCCACAATTCAAGGAGAAAGGCCGGCGGCGCAATGAAGAGGAAGTTCGTTGCTAGCAAAGCGCCCTATCAGAGGTTTGATTCTCGGAAGTTTGTAAGTCAAGAAGCTTTCAAAAAGTATAAATCGTTTACCAGTAGTTCTTCTTTGATGAATAGCTATGTTTTAGACTTCAATAAGATGCAAATGTTGGGATTGACTTATATAATGAGCTTGTTTAATCATCAAGGTTTGAATGAACTGTTTGCTTTGAATGATGATTCGTACTTGGATGAAACTAGTCAATTTTATGCTAATGTGATTGAGAATGAGGATAGTGGATTCACTACTAGGGTTAATGGGATTAAGTATGACATTAGCCCTAGTAAGATCAATAAACTCTTGGGTATTAGGTATAGGAATGAGACCCCTGTTAGGGTTTATACTAGTGGTTCTTGGCCTAAAGAAGTACGGCAAGGTAGGCTAAACCCTAAGGACATGGGGCATAAGTACTTCGGTATGCCTGCTAATAATCCCAAGAAGGCTAGCGACTATAAGATAGCCGACCTTGAACCTACATCGCGAATTATTTATGATATGGTTGCTAGAAATGTGGTGCCAAAGGGGGGAAAGGACTCGGAAGCCACTTATAGTAGCTTGTTGATTTATTTTTACATTAGGGAGAAAAGGCTTTTTAATGCTGGGTTTGCAATTGTAAGTCACATGGAGGCGGTGGCAAATAGCAAGCGACTTGTTACATGCTTGCCTTACGGTAATCTAATTGCCAAAATCTTGAAGACGCATGATGGATTTGAATTCACAACAAGGAGTGACCCTACTCCATGTAAATTCTATGATGAAATGTACTTTGCAAAGAAGAAGTGGGCTCTTGTTGAGGGGAAGTGGGAGAAAACGGTCTCCTCGAATACCAATGATTCCGAAGAAGGTAATTCTATTATTTTATAAGTTTCTATTTTATTTGTTGGATTATTTGGGATGTGCAAAGGTTACTAAATTGTTTGCAATTTTTTTTTATAGTGGATGGTGGAGAAACCTTTTTCCAGAACCAATTATCAGCACTCGTAAGGCTGAGAAAAGCGGTGAAGCTTGGGAGTCAAAGGATATGGCGCAATACGAACATATTGCGAGGTTTTATGACAGCTCATGAAATGTCCAAGTCGGGTGATGCATCCACTTCTAAAGCAGTTCCAACTACCGTGGATGGAACCTTGAATGAAGAGCAAGGTACTTCAAAAGGAAGTGGAGAGCCGGAGACTATTCAACCCCAAAATAAGATAGTTACACAAGGAGAAAATCCTGAAGATGACTTTGACTTAGAAAAGCACATTTTGTTTTAATGTTTGAGTTTTCGGAGACTAAATGGGATTGTTTTTCTTTTAAAGTTTGTATGATTAATGTTTGGCTAAATTGGTTTGAATTAAGAAGTCTTATGTTTAAGTTGTGTCACTTTTATATTAATTACCTTCTGTCAATGAATACAATTATACACATAATTTCGATATCGAAATATGTCTCGGTAGGTATCCCAGGGTTTAAGAAGAAGTTAATTTCGATTTCGAAAACATAACAACAGTTTATGCGATATCGAAAATATATATGTTCACCCTATCGATGTCGCTAGAAGTAATCGGTGGGTGTCCCAGGGAATGAGAAGAACATTATTTCGACATCGAATATATCAACGAAATTGTATACGATATCGACAACATATAAGTTCTAAAACATTCACCATATTAACAACAAGTCGATATCGAAAGTCTGAATATTGTAATTACCGATATCGAAAATGCATTCGTCCACAAAAAAAGTTTCAAAATTTATTAATCTACTTCTTTTTGATAGGATTCTTTCTCTTCCTCTTAGATACCTTACCTGTATTAGTAACCCAAATACCCTCATCATGATCAACGCGAGCAATATAACGCTTCAAGCTCACTTCATCTTCCAATAGCTTGTCTTCATGTAAATGATAATCTAATGGGGTATTTTCCTCGGTGACATCATCATGTTCCCTCATTTCATCATCAACAAAGGATTTCTTCCCTCCAACAACAACTTCCCATCGAGGGTCTACTGGGTCAGTAACATAAAACACTTGATCAGCTTGGACAGCCAAAATGAATGGATCCTCTTTTGAACCTTGTCGAGCACGATCAACGAGAGTCATGCCTAAACCATCATGCTTGATACCGCGCCTTTCATCCACCCAAATACATTTAAAAACGGCTATTCTCAACTTCACATAATCAAGCTCCCAAATATCGGTTATAGTGCCAAAAACATCTTTTTCTTCAATGTTCCATCTTCTAGTGAATCAGAAATATTAGACACCCCGCTATTTTGAGATACACCATTATCATCCATATCTTTTGTCCCAAAGGTATATCCATTTATATCATATCCACCAAAGGATTTGACTGTGCCAAGAGGGCGACGAGATAACCATTTCACAGTTTCAGAATGATCTCCAGATTGAACATGATTTTGTAGCCAACATGCAAACGTCCGATTGTGCTCGTCTAGCAATCCCTCTTCGGTCAAACCACTATTCGCCTCGCTTAATTCCTTCATATGAACGTCTACATAGGGAGCAATTTCTTTATGATTCCGGAGAACGTACACATGAGCTTTAATAAGATCATCAGCCGATGGTTGGAACATGCGCTTGTGCCTCAATCCATGACCATCCAACCTACTTTTATGTCTAGAGTTGGGAACACCAATTGTATCAACATCTTTTAGGTAGTTTGTACAAAACTCAATTACCTCTTCGGCGACATAGCGTTGAACTATACTAGCATCAGGCCGGTAACGATTTTTCACAAACAACTTGAAGATCTTCATGTACCGTTCAAATGGATACATCCACCGTAAAAAGACCGGTCCACATAGTTTGATCTCACGGACTAAGTGAACAATCAAATGAACCATGATGTCGAAAAAGGATGGAGGGAAGTACATCTCCAACCGACACAAAACCTCCACCACCATTCTTTGCAACTTGTCTAACCTCCGATGACTAAGACTTTTCCGACAAATAGCCTTAAAAAAATAGCAAAGCTTCGTAATGGCATTCCGCACATGCGTAGGGAGGGAACCTCTAATGGCGATGACATTCAACTCTTGCATCAAATTGTGACAATCGTGTGACTTCATACCCGCCAACTTAAGTTCCTTTAATTGGACACAAGACATAATATTGGACGAATACCCCGTAGGAACTTTGACCGACTTCAATGATTTACAAAAACTCTCCTTCTCTTTCGTCGACATTGTATAACAAGCCGGTGGTAAGTAAGTCTTGTCTCCTTCCTCCACAGGTGCGAGCGAAGGTCTTATGCCTAAACTCACCAAATCTAGACGTGACTTCAACCCATCCTTTGTTTTGCCCGGGGTGTTCAACAGTGTACCGACCAACGCGTCACATACATTTTTTTCAATGTGCATGACATCTAGACAGTGAGTAACCTCTAGGTATTTCCAATATGGCAAATCAAAAAAAATTGACCTTTTTTTCCAACTACCACTATTTTTAGAAACCTTTTCCTTTTTGCCATAAACATGTCCCAACTTCTCCATGGTTTGGAGGATTTCAACGCCAGTTGGAGGAATGGGTTCTGGATCGGTCTCAATTTTCCCATTGAACCATTTTTTAGCAAACCTCCATGGATGATCTTCAGGAAGGAATCGGCGATGACCAAGATAAACCGTTTTCCCACCATTTTTCAATTGACAATGACTTGTGTTTTTCTCACAAATTGGACATGCAAGGTGACCTTTCACTGAATATCCTTTTAAATTGCCCAATGCCGGAAAATCATTAATGGTCCACATCAACATCCCTTTTAACTCAAACTTCTCATCCCCACGACTACCATCGGCTATCGATACACCCGAGTTGAACAAAGACCTCAAATCTTCAATGAGTGGGGCAAGGTAAACGTCAATGTCATTTCCAGGCTGTTTCGGTCCCGATATCATCATTGATAGCAACACATATTTGCGTTTCATCATCAACCAAGAAGGTAGATTGTAAATAACCAACATCACAGGCCATGAACTGTGTGTGCTAGACAAATTGCCAAACGGGTTCATACCATCCGTTGATAACCCTAGTCGGAGGTTTCGGGGTTCTTTCCCAAATTCAGGGTACAATTCATCCATTTTTTTCCACTGTTCTCCATCCGATGCATGACTAATGATGTCATCACCCCCTCGCTCCCTCTCTGCATGCCAAGTAAACAGTTTCGCATCATCAGGGTTTGCAAACAATCTTTTCAATCTAGGCACAATAGGAAGATACCACATTACTTTTGAGGGTGTTTTCTTATCGCTAAATGTACTCTCTTCATCCCCAACTTTGATTAATTCTTTATCCTTTACTTTGTATCGAGACTCCCCACATACTAGACAATTATTCAATTTTTTCTCCTCCACCGACCTATACAACATACAATCATTAGGGCATGCATGAATCTTCTCCAATTCCATTCCCATTGGACACAAAATCTTTTTCGCAGCATATACTTTATCGGGCAACAAGTTATCAACCGGAAGCAATTCTTTAACAATAACAAACAACTCCGTCATCCCTTTATCGGTAATCCCATGTTTCGCCTTCAAATTCATCATCAACAATGTTGCCGCCATAATACAATGCCTAGACCCCTTGTATAATGGTGTTTCTTTATCATTCATCATTGCCGTTAGAACACTAGGCTTATTAACAAATTCCCTAGCAACATCTTCTACCATCTCACCAAGATAAGCATCATATTCCATGTCTTCACTACCAACATCAATTTCGGGAATAATTTTGTCAACTACAACTTCACCATGCCAAATCCATACCGTGTAGTTAGGGTCAAAACCCCTACAATACAAATGTTCACGTAAAACCATCGCATCATCATAATAGGCATTGTTCTTACAATCTTTGCATGGACATCTAACACCTTCAACATCTTTGATCTTTGCATCCTCAAAACCAACATGAATAAATTCCTCTATCAAACCACGATACTCAAGAGACAATCTATCATTCCTTCTAATAATTTCGACTCTTTCCATATCTACAACTTCCAACTATTGCAAAACTCAATCAAATTGTTACACAACAAACTCCTATGCAATCAAGGAAATAAACAATGAAACAATCATCAAACTCACATACAATTAAATGGTAAGGTTCAAAACTCAAAAAAACTATACAAATTTCATACCTTTAAGTTGATGATTATGGTATGAATCAACACAACAATTTTATGAACCTTCAATCCCTTAGATTGGAGTTTGAAATCCGAAATCAAGTGTTGGAACAAAATACCCACACAAGAAAATAACCTAAGTTTAGAGGGTTGACCAATTTAAAACGCAATTTTCCCCAAACCAGATATATTTTCGATATCGAAGGTTTATAAATACTAGCCCAATAGCTCATTCGATATCGACAGTACTTGATCAATACCCTAAGCAGAATGATTTCGATATCGACAAGTGTTTTAATATGCTTTCGATATCGAATCCATATTCTCCTAGTCTCTGTTTTAATAGTGATGATGAGGACAACTTTATTATGCTGCCTCCAATGGAAGAGAATACTTCTTTCCAAGGAGCTTAGCTACTCATTGTTCTTATGTTCACTATGTTTGTACCATTCATCTTGTTTGACATTTTCCGTACTCTTGTTCTTTTCTTTTGTTGTTTTCTGGAATGTGTACGTACTCTTGTTTCTTTATATTTGATGGTATTTCTTTATACCTGAAGTTTTCCACAAGTATATAATTGTTAGGTTAATCAGGACAATGCCATTCGATTTCGCAAACATTAATCTAGCATTTCGAATTCGAAAATATGTTCACACAAAGACAACATAGTAGAAGACTTCGCATCTTAACTATTTCTACAAACTCAACAATATAATGCGACATCGAATATTTATGTTACAACCTTCGATATCGTATACATCATATGATATTTGTTCCCGTAAACCCAAAACATCCATTTCGATATCGCGTTTTATCTGTGTAACCTTTCGACATCGCGTTGTGGTATATTTGCATTTCGAGTTCGTGTATATATTTTTATTTACGACGGTTTATAACAAACCGCCGTTAATTAAGCGACTAAACGCCGTACTTCATTTTCTTGGCCTACAGCTTGAGTAAACCATCCGAAATTAACTTTCGAGTTCGAAAACATTGTTGATTAACGGCGGTTCCAAGGAACCGCCTTAAACAACCGCCTTAAAACCCCTGATTTCCACTAGTGTGCTGAACAAAGTGATCGTGTACTCTTAGATTCTCAGAATGATATTGTCAATGTGCTAGTATCTGATAAAAATGAGCAACATAATCAAAATGGTTTTTCTGAAGTGCCAGAGTCATCCAAAACTAAGGATATCCCTTTAAATTCTATTATTATTGAACAGAACCTTATGTCAGCTAATGGTGAAAATGTTTACCTTGAGCTTGCTCAGAAACATTGTCCCACCCATTATGAGGAAATAACTGTATCCATTCAACCACATGGACAGAAATCTAGCACTCTAATAGATGCTAGTGGGGAATGCCCCACTGGTAAGGTTTCTTCTGATACATCTGTGAGTGTGTAGATACAAGTTTAGCTGACAAGAACAAAGCAGATGACAGTACACAAAAGAAACAAGGAGTTAATGTTGAACAGAGGCCATCCAATTATAGAATCAACTCCTCTCTATCTCCGAAGGTGATGAGGAAGACCAGGTAAGTCCAGGTATGAATAAAATTCCTATTTCTTATGATGATAACAGTGTCATTGAAAAACTCCAATGGTCTATAGAAAGAAAATCTAAAGAACACAGAGGAGATTTTATCCTAGAACCAGCACTTAAGGATCAAGAAAATTTTAACAAACTAATCAAAAATGTTGAAGTATCTGATGCAGAACTTTTAGACAACCTTCAACACACACAACCAAAAAAATCAACAAGAAGTAGGAAAAAGGACTTTACCAGTTCCACTAAATCAGTTGTTACTAAAACTGTAATGACTAGATCTCAAATCGACTCTAAATCCACACTTTAAAATTGTATATAACATTTGTGTTTGGAATGTTAGAGGAATTAAAAATATCAGGGCACAAGATAGATTTTTGAACATCAAAAGGAAACATAACATAGGATTTTTTGTTTTGATAGAACCTTTTTTGGGAAGTAATCAGATATCCAATGTTAGTTTTCAACTTGGCTATAACAATCACTTTTCTGATCCAAGGAATAAGATTTGGATCCTTTGGAATGGAGATTTTACTGTTTCAATCAATTTTATCCATGACCAATTTGTTTTGGCTGGAATCACAGACTCCTCAGTGACTCAACCTTGGAATGCAGCATTCATTTATGCTAGGCATACAAATCTGCTAGGATTCCATTATGGAATGAACTTAGCAATCACTGTAATCAACCATTAATGCTCATAGGAGACTTCAATGCTATGAGAGAATCCTCTGAGTACCTGGGTCAGTCAGCACCAGACCTAGGCTCAATGTTGGAATTCAACGATTTTATTAACAACAATCATATAGTTGAAATTCCAACTTCAGTGGTTAACTTTACTTGGACAGGGGTTAGAAATAGGGGGCAGATTAGATAGAGGCTTAGCTAACTCAGAACTCCTAAACATTTTCCCTAACTTGAGCATCCGAGCAAAATCTAGGTGGTCTTCTGACCATTCTCCACTATTAGTTAAAATGGATAACCAAGCAATCACCTCAGGTCCTAAATCTTTCAAATTCCAGAACTGTTGGACTTCACACACAAATTTTACACCAACAGTAACTAATAGCTGGTCAGAAACCACTAATACATATGGAATGTATAATTTCTCCTTAAAACTCAGGAGACTTAGGTCCTGTTTGGTAGAGCTTTACTTATAAGTAAAGTTGGGTGAAAAGAACTTCTTTTTAAAGTTGATGTAACCTACTTCTTCTTTTTTATACTAAAAATAGCTGTTACTTCTATAAAAAGATGATTTTTAGTAACTTACCAAACACAAATAACTACTTTACTTTAAAGTAAAGTAGATAAAAAGTAATACCAAACAGAGCCTTAAAGTGGCCCTAAAAAATTGGAACATGGATGTTTTTGGGAATGTACATGATTCTGTCAAATTAGCAGAGGAAAAGGTTTTGGAAAAAGAAGATGATCATCAACTGCTAAATAATGACAACAACAGAACATCATTACATTTAGCCCAGACTGAGTTGGCGTTAGCTTTGTCTAGGGAAGAAACCTTCTGGAAGCAGAAATCTAGGGTTAAATGGCTGAAAGAAGGAGATATGAATACTAAATTCTTTCATGCTTCTGTAAAGGCCAAACACTCTAGGCAAAAAATTGCAGCAATAAAAAATGATGATGATCACTGGATCACAAATCCTGATGATATTGCAACAGAAGCAGTTAATTTTTTTAAAAATTTATTAACTGAGGAACAACATGGTAACAATGTCATACTTGAAAATAAAATGCTCTCTAATATCTCCACACTCATCACTGATCAAATGAATCATGAACTGATGAAGCCAGTCATGAATTTGTCATGCCCTGCATGAATTTGAAGAAGAAATATCAGATATGGAGGTGGAGGACAAAGAGCCAAGGAAAAATGGAAATGATAGAAAGTTCTCTTGGAAGAAGGTAAAAAAGAAGAGGAAAAGGAAGAGCTATGATGGGAAAGATGGAATATGGTTATTTCAAATCAAGAAGATGAGATACATGGAAAACAATGAATTGAGAATGGAATCATGCACGAGTCCAGGTATCCATCAGACAGACAGGGGAGAGGTTCAAGAAAGTATATCCCTTCCTGCAAGTAACTTCAAGTTTGAGGTTGAAAAATAGCAAAAGCAGGACAAATCCAAATGTAAATATTGTCTTGATAACACTGTCATGAAGGAATTAAGTGAAAAAGGGTAGAGGAAATCAGATAAACCTTTCCAGATTGGGAAAAGCTAACTTTGAGCAGGTTTTTCAAAGAATCAAACAAAACAGGGAAAGTTGGGTTGAACTGAATGACACGAGGGTATCCAAGAGAAAGTGATGTAAACGGGTATGAGAGTCAGAAATCAGAGTTGAATAGGGAAGTGGATATACAAAAGGAGGACCCGGAAAGAACACAAAAGTATGTTAAGGTGTTCTCACTGTCATCTCCACTTATGGAGGAACCAAGAAGATCATAGAAATATATTCTCAAGAAGGATATTCCAGGTAGTTCGGGGGACAGGAATCAGAGCAGGATCCGAAGGATTGATAGTCAAAACAATGTGTTTATAATATTCTACTCAGGAAGTAAGGAACTGTAGAAAGAAGTATGGAACATTAAGATCCCACGTCAAGGAACACACACAAATGAAACTTGGGAGTTGGCTATCTGGAAGGAAACCTGGCATAAGAAAGAGGTGGTGGTTGGCAAAAAAGGGAATGTAGAACAAAATATAGAGTTTCGGATATGCATTTTCATTATGCTAACATTTTACTCATGTATTCTGTTACAAAGAATTGCTGATAGGAGATCTGAAAGTATGCGGCGACAAACAGATGCAATAGGAAAAGGACAGGAAGAAAGCCGAACAGGATGCTATCAAAGGTATGTAGATCATAGAAGAAGGAAAGTGTGGAGCAAAATTTGGAATTTTAAGGTTCCATATAAGCTATTGAGTCAGGTTAAGGGGTTAGATGACCACTATAACTAGTTTCATTTCGCTCTGGCATGGGCAAATGATAAGAGGAAAAATATCAGGAGCAAAATTTGGAACTTCAAAGTGTCATATAAAATAAGCTCAGCTGATGATATAGAGGATTCCACAGGCTCTCACCTGAATCAAGTTGTGTTGCAAACTAATTCAGGGCTCACCTTATGCATCTCCCACTCACAAGCAAACATATTAGCTTGTTGGAGAACTCTCAAAGCAGCAACCAGTGTCTCATCCCGCGAAGTTGACTTGCTTACGGTTTCATCCGTTAATCGTTCCGCACTCTATCATCACGAGTCAGTGCCACAGGAGAATTGGTACATTGGAGGGAACAGATTCTCGTCAATTCCATTCTCTCAGTCCCAAGTAGTTAGATTTATCAAGCTTGTGTTATGCTTTGTATGCTTTCTTATCGTCCTGTTGGTTTGTATGGCCATAGGCCTAGGTGATGTAATGCCTCCTTTTTAATTAATATATTAGTATTATTATCAAAATAAAAATAAAAATATAACCTTCCTTGTTTTTTTATTTTAATTTAATGCATTTCATTTTTCACTTAAAACATCTTTTTCGTATGTAACCTTTCAAATACAAAATTACACCTTTTTGATTAAAAACGTAACCTTTTAAATTAAAAACAAAACGTTTAAAATTATTGATCTTTTTAATTAAAAATGTAGCCTTTTAAATAAAAAGCTATACCTTTCTGAATTACAAGTTCAATTATTAGATAATAATATCTGCCAGGCTTTTGTTTAAATTCCTCATACTTTACGTTATAACCCTCATGTTCTGAGTTACAAATTCAGTTTTTTGAATAATGTATGTTTGTAAACTTTTCGTTTAGATTCCCCATATATATTATAAAGATCATGTTTTGAGTTACAAGTACAATTTATTAGATAATAAATATCTGTCAGGTTTTGGTCTGAATTCCTCATGCTTTAAACCGTAATCCTCATCTTCTGAGTTACAAGTACAATTATTTTAATTATGTATGCATGTTAGATTTCAGTTGAAATTCCCCATGTTTTATATTATAATTCTCATCTTCTGAGTTATAATCCTCACCTAATGTATGTCAATCATGTTTTGGTTTAAATTCCCGATATTTTATATTATAATGATCATCTTTTGAGTTACAAGTCAGTTTATTAGATTACAAATATCTGTCATGTTTTGGTTTAAATTCCCCATGTTTTACATTATAATGATCATCTTCTGAGCTTAATTGAAACTCAGTTTTTTAGATAAAATCTTGGGAAAATTGGGATTAAGGACAGTGAAACATTAGAAATTGGAAAGTGGAGTGTAAGTTTCACATAATTTCTGAAAAGGGCAGTGAATAATTAACTTAATTTTAATTAATATTAGTATTAATATAAAGACACCAATACCCACATTTTTATTATTTTATTTATATCAATTGTGCTTAGTTAAATTAAGTTTAGTTTCAATAAGTTTACTCCAATATCTAAATAAATGTATTCATGATCAAATTAGTCTAATTTATAGTATTGGTTCAGTTCAATTTAGTTCACTTTAGTAGTATTTGATTAAATTCATTTTCATTAATTTTATGAATTCACTCAAATTTAGTTGAATTCAAATCAATTCCTTTCACTTTTGCTTAGTTCAATTTAATTTAACTTTATTAAGATCATTCGTAATTAGACTAATTAAATTCAATTCAAGTTCATCTTTCTTTAGTTTAATTCAGTTTGGCTTTATTCAAATCAATCAATTTTTTGGTTAAAATTCAATCCAAGTAAATTCATATCCATCTAAAAAAGTATATTTACTTTTATTTAGTTCAATTCAATTTGGTTGACTAAGTTCATTTAGAGTAATTCTTCTGTGAGGCAGCCTCATCTATGAGGCAGGGCCCAATAAGGCCCATATTATAAGTAAATATAAAAGAACACTAATTATTAAAAATTTCAAGGGTTAATTTGTAAATATCACTAATTTTTATTCTTTCTTCGCCACCTCATCATTCTACCTTGCTGCCACCCCATCAATCCTCGACGTCACCTCATCAAACCTCGTCGTCACCTCATCATACCTCAACGCCACCTCACCATACCTCAACGCCACCTCATGAAACCTCAACGCCACCTCATGAAACCTCAACGACACCTCATCAAACCTCGTTGCCACCTCATCATACATCAACGCCACCTCATCAAATCTCGTTGCCACCTCATCATACGTCAATGCCACCTCATCATACCTCAACACCAACTAATCATACATCGATGCCACCTCATCAAACCTCAATGCCACCTCATCAAATTTCAATGCCACCTCATTGGGTACTACACAAAACCTCACTAAAATCATACATAACATCAACAGTGTCGAAACCTCAACAATTAAAGCAGGAACCTCATCAACTAAAGCAAAAATCTCATCGACTAACAAGAAAACTTCATTGAAAATTACGCAACTTCAATGAAAACTATATAACCTCATCTACTAAATTACATACCTCGATAGACCAAAAAAGTACAAAACCTCATCGTTATCTCAACGACAAACCTCATTATTGAAAAAAATCAAATCTCATTATCTCAACGACAAACCTCATTGACAAAATTTGAACCTCGTCACTATCTCAATAAATCTCATACTTATTTCAATAAACACTATCTCAACAAACCTCATAAAAAAGACTAACCTCAACCTCAACGAACCAAAACCTCAACTTCAAGATCATGAACCTCAACCCGATGACACAACCTCATCCCTGACAGTATACACCTCATCCCTGACAACATATACCTCACCAGTAGGAACATGAACCTCAGAACAGCCACAAGACCACCACAACACAACCTCATCCCTAAGGATATGAACCTCAAGGCCAATAGAGGTTTCCGATCGAGTTTGCGGTGAAGTATTCTGATCGGTTGCACAGTGGATGTTTTCGATCTGGAGCGCAACAGAGGTTTCTGATCGAAGGGGGCCGAGGATTACGGGTTGTGGCTGATGAAGGAGTACTCAATCGTCCACCATTTGAAGAAGGATGTTAAGGATGAGGTGGCCGTTGACTGTTTGAAGTTGCAGAACACGTAAAGCTTGGGAATTGGGGGAGAAAGTGATGTATTTTCCATATTTTGCAGATTAGTCCCCAAATATTGGAAATTCTTTTAAAAAAGGCCTCATGTACTGTACTTAAGTATTTTTAGGTCCTGCCTCTTGGGTGAGGCTGCCTCACCCAAGAATTTGTCCATTTATATTTGCCTAATTAACTTCAATTTAATTAAGCTCCATTCAGATTTTTAAATCCAAAAGTTCACTTTCTTAGTATTTAATTCAATTAATTATCGTCAAGTTCATATGATTTGACTGTTTTGACCTGAATTGAAATGAAATGATTAGAAATAAATTTTATTTAAATTGGAGTAAATAAATAAAGATAAACTAAATTTAACTAAATACAAGGATCTAAACAAAAATATTAAAAATAAGGGTATTGTTGTCTTTATATTAATAATAATGTAAATTAAAATTAAGTTAATTATTCACTACCCTTTTCAGAAATTATGTGAAACTTACACCCGATTTTCCAATTTCTAATGTTCCACAGACCTTAATCTCAATTTTCCCTAAAATCTTCATGTTTTAATTTATAACATTTATGTTTTATTTTTAAAATTGTCATATTTTAAAATGTTGACTATTCATGTTTTAACTTATAACGTTGATGTTTTATATAATCTCTTAAAGTTATGAATATTTTAAATCTTTTGAATTAAAAATTCAACCTTTCAACTAAAAAAACATACCTTTTAAACTAAAAAGGTAACCTTTTGAATTAAAAATTCCCGTGACTGAAGGTTCAGTCAAACGATTTACCATCGTTTGATTAACTTTTAAAGGTAAAGATAACTTTAAATTCAAATTTTCTAAAAATTGATTAGGTTGTTTTATGTGGTATTCTTACATGACTGAACTTTCAGTCAAAAAAGAAAAATTGAACGGTAGTCCCTCCCACTATTAAACAATTACATAATCTTTTCAAAAGGTAATGTTTTTTTTTTTCATATTAAAAAAACACGCCTGAGATAAAAAAAATAACCGACTTAAAATGTCTCAAGGTTGCATGATTGTCCAGAGCTTCCCATTAACCAGTTTACTCACCTCTGTGTTGTCTTCTACTGGCGGTGCGGTCGCTCCACATCCGGCATCAGGCAAAGATGAATGCAGTATCGATATATGGTTTCCTGATTGACGGATTGAACGGACTGTATCGTCGGAGAACATCTTCTCCATCTTTCCACCGGAGAGAATTAAGATCGCCGTCGAGGGTACAGTAATCTGCAATCAGTTTCAAAAACTCTCCGGAAGCTAAACCATCGAGATAAACGTGAGGCGCCTGCTTTTTCTATGACTAGCGCGTGTAATAGTTCGGGTCCCCTTATGACCCGGATATTTGACCCGCGAGAATTGTTTCAATTTTCTGTATTTGTATTGTAGGGTTGGAATGTGTGGTTAATATTAAAGGAATATGGCAAAAAATAGAAGGTAGAATAATGGTAGAAAACCATCTTTAAACGGAAATTAGGACATTGTTTGAAACCCCGAAATATATGCTTAGATTTTAATTACTGGTCCATAAGAATTTAGGGTTGGAGGGAAGAAAAAAAGGCTGCGCGAGTGTAAAATTAATTTCAGTCTACAGTTTGAGCTCACATAATCCGGGAACGGTCGTCGGAACGAATATCACAAGCATGAGCAGAAAGGGAAAAGAACCTGTCGGTCATCGTCTCCCCCTAAACGCCGACTGCTCGTCCTCGGATCAAGTGTCTGACATGGAATTGAGGAATGACGATGACGATGATTTAAAGGAGGATAATGCGCTTACAATGTTACAGTTGAGGTCCGAGGAGCCAGAGTTGTCAGAAGAACAGCTAAGGATCAACGATCAAGCCCAGGAAGACGAGGTAAAATTAACCTAATTACTATTTCAATTTTTATTAGCTAATTTTGTTGTCCTTATGCATACTTTTATTAGTGATAGATTTCAATACAGTATATGTATCTGACTACATAAAGTCGAAGAATTAACTCGTGCTAATTACACATGAGGGATCAGTTCAAGTTAATTTACTAGCTTCATTAGATCAATGTAATTTTGTGTGTCTGTTTGATTTGACTGATTTCAGTTGCTAGCTATGGAATCCATATATGGAGAGGATGTAATTTTGTGTATCTGTTAATTTACACTTTGTTTGACTGATTTCAGTTGCTAGCTATGGAGTCCATATATGGAGACAATGTATTCGTACTTGATAGAAAGAATGGCCTGCGATATTTCGAGGTAGTGTACTTGTCCCTTTATCATACATTTCTTTTGTGTCAAATGTATACTGCCTAACAACACTACTGTGAAGCAGATTCATATTGAATTTGAAACAAAGGAAGTTTCTGTATCTGTGAAGCTAAATTCATCCGCTGACCTTGAAACAGAAGATGATCCTTCAGATTTGCCATACTCGTTCAATGTTGAGTATCTTCCATCAATCATCTTGACATGTGTGTTACCTCGGTCATATCCAAGTCATTGCCCCCCTTATTTTACAATTTCTTCTCAGTGGTTGCATTCTATCAAAATTTCATCTCTTTGCGGCGTATTGGACTCAATTTGGAAAGAACAATTGGGGCAGGAGGTTATATACTATTGGGTGGATTGGCTGCACACTTCTTGTCTTTCTTTTCTTGGTTTTGATCAGGAAGTAAGACTTGGACCCTATGGTGGAATTCATGAAAGAGATTCACGCGCAATATCTCGAAGCTTATCTCCCAAGGCTGATATCCAATCAATTAAAAGCTATAATGATGAGAAGCTTAGTGAGAAATTTTCCACAAATATTCATGAATGCTGCATTTGCTATAGCGAGCTCCCTGGTACTTCTTCTCCCTTTACAAACTCAGTCCTTGCTTCAGTTCATTAACATGCTTTCTTATTTCTCACTTTTTTCTTTACTCAAAGCAGAACATAATCTGATAGACTTAATTGTTGGCTTCATAAAACTATAGAAAGACTTAATAACTGTTCCCTGCAACTTAAGTAGCATATATACTCACTAATATTGAATGCAAAGCTTTTATGATGCTCTCATTTGATTTTACGATTGTTTCCTATCCTATAATTTGGTAATCTAGCTGTTAAATACCGCCATAAAATTCTTATTACTGCATTGCTGATATATGAGCACATCACCTTAATCTCAGGTACAGGATTCGCCAGACTGCCATGCCAGCATTCCTTTTGTTTGACATGCATGCAGATTTATTCTGATATTCATATGAAAGAAGGCACAGTGCACAAGCTTTTATGCCCTGATGCAAAATGTGGGGGTATGATTCCACCTGGTTTACTGAGACGATTTCTTAGTGATGAAGATTTTGAGAGATGGGAGTCAATGATGTTGCAGAGGACATTGGAGTCAATGTCTGATGTGACTTACTGCCCTAGATGTGAAACAATTTGCATTGAGGATGAAGATAATCATGCTCAATGCTCAAAATGTTTCTTCAGCTTTTGCACCCAATGCCTTGAGCGCCGGCATGTTGGAGTTATATGCACAAGTATAGCTACGAAACTTCGTAAGTTAAAGGTATTACTACCTTTCATACCATGAACATGGCATCAACAAAAACTCAATATGTTTATGAATCTCATCAGTAAAAGTTTGTATGGAACAGGAGGAGATGCAAAGCTCATCTCGATCAAGGAGTGATCATCGCAAGCAAGAAATGATGAATCAGCTCCTTACCATGAGAGAGATATATAAGTCTACAAAGCAGTGTCCTTGCTGTAACATGGCTATCACACGGACAGCGGGTTGCAACCACATGGAGTGTCGTAATTGTGGAGTCCATTTCTGTTATCGATGCAATCAACAGATTAGCGGATATGACCATTTCAAGTTAGTCATTCTTGCTTACTTATATCATTAATAATTTACTAGTATATGTGTCCTTGATTTATGCAACTGATGTATAGGGCCGGAGGTTGCACCGTTTTCCCAGACCCCCATGAACTTGAGAGTATGGGCGATGAGGGACTGAGCGATCGTCAAATTGATGCTGCACTGCAAGCTCAAAGTCTTCCTAAAAATGTTGCCCAATGCGCAACTTGTCACCAAGCAAACATCAAGGTGAGACATTGCCGCCTTCATTTTAAGCAAGTATCATCGTATCAGTTGTTGATGATGATGTTGGTAGTAATTTAGTGCTGGAAAATGTTTTTGGAGATGCATAATATTAACGCCTCATTTGGAATGGATTTTAGCTGGTATTGATCTTGCTCTTTTGTATTAATATAGGCCGGAACCAACAATCTCATAGTCTGCTGGTCATGCCGAGACGCCTTCTGCTATTTATGCAACCGGAGCGTGAGACGGAGTTACCGACATTACGGACGGAGAGGAGGTTGCCAACAATATACCAAGGAGGCAAGGACTAGTTCACTATGAAGAAGACACATCCCCTGCCTAAATATCTTGTCTCTTTAGAAGTTAACCCCTAGCAAATAGGTTACTAGTAAAAGACCAGTAATCCTTTTGTATTTGGTATTTAGATACATAACTGTTAGTTAAGTAATTCAAAAGCTATGGGGAATAGTTTTCGAAAATATATTATAAACAGACTAGTTGGGCTCACCCGCACGTTGTGCGGTATATTTGATCATTTTTTAATAACTATCTAAATACTTTAATTTATATAATAAATTTAAATGATTGTAGTATTTGTACTAAGATAGTAATAGGAAATATTAGGTGAAATCAAACCAAAATTTGAAAATATGATAATATATATGTATATTATATGTTTTATATTATTGAACGAAATGAAATTTAAAAAAATCTAATAAATGTAATAATGAACCATCTCCCAAGCCTAATAGACAGAATATTCCTATTCTATTTCAAACGAACTGAACCAAAAAAAATATATTTAAGGTGTACTTGAGCACTTTTTAAATAAGTTTCGATTTTCTAAGAAGTTTTATTGTTGTATATTAATTCAAATTATTACAATTATCCTACCGTTTATTATTTTTATACAATTGAAAAACATAACTATTTTTCTTAAGAACTTCTCATTCATGAATGACTCTTCCTTGCTTAATCTTCAATATTTAACCGTCAACAAAATCTTCACGGTAGTATATATTTAGGAAAAACTCCATCGCGCATCATATTTTTCTAGGCCCGTTGAATACAGTTGAACCCTAAACCAACAAATCTGAACACCAATTAACCATTTTTCCAATGATATTTGACTCCAATATATTATACATAAGCTAGCATGAACATTGACGGATTTGACCTGGTATATTTATAGTAGGGTCAATAAGAAAATTAGTTATTATGAAATCCAATATTGAGTTTCCTTTTTAACTTTCAGAGCACATCCACAAAGCTGTAGATTGTGTGATTGTGTTAGCTTCCTCAAAACAATTAGGTAAATATATATCAATTTTAGATTCTTAGCAATGACTTTAAAAAAAATAAATCTTTGCAGTTAGTTTGGTAAAATGAAAATATTTCATACTCAAAATAGTGTATATATCTAAATATATAAAAATATAATTATCTAAATATAAAAATAGTATACATATAAAAATATATATACTCAAAATATATAAAAAAATATATCTAAATATATAAAGATATATAAAAATATATAGATCTAAATATATAAAAATATTCCATACTCGAAATAGTATACATACCAGCATCAAACACAAGCACAAAAATGTATAAAAATATAATGCCAACAAAGAATCGGTTTTCGCAAAACAATAATAATAATATACTCAAACATAACAAAATATGAAAATATTTAATTTCACCAAATTTAGAATACAAAATCCGTTTAATTGCTAATAATAAAGAAAGGAATCACAAAACAATTATGAACACCTTTATATTGCACAGAACAGAAAAATAAACTTTAATTACGGATGAAATTCTAAACAATTATGCTTCACTATGAAGAAGACACATCCCCTGCCTAAATATCTTGTCTCTTTAGAAGTTAACCCCTAGCAAATAGGTTACTAGTAAAAGACCAGTAATCCTTTTGTATTTGGTATTTAGATACATAACTGTTAGTTAAGTAATTCAAAAGCTATGGGGAATAGTTTTCGAAAATATATTATAAACAGATGAGCATGCTTTCCTTAGGCCCTGTTTGCCAGAGCTTATCTGTAGATCAGATCAGTTCAATTCAGTTCAGTTCAGTTCAGTGAAATGTAATTTGATGAAATTCAGGTTAATTCAGTCATGCTGATTCCATTTTTCAATACATCAATTTTACTTCAGTTCAGTTCAATTCAGTTCAGTTCAGTACCATCAAGAAATAAGCTCTAGTAAACAGGTTATTATTTACTTATATAAAAAGGTTATTATTTACTTATATAAAAAGGTTTTCTAATTAGTTTTAATGAATTTGAAAAGGAAATTTGTGAGGGATAAGGATATAAAAGATATTTTGTAATATTTCTTTGATTAACTTTTTACAAACGCTGCTATTTCTAGCGTTTCAGAAATCAGAGGTTTTACCAAAAAAGCTAATTAGAAAACTCTCCTCACCAAACACTAGAAAGAGCTGTTTGACAAGTCAACTATCCATATTTAACCCAAAAAGCTAAACGCTCTTCAAAACTCTCGTCACCAAACGGGGCCATTATAAACAGATGAGCATACTTTCCTTATTCTTTAGATTTTAGATCAGATCATATACCTTTTATCAAAAAAAAAACAAAAGATCAGATCATATTATTCTAATTATATTTTGGTGTTAATTCTACAGAGCTCAAAACCTTTAGAATGCGAGTTAAAGAGTTACGCGTGTTAGGTAGTTTCTACGGTAGATTTTTACGATATATTCCCTTTTTTATGTAAGCTTTAGGGCATCACAGCCTCCGGGCATTATGGCCTTTAGGCACTACAGCCTTCGGGCTACACCTTGTTTCCAGGCAAAAACCTAAGAAATCATCTTTGGGCAACTGCCTTGCCTTGGGTGAAATTTTTTTTTTTTTTACATAAAAGCTATCTGAAGGATGGAGGGAATTATATTTGACTTCCCTAAAAACCACTAAAAACATAGACAAGAATAAAGGAATCATAGCCATAGGCTTAGTTTATACAAACTAAGAGCATAGCTCTTGGGTGAGTGGTTATCTCACCCGGCACCCCTAGCTCCAATTGGTATCGGATTTGTACTTTTTAATTTTTTGTTATTTACGGCATGGAGAAACCAATTGTGCATTAACATCAAGAGAAAAATAAAAATAAAAGTTGCATAAGTTTTACTTTGGACTTTGAGAATAAACACCACTTATTTTGTGAACATATCTGAAAAACATTACAATAAAAATCCATCAGAATTATTGTAATCATCGACTCAAAAATACAAAGATAATTTCATTGAGTATATGATCAGGGCCGGTCCAATACATTGTGAGGCCTGAGACAAATTTTTAAAAATATACAAAAATTTGCAGTGTAAAAAGTTACAAATTTGAAGGCCCTTTCTCTATATTTATATCAGTCCAAAATGTGAAATCGGTTTGAATTGAGCTTGATTTTAAATTTTCTAAAAAATTTAAGCTTGAGTAATAAAGAAAATTTTAAAAATTGAGCCCCTATTTCCCTAGGCCAATCGGAGGCCTGAGGCAGGTGTTTAATTTGCCGGACCTATATACTGGAATGTTTGAGGTCAGTGCTAATCTTCTTTTAAAAAAGAAAATTGTACTCATATCATTTAGTAGTTTTGGATATCGTTCATAATCGGTTGACAAACATTGGTAAAGAAGTTCAAGAGTAATACAGTGAAACCTCTATAAATTAATACTCGATAAATTAATAACCTCGGTAAAATTAATAATTTGTCCGGTCCCAACTCGGGACCAGTATTAAATTAGACCTCACTCGATTAAATAATAAGATAATAATTTTTTTAAACCCCATTGTATATATATTGGTCCCAACAAAACTATAAATTAATAATTACTATAAATAAATTCCATATATGCTTCAAAATTTTAAGATTGTCTAGTGAGATATGAAGCTATAGTAACTTGTGTTTTGTTGAACTTCAAATCTATATTGAGTTCATCTTTAAATTTTCTCATTGCATTTAAGATTTCGGGCACTGTCTTCTCGTATTGCAACAAAAAGTTATGAAGAGTTGTTGATGCTTGCAATGCTTCTTTCCGAGTGATTGGTTCCAACGCTATTGTATCATCTTCAACTTCATCATCAACTTGATTTTGAATGGTATCCGCCACAATTTCTTCAATGCTTTGAACCTCGTAACATTCATTATAGTTGTTGATTGGTCATGGTTGATTTTTGAACACCTTTTAAGTTAGGAGCCATTGTTAATGTGATTTTAAAACAAATTCAATGTACATTTATAGTTGATGGATCCCTATTCCCCAATCATGTTCCGTATTGGTTATGTTAATCTTATTGTATTAGGACTTTATTTGTTTCCCTTATCCTAGTTAGAAAGTTATTTCCTAATTTGAAAGTCACCCGTCAAACCTCTTTAAATTAATAAATTATTAATTTATCAAAATAATAATATTTCGCTAAATTAATAAAATATCGTGGTCCCAACATTATTAATTTATAGAGGTTTCACTGTAGTTGGTGACACTCAATTTTGCAATTCCTTGATTGCAATGTTTAACCTTTTTAAATCTATGTTAATCCAAAAGTACACCATTGTGTTTTAAGAACTAGGGATTATATTAACACTGAATTGAGAAATCAAAGGGCGGAGGGGTTTTTCTCAAATATCTAGATTAATAATTTCAGTCTCCTGAGAAAAAAACGTGAGATTATCAAAGTCTTGCAACCCAAGCTCTCCATTATTATGTTTATGTAAGTGTGCATAAAGTTAAATGTTAGTTTTAGTCTTAACTTGGTCAAAAAAAAGTATTAGTCTTTAACACTGACCATAAATATATGTGATTGAACTGTATGAGTGCAATATGTTTTATTTGTCAAACATCTGCTGTTGTATTAGTCACCACCAAGGACCTGATTAAAAACATTATGAATGCACTGGTTGATCCTAAATCATAATGGAGTCTGTAGTGAAATTGTTTTAGGAGAGAACATAGCATCCAAGTTACAAACTAAAGAGAAAGTCTTGGGTGAGACCTGTACTTGTGGAGACCAAGAGTAGGGGAATGAGCATTTACTGTTTCTGCTTGATCTTTTAGTCAATTTGTTTGATCTTTCAATCAATGTGCTTGAGTATTTTTGTTTTGCCTTGATTTTTCAGTTAATTTGATCTTTCGTTCAATTTGCTTGATCTTTCAGTCAAATTTCCTTGATCATTTCCTTGGTCAATTTCACCAACGACAAATTCAATCAAGGAAATCGGCGGGTGAGCTTAATTCAATCAATAGAAGTCTCATATAATCTTTGGTCTCAATGGAGACAGGTCTCAATTGAGAATTAGTACAAACGAAAACTCCATTGAGACCTGACTAATATCAACTGATGAAAATCGACCCCGAAACTTTGCCCCGGAAGCAGATTTAGCTAATTAGTTTCTTCAATTCTTCTCCAACATCAACAGGCTTCTGAGAAGATCACTGCTGCTTCCTTGCAACCCTCAGAGCTAATTGTCCCAGCGGTACGTTGATGTCGAGAGGTTGAAGCAGTTCTTCCATTTCGTACCATTCCAGGTCTTCAGAATCACCATCCTCGTACACCACATGGTACCAACCTGTCTCCTCCTCAAACATGGTTATCTTCCCTGAGTACAATTCTCCCCCGAATGACTTCACGACCTCTCTCCCTACCAGCCATTCACCAAAGCCAGTTGAGTTCTCCGGTGGCTTAGCAGCAGCAGGCAGAACCTTAGTGGCGGTGTCCTCTTTTGGCATTGGAGGTACCCCGTAAATCATGGTTACTGGTTCTCCTGGGATACTAACAATCGCAGCCGATGGCGCCTCCTCAGAGCCTTCCTTTTTGCAATCCATCTGCATCAACATCCTTAAATTTGTAAAGATAATATACATTATCAGTACAAATAAACAAAGAGCCTAACATGCAAGAAAATAGTACATTTCATCTCAAAAATAGTAGCAAGAGATTTATTTCCTTATATGCTATCGAATTTCAATGCTCATAATTAATCTATCTTTCCTTATCAAGAACACTCTTACATCTTACGTTATCAAACTTCAATATGATCACAGTTAACACCAAAAATTTCAATAACACAAGAATCATTTCAAAATCTTGATTATCATACTTTTTAATCAAGCATATTGAATAAGAACGATTGATTCCAATATAACAGAAGCCTTCAAAACTACTACATTCCAATGCAAACTACTGCAAGATCAACATAGCCACGACAACCTTGTTTCATGACAACACAACCCTAATGCCCTGTAATCATATTCTCGTAAAAAAGGGTAGTAAAGTTTCACATCCCACTTATATACTCAAATGGTCTCTATTCAATCAACCAATCCCTTACATGATCCTCATTAGTCACCTCACCTAAAGCAATCCTCTAACTCTATAGTCTATATACCCAATCCACAAAACTTAAAAACAGATAATTATGGAAAGGTAAGAAAAAAATTCAATTAAATACGGAAGTATTATCTTCAGATGGTAAATTACTCATGACATGTATCAATGTTTGTCCAGAAAAGGCCTAATAAGAACAATCACTCTTACACTACTCTTTACAATTTGAAGCGAAAAATGGTACCGAAAAATAAAGCCCGATTAATGGAAGCAAAAACACATTCAACATGAAAAACCCAAAAGATTTAAAAACAGGGCTAATCATCATCATTTAAGAACTGGGATTCCTCTACCATGTATCAACTGACAACACATATCTGATTCTTTGGCTTCACCATCTACATAGCCTAATCCAGGGGAAACCATATATGTACTGGTCTTTTTTTTTTTTTTTAATTAAACCACCATAGTGGGGGGAGTTATATTTGGCTTCCCCTTGCCATATTTAAAGAGCAAAAATAAGATTACAAAAACCGCATAAAAACAGGGGTTAAAGTAAACTCCCAGCGGTTGGAAAAGAGAAAACCAAAAGGTTTCCCATAGTGCCAAGCAGCAGCGCTTGCACTGGGCATTAGCAATGTTCCAAAAGAATGAGTTAGCAAGGAGCTTAGCCTAAAACTAAAACTCATTCGATAAACTAAACAAAGAGTGAAATTCAGTGAAGAAGTGACTGTACTATAGAAATATAAACCAATCACTTGCTTATTAGTGAGTCAGAAAGCTGAAACACAAGTCAGCCTATGAAGGTCATTAATCCTGACAGTCACAACCATCCTTATCAAAGTCAGCATGTACTTCAACATAAGCATCCTTGTCCGTGCCGCTGTGGGTCATCCTTGAGCTAATCTACACAAGGTAAAAGGAATCAGTAGCATCTATTTATTATTCGTAATGAAGGTAGCTCTTGTTTATCAAGACAAAAGGCACCTTTGGCATATATAGGCATTGTATTCCAGTTCAGTTCGCCTGAAAAAAGGTTCCTAAGAGCATGCTTTGCTAAATTATCAGCTACTTGATTCCCTTGTCTAAGAGTATGAATTACTATAGCAGGGAAGATGGAGCATTTAATTTGTTGTGCAAGCCTCCATACTTTCCAATGGGCTATGGATGGATTATGGATCATTTTGATTGCATTGAGGCAGTCAGATTCCAGCCTGAAAGTAAAAAGGTGCAAAGAGTGTGCTGTTTGCAGTCCCAACTTGATAGCTATTAGTTCAGCTTCAAGGGGGGAGAGGGCCTTGGTATGAAAACATCTAGCATATAAAAAACTACCTTTGAAATTTCTAAAAACGATGCCAATCCCAGCTGTTTTTGAAAAAGAATCCCAAGCTGCATCCACATTTACCTTAACTCCACTAATGGGTTTTTTCCAGGTGACCTTGACTATATTAGGTTTTGGAGGTTTCAACCATTTAGGAAGAACCCCTGAGTTTGCAATATCAATGTCAAGATCCTTGGATAGATAAAAGGGATTGATAGTATAAGAATTGAAAATCATTTCTTTAATCTCTTTGATTATATGCAGGGGGGAAGGTGGGATTTCATCAAACAGCTTTTTGTTTCTGGCTTTCCAGAGGACCCAGCATACCAAAGAAGGAACAAGGCTGACCAGTTGTGTGTGCAAAGAAGTAAGCCCATATATGTACTGGTCAAATACCCGGACCCGAAAAGAATCTTCAGAATTTTGAGCCTCACGAACTAAATTATGCTTTCAATCCCACTGAAAATTTCAATACAAAAGTACATGTACTCCGGAAAAAAAAACAATTAAATTACACACGAATACTGAAAAATAGTAAAAAATTGAAAAGGCGAACTAAGATAAGCTTTCAATCCCAGTAAGAATTTCAAAAAACAAAGATGAAATGCAGATTGGAAGATAATTCCCAAAAAATTAACAGGCGCGATTATGCAACGGATAATTAAAGCTAGAATTTCACGATAATTATCGAGGAACCATTTTGCCATGAAACAATTGAACACAGATTGAAGGAGTCGCGAAGGAGAAAAAGCGAACCTCAGTAGCAGGGGAAATTGAAACTCGATTCTCGCACGGGTTTTTTGCCGGAGAAGTTTATCGGACGTTTAATTTTGATATTTTCTTATCATAGAAGAAAGTGCTCGTGTACCTGATTGTTTAATTATGTGCTCATGTACCCTCAAGTTTTCAGAAAGTGCTCCTATACCCCTAAATTAACTTTTGATTTCAAACTTGTACCCTTGTATCGTATGCCGCCGCTAACTTTCTTATTCCGGCGGAACAACTATTTAAAAAGACCAAAATATCCTGTCTTCTTATCTTGGCTTTCTGACAATTTTCAGAACGCCACCACCAAATTCACATCTCCACCGTGGAGCCTCTGGAAATCCGGCGCCGTGTATCTCCGGGAAGCTCTGTTGTAAAGAGGCTTGATGAGCTTCAGGTACTTGGGCAAAAGCTCCCGCTGCTGGTCTTTGCCGGAGAAATTTGTCGAGCGTTCTCACTGCATCTTGGTTAAGTTGTTGTCACTTGAAATCAACGACCTGGTCGGAACTTTCTCCTCGCTGCTGCTGGAAAATCATTTGCTCCTATGCTCCTTGAAATACGCGGTGAAAGTAACCTTCTGTAAAACGGGTTCGGGTCTCTCGGATTTCGACTTCCGAAAGCTCAGCAAGAATATGAATTTCGGTCCAGATTTTATTATTCAGAATTTCGGTCTCTATCAGATTACCAATGCAAGAACTGAATGATTTTGTTATTCATAATTAAGTGAGCAGGTTTTTATTTCAGTGGAGCAATATATTGAGATAAAATTCATCAAGTGGAAACCAAGCACACAGCGTCTCCATTTTGGTTGTCTTTGTTCTAATTCCAAGTCTGCACCACAAGGTTTATGTGGCAAGGACCAATAATTTGAAGTAATTCAGATGAAATCATGAAAAGTGCCAGATTTATTTAATTTTAGCTCCGCAGGCGACAAGAACGGCTTTCTTCGAAGGAGATTTTCATGGTGATAAAGTCGAGTGTACGAACAGGTGATGATATGGAGACGATGGAGATTTGGATAAGTAGAGGTAGAGAAATGGAGCTGATCGTGGGATGTGAATTTGGTAACCACGGGAAGCTGGTGATGTAGGATATTTTGGTTATTTTAAATAGCTATTTTGCCGGAATTCTAAAGTCAGCGGTGGCATACGATTCAGGGTATGAGTTCTAAAATAAAAGTTAATACAAGGGTACTAGAGCACTTTCTGAAAACTTAAGGGTACATGAGCACATAATCAAACACTCATAGGTACGCAAACAATTTTTTCTATTCTTTACTCCCTCTGTTCCAGGCTTCTAGGCTACTAGGGCTGTGCATGCTTACCCGCGGGCCAGGGTGGGTCAGCCAATTTGACCCAAAATTTCGGGTCACACGGGTCGGGGTGAGCCGGGACGGGCCAAATGCATTTTCGGGCCGGGATGGGTCGGGTGACAGGAATAAGCTCAATAAACTGGAACGAAAGGTCAATTTACATAGAAAATGGAGTTGGGGATGAGAGAGAACATAGAGAGTTGGTTGAGAGGAGAAATTATAGGCTGATCGGAATTACCCACTAGCTATCCGATACCCTCTACATTTCCACTCCTCAGTATATATCAGCTAACTAATTCAGTTATCTAACTGATTCTGTTACAACCGCCGATGAGCCTCCTTCCTCCTCCAGCTAGCTGACTCCCTCTTTGACCTCCTTATTTGACCAGCAGAGAAATTACCACTTTGCCCTTGTGTCATCCCAAGCATCATGACAACTCCCTCTCCCTTAAAAACAACTTGTCCTCAAGTTGAACAAACTAAACAATGAAGGATGGATACTGATTAGAGATGAACTCAGCAGACTCCCAAGATGCATCTTCTATGGGGTGGTCATGCCACTGCACTAGCCATTGAACTTACTGTAGACCATCCACCAAGGCCACTCTCATCTGCAATACTTTCAGAGGTCTAAGAATAGGCACCTCAGGCATAAGATCAACTAGAATGTTATTGATCACAGCAGGAGGAGCTCCAATGTGTTTTTTAAGCACTGACACATGGAAAACAGGAGGAATTTTGCTGCCTTGGGGTAGCTTGAGCTTATAAGCTACCTCCCTTATCCTCTGCTCAATCAGAAAAGGACCAAAATACTTAGCAGTTAACTTGGATGCATCATTTCCCACCAAGGAAAGATGCTTGTACTTCTGGATTTTAAGATAGCACCATTCTCCCACTTGAAGCACTCTCTCTGATCTCTTTGCATCAGCAAAAAACTTCATTCTTACTTGGGCTTGCTGCAGATGTTTCTTCAACAGCTGGGAAACTTCATTTATTTGTTGTAACATATTCTGGGCAGTAGGTATAACCACGTCAGAAAACTCACCTAGTGGTAACTGAGGTGGTTTCACCCCATATAAAGTCTCATAAGGTGTCATCTGAGTACTGGTGTGAAATGAGGTATTGTACCACCACTCAGCCATGCTCAACCAATCATTCCAAGTTCCAGGCCTATCACAGCAAAAACATCTCAAGTAATTTTCCAGAACCTGGTTCACTCTCTCTGTTTGTCCATCTAAAGTGTGGATGATATGTTGTGCTGTAATGCAGTTTAACTCCAGCTTCTGTAATAATTCCCTCCAGAAGTGGCTTGTGAATATCTTGTCCCTGTCACTCACAATGCTCTCATGTACTCCATGCAATTTGCACACTTCCTTAAGGTATATCTTAGCCACTTGGACAGCTGTAAAAGGATGGTGAGTCTGTCTACCACTTGGTGAGTCTGTCTGCCACTTGGTGAGTCTGTCTACCACTACCAATATCACATCCATATTTTCAGATAAAGGTAACCTCTCTATGAAATCCATAGATACCTGTTTCCAAGCTTGATCAGGAATAGGCAGTGGCTGAAGTAACCCAGGGTTGCTGCAGTGCTCAGCCTTGTGCCTTTGACATACATTACACTTTGCAATGAAGTCAATAATGTCTTTTCTCATGCCAGGCCATATAAAAAAAGAAGAGATTCTTTTTGTTGTTGCATTTTGTCCAGAATGGCCTCCTAGTGGTGAGTCATGCAAGGATTTGAGAAGTTCCCTTCTGATGTTGCCTGCACTCCCAATATAGAGCTTCATATCCTTCCTAAGAATCCCCTTGTCAAAATTCAGCATTTGGCTTGGAGTTAAAGCTGCCTGAGTAATTAAGTCCTGAGCCACTAAGTCCCCTTCATAGCTGTAAGATTCTGCTGAATCCATTCAAGGATTAAGGAAGCAGAAGTCTGTATCTTAGCCAACAGAAACTCATCAGCAGAACTGGAAGGTCCTGCAGCACTTAAAGATTTCTCAATCAAAGGTATCTCATGCATAGCATCATCTTCAGTTCCATCCTCATCAAGCTCATCCCACAACACAGCCTGGAGTCTCAGGTCATCACTTTTGTCAACATGAGCTTGAGTCTGGAGTTTCCAGTCACTATGCCCACCCATACCAGCTTGAGTTTCAGTATCTCCATGTCTCCTAGACAGTGCATCTGCAGCTATGTTCTTAGAACCTTTTTTGTATTGTATTTCAAAGTCCATTCCCAAGAGTTTTGTAATCCATTTATGCTGTAAGGCATTGGATAACCTCTGCTCAATCAAATATTTCAAACTTTGATGGTCTGTCTTAATAATGAAATGGCTTCCCACTAGATAATGTTTCCATTTGTCAATAGCCATTACCAGGGCTAACAGCTCCTTTTCATAAGTAGACAATCCCATATTTCTTGGACAAAAAGATTTACTCAAATAAGCAATAGGTTTGCTATCTTGCATCAATACTGCCCCCATGCCTTTATCACTTGCATCAGTCTCAATCACAAAGGATTTTGAAAAATATGGTATTTTTAATACAGGAGTTGAAGTCATTACCTTCTTCAGAGTATCAAAAGCAGTTGTAGCCTCCTCAGTCCACTGAAATGCATCCTTCTTGAGCAGATTGTGTAATGGCTTGCAAATGGTGCCATAGTTTGCAATGAACCTCCTGTAGTACCCTGTTAGACCCAAGAATCCCCTCAACTGCTTTATGTTTTGAGGAACTGCCCAACTCAGAATGCTATCTATTTTGTTTTTATCCATCTCAACACCTTCACCAAAAATCACATGGCCAAGATATTCCATCTTTGATTTAGCAAATTCACACTTAGACAATTTTGCAGATAGTTGATGAACTCTCATAATCTCCAAAACCTCCATCAGGTGCTATACATGATCCTCTAAACTAGTACTATAAACCAAGATGTCATAAAAAAATACAAGTACACTCTTCCTTAGCAATTTTTGGAAAATTTGATTCATCAGACTTTGAAATGTAGCTGGTGCATTGGTGAGGCCAAAAGGCATTACCAGAAATTCAAAATGCCCATTATGTGTTTGAAAATAGTCTTGTAAATGTCATTCTCATTGACTCTGATCTGATGGTACCCAGACCTCAAATCCAACTTTGTAAACCACAGTGAACCATACAATTCATCAAGAAGTTCATCTATTATAGGAATGGGGAAACTATCCTTCACTGTCTGCTCATTAATTTTCCTATAGTCTATACAAAGCCTCCAACTACCATCTTTTTTCTTGACTAATAGTACTGGAGATGAATATGGACTAGTACTGCCCCTTATTATCTTGTTATCCAGCATTTCCTCCACTTGCCTCTCTATTTCATCCTTCTGTGAGTGAGCATATCTGTAGGGCTTGCTTCTGAAAGTCTGGGCACCTGGTTTCAAAGGAATTCTATGATCAACATCTCTGTAAGGAGGAAGAGGGCTAGGAGCAATAAAGACATCAGGGAATTCAGAGAGGACCTGTTGAATTTCTGTGGGGGTGACTTCAGGTCCTTTTTCTTTCTCTTCTTTGCAGTGATCAAAGCATTGGTGGAGAACTGATCCAGGTTGTCACCACCTTCTTCACCCTCAGTAGTGTTAGGCACCATATAACTCCAATCAATCTCCCTGCCCTTTTTCTTTCTGTAGGTGACAACTTCTTAGCTTGAAATCCCTCCAGCCCGTTGAAATTATCCACAGCCAAATTTCCTTTCAGAAACCACTGAGCACCCTTACTGCAGAAAGCCACATCATGTGTATTGAAATCAAAACTGACAGGACTAAACACCTTCATCCAATCAGTTCCCAATATAACATCCATTTTTTCCCCCAATGGTAGCACTCTTACATCAAAAATGAAGCTGTGACCTTGTGCCTGCCATCCCATCCTTGGTATTATAGTTGCTCCCTTGATCTCAGCCCCATCAGCTACTGTCACAATGAACCTTCTTATGGGATGCTCCCATAGACCTAGCTCTTTGACAACTCTAGGATCAATGAAGCTCCATGTACTTCCAGTATCCAACAAGAATTTCACAGTATTGCCTCAAATATCTCCATCCAAGGATATAGTGTCAGAGTTTATTCCCCCACCCAGTGCTGAAGCCACAAAGTGTTCAGGTTCAGTGCTCTCTAGCTGCTGCGTCACCTCAGATTCTGCTTCAATTACCAGGATGTCACCATTATCATCCTCCTCACAAGAAGATATAAAGTTGATCTGCCTAAATTTACACTGGTGGCATGGTGTAAACTTTTCCCCACACTTAAAACACAACTGGTTGTCCCTTCTGCGCTGTAACTCTAGTGGAGTTAATCTTTTAAACCCTCCACTCCCCTGATTGAACTTCCTATCAGCAACAGGAACAGTCCAAGCACTCTTCTCACCACGAGCTTTGAACTGTGGATTATAACTAGTCACTTTCCCTTTTTTGTTCTGATTTTCCCACACCACCTCCTGGATAAGAGCTATGTCCATCACTTCAGTCAGATCCCTAGGTTTGAATTGCATTACCAAAGGTTTAAGATCCTCTTTCAATCCACTGACAAAGCTAGATACATCATAAGATTCAGAAAGCTTGGAGTCTAAATTTTCTACCAAAGTTTTAAGCTCCTCAAACCATTCTATGTATTCTTTTACTGTTGTTTTCTGGTACAACTTACTGAACTCACCAACAATATCTCTGCCCCTAGCATCAGAAAACCTTTTTACAATAGCTACACAGAAATCCTTCCATGACATTCCCACTGCCTTCTTACTAATGTACCACACTTCAGCTTTACTGTCTAGATAGAGCTAAATTATACTCATATATTCAACATCATCGATTTTATTAAACCCAAAATACTTCTCAGCTTTCCTGATCCACTCTACAGGTTTAGAACCAGAAAATACAAGCAACTCTAACTTCTCCACATTTCTATTCACAGATTGACCCCAACAACACCAGAATTACCAATATGCACCAATTCCTTAGTTTTATTCACATTGTCAGGTTGAACAGGCACATTTGTCTTGAGAATTGGGATAAGCGGTACCTGTTGTGGAGGAGTTTGGCTGATGATCGGAGGAAATTGGTTTTCCAGATATCCACCGGCCCCACGTGGTGGAATTGGAAGTAACTCGGTAGTCCTGGCGCCCTGAGGCACCATCATCTCTTGAATCTTCTTGAGCATTTCATCCGAAGTCTCCTTGCTGCTCCGGTGAAATTCCTCGGTAATGCGCCGGTGCGAGTCCTCCAATTTGCCTGACCACTCGAGATTCATCGCGCTCAGCTTGTCGGTGAACGCCGCCCCTTGCGTGCTCACACTCTGCGCCACAGTGTTCACGTTCAACGCTACCGCTTGGATCTCACGCCGTGTCTGCTCCAGCTCGCGTTGATTCTCCACTTGTTCGCGGCGGTGCTGCTCCAATTCTTCTCGGAGCGATTCGTAGCTCTTGGTTCATGTTCCTTCCGCCATAGATCTGCCGAGGATCTACATCTCTGATACCAAATTGACAGGAATAAGCTCAATAAAATGGAACGAAAGGTCAATTTACACAGAAAATGGAGTTGGGGATGAGAGAGAACATAGAGAGTTGGTTGAGAGGAGAACGGAATTACCCACTAGCTATCCGATACCCTCTACATTTCCACTCCTCAGTATATATCAGCTAACTAATTCAGTTATATAACTGATTTGTTACAACCGCCGATGAGCCTCCTTCCTCCTCCAGCTAGCTGACTCCCTCTTTGACCTCCTTATTTGACCAGCAGAGAAATTACCACTTTGCCCTTGTGTCATCCCAAGCATCATGACATCGGGACAATGCCAGACTTGGTGTGACCCATTTTGACCCAAAATTCGGAAAGCCCTCATTCTTCAGAGCGACGTTCGAAAATCGAAAAGACATTCTCCCGTCGGTTCCAAAATCGAAAAGCCTAATTCTCCCGTCGACGTTCGAAAATCGATTCGATGTTCTGGGCAATTGATATTTGATGTTCCGGGCATAGTCCACCGTATTTTGCAGCCTAGATTTTTCAGACACCGTGATATCTTTGATTTGAAATCGGTGCCCATATTTCAGCATATCCAGATATATTCACCGGTAACCTTTCAATCTTCCCATCTCCAGATTTAGACTTTTTATGCAAATTTGAATGCCACTTAGATCAGAAGATTCCGTTTTGGATTCTAATGGCAATGTTTTAAGTAGAGATTTACTGTGATCATGTTCTTGTTGAAGAATTTTCAAGAGTTAAATGCAGAATATTAATCCAATAAATATTTGTTCTAAATTCAAATATTCTAGTTAAATATTCAAATATTCAAAATATTTGCTTATTTTCAGCTTACTAAGTTCTCGTTAAGCTAAGTTTAATGAAACCTAGGATAGCTTGGTACTCTTACAATTTGATTTAGTTAAGTTTCAATTGCTTGATAGTATTTGTCTAGTTCTGATCGTGCGAAAAGAAAATAGGTTGTTTATATCTACTGTAGTGAGCTCTAGACTTTAGAGTAATCAGCCAGTTACCTTGTATCTTGTCTACTGCTGGTCCGGTGAATTTGGGGGTGGTAATAAGATCACAATTCTTGGTTGAACAGACAGTCATCTCACGATGAGATAATAACTGAAGTTGGCCTTAAGAGGTTGTTCCTGGCCGGATCGGATGAGAAAAATTATATGAATCTGCTAGTGAGATTCTCTGATTCATATATTGTGGTTGGCAAGTATTGAGCTTGACCTATATTGTGGTTGCCAAGTTTTTTTATATGATGATTTAGTATGCATTCCATTAATTGTTATACAAATTTTTCCTACGATGTTGGGGCTAGATAGTTTTTATGGCATTGGAGTAGCAAAATAGTTTTTAGTGTGTTCTATGTTTGATTAGTGAGAGCTTTTGTTTCTTTGGAAGGTTTGTTCAAACCTGGTGATAATATTCCCTGAAAAATGGGTACATGTTTCTTCCATCTCTGTCTAATCTATGCCCAAATCTAACATCATTTGATCAGTTCTTGCCTCTTGACAGTATCAATGTGGCTGTGCATATGACTGTTTAGTACACTTAATGATTTTGATTTTCTTTCGCCATATAGTATATTATAGTGTCATGTTATGTCAGCATCATTTCGAATTGTCTCATGCTATGTCAGCATCATTTTGAATTTCCTCCTTCAGCATCAATGTGACTAGTGAAGCTCGATAAATTTCCTGGTTAACTTCATATTGAGTCTTGAGTTGTATATCTTTTAATGTTTAAGTAGCCTGTCAAAATTGTCTGCTATGTATTTCTCAAAATTGAATGAACCTGATGTTTGATTAACAGACTGAAAATAGGGGCATGATACCTGAACTATTATTCTTGATGTTTGATTAACAGACTGAAAAAATTGAATGAACCTGATGTTTGATTAACAGACTGAAAATGGTTTGAAGTCATGGTTGATTACTTGATTTTTTAAGTCCATATAATCTTCTGTAAAAGGTAGTACTCAGTTCACTAGATTTTATTTGATTCTATGAAAAAGAAAAAGGCCCTGTTTTTATTATATGTGCATTTACATTTAAATATTTACCGAGAGAGTTAATATCGACTAATTTGTAATACCTTTTACTTTTGTAGGGATCTGAAAATGTCAAGCACTGGAAATGATGTTCGTACTGCTAACACTCAAGAAGTTCCAAGATGTGATACTCAAGAAGGAGTGACTAGTGAAGACAAATCTTTAAGGTCTTGGGTATGACCTTACTACAACATTGTCCCGGGTGTGCCTAAAGATGAACGGTCAGCATTGTACAACTTCTGTGAGACACCTATATCATGCCCTTCAACAGGAGGAACCACTTCTTTGATAAGACATCTTGATGTGAGAAATCTGATAAATAAGCCTCCAAAGAAAAAGAAGAAAGTAAGTGAATCTCCTATTTCAGTGGTTGTATTTGATCAAGCTAGATGTAGAAAGGCATTGACTATTTATATTATTATCGATGAATTGCCTTTTAGCCTGGGTGTAGCCTTAGAAGAAGTCGTGTCCGCCCCGCAGACATCTGCAACGTCCTCCCACGCTTTTTTTAGATTTCAAATACGGGATAAACTGAAGGAAAAGGCTGACCCATTCGGTGACTTTCGCGGTCGCCCTCACTAAACCACCCACCTCTCCTTACTCGATAAAAAGAAATTCTATAAAGCTCTCCGAAAGGGAAAGCTTATGCCTCTCACTTAATGCTTTTAGGAAGACGTCGCGGTTACATCTTCCTGCTGACCAGCCGGAGATTGTATTTATGAGAATAGATCACACGATCCCATGCACTCTTTCCAACTTGAAGATGGGGGAGCTCAATGTGGACGAAGTAGATTCACTACCTCCAGAAAGGGTTTAGGGTTTAGTCATGTTGAGAATGCAATCCTTAAGTTGTTTTGTAAGGAAATGCAACCTAGTTTTGAAATACCATCTCGTACCACTTTGACTAGAGACTGTTATGAGTTGTATTTGGAAGAAAAGATTAAGTTGAAGCATTTTTTTGGTGGTTTATCTTCTAGTGTGTCTTTCACTACTGACTTGTGGAGATCTAATCAGAATATTGATTATTTATGCCTGACTGCACACTTTATTGATGAAAATTGGACTTTGCATAAGAGAATTGTGAAATTTTGTCCAATTGCTAGTCATACTGGTGAATTAATTGGTAAAACTGTTGAGATGTGTTTGTTAGAGTGGGGCATCAAAAAGGTCTTAACTGTGACAGTTGACAATCCTACTTCAAATGATACTGGTGTTACGTACTTGAAGGGGAAATTGGATGGTTTGAAGAAGGTGGTTATGAATGGTGAGTATTTGTATATGAGATGTGCTACTCACATTTTGAATCTGATTGTCAAGGGAGGTTTTAAGGATTTCAATGCACACATTTCTAGGATTAGAAGTGCTATCAGGTATGTTAGATCTTCCCCTACTAGGACTCGACAATTCAGAAGCTGTGTTGACATAAGTAGATTGGATATGAGAGCTAGGTGGAATTCAACTTATTTGATGTTGAAATCAGCTTTAAAATTTAGAGAGGCTTTTGAAACTTTAGAAAAAGTTGATATGAAGTATGTTCGTGATTTGGATGAGGATTTGCCCACTTCTCTTGATTGGCAGTATGCGAATTCATTGTTGCCCATTCTGAAAGTCTTCTATGATACTAGTGTTTATTTATCTGGTACATCTTATGTCACTGGCAATGAATACATGTCACAGATTTATGGTGTTGGCCTTTTATTGTCAAATTTGAAGGATGAAGGCATTACTGATTTGGGAATCATGGCATGTTCAATGAAAATGAAATTTGACAAGTATTGGATGAACTTTGATAGGATGAACATGTTCGTATTCATTGCAACTATTCTTGATCCTAGGTATAAGATGACTCATGTATCTTGGGTGATTGATAAGATGTATGGTGTGATTGATGCATATGAGTTGAAAGAGAAGATCAATTCCTCTTTACTTGCACTCTTTGAAGCCTACAGCCCAACTGAACCTTCAAGTTCATCTTCGACCTCATCTTCTAGATTGAATGTATTGGAGGCCGTGTTCTTGATTCTTTCCGTAGCTCTTTGTCTACGAGGATGGTACGTAGAGGCTTTCCGTAGATTTAATTACTATTTTGTTAAGTTCGTAATAAACTGAACTACTTTTGGTGTTAAAACAATTGATGAACTATTTATTTTTTATTTTTTGAAAAAAAAATGGGTCAATTCGGGTCATGACCCGATCCGACCCGACCCAAGCTACACTGACCCGGTCTGACCCGTTCGGACATGGTCTTGACCCAAAATTTCCGGGTCGGGTTGGGCCGGTCCGAGTCGGGTCGGGTCAGTCAAAATGCACAGCCCTACTTCCAGCACACACGAACTATTCATTTTAATCAAAATTATATAACTTTGACTTCAGAATTGAGTTAGGCCCTATTTACTAGAGCTTATTTCTTGATGTACTGAACTGAATTGAACTGAACTGAAGTGAAAATTGATGTATTGAAAAATGGAATCAGCATGACTGAATTAACCTGAATTTAATCAAATTGCATTTTCACTGAACTAAACTGAATTGAACTAAACTGAACTGAACTGAATTGATCTACAGATAAGCTCTGGTAAACAGGGCCTTAGTAAATAAGTTTTAAAATTGTCGTATTTGATATCTCTAGATTCGTAATAACATATATTTTTAAACTATCAACTTTATTTATCTTATATTTTCATACACAAATAAAGATATTAATGATCAAATATTTCGTGAGTCAACTAATGAAAGTCAAAATGTTTACCTCCACCTCAGGAACATTACTACTTAGGTCGTTCGTTCTAGTATCTTCCACGGCGACAATGCGTCAATTTGATGTAAAAAATATAATATAACCGTCAGTCCATCACTAATCACTATAGTTTTTTTTTTTTTTGAATAAACCTGAAAATTTTATTTAACTACTACAACTATAAGAATTACATTTTCATGAGTGAAGAGCATTATGTTCTAACTGCACTTTAACACAACAAAAGAAAATAATAAAAAGACTTTTTATCATCACGATTCACGACGTCTTGGAGGATAGCCTCGATCTCCCATGCTGATTTCACACCCTTGATTCATTAATTGTTGATGCAGACTGTTGGAATCGGTTTTTATGCAAATATTCCTAGCCTGATGTTGAGCTGCCTCCTTTAGTCGCATAAGACAGTCATTGCCCCTGCTTGCAACGCAGATAAAGCTTGAAAGTGAGTAACTTTGCTAGCTCGACATACCCCTGAGTTCTATCCACTATTGACCATGCTTGAAGCATGCATACTTCGTTTCCAGAATGCTCCATCAATAAACATTATGCTCAAGTCATCATGTCCTCATGTGTGTGGAGTTGTTCCACGTATGTTGATATAATCATGGCATCTCTGTGTGTTGACATATCGAATTCATCCTCCGGTGCCCTTTTTGTGTTGTAGATTAATTCTGACTGTGCCAAAGTGGTAGAATTCCTATCTACCAGATTCAGATCAAATAAGTTGTCTAAAATACTGACTATCTGTGTTTTAGTTTTTACTGCATAAACGATGTTGCAACATGAAAAAAACCTAATTTGCAGAAAATAAAAGACACACAGATTTGATCACGCAGTTCGGTGCAATGCACCTACGTCTGCGGGGCCGTAGCCCTGTGTTGAAATCATTCCACTAAATTGTCAAAAGACAGATTACAGACTTATCTTTTACAATTTCTAAGTGGTTGCGATCCCTCGCTCCAATCGGACCACCAGTTCTCCTAGTCTTCGATGTTGCGATCCCTCGCTCCAATCGGACCACTAGTTCTCCCCAGTCTACGATCACTCCCACACCAGGAGCTTTATGGTGATTTCGAACACACCGGCTTCCACACGTCCAAATGGTTGTGATAAAGTAAAACGGACTGTACTGCCTTTTGCTCAAGATTGAAAACAAATTCTGAAGACAGAATTGTTGCGTGTAAAATCCTTAATTTGAGCAGCGCAGCTGATGTCCCTTTTATAGCATTATGCCGTGGTTGAAGAGGGTTACTTCACGGCATCAAACTCCTTCCTTCAATCATGGATGATTTGATTCTCAAATTCTCTGAAGATAAGGAATAAAGAATATCTTCCAATCTGAAAAATATGGAAAGATTCGATCCAGCTCATGATCAAATCTCCACGGTGAAAAATACTTAGTTTTAGATATTCTCTGGACTTGTATTTACCATAAAATTCCAACACACAATATCCTCATGCCATTTAACAGCTGCATCGGAATTTTCTGGAAATTTTCTGCTAAACCCTAATCGATGTTGCAACATCGAATCTGCACAAATTAGCCAACAAAAATATGGACTCTACAATCTCCCCCTTTGGCAATTTGTGGACCGGAAACAACTTTTGGATGGCGCCAAAATAACAGCTACTTCTCAGACAACCTTTAATAATCAACTCCCCCTGAGTGATAGCAATACTTCAACAGATCAAACCATCCAAATCCAGAAAATCAATAATGTAGCAGAAAATGAGAATTTTTAAAAAATACAGTCATCCAATATTAATATCCAACAAAATCCAAAAGTGACTCCCCCTCGGACCATGAACTGCCAAAGACCAGAATTTAATCCGTACGAGGAGACATATTCCGCTTGGAACGACGAAGAACAGGTGAGTCAGAATCCTTAGCACTATTGGTCTTGGACTTCTTGGATTGCCGCTGAGCTATTGAGCTTAACAACTTCTCTCTATCCTCACTGTACTTCTTAGCCATCTCAGAGTGAAACTCCATCTGACCCATATGATAATTTAACTTCATCTTCACAGCCTTAAGTCTAATCTTAATCAAAGCATCTGCTGAAGCTGGAACATAATCACAAGCCTCACTGGGAAGATCCAACACATCTCTCTTTGCAGTGGATTTAGTGAGAGCAAAAAAAACTTAGACTTTAGCAGAGTGTCTGCAGGCAAAACAAGGCAGTAATTAGACATGGATGCGGCATGATGAATTGTCCTGAAAATTCACTTCCCCAGATCAACCTCTGCACCAATCCCTATTCCACATAGAACTTCATTAATCTTCTCAGGGGTGAAAGCAAGTATCTGACCTCTGAAATACACCCTGCCAAACCATTCAGTTTCAGCCACAACATCATCAGCCCCAGGGGAGCACATCTAGGGCAGGCTCATGGGATTTGGTAGCTCATGTAGAGGTCTCCGAGAAGCTTTCGGGTCGATTAGGTTCAGGGTAAAAGTCAGACTCAGCAACACCGTCACGAGTGAATCGACCCCTGGGGTTTTCTCCCCCTAAATTTGTAATCGTCTGCATTTCAGGGCCAAGACTGAACCTACTACACTGTCGAAAGCTAGACTCATCCGTAGTACTATACTCCCCGAATCAAAATACAGCAACAAACTCCGATATACTCGACAAACCCGAACAAAACTCAACCACGAAGATTCAGATGCAAAGCCAGTCCCTTTCGAGTTGTGACGGAAATCCGATGACCGAGAAGAACTTGAACACCAAACACAGCAAAATATCTCTGGAGAAATTTATAGACAGCGGAAGACGATTCCAGAGAGATTGAGAGTTTAGAGGGCTGAGTTTGTGTTCCAATAGAATGCCAATAGTCAGCTGAAAAATAGTACTAGTCCCGCATTTCTGTTCATCACTCGCCACTAACTATCCGCGCGCGAACTAGGGCTTCATGTTGCAACATCAAAAACAGTCTGACCAGCAAACCCGCTCTCTAGGGTTTCATGTTGCAACATCAAAAATATTCCCAGCACTTTCAGAATTCCCACCCAGTACCAGTACCACTCACATATTGTACTGGGTGGAAATTCTGAAGACAGAATTGTTGCGTGTAAAATCCTTAATTTGAGCAGCGCAGCTGATGTCCCTTTTATAGCATTATGCCGTGGTTGAAGAGGGTTACTTCACGGCATCAAACTCCTTCCTTCAATCATGGATGATTTGATTCTCAAATTCTCTGAAGATAAGGAATAAAGAATATCTTCCAATCTGAAAAATATGGAAAGATTCGATCCAGCTCATGATCAAATCTCCACGGTGAAAAATACTTAGTTTTAGATATTCTCTGGACTTGTATTTACCATAAAATTCCAACACACAATGTCCTCATGCCATTTAACAGCTGCATCGGAATTTTCTGGAAATTTTCTGCTAAACCCTAATCGATGTTGCAACATCGAATCTGCACAAATTAGCCAACAAAAATATGGACTCTACAACAATCAGTTTGGGATCATCCCTCTTCCTAGAAAACACCATATTGTTTCTAGATTTCCAAATTTTCCAGATGACACGACATGTAAGTTCCTTTGTTGCCATATCAGATGATAACCTCCACAGCTCCAAAACCAATCTCTAAAATACTGAGGGTTTCCTTGATTGAAATCCAGGCCACGACTTGAAACCTTCCAGATGTTCTTTGATGATTCACATGTAAGCAACAACGTTCTATGTCCTCAATTTGGTTACGATGAACCGTAGCATCTTTTGATTTTATTTACAGTAGAGTCAATCTCCTAACAGGTCTCTGTTAAAATTAAGGGACAAGAAAATGAACATTTACTATCTTTTCATGATCTTGTAGTTAATTTGCTTTATCTTTCAGTCAGTTTCTTTGAACATTCAGTTTTGCCTCGATCACTTAGTTAATTTGCTTGAACATTTACTGTTTTGTCTTGATCTTTCAGTCAATTTCCTTGATCATTAATTCTAGTCCCTAGTACCTTAATGTTCTTGCGTACTAATTCATACCGAAGCTCGAGTTGGTCTATATGAGTCGGTTGAGCTTTCCCGTCACCAGCAACCTAAAACCTAACCGCGGCGACGGGTTTGAAACTCAACAACGACAATTTCGCAATAGCGGTCCCCTATAGTCACATAGAAAGGTCTCAAATGAGAATTTGTATTTTATTTATTAACAATCCATTGTAATTGCCACAAAAAGTTCCTAACGAAAATTTTGAACAAAACCATATTATATGGATGTGCATACATGCAAAAATTACTTCCCGCATTTACCGACCCCATTTGATGTAACAAAAATTAGCTTAATTAAAACCATGACTCTCTCCTCCTCCTAGGATCTAGAGAGAACCTTACCTTGTCCAACAAGGATTTTGAAAACGGCCAATTATCACCATAATCTGGAGCATATCATCTGACACAATACTGACCTGTAATCACATTGGTAAATAACACATAAATCATGGTTAAAGGCCCCTTGAGCCGACCCGACGTGAAACCGCAGGGGAAGAAGAAAGAGAGCAGTCCGATGAGGGTTTTGAAAGTTCCTAGATCAGCCGCGCAATCGAAGCCCGCCGGATCGCTGGGCAGCACCAAATTTCCGTTTTGGGTGGAACCGCGCAATCGAAGTCAGCCGCGCAATCGAAGTCTGATGAGGAAAGACGCACTAGTATGTGCCTAAGGTTTTTCTTAAGTGTTGTTGTTTGTTTATCTTTTCAGTCTTTTATTTTGGTACCAATAACCGACGAGGAGCTACATCTCGTCGAGGTAGAATTTGATGCCCGAGGGTCTTCCGGAGCTACATCCTTTGGAAGCCCTTCGATGTAAGGAAAGTTTGTCCGGATGCCGAGACAATGTCAATGGAGAAGTTCTGTTAGGAATTAATACATTTATGGAGCCGTGTTGGACGTCTTGCTCTTCAGTATTTTGTTTAGCTCATTCTCTAACGTTACTCATAAACTCGAGCACCCTACTAGGGAGTTCTTCTTAACCATGTTCAACCTCTGCTAAACGACTTCCGGTAATTTACGAATGAAATAAATATGTTATCTTAAAAAAACAAAAACAAGCTTAACTAAATTTTGGATTCAATTTAATATTTATCTTATATATATAGCCAATTCGCTCCATTTTTCGTGTGTAAAATGGAATGATTTGTAAATTCACGCTTACTTGTTTGTTGAATACAATTAAATTTTCCAAATAAATACAATATAAATAAACTAGAAATTGTACAACCAACTTATTTAGTATATTATATAGAAAAAATTTAATTATAGTACACATTAAACTGTGAATCCAAAAAAATTCTTTAATTATAGTACATATAAGCCCTTATGCATTATGTTCCCTCATCAAGTTTCATTGGAGATTCTTTCAATTCTCAAGCATCTCATCATTTTCTTTATTCTTAACATCACCACATCCAATTCTCTACCACTTTTGCAAGGAAAACACAAAATAACATTAGTACGAAAAAAAAACTTGATAAAAAAAATCAGAATCTTCTTACTTTGAAATATTATTGCCAGTCTCATCACACACAATACCAAAAATCTTCAGAAATATGTAGAACTCCAATAAGTCTCCCAATGGCCATAGTATTTAGAGTAACCCTTCGTGGATACATGTACATGATGATTTCACAATATTTTAATTTATATTGATCATCAAAGATAACCGAATAACCAGTTGTTTCTATCAACAATTTTCTCTCAATATTGTTGTGAAAAAATAGTAAAGTATAATTAATTCAGTACTTTTTAAAGAAATGATTTTATTTTTCTAAAAAAATTGGATTGAACCATAGTATGGATCTGAAGCGTTCTGTATATATCCGTTGTAAGATAATTGATCAACCGTGGCCAACACGTGTCTAAGACGTGTCTTCCATCTGGACTGTACAGCTCATGCCCGCCTATAAATACATCAACGACACCGTTTGACTATGAGTCTCTTCCTTTTGCGTATGACATCGCCAACCCCCTTGGCAGCATCCACTAATTCGGAACTTAATTTGAAAGCCATATTTCGACCCGGACGTTTTCGGGATGCTAGGGGCGCGAGACAATTCTCTCTAAGGAACTCGGCAAAATAGCCCCGTAACTTCGGGAGAAGGGGTGCCTCCTCACAAAGGGGGTCGCAGTGACCAGGCCCAGGCGACTGTTAAGAGGATCCCCCTAATCTGGTCCCATTTAGAGACAATCGAAGCATCTGAAACCCTGTCCGAACAGCGAAAGATGTGAGGAGTACAGTGAGTGTAGGAATTCGCCCGTGAGGCAACTTTCCTAGTCAAAAGGGGTTAATATATTGATATTTATTTGATTTGTCGATACCTAAATGTTAAGTCAACAACACTTCCAAATGCCACCTCTTCTCGTCGCATCCGTCTTCAGGATGATTTAGTCACAGGTTTTAACTTCTCAGTGAGTGAAAGATTTGAACCCGGGTCTACGGAAAATAAAGTAATCCATTCAAAAAAAAGGTCTTAAAGCTCTCTCCATTTTTTTCTGCATTCTTTGCTCTCTCTCTCGCTCCTTATTTCTGCATCTCTATTCTATCTTCTTTCTTCTTGATCCTAGCTCATCGATTTCCCTGAAATCCTAGCTCATCAATTTCCCCGAAACCCTAGCTTCCTGAAATCTTTGTTCATCAAATTCCCGAAACCCTAGCTCCTGAAATCCTATCCGAGTGAGCGATGGAAGCCATCAATGGTCGAGAAATCGAGGCGGTTATGAAATCGAGAGTCGGCAATGAAGAGAAGAAGCGGAAATGTGCGGAATCCGCCGAGAGTGAACCTTGTGTGAAAAAGGCAAGATCTGGCCCCCCTCCGTTACCGGCCAGCGAATTGGCTCGACAAAGGGCTTTTTTATGCTCTATTCTGATTTTGATTTATTGTTCGCTGAATTGGCTCGAATAAAGGACTATTACCACAGACTCGGGACCAAACGACTATGCTAGAACTAGCTGTAGAATTGACTCAAGAAACTTGTAAATTTCACTTTGCCCTTCAATGGCGCTTTTATAATATCAATCAGATAATTTTTTTTACTTCATATGCTTCTTTTCTCTTTAATCTAATACTTCTTTTGCGATTACATGTACCGTTCAAGTGACCGCCTATTTCCTTTCTGTATCAAATGTTTTTTAGGGCGAGGTTGAATATTGATATCGAAGAAGTTAGAATAGCCCTTGATTTTGTGTAGTTTAGTAGGATCATTCCTTCAATTTTTGATTCTTTCATCAACTGAAATCTTCATCAATAAATCCCCTTTTTGCTTCATCCGATTTAAGATTTAAGGTTTCTTTCCATGAATGATTGTGTCTGGATTAACAAGTGCTAATTCAATTTTATTGTACTATGTTAATGGTACTTCAGTGTTTTTTTTTTGTTTTTTTTTATGAAAATGGTTTATGTTGGAGTAAACTTGCACATCCATGTAAGTTTGTACTAAGCGCCACATGACAAAGGCAAATTTTGTCAAAGAGAGGATCTTGAATGATGATTGGTGGGATAAAGTATCACATATACTTGATTTTACAAGGCCTATCTATGATATGATTAGGTTATGTGATACCGACAAACCATGTCTTCACTTGGTGTATGAGATGTGGGATGAGATGATTGAAAAAGTTAAACGTGAGATTTACAAGAAGGAAGAGCGTCCACTAGAAGAATATAGTCCATTTTATGATGTGGTTTATGACATCTTAGTTGCTCGTTGGACAAAGAACTCTACCCCTCTTCATTGTGTTGCTCATTCATTGAATCCAAGGTATGTTTTTTACCCTTTAAATATTCAATAGTCCTATTTAATTAAATTTTTTGTTACACATATTTATTACATTTTTTTTAAAGATATTACTCCAATGAATGGCTTGAGCAAGATGCAAGTAGAGTTGCTCCTCATTGTGATGGTGAAATATCGAGGGAGAGATTGAATTTTTTCCGTAGATATTTCTATAATGTTGCTATCCAAAGTAAAGTGTTGGATGAGTTTGCTCAATTTACCATGAAAGATGGACCTTTTTCGAACATGATTGCTATTGAAACAATGTATACCATGGATCCAAGGAATTGGTGGGCAAACTATGGAGCTCAACGTCCTAATCTTCAAAGCCTAGCTTTTAGGGTGCTTGGTCAACCTACTTCTTCCTCATGTTGTGAGCGAAATTGGAGTACCTATGCATTCATTCATTCACTTAGGAGGAATAAGCTTACTCCAAGTCGTGCTCAAGACTTTTTACATCCACAACAATCTTCGTCTTTATCAAGAAATGTGGAGAAGGAGAGTGCAAAGATGTGGGATGTTGGTGGAGATGATTTTGATTCATTGGAAGATGTTGGATTCTTAGAGTTTGCAACCTCTCCCGTGATGAACCTTCCATGGAAAGTGATTTGGTCCAACCTTGAGAGTGAATCTTCATTTGCCTTTTGTTTTGGTTTAAGACATTGAACTAATGTATTTATGTTTTATTTGCTTGTATTGTTGTTTAAAACATTCAATTTGTATGGTGTACTTGGATTTTTCGTTACCTTTTAAAATTGACAATGAAATTTGGATTGTATTTTTATATGTAGTTCATTTATTATTAGTGTTCAAGATATGAATTTATTTATCTTTTCAATTTTTAGTGATTATATTATATATATATACATATATATTTTTATATTATATTTTATAAACGTACCCTAGCCGTACCCGTACCTTCAAATTTTTGAATTGCCGTACCCGGTACCCGTATCCATATCCGTACCCGTTTGCAAATCCATACCCGTGCTACATAACTAAGCGGAGTGCAAAATCAGCTTGGATGGAGGTGGCGCAAGTAATTGTTTGTAATTTTGCCCCAGAAAGTTTATGATACGAATATCCAGAGGTTATTCTTCTATGTTATTTCCTGTGTCAAGGTCTGGAAGAAAGAAATTGTTCAATCTTCTCAATACTCTTATGAAACAAGTTCGTGATGAATATTAGAAGAAGATGAGGGCTATGCTAGTTATTACTCTCATTTCCAAAGATTGAAGTCGTGAAGAAGTTTTATTGAAGTGCCTTAAAAGAACCGACTGGGTCTTCAATTAGTGGGTTGGTTCAACAACAGTTTATCGCTTTATAATTTAGGTTATTTTACTGTGTTTTTAGAAATTCGTTCATACCTTTGTATTATGGTATGATGAATTTTAATTATAGTTAAATAAGGTTTTAGCTTTCAAAAGCTGCCTTAAGTGTTTCCTTTTTGGTTAAGATGTAATATTCCTTACCTTATTGTATCCTGCACTTTTTAATCACCCTATAATCTTATAAAAAAGGGTGGTGAACGAATTTATTCAAATACAATTATATACAACAATCATCTTATATTGAGTTTTATCTCATTTAACCGTTAGGTTAACCTCCAATCGCTAGATTAGGTCAATCGTTAGATTGAAACCCCCGATTTTGAGATCTAGGTGTATCCATCTCAAGTTGGTGCAATTAGTGCTCGGCATGTGGAATTCGACCTTGTGTTACTGAAGTTCAAAAGTTGTGTCTTTCAAGTTCATCTCGAAGTGTGTCTTCTTCTTTGAAAGGGGGTGCTTTCGATCGACACTTCGGAGGGTGTTCTTAATCATTCCGCAAAACCAGGATCTTCGTAAGGAGGTTCATATCCAGGATCTTCGCAAGGAGATTCATATCAGTTCATCTTTTGGGATTCATGTATCATTTCCGAATTTAGTATCTGAAATGTGGGTGAGGTGTAAAAGAGTGTAGTTGTTTTCAGGGTTTTCCCTGTGCGTAATACAGAGGCGGAGATACCGCCTTAGATGGCAGGCAGGTCATTTTAAAAAAAATTATAGGTGTAATTTAAAATAATTTTTTATTATGAACAATTTTCATCTATATAAAATTTTGACCTACCAAACCAAAATTTCTATCTCCGCGCCTGGCGTAATATATTCGAGAATAGAGCTGCCACCATTGGAATTTTAGAATCATAGTTCATTGATTCTCATATTTATTTGTTGAACTTTTGGTTGATACATTTGTCTTTTCAAGTTCCAAGTACAATCTGTTTTCAATATGCAATCTGATAAGTCTGATTTTGCATTTGTCTGCTAATGTTTGTGCAGAAGGTGTTCCGAGCAGAGGAATGGAGCTGTTGTCCACAACATTTATGTTCACTATATTTGTAAGTGTAATTGTTTTAAAGTCAAAATGTTAATGATTTTATGATTGTGGGTGTAAGTCCTTGCATTCACCTGTAATTTTTAAATGTTTACCCTTTTAGTGTGCCTTGACTTCATCATTTATCTCTATTGTTACGATTGGGAATTTCACCACACATTATGCAGGATTTGTTGATATATTGCTTTTGATTTTCATTGATAAAATCCTGGACTCAAAATCTTACATTCAGATGTGTGAGAATGTGTAAAAATGTGCTTATTTTATTCGATAATAGAACTGCCACTACTGGAATTTTAGATCCATATGCATATGTTGCCATTACTGCATTCAGACAATCAACTTATACTGATCCTCATAGATATTTTGTGTACCTTTGTTTGATACCCTTACCATTCCATGTTCAAATTACAGTTTGTTTTCAATTTGTAATATGAAGACCCATTTTGAATGTCTGCTGTGATAATCAAATATGGTTAATTTTTAAAGGTGATGTGTTTTGACCTTGGCATCCTCAACAAGTCCTTGGGATCAAGTTGAGTATCTGCCACCAATTATCTTGACCTGTGTGTTACCTTAGTCATATCCAAGTCACTGTCCACCTTATTTTACAGTTACTTCTCAGTGGTTGCATTCTACAAAAATTTCTTCTCTGTGCGGCATATTGGACTCAATTTGGAAAGAACAATTAGGGTAGGAGATTATATATACATATCATTGGGTGGAGTGGCTGCACACTTCTTGTCTTTCTTCTCTTAGTTTTGTTCAAGAAATAACACTTGGACCCTACAGTAAGAGGCATGAAAGATATTCACGTGCAATATCTCGAAGTTTCTCTCCTAAGGTTGATATTCAGTCAATTAGAAGCTATAATGATGAGCAGCTCAGTGAGAAATTTTTCGAAAATTTTCACCAGTGCTGCATCTGCTTTAGCGAGTTCCCTGGTACTTATTTTTTTTGCTTTAGAAACTTAATCCTTGTTTCCCTATACTAACATGCTTTGTTAGGTCTCAGTATTTTCTCTTACTTGAATGTAGAGATCAGAACTTAAACAGAAAAGCCACAAGTCACTTACATGTTCAAATTGTTGCCTGCTATAATGATTTCATCCTTTGGTTGTAGTATCCTTTTGATTTTTTCTCATCTGGAGTTTTCTTCTTGTCACATTTCCTAGTTACTGTGTCAGTCTTTGATGCTCTTTGTTGAGTTTTATTTTGTCCTTTGTAATTGCTAAAATTTTGTACTCTAGCTAGTAATAACCATAGTTATATTCTTATTCTATGTACTGCAATGTTGATATTTGAACACTTCACTTTGATTGAAATCTTGATATATGAACACTTCACCTTAATCGCATTGTTGATATATGAGCACTTCACCTTAATCGCAGGCACATGATTCGTTAGACTGCCATGCAAACATTTCTTTTGTCTGACATGCATGAAAACATATACTGATATGCATATGAAAGAAGGCGCAGTGCACAAGCTTTTATGCCCCGGTGCAAAATGTGGAGGCATGATTCCACCTGGTTTACTGAGAATATTACTTAGTAATGAATATTTTGAGAGATGGGAGTCAATAATGTTGCAGAGAACATTGGAGCCCATGTCTGATGTGACTTACTGCCCAAGATGTTCAACAGTTTGCATTGAGGATGAAGACAATCATGGCCTTTGCTCAAAATGTTTCTTTAGCTTTTGTAACCCTATGCAAGGAGTGACGGCATGTTGGAGATATGTGCATGGATCCAGAAATAAAATATCTTATTTTGCAGGTAATGTTACTTTTCAGCCTGGTGCAACCACAAAAATTACAATCATATTTTGAGATTGATTCTATTTTTAGCACAATAGGCTGCACACAGTATATAAGGTCTGCAGGTTCATGTCAGTGACAGTTTGTCTGAAACAGGTGATATTACCGGCCCAAAGGCCTACTGAGCTAGGAAGAGGGTCCACGGCCCAGCACCAAGAGGGCGGTGCCTTTCCCGCTAGGGGGCACGTCCGGACAAGAAAGAAGGACGGACGGGGACAAAGGGAAGTGGTCCTGCACCTTATCTCAAGCAGGTCAGCTCGGCTATAAATACTAGTCTCAAACAGTGAACAAAAAAGGTGACTTATATCTCTCTACTTTATATTGAGAACACCTTCCGTACGTTTACCTTCTCCGCTATCCCCATCTCATCATCACGCCGGAGCTTCTTCCCCGGGACGCACCCCAGGGATTGTTTTGTAGGATTGTAGCGGGCCAACTAAGAAGGAGACTCGGGTAGCGTCAACCCCCGGAGACGGACGGATTTCGGTAGCATCAATTGGCACGCCCGGTGGGGCCTTTCCACCTTCGCATGATGGAGTCGCCAAGGAGAGGGCGCGGGCGCCCGAAGAAGAACGCGGCACCTTCAGGGGGTGGTTCTCTTCCACCCCCGGGAGATGATGTGACCTTGAGGCAGTTGCAGGAGGAGGCTAGACACCAGCGGGAGCTAGGGGTACCGCAGGATGGCAACGTGGAAACTGCCTCTGACGAAGCCGACTCGGAAAGAGAGTACCAGGAGGAGCAAGGACCAAGGCCCGCCGGGGGAGGCAGTCCCCGGGCCCAGGGGCCTGAAGCCCGGGAGGAGGGGCAATCCTTGGCCGAGGCGGAGGAATTGGCGGCGTTGGAGTTCATGAGAGCCAACAAGGAGTTGTACCGCCGGTGGGTACTCTCTACCCGGGAAAGTCGTAGGCGGAGGGAACCTGAGGGGAACCCGGCAGGCCCTTTACGGGGGTACCAAAGAGAAGTTATTGACCTGGACGGAGTCGTTCAGCCGCCAAGGATACAGGGACGTGTGAACTCTTCCACCGTCCCACCTTCTTTCCCTCCGAGTTTTGGGGTCGGAAGGGGAGTGGCTACGGGACAACAATCGAATTTGGTTCCACACGCTCCACCCTATTACCCGCGTTCCAGCTGGGGGCAGGAAAAATTGGGTATGACCTGCCAGTCATGCCGGCGGAGTCGTTGGGTTATCAGGCCCCTGGAACCCAGGGGAACCCGATCCAGTATTCCATGCCCATGCACGGATCAATGGGGATGAACTACGGTTACCCGGAGAGATACTATCGGGAGGACGATAGGACGCGGGGCTATCAGGTGGCGCAGCAGGACCCCAACTCTTTGGAGGCTCGACTAGACAAACTGGTGGGAAGAAACGGGGCTAAACCTACCTCCCCTTGGGTCCCTCGAGTGCTTGCGTACCCATGGCCGCCGGGCCTCCGGACCCCGGAGGGAATCCCAACATACAATGGAGAGACAGACCCGGAAGAGTTTGTCAGGATGTACCAGAACCTAATGGTGTCAATGGACTTCCCGGAGGAATTGAGATGCAAGTTGGTGGGCTGTTACCTGAGAGGAAACTGTCTTTCGTGGTTCGATTCCTTGCCCCGAGAAAGCCTCAGAGATTATTACGATTTCTCTAAGGCTTTACTGTTCAGATACGCCGGGTTAAAGAAGGAAGGAAAGCAGCTGACTGAGCTTCTGGCCACCCGGCAGAAGGCTGCGGAAGGGTCAATGGAATACTATCGAAGGTACATGGACGACAGCATGAAGGTCGTCGACAGGCAGCAGCAGGAGAAGGCGGTGATTAGTGGGTTTATAAATGGCCTGAGGGATATGGCGTTGTTCCAGAAGTTGATGGAAAACATCCCGGAAACCTTTCACAACCTGCAGATGGCGGTGCAACTGTACTGTGCGGTTAATGATGCCACGCGGAAGAGAAAAGAAGAATCCGGGGGATTCCTCCCGGATAAGATGGAAAGAAGGAGGACGGTTGACCCAAGTAGAAGGGACCCTGCTCCCGCGCCGGTAAACCGGGCAAGAGCAGACGGTTTCACCCCGCTCAGCAAATCCCGAACGGAGATCCATGCTATCCACAAGGATTTGTTCCCGGATCCGTTGCCTATCCAAGGGACCCCGTCTAGGGAAAATGCGGACAAATGGTGTGCCTATCACAAGTCTTATGGACATTCGACAGAGGGGTGTAGGATGCTGAGGAACGAGATAGAAAAATTGATAGAGCGGGGACAGCTGAGAGATTGTGTGGCGATGGAAGCAAAGAAGGAGAATCCCCGGGACCAGCCTCAAGAGCAGCCCCGGAGGAGGTGGAGGCCTAACCCGGGGAGAGGAAATGGGAGAAACCAAGGCAACCAAGGCAACAGGGCCCCGGGGAGGCCTGCAATAGCTGCCGCACCAGTCCAAGCAGTGGAGCCTGCCCCAGTACCCAACAGGATGATCAACGTGATAAGTGGAGAAATTGGAGAAGCATGCCAGTCGGTTTCCGCTATCCGGGCTCGGACGCGATATGTTCCTCCGGGGGAGATTCAGGGAAAAAGATTTCGCCCCGAGGAGGCTCTCACTTTCTCTGAAGCGGATGCAGTCCCGCCTCAGATACCCCATTCTGACCCGATGGTGGTAACAGCGGAGATTGAAGGTTTCTTGATCAAGAGGGTGTTCGTAGATGACGGGAGCAGTGTGGAGATCATGTTCGCTTCCTGCTTCGATCAATTGGGAATTGGGAGACAGAACTTGAAACCCCCTTCATCTCCCTTGTCAGGATTCACTGGCAAACCTGAAGTCCCTCTAGGAGTTATTCCCCTCGCAGTATGTATGGTGGATGAGAAGGATCGGAGCAAGAGGGTCTCAGTGACGTGCAACTTTGCGGTTATTGATGCACCCTCACCATATAACGTAATCATAGGAAGACCATGGCTAACCCAAGCCCGGGCAGCGAGTTGTCCGTATCTGCTGACGATGAAGTTCCCCACTGCGCAAGGTGTGGCGGTTGTGCGGGGAAGTCAAGCAGTAGCAAGAAGTTGCATGATGACGGCTATCCGGGACGCAAAGAAAGCAGTAGGGGCGGTACATGGAGAAGTCCCCCGGCAAGAAATGGAGGAAATGCAGTTGGCGGACAAAGGGACGGTCACGGTGGGAAAAGACCTCCCCGACGAAGTGAAAAACGCACTGAAGGAGCTCTTGGCCAGGTATCAGAGAGTATTCTCATGGAGCCCGGAGGACATGGTGGGGGTGTTGACAGAGTTGGGGGTACACAAGCTGAACATAAGCCCGGCAACAAAACCAATCAGGCAGAAGAAAAGACCTGTAGCCCCGGAAAGAGCGGAATTTATAAAGAATGAGGTAAAGAAGTTGGAGAAAGCCGGGGTGGTCGAGGAAATCATCTACCTGGAATGGATAGCTAACCCGATCTTAGTAAAAAAGCACGATGGAAGCTGGCGCATATGTATCGACTTTACAGATTTGAATAAATGTTGCCCCAAAGACAGCTATCCTCTCCCAAATTTGGACCGGCTGGCAGAGGCTATCGCGGGGTACTCGGTGCTGGCCTTCTTCGATGCACATAAAGGGTATCACCAAGTGCAGATGGATGAGGCGGACAAAGCGAAAACATCATTCATCACCGATTTCGGAACCTTCTGCTACAAGAAAATGCCCTTTGGGCTGAAGAACGCGGGGGCTACGTATCAGAGAATGGTGGACAAACACTTCAAGGACCAAGTGGGAAGAAACATGGAGGTGTATGTCGACGACATGGTGGTCAAAAGCAGGGCTTACAGAGCTTTCCTGAATGACCTGGAGGAGATGTTCGAAAAGCTAGAACGGAGCAATCTAAAGCTGAACCCCTCCAAAAGTACCATTGGAGTGGGTGCGGGGAAGTTCTTGGGTTTCATGGTGTCAAGTCGGGGCATCGATGTTAACCCGGAGAAAGTAGAGGCCATAACTAAGATGACCTCCCCCAGGTCGGTGAAAGAAGTACAGCGGTTGACAGGGTCTCTCGCGGCTCTCAGTCGATTCCTATCAAAGGGGGCAGATAGGCAGTTGCCTTTCTTCAACATTCTCAGGAGGGCCAAGGCGTTTGAGTGGTCCGGAGAATGTGAGAAGGCGTTCCAAAATCTGAAAGAGCACCTTCAACAGTAGCCAACTTTAAAGAAGCCACTCCCGGGGGAGGAGCTTTTTCTGTACATAGCAGCGTCCCGGGAAGCGGTAAGTGCCGTGCTAATCAAAGAAGAGGAGGGAAAGCAGCACCCAATCTATTTTGTTAGCCGGGCACTTCGGGGGGCAGAAACTCGGTATACTGACTTGGAGCAGTTGGTTCTGGCACTGGTGCATGCTTCAAGGAGGCTTAAACCCTACTTCCAGGGCCATCCCATAGTGGTCCTTACCAATTACCCGCTAAGACAAGTCATGTTCAAGCCGGAGGCATCAGGGAGAATGATGAAATGGGCTATAGAGCTGGGAGAGTATGAATTCCGGTATGAACCAAGAAGGGCTATCAAGGGCCAGGCCCTAGCGGAATTCTTGTTGGAATCAGAAGCAAGGATAAACGAAGAACAGGAGACGCCTAACACTCCGGAGAACATGACTAAGGCTGAGACAGACCCGGCCTGGAAGTTATATGTGGACGGATCGGCACACTCTGGGGGCAGCGGAGCGGGAGTACTGTTAGTCAGCCCGGAAGGGAAGGAATATCCCTACGCAGTCCAGTTCACTTTCAAAACAACCAACAATAAAGCTGAGTACGAAGCTTTGATCGCGGGATTAAGGTTGGCAAAGGAGATGGACATCAAAACTCTCACGGCACACAGTGATTCCCAGATTGTGGTGCAGCAGGTAAAGGGAGAATATGAAGCCCGGGAAAGGAGCCTGCAAAAGTACTTGGAAGCGGTGAAGCCTCTGATAGCCGGGTTTAAAACCTTCAACTTGGTTCAAGTTCCCCGGGAGAAGAACAGTAAAGCAGATGTTTTGAGCAAGTTGGCTTCCTCGGAATTGAAACCTGAGCCCGACCAAAAGTTGTACTTAGAGGTACTAGGAAGAAGGAGCTACCAGGAGAACGATCAAGTAATGCTGGTAAACAAGGAAGAATCCTGGATCACGCCCATGCGGGCATACCTAGAAGAAGGAACCACCCCGGAGGATAAGGCTCAGGCCCGGAAGCTAAGAGTTAAGGCGCCTAAGTATGTGATCCAGGGAGGGGAGCTGTACAAAAGAGGGTACCTCCAACCTTTGCTAAAATGTGTAGAAAGGTCGGAAGGCCGACACCTCATCCGGGAGGTGCACGAGGGATCTAATGGGATCCACCAAGGGGCTCGCACCTTGGCCAAAAAGATCTTAAGGCTGGGGTATTACTGGCCGATATTGTTCAAAGATGCGGAAGAACATGTACAGAAGTGCTTGGCATGCCAGACATTTGCCCCGCTAATCCATGTTCCCCGGGAGGAGTTAATCGGAGTCATAAGAGCTTGGCCGTTCAGTAGGTGGGGAATTGACTTGGTGGGACCATTCCCGACTGCCCCGGGAAGAGCCAAGTACTTGATTGTGGCAATCGATTACTTCAGCAAATGGGTGGAGGCAGAACCGCTCACCAACATACGGGGACTAACTTGTGTTAAGTTTTGCTAGAAGAACATCATTTGTCGATTCGGCATCCCGAAGATTATAGTCACAGACAATGGGGCGCAGTTTGAGAATGATACTTTCAAATCATGGTGTGTCAAGTATGGTATAGAGCAGAGGTTGACATCTGTATACCACTCTCAGGCGAATGGGCAAGTGGAAGTTACCAACCGTACCATCATCAAAGGATTAAAAACTCGCTTGGAAGGCGCGCGGAGAAAATGGATTTGGGAGCTGCCCAGTGTTCTTTGGGCCCACCGGACTACAGAAAGCTTGGCTACCGGGGAATCTCTATATGGTTTGGTGTACGGGTCGGAGGCAGTGATACCCGCGGAGATTGGGATCCAGAGCCCCCGGACTCAATACTAGCGCCCGGAAGAAGAAGACGATGGACGGCGCCTTGACTTGGACCTCCTGGAAGAAAAGCGAGAGAATGCGGCACTTCAGGAAGCCAAGGTGAAGGAGCGAGTAAAGAGGTATTATGACAGAAGGGTACGGAAAGAAGCTTTCATCCCAGGAGACTGGGTAATGAGGAGAAACGATAGGAGCCGCCAAGCCCCGGAGGGCAAACTTGCACCCAACTGGGAAGCCCATACAAGGTAAAGGAAGCATACCCAGGAGGGAGTTATGTGCTGGAGGACAAGCAGGGGAAGGAGATCCCCAGAAGATGGAATGTAGCTAATTTAAGAAGGTTTTACGGGAAGTAGAGTACCCCGCATCGTACCTTAGCTACTAAGGCATGAATATGCCAGGCATGGATATGCCAGGCATGGATATGCCCCGCCCGGAAGCATGAACATGCCCGGAGAAATAACCCGACGTTTGGCCTCGTTCCGGGTTTAGAAAGGAAGATTTGTAAAAAGGGACCCATGGGTAGCTCCCATTTGGGTGCCCCGCTAGAGTGGACTCGGAGCTTGGATGAAGCCCGGGGATCAAAGAATGTAATGTTTACGGGGAAGAGTTAGTGAAAAGGGTCTTTTCGAAAAACAATTTTATTCAATCCTCTTTAAATTACAAATCGCATGAACATGCGGTCATAGTCATTGTAGGACGATTACATAAGTATCTTACATACATATTTTTCTATCTACTTGCTACTATACCCACTTGGGGCCTGATCCGGAAGCACCCTCAGGGTTACCCGGACGGAAACCCCCTCCGAAGAATTGAGAAGACAAGAGATCTTCAGCAAAGCGGGCATCTGGAGCTTGATTCCAGGCAAGTTCCTCTTCCAATTGCGCGGCGTCTTCTTCGTTCAATTCGGGAATAGGGACAACCACAGATCCTTCGGGAAGCGGTTCAGCCAGGCGCATCCTCCTTACCCCGGCTGATGTAACAAACTTGTACTTAGGAAACAAGTCTGCTGCACTTTTACCCTTCTCCTCCCGACTGATGCGGGTGCCCTCAGCGGTTTTGACGCCCTTTGTAGTAACTCCAGAATCAGCAATCTCCCGGACGCGTCTTATCCGGCGTGCTACTTCTTCCGGGTCAATAGACACGGACATGTCTTCGTATCTTTCGTACGCCAAATCCACCTCCACCCGGGCAGGAACTCGGCGAAGGCTGGAAGGATAGGGCTCAGCTTCCCCTGCGGCTATTTTATTATGCCACTCCATAACGTCCAGATAGGCCTTTTGACTGGGAGCTCCCTCACCAAACTTCTTCGGGTTAGCCTGCATACGTTCCATCGTTCTGCGAACCCCGGCTGGAATATCAGTAAGAGGAGACACTCCAACCAAGCCATTTTTGAGACCCAAAAGGTGGTAGGATAGCCGGGTAACCAACAAGGCATCTTGGAGTACCCTATTCCTATGAGTGAGAGAGCGATTCTCCTTCTCAAAGTCGCAGAGAAGCCTGTTCTGAGCGGAACGGGTCTCCAATTTCTTAAGATTTTCCTGCGCTCGCTCAAGTTCACCCCACACCATGCCTAGCTCCTTGGTAGTACGGTGCTGGGAGTCGTCGTGAAGGGCTTGCAGCTCAGCTATGGTCTGGTGAGAATTCAGGGCTTCCCGCATATGATCGGAAGCAAGGTCGAAGCACTGGTTCAACGACCCAAACTTGGCCTCAACTGCCTTAAGAAATGACACCAGCATTTGGATCGATCCAAACTCCTGAAGGAAGCAATCCAACCCCGCCTCAGCTAACGCCCGGTTAGCTTGATCGCCTCCAAACCTCCAGTGAGCAAGCTTTCTCTGAAGAAATGAGCATTGGAGGCATCCAGCGCGGAGGAGAGAGAAGTAGGTACTAGAAGAACTACTGGGGTGAGGAAAAACATAAGGCACGGGCCCACGCGGGAGAATCTCCTCTAGGGGGCGCTCAGGCTACAAAAGATGGCAATATCATTAAGAAGTAGAACTCTTTATTAATCAAAATAGGCACCAATGCCAAGTTCTACATGAGCCTCCCGGGGAGGAAAATTAAAAAAAATTAAAAACTACAAAATAAAGCATAGACCAGAGTCTAGGGCAGTACGTTGTCATCAGCAGAGTCCCTTCCCTCCGGGTTAGCATGGGCCTTCTCCCATCTCCTCTCTAGCTCAGCTATATCTTCAGCAGACCAGTTGGGGCCGCCATAAACGGGAGCATCCACTTTAGGCTCATCTTCAGGACGCTCGGGGAATCCGGCTTTCCGGGTGGACTTCCGGGATTGATATAGCAAATCATCTTGTCCCGCGGCAAGCCCCACGACGTACCTCTCCTCCCTTTCCTTGTAGACAGCTTGGTACCCAAAATTGTCAGGGACCGCGCAGTACTCGTGATAGTTGTCAGACCAGTGGGGAGTCTCCGGGACAACTGAATAAGCATTAAAGTCCTCCGGGCCAGGATCGGGAAAAGAAGCTTCGCCAACTTCCGGGAGCTTCACCTTCTTGATCTCCGAGGCATAAGGGACCCGGGAAGACATCTCTAGCGATTGCCACAGCTGGGGGACAAGGCTCTTCAGGTCAGACTCCTGGAGGGATCGCCATCGATGGTTCAGCAAGTCAGCCGCCTTAGGACGGTAATAAGACGCCCGGGCGTCAAGACGAGCAGGCCCGGGAAGCCAGCCTCGCAGGCTGCGATACATCTCATGGCAAGCCTCAGCACTCGCCGCAGCAGCTATCCCCTCGAGCTTCTGATCAAACTCCACTGAGCGGAGAAGCTTCCGGGTTATAGCATCAAAGGCCTCCAACTGGGAATTTTTCTTATCTTTCTTCAGGGTGGAGTACTTCTTTTCCATCTCCGCCAACTTCTTCTCTTTGTCAGCGAGCCTCTTCTCTTTATCAGCCAGCTTTCTTTTGGTCTCTTCTAGCTGGGCCGCGAGGCCATCTTGCCCGACCAGCTTTTCCCTGGTGTCGCGGAGTTCCTTCTCCATCTTGGCAAACAGCCCCGCGCTGTATTTGGAGTAGGTTCTGTTCAGTGCCTCGGCGAACTGAGAGTCCGCCAGGACGGAATCGGCAATGGCAATGCTCTGCACAACGAAGAAGAGACAAGAAAGTAAGGAAACCTGAGGAATTTTTTTAAAAAAACTTTAGATAAAAGACAGATCTAGAATAGTAGTTACCTCTTCTTTCTCCTCCGGGATAGTTTCGGAAGCAGCAGCCCGCGGAGGAGGAGGAGGAGGAGGGAAGTCCTGGGTCCTTTGACGAGAGGAAGGGGGCGACCCGGATAGCTCGCCAGGAGGCAGCCGTTTGAACCTCGAGCTTGCCCCACCGCTGTAAGTAGGATGTTGGATAAAGGATCGACGCACGGGTGTAGGCGACGAGCCGGGCGTAGCACGGGCCTCAGAAGAAGGCCCGGAGGATGTCTGCTGGCGATATTTGGGCGGCGCTCGGGGCTTCTGAGGGACAGGAGCAGGGTTCTCGGTGGGAGGTGGCCCAGGTTGGGAAGCCACTTGTGGTGTAGAAGGGGTTTGTTGATCCGGGTGAGCATCCCTCGCTTGAGCGTCACCCCCAGAAGACTTATCGGTAAGGGCCATGACGTCCGCGTACAAGGAAGGTTGAACTGAAACCAAACAAACAATGAAGTTAGACCACGAGATATAAAAAAAAAATCTTGACAACACATAAAGCCATAATAGGCACCTCCATCTGGCCACACCGCGGAGATGCGCGGGAGCGTGAAGAGGTCACGGGGATAGATCCCGCGAGGTCAGAAATAGCCTGCGTTCCCGTTCTTATAGAAGGAATCCATATCGAGGGGAGTGAGGCGGAGAAAGTTATGGTCACTGGCAATGGTCGCCGGGAGGTTGGAAAGAGGCTTCTTCTCCTCAGGAACAAGGGAGCCGTTCCAAGTAGGCATAGGATAAGCCCGGGCATCGCATAGGAAGAAACCCTTTGAAGGGTATCCTTTGGCGGATTTGGGTTTGGAAAGGATGAAGTCCTTTATCCCGGATCGAACAGTAAAAGAGAAGACGCCCGGGAAGGACGCGTGTGCCTTCCGTAAAGCGTAGAAGGAGCGGAAGAGTAAGAGGGAAGGAGAAACGGCGCACCGGGCGCAATTAAGTAAGAAAGCCAGAATAAGGACGACCCCGTTAGGGTGTAGCTGGGCCGGGGCTACGTTATAAAATTGGAGGATATCAAGAAAGAGAGGGGGGAAGGGCAGGCTAAGCCCGTATTAAAAATGGATTCGCGGGATGCACGTAACCCCCCGCTCTGAGACTCCTGGGGAAAGTTTAGAAAGACGGGCGTTTAAAGGAAGAGGGATAAAAGAGCGCTTGGCCAAATCTAAAACATCCTTATCTAACGAAGGGGAATCCCCGGGGACATCGAAAAACTTGAGACCCAAGGGGCGCACTCCGTGAGTAGGCCCCCGGGGAACACCACCACCAATTTCCCCGCCAAACACGTCCTCTTCCTGATCATCTAGAGGGAAGTCGGGATTCACGGACGGGTGCGATCCCGCCTCATCCAAGTTCGACGCACCCGGGATGTGTAGTTCCCGGGGCGAGCTGAAAGCCTCGGAATAGGTGTCCGGAGAGGAGACTGGGGAGAGGATAAGGTTATCAGCGGCCCGGGACTGGACCTCAAACTGATTTCGAGCTCCCTCGGTGTCTGAGGAGGAGTTGGAAAGAATTGGAGAGTTCATGATTGGAGGAGAAGGAGAGGGAGAGAGCGAGAGCTTACTTGATCAAAAGAGCGGAGCTTCAGGGAAGTTTTGTGGAGAGAGAAGTTTAGTGAGAAGGGGCTTGGGTCCTTATATAGACAGGTGAATAGGAACCGCCACCTCAAAAGAAGGAAAAGCAATCATGACACGGTAAATGAGGTACTGATTAATGCAGAAGGGGAAAAGGCGGCGTCGACAGAAATCAATTCGGGACGGATGGGCCCTACCAGAAGCAGCGTCAGAAGGAGGAGCTTATGAGACCAGTTCCCCGCGTTACGGAAACCCGGGTGACTGGTCTGGGGGGCTAGTGATATTACCGGCCCAAAGGCCTACTGAGCTAGGAAGAGGGTCCACGGCCCAGCACCAAGAGGGCGGTGCCTTTCCCGCTAGGGGGCACGTCCGGACAAGAAAGAAGGACGGACGGGGACAAAGGGAAGTGGTCCTGCACCTTATCTCAAGCAAGTCACCTCGGCTATAAATACTAGTCTCAAACAGTGAACAAAAAAGGTGACTTATATCTCTGACTTTATATTGAGAACACCTTCCGTACGTTTACCTTCTCCGCTATCCCCATCTCATCATCACGCCTGAGCTTCTTCCCCGGGACGCACCCCGGGGATTGTTTTGCAGGATTGTAGCGGGCCAACTAAGAAGGAGACCCGGGTAGCGTCAACCCCCGGAGACGGACGGATTTCGGTAGCATCAACAGGAGCAGCAGAATTCATCTCAATGTAAAAATGAACGCGAGCAACAAATGATGAATGAGTTCCTTAGCATGAAAGCATTATGTATCTCTACAACAGTGCCCTTCCTGTAACATGGCTGTCTCACGGATAATCGGTTGCAACAGGATGACATGTCAATATTGTGGATGCCTTTTCTGTTATCGATGCTCTAAGAAAATTGGTGGATATGAATATGATCACTTAAGGTCTGTTATTCTCTCTCTGTGATATCATTAGTACCATGCTAGTACGTGTTCCTTGATTTATGCAACTGATAGCTTCTTCACCGTGAAGGGAGGATCGATGTACGTTTGACCTAGCAGAAGAAAATGAGAGTGGGGACATGAAGGAGAGGATTAATCCTCGTCAAATTGTTGCTCAAATTTGTCCTGAGGTTCACCAGTGCCCTACTTCTTGCCAGTTAAATTTCAAGGTAGTTGTGCCTTTATTATAACGAAGTCTCATCAGTTCATGATAATATTGGGAGTAATTCGGTGGCAGAAAATGTTTATCAATCTTTCAGACTATTATTGTAACATGAAACTGTTTGGCATGGTCGGGCATTGAGTTTTGAGTCGCATGCGACGAGTTATGGCAGAAAATGTTTATCAATCTTTTAGACTCAAAACTCAATGCCCGACCGAGACTTGGGGAGTCGATTGCAAATCTAAATGTGAGGTAAGAAATTATAAATAAAAAAGGAAACTATGCTAATATTGTAAGAAATGTCCCTCAAGTTTTTGTCATCTTTAAAAATTTACCCGACCACCGGAACAATTATATACACCATGTACTATGTTGAAGTATTCTAGACTTTGTGTACAAAACTGTGTAAGTTGAAATATTCTATCTTTTCCTTAAATTTATTTTTTTTACTAAATTATGTGCCTCTTTATTTTGAAGAATTTAATTTGTAACAATTTGCAACCTCAACAAAATAGACACTTACACCCCTATGAAAAAATATCAATTTAATCCCACTAACCTTAATCTTTTGGCTTGAAGTTTTGGCTTGGAGCCAGCGCCTCCATTATCTATTATCTCCATCACTTTTTGAGGGGTATGATAGTCATTTTTATGTATTAGTTCTTTTACCATTTTTTCTTTTGTTTAAGGACAATGACAATAATAATAAATTATACGAAAATAACAATGCATCAATAATAACATTAGTAGTATGCCTATATTACAAAAAAAATTAATTTGATATAATGTTGGATATATAGATTTTGATAGTTATTTTTTTATTGAATGTTTATAATTCGAATAAAAGAAGGGTTCAAAAATAAGAAAATGAGAAAAATAGTTTGAAAGAATAGATGTTTTAGAATTTTGTGTGTTCAAAATTAGCCTTAGAGTATTAGAGATAGAGAGCAAGTCCAAAAGATACTATATTTTGTACTTTTTGGAAGAAATTGGAGATTTTATCCAATTTTTGAGTTCCAAAATATACTACAAATGGTACTACAACATGTAGAATTGGTGTAGTAAGAGAAAATCAATTTGTAGTATGGAAAATTGAAATGCTAAATCAATTTGTAGTATGGAAAATTGAAATTTTTAAGAATACTGACGGAGATGGGAGAACTGTAGAATGATCACATTTTTAATTGAAAATTTAGAGCAAATCAATTTGTAGTATGGAAAATCAATTTGTAGTATGGAAAATTGAAATTTAGAGCAAGTCGAAGAGATACTACATTTTGTAGATTTTGGAGAAAATTGAAAATTTTACTCCATTTTTGAGCTCCAAAAGATACTACATGTGGTACCATAAAATGAGGATTTGAGGTATTACTACATATCATCCTCTACATGTGTAGAAAGAGAAGCAAAATTTGGAGGATTGAAAATTTAATGCCTACACAATATCAAGACATTCTTTCATCTTTAAAGACAAAATTTGTTCTCTTCATATTTCCATAAATTTTCTTGCTCTTTTTCTAAAAAGTAGGTAAGAAAATATAAAATAATAGGGTTCATAAATGAAAGAGTATGCAAAACTTCTTAGTTTCATTTTTTTCCTCTTTTGGCAAAAAAACAACTACAAAAAAACAAATATACCCTTAATGAATTCTTACAAATAACCATAACAATAAGTGATATTTCATTTATACCCCTTAAAACTTCACTTAAAAGATATAAAATACATTTTTTGGACTAAGTCAACTAAGAAGTTTTGGTTGGGATGGTGACATGAATGAACTCAATAAACTGGAACGAAAGGTAAATTTACACAGAAATGGAGTTTGGGATGAGAAAGAACATAGAGATTGGGATGAGAGGAGAAAGCTACACTTGATTGGAATTACACTCTAGCTATCCGATACCTTCTACATTTCCACTACCCCGTATATATCATCTACCAGATTCAGTTATCTAACTGAATATGTTGCAACCGCCCATGAACCTTCTACTTCCTCCAGCTAGCTGCCTTCCCCTTTGACTTCCTTATTTGACCCGCCAAGAAATTACCACTTTGTCCTTAGACCATTCCAAGCATCATGACAACTCCCTCTCCCTTAAAAACAACTTGTCCTCAAGTTGATCAAACTAAACAGTGAAGGAAGGATACTGATTTGAGATAAACTCAGCAGACTCCCAAGATGCATCTTCTAGGGGGTGATCATGCCCTGCACCAGCCATTGAACTTGCTGTAGTCCATCCACCAAGGTCATTCTCCTCTGCAGTACTTTCAGAGGTCTGAGAATAGGCACCTCAGGCATAAGATCAGTTGGAATGTTGTTGATTACAGCAGGAGGAGCTCCAATGTGTTTTTTAAGTACTGACACATGGAAAACAGGATGAATTTTGCTGCCCTGGGGCAGCTTGAGCTTATAGGCTACCTCCCCTATTCTCTGCTCAATCAGAAAAGGACCAAAATACTTAGCAGTTAACTTGGATACATCATTCCCCACCAAGGACAGCTGCTTGTACTTCTGGATCTTAAGATAGCACCACTCACCCACATGAAGCACTCTCTCTGATCTCTTTGCATCAGCAAAAAATTTCATTCTTACTTGAGCTTGCTGCAGATGTTTCTTCAGCAGCTATGAGACTTCATTTCTTTGCTGCAACATATTCTGGGCAACAGGTATAACCATATCAGAAAACTCACCTAATGGCAGCTGAGGTGGTTTCACCCCATATAAAGCCTCATAAGGTGTCATCTGAGTGCTGGTGTGGAAGGAGGTGTTATACCACCACTCAGCCATGCTCAACCAATCATTCCAAATTCCAGCACTTGGTTCACCCTTTCTGTTTGTCCATCTGTCTGGGGATGATATGCTGTACTGTAATGCAGTTTAACTCCCAGCTTCTGTAATAATTCCCTCCAGAAATGACTTGTGAATATCTTGTCCCTGTCACTCACAATGCTCTCAGGTACTCCATGCAATTTGCACACTTCCTTGAGGTATACTTTAGCCACTTGAACAGCTGTAAAAGGGTGGTGTAGGGATATGAAATGGCTATACTTGGTGGGCCTGTCTACCACTACCAATATCACATCCATGTTTTCAGATAAGGGCAGCTTCTCTATGAAATCCATAGATACCTGCTTCCAAGCTTGATCAGGAATAGGTAATGGTTGGAGTAACCCAGGGTTGCTGCAGTGCTCAGCCTTGTGCCTTTGGCAAACATAACATGTTGCAATGAAATCAATGATGTCTTTTCTCATGCCAGGCCATATATAGATAGAAGAAATCCTTTTTGTTGTTGCATTTTGTCCAGAATGGCCTCCTAGTGGTGTATCATGCAAATATTTGAGAAGTTCCTCTCTGATGTTGCCTGCACTCCCAATATAAAGCTTCCCATCCTTCCTAAGAATGCCCTTGTCAAAGCTCAGCATCTGGCTTGGAGTTAAAGCTGCCTGAGCAATTAAGTCTTGAGCTGCTAAATCCCCTTCATAGCTTGAAGATATTTGTTGGATCCATTCAGGAATTAATGAAGCAGAAGTCTGTATCTTAGCCAAGAGAAATTCATCAGCAGAGCTGGCAGGTCCTGCAGGCTGCAGCACTCAAGAATTCCTCAATCAGAGGCATCACTTGCCTGGCATCATCCTCAGTTCCATCCTCCTCAAGCTCATCCCATATCACAGCATGGAGTTTCAGATCACTACTGTTATCAACAGCAGCTTGAGTTTCAGTCTCCCCATGTCTCCTAGACAGTGCATCAGCAGCCATGTTCTCAGAACCCTGTTTGTATTGTATTTCAAAGTCCATTCCCAAGAGTTTAGTAATCCATTTATGCTGTAAGGCATTGGATAACCTCTGCTCAATCAAATATTTCAAACTTTGATGGTCAGTCTTGATGATGAAATGGCTTCCCACTAGATAGTGTTTCCATTTATCAACAACCATCACTAGAGCTAACAGCTCCTTTTCATAAGTAGACAACCCCATATTTCTGGGACAAAAAGATTTACTCAAATAAGCAATAGGTCTGCTGTCTTGCATTAATACTGCTCCCATGCCCTTATCACTTGCATCAGTCTCAATCACAAATGATTTTGAGAAGTCTGGCATCTTTAACACAGGGGCTGAAGTCATTACCTTCTTCAAGGTCTCAAAAGCAGTTGTAGCCTCCTCAGTCCACTGAAATGCATCCTTTTTGAGCAAATTGTGTAATGGCATGCAAATGGTGCCATAGTTTGCAATAAATCTCCTGTAATACCCTGTTAGACCCAAGAAACCCCTCAACTGTTTTATGTTTTGAGGAACTGGCCAGCTAATAATGCTATCTATTTTGTTTTTATCCATCTCAACGCCTTCCCTAGATATCACATGGCCTAAATATTCCATCTTTGATTTAGCAAATTCACACTTGGACAATTTTGCAGATAGTTGATGAGCTCTCATAATTTCCGAAACCTCCCTCAGATGCAACACATGATCATCTAAACTGGTACTGTAAACCAAGATGTCATCAAAGAATACTAATACACTCTTCCTTAGCAACTTCTGGAAAATTTGGTTCATCAAACTTTGAAATGTAGCTGGGGCATTGGTTAAGCCAAAAGGCATTACGAGAAATTCAAAATGTCCATTATGTGTTTGAAAAGCAGTCTTGTAAATGTCATTTTCATTGACTCTGATTTGATGGTAACCAGACCTCAAATCCAACTTTGTGAACCACAGTGAACCATACAACTCATCAAGAAGTTCATCTATAACAGGAATGGGAAAACTATCCTTCACTGTCTGCTCATTAATTTTCCTATAGTCTATACAAAGCCTCCAACTACCATCTTTCTTCTTGACTAATAGTACTGGAGATGAATATGGACTAGTGCTTCCCCTTATTATCTTGTTATCCAGCATTTCCTCCACTTGTCTCTCTATTTCATCATTCTGAGAATGAGTATATCTGTATGGTTTGCTTCTGAAAGCCTGGGCACCTGGTTTCAAAGGAATTCTATGATCAACATCCCTGTAGGGAGGAAGGGAGGTATGAGCAATAAAGACATCAGGGAATTCAGAGAGGACCTGTTGAATTTCAGTGGGAGTGTCTGCAGATCCATCTTCTTTCTGTTTCTTTTCAGTGATCAAAGTATTGGTGGAGAACTGGTCCAGGTTGTCCCCACCTCCTTCACTCTCAGTAGTGTTAGGCACCATTTGGCTCCAATCAATCTCTCCGCCTCTTTTCTTTCGGTAGGTGAATAATTCCTTAGCTTGAAATCCCTCCAACCTGTTGAAATTATCCACAGCCAAATTTCCTTTCAAAAACCACTGGGCACCCTTACTGCAGAAAGCCACATCCTGTGTATTGAAATCAAAACTCACAGGGCTAAACACCTTCATCCAATCTGTTCCCAAGATAACATCCAATTTCTTCCCCAGTGGTAACACCCTTACATCAAAAATGAAGCTGTGCCCTTGTACCTGCCATCCCATCCTTGGTATTATAGTAGCTCCCTTGATCTCAGCCCCATCAGCTACTATCACAATGAACCTTCTGATAGGATGCTCCCATAGACCTAGTTGTTTGACAACTCTGGGATCAATGAAGCTCCCAGTGCTTCCAGTATCCAACAAAAACTTCACAGTACTGCCACCAATATCACCATCCAGAGATATAGTATCAGAGTTCAATCCCCCTCCCAGGGCTGAAGCCACAAAGTGTTCAGGTTCAGTGTTCTCCAGCTGCTGCATCACTTCAGATTCCGTTTCAATTACCAGAATGTCACCATTTTCATCCTCCTCACAAGAAGATGTAAAGTTGATCTGCTTGAATTTACATTGATGGCCTGGGGTAAACTTTTCTCCACACTTAAAACACAACTAGTTGTCCCTTCTGCGCTGTAATTCTAGTGGAGTTAATCTCTTAAACCCCCCACTCCCTTGGTTGAACTTCCTATCAGCAACAGGAGCAGTCCAAGCACTCTTCTTACCTTGAGCTCTTGACTGTGGGACATAACTACTCACTTTCCCTTTTTTGTTCTGATTTTCCCACACCACCTCTTGGATAAGAGCTACATCCATCACTTCAGTCAAATCCCCAGGTTTAAATTGCATTACTAAAGGCTTAAGATCTTCTTTCAAACCACTGACAAAGCTAGAAACATAATAAGATTCAGAGAGCTTAGAATCTAAATTTTCCACCAAAGTTTTAAGCTCCTCAAAACCTTATATGTATTCCTTCACTGTTGTTCTCTGGTACAACTTACTGAACTCAACAACAATATCTCTGCCCCTAGTATCAGAAAATCGTTTAACCAGTGATACACAGAAATCTTTCCATGACATTCCCACTGCCTTCTTACTGAGATACCACACTTCAGCCTTACAGTCTAGATAGAGCTCAATTATACTCATACGTTCAACATCATCAATTTTATTGAATCCAAAGTATTTCTCAGCCTTCCTGATCCACTCTATAGGTTTAGAACCAGAAAACACAGGCAACTCTAATTTCTCCACATTTCTATTCACAGATTGACCCCAAATAACACCAGGATTACCAACATGAGCTACTTCTTTAGACTTATTCATATTATCAGGTTGAACAGGCACATTTGTCTCGAAAATTGGGAGGAGCGGTACCTGATGTGGAGAAGTCTGGGTGAATATTGGAGGAAGACGATTTTCCATATATCCACCTGCCCCCCAAGGTGGAACTGGTGGCAGCTCGGTGGTCCTGGCTCCCTGAGGCACTATCATTTCCTGAATCTTCTTGAGCAAGTCGTCCGAAGTCTCCTTGCTTCTCCGGTGAAATTCCTCGGTCATGCGCCGGTGCGAATCCTCCAATTTTCCCGACCACTCGAGATTCATCGCACTTAGTTTTTCTGCGAACGATGCCCCTTGCGTGCTCACACTCTGCGCCACCATGTTCACATTCAGCGCCATCGCTTGGATTTCACGGCGTGCCTGCTCCAGCTCGCGTCGGTTCTCCGCCTGTTCGCGGCGGTGCTGCTCCAAATCTTCCCGGAGAGCTTCATAACTCTTGGTTCTTGTTCCCTCCGCCATAGATCTGCCGAGGATCTACAGCTCTGATACCAAATTGACAGGAATGAACTCAATAAACTGGAACGAAAGGTAAATTTACACAGAAATGGAGTTTGGGATGAGAAAGAACATAGAGATTGGGATGAGAGGAGAAAGCTACACTTGATCGGAATTACACTCTAGCTATCCTTATTTGACCCGCCAAGAAATTACCACTTTGCCCTTAGACCATTCCAAACATCATGACTAGTGCTGTCAGTTCAGACCCGAACCCGAATAATACCGATCCAATAATAACCCGAGAGATATAGGTCACCGACCCGAACCGAACTCAACCTAAAAACCGAACTGACCCGAGAATTTAGACCCGAAACCAACCGATATCCGAATTTGCACAGTACCGAAGCGAACCGAACCGTAATCAACCCGACTTGTAACCAACCTAAACCGATTCAAACCAATAAATAACCATCATAAATCAATCGATTCAATCAACCAAAGAAAATGGAAAATTCCTATAAATGTAATTAAAGTTTGTATTACTACTAAGCAAATAAAACTTTCAAACTTCCTAGTTCCTACCAATTAATTTAAACTAAAATTTTGATAGTAAACACCTAAAATATAAAATATACATATTCTATATACAATTCTACTCAATTTTAACAAAATAAATGTACACATTAACACATTCGACTTTTGTGTTAAATATTTGCAATTTTATTACTAATTCATATAGAGAGGAAAATAATTAAAAGTAATCAAAATTGTTAATCAGGGAATTAAATGCTTGACCTTGATCTCCACCTTAAGTACAATCTAAATTTTTAATCAGGGTTCACAGAACATCTGTAATACCATAAACAAGATGATTGTGGTCAAAATTATAAAGATTTTGTATCAAACTATAAACACGTTGGAATCGCAAAATTAAACATTTAAATAGCAAGAAGTAGTAACAAAATCATGATCTATTATAGATCAAAAACAAAAGTATCAGATGAAACAAATAATAACTAGCAATTACATTAATCTATAAAAGAATCAAAAGTACTCAATCTGCTATGGAGATCGAGAAAAGATATCGATTTAAATGAATCAAAAACAAAAACACACACATATATATATATATATATATATATATATATATATAATCAAATTCGGCGACAAGAACAAAAAAAAATTAAAATGAACTTTATAAAACCAAACATATTTTGACCCAAAACCATTCAACCCGACCGAATGACCCGTATTGACACCAGTATCCAAAGCGAACCGACCCGATTAATATTTATTTAAACCCGAAATGAACCGGAAAAGAAAAAATAACCGAATAAATCCGACCCGACATCAACCCGACCTGACCGATATTGACCGAATAGGAAAAAATGACCGATTTAAATCGAAACCGTTTTTAACCGAACCCGTTTTTGAAAGATCGAAACCGACCTATTTACCCGAATCCACACCACTGATCATGACAGATGGATGGAATAGTATATGTTGGACTTGCTATTAGCACTGTAGCACAGATAGATTGGACCGGAGCGGAACGATTAAAGACGAGGGCGTGGGAGGAAAGACCACTGGTGACTGGTGTATTAGATCACCGGCAGTAAATTTTAGTCCACAGTCTGAGTCTCAGAAGCAAGGGTAACAATGTTTTCTACAAGAAAGGGAAGCTACAGAAGAAAAGGAAAAGAAATTGACTGTCACCTCCACCCCATTAACGGCAAGAGCTCGTCTGTACAATCAAGTAAATGCGGCAACGCCCAATTTCCGTCTACTGTGCAGAGCTCAACTGTTAAGGCTCAACTGCCCCACAAGAATGGTGGAAATTTGGGACATGTGTCTGATATGGAATTGAAGAATAGCGACGATGATGTGGAGGATGCACTTACAATGTTACTGCTAAGATCCGAGGAGCCAGAATTGTCTGAAGAGCAGCTTAGGATCAATGATCAAGCCCAAGAGGACGAGGTAATATTAAATTAAACCCTCTTTCAGTTTTGTTGGTAAAGGGTTGTTTATTTATTTTAAAATTATAGCAGTGATAATTTTCAATGAAGTGTGTATCTGTGTATCTTGCTGAGTATGGCCAAAGAATGGATTAATGTTACTCCTTAATCAGGAGCATTTTAAGTTACTTTATATATCAATGTGAGTGTGGCCAAGGTTAAGATATCTGCTTGTGATCTTTTTTGAAATATAATCTTGTGGAAGTTATTTAGAATACTGACGGAGTATATGGTTCTCACAGGATGTAATCAGCTGGATTTTTGATGTGCTTTAGCACTTTCATTCAGTTTATATAGCTTATTTTCTTTTGGTGTGCCCTTTGATCAATCCCTATGGAAAGATCTTTTGTACTGAACTATGCCTCTTGGCATTTTTTCCATTGCTTAAGAAGCCTTGGTTGGGGAGGCTAATATAACCCCTCCATCTCCATAGATGAAATTAAAATTTTTTTTTTTAAAAGAATACTGACGGAGATGGGAGAACTGTAGAATGATCACATTTTTAATTGATAATGGTTGGTTGCTCATATATCATATGTGCTGGTTTAGAAGGGGGGAAATTATCTTGGATTTGCACTAGTAGTTATGGAAAGGAAGCACATCTCAGAAACTGGGAACCAATATTAGATAAACTTGTCTAAGAAACTGTAAAATGTTGAATGTTCTGTAGATCAAAGATAACAAAATTATCTGCCAACATTGTTTAGACAATATTTTTTCCAGATAAGTTAGTTTCTACTTTTTACAATAGAGAAGCAAACAAATCATTCAATTGTGCATCCACAATCCTTACTGAGTTTGTCGGCCTTCCCTTGTTTACAAAAACCCAATTCTCCTCGAAGAAACTATTTTTAACTTCTTCATATTGTTTTTTTCTTCATTTTTTTTGTCTGTGAAAGAGGCTGTGCTGGGTTGAATACTAATTAATAGGTAATGTTTCCAGGAAATCAATGGTAGAATATTCTTCTCCTTCACATTTTTCCTATGTGAGTATCCATTGTTTTTTTGGAAATTGGAGGCAGATCCCCTCTAGGAAGAGGCAAAATCCATTGTTCTGCTATTTTTTCATTGTACTTTGATCATGATGCTTTGACTAATTTCAGTTGCTAGCTATGGAGTCCATTTATGGAGATAGTGTGTCCATACTTGATAGAAAGAATGGCCTGAGATATTTTGAGGTAGCGTACTTGAGCCTAAATCATACTTTTTTTGTGTCAAATGGATACTGCCTAAGACTTATACTGTTAATCAGATTCATATTGATGTCGAAACAAGGGAAGTTTCTGTATCTGTGAAGCTGAATTCAACTACTGTCCTTCAAACTGAAGATGACCCGTCAGATTTCTCATACTCTTTCAAAGTTGAGTATTTGCCACCAATCATCTTGACTTGTGTGTTACCTCAGTCATATCCAAGTCACCGCCCACCCTATTTTACAATTTCTTCTCAGTGGTTGCATTCTACTAAAATTTCTTCTCTTTGCGGCATATTGGACTCAATTTGGAAAGAACAATCGGAGCAGGAGATCATATACCATTGGGTAGAATGGCTGCACACTTCTTGTCTTTCTTTTTTTGGTTTTGTTCAAGAAATAACACTTGGGCCCTACAATGAGATACATGAAAAAGATTTACGTGCAATATCTCGAAGTTTCTCTCCCGAGGTTGATATTCAATCAATCAAAAGCTATAGTGATGAGCAGCTCAGTGAGAAATTTTCCACTAATATTCACGAATGCTGCATTTGCTTTAGCGAGTTCCCTGGTACTTATTTTTCGTCCTTGAAACTTAATCCTTGCTTCAGTTTATTAAATGCTTTGTTTGTTCTGTCCTTTTGCTTTACTCAAATGTTGAGAGATACAGAACTTAATCAGGAAAGCTTCTAGTCAATTTACCTGTTCAAAGTGTTGCTTTCGGAGAAGTATTGAAAGACTTGATAACTTTTCCCTGCTGCCAGAGTTGCATATAAACTCACTAATAGCATCCTCTCAATTTTTTCATTCTTCCCCATCTAATTGCTGAAATTTGGTACTCTAGCTGGTAATAACCACATTGTATTCTTATTAAATGTTCAGTAATTTTAATGTGTACATTTCCCCAGGCACTGGATTCGCTAGACTGCCATGCCAGCATTTCTTTTGTTTGACATGCATGAAAACATATTCTGATATGCATATGAAAGAAGGTACAGTGCAAAAGCTTTTATGCCCTGATGCAAAATGTGGAGGTATGGTTCCACCTGGCTTACTGAGACGATTGCTTAGTGATGAAGATTTTGAGAGATGGGAGTCAATGATGTTGCAGAGGACATTGGAGTCCATGTCTGATGTGACTTACTGCCCTAGATGTGAAGCAATTTGCATTGAGGATGAAGACAGTCATGCTCAATGCTTAGAATGTCTGTTTAGCTTTTGCACCCTATGCAAGGAACGACGGCATGTTGGAGGTACATGCACAAATCCGGAAATGAAACTTCTTGTTTTGCAGGTATTGCTATGGTGCAACAATTCAGTAACCATCGAACAACTTTATAGTACTGTCTCTGTTCTACATGAAAATCCTGTTATAACTGGTATTTCGCATAGAAACATATCAAGAACACAAAAAGTACCATATTTGATGGTATTTCTGTTTTACGTATTCGGTCACTTACTGTATTTGGGATTGGCAAGATATGTGTGTATTAGTCTATGCCGGTTCACATTGGGAAATATTGTTTGGAACAGGAACGCCAGAATTCATCTCAGTCTAGAAATGAACTGGAGAAACGGCGCGAGCAAGAAATGATCAATGAGCTCCTTAGCTTGAGAGAGATATATTTCTCTACAAAACAGTGCCCTTCCTGCAACATAGCCATCTCACGGACAGTGGGTTGCAACCATATGGAGTGTCGTAACTGTGGATGCCATTTCTGTTATCGATGCTGTAAGAAAATTGATGGATATGATCATTTCAGGTTTGTCATTCTCACCTTCTGATATCTTAACTTTGTCATGCATTCCTTGATTTATATAACTGATGAACTTCTTCACTGTAAAGGGAAGGGAAATGTACAGTTCACCCAGAAGATGAAATTGAGACGGTGGACTTGGAGGAGAGAAGAAACATTCAGCGAATTGAAAATGATCGTCGAACTGTTGCTGGAACGCAAGTTGAAGTTCAACCTGGGAGTGTTCACCAGTGCCCTGCTTGTCGTCAACTAAATGTCAAGGTTAGAGACACTGCCTCTAACGGCTGAGCCTTTAATATTTATTATAATGAATTATCCTCATATCAGCTATATATGATAACAATGGTTGTAGAATATGTTTATTAATCGAACCGAATGCAGCTGAAGTAAAACAAATGTTGGCAGCATGTCAATCTACTGTTCTAAACTGTGTTTGGCTCTGTACATGGTTACTGATATAGATTGGAAGCAACAATCACATGTTCTGCTGGGCATGCCAAACCCACTACTGCTATTTATGTAAGAGGAGCGCGAGACGGACCTCCCAACATTATGGACGGAAAGGAGGCTGCAAACAACATACGACCGACTAGTTGACACTTGACAGTGATCACTTCACCAAAACTTGAGCTCTTCATTTGGCCTGGATATGGTCCCCATGGCAAACTTACATCTCTACAAGTTAATTTAAATCCCCGAGTAAGTTCAAAAGTTGTTAATGCACAATTTTAAGCTAATCATAGTGCAAACTGCAAACTGTAGTAGTGAATATATGGTAGTTAGATTTAAAATCACCTTACAACTTCGTAACTTTCTCTGTTATCAATTTAGTCATCTGTACAGCTTACTTCACCTGCCTATTGATACCGCCAAAAGGTCACTAACGAATAATTCTGATCACCGTCTTTAATTTCGAGGATGGGAGAAAAAGTCGACAAACAGATGCATATGATGTCACGACAACCTCATGACCGAAGAAAAAACTAACCAACACATTAAGACAGATGTTCATGTAACCGAGAAATTTAGCATTGAAATTACTATCTACTTAATTTAATCAATTGTGTTTAACATTTTCCACCTAACATGATGTTCCAATATGAAATATGAAATATGCAGAAAAGTAAAACACACCAGTAATTGATTATGCAGTTCGATGCATATCATCTATGTCTGCGGGACCTTGCTCAATATTATAACCATCCACTAATAACAAAAGATACAGATTACAGTCAACTTATCTTTCTATTCTTCTATGTGGATTTGCATTCCCTACTGCCAATCGGCTTGACTAACTATATTATCAGTTATAGCACGATCACCTCTCCAAAGATTTTATGGCTAGGTTACAATACTAAACTTGTATGTCCTATTGTAGGTTTCCTAAGGTTTTTCGGACATTGCTGCCTTGGTCTGCTATGTACAATCTTGGGTGCAAAATTGTTCTTCAATAAAAGTGTTAGTTTGAGCGTTGCAGCGACTGTCCTTTTTATAGTGCAAAGCCGTGTCTTCAATCAATTTGCATGGTTGTAAAATCCACTTTCCATCAAACTTTCAATCAGTTCATGCAGTGCCTGGAAAGTAGAGTCCCGAATATCTCTAAATCTTTATTTACCACAGATAATCTTTATCAGAAGCTAATCAAATCCTTTGCGATATTCATCTAGAAATTCTGAGTCGGCAATATTCCTTCGACTGTATCAATACCACACACAGTAATATTCCTCAATATACAGATACCATACTTAAACCATGTGTCGTCATCAATCTGTCCGCAACTTCTGCCCTGTGCTGGTACAAAATGATGTTTCAACATGACTCATTCTAATGATGTTGGAACATCACTTTCCACAAATTAGCCGATTAAGTCTACGGACTTTACAATCTCCCCTTTGGCAATTTGTGGATTAACCAATAAAATTTGGATGGCAAACTAAAATGATAAAGATCTCAGATAATAAATCAGATGAACATAACTCCCCCTGAGGCCTGAGTATCGAAATCCAACTAGTTCAAGAAACTAACTCACCCTGACTTCCAGAATATATAAATTAACAGCCATCACTAATCAGCATAACCAGTAAAGAATACCATGACAGACGATCAACAAAATACAATCATCACAAATGAAAATATCCAAATATCTCCCCTTGGGGACAAAATCCACCAAGGGCCTCCATATTTAGCCCTCAAATGCTCTTACTGCCATCTGACTCAGAAAATTCAGGGGCTTTCTTCCTATTGGTTGTTGTAGCTTTCCCAGAGCCAGAAGGTGCCTCACTATAGCGCTTCTTATCCTTCTCCAGCTCGGCAAGCCTCTTATCATGAAAGTCCATTTGCTTCAGATGATAACTCAGTTGTGTTCTAATGGCTTGAAGCTTTACATCCCTTTTTGCAGCTTCAATCAGCTTAAAAATATTCTTCATATAGTCCAAGGCAGATCTAACACTGTCCTATTAAGAGTAGTATTTGTAGGACCCATGAGTTTAGCATTAACATAGCTAACTGATGTTGGAACATCAACACCGGCCTCCTTGATTAGTGCAAAAATCAGACATGGGTGAGGCAAATACTCAAACACTCTAAGATTAACAACAACATCATGAATCCTCTTGAAGATTAATTTCCCCAGATCTACCTCAACCTCCGTACCTACTTGGTATATACTGGGCCATAAGGCCCAACCAACCTAGCTACCGAAACACTAAGACACACCAAAGCCCACGAAGACTGGTCCAATAGCGGACATGGTCAAAGGCACGATGGAGAGATGGAGAAACCACGATCAAGAGCAACTGCCCGAAATAGGTGGGATCGTGGTCTCTGCCATAGTTCTATAAATAGTACAGAAAACATGAGAAGAAGGGAAGCACTCTAAGAACTAGATTATATTATCTAAGATATCAAAGACTAACTTAAGCATTGGAAATTCTTCCCCGGATCCATTCCGGGGTTTTACATGTTAGACTCGGCCATTAGACGGGAGTCATCGAAGGACTCAGAGGGACCCTGCAACATCATTGGCGCCGTTTGTGGGGACTTTCTTTTGTAATCCTTATGGTGACTACTAGAAGAGGCCGGCGAGAGGATCCTCAGGACAACAACTCCACTTCTAGAACAATAATAGGAGCAAGATGAGGAATACCACGAAGAAGAAGAAGAATAGCAATCGCAGGAGGATCAACGTCATAGGGAAAGTGAGGAATCCTCGGATCATGCCCGAAGAAAGGAAAAGGAAGCATTCGAAGCCTTTCTGGAAGCACAGAAAGAAACTATGTTCGTCCATTTTAAGAGAGCCAGAAGGACTCTAGAAGACAATAGAACCAATACGGAGCAGAGAGGTGAAAGGTCAATACCAGTTACCGCCCAGAGCACCATCAAGGGAGCTGCAGAATAAACTTGGAAAGAAAGGAAGAACACTCGGTCTTAATCGGCACAAGGGAAAGGAGGGAGGAAAGATCCATCCTAATAGGACATAGGGACACTTTGGTTGATGGAAAGAGTTGCAATCAATCATCGCCGAGGATGAAAGTGATTATTCACCATTTGTCAGAGAGATACAGGATTACCCAATGAGTGTTTCTTTCAAACTCTCTCTTTACGTCAAGATATATGATGGGACATCGGATTCAAAGGACTTTCTACACTCATACCGAAATAGTATTAGGTTCAGAAACGCCCCACTACCGGTAGTATGTAAGGCGTTTACAATATTCTTACAGGACCGGCGATTACATGGCATGAGAACCTTCCTCGCCAAAGTATCAGATCATGGGCCCAACTATCTGATATGTTCCTAGGAAGATTTTACAGAAATCAGAAATTTGAGCCCACGATCGCTGACTTGGTAAACATAAAATAGAATAACGATAGTATCGGCGAATACCATTCTAAAATGGTCATGGAAAGTTTACAGGTCAAGGATTGGGAGGTCGTCGCCGTACCTCTCAAATATACAATTTATGTTCACTTACTACCTCTACACACAATTAAGCATATAGTGGCAAGTAAGGTTCGTTCCACAGGGAAAAGGTTATTTCTATGTATATCTTGTAGTATATATATATATACATGTATAAAAGCAATGTAAACAAGGGGGGGTTTTGAGTTGAGTTTTGTTTAAGACACTACTAAGTAAAACTACTAGAACTTTAAAGTTACAACTACTTTACCATAAGATTACTCTAACTACAGGTTTAACTAAGAGAATAAGAAACTTGGACATATGAGATTGGTGACTTCTTATTATGAGATTTTCCTCAAACTTTATCATGATGCCTTGAGAATGGTGAACATTAGTGAGAAACTATCTTTAACCATAGCTATGAAAAATGAAAGCATCTTCACAACTTCAATTAACAACTTTACTAGATGATAACAACTAGTTCAATTGAATCAATATTACTTCAAATTAGATGTTTCTCAACCCTACCCATGCAATTTGATAACAAACTTGACATAGGTACAATGCTAATGAATGATCTTAAGAACAAATACAATTGATAACAACATGCATTCGATTCCTAATTTACTACTCCTACATAGAAAGAATGATAACATTCTAACCATGGAAAAGCAATATCTAACACATATCCAACACATAAATATCACTAGGAAATCATTCCTAATCATTTCAAGCATCAAATACACATATAAATTATGATCATTCAATAGCAAATCACCATTCCTAAGCTTCATGAATCATGTTCTCAATCCATAACAAGAAGTCCAATCACATATATCCAAGAAGGGTTTTAGCCTACTACCATAGTTATATTATCAAAACCATAATCAATACTACAAACCATGATGAATTCAAAGATCAAATTCAAAAGGAAAATGAAGGAAAATGAGTTCAACTCTGTAAAAATCCGATCCTCTAACAATGAGGATAAGTTTCTTTTATAGTCTAAAAATAATTAAAATTAAAGCAAACAAAATGCAAGTTGCAGAAGATTTTCGCGGGTCGCGCGAAATCCTTCGCGGACCGCGAGCCTGGTTCTCGCGGCTCGCGGCCGAGGATTCGCGGCCCGCGCGTCTTCGATTTCCGCGGTCTGCGACCGAGGTTTCGCGGACCGCGCGTCTGGTCCTCGCGAACCGCGGCCGACGTTTCGCGGATCGCGCGTCTTGGCTTCGCTCTGGTCCTCGCGGTTCGTGACCGGAGTTTCGCGGACCGCGCGTCTGGTCCTCGCGAACCGCGGCCGATGTTTCGCGGATCGCACGTCTTCGGCTTCCGCGGTCCTCGTGCTGGTCCTCGCGGCTCGCGACCGGAGTTTCGCGGACCGCGTGAAACTCGGCATCTTCAAAACAGCAACACACACCCTCGCGGTTTGCAACCTAGGTTTCGCGGCCCGCGAGGGTATGCCTTCACGCCACTTCTACGACCGGTTCTTCAATGTATCTAACTCCTTCAGGACGGTCATAGAAGGTCTTCAAATCATCCAAATCTATCGCAAGTGTAATTCAAGGTCGAAATGCACGTCTTCAATTTCAAACCATCATGAATGATTCGGTCCAAAAATCTAATATAAAAGTACAAAATACTATCTAAAACAGCTCTCAAATGCTACAAAATAAGAGTATATTTAGGACCTATCAAAATCCCCCACACTTGAACCTTTCTCGTCCTCGAGAAAGAACGATTAAGATCCAAGTGCATATTCTAAGTAATTAAGCACATAACATTTGAGAGCTTTATAAAAGACATCTATTAACAAGAGAAAAGAAAATGTTTTTTTTTTTTTTTTTAAAGAAATACAGTATTAAAAACAGCAACAAAAGCAGAATCATAGTCCTACATCTCTCCCCCACACTTAGCCTAAACATTTCCCTCAATGTTTAAATATACCAATGAAAAACATAGTGAAAGGAAAGAGTGTAGGATATACTCACTGCGAGGGGCCGGAACCGTCGCGACGACGCTGAGCTCGCGATCTGCGATGGTCCTCATAGTCAAATGCCCCTGGTCCATGTGGGTGCATGGATGCCATCATGGCGAACATCACCTCCATGTCGTCCTCATATCTGTGAGTAAACGCCTCATGCCTCTGCGTGAACTCCTGGAATTGCTGCTGAGTGACATACTGAGGATCGTGATGTGGAGGAGCGTACTGATCTCCATGCTCCGGGGGTGCCTCTAGCCTGGCAAGGGCGATGGTAGGTGCAGGGACTGTGATCTGGGTGGGCAAGGTGAGCTCCTCCATGCGGGTGCGCTCAGTCAGCTGCACAGCCTCCGGATTTGGCAAGTACATGTGCTGATTCTTGGCTACTAGCCAGATGAATCTAGGAGGAGGGAATTTGTGCATTTGCAAGACATTAGTGGACTCCAAAGAAGCGATGGAGTGTAATTGGTGAGCTCTCTCGGCTGTCTTGCCTATCGCCTGAATGTCTGGAGGTAGATGGATGCGCAAATAAGCTGCCAGAAGAGAAATCATACCCCCCTGCGGTATCTTCCCTGAGCTCTTCTGGGAGGTCTCCAGACATTTCTGCACAAAGAGGTCTACCCAACATGGGTGCTCTATCCTCCAAAACATGGTCCAAAGGCATTGGACTTGTTCCCTACTGATATGCGTCAACTCCCCCTGGCAAAAGATCGTCATCACTAGGAGCTTGTGCACCATACGAACAGCTGGATGTATGATGTGGTTGTTCTTTGTAGCGCCCGTGATGTTGGAAGATCCAGACAAGCAATTCCAAAAGAAAGCTAGATCAAATCCTTGTGGGGCATATTCTTTTGGATTCTTGTAGCCCTCCGCATATTCGAATCCAAAAGCATCTTGGATTTCATCATAGGACACCCGGCGGTCTACATCATTCAACCTGAAGGTGATGTACTGCATGTCATGCTCCTCGTCATAGTGCTTGGCTAGAGTGGATAGGAACTCAAGTGTATAGCGGATGTAGGTCGGTGCCGACCGATCAATGAATCCTCTCATGCCAACGCGATCCAATAAAAATAGCACAGGCTGCTGCAAACCTAGCTCCTGAAGTAGCTCAGAGGAGAGGAACTTCGTCTCCATGATCGTTCGCCTCCCATTCCCAATCAACTTTCTCCACCGTTGTTGGGCATCGTCATCCAAACCTTGCAGTCCCATAAGGTCAATAGGAGGCAGGTTTTCTGCAGGGGGAGGGCTAGGTTGGCGAGGGGGGGATTCGGGGATCACGGGCTCATGCGAACTAGAGGCTTCCCCTCGGCGAGACCTTTTTCTCGGTGCCATTATCAAAATCTACTCAACAACAGTCCAGCACAACTAAACTAGCTACAAGGCGGCAAGCCCCTACTCAAAAAGGTCAGTATATAACTAAAGGCGGCAAGCCTTTGAAATTTCAATAAAATCTATTGGCGGCAAGCCCTAAATCACCCAAAATTTAATTTAAATTCAGTAGGGTACCGTCAATTGAAGCCTTTGGAAGCAATGTAGCTTAAGGAGATCATCAATTGAACCAAAATATCACCAAATCAAAAATGCCCAAAAATTAGGGTTCTTGAGATTTGGGGATATTTAAGTTCGTTTAGGAATTTGAAAATTGAGATGGCGAAAAGGATAAGGGTGGTGGAGGGAAGGTTTTGATGCACTGGGGTTGGAGAAAAAGTCGCCGGAGTCCGGCGAATCGGAATGGAGAAGTTTGGGTTGGAATTCGGGCAATGTGGGTAAAAGATGGTGTTTTGGATGTGAATTTTTGGTGGGTTTTGTTGGGAAAGCTTGGGGGATTGATTTGGGTGGAAGGGATTGGTTCAAAACTCGCCGGAATGATGGATTGGAGAGGGTGGCCGGTGGGAGGGTACTATTCCGTCGGGAGAGATTGGGAAGAAGAAGAAGAAAAAAGATAGAAGAAAATGGGAAGAAGTAAGGAGCCCGTTTTCGCGGATCGCGACAAAACACCCGTGGGTCGCGTGACCCCTCGCGGGCCGCGAGCCTCCTTCCGCGGGCCGCGAAACTGCGCCATTTCGTTCCAGGGATTGCCGAAAAATCCCTGGATTTTCGCGGGTCGCGCGTCTCCGTTCGCGGGTCGCGCGCAGTTCCTTCGCGGTCCGCGCGCTCGTGCTCCTCGCGTGTCTCCGTTCGCGGACCGCGCGACGAATTCGCGGTCCGCGCTCGCCAAAACTCGCGGTCCGCGCGATCAAACCGCGGACCGCGCGCGCGGAACTTCGCGGTCCGCGCGATGAAACCGCGCACCGCGCGCGCCAAACTCTCGCGGCGCGCAAGGAATTCGCACGCCGCGCACGGCAAATCCACGCGGTCCGCGCGGTGAAACCGCGGACCGCGAGCACATTTTCGCGGTCCGCGCGATCAAGCCGCGGACCGCGAAACATTGCACTTTCGTTCCAGGGATTTCTGAAAATCCCCTGGATTTCGCGGGTCGCGCGGTCTCCTTCGCGGACCGCGCGAAAAACCTACGCGGTCCGCGAGCATTGTGTCGCGGTCCGCGCGGTCAAGCCGCGGACCGCGAAAACCGTCGTTATTGTGCCAGGGATTCTCGAGAATTCCCCCATTTCTCGAGGTTCGCGAGGATCCGTTCGTGGGTCGCGAGACACCGTCGCGGCGCGCGCGTTTCGTTCGCGGCTCGCGAAGTTTTCCGTCGCGGTCCGCGCCTTCCCGATCGCGGTCCGCGAAACCCTCGGTCGCGGTCCGCGCGATGAAGTCGCGGTCCGCGATGAATTGCTCTTAGAGCCTTTTTGCTTTGCATCTATTTCACACCTCTTTCTACAAAAACAAAACAAAAACTAGCATAATGTTCGAATTACAAGTTAAATGAAATGTAAATGGATAACAATAAAAAGAAAATAATGTTCCAAATATTGAAATTGTCCGAAGAAATGCTTTTAAGGATCAAAACTCGTTTATTTAACATCGTCGGCACGATGTACCTCCATGGCAAAGATCACTCGTAGGTTGGGTTGCCTAGAGACATGTCCTCTAGGATTTCCGATTTGAAACCCTCGTAATACGGTTTCAACCTTTGGCCGTTGACCTTGATGATTTTGGCATCCTTGTCGCTTTGGATCTCCACCGCACCATGAGGGAAAACTTTCACAACTACAAATGGTCCAGTCCACCGAGAACGCAGTTTACCTGGAAACAAACGAAGGCGTGATTGAAATAGGAGAACATTTTGACCTACCTCAAAGGTTTTCCTAATTATCATCTTGTCATGCCATGCCTTCGTCTTTTCCTTGTAAATGGCAGCGTTCTCATAGGACTCATTCCGGATCTCCTCAAGCTCTTGCAATTGAAGCTTCCTTTCATTCCCGGCTTCGTCCAAGTTCAAATTGAACCTTGTGATCGCCCAATAAGCTTTGTGTGCTAACTCCACCGGTAAATGACACGGCTTTCCAAAGACTAATCGGTATGGAGACATACCAATTGGAGTCTTATAAGCCGTCCTATATGCCCACAATCCATCATCCAACCGAGTACTCCAATCCTTGCGAGTCGGCCTAACCGTTTTCTCAAGGATGGACTTGATTTCCCTATTGGAAACTTTGGCTTGTCCATTTGTTTGTGGGTGATAGGCGGTAGAAGTTTTGTGATTAACCCCATATTTCTTCAACAATGCGGCAATGGTTTTATTGCAAAAGTGAGTGCCTCGATCACTGATCAGAGCTCGGGGTACCCCGAACCTAGAGAAGATGTGAGATTTGATGAACTCTGCAACCACTTTAGAATCATCAGTACGAGTGGGGATTGCTTCAACCCACTTAGAAACATAGTCAACCGCAAGCAAGATATATTTAAAACCAAAGGAAGTGGGGAAAGGTCCCATAAAATCGATTCCCCAAACATCAAAGAGTTCACAATATAAAGGGCAATGTTGGGGCATTTCATTCCTAGAAGAAATGTTTCCTACTCTTTGGCATTTATCACAAGATTTGCAAAATGTGTATGCATCCTTATTCAAACTAGGCCAATAAAAACCACAATCAAGCACTTTTCTAGCAGTTCGCCTAGCACCAAAATGACCACCACATGCATATGAATGGCAAAAAGCAAGGATTGAGTTGGTTTCATTATTGGGAATGCATCTCCTAATCACTTGGTCGGAACAATGTTTCCACACATAGGGATCATCCCACACATAAAACCTAGCATCATGCTTTAGCTTATTCTTTTGTGCTTTTGTGAAATGAGAAGGGCACTTACTTGTGACAAGGAAATTCACAATGTTGGCATACCATGGAAGAGAAACACTAAGAGCAAACAATTGCTCGTCGGGGAACTCTTCGTGAAGATGGTCCTTCAAAGCTTTGGTCCTAAACTCCTCATTGGGCACCAAACGGCTCAAATGGTCGGCCACTAGATTTTCAGCTCCTTTCTTGTCCTTGACCTCCAAGTCGAACTCGCTCAAGAGTAAGATCCATCGGAGTAACCTAGGCTTTGCTTCTTTCTTCGTCATCAGGTAACGAAGAGCTGAAACATGCCCGGGTCACCACATTTAGTAGGCATTTTATCTTGAAACAAAGCTGAAACATGTTCATTGACTCTCTCATTTTTAACATGCTTAGACCTTTGTTGACGATGATTTACACATAATTCTTTCAAGAACTTAGAATATCTAGGAACTTGATCAATAACATCGAGCAAAGGAATGTTTACCTCACACCTTCGAAGGACCTCGAAAGCTTCCTTGTCCATCTCCTTTTTCCGAGTATTCTTCAAAGCTTCGGGAAATGGTGCTTCCACATCAAAGGTAGTGTCCACCCTAGTTTTCTTGTGAAGAGGTGAGAATGGAGGTGACATTGGTTCAACATTAGAGGTTGTGTCTACATGTTCCTCATCAATAAGTTCTTTCTCCTTCTCAACCTCGGCATCACCCTTTTCTTTGGCTAGCTCCTCAAGAATTACTTCTTCGTCGGCCAAGGTCGCCTCAACTTCGTCATTGCCTAAGCTTTTCTTCACAAAGCCTCTCTTGGGTGCCTTTTTCACAACCACTTCGGGTTCAACCGCTTGTTTACCACTCCTCAAGGTCATGGCACTCGCATGAGGCCTTGGATTTAACTCCGGTTGTGCGGGTAACTTCCCGGAGTTTTGTGCTTCCAATTTCCCCAAAACAGTGGCTATTTGACTCATTTGCACCTCAATGCTTTTGAATCGAGCGTCTTGTGGGAATTGGCCCGAGCTTTCACCTTGATCATGAGATTTATCTTCTAACCTCGGGTAAGCATTTTGAGGGGTGCGGTTGTTGAAACGGCCTTGACCTTGGTTCCTTGGGTATTGTTGTGGTGGATGATCTTGGTACCCTTGATAGCCAAAATCTTGGTACCCTTGGTTTTGGTAACCTTGGTACCCTTGATTTTGGTGGCTTTGATCTCCTTTGTAGCCTTGGTCATTTTGCCCCCTTGATCTATCAAAGGATTGACCACTTTGACCTTGGTAACCCCCTTGGTAGCCACCTTGTTGGCCTTGTTGCCCCGTCGGTTCATCTCTCCACCGAAAGTTGGGGTGATCTCTAGTTCCGGGGTTGTAATGTTGAGCAAAAGGGTCATACTTCCTTTGGTTACCCCTATCACCACCTTGGCCTTGTCCACCTTGAAAACTCCTACCACTTTGGTAGCCTCGTCCTCCTTGGTAGCCCCTAAAACCTTGGTTTCCTCCTTGATCGCCTCTAAAACCTTGGTTTCCTCCATAGACCCCCATGGCATTGACTTCTTCGTTATAATCCTCGTTTGCTTGAGGACAAGATTCGGTGAGATGGTTCGAAGCACAAATCCCACACGTCATCACTTGTTGCCTTGGTTGGTTCCCCGTGTTCCCTCCGGAGCTATTTCCCATCATGAAACCTTTCATCAATGCCGTAAGCTCCTTGATATCTTGACGAGAACCATCATTGTTCCCACCGGAGTTACCCACTCGTAGTCTCCGGTCCTTCTTCGGTTTGCATCCCTCGGCTAATTGCTCAAATAGCATCATGGCATCGGAAGAGCCAAGGTTAGCAATGGAGCCATAGCAAGACCGATTTATCAACTCGGTTTCTCTATCATTCAAACCATTGTAATAGAAACACACCAATTGAGGTTCGGTGAAGCTATGGTACGGGCAACTTGAGAGGAGAGTTTGGAATCTTTCCCAATACTCATACAACGTCTCATCATCGTCTTGAGTGATGTTGCTAATGGCTTGTATCAAGACCGAGGACTTAGAGGGAGGAAAGTACTTGTCTAAGAACTTTTTCTTCAATTGTGGCCATGTAGTGATTGATGATGAAGGTAAACGGCTTAACCATTTAGCGGCCTTGTCCTTCAAGGTGAAGGTGAAGGTTTTCAACTTAAACTCATCCACACTCATCTCGGAAGGTTTCAAACTACTACAAACCCTATAAAAAGCCTCAAGGAAGTCATTCGGATCATCCACTTCTCTACCATGGAAAGTTGGCAGCAAATTTATCACTCCCGTCTTGATTTCGTATTGAGAGTTCGGGTAAACAATGCTCGATTGTTGTTGCTCATAGTTGGGGGACATGTACTCTCTCATAGAAATGTTAGTAGGAGAAGGGTTAGGGTTTTGGAAAAAGGTTGTAGAATTGGTTTCGGGGAGGGTTTTGGCCGGTATCCTCTTCTTCGTCCGCCATGTTGAAAGGTAGTGATTCACTTTCAAGGGATAAAGGATTAGATGCTAGTGACTCTTGCACTTGCTTCCTAAGTTGGCGGAGATTTCTTACTAGCTCGGAATCGTATTGCAAAGGGTCTTGGTTCGAGGATCGTGTATGAACCATGCACCAAGAGCTAGAGCAATAGGGTTCCAAACCAAAATAGAACCTAAAAAGAAAGATAGATTAGAAATAAAACTACAATACACACATAAAAATACGCCTAGTCCCCGACAGCGGCGCCAAAATTTGGGAGGTCGTCGCCGTACCTCTCAAATATACAATTTATGTTCACTTACTACCTCTACACACAATTAAGCATATAGTGGCAAGTAAGGTTCGTTCCACAGGGAAAAGGTTATTTCTATGTATATCTTGTAGTATATATATATACATGTATAAAAGCAATGTAAACAAGGGGGGGTTTTGAGTTGAGTTTTGTTTAAGACACTACTAAGTAAAACTACTAGAACTTTAAAGTTACAACTACTTTACCATAAGATTACTCTAACTACAGGTTTAACTAAGAGAATAAGAAACTTGGACATATGAGATTGGTGACTTCTTATTATGAGATTTTCCTCAAACTTTATCATGATGCCTTGAGAATGGTGAACATTAGTGAGAAACTATCTTTAACCATAGCTATGAAAAATGAAAGCATCTTCACAACTTCAATTAACAACTTTACTAGATGATAACAACTAGTTCAATTGAATCAATATTACTTCAAATTAGATGTTTCTCAACCCTACCCATGCAATTTGATAACAAACTTGACATAGGTACAATGCTAATGAATGATCTTAAGAACAAATACAATTGATAACAACATGCATTCGATTCCTAATTTACTACTCCTACATAGAAAGAATGATAACATTCTAACCATGGAAAAGCAATATCTAACACATATCCAACACATAAATATCACTAGGAAATCATTCCTAATCATTTCAAGCATCAAATACACATATAAATTATGATCATTCAATAGCAAATCACCATTCCTAAGCTTCATGAATCATGTTCTCAATCCATAACAAGAAGTCCAATCACATATATCCAAGAAGGGTTTTAGCCTACTACATTGTTATATTATCAAAACCATAATCAATACTACATACCATGATGAATTCAAAGATCAAATTCAAAAGGAAAATGAAGGAAAATGAGTTCAACTCTGTAAAAATCCGATCCTCTAACAATGAGGATAAGTTTCTTTTATAGTCTAAAAATAATTAAAATTAAAGCAAACAAAATGCAAGTTGCAGAAGATTTTCGCGGGTCGCGCGAAATCCCTCGCGGACCGCGAGCCTTGTTCTCGCGGCTCGCGGCCGAGGATTCGCGGCCCGCGCGTCTTCGATTTCCGCGGTCTGCGACCGAGGTTTCGCAGACCGCGCGTCTGGTCCTCGCGAACCGCGGCCGACGTTTCGCGGATCGCGCGTCTTGGCTTCGCTCTGGTCCTCGCGGTTCGTGACCGGAGTTTCGCGGACCGCGCGTCTGGTCCTCGCGAACCGCGGCCGATGTTTCGCGGATCGCACGTCTTCGGCTTCCGCGGTCCTCGTGCTGGTCCTCGCGGCTCGCGACCGGAGTTTCGCGGACCGCGTGAAACTCGGCATCTTCAAAACAGCAACACACACCCTCGCGGTTTGCGTCCTAGGTTTCGCGGCCCGCGAGGGTATGCCTTCACGCAACTTCTACGACCGGTTCTTCAATGTATCTAACTCATTCAGGACGGTCATATAAGGTCTTCAAATCATCCAAATCTATCACAAGTGTAATTCAAGGTCGAAATGCACGTCTTCAATTTCAAACCATCATGAATGATTCGGTCCAAAAATCTAATATAAAAGTACAAAATACTATCTAAAACAGCTCTCAAATGCTACAAAATAAGAATATATTTAGGACCTATCAAGGATCTTTCCTACCAGATGTTCTTAGGGGCGTTCATGAGTGGGCCCAAATCTGGGGATTTCTATAATAAAATTGCGAGAGGAAATGCCTAGCAATGAACGTGACTTGCAAAAATTGGTGGAAAGATATGTTCGCACTGAAGAGGCCAACGAAAGGAAAATAGAGAACGAAAGGGGTGGTAAGAAATCATCGGATGGAGAATCAAAGCAACAAGGTAGAAAAGAAAGGCCATTGCAAATGCCAAAAGGGAAGGATAACTTCAGCCATAAAACTTTTGAGGAGACTCCACTAAAAAAATCCGGGAAAGAAGTCTGGCAGAATAATAAGGCGCTCTTTCGAGAATCTAAACCAATGTTAGCCCCACCAGATAAAAGCCCAAAATAATTTTACTGTTCTTTCCACCGTGATCATGGACATGACACCGAAGACTGTACTACACTCAAGAGACAAATTGAGGATAACCTTCAACAAGGAAACCTCCTCCAATATAAGAAGGGCGTGTCATATGGAAATAGGGTGAACACGAATTTGAAAGAAACGGCGAAGACGCCTGGAACGATGACGACTGTTGTTATCCAGGCAGAACCAACTTACCAAACACCTGAAAAGATCATATTATCCATACATGGTACAACAGAATATATCTCCAATAATGCACGGAAGAACATGGCGCGATATGTGCCACCACAAGAACCATTGGATAAAAGATTCAAAGTCAGCGAAGTCATTACTTTTGATGAAAATGACACTGTGCCAAACGCCTCTCCACATAATGACCCACTAGTTATAGTGGCTAAAATCAGAAACTCCACAATCCATAGAGTTTTCGTAGACGACAGGAGTGCGGTGGATATCCTCTTCGCCGATTGTTTTGACAAACTAGGCTTAAAGCGGGAGGATCTTAAGAAACCCACCTCGGCGTTAGTTGGATTCACGGGGAGATCATAAATGCCTTTGGGACAAATCCAACTACCAGTAACAGTGGGCGAAGACGATAAGTATTGCACTATCCTTTGTGACTTCGTGGTAATGGACACACATAGCCCTTTCAATTCAATTATAGGGCGACCATGGATGAATGCGGCGAAATCTATCTGGTCACCATACCACCTGGTGATGAAGTTTCCAACACCAAACGGGGTAGCCATTATCAGGGGTAGTCAACAAGCAGCCAGACAATGCATGACAATCGCCATGAAAGCAGTAAAGATAACAGAGGCGAATCCCCTCCCGATGGTGAACTCTGTGAACGCCAGAATGCCATTTGGTTTAAAAAACACGGAGGCAACATACCAGCGTACTGTTGATAAGGCATTCGCCCACCAAATCAGGCGAAATCTGGAAGCATATGTGGATGACATGGTTGTAAAGAGCAAGCGCGTGGATTCCTTTCCAAGGAATCTGGAAGAGACCTTCAAGACTCTCCAAAATATAGGCATGAAACTAAATCCAAAGAAATGCACTATTGGTGTGGGAGAAGGACGTTTTCTGGGATTTCAAGTTTCATCTAAAGGACTTGGCCCCAATTCGGAAAAGATAGAGAATATCTTGAACCTACCTACTCCGAAATCCATAAAGGACATCTAAATCTTGACAGGGTCGCTCGCTGCCCTAAATAAATTTGTGGCGAAAGCGGCGGACAAACACATGCCTTTCTTTGACATCCTCAAAAAATCTAAAAAGCTTGAATGTGACGAACACTGTGATGCAGCATACGCCCAGCTAAAATTGGAAATAGCATCATTACCAGAGCTATCTGTACCAGTACAAGGCGAACCATTGTTCGTATACTTGGAAGCTTCGCACAAGGCGGTCAGCTCGGTCCTCATTAGAAATGACGGTACAGTGCAAAAACCAGTGTATTACGCCAGTAGAAGTTTACAACTGGCTGAAGAAAACTATCAACCGCTTGAAAAACTTATATTGGCACTAGTACATGCTACAAGACGCCTAAGAACCAACTTTCAAAGCCACCATGTTACCATTCTTACTGATCAGCCAATCATGCAAATCCTATCAAGGGTTGACTCATCAGGGAGAATGACAAAATGGGCGATCGAGTTAAGTGAACATGATACCGCTTTCAGTCCAAGGAAAAGTGATTAAGGGACAGGTAATAGCTGATTTCCTAGCAGAAATATCCTCAGTAGAGCACACAGAGACATCTACACCCAGCTCTTTGCCGAATACCAGGATAAGGGAAAATCCAAACTAGAAGAAATAGCATGGCACATGTATGTAGGTGGTTGGTCAAATAAGGACGGCTGCGGGGCAGGACTATTACTCATTAGCTGATAGGTCCTAGATATACTCTTATTTTGTAGCATTTGAGAGCTGTTTTAGATAGTATTTTGTACTTTATATTAGACTTTTGGACCAAATCATTCATGATGGTTTGAAATTGAAGACGTGCATTTCGACCTTGAATTGCACTTGCGATAGATTTGGATGATTTGAAGACCTTCTATGACTGTCCTGGAGGAAGCAGATACATTGAAGAACCGGTCGTAGAAGTGGCGTGAAGGCACACTCTCGCGGACCGCGAAACCTATGTCGCGAACCGCGAGGGTGTGTGTTGCTGTTTTGGAAGATGCCGAGTTTCGCGCGGTCCGCGAAACTCCGGTCGCGAGCCGCGAGGACCAGCACAAGGACCACGAAGCCAAAGACGCGCGGTCCGCGAAACTCCGGTCGCGAACCGCGAGGACCACCGCGAGACCGCAGCGAAGCCGAGACGCGCGATCCGCGAAACGTCGGCCGCGGTTCGCGAGGATCAGACGCGCGGTCCGCGAAACCTCGGTCGCGGACCGCGGACGCCACGGACGCGCGGGCCGCGAATCCTCGGCCGCGAACCGCGAGAACCGAGCTCGCTGTCCGCGAAGGATTTCGCGCGGCCCGCAAAAAACTTCTGCCACTTGGATTTTGTTACTTTAATTTTAATTATTTTTAGACTATAAAAGAAACTTATCCTCATTGTTAGAGGATCGGATTTTTACAGAGCAAAACACATTTTCCTTCATTTTCCTTTTGATTTTGATCTTTGAATTCATCATGGTTTGTAGTATTGATTTTTGTTTTGATAATATAACTATGGTAGTAGGCTAAAACCCTTCTTGGATATATGTGATTGGACTTCTTGTTATGGATTGAGAATATGATTCATGAAGCTTAGGAATGGTGATTTGCTATTGAATGATCATAATTTATATGTGTATTTGATGCTTGAAATGATTAGGAATGATTTCCTAGTGATAGATATGTGTTGGATATGTGTTAGATATTGCTTTTCCATGGTTAGAATGTTATCATTCTTTCTATGTAGGAGTAGTAAATTAGGAATTGAATGCATGTTGTTATCAATTGTATTTGTTCTTAAGATCATTCATTAGCATTGTACCTATGTCAAGTTTGTTATCAAATTGCATGGGTAGGGTTGAGAAACATCTAATTTGAAGTAATATTGATTCAATTGAACTAGTTGTTATCATCTAGTAAAGTTGTCAATTGAAGTTGTGAAGATGCTTTCATTTTTCATAACTATGGTTAAAGATAGTTTCTCACTAACATTCACCATTCTCAAGGTATCATGATAAAGTTTGAGGAAAATCTCATAATAAGAAATCACCAATCTCATATGTCCAAGTCTAGTATTCTCATTAGTTAATCCTTTAGTTAAAATCTTAAATGCTAAACTAGTCGTAATCATAGAATTATAGTTGCTTTACTTAGTAGTGTTTCTTACAAAAACTCAACTCAAACCCCCCCCCCTTGTTTACATTGCTTTTATATATGCATATATATATATATATATACTACAAGATATACATAGAGATAACCTTGTCCCTGTGGAACGAACCTTACTTGCCACTATATGCTTAATTGCGTGTAGAGGTAGTAAGTGAACATAAATAGTATATTTGAGAGGTACGGCGACGACCTCCCAAATTTTGGCGCCGCTGCCGGGGACTAGGCGTATTTTTATGTGTGTATTGTAGTTTTATTTATAATCTATCTTTCTTTTGTAGATTCTATTTTGGTTTGGAACCCTATTGCTCTAGCTCTTGGTGCATGGTTCTTACACGATCCTCGAACCAAGACCCTTTGCAATACGATTCCGAGCTAGTAAGAAGTCTCCGCCAACTTAGGAAGCAAGTGCAAGAGTCACTAACATCTAATCCTTTCTCCCTTGAAAGTGAATCACTACCTTTCAACATGGCGGACGATGAAGAGGATACCGGCCAAAACCACCCCCGAAACCAATTCTACAACCCTTTCCAAAACCCTAACACTTCTCCTACCAAAATTTCTATGAGAGTACATGTCCCCTAACTATGAGCAACAACAATCAAGCATTGTTTACCCGGACTCTCAATATGAAATCAAGACGGGAGTGATAAATTTGCTTCCGACTTTCCATGGTAGAGAAGTGGATGATCCCAATGACTTCCTTGAGGCGTTTCACCGAGTTTGTAGTAGTTTGAAACCTTCCGAGATGAGTGTGGATGAGTTTAAGTTGAAAACCTTCACCTTCACCTTGAAGGACAAGGCCGCTAAATGGTTAAGCCGTTTACCTTCATCATCAATCACTACATGGCCACAATTGAAGAAAACGTTCTTAGACAAGTACTTTCCTCCCTCTAAGTTCTCGGTCTTGATACAAGCCATTAGCAACATCACTCAAGACGATGATGAGACGTTGTATGAGTATTGGGAAAGATTCCAAACTCTCCTCTCAAGTTGCCCGTACCATAGCTTCACCGAACCTCAATTGGTGTGTTTCTATTACAATGGTTTGAATGATAGAGAAACCGAGTTGATAAATCGGTCTTGCTATGGCTCCATTGCTAACCTTGGCTCTTCCGATGCCATGATGCTATTTGAGCAACTAGCCGAAGGATGCAAACCAAAGAGAGACCGGAGGCTACGAGTGGGTAACTCCGGTGGAAACAATGATGGTTCTCGCCAAGATATCAAAGAGCTTACGGCATTGATGAAAGGTTTCATGATGGGAAATAGCTCCGGAGGGAACCAACCAAGGCAACAAGTGATGACGTGTGGGATTTGTGCTTCGAACCATCTCACCGAATCTTGTCCTCAAGCAAACGAGGATTATAACGAAGAAGTCAATGCCATGGGGGTCTATGGAGGAAACCAAGGTTTTAGAGGCGATCAAGGAGGGAACCAAGGTTTTAGGGGCTACCAAGGAGGACGAGACTACCAAAGTGGTAGGGGTTTTCAAGGTGGACAAGGCCAAGGTGGTGATAGGGGTAACCAAAGGAAGTATGATCCTTTCGCTCAACATTACAACCCCGGAACTAGAGATCACCCCAACTTTTGGTGGAGAGATGAACCGATGGGGCAACAAGGCCAACAAGGTGGCTACCAAGGGGGTTACCAAGGTCAAAGTGGTCAATCCTTTGATAGATCAAGGGGGCAAAATGACCAAGGCTACCAAGGAGACCAAAACCATTAAAATCAAGGGTACCAAGGTTACCAAAACCAAGGGTACCAAGATTTTGGTTATCAAGGGTCACTAGTGCAAATCAGGGGTTTTAAGGCGGTTGTTTAAGGCGGTTCCTTTGAACCGCCGTTAAATAGCATATTTTTCGAACTCGAAAGTCAATTTCGGATGGTTTACGCGAGCTGTAGGCTAAGAAAATGAAGGAAGGCGGTTAGGCACTTATTTTACGGCGGTTTTGTATAAACCGCCTTAAATTAAAATATATACACGAACTCGAAATGCAAATATACCACAATGCGATATCGAAGAGTTACACATATAAAAGACGATATCGAAATATATGTTTTGGGTTTACAGGAACAAATATCATATGATGTATACGATATCGAAGGTTATAATATATATTTTCGATATCGCATTATATTGTTGAGTTTGTAGAAATAGTTAAGATGCGAAGTCTTCTACTGTGTTGTCTTTGTATGAACATATTTTCGAATTCGAAAGGCTAGATTAATGTTTTTGAAATCGAATTCTATTGTCCTGATTAACCTAAAAATAATATACTTGTATAAAGAAAGACCATCAAATATAAAGAAACAAGAGTACGTTAAAATTCCAGAAAACAACAAAAGAAAAGAACAAGAGTACGGAAAATGTCAAACAAGATTAATGGTACAAAGATAGTGAACATAAGAACAATGAGTATCTAAGCTCCTTTGAAAGAAGTATTCTCTTCCATTGGAGGCAGCATAATAAAGTTGTCCTCATCATCACTATTACCATCGCTAATCCAACCATAGCAAGGCTTCCTAATCTTCTTAGTCGGGGGTGATGCCTCAGGTTTGACATCGACATTGTCAACATGTTTGACTTCCACAGTCGAGGCCGAACCAATCCTGCTTCCATCAGCGATTAGGGGCTGAGGCTTAGCAATCTTTTCAACCACAATGAACAAACGTAAATCAAAATCACCACAAAATTTCCGGTTAACACCATACAAGGACATGTGGGATTTAAAAGATCAGAAACTAATATTGTGCATCCAAAGTGGTAACTAGCTACTTCCAAGCACAAAGGTACCAAGTACTAGGTAAATAAGTTATTGCACAAACAATAATAGCATGAACTATTGAGAAAACATAAATCAAAATTTACATGAATCTATGAATACATTACCTTGGAAGCATCCCTGTCAATCAAGGTGGGCAACACCACCAAATCTCTTGGGGTATCCTTTTGAGCACAAGATTGGCTAGAATCCTTCGACATCTTGGAATTAGTTGATGGGTTTTTGCTAAGGGATCTATTTGGGAATTTTTCGGCACAGAGGGATTGAAAAAGTTGGGATAAGAAGGTTGAGTTTAATAATCTCCGCCGGTTTATTTATATTAAATATATAATTTTCGAAGTCGCTAACTCTAATTATATACGTTCGATATCGCATACAAGTTCGACCTTCTTGACAGGGGACTAGGAGAATATGCATTCGATATCGAAACCATTGCAAACTGAATTTCGATATCGAAGACAGTCTTCTTAGGGTATTGATCAAGTACTATCGATATCGAATTCACTTAAGGGGCTAGAATTTATAAACGTTCGATATCGAATGTTTATTAGGTTTGAGCAAAATTGCGTTTTAATTTGGTCAATCCTCTAAACTTATGTTATATTGTTGTGTTGGTATTTTGTTCCAACACTTGATTTCGAATTTCAAACTCCAAAATCACATTCATATTAAAATTCATGGCCGAATGTTGGAATTCATAAAACTTCAAATCAAAGTTCATACTAATAAAAAACAACACAGATGAAGTAAAAGGAAATAAGTGATCCTAAAAACACCTTGAAACATGAAAGGGCATAATATTAGATCAAGCATTGAAATTTAATCTTCTTCAGCTTCTGAAGACCATCCTTCACCTGTTGAACTTGAACAGGATTCTGCAGAAATGTCCCAGTACAAAAAACATTCCATAGCGTACTCTGGTTCTGTTGGATCCATAGTAACTCCAATGAAATGTTGTCTGCCTAGTCTGATAATTTCTTCCTTAGCTTCATGGGTCTCCCTAATTTCTTTCTCCGCCCTAATCAGCCCTTTCTCAACCGCACGGCGCATCAACTCTATTCTTTTCTGAAAATCATAAATTATTGCAACAAGTAAAAACAAAAATCCATAATTTGATCTTTAAAACTGTATATATGATTAATATTGTTTCACAAAAGAATAATTGAGGGGATAACTTACTACACCACGAGTGTATTCTTTGTCAAACTCCTTTTGTGATTCTAAAATTATGTATGAATCATCCCACGGAATTCGTGCAGCCCCCGACCGAGGAAAAAGATATTGAAATTGATTCTTCAAGAAGTCCAGCTTGCGGCGTTGCTCAGGTTCAACAACGTCTTCCCACTCTACATATTTCATACAAGATTCAAATTAGTAATAATGAAGTGTGTAAGCAAAAAATGTAAAATCATTGAGGATCCAGCACTATGTTGAGTATTAAATCATACCTCTCATCCTATCAGTCCTCAACTTTGCAATCCTTGCTTCCATTGCTAGCGTTCTTTGTTCAGCAGGGGATACATTGCTATTGCCCGCCATTATATGAGTATTTGTTGACAAGGAGAGGAGGAAGAAAGAAGAAAAGAAAAGGCTTGGATGAAAATGATGCTTGAGATCCCATAAAATAGACTTCCCAACATAGTTATGGTCCCATGTGATTAATTGGACGGAGCAAACAAGAAATGAGGGCCAAAGATATTTTTAGTCTCTTTGTCTACTGACTCAGGGATACTATACTTTCGATATCGAAATCAAAATTTACCACATTGCGACTTCGAATCTTTACACAGGTTAAGGTCGAAATCGAAATTAAACTTTTGAGTTTACAGAAACAAGTCTCATATATTGTATACGATATCGAAGATGTTAACATAAAGATTCGATATCGCAAATTAGTTCGACCTTCTTGACAGAGACTAGGAGAATATGAATTCGATATCGATATTTATTTAAAACACTTGTCGATATCGAAATGATTCTGCTTAGGGTATTGATCAAGTACTATCGAAATCGAATGACCTATGGGGCTATAATTTATAAACCTTCGATATCGAAAATATATCTTGTTTGCGCAAAATTGCGTTTTAAATTGGTCAACCCTCAAAACTTAGGTTTTTTTCTTGTGTGGGTATTTTGTTCCAACACTTGATTTCGGATTCCAAACTCCAATCTAAGGGATTGAAGGTTCATAAAATTGTTGGGTTGATTCATACCATAATCATCAACTTAAAGGTATCAAATTTGTATAGTTTTTTTGAGTTTTGAACCTTACCATTTAATTGTATGTGAGTTTGATGATTGTTTCATTGTTTTTTTCCTTGATTGCATAGGAGTTTGTTGTTTAACAATTTGATTGAGTTTTGCAATAGTTGGACGTTGTAGATATGGAAAGACTCGAAATTATTAGAAGGAATGATAGATTGTCCCTTGAGTATCGTGGTTTGATAGAGGAATTTATTCATGTTGGTTTTGAGGATGCAAAGATGAAAGATGGTGAAGGTGTTAGATGTCCATGCAAAGATTGTAAGAACAATGCCTATTATGATGATGCGATGGTTTTACGTGAACATTTGTATTGTAGGGGTTTTGACCCTAAGTACACGGTATGGATTTGGCATGGTGAAGTTGTAGTTGACAAAATTATTCCCGAAATTGATGTTGGTAGTGAAGACATGGAATATGATGCTTATCTTGGTGAGATGGTAGAAGATGTTGCTAGGGAATTTGTTAATAAGCCTAGTGTTCTAACGGCAATGATGAATGATAAAGAAACACCATTATACAAGGGGTCTAGGCATTGTATTATGGCGGCAACATTGTTGATGATGAATTTGAAGGCGAAACATGGGATTACCGATAAAGGGATGACGGAGTTGTTTGGTATTGTTAAAGAATTGCTTCCGGTTGATAACTTGTTGCCCGATAAAGTATATGCTGCAAAAAAGATTTTGTGTCCAATGGGAATGGAATTGGAGAAGATTCATGCATGCCCTAATGATTGTATGTTGTATAGGTCGGTGGAGGAGAAAAAATTGAATAATTGTCTAGTATGTGGGGAGTCTCGATACAAAGTAAAGGATAAAGAATTAATCAAAGTTGGGGATGAAGAGAGTACATTTAGCGATAAGAAAACACCCGCAAAAGTAATGTGGTATCTTCCTATTGTGCCTAGATTGAAAAGGTTGTTTGCAAACCCTGATGATGCGAAACTGTTTACTTGGCATGCAGAGAGGGAGCGAGGGGGTGATGACATCATTAGTCATGCATCGGATGGAGAACAGTGGAAAAAAATGGATGAATTATACCCTGAATTTGGGAAAGAACCCCGAAACCTCCGACTAGGGTTATCAACGGATGGTATGAACCCGTTTGGCAATTTGTCTAGCACACACAGTTCATGGCCTGTGATGTTGGTTATTTACAATCTACCTTCTTGGTTGATGATGAAACGCAAATATGTGTTGCTATCAATGATGATATCAGGACCGAAACAGCCTGGAAATGACATTGACGTTTACCTTTCCCCACTCATTGAAGATTTGAGGTCTTTGTTCAACTCGGGTGTATCGATAGCCGATGGTAGTCGTGGGGATGAGAAGTTTGAGTTAAAAGGGATGTTGTTGTGGACCATTAATGATTTTCCGGCATTGGGCAATTTAAAAGGCTATTCAGTGAAAGGTCACCTTGCATGTCCAATTTGTGAGAAAAACACAAGTCATTGTCAATTGAAAAATGGTGGGAAAACGGTTTATCTTGGTCATCGGCGATTCCTTCCTGAAGATCATCCATGGAGGTTTGCTAAAAAATGGTTTAATGGGAAAATTGAGACCGATCCAGAACCCATTCCTCCAACTGGCGTTGAAATCCTCCAAACCATGGAGAAGTTGGGACATGTTTATGGAAAAAAGGAAAAGGTTGCAAAAAATAGTGGTAGTTGGAAAAAAAGGTCAATATTTTTTGATTTGCCATATTGGAAATACCTAGAGGTTACTCACTGTCTGGATGTCATGCACATTGAAAAAAATGTGTGTGACGCGTTGGTCGGTACACTGTTGAACACCCCGGGCAAAACAAAGGATGGGTTGAAGTCACGTCTAGATTTGGTGAGTTTAGGCATAAGACCTTCGCTCGCACCTGTGGAGGAAGGAGACAAGTCTTACTTACCACCGGCTTGTTATACAATGTCGACGAAAGAGAAGGAGAGTTTTTATAACACATTGAAGTCGGTCAAAGTTCCTACAGGGTATTCTTCCAATATTAGGTCTTGTGTCCAATTAAAGGAACTTAAGTTGGCGGGTATGAAGTCACACGATTGTCACAATTTGATGCAAGAGTTGAATGTCATTGCAATTAGAGGTTCCCTCCCGATGCATGTGCGGAATGCTATTACGAAGCTTTGCTATTTTTTTAAGGCTATTTGTCGGAAAAGTCTTAGTCATCGGAGGTTAGACAAGTTGCAAAGAATGGTGGTGGAGGTTTTGTGTCGGTTGGAGATGTACTTCCCTCCATCATTTTTTGACATCATGGTTCATTTGATTGTTCACTTAGTCCGTGAGATCAAACTATGTGGACCGGTCTTTTTACGGTGGATGTATCCATTTGAACGGTACATGAAGATCTTCAAGTTGTTTGTGAAAAATCGTTACCGTCCTGATGCTAGTATTGTACAACGCTATGTCGCCGAAGAGGTAATTGAGTTTTGTACAAACTACCTAAAAGATGTTGATACAATTGGTGTTCCCAACTCTAGACATGAAAGTAGGTTGGATGGTCATGGATTGAGGCACAATCGCATGTTCCAACCATCGGCTGATGATCTCATTAAAGCTCATGTGTACGTTCTCCGGAATCATAAAGAAATTGCTCCCTATGTAGACATTCATATGAAGGAATTACTCGAGGTGAATAGTGGTTTGACCGAAGAGGGATTGCTAGACGAGCACAATCGAACGTTTGCATGTTGGCTACAAAATCATGTTGAATCTGGAGTTCATTCTGAAACTGTGAAATGGTTATCTCGTCGCCCTCTTGGTACAGTTAGATCCTTTGGTGGATATGATATAAATGGATATACCTTTGGGACAAAAGATATGGATGATAATGGTGTATCTCAGAATAGTGGGGTTTCTAATATTTCAGATTCACTAGAAGATGGAACATTGAAGAAAAAGATGTTTTTTGGCACTATAACCGATATTTGGGAGCTTGATTATGTGAATTTGAGAATAGCCGTTTTTAAATGTATTTGGGTGGATGAAAGGCGCGGTATAAAGCATGAAGGTTTAGGCATGACTCTCGTTGATCGTGCTCGACAAGGTTCAAAAGAGGATCCATTCATTTTGGCCGTCCAAGCTGACCAAGTATTTTATGTTACTGACCCAGTCGACCCTCGATGGGAAGTTGTTGTCGGAGGGAAGAAATCCTTTGTTGATGATGAAATGAGAGAACATGATGATATGACCGACGAAAATTCCCCATTAGATTTTCTTTTACATGAAGACAAGCTATTGGAAGATGAAGTGAGCTTGAAGCGTTACATTGCTCGCGTTGATCATGATGAGGGTATTTGGGTTACTAATACAGGTAAGGTATCTAAGAGGAAGAGAAAGAATCCTATGAAAAAGAAGTAGATTGGTAAATTTTTGTAAGTTATATTTGGACGAATGCATTTTCGATATCGGTAATGGTAATATTCAGTCTTTCGATATCGACTTATTTTTAATACTGACCAAGTATTTTAGAACTTATATGTTTTCGATATCGTATACAATTTTGACTATTTATTCGATGTCGAAATAATGTTCTTCTCAATCCCTGTGAGACGCACCGATTACTTCTATCGATATCGAAAGGGTAAACTTATATATTTTCGATATCGCATAAACCGTTCTATTGTTTTCGAGATCGAAATTAACTTCTTTTTAAGCCCTGGTATACCTACCGATACATATTTCGATATCGAAATTATATGTAAAATTGTCCAGATTGGCAGAAGTTAATTAATATTAAATTGACACAAACTTAAACATAAGTCATCATAAATCAAACCAATTTAAGCAAATTTTATTCATACAAACATTTAAAAAAAAATTACAAGGCCTTTTATCCTATGAAACCTCAAACATTAAAATAAAATGTGCTTTCCAATGTCAAAGTCGTCTTCAGTATTTTCTTCTTGTTCGGGTATCTCAGTTTGGGGTTGCATAGTCTCCGGCTCTCCACTTGCTTTTGAGGTTTCTTGCTCTTCATTCAAAGTTCCATCCACGCCAGTTGGAACTGCTTTAGAAGTGGATGCATCACCCGACTTGGACACTTCATGAGCTGTCATAAAACCTCGCAATATGTTCGTATTGCGCCATATCCTTTGACTCCCAAGCTTCACTGCTTTTCTCAGCCTTATGAGTGTTGATAATTGGTTCTGGAAAAAGGTTTCTCCACCATCAACTATAAAAAAATAAGGCAAACATTTTAGTAGCCTTAGCAAATTCCAAATAATCCAACAAATAAAATAGAAAGTCATAAAATAATTGAATTACCTTCTTCGGAATCATTGGTATTTGAGGAGACTGTTTTCTCCCACTTCCCCTCAACAAGAGCCCACTTCTTCTTTGTAAAGTACATTTCATCATAGTATTTACATGGAGTAGGGTCACTCCTTGTTGTAAATTCAAATCCATCATGCGTCTTCAAGATTTTCGCAATGAGATTACCGTAAGGCAAGCATGTAACAAGTCGCTTGCTATTTGCCACCGCCTCCATGTGACTAACTATTGCAAACCCAGCATTAAAAAGCCGTTTCTCCCTAATGTAAAAATACATCAACAGGCTACTATAAGTTGCTTCCGAGTCCTTTCCCCCCTTTGGCACCACATTTCTAGCAACCATATCATAAATAATTCGCGATGTAGGTTCAAGGTCGGCTATCTTATAGTCGCTAGCCTTCTTGGGATTATTAGCAGGCATACCAAAGTACTTATGCCCCATGTCCTTAGGGTTTAGCCTACCTTGCCGTACTTCTTTAGGCCAACAACCACTAGTATAAACCCTAACAGGGGTCTCATTCCTATACCTAATACCCAAGAGTTTATTGATTTTACTAGGGCTAATGTCAAACTTAATCCCATTAACCCTAGTAGTGAATCCACTATCCTCATTCTCAATCACATTAGCATAAAATTGACTAGTTTCATCCAAGTACGAATCATCATTCAAAGCAAACAGTTCATTCAAACCTTGATGATTAAACAAGCTCATTATATCAGTCAATCCCAACATTTGCATCTTATTGAAGTCTAAAACATAGCTATTCATCAAAGAAGAACTATTGGTAAAAGATTTATACTTTTTGAAAGCTTGTTGACTTACAAACTTCCGAGAATCAAACCTCTGATAGGGAGTTTTGGTAGCAACGTACTTCCTCTTCATTGCGCCGCCGGCTATTCTCCTTGGATTGTGGATGAATTGATTGATTTTGAGGGGAGATTAGGGTTCGTCTATTCTGAAATCGAATTTGGGGATTTCTGGGCTTATGTGTCGTGTTTTTTTTTATATAGTTGTACTCCATTCGATATCGAACGTACCATTACACACTTGCGATATCGATATGTGTGTTATGAAACGTTGACGTACGGTTAACCGAAACCCATTGCGAAATCGCACGACACTTAGAGTTTTTTAAAAGTTTAAATTCATCAAAGAAGAACCAATGTTGCGATATCGAAGATGTATTTAAGGAGAAAGCGATATCGCAATGTTAAAACTAATACCGGAATGCACTTTCTAAATCGAAGGTTCAGGAGGCCATATCTCTGTTACCTGTAGCGAATCAACTAGAGATATCGTAAACATAAAAATTTATTCGTTCGATATCGAAAAGTGTGTTTGATAGATATTTCGATATCGTAAAAATACAGTTTTTTTGGAACTATTAAACTCATTTTGATAATGTATTTCTGAAAAGTGCAAATTAACTTATACGAATACTACATAAAAAACATTAAAGAGCAAAACAACCATCATGGTTAATCAAATTCCCAACCATCATTCAAGTTACATTTAAAAACACCTACTAAAGTGCAAAAGAAAGTTCAAGACAAAGAAAAGCAATTACACATTCATTCAAGCTAAATCACTTGCGATATTGTACTTGAAATCGATCAGCGCTTTGGCCTCCAATATCGGCATCATCATCAGAAGAGGATCCATTGGCACCGGAGCCGTCATCGGCATTTGTACGCCTCCTTTTACTATGATCAAGGTCACCATCATCTTCCTCATCAGATGAACCATCAGTTTCATCTCCTTCTTCATCTTCATCATCTTGGTCACCTTCCCTTTCATGGTCCCTTTCCTCATCCTCTTGCTCTTCCTCATCATCTTCCTCTTCCTCTTCTGACTCTTCGTCATTGTCACGCTCAAAGTTCTCACCCTCATTGGAATCATCACTATCATTGTCGGAATGCACAACTCTAGCATTAACGTCGAAGGTTTCATCAATTTCATATGATGGCTCTTCTTCACCTGCACTTATGTCCATCGGATAGCCAAAAATGTCTCCCATTCTTTTCAATTCATTTTCAAATTCCTCCGATGCCTTATTCCTTGCTTCGATCTCTGATTCAAGCAGTTTTAGCTGACGGTCCAAGTGAGATTGCCACCTCCGAGTTTGGCCTAAACAAATTCATGAAGTATTAATTATAAAATAATGAAATTAATAAAATTAAAACATGTAATTACACAAAATTACAAATGCTTACCAGGAGTTAACCTCTTCTTCTTCGGGTCCTTTGGGCCATATTTACCATCTTCCTTCAGTTCAAGCCCCTTCTTGACCAACCACCCGTGGTCATAGTACTCGGATGCTAAGGGAAAACCTTCGGGTATCACCCCTTGTTTGCGGATCAATGCCGTTATCAATCGACCATAAGGAAGTCGCGACTTTGAACTCTTGGCTGCCTTTGCCATGTATTGGAGAATAGCATACCCGGGGTTTATCTTATGCTCCTCCATGATGAAGTAGAAGAGCATGATGTTGTGGACTGTTGCTTCACAAGGATGACCTCCGCTAGGGAATACATTCATAGCAATGAACTCATACACAAGCCTTTGCTCACCGGTTAGTTCCCCTATCTTGTAGTCGGGTTTAGGTTTTCCCAAGCCAAATTCTTTTGGAATGTTAAAATATTTTTTGGCCATCCTATGCAGTTTGAAAGGGAGCTTAATATCAATGTTTTTGACAAAGCTATTTTGGACAAACATGTCATATGGACCATTAGGATCCGTACCCCTCAAGAAGCTATCGTCCACATAAGGACATCCTATAGCCTCGTTGATAGTGAACATGCTAACTGGAATGTCTATTCCTCTAACCCTAGTAGAATACATCTTCCCATTCTTCCTAAAATTAGCATAAAACTGAAGAACCTCTTCATGATAGGCCTCATCTTCCAATAACAACAAACCATCCAAGTGATGGGGTCTAAACCACTTCAAAACGTAATCAAATTTCAAATCATTATCTAATTGGGATTTTTTGAATACCTTGCTGATGATAACCTTCCTATGTAGCCGTTCATGATAGCGTTCAGAAGCGGCCGTGTCGATGAAGGTTTCCTTGACAACACGTCGGTTGGAACTAGGGTTTGGATTGGAGTTTTGACCACTAGCATTGCTCCCCTCGGGTTCATCCCGCTCCTCTTCCCCATTTCCTCGGTTCCTACCCTCTGGTTCCGGCCGCCCCTGTGCTCCACGACCTCTACCTCTACTGGTGGCGCCACCGCGAGTCACGCTCGGACCGGCACCTGTACCCCGACCACTCCCTTTTGCCTGCCTCGGAATTGGGTTTCGGGTTTGTACCTCCCTTCTTCCTGATTCACGAACCATGATTCCGGTGGGTTAGGTGGAAATTCGAAATCGAATTTGATATAAATCGACTATTAGGTTTCGAAGATTTGGGGGAAAATATTTGAACTTCAAGAAATCCGCTTTTTTTTTATATAGTCACAACACTTTCGATATCGAAGATCTATTCGCTCCATGTCACAGGGCATGAGCAGATTGTTGTAGCGATATCGAAAGTTATATTCATTATTATTTCGATATCGCTACATATTTACGTTACGTTTTCGATATCGAATTCGGCTTCTCTCATAATATTAACATATCGATATCGAAGATTCTTATAAACCATGAGTTTTATTTAATATTTCTTTTTTTTCATATATAATATTAGATGCGAAACTTTTATATTTGTATACTGTAGTATAAGTTATAATGCTATTTAAGATCCAATACAATGTAAAAAAAAAATACATTGTTACTATTTTTTAACTTTATAAAGTTATTAGTTTGTCGCTAACTCGATGAACTTAAATATGTTGCACGTTATTAATTTTAATTTTAAACACAATATTAGTCTTAGTGAATTTAAATGAACATGGTTTTAATATAGATTGGTAATCAACTATTAGCATATATGCATTCAACGAACAACAAACTTAGACGCAACACAGTAATGAGCAACATATGTACTTCAAACCAAACTATGGACTATATTACATAGTAATCTATTTAGTGCAATCAATCAATGAAATATCCAATAAAATTATACATAATATAACACCATCTATCATATTAATGTCGAAGTACTAAATTACTGGTTATAAAATCCCAATCATAGTTTTTGTGAAATATGAAATTAATAATCAAACATATTAATCAATTATATTATAACAAGCTTGGATCAATACAATAACATGACACATATCCAATACAATATAATTTAAAATAAATAATTTATTAATTTTGCAAATATATAATTCTCATATTTGTGTAAAATTTGTTAAATTATATTCGATATCGCAAATGTAGAACTTAGAATTTCGAACTCGCAACTAAACCAAGTACTACCCACGTTGACCCTCATTGACCTTAAACCCTAGACCCTCAAAAGGATGTTCGATGTTGAATAGTTTTATCAGTACTGCATCGATATCGAAAGTATTAACATTTACCTTTCGAAATCGCAACCAACGTGGGTATTATCCATGTGGAAACCCACGTTGACCCTAATTGACCTTATACCCTAACCCATGAAAAAGAAATTTCGAAGTCGAAAAGGTTTATTAATCAAACGAATTTAGCCTTCGATATCGAAAGTATTATCGGTTGGACGCATTTAATGCGAGTCAGCTGCAATCTCGTCGGGTCAAACACACCCAAAAACATCCAAACGCCAAAATAATTGGTGTAAGCGCATTTATTGGGTTTCAAACCCTCTACCCACCTCTTCCATCAATTTTTCCCTCCCATTACATCATCTATTCTATATCTCTCAATCAATCCATCATATTTGTGTTATTGCAATGATTTTCAACTACCTTTATTGAAATTTGAGGGTTTGTTGGTCAATCTTCATCCATTTCTCCACATTGACACTTTAGGGTTCTTAAGACCTAAAGGGTTGTGTTCATTGAATGGGCTTTCATTGAGAAGGTTGGGTGGTACACTTCAAACATCAATTACTACAAACGGTGAGTAGTCAATTTCTTTTTTTGAAAACCTAGGGTTTGAGTTTTTTTCTCCATTTTGGGTTAAGCTTTAATTAAATGTGTTGTGCTCTAATGTCATCTTAACATGGACTAAGGTATTACTAATTTATGCCTCTATATGTTGTATGAGTATTTGTTGGGAGAACTTATTTTGACATAAGTTCATAGCTAGAACATGTCTATTGTCATGTACTTCTATTTGTAGGGATCTTAATATGGCTAACAATAAACGTGCAAAGGATGCTAACGATGAGCAACCGAAGAAGAAGAGTAAACACAATAGCAAAAATACAAATATTGTAGCAAACGAACTTAGTAGTCGCAAAGTTGCTCAAGAGCATTGCCGGATTGTTCAAAGGCGTTGGGATAACCATATTAAGACACCAATGAGTTTTGATCGTCATGGTGTAGCTATATCGGATGAGAGGGCGTTGTGGTCAAGTTGGTGTGGTTGCAAAGGTAGAACAAGAGTGGACATAAAATTAATTTCGTGGAAGGAACTCGACCAAGATAAAAGGGACAAGTTATATGAAGAGTGTAAGGTACATCTTTACCAAAACCTTTACTTCATTATCAATTTGTACTATGTTTTTTTATTGCACCATTTTTTAACGCAATCAATGTTATTGATACAAGCAACCCTTTGAGATTGATGCATCGGATGAGGAAGCCGTGAAAAAAATTGCTTTGAACATAGTGTCCAAGGCTAGCCGAGACTTCAAGTATAGATTGGCCAAGGAGTACATATACGAGGGAGGGAAAAGAGTTGGTCAACATCCTCGAGTCAAATACAATGGTATTCTCGAATCAAGTTGGGAAACTTTCAAGCAAAGGACTCTTGATCATGAAGCGGATGTTAGTCTATAACTTTTGTTATGTGTGCCTTCATTTCATTTTTAACTTATACTAACACAATCATGTTTATTGTAGGGTACCCGATATGTGAAAATCAAAAGTGCAAAGGCAAATAAACTCTATCATACTATGAGTAGGTCGGGGTATATAGGGGTGGGAAAGAAGATATCTAAAGAGAGATGCGAAGTGGACACAACAAAATTGGTTGAGGGAGGGATGACCCTAGAAGAGGCCCTCGAGAAGGTGGTACCATTGAAACATGATGACATTCCACGCCATGAATTGTTTGTTAGAGGAAGGATGAAGGACGGTGGAAATTACTCAACGACCGAAGTTGAACAAGTTGCAAAAAAAGTGGTAATAATGTTTTATTTTGTTCATTCACTTTATTTGTATTTAATATATGTGTTGTGATTATATCCAAATAATGAATAATATCTCTATAGGATGAAATTGTGGTTCAAGAAAAAGAAGGTCTATTTGCACCCGTAGGTAAGTGTGATATATTGGCTAAAGCAATTGGTAAAGATCATCCCGGGAGGGCAAGGGGGGTAGGTCGCCACTTGAGTCAACGAGATGCTTTTGGCATTAAGCGAAGTAACGGAAATTCCAAGCCATCGGAACTATATTTAGCCAAGAAGACGATCCTCTTGCAAAACGAATCAATGGAGAAGCAAAGAATTGAGATTGAGGATATGCGAAACGAGCTACGAGGAATGGCTCAACAAATTGGTTACGTCCATCCACCCAAAGAGTGTGTCGTTGTTGGTGAGCGACGTCCATCGTCAAGGGGATCACATCATTCTCCAATAAACGAAGAACTTGAGGTAATCAATGGAAATGTGGACTTGGAGCCAAAGCAACGGTACGTTGAAAAAGCAAAAGAAATCACTTCCAAGCCAACCCCCATTAAGGTAATCCCTACACTAACAATGTCAATTTATTTAATCTTACGTGAGTATTGACTTTGAATTTTAAATTTCATTAGATTTTGACATACAAGCTCTTCATTGATGTTGGTGATAACGAACCCCCAAAACATGTTGCTAATGGAACTTTTGATGAGGGAATGCGCACACACCATTTACTTGCCATTCCCGTAGGATTTGGTAAAGTTGGGATAGGTAGGGCGATAGACAAAATGGCACTTTTACCAATGCCCGAAGGGGACATCGTTAGGGTAGGGCAAGCGGTGAGCCGGTTTGTTATTTGGCCGCGTTGGTTGATAGTTGATGGAAATTGTAGTGACATACCGGTTAGGAAAAAACCTTCCGAGTTGAAGAAACCAACAATAGCTAAAAAATACCCATCCTCTTTTGACGCAAAGCAAACACTTGAATTGTTGAGGTCACTCCCTATGTTCGTTAGAACATTACATGAGTACTTGGATCACAAAGACATAAATATGATATGTCAATTTTCGGGTAACGAGCAAGTGTTCGGAGTGAGGAGGGACTTGAAGGTTCCTTTGCAAGATTTCAAAGATTTTTGGCATATGTTGGATTTGGACTCCACTATACTATCACTACATCAAACGTAAGTTTCCTCATATTCATTTTGCATGATATTATTTTTACCTTTAAATCCCGTACTAATTTTTTACAATTACACTATTAGCTATATGCATCACAAGTCTTTGCAAAAGAAAAAAGATTGGATAGGTTTCTTTTGTCCCCAATCCATGACTATATTTCAAGGCAAGGCACCAACAAGCCAACGTGCTTATCTTACCAATTTACTTCGTATGAAAACCAAGAAGATATTCATAGGCCCCTACCTAGAAGGGTAATCATCTTTCTATATACTTCCGGGTTGATAACTTATGTTATTGTCTTATTTAAAACCTAATAATGTTGTCAATTTTGTACTAGTGGCCATTGGCGTTTTGTTGCTATGGTACCCGAGGAAAAGCGAGTTTATTGGATTGATTCTCTAAACTTTCCACCAACCAAAGCCTTCGCCGATCTTGTCGAGGTGGTTATGCATGAGGTTAATGATAATACCCTTCAATCTTTTGAACTCATACAAATAACGGTAAGCAATTTCATTTGTGTTGCTTTTAATGTTTTAGACATAATTTCATTGTCTAACTACCGTTTTGGATTTTCAACTCAACAAAGTACAAGAGACAACGATCTACTTGGGAATGTGGCTACTACACATTCATATTTACCGACAAGTGTGTTGATTCTCTAACGTTGGACAATCTTGATCTCCGTCAAGTAGGCTCATTTTCTTCATCATCTAGTTTTTTCATCTCTCATTAAACTTTGGAATATAACTTGACATCGATTTTTTAATTTCCTTATTATATCACAAAAATGTAGATTTTTGAAGATGACCAAACTCCCTACACTATGGCCGAATTGAATGATGCAAGAAATAAGTTCGCACGCCACCTTATATTGGTTCGTGGTCGGGTAATATCATCCCCGTTTCTCCTAGCATAGATTTAGGTTAAATGATAATTTAGTTGTGTTGTTCTGCTATCATAGACTAGTTTAATGTTACATGTGGTTTGGATTTTATCTATTAGTGTAGCTTTTGGTTGTCTGGGCAGATGTAACTTTCGAAAGCGCAATATTAGAATTATCCGTTTCGAACTCGAAAATATTGGAATTATAGGTTTCGATATCGCCTGTGCATATGACAGACAACACTTTCGATATCGTCACCATATTCGGGCATTGCAGCAGGGGTTGAGCCGAATTTTACTGTCGGTATCGCGTATATTATTCGTTCCCTTTCTAACCTTAACGATATCGCACGAACATTATAACCGACATAATATTCGATAGCGCAAACATCACATAACTCATACGATATCGAGATGTGTCTCTGGTCTTGTGACAGAGCTTCAGCCGAATTTGCTTGCGATATCAGCCGCTCGTCGTTAGGATTTTAATCAATTCGATTACGTTGGATTAAAACACATGTTGCGATATCGAAAGCGTGTAGTGAATTCCATGGATCTTCAAAGCTTATTACGATATCGAAGAGGTTCGTACATATATTCGATATCGCCACAAGTTTATTTGAGTTTTGGTTCATATAGTAATTAATCGATATCGAATTACGGTTTATGGACTTTCGAATACGACAAGTCATGTTTTTAGATTTCAAATTTCAATTACATTATCGATATCGAATATATATTTCAGATACACTCGATATCGAAACTGCAGTCGTTCATTGTAGGCTGTCGAACTCGAATGTATACTACACTGACATCCCAATACCATCGATATCGTACGCATGTATCTAAACACCCAGGTGGCTGTGATACTTGCGATATCGAAGTATGGTGCATGGAGTTTCGAATACGACAAGTCATGTTCTTAGATTTCAAATTTCAATTCTAGTTTCGATATCGAATATATATTTCAGATATACTCGATATCGAAACCCCAGTATTATATTTTAGGCTGTCGAACTCGAATGTATACTAAACTCAGCTCTCAATACCATCGATATCGTACGCATATGTCTAAACACCCCGATGGCTATGATACATGCGATATCGAAAGTATTTGACCGAACGTAGTTTGCGAGTTCGAAAGTACGTAAACAACCACGGCGGTTCATGGAACCGCCTTAAATTATTTCCGTTTTACGGCACGGCCACAGAAGGCGGTTCCATTGTGCCTTCTCTGGTACGTTGGAACCGCCTTTAAACCTCTCTCCCTCCACTAGTGGGTACCAAGATCATCCCCCACAACAATACCCAAGGAACCAAGGTCAAGGCCGTTTCAACAACCGCAACCCTCAAAATGCTTACCCGAGGTTGGAAGATAAATCTCGTGATCAAGGTGAAAGCTCGGGCCAATTCCCATAAGATGCTCGATTCAAAAGCATTGAGGTGCAAATGAATCAAATGGCCACTGTTTTGGGGAAATTGGAAGCACAAAACTCCGGGAAATTACCCGCACAACCGGAGTTAAATCCAAGGCCTCATGCGAGAGCCATGACCTTGAGGAGTGGTAAACAAGCGGTTGAACCCGAAGTGGTTGTGAAAAAGGCACCCAAGAGAGGCCTTGTGAAGAAGAACTTGACCAACGATGAAGTTGAGGTAACCTTGGCCGATGAAGAAGTGATTCTTGAGGGGCTAACCAAAGAAAAAGGTGATGCCGAGGTTGAGAAGGAGAAGGATCTAATTGATGAGGAACATGTGGACTCAACCGCTCATGTTGAACCAATGTCACCTCCATTCTCACCTCTCCACAAGAAAACTAGAGTAGACACTCCCTTCGAAGTGGAAGCACCATTCCCCGAGGCTTTGAAGAATACTCGCAAAAAGGAGATGGACAAGGAAGCTTTCGAAGTTCTTCGAAAGTGTGAGGTAAACATTCCTTTGCTCGATGCTATTGATCAAGTTCCTAGATATTCTAAGTTCTTGAAAGAATTATGTGTGAACCATCGTCAACAAAGGTCTAAGCATGTTAAAAATGAAAGAGTCAATGAACATGTGTCAGCTTTGTTTCAAGATAAAATGCCTACTAAGTGTGGTGATCCCGGCATGTTTACAATTCCTTGCATTTTAGGAAACACTTATTTTCCTAGAGCCATGCTAGATTTAGGTGCATCCATAAATGTCATCCCATACACATTGTATGAATCATTAAATCTTGGTACTTTGCATAAAACCGGTGTAGTGATCCAACTTGCCGACCGCTCTAATGCATACCCCAAGGGTATTGTTGAAGATGTCTTGGTGAAAGTCGACAAGTTGGTGTTCCCGGCCGATTTTTACGTTCTTGACATGGAACATGATAAATTTGCTACCCCTGTCTTGTTAGGGCGTCCCTTTTTGAAAACATCAAGAACTATTATCGATGTGCATAGTGGTAGGCTTACCATGGAATTTGATGAGGATAAAATAGAGTTCAACATTTATGGTGCAATGAAATACGATGATGAGGAAACTTCTTGCAATGCTATTGATGTAATTGAATCTTTTGTGCAAAAAGTTTATGAAAATGATGGTGATGATCCTTTGTTAAATGCTTTAGCCAATAGTTTACACACAAGTAATGTTCATACATATGCTTTGAGTGCTAACTTGAAGGAAAGCATTTTTGAGCTAGATACTTTCGAGGAACTTTCTCTTGACGCACCACTTTTAGACCTCGAGGTATTGAAAGGCTCGGGCAACCGACCATCTCTCAATAAACCTCCGGTGGTGGAATTGAAACCACTACCCGAAAATCTAAAATATGCATTCCTTGGTGATGGTGAGAAATTACCGGTGATCATCTCCAACAAGCTCACCAAGGAACAAGAGGAAAGGTTGATGAAAGTGCTCCAAGATCATAAGGAAGCCATTGGATGGACTATTGCCGACATCAAAGGTATGAGTCCAAGTACTTGCATGCACCGTATTCTATTGGAGGATGATGCTAAACCCATCCGACAACCTCAAAGGCGATTGAACCCTCCTATGATGGAGGTAGTAAAAGCCGAGGTGCTTAAATTGTTGGATGCGGGAATGATCTATCCAATCTCCGATAGTAAATGGGTAAGCCCAACGCAAGTGGTACCAAAGAAGACCGGAGTGACCGTGGTGGAGAATAGCCATGGCGAGTTGATCCCCACTCGTATTCAAAACGGATGGCGTGTTTGCATTGATTACCGAAGGCTAAATGCGGTAACGAGGAAAGACCATTTCCCTTTGCCATTTATTGATCAAATGCTTAACCGGCTTGCAGGCCACTCTTTCTATTGTTTTCTTGATGGCTATTCAGGGTACTTTCAGGTTGCCATTGCACCAGAAGATCAAGAGAAGACAACCTTCACATGTCCCTTTGGCACCTTTGCATATCGACGCATGCCTTTTGGCCTTTGCAACGCACCGGCCACATTTCAAAGGTGTATGGTTAGCATATTTTCAGAATACCTTGAAAAGTTTGTAGAGGTTTTTATGGATGACTTCACTGTTCATGGAAACTCTTTTGACAATTGCTTAATCCATTTGTCATTAGTCCTAAAAACTTGCATTGATAAGAACCTTGTGCTTAATTCTGAAAAATGTCATTTCATGGTTGAAAAGGGCATTGTGTTAGGACATGAAGTGTCATCTAAGGGTATTGAAGTAGACAAAGCAAAAATTGATACCATCCAATCTCTTCCTTACCCTACTTGTGTGCGTGATGTGAGATCCTTTCTAGGCCACGCGGGTTTCTACCGCCGTTTCATAAAAGAATTTTCAAAAATTTCTTCCCCTTTATGTAGATTGTTACAAAAAGATGTGGAATTTGTGGTAGATGAAGGTTGTAAGAGGGCATTTGATTGTTTGAAGTCTTTGTTAGTGTCGGCCCCTATTATACAACCTCCAAATTGGTCCCTTCCTTTTGAGATCATGTGTGATGCTAGTGACTATGCCGTTGGTGCGGTGTTAGGTCAAAGAGTGGGGAAAATTCCCCATGCCATCTATTATGCATCCATGACTCTCAATGATGCTCAAAGGAACTATACCACTACCGAGAAAGAATTGCTAGCGGTAGTCTTTTCCTTAGAAAAGTTTAGGCCATATTTGCTTGGTACAAAGATTATTGTTTTCACTGACCATGCAGCTCTTCGTTACTTGATGACGAAGAAAGAAGCAAAGCCTAGGTTACTCCGATGGATCTTACTCTTGAGCGAGTTCGACTTGGAGGTCAAAGACAAGAAAGGAGCTGAAAATCTAGTGGCCGACCATTTGAGCCGTTTGGTGCCCAATGAGGAGTTTGGGACCAAAGCATTGAAGGACCATCTTCACGAAGAGTTTCCCGACGAGCAATTGTTTGCTCTTAGTGTTTCTCTTCCATGGTATGCCAACATTGTGAATTTCCTTGTCACCAGTAAGTGTCCTTCTCATTTCACAAAAGCCCAAAAGGATAAGCTAAAGCATGATGCTAGGTTTTATGTGTGGGATGATCCCTATGTGTGGAAACATTGTTCCAACCAAGTGATTAGGAGATGCATTCCCAATAATGAAACCAACTCAATCCTTGCTTTTTGCCATTCATATGCATGTGGAGGTCATTTTGGTGCTAGGCGAACTGCTAGAAAAGTGCTAGACTGTGGTTTTTATTGGCCTAGTTTGAATAAGGATGCATACACCTTTTGCAAATCTTGTGATAAATGCCAAAGAGTGGGAAATATCTCTTCTAGGAATGAAATGCCCCAACATTGCCCCTTATATTGTGAACTCTTTGATGTATGGGGAATCGATTTTATGGGACCTTTCCCTACTTCCTTTGGTTTCAAATATATCTTGCTTGCGGTTGACTATGTTTCTAAGTGGGTTGAAGCAATCCCCACTCGTACTGATGATTCTAAAGTGGTTGCAGAGTTCATCAAATCTCACATCTTCTCTAGGTTCGGGGTACCCCGAGCTCTGATCAGTGATCGAGGCACTCACTTTTGCAATAGAACCATTGCCGCATTGTTGAAGAAATATGGGGTAAATCACAAAACTTCTACCGCCTATCACCCACAAATAAATGGACAAGCCGAAGTTTCCAATAGGGAAATCAAGTCCATCCTTGAGAAAACGGTTAGGCCGACTCGCAAGGATTGGAGTACTCGGTTGGATGATGGATTGTGGACATATAGGACGGCTTATAAGACTCCAATTGGTATGTCTCCATACCGATTAGTCTTTGGAAAGCCGTGTCATTTACCGGTGGAGTTAGCACACAAAGCTTATTGGGCGATCACAAGGTTCAATTTGAACTTGGACGAAGCCGGGAATGAAAGGAAGCTTCAATTGCAAGAGCTTGAGGAAATCCGGAATGAGTCCTATGAGAACGCTGCCATTTACAAGGAGAAAACGAAGGCATGGCATGACAAGATGATAATTAGGAAAACCTTTGAGGTAGGTCAAAAGGTTCTCCTATTTCAATCACGCCTTCGTTTGTTTCCAGGTAAACTGCGTTCTCGGTGGACTGGACCGTTTGTGGTTGTGAGAGTTTTCCCTCATGGTGCGGTGGAGATCCAAAGCGCCGACGATGCCAAAGTCATCAAGGTCAACGGCCAAAGATTGAAACCGTATTACGAAGGTTTCAAATCGGAGATCCTAGAAGACATGTCTCTAGGCAACCCAACCTACGAGTGATCTCTCCCATTGAGGTACATCGTGCCGACGATGTCAAATAAACGAGTTTTGACCTTTCATAAGTATTTCGTCGAACAAGTTCAACATTTGGAACATTATCTTCTATCTATTAATGTATGTACATTTCATTAAGGTAGTAATTCAAACATTACACTAGTTTTTATGTTGTTTTTATAAAAAAGGGGTGTGAAATGGAGCAAACAAATAAGATGGAGAAGAAATTCCTCGCGGCCCGCGACTTCATCGCGCGAGCCGCGACCGAAGATGTTCGCGGTCCGCGGCTTGATCGCGCGGACCGCGAAACTGTGTGCGCGGCCCGCGAATTCATCGCGCGGGCCGCGAAGAGTTGCGCGCGGTCCGCGAGGGCGGCCGCGCGACCCGCGAAATCCAGGGATTTTTCGACAATCCCTGGAACTAAAACGCAGGTTTTCGCGGTCCGCGGCTTGATCGCGCGGACCGCGGTACTGTGCTCGCGGTCCACGGTTTCACCGCGCGGACCGCGAAGATTTGTCGCGCGCGGTCCGCGGTTTCAACGCGCGGACCGCGACAGTTCTGCGCGCGCGGTCCGCGGTTTCATCGCGCGGACCGCGAAGAATTGACGCGCGGCTCGCGAAGGAGTCCGCATGACCCGCGAAAGAAGCCAGGATTTCTCGGAAATCGCTGGAACAAAATGCCGCATTTTCGCGGCCCGCGACGGGGTCTCGCGACTCGCGAAGAAATCCCGCGGCCTGCGACTGGGGCTCGCGGTCCGCGACAAAAACGGGGCCTCTACTTCTCCAAATTTCTCTATCTTTTTTCTCCTCCTTCTTCCTTATTCCCTCCCGACCCAACCCCTCTTTTTCCGGCCACCATCATAAATCCTTCATTCCGGCGAGTTTTGAACCAATTTCTTCCACTCAAATCAATCCCCCTAGCTTTCCCAACAAAACCCACCAAAAATTCACATCCAAAACACCATCTTTTACCCACATTGCCCAAATTCCAACCCAAACTTCTCCATTCCGATTCGCCGGACTCCGGCGACTTTTTCTCCAACCCCAATACATCAAAACCTTCCCTCCACCACCCTTATCCTTTTCGCCATCTCAATTTTCAAATTCCTAAACGAACTTAAATATCCCCAAATCTCAAGAACCCTAATTTTTGGGCATTTTTGATTTGGTGATATTTTGGTTCAATTGATGATCTCCTCAAGCTACATTACTTCCAAAGGCTTCAATTGACGGTACCCTACTGAATTTACTTGAATTTTGGGTGATTTAGGGCTTGCCGCCAATAGGTTTTATTGCAATTTCAAAGGCTTGCCGCCTTTAGTTATATACTGAGCTTTTTGAGTAGGGGCTTGCCACCTTATAGCTAGTCTAGTTGTGCTGGACTGTTGTTGAGTGGATTTTGATAATGGCACCGAGGAAAAGGTCTCGCCGAGGGGAAGCCTCTAGTTCGCATGAGCCCGTGATCCCCGAATCACCCCCTCGCCAACCTAGCCCTCCTCCTGCAGAAAACCTACCCCCTATTGACCTTATGGGATTGCAAGGTTTGGATGGAGATGCCCAACAACGGTGGAGAAAGTTGATTGGGAATGGGAGGCGTACAATAATGGAGACGAAGTTCCTCTCCTCTGAGCTACTTCAGGAGCTAGGTTTGCAGCAGCCTGTGCTGTTTCTATTGGATCGCGTTGGCATGAGAGGATTCATTGATAGGTCGGCACCGACCTACATTCGATATACACTTGAATTCCTATCCACTCTAGCCAAGCACTATGACGAGGAGCATGACATGCAGTTCATCACATTCAGGTTGAATGATGTAGACCGCCAGATGACCTATAATGAGATCCAAGATGCTTTTGGGTTCGAATATGCGGATGGCTATAAGAATCCGAAAGATAATGCCCCGGACGGATTTGATCTAGCTTTCTTTTGGAATTGCTTGTCTGGATCTCCCAACATCACGGGCGCCACGAAGAACAACCACATCATACACCCAGCTGTTCGTATGGTGCACAAGCTCCTAGTGATGACGATCTTTTGCCAAGGAGAACTGACACACATCAATAGGGAGCAGGTCCAATGCCTTTGGACCATGTTTTGGAGGCCGGAGCACCCGTGTTGGGTTGACCTCTTTGTGCAGAAATGTCTGGAGACCTCCCAGAAGAGCTCAGGGAAGATACCGCAGGGGGGTATGATTTCTCTTCTGGCAGCTTATCTGAACATCCACCTACCTCCAGACATTCAGGCAATAGGCAAGATAGTCGAGAGAGCTCACCAGTTTTACTCCATTGCTACTTTGGAGTCCACTAATGTCTTGGCCATGCACAGATTTCCTCCTCCTAGATTCATCTGGCTAGTAGCCAAGAATCAGCATATGTACCTGCCAAATCCGGAGGCTGTGCAGCTGACTGGGTGCACTCGCATGGAGGAGCTCACCTTGCCCATCCAAATCATAGTTCCTGCACCTACCATTGCCCTTGCCAGGCTAGAAGCACCTCCGGAGCATGGAGAGCAGTACGTTCCTCCACATTAGGATCCTCAGTTTGTCACTCAGCAGCAGTTCCAGGAGTTTACGCAGAGGCATGACGCGTTTACTCAGAGGTATGAGGACGACATGGAGGTGATGTTCGCCATGATGGCATCCATGCACCCACATGGACCAGGGGCATTTGACTATGAGGGCCATCGCAGATCGCGAGCTCAGCGCCGTCGCGACGGTTCCGGCCCCTCGCAGTGAGTATATCCTACACCCTTTCCTTTCACTATGATTTTCATTGATTGATTTAAACATTGAGGGCAATGTTTAGACTAAGTGTGGGGGAGGAAATGTAGGACTATGATTCTGTTTTTGTTGCTGCTTTTGCTGCTGTGTTTTTACTACTGTATTTATAAAAAAAAAAACATTTTCTTTTCTCTTGTATAGATATGAAGAACTCTCAAATGTTATGTACTTAACTATTCAGAGTATACACTTGGATCTTAATCGTTCTTTCTCGAGGACGAGAAAGGTTCAAGTGTGGGGGATTTTGATAGGTCCTAGATATACTCTTATTTTGTAGCATTTGAGAGCTGTTTTAGATAGTATTTTGTACTTTATATTAGACTTTTGGACCAAATCATTCATGATGGTTTGAAATTGAAGACGTGCATTTCGACCTTGAATTGCACTTGCGATAGATTTGGATGATTTGAAGACCTTCTATGACCGTCCTGGAGGAAGCAGATACATTGAAGAACCGGTCGTAGAAGTGGCGTGAAGGCACACTCTCGCGGACCGCGAAACCTAGGTCGCGAACCGCGAGGGTGTGTGTTGCTGTTTTGGAAGATGCCGAGTTTCGCGCGGTCCGCGAAACTCCGGTCGCGAGCCGCGAGAACCAGCACGAGGACCACGAAGCCGAAGACGCGCGGTCCGCGAAGCTCCGGTCACGAACCGCGAGGACCAGCGCGAGACCGCAGCGAAGCCGAGACGCGCGATCCGCGAAACGTCGGCCGCGGTTCGCGAGGATCAGACGCGAGGTCCGCGAAACCTCGGTCGCAGACCGCGGACGCCAAGGACGCGCGGGCCGCGAATCCTCGGCCGCGAACCGCGAGAACCGAGCTCGCGGTCCGCGAAGGATTTCGCGCGGCCCACGAAAAACTTCTGCCACTTGGATTTTGTTGCTTTAATTTTAATTATTTTTAGACTATAAAAGAAACTTATCCTCATTGTTAGAGGATCGGATTTTTACAGAGCAAAACACATTTTCCTTCATTTTCCTTTTGATTTTGATCTTTGAATTCATCATGGTTTGTAGTATTGATTTTGGTTTTGATAATATAACTATGGTAGTAGGCTAAAACCCTTCTTGGATATATGTGATTGGACTTCTTGTTATGGATTGAGAACATGATTCATGAAGCTTAGGAATGGTGATTTGCTATTGAATGATCATAATTTATATGTGTATTTGATGCTTGAAATGATTAGGAATGATTTCCTAGTGATAGATATGTGTTGGATATGTGTTAGATATTGCTTTTCCATGGTTAGAATGTTATCATTCTTTCTATGTAGGAGTAGTAAATTAGGAATTGAATGCATGTTGTTATCAATTGTATTTGTTCTTAAGATCATTCATTAGCATTGTACCTATGTCAAGTTTGTTATCAAATTGCATGGGTAGGGTTGAGAAACATCTAATTTGAAGTAATATTGATTCAATTGAACTAGTTGTTATCATCTAGTAAAGTTGTCAATTGAAGTTGTGAAGATGCTTTCATTTTTCATAACTATGGTTAAAGATAGTTTCTCACTAACATTCACCATTCTCAAGGTATCATGATAAAGTTTGAGGAAAATCTCATAATAAGAAATCACCAATCTCATATGTCCAAGTCTAGTATTCTCATTAGTTAATCCTTTAGTTAAAATCTTAAATGCTAAACTAGTCGTAATCATAGAATTATAGTTGCTTTACTTAGTAGTGTTTCTTACAAAAACTCAACTCAAACCCCCCCCCCCTTGTTTACATTGCTTTTATATATGCATATATATATATATATATACTACAAGATATACATAGAGATAACCTTGTCCCTGTGGAACGAACCTTACTTGCCACTATATGCTTAATTGCGTGTAGAGGTAGTAAGTGAACATAAATAGTATATTTGAGAGGTACGGCGACGACCTCCCATTAGCCCGGAAGGATACGAATATAAACATGCCATCAGATTCGATTTTCACTTATCCAATAATAAGGCCGAGTATGAAGCCCTGATAGGCGGACTCGAAGCGGCAGTTTGCATGAAAGTAAAGAGCATCAAGGTGTTCAGTGATTCGCAAATTGTGGTGGGACAAGTCTTGGGCGATTTTGAAGTCCGAGAACCTCACTTGGTCAGATATCTGGTCAAAGTCAGAAATCTAATTACCAAGTTTGAATACATTCACATTCAGAAGATACCAAGGAATCTCAACCAAAGGGCGGACACACTAAGCAGACTGGCGAATGCTAACTTTTCCACCTTAAGCGAACACAGAGATGTTGAAATCGAAGTAGTATCTTTCAGAAACCCGACGACTGAGATCGTATTCACTATACTAGATGAGCCGAAGACATGGATGTCACCGATAGTTGATTTTCTAAGAAATGGAAAGCTACCGGATGATACAAAAACGGCTAAAGCTATTGAGCGAAAATCTTACTCCTACACAATAGTGGACAACACCTTGTACAAAAAGGGTAACCCCCTGGTTAAGATGCATCGGCCCTAATCAAGCTAAGGCGATCATAACAGAAGTCCACGAAGGAGAATGTGGTTCCCACCAAGGTGCACGAACAGTTGCAAAGAAGATAGTACGAGCGGATACTATTGGCCAACAATGTTTGATGACACCAATAGTTACATCCAAAAATGCCGGTCGTGCCAAATTAACTCAAACTCAACAAATTTACTGAAGTCTTCGTTAATAGGAGTACAGGGCGCATGACCTTTCGAAAAGTGGGGAGTAGATTTTGTTGGACCATTCCCTAGAGGAACCGGAAACACCAGGTTCCTCATTGTCATGATCGACTATTTACAAAGTGGATAGAGGCGAAAGCTATACCCAAAATGACAGCTGAAGCAACAATGGCGTTTGTCTGGCAGAATGTGGTGTGCCGTTTTGGAGTACCAAACACAATAGTTTCGGATAACGGAACTCAGTTCACCAGTGCAATTTTTCGGAATGGTGCATCAAATACAAAATCACTCAGAAGTTTACCTCTGTTTCGTATCCCCAAGCGAATAGACAGGTAGAGGTTACTAACCGTACAATCCTGCAAGGTATACAGACACACCTAGAAGGAAAACACATGGGATGGGTGGAACAACTCCCATAAGTTCTTTGGGCATACCGTACCACACCAAGAACTCCAACGGGCGAAACCTCATACAGCCTAACTTACGGACATAAGGCGATGATCCCTGTAGAGCTCATGACACCATCGCCCAGTGTCACTTCTTTTGAAGCATCTCAAAATGAAAAAACCATGAGGCTTGACTTAGACTTGCTTGAAGAGCAACGTGAAATGGAAAACGTAAGAAACACCAGCTACAAAGAAAAGGTTGCAAAAGCGTATAATCGCCGCAACAGGGAAGTTAGATTCAAGGTAGGAGACCTAGTTCTCTGGAAGAACGAAGCAAGTCTGGCAGAGAAAACGGGAAGGCTTTGCCCTAAATGGGAAGGATCATACAAGGTTATCGAAGCTAGGCAATCAAACTCCTACATGTTAGCGAGATTGGATAACACAATAGTGCCTAACTCTTGGCACGCCGCGAATCTCAGAAATACTACGCCTAAAAAGAAGGCTATAGTATAACCAGTGTATAGAAACCATGATATTATCATTGGTCTGCTTTTCCTTCAAGGATGTACATACAAATTTTCAAGATGATATATATATATATATATAAACAAAAACGCCAATCTTTTGGCACCAAATTTTCTGTATAAACTGCACCTAATGGTTGCACATACATAAACACAAAGCACTGACACAGTGTCATTACATGTAGTATTCGTCTTATAAATTGGCAGTACAACATAATAATCGCAAAGCAATCGCCAGCATATCCAAACCTGACTAATATAAAACGACTACAGGTCTAATAGTCAGTAAAATGCCTATTAAAGTCACTAATTGAATGGCGACAATATTTATACCTATGCATGTGTAAATCTCTATAACAAGAGTAAAAAAAGCGAACGCCAGAAAAAACCTTTATTAAATCAATCGCCACACGGTGATAAACAAGAAAGAGGATAACATTCCTTAAACAAATTGTTACTTCACAAGGAAATAAATATTTCCAGGGAAAAGGTCTATTATAAAAATATATAAAGCACATGATCATGAACGACCTCTTCCGCGTCCCGACCGACCGCGTCCGTTCCCTCCACGCGAAGAACTTCAATGAGAGGATTCACCACGAGACGATTCGCCACGTGAAGAAATGCCACGAGAGGATTCGCCATGGGAAGATTCACCCCTAAAGGAACCTCTACGAGGTGATTCACTTTGTACACGCCTCTGGATATCATTAACAGGCAATCCAGCATCCCGACGACGATGCATCCAGGAAATCTCAGGATCCTTAGACTCCCTAAGAATAATGTCATTTAACTGGGCACGTATGTAAGAATAAACGGATCCTCTTTTATCCTCATTGCTAGAATCCATCCTGGCTAATTCCCGTTCATAATATTCCTTGAAATCTCGAATGGGACCATAACCATCCCGACCAAGCTACAAACCCATCACATAACATGTATCATGATATCGGGAAACTTCTAATTCCGGCTTCTTAATGGTGCGTTGCAACTTCTCAATATACTCATTCATAACAGAATCAACACTCCAAGTTAACTCACCATTCATAAATATATGCTGGACACGCCGGGTCTTCCCTTCATCGCGAGAATACAACTCCCTTTTCAAATCAGTATTCTCCTGCTCAACCACATGCAGATGAGACTCCATCTCCTTCAATAGTCCAACTACCTCATTACACTTATTCTCCATAGCCTCATACTTAGCTGTCAAATCAACATTCACGGCATATTGCTCATCATACTTATTCCGCCAGCTTTCGCCCTCAAGACGGAAGTACTCACATTGCTGATTACGATTTAAAATCGTATTCTTTGAAACCTTTTCATTACGAGCAGCGTGGAGAAGACTATCTCTTTGGATCTGACACTCATCGAGCTTCCGTTCATAGCGAACACGCAAGTCCTTTCTTTATTGAACAACCGTCTTCATTTGAGTACGATGAGTATGAATCAACTCATTATGTTGGGAACATAACTCATACCATTCACCCTTCAAAGTCTCGATCTCTTTGTTGATGTTAACCCATGAGTCTTCGCACTCACGACATGTAAGAAGAACAACGTGAAGTCTACGCCCCATATCAACTATCCAATTATATGGCCCAGGAGACAGACATAAAGTTGACAAGTGGAGGGCGACAAAATCCACATCAAGCAAACAATGCGAGATGATATCATGGAATTCATAGCGATTCCCCTGTCTGGCATGTCTATCGAATGGAAATTCTGGATGGTTGGCCGAATCATCCTGGGATGCGCCTTCCATAGGCGCTTTCATTTTTCCAGACGAAGATGCAAGGGTCGGAGAGTCATCAGTCATTGACTTGGTTGAGATGCCAAACTCACAAAATATCGTACCAATACGACGTTGCAACATCCCAATAGGAGAGGTTTGAATCACCGCTTGAGGATCTAAACTTCGAGTGATCATTTTTAATTCAACAGAGCGAGAAGTTAGATCTCTGATAAATTTCGCCTACAAGATAGATAAATGACAATAAGTGGATTAAATACCAAATTCTTACAAAAATAAAATTAACATCCCGAATAAAACAAAAATAAACTTGCAAGCCTAGTAGTTTATTCAAAGATTACTATCATCATTACTGGCGACATTTTCCACGCCAATGGGACCAATAGATGCATTCTGGGTTTCCTGAGCATTCCAAGCCATTGCATTCGCTACATTAACATCTGTCTCTGCAGCCTTGACAACCTCAGCACCCGCCAGGTTAGAAATAACCAAATTAGGATTTGCCGGGGAAGGGGTCACCGTAGACGTGATCGCCTCTTGACCTTGGTCAACATTTTGAACAGGCGGCGTAGTGTCAGGCTCTAGCGGATCTTCAACAACGGGAGTTTGCTCATCATAGGCCCGCAACTCCTCTATGATTATAGGATTGGTGCGATTCTTGCAGTGCTCGATGAGGCTGTAGGTATGACCGCCATCTTCGATCTTAGAGTTAAACCGATCATTGGCCTGAGTTATCGCAGCAACCAAGTTATTCTCAATATGCTCATCACTATCTCATACAAGGCTGGATGGATCCGGATGCTCTTTCTTCATTTGCTGATAATACTCCATCGCACCAATATCATTCCCGGCAGCAAGAATAGCGGAGAACAAATCAAAAAATGATTTTGTTTTCGCCAGCGCATCCACAAAGATCTGCTGATAGTGGGGATGGAGAGGACCATTGGCCTTCAAGTCTTCGACGAATTTCATTATAGCATCCCGGCGAGAAGTGGCATCTGCAACAAGCTTGTCCTTTTTGGCGATCTCGCCCTTCATAGAGGCAACAACATTTTTGTGCTCGACACTCAAAGAACAATAAGCATCAGCGAAAGCGTTTGCCCTATTACTGGTCAACATCATAGCATTTGCTATCTGAAAAGGAACGAATATGAGTACATCATACAACATATTAATAATAATCTGTATATATAGGATACATTGCTATATATATATATGAAAAACAATAAAAGAACCTAAATCAGACATACCGATAGCAACGCCTCGTTAAAGGAAAGTTTGTCGACATACTCAACGAATGGATCAGAGGAAGAGACATTCGCAAGCTTTGACCTCTTCGCCTGTTAAGCAAGAACATCCAGAGACTCTTTGCGCTTTTCACGATCCTGGCGCTTGTCTTCCACTCGGCAAATGAGTGAAGAAGTAACTGGGACATCACTCGCCGGTGTACCAGGAGTAACAACAGGGGTAGGTGTCTGTTTTCCAGAACTCCCACCAGTGGAGCTTGCAGACCCAAACTTGTAAGTGGATCGGACACCAACTATGTTCCTTGCATTCCTCATGACTGAAAACAACACAAAACATCAGGATATAATCTCACAAATGTAAGAAAAAAAGAAAACAAGAGTATTCATGCAACTAAGTAACACAAAATCCCTAGAGAAAAAGCTCATATGAAATACAATATCACATAGCACAGAAAGACCTTTATCAGATGGGGGAACTCTCGTCTTACGAGCTAGCTTCTTCTTAGCACAGTATGGCGTTTTCTTCTCAGGGAGGGGTGAAACCTCTGGATCAACCTTAATGGCGAACTTCATCAATTCAACGCAACAAGCGTCACTTAAGCTTATACGCCCAGAGGGAGACACATACCCCCAATCCCTAACCTTCTATTCCAATCAGGAATATCCTTATCCTTACCATCTACATGTTTGACATAATAAAACCCCTCCCAATAAGTCTTAAAGTTATTGGGATACTAAGAGATGAAAGCCATTTCAGGAAAATAGGCGATCAAAGTATATCGCCCCTTCCCAAGTCTAGTAGCCTTCAAATAGTACAGAGAGTTAACTAGCTTGAAGTCGAACGCCACCTGCGCCTACTCACAAACAGAGTGGAGCGAGTACAGTATCATCACACTCTTGGGAGTCACTTGACATAGAGCAATGTTATAACCCCGGAGGACCTCTATTAGCCAATCTGGAAGTGGTAGAGTAACACCATATTTGAAATACTCCATATAAACAGAGAAGTAACCAGTTGGAGGATCATCGACCGTTTCCCCGTGCCGAGGAAACATGATCTCGCAACCCTGTAAACAAGAAAATCTACCCTGATCATACTGTAACATATGTTCAGTCACCTTACTGAATACAGGGGCCATTGATTTTACTAAATCACCCTCCCCTACCTCTGTACCCCCCAAGTCAACCTCTGACGATTCAATCGGAGCATTATCGGAAACAACCTCCTCAGCATTATCCGGAACCCTGGTGGTAGTAGGAGATGCTTCTGCAGTAGGGGATCGATCATCGGGGAAGAGAAATTCGTCTGTATCAAAGGATAAATTGGTGGCATCGACCAAACCATCTCCAGATCTCATTTTCAATCTCTATAATCTACCCAACCAACACAGCATGCAAGCTAGAGCACGGAAGTTAAACAAAAATCAAAAAGACCAATTGAAACAACATAGAATATGATGTCAAAGATAGATGATTTTAGAGGAGAGAAACGAAAAATTACTTGATAAAGGGCAAAGAGCAGCTTTATTTAGATCTTCGGAAGGAATATGAAAAATCCGAGAGAGAGAGAGAGAGAGAAAAAAAATGTTATTAAAGGCTACCTTAGTTATAGTGGCTATATCCACCGAATATTTAATTACCAAAAAACAGCCAAGCCGTCAAATGGAATGACAAAAAGCAAAAAAGTTATGATGAGCGCGGATACCAAATCAGTACTTATGGTCATTACGCTAACCAACTAGAGAAAAAAGGGGACAGGAATAGCGGAACGACACTTTATCTAGCTTGTGGAGATAACGCTAATGGTTAAAATAAGATTTCAAAATTCAAATCTTGAAAGTATGACAATAAAGGTAAAGTCTTCTTCTTTTCTCATAGTCAACATAGGCGAACAACCACATGAGAACTAGTTGATCGCCCCGCTCAGCATAGCACGCATTCGATCAACCTACATACGCCATGATTCCAATAACCAGTGTTCGCCCGTACTGACTCGGGGGGCTTATGGTATATACTGGGCCATAAGGCCCAACCAACCTAGCTACCGAAACACTAAGACGCACCAAAGCCCACGAAGACTAGTCCAATAGCAGACATGGTCAAAGGCAGGATGGAGAAACCACGATCAAGAGCAACCGCCCGAAATAAGTGGGATCGTGATCTCTGCCATAGTTTTATAATTAGTACAGAAAACAGGAAAAGAATGGAAGCACTCTAAGAACTAGATTATATTATCTAAGATATCAAAGGCTAACTTAAGCATCAGATATTCTTCCCCGGATCCATTCCAGGGTTTTACAGGTTAGACTCGGCCATTAGACGGGAGTCATCGGAGGACTCAGAGGGACCCTGCAACATCACTACTCCATACAGATAAATAGCCTGAGCCTTTGTAACTACAGTGGTGTTGGAAGTCTGCATCAGATAGTATCTTAGAAACAGCTTTGAAGCTAGAAGATTGCCAATAGGCTATTTAGGTACTGCTCCACCAGAGACTTCCATGGCTAAATCCTCGGCAGCAGGGAAGCTAATCTCAACACAATAATCAGTCTTCATCCATATCAAAAAGTTTATCCTAGCATGGGAAAACTTAATGATCTTACCCCTGACAATGACATACACCTTGCCATACCACTTGGGAGTCCTGTTTGTTGTTTTCCACCATGAGATTACTATAAAGCTCCTGAACAAGAGTGCGCTCATACTCAACAAATACCGTTGCAGCCTTAGTCAAGTCTAGTTGCTCCAAATACTCACTAAATTGAATCTCATTGCACTGGGACAGATTGAAGACATCCTCCACCATAAACCTTCTTGCAGTCATCAGTTTTTCTTTAGTGCACCTATCTGCTTCCTCGTCTGAGTCAATAACGTAGACGGTCGCACCCCCTAGGATGTAGGGGGAGCCCGCCGAGCCATCGGTATGAAGACTCACTAAGTTTCAATCTCATTGCACTATTAGAATCGGATGTATAGATTGCTTATTAGAATCTGATGTATACTTAGGTACTGGTGGGACCTCTAGTACTAAGTTTAGTTAAGATCTTGTTTATTCTTATGAACATGTGATGTTAGTAATCATAAATTTCCCTTTTCTATTAATAAACTCTATATTTTGTTTCACATTCGGACTGCCTATACTGAAGGATATCTAATGTTGTGAGGCACCATCATGGCAGTGACCCCGAGGTCTCAGCTTTTCTATATTACAAAGTACTATTCAATACTTATGAATCCTAATGTGTATCCACACTTATGTGCTATTGCGTATCCATGCAGAGCCCGTTTCTTCGGACGGTGAGAATCCTATCATCTATAGAATCTCCTCAAGTTGGCGATATTCCACCTTCTTGGTATCGCCTTTCTGTCCATTCACTCAAGCACGTAGCTTCCTCCTAGATGTGCCTCAGTCACTTTGTAATGACCCATCCAGTTGGGCGCCAATTTCCCTCTTTTTCCATGTGGCTACAATCATGTCTTCTCATCATCCATTAAAAATTTTCCCCTATGACCCTCTGATCGCTGTACCTTTTGATCTTCTCCTTTACTTTAGCCTCTCGGAAAGAAGTTATTTCCCTCATTTCTTCGATCATTCGAGATTCATCCAACGTTCCTCCTCAGCCTCATCTTGGTCTAGATTCAAGATCCGGGGGCTCGACACCCCTATTTTTGTGGGAATGACATCTTCTGAGCCATACACCAAGTTGTATGGGGATTCTCCCGTGGCAGAGCTTTCAGTGGCACCTCCACAATCCAATTGCCCCTTGCTCTTTCCAGTCTCGCCTTTATGCCATTAACAATGGTCCTGTTTGTTACTTCAACCTGTCCATTAGCATAGGGGTGATATACCGAGGTAAGCTTTTATTGGATCCCATATTTAACGCACCAAGACTTAAATGGATCATTCTCAATTTGGGCCTCATTATCAGTCACTATCATCTTTGGTATTCCATATCTGCAGATTATGTTTCTCCAACAAATCATGCAAGTGAACCCTCGGATATTGGTGAGTATGTCGGCCTCAACCCACTTTGTGAAATAGTCGATCGCTACTATCAAGTACTTACCTGCTCCTTGGGTAGTAGGGAATGATCCCACCAAATCTATTCCTCACCTCTAAAAAGGCCAAGCACTCATAACGTAGACAAGTTCTTCTCTAGGGACATGAATCAAGGGTACGAATTTCTGACATTGCAAACATCTTTGAACATAATCTTCCAAATCTTAAACAAGGCCGGTCAATAATATCTGAGCCTCAAAATATTTTTTGCTACTGTCCGAGCACCTTGATGGCTTCCCTTTGGTCCTGCATGTACCTCTTTTATCAATGATTAGCCCTTTGTTCTTTCCACACACTTTAGAAGCGGGTGTAAATACTACTTTTTGTATAGTGATCCCTCATGTATGGTATACTTCAGCGCCTTAACCCGAAGCTTCCGCATCTGGATTTTATCTTTTGGGACTATACCTTCTTTCAAATAAGCCAGAATTAGAACCATCCACGAATCTGCCTCTTCTATGACCTCCACCCTCGGACTATCTTCGTAACTCTTTTTCCCGAGCATTTTCATGTACAACCTTTAGCTCAGATCTGGCTTTAACCCCGAGGATGTTAACTAACTTAACACATCTACCTTGCAATTCTCTTCCCTTGAGATTTGAGTTAGAGTAAAATTGCTAAACCCCTCTATCAACTTCTTTCCAAATACTTCTGCAAACTTGGGATTTGAGTTAGAGAAAAAAAAACCTTTGCCTACTTGTTTCCCGTGCCTCATATTCTCCTTTTACATGTTGAACCACAATATGAGAATCCCTAAAAGCTTTTATCTCCCAAAATCCCAACTCCTTAGCCAACCTTAACCCCCTATCAAGGCTTCATATCCGGCCTCATTGTTGGTGGTTTAAATGATAACTGTAACGCGTAAGGGTACTCCCTGCCTTCGGGACTAACCAGTAATATTCATGCCCCACTTCATAAGGGCATTATCGTAAAACATAGACATGTCCCTTTTTATATTTTTTGCTTACGTATAGATCTTTATTGCTGCAAATGTTTAAAATTTATTATTTAATTATGGAAATATTTAAAAGACAATTATGGGGTGAATTTTTTATACTTTCTGGCTCTAGGGGCCGGTTTCGCATTTGCCAAATACAAACTTGCTATTTTTAAAAAGTTTACATAATAACATGGAAGTCACGTGCATCGTTTGCATTTGGTAATTGCAAATTTCGACTATATCCAGAGCGGCGGTGGCTCGAATTCCCAAATCAAAATCCCAGGTCTTTCCCAAATCGTTGTCCAAATCAAAACTCCATACAAATACAAGGACGATTCTTGCCCAAATCAAAAGAGTGGAAACCTCAATCAAACCCCAAAATCAAAAATCCGCAAAAATTCCATATAGTGAATCCAGGTTGTGGTTTTGCATCGGCTCGAGCGACGGTGCATCGCTGGTTTAACGGCTATTGAAGTGGTGGTTCTAAGACTAAATCTTGAAAGGTATGTTGCACTTCTCTCATTTTTTTCAAGTTCATTTCTTTTTGATATGCTTGAAAGGTGTAAAATTTAAAGTATATTCAATCGTGTTTGTGATACATCTTTTATACTGGATAAAATGCTCATATATTAGTCGGGTTACTTAAACATATCATTTATACTACTTTAGTTTTTTACTTTAGTATTACGAATAAAATTCTGGATATAATTACTTTGCTTTCGCATTTGGAACATCTATATATTTATCGAATAATCTAGATATGTTTACTTCGATTTAGCATTTAATAAGTAATTGTGCTCCCTGTTAAGTTAAACTGTGTTCATAATCTTCTAAAATAAGAGATGTGATTTATAGATTATGTTCCTTGTTAGGATATTGATTACCTATACATATGACCAGAAGATAAAAGCATTCAGTTTCACCCTAACGTGATTCTATAGTTTTTTATTTGAGTCAAAACTAGATAAAACCCCCCAGACAAAATTTGGTTTTGTTTAGAGTGCAATAGTTTTTGGTTTAGGTTTAGACAGCTAAAAGATGAAGCATTCTCCTATGTTTCCCTTGCTACACCCGTGTTGACAAGATAAACTTTATTTTAGATTTTACCACAGAAGAATTATAATTAAGTGGCCCAATATCTAGAAAAGTTCAATAAAAGTCTTGCAAGGCAGTTGAATGTTCTAGAGTAGTTTCCGTAATCTCTAGAATGTAAATATTAGTATGAAGTAGTAGAGAAGTTCTAGAGATTCAGATTATGTTTGGGTTTGCAAGATCCTAATCATTGGTTAGGTGATGCCACTGGTACAAATAGAGATCCTATAATTGAATTTGTATCAAGGCAAAGTTTAAGGGCTCCTAAGCCACAAATAATAAAAGCATTCTCACTTTTAGAAATAGCCTCTTCATCAAAGATTAAGGGCTCCCAACATCCTGCTCATTTTGTTTCCTTTACCCAAAACTAGCACACAAAAATACATAAATGGGCCTCAAGTAAAAAATATATAGACGAAAAAAATCCTGGAAATGTATGTAATCATCATATATTGTTATATAAGAAATTTAATTAAGAAAACTTTGTAGGTAGACTACATTATTACAAAATTGCTTCTTGTGAACTGTTTTTCATTAATTTCTCAGCATATTATACTTTCTAGATTTTCATTCCTAAATTATTTTGCATGTTTATAATAACTCTAATTTTTGTTGGATAGTTATAAGTTTATGTAGGTTGCGCTCCCCATTCGTTTTGTTGAAACCTGCCATTTCCAAATAATTCATCATTTAGAGTTCACAGTCTAGAACTTAGAAAGTTTTGAAACATTGAATTAAAGGCCAGTTCTTACATAGTCTTTGAAATATTTGATTTTTTACTCAATTTTCTTAAGTTATTTTTTATTAATATGCTTGTCAATGAATGCAAATTTTTACAATCTATCTATGCATAGAAAAGAGTTTATGTTGTTTATATCGTGGTTCTTGAATATCTGAATTATTATGAGACAGTTGACAATCAACTTGTACTAGGGTGGTCAAATAGTTTTTTTTATCCTAGTTATGGTGTTATGATCTACTTACTCCAAAAAGTAACTTCAATTAGCCGGAAACTTAATTTTTATGAATTGGTATATATCTAATTTACACTAAGACCAGGCTTCGTAGTGATGCAATCAAGCTAACCGTTTTTACCGATACAACGAAATAGTTAGGTGAAGCTCAACTACAAAATAATTCTACCGTGGAGACATTTTCTTAGGACGTTGACCAATTAACGTTATTTTTAGCTGAGCTTTTTTATTGAGACCGTAGTAGTCTCGCAAATGATCGAACATGCTAGACATGAAACCCAATACTTCTTAACTTCATTGTTAAATGGCTTCCCTCCATCCAATCTCCCTAGTTTGTCAAGCTATCTACTTCATCCCTATACTCAACCGCTTGCCACTAGTGCAAAACACTGCATTCACGGCGCTGCATTCACGGTGGTTTTGAAAAACCTCCGTGGTTGGGAGGTTCCGATATCGGAAGCGGGTAGGCTAGGAGGTTCTGACGTCGGAAATTCCATTGGAAGGCGCTTGGACGTGTATTAACGGCGGTTATCGTAAAACTGTCGCTAATTTTTGGTTTCCGATTTCGTAATCATAATCGAAACCAAACCCGAAATTGAAACCGAAACCGGTTACGATGTCTGAAACTCTCATATTATGGTTACTATACGGTTACGATATCGGAATCCAACCCGGAACCGCAACCGAATGTATTTATATTAATAAAAAAATCATTTAAATTTTACCCATCCCAACACATCCACAATCTACTTCTTCATCCTTCCATCTCAGCCGACTGAAACCCTCGCCGACATCCTTTTCCGAGCAACTCCGCCGACATTCCACCGACCAATCCACCATCTAACTTCCCCCATTCACCCTCTAGCTCTCTTGCATAACATTACCCGGCCCAATCACCGTCATCTACCAGCCCCAATCGGTCCCTCATCCCGGACCCTTCGCACCTCGCAGCCTCCTTGCCCGGAGATTCAATGAAACGTCGAAGCTGAAGAATGTCGTCGGCGAAGGAGCCTCGTCGAAGAGCGGAAGCTCCTTGAGCGGAGGATCCAAGGATGTTCGAGTTCTCCGACTAGGTGTATCATTTAGGCGTTAACTCCATCGGACGCGAGTACTGTTATATATGTTTGGTTTCTCCGTATCCGTGAAAAGTGTGTGGAGATGTATAAGAGAGACCCCCAAGACAAACCTGGCGTTGTGAGTAGCTCATTAATTAGTACATCATAACTTTTTTCAGTTTATCTTGTTAGTAAATTTATGCTTATATCTTTTGTCGATTGATTTTTTTTATATTTTTTGAATAGGAATGAGATTATTAGTGTTTGTGTGATATTGACACCGTTTGATCACGTAGAGCTATCATTTAGACTACACGGCATTGAGATGAGGTTGCAGGGCCTTTACTTAGGTTAAATAGGTTTTGATTCTTGAGATTAAATAGAAACTGAGAGTCTATTTAATTAGCGTGCTTGCTCCGTCACGGAAAACTCAAGGGGTTATTAATGAAGCAGTGTGGTTGCAAAGCCTTTTAAATCTTAGACAATTCTTTATGAACAAACATGGACAGTGTGTTTCATGAACCTAATTAGACTGATAGGTTTCTGCAACATGAAGTGAATTGGATTTTTTTGTTTTATTTTTAGTAGTTTGGTTTTGAAGTAGCGTGCTATTTTGGGTAGGTGCATTCGAGAGGAAAGGCTGCAGCAAAGGATGTGGAATTTCCTTAGGTGCATCTTGTAGTGATAGGTTTTTTAATTTCTGTTCATTTCTAGTTTAGATAGAACTACATGTAAATTGTAATTCACCACACTTGATTAATTGGGAAGTATGTGTTTGTATAAGAAGTTTGTTATAATCTCTGTATTATATTCATTTTGAGTTAAATTTTGAAGTAGTTTGATGTATACATGCATTCTCTTGTGGTTTACTTATGCTTGGGAGATGTAGATATATAGCTGGAGAAAATGGGAAAGCCAAGTAACTTTGACTACTGCTGAAAATCTTCTAAGTATGCATCTTCTTATTGGAATTATTTTAAAGGTACACACTGGGAAGATTTCAGTTCCAATGCAACTCTTTTTTCTCTGTTATCTAGTAGAGCCAAAGAGCAAGGGCACGAGGCGACAATCTACCTTTGCTCTACATCATGCATCTCATCTTAGGTGCTTTTATTACTAGACAACATTTAACACTTATTTTTGCTTCAGATTGTGTTCTATGCATTTATATACTTACTGAAAATGTTTGAAAAAATTTAAGTTTGATGAGGTTGTTCCAGGTACTTAATGCTTCAGATTATGTTCTAGGCATGTACTTTGCTTCAGATTCTTAGCTTATGTCTAGTGTTCCTTCCTACTAAAATAAGTTATCCATGTATTGAAGTAAAGGAAATTTGTAGTAATGTTATGGTCTCTGTCCAGGTGCAAGGTTCATGTAGTCTGTTAATGACTTGTTGGATGCAAGGTGTCTTTAATAACTTAAGGGTGATGCTTTACTATAGGGCATTGAGTACAATTTCGCCGGTCAAAATTGGCGGGCGATTTGTTTTTACTACTCCCTAGACATCTTCCGACGTCGGAAACCCCATAGCAAATACCGTCTAGAGAGGTTCTGACGTAGGAACCATAGAACCAGCCACGGCGGTTCAAAACCGCCGTGGTTGGTCGATTTACCAACCACGGCTCAGCCACCCAAACCGCCGTAGATGGTACTTGACTGCACTAGTATGCCCTTTCTATGATATTGGTAGTGTAGTCAACCTACTAGAATTAGAGCACCTCGTTACTAGGTTTTATTATTCTACGGATAGTATTGTCATGTTAAAATTTTATGTGAACCTTAATTTAATAAATTTAAGCATGTTGTTTGCACCATATCTCCCTCTCGTTGCTTCGCCTTAAACAATTCTATAATATGTTAGGATGATGTTTTGCCACTATTTTGCTCACTCGCTTAAAAGTTCTATGATTTAGTTTGGTTTTATAATTTTATTGTTATCTTGCATATTTATATAATTATTAACACTAATGAGTAATTGTGAAAATAAAAGCTACAAAAATTCATAATCATTAGTAAAATTAATAATTTGCATTTACCGAATGTGAAACACCTAGAGCTTGAAATTGCACAATTTTCAACCCAAAATTTTCCACTCTATATATCCAGTTTAATCCAATTATGTTATGGAAAAGTTATCGCAATTGTTCATAACTTGAGTTTGTTTGATCTGACAAAATAAAACTAGGGATATATATGGATCGTCGATATGTTCCAGACTGGTCAGGGATTTTGCCTGATCTTTTGGTAAAAATCGCCTGTTTTCTGCCGTTGATTGAAGATTTCACGGCGTTCCGGGGAGTTTGTACCAACTGGCGATCCGCTGGAGCAGCTAAAACTGAGTTGTTTAAGGGTTTAGGCAGGGTTCCGCTTTTGATGCTTCCAGAGAAAGATGACAGCGACGAACGTGAATTCTATAGCCTCTACAAGAGCAAGATTTTCATGAAAATGACGGTTCCTGAGGCGAAGGGTAAAAAATGCATAGATGCAGGTTTTGGATGGGTTCTGACCGTTTATTCACCCGCATCCCCACTTACAGGTGCGTATACAATTGTGTTTGTGCATTTGTGTGTATTCACCAGTCTAATTCATTAATATGATGGAATAAATAATTCATTAGGTTTGATCAGAGGTGGTGAGGTTAGCCTGTTCAATCCGTTCACCTCAGCAGCGAGAATCGAACTTCCCAACACTCTAACTTTCCCTGAGTACAAGAGATTCCAGACTAATCCCGAGGTCGACTACATAGAACAAGCATTGCTCTCAGCTGATCCCTCATTGACATCGAATTTCACGCTCTTCGTGGCTGTCAACTGTTGGGCAGGGTTTTGGAGGACTGGAGACAAGATCTGGAGCAGGCTAGAGCTGCATCATCCATTTTTTTATGGATGTACCAAAAGCCTATGCTGCTACAAGAACAAAATGTACGGGGTCGACCTTGTGAATCAATTCTGGACTTGGGATGGAACCGATCCCACCACAGCTCGGTTGATTATGGCGGTTACGTCCAAATCCAAGAGTTATCTGGTTGAGTCATCTGATGGGGAGTTGCTGGTTATTTGGCGCCATCATGGTTATGAGACAAACAAGGCAATCTATTTTGGAGTGACGAGGTTGGACTTGGTACAGGGGAAACTTAAAGTGGTGAAGGGCATTGGAAATGATGCAGTTTTTCTTGGCTACAATAAGCCGGTCGCTGTTGCTGTCGCTGATTATCCAGGAGTGCTCAGGCCTAACTGCATCTATTTCACGGACGATTTCCGGAGTTATTACGACTTTCAATATCAGAGTGAAAAGGGCAAGGACATGGGAGTTTATAATATCGAAGATGGGAGCATTGAAAGGTTCGACATTGAATCCTTTAGCCCTGTTTGTCCACCGATGTGGCTATTTCCATCATTTTGAATGCTGTGAAATATGCAAAGAATTTTATTGTGTTATGATGATGTTATGTGCTGGGACAAATTGCTGGAAAGAATAAACCGATATTGTGTGTTTTGATAAATCTCAACTCTTTGCTATATATTTCAGATGTGTTTGATGATGATTAATTAGATATTATCTTCTTTCTTTTTAAGGCTTTCCTGTACGCTCTGAGAATTAGACGTGTGTGCAAACCTAATCTAGTTCCCGTTCGTGCGTGCAACCATTAAACAGATGTGTGATTACCAAAGTTCAAGAATATCATTGTTTTATATATTGATCTTTAATTTTTATAAATTTGACTAGAAAACTCATCTTAAAGGTATTGATCTCATCTTAAATTTAGAAAACTCTGAGTTACCAATAAATTAATATTATGCACAATTGCTCGGTAATTGCACAATGGCCCTGTCCAGTTCAGCTTATTTTCAGCACCTTCAACACCCTTCAGCAATGTTCAGCACCCTTCAACACCGTCCAGCACCCTTCAACACCGGAATAAACTTCCTTGCTCCGGTGGAGTAATACTCCTCTCGCTACAAGACAAGAAAAAAGTGGGGCTGAGGTTGAGAAGTGGGGAGAGTATTAATGATATTGGTCCCGGGTGCAATAAACAAATGTCACGAGTCCAACTATAAAAAACAGCAAACTTCTCTCTACCTTTTTTCATTCATACAAATCAAACGGTTTCTGGGAACTTCATCCGGCCATCTCCGGCCATCAATGGTGAATTCCTGATTTTGACACGAAAAATCTATTAAAAATAAGATTCGAGGTCGGGGAGGAGAGACGATCCAAAAGAAGCATTCCGAAACAAGGTAACTAGTTCATATGTTCATATGTTGAATAAAAGTTCAGTTTTTCATGTGGTGTTGTTTCAAAGTCATTTCAGAGTTCATATGTAAAGGGTATGAAGTTTGTGCTGTTGTTTCATGGCTGTAGTGTGATTTATTCCATGTGGTGTTGTTTCATCGCTGTGTTGTGAGTTGTTCCGGTAATATCTCGATAGAAAGAATACAGACATTTGTGTTCAGTAGCGAGTTAACATGAATGAAAGAAGGAGTCACACAAGTTACTAATAAAGGTCACATACCATGACATAGGGAGTGACATTAACGGTAGGAATTTTTTGAAAATACTTGCGAGGGGTCACATGATACGCAAATATGGGTCACGCTAATTATCCTTGATTAATTTTAAATTGAACTCACGGGGAAATACTTGGGAGGGGTCACATGATACGCAAATAGGGGTCACGCTCATTATCCTTGATTTAGTTAATAGGGGAAATAGTGAAATAGAACATCAGTCATGATTTAGTTAATACGGAGTATGTTCTAAAAAATCAGAAATCATGTTATGCATTTTTTCTCGTCTAAGTATGCACTAATTATACCTGTTATAATTGTAGTTAGTGCTGCCCAAATCAACATGATAGACCTAAACTACCTTCCTGGAGAAGATCCATCGTGTGAGGGAGATTTTGATTCCGATTATGAGTCATTAGACGGGGAGGATTTGGCGGAGCTTGAGGAAGGCATTGATTATGCAGGGGATGATGTCCCGGAAGGTAACGATAATGTGGATGTACCCATTACTAATAGAGGATGTACTCCTGTAAGCGAACCTGCAGTTGGCCAGTACTTTGAATCCCCCACTGATTTTGAGTCACACATACATGCATATGGATACTCGAAGGGGTTTTCAGTCCGCATCCATGGACGAGATAAGGATAAAACATACAAGCCAAAGAAAGTGGGCCGAGCTAGAAACCGTGGAGATATTGACCCGGCTAAATTGAAACGAATCCGACTGGTTTGTACTCTTCAAGGGAATCATGAACCTGATGGAAATGATCTTGGGAAGCAGGTTCAGAGTGGTAGATGTGGATGCAGGTGCATTTTTACTGCCTGGAGACAAGAAGATGGCTCGTGGAAAGTGACAAGTTTAAACTTGAAGCATAATCATCCACTCGATCCCGATAGTGTACGATTTATGAACAGATATAGGGGTATTTCAACTGCAGACGAGTATAAGATGTTGCTGCTTCAGCGGGCTGGACTGCGCTCTTCTCAAATTTATTCAGTATTTATCATTGAATACGGAGAGATTAAGGATGTGCCATTTTCTGAGAAAGACATGCGCAACCTCCTAAACAGAAAATCCTTACTTGAGATGAAGGAGGGTGATTTCAAAGCTATGCAGGGACTATTTCAGAAAATGCAAGCAAATTCATCCGATTTCTATTATAACCATTCCACGGATGAGCTTGGGAGGGTGAAGACTATTTTCTGGGCAGATGGCAGAGCTCGGAAAGCCTTCATGGACTTTGGAGACGTGGTTACATTCGACACAACTTACCTTTCAAATAGGTACAAGATGCCATTTGCACCTTTCATAGGTGTAAACCACCATGGTCAATCCATACTTTTTGGATGTGCACTCATTGCGAAGGATGACGCAGAAAACTTTACATGGCTATTTAAAGAGTGGCTGGTCTGCATGTGGGAAAAGGCTCCGAAATGCATACTCACCGACCAGTGTAAAGCAATTGGTAAGTTGATCTAGCCCCTAAACAACACTTGTGTCAATTTTTTTTCTGTGGTTATACCTTTTAACTGTGGGTGCATCTACATATAACAACGGGTGCACATTCTTTGTTTTATGACGATAACTTTAATTTGTATTTCAGCAAAGGCAGTTGCTGATGTGTTCCCAAACACACGACACAGATGGTGCATTTGGCACATATTGAGAAACATGAGGAAGTACTTCGGCAGTATGACCGAGTGGGTTAACATTGCCAAGTCACTTCGGATAATACTTCACGAGTCCCTTTCCATCGAAGAGTTTGAAGCCGAGTGGTTTGCTTGGGCGGATAAGTACGGAATTCTGGGAAAACAGTGGTGTATCGACAAGTTCAACATTAGAAGGAGGTGGGTTCCCATATACTTCAAAGATGAATTCTGGGCTGGAATGTCCAGCACCCAAAGAAGCGAGGGTCTCAACAACTTTTTCAAAGGATATGTTTCTGTAGACACTACTCTCCAAGTGTTCGTTAAGAAATACAACGAGGCACTCCAAAAAAGAAAGGAGGATGAGGATCGAGAGAACTCTGCTTCTGTTAGGAGACCCTTCATCCGTATGACCGAATTCGGATTTGAAGCTGTGTTCCATAAGGCATACACCAACAACAAATTTCGTGAATTTCAGAAACAGTTGAAAGACATGATGTTCTGCAATGCCATGGTACTCCAAGATGATGGCATAAGAGCTGTGTATGAGGTGCAGAACAGCAAGGTTCGTAAGGGAAGGACGAGAAGAAGATCGTTTTTAGTGCGAGTGCAACGCAATCCTTGGGACATTTCATGTGAATGCAAAAATTTCGAATTCAGGGGAATTCTCTGCTCCCACATGCTCCAAGTATTCAAGGTTGAGGACCGACAGGAAGTGCCTCGGAAATTCATCATAAAGCGGTGGAGAAAAGACATATGTAGGGAATATACAAAGGTTACGTGTCCTTACGGGAATGTGGCGGAAGAACAGCCCGAGCCCAAGAAACGCTACGATGCGATGGAATCAAAGTTTCAGACAATTAGTGGGCGAGCAATGATGAATCCAGAATCGTTCAACAAGGTAATGGAGGTCCTAGGGCAGCTGGAAACGGAGTTGGTGCCGGAAGATGACCTGCCCCCCGGTTTAACGAAAAACGCAGCAGGCAACATTGTCAAGCAATGGGGATCGGCCGCGAGGGAAGGGGGGAAGAGTGTCAGGGTAAAATCTCCTACAGAGGCCGAGGGGCCACGTGATCCCGTAGACAAGAGAAAGAGAGGAAAGGCTAGGAGTCATCGGCTTGGTTATGCCAAGGACGAGAAAATAAGAAAGAATGAGAAGAAGAAGAGGAGGAAGAAGAAGATGACTCAGGACGCTGAAGATGCCGTTGATGAGAGTGGCTGATATGAACCTTGTAGGAGAAGTTGGTGTGGATCCTGAGTGCTGTGGGTATGGATTCAGCCTTTTTTTGGGTTTTTAATATTTATAAAAGATTCTGGATGTTATTTGTTATTTCAGCCCACTGGATGTTATTCGTTAGTTAAATTCGATACCTGTTCAATTGGTTTTTGTATGGATCACAAACTTTTATTTTAAGTTCTTGTCATGATACTATGTTATAGGCCCAAGTGCTGCTAATAATTCCTAAATTGTTATGATCACATCATAACATAAACCATGGAACCAATGCCCAAGTCCAGTGGCCCAAGTGTTATTCTCAATTACTTGTTGATTTTACTTATACTTTAAGCCCAAATGTATTACATATTAAGATGAGTGTAAATCAAATACCGGTTGGGTACATATAGAATCCTTGTTGAGTCTCACAACCCAGAACAAGCCATGTAACTTACAATTCAGAGTCCAAGTACAGTCGAAATTGGGATACAAGAAGAATTCATGAAAAACACAATCTTATTCATATTTCTTGAATTAAAACTGAAATAGAATTAGGATACATTGAGTGGCAAAGATAATCCACTAAATTCAAAAGTGATTGCATATTTTATAAAATTAAAACTACCCGAAAAAAAGAACTAATCATCAAGGGTCAAGTCAATGAAGATCCTCTTCTCTGGTTCCACCTTCACCTTCTTCAGCGGCTTCTTCTCGTCCTCGTCTACCTCATCCTTCACGATGACCAGCTCAGTGGGGACGACAGTCCTCTTTGGTTTCCCCCCAACATCTTTAGGCATGCTTCCCGTGTTGTCGTTGGAGACCAAATAGGTGTGCAGCTCAGCCTCGTACAAATTGCTGATGGTCGGCACCGGGATGCGAAATCCCTTGAACATATCGGTTAGTGCATCTGTGCCGACCGTGTGTATCAGCTGCCTGAGGAAAAATCGCAGCTGCACCTTATCCCTCGCCATCTCTCGGGAGCAACAGCAGCTTGGAGTTGTTGCCTTGATGGCCCTGGACCGGGTTGACTTCAGAATGCTTTGGGGTGCCATTTGTTGGAAAAGCTTGCTAAGAATATAGAGAATGGGGAAGTGCGGTTTGATGATGTGCGGTTTGAATATACAGAATGAGGAGGTGCGGTTTGAATAATCCCGCAATGGCTCTCTTTATAATCAAAAGAAATCCCTCCCAAAGTTCAGCTTGGCGCCAAATTGTAGTGGGTTTAGTGGAGGGAAAATAAGAGGGTTTAGTCTCCTGCGTGAGTCTCTCAAGTTGTTGTTTTGGGTGTAGTTTCGACTCAATATTAGTACGATGATTTTAAGTTAGTGGAAGTTTGCTTGAAACAATAATGAGTACCTCTGGGTAAACTAATGGGTATTACATATAGACATGGATCCAGAATGTCGCAATTGGAATCAAAACCAAAGTCACTGTCAAATTGTTTTTTAACAAAAACAGTCACTATCCAAACCCTGGGTCGTTATCTAGCATGTGACGCTACGGGTTCAATTTTTAAATAACGCTATCTGACATGAGTCCCTCATGTTAATGTTATGAGTACCACTACAATTTTGAATATAAAAGTGCAATTGATCGATAATTGACCTTTGGAATGATCATGGGGTGTTCAGTTTTATGCACAATAGTCCATCCTCCATTGGGTTAGGGGTGGTCTCTTAAATTATTATTGCTTGATAAATCTTTTATATTACTACATGTTACACACCCAACTATTATAACCAAAGTTACACACTCAACTAGAATACTCAATCTTAAGAGGCTGAGAAATATAAGAAATAGACATCCATGAACAAATTGACTAAATTTTACAATGGTCAATGATCATTAAAACTCTATAATCAGAACAAATACTCAATGATGAGTTATGAATGTGAGATCACATGAAAAGTTAAGAGTTTGAAACTATGAAGTTCTGGGAATGTGGGATTACATGAAGGTGGGATTACATGAAGTGTTTGGAATGTGAGATGACATGAAGTTAAGAGTTTGTGACTATGTTGATATTGTGGGATTACATGAAGTGTTACATGCTAATGAGTTATGCTATTAAAAATGTAAAACAAGATAGATTTCACCATACATTATTAAGTCCATATTAATGTGTTAATATTTGACTTTAATCCATGAACGTTGATCGACTCGTATTTTGCTTTAAATCCTAATTATCTCAAATTAGGGTTTAGGGTTCATGTGGGTTTAGGGTTTAGACAATCTATCTAAAGGGTACTTAATTCGTATCGTAATAGTCTCTCAATCGTGGGATGTGTTTAATTTATATAAAGGGTATTTGGTTTGTATCGTGGGAGTCTCTGAATCCACATAAAGGTAACTTCCAAATGAAAAAGGAAAAAAGAAGAAGAAGGAAACAGTTGGACCATTTCACAGTTTCAAAGTGGTACTCATCTCTCTTCGTTGGAGTACTTCTTCGCTCTGGTGAATAAATTTGAATGGGTACTCATATCTATCCGTATGAGCCTCCCCAATTCAGCAAAATTTTTGCAATTGATCGTTAATTGAAAATTGGAATGATTATGGGGTACTCAGTTTTATGCACAATCGTCCATTGTTACGAAGTGATGGGTGGTATCTCAAATTATTATTGCTTAAAATTTGTATGAATAAGTGACGGGTGGTCTCAAAAATTACTATTACTGTCCAATGTTTATCTTTCTAAATAAAATGAAAATTCTTGTAAATATTTTGATTAAATTTCAAAAAAAGTTTATAATATACAAAAAAATTTATAAAAAGAAACACACTTGATAAATCTTTTATATTACTACATGTTACACACCCAACTAGAATACTCAATCTTAAGAGGCTGATAATCCATGAACAAATTGACTAAATTTTACAATGGTCAATAATCATTACAAAAACTATATAACCAGAACCAATGAAGAGTTATGAATATGAGATCCCATGAAAAGTTAAGAGTTTGAAACTATGAAGTTCTGGGAATGTGGGATTACATGAAGGTGGGATTACATGAAGTGTTTGGAATGTGAGATTACATGAAGTTAATAGTTTGAGACTATGTTGATATTGTGGGATTACATGAAGTGTTATATGCTAATGAGTTATGCTATTCAAAATGAAAAACAAGATAGATTTCACCATACATTATTAAGTTCATATTAATGTGTTAATATTTGACTTTAATCCATGAACGTTAATCGACTCGTATTTTACTTTAAATCCTAATTATCTCAAATTAGGGTTTAGGGTTCATGTGGGTTTAGGGTTTAGACAATCTATCTAAAGGGTACTTAATTCGTATCGTAATAGTCTCTCAATCGTGGGATGTGTTTAATTTATATAAAGGGTATTTGGTTTGTATCGTGTGAGTCTCTGAATCCATCATAAAGGTAACTTCCAAATGAAAAAGGAAAAAAGAAGAAGAAGGAAACAGTTGGACCATTTCACAGTTTCAAAGTGGTACTCATCTCTCTTCGTTGGAGTACTTCTTCGCTCTGGTGAATAAATTTGAATGGGTACTCATATCTATCCGTATGAGCCTCCCCAATTCAGCAAATTTTTTGCAATTGATCGTTAATTGAAAATTGGAATGATTATGGGGTACTCAGTTTTATGCACAATCGTCCATTGTTACGAAGTGATGGGTGGTATCTCAAATTATTATTGCTTAAAATTTGTATGAATAAGTGACGGGTGGTCTCAAAAATTACTATTACTGTCCAATGTTTATCTTTCTAAATAAAATGAAAATTCTTGTAAATATTTTGATTAAATTTCAAAAAAAGTTTATAATATACAAAAAAATTTATAAAAAGAAACACACTTGATAAATCTTTTATATTACTACATGTTACACACCCAACTAGAATACTCAATCTTAAGAGGCTGATAATTATAAGAAATAGAAATCCATGAACAAATTGACTAAATTTTACAGTGGTCAATAATCATTACAAAAACTATATAACCAGAACCAATGAAGAGTTATGAATGTGAGATAACATGAAAAGTTAAGAGTTTGAAACTATGTAGTGCTGGGAATGTGGGATTACATGAAGGTGGGATTACATGAAGTGTTTGGAATGTGAGATTACATGAAGTTAAGAGTTTGTGACTATGTTGATATTGTGGGATTACATGAAGTGTTACATGCTAATGAGTTATGCTATTAAAAATGTAAAACAAGATAGATTTCACCATACATTATTAAGTCCATATTAATGTGTTAATATTTGACTTTAATCCATGAACGTTGATCGACTCGTATTTTGCTTTAAATCCTAATTATCTCAAATTAGGGTTTAGGGTTCATGTGGGTTTAGGGTTTAGACAATCTATCTAAAGGGTACTTAATTCGTATCGTAATAGTCTCTCAATCGTGGGATGTGTTTAATTTATATAAATGGTATTTGGTTTGTATCGTGGGAGTCTCTGAATCCATCATAAAGGTAACTTCCAAATGAAAAAGGAAAAAAGAAGAAGAAGGAAACAGTTGGACCATTTCACTGGACAGTTTCAATTTGGTACTCATCTCTCTTCGTTGGAGTACCACTTCACTCTGGTGAATAAATTGCAAAGGGTACTCATATCTATCCGTATGAGTCTCCCCAATTAATTATGCCATTTAGCAATTGATCGTTAATTGAAAATTGGAATGACTAAGGGGTACTCAATTTTATGCACAATCAAAATAGGTCCCTCATTATAAAAGTGTACTCCTTTTAATGTCTTCTCCAACACCCCAAGATCAGAAAAACAATGGCAGTCGATATTCCCCTCGACGATCTTCCCACTGCAGCCATTGCAGAGATGAGGAAGATTACCGCTGAACAAATAGTTGCGGACATGAGGGCAGATGCTATCAAGGGTCGGTTTGAAAGTGTTTTTCAGATTGATGTTTTGTAGCCATTTTTTAATGATGTTTTTGTATAACATAAAATCTGTTTGAATTGCAGCATTGGCTGAAATGGAAGCTGATGGGTTGATTAATAAGGTCACAAGCGATGCTACAATGGAAGCAGTGGAGGCTATGGCGAAAGCCATTTTTGCTGATCTGGAACAACATAAGGGGGAGCGAAACTTCGACAAGACCTACCATCTGAAAGATTATTACATTGCGCCATGATTGTTGTTTACCAATTGGGTATTAGGATCTGTGATATGGAGTCTCTTTAATTATACTAAAGAGTGTTCCTTTAGTATTTTATTACAGTTTTACGTATTTTCTTTCAATTTCATGTATTTTCTTTCAATTTCACGTATTTTCTTTTGTGTTCGCATATATCTTTCAATAAAATGGTACTTTCATCGAAATATAAATGTATGTAGGTAAATTATAAGAAAACATAAACACTCAACATAAAATTGACAGCAAACATAACTTCATTGTTATAACTTGACAACATAAAATTGATTGTTCCTAAACAAAACTAAAAAGATAAAAGGAAGAAATTAAGCTGATGAGTCTGAGCTATCCGCCTCTGACTGTTCCTCCGACGAAGAGAATCCTCCTTCGGTGTCATCAACCTCAACACACTGAACCACAAACATTTCAAGCGGAAAAACACCGCCGCTGTGAAGGGACAGTTGGAACTTTATCTTGTCGGCGGCGAATTGGTTCACCTGGAACAGTGACTTCCAATCCCCTTCTAGGCTGTAGGAGTAGTTGGGAGGAACGCCTTGGGAATGATACATCATATGAAATGTACCTCCCTTTGTGTGGACGTCGATCGGCAGACCATTCCCCGCATACCTCAGATTGGTGTCCAACAAACCTGAACCGCCCCATTCATTAGCCCTAACGAACTTTGACCTCAGTTTCTGCAGATACGGGACAACAATTTTTAGAACTCACCAAAATGTGTTGAACAATTTTTAATACAATACTAACTAAACCCAGTAGAGAACTCACCAAAATACCGCCATTAACCCCAAAATCCAGCCAGAATTTGCTTGTTAATCTACGGTAAAAGGCGCTCCCTATTTATAAAACAGTTAGAATATAAAGGAAATATTATAATCTAATATACAGAGTGAGGGGTGCAATTGGAAATACCTTCTGGGTCTACACCATTTGGCGGTGGAGAAATTATCCCATTGTCAAAGCCATTTGCCAGGTAGAACCTGACATTGAATACGAAGCCCATATCTCCTCGGCCTACGTACTCGAATACCAGCCTCATTCCGGCACTCAATCGGTGCTGCCTACAGAAATTCTTCCATTCTGCATCCCACAACTCGAAACCGTTGTACCGAGTACCGGATCCCTTCACCTTATGCTCTCCAAGAGTTGTTCGCAAATAGACGTAGGATTGTGCATGTGGTCTAAACATGCATGAACCCCCGAAAGTGGACATAACAGCCTGCATTGGACGTTAATCAGTCTACAAGGAACAAAAATTGCGAACTAAAATAAAAATTCATTTATGACAGTAAATTTCTTACCAATCCCGCCTCACTAAAATTTCTTTGCAAAATAACAAGATGATGAAAATTCATGTGGGTTCTCCGAGGAACTTCTGCCCGTTTCTCAGACCCAGTGACGCTGTCATAGGCCCTTGCTATGACGTGCGTATTGGAGTGAGACTCCAACTCCAGAACATCATCCTCCCTCAAGTTGAAGTGGATTTTGAGGCGGTTGACGTCGTAGCCACTCAAAATCCACCTGCCGCCCCCTGTCGCCTCCATCACGTCCACCAAAAAAACTTGAAGAATGGGTGTGTACCACCACGGACACGGGTCTCTTACCGGGTTTTGACAGCAATTGAGTTCGTGGGAGGATCTGCCAATTACATGAACCAATTAGTATTGACAGCAAGAAAAAGTATAGAGGATAGGAAAAAAAAACAATAATCTTACAACGTTTTGTGGAGCTCTGGCAGTGATAGTGACCATGACTCTGGAGGAATCCATTTCTTCGGTGATGATGAAACTGGGAGTGAGAGATGATGAACTGGGAGGGGAGATTGCAGAGCTGATGAACAAGGGAGTTGATGATCTGGAACAAATGAATTTTGGAGGGAATATAAAGAGAGTGAACCTGGGGGGAATATGAAAAATTTAAGCGTGCATGAATTTACGCGTGAGTTTTAATGTGGGGTAATTAATGGTGATTTACTGTATTTTCGAATTCGAGATGTCAGTCAAAGGTCAGCCGTTGGAGATTGAAATTTAGCATGGGGGTCCGGTATGTAATGTATCTGGGTAAACATTAGAGTTAATGTTAGTCTGTTGGATGTTTTAGAACTTTTTAATGGTGGTTATTAATGTATCACACTTTACACATAATATAAGAGTTTCAGGGCTTGATTAAGTTAACTGAAATTATAAGGTTAATGTTATTCATTAAGTTAATTAATTTAACTCAATATAAAGTATTGGGAATGGGTTAGTGGGCTCACCTGTATTAGTCATTGATGTGACCTATATGGGTCAGTGGGCTGTTATTGATTAGTCATTTCTGTAAGCTATATGGGTCATAATTGAAAAAAAGGAAAAAAGATACGCTACTGACTTTCATTGGACACTAATAGAGGTGGTAAATTAATTATGCAGGGGTGAAAACAGTAAGGGAACCCGTCTTTGAAGTTGGCTGGGCAGATGTTAAGGACATTTTCATGCTGCCACACAACAGGAATAAACCAGTTCAGGTACATGACACTGGAGTCCAAGAGATACGAGATATATGGTCAGCGAACTACGGTGTACCAAAAGGTACGAAGATTGGCACTTCTGTCCTCTTAGACAGTATGCTGCGTTTCGTGGGTGGAGGAAGGAACTTCAAGCGCATGTTCGTGCTCTGGGCTTTGGCTGTTTTTTTGGCACCATCAACCAATAGAAAGGTACGGTTCCACACCCTGCCTTCTCTGGTGCGAGTGAGAGAGATCGCGGAGTATGATTGGTGCGAGTACGTGGTGAGCAATCTATGCGATGCAGTGTTGTCCTGGCGTGAAGGGGAAAGTCGCAATTGCAATGGTTCCCCACGGTTCAATGTTGGAGGCTGCCTGCTCCTGTTGGAATTGTGCTACTTTCATAAGCATGCATGGAAAGGAATTACCGTGCCAAGGACACGACCTCTGGTTATGCACTGGGAAACCAAGATGATAAAGGACAGAAGTGATGAAGAGGTGGCGGCTGGGGGTTTTGGAAGGAGCCTATTCAAGCTTAACGAATTCCCCATCAGCCGGGAAGATGAAACTGCTGTATCACCACTGATCGAGAGTATTAGGAATGCCAAGCCCGGGAGAAGTTTTGAACAGGTAGTTTATTACTTTTCCTACCTTTGTTACCGCTGTATGTAGGCTTGATATAGCTTAATTCATGTTTTTGTGCTTGAGTACATTTATAAATTTGATGGTGACTGACTTTAATCAAAATGCACTCAGGACTTTGAAGCTGATTGTTGGAGATACCATCAACATCTTTCTACAGTGTTTGGTCATCATACACCGATACTCAAGAAGCACCTGAGCTGCCCTGGCACAGTTTTCCAATGCTTGGAAGCTAATGCATTAGCTAAATTAAGAAAAGCCTTACTTTGTATTGCAGGTTCCGCCAATGAATTGGTGGAATTGATCAACGGTGTATATGACTCTGTTGCTGACACTCAGGTGGAGGGTGACAGTAATGGGGAGGAGACAATCAGTGTGCAAGATAGCGATGAAGATGAAGCTTGGGTGGAAGATGAGGTGAAAGACATCCTGGCGAGCCTTCGAAAAATCCCTGCAACAGAGTTTGTTACATCTCTGTTGGATTGTTATCCAAAGGGAATGAGTAACATTAGTGGATACAAAGCACACATTGCGGACTACTGCATAACCATTAGGAATCACCTGCCTCCGAAGTAAGCCCCCTATCTGTTACTGCCATTGTATAGTTTTTTCAAGGTTATAGATTACCGTTCAATGATTGAGTTAACTTTGTTATTTTGAACAGTGAAACTTTGTTTAGCGATGGTTTTTTATCCCTTGCAACGAGGAAGGAATTCTCAAGTCTGGAAGATGGAAAGGACATCGAGTCATCCATATTGATCTGCTGGGCTAGGTACCTCAACTCCAAGATGACTGACCCTGATAAAGGGCCTTCTAGGTTGTGCCTTGAAATCATAACAGATGTAAGTACTTGTCCCCACTATAGCCATATTTTTTTTACTGGTTTAGCTGATGGTGTAGGTAGTTTTAAAGATAGGTGCATTCTGTTATTGTACTGGGTGCATGCAGTCTGGGTTCACTTTGGTTAATGGCTTCTGATGCTTTTTTTTTACTGGTTTAGCTGATGGTGTAGGTAGTTTTAAAGAGAGGTGCATTCTGTTATTTTACTGGGTGCATGCAGTCTGGGTTCACTTTGGTTAATGGCTTCTGATGCTTTTCCTTTTTCAGTTCGATGGGAATAATACCAATAGTGAGGCTTGGTTCATGAGATGGGATGATTTTTTGGCTAGTTGCAACCGGAAGATTGATGATGCTGATTTGGTAACCACTTCAACCTTATGTTTTGTTTCCAATTTGGTAGTTGGTTTCGTTTGTTACATCTTTGATGTCTGTATCCCTCCTAGATTATGCTGCCTGTGCACATGCGTGGTCACATATTTCTCGTCGTCATCAACTTCAAAGCTAAGTTGTTCCTATGCCTAGACAACCTAACACATGAAGCAGATGCAGCCACCGCAAAGTCATATTCACATGCTGTGAAAGAATTGGTGCGTTTCATGCTCTTTATGGTACGAGCTTCAAATCTTACTGGTTGGTCTAACTGTCTTGTGCTTTGCTGCAGAAAGTCATGTTGTCCGTTTATCTAAACGGTCAAAAACATCCAAACAGTGACGATGTGGATAACTTTTCCGTGAGGAAGGTAGGAGGAAATTGGTTGGTCTCGGAGGGTAATCACGATTGTGGCGTCTATGCCATGTATTTCATGGAAAAATTCAATGGCAGTCCTGAAGACATTAACAATTCATCAATTCGAAAGGTTTGGTTCCTCATATTTTTTCCCGTTTCATGTATCTTTAATAACTGAAGTCTGGAAGTTATGTATTTTTTTCACCCATTGTGCCTATTTCAGGTTTCTAAAAGAACAGCTTATAGGGTGAAGGTATGCGCCGAGCTGATTCTGAGCTCCCTAAACGTCAACAGGGAGAAGGTCCTGGCTCCGATTCCGGCTTGGGCTGCCAGAAAGGTTGGCGGCTTCGTAGCTAATGAAGCCAATTGAAATCTTTTGCTGTTTGCTGTTTGTTGGCGCATTTTTAGATCTTTTGCGGTTGTGTATGCATGCTGGCAAGCATATTCGTTTGGATATCTTTTGTTGTTTGTGCTTGATCACATTTAAACAAACTATGAATGTGCATTTTGAACATATTTTGTGTCTTATCATTCTCTTGGATTTTGGACATAACATATTCACCATTTCTGCAACGTTTTTACTTAGCAAAAACATCAAAATACTGGGTGCTAAAACACAAACACAAGAGGTGCATTCCTAAAACACAAAAGACTTAACATAAACATCAGAATTATTAAACATATCACCCATATGAAAAGACTGGGTCCTAAAACACAAACACAAGAGGTGCAAAAGACTTCAGAACTATTACATTCGTCCTTAAAAAGCAAAATATGATCCATACAAAGCAATGTCACCATTTCTGCTAACGTTATTACTTAGCAAAAACCTGAAAACACTAGTCCTAAAACACAAAAGAGGTGCAGTCCTAAAACTTTCAGTCCAATAGGTCTGCCGAAAGTTCTCCTCTAATAATCTCCAGCTCGGTTATCTCATCCATCGTATCACTCACTATTGCCCGACGTTTAGCAATCTGAGCATCAATCTTGGCTATGTAACGCAGAGTGATGTTCTCAAGTCTACGGCTCCTTTTCCCTAACTCTCTCTGTACCCGACGCATCAGATTGAGCAATTCCTCGCGAGCTGCTGAAGCTGATATACTGCGAGAAGCACCTCTCTCAGCTACATCCTCAGTTGTCCTTTTGGACCTTTCGATCTTGGACCTTTCGATCTCATCTAATCTTTTCGACCTTCTTCTTCCAGCAGGTTCTGTGACCTCAGTCTCGTCAGCAGCAGGAGCAGGAGAAGGAGCAGGAACAGGAGCAGGAGAATGAGCAGGAACAGGAGCAGGAGAAGGAGCAGGAACAGGAGCAGGAGAAGGAGCAGGAACAGGAGCAGGAGCATGACCTTCAAAACCAGCAGAAACTTGTTCAGCAGAACCTTCTGAATCAGCAGAAGCTTCTTCACCAGCAGAACCTGCACACATAAAATCAACTTCCATGATCACCTACATAACCAACATATTTAAGAGGAGCAGCATCACAGTACCAAGGAAATTTCATAATCAACATATTTAAGAGGAGCAGCATCAATCCACATGAGCAACTACCCAACTGCCAACATATCCAATAAATCAACTACCCTAAAATCAATCGACATAAAAGTACCCAGGAAATTCCCCTCATAAATCCACAGCAGAAAGATCGAAACAACAAGTACCCCCAGCAGAACGATCTCTATGTACCCATATCAATCGACATAAAAGTACCCATATCAATGTCCATAAAATCCACACAAACTAGTGATTGAGCAATTTAATTAACAAAACAAAAATTTCTCTCAACATTCTGTGCATACCGTAGAATCGCCTAGGAGCAAGCTCCCCACTTGATGTAGATCCTTCAGAAATGGAACTGCCTGGACATGGTGATGACTTGGACATGGTGATGAGGTGTGAAATGAGGAGGAGCCGATGAATGCGATGAAGATATTTAGAAATGAAGAATTTGTGTTAAATGGGTTGTGTTAAAGAGGGCCGTGTTAAATGGGCGCGTTAAATGTGTGTTTTAGTGAGCCTGTTTATTGAGCCCATCAAACTCAGCCCGATGTAAATTATTGTAACTTGTTTTGTGAGACCCAGAAGAAATGAAATCAGCACCCAAACGGTATACTAGAATGACCCATTCTCCAGCTGGTCATGCAGCCTGTTTAGAGACACCCAGAAGATATGTGGCAGTGACCCACGACTTCTGCAACTTCCGGCATCTTCTCCGGTCCACGTTACAAGATCATTCACGTGACAAGAGAGAGAATATAGGGAGGAGAGAGGAGAGAGGAGAGAGGTTAGAGAGAGAATGACCAATTTTTAAATCAAACATGGGGACCATTCTCATTAATACCCGCCCCACATTATACCATGCACCCCACTTTTTTTGGCCTATAGTGGGAGGAGTATTACTCCACGGGAGAGCCATAGCAATGTCCTTCAACACCTCTTCAGCACCCTTCAGCACCTGTCACTATTCACAGACATGAATTGTTTTAAATTTTATTTAAAAAAATATGAATGATTTTTCTTTTGAATTAGTTTAAATATGTTTTGTACGAATTAATCATTTTTCAAATATATGGTTTCATAATTATTAATCATTTTTCAAATATATATAAATAACGATTTTGTACTGGTTAACCAAATTTATAAATAAATATTATACAACTGTAGCAAACATATTAGTACTAATCGCTATCATCTAATGATTCATCTTCGCCAACATCACTACCTTCTAAATCACCACCTTCTGAATGCCAAATTTGTAAGGCAAATACTCGTTCATAACAGTTTTTCGATCATCAGCGTACAAACTTGAATCACTACTTCCTTCACCCTTAGGATGATCTAACACGGAAATGTCTAGTTGTTGCATTCGAATGAAGTTATGAAGTGTGAAACATGAAACAATTATTGCTTTTTGGGAATCAATGTCAGTTTGGGGCATTCTTTTTAAGATTTTCCAAGTACTCTTCAACTGACCGAAATCTCCTTCTACTTTCATTCTTAAAGAAGAATGTCGTTTGTTAAAATGTTCCTTCATACCTTGAGGTGGTGCGTTTCTAATGTCGATTTTACAGTTATTCTATTGGATATTATTTTATGATACACTTATGACTAATTAAACTTATGTTCAACTACTAAAACATTTTATTCAACGCATTTCAAAATGTAACATTGACATTATTTTATTAATCACAACACATAATTATGTATATATCATACAATTTTAATTCAATTTCAGCACCTTCAGCACTCTTCAGCACCCTTCAGCACCTTCAACACCCTTCAGAAAGGTTCAACACCCTTCAGCAATGTTCAGCACCTCTCAGCAATTCTCAAAACTTAGCACATATTGGACAGGGCCAATAATCTAGTAAATTTTACACGAAGAAACTGTACACAAGTGCACGATAATTCCACGATATTATAACTGTACACAAGTGCACGATAATTGTACGATACTATAACTTTTTTTTTTTTTTTTAGATAAACCACCTATGAAAGGTGGGGGAAATATATTTGGGATCCCCAATCCCTAAATTTTTTGAGTTTTACAAACACCGAAAAGAGGTGTATCAAAAAGGAGAAAAAATCTCCTGAGTACAATAAGCTCTATGAAAAGGAGGCGGTTTGTAAGAAACCATAAGATAGCGAAATGAGCAGAGCTGAAAGAAAAGCACTAAGAGCGCGAGGAGCTATAGCTCCCGGCACGGCGGCGGCGCGTAGCCTGCACGCGCGGGGCGCAAAGCGCGAGGAGCCGGAGGGCTCCCGGCACGTCGGCGACGCGTAGCCAGCACGCGCGGGGCACAATAGAGCGCGAGGAGCTGGAGCTCCCGGCACGTCGGTAGCGCGTAACCTACACGCGCGGGGCACAAAGCGCGAGGAGCTGGAGGGCTCCCAGCACGGCGGTGGCGCGTAACCTAAACACGCAGGGCGCGTAGTGCGTGGACTACAGGCTCTAGCTATTAACAATAAAAATAAAAATAAAAAACCACCTCATCCTCTAGTTGGACCAGAACCAAATGACCCGAACCGGTAACCGACCCGACCCGGAAACCGAACCGAACCGAAAACCGGACAGAACCGGGACCCGACCCGAACCGGAAACCGAACCGAACCGATTTTTGACCCGACCCGTGGAGGATCCGGGAGCAGATCTGGATCTGCATCGCCGGTTGCGCGCGTCCTCGCTTGGAGCCGCGCCAGTGAGTCGGACAGCAGGGTTGCCGTCGAGACGCCGGGGCTGGCCGGCAGCAGGGTCTGGACTGGACGGGATCTCGCCGGATCTGTCGCCGGGTGGTTGCCTCCGCTCGTTCTGAAACTGGATCTGTCTCCGATCGGCTCCGATGATTCGTCGGACCGAGCTTTTCAGCGTAAGAGAACCGCCTCCGCCATAGCCCTGGCTAGGACCGGCGGCGGCTCGGCCTGGACGGACCGGCGAAGCAGGGGCCTCGCTCGGCTGTGCGTCCCTGGCCACTGGCGCCTGGCGCCTAGTGGAGACCGATCGTGCTGGGGGACGCCACCGCCGGATCTGTAAAGGGTGACCCGATCCGGCGTGGCATGGTACCACTAAGGGCGGCGACTGGACGGCGACATGGACGGCGTGGAAGCTTGGGTCTGTGGTTTTTCGAGGAAAAGGGTGGGGGAATGAAAAAGGACAAGCTAAAACTAGTAGGGAGGTCACCACCGGACCGGCGAGAGGCGCCGGCCGGTGCCTCCCCGGCGCTGTTGTAAGAAAAAAGGGGGTTTTTGCCTGAGAGAACCTACAGATTAGAAGACTAGTGTCTATACTATAACAGTATACCACAGAACACAATATTTTCCTTGTTTGCTTTGGACGTTTGAGTTTTTCATTTCGAAAGAATTATGACAATAAATAGTAAACTATATATACATATTTTATAAAATAAAATAATAAAAACTAGTTCTTATAATTTATTTTATTTCAGTTATAATAAATAGCAGTGTAATTGAAAGTTGGTTAATTTATTTTAAAAATAACTTGAACATTACTAGTTTGGTAAAATTAAACATTTTATAATTAAAATTTTACTCTTTCTAACATCAAAATTTAATATTTGTAAGGAAAATGATCATTAAGAAAATATTACAAGATAATTTTTGTAATTATATACTTGATTTTGTACTCGTACGTAGATGTAGATATGTTCCAATGCAGTTTGTGGATGAATAGAACTATTTCGACGATGAAAGCAACGAGAATCAAGGTTCACAGATGATTTTTTTTTTTCATTTGAAACCACACATAGTGGGGAATTTATTAGGCACCCAGAACCTTTAAACGTGCCCGTATGCTATTGCTCAAAAGCTTACATCAAAAGTGCAAGGTAAAAGTGCAAAGAAGGTAAAAAAGGGATACATCGTAAAATGCTATAGTCTAATACTCGAAGAGTTTGAAATTACCTGGCAAGCGTAGTACGTACCTTAACTCGAATTCTACAACTAATCGAAATCTACCAGTCTAGACAGACCAGAAGCCCATGGAGTTTTCCCTCTCGCCGTTTAGACAGTTTAAGAGAGATGTAACAAACAAATGGGTAAGGATACTTCCCAAGGTTCACAGATGACTTCAGGAGTTTCCTTTTTCGTGAGAGTGAGAAGGGCGAGATTGATCTGAATATTTTTTGAAACATGCAACATGAATAGAACAAAAGTAATAAGAATAACTACAATGGTAGTATTCTGGGATATGTGGTGAAGAAGGAATAAATTATTGTATGAAAATAAAGTTCTAACTAAACAAAGCATATGTAATGATATAGTGAAACAGGTAAATTTGATTTTTCAGCATTTCCCCTTACAGGGTCTAGTGAAAAGAATCATTTCTTGATTCAATCTGGTCTTGTTCCATTCCTGAAAAGGAAAAGACCAATACTCATTAAAATTGTGAAATGGATTCCACCGGACTTTGGTTTTAAAATAAATGTGGATGCTTCTTTCATACCTGGGCACCTTTTTCAAACACAGAGATTGGAGTCATTGTTAGGAACTCACTTGGCTATGTATGTAAAATGATCATGAAAAACACTGACTCTTTATCCCCCATACATGCAGAATTAGCTGCAATTCACCTAGGCTATCAAATAGGAGAACAAATGGATTTAAATACTTTCTATGTTGAATCTGACTGCCTCAATGCAGTTTCTGCAGTTTCTGGGATACTTAACCCTGAGAACTGTCATTGGAAAGCATACTCTGTGTGTCATGAACTTCATGCTCTATCCATTAGAAACCCCATACATCACATTCTGAGGGAATCAAATTGTGCTGCTGATTTTCTAGCCAAATACAGCTACCAAATGCATCTGACTGATGAAATATCCCTCCAAAATGCTCCAAGCAAACTTCGAGGACAAGTTCGGAACTCCATCAGTTAAAATGATAGTCTCTTGATTTCTAGAACAAGTTACTGCTTTCTTGTAATCTTTTTGCAGATAGCATCATGGAATCTTCACAACAAGGGCAGTCATGGAGGACAAGTTGCAAGAGGACAAATTTCAACTTCATTGAGGACAATTCATGGAGTTGCTGTACATGATGACAATGAAAATACAATGCAGCTGGTTTTTTGCACATCCATAACCATGCTTTTGATGCCTACTTTAGCATCATTAATAGGAAAAACAACACTATCCTATTTTTTGATTCTTTTGGAAGCCTAACTTCTTGAGCCACTGTTTGGCTGATCAAACTACTGTTGCTTGGTGGGCGTCGAATACCACCAAAATATTCCTACAATGCTAAGAATATTAGATAATATAGCAGCAAGTAGGGTCGAACCCACAGAGAACAGATCAATAATTTTATATTCCTAAAGATCAATTTTTGTGTCTAGTCACCACATTTTTACATGAAGATTGAGATTAACAACTGATTATTATATAATTAACTACGAAAGTAAACAAAGAGATTAACTAAATGCAAGAAGATTCGAATATAGATCAAGTTATGAAGAAATCTTGCTCAAATAAATCCACACTAGTCATATGCTCTGATCATTGATGCAAAGATTTAATTAACAACTATGAACCAACCAGTTATAGAGTACTGTGAATGTAGCGGACATACCCCAATTCCTACTTAATTTATCGATAGCTAGCAAGAGACGCTTAAACTAACTATTTCTCTTATCAAATCAAACCTAGTTGGAAACGCCAGTTCTAAGTTGTTTGATAGCATTAAGATCTGATTAAGGAACCTGATTTAGACAAATTAACCAAGAACGCAAGTATTAACTTGTCTACCAGTTTAATCTCACTATCTAAACGATAGCTTTACCACTAATTAGTCATTTCCAACAATTACGGATTGGTGGTTCTAATTGGCTGTAATCCTATTTAATCTAAGTTGCACAGTCTTAAATTAATCAGATTTAACAGGATGCACAGAGAATAAACCAAAATTCACAGCAATTAATTTTCATGCACAATTAGATCTCACAGAATTTCATGACTAGTGCTTCATCATTCTTGCCGAATTATAGAATTAGTTACTCATATTACGATGAACACAAACACAATAATAATAATTAAACATGAGAAAAAGAAATCACCGAATTGAAGAAAAACTAGCAAAACCCTTGCTATTGCTCGTCCGTCAATGTTCGGTCCAAAAAAAGTATGTATGCATGTGGTAAAATCACCAAAACGGGGTTTTTATAAATAAACCACAAACATAATTAGTCTACGTGGCATTAGCCTTATTAGAATAGGACAAAAATACTAAAAAGACCTAAACCTAATAAAACTCCACGTGAAGGCTTATATGCATAATTAAATGCATAATTATTCTGCTGGGCCTGAGAAGAATTCAACCCAAAAGCAAGCTTCTTTATATCATATCATTCTTGCTTCTTCATGTACTGAAATATGGAACTTTATGGTTGTCCATCACTGATTTCTTTCAATACGTATAGCTGACTAGTGATCCACCCACGGAACACAACTTATCCGCCCGTAGAAGAAACCAGTAATAAGATTTGTCCATTAATTCAGCTTGTCGCTTCTTGTTCCTCGCCTCCTCAGTGCCTGGATAATAGAATAATGACGGTCTATTATCTCCGTTGGAGCACACTACCTCATTAAAATCCGTAGGAAAAAAGAGTGTAGTGTATAGCTCCCCTTCGTCTTCAAAACAACATCAAATTGCTCACTTTCCAGCAATACTTCATTTAATCTCCTCATCCATGGTTTCTATGTTTTCCTGCACAAAAACACACATTCGAGCACATCAAGTGGAAAAATAAACGTATAAAACCCTATAAATTAGATGTATAAATACATCTCATCATTGCTGCGCATCTTTTTCCTTTCGATTGATGAGAAAAACTAGGCCTAGAATGCTCATCATAGGGTGAAGAACGCAAGGGGGTAGGAAGTCTAGGGATGATGAGCATCTCTATGGAACGTTTTTCAAGCATCAATCCTAAGGACTAAGAATGTGTTTTTCATATGTAAATCTATCGGTACAAACATCTCCATTTATGGTTTTTAAAGGTTTTGGGAGGTTAATAAAATTCCCACTACCAATGGTGGCTTCACTTAAAAAAAAAAAAAATATATATATATATATATATATATATATATATATATCATCACTGCTTCAGTTTGATTCAATAGCAGAAAAGATTCCCTATTGCTTTTGGTGTTTAAGCTCCTTTAATTAGGAAAATTAAAACATATTGAAGATTAATCCATCCAATTAAAAGTCTCGGAAGGATTGCAATTCATTCAAATTGGCCTTCACGTCAATATATTTTCATTCGATCAGCCATCATTTCACAGAAATATTCATTTTCAAGAATCTAGACAATTAATCCCTGCAAAAATAAAGATGTTTTAAATTTGGTTATATCATATTGACTTCAACTAATTTTGGTTCGATTCAGATCAGACAATAAGAATGTTAGCCTTTGAAGAAACCGAATCAATCCGGAAATCTTCAAGATTATCACAACAGATGCCCATTGAGTTGCAATCAACGTTAGCCATCCACAAAGCCTTTAAGCTCTCACAATCAATCTCCAAGTATTCGAGGAAACCCAGGTTCTTCATCTCCAGGTGTTTAAGGTTCTCACAATGCAAGCTGAACATACCTAGATTGCAGTTATCGACTTCAAGACGCTTTATCCCATGGGATTTGATCTCCAGACTGACATTTTTACCATCCGACAAGCTGTAAAACTTCTGATCATCAGTCAGCCCCATATTAATCAGCGCCAGATTCTCCAAACACCGGCAACTATCGATTATTCCGATGAGCACTTGCAAGTTCAGTAAAACAGAATCAAGCTTTAGAGTCTGCAGATTCACACAGCCAGAAAAATAGGAGCAAACGTAAGAATCATCTGACAAAAGATAAGAAGTTTTTTCTCGTGCGCTCACAAGTTCGAGAACTTTAAGGTTCGTGCAGTTGAGGGGACGGTTGGACCAGTACAAGCGGTTATGAATAACAAGAACTAATTTCTCCAGTCTCTTTTCTTCACTGAGAAATTCGATCCAAATTCTCGGCTCTTCGGGATCATCGCCAAAACACCGAGACCGGAGGTTTTTCGTGACGATCCGGCAGGATTTGATGAAGCTGCTCTGCTGCGAACGTATGACTTTTGTGACATCGGACAAGGTTGAGATTGGCGTGGCGTTGATGTCCAGGTCGAGGTCGGTCAGGAACATCCATAGGAACCTCCATCTCCGGCAGACGGAGCTCGCCGCCACGGCTTGCTTTGTCGGAAGCAGCGACAAGATGCTGAATAATAACGCGTCCGGAAGTTCATTGATCAGGTTGCGGCGGCCGGCGCCACCCTTAGATTTGAGCTTATTCATGGAATTTGTGATTTATAATTTCCTGAGCCTGATTATTTGTATAAGCTAGTGTACGAGAAGAAAAGCCCTAGCTGCTAAACCCTAGATTAAAATATACTTCTTCTTTTTTTTGAAAATTTAGTTTAAAAAATACTAAGGTCCTGTTCTTTATGTTGGGAAATTGATCCCCTCCGCGCAACTCAAAATGATAATAAAGAAAATACAGAACATAGATTGTAACGTGGTTCACCAATTGGTTACCTCCACGACCAGAAACAAATTTATTAGGCTTCCAGATGTGGTAAATTTCTCAAACCCAAACGGCCATCTTGAAATCACACAGATTACAGACACAGACGAGAGTATATAAAATGCTCTCTCCAGCTACAAATTCGGAAACAAAATATGACTTTGCCTAATTTAAGTCATAAACAGTTAGATTTGCCTAATCTATAAATCCAAAAACAGAACGGAATATCAACTTTCCATTTATTACAGAAAACAGAATAAAGGAATTCAATTAAATCCTAACAATTCCCTCTTGAATTGAATCTCCTCACAGGCAGATGCAGATGCACAATGATCGTCAATGATTGTGCCAGATGCACCAGATGTACGATGACTAGTCCTACCAGAACAGCAACAGACCGGAACAAATCCAACCATGCAAGGATTTGCTAACCGAACAGATTTCAACAAGTTCAACCAGGAAAGAACTATTGACAGCGGATAGTCCTCAAACGTAGTCTTGATCCAGAGCTCTCATACGTCTTCTTGAACCGTACAGACACAGATGGACAATTTCTCAAGCGTAATCTTGAACCATGCACCGATAAATTCTCATACGCCTTCTTGAGCTGTAGTGCACACAGACAGACAAATTCTCAAACGTAGTTTTGAACTCTCTCCATGGATGAATTTTCAAACGTCTTCTTGAATCACCCCACAGACAGACAGACATACAAGTTCAACCCGGAAAGAACTTGTCAGACATATTAACTTGTGATCCCAGCAGAAGCAACATCAACTGATTACCAACAGATGATCTTACAAGCCCAAATTTCTTTATTTGCCACAGGCTGAAATTATTTATTTCAGTACAGCTCTCATTCTTCATGTCAATTGAAGACATTTTCTTCACAGATCCAGGACAAGAAGAATCGAATAAAATCCCAAAACAAAAGCAAATAAAAAACTTACCACCTCCAGATGTAACTTGAAATGTAGGCTAATATAATTAAGCAAAAGTATTAAGTTTTAACAAACTAATACTACCCAGAAGCTTAATATATACACCACACGGCCGCCGCCTACACTCAGCGAGAACCAAACCAAATAAATAAACCCATGGCCAACGTAGGTTTATTCTCCCAGAACTAGTAGTCACAAGTGACTAATTCTCACAAGAACTAAATAATTATCACAATCAAAACAGATTAATTAGTTCTTACAGATTTCAGATTGCCGACTTGAGCCCAAATAGATGGCAAACACCGCAATTCACCCAGATTGTACGGTAACACCAGATTTCTTTATCATTATCTTGACGGAAGCTGAACCAAAGCTCTTGATACCACTGTTGGGAAATTGAACCCCTCCGCGCAGCTCAAAATAATAATAAAGAAAATACAGAACATAGATTTTAACGTGGTTCACCAATTGGCTACCAACACGACCATAAACAGATTTATTAGGCTCTCAGATGTGGCGAATTTCTCAGACCCAAACGGCCATCTTGAAATCACACAGATTACAGACACAGACGAGAGTATACATAATGCTCTCTCCAGCTACAAATTTGAAAACTAAATATGACTGCCTAATTTAAGTCATAAACAGCTAGATTTACCTAATCTATAAATCCGAAAATATAATGGAATATCAACTTTCCATTTATTACAGAAAACAGAATAAAGGAATTCAATTAAATCCTAACACTTTAGAGCTTATTTGAATATTTTTTTAGTTTAGATGAGTTCAGATAAACTTTTTTTAGTTCAGATAAAAAAAATTAGTTCAGATAAGTTCAGGTAATCTTTTTTCAGTTCAGATGAGTTCAGTTCAGTAAACTTATTTAGTTTTTAGATAAGTGAAATTCAGTAAAATTATTTGTATTTTAGTTCAGTTCAGTTTAAATCAGTTCAATATTTTTATATTTTTTCATTTCAATTCAGTTCAGTTCAGTGCAATATTATATATTATTATAATTTAAATAATTCTAAAAATATTTTGTGATTTTACGAACATGCGTCGAAGACCTTCTTCTTTTGATTAATTGTTCATATCAGTTCAGTTCAATTCCATTCAGTTAAGTTCAGTTTCAATATGATTTGATGAAATTTAGATTAATTTAGTCGTACGGATTCTTTTTTTTCAATACATTAATTTTAATTCAGTTCAGTTCAGTTCAGTTTAACTCAACAACAATATGATTTGATGCAATGAATTAAGATTAATTTATTCATACCATTTTTTAACACATTAATTTTTACTTCGATTCAGTTCAATTTAGTTCAGTTCAGTTCATTTTAGTTCTAATTTGAGGAAATTAAGGTTAATTTAGTTATACCAATTATTTTTTCAACACATTAATTTACACTTCAGTTCAGTTTAATTCAGTTCAATTCATCATAAAATAAACTCATTTCAGTTCAGTTCAGTGAATTGGAGTGAAATATAATTTGATGAAATTCAGGTTAATTCTTTTTTTTTTTGGCTTAAACCACCATAAGTGGAGGGGTATTTATTAGGTTCCCCAAACCTGAGTAACTGATCTCCTCAAAGGGAGGCAATTTGAAAGATTACAGTACACATACTGTATCTAGAGCGCTGATACACGCTATAACTACTACTAAAAAGTGTGATAGAGCACATCTTAAAATCCTAAAGTCTAATGCCCTAGAGCATAAAAAAACCATCTAGCTGGTAAAGCACCGATAACTTGTACTGGCCAGAATAAACTAGACAGCCAAGTCTACTAGTCTAGCTCATTTCACAGAATCGCCAGAAGTAAATTGTGTCAACTACTCTGACTAGGATTTCTCCTATACTGTTACTAGGAAAGAGACTAGAAGTCGAGGGGATTTTCCATAGCCCAGCTAATCCAGTTACAAGGAAAACAGCAACTGGGCAAAGGATACTCGATAAACTAGTCTAGATAGCTTCACAAAAAGACTCAATTAAAAACTACTCCATCTGACAGAAATAAATAAAAGAAACAGAACCAAATTCCCAAGACAGCAGGATAGTCTGGCGGCTGCGTGACGACGGCTTCACTGCTGCGCGTGGCTGTCACGCACCAGCTACTGAGCGCGTTGACCATTTGTGTGATGCGTGTATCGCTGGCGAGGCGGCAGGCGCGTTGATACGCCAGCTTGTTCGCACCACCGGCGGTTCCAAAACGTAAGATAGGATAAAAAAACGGCGGTTCCAAAACCGCCGTAAACCGAATTCAGTTTACGGCATGACCAACAACGGCACCACTGAACCGCCTTATGGAAGCTCCAGCAACCGCCGTCCATGGCATTCATCTGCACTAGTGACATATACTCTATATGTTTGTACACTTTTTTTTTCTATGGATTCATAAAACACCTAGTAATCAAAGTAAGTGGAATTGATATTCATATATATGACATTCAGAATAATGTGTCACTATAAACCATATAAAAAAAATAAAGTAACTCTAAAATAAAGTAATCATTGTAAATTGACCATAAAAAAATAATGCTCTTACAGCAGTTGTGGATGTCCTTAAATATTCAACAAAATTTTGCTCCAATTTTTTCCCAAATATCAACCGAACCTAGTTATTGTAAATTGTAATCCAAGTTATCCTTTTCAACGTCAATAACATGTATACAAGTTGTCAGAGCCAACATGTTTTCCCGCGACGTGTTCAGACAACCGTTAGCCACTAGTGGGACCCCTCCCACTAGTATATATACCATGAGAGAGAAAGGTAAAAGGGACTTCAATCTGATATATCCATAGTGATATATTACTTCCTCCTACACTATTCATCATCTTCTCTACCATATAATAGCTCTATGACCCAACCTGACTTAGGCGTCGGAGCGGGCTACGGCAACCTGCCGCCCCGCCCTGAGTAATCCAAGTACTGTTGTACATGTACACAGGACCACCGCAGCGCCACCGAACACATCCAGATAGAAGGAAGAGCTTCCCGCCGGAGCATGACGCGTCTGTCACGTCGACGGCCAAATCCTGCTCTGACACAAGTAGAACAAACTGAATTCATGAGGTAAAAGAACCGAAAAACCAAGGCAATGTGGTTAAGAATTGAATTACAAAACAATAAAACAGTTCCATAGGAAAATTCAAATTATAAGGTTTCCTTCAAAAACTGAAAAAAATTATTCAACATCACCTTCAAGAAACATATATGAAACAACAATTCAGCATCATAATCTTTAGAATTTAAAATAATTAACAATTGTGTAGCTATTACCTTTCGGAAAATCAAAATATCCTGAAGACCATGAATTTCTTGAGAGGAGATCTTGGAAGGGATAACAATTCCGACTTCCATCCTGATTTTGATTCTTCGGAAATATTGGGACCAAATTGGATAACAAATTTCTCCAAACCTTTTGGTTTAGCTGCCTCTGAAATATCTGATTTCCACAACTTTAAGGTCATAAGTAAGCACATTTTCCCGTTCATCACTCATTCTCCATAAATATTCACGATGCACTAGTGGAGAAGGAGAGGTTTTAAGGCGGTTCTAACGTACCAGAGAAGGCACATTAGAACCGCCTTCTCTGGCTATGTCGTAAAATTTCCGATTTTTTAAAGCGGTTCCCCCAACCGTCGTAAAATTTTGACATCTTTCGAATTCGAAAGTTTCACATTTCATGTTACGAATTCGAAAGTGTCATATATTATAACCGCTTTAAACGTAAAAACCTTACGAATTCGTAATTTTTTTTTCACCCAGCAGGAATGCCTTTCTCATTCAAAAGACCTATTTTCTGCCTTTCTCATTCGAAAGACCTTGTAAACCAGCAGAAAGGTCTTTCTCATTCGAAAGAGGTTACAAATCATCCAAAAAAAAGTTCGTAAGCACTCTCGCGAGTGGGTGAAAACATTTATAGGAGAGGTCGAAATTAATAAAAACAAATCACATTAGCTTTATACATTATGGTTGTATCATACTAAAATACATCAATATCAATAACTTCCTTTACGGTGCCAGAAACAGCAGTTATAGAGCTCAACAAACAGTATCAACTCCACTCTATCATAAAAAAGCAACATCATCTAGGTAGACGCTCCTACACAAACAAAAAGCCCAAGCCTCTTGTCAATACACACCAACTTCTACTCCATTGGAATGGACCTGCGAAAGCATAGCTGCACATTTAATCTTTTAAGGCTTCAAGCAAAGGAACATCCATTATGCGCCATCATTGAGATGAGAGTAATACAAGTCGCCACACTGCCTGATCACCATTCAGATTCTGAATGTTCACCAGTCTTCACCTGAAAAATGTTCCAAGTAAATAAAAATGAAACAGTTCAGTTTCTGAATGCTCACCAGTTTCTGTCGATGTCCTTGCCAAAAAAAATAGAAGTATGATTGAACTGATGTAAAATTAGCCATAACCTGTAGAAATAGCAAAAGGGAGCTCAAGGAACAAAAAAGATGTTCCATGTTCAGAACTGAACAGAAAATGTCCGATTTTCAAGGCCCTGCTCATATGGTAAGGTCAAATAACTCTCACTAAGAAAAAAAAATCACTCATGTAGTTTTTTCATCCAAATTAAACACAAAACGAAGAAAAAATTATTTCCCTATCATCAAAATTATATTCAAAAAACTCAACGCATTAAACTAGCTAATGTTTGGTTCTAAAACTATGCACTATAACGCCCTGGAAAGTACAAGACTAAAAATTTAAGAGGGCGCTACGAGTAATGATAAAGTTTACTACAATTTTTGAATCATATCTTTCAGTTGAAGCTATAAACAATTGGTATACAATACTTTTGGCCATTAAACATTACAGAAATTTCTAAATCAATTAAAACAAAACTCTAAACATTCAATATTCTTTGCTAATACACCATCATATATTTTATCATATCGCTCAAGTAGGATCTGCAATAAAAATAGTGTAAGGAATGGGGTGAGCTACACTAGCTCAGTGAGAATAATATCTATCTTTCAATAATCTAGACAACAATCATTTTTCACAGTCAAAGACACAGAGCAAGTAATCATGTAGCAGCAAGACAATCAAAGCACCTATTGCAAGGCTATTGAAAACATGATAAAACCCTCACCTTGTATTCTAATGTTCGCGATTACTTTCGATTACACCTGTGACATCCACTATTTATCTATCAGTAAACCCACCAAACATTCACAACCTTCAATCTCTTATTCAGAGATCAAACATGCAACTAAAGCCTATATGCAACCATGTACTCAGAATTTACAATACATTAGAACATTCCACTCCAAGGAAGACATGTATAGCAGCCACTTTAAACCTCTTTATTTGATTCATTACTTAATCAAATTAATATATTCTTGACTCTAGGTTACAGTAGTTCAGAAATCAGGCAAAAAGGAGTTACGGTTATAAAGTTGTGAACTTTTTAAGTAGTAGTCAGCTTGCTGCCAGAAACCGTATCAGAAAAATAAAATGCAGATCCTTAAAATACTATATCTTACTCAATTCTTAACCAAATTAATCCATTCCTGTTTCTAATGGTAGCCCAGAGTTCTAAGATTACTAAAGTGTAAAACTTGGCCAAAAACGAATCATATTTGTAAATTTATGATTTTCTTAAATATGTCTCAGCTGCTGCCAAGAACAGCTTCAGTGCAGAGTTTTAAAAGCCATTTTCTTGACCATTTCTTAATCAAACTAGCTCAGTGTTGGTTCCAAATCCCAGTTCTAGTTTCTAAGATGATCTCTACATAAAATTAACCAAAGCAAAGCTACGAGTAAAAAGTTATGATCATTAAAAATGGACCAGGCCAGAAACCAACTTTCAAACATATATAGCCAACTAGATTTCATGTTTAAAAAATTTCCTTCAAAACAAATTCACATGCAAGGATTGGATAAATTATGCACATGAACATAAATAAGAATTAAATCGCAAACCACCTAAATTCATGGCAATCCTCTTTGTCTCTAAGGGTACCAACACACTAGTTTATAAAACAAATATTCTCTCTTTGGCATTTTCTCAAACACCTTTGAGGCACAATCTATCACATGAGTTATTTAAATGGATATTGTCCTAATTTCCTCACTAAATTACATTCCAAACTCAACAACCAAATGCTCGGAATGATGAACCTTCAAATTAAAACCTTAACTTCATGAAGGAGTAAGGAAATTACTTCAAATATTTTACTCGGAAGGCAAGGGATCTCCGAGAAACACCATCAAGCTGGTGGGTTTGCTGGAGATGGCAAAGATTTGTCTACGAGATTCCGGTAACAATGGAGCCAGCGTCGCCGAGATTCTGACCCGCGCTTTCTTCAACGGGATCTCCGGTCAAGCTGATTCTAGCTGTGCCAGAAAAAGGTTTCTACACTCGTTCGGCGGTGGGCGGTGGGGCGACGGGGCGAGCAGGCTGGTGGAGGGCGACGGGGAAGGGGTTTTGGGGGAGATGGCGTCTTTGAGATCTAGTGAAAAGGGACAAGGGAATGATTTGGTTTTTCTTATTAAAACTAAATCGATTGAGATTGAGATAGAGATAAAGAAGATAGTAATGTTTAACTAATAAGGGAATGATTTGGTTATTTATTTAGCTAAGGATTGGTTTTTATTTTAGAAGTAGAATATTTATTTAACTAAACTAATAATTAGATTAGATTCATCAATCATCACTAATATTTTTTTATGGAAATTATGAAAAAGTTAAATATAGAAAACTTTCATTGTTAATAATAATAATATACAATAATATATATAATATAAATGTCAAGCATATAATTTCGTCCTATGTCAATTAAGGTCAATTAAGGTTTCATCTTTGATTAGTTTAACTCAATTTTAGTTAGTGTGTAATATCAAGTAACAGTGAATTAAGTCGATTTAGTTTTAAGTAGTGTTTCTAGAAAGTCAATTAAAGTTTGACTAATAATTAGTTCAACTCAATTCAGTTAATGTTTATAAGTTTTAACTTTTGAATCAATATAGTTATTGTCATTAGAATGTCAATTAAACTTCGCCACTTGACTAGTTCAAATCAATTTAGCTATAGTGTCTAGAGAAGGCTGAATAAGATTTAACTTCATATGACTTGAATTTAGTTAAGTTACCATGGAATCTAGAAAGTCAATCAAGGTTGACCTTTGTTTAGTTAAACTCAATACAGTTAGAGTTTGTATAAAGTCAAGTAAAAGTAATCTTTGATTAGTTAAACTCAATTTAGTTAGTAGTGTTTATTAAAAGTCATAAGATTTGACCTTCCATTAGTTTAAGTAAATTTAGTTACTAGTGTTTATAAAAGGTTAAGCAAGTTTTGACCTTTCATTACTCTAATTTGATAATTTTGTGAAGAGTAATTTGCTTGTTAGGTAAGATTAATTATTAAATATAAAGAATCTGACTATTGATTACTGATTATTGAAAGTTTAGTGATGGTTGACCTTAAATTAGTTTAACCCAACTTAATTAGTCTCTAACTCTCTATACAATGTAAAGTAAGTTTTGATCTATAAGTAAACTCAGTTAAATTAGTGTTTGTAAAAAATCAAGTAATGTGTGACCTTTGATTAGTTAGCCTTAATTTAATTAGTTTTACACAAAAAATCAAATAAGAACTAAGTTTTGATTATTTAAACTCAATTTAATGTGTGCTAGGATTTTAGTGGTTTAGAATTTAGAGTTTAGTGGATTTAGGGTTTATTGGGTTGAAAGTCAAAATATGTCAACAGAACCATCTTTCTCATTCGAAAGACAACATGAAACCTCTTTAGTTAATGTTTATAAGTATCGACTTTGAATCATCAATATATTATTGCAATTAGAAGGTCAATTAAATTTTGACCTTTGACTAGTTCAAAACAATTTAGTTAGTGTTTAAAGAAAGTTGAGTAAAACTTATCTTTTAATGACTTAGGGCTTGTTTGCTAGAGCTTATTTCTTTCTGAACTGAACTAGATTAAACTGAACTGAAATGAGGTGAAAATTAATGTATTAAAAAAATAGAATCATCATGAGTTCATGACTGGATTAACCTGAATTTCAACTAATTAAACTATTGATTATTGATTATACAATGTTTAGTGATGGTTGACCAAAGCCCAACTTAATTAGTATATATAGAATGTCAAGTAAGTGTTGAAATTCAATTAAGTAAATTTAGTTTAGTTATTGTTTGTAGAGAATCAAGTAATGTGTGAACTTTGATTAATTCATCTTAATTTAATTAGTGTCTATAGAAAATTAAATAAGAACAGATTTTTTATTAATATAAACTCAATTTAGTGTGGGTTAGAGTTTTAGTGGTTTAGAATTAAGATTTAGTGGGTTTAGGGTTTATTGGGTTGAAAGTCAAAATAAGTCAACAAAAAACATTCTTTCTCATTCGAAAGACAGCAGAACAATCTTTCTCATTCGAAAGACAGCAGAACCCTCTTTCTCATTCGAAAGAACAAATAAAGCAGCAGAACTACTCTTTCGAATTCGAAAGACAATGAATTTTACGGCACTTTTTTTATAACCGCCGTAAAAATACCACGAACCGCCTTCTCTGGTCACCCGTCATCTCATACCTTACGAATTGGTCTTTCGAGTTCGAAAGACATGACCATTTACGGAGGTTCCAAGGTGGTCTACGGAACCGCCTTAAAAAAGTGCCTTAAATCCCCTGATTTGCACTAGTGATGACTAAAGTTATAATTATCTTTTTCACCTTCACGCGCCTGGATTGCAAGGAAAACAAAATAATCAAATTAGCCATGAAAGTTTTGCAAGGTATAACCTATCAGTATTGTTACTTACCTCATGAAAATGTACTATAGGACCTAGGGTAAAAATGAACTGGGTCAACCCTGAAAAATGAACCGGATCAGCCCGAAATATAAGTCGTTGGAAAATAAGGATTTTGGAATTGGGTTTAAATGTTTGTAATTGCTCAAAATTTTATGATGATAAGTTTTTATTTTATTTTCCATTAATGTAAATCAGATCTAATTATGTAATTAACACCTGAACAATTATGTAATTATGTAATTCATTGCCTGATCTGACAATGAATTAGTCTGATTTATGGGCAACAATCAAGGGAAAACATTCCAATCGGATTGAAATTGCATTAGTTTCTCCATTTAGACATGACCCCTCTCGTTTCTTATAAGTAAAATCATAGAGCCAACCTTAAAAAGATAGGTTAAAAAATACACAACCTTATTCAAAAATCATATCCTCTCTCTCTCCGTCGCTATCTTTCCGGCTCTGTTTGTTCTTGTGTCTCTACTCTCCCGTCGCACCAATCAGGTTTATATCGTCTGTTATGTGACAGAGAGCCTTCGGCCTATGCCCGCATTCTGGTATGTTGTCTTTCATCCTTGAAGATCTTATCATAGGGAACAAAGACTCATATGTGAGCCTAATTTGTTTCAAAGGAAGCGTTTGTCGTGATTCTGATGATACTGATGACTCGATCGACTAAAGTCATCTTCCAGGAAGCTGCCTGATCACGTGACAAAGGATAAATGGAAGGGATCGGCCAGTACATTCACGTGACCGGTCCCCCTTAACAGTACAGAAGGGTGACGCATGATGAAGAGGTACAAAAGGCAAGGCCAAGGCACATCTATTAATAGGGACTACCTTCAACCATTCCAGATAACTTCTCTCTCCCAAGCTTTTCAATTGAGTTTTATTTCCCCCAGCAAAACACAAAATCTGGGGGGGTTTGTTTTGCAGGCTCGGACGAAAAAGTCCTTGCTCAGGCAAGCCTCGACTAAGAAAAAAGTGATAATAAGACTCGGTTGAGGCACGTCCAGCCTCAGCCATCTAAGGATTCATCTACAGCAGCAGCTCGACATCCTCGGATATCATCCTATTCGAGGTTCACGATTATTGATCGGACCAGACCACATCAGTTGGCACGCCCAGTGGGACCCGAAGCGAAGGGTCCTCATCTTCAAACATCGAGAAAGACAGACACAATAGCAGGTACGACTCGGTAGGAGCATCTTTGGGTCGAGATCTTTTTTGCAGAAGGAACACGACACCAGAAAAATATTAGGTCAAAGGATCCGAGCCCGGCATGATGAAGAAAACCATAAGGATAAGAGAAAGATCCAGCGTAGGTCCCCCGTTCGGACCAATGAAGGGAGCCACCGAAGACGGAGAAATTATGGTAAGTAGCGTCTCTACCAATAACAATGTCAATCTGGTAGCAGAATTCGTTTCCTACTTCAACCAACAGGAACCAAGATGTGATAGTCGCAATCTCCGGGGCGACAGACGGCCGAACTAGTAGGGAAGATAGATGCATTCCTCAAGGAGGTGGTATCAGAGATATGAGCCATAGATAGCCGTGATGCAGGGAGGGGTTCTCTAATGACGAGCGAGTTGATGGACCTAGTGAGTGATCAAAGGGAACAATCTAGTGTAAAGTCCAGTTTTTGTTGGCTGCTTTGTGGAATGTCATGTTGCAACATGACTTCGGTTGGCAGAAAAAGATAGAATATTTTCCAAGTTCCAGCGCAGGTTTTGAGAGATGGAAGGAAATATTGTGTGCGGATTTTTTATGGAAACTACAGTCCTAATGGGTATCTACAAAGAGTTTTGCAGTTGTATTAGAATGGGAATATTCATGAAGCTGAACCTTCCATTAATCAGAGATTGAGATATCCATGGATTCCTTTTCTTACTGGTTTTCTAATTGAAATAGAAGTTTAATAAGGAAAGGAATCAAGAGCCGTGCAAAAGGAAGTTTTTCAACGGCATTGTGCTATAAACAGAGATTGAGATATCCATGGATTCCTTTTCTTACTATTTTCTAATTGAAATAGAAGTTTAATAAGGAAAGGAATCAAGAGCCGTGCAAAAGGAATTTTTTCAACGGCATTGTGCTATAAAAGGAGGACATCAGTTGCGTGCTCGTTCACCGATCTTCACAGCAAAAATTCTGTAATTCAGGATTTTATCTTTCGAGCAAGGAGGCAACGCAGTCCTAGGTTTTCAACCACAACAAACACTAGGGACGTGTGTTAAAGCTCGGGTGGAAGAGATCTTTCCGCGCCTTCGTGAAAAAGAAGGTAATCATCGCAGCAACTACCAAAGAGCGAATTGGTAGTGTGATAGGCTTGCTAGAGTAGCCATTAGATTGTAATAGACCAGACATATTTATTACATCTAGTGAAGGATCTTTACCACGGGCTACGGCTTCCCAGACGTATGTGCATTGCACTGAACTGGGTGATCATATCGTGTTCTTTTTATTTTCCGCACTTATAGTTTTAATTAGTTGTGTTTCAATTAAAACTTGAACACGTCAGAGTATAGATCACATAAGCAGGGACTTTCATTTGGTATCCGAGCTTAATCACTCCTACATTCCTCTTGCAAGGTGAGTGATCGATCTGCTTACTATGGCCAAAGAAGGAGGATCCATCACAAGGGCACCGTTACTGGTTGATGGGAACTACCCGGATTAGAAGACTAGAATGCGTATGTTTATTGATCAACTTGATGATGATGCTTGGAATATGATTGAGATTGGTTACACTCCTCCAACCTCAACTGATGCTGTTGGACAAACAATTCCAAAACTTGCCCCCTGGACAGACATTGAGAAGGCACTAAAGAGGCTGAACAGCAAAGTTCTGAGTGCACTTTGTAATGGTGTTAAGGATGATCAGTTCTGGATCATCTCTAGTTGCACAACTGCCAAAGCTGTCTGGGAAGCTCTTGAGAAGGAACATGAGAGATCCAGGCCTGTCAGGAAAATTAAGCTAGGGATGATTAAGTCTGAATTTGAGAGCTTGGAGATGATGGAGCATGAGACAGTTGATAAATTTAGCACCAGATTGAAAGATTTAATCCATAGAGCACACCAGTTTGGAGAAAGATATACTGAGGCTCAAAATCTGGACAAGGTAAAGAAGTCACTGCCTGAGAGATTTTCAGGATTAGTCATGAACTTGGAGATTAATTCCCAGCTGGATGTGGTTACTCTAGATGAACTAATGGGTTTTATGAAGATCTCAGAGATGCACACTGATAGGAATAAAGACAAAAAGGCAATGTCCTTTCATGTTTCTCAATCAAAAGAGAAAGGAAAAATGGAAGAGGTGGATAATGCTGGATCAGAGGACATGGCATTACTGGCAAGGAATTTTGGAAATTTTATGAGAGGAAATCAAGGCAGAGGTTTTTCTGGAAATCAAGGTAGAGGAAATCAAGTTACTCAGAACCAAGGTACTCAGAGTCAAGTCAGAGTATTTCTTATTTCACAAGGTGTACAGTCCCAAGTGAATCATGTTCAGGGATCTCAGCATTATCAGAGCCAGGGAGCTCAGCCTTATCTGAACCAGGGAGCTCAAGCCTTAGACTCATAGAACACTGCTAAAAATCTTCAAGGAGGAGATTCCACTCAGAATAGGCTCAGATCTGTTGATGATTTACCTAGGGGCCCTGAAGGTACAAAGCATGCTGGAAAACCTCAATGTAAGGAATGCAGTGGCTATGGACACCTTGCTTATCAATGTGGAAATTTTTTAAATCAACCTATAAGGCATTTGTAGCCTCTGGTGAAACTTGGAGGATGATGAAGATGAGAGTCAACCAGAGAAGCATGTGTCTTTTGGGGTTAGATTTATGGAATCAGGACCAGTTCCAGATGAGGCATATAAGGTTAATGATAATGAAAGTGGCTCTATTCAGAATACATATGATGACCTATATAGGGAATAGGAAAAATCAATTGAGATCATCAAAAGCTTGGAGGGTACACAAGTGAAGGTGTTGAAGCCTTAAAACTTGCTGAAGAAGTTGAGTCGCTGAAAATAATGGTCAACACCTTAGTGAATGATTCACTGGTTGAAGAACAGGCAGTTGAAGAATTAACTTTAAGTCTCAAATCCATGACTAAAAGAGTTGAGAAAGCTGAAGGGTTGCTTGCTGATCTGTTGAAGAAAAATGAGATTTCAGAAGGAAAGAAACCCATGGATGATGTGGAAAAATCCAAGAAGCTAGAGACAATTACCAAGAGAGCTAAAGATGCTGAGATAGCCTCTAAATTTTGAGCAGGAAGCTGGAGATCATGACCACCAGAGCTGTAAATGCTGAAGAAAAAGTCAAGGCCAGAACCATTGACTGTGATAATCTGGGAAAGAAGGTGAGATCCTTAACTTTAAGGGTTGAGGAAGCTGAAACAACCATTCAGAAACTAAACAAGGGCACTGCTAAGTTGGATGATCTTCTGATAATGGGAAAGAATGATGGAAATAGACATGGTCTGGGATACAATAACCTTGGGTCAAGTTCTAAATTAAAGAAAACAGTCTTTGTCTCTGCTGGTACTCAAGATACTACTAATATGACTATCATAACCAACCAGAGCTCCTATGTTTCTAGTCCTGAGATGAAGAACTCAAAGGTTGGAGTGCCAAGGAAAACCCCTCATAAATGTTATGAGTATTGTATGATGCAGAACCATGATGAATATCGATGTATGAGATTGCTGAGTTATATCATGAGAGGCAAGCAGTTTTCCTCATGTTGCAACATGGAACCTGAACAGCAGAAGAAACTGACCAAGAAGGTATGGGTTCCTAAAACCTCTATAATGTAGTCCATACTTGCTATAATGTCTATGCCAGGGACACTTGGTATTTTGATAGCGGATGCTCCAGGCACATGACTGGTTCACCAGATTTGCTGAAAAATGTGCTACCATGGATTGGCACTGTTCAATTTGGAGGTGGAAAAATCAGCAAAGTCATTGGTAAAGGGGAGCTTCAAATTCAGGATTTTCCTGTGTTCTATGATGTTTTGCTAGTAGAGGATCTCAAAGCAAACCTGATCAGCATCAGTCATCTCTGTGATCATCATATGATAGTCCACTTTGATGAATCTCTCTGTACTGTCAAGCAAGGATCGAATGGTGTGCTCACAGGGAGAAGATCTTCTGACAATTGCTATATTCTGGAGCAGTCCATCACCTGTCTATCTGCCAAAGTTGACACATCTAATTTATGGCATCGAAAAATTAGGCCATGCGAACACTAAGGCTCTGAACAAGGTTTCTAGGATTGAAGTTATAAGAGGGTTGCCCCATATTGCCTATCAGAAGGAGATGATCTGTGGACCATGTAAGGAGGGAAAACAGATCAAGGCATCACATCCAGCTATAAATGACATCACCACATCTCAGAACCTGGAACTGCTGCATATGGACCTTATGGGACCAGTCAATATCTCAAGTGTGTCAGGATAGAGGTTTATCGTTGTATGTGTTGATGATTTTTCAAGATTTTCTTGGGTTGAATTATTGACAGACAAATCTGAGGCAGTTAGTTTCATTCAAGATCTTGTACTACGTCTAAACAATGAAAAGGCAAGTGCAAATCAGAGGGTTTTTAGCATTCAAACTGATAATGGCGGAGAATTCAAGAATGATACTATGACCAAATTCTGCTCAGCTAATGGGATTAACCATATCTATGCTCCCCCATATTCAGCACCCATGAATGGGATTGTTGAACGTAAGAACAGAACTATTCAGGAAATGGCTAGAACTATGCTGGCTGAGTACAACATGCCCAAACGATGGTGGAGTGAGGCAGTCAAGACAGCTTGCTATGTGATAAACCGAGTTTACTTGAGGCCTTGGACTGAGAAGACTGCATACGAAATTTGGAAAGGAAAGAAACCTAGTGTTGCTCATTTTCATGTATTCGGTGCTGAATGTTACATTCTCAGAGATAGAGAAAAGCTTGGAAAATTTGAGTCAAAATTTGACAAAGGTGTGTTCCTTGGCTATGCCTTGAACAGCGGAGCCTACAGGGTATTTAACAAACGCACTGGGACTATCATGGAATCGATTAATGTGGTTGTTAAGGATGTGCCTGATAGGGTTTCCGAAGATATAGATGATGTGGAAATATTACAGAAAACTTCAACCCAGAGTAGTGAATGTACGAAAAGTCCATCTCATCAGCAACTGAGCATTAGTTCTCATGTTGCAACATCACCACTAGTTCAGGGAGATAGTCAAATCTCTAAGTCTTTGAAGTTGATCAAATTAACTCAGATAATCCTACTGTATCAACAGCATCCCCATCTGATGTAAATGTTCAATCCGTACAGAAAGATGTGGGAAAATCACCAGACGAAGTTTCCAAGCCAACCGAGAGTGACTCAGACACTTCTGATGAATCTGATGGTGAAATCTCACCAGTAAACACTGGAGTTACTCCGAGACAGAAAAATCCACGAGGAATGCCACCTGTGAACTATGCTCAGATGCACCATGGCAGCCGTCATGTGTTACAATGTTTTTCTGTCTCTATTCGAGCCTAAAAATCATAAGGAAGCTTTGATGGATGAATACTGGATTTCAGCTATGCGGGAGGAGCTAAGTCAGTTTGAGCGAAATGATGTGTGGGAGTTAATCTCTCGTCCTCAAGGAATTAATGTTATTGGCACCAAGTGGATCTTCAAGAACAAATCTGATGGAGATGGGACAGTGACTAGAAACAAAGCAAGACTTGTAGCACAGGGGTACACTCAGGTTGAAGGTGTGGATTTTGATGAAACCTTTGCTCCTGTGGCTAGACTTGAGTCAGTAAGAATACTTCTCGCAATGTCTTGTGTTTTGAACTTTAAACTTCATCAGATGGATGTCAAAAGTGCTTTTCTTAATGGAATTGTGAATGAGGAGGTATATGTAGAGCAGCCTAAAGGATTTGAGGATCCCCATTATCCTAATCATGTATTCAAACTCAAAAAGGCGTTGTATGGATTAAAGCAAGCCCCTCGAGCTTGGTATGACAGATTAACACAGTTCTTGCTCCAGAAAGGCTATGTAAGGGGTGGAGTTGATCGAACTCTTTTTATGTTATCTCAAGGTTCTCACATATTAATTGCTCAGATATATGTTGATGATATTGTCTTTGGTTCAACTTCAAATACACTGGTGGATGAGTTTGTCTTTTTGATGACTTCTGAGTTTGAAATGAGTATGGTGGGTGAACTTTCTTACTTTTTAGGGCTACAGGTGAAACAAGGTGATGATGGTTTGTTCATAAACCAAACTAAGTATGCCTTAAATCTAGTTAAGAAGTTTGGTCTTGGAGATGCTAAAGTTGTTCGAACTCCAATGTCCACTACAGACAAATTGACTAGAGATGTGAAAGGTGTAGTTGTGGATACAAAACTTTATAGAAGCATGATTGGAAGCCTCGTGTATCTAACAGCAAGTAGACCTGATATTTCATTGAGTGTTGGTATTTGTGCAAGATTCCAGGCAGCTCCTAAGGAATCCCATGTTTCTGCTGTGAAGAGAATCATTCGGTATGTCCATGGAACTGCTAATTATGGCATATAGTTTTCTAAGGGTACAAGCTGTCAGGTATATGGGTACAGTGATTCAGATTGGGCAGGCATGCAAATGATCGAAAAAAACTTGGTGCATGTCTTTGTATAGTAAGAAGCAGAATTCAATCTCTTTATCTACTGCTGAGGATGAATACTTAGCGGCTGGTAGTTGTTGCACTCAACTGATTTGGATGAAAAAAATGCAAAGAGATTATGGAGTGAAGCTAGCCAGTCTTACTATTCTGTGTGACAATAAGTCAGCTATTGACATATCTAAGAATCCAGTACAGCACAACTGCACTAAGCATATTGATATCAGACACCACTTTATTCGAGACTTGGTCGAAAGAAAGGAAGTGGAAATCAAACATGTGCCTATAGAGAGTCAATATGCAGATATCTTTACTAAACCACTGGATGCTGTTACATTTGAAACATTGAGACACCATCTTGGGGTTTGCACCATCTGAGGTACTACTGGAGATCTCACCTTGTTGTATAGTTGTTATTTCAATTTCTTTGTTTTTCAATTGATAAAAATCAGAAAATACCAAAAAATATGGTTAAGGTTGCATTTCGTGTTGCAACATGGAGAGATAAGGTGCGCGTGATGAAGTGAAAGGCGCGTCTGTAGTAGGGGACAGCTGGGGCCCATGGTATTTATGTGTTATTTTTCCGTTGGGCCGCCTTAAATTTTCGCGTAAAAAGGCGGAAAAGTAGTTCTTCTACACTCTAATTTGCGCCCAAGCCGAAATCCCTCCCTATTACTATTGCAACATCAGATCTTTTTCCTCATCGCAAATCCTCTCTCTTGCTGTCACTCACTGGATACTTCATCGATTTTCTGCAACAGTCAGAACCCACAGCTCTGTTTTAAGGTATCTATTTGGATTTATCGATCTGTTGGATTTGTGAGTTGCATGCTAGGGTTTCTGTTTGATCTTTGATTCTTGATTGAGGGAATTAGTGGGTATCTAAATATGTATTTCCGCGATAATTATCGATTTTGTGTGGGGTTTGATGGTCAAGAACTGACAGATTTAGGGGAAGCTTTTGATACTCGCTGGGCTAGGGATTTATGGGATCCTTGTGTTGATTTGATTGAGTCCGAGGCTATTCTTGATGGATTTGTTCAAACCTTGCCTAAACCACCCCCTACCCCTGCACTGGATCTGATTCTAGAAAATTATATCCCTGCTCCTGGTTCTAGAGATGAAATCAAAATAAAGGAATATCATGAGAGGTTAAGAACTTGGGTATATGCTAAGGGGTTGGATAATTATCTGCATGGTGCTTTGGGAAGTAGAAATAACCCTGACAGATGTTCTTATAATGGCAAAATGAGGCCAAAACCCCCAAGGACTGATGTTAAGATAGTTTCTGATCTCTATAAGCCTAGTTTTGTGAGGCCTGAGCCACTGATCAACCCTTACTTGAGGCCATCTTCTTCTAATTCCAGGTACTCTACAAGAAGCACTACAATGGCTGGATCTCAGAAAGGGAAGGGCAAAGCTGCATATCCAAAGAGGACTCCAAACACTAAAGTTCCCTGTGTGAGAAACAGGCCCTACCGCATAAGGTTTAACACCAAGTCTAGGATGGTGTTTACTAATACCAGAGACACACCTATCAATTTGGATGATCCAGTTCCAACAGTCCATGACACCATCCATGGCTCTGAAGCAACTCATGCCACTGCTCCAGAAAAGATTAATGTGGTCCAGGATTCTGTGGAGCACTCTGCTACAGAGAAAGCTGGAACTCAACAATAGGAGGTGCAACAAGAACCTCTTTCGAGTCCTTCAAGCTCACATAGTGCTGAGTCTTTTGATCCTATGAACCATCTAACCATGAGCCAGCGGATGAGACTCAGAAACCAGCTAAGGTGTCAAACTGTACCTGCTATTCCAATCTCTTCTCAGGCACCTAGCTCTTCAACACCTAGTGATGCTGCTCCCACTCAGGTCTACTCTAGGAGACCCAAAAAGACTGCTGGGAGAGTATGGTTTTATGGGAGAGATTTTCAATAATTCACAAATTTCCAAATAGCCACCTCCTGCTGTGAGGATAACCCCAATCTTAAATTTCTGAAGACCATTCCCAGGGGTCCGCCTTCATCTGATGATGAGCCAGAAGAGGGTGCAGTGAATGATATTGTGCACAACTTAGGAGAAATGGCTCAAGGAACTTCAAATCTTGATGTTGCAACATCAGATTTTCTCAAATATCAGGGGACTAGAGCAATGTTATTCTTCCCTAATGGACTAACTATGGAGGATTGCTTTGAGCCTCTGTCTGATGATGATGAGTCCAATCCTAAGGATGATGAGCACTTGGTTGCTGGTGTACTGCAGACCTTAGGAAAAACTGTGTTGGATTCAAGTATTCCTACTGGTGCATCTACTGTTCTTGAACAGATTTTCACAGAGAATATCAAGCTCCCTTCTAATGATGAATATCCAGTCTCTTCTAGTCTTTCACAGATGACAGAAAAGGTGATCTCTGAGCAGCACACTAGGACTGAGGAAATTGATGGACAGGAGGAAAGCAATGACTGTGAGGTTCAAGGTCCACTGTCAACACCTAACACTGTAGAGATGCCAACTGCAGTTCATAAGGATCAGCTGGAGGAGGGTGAAGACAGTCAGGATACGGATGATGATGTTCCTGATGTTTCTAAATTCAGTCCCATCAAACTAACTGTGGAAGATTCTCCTGTGTCTTTGAATGATGGAGATACTGATCAGTATATCCCTTCTCCTACCACTCATTATCAAGCTCCTGCTGATGAGGATTATGTTGATCTTGAGGACCACGATGTTGATCTGGAGGATACTCCTGATGAGGATGCTTCTGAGGATTTTGAGATGATCAGTGCCAGGTTGCTATCCTTGGCTCACTCTGAGAAATTCTATTCTGTTTCAGCCAGCATAAATTATGATGTGCTAAGTTCAAGGGGATTCTTTGTTGAGAAGGTGTTGGACATCAAGAAGTGTGCAGAGAGTGGTTTTGACACGTTTCTCGGCCAGATTGGATATGTTCAAGCAGCCAATGTATTCAGGGAGTATGATCCAGAAATGGTGCTTGAATTCTACAGCAATCTCATGAAAGGGACACTAATATCTGGTACTGATTGGTCAGGCAAGCTATACTTCAGGGGGAGAATTGTTGAATTAACCTCAGAGAAGCTGAATTCTATTTTTGGAGTCCAGTTCATGGTGGGATCTAATCTGGTCTATCCAAGGGACTATAAAGTGGATAATAATGTGTTGGCCAGAGCATTGACATTTGGGAAGCTTGGTTCCTGGCCTTCTGGTTATGTGCCCACTAGCTCTCTTACATTGAGATTTTGGTTGCTCTTCAAAGTACTAATTAACTGTTGGATGCAAACAACCAATACCACCACCTTGACCCCAGATCAGGCAGAGCTGCTATTTGGCATTGGTTCAGGGTGTGAAGTTAATCTTGGGGAGTATGTATTAAAGAGGATAGTTGGAGCTCTTGACTCTTCTAGATGCACTGAGGCTTTACCTCATCCTTGTCTGATTACAACATTTCTGATGGCTGAAGGGTTTGAAGCAGATATAGATGGAATGAAGTCTGCTGGCAAGTGTGGTTTTACTGCCAAATCTCTGGATAGAGCAGTGTTGGACTTGCCCTGGGATCAAGAGATTATGTCAGGAGATGTGGTTATGTCGAACCAATTTGAACTTCGGGCTGCTGAGAAGAAGATTCAGTTACATATGGATCAACTCGTTTTTTATGGTGAGATGCTAAAGAAGGCTATGGATGCTAAAGCACAGATTCTTGCTGCTATTGCAAAGGAGAATGAGGGGGTTGATCCTACTCCATGGGTTTCGGAACCATCTGCTGCTGCTCCTTCAAGCTTGTTTAAGAGAGCTCGTTCTCCTCGTTCTGTGAAGCAATCTCGTGCCAAGAAGTCAAAGGTCACAGCCACTCCTGCCTGGAGAAGGGGCAAAGTGTTATCTGATTCTGAGGATGACCCAGTGATTTGTTGTTTTTGTTTTTCTATCTCCCTTCTTGTTGTTGGTACTTTGGATTTTGATTAGAGTCCTTTGGCATTTTATGGCCCCAGATGATTTTGATAACTTTGGATTTCGGATGACTGTAGTTTAATTATTCTATTTTTCTGCCATATTGTTTTTTGTGGGTGGATTCATGTGCATACTGCCAATTTCAGAAGATTGTATTTCAGTTTCGGTGATGATGTTTTAGAATCTGAGATCAGAAAGAGTTTGTAGTATTGGGTCCACAAATTGCCAAAGGGGGAGATTGTAAGGTCTAGTTTTTGTTGGCTGCTTTGTGGAATGTCATGTTGCAACATGTCTTCGGTTGGCAGAAAAAGAATATTTTCCAAGTTCCAGCGCAGGTTTTGAAAGATGGAAGGATATATCCCTAGTAGGTACCGCACTGATTACCTATGGTATTTCAGAGGTGTTGGGCTGCCGGTGTAAAAACCAGTTACCCAGCCTTGGCCCGTGACAATATCTAAAGACTTGACGGATTGGTTGTGGGGATATATCCCTAGTATGAAACTTGTACATATGTCGTAGGTACCGCACTGATTACCTTTTGGTATTTCAGAGGTGTTGGGCTGCAGGTATAAAAACCAGTTACCCAGCCTTGGCCCAAGATACTATCAAAAATATTTGACGGACTGGATGAGGGACTATGGCCCTAGTATGAAACTTGTACATATGTCGTAGGTACCGCACTGATTACCTTTGGTATTTCAGAGGTGTTGGGCTGCTGGGTGAAACAAGTTACCCAACCTTGGCCCATGACACTATCTAAAGACTTGACGGGCTGGATCGAAAAAGATTATAAGCATACTCAGACCAGGCTACATAATGGATAATTTGGTTTCTATGGGAAATGAACCAGGGCAGACTTGTGTTTTGACATGTCAATTCACAGATATGCTATGGTGGATTTTCCCTTAATCGTATACGAGCTGGAGACAGAAATGGAACGTTGAAGACACCAAAGCTCCAAAGGTGGATGCAGATTTGGCAAGATATGCAAGGACAGGTGGAATGGAAGCGCATTCATTATAGTTATTCTAAAATCCTAGCAATATCTTGATGAACTTGTTATGATCATAGCCACTTGCATTTCATATGGCTGTAGAATAGTTGTTTTTCTCCTTTTGGTTAGTTATTTATATCCGTTGAATGTTTGGCTTAGAGTGATGGCCAAATCAGTTGTATGAACTTTTTTGAGCAATTTAATAGAAGAAAATATTACATCAAAAAAAAAAAAGATGGAAGGAAATAGTGTGTGCGGATTTTTTATGGAAACTACAGTCCTAATGGGTATCTACAAAGAGTTTTGCAGTTGTATTAGAATGGGAATATTCATGAAGCTGAACCTTCCATTAATCAGAGATTGAGATATCCATGGATTCCTTTTCTTACTGGTTTTCTAATTGAAATAGAAGTTTAATAAGGAAAGGAATCAAGAGCCGTGCAAAAGGAAGTTTTTCAACGGCATTGTGCTATAAAAGGAGGACATCAGTTGCGTGCTCGTTCACCGATCTTCACAGTAAAAATTCTGTAATTCAGGATTTTATCTTTCAAGCAAGGAGGCAACGCAGTCCTAGGTTTTCAACCACAACAAACACTAGGGACGTGTGTTAAAACTCGGGTGGAAGAGATCTTGCCGCGCCTTCGTGGAAAAGAAGGTAATCATCGCAGCAACTACCAAAGAGCAAATTGGTAGTGTCATAGGCTTGCTAGAGTAGCCATTAGATTGTAATAGACCGGACATATTTATTACATCTAGTGAATGATCTTTACCACGGGCTAAGGCCCCCCCAGACGTAGGAGCATTGCACTGAACTGGGTGATCATATCGTATTCTTTTTATTTTCCGCACTTATAGTTTTAATTAGTTGTGTTTTAATTAAAACTTGAACACGTCAGAGTATAGATCACATAAGCAGAGACTTTCATCTAGCACAAGAATAGAGGAACAAGAGGACAACTAGTACTATGCACACACTCGGGTGCATGCTCGGAGGCATATTCCATCAGAAAGATAACCTCGAAATCGATCCGAGCCAAGGTGTGACAGGATAAAGAGAAAGATCATGTACGTATTCTATGGCAAGTATTCAAGGCTACTCGAAGAAAAACAGAGTAAGACACCATCTCATATGGGAGATGTTCACGGGATTTTATATTTGGAAGAATCCACTCAAACAAGATTTTTCCTAACTATGGTGGGATATATCTCACCTTTGCCTAAAATCCAGGAAGAAAAGGAAGGCAACGCCTTCTCCTGTGCAGCCGGATGAAGGCTTTCAAACGTGGCCATTTTTGCCCACCAATCCAATTAAATATTTCCATTAACATGAAAATATATCTTTACTTTTAATTAATCGGCACTACTTTCTTTCTTAAACCAAGTTCCACCATTTATTTTTAGAATTAACAACATAAATTATATTCTAACATGATATTTTGATGTAAATAATTCATCTTGCTATATTTACATTAAATGTAAAATATTTTTAGTTTATTTAATTATCATGATTAAAAAACGTTTTTTTGTTGTAAATTATTTTTACTTTTTAATTGTAATTTACTTATATTTGTTTCATCACAAGTTCATTCAATTATCATGACGTGATAATACGTACATACACACATAGATGAATTTATTTAACCATAATATTTTATTATATTAAATATAGTATATATTATATTCTGAAAATATAAATAATCATTATAATATAAATTATATTAAGTTTTGTATTAGTGATAAATAAATAAAGTATTAATGATGTAGATGAGGAATAAATAATGACATGGATAAAAGATAAATAGTGGTGGGACATTTTTGCCGACGGGTCCTTTTTGCTTGATTTAAAACTTTGTTGGCTTCTGATCTCATTTTATGACAGACATGAGAAATTTGAGTCGGGGTAGTTCAAATACTTACCTTCGGCGATTCTGTTAATGAGATTTGTAGACCGTTTGAGCTTGGTTTTCCTAGTTCAGGGCTTGGTTTTCCTAGTTCAGTTCGGTTAGATCATTTGTTGGTGCCTTGACTTTGTAGGAATGAATTGGGAACAATGTGGAAAGTCCTTTACAGATATTAGCCTGGGATTTTAATTTATGGGAGTTACATTCGGCATTTTAGAACTACTTTCGCCGGAGTTTTTAAAATTTTGGGAAGTACATTCGGCCTTCTGCCTTCCGTGGTTTTTAGATTTATGGGAATTACATTCGGATTGAGTTTTCATTTAATGGGACTGACCACAGAATTACCGGGAAGTGACTGCCAGTTCAGGGTTATCGTCTGATAGTGTATCCAGTTAGAGACAGCTAGTTCGACCCGAATTAGTCGATGTTTCGGCTGGCTACGACCATATCTATGTTATCTCCTTTTATGTTGCCCTAGTCCTATTAGGAGTACTTTAGTTTCATTTCGTTTCAGAAATAGAGAAGATTAGAATCTGATGTTTAGACACTTGTCTATTATCTTTCAAAATACCTTCACACTTGTGGATTACTGTACTTTATTTTTTATTTCTATTGGTTTGGGGATTCCACGTACTTACAATATCCTTCCGCTTTTTGGCGGTTTCACCTTAAAAAAAAGGACAACTCCAGCGCTCTTCGAGTTCACTGTGCATAGAAAAACCAGGAGCTTGGATATCACGATGTCTATGTCAATCAAGTCGTTTATTGGTCATTTAAGATGAATTTTTGGATATCTACGCTAGATTTCTGTCACTTCTAGTGGAAAGAACAAGATACGACATTTCATGTAATGATTTGTTTTTTGAAGGAAATATTTATTGCTTTCGTAGTTTACTGGAAATCGTCCAGTTGCGATTGAACATGGTCAGGTATAGCTCCCTCTAGTGGGGAGCTAGACTCTATGAGCATCACTAGGGATTGAGCTAAATAACATAATGAAGTCCAAGGTGACCAACATGGTCCCGTAATTGTACTAATCCCTAACTCAGATGATTTCACCACTGGCATTATCTCGTATGGACAAACTTTCCTTACAGCGAAGGGCTTCCATTGGGGTTCCTTATCTTCTTGCTCCCATGAGATGCCTTCGGGAGGTCCTCAGGCATCGACTCCTACCTCGGCGAGTTGTAGTTCTTTGCCGGTTATTTGCAATAAAATAAAAAACTGAAATAGTAAACTAACACCAAAACAAAATAACAAACGGAGACACATACTAGTGTGCCTATTCTGAACCATCTGGTCATCTTTCGATTGAAGTAGGCCTTCCAAATGGTTCCAGATGCATCGACTCATAGATCATGGCGGGACTGGGCTTCATTGCCAGTCTCCGCCTGAGTTCCAGCGCTCTCATCGCCATGGCCTGCAACAGAATTCACGTCTGCCCTTTCAGCGGCGGCAGCTTCTTGGCGGTTGCCACGACCTGCGACAGAACTCTCCCGCAACGTCACATCCTTCCCATAGCTATCCTCAGGCTCATCAACCTCTTCTACAATGAAATCCCGATTTCCAGTTGCTGCCTGCGCGGCTTGATCCGTTCGGCTTACCGGTGGTGGCTTTTTGAGAACCACCGAACCAAAAGCTGATGCCAAACCCTGAACTCGACCAAAATAACTAAAAATGAAACTAAAACTGCCACAGTTCTCTAACAAACTGCCACCATCGGTGTTTCGCGTCTCCATCAGCCGCCGTGAGGGCATAAAGCCAGCGCCAACAATCTGCACAAAACCAGAGCTCTCGCCTTGCCATGCTGAAAACCCCGCTGGCGGAGACGTCGCCATCACAGCCTCTGCAGATCTCAGATCTCCCAATCGTAGAATGGTTTGGATCGGTTTTTCAACCTCTCTCAATGTTAAACCACTAATTAGCGATTGAGTATAATCCATGTGTGATCCAATTATGAAAATCAGTACAAGGATTTGTAGATTGACCGGAAAAATCCCAGGGTTTAGGATGAAGGAGGCCTCGGATTCTCTCATGTGAGAGTCGGCGGCGGGGAGAGTTTAACTCCGCCTTGCAGAAGCCGAAGCGTCAGTGGCTGTAATGAGTTATTCATTAGCTAATAACCATTGTGGGCTGAACAATTTTAATATATGTTGGTGGGCCGTCAAAGAAGATGGCTTCTATTTTGGCCATTGGTGGAATCCTAAAAATGATAATCTGAAAAACAATTAAGAAAATGGGTTGGAAATTGATACAAATTTCATTTCTTACGATATTATGATATTATTGATATATCTCGTTATAATTATATTACTTACTCAATTTTTGGAGTTCTTTTTCTTTAATGACCTTATTTTTTAAACTAATTCACAAAACAACACTGCTCTGACATTAATTTCATATTTAACACTCTTATTGCCAGCTGTAATCAAGAATGATCCACGTCTGCTCGGTCTCGAACATGGGCTCAAACCTGTAAATTTCAAAAGTTCTGCACTCAAGCTAATTTCCCATGTTATGGTCCCACCAAGAACATACAAGATTGAAAATACACAATATGACTTTGTTTGAGGCATGGATGTTGGGCATGGGTCCTCCGATTCAAAAGCTCGAATTTCCAATTTCAAAATCGGTAAATTTGCTTCCGATTAATTGTAAAGAATTCTTTTGATGGATGTGAACATGTTTCGATGCCTAGAAACAAATTAATTGGATGTTGGTGGGGTAAGAGCAAGTCCAACAATTTCGATATAATAGAGATTATATCCATGTTTGGAGATTTTTGACAAATTTTTCACTTCAACAAAATCTCTATATGATTCTCCTTAATAGAAAAACTAGCATGCCCTTTTCTCGCATTTAATCAATATTAGTGTGATTAAAATAAAACAATTAAATATGCAAAGTCTTAGTAACTATTATTATGAGCGTTTTCGTGCATCAGTTCAATTCAGTTCCGTAAAACTAAAGGAGACGCATACTTTTTATCATAAGATATAAACCTATACCGTTGAAAAACACCCAAAAAATTAAACTCAACAAATTGAATTAATTTGTCGTTATTGTTAGAGAAAGTCTCAAATAAGGGCACTTTACGGAAGGACAGACCAAAAGAAAACCATATTCTACAAGATTGGAGGTACTATACAATTATTTTAATTATTTGAGTTATTTTTGTTTGAGCCTGATGTTTTTGTACTTGAGTTTAATCTTTTATTTGCCTTGACTATTTATTAGATTTGATCTCTTAGGTTTTAGGTTGATTTTTTATCTTTTAGGTTTTAAACGATATCTTTACACTTTATTTCCTGATTTTTATGTCTTAGGACTCAAATATTAAAATAATAACCCCCAATTTTGTAAAATATGGTTTCCTTTTGTCTTGTCCTTACCTTAAGGGGACCTTATCTTACTATTAATGGATTATTTAAATTAAAGTTCAGAAAGTTATACTAAAAAATGTTGTGTGAATTGGGTATTTAGATATACATTTTAAAAGTATATGTAATTTAAACTTGTAAAGTTAAAGGCAACAAATTGAATGAAATCATTATATTGTAGTGGATACTGTTTCACAAATAAATAACAGAAATATATAGTTAAGTGGATGAATTTAAATATAACCCAATCATAGCTATTAAAATTAAATATCAATATAAAATGATTCCTATAACTATTGAAGTAAAATAATTTAAAATATTATCTTTTGTCGTATTCTTGTAGTTGATCATCTCCACTTTCAATGCTTGACTCCATGTTCTATAATGAATAGAAAAAACAGTTAGATAATAGCATTTAAAAAAAAAATACAGTAAGCAAAAAATGTTCTTTTCCGCTTATATCACACTTCCCTAGTCTCTGAAAAGTAACAATAAATCTATATGCTTTAAAGTATTATCAAGTGGAATCTTTAGATAGTCAAGATGCTAATTTTCCAGTCATAACTAAAGATACAAATGATTGAACATTTTTCTTGTGAACTGAAACGGGAAAAAAAAAACATTCTATGTAAAAAAGTTGCAGCTATCCCCAGAAGCAACAAACTTTTACCTGCCAGGAAAATGAAACTTATTGATCAAGAGATACTTCATGCATATAGCATCACTGATGCACCCCTTAAGCTTGTGGTGGGATAATTTATACGCTCATACAAGCAAAGTTTTAATAAAGAGGATACTGGATACAGTTGAAGCAGTTAATCAATGATTGACCAATATTTGACAATGTCCAACATACGCAGAAAACCAATAGAAATCCCATTTTCGTCCGAGGGACCAAAGCACAAGCAACATACAGAAATGAAACATTAAGTTGCATCAATTTTACCAAAAAGTAAGGGAAATTCATCATACTGTTCAGCCATGCTCTTCAACAATTCACACACCTGATACATAGACCACATGTCCTTTGGCCGATAGATCACACAATTACATGCAATTTAGAAGAACTTCACAATTTCTTCGTCTTGGCCCCTCCCAATCAGAGTTTTATCAATAGCATCTTTGATCCGACCAGAGCCCGCAAGCTGGCTCACTCAATCCACCACTCCAAAACTATAAGCATCACCTTTCAGTGAAGCAACCATGGTGCTGGAGTACTCAGGTGCAACATATCCTAACTCCCCTAAATCCCCATTCACATAACGACTCTCATTCAAATCCGAAGAATTCATGAGCCTAGCCAACCCAAAATCCATAATTCTAGGATCAAAATCTTCATCCATGGGAACAACATTTGAGCCAATATTCTGATGTGGGTCACAGCCACGGTGAAGCCAAGAAATGCCCCTAGAAGCTCCCAAACCAATCCTAAGCCTAGTCGGCCAATCCAAATCAGTCGAGTTCTGGCTCAACAACGCAAACAAAGTGCAATTCGCCAGATGCTAGTAAACCAACAGCTTCTCATCCTCCACGGCACAGATCCCCAACAATGGCACCAAATTCTGGCGCCGAAGCTGTCTCAACCTATTCATCTCAATCCTAAACTTCTTCTCAGACATCTTAAGAGTACTAAGCCATTGATTGCCAATACAGATTCATCCCTCAAACACAGCCTTATAAGTAGTCCCCCCATCCTGGTCGAATTGATCAAACTTGGCATCCTCTGCTTGTATTACATACTACTGTACAAAAGAAACAAAAATGGAGGAATATGATAAACTATATAATATTGTCTATATAATAAATTATGTTCCCCACAACCATGAATTCAAAGAACGGAGAAGGATGCAGCAACATCATGAAAATTAACAATGGGTTGAAACAAAGATTCAAAACAAGGGGTTAAAGATAGAACATGAAAATTACCTGCTTTTGAAGATTCAAAAGAGTGGGTATCAAATTAACCAAACGAAGCATAGAGGCATAGAATTTCAGTTCATACATGCTCAATAAAGAAAAAAAACACTGAACAGATTCAAGCATGTGTCATCATCTCTGTAGCATCACACGAAATTCAACTTGATAAAGTTATGTCCATTCTGCACTCAAGCTGTAATAAATTTGCCTCCCTAAGTTTAAACAGCATTGGATTTTGTCTCTTCTCCACTGACAGGACAAACCAGGAGAGTCAACATTTGAACAAAATGGCAACTACAGGTAAAAATAGACATTCGATTGATTGTATTATCCAAGGGAAGAAATGTTATAGTGATTCTGTAGGCATTAACAATCAAAGGTTAAATGGTTAACCTATATTGCCTCTAAATCTCCAAAATCACACTAAAATTAGTTAATCTTGTATTTAGAACACTTGTTACCTTGAAGATGTATCTAATCATTAAAACCCACTCTTAGGCTTTCTAGACAAATCCAATGCAAACATAACATCACCAAAGTTTGTACTTTCCTCTTCAAATAACAGAAAAACTCCTTAATCATTTTGAAATAACAGAATAAATAAGAAGGATCTTCATTATCCTTTTCAAATAAACAGTGAACCTGAAAAAAAAACTAATCGTCCTAAAAGGAACAATACAATTTGATATCACAACTGTTGTCCACCTCTGCAAGAAAAAATTAATAAAACCAAATCAAACCAGTACATGACTTCATGTATTCAAAAAACCAGTACCAAGCACTGAATATGTAATGAAGGCAACTATGGAAAAACACACATGAAATGTGCATCAAACAAACATCCACATTGACACCTACAGTGTCTAAAGAACAAAAAATACAGATGATAAATGAGAATTTTATGTCTACCTTGATCAGAAAACATCAAAGTGAAAAGTCTATCATTCGAAGCAAAGTCTGGATGAAATGCAAGTCCCATCATCCTAAATTCAGTCTCACATGTGCCTTGATCAGTCAAATCAAGAAAAGGGTTGGACTCATCAAGCTCCAACAAGTTTCTAACAACAACAAAAGCTCAAAACGAAAGCAGCTTTCATCAATTTAAAAGCATAGGATTTTACAGAAAGAAAGAAGAAGGAAATTCAGAAAAACGGGGAAGAAGGAAAAGGCGGAGGACAAATACAAATCCAACCCTCAATGGAATTGAAGTCAAACTGAAAAAGAAGGAATCATTTAGGTGCAGAAGATGAGAAGGATTCAAATTCAAAGAAGAGAAGAAGAAGAAGACAATTAAAAACAAATCTCAGAGAGAAAGATTAGTACTCACAGTAGAAGTCACAGGTTCTGGGCTAGAATGGTTTGTATAACCACCATTCAAAGCGTAAGACGAAACCCTAATTTCAACCACAACACAAAAAAGCAAGAATAACCTGGCAAACTGCACATAAAACCAACAAAAACAGGCATGCAATCCACAAGAATTACTTGAACCCAACACACTGCAATATGAAAACAGTCTAGACAGTTTTGAAACACTAAGATAGCAGCCTTGGGTTCAGTAACCTGGGTGGTTAGATATTTAGCAACTTATGGATTGGCATGCACATGCAATGCAAGTAAGCACATAATTAGTTAGGGAAAATAGGATCAAGACAATTAATGCCATATGCCACACAATTAATGCCATATGCATACAAGTAAGGGCACATCAGTTCATAGATGTCCATTATTTTTTTCGAAATCAGTTAGGCAAATATCAGTTAGGTAAAAAGGATTGAATATTTCACAAGCCATTGAATATGGCAATATGCATGGTAAGCTACAGTTTTTAAAACATATGGCTTGCCCGAAATAGAATAAAGTAAACTGTGTATTTTTTATAGTCTAAAGATAGCAGCTAAAATAGGAAAAGGAAACGAACCAGAGTAGCTTAATGTTCATAACCACTGTTTCTGCTTAATTCATGATCTCCCCTTCCATCTTTTACATTGCTAGCTGCATTGGATTCCCCATTTCTGTGTTCCATTGTCTGATTCTAGCACGCCTCTCTTCACTACCATCCCTTGCTGGACTTCTATCTCTTGTGACCCGGGCTTCTGCTTCTAGATCTACCACGTCTGCGGTCAGGACTGTTACTTATATGTTTCCTGCTTCGACTTTCATGGTGGTAATCCCTGTCATCATGCCTTCTGCCATTACGGCGAGAGCGCTCTTCATGACTGTGGTGTCTGTAGGGACTTCGCCTTCTGCTCCTGATATGCCTGTGGTGAGAACTACCAAACAATTGGCGTCTTAGCCTGTAAGAATTGAGTTCAGAAATCAAAGTTAGTATTACCCATATGGATCAAATATTATTAGATAATCAAGTCAGGAAAATTACCTGCTAATTCTTTTGAGATGCATAAAGTTGCAGTATCCACCACGATTGCAGGTATTCTCCTCATACTGCCTACAGGTCGCCTCACGAAAATCAGTAACAGGCGAAAAATCCTCTAAAGAAATAACTACCTAAACACAAGTAAACAGGAGAGCGCCAAACTGAATCCTTTATGTTTTTCAATTGGAATCCAATCTCCATGACCCAGGAATAACACACGTTTTTGTAGTGGAATAACCCACGTTTTTCAGATAGGCTAGCATGAAAATACGCGTACAAATTCATTTAATTAAGCAGAAATTCCAACAACTGAAATCCGAACAAATGCAAAATCAGCAAGAACCAATGCAGTAATTTAGCAAAAACATACTGACAGACACGATCTTCAGAGATATCTTCTCATCGTTTAGTGGATCGTAGGCATAAACCACCGTTGCCCGCCCAATCTAGACACCACTGGGCTTCCTGTCCATCTCCGAACCACCAATTGTAACTCTTGCGCACAGACCACCATCTCCAACCGCTACCAATGCAAAATGACATCCCCGTTGTTCCCACCTCTTTGTCACCTCTGCCATATTCAATAACCACACATCCACCACGGCACCACACCCTAATCGTCCCTGCCCCTCCAATCGCCGGCCACAATGACGGGAGATTCCCTGCGAAACGTCGGCAGCGACTAACTACCGAAGTTTCTGCGGTAATATGCGGCGCCGAAGAATGTATGGATCCGGCCGGCGATGGCGCGCTCTGAAGCTCTGAGATCGGGATTGCAGAAGTGAATTGGGGTGTTAAAGGTGGAGAAACGTGAATCGGAGTTGGAATTGGAATCCAACTTTGAAATTCGAAGAGTAGGAAGAATAGCGGAGAGAAGAACCCTATTCAGAAACTAAATCCCAAACGACGTCGTTTTTAAATGTGGGGGTAAAAATAAAAGGAAAATCTGAAAGGGGAGAAACCAAGAAACAACCCAATAACTATTACATATTACTTTAGGATAAGGAGAGAGAAAAAAATCTCTATATATGCAGGTTATGAAATATATTTAGAGAATAAAACTTATGGTATGATTGCTAAAAATAGGAGTCAAACTACATTTTGAACTCTCACCAAATTCTCAAACACACAATTTGACAAAAATAGAAGATCAGTTCAAAAAAATATAAAGATACGGTTGGAATTAATGAAAAATAATGTGAAGATTGTTGAAAATTTATGGAAAATCGGTTGGACTTGCTCTAACGATTTGGATAATAATTTAAAAGAAAACCGGCATAAAGTTTTAGAAGAATTCTTCATAATAACTTTTTGATTGAATCCCTTATATGATATGTATTTTCTATGAGATGTGGAACTTTTAAAATTTGCAGGTTTAAGGTATAGTATTTGTCCATATTGGAGAACAGAGTATACGTGGATCATTCATGGTTACATTGTAGCATGGCTAACAGCAGCTGGGAGGATGGTACTTATCAACCATGTCATCCTCTCTATCCCCACTCATATCTTTACAGTTCTAAAACCCCCACTAATAACTACTCCCTCCGTCCCAACCAAAACTTCTTACTTTCCTTTTTAGTCCGTCCCAACCAAAACTTCTTACTTTCATTCTTTCCTCTTTTGGCAAAAAAAATGACTACAAAAAGACAAATATACCCTTAATGAAATCTTACAAACAACCATAACAATAAGTGATATTCCATTTATACCCCTTAAAACTTCACTTATAAGATATAAAATGCATTTTTCTTAAAATCCGAGCCAAAGTCAACTAAGAAGTTTTGGTTGGGACGGAGGGAGTATTAAAAAAATTGAGAGAATGGTCTCAAGATTTTTCTGGGGTGAGCATGAATTTGGACAAAGGAAGATATGGAGAAAGTGGTCTAAGATGGCAATTTCTAGAGAAGAAAATGGCTTGGGATTCAGAGACATCAGAGCAATGATTAAAGCATTCTCTTGTAAACTCTGGTGGAAATTGTAGAAGAATGAAACTATCTGGACTAGATTCCTTTGGAACCTTCCAGATAGTCACAAAACATCTCTTACCTGGAAGAGAATATGCCTGATTACAGAGTTTGCCAACTCACAGTCTAGGGTGATTGTTGGTTCAGGACAATCATCCTTTTGGGATTCTAATTGGTCAGGTGTAGGGGCTCTTTGCTATTTATGGCCTGAAATAGAGACACCATTCCCTGATATATCTATAGCTCAATTCACTAGGAATAAAGCTATATACTTACCCTGCTGGAGCCCTATCTGGCTACCAATATTCTCTCCCTTATGCAGGAACTCAAAGTCAACCAGTTGCATCCTGATGTACTAATATGGGAGCCCTCAACCAATGGCCAATTCTCAATAAAATCAGCATACTCAAAGTTGAGAGCCAGGCAAACACAACAAAATTCTATAAAACAGGTGTGGTCTCCTCATATCCCTGCAAAAGTTTCTATATTTATTTGGAGACTTTTCAATAGTCTTTTACCCTTTGATGACAAACTGATGCAATTTGGTATTAATTTGGCATCTAAATGTCCAATGTGTTGCCATGCTGACTCTTCTGATCATTTTTTCAACTCATGTGCACCTAATATAGAAGTATTAAATATGATGCATAATCTATTGTCTTTGCCAGTCCCACACTTCCTATCTGCCAGACATAGACTTTCATACTATCTGACATTTAAAGGTCCATCCAAAATTCAAACCACTGCCACACTCACTACTCTTCTTTATACTTTGTGGAGTCTTTGGTGTAGAAGAAATAGAATGATCTTTGATGGTATTTACCTTGATAGTCTGGCCTTTTTTAACTCCATTTTTAAACAGATTTCTATGATCTTCACTGCCTCTCCACTTTCTGGCAGTGAGTCAAAAATTAGGGATTTAATTATGATTGGTTTAGTTCCTTTTCTCAAAAAGAAAAGGCCCAAACCAATTAAAATAGCTAAATGGCATCCCCCAGACAATGGCTATAAATTAAATGTGGATGGATCTTTTATTTCCTGTGACAGAGTAGGGCTTGGTATCATCATTAGAGACTCAGTTGGAAGAGTAGTCTCAATGCATATGAAGCACACTACTGCTCAGTCTCATTTGCATTCAAAGCTGTTAGCCATTCAATTTGGTATAGAATTAGGAATTGCATCAGGAGTTGATTTTGTTATTGAAACTGATTGTCTGATGGCTGTTAGAGGAATTACAAATCCTTTGAAGGTCAACTGGCATTATATGAGTCTATGCCATGAACTTAAAATTTACAATGACAAGATTAGTCATGTTTTTAGAGAATGCAACTCTGTAGCTGACTTTCTCTCCAAATTAAGCACTAAATCTTCCATTACTAGTTACTTGACAATCTCAGATGCCCCTCCTAAACTTAGAGGCTTAATCTCTTTAGATAAGGGTGGTATCCCATACATCAGATTCTCCTCTAATAATTAACCCCATTTGGTTCAATTTGATACTGCTCTCTTTATCTGCAGATTTGGGAAGACCCTTTGGAAACTTTTCCAAAGGTGGAGGACCAGCAGCAGCTCCACAGAACTTGGTGGATTTTGTATTTTCCTGCACTTCTCACCATAGCAGGATTTTGTGTCACCACTGATGAATACACCCAAGCTCCCATGGATTTACACTCCACTTCCTTGTTGTTCTTCTTTTACATCTCTAAAGCAGCTTTCTAGCTTTTCCTTTAAATCCTCTCAGTTGATGTGGTTTGTGAAATGGCTCATGATTGGTTCATTCAGGGTTGTAGATACACTAGGGGTAAGTGTATCAGGAGAATGGATCATTCATGGGAACTTCTCATCCCATCACCTTCAAGGATTAAAAGGAAATCCATAGTATAGTTTAGACTCTATTGTCTCTCTACTACTTTACTCCCTTTTCTATCTTCAGATAGTTGTAACATGACAATTCTCTTGTTTATTTTCTTTTATGAAAGGTTTGAGGAGCCTAATATATGCCTCCCACCATTGGTGGTTTTAAAAAAATTTTTAAAAAATTGTAGCATGGCAATAAGAGTGTTTGAGCAAATTCAACAGATTCCCTATTTTGTAGTTTTTTTTATTAAATATAGGAATTTTGAACTTTATTTATTTATTTTTGCTCCAACAGATTTTCTATCTCAATCCGTATCATGGATTTTGATGTGAGAGAATATATCATTCCCTACATTGCTACAAAGAGAAACAAGCTTGTAGAAAGAGAAAATGAATTCATTTAGAGCAAGTTCAACATGATCTTTTATTGGAAATCTTGTCTACTATAAATAAAAAATTTGATTTTTGGAAATAAGGAAATAATAAAGCTGAGTCAAGCATCACTCTTTCTTTAAGACGTTTCAGCAACTGTCAAACAATTGTGCATACAGTTGAATGCTGATCGCCCCCAGGATAAAACAGTCTTTTCAAATTAAAATCACACTACACTTTGTGATTGCTCAGCAAGGCACCCTCTATGAAAACTGATCAACTTTCTCTTTCGAAAAGATATTTTATTTCTATGTTCAAGTGTTTATCTCATCCAAAAATAGCCAAGTATTTATAAGAAAAAAATCAAAACTGATATGGATGATTCTCAATTGAGTGGGGAGTTATTTTTGGGCTTGATCATTGCACTAGCATTAAAACTAATTTATCAAAAAACTTTAATGCATTGATTTCGAAGACTGTATTTTAGGAAGGGTATTTAACCCAAATAAAGACTATGTCCAGGTTCAAAGAATTTGACTTTAATTAGTAAGACTAATTTAAGTTTACCAAAAATATATTTCTTTTCTTTTCTTTCTTTATTTTCCTTTTTGAAAATACAAAAAACCTAACATCTTTGTAATAGATTTTTTTTTTGAGTTTTTTGTATATTTTTTCTCTCCAGCATATTTGCTATCACAATCTCTATTATAGAAAATAGATGAAAGAGAATATTTTATTCCCTATATATGCAGAATATGAGAATAAATCTGGAGAGCGAAATTCATAGGAACTGAATTTAAATTTGAATTGAATTCTCATTTTTAGTATATTCTTGAAACAAAATTTCATTTTCTCTCTCCAACTCTGTACCGTATTTATCCAAGTAAAAAACTCTCTCACCATATACTTATCCGGAATCAGAGCTATTTTATGTACTCTTCAATGAGTAAAGGAAAAAAAATGAATTTTGTAACAGCAACTCAAGTTGAAATCTATAATCTTTACTAAAAATTTTGGTTAGTTGTTGGCAGATATTTCATTATTGTGCCAAAATTTTAGTCAACAATTCTCTACAACATTTACATGCATAACTTCGGATATTATAAGAATCCATAGAATGACTGTGCATCAATCAATTAATAATTAATGATTTTCTCACATGGTGTTATAAATAAATTATTTTGACCATATATTTTCTAACTCAAAATGAGAGCAAACTTCATTTTCTGCATCTTTCTATTCCTTTTTCAAAACTTTTCCCCATCGTCCGGGCTAACAAAACTTGATGAGTGGAAAAATGCCGATGGTAATGCTTTTGATCCATATATGGTGGTCGTAGCAAACAAGCTTTTTTCGGACAACTCCAACATTCTTCGAATTCACTGTCAATCAAAAAATGACGATCTTGGATACCACGATCTTCATGTCGATGAAACCTATTATTGGACATTTAGGATGAATTTTGCGAGATCTACATTATTTTTCTGTCACTTTTGGTGGAAAGAACAAGATACCACATTTCCTGTGATGAGTTTTTCATTTGCTAAGAACCATTGTGGTCAAAGCCGTTTCGGAAATTTATGTTGGTGGGCTGTCAAAGAAGATGGCTTCTATTTTGGCCATTGGTGGAATCCTAAAGATGACGATCTAAAAAAATTACGAGATTGGGCATGAAATTGATACACATATGTTTTCTTACAATGTTATTCATATAGATGGTTACATTTATATTACTTGTTGACTTTTGTGATAGTTCAACTCTCGCGAGTATTTATTAAAAAAAGTTTCTAAAATCCCAAGGTTTCTATACATGAAATATGTCAAAATTTCCCAAAGTCTTATTACTTTCATAACATAATTCCCATAACGCAACGAGCTATTTTTTAAACTAAAGTAAACCGAATATTAACTAAAAATAACAATTCTCATAAGACTATTTAACCACACACAGAAATCATAAAGTCTACAGTCACAAAAGTGGAAAATTGGAGGACGGGAAGATTAAAAAGGAAATAAATAGCACGTGATATATTATTACTATTTAGTGAAAAAACCCAATTATAGATTGGCAATTGTTAGAATCTGGGCAGTTCACAAATGGAGGAACTTTCCACTGCAAAAATTGGACGAACTCATGCTGACAAATCAGAACCAACCAACCAACCCTCTTGGCGTTACATATGCCAACTCCTATTCCAATTTAACGCGGTGGTCAACCTTGTATATATATAACAGCAACTAATGAGGAAATCCTATGGTCTGTCTTTCCCTTCTCTTGAGAGTTGAGATCCGAATGAATGTGATTGCCACAACTCTCTGAATCTTCTTCTCTCTGCGGAATATTCATCAGGAAATTCAAAAGCGCCGTGTTATCCAAATCTTTCTGTCGCAGGTACTTTTTCTTTGCTTCTTGAATTTTTTTTGGTGAATTCATTTCCTTTCCTAGGGATCATCGTTCGTTATCATGCGTAAATTCACGAGATTTCGTTTCTTGACAACGCCTACATTCATCATTCTACTTTTTTTTGTTCTGATGAATTGAAATTATCGTTCCATTAATGAATTGCCATGTATTAATCATGGTATGTTGAATGGAGTAATTTAATGCATATTTAATTATTAGCGTGCCTTTCAATTATGGTAAAACGTGCACGATTAGTTCAATTCTTGACCAAGGCCTATAGAATGGAGTGTTGTTAGAAATTGAAGTAGTTATCCTCACGTTATTTAATGTGGAAGAAGCAGTTTGGGGGATTAGTTTTCTTGTTAGGGAATTTGCAATGCAAGAAACTATAAGGAGTGTTATATAGCAGGTAGGTTCATCATCAATTTTCGAAAAAACAACTTTCAACTGTGGGCAAAAATTTTAGGACTTCATAATTTGACTTCCATCTCTTTAGTTTTGATTGTATAGGTGGCCTTCCTATTTTTGGTTGTTTTGTTTTAGGAAAACTCAACAATTTGCAGTACATAACAAGGAGTGCTTAATATGAAGAAAAACTATTTTAGGAGCAATCAAAGGGGAGAGTAGCAACTACTTTTAGGAGCATGCAAGGGGTGGATCCTCATGGTCATGCATTGAATCATCTATACTTCTGGGAATTACAGAGTTTTTTCTTTATTCTTTGTGTTCTTTTTCTTAATGTGATGGAATATAAATATGGTTCCTAGGTGTACACAAGTGTTTAATTTATTGTCTTTTGTTATGACATGAATGATCGTCAAAATAAAATAAAATGAAAACACACTCTATCAAATTGTCTGGCAATTTAGTAGAGTATTTGTTTCCATTCAAGAATCAAAGCTCATTCGTTCACATTTACTGTCAATTTTCAAGGATAAAAACTGAAGAGCTGACTTTACTGTTCCAGATGTTCCTGGCTTAGAGCTGCACATAAACACAGCTATGACAAACATAGAAAGCCAGTCTGATTCTGTCCTGAAGGAATTCTACATTCCTTCATTTATACTCTCAGACCAGTCAGACTCTAAGGCATTAGAAAACATACCTTCATGTCCAGTGCTAGTTTTTATCAATTCTCGAAGTGGCGGACAACTTGGTGGAGAACTTCTCATAACTTACCGTTCTCTTCTAAACAAACATCAGGTTTTTGTTCTCTTCTAATGTATGATTAAGGTTCATGTTTTTCAGCGAATCTGCACTAATGCTGCAATGTGATTGCTGTCAGGTTTTTGATTTGGGAGAGGAAGCTCCTGATGTTGTGTTGCATAGGGTGTATGGAAGGCTTGAGATGCTCAGGATTAGAGGTGATCAATTTGCTCCCAAGATTGGGGAAAAATTGAGAATTATTGTAAGTTTCAATAATGATAGATAGCATTATTTAACTCCCACAGATATAGTTTAATGGAATTGAGCGTATGAAATCACTGACAGTCTGTTAATCCTTATATAAAAACTAGGTTGCAGGTGGTGATGGTACTGCTGGTTGGCTTCTAGGAGTTGTCAGTGATCTTAGATTATCTCAACCCCCACCTATTGCTACCATGCCTTTGGGAACTGGGAACAATCTGCCCTTTGCTTTTGGCTGGGTAAGGATGCGGTATTCTTGCTTATTTCCCCTTTGCTTTTCATTGATGTACTACAACTTTCTGCATAAATTCTTTGCTAAATGGTATTAGCCTATTAGGAAGGTATAAGAAATTACTTATCCCTCATCAGACATTTGTATATGGAAACCAGCTTTGGGAAAATGATGCATTTTCTACTGGCTATGATTTGGGAATTTGGTTACCTTTGTTTGACTCGTGGATTTTTTCAATTTTATGCTCTCCATTTTCTGACTTCAACATCCTTATGCGTTGAGAATGTCTCCTTTTTAATCTGTCTTGTAAGTGGTTAATTTCAATGATTATTATTGGTCAGTACGTTGTGAGTTGTCACACTGAAGAATTGTCTTTTATGTTTAAGCCATATTTGGATGATGTTGGTTTATTAATCATTTCATCTATGTTTTTCTATTGTGTGAGTTCTTCATGGTCAATTATGCAGGGAAAAAGGAATCCAGGAACAGATCGTGACTCCGTGCTCTCATTCTTAGGTCAAGTTAAGAATGCAAAAGAAATGTTGATTGACAGGTTTGATTTCATATTTCACGTGCCTTAAAAATAGGAAAATATGTGATTTTGTTTCTGGACCTCTTTCCACTTTGCTGTCTAATGCTTTGTACTGTATCTGGCTTTGATATTTTCAGCTGGCATATTCTGATGAGGATGAGAGCACCAGCTCAAGGCTCTTGTGATCCTATTGCTCCACTAGAGTTGCCTCATTCGCTGCATGCTTTCCAACGAGTTTCTCCATCTGATGAGCTGAATGTGGTAAGGTGGTCTTTCTAGTAATACATGATTACATTGCATTCATGTGCGAAAATGCGTGTTAAGATGAATATATCTGAATCCCTTGGGCTTTATGGTTTTACCTACAACTGAACATCATAATACGTAAAGTGTGTTTGATCTTATGCTGCTTGATGTGAAAGTCAATTGATAGTTATTTAAATTTGGTCTTATAATTTCTGCTTAAGGCATAATGCTTCTTCGGAGCGTACCCCTCAGTCAGTTAATATAGTATATACTAATGACTAGTCTATACTAATATATTAAGTTCGTTGTAAAAAACAGATACTTAAGTTTTCTTAAGGTAAAATTGTATGCAGAAAGACTGTGTAAGACCACTATAATATAGTATCAAGTCAAGATTCAACTTTTTGTAAAAGTCAGGTGTACATTAGAGTAAAAGGATAGCAGCTTCATCTGAATTATGTAGAGTTGTTTCCCTTCCATTTTTTGCATAAGGATGGAGTCATTAGACATGTTTGGTGCTTAATGACATCTGCAGCAAGTGCTGTGATTTTGTATTTTAATTTTTTTGTGAAACTGTGACATATTGATCTTTCTTTTCTGTTTTACCTGAGAGCCACAATGATGTATATGAAGCTTTTATGATCATAACTCTTTTATTATGAAAAGTAATGAAGTGAAAAACTCACCTTTGCAATTATATAGAATGGTTTCACCGTCTTAGTTTGTGTGATGTCTGTTTGGATTACTAGTTTCTTACGTTTTTTCTCTCTCTTTCTTATGCCACTACAAGTCTGCAAAGCTTCATCTTTTTGCATTAATTGCGTATGATGATCAATATTTTTCAGGAGGGTTACCATACATTCCGTGGAGGATTCTGGAATTACTTCAGCATGGGTAAGTGACTTGAAATTTTGTTGTCTTCTCAAACCTTGTTAAGTTATCCCTTTATGGTCTCCAAAAGGCTATGTTGCTTGATTTATCCAACTTTTAAACATCTAGTAATCTTCAGTCTAAAAAATCCTAGCATCCACTTTCAAAGGTGTAAATTTTTATGTGTTTCATATCTTACAGGGATGGATGCACAGGTATCTTATGCATTTCATTCTGAGAGAAAGCTGCATCCTGAAAAGTTTAAAAACCAGCTCTCTAATCAGGTAACTTTTGACATTTTGGAAGGATTTTCTTCAAGGTTAATCCTCAGGAATACTCTACACTTATAATGCTGTGGACGTAGTTTCACTTGATGTAGAACTGATAATTTTGTTTTTTTGGCTAATTTGAATAATTAAAGATTTTAAACACGTTTGCAGTGTGAAATTTTAACCACCTTTATACAAATTTCATACATTCTGGTATCATGGAAGTTTTTGGTGGTTTACTCAGCAAGCAAGTACTTTAAGTCTTTGCTAGTCAACTATTTGGTTGAACAAATATTTACAGGACTGCCCAAGATTGGCTATCTGGATATTTTACACCATCTTTTTAAAAGCACATTTCCACTTTTAATTTTTTGAACCGTGTATTAGAGGTTTATAAGATGTTTTGCAGAGCTGCCCAAATAACTTAAAGGATGTTCGTCCTATTAAGTTCTATCACTTGGTTATGGAATTATTTTTTATTAGACCTGTTATCATTATAAACTGAGTCACTTGAACGAATCTATCATTGTAAATCTATTATTTTATCTTGTTTTAGAGTCAATATGCCAAACTTGGAATCACACAAGGATGGTTTTCTGCTTCACTTGCTCACCCATCTTCAAGGTACGTAGGTTTTGCTTTGAACTTGTATTTTTCTGATCTCATTTCACGACTGTTGGGTAAAGAAGATTGATAAAAACCACTCATTGAGGTCAAACCTTCAAATTCCATACCCCCACCAGGAAAGCACAGATAACTGTACTTTTGAAGCTGATTATTTCATAATTGACATCAATATTCTTGGAGCTTTTGTTGATAATCTTTTGCGTTAAAGGAAATTGTAGTTTAGAAGGTGTTGCTTGTGTACAGTTATTACTCAATTTACTGTTCCGATTTCCTCGGTATCCATAATTGGTTGCAATCTTTTCCACTCATTCTGATGAAAAATAAAAGAATATCAAATGGCTTCTTTGCTCCTCTAACCACTTATACAGCTTTCTGGAAATCAATGTCTCTACTTTCTATATAAAGTAAATGTTGATCTTCTCACTTTTAAACCTGATCTTTTACATATTAATCATGATCATTCAGTGTATTGTTGTTGATCTTGTCACTTACATGACTGACCTTCTCATTTTCAAGAGTAATTACATATTCAGCATGATTATTCAGTGAGACCAATTGAGACATGTCTCAATTGAGAATTTGTCTTTAAGTCCCAGGTTGCTTACTCTTTTTGTTAATGAAGTCCTTAATTTTCTGTACTTGTATATCTCTATATTCATAAAAAGTTAATGTTTCATTTTAGGTGAAATGTTAACTCTTACACTTAAAACACTTCAAAATAAGTGTATAAGAAATTTGTCAACTCTAAGGAAGGGGTAATGTAATAGATTATAATTAAGGTGACTTGACTTGTAAGTGTAGTTGAAGTGTTGTGCCATCTTGGATCCGATAATCGTCTGCCCCTGTAATGATTTGTTTTAAACTGTTGTGCAGGAATATTGCTCAACTGGCAAAAGTTAAAGTCATGAAGGGTCATGGTGAATGGCAAGACCTCCATATTCCACCCAGGTACTCACTCCTCTGAGACAATCTTATGTCATTCTTATGTCATACTGATGGAGAGAGTAGAATGTTTTTTCAGCTTCTTGTCTGTAGTTTCCATTTTAATTCATGGAGCTAATATTATATTGGATGCCTATGTGATGCTTACATTTGATTTCGCATCCCATTCATGCGATACTACATCCTCTACAATCAACATATGTTGAAGAATGTGTATAATCATGAATTAAGCCTTGAGTTAAATGTCAATTGGTGTCGCTGCCTCAGTTGTTTTTCTAGCTGGAATGGAATGTTATCTTTACTGATTGTTTCCTAAGCAATTGAATAGTAATGTTTTTCCTTTTCTGATAAACAGCATTAGATCAATTTTGTGCCTGAATTTGCCAAGCTTCTCTGGTGGACTGAATCCGTGGGGAACACCAAATCAGAACAAAAGTCGTGATGTGCGTAATCAAACACTTTCTATTATTCTTACCTCCCCCCTCTCCCTCTTATGTTTTGGAAGAATGTACTTTCTGCATGAGTTAAAAGCTAACTTACCGTGTATCTATTTTTATCTATGCTGCTTCATTTTCAAATACAGAGAGACTTGACAGCTCCATTTGTGGATGACGGACTCATTGAAGTTGTTGGCTTCAGAGATGCTTGGCATGGTTTAGTTTTGCTAGCTCCAAATGGACATGGGACTCGTCTCGCTCAGGTAGGATCTCACTTACCAGTATTGTGATATTTGTGGTGCTCTGGTAGGTTTGCATTTATGTAAACCATCAAGTGTTAAGATGTTTTACTTTCTGGTAATAGGCACGGCGAATCAGATTTGAGTTTCACAAGGGTGGAGCAGATCATACATTCATGAGGATAGATGGGGAACCTTGGAAACAACCCCTTCCCGTTGATGATGACACAGTTGTGGTAGAAATATCTAATCTCCGGCAGGTGAAGATGCTAGCTACCAAAGATTGCAGATCCAAAAGTGTCAATGATGACCCCTCTACTCCAGTTCACCATGATGACGGAGATAGTGATGAAGAGGATTCCAACGGGGAAGAATGGAGGAAGTTTGGTGCAGCTGATACATTCAAAATCCCAGATGAAGTGGACATCTCTCGTCTGAGTTAAGACAATGATTCTTCTACCAGACTCAATTTTCTGACCATAAATGGTGGTGCTGGTAGCCCTAGATAGCGGTGGTGCTGTTTTTACTATTTTACTCCTTTCGTTTTGCATTGGACAAAGTCAGATGTAGTACTTGAACCAATTGTATTGGAGTTAACTTTCATTTGTGAAGCCAGTTTCTATTGAAACCTTTATTTCTTTGTATTGGAGTTAACTTTTTTGCATAGGTCTTTTTACCCTAATATTGAAACCTTTACTCTTTTCATTGAATCCTGGATAGCGGTAATAGACCCTACTCACAAGTTCACAACTCATCTCAAGGTGAAAGGTCATTAAGGAGAATATAGAGCAGAAATTTCAGCCTTTATTATAAACAATAGTGTTATATCCAGAGAAACGCAGAGTGAGAGATGCATTTTGATTTATAATACCAAAAAAAAATCCTTCTCTTTGTTCTGAATTAAAGACCATAACAACATCATTGAAGAGAGAACACAGAGCAGAAGTGTCAGCCTCTATTATAAAAAAAATAGTGTTATACTCGGAGAAATGAGAGTTGCATTTTGATTTATGTTACAAAAAAAAAAAAAAGCCTTTTCTTTGTTCTGAATCAACCAAAGCAATCGAACTACAACAAGCCTGCATATTGATTATCTACAACGAATTGTTTAACTGCTTCACTGGCCTTCTGAGTTTCAGCTCTCTCTTTAGTTTTCTTCTTCTCCCTATAAAATTCAACATAAACATAAAAAGAGGAGGTCATGATGAATCCAAAATAACTGTTCCCATGAACTAGGCATTCAGATAATACCAGTATAAGCAAGAATGTAAGAACGTGGAGATCATAAAAGTTATGAATTAGTTAGAGTGTAAGGGGCTAGTAAAATGTTGCTCAAGAGTATATAAGAGCAAAGAGGTTCAGTTCCATCACCTAAAGCTAAAAGCAGCATCTAATTATATCAGAGATTAGACTAATGCATGATATTCTTACCTGTCTACGTACTCCTTCAACAGTTCTTTTGCTTGAACAAGTTTAGAGAGTAAGTTGCGGTATACATCAAGGTCCCGATCCACACTTTTCTTGTCTACATTGAGAGCAGCGCAGAGCTGTTTTGCCAAACCAGTAAATCATTAATCAACAAAGTTTGAACATTCGAAAAACCAACACAAACAAGATAATTTATCAACAAGCCTTGACCTGAATTGTAGAAATTAGAGCAGTTACTACAAACAAAAATCGTTAGGAAAAGTTATGTATCCAAAATTTTCTCGTACTAAATTCAATCAAGGATTTTGGAGTTACCTAACTTTAACAAGTGAGCCGGCACTATACAATTGATCAAAAAGAAAACTGAATACTTTTGTTGAGAAAACATGATCAGTTATCCAAGCATTTTGTTTTGATAAATCTATTGTTTTCTTTAATCAAAATTTTCTTTATGTGCCATCATAAACCCAACATTTGGATCAAAGACAATTCATAGCAGGGGGATTATTTAATGCTACTCCTGTTAATTTCTATCAGTAAGAAAAGAAAAAAAGGAATGACCAGGATACATTTAAGAATCAAGATGATATATCACAGGATTATATGTGATAACAGCAAAAAGTCAGATTAATAATTTAACACAGTATCTAAGCTTAAATGTATAATGAGAGAACCAGACAAGGTCCGTGAAACAAAACAAACCAAAAAAAAAAGAGCCAGACAAGGTAGAACTAAACAAATAAAACCATCCATTACCTATTTCTCCAAGTTCTTTTCCAACACACTTCAGATAGATAAGGAATAGGTAACAAACTACAGGAAGAAGAACATCCGATAAATATCTAGTGAATAGGCTTCTTTTACAGGTAAAGGTCAAAGATAAGAGCATTAAAGATACTTTTCTAGAATGAATACAAACACGATAGATACTATCAGAGTTTAAGACAACCTTCTCCTGATGGGCATATAACTGTATGCCATGTCTACAGCAACACTTTATTTTCTATCATTTTTTAAAAGCTAGGCTAAATGCCCACATGTCGCAAGATATTAACAGAGTTTTACACTTATTAGTAGGGGTGTTCATAACCGGGTACCCGCACTTTCGGGTACCCGCACTACCGGTACCCGCACTATCGGGTACCCGAATAGTTCGGGTCACCGGGTAACCTTATACATGTTTATGTAAATTTTACACAAAAAATATTGAGATTTTTAACCAATTTAAAAACCAAATTGTTTTCATAAAGTGCATAAAACCCAAAAAATATAAAAGTTACAAACTAAAATCACAGTCAAACCATATCCGCCTTAAATTTGTATACAAATTTATTAAATTTTTAGACTTTTTAGAAATATTTTAGGAAAATATTATTTTATATTTTAATAATTTCATTAATTTATTAAAAATAAATAATATTTTATCGGGTACCGGGTATCCAGAAAAACCTATTTTTGAGACCCGTACCCGTACCCGGTTGAATGCATAATTATCGGGTCGGGTACCCGACCCGAATTTATTACTAAATACCCGGATATTAACGTTCGGGTTTCTCGGGTATCGGGTCGGGTAGTGCGGGTCGGGTATTTTTGAACACCCCTACTTATTAGCAATCAAATGACTCTCATATAGAACAGCTCATACATATACGTAGAGCAATAGAATCTAATGCAGTCGCATCTGGGAGGCATCTCATAGGATAAGTGGTTAATGATGTTTTCCTAAAATAGTGAAAGCCCTGTTGGACTCTTAAGAACAAGAATCTCACAACCTTTTCACTCACACCTCAAAATTTCTATCTGAATGTAATATCGAAATTTAAAACTGAAGCAGAAAAATTATGCTTTTGAGAATAGTTTGAAATAAAGTATGGCAAGCCAAATCAGTACTATCAAATTACTGTCTTATTACACTAAATAGAACAATAAAGCACATTCTCCATATACATACACAAATCCCATGTGGGTTTATTTGATAAAGAGATAGCATTGTGTTTCGTCTTTTGATGAGAACTGGAATTCGTATTAATTGCAGAGATGAGATTTAAACAAAACACTTTTTGCAGTGCAAGGAAATGAGATAGCACTTTTATTTGAAATATCATTCACTGAGTCTCTGCATGACCCCCAATAAGGTTATAAAAATAATAGCATTCAATTTCAAACTCATTTATTTGAAATAGATAGTATATCATGCACACCACACCCAAAAAACTGTTCATCCTTCAAAGCAGTTGATAACCAATTAAAGAGATAATTTGTTCAGACTAGTATACAGTAAATTTGGATACTTCTTGTTAGACTACCGATATAAGTGAAAAATAAATGGAGAAAGTCCTCACCATGGTTCACCAACATCATGTTAATGGCATAAATAAACATAAATAGCTGAAGCAAATAACCATGTCAATGGTATACAAACAAATTTAGATTTCCATGAGCTTACTCAGGCCTGCTTCTTAAATTATTAAGCCCTGCACTATTTTGTTTGCGATTTGCATAACTTACCAGTATCAGTTAAACTGTTAATGGAACAAAATCACGGTAAGGCATGACAAAAAATGTACCTTTTCTAGGATGGTGGGTTCTGTGGCATTTGCCAACTCAAGAAGACGGAAGAGACCAATAGCAAAAAATCGACTGTAGCTGAACTTTTGCTTGCTTGCTGCTCTCCCTGCAATATCCTTTAATATAGCTTCCACTTCACCTTCTTTTGATGAAAATTCTACTAAGGTTCCAGCATTCTGAGCTCGAGCCCATTCTTCTAATTTTTGGGTGTCAGATCTGTAGATTAATGTTTCAAACAAGAGGGTAAATCATGGAATTCTGGGAAAACTAAATTTTAAGCAACCTACCAATTTACTTAATGGCTTCTGTTGATAAAGATTACATTTACTCTTTGTGAATATTAACTCTTTTTAGCTTCCCATTTGCACATTGGCTATATTATTTTGGACTGATCTCGATTAGTTTGAATGAACAGAATTATAGTAATACATAACTAATAACAAGTGAACATATCTTTTTTGCTGAACTGAACAAAAGAACAGGCCCTTTGAAGCAAAGTTGGAAAAGAAAATTCATTTTGAGACACTTGCCTATACTTTTCAGGGTCTTCATTTAGAGCCTTAACATACGCCTGGAAAATTGCTTCTCGGTCTTCATCACTAGGGTACCCTTCCATCAGCCTATCATAGACAGTCACGAATCCGAGAGCAAAGACAGGATCATACTGATATGTTCTCCTGTACTTCATCAGATGCTGTTGGACAAGCAACTCTTGCAATACAGTGTTGTAGATACTAGGAATCGGTCGCTTATAGGCCTTAAGGAAATTCATTTTCGTATCTGCTACTGTAGGTATATCTGAATCCATGCCATAATACACATCATTTCGAGTTCAAACTCTAATCCCAAATAAGACAACAAAATCTCTCAAACATACTGCATCCTTACAAAATTAAAAACTCAAATCCCAGATAAGAAAATAAAACACACACTGATTTAATTAAAAAAATAGCAATCACTGTTATCTAATGTTAGCAATCCAGAAGAGTAAAATTTAGCACAAACCTGTAGGGGTGGACATACAGTGGACGGCAAAATTACGAGATTTATGACCGTTGCTAACATTCTGGGAAACAAAGCCATCGATGCTTAAACGGAACTTCAAAGCTTCAAAATTGGAACACAGATTACGGGCTGCTGATATTTTCTTGCTACAATCAAACGGCTGCTTTATTCCACAAAATGTTGACACAGAACTCACCGCCGCCATCACTAAACCAGCTAGAGCAAATTTAACCCAATGAAACCAAAAGAATTTCGGGAAAATTAATCTATTTGAGTATAAAATAGTATAAGGGCTAGTGTTTGATTTGATGTCCCATTGAAAAGGAAGAAGAAGAAGACATGTGGATGAGGCTTGCAAGGGATGGCAATCGTGAAAGGTGGATTTATCCGTTATAAAATCAAAAATATTCTGAATAATGTATTTATAGTTTGCGATTTGCATTTCGTAGGTTATTTTAATGTCCAAATAACTAAAAGTGGCAAATCACCACTTAACAAGTGGAATTTTGGAACGATGATGACCTCTCATTTAGGATTTTTGTTTTATTTTTTGATGGCTTAAAAGGATATTTTAGCTCTACCCTCTCTTCCTTTTGAAACCGGAGATGTCACTTGTTTTGAAAAATCTCGATGTCGGTTTGGTACTACTCTAAAATATACAGTATATTTTTAATAATAAAGAGAAGATTATTCATACCTAGAAATCATTAAAACGGTCAATACTCCTGATCAAGGGACAATTTGTATCATCACTACAAGAAATTTTATAGCTATGATATTATTATACATTTCCCCTGTATCAAAATTACAAGTACATAAAAGTTTAAACTAAATAATGGAATTATAATAACTAGATTGAATCGTCCAACTGATTACAATATGAGATACATTGGTCTAACACTTGAATTTTACAATCAATTTTCTGGTCATCTATCATTAAATGTTATTTGCATAACCTCATCCTCCTGAACAAGAAAACACAACGCCACTAAATTGCAATACTTTATAATATTTTGACCAAGTAAAATGTAATTTATCATCAGTAACACAACTACAAGAGTACAATTACATTTACCGATGCAATCTAACTCAGGTTAACGAGTCCCTATGGATATTTTACCGATGAAAAACTCATAAAAGTTTACCACGACACAGGCTAATTAATTAGATATTAGTATGTGAAACGTTATTGGCATCTCATGTCGAAGGTAATAAGAGAATTTCCAGGTTGATTCACTACTAGAAAAAAATTTCATTTCATCGGTGTATATCACCGGTTAATATCTATTTCACCAGTAAAATTATACTATAACCGGTGCTACATATCTATTTCACCGGTTCAAAAAAAGTCCAAGCATCTCATAGTATGGTTGACCGCATAGTTTCACCGGCTCGAAAACGACCTAGTGATGAAACAAAATTTCGTTGAACGTTCGACGCGGAAAAAAATTGACGTGGAGGGTATGAAAGGCAGGGGCCCATTACATTGCACCGCCCCGGAAATAAACCACCGGTGATATGAATTTGCGTTGAAAATTCCACGATTAAGGAGGATGAAGTGGAAGGAGAGGAAGTGGGACCCATAATATTGCACCTCCACTTTTTTGATTACCGGTGCAATAAAATTCAACGCCGACGGACCGGTATTGGTTTGCGGTGAAATATACTTAGTCACAAACGTGGGCGGTGATGAGACGTGTCACCATATTACGCGAACACGTGTGCGGCAGTGTTACGTGTCACCATATCCCGCAAACACGTTATCCACCATTTTACCGGTCACTCATCACCGGTGAAACTTATGAAATTAGCAAAATTGGCAATAATTTCACAATTTAAACAGGATAATCAAAATTTTAGATCATAATATTCATTATATTGTATATGGGAGCTTTTCATATCACTTTAGTAACAAACAACAAACATTCGAGTGTACTTGTAGTAAGAACGTTGATGTCTTAATGGACATTCACTACTTATACATTGTTTCGTTACTTAAACATACACACTATTTTGTCATGCCTACTTTTCGAATATGATTCATTTGTATGCACCCCATATAGAATAGTTTACACCATGAATTGTGACAATTTTCAAAACATCTAACTTTATGTAAGCAGTGATCGAATCAATGATATACAGAAGATGATAATAAAAATATATATCACTCTTTTTATGTTACATTCATATAATATTTATAACTTGTCCCTGTTTGTTATACATTCTAATAACCAATTTTTACAGTTTTAAGAATTTTGTTGGGGTCAAATTAGAATTTATGAACGTTAGATGGATGACTTTAAATGTAATTTTTTCATTACACATTGCACGAATCATATGGATCCAAAAATATAACTATATGAATGTTATAAAGCAAAGAATTTGGGTAAAATTGATTTTTTAAAAAAATTATTTTGGTCCTTTATTATTATTTTAAAGAAATAATGGGCTTATGTGCAAATCATAAAATATCATAATAGCAAAAAAATGATGTTGCGTAGAATAATCTAATATTTTTATTTAAAATAATTTTATACTCTATCCACCCTTACTACTTACTTTTATTTTTCTATAAGCATTGAGTAATTTTACTTAAAATAATTAAATACTATATCAAATACTCCCTCCGTCCCAAATATATGTGTCCAATTGCTTTTGGCACAAATTTTAAGAAAGCTGATGTGGCACTGATGTGGATGGTGGGGTTGGTGAAGTATGTGAGAGAAGGTTGATAGTTTATATTATAATTTTTTGCCAAAAAAAGAAATGGGTAAATCTCTTTGGGACGTACCAAAAGGGAAATTGGATACATCTCTTTGGGACGGAGGGAGTATAATCTAATTTTCTATAGACATAAACTAAATTGATTGTACATTTTATTGATACTTATAATAATAATTATTATCAAAAATGTGAATAAGAATTAGTTAACTTAGAATGAAATTATTTATGACATCAAATTTTTAAAAATTATATCATATTCATTAATAACTAAAAATTTAAAATGAAAAAGGAATAAAAATACCGAAATTTTTATAAAGCAATACTTCTTTATTATTTAATTAATGAATGGGAGAACCGTAATTTCCTAATAATGAAAGGAAAACATATATTTATTATTCTTAATCTCAGCTAATATTAATCAATCAATCTAAATCCTAACCTTTTTTTAATAAAGGAACCCAAACCTGGAATAAACTTCCTTGCTCCGGTGGAGTAATACTCCTCTCGCTACAAGACAAGAAAAAAGTGGGGCTGAGGTTGAGAAGTGGGGAGAGTATTAATGATATTGGTCCCGGGTGCAATAAACAAATGTCACGAGTCCAACTATAAAAAACAGCAAACTTCTCTCTACCTTTTTTCATTCATACAAATCAAACGGTTTCTGGGAACTTCATCCGGCCATCTCCGGCCATCAATGGTGAATTCCTGATTTTGACACGAAAAATCTATTAAAAATAAGATTCGAGGTCGGGGAGGAGAGACGATCCAAAAGAAGCATTCCGAAACAAGGTAACTAGTTCATATGTTCATATGTTGAATAAAAGTTCAGTTTTTCATGTGGTGTTGTTTCAAAGTCATTTCAGAGTTCATATGTAAAGGGTATTAAGTTTGTGCTGTTGTTTCATGGCTGTAGTGTGATTTATTCCATATGGTGTTGTTTCATGGCTGTGTTGTGAGTTGTTCCGGTAATATCTCGATAGAAAGAATACAGACATTTGTGTTCAGTAGCGAGTTAACATGAATGAAAGAAGGAGTCACACAAGTTACTAATAAAGGTCACATACCATGACATAGGGAATGACATTAACGGTAGGAATTTTTTGAAAATACTTGCGAGGGGTCACATGATACGCAAATATGGGTCACGCTAATTATCCTTGATTTTAAATTGAACTCACGGGGAAATACTTGGGAGGGGTCACATGATACGCAAATAGGGGTCACGCTCATTATCCTTGATTTAGTTAATAGGGGAAATAGTGGAATAGAACATCAGTCATGATTTAGTTAATACGGAGTATGTTCTAAAAAAATCAGAAATCATGTTATGCATTTTTTCTCGTCTAAGTATGCACTAATTATACCTGTTATAATTGTAGTTAGTGCTGCCCAAATCAACATGATAGACCTAAACTACCTTCCTGGAGAAGATCCATCGTGTGAGGGAGATTTTGATTCCGATTATGAGTCATTAGACGGGGAGGATTTGGCGGAGCTTGCGGAAGGCATTGATTATGCAGGGGATGATGTCCCGGAAGGTAACGATAATGTGGATGTACCCATTACTAATAGAGGATGTACTCATGTAAGCGAACCTGCAGTTGGCCAGTACTTTGAATCCCCCACTGATTTTGAGTCACACATACATGCATATGGATACTCGAAGGGGTTTTCAGTCCGCATCCATGGACGAGATAAGGATAAAACGTACAAGCCAAAGAAAGTGGGCCGAGCTAGAAACCGTGGAGATATTGACCCGGCTAAATTGAAACGAATCCGACTGGTTTGCACTCTTCAAGGGAATCATGAACCTGATGGAAATGATCTTGGGAAGCAGGTTCAGAGTGGTAGATGTGGATGCAGGTGCATTTTTACTGCCTGGAGACAAGAAGATGGCTCGTGGAAAGTGACAAGTTTAAACTTGAAGCATAATCATCCACTCGATCCCGATAGTGTACGATTTATGAACAGATATAGGGGTATTTCAACTACAGACGAGTATAAGATGTTGCTGCTTCAGCGGGCTGGACTGCGCTCTTCTCAAATTTATTCAGTATTTATCATTGAATACGGAGAGATTAAGGATGTGCCATTTTCTGAGAAAGACATGCGCAACCTCCTAAACAGAAAATCCTTACTTGAGATGAAGGAGGGTGATTTCAAAGCTATGCAGGGACTATTTCAGAAAATGCAAGCAAATTCATCCGATTTCTATTATAACCATTCCACGGATGAGCTTGGGAGGGTGAAGACCATTTTCTAGGCAGATGGCAGAGCTCGGAAAGCCTTCATGGACTTTGGAGACGTGGTTACATTCGACACAACTTACCTGTCAAATAGGTACAAGATGCTATTTGCACCTTTCATAGGTGTAAACCACCATGGTCAATCCATACTTTTTGGATGTGCATTCATTGCGAAGGATGACGCAGAAAACTTTACATGGCTATTTAAAGAGTGGCTGGTCTGCATGTGGGAAAAGGCTCCGAAATGCATACTCACCGACCAGTGTAAAGCAATTGGTAAGTTGATCTAGCCCCTAAACAACACTTGTGTCAAATTTTTTTCTGTGGTTATACCTTTTAACTGTGGGTGCATCTACATATAACAACGGGTGCACATTCTTTGTTTTATGACGATAACTTTAATTTGTTTTTCAGCAAAGGCAGTTGCTGATGTGTTCCCAAACACACGACACAGATGGTGCATTTGGCACATATTGAGAAACATGAGGAAGTACTTCGGCAGTTTGACCGAGTGGGTTAACATTGCCAAGTCACTTCGGATAATACTTCACGAGTCCCTTTCCATCGAAGAGTTTGAAGCCGAGTGGTTTGCTTGGGCGGATAAGTACGGAATTCTGGGAAAACAGTGGTGTATCGACAAGTTCAACATTAGAAGGAGGTGGGTTCCCATATACTTCAAAGATGAATTCTGGGCTGGAATGTCCAGCACCTAAAGAAGCGAGGGTCTCAACAACTTTTTCAAAGGATATGTTTCTGTAGACACTACTCTCCAAGTGTTCGTTAAGAAATACAACGAGACACTCCAAAAAAGAAAGGAGGATGAGGATCGAGAGAACTCTGCTTCTGTTAGAAGACCCTTCATCCGTATGACCGAATTCGGATTTGAAGCTGTGTTCCATAAGGCATACACCAACAACAAATTTCGTGAATTTCAGAAACAGTTGAAAGACATGATGTTCTGCAATGCCATGGTACTCCAAGATGATGGCATAAGAGCTGTGTACGAGGTGCAGAACAGCAAGGTTCGTAAGGGAAGGACGAGAAGAAGATCGTTTTTAGTGCGAGTGCAACGCAATCCTTGGGACATTTCATGTGAATGCAAAAATTTCGAATTCAGGGGAATTCTCTGCTCCCACATGCTCCAAGTATTCAAGGTTGAGGACCGACAGGAAGTGCCTCGGAAATTCATCATAAAGCGGTGGAGAAAAGACATATGTAGGGAATATACAAAGGTTACGTGTCCTTACGGGAATGTGGCGGAAGAACAGCCCGAGCCCAAGAAACGTTACGATGCGATGGAATCAAAGTTTCAGACAATTAGTGGGCGAGCAATGATGAATCCAGAATCGTTCAACAAGGTAATGGAGGTCCTAGGGCAGCTGGAAACGTAGTTGGTGCCAGAAGATGACCTGCCCCCCGGTTTAACAAAAAATGCAGCAGGCAACATTGACAAGCAATGGGGATCGGCCGCGAGGGAAGGGGGGAAGAGTGTCAGGGTAAAATCTCCTACAGAGGCCGAGGGGCCACGTGATCCCGTAGACAAGAGAAAGAGAGGAAAGGCTAGGAGTCATCGGCTTGGTTATGCCAAGGACGAGAAAATAAGAAAGAATGAGAAGAAGAAGAGGAAGAAGAAGAAGATGACTCAGGACGCTGAAGATGCCGTTGATGAGAGTGGCTGATATGAACCTTGTAGGAGAAGTTGGTGTGGATCCTGAGTGCTGTGGGTATGGATTCAGCCTTTTTTTGGGTTTTTAATATTTATAAAAGATTCTGGATGTTATTTATTATTTCAGCCCACTGGATGTTATTCGTTAGTTATATTCGATACCCGTTCAATTGGTTTTTGTATGGATCACAAACTTTTATTTTAAGTTTGGTCCAAGTGCTGCTAATAATTCCTAAATTGTTATGATCACATCATAACATAAACCATGGAACCAATGCCCAAGTCCAGTGGCCCAAGTGTTATTCTCAATTACTTACTTGTTGATTTTACTTATACTTTAAGCCCAAATGTATTACATATTAAGATGGGTGTAAATCAAATACCGTTTGGGTACATATAGAATCCTTGTTGAGTCTCACAACCCAGAACAAGCCATGTAACTTACAATTCAGAGTCCAAGTACAGTCGAAATTGGGATACAAGAAGAATTCATGAAAAACACAATCTTATTCATATTGCTTGAATTAAAACTGAAATAGAATTAGGATACATTGAGTGGCAAAGATAATCCACTAAATTCAAAAGTGATTGCATATTTTATAAAATTAAAACTACCCGAAAAAAGAACTAATCATCAAGGGTCAAGTCAATGAAGATCCTCTCCTCTGGTTCCACCTTCACCTTCTTCAGCGGCTTCTTCTCGTCCTCGTCTACCTCATCCTTCACGATGACCAGCTCAGTGGGGACGACAGTCCTCTTTGGTTTCCCCCCAACATCTTTAGGCATGCTTCCCGTGTTGTCGTTGGAGACCAAATAGGTGTGCAGCTCAGCCTCGTACAAATTGCTGATGGTCGGCACCGGGATACGAAATCCCTTGAACATATCGGTTAGTGCATCTGTGCCGACCGTGTGTATCAGCTGCCTGAGGAAAAATCGCAGCTGCACCTTCTCCCTCGCCATCTCTCGGGAGCAACAGCCGCTTGGAGTTGTTGCCTTGATGGCCCTGGACCGGGTTGACTTCAGAATGCTTTGGGGTGCCATTTGTTGGAAAAGCTTGCTAAGAATATAGAGAATGAGGAAGTGCGGTTTGATGATGTGCGGTTTGAATATAGAAAATGAGGAGGTGCGGTTTGAATAATCCCGCAATGGCTCTCTTTATAACCAAAAGAAATCCCTCCCAAAGTTCAGCTTGGCGCCAAATTGTAGTGGGTTTAGTGGAGGGAAAATAAAAGGGTTTAGTCTCCTGCGTGAGTCTCTCAAGTTGTTGTTTTGGGTGTAGTTTCGACTCAATATTAGTACGATGATTTTAAGTTAGTGAAAGTTTGCTTGAAACAATAATGAGTACCTCTGGGTAAACTAATGGGTATTACATATAGACATGGATCCAGAATGTCGCAATTGGAATCAAAACCAAAGTCACTGTCAAATTGTTTTTTAACAAAAACAGTCACTATCCAAACCCTGGGTCGTTATCTAGCATGTGACGCTACGGGTTCAATTTTTAAATAACGCTATCTGACATGAGTCCCTCATGTTAATGTTATGAGTACCACTACAATTTTGAATATAAAAGTGCAATTGATCGATAATTGACCTTTGGAATGATCATGGGGTGTTCAGTTTTATGCACAACAGTCCATCCTCCATTGGGTTAGGGATGGTCTCTTAAATTATTATTGCTTGATAAATCTTTTATATTACTACATGTTACACACCCAACTATTATAACCAAAGTTACACACTCAACTAGAATACTCAATCTTAAGAGGCTGAGAAATATAAGAAATAGACATCCATGAACAAATTGACTAAATTTTACAATGGTCAATGATCATTAAAACTCTATAATCAGAACAAATACTCAATGATGAATTATGAATGTGAGATCACATGAAAAGTTAAGAGTTTGAAACTATGAAGTTCTGGGAATGTGAGATTACATGAAGGTGGGATTACATGAAGTGTTTGGAATGTGATATTACATGAAGTTAATAGTTTGAGACTATGTTGATATTGTGGGATTACATGAAGTGTTATATGCTAAAGAGTTATGCTATTCAAAATGAAAAACAAGATAGATTTCACCATACATTATTAAGTCCATATTAATGTGTTAATATTTGACTTTAATCCATGAACGTTAATCGACTCGTATTTTGCTTTAAATCCTAATTATCTCAAATTAGGGTTTAGGGTTCATGTGGGTTTATGGTTTAGACAATCTATCTAAAGGGTACTTAATTCGTATCGTAATAGTCTCTCAATCGTGGGATGTGTTTAATTTATATAAAGGGTATTTGGTTTGTATCGTGGGAGTCTCTGAATCCATCATAAAGGTAACTTCCAAATGAAAAAGGAAAAAAGAAGAAGAAGGAAACAGTTGGACCATTTCACTGGACAGTTTGAATTTGGTACTCATCTCTCTTCGTTGGAGTACTTCTTCACTCTGGTGAATAAATTTGAATGGGTACTCATATCTATCCGTATGAGCCTCCCCAATTCAGCAAAATTTTTGCAATTGATCGTTAATTGAAAATTGGAATGATTATGGGGTACTCAGTTTTATGCACAATCGTCCATTGTTACGAAGTGATGGGTGGTATCTCAAATTATTATTGCTTAAAATTTGTATGAATAAGTGACGGGTGGTCTCAAAAATTACTATTGCTTAAAATTTGTATGAATGAGTGAGTAGAATTTACTGTCCAATGTTTATCTTTCTAAATAAAATGAAAATTCTTGTAAATTTTTTGATTAAATTTCAAAAAAAGTTTATAATATACAAAAAAAATTATAAAAAAAAACACACTTGATAAATCTTTTATGTTACTACATGTTACACACCCAACTAGAATACTCAATCTTAAGAGGCTGATAATTATAAGAAATAGAAATCCATGAACAAATTGACTAAATTTTACAATGGTCAATAATCATTACAAAAACTATATAACCAGAACCAATGAAGAGTTATGAATGTGAGATAACATGGAAAGTTAAGAGTTTGAAACTATGTAGTGCTGGGAATGTGGGATTACATGAAGGTGGGATTACATGAAGTGTTTGGAATGTGATATTACATGAAGTTAATAGTTTGAGACTATGTTGATATTGTGGGATTACATGAAGTGTTATATGCTAATGAGTTATGCTATTCAAAATGAAAAACAAGATAGATTTCACCATACATTATTAAGTCCATATTAATGTGTTAATATTTGACTTTAATCCATGAACGTTAATCGACTCGTATTTTGCTTTAAATCCTAATTATCTCAAATTAGGGTTTAGGGTTCATGTGGGTTTAGGGTTTAGACAATCTATATAAAGGGTACTTAATTCGTATCGTAATAGTCTCTCAATCGTGGGATGTGTTTAATTTATATAAAGGGTATTTGGTTTGTATCGTGGGAGTCTCTCAATCCATCATAAAGGTAACTTCCAAATGAAAAAGGAAAAAAGAAGAAGAAGGAAACAGTTGGACCATTTCACTGGAAAGTTTCAATTTGGTACCCATCTCTCTTCGTTGGAGTACCACTTCACTCTGGTGAATAAATTGCAATGGGTTCTCATATCTATCCGTATGAGTCTCGCCAATTATGCCATTTAGCAATTGATCTTAAATTGAAAATTGGAATGACTAAGGGGTACTCAATTTTATGCACAATCAAAATAGGTCCCTCATTATAAAAGTGTACTCCTTTTAATGTCTTCTCCAACACCCCAAGATCAGAAAAACAATGGCAGTCGATATTCCCCTCGACGATCTTCCCACTGCAGCCATTGCAGAGATGAGGAAGATTACCGCTGAACGAATAGTTGCGGACATGAGGGCAGAAGCTATCAAGGGTCTGTTTGAAAGTGTTTTTCAGATTGAAGTATTTGTAGCCATTTTTTAATGATGTTTTTGTATAACATAAAATCTGTTTGAATTGCAGCATTGGCTGAAATGGAAGCTGATGGGTTGATTAATAAGGTCACAAGCGATGCTACAATGGAAGCAGTGGAGGCTATGGCGAAAGCCATTTTTGCTGATCTGGAACAACATAAGGGGGAGCGAAACTTCGACAAGACCTACTGATAGCCCCTAGATATACTCTTATTTTGTAGCATTTGAGAGCTGTTTTAGATAGTATTTTGTGTAATTATATTAGACTTTTGGACCGAATCATTCATAGTGGTTTGAAATTGAAGACGTGCATTTCAATCTTGAATTGCACTTGCGATGGATTTGAATGATTTGAAGACCTTCTATGACCGTCCTGACCGCGTTTGATACATTGAAGAACCGGTCGTAGAAGTGGCGTGAAGGCACACTCTCGCGGGCCGCGAACCCTAGGTCGCGAACCGCGAGGGCGTGTGTTGCTGTTTTGACCATGCCAAGTTTCGGGCGGGCCGCGAAACTCCGGTCGCGAGCCGCGAGGACCGACCACCGCGCGGACCATGCCGAGACCGAGGCGCGCGGACCATGCCGAGACCGAGGCGCGCGGACCATGCCGAGACGGGCGCGCGGACCACGCCGAGACACGGGCGCGAGACTCCGGGCGCGCGGACCACGCCGAGACACGGGCGCGCGGGCGCGAGACTCCGGGCGCGCGAACTACGCGAGACTCCGGGCGCGCGAACTACGCCGAGACACGGGCGCGCGCGAGCGCGAAACTCCGGTCGCGGACTACGCCGAGACACGGGCGCGCGGGGCGCGAATCCTCGGCCGCGAACCGCGAGAACCAGGCTCGCGGTCCGCGAAGGATCCCGCGCGACCCGCGAAGTTGCCTGCAACTTGCATTTTGTTTATCTTTAATTTTAATTATTTTGGACTATAAATAGAACTTATCCTCATTGTTTGAGGATCGGATTTTTACAGAGGAAACTCCATTTTCCTTCACTTTTCTTTCCATTTTGATCTTGGAATTCACTATGGTTTGTTGTATTAATTATGGTTATGATTATATAGTTATGGTTGTAGGCTAAACCCCATCTTGGGTATGTGAGATTAATCCTCTTGTTATGGTTTGAGAACATGGTTTATGAAGCTTAGGAATGGATGATTTGTCATTGAATGATCATAAATTATATGTGTATTTGATGCTTGAAATGGTTAGGAATGATTTCCTAGGTATAGATATGTGTTGGATATGTGTTAGACATTGCCTTTCCATGGTTGAAATGCTATCATTTCTTCTATGTAAAAGTAGTGAATTAGGAATCAAATATATGTTGTTATCAATTGTATTTGTTCTTGAGATCATTCATTAGCATTATATTTATGTCACTTGTGTTATCACATTGCATGGGTAAGGTGGGAAAACATCCAATTTGAATTAGTATTGGCCAATTTGTCTATTTGCTATCATATAGATAAATTGCCAATGAGAGTTGTGAAAATGCTTTCATGATTCACAACTAGAATAGAGATGGTTTCTCATTAAAAACAATCACCATTCTCAAAGTATCATAACTAGGTTTGAGGAAAAATCCATAACAAGGAGATACAAATCTCATGTACCCAAGTTTCTCATTCTCATTAGTTAATCTTTTAGTTAAATCTTTAGATGCTAAACTAGTTGTAATTCTAAGGTTCTAGTAGTTTTACTTAGTAGTGTCTTAAACAAAACTCAACTCAAACCCCCCTTGTTTACATTGCTTTTATATATGTATATGTATATATATTCTACAAGATATACATAGAAATAACCTTTTCCCTGTGGAACGAACCTTACTTGCCATTGTACACTTAATAGTGTGGAAAGGTAGTAAGTGATCTATAAATTGTATATTTGAGAGGTACGGCGACGACCTCCCAAATTTTGGCGCCGCTGCCGGGGACTAGGCGTATTTTTATGTGTATATTGTAGTTTTATTTCTAATCTATCTTTCTTTTTAGGTTCTATTTTGGTTTGGAACCCTATTGCTCTAGCTCTTGGTGCATGGTTCTTACACGATCCTCGAACCAAGACCCTTTGCAATACGATTCCGAGCTAGTAAGAAATCTCCGCCAACTTAGGAGGCAAGTGCAAGAGTCACTAGCATCTAATCCTTTCTCCCTTGAAAGTGAATCACTACCTTTCAACATGGCGGACGATGAAGAGGATACCGGCCAAAACCCTCCCCGTAACCAATTCTACAACCCTTTCCAAAACCCTAACCCTTCTCCTACCAACATTTCTATGAGAGAGTACATGTCCCCCAACTATAAGCAACAACAATCAAGCATTGTTTACCCGAACTCTCAATACGAAATCAAGACGGGAGTGATAAATTTGCTTCCAACTTTCCATGGTAGAGAAGTGGATGATCCGAATGACTTTCTTGAGGCTTTTCATAGGGTGTGTAGTAGTTTGAAACCTTCCGAGATGAGTGTGGATGAGTTCAAGTTGAAAACCTTCACCTTCACCTTGAAGGATAAGGCCGCTAAATGGTTAAGCCGTTTACCTTCATCATCAATCACTACATGGCCACAATTGAAGAAAAAGTTCCTTGACAAGTACTTTCCTCCCTCTAAGTCCTCGGTTTTGATACAAGCCATTAGCAACATCACTCAAGACGAGGATGAGATGTTGTATGAGTATTGGGAAAGATTCCAAACTCTCCTTTCAAGTTGCCCGTACCATAGCTTCACCGAACCTCAATTGGTGTGTTTCTATTACAATGGCTTGAATGATAGGGAAACCGAGTTGATAAATCGGTCTTGCTATGGCTCCATTGCAAACCTTGGCTCTTCCGATGCCATGATGCTATTTGAGCAACTAGCCGAAGGGTGCAAACCAAAGAGAGACCGGAGACTACGAGTGGGTAACTCCGGTGGGAACAATGATGGCTCTCGTCAAGATATCAAGAAGCTTACGGTTTTGATGAAAGGTTTCATGATGGGAAATAGCTCCGGAGGAAACACGGGGAACCAACCACGACAACAAGTGATGACGTGTGGGATTTGCGCTTCGAACCATCTCACCGAATCTTGTCCTCAAGCAAACGAGGATTATAACGAGGAAGTCAATGCCATGGGGGTCTATGGTGGAAACCAAGGTTTTAGAGGTGATCAAGGAGGAAACCAAGGTTTTAGGGGCTACCAAGGAGGACGAGGCTACCAAGGTGGTAGGGGTTTTCAAGGTGGACAAGGCCAAGGGGGTGATAGGGGTAACCAAAGGAAGTATGATCCTTTTGCTCAACACTACAACCCCGGAACTAGAGATCACCCCAACTTTCGGTGGAGAGATGAACCGACGGGACAACAAGGCCAACAAGGTGGCTACCAAGGGGGTTATCAAGGTCAAGGTGGTCAATCTTTTGATAGACAAAGGGGGCAAAATGATCAAGGGTACCAAGGGGACCAAAGCCACCAAAATCAAGGGTACCAAGGTTACCAAAACCAAGGGTACCAAGATTATGGCTATCAAGGGTACCAAGATCATCAAAACCCTCAATATCACCCTCAACCACAACAATACCAAAGGAACCAAGGTCAAGGCCGTTTCAATAACCGTGCTCCTCAAAATGCTCATCCGAGGTTGGAAGATAAATCCCACAATCAAGGTGAAAGCTCGGACCAATTCCCCCAAGATGCTCGACTCAAAAGCATTGAGGTGCAAATGAGTCAAATGGCCACTGTCTTGGGAAAGTTGGAAGCACAAAACTCCGGGAAACTACCCGCGCAAACGGAGTTAAATCCAAGGCCTCATGCGAGTGCCATGACCTTGAGGAGTGGTAAACAAGCTCTTGAACCCGAGGTGGTTGTGAAAAAGACACCCAAGAGAGGCTTTGTGAAGAAGAGCTTAGCCAATGACGAAGTTGAGGCGACCTTGACCGACGAAGAAGTTTTTCTTGAGGAGCTAGCCAAAGAAAAAGGTGAGGCCGAGGTTGAGAATGAGAAAGAACCTATTGATGAGGAACATGTAGAGACATCCTCTCATGTTGAACCAATGTCACCTCCATTCTCACCTCTTCACAAGAAAACTAGGGTGGACACTACCTTTGATGTGGAAGCACCATTTCCCGAAGCCTTGAAGCATACTCGCAAAAAGGAGATGGACAAAGAAGCTTTCGAAGTCCTTCGAAAGTGTGAGGTAAACATTCCTTTGCTCGATGCTATTGATCAAGTTCCTAGATATTCTAAGTTCTTGAAGGAATTATGTGTGAACCATCGTCAACAAAGATCTAAGCATGTTAAAAATGAAAAAATCAATGAACATGTGTCGGCTTTGTTTCAAGATAAAATGCCTACTAAATGTAGTGATCCGGGCATGTTTACAATTCCTTGCATCTTAGGGAACACTTACTTTCCTAGAGCCATGCTAGATCTAGGTGCATCCATAAATGTCATTCCATATACATTGTATGAATCGTTGAATCTTGGCACTTTGCATAAAACCGGCGTGGTGATCCAACTTGCCGACCGCTCTAATGCATACCCTAAGGGTATTGTTGAAGATGTCTTGGTGAAAGTCGACAAGTTGGTGTTCCCGGCCGATTTTTACGTTCTTGACATGGAACATGATAAGTTTGCTACCCCTATTTTGTTAGGGCGTCCATTTTTGAAAACGTCAAGAACTATCATAGATGTGCATAGTGGTAGGCTTACCATGGAATTTGATGAGGATAAAATAGAGTTCAACATTTATGGTGCAATGAAATACGATGATGAGGAAACTTCTTGCAATGCTATTGATGTGATTGAGCCTTATGTGCAAAAAGTTTATGAAAATGATATTGATGATCCCTTGTTAAATGCTTTAGCCAATAGTTTACACACAAGTAATGTTCATACATATGCTTTGAGTGCTAACTTAAAGGAAAGCATTTTTGAGCTAGATACCTTTGAGGAACTTTCTCTTGATGCACCAATTTTAGACCTTGAGGTATTGAAGGGCTCGGGCAACCGACCATCTTTCAATAAACCTCCGGTGGTGGAGTTGAAACCACTACCCGAGAATCTAAAATATGCATTCCTTGGTGGTGGTGAGAAATTGCCGGTGATCATCTCCAACAAGCTCACCAAGGAACAAGAGGAAAGGTTGATGAAAGTGCTCCAAGATCATAAGGAGGCCATTGGGTGGACCATTGCCGACATCAAAGGTATGAGTCCAAGTACTTGCATGCACCGTATACTATTGGAGGATGATGCTAAACCCGTCCGAAAACCTCAAAGGCGGTTGAACCCTCCAATGATGGAGGTAGTAAAAGCCGAGGTGCTTAAATTGTTGGACGCGGGAATGATCTATCCAATCTCTGATAGTAAGTGGGTAAGCCCAACGCAAGTAGTGCCAAAGAAAACCGGAGTGACCGTAGTGGAGAATAGCCATGGCGAATTGATTCCCACTCGTGTCCAAAATGGATGGCGTGTTTGCATTGATTACCGAAGGTTAAATGCGGTAACAAGGAAAGACCATTTCCCTTTGCCATTCATTGATCAAATGCTTAACCGGCTTGCAGGCCACTCTTTCTATTGTTTTCTTGATGGCTATTCAGGGTACTTTCAGGTTGCCATTGCACCAGAGGATCAAGAAAAGACAACCTTCACATGTCCTTTTGGCACTTTTGCATATCGACGCATGCCTTTTGGCCTTTGCAATGCACCGGCCACGTTCCAAAGGTGTATGGTTAGCATTTTTTCAGAATATCTTGAGAAGTTTGTAGAGGTTTTCATGGATGACTTTACTGTTCATGGAAACTCTTTTGACAATTGCTTAATTCATTTGTCATTAGTCCTAAAAACTTGCATTGATAAAAACCTTGTGCTTAATTCTGAGAAATGTCATTTTATGGTAGAAAAGGGCATTGTGTTAGGGCATGAAGTGTCATCTAAGGGTATTGAAGTAGACAAAGCAAAAATTGATATCATCCAATCTCTTCCTTACCCTACTTGTGTGCGAGATGTGAGGTCCTTTCTAGGCCATGCGGGGTTCTACCGCCGTTTTATAAAAGACTTTTCAAAAATTTCTTCCCCTTTATGTAGATTGTTGCAAAAGGATGTGGAATTTGTGGTAGATGAAGGTTGTAAAAGGGCATTTGATTGTTTAAAGTCTATGCTAGTGTCGGCCCCTATTATACAACCTCCAAATTGGTCCCTTCCATTTGAGATCATGTGTGATGCAAGTGACTACGCCGTTGGTGCGGTGCTAGGTCAAAGGGTGGGGAAAATTCCCCATGCCATCTATTATGCATCCATGACTCTCAATGATGCTCAAAGGAACTATACCACTACTGAAAAGGAATTGCTAGCGGTAGTCTTTTCCTTAGAAAAGTTTAGACCATATTTGCTTGGTACAAAAATTATTGTTTTCACTGACCATGCAGCTCTTCGTTACTTGATGACGAAGAAAGAAGCAAAGCCTAGGTTACTCCGATGGATTTTACTCTTGAGTGAGTTCGATTTGGAGGTCAAGGACAAGAAAGGAGCTGAAAATCTAGTGGCCGACCATTTGAGCCGATTGGTGCCCAATGAGGAGTTTGGGACCAAAGCATTGAAGGAGCATCTTCACGAAGAGTTCCCCGACGAGCAATTGTTTGCTCTTGGTGTTTCTCTTCCATGGTATGCCAACATTGTGAATTTTCTTGTCACAAGTAAGTGCCCTTCTCACTTCACAAAAGCACAAAAGGATAAGCTAAAGCATGATGCTAGGTTTTATGTGTGGGATGATCCCTATCTATGGAAACATTGTGCCGACCAAGTGATTAGGAGATGCATTCCTAATAATGAAACAAACTCAATCCTTGCTTTTTGCCATTCATATGCATGTGGTGGTCATTTTGGTGCTAGGCGAACCGCTAGGAAAGTGCTAGATTGTGGTTTCTATTGGCCTAGTTTGAATAAAGATGCATACACATTTTGCAAGTCTTGTGATAAATGCCAAAGAGTAGGAAACATCTCTTCTAGGAATGAAATGCCCCAACATTGTCCTCTATATTGTGAACTTTTTGATGTTTGGGGAATGGATTTTATGGGACCTTTCCCTACTTCCTTTGGTTTCAAATATATCTTGCTTGCGGTTGATTATGTTTCTAAGTGGGTTGAAGCAATCCCCACTCGTACTGATGATTCTAAAGTGGTTGCAGAGTTCATCAAATCTCACATCTTCTCTAGGTTCGGGGTACCCCGAGCTTTGATCAGTGATCGAGGCACTCACTTTTGCAATAGAACCATTGCCGCATTGTTGAAGAAATATGGGGTAAATCACAAAACTTCCACCGCCTATCACCCACAAACGAATGGACAAGCCGAAGTTTCCAATAGGGAAATCAAGTCCATCCTTGAGAAAACGGTTAGGCCGACTCGCAAGGATTGGAGTACTCGGTTGGATGATGGATTGTGGGCATATAGGACGGCTTATAAGACTCCAATTGGTATGTCTCCATACCGATTAGTCTTTGGAAAGCCGTGTCATTTACCGGTGGAGTTAGCACACAAAGCCTATTGGGCAATCACAAGGTTCAACTTGAACTTGGACGAGGCCGGGAATGAAAGGAAGCTTCAATTGCAAGAGCTTGAGGAAATCCGGAATGAGTCCTATGAGAACGCGGCCATTTACAAGGAGAAGACGAAGGCATGGCATGACAAGATGATAATTAGGAAAACTTTTGAGGTAGGTCAAAAAGTTCTTCTATTTCAATCACGTCTTCGGTTGTTTCCAGGCAAACTGCGTTCTCGGTGGACTGGACCGTTTGTAGTTGTGAAGGTTTTCCCTCATGGAGCAGTGGAGATCCAAAGCGGCGAGGATGCCAAAATCATCAAGGTCAACGGCCAAAGGTTGAAACCGTATTACGAGGGTTTCAAATCGGAGATCCTAGAGGACATGTCTCTAGGCAACCCGGCCTACGAGTGACCTTAACCATGGAGGTACATCGTGCCGACGATGTTAAATAAACGAGTTTTGATGCTTTAAAAGCATTTCGTCGAACAATTTCAACATTTGGAACATTATTTTCTTTATATTTATTTGCTATGTACATTTCATTAAACTTGTAATTCGAACATTATGCTAGTTTTTATGTTGTTTTTGTAGAAATAGGTTTGAAGTGGTGCAAAACGAAAAACGCCAAGGGGCCATTCCTCGCGGTCCGCGAATTCATCGCGCAGACCGCGACCGAAAGTTTCGCGGACCGCGGCCGAGAACGCGCGAGCCGCGACAAAGCCTCGCGGTCCGCGGCCGAGGTCTCGCGACCCGCGAGCGAAACCTGGATCTCCAAGAAATCCCTGCCACAAAAACGACGTTTTTCGCGGTCCGCGGCTTGGTCGCGCGGACCGCGACACTGTGTACGCGGTCCGCGGTTTCATCGCGCGGACCGCGACGTTTTGCCGAGCGCGGCACGCGATTTCATCGCGCGCGCTGCGCCGAGCTTCAGCGGACGCGCGGCCCGCGATGGAACCCGCGCGCGCCGCAAAGATATCTCGCGGTCCGCGACGGAAACCGCGCGACCCGCGAAAAACAGGGGATTTCCAGGAAATCCCTGGAACAAAAGTGCCACTTTTCGCGGCCCGCGACTTGATCGCGCGGACCGCGAAACTATGCTCGCGGTCCGCAGTTTCATCGCGCGGACCGCGCCGAGGTTTGCCGAGGTTCGCCGAGGTTTTGCGCGCCGTGCGCGCGCGCACCACGCCGAGTTCCAGCGCGCGCGACCCGCGACGAGGCACTGCGCGCACCGCGACGAGGATTCGCGCGCACCTCAACGGTCTTCAGCGCGCGGTCCGCGAATTCATCGCGCGGACCGCGACGGACTTGCGCGCGGCCCGCGACGGAGGGCGCGCGAACCGCGACGAGGACCGAGATTTCTCGGAAATCGCTGGAACGAAACGGGCCATTTTCGCGACCCGCGAAGAAGTGGCGCGGCCCGCGACGGTGTTTCGCGGCCCGCCAATGGACGCTCGCGACTCGCGAGGGGACGTGGACTATTTCTCCACCTTTTCTTCTTCTTTCTTTCTCTTCTTCTTCTTCTCCTATCCCTCCCGACCCCAAGACTCTTTTCCGGCCACCTACTCAATCATCCATTCCGGCGAGTTTTGAACCGATTTCTTCCACCCAAATCAATCCCCCAAGCTTTCCCAACAAAACCCACCAAAAATCCCAATCCAAAACACCATCTTTTACCCACATTGCCGAATTCTCACCGGAAAGTTCTTCACTCCGATTCGCCGGCCTCCGGCGACTTTTGTTCCAAACCAAATACCCAAAAACCTTCCCTCCACCAACCTTAACCTTTTCCCAATCCCAAATTCCAAATTACAACTCCCAATCAAATACCCCCAAATCTTATGAACCCTAATTTTTGGATTCTTTGATTTGGTGGTGTTTTGATCAAATTGATGATATACTTAAGCTACATTGCTACCAAAGGCTTCAATTGACGGTACCCTACTGAATTTATTTCAATTTTGGGTGAATTAGGGCTTGCCGCCAATAGGTTTTCATTGAAATTTCAAAGGCTTGCCGCCTTTAGTTATACACTGAGCTTTATTAGTAGGGGCTTGCCGCCTTGTAGCTAGTATAGTTGTGCTGGACTGTTGTTGAGTAGAATTTGATAATGGCACCGAGAAAAAGGTCTCGCCGAGGGGAAGCTTCTAGTTCCCATGAACCTGTGATTCCCGAATCACCACCTCGCCAACCTAGCCCTCCCCCTGCAGAAAACCTGCCTCCTATAGACCTTATGGGACTGCAAGGTTTAGATGAGGATGCCCAAAAATGGTGGAGAAAGTTGATTGGGAATGGGAAGCGAACAATCATGGAGACGAAGTTCTTGTCCTCTGAGCTACTTCAGGAGCTGGGTTTGCAGCAACCAGTTCTATTTTTATTGGATCGCGTTGGCATGAGAGGATTCATTGATCGGTCGGCACCGACCTATACCCGCTATACATTTGAGTTTTTATCCACTCTAGCCAAGCACTATGACGAGGACCATGACATGCATTACATCACCTTCAGGTTGAATGATGTGGACCGCCGGATGACCTATGATGAGATCCAAGATGCTTTTGGGTTCCAATATGCAGGGGGATACAAGAATCCAAAAGAAACTAACCCGGACGGATTTGATCTAACTTACTTTTGGAATTGCTTGTCTGGATTTCCCAACATCACAGGCACTACGAAGAATAACCACATCATACATCCAGCTGTTCGTATGGTGCACAAGCTCCTAGTGATGACGATCTTCTGCCAAGGAGAGTTGACGCACATTACTAGGGAGCAGGTCCAATGTCTTTGGACCATGTGCTGGGGACCAGAACACCCTTGTTGGGTGGACCTTTTTGTGCAGAAATGTCTGGAGGCCTCTGAGAAGACCAAGGGAAAGATACCACAGGGGGGTATGATTTCACTTCTGGCAGCTTATCTGAACATCCACCTACCTCCAGACATTCAGGCAATAGGCAAGACAGCCGAGAGAGCTCACCAGTTTTACTCCATTGCTTCTTTGGAGTTCACTAATGTCTTGGCCATGCACAAATATCCTCCTCCTAGATTCATTTGGCTAGTAGCCAAGAATCAGCACATGTACCTGCCGAATCCAGAGGCTGTACAACTGACTGGGCGCACCCGCATAGAGGATCTCACCTTGCCAACCCAGATCACAGTTCCTGCACCTACCATTGCCCTTGCCAGACTAGAGGCACCTCCGGAGCATGGAGAGCAGTATGTTCCTCCACATCAGGATCCTCAGTATGTCACTCAGCAGCAATTCCAGGAGTTCACGCAGAGGCATGACGCGTTTACTCAGAGGTATGAGGACGACATGGAGGTGATGTTCGCCATGATGGCATCCATGCACCCACATGGACCAGGGGCTTTTGACTATGAGGGTCATCGCAGATCGCGAGCTCAGCGCCGTCGCGATGGTTCCGGCCCCTCGCAGTGAGTATATCCTACACCCTTTCCTTTCACTATGGTTTTCATTCATATATTTAAACATTGAGGGCAATGTTTAGACTAAGTGTGGGGGAGAGGTATAGGACTTTTGTTGCTGTTTTTGTTGCTGTTTTTGCTGCTATTTTACTACTATATTTTTCTTTAAAAAAAAAAAAAAAAAAAAAATTTCTTCTTTTATCTTGTTTAAATATGTAAGCTCTCAAATGTTATGTGCTTAATTATTTAGAATATACACTTGGATCTTAATCGTTCTTTCTCGAGGACGAGAAAGGTTCAAGTGTGGGGGATTTTGATAGCCCCTAGATATACTCTTATTTTGTAGCATTTGAGAGCTGTTTTAGATAGTATTTTGTGTAATTATATTAGACTTTTGGACCGAATCATTCATAGTGGTTTGAAATTGAAGACGTGCATTTCAATCTTGAATTGCACTTGCGATGGATTTGAATGATTTGAAGACCTTCTATGACCGTCCTGACCGCGTTTGATACATTGAAGAACCGGTCGTAGAAGTGGCGTGAAGGCACACTCTCGCGGGCCGCGAACCCTAGGTCGCGAACCGCGAGGGCGTGTGTTGCTGTTTTGACCATGCCAAGTTTCGCGCGGGCCGCGAAACTCCGGTCGCGAGCCGCGAGGACCGACCACCGCGCGGACCATGCCGAGACCGAGGCGCGCGGACCATGCCGAGACCGAGGCGCGCGGACCATGCCGAGACGGGCGCGCGGACCACGCCGAGACACGGGCGCGAGACTCCGGGCGCGCGGACCACGCCGAGACACGGGCGCGCGGGCGCGAGACTCCGGGCGCGCGAACTACGCGAGACTCCGGGCGCGCGAACTACGCCGAGACACGGGCGCGCGCGAGCGCGAAACTCCGGTCGCGGACTACGCCGAGACACGGGCGCGCGGGGCGCGAATCCTCGGCCGCGAACCGCGAGAACCAGGCTCGCGGTCCGCGAAGGATCCCGCGCGACCCGCGAAGTTGCCTGCAACTTGCATTTTGTTTATCTTTAATTTTAATTATTTTGGACTATAAATAGAACTTATCCTCATTGTTTGAGGATCGGATTTTTACAGAGGAAACTCCATTTTCCTTCACTTTTCTTTCCATTTTGATCTTGGAATTCACTATGGTTTGTTGTATTAATTATGGTTATGATTATATAGTTATGGTTGTAGGCTAAACCCCATCTTGGGTATGTGAGATTAATCCTCTTGTTATGGTTTGAGAACATGGTTTATGAAGCTTAGGAATGGATGATTTGTCATTGAATGATCATAAATTATATGTGTATTTGATGCTTGAAATGGTTAGGAATGATTTCCTAGGTATAGATATGTGTTGGATATGTGTTAGACATTGCCTTTCCATGGTTGAAATGCTATCATTTCTTCTATGTAAAAGTAGTGAATTAGGAATCAAATATATGTTGTTATCAATTGTATTTGTTCTTGAGATCATTCATTAGCATTATATTTATGTCACTTGTGTTATCACATTGCATGGGTAAGGTGGGAAAACATCCAATTTGAATTAGTATTGGCCAATTTGTCTATTTGCTATCATATAGATAAATTGCCAATGAGAGTTGTGAAAATGCTTTCATGATTCACAACTAGAATAGAGATGGTTTCTCATTAAAAACAATCACCATTCTCAAAGTATCATAACTAGGTTTGAGGAAAAATCCATAACAAGGAGATACAAATCTCATGTACCCAAGTTTCTCATTCTCATTAGTTAATCTTTTAGTTAAATCTTTAGATGCTAAACTAGTTGTAATTCTAAGGTTCTAGTAGTTTTACTTAGTAGTGTCTTAAACAAAACTCAACTCAAACCCCCCCCCTTGTTTACATTGCTTTTATATATGTATATGTATATATATTCTACAAGATATACATAGAAATAACCTTTTCCCTGTGGAACGAACCTTACTTGCCATTGTACACTTAATAGTGTGGAAAGGTAGTAAGTGATCTATAAATTGTATATTTGAGAGGTACGGCGACGACCTCCCACCTACCATCTGAAAGATTATTACATTGCGCCATGATTGTTGTTTACCAATTGGGTAATAGGATCTGTGATATGGAGTCTCTTTAATTATACTAAAGAGTGTTCCTTTAGTATTTTATTACAGTTTTACGTATTTTCTTTCAATTTCATGTATTTTCTTTCAATTTCACGTATTTTCTTTTGTGTTCGCATATATCTTTCAATAAAATGGTACTTTCATTGAAATATAAATGTATCTAGGTAAATTATAAGAAAACATAAACACTCAACATAAAATTGACAGCAAACATAACTTCATTGTTATAACTTGACAACATAAAATTGATTGTTCCTAAACAAAACTAAAAAGATGAAAGGAAGAAATTAAGCTGATGAGTCTGAGCTATCCGCCTCCGACTGTTCCTCCGACGAAGAGAATCCTCCTTCGGCGTCATCAAGCTCAACACACTGAACCACAAACATTTCAAGCGGAAAATCACCGCCGCTGTGAAGGGACAGTTGGAACTTTATCTTGTCGGCGGCGAATTGGTTCACCTGGAACAGTGACTTCCAATCCCCTTCTAGGCTGTAGGAGTAGTTGGGAGGAACGCCTTGGGAATGATACATCATATGAAATGTACTTCCCTTTGTGTGGACGTCGATCGGCAGACCATTCCCCGCATACCTCAGATTGGTGTCCAACAAACCTGAACCGCCCCATTCATTAGCCCTAACGAACTTTGACCTCAGTTTCTGCAGATACGGGACAACAATTTTTAGAACTCACCAAAATACCGCCATTAACCCCAACATCCAGCCAGAATTTGCTTGTTAATCTACGGTAAAAGGCGCTCCCTATTTATAAAACAGTTAGAATATAAAGGAAATATTATATTCTAATATACAGAGTGAGGGGTGCAATTGAAAATACCTTCTGGGTCTACACCATTTGGCGGTGGAGAAATTATCCCATTGTCAAAGCCATTTGCCATGTAGAACCTTACATTGAATACGAAGCCCATATCTCCTCGGCCTACGTACTCGAATACCAGCCTCATTCCGGCACTCAATCGGTGCTGCCTACAGAAATTCTTCCATTCTACATCCCACAACTCGAAACCGTTGTACCGAGTACCGGATCCCTTGACCTTATGCTCTCCAAGAGCTGTTCGCAAATAGAAGTAGGATTGTGCATGTGGTCTAAACATGCATGAACCCCCGAAAGTGGACATAACAGCCTGCATTGGACGTTAATCAGTCTACAAGGAACAAAAATTGCGAACTAAAATAAACATTCATTTATGACAGTAAATTTCTTACCAATCCCGCCTCACTAAAATTTCTTTGCAAAATAACAAGATGATGAAAATTCATGTGGGTTCTCCGAGGAACTTCTGCCCGTTTCTCAGACCCAGTGACGCTGTCATAGGCCCTTGCTATGACGTGCGTATTGGAGTGAGACTCTAACTCTAGAACATCATCCTCCCTCAAGTTGAAGTGGATTTTGAGGCGGTTGACGTCGTAGCCACTCAAAATCCACCTGCCGCCCCCTGTCGCCTCCGTCACGTCCAGCAAAAAACTTGAAGAATGGGTGTGTACCACCACGGACACGGGTCTCTTACCGGGTTTTGACAGCAATTGAGTTCGTGGGAGGATCTGCCAATTACATGAACCAGTTAGTATTTTATTTGAGATAAAGTACAGAGGATAGGAAAAAAAAACAATAATCTTACAACGTTTTGTGGAGCTCTGGCAGTGATAGTGACCATGACTCTGGAGGAATCCATTTCTTCGGTGATGATGAAACTGGGAGTGAGAGATGATGAACTGGGAGGGGAGATTGCAGAGCTGGTGAACAAGGGAGTTGATGATCTGGAACAAATGAATTTTGGAGGGAATATAAAGAGAGAGTGAACCTGGGGGAATATGAAAAATTTAAGCGTGCATGAATTTACGCGTGAGTTTTAATGTGGGGTAATTAATGGTAATTTACTGTATTTTCAAATTCGAGATGTCAGTCAAAGGTCAGCCGTTGGAGATTGAAATTTAGCATGGGGGTCCGGTATGTAATGTATCTGGGTAAACATTAGAATTAATGTTAGTCTGTTGGATGTTTTAGAACTTTTTAATGGTGGTTATTAATGTATCACGCTTTACACATAATATAAGAGTTTCAGGGCTTGATTAAGTTAACTGAAATTATAAGGTTAATGTTATTCATTAAGTTAATTAATTTAACTCAATATAAAGTATTGGGAATGAGTTAGTGGGCTTACCTGTATTAGACATTGATGTGACCTATATGGGTCGGTGGGCTGTTATTCATTAGTCATTTCTGTAAGCTATATGGGTCATAATTGAAAAAAAGGAAAAAACATACGCTACTGACATTCATTGGACACTAATAGAAGTGGTAAATTAATTATGTAGGGGTGAAAACAGTAACAAGATTAAAATAAGGAGAACTGTAAAAATATGTAAATAAAAACACGCATCAATTTAAATTTGAAGTTGAAATCAGTTAAAAACTAATATAGTGAAATTCCAAACCAAAGCAATGAATTTAACACAACTTATAAAATATTGGGAATGGGTCAGTGGGCGATCCTGTATTAGTCATTTCTGTAAGGTATATGGGTCATAATTGTAAAACATAAAAAAGATACGCTACTGACTGTCATTGGACACTAATGGCGGTGGTCAATTAATTATGCAGGAGTGAAAACAGTAAGAACTAATAGAGTAAATATCCAAACCAAAACAGTGAATTTAACACAACAGACTTATTACAACAAACTGACAATAAAGGAAAATCAAGTTATAGATCAATTCATGCTTGGGTTGCTGTAACCGGTAAGTTGGTTGTCGATTCTTCTGCACTGCTGCAGCGGGGGTCGCTGGAGACTTCAAGACTGATTTCCTCACAGCAGCCTTTTCCTTTGAACGCCACCACAAATATGGTGCAGCAACCGGACCGGAAACATCTATTGTTATTAAAACTCAAGGAGAATTTGAACACGGTATTCTTTGTGGTAGAAAAATACTGGAAGATAGTATTCCATTCACCGGTTATGGCGTATTTTTGCTGGGAGTTCCTGTCATACTTCATGTTGAAGATTCCGGCTTCCGATGCAACACGAACGTCGTGAGTTAGCAAGTTCCAATTCTCCTCCACAAACCGTCTTCCCAATAGCTGCATGCAAAGCGGATATTAAATGGATTATTCAATGGGTTTTGGTAATTACGGGAAGATAACTATATAAATGAACACATAACTCACCAATTCGGTTCCTTCCATGTTAATTTCGCGAGGATATTTGTAGAAAGACATACCTACATGGATTGAGTAATTAATACGGGTGTCTCTGAACATACATGTGAGTGTTTCTAATGATGATAATGAGTCGTAATACCTGCATGACGGAAACCGGTCGGTTTCCTGGAGATGGCGCCGGCCTCTGACCCATCTGCGTTGTAGAAGAAAACCTCGTAGTTGAACACGTGGGGATCTTTCTTAAACACAAGAATCACTCCCTGTTCCAGCTGATGTAACCGTTGGAAGATATCCCACGTAGGGCCTTGAAGACGGAAACGGCCATCCCCGGGAGCCGGCACAGAGGTGCCCCTGACCCAGTGGTGCCCCAGAGCTGTCATGAGGCCGATTGGCGTGGTGATGGGATGGGTGATGACGGTTGATAGATCCTGTGAGATATGTCCTCTTAATTTTTGTCTTTCGAATACAAAATGTTTAAACATCAAAAGAAATGGTCGTCGGAGGTACTTACCAAGCTTTCCCGAAATCCGGCTTGAAGCTGAACCCGAAAGTGGACCTTCCAATGACTGTTACGTTCCCTATTGCTGTTCTTTTCCAATCCGTGTCTGTCGTAGGCTCTGATGATAACATCAGTGGAAGAATGCCTCTCGAACTCCAAATGATCTCCTGGCTCAATTGCGTTTAGCGTGAGGATCGTCCCGACGGTTGTGCCATCGACCACGAATGTTGGCCTTTCTAGGATTGCAACATGGCGCAACCCAGACAGCAATATTCCAGATCCAGTGTACAAGACTGCACTCCGTGGAATACGTCCTAGATAGGTCGTATTGTGTCCCGGGATTTCCTGAAATTTGAAGAAAAAATGTGTTACTCAAATGTAAAATGGTGTTGAAATCAAATTTAGGTTCTAAGCGATCACCATATATGTTGGGAAGGGATCCTTGATTTCCAAAATCTTTCTGGCACAATTCATCTCTGTGTTAGCGGCTTAGGACTGATGGCAGAGACTTGTGATTTGCGGAATTTATAATATGCAACATTAGTAAAGGTGTTTTCAAAAATGAGTATCATGTGATTGCTTGATGGGTCAACTTCATATATGAAATTGCAACGGTCGAATGCATCCTCCTTGCTAGATAAATGGGTATCACTGGTTTACTTAAAGAGTCACCTTTCTCACATGTTATAAATCCTTTGATAAATATGTATTAGTTTATGAAATTACTTTCATAAATATGTATTTGTCATCCTTCCTAATAGTGAACCATTTCATGTAGTTGTGAATCAAGTTGTATAGATCATGGGATACTAATACTAACAGCTCAGTGTTAATACATGATGCCATGAGTTCATGGGATATTAATACTAACAACTCAATGTTAATACATAATGTTATGAGTTCATTGGGTAATAATACTAACAACATAATGTTAATACATAATGTTGTTAGTATTATTGCAATATTTAAAATTAAAATGAATGTGAAACATCCTTTAATCATCTTACAATTTCAAAACAAATTATATCTTAAGAGTACCATGAAAATGACGATTTGCCACTAAAGAAGTGATCAGGGTTTATGTGTGGGTTCCTGTGGATCTAGGGTTTTGGTTAATTCTCATAGTTAGATTTGAACTACAATTCTGGGCGAGTCAACTACAAATAGGGTATGGGTGTTTTAGCGATAAATCTGTTGGGTAAATAGCCCAAAGGAAAAGTTAAATTATCCATTGTAGAAAGTGACCATTCGTGTGTCACAAGATAACTTGGAAATCAGGACCATGCAATATAGTAGAATTATAAACCCGGTCTTCATGAATTTGAACTGTAGATGGACTATCCTGTTCCGCTCGTGACACCCAGCACTGGAGAAAAAGTTGCCCTTATATTAGGGAAATATGTTTCATCGGGAGATGGTAAAAGAAAGTCTTCTATAGTTATTTTGGGAAAGGTTTCTGTGTAACGGTTGACGGGTATTATTTGTTTGTTGACTGTAACACAACTGAGAAAGAATTGAGGAAGAAAATCTCGATGTGTATTCCGTGAACGTAGAAGAGGAGGTTCTGTGTGCACCTGAGAAAAAAAAAAGACGGCGAGATGGTACGTTTGTTATTATGTGATTTGGTCGCGAAATACCTTTCCCGACGACAGTTTTATCTTCATTAGGTATCTTCAATTTTAATTATTTTCAACGTCTTTTACAGCGAAGAAACAAGAGGATGAACGTGGAGAACCACATTCCGACGAAGGTTCCGATGATGAAGTTGGTGGTCCTTGCAAAACACCGGTGAGCAACAGGGTGTTCAAGTCCCTCTGCAGTCCAGGTCCGCTTAGTCAAGTTATAAAGGAGCTTTCGGAGTCTCAGAAAGAAGCCGTGAAAGACATAGGTTTTGTGGGACTTCTTAGAATGTCTTTGGAGATTACTCCCAAACATCTCTATGGATGGATGTTGGATGCATTCAATCCCACCAATCAGCTTGTTTACGTGGACTCCAAACCAATGTTCCATATTCTTAGCGATGATGTTAGGGATCTGTTCTTGCTACCCAATAATAAAGATAAACCCGTTCTTGGTTCTACAGACATGTCTTCCCGTGCTGCACTACGCTCGAAGTTGATTGACGAGTACGACATGCCAGTGAATGGGAAGTATCCTGCTAGGATAATACGGAGGCATTTGAAGAGGCTGGATAAAGGGTGCGATGATTTCAAACGTCTGTTTGTGTTGTACGCAATGACGGTTTTCCTTGCTCCTCCGACACATAGGATGGTCCGAGTTGGAGTTATGAATTCTCTGATCGAAGTGAATGAAATCCACACTTATGATTGGTGCGGTTACATCATGGATTGCCTGTGTGCTGCGATCCAGAAATGGAAGACGGGTACGGCTCTTTACGTAGGTGGGTGCATAGAGATACTCCAACTTTGCTACATACAGAGAAGCTTATGGAAAGGACACAAGATTCCAAGAAATTTGCCGCTTGTCCAGAACCATTACTGGAAGTACATGGTCGAAGTTATCAACGGGGAGTTTCAGTCGGGTGGATTTGGACGCGGAATATTTGTGTTGGAGGGTTATCCTGTTTCGAATCAGGCCAGTAGAGGTTCTGATGATATCACAGCTCCGGCTAGGTGTGAAATCGACAGTTAATTCAAGTCAGATTCGGCCATTGACACGATGTACACGAAGGTTAGTGTTCTCTCCAAGCCCCTATTTTAAAGTGTTCATATGGTTATATCTTCTTGGATTGTCTATTTTCTCAGGAGTTGGAGAGAACCGTTGCAAAAGCAAGAAGGGATTTTGAAATTTTTGGAAGGAAACAACTACCAAGGCTGATGGAGACAAAACATTCAATTAAGTATATTACCGATGCATCTACAAATCAATTGATTGATCGATTGATTACTGGATTACAAACCCTTAGGGCAGCAGTCATGGACCAGGGAGATAATCAACTTGTCCAGCCACATAGTATGAGGGAAGAAGCCATGGAGCAGAGATTCCCTCAGCCAGTTCAGGGATTCCCTCAGCCGCTGGTTCATCCAAATTGTATGAGGGAAGCAGAAATGGAGCTGTGTGATAATCTGGTTGACATGGAGTGGGTAATCCCAGATGAGGATGTACTTGGAAGTCAACGTCAGACTGATGTCGTGGAACGGTTTGGTGATAGCGAAGCGCGGCTTGGGCTTGTCTACACAACAGAGGAAGCTGCAAATGAGCTGATTGATGAAGATGATCGCCAGTCGGTAATTTCTGCAGGTACTGAGAATCGGTTGGGAAATATCGTTGTTGATCTCCAGAATAACTTGCTTTATGGAGGGCAACCAGCAATATAAATTTGGTAGGTACCCTCTATACTTGTATGTAGTACTCTCTATCTGCACAACATGTTTTAAACTACATAATAGAATTTTGTCTGTTTAATCCTTGCATTGGTTTGTGTTGGGCAGGTAATTTTTAAGATTGGGAGATCATAAGAAAGAAACGATCGTGATATTTTAGCCTGGTTTGGAACAATGAATTAGACCCAAATTTAATTTTTTAGAATTAGAACACACAAATTCCTTTGTGTTATTTCGTACTCAAATCTGCCTTTGTGTTATTTTGTAATGGAATTTGGATTTTGGAATTTGGAATTTTTGTTATTATTTTATGGAATTTGAATTGCTCCTTTTTTTTCATAAATTATATTTATTGAAGCAGGCCTTAGAGTCCAATTTGTGCCTTATAGTCCAATTTGTAAGGCCATTATATATTGTAAGGCCTTGTTATCAGCATGCCTAAGAGTACATGGACGAATTGAAAATCAACTATTTAATAGTAATTGATTTACACCTTCGCTTTCACCAGTCGACCCGCTGTTTGTGCCTTCTGACAAACGTCTCGTCTTCGAGTCTGTATTTACATTTTGGAGCCTAATTTTTCAAAAACAAAAAAAAACCAGTGAGCAGAGGAAAAGATGAAGCGACTAAGCAAATCACCAACGGGCCATTCCGAAGATGGCGCAGATGAAAACGGCACCGGAAAACCATCAGATGTCCATTCAGAGGCCATAATCTCTCCCACTGCCGCAACTACCAGTAAGTTATTACAAAAACTGTTAATATGGATTAATTGGTCCTGCATTTCGTGAATTCCAGCTGTGTTGATGCAATTAAGGGTATGCTTAACTTAGGGTTTAGGCGTTAACTCTGAATATTGGATTGCATGCGTTTGTCGGTGTTTGAATGTTACTATTTATTCATCTTTCAGTTTTAAGTTGAATGGGTTATACTGTGTTCGTCACTTGGGGCGTGGGTCTCAGAAATCCGGGAGGTGGGTATCAATATTAGAGTTTTTTTTGTGAGGATGTCTTATGGGTTTAGGGATCTTAGAAGATGTAGTTGTTGCATTTGAATTAGAGTATGTTGTTGTTGTTTTTGAACTAAGAGGAGCTCTGATTTAGTGTTGTTTTTTTATTTCTTGTTATCGTGGTTAAGATTCGCCAGGGGAGAAATCTAAAACAAGTAGCCCTGAATATCTTAGTGCTAATGAATCCACTCCTGGGCATAGTAGTAGTGGCCCTGTTGAGGGCTCCCATGCTGTAGGAAAGAAGAGGCCTATAGTGGATGAGGGCACCAGTCCCCAGAAACAAAATGGAGGAAAGAAAGCTCGGTTGGTAAGTCACAGTAACGGTGCCTCGAACCCCCCATCTTCTGAGGATACGGATACAGAAGATGAGACTTATAAACCTGGAAAGAAAGACATAGCGGATAGTTCTGAGGATGACGCTTAAGAGCCATTACGTATTTTGCGAGATGAGATAAAGGGTGGAAAGGCACCAAAGAATAAGAAAATTGGTGGAAAGAATAAGGGTCGCAAGGCACCGAAGGATGATGCTTTGGTGACAGGGGAGGAGATTGTCAAGAAGAAGGGTGCCACGGAACCTGGTGGAAAGAAGAAGGATGGCAAGGCACTTGCTGGAAAGAAGAATGGTGCACCTGCTGGAAAGAGGAAGGGTGCACCTGCTGGAAAGAAGAAGGATAATTTGGTTACAGAGGAGGAGGAGGAGGAGGAAGAGGAGGAGGAGGAGGAGGAGACTGTCAAGGTTCCTAGTGCAAATAAGAAGGGTGGCAAGACACAGAAGAAGGGTGGAAAGGCACCAAAGAATGATTATTTGGTGACAAGGGAGGAGGAGGAGACTGACAGGGTTCCTGATGTAAATAAGAAGGGAGCACCAAAGGGTAAAGGGGGGAAGAAAGTGGCCTCCGCAACAAGGCACTTCACTAATGATGGGCGTGAGTTCAAGTCAGTTTGCAGCCCAGCAGCAATTTTAAGAGGAGTTGAGAGCCTATCTGTTGAACAGAAGAGGGATGTAGAAGAAATAGGCTTCGGTGGTCTTTTGTCGATGAAGGTGGAAATCCTGCCACAAAATTGCCTTGAATGGCTCCTCTCCAACTTTGACCCCCGATCCCGAGCAGTCAGCCGTGTTGTCTCCAACGCAGGTGGGGTTATTGTAAGGGAACCCGTCTTTGAAGTTGGCTGGGCAGATGTTAAGGACATTTTCATGCTGCCACACAACAGGAATAAACCAGTTCAGGTACATGACACTGGAGTCCAAGAGATACGAGATATATGGTCAGCGAACTACGGTGTACCAAAAGGTGCGAAGATTGGCACTTCTGTCCTCTTAGACAGTATGCTGCGTTTCATGGGTGGAGGAAGGAACTTCAAGCGCATGTTCGTGCTCTGGGCTTTGGCTGTTTTTTTGGCGCCATCAACCAATAGAAAGGTACGGTTCCACACCCTGCATTCTCTGGTGCGAGTGAGAGAGATCGCGGAGTATGATTGGTGCGAGTACGTGGTGAGCAATCTATGCGATGCAGTGTTATCCTGGCGTGAAGGGGAAATTCGCAATTGCAATGGTTCCCCATGGTTCAATGTTGGAGGCTGCCTGCTCCTGTTGGAATTGTGCTACCTTCATAAGCATGCATGGAAAGGAATTACCGTGCCAAGGACACGACCTCTGGTTATGCACTGGGAAACCAAGATGATAAAGGACAGAAGTGATGAAGAGGTGGCGGCTGGGGGTTTTGGAAGGAGCCTATTCAAGCTTAACGAATTCCCCATCAGCCGGGAAGATGAAACTGCTGTATCACCACTGATCGAGAGTATTAGGAATGCCAAGCCCGGGAGAAGTTTTGAACAGGTAGTTTATTACTTTTCCTACCCTTGTTACCGCTGTATGTAGGCTTGATATAGCTTAATTCATGTTTTTGTGCTTGAGTACATTTATAAATTTGACGGTGACTGACTTTAATCAAAATGCACTCAGGACTTTGAAGCTGATTGTTGGAGATACCATCAACATCTTTCTACAGTGTTTGGTCATCATACACCGATACTCAAGAAGCACCTGAGCTGCCCTGGCACAGTTTTCCAATGCTTGGAAGCTAATGCATTAGCTAAATTAAGAAAAGCCTTACTTTGTATTGCAAGTTCCGCCAATGAATTGGTGGAATTGATCAACGGCGTATATGACTCTGTTGCTGACACTCAGGTGGAGGGTGACAGTAATGGGGAGGAGACAATCAGTGTGCAAGATAGCGATGAAGATGAAGCTTGGGTGGAAGATGAGGTGAAAGACATCCTGGCGAGCCTTCGAAAAATCCCTGCAACAGAGTTTGTTACATCTCTGTTGGATTGTTATCCAAAGGGAATGAATAACATTAGTGGATACAAAGCACACATTGCGGACTACTGCATAACCATTAGGAATCACCTGCCTCCGAAGTAAGCCCCCTATCTGTTACTGCCATTGTATAGTTTTTTCAAGGTTATAGATTACCGTTCAATGATTGAGTTAACTCTGTTATTTTGAACAGTGAAACTTTGTTTAGCGATGGTTTTTTATCCCTTGCAACGAGGAAGGAATTCTCAAGTCTGGAAGATGGAAAGGACATCGAGTCATCCATATTGATCTGCTGGGCTAGGTACCTCAACTCCAAGATGACTGACCCTGATAAAGGGCCTTCTAGGTTGTGCCTTGAAATCATAACAGATGTAAGTACTTGTCCCCACTATAGCCATATTTTTTTTACTGGTTTAGCTGATGGTGTAGGTAGTTTTAAAGATAGGTGCATTCTGTTATTGTACTGGGTGCATGCAGTCTGGGTTCACTTTGGTTAATGGCTTCTGATGCTTGTTTTTTACTGGTTTAGCTGATGGTGTAGGTAGTTTTAAAGAGAGGTGCATTCTGTTATTGTACTGGGTGCATGCAGTCTGGGTTCACTTTGGTTAATGGCTTCTGATGCTTTTCCTTTTTCAGTTCGATGGGAATAATACCAATAGTGAGGCTTGGTTCATGAGATGGGATGATTTTTTGGCTAGTTGCAACCGGAAGATTGATGATGCTGATTTGGTAACCACTTCAACCTTATGTTTTGTTTCCAATTTGGTAGTTGGTTTCGTTTGTTACATCTTTGATGTCTGTATCCCTCCTAGATTATGCTGCCTGTGCACATGCGTGGTCACATATTTCTCGTCGTCATCAACTTCAAAGCTAAGTTGTTCCTATGCCTAGACAACCTAACACATGAAGCAGATGCAGCCACCGCAAAGTCATATTCACATGATGTGAAAGAATTGGTGCGTTTCATGCTCTTTATGGTACGAGCTTCAAATCTTACTGGTTGGTCTAACTGTCTTGTGCTTTGCTGCAGAAAGTCATGTTCTCCGTTTATCTAAACGATCAAAAACATCCAAACAGTGACGATGTGGATAACTTTTCCGTGAGGAAGGTAGGAGGAAACTGGTTGGTCTCGGAGGGTAATCACGATTGTGGCGTCTATGCCATGTATTTCATGGAAAAATTCAATGGCAGTCCTGAAGACATTAACAATTCATCAATTCGAAAGGTTTGGTTCCTCATATTTTTTCCCGTTTCATGTATCTTTAATAACTGAAGTCTGGAAGTTATGTATTTTTTTCACCCATTGTGCCTATTTCATTGTGCCTATTTCAGGTTTCTAAAAGAACAGCTTATAGGGTGAAGGTATGCGCTGAGCTGATTCTGAGCTCCCTAAACGTCAACAGGGAGAAGGTCCTGGCTCCGATTCCGGCTTGGGCTGCCAGAAAGGTTGGCGGCTTCGTAGCTAATAAAGCAAATTGAAATCTTTTGCTGTTCGCTGTTTGTTGGCGCATTTTTAGATCTTTTGCGGTTGTGTATGCATGCTGGCAAGCACATTCGTTTGGATATCTTTTGTTGTTTGTGCTTGATCACATTTAAACAAACTATGAATGTGCATTTTGAACATATTTTGTGTCTTATCATTCTCTTGGATTTTGGACATAACATATTCACCATTTCTGCAACGTTTTTACTTAGCAAAAACATCAAAATACTGGGTGCTAAAACACAAACACAGCATTCCTAAAACACAAAAGACTTAACATAAACATCAGAATTATTAAACATATCACCCATATGAAAAGACTGGGTCCTAAAACACAAACACAAGAGGTGCAAAAGACTTCAGAACTATTACATTCGTCCTTAAAAAGCAAAATATGATCCATACAAAGCAATGTCACCATTTCTGCTAACGTTATTACTTAGCAAAAACCTGAAAACACTAGTCCTAAAACACAAAAGAGGTGCAGTCCTAAAACTTTCAGTCCAATAGGTCTGCCGAAAGTTCTCCTCTAATAATCTCCAGCTCGGTTATCTCATCCATCGTATCACTCACTATTGCCCGACGTTTAGCAATCTGAGCATCAATCTTGGCTATGTAACGCAGAGTGATGTTCTCAAGTCTACGGCTCCTTTTCCCTAACTCTCTCTGTACCCGACGCATCAGATTGAGCAATTCCTCGCGAGCTGCTGAAGCTGATATACTGCGAGAAGCACCTCTCTCAGCTACATCCTCAGTTGTCCTTTTGGACCTTTCGATCTTGGACCTTTCGATCTCAGCTAATCTTTTCGACCTTCTTCTTCCAGCAGGTTCTGTGACCTCAGTCTCGTCAGCAGCAGGAACAGGAGCAGGAGCAGCAGCAGGAGAAGGAGCAGGAACAGGAGCAGGAGCATGACCTTCAAAACCAGCACCTTCTGAATCAGCAGAAGCTTCTTCACCAGCAGAACCTGCACACATAAAATCAACTTCCATGATCACCTACATAACCAACATATTTAAGAGGAGCAGCATCACAGTACCAAGGAAATTCCATAATCAACATATTTAAGAGGCAACATCAATCCACATGAGCAACTACCCAACTGCCAACATATCCAATAAATCAACTACCCTAAAATCAATCGACATAAAAGTACCCAGGAAATTCCCCTCATAAATCCACAGCAGAAAGATCGAAACAACAAGTACCCCCCGTAGAACGATCTCTATGTACCCATATCAATCGACATAAAAGTACCCATATCAATGTCCATAAAATCCACACAAACTAGTGATTGAGCAATTTAATTAACAAAACAAAAATTTCTAACATTCTGTGCATACCGTAGAATCGCCTAGGAGCAAGCTCCCCACTTGATGTAGATCCTTCAGAAATGGAACTGCCTGGACATGGTGATGAGTTGGACATGGTGATGAGGTGTGAAATGAGGTGTGAAATGAGGAGGAGCCGATGAATGCGATGAAGATATTTAGAAATGATGAATTTGTGTTAAAGAGGGCCGTGTTAAATGGGTTGTGTTAAAGAGGGCCGTGTTAAATGGGCGCGTTAAATGTGTGTTTTAGTGAGCCTATTTATTGAGCCCATCAAACTCAGCCCGATGTAAATTATTGTAACTTGTTTTGTGAGACCCAGAAGAAATGAAATCAGCACCCAAACGGTATACTAGAATGACCCATTCTCCAGCTGGTCATGCAGCTTGTTTAGAGACACCCAGAAGATATGTGGCAGTGACCCACGACTTCTGCAACTTTCGGCATCTTCTCCGGTCCACGTTACAAGATCATTCACGTGACAAGAGAGAGAATATAGGGAGGAGAGAGGAGAGAGGAGAGAGGTTAGAGAGAGAAGGACCAATTTTTAAATCAAACATGGGGACCATTCTCATTAATACCCGCCCCACATTATACCATGCACCCCACTTTTTTTGGCCTGTAGTGGGAGGAGTATTACTCCACGGGAGAGCCATAGCAATGTCCCCCAAACCTTATCCAAACATACAACCCAAACCTTTTCCGCCATCTGCAGAGAGTCGCCGCCCCACTCCCTCCCACCGTGGTCTCCATCATTCTCTCTCCTCATCCTCCTCCTTCACCGCTGCCCAAGACCACGAGGATCTCCCCGTAGGCTCCGAAATATGGCGGCATTTTCCTGCTTCCGTTGTTCTGTTCGTCTCTGAATGTTCCTCCTCCGCTCCAGTCGCCAAACAGTTCTCCAACCACGAACTGATCGACGAGGCTGTTGATTATGTCATCTCCAACCGCCACAATCCGATGCTAGCCACCCATCCGCCGACCACCTCCCCACAATGTGCCTGAACCAACGTAGCAGAGCCAATTGGCGGAAGGACTATTTTGTTGAACAGATAACTTTGAGAAAGGTAAAGCGAAGGATTGCCTTAATTTTTGCAGTTTTTCATACTTTCTTGTTCGTAATTTTGGCTGTTTAGTAATAGCGGGACAAATGATTTCTCTGGGATGTTGTAGATTGCGGTTGAATCATGCCTTCTGCACTGGAATTAGACGTAGGGTTTAAAACTAATTTTAGTATATAGCTGAGTTCAATTTCTTGGTTAAATGGCTACTCAATGAACTTAACTTATTCATTGATTAAGTTCGAGATGATTAAGATGATTAAAGTGAACATAAAAAAGATAGCTGAATAATAGTTTCCTTTAGTGATGATTTGTAGTAGTATATCAGTGCGTGTTGTGGTTTCCTATGCAAGGATACTTTGCTAATTAAGAAGGTTGTAAAATTCTTCGTGATTGTTTGTCGGTTTGTTTTGTTTGTTGTTTCACTTTGTTCTGATGATTCGAATGCTATGATTTGAATTGATGGTACAATTTCACTGTCATTAGACCCGGGCCTTCGTGCAGTGGTTTCCTCTGCAAGGATACTTAGCTAATTAAGAAGGTTGTAAGATTCTTCACCATAACATGTTTGATTGTTCTTCGGTTCGTTTTGTTTGTTGTTTCACTTTGCTCTGATGATTCGAATTGATGGTACAACTTCACTGTCATCAGGCCTTCGTGTAGTGGTTTCAACAAGCTAAGAGTGAGTTTCATCTTCTTATTCTCTTTCTTCACACATACAACTTTAACTCCATCTCTCTATATCTGTACTGTATCTCTATCTCTGTATTTTAGTATTTCAGTATTTCAATATTCATTTGTATGATTATTGTGTGTTTGTGTGCAATGTGCAGAAACGTATTAATGTTGCAGCCTGATCACATCATTGTGAAGCCAAATGCACATTTATGTAGATGTAGGTTGGAGCTGCTGCTGCTATTACTCCTTCCTCCAAGCAAACCTCCGACGAAGCAATATAAGTCCTTTTGTGAGCAAAGGCTTTTCCTATTATATTATTTGTCTAGGAAAGAAGAAAGTTCCGATGACTCCTCCGAAGAGGATCATGAAAAGGTATGACATTTTTCTTTACATGTCTTTTGGTTGAAATCCTTGTGATTGTCTTGGTTCTTGTCTAGTTCTCTCTGAATTGTGCTGGAATTGATTTTCTCAATTCACACTCTGATACAGATTTATGAATTAGTTAGACTTCAAAAAGGGAGGCCAAGAAGAAGAAAACCATGCTAAACATGAAAGGGTATTTGTAGCATTTGTAGATTGCATTAGTTTTGTCAAGGTTAAACTTGAATAAGGTATTTTATCATTAGTTTTATGATTTTATCAATGTTAGCCTATGGATTTGATTTGAATTGGCTTGTATGTTTTGAATAATCGGTATATTGTTATTATTATACAATCAATAACAATATGTCCTTTCTTCAAAAAAAAAATAACAATATGTCCTTGCTAGTTTATTTGCAATTTTATTTATTATAAATTTATTGAGGCTTAATTTGCAGCAAATAGTGCAGGCTACTGCATTTTTTATTTTTTTAGAAAAAATTAAATATCGTTTCACCGGTTTATGTAATAACCGGTGAAATTGTAAAATAAATAAAATACATTAAAATAATCATTTCATCTCCACTCATCACCGGTGAAACAATTTTGTTGACCGAGTCCACGTTGACTGGGTCCACAGTCCATTCAGCACACTTCTGGGTCCCACTAATCCACTCACCGATGAAACAAAAATTTTGTTTCACCCCCAGCAACCGCACCGCTTATTCCAAAAATTAAAACCGGTGAAATGGCCCTTATTAAGCGGTGCTGATGCATTTAATTCTGGTAGTGATTGACAAGTCTGCTTGTTCTACAGATTTGATGTACGAACCCACCAGAAGTAAGTATTTATACTAGTTTAACTCCGAATTCTCCCTGCCCGCACAACTGCACAAGAGTAGAAATCGGCGGTAGTTAAACTACTCTGATTCAAAATTCTACTTTACTAATATAACTCATAATAAAAACTAATGTTGCGAGATATAACTCTCAACAACAATCTAATTAAAACTCAATTGATTACATGAGTAACCCATTATTTAGCAAAAATAAAATAAAAATTTAGATAGAATGAATCATTTATTCACTAAAATAGGTTGACTAAGAAAGCAGACACCTTGGAGCGAATAGATATGATACTGTACTTTGAATTTTCTTTTTCTTTCGTCAGATGAATTTTCTACTCTAGTGCTGAAAGTGAAAATGGTCTAATATATCTTTTTGGGCAGCTTGCTGAAGAAAATCAAATCCCAGGTCTGACATGTGTGTGTTTGATCTTATCCGCTAATGTAGTGGACAAAGTAAAGATTAGTAGTAGTATACAATTGATTCTCACATGATTATGTCCTAATTCCCCCATCAGCCGTGGACTGAACGTGCAATCTGGATAAAATCACTTGTGCAGATAGATAATGTAGATTATTACTTGGTTTAGATTGATAACACACCCAGAAATCTCTGCTTCATAATCCCTTTTATAAATATTCACGAGTCATTATGAATATTCCCAGTTTGTAAGTCATTCAGAAGAAACAACCAAATCTCAAATCTAAAGGCAGAGGTCATGCTAATTATCGCAAATGTGGTGATGTCCTCAAAAGGAGGCAAAGAGAAGCTCCAACAACGCGATCAAAACGTGACATTAGAAGCCAATCGCATTCGCAAATCCGCAGGAAGATTGAATGTCACAGCTGGACCATCAACAGCTAGGAAGGGCGATGAAGATAACAAGCTCAAGCAAGCTGAGGCATCACTCCGAACCGTAATGTTCTTGAGCTGCTGGGGACCTAACTAGCTAGCTACTTTCAAGTTTTACATTGCATGCTTTTCCGAAACGATGAGCATTTCTCTGTTCCTAACACATTTTCCATCAATGCATTTGTATCTCGTATATATGCATAACCATCTTAATATTCCACTAAGAAAATGTCTCGCTTATCCCACCATGTTAATTTTAGAAGCACAAATGAAGGACATCTCTGTACTAGTTCTCATGGAATAACCAAGAGAAATGCTCACCAAAAGCATTTTAGCTGATGATCATCAATCAACTACTGATTAATATCTACTATTTTCTTTATAATAATGAGAGAGAGTGTGAAAAATTATGCTACAGTTATGATGAATCCAACAGTATATCATCATATTCAAGCATCAGAGTTACCAATACTACATAACGGAAGCATACTTTTATTTCTCAACTAAAGAACAAAACGTAGAAGCAAAAGAACAAAGCCTAGAAAAACGTACGTAGAAGCAAAAGATTGAAGAGATTGCGTGTCGAATAGTGTTCATCAATTGGGTCCCCAGCAAACGAGGTGCATAACAGTTTCAGCCTTCTCCGCCTTCCTAATCCGATCAATTTCACCAGCTTTCGTGACCGAATCCATAGCAATCGAAGAAGCCCTCTTCAGATCAGTGGCATCTGAGAACGATCTTGCTGTTCTTGATCTACTGGGATTTATTGAGGCGTTCTGCTCCTTCACCGATTGGCAAGCACGAACCCATACTCTGCTCAGATGCCTTAGGCTCATTGCTTCAAGAAATCACTTACGCAACTCCAGTACCGCCACGGTAAGCATGCATGTGTTAATCTAGTTCTTTTATTTGATGGCAGAAAACGAAAGGATTGTTACTTGAAGAAAACGAAAGGGTTTAACCGAGACTTGCCTTAGATAGGGTGAATATAGTCTAAATGAGTTGTGAAAAATCCGAAATCCAAGTATTCCTAATTGGGAGTATAGTGATACATAATATTACATATGTAGATCGGATTAAGTTGTAAATAGTCTAATATATATATATATATATATATATATATATATATATTTTGACATAGTCTAATTTATTTTATTTTATTTTTTTTGCATAAACCACCAAAGGTAGAGGGATGTATATTGGCTTCCCCATACCATATAAAAGAAAGTAACATAATACAAAAGAATCAAAAAACCACATCTAAAGAGTAGCGGTTATAACAGAGATCCAAAAGGATTCTATTAGGTGTAGAGTTTAGCCTAAGTAAGCTCTACACGAAGCTAAGTAAGCTTCCAAAAAGAATAAATTAGCCTAAAGAGAGAATTTTATAGAGGCACCCTAACATTTTCCAAAGTATCAGTTTGGCCCCCCTATCAAATTTTACTGTCAAAACGGTCCCCTAATTTTACGGTTTTGCTTCATTTTGGCCCCCTAGCCCTAACTTGACCGTTAAATCGTTTTGCCGTCAGTTCCTGGAGGGGTAGGATTGTCTTTTTAAGGATTATTCTATACTTTTTTAAAAAACAAAAATAAAAGTCTATACAGTGTATTCTTTCCATCTTCTCGTCTTAAACTCGGAGAAAGAAGAGTACCTTCATCCCCTAATCCTCTTTGGCCAATTGTTTCTATCTTCTTGTCCATTACAACAGTTCAAATTTCCCAACATGCGATGGATTCCCAATTCGTGGGCCAGTGATTAGATTTTTCTTAAAAGAAAATTTGTGAATCTGAAATTTGTGAATCTGGAACTTGCCCTTAATTAATCGCATCAAATCTCTGCTCGTTGCTTCTTCTATAGTATTAAATTTCGGAATTTTGAACCTCAAGAAAAAAATCACTCTGCAGCAACATGGAACTACAGAGATATCTCCCTGTAATCCGACCCGATGGCGGGCCGGAAAATCCCGATTCTGAGCCAGGCTTCTGCGGGCAGGTTCAGCGGGGCCTAAAACGGGTCGCGGCACTCCAGCATCGGTTCAAGCAACCAGCAGAGGGATGATTTCATCCGGAACACGTGCTTAAACGCGTTGGGATTTATGGAGATGAAAATGGAGGATGATTGGTGACGACGTCGTATTGAGTCGTCATCATCCTGATCCGGGATGTGAAATTCTATCTACTTAAAATAAACAATTTCTTATTACTAAGTTCTGCCTAACATGATGTTCCAACATGAAATAATGTAAAGTGCAGAAATGTAAATGACATAAGCAATTGATTATGCAGTTCGATGCAACGCATCTACGTCTGCGGGACCTTGCCCAGTGTAGTAACCATCCACTAGTAAGTCAAAGATACAGATTACAGAATACTTATCTTTACTACTCTAAGTGTGGATTTGCAACTCCCTTGCTGCCAATTGGCCTGATTAGCTATACTATCAGTTGAATGCTCAATCACCTCTCCCGAGGTTTTATGGCTGGGTTACTACACTAAACATCATGTCCTAGAGTAGGTATCGTGAAGTTTTAATGGACCTTGCTGCCTATCGCCGCTCTAGACAATTCTGGTTGCAGAATTGTTCTTCAATAAAATCGGTAGTTTGAGCGTTGCAGCTGCTGTCCCATTTATAGCTCAGTGTCGTGTCCTTCATCACTTTGCACGGCTGAGGAATTCTTCTTCCACGATGTATGGAGTCTCTCCTGTTGCCGAGCTTTCTGTGGTCCTATGTGCCCATAAGACGTTCGTAACTTCCCATATCCAATTGCCCCTTGCTCCTTCGCTACTACAAAACAGGCTTTTAACTTCACCCCTTTTACTTCGATTTTCAATTATTGGGAAAATAACCGAAGTAAATAGTATTTTTACTGCGCTTTTCTAAATAACCGAAGTAAAAACCACTTTTTACTACGGTTTATTTGAAACCGGAGTTAAAAATAGAGTATTTACTACGGTTTATTTGAAACCGTAGTAAATAAATAGAGTATTTACTTCGGGTACAAAGAAACGAAGCTAAAGAATTATGAAAGCCGATATCATTGCGATATCGATTAGGGAATGGAACACCCGAAAGCAAACATATATCAAACCAAAATCGAATTGAAAATGTTGTCATACTTTTCAACTTACCGAAACCAAATGGATAACATACCGATGTCGTTACGCTTGACGTTGTTTTAGTTAAAACTTACCGAAATTAGTGACGTAGTCATACCGATAACGGTAAAGAATGATGAAAGCCGATATCATTGCGATATCGATTAAGGAGTGGAACACCCGAAGGCAAACATATATCAAACCAACATCGATTTGAAAAATTTGTCCTACTTTTCAAATTACCGAAACCAAATGGATAATATACCGATTTCGTTACGCTTGACGTTGTTTTAGTTAAAACTTAACAAAATCAGTGACGTAGTCATACCGATATCGGTAAAGAATGATGAAAACCGATATCATTGGGATGTCGATTAAGGAGTGGAACACCCAAAGGCAAACATATATCAAACCAGCATCGATTTGAAAATGTTGTTGTACTTTTCAACTTATCGAAACCAAATGGATAACATACCGATGTCGTTACGCTTGACGTTGTTTTAGTTAAACCTTACCGAAGTCACTGACGTAGTCATACCGATATTGGTACAGAATGATTAAAGTCGAAATCATTGCGATGTCGAATAAGGAGTAGAACACATGAAGGCAAACATATATCAAACCAACATTGATTTGAAAATGTTGTCCTACTTTTCAACTAACCGAAACCAAATGGATAACGTACCAATGTTATTACGTTTGACTTAGTTTTAGTTAAAGCTTACCGGCTATACCTTGGATTTTTACTCCCTTCCCGGCTGCCTTGTGTCTCTTCGGATTCGCTAATAAGCTTGGTTGGATCCGTTTTAAATTCAAATACTGGATGTTTTTTGTAAATGAGAACCTCTTTTCAGAGCCTTGTTTAGCTCTTTTTGGATGCAGAACGTGCATCAGGGGAACTCCCCCTCTTCTAGGTCTATGTAAACAACTAAGATAAGACCTTTTGTTCGGTTTTTTGGGGGCTTGGGAACCCATAAATAAGTCTCCTACCACCAACGGTGGTTTTCACTTAAAAAAAAAGTTAAAACTTACCGAATTCAGTGACATAGGCATAACGATATCGTTTAAAGAATGATGAAAGCCGTTATTATTGCGATGTCGATAAAGGAGTGGAACACCCGAAGGCAAACATATATCAAACCAACATCGATCTGAAATTGTTGTCCTACTTTTCAACTTACCGAAACCAAATGGATAACAATATGATGTCGTTACGTTTGACGTTGTTTTAGTTAAAGCTTACCGAAATCACTGACGTAGTCATACCGATATCGGTAAAAAATGATGAAAGCCGATATCATTGCGATGTCGAATAAGAAGTAGAACACTTGAAGACAAACATATATCAAACCAACATTGATCTAAAAATGTTGTTCTACTTTTCAACTTACCGAAACCAACTGGATAACATACCGATGTCGTTACGTTTGACGTTGTTTAGTTAAAGCTTACCGAAGTCAGTGACGTAGTCATACCGATAATGGTAAAAAATGATGAAAGCCGATATTATTGCGATGTCGATTAAAAAGTGGAAAACCCGAAGGCAAACATATATCAATCCAACATCGATTTGAAAATTTTGTCCTACTTTTCAACTTACCGAAACCAAATGGATAACATACCGATGTCATTACGTTTGACGTTGTTTTAGCTAAAACTGACCGAAGTCAGTGACGTAGTCATACAAAGAATTATGAAAGCCGATATCATTGCGATGTCGATTAAGGAGTGGAACACCCAAAGACAAACATATATCAAACCAGCATCGATTTGAAAATGTCGTTGTACTTTTCAACTTACCGAAACCAAATGGATAACATACCGATGTCGTTACGCTTGACGTTGTTTTAGTTAAAACTTACCGAAGTTAGTGACGTAGTCATACCGATAACGATAAAGAATGATGAAAGCCGATATCAATACGATGTCGATTAAGGAGTTGAACACCCAAAGGCAAACATATATCAAACCAGCATCAATTTGAAAATGTTGTTGTACTTTTCAACTTACCGAAACCAAATGGATAACATACCGATGTCGTTACGCTTGACGTTGTTTTAGTTAAAACTTACCGAAGTTAGTGACGTAGTCATACCGATAACGGTAAAGAATGATGAAAGCCGATATCAAACCAACATCGATCTGAAATTGTTTTCCTACCTTTCAACTTACCGAAACCAACTGGATAACATACCGATGTCGTTACGTATGACGTTGTCTTAGTTAAAGCTTACCGAAGTCATTGACGTAGGCATACCGATTCCGGTGAAGCATCAATTAACCCCTTTTTAAATGACGAAAATTATTTGATTTTTTTATACATTTGCTATTTTTTTACAAACAAAAGGGTATTAGTGTCTTTAGTTAAATACTCTTATTAAGAAAATATGAATTAACTAATTACTGCTCTTTCTAGAAATTATACTAAAATTACCCCTTCTTTCAAATAAGTAATGTTCCACTGCGCTTAATGCAATTTTTCCTAACATAATCATAATCATATATAATTTTATTATATATGTACTAATAATTATCTAGCTAACTAATTTTTAACTTGCAAATATAAAAATATTAAATAAACTAGCATGCCCTCTTCGCGCGATGCGCGAAGTATTTAATTAATATTAGTGTGATTAAAATAAAACAATTAAATATGCAAAGTCTTAGTAACTATTATTATGAGCGTTTTCGTGCATCAGTTCAATTCAGTTCCGTAAAACTAAAGGAGACGCATACTTTTTATCATTAGATATAAACCTTTACCGTTGAAAAGCACCCAAAAAAATAAAAAATTAAACTCAACAACTTAAATTAATTTGTCGTTATTGTTAGAGAAAGTCTCAAATAAGGGCACTTTACGGTAGGGCAGACCAAAAGAAAACCATATTCTACAAGATTGGAGTTACTATACAATTATTTTAATTATTTGAGTTATTTTTGTTTGAGCCTGATGTTTTTGTACTTGAGTTTAATCTTTTATTTGCCTTGACTATTTATTAGATTTGATCTCTTAGGTTTTAGGTTGATTTTTTATCTTTTAGGTTTTAGACGATATCTTTACACTTTATTTCCTGATTTTTATGTCTTAGGACTCAAATATTAAATTAATAACCCCCAATTTTGTAAAATATGGTTTCCTTTTGTCTTGTCCTTACCTTAAGGGGACCTTATCTTACTATTAATGGATTATTGAAATTAAAGTTCAGAAAGTTATACTAAAAAATGTTGTGTGAATTGGGTATTAGATATACATTTTAAAAGTATATGTAATTTAAACTTGTAAAGTTAAAGGCAACAAATTGAATGAAATCATTATATTCTAGTGGATACTGTTTCACAAATAAATAACAGAAATATATAGTTAAGTGGATGAATTTAAATATAACCCAATCATAGCTATTAAAATTAAATATCAATATAAAATGATTCCTATAACTATTGAAGTAAAATAATTTAAAATATTATCTTTTGTCGTATTCTTGTAGTTGATCATCTCCACTTTCAATGCTTGATTCCATGTTCTATAATGAATAGAAAAAACAGTTAGATAATAGCATTTCAAAAATAATAATAATAATAATACAACAAGCAAAAAAATGTTCTTTTCCGCTTATATCACACTTCCCTAGTCTCTGAAAAGTAACAATAAATCTATATGCTTTAAAGTATTATCAAGTGGAATCTTTAGATAGTCAAGATGCCAATTTTCCAGTCATAACTAAAGATACAAATGATTGAACATTTTTCTTGTGAACTGAAACGGGAAAAAAAAACATTCTATGTAAAAAAGTTGCAGCTATCCCCAGAAGCAACAAACTTTTACCTGCCAGGAAAATGAAACTTATTGATCAAGAGATACTTTATGCATATAGCATCACTGATGCACCCCTTAAGCTCGCGGTGGGATAATTTATACGCCCATACAAGCAAAGTTTTAATAAAGAGGATACTGGATACAGTTGAAGCAGTTAATCAATGATTGACCAATATTTGACAATGTCCAACATACGCAGAAAACCAATAGAAATCCCATTTTCGTGCAAGGGACCAAAGCACAAGCAACATACAGAAATGAAACATTAATTTGCATCAATTTTACCAAAAAGTAAGGGAAATTTATCATACTGTTCAGCCATGCTCTTCAACAATTCACACACCTGATACATAGACCACCTGTCCTTTGGCCGATAGATCACACAATTACATGCAATTTAGAAGAACTTCACAATTTCTTCGTCTTGGCCCCTCCCAATCAGAGTTTTATCAATAGCATCTTTGATCCGACCAGAGCCCGCAAGCTGGCTCACTCAATCCACCACTCCAAAACTATAAGCATCACCTTTCAGTTAGAAAAAACAGTTAGATAATAGCATTTCAAAAATAATAATAATAATAATACAACAAGCAAAAAAATGTTCTTTTCCGCTTATATCACACTTCCCTAGTCTCTGAAAAGTAACAATAAATCTATATGCTTTAAAGTATTATCAAGTGGAATCTTTAGATAGTCAAGATGCCAATTTTCCAGTCATAACTAAAGATACAAATGATTGAACATTTTTCTTGTGAACTGAAACAGGAAAAAAAAACATTCTATGTAAAAAAGTTGCAGCTATCCCCAGAAGCAACAAACTTTTACCTGCCAGGAAAATGAAACTTATTGATCAAGAGATACTTCATGCATATAGCATCACTGATGCACCCCTTAAGCTCGCGGTGGGATAATTTATACGCCCATACAAGCAAAGTTTTAATAAAGAGGATACTGGATACAGTTGAAGCAGTTAATCAATGATTGACCAATATTTGACAATGTCCAACATACGCAGAAAACCAATAGAAATCCCATTTTCGTGCAAGGGACCAAAGCACAAGCAACATACAGAAATGAAACATTAATTTGCATCAATTTTACCAAAAAGTAAGGGAAATTTATCATACTGTTCAGCCATGCTCTTCAACAATTCACACACCTGATACATAGACCACCTGTCCTTTGGCCGATAGATCACACAATTACATGCAATTTAGAAGAACTTCACAATTTCTTCGTCTTGGCCCCTCCCAATCAGAGTTTTATCAATAGCATCTTTGATCCGACCAGAGCCCGCAAGCTGGCTCACTCAATCCACCACTCCAAAACTATAAGCATCACCTTTCAGTGAAGCAACCATGGTGCTGGAGTACTCAGGCGCAACATATCCTAACTACCCTAAATCCCCATTCACATAACGACTCTCATTCGAATCCGAAGAATTCATGAGCCTAGCCAACCCAAAATCCATAATTCTAGGATCAAAATCTTCATCCATGGGAACAACATTTGAGCCAATATTCTGATGTGGGTCATAGCCACGGTGAAGCCAAGAAATGCCCCTAGCAGCTCCCAAACCAATCCTGAGCCTAGTCGGCCAATCCAAATCAGTCGAGTTCTGGCTCAACAGCGCAAACAAAGTGCAATTCACCAGATGCTAGTAAACCAACAGCTTCTCATCCTCCACAGCACAGATCCCCAACAATGGCACCAAATTCTGGCGCCGAAGCTGTCTCAACCTATTCACCTCAATCCTAAACTTCTTCTCAGACATCTTAAGAGTACTAAGCCATTGATTGCCAATACAGATCCATCCCTCAAACACAGCCTTAATTATAAGTAGTCCCCCCCATCCTGGTCGAATTGATCAAACTTGGCAAAATTTAAAAAATATTCAATTTCAGCTCTTGTTTGGTGTTCATCCTCTGCTTGTATTACATAACTACTGTACAAAAGAAACAAAAATGGAGGAATATAATAAACTATATAATATTGTCTATATAATAAATTATGTTCCCCACAACCATGAATTCAAAGAACGGAGAAGGATGCAGCAACATCATGAAAATTAACAATGGGTCGAAACAAAGATTCAAAACAAGGGGTTAAAGATAGAACATGAAAATTACCTGCTTTTGAAGATTCAAAAGAGTGGGTATCAAATTAACCAAACGAAGCATAGAGGCATAGAATTTCAGTTCATACATGCTCAATAAAGAAAAAAAACACTGAACAGATTCAAGCATGTGTCATCATCTCTGTAGCATCACACGAAATTCAACTTGATAAAGTTATGTCCATTCTGCACTCAAGCTGTAATAAATTTGCCTCCCTAAGTTTAAACAGCATTGGATTTTGTCTCTTCTCCACTGACTGGACAAACCAGGGGAGCCAACATTTGAACAAAATGGTAACTACAGGTAAAAATAGACATTCGATTGATTGTATTATCCAAGGGAAGAAATGTTACAGTGATTCTGTAGGCATTAACAATCAAAGGTTAAATGGTTAACCTATATTGCCTCTAAATCTCCAAAATCACACTAAAATTAGTTAATCTTGTATTTAGAACACTTGTTACCTTGAAGATGTATCTAATCATTAAAACCCACTCTTAGGCTTTCTAGACAAATCCAATGCAAACATAACATCACCAAAGTTTTTACTTTCCTCTTCAAATAACAAAAAAACTCCTTAATCATTTTGAAATAACAGAATAAATAAGAAGGATCTTCATTATCCTTTTCAAATAAACAGTGAACCTGAAAAAAACTAATCGTCCTAAAAGGAACAATACAATTTGATATCACAACTGTTGTCCACCTCTGCAAGAAAAATTTAATAAAACCAAATCAAACCAGTACATGACTTCATGTATTCAAAAAACCAGTACCAAGCACTGAATATGTAATGAAGGCAACTATGGAAAAACACACATGAAATGTGCATTAAACACATCCACATTGACACCTACAGTGTCTAAAGAACAAAAAATACAGATGATAAATGAGAATTTTATGTCTACCTTGATCAGAAAACATCAAAGTGAAAAGTCTATCATTCGAAGCAAAGTCTGGGTGAAATGCAAGTCCCATCATCCTAAATTCAGTCTCAAATGTGACTTGATCAGTCAAATCAAGAAAAGGGTTGGACTCATCAAGCTCCAACAAGTTTCTAACAACAACAAAAACTCAAAACGAAAGCAGTTTTCATCAATTTAAAAGCATGGGATTTTACAGAAAGAAAGAAGAAGGAAATTCAGAAAAACGGGGGAGAAGGAAAAGGCGGAGGACAAATACAAATCCAACCCTCAATGGAATTGGAGTCAAACTGAAAAAGAAGGAATCATTTAGGTGCAGAAGATGAGAAGGATTCAAATTCAAAGAAGAGAAGAAGAAGACAATTAAAAACAAATCTCAGAGAGAAAGATTAGTACTCACAGTAGAAGTCACAGGTTCTGGGCTAGAATGGTTTGTATAACCACCATTCAAAGCGTAAGACGAAACCCTAATTTCAACCACAACACAAAAAAGCAAGAATAACCTGGCAAACTGCACATAAAACCAACAAAAATAGGCATGCAATCCACAAGAATTACTTGAACCCAACACACTGCAATATGAAAACAGTCTAGACAGTTTTGAAACACTAAGATAGCAGCCTTGGGTTCAGTAACCTGGGTGGTTAGGTATTTAGCAACTTATGGATTGGCATGCACATGCAATGCAAGTAATTAAGCACATAATTAGTTAGGGAAAACAGGATCAAGACAATTAATGCCATATGCACAAAACTGCAGCATACAAGTAAGGGCACATCAGTTCATAGATGTCCATTATTTTTTTCGAAATCAGTTAGGCAAATATCAGTTAGGTAAAAAGGATTGAATATTTCACAAGCCATTGAATATGGCAACATGCATGGTAAAGCTACAGTTTTTAAAACATATGGCTTGCCCGAAATAGAATAAAGTAAACTGTGTATTTTTTATAGTCTAAGGATAGCAGCTAAAATAGGAAAAGGAAACGAACCAGAGTAGCTTAATGTTCATAACCACTGTTTTTGCTTGATTCATGATCTCCCCTTCCATCTTTTACATTGCTAGCTGCATTGGATTCCCCCCTTCTCTGTTCCATTGTCCGATTCTAGCACGCCTCTCTTCACTACCATCCCTTGCTGGACTTCTATCTCTTGTGACCCGGGCTTCTGCTTCTAGATCTACCACGTCTGCGGTCAGGACTATTACTTATACGCTTCCTGCTTCGACTTTCATGGTGGTAATCCCTGTCATCATGCCTTCTGCCATTACGGCGAGAGTGCTCTTCATAACTGTGGTGTCTGTAGGGACTTCGCCTTCTGCTCCTGATATGCCTGTGGTGAGAACTACCAAACAATTGGCGCCTTAGCCCGCTAAGAATTGAGTCCAGAAATCAAAGTTAGTATTACCCATATGGATCAAATATTATTAGATAATCAAGTCAGGAAAATTACCTGCTAATCCTTTTGAGATGCATAAAGTTGTAGTATCCACCACGATTGCAGGTATTCTCCTCATACTGCCTACAGGTCGCCTCACGAAAATCAGTAACAGGCGAAAAATCCTCTAAAGAAATAACTACCTAAACACAAGTAAACAGGAGAGCGCCAAATTGAATCCTTTATGTTTTCAATTGGAATCCAATCTCCATGACCCAGGAATAACACACGTTTTTGCAGTGGAATAACCCACGTTTTTCAGATAGGCTAGCATGAAAATACGCGTACAAATTCATTTAATTAAGCAGAAATTCCAACAACTGAAATCCGAACAAATGCAAAATCAGCAAGAACCAATGCAGTAATTTAGCAAAAACATACTGACAGACACGATCTTCAGAGCATATCTTCTCATCGTTTAGTGGATCGTAGGCATAAACCACCGTCGTCCCGCCCAATCTAGACACCACTGGGCTTCCTGTCCATCTCCGAACCACCAATTGTAACTCTTGCGCATAGACCACCATCTCCAACCGCTACCAATGCAAAATGACATCCCCGTTGCTCCCACCTCTTTGTCACCTCTGCCATATTCAATAACCACACATCCGCCACGACACCACACCCTAATCGTCCCTGCCCCTCCAATCGTCGGCCACAATGACGGGAGATTCCATGCGAAACGTCGGCGGCGACTAACTACCGAAGTTTCTGCGGTAATATGCGGCGCCGAAGAATGTATGGATCCGGCCGGCGATGGCGCGCTCTGAAGCTCTGAGATCGGGATTGCAGAAGTGAATTGGGGTGTTAAAGGTGGAGAAACGTGAATCGGAGTTGGAATTGGAGTCCAACTTTGAAATTCGAAGAGTAGGAAGAATAGCGGAGAGAAGAACCCTATTCAGAAACTAAATCCCAAACGACGTCGTTTTTAAACGTGGGGTAAAAATAAAAGAAAAATCTGAAAGGGGAGAAACCAAGAAATAACCCAATAACTATTACATATTACTCTAGGATAAAGTTTTTGTTCTTTTTTATTTTAGTTGTCTGGTTTTATCTCTTTCTTATGACCCCATGAGCTACTGCTAAAAGTTAGCGGACTTCTTGTCGTATAAGCTGAGGATGTCACCAATATAGGACAACTACATTATGAAATAAACTTGAAATGCTGCAGTATAATTTCAATTTTCAAGGACTGAAGAATTTATATTTTATTGCTTCAGATAGGAACATAGAGTCGTATGAAGGTACAATATTAATTAATCTCGAAACAACAGTAGGGAAAGTGGAATGAGTAACTATCTTGAGATCAAGGTTTCTCAGTTCCTGAATAAATTAAATATCTCCTTCAAAGTGTCTTACTGTGGAGTCTATTTTTATATTTAAGGATGGTTGTATCTTGGTCTCAAACTTTCTGTTTACCAGATTGTTTGTTGTAGATTTCCGGTTTTTAATTTTAATGAATAATAGGAGTGCCTCGGATAAGCCTTGAAGGTTGTCCATGGTGGCGATTCTATGGTTGATGATCGTGTGACAGTTTAGTTGCTTGGTGATATGATTTGGGTACAAGATGAGTTTTGATTAATCAAATTGTGGTACCAAGCAACTGAGATAAAGGATATATTATTAAAGGTGGAGTCCTCAATTGATTTTGATTTACTGTTGCCATTTCCAAATGGTTTTTTTGGTCAAATTCTGTGGACATCTTTGGCCCTGTCCAATAGGGTGCTGGTACAGGTTGCTGGTGCTGGTAGGTGCTGGTAGGTGCTGGTAGGTGCTGGTAGGTGCTGGTAGGTGCTGGAAGGTGCTGGTAGGTGCTGGTAGGTGCTGATACGTGCTGGTAGGTGCTGGAAGGTGCTGGTAGGTGCTGGTAGGTGCTGGTAGGTGCTGGTAGGGTATTTAAATTAAATTAAAATTGTATAATTATGATGTACATAATTATGTACTGTGATTAATAAAATAATGTCAATGTTATATGTTGACTTACATTTACTATTTTTTGATAAGTTAAACATAAGTTTAATTAATCATTAGTGTATCATAAAATAATATCCAATACAATAACTGTAACCAAAAATAAATAAATTATATGTATATTCATGTACATATTATTAATATAAATTTAAAAAATTTATATTAATAATATGATTTTACTTTGGAGACATGTAATTTTGTATAATTTGTGTACATCAACTTACCTAACAATTTTTGTAGGAAAATATTATTTGGTAGATTCAGGATATCCAAACACCCTTGGATACTTGGCTCCATATAGTGATGGAGTAAGTCGAAGGCATCTACCGCAATTTAGAAACACACCACCTCGAGGTATGAAGGAACATTTTAACAAACGACATTCTTCTTTAAGAATGAAAGTAGAAGGAGCTTTCGGTCAGTTGAAGAGTTCTTGGAAAATGTTAAAAAGAATGCCCCAAACTGACATTGATTCCCAAAAAGCAATAATTGTTGCATGTTTCACACTTCATAACTTCATTCGCATGCAACAACTAGACATTCCCGTGTTAGATCATCCTGAGGGTGTAGGAAGTAGTGATTCAGGTTTGTACGATGATGATCGAAAAACTGCTATGAACGAAGTGCGTGAGAGTATTGCCTTACAAATTTGGCATTTAGGAGATGTTGATTTAGAAGGTAGTGATGTTGGCGAAGATGAATCATTAGATGATAGCGATTAGTAGTATATGTGATTTGTAATATTATTGGAAGTACGAATATGTTTGTAACAGTTGTAAAATAGTTATTTATAATATTGATTTACTAGTACGAAATTGTTATTTAAATAGATTTGAAAAATGATTAATAATTATGAAACTATATATTTGAAGAATGATAATTCATACAAAACATTGTGAAACTAATTTTAAAGAAAAATCATCATTTTGTTGTAAAAAAAAAAATTTAAACAATTCATGTTTGTGAATAGTGACAAGTGCTGGTAGGTGCTGGTAGGTGCTGGTGGGTGCTGATAGAGGTGCTGGTGGGTGCTGATAGGTGCTGGTGGGTGCTGATAGGTGCTGGTGGGTGCTGATAGGTGCTGGTGGGTGCTGATAGGTGCTGGTAGGTGCTGGTGGGTGCTGGTAGGTGCTGGTGGTGCTGGTTTTGTGCGCTATTGGACAGGGCCTTTGCATACATACTTGCACAGAAGAAGAGCCTGAAAATGTTAGCACTATTGAAGAGCGCAACCAGAGCATGGGTTCTTTGAGGACATTTACAAACTGATACTCCGTAAATATGGATATAAGGAGTTTATAAGAATGAACAAAACTTTCACACTGTAGTGTTATTTTCTTCCCTTTTTCCATCATTGTACTTGATTCTAGCACTCTGGAATGATTATTTGGACTCTTTTATCGTTTCTTCTTTGGCTAATTTGGCTTCAGAGCATAGACTAGTATTTTTCCATAGAAGTTTATTTGGAATCAGATAATTTTTTTTTGATAATAGGAATCAGATAGTTTATTTACTGCATTCAATGGTTTTATTTAAAATTGCACCATTTACTAGATATCAATGTTTTTATTACAAAATACTCCATGAATTATATGGTGCAAGGTATCAATGAGAGTGCATTCGGATCTCTTGAAAGAGTTACTTTTTAATATCACTCTTTAATAAGGACTTGCTCTTTATTTAAAAAGTTGTCGCCTCTTTTAGAGTGTTTGGTCAACCATTGAATTGAAGTCCACCTTTTTTGTAAGTTTAAATTAAATTAATAAATATTAATGATAGTAGTATTTAAGAAGTAATTCTTATTTTCCTTACCATTGCTCATTGATGGTTTTTATTTAGATTTTAGCAAATTGATGACACGTCTCTCGAGAAGTACTTCTTAATATTACTACCATTGTGCATGCTCTAAGAGCATCTCCAATGGTGTTCTTTTTGGAGTTGCTTGCAAATTTTAAAAAATTGCAGCATACTGCTACACCGTTGTTGCATTAAATGTTAATGTTCCACACGTAAATAAATATATTCGATTAATAGTAAATCTGCGTTCCACACGTAAATAAATATATTCGAGTAATAGTAAATCCGAATAAATAAATATATAACAAGTTTACTGTCATGATATTTTTTCTTGAATCTGGTTTTGGATTTCGGAGATGTGGGAGATTTGATGATGTAGAGCGGTTAATCCCATAATTTAAAACAACCTTCCTCAAAAGAGATTGATAATTGAGCCGATAACTACGAAACAACCCCATATAGTTAACAATATACACAAATCACATATATACAACAATATATATGACACTTTCCCATTCCAATAAGATATAAAAGATTATTAACATATATAACATTAAACGCAAAAGAAATAAAATTCAACCAACAAAAAATATTGTTTTAGTTAAATTCTATATATACAAGTTGAACATGTGACTATGATATTTTTAAACGTTTTTAATATCTAATTGTATTATTATAATGATTTAATTATGTCACTTAAATATGAAATAGTTATAAAAATAATTTTTTTATTTTTTATCAATATAATTTTTATATAATACATATTTGATGAATATATTTGTTATTTTTAATAAGAAAATAATTATTGATAAAATATTTCAAAAATATGTGGGAGCTTTGTAGTTAATTACAAAAGTAGTTTACCATTGTGAAAGTATGTAGCTTGCCACGTCAGTTGCTTGAATAGTGACATGGCATGTTAAGCATTAGCTTTATTGTGATAATCAAGCCCACTCATAAACATAACACAAATTGGTAAAACGGTCCATCCGTGGCGAAGGAAAGAAGATTGCTGCCCTGTGCCACTCGCGGACCGTGAATCTAAGCTCGTGACTCGCGAATGTTTGCAAAATCATTCTTTTCGTTTTAATTGGACTCCAATTGCTTGGCGAAATTGGTGAAGATATTTACTAACCGAAGCAATTGGATTCGAATTGAAAAACAAAGAAGGATTTCAGAAGAGGAGAAGGATTGAAATTCAAAGGAGAGAGAAACAAGAAAAGGAGAAGAGCGGAGAAAGAAGGAGATAAATTAAAAACTAAGACCCAAAATGACGTCGTATTTGACACGTGGGGTAGTTGAGGTGTATATTGAATGGGTGGCGTGTTTCCAAATCATGGATAAACTCCACTAGGACTTTATAGTTTTTGAGTTCAATCTTGTAATCTTAACCGTGCATGATCTTAACTTGTTACAAGTTTTGCATGATCTTTGCTATTGCTTCTGCTAAACCCGTGAAAGTGCTTCTGGAATTGGTAGTATTCTCGGATTATTTGGCATCTCTGATTCTCAGTATTTTATGGTTTTTCCCACCAATTTATGTATGCTTCTACAAGTACAAGTAACGCCTCTTACATATAATAGAATTCTTTCTTACTTCTCGTCAAGTGATCTAAACTAAAACTTTATGAAAATGAGTAATTTTGTTAAATAAAATTAAGTTAACTATTTACCGTCATTCTTAGTTATAATGTAAAAGTTACACTCTATTTTTAAATTTCAAAGTTCCAACGTGTTAGTCTCAATTATTCCTAAAGAAATTTTACATTTTTTCACAATAATTTTGCCACACGTCGGTTTCATAATTTACTCTGAATTGAGCTATAAACTTAGGATATAAGTGTTACATATAAAATCTAATACCAAATTCAAGTAGATAAAAATTTTGGCTCAAATAAGTGTTCTAGAGAAAATTTTGGCGGTCCGTTCGGAGTATGAGTTACTTCAGGAGGCCGATAACATTAGATGGAAAAAAGAGCCAAGCAGCATTGGTATAAGGAAGGTGACCGTAATACGAGCTTCTTCCATCGCCATGCCACTCGGCGACGGAATAAGAACCGCATTGTGGGTATGAAAGATTCTCAGAATATCTTGAGAACTGAAGAGGGTGCTATTCAGAGAATCGTTATGGATTACTATGGGAGTTTGTTCTCCTCATCTGACCCCCCGGAGGATCTTATGGAGCGAGTTCTGGAAAGAGTACACTCAGTTGTTTCACCGGAGTTGGCTTCTACTCTCACTCGGCCTTACCATGACTTGGAGGTGTCCCGGGCAGTCAAGCAGATGCATCCCTTCAAATCACCTGGCCCAGATGGTATGAGCCCAGTTTTCTATCAGAAGTTTTGGAGGATTGTGGGTCGAGATGTCACTACATTTGTACTAAATTTTCTAAACCATGGAATCTTGGAGCCTTCTACGAACTATACCCATATTGTTCTTATTCCAAAGATAGACCAGCCGGAATATATTACTCAGTTTCGTCCAATTAGCCTGTGTAATGTGGTTTACAGGTTGGCTTCTAAGGTTGTTGCAAATCGACTGAAATCTGTCATGCCAGGTGTTATATCGGCTTTTCAATCTGCCTTTGTTCTAGGGCGTCTGATTACTAATAATGTCTTGATTGCTCAGAGTTCCACCACACTATGAAGAAGAGGGTCTCTCAGAAAGTGGGACATATGAGCATCAAGCTTGATATGAGTAAAGCATTTGACAGAATTGAGTGGAAGTTTGTCACTAGAGCTCTATCTCATATGGGGTTCCCGAATGGTTTTGTGAAACTAATTGAGCAATGTCTGTCAACAGTGGTGCATTCTCATTTATTTTCAATGGAGGGGAGCTAGGTAAGCTCACACCTATGAGAGGCATTCGCCAGGGTGATCCTCTATCACCATACCTTTTTATTATTTGCTCGGAGATCTTTTCTGTCTTGCTAACAGACTTGGAGTACTCGAGGAAGATCACAGGGATAGGGGCTTCAAGACATGGTCCTAAATTGACACACCTCTTCTTTGCAGATGATACTTTGTTGTTTGGTGAGGCAAAAACAGCTCAAGCCACCCATTTTAGATGGGCAATTACAGTGTTTGAGAATATTTCGGGGCAAAGGATTAATTATGACAAATCAGGGGTACTTTTCAGCTCCAATACCACGGTTTTGGTCAGAAGGGGTATTTGTGACATTCTAAAAATACCAGAGGTTGCATCACATGGGAAATATCTAGGCCTACCTTCAGAGATTGGTCGGAGCAAGGCAAAAATCTTTCAGAACATAAAAGATCGCATCCGTCAACGTATAGATGGATGGAGTGAGAGGAATTTGTCTAAGGGTGGTAAGGATGTAATGATCAAGTCAGTACTTCAGGCAATACCGACTTACTCTAGAGCTGTTTCCGTCTTCCGGGTTTTATTATTGATGACATTAAATCCATGATCGGTAACTTTTGGTGGGGGGATAGTGAGGAGAAACAGAAAATTCATTGGTCTTCATGGAACAAAATGGCAAGAGTAAAGGAGAATGGTGGTCTTGGTTTTCGTGATCTTGAAGCACAGAATATAGCTCTACTTGGCAAGCAAGCCTGGAGAATTCTTACTAACCCTACTACTCTCTTGTCCAAAGTGTACAAAGATAAGTACTTCTCTACTTCTTCACTTTTTAATGCTTCATTGGGATCTAGGCCGTCTTGGGCATAGAGGAGTATTCATAAAGGCATTCAGGCACTGACTTTGGGAAGCCGCAAACATGTTGGAACCGGAGATAGTATTCGTATTTGCTATGACCCGTGGCTGCCCGGTGATCAGTCCTTTTTTGTTGCAAACCCAGACCGTGTTCCAAGTCATCTACGGCTTGTAAGCGATTTGATTAATCCTTCAACAGGGGAGTGGAATCTAGATCATCTTCATAGCTTTTTTGAGCCATCGGATGCTATACTTATTCGGAATATCCCATTGAGCAGTGTTGGTGGTCGGGATGGATGGCGTTGGCATCATACGAGTTCCGGAAAGTTTACAGTGAGATCCCTATATCATGTCTTGGTGGAATTACCGGAAAATAGGCTTCGTCATAATCTTCCGGATGCTTTGCCACTTGATTCGATTTTCTGGAAGAAATTATGGAAGCTCAAGATACCAAGCCGTGCTCAACACTTCGCCTGGAGATTTGCAACTGATAGTCTCCCGACATCGGAAAATCTGAGACGACGAACGATGCAAGTGTCGGCGGTGTGCCCCTTTTGTGATGATAATGAACTTTCTTCCCATTTATTCTTTCAATGTCCCTATGCACAGAAGGTTTTTACTACCGCGGGGCTTTGGAATTCTATCCTAGCATCGCAACGAAACCGTGGTGAGCTCTGGTTCAGGCAAGCAATTTTGGATGCTAATTTGGAGATTTCAGAAGTCATTGTAATGCTCTGTGATGCGATATAGAGACAGCGAAACACAGATTTTTGAGGATCATTTTCTTGATAGCACGGCCCTGGTGGGTACAGTTATGCACTCTTTGTCAAGCTTTCATAGAGCAAATTCCTGGCCTGAACGAATTCCCGCCAGCCTTGAGGATATAACGGTGCTGCAGCCGCCTCGAGACATGCCCAGATCAACTTTTGATGCGGGTTTGAGGGCTGGTTCAGCTGGATTTGGGGTAGTGGTCTCTGATGAAGCAGGTTGTTTTGTTAAAGGGCTGGCTCGAAGGCTCGAGAATGTAAATTTGGCTCTGCTGGCCGAGGCTATGGCAGCACGGGAGGCAGCAGTTTTGGCGGTAACATTGCCTTATCCTACCGTCATTGCTGGAGATTGCTTGAGCTTGGTTAAGATGATCCGGGGGGACATGGATTGCAATTTAGAGGTGGAGAGTGTTGTGTGCGAAATCTGAAGCATGCTTCAGACGAAGGGGCTCCATTTACCTTTTTGGATTTCACGATTGAACAATTCCCAGGCTCACTTATTAGCTCAGTTTGAAAAGTCTAGTGCTTCACCTTTTGTTACGTGGGATTCTCCACCCACTTTTCTTGTATCAAACGATTCTGGACGTCTTCCAGGAATTTGAAATGATAACACGTTTACTTCAAAAAAAAAAAGTAGATAAAAATTTTGACACAATTATTTTATCAAATATTTCGCGCATCGCGCGAATATGCACGCTAGTATGCCTAAAAAAAGGTTACCTGAGTGGTGTATTCTTGTGTTATTATCTTGGTTGAATTCCTGTGTTATGATCTGGGTTGATTTTACCACAGTAGAAAGTTTTAATCAAAGAAAAATGCTGGGTTGATAGCATAAATCAGTGTAAAAAATAAATAATAGCCAACAAGAAAAGCTGGAACGTGAATTCATGAGTTCCATAAGCATAAGAAATTAAGAATACAAGAACCAGAGGGGCCGGGTGCAGTGCAAATGAGTCTAAAAACCATTACTATCAAGGTTTTATGGGAAGAAGGCTTGTTATCCTCGCTTGGCACTAAAAAGGATAATATACTAAATCTTGTCAATGAAATCTTTTGAAATTCTGTAACAAAATCACCTTCAAAACAGACGTCAAACAATGCTTCAATATATCACTATAAAAAGGGTCAAATCCAAAATCTAAACGTATGACAAAATTTTGATCCTCATGCAAACAAATCAAGGTAACGCAACCATTCCCTTGGGTAAATGCCTAAGAAAGCATTTTTGAATACAGTTAATGAAAACGGAAGAGTACTTGACTAATATAGCTCCCAAATTGTAGTTAGTACTAGAGTAAATTATGTCTGCATTCTGCAATTACTTCATTTTTACAAAAGAAGAGTATGATGTTCTTGTTGAAAGAGAAAAATGCAGGATCTTTTTGTATAGATATTTTTGCATGCCTCAGGAATGATTACAATGAAATCAACCTCCAATTCAACTAGGTTAGCACAAGAATAACTAAATTAACTTTAACCAAAGTGATAGCGGGTATACTATTACAGCATAAGAGAATCTATGGGAAAAAATTGTCTAAAAGGGAGTTTTTTTAAATGATGTAACTAAATTCATAAATCAATTTAAATGAAAATTTGATTACATATAAATCTCTCCAAAGCCAAGCATTAACGTATTATATGGATCTCAGTTTTCCATCCTAAAACCAATTGCTATTATGCGGTGTCACCTTTAATTAATCTTAAATATTATTTATTAGTCTCGTAATGTACCGATGTATATACGATATTTTAACAAGCATCCTCAAATTCCAATTCCTTCATCTTGTCGGAAGGAGAGATATTCTTGGTACCATTGAGCATCAAATTATAACCGATGTCGTTTATGATTTGGAAAAAATCTCAACAAAACTTTTCGTTTCACTATATATATATATATATGGGAGGGGTTCAATACACTCATTTATTTTAACTCAACTTTTTACTCAAAATCTAAACCATCCATCTTCATTTCATCCAACGGTTTCCTTGATTTCCTCTCACTTCCTTTCTCAATTAATTCATTATTTCTTACCTATATAATACTCGTCATTAATATTACTCCTAGAATCTGATCTACTAACAAATTTCCTTCTTTGCATTAATGTTTTATTGTCTTATCGTTCCTTTTACTTTTCTTCACCATTTAATATTAAATTCATTTTTAAATCTAACCACGACAAACCATACTTTTAAAGAGGTAGATAAAACCATTTGGTCATGAACTAAATGGAAATAAATTAGATGAAAGTGAGAACTAAATTAAATAACTGAAAATTAATGTATTTGAAAAAAAAAGTGTGATTGAATTAATTTAAATTTCATCAAGTTATAATTTTAATGAGCTAAACTAAATTAAACTGAACTAATTTACAAATAATTTCAAAAGAACTAACGGGTCCTTACACAATAATTATATTTTCAATTTCCATGAATTTCTTTTCTGGGATAAAAAATGTACCACCCGAATTTTAGTTTTTGTTTTTTTCGGTTTTGCATATGAAATTCCAGGTCGTTTAATGATGGGTTGTCATATGGTTAGTTAAATTTATATTAGTATTTAAACATTAGTGGAAAGGGAAATATAGCAGAATTGATATATAAGGAAGAAATAATGAATTAATTGAGAAAGAAAGAAGTGAGAGGAGGAAATCAAGGAAACCGTTAGATGAGATTAAGATGGATGGCTGAGATTTTGAGTAAAAAGTTGAGTGAAATTAAATGAGTGTATTGAACCCCTCCCTATATATATATATATATATAGCCAAATAACCTTAATTAATAAAAGAAACCCTAAAAGCCATCTCAAAGGAAATCACTTTTTGTTTCACTTTTTGCAAGTGATTGATGAGATGGATCATGAGTTTATTGCCGCTAGGAAATCACTAGACGAGAAGATAGGCAGAGTAGTATTGCCGTTGCCGATTCTTCCTCCCGATTATGCCGCCGACTATTGCAGTTAGAAATATGAGAACAATTAAATAATAAAAAACACTCCAAAACCCCTAATTTTCAATGGATAACAAAGAAATGAATTCAGAGCAAAAGTACTTGTATGCAAATAATCTAGGAAAATAATCTGACGAGAGATGAGGGTAACTAACTAATTACCTCGTCCAGAAATCCAAGACAGACTAATGTGTTCTCAGGAGGCGAAAACAGACACAAAATTTAAACCGGGAGATGCACCATTTTCAGCCATGAATTATGAAAGTTGATATGTCCTGCAAATACATACACAAGCAATAAAGTAACATCGAGTGGCGGAACTTCATAAAAGAAAAGTCTATAGGCATTCAAGTCATGGTAAAGCTAAGATTCTACAATCAATGCATCAACCAAAAGGATGAACTCTCTAAAATTATAAATTCAATAAGCACAATAATAACACACAAAGCACACATGCACTCAGCAAACTGCAGAAAAGGAGACAATTTAACATCACTAAAACATTACTTGAAGTGATGTTAGCTTAGACAAAATATCAAATACTTGGAATGCCATTGTGAGTTCCAGATTCTGGCTGTAAAATGTCAGTAAAAACCACCTGCTCGTCGTTCCCGTGGCAGCTTGCAGTTAAACCTAATGCATAAATTCTTGCCGGCAAATCTACTAGACCTGTCAATTCAATCATCCCCTGTAATCAATAAAACCACTTCACAAAAAACAAATCTTGACCTAACACAAAATATAATTAAAACAAAGCAGCTCACATCAAAAGAATGGCCCTTTTGAATAATGCTGAGCTCTGGTCATCCCGTCTCTGAGAATAATGCTGGTGGCCCACCGGAGGCGTCCCTGGCTAACCGCCGAATAAACCTGGCACTACGATGGGTACAAATGCGAGATGTGCCAGAGAATTTGAGATCTCCGGAGGGCGCCGAACTGAATCCTCGGACTGCGAAATCCTTCTTTGTTTTTCAATTCGATAATTGCTTCGGTTGGTTTAATATCTTCACCGATTTCGCCAAGAAATTGGAGTCCAATTGAAAATCAATGAAGAAGTTACGGGATGGCTGATTAGGATGGTAAATCGAGAAGAACATTACGAAGAAGAGGAGGAAGATCGGAGAAAGTAGAAAAGCAATAAGTATATATATGGAAAGGTCAAGATCATGGGTAAAAGATGTGTTAATTGATCCTTCATCCTTCCATTCATACTATATATATAGTATTGATCCTTCATCCTCCATAGAAACCCTTAGCCATCTACTTCCTGCTCCGCCCGCCTTCATCTGGATCGGTAAGGTGACATGGAAGATCAGAGTATTATTGCTAGGAAATCGATAGACAAGAAAATAAGCAATTACATATTGCCGCTGCCGATTCTCCCTCCCGATTTGGCCGCCAAGTTGTTGTCTCTACTCCAAAAGGCTAATTCCGATGGGAAGCTCAAGACCGATGTCGATGGGATCACCATGGACGTCTGCAACGGGAAGGCGGATCTGGTAGTGATGGCTATGGATGCCCGAGATTTTGATTCCTTTGCTCATCTCCCCATCCTCTCACTCACCAGGAAAGTTGCTTACTTTTTCACCGAACGTCGTTATATTTCCGAAATTTCTGCCTCAGTAGCTTGTTTTATCAAAGGAAGCTCTGTGCAGGAGGAGCTTCGGCAACTGGTCATGGTATTCCACACGTCACCTCCTTATTTGAAATTGACTTGTTGTTTGTAGCTACTATTATTTGGGATTCTCATTCTCTTTCTGTGCTTATGAATTTGTAGTGTGTCTTTTGGTGATTTAATGCTCTATTGCCTGTAGGTTCATAAATAAAAGTGCCTTATTTTTGGGATTCTCTTGACTGGAGTATTTGTTAATAAGTGCTTGTAATCAGAAATCAGTCCTTATTTTTGTTTTGTTTTTAATGGGGTGAGTCTGTAATGATTTCATGTTGGTCATTAGGCTGGATACAAGATAGCCTTTGAAGAGAATCCCGACTTTTCTGGTTTGAAAAGAAGACGTGATTCTTATGAAGAAACTGGTATGTAACATTCTCTTTTATTTATTTATGCCACAACTTATACTGGATATTTACCTGTATATAATTTAAATGGTGTATTGTGTTTGCAGTGGGAGACACTCCTGACTTTGCTGGTGTTCAATCAATGGTTCGTAACATTAAAACTAGTTTCAAACATGGAACACACAACATGTATTTAGAATTTCGCTGCTGATTTGGTTGTTTTTTATACTCAAGTCTGAGTTGTCAGTCATGATGGGAGGACCTGCGACCCACTTGGAGGCATCATTTTTGATTAGTATTGCCTTCATTCACGACTCTCTCAAGATGGGAATCAAGGAGGTCACCCAAGCTCTCTGTAGTAGTGTGAAGCCTTTAGACATCGTAATCATGGCTGCAGATGCACAAAATCTTGACCTCATGCTCCATCTTCCCATCCTCGCTAAATTCAAGGGAGCTTCTTGCATTGTCGTTCCAAATACGGAATGGCTTGAGGCTCATTTCGGATTCCCTCCCGAATATGATCCTGTATGTTATGTTTCTTCTTCAAACCATCCCGTTGTAGCTCATATACGGAAGGCCGTCGACCTGACCTTCGATTTGCATTTGGTATTCTTCGCACATCAATGTAAATATTATACTTTCCTCTTGATTTTATTGTTTTTAGTTACTTATATTTACAATATGCTACTCATTAGAAAAAGTCGGGGCCAAGCTTTGAAACGCTGCTGAAGTGCTCATTTCCCACTTCTCAACGTATTACGGGTAAGGTTCTCTTTTCTCTCTGGTGATGTATTTTGTACCCTCCAGGCTCTTTGGCTTATTTCTTTACTAATAAAAGCTTGTTTTATGATATTAACGAAGCTTGCCCTTGGTGTGGTCTTACCTTTCCCGATAAAGATTATCTTGCTGGGCACGTGAATTACTGTGGTGAGGAATCTGTGATCTTCTAAATCATCTAATCGAGTGCAAGAGACTCAAGGCCGTCTTGCGAGGGGCTTATCGTGGCTGTTTGTATTATTTATTAATAAACATTCCTATTGCTGTAATAATCATTTGTGCATTTGTTAGCAGGCACCAATTAAAACATTACTTTTCTTCCGGTATCAACGGGATGCTATTTGGGGCTGTTTTCAACAAGCCTTCGGTTTCAGGTGGATACAATGATTGGTATGTGTTGATCTCATGGATTCTGCATCAAAAAGTTTACCAGAGTGGTGTATTGGTATTGGTTGATTTTACCACAAGAAAAGTTGGAACGTGAACTCAGTTCCATGACATGAACCATGGCAAAAAGAATACTAAATGAAACTAAATGACATCACGTTTATATAGAATAGCGTGCCCTCTTCGCGCATCGCTCGAAGTACTTGATAAATATATAATTAGTATAGTGTTAATATGTTTGACGTAAAAGTGTGATTAAAATAAAACAGTTGAATGTGTAAAGTCTTATGCCCAGTCATTATTAGCGTTTTCGTAAACCAGTTCAATTCTGTTAAATGTATTTATATTTTTCCAGTTAAGCTCAATTCTGTTAAATGTATTTATATTTTTCCAGTTAATCTCAGTTCAATAATTAGTTTATTGAATCATAGAATGACATGAAACAAACTCCACCTCGACCATGTAGCTTCTAGTAATTATTTTCATTCTCGCCATCACAATGCATCAATAGTTCTTAACTTCTTAGCGGCTTATCCAACAACCACATTCACCTCGTCGACTTGCTGTGAAAATCGAAAAATCAATATAAGAGTAAGAGAAACCCTAAAGTGTTCGGTTTTTTGTGTCAATGAGATCGGATGAAGAGAGAAAGACACACCTATGAAGAAAAAATGTTGCTGCACAAAAAGTATAATTTAAGAAGTGATTAATCATTCCAGTTATGATTAAGGACATAATCTATTAATTGTTAAAGAAACTATGAATACATTCAGTTAAATCAAATTTAACTTCACACTTCAAAATACAAATCAAATAAGCCAGGAAAACTCTTAAAAAATGCAGGCTTCTAGGGAACATGATTTTGTCTGGGAAACGCCTCAACATAATCACCAACTTCATACTTTGAAGATTTTAAAAACAGAAAATGGAGAGAGATTTCAGTTAGAAGCCATCAGTTTTGTCAAAGACTCGTAAAACACATCTTATACTATTTGACTTACTGATGAAGCTGCTTCAACTAACCCAAAAAAAAAAAAAAAAAACCAATGCATCTTATTGCAGTGTCAAAAATAAAACTAAAAAGGCCGCTCTCCCTGCAAGGTTGATCCTGTACTTCCAATATTTCCAAAACCACATCCTCATATTCACCAGGTGCAACATAGACCTTCTGGCCAATTCTGAAATAGCAGAAACCCAATTCTTGTTCCCTCCTTGATAATAACAACTTCAGTTCCATGTTCATCTTGTGCATGACCTAAAATCTGGAACAAAAAATACAAACTTTATCATATTCTGTAATAACAGAATCAGAACTCCAGACAAAGTATTAGAAAATAATTAGAAAAGACACTCCTAATAAACCAGTTATAAAGGTGTCAACCAGACTGAGCTGAAGCAAACCTATACACAGGCCTGGCCAGAACATTCTGGTAAAACCTGTACTGCATCCCGACTCTATACATTTATTCTGACCAGCTCTGAATTTCTCCAGCATCTAACCAAGACTTCAACAACAACTAAATGCATGCGAGCGGCAATCATTGCATTAACATAGCCTTCCTTTTCAGTTTTCACAGTACAGTTTCCTCAGAATCTTTGCTTTAGAGGGTGAAGGGAAAACATTATAAATAATTCCAACACATAATTCCAGTTTACAAGCAGAAAATTATGAAACATAGCCAACCTGACTGGGGAGGGTTTTACAAATTCATTTTAAAAGATGTTTAATTGGAAAGATTAGTGAAGTGAAATAGACTCCATCAACGCCAAGGGCTGCTACTCCAGACTATCACTCGGCTTTTGGAGGGAAATGGTTGCCGCCAGTCGCCAGAGACCAGTTAATACAGGTAAAATACAGTCATGATCACACTGCAATAGAAGAGAGTTTCCGCTTCAGAAATATGCTTGACAGTTGAGCAAAATAGTACAACCAAGGCAGTTGAGGGAATTGTAAATGCCATTCACAAATATACAAAACAAAAGCACGGAGCATTTATGCAGTCAAACTGCTGCAGTCAAAACTATGCATTCCAGTAAAAGCTTATATACAGAATAGTTCTTGTAAAAGCTTTAAACAAAAGCTTAAATACAGAATAGTTCTTGCAAAAGCTTTTAACAAAAGCTTAAATACAGAATAGTTCTTGCAAAAGCTTAAATACAGAATAGTTCTTGCAAAAGCTTAAATACAGAAATATTCCCACAGATGTTCAACTAAACCAGTATACAGTGGAAAACAAAAGAAGAAGTACAGAAGCTGCAAACATAGCTGCAACAATTCGTCGTGGATATACAGTCCTTTGCTATTCACATAAAATGAACACGAAGTGTAACATGTGGCCATCAATTCTACTCCAGGCAAGAAACACCTATCAATAATATCGACCAGACATTTAAACTAAACAGACATGTATCCAGCACAATTGCACAGTTGGAGCTGTAACAAAACCTAGTAATGAGCATATCTTTTCATAACAGAAACTTGAACAAACGAATCATATCTTCACAAAAACTTTTAACCTATTGAAAGGGTAAGGCTATAGTGGATTAGGCCTTAATTTTGCATCATCACTACATACTGTTTAGAGGTTAAACATACCAAGAAATAACTTTCAAGAATTCATACATGATGTGATAATCCCAAATTCTCAATGAGCAAGCTAACCAATATAAACACCATAATGCAGATTGAACCATATAAGCGACCGAAACAGCATCATTCACACATGGACAATCAAATTTAGAAATTGCTTAAGCATCATTCATACAAAATGGCCCATTTATTTTATTCTACGTAATCGACATTATATCAAACACTTAAGCTGCAAATGAAAAATGTGCATACCTATACAAAACAATTATTATAATAATCACAAATTGGTGAGCAGTTGCATGTTTAGTACCTTACAAATTGGTGAGCAGTTGCATTTTTAGTACCTTAATCCAGGACATTGCAGAACGGAGCCTGATCCTGAATGGCAGTGATAAACAGCCAGCGACGGTGGCGAGGCCTCGAAGAGGGTCTGTAAGTAAATGAAGATCGACATACTGACTCCTCGGACTAAGTGCAACAATCTATCACTGTTGACTAATCTGTAGGCAAGAAAGCATAGCAAAGCAAGGTAAGTCGGCAATACAGAAATTGAAGGTTATCCATTTTAAGATCTTAATTCTCGTCAAAAAAACACTATCTGGACAGATGTATTCTTTACAACTGTGTTTTGTATATAGCATCCAATCAACATGCTACTTTATATATGACTTTCTTTATGGAGATGCAGAAGCACAAGCTCGTTGATTTTATCGTTCCGTTTATGGAGGTACATTTTCTTTCAAACAATGCTTCTGCCTGGCACGAGTTTTAAATTTTGTTTTGTGAACTTTTTGTTCCAAGCACGAGTTTGAGAACTGGTGAAGTCAAAACATGCAAATTGTGGTAGATAAAGGATTTAAATTGTGGTAGATAAACATACAAATAGTAATTGATCATGAGCTAAAAATATGCAAGTTCCACACAGACAGAAAGGATCAAATAGAACCCTGCATACTGAAAGTTCAGTCTTTAATCAGAAACTGAACTTTCTTTTGCCAGCTAGCAGGAACAAGGGTTAATATTGCAATCAGTGAACAGTGATAAGGTAACTTGTTTAATCTGATTAATCATCATTATCCTACCTATTTAATTACTCTTAGCTACTGATTTCTAATCATGCATACAATCAATCAGCAGAAATAGAATCCGTAACTCAGAGAACCAAAAGAAAACATTCTCTTTTCTCCTGATCGCCAGGTCATTGTTATATTTTAAAAGAAAAAATGACTAATCTGATATAGAAAGAAATACTCATCAGATAACAAAGAGAATACCAACCGGATTTCCAATGGCGAAAACTTTTTGACCAACAAGCAAGTCTGCAGATACTACAATCGGGAGAAGTCTCAACTTATCTTTTAATATACTGATCCGTAGAACAGCAACATCTTTGTCTTGGTCAAAGATTCTTTACGAGACGGAGAATATTAGATGGGTTTCAGATCATACCATCCCTTGCCACCGACCAATTCTATCAAAAAAACAAAACCCAACATTGAATAATAAAACGAAGGATTGGGGATTAGGATTGCAATTCGATAGCATATGATAGAATTTCTATGAGAAATTTACAATATAGTGATATTAAAATCTTAAATTATCTTTCAAATATACTCAGGTTAAGATTTTTAAAAAAATAATAGGGCATTAGGGCGTATGTAGCAACTGATCAATTGATTAAGTCATAAGCTGCACGGATCAATTCTGAAAAGATATTGTTTATTTTTTTCAGTGTGATAACACAATTGAAAACTATGCAACTTAATCTCTGAAAAATATAAAATTAACATCAAGAATATTAAGAAGAAAATCATAAGAAAACCAAGGAAATCACAATTCCAGCAAAACTACCGATTTCTCATAGCGATCTCTCTCTGAAGCAGTGCAGGTTTCTCCGGAGCACATCAATCGATTCTCTTGCTTCCAATAAATATCTAAAATTGGAAATCAAACCAGAATTATCATTAAACCACAATAAGAGGAGCTAAAATCAAAGATGATCAAAAGAATCATCATATTTATTTTTTATTAGAGGGAGGAAGGGGTTTGTTTGTATTAACATGTATGCCTATAGAAAATAAGAATAGACACACAAACTATATAATTATGATTAACTATTCAGATAAGACAAACTCTTCACTTGGTCAGTTATGTACAAATTACTTAGGAGCTTGAAATTTTGCACAGTTAATTTTGATCTCACTTAAGGGAATCAGTCAAGGCACTTTGATTCCTACATATGTCAGGAGCATGCACTTTCTTACGCAAGGAGATACAACTTAGTTGTGTAATCCAATTTGATATTACTTAGAAAGAACTCTTCACTTGTTCTTTCTATCTACATTCTGCAGGCTATATGCAAATTTGCTGGTACTATAATAATGATACTTTAGACATCCTCCTAAAGTCCAATTAGAATTAACAAAAAGCAAAATAAAAATGGAATTCACTTGAAATTGAACATAAAGGATTCAATTTTACAGCTAAATTACACAAAAATGAACTCTATGAACATCATATTTCATAAGAGAATCTACGGGCAAGCACAGTGAAGAAATTTGCATTAGGAAATTCAGTATGGTTCAATATTGAAGCATCAAAATAGGAATTTCTAAATTTCACCAACGAGTAGGTAACTGGCGGTTCTGGGTGATCTGGAACTTACCGGAAAGACGGCCGGATGTTACAGAGATTTTATAGCGAAGCTCTGAACAGACAACGAACCGAATTTGCTGAAATTGGAGACCTTGAGGCTGCCACTCTGAGAAAGCGAAAGTGGGCGTAAGAAGAAGAAGCATGAACTGGGGTCTGGGATTAAAGGCAGACGCCTTCAGCGACGCCATGTTCGGTTGGTTTCTATCTTCACCTTTTTTTTTTTTTTTTTTTGAAGAACAACGTGTTATCATTTCAAGGTCCTGGAAAACGTCCAGAATCGTTTGATACAATGAAAGGGGTGGAGTAATCCACGTACTAGAAGAATTAACACTCGACTTTGCAAACTGAGCAAGCAAATGAGCCGAGGAATTTTCCAAACGTGGCACCCAATATGGCAATTCTAAACTATAAGACCGAATCAGTTCCTTAAGCTCCCCCACCAGTGATGTTGTTTCCAGTGAACATTGGATATCCTCCCGGATCATCTGAATTAGTGCCAAAGAATCACCAACTAAAATTGGTCGGCGCGGAGACAAGGACACGGCTAGTTCAATGGCGTCTTTTGCAGCCAAAACCTCGGCTAAGAGGGGGTCACTGACCATGTGCATTTTCCTTGCTACAGCCTTAATAAAACCTCCCTGCTCATCTAAAGCAATAATCCCCGAGCCTGCAACTCCGTCCCCCCGCAAGCCCCGCGTCGAAATGCACACGGGCTACCCCAGATGGAGGCTGCAGCAGTACCGTATCCTCCAAGCAAGAAGACAATCGCTCCGGCCAAAGGTTGGCGCGGTGAAAGCTTGATAGATTGCCTGCTACCATTGACGCAACCACCGAGCCGTCGATGTGAGTATTCTCGAAAACCAGCTTGTTACGTTGGCCCCATATGGCATCGCATAACATCACTATCATCTCCGACGTCTCAACGCTGTTATCCATGATAAGTTGGCGGAACCAGAACTCCCCGCGGCTCCTTTCCGAGTACTGAATAGTGTCCCAGAGACCAGCGACATCAAAAACAGTGTGTGCATAAGGGCACTGAAAGAACAAGTGGGCAGAGAGCTTATGTCCGGTCTCACACAAACGACAAATCGGTGAAACCTGTAGAGTTCTTCGGCGTAAATTATCCGTCGTAGGGAGACAATCAGTTGCTAGCCTCCAAGCAAAATGAAGCACTCGATTCGGTACACGGAGTCTCCATAATTTCTTCCAAAAAGTAGAATCCCCAGGTGAAGCTGTCGGAACATTATGACGGGATAGGTGTTGCGGCTACTCTACAAGAACGTGGTAGAGGGTCTTTACTGTAAACTTCCCAGAGGACGTGAAATGCCAACGCCAATGATCCCGGTCGCCTTGGCCTCCAATCTGAATAGTTTTTATAAGAGCAGCATCCGAAGAAACAAAGTGGGCACTAAGAAAGTCATCTCTCCACCATCTAGTGTCTGGGTCAATAAGATCACTTACAACATGAAGATTACACGGCACATTCTCCGGTGAAGCCACAAAGAAGGATTGAGAACTCGGTAGCCAAGGATCGTGACAGATACTTATATTGCGTCCTGATACCACATGCTTCCTACAACCGAGACGTAGAGCCTGAGTCCCGCGAGATATACTTCTCCACGCCCAAGATGGCCTAGAGCCCATAGTTGCCTTCTATCTTCACCTCGCCAAGCAATTGGAGTCCAATTGAAAAACAAAGAACGATTTGATAATACCAAAAACTGACCAATATCTTTTTAAGTTTATTTCAGGAAAAAATTATAATAACAAATAAAATAAAATAAAGTAAATAAAAAAAGGAAAATTTGAGAGGGGAGAAACTAAGAAACAACCCAATAACTATTACATATTACTCTAGGAAAAAACTAAATGAATTTTGCAAATAATTATATGTTAAATTACTAATTTTAAACTACCTGTATCTATTTAAAGATACTTAGAGAATATTTACATTATAAATAGCTATAAATATTTAGAGTATACTATTTTGACAGAAACTACGTCGTTTATTCGAATAACTATTATAGTGCCCTTTAGAGATAAAAAGATGGAGAAGAATTCACCAAAATAATTACTATCGTTCCAAATTTGAAAATAGAAGAAAATCTCCAAATATGGATCAAGGATTTCAACTGTTCTCTTGCGGCTGTGTTCTTTCGCGGAAAAGAAACTGCAGAATATATACAGCAATAAGACCATCCAAATTCCAAAACAAATCCGGGATACTTTTCAGTCCCGACATAGATTCTACCATAAGGGCGGAGATTTGCAATGTGCTCCACATCCCGAAGGCTGAAACGCATGGAAAAAGAATACTTGGGTCTTCCGACGGTGATAAAACGCAAGAAGAGGGAAGTCTTCTAGTCACTGAAGGATAGAATTCGAGAAAGGACAGATGAATGGAGTGAGCAAAATCTATCTAAAGCTGGAAAGGAGATAGTGATCAAGTCTGTTCATCAGGCAATTCTGAGCTACACTATGAGCTGTTTTCGTGTCCTCGATGGTATCTTGAACGAGATTCAGACTACTGAGTAACATTTGGTGGAATGACAAACATGATGAGAAAAAGATCCATTGAGTAGCATGGGAGAAGATGTCACGGTCCAAAGAGAATGGAGGTTTGGGATTCCGGGGCTTGAAGGTCTTTAACTCAGCAATGTTAGGGAGGCACACTACTGGAAATCGGATCCATTCGCGGCAGGTTTTGAGCATATCGCGGTGGTTTTTGACCGCCGTCAGTGGGGCCCCCGCTGATGAGCCCTATTTATACCCTAGTTTTAGCACATTTTAAGACTTGTTTTTGAGCAACTTTTGGTATTAAATAGCTCATTGTACATTAGATTCGTAATTGCAAAATTCTATGACAATGTACATGTTTTGGAGTATTTGGATTGATATTCTTGTAGACATTCTATGACTATGCTATAGAGTTGATGATTTGATGCTCGGAACTTGAAGAATTGGTCATAGAAGTGGCGAGAAGACAACCTTGTTGAAGGTGATAGAAGCTGCCCAGAATAGTGTCGCTTTTTCACAGAAAGTGTCGCTGGAGCTTGAAGAAAGTGTCACTCTAGATGAAGAAAGTGTCGCTGCTTCCCAGAAGTGTCACCAGCTGCCCAGAAGTGTCGCTGTGAAAAACAGTCGCTGTGAAAAACAGCGACCAAAGAAAGCGTCGCTAAAGTTGCGGCACACTTGCCTCCCTTATCTCTCCCTTTTTTGGACGAGCTCCTCAATCCAAAAACCCAAATTTCTCTATTTTTCTCCCTTTCTTCAATCTTTCCTCTTATGCATTTGTATTTTTATGTTAGTATGATTGTAGTTAGTTAATTAAACATTGGGAGCAATTGATGTAAACTTTGTGTTTGAGATTTTCATTAGCTTTAATATGCTTCTAATTTGGATTTTGACTATCATTTGATAAACTTGAATCTTATGCATGGATGTTGTTCAATCTTCCTTAATTTGTTATGGGCTTTATGTTTTATATCAATTGCATACCTCATAGTCACTAATTAGAGTAGATTAGTGCTTAATGTTAGAGTAATTTTAGGTGATGAATTGTAGTGTAGTGTAATCTCTAGTAGTTAATTTAGTGACTATGGAAAGGGGTTGAGTGATGACAAACTCTCCCCTTGGTTATGTGATTGTAGTTGAGAAATGCCATGATGAATATAAGTTGTTAGAATTGGAAATCTTATGAACTTGCATGATCAATCAATTGTGTTTTTAGGTAAGGATTTAATGCTACCATTGGTCCCCCTAATATGTGATTGTATACTTAAGTTGAAGATTCCTTTTTGACGTATGATTGTTAGCAATAAATAGCTAGATTCATGCTCACTTGCTATTATCGAGAGAATAGGATGTTTTTCATCCATGACTTATGATCATAAATCATAGATATGAAGCGTTCACTCAATGATTAATCGATAGTTGAAGTTGAAGTCAATTGTCTCCCAAGGCCTTGTATTTGCATTGTAGTGTAGTTTATCTTAGTTGTTTTCTTTCGTAGTGTAACAAAACCAACTCAAAAACCCCCCTTGTTTACCTTACTTTCTATATAATATATATGTGTGTGTTAATAATCTTCGCTAAAACACTAAACAAAACTCCTTCTCCTTGTGGTTCGATCCCTACTTCCCACTATCTATTCTATAGTAGTTAGAAGTCGTAGGTGAAATATAAATGTGTTTTGATTGAGTGAGATTCCCATTTACGACGTGGGGAAATCGCTTGATATTTTAACACATTAACCACAAAACATACACATGCATATGCAAATCAAGGTTTTTTCTCAATGCAAATCTATACCTGGGGATGCCGTCACCTCCTTTTTACTTTTCCACAGTTCTTCAAACCTTACAAGGCCCTCCCCTAAACTCATCCCTGGCTTTTCTCTGAGGAAGCAAACCAGAAGGTGCTCTGGCGAATATGCTCCGATCTTAACATCCGAGGTGGAACCCCATATATAGGATCTTCCATCATGGGCGTTGGGATCTCGATTCCGGTCTCAAAGCTCACTCTTTAGTGAGCTTCAGTTTAGTTTGGAACGCTATTAGATCTTCCTAATTATATTCTTTTGGAGACTTGAGCAAAATTTAAAAAATCGGATTCAAAACCTGATAATACAGAATGTGTCATCTATCGTAAGAAATGCGATGACTCAGCTACCTAAGTAAATTGCTAGGAAAATACACGGGCACGTGAGAGAATCTTAAGCAAGATACAGGAGGTACAGTCTCACGTGAGGTATACGTGGGGAGGAGGAAAAGAATGATGAGTCAGCAGGGAAAAGGGGCCGAGATAGGCGCCCCGGGACGCCTATAAAAGGAGGCCACAATCAGCCATTTCAGGTAAGTTCTCTAGCTCTTGAATACAGAGTTTTATCTTTCAATGCACGAAATCTCATCATTACACCGGAGCTACTACCCCCGGAGTAGCGTCAGGAGGTTTGTCTTATCCGAGGCTGAGGAGCTTGGATAGTCAAGGGTCATAGCGAGCTGCTCACCTACTTCACCAGTCATTCATCTCAAAGCCCTCGGATACATCAACTATTCGAGGTCCCGATTTACTAGTGTGGATTTGCCCCGCATCAGTTGGCACGCCCAGTGGGACCCGACTTTGAGGGTTCTTACTTCCGATCGACATGTCGGATACTGCAAAGCGTCGACCTGGTCGGCCTCGCAAATCTACCACCACCCCAGCTTCCACGGTGGTAAACACGGATGAGGTGATACAAAATGAAGATGATCCTACGTTGCTGCAGCTGCAAGCTGAGGGGCTGAGACAGAGAAACACGCCTGAAAACCTGATCGAAGAGGAGCCAGTCACAGAAGGAGAAGAGGACGAAGCCGAGGACAACCCAATAGAGTTGGGTCTGGGAGCATCACCCCAGTAAGGGCAAACTAAGACAGTTCAAAAAAATCCGAGGCCGACCGGGGTAGCTCGGAGCAATCCAAGACAGAAGGGTGAGGATCTGTCGGCACTAGATTTCATGATGGCACGCAAGGAGTTATATCACCATTGGATGATACAACGCCGGAGAGAGCGAGAAGGGGGACTTGCTCCGCCTATAAGATCGGTGATCGACTTAGATGCTCTGGACAGGATGAGGAAGCCAGAAAGAAGAATATTGGTCAGTTCCAGCACAGTGCCTCCAACTATTCCACCTCTTATGACCGGTACAGACCAAGGAAATCTCCAGCCGAACCATCAGCATGGAAGCACAGGACAGGGAAGATGGGTATACCCCCTAGGCCGGCGCTACCGGCGGTATAGTTTGCAACACCAAGATTCTTGGTCTCCACCCCGATGAGGTTACCCAACGAGAAGCTACATGTAGGGTATTATGATGTGGGAATCTCAGGTGGATATCGGACGACGGGAATGCAAGGCCAAAATCATCTGATGACCTCAGTTGGAGTAGGAGGACATCAAGGAAGACATTAAGGAGGCAATCAAGGAGAACACCAAGGAGGATATCAAGGGAGAGCTTGTGAGGACATATATTATAACGGAGAGGAAGGGTACCCTTCGGATCCAAATTCATTGAAGCACGCTTGGACAAGCTGATTGGAAGAAATGGGGCGAGGCCCCGCCTCCCCTTGGATTCCAGTAATTATGGCTGAACCTTGGCCTTAAGGGTTGAGACCGCCGGAGGGGGTTCCCACCTACAATGGAGAGACGGATCCAGAGGAGTTCGTAGGAACTTATCAAAACCTGATGGTATCTAGGGATATCCCCCACAACTTGAGGTGCAAGTTGTTGGGGTGCTACCTCTGAGGTAACTGTCTGATATGGTTCGATTCTCTTCAAAGGGAAAGCCTAAGAAGTTTCTATGATTTTAGCTGAGCCCTGCTATACAGGTATTCACAGTTAAAAAAGTCAGGAAAATTGTTAGCCGAGCTGTTGGCAACCAAGCAGAAGGCCTCAGAAGAACCAATAAAGTATTACAGAAGGTACATGGACTACAGTATGCAGGTGTTGGATGGTCAGCAACAAGAGAAGACTGTTATCAGTGGATTCATCAACGGCCTAAAGGATTGTGTTGTCAATGATGCGACCCGCAAGAGGAAGGAAGATAATGATAGCCTTCTCTCATGAAAGGGTGACAAGAAGAAGGTACCAGACACAGGGAAGAGGGATTCAGGAGCCGTGGTAACTGGGAAATCAAGGGTAAAGATCTATACCCCACCCCGCTGATAAAGCCACGCTCAGAGATATTGACGATATACAGGAACCTATTCGGCGATCCCCCTCCGATCCAAGGAATCCCGTCAAAAGAGAATGCAGAAAAGTGGTGTGCTTATCACAAATCTCATGGGCATACCACGGACGGCTGTCGTACCTTGAGGAATGAAATTGAAAAGCTGATAGAGAGGGCATTTACGAGACTGTGTTGCTCTCGAAGCCATGAAGGAAAGGCAATAGCAGAATTTCGGAAAGAAGAAATGGAGAGAAGCGAATCAATATGGTGCAAACCAATATCCGAACCAGGCTCGAATACAAGAAGGGGAACAAGCTTATGAAAACCAAGCTCTGAACCAGATCGTAGCAGTAGCTCAGGACCCAGAGCCCATCCCGAACAGAATGATAAATGTTATCATAGGGATGGTGGGAGACAGCTGCCAATCGGTGACGGCGTTAAAAGCACAGACTAGTTATGTGCCGCCAGGAGAAGAGCCAGGTAAACGTTTCTGACCTAATGAAACTATAACCTTTTCCGAAAAGGATGCGGTGCCCACTCAGGCCCTACACTCATATCTGATGGTAGTCACGGCGGAGATAGAAGGCTTCGCTATAAAAAGAGTTTTTATAGATGATGGCAGTAGTGTGGAGATCATGTTCGCCACCTGCTTCGACCAGTTGGGAATAGGAAGACATAATCTCAGGCCGCCGATGTCCTGATACGAATATCCAGAGGTTATTCTTCTATGTTATTTCATGTGCCAAGGTCTGGAAGAAAGAAATTGTTCAATGTTCTCAATACTCTTATGAAACAAGTTCGTGGTGAATATTAGAAGAAGATGAGGGCTATGCTAGTTATTACTCTCATTTCCGAAGATTGAAGTCGTGAAGAAGTTTTATTGAAGTGCCTTAAAAGAACCGACTAGGCCTTCAATTAGTGGGTTGGTTCAACAACAGTTTATCGCTTTATTATTTAGGTTATTTTATTGTTTTTATTTAAGAAATTCGTTCATACCTTTGTGTTATGGTATGATGAATTTTAATTATAGTTAAATAAGGTTTTAGCTTGCAAAAGATGCTTTAAGTGTTTCCTTTTTGGTTAAGATGTAATATTCCTTACCTTATTGTATCCTGCACTTTTTAATCACCCTATAATCTAATAAATAGGGTGGTGAACGAATTTATTCAATACAATTATATACAACAATCATCTTATATTGAGTTTTATCTCATTTAACCGTTAGGTTAACCTCTAATCGCTAGATTAGGTCAATCGTTAGATTGAAACCCCCGATTTTGAGATCTGGGTGTGTCCATCTCAAGTTGGTGCAAGTAGTGCTTGGCGTGTGGAATTCGACCTTGTGTTACTGAAGTTCAAAAGTTGTGTCTTTCAAGTTCATCTCGAAGTGTGTCTTCTTCTTTGAAAAGGGGTGCTTTCGATCGACACTTCGGAGGGTGCTCTTAATCATTCCACAAAACCAGGATCTTCGTAAGGAGGTTCATAGCCAGGATCTTTGTAAGGAGATTCATATCATGTCCCCATTCTCAGGATTCACTGGAAAAGCTGAGATGCCACTCGGCATAATTACCCTTAGAGTAACAATGGTGGATGAAAGGGACAGGAGCCGCCGAACTTCGGCGTTATTCAATTTTGCGGTAATAGATGCTCCCTGTCCATACAATTCCATCATTGGCAGACCATGGTTGACACACGCTCGAGTGGTAAATTGCCCTTACCTATTGACGATGAAATTTCCAACGGAGCAAAGAGTGGCGTCTGTCCAAGAAAGCCAGGCCACAGCAAGAAGTTGCATGCTGACGGCCATCCTAGGCGTGAGAAGGGCGGTAGGGGCAGTCCACCAAGGGTCAGGAAGCAAAGGAAAGGCAAAGGTAAAAGGTTCACCTTTAGAAAAGGGGAAGGCAAATGGAGGAAAGTACCAGGAGACACTAGGAAATGAGTTATTGACTGATACCTCGGATGCAAGGAAGGAGAACTCAGGAGAATTACCATCAGGCAAGGGGGTCGAGGTGATAATGGAGGAAAATTGAATCAGGTAAACCCCTTTTAAAATTCAGGAATTTCTTGCAAAATATGCAAGGTATTAGATAATACCTTTGCGGGAAAAGAAAGGGTGTGGATACGCCCTAGGAAGAAAAATTACTAAGTATTGGATAGTACTTTGCAATAGGAATTTGGGACCTCGGGGTCGCTCCCACAATGGTGCCCCGCAAAAAATGATATTTTATGAAGAAATTCAGTTTCAAAGAATCAAAGATTTTAAGAATTTAAAATTTTCAAACCCTCGGATGGATGCTCTCATCAGAAGAGGACCATCCGATGAATGCATAAGAAAGAATCAAAAATTTTAAGGATTTAAGAATTTTAAATCCTCGGAAGGATGCCCTCATCAGAAGAGGACCATCCGGTGAACGCATAAGAAGGAATCAAAGATTTTAAGGATTTAAGATTTTCAAATACTCGGATGGATGCCTTCATCAGAAGAGGACCATCCGATGAACGCATAAGAAAGAATCAAAGATTTTAAGGATTTAAGAATTTCAAACCATCGGATGGACGCCCTCATAAGAAGAGAACCATCTGATGAACGTGTTAGGAAGAACTAAAGATTTTAAGAATTTAAGATTTTCAAATCCTCGGATGGACGCCCTCATAAGAAGAGGACCATCCGACGAACGCATAAGGAAGAGTTAAATATTTTAAGAATTTAAGACTTTCAAATCCTCGGACGGATGCCCTCAGAAGAAGGGGACCATCCGATGAACGCATAAGAAAGAGTATAAGGCTAAACGCCTTCAGAAACATTTGATCGATGCAAGATTTCAAGCAGTTGACTAACACCGCCAGAAGGGGGAAGAGTGCGTGGATTTGACTTGGATAGTCGAACTACGGATTTGCGAAGGAAAGGAAGACAAAAGGTACGAAAACAAATTCTTTGAGCATATGATTTTATATATGCTCTAGAATATCGAGTGTCAAGTTTAGGATCTTGCACCTGATGCTCCTAGAAGGGGAGAACAGGGGGATAAATAATAAACGGTGCATATACATAAGGTAAAAAACACAGGTGCATAAGGAAAAACTTAGAGGAGAATGGTGCATAAAATAAAAGGGAAAGAAGAACAAAAGTATCTTTTTCTTAGATATCACACATGAAAGGAGAAATTACAAAGAAAACAAAGATTACAAAGGATAGACGCAAAGGAAAATTAAGAGTCAGGAGGACGGGCAGCATCGGGAAGCTGGGACCGAGGGTTTTTGCAAACTACCTTTGGTCGACCATCCTGAAAGCTCTCGGAGAACCCATATAAGACAGAATGAGTGCAGTATTCAGAGGATATAGGGCAGACCCCCTTGCTATTCTTAACATCCTCGGGATGGGGAGAGTCAGAGGGAGACAAAGGAGAGCCAGGGGGAGGTAAAGGTCCCTCTGGAGCAGATAGGGCTCGGAGAGAAGGAGCAAAAAGAGGAGAAGAGGCAGAGTAGAGAGCTTTCCAGATTCTGGGAACCAATTGGCCCAGGGTCTTGTTCGGCAGGCACCGGAATTTATAAAGATAACGCCGCTCGACACCAGGTTTGTAGAAAAGTTTTTGGTAATCGAGCCGGGGCTTTCCAGGAACCCGTCCTCGCATTTGCTTATAGACCCAGGTGGTCTGGTGGTTGTTTGACTCAGTTATGACTTCCTTTACGGCTTTCTCAAATTCGGGGGATCGGATGATCTCTTCCGAGAAGGCAGCACTATATTTACGAAGGTTGGAGCCATCTCTCCAAGGTTGCAATTCTTGCTCAAGTTCGGACAGACGAAATTCTAGCTCGGCCGAGACAAGTTTCCTTTGTTCCAACTCCTGAGCTAAGGCATAAGATATACGTTTTTCCTCAACAAGGTCCTGGAGAAGGGTAGAGAGGTAGCGTTGATGGGTGGATTCGAGGAAATCTCGGAGATAAGCCGAGCCGAGTATTTCAGAGGTAAACTCAGATACTTGAAACGCTAAAGGTTAGGAGTTGACAATAAAATGCATAGAAAACCAGACACAAAAGATGAAGGAAAATTACCGAGAGATCGGAGCGAGGAATTTGTAGCTGCATATCACTTGGGGGAGAGAGGGACTGACGGATTGGACTCTCCGACCGAGATCTTTTCCGACTGTAACTCAGAGGGTCATGGGCAAGGGCGCCGACCAGGTCGAGGAAAGGAATAGGTATGGAGACTACAGAGTCGGTACCCATGGGCTGAGACTCACTCGGGGGGCTCGGGCCGTCCAACTCTGGCAAGACAGAAGAGTCAAGAGCTGGATGGCGTGACGGATCATCCGAGAGAGATCGGAGCACTAAAAAGGAAAGAATATAGATCAGAAAAGAGATAAAAACACATGGAAAAGGGGAATCAATCATCAGAATAAATGAAGGAGTCTGGAGGGGTAACCTTGATCGGACCAGACGGTGCGATAGTAAGGAGCAGAGAAAACCTCGATGGGGTACACCTCGCGACGCCGGGAAAATTCCCCGTTCTCAGGGATCCAGTATTGAGACAAGTACACTGGGCTATTCAGCAGAGTCTCATAATCCGAGCGTAGCTCGTCAGGAAGCCAAGGCACCTGGTCCTCGGATGTGATATCACGGTTCCACCAGGGAGCCTGATAGGTCAGATGGTCATAAGAATAATGACCGTCCACTAACCATCCCTTCGGATAGTTGACGAAGCCTTGGATGAAGTGGCTATCGGGAACACGAGATGCAAAGCCAAAGATGCCAGGAATTCGGCTTGCGTTCCCGGAAAGACTGGAGAAAGATCGAAACAGGTTCACAGATTCAGAGACCCCACATCGGCGGCAGTTGACTAGAAACGCCATGATGACTACAAACCCGTAGGGATTAATTTGAGCAGGAGAAATCTTGTAGTGGTGAAGGAGTTCAGAGTATAAAAGAGGGAAGGGCAGGCTCAGGCCATACTGGAATAGGCGCTTTGGAATGCATGGCCCATTAGTCTGATATTCATATGATTGTAATGGGGTAAGTTGAGCATCCATTGCCAGAGGACGGAACATCCTGGAAGCGGCTTTGACGGTTTCGGCGCGGATCCAATCATGCACTGGGTCAGCAGGGAACCCCAGGGCATTGGAAACGACCCTCAGTGGTCGGATACGCAAGGATTCATTTGGGATTTCACCAGTTCTTGTCTAAGAATCTAGACGGCGAGAACTAGGACCCTCACCAAAAGAGACAATCTTGGGACGAGTCATATTGCTGCAAGGAGACGAGGCGGTGGCACGATTAGAAGGGTTACCAGAAGTTGGCGAATCCAAGCGAGAGTGATTTAGAACAAGTTGACAGGAATCTTTAGAAAAGGAAGAAGAATTACAGGAAAGATAGTCAGCCATGCGAGTGAAATGAGGGAAAAGAGGGAATAGTCCAGAAAAAAGGAGCAAGGCGGTGGAAGATAAAGGGGTAAGGACAAGTCGTAACTAGGAAGAAGAAAAAATGATTAAGTCACTCAAAAGAAGGGGAAAATTGGAAACTGCGTAGCCGTCAGGCAAAAAGCGCGCCAATCGGGGCCCACTCATTAAAATGGGTGTCGCCTCCGGGATAACGAAATGGCAAAGCCCGCGAAGCTTCGGCTAAGAGGGTTCGGATAAAGTCAAGACAAGCATTACTCTTTCAAAGCTAACACTCGTCTTGGGGGGCTTGTGATAATACAGAATGCGTCATCTAACGTAAGAAATGCGTTGACTCAGCTACCTAAGGAAATTGCTAGGAAAATACACGAGCACGTGAGAGGATCTTAAGCAAGATGCAGGAGGTACAGTCTCGCGTGAGGTATACGTGGGGAGGAGGAAAAGAATGATGAGTCAGCAGGGAAAATGGGTCGAGATAGGCGCCCCAGGACGCTTATAAAAGGAGGCCACAATCAGCCATTTCAGGTAAGTTCTCTAACTCTTGAATACAGAGTTTTATCTTTCAAAGCACGAAATCTCATTATTACACCGGAGCTACTACCCCTGGAGTAGCGCCGGGGGGTTTGTTTTGCAGGCATCAGAGAACAGGCCCATGACAGTCTTATCTGAAGCTGAGGAGCTTGGATAGTCAAGGGTTATAGCGAGCAGCTCGCCTACTTCACCAGTCATTCATCTCAAAGCCCTCGGATACATCAACTATCCGAGGTCCCGATTTACTAGTACGGATTTTCCCCGCATCAAAACCGACTGTATATACCAAAACTTCTTGACAAGATGCAAAACGGAAGATTGCATATTTTCCCGGTAAATGGCTGGATTTTGTGACCACTGGAGTGACCAAAAGGGGTGGGTCTCGGTGATGACCACAGAAGCAGCAACTCAAACTAGTTAGTGGATATGGTCACCACTTGAGTCAGGTTAACAATGCTCGGGTTGGTCAAGTTTTTTTCTCGGTCGGCTAGCCAAAGGGTTTGGTCTTTTTGGTTAAAATCATTTTTTAGATTCAGGTTGGATAGTTTGTTTTCTTTGGGTTTTTTAATAATGGGTCTTTTTACCTTCTTTGAAATCCGAGGTGGGACTAACATCACCTTTTATGGAGAAATCACTGTGGTAATCTCTAGGAATATGGTTTTTGATGAAATTTGTTCATTAGTCGTGGACTTTTTAGGAATAGTCTGGAAGTCTAATAGACTAGTGTATTGTCCAACTAATCAAAGATACTACCATTATTCGGTGGTCAAGTAGCTCCTGGCTCGATGGGTTTTAAGGCGAGATTCAAGTAGATAGTGTTCATTCTTAATAAATCTTTCATCCTTTTTTAACTTCAAATATATGGGAGAGTGAATTCTGTTTTTTTTTTTTATGTAATATTTTCTTCTACTAAATTGCTCAAAAAGTTCATACAACTAATTTGGCCATCACTCTAATCCAAACATTCAACAAATATAAATAACTAACCAAAAGAAGAAAAACAACTATTCTATAACCATCTGAAATACAAGTGGCTATGATCATAACTAGTTCATCAAGATATTGCTAAGATTTTAGCATAACTATAATGACTGCGCTTCCATTCCATCTGTCCTTGCATATCTTGCAAAATCTGCATCCACCTTTGGAGTTTTGGTGTCTTCAACGTTCCATTTCTGTTTCGAGCTCGTATATGATTAAGGGAAAATCCACTGTAGCATATCTGCGAATTAACATGTCATAACACAAGTCTGCCCCGGTTCAGTTCCCATAGAAATCAAATTAGCCATATAAAGCCTGGTCTGAGCATGATTATAATCTTCTTCAATCCAGCCCGTCAAGTCTTTAGACAGTGTCATGGGCCAAGGTTGGGTAACTGGTTTTTACCCAGCAGCCCAACACCTCTGAAATACCAAAGGTAATCAGTGCGTTACCTACGACATATGTACAAGTTTCATACTAGGGCCATAATCCCTCATCTAGTTTGTCAAATATTTTTGATAGTGTCATGGGTCAAGGCTGGGTAACTGGTTTTTACACCAGCAGCCCAACACCTCTGAAATACCAAAGGTAATCAGTGCGGTACCTACGACATGTGTACAAGTTTCATACTTGGGATATATCCTCACAACCAATTCGTCAAATATTTTTGATAGTGTCATTGGCTAAGGCTGGGTAACTGGTTTTTACACCGGCAGCCCAACACCTCTGAAATACCTAAGGGTAATCAGTGCGGTACCTACGACATATGTAAAGTTTCATACTTGGGGTAAAACCCCTCAACCATTCCATCAAATCAGATAGTGTCATGGGCCAAGGATGGGTAACTGGTTTTATACTAGCAGCCCAACACCTCTGAAATACCAAAAGGTAATCAGTGTGGTACCTACGACATATGTACAAGTTTCACACTTGGGGTAAAACCCCTCAACCATTCCATCAAATCAGATAGTGGCATGGGCCAAGGATGGGTAACTGGTATTTATACTAGTAGCCCGACACTTTTGAAATACCAAAAGGTAATAAGTGTGGTACCTACGACATGTGTACAAGTTTCATACTAGGGATATATCCCCACAACCAATCCGTCAAGTCTTTAGATAGTGTCACGGGCCAAGGCTGGGTAACTGGTTTGTACACCACCAGCCCAACACACCTGAAATACCAAAGGTAATCAGTGCGGTACCTACGACATATGTACAAGTTTCATACTTGGGGTAAAACCCCTCAACCATTCCATCAAATCAGATAGTGTCATGGGCCAAGGCTGGGTAACTGGTTTTTATACCAGCAGCCCAACACCTCTGAAATTCCAAAAGGTAATCAGTGTGGTACCTACGACATATGTACAAGTTTCATACTAGGGATATATCCCCATAACCAATCCGTCAAGTCTTTAGATAGTGTCACGGGCCAAGGCTGGGTAACTGGTTTGTACACCAGCAGCCCAACACATCTGAAATACCAAAGATAATCAGCGCGGTACCTACGACATATGTACAAGTTTCATACTAGGGATATATCCCCATAACCAATCCGTCAAGTCTTTAGATAGTGTCACGGACCAAGGCTGGGTAACAGGTTTGTACACCAGCAGCCCAACACATCTGAAATACCAAAGGTAATCAGTGCGGTACCTACGACATATGTACAAGTTTCATAATTGGGGTAAAACCCCTCAACCATTCCATCAAATCAGATAGTGTCATGGGCCAAGGCTGGGTAACTGGTTTTTATACCAGCAACCCAACACTTCTGAAATACGAAAAGGTAATCAGTGTGGTACCTACGACATATGTACAAGTTTCATACTAGGGATATATCCCCATAACCAATCCGTCAAGTCTTTAGATAGTGTCACGGGCCAAGGCTGGGTAACTGGTTTGTACACCAGCAGCCCAACACATCTGAAATATCAAAGGTAATCAGTGCGGTACCTACGACATATGTACAAGTTTCATACTTGGGGTAAAACCCCTCAACCATTCCATCAAATCAGATAGTGTCATGGGCCAAGGCTGGGTAACTGGTTTTTATACCAGCAGCCCAACACCTCTGAAATACCAAAAGGTAATCAGTGTGGTACCTACGACATATGTACAAGTTTCATACTAGGGATATATCCCAATAACCAATCCGTCAAGTCTTTAGATAGTGTCACGGGCCAAGGCTGGGTAACTGGTTTTTATACCAGCAGCCCAACACCTCTGAAATACCAAAAGGTAATCAGTGTGGTACCTACTACATGTGTACAAGTTTCATACTAGGGATATATCCCCACAACCAATCCGTCAAGTCTTTAGATAGTGTCACGGGCAGCAGCCCAACACATCTGAAATACCAAAGGTAATCAGTGCGGTACCTACGACATATGTACAAGTTTCATACTTGGGGTAAAACCCCTCAACCATTCCATCAAATCAGATAGTGTCATGGGCCAAGGCTGGGTAACTGGTTTTTATACCAGCAGCCCAACACATCTGAAATACCAAAAGGTAATCAGTGTGGTACCTACGACATATGTACAAGTTTCATACTAGGGATATATCCCAATAACCAATCCGTCAAGTCTTTAGATAGTGTCACGGGCCAAGGCTGGGTAACTGGTTTTTATACCAGCAGCCCAACACCTCTGAAATACCAAAAGGTAATCAGTGTGGTACCTACGACATGTGTACAAGTTTCATACTAGGGATATATCCCCACAACCAATCCGTCAAGTCTTTAGATAGTGTCACGGGCAGCAGCCCAACACATCTGAAATACCAAAGGTAATCAGTGCGGTACCTACGACATATGTACAAGTTTCATACTTGGGGTAAAACCCCTCAACCATTCCATCAAATCAGATAGTGTCATGGGCCAAGGCTGGGTAACTGGTTTTTATACCAGCAGCCCAACACATCTGAAATACCAAAAGGTAATCAGTGTGGTACCTACGACATATGTACAAGTTTCATACTAGGGATATATCCCAATAACCAATCCGTCAAGTCTTTAGATAGTGTCACGGGCCAAGGCTGGGTAACTGGTTTGTACACCACCAGCCCAACACACCTGAAATACCAAAGGTAATCAGTGCGGTACCTACGACATATGTAAAGTTTCATACTTGGGGTAAAACCCCTCAACCATTCCATCAAATCAGATAGTGGCATGGGCCAAGGATGGGTAACTGGTTTTTATACTAGTAGCCCGACACTTTTGAAATACCAAAAGGTAATAAGTGTGGTACCTACGACATGTGTACAAGTTTCATACTAGGGATATATCCCCACAACCAATCCGTCAAGTCTTTAGATAGTGTCACGGGCCAAGGCTGGGTAACTGGTTTGTACACCACCAGCCCAACACACCTGAAATACCAAAGGTAATCAGTGCGGTACCTACGACATATGTACAAGTTTCATACTTGGGGTAAAACCCCTCAACCATTCCATCAAATCAGATAGTGTCATGGGCCAAGGCTGGGTAACTGGTTTTTATACCAGCAGCCCAACACCTCTGAAATTCCAAAAGGTAATCAGTGTGGTACCTACGACATATGTACAAGTTTCATACTAGGGATATATCCCCATAACCAATCCGTCAAGTCTTTAGATAGTGTCACGGGCCAAGGCTGGGTAACTGGTTTGTACACCAGCAGCCCAACACATCTGAAATACCAAAGATAATCAGCGCGGTACCTACGACATATGTACAAGTTTCATACTAGGGATATATCCCCATAACCAATCCGTCAAGTCTTTAGATAGTGTCACGGACCAAGGCTGGGTAACAGGTTTGTACACCAGCAGCCCAACACATCTGAAATACCAAAGGTAATCAGTGCGGTACCTACGACATATGTACAAGTTTCATAATTGGGGTAAAACCCCTCAACCATTCCATCAAATCAGATAGTGTCATGGGCCAAGGCTGGGTAACTGGTTTTTATACCAGCAACCCAACACTTCTGAAATACGAAAAGGTAATCAGTGTGGTACCTACGACATATGTACAAGTTTCATACTAGGGATATATCCCCATAACCAATCCGTCAAGTCTTTAGATAGTGTCACGGGCCAAGGCTGGGTAACTGGTTTGTACACCAGCAGCCCAACACATCTGAAATATCAAAGGTAATCAGTGCGGTACCTACGACATATGTACAAGTTTCATACTTGGGGTAAAACCCCTCAACCATTCCATCAAATCAGATAGTGTCATGGGCCAAGGCTGGGTAACTGGTTTTTATACCAGCAGCCCAACACCTCTGAAATACCAAAAGGTAATCAGTGTGGTACCTACGACATATGTACAAGTTTCATACTAGGGATATATCCCAATAACCAATCCGTCAAGTCTTTAGATAGTGTCACGGGCCAAGGCTGGGTAACTGGTTTTTATACCAGCAGCCCAACACCTCTGAAATACCAAAAGGTAATCAGTGTGGTACCTACGACATGTGTACAAGTTTCATACTAGGGATATATCCCCACAACCAATCCGTCAAGTCTTTAGATAGTGTCACGGGCAGCAGCCCAACACATCTGAAATACCAAAGGTAATCAGTGCGGTACCTACGACATATGTACAAGTTTCATACTTGGGGTAAAACCCCTCAACCATTCCATCAAATCAGATAGTGTCATGGGCCAAGGCTGGGTAACTGGTTTTTATACCAGCAGCCCAACACATCTGAAATACCAAAAGGTAATCAGTGTGGTACCTACGACATATGTACAAGTTTCATACTAGGGATATATCCCAATAACCAATCCGTCAAGTCTTTAGATAGTGTCACGGGCCAAGGCTGGGTAACTGGTTTTTATACCAGCAGCCCAACACCTCTGAAATACCAAAAGGTAATCAGTGTGGTACCTACGACATGTGTACAAGTTTCATACTAGGGATATATCCCCACAACCAATCCGTCAAGTCTTTAGATAGTGTCACGGGCAGCAGCCCAACACATCTGAAATACCAAAGGTAATCAGTGCGGTACCTACGACATATGTACAAGTTTCATACTTGGGATAAAACCCCTCAACCATTCCATCAAATCAGATAGTGTCATGGGCCAAGGCTGGGTAACTGGTTTTAATACCAGCAGCCCAACACATCTGAAATACCAAAAGATAATCAGTGTGGTACCTACGACATATGTACAAGTTTCATACTAGGGATATATCCCAATAACCAATCCGTCAAGTCTTTAGATAGTGTCACGGGCCAAGGCTGGGTAACTGGTTTGTACACCACCAGCCCAACACACCTGAAATACCAAAGGTAATCAGTGCGGTACCTACGACATATGTACAAGTTTCATACTTGGGGTAAAACCCCTCAACCATTCCATCAAATCAGATAGTGTCATGGGCCAAGGCTGGGTAACTGGTTTTTATACCAGCAGCCCAACACCTCTGAAATACCAAAAGGTAATCAGTGTGGTACCTACGACATATGTACAAGTTTCATACTAGGGATATATCCCAATAACCAATCCGTCAAGTCTTTAGATAGTGTCACGGGCCAAGGCTGGGTAACTGGTTTGTACACCAGCAGCCCAACACATCTGAAATACCAAAGGTAATCAGTGCGGTACCTATGACATATGTACAAGTGGTAAAACCCCTCAACCATTCCATCAAATCAGATAGTGTCATGGGCCAAGGCTGGGTAACTGGTTTTTATACCAGCAGCCCAACACCTCTGAAATACTAAAAGGTAATCAGTGTGGTACCTACGACATATGTACAAGTTTCATACTAGGGATATATCCCCATAACCAATCCGTCAAGTCTTTAGATAGTGTCACGGGCCAAGGCTGGGTAACTGGTTTGTACACCAGCAGCCCAACACATCTGAAATACCAAAGGTAATCAGTGCGGTACCTACGACATATGTACAAGTTTCATACTAGGGATATATCCCCATAATCAATCCGTCAAGTCTTTAGATAGTGTCACGGGCCAAGGGTGGGTAACTGGTTTGTACACCAGCAGCCCAACACATCTGAAATACCAAAGGTAATCAGTGCGGTACCTACGACATATGTACAAGTTTCATACTTGGGATAAAACCCCTCAACCATTCCATCAAATCAGATAGTGTCACGGGTCAAGGCTGGGTGACTGGTTTTTATACCAGCAGTCCAACACCTCTGAAATACCAAAGGTAATCAGTGAGGTACCTACGACATATGTACCAAGTTTTATACTAGGATCCATTCACACCATCCTCAACATTTATTAGAGGGGTTAAAGCTTGTTTCAATCATCACCTTTAGAGCATCCACCTCTAAAATGCTACATTTTAGTGACCGGTGTTTTAACTTCTATTTAGGAGAACAAAATGGTGAGGTCTTGATGTCATTCTGGCTTTTAGTACTCAGAGTTTTAGATACGGAGAATTTTTGCATTGGTTTTAACTTTGAGATAGTCTTGGGTGAGACCTGTCCTTGTGGAGACCAAAGGCTAAGGAAATTATTTACTGTTTTGCTTGATCTTTTAGTCAGTTTGATTGATATTTTAGTCAGTTCCCTTGAGCATTCCTTTTTTACCTTGATCTTTCAGTTAATTTGATCTTTCATTCATTTTGCTTGATCTTTTAGTCAATTTCCTTGATCATTCCTAATCCTTGGTACATTACCGTTATTTCATACAAATTCACACCAAAGTTCAGTCTCAAGTCGGTCCATGTGAGACGGCTGAGCTCTGGCGACACCAACAAACTAAAATCGAACAACGGCGGCGGGGACAGGTCTCTGTAGAGACAGGTATCAAATGAGAATTTGTATTTAACTTTAAAAATATCCATGTAATATCTCAAGTTGCCTTCTTTAATTTTTAGGAGTTATGTTGTACTTGTTTCCTTTGTTGAGTTATGGTGTTTTTTTTTTTTTTTTTGGGTAGAAGGAGCCATGAATAGTCCTTTGGTTAGCTTAAAAATAATAATTAATTAATAGTCATATAATTATTTAATTATATAACATTATCAAATATTTAACTTAGTTTTATTTACAATAATTATTTTTTAAACATCCAACAAACTTCATTTGTGTATTAAATTTATTTCAATCACATACAAACTTTATAAGAAGACTTTACTACCTTTTGTCATTTCAAAAATCTAATTTTTAATAAATCATGAATTACCCCATGAAAATCATGTAAACCCCCTCTTCACTCCAACCTAATTATTATTTACTCATGCTACCTGTGTTGGTTCATATGGAAAGCTAGGAATAAGTTCCTTTATATAAACATTTCTTCATGCCCAACTATACTTTTCAAAAATGTTAAAAAATTGATTTTTAACATTTTCTTAGCTAAACCAGTTAGAATCACCAAGGCTTTTGATAAAGAACTTAAACTTTTAGGGATTCTTCCCGCCTTTTTTTTTAGAGCAATTCCTAGGCCTGGTGCTACTCCCATTACTTGGTCTTTTTATGAGCAGGGTTTAAAACTTAATGTTGATGTTGCCTGGAACAAATCTAATATGCATGCAGGTATAGGAGTCATCACTAGGACTTGTTGTATGTATCCTGGCAAATAGTTTTTATGTGATTTCCATGTCTGCTTTGCATGCTGAACTCACTGCTATTCATAAAGGCTTCTTAATAGCTGAATCTTTCTTCCCTATAGTGTGTACTGTGGAATCATATTGTCTTAATTCCATCAATATGATAAAGAGTCCTCATCTTGCTCCCTGGACTCTTTTTAATTATGCTGAACAACTGCACGTAAAATTTTCCTCAGTTCCTTTAGTCCATGTGCTTAGGGAAGGAAATCAACCCGCTGATGCTCTCTCAAAGATAGCTCTAATTGAACTGTCTGACAGAGTTTTTCAGCCAGCTCTCATTCCTAACAAAGTCAAAGGGCTTATCAATTTGGATAAACTCCAACTTCTCACTTTAAGGGTAAATCTAAATCTGAATGGATTGATGCTGACTATTACTCTTTCTCCTTGCAGATTTGTAACTGATGAGAAAAGGCCCAATGCCTTTGCAGAATGCAGACAATGATACTGAAGTCTTGTGCTTATGGTGTTGCTCAAGCCCAAATCACAACAACAATAACTACAAGAATTCATTCTCATATCAACTTTCCAGTATTCTACTTGGTTACACTTCCATCTCGCCTGACTTGTGGCTCTTCGGATTCACTTATAAGCTTGGTTGATTAGGGGTAATCCAAGCACTGGATTTTGATATGAGAATCTTTTAGCAGATGTTTATTTTTAGCTCTTTTATTTTGGATGCAACTATCTTGCATCAGGGGGACCCCCTTTTTTCTGTTTCTGTATATATGTACTCTTCTGAAATTTTATTTGTACGGACTCTTTTGTGCTTGGGATCCCATAAATAAGATTTCTACCACCAATGGTAGTTTTTGCCTTTAAAAAAACCATGTAAACCCTTCGTATTTAAAAAGCAATATAACTGAAAAGGAGGAATAAATATTAATAGATTTTTTACCCACCTTTTTTCCCCAAAAAAGTTTCTAAACTTTTAGGTAAGAGTAAAGTGATTTATTCTTCTGGATTGGGGAAAAGATTAAGAAAAGAGCCTATATCTGTATGCCAATAAACGTGGTGTGTATCAGTATCAGTGTATGTATATAAATGTGATTCCATTTCACATATATGGAAAACAATTATTGAAAATGTGAAAGCTGTGAAAATCCATGCTTCATTCCTACACTTTTCCTCGTGAGGATTTTCCATACTTCATTGCTTTTCCTCGTGAATATTAAGGAGGGTTTCGGGTTTAAAAGGGGCAATGGAAATTGTTGGTTTTCATCAGAAGCTAATTAGCTTAGAGCCCTCAATAAACATGTCAAGTTGGAGTTTTTGCAATGTCGTCCCATTCTGTAGCTCCAGCAAAAACCCTGCTTTTGCTTCTGATGATGATGAAGAAGATCGTGATCTGCTGCAGCCGTCTGCTTCCGTCAAGGTCTCGTCTTCGGTGGCGAAATTTCTTCCGATCCGCCGAAGACTTGACCTTGATCCGCCCAACAAACTGTTTTTCCCCTGTACGTGTATATCTATCTACTTTGTGTGTGTGCGTGTGTGTTAATTGTGACTTACTAATTTATATCTGTCTTTTTATGCTTCAGATGAACCCGGGAAGCAGGTTAACAGCGCTATTCGGATCAAGAATATCTCCAAGGCGCACGTTGCTTTCAAGGTTGGTTCTTGGTTCAGTTTTTCGATTAATTCTTGGTTCAGTTTTTGTTGTTTCTGATCGTTTTGTGAATTTTGTCATTGCAGTTTCAGACGACCATACCGAGGAGCTGTTACATGACGCCACCAGGATGGATTCTCGCGCCTGGTGCAAGCCTCATCGCCACCGGTATATATATATATATAGCTCATCGTCTTTCAAGAGAGATAAATTTGTCTACACTGTGATTGTTACTGATCGGTGCAATATTGATTTTTTATTTTATTTTTTGAACAGTTTTTAAGTTCATTGAGCCGGTGGAACAGATTAATGGTGGGAGAGCAAGCGGTGAAGGGCTCAAGATCAAGGCTAAGTTCAAGATCTTGAGCCTAAAAGTGACCCCAGACACGGTTTATATACCTGAGCTGGTAAATAAATAGTATTATTATTTACAGTGATTTTAATTAGCATCATTTTACAGTATAATTAGTTGGCAATAACATATAGTATATGGTACATGATTTCTCATGATCCTACATTATGGAACTCTTGAGCAATTACCGTTGGCAAACTTTAATGATTAGATTCTGCAAGGTCATCAAACTCAATATTGTTGGAGATTTTTCTCATATATATGGAATGAAATAATTGACATGTTGTAGATTAAGATTATTCTTGTTAACTTTTGCATGACAATGAAATATCAAATATGTACTGATCCAAAATTTGATTGAATTCCTTCTAATTAGCACTCTTTTGGATCACAAACTTTTTGGTTCAAATTTTCTTTGTTTTACGTTTTACCCATGTTTACCAAAATATATAGATACTACTGTTTATCAATTTGACAGCCGGTTTAAGGGAAAAAGTTAAAAAATGGCAAAAGTATTCATAACATTTTGTTAAATTTTCTTTTGAAGAAAAGACAAACTTTTGCCATAAATTGTGAGGGGTGAAAAATTACATGACTTGAGATTTAGAGATCATGCCAATCATCCCAGATTGGGTAAATCATTTCCCTTTATAAACGTAAATTTAATTTTTCGATAAACCATACATTTTTCTCATCAATTTTCTCTAGCTTCCTCGAACACATTCAATTTAATAAAATTGTTGTGTTTAACTTTAATCGATGTGCATGCAGTTTGATGAGCAGAAGGATCAAGTCGCAGTTGAGCAGATTCTGCGTGTTGTTTTCCTTGAACCCAATCGAAGCTGCCCTGTAAGTGCCACTGCTACACCTTCTTCATCATGTGCCTCAAAGGATTTGCATGCATATAATGACACTAATTTGAATGTTGCATATAATCCCCATCATTTTAATTTGCAATAATCCAAAAACTCGGGCTTTTTTTCAGGTGTAAATATTGAATTTGTAATACATGTTTATTTAAAATTACTGTGTGAAGGAAATGGAGAAACTGAATCGGCAGCTAGCAGAGGCAGAAGCTGAGCTCGAAGCACGCAGAAAGGCTGCAGTCGCGAAACCCGCAGCATTAATGCTTGTTGGAGATGGCCCTGTCATTGATGAATGGGTCTGTACAGTTTTCATTTCCCAACGTCCTTAAAATATTACTATAATTATTAATATAATGTACTCTGTTTTTGTTTCAACAGAAGCTGATGAGGGAAAGGTATCTCGCCCAGAAACACCAGAATTAAGATTGATTTTAGTTTTCCAGAAATGTTATGTAAAACTCAGCCAGGTTGATTCGTTGCCTGGTGTAAGTTCTTTAAAAATATTACAAGATTCTCTTTTCTGAAAAATATAAGACGTCTGGACCGTGGATTATCAGAGTCCAGAAATAGAATGATGGAAACTGGAAACTGGATATGTTCATTGTTTAGGAGATTTGTAAAACAATTACTATTAATTATTATAAAATATTTCTGGATACCAACTTCTTTGTTCACTTTGGAACTGACTTTTCTTTTAAAATTTCGAAACCGATGGCCATTAGCATTTACCAGTCCTTTGGTTTTATTTCCTCCTCTCTCTATAACTAGCCAATGATTTAATAACACAAAGAAAGCTTCTTCTTTTTTTCTTTTTTTGGTGTGTTGTAAAACTATCTAGAAGATGGAGGAATTATATATATAATGCTCCCTCAAGCCGTTAAAAGAAAAACAGGAATACAAAAACAACCCATGGCCCATAGGCTCAGCCAAGTTGCTTAAAGTTCTTAATTGAAGCAAAACGGGATTGCTTTCAAAATAGTAAAAATAATGAATATAAAACTCTTAACCATGCATGCATTAACAAAAGAGCTAAATTATATTGTCTTATATCCTTCGAATGTATTACAAAATCGTTGCACAAAATAGTCAAAAGGATTCAAAATGTAGAGCCCCAACATGCGGGCTTGGGAACCCATAAAAGATTCCTACCACTAAAGTGGTTTTAAAATTTTAAAAAAAAAAAAAAAAAAAAGTAGAGCCCCAACATGAGGAGTTTAATTGGGCGTCTGCTTGGTTCGCACCAGGACTCAAGAATAATACAGAGTGAATAACAAAAGCAAAACTATTATACTACTATTACATCATTTAGAATTTCAAACATAATTTAAACCGTTCAATAGATGCATCTCAACCTATTATTATGGCTCCACTAGGTTGACGCATTAGACTTGAACAGTGGATTCCAGATTTCTCCTAAATCCGCCTAAAATTGTCATGCCACACATAAAACACACAGAATGAGCTTTCACCCAGTGATGTCTCTCGTAAAATAATAAAGTTTAACTGTAAAAGTAACACTACAGTTTCAAGATCTAAATTAAATTCTATTATGACTCAAACATATCCAATCTAATATATAGATAAAAGATCTAAAGGAATATGCCAAGATATAATCACAACAGTCAAAGAAACCTCAAGGCATACTAAAGTATTACTATTCACAATAAACATGATAACACAAAAGCACCTTATGCAATCAAATCATTCGAGATAATCACATCATCAAGAACCCACCATATATGATACAAATCAAACATACCCTCAAGATCACAGAAATTAGAGTTGCATTAACATATCAATATTTTCACCAAACATAATAGATCATAAACAAGTCATCAAATATCTCAGTTGAAACACAAATGCAGGATTTTAGTCCACATGCCACGCCAATACACATCATCGTCAAAACATCACCCAAAAAGCACACCATCATATATCAATCCAAATCCAAATGCAGGATTTCAATCCACCTGCCATGCCAATATCATCATCCCATAATTTAATCAAAATCAGGATATCCAGTTCATCATATTTGCTCATCATGCATGAGCAAATATGGAAACATAATAAACTAAATCAGATTGAAGAAATAAAAGCAGACCATACATGGAATAATTAATTAGGTAGAATTTTTTATATTTCATGGGGGCTAGAGCCCTCATGGCCATATAGCATGTCCGCCCATGTCGGTAACCATCTGACTCTGAGCATGACGGGAGAACCTCCATCTATACCAGTAGCACCATGATTCCATGAGAAGAACCATCATCTTCCTCAAAGTATCATGTAGTTTAGAGTCCAAGTGTATAATTTGCTAAATAAACAAGCTAATTATCAATACTAGAGATGGTTTTAGCTATGTATCACTCTTTGCCACAAAATTCAAATCTATGTAAAAAATACTGAACTTATGATAGATGGATTTTCTTTATTTGAAACGTAATCTGATATTTGTATACTGCTGTGCAGCCAGCCTGTGAGACTAGCATTGGTTGGAAATGCTGGTAGTATTTGACCTTATCATTTTTCATCCATGTTTTTTAGTTGTAGTTTTATAGATATGCAGTTACCGACATCAGGCACAGAGAAGATTTAGAATTGTTAAATTGATAGAAACTTCCTGGAGTCCTACTTATCGTCTCCACCTGTGTTGTTAAATTTAGAATTGTTAAATTGATAGAAACTTCCTGGAGTTACTTCTTGCCTTGGGTGTTGTAAGTTCACCCATAGTTTTCATTACTTTAGGGTTCTAGTTCGCATCCGCATTGTGCTTGGCAGCGGATATATACTATTTTCGATTTGTTATTTACTGTATGAGGAAGCCATTATAATCCTCCCACCCAGAGGCGAAGTCATGAATTTAAAACTGGGGTGCACCTATAAATATTTAAATTAACTTTACATATTTTAAACTTATTCCAAATTTCTAATATAAATGAAAGTAAGATTTTTATACAATTAAATTCAAAAAAATTAAGTTTTAATTCGAATATCTTAAATTCTTGACAAAATCGTAATACTCAATGTCTAAATAGTACAATATAAAATACAAAGTAGTCACTTGTTCAGTTTTCATACTCTGAAACCGACTTACAAACATATCAATACTAAAATACAAGACCAATTTTTCCTCTAAATATGTAACCAAACTATCATTCGACAATTTTGGAAGAAGAAACTATAAAAAAATAGAATATTTTGAGGTGTACAAACATATTAAATAAAAATTTTGTCTTATAAATAATATAAATGTTTTAAAAAATAATAATTTCCGGGGTGCACGTGCACCCCGGGTTCCTATGTAGCTACGCCTCTGCTCCCACCAACGGTGGTTTAATTCAAAATAAAATAAAATTGAAGCCTATTCTTCCTCCATCAATTCATCATTTTAAAACTCAATATTCAAGTAAATATATTTTGAGAAAGTCTTGGGTGAGACCTGTCCTTGTGGAGACCAAGAGCAGGGGAATGAGCATTTACTGTTTCTGCTTGATCTTTTAGTCAGTTTGTTTGATGTTTCAATCAATATCCTTGAGTATTTTTGTTTTGCCTTGATTTTTCAGTTAATTTGATCTTTCGTTCAATTTGCTTGATCTTTCGGTCAATTTTCTTGATCATTTCCTTGGTCAATTTCACCAACGACAAATTCAATCAAGGAAATCGGCGGATTTAAATCTCACGAACGACAAATTCAATCAATTGCAGTCTCATATAATCTTTGGTCTCATTTGAGACAGGTCTCAAATGAGAATTTGCCATATATTTTTTATAAAATTTAGCCCATCCATGAATCATACCATGATGATCCCTATTCCCTGGTATGCCCATGTTCGCGGGACAAAAAAACTACTGAATTGCTATATGTAGTCCAAGATTTTGTTCTTGTAACCCCAAAAAATGACTATATTGCCCCTTGTTTGAAGTAATCTAGATTTTTCATAATTAAAAAAAGGAATATTTTGATATATTCAACAATATTTTGGGCTATATGAGTAAAATAATGGGTTACATTTAGCGGAAAATTCTACCGTCCCGTGACTGAAGGTTCAGTCAAACAATTTACCATCGTTGGATTAACTTTTAAAGGTAAAGATAACTTTAAATTCAAATTCAAAATTTTCTAAAAATAGATGAGGTTGTTTTATGTGGTATTCTTACGTGACTGAACTTTCAATCAAAAAAGAATATTGGATAGTGCTGTCAATCCTGACACGAACACGAGAAACACGACACGACCGACCCAACCCGATCTGACACGTAACCCGATTGTAACCCGAAAATTATTAGGTTTAAACCCGACCCAACCCGACCCGACCTCAACCCGAATATTAATTTTAACCCGATAAATTTTGACACGAACCCGACCTACCACGAACCCGAAGATGACCCGAATCCGACATAATACGAACCTGAAGATGACCTAAACCTGAAGAATTGAACCAACTTAATCATTCATAAATAGTTAATGTAATTTTAATTTATTTCTAATATCATATTTTTAATTGGTATTAAACCAATATATCTAATTTATTATAATTAATAATGTCAATTTTTTATTTAGTTTAAAAGGTTGTTTTATTAATATGATCAAAAGCATTTTTTATTTGGAGTTTTTTTATTTAAACTTTTTGTATAAGTAGTATCTATTGTGTCATAATAAATAATTTTTCAAACTTTTAAAAAATTTAATCCAAAAATACTAGTTATTGGAGTTGAATTGTTCCTTTGCCAACTCATGGAATTCCTTAACCAAAAAATGCTAGTTAGGAGATTTGACCTTTAGACCTATGCTTAGGTGATAGATCAAAATACCACTACACCACTTTGCTACTTGTCAACTTGAGAATAAAGAAATAAATATATAGTTTACTATACCACAAAATCTGACTTTTAAAAAGGGTCATAGTAACATAAATGGAACTATCGGGCAACATATCTAAATATTTTTTCTACCTCTTCCGCTGCCTCAAAATATCGTAAAACTATCTTTTCACATTTCACATGACTTTAATTTTGTTTTGGGTCACTCAATTTTATAGTTAGACACTTCCCATTTTCTTGGAGGGACCTAGGTGAAAAAAGTAAAAACTTTGTAGAAACGTCAAAATTGAAATCCGCGTGAAGGGATTTATAACCAACATCTTCGCAACCAATATTAAACTTTTAACATCATTAAAATTTGTATCTACATTCTATAGATGAGGTATCAATGCTAACATGATTAACCTTTGTAAACTCACTAGTAAAGTCTATTAATTTGTTCTACGACAACTAGTTCAACAACTTAAAAAAATATGAATTTTTTTATATGTATTTCATATATGATATTAGGAGATAATATTGAGTTATAATACCGTAGACGTCAGTTACGTTGTTAAATTTATTTTCAAAACAAGTAAGATACTTGGAAAATTCGAAGTTACGAGATGTTTGACGTTCAATTCGAGGTGTATATTTACTAAATAACTTAAATGTGATGTAATAAAATGTGTGAGTGTATTCAATTAGATATTTTTTTGGTTCAATATGAGTATAAAAAGTTTGAAAAATATTTAAATGACCACAATATCACAAAAGTGATGATAACTAAAATTTTAAAAACAGTGTGATTCAAGTATATATAAACAATTTAGTTAAAACTAAAATCATCAATTGTGTTATATACTTGAGTTGAACTCACTTCGATCTCGACTAACCCAACATCAAAAGTTTGTTTCTTCCAATGTGAGTTTTGTGTATTATATTTTTACTTAATTCGACTAAACCTTACAAATGAGTCTAACTCAACCCGATCCGACCCGAGATAATTTTTTCTGAACCCGACCCGACCTGATAAACTGGGCTGACACTAATCTAACCCGACACGAATGTGACCCGACACGACACGACACGACCCGATAAAAAAAAGCTGACCCGAAATAATCCGACACGTATCAACCCGAACCTATCTGACACGAACACGAAACCCGACACGTCAACCCGAATTGACACCACTAATATTGGATAAAGCTGCTATTAGTCACACCCAAAAACTATTAGTAATTCCTTCCCAGAGTTTTGAGAGAGGGACAAAGCTGCTTGTTGTTTATTGGACCTATATCATGATGAGTCACCATATACATTCCGGATATGAATGACACCTGCCCTTGGACCCATCCTCGTAATCAAGTTTTATGCACGAAGTTTTAAGCACACAGTTTTTCGTTTGGCGATATGTTTCATTATCTCGTGACATATGAATTTTTGTCCAACTATATTCATGACTTTCCTTGGTTGATTTTTTTTTAAAAAAGTGACTTTTTAATATATTTAAATATATATACATAGTAAAAATTTAATATTTTACAATTAGGTGGTGATTTATATTTAAATACATAATATGTTTATTAGAGAAGCAATATTATAATAAGATGAATTTTGTTCACTCTGTTATTTTTAGTGTAAGTTTTCATTCCAAATTTTAAGCATTACTCCTTCCGTCCCATCAACTGTCCACTTTCCTTATTAGTCCGTCCCACCAGAAGGTGCACACTTTCCTTTTATGGTCTATGTCTTTCAATTTCCACCACTCATTCCTCTCACTTACTTCTTAAATAAATTCTCATCCATTCATCCAAATTCATTAATATTTGTGATATTTTCTCTCTGCAACTCCAACTGGGACATACTAGTAGCTTACTATTTTCTCAAATGTAATTTACTAAGTCTAAAATATTTATTTTTCACAATTTGAGTGTTTCAATGGCATATTTTGAGTAAGAGATTGATTGAAAATAACGTTCACTAACCATCAATCATTATTATCATGCAATAAATCATCATTTTAACAAGAAAGTTACTAGAAAAGAAAAAGAAAAAGGGGTCAAGACTCAAGAGAAGCAACTCTCAAAATATCACGATAAACACTCTTTTGGATGAATCCAAAACCCCACACCCATGACATGGACCCACCATACCAATAAGTGCGCCCATTGGTACCCAAAGGCCACCCGTTCACCCAAACCGGCCTCCTCATTTCCTCTATATAATTCAACCCCCACAATCAATCTCCTCAACTCACTGAGCTCAGAATCTCAGAAATCCTTTCTTTGCATTATCAATTCCTTTCTTCCTCCAAAAAATCCTCAACATGAGTTACTTCAGCAGAGCATGGGTCGCAACCAGCATCGCCGTCGTGAACACCCACTCCGATCAGGGGCTTAAGCTAAAATCAGGCCTTAAAGGCATCCGCCATAGCCAGAAACGCTTGTTTTCCTCCTCCGGCGAGGGATCCGATCTCCGACCACTTTCCGGTGTTCTTGGATCCGGCGTGGGAGGAGCCTGTGTGAGCCGGAACGGGGAAGACAGAAGGAAGCAGTCCGATGAATCCCTCCGGCAAGTCATGTACCTCAACTGCTGGGGACCGAGCTAATTTCCTGGGTCGTGGGGCGTGAGCGATGATGTTCAGTCGGTTCCGGTCAATTTTCTCCTCACTCCCGGCGTGGAGAAGCAGAGATGATTGAGATGAGCACACCGACGGGGTCTTAACCAGTTGACTTGGTGATGATTAGTTCTTCTGGCCAAAACTGGAACTTGTAGATGAGATTAAGAAACTGTGTAAATATGTTTCTAGTTCTGGTTGAAAAGCAATAATAAATTGAAAATGAGTTTTGTTATAAATCATCTTATGAGCTGATTATCTTCATAAAGTTTGATGATAAGTAGTCTTTTGCAGTGATTCTGGTAATGCAATTTACAGTGATTGCACAGGAGTTTCCTTAGAGCAATGAAACTGGGGGGGTTCTTTTGTGGGCAAATGTATCTTAGCTTGGTTGTTTTCTTGCCTAACCTGCTTTTAGTTACCCATTGTGTTAAATTCTACTTTGATGATCCATAAAGTTTGTTAAATTCTATCTTATCCATTTGACTGAAGTTTGCTTAAATTAACAGTCCACAACAATTGAATATTCAAGTCCAGAAAAAAACATTTACATACTAAGGAATTCCATCTTCAAAGCAGAAAAGAACATTTACAAATCCTGATGCTGGTTTAGTAAGGAAAATAGCATTGCACAATAGGGAAAATACAGTAAATAAACAATGAGTCCTTCCATGAATACAATGAGAGAGCTCAAAATCAAAGCAGGATCAAGATACGTTGAATCAACAAAAGCAGGACACAAAGAAGTAATTGAACCTAGAACCTGAAATCACACAACTTTGAGGCAATATGAACCTTGTGCATTGTGAAAGGAAGCCAAGTGAAAACTCAAATTATACAAAAGAGCAAGTTATAACTTTTATGGCCTAATGACACACCACTCATGCCTCTTCTTCAAGTTAGAGATCTGGAACATGCAAATCCTACACTCTTACCTATTCTCAGAAACCAGCTATCCCCTCATGTCATACAGAAGATTGATGCAGGGATCATCTTATGGAAAAGTCAATAAGATAGGCTTGTATGGAAGCCTCAACCTCATCAAAACTGCCTTCAGATCACTGCAGTAAACCATGCACAATCTCAGTGGAAAAAAATTACTGAATACATGGCTTGCTAATGTACTATAGGAAATCTGGTTTTTGAACTTAGTTTCTAAATGTCCTACATGCAACCATGCTAATAACATGTCTCATTCCTACATTCCTATGCTAGGTCTCCCCAAACTTCATTTTGTGACAGTATTTGATAGATTTGCTTACTGTTGGTCCTGTAAATCAAAGTCTGCAGTCACTCAGTCTCTATCGACCAATTTGCCCATTATTATTTGCTGGGAAACATGGAAAAGTAAAAACAAATTTTTGTATATGAAAATATGAGATCTCATGGTGATACTATTTCATGGTCTACTCTGTCATACCTGTATCTTTATCCTTACATATCTCTAGGCATTATCCCTTTTCTTAAGAGGGAAATAACCAAGTTAATAAAAATCATTAAATGGAACAGAGGCTATAACTATAAGGTAAATTGAGTGCAGGTATATGGTAAATTGTTGATTTTTAATGATTTGAATAAAGCTGGTTTGGGATGTGTAACCAGAGATTCCACAGGCTCATTGATTCTGGGATTGCAAGATTTTGAAAACACCATTGCATGTAGAGTTTCTTTCAGTGAGCGTAAACAGATAGTCTGTGTATGGAAAGACTAAAAGTGGAAACAGATGGTCTTTAGCTGTCACAAATCCTACAGGCTTTGGACCTAATCCAGCAACTCAGCTCAGGGCAAAGAACATTCGAGTTTCACATGTTTACAGGGACATCAACTCAGCAGTAGACTTCATGGCTAAGTAACATCAAAGGAGGCAGATCAGTTCCAAATCCACCAAAGATGAATGTATCCACCAAGGATCAAGGGATACAGTTGTCAAGCCAGTTGGCATACATCGGCACATAAATAAGGCATGCATCAGTCGATGTTATACTGAATTTCAGCACACTAATCACATGTTTTATCCATTTCCATTCTAGCAGGAAATTAATATGTGTGTCAAAACTCAAAAGCAGCACTACTTACAATTTGATTTTATCTCATGTATGAATAAAGAGATCGACCAAAAGTATAACTTTGACTTATACGTTGCCAGTACGTACTACTACTATATGGCAACCTTAACTTACGAATTTGATTGGCGATTTTGTTTTGAGATAAGTCTTATTTCTTGATGAAGTTAACATTTTTTTTACACCAAAGATGTAAAAATTCATCTTTGGTGGGATTACAACAAGTGGAATTAACATATTGATAATTAAATTTTATCAAATTTTCATGAAAACTATGTATCAATTAGATTAAGCTCTGTTTGCTAGAGCTTATTTCTTGTTGAACGGAATTGAAAATTAATGTATTGAAAAAATGAAGCAGCATAACTGAATTAACCTGAATTTTATCAAATTACACTTTCACTGAACTGAATTAAACTGAACTGGTCTATATAAAAGCTCTGGCAAACATCTTTTAGTTTGAATGCATTCACATATACTTATACATTAAACTTATACTTATAGTATATGTTCAATTAGCTATGACTTCACATATACTATAAGTATAAGTTTAATGTAATATTTAACCATTCACAACACTAATAGTAGTGTGAGCATTCGTTATTTTAACGAATTGTTTTTTTAAAATTCGAAAAAATATATTCAACAGTAACAAAATATGGGATTTGCTATTTGCAGCCCGTATTTTGCTTGTTTGTGGCCTAAAAAGAAAATACATATGTTAATATATAGAAAAAAGTTCCCTTGTACCCCTGAGCTCTTGCGTACGTATTAATATGCCCCTCAGTTCTTGAAAAGTGTTGATATTAGGGATGACATTGGGGCGGGTTTTGATGGTGACCCGCCCCATTTGCACCGGTTTGGGGCGGGGATGGGGAAAAGTTGATGGGTAATGAGGCGGGGATGGGGATGAAATCACAACCCATCATGGGTCATGGGGCGGGGATGGATTTTATATATCACCCGCCCCATCCCCGCCCCATACCCGGTCCGCTCCAATATAATTATATTAATAATATAATTATATATATATTAATTAATAAAAAAATAATATTAATAAATTTCTTACTATAATTTAATAATCAACCCCTAATAGTTAAAATGAGAAGAAAACTAACAATAATAATGTATTTGGAATATTCTTTGGTAATCGTTTTTATAATTACAAACTTCTTGTTTGCTTCAAATTTGAGTGAGATTTCAATTATATATTTTTTGTTTGGGTTTGAGATTTTTGTCTTTTTAAAGATTTTATATTTCTCAATATAATTATTATTGCGTTTGAGTAGAAGTTATATAAACAAATGTATTTTAAACTGATATAAGAGGTGGGTGAGGATGGGTCATGGGTCATGGGGCGGGGATGGGTCATGGGGCATGGGGTGGGGAGGGTCAGGGAGCGGGGATGGTTTTATAATAAAACCCGATGGGGCGGGGATGGTTTTTAATTTTGTACCCATCATGGGTCATGGGGCGGGGATGGGTTTTAAAATATTAGATGGGGATGAGGATGAGATAGCTAGTACCCGCCCCAAACCCGCCCCAGTGTCATCCCTAGTTGATATACCCCTGGTTTGCAAATTTGACTGAATTTTGGTCGATCAAACATATTGATTTGTAAAGATAAAAGCTTACAATGCATCAGTGGAGCGGCGACAAGAGAATTGAAAACGAAATAGCCAAAATTTTGAAATTTAAAGCACATTTAACACACGCGATACAAGTCAATTGAGACAAAAATGGCCATAAAAATTCGCCATTAGGTGATTTTGTGTGTTCAAATCGATTTTGACCGACAAGAAAATGCTCTAGAATTACAGCAAAAAACGTCTACGTCGGTCCAGAGGCATATCAGCACTTTACAAGAACACAGGGAAATATTAATACATACCCCCAAGAACTCAGGGGTACATGAGGGTTTTGCTCTAATATAGAACACATATGAACAGTCAACAAATTTATTTGACTTAGCCATTTCTGATGTTACTCAATCATAGAGAGTATGGACTTGACCCGATGTCAGTGTCATTAGGCCCAAATCCTATTACCCACTGGCGCGCCACTGGTTAATCAATGCGTGATTAAAGCTTTAACTCAAATCGGAGCGTCTGATGCATCAGTTTACAATCTAGCGGCCACGATGGAGCGCTCTCTCAACGTGTATTTTCTTGACTTTTCTTCTCTAACGGTCACAAAACTCGAAAAACAAAAACCCCCAAAATCTTTTATTCCAACCCCCATTACAATCAACTTAAACACCCAGAACTTCTTCAAAATTTCACCCATCACCCAAACCCTTATCTCAATCTTGCCCAAGAAATGAGCGTTTTGCAGTACCCAGAAGGCATGGATTCAGCAGATCTTCAAATATGGAACAACGCGGCCTTCGACAATGGCGATTCTGAAGATCTGTCGGCATTGGGTAAGCGTTCTTGGTCTCCTTTGAATACCCTTATTGATTCATCGGATTCCATTCAATCTTTGAATTCGAGTAAGGAGAACCACAGCCCTCGATTCTTGAATCCATCCGTCCCGCCGGTGAAGGTGCCGTCGCCTCTGCCTCTCAGAGTTCACAATTCGAATGGGCCTTCCAAAGTGAGCTTCGTGGAGAAAACTGTCTCCAACAATGGAGGTGAAGGGGACGAGAAGAAGATCGATAGGGAAATCAAGGAAATCGAGATGGAGATTAGCCGGCTTTCTTCAAGATTGGAGGCGCTGAAATTGCAGAAGGCTGTGAAAAGTGCTAATCCAGTTGAAAAGAAAGGAGCTGGGAGGGTTGTGCCGGCAAAGTTCATGGAGGAAAAGAATATCATCAAGAATGTCGAATTTCAGCGTTCGAGAAGAGGGCTTAGCTTGGGGCCTTCAGAGATCATGGCCGGGACGAGAAGGGGTATGAGTTTGGGGCCATCTGAGATTTACGCAGCCTCAAAAACCCGTGAATTGGGGAAGAAAGAGGGTTCAATGATCACGCCTGTCCAGGCTATTCAGAATCGGCGAAAATCATGTTTCTGGAAGCTGCAGGATATTGATGAGGAGAAGGTGACTAAAGAGAGGGGAAAGTGCCTGACTGTGAGCCCTAGGTCGAGGAAGAATCTCATGGCGAAAACTCCAGTTCCAAGGCAGGCGGTCACCACGGTTAATGCTGCAAAGAAGTCTGTGAAGAAGGAGGAAGTGTTTGGGAATGTAATTCAGCCCAAAAAGTTGTTCAAAGATGGTGAAAAATCCATCACTGCTACTACAAGCAAGAAGCCTTTGAGGCCGGGAAGGGTTGTCCCGAGCAGATACAGTCAAGCCACTGGTCAGGCGTCTGCTATGAGAAAGAGGTCCCTCCCTGAAAATGATAAGGATGAATGCAAGAGAACTGATAAGAAAAGGTCTCTTTCCATTGGGAAATCATCCACTGAATCACTCTCAGAGATGAAGAATCTGGGAACTGAATCCAGGGTGAAGAAGAAATGGCAAGCTCCTAGTGACATCGTGATTCATAGCTCAGAGTCTGATGATTTTTCGCCGACTGCTTCTGTTTTGCCTGAGTTCCTTCCTAGGATTCGTACAGCTCGGTGCATCCCTGAGACTCCAAGGGACTCGGGACCGGCCAAAAGAGTCGCTGATTTGATTGGGAGGAAGCCATTCTTTGATGATGGTGATGAAGAGGTGAAGCCATTGTGCCAAGCCCTGAATTTTGCAGACGACGATGGTGATGAGGTATAAGGAAATTGATGTGAATCACAAAACATGGTGTCCATTTTTTGGTTTTTTGTTTGCTATTTCTGCTTTATGTTTGATGGTTTGAAATTAAGAGTGACAGTGTTGAGGCAAGCATACTTTGGCTTCCTACCTGATATGATATGTAGAGATAATTGATTCAGTCCTATTTTGGTGTAGCGTAATGCAATGCAAATAACAATGTTACATTTCATTCATATGAAATGATGCTGCAATATGAAGTTCTCTGCATTTTCTTGGTTTTGCTATTAACATGACAAAAGTTTGGTGCTGGACCTGCTGGTGTCCCTTTTAAGATGTGGTATACTTTTCTAGGAGGAGGCAGGATATATAAAAAGGAGAAAACAAATGATTGAGCCTTTTTCTCTTACAATTCCATCTTTCCATCCCTTCATTGATTCTGGATAAGCTTTTGATTCAAATTTCTGGCTCCACTGACCACTCTTCTCAATGAACTATAGTAGAAGGAATGACGGATATATGTACGGTTTAGTTTAGATCATGAAGGATTTTCAAACATACAACTATAGTCAAGTGGGGTCAATTTAACTTTGAAAAGTCAACTAATATGTTTTGGTTTGAATATAGGGAATATAAACTTGTGATGGATGGCCCTTTCCTGAAAGTTTAAATCTAAAGGGCGTTTAAACAAGTCCAATAGATGCTCTAAAATAATATCTAAAATACAACACGAAATTGGACAATCTCTACAATTTTTGTTGTCAGCTCCAACAGATTTATATTATTTTTAAAACCAACAATGGTGGAGGGATTTTATTCGGCTTCATTAAACCCTAAATGTGTCGTAAAGGCTGTCTTAAGGTCTAAGTATGATATTAATGATACAAGAACACCTTAACATATAAACATTAAGTATAGACTATATTATTTTTGATGCTTCAACATTTGTTAAATGGTAAATTTTTAGGGCTAACTTTTAAGTGTACAACATTTTAATGTTTATGAGGGTATTTTTTCCTTTTTAAGATTAAACGTGTATTTTACACATAATTTATGACTTTTTCTAAAATATTTAAAAACTCTTTGGGCCGTTGTGATATAGTAAGTTATCTACTCTCAGAGTAAGTAACAAATGTCGACCGGGATGGGATCACAAAATTTCAACTGGCTTGTAGCTAGCTAGTTCGACATGTGTTAGTTGAAAAGTATCGTTGGTTGCGATAACTATTATTTATTATCCATTTGCTCTATTTTAAGTTAGGATTAGATAGGCACACATAGATTTTATTTTAATCATATCTCTAGATATAGAGCAGGGACGGTTTTGTGATTTTGGAGGCTCAAGCAAAAATAAAAAAATTTAGGGTTTTAAAGTAAAATAGAAAAATATTATATAAAAATATTAAACTATACATAAAAATTACTATAAATATGAATTCCTTATTTATATTTAATTTCTAAAATGTCTGAGGGCCTTATTTTAGAAAACGACATGTTTTCTTTAAATTATTAAATTTAGATTAGGATTCGATATTATCTGGGGAACATCGCTCTCCTTATATTTCTCATTGAGTAATTTTGTTGCAAAATTTTTTCAAATCGAGACATTTGAATTAGCTTTTAATTTTTATGACTTTTTTTTAGGGCAATAAAATCCGGCAAAGTCTTGGAAGCGACCGTCTACATATGTAGACCGGGTTAAATTGTAAATAGTCTAATATTTCAAAAACAAGGAGGGACTAATTTGCAATTTTTAAAATTTTAGAAAGTTCACGCGCTACAGTAATTTCGCGCGTGAACAGTGCATGTCAACAGTAACATGTGAACAGTACTGCTACAGTACTGATTCCAATTTTTTTTATTTTTTATATTTGTTTTTGTAAAATAATTCAGATTTTGTTTTAAATTGATCATGTTTTAATTTATAAAATACATCTTTTAGGTTTTTAGATGATTGATACTCTACCAATTTTTATATGATTAACTATCTTTCACGTTTTGCTTTAAACTCCTCATATTTTAGGTTATAACCTCAATGTTTTAAGTGACACATTTTGATTTAAATTCCACATGTTTTATATTATAATGATCACCTTTTGGGTTACAAATTCAGTTTATTAGATAATAGAAATTTTCTAGGTTTTGGTTTAAATTCCCCATGTTTTATGTTATACATGATGTTTTATTTTCTAAATTAAAATTTTGGGTTTTAGGTTAAATCTCTCATGTGACTGTAATAAACATGAAGTTTTGGGTTAAATCCCTCATGTTACTGTAGCAAAGCTCAACTTTTGGGTTAAATCACTCATGTAGCAAAATTCAAGTTTTGGGTTAAATCCCTCATTTAACTGTAGCAAACTTCAGGTTTTGGGTTAAACTCCTCATGTTACTGTAACACACTTCAGCTTTTGGGTTAAATCCCTCATGTAGCGAAATTCAAGTTTTGGGTTAAATCCCTCATGTTATATAGCAAACTTCAAGTTTTTGATTAAATCCCTCATGTTACTGTAGCAAACTTCAGGTTATGAGTTAAACCTCACATGTTACTGTAGCAAGGTACTGTAGCAAACACTGTACACGCGCGAAATTACTGTAGCGCGTGATTTTTTTAACTTTTCAAAAATTGCAAATTGGTCCTTCCTTGTTTTTATTATATTACCCTATTTATAACTTAGTCCCTGGTCTACATATGTAGACGGTCGCTCCAGAGACCACCCCATAAAATCCCTCAACAGTGATTTTTTAAAATGTTTTTATGTTTTTTTAAAAAAAAAACACTCATCAGTACAATGCCCTGTTTGCCAGAGCTTATCTGTAGATCAGTTCAGTTCAATTCAGTTCAATTCAGTTCAGTTCATTTCAGTTCATTTCAGTTAGTTCAATTCAGTTCAGTGAAATGTAATTTGATGAAATTCAGGTTAATTCAGTCATGCTGATTCCATTTTTCAATACATTAATTTTACTTCAGTTCAGTTCAATTCAGTTCAGTACCATCAAGAAATAAGCTCTAGTAAACAGGCTCAATAGTCTCTAGAACATTTTTCTAAAACAAATCTTTACCCCATCTTTAAAAACAAAAACAGAATACCCCTACGTTTTCTGTTCAGCCTGCATCACCGCCGGTCTGCGGCCACCCTCATATGACTTTCGGTACGGGCTCGCCTAGAACAAATTCTCCCCAAGGTATTCTTCTAGGAGCCTGAGTTTCGGTTCGGGCTGCCCGAACAAAATGATTGGAGCTTGCATTTCAAAGGGGATATCACATATGAGGGCTCTGACATTGCTGCGGCACTATTACACTTCCAGTAGCCACAGTCCTTGCTCTCTCACCACTCTGCCTGGTTTCAAAACAGCTTCTCTTGCTGTAAGTATTATGTTTCCTATTTGGTACACAAACTCCATGCTTTTAGTGTTTATTCTCATCTGATGAATTGCTTTTAACATGGAAGCATGAATACATTCAATTTTCATTTCTGCTATTATTCTGGTTCTGAATTAGGCGGCGAGTTTGTTTAATTGAATATTTAAATCTCTTTTTTCTGTTGGTATAAGTCTAAAAGTGTTTTCCAAATGGGAGTGTTGTTACTGTGTTGATTTCCCAGTATGTGAACTGCCAAGATGTGATTTTTCCCTTTGCTATTTTCAATTCTAAAATGGGCTAAGAGACTTATACATCTAGGTATTGGGTACTGGGAGGGGTGGGGGTAGTTCGTCCTACACTCATGCTTTTGACTAGGTGGTGTTGTGTGGAGGGGTTGCCAGTTAAGTGACTATGGGATACCTCATTGAAGTGCTCTTCTTGGAAGACCGCCAATTATCTGATTATGGGAAAATCCATCCTACAAATTAGTTTTTTTTTTGGGGGGGTTTCAGTTTGTTAATTCAGCTCATGGGTTCCCATTAGTAGTGTCAGGATATTCTCCTCTACAGCCTTCCTAGCTCATGGTACTGATGTGTTGTTGTTTCCTTTGTTTAATATATTGGAAAATTGCAGTTTCTTTATTCTCTAATGCAATAATCTGAATGTTTTGCCATTTCAGGTTTTCTTTTCACTTGGCTTTCTTTTTATTGACTTCACTTGAATTCCAAATTGATTGTTTGTAGACTTTGTAAAACTTGATAGCTTATTAAGCAGTCACGAAGTCTTAATATTGTGCTAGTTTGGTCTTTGGATTATTGCATTATTCAATTGTGTTTATCTAAATGCTTATTTGTATCTGGAGGCATTCTATGTTACAACTTAATGACTAAGCTGAACTGAATTTTTTTATATCCATTTGAATTAATACTGGCTTTCTAATACAGAATTGTATTAAATCCATCCCAATAGGAGTCTTCTGGATTTGGCCGTGGTTTCAAAGTTTTGATTCTACCAATGCTAATCATAAATCATTTTCTACTGAAGCCTCACCTTCAAATGATACACACGATGAAGTCTTGAACCAGATCCAACCTGACAATAAGTTTACATTATCCTTCAGTGAAAATTGTGAAGCTCAGATTGATCGCCTATGTAGTGCTGGTGACCTTGGAACTGCTTTTAGGTTAGTACAGTCCGCACATGATAAAGAAGCTATTCTCTCCCTTCACACATACTATTTACTTCTTGAAGCAGCTGCAGAAAAGGATGACTTTGAGATTTTATCTCAAATTTTCAAGTATTTACTTGTGTCAAGTGATTCTGTACCTCCAAAATTCTTTCTGCCTGTTGCCAAAGCTTTTGCAAAGATGGATGATGATGTTTTCTTGTTGGAATTTGTCAAAGAAATTTCAGAATTAATGTTCCCGCTACATGTTGCTATCATGAACAAGATGATTTATGCCTTTGGTGACTATAGACAAGTAGGTAAAGCTCTGTTCATATTTGAGCATATGAAGATGTTAAAGTGTGAGGCAGATTTGGTTACACATAACACTATCTTACTCATATTGGGTCGGTGTGGCCGTGTAGATGATATGCTTCATCATTTTGCCTCTATGAAAAAGGCCAATATTCTACCGGATGTTATATCTTATAATACTATACTGAACAGTGTAAGGAAAGTAGGTCGGCTTGATATCTGCTTGACAATATTCAAAGAGATGGGTGAGCAAGGTGTAGAACCTGATTTAAGAACATACACAGAATTGATTGACATCTATGGAAAGTCTGGTAATACTGAGGACGCACTTAGACTTTTTGATGAGATGAAGCATCAAAGAATTTGCCCGTCAATCTATGTTTATCGGTCATTAATTCAGTGCTTAAAGAAAATGGGAAAACTGAAGTTAGCTGCTCAGCTATCAAAGGAGATGGAAGAACGTCTTTCATATCTTGTTGGTCCAAAGAATTTCAAAAAGAAAAGAAGATGACTTGCTTAATGAAATGGCTTTTGATTCATACTTGCTATAGTCTCATGAAAAGCCATTTGGTTAATTCGGCAATTCGATCCTGAAACAGCTCAATTCAAAACTTGCTTTAGGTATGTTCTCACTTCTCATTTGTGAATTGCCTACTGAGCAATATTTGTTGCGCTCGAACTCATGCCATGCTTTCTGATTTTAGTAAGTAACGCATTATCAAGTGAAGCAACATAAACTAATGCTGATTATCCTAATTGCATTCTGTTCTCTTAATAGTAGGCGGGGAAACTATGATAAGGCTTCGAGTAGCTTGTGTGGCTGCTTGTCAGATGAGTATTTTCTGGGCTGATAAATCTCTGTTTTGCAAATCTGAGTGGAATATGTTGATGTGAGTCCTTGGAGAATAGTTGCCTGCAATCAGGTAACGACAAGATCCCTCCACATACCATTCCGAAACTGTTAAGGAAGGAGTTGGATGATGTGCATCAATCATAAAGGTCACATTGCCTGGTGGTTTTGATCTCTTGGGGTATCCGATGCTGTTCAGCTGACAATAGGTGGGCAGAAAAAAAACTGAGGTTCTTCTTCACACCACACAATATTTGTGCAAGTTATCCTGTATTTGTTTCTTCAATATTTGTGATTTGTTTCTCACTTTGCCAAAGTGATATCATCCAATTATATATTATGAGGCACTGGCACATTATATACTAGCTAGATTTCTCATTTTGAGAGGGACAAGGGCTTATGTTCTTCATGTAGACGTAAAAAAGTTCACAGTTGAGGTTTTCTGATCTTTATCTTTCTTATTTCACCTTACTTGGTTGTGTAGGACTGTGAATTTAAAAAGGAATAGATAACTAGTGATTTTTCGGTACCTGTTCATGTGACCAGATTGTCACTGAACCTGCTGATTTGGACTAGAAAGATTACCCTTAGAAGTGGTTCTTGTGACCACTAAACAGTTCACTTGTTAACTTGTAAACTCAAAGAAGATAACAGCATGAAAAAAAGCAGCCTTCAAAATTTTTGGCTGCCAATCAATTATAAACCTGTATGTAAGCCAACTGCTACAAATCCTAGCCCAGGCAATGGAAATGAAAGTAACCTAAATCATGAAACTAAAATTGCAAGAACATCTCAAGAAAACTAGGCAGCGTTCTTCTTGCTGATATTTTTTGTTACCACACAAAAACAAAGTTAGAGGAAATGAACAAAACAGCTATGACAAAACATAAACTGAATACCAGAGCCGTTGAGTGACGTGCCTGTGGCCTATTAAAACCTGGTCTCCGGGATATGAATCTATGAACCCTTCTCTTTTCAAAATTTCATAATCTGCAACGCATATCAAGAGATCAAGGAAAATTACCATGAAGTTAATTGTGGTGTTTCCTTGCATTATAGTTTTATTTGATGCATTCAGCAACATGAGCTGCATCTAACAGCGCTGTGTTTCCTGGCACTGAATGTACAGTCCGTAAGAAATACTGAAACAATGTCACTGTGTAACAAATTAACAATGTCACTGTGACAAAGGTATAAACTAAGAGATCAATACAAGCTTTCTTATCATTCTTGTTATGGAGAAATGTTCAGATAAATGGTATGAGAGAGGGTCCAACAAAAATATGAAGGCTAGGCTAATCAACAACGTGCATGGATCTTTCAAATGCAGTTGATCCTTGACATCGAAGGCTAGGCTAATCAACAACGTGCCGAAGGATTTGTCCTTGACATCGACCAGGAAGCTGCAGATGTAGCTAGAGGATATGTGTTGGAGTTGGTTGAGAAAAGCCTAGTAGCTGTTACTAAGAGAAGCTCCACTGGTGAAGCCAAAGCAGTGCGTGTTCATGATTCAGTCCGTGAGTTTTGTATCAACAAAGCCAAGGAGGAAAACCTTTTGGAAGTGATAAAAGGGTATGAGGAGATTGTAGCTTTCAATCATGAATTGTGTAGCTTGCCAAAGAGGTTATGCGTTCAGTCGAGCAGGAGTGATTTCAAGAGTTTGAGGCTCTCTCATCCCAACATACATTCTTTGTTGTTTATGGCTCGTGATGGGACGTTATGGCGTAATGTGGTGGACGATATCTCCTTCATTACACTTGTCTTCAAAAGTCTAAGGGTATTGCACATCAGGCACATTGATTTGGGTGATGTTTTACCAACTGAAATGGAGCTTCTTTCTGAATTGAGGTACTTGTGTGTTACCGGTCATTTTAGCCATATCCCGTCGTATATAGGTAATCTCTCCAACTTGGAAACTTTGGTTGTGGACTCTAATCTCGACGTCTCACTGCCTGACACTATTTGGTATCTGCACAAACTGAGGCATCTATGCATAAAGAATGGTTTTCATTTCTACCGATGACAGTTCCTCTATATGCATTACAAAGCTGCTGAGGAAGTTGCCAAATATGGTCAAGCTGAAATGCCGCCTCTTGAAAAGTTGGAACGCGATTCTGATACATCCCGAGTGCTTGCACAAATTAGAATCACTTAATGTGTCAGTTGTTGGAAGAAAAACTGAAGTACATTCTGAGTTTCAGTTTCATGTGCCTTCACTTCTTCGGAGGCTTACTCTAAAAGGCTTTGAGTTGCCCCAGGCCGCAATCTCTGCAATTGCAAAACTGCCGAATGTGGAGAGTCTCAAAATGCTCAATGTACACTTCTGTGGAGCAGCATTAAATGTGGAACAACGAGGCGATTTTCCTAAACTCGAATATTGTCAGGTGGACTGCTTGTGCTGATTATCATTTCAGGGAACTTGAAAAGCTGATACTGCAAGGATGCGTGTGTTTGCAAGAGTTTCCATTCGAACCTTTGAAGTATACAGAAACACTTGTAGTGATTGAGGTGTTGGATTGCTCTCCATGTGTAGAACGCCAAGTGAAGCTACTACACATACTACGGATATAGAGATCGGAATATCCTAATCTCGGCCAGAAGATCTTCTCCAATTGGAACAACTAGGAAGCTATCATGACTTGGCTTATCGTAGCTTTGGTCTCAACCTCTTTGTCGTACAATATATTTGTATTCCTAAACACAAGTATTAAAGATTGAAACCACAATCCATACATTGTAATTTTCCGGATGATCACTTGTAAACCTCAATAAAGAAGAAGAAAAGAACAGCATGAGTCAGCCTTCAATCTTTCTGGTGGCCAATACAACTGTAAAGCTGTATTGATAAATATAAGCCTATCGCTACAATTCCTAACTAGGGCAGTGGAAATGAAAGTAACTCATGAAACCAAAATTGCCAGAACAATCAGTATCTCAAGAAACATGACAAAGTTCTCATTGTCAAAAATGTTGGTAATGGTAAGAAAAGCTTAGATCAAGGTCTTCAAATCCCACTAGAATCCCTGCCAAATACGAAACGCCGCCCCCAATCTGAGACGACCAGTATCCTTGTTCGCCAACTCACGAGCTTGCTGAAAATGGAACAGTTTTTTTGTTACCACAAAGAAACCAAGGTAGAAGAAATGTACAAAAAGTTGAGAATTAAGACAAAAAACATACCTAGCATAAACTGAATACCATAGCCATTGTGTGCTGTGGCCTATTGAAACCCAGTCTCCGGGGAGTTGTGCACCAGCTTGTTCTCCACCCAATGGTGCAAACTGTCCAAGGTGCTTGTACCTAAATGGATGAAACCTATGCCTGCCATCTTGTCTGAACCTCAGTGGACCTTCTGGCTTATTTTCACAGACTTCCATGCGGTTGAAACAGTCAGCGAGATAAGCCCCTTCTTGGTCAGCAACCTGATGTTCAGAAGATGAAAACAAATCAACATATGACAGAAGAGAAACAAAAGATGTTTTGTTTGACATACCTGTGCAGTTGGAGGGAGTATTTTCATCTGTTTATCGACTTCAGCCAAAGCTGCTTTGAATTTTTCAATGTCCAGTTGATCTTCATCCTTTGAAGTCTTGAGCAACTGAACAAAGTCCTTTAGCTGCTTCTTCTCCATGTGAATCTTCAACTGAGGATACCTTTCAATGATGTCGGTGATCACTTCTTTGAAGTCGCCTACATTTAGTGTACCAGAATTGTTCTTGTCCGCCTTCTTGAATATCACCGAAACATCTTCCTGATTAACCAAACAACACATGTTAGTTGCAAAGTTATCAGAAATTAACTTCAATACTGCTTCTTACCATAACTTTTCGCTGGTTGATTGTGGCACAGTCACCCAAGGCATAGATGTTATCTGTGCCTTCCACACGCAGCCATTCATCAGTGGTGAGAGATCTATTCTTCTGTGATCAATGGTAAAATGAGTGTAAATTAAATGATACAATTAAAGAAATAAAGTGGGGCTTATGATACCTGACCAATCTGCTTCATAAACTCCTTAATAACAGGCCTTGGTCCATTGCCAGTAGACCATACAATCATTCCATAAGGCATTGATTTCGTTTCGCCACTTCCTCTCTCCTTGGTGCATATTTCCTTATCTGTTACCTTAACAACCATTGATCCAGTCTTAAGATTGATCCCATCTCTTTGGAACTTCTCTTCTGCAAATTCAGTTATTCGCTTGTCGAACCTGCAAACAAACTCCATCAGAAAATAATGCACAAAGTTGTGAATATATATACCATTGTGCTTACATGCCGAGAATATGGTCACCAGCCTCGAGAAGTGATATTTTGACATGTTGTTTAAGGTTAGGATATAGCCTGGCTAAATCCTCAGTCACATAGTCATGAAGCTCTGCAGCGTATTCCACTCCAGTTGGACCACCTCCAACAACTACAAAATGAAGGATCCTGTTTTTCTCTTCTACACTAACATTTGGAAGGCTCGCCCTCTCAAAGCAGTCGATGACTTTCCTGCGAATCCTCTGAGCATCCTCGATTTCCTGAAAGACAACAACATAAATCCCAACAATTCAACACAGTCAAGCATGGTTAAGAAGCTGCACCTTCAAAAAATGAGTGTTCTCCAAAACGCCAGGGGTGTTGAAAGTGTTGGGCTGCGCTCCCATGGCTACAACCAGGTAATCATAGTCAAGAGTGAAATCCTCCCAGCTACCCAGGCTGTTGTCTTTGTTTGGTTTACAGTGCACCTTCTTCTTCTGCGTGTCAATCTTGTAGCATTCGGCTTCCTTGAAATCGACATCATACTTTTTCTGAAACAAGATACTTTTTCTGAAACAAATGGTCACATACAATACCAAAAAGAAAGATTGTACCTTGCGCACGATGGTGCGAATGGGCTCGACAATGCTGCGTGCCTCGACAGTGCCATTGGTGACACTTGGAAGGAGAGGAGTGAATGCAAAATAGTTGCGCGGGGAAACAACTTGAACATCATAGCAGGGGTGGTTTAGGTTCTTGAGAAAGCTGGTTCCAGCCCACCCAGTTCCAAGAACAACCACTTTCTTCTTCTTAGCCTCTTCTTGAGCATGGCTACTTGTTGGAAAATCCGACAAAGCTGCAGCTCCCGCTAGACCACTTCCACTGCACCAAAACCAAATGCCGATTTTTATGCATTGTGATTTTCATCTTGCATTTCATCTACAACATATATAAATAAAACTAAAACCACAATATATTTTCTCAGGTATAAATCCAATATCCTCACCACATTCAGTTTTAAGCCAAAACACTGGAAAACCTCCGAGAAACGCAGGCACTAGAACAGATCCAGATAATAATTTAAAAAACAAAAATGAAGAAAATCATCAGACCTGACAGCGAGGACAACAAGAAGTCGAGGATTGGCTCTGGCCCTCTGGGAAAACGCGAAGCCCTTCATCTTCTGTCCGAAATTCATAGCCTTCGACGATTCCTAGGAATGTTGGTTCAGAAGATGATGAAGAGTAATGTGCAAGCAATTCCTGCACTTAACTAATAATGTAGAGAAGAAGAAGAGTGCCGATAAAAACTGCAAATTACTGGTGACAATGTGTTAAGTTGGGAAAGAAGTAAACTGTCAAAGGCTATAAGATCGGAAAATGTGGCCTAGTTTCCATAAAACTTGGCGTATTCCACAAATTTACCGAGTCTTTTTACCTTGTTCGCAAAGTTTACACTAATTGTCCAAATCTGAATGCGGGGATCCAGTTCATATACGTTTCAACTTACTACATTTAAACCTCATTTTGCCTTCTTTCTACATTTAATTTCTTGCTGGTTCATGCACCGTTTTACTCAGCAATAGCATCACTTTCCTTTGCTCCTTGTTTTCATTGCTGCACGAAATGTGTTTCCGATTTCTTTTCAATTACCATTTTAATTGGCGAGGTGCCATTGTTTCTGTTGTACTTGCCATACAAGGATTGGCAACAAGATGCATCGCGTCAATGTCACGGACTGGTCTTTTGGTGGGAAACGTTCTTCATTTTATAAAAATTAAAATTATAAAACCTCGAATGAGGCTTTGACCAGAACAAGTGCTCTAAGACTAGCCAACATATTACCACCTTGGACATCACAGCTTAGGATACATATGGATTTAATTGCAAATGAATTTCGAATCGAATGTGCAGAAAACATGGAGGGGTGTGGAAGATTTTGAGTTCAAAAGTAGTTTAAGGATGCCGATTACGATACTAAATATTGCTATTGGACATACACAGATGATAATGAAATTTCATCAAACATTGTTTCTCGTTGCTTTGCTTCAGCCTTCAAGCAAGGCAATGGAAGGAATCATGTACAGTACCTTGTATTTAACAAATATTGTCAGAAAATTTAACAAAAAGCAAGCCGCCAATGAAATGAAATGAAATGGGACAAATGGCATAAAGTAAGAAAGAAGATTGTGAAAATGGATGTACACACTACACAAGGAGGTGCAATTGTCAAGGTGTGTTGTGCATAAACCAAGCCCTTAAATTCGACTTGAATCACGCCCGAAAATGAATCTCCTTGTCCAATCAAAGACCACCAACACTCTTGTGCGCCAACTTACTTGCTTGCTGTAAGCATAACAGGTATCAGATACCAACGAGCATCCAGGAAGCAAGAAAAAAAAAATCTCTCAAGTGTGAATGAAAATGAAACTAGAAATATTTTACCTTGCGTAAACAGAATACCAGAGCCACTGTGTACTACGACCCATAGAAACCCAGTCTCCTGGAAGTTCTGCTGCTGCTTGCTCTCCACCTAAAGGAGCAAATTGCCCAAAATGTCTATATCTGTACAACGTTACAAGACATCAATCTATCAACTCTATCATAAACGCCTATATCTGTACATACTGTTTCTTGTGGCTAGGGGTCATGTCAACTGATGTCAAGAGCAAAATCTCATTGTCATCCATGATGAATTTTACTTGATTTTTTCAGAGAGGGCACGTTTGATGAGGCAGGAACATTGTGTGCTTAAAACTCAGATGTTATCTCACTTGAAAGGAAGAAACATAACTAGGAGTTTAAAGTAACACAAAGCTTTCCGGATCCTCAAAACTGCCTAGGCCAGCAAGCTTGCTGTAGAGTAAATTATCGATTTTATTTATTATAAAGAAATATAGAAAGGACCCCTGGTGCTACAAAATCCCAGATTGTGTGAAGTAGTGGGCTCAACCGCTCAAGGGAACATTGCCCACATGCAAAATAGTCAGACCTTGCATCTGCAATGATATGCTTCAAGCCTTCAACGGCACAAAATTTGACTTTCCAAGTCAAAGGCAACAACAACTCCATTGTTGCACCAAGGGTCCCCTTCTCAACTACTGATTTAAATATTTTTTTAAAATAGAAAATAAATAAATAATAAAATCCAGAGGGCAAGAAACATACTGGAAAGGGCGAAACTCATGGCGCCCGCCACTTCTGAAGCGTCGAGGACCTTCAGGACTATTCTGACATTTTTCCCAGAGGTTCAGGCACCTAGCAAGATATGCACCTTGTTGAGCAGCTACCTATGATACCAAGATTAGTTGGATAGGAATTTGAACATGGAATAAAGGGTATGAGCATCATAGAAGGAAAAGAAAGTACCTGTGCAGTGGCTGGGAATCTTTTCATCTGTGAATCGACTTGACAAAGAGCCAACTTAAACCCTTCAATATCTATTTCTTCTCTACCCTTTCCCTCAGCATCCCTCCACAAGTCTATCATATCTAACAGATGCTTGCTTTTCAAATACAACTCAACTTGCGGATATCTAATCATAATGTCCTCAATCACTTCCTTTAATTCTTCAGATGTAAGGGTTCCAGAATTATCTTTATCTGCTGCTTTAAAAATCTCTGCGATATCTTCCTGAGGAATAATGGTTGAAACAAGATGGGTAAAGACAAATTCATTACTGCAGAACATCTAAGAGATCAAAGATAAATGATGTGACTGCATGAAATGCATAAACATGCGAACCAGCAAAGAAACTAAATTAGATTTTATGGAATACTTCCTTCTCACTTTTCGGTCCATCAGACTCTATAATCGATGGCAGATATCTTGTTGCCACAAAGACTTCTAATTACTCCTAGTTTTCTATTGCTTTTTCTTCCAACCATTATTTCATTATTTTGTTCAGATTGTTGGCCAAACTAAGACCTGATGATTTGGCAACAGCAAAGCAAACATGATCCAGGCTGCATCAGAAATAGTTCAGACAAGACTTCACATCAACTAACCCAAGTGGGGCAAGTGGCTGAAACTCCACCATGTTTTAAAATTAGCATGCAGAAGAGGTATATTCATCTGTATCAGAAGATAATGAGTCAAAAAATTTTAAAATGAGGAAGAATGAAGTTTTAAAAATTGGCAGTCATTTAGCATCAAAACCCCTCAACAGTTCTGTTTCTTGAGAAGGAAGTTAGCCGAAGCTCCAACCACTCACTGTGACCACACTAAGGAGGCACTGGCAGAACAAGGTTTTAAGCCCTGGATTTAACTCACTGCTAAGTTCAAACAACAGTACGGTGTATGGTTGGAAAAGAACCGAAGGTAAGTTTTTAAAACAAGGCTGTGTCATCCCCAGTTTTATCAACAATTTTGTGATAGATGAAGCTTCAGGATAGGAGGAATTTGAAAATAATCTGGTTTTGTGATGAAATGAAAGAGCACAAGGTTCCTATAAAATCACAGTTTTGGTAATTCAGAAGACCTCTTTCAAGTATGCGATCACATGTTGAAGAAAGAGCTTTATCATGACCAAGTGGGAACGCGCCAGATTTTGTTTCTACATTTTGATGAATTCAAGGGAAGCCATAAAAAAACATATACCCTGATCTGTTTCTGATCCACAGTTGCACAATCTCCAAGAGCATACACTGCTTCACATCCCTTTACTCGCAACCATTCATCAGTTGCTAGAGCACGTCTATCATCCTGTATATAAGCAGATTAGTAAGGTGTGTATTTGAGCAGACATCATTTTATGGTTTATTTAACTAAATTTATAACTACAATTGGCAGGTACTCCAATAACTCAATCTAATTCATTTCCCAGATACGAACCTGCTGAATGTCGAATTAGCAAAACCACATTAAACTTGATCTCTTACCTGGTCAATTTGTTTCATAAAATCCCTCACGACTGGACGAGTGCCAATTCCAGTAGACCAAACCACCAAGCCATGGGGCATTGAAGCATCTTCTCCATTGACCTTCATCTTCATGTTTATCATTGAATCTGTAACACTCACAACCCGACGCCCTGTTAACACTTCAATGCCATCTCGCTTGAACTTCTGCTCAGCGAATGTGCTAATTCTTTCATCAAACCTAGACAAGAAACAAGAGTAAGCCAGTGTTAGCAACAATGGTTTCCATAACAGTGGCCAAGTATTTGAAGTCTTACTCATACTATAAAATTCCATTTGGTTCACCACAAAATTCATAAATTGAAGAAGTTTGATAGTGATGGATATGATCTCTCATTTGCAGTAGCAGGGTAGAAATTTCACGAGGAGAAGTAATGAACGGGGTTTTCGAGAACATTATTTATTGATTTACACTGTTCATCTCTAGAGAAGAATCACACAATTGAAGAGCATGGAAGAAGTGGTCTTTAAAATGAGGATAGCAAAGTACATATAGAAGGGATTATCTATCCTCAAATTGCCAGTAATTTCCTTTTTCCATTGTAATTTGTTAATTAATTTAGAGATCTATTAAATGTTTTAAACCAAAGAAGGATCAGTGTTAAAGTACTCGATTATGTAAAAGAACAAAGGAAATTTAGCAAACAAAAATGTTCAGTTCAGGAATAAAACAATATATATTTCTTCCTTCTCAGACTCAGTGGACAACGGAAACAGGCAAAAACTTATTGTTGACCAACACTCACATTGCCTAACCTCTGCAGGTAAATTCAGTTTGAAAAAAAAACTTATTGACAACTTTAAGGGACTGAACAAAAGTAGTATGGAACAAGAGGATTCTGGTCAAACACTCATATTACATGAGGCAAACTCAAGGCAGGCTGTGAACAGTGGGGGGAAACTATCTTTAGGCATTAAGGTGGATTATGTACAGTGCAACCTGCCTGTGTTATCAACACCAGGAAACAAGATTGTACCTAATTATCAAGTGTCAATGAGAGGCCAAGATCTGTTTAAGGCACTGAGAGATTGCGGGCGGGATTGCAGAATAAGCAAAGGGCGGGATTTTAATCTGTGTTGCTTGCTGCCCCATATCAAATTTAGCTGGAGAGGAATGAAAGTGATTTCAAGCAACACCAAGTGCAATGTGAGGGCAGAAGTGTTCGAAAATATTCTGTCTTATTACAATAATATATTTACTAACAATCAAAGCAAAATGTCTTATATGGAGACCTACTCAGATCAGAACAAGTGGATGTGTTTATTGGTAAGTTTTGGTTGGAAGAAGATTTTTGGTTTCTTGTATTGTGTTTTGAAAAAACAACAAATTTCTAGTAATGTGCTAACTAGTTATATGTGGTAGAATTTTTAATTATACATATACTAATAGCCTAGTTTCATTTACAATAGTTCTTGTTTAAAGATAGATCTTAAACATGATGTAAATTCTCAAATTGTGTATTTTTATCTATGGAAGAAATGAAGAAAACGGCTTCGTCACACTACCAGTCTATCACTAGCTTTCTCTGACTCAAAGTGGATATTTTCAATGTGCAACAAAATCAATAGAGTTGAAGATAATTAGTAAACATGGGCTGATTTTTACTGACTATAAGTAACAATGAAATGCACATTATTCAAGTCAACAACAATTTGGCGATGCCAGAAAAGCAAAATTTGAGATACCAATATCATCCTCCACTATCAAGTTTTTTTCCATAAAACATCCACACATAGAGAGTACAAAGTACTACTACTCGGGAAGAGACAAGATTGGATGAGTCATAGACTTGTAAACTTCTAATCATACAGCAAACAAATCAAGATTAGACGAACTCAATTAGAATGCAGTTTAAGATACTGAGGTTGCTTAACAAAGTTAATATTATCAAGTGGCTCCATTTTACAGCATGCGTGTGACAAGAATGTGAAGAAATAGTCAAGTGAAAAAGGAATAACTTACATATTCAATATATGGTCTCCAGATTGAATCATAGTTATTTTGACTAAATCTTTCACTCTGGGGTATATGTTGATCAGATCCTCATGGACAAAGTCATGTAGCTCTGCCGCAAATTCCACCCCTGTTGGCCCCCCACCCACAATAACAAAATGGAGATTGGTTTTCCGCTCTTCTTCATTTAAATCTGGAAGAACGGCTTTTTCAAAGCAATCAATAACAGATCTCCGGATTTGTTGAGCATCTTCAACTTCCTGAATACATAGAAAATTTAGATGATAATAATTCAAAATCTTGACATAAGTCTTCTAATATATGAAATCCTACAAGCTGATAACTAAACTATTGCTTCACTGAAATATATTTACCTTCAAGAAGTGGCAATGCTCCACCACCCCAGGTGTGTTAAACGTATTGACTTCAGCCCCAACAGCAACAATTAAATAATCATATTCCAAATCAAACTCATTCTTTCCAACTGAGTTCTCAACAACAGACTTGCAGGAAACTCTTTTATTTGCTACATCGATCTTCAGGCATTCCGCTTCCCAGTACTGAATTTCACCATTTTTCTGCAAATCAAAATGACCATGGAGGGAGGGATGGGGAGCGAATGTAAATTGGTTAGCTTAGCAATCATTTTGCAGGGAAAAAGAAACAGCGAGAATATTCCATAATGCCCGAGGAAAAAAGATAGGAGCCAATTTATTAAAAAACAAATTGCATAGTACACTTTACATACATTCAAATTAAGATTGATAACAGATTTTAGTTATACAATGTCAAGTGCTTTACCTTTTTTATAATCTTCCTCACGGGCTCTACAATGCTTCGTGCCTCAACAGTTCCACACGTCACACTCGGTAGCAATGGAGTAAATGCAAAGTAATTCCTTGGAGAGACAACCTGCACATCATATGAAGTAATGTCCAGATCCTTGAGAAAGCTAGCAGCAGCCCATCCTGTTCCAAGCATGACCAACTTCTTCTTCGATGATTGAGAACCATCCTGCTCAACAATTGCTGCCTTGCTCTCTGGTTGGGAATTCGAGTATGCAAGGAGACCTCCACTACTGCAAAAAAAACAAAAAACAAATAAGGCATGCGTTAGTCAAGTAGAAGATGAGAAGTCCTATCCAGACATGACCAATTATGAGTGCAAATTATACTCAACCCTCTGTTTGTTTCATGAAATCCAATCCAGGCTATAGAAATGGAATCGAGGCTCTCATGGTATATTTTTCTTTTCTAAGAGCAGCCTTGATTCCATTTCCATATCCCGGGTTCCATGCACATTAGCATACACTTAATAACATCTAGGATCCTATATCATTCTACAAAGACTCTTGTTTTAACCAACTTTTTAAATCAAAGTCCAAAAGACCCATGGCATAATGAAGCTTCTAGAAATGGAAAACTTTACTGATTAGGCGAAAAACAGAATCTTTCTATTCCATGAATAGAGATAAATAAAAGGCAAGTGCCACTTTTCAAAGCACTAAGATATGTACACAGTTTTTTAGTCGAGAAAAGTCACAAAAGGTAAGGAAAAAGAAACAAGAGAAAAAAGATCGTAATAACCTGAGGGAGCAGATGATCAAGACTTTTGAGGCATGATTAGAATGGTCGCGAAAAGCCCTTTGCAGGCGCAGGAGAGCATTCATCGCAACCGTCGTCGTCGTCGTCGTCGTCAATCAAACACTTTCTTGACGTTGTTCTTTCGGCTGTTTGTTAAGAGCGAAACCCAGTAGTGGTACTGGGAGTATTAGAATGCAAAGAGAAAAGTCGCAGCAGTCACTGGGCAACATTTCACAAGACGCGTGGCAATTATACTTGCAAGTTCTCCCCTGGGAGCGGTGGTACCATCCATTTCACTGATTAAAGATCTATTTTCTGTTGCTGATTTGCCGACCTCAAGGGATTAAACTGTACATTTTATTCTCCTCGAGGAAATTATTCTCTTTTTACTTAACGTGCCTGGCGTTCTTATTTTCTTATACCTACCGGTGCACAACTGACACTCTTCAATACACGTTTTGTTTAACTACTAATATGTTTAACTACGTGTATTATTAACATATAAAATTTTGATATTAACAAATTACTTGTTTTGACGATTCTAACAATATTAAATACGATAATAATATTATTATTTATCTTTGTCTTCAAAAATTCAGTCAAAATTTAGCATAGTTGACTGAAAAAAGTCTCATTTGCAGAAACATGTATAGAGGGAGTACTACAAACATGGATTGCAAAATGATTGACTAGCTAATTAACGGTAGTACTCCCTCCATCTCACTCAAAATCACACTTCTTAAAACCACACACTTCTTCTCTTCCTTAGTCAATTTTTTCAAGAGATGTTTGAACATTAATAACTTTATTTGCATATGTTAATAATCTCTAAAAATTTGATAATTCAAAAATAGAGTGACACTTTGAATCTAATCATCCTAGAGTAATCATCCTAAATTAGTTTCTGATTACAGTTATTCTTCTCTCGCTATTCTCCTCCTCTTCGTAATCTTCCTCTTTTCTTCTAATCATTTTCATCTTCTTCGAATAATTTTTGGGGGCTTATTACAATTCTTTTTCTCCCGCTATTCTCCTCTATTCTATATACCTAAATGGAATTTTACTTACATTAGGGTACCTGACTGACAAATCTCCAAGCATGAATTTGTGTAATACAAGAAAACCCAGCATCACCGTAATTCAATCAGAATTTGAATCCAAAAAACCCACTCTTACCGTCATCGTTGTGCTGCCACCTGCCACTCGCTATTGGTTTTTCTGGTTTAAATTTAACATCATTGGACCTGGTATAGTTTGCTTTGATTGATTTGTTCAGTTTGCTTAATTATCTTTCGAAGGTTGAAGAAGAAGTTCTATATGCAGGTACATTTTTCTTTTGCAGGTCTATATTTTACCTGGTATAGTGTTCTGAATCATTTTTTATATGTAGGTACATTTTTCTTTTCCAGGTCCACATTTTACCATAATGCCCTCTGATGAAACCTTATGATTTCAAGCACATTTTTACCTTAACAATATTAGGGGTATTATAGTAAATATACGGACCTGCAAGAGAAAAATGTACCTGCGTCTAGCACACCCCATCCTATACTATGTTTTTTTTTCCTCTGAAGAATTGATTTTGTATATTGGTGATATTAAACTCTTTTGAACACATAAGTACTGGACTTAAAAAAAATTGTTGGTTTTGTTAATTTTGCTCTGGGTTTTGGTTATACATGTCGCAAAGATTCAAACTTTATTTTTGTTCTGCTAGAATAAGCACAGACTTTGCAAGAGGGTTATTGGCGAGGCTTATTGTTTTGATATATTTTTTTGTAAGAGGCTTATTGGTGACTTATTACGGTGAGAAAAATTTATTGAGATTAACTTCGCTTAGTCAAGGTTTTTGATTTGTTTAATTCTGATCAAGATGGTGAGTTTATTATTGCAGACTAATGTACACTGAAAGTCTGAAACCTCGATAAATTAATACTTGATAAATTAATAATCTCGATAATTAATAATTTTTCTGGTCCTAACTAGGGACAAGTATTAAATCAGACCTCACTCGATTAAATAATAAGTTAATATTTTTTTTGAAACCCTGCTGTATATATATTGGTCCCAACGAAACTATAAATAAATAATTACTATAAATAAATTCAATATATACTTCAAAATTCTAAGATTGTCTAGTGAAAAATAAATTTTTAGTAACTTGTCTTTTGTTAAACTTCAAATCTATGGACAATTTATAGTGATCAATTTCTAACCATGTTTAATGTAGTGTGTTTGTACCATGGACCAAGTTTTTGGTACCATGAACTAACATTTTTACTTATTAAAAAACAATAAATTTGATAAACTCAATTAATTTGTGATTGACTGATTGTACATTCATAATGTGACTTTGAACTTTTTTTTTCAATTTATTTTTCATCTCTATTACATTGTAACTAGTGACTTGGCAATTCGTATACGCTATCCCCGGGGTACGTATACCCAGGGTTTTTTCTATAAAAATAAATTAATTTTATATAATTGCAAAATTGTCCTTCCCTAAATATTTCACCACGTTTTGTGAAAACCATTTGAAACTTAACGTCAATCCACCATTCCACGACGTCTGAAACCACATACAAACATGGGTAAGTAATCACGTTTCTAAATTACGTAAATAAATCATAAACAAATATCAAGTAAACTACATGTGCATTCTAAATTCATTAGGTAAATAAAATTATAAACAAACCGTGCATTTCAAATAAACTACACGTGCATTTGGTGGGTAACGAATGTGCATCTTAAAATGAAATTTACGTGTGCATTTCAAATAAATTGCATATGCATCTCAAATAAAACAAATGAATATCTAATATATACCTATAAAACTAATGTGCATCTCAAATATAAATTATGTGCATTTAATATAAAATGAATGTGAAACTCGATTGACATCCCTTTTGGAAAATTGTGTACATGTAAATGGAAAATGGTGTACATTTAAATAATAATGTGCATTTTGAATACACGAAATGTGCAACTCCCACAACATACATGTGCATTTTAAATAAAATGTATTTGCATCCCAATATAAATTTTGAGTTGACTGTATGGGCAACCAAACTGATGTGCACTTGAAATGATGTGCACTTCAAAACACATTGTATGTGCATTTTGAAAATGAGGTATGTGCAGTTGATTTGGTATCGGTGATGGTCGAATACATAGGGTGTATTTCATATATATTGTATGTGCATTTACAAAATAGTATATGTGCATTTTTATTTATATGCATCTGTCCATGTATTTCAAGGTATGTGCAGCTAGTATGTAGTGTATGTGCAACTAAATGATGTTGAATGTGCATTTTTATTGATGGAAATATATATATATACATCACTAATTGATATATATATATATCAATGGTTGTATTAATGAATAAGTCTTGGAATAGACGGTCTATATTATGATAAAATATAGACCAAGGACTGCTTAATAAATATAAAAACAAGGAAGGGTTTAAGTTGCAAATTTTGAACAATTGTAGTCCACTCACGCGAATAAAAGCCAAGCCTAAATCCCCAAATTAAAGTCGCAGAACATGAATTCCAAATTTGCAGACGACGGGGAACGACGCGGTTACAACCAGAAGCGATCATCAAGCGGCACAGAAGCAACGATCTAGCGGTTATTCCAGTGACGGCAGATTCACGGCGAAGCGGATATCGATTGTTGAAGTAGCTTACATTTGACAGAGGCGGTTGCAATTGCGCGATGGCGACTGGCTCTACGATTGCGTGGAGGTCTCTTCATCGGCGACAGATCGATTCTTCATAATGACGGCGGTCGTCTTCTCGAGTCATATCGTTTTGATCTGTCGCGGTTGAGTCGCGCTTGGTGGATCGACGGTGGTGAAAGGTAAGATCATTGATGATGGATTTGTTGTTGATTTTTTTGACGAATTGTTGATGATGGTGGTGTTGAATTGGTGTTAATGATGATGATGATGATCGGGATGAATTGATGATGATTTAGTTTGAGGTTGATAATTAGTGTTGAATTGATGATCATGTTTACATGTTTATGTTATATCTTAAAATCTACAGGTTCTATGATAAAACCTGCATTCTATCTCCCCTACAGGTTGTATGATAAAACATGCATGATTTATCTCCATGCATGTTATATTTTAAAGCATGCAAGTTCTATTATAAAACCTGAATGTTTTATCTCCTTGCATGTTATATCTTAAAGCATGCATGTTCTATCATAAAACATGAATGTTCTATCAACCTGTATGTTATATCTTAAAGCGTGCAAGTTCTATCATAAAACATGGATGTTCTGTCTACTTGCAACGGCAAGTTCAACCATAAATCATGCAGGTTTTATGATAAAACATGCATGTTCTATCTCCCTTCATGTTATATCTTAAAGCGTGCAGGTTTTATCAAAAAACATGCATGTTCTATCTCCCTGCATTTTATATCTTAAGCATGTAGGTTACATGATAAAACATGCATGTTTCATCTCCTTGTATGTTATATCGTAAACCCTGCAGGTTCTATCATAAAACATGCATGTTCTATCTACCTGCAAAATCTTTCATTTTCAACTTTTGTGATTTAGATTCCATGTTAAAATCTTCATGTTTTGTTTTGCCAGGAATTTTGAACTGCCTTTCAAATGCAGCTGACGGCAATATTGGTGGGTCCACCCTATTAAAAAAGGCGCATCATAGTTTCCCTTGGTGTACGCGCGCAAATTATATAAGTTTCAAAAATTGCAAATTAAGAACCTCCTTGTTTCAATATTTATGAAGTAGACCTTGGTCTATATTATTTCAGAATATAGACGGTCTACTCAGAGACCGACTCTGTATTAATATGCGATGTGACCAAAATGTGCATACAGTAGACAATTATGGGTGTAAAAAATTATTGGGAAAAAGTATTTTATTTCCATTTACTTGATTTAAAAAATGTATAGAAAGTATATTTGGGATGAAACTCATCAATTAGTGAAAACAAAAATTGCCATACCTTCATCATCATCGTTGCAGTGAAATAACTTTAGGCCATGATTATGAACTTGGGAGGTAGCCATTCATTTATTTGTATATTGAAAGAGTCTGGATGTAATCTTCTCCAAAGATCAGAGACGACAAAATAAATTTTCTCAGCGAGATCACGAAAGAAATTGAAATTAGATGATTTATTTCGTTTGATTCCATCAACCGTTCGAATGAAAAGGAACGTGTGCGCAGACCCACAACATTTTTATCGCGGTTAAAAACAGATCGTGTAGTACCATTAATAATTAATTAATCAAAAATATTTATTTACACATTAGAACCCTGGGGGTACGTACCCCGGGGATACCATATAAATTTCCTGACTTGGAAATTTAAAGGTCAATTGTAAAATCTCTTTAAATTAATAAATTATTAATTTATCGATATAATAATATCTCGCTAAATTAATAAAATATCTCGGTCCCAACATTATTAATTTATAGAGGTTTTACTATTTGTGAGAAGTGAATCATTCATATATTTTTTTAAAATTGAACCACCAATGGTGGGAGGGATATATTAGGCTCCTCAAACCTTTTCAGAGAAACTAAAAATTACATGAGTCTTGAAAGTTTACAATGAGTAGAACAAAAAAAAAAAAAAAAACAGCAATTGAAGCAAGAAAAAGGCTAAAAGGCTAGAAGACTTCCTTTTAATCCTTGAATCTGATAGAGAGAGAGGCTCTAAAGAACGGTTCATTCCCCTGATACACCTACCCCTGGTGTACCTACATCCCCAAATGAAGCATTAAGTAGCCACCTCACTCATAAATAATCAGAGGATTTGAAGAAAGATCAATCTAATCATTCATATTAAATTCTACTAACTTCGTAGTCTTTCTGTTGACATGAGATCATCTTGATTTCATGTATTAATTTTGGGTGTTTTGTGAATATATATGAGAAGGTAGGATTATTTTCTTTGCGTCTGATTTAGATCTATATTGATACATAATTCTTATTATGTATACGTTTTTCTTTGACTTGCCTGAGAGCAAAATGATTTTTTAATGAAGGCTGACTCGACAAAGGTTGGAATGAAAATTATGCATACAGGAAGGGCTACCAAACATTTGTAATGACTCTTTCCTTAAAGACCGAGAACAATCACTTCAAATTTGTGGATTTTGGTAATGGAGAGTTTAAGAGTATGCTTTTTGTTGTTTCTGAAGCTCGATTCTCGTCTCTTAAACCTTTTGCTATGATGTTCTTGAACCCACATATTTAAATGTAGGAGATCAAGTGACCTAATCCCTCCATTGTTTTTGTGTTGCGGGCCTACTAACAACAGCGGCTAGAAACTAACATGATACAACTTTCTCAAATCGAACAACACACTTCATTTTTCATGAGCATGGACTTTTTCACGTTCAAAACATTGAGTCCAACTTTGAAATTCTTTCAAAAAAATAGTGTTTTTTTGTCTAGCGTTACCGCTATTGAAAGTGGAACGAGATGACATTATTATACAATTCCAATTAGCATGTTAAAATACTCTTAGCGAAATCCGCTGTTTGAAAAAATACCCTTTTCTATCACTTTCTTGCTCCTAATATGCTACTATAATGATGTCTAATTTCTCCAAATATAGCTAAATTTAGTATGCCCTAGGTTGTCTAATTTCTCTATATATGTGTATAGCTGTTTATATTTTTTGAAACTACACTGCTGAATTATGTACTACTAAATTTTGTAAGTACTATTGATGTAGTTCTGAATTCTGGCCTTTACTGCTGTACTGCTGAATTCTGTACTGTAATTTTTTTAGGTGGACTACGTGGTATGTAAAAGAGAGGATCTGTCTCATAGTTTGAGAGTTTATGGTTTCCTTTGATTTTGCGATATTTAGGTAGCATTTTCGTAGGATATACTAGACCGCAATACAAAGAAATAAGAACCTTCTGCAAAAGCAAAGGGATTGAAAACTCTTGGAAGAATTCTCCCGGTAAGAAAGGTTTGTGTAGAATAGTTAGGTCATTTTCGTCTAACTTGTTGATTACTATACTTTTTTGAGGCCAACATCTTGGAGTGAGTTCGGCTGACAAGACAATAATTTACATGAAGTGAATAGAGGGGAAGCAACAAGTTCACTCGAATAAACCAATAAGAATTTCTAAATGACGAAACATATGTAATACTAATATTATATTGAATATTTATCAAAAAATTCACGCATCACGCGAAAAGAGCACGCTAGTATGATAAAATATTATATCTAGATAAATTTTATAGTCAAACATGTCTAGAAAAAATTGACTAAAAATTGTTCAGTTTTGGGTGAGACAGAATGCATATTAGTGTTCAAACTCTCCAGCGTGCAATTTCTCAAGAACTTTCTCTCTGATTTTGCTAGGTTCAAGTATATTCCTCCGTTCACAAGAGGCGTGCTCAATCGAGTGACGGGAGATGCATCGACTGGTGATAGTTGAAGGAGGGCATCGGCCGGTGTATCAAGTAGGAGTCTCGCCCCACTGAAAACCAAGATGGGACCTTGGCCACTCAGCATATGGGATCAGTAGGATTAGATTTGAGTAGGATTCTTGTATCAGTGCACTCAAAAAAAAACTACAGCATGTAGAAATTCTCTTATAAGATTTTACACTACTCCCTCTGTGCTAGTGTTAACGCAAAAAATGGGATTATCCTGCTGTCTGGTTTCTTTCATGCTCGTAGAACCTGCACAAGATCACCAATGGTCAGACATGCCGACTTAAGTCTGCGCCTGCTCTGACGATCTAATTAGGTAGAGAAAGTCTAGATGGAGATCTGAATGGATAAGGTAGAGCAGAGAACCTACCCTTTGTTGAAGGAGATCTGGCTCTATATATACTGGTTGGAGCTGCCGACATGAGCACAATGATGGTGCTACAGTTCTCGGGCTCGTCTGTGGGCCGGTCCCAGGCACAGTGCAATTTGGGTCTTCTGGATGGGCTATTATGTGGAGCTGGAATAGTGACATATTTATTAAGTCCCCCGGTCCTTGTGTATTTTCCTAATAAGATATACAATGGACTATAGACTGACTGGCATAACTTTTGGTAGACTTTCAGCCTTAATGGGGAATCAATTTCCCGTCTGTCCGAGAAGTCAGCATAAATGGTTGAGGTGGAGACGAACGGTTCGAATTCTGCGTGCTACCCACACGCTCCATTGTCTTGTTAACAGAGCTTTCGGTGGGACCAACATGCGTTAAATGGCCTTAAATGTGCCGCCCAACCTCCTTTCTCAGCACGCCTCATCTCAAATTTCAAAGTAAAAAAAAAAAGAATATCTCTCCAGATCTCGTCCATTCTTCTCAGGTAAAACCCAAAAACTCTCATCTTTAAACCTTTTTTTGCTTTCTGTTTTATCGCCGGCCGGGGTGAATAGGATGGATAGTGTCTGATCCGAGACCACCGACGAGGACGTCGCCTTCGTGAGGGAGCTCTGTTGTTCTATCAAAGAGCTACCATCGAAGGTGCTGAGTCTAAAGTCCGATTGCCTAAGCTTGGTGAGGATACCATCGTCAGCACCCCCAACGGGTTTATCGCGGTATACTGCGAGTATTTGATGGCATGCGGGCTGCATTTTCTGGTGGCCCCTTTCTTTCGGTCGGTCCTGCGCTATTTCAATGTTCCCATGCCTTCCCTTTCTCCGAACTTTGTTCGGGTTTTGATCGGGTTCGAAGTTCTGTGCGCAATGCGCAAGGTCAAAGCCACACATCTCTTGTTCCAGACTTTTCTTTACCCGGCCAATATGAGTGGCGTCGGCGGCTGGCTACAGTTGAAAAGTCGTGAGAAGATGCTGAAGTTGGTTGACGACCGTCCGAAACGGCATGATTGGAAACCCTGTTGAGTCGGTTCTGGTTCTGCCTAGGGATGGCATTGGGCGAAATGGGCGTGGATAGTAGACTATCCATGCTCATCCCCATCTAAAATTTTACTATTTATCCATGTACATTTACCCAAGACGGGTACAAATTTAATATCAATGCCCGTCCAGCTGAGTATCCATCTCATCTGGGTTCCGTGGATATCCATGCCCATGATATATACCCACATTCCCCATCCAACTTATTAGTCCATATTTATCAAAAATTAACCTAAAATCTATTAATTATCATAAAATTTTAGATAAAAACACTGATAATTCAAATATATTATATTAATAGAACAAAATAATTTATAATATGTTAATCATTAATTTATAAAATTCTTTTATGTTTCAAAATAGACCAAACATGCTTCAAAAAATGATAAAATTAATAATATTAATAATATAAATACAAATAATATTATTAATATTATGTATAGCGGGTATTATACAAGTATTATACGGGCGGGTATGGGGCGGGTATAGGACGGGTTTAAAATCAATATCCATACCCACTCATTTACCCATGGCGGGTTTGAAGTCAACATCCATACCCGCCCCATTTATAAAAAACTCATATTCATACCCGCCCCATTTATAAAAAACTCATATTCATACCCGCCCCGTTGGGGCGGTTGGGGCGGTTATCCACCAAATACCGGCCGGGTGCCATCCCTAGTTCTACCCTTGACGCTCCGGGGAAAAGCTCCTTCTCCCGTGGAGGCATTGCGTCTTGCTCCCCAGATAGCGAAGTTGGGGCTTAAAAAGCTATAGTTGTTCCGTCCTTACTGACGATAGGGTCCTTCGGGCCCCTAAAATGCCTTATTATATCGAGCAAATTCTTGACGACGACATGGGTATTAGCCTTGCTCTCTTTTCTATCTTTTGACAATGGTCCGGTCCATTGGCCGTTCCTCGTGCTAATTTTGTTGTCTTTCCCTTTTGCAGGTTCAATGGAGAAGTCTTTGCCAACTCTCATCATCAATCTGAGCCAGATGCTGAGGCCGCGCAATAGGCAGTTGCTGAGGCAGATCAAAATAAAATTAAGGAAATTGTTCGTCCCATATCAGAACTTTAATAAGAAAGACACGGTGCAAAAAGGTATAAAAGAATAGTTCCTAAACTATTTGTTTTTGCCAAGTCCATTATTTGTTGATAAAAAAGATTTTTTTGTTCAGATATTATCTCTAATGGAACTATAATAGAAATTTACTTCAAATATAAAAATTAAGTGACGGAAAAGCTCAGGCAAACATGGTATACATATGGGCCTCGTTTTGCAATCAGCGTTTAGTTGTTAGCTGTTAGCGTATTTTATTAGTTGTTAGCGGATTCTATTAGCTGTTTTGACTATCGGTTTGACTAGCGTTTCGTATATGAGTGTTTGGCAAATAAAAATTAGTTGATACCTGTTTCATCACGTTAAATGACTGAAATAGAGATTAGTACAATTTATTATTAATTTTCAGTGTGTTACTTGTTCATCGAAAATTATTATCACTTATATATTTATTTATTTTTATGATATTTATTATTTAAATTATTATTCTTTATTAATGATGATAAAAAATACATCATCATGCAAGAAGAGCATGATGACTCAGCTGCATAGAGCACGTGAGGAGATCCTAGCAAGATACAGGAGGTACATGGTCACGTGATACAGACGTGGGGAGGAGGAAAGAAATGATGAGTCAGCAGAGGGAAAATGGGCTGAACCAGACACTCTAGGACGCCTATAAAAGGAGGCCGCAATCAGTCGTTTCAGGTAAGTTTCAAAATTCTCGTCACCAAACGGGGCCATGATCATTCTAAAAATTTATTTAGTTACCAAAACAAAAAATAACTTTATTTAGTTGTCATATAAATGGCATTCAATATTTTATGAAAAGATATATATAACATTGACTATATTATATAGGGTATGATTTATTTTGTATATAATCATTTCTTTGACCATATTTTATGTGGTAATATTATTTTTTTCCTTTTTATCTAATTAATCAAATGAGGCGTGAAGCGCCAGCCACTTAACTAGTTACAAGAATAGAAATATAATAACGCCCTTAATAATATAAATTAGAATGTTACATGTTTTTTATAATTTATATTTTTCGTACCTTAATTGAAATTTCCCTTTATATTGTAAATTATAAAGCATATGGTTTTAACATTTTTAGATAACTAGGGTAATTAAGCATATTTAGATAACTAGGATTATAGAAAAAATATGAATTACAATAACAACTCTATATAAGCCTCTGTCTACCTGAAGTTTCTTTGTAGATCAATTCAGTTTAGTACATTTAATTATTATTTTTCAGTCTAGTTCAATATGTTTTTATTAAATTTTACCTTTTTACCTTTTTACAATTGATTACAATGATATATGATAAATTTCAAAATTATTTCAGTTCACTTCAGTTAAATATATTTTAATTTATTTTGGTTCATGTAAACATGGCATAATGTGTCTAATTCTATTTGATAAAAATCAGTTCAACAAGTATTAGGCCGGTATGCCCGGCTTGCTAGACCTTTTTTTTAATTAAAACCACCAGTGGTGGGGGTATTTTATTTGGCTCCCCAAGCCCTTAATAGCTCGAAAGATTGTTCAAAGAGTACAATGAGTGGTACAATGAAAAATACAATCGAAAATAAAATGAGTCCAAGAAAAATCCTACCGAAATACGATGATAAAACTTGGGAAGAACAATGTCTTTTGAGTCTATAGGTTGTGAATTTCGATCGACATCTACTCAGCCGATCCAAGTTAGTGTTCAAACTGTCTTTCGACAAGTCGCTAACACAGGTTTGTCACGGCGAAAATAACATTGCAAGGGACATGTTAGTGGTCTGCAAGCCAAGCAAGACGAAACACAAGTTAACCCCCTCAATGTGATCTGAATTCACTACTCTAACAAGTTGTTGTGAAGTATTATGGGCATGTCCAGTAGCTGTTATGCTGAGTGAAGACCCTTATGTGTTGACAGGAGCCATGACATTTGGATTAGGGGTGGGATATTCATCTCTGCATGGCTTTAAATATTGAAAGTTTTGGATGCTTTCTCCACAAGCTTGTGGTTTTTTCCTTGCAAAATATGAGAGATCTTTAGAAGTGATCTCATCTCAAGACTACATAGTATGAAGATATATGATGCATATGAATAAAATAGAACTTTAAAGATTGGTATAAATACTTAAAGAATAAGTCTTGGAAGTGATCGTCACTATATAGTGACCATGGTCTCAATTACAAATATGAAAGAAATAAAAAACACGGCCCCTTAAATGCAATTTTTGGAAATTGAAATAAGTCACGCGCGTGTGACATTAAAAAGATTATGCCCAGCCTCCATTATGTAGAAGCAGTATAAAAAAAAATGTGTGGACCCAATCCGTAAAAGAGGACGGCGCAATTTGATGAGATTTTCTCATCTCAGATCCGATGAAAAATTAATCAAATTAAGCGTATCTCTCTTTTTGAAAAATTAATCAAATGTAGGCTCAAAATTAATCAAGATGAAACTAATCAAATGTTTTGTATTTCAATTTTTATTTAATTAATATTATTTACCTTTCACGTTTTATTTTAAACTCCATGTTTTAAGTTTTACTTATCTTAATCTGGTCACTATATGGTGACGATTTCTCCAAGTTGTCAATTATTTGTATATGCATTTTTATCTTTTTTAAAAGGTTGTTGTTTAATAATGAAAGGTTGTCATTTAAGAGTGAAAGATTGTTTGTTATTTGTATATGCATTTTTATTTTTCTTAAAAGGTTGATGTTTAATAGTGAAATGTTGTCATTTAATAATGAAAGGTTGTATGTTATTTGTATATACAATTTTTGTCTTTCTTAATGATAATACCGGCCCAACGGGGCTTTGGGCCAGGAAAGGGGCCCATGGCCCGGGATCAAGAAAGGAGTGCCTTTCCGGGGAAGAGCACGTCCGGACAAGAAGAACGGCAGATAGCGACAAGGAGAAGTGGTCCTGAACCTTATCCAAAGGAGACAACCTCAACTATAAATAGTGGTCTCAAACAGTGAACAAGGTATGTGACTTATATCTCTCTACTTTATATTGAGAGCACCTTCCGTACGTTTTCCTTCTCCGCTATCCCCATCTCATCATCACGCCGGAGCTTCTTCCCCGGGACGCCTCCCGGGGATTGTTTTGCAGGATTGAAGCGGGCTGATCAAGGAGGAGACCCGGATAGCGTCTACTCCCGGGAGACGGACGGATTTTGGTAGCATCAATTGGCACGCCCAGTGGGACCTTTCCACCTTCGCAGGATGGAGTCGCCAAAGAGAGGGCGCGGGCGCCCTAAGAAGAACGCGGCACCTTCAGGGGGGGATTCTCTTCCACCCCCAGGAGACGAGGTGACCTTAAGGCAGTTGCAGGAGGAGGCTAGACACCAGCGAGAGCTAGGGGTACCGCAAGACGGCCACGTTGAAACTGCCTCCGACGAAGCCTACTCGGAAGGAGAGTACCAGGATGAGCAGGAAGGGCTTGGGCTCGCCGGGGATGGCAACACCCGGGACCAGGGACCTGAAGCCCGGGAGGAAGAGCAGCCCTTAGTTAGCACGGAGGAAGTGGCGGCCTTGGAATTCATGAGAGCCAACAAGGAGTTGTACCGCCAGTGGGTACTCTCCACCCGGGAAAGCCTGAGGCGAAGGGAACCCGGGAGGAACCAGGCAGGTCCTCTAGGGGGGTACCAAAGAGAGGTTATTGACTTGGACGGAGCCGTTCAGCCGCCAAAGCTACAGGGGCGTGTAAATTCCTCCACCGTCCCACCCTCTTTCCCTCAGAATTTCGGGGTTGGAGGAGGAGCGGCTACGGGACAACAATCGAATCTGGTTCCACATGCTCCACCCTATTACCCGCGTTCCAGTTGGGGGGCGGGACAAATCGGGTATGACTTGCCAGTCATGCCTACAGAGCCGTTTGGGTATCAGGCCCCTGGAACCCAGGGAAACCCGATCCAGTATTCCGGACCCATGTATGGATCAATGGGGATGAACTTCGGTTACCCGGAGAGATACTATCGGGAGGACGATAGGATGCGGGGCTATCAGGTGGCACAGCAGGACCCCAACTCCTTGGAGGCTCGGCTAGACAAACTGGTGGGGAGAAATGGAGCTAAACCTACCTCCCCTTGGGTACCTCGAGTGCTCGCGTACCCATGGCCGCCGGGCCTACGGACCCGGAGGGAATCCCAACATATAATGGAGAGACAGACCCGGAGGAGTTTGTCAGGACGTACCAGAACCTAATGGTGTCAAGGGACTTCCCGGAGGAATTAAGATGCAAGCTGGTAGGCTGTTACCTGAGAGGAACCTGTCTCTCATGGTTCGATTCGTTGCCTCGAGAAAGTCTCAGAGACTATTACGATTTCTCTAAGGCCCTGCTGTTTAGATACGCCGGATTAAAGAAGGAAGGAAAGCAGTTGACTGAGCTTTTGGCTACCCGGCAGAAGGCTGCAGAAGGGTCAATGGAATACTATCGAAGGTACATGGACGATAGCATGAAGGTTGTCGACAGGCAGCAGCAGGAGAAGGCAGTGATTAGCGGATTTATAAATGGCTTGAGGGATATGGTGCTGTTCCAGAAATTGATGGAAAATATCCCGGAAACCTTTCACAACTTGCAAATGGCGGTACAACTATACTGCGCAATTAATGATGCCACACGGAAGAGAAAGGAAGAATCTGGGGAATTCCTCCCGGATAAGATAGAAAGAAGGAGAGTGGCAGACCCAAGTAGAAGGAACCCCGCTCCCGCACTGGTAAACCGTGCCAGGGCGGACAGTTTCACCCCGCTCAGCAAGTCCCGAGCGGAGATTCATGCTATCCACAAGGACCTGTTCCCGGATCCATTGCCCATCCACGGGATCCCGTCTAGGGAAAACGCGGACAAATGGTGTGCCTACCACAAGTCTTATGGGCATGCGACAGAGGGGTGTAGGATGCTGAGGAACGAGATAGAAAGACTGATAGAACGGGGACAGTTGAGAGATTGCGTGGCAGCGGAGGTAAAGAAGGAGAACCCCCGGGACCAGCCTCAAGAGCAGCCCCGCAGGAGATGGAGACCTAACCCGGGGAGAGGAAACGGAAGAGTCCAAGGCAACCAAGGTAACAGGGCCCCGGGGAGGCCCGCCATAGCCGCCGCGCCGGTCCAAGCAGTGGAGCCGGCCCCAATACCCAACAGGATGATCAACGTGATCAGTGGAGAAGTCGGAGAAGCATGTCAGTCAGTCTCCGCTATCCGGGCCCGGACCCGGTATGTTCCCCCGGGGGAGGTTCAGGGGAAAAGGTTTCGCCCCGATGAAGCTCTCACTTTCTCTGAAGCGGATGCAGCCTCGTCGCAGATACCCCATTCTGACCCGATGGTGGTAACGGCGGAGATTGAAGGCTTCTTGGTCAAAAGGGTGTTTGTGGACGATGGGAGCAGCGTGGAGATCATGTTCGCTTCTTGTTTCGATCAGTTGGGAATTGGGAGACAGAACCTTAAACCTCCCTTATCTCCCCTGTCAGGGTTCACGGGCAAACCCGAAGTTCCACTAGGTGTTATTCCCCTCGCAGTGTGTATGGTGGATGAGAAGGACCGGAGCAAGAGGGTCTCGGTGACATGCAACTTTGCGGTTATTGATGCACCCTCGCCGTACAACGTAATCATAGGAAGGCCATGGCTAACTCAAGCCCGGGCAGCGAGTTGTCCGTATCTGTTGACGATGAAGTTCCCCACTGCGCAAGGTGTGGCGGTCGTGCGGGGTAGTCAAGCAGTCGCAAGAAGTTGCATGATGACGGCGGTGCTGGACGCAAAGAAAGCAGTAGGGGTGGTACACGGGGAAGTTCCCCGCCAGGAGTTGGAGGAGATGCAGGTGGCGGACAAAGGGACGGTCACGGTGGGAAAAGACCTCCCGGAGGAAGTAAAAGGCGCACTAAAGGAACTTTTGGCCAAATATCAGGGAGTATTCTCGTGGAGCCCGGAGGACATGGTGGGGGTGTTACCAGAGTTGGGGGTACACAAGTTGAACATAAGCCCTGCAACTAAACCCATCAGGCAGAAGAAAAGGCCTGTAGCACCGGAAAGAGCAGAATTTATAAAGAATGAAGTAAAGAAGCTGGAGAGAGCCGGGGTGGTCGAGGAAATCATCTACCCGGAATGGATAGCTAACCCGGTCTTAGTAAAGAAGCACGATGGAAGCTGGCGCATGTGTATTGACTTTACGGATTTGAATAAGTGCTGCCCCAAAGACAGCTATCCTCTCCCAAATCTGGACCGGCTGGCAGAGGCTATTGCGGGGTATTCGGTGCTGGCCTTCTTCGACGCACATAAAGGGTATCACCAAGTGCAGATGGATGAGGCGGACAAGGCGAAAACCTCATTCATCACCGATTTTGGAACCTTTTGCTACAAGAAGATGCCCTTCGGGCTAAAGAACGCGGGGGCTACGTATTAGAGAATGGTGGACAAACTCTTCAAGGATCAAGTGGGAAGAAACATGGAGGTGTACGTTGACGACATGGTGGTTAAAAGCAGGGCTTACGGGGCTTTCTTGAATGACCTGGAGGAGATGTTCGAAAAGCTGGAACGGAGCAATCTAAAGCTGAACCCCTCCAAAAGTACCATTGGAGTGGGTGCGGGGAAATTCTTGGGTTTTATGGTGTCAAGCCGGGGCATCGACGTCAACCCGGAGAAGGTGGAAGCCTTAGCTAAAATGACCTCCCCTAGGTCGGTGAAAGAAGTACAGCGGTTAACAGGGTCCCTCGCGGCCCTCAGTCGGTTCCTGTCAAAGGGAGCAGACAGGCAGTTGCCTTTCTTCAACATTCTCAGGAAGGCCAAGGCGTTTGAGTGGTCTGGAGAATGTGAGAATGCATTCCAAAATCTGAAAGAGCACCTCCAACAGTTGCCAACTTTAAAGAAACCCCTCCCGGGGGAGGAGCTCTTTCTGTACATAGCGGCGTCCCGGGAGGCGGTAAGTGCCGTACTAATCAAAGAAGAGGATGGAAAGCAGCACCCAATCTATTTTGTTAGCCGGGCACTTCGGGGGGCAGAAACCCGGTATACTGAGTTGGAGCAGTTGGTTCTGGCGCTGGTGCATGCTTCAAGGAGGCTTAAGCCCTACTTCCAGGGCCATCCCATAGTGGTTCCAGTTTTGAGCAAATTGGCTTCCTCAGAGTTGAAACCTGAGCCCGACCAAAAGTTATACTTGAAAGTATTAGGGAGGAGGAGCTACCAGGAGAGCAATCAAGTAATGCTGGTGAACGAGGAAGAATCCTGGATCAGGCCCATGCGGGCATACCTAGAAGAAGGAACCATCCCGGAGGATAGGGCCCAGGCCCGAAAGCTAAGAGTTAAGGCGCCTAGGTATGTGATCCAGGGAGGGGAGCTGTACAAAAGAGGATACCTCCAGCCTCTGCTAAAGTGCGTAGAGAGGTTGGAAGGCCGATACCTCATCCGGGAGATGCACGAGGGATCTAACGGGAGCCACCAGGGAGCACGCACCTTGGCCAAAAGGATCTTAAGGCGGGGGTATTATTGGCCGACGTTGTTCAAAGATGCGGAAGAGCATGTACAGCAGTGCCTGGAATGCCAGGCATTTGCCCCGCTAATCCATGTTCCCCGGGAAGAGTTAGTCGGAGTCACAGGAGCTTGGCCGTTCAGCAGATGGGGAATTGACCTGGTCGGACCATTCCCGACTGCCCCGGGAGGAGCCAAGTACCTGATCGTAGCGATCGATTACTTCAGCAAATGGGTGGAGGCAGAGCCGCTCACCAACAGACGGGGACTAACTTGTGTCAAGTTTTGCTGGAAGAACATCATCTGTCGATTCGGCATCCCGAAGGTCATAGTCACGGATAACGGGGCGCAGTTCGAGAACGATCCTTTCAAATCATGGTGTGTCAAGTATGGTATAGAACAGAAGTTGACGTCGGTGTACCACCCCCAGGCGAACGGGCAAGTGGAGGTCACCAACCGCACCATAATCAAAGGACTAAAAACCCGCTTGGAAGGCGCGCGGGGAAATTGGATCTGGGAGCTACCCAGTGTTCTTTGGGCCCATAGGACTACAGAAAGCTCAGCTACTGGGGAATCTCCGTATGGCTTGGTATACGGGTCAGAGGCAGTAATACCCGCAGAGATTGGGATCCCAAGCCCTCGAACTCAATATCAGCGCCCGGAAGAAGAAGACGATGGACGACGCCTTGACTTGGATCTCCTGGAAGAGAAGCGAGAGAATGCGGCACTTCAGGAAGCCAAGGTAAAAGAGAGAGTAAAGAGGTACCATGACAGAAGGGTGCGGAAATAAGTCTTCACCCCAGAAGACTGGGTAATGAGGAGGAACGATAAGAGCCGCCAAGCCCTGGAGGGCAAACTTGCACCCAACTGGGAAGGGCCATACAAGATCAAGGAAGCACACCCGGGAGGGAGCTATGTACTGGAGGACACGCAGGGAAAGGAGATCCCCAGGAGATGGAACGTAGCTAACCTGAGAAGGTTTTACGGGAAGTAGAGCACCCCGCATCATACCACAGCTACTAAAACATGAATATGCCGGGCATGGATATGCTAGGCATAGGTATGCCCCTCCCGGAAGCGTGAATACGCTAAGCATGAATATGCTAGGCATGAATATGCCAGGTATGGATATACCCCTCCCGGAAGCGTGAATACGCTAAGCATGAATATGCTAGGCATGAATATGCCAGGTATGGATATACCCCTCCCGGAAGCATGAATATGCCCGGAGAGAGAGAGAGAACCCGACGCTCGGCCTCGTTCCGGGTTTAGAGGAATATTTGCTTAAAAGGGACCCGTGGGTAGCTCCCATTTGGGTGCCCCGCTAGAATGGACCCGGAGCTTGGATGAAGCCCGGGGATCAAAGAATGTAATGATTACAGGAAAGAGTTAATGAAAAGGGTCTTTCAGAGAAACAATTTTTATTCAATCCTCTTTAAATTACAAATCGCATGAATACGTGGTCATAGTCATGGTAGGACAATTACATAAGCATTTTACATACAAGTATTCCTATCTATTTGCTACTAGACCCACTTGGGACCTGACCCGGAGGCACCCTCAGGGTTACCCGGGCGGAAACCCCCTCCGAAGAATTGAGAGGACAGGAGATCTTCGGCAAAACGGGCATCCGGGGCTTGATTCCACGCAAGCTCCTCTTCCAGTTGCGCAGCGTCCTCTTCGTTCAGTTCAGGGATAGGCACAACCACAGATCCCTCGGGAAGTGGCTCCGCCAGGCGCATTCTTCTCACCCCGGCAGAGGTAACGAACCTGTACTTAGGAAACATGACCGCTGCACTTTTACCCTTTTCTTCCCGGCTAATACGAGTACCCTCGGCAGTTTTAGCACCCTTTGTGGTGACTCCAGAGTACGGATCCCCGCGGGAGATCTCCGTCCAAGTGGTGCTCAGACTACAAAAAATAATAACTTCATCAAATTAAAAGGTAGAACTTATATTAATCAAAATGGGCGCCAAGGCCAAGTTCTACATATGCCTCCCGGGGAGGAAGATTACAAAAAAAAAAAAACTTAAAACTACAAAAAAAAATATACTAGAGTCTAGGGGAATACATTATCCTCGGTCGGGCCTCTTTCCCCCGGGGTAGTATGAGCGCCCTTCCACCTCCTTTCCAGCTCAGCCACGTCCGCGTCAGACCAGTTGGGACCACAGTAGGCAGGGGCATCCACCTTTGGCTCGTCTTCCGGGCGCTCAGGAAATCCCACTTTCCGGGTAGACTTCCGGGATTGATAGAGCAAGTCGTCCTGCCCCCTGGGAAGCCCCACAACATATTCACCCGTCCCCTCCTCAACGGCCTGATATCCAAAGTTGTCAGGTATAGCGCAGAACTCATGGTAACTTTCGGACCAGTGAGGCGTCTCCGGGACCACCCCGTAGGCGTTGAAGCACTCCGGGCCAGGGGATTCAGGGATAGCAGCCTCGGTGACCCCCGGAAGCTTGACCCTCTTAATGTCCGAGGCTGAAGGGGCCCGGGAACACATCTTCAGGGAATCCCACAACTGGGGTACCAGATTCTCCAGGTTGGCCTCCTGAAGAGACCTCCAGCGATAGTTGAGCTGATCGCTCGCCTTGGGACGATAATAGGATGCTTGTGCTTCAAGGCGAGCAGGTCCCGGGAGCCAACCCCGCAGACTGCGATACATCTCGTGGCATGCATCAGCACTGGCAGCGGCGGCGATGCCCTCCAGTCTCTTGTCAAAATCGGCAGAGTGGAGGACTTTTCGAACCACAGCGTCCAAGGCTTCGAGCTGGGCCTCTTTCTTCTCCTTCTTAAGAGAAGAATATTTCTTCTCTACTTCCGCCAGCTTCTTTTCTTTCTCGGAGAGCTTTTTCTCCCTCTCGGCTAGCTTCTTCTGAGAAGCCTCCAGTCGGGCGGCCAGGTCATCCCGCTCGGCCAATTTCTCCCGGGCATCAAGGAGTTCCCTTTCCTTCTTAGCAAACAAACCCGCGCTATACTTCGAGTATGTCCGGTTGAGCGCGTCCGTCAGCTGTGAATCCGCCAGGAGAGAGTCGGCGAAAGTAGTGGTCTACAAAATTCAAACAAAGATAAGATTATCCGGAAGGATGGAGGACAAAAGTAGTAATAAGCAACATGATTAGCGCACCTCTTCCCTCTGCTCGGGGATGGCTTGAGAGTTATCCCTTGAAGGAGAACTCGCAGGGGGAGGAGGAGGAGGCGGCGGGGTCGCACTTTCCAACCTCTGACGAGAAGATGGAGGAGTTTCCTTGTCATCGGCTAAAGGCCGCTTAAACCTGGAACCAGCCCCGCCGCTGTATGTAGGGTGCTGAATGAAAGATTTCCTCCCGGGGGTAGGAGAGGACCCGGGGGCTTTCGGTTGGGAAGAAGGGCGCTGCAGACGGGTCCCTTGGGGGATGAACCCGGGATCCTCGGCAGCCCCCACCCCGACTGGGGATGCTGCTTGCTGCTCGGCTGGAGAGACCAGCCCCCGGTGAGGATTTCCCTGCTGACTATTATCCCCGGAAGGCATCTCTTCGAATAGGGTAGCGTCCGCGTGCAAAGTAGGCTGAACTGAAGTCAGGAAGAACAAAAATAAAGAGATCAGAATAAAACACACATATATGAATACGAAAATAAAGAATAAAGCCTTTAATAGGCACCTCCAGCCGGCCACACAGCGGAGACGGTTGGAAGGGAAAAGAGTTTCTCAGGGTATATCCCGCGGGGCCAATAATAGCCCGCGTTCCCAGTCTTAAAGAAAGCGTCCATGTCTAGGGGAGATAGACGGAGGAAGTTATGATCATGGGTGAGGTCTGCTGGAAGAGAGGAAAGGGGTTTCTTGTCTTCAGGAACGAGGGAATCGTTCCAGGGGGCATTGGATACACCCGGGAATCGCAGCGGAAGAAACCCTTCGCAAGGTACCCTTTGGCGGATCTAGGCTTACCCCTCATAAAGTCCTTCGTCCCGGAACGGATTACGAAAGAAAATACCCCCGGAAAGGACGCGTGAGCGCGTCGGAGGGCATAGAAGGACCGGAAGAGAAGGAGAGAGGGGGAAACATTGCATCTAGCGCAATTAAGTAAGAAGCCCAGTACCAGTACAATCCCGTTGGGGTGTAGCTGGGCCGGGGCCATTCGATAAAAGTTGAAAATTTCTGAAAAAAGAAGAGGGAAAGGAAGGCTGAGCCCGTACTGGAAGTGAATCCGGGGGATGCAAGGTACTTCCCGCTCGGACATCCCCGGGGGAAGTTTTGATAGCGATGCATCCAACGGAAAAGGGATAAAACAACGCCTAACCAAATCTAGAACGTCCCTATCTAAGGAGGGGGAGGCCCGGGGAGATTAAAAAACCGATGGCCAGAAGGCTTCGCTCCGTGGGTAGGACCTCGGGGAGCATCATTGCCAACTTCCTCATCAAAGGCTTCCCCATCCGGATCCTCCCGGGGAAGATGGGAACGCTGTGTGGGGGATGAACCCGCCCTGTCTAAGGCGGACGTACTCGGTCCGATTGGCTCCGGGGATGTGCTGAAGGTCCCAGAGGGGGTACTCGAGGAGGAGGCGGGAGAAGAAATAGGGTGGGGGGCTCGAAACTGAACTTCAAATTGGCTTTGAACCCCCTCGGTATCTAGGGAGGAAGTGGCAAGGTGCGGGGAACTCATGATGAAAGAGGAGCGGAAGAAGCAGATGAGGAGGATTAGAGCTTACTTGTTAAGGAAAAGCAGAGCGTCTGGAGAGAGTTTGAAGAAAGTAAACTTATGAGAATGGGGGTTAGGTCCCTTATATAGGCGAGTGAATAGAAATCGTCACCTCAAAAGAAGGAAAAGCAATGATGACACGGTGAACGAGGCAACATCAAATGCAGAATAGGGAGAGGCGGCGTCAGAAATTTATTCCAACACGGATGGGTCCTACTGGACTAGTGGTAAAAGAAGGGAAGTGCGAAAGCCCAATTCCCCGCGGAACGAAAACCCGGGAAACTGGTCTGGGGGGCTAGTGATAATACCGGCCCAACGGGGCTTTGGGCCAGGAAAGGGGCCCATGGCCCGGGATCAAGAAAGGAGTGCCTTTCCGGGGAAGAGCACGTCCGGACAAGAAGAACGGCAGATAGCGACAAGGAGAAGTGGTCCTGAACCTTATCCAAAGGAGACAACCTCAACTATAAATAGTGGTCTCAAACAGTGAACAAGGTATGTGACTTATATCTCTCTACTTTATATTGAGAGCACCTTCCGTACGTTTTCCTTCTCCGCTATCCCCATCTCATCATCACGCCGGAGCTTCTTCCCCGGGACGCCTCCCGGGGATTGTTTTGCAGGATTGAAGCGGGCTGATCAAGGAGGAGACCCGGATAGCGTCTACTCCCGGGAGACGGACGGATTTTGGTAGCATCACTTAAAAGATTGTTGTTTAATAGTGAAAGATTGACATTTAAGAGTGAAATGTTGTCTGTAATTTGTATATGCATTTTTATCTTTCTTAAAAGGTTGATGTTTAATAGTGAAAGGTTGTTTGTAATTTATGTATGCATTTTTATCTTTCTTAAAAGGTTGATGCTCAATCGTGAAAGGTTGACATTCAAGAGTGAAATGTTTTCTATTATTTGTATATGCATTTTTATCTTTCTTAAAACGTTGATGTTTAATAGTGAAAGGTTGGCATTTAATAGTTAAAGGTTGTATTTTATTTGTGTACGCAATTTTATCTTTGTTAAAAGGTTGATGTTTAATAGTGAAATGTTATATGTTATTTGTTTATGCAATTTTTGTCTTTCTTAAAAGGCTGATGTTTATTAGTAAAAGGTTGACATTTAAGAGTGAAAGGTTGTATGTTATTTGTATATGCAATTTTATCATTGTTAAAAGGTTGATGTTTAATAGTGAAAGGTTATATGTTATTTGTTTATGCAAATTTTGTCTTTCTTAAAGGGTTGATATTTATTAGTAAAAGGCTGATATTTAAAAGTGAAAGATTGTCTATTATTTGTATGTGAATTTTTATCTTTCTTGAAACGTTGATGTTTAATAGTGAAAGGTTGACATTTAATAGTTAAAGGTTGTATGTTATTTGTATATGCAATTTTATCTTTGTTAAAAGGTTGATGTTTAATAGTGAAAAGTTATATTGTATTTGTATATTCAATTTTTGTCTTTGTTAAATGGTTGTTGTTTAATAGTGAAAGGTTGGCATATAAGAGTGAAACCATTAAATATTATAATGTGTAACCTTTAACTTTTAATTTAAAATCTTTTATTTTTTATAAGTATAACTAGGGATGGAATCGGTACAATACCATGTTTTTTTTCTCAATACCATGTACCATACCAAGTATTTCGGTACACATATTTTAAATACCAATACCAACCAAAAAGTTCGGTTGGTATTCGGTATATACCATAATTGTACCAAAAAAATGATTTGAAAAATAAAATTGAAATACATGTAAAATATGAAATTCGTCTAAAAATAATAAATGAATTAAATTTTAATCAATGTGACATGTTCAAAATAACTACTAATTTTCTTACTCATGATATTACATCAAGAAAATTACGGCATTATTCAAAAATAAAATTTAATCTTAAGAGTTTAACATAAAAGCAAAAATGAAGTGGAAATAACTTGGAGCCTCGACAATGAAGTGGTAAAATACGTGCATCTATTTTGGGATCCCATCTATTTTTACCGCGATAATGACAGAGTGTTGTGAGGTAAAAGATGTTTACAAGTTAAATTTGTACAAATTTATCATAAGCATTATTAAAAAAATAAAAGGAACAAAAAACACTCGCTTGAAAAATATTTAAGGCAACAAATATTTAAATCTTGTCAATATTATTTATTTTATATTTTATATTATTATTTCGGTATGGTACGATAATACCATGATATTAAAAATTCAATACCAATACCATACCACTAAATTTGGTATATAATTGGTACGGTAATATTTGGTATGGTATTGGTTGGTACGGTATTTCGGTACATTTTGCCAGCCTAAGTATAACCTTTAATTTTCAATTGAAAACTAATGCAAGGAATTAAAGCATGATTATGGAGAAGAAATGTAGGAATTAAAGCAATAAATGAAGTATATGAAGAGGAAGAAGAAGAAGAATCAAAGAGGGGTACGGATGGTGAAGAGGAAGGTTTGCAGGGAATATTCTCAAAGGAGAGTCAAAGAGGAAAACAAGCAACTAAAGCAACAACACGTGAAAGGGATCAAGCGCGTGAAAATTCAGAATATTCACAAATTGCATATAAGGACCTCCGTGTTTTTGAATTCCTAATGCAATTTACTATTTTTTCTACATCTGCAATATAGTCCTTGGTCACTATATAGTGACGGTCACTCAAGAGACCAACTCATACTTAAACTACCCAAAGTCATATGTAAATCAGTCAAATGAAATCAAACTTACACAACTGCCCACATTTGTTTTCTTACTCCCAATGATTCAACAAAAATGGAAATATAACCTTCAAAGAATCACAGGGGGTGTTTGGTGAAGAGCTTTTGGAGGCCAAATTAGCTGTTTGAGCTCAATTAGCTGTTTGACCAACTCAAAAAGCTAATAAACGTGTTTGGTGAAGAGCTGTTTGGATTAGTTGTTTGGGCCCAAAAAGCTAATTTTCAAAACGCTAAGAAAAGGAGCGTTTTCAAATCAGCTAATTGTATTTCTTACCTAAATAACTTTTCTATCCTTATTTTGCCACCTAATTACTGTAATTATTTTTTTTCCTTTTTTCAGTTCACCTTTGCGTACGTACAGGCTGCGTGTGTTTTTAATAATAATAAAAATTGTTAGTTAATTTATTTTAATAATATTTATTTATTCTTATCTAATAAATAATTGAATAAGTCTTGGAAGTGACCAGGGACTATGATGCAAATATAGGAAATATGAGTGAATTTTCACGGGTCAGATCGATCCGAAATTGTGACCCGTATTGTTCCCACGCGCTCACACGCGCAATATATACTGAAAAGCCCAACCATTTCCCCCTATTTCCTCAACTTTTCATCGCAGCAGTTCCCGGATATCTCAGGTCGGGAATTTCAGTACTGGCAAGTTCAGCACCACCGCCGGAAAACCTCGCCGAAGCGGTTATTACTCAATCTTCGACGATCGCAAGCACATTTGGATCGGAGCATTCAACTTCAAGCTCTTCCCTCGGCCTCCTCCTCCTCGCCGCCATTCTTCTCGCCGTTCTCCAACAAATCGCCGATCGGAAACCTCCGATTTGATCTGGATTCGGCGACAGACTGAGGATAATTGCAGCGCCCGATCAATTACGGCGGAAGTGACAGAATTCGCCGACGGACTAAGGACGATTACGGTGGAGTTCAATCTGGATTCATTCTCTGCCCCGGATCTCCGTCGAACTGGATTCGCAATCGGCGCCATAACGTGGTGGTGCAGATGGTGATCTGTGCTCTGTATTTGCTGGTTTGCTAGTTTGGTGATTTTTGTTGTTGAAATGGTTGTGTAATCTCTGTAGATGTGAAGAAAAGGATTGTTGAAGTTATAAATGACTACAGGTATAATTCGGTGCCTTTAAGTTGATTAATTATGCACACCAACTGTTTTGAGAATATGCTCACGTGAGATGAGTGATTGTTTTGAGAAATATTATGCACACTAACTATTTTATGTTTTAAATTAAAATGTTCATGTTTCAAGTTAAAGTGTTCATGTTTCACGTTAAAACGTCCATGTTTTATGTAAGTTAAAATATTTATGTTTTTATGTTTAAAGTTAAAATGTTCATGTTTCAAGTTAAAGTGTTCATGTTTCACGTTAAAACGTCCATGTTTTATGTTTTAAGTTAAAATATTTATGTTTTATGTTTCAATTTAAAATGTTCATGTTCCAAATTAAATTGTTCATGTTCATGTTTTAAGTCAAAATGTTCATGTTTCAAAAAATATTCATGTTTTAAGTTAAAGTGTTCATGTTTCACGTTAAAACGTCCATGTTTTATGTTTTAAATTAAAATATTTATGTTTTATGTGTCAAGTTAAAATGTTCATGTTTCAAATTAAAGTGTTCATGTTTCACGTTAAAACATCCATGTTTTATGTTTTAAGTTAAAATATTTATGTTTTATGTTTCAAGTTAAAATGTTCATGTTCATGTTTTAAATCAAAATGTTCATGTTTCAAAAAATATTCATGTTTTAGGTTAAACTGTTTATGTTTTATGTTTCAAGAAATGTTCATGTTTCACGTTAAAATGTTCATGTTTTATGTTTCAAGTTAAAATGTTCATGTTTTAAGTTAAAGTGTTCATGTCTTATGTTGTACTGTAGCAACTCGACAATGTAGCAAATCGGTACTGTAGCGGCTCGGCACTGTAGCGCGTGGCTTGACACTGTAGCGCGTGATTTTTAAAATTTTTCTGAAATTGCAAATTGGTCCCTCAGTGTTTTTTTAACTTATATCTTATTTACAATTTAATCAGGTCACTATATAGTGACGATCACCCAAGAGACCAACTCTAAATAATTTAATATAAATTTAATTCAATATTATGGTTGCATGTTAATTAATAATTTAAATTAGTGATAAATATGCAAGTTGTTTTTTATAAAAATATTTAAAACTAAGAGTTTAACTTATAATGTGATATTTAACAATTTTTTATTTATTTGAATATTTCATATTTTCATTTATGATTTTATAAATAACCTATAATTTATAATTGTAATAATGATAAACTAATTATTTTAAATTGAGTTAAAATTCATAAATTGATATTACTACATATGAGTGATGAAGCAAAATATACAAGGTCCTTAAATGTCATTTTACAAGAAACCACTATTAGGTATCAGCTAATTTTACCAAACACTTTAACACAATCCGCTAATGCAATCAGCTAGTCAAAACAGCTAATACAATCAGCTGGTCAAAACAGTTAATACAATCAGGTAATAGCTAATCACCAAACACCCCCACAATAAACCTCATTTATCTCGATCGTGTGGAATGAAATTACCAAGGGGTTTGCAGGAGGGCATTTGGATCCACTACTCCTGGGTAGGGGTGATAACGAGTCGATCCGATCACGATCATCACTATGTTCATGATCGACTCGTTTAAATTTTGAGGTGATCACGATCCGATCGCGATCAAAGCGATCAAAATAATTCATGATCATGATCGGATCGTTTAAAAATTATAATGATCGCGATCGATTCGTTTAGATAATCGATCAGATGATCAATGATCAATAACGATCGGCTCGATCAAATGATCAATGATCAATCATGATCAGTTTAAAAGTTTTTAAAAAAAGTTAAAAATTAACAAATTACTAGAAAATAATTCATTTAGATGTATATATTTATATTATATTAATCGATTATCTTATCGATCGATATCGATCACCTTATCGATCTGTTCGCGATCATGATCGAGTTTTAATGTCTATGATCGTTGATCGTTCATTTATTAAACGATCAAAAAATTTTGATCATGATCGGCTCATTTATTAAATGAACGATCTCGATCCGATTTTTAACCAATCCGATCGCGATCCGATTAACGAACGCTCGTGATCGTGCTCACCCCTACTCCTGGGCCTTGGATCCACTACTCCTCCATAAATTATTGTAGTTGAAATTTTAAAAGTCTTCTATAAACCCTTTTGTTGTAGTTGCATCAGCATCATAATATAGTGTACTCCTATCCTATTCTCTTATGAATTTCACACTTGTTTCTTATCCTAAGTGGTTTACTTAGGGGTCTGGTGAGGAGCAAGAGCCTCATACGATAATGTCACTTTCTTCTATTCACCTCAAGTCTACCACGTACTGCAGTCAACCGTATCTAATCCACTTCATCTCAAAAGACCTCATATCCAGGACTCGATTGCATCATTCCTATGAAAATTAATACCTGCAGTTTTTAGTTACCAACTATTTCCTCCAATACACAGCAGAGGCATAGTTAGACTCATTCAAAAATCACGAGATCCCGCTAATACTACAACACAAGACCACGAGTAAGAATCATGTAGGTGTTATCCATATTCGTTGAAACACAATTCCATTTAACAAATTGGAGAAGGAAACATATATGATATAAAATAGATGGGAGACTCTGCACCCCAAACATTGGTATAAATACTTAAACCCACAAACTATACACAAAGTCATATCACATGTAAATCAGTCTAAAAACACCCCTGGATCAAAATGTTAGTGGAGCCGGAGCTTATATCTGACTCTTGCCCACATTTGTTTTATACCTCACAATGGTTCAACAAAAATCAAAATATATTCATAGAATCACAAGAAACCTCAGTTATATCCTGAACAAACTATCATTGGAATGAAGGTTCACCAAGGGGTTCTCCCAGCAAAAACAGGGTGTCTTGGATCAACTATCATTAAAAGGGATAATGCATATAAAAAGATTCAACAAAATGGAAAAAATAATCAAGCAAAAACAGTAAGCCACAGATTATCCAGAATGATCATGTGGAATGAAGGTTCACCAAGGGGTCCTCCCTACAAAAGCAGGGTCTCGGATCCACTACACCTCATAAACATGGATTGTAACATCATAAGCATCCATAAATTAATGTAGTTGAAATTTTAAAAGTCTTCTATGATCCCCCGTTTGATGTAGTTGCATCTGCATCATAATATAGTATTCTATTGCAAAGCTTTTAGTTGCAAAGCTTCAATAAGTAAACTGATAGATGTGCCAAAAAAATTAAAGCTCAGATGATATATAGCAGCTCTATCAATCAAGAATTTTCTGAAGCAGAACTGGCATAAAAGCTGAATTTTCATCATCACCGCCTCTCTAAATAGATGATTAAAAAACAAAAACGTCAAAAATTTAAAGTTGGCTCATATCAAGAAATTCAACCAATATTAGATTTTGCATCACAGAATGCTCTCAGAAGTGCGGATAAATCCATTTTAATCATAGCCAACAAGAACAAATTTATAATCAAATCACAAACCAGATAATCAGATAAACCCAATATTCAGGATTTGAAGAGATGTTGCCATTACTTTGACAGAGTTAAACTGAGGGAAAATGTACAATAGGTCAAACTGTAACACTAAAGGGCAGGATTTTAGCACGAGCTTTGGGGCAATCTTCTTCATACGTTGATTCAGAGCAGCCCGGGAGGCTACGTGCAATTCTAAAATCACAATATATATTTGAGATGAGATAAACTGTAAAATGAATTTATTTGTGCGGCTGCTGATTTGATTTGTCCCGTGTATGATCTCCTTATATAATAGAAGAAGAGCTATACAACCCTAACATGTTTGGGGCCTTTGGGCTTTTTATTTTTATTTTGATTTTGATATTGTAAGACAATATTGATCTCTATTCCCTTTATTGTCTTAATAAATAAATAATTTACCAAGAACAGAAATTAACATAACTGAAAAGCTTTAGGCAACCATGGAAAGAACAGAAATTTCCCTAATCACCAAAACTAGGCCTAATGTCCAAGATAGGCTAACAAGAAGACTTTAAAAAACTAAAAAGAATCATCATTTTCACTAAAGACCTCACAAATCAAGGAATTTTTCAAAAAGGGTCACTAAAGCCTCTTAAAAATGTATCATTTGTAGGATCTATCACCAGTCAAAGGTGCACTTCTCTGTCAGTTGAGCAGAGTATTTTCTAGCATTTTATATCATAATCCTTTCCACCCGCTTCCGCTAATCAGAAACAAATGAGCATATGGATTTCAAGTCAAAATTATACTCTACAAGACTACAACTACTAAACCCAATCTTTACTGATATGGAAATTACCAGCCATTGGAAATTTTAGTGACGCAAATTGTCAAGCCTGAGAACCATATAAAACTCTTGTGGGACTACACGGTGCTCTTTCCAGCACTGATGCAGCCAAATCACTGTGACTGTTAAATATACTCACTGTGACTGATGCAGCTAAATGGAGCCCAGCATTTTACTTTTGTAGTCCAAAATACGGTATAAATATACACAATTGCCTATCATATTTAGTTTTAGAAAAACTATGCTACTAATTTAGAGGAGGCAATGTGGTCATTTGACATGATTTTTTGAACTACAAGAGCAAAAACTTGGGGTCCATTTAGCACTTCAGTTTTTCATTCAAATGATATACTTCACAGCACCATATACAGACATACCTATAAGTTACTTTCTTAACTTGTCCTTATCTTTCTAGGCCTCTCCTAAATGATTTTCAACAACTATCATAGTCATTTCTCTCCCTCAGTCCATAGTTTTTGCTAAAATTAAGGAAATCTAAAAAAGAAAATAAGAGAGTACAAAATGAAAAAGAGAGTGAGAATTAAGGAAGGAATGAAATTGAATAGTATTATATTAAAAAAAAGAACCCTGTATAGAAAAAGTGACCCTTACGAACAGTACGAGAATACCAAAACAAAACAAAACAAAAAATCAAGCAAATTATCAAGTAAGAATTATTTTTGGATATATTAAAACATGCCTCCAGCTTTCAGAAAAGAAAAGATTTTGTACTACTATTATGCAGTTTTACCTTTAATACTTGATATATAAATCAGGCGATCTGTAACTCGACCAGAAGCAACTCTATTATGATAGATTAGAATTCCAAATTATGTTTTTCTGATCTATTCTAAATCCCAATAGCCTAGAATAGATCAGAGCATCTCCAATGCTATTTTGATAGTAAAACACCAATTCTTACACTAAAAATAATATTTTACAATATGCTAATTTTAATATACATTCTTCTACTTTTATTTGCATGTTGGTAATTTGAATATAATAAGTTTGCTTATTAATTTATCATATTTTTATTGCATAATAAATCTTTTGATTTTTTGAATATTTAAACAATCTTATTATTACATCATTAATTCAGCACTGAACTCATAATTTAAACTATTTTATCCCATTTCATAACCATTATTATATTTTTCATTTAATTCTTCTCAGTATGACTGTTAATGAATACAAATTTCTAACATACATTCATTCGAATTTTCATTTATTTTAGTTAATTGATGAAACTAATATTGGAGTCATTTATTAAGATATTTAATTTCCCTTCATATGTTTGAATGGGAGGATATATAAAAAAATCTAAATATTATTAAGATATTTTATATAAATATACAGTTTTTGAAACCGGTCTATATTTCTAACAACAACCTACAGTAACAAAACCAAAATGAGAAAAAACTAAGAAATGTAGAACTTATTCAAAACACAAACATAAGATTCAGATTTGTTAATAAATAAATCCATGGTGTAAACTGGGGATATTTTTTAATCATCTCCTCCGCCATGAAAACCTCAAGAGTATTGATTTTTTTATTTTTTTTGGGGGTACCTTGGAATTATCCAGCTAAAATACTCTTTGGAATTACAAAACTAACACCCATTAAAGCTTTAATTTGCAACTTCAGCTCTTTAAATATACCATACCCATGCTTTTCAACTTCAGCTCATAAACCAATTGAATGAAATAGGAAACGAAGAATCAATCAAGTAGTGGGCAAACAAATGAAACTAAACCCATATCTCCTCCAAAAAAAAATATAGCATGGACAAAAGCATACGGAATGTGTAAAGGAATAATCATAATGCACAACATAATATATCCTGGAATTAAGATTCTTTAAGGAAATAGCACACATGCACAGAGACAAAGAAAAAGGTAAACATATATAATCCTAGGCTATATAATGCAGCAATACCATACCCATGTTGAAATCAATCAGATACTAATAAACATGTTAGTGCAACAAAAAAAAAACTGTGCATCCAATATGCAGTATAACAACTTGAAAGAAGAAATGGAAAAAAAAAAAAACAATGCTAATTTTATTCATTATAATAAAATCAATAACAAATACCTAGGGAACAAAATAAATTCCAAGCCCTAAAGCACACAAGGAACTGACATCCTGAAAACATAACAACTAAATTATAAAGCTGCAATGACATCTAACTATATAAGGACCATCACCCAGAGTATAAATATATGAGTTTTGAGATTGAAATGAGAAACAGAATAGCACAAAGAAGCCAATAAATCAAATAAAACGTCTACTCCCTTTGGCATTCAACATACAGTATCATAATCGCCCTTATTTTCCCGTTTATCTCTTGTTGGTCATAAAATTCTTCTCACAATTTGCATTCAAGGATAACAAAGACAAGAAATCAGAAACACACCACCACCAGATAATAAATACCTAAAAATCAGAAACAACACCAGATTTAGTCTGCATCGCATTTGACCTTATTTATCAGTAATCATATAATGCAGCTTGATCATTGCCCTCTCAAAAATAGAAGCCTCAAGCTTTAAATTCACTGCAACCAAAAAGTTCTTAATATTCCCAAAATTGTTACCTTTGATATTCACGGATGGTTTCATGATTTTTGACAGCACTGCCACACATTTTTTGTTGTTTATCTCCACCACAACCACCTTAGCTTGGTCACAGAAGCTCCTGATTAGAACCGGAAAAAATAAATGAAAAATGAAAACAAGAAGAAATATCGACACAGATGAATAACGAAATTAAACCTTGTGATCAGCCATGTGATATTTGGAAGTGGTTTTCTTTGAGCCGCCGCCCGAGCATTTACCACATATATGTGTCTTACGGATCCTTCCTCCTACGCCAGCCATGTTCTTTTGCCTCACTCTTCAGCAACTCCCAAAACTATGCTCGAAAAGTGTTTCTCGTCAAGGAAGATGATGCTATTTCATTTCTCAACTGGTAAATGTCATCCACACTCTCAGTGACTGCCAATTAATTACTCACATCTGCAGCATCAATGTCCACAACATTCTTCACCTTGGCAGGTCTTTTCCACACCACAAGCCACCTTGGATCTAGCAGAGAGGTGAAGTTTTGTTTTAGGAAGATGATTCTTCTCTTGCTTTATCCGAATCAGAACTAATTTCAACCAAACCTGCTACCTTTCATCATACATATACAAAGGGTAATTAACTACAGAGCCAACACAGTGAATTTGCCCCCAATATAGAGAATGATGGTGGCAGGTAGCACATGCAAGTACTCTGTTTATTTCTTTTGTTGTTTTCTAATATCATTTTTACTAAAGAGTGACTGACATCTAAGCCCTAAAGCACATAAGGACCTTACATCCTGAAAAGATAATAAATTCGATACCATTGATATTTAGGGCTGGTTTCATGATTTTGACAGCACTGCCACACATTTTTGTTGTTTATCACCAACACAGCCAACTTAGCTTGGTTACAGAAGCTCCAGATAAAACAGGCACAAATTAGAACTGGAAAAAATAAATGAAAAATCAAAACAAGAAGAAATGCCTACACAGATTAATAACAAAATTAGACCTTGAGATCAGCCTTGTGATATTTGGAAGTGGTTTTCTTTGAGCCGCCGCCACCACAGCCACCTTAGCTTGGTCACAGAAGCTCCAGATAAAACAGGCACAATTTAGAACTGATAAAAATAAATAAAAAACCAAAACAAGAAGAAATACTGACACAGATGAATAACAGAATTAGACCTTGTGATCAGCCTTGTGATATTTGGAAGTGGTTTTTTTTGAGCCGCCGCCCTAGCATTTACCACATATATGATGCTCCATGTGCTTTACAGTTCCTTCCTCCTACGCCAGCCATGTTCTTTTGCCTCACTCTTCAGCAACTCCCAAGACTATGCAAGAAAAGTGTTTCTCGTCAAGAAAGATGATGCTATTTCATTTCTCAACTGGTAAATGTCATCCACATACTCAGTGTCTGCCAATTCATTTCTCACATCTGCAGCATCAAAGTCCACCACATTCTCCACGTTGGCAGGTCTTTTCCACACCACAAAAGCCACCTTGGATCTAGCAGAGTGGTGGGGGCTTGTTTTAGGAAGATGATTCTTCTCTTATTTATCCATACCTGCAGAGCCAACACAGTGAATTTGTCCCCGATATGGTGGCAGACAGCACAGGAAACTACATGTTTTTTTCTACGGAACCTCGTTTCTGATGTCTTCAAGTGCCCTTCCTCCTACACCTTCCATGTTCTTTTGCCTTCCTCAACAACTCTCTAAACTGCACAAGACAACCATATATCGTCACAATAAAAAAGTTCAAATCACATAACAAAGTGATTCCGACAATTGAATGAACCAAGTATAATTTCAGAAACCTTGTGTTATTTGGAAGCACCACCCGAGCAGGAACCTCGTTTCTGATGTCTTCAAGATCCCTTCCTCCTACACCTTCCATGTTCTTTTGCATTCCTCAACAACTCTCTAAACTGCACAAGACAACCATTTCTTGTCACAATAAAAAGTTCAAATCACATAACAAAGTGATTCCGACAATTGAATGAACCAAGTATTGCCTCATCTGAACAAATATAACTGGGGAAAACAAATGATTACAACAAATTGTTATCACTCAAAAGAACAAAGATTATGATCAGATTGCTTGCAGGAATACCATGATCATTAATGGAGTAATTATTAATACGCTTGATCCCTCTCAAAATTAGAAGCCGATGATACCGAAAGCTTTAATTCACTACTACCAGAAAGTTCTTAACATTCCCAAAATGTTGAGGCGAGAAGAGTGTCTAAATTAAATTATGATTTTGGTACCTTTGATCTTTAGGGACGGTTTCATGATTTTAACATCACTGCCACACAATATTGTTGTTTTCCACCACCGTCGCCGCCTTGGCTTGGTCACAGAAGCTCCAGATAAATCACAAATTAGAACCGGAAAAAATGAATAAAAAAAGTAGAGATATCGACACAGATGGATAACGAAATCAGACCTTGTGATATTTGGAAGTGGTTTTCTTTGAGCCACCACCCCAGAACTAACCACTAATCCGATGTCTGCAGGTGCTATACGGTTCTCCTTCCTCCTACACCAGCAATGTTCTTTTGCCTCACTACGCCTCCTTCAGCAACTATACAAGTAAATTATTTCTCGTCAAATAAATGTGATTTTTGCATCTCTTCCTCAAAAATGCAGACATAATTAGAAACACCCTAGCGAGGTTTCTAATCTTCTCAAAAACGGGAAAACACCGGTTTCGTCAACTATGCAACCGTGCTTTTAACCTTTTCTGGAGGAGTTATATGAAATTCATTAATGAAGATACATTTCCAGATTTCAATGCAAGGAAAGCTAAATATGCTGAAATGAGATATTCAAAAATTAGTGCCAAATTAAACTTACTATATTCAGAAATTGGCAAATTCTCGAAGAACAGTGACTACACACCCAAGATCAGGACAGAGCATGTGTAGGGATATACAATTTAAAAGCAAAAGAATTCATCAATTAGCCACAATTTCACAATCCAGGAGCCGAAAAGTAATGGAAAGAGAACTAGTCAGAGAATTACCATGCATGAGAACCATTTCTTTGGTTCTGGGAGACTGGAAGTCACCAGATAGCGCCACTTTCTGAGTTTGTGTCATAAATTTGGAGGGCATGTAGGATGTCCTGCTCAATTAATCCGCTCTTCCCTTAAAGCCTCAACACAGCATTACTGAAAGAAAACCTCAATATATTGTTTACCTGTATGAAATAGAAAGCCAAATTCAATAAAAGTATGCTCAATCACATCAAACAAACAGTAGCATCCCTAATCGACATGAATCCTTCTCAGAAAAATACTGCTAAGAAATACGCTTCATCAGCTACATTAAATAAACTGTTTGAAGACTCAGTCTAACCTGAAGTGTGATTTTTTGAAATGCTTGAGAATTGGTTCCTCGATATCGGTCTTTATGTTATATTGCACAAGGGATGCAAAAACCAAGTAAGTTTCAAAACATAATGGAATTAAGATTCCTTAAGGAAATTTGTACACATGCACAGTGACAAAGAAAAAGGAAAATTTTATAATTCTAGGCTATATAATGCAGCAATACCATACCATACTGAAATCAATCAGATACTAATAAACATGTTAGTGCAATAATAAAAATCTGTGTATCTAATATACAATATAACAGCTTTGAAAGAAGAAATGCAAAAAAGGTAATAACCAATGCTAATCTTATTCAGTATAATAAAATAAATAACTAATAACTAGGGAACAAAATAAATTCTAAGCCCTAAAGCACAAAAGGACCTGACATCCTGAAAAAATAATAAATTCGATACCTTTGATATTTAGGGATGGTTTCATGATTTTGACAGCACTGCCACACATTTTTGTTGTTTATCACCAACACAGCCACCTTAGCTTGGTCACAAAAGCTCCAGATAAAACAGACAAAAATTAGAACCGGAAAAAATAAATAAAAAATCAAAACAAGAAGAAATACCGACACAGATGAATAACAAAATTAGACCTTGTGATATTTGGAAGTGGATTTCTTTGAGCCGCCGCCACCCAGCCACCTTAGCTTGGTCACAGAAGCTCCAGATAAAACAGGCACAATTTAGAACCGGAAAAAATAAATTAAAAATCAAAACAAGAAGAAATACCAACACAGATGTATAACAAAATTAGACCTTGTGATCAGCCTTGTGATATTTGGAAGTGGTTTTCTTTGAGCCGCCGCCCTAGCATTTACCACATATATGATGCTCCATGTGCTTTACAGTTCCTTCCTTTTACGCCAGCCATGTTCTTTTGCCTCACTCTTCAGCAACTCCCAAGACTATGCAAGAAAAGTGTTTCTCGTCAAGAAAGATGATGCTATTTCATTTCTCAACTGGTAAATGTCATCCACATACTCAGTGTCTGCCAATTCATTTCTCACATCTGCAGCATCAAAGTCCACCACATTCTCCACGTTGGCAGGTCTTTTCCACACCACAAAAGCCACCTTGGATCTAGCAGAGTGGTGGGGGCTTGTTTTAGGAAGATGATTCTTCTCTTATTTATCCATACCTGCAGAGCCGACACAGTGAATTTGTCCCCGATATGGTGGCAGACAGCACAGGAAAGTACATGTTTTTAACTACAGAGCCGACAATGTGAATCTGTTTTTTTCTAATATCATTTTTACTAAAGAGTGACTGAAGTTTGAATCAACTTAGGCTTCATTTTCCCATAATTATAGGTTGCTGGCAGAATTCAGATAGCAAGTTATTGTTACCTCCTGCAGAACTTTTCTTTCACTGCCACATGGTTGAAATCATGCATGCACACCTTTCGCCTTCGATGAGTCCAAACACCTTTTCACCCTCTTGAAATTCTGCTTTGTTATCCTACATGCCTTGAAAAAAGTCAAATACACAGATTTCAAAATGCAAAAAATAAAGAAAGGAACATGTTAAATTGAAATCCATTTAGATTACTTATCTGCAGCTTTTTAAATCTGTTTCATTTCTCACATCTGCAGCATCGATGTCCACCGCATTTTCCACCTTGTGCCTTTTGCTCAACCCACATGCTACCATGGGTCTTGTTGCCGGTTTCTTGATTTTGACAGCACCTTTAATGTACACTGCCACTGCTGCCATGATATTTGCCAGCAGCTGGGCACTCCGATAAAGCAGGCATAAATTAGGCCAATGAAACTGGAAAAGAGAATTAAAAGAAGAAAGAGAGTGGAAAAACGAAATCAGAGACCTTGTGTTATTTGAAAGCACCGCCCGAGCAGGAACCTTGTTTCTGATGTCTTCAAGTGCCCTTCCTCCTATACCTTCCATGTTCTTTTGCCTTCCTCAAGAACTCTCTAAACTCCACAAGACAACCATTTCTCGTTACAATAAAAAGTTCAAATCACATAACAAAGTGATTCCAACAATTGAATGGATCAGGTATAATTTCCGCAACCCTTGCCTCATCTGAACAAATATAACTTGGGAAAACAAATGATTACAACAAATTATTATCACTCAAAAGAACAAAGATTATGATCACATCGCTTGCAGGAATACCATGATCATTAATGGAGTAATCATTAATACGCAACCAAAATCAGGACAAAGCATGTGTAGGGATTGATACAGAATCCAAAAGCATATGAATTCATCAATCAGCCACAATTTCAACATCCAGGAGTCGAAAAGTAATGGAAAGAGAACTAGTCAGAGAATTACCATACATGAGAGCCATTTCTTTGGTTCTGGGAGACTGGAAGTCACCAGATAACGCCACTTTGTGAGTTTGTGTCATAAATTTGGAGGGCATATGGGATGTCCTGCTCAATTAAATCTTTCCTGACACATCCGCTCGTCCCTTAAAGCCACAACACAACATTACAGAAAGAAAACCTCAATATATTGTTTACCTGTATGAAATAGAAAGCCAATTCAATATAAGTATGCTCAATCACATCAAACAAACTGTAGCATCCCTAATCGACATAAATCCTTCCCAGAAAAATACTGCTAAGAAATACGCTTCATCAGCTATATTAAATAAACTGTTTGAAGACTCAGTCTAACCTGAAGTCTGATTTTTTGACATCCTTGAGAATTGGTTCCTCGATATCGGTCTTTATGTTATATTGCAGAGGGGATGATCCTCCAACACTGTGAAGTGTGACCACCACTTCAAATTTTACTGAGCCCACTATTTGCTTTCTCCAGAAACCGGTGAACTGGAGGAACATAATAATAATATCAAGACAATAACATGGTAAAACTTTATGCAAAAAACCCAGTAAATTCTGAATGCTGAAAGATGCAAGTAAACTTTTTTTATACCTTAGATTTTTTTTTGAGAACATTTAATACCTTAATTGATTACAGCTATGGTTCTCAATCAAGCTAAAATCCAATATAGAAGGTTGTAACAGAAGAACAACCTTACCTCTTTGCTGCCACTCGTTCCTCAGTATGGAGATAATGGCAAGGCAACATTTTGACTATGCTAGAGTGTTTTCCTGGCTGAGCTCAGACTTTTGGTGAACTTCAGTCAGAAGCCAGTTTATCATAAGTGCCCTCATATTCTCGTTTATTGCATGTAATCACCAATTCGGCTATCATTTTGCATGTGTGGATATTAAAGACATGTCAATCACAAAACAAACAACAAATATAAACTCAATAACAGAAACAAGATGTTCGTACCAGCAATCTTGTTGAATTCTTAAGGAGGTCATCCAGTCACATCTGCACCATCAATGTCCACGGCATCCTCCTCATGGCTCTACAAAACACAAAGACAGCTTTGCTTCTAGCAGTGAGATCAGAACTTATTTTAAAATAAAAATTTCTCAGGTTTTGGCTTAGACACCTTTCAGTTCAGGACTGATTTCTTGATCTGCCACATTCATGGCGACACATCTCTTGTTGTTTTCAGCCTGAGCAATGGCCAGCAATTGAGCTCTGAAACTCCTGAAATGGACATGTAGAAATTATGTCAATAAAACAAGGTCAAACAAAGTAAAATCATACCTGTACTGGGACTTTATCATTAGGAGTGGATTATCCTTCAGCCGTGGAGCAAGCAGTAACCATTCCAGATGTTCAAGATGTCCGACAGCTCCTTCTGCCTACGCCAGTCATGTTCTTTTGCACCACTTCGCCTCCTGTTCAAGAACTCCATCCACTATACAAAAATAAACATCTTACATCAAGAAATATCAAAATGAAAATGTTCCAAATTCAGAAGAATGTATTCCATTTGAATATTACAAATGAAAATCCAGCAACCCTTCTATACCTGACCGGTCTTACCAAGATCCAAATCCGAAACAGAACTTCTATCAACCTTCTCTTTCATGATACCATAAACAAAGGGTAGTTAACTACAGAACCAACACAGGGAATTTGTCCACAAACTAGAGAAAAATTGAAGTTGTTTACCTATGCAATCTTGTGAACAGTGGCAGCCAACTCATCAGCCACATCTACAGCATCGATGTCCACCACATGCCACCTTGGATCCTTTGGTGAGAATAGAGGTAAGAGTTGGGGGGCCTTCTTGGAATTGCTTAACAATATTTTTCTTTAGGGCTGATTTCTTGACCTTGACAGCACCTCCAATATTCACTGCCGCTGCTGCCTTGGTATTTTCCAGCAGTTGATCACAGAAACTCCAGACAAAACAAGCATAAATTAAGCCAATGCAACTGGAATAAAGAATAAATACAAGAAAAGAGATGAAAAACGAAATCAGACATTGTGATATTTGGAAGCACGACCCGAGCAATAATCTCCAAGTGCCCTTCCTCCCACGCCTTCCAGGTTCTTTTGCCTCCTTCAACAACTCCCTCAACAGCAAAAGACAACCATCAGAACCATTTATCACATATTTAAGAGTCAGGGCTTTCATTTTGAATGGCTTGACAACATTTTTCTTCAGAGCCGATTTCTTGATCTTGACAGCAGGTCCAACATTCACCGCTGCTGCTGCCTTGGCATTTTCCAGCAGTTGATCACAGAAACTCCAGACAAAACAAGCATAAATTAATTGAATGAAACTTGAACAAAGAATCAAAACAAGAAGAGGGATGATAAACGAAATCAGACCTTGTGTTATTTGGAAGCACCGTCCGAGCAAAACCTCGTTTCTGATGTCTCCAAATGCCCTTCTTCCTACGCCTTCCATGTTCTTTTTTGCCTCCTTTAGCAACTCCCTCAACAATACAAGACAACCATTTCTCACATATGAAAGATGATGCCAATTCATTTCTGAGGTTGCTGGCAGAATTCAGGTAGACATGGTATTGTTACCTCTTGAGGAACTTTTCTTTCACTGCCACATGGATTGAAATCCTGCATTCCTTAAAGTTCCCGCTCAGCTTCCTTGGAAAGCCCACATTCTGGTAGCATTGTGACTGATAGTGAGTAGAATACAGTAGTTATAACACGTTTCTATACTTATAACTGATAATCAGAAGAAAAACTAGCTACAGTTAGTAAGGTATAATCTCAAGAAATTAAACATTAGAATGAAAGAGCAAGAAGCACTTGTATGACTATGTTATTTGACCAAAAAGAAGTACCTGCTCATTAAAGTGTTCTCACTTTTCCTCAAAGGTAGATGAGGAATGCAATTGATAAAGATAACTTGCTAGAATATCTGAGCATCAATATCACACATCACAACATAGTGCTAATCTCAGATCAAAATTAGTTGTTACCTCACATAACTATAAGAATTGTGTTCACTGCAGTTTCTTTTCAAATATGTTCTTCACCAAATGGAAAATTCAGCTCACCAATTTCAGATAACTACAATTCAGTGCTACAATTTACAATCAAAATTCTACTATCTTTCCACTTTCATCTACCCCACATACTAAACATATCAGGTACATAAACACATACTACACACACAGCAATAATTTGAATAGAATCCATCAGGCTTCAACATATAGTACAGAGTAAACCTTTTAAAATCACAGCTGTCTGTCAATATCTTCGATTATGCCTTCAAAAATTTGACCTCCTGAAACCACCATTCAAAAGAGTGATTAACCAAATCTAAACAATCAGAAAAAAAAGCCCCCACAAACAAATGTGACACAGGTTTTGTGTATACCTGAGCCCTTGGAAAGGGTTCTTCCACAACTTTTTAGAGGGATATCAATATCATCCTCCAGATACATAATTTTGGTTTCTTGGCTTCCTGGTCAATGTAATTCCATTTACCTCGCATCTTTGTACTGCTAATTCTGAAAGAGATTTCATACATTCAAACACACACACCAAAACATCCCATATCAGTAAAATAATCATCAAGAACACATTATTATCCTAACAAACAACAAGAAAAATAACTGACCTTGTGATTGGCCTGACTGTTGGACGATTATAGGCATTCCGCGTTCTTGTGGAAACCAACACCCGAAAGAACCCTTATATCAAAATCCCATTCTGATTGAAAAGAGGGGAAATTAGAGCTTGACGAATACCTCTGATAAACCCCTTTTGTTAGAGCATTTGGACCTCCATTTCCGATCGCATTCTGAATGATAACCCGACTGGACTGGAAAAACATTAAGAGATTAAGACTGGGGATGGGGAGAGGAGAAGGAGGAGAATTAAGAGAATATATGACCGTTAAGAGAGTAACGGGTGTATTTGACATTGAGGATGATAGGCTATTGGTGCTTCCATTTTTGTGTTCAAATAAACCTCTATAATTATCTTCAAAAAAAAATTAATAATAATAAATAAACCTCTATAATTAATAATATTAATATTGACATTAGTAGTTCAAAATTAATCGGAAATCCCTTTTTGCTTTGCTCCTTATTATTGTTTTTAGAAATGAAAACATATGCATCTATATTTTCTTCTCTGGTACCTTTCAATTATTTCTTTTATACATGTCATATGTAATTAAAATGGACTAGGGGTGATAACACCACTCACCCAAGAGCTATGCTAGCAAGTCCAAGAGATCCCCTAAAATTTGCTACATAATAGGGGAGCAAATTTGGTTCTCTAAATTATTTTGTTCAGTTTTATCAACTCCAACAGCTCCCATATTTTATAGCATATGATTATTTTATATATCTAACTATATATATGAAGACAAGTTTTTTTTAACAAAACATACTCCAAATGCTGACACGTGGCATGTCACATCATTAGACACCTCATGTACACATAAGCACCTGGTCCACCCCATTATTTACCTAACTTAATTTTGTTTTAAAAGTTTCTTTTAAAAAATTTAAAACATTCATTGATCTCCTTCCTGCTCTTGCTCTTCCTCCATAAAACTTTTAAAACATTCACTAATCTCCTGCTCTTCCTCTTCCTCTTCCTCCATAAAAAGTTTCATTCAAACCTCTCTCACACCTCATCCTCTTCCTCTTCTCCTTCTTCAATTAAGAATGCATTTTCATCATTCATTAAAGGCGTTTAATACCTTAATAATTCCCTCATCTCCCTCTTTTCAATTACTAACCTCATAATTTGTTACTAAATCAATTTATTTTTACAATATAAGTTATGCAATTGTAATTCACATCATTTGTGAAATTGTAGAGTAACTTTTCATATTCTAGAGGGTTCTTGGCATCTCATTAAACTATAAATAGGATTTAAAATCTCACTTCTTCTCATCACTCATTAGCAAAGGTAAACTCTTTCTTTCTTTTTGAAATTTAAACAAATTTTACATGCTATATTTTCAATTTTTTATTCCTAATTCTTTTGATTCTTCTTTAGATTCCAGAACTTGACCAACTTATCAAGTAGCTACTAAAATGGGAAGATGGATCAAAGCATGGATCAACATACTCAGGAAATAACAGTACAAGGCTGCATGGATCAAAGCAAAAGCAACACTTGCTTCTCTTCAGAGCAACTTCTGACACACTACATGTAATAACTGCATGAAGAACCAACTGTGTATCTTGCCACCAAGATATTGAATTGGTTGCAAGGTAATATATCTCATCTTTTTCCAATGTCAAACAACATATCCCTTGATCATTGATTGTATTTAGCAATTAACATAACTCATTCTATTTTAGGTGCAAAGTCATCCTCTCACTTTCATACCATACTTCAACTATTACGGCTTCTATCTTTGGGCAAGATGTAGAAAATCTCATCAATTTCACCACTGCACAACCAAAAGAAGCTGAGCTGAAGATAATGTATGTAAATACACAAACGTATCAAATTGTTATAAAATATATCATTTACATGCCTTAAATCTTACAAATCACCATTATTTTGCAGGATAACATATAACATTTACATGCATCTCTTGAGCTTCGTCCTTGTTTTCTTAGACAATATGAAAGTACCTACAAGGGCACCAAGTCACCACGCTACAGCATTGTGAAAGCATACATTGATGATGAAATGGACGACCAAACCCTCATTCCAACAAAAAAGAAACTGAAAATCCCTATAAAGGCAAGGATTGATGACAGCTCATCTTTCAGTGGCTTCTCTGGAAGTACTCGTGAAGAGGAGATAATTCAGCCAAGCAGCTCCAGATTCGCGAGCGAAGGGGATCCATCTGTTTTTTAAAATAAATATAGCAATTCATTCTCCTTTTTAGATTCATCATTCTCATCCATATTGCACCAGGATAAACTGATTATTTATCGAAATTCGCATAATTTATCTATAAACTAGTGTACTAATAACTTCTTAAAATAACTGGTGTACTAATGACAAAAGTCCAACCTACTTTTTTATTTAAACATCACATATTTTAATTTAAATTTCATATTTTCCCAACTAAAAATTTATTGCTAACTTTTCACCTTCAACATGGTTTATTATAAGTTTTATTAGAATGTATAAAATTTAAATTGAAAATATATTTTTTACGATAGATGTATCGGCAGTTTCCTAAATGTCTAAAGGATAAAAGCTCTGAGATGTTTCTCTTAAGTTAATTGTGATATATATGAATGTTTGTGGAAAAATTTAACCAAATATGATAAAGTAAAATATGTAAAAGTAGTGGGAAGAAGAAAATAAATGAAAAATTAATGAGACTCAAAAGCAACACAATATTTTAGGGCAGTTAAATTTTTAAACTTATTTGAATTCAATAATGAAACTGTCACGAAAAAAATTAATGCATTAATAAATATATATAGAACATCTACATTAAGTTAAATATTATCAAATTATATTTTAATTGAATTGAATTAAACGGATATGAACTTAATTGAGTTGAAATTTATTCTGATAAGTTAACTGACCTTTTATATATATATATTGTGTTGCTAACTTGCTATAAGTTGATTAATAAAGGATTTTATGACAGAGGTTAAAAGAATGTGATGGTTATAGAAATTTAACATTTAATAGTTATTCAATTCATAATCATGACCACAAATTTCAGTTACATGAATAAAATGTCTTTAGACCCACAACTTTTCCTCTTCAAACAATTACACTCATAAAGTGACCTTTCATTTTGGGTACATATGGATAAAAAAATTATTTTATCATGTTAAATATAATAAAGTGATTCACTATTTAAACAAATTTCCATTACACAACTTTTCACCTTTAAATAATTAATCTCGCTATGTGACTTCAAGTTTGGTTTTGAAATCGTAACATGTGGAAAAATGATTTTTAGACCCTTCAAAATCAAACGGCTAAATTTAAACCATGTTAAATCTCTTCAAATTTATCATTGTATTATGCATGTAGCTTACTTGGTTCCGATTGAAGTACATGTATTAATTACATATTATTTATTACAAGTGTTCAAAAAATTTTGTATCATGAAAATTGGGCTATGACCGCGCGGGCGCGGCCTGCCAACGCTAGTTAATAAGTATATAAAACTAAACATAGTCATATGTGATCTCGTTACGTTCATTGTAAAACATACTTTTATACTATATAGTTTTTATAATTTTTTGATATACACAATTTTTGATATTCTAATTTTATAATCATGTTTAGTTAAAAATAGAAAAAAGTAGAGGATTTGGAGAGAGAAAGGGAGAGGTGGAAGGAGAAAATATAATTTTTTTAATCAAACTCACCCCCTAAAAATTTCCTTCTCTCTCTACAAAGTTATAGAGAGAGAACCAAAGCTACAAACTAAACCTTTTTATAGGGGAGCTGTTGGTGCCAATTTGCAAGCAAAACCCTTAAAAACTACAAAAACCCCCATAATAGGGGATCTCTTGGACTTGCTCTTAGTTTGTATAAACTAAGCCTATGGCTATGATTCCTTTATTCTTGTCCATGTTTTTTAATGGTTTAGGGAAGTCAAATATAATTCCCTCCATCCCCCGAATAGCTTTTATGTAAAAATAAAAAATAAATAAAGCTCATCCAAGGCAAGGGAACAGTTGCCCGAAAGCTGCGTTGCCCAAAGATTATTTCATAGACTTTTGCCCGGAAACAATGTGTAGCCCGAAGGCTGTAGTGCTTGAAGGCCATAATGCCCGGAGGCTGTGATGCCCGAAGATTTACATTAAAAAGAGAATACATCATAAAAATCTACGTCGAAACTACCTAACAAGCGTAACACTTTAACTCGCATTCTAAAGGTTTTGAGCTCAGTAAAATTAACACAAAAATATAATTGGAATAATATGATCTAATCAAAATCTAAAGAATAAGGAAAGTTTGCTCATTCTGTATATACTAGCGGGACGACGCACACTATATAGGCTAGCATGAAGGGTATGGTTGTTAACTTAATCAACTTAACTGCTTTCATTTTGAAGGTCAGATCCTCTATAACTTATCAGAATCACCACTGCAACTTAATTTTATTTGTGAGTACATATAAATATGAAAGGAACACAGAAGGACATTGTTGGGTTACATTTTCTTTTACTCAGTGGTGCAACTGGCAAGCATGTAGAAAAGAGAGGAACTGATCCATTTTCTGTATTTTACGACTAACTACGGACAATTTGCAGAAGGCTTAGTGATTGTAAATGTCAGTACAAGGTATTACCATTTTAGGATTCTCATATGCAATCTTTCCACAGGTCGTGCATATAGCTCTTGGTTTTTCCTCCCCATCAGGCACCTCGTACTTTGTTGCACCACCACAGGAATGACAGAAATTGATTTTACGAGAAACGCCCTGCATATTACACTATGTTATACAATTTGTAGGCAAAACACGGTTACAAGATGCAAGGCAATAATTTCATATAGAAAAGTTCTAATAAAGTAGGAAATGATATAAACAAAAGGTCAACGGTAGCAAATGATTATATCTCCAAAACAAAGACTTGTTACACATAAATTTTGGGATGGCAGATTACAATCAAGTGGATCATTACCATTATACACTACAAAGCAAGCCAAGCTACACCTAATTATACAATGTACGTCAATGATCATCCAAGAACACAATATATGGCAAAATATGTACTTAAGGCAATTCAAAATATTAAGGGTACATTTATCCTAGAGTAATATGTAATAGTTATTGGGTTGTTTCTCGGTTTCCCCCCTCTCAGATTTGTTTTTTTTAACCCACGTGTTGAAAACGACGTCGTTTGGGCTAAACTTCTGATTACTCTTTTCCTTCTCCGTCTTCTCTTCGAATTTCAATCCGTCTGTTCTTCTGTCCGCTTAATCATTCATTGTTTTAATTGAACTCCAATTCCATTGAGGATAGGTCATTATATATGGTATTGTTTGGCGTAATTTTTTCCAATTCGAGCGTTCTTCCACCTAGCCGATTTCCGGTTGCCGTCCGAAAGTGATTTGCAGCGCCACCGCGGTTGCTTCCTATCATCCTATGTCTAGGCGGTGCTTCCTGTGTTGAGGCGGTGCTCTGAGCTGATCGTAACACCGTCATGATTGCTTCCAGGTCGCCGTCCGAAATGAATCAGATACATTGAGCCGTTGATCTCAGTTCTGTCGCGGCCTTCCGATCTCAGGTCTGCCACCGTCATTGTCTCCTGCGATCGGACGCTCCCTGAAGACGGGCATAATGCCATCGAGGCTTCCACCATAGGTATCATCGAGCTCAGCTATCGATTGTAGGTTCCAGTAAATATCAGCCAGTTCTCTCTATAATCAAGCCGTATGTGGCTGCTTTAAGCTCTTGTAAGTGCTTTTTCATCACCCGATCCCATTCAGCATTCCATTCGGATTTGGCTCTGCCTCCAGAGATTCTCCGGCGCTGCATATTGCCGAAGCTTCTTTGTGGATTACCGAGCTCGGAAGGCGGAGTCGGAGAATCAACGGTCAATTGAGCATGACTGGCGGCGAATTGAAGGTGGAGCTTTGTACTGGTGGAGCGTTGGTTGCCGCCGACGTTTTCTGATCAAGGTAGACACAAAGTTCGATCTCATTTATCATCTGTGTGTTTTGTTCTTTAGACAGTCTAGGTGCCAATGTGGATGTTGGATGTTTTTTTGCCACTGATTTTATCTAATTGTTTGCACGCCATGGGCAACTATCATCGGTGGTCTCCTTTATCTTCTCCGTTTATCTCCTCTTCGAGCACCTCTCCGTATCATTTACTAATTCCTCGTCGTTTTGCACAGAAGGTTTGTTTAGCTGACCTTTCTGTTTGTTTCAATAACCAGGAGCAGAAGTTTCTGATCGGATTTCTTTTGATGGTACCCTGCTATGCTGTTGAATCGGCACGTTCTCTGTTTCATTTTATTTGACAGTTGCTTAAAGTTCTGGGTGGGTCAGCATGCTAAGTGTGTGGTTAGAAATATATATATATATATAGATTGCACATTGAGTATAGGAGGTAGCTTTATTTCCACTAATGAAACCATGATGGATTAATGTGTGTCCAAGTTTGTATAGTAAGAACTCCTGATTCCTGGCACCTATGTTTAGCCAGTATTGAAACCATCTTAAGAAGATTTTTCTGGATTTTTTTTATATTATTTTTGCTTTCTCGGGTACACAGTATGTAAGGTGTGTTTTTTTATTCTTACAAGATCGAGTATATTGTCTTTTTTCAAACTTACTATTCCCCCAAATTTATGATTAATAATCTCAAACCTCATTGAAGGACAATTCAGAAACTAATATCTATTATTTTTTGACTTCTAACTCTTATATTGTGCTCTTAGGAATTTGCTCTGATGTTTCAGCTTGACTCAAAATTATGATATTAGTGTTATGAATACATCATTTTTGTATTCACAATGTATCATATTTACTGCATTGTCTTTTATTCTGTTGAAGCATGCAAATTGGTTCAGGCTGCCTATGCCAATTGGAATAGTATGTGTAGTGTTTTTCTGTTATAGCATAGAGCCTAACTGAGAGCTCATCTTTCCAATAAAGTTGACGGTGAAAAATCTCATCATGCGCTGTGTGCAAGTTGCTAGAAGGTCGTTGGGTTTTGCTATGTTGTTTCTTTAGATAGTTTGTTTTTGTGCAACATGTCTTAACATTTTTAAATGCTAAAATTTGCATTGGTGTTTATGTGTTTTTTTGTTTTGTTTTTTGATCAAGACTGGTAATAAGAATACACAATACTCTTTTTTTAAACTGTTGCCAACTAGACTGTTTCTTTACTCTAGGATTATAAGCTTTGTGGTGGTTTCTGCATCCAGAGGTTTATACAATCTACATTGTTGAGTTTATTTTTTGCTTGTGGACATACACCACGATATATCTCCCTTTTCTGGGAAGTTGATTCTGTATCTGAACCGACATCAAACTGTGGAATGGAAAGGCTGGATGCAAGTAAGCCAACTCTGCATGTGTGTAGATCATGTTCTGTCGCAGAAGTTTCATTAATTTTTATGTGCATGACGAAAACACAATTTTTCTGTTTTGTTTTTACAATTTACCATTTGACTTTCATTGCTGCATATGTGTGGATGACAGGATTTGAGAACTTTTTATTCTATTATATCGGGTAAAGATTTCAGTGTTGGATGGTTTTCTCAGCTACTATATGGCCTTGTTTACTAGAGCTTATTTCTTGATGTACTGAACTGAACTGAATTGAACTGAACTGAACTGAACTGAATTGAACTGAACTGAACTGAACTGAACTGAATTGAACTGAAGTGAAAATTGATGTATTGAAAAATGTAATCAGCATGACTGAATTAACCTGAATTTCATCAAATTGCATTTTCACTGAACTGAACTGAACTGAATTGAACTGAACTGAACTGAACTGAATTGAACTGAACTGAACTGAACTGAACTGATCTACAGATAAGCTCTGGTAAACAGGGCCTATATTGTCAGTTACTTGAAGTAACTCTGTAGTTTGATGTGGAATCAGCTTGGTCACATTGTACTTTGTTTCGGCAGATGATGTGGCGACTGAACTTCTTGGGGTTTTTTTTTGGCTGCATTTGTCCTTAGTAATAGTTACATGCAATACTTGATTTTTCCATTGCACACTCTGTTCACTCTTATGGTGAATTTCTTAGTGAAGGTAGAAGGATTTCAAAATTTAACATAGTTGATTTGAGAAGGATTCCTGGAAGGTTTGACTAGCTTTTGTTGATGTTTTTATGTTCAGATGTCTGTTTTTGTAGCAACTAGCAAGTCATATATAAACTTGTAGCAACTAGCAAGTAAAGGTACTAGCAAGTCAAACTTGTAGCAACTGCAAGTCATATATATGTAGTTGAGCAGGTTAAGGTACTTCAATTAAATTCCATGACTTGCATCCGGTCTGCTAGCAATGATGAACTTGTTAAATGGGGTGCAGGTTTTTTTTTAAACATTACAGGGATTCACGATTGGTGATTTTTCGATGTTGCAGTTACAATGGATTGAATCAGGTAGTACATGTCTGTATCACACGTTACTTTTGGAATGTAAGTTTCCACTAACTCTGATTCAACGACGTAGAAGAAGATTTAAATATCATTCGACGAAGAAAAGGATTATCTGATTGTATTGTTATTCCATTTGAGCAGGTGCTGCTAACATTTAACGGATAAATGCAGATTCCAATTGTGTTTGTGTGTGTGTGATATTGAAGACAGCTTGGGCACGATTTTGTAAGGACTTGTTGCTACTAAATTGGGTGTTATGAACACCGTGACAGATGATCTAAGCTGAAAAAAAGCTAAACTGTGTGTTGATACTTGTATTTGTGCATTTTAATAGCTTATGTGTTGGTGCATGCATCCTTTTGAATTGCACGACTAAGTTAAAGATTATAAGTTTGATGCCCTCTCTTGTTTTCCCCTTTTTATGTGATGTATATGAGCTGGATTGGTTAACTATTTGTTTCCGTGAAACTTTACTGTGGGAAGAATTAACACAACTTTTCAGTTTCTGAATTTTGTGATGGATTGGTTAACTATTTGTTTCCGTGAAACTTTACTGTGGGGAGAATTAACACAACTTTTTAGTTTCTGAATTTTGTGATGTGATTCAGGGATTTTGTAAGTCAGTGCAGAAAAGAAAGCACTGAGCACTTAGACTCCACCACCACAGCCGCGGAAACTAACATCCAAGTCAATGTTATCCATATCAAAGCTATGCCAGACACCACCCCGGTTAATAGCCAGAAAGTAAGTCTGATTGATCTCAACAAGGTAAGTAGAGATCGTGCCGATCACCGCCCCAATTTCAGTATGCTTTTTGCGCTATCGGTAGTTGTTGTCGGGTTGTTTTTATGGTGGAGATGTGGAGGAGGGAGAGTAGAGAAAGACGGAAGAGCAAGAGGGCTGAGGTTGATGATACGTTTTGCCTCAGAGATGACTTTGTTGACGCTTATAAAGGAATTAGCCATTGATGATGAGGAAGGGAAGTATGCCAAACTGTGAATGTGAGATGTCTCAGACAAGCTTGTTTGGCAATCTTACAGGTAGTGTTTTATATTTTATCTTGTATTATAGCAGCAAAATTAATACGGGCATCAATGGAATATGCGAAACATATATGAGCAACACATGAGTAACACGTAATTTTCAATAATGAGCTATGTTAACAACTGATCTTTTGGACAAACACATAGGGATATTTGCACACACACATAATTTGTTTCTGAGCATTTCAAAGGAGGTGGACTGTGAAGAAATTGCAGCAGAGCAATCTTTCTTGTTAAAACGGTACAATTCTTGACTTCTTCTCTCTTGCAGAAATTTGAGCATTTTGGGTTACAAAGTTTGTGTCTTTGCATCCGTATGAACCTGAGAAAGTGGCCGGAAAAGAAAAGCAGGATAACGGAGAAAATGACAGCGACAACGAAAAGAAAAAGGGCGAGTCTGGTGAGAAGGGGAAAAAGGGCGTAATTTTCGGAGTGTGGATTTACTGCTTCGGGTGTAAAGAAATGGCAACGGGGATTTTCTTCATTTTTACTACGTACATACGGCAATGTTTAATTTTCCGACATGTTTTGTGATTTTCTGGGAGCTATGTTAGTAGATGAGTAATGAAATTGGGCAATAATGGTTTATTTGATTGAGCTGTCCAAGTTCCAGCAGCAGATAATCCTATTTCACAGCAGTCTGAAAATCATTGATGAACCTAACAAAATACTAAAGTTGCATTTTGAGATCATTTTCAGTTTACAGGCGGCCAAGCAATCTCATTTGGGTTTCTTTTGCTCGTTCATTGTTTTGTTCAGTCCCTTAGATCTCCATTATGCTCCATTTTTTATTTGGACGGAAAAAAAATCCATTTATCCTTCGTTGTCCCTTGTAGACAAAATTTTGGCAGGAAGGGTATTATTATACTCCTTTATAAAGTTTAAAGGGTATTTATATCCAATCAAAACTACAAGGGTGCTCTTACTAGAAAATGTTAGGGGCAATTGTGCACCCTTACCCTATTATTATCTGTGCTTAATCATATGATAATTTTTACTAATAATTTTACAATGAAGGACAACCAAATTGAAAATGGTTATAGTAGAAATATCAAAATTAATATTTCTGCACAAGTAAATTATAGCAAAACTAGGTAATAAATTAAAAGTACAAATAAACCGCGCATGTTCATTAAACTAAGTTTAGGCATTGTTTGCATGAGTTTTTCTGTATATCACTTCAGTTCAATTCAGCTTGGTTTCGTTCAATGAAAATATAATCTGATGAAATTCAGGTTAATTCAGTCATGTTGATTTTTTTTCAATCATTAATTAACACTTCAGTTCAGCTCAGTTCAATCAAGTTTAGTTCAGTTCAATAAGAAATAAGCTCACGCAAACAGAACAAAATTGAAATAAGTACATAATAGAATTAAATTGAAATCATTTCGAAATTTATCATATTTCATTGTAATATATAGTTAAAAAGTAGAGAAAGTCTCAAATAAGGCACCTTACGGTAAGACAAACCAAAAGGATACCACCTTCTACAAGATTGGAGATACTATACAATTATTTTAATTATTTGAGTTATTTTTGTTTCAGTCTAATGTTTTTATACATAAATTTGATCCTTTATTTGGTTTGATCTTTTAATTTGTTTAATCTTTTAGATTTTGGGTTTGATGTTTTTATTTGGTTTGATCTTCTAGATTTTGGGCAATATCTTTTCATTTTATTTCCTTGATCTTTTATGTTTTATGACCAAAATAATTAAAATAATTATATAGTGATTCCCATTCTTGTAGAAGGTGGTCTCATTTTAGCCTGCCCTAAGGGATATTACAGGAGACGCTCCCTAAAAAGTAACATTTAACAAATAATTATTGAACTGAACTGAACTGAAAAAATTTGACTGGACTGAATTTAATTAATCTACAAAAACGCTCATGATAACTGGGTCTAAGACTTTGCATATTCAACTGTTTTATCACACTTTTACATCAAACATATTAACAATAAAATAAATACTAAATATGTAGCACTAATATTATATTAAATATTTATCAAATACTTCGCGCATCGCGCGAAGAGTGCACGCTAGTTAAGTTTAAGGTGATAAAAAAATTAGTTTACTTTGTTGATTTAATGGTTATTCTAATATAAAATAGAATAAAATTGAAATAAAAATAATGGTAAGACATAAGTGAATGAATGCTTACGATTTAATGTGAATAATATGTTTGATTTTTTGCATTTAGAGTGGCCAGATTTGTCAATTTATAGATGTATTGTCTAATGTTAATCAATATGTGTTTTGGTTTATGTTACTAAAAAGACACAACTTTACATGTATAAATGATGTGACTGTTCAATAAGCTAAGAATTTCATACCCTATGGGTATGAGCTTATGCTTTATTATTTTATATTAAGTTTCATTTAATCCACATGGGGTGTAGAATTACCAAATTACTCTTGTTGGAAGATAAGGAGAAATTAAAACCAAAGAATTCTCATTATAGTTTCGCTCTAGGATAAGTCTTGGAAGTAACTGTCACTATATAGTGACCATGGACTAAACTGCAAATAATGAAAATAATAAAAATGTAGCACCATAAAAAGTTCGATTATTTCTCATCTTTTGCAACTATACAAATTCAAAATTTGCATTTTATATTAGAATTTTTTATATTTTATATTTTTAAAATTTTGAAGGAAATTATTCATTATAGGCAAATGTATCCTAATGTTATCTCTAAAAGAAAATATAATAGTTATTCTTTTCAAATTGTGTGTGGAATAAGCAATTCTGTATTGCAAGAAAAATAAGAATTACATATTTTTCAAATACATGTTATAAATGTTTAAGTATAAATATAAATTCACATGTCCCCGTGGCTGAGTGGTTGAGTGCATATTTGCCTAGAATTTAATTACAAGAAACTGAATAGAAAACTACTAAATTAACCAAACTAGAGAAAATGAGATAGGGCTAGATTGAACCAATTTGAATAAAATAAATTTTATTTAGACACTCATGCTTAAGAGCTCTGATAGTCGATGCAGCGGAAATGACCATCATCTTTAATCCAACTGGCAGTTACAAAGGAGTTTAGATCAAATGCAACTCGTACGATTATTGAGTGTTGTCTGCATCTGTTTACAAAGGAGTTGAGGTCAGATGCACGTCAATAGTCGATTGTGATGGTCGTTGTCAGCTATTAGGGTGGTCATGATTGTCGACAATTGTTGGCACTGTCAACGATGATAAAGTTCGTAAAGGAGAATGGGGATGAGGATGAAAAATTAATTCAAAAAGTACTTTGAGGGATGCAAATGAAGGAAAGCAAAGATTTTTTATTCTCTTTTCATTTCCGAAAATCTCCAACCAAGCAGGTCCTTAATGTTTATAACTAGAGTGGCTTCTGGTTCCAACCTACTGCACCCAGGGGCGGAGCTAGTTGGTTACCTCCCAGGTTACCCCTCCGTAAAAGAAAAATTACCAGTATATATATATATATATATAGAGGTTACCTCCTATTATATATAAATATAATAGGTTACCTCCAGTAAATTAAAATTTTACTTTTACTAATAATATAAAAGGAGTTAATTATTTATGTTTCAGCTAGTTCGGAGACGGTGGTAAATAAAATATGACCGGTGGTTAATAAATAAGTTACTCCAGTTATTAAATTTTTACTTTTACTTAAAAGTATTAAAAAAATCTAGTTATTCTTTCCTAATCTTCTATCACATCTAACAACGTTAAGTACTAGATTTCAGGTAAGGTAAGGATTGTTTCATTAACTTTTACGTGTGAATTTTGTTTTAATTATTTTCTTATTCGAAAAAACTATAACTTAATTTAACTTATACAATAAAATTCACAATAATACAAATTTAAATGAAATGTACAATAATACTTTAACTTCTACAATAAAATACCCTATTATTCATCATAGTCTTTGTTGCATGTTTAAGTCAGTTTGACCATAAATTTGAAGCAATATAATATAAATGTGTGATATAGTTTTGTATTCTATTTGACATGTATTTTGTAAATATCAAAATTTTAAATTAGTTAATATAATTAACTAAAGCTATCAATTGTCAAAATTGCCGTTAAATATTATTTGGCTAAACAATGCCAATTTCTACAAAAGTACACACTTAAAACTTGATAATTGCATATTTACTCATGTTCGAAGTCCGAAATACGTTTATTTTATATTATAAAATTTATTTTTAGTTTACCCTTATATTAGAGGTTACCCCAAGGAAAAATTTCTGGATTCGCCCCTGACTGCACCCAAGACAACAAGGTCAGTGAACCAAACGCACCCGAGACAACAAGGTCGGTGGACTCCGTGCCATGAAATTGCAAGTCAGTCGGTGGACTCCGTGCCATGAAATTGCAAGTCAATCGGTGGTAACCATCTTACTTATGGATGGTGAATGGTATAGTTTCCGAAAATGAAAGAAGAAGAATGTTACAACTAAAGTGGTAACTAAGCAGCGTACAACATGAAGTGAAAAAACTGGCTGGCTGAAGTTCAAATGTTATTGCCAGTGGTTATGGGCAGCAGCAAGTATTCATCCAAAATTTGCACACTGTACAGCCTAAACAGCAAAATTTTGAGGTCTATGCAGATCTAATAAAGAAATTGCAACTTGCAAATCACACAATCATCCAAGTCAGGTGTCGGTAGCCAGCCCATTTAGCACCAATGCGGACAGCAATAGCCAATGCAGCACAAAGAATGGGAACTGGAACTTTCCTAACTATTCCACCTCCCTTATCCTCATTACCAATTGATGGCTGGTTTGTATGCTGATATATTGCCAGCCCAAGAAACAAACTCAGCACTAGAATTCTAATCCATGGTTCTCCCACGGCCACCAAAACAGCAACTACAGGCATTGCAGACGAAACATCATCTTTCTTCTTAACAAATCGAGCGAAACTGAACAATCCAAACAGTAATGTCCAAAAGAACAACTCAGTGATGTAGCTCCTTACAGCAGCAAAACCAACCAATCCAGCAACTGTGAGAAGGTATGGTTGGCTGTTTACCGAGTCTGGAACTGTAGCTTCAGAGATTGCCAGTACAGCCGATGATAGAGTGATAATTATCATCAGCTCTTGAACAGGAGCATAATTTATTATCCAAGAGTAGGATGCTCGAATGCTATAAAAGGTTGTCTCACAAGTTCTGATCAAAGATGTAATAGGATCCCCAATAAATTGGTAAAGAAGGGCTAATGCTAATTTTGAGATGTATGCAAGGAATCGAACGATAGCTAGCCCAGCTTTTTTCCAGTTGGATAGCTCCCACAGGACAGTTCTCCATGCATACAGTCCAAAGGCCAGTGCTGCACATTCAAACAGAAATAATACATGTCATTATAATAACTATCATCCCCAAAAAAAAAAAAAAAAAAAAACTGGCTATCTATTTGTTCCCTTTCCCTTCCTCTTTTCAACCAGGAAGTACAATGCATAAAGATTAATGCAGGTCTCTAATACAGAATCAAAACACTAAAGCCAACACTTTCACATTATTAGTACCAAACCAGGCAACCAATATGACAATGGATTATTTAAAAAGGAAAAGCAAAAAAAATAAAAATAAAAAATAAACTGTGCTACCCGAGTTTCAAGATAGATTTTTTTTTTCCGCTCACCTTATTCACGATTCAATCTTCTGAACATACACACAAATTAAACTAAGCTAATATAATCTATACCCCTTACTGGAAGATAATATACCACCCTCTCTTCCGAAATAGCTCTAGCTAGTACGCAATTTAACATGTACAGATACCAAATAATGCTCGATTACAAATGGTGGTCACCACCTCTGCTGAGAAGTAACTTCTACTTCCCCATTTTCTATTACTTCGTGCATTTAACTTGAAGCAAAGTTCAATGGGATCGACAAAGGAAAATAAACAGCACTATTGAATAAAATAAAGGTATTGCTTAAAGGAAGAAAACGTTGAGTGATTTTGAAGCATGTGGTCTCATCCTACCTTCCGTTCTTCTTAAATGGCATGTTAAGTTAGATGCACACAGTATTACAGTAATTAAAGGAGGTAGTATACTATATGTAAAGTCAGAAGTTCCTGGGACAGTTCCCCACATCATGACAAGGTAAACCATCCCAAGAAGTACATATCAATCATTTCAAGTATTAGTGGATATTTGTTTACTTGTGGAGCTAAACTAGCATCTCTCTCTAGCAGGGCTCAGATTGTAGTTGTCATCCCAATCTGTACAAATCTCCGAGTAACTTCCCGAGAAATGAGAGGTACATTAGTCTGCATTTTAGGAAGTTGTGCATCTAAAAAGGAACACTGTTAGCAGTATAGTTGCTGTCTAGTGTGTCCTTGTTTTTTAATGTCTGTTACAAGGACATTATCAACAACTCCAACAACACAGCAATGTACTGAAAGCTAGACCAATCTATTATAATTTGCTGGGGTTTATGTATCAGAACGCTTGAATTCATTTATGAACCCAGGCCACACAATCTTGCAGCAGTGTCCTTTATTTGCTTCTTTTAGTCACTAGATAGAAATACAGTTTATTTTCCTAATTGTTGGGGGTTGGGGGGTGGGGGTGGAACCCTTCTCTCAGGCAAACAAAACTGACATATGCTTCACTTAAATGTACTTTCTTCTGTTTCTCCAACTGATAATCTTAAGCAGTGAAACTGAGTACCAGTAATGAGTATAAAGCAACTCTAGAGTCCAGATTTTATGAACACTAACAGACAAAATATATATTCTTCAAAACTCCTAAGTCATTGCAATTAACCATAAGCCAAGTATCACAGCAGGACAAACATCCTATAAGTAGAACATTACAGGAAACAACTGGCATAAAAAATCATCATTATAATACACAAAACACACCAAAGGCATACACAGAAGGTCAATAACAGATACTCCAGAGTAAAATTGAGATATGAATGTACCAATAAACCATGGCCATCTAACAGGTTGATCAGGGGCCTCTGTAGTCAAGTGTCTGAACCTATCAGGCATGGTGCTTTGGCCTCTCGCCTCCTCTTCGGCTTTATCCATTTCCCCATCTTTCTCAGCCTTAACAAGTAACCCAAAGTTTCTCCGGTGGCTAAATGGGTTCCCACTGCTGCCAAGAAATGGAGAGCTTCCAACTTTGAACTGTTTTCTTATGATTGCAGGGTAGCAAAGAGAGATTCTGTTGAGCTTAGAGGAAGGGATGCACGTAGATGAGAATTTAAATGGAGGGCGGGGAGAGAGAACCGTAGAAAGAGCCATCGACGAGGGTTTTAGGGGTTTTCAGAAAGAGGGGGGGATAGGGAAAAACCGTTTAGGTTCAATTCTTGGATCCGGCCGGAGTAGCTCTTCATCTTTTCTTTTTCTTTTTAAAAAAACTAGTGAGTATTTGAATAAAGAATAAAATATATGCCGTGAAAATAGACTTAAAGGACATGATTAATTTTAGTTGATTAAAATACTGTCAAGACTGTCATTTCAAAATTGCCTGATGGCTTGCTCTCGAATCTCCATGAATATGGTTATTTGACTTATTTCTCCCTCTGAAGGAAATCCAATATTGGGTTTTCCTGGTTATTGGTTTGATTCTTTTAATTTTAAATGGTTCCAGATTTCCGGATGTGGTTGCACTGATGTGTTCGATGTTTAGTCGGTGAGAAACCTTGATATTTAAGATTCGAGTAATTTTGTGTTATTAATTTGTCTATTTTTACATTGACCTATATTTTAATTTGTTTTTTCATGGCACTCGATAACAATGGTATATTCCATGTAAATTTGTGCATTGTATAATTATTTGTGCAGAATCAATAAATAACACCACCTTCGATGATATAAAATCAACCATGGTTAATTCTTCCCTCGATCATCCAAATATTTCATCATTACGCATCTCCCTCTATTTACCATATCATTCGTCACCGAGAAGGTCTTGGGTGAGACCGTCCTACTATAAGATTACAAAAAATTTGAAAGTTCTAATCTTTGAATCTTTCAATCAAAAATTACAAATTAGGTTAAAATAACGATAATGATTATTTTGTTAAGATTATACTAATATTAATATTATTTGAATATTATTCTAATCTTAACAAATTTGGGTTGAATATATTTGAACTCCTCTCCTTCTGTGTGCGATTTACACACACTATAGGTGCGATCAACCACTATTCAAAGCTCCACTTTCTTGTTCCTATTTTCTGACTTCCTTTTTTACCCAATTTGACCGTTCAGACTGGACAACGGTCATATAACGGTCATATAACGGTCACATCGCCACCCTACCCATGGCGGCTCCTCCGCTTCACCACAGTGGGAATGGCCCAACCAGAACCTTTTTACAGGTTTTAGATAATAGACCACCACCGTTGCAACCTTTCTTACCTTCCAATCCAGAAATCACTCCGAAAACTTTATACAAGGGAGAAATCTCTTGTCTAGTCACTCGGAAGGGAGAAATCAACCACTATTCAAAGCTCCACTTTCCTGTTCCTATTTTCCGACTTCCTTTTTTACCCAATTTGACCGTTCAGACCGGATAACGGTCATATAACGTCACATCGCCACCCTACCTATGGCGGCTCCTCCGCTTCACCGCGGTGGGAATGGCCCAACCAGAACCTTTTTACAGGTTTTAGATAATAGACCACCACCGCTGCAACCTTTCTTATCTTCCAATCCAGAAATCACTCCGAAAACTTTATACAAGGGAGAATTCTCTTGTCTAGTCACTCGGAAGGATGCCGAAAAGCTTGCTTCACATTATCAGAACGCCCTTGTAGGCAAGTTCGCAAGAGGAAAAACCCCTATGGAGGTTCTGCAGGAAGCGTTCAAATCCGTGGACTTCAAAGGAAACTACCAACGTTTCTGGTTGAAAGGTAACTGGATCTTCAGTGGCGCTCATATGAAGGTCATGAAATGGACCATTGACTTCTCTCCAGAGGCTGAGTTTTCAATTGTTCCTGTTTGGGTGAGTATCCCTAAGGTCCCAGTGTTTTTCTATAATATCCCTATGATTGAATCTATGGGTAATCAAATAGGCAAATTTATAAAAATGGATTTAGCCACTGCAACCCTCTCTAGACCTTCTATTGTCAAGATTTGTATAGAAGTTGACATTAGACAGAAACTACCATCTAATATTAGAGTGGGGATTGAAGAGGATGGTATTGAATACAGTGTGGTTAAGCTGCCAATTGAATTTGAGAATTTACCAGGGGACGGCTTCATATAAACCTCCTCCTTAAGATCACCGTGTAAAAATGCATTATGTACATCCATCTGATGAAATTCTCATCCCTTAATACATATGATGAAGTGACTATGACTTGAAGCCTGTAAAAACGTGATTAGGTCTGAACCGCCTGTAACTGCGGCCAAAAATCTAGAATGTGAAGCTGAGAATCAATCACAAGAAATAAAATCAGCAATAGGATAACGAACATCGGAAGACGGTGATGGCGAGGGTGGATCTTATGAGTGGCTTACAGTATGGACAACAGTGCAGACATAATCATTTAGCTTAATCGGTGGACGACGAACACGGGTACTGGGAGGACGAATCGGCTATGGCGACAGACTCGGCTCAGACTCAGAATCGGACATCGGAGTAGCGGTCGAAGAACTAGATGAAGGCGACGGCGACTCGGATGCAGGTGTAGTCGGAGAACTGGATGAAGGCGACGGTGACTCAGATGCAGATGTAGTCGGAGAACTGGATGAAGGTGAAGGTGGCTCAGGTGGAGGTGATGACGAGTCGGGCGTCGGTAGCTTGGGAATGGGTGGCAGTGGACTCGGCTCCATAGGCAAATCCTGAAAAACAAGCTCATCATGTATAGCTGGAGATGGCTCAAGGATTGTGTAGTAGGAATATCAAGGGCAACGGTCTTAAACGGAAAAAATCTTCATAAAAGATGACATCACGACTATCGAACATAGTTCGAGATTCCAAGTCATAAACACATCATCCCTTCTTGTTGGTGGAATAACCCAAAAATACGCATGTTCGACTTCTTGAAGCAAATTTATCACGATGCCTTGGAATTTGAGAAGCATAACACAAACAACCAAACACACGAAGAAGCGAGTAGTTCGGCTCACGACCATGTAACATCCGAAAAGGGGCGCGCCCATCGATCACTGGAGTTGGACTCCGGTTAATTAAATAGACTGCAGTAAGAACACGTTCTCCCCGATATTCAATCGGTAAATGTTCCTGAAAGAGAAGTGCATGAGCAACATTAAGAAGATGTCGATGTTTTCGCTCAACCCGACCGTTCTGTTCAGGTCTGTATGTGTTAAATCCTGGGCTAATTTAGCCCACTTCAGAATTTGGGCCAAAGGCCCCAATCAAGCCCAAAAATGGCCTCTCCCTTATCTAATATAAAAGGGAGAGAAAGGGGAAAAAAGGAGGAAAGTTGGAGAGAGCTTCCAGATCTGAATCTGAGCTCTCCCGCCACTGTTCATCTTCTTCTTCATCCAGCCTCCCAAATTACATGCCTGACTTTGGCATCGGAGCGGGCCGACGCTACGTCGGTCCGCCGGAGTGACGCCTGCTCTATTCCTCATACAGGTATCAGGTCTGCGAGTCTGCACCCCAGACAGAAGAGGAAAGCAACCACAGAAGCAGACCCAGCTGGATCAAAGCATCAATCGGAGCAGGGTTCATCAGATCCAGTACCCTCTAGGTACAGTACCACTGGACAGAGGACTCAAGCAGCAAGAAGAAGCAGACCCCGTCGGTCCACAGTACTCACTGGGGAGCAGACCGGAAATCTGCCATTTTGTGCATTAACATTGGCGCCGTCTGTGGGGATTTGTCGTACAGTCCCCCACGCAGCTCTTAAAGGCAGCCCATATCCACCAAGGTTGGGCATCTTCAATTACGAGCAATTGAATCCACTTTTGGATTAGTATTCTTTTCAAAAAGTGAAGCTTTGAATCAAAGATGCTATCTTTAGAGCATAAAAATTCAGATTTGCAAAAATTAGCTTTCAAAAAGCTAAAAACAGATCTAAAAAGGTAATTGATTCCTATAAGGATGTGATTCTACCCAATATGTGTAAAAGAATCCATAGATCTCTTTTTACACAAATTGTTTTTGAGGGGAAAGGAAATACATCATACCTTTGCTTCAATTGTACTCTCTAATTTATGTTTTTAGCATAAATAGAAGTTGTACGTGATAATTAAACAAGATGGAGATGATTACCCTCTGGTCAGCAACGTATCTTAACTGGTAGTCTGTCCAAGGTGCTTTAACCGACGGTCTGTCCAAGGTGCTTTAACCGGCGGTCTGTCCAAGACCCCGACCAGGCGACGCACGGTCAGTCACTCCAAACCGGTTAATTTGAAATCGAACACGTGTCCAGCGTCCTGTTTAAGGACCACCAAAAGGGCAGCTCGACCAGCTAACCGGTTCATGGCCTTGACTAGCGACACGCGCAGAAGTGATCATATAGATACTCATCTGACAGTGTGTCCGAAGTTCTGTCCAAGAATTTTCCCAAAAAGACAGCTTCGTCTTTAACCCTGACACTTGGTGCTAGCTCTGCAGTCCTAAACTCAATAATCCTAAGTTCGGTTACATGTCTTGTACAACAATGACATGTCCAAGCAATCCTAACTTTTTCACTAACATGTTGCAATATGTAAAATAGCAATGAAAATTGTAATACTACATAGCTAAGCAACATACCCGAAGGGACGGTCGCAGACCAAAGTCTGGACAGTTTAGGCATCGAGTCCATGGACGCGATGCCAAACTTCCTAAGGGACGCTTGCAGACCAAGGTCTGGACAGTTCAGGCAGCTTGTCCATGGACTAGTCCCGCGTCTCGCGCGACTATGAACACTCCAAGAATAGCCTAAGTGTCACAACTTTCAAGATTTGCTATACATATCTTGTAATAAACCCATTCACCTCATATAATCCTTTTTTCAAACACATGAGAATTATCCAATTTTCATTAAAAAGAAGAGAAATGGAGGATAGGGTAAAAAATAATCCAATTGATTAAATTGGAAAAGCCACGAAGTAAGTGGTGTCCTTTGTGTAAAAGCAATAAGACATCCAACTGATCAAGTTGGAAAACCCACAAATTCGTGCCAAACTCTAAATTTTACAGAATCATGTATCTGTCCATTGGACAATCCGGAGTCGATCAAGACCCTATTTTGTGTACCTGTCCCCAGGACACACCAGGGTCGAGCAGGACCCGATATATCCACCTTAGACCTTACAAGGTTAAAATGAGGGAACATAATGCGACAGCAAACAAACCAAATTATTTTGGTATGCGTAGCCAAATACCAAAGACATGATGGTCTGGTAAAGGGTCACCATAACCCAGTCAAAAAGACTATTGCCATGTTTGTGCACTAGAATAGAGGCTAATCTGATTGATGTATCCGTACACATGAAGCTTAATCCCAGCCTCACCGGCCATCAATCAAATCCGTCATCTAAGCACCTACGGTGCCACGAAATATTGCGGTAAGGTCAATAATACATAATTATTCACATTCACTACTCTCTTTACGTATTCTTCTAAGAAACATACATAGATGAGCGTGATTTGGATACATTATACATTATTTCATATGTGATCTAATAGCAAAAAAGCCAATTGGCCATTTCCTTATGGTCCTAAAGTTTGGACAGAGTGGCCATAACCATTCAACACCGCGTTTATGTCAATGTACATAAACCGTGACAAGAACATAACCATGTGTAGTATGTTGAAAAGGCTACGGTGTTTGACTTATTAGTTTGTAGAACACCCAAAAGCCAAGACATTCGACAAAGCTAAGGATAGGTCGCAGACTAAGGTCTGGACTAGGGATGGCACCCGACGGGTATTTGGTGGATACCCGCCCGCCAACCGCCCAACGGGGCGGGTATGGATATGACTTTTTTATACCCGCCATGGGTATGGATGTTAGATTCAAACCCGCCATGGGTAAATGGGTGGGTATGGATATTGATTTTATACCCGCCCCATACCCGCCCGCCCCACCCGCCCCATACCCGCCCGTATAATACTTGTATAATATCTCTTATATATAATATTAATAGTATTACTTGTATTTATATTAATAATATTATTAATTTTAGCATTTTTTAAGCATGTTTGGTCTATTTTGAAACATAAAAGAATTTTGTAAGTTAATGATTAGCATATTATAAATTATTTTGTTCTATTAATATAATATATTTGAATTATTAGTGCTTTTATTTAAATTTTTATGATAATTAATAGATTTTAGGTTAATTTTTTATAAATATGGATTAATAAGTCGGATGGGGAATGTGGGTATAACATGGGCATGGATATCCACGGATACCCAAATGAGATGGATATCCAGCTGGATGGGCATGGATATTAAATTTGTACCCGTCATGGGTAAATGGGCGGGGATGGATAGTAAAATTTTAGATGGGGATGGGCATGGATAGTCTACTATCCACGCCCAGTTCGCCCAATGCCATCCCTAGTCTGGACAGTTCCGCCATCAGTCCAAGGACTCGATGTAAAACTTCCTAAGGGAAGATTGCAGACTAAAGTCTGGACAGTCTAGCCATCAGTCCAAGGACTCGATGTAAAACTTCCTAAGGGAAGATTGCAGACTAAAGTCTGGACAGTCTAGCCATCAGTCCAAGGACTCGATGTTAAACTTCCTAAGGGAAGATTGCAGCCTAAATTCTGGACAGTCTAGCCATCAGTCCAAGAACTCGATGCCAAACTTCCTAAGGGAAGGTCGCAGACCAAGGTCTAGACAGTAAAGCCATCAGGTGCGAGAACCGATGCTAAACTTCCTAAGGGAAGGTTGCAGACCAAGGTTTGGACAGTAAAGCCATCAGGTGCGAGAACCGATGCTAAACTTCCTAAGGGAAGGTCGCAGACCAAGGTCTGGACATTAAAGCCATCAGGTGCGAGAACCGATGCTAAACTTCCTAAGGGAAGGTTGCAGACCAAGGTCTGGACAGTAAAGCCATCAGGTGCGAGAACCGATGCTAAACTTCCTAAGGGAAGGTCGCAGACCAAGGTCTGGACATTGAAGCCATCAGGTGCGAGGACCGATGTCGAACTTCCTAAGGGAATATCGCAGACCAAGGTCTGGACAGTCTAGCCATCGAGTCGGGTAAATTCCCTACTCCATCTTATCATCTACACTTGTAGACTTGTAGTCCTAGACTATCGTGCGGCCTAACGGCCTGAAAATAGCATACTTGGGCATACCAATAAGCTTAATAGCTAAAGGTTCCCAAACCAATGGTCTGTTGCACGGCCTAACGACCCAACACATAAATCATCTGGCATACCAGTAAGCTTAATTGCTGAAGTACCGCAGATTGTCCCAAGGCTTAACTGCCCAAGTCATAAAATATAAGGGCATGGTAGGTCGAAGACAAAACTCTCAACAGACCCGGCGTCAAGTCCAATGACAAGACGCTTAACTTCAGAACGGTTGTTCGAAGACAAATGTCTCGACAGAACCAACCTGAAAGGTAGTCCGAAGACTAATGTCTCGACTGACCAGGCGTCAATCTAAAAACGATGACGCCAAAATTATTAATGGTAGGTCGAAGACATTAGTCTCGACTGACCAGGCGTCAATCTAAGGATATGACGTCAAAAATGTTAATGGTAGTCCGAAGACTAATGTCTCGACTGACCAGGCGTCAATCTAAAAACGATGACGCCAAAATTATTAATGGTAGGTCGAAGACATTAGTCTTGACTGAACAGACGTCAATCTAAGGATATGACGTCAAAACTGTTAATGGTAGTCCGAAGACTAATGTCTCGACTGACCAGGCGTCAATCTAAAAACGATGACGCCAAAAATATTAATGGTAGGTCGAAGACATTAGTCTCGACTGACCAGGCGTCAATCTAACGATATGACGTCAAAACTGTTAATGGTAGTTTGAAGACTAATGTCTCGATTGACCAGGCGTCAATCTAAAAACGATGACGCCAAAATTATTAATGGTAGGTCGAAGACATTAGTCTCGACAGACCATGCGTCAATCTAAGGATATGACGTCAAAACTGTTAATGGTAGTCTCGACTGACCAGGCGTCAATCTAACGATATGACGTCAAAACTGTTAATGGTTGTCCGAGGACTAATGTCTCGACTGACCAGGCGTTAGTCTAAAAACGATAACGCCAAAATTATTAATGTTAGGTCGAAGACATTAGTCTCGATAGACCAGGCGTCAATCTAAGGATATGACGTCAAAACTGTTAATGGTAGTCTGAAGACTAATGTCTCGACTGACCAGGCGTTAGTCTAAAAACGATAACGCCAAAATTATTAATGGTAGGTCGAAGACATTAGTCTCGACTGACCAGGCGTCAATCTAACGATTTGACGTCAAAACTGTTAATGGTAGTTTGTAGACTAATATCTTGACTGACCAGGCGTCAATCTAAAAACGATGACGCCAAAATTATTAATGGTAGGTCGAAGACATTAGTCTCGACTGACCAGGCGTCAATCTAAGGATATGACGTCAAAACTGTTAATGGTAGTCCGAAGACTAATGTCTCGACTGACCAGGCGTCAATCTAAAAACGATGACGCCAAAATTATTAATGGTAGGTCGAAGACATTAGTCTCGACTGACCAAGCGTCAATCTAACGATATGACGTCAAAACTGTTAATGGTAGTTTGTAGACTAATGTCTCGACTGACCAGGCGTTAATCTAAAAACGATGACGCCAAAATTATTAATGGTAGGTCGAAGACATTAGTCTCGACTGACCAGGCGTCAATCTAAGGATATGACGTCAAAACTGTTAATGGTAGTCCGAAGACTAATGTCTCGACTGACCAGGCGTCAATCTAAAAACGATGACGCCAAAATTATTAATGGTAGGTCGAAGACATTAGTCTCGACTGACCAGGCGTCAATCTAACGATATGACGTCAAAACTGTTAATGGTAGTTTGTAGACTAATGTCTCGACTGATCAGGCGTCAATCTAAAAACGATGACGCCAAAATTATTAATGGTAGGTCGAAGACATTAGTCTCGACTGACCAGGCGTCAATCTAAGGATATGACGTCAAAACTATTAATGGTAGTCCGAAGACTAATGTCTCGACTGACCAGGCGTCAATCTAAAAACGATGACGCCAAAATTATTAATGGTAGGTCGAAGACATTAGTCTCGACTGACCAGGCGTCAATCTAAGGATTTGACGTCAAAACTGTTAATGGTAGTCCGAAGACTAATGTCTCGACAGACCAGGCGTTAGTCTAAAAACGATAACGCCAAAATTATTAATGGTAGGTCGAAGACCAATGCCTCGACAGACCAGGCGTTAATCTAACGATATAACTCCACAATTATTAATGGTAGGTCGAAGACCAATATCTCGACAGACCAGGCGTCAATCTAAAGATATAACGCCAAAATTCCAAAAGGTAGGATGAAGACCAAAGTCTCGACACACCGGGCGTCACGTCTAGCGACACGACGCCAAATCCTATCAAAAATCCAAGATTGGTCGCGGACCGAAGTCCAGATAGACCAGGCGTCACGTCTAATGGCAGGACGCCAAATTTTATTAAATCTAAGTCGTGGACTGTAGTCCAGACAGATCTGACCAGGCGTCAGGTCTAAAGGCATGACGCAAAATTTTGTAAAGGTAGGTCGAAGACCAATGTCTTGACAGACCGGGCGTCACGTCTACCGACAATATGCCAAGCATCTAATGGTATGTCGAAGACAAAAGTCTCGACAGACCTAACACCATAAAATCATATGTTCCCACGGCACAATGCCAAGGGCATTCAAAATCAAGGCCCAACGCCGAAAGACAACCAAGCCAAGACAAAAAATGTCGACGGTTTAATTATCGTGATCAACACGATTGGATATAAACATATCCCACATACGTGTCCGACCAGCGACTTGTCCAGCGACTAGTCCATCGACTTGTCCAGCGACGTGTCCATCGACACTATCAGGTCCTGCTAAAGTCCAAAGCACGCTCTAAGATCGCCACTTCGGACTTGGGGGACTTGTTAAATCCTGGGCTAATTTAGCCCACTTCAGAATTTGGGCCAAAGGCCCCAATCAAGCCCAAAAATGGCCTCTCCCTTATCTAATATAAAAGGGAGAGAAAGGGGAAAGAAGGAGGAAAGTTGGAGCTTCCAGATCTGAATCTGAGCTCTCCCGCCACTGTTCATCTTCTTCTTCATCCAGCCTCCCAAATTACATGCCTGACTTTGGCATCGGAGCGGGCCGACGCTACGTCGGTCCGCCGGAGTGACGCCTGCTCTATTCCTCATACAGGTATCAGGTCTGCGAGTCTGCACCCCAGACAGAAGAGGAAAGCAACCACAGAAGCAGACCCAGCTGGATCAAAGCATCAATCGGAGCAGGGTTCATCAGATCCAGTACCCTCTAGGTACAGTACCACTGGACAGAGGACTCAAGCAGCAAGAAGAAGCAGACCCCGTCGGTCCACAGTACTCACTGGGAGCAGACCGGAAATCTGCCATTTTGTGCATTAACAGTATGCACATGAGGTTTCAAACCAAATGCCAGACTCAGCGAAGAATGAACGAAGAGACAAAAATTCAGTCCCGGACGAACCGTGCGGTTGAATTGAGTACGAACAAGGGCACAAAACTCCTTAAACACGGCTGAAACATCTGACTTTGTCACCAATAAATAAACCCAAACAGCTCGGGTATAGTCATCAAGAATTGTTAAGAAATGATAGGCACCACTGGTTGAAGGTTTACTATATGGCCCCCAAACATCACAATGAACCAATTCAAACGATTTAGTAGTTTTCGTTGCACTCAAAGGGAAACTATTCCTAGCCTGTTTAGCTCTATGACAAACTGAACAAGGAACTGATTCATCTAAAGAACCACTCTTAATAACGGGAATAGAAGACATTACCAAGGTAGATGGATGACCAAATTGTTGATGCAACCGATTCGCAGAAACCGAGGCAGCACAAATAGTAGGGACGTCAACAAAAGTTGGTGGAGACTGCGATAGCTTCTCGAGCATCCGAAGCCAATAAACTCCTCCCAACTGTTCTCCAACTCCAATCACGGTCCTTGAACTGATTTCTTGTAATATGCAGTAATTTTTGGTAAGCATAGCTAGACACTTTAAGCTAGCAAGTAATTTAGCACAAGATAATAAATTACACCGTAATTTCGGAATGAGAAGCACATCAGAAAGAACTATATTTCCAATTCGTAAGCTCCCATGTTGTAAGGCAGTAGATATGGTTCCATCAGGCAGAAGCACTTCTACTGAAGCAACAGAAGTAATGTCATGAAGTATATCTTTTGTGCCGGTCATATGATACGATGCTCCGGAATCAAGGATCCAAGGTAGAGTAATCTTACTTGAAATATTTTCTGATGGATTATGTAATTCAGAAAATAACGCCATAACCGAACTCCATTGGGCATTGGTCAAAGCGGGGCCCAGAGCCGACATGTTAAGAATAGTCGAGACAGCAGCAGCAGCGGCGGCGTTGACGAAGGCCGGAGTAACGGAGGTCTGGACGGAACTCACAAATGGCACACCAGGGGACACACGGACCAATTCTCGGCCTTTGGCAGCGGCAGCAAAACTGGCAGCGGCAGCTTCAGACATTATGAGATACTGATGGGAATAATCACAACAAAGTGGATTTATTGCAAAGTGGAACAGCAAGAAATACCAGGTGGATGACTAAATAATAATCACCAGGCAAATAATTGGGATCAATTAATCACTAAGCAACAACAAATAAACGGTAACGGCGGAAGCAACAAAGCAGGTGGCGGCACTAACTCACGGCGGCGGCGATGCAAAAATACACGGCAGCAGCACGGATCACAGAACAGGTGACGAGAGTTTCTCTTCCTCGAAACAAACGATCTGCAGCAGCACAAAAGTGATCAACGACCGGAGGGCGGGGGCGGCAATACAGCAGCGACGACAGCGTGTGTCTGATGACGTGAAGCAGAAGATCAAAGTTGATAGTGACTGGTGGGTACAGCAGCGGGTAACGACCGGTACAACAACAATCAGTAGCGTACAGTACACAGGGTTTTGTTTTGTTTTGTTTTTTTTAGGACTCGGGAATTTAGCTCTGATACCAAAGTTTACAAAGAGTCAAAAGGGAAAATGAATCATGGTCTATCTTCCTAAACAAGACAAGAATACATGATAATGATTACAAAATATATCCTTAACAAAGTCCAATGCATCGAGCAGACTCCCATGCCGAGCAATCATGTTCGAAGCCTTCATCACAATCCTTTGCTTGATAAAAAATGCAGAAGAGATGGGAAGCATGTACCTATAAAATAAAATATTATTTTTACTCTTATGAACTAATAATTGTCTCTGATATAATTAATAACTAGTCAATTCATAATTTAAAAACATTAAGTCAAATCATCAAGTTATATTTTAAAAACATTAAATCAAGTTAAAATTTTAAAACATCAACAATAATTTATTTCTCAAAAACATCAACATCAAGTCATATGGACGAAACATCAACTTTGAAATCATAAAGTCATATTCTAAAAGCAACAAGCCAGTTTTTTACGGTGGTCTAGTGGCCGAAAAAGCCACCGAATTGTTTTTTAACCAGAAGTTGCTGGGAAAAAATTGTGGTGGCAGCCACGATCAGGTGGTGGTTTGATCGCCGAAAATTGACCGAATTGTTTTTGGCAGTGGTGGAAAGAAATGGAAGAAGAAATTGAATTAAATCTAAAATTATTTTTTGCAAATTGGTCCCTATAGATTTTTTACTCCTATAAAATTGTCATAATAACATCCAAACTTATTGTGGAGTTACATAAGACCCTTTTAAAAAATAAAATATATTGTAAAATTTGAAAGATTGAGGAAAACTATTTGAGGTGCTCCAACTATATGGGTTTTTCACCTCCATTCCAACTCATATAACCTTCTCTTTGAATTTTGAGAGGTGACAAAACTAACATTGAGTTTATAGATACTCCATATGTCCCATTAGAAAGCTAAAATTTTAACTGTTTATTTAGTTAACATTATTTAACTTTGATTTTTAAATTGATTAATAAGTTTGAGAATTATCATAATTGATCTTTGTATTTTATAAATTTGTAATAGCATATTTTTAAAATATTAATTGTACTTAACTTATATCTCTACATAATTAAAGATAACGGATAAAGAATTTCTGGAATTAAGTGATTAATGTGTGGATATTTCCCAGTAATGTTTTAGGGGGTGCTTGGTTGAGGGGTTTGGAGGTGGGTAATGAGTTTGATTATAGAGTATGAGTGTTTGGTTGGGTATTAGTATTATTATATGGGACCCACCTCCATTACCCAAAACTGACCAATCACCCAAACCCCCCAAAATTGACTATTATGGGTTTCATTACCTACTTGTTTACTATATTTAGCCACTCCGACATTATAGTTTACTATTTTTATCCATTTCCTTGTGCAAACCAAGTAACAACATTATAATCATTACCCCTATAATCATTATACCCTATTATCATTCCCATTTCAATTCTCATTCCTCTATTTCAACCAAGCACCCCCTTACTCTTTTTTTGGATGGTTTCCTGATTTTTGTTAATATTTTTTCAATTTAATTACGCATTCTACTTTTTCAATTCATTGACACCATCTTAACCACTCATTCTTTCTTCTAAATCATTGTGCAAAAAAGGAAGAGAATATTAAGGAACTGGAGAGAGACATAGAGTATCAATAGAATACTCTTTCCCAATAGAATTTGCTTCTCCAACTTTCCATCGATTAGTTTTGTTAATGCAGTTTTTGTACTTCGAGTTTTTTTTTTAATTTGGAGCTACAATTGAAATGTGGCTTTCCAGCCACACGTTTTTTAAGATGCCGTGGTCAAAAGTTAAACTATTAATAAGTTCGGTTTCAGCGAAATTGTTAATTCTAACACGGCTTTATCTTCAATAAAGTCCATGACAGCACATCACAGATTTATCAAATATTCTTTCGAAAAAGAGGAGGGACTACAGTTTTTGGCTTTTGGCTTAGAGTGGTCTTGCTGGAATCTGATACTCTGTAAATACCACGTGTTTCAGTCCCCCTATCCAACTTCAAAGATGAAGCTTCTCACCTCCATTGCCTTACTGCTATCTGTTTCTTTTGTAGCTGCATCAACCCTTCAGAATCACCATTCGGAGCATGATTTTCTGAAGTGCCTTAACAGTAGTGATGATCCAACTCTGAAAGAGGTGATTTATACGCCACAAAACCCTGATTTCCAGTCAGTGTTGAACTTCTACAAACGAAACTTACGTTTTTTAATCGAAGAAACTCCAAAGCCCCAAGTCATCGTAGCTCCAGCAAACGAATCGCAGGTGCAAACAGTAGTCCGATGCGCCAAAAGTTCGGAGCTGCAGATGAGGATCCGAAGCGGCGGCCATGATTTCGAAGGCAGCTCCTTCATCTCCGACGTCCCATTTTTCATCCTCGACATTAACAAGTTCCGGTCTATCTTCATCGACGCCGAGAATAAAACCATTTGGTTCGGAGCCGGCGCAACACTGGGCGAAGTTTCCTACGCGGTTTACCTGAAGAACCGCGGGCTAAGCGTGGCACTTGGCGTTTGGCCCACGGTTAGTGTCGGCGGTTTCATAAGTGGCGGTGGCTATGGCGGTTTGACCAGGCAATACGGCACTGCGGCAGATCAGGTGATTGATGCAATCGTCGTAGATGCAAATGGAGAAATCCACGACCGACAATCCATGGGGGAGGATTTCTTCTGGGCTTTGAGAGGCGGTGTCGGTGCAAACTTCGGAGTGATTCTAGCCTACAAACTGGCTTTAGTTGATGTCCCAGAAAAGGCCGCTTCGTTTTACGTGACCAGAACGTTGGAAGAAAACGCAGTCCAGCTTGTTCACAGATCACAGCACGTTGTGCGTACGATGCCATCGGACCTTTCCCTTTCAGTTTCTTTTGGCACCGCCTATTCGAACCAAACCGGCAAACCTACGGTTCAAGCTTCATTCATCTGTGCGTACCGCGGCGGTGGAGTGGACGAGCTGGTCACGATAATGAGTACAAAGTTCCCGGAGTTAGGCGTGTCGAAAAATGACGTTTTCGAAATTCTCTGGATTCAGTACGTCCCCTTTCACAACAGCTACCCCATCGAGGATTACGTGCCATATCTGACCAGAAGAACCTTGCCCGAGGATCAATATTTCAAAGCCAAATCCGATTTTGTTAAGGACCCTGTTCCGTTAACTGGGGTGGAAGTTCTGACGCGGAAGCTCTTGGAGGCTCCGGTCGGCGTCGGTCATATGGAATGGACGTTTTGGGGAGGAGGAATCATGGACACAATCCCCCCATCGGAAATCGCATTTCCCCATAGAAACTACTTGTTCATTGTGTTCGAGGCGGCTTTTTGGAACAAGACTACACCGCCGGCCGTCGTTGAGGAGTGCGTCGATTGGCTGAGAGATCTTCACACTGCTTTTGGACATTACGTGCCTGGTAATCCCAGACCGGCTTATACCAACTATCGGGATCATGATTTAGGCCTTAACCGTCCGAATGGCACAACGACAGTGGAACGAGCAAGGATGGCCTGGGGCGCTCCTTATTTTGGTGTTAATTTTGATAGGTTGGTTTGTGTCAAGTCTCGTGTTGATTCTGGAAATTTGTTCCGGAATGAACAGAGCTTACCTGTGCTCGGTTCTGCTGAAACTGCAAAACGTTTAGATGATTGCCATTTGTAACCATATATAATAAGTTAAGAGAAAGAAAAATAATTACGTACACTCCTTCGCGAGTGACTGATGAATATAGTTTATGGACTATGTTAAATCTTTTACTACGTGTATGCTGGAACTCGGAAGTATAAAATATCCTTATCTTGGTCTTATGCGGATTTGCGTCAACGAATTATGTTCAGATGTCGAATCTAGAAAAAATTTGTTGGGGGTAACCTTCTTATAAAATCTTACCATTGCTGGATAACTCAATTGTTTTGTATAAATAGCTTATGGCCCCGTTTGGTGACGAGAGTTTTGGAGAGCGTTTAGCTTTTTTGGTTAAATATGAATAGTTGACTAGTCAATCAGCTCTTTTTGGTGTTTGGTGAGGAGAGTTTTCTAATTAGCTTTTTTGGTGAAACATCTCGTTTCTGAAACGCTTGAAAGAGCAGCGTTTGTAAAAAGATCTTTTTTATCCTTATTCCTCACAAATTTCCTTTTCTTCATTAATCAAATTCCTTTAAATTAATAATTGTGTACGTACAATTCAAACGACAAAATTCAATACACATTTACATATCTTGCGCCATACTAATTAATTTTTGAAATATTACAAATATTGGAATTAAAATGGTACACAATAATATATACCAATATAAAAATTTTAACTTAAAATATTTTTTTAATTCTAAAAATAATTTTTTAAATAAATGTAGTTACACTAATAAATTAATAATAATTCAAATAACAAATATCATGAAAATCAATAAACATATAAGTGATAATAATTTTCGATAAACAAGTAACACAATACAAAAAATAATTAATAATAATTTGTACTAATGTGTATTTCAGTCATTTAACGTTATGAAACAGCTATCAGCTAATTGTCATTTGCCAAACACTCATATACAAAAAGCTAGTCAAACATCTAATCAAAACAACTAATAGAATCTGCTAACAGCTAACAGCTAATAAAATCCGCTAACAGCTAACAGCTAAACACTGATTGCCAAACGAGCCCTATGTAAACACTTTTTAAGTGATATAATAGTGGGCAAAAAAAAAACTAAAATAATCACTAAAAATAAAAATAAATATTTAAACAATATGTTATATATTTACTTTTGCATTTCTCTAAAGACCCAATTACTTTAGTATAAGATTTGAACATAGTAGCATCTAAAATGCCTTGATTTGTTTTTAAAAAAACACTTGATTTTTAAGGAATCAATTGTACAAGGTATGATTGAATTAAGAAAAGCTCGTAAACATTATTGGAAACGAAAACAAGGAAACGAAAAGGTAGAAACAGAAAGACTTTTAGAAAAATTAAAAAAAAAAAAAAATTCCACATTCTTCCTCTTCTTCCTCGCGTACGTGGATGTTCTCTGCAACAAATCCAGAAAACCTGCAATTATTCCTAATTCTTACTTTTCTTCTTCTTTCCATAATTTCCATAAACTCCAAATATAAATCCTTATAAAGTATTGGGTGAGAATCATGGGCGGAGCTAGTTGGTCCCAGGTTACCCCTCCAAAAAAAAAATTACTAGTATATATATATATTAATAAATAGGTTACCCTCAGTAAATTAAATTTTACTTTTACTAATAATATAGAAGGAACTTATTTATGTTTCAACTCGTCTTTCTTTTTCTCTGTCGAACCAATTCTTCCCGCTCAGGGGCGGAGACAGCTTATAACATGGGGTAACCCATGGTAAATAAAATATGACCGATATATATATATATATTAATAAATAGATTACCCCAATAAATTTAAATAGGTTACCCCAAGTATTAAATTTTTACTGTTACTTAAAAGTTTTAAAAAAATCTCGTTATCCTTTCCTAATCTTCTATCACAACTAACAACGTTAAGTACTAGATTTCAGATAAGGTAAGGATTGTTTAATTCATTAACTTTTACGTGTGAATTTTGTTTTAATTATTTTCTTATTCGAAAAAACTATAACTTAATTTAACTTATACAATAAAATACACAATAATACAAATTTAAATGAAATGTACAATAATACTTTAACTTCTACAATAAAATACCCTATTATTCATCATAGTTTTTGTTGCATGTTTGAGTCAGTTTGACCATAAATTTGAAGTAATATAATATAAATGTGTGATATAGTTTTGTATTCTATTTGACATGTATTTTGTAAATATCAAAATTTTAAATTAGTTAATATATTTAACTAAAGCTATCAATTGTCAAAATTGCCGTTAAATATTATTTGGCCAAACAATGCCAATTTCTACAAAAGTACACCCTTAAAACTTGATAATTGCATATTTACTCATGTTCGAAGTCCGAAATACGTTTATTTTATATTATAAAATTTATTTTTAGTTTACCTTATATTAGAGGTTACCCCATAGAAAAATTTCTGGATTCGCCCCTGGTGAGAATGTTATGGTAGGACGAATGATTATTCATGTGTTTATCATGTTTTTTTGTGTGTTTGTAATCTTTGTTTGTATTTCTTCCTTAATTAATTAATTTATGTTATGTACATAAATAAAATAAATTAGTAAACGAAGGAAAAATATGATGAAGTGGAACTAATGACACAAATACTTGAACTAACTATATATAAATATTTACAACATTTAGATGAATTTTTTATTAAAATAATAATTAAAAGTAATATAGTTAGAATCTAATAATACAAACACATAAACTAACTTCGAAAATATGTGAATTAAAGCACGGTCCTATCATAAGTTTATGGTAAGACAGTCTCACCCAAGACCTTCTCATCAATCCTTGTCCAGTGAATCTATCGAAGGTAAACGCATGCTATTTTCCCTAATTTTACCACTAATTAAACATAATTTCTCAAAATTGGGGTAACCAAAATATATACACTCAGCAAATTTTTTGATTCATGGGGTAGCCTGGGTTACCCAGGTTCTTAACAGGATCCGTCACTGCTTGCGTTGTGTGGATTCTGGAAATTTGTTCGGAACGAACAGATCATCTTTTTTATACTACTCAATTGTACTGCAATTAATTAACAGTGTTAGAAACTTCTGGGTAAAAAATAAAATAATTAAAAGGGTGAAATGTAGTACTTATCTTAAATCTTTAACTTCCACAACAAAAAAAATCTTTAACAAATATAATATATGCTTATTTCTAGGTGTAATCACGGTGATTAACTTTTCGGCGTGGCGGTGAATAAGCAGCACGCCGCGGCGCCGCCCACAGTGATAACCAATCGGCTTCCTAGACTCCTCCGCGAAAGGGGAGGTATTGAAAGAGGCCCTCATCCAATCACTGTAATGGATTTAATGTGATCGGCGGCAGGATCGAGCACCCACTTATCACAATCCTTATGCAGATGTCCGATCACCCCACAAAAGGAACAGAAAATATCTGACAGCTTTTCATACTGAAACCCTACCTACAATTCTTCGCTACCAAATCGATCCAGCTGACACCTCAAAAGGGGCTGAGTGATATCGATTTCACATAACACACGGAGAAATTGCCCAATAGTCGAGCCATCCACATCACGATCAACAACTAAAAACTTCCCCAAATCGTTGCCAATACGTTCCGCCGTCGCCGGTGAGCGATACACCGGAGGAACTTCGTGAACAAACACCCAAAAAGGCGTAGTGTTAAACTCCATCGACATCGGATTCATATCAGGAAAAGGCTTTTTCAATACAAGTAGATATTTGTCGAAAAGCCCGGGTTGGGTATCCAAAACCCTACATTTATCTACATCATTATCGAATTGAAAGAGAAATGTATTTTCTCAAAGAGTCTTACCCTTGAGATCTCCACGAATTCCCCATAGATTCTTGAACAAACCCAAAGCATCATCACGCGGAATCCTCCTTGGAGCGAGGATCTTACCAACGAGCGCATGCTTGAAACCTTCCTCATCAGCCTTACCCGTAATACCACCCATCTCCTTATCCGTGTGGTTAGGCTGCCACAAAGCTTGGCGATTTCCTCCACACTGAACGCCATTACGATCAAACAGCAGCGGCGCTTGAAAAGGGTCGACAAAAAGGGGCGGACGTCGGTCGTCGGAAGGCTCAACGTTACGAAAAAGCTTAACTCGTTAAACCCTAGCACCGCCGCCAGAGAGAGAAACGAGAGAAGCCATGTCATACGAGCTCCGGGAAGTTTACAGTGAGATCCCTGTATCATGTCTAGGTGGAATTACCGGAAAATAGGCTTCGTCATAATCTCCCAGATGCTTCGCCGGGTGATTCAATTTTCTGGAAGAAATTATGGAAGATCAAGGTACCAAGCCGTGCTTAGCATTTCGCCTGGAAATTTGCTACTGATAGTCTCCCGACATCGGAAAACCTAAGACGACGAATGATGCAGGTGTCGGCGGTGTGCCCCTTTTGTGGAGATGATAATGAACTTTCTTCCTACTTATTCTTTCAATGTTCCTATGCACAGAAGATTTTTACCACCGCGGGGCTTTGGAGTACTATTCTAGCGTCGCAACGAAACCGTGGTGAGCTTTCAGGAAAGCACTTTTGGATACTAATTTGGAGAATTCGGAGCTCACTTTGATGCTTTGTGATGCTATATGGAGACAACGGAACACGAAGATTTTTGAGGATAAATTTCTTGATAGCACGGTCCTTGTGGGAACAGTTATGCACTCATTATCAAGTTTTCATCAAGCAAATTCCTGGCCTGAACGTATTCCCGCCATCCTGGAGGCTACATCGTTGTTGCGGCCACCTCGGGACGTGCCCATAATAAGCTTTGATGCAGGTTTAAGGGTTGGTTCAGCTGGACTTGGTGTGGTGGTCACTGATGGAGCAGGTTGTTTTGTTAAAGGGCTGGCTCGAAGGACAGAGAATGTGCATCAGGCTCTACTTGCCGAGGCTTTGGCAGCGAGGGAGGCAGCAGCTTTGGCAATAACATTGCCTTATTCTACCGTCATTGCTGGAGATTGCTTGAGTTTGGTCCAGATGATACGGGGAGAAATGGATTGCAATTTAGAGGTGGGGAAATCCGAAGCATGCTTCAATCGAAGGGACTACATTTACCTTTTTGGATTTCACGTTTAAACAATTCCCCGTCTCACTTATTAGCTCAGTTTGCTAAGTCGAGTGTTTCTCCTTTTGTTTCGTGGGATTCACCACCCACTTTTCTTGTATCAAACGATTCTGGACGTCTTCCAGGAACTTGAAATGATAACACGTTTTACTTCAAAAAAAAATCGAGTAAAGGAGAGGGGTGTGAAAAGAAAATATACAGGAAAGATGAGAGGAGAAATAAATATGCGTATTTAAACTCGCGTGCGACGCGTGTAAATAAATTTTTTAGAATTTATAAAACAGGACCTCCACATTTTTGAGCTCAAAAAACCATTACGATTTAGTCAAGATCTATATTTATAGATGGTTTCTTTGGATATCATCTCTTTCCCATACTATAGAGATGGATTAACATTTTTTTTTGACTACAAGACTACAAAGATAATGATCAAAGTAGATTGATAAAGAATAAATTGTATCGGTGTCCCTGAGTACTTTATTAAGTTTTATGTGCCCCTAAATTTTTAAAAAATATTCTAGTACCTTGAACCGATATTGTAAATTGTATCTGTATAAACTTTAACCGGCATCTAGATGCTTATTTTCAAATCTTTTCAACTCACCTAAAAAAATATACATATTTGGATGATCAATCAGAACTTTCAGGGTATGATTTAAAGAGTCAATGTTAATTCTGGGAATCAAAGTATTTTTCAAAAACTCAAAGACATAATACTCGTCTACATTTTTTTCATCATAAATTACTTCATTTCACATTAATAAAAGTAATGTATTGGAAGCGACCGTCTATAAATGTAGACCAGATTAAATTATAAAAAGTCTAACATTTCAAAAACAATGAGGGACCAATTTACAATTTTTATAAAATTTAGGAAATTCACGCGCTACAGTAATTCCGCGTGCGAACAGTAACATGCGATGAACAGTGCTGCTACAGTATTGCTACAGTGCTAATTCCATTTTTTTATTTTTAAAAAAACTCAGATTTGGTTTTTTTTTTTTAATCGTAATTCAAATTTCAAACACTTAATATTAATTAATACATCTTGGAAATGAGTTCATGAAAATTACTGCATCTAGTAAAACAACATTCTTCTTTCACATGATAATCACCATCAGTAATTAATGCAACTAGGATGAGGAAGTGCAGTTGTGCTTCTTGGAGGGCTTGTAGGCGAAGGGACCGACGTTGAAGGCCTGGTAATTGGCGGGCCATGTCTTAGGAACTGGTTCTTTGCTGGGAATCAGCATCGCGCCCTTCAATCCGCCCTTGAAATCTGTTGCGTTGTTGCACTTCGGGGACGACTTCACCATGGCCACCTTGCACTTGTGGAACGCTGCGTTCGTTACGTTCTTCGCCGGGATCAGGAAGTAGCCGTTTACGTCGGTCGGTGAAATTCCCACCAATCTACCAATCTTTTATTTACTAGCTGTGTTTTAGGTTTTACTGCATAAACGATGTTGCAACATGAAAAACCTTAATTTGCAGAAAATAAAGGACACGCGAATTTGATCACGCAGTTCGGTGCAATGCACCTACGTCTGCGGGGCCGTAGCCCTGTGTTGAAATCATTCCACTAAATTGTCAAAAGACAGATTACAGACTTATCTTTTACAATTTCTAAGTGGTTGCGATCCCTCGCTCCAATCGGACCACCAGTTCCCCTAGTCTTCGATGTTGCGATCCCTCGCTCCAATCGGACCACTAGTTCTCCCTAGTCTACGATCACTCCCACACCAGGAGCTTTATGGTGATTTCGAACACACCGGCTTCCACACGTCCAAATGGTTGTTGACGAACGCGGACGGCGCTGCTCTGGCCTGGCCTAAAGTAAACCCTGAATAGGATTTTTCTCTCGTAAGATCGGCAAATCAGACTCGCAGCTAATTGTCCCATTTATAGCTCAATGCCGTGTGTATTCAGTCATCTTCACGGCATGGAATTCCTTCCTTCAATCACGCTTGATTTGATTCTGAAAATCTCTGAAGATAAGGAATGAAGAATATCTTCCAACTGAAAAATATGGAAAGATTTGGCTCCAACTCATTGATCAAATCTCCATAGTGTAAAACTGAGTTGTTGATATTCGCTGGACTGTATTTACCATAAATCCCATACGCACAATATTTCCTTGCCTTTTAAAACTGCGTTGGAATTTCTGTCATTTTTCTGCTAAACCCTAATCGATGTTGCAACATCGAATCTGCCACAAATTAGCCAATAAAAAATGGACTCTACAGTCGGCGCCTCCGCCAACACTGGCCGGTACTTGGTGTTGTTGCAGGTCAGCCTCACCACGGCCCCTTGCAGGGGTTTAGCTTCCCAGACGGTGTCGACGCCGATGTACTTGTAGTAGACGACGCCCTGGACGCCGATGCATTTCCGGGGAGGCATGGGATGAGGGGGCAGGGCAGGGGACTTGGTCGGAGGGTGGACCGGCGGGAGGACAGGGTGGTGCGCCGCCGGAGCGTGGGACGGCGGCTGGGCTGGGGCTAGGCTGGGCTGGTGGTGGTGGTGGTGCTTGGGAGCAGGAGCGGAGGTTGGGGTGTGGGACGAGGCGAAGGACCCGGGAATGGGGAGACTGTGGGAGCAGAGCTCGAACTGGAGCTCTTCATAGGAGGCTCCGGCGAAGGTGGTTGCGCCTGCGAGCAGGAGCGAGAGGTTGAAGAAGAGCAGTGATTTTGCCATTTTTCTGATGCATAAGGTTTTTAAATTGCTTATGTTTTAATTTATTAATTACGTCTTTTAGTTTTTTAGATGATTGATACTCTACCAATTTTTATATGATTAACTATTTTTCTGATTTTGTTTTAAACTTCTCCTGTTTTAAGTTATAACCTCAATGTTTTAAGTGACACATTTTGATTTAAATTCTACATGTTTTATGTTATATTGATCATTTTTGAGTTACAAATTCAGTTTATTAGACAATAAAAATCTTCTAGATATTGATTTAAATTACTTATGTTTTATGTTATAATGATCATCTTCTTGGTCTAGAACTCTATGTAGACGGTCACTTCTTGATCAAATCGTTAATTCGATATATAATTTCATAACTCCTTTTTTCACGTAGTTGGTTGTTTTTCTGTCTTTAGCATATAATTTTTATACATGGTCAATCTTATTAATCTTTCTAGTCAATGACGGAAGGAAAAACCTTTTTTTTTTTGGTTAAAACCACCAATGGTGGAGGGATTTATATTAGTTTCCCCATGCCTTTTAAATAACAAGACAATAAAAAGTAATGATACAAAAACCGCTTCTAAGAACGGTTAAGTGGAGACCTAAAAAGGATCTACCCGAAATTAAGCATAGCTTCCAAAAAGAATGAGCTAGACTACTTATTAACACTAGAGAAAACTCATTCTATACATCAAGAAGTCACTAGGACTAAGACTTTGTTAAAACAAGGAGTAAAATCCATTTGCTTATTAGTGAATCAGAAGCGCGAGGCAACTCAGACACAAGGCAGCCTACGAATCCTTCCAAGTTTTCCAAAGTCATTCATCGGAGTTTAAAAAGCACCATTTGAGGTGTTGCAGCTCCGACCTCAGTTGGATCCCCCAACAGCAGTTGACCAAGAGCAAGCAGTTGATCCTCCAACATCAGTTGGATCAGAAATGGATCCTCTATCAGTTGGATCAGATTGAAGTTGATCCACCATCAGTAGTGAAGATTCCTGTAAGGTTTGAAAACTCATTGATGAAACCATCAATGAGCTTCATCATCTGTAAACAATAGTTTCAGTCAGTAGAATCTATTCTGGAAATTCTAAGGGGGAGGGAGTACACATTTGGTCCAATCTAATGAGTCCTTGAACTTCATTAGGAAGTGAGCCAAAGCTAAAAGATAAATCATGTTGAGATTTTAAGCACAGTTTAGCCATAGCATCCGCAGGTTTATTAGCTTCTCTATAAACATGACACAGATAGTAAGAGGATAAATTTTGTTTAATAGAGTCTGCTAATTGAAAAAGTTTCCAATGGGCAGTGATGAGATTTAAAATAGAAGAGATAGCATTGAGACAATCTGATTCTATAATTATAGGATCAGTAAAACCATTTGCACAGGAAATAGCCTATTGAATAGGAAGGAAAAACTTGGTCAATCTTATTAATTTTTTTAGCTTATATTGAATTTGAAAGGGGACGGAAGGAAAAACTGAGGGGGGACCAAAGCGTTTTATTTTGGATAAGATTAGAATTCTTAAACAATATTCATACACGTACAAATTATCTAATACTCCCTCCGTCCCAGACTAAACTGCACACTTTCCTTATTTGGCAGTCCCACCTTAAATTGCACAAGATATTTCTTTCCCCTTTCAGCCTATTTAAATGTTGGAAATTACTGATATGCCCTTAAAATGATATTATATTTTCAAATCAGACCACTCACTTAGGCCCAATAAGCTAAAATAATTTGGATCAAACTATTTTTTTAATACTAACCTTTCCCTTCTAAATCCCATCTCTCATCCCTCCATCTCTCTCCTCGCCTCATCCTCACACCCTTTTTCTTTATCCTTTTCTTGTGTTTCTTCACCAGTTCATCTCCTCTGCTCCTAAAACATTCAATTCTTCCTTGTTTTTCAGTCTTGTCATCGTGGGTAATGACTAATTTTGTGCGAAATCGGAAATTGATAGATTTTGTCAAAATCTGAATTTTCTGTCCAATTTAAATTGATAGATCTTGTTGGTTTAGTTCTAATTTTCTGAGTTTCATTCTCCTTTTTGGGTTGATGATGCGATGAAGAGAGTCTTAAGAAATGTTTCAGATCTATATTATTTGCAGATTTGGGTTAGTTGGGGTTTTGGGATGTAAACCTTCAGTTGTCCGATCGACGGCGGCGATGGAATGTTGTTTTCATATTATTGTCTGTATATTTGGTCCGGAATTTTCCCCTCTAATAACCCATAGAATCGAGAAAGGATTCCGAGAAGAATTAGAATATCTCGATGGTGCTGATGTTACTGGGTTGGGTGTTTGGGTGGTGGTTCCGGGGAGGTGTTTAATTTTGAGATTAGGAATAATCTATATGCGTTAATATATTGACTCAGCAGACAGCTGTCAATTCAGTGCACTGTTCTTAAAACGCCGATTTTTTCTCTCTCTGCAATATAAACTGGGACAGAGGGAGTATGATGCAAGTAGGGTGTAAACGAACTGAGCCATTCGTGAACAACTCGGTCAACGCTTTTCGCTCGTTTATTTAATGAGTTTAGCGCGAGCACATTTTTACCAGCTAATAGGCTCGACGAGGTTATCGAACAAATGTGTATAATATATTATTACTGCGGATTTTATATAAATAAGAAAAAATTATAATAAAAAATTAAATGGGTAAGATAAATAATAAATGAAGACATTCAGGTTGTTCTTTATTTTAATCTAAAAATATTTTATTTTCTATAATATTGGTTATTGTTGGTTAGAATATCTCAAAAATGAGATCTATATAAAACAAGTTAGCTTGATTTTAAACTTACTATTGAGTATTACGAACTGAGTTGGCTCGACTTTTATTGGACTCGCGAGTCAACTCGAGCATTTAAAAATGACAAACGAGTTGAGCTCGAGCACTTTTTTTTAATGACCGGTAGAGCTCGAACTCGTACATTTTTAACGAGTTCAAATTCGAGCACAGGCCTGCTCGAACTCGACTCGACTCATTTACACCCCTAGATGCAAACTAAAATTAAGTAATGCACATTATAACAAAAGCAACATTAATTACTTAAAATAAGTTAAATTTCAACAAATAAATATACAATATGTTAATATTGATATATAACATGTCTCATTTGGTCTCACTAAATGATCATGCTCAATATGTAAAAGATCAGTATTAAAAGTGAGAAGAACGAATATGAAAGTGATCAAAAGATCACCAATAATACACTGAATGATAATAATTAATGGCCTTGTTTGGAGATCAGCGTTTAGCTGTTAGTTGTTAGCGAATTTCATTAGCTGTTAGCGGATTCAATTAGCTATTTTGACTAGCGGTTTGACTAGCGGTTTGTATTTGAGTGTTTGACAAATGACAATTAGCTGATAGATATTTTGTTACGATAAAAGACTGAAATAGACATTAGTATAATTTATTTATAATTTCTTTTATGTAGTGTGTTATTTGTTCTGAAGTATTGAAAAGTATTTTTGTTACCTATATATTTATTTATTTTTATGCTATTTGTTATTTAAAATAATTTTCTTTACTAATATACCTATTTTTATTTTTAAAAGTAAAATAATTAAATTTTTCATAGTGATATATGTTTTGCTCAGGCATTTTAATATTAATGTATGAAACACTTTAAATATAAGTTAAAAAATAAAATCTAATGAATAAATTGTACGCATGCATTTAAATAGGTACGCAAGCATGATTTGATGAATTGTATTAGTGAAAATTAGTTTAGTAATTTGATCAAGAAAAGGAAATATTGTGAGGATAAAGGATAAAAAAGATATTTTGTAATATTATTTTGATTAATTCTTTGTAAACGCTGCTCTTTCTAGCGTTTCAGAAACGAGAGGTTTCACCAAAACAGCTAATTAGAAAAAACTTTTCACAAAACACTAAGAAGAGCTGATTGACCAGTCAACTATCCATATTTAACCCAAAAAGCTAAACGGTCTTAAAAATTCTCGTCACTAAACGGGGCCAATATGTAAAATATCGGATTTGAAAGTTAAATTAACAACATTTTTGAAACTAATCTTACCGGACTCAGAAGACCTTCTTTAGATATATATATAATTAATATCAAGATATTTTTGAAGAAGATCGAATTTCATCTTTAATTATGAGTCTTTCCCTATTATAAATGTAGTTTCATGTCGAAATTAGAAAACATAACTCTTAAGTCATAAAAGTCAGACTGCTCTCTGTATCATGTGTATTAGTGTATACAAGGAAGTTATGGCGTTATGACTTCCTTCACCTACGAGGAAATTTTTCCTCACCACACCTGCTTGCCTGCTGGCTGCTGTGACTTTTGGTGTTTTAAAGAAGTCACGGCGCACTTTTAAGACGCGGTGTTAGTCCAGTGTCAGACGACTATATTAAACTATAGATATATTTAGAATGTATATTTAAAAGTTATACTAAAATATTTATTCTAATATTATAATTTAGAAGAAAAAAAGTATAGAGCAAAACCATCGTGTATCCTTGAGTTCTTGGGGTATGTATTAATAGGCTCCTGAGTTCTTGTAAAGTGCTGATATGTCCCTGGACCGCCGACACCCAAAAACTGCACCTATTTACTTTTTTGCTGTTCTTAGGTATATAGCTTCGCCATCTCTTCTCGAAAAATCACAGATCCAGGGCCTGTTGCCGGAGCCGACTACCAGGCGCCACCGCGCGGCCTCTGCGTCGGCAATCAGACTCGGTCCGGGTCGGTTCTTACCTGCTCGGGTTGGGCCGGGTCGGGTCGGGTCGGTCCGAGTACATGGCCTTTTGGTTCTGGCCCAGCTGGAGGATGAGGTGGTTTTTTTTCCCTTTCTTTTATTGTAGTAGATTTTATGAATAAGGTCGGGAATATTTGATTTGGGTATTATTTGTCAATTTTAGTTTACCAGGCGGGTACGTTTCTGTTTCGGAAAAACTTTAGCTGACTTCAACTCTTGTTTATATTGTAGGTAAGGAGAAATCTGAGTCAGAGTAGTAAGTATACATACTTCTGGCGATATATCCTTAAATATAAACTAGATTTGTAGACCGTGGGAGCTAGCTTTTGCAGCTTTTCTCGTGTTAGATAATACCTTTGTTTTCAAATTTCTATACTGTGTGTTATTTGCTAGCTAGTTAGACCCGAATTGGTTGGAATCTGCACATAGTATTGACCTTATAGTAGGGGATATGATTTGGAACAGGTTTTTTTTGCGGAATTGTCCTGGCAGACTTGGGGAGTATCCTTACCCATTTGTTTGTTATATCTCTCTTAACCTTTAATTGGCGAGAGGGTAATTTCTGGACTAGGTAACATTTGTGCCTAGACTAGTAGACTTTGATTAGATAGTTTAGAATGTGAGTTAAGGTACTAGTCAGGTAGTTTCAGACAGTAGAATTATAAGATGTATCCCTTTTTTGATGTAAGCCTTCAGGCACAATAGCCTTCGGGCTCCATAGCCTTCGGGCAATGATAGGCTATGCTGGCCTGAGATGCAGAGAAGTCTAGAATCTGATGTTAGACACTTCTCTGTAATCTATCACTTGCTACTGTAATCTCTTTAATTTATGTTTGTTGGTTTGGGGAGTCCTAATTGAATCCCTCCCCCCCCCCCCCCCCCATCATTTGATGGTTTGCCTAAAAAAAAAAGGCCTCTGGACCGACGGAGATTTTTTTTTTGCTGTAATCCTAGAATATTTTATTGCCTGCCAAAATCGATTTGAACTGACAAAATCACCCAATGACGAATTTGGTGGTCATTTTTGTCTCAATTGACGCGTGTCGCGGTTGTTAACTGTGATTTAAATTTCAAAATTTTGGGTATTTCGTTTTCAATTCTCTTGTCGCCGCTTCAATGATGCAGTTGTAAGCTTTCCTCTTTACAAATCAATATGTTTGATCGACCAAAATTCAATCAAATTTACAAACCAGGGGTATATTAGCACTTTCCAAGAACTGATGTACATATTAATACATACACAAGAACTCAGGGGTACTAGGGAACTTTTTTTAAAAGTATAATTTTAACTATAAATGAGACTTAACTCGTTTCTAATATTGAGATATAAAATATTAGACCATAATTAATTAGTCTTTTTATTTAATAAGATTTAAATATATTTTTAATTGGGTAAAATCTTACCTTTTATTTTAAATATTTAAATTTACTTTGCACAATTCACAGAAACAACGTCTTTGGATGTTTTTGTTTAAAAGGCGCCAAAAGTCACGGCGAATAGTTGCGGCGTTGGAAATTTTTTGCCATGATGACTAGTCATCCATTTGGCGGGTTTCGGCGGACGCCATGACTTCCATCTTTATACAAAAACATCCAAACGACGTGTTTTGGTGAACTGTGCAAAGCAAATTAAAATATTTGAACTAAAAAAGGTAAAAATTTAATACAATTAAAAACATATTTAAACCTTATTAAATAGAAAGATCAATTAATCGGCTCCGGATCTTCTAACCCACTTTTATGTACCACTCCCTGTTCCATCAACCAAATTTTACCACATGTCCTTATTAATTTAACTCTAGTTAAGCTATTTAGTAATTGTTTTTCATCTATTTTTGACAGTATATTTTTTTCCTTTTTTCAATCTTTTAAATTAAATTAAGTTGATGCTTAATTTTGCTAAGTAAATTGTCTAAGAAAATAAAATAAAGTCTAAAAATACAAAGGCACTGTATTGCAAATTATGTTGAATATCATGAACTTATATTTCATCTGAACTGAACATGAACTATTTTGATTGAACATAATTAATTTGAACTAACGTAAAAATAATTTATTGCAAAATAAAAATTGAGACAAATAATGTAAACTTATAGAGATATATGATTTGAACCGAATGAACTGAAGTGAATTAAACATAACCTAATAGAATCAAATGAATCAAAAAAATGTATACAGAAAATTTCTAAAAAACAATTAGGAGTACGATAAAATGAACAAAACTGAATTGAAATAAATTTAAATTTATTCAACTGAACTGAATTGAAAAATAAATATACTGATTTGAACCGAACTGATTTACAGATAAATTATGGAAAACAAGACTTTTGTATCTTTAGATTTTATTTTATTTTTCTTAGACAATTTATTTAGCAAAATTAAGGCCCTGTTTGCTAGAACTGATTTCTTGAACTGAATTGAATTGAACTGAAGTGAAGTAAAAATTGTTGTATTGAAAAATGGAATCAGCATGACTGAATTAACCTGAATTTCATAAAATTACAGTTTCACTAAACTGAATTGAACTGAACTGAACTGAACTATAAATAAGCTCTGGAAAACAGGGCCTAAGTCATCAACTTAATTTAATTTAAATGATAGAAAAAGAGGGAAAAATATACTGTCAAAAATAGATGAAAAGAAATTACTAGATAGGTTAACTAGAGTTAAGTTAATAAAGACATGTGGTTTAATTTCGTTGGTGGAACAGTGGTATATAAAAGTGGTGTAGAGGATGCGGAGCATGGTCTAATATATTGTATCTTAGGAACGAGTTCACTCTCATTCCGAGTTAAAATTTAAAAAAAAATCTAAATTATAGTATTATGATGAATATTTCTGTATAATTTTTAAAAATACTTGAACGCCTCAATGACTAGTCGTTCTGATACTCAATTAGTGCCGCGCTTTAAAAGTGCGCCGTGACTTCCTTGTGTCATGTGTGTATATCACGACTTTAAGAAAACGGAAATTTCAAATTTAAAGTTTTAAATTTCCGAATATACAAACATATTGACCGATGTAGGCCCTGTTTACCAGAGCTTATCTGTAGATCAGTTCAGTTCAGTTCAATTCAGTTCAGTTCAGTTCAGTGAAAATGCAATTTGATGAAATTCAGTCATGCTGATTCCATTTGTCAATACATCAATTTTCAGTTCAGTTCAGTTCAGTTCAATTCAGTTCAATTCAATTCAGTTCAGTTCAGTATATCAAGAAATAAGCTCTAGTAAATAGGGCCGTAATCTAAGAAATTGTGCCCTCTCCGTTGGCAGATTTCTGAAAAATGAAAATTATTTTATAATATTAAGGCCATGTTTGTTAGAATTTATTTCTTATTGAACTAAATTGAATTTTATTGAACTGAACGAACTGAATTGTAATAAAAATTAATGTATTGAATAAAAAATTAACACCACTGAAAAAACTAAACTAAACTACTTAAATTACATTTTTGTTAAACTAAATTAAAGTAAACTGAAATGGCACCTAAAACGAAGTACATGTACACAAAATGATATACTTAAAGACTTTAATAGATTGCATGATTGTATATAAGACTTTAATAAACAATTAACTAACCGTACTTTCTATGAAAAAAGGTTTCAAGTCTCCGCCGAAGACTTAATTATTAATGGCTAGGTTTGCATTCCCCTAACTACGTGATGACTCATGAATCGTTGAAAAACATCCAAACATGTTCCCCCACGGTTATAATTTGTTGTTAATTAATTATTTAATTTGTAGAAATGATCGACACCTTTAGGTCTCTGTTTGCTAGAGCTAAATTCGTACTGCACTGAACTGAAGTAAAAATTTATGTATTGAAAAATGGAATCAGCATAACTGAATTAATCTGAATTTCATTAAATTACATTTTCACTGGTATGTTCATGCGGTTCTAATTTTAAAAGGTTAGTGGACATTTTTTATCCTTTCTTATATTTTTGGTTGGGGCTTTCCATCTCTTGCATGTAAATGTTATATGTTCGTGGTAAATATTATTAAATTTTTTATTTTGAAAGCAACATTATTAATATTTTAAGTTAATCAACTCCTACTTACATTGAATTTGAAAGTGACAAAAAAAGCAAAGAATTGAAAGGGGCCAAAGCCTTTTATTTTGGATTTCAAATGGTCTTTAAATTAGTATTATTACAAGATGTTTAAGTAGATTGAAATAAGATCTTCCCTGATGTTTAAGTAGATTTATACGTGTAGATTCATGTCGGTAAAATGATTTGATGGAAACATTAGAAGTTAGAATTCTAGAAATGGTTGATGTTTTATAATTGAGAGAGTTTTGGGTGAGACCTGTCCCTGTGGAGATCAAGGGACAAGGGAGTATTTACCGTTTTTGCTTATTTTTTAGTTAGTTTGATTGATCTTTCAGTCAGTTCCCTTGAGCATTCTTGTTTTGCCTTGGTCTTTCAGTTAATTTCCTTGATCATTCCTAATTCTTGGTACAATACTGTTATTTAGTACAAATTCATACCGAATATCAATCTCGAGCCAGTCTATGTGAGCCGAACAACGGCGACGGGGTTGAAGTTCGCCAATGACAACTTCCACCGATAACGATCCCTTATAGCACTTGGTCTCTGTAGAGACAGGTTTTAAATGGGAATTTGTATTTATAATTTTATAGTGATATACTTTTATAATTATTTTCTTGTTTATTATAATGAAACTTATGCTATTTAAATTTTTTGATGAATTTCAATTGTCCATTGATATTACTATATTTATGTTAATTTTATTTAAATTGCATTTTTGATGATATTTATAATTGCTTATAACGTTTAAATTGTCTTATGATAATTTTGTATCTCTACGTATGTTATATACAGAGTGTAAGACCCTGTTTACTAGAGCTTATTTCTTGATGGTACTGATCTGAACTGAACTGAACTGAATTGAACTGAACTGAACTGAACTGAAGTAAAATTGATGTATTGAAAAATGGAATCAGCATGACTGAATTAGCCTGAATTTCATCAAATTACATTTCATTGAACTGAACTGAACTGAATTGAACTGAACTGAACTGAACTGAACTGAACTGATCTACATATAAGCTCTGGTAAACAGGGCCTTACTGTAATGAAAATAAAAATTAATTGTATTCAGTCTTCAAATACGCAAACATTGACTGATGTAATAATTTAAAAAACAAATAAAAATTGACTGAAGTAATTTCAAACAAAGAATCTGTCCATCAGTCGGAAGCGGTTCGAGTGAGTTCGACCTCTCCTCATTTGGAAGATTTAAGAGAAGTCAAACAGTTTTGCTATAGTTTTTTCTAAAGTAAAGAATGAAAGTCCATAATCTTCATAATTTATTTTCTTAACTTTAACCGAATTTCTATATTATTATGATTTAATTTTTTATTTTTGGTAAATTGCGTGTTTGAAAATTTGATGAGAGTTAGTAAGGTAGCTTGATTCCTATTTTTATTAAACATACAATAACTTTTGTTCTTTAAAACCTTTTTTACAATCTGCATATATAGAATTTTTTTTCTTCTCTCTTCATTTTTCTATCATAGAGAATCGTATAGAGATTCTGTTGGAGTGATTTTTTTTTCAAAATGTTCAAATTTGAATAAAATCTCTATTATAGCAAAATTGTTGGAATTGCTCTAAGAAGAAAAGTAAGGCTTTAAAGACCATGACTGACTCGGTTATTCAATATTCACACGTGATTTTCAAACATATGTTGACATGTGCATATCTTAATAATCCTGGTAAAAAATGTCTACCCTTTTAATAATTATTTTTACATGTTTTATGCATTGATTTAAAAAAAAAATATTTCAACTATTTGTAATTTTTTTAATTTTTTTTTATATTTGCAACCTAATAGATATTAATTCTTATTCATCAAGAATATTAATAGATATTAATTCTTATTCATCAAGAATATTAAAGCATAAGTATGTAGTCGCGGATCAGGACGGAAGACATTGTCAGGTGGGGAGTTTAGTTGAGGCGGCACATCTGTTAAAAGACGTGTCTTAAGATGAGCTCAACGAGAACAAAAATCTCGTGTGAACAGAATGGTAAAAGCTCGTTTGATTTTAATTTCTAGTATGAATACGAACCGTGAATACATGGCCTAACAATCCTTTAGACCTTTGAAATTTAAAATTAGTCCGAAAAGTTACCAGTTACTATAAGGATAATTGGCTTGTGGAAGCCAAGTAAAATTGCTCTTTGATCCTTCGATGTCGGCTCTTCCTATCCTTGTGAAGCATGAGTTTGTAGAGAAAGTTAGGATGATATGCATGTGGTAAAAAAATTATGAAAGAATACTTATAAGAAAGTGATCGATCAATACAAATCTCAACTATAAAGACTTAATAATACTCATACTAATCCCAAGCTCAAGATCATTAGTAGGGTTAAAACTGTTCTATGCATAATGATTTGTCAACTAAAATATGAGACGTCAATACAAGGGTGCGCTGACGTTTCCGGATGCAGTATAAAAACATGAAAATAAAAATGAAAAAATGCAAGTGAAAACGCAAGGCTGCTTCATAATAGTTGTAGTAGGTAATTGTTGGGCGGCTATCTGGAAAAAATTAATGCTGTCTATATAAAGTGAATACAGGGGAGCTTATTCTGAGCATATCTCACTCTTCTTCGAACCTCAAAACCTGAAAAGTCTCCTCCGCGAAGGAGACGATGAATAGTCTTCCGCTTTTACTCGTCTTACTTTCACTGGCGGCATCCGCGTCAGCCAAGCCTGATGTTCAAGCCTTTCTCAGCTGCCTTGCGAAGCGTAACCCCGCGAATCCAACCACGGTTTACACCCCTTCCAACTCGTCGTTTCTGACTGAGCTCAATTTCTTGATCATGAATGGGCGCTTCATCAATCCAGAGACCCCGAAACCGCAGGCCATTCTGCGTCCGGTCAAGGAATCACAGGTCCAGGCTGCGATTCTCTGCGGCAAGAAGCACGACTTGCAGATGAGGGTGCGAAGCGGAGGCCATGACTTTGAGGGCAGCTCTTATATTTCTCAGGTGCCGTTTTTCATACTTGATATGTTCAATTTCCAGCAACTTAAGGTTGATTCCAAGGCCAAAACTGCATGGATTGGCGTTGGTTTGTCGCTCGGTCAAGTTTACTATGGTATTTCCAAAGCCAACAGCTCGCTGGGGTCAACCGGTGGTTTTTGGCCCACTGTCGGTGTCGGCGGGCATATTAGCGGCGGCGGCTACGGTCCTTTGGTGAGGCAGCATGGTTTGGCTGCAGACAACGTCCTCGATGCTCGAGTGGTCGATGTGAACGGGAGAATTCTAGACAGGAAATCCATGGGAGAAGATCTTTTCTGGGCAATCAGAGGCGGCGTGGGCTCTGATTTCGCAGTCATCACCGCCTTCCAAATGAGGCTGTACGAGATTCCACCAACGGTCGCGGTTTACCACGTCAACAGGACCCTCGAGCAAAACGCAGTCCAGCTGGTTTACAAATGGCAGCAAATCGCCCGGAGCTTGCCTCTACAGATGACCCTCACTGTCCAGATTCGGTGCGTGGCCTCGCCGGTAACCGGAAACGTAACCGCTCAGGCCGAGTTCATAACCGCACACCGCGGCAGCGCGAACCAGCTTCTCTCCATCATGAACAAATCTTTCCCGGAGCTCGGGTTGACCCGATCAGATATCCAGGTCATGACCTGGGTCGAAGCCTACCCTTACCTCATCGACCAGCAATATGACAGCCTGGAAAACATCTTGACAAACAGATCATATTTTCCAAAAGCTCCATTCAAATGGAAGGTTGACTTCGCCCAGAATCCCATCCCACCACAGGGCCTGCAGCAGATTTTCGACGCGCTTTTCGAGGTTCCTCCACAGTCTACTCAGCTGGGATGGACGGTGTTTGGCGGCGGCGTCATGGACAAAATCTCGCCTTCCAAAATCCCGTTCCCGCACAGAGGCAAGCTGATGATCATGCGAGAGCTCGTGTTCTGGAACATGGACGACACTGCCGAGGTAGCTGAATCGCGTATAAGGTGGGTTCGACATCTTCATGACGTCATCGGACCTTATGTTTCAAACAACCCCAGAGCCCAGTACGCAGATTATCGGGACTTCGACCTCGGAGTCAACAGACCTACCGGTGAAACGAGCGTCCGGCAAGCGAGCAAATACGGTGTGCCGTATTTTGGCGGTAACTTTAAGAGGCTGGTGAGGGTGAAGTCGCTGGTTGATCCAGACGATTATCTTAAGAGTGAACAGAGTTTACCGCCCCAACCACTCCGGTTCCCTTATCCGTCCAGCCGGGACAGCTCAGGCGTTGCAGCGGAATAGTCAACAGTTTTATTTGTTTTACTCTAATAATTAATGTGTTCATCAACTTGTGTTTGTGTTTGTGATATGAATAAGTTAGTTTTCTGTCCAGTATGGTGGTGAGTAGTGGACACTGGACAGTGGGTGGTGGTTGGTTGTTTTCAGTGGCCGAGTCACAAAGGTATTACATTGCGATAAACAAACATCAGATAAGACCTCAAAAAGAAAAAACTAGTTTATTTTTTGCAGAAGGCGCCTGTGCTCTACTCTTTGTGGTGGACACCGAAATTCAATGTTAATTTAATAATTTCTATTGACTTGCTAAGGAAAATATTGACTTTGACAACAGTTGTTCGTACGTGGATCCAATTTTTTTTTTTTTTTTTTTGTGAAAGTGAGATCCAATTCATAAACGCTAGTTTTCTTTGTGATACTGATACCAGCCGTGAATCTCCTATGGGAAAAAAACTCCTCTTAAGTTTTTTCCAATTAAATATTTTTCAAAATCCACCATACAACTCATCCAAACTATCATGAAAATCTCAAACATATTTTCATTTAATTTTTTTATGGTCTACTTTATTATTTCTCTTTCCTTATTATTTTATTTGCTAATAAGACATATTTCAAAGTAAAATTACATGAAAATATACAATTTTTAAGTTGTGACTATACATTTAAAATTATAAATTATAAAAAATATAATTAAGTAAACTTTTGTGTGTTAAAACTAGTATTAGTATGCCTTAATTATAATGAATTTCATCAAATCATAAATTTTGCCATGTTTGACTCATTTTCAAAAATTAATTTTTAGAGTTTATTCCGATTCCCATTGCATTCCATAAATTTAGGTTTTAAATTTTCATTACATAAATAAATTTTAATTTTCCAAATTAACGTTGCCAAATTGATTCAAATCTAAATTAACTTACTAAAATACATGAGTTTTCAAATAAATAAAACAAAGAAATGCCCCTTATCACAAATATTGCTTGTGAGTTGGGGCCATGGTTGTTACGGCGTCGCCCATTAGGCGTCCCGGCAGTCGGATCACCGCAAGATAGCGCCTCGCCAAGTTGTAATCTGGCGAGCTTCGGCGTCAATTCGGTATCCTGGCGTCGCCATTCACGCTTAGGCAGCGGTTCAGCGATGGTTCGACGACAGTTTGGCAACAAATTACTGTAATTTTGAGTTTGTAAGAAGTAGATCTCCGGCGGATAAAGCTCTGAAGAAGTGAAGCGTCGTTGAAGAGTGCTAAATCGAAGGATTCTCCGGAAATCTTGTTTTGTCAGTTGGACTTTTATACCTAAACGTATATATTTAATATATACTATACGTTCGCCGTGCTCGCCGAATTACCGCCACGGCGAGCGCCATGTCGTCCAGGCGGTCCAGAAACGCCGTGACTCGCCGAGGTGCCGTGATTCCTGGATTTCCGTTTTCTTCAACGCATGCACCTGTACAGACCCAACTCATTTTCTTTTTCGGGATTTTAGGAAATATCAAGTAGCATCCTACCATAGTTGGCATAAATCTGAATTACATATAAATCCTCCCATAGGAGATGGTCTGACGGTATTCATTTCAGCGTAACTAACAAACCTTCGAGCAAACACATAACAATGTCAATGAAATGACACCATCTACAATTGCTAGTCTGCGACAATTTATGGACTCGCAAGCATGGGATGCTCACATAGACGCCATGTTGCCCATGACTTTACTCCAACCGCTTGAGGAGGTTCACTTCGACGATGACATCAACTATGGACAAGCTACCACTAGCGTGGTGATCTTTGATCCTGAGGGTGGCTTCATTCGGCCAGCAATGCGGAGGTTCCCAAATGTTCATAATCCTACATTGGTGAAAACTCTCGCCATGGGGGAGCTAGCAAGCTTGTTGAAGGAGTTCAGCCTTCGCAATCTAGGCATTGTTGGTGATGCTCTCCATGTTGTAAAGATGGCTCGACAAGATATGAAGTGTCCGGTCATTTGTGAAGTTCCGGTTAGAAGAATAGTTCATGTTAGATAGAAACCATAGAGCATGACCATTCTGCCTTCCCCGTGACTAGGATCTTGTAGGGCATTTGCTAGCAAATTTCGCAAACTTGAGTCCCTTGTTAATGAATACTTGAGATACTCCTTCGATATTCTTATCCTTAGATGTTTTCAAAATCCTGAAATATAAACTACTTTTACTTTTTTTTAATGATGGATAATAGGGAAATTAGCAAGAAGCCTTCTAAAAGACTTTCGATCTACCTAATAAGACTTCAATGAAACAAACACATAAACTAAATCAAAATAAATGTGTAGTAAAAAACAATCCTCGTATAAATTTATGATAGGACAGTCTCATAGAAGACATTTAAGGATAATGATCCTAATTGGAAAGCTCTATAACAACTCCAGACCGACATTGATTGCAACTCTGACATAATTGTTACTTATAAATACAAAAAACACCATATATATATATATATATGGCACCATTTCTTTATCAATCTCACACAGCCGCCGATAAGGATACCAATCTTGAAAATTTGAATCAACAATATAGAATTAAAGAAATTCATAACCTAGCAAAATAAAATCAGCAAGTTGATGGAAGAATAACATCATTTCACAAAAACCATAAGTTTATGAGCATAGCGGTAAAATAAGAGAACCATCTGAATGTAAAATTTCATTACCACTAGGAAACTACATAGGGTTTTGCGCAAGGACTATGAGCGTGAGCAACATAGAACTATTTTTATGAAATATTTGATGGAGTCATTTGTAGGGATGGCACTGGGGCGGGTTTGGGGCGGATACTAGTTATCCCATCCCCACCCCCATCTAATATTTTAAAATCCATCCCCGCCCCATGACCCATGATGGGTACAAAATTAAAACCCAACCCCGCCCCATCGGGTTTTATTATAAAACCATCCCCGCTCCATGACCCGCCCCACCCCATGCCCCATGACCCATCCCCGCCCCATGACCCGTGACTCATCCTCACTCACCTCTTATATCAGTTTAAAATATATTTGTTTATATAACTTTTACTCAAACGCAATAATAATTATATTGAGAAATATAAAATCTTTAAAAAGACAAAAATCTCAAATCCAAACAAAAAAATATAATTGAAATCTCACTCAAATTTGAAGCAAACAAGAAGTTTGTAATTATAAAAACAATTGCCAAAGAATAGTGCAAATACATTATTATTGTTAGTTTTCTTCTCATTTTAACTATTAGGGGTTGATTATTAAATTATAGTAAGAAATTAATTAATATTATTTTTATTAATTAATATATATAATAATATATATAATATAATTATATTGGGGTGGGTCGGGTATGGGGCGTGTATAACGGGGATGGGGCGGGTTGGAGCGGGGATGGGGCGGGTGATGTATAAAATCCATCCCCGCCCCATAACCCATGATGGGTTGTGATTTCATCCCCATCCCCGCCCCATTACCCATCAAATTTTCCCCATCCCCGCCCCAAACCGGTGCAAATGGGGCGGGTCACCACCAAAACCCGCCCCAATGCCATCCCTAGTCATTTGTGAACGGATCGATATTCACGTATGAGCCACCACTGTTCTATTGTCACACCACGACTTGTAGTCACTATTGACGCCGGGGCATCACTGTTGATTGGACCCAATCTCTTTTGGTCCTAATGTCTGTAGTCAATCCCGTAATCCCTTTTGGTAACAATTTGGAGTAGTTAAGGTATTGTGTAGAGGTCGTGAATCGTGATAGGATTCTGCACTAGGGGGGTGATGACGGAGCAGAAAAAGTCTGATATCGGTAAAATGTTAAAGAGTAGTGTAGGAAATGATTGAGGTGAAACAAAAGATCTTAAACAATGAAATGATAGGGATAATTTTTATTTATCATTAACGTTTTAACAATTTAACGAGTTAAGATAGAGTTGGTCGGTCAAAAATACACGAAACAACAAGTCAAGATTATGCAAGTTTTTAATCTAGAACTGAGGGTTATATATGCAATTAGAAATGATATTTACTTGAAATTCAAACTTTGGTACCCATTTTTAAATTTGCACCAAAAGTACCTAGTTTTTCATTAATGTTCCAAACTGATACTAGTATGTCGTGACCTGCAATACCAGGTTTTATGTCAAGTATAGTCAATACATACTCAAGGGTTATTGGATCAATTATCATAATATTAAATTACAAAAAAACATATGTTACGGTACGGAACAGATTTTTGTTGAACAAAATTTGAGGTAATTTAATTTTATTTTCGATTACCAACTACAAGGTTATTAGACTATGTTACAAAAATGTCCTTCTAGTTTGGCTACTTGTCACTAATGGGTTGAGAATAAATATTAGCATTTATTTTAATCCCCAAACATATAGAAAAGAGTATGCTAGACATAGTCTTTATATATTGCTACATCTTCATTTCTTTTTTTTAAAATTTTATTTCTATCAGACATAGCCTTTAACAATCCGTATTTTGAAATAAGTCCTAAAAACTGTAATTTGATCAAGAGGTGGTCTCTGGAGTGACCATCTACATATTTAGACCAGAGTCGGGCTTGTAAACAGTGTAACATAGAAAAAACAAGGAGGTACCAATTTGCGATTTTCAATAAATTTAACAATCACGCACTACAACTTGGGTGTTCATCCACCGGACCACCGTCGGACACCGCGGAAAATGCCTTGTAGTTTGGCTACTTGTCAGTATTGGGTTGAGAATAAATATTAGAATTTATTTTAATCCCAAAACTTGTAAAAAAGAGTATTCTAGGCATGACCTTTATATATTGCTACCATCTTCATTTCTTTTTTAAAATATTATTTCTATCTATTTAATCCCTCCTTATTTTGAAATAATCCGATCAATACTCACTTCATGATTTCTTGAAAAAAAATTATACTATTAGGAAAATAATAAAAATGCAGAGAAGTTTTAGGGAGGTTAGAGAGTTTAAAAAAAAAAAAAACAAAACAAATGGAGACGGAACTGATTGGTAATAGGTGGATAATATAGCCGTTAAGACATTGGCGGTCAAGTGGCAAGGCAGTTGTTATACATAGAGACGTGTCTGATTAAAAAACCCAATTAATCTCTTCCCTTTTCCTTCCTCAATCACGCTCTCACCCCACCGCCTTTATCATCACACGCTCTCACCCCACCGCCTTCATCATCACAACCACAGCGCTCAATTCTTTACGGCGTTTCACCTAGTCGATGGCGTCTTTCTCGTCGACGCCGTCCTCATCGTCGGCAGTTCACCTCTTCGACAGTTCGTTGAAATGACGATGGCGTCGTTGAAGCTGGGGAAGCCGCGGCGCGGGATGCCAATGCTACATCAGGCGGCCATAGAAACAACCGGCCAACCAGAGGCCGCAAGGGTTCACCGCCACCACTAATCGAACTGCGCTCTCTGCATCTTCGAAAATTGTGAGGTTTTGTTTTTGTTTTCTCGATGAATTTCGTTGGGGTTTTGTGGCGCTTCTAAATTGAATTGAATGATTAAGTCTAATTGGTTTTCATCCTCAATCTTTTGGGGAAATTGATATCATGATAATGATGGGGTTTTGTCGCGCTTCTAAATTGATTTGAATGATTAAGTCTAATTGGTTTTCATCCTCAATCTTTTGGGTAAATTGATATCATGATTATGATGGGGTTATGTTCCTATGGGCGATAATAATTTCTTGATTATCTGTTCTGGAATGTGGGTTTTAGCTCTCTGGAAATTGGGTTTTACTCAATGATCCCGTCATGATAACCTGTTAATTCTCTCGTTCATAATATTCAAATTTTGAAAATGGGAGTTTTCATATTCTGGAATGTGTTTTAGTTGTCTGAAAATTTGGTTTCATTGATTGTAATTGATACTCAGATTGGGTTTAATTGAGTTTAAACTTTATGGAAAATAGGTTAATGCCAGTCATCCCTTACTTTTGCTTTGTCCTTTGTTTTTGGTGTTGTTGGATATTTTCTGTTGGGCAATGCATGGTCTCTGCACTTTGTGACATCAAAGGCCTTGTCAGAGAAAATTTGGCGATATGAAATAAGAAAGGAAAAACTGCGATCAAAATGTGTGTCTTTATTACCTAGTCAAATTCATCTCTAGGCATACAATCTACTTTGTTTATCTGTGTGTTCTCTGCTGTTTGTTTTATCATCTTCTGATGTTTCTTTGAGGCCCCATGGAAAAGGAAGAATCTGGCTGAAATGGACCTTAATAATGAATGTTCTGCTCAAGGCTACTAATGCTAAGGTTAGAAATTCTGCATCCTGTAAAATTTCTGCATATGTGGTTTCAGTTGTGTATTGCCCTAATCATTTTAGACAATTTGGCAGTATAAACTCTATGTGCTGCTGTGTGTTGAGCATCCGCTCCCAATGGTCTCTAAGATGCCAACCCTCATTCTTGGTATGGATGTCTCACTTGTCTCACATGGCTCTCCTGGACAATCTGATGTCTCATCAATTGCGGTGGTAATAATTCTGGAAGTTTTTATTTTTTTCTTTCTTGATTAACAAAGGTCATGAACAGGCATGATTATCTATGGACGTCTCTCTTTGATTGTCTGTAATTTTTGAACAATGACTTGTGATTTACTTCATTTTTTTGTCATTTTCGATGTCAGCTTGTCATGTCAGTTCATTGCAGTGTCATCTTATCTCGAAATAGAAGTTGTGCACACTCAATCTCTTGGGATGGTATATCTGAAAGCGGTCAAATGTGGTTGGATTGGTATAATTCATGTACACGAGGTTTAAAAAAAAAAACGGGTAAAGTTTGATTTTATAAATACAAGTGAGTTACTGTTTTTTTTCTGCTAGGTCATACTGTATGTGAAATGAAACCGATCTCTTAGATCAATTGCTTAGTCAATCTATTACCATTTGGTCTGTTGTGTACAGCCTGGGTGTTTAAGAACTTAACCCATGCACAATGTTGGATTCATTGTGCACCCTAAGAAAATGCTTGTCACAATTTTTGACAGACAAATCCTTTTTCCCCTTCGAACTATTATTCTTTTTTTAGCTCTGTACTATATTGGATGAGAATATGACTAATATCTTCATTTCCTAGGTGGTTTTATTGGCTGCTTTACTTGATTTCTGTGTGAGCTCTGGGAATGGGAAGCCAGATCATATAGTTATATTCAGGTTTTTTTTTTCTTTTTTTCCCCTTAAAGACAAGGTAGTTTAAGGTACCATATTTTTTTTAAGCATCTACTACATCTTAAGTTGAATCCCATTTCTGCTGTTTCAAATATCCCATATGATCCCTATGACACTACTACTCTAATCCGCTACTCTAATCTGCTGTTTATACTCTAACCTGCTAGTTTATATTCAGGGATGGTGTATTCCTTTGCCTTGCATGTATGTAGTTGATATTTTACCTCCATTGAACTGGATAATATTAAGAATTTTTTTGTTGTACTTAAAGTCCTTGTTACAATGTCCAGTGAAGTGGAAAATAAGCAAAGTTTAATTCTTTATGGTCCACCATTTAAATTTTTTGAAAAAATAATGTACACTGTATATAATTTTACATTTTGTAGGGAACTACCAGGCCAACCCATTGCCATATCCCATGTTCTCCACGATTAAGGTATCACTTCATCCTTTAATCGCTCCTTTCTTTTGCCAGCTTATCATTACTGACTTGATATCTTAAAACTGGGAGAATGATCACAGTTCATCATCTTTTGAGTAATCTTTAAAATCTTGATTTTGTTGTTGGTTTAGGTTGTAAAATATCTTTGGCAAAGCTTATGACGGTATCCATGCTACTCTATATGCAGATACGTTTTTTTAATCTGAAACTATCTTCTTAAGAACTTAATTAATTTATCCACTGTATCAGTATTTGAAACTTTTGATCCTTGTCAATCTCCACTGAAACTTGGCTTATTTATATTTATTTATGCAGACAAAAATACACAAGCAAACCTCAAATTCCTGTGCCTCAATACTGATGATGCCAATTGTTGGAAGCGCAACATATTCTGGTGCTTGTATGTGTGAGGGGAAGAAGCCATAAAGGTGATCAGATTATTCTTATATGTAGTACAATGCCTATGGATTATCATTGCTACCATCCAGGAGTCATCAGCTAAGCTTGTCGTGTGAATGTTTTTGTGCCCAGTTTTAAAATTAACATCTGATTGGCTATTGTCCAGACCCTTCTAACGACCAGATGTTTGCATTTCAGTTGTCCCACATGGTGTTTTATTAAACTAGGGCTGTATCTTACAGTGTGTTTTTCCATGATAGTGTTTTTAAATCAAAGAAAGCTTGACATTCATATCTGATACATACTCACGAGTCTCCAGCTTTTTCGAAACTCATGTTTACAGAAACCTAGATATTGTGTTTCTGTTATGTTTAATTTCTGAGGAAGCATTGCAAAGTAATAGACCAATTGTTTCATTGATGGTTTTTGTCTTGGTGTTTTTTGTGAGGTTGGATAACAGATTGAATATTAAGCACTCGGCGGAAGTTTCTGGGTGGAGCTTTGCCCCTCTTTCTACAGCGGGGACAGTGTATTTTATGGTTTTTTGTCATTTCATATGTTTAAGATTTAGTTAAAATCAGTTCTCATTCTCAATTTCTGTTTATACAGAATCCAGTCGAATTGCTCAGAGAGGGACATTGTCTACCTGTTTGGTGGAACAACCTTAAAAAATGCTACTACTTCAGGTGAGATTGAGTTCTCAAAAAGTTTATTTAGCAAAAGCTTGCAGGATATTAGTATTTTCTAATAGCAGTCAAAATTTATGCAATAATAATTTTTAACTTTTGTTGTTTGTCCTTAGTTGGTTAGAGGCTGCTCTGAGATGTAGAGGTATTATAATTCAGCCAAAAGATTTAAAAATTGCTGCATGTTTCTTTTTAGTTGTGTTTTCCTTTTGTATTATTTCAATTATGTTTTGTATTAATACATTTTAATAAATGTTTTACTGTAGACCAAGGTGGGAAATGTGGTGTGCATCGATGCTGCAGATGTGGTTATTGAGTTGGCTGTCACTGAGTATGTCGATGACCTCTACTGGTTTCGCAAGAGTTTGAGAAAAAATTCGATGTGTATCAATGTATACAGAAAGAGAGTTGCTTTGGTTGAAATAATTTCTGATTCAGATTCAGACAGTGGGGCCAGCAAGAAAGCGAGAAAATGAAACCCAACTCTTACCTTCACTCTGCTACATCCAAGGTGGCTTGTATTATATTTCTTTTACTGAGTATGTTTGAATAATACTGTAACCTTTCTTGACGAGAAATAGTTTTCTTGTATTGTTGAGGGAGTTGATGAAGGGGAGGTGCATTGAGGCAAAAGAACATGGCTGCCGTAGGTGGAAGGAACCGTTAAAGCACGTAGAGACATCAGCTACGGGGTTACAGCTGGGGCGGTGGCTCAAGGAAAACCAATTCCAAATATCACAAGGTCTGATTTCGTTTTTCATCTGTGTCGATATCTCTTCTAGTTTAGATTTTTTTTCTTTACCCAGTTCTGATTTGTGCCTGTCTTTTGAGGAGCTTCTGTGACCAAGCCAAGGTGGTGTTTCAGATTTCTAGGATAATGTGTAGAGTGGGACCATCTAATAAGAATGTTGACTCTCTTTCGGATTGGATAGGAGGAGTTTTATTGGGTGATGACTGCAGTGGCGTTGGCTCATGGAGTCATAAGGTGTGATTTTGTTACTCATCTGTGATTGGTTCCTTAAGTTGATTGGTTTCTGGTGAAACATAATAGTGGACATAAAAGCTGAAGCAGAAGTCACAGTGTTGGAGGATTTAATCATGTGCAATATTGAATAAAGAACGATTTAATTGACTCAAGGATCCTCAGAAAATCTTACTTCAGGTAACATTGAGTCTTTAAACATTTCATTTATTGCATGCAATGTATCGCTCAGCAGAATTTTCTGGCAGGTAGTTGATCCCAACAAAGTAATCATGTAATTATTTTGTTATATGTGGGGATATATAACAAAATGTGGGGATATGAAATAAGAAAGAAAAACTGCGATCAAAATGCTGTCTTTATTACCTAGTCAAATTCTCTAGGCATACAATCTACTTTGTTTATCCGGTGTGTTCTCTGCTGTTTGTTTAATCATCTTCTGATTTTTCCTTGAGATCCCATGTAAAAAGAAGAATCTGGCTGAATAGGACCTTAAAAATGAATGTTCTACTTAAGTTCAATGCTAAGGTTATAAATTCTGCACCCTAAAAAGTTTATATGCGATTTCAGCGTGCTGTTGATTTTTGTTTTTGTTTTGGCCACAGCGTGGACGGGGAGAGAGACTAAGAGCCGGAAGTTGAAGGGGTTGAGTCTGGCAAGGACAATAACGATATGGGTGGAGATGACGGTACGCCTTCTTTGGTAAGATTCTAGTTTGGGTTGAAGTTTAGAAATATTGAATGCAATCCTTTTATTTTGAATATATGCGGGTTCTGGGATCAATTTGTTTAGGAAATGTTGTTGGGCCTGGGGTTGTGTTTTGTGTTTGCTTGCTTGCTGGCATCTTAGATAAAAGATCTCAACATTGTTCTAAGTAAAGTTGCATGTTTATTTGGGTGTTACTGCTAAGTATTGTGATTTGATTAATGCGCATTTGTTTGAGGTTTTTTTTGAGCAGAGGAGGGACAAGAGGTTGATGGGTCAGTGATGTTTACGAGGAAGATGAACAGGAGGCCGAAGGGGAAGATGACGGTACGCCTTCTTTGGTAAGATTCTAGTTTGGGTTGAAGTTTAGAAATATTGAATGCAATCCTTTTATTTTGAATATATGCGGGTTCTGGGGTCAATTTGTTTAGGAAATGTTGTTGGGCCTGGGGTTGTGTTTTGTGTTTTGTGTTTGCTTGCTTGTTGGCATCTTAAGATAAAAAATCTCAACATTGTTCTAAGTAAAGTTGCATGTTTAATTGGGTGTTACTGCTAAGTATTGTGATTTGATTAATGCGCATTTGTTTGAGGTTTTTTTTGAGCAGAGGAGGGACAAGAGGTTGATGGGTCAGTGATGTTTACGAGGAAGATGAACAGGAGGCCGAAGGGGAAGATAGGAATGGTGCTGAACAGAGATAAAGGAAGAAGAAACGGAGATGGAGGTTACCTTGTTTTATTTGTCCTTCTATGTGGTCGGTGATAATGACAGGTTTATTGATATTATCAGCTGATTGATGATGCTTTCACTTATTATTGTTGAAGAATAATGGTCTTGAATCAGATGCCTATGAGTTGCTCCAGGAGAGCAATATAACAGGTTGTCATTTGTCTTTAGCCTTTTGCTAAGCATTTCTTTTCAACTTTGCTCTTTCTGATCCTTGTTTGCTTGTCTATTAGGAAAAGTTCATACAGTTGAAAAAGGCACAGGCTGCCACTTTAGAAGACCATTATGGATTATCTGACGAGGAGCTTTTTGTGATACTGGAAGGATAAGCCAAAAAGCTGAGGTTGAGGGTAATATCAACATACCATCTTTATAAGTCATTGTTTTAGCTTAGCTCATTTTTAAGATTCTACCCTTGTGGCGTAGGACGACAACAAGGTTGAAGATGATCTTGATGAGACGAATTATGGGCTTGATGAAGATTATGAGTTGCTCCAGGAGAGTAATATATCAGTTCTTCGACCAAAGGTTTTCTTTGTCTTTAGCCTTTTGTTAAGTATTTATTTTTAACTTTGCACTTTCTGATCTTTGTTTGCATGTCTATTAGGAAAAGTTGCAGTAGTCTTCTGATCCTTGGCTGAAATGGGCACAGGGAAGCCACTTCAGAAATTCTGTACCCTGAAAAGTTTATATGCTAAGGTTAATGCTAAGGTTAGAAATTCTGTACCCTGAAGAGTTTATATGCGATTTCAGGTTGCTGCTGATTCTTGTTTTTTTCTGCTGTTTGTGTAATCATCTTCTGATGTTTCTTTGAGGTCCCATGGAAAAAGAAGAATCTGGATGAATAGGACCTTAATAATGAATGTTCTGCTCAAGATTAATGCTAAGGTTAGAAATTCTGTACCCTGAAAAGTTTATATGCGATTTCAGCATGCTGTTGATTTTTGTTTTTGTTTTTGTTTTGCCCACAGCGTGGATGAGGAGAGAGACTAAGAGCTGGAAGTTGAAGGGTTGAGTCTGGCAAGGAAGATAACGATAAGGGTGGAGATGACTGTACTCCTTCTTTAGTAAGATTCTGGTTTGGGTTGAAGTTAAGAAAATGTTGAATGCAATTTAATTTTTTTGAATATTTGATGGATTATGGGTGAACTGTAATCAATTTGTTTAGGAAATGTTGTTGGGCCCGGGGTTGTGTTTTGTGTTTGCATCTTAGCTAAAAAGTCTCAACATTGTTCTGAGTAATATTGCATGTTTAATTGGATGTTACTGCTAAGTATTGTGATTTGGTTAATGCGTACTTGTTTGAGGGATTTTTTTAGCAGAGGAGGGACAAGACAAGTACGAGGTTGATGGGTAACTGATGTTGAGGAAGATGAACATGAGGCTGAAGAGGAAGATAGGAATGATGCTGAATGGAGAAAAAGGAAGAAGAAACGGAGCAAGAGGTTACCTCGTTTTATTTGTCTTCTATATAGTTGGTGATAATATTGGGTTTATTGATATTATCCTCTGATTGATGATGCTTTCACTTATATTGTAGAGAGGCTGGTCTTGAATCAGACGACTGTAAGTTGCTCCAGGAGATGGGGATGAGGCTGAACAGAGACAAAAGAAGAAGAAAAGGAGGAAGAGGTTACCTCGTTTTGGTTTGTCTTTCTACATGGTTGGTGATAATGACGGGTTTATTGGTATTATCAGCTGATTGATGATGCTTTCATTTATTATTATTGAAGAATAATGGTCTTGAATCAGATGCCTATGAGTTGCTCCAGGAGAGCAATATATCAGGTTGTCATTTGTCTTTAGCCTTTTGCTAAGCATTTCTTTTCAACTTTGTGCTTTCTGATCCTTGTTTTCTGCATGTCTATTAGGAAAATTTCATACAGTTGTAATTTCGTTTCTGTTGTATAGGTGCGCATGAGGAGTAATAAGCTAGGCAGAGCTCCTGGTTTAGAATTAATAAGCTAGGCAAAACTTCTGATAATTTCAAAGGTATGTTTTCTGTGTTGAATTTTTTAGATTGTGTATTTTTCTGTCTTAACTTAACTTGGACCCGGTTTGATTTCTGCCCATCACTAGATTCTTAGGAACAGTGTTGAGCAATAGAAAGAATTATAAACAGAAGTTTTGTTGATAAATCAATAAACGATCGGAACTTGTTTTTTTTGTAATTAATATCCACTCTAAGGGTGTGATACAGACTAGTATCTCTTATTGTCTAGTTTTGTACAATTAAGTCTTATATGTGAAGAGAAAGATTAAGTGTTGGCAATTGTTAAACTATAAAACTGACAAATATTTTCTGGATTATGGTGATGTATAAACTTTTGTAGATTGGTGTGGTGTTTGTTTGTCTGCATTTTTAGTTGGGTAAACTTAGGAGAATAAGCAAGTGTAACTTGTGTTATCTGTATATGTGTGTACTTTACACCCGTTATGTTTTGTTAATTTGATAAGCATAGTTCTGGTGAGCTTAATGTGTGTTAAGTTACTTAGTTTTCTGCTGTTGAACCAAATAGAGGTTCCAAGTTCTAGTTATATGAAATTGTATATGGGTAGGTCCCAATTTTACGCTTAAACACAACTTCGTGACTCCCTAAAGTTTCACATTAATGTACTCATGGCTTTAAATAAAAAAGGTCACTAAAATCTAGGATATCATGAGAAGAAAGTATGGAGCTAGGACCACTTATCCTAATCGGGCTAATATGATATACTTTCGATGTCACTATGTGTAGATCAAATATAATCGAAAATAATTGTCAGATAGATGGGCCCAGTGAACAGGCTGCTCAAGGTGCCAGGCTGTAGACTCAGGCTGAAGGAGGCAAACAAAGATGGCTAATATAGGAGGAGGGAACCGCCGAGTACTTGGAGACATCAAAAACAAGGTTACTGCTGGTATGATATACTTTCGATGTCACTATGTGTAGATCAAATATAATCGAAAATAATTGTCAGATAGATGGGCCCAGTGAACAGGCTGCTCAAGGTGCCAGGCTGTAGACTCAGGCTGAAGGAGGCAAACAAAGATGGCTAATATAGGAGGAGGTGATAATACTGGCCCAGAATCCGGTTGGGCCAGGAAGGTCCGCGGCCCATAACTATCAAAGCAGTATCTTTCCCGCTGGAAGGTACATCCGGATAAGGAAGAGGACATATGATGACAAAGGAAGTGGTCCTGCACCTTATCCCCAAAGCAGGTAGAGCTCGGCTATAAATACTAGTCTCAAACAGTAAACAAGGTAGGTGACTTATATCTCTCTATTTGATATTGAGTCTTTCCCGTACGATTTCCCTCGCATTACTACCCCCGTCTCATCATCACGCCGGAGCTTCTTCCCCGAGACGCCTCCCGGGGATTGTTTTGCAGGGTCTTCGCGGGTATTCCAGCTAGGAGGCGCGGATAGCATCAAGTGCAGGGATACGGACGGTTTTGGTAGCATCAATTGGCACGCCCGGTGGGACTCGAACCCACAATCGTTTGATGAAGTTGGCGAGGATGCTCCCCGGGGTCCTACCCACGGAGCGAAGCCTTCTGGTCATCAGTTTTTTAATCTTTCCGGGCCTGCTCCTTCCTTAGACAGGAACGTTGTAGATTTAGTTAGACGCTGCTTCATTCCTTTTCCATTGGATGCGTCTTTATCCAAACTCCTCCCGGGAACATCCGAGCGGGAAGTGCCTTGCATTCCCCGGATTCACTTCCAGTACGGGCTCAGTCTCCCCTTTCCTCCTCTATTTTCCGAAATTTTCAATTTTTACCGAATGGCTCCGCCCAGCTTCACCCCAACGGGGTCGTGTTGGTGCTGGCCTTCTTGGTCAACTGTGCGAGATGCAACGTCTCTTCCTCCCTCCTTCTCTTTCGTTCTTTCTACGCCCTGCGACGCGCTCATGCGTCCTTCCCGGGTGTGTTTTCCTTTGTGATCCGGTGGATGTGCCCTTCCACCTTCGCATGATGGAGTCGCCAAGGAGAGGGCGCGGGCGCCCGAAGAAGAACGCGGCACCCTCAGGGGGTGGGTCTCTTCCACCCCCGGGGGATGAGGTGACCTTGAGGCAGTTGCAGGAGGAGGCTAGACACCAGCGGGAGCTAGGGGTACCGCAGGATGGCCATGTGGAAACTGCCTCCGACGAAGGTGACTCGGAAAGAGAATACCAGGGGGAGCAAGAACCAAGGCCCGCCGGGGGAGGCAGTCCCCGGACCCAGGGACCTGAAGCCCGGGAGGAGGGCAATCCTTAGCCGAGGCGGAAGAATTGGCGGCGTTGGAATTCATGAGAGCCAACAAGGAGTTGTACCGCCAGTGGGTACTCTCTACCCGGGAAAATCGTAGGCGGAGGGAGCCTGGGGGAGACCGGGCAGGACCTCTTCTGGGGTACCAAAGAGAGGTTATCGACCTGGACGGAGTCGTTCAGCCGCCAAGGATACAGGGGCGTGTGAACTCTTCCACCGTCCCACCTTCATTCCCTCCAAGTCTCGGGGTCGGAGGGGGAATGGCTACGGGAACAATCGAATTTGGTTCCACACGCTCCACCCTATTACCCGCGTTCCAGCTGGGGGGCGGGACAAATTGGGTATGGCCTGCCAGCCATGCCGGTGGAGTCGTTGGGTTATCAGGCCCCTGGAACCCAGGGGAACCCGATCCAGTATTCCTTGCCCATGCACGGATCAATGGGGATGAACTATGGTTACCAAGAGAAATACTATCGGGAGGACGATAGGATGCGGGGCTATCAGGTGGCTCAGCAGGACCCCAACTCTTTGGAGGCTCGACTAGACAAACTAGTGGGAAGAAACGGAGCTAAACCTACCTCCCCTTGGGTACCTCGAGTGCTTGCGTACCCATGGCCGCCGGGCCTTCGGACCCCGGAGGGAATCCCAACATACAATGGAGAGACAGACCCGGAAGAGTTTGTCAGGACGTACCAGAACCTGATGGTGTCACGGGACTTCCCGGAGGAATTAAGATGCAAGTTGGTGGGCTGTTACCTGAGAGGAAACTGTCTTTCATGGTTCGATTCCTTGCCTCGAGAAAGTCTCAGAGATTACTACGATTTCTCTAAGGCCTTGCTGTTCAGATACGCTGGATTAAAGAAGGAAGGGAAGCAGTTGACCGAGCTTTTGGCTACCCGGCAGAAGGCCGCAGAAGGGTCAATGGACGATAGCATGAAGGTTGTCGACAGGCAGCAGCAGGAGAAGGCGGTGATTAGCGGGTTTATAAACGGCTTGAGGGATATGGCGTTGTTCCAGAAGTTGATGGAAAGTATCCCGGAAACCTTTCACAACTTGCAAATGGCGGTGCAACTATACTGCGCGGTTAATGATGCCACGCGAAAGAGAAAGGAAGAATCTGGGGGATTTCTCCCGGACAAGATAGAAAGAAGGAGAGCGGCAGACCCAAGTAGGAGGGACCCCGCTCCCGCAACAGCAAACAGGGCAAGGGCGGACAGTTTCACCCCGCTCAGCAAATCCCGAACGGAGATTCATGCTATTCACAAGGATCTGTTCCCGGATCCGTTGCCTATCCATGGGACCCCGTCTAGGGAAAACGCGGACAAGTGGTGCGCCTACCACAAGTCTTACGGGCATGCAACAGAGGGGTGTAGGATGCTGAGGAACGAGATAGAAAAACTGATAGAGCGGGGACAGCTGAGAGATTGCGTGGCAGCGGAGGCAAAAAAGGAGAATCCCCGGGACCAACCTCAGGAGCCGCCTCGCAGGAGGTGGAGGCCTAACCCGGGGAGAGGAAACGGGAGAAACCAAGGCAACCAAGGCAACAGGGCCCCAGGGAGGCCTGCCATAGCCGCTGCACCGGTCCAAGCAGTGGAGCCGGCCCCAGTACCCAACAGGATGATCAACGTGATCAGTGGAGAAGTTGGAGAAGCATGCCAGTCAGTTTCCGCTATCCGGGCCCGCACCCGGTATGTTCCTCCGGGGGAGATTCAGGGGAAAAGGTTTCGCCCCGATGAGGCTCTCACCTTCTCTGAAGCGGATGCAGCCCCGCCACAGATACCCCATTCTGACCCAATGGTGGTAACGGCGGAGATCGAAGGCTTCTTGGTCAAAAGGGTGTTTGTGGACGATGGAAGCAGCGTGGAGATCATGTTCGCTTCTTGCTTCGATCAGTTGGGAATTGGGAGACAGAACCTGAAACCCCCCTCGTCTCCCTTGTCAGGGTTCACGGGTAAACCCGAAGTTCCACTAGGTGTTATTCCCCTCGCAGTGTGCATGGTGGATGAGAAGGACCGGAGCAAGAGGATTTCGGTGACATGCAACTTTGCGGTTATTGATGCACCCTCACCGTACAACGTAATCATAGGAAGACCATGGCTAACCCAAGCCCGGGCAGCGAGTTGTCCGTATCTGCTGACGATGAAGTTCCCCACTGCGCAAGGTGTGGCGGTCGTGCGGGGTAGCCAAGCAGTCGCAAGAAGTTGTATGATGACGGCGGTCTTGGACGCAAAGAAAGCAGTAGGGGCGGTACACGGAGAAGATCCCCGCCAAGAGTTGGAGGAGATGCAGGTGGCAGATAAAGGGACGGTCACGGTGGGAAAGGATCTCCCGGAAGAAGTAAAAGGCGCACTGAAGGAACTCTTGGCTAGGTACCAAGGAGTGTTCTCATGGAGCCCGGAGGATATGGTAGGAGTATTGCCAGAATTGGGGGTACACAAGCTGAACATAAGCCCGGCAACTAAACCAATCAGGCAGAAGAAAAGACCTGTAGCCCCGGAAAGAGCGGAATTTATAAAGAGTGAAGTTAAGAAGCTGGAGAGAGCCGGGGTGGTCGAGGAAATTATTTACCCGGAATGGATAGCTAACCCAGTCCTAGTAAAGAAGCATGATGGAAACTGGCGCATGTGTATCGACTTTACAGATCTGAATAAATGTTGCCCCAAAGACAGCTATCCTCTCCCGAACTTGGATCGACTGGCGGAGGCCATCGCGGGGTATTCGGTGCTGGCCTTCTTTGATGCACATAAAGGCTATCACCAGGTGCAGATGGACGAGGCGGACAAGGCAAAGACTTCTTTTATCACTGATTTCGGGACCTTCTGCTACAAGAAAATGCCCTTCGGGCTGAAGAACGCGGGGGCCACATATCAGAGAATGGTGGACAAACTATTCAAGGACCAAGTGGGAAGAAACATGGAGGTGTATGTCGATGACATGGTGGTCAAAAGCAAGGCTTACGGGGTTTTCTTGAATGACCTGGAGGAGATGTTCGAAAAGCTAGAGCGGAGCAATCTAAAACTGAACCCCTCCAAAAGTACCATTGGAGGTTCTTGGGGTTCATGGTGTCAAGCCGGGGCATCGATGTCAACCCGGAGAAGGTGGAGGCCATAGCTAAGATGACCTCTCCCAGGTCAGTGAAAGAAGTACAGCGGTTGACAGGGTCTCTCGCGGCTCTCAGTCGATTCCTATCAAAGGGCCAAGGCGTTTGAGTGGTCCGAGGAATGTGAGAAGGCGTTTCAAAGTCTGAAAGAGCATCTTCAACAGTTGCCAACTTTAAAAAAGCCACTCCCGGGGGAGGAGCTTTTCCTGTACATAGCGGCGTCCCGGGAGGCGGTAAGTGCTGTGCTAATCAAAGAAGAGGAGGGAAGGCAGCACCCAGTCTATTTTGTTAGCCGGGCACTTCGGGGGGCAGAAACCCGGTACACCGAGTTGGAGCAGTTGGTTCTGGCTCTGGTGCATGCTTCAAGGAGGCTTAAACCCTACTTCCAGGGCCACCCCATAGTGGTCCTTACCAATTACCCGCTAAGACAGGTTATGTTCAAGCCGGAGGCATCAGGGAGAATGATGAAATGGGCCATAGAGCTGGGAGAATATGAAATCCGGTATGAGCCAAGGAGGGCGATCAAGGGCCAGGCCCTAGCGGACTTCTTGTTGGAATCAGAAGCAAGGATCAGTGAAGAACAGGAGATGCCTGAATCTCCGGAGAATACAACGAAGGCCGAGACAGACCTGACTTGGAAGTTGTATGTGGATGGATCGGCGCACTCCGGGGGCAGTGGAGCGGGAGTATTGTTGGTCAGCCCGGAGGGGAAGGAGTATCCCTATGCAGTCCAATTCACTTTCAAAACAACCAACAATGAAGCTGAGTATGAAGCCTTGATCGCGGGGTTAAGGTTGGCAAAGGAGATGGAAATCAAAACCCTCACGGCACACAGTGATTCCCAGATTGTGGTGCAGCAAGTAAAAGGAGAGTATGAAGCCCGGGAAAGGAGCCTGCAAAGGTACTTGGAAACGGTAAAACCTCTGATAGCCGGGTTTAAAGCCTTCAACTTGGTTCAAGTTCCCCGGGAGCAGAACAGTAAGGCAGACGTTTTAAGCAAGTTAGCTTCTTCGGAATTAAAACCTGAGCCCGACCAAAAGCTGTACATGGAGGTACTGGGAAGAAGAAGCTACCAGGAGAGCGATCAAGTAATGCTGGTGAACGAGGAAGAGTCCTGGATCACGCCCATGCGGGCGTACCTAGAAGAAGGAACTACCCCGGAGGATAAGGCTCAGGCTCGGAAGCTAAGAGTGAAGGCGCCTAAGTATGTGATTCAGGAAGGGGAGCTGTACAAAAGAGGGTATCTCCAGCCGTTGCTAAAGTGTGTAGAAAGGTTGGAAGGCCAACACCTCATCCGGGAGGTGCACGAAGGATCTAATGGGAGCCACCAAGGGGCTCGCACCGTGGCCAGAAAGATCCTAAGGCTGGGGTATTACTGGCCGACGTTGTTCAAAGATGCGGAAGAACATATACAGAAGTGCTTGGCATGCCAGGCATTTGCCCCGCTAATCCACGTTCCCCGGGAAGAATTAGTCGGAGTCACAGGAGCTTGGCCGTTCAGCAGATGGGGAATTGACTTGGTCGGACCATTCCCGACTGCCCCGGGAGGAGCCAAATACTTGATTGTGGCGATCGACTACTTCAGCAAATGGGTGGAGGCAGAACCGCTCACCAACATACGGGGACTAACTTGCGTCAAGTTTTGCTGGAAGAACATCATCTGTCGATTCGGCATCCCGAAGGTGATAGTCACAGATAACGGGGCGCAGTTCGAGAACGATCCTTTCAAATCATGGTGTGTCAAGTATGGCATAGAGCAGAAGTTGACGTCGGTGTACCACCCCCAGGCGAACGGGCAAGTAGAGGTCACCAACCGCACCATCATCAAGGGACTAAAAACCCGCTTGGAAGGCGCGCGGGGAAATTGGATCTGGGAGCTACCCAGCGTTCTTTGGGCATAGGACTACAGAAAGCTCGGCTACCGGGGAATCCCCGTATGGCTTGGTGTACGGGTCAGAGGCAGTAATACCCGCAGAGATTGGGATCCCAAGCCCTCGAACTCAATACCAGCGCCCGGAAGAAGAAAACGATGGACGACGCCTTGACTTGGATCTCCTGGAAGAGAAGCGAGAGAATGCGGCACTTCAGGAAGCCAAGGTGAAGGAGCGAGTAAAGAGGTATCATGACAGAAGAGTGCGGAAAGAAGTTTTCATCCCAGGAGACTGGGTAATGAGGAGAAACGATAAGAGCCACCAAGCCCCGGAGGGCAAACTTGCGCCCAACTGGGAAGGGCCATACAAGATCAAGGAAGCATACCCGGGAGGGAGCTATGTGCTGGAGGACAAGCAGGGAAAGGAGATCCCCAGAAGGTGGAACGTAGCTAACCTGAGAAGGTTTTACGGGAAGTAGAGCGCCCCGCATCGTACCACAGCTACTGAAGCATGAATATGCTAGGCATGAGTATGCCAGGAATGGATATGCCCCCCGGGAAGCGTGAATACGCTAAGCATGAAAATGCTAGGCATGAATATGCCAGGCATGGATATGCCCCCCGGGAAGCGTGAATACGCTAAGCATGAATATGCTAGGCATGAATATACCCCTCCCGGTCGCATGAATATGCCCGGAGAGATAACCCAACGGGTTTAGAGAAGATTTGTAAAAAGGGACCCATGGGTAGCTCCCATTTGGGTGCCCCGCTAGAGTGGACCCGGAGCTCGAACGAAGCCCGGGGACCAAGAGATGTAGTGTTGTAAGGAAGAGTTAACGAGAAGGGTTCTTTCGAAAAGCAATTTTATTCAATCTGTAAATTACATAAGAAATTTATACATCGCATGAACATGCGGTCAAATTGCAAAAGAACAATTACATAGAATTTTATATACAGGTTTTCTTATCTACGCGTCCTTAAACCCATTTAGGGCCCGACCCGGAAGCACCCTCAGGGTTACCCGGGCGGAAACCTCCTCCGAAGAATTGAGAAGACAGAAGACCTTCGGCAAAGCGGGCATCCGAGGCCTGATTCCAAGCAAGCTCCTCTTCCAGTTGCGCGGCGTCCTCTTCGTTCAACTCGGGGATAGGAACAACCACGGACCCTTCGGGAAGCGGCTCCGCCAGGCGCATCCTCCTTACCCCGGCCGACGTAACAAATTTGTATTTAGGAAACATGTCTGCTGCGCTTTTCCCCTTTTCTTCCCGGCTGATACGGGCACCCTCAGCGGTCTTAACCCCCCTTGTGGTGACTCCAGAATCTGCAATCTCCCGGATGCGTCTTATCCGACGTGCCACTTCCTCCGGGTCAATAGATACAGTCATATCCTCATATCTTTCATACGCCACATCCACCTCCACCCGGGCAGGAACCCGGCGGAGACTAGAAGGGTAAGGCTCAGCCACCCCGGCATTGATCTTGTCACGCCACTCCACGGCGTCTAGATAGGCCTTATGATTGGGAGCTCCCTCGCCAAACTTTCCCGGGTTGGCTTCCATACGCTCCACAGTCCTACGGACCCCGGCGGGTATGTCGGTAAGAGGAGAAACCCCGACTAGTCCGTTCTTGAGGCCCAAAAGGTGGTAGGATAGCCGGGTGATTAGTAGAGCATCCTGGAGGACCCTATTCCTATGAGTAAGGGACCGATTCTCCTTCTCAAAGTCGCAGAGAAGCCGGTTCTGCGCGGAGCGGGTCTCCAATGTCCTGAGTTTTTCCTGCGCCCGCTCTAGTTCGCCCCATACCATGCCTAGCTCCTTGGCGGTACGACTTTGAGAATCATCATGAAGAGCCTGCAACTCAGCTATGGTCTGGTGAGAATTTAAGGCTTCCCGCATATGATCTGAAGCAAGGTCGAAACATTGATTTAAGGACCCGAACTTGGCCTCGACCGCCTTAAGAAATAACACCAGTGCCCGGATCGTTCCAAACTCTTGAAGGAAGCAATCCAACCCCGCCTCGGCCAACGCCCGGGTGGCCTGGGTGCCTCCAAACCTCCAATGAGCTAGTTTTCTTTGAAGAAAAGAGCATTGGAGGCATCCGGCGCGGGGAGTGAGAAGTAGGTACCAGAGGAACTACTAGGATGAGCAAAAACATAAGGCACAGACCCGCGCGGGAGAACTCCCCCTAAGGGGCGCTCAGTCTACAAAAGATAAGTGATTCCATCAAAAGGCAGAACTTATATAAATCAAAATGGGCACCAAGGCCAAGTTCTACATATGCCTCCCGGGGAGGAAGATTACAAAAAACATGAAAATTACAAAAGAAATGTAAACTAGAGTCTAGGAGAGTACATCATCCTCAGCAGATTCCCTTCCTCCCGGGGTAGCGTGAGCTCTCTTCCATCTCCTCTCCAGTTCAGCCACATCCTCCTCAGACCAGCAGGGACCATAGTAGGCGGGGGCATCTACCTTTGGCTCGTCTTCCGGGCGCACAGGAAATCCCACCTTCCGGATAGACTTCCGGGATTGATACAGCAGGTCATCGTGCCCCCTTGGGAGTCCCACGGTGTAAGCGCCGGTACTCTCTTCGAGGACAGCTCGGTACCCGAAGTTATCGGGAACAGCGCAGAATTCTTGATAATTATCAGCCCAGTGGGGTGTCTCCGGGACTACCCCGTAGGCATTGACGCTTTCTGGGCCGGGGGACTCAGGTACGGCCGCCTCTTTGATCCCCGGAAGCTTGATCTTCTTAATATCTGAGGATGAAGGGGCCCGGGAAGACATCGTAAGCGAATCCCACAGTTGGGGCACCAGGTCCTCCAGCTTGGCTTCCTGGAGAGATCTCCAACGGTGGGTCAGCAAATCGCCCGCCTTGGGGCGATAGTAGGATTCCTGGGCTTCAAGGCGAGCAGGTCCCGGAAGCCAACCCCGCAGTCTGCGGTACATCTCGTGGCAGGCATCTTCGCTAGCCGCAGCAGCGATCCCCTCAAGCCTTTTGTCGAAGTCGGAGGAATGAAGGACCTTCTGAACTATAGCATTCAGAGCGTCAAGCTGCGCCTCCTTTTTCTCTTTCTTGAGGGAGGTGTACTTCTTCTCCACCTCGGCCAACTTTTCCCCTTTTCCTCCAACTTCTTCTCCTTCTCAGCTAACTTCTTCTGGGAGGCCCTCAGCTGGGCTTCCAGGTCGTCCCTCTCGGCCAACCTCTCCCGGGCGTCGTGGAGCTCCTTCTCCTTCTTAGCAAACAAACCCGCGCTGTACTTAGAATACGTCCGGTTGAGCGCCTCAGCTAGTTGGGAGTCCGCCAGGAGTGAGTCGGCGAAAGTGGTGGTCTGTAAAATTCAAACAAAAGTAAGGTTACCCGGAAGGATAGTAACGTGAGAAATAATGACAAGCAATAAGATTGACATACCTCTTCCCTATCCTCAGGGATAGCTTGAGAATTATCCCGCAAAGGAGAATTCACAGGGGGAGGAGGAGGCGGGGGCGGGGTCGCACCCTCTAACCTTTGACGAGAAGCCGGAGGAGTTTCCTTATCATCGGTCAGAGGCCGCTTAAAACGAGAGTTAGCCCCCCCACTGTAGGTAGGGTGATGGATGAAAGATCTCCTCCCCGGGGTAGGAGAGGACTCCGGGGCCTTCTGTTGGGAAGGCGGTCGCTGCTGGCGGGCCCTTTGGGCAATGAACTCGGGATTTTCAATGGCAACTGGACCAGACGGGGGTGTCACCTGCTGCTCCTGAGTAACCATCCCCGGATGAGGACTTCTCTGCTGAGTGTGATCCCCGGAAGGCATCCCGTTGAATGGTGTAACGTCCGCGTACAAAGTAGGCTGAACTGAAACCAAGTAAAAGGAAAGTCAAAACAAGGCACATATACGCATCAAAATAAGCAAAGAATAAGGCCTTTAATAGGCACCTCCAGCCGGCCACACAGCGGAGACGGTTGGAAGAGAAAAGAGTTTTGACGGGTATATCCCGCGAGGCCAATAATAGCCCGCGTTCCCGGTCTTATAAAAAGTATCCATGTCCAGGGGAGATAGGCGGAGGAAGTTATGATCGTTGGTAAGGTTTATTGAAAGAGAGGAAAGGGGTTGTTTATCTTCAGGAACGAGGGAATCGTTCCAAGGGGGCATGGGATACACCCGGGAGTCACAGCGAAAGAAACCTTTTGCCAGGTACCCCTTGGCAGATTTGGGCTTACCTTTAACAAAGTCCTTTGTCCGGGATCGGATCACAAAGGAAAACACACCCGGGAAGGACGCATGAGCGCGTCGCAGGGCGTAGAAAGAACGAAAGAGAAGGAGGGAGGAAGAGACGTTGCATCTCGCACAGTTGACCAAGAAGGCCAGCACCAACACGACCCCGTTGGGGTGAAGCTGGGCCGGAGCCATTCGGTAAAAATTGAAAATTTCGGAAAATAGAGGAGGAAAGGGGAGACTGAGCCCGTACTGGAAGTGAATCCGGGGAATGCAAGGCACTTCCCGCTCGGATGTTCCCGGGAGGAGTTTGGATAAAGACGCATCCAATGGAAAAGGAATGAAGCAGCGTCTAACTAAATCTACAACGTTCCTGTCTAAGGAAGGAGCAGGCCCGGAAAGATTAAAAAACTGATGACCAGAAGGCTTCGCTCCGTGGGTAGGACCCCGGGGAGCATCCTCGCCAACTTCATCGAACACCTCTTCATCTTGGCCCTCCCGGGGGTGACTAGGATGCCCGGATGGATGTGAACCCTCTCCATCCAAGGTCGACGCGTCCGGGACGCCTAGCTCCCGGGGCGTACTGAAAGCCTCGGAATGAGTGTCCGGGGAAGAGACTGGGGGGAAGCCAAGTTATCAGCAGCCCTGAACTGGACTTCAAACTGACCTTGAGCTCCCTCGGTGTTCAAGGAAGAGTCGGAGTAGAGCGGGGAATCCATGAAAGTAAGAGGAAGAGGGAATGAGAGCTTACTTGGCTGAAAAGGGCGAAAGGTGGGAAAAGCAGAGCGTCTGGAAATTGATTGAAGAAAGTAACCTAGTAAGGAGGGTGAGGCCCCTTATATAGACGGATGAATAGGAACCGCCACCTCAAAAGGTGGAAAAACAATAATGACACGATAAACAAGGCACTGATCAATGCAGAAGAGGAAAAGGCGGCGTCGTCAGAAACCCATTTTAGCATGGATGGGTCCTACCAGAAAAGTAGCAACCAAAGAGGGAGCATTTAAGACCAGTTCCTCGCGTCATGAAAACCCGGATGACCGGTCTGGGGGGCTAGTGATAATACTGGCCCAGAATCCGGTTGGGCCAGGAAGGTCCGCGGCCCATAACTATCAAAGCAGTATCTTTCCCGCTGGAAGGTACATCCGGATAAGGAAGAGGACATATGATGACAAAGGAAGTGGTCCTGCACCTTATCCCCAAAGCAGGTAGAGCTCGGCTATAAATACTAGTCTCAAACAGTAAACAAGGTAGGTGACTTATATCTCTCTATTTGATATTGAGTCTTTCCCGTACGATTTCCCTCGCATTACTACCCCCGTCTCATCATCACGCCGGAGCTTCTTCCCCGGGACGCCTCCCGGGGATTGTTTTGCAGGGTCTTCGCGGGTATTCCAGCTAGGAGGCGCGGATAGCATCAAGTGCAGGGATACGGACGGTTTTGGTAGCATCAGGAGGGAACCGCCGAGTACTTGGAGACATCAAAAACAAGGTTACTGCTGGGGCTAGGAAGAGGCTTGGGCATAACACAACAAAAAATGGAGATTAAAGGTACCAAATTCATAGTAGTTGGATTGAGACTTTATTTTTCTTCAATTGACTATTTTTTCTGCAAGTTCATGCCTTCACAAGTTTCTGTATAAGCACACACCACATTCCATGGTTTCAAATTTTGATATTTGACTTCTGATTTACTTGTGTTTTAGGTCATTTTCATTGTCATGTTGTCAATTCATCGCAGTGGCCTCTTAGGTGAGTACTCAACTCCAGAGCTTGAAATGATAGATTCCCTTGTCAAGCGCACTTCTCACACTGAAGATGATGGGATAATCAGGTGAGTTCCTATTCTCAATAAATCATATAACTTCCACCGTCCTCTTGAGAAGATATATCTGAATGTAGTCAATTGTGGCTTGTTTGCCTTGATATAAACATCATCATATACATGAGATTGAAAAAAAAAATACAAGTCACTTTCATTTCTCAAATACAAGTGAGTTCCTCTTTTTTGGTCTGTTGTTTGTGGAATTCTAATACCAACTTACATCAATGATCTCTTAGATAAACTGCTTAATCTATCTATAGGACTCGGTGATCCTTCTCTTCTTGTTTTATTGAGTAGATAAATGCTTAGTTTGTTAGCTTTTGGTTTGTTATGTGTACAGCCCCTGCACAAAGTTGTATTCACTGTGCACCAATGCCTGTCATAAAACATGGCTAAAGATTTAATTTCCTAGGTGGCATTATTGCCCTGCTAATGCAATTTCCTTTTTGAATGTATAGGGAGGCTTTACTTGATTTCTACGTGAGCCAGATCAAACAATCAAATGTGTTTCCTCTTTGAGATAATGTACTTTGGAATGTACCATCTTTTTGAAAACTTCTACTGAATCTTATTTGAATACCTCGTTTGCTGCTTGCTGTGTCAAACGTCCCACATGATCCAATGGCACTAGTAATAAAATATGCTAGTTTATTTTCAGGGATGGTGTCAGCGAATATAAATTTAATCAAGTTCTGAAAATCGAACTCAACTAGATCATTAAGGTTAGAAAATGCATATAATTGAGGAGGGGGATCAGTAAACAACTGTAGTTTTTCTATGAACTTATTCTCAATTTTGCTTATGTTTGATTGCTTGCAAGTACCTATACAGGAGCTGGAATCCCAAATTTGAAATGATTATTGCTTAGAAGAATCATCATACCAAGTGTTTCCAGCACAATACTCAATTAATAGGTCTGTAGGAGGTAGTCATGCTACTGTTAGCTTTAATCTTGTTTCAAAGTGGATATCCAAACGTGAATTGATAGTTAGTTGTACTGGTGTTTGTTTAATTTGCAGTAGCGGATTAGAGCTTTAGTGCTGTGATAAAATGCCCTAAAGGTAAACTTTATAACTCATTGATTTGTAGCTGGAGAATTATCTATTACCTGTGTTCACTCGCATAATGTTTTATGCCTTTCAGATTATTTCTGGAATTCTCTGTGAGTTTCCGCAAATTTGAGTCAGATTGAGGAGGACGATACAGATTTCAGCCTTAGTATTGCTAAATGAATTTGCAGCTGATGTGGAACTTAAAGCCAGCAAAACTCGCAGAAGCTACCAGACCTGAATGACCAGGGTATTACCGTATTAGTGCATCCCCTTTCGTTGCTTTTAGTGACCTTATAAATCAAAAGGTTTTCCATTCTCCAGAACCAATGAAATGGTTCCCATGGACGGTAATTCTCAGAATCTGATCCTCTTTCCATTACTTTTTGACTCCTGGATTTAGAAATTGGGGCTAAATGTTGAGGTCATTTGATTCTGGATTGCATTTCAAGGCCTAGAAAAGCATTGTCATGAATTTAATTATGCTATCACTGTCCCGTAGAATACGTGGATTTCTAAAATTAGTAACCTTAATGCTGCACAATCTTTTTGAATCTCATTTCATTACATTGTCTTTTGGTATATTGATAATGTATCTTAATTGACTGATTTTCTCTAACTCGTACAGAAAAAGTTGAAGAAAACAGTGGCATAGACGCCGGCTGGACTTGGTGTAGCTCGACCACCTGGGCCAACTCTTGTCTGAGTGTGCAAAGAGAGCTTATAATTCTCAGTTGCAACATTTGAAGGCACGTCTTTCTGATTCTTCAACTACACAAATTTGATTTGTGTTCAAGTTCTCTCTAGATATTTCTTTGCTAATTTGAAATTTGAAATCTTGATTGTTCAGATTCTTTGTTATCACCCGAAGAAGCCACAAATTGAAGTCTCAGTATTTTACAGTTCCGAAAGGTAATTCCTTCATTTTCTTAAATTTTCTCAGATTGTTATCTGTTATTTGTTGGAACTAAAGCAATTTTCTCAGATTGTTATCTGTTGAAGTAGCTTTTAGAATTTTCTGAAGTGCCTTCTAAATTCTAATTTTCTAAATTCTAAAAGGGAGACCTTCTGAAGCCTCAGATATGAAATTTGCTTCATCCAGGAACTGCACTTTTCTCCTTATGGTCAAATTTGTGAAATGCCATTGAATAATTATGAATAAAAACATAAGCATTTGTTAGACTTTAAACTGAAGCGCCTCAGTTTTGACATCAAGATATTGATGAGTAGATAAAGAGGTTGCTACACTCAAGTTTATCACGAAGAATCAATAAATTTTTGAGTCAGCAGCAGAGAGTTACCTTTTGCTGTAATGGTTGACTGATATATATGGAGCTATAGAGTTGCCTTTTGCTATTGTTTGAGTCTGTACTTTGGTGTGAAAGATGTGTTCTTGACTGTACTAAAATGGTTTCTTGATATGAATACTTCTGAACTTCGTGCATTTGTTTTAATGGTTAATTGATGCGTATTTGGATATTTTAGTTTAAATGTTTGACAACAATCAATATTGTATTTTCAGATGGCTCAAATGCGTACCATTGCTGAAATTGATGAGCGTTCCTAAAACTGGTCCGCTATAGTCACTGTCGAGGAAAAGTTCCAGCCGGGACAAAAAGAGGGAAGTTCTACTAGGTTTCAGAAATGTGTGTTCGTTGACTCCCAGGTACACATTTTGAGGATGTCAGGAACTTTTGGTTGCAGTGAATTAATGCTTCTGGCATCTCCTATTTTTGAGAGGGTAATGATCAAACTGCATTAACTGATTGCTGATAGTTAAATGAAATCCAAGCTAAACATTGTGGTGTTTCTGATTTATAGGATAATGTGTAAGCGGGGATCTAAGAAGGTTGTTGACTCTCTTTCAGATTGGATAGGAGGAGCTTTACCGGGAATATCAGCTGAGGATAATCTTTCAACTACTGGAGTAGTCACCTGTTTCTGGTATGGGGAGTGCTCATTTTAGTTGTTCAATGGCATATTTGCATCATCCCGTTTCTCACTTCAGTCTCATATCTGATATATTTGATTTGCGTTTTTCAGAGGTATGACCAATTATATGGTTAACCCCAGAGAAAACATGAACTATGACCTTCGAGAAGATTGGAAACCCAGATATGGTATTTCTTTTATGTTTTTATTTTTCAGGGAGAGTTGCAAAATATTATATTTTGTCCAACTGTTTTGGTGTTGGTTTTTTGTCTAGGTGGTTTTTGTTAAGTTGGGTGTATGCAGATTGGATATTAACCAATGGGAGAAAGAAACTAAGGCAAATAGAGAGTCTAAAGTGTTGAAGGATCACCCCGTGCAATATGGTTAGAGCATAAACAGTGACCAGGAAAGAAATCAAAATTATCACCAGGTATCAGTTTTAAAGATTGTGAGCTACACTTGAGTTATTACCCTTCCTGAACTGGGAAACTACTCACAGTTTCATCATCTTATAAACCCTTATGATTTTTTAAATTTATTTAATTTTGCCTTAGGTGGTGAATGCTTTTGGCACAGTTTATGACAATATCCATTTTATCTTTATACATATAAGTTTCTGATCTGGTACTCTCTTCTTGATACCGTAATTAATGTGTTTATTTATTAACAAGTTGCGGTCTTTGGCTTTTATTTTTTTCATCTTTTTATCTGCAGGATGATAAGGAAGAAAACCTCAAATACCCATGTGTTTATACTACTTATGCTTATAGGGGAGCACACCTTATTCTGACGCGTGTCTATGTGACAGAGTTACCATAAAGGTGAATACTTTGGTTTTAGTTTTAGTTAAATCATAATTTATACATCTTGTGAGTGTGCATTGTTACTTATGTTATCATTGCTATTGTTTTTGTCTGCATGAGGAGTCATCAGCTAAGGCTGTGAAGCATTGCCTTGAAGGAGCTTCTCCTGCATATCTTCTTGGTTTTGAGTTAATATCTCAATTTAAAGGTATGTCTTTGTGCTGAGTTTATCTCTGTCTCTCTCTCTCTCTCTCTCTCTCTCTCTCTCTCTCTTCGTCTTCAACTTAGTTTGATTTCTCAGAACAGTGCTGAGCTATAGTTCAGATAGTAAACAGAGGTTTTGTAGATATATACTAATTAATCTGAAGTCATTTATTTGTATTTTTTTATTGACACTCAAGGTGGCATGTGGTTTAAGCAATGACTTGCAAGGTGGAGAGTGTGCTCGACATCGATGCTACAGATGGGAGATATAAACTGGGGTTTTCCAAGATACCCGAGGTATGAACATGCTCAGTTTCATTTTTGTTAGAAATATGGGATTTTTCAACATCAATTTCTTATTTCTCTTGGACGATTCTCTGCTTTGGAATGTGGGATTTTAATAATACGAAAATGTTGAATGACCGTTTCGTCTTTGTAAATATCTGGCAGAACATGGCACGTGTAGGAGTGAGGGCACTGGAAGACATCTTCCATCGGAAATGAGGTTACTGCCCGGGCGGTACTTCCAGTTGCATTGGCCTAATTTATGCATTGCTTTGTCAGGAGTTTCTGTTGGCCTAATGTAAAGGCAACAGTGGCGGTTAGCGCTGGAGTCGTTGTCAAGATCAAGAATCCGGCCACAAGACCCAAGGTAGCATGTGGGTTGGGCAAAAGTCATGACAAGGTGGAAAATGTGGTGGACATCGATGCTGCAGATGTGAGGGAAATGAAACAGATTTAAAATGCTGCAGATAAGTAATCTGATTTAAACTGCCACTTCTTTGATGGAATTCTACATAAAATGTCCCCTTCTTTATTTTTCTCATTCGGAAATCTGTATCATTGAATTATTAAAGGTATGCAGGTAGGATTACAAAGTGGAATTTCAACAGGGTGAAAAGGTGTTTGAAGTCATTGAAGGCGCAGGTATGATTGTAGGATTCAATCCATGTTGCAGTGAAAGAGAACTTCCTCAAAAGGTAATAATAACTTGTGCACCTTAATTCTGCCAGCAACCTATAATAATGGAATAATGAAGCCTAGCTTAATTCAAACTTTAGTCACTCTCCAGTAAAAATAATATCAGAAATAAAGTAAATAAATAAACAGAGTTTGTATGCATGAGGAGTCATCTTCTAGGCCTGTCCCGTGCATGTTTTTGTCCCCGGTTTTTAAGATTGGCCATCTCTCTCTCTCTCTCTCTCTCTCTCTCTCCCTCTTATTTTCTTGACTAAAGGTAAACTTTATAGCTCATTGATTTGCAGCCCTAAAGGTAAACTTTATAGCTCATTGATTTGCAGCCCTAAAGGTAAACTTTATAACTCATTCATTTGTAGCTGGAGAGTTATCTGTTACGTGTATCACATAATAGTTTATGCCTTTCTGATTATTTCTGGAATTCTCTTTGAGTTTCCGCAAATTTGAGTCAGATTGAGGAGGACGATACGGATTTCGGCCTTACATAGGCTAAATGAATTTGCAGCTGATGTGGAACTTAAAGCCAGCAAAACTCGCAGAAGCTACCAGACCTGCATGACCAGTGTATTAGTGCATCCCTTTCATTGCTTTTAATGACCCTATAAATCAAAATGTTTTCCATTCTCCAGAACCAATGAAATGGTTCCCATGGACGGTAATTCTCAGACTCTGATCCTCTTTCCATTACTTTTCGAGTCCTGGATTTAGAAATTGGGGATAAATTTTGAGTTCATTTGATTTTGGATTGCATATCAAGCCCTAGAAAGGCTTTGTCATGAATTTGGTTGTGCTATCACTGTCTTCGATTTCTGAAATTAATAACCTTAATGCTGCACAATCTTTTTGAATCTCTCATTTCGTTACATTGTCTTTTGGTATTTTGATGATGTATCTTTATTGACAGATTTTCTCTAAATCCTACAGAAAAGTTGAAGGAAACAGTCGCATAGACGGAACGCCAGCTAGACTTGGTGCAGGTCGACCACCTGGGCCAACTCTTGTCAGAGTGAGCAAAGAGAGCTTATAATTCTCAGTTGCAACATTTGAAGGAACGTCTTTCTAATTCTTAAACTACAATATTGGTCAACGTTCTGCTGTCATTTTATAATATGAATCTCTCAATGTTTTGAGAATGTCAGGAACTCAGAAACGTTGGCTTGCAGTGAATTAATGCTTCTGGCATCTCCTATATTTGAGAGGCTGATGATCAAACTGCATTAACTGATTGCTGATAAATAAGGTTAAATAAAATCCAAACTAAATATTGTGGTGTTTCTGATTTCTAGGATAGTGTGTAGGGGGGAATCTAAGAAGGTTGTTGACTCTCTTTCAGATTGGATAGGAGGATCCTCAATGTATGCATGCAGGATTCAATCCATGTTGCAGTGAAAGAGAACTTTCTCAAAAGGTAATAATAACTTGTGTACCTTAATTCTTCCAGCAACCTATAATTATGGAAAAATGAAGAGTAGTGCAAATTTCACAGAATTTCTTGGACTTTATTCAAGGAGTATTCTCTTTTCAGAAATTAGTACTTATGGTGATCAGATAAAACATTATTTTCCTGTTGCAACTGTTGGAAACATTAGGGGTTATTGGAACAATTTTTATGATTTTATTTCCTTCATTTGAAAAAAGCTACTTAAACTATGAAAATGATACTGAGATCCCAAACATGCATAAATCACTGCACATCATGCTTTGTGATTTTTTCCCCAAACAAATCATTGGAAATCTCCCAGGTTAATATAGGACTCTCTTTTGGGTTTTTTCCTTCTAATTAAGAAGTCTTCAGTAATGATAGCTTTGGGTTTTCTGTTCATCTACTCATTGAACCTTGCTAAGAGTCTTGGGTGGCAGTAGTTTACGTATACTAAGAATAATTTTTTTGTAAAGAATTGTATATATAAATCATTCATTTAGAGTAGAAATATGTGAAAATGCTCAATTTCTAAATATAACCTGGTTGGACTGTGAACTATCTACTATGACCAATTTTCAGAATTTAGGCAAACAGTTGTCAAATGTCTGATAATAGAAAAAAGCTTACATGTCATAGATAGGCCTTAATCACCAGTCTGAATGTTTTTTAAAAATAATAAAAAAAAATCATTTCAGCTTTCTAATGTAATTCTGTCTGTTTCAAATTGGGCTTCTGTTTTTGTTAGAGCTTTATAGGACACTCCGAGCATGTGTTATGAATGGTTCTGCTTCTGCCTTTACTGCTCAATATACTTTTCAAATGTTTCTTAATAGTAGAAATTCGAGTGTGGACGCACATGAAATAAACCTGAATGATTCTTTTTCAGATCACGAGGGTATGACCATTAGTCCAAACAGACACGCTAGAGGGATTCTATGGTACTTGGCTAGGCACAACATTTTGCGTCAAAATTGGATAAGTAGAGCAGACCCACAATCTTGCATATTTCATTGTAGAGGATGGCTGCCTTCTGCAATTATGCTACATTCAGATGGGAAATTATTAATCTTGGATTGCTGCGTTATATATTTCATAGCTCGAATTATCAATCATGCAGCTATTACTTCTTTTTCCTATCTACATATTCAACAATTTACATAGATAGCTGCATTGTCAAATTTATAATTTTAGCTCATGTGAGTTTTACTGTACTGTTACAGTTGGACTTCAACTGAATGCAGCTAAAGAGTAACGGAGGTGTAGTGCGAGGTAGGTAGTTTATCTGGGGCAGATGCCGCCTAAAGGTAGGCTCAAGCTAATATTCTGCTCGTGAGCGTAATGGTATAAGCCTGCCTGACTGTGAGACCGACTGATCGAACAGAGACGAAAGTCGGCCATAGTGATCCTGGAGTCCCGTGTGGAAGGGCTCTCGCTCAACGGATCAAAGGTATGCCGGGGATAACAGGCTGATGACTCCCAAACGCTGTTATCGACGGAGTCGTTTGGCACCTCGATGTCGATTTATAATGATGAGTAGTAGGTACTGTGCTTTGTTCATATGTCACATAAGAACTTATAATTCCTATTGACAGATCTACTGGTTGGTGATGGGACTCCATTCCTTATTTAGCTATATTATTATTCTTTTTCCTATTCTAATTAAGCTAGTTAATTATAGTAATAGTTGTAAGCTATTTCCTTTTCTTAGTTAGATTGTTATTCTCATATATGTCTATATAAAGAGAACATATTCTATGTAATTCATGATTCAATACAATCATTAATTCAATAGAAGATGTTTCTTCAAGGTAGGTGAATCCCTAATCAAAAGGTTCAATAGGTTGACAGACCACAAATCAAAGGTCATATCCCCTTGAGGTATCGAACCTCATCATTTGGTATCACAGCTAGGGGTGTTCAAAAATACCCGACCCGCACTACCCGGCCCATTGACCCGCCGACCCGGCATAAATTAACCGGGTAATTTCTTATTTTTCCGGGACGGGTACCCGACCCGAGTATTATACTATTTTTCGGGTCCGGGTCCGGGTCACACAAATGCTTTTTCCGGGTACCCGGTATTATATATGTTTATTTATTAAATATTAATGTCAAATATCATTTATACTTGTAATTTTGGGCATAGGAAATGAATTTACCCTCTTGAACTTATCAACTCAATACAAGTGTTTTGTTTATTTCCTCAATTATAATAGATACTTAAGATTATACATAACTTTTAGGCAATATCGAGAGTAATTAAATTTAAACGTCTTACGATTGATTTTTCATGGATAGTCTAGTTCATATATAATATATAATATTTACTCTTCAAGTAAACCTTCAACTCAAATTATAATTTGTTTGATTTTTTTTCGTACAAATAGATATTTATATTGAATTCTTGAAGTGAATTAAAATATTTGTGAAAATGTTATGTTTAGTTTCATACTTTTAGTAATTTTCTTTTACACATTTTTTCTAACACTCATTTTTCATGTTTGAAAAAAAAATCTCAAGTTTTTTAAATTTAAAACATAGTACGTGGGTTAATTAAACCGATTTGTTAGGATGAAATTCCTAAAAATATTAATATATTATAACAACCGGGTCGGCGGGTACCCTGAAATCCGGCCCGGTATTTCGGGTACCCGCACTTCCGGGTACCCTGTTCTTCCGGGTCGGGTCACGGGCCGCATTTTAAGCTACCCGCATATGCGGGTACCCGGATGTGCGGGTACCCGAAAGTCCGGGTACCCTGTTTTGAACACCCCTAATCACAGGCAGATTGAAAAATTCGATAATTTTTTTTTCTTCTATCGTATCATGTCGCTGACCGAGTTGCCCGAAGATGAAGAACACATGGTTCGTATAGCGGCACATCTCGATCGTACAACTGCCCGTTTGGATGCTCTTGACCAAAAATTTGACAAATTGATGGCGCTTTTCCAACAACGGTATTCCAATCCAGCAGTTCCGACACCACCGTCTCCGCCACCACAATCATCGGTGTCCCTACAACATCCACCTCTACCACCACAATCATCGCCGGTTTTTTTCCGATTGGATTGTCTTGAGCAAGTTAGACCGCTTTCACCGGTTCCACCGCCACCACCACAATCATGCATTGAACAGCAAGAGTCATATTTGTCCGATGCAGATGCTGACTTTCAGCAGCGAGAGATTGGATTGTTTGATCAACTCACTGAATCTATTGACCCACCAACACGGGATCTAGTTTCATGCATTGATGAGCAATCAATTTCATCGGTAGCATGTCCTTCAAGAGTTGTTCCATGTGTGACCAATCTTTCACACACCTTCGCAAGTCTCGTTGGATTTGGCACAATCTGCCATACGACTCCAATTCCAACTACCATCCCAAGAAGTTCGTCGTTTGGATTGCATAAAGATGTTTGCTATCGAGAATGGTTGATTCCATGGGAAATTTACACTACCCAATTTCGTGAATGGTTGATTCCATGGCGCGTTGCGACAATTTTCAGGCTTGAGGACAAGCCTTCTTTCAGGGGCGCGGGAATGATGGGACTCCATTCCTTATTTAGCTATATTATTATTCCTTTTCCTATTCTAATTAAGCTAGTTAATTATAGTAATAGTTGTAAGCTATTTTTTTTTCTTAGTTAGATTGTTATTCTCATATATGTCTATATAAAGAGAACATATTCTATGTAATTCATGATTCAATACAATCATTAATTCAATAGAAGATGTTTCTTCAAGGTAGGTGAATCCCTAATCAAAAGGTTCAATAGGTTGACAGACCACAAATCAAAGGTCATATCCCCTTGAGGTATCGAACCTCATCAGTTGGTCTTTACACATGCCATTTTGAAGCTACAAGGGGTTCCTGAGAAACTATGCACCTCTTCAACTATTGTATGGCTTTTCAATCCTCTTACATTTACAATTGGAACCCGTGGAAACTGTGAACCCATTGTCTGTGCTATGATTCTTTGGATCCTCATCTGTCTCCTCAACGGTGCAATTTCTATGCCACCCTTATTCTCTTCTGCATAAACTTCTTGTTTTGGTAGTCTTTTGTAAGAAGTGCTTTGTACTACAATTGCTTTCAACATTTATATGTCTAACATGAATGCTTAGTTTCATTCACTAACCTATAATTCCTGATGCTAACGCGGGTAAAATATGTCAAGCTGCTTTCTGTGGACTTGTTATTCACCTGAGGATATATCCTGTAATATATGCTCTTCCTATGATCTTTGTGCTGGATCCCCACTATTTCAGTTCAGAGAAGAAACCTAACCTTGCATGTTGGGTTTTAAGGGATTCTAGGCTGTTAAAAAAGAGCTCATACAGCATTAAAGTCGATAATCAAATCTCAATTTAATTTTGAGTAGAAATCGATGAGAAAGGAAGAGAATTGTATTTAGAAGCAAAAAAGAAGATGTATTTATTTTGGAAATAATGATATGGATTAGCCACCTATAATGACACATCATTCCCTATTTGGTTTCCCTATAATTTTTCCCTCTCTCTATCATTACTCGATTAGAGTAGTTTGTTCACCTGGAGGAGATAATCTTTGGCCATTACTCTGCACTAGTGTTTATCATTTGTACGGGGTTTCCTTTTATTTGTATGGTTGGCAATTCTTGCATGAGGCGTTATTATATCATCTAACTAGAACAGATCCAAGACACAATTTCTCGATATACTTTTATCACCTTTACCTTCACTACGAATTTGATTTTACACTGTTGGAAAAACTCATCTCTTTTCTTCCACAAGTCAGCTAGTTCTCGTTTTCCACTTCTCTCTTGATCTGCCGTTTTGCTTCTTTGTGCAGACACTGGCATTTGTGGCATTTAACAAGGTTTGTAGAGCTTTGTTGGCTGACCTATGGTTTACTTAGCCTTTAGCTGAAATAGTGCAGATATCGTTGTTCCTTTATTGTGCTGCAGGTCATGACTGCTCACTACTTTGTCTGGTTCTTTTGTCTATTGCCTCTAATATTGCCGTGGACCAATATGAAGCTGAAATGCCAAGGTTTATCTCTTACTTTAATATGGATGGGAGCTGAAACTCACTGGCTCATGTGGGGCTACTTGCTTGAGTTCAAAGGCAAGGATGTCTTCGTGCAGCTGTGGTTAGCTAGTATAGTGTTCTTGGTTGCTAATATTTGGGTTATAATCAGTATAATGCGTCACCACGGCACTCTCCTTTATTTTTAAGATCTGAGCATTTAGATACTAAACTAAATGTAGTCCTACAAAGCTGAATCTATCAATCAAGGTTTTGCACCAGTTGATATGTTCTGAAATTTCTCCTTTTAAGCACAACCTGTGATATTGTCTGTGTGGCTTGTGACAGAATTCCAAGCCATTGTCCTTTTGATACAAAATTTGGAGTCATGTACGCTAATAACTGAATTGTGTTTTCTGTAAGTATTGTGAGTGAAATTGTGAAAGAGGGCCACCAAGAATACATCAGATTCAGGGGGTATTAACTGAATAAGGTTGGATCTGGCCTTCTATCTGTTCAACAACAGATGCATGGCAGATTTACAAACCAAGACCTAGTGAACGAAAAACTCACAAGTTGAACTGTCCCACATTATTCAGCACTTATTGTCGAGAAATAAGATGCATCTGAAAAATGGTTTCTTGTACAATAAAATGTATGAGTATGCTACTTGAGTCCTAAGTGATTTTGTTTTTATTTTCGTATTTTACTCCTCCTATTCAGAGTACACCTGGGACGTGCCAAGATGATGAGGATTAGGGTCAAAGCAACCGAATGACAGCGGTGGGATGCTCTGCTCGTTCCTGAAGTAATCATGAGGATCAACCATGGTCTTCACCTTCACAAGTCTATCAAAATTATGCTTGAAATATGGCGCTCCCCAAATCCTGGCTTCTTCCACACTTGTTTTTCCTTTTGCATTATTCACTCCCAAATCCAGATCCCTGTAGGCAGCATAAGCTCTTCTGGGGCTATCATCCACATACTCTCCCATCACTCTATGCAGCTTTCTCATCGAACCAAAACGCTCGTGCATGACCTTTGTATTTGCTTCATGCCACAGAATCTTCTTGAACACCATATAAATGTTGCCGGCTCTATGTGGGAATGGGGTTTCAGTTTCTGAAATCGCGGCCATTTTTGCTCCATAAGGTGTCCAATTCATCTGTACAGGTGGGGAGGCCATTTCGAGTAAGACATCCCAAATCTTCTCAAGCCCCTCTTCTGGGATGGGCTGCTGGACAAAGTCTGCTTTGGACATGAAGTAGGTTCTTGGTGTGGGAGGGGCTCTGCTCTGAAATATTTCATATGTTGATTCCACTGGCATGTTCAAAAAATAAGTGAGAAATTCAAACCAGTGTAACTGTATGCAGTCCTTTTCTGCCACAGTTAACTCTGGGAAATGCTGTTTCATTAGGCTAACCAGTCTATCAGCTCCTCCTTCGAAGAGAGCAACAAATGTGGCTTGTACAGTTTTCTTACCCGTCTCACCCAACTCAACAACTGTCAACTGGAGCTCGAGAAGAAGCTCTTCAGGCAGCCTGTGGGCAATGTCTTGCCATTTGTGGACGAGCTTCGTTGCACCTTGTTCCAAAGTTTTCTTGAGGGTGAATGCCGTGAAATTTTCAGAAACCTCAACTAGTTTGATTTTATATTCAAGAATGACAGCAAAACTAGCTCCTACTCCTCCTCTGATTGCCCAAAAGAGATCCTCACCCATAGTTTCCCGGTTGAGAATTCTCCCCTCTGCATCTATTACACGAGCATCAACAACGTTGTCAGCTGCGAGTCCAAATTTCCTGAGAAGAGGGCCGTATCCTCCTCCACTGATGTGCCCTCCAGCACACACTGTGGGGTAATATCCAGCTGGGAATGCTAAGGATTTGTTGAGTCGGACAATGTTGTAGTATGTTTCACCAAGTGTGGCACCAGCTCCAACCCATGCTGTTAGGCTCTTGGGATCTACAGAGACTGATCTGAAATTGTACATATTGAGGATAAAGAAGGGAACATCTGCAAAGCAGGAACTACCTTCAAAGTCGTGGCCTCCGCTTAAGATCCTCATTTGCAAGCCATGGTTTTTCGAGCAATATATTGCTGTTTGTATTTGTGATTCACTATCAGGAGTGACAATGAAGCGAGGTTTCGGGGTATTTGGCAGTGTGAATCTGAGGTTCTGAACGGAAGAGTGCAAGATGGATGAGTAGGAGGTGGTATTGGGTGTGGAAATGGCACTATGGTTATCTAAATGATGAATAAGGCAATCAAGAAAGTTTTGGTCGGAATTAGCTGAGGCTGACCAGAAACTCAGAATCAGAATCGAAAAAATACATCGAACTAAACTGTTACTGGCTTTTAAGTTCTTCATTTGTGCTCTTTGAGTTCTGGACAGGTGAGAATCTGCAAAATCCATTTTCAGTGACCAATCATATCAATCAAAACCACACCTTTTTACCCAACATTAAAAACAGAAAAGTTCATAGCTGGAAACAGAAAAAGAATGAGTGCTCTTAATAATTAGGAGTACTTATTAATAATCACTTGAGAATTCCAAACTTCCATAAGTGCCCAACTATCCGAATTTACCAAGCTAATACAACAATCAAAAAACCATCTTTTGCCGAGATGATTACACAGTTACCCAATCCAACGAGATAAACCAACGGAAAAGAAGTTAACTCACAGATGCTCCTACAACAATTTAAAAGACTGGAAAATAAGAAAGAGCTTACCAGATCACTGAAGAAACGCTCTCCGGCCGGCTAAAGCTTTAACTCTTTGGATTTGAGATTTGTGGGCAAACAGCGGAGGTATTTCGGCTCAGTGTGCATTTCACGTTTAGGAATTATGTAGCATCAACCGACAATAAGGTTCCAAGAAAAACCACGTGTCTATCTGTGTTCGACAAGGCAATAATAAGTGCTCGGATACGTATCTAATTTTAACACTGCCAATCGCCTCGTTTGAATCAATCTCATGTGAAAGTCCACCTATGGCCCTGTCCAATAAGGTGCTGAAAAGTGCTGAAAGGTGCTGAAGGGTGCTGAAAGGTGCTGAACCTTGCTGAAAGGTGCTGAATCTTGCTGAAGGGTGCTGAACCTTGCTGAAGGGTGCTGAACCTTGCTGAAGGGTGCTGAACGTCTGAAAATAAGCTGAAGGGTGCTGAAAGGTGTTGAAAATAAGCTGAAGGGTGCTGAAACGTGCTGAAAATAAGCTGAAAGGTGCTGAATGTGTTGAAATTAAATTAAAATTGTATGATATATATAATTATGTGTTGTGATTAATAAAATAATGTGAATGTTACATTTTGAAATGCGTTGAATAAATTTTTTTTAGTAGTTGAACATAATTTTAATTTGGCATAAGTGTATCATAAAATTATATCCAATAGAATAACTATAATCCATCTATATATATTATCATTTATATATTATTAATATTAATTTTATATTCATATACAATATTTAAAAAATTTATATTAATCCTACAATTTTACTTTAAAAACATGTAATTTTATGCCACCTTTTTTTTTTCAAATAGCCCCTTAAACCCTTTGAATATTACAAGAAAACCCAAGCTCTCAAGTGATCCCTTTTTATCAAATTTTCACCTATTTTATCGGATCTTCACCTATCTTATCCTCACAAACGCGATCCAGCTTTTCCTGCAGTTCCCCCGATACAACAGTGTGGAGAGATGCATTGGGTAACCCAGAATTCTGTTTTCCTCATCCTCCGGAAGGTAATATTTCTAATTTACACCCACTTATCTAACAACTAATAATGTATAATGTATTTACGTATTGGTCAATCTGTGTAGGAAAATATTATTTGGTAGATTCGGGATATCCAAACACCCTTGGATACTTGGCTCCATACAGTGATGGAACAAGCCGAAGGCATCTACCGCAATTTAGAACCGCACCACCTCGAGGTATGAAGGAACATTTTAACAAACGACATTCTTCTTTAAGAATGAAAGTAGAAGGAGCTTTCGGTCAGTTGAAGAGTACTTGGAAAATCTTAAAAAGAATGCCCCAAACTGACATTGATTCCCAAAAAGCAATAATTGTTTCATGTTTCACACTTCATAACTTCATTCGAATGCAAAAACGAGACATTCCCGTGTTAGATCATCCTGAGGGTGAAGGAAGTATTGATTCAGGTTTGTACGCCGATGATCGAAAAGCTGCTATGAACGAAGTGCGCGAGAGTATTGCATTACAAATTTGGCATACAGGAGGTGGTGATTTAGAAGTTAGTGATGTTAGCGAAGATGAATCATTAGATGATAGCGATTAGTAGTATATGTAATTTTTACTATTATTGGAAGTACTAATATGTTTGCAAAAATTGTACAATTTTTATATATAAATTTGGTTTACCATTGCTCAAATTGTTATTTATATATATTTGAAAAATGATTAAGCATTAGGAAACTATATATTTGAAGAATGATTAATTCGTTTTTAAAATTTTTTTATAACAATTTCATGTATATGAATAGTGACAAGTGCTGAAAGGTGCTGAAAATAAGCTGAAGGGTGCTGAAAGGTGCTGAAAATAAGCTGAAGGGTGCTGAAAGGTGCTGAAAATGTGCTGAAGGGTGCTGAACCTTGCTGAAGGGTGCTGAACCTTGCTGAAGGGTGCTGAACCTTGCTGAAAGGTGCTGAACCTTGCTGAAAGGTGCTGAACCTTGCTGAAAGGTGCTGAAAGTGCTGAAAATAAGCTGTATTGGACAGGGCCTATATACACAAAACATGCTTTCAAACTTTTTGGGGTTATTTCGAAATTACTATCCACAATATAAATGTGCTGAAATTCAGGGTTTGAATTGAAAATAAAAAAAAAATCATAACAGATTTGGGTCACCTTCTTCTTTAACCCGGCACCCATTTTCCCACGCACCATGTTTCAAAGTTTTTTATAAAAAAATTAATCACTGTACAAAGTTTTTAAGAAAGTTGTACTTATGTTTTTTGCAACATCAAGTTTTAGATTAGAAATTATGTTTGTAGTTTTTGACTGAAAGATAGTTGTACTTGTGGTTTTTTTTGGCTCTTTAGATCTATGGATTTTCCTATAAGCCAGCTGATTGAACTGATGATATCATCATTTTAACCTGCTGATAATGATCATGTTGATTTTACCTAATATTGTTTCATGATGCTTGGCTCAATCACTGTTTGTATTGTATTATTGTATTGTATTCATGGATTCAATAGGCTTCAACTGATCTATGATATTGGCTGATGAGGTAATTGCTTGATGTTGTAAAAATATATGATGCGCGACAATTCAGTCTGTTGAGGTAACATTTGTCGAATTGGTTGAAGAGACGAGAGTTTGAAGCTGATTAATAGATTCAAATGTCTCACTTTTGTTGCCTTTACTGTTCTTAGGTAGATTACTATTCGATCTCTAAGCGCGAGACTTAAAAGATTTATATAAGATCAGCTGAAATATTCCGCTCATCCATGTGAGTTTAAAGCTTCTGTTATTATTTCTTAATGAACGGATATGAAATCTCCTCTCAAATATTTTTTGGTTTTCTGGAGAATATAAGGTTAGCTAAAATATTCCGTTCATCCATGTTAGTTTACAAATTTTGTTCTTATAAAGAACAACTATGAAAATCTCCTCTCAGATATAATTGGTTTTCTGGAGAGATTCTAAATTTTTTAGCACTGGAAGCTGTTAAGGATGTTCACGTTCTTTAAGTATAAATTTGTCTGCCTCTTTTAACACAAGGCGTGCTCATTGCTCTAAGAGTCATAGTGTGTTTATTTTTGGTTTCTTTTTTCTGCTTATCTTTCATGCGCGATAATTTGATGCAATTAAATGAGAATTACAATCTTTGCTTAATCCTGTTTGTGGCATTCTTTTGTGTAATTTAGACTGTGAGCGTGTTTGTGGACTTATTGTTTTGATGTGATCTTTTTTCCGGCTGTTGCTTTCATTAGGCATGGAAAAACAGGATATGAAACTTTAGCCAAGTTTTTGGTCTTTGTTTTTGTATTATGTGTAAACATGGGACTGCTAAGTTTTAGCTGGTTTTAAATGGTGAAAATTGATCTATATTTTAGCATTTAAAACTATCCGAATAAGGGGTTGAATTTTAAGAAATTTTGCATTAATAACGGTGGAACTTTTAATATATGAAAATGAGGTGTATTTTTAGTATAATTTCTAGGAAGGGCATTAGTTAATGGGGTGGTCTCTGGAGCGACCGTCTACCTATGTAGATCAGGGACTAAATTATAAATAGGGTAATATATCAAAAACAAGGAAGGACCAATTTGTAATTTTTTTGAAAAGTTAAAAAAATCACGCGCTACAGTAACTTCGCACGTGTACAGTGTTTGCTACATTACCGCTACAGTACATGAGAGGTTTAACCCAAAACATGAAGTTTGCTACAGTAAAATGAGGGATTTAACTCAAAACCTGAAATTTACTACAGTGTTTGTTACAGTAACATGAGCGGTTTAACCCAAAACATGAAGTTTGCTACAGTAAGATGAGGGATTTAACCCAAAACCTGAAGTTTACTACATGAGGGATTTAACCCAAAACCTGAAGTTTGCAACATGAGGGATTTAACCCAACAGCTGAAGTTTGCTACAGTAACATGAGGGATTTAACCCAAAACCCAAAACCTCAAGTTTATTACGTACAGTCACATGAGAGATTTAACATAAAACCCGAACTTGTAATTTAGAAAATGATCATTATAACATAAAACGTGGGGAATTTAAACCAAAACCTAGAAGGTTTTTATTATCTAATAAACTGAACTTGTAACTCAAAAGGTGATCATTATTACATAAAACATGTGGAATTTAAATCAAAATGTGTCATTTAAAACATTGAGGTTATAACCTAAAATATGAGGAGTTTAAAGCAAAACCTGAAAGATAGTTAATCATATAAAAATTGGTAGAATATCAATCATCTAAAAACCTAAAAGATGAATTTATAAATTAAAACATGATCAATTTAAAACAAAATCTGATTTTTTTTTATAAAAAAAAAAACTGGAATGAGAACTGTTCACAGTACTGTTCACGTGCGAAATTACTGTAGCGCGTGAATTTCCTAAATTTTTAAAAATTGCAAAATAGTCCCTCTTTATTTTTTAAATATTAAACTATTTACAACTTAACCCGGTCTACATATGTAGACGGTCGCTTCCAAGACTTTTCCTTAGTTAATTAATTCACAGACTTTGCCTCAGACACGAATACCCTTATTCTTTTAAATTTTTGTTTTGGTTCATTTTTTATGTAGTTAAGTTTTGTTTCACTAAGGCCCTATTTGCCAGAATTTATCAGTACATCAGTTCAGTTTAGATCAATTTAGTTCAATTCAATTCAGTTCAGTTCAGTTAAGTAAAAATGTAATTTGTTGAAATTCAGGTTAATTTAGTCATGTTAATTCTTTTTTTCAATACATTAATTTTCAGTTCAGTTCAGCAAGAAATAAACTCTAGCAAACAGGGTCGGGGTTTAAATAATAATAACCCACAGACGCGGGGGTTGAATTGCAATATTTGTTCTTTTTCAGCACGCGCGCGCGTATCACTTGCTGATGTATATATTCTTTCCGTCGTGACATTTATACCCTAGTTCTTCCTCCTTTTCATTCTCCGTTTTCATTCCCCCTATACTGCTCTGCTATTGATTGAATCTGGTGACGTGATCTTTTTCATTTTGCTGGTCTCGAATTCGGAAACGTGATCGCGCTCAATCCAGTGGACGAATCCGGCGAGGTATTTTGTGGTTTCTGATTCAATAGTTCGTTTTCATATTTTTCCGGTTCGTGTTTTTGATTCGTTCGATTGTGTTGTGCAATTTTCTGATACAGGTGAAGAAACCGAGTTCATCTACAGGTTTGGTTTCTGAAGGTAATGAGTTTTTTTTGTTGTGCGTTTGATTGTATAGTTGCTTACAGATTTGTGACTGATTGTGTTGTTGTGAATGATTATGTACATGCGTTCATATTTGAGGACGGTGTTAGATTTTGTTAAATCCTTTTGTTTCAAAGTGTTTGGCTTTTTGTGTGAAAGGTCGTAGTTTAACGCTAAAACATATTGCTGCTTGATGTTGAAATTGTTTATGTTTTTGGTTTCCCGGGTAAGGACATATACTTTTCCGTTATGGACTGTTAAGCAGAGCAGAAAAAGGAAGGGGAAGGGTGATCTGATTGAAGATGGCGTTTTGCTGAATGTAGGGGGTATATCAAGTGAATTGGTTGAAGCTGAGAACCAAAAGAAGCAGAGGAAGATTTCTCAACAAGTTAAAGTTGAGAATGAGGATGTTAAGTAAGTGTTTTCTGTGTTTTTTTACTGAACTTCAGGTTTTGTGTTAAAACTGACATGTTCAGAGATAAAAGCTACATGTTTCTATGACAGTTTTAATGTATTAGAATAAGATATGTATGTCAAGTTGTGATTAAAAATGCTCATTTTTGTTGTTATAACCTTCATATTTTGAGTTACAACTTTAATTTTCAGGTTATGTGTTAAAATATGCATGTTATTAGATAACAGCTACATGTTTTCTATGAAAATCTTCATGTTTTAAATAATAACTGTATTTTCAGGTTGTGATTAAAAATGCTCATGTTTGCTATTATAACCTTCATGTTTTGAGTTACAACTTTAATTGTCAGGTTATGTGTTAAAATATGCATGTTAGTAGATAAAAACTATATGTTTTCAATGAAAATCTTCATGTTTTAAAATAATAACTGTATTTCAAGTTGTAAATCAAAATGCTCATGTTTGCTGTTATAACCTTCATGTTTTGAGTTACAGCTTTAATTGTCAGGTTATGTGTCAAAATATGTATGTTATTAGATAAAAGCTACATGTTTTCTATGAAAATCTTCGTGTTCTAAAATAATGACTTTTTTGTTTTTCCCCTCTGAAGATATCTTCCCATCCTGGAGTAGTGGTTGATCTTGTCACCAAAAAACTGACTGATGCTCTTGAAAGCTGTTGAAAGGATTGGTTTTGGCGGTGTGTTGAAACTAGCACCAGAAAGTTTTCTATTGAGATTATTCTTTTCTTGGTGTCTAAGTTCGACCATAAATTTGATGTTCAATTTATTGGTAAGCAAAATTATCGGATCCAAGTCGATGATTATTTAAAACATGCATGTTAATCTCTCCCTTCATCTTTCATCTTAAAATATGCATGTTGTATCTTAAAACTTGCATGTTAATATGTCCCTGCATCTTTCATCTTAAAATATGCATGTTCTAAATTTAAACCCACATGTTCTGTCTAGGTTTAAATATTGTGAATAATATGCCTAGTTTTAAATCCTACAGGTTTTAAGTTATAACCTACATGTTACATGTTTTAAGATAAAACATGCAGGTTCTATCTTAAAACCTGCATGTGTTGTTATAAAACTTGCATGGTATGTTTGTCTAGATGTTATATCATAAAATCTGCATGTTATGTTTTTAAACCTTCAGCTTGTATATACATTGTATTAAAGGTTTTTTGTTTTGTTTTTGTCTTAGCATGCTGATAAAGCTATATATGGATCTGCTGAGAAGAGATTTGGGTGTTTCCTTTTCCAAGTTTAGGTAGCGGTTTGAAAAATTGCTATTAGCAAAGAATGTTGATCGCCAAACTATTGTTGCAGCCGAAGGCGCTGCTGTTGAAGGCGATGTTGTTGCAGTTTCAGGAGGGCCAGCTAATGCTACTGAGACTACTGGAAGTCAAGATAGTGGGGAAGCCAAGGGTTTTATGATGATCCCAGTTTCCTCGATGATTTAAGTTGCTTACAATGATGTCATTGAAGGTGGCTGACAAGTCTAGAAATATGCTCCCTGGCTTTGATTTTGGGATTGATCTTTAGTTGATTGATCCAAATTGTTTTCTTTGTGTTTACTTTCAGTTTCAATGCCTTGGAATTTTAGGATGCTTTTGTATCTTCATTTGTTATTTGACATTTTAGGATGCTTTTGAATGAATTAATGAATGATACTGTGTGTAATTCGGAATGATTTTCTGCTTATGTTGCTTTTTTTAGGCCATTTTAGTGTTAAATGTGGTGTTTTAAGTTAAAAACCTTTTATTTTTGCAATAAGATAAAATCACCATGTTCTATCTTAAACCTCGCAGGTTATAAGATAAACCCCTGAGGCCCTGATCATATTGTAACATATAAATTGTATCTTTTAAGTTATAAGATAAAACCAACATGTTGTAAGATAATACATTCATGTTCTTTTGCTATGACTTATATCTTCTAAGTTAAGAGTTATAACACCTTCCTTTTCTTTGTAATAACATAAAACCACAATGTTATGTCTTCAACCTTGCAAGTTAAAACTTAAAACACTCATGTTATAAGATAAAACTTTAATGTTCTTTTGCTATGAGATAAAATAACCATGATGTTTTAAACCTTGCAAGTTATAACCTAAAACCCTCATGTTATAAGATAAAACATTTATGTTCTTTTGCTATAAGATAAAATCACCATGATGTCTTATACCTTGTAGGTCATAACATAAAACCCTCATGTTATAAGATAAAACCTTAGTGTTCTTTTGCTATGAGATAAAATCACCATGATGTCGTATACCTTGTAGGTCATAACATAAAACCCTCATGTTGTGTCTCAAAATCTTTTTAAGATAAACAATGTGACATGGGCAATGTGTTTTATAAGAAAGAAATACATTGAAAAGCAATAGTCTAATGAGTGCATTGCAAACAATAGTCTAAGATAATGTATTCATTGATGAAAGATGCATGTTCTAGCTTAAAATATTCATGTTCAAACATAATAAATGCATGTTCTAAGATAAAACCCCCATGTTCTGTGTTATAGCATAAAACATGCAGGTTCTAAGATAAAACCTGCATGTTGTGGTATAAAGCCAGGAGATTCTGTCTCAAAAAATAAAATGCAACTAAACTTATCAAAAAATAAAATGTACTTAAAGAAGAATCACAATGAATAACAATTTCTAATGCACTTGTCTAAAAATCGTTTCTTCCTTTTCATCTTTGCGGTTGAACTTTCAGCTCCATCACAGAATGGCACATGTGTAGTGATGCTACCAAAATCCGCCGGTCCCCTAAGGATCAACGCTATCCGGGAGTCCTCCTATGAATGCCCGCAACGTGCCTGCAAAACAATCCCCGGGGGGGGGGGAGAAGCTCCGGTGTGATGATGAGATGGGGATAGCGATGGGGAGGAAACCGTATGGAAATGCTCTCAATCAGAAATAGAGAGGTAAAAGTCACATACCTGATTCACTATTTGAGACTAGTAGTTATAGTTGAGGTAGCCTGTACTGAATAAGGGTCAGGACCACTTCTCCTTGTCACTTTCCTTGTCTTCTTGCTTGTCCGGTCGTACCTATGCGGGAAAGCCTTGGCTCCCTTCCATCTTGGGCCGTTTGGCCAATCTCCAGGCCCAATGGGGGTACTGGGCCGGTAATATCACTAGCCCCCCAGATTGGTAACCCGGGTTTCCACGGCGCGGGAGACTGGTCTTTGATTTATTTTGTTGAGTAGGCCCCATCCGTGCTGAATTCAATTTCTAACACCGGCTTTCTTCATTCCGCATTAATCAGCACCTCGTTTACCGCACTGCAGTTGCTTTTCCTTCTTTTGAGGTGGCATTTACTATTCCCCTGCCTATATAAGGATCTAACCTCCCTTCACAAGGTTTCTCTCTTCCAAATTTCTCCAGACGCTCCGCTTTCTCTCATCAAGTAAGCTCTAGTCCTTTCTCCCTCTTCTTTGCTTCCTCCAATCTTCTCCCTTCTATAATGAGTTCCCCGCATCTCCCCACTTCTTCCTTGGATACCAAGGGAATCCAAAATCAGTTTGAGATCAGATTCAGGGCCTCCGACAATCCAATCCCCTTTCCGGGTTCTTCCTCAGGTACCCATTCTGAGGAACTTAATGTCCCGGGTACGGCGGCCTCTAATGGGGCGGGTTCAACCCCGGCCGGATATTCTATTCCCCTCCGGGAAGGTCCGGGTGAGGAGGCATTTGATGAAGATTTTGGCGACGATGCTCCCCGGGGTCCTACCCATGGGGTGAAGCCCTCAGGTCTTCGATTTTTGAGGGTTTCCGAGAATCCCCCTTCTCTAGATAGAGACGTCTTAGATTTAGTTAAACGTTCCTTTATCCCATTTCCTCTAAATGTTTCTATTTCTAAGCTTTCCCTGTGGATCTCTGAGCGGGGGGTCGCGTGTATTCCCAGGGTCCACTTTCAATACGGCCTCAGCCTCCCATTCCTTCCTCTATTCACAGAAATATTCAATTTTTACCATATGGCCACAACCCAGCTACATCCCAATGGGGTCGTATTAATAATGGCCTTGTTGCTCAACTGTGCCAGATGCGCCGTTCCTCCCTCCCTTATTCTTTTTCGTTCCTTTTATGCTTTGCGACGCTTGCATGCGTCCTTTCCGGGTGTTTTCTCCTTCACGATTCGTTCCGGGCTGAAGGACTTCCTCACTGGTAAACCCAAATCTGCCAAGGGGTACCCTTCGAAAGGGCTTCTTCAGCTGCGATTCCCGGGTGTATCCCATGCCTTCCTGGAACGATTCTCTCCTTCCTGAAGACAAAAAGCCCCTCTTCTCTCCCTGTGATCATAACCAACAACCACAATCTCCTCCGCCTATCTCCCTTGAACATGGACGATTTCTTTAAGACCGGGAACGCGGGCTACTACTGGCCTCGCGGGATAAATCCTGATGACCTCTTCACTCTCCCGCGCATCTCCGCTGTGTGGCCGGCTGGAGGTGCCTATTAAAGGCTTTATATCTTACTCTATTCTCTTGTTATTCTGTGTTTTAACTGTGTTTTTGTTTCATTTGGTTTCAGTTCAACCTTTTTTACACGCAGACGCCATGACTTATGCAGAGAGGCCTTCCGGGGAAGACAGCCAGCAAAGAAGCCTTAATTCGAGGCAGCTAGCCCCGCCTGAGCAACAGGTGGCTCCCCCGCCCGGGCCATGTTCCACTGAGAATCCGGCCCTTATCCCGCAGAGGTCCCACCAGCCGCAACGATCTCTCCATCAGAAGCCCCCCGGGTCCTCCTCTACCCCCGGGCGGAAGTCCTTCATCAGTCATCCAGATTATAGTGCTGGGGCCAGTTCCCGTTTTAAACGCCCATCTTCCGATGAACTTAAGGGCTCCCCTCCGCGCTCCCGGCAGAGATCGGAGGATGCCCATCCGCCTCCCCCTCCTCTTCCTCAGACTACTCCCACGCGGGCTGCTTCTTCCCAAGCCATCCCTGAGGAAAATGTAGAGGTATTTTATTCTTAAGCTTTCTATGCAACACTTTTCATTCTTCCGGGTAATCTTACTCTGTTTGTTTTTTGCAGAGCATCACCTTCACCGATTTCCTCCTGGCGGATTCCCAATTTACTGAGGCGCCCAACCGGACCTACTCCAAATACAGCACTGGGTTGTTCGCCAAGGCGGAGAAGGAGGTCTGGGAAGCCAAGGAAAAATTGGCCGAGCAAAGTGACCTGAAGGCCCGGTTTGAGGAATCTCAGAAGAAGCTAGCTGAGAAGGAGAAGAAGCTGGCTGAGGTGCAAAAGAAGTACAGCTCCCTCAAGAAGGACAAGAAGAGTTCCCAGCTTGAGGCCTTGGATGCTGTTACCCAGAAGCTTCTTCGCTCGGAGGAGTTCGAGAAGAAGTTGGAGGGGATTGCTGTCGCGGCCAGTGCAGACGCCTGCCACGAAATGTACCGTAGCTTGAGGGGTTGGCTGCCCGGGCCCGCGCGCCTTGATGCCCAGGCGTCCTATTACCGGCCCAAGGCCAATGATCTGCTGAACCATCGCTTTCGGGCTCTCCAAGAGGCTGATTTGAAGAGCCTAGTGCCCCAGCTGTGGCGGTCGTTAGAGATGTCCTCCCGGGTTTCCTCTGCCTCTAACATCAAGAAAATGAAGCTCCCGGAGATTAGCGAGGCTTCTTATCCCGACCCTGGCCCCGAATATTTCAACGTTTATGAGGTTGTTCCCGAGACACCTCACTGGGTTGAAGGCTATCACGAATTCTGCGCCGTGCCTGATAACTTCGGGTACCAGGCCGTCCAGATAAACAACGGTGAGTTCTGCTTGGGCCTCGGCGAGGGGCATGATGACTTGCTGTATCAATCCCGGAAGGCTATCCGGAGAGTAGGATTCCCCAGGCGACCGGCAGATGAGCCTAGGATGGACGCCCCCACTTATTTTGGCCCCGAGTGGTCCGCCGATGACCTTGCGGAGTTGGAGCGGAGGTTTGAAAGGGCTCATGCTACCCCGGGGGGAGAGGATGTTGTGGACAATGTACAATCCTAGTCCTTAACTTTCGTTTTTGTTTTCCTTGTAATTTTCTTTTCCTTGTAATTTGCCTCTCCGGGAGGTGTATGTAGAACCCGGCCTTAGTGCCCATTTTGATAATATAAGGTTCTATTTTTATTGAAGTATCTTTTCCTCATTTTTGTAGTCTGAGCGTCATTTAGGGGAGCTTCCCCCACGAGGACCAGTTCCTTACATCTTTCACCAACCTAATTCTTCTTCCGATACCTACTTCTCCCTCCCCCGGACTGGGTGCCTTCAATGCTCATTCCTTCAAAGGAAGCTAACGCACTGGAGATTTGGAGGTGATCAGTCTACGCAGGCTATGTCCAAGGCGGGATTAGATTTTTTTTTCTTGACGAATTTGGGTCGATTCAAGCTTTGGTATCATTTCTGAAGGCGGGAGGTACATTGGGATACCCTCCGGGGTAAGTCCTGACAAACTCCTCCGGGTCAGTCTCTCCATTGTACGTTGGGATACCCTCCAGGACCCGCAGACCCGGAGGTCATGGGTACGCCAGCACTCTAGATACCCATGGGGAGGTGGGCCTAGCTCCGTTCCTTCCCACCAACTTGTCCAGTCGTGCCTCTAAAGAGTTAGGATCCTACTGTGCCGCTTGATAGCCCCACATCCTGTCATCCTCCCTATGATGTTTCTCCGGGTAACCGTAGTTCAATCTCATTGATCCATACATCGGTACAGGATACTGGGTTTGGTTCCCGTAAGTCCCGGGGACCTGGTAGCCCAACAGATCCCTTGACTTAAATGGCGGGACATACCCGGTTTGTCCCAACCCCCAACTAGAGCGAGGGTGATAGGAAGGAGCATTCGGGGCTAAGCTAGATTGCTGCCCTACAGCCGTTTCCGCTCCGGCCCTAAAATCAGGATGAAAAGTAGGCGGGATGGTTGAGGAGCTGATACGCCCTTGTATCCTTCACGGCTCTGCGACGCCGTCCAGGTCGATAACCTCCCTCTGTGGTACCTGCGGGTGGCCAGATTGGTTTCCCGCAGGTATCGCCCTCCTAGGGTCCCGGGTGGAAAGTACCCACTGATGATATAATTCCTTGTTAGCTCTCATGAAATCCAATGCCGCCAACTCCTCTGTGTTAACCAGCGTCTGATCCTCCTCCCGGGGTGCCAGCCCCCGGGGTAAAAGATTATTGACCAGGGGTTGCTCCTCAGAGGCATTTTTCACGTGGTCGTCCATAGCACTCTCGGCTCACGCTGACGTCTAACCTCCTCCTGCAACTGCCTCAAGGTCACCTCGTCTTCTGGGGGAGGGAGGCGATCATCCCCGAATGTGCTTCATTCTTCTTCGGGCGTCCGCACCCTCTCCTTACTGACTCCATCCTACAAAGGTGGAAGTTGGGTCCCACTGGGCGTGCCAATTGATGCTACCAAAATCCGCCGGTCCCCTAAGGATCAACGATATCCGGGAGTCCTTCTATGAATGCCCGCAACGTGCCTGCAAAACAATCCCCGGGAGGCTTCCCGGGGAGAGAAGCTCCGGTGTGATGATGAGATGGGGATAGCGATGGGGAGGAAACCGTACGAAAATGCTCTCAATCAGAAATAGAGAGGTAAAAGTCAGATACCTGATTCACTATTTGGGACTAGTATTTATAGTTGAGGTAGCCTGTACTGGATAAGGGTCAGGAACACTTCTCCTTGTCACTTTCCTTGTCTTCTTGCTCGTCCGGTCGTACCTATGCGGGAAAGCCTCGGCTCCCTTCCATCTTGGGCCGTTTGGCCAATCTCCAACCCAGTGGGGTACTGGGCCAGTATTATCATGTAGGTGGTGTGGCCTTATCCATAGGGTTTCCTCCACACGAGCATTCATAATACTTCTCAACAATAACATCAGCCTTATTCCTCCGCTGTGTGGTTGTTCGGTAACAAAATCCCAACTTAGCAACATGATCTTTGTACAGCTTCTCGAATTCTTCCAATGTTCTAGGATGGAGTCCTGTAAAACATTCTGTGTGACATCCACTTCAACTAAGTTCGGTAGTTGATTATCGCATGCCACATTGAACAAAACAGTTGTAAAAGGCGCATGTTCTATCCTAAAACCTAGTTTACAGCTAACAATGTTATATTAGCTGAAATAAATCTGCATGTTATATATTAAAGCATACATGTTCTATTCTTAAAATTGCATGTTGTATATAAAAACCTGGATGTTCTATGACCTATACCTTTAAAAAACATAACAAACTAACAACATAAGAGATGCAAGCATGTTACAGATTTTTATTTGAAACAATAACCGTAATCCAAAAATTTAGCTTAAACTGTAAAACACATGTCACCCTCATCAGAGCCTAAGACTTCTTGTTTTCCAGATTTCAAAAGCGACAGATCATCCCCAGATTTTCCAGCTTCTGTTAAAAAAATGAAATTTGACATTCATACATGTTCTATCTTAAAACCTGCATGTTATATATTAAAACATGTATGTTATATATTAAAATAAGAAAAAAGTTCATCTCTAGTTCTAAACAAGCAAGATAATATGTTGAATATAAAACCCTACAGATTCTAAGGTTCTAAGGTAAACCCTACAGGTTATATCTGAAAACCTGCATGTTTTATCAAAGAACCTGCCTAGGCTAAAATAAAAATCTTAAAACATGCATGTTATACATTCTAAGATAAAACATGAAGGTTCTGAGGTCCTGCGTGTTTTGCATTAAAACAAGTATGTTCAATGTTCTAAAGTAAAACATTCAGGTTCATTATGTTTTATCAAACAACCTGCCTAGGCAAAACATGCAGGTTCTAAGGTAAAACATACAGGTTCTAAGGGGAACAACATGCCTATTTTAAACCTGCGGGTTCTAAGGTAAAACATGCAGGTAATAGTGTATAACTCATACCTTCACCAATGCATAAATATTTTCCAAACGAGTATATTTTTTGTTCTTTTTATTTTTTTGACAATGCTTATGATATTTTTGTACAAATTTAACTCGTAAACGTCTTTTACCTCACAACACTCTGTCATTATCGCGGTAAAAATAGATGGGATCCCAAAATAGACGCACGAATTTCTGTTTGTTTTGTGAAAAACATAACAAACAGAAACATCATAAGATCATCCAGCATCCTATTAAAGAACTAGAGTCTAAAACCTAATAACACATGCATTCCAAAACACATGTTCAACTAGTAAATACAGATTCATACCTTCAAAACCCGGATGTTGTTGATGTGCACTATTCAAAAGCTCTTGATCAGATAATAAGCTCATGAAACCGTCGAACTTTTGTAACATAAACTGAATATTTTGTATAGAATCAAATCGGATTGATGAAATAAACAGTTCGACTGAAAGTTACCATTGTTTGAAACTTTCTGGAACGGCTAATTTCTAGAACGGCTAGTTTCTGCAATTGTTAATTCTTGCGAAGTAGCTTTCCTGCACCTGTTAATTCGCGGGCGTGAAGAAAAACGGTGATGAAGATCGGAAAATCCGGCGACGTGAAGAAAAACGGTGATGAAGATCGGAGATGGAGAAGCGTAGAGAAAAATAGTGATGAAGATCGTTGCAGTTTTGGTTTCAAAGTTGGGAAATTGCCGTATTTGGGGCCATAAATATGGCGCGTGAGCTACTCTCTGGTCGGTATCCGGATCCGGGTCGACCCGTGAGATTTGCCTCCCATTTCCTATATTTGCAATATAATCCCTGGTCTATATCCTGCCAGGATATAGACCGTCTACTCAGAGACAGACTCTTTTATAAAATGAACTAATTAATTACCACCCTTTCTAGAAATGATGTCAAATCCCACTTTCAAATAAGTGATAATACCGGCCCAGCACTGGACTGAGCCCGAAGGGCCGCCCCCAGCCCAACTCTGCCCAACTCACATGATGAGAGACTTCCTGCTGAGTAGGGACATCAATCTGAAGAAAGAGACAAGAGTAGTGATGTAGGGAAATCCGCTCCAGTAACTGATGCCTCGGATAGTTGAGATATTCGAGAGCCTTGAGCTATGAATAACTAACTGTGTTGATGGACTATTTGCCGAGAGTACCTGTCTGGCCGAGCACCTGGGCCTCAGAAGACACCGATTGGGACATGTTCGTCCGAAACCTGCAAAACAAGCCCCCGGAGCCACCCGAGGGTAGCAGCTCTGGTGTGATGATGAAATGTTGTGTATTGAAAGGAAAGATAAAACTCTGTATTCAAGAGTTAGATAACTTACCTGAATGGCTGATTTCTTCCTCCTTTTATAGGCGTCTGGTTCAGCCCCCCTTTTCCTCTGGTGACTCATCATTTCTTTCCTCCTCCTCACATCTTTCTCACGTGATATAGTACCTCATGTATCTTGCTAAGATCTACTCACGTGCTCTACATACTTTCCTGGTAATTTCCTTAAGCGGTCGACTCACCATGCTCATTCAACTGGATGACGCATTTCGTATTATCACAAGCCCCCAAGACGAGCGTTGGCTCTCATGGGAGCGACGCTTATCTTGACTTCACCTGATCCCTCTGTTTCTTCATCCGAGCCCCCATCTGAGGTTCTGTGGGCTTTGCAGTTTCGTTGTCCAAGGAGGGTCCCCCTTTTAATGTGTGGTCCCCTGCTGGCGCTATGGGTGTAAATAAACTGAACCATTCGTGAACAACTCGGTCAAAGTTTGTATTCGAACTCGGTTTGACCAGTTCGAAATCGAACTTGGGCTCGTTCGTTAATAAATGAGTTCGAACTCGAGATCGTAAGAGCCAACTCGATAGCCTCGTTGAACAACTGGAGAATAATTTATATATACTATATTTAGAATTTATAAAAATAATTTACATTTCTTAAAGAAGGTAATTATATGTGCATTAATTTTAGTTCTTTTCATTTATTTATTTTAGTCATTTTTATATAAAAAAACTAAGAGAATACATTTTGAATAAGAAATAAATAAGATATGATGTTAGGATGATTGAAAAAGAAGAAAACTAAATCTTGAGGGGAAAAAGAAAGGGAAAAGAGGAAAGGTTGAATCCCACATCGGTGGCAAGAGAAAGGGAGAAATCTTCTCTTAGTTATAAATTGATTCTCCATTCATTTCATAACCATTCTTAGTCCAACTTGCTTTGGTGGGTTTCCATGTGCAAAACCATATTTTAGATGTTTGGGTTTGAATTGGGCTTCTAAACATCAAAGTTAAAATTGTTTAAGCTTGTGTAGGCTTGAAATAATCGAGCTCACGAGTCGAGATCGAACATTCTAAAACTTAGATGAACCGAGTTCGAGCTAAAATATTATAGCTCGCACGAACTCGAACTCGATCATGAACATACAAAATTTTCATGAACTCGAACTCGAACACATGTATGTTTGAGCTCGACTCGACTCGTTTACACCCCTAGCTGGCGCGTTTTTCGCCTGACGACTACGTAGTTTCCAATTTTCCCCTTCTTTTGAGTGACTTAATCATTTTGTCTTCTTCCTAGGTACGACTTGTCCTTACCCTTTTATCTTCCACTGCCTTGCTCCTTTACATGTACTATTATAAATTCTTCCCCCTCTTCTCTCATTCCGTTCGTATGGCTGATCATTCTTTTAGCAATTCTTCTTCCCTTTCTGAAGATTCTTGCCCTCTTGCTCTAAACCGCTCGCGACCGGTTTCTTCAATCTCCCATGTTAGCACATTTGTTTCTCCTCCCGGCGGCGATATGTCTCGTCCACTGATCATCCATTCTGGAGAAGGCACAAGTTCCCAAAGTCCAAATTTTCGAACTAGGACTGGTCGAGCTCTAGATGAGTCCTTACGTATTCAACCATTAGAGGTTGTGTCTTATGTATCAAGGCATCCTGCAAACCCAGCGCAGGATTGGGTTGATGCAAAAATCTACAACTTTGCCTCAAAGACGTTTTGCCCTCTGGTAATGAACGCTCAGCTCACTTCCCTAGGCCCAGATGAATATCAGACCAACGGACCCTGCATTCTGAAGCGCCTGTTTCACTATGGTCTGATTTTACCCTTTTTTTTTTTTTTTTTTTGATGGAAAAAAGTTTTTCATTATAACATCAAAGAAACAAGTTACAAAGGTTAAGGCCATCACTCTAAGCCCCTACCACACTAACATCCATCCTAACTTCCCCAATACAAACAACAACCAATCTAGATAAAAAGACATAACATAATTACAACCTGCTTTGACATTCAGCCTTGATCTTCACCACCATTACCTCCAAGTCCATATGCTTTCCTTCAAAAATGCGTCTGTTCCTCTCTGTCCAAACATCATAGAGCAAAGTTGAATGCAGAATTAACATGTTCCACTGTTTTCTCCTCCTCATCTGCTCCAACATCTTCTTAAGCTGTCTTAAATTACCCCCTTCTCTCAACTCCAGCTTCTCAACCATGGCCTTCATAAAGTCACATTTGGTGAACAGATGGGAAGCTGTTTCATCATTCCTTTTACACATACAGCATTTTGGTTGGGGACCCAAAATCTTGAACCTCTGTAGTCTGTCCACGGTAGCCAATCTTGAGTGAAATAACATCCAAAGGAAAACTCTATGCCTTGGAAGAATTTTTGAGTGCCAAATCAATTTTGCACTTGCATCAATCTCCTTGTTGTTCTGCAGCAAATCATAAGCCCTGCTAGTACTAAATCTCCCTGTCATTGTGATACATTCAGAGAGACTATCAAGCATCCTATCTTTCATATGCATCATAGTTTTCCAACTCCAACACCTTAAATATATTTTGTTTGGTTCAGTTCATTTGAAATAGAATAGGAATATTTTAGTTGGTAATTAGCCAGTGCTACAACGGAAAAAGGATTCAACTCTTTTGAGCATATATTTTGAGCATATTATGGTCCGGGGAGCCAAATAAATCACCCTCACCTTGGGTGGTTTTAAAATTTTAAAAAAAAGAATAGGAATATTTTGTCTATTAGGCTTGGGAGATGGTTCATTATTACCTTTATTAGAGTTTTAGTTAATTTTTTAAATTTCATTTCGTTCAATAATGTAAAACATATAAATACATATATATTATCATATTTTCAAAATTTGGTTTGAATTCACCTAATATTTCATATTACTATCTCAGTACAAATACTACAATCATTTAAATTTATTATATAAATTAAATATTTAGATAGTTATTAAAAAGTGATCAAATATACCGCACAATGTGCGGGTGAGCCCAACTAGTTGAAAGGAAAGATAAAACTCAGTATTCAAGAGTTAGAGAACTTACCTGAATGGCTGATTTCTTCCTCCTTTTATAGGCGTCCTAGGGCGTCTGGTTTAGCCCCCTTTTCCCTGATGACTCATCATTTCTTTCCTCCTCCTCACGTGTTTCTCACGTGATATAGTACCTCCTGTATCTTGCTAAGATCTACTCACGTGCTCCACATATTTTCCTGGTAATTTCCTTAAGCGGTCGACTCACCATGCTTCTTCAACTGGATGACGCATTTCGTATTATCAAGTAGCTACAAACCACAGTGGTCCAAGGCTCTATCAAGTAGGTGAAACCTCCACTATAAATACCAGCTCTAAATAGTAAATCAGGTATGTGACTTTTATCTCTCTATTCCTGTTGAGAGTCTTTCCGTACGTTTTCCCCACTTCCACTTCTATCATCTCATCATTACACCAGAACAACTACCCTCGGGTAGCTCTGGGGCCTGTCTTGCAGGTCATCCAAGATCCGCTCCCAGGGAGACCCAAATCACTTAGAAGACCGGTGGATTTGAGCAGCTAATCCACGTACCTCAGAAGGAAATGGTGGGGTCACGGGATCTTGGTCGTTCAGCAGATGGGGAATCGACCTAGTAAGGCCTTTTCCTACCACTCCAGGGAGGAGAGAGAGGGGAGGGGGGTGGGGGGGGGGTGAGCAAAGTACCTCATTGAGGCAATAAACTACTTACCAACATCTGGGGGTTAACCTGCGTGAAATTTTGTTGGAAGAATATTATATGTTGGTTTGGCATCCCTAAGATGATAGTCACGGATAATGGGGCACAATTTGAGAACGACCCGTTCAGGTCCTAGTGCAGTAAGTATGGGATAGAGCAGAAGTTGACCTCAGTATATCACCCGCAGGCGAATGGGCAGGTTGAGGTCACCAACAGGACCATCGTCAATGGTCTAAAGGCCCGCTTGGAGGGGGCCAAAGGGAATTGGATATGGGAGCTTCCTAGTGTCCTTTGGGAACACCGCACCATAGAGAGTACTGCCACGGGAGAATCCCCTATTTCCTGGTGTACGAAGCGGAAGCAGTCATCCCCGAAGAGATTGGAATCCATAGTCCTCGGGCCCAACTTCAGCGTCAGAAGAAGGAAGATGAAGAGCATCACCTCGACCTGGACCTCTTGGAGGAAAAACGCGAAAATGCTTCCCTTCATGAGGCCAAGGTTAAGGAAAAAGTGAAGAGATATCACGACAGAAGGAATTCTTCGCCCTGGGGGAGTGGGTGATGAGGAGGAATGACAAGAGCCACCAGGAACCAGAAGGAAAGCTCACACCCAACTGGGAAGGCCTCTACAAGGTGATCGAGGCCCACCCAAGGGGAGCTATGTGCTGGAAGATAAGGGGGGAAAGGTGATCCCCAGGAGTGGAATATAGCCAACTTGAGGAGATTTTACGGGAAATGAAGTTCCCCCTCTAAGTTCCGCTACTTGGGTATGGATATGCCCACCCGAAAGAATGGATATGTCCGGGAATGACCCTAACGTCTGGCTGCACGAGGGGTCTAGAGAGGTAGAAAGGTAGAGAGACAAGGGACTCATGGGTAGCTCCTATTAGAGTGCCCCGCTAGAATGAAAGGACCTGGGGCTTGGATGAAGCACGGGTACCTAGAAATGTAATTTGCTTGACCGATCAATGAATGTCTTTCAAATGCAAAAAAGAAGTCTTGTATCAATCTTTCAAATGCCTTTTAAATTACAACTTGCGGATATTACAAAGAAATAAAGGAAATGCTATTTATTACAAGGGGTATCCCTATATCCATTTAGGGGCTGAGCCAGAGGCACCCTCAGGGTTGCCCAAGCGGAAACCACCACCAAAGAACTGAGAGGAAATGATATCCTCGGTCAGCTGGGCGACTGGAGCCTGGTTCCAAGCAACCTCTTCCTCCAGCTGCTCAACTTCTTCTTCATTCAAATTAGGGATAGTAACAATCACCGCCCCCTCGGGCAACGGCTTGGCTATGCGCAACCTCATAAGTCCCGAAGAGGACATGAACTTGAACTTAGAAATCGAGTCAACCCCCCATTGCCCTTCTCTTCTCGACTGGCTCGGGCCTCCTCAGCGGTCTTCATTCCTTTGGTAGTGACCCTAGAGGATACGATGCCCTCAACACACCTTATCCTCTTTTCCACCTCTTCCGGGTCTAGGGAGACAGACATATCCTCATACCACTTAAATGCGTAGTTTACCTCCTTGACAAGCGATTTCCCCACGTCGTAAATGGGAATCCCACTCAATCAAAACACATTTATATTCACCTACGACTTCTAACTACTATAGAGTAGATAGTGGGAAGTAGGGATCGAACCACAAGGAGAAGGATCTTGTTTAGTGTTTTAGCAAAGATTATAAACACATACATATATTATATAGAAAGCAAGGTAAACAAGGGGGGGGGGTTTTGAAGTTGGTTTTGTAGGAAACACTACGATGCAAAACAAATGAAAATCTAAATTATCATGCAATTATCTAACTAAAGATTAACTATCTAAAATGCAAGTCTTGGGTGCATGTGATTTCAACTTTCTACCATGAGTTCTTCCTCAAACTATGACATGTTGCTTTGAGAATGATGATTGTTTATCATGAGAAACTATCTATAATCATAGCTATGAAAGATGAAAGCATCCTCACAACTTTCATTGACAACTTTACTAGATGATAACAACTAGTTCAATTCATCAATATCAATTCAAATTAGATGTTTCTCAAACCTACCCATGCAATTTGATAACAAACTTGACATAGATACAATGCTAATGAATGATCTCAAGAACAAATATAATTGATAACAACATATATTTGATTCCTAATTCACTACCTTTACATAGAAGAAATGGTAGCATTTCAACCATGGAAAAGCAATGTCTAACACATATCCAACACATATCTATAACTAGGAAATCATTCCTAACCATTTCAAGCATCAAATACACATACAAATTATGATCATTCAATAGCAAATCACACATTCATAAGCTACACAAACAAGTTCTCAACCCATAATAGAAGTTTAATCACATGCCCCCAAGATGGGTTTTTAGCCTACTACAATATTCCTAATTAATACAAACATGTTTGTTCATCAAATCAAAGGGAAGGAAAGAGAGAAATTGGATGTTTTTGGATTGGGAGCTCTGTAAAAACCGACCTCTAAACATTGAGGATAAGTTCTATTTATAGTCCAAAATAATTAAAATTAAAGCTAAACAAAATGCAAGTTGCAGGCAGCTTCGCGGGTCGCGCGGGATCCTTCGCGGACCGCGAGCCTGGTTCTCGCGGTTCGCGGCCGAGGATTCGCGCCCCGCGCGCCCGTGTCTCGGCGTAGTCCGCGACCGGAGTCTCGCGCCCGCGCGCCCGTGTCTCGGCGTAGTCCACGACCGTGTCTCGGCGTAGTCCGCGCCCGTGTCTCGGCGTAGTCCGCGCCCGTGTCTCGGCGTAGTCCGCGCCCGTGTCTCGGCGTAGTCCGCGCCCGTGTCTCGGCGTGGTCCGCGCGCCTCGGTCTCGGCATGGTCCGCGCGCCTCGGTCTTCGCGGCTCGCGACCGGAGTTTCGCGGCCCGCGCGAAACTCGGCATGGTCAAAACAGCAACACACACCCTCGCGGTTCGCGACCTAGGGTTCGCGGTCCGCGAGAGTGTGCCTTCACGCCACTTCTACGACCGGTTCTTCAATGTATCAAACGCGGTCAGGACGGTCATAGAAGGTCTTCAAATCATTCAAATCCATCGCAAGTGCAAGGGATTCCCATTTACGACGTGGGGAAATCGCTTGTCAAAAATGGCGCCGCTGCCGGGGAGAAGGCATTTCTTGTTTTGTGTTTTATCTTAGATTTTATTGTTTACCTCCTTTGTTTTCTTTCTTTTCTTTGAAAGTGTATTGCTCGAGTTCTTTGCGTAAACGACACCTTGTAGTGTGTATTGCCTTAGAATCCTTGCACTATAATTTCAATCCTTTCTTTACTTTGTTTTCTTTGAAGTGTGTATTGCTTGGTTTCTTGGAGTAAACGACACCTTGTAGTGTGTATTACCCTAGAACCCTTGCACTACAATTTCAATATCTTTGTTTGTAGTTTTAATTTTAATTTACATATGGATAACCTCCCTTATAACTATTCAAGGGATGATGATAATTTTGCAAACTCGCGTGATGCATACAATTTTACTAATTTTTCCGAGTCTTGCAATTTTGATTTGAGAAATGAGCACTTTCAACATGAAATGCCCGTTGGTTCCTCATACCAAGGGTACCATGATGAGTGCTATAATGAGGAGGGAGTTGGATTCCAATATCAACAAGTTTATGATCCTTACTACGATTCTTATGAGCCGCAATGGAGTGGTCATTCGAATTCGAGGTTTGGATACCCACCGGAAAACCAACCCTATGAGCAACAAAATCTACCTCACCCACCTTTTGAATTACCTCAAGAACAAGATGCGATGAATTATGAAGATAATTTACGCTTAGAAAATCTTGAGAGGCAATTGAATTTAATGTGGGAAGCGGTGAGGAGATTAGAAGCTCAATATTCCGAAGGAGAACCATCCCAAGTAGAACCTATTCCGAGTGCTTTGCACGAAGAAGAATTTGAAAGGGATGAGGAGTTGGTTGTTGAACAAAAAGAAGAAGAGAGGGAGGTGATCGAACTTGAGAACTTACCATCACCATTGCCACCCCTACCTCCACCTATTCAACCAAAATCACCAACTTCGGAAATCTTAGAGGAGCCAAGTAGGAAGCCAACTTACTCATTCATGCTTCCAACCATCCATACTCCTTTAAGAACCTTACCTTACACTCCTCTACCTATGCTTTCTCAACCCCCCTTCACTTTTTTCTTAAAGGTGAAGGATTTCAAACTTTTGTTCTATGAATAACATTTGGGTCGTGTCGACGACGTTAAATAAATCGATTTTGATCGTTTGGAAATAACATTTCCACTAAACGATTCTTGTTTTATTTTTATTTAGCTTTTATTGTGTTTATATAAAGTAAAAAAAAAAAAAAAAAAAAAAAATTAATTAAAATTAAAATTATATAGTTTCTTTGTATATTTCTTTGTATATTTCATTGTGTAGAATAAGGTGTGCAATGGAGCAAAAATGGAAAAGCTGAAGAAGCCATTCCTCGCGGTCCGCGAATTGATCGCGCGGACCGCGACCGAAGATTTTCGCGAGCCGCGAAAGGGAGCTCGCGGATCGCGCCTATGTCTCGCGGTCCGCGCATGAAGTCTCGCGACCCGCGAGGGAGGCCGGGATTTCTCGAAAATCCCTGGAACAAAAATGCCCATTTTCGCGGCCCGCGGTTTCATCGCGCGGACCGCGAAATTATGCTCGCGGTCCGCGGTTTCATCGCGCGGACCGCGCCGAGGTTTGCCGAGGATTTGCGCGCGGTGCGCGATTTCATCGCGCGCGCCGCGCGAAGGTTGCCGAGGTCTTCCGCGCGAGACCGACGTTTTGCGCGCGAGACCGAGGTTTCACCGCGCCGAGTTTTCACCATGCCGAGGTTTTGCGCGCGCACGGCCGAGAATTTGCTCGCGGCCCGCGACGGGGGACGCGCGACCCGCGAATCATGCCGAGTTTTCTCGGAATTCCCTGCCACAAAATGGGCCATTTTCGCGGCCCGCGACGGTTGCTCGCGACCCGCGACGGAGTCTCGCGGCCCGCCAATGGACGCTCGCGACTCGCGAGGTCACGGGGACTATTTCTTCACCTTTTCTTCTTCTATCTTTTTTTCTCTTCCTTCTTCCCTATTCCCTCAAGCTCCCAAAGGCTTCAATTGACGGTACCCTACTCAATTTGTTCAAATTTTTTTTTTTTTTTTGGGTGTTTTAGGGCTTGCCGCCAATAGAATTAAGTACATTTTGAAGGGCTTGCCGCCTTTAGTTACATACTGAACTTTTTGAATAGGGCTTGCCGCCATATAGCTACTTTAGTTGTGCTGGACGGTTATTGCATAGATTAAGCTAATATAGCTACACCCTTTCTTACACTATGATTTTCATTGATATATTTAAACATTGAGGGCAATGTTTAGACTAAGTGTGGGGGAGAGGTGTAGGACTTTTGTTGCTGATTTTGTTGTTAGTTTTATTACTGTATTCTTTAAAAAAAAAAAAAAAAAAAAAAAAAAAAAAAAAAAAGCCCGGATGGTCCCAAAAATACTAGAGGATCAGGTAAAAATGAGAGGCATGCCCGGATGGTTCCAAAAATACGAGAGAATCAGGCAAAAATGAGAGGCAAAAAAAAAAAAAAAAAAAAAAAAAAAAAAAAAAAACATTTTCTTTTATCTTGTTTAAATATGTAAGCTCTCAAATGTTATGTGCTTAATTATTTAGAATATACACTTGGATCTTAATCGTTCTTTCTCGAGGACGAGAAAGGTTCAAGTGTGGGGGATTTTGATAGCCCCTAGATATACTCTTATTTTGTAGCATTTGAGAGTTGTTTTATATAGTATTTTGTGTAATTATATTAGACTTTTGGACCGAATCATTCATAGTGGTTTGAAATTGAAGACGTGCATTTCGATCTTGAATTGCACGTCTTCAATTTCAAACCACTATGAATGATTCGGTCCAAAAGTCTAATATAATTACACAAAATACTATATAAAACAACTCTCAAATGCTACAAAATAAGAGTATATCTAGGGGCTATCACTCCTCCCGGGTGGGAATCCTCCGGAGGCTCGAAGGATAAGGGTGATCTTTTGATGCCACTCTAGGGCATCCACGTAAGCCCCATAACAAAGAGCCTCCTCAATCGTGTGCATAATGATTGTAAATAATTAGTTGCTAGATTTTTATATGGTAGCAAACTAAGAGTTAACATTACATGAAGAAGTTTTTTTTTTTTCGAGAGGAGCATGTATTTATTGTGATGTGTGTAGATCATTCTTGTGATTGTGAGTGTGAAATAAAATAAATTATTTACTTATTTCTCACTTGTAGGGCATAAATAAACATATTGATTTTGTACACATTGTATGGTTACTTATGACAATCATTATCTAAGTTGGTTATTAGGGAGGATTCTAAAGCCATATTGATTTTTCTTTTAAACTATACTTAAGAAGAATAAGAAGTAAATGTAGACAAATTTTGATCGTACTGCTTTTAAAATATACCAGCCATTTAAAAAAAAAAAAATTAAAACCACATAAGTACTTTTTTTATGGATTCCCAAGCCCAAGGAATAAAAGCAAAGTAATCACAAAATTATAGCCAAAATTGGCTAAGTACGTGTTACAAAATGCTGAAGAGAAATAGCCAACACAGTGGCTTTGAGGTGGAGCTGTACAAGCTCTAGAAGCAAGAGGGCTTGCTTCCAAAAAGAATAAGAGAGCAAAACCTGAAGAAGGCTTACTCTCAATGAATAGATATGTATAAATATTATATAAAGACCTATTGCCTAATTAATCTCTAGATGAAAACAAACACAGGACTCCAGCATATTGATTTCTCATACTCAAATTTGATGCTACCAAAATCCGTCCGTCTCCCGGGGTTAGACGCTACCCGGGTCTCCTCCTTGATCAACCCGCTACAATCCTGCAAAACAATCCCCGGGAGGCGTCCCGAGGAAGAAGCTCCGGCGTGATGATGAGATGGGGATAGCGGAGAAGGAAAACGTACGGAAGGTGCTCTCAATATAAAGTAGAGAGATATAAGTCACATACCTTGTTCACTATTTGAGGCTAGTATTTATAGCAGAGTTTCGCCTGCTTGAAGATAAGTTGCAGGACCACCTCCCTTGTCACCATCTGTCCTCTTTCTTGTCCGGACATGCCTCTCAGCGGGGAAGGTACCGCTCTGTTGACACTGGGCCGCGAGCCCTCTTCCTGGCCCAGCAGGGTTCTGGGCCGGTATTATCACTAGCCCCCCAGACCGGTGTTCCGAGTTTCCTTGACGTGGGAGACTGATCTTATACGCTCCTCCTCCTGCTATTTCTTTTGGTGGGGCCCCTCCGTGTTATAATTGGTTTCTGACAACGCCGTCTTTTCCCCTTCTGCATTAATCAGTACCTTGTTTACCATGTCATCATTGCTTTTCCTCCTTTTGAGGCGGCGTTTCCTATTCTCCCGCCTATATAAGGGGCCTAACCCTCCTTACTAGATTACTTTCTTCGCACAATTTCCAGACGCTCCACTTTCTCTTAACAAGTAAGCTCCGATCCTCCTCCTTTGCTTCTTCCATTCCTCTTCCACGATGAGCTCCCCGCACTTTACCACTTCCTCTCTAGATACCGAGGGGATTCAAAATCAATTTGAAATCCAATTCCGAACCCCTGATCCAATCCCCTCTTCGGGTTCCTCCTCGGGTACCCATTCTGAGGCCTTCAGCACCTCTCGGGTACCTATCCTCCGGGGTGGTTCCTTCTTCTAGGTATGCCCGCATGGGAATGATCCAGGATTCTTCCTCATTTACTACCATCACTTGGTCATTCTCCTGGTAGCTAGTACTTCCATGTACAACTTTTGGTTAGGCTCAGGCTTTAATTCCGAGGAGGCCAACTTGCTCAAAGCATCTGCTTTACTATTTTCCTCCCGGGGAACTTGGACCAGGTTGAAGGTTTCGAACCCGGCTACCAGCGGTTTTACCGTTTCCAAGTATTTCTGCAGGCTCCTCTCCCGGGGTTCATATTCTCCTTTTACCTGCTGTACCACAATCTGAGAGTCGTTGTATGCCGTGAGAGCTTTGATGTCCATCTCCTTTGCCAATCTTAATCCTGCGATCAAGGCTTCGTACTCGGCTTCATTGTTGGTTGTTTTGAAAGTGAATTGGCCGCATAGGGGTATTCCTTCCCTTCCGGGCTAATCAACAAGACTCCCGCTCCGCTGCCTCCTGAGTGTGCCGATCCATCTACATATAACCTCCAAGCCGGGACTATTTCAGCCTCGGTCGTCTCCTGCTCTTCCTGTATCCTTGCTTCTGATTCCACCAGAAAGTCTGCTAAAGCCTGCCCCTTGATAGCCATCATTTCCTCATACCAAATTTCATATTCTCCCAACTCTATAGCCCATTTCATCATTCTCCCTGATGCCTCCGGCTTGAACATGACCTGTTTGAGCGGGTAATTGGTGAGGACCACTATTGAATGGCCCTGGAAGTAGGGTTTAAGCCTCCTTGAAGCGTGTACCAGTGCTAGAACTAGTTGCTCCAATTCAGTATACCGGGTCTCTGCCCCCCGAAGTGCCCAGCTAACAAAGTAGATTGGGTGCTGCTTTCCCTCCTCTTCTTTGATTAGCACGGCACTTACTGCCTCCCGGGATGCCGCTATGTATAGGAAAAGCTCCTCCTCCGGGTATGGTTTCTTTAAAGTTGGCAACTGTCGAAGGTGATCTTTCAAGTTTTAGAACGCCTTCTCGCACTCCCCGGACCACTCGAATGCCTTGGCCTTCCTGAGAATGTTGAAGAAAGGTAGCTGCCTATCTACCCCCTTTGATAGGAATCGGCTGAGGGCCGCAAGGGAACCTGTCAACCGCTGTACTTCTTTCACCGATCTGGGGGAGGTCATCTTAGCTATGGCCTCTACCTTTTCCGGGTTGACATCAATGCCCCGGCTTGACACCATGAAGCCCAAGAACTTTCCCGCCCCCACTCCAATGGTACTTTTGGAGGGGTTCAGCTTTAGATTGCTCATCTCAAGTTTTTTGAACATCTCCTCCAGATCATTCAGGAAAGCCCCATAAGTCCTGCTTTTAACCACCATGTCGTCGACATATACCTCCATGTTCCTTCCCACTTGGTCCTTAAAGAGTTTGTCCACCATTCTCTGATAAGTAGCCCCCGCATTTTTCAACCCAAAGGGCATCTTCTTGTAGCAAAAGGTCCCAAAATCGGTGATGAACGAGGTTTTCGCCTTGTCCGCCTCATCCATCTGCACCTGATGATACCCTTTATGTGCATCAAAGAAAGCCAGCACCGAGTACCCCGCGATAGCCTCTGCCAGCCGGTCCAAATTTGGGAGAGGGTAGCTGTCTTTGGGGCAGCATTTATTCAAATCTGTAAAGTCGATACACATGCGCCAGCTTCCGTCATGCTTCTTTACTAAGACCGGGTTAGCTATCCACTCCGAGTAGATGATTTCCTCGACCACCCCGGCTTTCTCCAGCTTCTTCACTTCATTCTTTATGAATTCCGCTCTCTCCGGGGCTACAGTTCTTTTCTTCTACCTGATTGGCTTGGTTACCGGGCTTATGTTCAGCTTGTGTACCCCCAACTCTGGCAACACCCCCACCATGTCCTTCGGGCTCCATGAGAATACTCCTTGATATCTGGCCAAGAGTTCCTTCAACGCACCTTTTACTTCCTTCGGGAGATCTTTTCCCACCGTGACCATCCCTTTGTCCGCCACTTGCATTTCTTCCAACTCTTGGCGGGGAGCTTCTCCATACACCGCCCCTACTGCTTTCTTTGCATCTAAGACTGCCGTCATCATGCAACTTCTCGCGACTGCTTGGCTTTCCCGTACGACCGTCACTCCTTGCGCGGTGGGGAACTTCATTGTCAGCAGGTATGGACAACTCGCTGCCCGGGCTTGGGTTAGCCAGGGCCTTCCTATGATTACGTTGTACGGTGAGGGTGCATTAATAACCGCAAAGTTGCATGTCACTGAGACCCTCTTGCTCCGGTCCTTCTCGTCCACCATACACACTGCGGGGGGAATAACACCTAGGGGAACTTCAGGCTTGCCCGTGAACCCTGACAAGGGAGACACGAAGGAGGTTTCAGATTTTGTCTCCCGATTCCCAATTGATCGAAGCAAGAAGCGAACATGATTTCCACGCTACTCCCGTCATCCACAAACACCCTCTTGATCAAAAAGCCTTCAATCTCCGCCGTTACCACCATTGGGTCCGAGTGGGGTATCTGTGGCGGGGCTGCATCCGCCTCAGAGAAAGTGAGAGCTTCGTCGGGGCGAAACTTTTTCCCCTGAACCTCCCCCGGGGGAACATATCGCGTCCGGGCCCGGATAGCAGAAACTGACTGGCATGCTTCTCCGACGTCTCCGCTTATTACGTTGATCATTCTGTTGGGTACTGGGGCTGGCTCTACTGCTTGGACCGGTACGGCGGCTATGGCGGGCCTCCATGGGGCCCTGTTGCCTTGGTTGCCTTGGGCTCTCCCGTTTCCTCTCCCGGGGTTAGGCCTCCACCTTCTCCGGGGTTGCTCCTGAGGCTGGTCTCGGGAATTCTCCTTCTTTGCTTCTGTCACCACGCAATCTCTCAACTGCCCCCGCTCTATCAATCTTTCTATCTCATTCCTCAGCCCTCTACACCCTTCTGTCGAGTGTCCATAAGACTTGTGATAGGCGCGCCATTTGTCCGCATTTTCCCTAGACGGGGTCCCCTGGATGGGCAACGAATCCGGGAACAAATCCTTATGAATAACATGTATTTCTGTCCTGGACTTGCTGAGCGGAGTAAAACTATCTGCCCTTGCCCGGTTCACCGGCGCAGGACCCGAATCCCTTCTGCTTGGGTCAGCTACCGTCCTCCTTTCCATCTTATCCGGGAGGAATCCCCCAGATTCTTCATTCCTCTTCCGGGTGGCGTCATTAACCGCACAGTACAATTGCACCGCCATTTGTAAGTTGTGAAAGGTTTCCGGGATGTTTTCCATCAACTTCTGGAACAACGCCATATCCCTCAAGCCATTTATAAATCCGCTAATCACCGCCTTCTCCTGCTGCTGTCTGTCTATGACCTTCATGCTATCGTCCATGTACCTTCGGTAATATTCTATTGGCCCTTCTGCAGCTTTCTGCCGAGTGGCGAGGAGCTCAGTCAGTTGCTTCCCTTCCTTCTTCAATCCAGCGTACCGGAACAGCAGAGCCTTGGAGAAATCATAATAATCTCTAAGACTCTGCCGGGGCAAGGAATCGAACCATAGGAGACAGTTTCCCCTCAGGTAGCAGCCTACCAACTTGCATCTTAGTTCTTCCGGGAAATCCCATGACACCAATAGGTTCTGGTACGTCCTAACAAACTCCTCCGGGTCTGTCTCTCCATTATACATTGGGATTCCCTCCGGGACCCGAAGGCCCGGAGGCCATGGGTATGCCAGCACCCGAGGTACCCATGGGGAAGTGGGTTGAGCTCCGTTCCTCCCCACCAACTTGTCCAATCGCGCCTCCTAAGAGTTGGGGTCCTGCTGCGCCACCTGATAGCCCCGCATCCTATCATCCTCCCTACAGTATCTCTCCGGGTAGCCGTAGTTCACCCCCATTGACCCATACATGGGCACGGAATACTGGATCGAGTTCCCCTGGGTTCCAGGGGCCTGATAACCCAATAATTCTGCAGGCATGACTGGAAGGTCATACCCAGTCTGCTCCGTCCCCCAGCTAGAACGCGGGTAGTAGGGTGGAGCATGTGGAACTAAATTTGATTGTTGTCCAGTAGCCACTCCTTCTCGAACTCCGAAATTCAGGGGTAAAGAAGGTGGGATGGTTGAGGAATTAATTCGCCCCTGTATTCTTGGCGGCTGAACAGCCCCGTCTAGATCGATAACTTCCCTTTGATGTCCCCGCAGAGGGCCTGCCGGGTCCCCTCCAGGTTCCCTTCGTCTTAAGTTTTCCCGGGCAGAGAGTACCCACTGGCGGTACAACTCCTTGTTGGCTCTCATGAATTCCAACGCTGCCGATTCCTCCGTGTTAGCTAAGGGTTGCCCCTCTTCCGGGAAAGCCGGTCCCTGAGTTTGAGGGTTGCTGGCCAGGTATTGCCCCTCCTCCCGGGTTTCAGGTTCCAGGGTCCGGGGACTGCCTTCCCTAGCGGGCCTAGGCTCCTGCTCATCCTGGTACTCTCTTTCCGAGTCGGCTTCGTCGAAGGCAGTTTCCACGTGACCATCCTGTGGTACTCCTAGCTCATGCTGGTGTCTAGCCTCCTCCTGCAACTGCCTCAAGGTCACGTCATCTCCCGGGGGTGGAGGAAGACCACTCCCTGAAGGTGCCGCGTTCTTCTTCGGGCGCCCACGCCCCCTCCTTGGCGACTCCATCGTGCGAAGGTGGAACTGGTCCCACTGGGCGTGCCAATTGATGCTACCAAAATCCGTCCGTCTCCCGGGGTTAGACGCTACCCGGGTCTCCTCCTTGATCAACTCGCTACAATCCTGCAAAACAATCCCCGGGAGGCGTCCCGGGGAAGAAGCTCCGGCGTGATGATGAGATGGGGATAGCGGAGAAGGAAAACGTACGGAAGGTGCTCTCAATATAAAGTAGAGAGATATAAGTCACATACCTTGTTCACTATTTGAGGCTAGTATTTATAGCAGAGCTTCGCCTGCTTGAAGATAAGTTGCAAGACCACCTCCCTTGTCACCATATGTCCTCTTTCTTGTCCGGACATGCCTCTCAGCGGGGAAGGTACCGCTCTGTTGACACTGGGCCGCGAGCCCTCTTCCTGGCCCAGCAGGGTTCTGGGCCGGTATTATCAAAATTTTCTTTTAAACTATACTCGTTTTTAGTAAAGAAGTAAATGTAGACAAGTGAGTGATTGAATGTGTATCTATTATTGGTAGAAAAAAAGAAGCAATTTCTCTATGCAGGTCCATTTTTCTCTTGCAGGTCCGTATTTTTACCATAATGCCCCTTAATGGAACCCTATAATTTCAAGCTATTTTTTGCCTTAACAATATTAGGGGTATTATGGTAAAAATCTGGACCTGCAAGAGAAAAATGGACCTGCATGGAGCAACCCCCAAAAAAAAGGCAAGTTACTAAATACAATCCTTGTTTTGCTTCACTTTTTCCAATTTTATCAATTTTCAATGAGCTTTTCCTGTGAGACGGTCCTAGTTAGGACAGAGGGGTAGTATAAGGAAAGAGAAATATATGTGCAGGAGACGAAATAGGCTCGGTGCCGCACAAAAATAACGCAAAGATAAAAGGGCTAATCTGCAAAATATGTGAAGTTGATACCAAAATTAGATCAGATAAAAAAGAAATCGTAGAGAATCCAACCTATATCTTCCTCCGCCAAAATTTAGAAGCACCGTTCCTCAACTCCGAACTCCGATCATCAACACACTTTTTGATCATTCAACTTCGATCATCATACAGTTTAATCCGGCAAAATCTCCGTTCCTCTGCCGCTGTTCCTCGATTTTGTCTCCACCGCCCACTGTTTTGCCAAAGCTCGAAATATGACCGGTGAACATCACCATCAACCGATGCAGTGACAACAATCGCACGGGCTTCGACTCAAACGAGCATTGAAGATCAAATATCTACGGTAAAAGGTCAGAAAGCTCCATTAATGTTTTAATCCACTCCGCGACTGTTGATAATATGATTATGTGATGCGATTATACTCGTTTAGTGAGTGATCATAACTGATGATTTAGGAAATTCATCAACTTGTTGGACACACAATTAAGAAATTCATAGCTGATGATTTGAAATTGTATATTGATGGCTAGTTGTGTACTGTGATCATTTGGGATTAATGTATGATGCTTTACGTATGCATATTGATACCTAGTCAGCTGTGATGATAGGAGATTCATGCCTAATAATTTAAAATTGTAGACAACTTAATTGTGTGTTGTGATGATATGAAATTTATTGCTGATGATTTGGTAATATATATTGATGGCTAGTTGTGTTATGTGATCATTTGGGAATAGTGTCTAATGATTTACATATGTATATTGATACATAGTCTCTGAGTTGTGATGATAAGAGATTCATGCCTGATAATTTAAATTATAGCTAGTTTTGTGTTGTGATGATAGGATATCCATGCATGATGATTTACATAAGCATAATGATAACTTGTTATATGCTGTGATCATTTGGAACAAAATATAGGTTCAGAGAAATTGCCAAACCTATATGATATAGATGTCACTACAGTTTAGAAGGAGTAAGAACAAGAGAATGGCAAGAACTTGAGATGTTGTATAGAGATCACGCATAAGCACTTGGATTCGTTGTGAGGAAGTCAACATAGAGGAGAGCAAAAACACAAAATGCACATATAATTCGAATTATGAAAGACATGAAATAATTGCAGTCAGCAGCTGATGTTCTGTTATTATTTGATGATTCCACTTTAATGTCTGATTATTCACATTTTAGAGTTGATGAACAATATCAGTCAAGACACTTGGTTTACAAGATATAGATTTGTCATACTTATTTTACTGGATATTGGCTTTGATATACTTCTACTGTAATGTGACTTTCATACTATAAGAATTGATGATTTACAAGTTATGATATTGAAGCCTACAGTTGATGATCTAATCCTTTTGTTTGATGATGTAACATTAATTTGTGGTTTATCATGTTCTCATTCTTTATGTTGATAAACTTATGTTTAAGTTTGACAAAATAATATTTGTAAATCATCAAATCATATTTATAAGTCAGTAAAATTTTGCAATCAAACCTTACTATGTATCAAGTTTTTATTATAAGGGCATCATCAAATAATTAGTGATCAAGTGATGTTGCTAAGAAATCAAATAATAAGTATAGATCATCAACATGTGATCATCAAATCTTATTTATAAATCATCAAGTGATATGTTTAATAAATCAACTCATAATTATAGATCATCAAGCAATCAAATTTGATGACTGCTGATTAGATGCGTGATTTAGCGAAGATATGTTTTATAGGGATTGATGATTTGAATTTTCACGAAGATATGCTACTCATTGGGTGTACATTGTAGATTATCAAATTAAAAATATATAACATCTATGGCATCAATATCAACCTTTCATTGTACATCGCCAATCAATACCTGCAAAAAGTCAAATGGAAAATATATATAAAAATAACATGGGCACAAATCCAGTACAAAAGTTATGATGATCCATTCAAATACTTAAAACATCAATATATATTATCAAAAGATTAGATGTGTTTCTGAAATAATCAAAATAGCCTAAAACCAAATCCTAATGCACCAAAACAGTCACAAAAATTAGAAAATGCCAAGGAAATGTTAGGCACCAGATTCAACAAAGTTAGAAACCTAAAGTACCCCTTAAAATCCAAATAAACAACTACATCCTGTTTCCAATATTACACAAACAAATACATAAAATGGTGTTCACAACTTCTTTCTTTCCATGCTTGTTCACCACGTACAGTCTTTGAAGGCACTGACTACTTCTTCTTTTTACCTATTCTCTCTCTAGTCTTCTTCAAATCACCTACAAAAAATGATACATCAGTAATAAAATATCACATTACAAAAATACAAACTTATCATTTTGGGAGCATCCAGCCCACACAATCTTCTAGACTTTCGTTTTCCTTTGTCCTCGACATCACCTCCAAAAAAATAATCAAAATAATATATCAATGCATCAGTAAATATCAAGATATAAAAAAAAGAGCAACACCACATAAAAACACAATAAAAGGAAACGAAAACAAAACAGACTAATGTCACCAGAAAACAGAGCATAATCAAACCACAACCTCCTGTCATCACTAAACAGTATTGAACATCAGAAAGTCAACAACAACATCAATAACATCAAAACAAAACAACGAACCATCAAACAACAAAATAGGAACCAGCAGCACTGTGACCACCACAGTATATCATACAACACATGCCGGTGACATCAAGTATAAAACCTGAAACATCAACCAACAATCATCAACCAACAATCATCAACCATCAAACAATCCCCTATCTTCAATAGACAGTACTGAACAATACAAAGTCAACAACAACATCAAATAACATTAAAAAAAAACAATGAACCATCAAACAACAAAATAGTAACCAACACCATATCCTGTGACCACCACATTACAGCATTCAACACATATCATGTGACATCAAGTATAAAATCTAAAACATCAAACCCACCCTAGGTACCTAATCAGGAAAATAGCTCAAATCATCAAACAACAACACCAAAACATCGAATACCGACAAAAACAACTTAGCCCAACAATTAAATACGAAAATTTTAAATTAAACCGCCAAAGCCTACCTTGAGAAGCCTAACGTTCGTTTTTCCTCTGCCTTTTGCATTTGCACCACCAGGTTGCAAATAGTTGAGCGCGATCTTCTAATTGCTGCGTCAAGGGAATCCGCGACTTTAGCCTTCTTCCCCACCATCCTAACAAACACGATAAACAGAATATGACACAATCTAAATCCGATAGAACGACAATTAATCACCGAAAACGTTACCGGAGCAACACAGTGATGTTGGAACACAATTAACCGCCATCGCAATCAATTAAAACGACGAAAATGAACTCAAAACAACAAAAACTACGTAATAAACTACCGGTTAATGCATGTTGACGCCGGAATTGATAGCGTCTCCGCCGGAATCAGTCGTCAGAATCCGTCGCCGGAGATGACAAAAACCCTAACGATCGAGGGGAGAGAAATCGGATGAGGAGAGAGAAACGCCAGTAAAAGTATTTACTCCAATGCCCAATTCCATATATATAGGGACGAAGTTATTTGCATGCCAGTCCCAAATATTTTGTAATATCAGGAACAAAACCCTATCTCCTAAAATGACTACTCTACCCTCCCGTCCTAATTAGGACCGTCCTAATCAAGACTTTGTCTTTTTCAATATTACCCTTTTTCAATATTTATAATTTCCCTCTAAATATATATGTTTTCTTCTTTCTCCAATAAACTAGAAATATGACAAAGGGCTGAATTCTTTTCTTTCATCTTAAAATTGGTACGTCTTTACCAACAATCTTGTCGAATTTATGAGGGTTTCATATTCAATTTGGTGTTACCCCGTTACTACTTGTTTCCAATACCAATGGCTCTAATGTGAATGTTGACATCCGTCTACAGACCTAGCAATAGTGCGCACGCCAAAATATATCTGGACGGTTCATTTTCGTTAGCAATTCACTCGACTATATCTGCAATTTCACCCTCCAATAGAAATGCATGCAAAAAGCTGAACTTTTCCTTAATTTGGCTTGAAAGTTTGCTCTTCAAAGCTTTTTAATCGTAGGTGGTATCAAAAGCACCGACGAAAAAGTAAAAAATTCCAAACTCTACAAAGGTAAGTTCCATGCATGATGCAGCCGAGTTCATGGATTTTAGTTCGTTTAGTTAAATTTAGCAGAAAATAATATCGGTAGAATATGAATAAGTACTAATCTATTCAAGCGTATACCTCTGTATCACTCAAAACTGCAGAGTTGACTTTTCATGGTTTTTAATGATAATGTTTGACTGATAATTTTTTTAACTACATATAAAAAAAAGCAAAACTACTTCTTGAAAAACAGATTATACAATGATTCTAACAATATCTCATATGATAGTTTCATCATTTATATATTAATCTATAATTAAGTTAAAATTTTACAACTCTGACTCTTAAAACTGAAGTGTGAGTTAATTACCGGATACCGGTAGCCAAAGGAGTTGGTCATCCTTTTCCCGAAACATGAAACAAGTAATATCCGTGTTTGATTCCTTTTCCCCCGTTTCGCAATTAACAAGTTGCTCGTCGTCGTCATAGTCGTCCTCCTCGTCATTATTACTTGCATTTTTCCAATGGTCAAATTCATAACTAGGATAAACCCTCTAAAATTCTGCAATTTGTGTAACATTTCATCGCATACCTGAACTCTGGAAATAAAAACCCTAGCTAAATCAAAGTAGCTGGATGCTGAGTATAATCAATTGGGTAATCAAGGGCTCATATTCTCCACCGCCATGGGCAACTATCATCGGCGGAGTCTTTGTGGTGGTCTCCTTGATCCTCTCCGTTTATCTCCTCTTCGAGCACCTCTCCGCTTACAAACACCCCGAGGTCTGTATCATTTACTATCTCCTCGTCGTTTTGCACAGAAGGTTTAGCTGAATTTGTTGCCTTTTCTGTTTGTTTCAATAACCAGGAGCAGAAGTTTCTGATCGGCGTTCTTTTGATGGTACCCTGCTATGCTGTTGAATCGGTACGTTCCTCTGTTTCGTTTTATTTGACAGTTGCTTAAAGTTCTGGGTGGGTCAGCATGCTTAGTGTGTCCTTAGAAATAGAATGCATATTGAGTATAGGGGGTAGCTCTATTTCTAAGATCACAGTTTTTGCAATAAAACCGTGCCATGATGGATTGACGTGTGTCCAAGATTGTTGGATAGTTCTTTTTGTAGTAAAAACTCCTGATTCCTGGCACTGATGATCAGCCAGTATAATAGTATTGTAACCATCTTAAGCAGATTTTCTGGATATTTATCTATTTATATATATTTTTTTTGCTTTCTCGGGTACACAGTATGTAAGTTGTGGTGTTTTTTTTTAAATTTCTTACAAGATCGAGTATATTTATTGTCTTTTGTCAAACTTACTATTCCCCCCAAATTTATGATTAATAATCTCAAACCTCATTGAAGGACAATTCGGAAGCAAATATCTAGTTCGAATCATTATCTTGTTGAGACTGGTCAACATATTCAAAAATTGATAACAGGGATGGAAGCATCTTAATGTCTATTAAGTGTGACGCTATAGAACCGAAAAAAGCAAATATCTAGTTCGAATCATTATCTTGTTGAGACTGGTCAACATATTCAAAAATTGATAACAGGGATGGAAGCATCTTAATGTCTATTAAGTGTGACGCTATAGAACCGAAAATTACAAAGATCAAAATTAGTACAGTCTAGACATCTTGAACACATCTCCCCACTTCTACTAAATGTTTTCTTGTATCCCACACCCATGGAATATTTGTGAGTCAGTTCACTTACAAGTCTTACATACATTATGAAAAGTGTTGGAATCATGAATCTGTTTTTTAGGCTGAAGGAATATCTTCGTTCTAGTTTATTTACTTTTGAGGTGCATATTAAGCGTAGGTGGCTTCTTTGCTGATTATTCACTTCATTATGTCTATCCTGACAGTTTTACCCAATTTTTATGACATTTTATTTTTACAGTTTGTTTCACTGTTGAACCCATCTATAAGTGTTGATGTTGAGATACTTCGTGATGGCTATGAATCCTTTGCAATGTACTGCTTTGGAAGATATCTCGTGGCATGTTTAGGTATGAATTCATATATTTATTTTTGTTAAAAGATTATAAATTCTACAGAAGTTCTTATGATATTGTGATATCCCTAATTATCATTATTTGTATTATTATTAGGGAAAAATCTTATTAAGGGTGTGATACGAATCTAAATTACTAGTAATAAAGGCGTGATACTTTATTAATTCCTATTTTGGGCATAACATATATTTATTATTCAAAATCTCTCTTTAATGTACCTTTTTATTTTTTATTTCAAATACTTTAATATTTGGCAACGTTAACCATTAGGCAAAACTTAGCCAATGCTCACAGTCCCCACTCTCATCTACATCACTCATCAGCATCAAGTGACGTCTTGTTTCTTAATTTTTAAAACAAAGTTCAACATTTGACTTATAGCCCTTTTAACACCCTTTCTCACACCAAGGATTTCGAATCAAGCTACTTGAGGGCTACTTACCCATCTTCAAATTGGAGCAGCCAGCTCCCAAAGAAGACATACTTTGGTGCAGTGATATCTGAAGAACTCTTAAATAATATTAAAATTTTCTCTGGTATTTTTATTGGGTTTTGTCTGACTTTTATTTTGATGCTACCAACAAAGAAAATCATTTTGTTTATGGAATATTCATTCATGGGCCAAATATAGGTTCATTGCTATGAATGAATAATATTAAAATTCTCTCTGGCATTTTTTGGGTTTTGTCTGAGTTTTATTTTGATGCCCCCAACAAAGAAAACTCCTAAGGTGATCTTTTTGTTTGTGGCAAATTCATAGGCCAAAATATAGGGACGCTCATTTCACAAATTAAAAAATATTTTATGTCACTAGTTGTGGACGGAGAAGACAAAGCTGAGAATTTTCACCAATGTGGCGGCTGTGAAAGATTGAGGGAAGAGAGTTGGCTGGGAGCCCCAAGCATTCAGTTAGAAAAATGTCTAAAAACTTAAAAGCTAATTAATAGGGTTGGATAGGTAATTTTATATAATATAAACAACATATATGAGTCACGCCCTTGCTATAATTTAGTTTCTTATCGCGATCTTTGCAGAAATCCTTCATTATTAAACTTATGCTTCTCTGTAGTCTTTGCCCACAAGGACCGCAACATAATTCTAGATTTATGCTTTAGCAAGGTTCTAAACAGCAGTAGTTATCTTACAACTGTGTGCATTTACCTGTTCATTATCCATAAATAGTTTCTGAGACGCTTGTGTTTGATATGCTTTTTGAGCTAGGTGGGGAGGAAAGGACCATCCAATTCATGGAGAGGGAGGGGCGTGCAAGCTCTAAAGTACCCTTGCTTGATCATGATCATGGCCATGAAAGGGGAGTAATAAAACATCATTTTCCTTTCAACTATTTCCTGAAGCCATGGAAATTGAATCAGTGGGTTTACCAGGTTATCAAGTTTGGAATTGTCCAATATGTGAGTTCCTTGATTTGTGAGCCCCTCTGATTTCATTGTATTGATTAACTTATATATTATAAGCTCTATTATTTTCCTTTGCAGATGCTTATAAAGGCAGTTACTGCTGTTCTGGCTGTAATTCTCGAAGCATTTGGTGCATACTGTGAAGGAGAATTTAGATGGAAATGCGGGTGAGATGTCATTTATTTTTCACTGTAAACCTTTCCTATTATAAAAAAAAGTGCATTCAATTAAATATTTCTTTTTCGTTTTATATATTTCATAGTTTTGTTATTTGTTGATTTTGCCCTTGTTTCTTCTTTTTTCTTGTTATTTTGTTTTTCCTTCCCTTTGAGGGGGTAGGGGGTATTCTAACTGGCTAAAAGGTTTATTGATTTGAGAGTTTTTCACATAAACCATGTAATAACTTGAAAAATAAAGCACCTGCACTCGATATTTAGGGACCTCCTTCCCATCACATATCTTTTTCCTTTCAATGATGAGAAAGTCCAATTGTGTTTCAATGCATGTCATCTAGTAACATGTTTTCTTCTTTGTAAAATTATCACGAACTTTGTTCATTCTAAATTTCTGTGCCTTCTTTCACATGTAGGTATCCATACATGGCTGTGGTCATAAATTTCAGTCAATCATGGGCTTTGTATTGCTTAGTTCAATTTTACACCATCACTAAGGTTGAACTTGCTCACATTCAGCCATTGGCCAAGTTTCTCACATTCAAGTCGATTGTCTTTTTGACTTGGTGGCAAGGTCTTATTATTGCCCTATTCTATGATCTTGGCCTGCTAAGAAGCCCCATAGCTCAAGCTTTGCAGTTCCAGTCCAGCGTTCAAGATTTTATAATATGCATAGAGGTAATCTACCCTTATTCTATTATTTTCATTACATATGATATGAGTATTTGCTTCCTTGGTAGTTGTATCCCCTGGCTTCTTCTAAACTATAACAAGAAGATGCAGAGGTACTTGGGATACTTTGTTTATTCAAGGTAGTTATGTCCTTGTTACTTGTATACTTTGTTTTTACATAATTATTTACATATGATCATCTGAAGGTTTAACTCAGTAAAGTCCGGGAAAGAGGTTAGAGGCTAACTAAGTTACTAGGGTGACTCCATAGTTATCACAGCTACACTAATGTAACTTAAACTGCTTTCCTGTTCTGTTGTCTCTCTGCTGAGTACGGACCTCTGATTAGACGTGGCTCTCGCTGGGGCGTGAAAAGAAATTATGACATTGTCTTGGGATATATAGTGTTTAACAGGCTTCTTTTTCATCCAGCACAGATGGGGATAGCTTCTGTTGTTCACCTTTATGTATTCCCTGCAAAACCATATGAGCTAATGGAAGAACGATTTCCTGGAAGTGTATCTGTCCTTGGAGATTATGTTGGTGATTTTCCTGTTGATCCAGATGAGGTCAGGGATAGTGAGCGTCCCACAAAGTTACGTCTTCCTCATCCCGACGTTGCTGCAAGGAGCGGTATCAAAGAAAGTGTTAAGGATGTATTTGTTGGTGGTGGTGGATACGTAAGTATTCCTTGTGCACTTATTGAATTGCATTAAAAATTCAAGTCGAAGGATTTTGTCTTTGGGATGATTATATGTGAAGTGAATTGCAAAACTCAAACACAGTTGCAATACCTTGTTCCACTCAAATTTTAGCAGGAAAAGTCTCTGATTGTTTGATCTTCTTACATACACGTCTCTTGGGTTTTCACTTTCTTGTGCTATCTAGATGATACAGTCTCTTACTTAACTTGGTAAAATAATTGATGAATATTTCAAGCAAAACAGTACCTCAATAATGAAATAATGAACAAAACATGCCTAGGACAATTATTATCATTTGCTATGATTGAGCCTAATGGTTGATTATGATCAATATAGTTGACCTTGTGTGGAGAAATGCTTAGCTTGTAGCTAGTTTAATGCTTTTTTGGTTTAGTTGCTTGAGTTTGAGGGAAATCATGATTAATTTTGTTTGTAGTTGATACATGATTATGTAACTGTGGATGAATTAGAAGTAAGAACTTAATTAGGAAAAAGGGGGTGAAGATGTTACATTTGATCAGGTAGATATTAGATGGATTCTGGCTCTAAATTTTCTAAATGAGATGGAAAACTTTGGTAAGGTCACCGGGCTTGGCTATATCAGCATTTAATTTTACTTGGTCTCATTGCCATATGGGTCTTGGAGAGTAAGGCAGTGTTTGCTAGAGAGCTTAGTTCTTGCTGAACTGAAATAATTTTAAATAAATTTAACTGAACTGAAATAAATTTAAATAGATTTAACTGAACTGATCTGAAATAATTTTGAAATTTATCATATATCATCATTGTAATCTATAGTAAAAAGGTAGGAGTAACATTTAACAAAAAAATTATTGAACTGAACTGACAAAATATAAATATATTTATTTATCTAAACTGAAAAAAAAAATTAAATATACTGAACTGAAAAAAAATATATAAATATATTTAACTCTGATCTACAGAAAAGATCTGTCGTAAGATGTTTTTGTAGGGCTTTGGCGTAAGATGTAATTGATAAAATGTTAACCTTTTTTAATAGTGGCCAGCCTTGTTTGTTTTTGATGTAAATTCACAATCTGGATTACCATCCTGAACAACAATTTGAATTTTTTTTTTTGTAAAATTAATACTGCGATATACTAATTGTTGCCACAAATTGCATATTGATCTATAAAACAAATGAAGCATTTTTATTTGGGATCTCCCTATTTCTTGATAAATTGTAACTCTGGAGCATTTTTATCCCAGGTGGAGATTACTTGATTTTATGGCAATATTCTTTTCCAGTTATTGATTGTTCGTCATCTTACAAATGCTTTACAATTTTCAATTAGTTCTGATGCTAAACCTTATGTACCAGATTGTGAATGATGTCAAGTTCACTGTTTCACAAGCAGTTGAGCCTATGGAGAAGGGATTCTCACATTTAAATAAGAAATTGCATAACATTTCTCAAAACATAAAGAGGCATGACAGGAAAACTAAAGATGACAGTTGTATTGGCTCTCCATCTCGAAGGGTAATCCGTGGAATAGACGATCCACTCTTAAATGGCAGTATCAGTGATAGTGGTGCTGCGAGGAAGAAGAAGCACAGGCGGAAATCAGGCTATACCAGTGCAGAAAGTGGGGGTGAGAGTAGTGATCATAGTCTGGGGGGATACCAGATTCGAGGCCGACGGTGGGTCACAAAAGACTAGGTGCTAGCAGATATAAGTTTGCTACATATGCACACATGTTTATGTGCTGTAAATCCTCAGCATGAGAGTCTGATTCTTCAGTACAAGGGCTGCGTCAAATCTTGTGTTGGGCAGTCCACGGCATGTTTTTTTGGTTGCAGTGAAGTCACAATACCATTTGCAGCTTACACTGGATTTGGCTATGTAGTGATGCTAAGGAATTTTCATGACGATTAACCTTCCTGGTATTGTCTCTTACCAAAATCGACCGAGTAATTACTGCTGTATAGAGAGCTATATTTGATGATTGGTTTGGGGTTCTCTCAATTGTACAAGGGTTGATTCTTAGAAGTCTCAATCTCCTCATTTGTAAATCTGTGGTTGTAAAATTCTTGAATCCATTAACATACCAATGGAGAATTCCCGCCTTATCCTTGTGCATGAGCAATTTTTTGACATTTGACTAAATACTGAGTCCTCCTGGAGGAGGCTACTTTCTTGTTTGAGACTAGGGCCTTGTTTTTTGGCTTGAGGTATTTCTTGTTGAATTGTACTGAAATAAATTTAAATATATTTAATTGACAAAACAAAACAAACATTGAACTAATTTGACAAACAAAACAAATTTAACTAGTTTATGTTTCTTATATTTTTTCAAACTGCTTCTACCTTGCAAGTGTAGCAAGGCCTTAATTTCTTGACATCAATACTGAAGATACTCAAGAACATGGCTGTATATTGAGAGGTCGAAATCCAAGTTTGCTATTGAGTTTTGATATTGTTCCGGCCATCTGGATGCCTCATTTTTTGCATTAATCTTCTCAGCTTCTCCAGGCTACCCATAGTTGATGTGAAACCCCTCAAATCAGGTATGCAAGAGATCACGATCTGGCCAAGTATGTAATGTATGGTTTTCTGTATTACTAATAATAATGGAATTTCCACGGTATGCAAGAGATCCGAATAACTCGTGTCCATTTCTTACTCATGCTGAGTGATCAGGGAAGTGTACATGCCATGTGCTCATGGATTAATTGAAGTGGACATGAAGAATTATGCATGCGGTATGTGTTGGGACTATCGAACCCACAACCAACATTACTATGATATTGTCCGCTTTGGGCCAAGTCCGCACGATTTTTACAATGAGTCAACTTCCAAAATGCCTCATACTAATGTGGTGGGACTCTCACATATAAATTGTGCTCATGTGATTGCTCTTCAATCTTCAATCAAATTTTAATGGTTAATTTTTAAAGATTCTGACCGGATTGAAGATTGTCTCAATTGATATCGTCCTATATGATAAGATTACTCTTTACTTCAAATTTTTATAAAATTATTTTATTTGTTTGTTTTATTATAATACTTTTAATTATTTATTGTCATAAAATTTGATTTTATTTTTGAAAAAATCTTAAAATTTGATTGAAATGTTGTAAATATATTTATTAAGAGAAGATTTTGGGTGAGACCGTCCTACCATAACCTTATGGTAGGACCGTATTTTAATTCACATATTTTCGAGATTAGTTTATGTGTTTGGATTATTAAACTTTAATTATGCTACTTTTTAAATTATTATTATTATTATTTTTAAAAATTATTTAAATGTTGTAAATATGTATATATAGTTAGGTCAACTGTTTGTGTCATTAGTTTCACTTTATTGTAGTTATCTTTGTTTACTAACTTATTTTATCTATTTAAATGTTATAAATGAATTAATTAAGCAAAAAATACAATTACAAACACAAACAAATATGATAAACACATGAATAATGATTCGTCCTAAGTAGGACAGTCTCACCAAGACTTTGTAATTTATCATATGGATAGCTCAAAAAAATAAATGTTTATGTTATGGGTTCTATTTTATGAGCCCTAAAAGTTGAAGCCCGAAGAGCCCAATTGTGTACTACCTACCACTGTAGACTGTAGTAGAAACAGATAGATCTCCTTTCAAATCAAACACCTAAACCGATATTCAATCACGTCTTCCCGTCCGCCGTCGTCGCCACCGCCACCGCCACCATGGACCACTCTTCCGACTCTTCCTCCATCGACCCATTTTTCCACATAATTCGAATCCTTCCCTTCTCCTTTCTCCGCCCGCCCCGCCTCCGCCTGAAGCTTCCATCAATCACACTTCCCTCACCAATGACTGTCTTCGCCCTCGTACTTCTCACTTACTTCCTCGTCGTCTCGGGCATTGTGTACGATGTCATTGTCGAGCCCCCAGGCATCGGATCTACGCAGGATCGGTTCACGGGAGCCGTCAGACCTGTGGTTTTCCTTCCGGGTCGGGTCAATGGGCAGTACATCATCGAAGGCCTCTCATCCGGGTTCATGTTTGTTCTTGGTGGCATCGGGATTATACTCCTGGACCTTGCTCTTGATAAGCACCGGGCTAAGAGCGTCAAGGATTCTTTTGCCCTGTCTGGGGTTGTTTTTGTTGTTATCTCTTACGTTATGAGTATGTTGTTTATCCGTATCAAGATTCCAGGTTATCTCCACTAATTAGGCTTTTCGAAAGAATTGCAATGAGAGTGTGGTTCTTGCTAACCACTTCCTGTTTTAATTACTCTTTAGAATCTTAATGTGTGTTATAAGGACATAATCTCATGTAATATTTGAAGCTGTTTTATTATGTACTCTATGAATTTTGGCTTTGATTTATGACTGGTGATGACATTGTGATAGCTGCATTCATAAACTGTGGTCTGTATCAGAAATCGCTACAGTTTCTAAGTTTCATTGTCTAGTGGCTGTTAGTGTTAATGGTTTAGTGTTTTAGTCTCTACTTGTTCTATGTTGTAGTTAATAGAACTAAAAAGCTGAAAGTCATACTACTTTATTAGTTTTGGCAGGTATCCATTGTTATCATGGTAGATCGGATATACTTTTTAGCCATATCAGTGATAACTAGTTATTGGAGGGGGGACTTGAATTATAGCACAATATTTGAAACAGTACATCGTATCTTGAGATTTTTACACAATGTTGAATTTTCGATCTGTGATACTTTGGCATTAGAGTAATAATATTTCGACATGGTATATATACAGTTCCACATACTTTGGGATTTAGTTCTATATACAGATCAAGTTGAACTATAAATCTTGCATTGGGGTTTTGTTGTGAATTTGTGATATGTAATTTGTAACCAAGCTATATTTGCCGTGTTTTACTCTACATATATGATTGTACTAGTTTTGTTTCTAGGTGGATGTAATGCCTGGAACTTCCAGTGTTTATGGGTTAATATTATACCTCATCTTCTCTTCCTTGAACTTCAAGGGGGTGGTGATTTATGTTCTTTGATTAATCTGAAAGTATAAAGTTAATGGTTTTAGTTTTAGTTTTCCTTATAACTCGTCCGCTGACTAATATTGATTGGTTATGGGAGATCATTTGGCAATGAAAGGGCAATTGTCAACATTTCTTCTGTAGCTACTGCATATACTTTCATGGGATTTGAGAAATTGCATGCACTTTGTTATCATTAAGTAGAAGTGCTACCAGTTACAACCTAGTAGTAGTACTGTCATCGCATAAGCTTGTCCTTAGCTCTATTAATGCTCTGTTAAAGCATATTGCCACTTTTGGAATTGCCATGCCTTTTGGTTCAGATCTTCCATTGCTTGTCTTTTGTTCCAATGTGGCTATCAGGTTCAGTTCAAACTTTATTTTGGAGTTGAAAACTGAGGAAGTTTTATTTCAAACTGCTAAAAAGTGAAAAATAAGTGGCGTGAGAGGGCAGTGTGACATAATTTAAAGTTTGTTGTTTGGTTCCTGACAAGCATGTAAAGAGTTCTGGCCATTTGTGTCACAGAGCATAGCTCAATCATATTTATTACTTGTTTGTTCAATTGAACATTTAGAGGATGGTCCGATAAGAATTATGGGGCTGCTGTGAATTCTAGATAGCTTCACCCAGTTACAAACAATTAGCAAAAGATGGCCAATGTCTGCTTTTTGAAACGATAAGCCAAAAGCCAAAAATCTGTTATCATGCAAAACAGAAGAATCCGCTTGTAGTCATGTATCCATTTCACTTTCTTGTAAAACATTGGCCAAAATTTCTCTTTGAGAAGCATAGCCCTGTCTGAATGTAGAAAATGTATTGGAGAGGTGCCAGTGATTCAATGAGGTCTTGTAAAACACTTAAAATCCATAAAATCTAGATTCATTGCCAATGGATCCTTTTACTCTTTTACAAGAAAGTGAAAATGAACTACTCTTTTACAAAATATACTATTCATCCAAGTAACCTAAAAAACGGAACCAAACATAATGCATACCTCCTTCAGAATCACTTCCTCCCAAGATATCCTTAGCAAAAGGATCATCTCCAGGCTCGAGCAGAAGAAAGGTCGGAATCCGAATCCCCTCCCATTTGTTCATCAGATAGTTCAAACTCCTCAGATTCACTATCAATTTGAGCTTGCTTGGCTTTCTTAGCAGGAACAGAAACAAGTTGTCAGCTTTATTATCTTACATTAAATTATTCTACTGCCCATGAACCTTAAACACTTCGAATTCGACATTCTGATGATTCCTCATAGAATTAATCACTAACAAACAATGAAAAGCATGTATCACAGCATGATAAACGAGCAGATGTTGGAGAGGAACAGCCTTTCATTACTTACTTGAGAGTTGTGGTTGGCGGCGGGAGGTGGCGAGAGTAGGGCGGAGCTGGGTCTAAGAGCATCTCCAAATCAAAAGTCAATTTTGAAAGTCACTTCTTCCACATGTCACGTTTTAATTGAGAGTTCAATATGATGTAAACAAGTTGAAAAAATTGAAAGTGTCTTTTAATTTTTCATCTCCAATGCAACCTTCACAAATAAAATGTTAGTATGATGTGCCAATTATTGAATGGACAAAATTAAATTTGATAAATTTAAATTTATGAGAGGTCCCACTAATTCTCTTAAAATAGCAATTGAAAGTGTCAATTTGACCCTCAGATATTGACATTCAACTTGACACTTTCAATTAAAAAGTGTGCCATGTAATATTGATGCTCATATTTGACACTTGCATTGGAGATGATTTTAAGACAAAAAGTCAATTAATATGACATGGCAAGTGACATTTTACAAAGTAATGCTTGGGTTGGAGATGCTCTAAGAGTTTGGCGGTTTTACAGATGTTTAAATCAGGGTTTATGAGGCCACGTTTATCGGTGGATGGTCACCTCCGTTTATTAATAAAACAAATGTTATTCATCTTTTAAAATTTGAAATCGGTACGAAGATACTATATAATCTTTAATTTTTTCATGTACTTTGGCCTAACAAAACCGAATATATGTATTATTTGTACCTCTTTAATTTTATTTATATATAATTGGCAATAGTTTTCTTTTTAATTGAAATTAATAAATACTATTAGAATATTTAAAGACAAGCCCAATTTATGCATTGACGTTTTAGGTCCGGTTCTCTAGAGTTTATTTGAATATTTTTTAGTTCACATGAGTTTAGATAAACTTTTTTTAGTTCAAATAAATATATTTTAGTTTAGATAATCTTTTTTCAGTTTAAATGAGTTCAGTTCAGTAAACTTATTTAGTTTTCAGATAAGTTAAGTTCAGTAAACTTATTTGTATTTTAGTTCAGTTCAGTTTAAATCACAATATTTTTATTTTTTTTCATGTCAATTCAGTTCAATTCAGTTCAATATTGTATATTATAATAATTTAAATAATGCTAAAAATATTTTGTGATTTTACTATCATGCGTCGTAAACCCTTTTCTTTTGACCTTAATTGTTTATATCAGTTCAGTTCAATTCCATTCAGTTTCAATATGATTTGATGAAATTTAGATGAATTTAGTCATACCGATTCTTTTTTTTCTATACATTAATTTCACTTCAGTTCAGTTCAGTTTAGCTCAACAACAATATAATTTGATGCAACGAATTAAGGTTAATTTATTCATACCGGTTTTTTTTCAACACATTAATTTTTACTTCGATTTAGTTCAGTTCAGTTCATTTCTGTAAAATATAATTTGAGGAAATTAAGGTTAATTTAGTTATACCAATTATTTTTTCAACACATTAATTTACACTTCAGTTCAATTCATCATAAAATAAAATCAGTTCAGTTGAGTGAATTGAAGTGAAATGTAATTTGATGAAATTCAGGTTAATTCAGTCATGCTGATTCTTTTTTTCAGTACATTAATTTTCAGTTCAGTTCAGGTCAGTTCAACAAGAAATAAATTCTTTTGAACTCTAAGTTATACTCAAATTATTAAATTTCAAATGTTTTGAAAATGTCATATTTATTTCATTTCAGTTCAGTTCAACAAGAAATAAATTCTTTTGAACTCTAAGTTATACTCAAATTATTAAATTTCAAATATATTGAAATTGATCATATTTATTTCAATTCAATTCAGTTTATCTACATCGGTGCAACTCAGTTCAATATATTTTAATATTAAATATATTATGTTATATTTAGATTAATAAATTTCAAATATATTTGAAATGATCATATATTTTAGTTAGTTTCAATTTAGTTCAGTTCAATTTATCTATATATTTCAATTCAGCTCAGTTTTTAAGTTCAAATGAGTTTAGTTAAAAAAATTTAGTACGACGAGTTCTTTCCGGAGAGGAGTGAAAAGGGCTTAGAGGAGATGGATTTTATTATCATCGTTGGCTGTTGCGAGTGCAGATATGAGAGATAACTGTTTTGGAAAGAGATTAATGATAACAAGGGTAGTATGGAAAAATAGTTAATCTTTTGCTCTGACGGCTAATTATTGTTCTGACAATAACAACATTGTTAGAGAGTAGTATTGGGCCTTGAGCCCAAACTGTATTAGTTAAGGTTTATCTAGGGTTTACCCATGTGCTGTGTATTTATTCAATAATACGATTATACCTCATCATCGAGGTTTTCTGTTGTGATTACAAAATGCTGCTGAGGGCATTATGGTAATTTCAGATGGAGTCAAGACCCCACCCGTTGAACCGCTGACCGCTGGTTTAACCAAGAACCGGTTCTGGGAGTAGGGCTTCCTATTATGTACTTAGAGAGTTGTTTTCCTTTTTGGCATTCATTCATTGCTTGTAATCAATACTTATTAGTTTTAATACTATTACCGCTGCTCCGGTAGCTTTACGGTTAATCGGAAGTTTGTGAATCACTGGGTTCACAACAGTTGGTATCAGAGCGGACAATCCTCGGCTCACGTTCGTCGGCGAAATGGCGGATACGCGGCACAAGATTCTGGAGAGCAGAATAGCGGAATTGGAAGGCTCGATGAAAACACTGCAACACGAGATGACGGAAACTCGTACAGAGTTTGGAGCGATGGCGGTGAACATCCGAGCAGATCAGGCAACAACTCAGGCAGCTCAATCGGCGATCTCGCAGCATCTATTGAAGATGCAGTCGTCAAAGAATAAATTCCGACCAATGATGACGGAGTTCGTGAAAGGAAGAGGAAAATCGCCGGAGAGATTCAATGGCGAGCAGATCCCGACACCGGCGCGGGAATTGGAGGATCCTGACGTTCTTCGATGATGGGGCGAGGAGAGCAGGCGAGGGTGAAGCTTAAAACTGACGCAGCCTACAATGGGAAGGAGAAGATGCAATTTCAGCAGCCTCCGGCGTTTCAGCAGTCTCTGTTTGAGGTTAGCTCCAGTTCACTTGAAAACCACGCTCGTTCTGGTGTACCTTACATTCGTAACAATAGGACTGTATTTCCGGATGCTATGCCTAATGGTCAGAGAGGTCAGGATGAAATGTTGTTTGGGAGTAGGAGGGTTTCTTTGCCTAGAATGCATCCTAAGATTGAAATGAATGAATGCCAAAAAAAGAAAGCAACTCTCTAAGTACATAATAGGAAGCCCTACTCCCAGAACCGGTTCTTGGTTAAACCAGTGGTCAGAGGTTCAACGGGTCTTGACTCCATTTGAAATTACCATAATGCCCTCAGCAGCATTTTGTAATCACAACATTTTCCCTCTAACATGTTAGAGAGTAGTATTGGGCCTTGACCCAAACTGTATTAGTTAGGGTTTATCTAGGGTTTACCCATGTATTGTGTATTTATTCAGTAATACGATTATACCTCATCATCGAGGTTTTCCCTCTAACATGGTATCAGACAGTGCCGATTCTAGGATTGCCTAAATTCACTCATAAATATATATTATATTTTGTTTTGCAGCCGCTCAGCCGCCACGCTTCCACAGTCATGTCAAAACGTAATCAACTTATCTGGATATCATATCGAGCCATCTGCTTCGTTGATGGACTGCTGATGTACATCGCGTCGTCTTTCTTGCTCTGGCCGTGCATATTGCTGTACCTTGTTGCTATATCCCCTACCGTTGGTTTTTCTGAGAAGCACATGTATGTGCTTTGGCCACCTGTTTAATTATTTGGTTTGGTAGCCTTTCCTGGTGGGATTATTTGGTTTTGTGCTTTTTCTAGGTGTGATTAAATCATACTCCTCTGCTGAGTATTTTTATGTTTCTCACTGGTTTTATTTTCTGGATTATTATCGCACAATACAGAGGTTTGACTCGGGCGGATCTTTCTAATAGTTTGATTGAAGAAAAGGCTATTGCTCCCTGCCTAATTTTTGTCTTTTGCTCCTTGCCTTGCACACATGGTGATTTTTGGATTAATTTTGGTTTATGCTCCGTGTGCCTGACCACCAGACCCAAGAAATTTTCTTCCTTTTTGGCATTATTATTTTTTGTCTATTCAATTGGGTCCTCATTTGGTGATTATGGTGCATTTGAGCTATTTATCTCGGGCAGATAGCTCTAGTAGCTGGATTGCAGACAAGGCAACTCGTTTCGATCGTTTAATTTCTAGTCATTCAGCTAATCAGTGGATTGTTGATTCTGGTGCTACGTCCCACATGACTAGTAGTTCTCGTCATCTTGAGAAGGTACCCTATTATGGTTCCAGTATATATGTTGGTAATGGTGAATCAATACCCGTGTCTCATATTGGTAAGTGCAATGTTGCTGGTTTATCAATTCGTGATGTGCTTGTGGTTCCTCAAATTACTAGAAATTTATTGTCTGTTAGTAAACTTACTCGTGATTTGCCTGTGAGTATTACATTCGATGTCGATGTATTTTCTATTAAGAATAATCTTATAGGACATATAGTTGGTAGAGGTCGTCATGATTCTGGTCTTTATTACCTTTAGACTAGTGATTCTGCCTTTTTGAGTGATGCACGTTCTGGGAAATTACGGGCATCTTTGGAGTTGTGGCATTCCCGGCTTGGTCATGTGTCCTATGACACTGTTCAGTTGTTGAGTAAACGGGTTATATTTCTGTCACTTCTCCTTTACCTGCGCCTGTCAGTTGCTCTTCTTGTCAGATGTCCAAGAGCACTCGTTTGCCCTTTTCCGCTAGTGACAAGCAGGCTACACAGTTATTGGATAATGTGCATTGTGATTTGTGGGGACCAGTTCCAGTCTTATGAGTGGGAGGTTTTTCTTACTATGTTGTATTCATTGATGACTTTTCACGATTCACGTGGTTTTTCCCTTTGCGGCATAAGTCGGACTTTTATGATGTGTTCCTACAGTTTCAGAAGTTTGTTGAGACTCAATTCTCTGCGAAGGTTAAGATCTTTCAGACAGATGGTGGTACGGAGTTCACGAATCATCGTCTCTAGGCACACTTCATCTCTTGCGGCATTCATCATCCGATGTCTTCTCCATATACACTTGCTCCGAACGGCCGTGCTAAGCATAAACATCGTCATATCACAGAGGTTGGCCTTGCTATGTTATATCACTCATCCGCGCTGAATGCTTATTGGGTAGAAGCATTTTCTTCTGTGGTTTACATAATCAACCGTCTCCCTAGCTCAGTTCTTGGTGGAAAATCACCTTTCGATGTTGTTTTTGGGACTATTTCAGATTACACACTTTTTCATCCATTCAGTTGTCGTGTGTATCCTTGCTTACGTGTCATTGCTGTAGACAAGTTTGCACCTCGATCTATTCCATGTGTGTTTATTGGTTATAGCCCTCACTACAAGGGCTTCCAGTGTCTCAATCCTACTACTGGAAGCATCTATGTCTCTCACCATGTCCAGTTTGATGAGACCTTATTTCCCTATGTTGCATCTTCTGGGAGTAGTTGGCCTGTTTCAGATTTGGAGCTCTCATTTTTTGAGCCTGCAACGGCATCAACTGCACCTTCAGCAGTTACTCCACCATCTTCTCGACCTTGCTCAATTTGCCCGTCAGATGATCATACTTCAGCTTCATCTATTCCAGCTACTCCTCCAGTGGCGTTGCCTACTTTATCGCCATCGCCTTCCCCGTCATCTTCGCCGTTGGGTTGCTCGACTAGCTCGTCTTCCCTGCCATCTTCGCCGTCGGGTCCTCGACTAGCTTTACTCCAGGTTCTCCGGTTTCTTCTGGCTCTGGTTCTGATTCGTCATCTGACTCAGATTATCCTCGTCGTCCACATCTGATGGTTACCAGAAACTAGGATGGAACTCGCCGTGTGATATCCCGTCCAGATTTTATTACTACAGGTTTTCTTGCTCAGATTATAAACCATTCTGAGCCTCGAGATTATTGTACAGCTCTCAAAGACCCGAAATGGATTCGTGCTATGGACGAGGAGATGGATGCCCTTCGATATCAGGAGACTTGGGAGTTGGTTCCTCGACCATCCAACACCAACATTGTTGGTTCGAAATGGGTCTTTCGGCTGAAGTATCGACCTGATGGGACTATTGATCGTTACAAGGCTCGCCTGGTCGCTCAAGGGTATTCTCAGATTCCCGGTTTTTACTTTGATCACACCTTTAGTCCAGTGATCAAGGCGGCTACTGTTCGCACCGTCCTTGCCATCGCCACTTTGAGAAAATGGCATCTTCATCAGCTTGATGTCAAGAATGCCTTCCTCAATGGTGTTCTTGATACTCCAGTATATATGGCACAACATGTTGCTTACAAGGACCCTACTCGGCCTGATTATGTTTGTCTTCTTCAGAAGGCCATCTATGGACTTAAACAGTCTCCTTGGGCTTGGTTTGACCGCTTTAGTTCATATGTCAGACAACTTGGTTTTCGGTGTAGCTCTTCTGACCCATCTTTATTTGTCTTCTCTCGGGGATCCATTTTATTGTACTTGCTTGTCTATGTGGATGACATGATTCTGACAGGCAATGATCCTGGTGCAATTCGCCAGTTCATAACTAGGACTGATAAGGAGTTTTCAATTAAGGACTTGGGTTTCGTGAGCTACTTTCCTGGTCTTGAGGTCTCCACACTCCATTTGGTCTCTTTCTTGGACAGGCTAAGTATGCAAGGGATATACTTAGTCAGGCTGGTATGACTGATGCTTCTCCGGTGACCACTCCGTTTGTTCCACTGTCACAGCTTCACAGCAGCACTAGTGAACCATTCAGTAATCCGAATCTCTATCGATCTTTGGTTGGTGCTTTTCATTACTTAACTGTCACTCGCCCTGATCTAGCATTTGCAGTTAATTCAGTTAGTCAATATCTTCAGGACCCTCGCGAGGATCACTTTTTCGCGGTCACCAGGATTCTTCGCTATGTGGCTGGCACCCTTTATCATGGTCTCACATTTCGCTCTGGAGGTTCTTCTGATGTTTTTGCTTACTCTGATGCGGATTGGGCTCGCTGTTTAGAGACTCGACGATCGACTTATGGTTATGCAGTGTTCCTAGGCGGTAACTTGGTGTCATGGAGTGCCAAGAAACAGCCTACAATGTCTCGCTCGAGTTCGGAGTCTGAGTATCGTGCTCTTGCCAACACAGATGCAGAGGTTGTATGGCTCTTTCATCTTCTTCGGGAGTTGCAGTTTCCTCTAGATGGCTCGCCATTGTTGTTATGTGACAAAAATAGTGCTATTTTCTTGGATGAGAACCTAGTGGCTCATAAGCGGGCAAAGCACATTGACGTTGATTATCACTTTGTTCGGGAGTTGGTTGCTTCAGCTAAGCTCTGTGTTAGTCATGTTCCTACTTCATTGCAGCTGGCGGACATCTTCACCAAGGGTCTTCCGAAGCCATTATTTGAGTTTTTCAATCCAAACTTTGCGTCTCTGTTAACTCGACACTTAGCTTGAGGGGGGGGGGGGGTGTTAGAGAGTAGTATTGGGCCTTGAGCCCAAACTGTATTAGTTAGGGTTTATCTAGTGTTTACCCATGTACTGTGTATTTATTCAGTAATACGATTATACCTCATCATCGAGGTTTTCCCTCTAACAAGCAGCCTAGCTTATAACATGGTGTTTTTACATTGATACCCTGTAAATGCTATTTTCTATTAATTAGTAGCTCATCTTTTAGAATAAAATGCCGTGCTTGCATCCTAGTGATTGGTTGATGAGCTGTATACTTTCTGGAAGGTACTTTGTGTGTGTTTTATGGATTCCCTGGGCTTGTTAAATTGAAACCTTGAGCTTTTGAATTACAACATGAGACTTTTAAGTGGAAACAGTGAACTTGTAAACATGATCCATATAACTCATAAAACGTGTGGTGTATACCAGGCCCAAATAAAGTTGGCCCAAAGACTAGTCCACTTCTCTACGACTTGATCCACTAAATCCATGATATCATCACACACTAACTCATCATAAGAGAATAAGGTGGAACCACTAAATGAGTGGGTGCTGAGGATTCCAAGAGAATTCTATAAATACAAAGGTAAGACCTTCAATTAAAGGAGATTGATAAAAAGAAATTTCTAACTTAAGCATCGGAGCTTCTCCCCGGGATCCGCCCCGGGCTCTTTCTTGCATGTACAATCGTTGATGAAGAATACAAAGGTTATGGAATGATGAAGCCCGCTGAGTTCGACTCATGAGTAACTGAATCATACCTCTTGAAAGGATAAACCACATCAACGTGCCTTTGACATTAAAATCTAGAATTTTTGTTCACACATGAATATTGCGGGGTATAGCAGTTTGGTAGCTCACAAGGTTCAAAAGCCTTAAGGTTGTGGGTTCAAATCCCGCCCATGCCAAATGTTATGTTTAACAAACTTGTTTCATTCCATTTCTGTTACTGTTATTTTCATAACATATATGTATGTTTCGCATTGAAAAACTGAAATTTACAACTATTTTATTGACAGTTGATAGTTCTAGACAGAATGAGCTAGCTAAAGTATTGGCATAGGTTGATGTAAGGGAGTGCTTCACAGGGCACCAAAGTGTTAGCCTAGAAGAATTGGAGGAAATTTATAAACTGCATGCAAATACAGTAGGGTTTTGTTTCAGACAGTCAACCTCCTGCAAAAACCATGAATGGGTTTTGCTTGAGAGGTATTTCGTTTGCTCGTGTGCAGGGAAACCAGACTTAAAGACACCGCCTACACTAGTGCCAAGAAGTGATGGAGCTTCAACTTTAGGCAGAAGAAAGAGGAGGAAACAGTTCCATATAACGAAAACGGAAGGAAAAGCTGACATCCGTATCAAGCTGGTTGATGGACTGTACACAGTGAAGCACCACATAGTAGAGTACAATCACCCACTAAATAGGCCAGCATGGCACAAATATTTTAGGAGTGAGCCAATGATTACTCCTAAAATAGCTAAAGTGATTATTGGAATGGAGAAAGTAGGCTTAAGGCCAACACAAGGTTGCAATTACCTCACGTATGGGACAGGGTCAGAAGAAGTTGTAGGCCACCAGTTGAGAGATCAAATAAATTTCGTGGGACGACTAAGGATTGGTGCGTCGTTTTACACCAAAAATATACAAGCTCACACGTTCAGGATCTGGCAGTCGGTATGGGTATACCGACCAGTACAGTGGCGAGTGATGCTACCAAAATCCGTCCGTCTCCAGGGGTCGACGCTTACCCGGGTCACCTTCTTGATCGGCCCGCTATGGTCCTGCAAAACAATCCCCGGGAGGCGTCCCGGGGAAGAAGCTCCGGCGTGATGATGAGATGGGGATAGCAGGGAAGGTAAACGTACGGAAGGAGCACTCAATATAGAATAGGGAGATAAGTCACTTACCTTGTTTACTGTTTGAGACTAGTATTTATAGCCGAGCTCTACCTGCTTCGAGGATAAGGTGCAGGACCACTTCCTTTGTCATCATATGTCCTCTTCCTTATCCGGATGTACCTTCCAGCGGGAAAGATACTGCTTTGATAGTTATGGGCCGCGGACCTTCCTGGCCCAGCCGGATTCTGGGCCAGTATTATCACTACCCCCCAGACCAGTCATCCGGGTTTTCATGACGCGGGGAACTGGTCTTAAACGCTCCCTCTTTGGTTGCTACTCTCCTGGTAGGACCCATCCGTGCTACAATGGGTTTCTGACGACGCCGCCTTTTCCTCTTCTGCACTGATCAGTGTCTCGTTCATCGTGTCATTATTGCTTTTCCACCTTTTGAGGTGGCGGTTCCTATTCCTCCGTCTATATAAGGGGCCTAACCTCCTTCTCACTAGTTTACTTTCTGCAAAATTTCTCCAGACGCTCTGCTCATTCGCTCCCTCGCCCTTTCAGCCAAGTAAGCCCTATCTCCTTATTCTCTTCTTTTCTATGGGTTCCCCGCTTCACTCCAACTCCTCTCTAGATACCGAAGAGTTCCAGAGCCCGTACGAGATCCATTTTAGGACTGCCGATAGCCCTGTCTCCTCTCCGAATTCTTTCCTGGACGCTCGTTCCGAGGATTCCGATATTCCCCGGGAACGAGACGCCCCTGGCCCATTCGCCCTGGAAGAAATGAGTTTCCGCCAGGGTGGTTCTCCTGGTCATGCCCGGGAGGATTTAGGGGAGGAGGCTTTTGACGAAGGGCTCGGCGATGATGTTCCCCGGGGGCCTACTCACGGGGTGCGCCCATTAGGGCTTAAGTATTTCGGTGTTTCCGGGGACTCTCCTCCTGTAGATAGGGACGTCTTGGATCTAGCCAAGCGCTCCTTCATTCCTCTTCCCCTTAATGCCTCATTATCCAAGCTTCCCCCGGGGGCCTCCGAGCGAGAGGCCGCGTGCATCCCGCGTATACACTTTCAATACGGGCTTAGCCTTCCCTTCCCTCCTCTCTTCCTCGAGATACTCACTTTCTATAAGATAGCCCCGGCCCAGATGCATCCTAACGGGGTGGCTCTGACCTTGGCTTTCCTTCTCAACTGCGCTAGATGCGCCATTTCTCCTACTCTTCTCCTCTTTCGCTCTTTTTACGCTCTACGGAAGGCGCACGCTTCTTTCCCGGGCGTCTTCTCCTTCAACATCCGTTCGGGGATAAAGGACTTCCTCCTGAGCAAACCCCGATCAGCCAAGGGGTATCTTTCCAAAGGCTTCTTCCTGTGCGACTCCCGGGCTTATCCCATGCCCGCCTGGAATGATTCCATTCTTCCAGAGGACAAGAAGCCTCTGTCCAACCTCCCTGCGGTCGTTGCTAGTGACCACAGCTTCCTCCGTCTTTCCCCCTTAGATATGGAGGCTTTTTACAAGAGTGGGAACGCGGGTTATTTCTGGCCTCGCGGGATTTACCCCAGCGACCTCTTCACGCTCCCGCGCATCTCTGCGGTGTGGCCGGATGGAGGTGCCCGTTAAGGCTTTATTTCTTATCTTGTTTTTACGAACTCTTTTTTTTTTTTTTTTTACTTGCTAACTTCCTTGTTTTCTTTGTTCCAGTTCAACCTTCCTTGTACGCAAACGTCATGGCCTTTACTGGTAAGTCCTCCGAGGACAACGCTCGTGTCCGGGACACCCATCCGGATCCCCAGGCCCCTCCCCAACGAACGGCCTCCGGACTTCCTCCGTCCGAGAATCCTGACATTATTCCCCAGAAGCCCCGTGCGCCGCCGCGGCCTCGCCCACAGAGCTCCTCCGGGCCATCTTCTGAGGCCCGTACTACTTCCAGCCCGTTGCCTGCACCCGGGCGCCGGACCTTCATCCAGCATCCGGTCTACAGCGGCGGGGCAAGCTCGCGTTTCAAACGGCCACCCCCGGAGAGCTGTCCGGGTCGCCTCCTCCTCTTCGTCAAAGGACGCAAGACTTTCCTCCTTCTCCTCCTCCTCCTGCTCGCGATACTCCTCCGCGGGCTACTACTTCCGAGCCTATCCCGGAGGAGAATGAAGAGGTAATTACTTCAGCCCCGCTCTTCTCCTTAACGATTGATTCAAATTTTCCTAAGTTTATGTTCTGTTTTGCAGAGTGTCGCCTTCGCCGACTCCCTCCTTTCAGATCCCCAGTTCACCGAGGCACTTAACCGGGGCTACTCAAAATATAGCGCGGGGTTGTTCGCCACAATGGAGAAGAATCTTCGTGACACCCGGGAGAAGTTGGCCGGGCGGGATGATCTGGAGGCCCGGCTGGAGGCCTCTCAAAAGAAACTGGCTGACAGAGAGAGAAAATTGGCGGAGAAGGAGAAGAAGCTCGCCGAAGTGGAGAAGAAATACTCCTCCCTGAAGAAGGACAAAAAAGATGCCCAGCTCGAGGCTCTGGATGCTGTGACCCAGAAGGTCCTCCGCTCCATCAATTTTGACCAAAAGCTGGAGGGTATCGCAGCCGCGGCGAGCGCGGTTGCTTGCCATGAGATGTACCGCAGCCTGCGGGGTTGGCTTCCGGGGCCCGCTCGCCTCGAAGCCCAAGCTTCCTATTACCGCCCCAAGGCCAACGATTTGCTGAACCATCGTTGGAGATCCCTCCAGGAGGCGGATCTGAAAGGTCTGGTGCCCCAACTGTGGGAGTCTCTGAAGATGTCCTCCCGGGCTCCTTCCGCTTCGGACATCAAGAAGGCCAAGCTGCCTGCGATTGATGATGTCTCTTGCCCCGACCCCGGCCCAGAAAACTTCAACACCTATGGGGTAGTCCCGGAGACGCCTCATTGGTCGGGCGATTACTATGAGTACTGCGCCGTGCCCGACAATTTTGGGTATCGCGCAGTCCACGATCAAGAGGGCAACTGCCGGGTAGGCCTTGGCGCGGGCCAGGACGATCTGCTGTATCAGTCCCGGAGGGCCACGCGGAAGGTGGGATTTCCTGCGCGGGTCGCTGATGAACCGGCGGTGGATGCTCCTGCCTATGCTGGCCCGGAATGGAGCACCGAGGACCTCGTAGAATTGGAGAGGCGGTACGAGAGGGCTCATACTGTTCCGGGGAAAGACAACTCTGCTGAAGACAATGTATAACTCTATCCTAGTTGTGCATTATTTTTCCTTTTGTAATCCTTTTTATTTCATTTTGTAATCTTCCTCCCCCGGGGAGCGTATGTAGAACTTTCGGCCTTAATGCCAATTTTGATTAATGACAAAGTTCTACTTTTGACAAATTTACTATCTTTTGTAGTCTGAGTATTACTTAAAGGAAGCTCTCCCGCAAGAGCCCACCCCTTATATTTTCCCTCATCCGAACAGTTCCTCTGGTACCTACTTCTCTCTCCCCCGCGCTGGGTGTCTCCAATGCTCTTTTCTGCAAAGGAAATTAGCCCATTGGCGGTTTGGAGGCGACCAGGCTAACCGGGCATTAGCTGAGGCGGGGTTGGAATGCTTCCTTCAAGAGTTTGGGTCGATTCGGGTGCTGGTGGCGTTTCTTAAGGCAGTTGATGCCAAGTTCGGGTCGTTGAACCAGTGCTTCGACCTTGCTTCTGATCATATGCGGGAGGCCCTGAACTCTCATAAGACCATAGCTGAGCTGCAAGCCCTTCACGATGACTCCCAGCATCGTACTACCAAGGAGTTAGGCATGGTGTGGGGTGAACTAGAGCGGGCGCAGGAGAAACTGAGGACATTGGAGACCCGCTCCGCTCAGAACAAGCTTCTCTGCGACTTTGAGAAGGAGAATCGGTCCCTTACTCATAGGAATAGGGTCCTCCAGGATGCTCTATTAATCACTCGATTATCCTACCACCTGTTGGGTCTCAAGAATGGCTTACTTGGGGTATCTCCTCTTACCGATATTCCAGCCGGGGTTCGCAGGACGATAGAACGCATGGAGGCTAACCCGAAGAGGTTTGGTGAGGGAGCTCCTCATCATAAGGCTTATCTGGATGTCGTTGAATGGCATAATAAGATAGCCGCGGGAGAAGTTGAGCCCTATCCCTCCAGCCTTCGCCGAGTTCCTGCCCGGGTGGAGGTGGACGTGGCATACGAAAGGTATGAGGACATGACTGTATCCATTGACCCGGAAGAGGTGGCCCGCCGGATAAGACGCATCCGGGAGATTGCCGACTCTGGAGTTACCACGAAGGGGATAAAGACCGCCGAGGGTACTCGTATTAGCCGGGAAGAGAAGGGTAAAAGTGCAGCAGTCATGTTTCCTAAGTACAGGTTTGTTACTTCTGCCGGGGTGAGAAGAATGCGCCTGGCGGAGCCTCTTCCAGAGGGATCCGTGGTTGTGCCCATCCCCGGATTAAACGAAGAGGACGCTGCTCAATTGGAAGAGGAGCTTGCGTGGAATCAAGCCCCGGATGCCCGTTTTGCCGAAGATCTCCTATCCTCTCAATTCTTCGGAGGGGGTTTCCGCCCGGGTAACCCTGAGGGTGCTTCCGGGTCAGGTCCCAAGTGGGTCTAGTAGCAAATAGATAGGAATACTTGTATGTAAAATGCTTATGTAATTGTCCTACCATGACTGTGACCACATATTCCTGCGATTTGTAATTTTAAGAGGATTGAATAAAAATTGTTTCTCTAAAAGACCCTTTTCATTAACTCTTTTCTGAGATCATTACATTCTTTGATCCCCGGGCTTTATCCAAGCTCCGGATCCATTCTAGCGGGGCACCCAAATGGGAGCTACCCATGAGTCCCTTTTTAAGCAAATATTCCTCTAAACCCAGAACGAGGCCAAGCGTCGGGTTCTCTCTCTCCGGGCATATTCATGCTTCCGGGAGGGGTATATCCATACCCGGCATATTCATGCCTAGCATATTCATGCTTAGCGTATTCACGCTTCCGGGAGGGGTATATCCATACCTGGCATATTCATGCCTGGCATATTCATGCTTTAGTAGCTGTGGTATGATGCGGGGTGCTCTACTTCCCGTAAAACCTTCTCAGGTTAGCTACGTTCCACCTCCTGGGGATCTCCTTTCCCTGCTTGTCCTCCAGCACATAGCTCCCTCCCGGGTGTGCTTCCTTGATCTTGTATGGCCCTTCCCAGTTGGGTGCAAGTTTGCCCTCCGGGGCTTGGTGGCTCTTATCATTCCTCCTCATTACCCAGTCTTCTGGGATGAAGACTTCTTTCCGCACCCTTCTGTCATGATACCTCTTTACTCGCTCCTTCACCTTGGCTTCCTGAAGTGCCACATTCTCTCGCTTCTCTTCCAGGAGATCCAAGTCAAGGCGTCGTCCATCGTCTTCTTCTTCCGGGCGCTGGTATTGAGTTCGAGGGCTTGGGATCCCAATCTCTGCGGGTATTACTGCCTCTGACCCGTACACCAAGCCATACGGAGATTCCCCAGTAGCTGAGCTTTCTGTAGTCCTATGGGCCCAAAGAACACTGGGTAGCTCCCAGATCCAATTTCCCCGCGCGCCTTCCAAGCGGGTTTTTAGTCCTTTGATGATGGTGCGGTTGGTGACCTCTACCTGCCCGTTCGCCTGGGGGTGGTACACCGACGTCAACTTCTGTTCTATACCATACTTGACACACCATGATTTGAAAGGATCGTTCTCGAACTGCGCCCCGTTATCCGTGACTATGACCTTCGGGATGCCGAATCGACAGATGATGTTCTTCCAGCAAAACTTGACACAAGTTAGTCCCCATATGTTGGTGAGCGGCTCTGCCTCCACCCATTTGCTGAAGTAATCGATCGCCACGATTAGGTACTTGGCTCCTCCCGGGGCAGTCGGGAATGGTCCGACCAAATCAATTCCCCATCTGCTGAACGGCCAAGCTCCTGTGACTCCGACTAATTCTTCCCGGGGAACATGAATTAGCGGGGCAAATGTCTGGCATTTCAAGCACTTCTGTACATGTTCTTCCGCATCTTTGAACAACGTCGGCCAATAGTATCCCAACCTTAAGATCCTTTTGGCCAAGGTGCGTGCTCCCTGGTGGCTCCCATTAGATCCCTCGTGCGTCTCCCGGATGAGGTACCGGCCTTCCAACCTCTCTACACACTTTAGCAGAGGCTGGAGGTACCCTCTTTTGTACAGCTCCCCTCCCTGGATCACATACTTAGGCGCCTTAACTCTTAGCTCTCCTGGTAGCTCCTTCTTCCTAGTACTTCCAAGTATAACTTTTGGTCGGGCTCAGGTTTCAATTCTGAGGAGGCCAATTTGCTCAAAACGTCTGCTTTGCTGTTCTTCTCCCGGGGAACTTGAACCAAGTCGAAGGTTTTAAACCCGGCTATCAAAGGCTTTACCACTTCCAGATATTTTTGCAGGCTCCTCTCCCGGGCTTCATACTCTCCCTTTACCTGTTGCACCACAATCTGGGAATCACTGTGTGCCGTGAGAGTTTTGATGTCCATCTCCTTTGCCAACCTTAACCCTGCGATCAAAGCTTCGTACTCGGCTTCATTGTTGGTTGTTCTGAAAGTGAATTGGACTGCATAGGGATACTCCTTCCCTTCCGGGCTGACTAACAATATTCCCGCACCACTGCCCCCGGAGTGCGCCGATCCATCCACATATAGCTTCCAAGCCGGGTCTGTCTCAGCCTTAGCTGTATCCTCCGGAGTGTTAGGCGTCTTCTGTTCCTCATTTATCCTTGCTTCTGATTCCAACAGAAAGTCCGCTAGGGCCTGGCCCTTGATAGCCCTCCTTGGCTCATACCGGATTTCATACTCTCCCAGCTCTATAGCCCATTTCATCATCCTCCCTGATGCCTCCGGCTTGAACATGACTTGTCTTAGCGGGTAATTGGTAAGGACCACTATGGGATGGCCCTGGAAGTAGGGCTTAAGCCTCCTGGAAGCATGCACCAACGCCAGAACCAACTGCTCCAACTCAGTATACCGGGTTTCTGCCCCCCGAAGTGCCCGGCTAACAAAGTAGATTGGGTGCTGCTTTCCCTTCTCCTCTTTGATTAGTACGGCACTTACCGCCTCCCGGGACGCCGCTATGTACAGAAAAAGCTCCTCCCCCGGGAGTGGCTTCTTTAAAGTTGGCAACTGTTGAATGTGCTCTTTTAGATTTTGGAACGCCTTCTCACATTCTCCGGACCACTCAAACGCCTTGGCCCTCCTGAGAATATTGAAGAAAGGCAACTGCCTATCTGCCCCCTTTGATAGGAATCGACTGAGAGCCGCGAGGGACCCTGTTAACCGCTATACTTCTTTCACCGACCTAGGGGAGGTCATTTTAGCTATGCCCTCCACCTTCTCCGGGTTGACGTCGATGCCCCGGCTTGACACCATAAAACCCAAGAACTTCCCTGCACCCACTCCAATGGTACTTTTGGAGGGGTTCAACTTTAGATTGCTCCGTTCCAGCTTTTCGAACATCTCCTCTAGGTCATTCAAGAAAGCCCCGTAAGCTCCACTTTTAACCACCATGTCATCAACATACACCTCCATGTTTCTTCCCACTTGGTCCTTGAAGAGTTTGTCTACCATTCTCTGGTACGTAGCCCCCGCGTTCTTCAGCCCGAAGGGCATCTTCTTGTAGCAAAAGGTTCCAAAATCGGTGATGAATGAGGTTTTTGCCTTGTCCGCCTCATCCATCTGCACCTGGTGATACCCTTTATGTGCGTCGAAGAAGGCCAGCACCGAATACCCCGCAATAGCCTCTGCCAGCCGGTCCAGATTTGGGAGAGGATAGCTGTCTTTGGGGCAGCACTTATTCAAATCCGTAAAGTCAATACACATGCGCCAGCTTCCATCGTGCTTCTTTACTAAGACCGGGTTAGCTATCCATTCCGGGTAGATGATTTCCTCGACCACCCCGGCTCTCTCCAGCTTCTTCACTTCATTCTTTATAAATTCTGCTCTTTCCGGGGCAACAGGCCTTTTCTTCTGCCTGACTGGTTTAGTTGCAGGGCTTATGTTCAGCTTGTGTACCCCCAACTCTGGCAACACCCCCACCATGTCCTCCGGGCTCCATGAGAATACTCCTTGGTATCTGGCCAAGAGTTCTTTTAAAGCGCTCTTTACTTCATCCGGGAGATCTTTACCCACCGTGACCGTCCCTTTGTCCGCCACCTGCATCTCCTCCAACTCTTGCCGGGGTACTTCTCCGTGTACCGCCCCTACTGCTTTCTTCGCGTCCAAGATTGCTGTCATCATGCAACTTCTTGCTACTGCCTGACTTCCCCGCACGACCGCCACGCCTTGCGCCATGAGGAACTTCATTGTCAGCAAATACGGACAACTTGCCGCCCGGGCTTGGGTTAGCCATGGTCTTCCTATGATTACGTTGTATGGTGAGGGTGCATCAATAACCGCAAAGTCGCACGTCACTGAGACCCTCTTGCTCCGATCCTTTTCATCCACCATACATACCACAAGGGGAATCACCCCCAAAGGAACTTCTGGCTTGCCCGTGAACCCTGACAAGGGAGACGAGAGAGGTTTCAGGTTCTGCCTCCCAATCCCCAATTGATCGAAACAGGAAGCGAACATAATCTCCACGCTGCTCCCGTCGTCCACAAACACCCTCTTAACCAAGAAACCTTCAATTTCTGCCGTTACAACCATTGGGTCTGAGTGAGGCATCTGCGGCGGGGCTACATCCAACTCAGAGAAAGTGAGTGTTTCATCGGGACGAAACCTTTTCCCCTGAACCTCCCCCGGGGGAACATATCGCGTCCGAGCCCGGATGGCAGAGACTGACTGGCATGCCTCTCCAATTTCTCCACTTATCACGTTGATCATCCTGTTGGGTGCCGGGGCAGGCTCCACTGCTTGGACTGGTGCAGCAGCTATAGCAGGCCTTCCTGGGGCCCTATTGCCCTGATTGCCTTGGTTTCTCCCATTTCCTCTCCCCGGGTTAGGCCGCCACCTCCTCCGGGGCTGCTCTTGAGGCTGCTCCCGGGGATTCTCCTTCCTTGCCTCCATCGCCACACAATCTCTCAGCTGCCCCCGTTCTATCAACTTTTCTATCTCGTTCCTCAGCATCCTACACCCCTCCGTCGAGTGTCCATAAGACTTGTGATAAGCACACCATTTGTCCGCATTTTCCCTAGACGGGGTTCCTTGGATAGGCAGCGGATCCGGGAACAAATCCTTGTGGATAGCATGGATCTCCGTTCGGGATTTGCTGAGCGGGGTGAAACTGTCCGCTCTTTCCCGGTTTATCGGTGCGGGAGCCAGGTCCCTTTTACTTTGGTCAGTCGTCCTCCTTCTTTCCATTTTATCCGGGAGGAATCCCCCGGACTCTTCTTTTCTCTTCCGCGTGGCATCATTGACCGCGCAGTACAGTTGCACTGCCATCTGCAAGTTGTGAAAGGTTTCCGGGATGTTTTCCATCAACTTCTGGAACAACGCCATATCCCTCAGGCCATTTATAAACCCACTGATCACCGCCTTCTCCTGTTGCTGCCTGTCTATGACCTTCATACTATCATCCATATACCTTCGGTAATATTCCATTGACCCCTCCGCAGCCTTCTGCCGGGTGGCCAGAAGCTCCGTCAGCTGCTTCCCTTCCTTCTTTAACCCGGCGTATCTAAACAGCAAGGCCTTAGAGAAATCGTAGTAATCTCTAAGGCTTTCTCGGGGCAAGGAATCGAACCATGCGAGACAGTTTCCTCTCAGGTAACAGCCCACCAACTTGCATCTCAATTCCTCCGGGAAATCCCTTGACACCATTAGGTTTTGGTATGTTCTGACAAACTCTTCCGGGTCTGTCTCCCCATTATACGTTGGGATTCCTTCCGGGGTCCGAAGGCCCGGCGGCCATGGGTACGCAAGCACTCGAGGCACCCAAGGAGAGGTAGGTTTAGCCCCGTTTCTTCCTACCAGTTTATCCAGTCGAGCCTCCAAAGAGTTGGGGTCCTGCTGCGCCACCTGGTACCCCCGCGTCCTATCGTCCTCCCGATAGTATCTCTCCGGGTAACTGTAATTCATCCCCATTGATCCGTACATGGGCATGGAATACTGTATCGGGTTCCCCTGGGCTCCGGGGCCTTGGTAACCCAACGACCCTGTCGGCATAACTGGCAAGTCATCCCCAATTTGCCCCGCCCCCCAGCTGGAACGCGGGTAATAAGGTGGAGCGTGGGGAACCAAATTCGATTGTTGTCCCACTACCGCTCTCCCTCCAACCCCGAAACTCGGAGGGAAAGAGGGTGGGATGGTGGAAGAATTCACGCGCCCCTGGATCCTTGGAGGCCGAATGACTCCATCCAGGTCAATAACCTCTCTTTGGTGCCCCTGCAGAGGGGCTGCTTGGTTCTCCCCGGGTTCCTTCCGTCTCCGACTATCCCGGATAGAGAGTACCCACTGGCGGTACAACTCCTTATTGGCCCTCATGAACTCCAACGCCGCCAATTCCTCCGTATCAGCCAGGGACTGCTCCTCCTCCCTGGCTTCAGGCCCCTGGGCCCGGGGGCTGCTTCCCCCGGCGGGCATTGGTCCTGGCTCCTCCTGATACTCTCTTTCTGAGTCGGCTTCATCAGAGGCAGTTTCCACGTGACCATCCTGAGGTACCCCTAGCTCCCGCTGGTGTCTAGCCTCCTCCTGCAACTGCCTCAAGGTCACCTCATCTCCTGGGGGTGGAAGAGAACTACCCCCTGAAGGTACCGCGTTCTTTTTTGGGCGCCCGCGCCCTCTCCTTGGCGACTCCATCATGCAAAGGTGGAAGGATCCCACTGGGCGTGCCAATTGATGCTACCAAAATCCGTCCGTCTCCAGGGGTCGACGCTTACCCGGGTCACCTTCTTGATCGGCCCGCTATGGTCCTGCAAAACAATCCCCGGGAGGCGTCCCGGGGAAGAAGCTCCGGCGTGATGATGAGATGGGGATAGCAGGGAAGGTAAACGTACGGAAGGAGCACTCAATATAGAATAGGGAGATAAGTCACTTACCTTGTTTACTGTTTGAGACTAGTATTTATAGCCGAGCTCTACCTGCTTCGAGGATAAGGTGCAGGACCACTTCCTTTGTCATCATATGTCCTCTTCCTTATCCGGATGTACCTTCCAGCGGGAAAGATACTGCTTTGATAGTTATGGGCCGCGGACCTTCCTGGCCCAGCCGGATTCTGGGCCAGTATTATCAGCGAGCAGGATCGAATCCCAAGGGACTAGCGAGTTTTCTTCCTTAACCTTGACCTGCGAAACAGTCACCAAAAAGAGGGTTTTGAGATTTAAAGATGATTTAACGAAAATTAAACAAGAACAAAACAAAGAATAATTTTCTAAGGTTTAGACAATGGAGAGATAATTCCGGTTCCAATCAGTTCAGTGATGGCATGGCGTTCTTGATCCTCGATGCAAAGATAACTTTAAAGACATGCATATAAATTGGTTTAGTTGTAAACAACAAATATCTCCTTACCTTGTTGATAGAAAGGAGGACGCCTCACTAACTATTTCTATAACCCACATATAACCTAAGAGACACTCTATACATTTAATATGTAAGCAGCATGAAGAAGAAAGACCCAAAACATAATCAACAAACTCGATTAGCCGATTTATTTAAATTAAGACTGGTAACCCCTAAACCCTAATTAAACTTGGACCACGATTATGGATGATCGGTTTAATTGGCATTCAATTAACAGGCATGCAAACAAGTATTGCGCGCGCACTACTTAAAAGCATGCAAGTAATCATAAATTCAGAACCAGATAGACAGATATAAGCATGCAATTCAAAGTATTAAAACGAATTAAATCTCACAAGAATAAACAGCAAGCACCTCCTCGACCTTCACCGGAATAGGGAGTTTAGCTGGAAAACATGATAGTAATCATATTCACAAGCATTGGAAAAAGATGGTTTTTATTGAATGAAGGGTAAAAACTGGTGGCCAATAACGTCTGCGCCCAAACCCTGAAATCAGTCTAAGTTTTTGAAAGTAAAAGTATGCGTGTTCTAATTTTACAACAAACAGGGAATATATAGCTTTTCCCATGTCTTAAAGAGATAAAAATAAAATAATAAGAGATCTCCTTTTCCATAAAGAATTAGAAGCCTTCAAGGAATCCCTTTCCAAATATAACTCTGACTTTGCCAAATCAGTCTCCATGAAATATTTCTTTCCTTGCTCCAACGTGACTCCAGCAAGACTGAATTCTGCAGAAACAGCTACGTCCATCTCCACTCCATGCGTGACTCCAGCCTTCTTTTCCATCTCTCCTTGATTTTCTCCTTAAATTGCAGACAATAAGATTTTATTATCTTTTCCTCCAATTCTGCAATAAGTCAACAAAACATAAGATTTCCATAGAATAATAGTATAATTCAGCTCAAATATCCAGGAAATTATATGGTAAATTCAGCCCAATCAAGGATGAAGAAAATTGAAGGTGGAGATGCAAATACAGTTATTGAGAGACTTTAAGAGAGAAAGAAACAAGAAGAGGACTTCTTTTACCGTGCTTTGACAACTGGTCCAAAGAAGACATTGTCAGCACTTTTCTGGAGGGACTCAATAATGAAGGAGGACTTTCAGCTATATAGTGATGTTGTGGTGTTTGATACAACATTTAGGACGAATAGGTACAATCTCATTTGTGCACTATTCGTAGGAGTAAACAACCATGGGAAGAATGTGATTTTTGGGTGTGCCTTCATTTCGGATGAGAAGATTGAAACATTCGAGTGGCTTTTGGAAGCATTCAGGAAGAGCATGGGGGACAAGACACCGACAACAATATTCACTGATCAAGATCAAGTAATGACAGTGGCTATAGAAAAGGTACTACTGCTACCTTTTTAGTATAAACTGTACATGTTTTAAATTAAACATGCAACCTTTCATAAACTAGTGCTATGAGATGTATTTTTCTGTGGCTCAATCTTACACTTTAAAATGCACATGTTTTAAATTAAACAGTGCATCTTTTAGGACTAGTTGTGTGGAGATGTATTTTTTTGTGGTCGAATGTTACTTTTTAAAATATACATGTTTTATGGTAAACATTGCACCTTTTAGAAGTAGTATTGTTAAGTTGTAGTTTTTTTTTTATGTAATATTTTCTTCTATTAAATTGCTCAAAAAAGTTCATACAACTGATTTGGCCATCACTCTAAGCCAAACATTCAACGGATATAAATAACTAACCAAAAGGAGAAAAACAACTATTCTACAGCCATATGAAATGCAAGTGGCTATGATCATAACTAGTTCATCAAGATATTGCTAGGATTTTAGAATAACTATAATGAATGCGCTTCCATTCCATCTGTTCTTGCATATCTTGCCAAATCTGCATCCACCTTTGGAGCTTTGGTGTCTTCAACGTTCCATTTCTGTCTCCAGCTCGTATATGATTAAGGGAAAATCCACCATAGCATATCTGTGAATTGACATGTCAAAACACAAGTCTGCCCTGGTTCATTTCCCATAGAAACCAAATTATCCATTATGTAGCCTGGTCTGAGTATGCTTATAATCTTCTTCGATCCAACCCGTCAAGTCTTTAGATACATGTTGTAGTTTAGCTGATTACATGTTTCTCTTTGAAATCCACATGTTTTATATTAAACAGTTAACCTTTATAGAAAACATTGCATGAATAATTTTTTGTACTTTGAAGCTGCTAGCTTTTATAGTAAACAATCCATCTTTTACAATAACTAGTACAATAATTTGTGCATCTTTTAGAATCAAGTATTAAAAACTGATGTTCTGCTGTAATCAGGTTTTTCCCGAAACAAAGCACAGGTTGTGCATCTGGCACCTTAAGCAAAATGATTTCAAGCATTATGTTGAGCTGAAGAAAAATGGCCAATTCAAGACGACTTTTGACTTTTGACCACTGCTTGACGGGCTGTTCTAATGAATTGAATTTTGAGGACAGCTGGAAGAGCATGATAGAGGAGTACAATTTACAGGAAAGCGGTTGGTTTAATAGGTTGTATGGTTTACGGTGAAAATGGTGCCCGACATTTAGCAAAGATTTCTTTTCCGTCATGATTCTTGCAACACAAAGGAGTGAGAGCACAAACCATGCAATCACATGCAAGTCAAGTAAGACTACTTGTTTCACTGAGTTTCTAAATATATTTGAGAAGATGGTTAAAAACTGGAGGAAGATTGAGCAAAACGATGAATGTGATTGCATTCGCTTCATCCCTAAATCTGCCAAAGCTGGGCTTCTTAGACATGTATCCGAGATTTACACAATAAATATAAATGGAGATTTCAAAATGGAGTTCAGTGTAGCAATGGCAACAAGATTAGTAGAAGGAAAGAACGACATCAACTACATTAGGACTTTTGAGGTAGCACCAGAAGGCGAGCCAGACAAAAGGCACTCAGTCATGTTGACGACAGCTGCAGACAAAACCATCGAACTTTTTGCTCTTGTAGCATGTTCAAGTAGATAGGTCTCTTATGATTTCACTGCATTCAAATATTGCATCTTCTGTCTGTTTCCAGAATTCCAGAGCAATACATTATCAGTTGTTGGACAAAATGTGAATCAAGTCATTTATAACGGTCAAACTTAAAGGAATGCAAAAAAAAATGTTTTGTAAATGTTAGGGTCTAAAAAGAACATTTTTAGATAGTTAGGACAAAAATTCAGATGGTTTATACGTTGGGGTCTAAAATTACTTTTTTAGGGCTCACAAAATGAATTTAGTCATAAAAGTGAGGGAGTAAACATGTTATTTTCAACTTACAAGCTTAAAGCAAAGAGGATCGGTTAGTCGGTTCTTGTAGGAGAAAGAGTAAAAGACCAAGAGAGAGAGAACAGAGCGTGGATCTGTTTCTGTAGGTGGTCAGTCAGTGGTCACAGATTCGCTTGAAAAAGAATTGGACACGGCAAATCTGACTATTATTGATGGTTAGAGACGTCAATCACGTCACACCTAGTAGCACTGTAGCAGACAGACATAGTCGACCGGATATATACACCCGGTCGACCCGGATACAAAGCCCCTCACTACATTGCCCCACCACCCAAACCAAGGTTCCCACCACTACATAGCCACTCATTTTGTTTTCTTCTGCAAACGCATCCCTATATTTCTACTCTCTCTCTCTCTCTCTCTCTCTCTGCACATTAATTCACACTCTCACCTACCACCATTGCTAATATGGGCTGCTGTATGAGCACCAAAAACCCACCCTCAAAAACTCCTGATAAATTTCAACAAGAATATCTACCGCCGCCTATTGATGAAGAAACGGTCAAAGAAGTCCTCTCCGAGACCCCGGTAACTAAACCCGCCATTTCCAGTCCAAGGCTTCTGGAGGATAAAAGTAGCCGTTACCAAGTGCCGGAAAGCCAGGACCTGAATTTGGAAATATCACCTGAGCCGCCGACAGCTCCGATTAAGGTAGCTGAAGACCAAGTGTCGCAGCATTCCGAGCAGCAGTATAGTTTCAGTGAGAGCCTCTCAGTCTCGACCACCACCGGGATGGAGAAGAAGGACGACGGGGAGGAAGTCACTCAGCGGTCTCCGGTGAGGGCCAGGCGGAGAAGGCCAACTGTAGTTGGTGAAAGGGTTGCCGGATCCCCGGCAAAGCGCCGACATCCGCCGCCGGTATCATCTTCAAGGACGGCAACGGGTGCTGCTCAGTGGAGAAATGGGGGAGCTTCTTCTGGGCCTCCCAGAAGTCTCCGGCGAGACCCCGCCGCCGAAGGTTCTTCCCGGCGTTCAAGGTCTCCGGTGGCGACACGCCGGCAAGTGGGTTCGCGTCAGAATGTCAAGTACCGGAGTGAGAACGGTCGGCCTGCTCGGGCTTTGGATGATAATGCTGATGTCACCGGCCGGCAAGAGAGGTGTAAAATAGAGAAGACAAACCGGGACGAGAAAGACGATGGGACGGCCGAGACCATAGAGAATCCGCTAGTTTCTTTAGAGTGTTTCATCTTTCTGTAGTTCACTCAACTCTCTTCTGTTGCAGAGTCTCACTGTAGTCCATGACTTTAGTTGCTAGCTATCTTTGCCTCTCTTATCTGTCTGTGCACAACTTGAATTAATCAAGTAATATAAAACAATTTAAGATAAGATCAAGATAGTTTCTGCATATATGCCAATGCCACCAGGAAGTTGTAAACACCAACCAACAGGCAGGCAGAGATGCTGGGGAGTGAGAATAACTGACTGATCCCATTAAGGGCCAGAAAGCAGCAAGCCCGAGTAGGGAGAGACTGAGCTAGGAAGAACAAAATAGCTGGATCCATTCCAGTGAAGAAAACTTGAGACTTCCTGGATTAATAACTAGGCCAGAAGCACTGCTGATGGTGGAAGCACCTTACATACTAAAAATCATCATGAAATGAAAATATTAAAAATTCTCACTTTTCTGCATTTTTCTACGGTAAATCAATGAACTTCCTGTCCAAAGATTCTGCAAAGAGTCAACTGAGACAATCCATAGCAATTACGTATAACAAGGGAAAGACTCCTCTCTTTCCTTCAAAAGCTTCAGAATGATTGCCTGCCATCAAGAGATAAACTAAAAGAAGAATTTTCCTAGCAACTTCAACTCCTAGAGTATCAAATGCTTTCTGCAAATCAATTTTCAAAGAGACAACTTCAATTTTAACAAACAAACTTCCAGTTGTAACCATGTACTTCAATAATTCCTGAGTCAAGAGAATATTATGATTGATACTTTGGTTAGGATAATGATACCTTAGCAAATGCTTTTATAAATGGAAAAGCACCATGAAATTGGGATGTAATCTCTTCCCATCCATGGGTTAAAAGTTTCAGGTATCAAGGAAACCTCAGTTCTGGCATTTTTGAATTAATAATAAGCACATTACAATAAATTAAAGAGCAAAGCTTTTTTAAGAAAGTGGCTAGAATAACCATCAAATAAATTGATACATATTTATTGTAGTCAAAAATAAATACCACTAAAACATTGAAATAATGTCTATAAAAATAAAAAAGAATAATTCTGTTTTTCCACCAGTAAGTGGTACACAAAAGAAAGATTTTCTGTAAAACCTGATTTTCAAAAGAATGATTTTCTGTAATACATGATTTTCAAAAGAATGATTTTCTGTAAAACATGATTTTCAAAAGTTAATAGTTAAAATTATCATTGACAAATGACAATGGCAATCTAGAATAAACAGTAGTTAACAGTAGTTAATAACTTAGAAATCATAACATATTTTAAAATTAATTATGTAATCAAATTATAATAAAATTTTATGAAATGTTGTTAAGCTTGATGTAATTAACTATTAAAAGGCAACAATTCTTTTTGGCCTAATTTTTTATAATTTAAAATATTTAATGGTTTTTTTTAATATAAAAATAGTTTCTGATTAGCCCTTTGTGACAGAACCTGCACTCCCCAAGAAGAACTCGGCTTTCCAATCTTTGTGACAGAACTCAGAAGACACCTTATATAAGTTTATCTGAGCCAATGTAAATCTATCATATTCCACTTCATGTGTTAGCAAACCTCAACCGGTAGGCTTCCACTCAAAAATAACTGATTGAGCTTGAATCACCCAAATTTTATCCATATACTCCACTTGAGAAGGGAGCTGAGCCTGTAGTATTACAATTTCAACAAACCCTAGCTTAAGCCAAGTGTCCAGTACCAAGGATTGGAACGGGGACCTGTGCAGGGGTGTTTAAATCAGCTTCCTTGTTTCAAGGGTTAAACAGGTTTTTCCTTATGAAAACAACAAAGAAATATAGGAAAATTAATTGCAACATCTGCAAATAAACAAAAAAGAAGTATAGATGAGGGTCGAGACCTGTCCTTTTAGAACTAAAATTCCTTTTGCTCTGACAAGATGTGTACAAGGAGATGTAGAGGGTAGTTTTGCCAGCTTTAAGTTGCCTTCGTTTCTCCATAAGAGGTCTGCATCCCTCTCCTCCTCCAAAAATAACCCAAACTCATGGAAATCCATCGAGAATGTATGAAATATTCAGTAAATACATCAAAACAATATCAAAAGAAAACAGGTAGCAGGTCATTATCCTTCTACAAATCAACGAGTTTGAAATTTTTGAACTTAAGGAATAAAATTCATAGGCCAAAACAATCACAGCACAAAACATGTACCATTAACGAGCATCATAATTCACAAATATGATCAATAGATTAACATTTAATTATTCAACAAAGGCGTTAACAATACCAGTAAATTAAGCTCCAAATAATAGTACCTGCAAATCAAATCAAGTGAATAATAAGGAATCTGCTTCCTAGAGTGATTTAAGAAGCATTTTTGACACTGAGCTGATGACTCCTCCTATATAACAAAACAATCAGATCATCCAAAACGTAGCTTTTAAGAAAATCCAGAGAATAATAACATGCCCAAATATCAAGAAGAAAGCCTCTGAGTATGACCAGAGCATATAACCATAATCACAATCAGGTCAAGGGAAATATTTCAAGAAATGTTACTAATGTGAAAAAAAGAAATCCATGCCTAAAAGAAGATTTGAGTGCCCAATACTTCCAGTTCGGCACGATCTCACTCGCATGGTAATTTTATCATGTCAACATGTTCCAATAAATCTTGTTCAAATTCCAATCGTTCTTGAAAGTAAAAACTAGGCTCCAAAACTTAGCTTTTAAGAAAATCCAGAGATAATAACATGCCCAAATATTAAGAAGAAAGCCTCTGAGCATGACCAGAGCATATAACCATAATCACAATCAGGTCAAGGGAAATATTTCAAGAAATGTTACTAATGTGAAAAAAAGAAATCCATGCCTAAAAGAAGATTTGAGTGCCCAATACTTCCAGTTCGGCACGATCTCACTCGCATGGTAATTTTATCATGTCAATATGTTCCAATAAATCTTGTTCAAATTCCAATCGTTCTTGAAAGTAAAAACTAGGCTTGCGTGAACAAAACAATTCTAGAGGTCAGTCTATCCAGTTGTACTGGTAAAGGGCTGTAAGAGGAAGAAAGTAAAAAATGCAGTAATACCCCAGAGTCATGGAGAAGGCCAGGTAGCTTTTGCTGGTATCAAGTTCCATCTCAGCTATCACATAACCTGATTACGACGCACCATGTAGTAAACAATATAGGTCCTAGCTCCTTATTAAAACCTTAAAGAGGAACTAAATATCAAAACAAACACAAATTTTGACTTCAGATTAATAAGTTAATTATAAACAAAACCTCTGTTTCCTATTTTTCAACAATACTGCTAAGCATTCAGTGATAGACAGAAATTTAACAGAGTGGGAGTCAAGAAAAGAGAGAGAGAGAGATACTCATTCGAAACTTAGCACAAAACATACCTTTAAGTTGATATTAACTCATAACCGAAAAGCTATCAGGAGCTCATGTTCTTAACCTAGCTGATGACTGATGCATACCAAAACAATATCAATGTTAATATAAGTAACACTGCATGGAAATTGTATCTCATGTTAAAATAATGTGATACCAAGATGTATAAATTATTATTTGACTAAAACCAAAGCATTCACCTTAATGTTAACTCTCTCACACATCCACACACCAGAACAAGGTGCCTTTAATAAATGGAATCAGCAGTGTACTAAGGCCTGCGCTACTGGCAAAAAAATTAAGCTACAGTTCAGTCGAAAATTAGAAGGACTTGAAAATATTCAAATGTGAAGAAAAAACTGCAGCAATATAATTTAGTTATCAAGAAGAGTACCAGATCAGAAACTTATCTGTATGAATAGTAGTATGGATATTTTGTCATAGGCTGTTCCAAAGACATTCCACCACCTAAAACCAAAAATAGATAAATAAACTGTGAGTATCTCCCAGTTTTAAGAGGTTAATATAAAGACCGTTCTCTAATACACGCCTATTCAGAATAAAAAATTACCGATGAGGCATGTCCAAATAAAAGTCATTTCACCGTGTTACAACATCTGCACAAGGAGATGTAGAGGTTAGTTTACTTGGTTTTAAGTTCCATCTGCACTTCGTTTCACCAGAGGTTCAAATCCCTCTCCTCCTTCAAAAATTACTAAACTCGTGGAAACTCATTCATGAAATAATCAGAAAATACATCAAATATTAAAGAGAAACACAGGTAGTATCTTCCACCTACAAATCAACGAGTTCTTAAAATTTGAATTTAGGGAAAAAGAAAATTATAGGTCAAAAATCACAGAACAAAAGCTCGGCTATGCGCTGCAAATCAAACAAACACCATAATTTTGATCAACTGATTTACATTTTATTATTCATCAAAGCCGTTAATAATACCAGTTAGCTTCAAATAAGAGTATCTACTAGAGATCAGGTGTAAATGAAACTGCATATTTAAGGAATCCGATTTCTGTAATGATTAAGGAAGCACTTTTCAGTTTTGAGGAAGGGGAGGAGGGAGAAGAAAGAGAATGGAAAATGCTTGAATTTGACTCAGGAATACAAATACAAATCACTGAAACCCTCTATAATCACATCATCAAGAAGCAGATAAAACCTACAAACCGTTTATTATCACATAGAAAGACAAACAAAACAAGATAACCTCTTTCTCTGTTCTTCTTCCTTTGTCTCACACCAGCACCATCCATATCTTCTACTTCGGCCTTCTCTTCTTCTTCCTAATCAACATCACTGACTATGATCCATCATCCTCGTACTCGTCCTGTCCCTCCTCTGCTCAGAAAACTCGCAAAAAATGCACATTTACTAAATCCCAAAACTAGCAGGTAACATCACATAAGCATGCAGATTTTTTAACAATGTTGCAAAAATCAGGACATCGCTAAAATGACACTCAGTATACTGACATTCAGTTATATTTATATTACCTCCAAATCAGGACATCGGTAGAAGAGTGGATCACAAGCATCAACAACCACCATAACAAGCTGGCATGTACACAACCACATGGATCCTACGTAACAGGTCACTCCTTTCAACCACCCTCCAAAGCTGTCTCCATGCATCTAGCTTCTTCTCAAATGGAGTCAGCACAAACTTCTCATTATCCTCAAATCTGAAAAAGCAACAGCTTGTGTGAATAAAGCAACAGCTTCTTTGTACCATATATAAATTCCTAACGTATAAGGGGGAGAGCTTTTGCGTACCTTTTGTACTCCAAAATATGTGAACAGACACATATCGCCTGAGCTGCTCCATACCAACTAGTCTAAATTAACAGACCAATAAGATAACTAGTATCATTACTTTGACTGGATATAGAAGATGTAAGTTTAAAATATCTTCCAACAAGCTTTTGCTAAAAGAAATATTATTCCAAGGAATTTTCCAGACATTTCTACCGAACTTCTAATATCAACACTTATAAGTGGCCTGAATATTTGCCATTTCCAATCCCGTAAACCTAAGGAATTTGCTAAAGTTTATTGAGATACGAAAACCTTGACACCAAACATAAATTTTATTATTGGTCGGAATATTTGTCATTTTCAATCCCGACTTTGCTAATGTTTATTGAGATCAGAGATGCTTGACACCAAACATCAATTACCAGTTCAATAAACTAGATACAGAAATTAAGTAATCTTTACAAAGAACAAAATTAACCATTTTATTCTTCAAAAAGTTCTTTATTAAATATACAAAGTCCTGACATACACAAGGGGGAGAACTTTTTGCTCACCTTACCAGCTTCGACACGTGTCATCCCCTGAAGAGCTTTTGACCAACTAGGCACAAAGAATAGCAGAGTTATAAGGAGAGAGAATAATGATTACGGTGTTACTATTCAGTACTGCTTGTATTGCTAGAAGGAAATAACATGTAGGTAAATTCCAAACAGTTTTTTCGTTGCAACTTTCTACCCTTAATCATCCAATATGTACTTCTGATTTGCAGTGAAAATATTTCTGACTTGAACCTTCTGAAAGATTTTACATCAGAATTATTGCTTGCCTTACCTTTTTAAAATGTCCAGGAGGTCAAATCACAACAAGCTGTTTTTAAAAGAACCTTCTGATCATTGCCAGTTCTTTGAAAGGGATCCACACACTAAGGGATGAAGACAACGAGCAACTTTTACTAACTCATTACTAAAAAAATTCTTGTTATTTATATATAAGTTCCTAACATATAAGGGGGGAGAGCTTTTTCATACCTTCCCTACTCCAAAATTTGAATGGACATCTATCGCCTGAGCTGCTCCATACCAGCAAGCCTCAAATAAAGAAAAAAAAATATCATACATTTGACTGCACACAGAATATATCAAATTTATAACAGCTACCAGCAAGCTCTCTGAAAGTAATTTTAGTCCAAGGATGTTCAAGATTTATTTCTGTTGCCAAATTTTCTGCACATAGAAGTCATTTTTACACCCGTAAACCTAAGGCTTTCCTAAATCAGAGGTGCTTGATAGGAAACATTATTTTTTGACCGGGTAACAAGACCCTTTGTATAGTATATATCATTCAATCTTGCTGTGTTCTTTGAGTTATAAAAGCTTGCATAAATAAGTAACAAAAGCATAAGAACTTATACCGAGGAAGAACGACTGTCTATTATACCGAGAACCATGATTTTATCACCAGTTCAATTAAATATATTCATAATTAAATACTTCATTACTAAGAAAGGAATTCACTAACTTATTCTTTGAAAAATTCTTTATTAAATATACAAGTTCCTAAAACCCAAATGGGAGATATTTTGTGTAATTAAGAGGTCAAACCTGTGTGATTCTTCCAAGGGTTGAGGTCACACCTGTACACTCTCCCCCACCAAAACATTTACAGTTGAACTTTTCTCGACATTCAGATAGCCCACAAATCCTAAAGAAAAAGCAGTAACATCACTTAAACATGCAATGTTAGTAAGAAAAATGTTGCGGATTTTTTTAGCTATGATGACAGCATGCGAAAACATAAAACACAAGCTTATGCCCTAAGATAACATTTCCTCAACCAACTGATTATAGTTCACCCAAAGAACCTAGGTGATCATCAAGTTATCAATTACTCAAAATACTAACTTCTCACTAAACCCCTAACAAATACTCAAAAAAGAAAATAAATAAACACTGAATATTGCATTTCCATTTTTTCTAAAATTTCAGCACAAACATTACTCGGTTATATTTAGATTACCTCCATATTAGGACATCGATAGAAGGGTCGATCTCGATTTACGAGCAGCAACAACCACCATAACAAATTGACAGGAACAAAACATCAGTATTCTAAAATTTCATATATTTTCAGTTAAAAAAAGCAGGAAAGCAGGACACGTAGATCCTACGTACCAGGTTACTCCTTTCAACCGCTCTCTAAAGCTGTCTCCATACATCTAGATTCTTCTAAAATGGAGTCAGCAGCAACTTCTCATTTTCCTCAAGTCTGAAAAAGCAACAGCTTGTGTGAATAAAACGAAGATAGCAAACTGGCGTAATTGAAAACCAAATATTAACTATGTTGTTAATTGAAATCATACCCCATGGAATAGACAATAAATCAAGGAATTATTAATTGTTGTATAGAAGCATGATCTGAAACCTGACCTTCTAAGGCTGCGACGCCAGACAAAAAAAGCCTATTCCTCATTAGCATCAAAATCATCAACTGACATTTGGGAATACCATGGAGGCCTGTAGAAGATATATAATATAGATATTGTGAGACAAAGTAAATGAATAAGATGACAAAGAGCTCAATGGAGGGTGCATGATTGCGTGGAACACGAAGACTACTAGCATGCAAAGTTAACAAAAGCTAAAGGTAAATCAATAGATAATGCAATAAACCCATACCAACTACTACAGAAAGCCAACAAAACAAGGTAACCTCTTTCTCTGTTTCTTCGTCCTTTGTTTCTCTTCCACACCATCCATCCCTATTTTCTTCTTCGGCCTCCTGTTCATCTTCCTCCGCAACATCGCTGACTGTGAATTCATCATCCTCGTGCCCCTACTCTGCACAAAAGAACCCTCATTCAAATGCACATTGACCAAATCACAACACTAGCAGTAACATCCGACTAAACATGCAATGTGATGAAAGCAAGCAAGCAAACAAACACAAAGCACAACCCCAGACCCTGAGATATGTTTCCTGAACAAATTGATTATAGTCCAACTGGAAAACCTACTTAATCATCATCAAGTTGTCAATTAGTGAAAAACATAACTTCTCACTAAACCCCATCAAATATTCAAAATGAAAAAGATTTCATTCAATTTTACCTAAACTTTCAACGCAAACCTGAACCTGAGTTTTGCTGGTATCAAGTTCCATCTCAGCTATCACATAACCTGATTACGACGCACCATGTAGTAAACAATATAGGTCCTAGCTCCTTATTAAAACCTTAAAGAGGAACTAAATATCAAAACAAACACAAATTTTGACTTCAGATTAATAAGTTAATTATAAAAAAAACCTCTGTTTCCTATTTTTCAACAATGCTTCTAAGCATTCAGTGACAGACAGAATTAAACACAGTGGGAGTCAAGAAAAGAGAGAGAGGGAGAGAGAGAGAGAGAGTCATTCGAAACTTAGCACAAAAACATACCTTTAAGCTGATATTAACTCTTAACCTATATGATCCCTCATGCATACCAAAACAATATCAATGTTAATATAAGTAACACTGAGTTGAAATTGTATCTCATGTTAAAATAATGTGATACCGAGATGTATAAATTATTATTTGACTAAAACCAAAGCATTCACCTTGATGTTAACTCTCTCACACATCCACACACCAGAATAAGGTGCCTCCCTATAAACGGAATCAGCAGGGTACTAAGGCCTGGGTATTTGATCGGGCTACTGGCAAAAAATTAAACTAAAGTTCAGTCGAAAATTACAAGGACTTGAAAATATTCAAATGTGAAGAAAAAAATGCTGCAATATAATTTAGTTATCAAGAAGAGAGTACCAGATCAGAAACTTATCTGTATGAATAGTGGTATGGATATTGTCATAGGCTGTTCCAAAGACATTCAACCACCTAAACCAAAAATAGATAAATAAATTGTGAGTATCTCCCAGTTTTAAGAGGTTAATATAAAGACTGTTTATTCAGAATATAAAATTAGTGATGAGGCATGTCAAAATAAAATTCATTTCACCGTGTTCAAATATAAAAGAGAAACACAGGTAGTAGATGACCCATCATCCTCGTACTCGTCTGGTCCCTCCTCTGTGCTCAGAAAACTCGCAAAAAATGCACACTAACTAAATTCCAACACTAGCAGTAACATCACATAAGCATTCATATATTTTAACAACGTTGCAAAAATCAGGACATCGATAGTAGAGTGGATCTCAATCTCGATCTCGATGACCCATCAAATATTCAAAATAAAAAAGATCGCATTCAATATTATCTAAACTTTCAATGCAAACCTGAATCTTACGGAAGATGGCTTCATCTTCATTTTTCTCGTCGTCCTGCACTACAGGGGTAGGATCTTAATAATGAGCTAAGCTAAAACAATGATCTATAAAGATGGTATGTTGACATTACCCTCATTCTCAGCTTTTCGGCTTCTCCTCAAATCTCTTCAAACTCTCCCTCGTCAGATAATCCAGAATGTTCTTCTGAAGTGGCTTCCCTGTGTCCATTTCAACCAAGGATCAGAAGACTACTGCAACTTTTCCTAATAGACATGCAAACAAAGATCAGAAAAGTTAAAAATAAATAGTTAACAAAATTAAAAATAAATACTTAACAAAAGGCTACAGACAAAGAAAACCTTTGGTCGAAGTACTGATATATTAGTCTCCTGGAGCAACTCATAATCTTCATCAAGACCATAATTCGTCTCATCGAGATCATCTTCATCCTTGTCGTCGTCCTGCACCACAATGGTAGAATTTAAAAAATGAGCTAAGCTAAAACAATGACTTATGAAGATGGTATGTTGATATTACCCTCAACCTAAGCTTTTCGGCTTATCCTTCCAATATCACAAAGCTCCTCGTCGTCAGATAATCCATAATGGTCTTCTAAAGTGGCAGCCTGTGCCTTTTTCAACTATATGAACTTTTCCTAATAGACAAACAAACAAGGATCAGAAAGCGCAAAGTTCAAAACAAATGCTTAGTAAAAGGCTTAAGACAAATGACAACCTGATATATTGCTCTCCTGGAGCAACTTATAGGCGTCTGATTCAAGACCATTATTCTTCAAGTGGCAGCCTGTGCCTTTTTCAACAGTATGAACTTTTCCTAATAGACAAGCAAACAAGGATCAGAAAGAGCAAAGTTGAAAAGAAATGCTTAGCAAAAGGCTAAAGACAAATAACAACCTGTTATATTGCTCAACTCATAGGCGTCCGATTCAAGACCATTATTCTTCAACAATCTTAAGTGAAAGCATCATCAATCAGCTATACCAATAAACCTGTCATTATCACCGACCACATAGAAAGACAAATAAAACAAGATAACCTCCTTCTCCGTTTCTTCTTCCTTTTTCTCTCTTCAGCACCATTCCTATATTACTCTTCGACCTCCTGTTCATCTTCTTCATCAACATCACTGACCCATCAACCTCTTATCCCTCCTCTGCTCAAAACAAACCCTCAAACAAATACGCATTAACCAAATCACAATATTTAGCAGTAACACCCAATTAAACATGCTATTTTACTTAGAACAATGTTGAGATTTTATATCTAAGATGCCAGCAAGCAAGCAAACACAAAACACAACCCCAGGCCCAACAACATTTCCTGAACAGATTGATCCAGAACCCGTCATATATTCAAAATATAAAGATTGCATTCAATATTTTCTAAGCTTCAAACCAAACCAGAATCTTACCGAAGAAGGCGTACCGTCATCTCCACCCTTATCGTTATTGTCCTTGCCAGACTCAACGCCTTCAACTTCCGGCTCTTAGTCTCTCTCCCCGTCCACGCTGTGGCCAAAAAAAAACAAAAATCAACAGCACGCTGAAATCGCATATAAACTTTTCAGGGTACAGAATTTCTAACCTTAGCATTGAACTTGAGTAGAACATTCATTTTTAAGGTCCTATTCAGCCAGATTCTTCTTTTTCCATGGGACCTCAAAGAAACATCAGAAGATGATTAAACAAACAGCAAAGAACACACTGGATAAACAAAGTAGATTGTATGCCTAGAGATGAATTTACTAGGTAATAAAGACAAAACATTTTGATCACAGTTTTTCCCTTTCTTATTTCATATCCCCACATTTTGTTATATATCTGACAAGGCCTTTAATGTCACAGTGTGCAAAGAGGTTGACTATTGCCCACTTCTAAATTCAGCATCCAATCCATGTAGATACCATGTTTTGCCCAACAGAACATATCCAACAAATCCAAAAACTAAGCAAATAGCAAAAGTCAGGGATGACACTAACCTATTGGTTGAAAATTGGTCGAAAATATATCATGTTGCAACCCTTCCCAAAAAATACAAGCATAGAAGAGACACGATACTTAGGTTTCCAACTATCTCGAAAGTCATAGTCCATGTTTCCTCTGGAGTTAACCCATACAATTGGCCATAACCTTGACCATTCACTCAGAAATACAAATATAAAAGAAATACCACAGCAAGGTTTCTAATCTCTCAAACAAGGGAAAACACCGGTTTCATCAACTATGTCACTGTTCTTTTCACCTTTTCTGAAAGAATTAGATGAAATTCATTAATAAAGATAGATTTCCAGATATGAATGCACAGAAGGCTAAATAAGCTGAAATGAGATATTCAAAAAACAATTTTCAGAAATTGGCAAATTCTCAAAGGACAGTGATAACACAACCAAAATCTGAACAGAGCATGTCTAGGGCTTTATATGCAATCCAAAATAAAAAGAACTCGTCAATTAGCCACAATTAAAAAATCCAGGAGTTGGAAAGTAATGGAAAGAGGACTGGAGTTGGAGAATTACCCGTCCATGAGAACCATTTCCTAGGTTCCGGGAGACTGGAAGTCACCAGAGAGAGAGAGAGCGCCACTTTGTGAGTATGTATAGGATGTCCTGCTCAAGTAAATCAGGCCTGACACATCAGCTCGTGAAATCCGCAGGGGTATCTGACATACAGAGCCAGATTTAATATAAGCATTGTTTTCACATTAAGCAAGCACTGGCATCCCTGATATCAAATATTTACATGATTACTTTGTTGGGATCAACTACTTGCCGGAAAATTCTGCTGAGCAATACATTACATCAACTGCAATAAATGAAATGTTTAAAGATTAAATCTTACCTGAAGTGAGATTTTCTGAGCATCCTTGAGACACTGTGACTTCTGCTTCTGCTTCAGCTTTTACGTCCACTATTATCTTTCACCAGAAACCAATCAACTTAAGGAACCGATCACAGATGAATAACAAAATCAGACCTTATAACTCCATGAGCCAACGCCCCTGCAGTCACCACCCAATAAAACTCCTCCTATACACTCCGAAAGATGGTCCCACTCTACACATTATCCTAGAAATCTGAAACGCCTCCTCAAAAGACAGGCACAAATCAGAACTGGGTAAATAAATAAAAAATCTAAACTAGATGAGATATCGACACAGATGAATAACCAAATCAGACCTTGTGATATTTGGAATTGGTTTTCCTTGAGCCACCACCCCGGCTGTAACCACGTATCTGATGTGTCTAAGTGCTTTCCTTCCACCTACGCCAGCCATGTTCTTTAGCCTCACTGCACCTCCTTCATCAACTCCCTCAACCATACAAGAAAACTATTTCTTGTCAAGAAGGTTACAGTATATTCAAACATTAAAGAAATACAATACAGGCCACCTTGGATGTAGCAGAGTGAATCTGAATCTGAATTTATCTAATCTCGCTTTCTGGCTAGCCCCACTGTCTGAATCTGAATCAGAACTTATTTCAACCAAAGCTACTCTCTTTCTGTATACATATCAAAGGGTAATTAACTACAGAACCGACGCAACGAATTTTTTCTCAAACTCTTGCGAAACCAGTAGAGGCCATCGACAAACTCAGTGACAGCCAACTCAATAGCCACATCTGCAGCATCGATGTACACCACAACACCACATTTCCACCTTGGTCTACAGTAAAACATTTATTAAAATGTATTAATACAAAACATAATTGAAATAATACAAAAGCAAAACATAACTAATAAGCAACATGCAGCAGTTTTGATATATTTTGTCTGAATTATAACACCTCTATATCTCAGAGCAGCCTCTAACCAACTAAGGACAAACAAAAAAGGTTAACAGAAAAAGTGAAAAATTATTATTGCATAAAATTTGACTGCTATTAGAAGATACTAATATCCTGCAAGCTTTTGCTAAATAAACTTTTTGAGGACTCAATCTCACCTGAAGTAGTAGAATTTAGAAAAGTTGTTCCACCAAACAAATAGACAATGTCTCTCTCTGAGCAATTGGACTGGAAAAAAACCATAAAATACACTGTCCCCACTGTGGAAAGAGGGGCAAAGCTCCACCCAGAAAGCCGAGTGCTTAATATTCAATCTGTTATCCAACCTCACAAAAAACACCAAGACAAAAACCATCAATGAAACAATTGGTCTATTACTTTGAAATGCTTCCTCAGAAATAAAACATAAACGAAACACAATATCTAGGTTTCTGTAAACATGAGTTTCAAACAAGCTGGAGACTTGTGAGTATGTGTCAGATATGGATGTCAAGCTTTCTTTGATTCAAAAACTAGCATGGAAAAACACTGTAAGATACCCTAATTTAATAAAACCATGTGGGACAATTGAATTGCAAACATCTGTTCGTTAGAAGGGTATGCACAATAGCCAATCAGATGTTAATTTTAAAACTGGGCACAAAAACATTTACAAGACAGGCTTAGCTGAAGACTCCTGATGCACACCAAACAATTGTAGCAATGATAATCCATAGGCATTGTACTACATATAAGAATAATCTGATCCTGGGCTATATGAATTAAGATTTAAGCAAAACCACAGTGATCACCTTTATGGCTTCTCCCCCTCACACATACAAGCACCAGAATATGTTGCGCTTCCAACAATTGGCATCATCAGTATTGAGGCACAAGAATTTGAGGTTTGCTTGTGTATTTCTGTCTGCAAAAATAAATATAAATAAGCCAAGTTTCAGTGGAGATTGACAAGGATCAAAATTTTCAAATACTGATATAGTGGATACATTAATTAAGTTGTTAAGAAGATAGTTTCAGATTAATAAAACTTATCTGCGTGTAGAGTAGCATGGATATCGTCATAAGCTTTGCCAAAGATATTTTACAACCTAAACCAACAACAGAATCAGTATTTTGAAGATTAAAAGATGTGAACTGTGATCATTCTCCCAGTTTTAAGATATTAAAGGTTCAAGCGTCAGTACTGATAAGCTGGAAAAAGAAAGGAGCGATTAAAGGATGAAGTGATACCTTAATCGTGGAGAACATGGGATATGGCAATGGGTTGGCCTGGTAGTTCCCTACAAAATGTAAAAATATATACAGTGTACATTCTTTTTTGGGAAAATTCCCACTAGGCGTAATGAGAGTTTAAATTCCTACTAAGGGCGTAAAACTTTCAATATTCCTGGTAAGGGCGTGATTTATGTTTTCAATTTTAAAAAATAGTTAGATGACTATTTTAACCTTTAAATGTTTTTTTTCTACCATTATTTAGTTAGTTCTACGATATTTAATTCTATGACTTCATTCACCAAGACCATTTCAGTTGAACAAAACTAAACTAAACTTAATTAAAGGTTGGATTTATTTGAACTGAATTGAAATGAACTAACTAAATTGAACTGAACAAATTTAAAAAAAAAGACGTAGAAATATATAGTTTAGTTAAAGTAATTAAAAAATTATTGACTCAAATTTGGATGAACTTAACTGAACTAAAATCAACTAAACTGAATTAAACAAAATTACAAAAAGATATAGAGAAATAAAATTAGATAGTTAAAATTTCATTGACTAAAATTTGGACGAACTGAATTAATTGAATTGAAGTGAACTTGATGATACTGTGATATTTTAAAAATAAATTTGGATTGGAGCTGAACTGAACTGAATTTATTTCAACTAAACTGAATTTATTTTTCATATATATTTTTTCTACAAAATAAGTTTAATTATTGTAATTTGATTTTCTATTAAAGGGTAAATTAGTCATTTAAGTATTATTTTAATCATAAAATTTATTTTACGCCCTTAGTAGGAATATTGAAAGTTTTACGCCCTAAATAGGAATTTAAAGTCTTATTACGCCCTTAATAGGAATTTTCCCTTTTTCAAAAAATTATAATGGTGGACCATAAATTGGAAAATGAATTAAACTTTGCTTATTTTCCACTTCAGTGGACATTTTAACAAGGACTTTAAAGTACAACTTAAAAATTCTTAATATCATCCAGTTCAATTGAGGTAAAATATCAGCTACATACATGCAAGGCAAAGGGATACACCATCCCTGAATATAAACTAGCGGGTTAGAGTATAAACAGCAGATTAGAGTACTAGTGTCATAGGGATCATGTGGGATGTTTGAAAGTGCAGAAAATGAGAGTAGTAGTGGATTAGAGTAAAATATCAGCAACATCACCCCTGAATATAAACTAGCGGATTAGAGTAATAGTGTCATAGGGATCATATTTGAAACAGAAGAAATGAGATATTCAACTAAGATGTAGTAGATGCTTAAAATAATTATGGTACCTTCAACTACCTTGTCTCTAAGGTATAAGAAAATACCTGAATATAACTATATGATCTGGCTTCCTTTTCCCAGGCTCACACAGAAATCAAGTAAAGCAGCCAATAAAACCACCTAGGAAATGAAAATATTAGTCATATTCTCATCCAATTTAGTACAGAGCTAAAAAAGGAAAAATAATTCAAAGGGAAAAAAGGATTTGTCTGTTAAAAATTGTGACAGGCATTTTCTTAGGGTGCACAATGAATCCAACATTGTGCAAGGATTAAGTTCTTAAACACCCAGGCTGTACACAGCAGACCAAATCCTAATAGATTGATTAAGCAATTGATCTAAGAGATCGGTTTCATTTCATATTAAGTATGACCTAGCAGAAAAAAACAGTAACTCACTTGTATTTATGAAATCAAACTTTACCCGTATTTTATTTTTTTAACCTTTTGTACATGAATTATACCAACCCAACCACATTTGACCTCTTTCAGATATACCATGAGTGTGCACTTCTATTTCGAGATAAGATGCCACTGCAATGAACTGACAAGCTGACATCGAAAATGACATAAAAAAGAAGTTAATCACAAGTCAATGTTCAAAAATTACAGACAATCAAAGAGAGACGTCCATAGATATTCATGCCTGTTCATGACCTTTGTTAATCAAGAAAGACAAAAATGAGAACTTCCAGAATTATTGCCACCGCAATTGATGTCCAGGAGAGCACATGTGAGACAAGTGAGACATCCATACCAAGAATGAGGGTTGGCATCTAAGAGACCATTGGGAGTGGAGGCATATGCTCAACAGTCAACACACAGCACATGGAGTTTATACTGCCAAATTGTCTAAAATGATTAGGGCAATACACAACTGAAACCACATACACGGAAATTTTACAGGGTGCAGAATTTCTAACCTTAACATTAGCCTTGAGCAGAACATTCATTATTAAGGTCCATTCAGCCAGATTCTTCTTTTTCCATGGGGCCTCAAAGAAACAGCAGAAGATGATTAAACAAACAGCAGAGAACACACGGATAAACAAAGTAGATTGTATGCCTAGAGATGAATTTGACTAGGTAATAAAGACATACCATTTTGATCGCAGTTTTTCCTTACTTATTTCATATCACCACATTTTGTTAAATCTCTGACAAGACCTTTGATCTCACAGAATGCAGAGATCCAATCAATCCAGCATGCAGAGACCCGATCAATCCAGCATCCAATACCATGCATTGCCCAACAGAAAATATGACAAAGCAAAAGTTAGGGGTGACTGTTATTAACCTACTTTCATAAAGTTATATTCAATTAATCCCAATAAAGGAATCACTGAGTATCAATTACAATCAATGAAACCAAATTTTCAGACAACTAAAACACCTTTCAGAATAAGAAAACCCCCATTTCCAAAATTTGAATACAGAGAGAAATAACAGGTTAACATGACGGGATCAATGAGTAAAACCCAATTTCCAGAGAGCTAGACCCACATTCTAGAACAGATAATCAACAAATTATTATCTCCCATAGGAACAAAGAAATTGAAGATAACCCCATCATTATCATGACATCAATTTCCCCAAAACATTGATGATGAAAACAAATTAGACTTATCATTCAATTCAATTTAGAAGCGCCACAAAACCCCAAGAAAATTCATCGAGAAAACAAAAACGAAAACTCACAATTCTCGAGAATGCAGAGAGCGCGGTTTGATTAGTGGTGGCGGTGAACCCTTGCGGCCTCTGGTTGTCCGGTTGTTTCTATGGCCGCCTGATGTAGCAGTGGCATCCCGCGCACAGCCGTCGCTTCCTCAACTTAAACGACGCCGTCGTCATTTCAACGAACTGTCGATGTCGACGAGGTGAACCACCGACGAGAAAGACGTCTCGACTAGGTGAAGCGCCGTAAAGAACTGAGCGCGATGATAAAGGGATTGGGTTTGTGATTGGGGAAGGGGAAAGGGAAGGGAAGGGACATGGCACCTGACCAGCTACGTCTCAACGGCTATATTATCCAATCAGTTCCGTCTCCACCTTTGTTTCTTTTCTTTTTTTGAATACGCTCTACCTTTTTCTTTTTCTTGATTTAAAAATAACGTCTTTACCTTCTCGACCACGGTAATTAAGATGATTACCGTAAATTTTTTATGCTTAGATTTAATTTTATCTACAGTAATTAGGAAGATTACTGTAGATTATTTAGGCTAAAAGACATGCAGGGATATTAATCAACGTAAATGGGATTTGGATTGGGAAAGGATGCCTGTCATCACGGAAGGATAGATACATCATGAACAAATTGTAAGATATTCGATAAATAAAGAAAGAGTGGAAGGTGTAGTATAGAAAGAGTGAAAAGAGTGGAAGGTGTAGTATAGCATTTATTTTTTGCTTATACCTTTAAAAATAATTTCTAATAAGTTCATATTAAAATTTGAATAAGTCTTGGAAGTGACCGTCACTATATAGTGACCAAGACTAAATTGTAATAATATTATAATATAAAAACACGGAGGGACCTAGTTGTAAATTGTAAAAACTTTAAATATCACGCGCGGCCCACGCGCTGCAATTCCTAAAGGCTAGAATGAAATTGATTCCTTATTCTGTCGTATTCAAATTCCACGTTACTCACATTCCTTCCAGTCTCATTAATCATTTCCTGTGCCCTGATACATTCAACTAAATTCTGGCCCCTTTGTTTTTCAGGCTAAAACTCCTGAAGTGACTAAAGCATATGTTTTTGGGCTAATATTTCAATTGATTGTTTTAATTTAATATATTAAAACCTCTCATGTTTATCATATAACATATAAATTTTGTATTCTAATTTAAAAGCCTTGTGTTTTAAAACATAGATTTGAACATAAAAACAATAACCTCTAAATTAAAAATTATACTACTTTAACTTGAAAGGTTGTATTTTTAATTTAAAGGTGCACAAGTTAAAAAATTACAATCCCTCCACCAACGGTGGTTTCATTTAATAAATAAAAACTTATGCATCTTTTAAATTAAAATTACAACCTTTCAAGTTAAAGTATAAACCTTTTAACTTATGCACCTTTTAAATTAAAAATCTAACATTTCAAGTTAAACCGATAACATTTTAACTTATGCACCTTTAAATTAAAAATCTAATCTTTCAAGTTAAAGTAGTAACCTTTTAACTTATGCATCTTTTAAATTAAAAATCTAACCTTTCAAGTTAAAGTAGTAACCTTTTAACTTATGCACCTTTTAAATTAAAAATATAACCTTTCAAGTTAAACCGATAACCTTTTAACTTGTGCACCTTTAAATTAAAAATACAACCTTTCAAGTTAAAGTAGTAACCTTTTAAATTAAAAATCTAACCTTTCAAGTTAAACCGATAACCTTTTAACTTGTTCACCTTTAAATTAAGAATACAACCTTTCAAGTTAAAGTAGTAACCTTTTAACTTATGCACCTTTTAAATTAAAAATCTAACCTTTCAAGTTAAACTGATAACCTTTTAACTTATGCACCTTTAAATTAAAAATCTAACCTTTCAAATTAAAGCATCAACCTTTTGACTTATGCACCTTTTAAATTAAAAATCTAACCTTTCAAGTTAAACCATTAATCTTTTAACTTATGCACCTTTAAATTTAGAATACAGACTTTCAAGTTAAAGTAGTAACATTTTAACTTATGCGCCTTTTAAATTAAAAATCTAACCTTTCAAGTTAAACCGATAACCTTTTAACTTATGCACCTTTTTAAATTAAAAATCTAACCTTTCAAGTTAAAGCATCAACCTTTTGACTTATGCACCGTTTAAATAAAAAATCCAACATTTCAAGTTAAAGTATCAACCTTTTAAATTATGCACCTTTTAAATTAAAAATCTAACCTTTCAAGTTAAAATAGTAACCTTTTAAATAAATTATCATATTTTAAATTAAATTTTTGTATTTTTAAAATAAATGTGTACCTTTTAAACTAAACATCCAAGGTTTCAAATTAAACAATTACCTTTTTAAAAAAAACATTATACTTTTGAGTTGGAAGTTCTAAACGTGTAACATCTTCAAACACCGGTTGCACCATTGGGAATTATGCACTTTCAAATCCTTTGCTCATGAAATTCACCCTTTAATTATCCTCTATTTCCTCCTAAATTCCATTGCTGCCGCCAACCTCCATTGCCAGACCCCCACCTTCCAACAACTTCAGATACCTACCGGCAAACACCTCAAATTAACATCAATTTAACACAGAAACTTATGAGAATATGTCAGAGTAATATAAATTGAAACTTACCCGACTTGACTGTTCTTCACTCGAATTCCATGGAACTCAAGATGCTATGTCAAGATCTGTATTTTCCGGCGGCTTTCAGGCTTGATCTATGGAGACGACCCGTGTTTCCGGTGTCAAATGGGTGCTCTCGCTGCAACAGAGGCAACGGATTCACGATAGAGCGGTGGTACAGGCAGCGGGTCGGCCTGAGTTTCGCGGTTTTGAAGTGTGAATTTGGGAGTTTCTGGTATACATATGGCGCGTGAAAACACGCGCCGGGTTTGAGTACGGGTCGACCCGACCCGCGAGATTTGGATGCTATTTCATATATTTTAAATGTAGTCCCTGGTCACTATATAGTGACGGTCACTCAAGAGACCAACTCTTAAAATTTTAAAGCGTCAATATTTTATACCTTTAAATTAATATATATTAATATTTTAAATATTACTCCTCACTTTTATCCCTAAAGGGAACTTGAAAAGTTATTCACTTCAAAAAATGTGTGGAATAAACGACGTCGTTTCGTATTGCAGTCAACTTAAATATGGTAGTAATTATAAAAAATCACGTTGGATTATATACTTACATAATTAGGGCAACAAATTGGGATATAATACACACAAATTTAATTTTAAAAATCACGGCATAAATTGGACTAAATATTTATTAATTATGTATGTACAAAATTTAGTATATTTTATACAAGTTTAGTATATTTTATATTGTTATGGTATTTATGATACAAAATATTTTCTAAATATTTTAAAATGATTAAAAGTTTATTCAAAATTAGTAATTTGGTATAGGAGCGAGCAAAATTTTTATAATTTTGTATAGCTGCCATGTAAATAATTAGCATGCCATATTTAATTAATATGCAATATTGAGCAAATATTTTATAATTTTGTATAGCTGCCATGTAAATAATTAGCATGCCATATTTAATTAATTTGCATATTGATTGTAATCACCCACAATGTGGATGATTATATTAATGAACATGAAACATACCCCTTGCGATGAAGATGAAGTAAAAAATCCTATGATCCCCGGGACAAATAATTTCGGTACTCTTGGTGCTCCTTATTCTTGATGCCTTCTTTTTCTCCGGGTGAGTTGATGGTATGACATTTAAATCTATATTGTTCTTATTAAATACTAGGAGCAAAATTTTAATGTCAATACGCGTGATTTCTAATTTCTATTATTTATTTTCCTTATTAGTCTTTATGGTTCAAGAGCTTAGGGATGGCTTGTGTTTAATTTTTTGTTTTATAATTTTTTTATTGTCTAATAAGCACTTTGTATATGTGTATCAAAATAATTTCTTGGTGCTAGGAGATTATCAGAAGGGTATTGACATTCTACTCCATAATTTATGCTAAAAGATGTTCAATTTGTAAGCTTCTAAGATGTTCAATCTGCACAAATAGGAAGTAAAAGTGACCTCCTTTACTTCAGGTGATGCTTAGAGTTCATTGTTTAGAATTTCATTTGTAACAAGTTTTGGGTTGGGTTGGATTCAATGTTGTGAAGCATAATTGTTTAGAATTTCATCCGTAATTAAAGTTCATTTTTCTGTTCTGTGCAATATGAAGGTGTTCATAATTATTTTGTGATTCCTTTCTTTATTATTAGCAATTAAACAGATTTTGTATTCTAAATTTGGTGAAATTAAATATTTTCATGTTTTGTTATGTTTGAGTATATTATTATTATTGTTTTGCGAAAACCGATTCTTTGTTGGCATTATATTTTTATATATTTTTGTGCTTGTGTTTGATGCTGGTATGGATTCTTTCTACTAAATTTTGTTTTTGAATTTTTCTTGATATAGTGTTTGATTTGAAAGCTTTCTTAATAATTAGCAATTTCATTTAGATTCCTCAAATGTTTGAATGGGTACTATGTTATGTTTATATAACTCTATTTTTCGTTTTGATGATGATTGTGCATATTATGAAATATTTTGTTTAACCTAAATTTAACGTATGTAAATACATTTGTTTTATTTATTGAATTTTATATTATATATTTAGATATATACACTATTTCGAGTATGGAATATTTTCATTTTACCAAACTAACTGCAAATATTGATTTTTTTTAAAGTCATTGCTAAGAATCTAAGATTGATATATATTTACCTAATTGTTTTGAGGAATCTAACACAATCACACAATCAACAACTTTGTGGATGTGCTCTGAAAGTTAAAAAGGAAACTCAATATTGGATTTCATAATAACTAATTTTCTTATTGACTCTACTATAAATATACCAGTTCAAATCCGTCAATGTTCATGCTAGCTTATGCATAAAAAATTGTACGATGGAGTTTTCCCTAAATATATACTACCATGAAGATTTTGTTGACGGTTAAATATTGAAGATTAAGCAAGGAAGAGTCATTCATGAATGAGGAGTTCTTAAGAAAAATAGTTATGTTTTTCAATAATTATTTTGTTAATAATTAATTTTGCTAAATTAATTATTTTGTTAATATATTTAGGCAAAGTCTTGGAAGAGACCGTCTCTATATAGAGACCGGATTAAATTGTAACATAAAACATGAACATTTTAACTTAAAACATGAAATGTTTTTGAAACATAAAGCATGAACATTTTGACTTAAAACATGAATATTTTAACTTGAAACATGAAATATAAAACATGGACGTTTTAATGTGAAACATAAAACATGAACACTTTAACTTGAAACATAAAACATGAACATCAACATCAACATTTTAACTTGAAACATGGTAGCACACTATAGCAAAACACTGTAGCTCGTGATTTTTTAAATTTTTAAAAATTACAAATTGGTCTCCTTGATTTTCTAGTCTGGTCTCTATATAGAGACTGTCTCCTCAGAGACTGACTCTTTTTAGATTTAAAATTATATAAGACTGTTCATGTTCATGTTTTTTATGTTTCAAGTTAAAGTGTTCGTGTTTTATATTTCACATTAAAACGTCCATGTTTTATATTTCATATTTCAAGTTAAAATGTTCATGTTTTAAGTCAAAATGTTCATGGTTTATGTTTCAAAAAAATTTCATGTTTTAAGTTAAAATGTTCATGTTTTATGTTACAATTTAATCCGGTCTCTATATAGAGACGGTCTCTTCCAAGACTTTGCCTAAATATATTAGCAAAATAATTAATTTATGACGACACTTAAAATTCACAAACAATACATCAATAAACATTCAAAATGTATCATCATTATGTGAACATGTGTCCTCACAACAATATAGAGCTACGAGTTTAAGAACGGTTACATCATCATACACTCGGTGTTTCTTCTAAACACTCTAAATTGTTTTATCTTAGTTAGCATTGAGAAACTAAATCATTATCTTTGAACGAGAACAATTCTCAAATTTGATTCAAGAACTTTTAGGGCTAATTAAAATAGTAAAAATTTACTTACTTATATACTAAAATATAACATAACTATTGGGGCACAAAGTTAAATTTATGCAATTTAACAAAATCAAAACACGAGGATATGGATAATAATTTAAATGTTGGTTTTGCTCTCACTATTTTAATCAAATCAATAATCCTTAAATATTGATTCGGGAATTATCTTATAATTCCAAGTGAGCTAGGATCCCAACTAATTATCTTGACCTTGAGCACTCCCAACAAATCAAAATAATTAAGCCGAGTACATACATATTATCAATTACAACACCTTTGTAACTCCTAGATTGTCAGGTTACTAACTCTTAGTATGCACATCATATGTGTCGCCTAACTCTTTGCCTCAAAACATATGACCTTGAGAACTCCCAACAAATCATATGTCTCGTTAAGTTGGACCCATTATTCAGAGATCGCATCTCATACCATCAAACACACCACAGAAAGAAGGACCTTGAGGACTCCCAACAACGTTTCAAACAATGATGGTTGTAGTAGTATAATAATGGAAGGCAACTGTACAACTTAATAATTTGCCTCAAACCTAGAATTATGAGTAAACTCATTAAATCAGTGTTCTGTTAAAACCCCATCATACAAAGATCATATCTCATATGACTAGCAGAAATTTGCCTCCCACTTAAATTTCACCTTGAGGACTCCCAACAAATGAAATTCTCGCGAAAGTTCTATCGCTACTAAATAATGGGAAGACATATAAGGGATTTTATAATCATATAATTTATAAATAAATGAATTTTCAGCCACCATATGCGACAATCATACAATTGCGTATATAACAAATAATCACATTATATATTGAATATAATTTCAACAAAATAATCATTCAGAAATCGTATATCAACATGTAATTATGTCAACATTAAAATAATTACACAAGCATAATTCATCAAATATTTTTACGCGTCACTAATCTAATTAGGAATACAATTATTAAAATATTAAATTTTCACTAACATTTAGTTGATTCAAATTAAATCATTTCAAATTATAATCACATTATAATTTAAACTAGTCCATCTTTATGCACTTTCCATATTTAATTCATAATTAATTAAATATAGGTCAAAACTTGGCACAATTTCAAAAATTAAAATTTGTAAATCATGTTTGAACACTCATATTTTATTCACAATTTATATGATAAAATCCAGCCATTAGACCAAACACATTCAATCAAATTAATTCTAATCTTAATCACAATTATGTTCAGATAAGTTAGACAAATAAATCATATTTATTGCTGAATTTTGAGTTAACCATAAATGGTACAAATATAACATTTGCAACTACTCAATTTTAAATACAATTAATCACATTAAATGCATTTAAACCAAATTAATCACATTAATTATACAATTAGTAGCATAAATTGCATAAGGATTCTTGTCAACGTAAATTTACTCAATTAATCTCATTAATTGATTTGAAATTAAGATGGTAAAAAAATATGTAAATCAAATTTAGAAATTTTATCAAATTTTACAAATCATGAATAATAATATCATAAATATGAAAATGACTGATTTAACACTTCTATTAGCTACTAAGATATCGTTCTAAAATTATTTTATTGAATAGATTTATTACTTCTAGAATTTCCACAGAAAATCTCAAGGAAAGACTCGTGGAGGGGTAATGTCCCACTTTAATATCCAGGTCCCTTAGAATTTCTTTGTCTACTTGGAAGTTTCGTCATAAATCATAATTCAAAATAATTTATTTAGAACGAGAAAAATTAGTAAGAAGTCATTCTTAAATCATTCATAACTGATATTAATCATATTTGACCGTATTAAATCTCATTAATCACATATAATTTGATTAAATCTTATTAATCATATATTATATCACATTAATTATATTTAAACGTATTAAATCACATATACCATGCCGATCACATTTAATCACATTAAATTTATTTGAATCATATTCAAATAATTCAGCATTACATTAATCCATTTAATCAAATTAATTTACAAGAATCACATTAATCATATTTAATCACATTAAATCGATTGAATCAAATTCAAGTTATCCAGCATTGGTTAAATTACATTAATCATATTAAATGACATTAATCACATTAATGCATAAAACTCAATTAATCAAATTAATTGACTAATTGTAACAATTTTTAAAATTTTAAAACTGAAATAAATTAATTATAAAACCGTTTCATAAATAATTATGTTTCTCATCGGTTTAAAATAAATCAAATTTAATGTCATTAACCACATTAATGCATAGTGAATTAATCATATTAATTGACTAAATGTTACAAAACCTTTAAAGTTGTAAATGCAGAAAATAAATGCATTTATAAAACGATTTTATAAGTAATTAAGTTTCTGTTTACTTTAACTTCATGATTAATCTGTAAGTAACTAATTTGACATGATCAAGAAACTCTTTCCTGAATACAACGGTCTCGGCGGTAGCGTCTTTTAGAGCCACCATGATGCGAATCAAAATCCGCATCCCCTAATGCGTCATTTCGGAATGACAAACACAGGAGTTGACCTAATATATATAATCTCAGAATATTACATTGACTTGGAACGATTCACATTCAATGACCACATGCTAACATATATATCCTAAACTTTGTTTTAGGTAAATCACATGCCAGTAAATTTTTTTCAAAAAACCAATGACGATGAACATCGTGTCGAGGTGATTTGACCACAAGCCGCACAAGCGCCCGGCCTCTATCATGTTCACACGAACTTCTTTCCAGGATCCTATCAGATAGGATTGACTAACTATTGGAGTGACTGGCTAGGTCTAAATGTGTCTGATCATCGTCTCCCATAGTCTTGAACTACGATATATATAATATCTTATAAATGGGCTTGGGCCACTAGTGTGTGAACCTAATGCCTATTTATCAAATAGTCCCTGTGATTAATGTATCTTATAAATTAACCCTAATCATTTTAACCTGGTACACAATTCTTATGTGTGTTACCCTTTAGGTTTCTACTCACGTTGGTAGTAAATATGAATTGGATTTAGGACATAAACCAACAGTTATCTGTCTCATTATTGATTATTTTTGCTATTGTGGATCCTATTAGATTATATTTTACTTTAGGTTCATTCTATTTGTAAATATTAATATTAAATATAATAATATGCCCAATTTCATCTCAATATTATATTTAATTTTTTTAAAGAATGTTTAAATAAACCGGGCCACGCCCGGTGGACTATTAATACTTGTAAATATTTGTTTCAATTTAAAACATCAACTTCTTAAGAGAAATTCTCAAATAAGAGCACGTTAAGGTAAAGGCAAGCCAAAAGGACACCACATTCTACTATATTGGGGGTTACTATACAATTATTTTAATTATTTGAGTTATTTTTTGTTTGGGTCTGATGTTTTTATACTTGAGTTTGATCTTTTATTTGGTTTGATCATTTAGGTTTTTGACCTGATTTTTTTTTTTTTTTTGTGGTTTGATTTCTAGATTTTGAGCAATTTTTTTCATTTTATTTCCTTGATCTTTTAGAGGTGGTCTCTGGAGGGACCGTCTACATATGTATACCGAGACTAACTTATAAATAGGGTAATATATCAAAAATAAGGAATGATCAATATGCAATTTTCGAAAATTTTAAAAATCATGCGCTATAGTAAAATAAAAAATCATGCGCTACAGTGATTTACTACAGTAATCTAACGTCTAAAATTAACAATCATACTCCCTCTATTTCATGAGCTTTGGCAGCCTCCTTTTGTACAACTGTAGATAACAATCCAAAGTATTTACTCCATGCCACTTGCTTTATTTTATATTAACAAAAAAACCGAGTAAGATGCAATATTGTGGAAAATTAAATGACCTCATGTTGACACGTAGCATCTTTGTCTTCCAAGTGGAATATCGTTATGTTTACTTTTGCTTCCACGGTTGAAGATGACAAAGCTTAGGAAACGTAGGGAGTACATTTTAAATTAAAATAACGTTTAAAATTATGCATGTTTTGAATTAAAAATATAATATTTAAATTAAAAGTGAAGCCTTTTAAATTAAAAATCAAAACTTTTCACTTAAAAATCAAAAAATTTCAAATTAAAATTTATATGTTTTAAATTAAAAACATAACGCCCTCCCCTAACCCCCATTGAGAATTGAACCCAGGACCTCTGGAAAAAAAAACATAACGTTTAAAATTTTGAATTTTTAAATTTAAAGCATGAAAAATTTAAACCAAAACCTAACAAGCATACATTAGTTTAAAAAATGAACTTGTAACTTAGAAGATGGGGATTATAACTTAAAACATGGGAAATTAAAACCAAAACCTAGGCCGATATTTATTATCTAATAAAATGAATTTGTAACTTAGAAGATGATCAATATAACATAAAACATGAGGATTTAAATCAAAACCTGACATACATACATTATTTCAAAAAAATGATCTTGTAACTCAGAAGATGCGGATTATAACTTAAAGTATGAGGAATTTAAACCAAAACCTTGGCCGGTATTTATTATCAAATAAATTGAACTTGTAACTCAAAAGATGATCATTATAACATAAAACATGGGAATTTAAACCAAAATGTGTAACTTAAAACATGGATATTATAATTAAAAACATGAGAATTTTGAAACAAAACCTGAAAGATATTTAATCATATAAAAATTGGATGAATATGTAGACGGTCGCTCCCAAGACTTTGCCGATCTTTTATATTTTATGGCCCATATAATTAAAAAAATTGTATAGCAATCACAATCTTGTAAAAGATGATCTCCTTTTGACATGCCCTTACCACAAGGGGATCTTACCGGAGACGCTCTCACTTTTTAAATGAAAAATATAATCTATTAAATTAAAATTTTAACCTACAGCTTAATCACTTTTTAAATAAAAAGTCAATTTTACATTCACACAATTTATAAGGTAATTTTTTGAATACTAGAAAGAGGCATATATTATGTAGACTTAATAAGCTATATCTGGACCATACTGATCAAATTAATTACCTAGACATAAAACAACGGTGAATATTGAGTTCTATTTTTTTAGGACATATTTTTCTATTAATAATCAAATAAATAAATATAACGTTTTTGGTCATCACTCTAAAGTCCTGTTTGCTTTGTTTATTTCTTGCTGAACTGAACTTAAGTGAAAATTAATGTATTGAAAAAAAGAATCAGCATGACTGAATTAACCTGAATTTCATAAAAGTACATTTTTACTGAACTAAAATGAACTGAACTAATTTACAGAAAAACTCTAGCAAACAGGTCCTAAGCCAACATAAATTTGTTCTATCACTAAAACAAATTAGTATCTTGTCTTACATTGGCATGGAATCAAATAAATTTTCAATGCATACATTACCATCAAAGAATAATGGGAAGTTGTAATCCAATTATACCTCGCAAGAGTTGAGGCCTTAAACATAGGGGGTTGCTCCATGCAGGTCCATTTTTCTCTTGCATGTCCGTATCTTTACCATAATACTCCTAATATTGTTAAGGCAAAAAAATGGGCTTGAAATCATAGGGTTCCATCAGAGGGCATTATGTTAGAATGTGGACCTGTACGAGAAAAATTGACCTGCATAGAGAAATTCCTTAAACATATCATACATTCGCTATGTGCTGGATTTTTAAAAAGGAAGTTATTGTGGCATATTTACGAATTGCAAAGCAAAACACAAGACTACCTCAATTTGTTCTTTTGATTTCCGAAGATAAAATACCCGAGTTCACAAATACTGTTTCTGCCCAAATTAGTGTCGGTTCCATGCATTAGTCTGCATGCACACGTCCACCATGTCGAAAGATCAATTCCATGCTAAGAAACAATTCCAGTCCATGTTGATGTCCAACTAGATGCTGGTTTCATGCATTTGAAGTTGTATGCATACGTCCACCATGGTAGAAACATCAATTCATGTTCTCATCCATCCAGTTTTGCTGAAAAACCCCTCCGCTAAGTTTGCAGCTGAAAAAAGATGAAGAAACAATTCCTAACATTATGTACCAAGTTGCACACTATGTCAAGTGAGAGGTTGTCCCCCAACCTCTACCTACGACATTTTGTACAAGTTTAAGACTTGACGAGAAAAAGTAATATTGCATGTGATACACACATTTTCTCAGCTAGCGACATTATGCAAGTTTCATTCTAGAATATCACCACACCATCTTCAACTTCATACATATGGGTCATAAGTATTTTCATTGCGTATTTTCCATACGTATTTTCATTGTGTCAAGTTGGAAAGCTTTTCCCTGAAAGATTCTCAACCTTCCTCTCATGTCATACATTATAGAAAATGCTAATCTGCCGGTGAAATTTCTATCGTCCTCTCCAAGCATCCCTAAAATTTCCTCCCGTCTCTACTTTGTAGCATTAATAGAGCTGACTGTGAAATTACATCTGCAAAATAAATGTTGTTTTGTTTCTCATGTTTTCCCGCAGAGACTACAAATTTCCATTACATGGGGTATCATTCCTTTGGACTGAAGTCTCCCTATGATCGACAATCTTCCTTTCAATAGCATCCAAAGTTTTTTTTAAAAAAGTGCTTCGGGTGGAGTCCAAATTTCCACATCATGGTTGTTTACGTGTCTAGCATTACTACCTCGAGGTACTTATGCCCCATATTGCTAAAATTTCCCCTTACATCTACCAAATTTGTGAGATAGGGTTTGATATCATCTTTCAAATCAACTAGCTTTCCCCAACTCCAATTGTGTTTATGTCGCTCTAAGTTGTAATCAAGAAAATTCATCCATCTCTGATTTCCTCTCATTGATTTTCAAGCAAGAAACCTTGTCGAAATCGAGTAACACTTTTTTAACTCTTTCCACTGAGTGTTTGCTCGCCTTGCAAAATATCAGGAGATCATCTACAAACATTAAACTATGGATTTCACCCCACAAGTTTTTTGGGGTGGAATTCTATTGTTTTCTTCTTGATTGCCAAATTAAGTTGCCTCGACAGATATTTCATCTCAATCACAAACAATAATGGTGATATCGAATCCCTTGATTTACCCCTCTTCTCCCTTTAAAATATCCAGTGTATGGTGCGTTCAAAGAGAAACTATAAGTTGTTTCCTCAACACACCTTTTAATCTATGTGATGAACATTCGAGGAAACTTCAACGTTGCCATCCATTTGAATAGAAATTCCCAGTTTATGCTATGAAAAACTTTTTGAATGTCAATCTTTATCATACATCTTGGTATACTTCTTGTATCCAGTAAGCATTTCCTGAGTCAAAAGAATATTGTGTGATATTCTCCTCCCTTCTACAAAAGCTCCTTGGTTCCCATTAATCACATGGGGCAGCACCTCACTCAGCCTGTTGCTCAAGATTTTAGTGACTATTTTATACTGGACCGGATAGCAAGATGTCGGTCTATAATCTTCGGCTATTTGAGGGGTTTTCAATTTTCTGGATTAGAGTTGGCACAGTTATGCTAAATTTTCTTTGGAACTTCATCTCCGTGAAAGAATCCTCGTATTCCACTCTTAATATCATTACCAACAATATCCCACGATTAGTCTTGGACGATTAATATGGTTGATTTTATTTTTATATGTAATGTTTTTTGTACTACTAGTTTTAGATTTTAAAAACTATGTCTATTATAAAATGTTATGAATTTATTAATGGATAAGTCTTGGAATATACCGGGGTCTAAATTCTAATAACCCACAGACGTGGGGGTTGATTTGCAATTTCAGTTATTTTATGACACGCACACGTGTGTCATAATCGGGCTGTATATAAAGTTTCCGACCTCACCCTAAATCTTCACTTTCCCTTTTTCGTTCAGTCTTTCCGTTCCGCTTCCTTTTCGCTCTGCAACTGATCGAATCTGACGGCGTGCTCCGGCGAATTGTTGTCGAACGAATCCAGCGAATTGCTCGCACTCAATCCACGCATCAGTCCGGTGAGGTTTTTTGTATTTTCGTGTTCAATACTTCCGTGTTCATATTTTCCAGTTTGTGTGTTTTAATTCATTCGATTGTGTTTTAATTCGTTCGATCCGTGTCCAATTTTGTGATACAGGTGGAAGAACCATTCATATACAGGTTTGGTTGCTGAAGGTAATTAGTTTTTGCGGTATTGTGTAGTTGCTTACAGATTTGTGATTGATTGTAGTTGCTTACAGATTTTGTGACTGATTTTGTAGTTGTGAATGATTCTGTACACGCACGAGTGTTTTGAGTTTGATAAACTATTTTGTTTCAAAACATTCGTGTTTTAGGGTTAAAGATTGTTGTTTAAGTCTACAACATGTTGTAAGTTTTGCCATTGGTTCAGTTTTGTTTTCCCGCGTTGATTTGGTATTTTTGTATCTTTGAATGTTTTGTCCTTTTCTGTATGTTATTTTTTATAATATTTGAAGATTGGCATTTTAGAGAGTAAGGTTGTTATTTTAGTCTTAAAGGTTCACTACCTTCGTATATGCTCATGTTGCGTTTGTTTGATACTGGACGAAAATGCTCATGTTTGATATTATAACCTTCATATTTTGAGTTACAGCTTTAATTGTCAGGTTATGTGTTAAAATATGCATGTTATTAGATAAAAACTACATGTTTTCTATGAAAATCTTTATGTGTTAAAATAATAACTGTATTTTCAGGGTGTGAATCAAAATGCTCATTTTTGCTGTTTATAACCTTCATGTTTTGAGTTACAGCTTTAATTGTCAGGTTATGTGTCAAAATATGCATGTTATTAAATAAAAGCTACATGTTTTCTATGAAAATCTTCATGTGTTAAAATAATAACTGTATTCTCAGGTTGTGAATCAAAATGCTCATGTTTCTTATTATAACCTTCATGTTTTGAGTTACAACTTTAATTGTCAGGTTATGTGTTAAAATATGCATGTTAGTAGATAAAAGCTATATGTTTTCAATGAAAATCGTCATGTTTTAAAATAATAACTGTATTTCAGGTGGTGAATGAAAATGCTCATGTTTGCTGTTTATAACCTTTATGTTTTGAGTTACAACTTTAATTGTCAGGTTATGTGTCAAAATATGCATGTTATTAGATAAAAGTTACATGTTTTTTATGAAAATCTTCATGTTCTAAAACATTGACTTTTTTGTTTTTCCCCTCTGCAGATTTGATAAGCGCATGAAGATATCTTCCCATCTTGGAATCGTGGTTGATCTTGTCAGCTCGTGCGTTGACCGCCAATTCGATATCGGCGCCGTTATAGTTGAACTCAAAGAGCCAGAGGAGAAATCTGTTTGTTTCTGCAGCCGCTGCCATGGAAGCCGTGCCGCAAACTCCGACGAGTGCTCTGGAGCTCCGTTTTGGAGACGAATTTGCCCGCAAAATCGAAAGCGAATTGGATTGATTGCTTGCCGTGATCTCCATCTTGATTTGGATTGAATGTAGTTTCAGAATTTTCAGATCCGGGTATTATCGTTCTGTTTTTGAGGAAGAATGACAATGAGTTGCAAGTTATAAATTAGATTATATATGGCGCTTGGGTCACTCTCGGGTCAATTCTTGGATCTGGGTCAACCCGCGAGTTTTGACTCATACTTTTTATATTTGCTATATAGTCCCTGGTGTATATTCTGTCAGAATATAGACGGTCTACTCAGAGACCGACTCATTATTAATATCTCAATTTTTAATCTATGGTTTATTAAAATATACTCCACACATTGTATTCAAAAAGACTAAATAGTACCAACTATCCTTTACTTTGGTATATTTAAGGATTATTATCCCTACTTTGAAAGTTACATTTTTCTAACCTTTACATTATAAATAAGGATTTTTTGCCCCAATACCAGAACAATGTTGTCCACCGTTAGTCAACTCCAAGTGTTGGGGTAAAATAGTTTTTTCCTCGTATTTTGAAAAATACGTCTTTTCTTGAAAAATAGTCCAATTTACGGAGTGATTTTTAGCCCTTCCACAGAAAAGATGATTTTGGGCTGATTTTGTTTTTCAACAAAAAAAGAAAAAGGAAAAGATGATTTTGCCCCTGATACTTGGGGTTGACCACACAGTTCTGTTAATGGACAAAAAATCCTCATATTTAGATTGTACTAGGTCTAAAAACTGTAGTTTTCTTTTGGGGTCAAAAATCCTTAAAATGACCAAAGTAAAAGTCAGTTAGTCTATCAAGAAACCTTCTCTTGTGAAATATATTATAAACATTTTACAAATAAATCAAGAAACCTTCTCTTCTAAAATGTATTATAAACGTTTTACAAATAAATGAAATATTAGATTTTTCTAATCTAAGTTTAATATTTATAAGTTTAGTGACCTACGTAAAATAGAACTCAGCTATTATAAGACTTCTTCGCATGAGAGGACTTAACACCATAAACTTGTATGCTTGAGCAGAAGAGTTAAGACCGTTAATTTGGTCGTGGGATTCCTTCGTGCGTCGGTGGGCTGCAGTCAAAACTCTTTCTAGATCTCTCCCTCCATTTTCCCCTTTTTTGTTCATTGTTTACCAGTCACGTTTGTTTACACTACGGACAGCAAGATTTGGAATTTGATTCTGCCCACTTTCGGGGTTCAGCTTTGATGAGGCGGAGAGGCCCCGATTTCCGACGTCCGGCGAGGCGGCGGGTTTCTAATGTATTTTGGCTAACCCTTTGTGGGTTGCTAATCTTGCTGCTTATAGTTTTGCTGAGCAGAGATAGCCACGAGCCCTCCTCCAGATCCGCCTTCAATAAGGTAATTTAATTCCAAGTTTTACAGTGTTGGATTGCAGTAAAAAATCTAGTTTTTGTAACTTATGATTCAGCATTGCTTCTTTGTTTTGCTTACATGACCTTGTTTGTAATGTTAGTTTAGTTTAACTATGCAGCCTTATCGATTGCTTCTAGTTAACACTAGTATATTCTAGTAGTAACCACATTTTGATCTCCACAGCGGGCTGGATCGAATTTATTTAGGGTTCTGATATTAATACTGTAATGGAAGTTAAAAATAGTTGGTCAGAGCTCTACTTGTACAATTCTACTTCATTGCTATTTTAATCTGTTTGTTGGATGCTATTGATTGATCTCATGGCAAATTTCAGTTAGCAGGGAAAGTTTTGAATATTCCCACTTATAAATCATAAAGGTCTTAGCGGTTCATTAATGTCGTATTATTGTAATAAATGCCACATTTAGTAGCCCGAAAGCTGAGCTCATTTTCTCTACTTTCTACATGTGCATAGCCAGAGGTTCAAGTGATCTCTGGTGTCGATGTAGGACAAAAGTTGATTTTAAGAAACTGAGCTCATTTTGTCATTTTAAAATGACAAAATTTCATACTTCTCGAAAGATGTCACATGGTAAAGCAGCGAGAGAGCTTTCTGCATGTAATGTATTTTATGCAATATACAACAGAATAAAAAGTTGCAACTTGAGATCTATCTTCTTGCAAGTTAGCAGCTTGAACCTTCTTATAGTATGTAGATGAATCCATCAAACCTTCTATGCCAATCACTTACGTAGTTGCATATTGTTGTGTACAATCTTTATGGGGCCAGTGGGAGCATCATGAAAGTATTCTAAAATTTTCTAGGCAGGGTTGTACATAATGATCAGACTCTACTCTTCTCTAGTTCGTGTCAATTCTTGAAGAAGGTACCCAAATTCCATCTGCTCTAAACAGTTCCAATTGTACTCTGAAGCTGACAATCCAATAACCATATAAAGATCTATATATCTTTGGTGGCTTTCTCAAGTGTATAATATCTGGAACAATGAATAGTAGCATATCTATATAAGATATCTTTGGATTCCGTATGATCAAAACTTAATTCATATTTAAGCATGACAAGTCTCTTGTATGTGTGTGTGTACCTGGAATTGATCCGTTTTTAATATTTATGTGTTGTATGATGGAGTGAATGGCTATATTACAGTAATGCCACTGCATAAGGAGTAATCAAATTTGAGTTAATTGGCCTTTGATGTCATGTGCAGTAGTTTTTATCCAATGGTGTTTAGCTATACTAGGAATTAATTGTTGGTTGACACACGAGGTTTTGGTTGAAACTTGAAAGCATGTTTCTGCTTCAGTCTAGTTTTGGATGGGGAAGTAATGGGTTGATATGTTTGTCATTTCTGTAGAGGTGAGATTTAATTAGTAAGCAGAACTCTTATTTTTGTCTTTTGAAAACCAAATACGTAATCCAGCTAGATTCCTGATATAAAACATCCTCCCTAACCATGGACCATGTATTGGGTTCCTGCATTTGATGAGGGAATCATTGTGATTGCCTAGCAGAGCTTACTTCACCTTATCTTTTAGAAACAGTCCTTCAATTCAATTAGGAAATGTTTTGGCCTAAGTTGGAAATTGTTTATATGAGCATTTTATTCTATTGATTGGATGGTCAACAACATCTGAAGGATGTATAACAGATAAATTTTTTTTGGCTTCTAATGCTGCCTTGGTATATTTTCTTGATGATGCGAGACATTAACCTCCCAAGTGGCTTTATTTAATTTTTTTTATCGATTATCGAACTTAATTGAGTGATAGATTCAGAATGATTATCACTTATCAGGTGCTCGAGAAATATGTGACCTATGTTTGCAGTTTGCCTAATCTGAAGAACTTGTTATTAAAGACACCTAAATATCATGACCTGAATGTTTTACTTCTGTTGTAATAACTGTCAATTTCCATGAGCTTTTGTTTATTGTGCAGTAACTCCCATCTATTGTTTAAGGAGGATCACTTTCTGTGCCAAACTGCATGCTTTATATTTTATTTTGCATGTTAAATTAGTGATGTTACAATTTTTTTTTTCCACTTTACCTCTGCAGAGATCTTTTAGACATGACAGAACTGTAGAAGGCCTTAACATAACTGAAGAAATGTTAAGTGCTGATTCAGTTGCAAGACAACTTAATGATCAGATGTCCCTTGCCAAGGCATTTGTTGTTATTGCTAAAGAAAGTAACAACCTCCAATTTGCATGGGAACTCAGTGCTCAAATACGAAATTCGCAAGTTATCCTTTCAAATGCTGCCTTGAGAAGAACCCCCTTGACCATTGGAGAATCAGAAACTGCAATCCGTGATATGGCCCTCTTGCTGTACCAAGCACAGCAGCAACTGCATTATGATGGCGCAACCATGATCATGAGACTAAAAGGAAAAATCCAGGGTCTTGAAGAGCAGATGAATTCCATTAATGAAAAGAGTTCAAAATTTGGTCAAATAGCAGCAGAAGAAGTGCCAAAGAGTTTGTATTGCCTTGGTGTTCGCCTGACAACTGAATGGTTCAAGAATTCAGATTTACAAAGGAAGATGAACGATAAAAGTTCCGTAGCAGAAAAATTGATAGATAACAATCTTTATCATTTCTGTGTCTTTTCTGATAATGTCCTTGCAACTTCAGTGGTTGTAAATTCAACGGCTGTAAACTCTAAAGATCCTGATATGGTGGTCTTCCACCTGATAACTGATGAGGTGAACTATGCCGCAATGAAGGCCTGGTTCAGCATGACTAGTTTCCGAGGCGTGACAGTCGACGTCCAAAAGTTTGAAGATTTTAGCTGGTTAAATGCTTCTTATGTTCCTGTTCTAAAACAGCTTCAAGACTCGGAAACTCAGAGTTACTACTTCTCTGGCAGTGGTGGTGATGGCCGAACACCAATAAAATTCAGAAATCCAAAATATCTGTCCATGCTCAACCACCTCAGGTTCTATATCCCAGAAGTTTTCCCTTCTCTGAAGAAGTTAGTGTTTCTGGATGATGATGTTGTTGTTCAGAAAGATCTGTCACCTCTGTTCTCCATTGATCTGAATGGCAATGTCAACGGTGCAGTTGAGACATGCATGGAGACATTCCACAGGTACCACAAGTATTTAAACTATTCTCATCCCTTGATTCGTGCCCATTTTGATCCTGATGCATGTGGCTGGGCTTTTGGTATGAATGTATTCGACTTGGTTCAATGGAGAAAAAGGAATGTTACCGGCATCTATCACTACTGGCAGGAAAAGAATGTAGATAGGACCTTGTGGAAACTCGGCACGCTTCCCCCTGGATTATTGACCTTCTATGGATTGACCGAGGCATTGGATCCTTCATGGCATGTATTGGGTTTGGGTTACACAAATGTGGACGCTCAGTTGATAGAGAAGGGAGCTGTTCTCCATTACAACGGGAACTCAAAACCATGGCTGAAGATTGGAATGGAGAAGTACAAGTCTTTATGGGACAAATATGCTGATTATGGTCATCCCCTGTTACAACAGTGCAATGTTCATTGACACAATTACCATCCATTCCAGGAAGTGTTTCGACGATCAGTAACCTTATAGCTTATATTCTACATTAGTTCTAGTCCTCCTCCATAGCCGTGTTGTAACATTTTACTCTTCAGTAGCACAGCTCATTTTTTCTCTGCAAAACGTTAAATTTTTGGACATTTACCACACCTTTACAAAAAAAAGAGCAAAGATTGTCATGATGGAGATGAAGCTGTTGGATTTCGACTTTCACTAATTGTACCATTCCAATATGTATGCAACTTCCAAAGTTCCACTAATTTTTTTTTTGGATACAAAAGTTCCACTATTGATATTGGAACTGTGAGTCCAAGTTGGATTTTGACTTCCACTAATTGTCCATCAACTTCCCAGTATATTGGAACTTGTGGTCTCATTTATGCGACAATTAAAATAAAGTAAAAATTATAAAACCTCAATTGTCACACAAATCATGAACTTGAAAATTCAAAATTCGTGAATCAAATTTTATAAATTGTCCCATAAATCGCTTTTGTTAGAAACCAAATAAAATTCGTTTACCCACTCACCCCAACTGATGAGATATGTCTTGTTTGATTTGTAGCCTAACAATCACTTGAATCGGAAGATCCAAAAATATTTGTTTATTGATTTGATAATTGCTTAATGAATACATAGAATATGTCATCTTTATATAGACATATATGAGAATAACAATCTAATTAAGAAAAGGAAATAGCTAACAACTATAACTATAATTAAATAGTGTAATATCTCACTGGATTTATATAATCCTGATGAAGGTAAAAAACTAGTTTACATGTTTGGAGAGGTTGATCAAGTCAGCACTGGACATATAGCACATTTGAATGTGAGATATCTCAAGGCTCGTGTGTCGGTGGACCCACATATTCCTTTAATTCCAGGCTTAGTTTTGGAGCATAATAGCGAGAAGGAAGTTTGGGTGTCACGTGGGTATGAAAATGTGCATAAAATATGCACGCGGTGTAGAATCATTATCATCCACTATCTCGATGCAATATGACAGATGACATAGGACTGCATGATGACTCCTATTTCTTGCAGCAACTAGAGCACCGGATAGCGAAATTGGGGTATGTACTTTCTATCAAACCAGAATTTCAGCGTAGGAGAATGTCAGTAAGATCGATGTGCTGTCCCAAACTATCAACGAGTAAATGTAAGCATCTAGGGGGAGAGATATAATTCATGCGGGTTACAAAGAAGCACAGATACTCTGAAGATTTGGAGTTTGGTCCACTGCTTGTACATATGTCTAGTGTACAACAGCTCGTGAAAACAGATTTTGATATTAAAACAGAGATGCATGGAGGCTTGGGATACAAAGAAGAGCAAACACTATTTTCTGAGAGGGCAAGACCAAGGTGGCTTGGATATAAGTTGGTGCGGTGTATGATGCCTGGGAAACAAATATTTGTGTGGAGAAAGGTGAGGAAAAAAAGTGTGGGGGGTCTCAAGAGAAAGAATTATGCAGGACGAGGTATGAGCTAGGAATTACCTCGAGTCAAGAAGCGCAAAATAAAAGGCATTGATGGGTTGTCTGAGGGCATCAGAATATACGACTGCAATTTAGGGAATATGGTTTGGCCTTCACAACCTGGCATCCATAGCGTTTATGCTTATTTGGATTCCAACATTTATTCCCTAAATAATTTGAGAACTCAAAAGTTGGATCAGCAGCAAATGCATCAGATTATGAACTGCATTATTCCTTCAAACCAGCACCAACAAATTCATAGATATCTGCAACAAAGGGTAACAGAAATAAGGAAGCAAGAGGCCTCTATCAATAGAAGTTAGGGCAGAAATCCCATGTGTTTAATCCGGGGCAGGAAATCATTTTGAAAACAAGGTTAGCATGAAGGAACCAAACCCTTGGAACATGCCAAAATGAATTCAGCTATTTCACCTACAAAGTTGGTTAAGGTGTTTTCAATGGCTGATCCATTTCTAAAGGATTTACAAGAAGCTCAAATATTGTTCACAGAGAGTGATGACCAATCCATCGAGCCACTTGAACGGTTAGAGGTCAGTTTGATAATAGCAGATCATGACGAGGATGATGCAAATATTAAGGCATACCTGTTACTTATATTGGCTGTCTACCTTGGTATTATATTGCACATTGTCTCCACCAGAATATCTTTGGATAAAACAGGGCAAGATGAGTTGTCGTGGAGTCCAAGTGAAGAGAAAAGATTTTCTGGAGCAGTTTCCTCTGTTGGCTTTCCAGATTTGAGAAGAAGAAACATGTGGCATAAAATTTGGAATTTCAAGGTTCCATATAAGCTGATTTTCGGCTGGAGGCATATCTCAAAGTGCTCATGGACAAATCATAGAAGAAGGAAACTATGGAGCAAAACTTAGAACTTCAAAGCTCCATACAATGTTATGTCAGTCAACAGGAAAGAGAGCGTACCAATCTGGAACTTCAAGGTTCCATATAAGTTGATGATCTTCAACTTGATGCTTGTCACAAAGTACTCATGGACTGATCTCAGAAGACGGAAGCTATGAAGTAAGATATGGAACTTTAAAGTCCCATATAAGGCGATGACAGTCAACAAGAAAGTGAATGCAAGCATCTCACCTCTGAGTCAAGTTGTGATGCAAACTAGACCAGGGTTCTTTTCATGCATCACCCCATCGCAAGCAAATCTGATAGCTTGTTGGGGAACTCTCAAAGTAGCAACCAGGGTTTCATCCCAAAATGTTGACTTGCTTACGGTTTTATTCGTTCAACGGCCAGCACTCTATCATCATGAGTCAGTTTCTCATGAGAACTGGAGTATGTGCTGGGGGGGGGGGGGAACGTCAAGAGTCTCGCCTACTCCCTTTTCCCAATCTCAAGTAGTTAGTGGTACTAGTTTTATGTGTGTAAAGGCGTTATGCCTACTATGTTATCTTGTATTTCCTAGGTATGAACTCGTGGCCATAGGTTTAGGGAATGTAATTTGTTACTCTGATTTTTAATTAATATTAGTGTTCCTTTAAAAAAAAAAAAAAAAAACTAGTGTAATTAGAATAGAATAGGAATAATAATATAACTAAATAAGGAATAGAATCCCATCACCAACACATTAGGTTCATTTTTAGCTTACCTATCATCCCGGTACTTTGAGTGGGAAATGTCAATTGCCACGTGGCGGTATATTTCTCTATTTTATATGGGGAAAACTTTAGTCGCGTATAATGCCGATAACAATCAAGATAACCTTTAAAATTAATTCAGATATTCTTGGTCAATACCATCGGTTATGGGGAAAATAAGAGTTATAATATATGTTTTTATAAAAATAAATACCATTTTACTTTGAGTACTCCTAGTCTCTAACTTAGCAAGTTAGGTTATAATTTTTATGTTGTTATTAAAGAATTCACTCTTAGCCATTTTAATTCTAATTAAGTAAATTTTAAGTTTTTTAATTAAGTTGTGCTCGCTCCATCTTAAATTAAGTCATTCCATTTTATTTTTGCAGAACTAAATGATTTGAATTTACTCCATCCGTCCCTTTTTATTTGTCCTACTTTTCAAGTCAAATTTTTTCATACTCCCTCTGTCTCACCTCAAGCTGCACAGTTGACTTTTCAGAGTCAAACTTAGGAAACTTTGACTGTAATTATAGGTCAATATATAAATGATAAAACTATTATATGAGATATCAATAGATTCATTATAACATCTATTTTTTTAAAAGTAAATTTTTATATATTGTTTCTATATGTATTTAAAGATATTATTGGTCAAACACGATCATTGAAGACCGTGAAAAGTCAACGGTGCAGCTTTGGGTGAGACAGAGGGAGTACCATGTTTGACCATTAATAACTTATATTATTTTATTTTTTTGATAATAGGAACGTTTCGTTAAAACTTAAACAGAGTTACAGAAGACAGGATTACATTTGCGACCATTAGCTAGTCTATGCTGATGGCTTACTACCTGTCTATCGACCTTTAAAAATATTACTTCCTGAAACACACTAGCTAAGCTTAGGATATCCTTGACTATAGAAGAAACCTCCCATGGAGGATCTTTTCCAGGATTTTGCAGTGCAATGATCAAGACTTGACAATCAGACATAACTGCTACAGAGGAGATGCCAAGTCCCTGAGAAACCATCTACTTTAACCCTAACAAACAAGCTTTTGCTTCTGCCATCAGTGCAGAAGTGGCTATGAAATGCACCGTACCACTGAACATATCAACAGAATTTAAAATTCTGCTCATCGTGTACGAGGCTGATGCATGATCATTCTTTTTCCAGTAAGCTTTTTGATGTAATATTTTCTTCTATTAAATTGCTCAAAAAAGTTCATACAACTGATTTGGCCATCACGCTAAGCCAAACATTCAACGGATATAAATAACTAACCAAAAGGAGAAAAACAACTATTCTACAGCCATATGAAATGCAAGTGGCTATGATCATAACTAGTTCATCAAGATATTGCTAGGATTTTAGAATAACTATAATGTATGCGCTTCCATTCCATCTGTCCTTGCATATCTTGCCAAATCTGCATCCACCTTTGGAGCTTTGGTGTCTTCAACGTTCCATTTCTGTCTCCAGCTCGTATATGATTAAGGGAAAATCCACCATAGCATATCTGTGAATTGACATGTCAAAACACAAGTCTGCCCTGGTTCATTTCCCATAGAAACCAAATTATCCATTATGTAGCCTGGTCTGAGTATGCTTATAATCTTTTTCGATCCAGCCCGTCAAGTCTTTAGATAGTGTCATGGGCCAAGGTTGGGTAACTGGTTTCACCCAGCAGCCCAACACCTCTGAAATACCAAAGGTAATCAGTGCGGTACCTACGACATATGTACAAGTTTCATACTAGGGCCATAGTCCCTCATCCAGTCCGTCAAATATTTTTGATAGTATCTTGGGCCAAGGCTGGGTAACTGGTTTTTATACCTGCAGCCTAACACCTCTGAAATACCAAAAGGTAATCAGTGCGGTACCTACGACATATGTACAAGTTTCATACTAGGGATATATCCCCACAACCAATCCGTCAAGTCTTTAGATATTGTCACGGGCCAAGGCTGGGTAACTGGTTTTTACACCGGCAGCCCAACACCTCTGAAATACCATAGGTAATCAGTGCGGTACCTACGACATATGTACCAAGTTTCATACTAGGATCCATTCACACCATCCTCATCATCAATCAGAGGGGTCAAAGCCTGTTTCAATCATCACCTTTAGAGCATCCACCTGCCTAAATTTCCCCTGAAAGATTCTGTTATTCCTCTCCCTCCATACATTATAGAAGATGCTGATAAGTCGGTGGAATCTTATTCTCTTTCTCCATCCTACCATTCTTCTCATCCTCCTCAGGCACTCTCTGAAGTTTCCGCCAGTCTCCACCCTGTAATGTTTTTGGAGCTCCACTGTAAATTGGCATGTACAAAATATGTGCTGCATCGTTTCTCCATTGTGCCCACACAGAGTACAAACATCTGCCACATGAGGTATTATCCCTTTCGACTGAAGTCTCGCTATGGTCGATAATCTCCCTTTTAACAACATCCATAGAATGAATGAGTGTTTAGGCTGTAGTCCTGACTTCCACAATATTTTCGTTGACCAATGGTTTTCTTGGCCTGCCCCTTTGAGGTATCCATATGCCTTGCTAGTGCTGAAATTTCCCTTCGTGTCAACACATTCCATTAGGTATGGACGAATTTCATCTTTCAGTGACACCAACTTGCCCCAACCCCAACTATATGTGTGCCCTTCTAGGCTGTAGTCAAGAAACTCTTCATCCTTCAAGTAGTATGCCTGCACCCATTTCAGCCACAATATATCCTTCTTTTGACATACATCCCAAACCAGCTTACACAGAGAAGCTCTATTCCAGGATGAAGGATCCCTTAGGCCAACTCCTCCACTTTTCTTTGGCATACAAAGTGTTTTCCAAGACACTGGTGTAACTCTTTTCTCCCCTTCCTTTCTTCCCCACAGAAAATTTCTGCATTTTGTCTCAATGGCTTTGTGCACACTCTCAGGTAATTGAAAAACATTTGCCCAGTGACTAGCTTTACTCAGCAGAATTGTGTTTATAAGCTGCACTTTACCTGCATATGCCATATTCCTGGAACCCCAAGTGCCTATTTGTCCTGCAATCTTCTCCACCATTTTCTCACAATCTTCAGCTCTCCACTTCCCTGTTGAGACTGGAAGTCCCAGGTAATTCATTGGGAAACTTCCTTGAACTATATTCAGAGTATCAGCCAACATCTTTGATTCAGTTTCTGTCATTGTCGAGAAGAAAGCCTCAGATTTTCCTTCATTTATCCTAAGGCCAGAAACCTTCATTTTTCCAGTAAGCTGCATCCACTTTCATCACATATTTTGCGCGTATCTGCTTATCAACCTGTGCACTCCTTCGGTTCAGCTGACATAAGGCATTATTAGCATGAATATCTTCAATATCTTGCACCGATCCTCGAGTAACAAAGAAACCATGATCCTGCATGGATGCTTGACAAACATGAGAAATATCCATTCTGTTATCTTCAAAAACTATCTTGTTCCTAGCCTTCCATATGTTCCACAAGATGCATAAGGACATGGATATGGCTTCATCATCTGGCGCTGAAGATATCCAATTCCAGAACCAATGCTTAAAGGATACACAAGGACCTGCATCAAAATCCTCCAAGTTCATTCGCATCCTAAAAGTGATAACCTCCACACTCTCTTTGCTTGTTCACACTCTAGAAAAACATGCTCCACATCCTCTGGAAAGTTTGCTGCACACCCCTTACAACTGAAATCCATGACAATTTTCCTTTTATACAGGCTTACTGATGTTGGCAAGGCATTACTGATGTGCTCTCTAGATGCATATCAGAATCTTCATAGGGAGATTCAATTTCCAGAATCTTGGCCAATCACTAGTTGCTGATGATGATGCTAATGAACTTGGAGCAGCATCCATGCATCTATAACCTGTCTTAACAGTGTATATGCATATGACTGTATGAACAGATTAGTCTATCTTGTTGACTTACCTCTGGAACATGAATACTCCTAATTCTCTGAACTGTTTCCTGAGTATACATGATGCTGAGTAGAGGCACCCTCCAGGTTTTATCCTCAGCAGTTAAATGTTGAACTCTTAAAGAGGTATTTTGCAAAAACACTGAATGAGGCAGCACTTGTGCAGGCTGCCCTGGTATCCAATTATCTTGCAATGAGACACTAGCTCAATTCCCTATAATCCACTTGCATTGAGACTTCAACAAATCCCTGCCCCACAACATTCCTCTCCAGCCCCATGTGTTGACTTCTGCCTCACATTCCAGAAGTCATCTTTCTTGCAATATTTCTGCCTTAGAATTTGGACCATTAAAGAATCCTTATTCTGCATAATGTTCCATGAATGTTTAGCAATGAGAGTTTGATTCATTGTTGATGCTTTCCTTAGCCCCAATCCTCCATCTTTCTTGGATCTGCACATTTTCTTCCATGAACACCAATGCAATCCATGACCCTGCAACTCCCCTTTCCATATAAACCTACTTGTGATCTTATCAATTTCATCACATATTGCCTTAGGAATCCTAAATATACCCATTGGATACATTGGCAATGTAGAGATGACATGTTTTGCTAATGTTATTTTCCCAGAAAGACTAAGCAATATGTTTTTCCATGTATCATACTTAGCTTTGACACTGTCTTCCTCTTTGTAAAATCCAATTCCATACCCAGATACTTACCACCAATCCCTTTGTTGTGAATATTAAGTGTATGCCTTAGCAAAGACTCCATATCAGGGCTTGTATTTGAGTGCTGACTTTTCTTTTCAAAATTAATTCCCTGACCAGAATACCTTGCAAACAAGTCAATGCTCCTGGCCAGCTGAAACATGTCTTTATCCACACATTCCAAGAATAACAGGCAATCATCTGCATACATGAGGTGAGAAATCCTCTGGACTCCCCTGCCTGGACTGTATCCACTAAACTGCTGACTTGACCACTTAGCAGTTATAAGACTTGACAGATATTGCTGACTTATATTAAATAGAACCGGTGATAAAGGACAACCTTGTGGCAACATATTCAACCTGAGGAGTATAATGCGCGTTAAAAAGGTTGACTTGGTAATAATATTAGCCATTTACAAATGAGAAGAAAGTAGGAAAACAAAATCAAGGCATTGTAGTTCCTCCGTGTCATTTACCGAAAGGCTAGTATTTGAAGCCGGCACGGCATCTCAATTGCCGCCACATTTGAAGCGGTTGTTATATCCGGCAAGCTAATTTAAAATACCATTCCCATCTTTATCTCCTTTCCGGCCTCTCTCTCGCAATGAATCACCCTGATATGCTGGCACGAAGGCATTCAACAAAACCAAAGACTCGGGAAGTAAGCTCAAGGTTTCTTCTTTCGCCCGGAAATGCTGCTGCCAATTCTCCGTCGACCAATAGTCTGCAAAAGCCCGGCAGATCTTCTTCATTCAATGCAAGCAACCACAGAACTCTTCCAGATCCCGGGCTCGCGGCGGGGTTGTGGCCGACGTCATCACCGAAACACGGAACTCTTGCCGACTGCTTCAGAAACGAGAGGAAAATGGACCTAAACAAGCAGCATAGTAACTCTAAGGCCATGTTTGGTTCAGGGAAGCTGAAATTCACCGGAAGATCGGCGAAAGTGTCATCACCAAAATCTCCCAGTCTCTCCGCCGGCGATATTATAGTTCCGGGGAGGCTATCAGTTGACGAAGCAGCGCTAAGACGGCGAAAGTCAGACTACTCGTCGGACTTTCTGGCAGACTCCGAGTCAGAACAGAGCGATGCACATTCAGGAACGAGTTTTAATTCGCCAATGAATTTGAGAAGCTCTCCTGCGTCATATATGGCCCCCACCGCGAGTTCAAGAAGGGGTGGAATTGAAGTGTCATCCAAGTACTTGTTAAGATCGCGCACGAGTAGCAGTACGGAGAAGAGCGCGATGAAGATGGTGGAATCTCCCGGGAGGTTCAGCCCGGCCATGGTTTCAGAGGAGAAGAAGGGGAAGGGGGCATCTAAGCCTCCAACCAGCCCTTCAAGAATTAAGGGAGTAGGAAATTTACTCAGCATTGGACTGGATTTGCTCAAGGGAAAGAAATATCATCCTAATGTTTCATCACCTTTAGGACTTGGGATACCTGACAGTGCTCATCATCTGAAGCTGCTTCACAATAGGCTTCTGCAGTGGAGGTTCGCAAATGCTGCATCTGAGGCGGTTAATGCAGCCACCAGTAAAGAAGCACAGGTTTGTAATCTCCACTGTATATGTCTACGTATACTTGAAGATATACGTGTTTGGAAATTGAAAGAGATTATCCTGTCACTCATTATATCAATTTTATATCCTTTGTTTAACAGAGAAATTTGGTGTATGCTTGGGGTGGTATAACAAAATTGAGAAACTCGGTGAAAAGGAAGAAGATGCAGTTGGAGAGGGAGAAGTTGGAAATCAAACTGGAATATATTCTGACAAATGAAGTGCGTTTCGTACACATATACTAATAAGTACATATATTTATCCATGTTGTTTCTTACATTCATCTTCTTATTCAGATAAAGCCTCTTGAATCATGGGGTTCTATGGAAAGACAACATCAGTCCGCAATAACTTCAACTAAAGACAGTTTAGAGGCTGTTGTTTGTAAGGTTCCACTTGTAGAGGGAGCTAAGGTATACTACTAATCATCAAAAAATCATTTTTCTCAACTACTTTTGTTAGTTTTTCTTAATGGACAACCAAATCATGTAATTTATGCAGGTGGAACCCGACTTGCTCTTTTTAGCGCTTCGATCTGTATCTGATGTCACTGGTAAAATCATGTCCATGGATTCAAAATATTTCCCTAAGGTATGTGCATAATCCTTTTCTGCTAGTGCATATAGCTATGATTCAGCTTTCAATATCCTAATCTGTTTAGTCAATGTCTCTAGGCTCATGTCACAGCTGCAACATCAAGAGAATTAACAGACATATTTATTCAAGAAAAGCTACTGTTGGAAGAATGCTTGGAGCATTTCAAAATGATTTCCGAACTGAAGGTAATAAAACATAATCATGGTCTTAGGTGGATGTATATTTGTTGTTTGTGTCGCCTTAAGCCATAGTTTTACACAAATCTTTAAACTTCATATGGTTCACATCTGATGAGTGGTAATACTTGTTTCTTGAGGCAGGTTCAAGAGGCGAGTTTAAAGTGCAACCTCATACAACTCAAACTACGATGATGATTAAGAAGGCCAGCAGCATCAATAAAGCTGCTATAGGAATGTAGTACTGCTGATTGTCAACTGCTCGTCAAGAACACGTTCAAGAATTTTATGTAGGACATTAGGACTCAACTAATTGTCTCCAATGTTTCAATTGGAGGTCAGTTTTGAACGGTCCATCTGGGTTATTTAATATTTGGATTAAAATAAATAGATTCTAGATTAAAATCCTCAGAGAAAATCATTGTCATGTTTTGTAAGATAGTGCTTTGAATATGTCAAACCATTAATCTGTTCTCTGATGTTTTGCAATATACTAATGGACCAAGTAAATCCTTATGTCAACGGCCAAGTGTTTGAAGTAGAAATAAAGCAGAGAATTTCTCCACATTTAACGAGATTTCTCAGGTTAAAACTACAAGCCACCTCTACCTCTAATAATAATAGTGCTGCAAGCAATGAAGCAAGATTAATGTTTCTTAATGAAGGCTTTTTTGGAGGTTCTACCTTCTCTTCTTCCCTCAACATTTCAAGAACATGAAAACAGGCTGCGCCGAGCTGTGAAAGCCGATCACGAATACCGGAGGGGCAGAAGAAGAACGAAGGACAGGACAAGTTAGAGCGAGCCATCGGGGCTCACCCGGCTCGGCAAGATGAATGACCTATTCTCTCATTCCTTCAAGAAGTACCAGGACCTCAAGCAACAGGTTCATATGGATGACCTGGAGACTGGGGCCCGCGGTACCGGTACCGATGACACGGAGCTCGACAAGTTCTTCGATGATGTGGAGAATGTTAAGAAAGACATGGGTGACGTGGACAAGCTCCACAAGCGGCTTCAGGAATCCAACGAAGAGTGCAAAACGGTTCACAACGCGAAAACCATGAAGGAGCTGAGGTCCAGGATGGATGCAGATGTTTCTCAGGTGTTAAAGCGGGTGAAGCTCATCAAGGGGAAACTGGAAGCCCTGGACAGGTCCAACGTAGCCAACCGGAAGCTTCCCAACTGCGGCCCCGGATCGTCGACCGACAGGACGAGGACGTCGGTGGTGAGCGGCTTAGGCAAGAAGCTGAAAACCATGATGGATGAATTCCAGGCGTTTCGGGCAAAGATGAACGCCGAGTACAAGGAAACTGTGGGGAGGAGATATTTCACGATCACTGGAGAGAGGCCTGAAGATGAGTTCATCGAGAACTTGATCTCTAGCGGAGAGAGTGAAACGTTCATGCAGAAGGCGATCCAGGAGCAGGGAAGAGGGCAGATCATGGACACCATATCCGAGATCCAGGAGCGGCACGACGCGGTTAAGGACATCGAGAAGAACCTGATGGAACTTCACCAGATATTCTTGGACATGGCTGCGCTTGTGGAGGCGCAAGGCCAGCAGCTTAACGACATCGAGAGCCACGTGGCGCATGCCAGCTCCTTCGTACGGCGAGGCACCGAGCAGCTGCAGGATGCCAGAGAATACCAGAAAGGGTCCAGGAAATGGACTTGCATTGCCACTCTTCTTGGCATTGCCCTCATCCTCGTCATCCTCTTCCCGCTCTGGTCCAACCTTCTGTTGATGAATATGTAGAATTTAACCAATTTTGTAATATATATCTCCTCTCCTCTTTCTTACTCACCATTTCCCCACATCATGTACAGTCAGTAGGCACTCTTTTTTCGTAAACACGTACGGAATATAGGCAGATGTAAATTAAGAAAAAATCCTCAACGTGACATACATGTAATTAATTAATTAAAGATTTTAAGCTCTCCAATTGATCTGGTGCATGTGTGTGTGAATATATATATATCAGAGGGTATTCAAAATGATTAATCAAGAAATCTCCTAATGATATCATATATAAATATAATATTATTAATAATTAAATATTCGAATTTAACTATTAAGTTTACCACCAAAAATAATTCTAAAAACACTATTAGGCCCTGTTTACCAGATCTTATCTGTAGATCAGTTCAGTTCAGTGAAAATGTAATTTGATGAAATTCAGGTTAATTCAGTCATGCTGATTCCATTTTTCAATACATCATTTTTTACTTCAGTTCAGTTCAGTACATCAAGAAATAAGCTCTAGTAAACAGGGCCTTATACTAGTTATATAACTACAGCTCAGCTGACTGAAGGTACAATTATATAATTCACAATCGTTGAATTTAATTTAACTATTCATGCAATAAACACAATTGTATTCATTTTTAATCCAAACTTCTAAATATGGTAAAACAAATTCAAATAGAAGATATAACCATTGACATGAACGTTAAATTCAAAAATGTTGAAATTTAGAGATGTTGCCTACATTTAAATTCCAACAGCTAATAGTGCTCTAAAATAGTAATTAGGAGGAGAGAAGATTTGGATAGCTAAGTGCATCTCCAATGGTGAGAGGGTCAAGAGTAAAAATAGGTGTCAAATGTTTAAATTTTATTGGTTGTCAATATGATGTAGGATTGAAAGATTTCATTTTGAAGTTTGGTTCTCCAATGCAACCATCAAATTGTCACAAAATATCATTAAATTAAATATTGCATTTATGTTTCAAATTTAAAAATGGAAGGATGTAATGATTAAAACTCTATATTTGTTAAGTTGTCAAATTGAAGGCTTCAAAGTGAGCATCAATATATAGATGATGTAATTGACACCTTCAATCCACATCATATGACACCTATGATTGACCCCTACATTGATGCCTAGATTGGAGATTATTTTTGCAATTTCTCACTCTCAATCCTACATGTCAATTGATATTTTTGAAAGTGAAGGTTGTATTGGAGATGCTCTAAATGTAAAGGATGAGTTTGAGCCTCTAAAATTTAATGATACCAATTTAGATTCCTTATTTAATCAAAAGTTTCTATTCTTATTATGGAATATTTAATGCAACAAATTTGTATTCCTAGTTTGTATCAAGTTAAATTTTAAAATAATTAAAATGAATTATTATTTGATTCAATTCATGAGGTAAGAATTATTGAACTAATATATGCTTGAATATGTAAAATAGAGCAACGGCGGGAGTTGAGCTCAAAAAATATAGAAGATCCCCAACTTGGATCTCTATTTTAGCAATAATTTACCTTAGCCGAACCCAAGAATTTCCCAATTATACTTATTTTTAGAAGTTATATTATCAATTAATAGTTTGTAAATTAGAAACATGGGATAAACCGATAAAGAAGGATTAAAGAAAAAGACGGAGAGAAAGAGTTTGAATTCCCGTTATCTTGAAAGTAAAATAAAGATGAGAAATTATTAGATGCAGCCGCTGTTATGTTAGATGAGATATAAAGACGTGTTATGCTTATCGAGTTATTTTGAATAACAAACCTTATTTTTGAAATTAAATTTTAAAATAACACTCTTTCGAAACTAATTCTATAACTAATACTTTTGGACTACCGTTTAATTAGTATTAAGACCCACAAATTTTTGTATGTTTCGTTTTACCGCTGATCTTATGATCGCGAGAATGAGGTAGTAATGAATCTTTTGAATGTGATTCCAGACCAGAAAACCTTTGATCTTTTTTTTTTTTTGTTTTTGAAAGCACAAAAACTTTCGTCTTGGTTACTGATTATAACCAAGATGATAATCTTGTTGAGGATTACGATGCCGATGTTGATCATGTTGGTGTTACTATCGAATTCGATGGGGAGGATATAGAAAAGGATGGTGATAGTGCAGACTTATGATATTGATGATGATGATGAATTTGAGAAGGAGAATGAACGTGGTGTTGGGATTGATGATGATGACGAGATGGTCGTGGATGACATAATTGTCCCTAGGATCTTTAAACATCATATTCAATCACATAATAGAATCATGAAGGTTTGCAGAATTATTTACCTTTACTCATTGTAGCGGAGAGCTTGATGTCCTGCTGCGAGCCTTGTGTAGGAGTTCAGGTTTCTCTCCCCTTGCCTATGAACCTTATGTGTTGTGAATCGGCAGCCATCAAATTCATCAGGATGTTGCTCATAAAGATTCGTCATAAGTTTACAGTAAGGATTCTCGTAAGTATATCTTTTCAATGGAACAAAGACATCAATTTATAGGTGGAGAGAGGACCTAAATCCTCATTAAGTTTCCGTAGGATTAATCTCAACTGTCCATCAAAGTAGAGATTATTAGGAAATATTCTTTTATACTTAATTTAATAAGTCACCAAATATATCATGGAATAGCAATATTCCAATAAGAAAACTGATTAATATAAGACCACATAATAGGAAAGAAATAATTTTCTTACACTAAAGTGATGGAGGTGGTGATTATGAATGTCCTGGAATTGATGCTTATTGGCCATTCGATTATAAATTCTTGGAAGTGCAAAGTTTATGCTCGTGATTGGTCATTCGGTTATATTAGGAGCGGCTAGTCTGTTCAACTTCATATCTCAGTCCATGGCTCTTGATAAAGTGATTTCAGGGGTTTGTTAGCAAATGCCGATATTGCATTTTTCCAAGGATTTCTTAACTTGGCTCTTGTTTAGGTTCCGTTCCATACATTTATTGTACATGTCTACAATCCTTGCTTTTATAAGCCCTTTGGTCCCAATTTTCCCATCACACGATCTCCTTCGTTCATCTTGTGCTTATGGAGTACGGGACATGAGAACTTCTTGAGGAGATCCCGAGCCACAACATCATTGATGGAATGACTCTTTTTCCATTTGCTATAGGAGTAGTTACTCTTACTTAATTTTCCGTAGGACATCAATTGTTGGCAATTTTAAGTTACTGAGGAACTTGTTTGTAATTTTCCAGGAGTAATAACGGGACCGTTGATAACTACAATTATTACTCTCAAAATAGGTAGAATTTATGTATGATAAACAAAAGGAGGCTTGAGATTTTTGAGAAATTGTGTGGAACTTGTGTGCAGAATTAATTTCTAACCACATGGAAATTTGTAGGTCCAATCGAAAATTTATTGATTTTAATACTAATTAGACTTTAATCCAAGAGTACTTATTATAAATTATGGAATTAGTTTTAAGAATATTATTTTGGAAATTACCTTTCGAAATAAGGCTATTTGGGCAAAAAACTCCATGCTTATCCTTTTTGTTTTTGAAAATACTCTATGCTTATCTTTTTAATAATTAGAAGATTTTTTTCCTTGTTTGTTATTTTTTTCAAATTCTCTAACATAAAATTTCTCGAAATTAAAATTGCTTAGAATAAATAATCCTATGTACATGTACAAAAAATCCTATGTACAGGTACATTTAATAAATAATTTACCATAATGCCCCTATTCTATTTTAATCCTATTGAAACTCTAATTTTATACTCTTAATCCTTATCAAATTCCAATTCTGAAATACTCCTCTAACTATCTATAAATTACATTAGCTCTGGTTAATAACTTACACAAAATTTCAAAGAAAAAATATGGATCATGATCGATCGCCTGTAGATAAAAACCACCCATACCTTTTTTTTTTTTTTGAAAAATGTAATAATTCCATTCAACTTCAGGGTTCCGGAAATCGTCCAGAAACGAATGACAGGAAGCTCGGGGGTGAATCCCAAGTATCGTACATCAGGGGGTTCGACTTAGCATAATTAGCTAGAGAATGAGCTATAAAATTCTGACTACGTGGAACCCAAAAGGGCCCTAACCAAGTACTATTCTCCATAGCATAATTAGCTAGAGAATGAGCTATAAAATTACGACTACGTGGAACCCAAAAGGGTCCTAACCAAGTACTATTCTCCAGCAAATTTCGAATCCTCAAAACCGTCTCCCTACAATTGTCCGAGCAGTCTATCTCCTGATTCACCATTTGAACAACCTGGAGTGCATCCTCCACCAGTTTCATCCCCGGTTGATTCAAATCTCTGGCCAACATGAGTGCCTCACTGACGTGCTGAATCTTCCTAGCCACTGCTCTCAGAAACTGGCCTGTCTGGTCCAAAGCCACCACAGCAACCCCCGCGTCCCCATTCAGTATGTCAGGTCTCAACAAAGTCTATGGCAACAAAGCCATCCATACCAAGATGATTAATTTACGATGTGTTTTTTAATAATTAGTATTTCATCAAAATCTTGAAAATTGATTTATGATATACTCTAACATAGATCATTATTCATATTTTATTGTTCGTATAGCTCGTATTTTACATAATTGTTCTTTATAACGGTGATTATATTTATGTGATTCATTCTCATCCATGTTTTTTAAAAATCTGTATATAATATTTAATTACTGTATTTATGTAATTTATATATAGTTAGATGGATTATTTTAGGATTGGAATTTGATAAGGATTAAATTTGTATAATTTTAATTTCGATAGGCCGTATGTATAACTAAATAGTAATACTAATACATACGGCCTATCGAAATTCTTCTTCCACTTGCCCTGATACCTGATATCTGACACCTGGGAAAAGCTTGTAGCGATGGCCTCTTCAATTGCTTCGAGGGTAGCCCGCCGAACTTCAATCCTGAGCCGGCTTGTTTCTTCTCCTACCCCCGTATCTGTAGTCCACCGCCGGGGCCTTGCCTCCGCATCCGGTACCGTTTTTCAACCTATTATCTCATGACCCAATTGATCCACTTTGTTTGACGTTTATTTAATTTTTTTAAGTTCAGATCACCATGGACCAGCAAAGGTCAATGTTTGGAGTGACCCCATGAGCCCATCAAAGTGGAAGGAAGAACAAGTTAGTTTTCCTTTGATTTGTTGACTTGTAATTCTTGAAACTTATATACTGTAATATTGGCTTCTGAATCTGTTATCTTCTAGGTTTTCTCATTGTACTTCGTTTGAGGTTTCTCATTGTACTTCGTTTGAGGTTTTCTAGCTGCAGCATTTTGATTTTTTTGTTTTTAAAATTGTGTTTGTTTCTAAGAGATTGGAGACGTTTATAATTTCCTTTCCATAAACATATTTCTACAGGTGATGATATAATGCTAATAGAGCACTTTCCTTTAAAATTCATCTGGTTGCAATTTTTTCACTAGTTAACCTGACTTTTTCTACAAAGGATTGTAGTGAACTATAGTGAATAACTCTCTCATAATGAGAAATTTTGCTAGTGGCATTCGATTACAAAATCCATGTTGTGAGCAATTGGAGACTATTAGACCTTAGAATGTGCTTTTCAAATTATTGGTTGTTGCATAATTTTGTCTATTGGGACCTTCTCGTCTACAGTTTGAGCACCCAATCATAGGTGCACAGTTAAACCTATAATCATTATGAGTGAAGAATTGAGGAGCTAAGGAAGTCGACTGTCCTGATTTTAAATATTTCAGACCTTTAATCTAATTTTAGACTGTAGGGATCTGCTAGGTGGAGTTTGTTCAGTTTATTCAACCATGAAGATACAAACTTCAGTTGTCTTGCTGAGAACTGCCAAATGGCAGAAATGTTTCCATCATGTTGACATAGTTTCTTGATTTTTCAGTTTGTGATTGTGTCTTTGGCTGGATGGGGCTTGCTCATTACTGGGGGCTATAAGTTCTTCACTGGTGGCAAAAAGGAAAAGGTAGAGGTATCAGCTTTGAACCTTTTAATTTGTTGAACTCTTATCTCCGATAGAGAGCTTAATTTTACATAACAGTTTGGGTTATATTTTGTTGAACTCCTATGTTTCCTAGTTTGGGTATAGTTACTGCTGCAACCTGTACTATTCATTGGATCTGGAAGTCAATCAATAAACACATATTGCATTATAATATATGCTTTCAAAGTTCTAGGACAAGTAGATGCCCATTTGATGTGGACAGATGATGAGATGAACTTCTCAATATTTAGACCTATGAGGAAAACCTTCCTATGGCCTTAAGTGTTGTAGTTTATGAAGAGAAAAAAAGCAATTAAAGAATGACAGATGCAATAGCATTTGGTTAAAGGAAGTGGCTCAGTGAAGCCTCAAAGGCTCAAACCAGTTCTGACAGCTTTAAATGCTTTATCTGGGATGACTAAGGAAAATACAAATTTTAAACATGATATTATGCTAATATTTTTAAAAGCGTCTGTGAAACATACTGATCATTTTACATTTTTATTCTTGGCAGAATCTAGTTGAAGCTACGCAGTAGGTGCAGACTGATCAGAAATCTTTTCGGCTAATAATGTTTTCTTGAACTCTTAAATCGAGTTTCTTTTTTCATCAATTTAAAAGGATGTGATCCTCCAATTAGAGTTATTTGGAAGACCAAACCTTTACCATTTATCATTTCTTAAGCATGTATTAGCTTAAATTTAATGCCAGAGAACATATTTGGGACTCATAAACAGTCTGAATTCCATCATTGTAGATTTTATTAACATCTGTTAGTAATAATATTTGTTATTGAGGTTGTGCATCATTTCATCTTGTCAAGAATTTGCCGACTTGAAGATATAAAAGCTTAGGTATTTTACTGATTAAGTTTCTTTCTCTCTCTCATTGCTTATTATGTACTTGTTTCTCATCTTTCTTAACTCATTCATATTCAGTTGTCATTCCATCTTGTCAAGAATTTGTTGACTTGAAGATATAAAAAGCTTATGTATTTTACTGATTAAGCTTCTCCCTCTCTCTCTCTCTCTCTCTCTCATTGCTTATTAGCTACTCGTTTCTCATCTTTCTTAACTCATATTCAGTTGTCTTGAAATGTTTAGGCTAGTGGAATGAATACAGAAGTTGAAATCAAGATGCAACAGTATAGGAGTAATTTAAATGGAGTACACTGTCCTCTATAATATGCAATTGTCAAATAAATATATCTTGGCACAGTTTCATAATATTAACATCCACTAAAACTTTGTAACTTTTACTATTTGTAGTAAGTGCAAATATAGTGTCTCTTGAGGCATCTTTTACCTGAATTGTGATTGAACCTGTGTAGCATCATCCTGGGGGTGATCTCATTCTTCACCGTGGCTAACAGGATCTGCTTGTTCAGAGACCTCATCTTTGTGATGAGTGTCTAGCCTCTCTCTCGGTCGCTGGACGCTAGTAGCTTGACTTTCATTCTGCTGGTTGGTTTTGAAGAGCATTTCGCCCAGAGCATTAGAGGTTGTGTTTCTTACTATGTCCTCATGGGAAATCTGAACGTCACTGCTATTGCTCATGTCATTTACTATTTCACTCATTTGAGCTCTGGTAGGTTTACCTTTGCTTTCACCATGCCCTGGCAGTTGTGAGATATCTTTACCTTCTTTTTTCAGTGGATCCTCATTTTTCATGTCAAGATCCTTTTGAGCTTTCACATCCACCATTCTTTGTTCCCTGATTTCTTGTTCCGGGGAATTGCTCTGTGGAAGATCAACCATCTTGCTTTTATGATCTTCTGAACCAGTAGTGTTTGTGGTGCTTGAACTTAAGTACTGATTTTTGCTCACTTCACTCTGTATAGTACCCACGCTTGTTGCCGCAACTCCATTTCTGATGTAGTTCTCTCTATTTTTCCTTGTTTTATGAATTTTATTCAACCGCTTCCTTTTGCTCTTTCGCAAATAGCTATCACTATTCCTACCAATCTGTCGGTGATTGGTCATCTCTAACTTCTGTCCACCCTTGTAACTCATCCTAGAGTCTTTGTTTTCAACACCTTCAGCATTCGAGAGACCTTCCTCTGCTGTTTTCTGCACCTCATGAGTATCATTGGTAAACACTAACCCTTCTTTATTACGGCTCTTGGCATCCTGCATTTGAAAATTCTTTTGATGTAGGTTGCCTGAATCCTCCTGTTCGACTCCCATGCTATCCTTTTCAGCTTCACTTTTGTTGGGTTCTTGCAACCCCATGCTAATTTCCCTCTCCCCAACAGCTGCAGTTTGCAAATCTACATTTGCACTTGATGGATCATCTGTGTTGACTGAGAGGACTTTTGTTGGTGGATTAGCTTGAAATTCAGTCTGACTTGAAGGACTATGATTGCTAGCCTCTTTCATCAGCTTGATCTGATCCAGCTTTTCGTCAAGTGCCAACTGAATCACTCTTTGCTCTTCTCTAAGGGAAGAGATTGTGGACTGCATCTCCATGATCTTGGTGTCGAGGCCCCTTTTTTGGGCTCGAAAGCTGTCTACCTTTGTTCTCATCTCTTCAAGTTTCCATTTAGCTTCTCTGCCATTCTCTCTTTCTTTCTGAAACATGATAACTAGTGTCAGTGCAACCCCATGCCTCCCAACATACAACGAAGAAATCATGAGAGTGAGACACTAGAGCTATTAGCTCATCTTCATAACATGCCTTGACTATATATTTTGCCTTGATCAACCAATAATCATATGATGTATTTGTCTTCGAATGGGTTTGATTGTTTAGCTATTTAACATATCTGGCTTTTAGGTTCAAACTAAAAACAGTTGTGTGCATGTAGCATCATGTGATTCATGTAATATGAAAATTGAACAAGGACGATGTAACAAGTGGACATAATATCCAATCCGTTTGCTTTGCTATTATTTGAAATGGAAAAACTGTACCAAATGAAAGGAAGAAATGAATACAGAACCTGCAGTAGAAGATAGAGGCTGGTAAGCTCAGTGTCCTTGTCTTTGACGAGAAGATCGAAAACTCTCCTCTCCCTGGCCATATGGAGAGCCAAAACTCCGAGAAACGCGGCACAAAAGGCAAACAAGATCATTAAACCGTAAGGGTTCCTTCGGGCCACACTGTTCTGCTGCACCTTCATCAGTCCTGCCATGGCCATATCCTAAAGAAGAGAGAGTTGTGATGGCCGATGGGGTTTCACAAGTTAAGGCCCTTTTAATCACACGAATCTCATTTAGTTCATCCAAAATGTACCTTCAAACAGCCGCTTTCTTACTCCTCACATGCATGGTAACGGAGTTTGCAAGGATTAACATATCCAAAGCCGTTGGTTCTGGAGACATTTTACCCTTTAGCTATTTTGCACCTGCTTTCTTACTTTCGAGGTCTTGCTTCGGTGTGTCAAAACGTGACTTCCGCACGCCGTATTGTTAATCAATTCCATACCAAAGATGATCAACAGGATTATTAGTGCGGACTCCACAAGGAGCAAGAATTAAAATGTTAAAAATTGTGACCTCAGAGAGTAAATTACATTTAGTATAACAATAGGTTGTAACATTTTAAATTAATATTTTTTTTATTAAAAATGTGACGGTGAACTGTAAATCTCTTGATCAAAATTATTTTGGTGTGAGTATATTGAATACTTATATATAAGAGATCACATAATTGAGGTGTACCAATCCTCTGTATTATAGGGATAAGTCTCATAACTGTGTTACTCCATAGTTAGTCGGAGAGACTATGCATTAATATGAGATGACTATTTTGAAATAGATATGATCTGATCTGATTGATCGATCCGGAAAATAGATTCGATATGATTGATCTTCCGGATCTTACTTTGAATTAGTTGAATCCAGTCTCATGGGCTTTGGGCCAAGAATGACTCTACCTCAAGATCGAGTACTCTACCTCAAGATAGTTCATTCTTGAGCTCGAGACTTCTTGACCGTCCACGTGTGATTGCAATAGACTGTGGTGGCCATGGCTGCAGCTTCTTAGTAAATTAAGAGCTCGAGGCTTCTTGTCCGTTCTTGATGGGCGAACACATTTTCTAGAGACCCAAATATTCGGTATCTAGAGTCAACGTGAATCCAGGGTTTTTTTGAGTCAATTACATTTTCATCATTTTCTTAAAACCTATCCTCTTTTTAGCGTCATTTTGTTACAAGGGTCTTAATTAATAGAATCACATGAATATATGAATCTTGATTTTATACAACCAAATCTGCCTCAAAATGAAAACCGGAACGGCCAACTCGTTATTCAACTTTTCATCCATTTGTGATCTAACAGCATAAAACAAGCTATAGATGGATCTTGATATCTGAAATCCAGTAAAAACATACGTGTGGACATCTGAAAACGAAAAGAAAAGAATAAAATGAAACGTGTGGAAGACATGTGATGCATGCCGAAGCCTTAATATAGTTTTACTTGGGCTGTTAGGATGATTACGAGTGATGTTGTATATGTAGATGTAGGGACACCTGGCTCATTATTGCGCAATGATATGCCCCTGATTGCTGACTCAGAACTATGCCACCTCCTCATCCACATACAATAAAAGATCCACCACCTGTCTTGTTCATCTTCTTATTTATATTAACACAACCTTAACTGCAAGCTGAGAGAAAACACCATGGATTCCAAGCCCAGCCAAAGTTGCCAGGTGAGAAAGACTAATCAAGCAAGTTAATTTTTCGTTGGTTGAATTGTTACCCATGAAACAGGAAAGCAAGAAAACATTGGTGCAGAGCATGCTGCTGTGTTGCAAGCTGTACATCTCGGAGGCAAGGAACAAAGAAGCTCTAGATTCGATAGAGCGAGCAGCGAAACGCGATCCAGAATCAGTTGTAGTCAACATATTCGAGGACCGGGCTTACAACAGAGTCTGTTACACTCTGGTGTCTTACGTTGTTCATGATAGCACAGGCTCTCCTATCTACAGCCCTTTGCAGCAGACCGTGGTGGCCATGGCTGCAGCTGCTTATGAAGCTATAAACCTTGAGAATCATTTCGGTACGCATCCTCGGCTTGGCGTTGTGGATGACATTCTCTGCCATCCTTTGGCGCGCGCTTCACTCGATGAGGCTGCTTGGCTAGCCAAGAAAGTTGCTGCTGAAATTGGGAGTAGATTTCAAGGTAAACAAACATTTTTTTGTGATGAAATTCTGTTGTTTTTGTTAAGTTAGTAGCCATAACATTGGATTTTGTGTGCTCAGTGCCTGTATATCTATACGGGGCAGCAAATCCTAGTGGGAAGGCTTTGGACACCATCAGAAGAGAACTGGGCTACTTTCGTCCCAACAACAATGGGTACCAATGGGTGGGTGCACAGCCGAGAATCCTGCCAGAAAAGCCCGATGAAGGGCCGGATGCGGTGCCCCATTCAAGAGGCATTTCGATGATAGGGGCGCGCCCGTGGGTGGCAATGTACAATGTGCCCATCATGTCAACTGATGTATCGGTTACTAGGCGGATCGCGCTGATGGTTAGCGCTCGAGGTGGGGGGCTCCCCACTGTGCAAACACTTGGCCTGGTTCATGGTGAAGACTCAACAGAGATAACATGCATGCTGCTGGAGCCTAACCAGATTGGTGCAGACAAAGTTCAGAACTATGTTGAGATGCTGGCTGCACAAGAGAGCCTGGATGTGGAGAAGGGCTATTTCACTGATTTCTCGCCAGAAATGATTACAGAAAGATATAAGAAGCTCATATCTTCTCCATCAGATTGATTCATCACTTAATAACAACTTACTTTGATGCATATGATTGCTTAAGTTTGTAAATCAATAATGCACCATTAATAAAATTTCATTTCTCTATAGCCTAATACCCAAACTCACTAGTTGGAGTAAAAAGATATCGTCACCAAACTTGCCCCTTCGATTTAATCAACATACATTTGGGGTTAGGCATCATATGTTTGTATATAAAACTTTTTGATACAATTATCAGCTTTTGATGGAGCCATCGATCAAAGGAGGGTCTATCACCATTTAGAAGAACACTGCATAAAGTTTCTATCTAAAGCTTTACAAAGCATCAATTTACATCAGAGAACACTACTTGCTTCACAAAGTTACTGCATGAATAGTCAGAAATCAAATTGCAGTTTCAGCTCACCTGACATTGATTGCCACGGAAGTCTTCTGACAAAAGGTTGGTCATTAAATCCTGAAGCCTCTTGGCACCAGGTCCAGGCCTGAAGACAGCATCATCGCCCCTAAGAGTACATGGATCAGATCCACTTTCTGAGCTCCCTATACACCATGCCCCGGGTGCAAAACGATTTGAACGGCCTAGCAACTCTTTATCAATCTTGTCTAAGACAGGATCATCTTTGTGAAACTTTCTGGCAAAGGGCGCTGTGCTGTTGACCATTTTGTCAAAATCCTTAATGGTCAATGAGATTGGATGCTGCTTAGGAGGAGAATCCCAAGCAATATAATGGAGATCATGGCTGATTGCACTGGTTCGGAACTCTTCAGTGTTGCAAATAACTGTATGGAAATAGCCTTCCGGAGAGGAAACAAAATTTGCATAGTACATAAGGATGTTGCGGGGAAGGTTGTCCCAACCCCAGATACAATATTCTACAAATTCGCGAGTTAGGATCACCCATGCTGACCCTGTATGTAAAGCAAGATACAACTGAATAATGTAATCATATGGATAATCTGTAGTGCAAATAATCCGGAAATAGGGAACGTCAACTTCAATGACTAGTTAAAACTGAAAACCACACAATTATCCTGAAATCTGCACATTGGTGGCTCAGGACAGATTGTCTTCAATTGGCATTCAACATTGTAACCAAGATACATTAATATAAAACTCACAACTTGCTTTGCATGTACAGAAATCATGCTTTTTGAGTTCGTTGCTTACTGTCCACGAGTTAACAATACTTGGATGGTTTCATAAAAAAGATCAAAACATGCCTCAAGCAGAAAAGGAGACATTCCTAACTACCATGCAAATAATCGATAGTGAACTTACCTGTGAAAAGCTTGAATGATGTTGGAAGTGACCTACGTTGGGAAGTCATAGCTAGGTCAGACTTCTTTGATAGGTAAAGACCAGGATCAATGATTATAGGCTTTGCTCTCTGATTTCTGCAAATATCACCAACCAAATGTATTTTAGATGGCTCCACATTCCAGTAAAAAAGAATAGTGAAACACCACTGTATTAATACTGATTTACATACAGTTTCCATCCTCTTAGCTGTACATGCTCAATGAAGTTCAGGTTACGAGACAAGTTTGCAAACACAGAGAGTATATCTGCAAGATCAGACAGAATCCAAATAAGATTTTACTAGAAACATATCTACTGCTTCATAACATAGATAAAAACACAACAACACACCACACAGTCCCACTCCCTCAAACATTAAAGAAGTTTTAATAAGGCTGTCTCTATTATCGTCCACACAATTGTACATTATCAGTAAAAAATGTGCAATTAGAAGTTAGTTCTGCATATTACTCCTAGTGAAGCAGAGAGAATAAGAACATAAGTTACTGTTATTATGTTGCCATGAGTCCATGTTTGAATATTTTAAAAAAGGTAATGCATTTATTAATTGCAGATGTACAACAATGAATGAGTGCACAAGTTAGTAGTAATAGTATTATAGTTGATTGGCATCTGACATTTACAGAAAATTCTATTAAGACGTGAATTATGAACACAGTACTCAAGAACTGGAGTATTGCCTTTTCAAAAAAAGAACTGGAGTATTGCTATACAGTAAATGTTCCTCGTCATTACCGATGCCACATAAATGGTGAAAGATAAGATTTAGCAACCAGATGAAACTTAACAAAGAAAAGAGTGCAAGACTTATAGATTCCACTAAACGTGTGCAATTGTATGTGTTGAGTCATTAAACTCTTCTTCAGATTTTTTTTTTTCAAAATAATCCATTAATCTAACTTTTTAAGTTGCTCGAATATTTTAAAACAAATACACCCAAACATGAGGAATTAATGAGAAACTATTTAAACTTCATGCTATATAAAATTTTAAAGGCCAATAGCAAGAAATTCCTACTGTGTCTTTGCATTTATAGTCATGTTTGTAGGAATCTGAGGCCCCAAAACGATAATCACGACAAACAAAATGCATGTACAACTGAAAACCTTGCTTATCTTATAACAGTTAAATTGCTAATCAATGCAAACAGGATAAATATCTCAATGCAAAAATAAAAGCTAAATTACTTATCTTATCATGCTAACTAGTTTTCTATCTAAGCAAATTGAGTAATTTATTAATAACTCAGTGCATAAAAGAGTAAAATTGACAGTCATATGGATGGTTATTCAGAAAGCTTACCATCTTGAGTCATCAGAGGATAATCAGACGCGCTAAGATTGATAAACCAGTCCCAGTTCTTACTCTCCTTAAGCAAAATTGCAACAGCCTGAAGAGTAGAAGCAATCATAGTAGGTCCCTTGTATGTAACCAAATTGGACTGAGCCATCACGCGCACATTCTCCACCTCCTGAAATGTTGCATCAGTCTTCACTGAGATTGTCAAATCCAACCTCTCCTTGGGTGGAGCCTCAAGGTCCATATGCAAAATGTACTGATTCCTGGGGTGATAAACGGCCTGCAAAGTCCGCAACATTCTCTGACTATCGCCCTTGGTGCCTGATATGAGATAGGCTAACCGTGGTGGTTCGGGATTGTAAGCACCAAGCGGCCCCCTTAAATCAGATTCTACAAAATAGGCATCGGAGTCCTCCACTTCAGCAAATGACACAATATCAAGTTCCAACTCATCTGATGTGCCGTGTGGGGACCAAACGAAGCAAAACACAGTGATCATAAACAGGGTGATGGACACAAGTAAACTGATGAAGAATGGAATTTTCCATATCCTTTCACTATATGTCCTCCCTGAATGTAAATTAGAACTGATTTTCCGCATACTCAGACAAACCCAACCTCCAATTGAACTAAGAATCACACAATGCTTCAAACAAACAAAAAAATTAAGAATCACGCAAACACCAACGAGAACCAACTCAAAGCATGAAATGGGAACGCTTGACTGTAAACGAAAGGACTTGCTAAACTGAACAAACCCAACTTCCAAAAGAGAACATAAAAATTGAACAAGATTGGCAAGGGCCAAATTATAAACCTCAACAGGTCACACAATCATTTCCAAGTTGAAGGGAATGGCTTCATTGGAAAATCAGCCCTCCAAGAAATACAACATTTGGACTCGATCCAAGATTCGAATTTAAGATACAAAAAATTAGTAAATGGCAATGAAGAGAACGGTGGACAGCTCAAAATACAAAAGAAACAACTGCCATTAATGAAGTGAGCTAAGAAACTTCAAAGGCTCTCTCAGAGGAAACTCGAAGCTCTCCGAAAACTTAGAGGGCCGTACAGGTTGATTTAGCATTAAATAAAGATGGAATTACAGCTTTGCTAGTTGGGACTTGGGAGTAGTAATAAAATGCTGGGACTTATCGTTTTAAATACGTCACAATAACGTATCTAAAAAAAATGAAACTTCGGTGGGATATATGCTATAAATAGGATTTTGGTGCTTGGATTAGCGTGTGTTGGATAAGTTTTTTTTTTTTTTTTGAAAATGGATAAGTGTTTTTTATAATGTTGAGAAATGCCTACAGGCTACAGGCAACATCGATTAAAGAAGGTAAAATCAACAATAATCAAATTAAATACTAATTATAGTTCTTGATCTTTCCAATAATCTAGTACCTCTTTGCACTAGACCACCAAAACCTAGAATCATCACAGTTAAGTGGAAAAAACCAACTCATGGTTTCAAAATAAATGTTGATGCTTCTTGGTCAAATGGAAAAGCTGGTATAGGTTGCATTATTAGGAATTTTTGTGGATACTGTTTGTGGCTGCTTCTATGTGGTACTTTGATGCTTCCTCTCCACTGGAAGTTGAGATTAAAGCAATAAAATATGGAATAGTATATAGTTTATCAATATGGATACATGGTTTTATTATTGAATCTGATTGTCTTGTTGGCATTTCCATGATTTAAATCCAATTATTGTTCACTGGAAACTTTTCAACCTATCAGATGAAATACACAAGCTTTTAGATGATAACCATCTGCATCATGTTTTCAGAGAGGCCAATAGAGTTGCTGATGCATTAGCAAAACATTCATATCAAAACTCTATCACAACTGCTCTGTCTATTCCCACACCACATATCAAAGCTCTTATAGACATGGATCTTGAGAATTATGAATTAGAATAGATACTGCTGAGTTTTTCCTCTTATGACAGGTACAATCCATGAAGCCAGCACCTCAATGAGGCCATGACCATTGAGCCAAACTGTGTGGCCTGGATCAGGGAGCTGCTCACAGAGATGCTGCTGACAAACATGCTGCTTACTGATGCTTCTACCAAACTGCACCATATTGGAATCCAACTGCATTGGAGTTGCCATTTGGAGATTTTAAGATTGGGATGAAAGTAATCCATAGGCTGACTTGTGTCTCACTTTGATTCACTAATAAGCAAGTGGATGCTCTTCTCCCAATCTTAACTTGCTCCTTTTCGTTACTATATAATGAGTTATTTTCTTTACTACCTCATTCTTTTTTATGGTATTTTTTGGCATGTGTAGTTCCTTTCTACACAAATACAGTCTCATTATAAGGCTGTTTAGCTAGCATATATAGCTAGTTTCCTCTTTTTTTTCTCTCAGTTTTTAGCACTAGAAATTATTGTAACAATACTCTTGTATTTTTGCCTTTGTTCCTAAAGGCTTGGGGAAGCCAATATACACCCCCCACCTACGGTGATTCACCTTAAAAAAAAAGTTCTTGATCTGGTTGGAGAGGTCGTGGATCGTGTTCCCGCTCGTGATCTATGATTTTCAAGGTGTTTACAGTTTGAAGAACATAGATCGTGGTTTGGATCTATTGGTGTTGTGGTTGTAGCAGATCCCCGATTGGCGGAGTGATTGATGTGAGAGACGCTCCTCTGTGCCAAGCGGTTGTGGTGTTCGCGGTTGCAAAATAATATTCCCGATGGCGGTATTACAGTTTTTATTGGATCTCTCATTTTGTAATAGTACAGACGGTATGAGTCTAGTTAGCATATGATTTAGTTAGCCTTGTAATAGGCTAGTTGATTAGATGTTGATTCCACCTGTAATCGTTACTGGGCGTTTCCCAGTACCATGAATGAATTTTGCAAAAAAATTAAATACTAATTAGATTAATTGTCCTATTAAAAAATAGAGATTCAAAAATACTGTAATACTAACCACAGGAATATTACCTAGCAGGCTAGCAGTCGATGAAATCCCCAAACCGTTTAACAAGGAATTCGCATCAAGCAGAATCCACCATGTTAAACAGGGATCTTCAACATTTGCAACTCCACGAACACGTTGACATGTTTGCTCAAATTGTAAACACCTCTTGATCCAAACTAAAGACGCGTTGAAAACACTGAATCAAGTATCCAAATATTATGATCGGAAAAATAACCAGATTAATAAAATCTCAATCTAACCTTAATCTACAAGTAGACTTAGTACGGGTTTCGATCATAAGAACCGATTCGAAGAAAAAATGATTAAATAAAAATCTTCAGATCTGAAAGGATCTCAATATTCTATATAGATAATCCACACTTATTCAAGAAAAATCAATAAATATGATTAAATATTGTTCACGGGAAAGATGTTTTCTAGGGTTTAACTAGACTCGCCTGTGGAGAGAGAATTAGTACCATTGTGTGTTGGATAAACTTGGTGGATAGATGTTGGTTCTTTAGTTGATAATTATTAATATTAGATTATTTAGTTTTTAAATTTAATGAAGAGAATGGTTTCTGTATTGAGATCACTAACAAACCTGATATTTTACATATGAAACATGATCATTCAATATATTATTGTTGATCTTCTCACTTTCATTTCTTTTTGAAATCTTCTCACTTTCACATAAATTAGAAAGTATAATTATATAGTCGTAGCCACATTTATGTGCTCTCACGATTTCTATCTAATATTCTCACTTTCATATAAATTAGGAGTACAATTTATTCATTGTATATTATATCTTTGTAATAGAAGTTATAATTGGTCTAGCGTTAAAATATTAGTAGAATGGGTTTGATTCTTGCCTTGGACATTAGATGGATGAAATGGGATTCAATTTGGATTACTATCCAATATTTTAAATTATATATATATATTTTATAATTAAATTTTCATATTTTAATAGAAGACATTGGAAATGAAAAGTGTTGGGTTTGCGTCTTGCCTTGTACACTAGATGGGTGAAATTTTATTTGGGTCCGTTTGGATTAATATCCAATATTTTTAAAATATATAATTTTAAAATTATTTCATATTTTAATAGTTAATACATTGGAAATAAAAAGATGTACCCTCTCTTGTCCAGTTGTATACATTGGAGTATGCACATAATTTTTTTTTTCAGTCAAAGATATTAAATTTTAACTCAGTATTTGAATAGATAGATGAACAAAAATATTTTCGGGTATAATATTGTTGAATTCACCATAGTAAAATGTAGTTTATTAATATCAAATTTATGTACTCCCTTCGTACCAGCACAGCTGACTTTTCACGGTCTTTAATACACATGTTTGACTGCTAATAACTTTAACTACGTATATTATCAACATATAAAAATTTGATATTAACAAACTACATGTTATGAAGATTCTAACAATATTAGATACGATAATATTATTAGGGAAAATATGTGTTAAGGGTAGTGGAACTTTCTTTATTTGAAAGAAGGGTGTGATTTTATCATAATTTCTAGAAAGGGCAGTAATTAATTAGTTAATTTTTTCTTAATAAAATTATTTAATTAAAGACATTAATTTTCATTATTCTACTTTAGATTCATCAATATTCAATTAAGTTTTCAGTTTTGTTTCACTAAGTTTACTTCTATTTAATTAAAATTTAATCAAATAAGTTAAATTCAGTTTCATCCCAATTTTTTAGCTTTAGTCAATTAAATTTATTTTTACCCCAATTATTTAGTTCTAGTTTAGTTAATTTAAGTTCACCTTTTGATATTAAAAAAAATAATTGAGTTTATTAAGATTAAGTTGAAATCAGTTCAATTTAGTTTAATTTATTTTAGTACATCTTTAGACAAATTTTTGTAAAATTCAATTTAGTTTCATCCCATTTTTAATTGTTTCAATTTAATTCAATTAGGTTAAGTTATTCAATTTTGGCTAAGTTTAATTTTAATTTAAGTTCAATTCAGTTTACTTAAAGAGAAATGATTTTTAAAATTAAAGGCGGAACTTTAATGGAGCTAAATTTTAAATTTAATGTAGCAAAGATGAATTTGAATAAAATTAATTTAATTAAACTGAATTAAACTAAATAAAGTGAATATAAAAATTTGGATGATCAAATTGAGTGTCAACAAAAATATTCTTGTCTTGATTAAGATTAACTAAAATAAATTAAAGTGAACCAAAATTAACTAAATTTAAATGAACTTAATGGAATTTTTTTGAATGCTAATTAATAAAGTGAACTAAACTTAATTTAATTGAACTTAAAATAAAATTTTGGGGATGGAACTTAACTAAACTTATTTGACTAGAATCGATTTAATTTAAACTAAACTAAAATAACCAAAAGAAGGGTATTAGTGTGTTTAGTTAAATACTCTTATTAAGAGAATATGATTTAATTAACTACTGCCCTTTCTAGAAATTATAGTAAAATTACACCCTTCTTTCAAATAATAAAAGTTCCACTACCCTCAATGCAAATTTTCCCATATTATTATTTATCTTTGCCTTCAAAATTCAGTCAAAATTTAGCATAGTTGACTGAAAAAAGTCTCATGTGCATAAACAATTGGTACAGAGGGAGTAGATATTTTTATCTCTAAAGAGAACTATAATAGTTATTCACTTCAAAAAGTGTGTGAAATAAACGATGTTGTTTCTGTTAAAACAGTAAACTGACTAAACTTTATATATTTTTATACAGCATATAATAAAACTATTCTCTAAATATTTTTAAATGGATTTAGGTAGTTTAAAATTAGCTCAAGTGGTAATTTGGGAATTGATAATAGCTCAAATGGTAAAACACTTGTTGAATTACCTAGAGGTACTGGGTTCGATTCTCATTGGGGGTAAATGTGGGTGGGATTTTATTGTGGGTCCATTTGGATTATTACCCAATTTTTTTTAAAAAAAAAAAGTAGTTTAAAATTAGTAATTCAGCATATTATTATTTGTAAAGTTTATTTAGTTTTCATATAAATGGGATGTCATATTTTGCGGTCATGTTTGCTAGAGTTTATTTCGTGTTGAATTAAACTGAAATAATTTTGAAATTTATCATATATTATTGTAATACATAGTAAAAATGTAACTTTTAATAAAACAAATTAGAGATTATTCATCCGGTGCCACCTGATTTTAGAGATATTCGGATGGTCAATCACAAGCTGCCACATAGAATAATACAACATGAAATTACCATAATTGTTTCTCATGAATGGTAATTATGGTAATTACAATCATAAATAAAATTAGAGTGATATAACATTTAATTAGATTGCATGATAATTATAGTGAATTCATGTTATATTATCATATGTTGCAGTTTGTGATTGGCCATCCGGATATCTATAAAATCAGATGGCACCGGATGAATAGTTTCTCATTAGATTATTGAACTGAACTTAAATAAATTTAAACATATTTAATTGAACTGAAAAATATAACATATTTAAATGAACTGGACCTATCTACAGAAAACTCAAGTAAACAAGACCTGCGTTTGATAATTAATTATCAAAATTGATTTAGTTGTCTTTCTCAAAAAAAAAATTAGTTGCTATATAAATGGAGGAGAGGGGGTCCCCTTACGGTAAAGGCTGGTCAAAAGAAGACCACCGTCTAGGAATTGATCATTGCTCTAGTGGTAAGACACTAGTAAGAATTACTCAAGGGACAATGGGAGGGGTGAGATTTTATTGGGGGATCCATTTGGATTATTACCCAATTTGTTTTTTTTAAAAAAAGAAAAAAAAAAAGACCACCTTCTACAAGATTGGAGGTTATTATACAATTATTTAAATTATTTGGGCCATAAAACATGAAGATAAAGTCTCAAATAAGGGCATCTTATGGTAAGGGCAAGTTAAAATGAAACTTTTTCTACAATATTGAGAGTCATTATACAATTATTTTAATTATTTGATTTATTTTTATTTGAGTCTGATTCTTTTATATTTGAGTTTGATCTTTTGTGGTTTGATCTTTTATTTGTTTTGATCTTTTAGGTTTCGGGCCTGATATTTTTATTTCGTTTGATCTTTTAGCTTTTGGACAATATCTTTTCACTTTATTTCCTTAATCTTTTAAAACTTTCTCTTCAATGAGCTTTCTCCAATTTAAATAAAATCAATTCTATACAAATTAGTTCAATTTATCCCTATCTTATTTTCTCTGGTTTTAGTTCAATTAAGTTCTTTTTCATTGAATTATATTATTAATTCAATCATATTCAGTCCAGTTCAATTCAATTCATTTTTCTTAGTTCAATTTCATTTACTCTATTCGGATCATTCAAACTTGGACGAATTTATTTCATGAGTAATTCTCATGTGAGGCAGTCTCACCCATGAGGCAAGGCCAAATTTCCTTATTTCACTGCTGCCACTTTATCATACCTCACTACCATCTCATCAAAACTCGACGCCAGCTCATTAAACATCGATGTCAGTTCATCAAACATGTCACATCATCAAAACCTCGCTACTAGTTCATCAAACCTCACTAAAAAGAGGGTTTATTTGGTCCTGCCTCTTGGGTGAGACTGCCTCACCCAAGAATTTGTCTTATTTCAAATCAGTCACCGTTGTTCAGTTTGATTCAATTTCACTTCATTAAAATCAATTAAAAATTAAGGTTAAATTAAATCCAGGTCATATCCATCTAAAAATATAGATTTACTTTTATTTAGTTCAATTCAATTCGGTTTGGTTCACTAAGTTCATTTATATTTAGCTAAATTCAATTTATTTAAACTCTATCCTTTTCTATTATTCAAAATTCAATTTAGTTCAATGTCTTGGTATTCAATTCAATTAAGATTCATAAAGTTCACATGAATTTGACTGTTTTGAGCTGAATTGAACTGAGTTGATTAGAAATAAATCTTATTTAAATGGAGTAAAATAAATGAAGCTAAACTGAATAACTAAATATAAGAGAACAAAACAAAAATAACAAAAATTATATTGATTAAAAATTAAGTTAATTATTCACTGGACTTTTCCGAAATTATGTAAAACTTACACCCCACAACCCAATTTTTAATGCTGCACCGCCCTTAATCCAAATTTACAGACAAACGGCTGTGCAGATCGGATGTAACAAAGCAGAGTATGTAAATTGAAATTGGAAGAAACTATGAGTCCTAATTAGGACAAGCATATGATCAAATGTTGTAGATAACCTAGCAGGCACGGTGGTGATGAGCATAATATTTGCTATTAGAATGTTATTTGGTATTTTGGTTTGGTATTAGAATGTTAAAATTCATGTTGACTAGACTCAAAAGTATTTGTATCAAACAAGTTTTATCTTCCATGTTGTTTAGAGCATCCACAATGGTTGTGTAACGGTTGTGTTTTGGAGTTGCTTGGCAATTTTTGCAAAATTTGTAGCTAGTAGCTTACCATTGTTGCATGCCACATCATGTAGCTTGACTCAAGCTATGTAGCTCCACCAAGCTACTAGCTTGAAGTTAATTTGGTGGATCTCACACAATTAATCTAATGTATTTTAGTAAGAATTAGAGTTATGCATGACCATTTTTTATCTTATCTCATTAATACAAGCTATTACTTGTTGTAGCTTACCATTGTAGTTGTATGTAGCTTGCCAACTCATTAACTTGAAAATGGGTCAAGCTACATGATGTTGTAGCTTACCTTTGTGGATGCTCTTAGGGTTTTCTTATTCAAATGTAAAAGATAGTAAAGCTTTTGAGCTATTTACGGTTTAGGGAGCCGAATAAATTTCCATAAACCGGTGGTGGTTTATGGTTTTTAAAAAAACATAAATCTAGTTTTCTAACAAAAAACATAAATCATAACGTGACTGCATTCACAATATATCTTTAGTTCTCAACTAAGGGATAAATAAAGAAACGAATTGTAAGCATTTGAAGATGAATGTGATCTGATCAGATGGATTGATTCAAGAGTCGGAGGATCTGGCATTCTTGGTGAAATCTGAGCAAGTCTGGCAGTCGCAATCTGAAAACCTGCAAACCTCACATCCAAAGCATACACAAGAGGTGCAACCTTGGCATGTTGGAGTCCGGGTGCAATTTTTGTAGACCTTACGACTTGCCCGCTCTTCTTCATCATCACATGTGAGACTGAAATAAAGGATGTGAACAAGGGAACACATAAATGATCAAGTTTTGTTGCCCAAAATATAGCAAAAAAACACACGAATGCAAGCAATATATCTGTAAGTCACAGATCCACAACGACATTTTCACAATCAAACAAAGCAAATGCATCCATGAAGATGAAACAGCCATATCATATCACCAATGCTGGATTATGACAGATCATATCAAAACAAGTTAAATCATAACTGGCCATGAGAGAACAAAGGTTGTGGATCCAAGATGATGAAACAGCTATATAACCAATGCTACTCCTTATGGAACAGCCCCTAAATCACCTTGCACAAGCACTGATGCTAAATGGAGAGTAGTCCACATGTAAATATATACTTAATGAGGAGAGATTATCCAAATTCATTAGTCAAGATATCAAGTCTAAATGGCATATACATTACAGTGATTATCATTTGCTCATATGAGCAAGTGATAGTCTATAGTGCTTTAGGTAAAACAATTTAGGACCCAAACTATAGGCAAAATCCTTGAAAGATACTTTCTACATATATTTCTCTAATTTGGACAAAGAAAAAAGCTTTAAATCATTCAATAACTTAGCAAGAAATCAAAAAGGTAGTCCTAGACTCCTAGTCCACATAGCAACATTCCGTTCCTGCTCCTTTTCACATATTAAAATTGTTCACATTTAATCAAGATCAACCAACCTTTTAACACTCTACCAGCTAATCTTACTGTAACAGGTTATATTCCTAAGGCTTCCAGCCTATGAATCCAATACAATTTGAAACAACTCCCCACTGGTATATAGCAGCAATAAATGAAGATGTATAGCAGCAGCAATAAAAGAAGATTGGAGTCTTTTAACACTTGATTTGTAAATTATCAAATGCCCACAGAAAGCAGGTGGGATTTTGTTTTAACCTGGGAAATCATGACACACTCAACTTACACACTTGAAAATGGATCTCTTTCTAGGTCTTTTTGAACTATGTGCAATAATCAGAGAGATTGCATGTTTACTCAAAAATAAAACAAAATTTAGCAGTGTAAATGATAAGAAAACATACTCATCATATGGCAGGTCTGAGCATTTCCAATCCAAATCAGCCAAAGCATCATGGTAAGTCCGGCATTCCTCTTTGTTGCGCAGTCGGAACCTGCGCTCCTTGTTGCACAGCTTACATCTGACAAACTCATCACGGTGACAAATTTTCTCAACAGCTTTTGTAGCTTGATTATAATATTTGAGAAGAGGAGTTCTGTACAGCGGAACTTTCTTCCCATCCATTATCACCCAAACATTGTTCTTCCATTTTCTAGAAGTTTCTCTCCCCGAGTGCTTCTCAAATGCAGCTGGTGACAGCTTTTCTAAAAATAGAAGAGTGCATATCAGCTAACGAGGCCATTAAAACCTTGAAGACAAAGAAAAGAACCACTGGTACACAAAATAAATAAAAGCAACATTAACAATTGCTGAATATTAAGGGCTGCTATCATACTTGGCCGTGTAGCATCAAAATTGTCATTTTACTTCAGCATTTCCAAGAATTCTAATATAACAACCATTTTAGCCATCACATTGCTATTGGTATAAACTGTCTCACAGACATGCCTATGTAGCAGAATCATCCGACTTAACAGAAATTAATGAACCAGAAAGAATATTTCAGTTTGGAATAATATTGCAATGGAATTGCATCGGCATAAACAAGCAAACAACTTTAACCAAAAGAACCAATAAGTATGTTTCCAGAGGAACATGATTTGGCAAGAAATTGTAGCAAAATGACAACATCCATACAGCAAGACTTCTGCAACAAGAAAAGAGAAGGCCAACATATGAACAGATAAACAGACAACTCTACTTCAAAAACTACCAGGACATGAGGATATATAAAAAACTGAGTCCGATAAAACAATACTCATACCACGTTGGGAAAATCAATGTAGGCTTTGACGGCAAGACTTTAAAAAGCGGACTAAAACAGACAAAAGAAAATCACTCTCTCAGACAAATCAACATACACAACACGGCACACGCACACATCCACAGAGTGAGCACCAACAAAAGCCACGCACATGTAAATGCATGTATCCAGAAAACGGATACAACCTAGGAAAAGACAAACTTTTTTGTACTAGTACTTTAAAGCACAATGCAACCGACCTTCCTCGCAACCCGGGGCGCATTCGCAGGTGATTTCGAGAAAGCCATTGGAGAAAACCCTAAGGCGACCAACAGCATCTCCGTACTGGTGGCTAGTGCAGCCGCACATCACCTCGACGTAATCTTCACCGGCGACACTTTTCAGGCCGCTGATGTTCCTCACTTCATTCTCCGAAAACAGCGCATTTTGCTCCACCGCGACAGTATCCGCACTCTCCATCTCTCCAAAAACCCTTTTTTCTCTGAAACCCCAAAAAGGCGTTTTACAGTTGGAATAGAGCCAAAAACAAAAACAAAAAATCGGAAATCAAGAAATGGGTTGCACGCCACTAGGTTAGCGTCTTACACGTGAATGAAGGCTCTCTACAAGGCAGCAGAAGCAGATGAGGCCGGGGTTGTGGAGAAATTTTGCATCTCCAAGGGAGCGTCGAAAAGACTGATTGCGTGATGCCGATATATAGAGAGAGCCTACTATGTGAGTGTGTGTGAGAGAGTATTTTTGGTGTGTGTATTTTGGATTCTCTCTCCATTATGGGTTCTTGGGAGAGATAGCTGTCAACGCTTTTCAAAAAATTAAAAGAATTCAAAGTCTTTGGCACAAAAAATCTTGTGCTCCAAAACAGAGTTGCATTTTAGGGCCAATCGTCTCTGCTGCAATTCTTGGGGTGGGTGGATGGGAGAGGAAAAGTTGGGAATTGTGTTTTGGTCCATTTTGGGATTCTCTCGAGTAGGCAAATCAAAGGGCCGGGTTGATGACAGAGTTGAAATTTGTACCTGGAAGAGATTATGAAGGCCACCTTCTACTGTACTTGGACTTTCTTAATCATATTTCAACATTAGTTTGGTTTAATCGGTAAAATATAATTTAAATTAATTCCATTATGCTAATTTTTAATATTAATTTTCACTTAATATATTGAATAAGTCTTGGAAGTGACCGTCACTATATAGTGACCGTCACTATATAGTGACCAGACTTATTTATATAAATAGTAAACACGGAGGGACATATTTGCAATTTCCAATAATTAGAGTTTTCACGCGAGGCGCGTGTTTCTTGTGCTGACACGTGAATGCAAATTTCCATACCCTCATAAAAAGACAAAACCATGGCTTTGCTGTTTTCAAGCTCTCTCTCACAGTCACCCAACACACCGTACAATTACCTTATTATTCTTTATTCAAACATAAAAAAAATCATATTATTTTTTAAACAATCTTTCCTTTTGCATCATCCACATGTTTTAACTTATATACTCCATGTTTTATTTTTTCATATAATCAACTATATTTCATGTTTTGTTTTAAAATACTCATGTTTTAAGTTATAAGCTCCATGTTTTATTTTTTCATATGATTAACCATCTTTTCAGGTTTTATTTTAAAATATTCATGTTTTAAGTTATAATCTCCATGTTTTATTTTTTCATATGATTAACTATATTTCAGGTTTTATTTTAAAATATTCATGTTTTAAGTTATAAGCTTGATATTTTATTTTTTCATATGATTAACTATCTTTCAGGTTTCGTTTTAAAATGCTCATGTTTTAATTTATAAGCTCCATGTTTTAGTTTTTCATATGTTTATCTACCTTTCAGTTTTTGTTTTAAAATGCTCATGTTTTAAGTTATAAACTCCATGTTTTATTTTTTCATATGATCAACTATCTTTCATGTTTTGTTTTAAAATACTCATGTTTTAAGTTATAAACTCCATGTTTTATTTTTTCATATGATTAACCATCTTTTCAGGTTTTGTTTTAAAATACTCATGTTTTAAGTTATGAGCTCCATGTTTTATTTTTTCATATGATTAACCATCTTTTCAGGTTTTAAGTTATAACCTCCATGTTTTATTTTTCATATGATTAACTATATTTCAGGTTTTATTTTAAAATATTCATGTTTTAAGTTATAAGCTTCATGTTTTATTTTTTTATATGATTAACTATCTTTCAGGTTTCATTTTAAAATGCTCATGTTTTAATTTATAAGCTCCATGTTTTAGTTTTTCATATGATTATCTACCTTTCAGGTTTTGTTTTAAAATGCTCATGTATTAAGTTATAAGCTTCATGTTTTATTTTTTCATATGATTAACTATCTTTCAGGTTTCATTTTAAAATGCTCATGTTTTAATTTATAAGCTCCATGTTTTAGTTTTTCATATGATTATCTACCTTTCAGGTTTTGTTTTAAAATGCTCATGTATTAAGTTATAAGTTCCATGTTTTATTTTTTTAAATGATTATATTTAAAATTATAAGCTCTATCTTTTATTTTTCATAATTTTTCTATGCATGTGTATCTTTTTAAAAAGAATATTTTTTAAATTGATCAAATAATTATGGTGGGGTACAACTGCATAATTATGCACCACGTTTCGTAATTATGGATAACTGCTTGATTGCATATTGCACCGCTGTAGTTAAAACGGAAAAAACAAAAGAAGCCCAGCGATTACACGCGCATGCGCGTGTAATTATTAATGTTTCCAAAATTGCACAAAAGTCCTTCCGTGTTTTCAAAATTTATACTCTATTTACAATTTAATCTGGTCACTATATAGAAAATTAGCTTATCGGTCACTCAAGAGACCAACTCTAATATATTTCAGTTCAATTCAATTCAGTTAAATAGAAAATTAGCTTATCGTGTATTTGGCCTTTTGGAAGAGAATTGAAATAAAGGATTGAGAAATGACGGAGAGTGAAATATTTGAGTAAAAATACTGGCCAAAATATTTGAGAAAAATGTGGAGACAAATTGTGTCAAACAGTAATTACTATTAATGGTGGATATGTCCCGAAATTTATAAATTCATGGTTTAAATCAAGGCTAAATTCACTCATACGACGCGAAACGATTTATGTCAAATAAATAACTTGTTCATGGGTTAAACCAATGCTATAATTCAGCCCACAACATAATATGTGTCAAACACGAGATTTTTCATACAGTATAAAATTTATAAAATTTTGAAAAGTCTGCCTTCATTGTTAGTCCAAATACAAGCCCTGATATGGAGTATTTGCTCAAGCATACACTTAATATTCACAACAAAGGGATTGGTGGTAAGTATCTGGGTATGGAATTGGATTTTTCAAAGAGGAAGACAGTGATTTACAAAGAGCTAGTGAGTAAAATCAAAGCTAAGTATGATACATGGAAAAATGGGCTACTTAGTCTTTAGGGGAGAATAACATTAGCAAAGCATGTCATCTCTACATTGCCAATGTATCCAATGGGTATATTTAGGATTTCTAAGGCAATATTTGATGAAATTGATAAGATCACAGCCAGGTTTATATGGAAAGGGGAGTTGGGGAAATACACAGTTTGATGTTTGCAGATGATCTGTTAATTTTCTGTAGGGTGAGCAAGCACTCAATGGAAGAGGTTAAAACTATTTTGGAGGAGTTTAGGAAGGTTTCTGGCCTAAGGATAAATGAAGGAAAATCTGAGGCTTTCTTCTCGACAATGACAGAAACTGAATCAAAGATGTTGGCTGATACTCTGAATATAGTTCAAGGAAGTTTCCCTAATTACCTGGGACTTCCAGTCTCGATGGGGAAGTGGAGAGCTGAAGATTGTGAGAAAATGGTGGAGAAGATTGCAGGACAAATAGGCACTTGGGGTTCCACGAATATGGCATATGCAGGTAAAGTACAGCTTATAAACACAATTCTGTTGAGTAAAACTAGTCACTGGGCGAATGTTTTTCAAATAAATGAGAGTGTGCACAAAGCCATTGAGACAAAATGCAGAAATTTTCTATGGGGCAGAAAGGAAGGGGAGAAAAGAGTTACACCAGTGTCTTGGAAAACACTTTGTATGCCAAAGAAAAATGGAGGAGTTGGCCTAAGGGATCCTTCATTCTGTAATAGAGCTTCTCTGTGTAAGCTGGTTTGGGATGTATGTCAAAAGAAGGATATATTGTGGTTGAAATGGGTGCAGGCATACTACTTGAAGGATGAAGAGTTTCTTGACTACAGCCTAGAAGGACACACATACAGTTGGAGTCGGGGCAAGTTGGTGTCACTGAAAGATGAAATTAGTCCATACCTAATGGAATGTGTTGACATGAAGGGAAATTTCAGTACGAGCAAGGCATATGGATTCCTCAAAGGGGCAGGGCAAGAAAACCATTGGTCAACGAATATATTGTGGAAGTCAGGACTACAGCCTAAACACTCATTCTTTCTATGGATGTTGTTAAAAGGGAGATTATCGACCATAGCGAGACTTCAGTCGAAAGGGATAATACCTCATGTGGCAGATGTTTGTACTTTGTGTGGGCAGAATGGAGAAACGGTGCAACACATATTTTGTAGATGTCAGTTTACAGTGGAGCTCCAAAAACATTACAGGGTTGAGACTGGCGGAAACTTCAGAGAGTGCTTGATGAGGATGAGAAGAATGGTAGGATGGAGAATGAGAATAAGTTTCCACCAACTTATCAACATCTTCTATAATGTATGGAGGGAGAGGAATAACAGAATCTTTGAGGGGAAATTTAGGCAGATGGATGCTCTAAAGGTGATGATTGAAACATGCTATGACCCCTTTGATTAATGTTGAGGATGGTGTGAATGGATCATAGTATGAAACTTGGTACATATGTCGTAGGTACCGCACTGATTACCTTTGGTATTTCATAGGTGTTGGGCTGCTGGTGTAAAAACCAGTTACCCAGCCTTGACCCGTGACACTATCTAAAGACTTGACGGATTGGTTGTGGGGATATATCCCTAGTATGAAACTTGTACATATGTCGTAGGTACCGCACTGATTACCTTTTGGTATTTCAGAGGTGTTGGGCTGTTGGTATAAAAGCCAGTTACCCAACCTTGGCCCATGACACTATCAAAAATATTTGACAGACTGGATGAGGGATTATGGCCCTAGTATGAAACTTGTACATATCTCGTAGGTACCGCACTGATTACCTTTGGTATTTCAGAGGTGTTGGGCTGCTGGGTAAAACCAGCTACCCAACCTTGGCCCATGACACTATCTAAAGACTTGACGGGCTGGATCGAAGAAGATTATAAGCATACTCAGACCAGACTACATATGGCTTATTTGATTTTTATGGGAACTGAACCGGGGCAGACTTGTGTTTTGACATGTCAATTCACAGATATGCTACGGTGGATTTTCCCTTAATCATATACGAGCTGGAGATAGAAATGGAACGTTGAAGACATCAAAGCTCCAAAGGTGGATGCGGATTTAGCAAGATATGCAAGGACAGATGGAATGAAAGTGCATTCATGATAGTTATTCTAAAATCCTAGCAATATCTTGATGAACTAGTTATGATCATAGCCACTTGCATTTCATATGGCTGTAGAATAGTTGTTTTTCTCCTTTTGGTTAGTTATTTATATCTGTTGAATGTTTGGCTTAGAGTGATGGCCAAATCAGTTGTATGAACTTTTTGAGCAATTTAATAGAAGAAAATATTACATCAAAAAAAAAGAAAAAAAAGGAAAGGGGAGTTGCAGGGTCATGGATTGCATTGGTGTTTATGGAAGAAAATGTGCAGATCCAAGAAAGATGGAGGATTGGGGCTAAGGAAAACATCAACAATGAATCAAGCTCTCATTGCTAAGCATTCATGGAACATTATGCAGAATAAGGATTCTTTAATGGTCCAAATCCTGAGGCAGAAATATTGCAAGAAAAATGACTTCTGGAATGTGAGGCAGAAGTCAACAGATTCATGGGGCTGGAGAGGAATGTTGTGGGGCATGAATTTGTTAAAGTCCTAGTGCAAGTGGGTTATAGGGAATGGAGCTAGTGTCTCATTGCAAGATAATTGGATACCAGGGCAGTCTGCACAAATGCTGCCTCATACAGTGTTTTTGCAAAAATACCTCTTTAAGAGTTCAAAATTTAATTGCTGAGGATAAAACATGGAGGGTGCCTTTGCTCAGCATCATGTATCCTCAGGAAACAGTTCAGAAAATTAGGAGTATTCATGTTCCAGAGATAAGTCAACAAGATAGACTAATTTGGCCTCATACAGTCTTAGGCATATACACTGTTAAGACAGGTTATAGGTGCATGGATACTGCTCCAAGTTCATTAACATCACCATCAGCAACTTGTGATTGGCCAAGATTCTGGAAATTAAATCTCCCTATGAAGATCCTGATATGCATCTGGAGAGCACTGATTAATGCCTTGCCAACGGCAGTAAGCCTGTATAAAAGGAAAATTGTCATGGATTTCAGTTGTAAGGGGTGCGCAGCAAACTCTCCAGAGGATGTTGAGCATGTTTTTCTAGAGTGTGAACAAGCAAAGAGAGTGTGGCGGTTATCACCTTTAGGGTTTGATTTTGATGCAGGTCCTTGCATATCCTTTAAGCATTGGTTCTGGAATTGATAGCTTCATCGCCAGATGATGAAGTCATACCCATGTCCTTATGCATCTTGTGGAACATATGGAAGGCTAGGAACAAGATAGTTTTTGAAGATAGCAGAATGGATATTTCTCATGTTTGTCAAGCATCCATGCAGGATCATGGTTTCTTTGTTACTCGAGGATCGGTGCAAGATATTGAAGATATTCATGCTAATAATGCCTTATGTCAGCTGGGCCGAACATGTACACAGGTTGATCAGCAGATACGTGCAGAATATGTGATGAAAATGGATGCAGCTTACTGGAAAAAGAATGATCATGCATCAGCCTCGTACATGGTGAGCAAAATTTTAAACTCTGTTGATATGTTCAGTGGTACGGTGCATTTCATAGCCACTTCTGCACTGATGGCAGAAGCAAAAGCTTGTTTGTTAGGATTAAAGCAGATGGTTTCTCAGGGTCTTGGCATCTCTTCTGTAGCAGTTATGTCTGATTGTCAAGTCTTGATCAGTGCGCTGCAAAATCCTGGAAAAGATCATCCATGGGAGATTTCTTCTATAGTCAAGGATATCCTAAGTTTAGCTAGTGTGTTTCAGGAAGTAATGTTTTTAAAGGTCGATAAACAGGTAGTAAGCCATCAGCATAGACTATCTAATGGTCTCAAATGTAATACTTTCTTCTGTAACTCTGTTTAAGTTTTAATGAATCGTTCTTATTTTCAAAAAAAAAAAACCATAGCTAACCAAATTAACAATAGAGAGGTCAAATAGTAATACACGAAACAAATGGATGAATCTTGAATTCAGAAAATAAACTCATGGTTGAACCCATGTTAAGCAGTAATTCATGGCATATTGTCAAACACTCATGTGATTATACGAAATAAATATACGAAAATCATAATTTATTAAACGTTTCCATATCGATAAGCCATCAGTAATTATTATTATTAATATAAGATAACTTGTCCAAAATTGATAAATTCATAGTTTAAACTGAGATTATAAATTTATGACACTCATGTGACACGAAACCAATTGTGTCATCAATAACTATTATTAATTTTGGATAACTTGTACAAAGTTTATAAATTCATGGTTTAAACCGAGGTTATAAATTCATAAGACAATATAATGTGTATTAAACCCTCATGTACATGAAAAAAATTATTTAAGATAATCACTCATGTAAAATGAAACAAATTGTGTCAAGCCGTAATTTTTATTAATGTCATATATTTTTTCCAATAGAGATGTCAATTAGTGACAAATGGACGAATCTCGAATTCAGGAAATAAAGTCATTGTTACTCCTGTGTCAAGCAGTAATTGATGACACAACATAACACTCATATCACCCTGAACAATTGAAATCATAATTTATTAAACGTTTCAATATCGAACCGATGGAGAATATAGGTTTTGGATGTTATATATTCACCTCGTGTTTAACAGTAGTGCTCTTTGAAACCTAGGAGTTGTCAATATCGATAAACAAGCAGTAATTATTATTATTATCATATAACCGAAATTTATAAATTCATTGTTTAAGCCAAGACTATAAATTCATAACAGTGTCAAACATTCATGTGACCCGAAATACATATATGAAAATCATAATTTATTAATCGTTTGAATAACGATAGAAACCAATTACATTCTACATAATAACGTTCATCAAAATTTATTAAACGTTTCGATATCGATTTCATCGAATATTCTAACCAGATACCCCCTCAAATCGTCTACGAGTTACCAATTACATGATTATTGATAATACAACGTTACTGATATTTTGAAAACATGGTGATTTATAATACAAGGTATATTATATATCTTAAAACCCTCCCTACGATAACCTTTTTCTCCTCTAAAACCCTCCCCGCCCGTTGATCTGTTAATTTTCTGACCAGGCTTCTTCTCCTCTAACAACAGGCTTCATATGACTAATTTGATTTCTATGGGAACTGAACCGGGGCAGCATTGTGTTTTGACATGTCAATTCGCAGATATGCTACGGTGGATTTTCCCTTAATCATATAAGCGCTGGAAACAGAAATGGAACGTTGAAGACACCAAAGCTCCAAAGGTGGATTCAGATTTAGCAAGATATGCAAGGACAGATGGAATGGAAGCACAGTCATGATAGTTATGCTAAAATCTTAGCAATATCTTGATGAACTAGTTATGATCATAGCCACTTGTATTTCAGATGGCTGTAGAATAGTTGTTTTTCTCTTTTTGGTTAGTTATTTATATTTGTTGAATGTTTGGCTTAGAGTGATGGTCAAATCAGTTGTATGAACTTTTTGAGCAATTTAATAGAAGAAAATATTACATAAAAAAAACCCTCCCCGCCGCCAATAAGAAAAAACCTTCTTCTCCTTCAATCTTTTCCCCATGATGGGAAGATGGAAAAATCGTTGTTTTCCGTTTATTGATTCTTTATTGCATTGAATAAGTGCGACTCACACATTAAAATTGTTTTAGATTTGATCGGTTGTTCGTCGATGTTTTGTTCCCGATCTGATTGGACAGGTCGTGGTTTGTGATTTTTGTTTATAGTTCTCGATCTATTCATACAGATCGTGTTTCAGTTGGTGATCTATGATTTTCAAGGTGTTTACAATTTGAAGAACATAGATCGTGTTTTGGATCTAGTAGTGTTGCGGTTGTAGCAGATCCCCGATTTGAGCAGTGATTGATGCGGGAAATGCTCCTCTTTGCCAAGCGGTTGTAGTGTTCGCGGTTGCAAGATAATATCTCCGAGGCGGTATTACAGTTTTTTTATTGGATCTCTCAATTTGTAATAGTACAGACGTTATGAGTCTGGTTAACATATAATTTAGTTAGCCTTGCAATAGCTTAGTTGATTAGATGTTGATTCCACTTGTAATCGTTTATGGGCGTTTCCAGTACCATGAATAAATTTTTCAAAAAAAGAAGAATATTATATATCTTTAAATAATGACCACTAATTCTTATTAGTAATTTTTTTAATCGATATAAATGCTAAATACTAATATTTACTAAATTTATTTTAATTTAATTTTATAATTACATTATTCGAATTATAGTTGGGTCGAATTTGAATAAAAATACATTTTATAATGAAATTATACTTAGCCATGATATAATATTAATACAAAGTTTTGGACGAGACTGTCCTACCATAAGCTTATTGAGCAATTCTCCTGTGAGGCAGCCTCATCCATGAGGCAATGCCAAATAAACAAAATTTCATTGCTGTCACCTCATCATATTTCACTATCACATCATCAAATCTCTACGTCACCTCATCAAACCTTGGTGTCAGTTCATCAAACATATTACCTCATCAACCCTTTGTGTCAGTTTATCAAACCACGCCAAAAAGAGTGTTTACTTGGTCCAGCCTCACCCAAGAGGCTGCCTCACCCAAGAATTGGTCAAGCTTATTATGGTAGGACGAATGATTATTCATGTGTTTATCATGTTTGTTTGTGTGTTTGTAAGTTTTGTTTGTTTTTTTTACTTACTTAATTCGTTTATAATATTTAAATAAATAAAATAAGTTAGCAAATGAAGGAAATTACAATAAAGTGGATCTAATGACACAAACATTTGCACTAACTATGCATACATATTTACAACATTTAAATAATTTTTTTAAAAATGATAATAATTAAAGTAGTATAATTAGAGTTTAATAATACAAACACATAAACTAATCTCGAAAATATGTGAAGTAAAGTACGGTCATGCCATAAGTTTATGGTAGGACGGACTCACCCAAGACCTTCTCATCTGGAGAAATATTTGTAATTAAATTAAATCTATCACAATAAAATGAGAAAAATAAATAAATAATAAGAAAGTCTCTTATGAGGTCTTCCATACAATGAGGCATTGACCCCAATTTTTATAGAAATACATTTGGGTCGAATTTATTGTAATTTAATTTTATAATTACATTATTCGAATTATATTTGTTACGTCATAACACTATAAGTGTGGTGGTTCATTAAATGATTGTACCTGAACGTCGTAACACTATTAGTTTTTGCACCTGAATATCGTAACACTATTAGTGGATCACCATCACGCCATTGGAATTGCACATGATGCTGGAGTCCCATCTGAAACTGTTACAATCCTAAGTCACATCAAAATTGGAAAACAAATATCGCATCCAATTCCAAATTGCAACTATCAATCCCAAATCGTAAACCTCATCCTCGATATCAATTTTAGATCGCATATAAGTCGTCACCATGCTCGGTCGCAAATTTTCCACCACTAGTTGCCTATTCAGGAGAATCATCAACACGCGAGATCCGCTCAAATGCTCAACGGCGGAGATGTCGAGTTGGTGTGGGAGATCGAGCCCTACCAACATTTAGATTGTCGCTCAAATCCGCTCATATCACCAGAGGTTGTGCGGTGGGGAAGATTCATTGACCAGCGAAACGATTACCGACGAACTTTGCACATTGGGGGAAAATATAGAATTTTTGGGCCGATTTAGCCAAAATTTTCATGTTGTTTCACATATCTTTTAGTATGACATGTATAATCATTTGATCATTTGTTACCCAAAAACTTATAGGAATGTGTTTGACATGCCCCTACTTGACTACCTCATTATGTGGATGGGTCAAACAAGACTTTGTCTAAAACAATATTGTCTTTAATAGTATATATAGCCAATTCGCAGGAGTTTTCGTGTGTAATATAGATAGATTCGTAAATTCACGTTTAACAGTTTGTTGAATGCAATTAAATTTTCCAAATAAATACAATACAAATCTACTTATAGAAGAGTAGTTTAGAAATTGCACAACCAACTTATTTGGTAAGATTATACAAAATAGTTTATTTGTAGTACTAATATTATAACATTAGGGAGTTGCTTCATGCAGGTACGTTTTTCTTATGCAGGTCATAATTTTTACAAGAATGATATAATATTATTAAGGCTAAAAATGCTAACCAAAATGCAAGGGTGCATTTGAGGGTTTGGTAAAAATGTGGATATTCATAAGAAAAACGTACATGCATAGAGAAATTCAGTAGCATTATCAATGTTTGATTATGCATTTAATTGGTACAATCATATAAAAAAAGTTACTATATAAAATATTTAAAAATTATTTATTTATGTTACTAATCATCAATTAAAACTAGATAATGAAATCGTATAAGTAGGGTTTAGGGTTCACGTTTAGGAAATAACCCATTTTACTATATTTTTTTATCAATTAAGGTTTATGACTAGTAAAAAATAAGAACATATAAAAATTTGTTGTTATGTTATTTTAAAAAATCCTAGATCCTAAATCCATAAAACCCTAAACCCATTAACCATAAAGCCCTAAACCAACAAAATTCAATTTATCTAATCAAATTGAGGTTAACCATTCAAAGGTCAATCCTTACTAAACCTTTGATACATACAAACTAAATTGAATTTAACTAATCGAAGATCAATACTTTATATAAACACTAATAACAAAATTGAGTTAAAATAATCAAAATTAAACACTTAATTGACTTCTCAATCCCTGGACCGTTCTGAATTCTTAACTCTAGCGAATTCGTTAGTTTTACATGGCGGTTTAAAAAAACCCTCTGTACATCGTTGCACGGCGTAGCCAGAGACGGCGGTTTGAAACCGCTTTGCATCCTTAAAATAACCGCCTTAAACTCTATATTCATGCACTAGTGAACAACCAAGTCTTGGTTTTATAGAGGTGTGTGGAAAATGTTCATTCCTAAATATAATTAAAATTTAAATGAAACTTTCTATTATGTACATTGTTGCATGCTTCATCTCACTCTTTTATGTCTTTTACTATAAGAAGAAGTGTGCTCGGGCAAGAACAAGAGCTGGTGTTTTACAGGGATGCCGGTTACAGCAAGCCAGAAGTAACGTTACTATTTTACGAGGTGATTTGGCACCGGTGTGTGCACATTCACAAGGAGAGAATAATGACAATCTGAGTAGGGGTCCAAGGAGCACTCTTGTATTACATTGATCATAGTCTAGTGGATGTTTCTTGAACTGGGCGTGGGCCCACAGACATAGGCCATTGACTGAACTGAGTAATCAATTATGTGTTTTCTTATTTTCAACACTTATAACATAGGACTGTTAGTCTAGTGTTATAAACCCATAAGAACATAATTGAAGAAAATACGATAAACCATAATTTAAAGATTGTTATGAATTTTTTTTGAGGCATTGGGAGGTCGTCGCCGTACCTCTCAAATGTACAATTTATATCAACTTACTACCGATATACACAATTAAGCATATAATGGCAAGTAAGGTTCGTTCCACAGAGAAAAGGTTATTTTTATGTATATCTTGTAGCATGCATATACATATACATATATAAAAGCAATGTAAACAGGGGGGGGGGGGGGGTTTGAGTTGAGTTTTGTTTAAGACACTACTAAGTAAAACTACTAGAACTTTAAAGTTACAACTACTTTACCATAAGATTACTCTAACTAGAGATTTAACTAAGAGAATAAGAAACTTGGACATATGAGATTGGTGACTTCTTATTATGAGATTTTCCTCAAACTTTATCATGATGCCTTGAGAATGGTGAACATTAGTGAGAAACTATCTTTAACCATAGCTATGAAAAATGAAAGCATCTTCACAACTTCAATTAACAACTTTACTAGATGATAACAACTAGTTCAATTGAATCAATATTACTTCAAATTAGATGTTTCTCAACCCTACCCATGCAATTTGATAACAAACTTGACATAGGTACAATGCTAATGAATGATCTTAAGAACAAATACAATTGATAACAACATGCATTCGATTCCTAATTTACTACTCCTACATAGAAAGAATGATAACATTCTAACCATGGAAAAGCAATATCTAACACATATCCAACACATATCTATCACTAGGAAATCATTCCTAATCATTTCAAGCATCAAATACACATATAAATTATGATCATTCAATAGCAAATCACCATTCCTAAGCTTCTTGAATCATGTTCTCAATCCATAACAAGAAGTCCAATCACATATATCCAAGAAGGGTTTTAGCCTACTACCATAGTTATATTATCAAAATCATAATCAATACAACAAACCATGATGAATTCAAAGATCAAATTCAAAAGGAAAATGAGGGAAAATGAGTTCAACTCTGTAAAAATTCGATCCTCTAACAATGAGGATAAGTTGCTTTTATACTCCAAAAATAACAAAAAAATAAAACAAAACAAAATGCCACTTGCAGGTCCTTCGCGGGTCGCGAGAAATCCTTCGCGGACTGCGAGCCTGGTTCTCGCGGCTCGCGGCCGAGGATCCGCGGCCCGCGCGTTTCTGGCATCCGCGGTCCGCGACCGAGGTTTTGCGGACCGCGCGTCTCTGACTTCCGCGGTCCGCGACCGAGGTTTTGCGGACCGCGCGTCTCTGGCTTTCGCGGACCGCGCGTCTCTGGCTTCCGCGGTCCGCGACCGAGGTTTCGCGGACCGCGCGTCTTGTCCTCGCTTTGGTCCTCGTGCTGGTCCTCGCGATTCACGATCGGAGTTTCGCGGACCGCGCGTCTGGTCCTCGCGGCTCGCGACCGGAGTTTCGCGGACCGCGCGAAACTCAGCATCTCCAAAACAGCAACACACACCCTCGCGGTTCGCGACCTAGGTTTCGCGGTCCGCGAGAGTGTGCCTTCACGCCACTTCTACGACCGGTTCTTCAATGTATCTGCTTCCTTCAGGACGGTCATAGAAGGTCTTCAAATCATCCAAATCTATCGCAAGTGCAATTCAAGGTCGAAATGCACGTCTTCAATTTCAAACCATCATGAATGATTCGGTCCAAAAGTCTAATATAAAAGTACAAAATACTATCTAAAACAGCTCTCAAATGCTACAAAATAAGAGCATATCTATGGCCTATCGAAATCCCCCACACTTGAACCTTTCTCGTCCTCGAGAAACAACGATTAAGATCCAAGTGCACACTCTGAATAATTAAGCACATAACATTTGAGAGCTTTACATATCTATACAAAAGAAAAGAAAATGTTTTTTTTGCCTCTTATTTTTGCCTGATTCTCTAGTATTTTTGGAACCATCCGGGCGTTTTTTTTTTTAATTTTTTTTAAAGAAATACAGTATCAAAAACAGCAACAAAAGCAGAATCACAGTCCTACATCTCTCCCCCACACTTAGCCTAAACATTGCCCTCAATGTTTAAATATATCAATGAAAATCATAGTGAAAGGAAAGGGTGTAGGATATACTCACTGCGAGGGGCCGGAACCGTCGCGACGGCGCTGAGCTCGCGATCTGTGATGGCCCTCATAGTCAAAAGCCCCTGGTCCATGTGGGTGCATGGATGCCATCATGACGAACATCACCTCCATGTCGTCCTCATATCTCTGAGTAAACGCGTCATGCCTCTGCGTAAACTCCTGGAACTGCTGCTGAGTGACAAACTGAGTCTCATGATGTGGAGGAGTGTACTGCTCTCCATGCTCCGGAGGTGCCTCTAGCCTGGCAAGGGCAATGGTAGGTGCAGGGACAGTGATCTGAGTGGGTAAGTTGAGCTCCTCCATGCGGGTGCGCCCAGTCAGCTGCACAGCCTCCACATTCGGTAGATACATGTGCTGATTCTTGGCTACTAGCCAGATGAATCTAGGAGGAGGGTATTTGTGCATGGCCAAGACATTAGTGGTCTCCAAAGAAGCAATGGAGTAGAACTGGTGAGCCCTCTCGGCTGTCTTGCCTATTGCCTGAATGTCTGGAGGTAGGTGGATGTTCAGATAAGCTGCCAGAAGAGAAATCATACCCCCTGCGGTATCTTTCCTTTGCTTTTCTCGGAGGTTTCCAAACACTTCTGCACAAAGAGATCTACCCAACACGGGTGCTGTGGCCCCCAACACATGGTCCAAAGGCATTGGACCTGCTCTCTATTGATGTGCGTCAACTCTCCTTGGCAAAAGATTGTCATGACTAGGAGCTTGTGCACCATACGAACAGCTGGATGTATGATGTGGTTGTTCTTCGTAGCTCCTGTGATGTTGGGAGATCCAGACAAGCAATTCCAAAAGAAAGCTAGATCAAATCCGTCCGGGGCAGCATCTTTCGGATTCTTGTATCCATCCGCATATTCGAACCCAAAAGCATCTTGGATCTCATCATAGGTCATCCGGCGGTCCACATCATTTAATCTGAATGTGATGTACTGCATATCATGCTCCTCATCATAGTGCTTGGCTAGAGTGGATAGGAATTCAAGTGTACAGCGGCTGTAGGTCGGTGCTGATCGATCAATGAATCCTCTCATGCCAACGCGATCCAGTAAATATGGCACAGGCTGCCGCAAACCTAACTCCTGAAGTAGCTCAGAGGAGAGGAACTTCGTCTCCATGATTGTTCGCTTCCCATTCCCAATCAACTTTCTTCACCGTTGTTGGGCATCACTATCTAAACCTTGCAGTCCCATAAGGTCAATAGGAGGCAGGTTTTCTGCAGGGGGAGGGCTAGGTTGGCGAGGGGGGATTCGGGAATCACGGGCTCATGTGAACTAGAGGCTTCCCCTCGGCGAGACCTTTTTCTCGGTGCCATTATCAAAATCTACTCAACAACAGTCCAGCACAACTAAACTAGCTACAAGGCGGCAAGCCCCTACTCAAAAAGCTCAGTATATAACTAAAGGCGGCAAGCCTTTGAAATTTCAATGAAACCTATTGGCGGCAAGCCCTAAATCACCCAAAATTTAAATAAATTCAGTAGGGTACCGTCAATGGAAGCCTTTGGAAGCAATGTAGCTTGAGGAGATCATCAATTGAACCAAAATATCACCAAATCAAAAATGCCCAAAAATTAGGGTTCTTGAGATTTGGGGATATTTAAGTTCGTTTAGGAATTTGAAAATTGAGATGGCGAAAGAGATAAGGGTGGTGGAGGGAAGGTTTTGATGTATTGGGGTCGGAGAAAAAGTCGCCGGAGTCCGGCGAATCGGAATGTGGAAGTTTCGGTTGGAATTCGGGCAATGTGGGTAAAAGATGGTGTTTTTGATGTGGATTTTTGGTGGGTTTTGTTGGGAAAGCTTGGGGGATTGATTTGGGTGGAAGAAATTGGTTCAAAACTCGCCGGAATGAAGGATTTTAGATGGTGGCCGGGATAGGAATAGTTTTCGGGTGGGAGGGGTTTGGGGAGGAGAAGAAGAAAAAGAAAGAAGGAAGAAGGGGAGAAATAGGACCCGGTCTTTCGCTGGTCGCGACCGAAACTTGGCGGATCGCGCGCCACCTCGCGGGCCACGAGCTCCCTTCCGCGGACCGCGAAAACAGCCCAAATCGTTCCAGGGATTGCCAAAAAATCCCTGGTTCTTCGCGGGTCGCGACGCGGCCTTCGCGGATCGCGAGCCTGGCCTTCGCGGCGCGCGCGATGAATTCGCGCGCCGCGCTCGGCAAATCTTCGCGGTCCGCGCGATGAAACCGCGGACCGCGAGCATAGTGCCGCGGTCCGCGCGATCAAGCTGCGGATCGCGAAAAAATGAATTTTCGTTCCATGGATCTCCGGAAATCCCCTGTATTTCGCGGGTCGCGCGCCAAACCTTCGCGAACCGCGTGTCCTCCTTCGCAGGCCGCGCGCAAAACCTTGTCGTGGCGCGCGCGGTGAAATCGCGCCCCGCGCGCGCAAGATCCTCGCGGTCCGCGCGATGAATTCGCGGACCGCGCGCACAGTGTCGCGGACCGCGAAACTTGGCGTTTTTGTGGCAGGGAATTCCCAAAATTCCTGCATTTCTCGCGGGTCGCGAGACCTCATTCGTGGACCGCGAGACACGGTCGCGACCCGCGAGCTCCCTTTCGCGGCTCGCGGAAATCTTCGGTCGCGGTCCGCGCGATCAATTCGTGGACCGCGAGGAATGGCTTCTTCAGCATTTTTGTTTTGCACCACTTCACACCTTATTCTACAAAAACAACATAAAAACTAGCGTAATGTTCGAATTACAAGCTTAATGATATGTACATAGAAAATAAATAGAAAGAAAGTAATGTTCCTAATATTGAAATTGTTCGACGAAATGCTTTTAAAGATCAAAACTCGTTTATTTAACATCGTCGGCACGATGTACCTCCATGGCAAAGATCACTCGTAGGTTGGGTTGCCTAGAGACATGTCCTCTAGGATTTCCGATTTGAAACCCTCGTAATACGGTTTCAACCTTTGGCCGTTGACCTTGATGATTTTGGCATCCTCGTCGCTTTGGATCTCCACCGCACCATGAGGGAAAACTTTCACAACTACAAATGGTCCAGTCCACCGAGAACGCAGTTTACCTGGAAACAAACGAAGGGGTGATTGAAATAGGAGAACCTTTTGACCTACCTCAAAAGTTTTCCTAATTATCATCTTGTCATGCCATCATGCCTTCGTCTTCTCCTTGTAAATGGCAGCGTTCTCATAGGACTCATTCCGGATCTCCTCAAGCTCTTGCAATTGAAGCTTCCTTTCATTCCCGGCTTCGTCCAAGTTCAAATTGAACCTTGTGATCGCCCAATAAGCTTTGTGTGCTAACTCCACCGGTAAATGACACGGCTTTCCAAAGACTAATCGGTATGGAGACATACCAATTGGAGTCTTATAAGCCGTCCTATATGCCCACAATCCATCATCCAACCGAGTACTCCAATCCTTGCGAGTCGGCCTAACCGTTTTCTCAAGGATGGACTTGATTTCCCTATTGGAAACTTCGGCTTGTCCATTTGTTTGTGGGTGATAGGCGGTAGAAGTTTTGTGATTTACCCCATATTTCTTCAACAATGCGGCAATGGTTTTATTGCAAAAGTGAGTACCTCGATCACTGATCAGAGCTCGGGGTACCCCGAACCTAGAGAAGATGTGAGATTTGATGAACTCTGCAACCACTTTAGAATCATCAGTACGAGTGGGGATTGCTTCAACCCACTTAGAAACATAGTCAACCGCAAGCAAGATATATTTAAAACCAAAGGAAGTGGGGAAATGTCCCATAAAATCGATTCCCCAAACATCAAAGAGTTCACAATATAAAGGGCAATGTTGGAGCATTTCATTCCTAGAAGAGATGTTTCCTACTCTTTGGCATTTATCACAAGATTTGCAAAATGTGTATGCATCCTTATTCAAACTAGGCCAATAAAAACCACAATCAAGCACTTTTTTAGCAGTTCGCCTAGCACCAAAATGACCACCACATGCATATGAATGGCAAAAAGCAAGGATTGAGTTGCTCTCATTATTGGGAATGCATCTCCTAATCACTTGGTCAGAACAATGTTTCCACACATAGGGATCATCCCACACATAAAACCTAGCATCATGCTTTAGCTTATCCTTTTGTGCTTTTGTGAAATGAGAAGGGCACTTACTTGTGACAAGGAAATTCACAATATTGACATACCATGGAAGAGAGATACTAAGAGCAAACAATTGCTCGTCGGGAAACTCTTCGTGAAGATGGTCCTTCAATGCTTTGGTCCCAAACTCCTCATTGGGCACCAAACGGCTCAAATGGTCGGCCACTAGGTTCTCATCTCCTTTCTTGTCCTTGACCTCCAAATCGAATTCACTCAAAAGTAAAATCCATCGGAGCAATCTAGGCTTTGCTTCTTTCTTCGTCATCAAGTAACGAAGAGCTGCATGGTCAGTGAAAACAATAATCTTTGTACCAAGCAAATATGGCCTAAATTTTTCTAAGGAAAAGACTACCGCTAGCAATTCTTTCTCGGTAGTGGTATAGTTCCTTTGAGCATCATTGAGAGTCATAGATGCATAATAGATGGCATGGGGAATTTTCCCCACCCTTTGACCTAACACCGTACCAACGGCGTAGTCACTTGCATCACATATGATCTCAAATGGAAGGGACCAATTTGGAGGTTGTATAATAGGGGCCGACACTAGCATAGACTTCAAACAATCAAATGCCCTCTTACAACCTTCATCTACCACAAATTCCACATCCTTTTGTAACAATCTACATAAAGGGGAAGAAATTTTTGAAAAATCTTTTATGAAACGGCGGTAGAAACCCGCGTGGCCAAGAAAGGATCTCACATCACGCACACAAGTAGGGTAAGGAAGAGATTGGATGGTATCAATTTTTGCTTTGTCTACTTCAATACCCTTAGATGACACTTCATGACCTAACACAATGCCCTTTTCAACCATAAAATGACATTTTTCAGAATTAAGCACAAGGTTCTTATCAATGCAAGTTTTTAGGACTAATGACAAATGGATTAAGCAATTGTCAAAAGAGTTTCCATGAACAGTAAAGTCATCCATAAAAATCTCTACAAACTTTTCAAGGTATTCTGAAAATATGCTAACCATACACCTTTGGAATGTGGCCGGTGCATTGCAAAGGCCAAAAGGCATGCGTCGATATGCAAAGGTGCCAAAGGGGCATGTGAAAGTTGTCTTCTCTTGATCCTCTGGTGCAATAGCTACCTGAAAGTACCCTGAATATCCATCAAGAAAACAATAGAAAGAGTGGCCTGCAAGCCGGTTAAGCATTTGATCAATAAATGGTAAAGGAAAATGATCTTTCCTTGTCACTGCATTCAGTCTTCTGTAATCAATGCAAACACGCCATCCATTTTGGACACGAGTGGGAATCAATTCGCCATGGCTATTCTCCACTACGGTCACTCCGGTTTTCTTTGGTACCACTTGCGTCGGGCTTACCCATTTACTATCGGAGATTGGATAGATCATTCCTGCATCCAACAATTTAAGCACCTCGGCTTTTACTACCTCCATCATAGGAGGGTTCAATCGCCTTTGAGGTTGTCGGATGGGTTTAGCATCATCATCCAATAGAATACGGTGCATGCAAGTACTTGGACTCATACATTTGATGTCGGCAATAGTCCATCCAATGGCTTCCTTATGATCTTGGAGCACTTTCATCAACCTTTCCTCTTGTTCCTTGGTTAGCTTGTTGGAGATGATCACCGGTAATTTCTCACCATCGCCAAGGAATGCATATTTTAGATTCTCGGGTAGTGGTTTCAATTCCACCACCGGAGGTTTATTGAAAGATGGTCGGTTACCCGAGCCTTTCAATACCTCGAGGTCTAAAAGTGGTGCATCAAGAGAAAGTTCCTCAAAGGTATCTAGCTCAAAAATGCTTTCCTTCAAGTTAGCACTCAAAGCATATGTATGAACATTACTTGTGTGTAAACTATTAGCTAAAGCATTTAACAATGGATCATCAACATCATTTTCATAAACTTTTTGCACAAAAGATTCAATCACATCAATAGCATTGCAAGAAGTTTCATCATCATTGTATTTCATGGCACCATAAATGTTGAACTCTATTTTATCCCCATCAAATTCCATGGTAAGCCTACCACTATGCACATCGATTATAGTTCTTGACGTTTTCAAAAATGGACGCCCTAACAAGACAGGGGTAGCAAATTTATCATGTTCCATGTCAAGAACGTAAAAATCGGCCGGGAACACCAACTTGTCGACTTTTACCAAGACATCTTCAACAATACCCTTAGGGTATGCATTAGAGCGGTCGGCAAGTTGGATCACCACACTGGTTTTATGCAAAGTGCCAAGATTCAACGATTCATACAATGTATATGGAATGACATTTATGGATGCCCCTAGATCTAGCATAGCTCTAGGAAAGTAAGTGTTCCCTAAGATGCAAGGAATTGTAAACATGCCCGGATCACCACATTTAGTAGGCATTTTATCTTGAAACAAAGCTGACACATGTTCATTGACTCTCTCATTTTTAACATGCTTAGACCTTTGTTGACGATGGTTCACACATAATTCTTTCAAGAACTTAGAATATCTAGGAACTTGATCAATAGCATCGAGCAAAGGAATGTTTACCTCGCACTTTCGAAGGACCTCGAAAGCTTCCTTGTCCATCTCCTTTTTGCGAGTATGCTTCAAGGCTTCGGGAAATGGTGCTTCCACATCAAAGGTAGTGTCCATCCTAGTTTTCTTGTGAAGAGGTGAGAATGGAGGTGACATCGGTTCAACATGAGAGGTTGTGTCTACATGTTCCTCATCAGTAAGTTCTTTCTCCTTCTCAACCTCGGCATCACCCTTTTCTTTGGCTAGCTCCTCAAGAATTACTTCTTCGTCGGCCAAGGTCGCCTCAACTTCGTCATTGGCTAAGCTTTTCTTCACAAGGCCTCTCTTGGGTGCCTTTTTCACAACCACTTCGGGTTCCATAGCTTGTTTACCACTCTTCAAGGTCATGGCACTCGCATGAGGCCTTGGATTTAACTCCGTTTGTGCGGGTAGTTTCCCGGAGTTTTGTGCTTCCAACTTTCCCAAAACCGTGGCCATTTGACTCATTTGCACCTCAATGCTTTTGAATCGAGCATCTTGTGGGAATTGGTCCGAGCTTTCACCTTGATTGTGAGGTTTCTCTTCCAACCTCGGGTAAGCATTTTGAGGGGTGCGGTTGTTGAAACAGCCTTGACCTTGGTTCCTTGGGTATTGTTGTGGTGGATGGTGATATTGAGGGTTTTGATGATCTTGGTACCCTTGATAACCGAAATCTTGGTACCCTTGGTTTTGGTAACCTTGGTACCCTTGATTTTGGTGGCTTTGGTCTCCTTGGTAGCCTTGGTCATTTTGCCCCCTCGATCTATCAAAGGATTGACCACTTTGACCTTGGTAACCCCCTTGGTAGCCACCTTGTTGGCCTTGTTGCCCCGTCGGTTCATCTCTCCACCGAAAGTTGGGGTGATCTCTAGTTCCGGGGTTGTAATGTTGGGCAAAAGGATCATACTTCCTTTGGTTACCCCTATCACCACCTTGGCCTTGTCCACCTTGAAAACCCCTACCACTTTGGTAGCCTCGTCCTCCTTGGTAGCCCCTAAAACCTTGGTTTCCTCCTTGATCGCCTCTAAAATCTTGGTTTCTACCATAGACCCTCATGGCATTGACTTCTTCGTTATAATCCTCGTTTGCTTGAGGACAAGATTCGGTGAGATGGTTCGAAGCACAAATCCCACACGTCATCACTTGTTGCCTCGGTTGGTTCCCCGTGTTCCCTCCGGAGCTATTTCCCATCATGAAACCCTTCATTAATGTCGTAAGCTCCTTGATCTCTTGACGAGTTCCATCATTGTTTCCACCGGAGTTACCCACTCGTAGTCTCCGGTCCCTCTTTGGTTTACACCCCTCGGCTAATTGCTCAAATAGCATCATGGCATCGGATGAACCAAGGTTAGCAATGGAACCATAACAAGACCTATTCATCGACTCGGTTTCCCTATCATTCAAGCCATTGTAATAGAAACACACCAATTGAGGTTCGATGAAGCTATGATACGGGCAACTTGAAAGGAGAGTTTGGAATCTTTCCCAATACTCATACAATGTCTCATCATCGTCTTGAGTGATGTTGCTAATGGCTTGTATCAAGACCGAGGACTTAGAGGGAGGAAAGTACTTGTCTAAGAACTTTTTCTTCAATTGTGCCCATGTAGTGATTGATGATGAAGGTAAACGGCTTAACCATTTAGCGGCCTTGTCCTTCAAGGTGAAGGTGAAGGTTTTCAACTTAAACTCATCCACACTCATCTCGGAAGGTTTCAAACTACTACAAACCCTATGGAAAGCTTCAAGGAAGTCATTCGGATCATCCACTTCTCTACCATGGAAAGTTGGAAGCAAATTTATCACTCCCGTCTTGATTTCGTATTGAGAGTTTGGGTAAACAATGCTCGATTGTTGTTGCTCATAGTTGGGGGACATGTACTCTCTCATAGAAATGTTGGTAGGAGAAGGGTTAGGGTTTTGGAAAGGGTTGTAGAATTGGTTTCGGGGAGGGTTTTGGCCGGTATCCTCTTCTTCGTCCGCCATGTTGAAAGGTAGTGATTCACTTTCAAGGGAGAAAGGATTAGATGCTAGTGACTCTTGCACTTGCTTCCTAAGTCGGCGGAGATTTCTTACTAGCTCGGAATCGTATTGCAAAGGGTCTTGGTTCGAGGATCGTGTATGAACCATGCACCAAGAGCTAGAGCAATAGGGTTCCAAACCAAAATAGAACCTAAAAAGAAAGATAGATTAGAAATAAAACTACAATACACACATAAAAATACGCCTTGTCCCCGGCAGCGGCGCCAAAATTTGGGAGGTCGTCGCCTTACCTCTCAAATATACAATTTATATCAACTTACTACCGATATACACAATTAAGCATATAATGGCAAGTAAGGTTAGTTCCACATAGAAAATGTTATTTCTATGTATATCTTGTAGCATGCATATACATATACATATATAAAAGCAATGTAAAAAAGGGGGGGAGGGGGTTTGAGTTGAGTTTTGTTTAAGACACTACTAAGTAAAACTACTAGAACTTTAAAGTTACAACTACTTTACCATAAGATTACTCTAACTAGAGATTTAACTAAGAGAATAAGAAACTTGGACATATGAGATTGGTGACTTCTTATTATGAGATTTTCCTCAAACTTTATCATGATGCCTTGAGAATGGTGAACATTAGTGAGAAACTATCTTTAACCATAGCTATGAAAAATGAAAGCATCTTCACAACTTCAATTAACAACTTTACTAGATGATAACAACTAGTTCAATTGAATCAATATTACTTCAAATTAGATGTTTCTCAACCCTACCCATGCAATTTGATAACAAACTTGACATAGGTACAATGCTAATGAATGATCTTAAGAACAAATACAATTGATAACAACATGCATTCGATTCCTAATTTACTACTCCTACATAGAAATAATGATAACATTCTAACCATGGAAAAGCAATATCTAACACATATCCAACACATATCTATCACTAGGAAATCATTCCTAATCATTTCAAGCATCAAATACACATATAAATTATGATCATTCAATAGCAAATCACCATTCCTAAGCTTCATGAATCATGTTCTCAATCCATAACAAGAAGTCCAATCACATATATCCAAGAAGGGTTTTAGCCTACTACCATAGTTATATTATCAAAACCATAATCAATACAACAAACCATGATGAATTCAAAGATCAAATTCAAAAGGAAAATGAAGGAAAATGAGTTCAACTCTATAAAAATTCGATCCTCTAACAATGAGGATAAGTTGCTTTTATACTCCAAAAATAACAAAAAAATAAAACAAAACAAAATGCCACTTGCAGGTCCTTCGCGGGTCGCGAGCCTGGTTCTCGCGGCTCGCGGCTGAGGATCCGCGGCCCGCGCGTTTCTGGCATCCGCGGTCCGCGACCAAGGTTTTGCGGACCGCGCGTCTCTGGCTTCCGCGGTCCGCGACCGAGGTTTCGCGGACCGCGCGTCTGGTCCTCGCTCTGGTCCTCGTGCTAGTCCTCGCGGTTCGCGATCGGAGTTTCGCGGACCGCGCGTCTGGTCCTCGCGGCTCGCGACCGGAGTTTCGCGGACCGCGCGAAACTCGGCATCTCCAAAACAGCAACACACACCCTCGCGGTTCGCGACCTAGGTGTCGCGGTCCACGAGAGTGTGCCTTCACGCCACTTCTACGACCGGTTCTTCAATGTATCTGCTTCCTTCAGGACAGTCATAGAAGGTCTTCAAATCATCCAAATCTATCGCAAGTGCAATTCAAGGTCGAAATGCACGTCTTCAATTTCAAACCATCATGAATGATTCGGTCCAAAAGTCTAATATAAAAGTACAAAATACTATCTAAAACAGCTCTCAAATGCTACAAAATAAGAGTATATCTATGGCCTATCAGGCATTATGGTAAATGACTAAATCGTATCTCTATATTATCTACTTAGTACAATTTGTCGTTAGAACAAAATTGCAAGAATTTTTCAATGGCAACAACTATAGCATTTCAGAAATCTTTCACTTTTATCATAATTTGTTAGGCATACATTTTTTTCCTTCATTTAGAATATTCATCTATTCTTTTCAAATTATTTTACAGTATTTATCTCATCACATATACATATTAAATAGTTATTTTTATAATTAATATAAGGTTTATATTATTCATATCGCACTAAAATTTGACAATTTATTTTCTTTCTTTTCCATTATTTTTCACCTCTAATTCAAACAAAAATAAATATTAATATTCATATACAATAGATAAATTATAAATTTAATATTTTTATTATGATGTACATTGGGGATACCCCAATATTTTGCGCCCAAGCATAAGTAGTACACACTACACAGTGATAAATATTATAAATCCACTTTCTAGGCAGGCCGAAGCCGATGAACCTCCTGTCCTGCTGCCTGCCATTTGTAAAATGTCCGCCAGTAAACCGATCTCGCTTTCCCTTATAAGCGGAACAGAGGCATAAAAGTAATCCTAAGACCTCATACGCCATTACATTACTTTTGTGAACGTATAAATATTAGAATTTTTTTGCTAGTTTAGATTAAAAAGGGAAAATTATTAGATGCACGTCCACATTGCCGTTTTTAACTGATGAAAATTACTGATTGAAACCGGTTCTTGATTTCTCCCAGATCTATCTCTCTTAGGGCACGTTATAAACAGGATTTCATGTTATTTGCTTGCGCATTTTGATTTGAAGGGTTCCTCTGATTTTCTGCCATGGCTCGCGGTTATGATTCTAATCCTTTTGAAGAAGATGATGAAGTGAATCCTTTCGCTGTAATGTCCTTTCCTCAATGCAGCCTTTTATTTTACATGGAGTGGTGTCTCTCAGTTTGTTGGAATTGATTTATTCATGGTTGTGGGGCTTTGTGTTTTCATTTGTTTCAGCATTTTGAAACATTTCAATTTCTTAAATGAATGTGATTTTATTTCCTTTTAGTTTCTTTGTTTTTTTTTTCTGTGTTATTTAATAGATCTATTAGATGGCTAGGGAGATGCATAACTGTATTGTATTATATTATTCTGTTGCACAATGAGGGGTACTGATGTTGACACCACTTCTTGACATGTTAACTTGTAGTTGTGTATCTTAGCAGCAAATTGCAGCTGCTTACTCGAAATTGTATGGCTTAATATATAATAGTGATACTCTATCTAAAAAGCACCAGTACTTGCCATTACATAAATGATGTAATTTGAAAAGTGGGTTTGGTTACTTGACATGCTTCAGAAGGAAATTCAATTCTTACATATGTTCTCGGTATGCTATCAATTTTGCACTCTTTTGCTTTAAGAGGTTTGCTTTGTGTTACTGTATATGTATTTACATGGTTCATATTCATATTTGGGACCCATAGTGTTTCAAAAAATTTCCTGTGCACAGTTGTTTTGGTAAAACCCCAAAACAGTAGAAATAGTATGCTTCTCTGTCATCAGGAATGCTTTGATTGTATTCATCCTTGTCAAAACCCTTTTCATTGTTTGCATATGTTTATGGTTTTTTCAATCTAGGACAATGGAACTCGAGCAAAGGGCCAATCAAACTATGGGAGTGGTGCATTTTTCATGACAGTAATATACATTCCCTAAGCTTCCTTGAATTTCTTTGCAGCTCACTTTTCAGTTGTACAAGTTGTGCTTTATTTAGGCATTGAGGTTCAATCCTGTTGGTTGTCCAAGTGTTTTTTGCCTGTCTTTATCTTTTCTTACTTGATGATGATATCATGCTCAAGCCCCTATATTTTGTTGGTTTCCTTGTCACTGGGATGTTATCACCTGTATGTACATCTTTCTGGGTAGATGTTATTATATGTTGTGATTTTTTTCTACAGTATTAACCTTCCGTGATCTCGTGTGTGGGAAAAGTAACAGATATAATAATATAGTCCCACCGTCGTAATGGTCTATTTGCCTTATTAGTATGTCACACTAAAATTAGTTTGCTTGATCTATATGGCATTCTCTATGGATTTACATTACCTTTGTACTTTACATTTTCCACCATCTAGTTACATTACTTCTTTTCTTTATCCTTTTGCATTCCTTGGCAAGACGAATAGTGAGATGTAGGAGTATCTAGTAAACTTTGAAATAAGCTTGTATGTGTGCTTTGCAAATCTGGATTTTCTTCAGCCTGCGTCTCAGATTTGTAGCAGGAAAAAATATTCACTCACAGAGACAATTGGTAAATTAAGATGCGATTTACCATATACTTTAGGATGATTACCTTTTCAGTGATAATCTCCCCGGTTTCTATACTTGCTTGCACATGCATGTAAGCATGAATCAATGGAAGTTGTTGCCCCTAAAATTTAGAGGATCCCATTGCAATGTTAACAACACTACTGTTAATATAGTTCCCTACGTTGGAACCTAGAAACACATTGTTAGGACTTGTGGATGGGTTATTACGTTTTGAAAAATCATGGCGTTATGTTAAACATTTTTGCTGGTTGGCATTTATGCTTTAGCATTGATAGATTCTTTGAAACCTGATTTTGGGATCTTACTTGTGTATTAATAATATTTTTCTGTCTGATATCTTCAGAATCCTGGAAATGCTCCTTCCGCAAACTCAAAGCTTTCTCCTCTTCCTCATGAGCCTGCCGCAACCGTCGATATCCCACTTAATAGCTCTAATGTATGCATATTAAGGCTAAGTTATTCTTCCATTTTTCTGTTCTTTATGATTCTGCTGAGTATATATTCTTTGCTTATTCAGGATTTGAAAAAGCTGGAGATGGAACTTAAAGCTAAAGAGACTGAATTAAAGAAAAGGGAACAGGTAATTGCGGGGCGAGGTTGATATCTGGATTCTCCTTATTTGTGATTGTATTGGTGTATGGAATTTATCATAGAGAAAGATGTCGAGTGACAGTTAGTGGAACTAAAAAATATATAACACACCGTGGCAGCCCATTTAGCATGGTAAAGTAGATTTTGTTTGAATGTTGTCAGCGGCCTAGCTTCTTACAAGGTAACTTTAATGCAACGGTTCCTAGCTTTTCCAACTTAGCAGGCTACAATTCTGATGCTTATCAGTCATATTTACAAAAAAAATGAAAATGGCATCAAGGAAAAACTCTTTGCTAATGCTGTTCGTTAACATAATCTCCAGAGAATTTTTCAAAACCCTTTCTGTTGTCCGGTTTTTTAAAACTTCATACACGACATACTAGCATTCACTAGTAGTTGTCTGTTGATCATACAAAGCTGGCGTTGGTTAGTATTTGTTACATTATGTAAAGATGTTATAATTTGATATTTTCTGGGATTGATCCCTAAAATACATGAAATCTGATCAATTTACTTATTTGTAGGAATTGAAAAGAAGGGAAGATGCTATAGCAAGAGGTACTTCTTGTTAAATATAATACTGCTGTTAGAGAGGTTTAGGTTGATTTTTTTTTTTGAAAGACTTTTGGACCTCTTTTTTGCCCCTGTTCTTTATGGCAGCTGGAGTTATCATTGAAGAAAAGAATTGGCCTCCATTCTTTCCTGTTATACATCATGACATTGCTACAGAGATTCCTATACATCTTCAAAAGATACAGTATGTCGCATTTACATCATTTTTGGGTATGTTAACTGACTTTACTAATATTACTTTCCTCTTATTGCTAACGGTTCTCATTTCTTAAATTTAATATTTATGTAATTGTTTTGGCTTGATTTTGAATGTTCTTGGAACTAAAATGGTATTTAATTCCATATCTTAGTAACCTTTGTTGTTCCACCCCAAGACAATCATCTGGCCCTGCTAACTGTCTAATAACTGGATACTTCCTCCGCACCATAAAGGTCCACTTTTGATATCAATTTTAGTACTATTATAAAATGATCGCTTCTGTATCTTTCTTTTTTCAAAATTTTCTTCTGTAAGAATGCTGGTATGCTCATAAATATATAATTATGAGTACTATCCATAATTTGTCTGGATTCTAGGTTTGTTTTAATTTTAATTTTTTCCTTTTTAAAGTAAATTTTCGATCACCTAAACTATGAGGCTGCATGGTGACATATTATCCATTTCGATCTGATAAATTATATGGTTGTTTAGAACCATGTACCCTGATGCCTTTATTATTATATTCAACTAAAAGTAGGCAAACAATGTTTATTTACGAAGCTGCTTGTAATTTTGATGTCTAAACCAAATAAAGTGTGTTCCTCTCGTTTCTTTCATCTAGTAGGGCTACTTATACTTTGTGTCTAAAATTTTTATTTTTAATTGTTATATGATTTTTTGACAACAATTGATACATGAGTGTCAACATTCTTATCTTCGTTACCCTCACCAACTAGTTGGCTAACACTCTAGACCACGAAGAATTGTCAGTCTTAAAAAAGGTGTTATAAAATTCCCTTTCAAATTTAGCAGTATTTTATGATTACAGAGAAATTGAGCAGTAATTAACTAGCACGAGAATTTAAAATACTGGTAGCAATGCAACGATTTAAAATATAGTAAAACTTGCATACTTTCAAATGAAGTATAAATGTTACCTAAAATCATAAAAAATACAATACATTTGATAACCAAGAAAAAATAAAAATAAAATGGATGTGTATAACGATTTACGATGTTCCCAAATTTATTCAACCATTTTTATTTTTTAATATCAAATTATGAAATAAAATAAAATAATAAAATTATTCACATTAACTAACATAATGCTGCAAAATGTGACAGAAAGTTAAAAAATACATTTTACTGTCACAAAAACTAGGATTAGAAGAATGTAACACAATAATTGATCATTGCTCTAGTGGTAAGACACTAGTAGAATTACTCAGAGGTCCTGAATTCGATTCGATTCCTTCTGGGGACAAAGGGAGGGGTGGGATTTTATTGGGGATCCATTTGGATTATTACCCAATTTTTAAAAAAAAGAAAAAAAGAATGTAACATTATAAACAAAGCAATTAGAAAATATATAATAATATCACAATCAAGCATATTTAGTATTTAATGACTTCATGCTTTCGAGTAAATTTATATATAATAAATAATCAAAATCTACTAAAAATTAAATATAATTTAATTCATAAAATTGTGTAGAATGGATTTATAAATAATACTATAATTTTATGAAATAAAATAAACATCACGTGTGGGCCGTGCCACATGGCACATAAATTGTTAATTGTTATTACAATTTCTTTAATCTCTTATCATACACTCATATAGTAGATCTATTTTGACGGTCTTATGTTACTAAGACCAATGAATACCATAGATTAGTCTTATTGTTCCTCCTATTGGATTTGCTTAATCTTTTGATCAGTTTTACAACAAACATAGATCTTCTGGCATGAAGGAAATTTTTATTTGATTGCTGAATATCGAGGGATGTGGTTTCGTAGACATCTTGGATGACTTCTAATGCTAGTTTTTTATTATTATTAGCAACCAAGTAGAATTGTTATTATTTTAATATCTTGTGAAGACCTTTTAGTTTTATATTTTAGTATTTTAAAACACCAAAAAATGGTGTATTCTTGCAATGACTATTATTATAGTTGTTATTTCTAGAATAAAAAATAAAAGTAAAAATGACTGCAGATGCTGTTAAAATAATGGTAAGTAATAAGGGAAGTAATAACTGTTACTTGGATTTTTACATAGTAGCATTCCTACTCAATGTCGTAGTAAAGGGGCTGAGAATTTTTACAATCTACTATTTGCATGCAACTAAGCATTTATTTAGAAGTAATCTTCGTCTTGTAGCATAGGATTGTCCGGAACATTTAAATAGTGGATTGTGTAATTTGCAGGCATCGTTGCTTGTCTTTTATGGAATACTGTGGCGGTTACCTTAGCTTGGATCAAAGGAGAAGGTTTGTGCAGCTTTAACAGCCTCATGCATGCATTCACATTTCTGTGGGGTACTTATAATTATGTCTCTCTGTTTTAGGTCTGACGATATGGTTTCTTGCTGTTATATACTGCATATCGGGTGTTCCAGGAGCCTATGTTTTTTGGTATCGTCCTCTGTATCGAGCAACCAGGTACTTTGCAAAATGATGATGCTCTGTATCAGGATTACAATATTAGTCAATTCTTTATGAGCAGGGATACGATTTTATATAGAAAATGATGATGCTTTAATGGATTTCTCATTTTTAGCTACTGTAAACATCAATCTTTTGTCCCTGTATCCCTATTTTGTCGTCTTGGCAAAGAGTATATTTCTTTGGCACACTATTGTAGTATGGTGGTGGTTGATGAAGGCTTTGTTCAGCCTTCATCACATCTTACATATTGTTTTTCTTATACTGTAGGACGGATAGTGCTCTGAAGTTTGGCTGGTTTTTCTTGTCTTATTCTGTATGTATTTCACTTTGAATATTTCTTATTTATTTTGTAATTTGGCTCTGCGTGAATATATGTAATGCTAACTCTTTGCCTTGTCTTTGCAATTTAGTTTCATATTGCCTTCTGCATTCTTGCTGCCGTTGCACCACCTATAATATTTAAGGGGAAATCTCTGACGTAAGTCATCCATCTTTAATGTTTACTTGGGCTCTAATACAAATTTTTTATTTAAGTATTATTGTAGAACACAGTGAGTGGGCTGATGTTCGCAAGCCATGTTTGACTATTTTTTCTTTCTTTACAGTGGTATATTAGCAGCTCTTGAACTCCTAACCTCGAATTCCTTGGTGGGGGTAAGTGTTAATGTTACAAGCCCAATTCTCATTGCTAAAACTGTAACTTTAGTATCCTATTTTTTTTTTAACTCTAGAAATCAATGAGGAACTACGGATAATAATTTTATGAAAGCGTAGTAACACATTATGAAAATTGAAGCCTTTGAATTGCATCCGCAGGTGTTCTACCTCATTGGATTTTCCTTGTTTGCAATTGAATCACTTATCAGCTTATGGGTTATTCAGGTGAGTAACATACTTATCTCTTCAGCTTTTGCTTTGCAGAAAGAAATTTGCAATGCGCTTGTACTGTTTTTTACAACATCTTGGGTGAGACAGTCCTACCATAAGGCATAAGCTTGTACTAACTAAGTTAGAAAGGTAAAAAAATCTAATAAATACATGAACTACCATTCGTCCTAACATAAACTTATTGTATGTTTGGACTGTCTCACCTTCACTTTATTTTATAATTGGACATAGGTGAAGCTTCCATTATCGGATAGAAGGATCTGATCTCACCCAAAATACTTTTGTTTCTTGAATATGATGTGCAGCAAGTTTACGAATACTTCCGAGGAAGTGGAAAAGCTGCTGAGATGAAGAGAGCTGCTGCAAGATCAACTATGATGGCAGCACTTTGATAGGGTTGTTAAAATTTTGGAGTGGTAGCGCAGACTGTTAATAGATATACCAAATTGATATATATAAAAAAAACTTTAGAATATCAAGAAATTTTAGACTACATGTACACAAGAATGTTGCTTCTTTTGGTTTTTTCTCCATGTAAATGCCTAATTACAGAAATATTGTTCAATGATCATTAATCACAGAAGATATATTGCTCACGGACCATGTAAATGCCTGTGCATTCTAGCCAATAGAATTTTATTTTTATTTTTTGGTAAAGCCACCAAAGGGTGGAAAGATTTCATTTGGTTCCCTTAAACCATGAAATGGTTACTTCCCTTGACCAAAGCATCAAGTTTATGGTACAAAAGCACAGCTGCTAATGTGCGGGCATTACAGGTGCCCCAAAAGAATAGGAGAGCAAGCCTATACAAGAAAATTATTATAAACAAAAGAACTCCACTAGTATCGAGGTCATTCCTGTAGCATTTCAACTTTGTAAACCTCACACCCATATTAGCGAATCGACACTATCAAAACACAAAGACAGGTCGAAATAGCTTAGGAAACCGCTGCAAAACATGGGTGTTCTATCATTTGACTTTTCTCCAAGTGAAAAGCTCATTCTTTGTGACTTGTGAGTTGCATGCATGTATCTTGAAATCCCTGTGTTCTTCCAGTGAGCTAGAGCAGATGGATTGTTGTTCCTTTTGAGCTAATTTGGCAAGCCAGCCAGATGGAGCATTGAGTTCTCTGAAAATGTGTCAGACTGTCGCTCGCATGATCCTTAAGAGTCCTATAATTGCATGATCCTTAAGAGTCCTAATCTTCCTGACCAGGTCCATGGGATATTTCATGAGCCATTGATGATTTCAACTGCCACATTGTTGTGCATTTCGAATATCAGAGGTTGAAAATCCCTCAGCCTTGCCAGTTCCTTACTTTCCAAGGGTGCATTCCGTTTAGCCTGCTAATGAGAAGATGCTGAACTTAGTTTGGAGTAAGCAATGTAGAAGGATCCTCCTATTCCTCTGATCACTCCCCCAACTTAGGAGGATGCATTAGTGTAAGATCCATATTCATTAAGTTTGAACCCCAAGTTAGTTGGTTCCTAATTCAGTGGGAAATGTTTCAAAGGCTTGGGAGGTCTAAGATTGGATATCAATTATTTTTGTACCCAGAAGTGATTAGTGTGGTGTATGATAACTGATAACTATTGGTGATACCGCTGATTGCAACCTACTAGCAGCAAGTGTAATATTGCATAGTTCAGATGAGGCTTTTCTGATCCCTTCATATAAGAATAAACATCTAAATTTCCACAACTTCCTAAGGATGAGAAGTGGCATGGATTGACATTTATAAACCTATAATTTGGTGACACCATTAATGATCCTGTAAGAAAGTAGCATGTCCCATAAAGTGATAAAATATATATTTTTGAGAGTTCAAGGGCAACATGCATTATATTTCCATATGAAGAAGCATAATCACAAGAGTTTTAAAAAATTGTTGCAAGTCATATTCATGATTGCAGAATGGGCATTTAGAGACATTAATCTCCCAAAATCCTGGAGTATGTATGTAATCAAAAGGTAGGAGGTTATTTAGAACCCTCCAGTTGAAAACACAAGATCTAAATCCACAGAGAAAATCTCCGGTGAGACCTGTCTTTGTGGAGACCAATGGCCAAAGGCATCCTACGAAACTAGCAACATAAAAACGGGGGTCAAGATGTAATTATAACAAACTCGGTGCCATTTCATAATTAAACAGAGCTCAGGGACCTGCTCTGCAAATTCAAGAACAAATTCACACAGAGTCTATGCTCCGCCCAATTACACTTGAGCTTATTCCACTTCATCCTGAGCTTATTCTACTGCATCTTGAGCTTCTTCTACTGCACAAGTTTGTTGGATGGATTTGTTTGTTTTCATGGTCTGCACAAGTTACTCATAATCAGTTTGTCATAACCAGTTTATTGACTTGGTTTCATCACTTTCATGTTGCTTGCTGGTGTAATTTTCCCGGTTGAGTTTACCGTTTTTGCACAAATCATCAAGTAAATATGAAGAGATAATCAATATAATTCATAAAAGGCTCAAGTCATAAAGGAAAAAAATCAAAGAAAAGATTAAAAAATCAAACAGAAAAAGATCAAGTAATGAACATATAGATGATCTATTATTACTACAAAAGATGTGATAACTAAAAAAGCTCAAGGTATAACTGAAAAGGATCAAAGAAAAAATCAAATCGATCAAACAAAAAATATCAAAGAAAAATCAGAAAGATCGAACAGAAAAAAATCAAAGATAAAATACAAAAGATCAAAGAAAAAATGAAAAAGATCAAATTGAAAAAGATCAAAGAAAAATAAAAAAGATCAGACTGTTTTGTCTTGATCTCTTACTCAATTTACTTGAGCATTCATAACTCATTGAGCTTGAACTTTTAGTGTGATATTTTGTTCTTTTACTAAATGTGCTTGAGCTTTTAGTGTGATGTCTTGATCATTTAGTTAATGTGCTTGGGTTTTTAGTGTGATGTCTTGATGTTTTAGTTAATGTGCTTGACCTTTTAGTACGAAGTTTTGATCTTTTAATGAAATATGATGCAGAGCTTCTCTCACGCATTTCATCGAACACCTTCTCGGCATCCTTGACGCACCCACATTCAATGTATACTTTCAGAGGGTAATTTTGCAGCTCGATCGCAGGTTCATCCTCATAAATAAAGATGAAAACACGTCCCATGGGAGCCTTAGAATCTGAACTTGAAGCACCAAACCAGACGCAAAATGGTGGATTAATGGAGGAGATGAAGAAGGAAGCGTTATTGTTTGACGTATTGCCCCAAAGAAACTCTGCTCATCGTCCGGTGGGAGGTAGTAGAGGATCGACAGGTTTCTGAAGATTAAAGCCGCCGCAATTCGCCGGAGTTCCATATGGTTTCATATGGAAAATGCAGACAAAGGCAGGGAAAAGAAGACGAGGAAGAAACAAACCTTTTTGCAAATAAGTCCCTCAATTTAAGCATGTTTTTCAGTTAAGTCCTTAATATCTGAAAATATTCTATAGTCTCTGGTCTCTGTAGAGACCGGTCTCAAATGAGAATTTGCCAAATCCACAACCCAATATCCTAAGTACACAACCCATTTAGTGTAAATTTACTTAAACAACCCTCATTAAATTTAGCGTTCAATTAACATTTATTATTTCATTTAAATCCCTTAAGTTTTGAATAGTAAATTTTGGATTCAAGTTTTTTTTAAAATTTAATTGTAGGCCCAAGAAATCCTCAAAACCTTCAACATTCATAAGTTGTCCAACTTAATTCAACACCTTCAAATTTAGGCCCTGTTTGTTAGAGCTTATTTCTTGTTGTACTGTACTGTACTGAACTGAACTGAACTGAACTGAAAATTAATGTATTGAAAAATGAAATCATCATGACTGAATTAATATGAATTTCATCAAATTACACTTTCACTTTCACTTTCACTTTCACTGATCTGATCTACAGATAAGATCTGGCAAACAGGATGTGAGTTTACTTTTTAATCTGAATAGCTACGTGAAATTTGTAGAGAAAGTTTATAAGAATATTTTATACTATATATAAAGAGTGGGGTACATTTCATGAATTAGAGTATGATTAGGACTAAGTTTAATAATAATAGCTAACTAAAATTAAAATTTAATAAGAGATATTTTAGTAAAATTTACCTTAAATGGGACGTGGATTTAGGAAATTGGGTGGTAAAAATAGCACCCCTATTAGAAAAAATATACCTTTGCAGGGAATATAAGTGCACTAACATTTTCTATTGATATCGAGGTTGGCTTTTTCCGTCTTAGACACTCATATGCATGCTTGGAAAACTTACCCTCTCTGTTGTGTTCCCATACCATGATGTCTCTTTCTCCATCTTGAAGAGCTACAATCTTGTTGATAAAATGTAAAATATAAAATAAGGTTGATAATAGTATTTACATTGGCACTTCGTATTATCATCAAAAGTCCATTCATCAATGATGATGGTTACAATATTTATAGACCTACAATACAAACTAAATAGGGAAAATATTCTAATCAATAACTTTCTTACTAAGAAAACAATATAGCTAAATATCTATATTCCTAACATAGCGATATACTGAATATCTTTATTTTCTTTCCTTAATCTCAACACCCTCCCTCAAGTTGGAGCATGGTGAAAACCATGACCGACTTGCGAAAAAGATCATGAAATATCTGTCAGAAAGAGCACACTACCTCGTTAAAAAACCCAGTGGGAAAAAGAGTATAGTGTACTCCCCTTCATTAGCTCCATAAAAAAAACGGTAGTTTCCAAAGGTCGGAAGAGTTCGCCTAGTAAGAGTAGATAAGGGCCCATCAAGTAGTATATCGGTGGTCCGTGTGGATGCCATAATCCTTTCACGCCTCCGCAAGTGCAAGGTACGGGCCGTAAGCACATTGCACTTGGACAATATATTAGTAGAGTAAAAAAACAGTATATTAGTAGCAATCGGCAAATCGGTGACGGAATCGACGGGCGGTGGCAACTTGATAGTGGCTAGCAGCAGTCGAACGATCAGCAAATCTACATCAATTAGGTAATCGGTAACCATCGATGATTCCAAGGTCAACTAGCGGCGGCAACTCTGGGCGGCTAGCAGCGGTCGACGAGAACTCAACGGCGGCAAGTAGTAGTCAGGTCCAGGAACGAAATAGCTCTTGATACCATGATAAAATGTAAAATATAAAATAAGGTTGATAATAGTATTTACATTGGCACTTCGTATTATCATCAAAAGTCCATTCATCAATGATGATGGTTACAATATTTATAGACCTACAATACAAACTAAATAGGGAAAATATTCTAATCAATAACTTTCTTACTAAGAAAACAATATAGCTAAATATCTATATTCCTAACATAGCGATATACTGAATATCTTTATTTTCTTTCCTTAATCTCAACACTTGTAAAGCTCCTGCCATCAGACATTTAAAAATATATAAAATTGAAATCATTCAAAGGATTGGAGGATTATTCATGTCATTAGATTGTTTATATGACATATGGTTGATGGTAGGAGCTGAAACTCGCATCATGAACTCATGAGTTAGCTTAATTATGGTTAAGATTAGATTGTAGATTTTTTATATGCTAGATATATTTACACCACTATTCTGACCCCACTGATTTAAATCCTGAAATCCTGATTGACCAGATGAAAGTGTTGTTGTAAAGATCAATGTTGTATTTGTATTTTCAAGATGGTTTACACTTTATTTTTGATCAAAGGTGGTGTAAATAACACCACCCTTATAAAAGACCAACCTGTGCAATATTGTTAGAATGATATAGGTAAAGTGCTGTCAATTCTGAGTCCCTGACACGAACCTGACAAACCCGACACGACCGACCCAACCCGATCTGACACGTGACCCGAAATTTTTTATGTTGAACCCGACTCAACACGACCCGACCTCAACCCGAAAAATAATTTTGATCCGATAAATTCTGACCCGAACCCGACCTAACCCGAACCCAAACCCAACTAAGATTTTATATTTGACTATTAAAGCTTAGTTGTTAATTATAGGAAGTTAAGTAATTAAACTATATTTAGTTATTATTTTTTTAAGACTCGTCTCATTTGAGATTAGGACAAATATTGATCTTCTCACTTTCAAACATGATCATTTACGTATTAAGTGTGGTCATTTAGTGTATTATTGCTGATTTTCTTACTTTCATATATCAACAATTCAACACTCATCTTTAACATATTAAGCATTACTATTCTTTTGAGACTAAAACAAATGTTGATCTTCTCACTTTCAAACATGATCTTTTACATATTAAGTGTGATATTGTTGATCTTCTCGCTTTCATATATCAACACTGAACTTTTACGTATTAAGCATGACTACTCAGTGAGACCGATTGAGAATTTGTCTTCATAAAAAATTAAGTAAAATTTAACTTTTTATACTTATTTAAGTTAGTATATGTAAAAATCTGAGTTATTGTCAACTTAGCAGGTTCAATCCTTTTTTTTTTTTTTTAATCATCGAATGCTATCTCACATAGAAGAAATTCGCAACAGATTTCAATAGGTACTTGGCTAAAGCCACTTAATTCGCAGCAGGTTCAATCCTTAGTTTTTTCACAAAGTTAACTTGTTAATAATTTATTATATATTTTAACAATAAGATAATAGTATAATGACTAGAATATTTATCCGAACTTACCCGAACTAAAATTTTGAAATCAACTCGATCTGAATTAATACGATTAATAATAATGATCCAACATCAAAATTTTGTTCTTCCCATGTCAGTTTTATGGAATATAGTTTTACTTAATTCGACTCAACTTGACAAACAAGTCTAACCCGACCCGACCCGACCTGACAATCAGTGCTGACACGAATTTAACCCGACACGACCCGATAAAAAAGTTCTGACCCGAAGAAACCAAACTCATATCAACCCGATCCTATCTTACTTGAACACGTAACCCGACACGTCAACCCAAATTAACACCATTAGCGTAACCAGTGGGTACAAAAACCACGAAAGAGTTAAGTGAAAAAATAAATTGAACGTCGTTATGGATGTTGCTTGTTATGAACATCTTTTATCGTAATGAATGAGTTCGACTTTTCAAAAAAAAAAGAAAAAAAAGATGTTGCTTGTTGAAAAGACAAGTTGTGGTGAAGTCAAAGGATATGGGATTATTAAATTTGCCAGCTTGAGCGGCAGAACGGAAATGGCAACCCATAACCCAACGGGAAGGTCAAACAGTGGCATAGTAAAAATTGATGCAAAAACATTACTAGTAAATTGAACAACAGCCAACCACCAACAAACACGTTAGCAGCAGTGATGATGGTGAAATAGAAAGCTAGCTGTCGCCCACCATTCTTAATAACTTCCCATGTTGTTTTCTGCTCGGAATTCTCGAATTGGACGATGGTTTTTGAACAGTAACAGCATCCAATTCAATGCAGGAAACCAAAATACAGCTGCAATTTCTCTATTGACAAGCACTTGCCATGTGATTTATCTGATTCCCCAACCAAACAACCACCTCACCCAACACGCCACTATTGTATATTAGACTGGTCCACACCCACATTGACCATCCCAGGGAGGTGTCTGTTGGGGTGTCTATCTAACGTTAATTTTCAACTCATGCTCCAATAATTCACCAATTAATTTTCAATGTTGCTGTGTTTCAACTGGTTCTTAAACCCAACGCTATGCTTATTTTGTGTCGTAAGTATGGATATATCAAATGAGAGAAGTTTTGAAGTGGTATAATTAACTGTCACTGGGGTGAAAGTGTCTAGTTGGCCTTGCTTGCCGTGCCAGGCTGTGAAACTGCCATTTGGGCAAATTAATGGCTTCCAACAACCAAGCATTAACTATGTACCCAGTGGCAGTGGCCAGTGTCCATCGCTCTAACTGTGTTTAGCTAAACTCAACTCCATTTGTTCTCGTACGAGATATCTCAGCGTTTTGGATCATACCCTTGAAAAGGCAGAGAACTTAAGTGATGTATAGATTAATTTATGGATCCAACCAATCTTCTGTAATAAAGATCACACTCCTTAGGTAGTGTAACTGAACTGATAATGATGATGATCGAGGAAGAAGAGAAGCATTATTGAGTACATGATGCAATGAAGTGCCAGAGAATCATTGATAAATAGAAAAAACAGAGGAATTTTTCACATGAACTGAACTGAAACGAGTAGAGTTAGTACATCCAATCCAAGAGATATCTAGAATCAACCTCAAGCCTAAGTAATCAAAATTAGTGCACTAAAAATTAGTGAATATATTAGTAGCAGATTCGATTCTTGGTACTTCTTCCACATCCCGTTTCTTCTCTGCTTCATTTTCATCGGTAAGTCCTGAGCAGGGCGCCGCAAAAAGTGCAGATGATAGCCCTCCAAGTCTTCCAGTAGAAGGGAATGTGGCAGAACCTGGTGGCGGTCTTCATGTCGGCCACACTGGCTCCGCCGCCGCACCTGGAACATATTCCGGCCGCCGGCTTGCTCCTTCTCACCTTCTTTGTTTGGTCCACGAGGAAACAGAAGCAAACCATCCTTATGATGATCTCTTTCTGTGAAGAGTTTTTGAGAATGGTATCTTAAGATGATGTACAGACCTGTCTTTGGGACTTAGGACGGTTTTTATAGGCGGAGGAGGACGGTATATGAGAATAAATTAATATGAAGCACGGGTCGGCAAAAATTCAGTTAATGCCTATGGTTGACTTTGCAATTTGTGGATCATTTTTCACAAACTCTTTTTAAAATAAAATGATGAGGTTCAATACCTTGGGGATATGGTTTGTTTGATTTGTAACCTAACAACCAATTGAATCGGAAGACCCAAGAATATATTTGTTTATTGATTTGATAATTGATTAAAACATAGGAGTCTAACAGTGCTTTTATAATCATCTCTATGGAAATAACATTCTAAAAGAAAATAGGAATATCTAATAACAATTACCATAACAAATAACCTAATTAGAATAAAGAAATGAATAGTAATATAATTAAATAAGGATCATTCCCCCGCCCCTGAAAGAAGGCTTGTCCTCAAGCCTGAAAATTGTCGCAATGCGCCATGGAATCAACCATTCTCGAAAGGGATCGTCGGTCTCATTAATCAACAATACCCAAACACAAACTTTTAGAGTCAGTCCAATATGAATGAAAGTGGGTGACATGGTAGAAATAACACCACCTACAAGTTTGACTTGAAGATGACGAACTGGGAACCCACACTGACGAGCAATATTAAAATCCACAAACTGATGAAACAACCCAGAATCCTGACCAACAGATTGAGTTGTTTCTGGGGCTCTCGTCGCACGTGAAGAAACAGACACATGGAGTCGCTGGTTTGTCTGAATCTTCAATTGTGGCAAATCTGACTCTTGGAGTGGTTGGATCACCATCGATAGGGGCAGTGGTTGGTGTGGTCGTTGGGGAACATCACCACACGAATCCGAACAAGCAAGAACCTGCGGTTGAAGACACAAAGACTACGGAAACTGATCATGAAACTGGGATAATGAATCACGAATATGATTCTGAATCAATGTAGAGAACGTTTCCACCTCTTGGCGCACACTCTTGCAAAGACCGTCCACAATAGCTTGGAAGGCATCAAGCTGAGCAGCAGGGACTCAAATTATGGATCCAGGTGTAGTAGTCTCCTCGTGCAACTTCTTCACCGTCATGAATAGGGAAAAATTTTTATCGATTTTTTCAATTTGGCTTTGATACCAAATGATGAGGTTCGATACCTCAGGAGGATATGCCTTGTTTGATTTGTAGCCTAATAATGACGCAGTGGAATATCGTGAGATTCGCCAGCACGAATCTGTAAGAAACAATCAAGGATTCGCCAACACGAATCCAAGGGTTAGGGTCGGAAATCCATCCGAAATCTGGAATCCACCAGGAAGAAGAGAAAAGTCTTTGAAAATATCATAATAGATTGAATTCTTTCGTGGCTGCTACAAGATGAGTATAAATAATACTCTTAAATAGGGATGGCACTGGGGCGGGTACTAGCTATCCCATCCCCATCCCCATCTAATATTTTAAAACCCATCCCCGCCCCATGACCCATGATGGGTACAAAATTAAAAACCATCCCCGCCCCATCGGGTTTTATTATAAAACCATCCCCGCTCCATGACCCACCTCACCCCATGCCCCATGACCCATCCCCGCCCCATGACCCATGACCCATGACCCATGGCCCATGACCCATGACCCATCCTCACCCACCTCTTATATCAGTTTAAAATACATTTGTTTATATAACTTTTACTCAAACGCAATAATAATTATATTGAGAAATATAAATCTTTAAAAAGACAAAAATCTCAAACCCAAACAAAAAAATGTAATTGAAATCTCACTCAAATTTGAAGCAAACAAGAAGTTTGTAATTATAAAAACGATTGTCAAAGAATAGTCCAAATACATTATTATTGTTAGTTTTCTTCTCATTTTAACTATTAGGGGTTGATTATTAAATTATAGTAAGAAATTAATTAATAATATTTTTTATTAATTAATATATATAATAATATTATTAATATAATTATATTGGGGCGGGTCGGGTATGAGGCGGGTATAACGGGGATGGGGCGGGTGATGTATAAAATCCATCCCCGCCCCATGACCCATGACGGGTTGTGATTTCATCCCCATCCCCGCCCCATTACCCATCAACTTTTCCCCATCCCCGCCCCAAACCGGTGCAAATGGGGCGGGTCACCACCAAAACCCGCCCCAGTGCCATCCCTACTCTTAAACCCTATGGTAAATATAAACTTATTCTAAAATAGAAAATAAATAATAAAAATATTAAAACGCCAGTTTAAGGCTCTAAACTAGCTCAAATGGCCTAACCAGCATAGTACTCACTACATAGTAGTGAGTTATGTTTATTGACTCGTTTTCCTTTCCGAAAAGATATAATATGAGACCATTCATACATTGAGATCTGAATCTGCCCCGAAACTTCCCAGCCTGTCCGACGACAGATTTTCCTCAATTCTCAGGCAAAATCTCCCTACATCAGTCTCCTTCACTTCAAAAAGAACTCGCCCCGAGTTCTCCCCTCCACCATCAAGAGCTTCAACCTCCATAGCAAAATCTGTTGATGTCAAGGCAACATAAAGAACCATCTTCCAATTCCAACTCAACATTAATGACTCGTCTATGAACACCAATTCCGGAAAAACAAATGTTGGAATTGTCTCAAAAAAATTCAGCCATATTGATAAATTCTTCAACAAGGCGAGGCTTCTCTTCAAACTTAGCAAAACCACCTTCAACATGAAATTCTTCTCCTTCACTAGGCTTGATCTTTGCATCTTCATCCTCCCTCACAGGAACAACTTCAATAGCACATTCAAAGATTGAAACTTGAATATTCAAATCTTCGTACCTATCACCCAAAGAATTGATGGCTTCAAAGGTCCTCTCATTGATTTGAGGTTCCCCCACAAAGCCTTCAAAACCTTGGACTCCAAGTTTCTCATCCTCAACTCCATTGTCATGTCCAACAAGAAAACTTTCAGATTCTTCACAAATAACTTTAGACAAAAATGGTTGAACAAAATTCATGTCTCCATAAGAAGCCTCGAAACCCTCGTTGTCACAAGGAACATCGAATAAATCTCCGTCCATGGCGGTGACAACTTCAGATTTATAATCATGATGATCAACTTGAAGGATATCTTTTTCATGACTAGAAACGACGAGCTCATCCTTCGACGAAGTAGTGGTGTTAAGGTTTGCAATTAATCCCTTCCAATTATCATCATCACGTGATTTGATCTCTTTGTCTCTTTCAAGCTTCTTTCTCCTACGAAGAATCTCCTCATAATCTTTAGGTAGAAATTGATCTCTCATGTATCGCTTCATCTTCCTCCATGTCTTGATTGATGACGCGTTCTCTCTATGCCTATGGACAATCAACCTATCCCACCACCTAGATGCGGTACTTTGTAAACTTTTTGCTACCTTCTTTGCTTGTTTATCTTCAGAAATATAATTCATACTAAAGAACCTGTCAACTTCGATCTCCCAATCCATAAACTCTTCCCCTCCTCCATAGAACAAGGGAATATCATTAATCACGCCAGAAAACAAATTGACATGTTGATTACCATGGTTTGATCCAATGCCTTCACTCTCTGTCATTTCATCGAACACCTTCTTGCCCCAAGAATTTTTCCTGCCCGATCGATTGTCGCTGCTCCGGTTATCCATCCGCGATGACAACGATTCTATCTGACTCCCCAAAGCGGCAATCGATGCGATAACCACATCCAAATCGGCCCTGGTGATAGTTTGATCTCCCATCGTGGATCAATCGAAAAAAGACAGGAAAAAGCCTGCTCTTGATACCAATTGACGCAGTGGAATATCGTGAGATTCGCCAGCACGAATCTGTAAGAAACAATCAAGGATTCGCCAGCACGAATCCAAGGGTTAGGGTCGGAAATCCATCCGAAATCTGGAATCCACCAGGAAGAAGAGAAAAGTCTTTGAAAATATCATAATAGATTGAATTCTTTCGTGGCTGCTACAAGATGAGTATAAATAATACTCTTAAACCCTATGCTAAATATAAACTTATTCTAAAATAGAAAATAAATAATAAAAATATTAAAACGCCAGTTTAAGGCTCTAAACTAGCTCAAATGGCCTAACCAGCATAGTGCTCACTACATAGTAGTGAGTTATGTTTATTGACTCGTTTTCCTTTCCGAAAAGATATAATATGAGACCATTCATACGTTGATATCTGAATCTGCCCCGAAACTTCCCAGCCTGTCCGACGACAGATTTTCCTCAATTCTCAGGCAAAATCTCCCTACATCAAATAACCAATTGAATCGGAAGGCCCAAAAATATTTGTTAATTGATTTGATAATTGATTAAAACATAGGAGCCTCACAGTGCTTTTATAGGCATCTCTATGGAAATAACATTCTAAAAGGAAATATGAATATCTAATAACAATTACCATAACAAATAACCTAATTAGAATAAAGAAATGAATGATAATATAATTAAATAAGGAATGAAATCCCATCATAAAACTTTCATTCATCACCAGAAATGAAAACTAAGATCATCCACAATTGTTTGAACTTAAAGACCACTTCTTAAGTGACATATCATCATTTTTGACAAAAACTGATAATACCGGCCCAGAGCCCTACTGGACCGGGAAAAGGGCTCATGGCCCAGGATTAAGGAAGCAGCGCCTTTCCCGTGAGAGACACGTCCGGACAAGAAGGAGGACAGATAGTGACAAAGGGAAGTGGTCTTGAGTCTTATCCAAAGCAGACAACCTCAATTATAAATACTAGGCTCAAACAGTGAACAAGGTATGTGACTTATATCTCTCTACTTTCAATTGAGAGCATTTCCGTACGTTTTCCCCTCATCGCTATCCCCATCTCATCATCACGCCGGAGCTTCTTCCCGGGGAAGCCTCCTGGGGATTGTATTGCACGATCGTTGCGGCATACTCGGAAGGAAGCCCGGATAGCGTTGACACCTGGGGACCGGACGGATTTTGGTAACATCAATTGGCACGCCCGGTGGGACCCAGTTCCACCTTCGAACGATAGAGTCGCCAAGGAGAGGGCGCGGGCGCCCGAGGAAGAACGCGGCATCCTCGGAGGTGGTCCTCCCCTACCCCCGGGAGACGATGTGACCTTGAGGCAGTTGCAGGAAGAGACTAGACGCCAGCATGAGCCAGGAGTACCACAGGATTGCCACGTGGAAACCGCCTCCGATGAAGCTGAATCGGAAAGAGAGTACCCGGGTGAACCGAAAGGGCCTCGGCCCTCCGGGGAAGGCAATCCCCGGGTCCAGGGACTCGAAGCCCGGGAGGAGGAACAATATCTGGTTGGTAAGCCCCAGACCCGGGGACCAGTTATCCCGGATGAGGGGCAAGCCTTGGTCAATGCGGAGGAATCGGCAGCGTTGGAATTCATGAGAGCCAACAAGGAGTTGTACCGCCAGTGGATACTCTCTACCCGGGACCTTAGAAGGAGGGAGCCCGGGGGAAACCTGGCAGACCTTCCGCGGGGACACCAAAGAGAGGTTATTGATCTGGACGGAGTTGTGCAGCCGCCGAGGATACAAGGGCGCGTGAATTCCTCAATTGTCCCACCTTCCTTCCCTCCGAATTACGGAGCCGGAGGGGGAGCGACAACAGGGCCACAATCAAACTTAGCTCCACACGCTCCGCCATACTACCCGCGCTTTAGTTGGGGTATGGGGCAGATCGGGTATGTCCCGCCAGTCGTGCCTGTGGAGTTCTTGGGTTCTCAGGCCCCTGGGACCCAGGGAAACCCGATCCAGTATTCCATGCCGATGTACGGGTCAATGGGGATGAACTACGATTACCCGGAGAGACATTATCGGGAGGATTATAGGTTGCGGGGTTATCAGGCGGCACAGTAAGATCCCAATTCTTTTGAGGCACGGCTAGACAAGCTGGTGGGAAGAAACGGGGCCAAACCCACCTCTTCGTGGGTACCTCGAGTGCTTGCATACCCATGGCCGCCGGGCATCCGGGTCCCGGAGGGAATCCCAACGTATAATGGAGAGACAGACCCGGAGGAGTTTGTTAGGACGTACCAGAACCTGATGGTGTCAAGGGACTTCCCGGAGGAGTTGAGATGCAAGCTAGTGGGCTTCTACCTGAGGGGAAACTGTCTCCTATGGTTTGATTCCCTGCCCCGGGAAAGCCTTAGAAATTATTACGATTTTTCTAAGGCACTGCTATTTAGGTATGCCGGACTTAAGAAGGAAGGGAAGCAGCTGACTGAGCTCCTTGCCACCAGGCAAAAGGCTGCAGAGGGGCCAATGGAATATTACCGAAGGTACATGGATGATAGCATGAAGGTCATCGACAGGCAGCAGCAGGAGAAGGCGGTGATTAATGGATTTATAAATGGCTTGAGGGATATGGCGCTGTTCCAGAAGTTGATGGAAAATATCCCGGAAACCTTTCACAACTTGCAGATGGTAGAGCAGCTGTATTGTGCGGTTAATGATGCCACCCGGAAGAGAAAGGAAGAATCTGGGGGATTCCTCTCAGATAAGATGGAAAGGAGGAGGGCGACAGAGCCAAGTAGAAGGGATCCGGGTCCCGCGCCGGTGAACTGGGCAAGGGCAGACAGCTTCTCCCCGCTCAGCAAATCCCGAATGGAGATACACGTTATTCACAAGGATTTGTTCCCGGATCCGTTTCCTATCCAGGGGATCCCGTCCAGGGAAAATGCGGATAAGTGGTGCGCCTATCACAAGTCTTACGGACATACGACAGAGGGGTGTAGGGGGATGAGGAATGAGATAGAAAAATTGATAGAGCGAGGGCAGCTGAAAGACTGTGTGGCGGCGGAAGCAAAGAAGGAATATCCGGTCCGGGACCAGCCTCAGGAGCAATCCCGGAGGAGGTGGAGGCCCAACCCCGGGAGAGGAAATGGGAGAACCCAAGGCAACAGGGCCCCGAGGCGGCCCGCCATAGCTGCCGTACCAGTCCAAGCGGTGGAACCGGCTCCAGTACCCAACAGGATGATCAACGTGATAAGCGGAGAAATCGGAGAAGCATGCCAGTCAGTTTCCGTTATCCGGACCCGGACGCGATATGTCCCCCGGGGGAGACACTGGGGAAAAGGTTTAGCCCCAATGAAACTATCACTTTCTATGAGGCGGATGCAACCCCGCCACAGATACCTCATTCAGACCCAATGGTTGTAACAGCGGAATTGAAGGTTTCTTGGTCAAGAGGGTGTTTGTGGACGACGGGAGCAGCGTGGAAATCATGTTTGCTTCTTGCTTCGATCAATTGGGGATTGGAAGACAGAACCTGAAACCTCCCTCGTCTCCCTTGTCAGGGTTCACGGGCAAACCAGAAGTTCCTCTAGGCGTTATTCCCGTTGCAGTGTGTATGTGGACAAGAAGGATCAGAGCAAGAGGGTCTCAGTGACGTGCAACTTTGCTGTTATTGATGCCCCCTCACCGTACAACGTAATCATAGGGATACCATGGTTAACCCATACCCAGGCAGCGAATTGCCCATATCTGCTGATGATGAAGTTCCCCCGCGCAAGGAGTAGCGGTCGTGCGGGAAAGCCAAGCAGTCGTAAGAAGTTGCATGATGACGGCAGTGTTGGATGCAAAGAAAGCAGTAGGGGCGATACATGGAGAAACTCCCCGCCAAGAGTTGGAGGAAATGCAAGTGGCAGACAAAGGGATGGTCACAGTGGGAAAGGATCTCCCGGAGGAAGTAAAAGGCGCACTGAAGGAACTCTTGGCCAGATATCAAGGAGTGTTCTCATGGAGCCCAGAGGACATGGTGGGAATGTTACCAGAGCTGGGGGTACACAAGTTGAACATAAGCCCGGCAACCAAGCCCATCAGGCAGAAGAAAAGACCTGTAGCCCCGGAGAGAGCAGAATTCATAAAGAATGAAGTTCAAAAGTTGGAGAGTTGAGGAAATCATTAACCCAGTCTTAGTAAAGAAGCATGATGGAAGCTGGCGCATGTGCATTGACTTTACGGACTTGAATAAGTGCTGCCCCAAAGACAGCTATCCTCTCCCAAATTAGGATCGGTTGGCAGAAGCTATCACGAGAAGAAGCCATTTGGGTTGAAGAACGCGGGGGCTACTTATCAGAGGATGGTGGACAAACTCTTTAAGGACCAAGTAGGAAGGAACATGGAGGTGTATGTCGATGACATGGTGGTCAAAAACAGGGCTTACGGGGCCTTTTCGAATGACCTGGAGGAGATGTTTGAAAAGCTGGAGCGAAGCAATCTAAAGCTGAACCCCTCCAAAAGTACCATTGGAGTGGGTGCGGGGAAGTTCTTGGGTTTCATGGTATCAAGTCGGGGCATTGACGTCAACCCGGAGAAGGTAGAGGTCATAGCCAAGATGACCTCCCCCAGGTCGGTGAAAGAAGTACAGCGGTTGACAGGGTCCCTCGCGGCTCTCAGCCGATTCCTATCGAAGTGAAACTTGCACCCAACTGGGAAGGGCCATACAAGGAGAAGGAATCATACCCAGGTGGAAGTTATATGCTGGAAGACAAGCAGGGGAAAGAGGTCCCCAGGAGATGGAATGTAGCTAACTTAAGAAGGTTTTACGGGAAGTAGAGTGTCCCGCGCTGGACCTTAGCTACTAAGGCATGAATATGCCAGGCATGGATATGCCTCCTCCCGGAAGCATGAATATGCCCGGAGGGATAGCCCCGACGTTTGGCCTCGTCCCGGGTATAGAGAGGAAGAATTGTAAAAAGGGACCCATGGGTAGCTCCCATTTGGGTGCCCCGCTAGATAGAACCCGGAGCTTGAATGAAGCCCGGGGACCAGAGGATGTAACGCTTGCAGGAAGGAGTTAATGAAAAGATGGGTTTCTAAAAGAACTTTTATTCAATCATCTTTAAATTACAAGTACAAAAATATGTTGTTATATCTTTAAAGAAACAATTGCATAGTATTTCAAATACAGATTTTCCTATCTAGGCGCTATTATACCCACTTAGGGTCTGACCCGGAAGCACCTTCAGGGTTACCCGGGCGAAAACCCCCTCCGAAGAATTGAGAAGACAGGATGTCTTCGGCAAAACGAGCATCTGGAGCTTGATTCCATGCAAGTTCCTCTTCCAACTGCTCAGCATCTTCTTTGTTTAGTTCCGGGATAGGAACAACTACGGACCCTTCTGGAAGTGGTTCCGCCAGGCGCATCCTTCTTAACCCGGTAGAAGTGACGAACTTGTATTTGGGGAACAAGTCCGCTACACCCTTACCCTTCTCTTCTCGGCTGATGCGGGTGCCCTCCGCGGTCTTTACCCCCTTGGTGGTAACTCCAGAAGAGGCAATCTCCCGGACACGCCTTATTCGGCGTGCTACTTCTTCCGGGTCAATAGACACGGACATGTCCTCATACCTTTCGTACGCCACATCTACCTCCACCCGGGCAGGGACCCGGTGAAGGCTAGAAGGATAAGGCTCAGCCTCTCCCGTAGCTATCTTATTATGCCACTTCATGGCGTCCAGATAGGCCCCGTAACTAGGAGCTCCCTCACCAAATTTCCTCGGGTTGGCTTCCATGTGTTTGATTGTCCTGCGAACCCCGGCTGGAATATCTGTAAGGGGAGATACCCCAAACTCAGCCAACCTTGAGACCTAGAAGGTGGTAAGATAGCCGGACAACCAGCAGAGCATCTTGGAGGACCCTATTCCTCTGAGTAAGCGACCTATTCTCCTTCTCCAAGTCGCAGATTAGCTTATTCTGTGCGGTGCGGGTTTCTAGCTTCTTAAGCTTTTCTTGGGCCCGCTCCAGTTCACCCCACACCATACCTAGTTCCTTGGCGGTGCGATGTTGAGTATCGTCGTGAAGGGCATGCAGCTCGTTTGGTGGGAATTCAGGGCTTCCCACATGTGGTCAGAGGCAAGATCAAAATAGTGGTTTAGCGAACCTAACTTGGTCTCAACCGCCTTGAGAAACGACACCAGCACCTGGATCGACCCAAACTCCTGAAGGAAGGAACACAATCCCGCCTCGGCCAATGCCCGGTTAGCCTGGTTGCCTCCAAACCTCCAGTGGGCTAGTTTCCTCTAAAGGAAAGAGCACTGGAGGCACCCAGTGCGGGGGAGAGAGAAATAGGTGCCGGAAGAACTACTCGGATGAGGGAAAACATAATGCATGGGCCCTTGCGGGAGAACCTCATTTGAATGGTGCTCAGACTACAAAAGATAATAATTTCATTAAAAAGTAGAACTTTATATTAATCAAAATGGGCATTAAGGCCAAGTTCTACATAGACCCCCCGGGGAGGTAAGTTACAAAATACTTAGGAAAAAAAAAAGATTACAAGAAAAAAGTAGGCTAGAGTCTAGGGTTGTACATTGTCTTCGGCGGGGTCCCTTTCCCCTGGAGCAGCATGAGTTCTTTCCAACCTCTTCTCCAGCTCCGCGAGATCCTCAGTAGTCCACTCCCGGTCCGGCATAAGCAGGGGCGTCCACCTTGGGCTCATCACCAGATCTCCCGGGAAACCCTACCCTCCGGGTAGCCTTCCGGGACTGGTACAACAGGTCGTCCTGACCGTCACCAAGGCCTACCCGGAAGCCGCCCCCTTGATCATGGACCGCGTGGTACCCAAAGTTGTTAGGCACCGCGCAGTACTCGTAATAATTCTCTGCCCAATGGGGCGTCTCCGGGACTACCCCATAAACGTTGTTTTCTTCCGGGCTAGGGTCAGAGAATGAAGCCTCGCTAATTTCGGGAAGCTTCACCTTCTTGATTTCGGAGGCATAGGGGACCCGGGAGGACATCTCTAGCGACTGACACAGCTGGAGTACCAGACTCTTCAGATCCGACTCCTAGAGGGATCGCCAGCGATGATTTAGCAGATCGGTTACCTTGGGACGGTAATAAGACGTCTGGGCATCAAGACGAGTGGGCCCCGAAAGCCAACCCCGCAGACTGCGGTACATCTCATGGCAAGCCTCAGCGCTCGCCGCAACAGCAATCCCCTCCAGCTTCTGATCAAACTCCACTGAGCGGAGAAGCTTTTGGGTTACAGCGTCGAAGGCTTCGAGCCGAGAGTTCTTCTTGTCCCTCTTCAAGGAGGAATATTTCTTCTCCACCTCGGTCAGCTTTTTCTCCCTGTCGGCCAGTTTCTTCTCTTTATCGGCCAGCTTCTCCTTGGTTTCGCGGAGCTCTCTCTAGCTTGGTGAACAGCCCCGCGCTGTAATTGGAGTAGGTCCGGTTCAGCACCTCGGCAAACTGAGAGTCCGCCAGGAGTGAGTCGGCGAAGGCGATGCTCTGCAAAACAAAATACAAGGAGTTAAGGAAACCCGGGGAATCATGAAACTTAGATAAAAGATAAGGCCTCAGGAAAACGATTACCTCTTATTTCTCCTCCGGGATGGCCTCAGAAGCAGCAGCCTGCGGGGAAGTGTTGCGAGGAGGAGGAGGAGGGAAGTCATCAGTCCTTTGTCGAGATGATGGGGGAGACCCAGACAGCACGGTGGCGGGCGGCCGCTTGAACCGGGAACTGGCCCCGCCACTGTAGGTTGGATGGTTAACAAAGGATCTTCGGGAGGGAACAGACGACGGCCCAGAAGGAGTCGCGCGGGAAGCAGAGGCGACCAAAGAAGACGGTGACCCAGAGGGAGGCGGTTGGCGAGACCGCTGCTGCGAGCGGCCCCTTGCGGGATGATGCTGGATTCTCAGCGGAAGATGGCTCAAGATGGGGAGCCGCTTGTTGAGCAGGCGGGAATCGCTGCCCCAAGCGGGGATTCCCGGTCTAATCATCTCCTGCGGAAGATCTTTCAACAAATGTCATGGCGTCCGCGTACAATGAAGGTTGAACTGAAACCAAGCAAAAACAGAGTTAGAAAAAATAAAGAAAAAGAGGGGCAGAAGTAAGAAATAAAATAAAAGCCTTAATAGGCACCTCCATCCGGCCACACCGCTGATATGCGCGGGAGAGTAAAGAGCTCAGCAGGGTAGATCCCGCGATGCCAGTAGTAGCCCGCGTTCCCGATCTTAAAAAAGTCGTCCATATCAAGGGGAGAAACAGAGGAGGTTGTGATCACTGGTAATAATGGCTGGGAGAGTGGCGAGGGGCTTCTTGTCCTCGGGAACAAGAGAATCGTTCCAGGCGGGCATAGGGTACACTCGGGAGTCACATTGGAAGAAACCCTTCGATGGATATCCTTTGGCAGATTTAGGCTTTCTCAGGATGAAGTCCTTTATCCCGGAACGAATGGTAAAAGAAAAAATTCCCGGAAAAGAATGATGATATGCAGATGACAGTAAGATTGACCCAAAGGGATATAGGAGAGGAAGAAATGCAGTTGGAGGATGCAGTTAATCAGGAAGAAATGGGCAATGTGGTGTTGGAAGGGCCTATGGAGATAATAAATACTGGCAAGGAGAAGCAGTTAGTAGCAATATCAATGGATGTTAAAGGAGGTGATAAAAAGCATTTAGTTCAACTAGCAGGGAAGACATTGGCAGAATTCATAGCAGGGACAAGTGCATCATTAAGTAAGGATGAAGCTCTCAAGTTGCATGGAATTAAAGATAAACAAAGTCAGGGTTGCAGGGATGATGGCTGGATTCTCAGCGGAAGATGGCTCAGGATGGGGAGCCGCTTGTTGAGCAGGTGGGAATCGCTGCCCCAAACGGGGATTCCCGGTCTAATCATCTCCTGTGGAAGATCTTTACACAAATGTCATGGCGTCCGCGTACAATAAAGGTTGAACTGAAACCAAGCAAAATCAGAGTTAGAAAGAATAAAAAAAAGAGGGGCAAAAGTAAGAAATAAAATAAAAGCCTTAATAGGCACCTCCATCCGGCCACACCGCTGATATGCGCGGGAGAGTAAAGAGCTCAGCAGGATAGATCCCGCGAGGCCAGTAGTAGCCCGCGTTCCCGGTCTTAAAAAAGTCGTCCATATCTAGGGGAGAGACGGAGGAGGTTGTGATCACTGGTAATGATGGCTGGAAGAGTGGCGAGGGGCTTCTTGTCCTCGGGAACAAGAGAATCGTTCCAGGCGGGCATATGGTACACCCGAGAGTCACATTGGAAGAAAACATTCGAAGGATATCCTTTGGCAGATTTAGGCTTGCTCAGGATGAAGTCCTTTTTCCCGGAACGAATGGTAAAAGAAAAACTGCCCGGAAAAGACACGTGGGCCTTCCGCAAAGCGTAGAAGGAGCGGAAGAGTAATAGAGAAGGGGGAATAGCGCATCTGGCTCAATTAAGTAAGAAGGCCAGGATCAGAACAACCACGTTAGGATGTAGCTGGGCCGGGGCTACCTTGTAAAAATGTAGGATTTCAAGGAAGAGGGGGGGGGAGAAGGCAGGCTAAGCCCGTATTGGAAATGGATTCGCGGGATACATGCAACCCCTCGCTCGGAGACTCCCGGGGGAAGTTTAGAAAGAGAGGCATTTAAAGGGAGGGGAATAAAGGAACGCTTGGCTAAATCTAGGACATCCCTATCTAAAGAAGGATAATCCCCGGGGACATCAAAAAATTTGAGACTCAGTGGACGCACTCCATGAGTAGGCCCCCGGGGAATGTTGTCACCAATTTCCTCGTCAAACACTTCCTCATCCGGATCCTCCCGGGGGTGGCTAGGATGCCCGGTCGGGTACGAACCCGCCCCAACCAAGGTCGACGCTCCCGGGATGTTTAGTTCTCGGGGCGTGCTGAAAGCCTCGGAATGGGTATCCGGGGAGGAAATCAGATTATCAGCAGCCCTGAACTGGACCTCGAACTGATTTTGTGCCCCCTTGTTATCCAAGGAAGAGGTGGAGGGAATTGGGGAGTTCATGATTGGAAGAAAATGAGAGGGAGAGAATTAGAGCTTACTTGATCGAAAGAGCAGAGCGTCTGGAAGATTTTTGGAGAGAGAGAGAAGCTTAGTGAAGGGGGTTTGGACCCTTATATAGGCAGACGAATAGGGAACGCCACCTCAAAAGAAGGAAAAGCAATTGCGACACGATAAACGAGGTATTGATCAATGCAGAATAGGGAAAGGCGGCGTTAGAAATTAATTTTAACACGGATGGGCCCTACCAAAAGAACTAATAACAGAAGAGGAGAAACGTATGAGACCAGTCCCCCGCATCACAGAAACCCGGATGACTGGTCTGGGGGGCTAGTGATAATACCGGCCCAGAGCCCTACTGGGCCGGGAAAAGGGCCCATGGTCCAGGATTAAGGAAGCAGCGCCTTTCCCGCGAGAGGCACGTCCGGACAAGAAGGAGGACAAATAGTGACAAAGGGAAGTGGTCCTGAGTCTTATCCAAAGCAGACAACCTCAACTATAAATACTAGGCTCAAACAGTGAACAGGGTATGTGACTTATATATCTCTACTTTCTATTGAGAGCATTTCCATACGTTTTCCCCTCATCGCTATCCCCATCTCATCATCACGCCGGAGCTTCTTCCCCGGGAAGCCTCCCGGGGATTGTTTTGCAGGATCGTTGCGACATACTCGGAAGGAAGCCCGGATAGCGTTGAGACCTAGGGACCGGACGGATTTGGGTAGCATCAAAAACTAAGTAAAATTATTTAGCAACAATGACAAGAAAAATAAGAAGTACTTCTTAATTGCTAGTTTATCATTTTTAAATTTTTTTTAATTTCAAATTAGTAAGACGATGGCTTCCATTTATTGGTTAGTTAGATACAAAAAAAGAGGTAACCACTCCCTGAGTAAGGAGCAAGTCCTTATTAAAGAGTGGTTCTTAAAATTCAACAATGGACCTATTTAAATAAGGAGTGCTCCTTATTAAGAAAAGTGTACTTAAGGAGCATAATTAGAAAAGTGTACTTAAGGAGCATCATTGTGGATGCTCTAAGTCCCAACCAAAACTTATTAGTTGATTTCGGCTCAGATTTTAAGAAAAATGCTTTTTATATCTTATAAGTGAAGTTTTGAGGGGTATAAATGGAATATCACTTATTGATATGGTTGTTTGTAAGAATTCATTAAGGGTATATTTGTCTTTTTGTAGTTTTTTTTTTGCCAAAAGAGGAAAGAATGAAAGTAAGAAGTTTTGGTTGGGACGGACAAAAAAGTAAAGCAAGAAGTTTTGGTTGGGACAGAGGGAGTATTACATAGCGACATCTATCTTTACTAATGTTAAAAAGAAGAATAAACTTTTTAGAAGTAACATATATACTTACATGAGCATGAAAATGTTAATTAAAAAAATACTTTAAAAAAAATTGTGACTGCATGAAAATATTAATTAAGTAGGTTGCTTCATGAAAAGTACTTCATCAAAAGTAACATATATACTTCAAAGAACAAATCTTATCAATGAACTAGCAGAACATCCAGGAATTCTCGAGGGTTCTCTCTCTCTCTAAATATTCCAGAGAGCATACTTCCAAGAATTTTTTCTGGCAAATCAGGTAAGGATCTGTTTGTTAACTTCTATTTCATGTTAAATGAGAGGTAGGTCAGAAGATTGGATGTCGAATATGAGGTGATTCATATGGGTATAGAAGGTGGGAAATTTAAGTCAAGAAAAGTATCAAGAAAAACTGTAGATCAACACATGCAGAGGGGATTTGAGTGCTAGGTACTGTTTTAGGAAAAGTGGAGAGGCTGGGTCTTGTCAGATCTGTGAGATTATACAGGACATGGTGAGTGGAGTTCATGTCTTTAGGCGTTTAGACCAGGATCTTATTGGGGTAACAAAATGGAGGCAGGACAGCAATCATTCCTGTAGGATATGGTCTAGACAAGGATGGACAAAAACTTAAAACAAAATTAGGGGATTGGATATCAAAAGAGGCAAGGAAAGTTAGTTGATTGTCAAGAAAAGAAATTAAAAAGAAGGAAATTAAAAAGGCTTGCATGTGAGGCATTTTGATTAACAAAATAGGAGAAAATGAAAGGACAACATAGGGAAAGTGGACAGAGTGCAGAAGCATTAAACACATGTCCTTTGGATTCAGAGAATATAAATGCCAAGTTGGGACTTTTCTCTAATATTAGAAGGAATTCAGACAGTCAAAAATATTCCTTTCTCGGTGGAAACTTGGGAAAGATGAGTGGAAGAATATCTGATAGGGATTCAATCCATATTCGTTTGAGAGTTCAGATTTCTACGAAGAAATGCGTGAACCAGAGGCGAGTGAATCGTTCTTCAATAATGTTTTCCGACATCAGAGGATTTGAATGAAGCAATCCAAGAGATGAACATTGTGTTCTTGGATATTGGCTGGATGATAGGAGATTCAGCAAACATCGCATGCAGAGTTACCTCCAGGCTCATTGGGGTAATGAGGTAAAAGTCCACATGTGGCTAGGGAAGTTTTTTGTCATCAAGTTTCCGTCCAAAGAAGCTCAACTTGCAGCAATTAACAACTCCCCGTACACTGTCCAAGGAGGATTCTTTGCTGTAAGAAGGTATGATCCAATGATTCCTTTAAATCGTATTCAGGTTACCAAGGTGCTCATAATGGTTAGAATGCATGGATTATCATCCGCATGTTTTACTACTGCTGCTGGAGATAAGTTAGCTAGGTATGTGGGTGAATTAGAGCAAGTAGAGGTTTATGATCATCCAGTCATAGATATGAAATACTCAAGAGCTAAAATTTGGATAGAACCAGGAAATCCTTTGATTCCAGGATTCTATGTTAATATGCCGGATGGAAATATGTACTGGATAGTCTGCACGTATGAGAAGATTCATAAATTTTGTAGAAGATGTGGTAGAATTGGACATCCCATCAACAGATGTTCATTTCAGAACAACCTCCATTTGGTTCAGTTTCTGCAGCAGAAGTTTCAAGAACATAATGATAAGTATGGCACGCATACTGTGTTTGATCCCTCAAATGAGTTGTATCCTTCATCAATTAGAGCTCATGGTCATAGGCCATATAGGAGGAATACAACATTTCCTGCGGATTTCATGGAGGTTCATGGGGAATTCTATCTGAATGTTAATGAGGGCACCATTAAGGATGGTTTTCTGTATCAGGTGGAGACAGATAATCATGTTCAGATACCTTTATTGGGAGATGTTAATATGCAAGAGGGACAAGGAGATAACAATCCAGACAATGATCGGGGGGGGGGGGGGGGGGTGAGGTGGAAATGATCAAGGGGAATTTTATGAAGGCAATGCTCCACAGCATATTATAGTTCCAGAGGTTGTGCCACCTCCCAATGTACTGGAATTTCAGGATGGAGTCTTGGAGAATGGTTTTCATGATCCACATTCACAACAGCATGGAGTGCAGGGCATAAATATTGAATTCACTTTAAGTCAACCTTCTCCAATGGTAGAGAATAATGATGATATGCAGATGACAGTAAGATCGATCCAAAGGGATATAGGAGAGGAAGAAATGCAGTTGGAGGATGCGGTTAATCAGGAAGAAATGGGCAATGTGGTGTTGGAAGGGCCTATGGAGATAATAAATACTGGCAAGGAGAAGCAGTTAGTAGCAATGTCAATGGATGTTAAAGGATGTGATAAAAAGCATTTAGTTCAACTAGCAGAGGAGACATTGGCAGAATTCATAGCAGGGACAAGTGCATCATTAAGTAAGGATGAAGCTCCCAAGTTGCAGGGAATTAAAGATAAACAAAGTCAGCAAATAGAATGGAGTTCTGTTGTAGTAAAGAGGGCACATTTGAGGAACCAAGATGGGAAGTCCAGGGCTAGGATGAAGGAAATTCTGAGGCCTAGGAAGACTGTTTCTACAAAGATTGTGAAGGAACCTGGAATTAAGAAGCCTAAAACAGAAAAGCAGTTAATGGCATTGCGTAAAGCCAGGGAGGTGAAGTTGGCAAAGTTCCGAGCTGAAAAGCAGAAAAGAATGGAGAAGTTTTTCAGTGAAAAAAAAATGAGAATAAGGGTCTAACTGAGATAGTGGAAGGCAGTAAGGGTAAGAAGAGGACAAGAGAAGACTCACCTGAGCCCGAGTCTGAGAGTGAGTCAATAAATACCATTCTAGCAATGGGTTGGATGCAGGAGGGAGGACCTTCTAAGAAGATCAAGGTTATTGATAAGGGGAAGTCAGAAGGGGTTAAGATTTATACTAGGAGAGGGAAAAAGGCACAGAATGGAGTGGAAGCATCTGAGGGTTTCAAGGCAGTTGTCCCTTATCAACTGCAGCAGTTGCCATGACGTCCTTAGTTAAAAACGCCCCTACTCAACAAGTGCTGAGCAGATTGCTGAAGGAACTAGAGCCAAGAAGGAGGACATGTTGAAATGGCAACAAACAACTAGATTCTGGAATGGTTGGCATCTGGAAGCAAGAGATTTGGCAGGTGGTGTTTCTTTATTTTGGTCACAATCTGTAATATTAGAAGTAGTAGCTAGTAGTAATAACTTTATCCTAGTTAAGTGTAAAGGCAGTGCTTGTAAAATATGGTATCAGCTTTTTGTGTATGGGAATCCTGTAATAACTGATAGGATGACTGTTTGGAATGAATTTAGGGCTGTGTTGCCTGATTTGGATTATCCTATTGTCCTTGTGGGTGACTTTAATCAGATAATCTCTCATGAAGATAAGTATGAGGAGAGTAGATTTAAACAAACTACTCAAAGTCAGGGTTTAATAGATTTGCTAGAATGGGGAAGTTTTCAAGAGTTAAGGAATACAGGTTTGTGGTTTACATGGTCAAATAAGAGGCAAATACCTGATAATATTTCAGAGAGATTAGATAGAGCATTTGGGAATAGAAAGTGGTTTCATTTATTCCCTGTGTCTAAAGTGCATAATCTGCCAATCATTTCCTCTAATCATAGTCCAATTTGGATGGAGCTGGAGCCAAGGAAATCAAAAAAGGACTTCTGGAACAAATATGAGTCCTACTGGAGAAATAGCTCTGCTCCACATCAAATCATACAAAGGGTATGGCATCAGCATGAATCACAGTTTAGATATGAAAATCCCCAACAATTGTCTGGAGTAATGGATTGTGTGCTCAGGCATTTATCTAACTGGAGCAGGAAAAGTTATGGAAATATTGATTCTCAAATCAGGGACGTGTCCTCTAAGTTGGAGTTAATACAATGTAAAGCAAGGACAATGGAAGTGCAGGAACAAGAGAATAAATGTTACATAAAGTTGCAGGATTTGTTGGCTTTCCAGGCAGAGTATTGGAAGTAGAGAGCAAGGGCAAACTGGGGAAAGCAATGGGATAGAAATATAGAGTTCTTTCATAGATGGGCAACTAGGAAAGAGGCAATGAATCATATAAGTGAATTACAGGATACAGCTGGAGAAGTCAGAAGATCTGAGGCAGCTATAAAGGAAATTTTGCTTTGTCATTTTAAACAATTGTATATGTGTCCAGCTCATTATCCAGTACATCCCTCACCTGAGTTGAGTATGAAGGAATTCATGGAAATTAATGAAAAGTGCTTAAGCTTGGATGAGATCCAAATGTTACAGGCACATTTTCAAAGTAAGGAAGTATGGCAAGCTTTTCAAAACATGAAGTCATGGAAGTCTCCTGGTTTGGATGGATTACCAGCAGGTTTTTATAAGAATCACTGGAATGTAGACAGGTGACTGATGTGGTTCTGTAAATTCTAAATGGAGGAACATTGCCAATAGAATGGAATTAGACAGTGATAATCTTGATTCCAAAGAAGAAAATGGCAAATAAACCAGAAGAGTTCAGACCTATTTCACTTTGTAATGTGAAATATAAGGTCATTGCTAAAGTGCTGGCCATGAGACTTGCAAAGGTGTTGGATAATCTGATAGATAAAGCACAGTTAGGTTTTATAAGGGACAGAAACATTGGTGAGAATGTTATTCTAGCACAAGAGATGATGAACACTTTGAAAAAGAAAAAAAGGGAGACAAGGAGTAGCAGCCATTAAGTTGGATATGAGCAAGGCCTACGATATGGTATCATGGCCTTTTCTTTTTAGTGCTTTGAGCTGTATAGGTCTTCCTCAACAATGGATTCAGTTAATCCATCAGTGTGTGACAAAAGGTGACAATGACCTTAAGAGTGAATGGAGTCAACTCAGAGTTTTTCCAACCTGTAAGAGGTTTGAGGCAGGGTTGCCCTTTGTCACCCTTACTGTTTATCATATGTCAACAATACTTGTCTTCTATAATAGATCATTCTCTGAAGCATAATGTGAGGTGTGGTTTTAGTCCTGGAAGAGGGATTCAGAAGCTATCCCATTTGATGTATGCAGATGATTGTCTAATTTTTCTGGAGTGTAGAGAACAGACAATACAACAGTTAGCCAGATGTATTGATTTGTTTGCAAGATTTTCAGGCCAAAGGATTAATTTTGGTAAATCAGGTATTATAGTCAGTTCTAACACAACAGATGATATGGAGAGGTATCTGAGGAATTCTCTGAATATTCATAATCAGGGAATAGAAGAGAAATATTTAGGTGTGAATATAAACTTCACCTCTTCAAAGTGTGACATGTACAAGGACATCATTGCTAAGTTCAGAAATAAGTTTGATTCATGGAAAAATAGATTTCTATCATTGGCTGGTAGAATTACTTTGGCTAAACATGTTTTTTCAGCTCTTCCAATATATCCAATGGGCATATTCAGGATTCCAAAGAAGGTTCTGGATAATATTGATAGGATAACAGCAAGGTTTATTTGGAAAGGGGATTTACAAGGTCAAGGTGTGCACTGGATGTCTTGGAAGAAAATGTGCTTGCCAAAGATTAAAGGAGGTTTAGGTCTAAGATCAGCATATCAAATGAATCAGGCCTTGATGGCAAAACATGCTTGGAGTATCATTAATAATAAAGATAACCTTATGGTAAGGATTATGAAGCAGAAGTATTGTAAGGGATTAGATTTTTTGGATATCAAACAAAGGTTTTCTGACTCATGGGGGTGGAAAAGCATTTTGTGGGGAAGGGATTTTCTGAAACCTAAGTTGAGATGGCTGGTGGGAGATGGTACAAATATCAATTTAACAGATAATTGGATACCAGATATAACAGAAAACAGTTAGAGCTGGCTCCTCAAACACATAGCATGAAGGTTGCAGAATTCATAGATGAGCATAAGAAATGGAAAGTTCATGCTTTGAGAGGTGTTTTTCCAGAATGGTTTCAACAGGCACCAGATAAAGAAGCCATTGAATTAGCATGTCACTTGTTTATGGCAGATATGGCTATCCAGGAATGGTAAAATATTTGAATCCAAAGTGGAAGATCTAAAGAGGGTGGCGGACTTGGCATATTTGGACTCACACTTCTTTGCAAATAGAGAGCATGAAGGTGAAGAGGTGTATAGTTCTCAAGAAATGATTCAGGGCAATATGAAGAAATGGAGGTACAACAGGATCATAATCATCATCAAACACAGGATATGCATGTTATGTTAATAGATGGAGCATTTTGGATGAGAAGTATGCATGCATCTGTAGCTTGGTCCACAAGAGAGGAATTCACTGGATTTCAAAAGGCTAACACTGTTACTCATTTCCAGGCTTCATCAGCTCTCCAAGCTAAAGCAATGGCTTGTCTTTTAGGTTTAAAGGAAGCAGTTCAGCTACAGATCAGGAGGATATGCATCAGAACAGATTCTGAGATACTGCAACAGCACTTAAATCAGGGTAATTGTAGTGTCAGGTGGGAGATAGATGCTATTCTCAGGAATGAAGTATTTTTTTAATTAACATTTTATGAGCATGAAGTATATATGTTTTTTTTTTTTTTTGACATAAACCTGCAAACTTTATTAATTAAAAATGTTAATTAAAAAAATACTTTTTAGGTGTGCAAAAGTCTCCTATAAAGTAGGTTCACAAAAAAATTGTGATGGTATTATGTAAATATTTTACTTCTATTTTAGTGTTACTTTCTTATAATGCTCATGTATAGTCCATGTTCTTATTTATAAAGGTAAAAACAAATTCTCTAATATATTGCAATTAATTTTTTGTTAATTACCATTTTTCTCCATGGAATTTTATTATTTTATACAAAATCATGTAAGGTGGTATATATGATGTCTAGATGAAAGCCTGGACAAGGAGAAAAGGAGACCGCTCAGCTCACAAAAGCCAAACTTCCACGATAGCACGATGAAGGATGAAACACAAGATCAGGAGGGCATAATCCCACGATCCTAGAACCCTAATAGGAAGTGGATCATTGCCAACTTGATTCCTGAGACCTTTTATTATAAATAAGAGGGAACATGAGAGGAATTACGCACAATTGAGTCTATACTCAGATTACATTACATAAATATTTAACTTGATCGTCAGAGTTTAGATCCTCAAATTTTTCTTGCAGGGAAAACTCTATAACTAGCAAAATGAGGTCCATCACTAGGCAAAAAACATAAAAATGTTACTTTGGTCAATGAATAAAAATACATACTACATAAGCAAAAAACTATTTAACATGAACCTAAAATTATTTAGTTTGTGAAATATATTTCAAAACATATGCTAACTATTCAATTACATTCCCATCTCATTCGATCTGAACTAAAATCTGAGACACCTTTAATTCAGATAAAGATCCATTCAAGTTCTGGTACTTTTCATGTAAGATCGGGTAATTTTTGGATACAAATCAGTTTTTGGGTATGATTTTTGGGTTCACTCAGTTTTGATTTTGAGTATGATTTTAAACCAAATAGGAGCACAATAAAAATAACAATTGTATAAATATAATAACAATAACACTGTTCTTACGCACGAGTCCATACATAGTAAAGGTGTTTTTCCTGAAGGAATACATATTAAAGGTTGATGAATAATCAGACAAGTTAATATATATATATACCTAGCTTGGGATTTATTTACAATACTTTTAAATAATTCCTATTAAACAATCGGTGTAAGTCAAACTAGACACTGGAGCTGTAATCAAATAACTAAAGAATCAGGTTTACCAGATCACCAAGTGGTTGCTCAACTGCAAATTGGTAAACTCCTTTTGGAACCTGCCTTGCTGAAAGAATAGTGAGTTTGTGTTAGCAGGAAAATCATCCCGTGACCTGCTTCCTGTTTCCTGGTCACTAAAGTCGAACACTCCAAAACACTCAAATGTATTGAGTTCACGTTTCGAAGGAGCTGATTCAATCCAGCTTGACTACATCACTCCCCATCTGATCTCTTAGGAGTTTCCCTCCGTATCATTTGAACTAGGTCCTGAACAACCTCAGACATTGGAGGCCTATATTCTGGCTCCGGCTACAGGAAAAAAATATTTACTGAGCAACTGAACGTGGTACCAAAATGAAAAAATCACAGCACAATTTGCCTAAACACAATCTAGCGCCTGCATATTTGAGTTCTTCAAACATCACCACTTTTCAGTAAACACAACGATTATTATAAAGTACTAACCTGTACGCAGCGAGAAATAATGTCTGCAAAATGGGATAAGGATTTAACAAGATATCTTCCATTCATAGAAGGATCCACCATGCTTGACAAGGCATCAATATCATGAAGTTGTGGGATAGCCCATCTCACCAGAAACTGTTCTCCTCGACTCCTTGTTCTAAAGATCATTTTAGATGGTTAGTAAATTTAGTGCATCATATTAATTCAGTGTATTAAAGTGGTCATTTTACCTGTCATATGACATTCGACCAGTCAAGAGTTCCAGCATTACCACCCCAAAGCTGTAGACATCACTTTTGGAAGTATAAATTCCAGACTCAAATTCAGGGGCACCATAGCCATATGTTGTAAGCAATTGCCCTGACAACTGGAAAGCAGATGGCAGAGCGCTATTAGGCATGTAAAACATTATAAAAATTCATTTATTATTAAATGTTATCCACAGATCAAATAAAGCAGCCCGTTGGTTAGTAAACTTCTACTATACTTTTACAGTTGTAGGAAAATATTTTTGAAATTATTACTCAAGCAGGTTACTGATGCGCCCAATTTATATTTAGATGGTCTTTTTGATTTTAAATATCCTGATAGTATGACCATATTCTATCAAACAGACAAGTTAAACTAGGAGCTTAATCAACACAACCATTTATGACAATAAGCTCTTCACCCTACTGCTGCAAGTCCAGATACCCAATGTCACACTCAATCTCACCGGAAAAAAAATCAGACAAGCCTCTGTAAAATAATGCATAATTGTTATTTAAGTCCACACAAAATATACTGAACATGCATTAGATTTAACAGCTGGTGCTTGTAAAGAAAGGAAACATATTTCTGTGAATATAAGTAAACTTCAAGTAACCAGAGTCCTTAATCCATATATAAAAACATTACGAGTTTACGACTAATCTTGTGAACTTTTTTTTGTCCTGGATAGGAATCTTCTAAGAAATTCAATAACAAGAATCAAACTTCCTTGGTCCCAGAGTGTTGTTCTCCTTTTCAGTCAACTATTTCAAGGAAGTTAGACCACAAATTTCAAATAGTATATACTCTATCCGTCCCACCCTAAGCTTCTTAATTTTCAAGCCAAGTTTGAGCATAAATTTTAACTAGCATATAACAATATCATTGATAAATTCCATGCAACATGTATTTTCTAAATAAAAATTTACATACACCATTAGTATATGTAACTAAAGTTATTGGTGGTCAAACATGCCTTAAGAAATTTGACCAAAAAAAAGAAAGCTTAGGGTGGGATGGAAGGGCATTGCTCAAATTGTTTTTCCTGTTGTACGTGGCAGAATGCTTGACATGATGCTTGGCTTCGCTCGGTATTGGCATGATTATGATTGTTCTTGGTACCATGACAGCGCGGCAAGTTAACTGGAGTTCTTTACAAGATGACATGAGCATGATATTTTGCAAGCAAAAAGGAACCAAGAGCAAACATGGGTTTTGATATTATCAATTCGCAAACATGAGCATGATTATTTGCATACTTGGGTTTCATTATCTAGGAAAATATGGTGGAAGGTAAAAGGAAGTACAACCATGTGATTTTGAAACCATAGAATAGACACTGAATAACAAATATTGATTTGGTTCTTAAAAATTGTTGATTTACTTATTTGGTATGTTCATTTTCTAGTAGCACATACACTAATAGACTAAAGTGAAGTAGAAATTAGTTGATTGTTTTAGCTGGGAGTGAAAGCTAAACTTGTATTTTGGTTTATTTTTGAGTATTAATAAAATTAATCTTTCCCCCTCAAATAAAAAGTAACAATATCATCATGAGAGGTTTAGTTAGAGTTGTTGTAATGTGTATTTTAAAAAAATCAAATTTTCATATGCCATTATTGTACTTCATTAAAAGTTATAGGTGATCAAACATGCCTTGAAATTTTTGGATGAAGTATATTGCAGTTGATGAGATATAAACCAAAGTCGCTTTCAACCCAGGACATGTGACATCCATGTCACGTGGTAGCAAAGTTAAGCATTGCTCCAAGGCCCCCTACTATAGTTGATAAGATAATGGGAACAAAGTAAAGTCTGTTTACCGCAAGCCACCTGTTAACTCGCATAAGGCAACCATATCTACAAAAGCCTACAATTTTAGTTCATACAAGTTGAGTGTGATCAATTTATCTACCCAGTAACTAGTCCGAAAAAGAGATTTTTCCTTGAGAGTTAAAAATTTTATATATATCATAGGATCAGTTCAATGTATTAACTAGATTTGAGAATCTGAATTTAGTTATTTCAGCCATAAAAGGAATACGTACTCACTCCCCACACAATATCAAGAAAATTTTCATCAAATATAATTGAACAAAACAGTAAAATATACCTGATTCACAGCACCTGATGTAATCAAAGAGGACAAACCACAATCTGAGATGCGCACTGCTAGCTCATCATCAAGAAGAACATTAGCAGACTTGAAGTTTCTATGGATGATAGGCGGCTCACAAATCTCATGCAAATACCTAATTAGGAAACTGTTATCCCTCCATGGTACGGAAAAATATTACAGCATGTAATCATGGGAAGAAACTAGTCCTTTCTTTGAATTCACCTTGCATATCTTGTAAATTGGGATAACTTTGAAATCACAACAAATTCAATTTAGTACTGACCCATAACTATGCTATTTCCCTCTTTAAAAAATAAATAAATAAAAACTTTTGGGATCCGGTATGGTGGAGTGGTTGTGGCACATTTCCTGAAGGATGCTGAATTATGTAATCTACATAGTGTTAGGGGAAAAAAGAATGTGTAGAGGAAGAAAAATGAAGAAATTAAAGAAAATAAAGAAATATAGATGAGGCGATGAGAAGAAATTGTACTTTACCAAAAAGAATGAAAGATAAGTTTGAAGAACATTCTGGAATGAAAGAAAGATATCTTACTTCATAAAAGTTGCAAGCTGTTTTAATAAAGAAGCATGAATATGAAAAAGTAAGCCATGTGAGTAGAACGAAGGAGATGGATAACTTTTTGCCAAAAGTAGGATGTTAATCTTAAATTGGAATAAACAAATCAAGGTGAGAACTATACTTAGGGACGAGAAAGCACTAATTTTTATACTCAAGTAGGTTCATAACACTTATAATTTAAGTTGTTATACTAGGAAGACATCAACTCAACACGCAGATAATGGAACTTGAAATTTAAATTTAATATGAGACTCACTCCAGTGCTCTCGCAGCTCCGAGAGCCATCTTGAGACGGGCATTCCATGAAAGTTTCTTTTTAAAGTCTTCATCAGAGTGCAAAGCATCCTGCATAGATCCGTTGCTGCAGTACTCATAGACCAAAAGCCTCTGACTATGCTCCGAACAAAAACCCATAATTTCGACCACATTAGCATGGCGAATTTTGTCAAGGTGGTTAACCAGGTCAAGAAACTCATCATCTTTTTGTTGATTAGAAACCATTTTGTCCAGCTTTTTGATAGCAAGAAACTGTGAGGTAGTGAAAAAAATCAGTCAATAAACTGACTTTTTTTTCTTTTTTTTTACAATTTTAAAGCTTTCGACAAAATAGAATAAGAATAGTTATAGGAGAGAACAATTTGAAATAATTGAATAATATTTTCCCCCACTATTTTCACTCCAGAGAAGTAGAGACACCAGAGGCAGAAAATATCAAAATACATAATTAAATAGAACGATAGTGTCATCTTGTGATTGTAATGGGTGAAAGAAACTAAAACTTATTACCTTTCCATTAGGAAGCTCAGCTCTATATACACTTCCCAGCATTCCAGTCCCAATTAAATTTTCTTGAGCAAAGCTATTGGTATACTGCTGCAGTAAAGCAATGGTGTATGACTTCACGGAAGTACCAGGACCAAGGTTATTCGAAGATACTGCCACTGGTTCTACAGGCCGGGGGAATGGTTTCACTATAACTTTCTCATGCATAAAAGGGGGTGGCGGAGGTGGTGGAGGTGATGGAGGAGGCATCAAATCAATATCAAATCTGCTAATGTCTACCTCATGATCATCTTTCTTAGGAATAGCACTCCATTTTTTCCTATTTGCCTCTTGTTCTTGCTGTGGCTTGGGAATAATACCACCCTTTCTTGCTCCTGTTTCAAGTTCCTCTTTAGGCTTCACCGTGGGCACTAGTGACTCTGGCATAACAAAATCATGGAACGAAGGAAATCAATAACTTCTTACTGGAGGTCAATCCCAAACACTTTAAAAACCACAACAGTAATATCAAAGAAGGAAATTTTATGGAACCTTTGTCTTCATGATGACCAGGAAGCACAAGAGCACCATTGTTTGCAGTATTTTCCCTATTTCCTGCATATGGCGCTATTTCATGTCGCTTTGCTATCCTATGCGTGTCTCTCCTCTGCCTTCTACACCTTGGCCAGAATAAGATTACTGCCAGCACCATTACAATGGAACACAGGACTGTTGCAATAGATATCCACACAACCCTTTTGGTAGTCAAGCCCTTATTGCTCGTCCTAGAGTTAGATTCCTTTGGTGCAGAGGGTCCATCAGCACGCTTTCTGGGGACTCGTCCAGTACTTGGTGGTGTCTGCTCGGATATAGGTCCACCAAAAAATGGTGGTGCAGGAGGCGGTTTGGCCAAGGATGACGGAGGAGGGGACATGTCAGTGCTTGTATTGAATGGATTCCCCTCCTTTCTGTAAGATTAAGCAACATTAGCTAGCTGACATATATAGTTAGGATCTGACTTCAGATGAAATAGATGAAACGGAGAAGCATGTGGGAAGAAAGTCAAGAAACCAAACAATTGCAATCGAATTGCAAAATCGAGAGTCAGCCTACTTAACTTCTAATGACCCTTGTGACAAGTTGATCGTTTATCCCTTTTAGATACACAAATTACAGAGTTTGTTGGTTTAAAATTTGAAAACTGTGAAAAGGCTATCAAATATCATAACATTTGGGAGAAAAATAAAATAAAAAGTATCAAAAAGTGAGCTATAAGAAGAATGAAAAACATAGGGCGCAGATACTTCTGTAAATATAGGCTATCAAACAATGTTCGTTTACAGACAAGGCTTGAAACAGAATTAGATAATTAAGTTTGTAATAAGCTTCCCGATACCAAAAATTGTATTCACAAGTTTCTTAAATTTTGAACTCACTTGAACTTTGGAATGCTTAACAGCTTCTGAGGTATTGGTCCAGAAAACTGATTATTCTCTATATTCCTGCAACGCAGAAGGCAGGGTTAGGTGTTATATGCTAGACATGAAACAGCCAGTATCCAAAACAATTTGACTAAGTAGAGATGATGAGTGACGGTACAAGTCATTTAGAAAAAGATCCTCCAACACGTCAAGAGTTCCTGAAAGCTGATTGTCCTGCAAACGGCTGCATCAAAAAGTCAATTAAGTCAACACACATGTGAAATCCCATCCAAATTTACTTAACTAGAAAACAACACTCACAGAGTGCGCAGGGCTGACAAATTTGATGTTGATGGTGGAAGTGGACCACTGAAATTGTTGCTGGATAAATCTCTGGGTAGAAAGAAAAACTAATCAGACACTTTCAGGGAAATCCAAACAAGTGTCTCGCACCAAAGGTAAAGGTTATGTCAGGGGGGTCATACAGGTTAACCAAAGCCACAAGTTCTTCAAATGCATCCGGTATTTCTCCAGATAAATGGTTGCCGTTCAAAGACCTGAAAAACAGGCCAGAATCGGAAATAAGCTTCAAACATGGATAGCAAATTTAAGGACGGGCATGGTTAAGAGCTCACATAGCTGACAATGCAGTTAGGCTGGAAATGGAACTGGGAATGTTTCCAGTGAGATTGTTATCTGAAAGAAAACTGGCAGAGGTAAAGACTATCATATGTTGTGCATTATTATGTACACCAATATAAACTTTCCATCAAGGAAGAAGCAAATAGTAGCTTACAATGTCTGCATCGTAGCTGGTAGATTTGTTGGAATGCTACCTCCAATGTTATTGTTACTTAGGTCTCTGACAAACACATTTTCAGCATTACTAGACCAAATGATATAGTATAAGAAAAGGCAACCAAAGGAATGGGCACATACATACTTACATTGTTCTAAGAGTAGTAAAGGCCCCTAAGTTATCACCCAGTTCCCCACCTAGATTAGCAGCATTTATGGTTCTGCAAAATTAGAGCAGTTGAATGAAATGAAAAGCAATGAAAGTAAGCAAATAGAGGGAAAAGCCCATACACCGAAACAATGTTGTTCACGCTGTCACACGAGACCCCTTGCCAAGCTTCACCACATGGATCTCCGCCAGTGGCCACCCACCCTGGTAGAGCTGGTGATCCCATTGCAATGTACATGCTATTAATTGCCCCAACTACAATAAATGCAGAGATGTTTGAAAGAAATGAACAAGGTAATCCACTCGAGTCACACAGAAAAAAATTGAACCTCACCGTCGGCGGGGTTGGTGTATCCATAAGAATTCTCCACAAAGCATACCATACACAAGGACAGAAAGATCCGTATCCCTCGAAAAGTAGATCTCATCGATCCAAAACGCCAATTTCTACAGAAATAGGATAACCAGAATCAGAAATGCACATCTGAAAGCTTAGGAAAAATTCAACTTAACTTCATGGTTAAACAATCCCGGTAGCATCAAACAAAAAAGAGTTCCCTTTTTCAGCACGACCAAGTGTTCCCCAAGTGATTGAAAAAGTAATGACAGTAAAAAGAGGGATGAGCTTAGATAAAGCAACCAAACTTTACAACTTAAATTGACTAAACACAGAGCACCTCAGAACACATCAACTGAATTTACAAGTTACAACCATCCTAATCACTGGAATAAGACGGAGATGGAGAGAGGATCTTGCCTTGTACCGATGATAGAAAGATGACAAGAAAAAGAGTGTTTACTCAGAAATTTTGGGAGAGATGGTGACGAGGAATTTCTCTCACTTTTCTATAATACCTATCTTTAAAAGGGGTATTTCAAAAATAAAAAACATTTTAAAAGGGGAAATGACCATATTAGTCCACACAGGTGACTCCCGTCCGTCTTGATTCTTGAGTGGAAACTACACGCACTCTCGGTGTCCTGTGTCCCACATTACTCCTAGGGGTGGTTTGGTACGAGTATTATATGCGGTAAATTACGAATCCTCGGATTTTGGAATTGGTGTGGTTGTTTGGTTTGCGTATTATAAGAAAAACGGAGTAATTTAAAATTACGCGTATGTTACAATTCTGCAAAACGTGAAAAAATTCTTACCTATCTTCACCTAGGTAATTTACAATTCCGCGTTTACTATTGTATTAATCATTATTTTTTTAAAACTACGTAATAAATTCACGGAATTACAAATTCCTCCACGTACAACCAAACAATTTTATGTATTTCTGCGTATTTTGTTAAGGAATTATAATCCGAGTGATTATAAATTCTGTGGGAATTTAATTCCTACATGAACCAAACGACCCCCTAGACTAGCGGTCGGTTAAACAGTGGTTAATCGGTTATCGTAGTGTTCAACAGGTTGATTAGTCAATTACTACTAGATGAATCAGATAATGGTCCTGTTTGGTAGACCTTTACTTATAAGTAAAGTTGATGTAACCTACTTCTATTTTTATACTAAAAATATATTCTACTTCCCTAAAAAGATGATTTTAAGTAAGTTACCAAACACAAAAAACTACTTTCCTTTGAAGTAAAGTAGATAAAAAGTAATACCAAACAGAGCCAATATTAGGCATAAAAAATCAATTAGATGAATCTGATAAAATTAGGCACAAAACTGAAGTGTGAATACTCTTGTTTAAATTTTAAACTCTTAAATCTAAATTGAATAAGTATTGAAAGTTGGAAATGTGTAACTGTTTAATAAAACTTAAACAACTATTCCATTTTTATTTTTTTGAAAAATGTATCCAGAAATGAATGACAGGAAACTCGGGAGTGAATCCCAAGTATTATACATCAGGGGGTTCGACTTAGCATAGTTAGCTAGAGAATAAGCTATAAAATTTTGACTACGTGGAACCAAAAGGGCCCTAACCAAGTACTATTCTCCAGCGAATTTCGAATCCTCAAAATTGTCTCCCTACAGTTGTCCGAGCAATCCATCTCCTGATTCACCATCTGAAGGGCATCCCCCACTAGCTTCATCTCCGGCTAGTTCAAGTCTCTGTCCAACACGAGCGCCTCCTCCAGGGCTAAGCATTCAGCCAACGCCCAGTAGTGCAAAGTGGCCGATACAAGGCATCGATGCACGGCGGTTATGCCATATTTTTTAAACCGCCGTGCAATTACGTTAACGAAATCGTTAATGTCACTTTTTTATCAACGAATTCGATAGCCCCTTTACTTTAAAGGTAAAGACCAATGTTGTCTTTAATAACGATATAGTTAAAAGGTTTACTTTGTAGGTAAAGACCATTATCGTTGACGAAAATGAATTCGTTAGTTTCAATATATTAGTAAAGAATTAGTTAGAATGGTTACTTTGAAGGTAAAAATCAACACTATCGACAAAAATGAACTTGTGAAAACCAGCATTGGTGACAAACACGAATTCGTTAGTTTCAATGTATTAATAACGAATTAGTTAGATTAGTTACTTTGAAGGGAAAGACCAGTATCGTTAACAAAAATGAATTCGTTAGTTTCAATATATTAGTAAAGAATTAGTTAGAATGATTACTTTGAAGGTAGAGACCAGCATTGTCGATAAAAACGAATTCGTAAAGACCAACTTTGGTGACAAACACGATTTCGTTAGTTTCAATATATTAACAATGATATAGTTAGATTGGTTACTTTGAAGGTAAAGACCAACATTGTCGACATAAACGAACTCGTTGAAGGTTGGTTACAAATCAATGATTTCGTTAGCCACAATAGTCATGAATTAAATTAATTAGCTAACAAAAAATTATTATTATTTATTAATAATAATGAATTAAAACACTGTGGCTGTGAAGAATCTGTTAGCAGTCTATTTAATGTTAACGATTTCGTTCTGTTTAATTGGGTATCTGACGGCGTATTCGGTTTCTTAACCCCGAAAAATTTTCACATTTAAAGAATGTGTAACCTCTAGGGACAGGGTTACGAATTTGTTACCTTACCAGGATCTCATCAAAATCACACTTCGGCCTTAAGGTAACGAAATCGTAAAACCCACTAAAGTTGGGTAAGGAAATTGTAAGATTACATGGCTTAGGGTTTCAGGTTTGGGGTTCACATTTGATCTTTGTTTAGTTAAACTCAATTTAGTTATTTTAGGTCATACTATGATTGGTTAAACTCAATTTAGTAATCAGACTAATCTTTACTTCATTTAATTAGTATTAAATGATTGACTTTTTCTAGTTACACTTAATTAGTTTAGTTGTTAGTGATTATGATGTTACTAATGTCTAAAATCAATTTGGTCATTATCTATAGAAATCCAACTAAAATTTAACTTAATTTAATTAGTATACCGTAATTAATTGTCGAAATACTCAATTTAGTTGTTAGTGTTTATACTGCTACTGTTGTTTAACTTAATTTGGCTAGTATTTATAAAAATCCAACTACAGTTTAACTTAATTTGATTAGTATTAACAGAAATTCAGGTAATGGTTGATCTTTGTCCAATTAGAATCAATTTAGTTGTTAGTGTTTATTCTGTTACTACTGGTTAAACTCAACTTGGTTAATTTCTATAGGAATCCAACTAATATTTAACTCAATTTATATAAACACTTATAGCTCAATTGAGTGTAACTAATTAATCAGAATTAAACTCTTACTTGATTTTCTAAAGGCACTAAGTAAAATGAGTTTAACTATAGTGAAAGTTCAACACTTTGTACAGACACTACACAATTAACTAAATCGAATTTTACTAATTAGAGTTGAACTCTTACTTGAATTTTTAAAAAAGATAAGTAATGAAAGTTCAAAACTTAATTGATTTTCTATAAATGCTAATAAAAACTCAAAGGTCAGCTGTTAACTTGACTCTATGTATTTAGTCGGTAACTATATAAATTGAGTTCAACTAATCAAACGTTTAATCTTATTTGACTTTCTATAGTCATTAACAAATTTGAGTTCAACTAATTGAAAGTTAAAATCCCTAAACCCTAAACCCATGTATCACTACGACTTCATTAGATATCTTTAATGTATTTTACTATTTCGTTACTCAAATTCTCTATCAGCTACACTTAGCCAAAAAAATTGTTAGGAATTCTATATCTTACGCGTTCATTACCATGTAGTACGGGTTTACGAATTCGTCTCCCTATAATATAAGGTTGACGATTTCTGGATTTCGTAACATACTGGACTATAAATACATGTCTTATTCCCCATATATTAAACCCTATGCTAAAAACTAATACGCCAGAACGTGCTGTCGTCGTTGCCCTTACCATCTCCCGATTGTGTTCAGGTAATCACTCGGATTCCAGGATCTTCACTTTGTTTTTATTGCTTAACCTATCAACATGTACATCACCTTTATCGTTTCCCTCATCCATCCCAGGAGATTCATACTGTGGTAATTGAGGCCGCACTACCGCTTGATTGAGCCCGCACCATCGTCTGATTGAGCCCGGGCATGTATCTCTTTCCTCACTCTCTTCTCTTCTGTTCAAATCAATTCCTTTTTATTGTTATCATATTGTGCTATTGCTCATAGATGTAGAATTAAACTAATTTACTAATGCATAGCAAGTGTTTGATAATTTGTCTAAGCCAACATGTTTTCTCTTCTCTCTCTTCCTAGTATTCTCTAGGTCTCGCCGTGAGCTTCTCGGGTTAGATCTTTATCTTCTTTTAATTGTTTTTTTCTTCTCAAAGATTGTTGAATCAATAATTGTTTGAGATCATGGGCATGGAAGTGTGAGGCTTTCTACCGGCTTACTAATTTAAGCTAAAAGATGGGATAGCTAGTTTTGAGTATTTGGGTACAAGCATGAATATTAAGTTATGTATTTCGTCATTAAACTTTTTATGTATAGCAAATTTAAGTTATGTTTTTTTTTGTGTGGTGAAAATAGTGCATGAGAGTGGTGGTAATTTTGGGCTTGGAGTAAACGATTTATCATGGATGAGTATTGGATTAAGCAGCTCATTTCGATACCAAATGGAAAACACTTTTTCGTTCTCTTCTTTTAATGCTTGCTTTCTATTGTTGTTGATGATGAAGTGAGTTATCACTTTGTTACATATAAGGGAATATATGCATATCTAATTGTTGCCTTTCTGAATGAGTTGTGATGATGCTGTAAAGAAAGAAATGTTATACTTAAATGTAAACAACGTTGTCAATGTCACAATATGTGTTGAGACAGAAATAGTTTATTGATATGATTCATATGTTGAAAATTTAGGAATTTAAATTATTATGCTGGATTTTATTCCAGTAGTGAATATGTAAAGTTTTTGTTGTTTTGATAATATGAATTGTATAGATGTAAAACCTTTGTGTTATTTTTTCTTGCAGCGAGCGTGGAGATGGTGGTCAAATGAGGTTTTGTACCACAAGTGATGTAGATGGTAGTTTTCTTTAAGGCAGTTCAAGGGGTTTTGTTAGTGTAGTTTAATTTGTGGAAACTTGTGTTCATGATAGAACTAAACTTGTGTTCGACACTTATTATTTTATCTAGTATTGTACTTGTATTGTGAATAATGAAGTCGTGATCTTTCATGCATTCTCTTTATAATCAAGTTAGCCCGTAGAAGTTATACTGTATTTATATCCAGATTCAATTTAATAATGATATTCTAGCACTTTAACGAGCTCATTACCCTGCCCAGATTTCGGTTGGAAAAAAGGTTTTTGCAAACCAACGAATTCGTTAAAACATCTTAACACATGACGAATTAGTTACCATTTTCCACATCCAAGACAGGGGGTCTCCCGGGTTACTTCCCGGTTCGTAACCTAAAAATATGTCCAGATGTCGTAAATCATACCCATATCATCCATCAACTTTAAAGAACTCGTAACTTCGGTCATTTGTTTTTCGATCTAACAATTTCGTCAGAGTTCTTGATTTACGATATCGTTCCCATTCTCCAACAAACGAACTCGTTTCAAATATTTAGCTGACGAAAGCCTACAGGTTTTAAAGACGATTTCGTAAATGTCCATATTACAGTTGACGAATTTCAACATCTTAACCCCTCTTTAAGTAATGTACGATGTCATTACTTTCATAATCGGACGAGTTCGTCAGGCTTACCGTTTTATTGTTTAACGAATTCATAATTTGGACTTAATCGGATAACGAACTCGTTAGATTTACACGGTGGTTTAAATACAAGAAAACCGCCGTGCAACAATGCACGGCTCAACCAGAGACGGCGGTTCAAAACCGCCTTGCATTCTCAAAATAACCGCCTTAAACTCTATGTTCCTGCACTAGTGGCCGGATCACTGCGTGCGGTATTCGTCTTGCCACTGCTAGCAAGGATTTGCATGACTGGTCCAAGGCCACCACACCGACCCCCGCGTCCCCATTCAATATGCCAGCATCGAAATTAATCCGGATACCAGGGTCTGGCGGTCTCAACAACGTCTGCAGCAACGGTGCATTCGACGGTTCCTCCCTCCAGTTTTGAGTTGTCCTGTGGTTCCTCAAATTGGTTACCACTCTCGCCGCAACGACTCCAGCCGCCAACTGAGCTTGTTCGAAGATCCTCTTGTACCTTTGAAACCATAATCTGTCGCAAACCATGATCGCCAGCGCACATAACTCTTCATCTTCATCCTACAGGATCTCCCGGAGCCAAGCATCCTCTCGCTGCCTCCTAGCCAACTCAATCTTCGACCATAAGTTCACCGTCCTCCACGCCGTCCTGGCATAATCACAGTCGAAGAATAAGTGAGCCGTCGAATCCTTATCCTGCAAACAGAATGGGCACGCCGAGTCCACCTCCACCCCTCGATGCCTCATATTAGCCACCGTCGGAAGAGAGTCCTTGCAAAGCCTCCATGCGAAGTGCAAACCTCTCTTCGGAACCTTAAACTTCCAAAATCGATACCAGAACGCCGGTGACCCTACATCTATCATAAGTTGCTGGACTATTGCTTCCACCGCAACGTGATAGGCCGATCACACCGTGTACTTCCTCGGATTCGTGAAATGCCATTCATATCCACGTGTCCGTAGAGTTTAAGTTACGAAGCGGTATCTCCCTGTGTCAGAGATGGTCCCTGGAAGACCATCCTAGGCTCCCAACATGTTGCCCCGTGACGTATCCAGGCAACGTGTTCGGTCAGACACTTGTGGGACCCCTCCCACTAGTATATATACCATGAGAGAGAAAGGTAAAAGGGAGTTCAATCTGATATATCCACAGTGATGTATTATTTCCTCCTACCCTATTCATCATCCTCTCCACCATATAATAGCTCCATGACCTAACCTGACTTGGGTGTCGGAGCGGGCTACGGCAACCTACCGCCCCGCCCTGAGTAATCTCAGTGCTGATGTACAGGTACACAGGACCACCGCAGTGCCACCAACAAATCCAGATAGGAGGAAGAGCTTCCCGCCGGAGCATGACGCGTCGGTTACGTCGATGGCCAAAATCATGTTCTGACACCCTGATCAGTTCAACCTCCTCCACCGTAAACAAGTCCTCTAGAAGCCCCGGCTTCCACCATGTATCCAAATCAATGAGGTCTGTCACCCTCGTTATGTGTCCTGGAACCCATTGTGGATTTAGAATCACAAAGTTCACATCTCTCGGGATCCAGGGGTCATTGCATATCGAAGTTTGACGTCCCGAACCAATCTATCTCATACACCCCTTCCGAACCTGCTCCACGGCCCCGTGAATGCTGCGACATGCCCAAGATGGCCGGTCCCCAGGTCCGAAGATAGCAGGTCCCTATTCCGGTAGTACTTCACACGCACCACTCTAACTAGCAAAAACTCTGGCTGTGTGAGCAGCCTCCGTGCTTACTTCCCCAATAACGCCTTGTTGAATGCCCCAATGTCCCGAAAACCTAGTCCACCCTTACTTTTCGATCGGGACATCTTCCTCCAGCTGACCCATGGTATCTTCCTTTCCGAGGATGTGCCACCCCACCAGAAGTTGCTCAGCAGGCCGTGAATTTTGTCCACCCCATAGCCTGGCAACTGAAAACAGCTCGGTATCACCTATAGAACCGATTTGATCATTATCTCTTTCCCGGCCTTTGATAAGTGTTGCTCATTCCACCCATCAATCTTCTGGCGAATGCGGTCCTTAATGCCCTGGAAAATATCTCCCTTCTTATCATGCCCTGGAAAATCTCTGCCTTCTTAAAAAGGGAAAATCTCTGCCTTCTTAACACCAGGTACTTATCATACGCCTCCACCTCCAAGCATATTATGAACATGTATGGGGAAAGGGGTCTCCCTGGCCTGATGCCCCTCTTCGGCGATAGCTGCCTGAACTCCTCCCCATTCAGTATAAACAAGAACTGTACCGATGAAAAACACTAAGTGATGGTCGAAACGAAAGATGGCGGGAATCCCATCTTCTCCAACGTCCTCGTCGAACCTCCATTCTATCCTGTCGAAAGCCTTGCTCATATCCAGCTTGATGCTCATCTCCCCTCTTCGACCTCTTTTTTTTACCTTCATGACATGGTGAATGTTGTGAGCCACCAATACGTTATCCGTTATCAGCCTTCTTGGGATAAAATTTGATTGTGAGACAAGATAATGCTATCGATGATCAGCCGAACCCTATTCGCCCCCACCTTCGAGGCCAATCGATACACCACATTGCACAAACTTACAAGCCTGAACTGAATAATGAGCTCAGGCTGTTGTACTTTCGACAAGAGGACTATGTGCGTTTAATTCATCCTCGGATTCCAGTCCCCCCTTGTTCAGAAAATCCTGTACACAAGCGACATCTGGTTCGGGGGCCTTGAGTGGATGCATCTGCTTCACCGCCCTGGACACCTTCGCCTCTATGTACGGTCTTGAGAGCCTATCTTCCATCTCCCGCGTGACCTTCCTAGGCATACTATCCAATACCTAAGCCATCCTCTCCTCATCCGGCTCAGAAGAGAAAAAGAGCCATCCAAAATAATCCACAATGATTCTCTCCATGCTATCTACGTCTGTTTACAATACCTGCGAGGAGCCCCCGAACCCTGCAATCGGGTTCCGCGTCCTCCTGTTTGTAGCAGACATGTGGAAGCACCTGGTATTGCGATCGCCTTCCCAATACTAGTGTTGCTTTGCTCGTTGCCTCCATTTGATCCCATCCGCCTCCTCCAAGAAACTGTACTCATGTTTCAAAAAGAACAACTCCTCGTGATCCACCAAGTTCGAGCTATCCTCCATGTCGTGGATGAGCTTCTTCAGCTCATTTATCCGCTTGGCGCTCACCGGAAAGGATCGCCGACTCCAATTCATAAGGCCAACTGCACACTGTTCTAGCTTGTTAGTCAGGTGAATGTTCTCATCACTCCACGACTCCCTGATTCGAACCTCACAGTCATCTGCCTTCACCCAGAAAGCCTCAAACTTGTATCTCCGTTTCCTCCTAGTTCTGTTGGCCTATGGGTCTCTCTGCCGCAGATGGATCAGTACAACCATATGATCCGAAGATGGCATAGATGTGGTCGTAGTTGAGGACCACGGAAGAGCATCCAACAAGGCTTGGTTCCCTGTTGCCCTGTCAAGTCTTGCCTTCACAGTTGGTTCCCCTCTCCGAACATGAGGCCAAGTGAAACAAGAGCTACTATAACCCTCGTCCTGAACCTCCATCAATCCACAGTATCTCAAGGCCTCTCTGAAGTTCTCAATAAGCCTGTTCGACCTCGGCGCGGCCCCACAAACTCTTCTTGCGTAAACACCTTATTGAAGTCCCCCATGCACAGCCATGGGATACCGCCCCCTCTTTCCAGCTCACGGAACTGGATCCAGGCTTTCTGACGTAGTGTTGGACTCGGTTTCCAGTACACCCCCGTAATCCGCACCTTTACATTAGTAATGAAAGAAAAACATCTATGAAGTAAAAAGGAAGAAGACTGCCACTCTATTTTTATTTATTTTTTCCAAAGCATAACTAAGCCATCAGATTGACCTTGGGCATCTACAGCCACACCCTCATAATTTAATTAAAACTTCAATCTATCAATATCCAAACTAGAGCATTTTGTTTCACAAAGAAATAAAATTAAAAGAGATTTCAAGCGCACCAGAGTGCGCAATTCTTCAATTGTCGCAGTGTCCGAGTCCCTTAGGCCACCACTGCAGTTCCAGCTGATGATACTCATGGCTCCTGGCAGGACTGGGCCTCCTCGCCAGTCTCCGCCTAAATGTTGAAAACATTACTATCTAGGGAAGCATCTTCGCTAACCATAGGCTACCCATGGAGAAAGAGAATACGATTCCACCGACTTATCAACATCTTCTATAATGGAGGGAGCGGAATAACAGAATCTTTGAGGGGAAATCTAGGCAGGTGGATGCTCTAAAGGTGATAGTTGAAACAGGCTATGACCCCTCTGATTGATGTTGAGAATGGTGTGAATGGATCCTAGTATGAAACTTGGTACATATGTCGTAGGTACCGCACTGATTACCTTTGGTATTTAAGAGGTGTTGGGCTGCTGGTGTAAAAACTAGTTACCCAGCCTTGGCTCGTGATACTATCTAAAGACTTGACGGATTGGTTGTAGGGATATATCCCTAATATGAAACTTGTACATATGTCGTAGGTACCACACTGATTACCTTTTGGTATTTCAGAGTTGTTGGGCTGCTGGTATAAAAACCAGTTACCCAGCCTTGGCCCATGACACTATCTGATTTGATGGAATAGTTGAGGGGTTTTACCCCAAGTATAAAACTTGTACATATGTCGTAGGTACTGCACTGATTACCTTTTGGTATTTTAGAGGTGTTGGGCTGCTGGTATAAAAGCCAGTTACCCAGCCTTGACCCATGACACTATCAAAAATATTTTGACGGACTGGATGAGGGATTATGGCCCTAGTATGAAACTTGTACATATGTCGTAGGTACCACACTGATTACCTTTGAAATTTCAAAGGTGTTGGACTGCTGGGTTGATAGCCCCTAGATATACTCTTATTTTGTAGCATTTGAGAGTTGTTTTAGATAGTATTTTGTGTAATTATATTAGACTTTTGGACCGAATCATTCATAGTGGTTTGAAATTGAAGACGTGCATTTCGATCTTGAATTGCACTTGCGATGGATTTGAATGATTTGAAGACCTTCTATGACCGTCCTGACCGCGTTTGATACATTGAAGAACCGGTCGTAGAAGTGGCGTGAAGGCACACTCTCGCGGGCCGCGAACCCTAGGTCGCGAACCGCGAGGGTGTGTGTTGCTGTTTTGACCATGCCAAGTTTCGCGCGGGCCGCGAAACTCCGGTCGCGAGCCGCGAGGACCGACCAGCACGAAGACCATGCCGAGACCGAGGCGCGCGGACCACGCCGAGACACGGGCGCGGACTACGCCGAGACACGGGCGCGGACTACGCCGAGACACGGTCACGGACTACGCCGAGACACGGGCGCGCGGGCGCGAGACTCCGGTCGCGAACTACGCCGAGACACGGGCGCGCGGGCGCGAGACTCCGGTCGCGGACTACGCCGAGACACGGGTGCGCGGGCGCGAGACTCCGGTCGCGGACTACGCCGAGACACGGGCGCGCGGGGCGCGAATCCTCGGCCGCGAACCGCGAGAACCAGGCTCGCGGTCCGCGAGGGATCCCGCGCGACCCGCGAATGGTCCTGCAACTTGCATTTTGTTTGGCTTTAATTTTAATTATTTTGGAGTATATATTGGAACTTATCCTCATTGTTTTGGGGGTCGTTTTTACAGAGCCTTAAGCTCATTTTCTTCATTTCCTCTTTGGATTTTCACTTTGAATTCACCATGTATTATTGTATGGATTATGGTTATGATTATATAGTTATGGTTGTAGGCTAAATCCCATCTTGGGTATGTGAGATTAAACCTCTTGTTATGGTTTGAGAACATGGTTTATGAAGCTTAGGAATGGATGATTTGTCATTGAATGATCATGAATTATATGTGTATTTGATGCTTGAATTGGTTAGGAATGATTTCCTAGGTATAGATATGTGTTGGATATGTGTTAGACATTGCCTTTCCATGGTTGAAATGCTATCATTTCTTCTATGTAAAAGTAGTGAATTAGGAATCAAATATATGTTGTTATCAATTGTATTTGTTCTTGAGATTATTCATTAGCATTATATTCATGTCAATTGTGTTATCACATTACATGGGTAAGGTGGGAAAACATCCAATTTGAATTAGCATTGGCCAATTTATCTATTTGCTATCATATAGATAAGTTGCCAATGAGAGTTGTGAAAATGCTTTCATGATTCACAACTAGAATAGAGATGGTTTCCCATTAAAAACAATCACCATTCTCAAAGTATCATAACTAGGTTTGAGGAAAAATCCATAACAAGAAGATACAAATCTCATGTACCCAAGTCTCTCATTCTCATTAGTTAATCTTTTAGTTGAATCTTTAGATGCTAAACTAGTTGTGATTCTAAAGTTCTAGTAGTTTTACTTAGTAGTGTTTTAAACAAAAACTCAACTCAAACCCCCCCCCCCCCCCTTTGTTTACATTGCTTTTATATATGTATATGTATATATATTCTACAAGATATACATAGAAATAACCTTTTCCCTGTGGAACGAACCTTATTTACCATTGTACACTTAATAGTGTGGAAAGGTAGTAAGTGAAGTATAAATTGTATATTTGAGAGGTACGGCGACGACCTCACTAAACTACTAGAGATCACTACATTACAATGCATCACCTAGAATTACTCTAAAACTATATTACTTTAACACCAAGAACTAATCTACTCTAATTAGTGACTATGAGGCATGAGAGGATTCATTGATCGGTCGGCACCGACCTATACCCGCTATACATTTGAATTCCTATCCACTCTAGCCAAGCACTATGACGAGGACCATGACATGCATTACATCACCTTCAGGTTGAATGATGTAGACCGCCGGATGACCTATGATGAGATCCAAGATGCTTTTGGGTTCCAATATGCAGGGGGATACAAGAATCCAAAAGAAGCTAACCCGGACGGATTTGATCTAACTTACTTTTGGAATTGCTTGTCTGGATTTCCCAACATCACAGGCACTACGAAGAATAACCACATCATACATCCAGCTGTTCGTATGGTGCACAAGCTCCTAGTGATGACGATCTTCTGCCAAGGAGAGTTGACGCACATTACTAGGGAGCAGGTCCAATGCCTTTGGACCATGTGCTGGGGACCAGAACACCCTTGTTGGGTGGACCTTTTTGTGCAGAAATGTCTGGAGGCCTCTGAGAAGACCAAGGGAAAGATACCACAGGGGGGTATGATTTCACTTCTAGCAGCTTATCTGAACATCCACCTACCTCCAGACATTCAGGCAATAGGCAAGACAGCCGAGAGAGCTCACCAGTTTTACTCCATTGCTTCTTTGGAGTTCACTAATATCTTGGCCATGCACAAATATCCTCCTCCTAGATTCATTTGGCTAGTAGCCAAGAATCAGCACATGTACCTGCCGAATCCAGAGGCTGTACAACTGACTGGGCGCACCCGCATAGAGGATCTCACCTTGCCAACCCAGATCACAGTTCCTGCACCTACCATTGCCCTTGCCAGGCTAGAAGCACCTCCGGAGCATAGAGAGCAGTACGCTCCTCCACATCATGAGGCTCAGTATGTCACTCAGCAGCAGTTTCAAGCATATACTGAGAGGTACGAGGATGATATGGCAGTGATGTTCGCCATGATGGCATCCATGCACCCACAGGGACCAGGAGCATTTGACTATGAGGGCCATCGCAGATCGCGAGCTCAGCGCCGTCGCGACGGCTCCGGCCCCTCGCAGTGAGTCTACCCTATACCTTTTCCTTTCACTATGGTATTCATTCATATATTTAAACATTGAGGGCAATGTTTAGACTAAGTGTGGGGGAGAGGTGTAGGAATTTTGTTATTACTTTTGTTGCTGCTTTTGTTGCTGTTTTTGCTGCTATTTTTATTACTGTATTCTTTTTTAAAAAAAAAAAAAAAAAAAAAAAAAAAAAACAGCCCGGATGGTCCCAAAAATACTAGAGGATCAGGTAAAAATGAGAGGCATGCCCGGATGGTTCCAAAAATACGAGAGAATCAGGCAAAAATGAGAGGCAAAAAAAAAAAAAAAAAAAAAAAACATTTTCTTTTATCTTGTTTAAATATGTAAGCTCTCAAATGTTATGTGCTTAATTATTTAGAATATACACTTGGATCTTAATCGTTCTTTCTCGAGGACGAGAAAGGTTCAAGTGTGGGGGATTTTGATAGCCCCTAGATATACTCTTATTTTGTAGCATTTGAGAGTTGTTTTAGATAGTATTTTGTGTAATTATATTAGACTTTTGGACCGAATCATTCATAGTGGTTTGAAATTGAAGACGTGCATTTCGATCTTGAATTGCACTTGCGATGGATTTGAATGATTTGAAGACCTTCTATGACCGTCCTGACCGCGTTTGATACATTGAAGAACCGGTCGTAGAAGTGGCGTGAAGGCACACTCTCGCGGGCCGCGAACCCTAGGTCGCGAACCGCGAGGGTGTGTGTTGCTGTTTTGACCATGCCAAGTTTCGCGCGGGCCGCGAAACTCCGGTCGCGAGCCGCGAGGACCGACCAGCACGAAGACCATGCCGAGACCGAGGCGCGCGGACCACGCCGAGACACGGGCGCGGACTACGCCGAGACACGGGCGCGGACTACGCCGAGACACGGGCGCGGACTACGCCGAGACACGGTCACGGACTACGCCGAGACACGGGCGCGCGGGCGCGAGACTCCGGTCGCGAACTACGCCGAGACACGGGCGCGCGGGCGCGAGACTCCGGTCGCGGACTACGCCGAGACACGGGCGCGCGGGGCGCGAATCCTCGGCCGCGAACCGCGAGAACCAGGCTCGCGGTCCGCGAGGGATCCCGCGCGACCCGCGAATGGTCCTGCAACTTGCATTTTGTTTGGCTTTAATTTTAATTATTTTGGAGTATATATTGGAACTTATCCTCATTGTTTTGGGGGTCGTTTTTACAGAGCCTTAAGCTCATTTTCTTCATTTCCTCTTTGGATTTTCACTTTGAATTCACCATGTATTATTGTATGGATTATGGTTATGATTATATAGTTATGGTTGTAGGCTAAATCCCATCTTGGGTATGTGAGATTAAACCTCTTGTTATGGTTTGAGAACATGGTTTATGAAGCTTAGGAATGGATGATTTGTCATTGAATGATCATGAATTATATGTGTATTTGATGCTTGAATTGGTTAGGAATGATTTCCTAGGTATAGATATGTGTTGGATATGTGTTAGACATTGCCTTTCCATGGTTGAAATGCTATCATTTCTTCTATGTAAAAGTAGTGAATTAGGAATCAAATATATGTTGTTATCAATTGTATTTGTTCTTGAGATTATTCATTAGCATTATATTCATGTCAATTGTGTTATCACATTACATGGGTAAGGTGGGAAAACATCCAATTTGAATTAGCATTGGCCAATTTATCTATTTGCTATCATATAGATAAGTTGCCAATGAGAGTTGTGAAAATGCTTTCATGATTCACAACTAGAATAGAGATGGTTTCCCATTAAAAACAATCACCATTCTCAAAGTATCATAACTAGGTTTGAGGAAAAATCCATAACAAGAAGATACAAATCTCATGTACCCAAGTCTCTCATTCTCATTAGTTAATCTTTTAGTTGAATCTTTAGATGCTAAACTAGTTGTGATTCTAAAGTTCTAGTAGTTTTACTTAGTAGTGTTTTAAACAAAAACTCAACTCAAACCCCCCCCCCCCCCCCCTTTGTTTACATTGCTTTTATATATGTATATGTATATATATTCTACAAGATATACATAGAAATAACCTTTTCCCTGTGGAACGAACCTTATTTACCATTGTACACTTAATAGTGTGGAAAGGTAGTAAGTGAAGTATAAATTGTATATTTGAGAGGTACGGCGACGACCTCCCATGGGTAAAACCAGTTACCCAACCTTGGCCCATGACACTATCTAAAGACTTGACGGGCTGGTTGTGGGGATATATCCCTAGTCTGAAACTTTTACATATGTCGCAGGTACCGCACTGATTACCTTTTGGTATTTCCGTAGTCTTACCGATGTCGGTTAAAGAATGTTGAAAGATGATATCATTGCGAGGTTGATTAAGGAGTGGAACACGGAAGACAAGCATATATCATACCAACATCGGTCTGAAAATGTTGTCCTACTTTTCAACTTACCGAAACCAAATGGAGAACATGCCGATGTCGTTGCATTTGACGTTGTTTTAGTTAAAACTTACCGAAGTCAGTGACATAGTCATACCGATAACGGTAAAGAATCATAAAAGCCGATATCATTGCGATGTCGATTAAGGAGTGGAACACCCGAAGGCAAACATTTATCAATCCAACATCGATTTGAAAATCTTGTCCTAATTTTCAACTTATCGAAACGAAATGGATAACGTAATGTTGTTACGTTTGACGTTGTTTTATTAAAACTTACCGAAGTCAGTGACATAGTCATACCGATAACGGTAAAGAATCATAAAAGCCGATATCATTGCGATGTCGATTAAGGAGTGGAACACCCGAAGGCAAACATTTATCAATCCAACATCGATTTGAAAATTTTGTCCTAATTTTCAACTTATCGAAACGAAATGGATAACGTAATGTTGTTACGTTTGACGTTGTTTTATTAAAGCTTATCGAAGTCAGTGACGTAGTCATACCGATATCGGTTAAAGAATGATGAAAGCTGATATCATTGCGAGGTCGATTAAGGAGTGGAACACCGGAAGACAAACATATATCAAATCAACATCGATCTGAAAATGCTGTCCTACTTTTCAAATTACCAATACCAAATGGATAACATACTGATGTTGTAATGTTTGACGTTGTTTTAGTTAAAGCATACCGATGTCGATTAAGTTGTCCTATTTTTACGTTTGTCCTACTTTTCAACTTATCGAAACCAACTGGATAACATACTGATGTCGTTATGTTTGACGTTGTTTTAGTTAAAGTTTACTGAAATCAGTGACGTAGTTATACCGATATTGGTAAAGAATGATGAAAGCCGATATCATTGCGATGTCGATTAAGGAATGGAACACCCGAAGGCAAACATATATCAAACCAACATCGATTTGAAATTGTTGTCCTACCTTTCAGCTTATTGAAACCAACTGGATAACATACCGATGTCGTTACATATGACGTTGTCTTAGTTAAACAACGGATGTTTGGGTTTATGAGTTGACTTGAGTTGGATTGAAATAATGATCAGGCCCACAACTTGGCATAATTCTTGATTATCAAAATATGAAAATTAATGAACTACAAATATTTATATAAATACTATGAAAAAATCTTAAGGAAATTCCAAACCAAAACGGAAAATATAAGTAACAAAATAGAAAAAAATAAAACGTCACTTCTAAAATGGAAGAGGAAAAACTTGACATAACATAATCATAATCATATATAATTTTATTATATATGTACTAATAATTATCTAGCTAACTAATTTTTAACTTGCAAATATAAAAATATTAAATAAATTAAGTACAAATATTGTTAAAGTCAAATATTACTTGAGTTAACTAGACGAAAGGAACCTTACATTGATTTCTATGTAGATTTTGAACCTTACACTAGGTAGATGAAGTAAATTAGTTAAAGCTCAAACCTTGATCTCTATGCAATCACTAAACGAGTTAACTAGTCAAAAATCTTAGGTAAGTATATATGGTCCAGTCCCAAATTGGAACCAGTACAAAATTGGACCTCAATCGATAACCCTCAAAGATAATAACTTTTTTGAAATATCAGTGTATTTATATTGGTCCCAACAAAATTATAAATTAATAATTACTAAAAGATTCCATGTACGCTTCAATTAGGAGCCATAGTTGATGTAATTTTAGAATTTTTGAATGGACATTTTATAATGATCAATTTCTAACCATGTTTAATATACGATTATCGTACCAATATTGGACCAACTCTTTGGTACCATGAACTAACTTCTTACTTGTTCAAAAACAATGAATTTGACAAATTTAATTAAATTTGTGAATATACAATCATAAAATGTGTCGTGGAACTTGTTTTTGTAATTTAATTTTCATCTCTAATTAAGTATTATACATTTTTTTAAAAGAAATCTGATCTAGCTAATATAAATTGTAACTAGTATCTTAGACTTGGAAATTTAAAGGTCATGCGTAAAACATCTCTAAATTAAAATATTATTAATTTATCGATATAATAATATCTCACTAAATTATTAAAATCCCAACATTACATTATTAATTTATAGAGGTTTAACTGTATATTGATTTATACAAGTTAAAGAGCAAAACTAATATTGCTGTACAAATAATCATAATTCAAATCTTATTTACTTGTAGTGGTATAATGTCCTCAAGATTTTCATAATTAAACTGCATAAAATTATTTTCAATTTAGTCACTAATTAGTTATATTGAGTTCAACATAATCATAATTAAGCACACCTATATCGAAGTGAGGTCAAATCGAAATCAAAATTTTGGTTTGGGCTATAGCCTATTCTTACATGGTGGGCCTAACCATTAATATAGATCACGGTCCAACACTAATACTGGATTTCGGTTTGACGTCGGTTCGGTTTAGGTGCGATTTCTATTATATACGAAAATATTTCCATAAAAATAAACCCTAATCGGGTATTTTATTGTATATATAGATATCCAGCCCTTCTTTCATGAACCTTCACTCTGCTCCGGTCGTCCAACTTTGATGCTTCACTCTGCCGTTCACTTATTTCAACCCATCAAAGGTAAGATTTTCTCATCTCGATATATGGTATTCATCAAATGTAGTGTATAGAAATCGGGTATTTGAGCTAATTGTTGTTCCCATATTTTCGTCCATACATGTAAATGAGTTCAATGATATCCATGTACACGTTTGATATATATTTTATTATTTGGGGATGAAAAAAGGTTGTGTCTTTCATCTTGAATTTGAGAAGTACGAAGATCCTATTTTTCCATGTCCTTTTAGCTCGTGTTTTGAGATACTGCGATAGGTCATATGTTTTTAATTTGTTGTAGTATTTTTGATTTCGGCTTTATTATGATTTCGATTTTTGAATTTTTAGTGTTGTGTATAGGAAAATGGGCAATGATGATAAGAGAAAAAGAATCAACGAAGATGGAGCAGAAGAAGGCGATACGAGTCCAAGAATCAAGCATCCATACATAAGTGAAGCGAGTTGGAAAGGATTCCGTGCAAAGAAAATATAGGATGAAGCATCGGTAAATTTTCTTTCATTTGTTTTAACCTACTTGTATTATCTATACTCTTATATGTGTCGACTATATATATCCTAATAAATATTTTCTTTGAATGATTACCTTTTTCATTAGGGGCTAAGGAAGAAAAATATGGAGCATGGGAAATCATATAATTTTTGTCACTCCATGTCTCGAGGAGGATATGCTCGAATTACAAAAATTATCATGAAAGAAATGTTTGAAGAAAGAGTTCATGATGCAATCGAACCGGGTATGTCAGATGATGAGGCAACAATGACGGTATGTATGCAGAACTAACAAAATCTGTTGCTAAATTTTGAGGAAGCGAGACAATATTGTTGCTAAATGTTGAATGTCATTTTTTTACAGTACTTTCCAAGAGACAAGAGTCCATACACCTTGATTCAATTGAAAAAAACTCATGAAACTTGGGCCAGGTTTATGATGGTGAAGCATTTAGATTATATATCTTGACCCGGTAGACCATTAGCATATGGTACGGGCTCATGTCTTGAATGAATTACTCTCCAGAACGCTTATAGTTATACACAATGACATAGTACATTCACAGAATTTTGACTTTTTTTTTTGTCATTGAGAATTTTGACTTTTTTTAGACACAATGAAAAGTATTCATGCAATGGAATTTTTCTTTGGACATTGTGGTCCGTTTTGCATTATTCGACCAAATCCTGTAACAATTTTTATTCAACAGAAACCCAACATAACCCATGTCGATGTCGGTCGATCGTAAGGTCTGCTCTCAGATCAACATAAACACCAAACCGAGTTCACGCCGAAATCGGTTCAATAATCCCTCCATTCATCGAACCGATCTCTGTTTGGTATATCGCAGCCTCATATCGGTTCGGTAAACGGACTAATACGTAGTTATGACGTCATCCCGAGAGCCAAAATCGAGAGCAAACCAATATGCACTGTTCTCAATTCAAAAAACGGTGTCGTACAAAACTCTTGCAAACCGACTTCGATATGCTATTTCCTAGTACTGCATGCAAACCGACTTCGGTATGCTATTTTCTTGTAATGCAAAAATCGACTTCGGTATGCTATTTTTTCTTGTAATGCAAACCGACTTCGGTATGCTAATATTTCTCGTACAACATTCAAACCGAATTCGGTATGCTATATTTTCTAGTACTGCATGCAAACCGATTTTGGTATGCTATTTTTCCTAGTGCCACGTGCAAACCAACTTCGGTATGCTATTTTTCCTAGTACCGCATGCAAAACGACTTTGGTGTGCTCTTTTTTCTAGTATCTCATGCAAACCGACTTCGGTATGCTAGTTTTTCTAGTACTGCATGCAAACCGACTTCGGTATGCTATTTTTCCTAGTACTGCATGCAAACCGACTTCGGTATGATATTTTTCCTAGTACGGCATGCAAACCGACTTCGATATGCTATTTTTTCTAGTACTGCATGCGAACCGTCGTCGGTTAGATATCGTTAACAATTTTCTCATGCCGAAATCGGTGTGTGTTCGGTTTGGTATCATTGTTCTGTTGTCGTAACCGAACCGACTTCGACTAGTTGTCTCTTCAAAATTATACTAACCGAAGTCCATTCGATGTCTGTACGGTGTCGGTAGAAACCGCAGTAAAATAATCTTTTTGATTTTCGGACCGAAGTCAAATATATAGTTTTTATTGCGCCTCTTTTAACTACGGTTATTCCTGAAAAATAACCAAAATTATATGCCTTCCGGAGCCGAAGTTAAAGGGGTTTTCTGTGGTAGTGAGAGCATGATAATATATACTCCCTCCATCCCCTTATAAATGTCCTACTGAAATAGTCAATTTTTTTCACACCATGTTTGACCATTAATAACTTTCATTATACTTAATATTAGAGTAAATAATTTTGATTTTTTAAAAGTACATCATACGAGGATTCTAATGATATCTCATGTGAAAATATATTATTTATATATTATAAGTTATTAATGGTCAAACATTGTATGAAAAAAATTGACTATTTCAGTAGGACATTTATAAGGGGACGGAGGGAGTATATATATAAAAATATAAAACTATATATAAGAAAACACAATTTTTTAACAAAACATACTTCACATGTTGACATGTGGCATGCCATCTTATATATATATATATATATATATATATATATATATATATATATCTAACTATATATAAGAAGACAAGGTTTTTTTAACACAACTATCTTCTTTAACTGACATGTGGCATGCCACCTAATCTGACACTTCAATAACACCTAAGCAATTTAGCAAATTCATTAATTTTTTTTAAACTTAATCTCTATCTAAAAGTTCTCTTCGTTTTCTTAACGTAAATAACACTTCCCTCTTCCACTTCTTCTTTAATTCTGAAATTTATTTCTATCTTCACTCTTCATTTACCCCTTCTTTCAATCAAATTTATTTCTTTCAATTAATTTTTATAATTACCTTATTCTTTATTTTCTCCATTAATTCACCCTATTTCTTTAAACATGGGCAATTCAGTAAGCAATTATATCTAAGTTTTGTAATTGTGTGATTCCAAATGCTTCATTATACATCTCTTCTTCTCATCCCATTAATTCTCAACCTAATTTTCCTACAGAATTTCTCCGGACTTTTGAGACTCTTTCAATCCTCACGCCTATTTACCTCCCTCAATTTCTGATTCATTAATCCAATTTTTAATTCTCTCATTGGTTTAACGCCATTAATTTCCCATCGTTTCATCTTCAATTTCTTTAACATCTAACTATATATAAGAAGACAACGACTTTTAACACAACTTCCTTCTTTAACTGACATGTGGCATGCCACCTAATCTGACACCTCAATAACACCTAAGCAATTTAGCAAATTCATTAATTTTTTAAACTTAATTTCTACCTAAAAGTTCTCTTCGTTTTCTTAACGTAAATAACACTTCCCTCTTCCACTTCTTCTTTAATTCTGAAATTTATTTCTATCTTCACTCTTCATTTACCCCTTCTTTCAATCAAATTTATTTCCTTCAATTAATTTTTATAATTACCTTATTCTTTATTTTCTCCATTAATTCACCCTAAATAACTCTCCAATTATTTTCTTTAAACATGGGCAATTCAGTAAGCAATTATATCTAAGTTTTGTAATTGTGTGATTCCAAACGCTTCATTATACATCTCTTCTTCTCATCCCATTAATTCTCAGCCTAATTTTCCTACAGAATTTCTCCAGACTTTTGAGACTCTTTCAATCCTCACGCCTATTTACCTCCCTCAATTTCTGATTCATTAATCCAATTTTTAATTCTCTCATTGGTTTAACGCCATTAATTGCCCATCGTTTCATCTTCAGTTTCTGTAACATCCTTCAAATTGAGATTATATATACTCAATACCAATTTGAAAATGGTAACGATAGCAACTATTTTCACTTCTAGAGAGCTGATGGTCGACTTATGCTTATTCAGTCCCTGCTATATGACATGCAAGATCCCTTTCCCTTTTTGATTTATGTTATTTTATTTGTTTTCGTGTTTGTCAAAGAAATGTTAGTTGCTTAAATGAGATTGTAAATTATAATTTTTACATCATGTTTGTGGCTTACAAATTGCAAGAACATGGAGCTTGATTAGCTAGGTTGGCTGGAAGAGTTCATACAATGATAATAAGGTGTGTTTCTGCAATTTTGCAAACTTGGGCTTTACTAGGATTCATTGATCGAGTATGGTATATGTATATAGGTTTTAAGAGATGATCCACTATTTATACCTGGATGCAATCAGCTTGGGGAAGGAAGGAATGGAGTGGTCAAAGTCAAAGATCTGCTGCATGTCAAGATGTTTATGGCTAGCTTTCACGAAATGTTTATTATTGGTCGGAAGATCTTGTTGGAGAGTATCTCCATGCAGAAGGAGAACTGAAAACTATTGGTATAATTAGATGTTTGCATATTTTTATCTAGGAGGTTTTCATTTTATTTAAAATTTCACAACTTAATTTTGCTTGATATTATGTCTTATAATTTAATATAATGAAAATGTAGAGCAAACTATAAAACCGTTATTGCATTATCTATATTATTACCTTAAATTTAATATGATCAAATCAATTATTAAACTTTCAAACATGTATTGTATTCTCCATATAATAATACCTTCAATTTATATGATATAAACAAATATAAAGTTACAAAAAATATCATACAACCTTTTCAAACAGTATTTTTGTTCAAAATATGTATGCAAATAATATTGTATTAAAAGCGTGGTTTATATCAACTAATTTATAATCATAACTTAAACTTAATAATACAAGCTAAATTTATAAACTGAAAATTGGGCAATGGTCGCACCTTGTGCGACCTGACAATACTAGTATATATATATATCTAACTATATATAAGAAGACAACAAATTTTAACAAAACACACCTTACCTTCTGACATGTGGCACGCCACTTCATCCGCCACCTCATTCACACCTCAGCATCTAGCCCATTCCTTAAATTTTCAGCTCAACCTTCATTCAGAATTTATGTCTTTCCGTTTCAGATTTAACTCCCTCTAAAGACGAATTGCTTCATCTTCTTTATCAATTTCTTCTGTAACATCCTTCAGTTTCAGATTTCATACCACCTCTTTATTTCAGCACCATTAACACATAACTTGCATGATGGAAATTTATGTATGTTCGTACGTTGCCATATATTTCAACATTTATGTACATTTCCGTTTCCGTTTCCGTTTTTGTCTTCTCTCCTCCTCCACTCCCCCCTCTTTCCTCTTCTCCTCTTCAGTTAAATTTAATTCCCAATTATTTCTCCTTCATTATTTCTTCTTCAGTTTTATTTTTAATTGTAATCTCTTTATTTCTCCTTCGTTTTTTCAACTCATTAATCTCATTATCAATTTCCCAAACTTCTACGGTATTGTTCAAATTTCAAAACCTGTGATCTTCCTATTCAGTCTTTTGGTTTCATTAATTTCTTACTTTCTTTTTTACAATTTTATTCTCTTTTTAATCCCCTCTTCTCACCTCTTCCTCTTCTTTTTTCCTATTCAAAATTAAATTCTTTATTTCATTACTCATCTTTTTCAATTAATAACCTAATCATTTTTTATACTGATTTTTTTTTTATTATTACAATATGACTTATGCAATAATTGCAATTTACAACATTTGTGAAATTGAAGAGTACCTTTTCGTGTAATGGGCCTGGTTCAGTGGTAATCCACCCTCTCTATAACTGAGAGGTCCAAGGTTCAAAACACACCCCAGACAAAATTGCGAATATTTGAGCAATTATTGTCAGGGTCTACCCAGCGTAGAGGGGCCGGTGGTGGTTTCCCAGGGGCCGTGTTGGTGGCCCCCGCTGTGGTCTCCCATGCTGCAGGTGGTGACTCATGATGGTGCGATCGGTGGTTCCGGCTTCGGTGGTTCGGTGGCTCGTTGGTGCAAGCAGCTGGGTCCTTCAGGAGGACGTCTCAGAGCTACGTGGATGGAGCGTGTATAGCTTCACTGTGCTTACATGGATCTAATGTGGTGTCTCCTAGTTAGTCCTAGATTAGGACGTGTATATGTAATAGGTAGGTTGTAATCTATCTTGAATTCAAAAAAAAAGAAGAGTACCTTTTCATATTCTACAAGGTTCTTGGCATCTCCTCTAGCTATAAATAGGACTTGCAATATCACTTCTCGTCACTCATTAGCAATGGTAAATCTTTCTTTCTTTTGAAATTCAGCCAAGTTTGACATGCTAAATTTTATTATATCTATTTCTAATTCTTTTTAGTTTTTTCTTGATTCTAGAATTTGGTCAACTTATCAAACAACTTCTAAAATGGGAAGACGGATCATGTCTATTGCCGATGTCGAGCCCGTGAAACAAAGAAGGGACCGTTGGACCGCACTTGTTCAAGTTGTTGAGAGCTCACATCCGCTGGCAGTGAGATCACAAAAGGTCAAGATGATAAGGAGAATTGTGTTAACGGATTCTGAGGTACCCTTACTTTTATCAATATATAGTCTAATAAATGAATTCTATTTGTTTTCTAACTAAATTACAATTATGCATCGCAGGGTACTAAAGTTTCAGCTGCGATCTTCGACAACGATATCCGTTATTTCAACAACCTCCTTCTTCCATGCAAGAGATACCACATCTCAAATGTTGTTGTCTCATTGGCTGACCCAAACTATAGGCTCGGCTCATACAATTATTCTTGGATAATCACGAGCAACACTTTGGTGGAACCCGTTCAGGAAGATGAACCTCCCATCCTACCGTTACAAATCCCAATTGCGAAGTTTAGTGAGCTATACAAATATGCAGATACTGATATGCTACAAAGTGCGTATTTTTACCAAATCTGTATATAATTTTAATTTGTGACATAGTTAATTTCCTACATTTTTGTTCTTATTCATCGCAGATGTTGAAGCATTGGTGATCCATGCATTTCCACCAAAAACTCAAGGCGTGAATAATGCAACATCTAGGGACTTTGTGCTGATTACTCCAGAGTAACCCTAACAAAATTAATCAATATTTTAATTATTGAATTTAATAAAATTGATGCTACCAAAATCCGTCCGTCTCCCGGGATTAGACGCTATCCGGGTTTCCTCCTTGATCGGCCCGCTACAATCCTGCAAAACAATCCCCGGGAGGCGTCCCGGGGAAGAAGCTCCGGCGTGATGATGAGATGGGGATAGCGGAGAAGGAAAACGTACGGAAGGTGCTCTCAATATAAAGTAGAGAGATATAAGTCACATACCTTGCTTACTGTTTGAGGCTAGTATTTATAGCTGAGGTTGCCTGCTTTGGATAAGACTCAGGACCACCTCTTTTTGTCACCTACCCGTCCTTTCTCTTGTCCGGATGCGCCTCACTCGGGAAAGTTGTTACTTCCCCGGTACTGGGCCTTGAGTCTTTTCTCGGCCCAGTAGAGTGCTGAGCCAGTATCATCACTAGCCCCCCAGACCAGTTGTCCGGGTCTCTGCAGTGCGGGGGACTGGTCTTATGCGCTTCTCCTCGTCATTATTTCTTTTTGATGGGGCCCATATGCGTGATAATTAGTTTCTGACGCCGCCGTTCTCTATTCCGCTTCGATCAGTGTGTCATAACTGCTTTTCCTTCTTTTGAGGGGGCGTTTCCTATTCACCCGTCTATATAAGGGTCCAAACTCCTCTTCATTAAGCTTCTCTCTCCAAATTCTTCCAGGCGCTCTGCTCTTTTTGATCAAGTAAGCACTAAATCTCTCATTCCTTCTCTCCCCATCATGGTTTCCCCTCTTCCCTCTGATTCTTCCTTAGACACCGAGGGAGTTCAAAATCGGTTTGAGGTCCAATTCCGGGCTGATGATAACACGACTTCCCCCCCTTCCTCCCCGGACACCTCTTCCGAGGTTTTCAGTACGCCCCGAGGGCCAGTTGTCCCGGGTGCGTTGCCCTCGGATGGGGCAGGTTCCTGCCCGGCCGAGCATCCTAATCATCCCCGCAAAGATCAGGATGAAGAGGTGTTCGGCGAGGAGGCTGGTGGTGACATTCCCCGGGGACCCACTCACGGAGTCCGCCCGGTAGGTGTCAAATTTTATGATGTCCCCGAGGATTCTCCTTCCCTAGATAGGGATGTCTTGGATTTAGCCAAACGCTGCTTTATTCCCTTCCCTTTAAATGCTTCTCTCTCTAAACTTCCTCCGGGGGTCTCCGAGCGGGACGTTCCGTGCATCCCCTGGATCCATTTTCAATACGGGCTTTGCCTGCCTTTTCCTCCTCTCTTTCTTGAAATTCTTCGATTTTACAATGTGGCCCCGGCCCAACTACACCCTAACGGGGTTGTTTTAATCCTGGCATTTTTACTTAACTGCGCCAGGTGCCACATTCTTCCTTCTCTTCTACTCTTCCGCTCCTTCTACGCCTTGCGGAAGGCACATGCGTCCTTCCCGGGCGTCTTCTCTTTTACTATTCGCTCCGGGATAAAGGACTTCATCCTTTCCAAACCTAAATCTGCCAAAGGATATCTTTCGAAAGGTTTCTTTCAATGCGATGCCCGGGTATACCCTATGCCTTCCTGGAACGATTCTCTCGTTCCTGAGGACAAGAAACCCCTTGCCAATCTCCCCGGCCTTATTACCAGCGACCATAGCCTCCTTCGTCTTTCCCCCTATGTATGGACGATTTTTTTAAGACCGGGAACGCGGGCTATTATTGGCCTCGCGGGATCTACCCTGCCGAGCTCTTCACTCTCCCGCGCATAGCTGCGGTGTGGCTGGATGGAGGTGCCTATTAAGGCTTTTATTTTATTTTGGATCCTTGTTCCCCTTATGTCTATTATTATTGTTATTATTTTTTTTTTTGACTTTATTTGCTTGGTTTCAGCCCAACCTCCGTTGCACGCAGACGCTATGACTTTTGTGGAGAGGTCTCCAACCAGGGGCGATCAAGCCGGGCCTGCTCAACAGGTGGCTCCCCATCCTGAGCCATCCTCTACCGAGAACCCAGCTATCATCCCGCAGGGGGCCCGCTCTCATCAACCCTCTCGCCCGCCATCCTCCTCCGGGTTACCTTCAGCGTCCCGGGCTGCTCCCACTCCATCACCTACTCCCGGGCGCCGGTCCTTTGTCCAGCATCCGGTTTATAGTGGCGGGGCCAGTTCACGGTTCAAGCGACCGCCTCCTAATGAGCTGCCTGGGTCTCCTCCATCCTCTCGCCAGAGGACCAACGATTTTCCTTCTCCTCCTCCTGTTCGCAACACTCCTCCGCAGGCTACTACTTCCGAGGTTTTCCCGGAAGAGAAAGAGGAGGTAACTACCTTCCTAAAACTTCGTATTTTATCTAAGTTTTAATCAGAGTTGTCTGAATTTTGTCTAAGTGGTACATATACTGTCTTACAGAGCACTGCCTTCGCCGATTCCCTCCTTGCGGACCCTCGGTTCACCGAAGCGCTGAACCGCAATTATTCCAAGTATAGCGCTGGGCTATTTGCCAAAATGGAGAAGGAGTTCCGCGACACCCGGGAAAAATTAGCCGGGAGGGATGACCTGCAGGCCCGACTAGAGGCTTCCCAAAAGAAGCTAGCTGAGAGGGAGAAGAAGCTAGCGGATAAGGAGAAGAAGCTGGCCGAGGTAGAGAAGAAGTATTCCTCTCTCAAGAAGGATAAGAAAGACGCTCAGCTCGAGGCCCTGGATGCCCTGACCCAGAAGATCCTTCGCTCCGTCGATTTTGACAAGAGGCTAGAGGGCATCGCCGCCGCGGCCAGTGCGGATGCTTGTCATGAGATGTACCGCAGTCTGCGGGGTTGGCTTCCGGGGCCCGCTCGCCTCGAAGCCCAAGCCTCCTACTACCGCCCCAAGGCTAGCGACTTGCTGAACTACCGTTGGAGGTCCCTTCAAGAGGCGGATCTGAAGGGCCTGGTGCCTCAGCTATGGGATTCTTTGAAGATGTCTTCACGGGCCCCTTCTGCTTCGGATATCAAGAAGGCCAAGGTGCCAGCGGTTGGCGAGGCCTCTTTTCCTGATCCCGGCCCGGAGAGCTTCAACGCTTATGGGGTAGTCCCGGAGACACCCCATTGGGCAGAGAATTATCTTGAATACTGCGTGGTGCCTGACAATTTCGGGTACCAAGCAGTTCAAGTCCAAGGGGGGGACTACCGGGTTGGCCTTGGTGCGGGTCAAGACGATCTGCTTTACCAAACCTGGAAGGCCACGCGGAAGGTAGGGTACCCTGAACAGTCCGCTGATGAGCCCGCGGTAGACGCCCCTGCTTATGCCGGCCCTGAGTGGACCACTGAGGATCTGGTGGAGCTGGAGAGGAGATTTGAAAGAGCTCACGCTGTTCTGGGAGACGGGCACTCTACTGAAGACAATGTATAACTCTAGACTCTAGTCTACCTTTTCCCTTGTAGTCTCTTATTTTTGTTAAGTATTTTGTAGCTTTCCTTCCCCCGGGGAAGTGTATGTAGAACTTTGGCCTTGGTGCCTATTTTGATTAATGACAAGTTCTACTTTTTAATGATATTACCATCTTTTGTAGTCTGAGCGTCCCCTAGAGGAGATTCTCCCGCGTGGGCCCATGCCTTATGTTTTTCCTCATCCTAGTAGTTCTTCCGGCACCTACTTCTCTCTCCCCCGCGCTGGGTGCCTCCAATGCTCTTTCCTTCAGAGGAAACTAGCCCATTGGCGGTTTGGAGGCGACCAGGCTAACCGGGCATTAGCTGAGGCGGGGTTGGAATGCTTCCTTCAGGAGTTTGGGTCGATCCGGGTGCTGGTGGCGTTTCTTAAGGCAGTTGAGGCCAAGTTTGGGTCGCTGAACCAGTGCTTCGACCTTGCTTCCGATCATATGCGGGAAGCCCTGAATTCTCACCAGACCATCGCGGAGCTGCAAGCCCTTCACGACGACTCCCAGCATCGCACTACCAAGGAGCTAGGCATGGTGTGGGGTGAACTAGAGCGGGCGCAGGAAAAACTTAGGACATTGGAGACCCGCTCCGCTCAGAACCGGCTTCTCTGCGACTTTGAGAAGGAGAATCGGTCCCTTACTCATAGGAATAGGGTCCTTCAGGATGCTCTACTAATCACCCGACTATCCTACTACCTTTTGGGTCTCAAGAATGGCTTAGTTGGGGTGTCTCCTCTTACCGATATTCCAGCCGGGGTTCGCAGGACGATGAAACGCATGCAGGCTAACCCGAAGAAGTTTGGTGAGGGAGCTCCTAATCATAAGGCCTATCTGGACGTCGTTGAATGGCATAATAAGATAGCCGCAGGAGAAGCTGAACCCTATCCCTCTAGCCTTCGCCGAGTCCTTGCCCGAGTGGAGGTGGATGTGGCGTACGAAAGGTACGAAGACATGACTGTATCCATTGACCCGGAAGAGGTGGCACGTCGGATAAGACGCATCCGGGAGATTGCCGACTCTGGAGTCACCACAAAGGGGGTTAAGACCGCCGAGGGTACTCGTATTAGCCGAGAAGAGAAGGGTAAAAGTGCAGCAGTCATGTTTCCTAAGTACAGGTTTGTTACTTCTGCCGGGGTAAGAAGAATGCGCCTGGCGGAGCCGCTTCCAGAGGGATCCGTGGTCGTGCCTATCCCCGAATTGAACGAAGAAGACGCCGCGCAATTGGAGGAGGAGCTTGCGTGGAATCAAGCCCCGGATGCCCGTTTTGCCGAAGATCTCCTGTCCTCACAATTTTTCGGAGGGGGTTTCCGCCCGGGTAACCCTGAGGGTGCTTCCGGGTCAGGTCCCAAGTGGGTATAGTAGCAAATAGATAGGAACACTTGTATGTAAAATGCTTATGTAATCGTCCTGCAACGACTATGACCGCATATTCATGCGATTTGTAATTTAAAGAGGAATGAATAAAATTGTTTTTCGAAAAGACCCTTTTCATTAACTCTTCCCTGTAATCATTACATTCTTTGATCCCCGGGCTTTATCCAAGCTCCGGGTCCACTCTAGCGGGGCACCCAAATGGGAGCTACCCATGGGTCCCTTTTTACAAATCTTCCTTTCTAAACCCGGAACGAGGCCAAACGTCGGGTTATTTCTCCGGGCATATTCATGCTTCCGGGCGGGGCATATCCATGCCTGGCATACCCATGCCTGGCATATCCATGCCTGGCATATTCATGCCTTAGTAGCTAAGGTACGATGCGGGGTACTCTACTTCCCGTAAAACCTTCTTAAATTAGCTACATTCCATCTTCTGGGGATCTCCTTCCCCTGCTTGTCCTCCAGCACATAACTTCCTCCCGGGTATGCTTCCTTTACCTTGTATGGACCTTCCCAGTTGGGTGCAAGTTTGCCCTCCGGGGCTTGGCGACTCTTATCGTTTCTCCTCATTACCCAGTCTCCTGGGACGAAAGCTTCTTTCCGCACCCTTCTGTCATAATACCTCTTTACTCGCTCCTTCACCTTGGCTTCCTGTAGTGCCGCATTCTCTCGCTTTTCTTCCAGGAGGTCCAAGTCAAGGCGCCGTCCATCGTCTTCTTCTTCCGGGCGCTGGTATTGAGTCCGGGGGCTCGGGATCCCAATCTCCGCGGGTATCACTGCCTCCGACCCGTACACCAAACCATATGGTGATTCCCTGGTAGCCGAGCTTTCTGTAGTCCGGTGGGCCCAAAGAACACTGGGCAGTTCCCAAATCCAATTTCCCCGCGCGCCCTCCAAGCGAGTTTTTAATCCTTTGATGATGGTACGGTTGGTAACTTCCACTTGCCCATTCGCCTGAGGGTGGTATACAGATGTCAACCTCTGCTCTATACCATACTTGACACACCATGATTTGAAAGGATCATTCTCAAACTGCGCCCCATTGTCTGTGACTATAATCTTCGGGATGCCAAACCGACAAATGATGTTCTTCCAGCAAAACTTAACACAGGTTAGTCCCCGTATGTTGGTGAGCGGTTCTGCCTCCACCCATTTGCTGAAGTAATCGATTGCCACGATCAAGTACTTGGCTCTTCCCGGGGCAGTCGGGAATGGTCCCACCAAGTCAATTCCCCACCTACTGAACGACCAAGCCCCTATGACTCCGATTAACTCCTCCCGGGGAACATGGATTAACGGGGAAAATGTTTGGCATGCCAAGCACTTCTGCACATGTTCCTCCGCATCTTTGAACAACGTCGGCCAGTAATACCCCAGCCTTAAGATTTTTTTGGCCAAGGTGCGAGCCCCTTGGTGGCTCCCATTAGATCCCTCATGCACCTCCCGGATGAGGTGTCGGCCTTCCAACCTTTCTACACACTTTAGCAAAGGCTGGAGATACCCTCTTTTGTACAGCTCCCCTCCTTGGATCACATACTTAGGCGCCTTAACTCTTAGCTTCCGGGCCTGAGCCTTATCCTCCGGGGTGGTTCCTTCTTCTAGGTACGCCCGCATGGGCGTGATCCAGGATTCTTCCTCATTCACCAGCATTACTTGATCATTCTCCTGGTAGCTCCTTCTTCCTAGTACCTCCAAGTACAACTTTTGGTCGGGCTCAGGTTTCAATTCTGAGGAAGCCAACTTGCTCAAAACATCTGCTTTAATGTTCTTCTCCCGGGGCACTTGAACCAAGTTGAAGGTTTTAAACCCGGCTATCAGAGGCTTCACCGCTTCCAAGTACTTCTGCAGGCTCCTTTCCCGGGCTTCATATTCTCCCTTTACCTGCTGCACCACAATCTGGGAATCACTGTGTGCCGTGAAAGTTTTGATTTCCATCTCCTTTGCCAACCTTAATCCCGCGATCAAAGCTTCGTACTCAGCTTCATTGTTGGTTGTTTTAAAAGTGAATTGGACTGCGTAGGGATACTCCTTCCCTTCCGGGCTGACTAACAGTACTCCCGCTCCGCTGCCCCCAGAGTGTGCCGATCCGTCCACATATAACTTCCAGGCCGGGTCTATCTCAGCCTTAGTCATGTTCTCCGGAGTGTTAGGCGTCTCCTGTTCCTCGTTTATCCTTGCTTCTGATTCCAACAAGAAGTCCGCTAGGGCCTGGCCCTTGATAGCCCTTCTTGGCTCATACCGGATTTCATACTCTCCCAGCTCTATAGCCCATTTCATCATTCTCCCTGATGCCTCCGGCTTGAACATGACTTGTCTTAGCGGGTAATTGGTAAGGACCACTATGGGATGGCCCTGGAAGTAGGGTTTAAGCCTCCTTGAAGCATGCACCAGTGCCAGAACCAACTGCTCCAAGTCAGTATACCGAGTTTCTGCCCCCCGAAGTGCCCGGCTAACAAAATAGATTGGGTGCTGCTTTCCCTCCTCTTCTTTGATTAGCACGGCACTTACAGCTTCCCGGGACGCTGCTATGTACAGAAAAAGCTCCTCCCCCGGGAGTGGCTTCTTTAAGGTTGGCAACTGTTGGAGGTGCTCTTTCAGATTTTGGAACGCCTTCTCACATTCTTCGGACCACTCAAACGCTTTGGCCCTCCTGAGAATGTTGAAGAAAGGCAACTGCCTATCTGCCCCCTTTGATAGGAATCGACTGAGAGCCGCGAGAGACCCTGTCAACCGCTGTACTTCTTTCACCGACCTGGGGGAGGTCATCTTAGCTATGGCCTCTACTTTCTCCGGGTTAACATCGATGCCCCGAATTGACACCATGAAACCCAAGAACTTCCCCGCACCCACTCCAATGGTACTTTTGGAGGGGTTCAGCTTTAGATTGCTCCGTTCTAGCTTTTCGAACATCTCCTCCAGGTCATTCAGGAAAGCCCCGTAAGCCCTGCTTTTGACCACCATGTCGTCGACATATACCTCCATGTTCCTTCCCACTTGGTCCTTGAAGAGTTTGTCCACCATTCTCTGATACGTAGCCCCCGCGTTCTTCAGCCCAAAGGGCATTTTCTTGTAGCAGAAGGTTCCGAAATCGGTGATGAAGGAGGTTTTCGCTTTGTCCGCCTCATCCATCTGTACTTGGTGATACCCTTTATGTGCATCGAAGAAAGCCAGCACCGAGTACCCCGCGATAGCCTCTGCCAGTCGGTCCAAATTTGAGAGAGGATAGCTGTCTTTGGGGCAACATTTATTCAAATCTGTAAAGTCGATACACATGCGCCAGCTTCCATCGTGCTTCTTTACTAAGACTGGGTTAGCTATCCATTCCGGGTAGATGATTTCCTCGACCACCCCGGCTTTCTCCAATTTCTTTACTTCATTCTTTATAAATTCCGCTCTTTCCGGGGCTACAGGTCTTTTCTTCTGCCTGATTGGTTTTGTTGCCGGGCTTATGTTCAGCTTGTGTACCCCCAACTCTGGCAACACCCCCACCATGTCCTCCGGGCTCCATGAGAATACTCCCTGATACCTGGCCAAGAGTTCCTTCAGTGAGCTTTTTACTTCACCCAGGAGGTCTTTTCCCACCGTGACCGTCCCTTTGTCCGCCACCTGCATTTCCTCCAATTCTTGCCGGGGAACTTCTCCATGTACCGCCCCTACTGCTTTCTTAGCGTCCCGGACCGCCGTCATCATGCAACTTCTTGCTACGACTTGACTTCCCCGTACGACCGCCACACCTTGCGCAGTGGGGAACTTCATCGTCAGCAGATACGGACAACTCGCTGCCCGGGATTGGGTTAGCCATGGTCTTCCTATGATTACGTTATATGGCGAGGGTGCATCAATAACCGCAAAGTTGCACGTCACTGAGACCCTCTTGCTCCGATCCTTCTCATCCACCATACATACTGCGAGGGGAATAACTCCTAGAGGGACTTCAGGTTTGCCAGTGAATCCTGACAGGGGAGATAAAGGGGGTTTCAAGTCCTGTCTCCCAATTCCCAATTGATCGAAGCAGGAAGCGAACATGATCTCCACACTGCTCCCGTCATCTACGAACACCCTCTTGATCAAGAAACCTTCAATCTCCGCTGTTACCACCATCGGGTCAGAATGGGGTATCTGAGGCGGGACTGCATCCGCTTCAGAGAAAGTGAGAGCCTCCTCGAGGCGAAATCTTTTTCCCTGAATCTCCCCCGGGGGAACATATCGCGTCCGAGCCCGGATAGCGGAAACCGACTGGCATGCTTCTCCAATTTCTCCACTTATCACGTTGATCATCCTGTTGGGTACTGGGGCAGGCTCCACTGCTTGGACTGGTGCGGCAGCTATTGCAGGCCTCCCCGGGGCCCTGTTGCCTTGGTTGCCTTGGTTTCTCCCGTTTCCTCTCCCCGGGTTAGGCCTCCACCTCCTCCGGGGCTGCTCTTGAGGCTGGTCCCGGGGATTCTCCTTCTTTGCTTCCATCGCCACACAATCTCTCAGCTGTCCCCGCTCTATCAATTTTTCTATCTCGTTCCTCAGCATCCTACACCCCTCTGTCGAATGTCCATAAGACTTGTGATAGGCGCACCATTTGTCCGCATTTTCCCTAGACGGGGTCCCTTGGATAGGCAACGGATCCGGGAACAAATCCTTGTGGATAGCATGGATCTCCGTTCGGGATTTGCTGAGCGGGGTGAAACTGTCTGCTCTTGCCCGGTTTACCGGCGCGGGAGCAGGGTCCCTTCTACTTGGGTCAACCGTCCTCCTTCTTTCCATCTTATCCGGGAGTAATCCCCCGGATTCTTCTTTTCTCTTCCGCGTAGCATCATTAACCGCACAGTACAGTTGCACCGCCATCTGCAGGTTGTGAAAGGTTTCCGGGATGTTTTCCATCAACTTCTGGAACAACGCCATATCCCTCTGGCCATTTATAAACCCACTAATCACCGCCTTCTCCTGCTGCTGCCTGTCGACGACCTTCATGCTGTCGTCCATGTACCTTCGATAGTATTCCATTGACCCTTCCGCAGCCTTCTGCCGGGTGGCCAGAAGCTCAGTCAGCTGCTTTCCTTCCTTCTTTAACCCGGCGTATCTGAACAGTAAAGCCTTAGAGAAATCGTAATAATCTCTGAGGCTTTCTCGGGGCAAGGAATCGAACCACGAAAGACAGTTTCCTCTCAGGTAATAGCCCACCAACTTGCATCTTAATTCCTCCGGGAAGTCCCTTGACACCATTAGGTTCTGGTACGTCCTGACAAACTCTTCCGGGTCTGTCTCTCCATTGTATGTTGGGATTCCCTCCGGAGTCTGGAGGCCCGGCGGCCATGGGTACGCAAGCACTCGAGGGACCCAAGGGGAGGTAGGTTTAGCCCCGTTTCTTCCCACCAGTTTGTCTAGTCGGGCCTCCAAAGAGTTGGGGTCCTGCTGCGCCATCTGATAGCCCCGCGTCCTATCGTCCTCCCGATAGTATCTCTCCGGGTGACCGTAGTTCATCCCCATTGATCCATGCATGGGCATGGAATACTATATCGGGTTCCCCTGGGTTCCAGGGGCCTGATAACCCAACGACTCCGCCGGCATGGCTGGCAGGCCATACCCAATTTGTCCCGCCCCCCAGCTGGAACGCGGGTAATAGGGTGGAGCGTGTGGAACCAAATTCGATTGTTGCCCCGCAGCCCCTCCCCCTCCGACCCCAAAACTCGGAGGGAAAGAAGGTGGGACGGTGGAAGAGTTCACACGCCCCTGTATCCTTGGCGGCTGAACGACTCCGTCCAGGTCAATAACCTCTCTTTGGTACCCCCGTAGAGGGCCTGCCGGGTTCCCCCCAGGTTCCCTCCGCCTATGACTTTCCCGGGTAGAGAGTACCCACTGGCGGTACAACTCCTTGTTGGCTCTCATGAACTCCAACGCCGCCAATTCCTCCGCCTCGGCTAAGGATTGCCCCTCTTCCCGGGCTTCAGGCCCCTAGGCCCGAGGACTGCCTCCCCCGGCGGGCCTTGGTCCTTGCTCCTCCTGGTACTCTCTTTCCGAGTCGGCTTCGTCAGAGGCAGTTTCCACGCGGCCATCCTGCGGTACCCCTAACTCCCGCTGGTGTCTAGCCTCCTCCTGCAACCGCCTCAAGGTCACATCATCTCCCGGGGGTGGAAGAGAACCACCCCCTGAAGGTGCCGCGTTCTTCTTCGGGCGACCGCGCCCTCTCCTTGGCGACTCCATCATGCGAAGGTGGAAGGTCCCACTGGGCGTGCCAATTGATGCTACCAAAATTCGTCCGTCTCCCGGGATTAGACGCTATCCGGGTTTCCTCCTTGATCGGCCCGCTACAATCCTGCAAAACAATCCCCGGGAGGCGTCCCGGGGAAGAAGCTCCGGCGTGATGATGAGATGAGGATAGCGGAGAAGGAAAACGTATGGAAGGTGCTCTCAATATAAAGTAGAGAGATATAAGTCACATACCTTGCTTACTGTTTGAGGCTAGTATTTATAGCTGAGGTTGCCTGCTTTGGATAAGACTCAGGACCACCTCTTTTTGTCACCTACCCGTCCTTTCTCTTGTCCGGGTGCGCCTCACGCGGGAAAGTTGTTACTTCCCCGGTACTGGGCCTTGAGTCTTTTCTCGGCCCAGTAGAGTGCTGAGCCAGTATCATCAAAAATTTACTCCACTCTTTGATATCACTTAATTGATTAAATATTACTTTCTCCATATATGTTTCAGAAAAAAGCCCATCATCCTAACCCTGTGGAATGACTTTGAGAGCAATCAAGGCACAAACATTGCTGACAATATTGGAAGAGTTCCAACACTTCTTGCTTTGAGGATTAAAGTGGCAACATTTAATGGTAATTTTGTACCTGCGTATAGGTTACACTATAGCTAAATAAAGTTCCATACTAACGTGTTTTTCAAAATTTCAACACTTTCCCTCACGAGCCGTCCTCAATCTGAGTTTGTCATTAATGCTCCTACTCAGGGCCAGCACGAGCTCCGAGAATGGTACTCCTACAAATGCAACATTTAAGTAGACAAAACTATAATGCATCATTTCTAACAATTAATATTTCAGGTACCTGAACAACCAGGACAAAGTAGCTGAACTCCTAGACCAAGGTGGTTACAGGAATGCGGAATCCTTGCTCCCACGCCCAAGCGGTGATGCTATTCACACTATTCAGACAGCAATGGACTTATTCCAAAATGTAAGTAGTCAAACTTTGGTATTAATTATTCATAATAATGGTTGATTACTGATAAGAATAACAGTACAAGGCTGCATGGATCAAAGCAAAAGCAACACTTTCTCCTCTTCAGAGTAGCTACTGGTACACTACATGTAATAACTGCATGAAGACCATCAACGGAGAGGTGGGACAAAAGACCAAATGTGTATCCTGCCACTAAGTGATAGGTCCTAGATATACTCTTATTTTGTAGCATTTGAGAGCTGTTTTAGATAGTATTTTGTACTTTATATTAGACTTTTGGACCGAATCATTCATGATGGTTTGAAATTGAAGACGTGCATTTCGACCTTGAATTGCACTTGCGATAGATTTGGATGATTTGAAGACCTTCTATGACCGTCCTGGAGGAAGCAGATACATTGAAGAAACGGTCGTAGAAGTGGCGTGAAGGCACACTCTCGCGGATCGCGAAACCTAGGTCGCGAACCGCGAGGGTGAGTGTTGCTGTTTTGAAGATGCCGAGTTTCGCGCGGTCCGCGAAACTCCAGTCGCGAGCCGCGAGGACCAGCACGAGGACCACGGAAGCCGAAGACGCGCGGTCCGCGAAACTCCGGTCGTGAACCGCGAGGACCAGCGCGAGAATCGCAGCGAAGCCAAGACGCGCGATCCGCGAAACGTCGGCAGCGGTTCGCGAGGATCAGACGCGCGGTCCGCGAAACCTCGGTCGCGGACCGCGGACGCCACGGACGCGCGGGCCGCGAATCCTCGGCCGCGAACCGCGAGAACCAAGCTCGCGGTCCGCGAAGGATTTCGCGCGGCCCGCGAAAACTTCTGCAACTTGCATTTTGTTTGTTTTAATTTTAATTATTTTTAGACTATAAAAGGAACTTATCCTCATTGTTAGAGAATCGGATTTTTACAGAGCTGAACTCATTTTCCTTCATTTTCCTTTTGAATTTGATCTTTGAATTCATTATGGTTTGTTATATTGATTATGGTTTTGATAATAGAACTATGGTAGTAGGCTAAAACCCTTCTTGGATATATGTGATTGGACTTCTTGTTATGGATTGAGAACATGATTCATGAAGCTTAGGAATGGTGATTTGCTATTGAATGATCATAATTTATATGTGTATTTGATGCTTGAAATGATTAGGAATGATTTCCTAGTGATAGATATGTGTTGGATATGTGTTAGATATTGCTTTTCCATGGTTAGAATGTTATCATTCTTTCTATGTAGGAGTAGTAAATTAGGAATCGAATGCATGTTGTTATCAATTGTATTTGTTCTTAAGATCATTCATTAGCATTGTACCTATGTCAAGTTTGTTATCAAATTGCATGGGTAGGGTTGAGGAACATCTAATTTGAAGTAATATTGATTCAATTGAACTAGTTGTTATCATCTAGTAAAGTTATCAATTGAAGTTGTGAAGATGCTTTCATTTTTCATAACTATGGTTAAAGATAGTTTCTCACTAACATTCACCATTCTCAAGGCATCATGATAAAGTTTGAGGAAAATCTCATAATAAGAAGTCACCAATCTCATATGTCCAAGTCTAGTATTCTCATTAGTTAACCCTTTAGTTAAAACCTTTAATGCTAAACTAGTTGTAATCCTAGAATTCTAGTTGCTTTACTTAGTAGTGTTTCTTACAAAAAACTCAACTCAAACCCCCCCCCCCCTTTGTTTACATTGCTTTTATATATGTATATATATATATATATACTACAAGATATACATAGAAATAACCTTTGATAATACCGGCCCAATACCATACTGGGCCGGGACTAGGGGCCCATGGCCCAGGGTTAAGAGTATAGCGCCTTTCCCCGGATAGAGGCGCTTCCGGACAAAAGGAAGGACAAAGAAGTGGTCCTGACCCTTATCTGAAGCAAGCAGTATCAACTATAAATACTCGACTCAAACAGTGAACAAGGTATGTGACTTATATCTCTCTACTTATATTGAGAGTTCAATCCGTACGTTTACCTTCTCCACTATCCCCATCTCATCATCACGCCGGAGCTTCCTCCCCGGGACGCTTCCCGGGGATTGTTTTGCAGGATTGTACTGGACCAGCCGAGAAGGTGACCCGGGCAAGTGTTAACCCGGAGACGGACGGATTTTGGTAGCATCAATTGGCACGCCCAGTGGGACATCTTCCACCTTTGCATGATGGAGTCGCCAAGGAGAGGGCGCGGGCGCCCAAAAAAGAACACGGTACCTTCAGGGGGTAGTCCTCTTCCACCTCCGGGAGACGAGATGACCTTGAGGCAGTTGCAGGAGGAGGCTAGGCACCAGCAGGAGCTAGGGGTACCGCAGGACGGCCACGTGGAAACTGCCTCTGACGAAGCCGACTCAGAAAGAGAGTACCAGGAGGAGCCAGGACCAATGCCCGCCGGGGGTGGTAGCCCCCGGGCCCAGGGACCTGAAGTTCGGGAGGAGAGGCAATCCCTGGCTGATACGGAGGAGCTGGCGGCGTTGGAATTCATGAGGGCCAATAAGGAGTTGTACCGACAATGGGTACTCTCTATCCGGGATGGTCGGAGACGGAAGGAACCCGGGGAGAACCAAGCGGGCCCTCCACGGGGGTACCAAAGAGAGGTTATTGACTTGGATGGAGTCGTCCAGCCGCCGAGGATCCAGGGGCGCGTGAATTCTTCCACCATCCCACCCTCTTTCCCTCCGAGTTTCGGGGTAGGAGGGGGAGTGGTCGTGGGACAGCAGTCGAATCTGGTCCCCCACGCTCCGCCTTATTACCCACGTTCCAGCTGGGAGGCGGGGCAAATTGGGTACGATTTGCCAGTTATGCCGGCAGGGTCGTTGGGTTATCAAGCCCCCGGGGTCCAGGGGAACCCGACCCAGTACTCTATGCCCATGTACGGATCAATGGGGATGAACTACAGTTACCCGGAGAGATATTATCGGGAGGATGATAGGATGCGGGGGTACCAGGTGGCGCAGCAGGACCCAAACTCTTTGGAGGCTCGACTGGATAAACTGGTGGGAAGAAACGGGGCTAAACCTACCTCCCCTTGGGTGCCTCGAGTGCTTGCGTACCCATGGCCGCCGGGCCTCCGGACCCCGGAAGGAATCCCAACATATAATGGGGAGACAGACCCGGAAGAGTTTGTTAGAACATACCAGAACCTAATGGTATCAAGGGATTTCCCAGAGGAATTAAGATGCAAGTTGGTGGGTTGTTACCTGAGAGGAAACTGTCTTTCATGGTTTGATTCCTTGCCCCGAGAAAGCCTTAGAGATTATTACGATTTCTCCAAGGCTTTGCTGTTTAGATACGCCGGGCTAAAGAAGGAAGGAAAGCAGCTGACGGAGCTTCTGGCCACCCGGCAGAAGGCTGCGGAGGGGTCAATGGAATACTACCGAAGGTACATGGATGATAGTATGAAGGTCGTTGACAGGCAGCAGCAGGAGAAGGCGGTGATTAGTGGGTTTATAAATGGCCTGAGGGACATGGCGTTGTTCCAGAAGTTGATGGAAAACATCCCGGAAACCTTTCACAACTTGCAGATGGCAGTGCAACTGTACTGCGCGGTTAACGATGCCACGCGGAAAAGGAAAGAAGAATCCGGGGGATTCCTCCCGGATAAAATGGAAAGAAGAAGGACGGCGGACCAAAGTAAAAGGGATCCGGCCCCCGCACCGGCAAACCGGGCAAGAGCGGACAGCTTCACCCCGCTCAGCAAATCCCGAACGGAGATCCATGCTATCCACAAGGATTTGTTCCCGGATCCGCTGCCTATCCAAGGGACCCCGTCTAAGGAAAATGTAGATAAATGGTGTGCTTATCACAAATCTTATGGGCATTCGACGGAGGGGTGTAGGATGCTGAGGAATGAGATAGAAAAATTGATAGAAAGGGGGCAGTTGAGAGATTGCGTGGCGATGGAGGCGAAGAAGGAGAATCCCCGGGAGCAGCCTCAAGAGCAGCCCCGGAGGAGGTGGCGGCCTAACGCGGGGAGAGGAAATGGGAGAAACCAAGGCAATCAGGGCAATAGGGCCCCGGGAAGGCCCGCTATAGCTGCTGCACCAGTCCAAGCAGTGGAGCCTGCCCCGGCACCCAACAGGATGATCAACGTGATAAGTGGAGAAATTGGAGAGGCCTGCCAGTCAGTTTCCGCTATCCGGGCTCGGACGCGATATGTTCCCCCGGGGGAGGTTCAGGGGAAAAGGTTTCGTCCCGATGAGACGCTCACTTTTTCTGAGATGGATGCAGCCCCGCCGCAGATGCCCCACTCAGACCCAATGGTAGTAACGGCGGAAATTGAAGGTTTTTTGGTTAAGAGGGTGTTTGTGGACGACGGGAGCAGCGTGGAGATTATGTTCGCTTCCTGTTTCGACCAATTGGGGATTGGGAGGCAGAACTTGAAACCTCCCTCGTCTCCCTTGTCAGGGTTCACAGGTAAGCCAGAAGTACCTTTGGGGGTGATTCCCCTTGTAGTGTGTATGGTGGACGAAAAGGATCGGAGCAAGAGGGTCTCAGTGACTTGCAACTTTGCGGTTATTGACGCACCCTCACCATACAACGTAATCATAGGAAGACCATGGCTAACCCAAGCGCGGGTGGCGAGTTGCCCGTATCTGCTGACGATGAAGTTCCCCACTGCGCAAGGTGTGGCGGTTGTGCGGGGAAGTCAGGCAGTAGCAAGGAGTTGCATGATGACAGCGATCTTGGACGCGAAGAAAGCAGTAGGGGCGGTACACGGAGATGTTCCCCGGCAGGAGCTGGAGGAGATGCAGGTGGCGGACAAAGGGACGGTCACGGTGGGTAAAGACCTCCCGGACGAAGTAAAGAGCGCTCTGAAAGAACTCCTGGCCAGATACCAAGGAGTATTTTCATGGAGCCCGGAGGACATGGTGGGAGTGTTGCCGGAGTTGGGGGTGCACAAGCTGAACATAAGCCCGGCAACAAAACCAATCAGGCAGAAGAAAAGACCTGTAGCCCCGGAAAGAGCAGAATTTATAAAGAATGAAGTAAAGAAGTTGGAGAAAGCCGGGGTGGTCGAGGAAATCATTTACCCGGAATGGATAGCTAATCCGGTCTTAGTCAAGAAGCACGATGGCAGCTGGCGCATGTGCATTGACTTTACAGACTTGAATAAGTGTTGCCCCAAAGATAGTTATCCTCTCCCAAACCTGGATCGGTTGGCAGAAGCCATCGCGGGCTACTCGGTGCTAGCCTTCTTTGATGCGCACAAAGGTTATCACCAAGTGCAGATGTACGAAGCAGACAAGGCAAAAACTTCCTTCATCACCGATTTTGGAACTTTTTGCTACAAGAAGATGCCCTTCGGGTTGAAGAACGCGGGGGCTACCTACCAGAGGATGGTGGACAAGCTTTTCAAGGATCAGGTGGGAAGGAACATGGAGGTGTATGTTGACGATATGGTGGTAAAAAGCAGGGCTTACGGGGCTTTCTTAAATGACCTGGAAGAGATGTTTGAGAAGCTAGAGAGGAGCAATCTGAAGTTGAACCCCTCCAAAAGCACCATCGGAGTAGGCGCGGGGAAGTTCCTAGGCTTCATGGTGTCAAGCAGGGGCATCGATGTTAACCCGGAAAAGGTGGAGGCCATAGCCAAAATGACCTCCCCAAAGTCGGTGAAGGAAGTTCAGCGGTTAACCGGGTCCCTAGCGGCTCTAAGTCGATTCCTGTCAAAGGGGGCGGATAGGCAGTTGCCTTTCTTCAATATTCTCAGGAGGGCCAAGACGTTTGAGTGGTCCGGGGAATGTGAGAAGGCATTCCAAAATCTGAAGGTGCACCTTCAACAGCTGCCAACTCTGAAGAAACCATTCCCGGGGGAGGAGCTTTTTCTGTATATAGCGGCATCCCGGGAGGCAGTAAGTGCTGTGCTAATCAAAGAGGAGGAGGGGAAGCAGCACCCAATCTATTTTGTTAGCCGGGCACTTCGGGGGGCAGAAACCCGGTATACCGAGTTGGAGCAGCTGGTCCTGGCGTTGGTGCATGCTTCAAGGAGGCTTAAACCCTACTTTCAAGGGCATCCCATAGTGGTCCTTACCAATTATCCGCTAAGGCAGATCATGTTCAAACCAGAGGCATCAGGGAGGATGATGAAATGGGCTATAGAGTTGGGAGAGTATGAAATCAGATATGAACCAAGAAAGGCTATCAAGGGCCAGGCCCTAGCGGATTTCTTGTTGGAATCAGAAGCAAGGATAAATGAGGAACAAGAGGCGCCTAAAACTCCGGAGAACATGGCTAAAGCGGAGACAGACCCGGCCTGGAAGTTGTATGTGGATGGATCGGCTCACTCCGGGGGCAGCGGAGCGGGAGTACTGATAGTCAGCCCGGAAGGGAAGGAGTATCCCTACGCAGTTCAATTCACTTTCAAAACAACCAACAACGAAGCCGAGTACGAAGCGCTGATCGCGGGGTTAAGGTTGGCAAAAGAGATGGGCATTAAAACTATCACGGCACACAGCGATTCTCAGATTGTGGTGCAGCAGGTAAAGGGAGAATATGAAGCCCGGGAGAAGAGCCTGCAAAAGTACCTGGAAGCGGTAAAGCCTCTGATAGCCGGTTTTGAAACTTTTAACTTGGTTCAAGTTCCCCGGGAGAAGAACTGTAAAGCAGATGTTTTGAGCAAGTTGGCTTCCTCAGAATTAAAACCTGAGCCCGGCCAAAAGTTGTACTTGGAGGTACTAGGGAGAAGGAGTTACCAGGAGAATGATCGAGTAATGCTGGTAAACAAGGAAGAATCCTGGATCGCGCCCATGCGGGCGTACCTCGAAGAAGGAATCACCCCGGAGGATAAGGCCCAGGCCCGGAAGCTGAGGGTTAAGGCGCCGAAATATGTGGTCCAAGAAGGGGAGCTGTACAAGAGAGGATACCTCCAACCTCTGCTCAAATGTGTGGAAAGAACAGAAGGTCAGCACCTTATCCGGGAGGTGCATGAGGGATCTAATGGCAGCCATCAGGGAGCTCGCACGGTGGCCAGGAGGATCTTGAGGCTGGGGTATTATTGGCCAACATTGTTTAAGGATGCGGAAGAACATATACAGAAGTGCTTGGCATGCCAGACGTTTGCCCCGCTAATCCACGTTCCTCGGGAAGAACTGGTCGGAATCACAGGTGCGTGGCCGTTCAGCAGATGGGGAATTGACTTGGTTGGACCATTCCCGACTGCCCCGGGAGGAGCCAAGTACTTGATTGTGGCGATCGACTACTTCAGCAAATGGGTGGAGGCAGAACCGCTCACCAACATAAGGGGGCTAACTTGTGTCAAATTTTGCTGGAAGAACATCATCTGTCGATTTGGTATCCCGAAGGTCATAGTAACGGATAACGGGGCGCAGTTTGAGAATGATCCTTTTAAATCATGGTGTGTTAAGTATGGTATAGAGCAGAAGTTGACGTCGGTATACCATCCCCAGGCGAACGGGCAAGTAGAGGTCACCAACCGCACCATCATCAAAGGACTGAAAACCCGCTTGGAAGGCGCGCGGGGAAATTGGATCTGGGAGCTACCCAGCGTTCTTTGGGCCCACAGGACTACAGAAAGCTCAGCTACCGGGGAATCTCCGTATTGCTTGGTGTACGGGTCGGAGGCAGTAATACCCGCAGAAATAGGGATTCCGAGCCCTCGAACGCAGCATCAGCGCCCGGAAGAAGAAGACGCTGGACGGCGCCTTGACTTGGACCTCCTGGAAGAAAAGCGAGAGAATGCAGCACTTCAGGAAGCCAAGGTGAAGGAGCGAGTAAAAAGGTATCACGACAGAAGGGTGCGAAAGGAAGTCTTTACCCCGGGAAACTGGGTGATGAGAAGAAATGATAAGAGCCACCAATCCCCGGAAGGGAAGCTGGCTCCCAACTGGGAAGGGCCGTACAAGATTAAGGAAGCATACCCGGGAGGGAGCTATGTGCTGGAGGACAAACAGGGAAAGGAGATCCCCAGAAGGTGGAACGTAGCTAACCTGAGAAGGTTTTACGGGAAGTAGAACGCCCCGCATCGTACCACGGCCACTAAAGCATGAATATGCTAGGCATAAATATTCCAGGTATGGATATGCCCCCCCAGAAGCGTGAATACGCTAAGCATGAATATGCTAGGCATGAATATGCCAGGTATGGATATACCCCTCCCCGGAAGCATGAATATGCCCGGAGAGAAAACCCGACATTTAGCGTTGTTCTGGGTTTAAGGAAGATTTGCAAAAAGGGACCCATGGGTAGCTCCCATTAGGGTGCCCCGCTAAAGTGGACCCGGAGCTTGAATGAAGCCCGGGGGCCAAGAGATGTAAGGTTACAAGAAAGAGTTAATGAGAAGGGTTTCTTTTTATTTTCAAAAAGGCAATTTTATTCAATCTTTGAGTCGCATGAACATGCGCCCATATTGCAAAGAAACTATTACAAAGAATTTTATACATCGCATGGACATGCGGTCATATCACAAAAGAACGATTACATAGTATTTTGCATACAGGTTCCCCTATCTATGTATCGATTACACCCACTTGGGGCCTGACCCGGAAGCACCCTCAGGGTTACCCGGGCGGAAACCCCCTCCAAAGAACTGAGAAGACAGGAGATCTTCGGCGAAACGGGCATCCGGAGCCTGATTGAACGCAAGCTCCTCCTCCAATTGAGCGGCATCTTCTTCATTCAATTCTGGGATAGGGATAACCACGGACCCTTCCGGAAGTGGCTCTGCCAAGCGCATCCTCCTTACCCCGGCCGACGTAACAAACTTGTAATTAGGAAACAAGTCTGCTACACTCTTACCTTTCTCTTCTCGGCTGATGCGGGTACCTTCTGCGGTTTTCATTCCCTTTGTGGTAACACCCGAGTCAGCAATTTCCCGGATGCGCCTTATCCGACGAATTACCTCCTCCGGGTCAATAGACACGGTCATATCCTCGTACCGTTCATATGCCACATCCACCTCCACTCGAGCGGGGACCCGGCGAAGGCTAGAAGGATAGGGCTCTGCCACTCCTGCGGCTATCTTGGTATGCCACTCCACGGCATCCAGATAGGCCTTGTGATTAGGAGCCCCCTCACCAAACTTTTTCGGCATGGCCTCCATACGTTCAATTGTTCTGCGAACCCCGGTCGGAATATCGGTAAGAGGAGACACCCCAACTATGCCATTTCTAAGTCCCAGAAGGTGATAAGATAGCCGGATGGTCAGTAAAGCATCCTGGAGGACCCTATTTCTATGGGTAAGGGATCGATTCTCCTTCTCGAAATCACACAGAAGACGATTCTGAGCGGAGCGGGTTTCCAATGTCCGGAGTTTTTCTTGCGCCCGCTCTAGTTCACCCCACACCATACCAAGCTCCCGGGCGGTGCGACGACGAGAGTTGTCCTGAAGGGTTTGCAATTCGGCAATGGTCTGGTGGGAGTTTAAGGCTTCCCGCATATGATCGGAGGCAAGGTCGAAACATTGATTTAAAGACCCGAACTTGGCCTCGACCGCCTTAAGAAATAATACCAGGGCTCGGATCGTTCCAAACTCCTGGAGAAAGCAGTCCAGCCCTGCCTCGGCCAATGCCCGGGTGGCCTGGTCACCCCCAAACCTCCAATGAGCTAGTTTTCTTTGAAGAAAAGAACATTGGAGGCATCCAGCGCGGGGGAGTGAGAAGTAGGTACCAGAAGAACTACTAGGATGAGCAAAAACGTAAGGCACAGACCCGCGCGGGAGAATTCCCTTTAAGGGGCGCTCGGTCTACAAAAAATGAGTGATTTTATCAAAAGGCAGAACTTATATTAATCAAAACGGGCACTGAGGCCAAAGTTCTACACATGCCTCCCGGGGAGGAAGATTACAAAAAAAAAAACACTTGAAAACTACAAAAGGGAAAACTGGAGTCTAGGGAAATACATCATCCGCAGCAGGGTCTTTTCCTCCCGGGGTAGCATGAGCTCTCTTCCATCTCCTCTCCAGTTCGGCCACATCCTCCTCAGACCAGAAGGGGCCATAGTAGGCGGGGGCGTCCACTTTTGGCTCGTCCTCCGGGCACTCAGGAAATCCCACCTTCCGGACAGCCTTCCGGGATTGATACAGCAGATCATCGTGCCCCCTCGGAAGTCCCACGGTGTAAGCACCGGTATTCTCCTCAAGGACAGCCTGGTACCCGAAGTTATCAGGAATAGCGCAGAATTCCTGATAACTGTCAGCCCAGTGGGGCGTCTCAGGGACCACCCCGTAAGCATTGAAATTTTCTGGGCCGGGGGATTCAGGAACGGCTGTCTCTTTAGTCCCCGGGAGCTTGATCTTCTTAATGTCCGAGGCTGAAGGGGCCCGGGAAGACATTTTAAGCGATTCCCATAGTTGGGGTACCAGGTTCTCCAGCTTGGCTTCCTGAAGAGACCTCCAGCGGTGGCTCAGCAGATCGCTTGCCTTGGGACGATAATAGGATTCCTGGGCTTCGAGACGAGCAGGTCCCGGAAGCCAACCCCGCAGCCTGCGGTACATCTCGTGGCAAGCGTCCTCACTAGCTGCAACGGCAATGTCCTCCAGTCTTTTCTCGAAGTCGGCCGAATGGAGAACTTTCCGGACCACAGCGTCCAGGGCCTCGAGCTGGGCCTCTTTCTTGTCCTTCTTAAGAGAAGAATATTTCTTCTCCACCTCCACCAGCTTCGCCTCTTTCTCAGAGAGCTTCTTCTCCCGCTCGGCGAGTTTCCTTTGAGAAGTCGCCAACCGGGCTTCCAGGTCGTTCCTCTCGGCCAACTTCTCCCGGGCGTCGCGGAGCTCCCTCTCCTTCTTAGCAAACAAGCCCGCGCTGTACTTAGAATAGGTCCGGTTGAGCGCATCGGCTAATTGGGAGTCCGCCAGGAGCGAGTCGGCGAAGGTGGTGGTCTGGAAAATCAAGCAGGAGTAAGGCTACCTGGAAAAATAGAAACATAATGACGAGCAATAAGATTTAACATACCTCTTCCCTACCCTCAGGGATAGTTTGAGAATCATCCCGCACAGGAGAGTCCACGGGTGGAGGAGGTGGAGTCGGGGTTGCACTTTCTAACCTTTGGCGAGAAGGCGGAGGAGTTTCCTTATCGTCGGTCAGAGGCCGCTTGAAGCGAGAGCTAGCCCCACCGCTGAAAGTAGGATGCCGGATGAAAGTCCTTTTCCCGGGGCTAGGGGAAGATCCTGGGGCTCTCTGTTGAGAAGACAATTGCTGCTGGCGGGTCCCCTGGGGTGTGAACTCAGGACCTTCGGAGGCGTCCGGACCAGGCGGGGAGGCCACTTGCTGCTCAGGAGTAGCTGCTCCCGGACGAGGATTTCTCTGCCGATTGTGGTCCCCGGAAGGCATCCTGTTGAAGGGCGTAACGTCCGCGTGTAAAGCTGGCTGAACTGAAATCAAGTAAGGTAAAAGGTCAGAATGAGGCACATGTACATATATATATAAAAAGAAAAAGAAAGTCGTTAATAGGCACCTCCAGCCGGCCATACAGCGGAGATGGTGGGAAGGGAGAAGAGTTCTCTAGGGTATATCCCGCGGGGCCAATAATAGCCCGCGTTCCCAGTCTTAAAAAAGGCGTCCATGTCTAGGGGGGAGAGGCGAAGAAAGTTATGATCATTGGAAATGTCTGCGGGAAGGTAGGAGAAGGATTTTTTGTCCTCAGGAACGAGGGAATCGTTCCAGGGGGGCATTGGATACGCCCGGGAATCGCAGCGGAAGAAACCCTTCGCGAGATACCCCTTGGCAGATCTGGGCTTACTCCTGATAAAATCCTTTGTCCCGGAGCGGATCACAAAGGAAAACACCCCTGGGAAAGACGCGTGAGCACGCCGAAGGGCGTAGAAAGAACGAAAGAGATGGAGGGAGGAGGAGATGTTGCATCTCGCGCAATTGACCAAGAAGGCCAGCACCAATACGACCCCGTTGGGGTGAAGCTGGGCCGGGGCCATCCTATAGAAATCAAAGATCTCGGAGAATAAAGGAGGAAAGGGGAGGCTGAGCCCGTATTGGAAGTGAATCCGGGGAATGCAAGGTACTTCCCGCTCGGATGTACCCGGGAGGAGTTTGGATAAAGACGCATTCAACGGAAGAGGAATAAAACAGCGTTTAACTAAATCTACGACGTCCCTATCTAGAGAAGGAGCAGGCCCGGAAAGATTTAAAAACTTATGACCCGAAGGCTTCACTCCATGAGTAGGACCCCGGGGAGCATCCTCGCCCGCCTCACCGAGCGTCTCCTCATCCTGACCCTCCCGGAGGTGGCTAGGATGCCCGGAGGGGTGTGAACCCTCCCCACCCAAGGGCGACGCGTCCGGGGCGTTTAGTTCCCGGGGCGTACCCAAAGCCTCGGAATGAGTATCCGGGGAAGAAATTGGGGAGGAGGCCAAGCTATCAGCCGCCCTGAACTGGACTTCAAACTGGCCTTGAACTTCCTCGGTGTTCAAGGAGGAACCGGAGTGGAGCGGGGAATCCATGAAAGTAAGAGGAAGAAGGAAGAAGAGCTTACTTGGCTGAAAAGGCGAAAGGCTGGAAAACGGAGCGTCTGGAAATTATGCGAAGAAAGTAATCCAGTAAGAAGGATCAGGCCCTTTATATAGGGAGGTGAATAGAAAACGTCGCCTCAAAAGAAGGAAAAGCAACCGCGACACGGTAAACGAGGCCCTGTTCGATGCAGAATGCGGAGAGGCGGCGTCTGAAATTGATTCCAACACGGAAGGGTCCTACCAAATAATAATGGAAGGGAGCGCAAAAGACCAATCCCCCGCGTAGCAAAACCCGGGAGACTGGTCTGGGGGGCTAGTGATAATACCGGCCCAATACCATACTGGGCCGGGACTAGGGGCCCATGGCCCAGGGTTAAGAGTATAGCGCCTTTCCCCGGATAGAGGCGCTTCCGGACAAAAGGAAGGACAAAGAAGTGGTCCTGACCCTTATCTGAAGCAAGCAGTATCAACTATAAATACTCGACTCAAACAGTGAACAAGGTATGTGACTTATATCTCTCTACTTATATTGAGAGTTCAATCCGTACGTTTACCTTCTCCACTATCCCCATCTCATCATCACGCCGGAGCTTCCTCCCCGGGACGCTTCCCGGGGATTGTTTTGCAGGATTGTACTGGACCAGCCGAGAAGGTGACCCGGGCAAGTGTTAACCCGGAGACGGACGGATTTTGGTAGCATCAACCTTTTCCCTGTGGAACGAACCTTACTTGCCACTATATGATGAGACATTGTATGAGTATTGGGAAAGATTCCAAACTCTCCTCTCAAGTTGCCCGTACCATAGCTTCACCGAACCTCAATTGGTGTGTTTCTATTACAATGGTTTGAATGATAGAGAAACCGAGTTGATAAATCGGTCTTGCTATGGCTCCATTGCTAACCTTGGCTCTTCCGATGCCATAATGCTATTTGAGCAACTAGCCGAAGGATGCAAACCAAAGAGAGACCGGAGGCTACGAGTGGGTAACTCCGGTGGAAACAATGATGGTTCTCGCCAAGATATCAAGGAGCTTACGGCATTGATGAAAGGTTTCATGATGGGAAATAGCTCCGGAGGGAACACGGGGAACCAACCAAGGAAACAAGTGATGACGTGTGGGATTTGTGCTTCGAACCATCTCACCGAATCTTGTCCTCAAGCAAACGAGGATTATAACGAAGAAGTCAATGCCATGGGGGTCTATGGAGGAAACCAAGGTTTTAGAGGCGATCAAGGAGGAAACCAAGGTTTTAGGGGTTACCAAGGAGGACGAGGCTACCAAAGTGGTAGGGGTTTTCAAGGTGGACAAGGCCAAGGTGGTGATAGGGGTAACCAAAGGAAGCAGGGATGGCATTGGGCGAACTGGGCGTGGATAGTAGACTATCCATGCCCATCCCCATCTAAAATTTTACTATCCATCCCCGCCCATTTACCCATGACGGGTACAAATTTAATATCCATGCCCATCCAGCTGGATATCCATCTCATCTAGGTATCCGTGGATATCCATGCCCATGTTATACCCACATTCCCCATCCGACTTATTAATCCATATTTATAAAAAATTAACCTAAAATCTATTAATTATCATAAAAATTTAAATAAAAGCACTAATAATTTAAATATATTATATTAATAGAACAAAATAATTTATAATATGCTAATTATTAACTTATAAAATTCTTTTATGTTTCAAAATAGACCAAACATGCTTAAAAAATGCTAAAATTAATAATATTATTAATATAAATACAAGTAATACTATTAATATTATACATAACGGATATTATACAAGTATTATACGGGCGGGTATGGGGCGGGTGGGGCGGGCGGGTATGGGGCGGGTATAAAATCAATATCCGTACCCACCCATTTACCCATGGCGGGTTTGAATCCAACATCCATACCCATGGCGGGTATAAAAAACTCATATCCATACCCGCCCCGTTGGGCGGTTGGCGGGCGGGTATCCACCAAATACCCGTCGGGTGCCATCCCTAAAAGGAAGTATGATCCTTTTGCTCAACATTACAACCCCGGAACTAGAGATCACCCCAACTTTCGGTGGAGAGATGAACCGACGGGGCAACAAGGCCAACAAGGTGGCTACCAAGGTCAAAGTGGTCAATCCTTTGATAGATCGAGGGGGCAAAATGACCAAGGCTACCAAGGAGACCAAAGCCACCAAAATCAAGGGTACCAAGGTTACCAAAACCAAGGGTACCAAGATTTTGGCTATCAAGGGTACCAAGATCATCCACCACAACAATACCCAAGGAACCAAGGTCAAGGCCGTTTCAACAACCGCACCCCTCAAAATGCTTACCCGAGGCTGGAAGATAAATCTCGTGATCAAGGTGAAAGCTCGGGCCAATTCCCACAAGACGCTCGATTCAAAAGCATTGAGGTGCAAATGAGTCAAATGGCCACTGTTTTGGGGAAATTGGAAGCACAAAACTCCGGGAAATTACCCGCACAACCGGAGTTAAATCCAAGGCCTCATGCGAGTGCCATGACCTTGAGGAGTGGTAAACAAGCGGTTGAACCCGAAGTGGTTGTGAAAAAGGCACCCAAGAGAGGCCTTGTGAAGAAGAACTTGACCAACGATGAAGTTGAGGTAACCTTGGCCGATGAAGAAGTGATTCTTGAGGGGCTAACCAAAGAAAAAGGTGATGCCGAGGTTGAGAAGGAGAAGGAACTAATTGATGAGGAACATGTGGACTCAACCGCTCATGTTGAACCAATGTCACCTCCATTCTCACCTCTCCACAAGAAAACTAGGGTAGACACTCCCTTCGAAGTGGAAGCACCATTCCCCGAGGCTTTGAAGAATACTCGCAAAAAGGAGATGGACAAGGAAGCTTTCGAAGTTCTTCGAAAGTGTGAGGTAAACATTCCTTTGCTCGATGCTATTGATCAAGTTCCTAGATATTCTAAGTTCTTGAAGGAATTATGTGTGAACCATCGTCAACAAAGATCTAAGCATGTTAAAAATGAAAGAGTCAATGAACATGTGTCGGCTTTGTTTCAAGACAAAATGCCTACTAAGTGTGGTGATCCCGGCATGTTTACAATTCCTTGCATTTTAGGGAACACTTATTTTCCTAGAGCCATGCTAGATTTAGGTGCATCCATAAATGTCATCCGATACACATTGTATGAATCATTAAATCTTGGCACTTTGCATAAAACCGGTGTAGTGATCCAACTTGCCGACCGCTCTAATGCATACCCTAAGGGTATTGTTGAAGATGTCTTGGTAAAAGTCGACAAGTTGGTATTCCCGGCCGATTTTTACGTTCTTGACATGGAACATGATAAATTTGCTACCCCTGTCTTGTTAGGGCGTCCCTTTTTGAAAACGTCAAGAACTATTATCGATGTGCATAGTGGTAGGCTTACCATGGAATTTGATGAGGATAAAATAGAGTTCAACATTTATGGTGCAATGAAATACGATGATGATGAAACTTCTTGCAATGCTATTGATGTGATTGAATCTTTTGTGCAAAAAGTTTATGAAAATGATGGTGATGATCCTTTGTTAAATGCTTTAGCCAATAGTTTACACACAAGTAATGTTCATACATATGCTTTGAGTGCTAACTTGAAGGAAAGCATTTTTGAGCTAGATACTTTCGAGGAACTTTCTCTTGATGCACCACTTTTAGACCTCGAGGTATTGAAAGGCTCGGGCAACCGACCATCTCTCAATAAACCTCCGGTGGTGGAATTGAAACCACTACCCGAGAATCTAAAATATGCATTCCTTGGTGATGGTGAGAAATTACCGGTGATCATCTCCAACAAGCTCACCAAGGAACAAGAGGAAAGGTTGATGAAAGTGCTCCAAGATCATAAGGAAGCCATTGGATGGACTATTGCCGACATCAAAGGTATGAGTCCAAGTACTTGCATGCACCAATACTATTGGAGGATGATGCTAAACCCATCCGACAACCTCAAAGGCGATTGAACCCTCCCATGATGGAGGTAGTAAAAGCCGAGGTGCTTAAATTGTTGGATGCGGGAATGATCTATCCAATCTCCGATAGTAAATGGGTAAGCCCGACGCAAGTGGTACCAAAGAAAACCGGAGTGACCGTAGTGGAGAATAGCCATGGCGAATTGATTCCCACTCGTGTCCAAAATGGATGGCGTGTTTGCATTGATTACAGAAGACTGAATGCAGTGACAAGGAAAGATCATTTTCCTTTACCATTTATTGATCAAATGCTTAACCGGCTTGCAGGCCACTCTTTCTATTGTTTTCTTGATGGCTATTCAGGGTACTTTCAGGTAGCTATTGCACCAGAGGATCAAGAGAAGACAACTTTCACATGCCCCTTTGGCACATTTGCATATCGACGCATGCCTTTTGGCCTTTGCAATGCACCGGCCACATTCCAAAGGTGTATGATTAGCATATTTTCAGAATACCTTGAAAAGTTTGTAGAGGTTTTTATGGATGGCTTTACTGTTCATGGAAACTCTTTTGACAATTGCTTAATCCATTTGTCATTAGTCCTAAAAACTTGCATTGATAAGAACCTTGTGCTTAATTCTGAAAAATGTCATTTTATGGTTGAAAAGGGCATTGTGTTAGGACATGAAGTGTCATCTAAGGGTATTGAAGTAGACAAAGCAAAAATTGATACCATCCAATCTCTTCCTTACTGATGGGATTCCATTCCTTATTTAATTATATTAGTATTCCTTTCTTTATTCTAATTAGGTTATTTGTTATGGTAATTGTTATTAGATATTCCTATTTCCTTTTAGAATGTTATTTCCATAGAGATGCCTATAAAAGCATTGTCAGGCTCCTATGTTTTAATCAATTATCAAATCATTAAACAAATATTCTTGAGTCTTCCGATTCAATTGGTTGTTAGGCTACAAATCAAACAAGCCATATCCCTCTGAGGTATCGAACCTCATCATTTGGTATCAGAGCCAGATTGAAAAATTCGATATTTGTTTTTCTTCTTCTATCGTATCATGTCGCTGACCGAGTTGCCTGAAGATGAAGAACACATGGTTCGTATAGCGGCACATCTCGATCGTACAACTGCCCGTTTGGATGCTCTTGACCAAAAATTTGACAAATTGATGGCGCTTTTCCAACAACGGTATTTCAATCCAGCAGTTCCGACACCGGTATTTTTTTTTCTCATTATGACAGTGAAGGAATTGGAAGAGGTCACTACTAGCCACACATCTACCTTCCGAGACCATGCCGCCCGGCTTGACGCACTCCAAAAGACTATGGACGGTGTTACCAAGAACGTGCGCCAACAGATGGAAGCGTTCTCCGCATCGATCCAGACTCAAATCCGGGAAGCTTTCGCCCAATTTCACAATCAGTTTCCGGTTCTGCATAGTCAATCGCAGGTTCTTGCTTGTCCGGATTCCCGTGGTGATGTTCCACAACGACCACATCAACCACTACCCCTATCGATGGTGATCCACCCACTTCAAGAGTCATATTTGCCACAATTGAAGATTCAGGCAAGCCAGCGACAACATGTGACCGTTTCTTCACGTGCGACAGGAGCTCTGGAAACAACTCAATCTGTTGGTCAGGATTCTGGGTTGTTTCATCAGTTTGTGGATTTTAATATTGCTCGTCAGTGTGGGTTCCCGGTTCGTCATCTTCAAGTCAAGCTTACCGACGATCCCTTTCGAGAATGGTTGATTCCATGGCGCATTGTAACAGTTTTCAGGCTTGAGGACAAGCCTTCTTTCAGGGGCGCGGGAATGATGGGATTCCATTCCTTATTTAATTATATTAGTATTCCTTTCTTTATTCTAATTAGGTTATTTGTTATGGTAATTGTTATTAGATATTCCTATTTCCTTTTAGAATGTTATTTCCATAGAGATGCCTATAAAAGCATTGTCAGGCTCCTATGTTTTAATCAATTATCAAATCATTAAACAAATATTCTTGAGTCTTCCGATTCAATTGGTTGTTAGGCTACAAATCAAACAAGCCATATCCCCCTGAGGTATCGAACCTCATCACTTACCCTACTTGTGTGCGTGATGTGAGATCCTTTCTAGGCCACGCGGGTTTCTACCGTCGTTTCATAAAAGATTTTTCAAAAATTTCTTCCCCTTTATGTAGATTGTTACAAAAGGATGTGGAATCTGTGGTAGATGAAGGTTGTAAGAGGGCATTTGATTGTTTGAAGTCTTTGTTAGTGTCGGCCCCTATTATACAACCTCCAAATTGGTCCCTTCCTTTTGAGATCATGTGTGATGCTAGTGACTATGCCGTTGGTGCGGTGTTAGGTCAAAGAGTGGGGAAAATTCCCCATGCCATCTATTATGCATCCATGACTCTCAATGATGCTCAAAGGAACTATACCACTATTGAGAAAGAATTACTAGCGGTAGTCTTTTCCTTAGAAAAGTTTAGGCCATATTTGCTTGGTACAAAGATTATTGTTTTCACTGACCATGCAGCTCTTCGTTACTTGATGACGAAGAAAGAAGCAAAGCCTAGGTTACTCCGATGGATCTTACTCTTGAGCGAGTTCGACTTGGAGGTCAAGGACAAGAAAGGAGCTGAAAATCTAGTGGCCGACCATTTGAGCCGTTTGGTGCCCAATGAGGAGTTTGGGACCAAAGCATTGAAGGACCATCTTCACGAAGAGTTCCCCGACGAGCAATTGTTTGCTCTTAGTGTTTCTCTTCCATGGTATGCCAACATTGTGAATTTCCTTGTCACAAGTAAGTGCCCTTCTCATTTCACAAAAGCACAAAAGGATAAGCTAAAGCATGATGCTAGGTTTTACGTGTGGGATGATCCCTATGTGTGGAAACATTGTTCCGACCAAGTGATTAGGAGATGCATTCCCAATAATGAAACCAACTCAATCCTTGCTTTTTGCCATTCATATGCATGTGGTGGTCATTTTGGTGCTAGGCGAACTGCTAGGAAAGTGCTAGATTGTGGTTTTTATTGGCCTAGTTTGAATAAGGATGCATACACCTTCTGCAAATCTTGTGATAAATGCCAAAGAGTAGGAAACATCTCTTCAAGGAATGAAATGCCCCAACATTGCCCTCTATATTGTGAACTTTTTGATGTTTGGGGAATCGATTTTATGGGACCTTTCCCTACTTCCTTTGGTTTCAAATATATCTTGCTTGCGGTTGACTATGTTTCTAAGTGGGTTGAAGCAATCCCCACTCGTACTGATGATTCCAAAGTGGTTGCAGAATTCATCAAATCTCACATCTTCTCTAGGTTCGGGGTACCCCGAGCTTTGATCAGTGATCGAGGCACTCACTTTTGCAATAGAACCATTGCCGCATTGTTGAAGAAATATGGGGTAAATCACAAAACTTCTACCTCCTATCACCCACAAACAAATGGACAAGCCGAAGTTTCCAATAGGGAAATCAAGTCCATCCTTGAGAAAACGGTTAGGCCGACTCGCAAGGATTGGAGTACTCGGTTGGATGATGGATTGTGGGCATATAGGACGGCTTATAAGACTCCAATTGGTATGTCTCCATACCGATTAGTCTTTGGAAAGCCGTGTCATTTACCGGTAGAGTTAGCACACAAAGCTTATTGGGCGATCACAAGGTTCAATTTGAACTTGGACGAAGCCGGGAATGAAAGGAAGCTTCAATTACAAGAGCTTGAGGAGATCCGGAATGAGTCCTATGAGAACGCTGCCATTTACAAGGAGAAGACGAAGGCATGGCATGACAAGATGATAATTAGGAAAACTTTTGAGGTAGGTCAAAAGGTTCTCCTATCAATCACGCCTTCGTTTGTTTATAAGTAAACTACGTTCTCGGTGGACTGGACCATTTGTAGTTGTGAAAGTTTTCCCTTATGGTGCGGTGGAGATCCAAAGCGACGAGGATGCCAAAGTCATCAAAGTCAACGGCCAAAGGTTGAAACCGTATTACGAGGGTTTCAAATCGGAGATCCTAGAGGACATGTCTCTAGGCAACCCGACCTACGATTGATCTTTACCATGGAGGTACATCGTGCCGACGATGTTAAATAAACGAGTTTTGGTCTTTAAAAGCATTTCGTCGAACAATTTCAACATTTGGAACATTACTCTATTTCTATATATTGTTGTTTCTATACATTTTATTAAACTTGCAATTCAGACATAATGCAAATTTTTGATTTGTTATTTTTGTAGAAAAAGATGTGAAATGGAACAAAACCAAAAAGGCAAGAGGAGCCATTTCTTCGCGGTCCGCGAATTGATCGCGCAGACCGCGACCGAGGGTTTCGCGAACTGCGACTGGGATCGCGCGGACCGCGACAAGGAAATTCGCGAACCGAGAATGGAGCGCGCGAGCCGCGGCCGTGTCTCGCGGTCCGCGAACGACGTCCCGCGACCCGCGAAATAAGTGGGATTCTCGGAGAATCCCTGCCACCAAAACGCCAAGTTTCGCGGTCCGCGACACAATGCGCGCGGTCCGCGAATTCATCGCGCGGACCGCGAGGATCTTGCGCGCGGGGCGCGATTTCACCGCGCGCGCCGCGACGAGGTTTTGCGCGCGCGGCCCGCGAATTAGGGCGCGCGGTTCGCGACAATTTTACGCGCGGTCCGCGATGAAGGCCGCGCGACCCGCGAAAACCAGGGGATTTTCAGAAATCCCTGGAACGAAAATGCTTGATTTCGCGGTCCGCGGCTTGATCGCGCGGACCGCGGCCATGTGCTCGCGGTCCGCAGTTTCACCGCGTGGACCGCGAGGATTTGCCATGCGCGATGCGCGAATTCATCGCGTGCGCCGCGAGAGCACCGAGCGCGCGGTCCGCGATTTCATCGCGCGGACCGCGAAGGTTCGGCGCGCAGTCCGCGGTTTCATCGCGCGGACCGCGAAGGTTCGGCGCGCGACCCGCGAACGGAGACGCGCGGACCGCGAAAATCCAGGGATTTTTCGGCAATCCCTGGAAGGTTTTGGCATGTTTTCGCGGCCCGCGACGGAAGCCCGTGACCCGCGACGAAAGCCCGCGGCTCGCGACGGGAACCTCGCGGCTCGCGACAAAACGGGGCCTCTACTTCTCCAAAATTTCTCTATCTTTTTCTCCTCCTTCTTCCCTATTCCCTCCCGACCCAACCACTCTTTTTCCGGCCACCATCACAAATCCTTCATTCCGGCGAGTTTTGAACCAATTTCTTCCACCCAAATCAATCCCCCTAGCTTTCCCAACAAAACCCACCAAAAATTCACATCCAAAACACCATCTTTTACCCACATTGCCCAAATTCCAACCCAAACTTCTCCATTCCGATTCGCCGGACTCCGGCGACTTTTTCTCCAACCCCAATACATCAAAACCTTCCCTCCACCACCCTTATCCCTTTCGCCATCTCAATTTTCAAATTCCTAAACGAACTTAAATATCCCCAAATCTCAAGAACCCTAATTTTTGGGCATTTTTGATTTGGTGATATTTTGGTTCAATTGATGATCTCCTCAAGCTACATTGCTTCCAAAGACTTCAATTGACGGTACCCTACTGAATTTACTTGAATTTTGGGTGATTTAGGGCTTGCCGCCAATAGGTTTTATTGCAATTTCAAAGGCTTGCCGCCTTTAGTTATATACTGAGCTTTTTGAGTAGGGGCTTGCCTTATAGCCGTCGCGACGGTTCCGGCCCCTCACAGTGAGTATATCCTACACCCTTTCCTTTCACTATGATTTTCATTGTTATATTTAAACATTGAGGGCAATGTTTAGACTAAGTGTGGGGGAGGAAATGTAGGACTATGATTCTGTTTTTGTTGCTGTTTTTGCTGCTGTGTTTTTACTACTGTATTTCTTTAAAAAAAAAAAAACGGATGGTCCCAAAAATACTAGAGGATCAGGTAAAAATGAGAGGCAAAAAAAAAAACATTTTCTTTTCTCTTGTATAGATATAAAAAACTCTCAAATGTTATGTGCTTAATTATTCAGAGTATACACTTGGATCTTAATCGTTCTTTCTCGAGGACGAGAAAGGTTCAAGTGTGGGGGATTTTGATAGGTCCTAGATATACTCTTATTTTGTAGCATTTGAGAGCTGTTTTAGATAGTATTTTGTACTTTATATTAGACTTTTGGACCGAATCATTCATGATGGTTTGAAATTGAAGACGTGCATTTCGACCTTGAATTGCACTTGCGATAGATTTGGATGATTTGAAGACCTTCTATGACCGTCCTGGAGGAAGCAGATACATTGAAGAAACGGTCGTAGAAGTGGCGTGAAGGCACACTCTCGCGGACCGCGAAACCTAGGTCGCGAACCGCGAGGGTGTGTGTTGCTGTTTTGAAGATGCCGAGTTTCGCGCGGTCCGCGAAACTCCGGTCGCGAGCCACGAGGACCAGCACGAGGACCGCGGAAGCCGAAGACGCGCGGTCCGCGAAACTCCGGTCGTGAACCGCGAGGACCAGCGCGAGAACCGCAGCGAAGCCAAGACGCGCGATCCGCGAAACGTCGGCCGCGGTTCGCGAGGATCAGACGCGCGGTCCGCGAAACCTCGGTCGCGAACCGCGGACGCCACGGACGCGCGGGCCGCGAATCCTCGGCTGCGAACCGCGAGAACCAAGCTCGCGGTCCGCGAAGGATTTCGCGCGGCCCGCGAAAACTTCTGCAACTTGCATTTTGTTTGTTTTAATTTTAATTATTTTTAGATTATAAAAGGAACTTATCCTCATTGTTAGAGAATCGGATTTTTACAGAGCTGAACTCATTTTCCTTCATTTTCCTTTTGAATTTGATCTTTGAATTCATTATGGTTTGTTATATTGATTATGGTTTTGATAAATAGAACTATGGTAGTAGGCTAAAACCCTTCTTGGATATATGTGATTGGACTTCTTGTTATGGATTGAGAACATGATTCATGAAGCTTAGGAATGGTGATTTGCTATTGAATGATCTTAATTTATATGTGTATTTGATGCTTGAAATGATTATGAATGATTTCCTAGTGATAGATATGTGTTGGATATGTGTTAGATATTGCTTTTCCATGGTTAGAATGTTATCATTCTTTCTATGTAGGAGTAGTAAATTAGGAATCGAATGCATGTTGTTATCAATTGTATTTGTTCTTAAGATCATTCATTAGCATTGTACCTATGTCAAGTTTGTTATCAAATTGCATGGGTAGGGTTGAGGAACATCTAATTTGAAGTAATATTGATTCAATTGAACTAGTTGTTATCATCTAGTAAAGTTATCAATTGAAGTTGTGAAGATGCTTTCATTTTTCATAACTATGGTTAAAGATAGTTTCTCACTAACGTTCACCATTCTCAAGGCATCATGATAAAGTTTGAGGAAAATCTCATAATAAGAAGTCACCAATCTCATATGTCCAAGTCTAGTATTCTCATTAGTTAACCCTTTAGTTAAAACCTTTAATGCTAAACTAGTTGTAATCCTAGAATTCTAGTTGCTTTACTTAGTAGTGTTTCTTACAAAAAACTCAACTCAAACCCCCCCCCCCTTTGTTTACATTGCTTTTATATATGTATATATATATATATATATATATATATATATACTACAAGATATACATAGAAATAACCTTTTCCCTGTGGAACGAACCTTACTTGCCACTATATGCTTAATTGTGTGTAGAGGTAGTAAGTGAACACAAATTGTATATTTGAGAGGTACGGCGACGACCTCCCACCAAGATATTGAATTGGTTGCAAGGTAATATATCTCATTTTGTCCAATGTCAAATAACATCTAATATTTGCCAATTAACCTAACTCCTTCTATTACAGGTGCAAAGTCATCCTCTCACTTTCTGACCATACTTCAACCATTACAGCTTCCATTTTTGGGCAAGATGCCGAGAAACTCATCAATTTCACCACTGCACATCTAAAAGAAGCTGACGATAATGTATGAGGATTCACATACGTATCTAATCATTGAAATATTTACCATTTACCATGCCATAAATCTTACAAAAATCACCCTCATTTTTCAGGAAATTCTTCTAACTAATGAAATCAAAGCATCTCTTGAGCTTCATCTAATTGTTTGCTTTCTCAGACAATATGAAAGTACCTACCAGGGCACCAAGTCACCACGCTATAGCATTGTGAAAGCATACATTGATGATGAAATGGATGACCAAGACCCCGTTCCAACAAAAAAGAAACTGAAGATGCGTGTAGAGGCAAGGATTGATGACAGTTCATCTTCCAGTGGTGGCTTATTTGGAAGTGATCGTGATGAAGAGGAGATAAGCAAGAACCCAAATCCAGCCAAGAAGCTTCAGATTGGAAAGTGAAGGAAATCCATCTGTTTTTAATAAATAGAGCAGGTCATGCTCCTTTTTAGATTTATCATTTTCATCCAGATTGCACTAGGAGTCTTGCATTTCACTAGGATTCTTGCATTTCATGTTTTCCCCCTTTTCAACCTTTGTGGCAGTGTGTGACATTTCATGTTAAACAAAATTTCTATCGAGTATCTACCCATTAGAATGAAGTCAATTTATTTATCGAATTTCACAATGATCATGACTTTATTTTCAGCTGCTATGTAGGAGCTCTTGCTTTTCTTACTTTTAGATTTAAAAATCTTAACTTTGAATTTAATTTTCATAATTGAAAACTAATATTTTATTACTAACCTTTCACCTTGAACATGGTTTAATATAAGTATTAGTTAAATTAATGTATAATTTTTACATTGAAAAATATATTATTTATGAAAGATGTATTTTCCTAAAACTTACTCACGTAAGGGTTATAATTTTCTCAAGCATCATAATAGCACGATTAAATGAAGTTGAACATTGTCTAATTATATTTTAACTTTATTGACTTAAATTGGTAAGAACTTAATTGATCTCAAATAAATTCAGATAAGTTGTGAAAATTATTTTTTACAAGAACAAATAAGTTGAGAAGATTTTTTTTTTTGGAATAACAAATAAGTTGATAAGATTAATGGAGCTTATACAAATTGTGTTGCTTATAATTTGATTAATAAAGGGTTCTACTATGAAGGTTACAAGATTCTAAAATTTATAGAATTTTCACATTATATAATTATAAATTCATGATTACGTACTTCAGGTACATGTAAAAAAAAGGTTTTAATTACACCCATAAAATTAGCTCTATAGACATTTACCCTCGTAAAGTGACCTTTAATTTACCACCTTCAAGTTATATTTTTGAACTTTTTTAAATTTAATTGTAAAACGGCTACGAATTAAATTTAAAATTAATGTATTAATAATCACACCCACAAATTTTGCTCTATAGACAAATACCCTCATAAAATGACTTTTACTTTACCATCTTTAATTTATATTTTTGAACTTATTTGAATTTAACGGTAAAACGGCTACGAAATAAATTAAAACATAGTGCATTAATAATCACACCCACAAATTTTGCTTTATAGACGATTACCATCATAAAGTGAACTTTAATTTAACAATTTAAAATCATATTTTTGAACTTATTTGAATTTCACGTAAAATAACTACGAATTAAATTAAAAATGAATGCATAAATAAATATTAATAGCACGAATAAATTAAGTTAAACATGATCAAATTTTGTATTAACTTTATTGAATTAAATTGGTATGAACTTAATTCATAAAATGACCTTTAATTTACCTCCTTCAATATATATTATGGAACTTATTTTAATTTAATGTAAAACGGTTGCGAAATCAATTAAAAATTAATGCCATAAAATATGAATGATATAGTTATATTCTTTGATTACACCCATAAATTTTTCTCTATACACAATTACCCTCATAAAGTGGAATTTAATTTACCACCTTCAAGTTATATTATGGAATTTAATTGAATTTAACGGTAAAATGGCTACGAATTAAATTAAAAAATAGTTCATTAATAAATATGAATAGCACAGTTCAATTCTTTAATTACTTGTGAAAATGGAAACGGAAAGGAGAAGAAGAGGAGGGGCCATTAAGAGGAGAGAGGTGAATTTATTAAATAAATTAATAATATTAAAGCAAAAATAAATTTGTTAATTAAAATGGAAGGAGAAATTAAGGCAATTGTGGGAGAAAAGAGGAGATGAAATGTTTAGGCTGAAAGTTAATGCATAACAAATATTAATAGCACGATTAAATTAAGCTACACATTATCAAATTTTATTTTAACTTTATTGAATTAAATTGGTATGAACTTAATTGATATGAAATAAATTCAGATAAGTTGAAAAGATTTTTTTAATAATTAATATAATTGCGACTGTTTCACAATATTTCATAGCACATTTAATGTCCATAATTAACAAAAAGCCTTATAAAATTAGGCTCCACAGTTGGTCGCCAAAGATAGATATACAGCAATGTCCCAAGAAAAATACAATTCTATTGACAGAAATTACACCATCAGTAGATTGTTGTAGAGAAGAGAAGCAATTTTACGATGGAAAGAGAAGCGAATGCGCCAGGGTACTTGGAGGATTCCACAATCGATACGCCGTAGAACCAGGGAAGGCCAAGTTGTTAACAATCAGCTGCAAAATACAGGTTGACGATCTGTTTATATAATTTGGTAGTTCTAATACTCATTTCTCTAGGTTCTAATATATACTTATTATATGTTTCTATTTAGGCCCTGTTTACTAGAGCTTATTTCTTGATGTACTGAACTGAACTGAACTGAACTGAACTGAACTGAACTGAACTGAACTGAACTGAACTGAACTGAATTGAACTGAACTGAAGTGAAAATTGATGTATTGAAAAATGGAATCAGCATGACTGAATTAACCTGAATTTCATCAAATTGCATTTTCACTGAACTGAACTGAACTGAATTGAACTGAACTGAACTGAATTGAATTGAACTGAACTGAACTGAACTGAACTGATCTACAGATAAGCTCTGGTAAACAGGGCCTTAATGTGAAAATAGGCCCCTCTGAGGAGCCACAGACAACCAACAACAGACAACAAAGTTCCAGCTCCACATATACAACAGAAGCCGCCCGTACAAAGCGCCAACGAGGTCGGAGACCGATTCCCAAATCAGGACGAGGCTTGCTGGATCATGTTCCAACAGCTGCCCATAAGCTTCAAAAGCAAAAGGATTGCGTCCACTGTGGAGCCAAAAAATTCCCGCATGAGACGCCAAGCTTTTGCTGTTCAAACGGTAATGTATCTCTAGCTAATAACAAAATACCAAACTTGCTCAAAGAATTGCTAACTACATCATCCAATGAGGGGAAACTATTCCGAACTTACATTAGAACTTACAATAACATGTTTGCGTTTATAGATTGGTCACCGACAAGAAAAAGAATTTTCAAAACGCAATAACGGTATCTATACTTTCAAAATACAAGGCCAAGTATACCACCGCTTGAATAACATTTATATATTTCTATGATACAGAAGCAGATGAAATAACAAACAGAATCTTAGCATGCCCACGATTATCAGAACAAACCATTCAAAAAATTATAGACATTTTACAAACAAATCTTTATGCCAAATTTTTCAGAAGTTTACGAGAAATTCCACAATTAGAAAATTATCAGATCGTTATAAGGTCAATTCCAAATGTTGATCAAAGCGTGTTCAACAAACCAACGACGTCACAGGTAGCCGCATTGTGGGTGATAGGACAACCAAATGGACAAGCATGTGAACGTGACATTCGAGTCTATACTCGCAATGGTGAATCAAAGAAAATCAAATATTTTTTGGATGCTATGATCCCCTACAGTATCCACTAATGTTTCCATTCGGAGACCTTGGATGGCACGAAGGAATTCCCAAAAAAACAGTACGAGGAAGTAGGAAGAGGAAAAGAGGAGAGGGAAGTTCTCGAACTCCTTTAAATCCCGAGAGTGCTTCTAATGTTGATGAACTCCTTCAAGCTGAACATGATGGTATGTGCCCCAACTAATTACTATATATCCATTATTATATTCACCAACTTTATTCATTTTTCCCAAAGTCTAAAATCAATTTTGTATCTGTAAAATAAATCCAGTTTCGGAAGCTACAACTGAGGATCCTAACTTTGTCTCCGCTAGAGAATATTATGCTTATAAGCTGCAAATCAGGCCAAACGATGAATCATTCATTTTAAACTTTGGGCGTCTATTTCAACAATATATAGTAGACCAATACATTAAAATTGAAAATCAAAGACTTGATTACTACAGAAAACAACAAGAAGAAATAAGAAAAGAATTTTTGCAAGGTATAGTTGACTCAGTGGGAGCCGGAGAAACACAAGCTTCCAAAATTGGACAGAAAACATTACTGCCTGCAGGTTTTATAGGAGGGCCTAGAAATATGAGAAGAAAATACATTGATGCAATGACGTTAGTCCAAAAATATGGGAAACCAGATATATTCTTAACAATGACATGCAATCCAAATTGGTCAGAAATAAAACAACACCTAATGCCAAACGAAGAATGCCATAACAGACCCGACTTAGAAGTTCGAGTTTTCCATTCAAAATTAGAAGAGCTCAAAGATGATATCCTTAAGAAGCAAATATTTGGCGAAGTAGCTGCATACACTTACACCATAGAATACCAAAGCGAGGGCTACCTCATGCACACTTTCTTCTAATACTAAAGAATCAACATAAAATGTATAGCCCAGAAGAATTTCACAAAATAGTGTGTGCTGAATTGCCGGATAAAGAAACCAATCCCCACCTATACAACATGGTCATCAAACACATGTTACATGGTCCATGTGGGTCAAAGAATCCTAATAATTCATGTATGAAAGATGGACAGTGTAAGAGCTCTTACCCAAAGGATTTCAACTTACAGACTACACAAACAGAAAATGCATATCCTATCTATCGTAGAAGACAAGATGGGAGAGAAGTTTGGTTTGGAAAGGTTTTACTAGACAACAAATGGGTTGTGCCTTACAATCCATATTTGGTTGCAAAGTATGACTGTCACATTAATGTGGAAATTTGTTCGACGATAAAGGCAGTAAAGTATATTTACAAATACATTTGCAAAGGCAACGACATGATAAATTTTCATGTTGGTACAGATAGCACGAATCGAGAAATTGATGAAATAGAACAATACCAAACTGCAAGATGGGTATCAGCCCCAGAAGCTGTGTGGCGAATATTTCGTTTCCAAACAAATGAAATCAAACCAGCCGTAATACAATTACATGTTCATCTAGAGAATTATCAACCAATTACATTCAAAAAGAAAGAAAAACTAATAAATATCATGACCAATCCTAGGAACAAGAAAACAATGTTGACTGAATTGTTTTGGATGAACAGAACAAGTGACGAGGCTAAAGCACTCAATCTAACTTATTCTGAATTTTCTGACCATTTTGTATGGCTGCCTAACGATAAGAGATGGAAACATAGGGAGAGAGGAAACTCTATTGGTAGAATAGTTGCAGCTCATCCTACCGAAGGAGAAAATTTTTATCTAAGGCTCTTGTTATCAAAAGTGAGATGCCCAAAATCATTTGATGATCTAAAAATATTCCAGGGAAAGAAGGTAAATACCTTTCGTGAAGCTGCATTAATCTGTGGAATATTGCAAGACGATAACAGTCAAGAGTTATGCCTACAAGAAGCATCATTGTTCCACATGCCTTATGAGCTACGTAGACTTTTTGCTAATCTATTAGTATATTCAGCTCCTAATAACCCTAAAGAGCTATGGTCAAAATTTGAAGATGTCATGTCTGAAGATTTTACAAGGCAACAAAATTTAACAAAAGCACAAATTCATAAAAAAGTACTACAACAAATTAATGGTTTTCTTCAATCTATGGGGAAAAACCTAGGAGAATATGATTTGGCACCGCTAGATATGACAACAAATGAGTTAGAATACCAAACAAGAGAGATTACAACCGAACAAAATATTACAGTTACCGAAGAAGATTTAAATACAGTAAATGCACTCAACACCAAACAAAAAGAAGCATTTTTAACTATTTCAGAAGCCATTTATGGAGATTCAAAGAAGTCATATTTTGTGGATGGACCCGGAGGAACTGGAAAAACTTTTCTCTACCGAGCATTACTTGCTGATGTTAGGTCAAAAGGATACATTGCACTAGCAACTGCAACCTCTGGCATAGCAGCTTCAATTTTACCGGGTGGAAGAACTGCACATTCTCGATTTAAAATACCAATTGATCTTAGCGAATCAAGTACATGCAAAATTAGCAAACAAAGTGGTTTAGCAATGTTAATTAGACAATCAAAACTAATCATTTGGGATGAAGCATCCATGGCAAAACGTCAGTCAATTGAGGCACTGAATGATCTATTGCAAGATTTGATGGATAGCAAGGAACTTTTTGGAGGAAAAGTAGTTGTGTTTGGAGGTGATTTTCGACAGGTACTTCCTGTCGTACGAAAAGCTACAAAATTCCAGTCTATAGATGCATGCTTGATTAATTCACCAATTTGGCCAAATCTCCATAAACTACAACTAACTGAAAACATGAGAGCTCAGCTTGATCCTTCATTTATAAAATATTTACTAAACATTGGCGACGGAGTTAAACCCACATTGTACGATGATGTAGTCAAGCTCCCACCATCTCTACTCATCACACACGAAGACGATGTTGAATCTTTAAACCAATTGATAGCTACTGTACACCCCACTTATAATTCATTGGAAGAAAGTTCTAGCCACACAGTAAACAGAGCTATACTCACTACCAAAAATCAATTTGTCGATGAAATAAATGAGCAAATGATTAATAGATTTCCAGGATCAACCATTGAGTACCTGAGTTTCGATGAGACCATAAACCCCGGTGACCAAACACAATATCAAGATTTCTTGAACTCTCTTACCCCAAATGGTTTGCCACCACATAAGTTATACCTAAAATGCAATGCACCAGTTATATTACTAAGGAATTTAGATCCAACTGAAGGACTTTGCAATGGAACTAGACTAATTATAAAAAATCTACAAAGAAATGTAATTCAAGCTGAGATTTCTGTGGGAGATTTTACTGGAAAACGAGTATTCATTCACAGAATTCCTCTACAACCTCCAAGCGACGAGCAATACCCCGTGCCATTTAAGAGAACCCAATTTCCAAATCGCTTATGTTTTGCAATGACTGTCAACAAAGCACAAGGACAAACCTTAGAATTTGTTGGAATTTATTTAAAGGAACCTGTGTTCTCACATGGCCAACTCTATGTTGCCCTTTCAAGAGCAAGAACACCTGCCAATGTAATGGTACTTGTGAAGCCTCCTTTCACTAGTGGAGAAAGAGTGGATTTAAGGCGGTTCCAACATACCAGAGAAGGCACATTGGAACCGCCTTCTCTGGCTGTGCCGTAAAATGGAATCATGTTTAAGGCGGTTCCCCCAACCGCCGTAAAATTTTGACATATTTCGAATTCGAAAAGTGTCACATGTCATGTTTCGAATTCGTAAGTGTCATCTACTATAACCGCGTCAACGTAAAAAATTTTCGAATTCGTAAAATTTTTGTAACCCAGCAGAAAGGTCTTTCTAGTTCGAAAAACTTTGTAACCTAGGAGAAAGGTCTTTCTAGTTCGAAAAACTTTGTAACCTAGGAGAAAGGTCTTTCTAATTCGAAAAACTTTGTAACCCAGCAGAAAGGTCTTTCTCATTCGAAAAACATTACGAATCTTCCAAAAAAAAACCACTCGCCATAATGCTTACGAACTCGTAAGCACTATCGCGAGTGGGTGAAAACATTTATCGGAGAACTCGAAATTAATCAATAAAAACCAATCAGGTTAGCTTTATACATTATGGTTGAATCATACTCAAATACATCAATAGCTTCCTTTACAATGCCATATGCTGCCGTCATGGAGCTCAACAAAACAGCATCTCAACTCCACTCTATCATATAAACAGCATCAACACTACGGAAGTTTGGCCCTGGACGCCCTCCACTTCTTAGTCGAGCATGAACTTTACTTAGTTAAGGCTTAACCTAAAATAATTTAAGAGAAAAGGGGTGAGCTTACGCCCAGTGAAGATCCTAAATACTATAAACATTTTCATGAAAAGAGCATTTGACTTCCAGAATGTTTCTCAAACTCTTGGAATGGAATCAGTTTTTAAAAGGTTTTGCGATTTGAGAAAAGGTAGAACCCTCACCTTGTATCCTACTGCTCGCGATCACTTTCGATACTACCTGTGACATCAATTATTTATCTATTAGTAAACCCTCCAAACATTCACAACCTCTAATCTCCAATTCAGAGAACAAACATGCAACTAAAGCCTATATGCATATCATGTACTCAGAATTTACAATATCAGTTTCAGTTCGATGAAGACATGTATCGCAGTCACTTTAAAGCTCTGTATCTGGCTCATTCCTTAACCAAATTAATATATTCTTGACTCTAGATTATAGTTCATATTTCAGAGATTACAGTAGTTCAGATATCAGGCAAAAAGGAGTTACGGTTATCAAGTTGTGAACCTTTTAAGTATCAGTCAGCTTGCTACCAGAAACTGTAGCAGAAAATAAAAATCAGATCTTTAAAACGCTATATCTTACTCAATTCTTAACGAAATTAATCCTTTCCTGTTTCTAATGGTATCCCAGAGTATTATGTTTACTAAAGTGTAAATCTTGGACAAAAATGAATCATAATTATGAAGTTATGATTTTTCTAAATATGTCTCAGTTGCTGCCAATAACAGCTCTAGTGCAGAGTTTTAAAAGCCACTTTCTTGACCATTTATTAATCAAACAGGTGTTCATTGTTGGTTCTAAATCACAGATCAAGATTCTAATAGTACTTCTACATAAAATTTGACCCAAAACGAAGCTACGAGTAACATATTATGATCATTAAAAGTGGGTCTGGCAGCAACTATGATTCAAACATATATAGCAGATTTCATGTTAAAATATTCCTTCCGAAACAAAGCACATACCCCAAATCACACCTATACTTCAGTTAAATACATGCATGGATTTTTCCCAATGAATGGACGATTATTGAAATTGAGAAACAAGACTTTATACCTAAAATTACAGTAAAGAGTTGGGTTGGATTGATTAACCTCATCCAAAATTATCCATCCTTCTTCCTCCTAAGTTGTTTAACCGAAATCGAGGGCGGCAGCGGGCGGGCGGGCGAGGGCGGCAGCGGGCGGGCGGGCGAGGGCGGCAGCGGGCAGCGGGCGGGCGAGGGCGAGGGCGGAGGGCGGAGGGCGGAGGGCGACGGGGCAGCGTTTTGGGAGGAGATGGGAACTATTGAGATCTAATGAAGAGATAAGGGAAGAATTTGGTTTATATACCATTAAAATAAAAATAAAAATTTTAAAGGAATTTAATTACTAATAAAATTGTGATGAGTTTCAAACAAGAATTTGTCTTGTGATAATAATAATGAAATTTATTTAAATTCTTTGACAATTAAAAAACTAATTTGCTATAAAAAAAAACTAACTTCTAGTGTTTAAGGACAGTCAAGTAAAAATTTAACTTTTCACTAGTTAAACTCAATTAAATATGTGTTTTCACTAATTAAATATGCAAGACACCCTAAACCCTAAGATGGTTGTATGAGGTGAAGTTTTAATGGCTGAGATAATTGATGAAAAATATTGACGGTTGAGATCAAACTTAAACAAATACATTATAATTTGATATATTTATTGAATTTTAGAATAAATATCATTCTCTGTATGGATTCGGATAAATTTAATTATTTTTCTTAATTTATTTGAACTTTATGACTTCAATCAGAATTAATTTTATTTTATATTTAAATTAATTTTATTGTACTTGTAACTGATATTTAAATAAGTTCAATTTCAATAATATTCATCAAATCCATTTGACGGGCTCAATCGGGCGGCGGCGACGGCCTCAATCGGTTAATTAATTAGTTACTGTTGTAAGTATATAAGTCGAGTTAGTCATTGTAAATAGAATTTAAATAAGTCCAGTTAGTCATTAGTAGTGTTTCTATAAAGTCAAGTAAAGTTTGACTAATTATTGGTTTAACTCATTTACTTAGTAAATATTTATAGTTAAGTGTCAATTTAGTTTGTGTCAAGAAAGTGTTAAGAGTTTGAGTAGTTTAAACTTAGTTTGTGTCTACATAAAGTTATGTAAGATTTGCTTTTAACTAGTTAAACTCAATTTAGTTAGGGTGTATAAGAAGTCAAGTAAGATCAATTGAATCTCTAATATGAGTTATCAAGGATTATAGATAGTCAAGTAATATTTGACTTTTCATTAGCAAATATAATTCAATTTGGAGTAAAAAAAGTCAATTGTTTGTTTGTAAGAATTAATTACAAAATATATAGAAAGTCAATTAAAGTTTGACCAATCATTAGTCCAATTCGATTATGTCAATGTTTATAAGTGTCAACTTTGAATCAATACAATTGTTGTTATTAGAAGGTCAATTGAAGTTTGACCTTTGAGTAGTTCAAATCAATTTAGTTAGTGTCTAAAGAAATTTGAGTAAGAGTTAACTTTTGATGACTTAGATTTGATTAGTTCTAATTTTTAGTGAATATAGAAAGTTAATCAAGGGTTGCCCTTGTTTTACTAAACTCAATATAGTTAGTGTTTATAGAAAGTGAAATAAGAGTTAATCTTTGATTAGTTAAACTCAATTTAATTAGTAGTGTGGATTGATCTTATATTATCTAAACCCAACTTAATTAGTATATATAGAATGTCAAGTAAGTGTGAAATTCAATTAAGTAAACTTAGTTTAGTTAGGATTTGTAGAGAATCAAGTAATGTGTGATCTTTGATTAATTCATCTTAATTTAATTAGTGTATATAGAAAATCAAATAAGAACTGATTTTTGATTAGTATAAACTCAATTTAGTGTGGGTTAGAGTTTTAGTGGTTTAGAATTTAGATTTAGTGGGTTTATTATAGGGTTGAAGTCAAAATAAGTCAACATAAAACTTCTTTCTCATTCTTAAGACAGGAGAACCATCTTTCTTATTCGAAAAATCAAATAAAGCAGCGGAAATACTTTTCTCATTCGAAAAATCAAATAAAGCAGCGGAAATACTTTTCTCATTCGAAAAATAGTGTTTTTTACGGCACTTTTTTTAGAACCGCCTTAAAATCACCACGAACCGCCTTCTCTGGTCGCCCGCCATTACATACCTTACGAATTGGTTTTTCGAATTCGAAAAATGCTAAATTTTAAGGCGGTTCCAAGGAACCGCCTTAAACAACCGCCTTAAAACCCCTGATTTCCACTAGTGTTTCTTTCAAAAACAGAAATCGGACGAAACAAAAAATATTGTTTACAGAGAAGTACTACAACTTTGTCGAGAATCATCAAGGTCAATATGAATTACAATTTAGTGACTTTTTACTTGCCTTTTTCCATGATTTCTATATATTTCTTATTTTATTACAATTTAATAGTAATTTTAAAAATCAAAATACTTTTTATTTTTTTCTACAGATAACTCATGAAGTCAAGATGGAATGATCACAAGTCACCACTTTTATGCTCAACAAAACATTTATAGATCACTCCCCTCTTATTCTTTATTGATATAACATCAGATTATATTACACATGCATCTTACTTCCTTCCGATTGTGGCACATGTTCAATTACATATTACTTATTACAAGTTGTTTAAAAATTTAATATCATGAAAATTGGGTCATGGCCGCGCGGGCGCGGCTTGCCATCGCTAGTAACTATATATAAGAAGACAACATTTTTTAACAAAACATACTTCACATGTTGACATGTGGCATGCCATCTTATATGCCACATCATATACACCTAAGCACTTTAGCCCATGTCATTAGCTCTAAACTTAATTTTGTACTCACACACGTTTCCGTTTTGTAAACTGAACATACATCTTCCTCTTCTCCTTTTGTTTACGTCAATTTAATTCCCATAATTTCATAATTCACAATAAATTCCCGTTTCAGTTTTTCTTCTTGTTTACTTTGTTCAAAACCTCTTCTCCTCCTTCACTTTATTTGATTTACTTAAAATCCAATTAATTTCCACACCTTAATTCTATCAAATTAACTTCCCCACCTATTCCACTTCTCCTTTTCTTTCTTCTTTAAATCTCTTTCAGTGACATTAATCACTCTCCTCACCAGTTTTATATCCGTCGCAATATATTTATTCGAATTGAGCAAAACTGAAACCAAACATCAACATGCAATCCGTTTTTTTCTAATTTGTGTTCAGGTTGTGTGGTTCAGCGCGGCGGTGGATCGGAATAGCGCACATTCAGAACGGTAGGTTGATTTGAATTCTGGACACCTTTGTTGTTAATTTTTTATACTCAATAAATTGAGGTTTGTTCAAACGAATGGTTCAATAATCGTCAAGTCATGAATTTACTATACAATTTCTCATCAAATTATAACGTCCAAATTCAACATGTTACTTCTGTTGCAATTTGACATACTGATTTTTTTTTTCCACGTATGGTTTTTGTTTTAGGTACATACTCTGATGCTTATTGATAGTGTGCTCTCTTTTGCAACTTTTGGTGTAAAGTGGTCTAAATTGGCTGAGAGATGGTTTATTTAACAGATATGGTTTGTTCCTTCTCTAATACAACGTTATAGTGCTGATACAAAATTTAGTCTATTAATTTGCAACGAATAAGTGGTGATTGAATATTTCTATGGTTACAGATTTGGCATATCAGGGAATTTATCAATATTACATTTGGTCAACTAACATGGATTTTTTAATCTTACTTCAAGAGCTACCAAGTTCAGTTCAAGAGGAGGAAAACCTTAAAATTACAACATGATTCTTACTTCTGCAATATCCTGCAGTATTTCTTACCGTCCTCAACTTGTGATGATTCAAATTGAAAGAACTATTTTTTTTCAGGTTACCATCATGTCAAAATAGTACAAGATTTTCGGATATAAAAGTCACAATTCACTCTCCCTTAAAACCAAATTTTGGATGTGAACGGGAGTTTCAAGACGCACTCAAAGAGATACAAGATTTTTATGTGTCTTTTTTAATTAATTTGCGTGGAGTATGAATTTTCGATTAATTCTCATAGTCATGACTTATGAGTACTTTGTATAGTTTTATATTTTATCGATTACTGAACTCATAATATTGGAAATTCTTAATAAAAATTTCAGATGTTGACAATGTATAAATGTTATTGATTTATTGATGTGTAATTTCATGCATGGTGAACTTTGTTGTTAAAACTTAAACTAAGAAGACATTGCTCCAACTATAATCTTCTTTTTACCATAAAAAAACAGTTTATCTGTTGAATAAATGTTTGAATTCAAAAGTTTTAGACATTTTATTCATTTGTGTTTATAGAAAATAGCATGATCGTCTTAAAATGAGTTGTACACTACATTCATAAGAAACACATGGAGATACTTAATTATTTGGAACACATTTTTAGAATCATAAATTAGAGACCATTACATTCCATTAATTGGATAGATGTGTATAAAATATTATGCATTTAATCACAATTACCTCTAATTTATTGAGTTTATATTAGCAGTAAATTCTTTAACCGTTATTACATTTATGTATTTAATTTAATTTAATATTTGACCATTTATAATTCATGGTCTTCACATAAATGTTTGAATTTCAAAAGAGTTTCACCATTTATAGTAGTGGAATACCATTATAAAATTATAATTTTTGTATTTAATTAGTTACATAATATTTTTATAGTTACATAATGATGTGAATTTTCCACGTAAATCACTTAGGAACACTGACTTGTAAAATAAACACGGAATTGATATGATAATTATTCAACAGTCGTCAAATAATTACCTGGGATATGATAATTACCTAACAACCGTCAAATAATTACCTGGAGAACCAAGAACCACCGTCCCTGGGGCGACTGCAACCGAGTCTTAGAATTGAACACACAGTCCAAAGCTTCAATCTGATGACGAACCACCGTTCAACAATCAACGTAATTTTATTATCAAAGTCTGAAAGTCTCTCTATTACAATGAGAAGAGCAATATTTATAACCCTAATAAAATTCCTAATCCTACCAATAATCTAAGAAAATAATAATCAACTCCTACAACTATAAGGAAAATAAATATAATCTTACTAAGATTAAAACACCATTTTAGGAAAAACTCTAAAGCTTGGTAAGGGAAAAATCTAACTAATTATTTTATGATATTTGATACCATAATCGTATCATACTCCCCTTCTTCGGAAAGAATTGTCCTCAATTCTTGAAATTCTCCATCGCCAAGCAGTATAAGTAAATGACTTCCATAGATTGAAAATGCCACGTACTTGTTTCTACCAATTTCAGCTTGTATTGTTCTTCCTGGATTTGAATGAATTCTGCCTCGGATTTTGCCTCTTAATGATCCTTTACCAAAGAGAATATGCATTTTTTGAGGTTCATCTTTATCTCTTAAAGGAACAATCTCTTTCTCAGCACCTTCATATTGAAAACGAACAACCATGGGATGAACTAATTCTCTCTCTTTAACTTCATCCTCTATACCAATATTAAATATTGATACTTCACGACTTCCTTCAAGATGCTCTTCTTTAATACTATCATCATGAACATTAAAGACTGAAAGGTCAAGGTAGATCTCAACATCATCATCATCATTGATATTTTCATCTCCATCATTATCAACAACATCATCATGACTAGCATCAGGGTCAAGTACTTGTCGTTCATCGCAATCCATATCATCAATTATCGGAGAACTTATTTGATTGTCATTGCTAACATAAACACCATCATCAAAGTCATAAGGAAATTGGTTATGCAAAGGTATTTTAGAAACAAGATCAGTTTGTTGCTCAATTCCCCTATCAGAAGATAAACCTGGCACTTTTTTGGAAAACACATCATTAAATTCCTCCAACGACGATTTCACCATAAAACTACATGCATTATCAAGCTCTTTGCCAACTTTTTTCTCACTGACTAATAAAGATTGTTTCTGAGCATTGTATTTTGTGATAGTTACTTCGGGATGTGACAAAGGAATAAGCTTAAATCTTTTGTTCCCTTTCGTAATCACGTATTCATTGGACCTCTCATAGTGTAGAACTTCACGAATAAGATGCCATGGACGTCCCAACAAAACATGACACTCATCCATAGGTACAACATCACACAAAATCTCATCCTCATATCCACCCATTTTTAATTGGATGAAAGTTTGTTGAGTAACTTTTACTTCATCGCCATCGCTTAGCCAACGAAGTCTGTAGGGTTCTGGATGGTATTGAATAGGCAGGTTCAACTTCTCTATAACTGTGCTAGAGACCAAATTTGAACAACTTCCACCATCTATTACCAGTTTGCACACTTTTCCTTCAATCAAACAACGACCGTGAAATAGCTGTTCTTGGTGTTCTTCTTCATGTGCTACCTGTAGAGTAGGCGAATCCCTTCGAACTACCAAACTTTCTTGATCATCCTTGTTTACGCACTACAAGAGAACTGGGTTTTTGCGGCATATATATGTGCGACCAATGTGTAAATGTCATAAATTTGCCACACTTATGTCGATGTGTTATTTATTTGCGACATTTTTAAGTCACTTTCTTGCTATGTCATAATGTTTATGACACTTATGTGACACATTATTTAATGTCCCAAATTTACGACATAATTTTTACAACACTCTTTAAAAATGTTTTAATTATGTGACACAATGGTAAATCTGTTGCAAATTTGCGGCACTATTGTGTCATTTTTTTAGAGTGATGCATTGCATGCCACGTATATGCAACATTTTTTTAGTGTTCCGAAATAGCTTCATATTATTTACGACACATAAATAACATGTCTTAAATATAACACACGTTTAAATATTTGTTGCAAATTTGTGACATATTTGTATCATTTTTCCCTCATGTCACTATATTTGCGACACGTATGCGTCACTTAATATCACTATACTATTTTTTTAATTAACAAAATAATCTATCTTACATTTTCACCCTTAAATCTTGCATCACCATTACACTCAATAAACCTACAAAGTTTGGGGCAATATATAAGTCGTTCTATTTAATTTCACATAAGATTATAGAACACAACATTAAGTAAATAACTACTCATGGATCATTCATTCAATAGAATCAAAACTGCTCAAATGTTAATCACGGGAACTTACAATTTGAACTCAAGATTTCGAAGATAAATCATCCATGATCTCTGAATCAGTTCCAGGTGAAACCTGCAAAAAAATTGGTCTTTTAGACACAATTTTTCTATTGATATTACTCACTTAGAGTACACAATAAACCTTCAAGAGGACTAAAAATACCAAACATAAACTCCACGCTAGAGAGGGATAAATTATGGATGCTAGCTAGGTGTTGATGTCAATGTTCAGAAAGAGTCTACAAAATAAAGAATATACACTAGAAAGCTGAAATATCTAATAGTAATAGAAATTGAGTTGCAAGGATGATGAAAAACGGTTTCGATTAGCTTTACCAATTTAAGCAAGTTTGACCGCTTGAATAATTCTGAGTACAAGCACCTTCTGTTCTTCTCTGCTTTTCATCCAATCTAACTAAGGCTGAACCACCAGCAAAATGGAATTACACTAGCACTGGATGAGATCACAACTCTTGGATCCATATCTCCACTTAGAATACTTTGTATTCTATTATTCTATTTGTTAAAAAAGTTTTTTTGACGAGGGAAAAATAGGGAAAAAGCAACTAACTAATTCTAACCGCATATAGTTTGTCCTTTCTGGTGAAATTACAATTGCGCAACTCTTCTAAACGCTTGGACCTTTTGGTTCTCTGCATTCACAAAATGAGAAATAAGCATGTAAAACAATTAAAGAGTGTTTCAAAGAGGTAAAAGTGTATATTCTCTTTGATTATGGTTTTATTTGAATATTAACTAAGAAGATGACCACAACTCAGAATATTGTGTATTATTTCTTTTGCCAGACTAAGATTTCAAGGACGTAAACATAATCAGAACCCAAAATGATAAATTGAGCTAATAACATCAAAGAAATTATTCAGAAAAATTCAATAAAACCCTAAGCGTCTTCTAATTTTTTCCAATACAAATAATCCAATTTTTTCCTCCATGCCAATTGCTAGCCTCCAGGGTTCAACTTCTTCTAATTTCGAAGCTCGGTTTGTTTTCTTGGGCACTTATACCAATACAAGCTCATCTAATTCTAGAAATCGATTTTGAACAACTACGGGTTTATGAGATCATGCTTTAAAGGCCTCTTAATTATTAATTGAATAAAAAAACAAGAAGATGATGCATGTCAACAAATTGCACAGTACAAAAACAAACAACCAACCAACGTGCAACTTTTTTTAATGAATTGGACGCATCTCTCTCTCAATTTTGACTGAATTAAACCGGTTCTGTTAAAGAAACAGAGCCTTGATTAAGAAAACTGCACTGAAAAAAACACCCATCATTTATACAAACAGTAGAAGGAAAAAGTGAGAAAGTGAAAGCATAACAGTGAGTCCTACACAACATCATCATGAAGACATCAAATTCACTTAAAAGAAGCAAACACTGGACGATCACACAAATATAAAAAGGGAATAAATTTAACACCTAGAATAAAGCAAATATTGACTTACAGTGTTCCATGATGGCTTTGGAAAACCCTCCTCCAATTGCTTACCATCGGTGATTCGGAGATTCGAAAATTCCCTTCCAAATCTCACAATCAAAGGATTGGATTTTGGTCCATATACCAATCATTTTTGTCGTACTGCTTCACTGTAATAGTGTAATGGAAGTGATAGGAATATAATCCTGAAGTTGGAAGTCGGAAACAAAATAGAAAATAGAGGAAGAAAACAGGGCAGGTTGACATCGTTCTTTTAGGTTTAAGACATCCGCCGAAATTCATCCCCAATTTCACTTTTTGTGTGTTCCAGCTGTTTCTATTCGCGCGCACTTTTTTACCTCCACTCCCGCGCTAATTTTCACTTCCTTTCTATACTAAAATCTTATTTTCTTTTTTTAACCGTGTCAATATGATCTATTTTTAACTAGATATCTTATTTTGTTTTAAACAAATTCTCAATTGTCTCAATTGTTTGCTACAAATTTTATGTAATTAATATGTTGAATTATTGACACCTATGTTTCGATTATTATATAATCTAGTTCATTTTTAAATTTAAATTCACTATTTTTTTAATTTACTAAATTTACGCTGGTTTGATTAAAAATCTATTCATTCCATCTTAATTTTAAAGGAAAAAAAACTTTTTTTTCATATCCTCCCTTTTTTGTATATTGTATTGTCTATATTATTTGGATTTCAGAACTCAAAAAACCATTAAACACTTTTACAAATAAACCTTGCGTCAATCCATATTAAATTTATTTCAAATATAATAATTGAATGATTAAATAATTATTTCATTGAAATCTTACTTGACTTTTTATAAATAATACTCTCTGTCTCATCTCAAGCTGCACAAGTCATTATTCATTTAGTCAAAATTGATTATTTTCAACATTTAAATTGAACCAATATTAGTAATTAAATATGGTCGTATGACATTTAGTTAGATTCGTTGTAACATGTTTTATCGTTATATCAAAATTTCATCCACAATGACACACATATAAAGATATTGATGGTCAAAACAAATTTTGGTCAATAAAAAGTCAATTTGTCCAGCTTGAGCTAGGATGGATGGAGTGGCTAAATTGAGTTTGACTAACCAACTGTTAAATCTTACTTGACTTTCTATACTAACTAAATGGAGTATTACTTATCAAAGTAACATTCTTACTTGACTTTTTATTAATACTAGCTAAATTGAGTATAACTTATATAAGGCCAACGTTTATTTGATTTCTTATTCTTACTTGATTTTCTATACTCTAACTAAAGTTACTTGATTTCATTGAAATTCAAAATTGGATTTAACTAATTTAAAGATAACTCTTATTTTTTATTTTTGTTTTTACTTAATATCATTTATAATGTTAGGAAGCGCAACTACACTAATGAACAAGTACTAGACTGTATATATGATTAGTGGTAAGACGGATGAACGGTTTACCTTACTCAATATTCTACGAATGAATATTGAACACTGAAATCTAAGATATAGATGAATGCATACTAAAAACTATTGACTATTTAGGCTGCTAGCCACAATTGAAATTCATTGGACACTTGATAAATAAGTTGGATATGATTTTTGTCAACTCTTTACTTAAACTTTTAAATTTACCTGATAATAAAAATAACTTTAACTGATAAAAAATTAATACATTTTATTTTATTTTACAATAATCAATATTGATTTAAGGATTTAACGATGATACATTTTAATTAAAAAAAAAAGTATAAAGTTATTATTCATATAATTTTCACAATATTTATTTTCAAAAGATATATTTTTATCAATGTACTGATGTAAATTTCCTGATGCTAATTTGTCAAGTGAATATATATGAGTTTAGCTTTCTTACGCAAATTTTTTTATTTTGTTTTGCTTCCATCTTAACCGTTAATCTCCTTTATCAGTTTAATCTCAGACCGTTAATCTCCTTTATCAATTGTATAAAAACAAAATCTGAAACCCTCCTCTCCATTAACCTATCGGTCCTATCCCATTTCCGAGCCGCAGCCGCCTCCCTCCTGTACACTTTTCCCGGCTTCTACTCCAATGTCATAATAATTCAGCCTTCGGAAACATCGTCGATCGGAGATCTCCCACCTGGATCCTAACGCATCTGATTTCAAGTGCCAACATCGTCCAACCCAGATCTCTTCTAAACGGCTGAATGCGATGGATCTTGTGAGATAAAATCCGTCGAACGTGTTTCTGATTTTAGTTTTGCTGTTCTAGATCTTGTATTATATTGTGTGCATCTTGATTGATGAACGGTATTTTTTTATGCTTACGCTGTTTCTCTAAATTGAGTCTTCAATTAAGTTTTTTAATTGGTTTTGGATTTATGATTAACAGAGGATGAGGATTACTCGGATTCCCCGTTTGGACATCTTGATTCTTGAATGATGTGTTTTAACAATGTTTTTTTAACCCAGCTATATTATGTAAATATAAATCTTTTCAAGAATCGTTTCATACATATATAGTGGCTTAATTCTTCTTTAAATTTCCTTTTGGATTCTGTATTACATGTTACCATTCTGATTGCTTTGTCAACAGGCTAGAATTGTTGCATATGTATCATACTTCTCGAAAAACCCGTGGTCTGCATATTATATATATCAACCAAGGTATGTATGTTTAATTTACTTCATGTTATTTTATTTACATTCTCACATAGTTCTTCTCAGAGAAAAAAAATGGGTGGTTCAACAGGAAGGAGCACTATTTGTGATGCATGACTTTTGCCTGGGAAATTTGCGAAAATGCGAGGAGAAGAGACAAGGAAAACTTGATTTTGTTTAATCCTGCTTCATGTATTTTAGTAATATTGTAGAATCATAAATTTGAATAGCTTGATATTTCATTATTGACATTCTCACAATGTATGTTTATCCTTTTGAAGTAATAAAATTAAATATATATTTAATTGCCTTTTATAGCATAAGAATTGTGTTTGTTTCAATAATATTACAATTATGTATGTTGTTGCATGTGTCATAAAGTACCACTACACATTGCCCATTTCTGTCGCAATTATGGTTCGACAATTAAAGTTATGTCGCATATTCTGTTGCTGGTAAAACATGCTTCATTTCGGTGAAATGATGCATTGATTGTTGCAAAAATACATCACTATAAATGTTGCACAATGTGTCGCAAATACCCCATGCATCACTAACATAAATGATGCATAATATGCCGCGATACATATGTGTCACAACACATTAAAGTCGCATGATGTGTCGCAAATATTCACGACAAGTTAAATATTGATGCAAATTGTGTCATTAAATTTTACGTCACAATTGAACTTTTGTGTCACTAATTTGCTACACTGGCTTTTACGACACAATATACATTGATGCATATAGTGTCGCTAAAAATCATGCGTCGCTAAGTTTACATGTCGCATAATGTGTCACGATTTCTATTCGTCACAAAACTTAAAAGTCGCATGACGTGTCACAAATATTCACGACATGTAAAATAATGATGCAGATTGTGTCATTAATTTTACGTCACAATCGAACTTTTGTGTCGCTAAATTTGCTACATCACCTTTTGCGACACAATATTTAGTGACGCATACTATGTTGCAAATAACCATTTACGGCACTTAATCAGCCCTAAGTGACACATATAAATGACGCAAAAGTACCAGTCTCCTGTAGTGACGTATTCTGGTACATCCGACTGTAATCCATGGTCATCCTTCTTTATAGTACGGTTGGGCTGAAGAATCTTACCATTGAAATCGAAACAACCATTACAGATTAGTTTAGGCATGACATGTCGATACTTAGGAATCGTCTGTAAATGCTCTACAAGCTTAACCAAGTTTTTCTCCACCGCATCTAGACGTTTTTGCAGATCTCTACTCCTCTCCATGATCGTTCACGAATAAGAATTCATGAAAACTGGGCTCTTGATACCAAATTGATGTGAATTTTCCACGTAAATCACTTAGGAACACGGACTTGTAAAATAAACACGGAATTGATATGATAATTATTCAACAGTCGTCAAATAATTACCTGGGATATGATAATTACCTAACAACCGTCAAATAATTACCTGGAGAACCAAGAACCACCGTCCCTGGGGCGACTGCAACCGAGTCTTAGAATTGAACACACAGTCCAAAGCTTCAATCTGATGACGAACCACCGTTCAACAATCGACGTAATTTTATTATCAAAGTCTGAAAGTCTCTCTATTACAATGAGAAGAGCAATATTTATAACCCTAATAAAATTCCTAATCCTACCAATAATCTAAGAAAATAATAATCAACTCCTACAACTATAAGGAAAATAAATATAATCTTACTAAGATTAAAACACCATTTTAGGAAAAACTCTAAAGCTTGGTAAGGGAAAAATCTAACTAATTATTTTATGATATTTGATACCATATTCGTATCACATAATGTTAAAAAATATGAAATTACGTACACACAAATAATTCTATAACAAACTATCTGGATGATGGTAACAATTCTTTTTAAATGAATTCTTTTGTTAAATTCATATTTAAATGTAAGTGTTTTGTTATGTGTAATGTAAAATGGACATTTTAATATCTATCACACGCATTTTCCTTTGTTTACATATTTTATTAAACAATGTAGTAAATACGTATATTTAATCACCTATATTAATTTTCTCATATATTACGTGTATTATTAATTTATATATTGTTAAAAAAATTTATACCATGAAAATTGGGATATGGCCGCGCGGGCGTGGCCTGCCAATGCTAGTAACTACATATAAGAAAACAACAACTTTTAACAAACTTACCTTCACTAGCTGACATGTGGCATGCCACCTAATCTGACACCTCAACAACACCTAAGCAATTTAGCAAACTCATTAATTCTTTAACTTAATTTCTATTTAAAATTTCTCTTTGTTTTTTAATGTAAATAGCACCTCCCTCCTCCACTTCTTTCTTCTTTAATTCTGAACTTTATTTCTATCTTCACTCTTCAATTACACCCTTCTTTCAATCAAATTCCATTAATTTGATAATTACCTTATTCTTTATTTTCTTCGGTTTATTTCCTGCCATTTTTTAAGGCAAAACCACCATTGGTGGAGGGAATTTTATTAGCTCCCCAAACCATTAATAATCAAATAGTTTTACATGATAATTGTCACCATAGATCAGAGAAATAGATGCACTTTTTGATCCGTAGGATTGATTCCTGAGAAAACGTTCTATAGAGCAAAACACCACCCCTAGACAACCTACCCTTGGTGTCCTTCATCCCCTGTGGTGAATGCTCTATAGCCAGATTTTCCAGTATCAATCGAAAGGAAGCAAATAGTCTTACAATAGAGATACAGTAGATAAGCAAAATAGCTTCTGAAGCAAGGCTTCCAAAAGAATGAAAAAATAGGATGAGTCTTTCTCCTATTTATATGCAGAAGTTGTAAGTAGCTGTTAGTTGCTAAGAGACTCCAAGGCTGGTATGAGTTGCTTCCAGATCCTTCTTCATGATACAAAGGCCCTTCAGTGATCAAGCAAGTCCAAGCCACCTGCAACTTACACAAAAGGCAGCAGTAACTTGTCCTAAATAATTAACCTGTTAGAAGTCTAACAGTTGGAACCCCAATCATATCAAGTCTAATAATCCCTTTCAACTTTCTGGGGGCATCTACCAAAGATAAAACTGCAGATTGTTGAATTTGAGTGCAATATTTTGAAAGAAAATCTGCAGCAAAGTTGGCTTCTCTAAGCACATGGGAAATAGGATGTAGTGTACTAAATTTATGCAAATCATAGCAACATGAATAAATATTCCAATCAGTGGAATTGGGGTGATTGACGCCATTAACTGCTGCAGGACAATCAGATTCTACAGAGAAAGTGTGTAGCTGCATTTGTAAACCAATTTGGTATCCATAATGGATGGCATCTAATTCTGCATGCAAGGGAGATGTGGTGTTAATACATCTCATTACCATCCTACATACTATCCCATGGGTATTCTTGACAACTATTCCAATACCAGTATTGAAAGGATGAGCCTCCAAGTTAAATGAAGTATCAACATTAACTTTATATCCAGAATCAGGGGGAAACCATTTAACCAATTTAACTGGTCTTTGCATCCTTCTTTTTAGGGAAGGAATCAGACCAGATTGTAAGAGGAAAAGGTTCTTGTCCCTTGATCCTGACAAAGGAAATGCAGTGAAGATTCTATTAACTTGCATAATCAGTTCTTTGCAAATACTATCTTTAGTTAGTTTTTTATTTTCATACAACATTTTGTTCCTTTTGTTCCACAAAGCCCAGAACACCATTAAAATGGTTGTTCTTATTACTTTTGTGTGAACTTTGGAGAAGCATGTGTATGAAATATAAAATCTAACTCTATGATCAATATTTATAAACCTGGGTGTCTTAATTACTAGCATGTTATCACAAAATTCCATATTTCCATAGAAGATGCACAAGTTTTAAAGTAATGGCCAAGGGAGTCAGCAGAGTCACACATTGGGCATTTTGATGGAAAATTAAAACCAAACCTCATTAGTACATCATCAAAAGGCAGTAATCTGTTCCTTATCCTCCACATGAGAAAAGAGATCTTTGCAGGGGTTGGAGGGCTCCATACCTGTTTAAGACTTTTGCTTGGGGGATTCCTGGGCTTGAAACTTAGATAAGCAGATTTGATGGTGAAGTCCCATTCCTGGATGGCTTCCAAATAAGCATGTCCTCGTGATCATGTTGTAGTTGAGCTGCCTGCAAGATTAGAATCACACTGGTAGCCAAATGAGGCTCCAATACAGGTAAAAAGGTGCTTTTATTTTAAATGAACTATGCCAAGGAAATGTGAGAGAAAGGAATATCATTATTGGGAGGTCGTCGCCGTACCTCTCAAATATACAATTTATAGATTACTTACTACCTTTCCACACTATTAAGTGTACAATGGCAAGTAAGGTTCGTTCCACAGGGAGAAGGTTATTTCTATGTATATCTCATAGCATAAATATATATATATACATATATAAAAGCAATGTAAACAAAGGGGGGGGTTTGAGTTGAGTTTTTGTTTAAGACACTACTAAATGAAACTACTAGAACTTTTAGAATTACAACTACTTTACCATAAGATTATTCTAGCTAGAGATTTAACTAAGAGAATGAGAAACTTGGACATATGAGATTGGTGACTTCTTATTATAGGATTTTCCTCAAACTTTATCATGATGCCTTGAGAATGGTGAACATTAGTGAGAACTATCTTTAACCAAAGCTATGCAAATGAAAGCATCTTCACAACTTCAATTGACAATTTTACTAGATGATAACAACTAGTTCAATTGAATCAATATAAATTCAAATTAGATATTTCTCAACCCTACCCATGCACTTTGATAACAAACTTGACATAGGTATAATGCTAATGAATGATCTTAAGAACAAATACAATTGATAACAACATGCATTCAATTCCTAATTTACTACTCATACATAGGAAGAATGATAACATTCTAACCATGGAAAAGCAATATCTAACACATATCCAACACATATCTATCACTAGGAAATCATTCCTAATCATTTCAAGCATCAAATACACATATAGATTATGATCATTCAATAGCAAATCACCATTCCTAAGCTTCATGAATCATGTTCTCAATCCATAACAAGAAGTCCAATCACATATATCCAAGAAGAGGTTTAGCCTACTACCATAGTTATGTAATCGAAACCATAATCAATACAACAAACCATAGTGAATTCAAAGCTCAAAATCAAAGAGAAATATGAAGGAAAAGAGTTAAGCTCTGTAAAAATTCGATCCCTCAAACAATGAGGATAAGTTGTTTTTATACTTTAAAAATTAACAAAAATAAAACAAAATAAAATGCCACTTGCAGGGCCTTCGCGGGTCGCGCGAAATCCTTCGCGGACCGCGAGCCGGGCTCGCGGCCGAGGATTCGCGCCCCGCGCGCCCGTGTCTCGGTCTCGGCGTGGTACGCGCGCCCGTGTCTCGCGCCCGTGTCTCGCGCCCGCGCGCGCCCGTGTCTCGCGCCCGCGCGCGCCCGTGTCTCGCACCCGCGCGCGCCCGTGTCTCGCGCCCGCGCGCGCCCGTGTCTCGGCATGGTCTTCGCGAGTCGCGGCTGAAGGTTCGCGCCTCGCGCACGTCTGGTCCTCGCGAGTCGCGGCCGAAGGTTCGCGCCCCGCGCGTCTGTGCCTCGGCGGTCCTCGTGCTGGTTCGCGCGGTTCGCGACCGGAGTCTCGCGCCCCGCGCGCGTCTGGCTCTCGCGGTTCGCGTCTGGTCCTCGCGGCTCGCGAAACTCGGCATCTTCAAAACAGCAACACACACCCTCGCGGTTCGCGACCTGGGGTTCGCGGCCCGCGAGAGTGTGCCTTCACGCCACTTCTACGACCGGTTCTTCAATGTATCAAACGCGGTCAGGACGGTCATAGAAGGTCTTCAAATCATTCAAATCCATCGCAAGTGCAATTCAAGATTGAAATGCACGTCTTCAATTTCAAACCACTATGAATGATTCGGTCTAAAAGTCTAATATAAATACACAAAATACTATCTAAAACAGCTCTTAAATGCTACAAAACAAGAATATATCTAGGGTCTATCAAAATCCCCCACACTTGAACCTTTCTCGTCCTCGAGAAAGAACGATTAAGATCCAAGTGTATACTCTAAATAATTAAGCACATAACATTTGAGAGCTTTACATATTTAAACAAGAGAAAAGAAAATGTTTTTTTTTTTTTTTTTTTTTTTTTTTTTAAAGAAAAATACAGTAGTAAAATAGCAGCAAAAACAGCAACAAAAGCAGCAATAAAAGTCCTATACCTCTCCCCCACACTTAGTCTAAACATTGCCCTCAATGTTTAAATATATGAATGAAAACCATAGTGAAAGGAAAGGGTGTAGGATATACTCACTGCGAGGGGCCGGAACCATCGCGACGGCGCTGAGCTCGCGATCTGCGATGACCCTCATAGTCAAAAGCCCCTGGTCCATGTGGGTGCATGGATGCCATCATGGCGAACATCACCTCCATGTCGTCCTCATACCTCTGAGTGAACGCGTCATGTCTCTGCGTGAACTCCTGGAATTGCCGCTGAGTGACATACTGAGGATCCTGATGTGGAGGAACATACTGCTCTCCATGTTCCGGAGGTGCCTCTAGCCTGGCAAGGGCAATGGTAGGTGCAGGAACTGTGATCTGGGTTGGCAAGGTGAGATCCTCTATGCGGGTGCGCCCAGTCAGTTGTACAGCCTCTGGATTCGGCAGGTACATGTGCTGATTCTTGGCTACTAGCCAAATGAATCTAGGTGGAGGATATTTGTGCATGGCCAAAACATTAGTGAACTCCAAAGAAGCAATGGAGTAAAACTGGTGAGCTCTCTCAGCTGTCTTGCCTATTGCCTGAATGTCTGGAGGTAGGTGGATGTTCAGATAAGCTGCCAGAAGTGAAATCATACCCCCCTGTGGTATCTTTCCCTTGGTCTTCTCAGAGGCCTCCAGACATTTCTGCACAAAAAGGTCCACCCAACAAGGGTGTTCTGGTCCCCAGCACATGGTCCAAAGGCATTGGACCTGCTCCCTAGTAATATGCGTCAACTCTCCTTGGCAGAAGATCGTCATCACTAGGAGCTTGTGCACCATACGAACAGCTGGATGTATGATGTGGTTATTCTTCGTAGTGCATGTGATGTTGGGAAATCCAGACAAGCAATTCCAAAAGTAAGTTAGATCAAATCCGTCCGGGTTAGCTTCTTTTGGATTCTTGTATCCCCCTGCATATTGGAACCCAAAAGCATCTTGGATCTCATCATAGGTCATCCGGCGGTCCACATCATTCAACCTGAAGGTGATGTAATGCATGTCATGGTCCTCGTCATAGTGCTTGGCTAGAGTGGATAAGAACTCAAATGTATAGCGCGTATAGGTCGGTGCCGACCGATCAATGAATCCTCTCATGCCAACGCGATCCAATAAAAATAGAACTGGTTGCTGCAAACCCAGCTCCTGAAGTAGCTCAGAGGACAAGAACTTCGTCTCCATGATTGTTCGCCTCCCATTCCCAATCAACTTTCTCCACCGTTGTTGGGCATCCTCATCTAAACCTTGCAGTCCCATAAGGTCTATAGGAGGCAGGTTTTCTGCAGGGGGAGGACTAGGTTGGCGAGGTGGGGGTTCGGGAACCACAGGATCATGCGAACTAGAGGCCTCTCCTCGGCGTGACCTTTTCCTCGGTGCCATTATCAAAATCTACTCAACAACAGTCCAGCACAGCTAAACTAGCTATAAGGCGGCAAGCCCCTACTCAAAAAGCTCAGTATATAACTAAAGGCGGCAAGCCTTTGAAATTTCAATGAAAACCTATTGGCGGCAAGCCCTAAATCACCCAAAATTTGAATAAATTCAGTAGGGTACCGTCAATTGAAGCCTATGGAGCTAATGTAGCTTGAGGAGATCATCAATTGAACCAAAATATCACCAAATCAAAAATGCCCAAAAATTAGGGTTCTTGAGATTTGGGGATATTTAAGTTCGTTTTGGCATTTGGAATTTGAGATGAGGAAAAGGTTAAGGGTGGTGTAGGGAAGGTTTTTGTGTAATTGGTTTGGGAAAAAGGTCGCCGGAGGCCGGCGAATCGGAATGAAGAACTTTCCGGTGGAAATTTGGCAATGTGGGTTAAAGATGGTGTTTTGGATTGGGATTTTTGGTGGGTTGTGTTGGGAAAGCTTGGGGGATTGATTTGGGTGGAAGAAATCGGTTCAAAAATCGCCGGAATGGAGGATTAGAGAAGGTGGCCGGAAAAGGGGTTTGGGGTCGGGTGGAAAGATTGGGAGAAGAAGGAGAAAAAAGATAGAAGAAAATTGAAGAAATAGGCTCCCCGTTTCGTCGCGGACCGCGAGCACTCCGGGGCGGGCCGCGAGCTTCCGTCGCGGGTCGCGAGACCGCTTCGCGGGCCGCGAAAATGGCCCAAAATGTTCCAGGGATTCCGAGAAAACTCGGCATGGTTTCGCGGTTCGCGCGGCCGGGCGCGCGGTTCGCGCGCAGGTCCGTCGCGGTCCGCGCGATGAAATCGCGGACCGCGCGCTGAAGACCGTTGAGGTGCGCGCGAATCCTCGTCGCGGGTCGCGCGCGCTGGAACTCGGCGCGGTGCGCGCGCGCACCGCGCGTAAAACCTCGGCGAACCTCGGCGCGGTCCGCGCGATGGAACCGCGGACCGCGAGCATAGTTTCGCGGTCCGCGCGACCAAGTCGCGGGCCGCGAAAATGTGTCATTTCGTTCCAGGGATTTCCCAGGAATCCAAGTTTTTGCGCGCGGATCGCGAGTTTTCGGACGCGGACCGCGAAACACGGTCGCGGCTCGCGCGTTCTCGGCGCGGTCCGCGAATCCTTCGGTCGCGGTCCGCGCGATGAATTCGCGGACCGCGAGGAATGTCCCCTTGGCGTTTTCCGTTTTGCACCGCTTCAAACCTATTTCTACAAAAACAACATAAAAACTAGCATAATGTTCGAATTACAAGTTTAATGAAATACACATAGCAAATAAATATACAGAAGGTAGTGTTCTAAATGTTGAAATTGTTCGACGAAATGTATTTAAAGCTTAAAACTCGTTTATTTAACATCGTCGGCACGATGTACCTCCATGGTAAAGATCACTCGTAGGCCGGGTTGCCTAGAGACATGTCCTCTAGGATCTCCGATTTGAAACCCTCGTAATACGGTTTCAACCTTTGGCCGTTGACCTTGATGATTTTTGCATCCTCGCCGCTTTGGATCTCCACTGCTCCATGAGGGAAAACCTTCACAACTACAAATGGTCCGGTCCACCGAGAACGCAGTTTGCCTGGAAACAATCGAAGACGTGATTGAAATAGAAGAACTTTTTGACCTACCTCAAAAGTTTTCCTAATTATCATCTTGTCATGCCATGCCTTTGTCTTCTCCTTGTAAATGGCCGCGTTCTCATAGGACTCATTCCGGATTTCTTCAAGCTCTTGCAATTGAAGCTTCCTTTCATTCCCGGCCTCGTCCAAGTTCAAGTTGAACCTTGTGATTGCCCAATAGGCTTTGTGTGCTAACTCCACCGGTAAATGACACGGCTTTCCAAAGACTAATCGGTATGGAGACATACCAATTGGAGTCTTATAAGCCGTCCTATATGCCCACAATCCATCATCCAACCGAGTACTCCAATCCTTGCGAGTCGGCCTAACCGTTTTCTCAAGGATGGACTTGATTTCCCTATTGGAAACTTCGGCTTGTCCATTCGTTTGTGGGTGATAGGCGGTGGAAGTTTTGTGATTTACCCCATATTTCTTCAACAATGCGGCAATGGTTCTATTGCAAAAGTGAGTGCCTCGATCACTAATCAAAGCTCGGGGTACCCCGAACCTAGAGAAGATGTGGGATTTGATGAACTCTGCAACCACTTTAGAATCATCAGTACGAGTGGGGATTGCCTCAACCCACTTGGACACATAATCAACCGCAAGCAAGATATATTTGAAACCAAAGGAAGTAGGGAAAGGTCCCATAAAATCCATTCCCCAAACATCAAAAAGTTCACAATATAGAGGACAATGTTGGGGCATTTCATTCCTAGAAGAGATGTTTCCTACTCTTTGGCATTTATCACAAGACTTGCAAAATGTGTATGCATCTTTATTTAAGCTAGGCCAATAGAAACCACAATCTAGTACTTTCCTAGCGGTTCGCCTAGCACCAAAATGACCACCACATGCATACGAATGGCAAAAAGCAAGGATTGAGTTTGTTTCATTATTAGGAATGCATCTCCTAATCACTTGGTCGGCACAATGTTTCCATACATAGGGATCATCCCACACATAAAACCTAGCATCATGCTTTAGCTTATCCTTTTGTGCTTTTGTGAAGTGAGAAGGGCACTTACTTGTGACAAGGAAATTCACAAGGTTGGCATACCATGGAAGAGAAACACCAAGAGCAAATAATTGCTCGTCGGGGAACTCTTCGTGAAGATGCTCCTTCAATGCTTTGGCCCCAAACTCCTCATTGGGCACCAATCGGCTCAAATGGTCGGCCACTAGATTTTCAGCTCCTTTCTTGTCCTTGACCTCCAAGTCGAACTCGCTCAAGAGTAAGATCCATCGGAGCAACCTAGGCTTTGCTTCTTTCTTCGTCATCAAGTAACGAAGAGCTGCATGGTCAGTGAAAACAATGATCTTTGTACCAAGCAAATATGGCCTAAACTTTTCTAAAGAAAAGACTACCGCTAGCAATTCCTTTTCAGTTGTGGTGTAGTTCCTTTGAGCATCATTGAGAGTCATGGATGCATAATAGATGGCATGGGGAATTTTCCCCACCCTTTGACCTAGCACCGCACCAACGGCGTAGTCACTTGCATCACACATGATCTCAAATGGAAGGGACCAATTTGGAGGTTGTATAATAGGGGCCGACACTAGCATAGACTTTAAACAATCAAATGCCCTTTTACAACCTTCATCTACCACAAATTCCACATCCTTTTGCAACAATCTACATAAAGGGGAAGAAATTTTTGAAAAGTCTTTTATGAAACGGCGGTAGAAACCCGCGTGGCCAAGAAAAGACCTCACATCACGCACACAAGTAGGGTAAGGAAGAGATTGGATGATATCAATTTTTGCTTTGTCTACTTCAATACCCTTAGATGACACTTCATGCCCTAACACAATGCCCTTTTCTACCATAAAATGACATTTCTCAGAATTAAGCACAAGGTTTTTATCAATGCAAGTTTTTAGGACTAATGACAAATGAATTAAACAATTGTCAAAAGAGTTTCCATGAACAGTAAAGTCATCCATGAAAACCTCTACAAACTTCTCAAGATATTCTGAAAAAATGCTAACCATACACCTTTGGAATGTGGCTGGTGCATTGCAAAGGCCAAAAGGCATGCGTCGATATGCAAAGGTGCCAAAGGGACATGTGAAGGTTGTCTTTTCTTGATCCTCTGGTGCAATGGCAACCTGAAAGTACCCTGAATAGCCATCAAGAAAACAATAGAAAGAGTGGCCTGCAAGCCGGTTAAGCATTTGATCAATAAATGGCAAAGGGAAATGGTCTTTCCTTGTTACCGCATTTAACCTTCGGTAATCAATGCAAACACGCCATCCATTTTGGACACGAGTGGGAATCAATTCGCCATGGCTATTCTCCACTACGGTCACTCCGGTTTTCTTTGGCACTACTTGCGTTGGGCTTACCCACTTACTATCAGAGATTGGATAGATCATTCCCGCGTCCAACAATTTAAGCACCTCGGCTTTTACTACCTCCATCATTGGAGGGTTCAAACGCCTTTGAGGTTGTCGGACGGGTTTAGCATCATCCTCCAATAGTATACGGTGCATGCAAGTACTTGGACTCATACCTTTGATGTCGGCAATGGTCCACCCAATGGCCTCCTTATGATCTTGGAGCACTTTCATCAACCTTTCCTCTTGTTCCTTGGTGAGCTTGTTGGAGATGATCACCGGCAATTTCTCACCACCACCAAGGAATGCATATTTTAGATTCTCGGGTAGTGGTTTCAACTCCACCACCGGAGGTTTATTGAAAGATGGTCGGTTGCCCGAGCCCTTCAATACCTCAAGGTCTAAAATTGGTGCATCAAGAGAAAGTTCCTCAAAGGTATCTAGCTCAAAAATGCTTTCCTTCAAGTTAGCACTCAAAGCATATGTATGAACATTACTTGTGTGTAAACTATTGGTTAAAGCATTTAACAAGGGATCATCAATATCATTTTCATAAACTTTTTGCACATAAGGCTCAATCACATCAATAGCATTGCAAGAAGTTTCCTCATCATCGTATTTCATTGCACCATAAATGTTGAACTCTATTTTATCCTCATCAAATTCCATGGTAAGCCTACCACTATGCACATCTATGATAGTTCTTGACGTTTTCAAAAATGGACGCCCTAACAAAATAGGGGTAGCAAATTTATCATGTTCCATGTCAAGAACGTAAAAATCGGCCGGGAACACCAACTTGTCAACTTTCACCAAGACATCTTCAACAATACCCTTAGGGTATGCATTAGAGCGGTCGGCAAGTTGGATCACCACGCCGGTTTTATGCAAAGTGCCAAGATTCAATGATTCATACAATGTATATGGAATGACATTTATGGATGCACCTAGATCTAGCATGGCTCTAGGAAAGTAAGTGTTCCCTAAGATGCAAGGAATTGTAAACATGCCCGGATCACTACATTTAGTAGGCATTTTATCTTGAAACAAAGCCGACACATGTTCATTGATTTTTTCATTTTTAACATGCTTAGATCTTTGTTGACGATGATTCACACATAATTCCTTCAAGAACTTAGAATATCTAGGAACTTGATCAATAGCATCGAGCAAAGGAATGTTTACCTCACACTTTCGAAGGACTTCGAAAGCTTCTTTGTCCATCTCTTTTTTGCGAGTATGCTTTAAGGCTTCGGGAAATGGTGCTTCCACATCAAAGGTAGTGTCTACCCTAGTTTTCTTGTGAAGAGGTGAGAATGGAGGTGACATTGGTTCAATAAGGGGGGATGTCTCTACATGCTCCTCATCAATGGGTTCTTTCTCATTCTCAACCTCGGCCTCACCTTTTTCTTTGGCTAGCTCCTCAAGAATAACTTCTTCGTCGGCCAAGGTCGCCTCAACCTCGTCATTGGCTAAGCTCTTCTTCACAAAGCCTCTCTTGGGGGGCCTTTTTCACAACCACCTCGGGTTCAAGAGCTTGTTTACCACTCCTCAAGGTCATGGCACTCGCATGAGGCCTTGGATTTAACTCCGTTTGCGCGGGTAGTTTCCCGGAGTTTTGTGCTTCCAACTTTCCCAAGACAGTGGCCATTTGACTCATTTGCACCTCAATGCTCTTGAGTCGAGCATCTTGTGGAAATTGGTCCGAGCTTTCACCTTGATTGTGAGATTTATCTTCCAACCTCGGATGGGCATTTTGAGGGGCACGGTTATTGAAACGGCCTTGACCTTGGTTCCTTTGGTATTGTTGTGGTTGAGGGTGATATTGAGGGTTTTGATGATCTTGGTATCCTTGATAGCCATAATCTTGGTATCCTTGGTTTTGGTAACCTTGGTACCCTTGAGTTTGGTGGCTTTGGTCCCCTTGGTACCCTTGATCATTTTGCCCCCTTTGCCTATCAAAAGATTGACCACCTTGACCTTGATAACCCCCTTGGTAGCCACCTTGTTGGCCTTGTTGTCCCGTCGGTTCATCTCTCCACCGAAAGTTGGGGTGATCTCTAGTTCCGGGGTTGTAGTGTTGAGCAAAAGGATCATACTTCCTTTGATTACCCCTATCACCCCCTTGGCCTTGTCCACCTTGAAAACCCCTACCACCTTGGTAGCCTCGTCCTCCTTGGTAGCCCCTAAAACCTTGGTTTCCTCCTTGATCACCTCTAAAACCTTGGTTTCCACCATAGACCCCCATGGCATTGACTTCTTCGTTATAATCCTCGTTTGCTTGAGGACAAGATTCGGTGAGATGGTTCGAAGCACAAATCCCACATGTCATTACTTGTTGCCTTGGTTGGTTCCCTCCGGAGCTATTTCCCATCATGAAACCTTTCATCAATGCCGTAAGCTCCTTGATATCTTGACGAGAGCTATCATTGTTCCCACCGGAGTTACCCACTCGTAGTCTCCGGTCTCTCTTTGGTTTGCACCCTTCGGCTAGTTGCTCAAATAGCATCATGGCATCGGAAGAGCCAAGGTTTGCAATGGAGCCATAGCAAGACCGATTTATCAACTCGGTTTCCCTATCATTCAAGCCATTGTAATAGAAACACACCAATTGAGGTTCGGTGAAGCTATGGTATGGGCAACTTGAAAGGAGAGTTTGGAATCTTTCCCAATACTCATACAAGGTCTCATCATCGTCTTGAGTGATGTTGCTAATGGCTTGTATCAAGACCGAGGATTTAGAGGGAGGAAAGTACTTGTCAAGGAATTTCTTCTTCAATTGTGGCCATGTAGTGATTGAAGATGAAGGTAAACGGCTTAACCATTTAGCGGCCTTGTCCTTCAAGGTGAAGGTGAAGGTTTTCAACTTAAACTCATCCACACTCATCTCGGAAGGTTTCAAACTACTACAAACCCTATGAAACGCCTCAAGGAAGTCATTAGGATCATCCACTTCTCTACCATGGAAAGTTGGAAGTAAATTTATCACTCCCGTCTTGATTTCATATTGAGAGTTTGGGTAAACAATGCTAGATTGTTGTTGCTCATAGTTGGGGGACATGTACTCTCTCATAGAAATGTTGGTAGGAGAAGTGTTAGGGTTTTGGAAAGGGTTGTAGTATTGGTTCCGGGGAGGGTTTTGGCCGGTATCCTCTTCTTCGTCCGCCATGTTGAAAGGTAGTGATTCACTTTCAAAGGAGAAAGGGTTAGATGCTAGTGACTCTTGCACTTGCCTCCTAAGTTGGCGGAGACTTCTTACTAGCTCGGAATCGTATTGCAAAGGGTCTTGGTTCGAGGATCGTGTAAGAACCATGCACCAAGAGCTAGAGCAATAGGGTTCCAAACCAAAATAGAACCTAAAAAGAAAGATAGATTAGAAATAAAACTACAATATACACATAAAAATACGCCTTGTCCCCGGCAGCGGCGCCAAAATTTGGGAGGTCGTCGCCGTACCTCTCAAATATACAATTTATAGATTACTTACTACCTTTCCACACTATTAAGTGTACAATGGCAAGTAAGGTTCGTTCCACAGGGAGAAGGTTATTTCTATGTATATCTCATAGCATAAATATATATATATACATATATAAAAGCAATGTAAACAAAGGGGGGGGTTTGAGTTGAGTTTTTGTTTAAGACACTACTAAATGAAACTACTAGAACTTTTAGAATTACAACTACTTTACCATAAGATTATTCTAGCTAGAGATTTAACTAAGAGAATGAGAAACTTGGACATATGAGATTGGTGACTTCTTATTATAGGATTTTCCTCAAACTTTATCATGATGCCTTGAGAATGGTGAACATTAGTGAGAACTATCTTTAACCAAAGCTATGCAAATGAAAGCATCTTCACAACTTCAATTGACAATTTTACTAGATGATAACAACTAGTTCAATTGAATCAATATAAATTCAAATTAGATATTTCTCAACCCTACCCATGCACTTTGATAACAAACTTGACATAGGTATAATGCTAATGAATGATCTTAAGAACAAATACAATTGATAACAACATGCATTCAATTCCTAATTTACTACTCATACATAGGAAGAATGATAACATTCTAACCATGGAAAAGCAATATCTAACACATATCCAACACATATCTATCACTAGGAAATCATTCCTAATCATTTCAAGCATCAAATACACATATAGATTATGATCATTCAATAGCAAATCACCATTCCTAAGCTTCATGAATCATGTTCTCAATCCATAACAAGAAGTCCAATCACATATATCCAAGAAGAGGTTTAGCCTATACCATAGTTATGTAATCGAAACCATAATCAATACAACAAACCATAGTGAATTCAAAGCTCAAAATCAAAGAGAAATATGAAGGAAAAGAGTTAAGCTCTGTAAAAATTCGATCCCTCAAACAATGAGGATAAGTTGTTTTTATACTTTAAAAATTAACAAAAATAAAACAAAATAAAATGCCACTTGCAGGGCCTTCGCGGGTCGCGCGAAATCCTTCGCGGACCGCGAGCCGGGCTCGCGGCCGAGGATTCGCGCCCCGCGCGCCCGTGTCTCGGTCTCGGCGTGGTACGCGCGCCCGTGTCTCGCGCCCGCGCGCGCCCGTGTCTCGCACCCGCGCGCGCCCGTGTCTCGGCATGGTCTTCGCGAGTCGCGGCTGAAGGTTCGCGCCTCGCGCACGTCTGGTCCTCGCGAGTCGCGGCCGAAGGTTCGCGCCCCGCGCGTCTGTGCCTCGGCGGTCCTCGTGCTGGTTCGCGCGGTTCGCGACCGGAGTCTCGCGCCCCGCGCGCGTCTGGCTCTCGCGGTTCGCGTCTGGTCCTCGCGGCTCGCGAAACTCGGCATCTTCAAAACAGCAACACACACCCTCGCGGTTCGCGACCTGGGGTTCGCGGCCCGCGAGAGTGTGCCTTCACGCCACTTCTACGACCGGTTCTTCAATGTATCAAACGCGGTCAGGACGGTCATAGAAGGTCTTCAAATCATTCAAATCCATCGCAAGTGCAATTCAAGATTGAAATGCACGTCTTCAATTTCAAACCACTATGAATGATTCGGTCTAAAAGTCTAATATAAATACACAAAATACTATCTAAAACAGCTCTTAAATGCTACAAAACAAGAATATATCTAGGGTCTATCAATTATCAGATGGCCATTCATAACAAAGAGCACCAGTTCCAGTCCAATTAGCAAACCAGAAGGGGAAAGCCCCTTTGCCATATAAAATGACAGAGTTAGTGTTAGCATGTTCTGTGACTGAGCAAATTCTTCTCCATGTATGTGAGGTCTTGTATGTTTCTGGCAGAGACCATATGAACCCAGCCCATAATGTCTCATTTTTCTGTAGCTTCCACCACATCTTACAAGAGAATGAGTCCACCAGTGCAGTGATATTTCTAAATCCTAGGCCATTTTCATGCTTTGGTGCAGATATTCTAGACCATTTCCTCCACACTTTCCTTTGGCCATAATCAGTTTCACCCTATAGGAATTTTGTAGCCATTGATTCCATCTTCTTTATCACCTTTTTTGGAGGGCTAAGTACTGAGATGATGTGTATGGGTGTAGCTAGCAGCACATGGTTAATTCCATCCTCCCAGCATAGCTTAACCACTTATTCTTCCAGTTTTGTGTGGCTTTTTGGATTCTCTCCAAGATAGGCAGATAATGGCTGACCTTATTCCTCCCATAGAATACTGGTACTCCAAGGTAAGTGAATGGCATCTTACCCAGCTTCATTCCCAGTGTTCGTTTAATCTGCCTTGTCTTTGCAAAAGGTGTGAGAGAGTGTACAAAATACTCTGATTTTGCATAGTTCACTTTCTGGCCAGAAGAGTTCTCATAGGCATGTAGAAAGGATTTCACTCTATTTAGGTTCCTCTTCTTAGAGTTGGTGAATAGAGCTGTATCATCAGCATACATGAGATGAGTGACATGAGATACTCCTCTTGGCATTATGAAGCTTCTAATATGCCCTTCCAAAACAAGTTTTTTCAGAGACCTTGAGAAAGCTTCAGTGACAAGGTTGTAGAGGAATGGGGATAGGGGATCACCCTGCTTAATACCTCTACTGGAGGGGGAAAAGCTAGAGACTGAGCCATTCATAAGGACAGAGAACCATGCAGATGCAATGTTTTGCATGATTATCTTGACAAAAATTCCTTGAAAACCAAATTTAAGTAAAATGGTGTTCAAGAAACTCCAGGAAACCCTGTCAATAGTCTTCTACATGTCTAATTTTAAGATTAGATTATGCTGCTTGGGGTTTTTTCCTAGTAGTCTGACCATTTCCTGCATAAGGATGGTGTTATCAGTGATGTCTCTGCCTTTGAGAAATGCAGACTGTTCAGAAGAGGTTAGTTTAGGCATAATAGGCTTGAGTCTCTCAACTAGAAGTTTAGTGAAGATTTTGTTGAGGAAGTTGGAGAGGCTAATAGGTATGAAGTCTGCAAATGTGGAGGGATTTTGTTTTTTGGGAATTAGTGTCAACCAGGTGCTTGAAATTGCTTTGGGGACTTTCTTCACTTGAAGAAATTCATTAACTGCCTGTAACAGGTCTTCTTTGATAATGTCCCGACAATGTATGTAAAAGGATCCTGTGTATCCATCAGATCCAGGGGCACTGTTACTTCTAAGATCATCCACAACATTCTTTAGCTCCTCCATGTCAGGGAGTCTTATGAGAGAGATGTTTTCCTCTGGAGTGATCAAGTTTGGAATAACTGAGGTAAATGTGTCTAGGAATTGTCCAGGGTTGGTTTGAGGTGGTTCATTAAGAAGATTTTGATAAAAGTGAACTCCATCTGTTCTAATCCTTCTAGATCAGAAATCCAAGTTCCATTTCTATCCTTTATCTTCTTAATTCTGGTTCTACAGTATTTCTCTTTCACTAAATTGTGAAAGTACTGAGTATTAGCATCTCCCTCCTTCAACCATTTGATATTGGCCTTCTGCTTCCAGAAAATACTCTCTTCCTTGTGTGCCCTAATGAGAATGGCTCTACATCTATTTAGCTCAATCAGGTCTGATTCACCGCCTGAAACTTCATAGATTCCTTCAAGTTCATCTACTCTACCTTCAGCACTTTGTGCATTCTTGTGAACATCTCCAAAATTGGTTTTGTTCCATGCTTTGAGTAGGGATTTCAGTCTTTTTAGTTTAAAGACCATGTTGTACATGCCTGTGAAATCAGTAGGGTGTGACCAATTTTCATTAACCACTCCTATGAACTCAGGTCTGTTCAGCCACATGTTTTGGAATCTAAAAGGTTTTGGGGCTGTCTCTGTGGCATCTTAGATGGATACAAGTAGGGGGTTATGGTCAGATGTTGTTCTGTTTAAGACTAGGATAGAGTTATTTGGTAAAAGGTTAAACCAATCCAAATTACATAGTCCTCTATCTAGCATTTGGAGTAATAGGTTCTCTGTGCTCCTTTTGTTAGACCATGTGAATTTGTTCCCTACAGTACTCATCTCCTGCAGTCCAGCAGAGTTGATAAAGGAGTTGAACTCTCTAATACTCCTTATAGGAGGTTGGTGAGGTCCTTTATGTAGTGGCTGAAGCAACAATGTTAAAGTCCCCAACAAAAAGAGTTGGGGCCTGTGGAAACTGAAGTAGGTCACTCCAAAGTGCTTCCCTTAGTTGTCTTAAGACCTTGGCATAAATTAAAGCATAATTCCAGATTTGGGTGTTAGCTATGTCAGTGATGGTAGCTAAAATATATTGGTCAGATTGGGAAATAATATCCAGAGAAAAAGAATCATTCCAAAAAAGCCATATTTTTGCATCAGTTCCATGATATGAGTTTTGAAAATGCAGTGCAAATTTCAGATTCCTTATCTCATCATTATTGTGCATTGGCTCAATAATACATAAGATAGAGATTCTATGAAGTACAAGAAGTCTTTGTAGTTTAATAAGTGAGGTTCCATAACCCCTTATATTCCACACAAGTATGTTACCAATGATTTTGTGACCAATCATTTAAACATATTTGACAGGTTGTTTGGGTCTGAGTATTCTACTAATACTCTCAGTGATGCTAGAGTTACTAGCCTTGTTTTTTCCTGTTTTCCTGTTACTAACTTTATCATTACATGAACTAGACTCCACATAAGACTCAGCAGTCACAAGAGTAGTATCACTAGTATCAATAACTGGTTGGTCACTAGCAGTGAAAACAACATGTTGTTCACTAGCAGTATCAATCCCCTTGTCTACGCTGTCTCTACCATCTATAATAGGTTGATCATTTAGCATAGATTGAGAGTTCAGAAGAGAACCTGTATAGAGTTGGCTTTTATCTAATTTCCAGTCAGGCTCACTTGGTGCATCGTCATAAGATGCATCATCTGAATTGTTGTCTTCATCCTGCAAAACGGATAAGTGATTTGAAAGAGACACAGGGTGTTGGTAAGGAATGATGGCCAGGCTCTTTGCTTGTTTTTGAGCCCGTTTTTGAGCCTTAATGTCCTTTTTAATCTGAGACATGCGCAAATCATCAAAAGAAATAAAGGATATAGCTGAGATTGCAGTTTGGTTCCCCATCTGCGTGTCTGATAGCTCAGTGTGGGAAGATTTCACCTGGACCACCTCATTTAAGTCTGGTGTAGGCTTGTAGAGGACCATGGTTTGTGCATTTATGACATCCTGTTTCTCAGCTACAGATAAGCCAGATGGTCTGGCTGGTTAGATGTCTTTGATGGGGTAGCATTGGCAGTCTGATGGGGCTTCTTTTTCCAAACTCTCCGAAGTTCTGGATGTTGTACACCACATCGCTCATCATCATGTCCCAACATCTTGTAGTGCTTGCAATAGGGAGGGAGATTTTCATACTCAATTGGGCATTCACGAAAGTCATCTGGAGTACCAGTGGGAATGGTTTTGAGCAACTCTTTTTGCAGGTCAACCTCTACGCACATCTTCAATACATTTTGCCTCGTGATTCCACAGGTCGCTGCGTCCATCTTAATGAATGATCCAATCTGATTAGCAACATCTCAAGTTATTGTCTGATTGTAGTACCAGAGGGAGATGTTCCTCACCGTGACCCAGATCGGAACTATTGAGGACTCTTTTTCCGGTGAGTAATCCGGGGACCATTTCATCACTTTCATTGTCGCTCCGGCAATTGACCAGTATGGTCTGATCCAGAATCTTTGATAATCTTCATCATCCTGGAATCGAATCAGAATATGCCTATAGTCGATGAGGCCAACTTGATAGTTACCTTTGAATTCGATCTCCTTGAATGCTTTCTGAATCAGCTCCATTTGAGGTTTACCCCTTCCGAACTTGCCGATGAGCGCGTTCTGGTAATGGGCTGCCAGGATTTTGACCGATTCCGGAGCATAAAGGCACACCGGTTGACCATTCAGAGAGGTTATTGGTTTGATTTCGGGGTTCGCTGGAAGCGTGGAATAGAGTGGAACGGGTTTGTTGATAAGGGCGTCTAAAAATGGGGATTCCGGGAATGCGCCACCAGTGTTAGCCGGTGGCTCCGCCATGAAATTACCGTTATAGAGACGTTGGTGGTGGTGATTTATCCGTTGCTGGTGGGAATAGTTGTAGAAAACATGAAGTAAAAGGGGGCGCTTGTATGTCAAACGAGGAGAGAGGTCAGAGCGTTTTTTAGGAGAGAGGAGTCGGTTGATTGACCTGTGGAGTTGATTGATGAATCTTGTAGTTAAGAGTAGAATGGGAATTATTAGAATTGGATATATTATGTGAATTGGATTACTTGAAAGTGGATAATTATCCAATATCCGCTATGATCCAACCCGCCCCGCCCCATCCCGCGGATAATATAATCCGCCCCGCTCCGTGGGGTATTTATGATGGGGCGGGGCGGGTTTCTGGATCGATCCGCGGGGAGGGTCATTTTTGCTCACCCCTAGGTTCAATATATAGGAATTCTTTCGGTGTGGGAAATAGGATTTTGATAAAGTGATTAAGTCAACATTGTTCAACATATAGAAATTTACTAAAATATGGATGGATCGGGGAAAAGAAGAATATTTTTGCGGAGAAAGGTTGGGGAAATTTTTGCTACTAAGTTATAAAAATGCAATTGAAAAGATGGCAAAAAAGTGGTGAATACTAGAATATGGGAGAGTCTTGGGTGAGACTTGTTCTTGGAGAGATCATGGGCCAAGGCATTGCAATAATAGCAACAAATTAAAAACATGGGGTCATATGGTAAATATTTCAGACTCGGTGCCATTTAGTAATTAAGATAAAGTTCATGTACAATTGTGCAATTACTGAGACTTATGACATAAAACTACAATTTCAGCATCGGAGACCATTACTCCACCAGCATTCTTCCATCTTCGCGCCGTCTTTCGCCCATTCACGCATGATGAAAAATCGAATTGCTGGATGAAGAATCGACGATGAGGAATCAAAAGGGCTGATCTTCAATCCACATTTCTCAACGAATGAAGAACCAAAGCCAGAGCCGCGCGACTGCCGGAGCGTGGATTGGGATTTCTCGAGTTTTTTCTATTATGTTGTGGGTTGGAATAAGGGTGACTCTTGAAGGTGTGGATTTATAGCTTTGTTATGGATTATGGTAACATAAGATTGCATCTCATTCTATTCTTGGCAAATTGTTTAGCTTTAAAAAATGCATTAGATTCTGTAAGTTGAGTGGAGGAATTGATCTCTTCAACAGCGCCTTCGAGAATATAAGAGAATATCTATGTTGGCTACATTTTAGACCAATACTTTTCTATGTTGCATAGTCAATGTGCTCGAGCTTTTAGTATGATGTTTTGATCTTTTAGTCAATGTGTTTGATCTTTTAGTATGATGTCTTGATCTTTTAGTCAATGTGTGTGAGCTTTTACTGTGATGCCTTGGTATTTTAGTCAATGTGATTGATCTTTTAGCGTGATGTCTTGATCTTTTATTCAGTGTGTTTGATCTTTTATTCAGTGTGTTTGATCTTTTATTGTGATGCTTGATCTTTTAATCAATGTGCGTGAGCTTTTACTGTGATGTCTTGATCTTTTTGTCAATGTGTGTGAGCTTTTACTCTGATGTCTTGATCTTTTAGTCAATGTGCTTGAGCTTTTATTGTGATGTCTTGATCTTTTACTCAGTGTTTTTTACCATAAAATAGCACTCATCCCCCTTCTGCAAAGCTCGTGTTATTTATACCCTTTTATCAGATACAATATCATATTCGACATCACGAAAGTTCGAATCGATCTATAATAAAATAGAATCGTCAACAATTTACGTGCGATGGTTACTACCACTACCAACACTCCCTGCAGCAGCCGTCGAAGCCGAACGGTTGCTGATGCAGACAGGTGCTGCCGAGAGAAATTTGCTAACATTCGACGGTTGCTACTGGCCGGTGGTGTGGGCTTGGTGACCAATTAAGTAGATTCTGCTGCTGGCGAGGAAGGTGTTGGAGTGGTAGCCTGCGATTCGCGGCTGGTGGTGGAGGATCGACACGGCTGTGAAGATTCAAGTCGCCGAAAGTGCAGACAACGACATGGAGAAGAGGGAGAGAAGGGAGAGGATGAAAGAAACTTATTTTGCAATGAAATCCCTATATTTAGGCGTGTTTTTCAATTTGTTACCATAATTTTTAAATTGGTTCTACAGTCCTTGGTCTCTATAGTGACAGGTCTCAAATGAGAATTTGTATTATGGGGCTCAGTGCAGGACCGGTTTACTCCTTACATGTAGGGCCGGCCCTGAGATTTTGGAGGCCCGATGCAAAATTAAAATTGTGGCCTAAATGTTTTTGTATTGCTAAATTAAGTTATATAAAAACTAAGTTTGCTCCGAAATTAAGTTCTGGAAATTGAATTTAACTACTTTTAGATAAAATAAGTAAATTGGCAAATGATAAATAAAATTAATGTAAATATTTGATTTTGCACATATAATTAAATTTTAAAGATAAAATAATTGTATATTCAGTTACTACTTTTATTTTATAGGCTCGTCATTAATTTATAATATAAAACTAAAATCCAACCATTTAACACACATGAAAAAAATGCTTACATAAAATTTACCTATTTAGTTAGTTAATAAAATAAAATAATGTTAATGGGAAGCGGTTTTTGCAATGCATGAAAAGTTGAAAACACGCTGCAGAAAACTTACACCTCCGCCCGAGATATGGATTGCAATGCCGAGAGTCAGTACATCATGTTTAACGACGAGGAAGTAACTATCACGAAAGGCTACTTCAGCTTAGTGGAGTTGGTGGCTTCTGTATTACCGGTCGGCGTGATTCAGGTCGGCCGCAATTGCAAGCTGGTTCAAATTCAGTGCGGTGCGAGCAAGCCAGGCTTCCGAACGGGCTAGAAGCTCGGCCAGTGGTGGTGCATTTTCACGACGGCTCCAACATGAGGGCCGATCACGTCATTGTCACCGTCTCCCTCGGAGGACGGGAGGAGGACTATTCAGCCCGCAGCTTCCGGTTTTCAAAACGGAAGCCATTTCGAAGGTTAGCTATGGCGTGGTTAGCAATCAGTTATTACAGTTATCCGATTATGGTGAAGAGAGCCAGTTACCTAATATGCAGCTGACTTTCACGGGATTCGAAGAGCTCGAAAATCCCATGGTGTATGAGTCCAATTTATATACAGCAACTCAAGGGTTCTGAGTGATTCCTTCAGATCAGCCTACAAAAGGAGTCAATAAATTTTTGATTTGAGATTATTTCAAATTCAGTTAAACTCCAAATTGAATTGAGTTTTAACTAAGTTAACTTGCAAGTTATTTGCAAGTTAATAAATGTTACTATGATTTTTTTTATATGCAAGATAATATTATTATGTACATCTTATTAAATTAGTTGTACGTGGTGTCAAAATTGTTAATATATATTAATTGCATACTCTATTATTTTGCATTGCAATTGGGGATGGGAAATAGAACTTGCCAAAAACCTTTAGTAAGATTTTTCTTCTTACCTTTAGTTCATCCGAGATCCCTCCACATTGCCTGAATAAACTGTGTAAAAATTAGATTAGAGCTATACTTTAATTCGGCTGGCTTAAGGCTTTCATTTATGACCTGTTTGCTTATATATAATCCTATCATCAAGTACAGCTGAAAGAAGAAAGAAAAAGGGTGGTGGTATACGATGCCTTGTATTTTACTGAAACACGCCTTGTATTTTAATTATTATCTAATTATATTTCAAAATAATGTGATGTTGAAAAATCAAGAAATATATTTAGATCGTGTTTAATTTTCCGTTACTATAGAATAATTTTAGACAAAAATAATTGTTTTAAGGCGTATTAACACTATTTCAGGGCGTGTTTCAGTAACAATACAAGGCGTAGTATAACCGTTAAAGAAGAAAAATGGGTTCCAATTTTTTGGCAGATCAAAAACCTTATGCAGTTTGTGTACCATATCCGGGACAGGGCCATGTAATCCCTGTGCTCAAACTAGCAAAATTCCTTCATCACAAAGGCTTTTACATAACTTTCTTAAACAACTTTCATACACGCTATGTCAAGTGTATCAAGACTCTTGGTTAATTCCAATACGCGTTTAAGATATTACCATAATTTATTGTGTGAGCTCATTTAATCATATCTTAAGATATCAATAAAATATTAATTTATTGATTATGGTATTAAAATATCATCGAAACTGTATATAACATAAACTTAACCACGTGTTGTATATAACCTAGCTTATTGTCCAAAATATTAAAATCAAATTATCAAGAATCAAGTTTTCTAAGAATCACATGTTTTGTTCAGGTAATGTATGATCATCCATTTAATATTCAATAATTTAATATATACTTTATGGTGTTAACTTTTTAGCTCTATGTTTCAGGCATATGTGTGTTACTATTGCATGTTCTTGGATTAAAGTTTCATCTACGATTAAATTAAAATCATCCTTCAGGTATTGTCTGATCATTTATAGTGTATATTGTTTTCATATAGTGTATTGTGTGAATTGTAATCATGAATGTTTGTGCAGATTGTGAAATTGACATGGAACATGGTAGGATCAATTAGATAAGAGCTCTAAAAAAAGAACATGGTATGGAAAAATAGATTTACAAAAAAGGTCAAAGTATCAAAACCAGAATAAAGAAAATATAGCTGAAAATCGAATGTTGAATAAGGCTAATAAAGGTAATCACTATTATAATACAATACATTTTTTTAATTTCTCATCAAAGTGTTTTTGACAATTTTGATTTTTGCAGGTGAAGTAAGGAGCAAAAAGAAGATACCTATTGGATTATTGGAAAAGGTTCCAACATCCAGTTCATCTCTACCTAGGGTTACCAACTGTAAGCACTGCAAAGCCAAACGATTTAAAGGGGAAACAAATACTTTTTGCTGTGGTGGAGGTGAGATTTACATTGAATCAATTCCTATGCCTGAAAAGTTACATTCGTAATTGGTTGGAACTACCCCTCAAAGTCAGCGGTTTAGGAGAAATATTATAACTTATAAAAACCACTTTACTTTTACAACTTTTAAATAGGATTATGATAAAGAACTCAACAAATGTACGAATGGTATTTATACATTCAAAATACAAGGAAAATTTTACCATTGTCTGATTATCTCTATTAAATTTATTATCTTGTTACAATATATTATGGAACTTTTACATTCATTTACCAAAATAATATTGCTCAATAGCGCGGTGGAGCATAACTAGTATTAATAATGATTATTTGATGCTAAACGAAATCCCTGGTATCTTTGTTTGATTCATACATGTCTTTGTTTGATTCATACATGTTTGTATTTGGAAAGTACAAATTATCACATATAATTACACTCATCAAATAATTTTTTTTCCAAACTATGCGTTTCTCACTAACCATAAATACTAAATAGGAATCCAATCAAATCAAATATATTGATAATACCGGCCCAGGAGATCCTACTGGGCCGGGAAAAAGGGCCTGCGGCCCAGGAGATCCTACTGGGCCGGGAAAAGGGGCATGCGGCCTAGGAGTGGGAAAGCAGTGTCTCTCCCGCGAGAGGCACATCCGGACAAGAAGAAGGACAGATAGTGACAAGGAGAAGTGGTCCTGAGTCTTATCCAAGGCAGGCAGCCTCAACTATAAATACTAGTCTGAAACAGTGAACAAGGTATGTGACTGATATCTCTCTACTTCATATTGAGAGCATCTTCCGTACGTTTTCCCCTCATCGCTATCCTCATCTCATCATCACGCCGGAGCTTCTTCCCCGGGACGCCTCCCGGGGATTGTTTTGCAGGGTTGGTGCGGGCTCGTTCGGAAAGAAACCCGGATAGCGTCAAGACCCGGTAGACGGACGGATTTTGGTAGCATCAATTGGCACGCCCGGTGGGACACATTCCACCTTCGCACGATGGAGTCGCCAAGGAGAGGGCGCGGGCGCCTGAAGAAGAACGCGACACCTTCAGGGGGTGGCCCTCCTCCACCCCCGGGAGACGATGTGACCTTGAGGCAGTTGCAGGAGGAGGCTAGACACCAGCGTGAACTAGGAGTACCACATGATGGTCATGTGGAAACTGCCTCCGACTCAGAAAGAGAGTACCAGGGTGAGCAAGAAGGACCTGGGTTCCGCCGGGGAAGGCAGTCCCCGGGCTTAGAGACCTGAAGCCCGGGAACTGGGGCAATACCTGGCCCACAACCCTCAGACACGGGGACCGGTTTTCCCGGAAGAGGGGCAACCCTTAGCTAATGGGGAGGAATTGGCAGCGTTGGAGTTCATGAGAGCCAATAAGGAGTTGTATCGCCAGTGGGTACTCTCTAGCCGGGAAGGCTTTAGGCGAAGGGAACCTGGGGGGAACTCGGCAGGCCCTCCACGGGGACACCAAAGAGAGGTTATCGACCTGGATGGAGTTGTTCAGCCGCCAAGGATCCAGGGGCGTGTGAATTCTTCAACCGTTCCACCTTCTTTCCCTCCAAGTTTTGGGGTTGGAGGGGGAGCGGCTACAGGGCAACAATCAAATTTAGTTCCACATGCTCCACCCTACTACCCGCGTTCTTGCTGGGGGATGGGGCAGACCGGGTATGACCCTCCTGTCATGCCTGCGGAATTATTAGGTTATCAGGCCCCTGGAACCAGGGGAACCCGATCCCGTATTCCAGGCCCACATATGGGTCAATGGAGATGAACTACGGGTACCCGGAGAAATACTATAGGGAGGATGACAGGATGCGAGGTTATCAGGTGGCACCCCCAACTCTTTGGAGGCGCGATTAGACAAGCTGGTGGGAAGAAACGGAGCTAAACCCACCTCCCCGAGGGTACCTCGGGTGCTGGCGTATCCATGGCCGCCGGGCCTTCGGGTCCCGGAGGGAATCCCAACGTATAATGGAGAGACTGACCCGAAAGAGTTTGTCAGGACGTACCAGAACCTAATGGTGTCAAGGGACTTCCCGGAGGAACTAAGATGCAAGTTGGTGGGCTGCTACCTGAGGGGAAATTGTCTCCTGTGGTTCGATTCCCTACCACGGAAAAGCCTCAGAGATTACTATGATTTCTCCAAGGCTCTGCTGTTCAGGTACGCCGGACTGAAGAAGGAAGGGAAGCAGCTGACTGAGCTTCTTGCCACCCGGCAGAAGGCTGCAGAGGGGTCAATGGAATATTACCGAAGGTACATGGACGATAGTATGAAGGTCATGGACAGACAGCAACAAGAGAAGGCGGTGATTAGTGGATTTATAAACGGCTTGAGGGATATGGCGTTGTTCCAGAAGTTGATGGAAAACATCCTGGAAACCTTTCACAACTTGCAGATGGCGGTGCAACGGTACTGTGCGGTTAATGACGCCACCCGGAAGAGAAAAGAAGAATCCGGGGGATTCCTCCCGGGGAAGGTGGAAAGGAGGAGGGCGACTGACCCAAGTAGAAGGGATCCGGGTCCTGCGCCGGTGAACCGGGCAAGGCCAGATAGCTTTACCCCGCTCAGCAAATCCTGGACAGAGATACATGCTATCCACAAGGATTTGTTCCCGGATCCGTTGCCTATCCAAGGGGCCCCGTCCAGGGAAAATGCGGACAAATGGTGCGCCTACCACAAGTCCTATGGACATTCGACAGAGGGGTGTAGGGGGCTGAGGAACGAGATAGAAAAATTGATAGAGCAAAGGCAACTGAGAGATTGTGTGGCGGCAGAAGCAAAGAATGAGTACCAGGCTCGGGACCAGCCTCAGGAGCAACCCCGGAGGAGGTGGAGGCCCAACCCCGGGAGAGGAAATGGGAGAGCCCAAGGTAACCAAGGCAACAGGGCCCCCGGTAGACCTGCCATAGCTGCCGTACCAGTTCAAGCAGTGGAGCCGGCCCCAGCACCCAACAGGATGATCAACGTGATAAGCGGAGAAATCGGAGAAGCATGCCAGTCAGTTTCCGCTATCCGGGCCCGGACGCGATATGTTCCCCCGGGGAAACTCAGGGGAAAAGGTTTCGCCCCGATGAAACTATCACTTTCTCTGAGACGGATGCAGACCCGCCTCGGATACCCCATTCAGACCCAATGGTTGTAACAGCGGAGATTGAAGGCTTCCGGTGAAGAGGGTGTTTGTGGATGACGGGAGCAGCGTGGATATTATGTTCGCTTCCTGTTTCGATCAATTGGGGATTGGGAGAAAGAACCTGAAACCTCCCTCGTCTCCCTTGTCTAGGTTCACGGGCAAACCTGAAGTTCCTCTAGGTGTCATTCCCCTCGCAGTATGTATGGTGGACGAGAAGGATCGGAGCAAGAGGGTCTCAGTGACATGCAACTTCGCGGTTATTGATGCGCCCTCACCATACAACGTAATCATAGGGAGACCATGGCTAACCCAAGCCCGGGTAGCAAATTGCCCATATCTGCTGACAATGAAGTTCCCCACTGCGCAAGGAGTGGCGGCCGTGCGGGAAAGTCAAGCGGTCGCAAGAAGTTGCATGATGACGGCAGTATTGGATGCAAAGAAGGCAGTAGGGGCGATACATGGAGAAGCTCCCCGTCAAGAGTTGGAGGAAATGCAAGTGGCGGATAAAGGGATGATCACGGTGGGAAAGGATCTCCCGGAGGAAGTCAAAGACGCATTGAAGGAACTCTTGGCCAGATACCAATGAGTGTTCTCATGGAGCCCAGAGGACATGGTGGGAGTGTTGCCAGAGTTGGGGGTACACAAATTGAACATAAGCCCGGCAACCAAGCCAATCAGGCAGAAGAAAAGACATGTAGCCCCGGAGAGAGCAGAATTCATAAAGAATGAAGTTCAGAAGTTGGAGAGAGCCGGGGTGGTCGAGGAAATCATTTACCCGGAGTGGATAGCTAACCCAGTCTTAGTAAAGAAACATGATGGAAGCTGGCGCATGTGCATCGACTTTACAGACTTGAACAAGTGCTGCCCCAAAGACAGCTATCTTCTCCCAAATTTGGATGGCTTGGCAGAGGCTATCGCGGGATACTCGGTGTTGGCTTTTTTTGACGCGCATAAAGGCTACCACCAGGTGCGGATGGATGAGGCGGATAAGGCAAAAACCTCCTTCATCACCGATTTTGGAACTTTTTGCTACAAGAAGATGCCCTTTGGGTTGAAGAACGCGGGGGCTACTTATCAAAGGATGGTGGACAAACTCTTTAAGGACCAAGTGGAAAGGAACATGGAGGTATATGTCGATGACATGGTGGTTAAAATCAGGGCTTACGGGGCCTTCTTAAATGAGGAGATGTTCGAAAAGCTGGAACAGAGCAATCTAAAGTTGAACCCCTCCAAGAGTACCATTGGAGTGGGTGCGGGAAAGTTTTTTGGATTCATGGTATCAAGCCGGGGCATTGATGTAAACCCGGAGAAGGTAGAGGTCATAGCCAAGATGACCTCCCCCAGGACGGTGAAAGAAGTGCAGCGGTTGACAGGGTCCCTCGCGGCTCTCAGCCGATTCCTATCAAAGGGGGCAGTTAGGCAGCTGCCCTTCTTCAACATTCTCAAGAAGGTCAAAACGTTCGAGTGGTCCGGAGAATGTGAGAAGACTTTCCAAAACCTAAAAGAGCACCTTCAACAGTTGCCAACTTTAAAAAAAGTCATACCCAGGGGAGGAGCTTTTTCTGTACATAGCGGCATCCCGGGAAGCAGTGAGTGCCGTGCTAATCAAGGAAGAGGAGGGAAAGCAGCACCCAATCTACTTTGTCAGCCGGGCACTTCGGGGGGCAGAAACCTGGTATACGGAGTTGGAGCAACTGGTCTTGGCGCTGGTGCATGCTTCAAGAAGGCTTAAACCCTACTTCCAGGGCCATTCCATAGTGGTCCTCACCAATTACCCGCTCAAACAAGTCATGTTCAAACCGGAGGCATCGGGGAGAATGATGAAATGGGCTATAGAGCTGGGAGAGTATGAAATCCGGTATGAGCCAAGAAGGGCCATCAAGGGGCAGACCCTAGCAAACTTTCTGGTGGAATCGGAAGCACGGGTACACGAGGAGCAGGAAATGATTGAGGCTGAGGTAGTCCCAGTTTGGAAGTTATACGTGGATGGATCGGCACATTCTGGAGGTAGCGGAGTGGGGGTTTTGTTGGTCAGCCCGGAAGGGAAGGAGTACCCCTATGCGGTCCAATTCACTTTCAAAACAACCAACAATGAAGCCGAGTACGAAGCTTTGATCGCAGGATTAAGGTTGGCAAAGGAGATGGACATCAAACCTCTCACGGCACACAGCGACTCCCAGATTGTGGTACAGCAGGTAAAGGGAGAATATGAAGCCCGGGAAAAGAGCTTGCAGAAGTACTTGGAGATGGTAAAGCCCCTGGTAGCCGGTTTTGAAACCTTCAACCTGGTCCAACCCGGGAGGAAAACAGTAAAGCAGATGCTTTGAGCAAGTTGGCTTTCTCGGAATTAAAACCTGAGCCTAACCAAAAATTGTACATGGAGGTACTAGGAAGAAGGAGCTACCAGGAGAATGACCACGTAATGCTGGTAAACGAAGAAGAATCCTGGATCGCTCCCATGCGGGCGTACCTAGAAGCAGGAGCTGCCCAGGAGGATAGAGCGCAAGCCCGGAAGTTAAGAGTTAAAGCGCCTAAGTATGTGGTCCAGGGCGGGGAGTTGTACAAGAGAGGATATCTCCAGCCGTTGCTAAAGTGCGTGGAGAGGTCAGAAGGCCAACACCTTATCCAGGAAGTACATGAGGGATCTAATGGGAGTCACCAGGGAGCTCGCACAATGGCCAGGAAAATCTTAAGGTTGGGGTATTACTGGCCGACACTGTTCAAAGATGCGGAAAAACATGTCCAAGAGTGCTTGGCATGCCAAACATTTGCCCCGCTAATCCACGTTCCCCGCGAGGAGTTAATCGGGGTCACAGGAGCTTGGCCGTTCAGCAGGTGGGAAATTGACTTGGTGGGACCATTCCCGACTGCCCCGGGAGGAGCAAAGTACGTAATTGTGGCAATCGACTACTTCAGCAAATGGGTGGAGGCAGAACCACTCACCAACATACGGGGACTAACTTGTGTCAAGTTTTGCTGGAAGAACATTATTTGTCGATTCGGTATCCCAAAGATCATAGTTACAGACAACGGGGCACAGTTCGAGAATGATCCCTTCAAAGCGTGGTGCGTCAAGTATGGCATAGAACAAAGGTTGACGTCTGTGTACCACCCCCAAGCAAATGGGCAAGTGGAAGTCACCAACCGTACCATCGTCAAAGACTTAAAAACCCGCTTGGAAGGAGTGCGGGGGAATTGGATTTGGGAGCTGCCCAGTGTCCTCTGGGCTCACCGAACCACAGAAAGCTCGGCCACAGAGGAGTCTCCATACTGCCTGGTATATGGATCTGAGGCTGTGATACCCGCGGAGATTGGGATCCCGAGCCCTCGGACCCAATTCCAACGTCCGGAGGAGGAGGACGCCGGGCGGCGCCTTGACTTGGAGCTTTTGGAAGAAAAGAGAGAGAATGCGGCGCTTCATGAAGCAAAGGTAAAGGAATGAGTAAAGAGGTATCACGATAAAAGGGTGCAGAATGAAGTTTTCACCCCAGGAAATTGGGTTATGAGGAGAAATGATAAGAGCCACCAATCCCCGGAAGGGAAACTGGCACCCAACTGGGAAGGGCCATATAGAGTAAAAGAGGCATACCCGGGAGGAAGCTATGTGCTGGAAGACAAGCAGGGGAAGGAGATCCCCAGGAGATGAAATGTAGCTAACTTAAGAAGGTTCTACGGGAAGTAGAGTGCCCCGCGCAGAACCTTAGCTACTAAGGCATGAATATGCCTAGCATGAATATGCCCTTTCCCGGAAGCATGAATATGCCCGGAGAGATAGCCCGGACGTTGGCCTCGTCCTGGGTTTAGAGGAAGAATTGTAAAAAGGGACCCATGGATAGCTTCCATTTGGGTGCCCCGCTAGGATGAACCCAGAGCTTGAATGAAGCCCGGGCACTAGAGAATGTAATGCTTGCAGGAAAGAATTAATGAAAAGAGGTTTCTAAAAGAACTTGTATTTATTATCTTTAAAATTTCAAAGCACACGAAAATGCTGTTGTATTACAAGGGAATGATTACATAAACATTCTACACAAGTTTTCCTATCTATTTGCTACTATACCCACTTGGGACCTGACCCGGAAGCACCCTCAGGGTTACCCGGGCGGAAGCCCCCTCCGAAGAATTGGGAAGAAAGGATGTCCTCAGCAAACTGGGCATCCGGAGCCTGATTCCATGCAAGCTCCTCTTCCAATTGCTCAGCATCTTCTTCATTTAATTCGGGGATGGGGACAACTACGGACCCCTCTGGAAGGGGTTCCGCCAGACGCATCCTTCTTACCCCGGCAGAAGTGACGAACTTGTACTTAGGAAACAAGTACGCTGCGTCTTTACCTTTCTCTTCCCGACTGATGCGGGTGCCCTCAGCGGTTTTAACTCCCTTAGTGGTAACTCCAGAATCAGCAATTTCCCGGATGCGTCTTATCCGGCGTGCCACTTCTTACGGGTCAATAGATACGGACATATCTTTGTATCTCTCATACGCCACATCCATCTCCACCCGGGCAGGGACTCGGCGAAGGCTAGAAGGATAGGGCTCAGCTTCTCCCGCGGCTATCTTATTATGCCATTCCACGACGTCCAGATAGGCCTTATGACTAGGAGCCCCCTCACCAAACTTCTTTGGGTTAGCATCTATGCGCTCAATCGTTCTGCGAACCCCGACGGGAATATCAGTAAGAGGAGACACCCCAACTAAGCCATTCTTAAGACCCAAAAGGTGGTAGGACAGCCGGGTAACCAGTAGAGCATCTTGGAGGACCCTATTCCTGTGAGTAAGGGACCGATTCTCTCTCTCCAAGTCACAGATCAGTCTATTCTGAGCAGTGCGGGTTTCTAGCTTCTTAAGCTTTTCTTGGGCCCGCTCGAGCTCGCCCCACACCATACCTAGCTCCTTGGTGGTGCGATGCTGAGTGTCGTCATGCAGGACCTGCAACTCGGCAATGGTTTGGTGGGAATTCAGGGCTTCCCGCATATGGTCAGAAGCGAGGTCAAAGCACTGGTTTAGCGACCCAAATCTGGCCTCAACCGCTTTAAGGAATGATACCAGCACCCGGATCGTTCCAAACTCCTGAAGAAAGCAATCCAGTCCAGCCTCAGCCAATGCCCGGTCAGCCTGGTTGCCTCCAAACCGCCAATGGGCTAGTTTCCTTTGAAGAAAAGAGCATTGGAGACACCCAGCGCGGGGGAGAGAGAAGTAGGTGCCAGAAGAGCTACTCGGATGAGGAAAAACATAAGGGGTGGGCCCTTGCGGGAGAACTTCTTGTAAAGGGCGCTCAGGCTACAAAAGATAATAATCTCGTCAAAAGTAGAACTTGTTATTAATCAAAATGGGCACTAAGGCCAAAGTCCTACATACACCTCCCCGGGAGAGAAAAGTTACAAAACAAAAAAAGATTACAAGAGAAGGTAGACTAGAGTCTAGAGTTATACGTTGTCTTCAGCAGAGTTCCTTTCCCCCAGAACAGTGTGAGCTCTCTCGAACCTCCTCTCCAGTTCCACGAGATCCTCAATAGTCCACTCAGGGCCGGCGTAAGCAGGGGCGTCTACCGCGGGCTCGTCAGCGGCCGCCCGGGATATCCTACCTTCCGCGTAGCCTTCCGGGACTGATAAAGCAGATCATCCTAACCCGCACCGAGGCCAACCTGGCAGTCTCCCCCTTGGTCATGGACGGCACGATACCCAAAGTTGTCAGGTACCGCGCAGTACTCAAGATAATTCTCGGCCCAATGGGGCGTCTCCGGAACTACCCCATAAGCGTTGAAGCTTTTCGGGCCGGGATCGGGAAAAGAGGCCTCGTCAACTGCTGGCACCTTGGCCTTCTTGATATCCGAAGCAGAAGGGGCCCGGGAAGACATCTTCAAAGAATCCCATAGCTGGGGCACCAGGCCCTTCAGGTCCGCTTCTTGGAGGGACCTCTAGCGGTAGTTCAGCAAGTCGCTGGCCTTGGGGTGATAGTAGGAGGCCTGGGCTTCAAGATGAGCGGGCCCCGGAAGCTAACCCCGCAGACTGCGGTACATCTCGTGACAAGCATCCGCACTGGCGGCAGCAGCAATGCCCTCCAGCCTCTTGTCGAAATCGACGGAGCGAAGGATCTTCTAGGTCAAAGCATCCAGGGCCTCGAGCTGGGCGTCCTTCTTCTCTTTCTTAAGTGAGGAATACTTCTTCTCCACATCGGCTAGCTTTTTCTCCCTATCCGCCAGCTTCTTCTCCCTCTCAGCTAGTTTCAGGTCATCCCTCCCGGCTAACTTTTCCCGGGTATCGCGGAGATCCTTCTCCATCTTGGCGAATAGCCCGGCGCTATACTTGGAATAGCCCCGGTTCAGCGCCTCGGTAAATTGAGGGTCCGCAAGAAGGGAATCAGCGAAGGCAGTACTCTGCAAGACAGTACATAAAACTTAGACAAAATTCTGATTAAAACTTAGATAAAATACGAAGTCTTAGGAGGGCAGTTACCTCCTCTTTCTCTTCCGGGAAAACCTCGGAAGTATCAGCCCGCGGGGGAGTGTTGCGAACAGGAGGAGGGGAAAGAAAATCGTTAGTCCTCTGACGAGAGGATGGGGGAGACCCGGGCAGCTCATTAGCAGGTGGCCGCTTGAACCGAGAACTGGCCCCGCCACTCTAAACCGGATGCTGGACAAAGGACCGGCGCCCGGGAGTAGGTGAGGGGACGAGGGAAGGCCGGGACGCTGAAGTCAACCCGGAGGAGGGCGGCGGCCGAGATCGCTGCTGCGGGCGGGCCCCTTGCGGGATGATGGCTGGGTTTTCTATAGAGGATGGCTCAGGATGGGGAGCCACTTGTTGAGTAGGCCCGGCTTGATCGCCCCTGGCGGAAGACCTCTCCACGAAAGTCATAGCGTCCCCGTACAATGGAGGTTGGGCTGAAACCAAGCAAAGAAAGTTAAAATATATATATATATATATATAAACAGATAGAAGGGGAACAGAGATTCAAAATAAAATAAAAAGCCTTAATAGGCACCTCCATCCGGCCACACCGCAGCTATGCGTGGGAGAGTAAAGAGCTCGGCATGATAGATCCCGCGAGGCCAATAATAGCCCGCGTTCCCGGTCTTAAAAAAATCATCCATACTTAAGGGGGAAAGACGGAGGAGGCTATGATCACTGGTAATGATGCCGGGGAGATTGACGAGGGGTTTCTTGTCCTCAGGAACGAGAGAATCATTCCAGGAAGGCATAGAGTACACCCGGGCATCACATAGAAAGAAACCTTTCGAAAGGTATCCTTTGGCGGATTTAGGTTTGGAAAGGATAAAGTCCTTTCTCCCGGAGCGGATGGTAAAATAAAAAATGCCCGGGAAAGAGGCATGCACCTTCCGCAAGGCATAGAAGGATCGGAAGAGCAAGAGGGAAGGGGGAATGTGGCACCTGGCGCAGTTAAGCAAAAAAGCCAGGATTAGAACAACCCCGTTAGGATGTAGTTGGGTCGGGGCTACATTATAAAATTGGAGGATTTCAAGAAAGAGAGGGGGGAAGGGCAGGCTAAGCCCGTATTGAAAATGGATCCGCGGGATGCACGAAACCTCCCGCTCGGAGACCCCCGGAGGAAGTTTAGAAAGAGAAGCATTTAAAGGAAGGGGAATAAAGGAACACTTGGCTAAATCCAAGACATCCCTATCTAGAGAAGGAGAATCCCCGGGGACATCATAAAATTTGATACCCACCGGGCGCACTCCGTGAGTGGGCCCCCGGGGAATGTCATCACCGGCTTCCTCGCCAAACACCTCATCATCCTGATCCTTGCGGAGATGATTAGGATGCTCGGCTGGGCGCAAACCTGCCCCGTCCAAGGGCAACGCACCCAGAACGACTGGCTCCCGGGGCGTACTGAAAACCTCGGAAGATGTGTCCAGGGAGGAAGGGGAGGAAATCGTGTTATCATCGATCCAGAATTGGACCTCAAACTAATTTTGAACTTCCTCGGTGTCCAAGAAGAGTTGGTGGGAAGAGGGGAAGTCATGATGGGAAGAAAAGGAGGGAGAGATTTAGTGCTTACTTGATTAAAAGAGCAGAGCGCCTGGAGGATTTTGGAGAGAGAGAAGCTTAAGGAAGGGGGTTCAGACCCTTATATAGGCGGATGAATAGGAAACGCCACCTCAAAAGGAGGAAAAGCAATGATGACACGGTGAACGAGGTACTGATTAATGCAGAAATAGGGAAAGGCGGCGTCGTCAGAAGTTAATTTTGACACGAATGGGTCCTACCGAAAAAGAAAAAAATATAACAGGAGGAGGAGCGTAGGAGACCAGTCCCCCGTATTCTCGAAGCCCGGACGATTGGTCTGGGGGGCTAGTGATAATACCGGCCCAGGAGATCCTACTGGGCCGGGAAAAGGGGCCTGCGGCCCAGGAGTGGGAAAGCAGTGCCTCTCCCGCGAGAGGCACATCCGGACAAGAAGAAGGTCAGATAGTGACAAGGAGAAGTGGTCCTGAGTCTTATCCAAGGCAGGCAGCCTCAACTATAAATACTATTTCGAAACAGTGAACAAGGTATGTGACTGATATCTCTCTACTTCATATTGAGAGCATCTTCCGTACGTTTTCCCCTCATCGCTATCCCCATCTCATCATCACGCCGGAGCTTCTTCCCCGGGACGCCTCCCGGGGATTGTTTTGCAGGGTTGGTGCGGGCTCGTTCGGAAAGAAACCCGGATAGCGTCAAGACCCGGTAGACGGACGGATTTTGGTAGCATCATATATCACACCAACAGATTCGGATTTTCAAATTTATAAATGATTTCCTTAATTACCACGTGTTTTGTTACTGTAGAAACAAATCTTACAGGTTATAGCCCATACTATTTACTATTATATATAAGGGTTTTTTTTTCATTTTTTGGGACCCCTGACTTGGTGAGGCCTGTGCCTTGGCACAATCAGCCCCCGTCAGGGCCGGACTTGCTTACATGACCAAATCGGGGTTGAACTAACAATAGTACCATGATAGTTTAAGAATTTTTTTCTTTTAAATTAGAGTATTAATTTTCACATAAAATAAAAAAGATCAGTAAGCATTGATCTGCATATATATCCATTTACTGGGTTGAATGTTATATTAAATAAGATAAAACTAGGGGGTTGCTCCATGCAGGTCCATTTTTCTTTTGTTGGTCCGTATTTTTACCATAATACCCCTAATATTGTTAAGGCAAAAAATGGTCTTGAAATCATAGGGTTCCATCAGGGGCATTATGGTAAAAATTTGGACCTGCAAGAGAAAAATGGACCTGCATAGAGAAATTGCTTAAAACTAGTATAGTTAGTTCAAGTCAAAAATTGGTCTTGAAGGAGCAAACTCGTCATGTATAAAGCAACCACGTAAAATATGTATGGGTGCGTCGTGGGCAGTTATCAAAGTGGTAATGATGAGTCGCCTAGTAAAAACACGAAAAAGTGCAAACATCAAGAGACGCCACTGAAAATATCTCTCCTTAGAAATAACGTGGAGAAATCTCAGCAGTAGGGCTTCTTAGATTCCAGTACAAGATAACCGCAAGCCACCACATCTCCAGTAGTTAAAAGGCTTTTTGTCTTCTCAAGCCACCAAACACACACAACCACCCACTAGCGGAGACATAGACCTACTTAGACACTCATCGAATAATCTTAGAATAGCGCGAAAACCTCATCAAAAGGCAATATCGGTTACCAATTACCACAATAATGGTCAACTAGCCCTTTTAGAAATTTCAATTGAATCGGCTTAGAGCTAATCCAACAGCTCCCCTGAACATTTCTATATTATAGAGGTTGAAATCAAGATTCCCTAAACAATATATATTATGTATAAAAAGAGAATTCTTGAAGGTATGTAACACTCTCACAATGAATTTGTCACGTGGTGGTCTTACAAAAATCAACGTCAACTTTTTTTTAGTCTCATAACTCCATTCTAGAATACTAGCATAGCTTTACCACGCGTTGCGTGGTGTACTTGAGTTAAACCATGTACAGATGGGTAGTAAAATAATTAATTAATTTTAAATATATTTGAATTGAAAATTAATCAAATTTTATTTAAAACTTGTACTTTACAAACAATAATTAGGCCATGTTCTACTAAATTTGCTTCTTACTCAACAGAATTGAACTAAAATGAAGTGAAAAATCATGTATTGAAAAATATAATAAATTAATCTGAATTTCGTAAAACTTTTTTTTCACTTAATACTATAGCAATACTATTTCAACACACTATTTTTATAGTGCTAAAAAATAATTGATGATTTGTAATTGACTTGTTTCTATATTCAAAATTATTTCTTTGTAATTGATTGTGTAAATAAAGAAATAGTCTAATATCAAACATTTATGTTAACAAAAATAATGTGATATAGTAGCAATAAACATTTTAAAAAAAATTTAATTAAATATATTAAAGAGTACATCAATAGAAATTATTTCCTTATATTAGTAGGTAGTTAGATATCAATTAATTAGAATATAATAATGTAATTTACATATTTAAATTATATGTTATGAACTTATGATAATTAATTATAGTGATATAGAATATCTCAATTAGTTGCCTAGACTAGTAGATTTCGATTAGATAGTTTAGAATGTGAGTTAAAATATTACAATAAATGAATTAAAAATTACATTTCTCCCTTCATAGAGATAAAGATTAGGGGGAATTGATAATAGATCAAATGGTAAAACACTTGTAGAATTATCCAAAAGTCCTGGGTTCGATTCTCGCTTGGGTAAAGGGGGTGGGATTAAAATAAAAATAAAGATCAGGGATTTCTGCACGGCAGTCAGTGTATTTCTGCATACATGTAAACTACAACTTTGATTGAAGAAAGAAATTGGTTAAAGACAATAAATTTTGGTGGAGAAAAGTTTCGTCTTGCAACAAATTAAAACCTTTAAAAACCTTGATGCAGAGTAAATCCGTTTATTTACTAAAACCTTGGAACAATGTACGTAGATTTACTAAAATATTATATAAGATTATCAAGTGCATTTTTTTGTTTCATCAAACCCTAATCCATCGATCGTATACATTGAGCGCAATGATACCCCTTGTTCAATTAAACCTACCCATCATATAAACTTACTAGCATAATTCGGTGATAGATTTAGAATGGCATTACAAGAGATGAAGGAGAAGAAGCCAATGAGCATTGAGTCTGGAAAGTAATTATATCCACCAGCTTAACGCATTCGGTTTTGAGGAGGAATATATGATTATTTCCCAAAAAAACTTGATGCATTGGTCGTTTACCTAAGGGGTCGTTTGGTATGCTTACGATACGCGGTAATAACCAAATACGAGGATTTTAACATTTGATTGGTTGTTTGGTTGACGTGAATTAACCAAAACGTTGCAAATATAAATTCCGCGGAATTTCAATTTCCCACAGAACGAGGGAATTTTGTTACCTCCAATCCCCTAGGTAGAAAACAAATACGCGTTTATTTTGTACGATTTTACCAATTTATCCCATTATTGACGCGGAAATTTTCCACTTCGCGGCAAATTTTTATTTCCCTCCCATTTTACTTTCATATTTTAGTTATTTTTACTTGATTGCATATATGAAAAAATTGATTTGTGCCATAAATTATGTACTAACTTTATTAGTTATAAATTTACATGATATTTAAAATTTTGATGGTTAGATTAAAATATATTCGAGTGATGTTGAGTTGATTGCAATTAATTTATTACCCAATTTTGTAAATATTATACTGTCATGGATGGCAATGTACTGGCAAATGTTGAATCAGGGTTATGAAAATGATGATTGAAATCACCCACCCTGTACCTACCATGAACATTGAGAAAAACAACTTCATATGTGAGTAGAATAATATTGGCATGTGCTCTGGTATATAACTTCATTAGAACACATATGGATGTTGATCCTATTACTGTTTCAAAAGAAGATGGCTCTTAATCTAGTTGATTTCTTCTTCCGTCTCCCCGAAGACTATAAATATACCTATGTTCAGGGTATGTTACTTTCAAATTAATAGGGAGGAGATGATTTATTGAATTTTTATATGTTTATTTTTGTTTTTAGATTTCTAGTATATTTGGCGATGTATGCTCAAGATTTCGAGTGGAATATATTACTTTCAATTTATTTTCGATTTATTTTAAGATAATAATAAATTATTTTTAAAGATTCTAGTGAGATATTGTTTGAAAATTTACTATAAGTGATATTTTGGTTGAGTTAATTTGAATTTATTTTTGAAAAAATTCAAATAGAAAATCCTTAGATTTTAAAGAATTACGTCAACCAAACAACGGGTAGTAAATAAAATCCTAGTAATAACAAAATCCGCATATGCAACCAAACAAGTTTTTCAAATTCTGAGGATTTTTTCAAGGAATTAAATTTTGAGTACTTACAAAATTTGTGGGAACTTAATTCCCACATGAACCAAACGACCTCTAAATAAGTTTATAAATAAGGCCCTGTTTGCTAGAGATTATTTCTTGATGTACTGAATTAAACTGAACTGAAGTAAAATTTGATGTATTGAAAAATGCAATCAGCATGACTGAATTAACCTGAATTTCATAAAATTACATTTTCACTGAACTAAACTGAACTGAATTAAACTGATCTACAGATAAGCTCTGGTAAACAGGGTCTAAGTGTATGCATTTGACTAAATCAATTATGATACTATAAGATATCTATTTCATACCCTAAGTGTGTATTCCACCCAAGATATTTCTTATAATAAAAATATAAAATTAATAAGACATACATAATACATATATATGCCTAATATATTTGGGTGGAATATTTGTCTAAAATATCGTATCATTTATTTGCCTACGTGGAATATATTTCTTACCAGTTACCTCTAATAAGGCCTTGTTTACCAGAGCTTATCTGTAGACCAGTTCAGTTCAGTTCAGTAATTTTTTTTTTTCAGTTCAGTTAAGTAAATTTAAATTTATTTCAGTTCAGTTCAGTAAATTTAAATTTATTGCAGTTCAGTTTAGTTCAGTATATTTAAAATTATTTCAGTTCAGTTCAGTTAAATAAATTTAAATTTAATTCAGTTCAGTTAAGTTCATCAAATTTCCTTTTATGTGATGATGAGCATTCATTAATAACAAATGAAAATATATTATTTTTATTTTAGTTCAATTCATATCAGTTCAGTCCAATTTAGTTCAGATCCCTTGAAAATACATGGCTATGATATTCAACTCAATATATTTCTTTAATATACCATAACCTTTACTTTTTATACATCCAATATAATCATTTGAATCGTGATTCATTTAAATCGATTCAACCAAATGTAATATGTCTTCATTACATGACAAATTGGAATTAGTTAAGTTTAGATTAGTTTAATTCAGTTCAGAACAATTCAGTTCAGTTTAGATAAGTTCATATCACTTGCACTATAATTTGATGATATTTAACTCAATTCAGTTCAGATTATATCACCTCAACGTGTTTTTATATTTAAATAATATAAAAATGTATTTATATCTATTCAGTTCAATATATTTTAAATTATTTCATTTCAGTTCAGTTCAGTTCAGTAAATTTAAAATTATTTCAATTCAGTTCAGTTCAGTTCAGTAAATTTAAAATTATTTCAATTCAGTTCAGTAAATTTAAATTTATTTCAGTTCAGTCAAGCAAAAAATAAGCTCTAGTGAACAGGGCCTAAGTGTACATAATGAAAAAATTTGAATGAAGGCTGAGTTGTACGTATAGAATAATAAAAAATAATACATTATCTAACTGAGAGTATCCAATGGTAAGCAACATTGTAAGCTAAGTTGAAGTTTGAATAGGTCCCACATATTTTTTTAAAAATTCTAATTACAAATATTTAAAATAAGATATTGCAATATAAACTAGTATAAAGAATGTGAAATAAGAAAATATTCAAAAAATTATGTTAATTAATATAAAATAAGAAAAAGGGTATATGAAAATTTTATTTTATATACAAACAAATAATGTAGTATTAAAATTATTAAAATGGTAAAAAATTATTTTACAACATGCTCGAGAAATTATATTATAATTTTGCATATAATATAATATGTATATCACTTCATACGTAGAGAAAGTACAATGTAAAAGTGTTTCACGTAAAAACAAATTACCAATACAATTACTGCAATCAATTCGTAGAGAATGTACAATGTAAAAGAGTTTCACATTACAAAAATTACTCATAACAATTACGGCAATGACATTTATTGCATTTGACCTTAACCAACATCGCTCCGCGTACCAAAGCTACATATGTGGATCTGCAACAACGGTGAGCGACATTGCTGCAATTATTTGAAAATTGCCAAGCACAGTAGTTTATCTTTTTATTTTTTAATTTCTGTTTTTCACCATTTAAATTTATTTTGAAATCTTAATATTTTAAATTACGTATAATGAAAATTTTTGAAAATATATATTATTAAAATACACATTACAACTAACAAAACAAGATTTTACATGATAATATTCAAATTTATATATGCATGCGAACATAGTCATGTAAGATCTTGTTACGTTCGTTATAATATGAAAATTAAGAATATTTTATTTTTATAATTTTTTGTTGTGTATAACTAAAAATATTTACATTTGAAATGTATATTTAATTTGTTAAAAAATAAAAACAAACACGTGAATAGGAAAATAATCAGTCATAAATGCAAAAACATTAAATTTTGCTTCCCCAAATATTTTTTCTCTCTACAGATCTGGGGAATGAGATGGGGAAACTGTTAGAGTTGAAAAATGGCTCAAATTTCCCAAATTTATTGAAATTCCTCAAGTTGGGGAAGCTGTTGGACTTGCTCTTAGAGATTACCTCTAATAAGTGTAAATAATGAAAATATTTGAATGAAGGCTACGTATAGAATAATAAAAAATAATACATTACCTAACTAAACATGCGATCAAACGCGGTGAGGAACCTGTTATTCCGGTTTCCACTCTAAAACGCGGTGAGGTACCTGCTATTCCCTCTCACTTTGACGCTAGGAATATGAACTACTCTTATCCATTTCCTAGAGTAGTGATGAACTGTGATGATGAACATGCTAGAGTCATTATGCCTGAGAATAAGGGGGTTTGGTTATCAATATGCCTGGAAATGCACCTGTCAGTAATGATTCTGTGAGGGTAGGGGGTATCAGTTTACCTGTTAGCTATGAAGCTCCTAAAGAGGGTGTAAGAACTACTGATGTCAGTGGAATTCATTGGAGGGATGTTATGAACCATCAGTATGTTATGCAACCTAGGGTTGAACTTTCTAGTTTCAATGGGGCTAATCCTAGGGACTGGTTACACAAATGTGAAAGGTACTTCCATTTTTATCAATTGCCTGAAGGTGAGAAGTTGGGTACAGTGGAGATGTTGCTGGAGGGGAAGGCACAGGTCTGGTATAATTCTGTGAAGATTAACACCCCATTCCAAACTTGGAATGACTTTTCCATTGTTGTGATCAAAAGGTTCTCGGATTCGGGTATTCAAAGTTTATTTGCTGAGTTTAACAAGATGTATCAGAAGAACACTGTAAGGGAGTATGAGGAAAGGTTTGAGGACCTCAAGGCACTGATTGTGTGTAGTTATCCCCACCTCCCAGAGCAGTATTTCATTGATAATTTCATCAGTGGACTGAAGGATGAACTACAGGTGCTGGTAAATCCAAGTAAGCCCTCTACACTTCATGCAGCTGTGGAATCAGCACTTTTCCAGGAGCAGATAGTGGATATGTGGAGCAGGAAGATGAAAGGGAACAGTCGGGTAACAACTCTCAAGGCTACTTGGGAAATGGTGCTTGTGGGGGAGGTTTTCAGAAGGCTCAGAATCAGTGGAAACCCCCAATGAACAAGGCTGGAGGAGTTCAAAAGCCTGCTGGTGAGGGTTTTCAAAAGGTCAGTGCACAAGAGTTGTAGAGGAGAAGGGATAACAAGTTATGTTTCAAGTGTGCTGAAAAGTTTCATCCAGGGCATGTTTGCAAATTCAAGCAAGTCCACTATATCTCTGCAGAAGAAAATACTGGGGAGGAAGAAAGTGATATTTGGGTTGCTGAGTGGGATTGTGAGGAGTTGTTGCAGCTGGAATCTACTGAGCCTGAGGAGATAGTCTTGAATTCCTTGGGAACAGAATGAAAGACTGGGAACAGAGCTAACACTATCAGACTGGTGGGGTACATTAATGGGGTGAGGATTAATATGCTCTTGGATACAGGGAGCACATACACCTTCATTGATCCTGGAGTGGTAAGAGATCTGAACTTAAAGAAAATTAACATCAAGCCCTTTACTGTAACCATAGCTGATGTGAGTAAGATTGGGGGAGCCACTTATGCTCCTAATGTTTGCTGGAAGATCCAAGACCATGAATTCAATTTCAGCATAAAAGTGTTGGTTTTAGGGGATCTTGATATGATAATTAGGGTAGACTGGATGAAAGTCTTCAGTCCAGTGGCTTTTGACTTCAGATCTGAAGATGTATACATCCACTATGAAGGAAACCAGTACCTTTTGCATGGGAACAGTGATCATACCAAGTTCCATGTACTTAGGGACTTTGAGGCCAAGAGGTTGTCTGAGCTAAGGAAAAGGAAGGCATCATACTTCCACTTGCACTATGACTACACTGGAGGCTGGAACAAGAGAGGAAAAGCTGATTTTGGGCAATACTTTGGGGATTATTTGCAGACTGCCACAGCAGTTGAAGAGGCAGAGGAAGCAGTGACTGTGGGGAAGCATGAAGATTCAGAGGGGATGCCTAGAATTAATGTGAGCAAATTACCCTCATGTTTGCAACAGGTTTTGCTTGATTTTGGTGATGTATTTAGAGTTCCCAGTAGTCTTCCACCTGAGAGGGAGGTTGACCATCACATAATACTTAAGCAAGGTTCTGAACCTACCCTCATGCTCACAAGCAGGAAATAGAGAACCAAGTGCAGGAGATGCTCAAGAATAAGTTAATACAAGAGAGTGTTAGCCCATTTTCTTCCCCAGTACTGTTGGTAAAGAAGAAGGATGGTTCCTGGCGCATGTGTATAGACTATAAGAAGCTGAATGACTTGACTGTTAAAGACAGATTTCCTATACCTGTAATTGATGAACTACTAGATGAGTTACAAGGGGCTTCTGTATTTAGCAAGTTGGATCTTAGATCAGGGTACCATCAGATAAGAGTTTGGAAGGATGATATTGCTAAGACTGCTTTCCAAACACATAGTGGACATTTTGAGTTCATTGTAAGGCCCTTTGGGTTGACAAATGCCCCTGCTACCTTTCAAGCATTAATGAACAAGGTCTTTCAGAAATTTTTGAGGAAAACGGTTCTAGTATTCTTTGATGATATTTTGATATCTAGCAGAAATTTGGAGGAGCATATATCTCATGTCCAAGAAGTGCTCACTGTGATGAAACAGAATCAGTTATATGCTAAGGGTTCTAAGTGTGTGTTTGCTCAAGCCAAAGTGGAATATCTGGGGCACATCATATCACAGCAAGGAGTAGAGATGGATGGGCAAAGATTAAGGGTATTTTGGATTGGCCTCTTCTTAGAACTATTAAGGAGTTGAGGGGTTTTCTGGGGTTGGCTGGATACTACAGAAGGTTCATTGCTGGCTTTGGTATAATTTGCAGACCACTACATGACCTTTTGAAGAAGGACGGGTTTGCATGGAATAATGAAGCAACTGAGGCTTTTGAGAAGTTGAAGAAAGTCATTACCACATCACCTATTTTGAGAATGCCAGATTTTCAAAAGCCATTCATTATTGAGACTGATGCCTGTGACAGTGGCATGGGGGCAGTTTTGCTACAGGAAGGGAGGCCTCTTGCATTTCTGAGCAAGGCATTTTTCCAAAGGAATAAGGGTCTTTCAATATATGAGAAGGAGCTCTTGGCTTTGGTAATGGCAGTGGATAAATGGAGACACTATTTGGTGGGTAACAAGTTTATTATAAAAACTGATCATCAGAGCTTAAAATATCTGCTGGAACAGAAGTTACACAGTGCCATCCAACATAAATAGATGACAAAATTACTGGGATTGACATTTGAAATTCAGTATAAAACTGGGAAATCAAATGTGGTGGTTGATGCCTTGTCAAGAAAGCCACAGAGGGAATATGGGGTGATGGAACAGGACAATGAGGGGAATGAAGCTCCAGTTTGGGATGATGACATGGATGAGAAAGAGGAAGATATTATACCTGACCTAGTTGGCACTCCAATCAGAGGAACTCTCAAGCTTTTGACTGATGGTGAAGAAAACAGCTTTTGTTTCAGAAAAGAATTCTCCACTTCATCTCTCATTCCTACTTGGTTGGAGCAGTTGGAGGATAGTTACATAGGGGATTTGGAAGCTCAGGATCTTATTGTTAAGGTATTACTACTACAGAAAACCAAAGAGGTGGGGGAGCTCAATTTTTGTAATGGCATATTGAAGCAGAATCATAAGATTTATGTGGGGTGTAATAATGGAGTCAGAAAGGATATTTTGAGTGCTCTCCATTCTTCTGCTATTGGTGGCCATTCTGGTCAAAATGCCACTATCAAGAGAGCTTTATTTATATTTACATGGTTAGGGATCAGGAAGGATATCATCACTTTCATTCAGGCATGTGAGGTTTGTCAAAAGAACAAGGTGCACTGCCACTATCCAGGGTTGCTACAACCCTTGCCCATTCCCACACAGTCATGGAGCCACATTTCAATGGACTTTGTGGAAAAACTACCTCGGTCTCAAGGTTTTGACACCATTCTGGTTGTAGTTGACAGGTTGAGCAAGTATGCCCATTTCTTGCCTCTATCACATCCTTTCACAGCTAAACAGGTATCACTTCTGTTCTTGGATGAGGTTTTCAAATTGCATGGAATACCTGAGTCCATTGTAAGTGACAGAGACAAGGTATTTACTAGTAACTTTTGGAAGGAGTTGTTCAGTAAACTGGGGGTACAGCTGAAGTTCAGTACTGTTATCACCCTCAGTCTGATGGTCAGACTGAGAGGGTCAACCAAGTGTTGGAAAGTTATTTGAGATGCTTTTGTGGGGAGTTTCCTAGCAGCTGGAAGTCTTGGCTAAGTTTGGCTGAGAGGTGGTATAACAATTGTCATCATGTGAGCATTGACATGTCACCTCATGAAGCTTTAAATGGGGCGAAACCCTTGCATATTCCTCTAGGGCTTCAGACTGAGTCATTTATACCTGCTGCTTCTGACATGCTCAAAGCCATGGAGTCAATCCAACAAAAGCTACAAGTTCAGCTGAAGAGAGCTCGGGAGAGGATGAAGTTCTACGCTGACCATAAGAGAACTGAGAGAGTATTTGTAGTAGGAGATTGGGTATTATTGAGAGTGCACAAGCATACACAGTTGTCCTTGCACCAATCTGCTCTAGATAAGATATTTCCGAGGTATTGTGGCCCTTTTGAAGTGCTGCAACAAATTGGGACAGTAGCTTATAAGCTCAAGCTGCCAGACAGTAGTAAAATACACCCTGTGTTTCATGTATCATTATTGAGGAAATTTATCGGGAACATCCCTTCCAAGACTACACTGCCTAGTGAACTGGTGGATGGAGATGCAGAGTCACTGACTCACTGGAGCCAGTGAGAGTTATAAAAAGAAGATTACTGAGCAGGGATGAAGAGACAGTAGTGCAATGGTTGATTCAGTGGAAGAAGGTGCCTATGGAAGAAGCCTCTTGGGAAGACGCAGAGGTAATACAACACCTCTTTCCATCTTTGAGATTTTGAAATCATTGTGTTGAATGATGTGCTTAGTTTAGCTACTGTGTTGAGACTTGAGGACAAGTCTGTTCTTAAGAGGAGGGGATTGTCATACTTGGCTTTGCAAGTGGGGGCATATTAGTCATTTACGCAGCTAGCTATTATGGAGTCAACATGATCGTTGAAGGGGCGGAGCCACCAGTGTGACCATTCTGTTGGGGGCGGTTCCTAACAACTTAGTAGTTAGTTTGTTAGGATGGATTTAGGTGATATAAGTAGAAGGAAATCACTACCAAGGAGGGTATCGATTCTGTGTATTCGATCAGTGATTGTATTTTCCTTTTCTATTACTTTCTGTAATGCAATTTTCCCAATTTCCCCATTGAATCTTGACAATTCCACACAATTATTGTCTCGGCCTCTCGGGGACGGCCCGACCGGCCCATGTTCATATGTGAGCCGAAGCCTCTACAATAAAATTTGAGAAAATTTGAGATCTTTGAAACAGTGGGGAACATGAATAGCCACCAACCCGCGATGAAGACGAGAAACCACGGATCAGCAGCGCTGTTTGTTTCCATAGATTACCTTTTCTTGATAGTCTTCTTTGGATTTCTTTGCTTCTTCCTCCTCAAAATGCTTGCCTTTTGATTTCCTGAGGTAATTCTTTTGTTTTCCCCGCTCAACTACTTTGTACTTTCCCGTAATTGTTATACCTCGTGCCGTGCCACTGCTCGTTTCCTTAATTTGTTGAAATCAACTACTTCGATGGTTTTGGCAGGGTTTAATGCGACGGTATATTTTGATGTGTTAGATCCATTCCAAAAAGCTCTGTTTGCGGATTTGAAATTGTAAAACTTCATTCTTTGATGTTTAAAGATTCCTTGTACCATTGTTGTTACATAGAGAATCTCTAGATGCTAACTGCCTCTCTGGATGAATTATTAATCAGCTGACTTTTAAGTGTAGATATGAATCCTAGTGGAATTTGATCTATATATCTGGCCAAATATGGTAGATGAAGCTCTCCCCTGTCTTATAGTATTTAATTTAAGCCATAAAATCAATATAAGACACAACCCACTCTTCTAAGCTTTGTACAGGATTGGGAAGTATAGGGTCCAGGGATATATCGATTTTGCAGCATGTATATTTCCTTAGACCTTTCCTCATGATGCCCAGCTAAATACTGCATTTGCACTTCCTGTAAACTTAGCCTGTTTCCCAGAGTAACTCCATGTTTTGCTGAATTTCAGATGCAAGTTCAAATTTGATGCATCTACCAAAGGACTCCTGGGTGTGCTATGCGATTCAAGTTGTGTGCTATTGATTGGAAAAAGCGCCACCTGCTTGCATGTAATGTAGAGAATTTCAATTTTATTCAATAGGATTTGATAACTATTCATTATAAACTTTCGTCATCCTGTGCTGACTACCGATTCATTTTATTGACATTGACTTGGTACATAAGGTTACTTTGATCATGGAAGCCTTGCAGACTATCTTAAATGTTTTTCTTTGGCTAGTAATTTATGATACCTTAGTATTAGAAAATTTTGTTTAACAGATAAAAGGAAAAGGGTACTGTGACATTGGTTGCATGATAGGTTTGTTAGGTACTTCCTCCATTCCACTATTTTGTTCTTAGCATCAGTGAGCACAAAGATTAATGGAGACTAAGAAAATAGTGAATGTATTGGAGAAAGGTGATAGTGAGAATAAAAAGAAGTGATGAAAGGAAAGTAATGAATGAGGTCTTTTGTGCACTTTTTTGTTAAAATTTGCCCTAGTCCAGTGGTAGATTAAGATTGTAAGTTGACTCTATCCCAGAGGCACAAGTATTGGTTAGATCAAAATATTAAAGGCTGAAGTGGACATCACATCACCATTGAGGATATCTGATTCGAATAGATGAAATTGAACCAAACATTGCTGTCATAATATTGTGTGAAATGGATGAAGTTGCCAAGATTTCCGGCTAATGCCTCACATTTAGGTTTGTAATTAATGTTTGGGATTTGCATAGCTTAACATGTTATGAATATGACTTATAGGATGTCTTTAGGATCTTATAATTGTTGAATGCAACTTTAATACTATTCCCTGACAACAGACTTGTGGTGTAACCTATAATTGCTCTTGCAGTTTATCAAACGACATTGCCAATGCTATTGACATCAAATCAAATGATTACTTGTCTGTTTCATGGCACTTTTGAAATCAATACTGGCTGATGTTTTCGCTCTTTTGATAATAGCGTATGCCTTATGAAGACGACAGTTTTATATATGACTCTATATTTAGAATGAATGGAATGAGGATATTAACTGTCTGATACAATAAAGGATGGTGTGTGTACTTTGTGTAAAAGTGCAGTATGATTAACGCTGTCAGATTGATGTTTCGAAATTACATTACATACTCTATAGTTGGTGATGTTGATTCTGGTGTCTGCTTTGGTTCTTCTTTTGAGCATATTGGTAGGATTAGTTATTTTGATTCCTATAATGATTTCACCAAGCAGCATGCTTGGCCATCAAAGTTACAGACGTCTGTAGTTAGTCATATCTATACCTGTGGTACATCACTGCTGTTATGGTTCTGATTTAAGCATATACTAGGATTGAATATTTTAATTCTTATTATGGTTTCACCTAGCAGCAAGCTAAACTTTGATATATATTTCTGTAGTTGGTGATATTGATTCCGGTGGTGCATTATTTCTGTTTTGGTTCTGATTTAAGAATATGGGTAGGATTGGTTATTTTGATTATGATTTCAGCAAGCTAGACTGTCAGTTACAGAAATAAGTGCAAACTGTGGAAGATCTTGTTTTTTGGAATAATTTATATTGGAGGCTTATTGTAGAAAATTGGAATTCGGCAATAAATGGACATGTTGGGATGCTTGGGTATCATATTTCATGTTCTTGGGAGTGCATCAGAAAAATCTTATAAAAACTGGTGGCTAAATAAACTGCCGAAGAGAGAAATGTTTTTATTATCCAAGAAGAGAGATTGAAATACAGAAAGCAAAAATAACACACACAAAAGCAGTACTGGTAAGTAAATGGTAAAAGGTTGCTCTTCTTATTCTCATATAATCTCAAGGGCTGGATGGCACAGGGACGCCTCCACCAGCGGGTACCTCAACACCTGGGTTGGGTACTAATGTGTCATCACCACCTGGAATATACCCACTGGAGGGATTGCCACCTATTCCAGGAATGGTGGCACCATTTCCGTCATTATGACCGGTGATGGGATTGTAACTGATTGGATCATAGTGACTGCCTGGCTTGGGGAATAGGTAACGCCCTAAGCCCGGAATAAGCACACTCCCATCTTGACCAATGAATGATTGTGGCTGTTTCTTGTCAAGGTCTTTTGCATTGGCAGTTGTGGGGATTTCGCGGCTTGCAAATACGGCCATCACGTTGAGGATGACAAGGAAAATGATGAATGACTGAGAGTAGGTTGTCATTGCTGGTGTTGGAATCTGGAATGGAAGATGAGTTTATGCAGATATTGGTGTTTGGTGTAGAATGCAGGGGTATGAAATCATGATTTTATAGGCCAAGTTTTCCACAAAATTTTGATCCCTTTGGCGGTGAGTTATGACTTTGCTACAGTATTTGATTGTACAACTTAATAATAGGGAAAAATTAGGTAGCACTGGTAAGTATTTGACATCTGGATATGCTGGCTAACGGTTTCAACGGCTAATAAATACGAATTCTATAGAGCAAAACGGAGATCCGCTACTTGGTGGTTACCTCATGTACAAGGAATCCTCCTACTTTCAGGATTTGGCCGAGTCCTTAATGTTTATCCACTTGACCAATCACGTGAGTGCAATAAAAAAAATATGAATTCTTGAACACATAACTGGGTTTAAAAGTATTAGTAATATTTTTATTAAATAAGTAAAAATATATAATTATTGTTTATGAATGTTTATTGTTTAAATAGAAATTCGACTGCATAATTGGTAATGTCTCCTTTTGCATTTTATGCACCTAGTGAATGTTTTCATAAAATAATATTTTTATTAAATTTTATTACAAATATATGGAGTATTTTTACTAAAATATCCATTTCATCTCTCGATTAAAAAAATATTTTACCTCAAAAACACTAATACTTATTGACATGTTTAGGATTTAATTTTTTTATTTAATAAAAATATTTATTAGTACCATTAAGTTATATTTATTTATAATGCAATAATTTTATTTTTTATGAACCATTCAGATAGGGTATAATCCATTCATACATGGGCGGAAACGAGAAAATGACAGAAATGATGCCCATTTTTTTATGCCAACTTTTATAAAATGTTCCGAAAACATTCCCAATTTTTTTTATGAAATGTGCCAATTAGTTCATTAACTTGTTGATGCCCTGTTAGTGCAGGTTAATGGTCTAGTCAAAAGTTGTTGTGGTAAAAAATTATAAATTTCTTTTTAGAAAAAGTTATAAATTTACAAAAATATAACATTTTAAAATCGATGACTCGATATAATTATAATTTGTCAAATTCTTCAAATTTATCGACCTATTATAATTTATCAAATATTATATATATATAATAGTTGACTATAAATATTAATTTTATATTTCAAAATATTACATCGTGTTTCAAATTGATCTCAAACTCTAGGTTTAGCTCATTGTTATCGATTGTATTGGAGCTCTAACCAAGATTTCATTAGTTCGTTAAAATTTCAGCAAAGGAAAAAAAAACTAGTAAAAGCATCTCCAATAGTAAGCTATTGCTAGACTTGCCACATAATATTTCAATCTAATGATGTGGCAAACTATAGAGTCGGTCTCTGAGTAGACCGTCTATATTCTGAAAGAATATAGACCAAGGTCTACTTCATAATATTGAAACAATGAGGTCCTTAATTTGCAATTTTTGAAACTTATAAAATTTGCGCGCGTACACCAAGGGAAACTATGATGCGCCTTTTTTAATAGGGTGGACCCACCAATATTGCCGTCAGCTGCATTTGAAAGGCATCTCAAAATTCCTGGGAAAACAAAACATGAAGGTTTTAACATGGAACCTAAATCACAAAAGTTAAAACTGAAAGATTTTGCAGGTAGATAGAACATGTATGTTTTATGATGAAACCTCCAGGGTTTACGATATAACATACATGGAGATGAAACATCATGTTTTATCATGTAACCTGCAGGCTTAAAATATAACATGCAGGGAGATAGAACATACATGTTTTTTTATAAAACATGCACGCTTTAAGATATAACATGAAGGGAAATAGAACATGCATGTTTTATCATAAAACCTGCATAATTTATGGTTGAACTTGCCGTTGCAAGTAGACAGAACATCCATGTTTTATGATAGATCTTGCAGGCTTTAAGATAACATGCAAGGAGATAGAACATTCAGGTTTTATGATAGAACTTGCATGCTTTAAGATATAACATGCATGGAGATAAAACATGCATGTTTTATCATACAACCTGTAGGGGAGATAGAATGCAGGTTTTATCATAGAACATGTAGATTTTAAGATATAACATAAACATTTAAACATCTAAACATGATCATCAATTCAACAGTACTAATTATCAACCTCAAACTAAATCATCATCAATTCATCCCGGTCATCATCATCATTAACACCAAATCAACACCATTATCATCAACAATTCATCAAAAAAATCATGAACAACAAATCCATCATCAATGTTCTTACCTTTCACCACCGTCGATCTACCACCGTGACTCAACCACGACAGATCAAAACGATATGACTCGAGAAGACGACCGCCGTCATTGTGAGGAATCGATTTGTCGCCGATGAAGAGACCTCCACGCAATCGTAGAGCCAATCGCCGCCACCATCGCGCGATTGCAACCGCCTCTGTCAAATGCACGCTGCTTCAACAATCGATAACCGCTTCGCCACGAATCTGCCGTCAATGAAATAACCGCTAGATCGTTGCTTCTGTGCCGCTTGATGATTGCTTCTGGTTGTAACCGCGTCGTTCCCCATCGTCTGCAAATTTGGAATTCATGTTCTGCGACTTTAATTTGGGGATTTGGGCTTGGATTTTATTCGCGTGAGTGGACTGCAATTGTTCAAAATTTGCAACTTAAACCATTCCTTGTTTTTATATTTATTAAGCAGTCCTTGGTCTATATTTTATCAGAATATAGACCGTCTATTCCAAGACTTATTCCAAACTATATCCTTCAACAATGGTAAGCTACATTCATTTATAATTTCTAGGTCCCACATGTTTCCTTATTTTTGAAAAATATTCTAATAAATTATTTTGATTATTTGTAAATTTAAATTAAATTGAAATAAATATAATACATCTATATTTATTAAATAAAGTAGCATGATTATTTGTACAAATCATACCAAATTTTTATAAAATAAAATATTATTAATGCTCAAGAAGTAAAAATTATTATTCATACTAATAATTAATTTTAGGTTAATATAAATTAAGATTATTTGTATTTGTATTTGTATATAAATAATACTTACTTTATATAAAAAGTATTTTTGTTATATTTTTTGTATAAACAAATACTATATTATATTTGAAAAAATTACAATTTTAAAAACATATATTTGGTATGTTGGATATGCTGTTCAATACGTACAAAACTTTTTACTAAGGATAAAATTTTCGTTTAAATTTATCATTACAAACATAAACGATTTACTCAAATATATTATGACTCAATTTACCATGGTAAATAATAATTTTTTATGGCATGAAAATATTGTTAACATTTCAAATTAGTTGACCATTATTTATATTATCGAGGTGCGGCAGAGTAGTAATCCACCGTGGCATCGCAACAATGGTTGACACTACTGCTATAACTTATTAAAAATTGCAAGCAACTACATAATTATAACCATTGGAGATGCTCTAATACATCAAGGTTTACGCTATTACACTGACCCTACCCTCATCCATTTCTGGCTTTTGAAATTATTGCATCAGCATTGTCAACAGCCTCTATAAGTAATAAGTGGTTCTTTACCTTTTTCACTGTTCCCTCCAAAACGTCCAGGCCACCGATCTTTTTTTCCGAGGTGGTATCTACAATTTAGTAAGGTAACCTCTGCTCCAAATCTGAATTCGCTAGTTGTTTTTCATAAGATCAGTTCGTGTTGGGTTTATAGGGAAAGCCTTGTATTCGTCGTTATCTGATTTTTATATAAGAAACTTGTGGATGCTATGGCATGGAATTGCTAGTTGCTTTTGCCCATATAATAGAGGGTAATTGATGCAAAAGTCGTCCTTCACATGCCAACTTCTTTCTAGGTTTCAATTGCTTATGCAGGCAGATCAGATGACTTAATTAATCATTTTCCCTTTCTCTTGCACACACACAGCGCTCATTATCTGTCCATGTCCCTCCAAGTTTGACCAGATTATCACTTTCAGTGTGAGAATTATGATCCATTGTTCCTTGTGAGAGTGGTTTCTCTTTCCGGGTTTGAGGTTATGGGAGGTTGTGTGTCAGCTAGTAGTCACAGTACTTGCAGTACCGGAAGCTATGGTGATAAGCATTCCCCTTCTCCAACATGCTTGGAGATGAGCATATTCGATTTTGGGCCAAGGAGAACCAAGACACTTTCAGACCGTGTCATCAAGTCGAAACATTTGGCTTCCATACCTAATCGAATCTTCACCAATGGCCGGAGTCAGAGTTCTTGTATATATACTCAGCAAGGACGCAAGGGCATCAACCAGGATGCCATGATTGTTTGGGAGGTAAGTTATGTTCTCTTTGTTTGTTGAGTTGACAATGTTCTTCAGTTTGGATAAATTTTCACACGTCTCGTTGATGTAGGATTTTATGGGAGATGATGTGACCTTTTGTGGTGTCTTTGATGGTCATGGTCCTCATGGTCATCTCGTTGCTCGCAAGGTCAGAGATGCTCTGCCATTGAAAGTATTGGAGCTTATGAAATCATGTGAAATCCTGCACAAGGGTTCCGGTGCTAGTTGCTGCAAGGGGGATCCGAAATTTGATGTGGTTGATCCCGAAAAGTATGGTTCTATTGAGAACAGAGTGGAATTTTTGTGGAGAGAAGCCTTCCTAAAGTCATACAGGACCATGGATAGGGAGTTAAGGTCCAATCCTAACGTGGATTGCTTTTGCAGTGGCAGCACTGCTGTAACTATTGTGAAGCAGGTAACTGAGCATTTTTTACATTTAGTCCTCAGTACTTTGTGTTGCAAGCTTTTATTCTCAGTACTTCCTCCTACCTAACCTCAGGGTTCCAACCTCTTCATGGGATACATCGGTGATTCTCGAGCAATTCTAGGATCAAAGGACATTAGTAATAAAATGGTTGCAGTCCAATTGACTGTTGATCTAAAACCTGATCTACCAAGTACGTTTTTTTTCTTATTGTGGTCACCTTTTTCTGAATTATTTACTTTATGAATTTGTTAGAAACAGACTAGTTTATATTACAGGGGAAGCTGAAAGAATCAAACGATGTAAAGGCCGAGTTTTTGCGCTACAAGATGAACCAGAAGTACAACGAGTTTGGTTGCCATTTGACGATGCCCCGGGGTTAGCTATGGCTAGAGCATTTGGTGATTTCTGTTTGAAGGAGTATGGGGTGATCTCTATTCCTGAGTTTTCTCACCGAACTCTTACAGAAAGGGATAAGTTTCTTGTGCTTGCTTCTGATGGGGTATGGTTTTCACTTTTCACTATCTGTGGCTAATAATATCTCTTTCCAATGTTGGCTTGGTTTTAAATTGTGATAAGTTATGGTTTACTTAGGGTTTGACAGTGATTTGAGCTTTTGCTTAATAATGAGGTATTTAAATGTGATTTAAGATTATGTTTAAGATGTGGTTGTTTGAGGTAAGGTCTATAAAGTCAGTTGTAAGATTATGTTTAGGGTGGATCACGTGTAAGCTGTCCCCCCTTGATATTCCTCTCAAGCCATAAGTTGTTCAAAGCAGCTACCTGAGAGAGAACTCTTTTCTTGAGCTGCAAGCATCTTATGTATCTTCTAATTCCTCTTATAGAAGTCCCTTACTTGAAATCCAGCTTTTGAAACGCTTGGATGTACTTACTTCTAACAAACAGATGCACATCTCTTTGTTAGCTTTCATTGCACAGATAAGATTGTGTGGTGATTGGTGGGATTCCTATTGACCTATCAGCAGCATCCAAAGGACAGAATGAGTTCTTTGGCAGTCATTTCCCAAAAGAGTCCTTTGTTCTTATGCTGGAGTTTCCCTTTTGAACCTTTCAATTGGTTAACACACAAGTGAATCATATAAAGCATCCTCATTAGTCCTTTTCAGTTGGTTTACACATAAGTAAAGTGTGGAAAACATCCTCCCTGTGGTTTTGATTTGCTGCATGTACAAATGTTATGTGGTGTGATACTTTCCTGCCTCCAGTTGGTGGATATCTCTGATGATAGATCTGCTGAGTACCCTAGATCTGTCCACTCTTTTGTCATGATAAGGCCCATTAGGATTTCAATTGGAATGTCTGTGCTATCAATGGATCCAAAAATTGAAAGTGAATCAGTATCTAGGCTCTAACTATATGCTTTCACTTCACGTATCTAAGTGTTGCGTCATAAGATATAAATTTCATGATTGAAAGTGTTCTAAAAATGGTCCTGAGTGAACATTACTTCTGTATGTTGAAATTAGTTATGTGAATGTTAGCCTCTCCCATTCTATTGCAGGATCCAGATTGCATTGTTACTGCATTTTCCCCAAAATTGTTTTGGTGACTTCGATTCGACTAAAATTTTCATTCCTTAGAGTGAACCTGTCATTATTGTTACTATATAGCAGGTTTGAAGTTTGAACAAATGATTTATGTTGCTGTAAGAAAAGTTTAAAATTTTAGAGACCATATGTGTCTTTTTCAAACTCTCTCTACCTGTGTAATAACCTGGAGGTGTAATTCTCTCTATCTAATATATTACTTGTTTAGAAATTAAACTATTCATAGAGTTCAGAAAGTTGAAGTAACAAATGGTATGATGATTCTGGTTTCAGGTTTGGGATGTGTTGAGTAATGATGAAGTGGTTGAGATAGTTGCGTCATCTTCATCACGGTCATCAGCTGCTCGGCTTGTGGTCGAGTCAGCTGCCCAAGAATGGAAATCAAAGTATCCAACTTCAAAGATGGACGACTGTGCAGTAGTTTGTTTGTTTTTAGATGGCAAGATGGATTCAGAATCTGATTACGAAGAACAAGGTTTTTCTTCTGCAACTTTGCAAAGCAACCATTCTGTGGAATCTGATGATGGCCAAAACGTGGAGCCTTCTCTGCAAAGAAACTTCACAGTGAGGTCTGCTGAAGAGAGTGAGACCTACAGAAGAATACCTGTTGAAGTTGAAGGAAATGAATTAACTGTGGCCCCTGAGGATACTAACTGGTCTGGACTGGAAGGCGTTACACGGGTTAATTCTCTTGTTCAACTTCCAAGATTTTCTGGAGATCTGCCAAGACCTTAGTTATTTGTGATTTCTCTTTTGTTGTAAGTAACTTGTAATATCACTCTTTTGTTGTAAGTAACTCTTCCAAGGCCCGGTTAGCCAAAGCTTATTTGTAGATCAGTTCAGTTCAATTCAGTTCAGTTCAATGAAGTGAAAATGTAATTTGATGAAATTCAGGTTAATTCAGTCATGCTGATTTCATTTTTCAATACATCAATTTTTACTTCAGTTCAATTCAATTTAGTTCAATTTAATTTAGTTCAGTTCAATTTAGTTCAATCAAGAAATAAACTCTAGCAAACAGGGAGAGCATCTCCAATCCAAAAGTCAATTTTGAAAGTCATTTCCTCCCTAGGTCATGTTTTAATTGGGACTTCAATATGATGTAAACAAGTTGAAAAAATTGAAGATGTCTTATAATTTTTCATCTCCAATCCAACCTTCACCAATAAAATGTTGGTATGATGTGTCAATTATTGAATGGACAAAATTAAATGTGATAAATTTAAATTTATGAGAGGTCCCACTAATTCTCTTAAAATAGCAAATGAAAGTGTCAATTTGACCCTCTATATATTAAGAGCACCTCCAACCCTAAAGTCACTTTAGAAAGTCACTTTGTCCAAATTACACATTTTGAATGAAGATGTAATATGATGTAATAAAGTCAAACAAATTGAAGATGCTCTTTTAACTTTCATCTCCAATGCAACATTCACAAACAAAACTTTAGTATGAAGTGTTAATTTTTGAATGTACAAATCTATTTATAAAAGGGTGTTTTAGAAATTATACAACCAAGTTATTTGGTAAGATTATACAAAATAAAATATTTATAGTAGTTATATAATTATACAAACTATTTGATTGACATGGAAGTATTTGGTATGCTTTTTGTATCTTAGGTACTGTTCTCTAAAGTTTATTTGAATATTTTTTAGTTCAGATGAGTTCAGATAAACTTTTTTTAGTTCAGATAATTTTTTTTCAGTTCAGATAATCTTTTTTCAGTTCAGATGAGCTCAGTTCAGTAAACTTATTTAGTTTTCAGATAAGCTTAGTTCAGTAAACTTATTTGTATTTTAGTTCAGTTCAGTTTAAATCGGTTCAATATTTTTATATTTTTTCATGTCAATTCAGTGCAGTTCTGTTCAATATTGTATATAATAATTTAAATAATGCTAAAAATATTTTGTGATTTTACTATCATACGTCGTAGACCCCCTTCTTTTGAGCATAATTGTTCACATCAGTTCAATTCAATTCCATTCAGTTTAGTTCAGCTTCAATATGATTTGATAAAATTTAGATTAATTTAGTCATACTGATTCTTTTTTTCAATAAATTAATTTCACTTCAGTTCAGTTCAGTTATCTATATACTATCTCAACTCAAATCAATATGTTTAGCTAGCCAACATGATCATATTTTTTAGCATTAAGGCCATGTGTGCCAGAGCTTTTATGTATATCAGTTCAGTTCAATTCAGTTCAGTGAATTGAAGTGAAATGTAATTTGATGAAATTCAGGTTAATTCAGTCATTCTGATTCTTTTTTTTTCAGTACATTAATTTTCACTTCAGTTCAATTCAATCCATTTCAGTTCAGTTCAACAAGAAATAAACTCTATCAAACTCTAAGTTATACTGAAATTATTAAATTTCAAATGTTTTGAAAATGTAATATTTATTTCATTTCAGTTCAGTTGATCTATATATTCCAGATCAACTTTGTTCTATATATTTTCATATTAAATGTATTATGCTACATTTAGATTAATAAATTTCAAATATATTGAGATTGATCATATTTATTTCAAATCAATTCAGTTCAGTTTATCTACATCAGTGCAACTCAGTTCAGTATATTTTAATATTAAATTTGTTATGTTATATTTAGATTAATAAATTTCAAATATATTGGAAATGATCATATATTTTAGTTAGTTTCAATTTAGTTCAGTTCAATTTATCTATATATTTCAATTCAGCTCAGTTCTTAAGTTCAAATGAGTTCAGATAATTTTTTTAAAGTTCAGATGAGTTCAGATAATTTTTTAAGTTCAGATAATTTTTTTTTTAAGTTCAGATGAGTTTAGATAATTTTTTTTAAGTTCAAATGAGTTTAGATAAGTTCAAATACCATGAAGATCACAAGACCTTAGAAATTTAAGCTATGAGAAATTTTAACTCCATGTTAATTCTTAAAATTAATATGATTTAACATATGTGTATATTTTATTTACAATTTTACATTAAATAAATGGTAAGATTTTTTTTACTTCCCTAATTGGTATTTTACATTAATCAGTTAGGTTTGTCGGAAGAAATTGTGTGTGTGTTTTTTTTTTTTGAAAAATTTAATTACTTTCATTCATCTTCAGGGTCCTGGAAATCGTCCAAAAACGAATGACAAGAAACTTGGGGGTGTGACCCAAGAATCATACAACAGCGGGATCGACTTTGCATAGTTAGCTAGAGAGTGTGCTATAAAGTTTTCACTACGAGGAACCCAGAAGGGGCCTAGATAGTTGTTATTCTCTAACAAACTTCGAAGTCTCTGAATCGTCTCCAGCAATGCACCGAGCAGTCTGTCTCCCGGTGAATCATCTGCACTACGTAGAGGGCATCCCCCCACCAACTTCATCTTCGGCTGGTCTAATTCCGAGGCAATGATGAGGGCTTCCTTTAGAGTAAGGCTTTCTGCAAGGATCACTGACATTCGGGATTCTCCGTGCAACACCCCGAATAAAGCTTCCATCTGAATCCATAGTTACCACCCATATTCTCGCGTCCCCATCCAGGATACTAGAATCGAAGTTGATCTGGATCCCTGGGTCTGGCGGTCTCAGTAACGTCCTCGGCAACAATGAGGCCGACGTCCACTCCCTTCATTGTTGGGCCTCCCTGTAACTCCTCAGATTCGCCACCACCCTCGCGGCCATAATAGCTGACGCCGTGTGACAGTGGTCGAATATCTGCTTATTCTGTTAGAACCAGATACCGTCGCAGACCATGATCGCCAATGAACAGAACTCATCATCCTCATCTTTCAGCAGCTTTCGAAACCAGGCATCTCCTCTGGATTGTTCCGCCGCCGAAACCTTTCCAAGTAACCCCACTGTGCTCCATGCAGACTTGGCATAGCCACACGAGAAGAAAAGATGAGTTGTCGTATCTGCATCCTCCTCCAAGCAAAGCGGACATGTAGAAGAAACCTCTACTCCCCTCATCCCGAGGTTCACCACCGTTGGCAAGAAATCCTTACACAACCTCCAAGCAAAGTGAAGTGTCCTCTTCGGAACTCTGAACTTCCAGAACCTCTTCCAGAAAGCCGCCGCCTCATCATGTACTGAGCTCGTAGCTTGGTTCTGTTGCCTGCTTTCCACCTCCACGTGATAGGCCGTCCGAACCGTATAGCCACCATGTTTTGTGTGGTGCCATATCCACTTGTCCGACGAGTTCAAGTTCCGCAGTGGTATCTCCAGAATCTTCACCACCTCATCTGGAGTGAAGAGATGATTCAACAAGTGCGTCTTTCACCATCCTGTATCCCTATCAATCAGATCGTCCACCCTCCGTAAGTTCCCTGGAATAGCCTGTGGATGCTGGATCCAAAAATTGCCAAGCCAAGGTATCCATGGGTCCTGGCAGATAGACGTGTCGTTCCCCGAACCAATCGATCTCCTGGCTCCACCTCGTACCAGTCCTAAGGCTCCATGGATACTCCTTCATGCCCACGACGGCCTCGACCCTAGCTCTGAGGTCATCAAGTCGCCATTCCTGTAGTACTTAGCCCTGAGAACCTGAGCTAGCAGCGAATTCAGCTGCGAGAGAAGCCTCCACGTTTGCTTCCCTAGAAGCGCTTTATTGAATGCCCCTAGGTCTTGGAAGCCCAATCCGCCAGCTTCTTTCGAACGCGACATCCTCTTCCAAGCCACCCACCACCCATGGAATCTTCCGCTCCGTAGAAGATCCCCCCCACCAGAAATTGATCAACAAACTATGTATCTCCTCCACCACATAATATGGAAGCTGAAAACAACTCATCGTATAACTCGGTATAGCCTGTAGAACATACTTTATCAGTATCTCTTTGCCCGCTTTCGACAAGTTCTGCTCATTCCAACCATCAATCTTCTGCCTGATGCGATCTTTGATGGACTGGAATATCTCCCCCTTCTTCCTTCCAATGACAGTAGGTAGCCCGAGATACTTCTCATGACCCTCTACCTCCGGAATCTTCAGAATGCTACATATCCTCGGCTTGATATCCAAAGCCGTGTTAGGGCTGAACAAGACACCCGACTTATCCACATTTATCTTTTGTCCGGAAATGGCTTCGTATAAAGCCAATGCCCACTGTATATATCTCACCTCCTCCTCCGACGCCTCACCAAAGAGAAGGGTATCATCTGCAAAGAACAAATGGGAGATTCTCGGCCCGTTCGGGGAAGCACAGACTCCCCTAATCCATCCCGCACTCGCCAAGTCCGTGAGTAGCATCAAAAGTACCTCCGAGCAGATAATAAATAGGTATGGAGAAAGGGGGTCCCCCTGCCTAATACCTCTATTTGGCGTCAGCTGCCCAAACTCCTCGCCATTCAGGATGAATAAAAATTGCACCGAAGACAAACACTGTCGAATGATCGATACAAATCCTGGCGGAAATCCCATCTACTCTAGTGTCCCTAGCACAAAGCTCTACTCAATCATGTCAAAATCCTTGCTCATATCCAGCTTAATACTCATCTCCCCTCTCTTCCCTGTCATCTTCACTTTCATCGTATGGTGTATTTCGTGGGCCACCAGTACGTTGTCAATGATCAATCTCCCTGGTATGAACGCCGATTGAGATGGCGAAATAATGTCACTGATAATAGGCCTCACCCTATTCGCCACCACATTCGATGCTAACCGGTACACCACATTGCATAAGTTGGCTGGTCTGAACTGAGTGACCAGCTCAAGCTGCAAACTTTCGGAAAAATACAATATGGGTGTAATTAACCCTAGGATGCAAGTCACCCTTATCCAGAAAATATAAAACACATGCAACTACATCTTTCTTAACTATATGCCATAATTTCTGAAAGAAAATGGGGCTCATACCGTCTGGCATGGGGCCTTGAGAGGATGCATCTGCTTCACCGCCTTGGAAACCTCCGCCTCCATGTATGGCCTGATCAGCTTCCCCACTATTTCCTGTGTGACCTTCTGAGGCATTCGTTCTAGAACCTGCCTCGTCCCCCTCTCATCCGACTTCGAAGACGAGAATAGACCCCCGAAGTAGTCCACAATGATCTTCTCCATACTCCCAACATCCGAGCGTAACACCTGTGCCGCATCTTTGAGGCATGAGATGTGATTCCTCGACCATCGATTTTTTGTGAATCGATGGAAGAATCTAGTAGTCACCCTCCTTGTACCAGTGTTGTTTCGCTCGTATTCTCCATTTTATTCCCTCCGCCTCCTGGAGAAAGTTATACTCATGCCTGAGCGAAAATAGTTCATCATGGCTCGTATCCGTCGGGTCCCTCATCTTCAGCTCGTGAATCATCTTCTTCAACTCCTCTATCCTCTTTGCACTGGCTGAGAACTTACGACGATTCCAGTCCATGAGTCCCACCGCACATCTCTCCAATTTCTCTGACAGGTGCACATTATCATCATTCCATGCACCTGAATCTTCACCTCACACTCCTCGGACTTCACCCAAAAGGCCTCGAACCTGAACCTTCGCTTCTTCCTATTTCGATTCGCCAAAGGATCCCTAACCCTTAGTTGGATCAATACTGCAATATGATCCGACGAAGGCATCTTTGTTGTAGAGCTCGTCAACCACAGAAAAGCATCTAGCAACGCCTGGTTCCCTGTAGCTCGGTCGAGCTTAGCCAAGACTGTAGGCTCGTTCTGTCGAATCCTAGCCCAAGTAAAATCCGAGCCCTCGTATCTAGTACATGTCATATCCAGTAGCCCGCAGAATCGTAGTGCTTCCCGAATGTTTTCGATCTGGCTCTCAGACCTCTGGGCCCTCCCTACAAACTCCTCCTGAGAAAGGACTTCATTAAAATCCCCCATGCAAACCCAGGGAATACCATCATCTCTCGCTAGCTCCTGAAACCGAATCCATGCTTGTCGGTTCATAGTATACTCCAGTAACTCTGACTTTCACTCCAGAAAAGTAAGCAAAAACATCAATGTAATAATGCGACGAATACTAAAACTCCGCTTTTATTTGTTTATTCCATAAAAAAAAACCATGCCCCCAGCCTGACCTTGGGCATCAACCACCACTCCATCAAAATTCAACTGACTTTTAACCATATCAATAACAATACTAGAACAATGCGTCTCACAAAGAAAAATAAATAAATGTGCTTTCAACCGCACTATCGTGCGCAGTTCCTGAACTATCTTAGTGTCCCCGAGGCCACCTCGACAGTTCCAGCTCAGAAGACTCATGGCTCCTGGCGGGACCGGGCCTCGCCAGTCGCCACCTATGAAGAAGTAGCATCGTCGTCGAGGGCAGCACCATCCATGCAAACCCTAGCCTTCTTTGCCCTCATATCATCCAATTCCTCTGTGTCCTCAATTTCTATCAGCTGTAGTTTCATTCAACGGCGGATCTAGCTTAGAGCAAGGGTGGCAATTGCCACCCAAAAATTATTATAATTTTTAAGTATTAAATTTTAAAATTTATTATTTTTGCCCCACCACTTTTGTGAAAATACACATAATTAGTCTATTTTTGAATAACTTCAAGGAAATTGAATTGAATTGAATAACATTTTCTTTAATATACATATTTTTATTTGATGTATTTGTACTTAAATTGTTGCATTTTTAAGTTATCTTTTATGCAATGAAATGGGGAAAAAAATTAAGAGTAAAATGCCCCACTCCTCTTGAAATCCTGGATCCGCCTCTGGTTTCATTTTGACTGGTCCTGCCTCCTTGGCTGTCCCCGACTCCACCTCATCTCCCTCGGGGCCCGTCCTACCAAGCGCAACAGCTTCATTATTCCCTTTCCCATAACCTCTTCCTCTTCCTCTCGATCCCCTCCCAGCTCCTGCTTTGTTTTGGTTCTTCACCATCCTGCCAATCTGTTTTTCAAGGAGCCTTACTGGCGTATCCATCTCCACCGGAACAAGCACCAAAAATGGACTAAGCGGCGATGTAGGTTGTGTCGCCGCCCTCTGGCCCCTCGGCGGTGAAACTACCACCATAGATGCCGAAAATTGCATGAAAACCAATTGGCTCCCCTCGGACCTGCCTTCTTGCCTACTATCCCCATCGTACGACCCTGGCCTGTCTCCACTTTGCACCTGAACGTAGCTTCTCTCACCACGTCGTGCAACATCAGCCACTACATCCTCAGTAAGGGTTGGTGTCGTCACCATGTCTAATGGTGTACCCTCAAACCGAGGCGTCAGCATGCCCGGAAACTGTTGCACATCGAAATCTGTTGCATGAGCAAGCCCAATTTCCTCGGCCATAGCTTCGATGTCCGAATCGCGCTGCTTCTTGCCCGCTCGCATCCCGCCTGATACACGCTGCCCATCACCCGATGTGCGCTGTCCTCCACCCATTCCATGCACTTCTCTCGTTCGCTGCACCCAGCCCGTGCGATGCTGATCACCCAGGCCGTGCTGCGTCCCGCTCGCACTCCGCACACCGCCTCTGCGCTGCGTCTCGTCTGCACACTGTCTCTCGACCTCCTGCTGTCGAGCAAGTTCAACCTCCTTGTCCTCCATCTGCAAAGGTGTAGTGTGGAGTTGCTGCACCTCTACTCCGTCGCCCAATTCATAACGAAGAAGCTCAAGCAAATCCCGCACGCGGTGTTCTTGCGTTATTGGTGCCCTTCTCTCATTTTCTTTACGGAACTGCTCAAGAATTCGCCGTTCACCAAACGGGCGCATATGCCTCCATGCCAGTTTCTGCAACTCAATTGCCCTCTCTACGTCGATATCCTCGAAACTCCCCAGAAGCTCTGAAATTGAAGGTTGCAGGAGCTCCACATCCATCTCCTCCGTACGCACTATCGTCTTCCCGGTCTCCCTCTTATCTCTATTCTCTCTTCCTTCTGTCTGTGCCCGCTGTGGTGGTTCACTCCACTAGTTCCGGTTAGTCGGAAAAAGGTTACGCCTTGGCTTGAGACACATACCCTCAGGATAGTGGATCTCGTTTCTCTTGTCGACTGGCGCCTCCCACCGGACTGTGCAGCTCCTCAAAAAGTGCCCAATAATGCCACAGAAACTACAAAAGTTGGGTAATGTCTCATATTGCAGTACAAGCATATTGGACGCTTCCGGCGGTATTTGAAGCCTTTTTAGTGGTTTCGTTAGGTCAATCTCGCATCGGATTCGGAGGAATCTTCCGACCAACTCTCCGTCTTCATCCTTCTCTACCTCAATAAACTTTCCGATTGCATTCCCCACATCCCGTGTCGTCTCCACGTTCATCTGATCTTGCGTTGGTTGTGCGCAATGATCCAGAACGGAACTTTGTCGAACACCATGTCTATTGGAACAACATCTCCCCTGGATTCTTGAAGTACTAGCAAATTGCCATCAATGATCCAAGGCTGCATCTCGAACGTCCTGTTTCTCGCTCCAATATTTGGGAACGAAAATTGAAAGATGTTGTCGGCTAGGGTTTTTACCTTGAAGTCGGCATTCAACCTCCAAGGCCTAGCGAAGCACTTCTGCACATCCGCCATCGGAAACCTCCTCGGCGCCAAAAGCTTCCCAATCAGAAGCTTTCGGTGATCCATTGTCGACGCCCGCGGTATTGCTTGCGGCGCCTGTCTCTCCTCCTCCGTGAGCGAGAGCCCTGAGTACAAAGCTGCGATTGATTCCGCGTCCGTCATCCTCAACTGCTGGTCCGATCTCATGGTGATCGTCGTGAAATCGAACGAGAAATTGTCGGTTGAATGTCGTTCTCTTCTGCCGCCTAGGGTTTAAGGTTTTAGAGAGAAAGGTCTATTTTTTATTTCTGTATGCAATTAATTTCGGAAGAAATTGTGTAAAAATCTCTTCTTTTTCATGCTGTGTAATTTGAGTTCATTAAAAATTTGAGCTCAGTTAATTTTTTTTTTTTTGTCAAACGTTCTTGATATGAATTTGGCAGTTTGCATATATGTTCAATTGAATCATTTTTTGCATGTATGTTTAATTTGCATATACGAAAGCATGAATTGATCCAATAAGTAGGATTTGCAATATATAGTAATGTTGAAACAGCAGACCGCTTGGATTTGATTTTACCATACAACATGGTGAATTTTCGAGGTCGCTTCAAACGTGGATAGCAGGTTTTGAGTTGGTTTATTTTGTGATTTGATTTGATATTTGCAGGTTAATATATAATTTGATTTTCGCATGATTATTTTCAGCTTTTAATGGGTTGTACTATTTTTTAAAATACATTATTAATGGCTCATGAAGTATATACATTATTAATGATTTTAGCAGGATGATTTGATAATGGCTCATAGGTATTGTAATCTATTGTGAAACCTATCAACTGCTTATTTTTGCTATTGTTAGTTCAAATGGTAGAGTTTTGTGCAAGACATTAAAATGTGGGTTCAAAATTTTCATATGGTATATCTTACCTTAGATTCATCCAAATTATATGTAAATATTAATATTAAATATAATAATATGCCGAAATTTTTACATTGCCAAATTTTCTTTCAATATTGCTGTGAAAAAATAAAAATATATTTGTAATTAAAATATTAAAAATGTTTAAATATACCGGGCAACGCCCGGTGGACTATTACTAGTTGATTTTAACTGTGATTTGTCTTGCCAGTTGCCGATTCCATCCATATTTAACAATGAGTTCTCAGTCCAGGCCCAAAAATTTTAAATTTTCTTGAGAGAATTTATAGAGACCACCAAACCTTTGTAAAACTGTTAGTTTGACCCCTATCGAATTTTAATGTTTAAATGACCCTCTAACCTTTCGTTTTCACTTTGTTTGGACCCCTATGCCTAACTGGGATGTTACCTAATTAAAAATAATTAAATGTTGGGGGTAAACAGTAATTTTATATTTAATTTAATGGAAAAAAAGGTTTAACAAGTGGGTTTGAACCCGTGTCTCCCAAAACTACAAACAAAGCTATTAACACTATGCCACAAGGACTTCAAAACACTCTACGCAAATATTCTGCATTAACATTACGCCAAAACGATATAACTTATTCTCTTAGAATAAATTGTTTCAACGCATTTAAATATTTTAATACTTCTATTGTAAGTCTGAATTAATTTCACCATTAACGTTTAATTTTTACGTAGTGTTTAGTTTTATCAAATCTAATAATAATACAACGCTTGAATAATTAACTAATATTAAATTTTATTTAAGATCTTGAACTCATATGTATATAAGACTTTAAGTTAATGGGTGCGCTCGTACGTTATTCATATTATTTTTATAAAAAAATTAAAATTTAATATATCAACTATTTAAATTGCATTCAAATGATTTATTTATATTTTAATAAAATAAATCGATAATCCTGATTGTTTCATGAGGTGGTTTTTGAGGCGACCGTCTACATATATAGATCAATAACTAAAGTGTAAATATATGAGATAGATGTTAATTTAATGAGAAGTTCAATACACGGATGAACCATTATGCAATATTTGAAAACTTCAAATATTGATGCTTAGCCCACGCACCTGGGTGTTTAAAATTGGGGCGCATGCGCTTGGAGAAACAATTAATCTGGGATCCACTAGTGGGGGGTTCACCATATATTTAATTATTTTTATTTCTTAAATTATTAATCCCTCTCAATCTTTCCCCTCGCATTTCTTACTTTTATTGTACTTTTAAATTAAAAATTATACCTTTTAAATTAAGAGTAATTCTCCTATAAGGCAGCCTCACCTATGAGGCAGGACCCAATAACACTCATATTATAAGTCAATATATAGATGCATTTATTACTATAAATTTCAGGGGTTAATTTGTAAATATTCTATTTTAAGTAAATAATACCCGTTTTCTACACTTCTTGACACCCCATCATCTTACATTGTTGTCACCTCATCCTACCTCGATGTCACCTCATCCTACCTTGACGCCACCTCATCAAACCTCACTGTCAACTCATCAAACCTCGACGCACCTAATCATACCTCACTGCCACCTCATCAAACCTCGACGCCACCTCATCAAATCTTACCACCTCATCAAATCACCTCTACGACACCTCATCAAACCTCATTTTTTAGATCACAAACCCAATATTTACAACACAAACCTCACTTTCGACGGCACAAAACCTCAACCAACACATATCTCGTTTTAGACTACACAAACCTCAACCTCGATGTTAACAACACAAACCTCATTCTCAACGACATGAAACTCATTATCTGACACAAATCTCATTTTTGACGATGCATACCTCATTGTTGACAGTATAAACCTCAACTCCAACGACACAAAGCTCAACACAAACTCCATCGACCTCCAACCTTATCTACTCTTCGATGACCCATGTCACTGTCACGTCATTGCTGAGTCATAGTCTTATCCCTGTCATGTCACAACTACCATGTCACCACCGCCCCTCACTGCCACCACCTCGCCACCGCCCTTGCAAAAACCTCGATTTGCAGCAATTGGAGCCCTTGAATAATACCTGCAACCACCTCAAATCGCGAATTGCATGGCCGTCGTCGTCGTTCTGGAGCAAGGCGTCGTCGATCTAGAGCAGGGGGCCGTCGCCGTCTTGTGCCACGCGGAATCAGGATCCTGTCTCCGTCGAGCCTTGTCTGATTAATTGATATGTCAACGACGTCGGGGGAGGAAGAATAGTAAACAAGACCGGGCGGCGCGGAGTTTCGCGGAGGATTAACTCCGTCACAGAGATCGTCTTCGTCGTAATGACAGTGATGCAGATCGAAAAATCGCTGAAAATCAAAGGTCGCGAGGCAAGGGAAGCGCCAGAGAAAGGTTATTGTAACTGTTGCCGGTGAAGGGGGGAGATTAGGGGAGAAGATGATGTTATTGTAGGTTTTTGCAAAATAGTCCCTATATATTTATGGATTGTTACCATTGCGCCGAAAATCAAAACATTATGTTTTAATCCCAAAACTTCTGGAAAAAGGGTTTGCCTGGCTCTGCCTCTTGGGTGAGGTTGTCTCACCCAAGAATTTGTCTTAAATTAAAATATTAACCTTTTAAATTAAAAACATAACGTTTACAATTATTGATGTTTTGAATTAAAAGTGCAACCTTTTAAATTAAAAATTACAATTTTAAATTAAAAAATGTAAACTTTCAAATTAAAAACTATACGTTTTAAATTATAATAGCAACATTTAAAATTATGAATCTTTTAAATTTAAAACATGAGAAATTTAAACCAAAACCTGACAGGTGTACACTGAACTTGTAACTCAAAAGATAATCATTACTCCCTCCGTCCCAGCAGAAGCTGCACACTTTCCTTATTAGACCGTCCCACCAGAGGGTGCACACTTTCTATATTTGGTTATTTTAACCACAAAATGGACAATAATACCCCTGCCTTTTCCAAATTAATCCAACCTGCATTATTCCATCTCCGTCCATTCCTCGTCCTTATCCTCCTTTGAAAAACTCTTCCCAGTTCATCTCCTTCCATTGTTTCTGCATAATTCCTCATTCCTCATTTTTCTGCCATTGTTATTGAATAATTTCTTCAATCCTAGGCAATCTATCTATATATTTGGTGGTAATATATGTGCATTGAGTCAACCTGATTCAACCTTCTCTTCCTTTCACCACTCAATCGGTTGATCTCCAAGACCGCACCATCACCGTCTCCGTCGAGTGTAGGCGGCGCCGGAGCAACCCTCTCCCGACATCACGATTGACAAGAAGCTCTCAAATGGGCACCGATCCAAATCCTGATTGTTGATTTCATTTTAAAAATCCAAGATTTGAACTATAGTGGTGATGGGTTAGTGGGTTAGGATGGTGGAGGGCAGTTGGTGAGGTGGTGGAGGGCGGCGGTTGTGTGGCAGAACTTGCAGGAGGTTCGTGGTAGGTGATGAAAGGGGTAGAGTGTGAGGTTGGCAGTGGGTGTAATATTTGGATGTTGGTAAGGGTAGTTTAGTCATTTCGAACGGTTGTTAATTTTTCTAAGATTTTCTCTCTCTGCAGCTCTTGACGGGAAAGAGGGAGTATAAGTGTGTAACATAAAACATGGTGAATTTAAACCAAAACCTGACAAACATACATTATTCAAAAAATTGAACTTGTAACTCAGAAGATGAGGATTATAACTTAAAATATGGGGAATTTAAACCAAAATATTGGAAGGTATTTATTATCTAATAAACTGAAGTTGTAATTGAGAAGATGATCATTAATGATATAAAATATGGGGAATTTAAACCAAAACTTGGCAGGTATTTACTATCTAATAAACTGAATTTGTAACTCAGAAAATGATTATTATAACATAAAATATTGGGAATTTAATACCAAAACTTAGCAGGTAATTATTATCTTATAAACTGAATTTTATAACATAAAACATGAGGAATTTAAACCAAAACTTGGCAGGAAACTATTATCTAATAAACTGAACTTGTAACTCAGAAAATGATCATTATAAAATAAAACATGAGGAATTTAAACCAAAATGTGTAACTTAAAACATGTAGTTTTTAATTAAAATATGAGGATTTAAAACAAAACCTAGAATAATTATAAAAAACAAAACTGGAATTAGTACTGTAGCAGCACTATTCACGCACACTGTTCATGATATAATGTTCACGGTGCACTGTTCACGCGCGAAATTACTGTATCACGTGAATTTTTATTCAAAAATTACAAATTAGTCCCTGCATGTTTTTAAAATATAACACTATTTACAATTTAATCCGGTTTACATATCTAGACGGTCGATTCCACGACTTTGCCTTGTTTTATGGTATTCAAAAAAGGTTGATGATGAAGATTATACACATGAGATGTAGTTTGCTTGGGTGAAACCGTCCTACCATAAAAACTTTCTCTCTACTCAAAAACGCTCCCAAAAACTTTTTCTCCTCCAGAATATCAACCGGGGAGGCTCCGGCCGGCGCCTCTCGCCGGTCCGGTGACCTCCTCACCCCCACTTTTACTGCTTTTTAGTTGGTCCAGCCCCCTCCTCCTCGCAAAGTTACAGAATCGGATCGGCCTTCACTGCAATCCCCACACAGACGCGCCACCGACGGCTTGCAGATCGGCCCCACCTGGAATTGCCGGTCTCTGATCGGGGACGGAGCTCGCGCTGAATCCGGGTCCTATGCGGCTTATCGCCGACCAGGAGCTTGCCGGACAGAGACGCAGCAGCCTTCGCTGACCAGGAGCTAGCCGGAGACGCAGCCCCCCGGCGCCGACCAGATCTAACACCGGGTCCTTGGCCTGGACCCGGTCCGACCACCGATTGTTCTCCTCCCGGTTTTTACGATCAACAGTCAGATCTGCCGACATCTGGGTCGGGTTATCACTGGCGGGACCGGCTCGGCCTACTCGGACCTGTTCGGGTCGGGTCAGGTCACCTGGCCTTTTGGTTCTGGTCCATCTAGAGGATGAGGTGGTTTTCCCCTACTTTTATTTTACTTAGTTTAGATTTTATCAATAAGGTCATGGAATTTTTGAATAAATTATTATCTGTCAACCTTAGTTTACCGTCGGGTCTTTCGTTTAAACTTTGGTTGGCTTCAATTCCTGATTCTGTATGGTTGGTGAGGAGAAATCCAAGTCAAAGTAGTAATCTACATACTTTTGGCGATACCTATTATCCAATGCAGACTGGACTTGTAGACCGTGGAAGTTAGTCTCGGCAGCTTTTCTCGGTTAGATAACATTTTATGCACTTGTTACTGCTTTAGCAAACCCTAAAATTTACTATCAGGAAATCTCTTTTACCGTGGGAGGACCGCAATGTGATTGATGGGTATGTGATGGTGGTTTCTGAGATGATAGTATAGTCACAATCAGGAAATCCCCTTTTACCCAGGGATGACCGCAACGTGATGAAATATCTTAGCATTGTTCAATTTTCTTATACTCTGTGGAATTTGCTGGCTAGTTAGACTCGAACTGGCTAGAATTTGACACTAGTATTTAGACCTTATTTAAGGGATATGATTTGGATTTGGTCTTTTTGCGGAGTTACTCTAACAGACTTGGGGAGTATCTTGCCCATTTGTTTGTTATATCTCTCTTAAACTGTCTAAACGGCGAGAGAGAAAACTCCATGGGCTTCTGGTCTATTTAGACTGGTAGACTTCGATTATTTAGTCGTAGAATACGAGTTAAGGTACTACGCTTGTTAGGTAACTCTAATACTCTTACAGTTTTAGACTATAGTATTTTATGATGTATCCCCTATTTTCTTTTTCTTTGCGCTTTTACCATGCGCTTTTGATGTAAGCCTTCGGCCAACCGCCTACGGGCAAGATTACAGGTTCGGGGTGCCTAATAAATTCCCCACACTTTATGAAAAAAAAAAGTCCTACCATAAGTTTATGGTCGGCGAATGATAATTCATTTGTTTACTGGGTTTGTTTAAGTGTTTGTAAGGTTTGTTTGCGTTTTACATATAAACACAAGTTATGGCAAACAGAAATTACAAACACACAAACAGATGTATTAATCATATGAACTATCATTCGTCCTACCATAAACTTATGGTATGACAGTGTCACCCAAGACTTTGTACACAATAAAATAGTGAAAGTCGTACAATTGTTTTTTGGTTTGCAGGGGTGAATCCTCAAACAAACAATGCGAATAGGACTCAATATGATAGTTACTCTCCATCAATTATATATTAGCAGATATTTTATATATAATTATTTATTATATTTGTTTTCTCATAACATTGATGTGTATCGTTACTATAGTTAATAATTTGGTGAAATCTAACCAAAGGAGGAAAGTCATTCATTTAATCGATTAAAATAAATTAATACGTAAAACAATTTATTCCAAACGAATCTTGCAATACCACAGAACAATGTGTTGCGTCATTTTGGTTTAATGTTAGCGTAAAATCTTTTACGTAAAGGATCCAGACTGCTTTTTGAACTCAAATTTAATTCTTTCTCCTGTAATCTTCAAATTTATTGCTAGAAAGTTAAAAGTCACAAGGTAGTGTTTGAGAAAAAATCTACAAAATAAAATTAAAATAATATTAATATGGGTGATAATAAATGCAAGATATTCAAAATGAAATTACTCTTGGAGATAACCCAATAGTATTTTATTAAAATATCCAATGAAATTCAATAATACTAGATATCAGAGGCTGAGCCAGAATTCTTGAAATGAGGGGGCAATTTATAGCTACATTTTATATACGTGGGTTGGTTTAGAATTTTGAAAATTTTAATGCATATCATATGTAATAAATTTTAAAAAATAGTGGAGTAAAAATACAAATTTCTAAAATTTAACCTTGAAAAGCTTAAAAATAAAAATGTGGCCCAAAGTATTGGGCCCGCCTCTACTAGATATGTTTTAATTTTTCACCCCATTGTATTTTACTAAATTATTCCAACGAAATTCAAAAGTTGTAACAGATAATCCTTAGACTAAAAAATGACAACATAAAAATGTAAGAGTTGACCTGCACTTTTTTTCCGATATATTTCGATTGTTTTAGTCTTAAATGAGGTGGAATGTGGTCAAAATTCAGGATTCTTGGTTTATTCTCTCCATTATTTTTATCTGTTTTTCCAATCACGGAAAACCCCCAAACCATCAATTTAAATTTAGAGAAGGTATTGGGTGGGACCGTCTTATCATAAACTTATGGTAGGACGAATGATAATTCATGTGTTTAATGGATTTGTTTATGTGTTTCACAGCTTGTTAATTCATTTACATATTGTTACAGATTATAACAAACAAAATTGTGAAACACAAGAACAAATCTGTCAAACACATGAACCCAGCTTATAACAAACAAAACTGTGAAATACATGAACAAAACTGTGAAACACATGAACAAATCTATTAAACACATGAACTATCGTTCGTCTTACCATAAATTTATGGTAGGACGGTCTCACCCAAGACTTTGTATTGATTTTACGGCTCCTTCTAAATTCTATTGGTTTTTACTAAATTAAGGAAGTCTGCATTTATTTAACCAAAACTCAGCCCCCAGAATCCTATGTGAAGGGGGCTTTCTTTATTTGGTATCAGATCTTTGTCTTAATTCAATTTCAAAAATCAAGATCTGAACCTTCTCCCTTCATTATCCCTTCCCAATTCTAATTCTATGTTATGAATCTGATGATGATTACATCTACTTCAGGCTAAAGTTTACCCCCCATTGCCTTGTTATTGAACCCATCTTCCTTGTTTAAACAAAGATCTTATCTTTCTCAGTACATTTCTGTTGAATATCCTGACTTTGCCTCCCCAGACCATGATCCGCTCTTTAGGGTTTTCAAAATTGTTGTCATTTTGTGGGTGAGTTTGAATTCAAGGAGAAGAAATGTTGAAGCAACTTTTAAGCAGAATCCCTCGGAAATCATCCCTGTCTAAAGCTGGTGATTCTTCATGTGCCAACTGCTCCAATGGGGGTTCTAGTTTGGGAGCATCCAAGAAGCCATCTTCAGCTGTTTTCCCGGCGAGTGTGGTTGCTGGGTTTGAGCCATTGCTGCCATTCAAAGACGTTCCCAGCTCTGAAAAGATGAATTTGTTCATTAGTAAGTTGAGTCTCTGTTGTGTGGTATTTGATTTTACCAATCCTAGTAAAAATACTTTTGAAAAGGAGCTTAAAAGAGCTACCTTGATTGAACTCAATGAATTTGTGTCGTCAAATTCTGTGAAGTATCCAGAACAGGCTATTTTAGTTGTTTGTAAAATGTGCGCCGTGAATTTGTTCCGTGCTTTCCCTCCGAGTTATCGGTTGAGGAATGGAAGTTCACGTGCTAGTGAAAATGATGATGATGAGCCCACATTTGACCCTGCATGGTTACATCTGCAGTTGGTGTATGATTTGTTGCTTAAGTTTGTCATCTCACCTTCTTTGGAAGCTAAGGTGGCTAAGAAGTATTTGAACCATTCATTTATTGTTAGATTACTTGACTTATTTCATTCTGAAGACCCAAGGGAAAGGGAATGTTTGAAGGCTGTTTTGCATAGAATTTATGGCAAGTTTATGGTTCACCGGCCATTCATAAGGAGGAGTATGAATAATGTTTTCTTTAGGTTTGTTTTTGAGACTGAAAAGCACAATGGCATTGCAGAGCTTTTAGAGATTTTCGGGAGCGTGATTACTGGTTTTGCAATGCCGTTGAAAGAAGAGCATAAAATCTTTTTATGGAAGGCGATAATGCCATTGCACAAGCCAAAATCACTGGGAGTTTATTTCCAGCAGTTGTCATACTGCGTGACACAGTTTCTCGAGAAAGACCCCAAGTTAGCCGGTGGTGTAATAAGGGGACTTTTGAAGTATTGGCCAATAACAAATAGCCAGAAGGAGTTGATGTTTCTGAGTGAAATAGAAGAGCTTCTGGAAATCATAAATATGTCTGAATTCCAAAAGGTCATGGTTCCGCTGTTTTGGCGGATCAGAAGCTGCATGAGTAGTTACCACTTTCAGGTAATTCATAATTGTTCTGTTCCTTTTTATATGGTAACATTTCCTTGCTCTTTGCTTCATGGCATCTTGTGGTTCTTTTCTGTTTGCTCTTATGTGAACTGTATTTACTGGATGATAGCCTAGTAATTGCTTGTAAAGTTTTTTCACTGAAATCTGATAGTCCATTTCCAAAATGTCTTGTGGAGTTTATGATCACTTCTATGGTCTTTTACTGTGATATTCTATTTCACTTGAAGAAGTTTTTTGGTTTATTCCAGATGTGATATTATATTGTTGATAGGTAGCAAGAGAATGATGACATGTTCATTGTTGATACATCTGGAAGCAGGCCACAAAGCAGTGTGTAAAAATCCTGATTGAGCCCCTACATCAATTTAACTGTTGAAGGCTTGTTTGCCCCTGCATAACTGAGCTGTTATCTCTAATGACTGTTAGTGAAAAGAAACAAAAGTGGTTCTATACCTTTTAGATCCCTAGTTCAGTGTGTGGTGTAGCATATACTACTATTTGATTAAAGGTCTTATCATAACATTTTCTAGAGCTGTAAACACTTCGTGATCCTAAACATCTGGTGCATTTGAATAATACATCATTAGAAATAAACTCATTGCAAAACCTAGCTTTATAATCCTCTCGTCTTTTGATCTAATGCAGGTATCTGAAAGGGCTCTATTCCTATGGAACAATGACCAATTCGTCAATCTCATTGCACACAACCGGCATATTGTACTGCCTATCCTCTTTCCAGCTCTGGAGAACAATGCTCAGAACCACTGGAACCCAGCTGTTCTGAACTTGACATTAAACGTAAAAAGCATCTTTAAGGAGATGGATGATGCATTGTTTGCAGACTGTCAATCTCGCTACAAGGAAGAGCAAGAAGAGCAGAACTTGGATGCGGAAAAGAGAAAGGAAGCATGGAAGCACATAGAAAATGCTGCCTCGAGTCTGAAGCCAACAGTGGATAATATTGCTGTGCTGGTAACACCTCTAGCATCTTCAATATGTTGCTAACAACATTTTATTAACAGATTTGTAATTTATGAATAGTAGCCTAGCTAACCGATGGACATGGATGCTTGCTGGCAACAGTTTTCGTGAGCCAATTTGGTTCTGTGTATTTTTATGTAATAGCACCCTGTTGTAATTTGTGGTGTTTGTTTGGATTCTCATTGCTGGAGAACTGCTTTGTACTGGATATTGGTAGGAACTAACATTTTTTGTTGTATTAATTAGCTTGTTTCTTGCATCATATTTTAGGTCTTTTGTTCTTGTAGGGATTGTTTTTTAGAGTTCCCTGAGATTGATGTTTCTGGGTTTTATGGTTGAACAAAAGAGTAGTTTCAGTTGGATAAAAGAGACGTTCTTCCCCAAACAGTGAAATGATCTCTATGTTATACCTTTAACTGTAAATTATGTTTCTGATACAAAATGGCAATGCTGAAGGAGAAACAAACTCCATGGCTCATTGTTCCAAAAGAAAAAAGAAAAAAAAAACTCCATGGCTCATTTGCATGAAAGTAAAAGGAGAAACAAACTTGGCTCATTTCCATTCGATCTAACCTCCGATTTCCAGATCCCAATTTCGTGTTTCAACACCTGGGCTAAACATCGGTCGGGGATGGAGAAGGTGCGGCAAGATGAGGATATGGAAGATCGGTTTACCGGGGATTAAAGATGGGGAAGTACCGGGCGGTGATGGAAGATGGGTAAATTGACACGAGTTCAAATCCATGAACTCATACCGGGCCAATTTTTTTTTGTAAAGTTATTTTATTAATAACAATAGATAATATTCCGGACAATGTTCGGAATTTTAATAGTATAATACTTTTAAAAGTATGTACATGTAATGAGAAATATGATTGTAAAATCATTTGAGAATAATGTAATGTTGCCATCAAAGATATTATTTTCCAACCGCGAAAACTACGTTCGCTTGAAAGAGAATAGTGTCTACCGCATCAATTAATTCGTCAATTAGAGATCTATTACAACCAAAACACCACTTAATCTAAAGACTATTTTGGCATCGACTGGTTCGGGACCCGGATACACAGAGAGGAAGGCTGGACATGGCAGTCTGTAATCAGCATCTGTTAGATCTCATTCCGTGGTCTTCGGTGGCCTCAGTCCCCATGGTTTTTTCGGATCATATGCTTGTAGTTTATAAGATTGCTACTCGGCCCACTGAGTGGCGAGGCCCAGACCAATCCACAAGCCCAAGTCCAAGAGGTCTCATCACCTTAATGCCCCACTTGGGTCACAGGCTGACGCAACTAAGCCCGGCACTCGGATCATATGCTTATCCATGTCTCCTTGAGGGAGAGGGTAGGGCTGTGCAACCGGTCCGACCCGGACCGGACCGGACCGGGACCGGTTTGGACCGGGACCGGAATGTCCATAAATCTTGGACCGAAGACCGGATCGGAAAGGGGATATTCTGGACCGGGACCGGTCCGGAATTATTCCGGGTTTAGACCGGGACCGGTCCGGAATTATTCCGGGTTTAGACCGGACCGGACCGGTTAGACCGGAATTTTAATATATTATTTTTTTAACTTTATTTTTATGTTAAATATTAAACTTTTTTTACTACAAAAAAATTTAGTAATATGAAAATTATAATAAAAATGAGTTATATTAAATTAGAGTGTGTGAAACATGATTGCATGATTTTTAAATATTAAAAGAAGATGCAATGGTCTCCCAAAAGATTAATATTGTTCAAAAAAATGAGAGTTAAAAATTTATAACAACTAAAAACCACCTTTATAAATCTATAAATTTCAATAAATATAATTTGAATTGATAGAATAATATTAATATTAATGACCAAAAATAAAATAACACATAAATTAATTAATAAATATTTAATAATATAAATTATATTAAATACCGGTCCATCCGGTCCGGACCGGAAAATACCCGGTTTTGGACCGGACCGGACCGGACCCGGAATTCCTAAAAAACTTGGACCGGAGACCGGACCGGAATCCCTTATATCCGGTTCCGGTCCGTTACTTTCCGGTCCGGTCCGGTCCATTTTTCCGGTCCGGACCGGTTCATGCACATACCTAGGAGAGGGACCCTCATGCGCACCGTCGAAGGAAAAACGTGGATTCCGGTTTGAGGCACACTGGGTCAAATCGGCTGACTGTGAGAGAATGGTGGAACACCTTTGGGACTCTTCCGACTCGTCTTTCTTAGAGAAGCTCCGAGGCTGCAAACTGGGCTTGATGAACTGGAGTAAAGGCGTTTTCCCGATCATTCCGAAAAGATTGGAGGAGTTGAGTAAGGAATTACACTGTTTGCAGAGTGGTGTGATTACAGATGTTATCCAGGAAAGAATCTCTTCTGTTCGTTCTGAGTATGAGATGTTGTAGGAGGCTGAAAGTATTCGCTGGAAGCAGAGAGCGAAACAACACTGGTATAAGGAGGGGGACAGGAATACCAAAATTTTCCATCGATTTTCTACCAATCGAAGGAACAAGAACCACATCTCTGGCCTCAAGGATGATCAGCTTATCTTAAGGACCGAGGATGATGATATTCAGCGCATCATTCTGGACTATTTTGGAGGTTTGTTTTCTTCCTCTTTGCCGACTATTGATATAATGGAACAGGTCCTTTTGAGGTTACAGCCTCGCGTGTTGCCGGATATGGCAGCCAGCCTAACTCGCCCATATGGGGACTTGGAGGTGGCTCGGGCGGTCAAACAGATGCATCCGTTTAAGTCACCTGGCCCTGATGGGATGAGCATAGTATTTTACCAGAAGTTTTGGAGGATTGTTGGAAGGGATGTCACTCGGTTTGTCTTGGCCTTCTTGAATGATGGAGTATTTGAGCCTTCTACAAACTTCACCCACATTGCCTCATTCGAAGGTGGATCAACCTGATCTTATCACCCAGTTTCGCCCCATCGGCCTGTGTAATGTGGTTTATAGAATTGCTTCTAAGGTGGTCGCGAACCTCCTAAAGTTGATCATGCCGAGCATTATTTCTGAATCGCAGTCTGCTTTTGTTCATGGTCGTCTTATTACTGACAATGTTCTATTGCTCATGAGATTCATCACACGATGAGGAAGAGGACCGCTCCGAAATTGGGTCATATGAGTATTAAACTGGACATGAGTAAGGTCTTTGATCGGATAGAGTGGAGCTTTGTGACGCAATGTCTGCGGTTTATGGGTTTCCCGGAGTCTTGTGTACAGCTGGTGGATCAGTGTCTGTCTACGGTTACTTTCTCTTTTATCTTCAATGGAGGAGAGTTGGGAAATCTGAAACCTAACAGGGAACTTAGACAGGGTGACCCTCTCTCGCCTTATCTATATATTAGTTGCTCAGAGATCTTTTCTACCTTACTTACAGACCTGGAAAAAGCTGGTAAAATTAAGGGATTGGGAGCCTTAAGATATGGACCTAAGATTTCTCATATTTTCTTTGCTGACGATACCTTGTTGTTTGGCGAAGCTGGAGAGGATGAGGCTACTCACTTTAAGTGGGCAATCAGTCTATTTGAAAGTATCTCTGGGCAACGCATAAACTATGACAAATCAGGTGTTCTGTTCAGCCCAAACACTAGTGAGGCCGTGAGGAGGATGGTTTGTGATATTTTAAAAATTCCGGAGGTTCATTCCCATGGGAAGTATCTTGGCTTGCCTTCGGAGCTTGGGAGAAGCAAGGGTGAGATTTTCCAGAATATAAAAGACCGCGTTCGCCAGCGAATTGATGGATGGAGTGAGATGAATCTTTCTAAGGCATGAAAGGATGTTCTTATCAAGTCTGTCTTACAGGCAATTCCGAGCTATTCCATGAGTTGTTTCCATATCCAGAGGACTGTTCTTGATGACATTAAGGCTATGATTAGCAATTTCTGGTGGGGAGGCGATGAAGATATGAGGAAAATATATTGGGCTTCTTGGCCGAGAATGGTGGCTTGGGTTTCTGTGACCTTTAATCTTTTAACTTGGTTATGCTCGGCAAACAAGCGTGGAGAATGCTAACTAATCCCACGTCTCTTATTGCGAGGGTGTATAAGGATAAGTACTTCCCGAATTCCTCTCTTTTTCAAGAAACTATGGTCTCTAGGCCATCTTGGGCGTGGAGAAGTATATCTCGCGGGACTCAGGCACTACATCTCGGTTGTAGGAAGCATGTTGTATCAAGACGCAATATAAGTATCTATCACGATCCTTGGTTACCGAGTTCTCAATCCTTCTTTGTGGCTTCACCGAAGAATGTGCTGTGTAATCTTCATGTTGTGAGTGATCTTATTGACCTAGACACTAGATGGTGGAGAGATGGCCTTCTTAGTGCCCACTTTGTTTCTTCGGATACTGCTCTTATAAAAACTATTCCGATTGGAGGCCAAGGCGACCGGGATCATTGGTGTTGGCATTTTACGTCCTCTGGAAAGTTTACAATAAAGTCCCTCTACCACGTTCTTGTAGAGCAGCCGCATCACCTATCCCGTCACAATGTTCCGACAGCTTCACCTGGGGATTCTACTTTTTGGAAGAAATTATGGAGACTCCGTGTACCGAATCGAGTGCTTCATTTTGCATGGAGGCTAGCGACTGACTGTCTCCCTGCGACGGATAATTTACGTCGAAGAACTCTACAGGTTTCAGCGATTTGTCGATTGTATGAGACCGGATATGAGCTCTCTGCCCACTTGTTCTTTCAGTGCCCTTATGCACACACAATTTTTTATGTCGCCGGTCTCTGGGACACTATTCAGTACTCGGAAAGGAGCCGCGGGGAGTTCTAGTTCCGTCAACTTATCATGGATTACAGCGTGGAGACGTCGGAGATGATAGTGATGTTATGCGACGCCATATGGGGCCAACGTAACAAGCTGGTTTTCGAGAATACTCACACCGAAGGCTCGGTGGTTGCGTCAATGGTAACAGGAAATCTATCAAGCTTTCACCGTGCCAACTTTTGGCCGGAGCGGCTGTCTTCTTGCTTGGAGGATACGGTACTGCTGCAGCCTCCAACTGGGGTAGCCCGTGTGCATTTCGACGTGGGGCTTGCGGGGGACGGAGTTTCAGGCACGGGGATTATTGCTTTAGATGAGCAGGGAGGTTTTATTAAGGCTGTGGCAAGGAAAGTGCACATGGTCAGCGATCCCCTTTTAGCCGAGGCTTGGGCTGCAAGGGACACCATTGAACTAGTTGTGTCCTTGTCTCCGCGCCGACCAATTTTAATTGGTGATTCTTTGGCACTAATTTAGATGATCCGGGAGGATATCTCATGTTCAGTGGAAACTACAACACTTGTGGGGGAGCTTAAAGAACTGATTCGGTCTTATAGTTTAGAATTGCCATATTGGGTGCCACGTTTGGAAAATACCTCGGCTCATTTGCTTGCTCAATTTGCAAAGTCGAGTGTTTATTCTTCTAGTTCGTGGATTACTCCACCCCCTTTCATTGTATCAAACGATTCTGGACGTTTTCCAGGACATTGGAATGATAACACATTTTTTCTTCAAAAAAAAATCTAAAGACTAAATTGAATTTTTAGGACCTTACTTTCACACAAAACATCTTTTTAGGACTTTACATGGTTTTGTTCAATTCAGGTAGTCTTACTTTTGAAAAACATACTTTTTAGGACTTATGGATGGAAATGTTAAGTCAACTGACGGTCAATTAATGCGGCATGGGCATTTTCATAATTTTGCATACCAAATGGGGGGCATTTTTGTCATTTGAAATAGGTAGAAAATGTGCTTGACCTCAATCATTTTCGTCATCTAAACAAGCCATCTCGAAAGTTCCCCCTCAATCCTACGCCGAGAATTAAGAACTGTTCAGATGACGAAAATGATTGAGGTCAAGCACATATATGACCTTATTCAAATGACGAAAATTCCCTCGGCTTGGGATGCAAAATTACAAAAAATGCCCCCACTCGGTATGCAAAATTACAAACACCATGCTCGCTATGCAAAATTACGAAAATGCTCCTATTTGGAATGCAAAATTACGCCTATGTTTGGGATGCAAAATTACAAAAATGCGGCCCCCATTTGGTGCAAAATTACGAATATGCTTTTGCCGCATTAGTTGACCGTCAGTTGACTTAACTTTTTCAGCCATAAGTCCTAAAAAGTATGTTTTTCAAAAGCAAGACTACTTGAATTGACGGAGTCCGGACGCTTCTCTGAAAGCTTGCTGCTGAATTTTTTCATTTTACGGTTCCGAAATCAGATCCAATTCGGGGTTGCCACCGGTGACCTCCGCCGCGACGGTAACCCCTGCCATTATCAAACTACATGTCGTGATCCACTCCGCTTTCCGCTGGAACAGGGCACCAAGATTTTTGAGAGATCCATTACCGCCGACTCTCTAAACCCTAGGGTTTAAAGAGAAGAAGACTTGTGTTCGTAAGAACCCGATCTTGGCTGCCGCCTCCGATAAATTCAAGTCGATCGAAGAGCAAAACCAAGAATTAGAGAGCAGTAACATTTTGTGCAGAAGCATCACCACTATGGGGGTTATTGCATCAAAAATATGGGGTTTAACCCTGATAGCAGACGAACGAGAAGAGATTTGTCCGGTGACGGAAAGCAACGACGTCTGTTTCATGCTGGCGGGGAAGATCAGACTCCGAAACCGCTATCCCAAGGAACGGATCCCCAGTGCGTTCGAAAAGGTGTGAAAACCACCCTGGTGGCGCCGTCTAGTGGATGCTCCCATACTAGATACCCTGGCGAAACAGTTCGAGGCGCATGAGAAATTTGCGCGTGGTTGTTTTCTTTTATTTTTGTAATTTTTCGTTTAAGTACTCTGTTTTAATACCAATAACCGACGAGAAACTACATCTCACCGAGGCAGAAGATGATGCCCGTGATGCTACCAAAATCCGTCCGTCTCCCGGGATTAGACGCTATCCGGGTCTCCTCGTTGATCAGCCCGCTTCAATCCTGCAAAACAATCCCCGGGAGGCGTCCCGGGGAAGAAGCTCCAGCGTGATGATGAGAGGGGGATAGCGGAGAAGGAAAACGTACGGAAGGTGCTCTCAATATAAAGTAGAGAGATATAAGTCACATACCTTGTTCACTGTTTGAGACTAGTATTTATAGCCGAGCTTGCCTGCTTGAGATAAGGTGCAGGACCACTTCTCATTTGTCCCCGTCCGTCCTTCTTTCTTGTCCGGACGTGCCCCCTAGCGGAAAAGGCACCGCCCTTTTGGCGCTGGGCCATGGATCCTATTACCGGTCCAGTAGGCCCTTGGGCCGGTAATATCACTAGCCCCCCAGACCAGTCGCCCGGGTTTCCGTAATGCGGGGAACTGGTCTCATAACCTTCTCCTGAAGTTACTCTTGGTAGGGCCCATTCGTGTTAAAATTGGTTTCTAACAACGCCGCCTTTTCCCCTTCTGCATTGATCAGTACCTCGTTCACCGTGTCATCATTGCTTTTCCTCATTTTGAGGCAATTCCTATTCATTCGCCTATATAAGGGGCATAACCCCCCTTCTCGCAAGTTACTTTCTGCAAAATCTCCCCAGACGCTCTGCTTACTCGCTCCCTCGCGTTTTCAACCAAGTAAGCCCTAACTCCCTATTCTTTTCTCCTCTTCATGGATTCCCCGCTTCTCTCCAATTCTTCTTTGGACACCGAATGAGTTCAAAATCAGTTTGAGGCCGCTGATAACGTGATTTCCTCCCCTTCCTCCCCGGACACCTCTTCCGAAGCTCTTAGTACGCCCCGGGGGCCCGTCGCCCCGGGTGCGTCGGCCTTGGATGGGGTGGGTTCGTGCCTAGTCGAGCATCCTCATCATCCCCGCAAGGATCAGGATGAGGAGTTCGGCGAGGAAGGCGGTGACGACATTCCCCGGGGGCCCACTCACGGGGTGCGCCCGGTGGGTATCAAATTTTATGATGTCCCCGAGGACTCTCCTTCTTTACATAGGGATGTCTTGGATTTAGCTAAGCGTTCCTTTATTCCCTTTCCCTTGAATGCCTCTCTTTCTAAACTTCCTCCAGGAGTCTCCGAGCGGGAGGCTTCATGTATCCCGCGGATCCATTTTCAATATGGGCTTAGCCTGCCCTTCCCTCATCTTTTCCTTGAAATTCTCCAATTCTATAACGTAGCCCCCGCCCAGCTACACCCTAACGGGGTGGTCCTCATCCTGGCCTTCTTGCTTAACTGCGCCCGGTGCGCCGTTCCCGCTTCTCTCTTGCTCTTCCGCTCCTTTTATGCCTTGCGGAAGGCGCACGCGTCCTTCCCGGGCGTTTTTTCTTTTACCATTCGTACCGGCCTAAAAGATTTCATTCTCTCTAAACCCAAGTCCGCCAAAGGATATCTTTCAAAGGGTTTCTTCCTTTGTGACGCCCAGTTGTACCCCATGCCCGCCTGGAACGACTCTCTTGCTCCCGAGGACAAGAAGCCTCTCCACAACCTCCCGGCCATTATTGCCAGTGACCACAACCTTCTTCGCCTCTCCCCCTTAGATATGGACGCCTTCTATAAGAACGGGAATGCGGGTTATTTCTGGCCTCGCGGGATCTATCCCCGCGACCTCTTCACGCTCCCGCGCATCTCTGCGGTGTGGCCAGATGGAGGAGCCCATTAAGGCTTTTATTTCCCATCTTCCTCGGGAGTTAAATCAAACTTTTTTTTTTATATATGTCTCATGGTCTCACTTCACTGTCTGCTTAACTTCAGCTCAACCTACCACCTTATACGCGGAGGTCATGGCTTACACTGATAAGCCTTCCGGGGACAATGTTCAAGCCAGGGATACTCATCCGGATTCCCCGGCCCCTTCTCAGCAAATGGCCTCCGGACCATCTCCGACCGAGAATCCTGCCATCATACCCCAGAAGGCCCGCGCGCCGCCGCGGTCTCGTCAACAGAACTCTTCCGGGCCATCTTCTGAGGTCCGCTCTACTCCTGGCTCATTGCCTACACCCGGACGCCGGTCCTTCATTCAGCATCCGATCTATAGCGGCGGGGCAAGCTCGAGATTCAAACGGCCGCCCCCAGGCGAGCTATCCGGGTCGCCTCATCCCTCTCGCCAAAGGACTCAGGACTTCCCTCCTCCTCCTCCTCGGGATGCTTCTCCGCGGGCCGCTGCTTCTGAGACTATCTCGGAAGAAAAAGAAGGGGTAACTATTCTTTTAGCTTTGTTCTTCACCCATCCTTTTGATCCACTTCTTTCCTAAGTTTCATGTCTCGTTTTGCAGAGCATCGCCTTCTCGGATTCCCTCCTTGCAGACGCCCAGTTTACCGAGGCGCTAAATCGGGGCTATTCCAAATACAGCGCCGGATTGTTTGCCACGATGGAGAAGGAGCTCCGAGATACCCGAGAGAAGTTGGCCGGACGAGACGACCTGGAGGCCCGGCTGGAGGCGTCTCAGAAGAAGATGGCTGAAAGGGAGAAGAAGCTGGCGGATAAGGAGAAGAAGCTTGCCGAGGTGGAGAAAAAATACTCTTCCCTCAAGAATGAGAAGAAAGAGGCACAACTTGAAGCCCTGGATGCTGTGACCCAGAAGGTTCTTCACTCCGCCGCCTTTGATCAAAGGCTGGAAGATATGGCAGCTGCGGCAAGCGCGGTCGCCTGCCATGAGATGTACCGCAGTTTGCGGGGTTGGCTTCCGGGGCCCGCTCGTTTGGAAGCCCAGACCTCCTACTATCGCCCCAAGGCGAACGACCTGCTGAACCATCGCTGGAGATCCCTCCAGGATGCGAACTTGAAAAGCCTGGTCCCCCAACTGTGGGAGTCTTTGAGGATGTCCTCCCGGATCCCTTCCGCCTCGGATATCAAGAAGGCCAAGCAACCGGAGATAGGCGAGGCTGCCTTCCCTGACCCCGGCCCGGAAAGCTTTAATGCTTATGGGGAGTCCCGGAGACGCCTCACTGGTCGGAGAATTATTATGAATATTGCGCGGTACCTGATAACTTTGGGTACCGCGCGGTTCACGATCAGGAGGGCGACTGCCGAGTCGGTCTGGGCGCGGGTCAAGATGATCTGCTGTATCAGTCCCGGAAGGCCGTGCGGAAGGTAGGGTTTCCCGAGCGGCCCGCTGATGAACCTTCAGTGGATGCCCCTGCCTATGCTGGCCCGGAGTGGAGCACCGAGGACCTCGTGGAGTTGGAGAGGCGGTTTGAGAGGGCTCACACCATTCCGGGGAAGGGGAACTCTGCTGAAGACAATGTATAACTCTACTCTAGTTATTCTATTTTCTTGTAATTTTTAAGTTTTTTGTAATTTTCCTCCCCGGGAGGCACATGTAGAACTTGGCCTTGGTGCCCATTTTGAGTAATATAAGTTCTACCCTTTAATGAAGTTACTATCTTTTGTAGTCTGAGCGTCCCCTAGAGGAGATTCTCCCGCGTGGGCCCATGCCTTATGTTTTCCCTCATCCTAGTAGTTCTTCCGGTACCTACTTCTCTCTCCCCCGCGCTGGGTGCCTCCAATGCTCTTTCCTTCAAAGGAAGCTAGCTCATTGGCGGTTTGGAGGCGACCAGGCTAACCGGGCATTGGCTGAGGCGGGATTGGAATGCTTCCTTCAAGAGTTTGGGTCGATCCGGGTGCTGGTGGCGTTTCTTAAGGCAGTTGAAACCAAGTTTGGGTCGTTGAACCAGTGCTTCGACCTTGCCTCCGATCATATGCGGGAAGCCCTGAATTCCCACCAGACCATCGCTGAGCTGCAAGCCCTTCACGACGACTCCCAACATCGCACTACCAAGGAGCTAGGCATGGTGTGGGGTGAACTAGAGCGGGCGCAGGAAAAACTTAGGACATTGGAGACCCGCTCCGCTCAGAACCGGCTTCTCTGCGACTTTGAGAAGGAGAATCGGTCCCTTACTCATAGGAATAGGGTCCTCCAAGATGCTCTACTAATCACCCGGCTATCCTACCATCTTTTGGGTCTCAAGAATGGCTTAGTTGGGGTGTCTCCTCTTACCGATATTCCAGCCGGGGTTCGTAGGACAATGGAACGCAAGGCGGCTAACCCGAAGAAGTTTGGTGAGGGAGCTCCTAATCATAAGGCCTATCTGGATGTCGTTGAATGGCATAATAAGATAGCCACGGGAGAAGCTGAGCCCTATCCCTCTAGCCTTCGTCGAGTCCCTGCCCGAGTGGAGGTGGATGTGGCGTACGAAAGGTACGAAGACATGACTGTATCCATTGACCCGGAAGAGGTGGCACGTCGAATAAGACGCATCCGGGATATTGCCGACTCTGGAGTCACCACAAAGGGGGTTAAGATCGCCGAGGGTACTCGTATTAGCCGGGAAGAGAAGGGTAAAAGTGCAGCAGTCATGTTTCCTAAGTATAGGTTTGTTACTTCTGCCGGGGTAAGGAGAATGCGCCTGGCGGAGCCGCTTCCAGAGGGATCCGTGGTTGTGCCTATCCCCGAATTGAACGAAGAAGACGCCGCGCAGTTGGAAGAGGAGCAGGTGGAAAGGTCCCACTGGGCGTGCCAATTGATGCTACCAAAATCCGTCCGTCTCTCGGGATTAGACGCTATCCGGGTCTCCTCGTTGATCAGCCCGCTTCAATCCTGCAAAACAATCCCCGGGAGGCGTCCCGGGGAAGAAGCTCCAGCGTGATGATGAGAGGGGGATAGCGGAGAAGGAAAACGTACGGAAGGTGCTCTCAATATAAAGTAGAGAGATATAAGTCACATACCTTGTTCACTGTTTGAGACTAGTATTCATAGCCGAGCTTGCCTGCTTGAGATAAGGTGCAGGACCACTTCTCCTTTGTCCCCGTCCGTCCTTCTTTCTTGTCCGGACGTGCCCCCTAGCGGGAAAGGCACCGCCCTTTTGGCGCTGGGCCATGGATCCTATTACCGGTCCAGTAGGCCCTTGGGCCGGTAATATCAGCCCGATGGTCTCCCAGAGGCATATCATGGGAGGAAGAGGATAGAGAACCCCATTGGAAGTCCTTCGCTGTAAGGGAAGTTTGTCCGGAAGTCGCGATAATGCCATCGGAGAAATTCACATCTCAGTTAGGGAATAGCACATTTATGGGGTCATGTTGGCGCCTTGCACTTCAGTTGTCTATTTAGCTCATTCTCTAGTGTTTCTCATAAGGTCGAGCACCCTGCTAGAGGGGGCTCTTCCTAGCCATGTTCAACCGCAACTGGACGATTTACAGTAATTTACGAATGCAATAAATATTTATTTTCAAAAAAAGACTACCCGAATTGAACAAAAACAATGTAAAATCCTAAAAAGATGTCTTATGTGAAACTAAGGTCCTAAAACTTCAATTTATTCTAATCTAAAACATAATTTACGTTCCTCAAAATTCAAGTACCTTGAAATCCACATATTAAGATCGGAAACACGATCCATACAACCAGACCGAGAATAATAATAGACAAATTACAAAAATATGACTCGTATAATCATATTGAGAGAAAAACATCAATAGATATAATAAAAAAAATTCTAATTTACAAATAGATTCACACTTATTCAATTACATAAAGAAGCAAGAAGATTAAAAGAGAAGGAAAAAGATAGACACTCGAATGCGTTAAGCCGCCGCCATAGACCTTATCTCTCCGGAAAAAAAAACCCTTGGGTTTAACGGTGAAGAGCACGACGATACCTGCAATTTTAGCACGGTTTTCACGGCAAACTCTGTGATTCAGGCCGAATCTTGAAGATGAATGATACAGACGTGATCGCAACGCTGTACGCTGGTCTTTCGCTCACGGAGGAGGAGCTGCAGGCGCCGCTCGCACCCCAGCGGCGGGCTCCGACGATGTATCACAGGAAACTGTTGATCGGGAAGTTGATGTCGCCGAGGAGGATACCGGCGGCGGATGTGCAAACTTGCTTCGGTAGGGCATGGCGGCTACCAAGGGATGTTGAAGGTAAAAACTCTAGCGGATAATCTTTTTCAATTTACCTTTCCGAATATTGGTGCGAGGAACAGAGTGATGGAGACGCAGCCGTGGCTCCTTGAAAACAATCTCCTCATGCTGCAAGAATCACGAGGAGATGTTGTGCCGACGGATGTGGCTTTTGATCGGGTTCCGTATTGGATTATCGCACATAAGCCAACTCAGGACCAGATGAATTTGGAGACAGCACGAGACATCGGGAACGCGATCGGGAGGTTTATCGACGTGGAGAAGGATGTCGGCGAGGAGCTCGTCGGGAAATTTCTTAGGATTCGATGCGAAATCGACGTGACGAAACCCCTGAAAAGGGTGCAGATTCCACCCGGGGCTTCAAACATGCTGATATTGCAATATGAAAAGCTTCCCAATTTTTGTGAATATTGTGGGATTGTTGGTCATTTAGTCGGAAGCTGCTCGGCGAGGTGGGAGGCGCCGCCGGAGATGAGAAATTCTGTTAATTATCCGGAAGGGATGCGCCTCAAACCGAGGCGGAACCCTTTTCCGAACAATCGTGGCCAGTGGGAGCAGCCGCGAGGCCGGTGGAATGAACAACAACAGCCTCGTGCAGGGAGCGATCGTACGGGGAATAAGGACAGTGCGGCAAATGAACGTGCAGGGCAAGAGGATCGTGCGGGGATGATGGTTAATCGTGCGGGGAGGGCTGTGACAAACCAAGCCACGGGGATGGAGATCGAACCCAGGCCAACGACGGTCGCGGAACTGGTCAGAGATTTTGAAAGTATTGACGTGGAAAGGGCGATAGAGTTACAGCGAATAGCTTGGAGAAATATGCGCCCTTTTCTGAACGACGGGTGCTAGAACAGTTTCGAAAAGAACTGGAGAGGGGATCGCAAATTACACAAGAAATCCGGGTTAGGGAAGTTTTGGAACATATGTGAAGACCCGTGTGTCCTGACGGACACAACGAAGTCTGTTGAGGGGATTGGTTTAAATAGTAAATGAGATGGAGAGAATAAAATTATAATTTACATTTAGTCCTCAAATAAATAGTAAAATTATACTTAGAAATACATTCACAATAAATTATAATGCTTTAACAGGACTAACGGTGAGAGAATAATGGACAAAGGTAAATAAGAGTGTAAAATTGTATGATTAGAAAATTAGATAAAAAAGATATATTTAACCATATCGTTATATTTTAAGATTCATAAATAATGAATAAGGAGTTAATAACAATGACCTAGGGATGATGCGACTTGTAAGGGAACTAAGACAACTAATATTTTATAATTAAAATCATTTAGTCATGTTACAAATGACAATCCTAAACAAATAAGTGCATTTCTAAATAAAAGAGAAATAAAATTATCAAATGATTGCATTAAAAATAGTTGAAATACAATTACTGTATGAAATAAGTGTATAGTCTTGCTTAATAAAACGAGATTTGTTTTATTAAGTATTGTTTTTATCAAATAAAATAAGATAGATCATACACAAGTCTAATGTTTGATATTGTTTATTTAAATTAGTAAACCTTTTTATTAAGTATTATTTTTATCCTAGTGTGGTGTATGAAATAAAATAATGGTGTATAAAAAATAAAATAATGAGATGATAATCATAAGAAAACTAAAATCAAGAATAAAAATGAGGTTTGTAGACATGCATGCACGTGTCATGCTAGGACTAACACTACTCACCATAATTATGACTAAGCCATAGGAATTATTTAAAAAATGAACATGACATTATATTTTTTTTGCCTCTGTTTCGTTTCCAAGCAAAAACCATTTTCTCTTCTCCCTCTTCGCTAGATCTTTCTCCTACTTTCTCAACCCATTCACCAAACTCCAGCCTCCTCTGCCGCAAGCCTCGATCGCCGGATAATAACTATTATCGCCGCTAAGTTTCACCGAGGATTTTCCCGGTGGCCAAGAAGAGGAAGTCGATCGGGAGCCACCAGCCTGAACGACGAGGATCACCAGATCATGTTCTCAACCTTCAGCCGCACTGTCGATTCCCTCAGCCAGCTTTATACACGAGGCCATGAACCAATAGAAGTTTTTTTTTTTAGGCCAGGGAACGCCATGGATTATGTTGAGGAGTGAGGACCATTTTACGGGGTTTACGGACAGAAGTGAGTGTTCTCACTTTTCAAAACCTATATATAGTTTTAAGCTGTCATGCCTATGTGTAATATGTGTACTATCTATATTTTCAAAAATACAAAAGGTATTCGTTTCTGATATTTGAGATTGTTTAAGATATAAGTGAGTACTTTTATTCTCAAGATATGTGCTATATGAGACTGTCATATGCTACCTGTAAATGAGATGTATATATGGTTTGACTTGTAAGAAAGAATATGTTTATAGTCTGATAGTTATCTTATAATTCTGTTTCTGATTCTGATTTAATGTCTTGATTAGCTTGTTGTGATTTGGCTAGTGGATAATGACATGGTTGTATTGGGTGTGCTTACATCATGGATTATCTTAAGCTGATAAAGTGTATTCATGGTAAATCTAGTTAGAAGATTATATGATATCACATTGTGTATTTTTACTCACTGATAGATGATCTTCTGATGTTATTTTGTGTGAGATTATAAGTTCTATAAATGAGTACCTTGATGCATGTGCTTATCTGTTATGTGGCGACTCGTATAGTCGGATTACTCGTTTTATATGATCAAAGTGTTTACTATACTCTCTATTGAGTTTTTCGTAGGTCATGTGACATGTGAAAAACTATGAGATTACTTGCTAACGTGAGATGTATCTTTAAAATATACAGATGATAACTTTAGTCTTATTCTCGGAATATATGCTACCTGAGACTGTGTCACTAACTGTAACTTGAACTGTATCTTCTCTACCTGATTAGGGTAATATGACTAGTATAATTTTTTTTTTGATGTAATATTTTCTTCTATTAAATTGCTCAAAAAAGTTCATACAACTGATTTGGCCATCACTCTAAGCCAAACATTCAATGGATATAAATAACTAACCAAAAGGAGAAAAACAACTATTCTACAGCCATATGAAATGCAAGTGGCTATGATCATAACTAGTTCATCAAGATATTGCTAGGATTTTAGAATAACTATAATGAATGCGCTTCCATTCCATCTGTCCTTGCATATCTTGCCAAATCTGCATCCACCTTTGGAGGTTTGGTGTCTTCAACGTTCCATTTATGTCTCCAGCTCGTATACGATTAAGGGAAAATCCACCATAGCATAACTGTGAATTGACATGTCAAAACACAAGTCTGCCCTGGTTCATTTCCCATAGAAACCAAATTATCCATTATGTAGCCTGGTCTGAGTATGCTTATAATCTTTTTCGATCCAGCCCGTCAAGTCTTTAGATAGTGTCATGGGCCAAGGTTGGGTAACTTGTTTCACCTAGCAGCCCAACACCTCTGAAATACCAAAGGTAATCAGTGCGGTACCTACGACATATGTACAAGTTTCATACTAGGGCCATAGTCCCTCATCCAGTCCGTCAAATATTTTTGATAGTATCTTGGGCCAAGACTGGGTAACTGGTTTTTATACCTGCAGCCCAACACCTCTGAAATACCAAAAGGTAATCAGTGCGGTACCTACGACATATGTACAAGTTTCATACTAGGGATATATCCCCACAACCAATCCGTCAAGTCCTTAGATATTGTCACGGGCCAAGGCTGGGTAACTGGTTTTTACACCGGCAGCCCAACACCTCTGAAATATCATAGGTAATCAGTGCGGTACCTACGGCATATGTACCAAGTTTCATACTAGGATCCATTCACACCATCCTCATCATCAATCAGAGGGGTCAAAGCCTGTTTCAATCATCACCTTTAGAGCATCCACCTGCCTAAATTTCCCCTGGAAGATTCTGTTATTCCTCTCCCTCCATACATTATAGAAGATGCTGATAAGTCGGTGGAATCTTATTCTCTTTCTCCATCCTACCATTCTTCTCATCCTCCTCAGGCACTCTCTGAAGTTTCCGCCAGTCTCCACCCTGTAATGTTTTTGGAGCTCCACTGTAAATTGGCATGTACAAAATATGTGCTGCATCGTTTCTCCATTGTGCCCACACAGAGTACAAACATCTGCCACATGAGGTATTATCCCTTTCGACTGAAGTCTCGCTATGGTCGATAATCTCCCTTTTAACAACATCCATAGAAAGAATGAGTGTTTAGGCTGTAGTCCTGACTTCCACAATATTTTCGTTGACCAATGGTTTTCTTGGCCTGCCCCTTTGAGGTATCCATATGCCTTGCTAGTGCTGAAATTTCCTTTCGTGTCAACGCATTCCATTAGGTATGGACGAATTTCATCTTTCAGTGACACCAACTTGCCCCAACCCCAACTATATGTGTGCCCTTCTAGGCTGTAGTCAAGAAACTCTTCAACCTTCAAGTAGTATGCCTGCACCCATTTCAGCCACAATATATCCTTCTTTTGACATACATCCCAAACCAGCTTACACAGAGAAGCTCTATTCCAGGATGAAGGATCCCTTAGGCCAACTCCTCCACTTTTCTTTGGCATACAAAGTGTTTTCCAAGACACTGGTGTAACTCTTTTCTCCCCTTCCTTTCTGCCCCACAGAAAATTTCTGCATTTTGTCTCAATGGCTTTGTGCACACTCTCAGGTATTTGAAAAACATTAGCCCAGTGACTAGCTTTACTCAGCAGAATTGTGTTTATAAGCTGCACTTTACCTGCATATGCCATATTCCTGGAACCCCAAGTGCCTATTTGTCCTGCAATCTTCTCCACCATTTTCTCACAATCTTCAGCTCTCCACTTCCCTGTTGAGACTGGAAGTCCCAGGTAATTCATTGGGAAACTTCCTTGAACTATATTCAGAGTATCAGCCAACATCTTTGATTCAGTTTCTGTCATTGTCGAGAAGAAAGCCTCAGATTTTCCTTCATTTATCCTAAGGCCAGAAACCTTCCTAAACTCCTCCAAAACAGTTTTAACCCCATCCATTGAGTGCTTGCTTGCCCTACAGAAAATTAACAGATCATCTGCAAACATCAAACTGTGTATTTCCCCCTTCAAACTCCTCTGATGGAACTCTATAGCTTTCGTTTTTATCGCCAGGCTAAGCTGTCTTGATAGATATTCCATCCCAATTACAAACAATAAAGGTGATATCGGATCCCCCTGTTTAACACCACTCCTCCCTTTAAAACAATCCGTGTACGCACCATTCAAAGAGAAACAATAAGTGGTATCCTCAACGCATCGTCTTATCCACTCAATAAACAATCCTGGAAACTTTAGAACTGCCAGCCATTTGAATAGAAACTCCCAGCTTATACTGTCGAAAGCCTTCTGTATATCAATTTTTATCATGCAGCTCGGAATATTGCTCGGCTTCTTATATCCTGTTAATAGCTCTTGGGCTAGGAGAATATTATGTGATATCCTCATCCCTTTCACGAATGCACCTTGGTTTCCATTTATCACTTCAGGGAGTACCTCACTTAACCTGTTACTCATGATCTTTGTGATGACTTTATGTAAAACAGGGCAGCAGGAAATCGGCCTATAGTCCCCAGCTGACTGCGGATTATCAACTTTCGGTATTAGTGTTAAAACAGTCCTGCTAAATTCCCGTGGTACTTCATCACCCTGAAAGAAACTCCTAATCCCCTTTTTGAAATCATCACCAACAATCCCCAATGCTTTCTTGAAGAAAAAGCTCGAATATCCATCTACTCCAGGACTTTTGTCATTCTCAATGCTATTCAGAGCTCTCCATATCTCATCATCTGTAATCGGCTTTATCAAGGGTATTTGTTGTTCCACTGTAAGAAAGTTACCTTCAGTTGCAACTAAAGGATCAATTTCACTCTCTACAATCACTGTCTTTCCCATTCGGTCACCAAAGAACTGCAGTAGATGCTGCTCCACCCCCTGTCTTCCATCCACTCTGTCGCTTCCCACCTTCAGGCTGACTATATGATTTCTGTATTGCCTTTTTTTCATGCTTGCATAGAAAATTTTGGTTGGCCTGTCCCCCTCCTTTATCCATTTCTCCTTAGACCGTTGCTGTAAGAAACTGAACTCCGCTTCAGCTAGTTCCATAGATTATCTCCTTGACCTTGCTTCGTTTTCTTGCAGCCCTTTATCCAATACATTTGTTTGTAATAGATTGAACTGGTTCTCCCACTTCCCTTTTGCTTCCATGGCTCTTTTCTGAATGTCTGAAAATTCCCTCTTGTTCAATCGTTTAAGTGCTATTTCCAGCACCTTCAGAGTTTTAAATAGATCCACGAGAGTACTGTGTGGATTGATTGTGTGGATCCACGACTAGTATAATTGATTGTGTGGATCCTGCTCCGAGTAAGTACTGTTATACATTGTATTCGAGTTGTTGTGATATATTGTAGTTGAGTTGTAGTTGAAATATTTTGGGATGCCATGAGTACAATGTGATGTCGCCGATAAGTTGGACTGTTAATAAACTATTAATTAATGGCCTTGAGCATACCCGATCTGATTGATTATTCACTATTGGTGTTATATGAGAATGTGATGTTATTGAGCTTTGAATTTACTAGTTGTTTTGATGCTCTGTCTTTCGTTCTTGACACTTGATATTGTGGTTGGTAAAGTTCCAAATTAGTATTATGTGATCATGCGAGTTTTATGTGATGTGAGTTGTTTAATTAAATTATATTGACTAATATTGAAAATGTGTGAAATATGGAATTCAGTTGTGACCAGGAACCTAAAGGCCGTATGGGTGAGCCACCTCTAGAATCCAAGTGGACCTAAGTGCTACACACGGGGTGAGCCACCTCTAGAATCCCTTTGGGACCTAAGTGCTACGTGTGGGTGAGCCACCTCTAGAATCCAAATGGACCTAAGTGCTACACACGGGTGAGCCACCTCTAGAATCCCTTTGGGACCTAAGTGCTACGTGTGGGTGAGCCAACTCTAGAATCCAAATGGACCTAAGTGCTACACACGGAAAGCCACCACTAGAATCCTAATAAAATATCATTCTGGACCTAAGTGATACGTGTGGGTGAGCCACCTCTAGAATCTCATTTTGGGACCTAAGTGCTACACACGGAAGTCACCTCTAGAATCCCATAACTCGTGGTTGAACTATCTCACTTGACTGGGAAGTGTTTTATCAGACTTGTATGTATTTACAATGAGATCTTGCCATGTTGATGGCATGTTTATTGTTGTGCACTATTATGTGATGAGCTAATTGTTTTGAGTACAATACTGTTTTCTATACTATGCTTGATTATTTGTATAACTCCGGCATTTGAGTGGATTAATGCAGAACTAATACCATCTTAAAGAAAGGTTTATATAGCATCTAGTTTTACCTTGATCTTGGTTCCAAATTTTATAAAAGGTGTCCAATCATAGGAAGAGTGTTTAATGTTTCTGTATAACATATTTGGAGAACTGGATTGGATAGTTTATTCACAAATTATACTTGAATAAACTTGCGTAAATTTGGAAGATCATAATTGTATGTAGATCACGTCTTGGATTATCACAGTTTTCATGTAATTGAGGGGTACTGGCGTACCATGTATGATTATGTTCCTGTCTTATTCTGACTAGCTTATATACATATAAAAGAAAATACCAATATAGATAAAGATTAAATGTTAAGGTGTTATAGTTGTCTTGCTGTTTCAAGGAGGTAATGAATGATTGCTATTTGCAACATTGATGAGACGAGATTAAAAGATGTGATTTGATGATTTTAGTTGTGGTGTGGTGGATTCATATTTTATAGTAATTGGAATTACTCAAAATGAAATAACTTTGTTAGCCTTGAAATGTCTTTCCATCTGTGTAATTATAATTTATGATCTGGGTAGATTGATGCAGTTATATGATTTTGATTAAACTCTGCAATTGAGTGAAAGGGGAATTGATATCTTGCATTTATGTGTTCTATTGAGATGGTTGTCTTATTTATGATCGTATTATTTGGTAAGGATATGGGCAACTCTATAATCTTGAGGGTATTCATTTTTCATTATTTAATTAAGGTGTACAATATTTGATGGTATTCTTGATATGCTGATGTGGTTAATGTGAGAGTGTTGATATCGTGAGCTTTATTTGATTATTTGCTTATGTGTCTCATATTCATTGACAGTGGTGATGTTTTGTTATCTGGTTATATTGTTTTAGAAGTTTATCCATATTAGGTATGATATATTGTTATGAAAACTGTATTTTAAATCTGGTAACTGTGTACTTTTACAGTTAAGTCTTTTATTATATTTTACGGAGGACATCACTGGGCGAAAGCTCACTCTGTGTGTTTTATGTGTGGCATGACAGTTCTAGGGGAATTTAGGAGAACTCTGGAATCTATTGTTCAAGTCTAATGCGTCAACCTAGTGGAGCCATTATAATAGGTTGAGATACATCTGTTGAACGATTTAAATCATGTTTGAAATTCTAAATGATGTAATAATAGTATAATAGATTTGCTTTTGTTATTAACTCTGTATTTAAACTTGAGTCCTGGTGCGAACCAGGCAGACGTCCGATTAAACTCACCGTATTAGACAGGTGGTTTAGTTGGGGCGTTACAACATATCTGATTCAACCTTGAGGAGAGGAAGCCGCAGTCGTCGGAGATTGAGCTGCTGACGGACCAGGCGGCATCACCACTCATGACAGAAGACGAAGAAGCTGCATTAAGGAGCCTGGAGGACAACAAGCTGATGTGTGTCGAGCCGGACGGGGGAGTCATTGAACAACCAGGGCTGGTCCATGATACGCAGGTGCTCGGGATGGATGATGATGAGACCATGCTGACGCGAAATCGTGGGAACATCAGGGGGATAGCAATCCGCAAAGTGAGGTGACACCACCGAGAAATCATAGGCCAGCGGCACAGCCAGTGTCACCACTTAGCTCGTTTTTGGTACCAGTTCAGGTGGAAATGGATACTCCGGCGAGGTTGTTGGAGAAACAGGTCAGTAAGATGGTGAAAAATAGAGCAAAGCCGGGAGCTGGACGCGGGACGAGAGGGAGAGGTCGTGGGCGTGGTAGAGCTAACACAGAGGCTACGGTGCTTGAGGGAATGATACTCGAGGGTGGCGAAGGGACGTCGGCAAAGGAGCCAGGTCCGGTAAAGAGGAAACTGGAGCTAATTGAGATAGTGGACACGGAGGACGGAGATGAAGCGAGAGTGAAGAAGACTAGGGTTTGCATGGATAATACTGCCCTTGAGTACAATTCTCCCTATACACATGCGGAGACTAGCGAGGCCCAGTCCCGCCAGGGGCCATGAGTCTGCTGAGTTGGAACTGTCGAGGTGGCCTCGGGGACACTAAGACAGTTCAGGAATTGCGCACGATAGTGCGCTTGAAAACACCTTTACTTGTTTTTCTTTGTGAGACGCATTGTTCTAGTTTCGTTATTGATAGGGTTAAAAGTCAGTTAAATTTTGATGGTGTGGTGGTGGATGCCCAAGGTCAGGCTGGGGGCATGGCTTTGTTATGGAATAAAAAAATAAAAGTGGAGTTTCAGTATTCGTCGCATTATTACATTGATGTGTTTGCCTACTTTTCCGATGTGAAAGTCAGAGTTACTGGGGTTTACTGTGAACCGAATACAGCGCTTCGCCCACAAACCTGGATTCAGTTTAGGGAGCTGGCGAGGAATAGTGGTGTTCCTTGGGTTTGCATAGGGGACTTTAATGAGGTCCTTTCTCAGGAGAAGTTTGTAGGAAGGGGCCCGAGACCGGAGGCACAGATCGAGAACTTTCGGGATGCGCTGCAGTTTTGTGGGTTGATGGACATGACTTGTACTGGATATGAGGGCTCAGATTTTACTTGGGTGAGGATTTTTTTCGGAATGAGCCAACGGTTTTGGCTAAGCTTGACCGAGCCACTGGGAACCAGGCATTGCTAGATGCTTTTCCGTGGTCTACAAGCTCTACAACGAAGATGCCTTCATCCGATCATATGGCAGTATTAGTCCAACTACGGGCTAGAGACCCTTTAGCGAACCGAACCAGGAAGAAGAGACGGTTCAGGTTTGAGGCATTCTGGGTGAAGTTCGAGGAATGTGAAGTGAAGATCCATGAGTCTTGGGGTGATGATAACATACACCTGTCAGAGAAGCTGGAGAGATGTGCAGTGGGACTTATGGACTGGAATCGTCGTAAGCTCCCAGCCAGTGCAAAGAGGTTAGAGGAGTTGAAGAAGCTGATCCACGAGTTGGAGATGAGGATCCCGACGGATACAAGCCATGATGAACTATTTTCGCTCAGGCAAGAGTACAACTTTCTCCAGGAGGCGGAGGGGATAAAATGGAGATAGCGGGCGAAACAGCACTGGTACAAGGAGGGTGACAGAAATACCAGGTTCTTCCATCGATTCGCAACAAATCGACGGTCGAGGAATCACATCTCAGGCCTCAAATATGCGGCACAGGTGGTGTTGCGCTCGGATGCTGGGAGTATGGAGAATATCATTGTAGACTATTTTGGGGGTCTATTCTCTTCTTCGGAGCCGGATGAGAGGAGAACGAGGTAGGTTCTGGAACGAATGCCTCAGAAGGTCACACAGGAAATGGCGGGGAAGCTGATCAGGCCAAACACAGAGGTGGAGGTTTCCAAGGCGGTGAAGCAGATGCATCCTCTCAAGGCCCCCGGGCCAGACGGTATGAGCCTCATTTTCTTTCAAAAATTCTGGCATGTAGCTAAGAAAGATGTAGTTGCATGTGTTTTAGATTTTCTGAATAAGGGTGACTTACACCTTAGGGTTAATTACACCCATATTGTATTGTTGCCGAAAGTTTCGTAGGCTGAGCTGATCACTCAGTTCAGACCAGTCAGCTTATGCAATGTGGTGCACCGGTTGGCATCGAAGGTGGTGGCGAATAGGGTGAGGCCTATTATCGGAGACATTATTTTGCCATCTCAATTGGCGTTCATACCAGGGAGATTGATCACTGACAACGTACTGGTGGCCCACGAATTGCACCATAGGATGAAAGTGAAGACGACAGGAAGGAGAGGGGAGATAATAATTAAGCTGGATACGAGCAAGGCTTTTGACAGGATTGAGTGGAGCTTTGTTCTGGGGACACTCGAGCAGTTGGGATTTCCGCCAGGATTTGTATCGATTATTCGGCAGTGTTTGTCTTCGGTGCAATTCTCATTCATCCTGAATGGCGAGGAGTTTGGGCAGCTAACGCCGAACAGAGGTATTAGGCAGTGGGGACCCTCTTTCTCCATACCTATTTATTATCTGCTCGAAGGTACTTTCGATGCTACTCACGGATTTGGCAAGTGCGGGGCGGATTAGGGGAGCATGTGCTTCTAACGGACCAAGAATCTCTCATCTGTTCTTTGCAGATGATACCCTTCTCTTTGGTGAGGCGTCGGAGGAGGAAGCGAGGCATATACAGTGGGCATTGGTGTTGTACGAGGCCATTTCCGGACAGAAGATAAATGTGGATAAGTCGGGTGTCCTGTTCAGCCCTAACACGGCTTTGGATATCAGACCGAGGATATGTAACATTCTGAAGATTCCGAAGATGGAGGATATGTAACTACATCTCATTGACTTACATGGGGCATGAGTAACTTCAGCAGTCTCTAAGACTTTACCGCATTCATCTTCACCACGTCTAAAGAAGGGATCGATATTTCTTGGTTCTGATTGTTGCTCACCTCGAATGCTATCGAGGTCTAAATTTCTCCCACTTATCATTTTGGAAAGATGACACTTCTCCAAAAGGACACATTCTTGAGCAACATCTCATAGTTCTCAAAATGTTTGTAGAAGTACCCCCATTGTCTCATTTCTATAAAGAGACAATTATTAGACTTGGTGCAAGTTTAATGCAAACAACGTTTCACATGTACTTCGCAACTCCAAATCTAATGAGAAAAGGAACCATTCCTACTCATATATCATATGATGCCTTTCCTTCAGCTTTAGACAATGCATTGGTCCGTGTGAACACTACCATATAAAAGTATTTTCTTGGAAGATTGGCTTGAACCATCATGAAAAACTCATATCCAATATGATCATTTGTTTCCTGTCAGATGTTCGACAAATTCTTGACTCAAATATTCACCACCTCAATTCTCTTGCCAAATTGATTCTAAACTTCATTTTCGAACTCCTTAAATTTCTTAAAGGATTCAAACTTGTCTTTCATCGAGTAGAAAACCATAACTACTCAAATCACCGACGAAATTAATGAAGTGATTCACCTCTTGGAAATTAAACTCATTGTTCTACATAACCATTTGTAAATAAAACCAATAAATTTCATGTTCCATCACCCGACACTATGAAGGGTAATTTTGTCATTTTACCATCACAATATTGACACACATCAAATGACTCCAAGTTAAACGATTTCATATAACTCTCCCCCTCGAGTTACTATGAGTGCTCAATGTTGGTGGCATAATCGACAATTTATGAGGTCGAATTTGAATCATTCGTTTCAAGCCCTTTTGATATTTACGTTATAAACTTGTTTATCTATATCTAGCAAATAAAGACTTGTGTCTAATTTTGCAAAACTACAACACAATTACATAAAACGGAACGACCATTGCCCCTTTCATGATAATACATTTCCATGTCCAACATATAAAATGTAAAAAATGATTGTGTTGTTGTAACACTTGGATCCAAATAACTCTTATATGATCCAGTGAAAGCCCTAAAGGCATAGAAAAACCATAAACTCCTATGGTCAATGCAGCAACCCTTGCTTCATTACCTTTGAGTAGGGGTGATAACGAGTCGATCCGATCACGATCATCACTATGTTCATGATCGACTCGTTTAAATTTTGAGGTGATCACGATCCGATCGCGATCAAAGCGATCAAAATAATTCATGATCATGATCGGATCGTTTAAAAATTATAATGATCGCGATCTGATCGCGATCGACTCGTTTAGATAATCGATCAAATGATCAATGATCAATAACGATCGGCTCGATCAAATGATCAATCATCAATCATGATCAGTTTAAAAGTTTTTTAAAAAAGTTAAAAATTAACAAATTACTAGAAAATAATTCATTTAGATGTATATATTTATATTATATTAATCGATTATCTTATCGATCGATATCGATCACCTTATCGATCTGTTCGCGATCATGATCGAGTTTTAATGTCTATGATCGTTGATCGTTCATTTATTAAACGATCAAAATTTTTTGATCATGATCGGCTCATTTATTAAATGAACGATCTCGATCCGATTTTTAACCGATCTGATCGCGATCCGATTAACGAACGCTCGTGATCGTGCTCACCCCTACCTTTGAGTAGGTTGACATCTCATTAACTAAACTCCTACTTTGGTTTCTCCACATTTTCTAAAATTGTGAGAACCATATGATATTTAATACCAATTAGTAGAGTTATCGTAGAGATTGTCTATAACGTAAATAAATGCAATTGTAAATTACTCGCCAATCTCTTTGTTCTCTAAGAACTAAAGGCAGTACATTTTCCATTGCAATAGAAGCGTTAGGAACTTAGGCGCATCAGCACTATGCTTGCCCTTATCCTATCCCACTTCTTCATTCTTCCATGTTATATTCAAACCATTTCCCTTATTGAACCAATAGTTACTCGTTCTTGTCTCAATTTAGACACTTGACTTAGCGTTTTAAGCATCTCATGCAACTTAGTCAAAGTCTTCTCATTCCAACTAAAATGGTTCTAAACCATCAATGAAATGAATGATGTCACTGGCTAACTATCAGCCATAGGTAAACCGAGTATCTCCATGTTATCAAATAGTCCAATCATTTTTCAAAACATGAGATTTAACTTGTTTTCCTTTCTTAACTTTACAATTAAGAATGATCTTAAGGCCTCAAACCTTTCAACCATGGACTGCTCCTGAATCACATTTCAGAGCTCCAGGTTGATGTTGTAAGTATCTATGTTCAAAACTTGCCTAACAAATTTTGGACACAAACTATACAACACAAGACATTTGACATTAATGATTTGAATTTCAATGAAATACTTCCTTTCTTTTCTTGCAATAGAACTATCTGAAGTTCATTTGCCAAGAATCTGCCGTTCAATTCAACCTTCCAAAGGTTTGAACACAGATAAGAAGAGTTGTTGTTTGTTGTCATACATGATTACTACAATATAAATAAAATGCAATAAAAAACCATTTAAATAAGTAAATAACAAGCAAGAAAAATACATGCAATCAAACAAGTTATCTACACATTTTATTCAAATTCAATTGTCCCATGAATAAAATGATTCCAAGACCCTCAAAAACACAAGGAATTAAGCATGCTTTAGCTTGTCTTAAAACCTTTGATTTTAGGTAAGCAATCCCATTGCTAATAGTATCCAATACTACTCTTGGTTGATGAGATACATCCAATGTAATATCCATCTGATTTTGTCTCAACATCTGAGTACCCCTCACTGATATTGATGAGAAAACCAAAACTAACGTGCAAACCCCTTTCACTATGTCTACCCGCATTTTACTCCCAAGATTATAGACGATACTATCACTTTAGCGAAACCTATCATCAGTGATCAAAGACTAAATGAGTGTTATCTGTTTGGAAAGACAAATTTTAGCTCATTCTTACTTTGGGACTTAGGTTCATTATGCTGGTTTGATTATTAGTGAACTATTCCATAATCATTCCACACACATAAACCATTCATATGCATTTATCATATAAAGCAATAATTAAAGGCATAAATAAATGCACATAAAATGATACTATACTGAATCCAATTCATATATTCTGACTATTCACTTTTAAAGTGAATGATCTAACATGCATAATAACTGAGACAAACAATCTATCATGCAAAAAGACTCAATTATTTCCCAAATTATTAACCTTATTATTAACATAATAATTCTAAATTATCAGAGTAATTTATCATCACATATACCTATGTAATTCTCAATACCAAATAATTAATCCAAATAATTTATAAAATTACTAACATCAATTAATATTCTGGCCATAACTAAATACACAAAGATAGTTAAATTAATCAATTTCTAAAATTATTAAAGCTAATTATTTACAACTAATCTTAATTAAATTTCAAAAATTAAGCACACCCAATGCCTTAAATAAAGAAATGTACAAGTTCATAAAATAATTTTGCACTTCCAAAATCAAAATTACTCCCACTCAAATTAAGATTTTATTTTTAATTAAAAAAACAATAAAAAATCAAAGACAGGTCCGGTCTAACCGAAACCAGACATGGTCTGACCAACCCCGGTCCAACCGGATCTGCTGGTCCAAACCAGATCAAAAGGGCATGCACATTCAACTGGGCCAAAAACTTCCTTCGAGCCTAATGCCCAGTTTGGGTTGTAACAAGCAGCCCAACCACATATTCATAAACCCTAGGTCTTCAACAGCTTGGCGGCAGCGCCCAACGCCACCACCTGCCGCCGCCAATGAACAGTAAATCCGGTGTTGAACAGTAACCCGATGAATAGTAAATCCGGCAATAAATAGTAATTTTTCAAAAATTACAACTTTGAGTGATTAAATCAAATACAATCATCCAATGATTTATTTGAATAAAATATGAACATTAAACCTAATTATCAATTTATGCAAATCCCATCTACATAAATCATAGATCAAAACTAAAACATACAAGAGGCCACTGATACCACTGTAGGGAATTGATTAAGTCTAACTTAGCGGTACATCAATTATCTAATCATGGATCTCATGCATGTACTTAGTATGAATCTAAATTAGGGTTTAGGCTTACCTCTTGAAGCGTGCTTTACCATCGGATTTAGTCAGATGATCCAATCAACCACGGAGACGAGAATCCCAAGTGTGATCCCTCTATACGTATCCACACAGCACGATCAGACCACCTCACCGCTGTCAGCTTAGAACGTCGATCAGCAACCAAGGACCTAGTCTTTGTTCTCCTCTTGACGATGAGGTTTAATGAGAATGGTAGGTTTATTTGTTCTGAGGCGCTCAACACATGAGCTATGATTGTATGTGTGTGTTTGTTTCTGTTTATTCATGTAGAAGTCTATTTATACAGAATAAACAGAATCATCATAAACCTAATCCTAGTCTTATTCAATATGGGCCTAGCCCAATAAGACTTAATTCTCATATAATTACTATTAGACTCCAAGTCTAATTAGATAATTACTTTATCCAATTTCATGCTTAGTGTGTGACCCTATAGGTTCAGTTATAATAAGCTGCGAGTTCAATACCATTGATGCTAGCAGATCGAAAACGGTTTCCAACTAAACATTCTGGTCACTTAAATAACTGAATTAATTATCTTCGTAATTAATCTTCCAACTATTTAGGACTATGCACATTGATCGAAGGACACTATTCCAACAGAGGCTTCTCTCACAGCCAAATGTGCTGCTAGCTCAGGTTCTCAAGGCTAAGTACTACAGGAATGGAGACTTGATGACCTCGGAGCTCGGGTCGAGGCCGTCTTGGGCCTGGAGGAGTATCCATGGAGCCTTGGGGTTGGTGCAGGGTGGAGCCAGGAGATCGATTGGTTCGGGAAATGGCACGTCTATATGTCAGGACCCATGGATACCTTGGTTGGGCAACTTCTGGATCCAGCATCCGCAGGCTATTCCAGGAAACTTGCAGAGGGTGGCTGATCTGATCGATAGGGATACAAGATGGTGGAAGACGCACTTGTTGAACTAGCTTTTCACTCCGGATGAGGTGGTGAAGATTCCGGAGATACCATTGCGGAACTTGAACTAGTTGGACAAGTGGATATGGCACCACACTAAACATGGTGGCTATACAGTTCGGACGGCCTATCACGTGGAAGTGGAAAGCAGGCAATAGAACCAAGCTTCAAACTCAGTACATGATGAGGCGGCGGCTTTCTGGAAGAGGTTCTGGAAGTTCAGAGTTCCGAAGAGGGCATTCACTTTGCTTGGAGGTTGTGTAAGGATTCCCTGCCAACGGTGGCGAACCTCAGGAGGAAGGGAGTAGAGGTTTCTTCTACATGTCCACTTTGCTCAGAGGAGGACGCGGATACGACAACTCATCTATTCTTCTCGTGTGGCTATGCCAAGTATGCATGGAGCACGGTGGGGTTACTTGGAAAGGTTTCGAAGGCGGAACAACCTAAAGGAGTGCTTGGTTTCAGAAGCTGCTGAAAGATTAAGATGATGAATTCTGTTCACTGGCGATCATGGTCTGCGACGATATCTGGTTCCAGCGGAATAAGCAGATGTTCGAGCAGTCCCACACTGCGTCAGCTGTTATGGCCGCGGGGGTAGTGGCAAATCTGAAGAGTTACAGGGAGGTCCAGCAATGGAGGGAAGAGACGTCGGCTTCATTGTTACCGGGGACGCTGCTGAGACCGCCAGACCCAGGAATCCAGATCAACTTCGATGCTGGTATCCTGATTGGGGACGTGGGAATAGGGGTGGTAGCTATGGGTTCAGATGAAAGCTTTATTCGGGGTGTTGCACGGAGAATCCCGAATGTCAGTGGTCCGTCCCTCGCAGAAAGCCTTGCTCTGGAGGAAGCCCTCATCCTGGCCGCGGAGATAGACCAGCCGGAGATGAAGCTAGTGGGGGATGCCCTCCACGTAGTGCAGATGATTCACCAGGAGACAGACTGTTCAGTGCACTGCATGGAGACGATTTAGAGACTTCGAAATTTGTTAGAGAATAGCAACTATCTAGGCCCCTTTTGGGTTTCCCGTAGTGAGAACTTTATAGCGCACTCTCTAGCTAACTATGCAAAGTCGAGCCCCATGTTGTACGATTCTTGGGTCACACCCCCAAGTTTCTTGTCATTCGTTTCTGGACGATTTCCAAGACTTTGAAGTTGAATGAAAGTAATTATTATTTTTCAAAAAAAACATAAAGAAGCAAGAAATAAACAAACTATTGTTCTTTATCTCCTCATAATAGCTAGGAAGAAAATTAAGCAAGAAAAAAGGACGTAGAGGCAACACTTTTGGACGGCAAGGGTTTTTAAAATTAACAAACTTTTTTGGACAAACAACTAATAAATTAACAATTAGTATACTATATCCTTGGGATACGTACCCCTAGGTCCTTAATTACAAAATAAAAACAACTGTAGTAAATAATAGGTAATTAAAAATATCAGACATACAACACATTTTGTAACCGCCATTTTCGAATGCGGTAAATAACCGTAGCCCACAATCAATATAAAATATCGTCGACTACTATCATCCAAATCTACAAAATCTGAATTCCTGGGATATCAATAATTTGACTGCACTATTACAGCCCATTCTTCTATACATCAGATTTGGTGAAATTTGTGCTACCGTCTCTATTTTGGAGTTCTACAAGTAAGAATATAGATTTCATGTGAATTTGTTTAAATGTTTAAATTTGATTTATTAGATATATGATTGCAATATTTGATGCAGGAATAAAATCCCAAAATTTAAAGTCGGGTTAAACATTGTACTGTGATCTCATCGGTGTGGATTTGATGTTGTTCAACAAATCCCAGGCTTGATCCTCGTGTAATGCAAATATATGTAGATGATCGTGTACATCTAAACCAAACAAATGTGTTGTATCTGAAATGACATTGTATATGATTCTCAATGGGATGCACAATAATGTAAGTAGGGATGCACATTTTCATTAGGTAGGTTGCACATTTGGTATGTAGGTTTTTTTGTTTGCAATGGAATGCACATTAGTGTAAGCAGAGATGCACATTTTCGATATGTAGGTTGCACATTTTTGTAGAAAATTACAATTTCACTATACTGTGAATTTGTAGTGCACAAATGCACAATGCACATTCAATGATAGTGATATGCTCATTTGTAAGAGCTAGTTTTTTTTTTTTTGCCTTGTTGATTGTTCTTAAGTTTCGTTTTATAAAAATTAGTGTGCATCTAGTTCTAATTCATTTATAATGTAATGTTATACAATGCACTTTTAACATGAATAAATTGCACAATTTAAACCGTCAAAATGCACAATGTAATTTACTTTTAACAAAATAGACACAAAAGCATATATTACTTTAAAAACAATGCGCCTGCACATTTAAAAAGTAAAAATGCACTATGTATTGTAACCGCAGTTAAAACACTAGATATCCAACACGTTTTTTAACCACTGTTAATAGTAATTAAAATCACTGGACATCCAACACGTTTTGTTACTGCAGTTTTCAATTATGTGAATACGACGACCATGTGTACTTGGTATGTACCTTATATTTATTTATAAGATATTGTAAGTGCATATCCCGACGCACGCCATGATATGTGCATTTAGTATATACTGTATGTGTATGTCAAAGATTTTGGATGTGCATTATCATTTTTTTCATTTGAGTATATGGACATTAATGGTTTTATTGTGACATTGTGAACAACGCATACGATAGTCATTACTGTGTAAAAAATCATTGAGAAAAGTTATTTTGTTTGATTTCAGAAACGGTTTGAAGGAAAGAAACGTGTGGGCAGCCGCAGTTAAAAAATAGACCGTGTATATTGCGATAAAATAAATACTCCCTCCGTCCCCTTATAAATGTCCTACAGAAATAGTCAATTTTTTTCACACCATGTTTGACCAATAAATATTTATATAAATATAAGTTATTAATGGTCAAATATATAAATATTTAAATATTATAAGTTATTAATGGTCAAACATGATGTGAAAAAAATTGACTATTCAGTAGGACATTTATTTGGGGACGGAGGGAGTAATAATTAATCAAAAATATATTTATTATTTACCTATAAAGGACCTGGGGATACATACCCCGGGATACTACCATATAATTTGCCTAAATTAAATGTTAATTATACTTAGTATTTAATCTTTATAATTGTGGTTATTATATTTGTAGATTGATGATTAATTATTTTCAAAAGGTTGCATAAAGTGAAGTAAAATGATTTAAATTTTAAATGACTTTTAAAGTCTAAACTACGTTATAATTAAATAAAATTTTGGGGTGTTTTGGTGATTAGGTGTTAGGTGTTAGGTGTTAGTTTTTTTTTTTTTTTTTTGTAAAAGATGTCTTCTTGAAAATTGGTAACGTCCACGTGTGTATTTACCAAAGCGGGTCTCTCTATTTGGGGTCTCTCTAAAGCCAATATAAAACTTAAGCGGGTTCATCCACTAGGGCTTCCTTTTTCCGCTTCTGTACAACCACATCTTCGCAACTCTATCGACTCTTTCCGATCGCCGGCGCTGCGCTCCTCGTTTTCTCGGTAAATTTCTCTTTCGAGTATGTTCTATCTTTGTTGGCTGTTTTGTCGATTAAGACTCCGAAAATCTCACCTTTGGGCTTTATTGCTATCTGTAAAAACCCTTGTCTTAATTGGATGTAGGGTATTAATAATTTACTTTTGAGGACAGATGATTCAATCGTAATGTTCTTATGTTGTGAAATCGTTGAATTGGGTTTATTGAAATCGACCGAGGAATTTTTTATTGCAGCAATAGATGTTTTGTAAGTATAATCGATGATTTAATACATATTGGTCTGTATGTTTAATCCATATTTATAAGTTTATTGTCAATTGGATGTAGTTGTTGTAATTTTGTTTGCTGGATTTGTATGGTTATTTCTAGCTTCAATCTATTTCGTGGGTGGTTTTACTGACTGATATATCAGAAGATTTTAATGTTGAACAAAACTTGAGACATTGTAGACTGATGAGGATTTTGTTGTGCTGTGATGCACCAGTTTGTTTCTAAGTCATAAGATTTATTTTGTGGATACTCTACTGAGATGAGTTGCTTTTGTTTATATTTACATTTAAAGCTATTTTTGTTGCCTCCTCCATTTCACCCTGAAGATTATATGTCTTGGCTCTATATGTTGCAGATCTGATGGTTTTGATGCTCTATATCTGTGGGAACATTGGAAGTGAAATTTGTTACTCTAGGGATCTGTGCGAATTAGTGAAATTAGATGCCCTCTTTATCAATACCTTCATGATTTAGTTGCGGATAGTGATTAGCGTTAAATTTTGCTGGTATATGCTCATATAGTATATAAATTGATGAGTTTAATTGGCTTTTTGGTTATAATGTGTATCAAAAAAGGTTGGTCTGGAATATAATCAGCGGATGTTTTTCCTAAGCATTGTTGCTTGTTACTGGAGGCGAATCGTTTCTTGTTGGAACTAAAGTGCACTCGATTTTGCCCTTGCTGGTTTTAAAATGTTTAATTATCTTGTTTCTCTGCAGTTCCAATTTATGGATGGGAAGATGACACATATGGATAGCATAACCATAGATTCTGAAGGGCGTAATTTAGAAGGAGGAAATTTGGGATTTGGGGCTTCTGAGTCCATGCTGGCTAATATAGGTCAACATAGAGCTCTTCTACCTAGCAAACGTAAGGCTAATATGGAAGGTAACTATATTCATCAACATTCCCTGTTACCAAATAAGCGTTCTGTGCAGCCTTTGGTATCCTCCCAGCTTCTCTCTCCAACATTGCAGCCAAGATTTCCTGATAACAAACCGACTCAAGTGAAAGCTAAAATCGACCCTTCAGTTATGCCAAATTTACATGTATCTAACCAAAAAATGACCAGAAATGAATCAATGCCTAGTAGATCTGGCTTCCAGCGTGTGCAGACTCCAAAAGGCCGAACAACTCAAAATGGGCCACTATCCAAAGTGCCGAGTGATTCATCTGGAGCTGTGAGGTCCAAGATGAGGGAGCAGCTAGCTGCTGCTCTAGCATTGGTATCTGAAAATCAAGATGACACTGGGAGCTCAGTAAATGTTTGTAATGCTACCTGTAGTAACCCTCAAGCTGGAACTGATTCTGGGCATACTGGAGATGCTGCTAAAATGGATGTTAATCAAGGATTCTCAGCTAAAATACCAAGCACTGAATTCCTTGGGGACCATGTTATTTTGCCAGATGAAGATGCTTCCTTCAGTGACAATTTCTTTGTGAAAGACGATCTTTTGCAAGGGAATGGGCTTTCATGGGCATTAGATGCAGATATGCCCCTTACAGAGGAGAAGGAAAAGGTGAATGCTGATAAAGCTGAGATTGTTGATGGAGCAGGAGGGACTAGAAGTGAAGAAGGCAAATTATCTTTCGAAAGCTTGGCTGCTGAAGTTGAAGCTGAACTATTCAAGTTGTTTGGAGGTGTGAATAAGAAGTACAAAGAAAAAGGGCGGTCTCTTCTTTTTAACTTGAAAGATCCTGCAAATCCAGAACTCAGAGGAAGAGTCGTGTCTGGGGAAATCACACCCAAGAGATTGTGTTCAATGACTGCTGAAGAGCTTGCTTCGAAGGAACTGACAAATTGGCGGATGAAAAAGGCTGAGGAATTTGCTCATATGGTCGTTTTAAAGGATACAGATGTTGATATGAGAAGATTAGTTAAGAAGACACATAAAGGTGAGTATGAAGTAGAGATGGAGGAGAAAAATGATTTTGCCTTGGATGTTTCGGGGCGGACATCAGAAGCTGCACAAGTTAAAAAGGAGACTGCTGAAACTCATTCTCCAGGTGTAGAAGATTCCAAAGACAAAGGAAAATTTTCAAATCTGAGAAAGAGTTCTGAAAATCAGGATATTTTAGAAAGCCTGGTAATCCCTAGTGATGGAACGGATTTAATGCAAGGAATGATAGTGGATGAAGTAAAAGATCTTCCTCCTATTATTTCTTTGGATGAATTTTTGGAGTCCCTTGATTCTGAGCCTCCATTTGAAATTCTGCAAGGTGAATCCGCTCAATCAATGTTGCCCTCTGATAAAGAAATTAAAGACGCTGCCAAGAAAGAAAGCATGGATACTCTGAAGAAAGAAAACGTAGGTACTGTTAATGATTTGGAAGTTTCTGCTACAGTTTCTAAAGATAATTTAGATGTTGTTGGTAAGGCTGGTGAAAAGGTTAACAAGCAGTCAATTAGTGAGAAACTAGTACCACAGAATGGAGAGAAGCAGAGTATTTCTCCCCGGGCCCATGTATCAGTAGTTCAACATGTTTGGGAAGGGGCCCTTCAAATAAGCATTTCTTCAAGTATAAAAGCAGTTGGTGTCTTTAGAAGGTATCACTTTCCTGTTCTAGCATTATGATAACCATCACCGCTCCTCCTTCCCACACCCTACTTTTCATTCTTCTTACTCCGTGTTTGCTTTCTCCAGTTGTGTTATGTCTTATCATGTAGTGAAAGTAGATGTGAATTGTGATGATTTGATTGACCAGGAAGAACACATGTACAATTATTTATGGAATTTAGGATTGTGAACATTTAGGATGATTATGCGAAACTAATAGATTGTAAAATTCTCATAAATGATAGTTGTCTCTTTGATGTTGCATCGATGAAAAATTTCCCAAGGCCTTCATAATACGAATCCAATATTTACTTTCTACATTAAAGTGACTTGATTGGCTAGCTAGGTCATACTGGCATTGGCTGTTGTACCTTTTGAGTGCTTGAATATGACATAGGGAGATTCTAGCAGAATTATTTGATGTGTTTTTTTAACTATGTATTATAGTATGTGTTATTCTTTGCTGATCTGCTCTCTATTGCAGTGGCGAGAAAACATCAGTAGCAGAGTGGCCAAGATCTCTGGAGATCAAGGGAAGAGTCAGGCTTGATGCTTTTGAAAAATTTGTGAAAGACCTTCCAAACTCTCGAAGTCGTGCAGTCATGGTACCTCAAGGCCTCCTTCTTATAGGTTTCTATCATGTTTTTCTTTGTTTGTTATTATACTTCAGGCACCTGCTTGCCCTCTATGCAGCGGGTAGTTATTGTGGTTTCATAACAACATATGATGTTCCCCGCTTACAAGCTTATGAAAAGAGAGTTGCAAGAACTTTTTTGCTATGAAATTGATCGTTCCATTCAGTTTTGATGTCTCGACGGTTCTGATAAACGAAATTTGAATGGCTTTTGTACCTCTGTGATGGCGTATTAAATACGTCTGTGAGCACCTTAATTGCCAGTATTGCGCGGGAAATATAATTGGGAGAACTATTACATGGACCAAATGTCTGTGTTCAGTAAAGTAGATGTCTACTTTATTTAAAGTAGATGTGAATGTTCAAATGCAATTCTTTAACTTTCTAAATTCAGAATGTAACCATCTTTATGGAGCCAAAAATGCATGAGCTGTCAAATGTAAACCAATTTCAACCAGTTGTGAACTCAATAATTCTGCTACATGCGCTAGAAATTAAGTTTTTAAAATTCTTTGATGTAATTTGTTAGCATAAGTTGGTGATTTTTCAGTATCTAAATCTATATATATCCTACTGCAGGTGATCCATTTTGTGCTGAAGGACAACTCAGATGAAAGCGAGCGTGCCTGTCTTCACGAGGTATGTTTGACTGAGCTTGGTTTTAATTTTTCAAAGAACTACTAGCCTTTTTTATGTCTTTGCTTTTCTACTATTGACTTTGGTGGATGTGCAGGCAATCGAGTCTTATGTCTCAGATAACAGGCTAGGCTTTGCTGAGCCGGCAACTGGAGTTGAGCTTTACTTGTGTCCAACTCGCGGGAGGGTAGTTGACATGCTGAGCAATTACATCTCAAAAGACAGAAGTGATATCTTTAACTCTTCTGACAATGGTCTAATTGGTGTTATTGTATGGCGAAAAGTTGTTGCCAAGACATCCGTAGTATCACCTAAACAGAAAAGTAGTTTGAAAAGGCAAGCATTACCTAATACACCATCTAGGAGACGTGAGGAAAATGTTGCTAATGTAAATGTGAAAGCAGTTATTGCTCCTCCCGCTTCTCAAATTAGACCGCCTATGAATGTAGTTGAGGACGATGATTCTGATATTCCCCCAGGTTTTGGTCCTCGGGACGATGATGATTTGCCTGAGTTCAGCTTCACCCACCCCAGGCCTTCCACATTGAACGTTTCACAGGGTTCTGTGATGACCGTAAATAACAATCTGGGTGTGAGTGCAGCCAGGCCTGTCGACCAACTCAGAGAGCTAATTCACAAGTATGGTCAAACAGGATCTAGTAGGGATCGGAATCTGAGAATTGAACCTTGGAATGATGAAGAAGATGATGATATTCCTGAGTGGCAGCCACAGTCTAGCCTTCGACCAGCATTGCCTCAGCAACATCTGAATCCTCTGGGTGGCGCCAGGTGGTCACAGCAGCCAAGTGGTGGAGGTGGGAGCCAGTATTATGGTTCCAAGCGTAGGGGTTATTGATTTCTTTTAGTCTCTGCAGCGACCACTGTAAATGGTTCCTTGATTTCTATTTTAAAATTAGTGGAGCCTAGAAATTCCAATGTTTTATGTACGGCGTTAACCTTGTCGCTTCTGAATTTCCGTTGTGCTATTTTTCGTTTACACCGTATCTCTTCATGGAAAAGTTTGTAATAAACGCGTTAGTTTTCAGAATTTTTTTACTGACATACATACTAGTATAGTACATTAATTGTGTTGACAGAAAAACAAGGATCCTAGATTAGGCATCCAGAGCACTCTTGATTTCAGCTCTTTGCTCCGGTGTCAATCTTGTTGGAAACCGGACGTCGAACCTGATCTTCAAGTCACCGTAGTTATTGGGCTCTCTTGCAATCGGCATGCCTTCTCCGGGAACCACCAGTTCATAGCCAGGGCTGACAATGGTGCTGACCGGGATGGACAGCTGGCGGCCGTCGAGAGAAGACACGTTTATGGTGGTTCCTCCGAGTGCCTCAGCAAGCGTGATGGTGTGGTTCTTTACGAGATCGTAGCCATCTCTCTTGAACACCGAGTGGGGCTTCTCATTGATGACAAACACCAGATCTGCAGGAAGCTGGTTGTATTGCTCGTTCCCTTTGTCTGGAAACGTAATCTTGGTCCCTTTCTTCCATCCAGGCTTGACCTCAATCGATAGAATCTCCGATTCCGTGCTCATTCTCCTGAAACAAGGCTACCCAATCAACAATCCACCACCCGAAAAAGATATTAAAAGAGTCTCTCACCCATTGGCATCAACCACCGATCTGGAAATCTTCATTTTCCGGGTGGAACCGGTGTAGAGCTCTTCAAGGCTGCAGTTGAGTTTACTCTCGACCGGCGGTGGTTTCTTGGGCAGAGAAGCGCCGGTTCCATCACTGTATGTTCTGAAGGGGTTATCGGAAAACATCCCTCCTCCGCCCCCATCCGACGCAAACCTCATCGACCTCCCGGGCCCTGATGATCCGAAGCTGAAGGGGCTGCTACCGAAAAACTCTGCAAAAATGTCCTCGGCATTTCTAGGATTGAACCCGCTCTGAAATCCGCTTGGAGGCATGTCTTTGAAACCTTCTTCGCCGCATTGATCGTAGATTTGCCTCTTGTCCGGGTCACTCAGCACCTGCCATTTTCTTCATGACCACAAATTTACATTTACTATCATGAAAAGAGATATACAAGAAATACATTACATCATAGGCCTCCGAAATCTGTATGAACTTGTCCTCAGCTTCCTCCTTGTTGTTGGGATTTTTGTCCGGGTGCCATTTCATTGCCAATTTTCTGTATGCCCTTTTCAGGTCATCCTCCGTTGCACTTTTCTCCACATTCAATATGTTATAATAATCCACCCCCATCGCTTATTCCTTCTTCTCAAAACAACACCATCAGGATTCCGGACCAGTTTAAAGAGAGGGATTTCAAGGTTAGAACCAGAAACATATATCGATGAACAAACCAAAATGAGAGGAATTGCAAGATAACAAAATGGGAACTTCTTTTTCAGCGTGAAGACATCCTTGTTTCTCGCTAGTATTCCTAAATTGGATTTGCACTCCGACCTTTACCATTTTATCCGTAGTAACGAAACTGACTATTTTACAAATGCAGTAGAGATGTCAATTCCCGAGTTATTGGTTTTCTCTAATATGAAATATTTATAGATTTATGTATCATAAATAACGATAAAAATCGTGTTAGGCTGTGTTGGGTTTAATCAGATATTTTTGGATAATGATCACAATCCTAATTTGTAACTCTGTTCCATTCGGTCTCTTTGTAGTCCAACAGTAAGTTTCGTTTAAAACGTTGTTCGGATCCCCCTCGAGGCCACCTTGAGACTTACAACGACTACCTCACAAGCTCAAGACGAACATGAAGGTTAGCCCAACTGCCTAAACCAGCACAATTCTGTTCATACAGCCTATAATTCTGACTCAGGGGTGAACGTCGTCGGAGGTAAGTAGTAGTACTACCCCGAATCGGATTTCTCCTAAAAACCCTTTGATTCAGGACAGAAGTCAACTAGGTATTTCCGAGCAAAACAACCCGCCGAAAACACCCAGAATTTGACAGGCGTTACAACACATCCAGTATATGAGTAAAAATAGACCCATCAAAGCACAAATCTCCTAGACCTATTTCCAAAATTCTATAAAACTGAACACAGGAAATAAAGACATGAAGAATACAAAAGCAGAATAGGAAAAAAAGTAACCCCTCTGTCGGAGAAGGCGGAGTGTGGCGGCGGACTCTGACGCGGCGGTGGCGAGTGACATGTACGCAAGGGTACATGTGGAGTGGTACGGCGTGTGAGGCGCGTGTCCTGCACACGCGACGCCTCCTGTACTTGAGAACGCGCCAGGACAGAATCGCGCGTCGATGTGAATCTGTATAAAATGTTATTAAGTTAAGTGTATGTAATATTCGATATTGTTTAACATATAGCTAATTGGTAACATTGATTTTATACGAACATTGATTTTTGTTTGTTAAGGATTAATATTCAAAAAAATGGGGTTTGTTTTTAAATTTTTTAGAAAACTTCATGGACTAATAAGTAAAAACTTTACATATTCCTAAACTCAATTCTTTTCCCTTTCCAACAACCATAGGTGGTTTTCTAGCGACTTACCCGCCATGTTCCGAACAACATCTTTTCGGCCACTTTTTTTTGCCGACAACCTTTTAAAAAAGTTGGTGATTCATAAATAGGTAAACGGTTTTTCTAACGTATGCCCATGGGCATATGATAAATCGAACCGACAGTGTATATTTTGAATTATTCTCTAACCATTCCCGACTTGCACCTTCGATTAAAAACTTTATCCATCGCAATTTCATTAACTATGCACAAACCAAACACCTCTTTACCAATAATAGTAATTAAAATTTAAATAGCCCAAAACTAAATCTACCTCGAATCCGATCAATAGTATCGATGGAAAATCGGACGCTTATTTGTTTGTTAGGTGTTGTTATTTATCGCCGTCTGATTCAAAACAAGCCGTATGATTCACAAAAACATTGTTGTGCTTCTCTCAACATTGGTTGGGTCAAAGATTTTGAGTGGCTGTCTTCCTTCACGATGACATACATAGTCGCGTCTTTTGATTTCTCATGTCTTACCTTTGTCAAATCTACCTCTTTTAATGGAAAATCCATTTTGGCATCTTTCCCATAGAAAACATAAGCTTCTTCCATACTCAAGAAACATTGGTCAATAAAAGGCTCAAAAAACACATAAGTTATTTCATGTAATTCTTCGTAACATTCATTCAAATCAAAACACCTTCCACCCGAAGCACAACCATGTTGTGAATCATACGGCTTGTTTTTAATCAGACGGCGATAAATAACACATACATACAAACAAATAAACGTCCAATTTGATTTGTGATTTGCGATAATTGGATGAAAGTGGGGGAGTTACACCCATTTAATGGTGTGGCATGGATACGGGCCATGTATTCCGTGACCGGGAATTCTGAAGATTTGGGCCTGTTTGGTTTATTTCGATCCAAGAACAAAATTGAATAAGTTCCAATTGTGTGTAAATATACATTATATATTACTAGCCGGCACTCACCGCGCGTTGCGCGGTGTATTTGCTCCCATATCCGCCACCATCTATTTATATACGAAAATCACAATATATGATACTTTTCTTGTTCTTATTCTTGTTCTTCTTCTTCGTTAATTACTGAATATAGTATTAAAAGTTTTTTAATTTCGGTGCATATTTTTGTATAAATAGAGTTTTAGTTTACACATGCTCATTAAAAGATTACTCGTGCAAATCACTCAATGAAAATTTCTTCACAACCAGTTTTCTCAATCCATATGATAGGAATTTCAAAATGCAAATCATTCAAAGAAGAATCAATAGATTAGGCTATCTAATAGGTAATCATATTTTAACACGGGAAACGGATTTTTTGAGACAATTTATATATGCAACATAAAAAATCTCAAGAATTTTCATTTATGTTTTATTCAGAAAGTAGATAAAAATGTGGTTTGTAATGAACATAACAGGGCTACGGCTCTGACGGTTTGTTTTAACAGGCATGTTTGCAAATGTAATTGAAACTCAAGATTACCCTAGCAATAAGGCCCTTACATTTAGCATTAATTGTGTTCCAAGATTCTCAAATATTGCTTGTTGGTGCAGATTAGATTTTTTTTTTAATATATACTTGAGAAATATAAGCTCCATTTGATTAAAGATGGTCATAGTTCCAGCCACCCAGGATTCTTCCTCTTTGATTTGATCTAAAGTGAGATGAAATGAAAAATAAAGATAAATTGAACTTAAATGAACTGAAACCAATATATTTGAAATTTATTAATCTAAATATAACATAGTACATTTAATATTAAAATATACTGAATTAAGTTGCACTGAAACATATAGATCAAGTGAACTGAAATGAAATAAATATGATCATTTTCAAAAAAGAATTAGTATGACTAAATTAACCTTAATTTCATACCAATTAACCTTAAATAGAATTAGTATAACTAAATTAACCTTAATTGTATCAAATTATATTTTTGTTGAACTAATTTGAATTGAACTAAAGTGAAAATTAATGTATTGAAAAATAAATCGGTGTGACTAAATTAACCTATATTTCATCAAATCATATTTTTAATGAGACTAAACTAAATGGAATCGAACTGATATGAACAACTAAGCTCAAGAGAACAGGGTCTACTACACATGATAGTAAAATCACATAATATTTTTAACATTATTTAATTTATTATAATATACAACATTGAATAGAACTACTATAATCTGAACGGAAAAACAAATAAGTTTACTGAATTGAACTCATCTGAAAAATTAGTAGGTTTACTGAAATGAACTCATTAGAACTGAAAAAAAAGATAATCTAAGTCATCTGAACTAAAAAAATTCAGATAAACTCTAGAGAACGGTACCTAAGTGGTGAGAAAGTATCAAAAATGTCTAAAGCATCTTATTACAAATTAGGTTTGAAATAAAATACTATTTCAAATCTAATGCTTATTAAGATGTTTATTACAAATTCAGCAGCAGAAAATGTTGTGTTGCAGCTCAGTTCAGCAGCATGACTTGCTATCTACTTTGGATAGGCGGAAGCTTCATCAAAATGTAGCTGCAGCATTTAAACACTCACAAAAAAAAGTAGTGCATGATCTCCAAGAAGATAAACCAAGCAGCATCAATGAGTAGATTGCAAGATATTCAAGGTGCTGGACATTCTGAGGCCCTATATTGAGTCAAAATGCAGAAGACCAGCACAGTACATTCCAAATTCCAAAATTAAAAGTAACTCTAACACGATATCATAACTTCATAACTTCAGTGAACTAATGTGATCCAACAAGTTTACTAAGTATGAAGGGAACACCAGCTTACTTGATTAATTCCAGGTGTGAATTTCTTGTAGCCGAAATGCATAGTTTAGTTCAAGATCCTTGAGAGTAGTTGTTTCATCAATCTCCCATTCTGCCTTGTCAGTGGTGCGACCATGGGATGGTCCTTTGAGGTGAAACCGTCTATGAATACGATATTCCGAACAGAACAAATTTCCCATCACCATAAACCCTGTCTACAACAAACTGGTTGCAATATATAACATAATCTTTAAAACAAAAAAAAGGGATACAAGTGATTTAACAGTTAGGATAACTGACCTTTGTACCACCAACTGGTTTTACACAGTGGACTCCATAAAACTTAGTCATGAGGGAATTCTCGTAGCAGCTCACATGATCATGATAACTTCGGAGCATCTTAATCAGCACCTGGAAATGAATACAGGAACTCAATCTTAAAATGCAGGTGAACTTGTCTAAACAAGGTGGCTTAAATATGAAGGCTTTTGGAAAAATGAGAGAAATCATCTAATGAGAATTATCTGCAACTTCCTGCTCCAATACGAAGAAGGAAAGGGAAAAATGGGTAGCCAGGGTAGGCAACTAACCTTCACTTCAGATTTCTTCATCTTTGGTCAGATAAAAAAGGTTGCCACTTTTTCCAGGAGATGAAAGCTCTCGCAGAGCATCGCTTCCACATATGGCGAGCATATAATCAGCAGTAATAACTGAAGACAAAACAAAAACTAACAGAAGTCTACAGCTTTCCCCATTTTTTTTTCTAGGACAATCAGCACACATGATGAGCATCTACAAAATACACACAAACTTTGAATTTAAATCTTAAAGTTTGGCATAAAAGTTGCTTTCTTCAAGTCAGAAAATACCTTTTTTTTTTCAAGATCTGAGCATCTCAGAAATCAAAACCTTACAAAAGATTGCATGCATAAATAATACTTCACCAGAAAAATGGGAAAAAGAAGAACCCGCAATTATTCTTCACGAGATTCTGTCCAAATAAACAGAAACAGAAGAAGAAAACGCTCTTTTTCTCTACCATAGAATCAATCAAAATAATAAAGCTCAATAAATGTTTCCAATTACATCCTATTTTCGGCTCAGTGTCAAGATCACTGTCAAGAAAATAAGTTAAAAGATTCAAACCACTGTATTCATGTAATATGAGAAGGAAGCATACCAGCTTTCTCCTCTTCAAGCGCTCTGCAAAATTACAATGACATTTCATGACAAGAAACTCAAGGGTAGCCATCATATCTCATAAAGCAAGGTAATAAGAATTAATCAGAAAAACAATTCCACTGCAATGCCAAAACAGTACTTAAAATGGTTTTTACAAGGAAAGAAACAAATCCTTCGTCAAAGAAAGAGCATGAGATATTCGGCAACATTTTATGAAGTATGGAGTCCTATATCTTAAACAGATGACAATGTTAGCAAAAATCATTCAGCTAACAATTTAAAACTCTTTCAATAGTTCTCAGAGCTAGCAAGCCAAACTTCTCACACACCAGCTAACCAAACTCACACAACATCGTTTCCTGCTGAAATTTGATTTGCAGTAGGATGTAACTAAACTTAGCCCAATAAAAGCACAAGAAACGTCAATAAAGCAGCAACACCCAATAGCTACAAAACAGAAACCTATCCCCTAAAATTTAAGAAGGCAATGCTCACTCTTTGAAAGATATCAGGCAATCATTGTCTGTGTCAAAAAGCATAAAGAACTCTGAAGGAGAACATTGCAATTCACCAGGATTCCTTTCCCCTCTTAGGTATCCGTCTTGTACAACATGCATCAGATGGAGGAAATGCAAGAACTCAATAATCTAAACATAAACTAAACCTCGACAAGAAGTGCAAATAAAGAGTCTCAGCAAGAATCAGTAGAATAATAGTTACAAAATGAATTATAAAAATCTTCAGGAGCAGTAGGGAAGAGCCCAAATTCCTTTATTAATAAGGCCTGATAAATAGTAAATTAAGCAGATCATTCCAGCATCATTAGTAAGGCATGTGCAGTGATAATCTCCGCCGATTAATATGTTTTGTATGCTGATTAACTTGCAATAAAACATAATATCAAGGCATAAGAATATGTGAAGCTAATGTTGTTGACTTGTTGTACAATATCAGTTAGAATATCCCGAAAGATCCAAATCCTAAAACTACTTCTCAAACGAAGCTAAATTTACACAATACTAAAATAAGACAAAATTAACCCTCATCAAATTTTCAGTAACTATTATATATGTTCATCTTCCACTGGGTTGCTTATTTTCTGATAAATTTTATTTTTTAAAATGTGGCTTTCCATCACACTTTAAACACAGTGTGTTTCTAATATCAAAATAGTATACAACTGTTACTGCCTTAATTTGCTAACTCATCGTTTCAATCAAAAAGTTCAAAGAACTAATAAATTAGAACAAGTATGATGAACAGTGAACCTCTCTCAAAAATCCCAACATCCAAAAAGACACAGAACAAAGGAAGTTCACAAGCACTAAGAAAACCAAACTTTGCTCTAAATCTATGCAGAAAAATGAACCAAAATACCATCCTCATATTATTCTCAGTAAAAATATAAGACAAATGGAGGAATAAAATAAGCTATATAATATTGGTTAATTGTTCCCTTCAACCATAAATTCAAAAGAATGGGAAGAATGCAACAGTATTAAGATGGATTAAGTGAATGCAGTCTTAGCTACCTGTAATTTTACAGGCCCTTAATCTTCTTACCACACCAAGTAAAAAACACAATGCGTACAATATCTAAGACACTTGATAAATTGGAATAAGTTCAGATGAATCAAACCAGTGAATGAAGGGCAGAGATTCTTGTATTAGTCTAGAGGAATCACATCAAACTGATGATATATTGCCATAACAGATTCCTTATTCGATTCAGCTCAAGAAAGTTTGCCATAAAAGATAAAATACCTCTCAGAAGAATCATCATATGAGTATAGGAAACCATAATAAGTACGTATCATATCATCAAAGGACAGAAGAATCGGACAAGTATACTAAACCTTAAGAACATTAGCATATAAGATTATTGCGATGCAGATGCTTTATCTATTTCAAGCTTTGGGACAGAGCGAATCCAATAAGTTCATTCGGAGTCCAGCAAAGCATGGGTATTATGTCCAGTCATCTTTTTTTATTCCAATACCAAGCAAGAAAGCAAGATTCACAAAAGGCAGCCACAATGTGCACATTTGAAAATGCATGAGTTTAGCTATATGCATGCATAGGCCTGAGGAGAACATGAATCACATACAGATAAGCTTAGAGGACATACAGATACAATCAAAAATCAGCTTGTTCAATATGGAAGAGTATAACAGGTTGTACGATAAATCAAAATGCAATTAACTAATGCGTCATGGTAATCCCCAGAATTCGAAAGCCCCACAATCATCGTATTCCAAAAAATCACATTTCTCTCAAACATGTAATCAAACAGCTTGAGCACATCCATTATCATCCCAATGTATGGGTAAACAAGAGCAAACTAAAGAAATTTGGCTCAGACACCCAATCAAGCAATTTAAAAACAAGGAATCACATTTAAAAATTCCTCACACTAAACCGTACCCTTTTTTCAGAAGCAGAACGGGAAAAAAACTCTGACAAAATTCTAATTTAACAGACCATATCTTAATCTTCCGTAGTGAATCGTCTGTTGTTTTATTCAAGCTTAATGACTACCAATGCTCTAATTCCAGAAAATTCCTAAAGTAAACTACAATAACTAACAATCAGAATCATGAAAAATTAGCAAGAACATGTTCGCTATACTCATTTTTGGTTCATTTAATATAAAGTTGAAAAACACTCATGTAAATTACAGCTGATGATAAAAGAATATGTATATACATGTGTGTGTGTGTGTGTTAGCATGAAATGATAAAAAGCTATGGATAACATGTTAAAGTATTAACACCACTAAACAGGTGATGACAAGGAAATTCTCATCAGATGAGCAAAAGCACTAAACTTTTCAGGGAAAATCTTCAATAACTTTTGCTTTGCTGGTTCATACACAGTTACACACCAACAAAAATAACTGAGGTGCTGTAGACAGAATTAATAACATCAGTTGTTCTTATATCTATTAATCTGCTTAACACAACAATCCCAAGATCAGTTCAATCCTATCAATTCTATGCCAGACACGTACATGTAAAATTCATGAAGGAACAGCTAAAAAGAGACAAAACGGAGCAAGAAACAAAGCAAGCAAACCGTATGCTTGGTTCCTTCGCACAGCTTGGCTTCAACAGAATCCTGATGCCCGCCACCAGATAGTTTCTCAACGGAACCCTACTGCAGCTGTCGCTCATCCACTCACAGAGACCGGCGTAACAAATCCGTTCCGGATCACCGGCCACGATTCAATCCTGCAACCTACCGCTGCCACCGCCGCCCACAATACGGTTCCTTTCTTAAGATTCGACGGCCTCAACAAGTCCCCAATGCTGAACAGATCGAACTGTGATTTAGCTGATTTTTAATTCGAATTCAATTGATTCAGTTGTTTTTCAATCTACAAAAATTCTAATAAAACAACAACTGAAGCTATTGAATTCGAATTAGTAATCAAATCAGAGAAGGATTGAGAGGAAAGAAGAACAGATCAATTGAAATTGAAAGAGCGGAGAACGTCGGTTTGGGGAAAACCCCAAATCCCAAATCGATTACAATTAAAACAGAGGAGAATTTCAGTTTTGGGAAAACACCAAAACCCAAAACGACGTCGTTTAGGGTAACGTGGGATTCTGAAATCTAAAAAAAAGGAAAATCTGAAAGGGGAGAAACTAAGAAACAACCCCATAACTATTACATATTACTCTAGGATAATTATGTAAATGTGGATCCATATATTAGTGAATGGCAAAATAAGGACTGTAAAACAAAAATCAATGTATGTTAAACTATTTAAGCTAAATCAAATTTAAACTTGGTCTTTGTTTTTATTGTAATATTGTACTTTATTAAATTTGTAAATGTTATTAATTATAATACAGCCTGATGAACATAGATGAATTTGAAAAATTATATTCTGTTTGAATTTTTTTGAGTTTTTTTTTATGTAATATTTTCTTCTATTAAATTGCTCAAAAAGTTCATACAACTGATTTGGCCATCACTCTAAGCCAAACATTCAACAAATAGAAATAACTAACCAAAAGGAGAAAAACAACTATTCTACAGCCATCTGAAATACAAGTGGCTATGATCATAACTAGTTCATCAAGATATTGCTAAGATTTTAGCATAACTATCATGACCGCGCTTCTATTCCATCTGTCCTTGCATATCTTGCTAAATCCGCATCCACCTTTGGAGCTTTGGTGTCTTCAACGTTCCATTTCTGTTTCCAACTCGCATATGATTAAGGGAAAATCCACCGTAGCATATCTGTGAATTGACATGTCAAAACACAAGTCTGCCCTGGTTCATTTCCCATAGAAATCAAATAAGCCATTATGAAGCTTGGTCTGAGCATAATCATAATCTTCTTCAATCTAGCCCGTCAAGTCTTTAGATAGTGTCATGGGCCAAGGTGGGGTAACTGGTTTTACCCAACAGTCCAACACCTCTGAAATACCAAAGGTAATCAGTGCGGTACCTACGACATATGTACAAGTTTCATACTTACCCTCTCAACCATTCCATCAAATCAGATAGTGTCATGGGCCAAGGCTGGGTAACTGGTTTTTATACTAGCAGCCCAACACCTCTGAAATACCAAAAGGTAATCAATGTGGTACCTATGACATATGTACACGTTTCATACTTGGGGTAAAACCTCTCAACCATTCCATCAAATCAGATAGTGTCATGGGTCAATGCTGGGTGACTGGTTTTTATACCAGCAGCCCAACACCTCTGAAATACCAAAAGGTAATCAGTGAACCTACGACATGTGTACAAGTTTCATACTAGGGATATATCCCCACAACCAATCCGTCAAGTCTTTTGATAGTGTCACGGGCCAAGGCTGGGTAACTGGTTTGTACACCAGCAGCCCAACACCTCTGAAATACCAAAAGTAATCAGTGCGGTACCCGTACATATGTACCAAGTTTCATTTTTTTTTTGATGTAATATTTTCTTCTATTAAATTGCTCAAAAAAGTTCATACAACTGATTTGGCCATCACTCTAAGCCAAACATTCAACGGATATAAATAACTAACCAAAAGGAGAAAAATAACTATTCCACAGCCATATGAAATGCAAGTGGCTATGATCATAACTAGTTCATCAAGATATTGCTAGGATTTTAGAATAACTATAATGAATGCGCTTCCATTCCATCTGTCCTTGCATATCTTGCCAAATCTGCATCCACCTTTGGAGCTTTGGTGTCTTCAACGTTCCATTTCTGTCTCCAGCTCGTATATGATTAAGGGAAAATCCACCATAGCATATCTGTGAATTGACATGTCAAAACACAAGTCTGCCCTGGTTCATTTCCCAAAGAAATCAAATAAGCCATTATGTAGCCTGGTCTGAGTATGCTTATAATCTTCTTCGATCCAGCCCGTCAAGTCTTTAGATAGTGTCATGGGCCAAGGTTGGGTAACTGGTTTCACCCAGCAGCCCAACACCTCTGAAATACCGAAGGTAATCAGTGCGGTACCTACGACATATGTACAAGTTTCATACTAGGGCCATAGTCCCTCATCCAGTCCGTCAAATATTTTTGATAGTGTCTTGGGCCAAGGCTGGGTAACTGGTTTTTATACATGCAGCCCAACGCCTCTGAAATACCAAAAGGTAATCACTGCGGTACCTACGACATATGTACAAGTTTCATACTTGGGGTAAAACCCCTCAACCATTCCCAGATAGTGTCATGGGCCAAGGCTGGGTAACTGGTTTTTATACCAGCAGCCCAACACCTCTGAAATACCAAAAGGTAATCACTGCGGTACCTACGACATATGTACAAGTTTCATACTAGGGATATATCCCCACAACCAATCCGTCAAGTCTTTAGATAGTGTCAAGGGCCAAGGCTGGGTAACTGGTTTTAACACCAGCAGCCCAACACCTCTGAAATACCAAAGGTAATCAGTGCGGTAACTACGACATATGCACCAAGTTTCATACTAGGATCCATTCACACTATCCTCAACATCAATCAAAGGGGTCATAGCCTGTTTCAATCATCACATTTAGAGCATCCACCTGCCTAAAACGGCTTTAACCCCTTCCATTGAGTGCTTGCTCGCCCTAAAGAAAATTAACAGATCATCTGCAAACATCAAACTGTGTATTTCCCCCTTTCAAACTCCTCCGATGGAACTCTATAGCTTTCGTTTTTATCGCCAGGCTAAGCTGTCTTGATAGATATTCCATCCCAATTACAAACAATAAAGGTGATATCGGATCCCCCTGTTTAACACCACTCCTCCCTTTAAAACAATCCGTGTACGCACCATTCAAAGAGAAACAATAAGTGGTATCCTCAACGCATCGTCTTATCCACTCAATAAACAATCCTGGAAACTTTAGAACTGCCAGCCATTTGAATAGAAACTCCCAGCTTATACTGTCGAAAGCCTTCTGTATATCAATTTTTATCATGCAGCTCTGAATATTATGTGATATCCTCCTCCCTTTCACAAATGCACCTTGGTATCCATTTATCACTTCAGGGAGTACCTCACTTAACCTGTTACTCATGATCTTTGTGATGACTTTATATAAAACAGGGCAGCAGGAAATCGGCCTATAGTCCCCAGCTGACTGCGGATTATCAACTTTCGGTATTAGTGTTAAAACAGGCCTGCTAAATTCCCGTGGTACTTCATCACCCTGAAAGAAACTCCTAATCCTCTTTTTGAAATCATCACCAACAATCCCCCATGCTTTCTTGAAGAAAAAACTCGAATATCCATCTACTCCAGGACTTTTGTCATTCTCAATGCTATTCAGAGCTCTCCATATCTCATCATTTGTAATCGGCTTTATCAAGGGTATTTGTTGTTCCACTGTAAGAAAGTCACCTTCAGCTGCAACTAAAGGATCAATTTCACTCTCTACAATCACTGTCTTTCCCATTCGGTCACCAAAGAACTGCAGTAGATGCTGCTCCACCCCCTCTCTTCCATCCACTCTGTCGCTTCCCACCTTCAGGCTGACTATATGAACCGTCAAGTAAAACTCCACCAAGTTTCATACTAGGGTCCATTCACACCATCCTCAACATCAATATGGGTCATAGCCTGTTTCAATCATCACCTTTAGAGCATCCACTTGCCTAAATTTCCCCTCAAAGATTCTGTTATTCCTCTCCCTCCATACATTATAGAAAATGCTAATAAGTCGGTGGAATCCTATTCTCTTTCTCCATCCTACCATTCTTCTCATTCTCTTCAAGCACTCTCTAAAGTTTCCTCCAGTCTCCACCCTGTAATGTTTTTGGAGTTCCACTGTAAACTGGCATGTACAAAATATGTGTTGCATCGTTTCTCCATTCTGCCCACAAAGAGTACAAACATCTGCCACATGAGATATTATCGCTTTCGACTGAAGTCTCGATATGGTCGATAATCTCCCTTTTAACAACATCCATAGAAAGAATGAGTGTTTAGACTGTAGTTCTGACTTCCACAATATATTCGTTGAACAATGGTTTTCTTGGCCTGCCCCTTTGAGGTATCCATAGGCCTTGCTCGTGCTGAAATTTCCCTTCATGTCAACACATTCCATTAGGTATGGACGAATTTCATCTTTCAGTGATACCAACTTGCCCCAACTCCAGCTGTATGTGTGCCCGTCTAGGATGTAGTCAAGAAACTCTTCATCCTTCAAGTAGTATGCCTGCACCCATTTTAGCCACAATATATCCTTCTTTTGACATACATCCCAAACCAGCTTACACAGAGAAGCTTTATTCCAGAATGAAGGATCCCTTAGGCCAACTCCTCCACTTTTCTTTGGCAACTCCTCCACTTTTCTTTGGCATACAAAGTGTTTTCCAAGACACTGGTGTAACTCTTTTCTCCCCTTCCTTTCTACCCCATAAAAAATTTCTGTATTTTGTCTCAATGGCTTTGTGCACACTCTCAGGTATTTGAAAAACATTCGCCCAGTGACTAGCTTTACTCAATTTGGATAAAGTACAATATTACAATAAAAAAAGGGAGGGGCGCAGGGCTCGAACAAGAGACGTTTGGGACTAATGCTTGTTGGTCCACCGTTGTTCCAGGGATAAGAATGTCAAATGCTCCATAGGGTTACTTATTAGCAGATGGATTACAAATTTACTAATGTATTTAATATCTGAAACATCATGACCTTTTGTTATTCAAACGTCACGAGCGAAAATTGGAAATTCTCATCGTTTGATGTTCTGCATGCACTTAATGCTCTGGTAATTAAATGATTATGAACTTTCCCCCATTAAAGTTATATCAAAAACATCAAAAACAACGGGTCATGCGCACTAACCAAAGCCATTCTTCTTAACAGTTCATAACATCCGCATTCTACTAGTTCATTTTTTCCGGTGTTCCGTCTACTGCTCTAACAGCACAAATACGATTTCATTTTTCGGATCATCCTTCATCATGGACAGGCACGTTCATGGGAGACCCACTTCACACATTAATGAATATGTTCTTGAAGATACTACAACAACAGTCAGGGAGATCAAAGAAGGTACATATTTGATTAAATTTTGTGGCTTCTTAAATAATAGATATCTCGGGTTCATGCATTGCGCTTTTTGGCGGTTTCCTCCCAATCGTATTAAAGATCTAGATTTCTGGCCAATTTTGTTTGTTCTAGTTCACATTTGATGAATCGGGAAATTATGAAGAGATAACTCATATGTTTACCGTTTTAGGGGAGAAACGGTACAACATTTGTTTGCTCATTGTACATTCATCACGGAGGTAAAAAACTTATTCAATATTGGAAGGGGAGGAAATTTCAGAGAATGGTTGAAAAGTATGAGAAGGATGGCAAGATGGAAAGATAAGAAGAAGTTTCATTGTCTTGTTAGCATATTCTATAACGTATGGTTGGAAAGGAATAGGAGAATCTTCCAAAAAACGGAGCAGAAACCGGAGGGTTTAAAGGCGAGAATTGAAGCTGGATATGACTGAAGTTAAGGATGGAGGGGAGGATATCCTAGTTGTAACTATGAATTGACGGAACTCTATTGCTTACAAAAGTATGAAACTAGGTACATATGTTGTTGGTTTAGAGAATGAAGCAATAGTGCATGCATTACTGTTATATCTCTCGAAAACCTAGTATGAAACTTGTACATATGTCGTAGGTACCGCACTGATTACCTTTGGTATTTCAGAGGTGTTGGGCTGCTGGAGTAAAAACCAGTTACCCGGCCTTGGCCCATGACACTATCTAAGGATTTGACGGCTGGATGAGGGGTTATGACCCTAGTATGAAACTTGTGCATATGTCGTAGGTACCGCACTGATTACCTTAGGTATTTCAGAGATGTTGGGCTGCTGGTGTAAGAACCAGTTACCCAGCCTTGACCCATGACACTATTGAAAGATTTGACGGGCTGGATTGAATGAGAACAGACTGAGGCTCAGACTGCATATGGCTTCTTTGTTTTCTCTGTTAACACAGGAACTGTGGGAATTGCTTAGGGGCAGACTTGTGTTTTGACATGTCAATTCGCAGATATGCTACAGAGGATCATCCATCTATCCAATAAGAACCGAGAAAAATAAAAATAAATAAGGAACGTTGAAGACCTCAAAGCTTCTAAAGTGGGAGCGGATTTAGCAAGATATGCATGGACAACTGGAATGAAACTCTAGCATTGATGTTTGAGAATCATAGTAATATCTTGATAAACTTGTTATGGTAGTGCCACTTGTACCCTGAGTGGCTTTAGAATAGTTGTTTCGGTTTTTTTTCCACTTGTTAGATGTTGGCTTAGAGCGATGGCCAAAATCGTTGTATGAACCTTTTGAGTGATTAATAGAAAATTATTTACATAAAAAAAAAACTCATATGTTTATCTTATATTGTTTATTTTGTTGAATATTAATTTTACAGATTTACAGCGCACATATGAACATGTGTATGAGAGATTGAGATCTATCCGCACGGAAATAGTGGATGAGTACGAGAAGTCAGTGGATGTAATTGTTCAAACTCATTTCAGTTGTCCGCAATTTGAATTTTGGGAAGTTTTTCCAAACTTGAATCTGAAATTTCACTGGAATTCGATTTGCAGGTGGATGCCTATTGGTATGGGAATGCTGTTGCCAACATTGTGAGACATCTTGGTCACCGTTTCAAGGTAAGTTTCTTATCTTGATTTGCAATGTATATATATCGTGAATTCCATTTTTTATAAAACCCTATAAAACTTAACTGGTTAATTACTTTTGTCCTCAACCATGCAGTACGAGCACAGTTTGTTAGTTCCGCGGATTAGGTCATTGTTGTCACATGTAAAATGGATGTTGTAGGCATCATCAGGTGAAGATCCCATATACCAATGCGCAACGAGCGAGGTTTGATAGCAGGTCCTTTAGGTGGTTCGTCTGAGCCCCTGCATGAACTTATTGTTCAGGTCGAGGAGGGTAAGAACATTCGTACTCAGATTTGAAGCTGCTGATAATAATGTGCTTTTAACATGGATTTGCCGTCTGATTAATAAATGGTTTCATTGCAGCGTTGAACGAGACATACACCATCATGCGTGACTTGCTTAGGTCGGTGGCGAAAGAAATATATACAGATCATTTGACGGCAAGGCATCGCCATGTACTGATCGATGTTGTTTTATACAAATTGAATATAAGTATTGTTGTTTATTTCATAGATGACATTTGCATTTTTTTTATTGGCAGCAGTCACATTGATATGACATCTTTCGCAAGGACGACATTATATTTAGGGTCGTCGTATATAGAGGTACAGTTAAATAATATTTGGTGTTATTTTTCGATTACAGAACATCTTCAGTAGTATATCTAATTCATGAAATGTCCTTTATCGTGTAGAGGGAGTATGGATCGATGATTTATAGAATGGAATATGGGCTGGCGATGTTGAAGTCACAGTTTCATATAGAATATTATTATGTTGATTGATTTGTAATATGTGTGTTGGGACATCATGTACGTTTAAACATTCCATATTAACTTGCCTACTTTCCATTGCAATATTTTATACGCTATCAGTAACAGATTGGTATGAAATAATAAATATAACATTATTATTACATCGAGGATCATATTAATTCAAATAATTCCACGAGTGTGAAATTAAAGATAAAATATGAATACTGTCAAATCATCACACAAATTGTCCAAACATTGAACGACTAATGAAAGAGTCTTAAAGGAAGTCAAAAGCCATAGTATTAGGATATTATTAAACACATCTGGGAGAGGGATAGTAGTCAGTAACATTGCATCAAACATCTACAACCCACCCATATGCCTTGCGGTATTCCAAAACCTTGCTGTCAAATCATCACACAAATTGTCCAAACATTGAACGACTAATGAAAGAGTCTTAAAGGAAGTCAAAAGCCATAGTATTAGGATATTATTAAACATATCTAGGAGAGAGATAGTAGTCAGTGACATTGCATCAAACATCTACAACCCACCCATATGCCTTGCGGTATTCCAAAACCTTGCTGCTTGGTTGGAGGAGGCCATTGGACTTGTAATCAATGTAGCGCGGGATTTGGCTCAAGACTTTCGGTCGGTACAAGTTAAGCTTGCTAAGGACAATGGTTGCAACATACCATATCTTGAGCATCACACGGGCATGTTCCTGCAGCACAGACTTATAATTTGAACATAACACATGGACCAAAAAACAATTATTTGAATAAGTTTCAATGGTGTTACCTCCTGTACACTTTCTGATTCTAGAGACATCTTGCTCCCATTGTAGGTTTTCATCATGTGGATTACACTAACGCCGCTATCAGGGTTCATCGAAGTGGTACTTCATCGGTGATGGATCAATTCATGTTTGAATTCAACAAAATCTTTGGCTCGGATGTCTCCTTGCCTCTCCATGAAATTACCATAGTGGTAAGCCTTGGTTTAAAAAAACAACCAGTTTATGATATATATCTTTTCACCCAAAAAATGGACAAACTCAAAAACAAGTTCAGATCATACTTAACATACTTACAATATTTTCTGTCAATAAATCCCAGAATTCTTGATCAGCGTGTTCAACTGAGTCGAAGACTTGAAACTTATTGTCAGTAAAATCCACCACCACGGTGAAGTAATGGTTCCTCATCATCACATGAATCACAATCTGTTTCAGCATTTCGCAAAAATATATATTTAATGAAGTTTTTTTTTTATGTAATATTTTCTTCTATTAAATTGCTCAAAAAGTTCATACACCTGATTTAGCCATCACTCTAAGCCAAACATTCAACAGATATAAATAACTAACAAAAAAGATAAAAACAACTATTCTACCGCCATATGAAATGCAAGTGGCTATGATCATAACTAGTTCATCAAGATATTGCTAGGATTATAGAATAACTATCATGAATGCACTTCCATTCCATCTGTCCTTGCATATCTTGCTAAATCCGCATCCACCTTTGGAGCTTTGGTGTCTTCAACGTTCCATTTCTATCTCCAGCTCATATATGATTAAGGGAAAATCCACCGTAGCATATCTGTGAATTGACATGTCAAAACACAAGTCTGCCCCGGTTCAGTTCCCAGAAATCAAATAAGCCATATGTAGTCTGGTCTAAGTATGCTTATAATCTTCTTCGATCCAGCCCGTCAAGTCTTTAAATAGTGTCACGGGCCAAGGTTGGGTAGCTGGTTATACCCAGCAGCCCAAAACCTATGAAATACCAAAGGTAATCAATGCGGTACCTACAACATATGTACAAGTTTCATAATAGGGCTATAATCCCTCATCCAGTCCGTCAAATATTTTTGATAGTGTCATGGGCCAAGGTTGGGTAACTCAGCCCAACGCCTCTGAAATACCAAAAGGTAATCAGTTCAGTACCTACGACATATGTACAAGTTTCATACTAGGGATATATCCCCACAACCAATCCGTCAAGTCTTTAGTGTCAAGGGCCAAGTCTGGGTAACTGGTTTTTACACCAGCAGCCCAACACCTCTGAAATACCAAAGGTAATCAGTGCGGTACCTACGACATATGTACCAAGTTTCATACTAGGATCCATTCACACCATCCTCAACATCAATCAAAGGGGTCATCGCCTGTTTCAATCATCACCTTTAGAGCATCCATCTGCCTAAAATTTCCCCTCAAAGATTCAGTTATTCCTCTCCCTCCATACATTATAGAAGATGCTGATAAGTCGGTGGAAACTTATTCTCTTTCTCCATCCTACCATTCTTCTCATCCTCCTCAAGCACTCTCTGAAGTTTCCGCCAGTCTCCACTCTGTAATGTTTTTGGAGCTCCACTGTAAACTGGCATCTACAAAATATGTGTTGCACCGTTTCTCCATTCTGCCCACACAAAGTACAAACATCTGCCACAGGAGGTATTATCCCTTTCGACTGAAGTCTCGCTATGGTCGATAATCTCCCTTTTAACAACATCCATAGAAAGAATGAGTGTTTAGGCTGTAGTCCTGACTTCCACAATATATTCGTTGACCAATGGTTTTCTTGCCCTGCGTCTTTGAGGAATCCATATGCCTTGCTCTTTCTAAAATTTCCCTTCATGTCAACACATTCCATTAGGTATGGACGAATTTCATCTTTCTGTGACACCAACTTGCCCCAACTCCAACTGTATGTGTGCCCTTCTAGGCTGTAGTCAAGAAACTCTTCACCCTTCAAGTAGTATGCCTGCACCCATTTCAGCCACAATATATCATTCTTTTGACATACATCCCAAACCAGCTTACACAGAGAAGCTCTATTCCAGAATGAAGGATCCCTTAGGCCAACTCCTCCACTTTTCTTTGGCATACAAAGTGTTTTCCAAGACACTTGTGTAACTCTTTTCTCCCCTTCTTTTCTGCCCCATAGAAAATTTCTGCATTTTGTTTCAATGGCTTTGTGCACACTCTCAGGTATTTGAAAAACATTCGCCCAGTGACTAGTTTTACTCAACAGAATTGTGTTTATAAGTTGTACTTTACCTGCATATGCCATATTTCTGGAACCCCAGGCATTTGTCCTGCAATCTTCTCCACCATTTTCTCACAATCTTCAGCTCTCCACTTCCCCGTCGAGACTGGAAGTCCCAGGTAATTCATTGGGAAACTTCCTTGAACTATATTCAGAGTATCAGCCAACATCTTTGATTCAGTTTCTGTCATTGTCGAGAAGAAAGCCTCAGATTTTCCTTCATTTATTCCCAGACCAGAAACCTTCCTAAACTCCTCCAAAACAGTTTTAACCCCTTCCATTGAGTGATTGCTCGCCCTACAGATCATCTGCAAACATCAAACTGTGTATTTCCCCCTTCAAACTCCTCTGATGGAACTCTATAGCTTTCGTTTTTATGGCCAGGCTAAGCTGTCTCGACAGATATTCCATCCCAATTACAAACAGTAAAGGTGATATCGGATCCCTCTGTTTAACACCACTCCTCCCTTTAAAACAATCCGTATATGCACCATTCAAAGAGAAACAATAAGTGGTATCCTCAACGCATCGTCTTATCCACTCAATAAACAATCCTGGAAACTTTAGAACTGTCATCCATTTGAATAGAAACTCCCAGCTTATATTGTTGAAAGCCTTATGTATATCAATTTTTATCATGCAGCTCGGAATATTGCTCGGCTTCTTATATCTTGTTAATAGCTCTTGCGCTAGAAGAATATTATGTGATATCCTCCTCCCTTTCACGAATGCACCTTGGTTTCCATTTATCACTTCAGGAAGTACCTCACTTAACCTGTTACTCATGATCTTTGTGATGACTTTATATAAAACAGGGCAGCAGGAAATCGGCCTATAGTCCCAGCTGACTGCAGATTATCAACTTTCGGTATTAGTGTTAAAACAGACCTGCTAAATTCCTGTGGTACTTCATCACCCTGAAAGAAACTCCTAATTCCCTTTTTGATATCATCACCAACAATCTCCCTTGTTTTCTTGAAGAAAAAGCTCGAATATCCATCTACTCCAGGACCTTTGTCATTCTCAATGCTATTCAGAGCTCTCCATATCTCATCATCATTAATCGGCTTTATCAAGGGTATTTGTTGCTCCACTGTAAGAAAGTTACCTTCAGCTGCCACTGAAGGATCAATTTCACTCTCTGTAATCACTGTCTTTCCCATTCGGTCACCAAAGAACTGCAGTAGATGCTGCTCCACCTCCTCTCTTCCATCCACTCTGTCGCTTCCCACCTTCAGGCTGACTATATGATTTCTGTATTGCCTCTTTTTCATGCTTGCATAGAAAATTTTGGTTGGCCTGTCCCCCTCCTTTATCCATTTCTCCTTAGACAGCTGCTGTAAGAAACTGAACTCCGCTTCAGCTAGTTCCATAGATTATCTCCTTGCCTTTGCTTCGTTTTCTTGCAGCCTTTTATCCAATACATTTGTTTGTAATAGATTGAATTGGTTCTCCCATTTCTCTTTTGCTTCCATGGCTCTTTTCTGAATGTCTGAAAATTCCTTCTTGTTCAATCGTTTAAGTGCTATTTCCAGCACCTTCAGAGTTTTAAATAGATCCACGAGAGTACTGTGTTTCCGCATCCTCCAATTCTGCTCCACTAAAGTAAGAAAGTCCGACGAGTTCACCCACATATTGAAGAACTTAAAAGGACGTTTAGCAGAACACTTTCTTGGCTTATCTAGGTGTATAAGTAACGGTAAATGATCTGATACATCATTGGGTTTTACCTCACATATCACTTCCATCCATCTGTCCATCCACATCTCATTCACAATTGCTCTGTCGATTCTACTGAAAATTCTGCCTTCTTCCCTTTTATTGTCCCACGTGAAAAAAGGTCCTGTACTTTTCAGCTCATGCAGTTGAATCAAGTTCACCGTGTCTCTAAAATTTTCCACCTCAGCTAGCTGTACATCCTCTCCTCCAGTTCGGTCTCCCAAATTTAGGGAGGAGTTGAAATCCCCCACCACCAACCATGGCATATCCTGGTGATTTGCAGTCTCCAGATAACGCCATAAATTCAGCCTGAGTTGTTGTTTGGTCCCTGCTTCTACTTCACTATTATGAGCATAAACAACCGTCAAGTAAAACTCCAGCCCGAGTTCCTTTTTCCCGGCAAATGTAATCAATCCACTGATCTCCAATGCTTATTACCGAAGTATCATACAAATCTGGCTTCCAACATAGCCACATTCTTCCAGTTTGTGCTATCGGGCAGTTTGTTAGTAGCTTCCAACCCAAATCAAGACTTTCCCCATCTGTCAACTTCATTTTCTACCTTCACCTTTGTTTCTAGCAAGCCAGCAAGGCCTATATTATTTTCAAAACAAAATTGTTGGCATTTTCTCTACTTACTTGGCTGATTTAGACCCCTAACATTCCAGAATAGCATAGTACTATGCATCATTAACAATATTATAAAGGGGACCATACCTTGAATGAACTTCAAGGTCTATGTTATTAGCTGCTTCTCTCTCATTGACGCCAACATTTGTAGACTGTGAAATTTGCAATACCACACTATCATTCGATTCAGCCGGTTGCCTTATTTCTTTACCCGGAACATCCCTAGCTTCAGTCTCTCTTGATTGTGCATCCAAAACTGTGCTACTGCTCGTTCCACCACTTTTTGCACCACTTTTTCATATTTGATGAAGTTATCAATGTTGTTCAGGATGCAAATACATTTACATTTACTTACCAGCGATGCCTCACGGATATCGATTTCACAGGTTATCAGCCATTCTAGCCAATGGTCAACAATGTCTTCATCACGCTGTAGCAATATCTCCCCCTGCATGTATCAAGGAGCATACATAGTACACAATAGGAATCATTATTGTAGTTATGTGATTGATAAAAATACTACTCCCTCTGCACCAGCTGTTTCTGCACAGGAGACTTTTTTCAGTCAACTATGCTAAATTTTGACTGAATTTTTGAATGCATAGATAAATAAAAATATTATCGTATCTAATATATTTGGAATCGTCATAACATGTAGTTTATTAATATCAAATTTTCATATCTTTATAATATACGTAGTTAAAGATATTAGCAGTCAAACACGTATATTGAAGAACGTGAAAAATCAGCTGTGCACATCCAGCTGGTACGGAGGGAGTAGTAAGATTCACACAAACTGGCAAACACAAAGAGTAAATTATTACCCTATTCACAAGGTCTAGACATGCTTTCCAAGGTTTTCCAGTAGGTCTAGCCCTTGCATTGAAAATTCTTGCCCAGACAGTAATAATGAAGGGGTGGAGTATCTGTCCTGGTTCCATTGAATACATGTGTGTCCTGAACAACAGAGCACCCCCACCGTCATGAAAAATTGGCTCCCTGTTAATTATTGAAGTTAGCTTCGATTGCGTTTGAATAAACATGAAAGCAAAATGATACATAAATTAAAGACTTACTTGCCCTCTAGTTGGTCATTTGAGGCAATGACGTAATCGGCTATTTCGGTGTCTTGTAAGGAACACTCGATTTCGGTTTTATGGTCAGCGAACCCATGGTGCTTCATCGTGGCCAGGCAGATTACCCTCAGTAGCATACCCTAAACACCTGCCAGAATACAACTCCAAACTCGAGTACATGAACTCCTTAATTCTACCCAAGTGAGATATCACATCACCTAGAGCAGGAGCAATTGACAAAGGTTGTGGTCTCTCATATGCAGCTGGTGAGCATTCCAGTATCCTCACTCCACCGAGTGACCTAATCAGATCAACATGCTGCCTGATAACCACTTGCAAATCACGAGCCATGGTGGCAAAGGCACGTTCCTTCTCCTGCCAGTATAATTAACAAAATTTGTTACATTTCCAGCAACATCTAAAATAAATGGTGGTATGTGCGTGTAATATTTATCATATATTAAATATAAAACACAAGGAGCTTAACCTTGGGGTACACTTGGCACAACTCTGAAATTGTCATAAGTGTTGGCGAAACCGGAATATTTATGACATCCCTAGTCACATATGGCTCTTCTGAGAATTGAGTCATGGTTGGTTCTGCAGAGATTCATTTGATCTTTATCAATATCAATCAGACAAATATGAATGATTTGTCTATCAGATATTGTTGTCGTATGGTTTTATTTTTAATTTGATTATAATGTATGACTATGAACACATCAACAACAACCATATCTAAATCTACATAAATGCACAAACTGGCCAAACTGGGCAAAACCTAAACATCCAATCGTAATAACCCCAAAAAATCCCGACAATTTTTAAGTCACAAATCAGACACGGGCACGATTCGATCAACAAATATACATATGTTCACTGTAAGTTTAACATGGAATATATCACTTACGGGTGAAGGCAGGTTGCCCTTCCTCCTGGTCGATATTTTGATGTGACTGAACTTCTACTTCGTCGTCCGTGTAATCCGGCACCGGAAGTTCATCGGTCATTGTATCGGGATGACTAAACGTATCGTCTTCCCACCAAGCTATGCAATTAAGGCGCCTCTCCTCAGATGAATCACTCGCAAGAATGCTATCCAGGTTATCCCCTTCAAATCTGCCTTCTTCAAATATGGACTGCGAATCGGTAATGAGAAGATGAAAAAGGTAGTTAAGGTGATGGAAAGTTGCAGTATGAGATCTGGTAAGAAGATTCGAAGAAGGGTGAAGAAGTGGCAATTTATTTCTTTTAAAAGATTTAATAATGAAAATGACGAAGAAAACAGAAATTAGAAGTAAGTCATGAACTTCCATATTTGACCGAACAAAGTAATTGTTGAAACTAAACAAAATATTACTGAACAAGTAACTAAATTAAATAAAAAAGCATCATAAATTACTAAAACTTACTAAATTTGACTGCAGTCGAATGATTTGAAATGTTTTTTACTGAACTGGATTGTTGGTCAAAAAAATATATACGATTTAAATAATGGAAAGGTTATTAACATGTTTATGTCAATGTAAAGTGTATTAAAACCATCAAATACACCAATTTTCGAAGAGTAATGATAAATACTATTGTTCATCAAAATATATAGTTGTTAATCCGATTTTGTTAAATTGAATTGAAGACTTTTGAGTATAAGCTGAATTAGATAGTTCCAAATACACAAACCACTTGTAAGTCATGAACTTCCAATTTTAACGAACAAAGTAAGTGTTTAAACTAAAATAAATATTACCGAACAAGTAACTCAATTTTACTAAACTGATTAAATTAGTTCAAATTAATGTATTGAATATCAAATTGTTCATAATTTACTAAAACTTACTAAATTTGACTAAATTCAAATGATGTGAAATTATTTTGATTGAACTTGACTGAAGTCAATAAAACATATATGATTTAAATAATGGAAAGGTTATTATACATGTTCATGTCAATGTAAAGCGTATTAAAACCATCAAATATACCAATTGTCGAAGAGTCATGATAAATACTATTGTTCATGAAAATATGTAGTTGTTAATTGATTTTGTTAAATTTAGTGAATAAGTTTTAGTATCAACTGAATTGGATAGTTCCAAATACACTAACCACTTGTGAATAGAATAACGTCTCTCCCAACACAATTCAGATAGTGTCATACTAAAACAGATTGGTACATTTCATAAGTACCACAATCTGAATATCTTAATAAAATCAAATGAATACTTTGATTACACATGGGATTGGAAGTTAAATGCAACTCAAACCCTAAACCCACAAACCCACGTACATATGCCATAATACCCACAAACTTGAGTTAAATGATATACAAATCCATAAACCGACTAATATGGTCTCCCCAAGTTTCTGGGAATGTTGTAACTTTAGTTTTTTTCACAAAATATTTTGAATTTGGAGTACGGATTACTAGTTCTGACTGAAGTAGCTTTTTGAATGTAAAATGTATGTGACTTAAGTTGCTAGATTCATATATTGTGCCTGATGTCCCCATTCATATGTTGTGCCTGATGTGACCATTCATATGTTTTGACTGATGTCCCCAGTTATATGTTTAGCCTAATGTCACCATTCATATGTTTTATCTGATGTCTCCATTCATATGTTGTTCCTAAAGTCACTATTTATATGTTTTCAATGAAGACTTTAAAAACGTTTTGTTTTTACTTTCATTTTTTACTTCTCGGGTAGGAAATTTAATATTTTTCAAAATGACAACATAATCGAACGTAAAGAGAAACCAAGATCTACACGACTTGTTTTGACAAAAAACAAGACCAAACATTTGAATGACTATCATTGTACCGTAACATTCTTATTCAAAAATATTCATCATCAAGATTCACACATAAAAGCTTGAATTTAACAACTCATTGTTTTACAAAAACATATAATATAAGGTCAATACGTTACAATGCAAATTTAGCAATCCTGAATTATTGAGTATTCCTGATAAATCGTCTCAAACATTTATCCAACATTTATTATAATTAACAAATTACCATGAAGTATCACAATTAGCAAGTCCACCCGAAAGGCTTCCCCGAAACACTGATGTTTCCTAGTGAACCAGAAAATTTAAATCCATGCCTCAAAACGTTACCATCAGTAGGAGTCTTCCATCCTCTGTAAAACCCACTCTGCATCATATAAGCATAGAAATGTCATAAACATTGGGTAAATGTAAATTATTTGTGTTATTATCTAAGTGAAAACATACATAATTCTATACATGGACATCTTTACTTGGCGTACTAGTCGGTGTAGTTTGGCCAATACCCGGTCCTTTTCCATCACTCCCTCCAGCCTTCTTGTCACGGCCCCTGCCATGGCCACAGCCTTTACTCACGCCGATCCGATCTGAGAACGATAATTTCCTCTTCGTCTGTCCTTTTCCCCTACCACGTTTATTATTTAGGTCCTTAACATGGCTTGCTTCTGCTTCCTCAGCTGCATCTGCCTGAGTCTGGCGGAACCTTGCTTCTCTAGCCCTTTCAATGGTCCTGTATCCCTTCCCCACGCCACCTAGTACATATGATCCCCCTAAAAACCGTACGTGCGGGTCTCCCCGCATGCGGCTCACACCATTCGAGGTGGCCCAGCCCAGCATTCATTCGCAAATCCTGTAATGAAATGTAGACTGATCAACCTCGGAAGCTGATTCACGTGTAGGCAGTGCTGTCTGTTGTACCGTTGACTCTATCTATTCATTGATGCCTTCTGGAGTGACACTCCTTTCTTCAATCTCGCTCTTTAGTGTTGTCAGTCTTCCAATGGCTTCCTTCTGCAGGTCATCGTCGTTCATTACCATAACGCAAATTTCTTGAGCCACTGAATGAATCTTTCCGTATCTCTTAACTTCTAGATGTGCAGGCTCGATCAAAGCAGAAAATGGGTACGGTATAGACAGGTATTTTCTAGGGATATTTTTCCGCCACCTTCTACAAACATACCTGTCAGGAACAGTTAGCGTATCTTACTCCCAGAAAACACGCAGATGTGGGCACAAATGATATCGCGGAAAACAAAATTCCTACAATCACACTTAACATCCTGGGTCCTCCGATCCATAATGACTCGGAAGCATTTCCGTCTCGTCCATCCAACGCGAAACTCCTTCACCACAACATTGTACTCAACAACACTTTCGCTATGGACTTTCACAATGGATGTGGTGTTCTTTACCATGTCGTTCAGCTCATCATGAACTTCCAGAAATTTGCTACGGGTGTACATCATTTCATAAACTGCCTCAAATGGGTGGTTGGTTGTTGTCCGGGACGTTCGGTCAGCAATCAATAAATCTCTGTTCTCTTCCTCAATTGTTTTACACACTGCCTTCCCGTACTCCTCCACAAATTTTGCAAGTCAGGTATTTATATCGACAAATCCTTTCATGTAGTGATGCATGCCCTCTGAGTGCTTGACATTCCTGCCCAGAAATTATTTTTGAAGAAAACAGGTACCCGTCTTGCTCGATTCTTGTACATGTCCTTCACCCAGTCATTGCCACCTAAACTGTAACATTCTACCCAACCATTCCATTCAGACTCAAACTCCTCAACAGAGAACGAATCGTGCAATATGTCTTGCAACTTCTTTGAAATTTCCCCCCAATCTTGGCACATCCCTAGATGTTTCCAACAGTTTCACATGACATGCCAAATACACTATCTATGCCTAGTCCCAGTAAATACCTTTGCAATACCATTGCATATAAACCACATAGATAAAAGCATTATTACCATGATACCATCACATAACTATCTTTTTTTTGATGTAATATTTTCTTCTATTAAATTGCTCAAAAAAGTTCATACAACTGATTTGGCCATCACTCTAAGCCAAACATTCAACGGATATAAATAACTAACCAAAAGGAGAAAAACAACTATTCTACAGCCATATGAAATGCAAGTGGCTATGATCATAACTAGTTCATCACATAACTATCTAATCACTATTGCAGATCTTGCCTATTATTTTACTAAAAACACGCATTATTACTCAAACCCACCAACAGATTTAATATTCATGCAATAAGTGATAAGCACGAACTTGTTCATAAACACTTTACATAGCCAAATAGGACAAAATTCTTTCATTTCATCCATTAGCAACTTATCCATGGCCAAATCAACATTTTACACCTTAATCTTCCTATGACATATATGCCATCCTAAATTAGTTAACAAACGTTAACAAGAAAACACACAGTTAACATTTTAACTACATTTTTCACATCCTGGTATTCCAAATTCAAAATCAAGTAACCAGCACACAATCAAATCACATAACATGCTTCCACAACAATGTAGATTCTTATACTCAGAGTCTCAAATCAGCGCAAAAAGGTAAAAATTACTTCACACTTACAATTGCATGTCAATATAAGACGAATCACGTATGGAAGGAGGTATTTAATACTTACCAATGGCCTTGTCTTGATCGGTGAGTATGCAGCGTGGCTGCTTCCCATCCATGCAATCTTTAAATGTTCTAAAAACCCAGGAAAAGCTTTATGTATCTTCTCTCCCAATCAAAGCACATCCAAGAAGCATGCTCTTTCCATTATGATTTACTCCAATGAAGGGTGCAAACGGCATCTTATAGCGGTTCGACACAAATGTTGTGTCGAAAGACACGGCATCACCGAACTCCTTATAGGCCTCTTTACATCTAGCATCGGCCCAGAAAACTCTCTTCAACTTATAATCATCACCAACGTCAAAATCATGGAAAAATTTGGACTTTGCGCTCTCATTTTTCTGAAATGAATCTCCATTCTTACAAAGTCAGAATCCTTCATTGGCTTCTTATTGAAGAAATAGATGAAATTCCTCAAATCAGACTCTGTGAAAGGAACTTTGTGGAACTCCTCATAGATATCGACAAATATATCGAACATGTTTGCCACTCCCACTCCTCCTTTGTGTAGTTCTCTAGCCAACAACTGGTCTGCAATGAAAATTCTCCTATAACGCGGCAAGTGTCGACTCAACTCTGGATCTATGTCATAGTTGTGTTTCTCAAACACCTTGGTGATCTTCCAACTGGTACCATTGATAGGACTCCTACAAGCATTCACCACATAAGGGCATTTTGTCTTACATGTCGTAGTACTTCTTTGTGGATTTGGGCTTTTGCATTTATGATCCCCTCATTTCCTGCAGCGCATTTTGATTTTACAGTAGTGCTTGTACTTTTCTTCAAGGTTAAACCATTTCAAAAACTTATCAGTTTCAACTTTTGCTTCTCCCTTTTTCCGTTTATGCTTTTCGAGTCCCTGATGGCAACACCGAACCCCTTGGAATGCCCATATCTATGGATGTACGAAAGGAATTCAACGCCACTGTTGAAACACATTTAAACCAGTTACCCAGTTACCCAACCTTGGCCCATGACACTATCTGATTTGATGGAATGGTTGAGGAGTTTTACCCCAAGTATGAAACTTGTACATATGTCGTAGGTACCGCACTGATTACCTTTTGGTATTTCAGAGGTGTTGGGCTGCTGGGTGAAACCAGTTACCCAATCTTGGCCCATGACACTATCTAAAGACTTGACGGGCTGGATCGAAGAAGATTATAAGCATACTCAGACCAGGCTACATAATGGCTTATTTGATTTCTATGGGAAATGAACCAGGGCAGACTTGTGTTTTGACATGTCAATTCACAGATATGCTATGGTGGATTTTCCCTTAATCATATACGAGCTGGAGATAGAAATGGAATGTTGAAGACACCAAAGCTCCAAAGGTGGATGCAGATTTGGCAAGATATGCAAGGACAGATGGAATGGAAGCGCATTCATTATAGTTATTCTAAAATCCTAGCAATATCTTGATGAACTAGTTATGATCATAGCCACTTGCATTTCATATGGCTGTAGAATAGTTGTTTTTCTCCTTTTGGTTAGTTATTTATATCCGTTGAATGTTTGGCTTAGAGTGATGGCCAAATCAGTTGTATGAAGTTTTTTGAGCAATTTAATAGAAGAAAATATTACATCAAAAAAAAAAACTCATTTAAACATAGGGAGCATTCAAAACTGGAACTTTCCCCTTCTTATCTTCGTCACTACTTTCTTCTACGTTCTCAAGAATCCTTAATACAAGGTTTCCATCTTCACCAATTTCCTCCAAGACAACCATATCTTCAGTATCACAATCCACCCCTTGCTTCGTAATCCCCATTTCCACAAACGTGTTCAACATTTGTTGCCCTGGCTGATTCATCACCCTTTTGCCCAACATCATCCACATGTTCTGCCCCGCCTGAGTCATTGTCATTGTCACTATCACTGTCATCCAATTCTTCCACAACACCATCAACATATGCCATATTCCCATATTTAGGACCCTCTTCACCCAGCATACCACTAACATGCTCCACATTTGATGCCCTAACTGAGGGGTCACCACCCATTTCCCCAACCTCATCAGCGACAATGTCATCCAATCCTTCCAGAATTACATATAATCATCATCTCCCATAATGCCATCTTCAGGACACTTCTCACCTATCCTAGTAGTATTATCTGATCCTACCTTAGCATTCACACAACCTACTTTACTTACCTCATCATTTTTTTTGGGTACGCCATTATAGTGATATACACCGTTTATCACCCCAGTCACAACCCCTCTGTGATCGTCCAAACCTACAAATTCAACAAATCCTTCTGAATCCTGATCCATCTGCAAAACAGTTATGGAAATCGATTTTAACAATTGCACGCATAAATGATGGACTAGTTCAAGATTTCAATTTGTTTGATGTTGTCAAATTCATCCCTCAAATCCTATTAGGGTTCAAATTGGGGGTAAATATAATAACAAACCCACTATAATTACATACCTTAGTAGGCCGATCCTTGATCCTAACTGAACTTCTTCAGATACTTGCGAAATTGGAGAAGAGCGAAAATGGAGAAGTCCGACTCCGCCGCTCGCTTTCAGCTTTTGAATCTGAGATAATGTCGGTGGAAGTTTACGCTCAGTAGGCCGGCCTTCGATCCTAACTCTGCTATGAACTTCTTCAGATATTTGCGAAATTGGAGAGAGCGATTTTGCGAAATTGGAGAAGAGCGAAAATCGAGAAGTCCGACTCCCCTCGGACGCATGCTTTTGAATCTGAGATAATGTCGGTGGAAGTTTACGCTAATTAAAACCAAATAGCAAATATTTACTTCTTGGTAAGTTTTTCACATCTGTCCCCACATAAATTACGGGGTCTGCGTGCCACCTAGGCATGCTAATAAAAATAAATCAAAAATCGCTTAGGCTGCCACGCAAGGGGGAGGTACGCGACCTCGAGGGTACGCGTAATAGCTCCGGGCTTTCTAGCGACTTACCTGCCATGTTTAAGACAACACCTTTTGAGGACACCTTTTTTGCCAACAACTTTTTATGAATGTGACAATTTATAAATATGACTAGGTAATGTAAAGGTTGAGGATTTATAAATATGACTTGATAATTTAAACGTTGATAATTTATTAATATGACTTGATTATAAAAAAAATAACATAATTTAATATAAAACTTGTTTCCTGAGAAGCTATGCAAATCTCAACCGTGATATTCCATTTATCCGCGACAATTCAATCTACTCCCACGCGTCTCTGCCAATATTGACAATTTTTGAGGGTTATTGTATATTTTTGTTGATGTTATGGGTTCATTGGTTGAGTTTTATCTTCGTTGATTTGATTTTGTGTATATTTGTATTTTCAATGATTTTAAAGTCTAAATTTATGAATGTATAACATAAAATGATTTTGAGAATTAATTTAATCCTTTATTTCAATTCAAACTGCATAAATTTCAAATATATACATAACCAATATAATTATATAAAATATTCTAGATAAGTTGTTACATCTACTTAATATTCTAGATTTTTTACCAATTAAAGATATCAATAGTCAATAAATCTGGTCAAATTGATAAAATAAATTTATGTCAATTTATCTGGAGATGATAGTGATGTTTTGTGATGCAATATGGGCACAACGCAACAAACAGGTTTCCGAGAATTCCCATTTTGATCCATCTGTCGTGGCGGGTATGGTCGCAAACAACCTCAAGCTTCCACCGGGCCAATCTGTGGCCGGAACAGCTTTCTTCGAGTCTGGAAGACACATCTCTAGTCCTACAACCACCATCAGGCGTGCCTACGGTGCTTTTCGACGCTGGGCTAGGGGCTGGTGGTGTGGCTGGGTTTGGTGTCATAGCTCAGGACGAGCAGGGGGATTTATTAAAGCCGTTGCGAGAAAACGAAACCGGTTTAATGATCCTCTGCTGGCCGAGACTTTTGCAGCAAGAGATGCTATTGATCTGCTATATCACTGCTTATTCACCGCCCTATTATAGTTGGTGACTCTTTGGCTCTAGTACGGATGATCCGAGGAGATATCCCGTGTTCAGAAGATGTTGCGGTGTTGGTGGGCGAGATCAGAAGTTTGATTCACTCACATTACCTAGCTAGACTCACCATATTGGGTGCCACGTTTGGAAAATTCATCGGCTCATTTGCTAGTTTAATTTGCAAAGTCGAGTGTAGTTTCTTATACTTCTGGATTAGTCCACCCTTTCATTGTATTAAACGATTCTGGACGTTTTTCAGGACTGAAATGATAACACGTCTTTCCATTTAAAAAATAATTATGTCAATTTGATGGAATGGAAAGATAATGCAATTTATTTCAAAAGAATGACTCATTTATTGCCTAAATTAAAATTTTATTCCCCACTAGGAAGGAAATTTTGAATTTCAAAATCAATGTTTTCTAGTCAATCCGACTTAAATTTTAGGATCTTCCCAAATCACTTTTCCTATTACCAAATAAGAAATTGCAACCAGAATTCTCCACCAAAATTCCAAAATCTCTATTTTCTCCCAATAGGTTCACGCCAACGACCCACAACTGCTAGAATTGGCACCGGTTTTTCTTCTGTTCACACTTGGCCTTCCTGACACAGAAAAGCGCACCTTGGGATTGCGTTTCAGCATAATTCCATTTTGTTTGTTGGACTTAGATTTTTTTAATCAAAAAAGTTCGGGATTCTGATAATCAGGAATTTCCGTTACGGATAAGTCATAAGATAAGCAAATCGTAACATTTCATACTTGCTTCATTTAAAGCCTAACATTATTCATTGATCTTTTAACAGAAAGTCTGTCCGAAGCCTAAAAAACACGCACTCACACACTGAAACTCCTCCGGATTTCCGGGAGTGCAGACGTCGCAGTTCATTTCATCTCCTAACAGAGAAGAGAAGGTAAGCCTTTGTATTTCGTTGACGCCGGAGAAATATAAGCCGGAGTCGTAGTTTGGCGGCGGCGGGATCGAATGAAATAAAGGCGGAAACTGAAAAGGATAGTTGAGTTTTTTTTTTTTTTTTTGGGGTCAATGAAAAAACAGAGATAAAAAATGAATTTTTTCCTTTATTAATTCCCTGCAATAAATAAAAATGAGTTGTCCGAACGTCAAACAGTAGTAATCTTTTCTATTTATTTATATATATACGAAGAAGAGGCGATCTTTATCAAAAAAAAAAAGAAGAGGCAAGAAAAAAATAGGAGAATCCCGTTGATTTCTCTTTCTATTTTCTCTCTCCTTTGTCTGTTTTTGGTTTATAGCTTCTGAGAATCCTCTGTTTCCAGGGTTAGGAGAGGGAATTGCAAAGTCTCAATCTTTTTTTAGGCCTTGAAATCATGATTTTAGAAAAAGGTCCAATGCAATCAAACTTGGGGCGCTTCTTGGATTGTATAACGCCGGTGGTTCCATCCCAATTCCTGAGCAAGGTTTGTAGTTTTGTAGTTTTGTTGTTTTTTGTTTTGTGGGATCGTAAAATTGTGTCTGAAATGATGTTTGATGCTTTTTGTTTCAACCGTTACAGAGTGATACGAGGAATCTAAATAGGCTGTGGCATCCATGGGACAGAGAGAAAGTAGAGTACTTTACGTTGGGTGATCTTTGGAATTGCTACGATGAATGGAGTGCTTATGGTGCCGGTGTACCTATTAGTCTAGGAAATGGAGAAACCTTAGTTCAGTATTATGTGCCCTATCTCTCTGCCCTTCAGATTTTCACCAGCCATTCATCTGCCAATCTTTTAAGGTAACCATATAATTTCATTTTCATTTGTTTGTAACTTACATATGAAATTAAGAATTAGAGTGAACTTGCAGAGAAGAAAATGATTCTGTGTGTGAGACGAGGGATTCCTTTAGTGATTCCTTGAGCGACGAGAGTGAGAGTGAGAAGCTTTCAAGATGGGACGGATGCTCGTCCGATGAAGCACTGTTTGATCAAGAAAGCCTGTGGAATGTTGATGAAAGATTGGGTTCCCTTTACTTTCAGTACTATGAAAGATCAACCCCTTATGGAAGGGTTCCTCTGATGGACAAGGTATGTTTTTTTTGTCCTCCCACATAATATTTACCTTGCATTGAATTGGTTTGTTTTGTTTTGTTCGATATTCAACCATCAGTTAAATGTTTTCAAGGTAAAACTGATTGCTGTGGATATGTTGGAATCGTCTTAATATGACTTTGGGATAAGAATGTTGTAGCTTTTGACTGGGAAAGAATCAACATGCTTGTGTAGATTATTGTTCTTTCTCTGATTCCTCTTTACTATCCCTTTTCATGCTTTGATGATGATTAGAGGCTAAAGTTTTCATTCAATCATGCTTGGTGTATGAAGGTTTGAATAAATGTAAAATATGGGCTGATATCCTCAGTTTTAATTCAGATCAGTGGATTAGGTCAAAGACATCCGGGATTAATGTCATTGAGAAGTGTAGACCTTTCCCCGGCTAGTTGGTTGTCAGTGGCTTGGTAATTCTCTCCTTTTTCCTCCACTGGTTTACTCTTTTGATGACTGATTCCTGTATATGAAAAAGAAGGAAATAAAGAAAGATGACTGATTCCAAACTTGTGAAGTGGTGGGGGATATGATGCTGAGTTGAAAGGGTGCATCTCTAACTTTAGGTGATGGTGCAGGTATCCGATATACCATATTCCGATGGGGAGAACCATTAAGGACTTGTCCACATGCTTTCTCACATACCACACCCTTTCTTCTTCTTTTCAAGGTTAGTTTAATTCCTCACTTTTGATTGCTGTCCGAAATTGCGCATAAGCTGAAAGTGAAGTTGACTACACATAATAACAGATACGGATGTTGAGGAGGAAGAGGGGGAGATGATGATGATGATGATAAAGAAGCGCAAGGATGGGGAAAGAATTTTACTCCCACCATTTGGGTTGTCCACTTACAAGATGCAAGGCACGGTGTGGAAGAGTGGTAGGGACCAAGAGAAGCTGGTTTCACTGTTCAGCGTGGCTGATTCTTGGCTAAAGCAATTAGGGGTCCAACACCATGACTTCAACTACTTCACCGGGGCTCGCCGTGCTTGAAAATTGCACTTTTCTGATACTCAATCTCAGTTTTCTATTGACACAAATGGATTGATATTCAGTGAGAGTCCCTTTCCTTAAAGCTTCATTTTTGTTGCTTGCAAGGATTAACCCGCCCTTTTTGGTGCCTTTGTTTGCTTACCATTACCCCCTTTCTACTTATCTTTTGCCTTTTGGCATGAGGAACCAATTCCCTCTCCTCCTTTCGCTTTGACTTTAGATCTACTCGTTTTTAGCTCAACGAACAACACGGATTTCTCTGCTACTTGAGTTTTCATGCTTGTAATTCAGCACTGTACATGAAACTAAATGGTTGCAAACTTGTATAAATGCTACAGTATATAATCCTCATGTACAGTATATAATGCTTGTATAAATGGCTACATTTTTTTTCTAAAATTATTTTACATGTGTCCTAAATAGGACTTGAGGGTAAAATTGACTTTCCCAAATTTTGGGATTGTTTCATAATTATTTTTTATTTGGCGTACTTTAGAGCATCCACCATGGTTTGAAAATAATGAGCACTCCTTAAATGACACATCATCTATTTTTATAAAAACTAGGTAAGAAGTAACAACAACAATAGTCTATTTTTAGTACTTCTTTAATTAGAATCAAGCAAAATACAATAAAAAAGAGATATTAAATGGCAATAGTTGATTGGTTGGTCTTGCACAACAAAAGAGGTAACAACTCCTTATTTAGATAGTAGCTCTCTATTAAGGAGTGGTCCTTAAAAATACACTAGTTTTAATGCCCACCGTGCGATGCACGGTAATTTTACAAATATAGAATTTTTAATTTAATATAATGTAAAGTTTACTTTTAAAATTTAGTATTAATATTCTGATTTTCATAAATCAATTTTTTACATATATAACATGAAATCTTTGATAAGACATAGATATTTTTTGAAGTACACAAGTTGGGTTATATACTTATATTTGAGGTTTAAATAAAATACTATAACGTACAGTATTAATTCTACAAACAAATAAGATGACACACATTAACCATTCAGAACTCTATTTATTATTTCATGTATACGTTTTTGATGTCATTAATAAGCTTAATTTTGGACTACTTTTTGTTTATCATTTTGCTGAATTGTTATAAGCAAAGATAGAACCCAGATTCAATGTCAATAGCAATAGAGAATTTTGTGAATTTAATACATACTGCATACTACAAGAAGTTAACAGTGATAATATCTACAACACTTAAGCTCACTGTAGATATTTGAGGATAGCTACTTCATATTCTTGGTTCAAACTTAAGCTCACTATACAACATTCGAATAAAAACCAATTACTCCATCCAGGAAAGAACACATCAACATATATATTTATAGAGATATATATAGTAAAGTATCGAAGAACTGATTTCAGAAGTTTGCTGATGAGATTCACATGATTCATTAGCATTCTTCGGTTGCAATAACAAATCAAGCTAGTACATACAAAGCTTATATGTCCTCTAGTGTTATTAGCTTGAAAAAGATCGAGTTTCCATAGCAGTACGCATTTGAAGACACCAAATACTAATGTTGTTGCTGGCCGTACAACTTCACAAGGCAGGTTTCGAGCAGCATCTGCTGAGCTTTCTTCTTCAAAAGGGATGCTTGTTTATTCACCAAATATATAGAAGTCAATAACCCATGCTTACCGATGAGTTCAGTAACACAAACCAAACACGATATAAAAGTCTTTCTTGCATGAATGCTTCATCTTTGAGACAAAATATAAATTAAGAAATGCAACTTACATTGAAGACTCAAAATGCATAAGTGAATTCCATTTCAGAAGCATGAATTATGTGGATGAACAAGCTATCAGAAGCTCTTTCTTGCTAACACCATACTTTTCCTTGATTAATGAAGAAGGCTCTTACTTTTGTCAAAAGGAACTACAAGCTCAAAAATTATATTCTCACCAACGTGAAATGATTTAAATGCATTCAAGAACTCCTTAACCGAAACAAAACTGTCCCTTCGTGTCCAGTACTGCTCTTGATGCTTCTTTGACTACATTAAGATGTTTATATTTCACTTAATAAAGGTGTAAAACAGAATAAAACCTAAACAATAAATAAATGTTGAACATTGTTCTCTTATTTTTAACAAGGAAATCCGCAACTGCTTTCTTTACACGCATTTGAAAGAGTATGTTCAAAATTCTCACCGGCCGGAAGCTTTCAGAGCACATATTAGGGATTTTCACATGTTTCTGTTAAGAGAATCTCCAAGACGAAAACCAGTCTTTTTCCGCCTAGCATTTTCACATTCTCATCCCATCAAACCTGAACAACAAAAACCCGAAAATTGAAACCAGAATATCATAACTCAGAAAACAACAATCTCTGCAACAGATCAAGCAAAATAACCTTTAAATCACACACACCATTTTAAAACACACAGAAAGAATGGATGTTCAAGAAAACTACAATTCAAATATCCTTTTTACAAACAGACTGTGAAAACAGAGAAAATATGAAATCGAAAACCTTGGAAGTTTGGAGCCACCGAAATTAACACACTGATTCAGATTCAGCATCCAAAGAATGCATTCCGTTTCAACACCATACAAATCATAAACGCTTGCACAAATGCGAACTGCAACCGAATTCAAAAAGGACGAAACTTGACTCACCGATTGATTTATTGATTTGTATGCAGTCTGTTTCAACATCATACAATTCATAAACTTTTACACATATGCGAATTGAATCCTAATTCCAAGAATATAGATGACTCACCGATTTCTTTGAAGTTTTTTGGCTGAAGTTGAATTGAGATGATTCAAAGAGTTTAGGCAAACGATTTTGTAATTGGAGGCTTTGATCGAACGTGGGAGTTGGAGAAATGCAGACAGTTCCGTTTCGGATCGTGTGTATGGAAGGCTGAAGGAATTGCTGAGAAATAGGAGGGGATTTCTGTTGAAGAATCACAGCCATTGATTTGATCCAATGGCTGATATTTGACTGACTGGCAATGCTTAAGAGGAATTAAAGCATTATGTTAAGACAATGGTCATATTAATATAAGGAACACTCCTTATTAAGAAAAGTGCTTCTAAGAAGCACCATTGTGGATGCTCTTAGAGGATTCATTAAACTTTTTTTTTGGTGTAATATTTTCTTCTATTAAATTGCTCAAAAAGTTCATACAACTTATTTGGCCATCACTCTTAGTCAAACATTCAACATATATAAATAACTAACCAAAAGGAGAAAACAACTATTCTACAGCCATATGAAATACAAGTGGCTATGATCATAACTAGTTCATCAAGACATTGCTAGGATTTTAGAATAACTATCATGAATGAGCTTCCATTCCATCTGTCATTGCATATCTTGCTAAATCCGCATCCACATATTGAAGAACTTAAAAGGACATTTAGCAGAACACTTTCTTGGCTTACCTAGGTGTATAAGTACAGGTAAATGATCTGATACATCATTGGGTTTTACCTCACATATCACTTCCATCCATCTGTCCATCCACATCTCATTCACAATTGCTCTGTCGATTCTACTGAAAATTCTGCCTTCTTCCCTTTTATTGTCCCACGTGAAAAAAGGTCATGTACTTTTCAGCTCATGCAGTTGAATCAAGTTCACCGTGTCTCTAAAATTTTCCACCTCAGCTAGCTCTACATCCTCTCCCCCAGTTCGGCCTCCCAAATTTAGGAGGGAGTTGAAATCCCCCCACCACCATCCACTGCATATCCTGGTGATTTGCAGTCTCCAGATAACGCCATAAATTCAGCCTGAGTGGTTGTTTGGTCCTTGCTTCTACTTCACTATTATGAGCATTAACAACTGTCAAGTAAAACTCCAGCCCGAGTTCATTTTTCCGGCAAATGCAGTCAATCCACTGATCTCCAATGCTTATTACCGAAATATCATACAAATCTGGCTTCCAACATAGCCATATTCTTCCTGTTTGTGCTATCAGGCAGTTTGTTAGTAGCTTCCAACCCAAATCAAGACTTTCTCATCTGTCCACTTCATTTTCTACCTTCACCTTTGTTTCCAGCAAGCCAGCGAGGCCTATATTATTTTCAAAACAAAATTGCCGGCATTTTCTCTGCTTACTTGGCTGATTTAGACCCCTAACATTCCAGAATAGCATAGTACTATCATTAACAATATTATAAAGGGGACCATACCCTGAATGAACTTTAAGGTCTATGTTATTAGCTGCTTCTCTCTCATTGCCGCCAACATTTGTAGACTGTGAAATCTGCAATACCACACTATCATTTGATTCAGCCGGTTGTTTCCTTTCTCCGTGTTGCCTTATTTATCTACCCGGAACATCCCTAGCTTCACTCTCTTGATTGTGCATCCAAAACTGTGCTACTGCTCGTTCCACCACTGTTTTCACCCCTTTCTTTTTCATACCCTGCTTTCTTTTCATGCTCTTTTTCAGCCCCAAAAACAGTCTCTCGGTCTCCCTTTTTCTGTTCTACATTGGTCCCTTTAGTGCCCGTTTTATTTCCCTCACGAGACGGGTCTAAAACAGCTCGATTCTGGCCCTCTTTTTCACCATTCCTCTCTGCCCTATTTACCCTAACAGCCACCCCAATCTTTAGTATTTCTGCCATACCTTTGAGGAGCCATTATGTTCTGTCCAGGTCCTCTTCCCTTTGGTGCATTTTGAGTTTGGTTCCCCTTTTTGCCTTTATTTGTGCTCTGCTGCATTCCTCCTTTTACTGCAGGTGAAAGTGGTTTGAGTTTCCAAACACATTTCTCCGTTTCATGGCCAATCAGCTTGCACTTACTGCATTTTGCCGGTTTCCACTCATACTCCACATCTTGGTGCTGAATGACATTATTTTCATGTCTGTATGGAATTCGTTTATGCATTTCCTTCCCCATGTTTACCTCAACCAATACCCTAGCAAATTTTGTCCTGTCCATATACCATGTGGCCTCATCAATCCGTAAAGGGATTCTAATAGCACTTGCCAATCTACACAATAAGCTCGGCTCCCAATAGACTGGATCCAATCCACAAAATTGCACCCAAATGGGAATTGTGTCCGGCTCATCAAAATCCATTGTTTGCTGCCACACCTTTACAAACACTGGTTTTTTATCAAAGAAAATCATTCCCCATTTTATCAAAGAAAATACTGGTTAAGGATTCATTTAACTATGAGGACTAATATGGAATATTCTGAAAAATGAGAAACAACCAAATTTTGGAAAAAAATTAAAAAATATATAATTCATAATATTGGGAAACGCCCAACCACGATTACAATAAGTGGAATACAACATCCAGTCTAGGTATCCTATCAATGATTATCAAACTATATTCTAATCAGACTAATTATCCTATTACAAAGATGAAATCAAATAAAAGAGTAATATCCCTTCATAAATATACTGCCACCATCAAAGCCACTAGTGAAAATTACAAATCGCTTAACAAGGGATCCGCATCCAAGCATAATCCACCATGTAATCAGGGATCTTCAACATCTGCAACACCACAAACACGTTGATATGTGTAATTCAAGCGTAAACAACTTGATTCAAACTGTAAACACCTTGATCCAAACCGTAGATGCATTGAAGCATCCAAATACCCCTAATATTGTTAAGGCAAAAAATGGGCTTGAAATCATAGGGTTCCATCAAGGGCATTATGGTAAAATGTGGACCTGCAAGAGAAAAATGGACTTGCGTAGAGAAATTGCTTATTTTTATTACATAAATATTGTAGCTATAAAGGGTTATAAATATTGAGCCGAACTGTACTCGGTCGACTCTCTCATACTCGTTGTAGCAAAATTAATTAATCACTAGAATCTTCGTTTCTTTTTCTCTTCCTTTGTTTTGTTTTGCTTTGTTTTTCTTTTGAAGGAAAGATTGTTTTTTGACAAGCGATTTCCCCACGTCGTAAATGGGAATCCCACTCAATCAAAACACATTTATATTTCACCTACGACTTCTAACTACTATACAGTAGATAGTGGGAAGTAGGGATCGAACCACAAGGAGAAGGGGTTTGTTTAGTGTTTTAGCAAAGATTATTAACACATACATATATATTATATAGAAAGCAAGGTAAACAAGGGGGGTTTTGAAGTTGGTTTTGTAGGAAACACTACGATGCAAAGCAAATTAAAATCTAAGTTATCATACAATTATCTAAGTAAAGATTAACTATCTAAAATGCAAGTCTTGGGTGCATGTGATTTCGACTTTCTACCATGGGTTCTTCCTCAAATTTTATCATGTTGCTTAGAGAATGGTGATAGTTTGTAATGAGAAACCATCTCTTATCATAGTTATGAAAGATGAAAGCATCTTCACAACTCTTATTGGCAACATATCTATATGATAGCAAATAGACAAATTGATCAATGTTAATTAAAATTAGATGTTTTCCCACCTTACCCATGTAATGTGATAACACAATTGACATGAATATAATGCTAATGAATGATCTCAAGAACAAATATAATTGATAACAACATATATTTGATTCCTAATTCACTACCTTTACATAGAAGAAATGATAGCATTTCAACCATGGAAAAGCAATGTCTAACACATATCCAACACATATCTATAACTAGGAAATCATTCCTAACCATTTCAAGCATCAAATACACATAAAATTCATGATCATTCAATTGCAAATCACACATTCATAAGCTCCATAAATCAAGTTCTCAACCCATTACAAGAAGTCTAATCACATGCCCCCAAGATGGGTTTTTAGCCTACAACAATAATCCTAAATAATACTAACATGTTCATCAAATCAAAATGGAAGAAAATGGAAGAAATGGAAGAAAAACTATGAAAAATCTAATTTGGATTGGGGGAAGCTCGTTTCCAAGATAAGGGATAAGAGGGGTATTTATAGCCCTTCAAAATATGCTTCTTTGGCCTTCATTCAGCCAGAAATCCGCCCATTTTCGCGGCCCGCGAGGCCCATTTCGCGGCCCGCGAGATGCCTGTGGCAGATTGACAACAATCTTCTTTTCTTCGCCACGGATGAACCGTTGATCCGTTTTTGACGTTCTAGTAGTCCATTTTGTAGTACTCGAGAAGACGAAGCCAATGGTACCACTTATGCACTCCAATTCCTCTTGTAACATTTCCAAATTTCAGCTTCAAAACGTTAGTGCACAAGTCTTTCTTCAAAATGCAAGGTAAGAGAAATTTAGCCTTAATTCTTAACCCTTTGCACTAAATGCTACCCCAAATGAACTCTAAAATGTGCTAAAAGTAGAGTATATATTGGCTACATCAAATACCCCCACACTTAAACCTTTCTCGTCCTCGAGAAAGAACGATTAAAGTTTAAGATTATACTCAATTTTTTTTTATGCACATTTGAACTCCTCCAAAACTATGACACTAAACAAGAACTTCCAACAAGTAAAAAGCACAATCACAATAAAGATCATATCAAATTTCTATGCTTCAACTTGATGACAAGTTCTACCCAAAAATCCCAACAAAATCAAAACATATACCACATGTAGAACACCCCCACACTTAAACCTTTCTCGTCCTCGAGAAAGAACGATTCAAGGCCAAGATGACAATTTCACAACAATCAAACATATGGCATACTCAAACAAAACATTGCAAAATAGAATATCCCAAAGTGTACTACTTTGCTCCCACTATATGAAACATCCTAACAAAGCCAAATGATGCAAAACTACCCTACTCTCCATTAATCACCGCATCCTTATGACTTCAACCATCGGAAAATGAGGATAAAATGAGATTTCTCTCCTTTTGCCTAGGTATTTATACCTAGCCACTCTTTTTTTTTTCTCTCACTCTCCTTTTGCCTAGGATGTACCTAGCCACTCTTTTTTTTTTTTCTTTTTTCTTTTTTTTTTTTTTCACACAAAGCCTCTCAATTTTGCATAAGTCTCTATTTCTTTTGGACTTATCCGGGCTTCAGCCTCTCATTTTTGCCTAAGCCTCTATTTCTTTTGGATTTATCCGGGCTTTCATTTTTTTATTTTTTTTTTTAAAACAAAGTCTTCAAACAAGTACATATTTACACCAAAAACAAAAATCTTAAGCCTCTCCCCCACACTTAAACCAAACATTGTCCTAAATATTTAAGAACAACTATCAAAATTGTGAGGAAAGGGAAGGACTCACACACTAAATGTTGGCTAAAAATTTTTTTTTTCTTCGCGGGCCGCAAGGCCCGATCTCGTGGACCGCGGGCTTAATTCGCGGGCCGCGAAAAACAGCCAATTTGTGGCAGCGGGCTGCTTCAAAATCCACTATTTTCGCGGGCCGCGAGGCCCAATTCGCGGCCCTCGAGCCCAAATAATTTTTTTTTAATTCAAATAAAATAACAAAAGAAAAACAAAAACAAAAACGAAATAAATAAAAAAAACAAGAATAAAAACGTAATCTACTGATTAAAACAATGAAAGACACAAAGAAACTCTTTTTTTATATATATAAACACAATAAAAGTTAAATAACAATAAAACGATCAAAATCGATTTATTTAACGTCGTCGACACGACCCAAATGTTATTCATAGAACAAAAGTCTGAAATCTTTCACCTTTGAGAGAAAAGTGAAGGATAGTAGAGAAGGTGTTTGAGAAGGAATAAAAGATGATGGTTTTAAAGGAGTGGGAATGGTAGGAAGCATGAATGAGTCATATGACTTCCTACTCTCCTCTAAAACTTCCGGAAGTGGTGAAATTTGTTGCATAGGTGGAGATGAAGGTGAAAATGGGGATGGTAAAAGTTCAATAATACTCACATCTCTCTCTACTTTATAATACTCAACAAAAATTTCCTCATCACTTTCAAACTCTTCCTCATGCATTGTGGTAATATCACTCACCATAGCATTAGGATTATGTTCTACTTCGGATGGTACTTCCTTGGAGTATTGAGCTTCTAATCTCATCACCACATTCAACATTTCGCTCAATTGCCTCTCAAGATTCTCTAAACGTAAATTTTCATCATAAGTCATTGAATCTTGTTCTTGAGGCAATTCACAAGGATGTGGGGGTAGATTTTGTTGCTCAAAATATTGGTTTTCCGGTTGATATCCATAATTCGAATTCGAATAACCACTCCATTGTGGATTATAAGAATCATCACATGGATTAAAACAATTTTGACTTTGAAAACCAATATTTGTCTCCTCCTCATAGCACTCATCATCATAGTACCCTTGGTATGAAGAACCAAGAGGCCTTTCAAGTTCATAGTGCTCACTTCTCGACTCAAAATAACAAGGCTCGGAAAAATCATTTGGAAGATAAGAATCACACGAGCTTGTTGTATTCTTCCTCATCCTTTCATGGTTAAAGGAGAGGAATTCAAGAAAATCTTTCCTTTTTAAACTAAACATAACTAAAAAAAAAGGTTTGAAATGGTAGTGCAAGGGTTCTAGGGTAATACACACTACAAGGTGCCGTTTATTCCAAGAAACCAAGCAATACACACTTCAAAGAAAACCAAGTAAACAAAAGATTGAAACTATAGTGCAAGGATTCTAAGGCAATACACACTACAAGGTGCCGTTTACACAAAGAACTCGAGCAATACACTTTCAAAGAAAAGAAAGAAAACAAAGGAGATAAACAATAAAATCTAAGATAAAACACAAAACAAGAAATGCCTTCTCCCCGGCAGCGGCGCCATTTTTGACAAGCGATTTCCCCACGTCGTAAATGGGAATCCCACTCAATCAAAACACATTTATATTTCACCTACGACTTCTAACTACTATACAGTAGATAGTGAGAAGTAGGGATCGAACCACAAGGAGAAGGGGTTTGTTTAGTGTTTTAGCAAAGATTATTAACACATACATATATATTATATAGAAAGCAAGGTAAACAAGGGGGTTTTGAAGTTGGTTTTGTAGGAAACACTACGATGCAAAGCAAATTAAAATCTAAGTTATCATACAATTATCTAAGTAAAGATTAACTATCTAAAATGCAAGTCTTGGGTGCATGTGATTTCGACTTTCTACCATGGGTTCTTCCTCAAATTTTATCATGTTGCTTAGAGAATGGTGATAGTTTGTAATGAGAAACCATCTCTTATCATAGTTATGAAAGATGAAAGCATCTTCACAACTCTTATTGGCAACATATCTATATGATAGCAAATAGACAAATTGATCAATGTTAATTAAAATTAGATGTTTTCCCACCTTACCCATGTAATGTGATAACACAATTGACATGAATATAATGCTAATGAATGATCTCAAGAACAAATATAATTGATAACAACATATATTTGATTCCTAATTCACTACCTTTACATAGAAGAAATGATAGCATTTCAACCATGGAAAAGCAATGTCTAACACATATCCAACACATATCTATAACTAGGAAATCATTCCTAACCATTTCAAGCATCAAATACACATAAAATTCATGATCATTCAATTGCAAATCACACATTCATAAGCTCCATAAATCAAGTTCTCAACCCATTACAAGAAGTCTAATCACATGCCCCCAAGATGGGTTTTTAGCCTACAACAATAATCCTAAATAATACTAACATGTTCATCAAATCAAAATGGAAGAAAATGGAAGAAATGGAAGAAAAACTATGAAAAATCTAATTTGGATTGGGGGAAGCTCGTTTCCAAGATAAGGGATAAGAGGGGTATTTATAGCCCTTCAAAATATGCTTCTTTGGCCTTCATTCAGCCAGAAATCCGCCCATTTTCGCGGCCCGCGAGGCTCATTTCGCGGCCCGCGAGGTGCCTGTGGCAGATTGACAACAATCTTCTTTTCTTCGCCACGGATGAACCGTTGATCCGTTTTTGACGTTCTAGTAGTCCATTTTGTAGTACTCGAGAAGACGAAGCCAATGGTACCACTTATGCACTCCAATTCCTCTTGTAACATTTCCAAATTTCAGCTTCAAAACGTTAGTGCACAAGTCTTTCTTCAAAATGCAAGGTAAGAGAAATTTAGCCTTAATTCTTAACCCTTTGCACTAAATGCTACCCCAAATGAACTCTAAAATGTGCTAAAAGTAGAGTATATATTGGCTACATCATTTTTTCATTAGAATCATCCAACAAAGTACATCAAAATTTTGGCCATATCAACATCCCAAAATAGAAATATCAAATGCAAACTCTAACCAAAGGAAACTACATTCTACACTTGCATTCAACACCTATTTTCACCATAATCTTCTCTACCTCCATCTTCCTTCCCTCAATGATTCTTCTGTTTCTTTTTTCCCATATCTCATATAGCAAAGTTGAATGAAACATCAATGTGTCCCACTGCCTCCTCATTCTTTTAGCTGCTCCAAGTATCTTCTAAACTCCCTTAATTTTTTAGAACACTTTCACATTCAGGTTTTGTGATACCAGTACTAAGAAATGACACTGAGTAAACAAGTGCACCGCAGTTTCTTGGGCATGACACAGACAACATATTGGTTGTGGTCCTAGGATTTTAAAACATTGCAGTACGTCTATCCACGGTTGCCAATCTGGAATGAAACAACATCCAGAGAAAAATACTTTGCATAGAGGGGATTTTTGTATGGCATATTAACTTTTCCCATGGATCCCCCTCCCTCATGTTAATCATCATATCATAAGCCATTCTCACACTAAGCTTTCCATTTGTTGTTATGCAACCGGAAAGGTTAGTGTACATCAAATTCTTCAACTTCAGCAACACTTTCCAGCTTCAACTGTGAAAGTGGAAATTCTACATTCCTCTACCTTATTCCCTTTCTATAGTAAGCTTGAAACCATCAAATCCATAAGATGTCTCGTTTTCTGTCAACATCCCACAATAGTTTACACATAGCAGCTTTGTTCCAAGTTGTTGAATCTCTAATCCCCAACCTCCCGCACTAGTAGTAACAAAAAAGGCCAACCAACAGCTGTAAAGCTCCTCTCTCCCTTTTCTCTGTCGCATATATAATTCATGCATATTTCAACTATAGCTTTGTGCACCCCTTTAGGAATATGGAACATACTTGTCCAGTAAAACTTGCAATGCTTAACAGAACTGTATTCACCACCTGCACTCTACCTGCATAGCTTAAGTGCCTCGATCCCCATGTCTTCAATTTTGATGTCATCTTATTCAGGAGCGTGTCACAATCTCATTTAGTCCACCTCTTATGAGAGAGGGGGAAGACCAAGTTACTGAACTAGGAAAATACATGGTTTCATGTTTAAAATCTCAGCAAAGAGTAATTTATCTTTCTCTTCCATCTTTGAGAAATAAATGGATGATTTACTCTCATTGATGGAAAGTCTTGTCACCCCCTTAAACACCTCCAGAACTTTTTTGACTCCCTCCATGGACCTTCTTGAAGCTCCCCAAAAGATTAAAAGATCACCTGCTGTGAGACCCCGTGTCTCATAGTCAGACACGATATTACTTAGAACCAGGAAGGATTGATATGATAAACTTTGATGATAAATTCTTTGGTTGGTAGTAATTTAGAGGTTAACTAAAGATACACATATATATATTTATGATATTAATACACATTAAAAGCATTAAAAGTTTAACAGGGGAAGAAATACATTTATGATGTTTCTCTTAAACTAGATGAAAATAATTTGAAAAATAAAATTACAGAATGAATGAACAGGAAATTTAGTAATTCATGGAAAACAAGGAAAAGATTGGAAAATAAGTTAAAAATAAGTAAACCTAAACCTAAAAAGAAAATAGAAATTAATGGAGATTGAATTAAGTTCAATGTTTTATATTTCCAAAAGAAATTTTAAGAAGCTTACCTTTTATTCCAGAAAACCATAGTTCTGAATATCATCAAACCGTTCCGATTCTCTCACATCACCGTCGACCCCATCTTCCCAAGACCACCACCCACTTTCCTCTTTGCCGCCACACCACAACACACCACCACAACCACCATCTCTCTTCCTCTATTCTCATAGCTACCACCTTAAGGCTTTAGCCACAACCGTATTAACTACTTCCCTTGCGCCGACCGTTATGCAATCAAGCCACCTTACACATCTGAGCCTTGAGAATCGTATGGCTGAACCTGTCCCATCAGTGCCAACAGACCCTGCCCTGCCACTGCTTCTTGACTTCGGTGGCCAGTTTGATTTGAAACCACCACTAAGGGGGTGCTTGGTTGAAATAGAGGAATGAGAATCGGAATGAGAATGATAATAGGGTATAATGATTATAGGGGTAATGATTATAATGTTGTTGTTTGGTTTGCATTAGGGAATGGCTAAAATTAGTAAACTAAAATGACGGAGTGACTAAATATAGTAAACAACTAGGTAATGAAACCCATAGTTGTCAATTTTGGGGGGTTTGGGTGATTGGCCAGTTTTGGGTAATGAAGGTGGGCCCATATAATCATAATACCCAACCAAACACTCATACTCTATAATTAAACCCATTACCCACCTCCAAACCCCTCAACCAAGCACCCCCTAAGTTCTTGACGTCATATACTCAGGAGCGAATCTAGAAATTATATTGGGGTAAACTCTAATATAAGGGTAAACTAAAAATAAATTTTATAATATAAAATAAACGTATTTCAGAATTCGAACATGAGTAAATATGCAATTATCAAATTTCAAGTGTGTACTTTTGTAGAAATTAGCATTTGTTGACCAAAATAATATTGAACGGCAACTTTGACAATTGATAGTTTTAGTTAAATATATTAACTGATTTAAAATTTTGATATTTACAAAATACATGTCAAATAGAATACAAAACTATATCACACATTTATATTATATTGCTTCAAATTTATGGTCAAATATACTCAAATATGCAACAAAAACTATGATGAATAATAGCGTATTTTATTGTAGAAGTTAAAGTATTATTGTACATTTCATTTAAATTTGTATTATTGTGTATTTTATTGTAGAAGTTAAATTAAGTTATAGTTTTTTCGAATAAGAAAATAATTAAACAAAATTCACACGTAAAAGTTAATTAATTAAACAATTCTTACCTTACCTGAAATCTAGGACTTAACGTTGTTAGCCGTGCGAGAAGATTAGGATAGGATAACGAGATTCTTTTTATACTTTTAACTAAAAGTAAAAATTTAATAATTGGGGTAACCTATTTATTAATATATATATATATGGGAAGGGATCAATGCACACCCTTATTTGCACACCATTTACACACCAAATCACAGCCATTGATTAAATCTAATCTGAGCCATTGATTAATTTTATTTTCTAATTAATTAAAAACCACTTACTCTCAAACTAATTTTCTGCCGAGCATTAATCCCAATCAAATCGCAGAAAAAGACCTGAAACCAAACGTCACTTCTTGCCGGAAATTCCCCGATTCAACCGTTTCCGGCGATTTTGAATTAACTTCAGATAAGCCTGCGATTGGGTATACACTGGAAACCCGAAAGCCCTCATTTTTTGTTCAATTATCCAACGCTGCTGCTATTCTATCATCGTTACTCTGCCAAAGGGGCAATGATTGGGAAAACATTCCTTGGCTTGCGAGATCTGGGTTCCCGGTCGGCTGCTTCAGAACTCGCAAATCGATTGATACATATGAAAATTGGCGGTCATCAACCGAGAAGTTTGGCAGTCGATGAAATTTTAATTTGCTATGGCAGTCGATATATATATATATATATATATATATATATATATATATATATATCGGTCATATTTATAAGCTGCCTCCGCCCCTGCATATACTGACGACCATCTCTCTCTGTATTCAAATCCTTAAACTAGGTTCTCTTGGTCCTCGCTTGTTCGGAGTGGATCATTGTCGGCTGTTGCGAGTCGTTCTTCCTTGTTCTTGTAAGTCCAGATTTTGTTGGCTGCTTTGTGGAATGTCATGTTGCAACATGACTTCAGTTGGCAGAAAAAGATAGAATATTTTCCAGGCTCCAGCGCAGGTTTTGAAGATGGAAGGAAAATATTGTGCGATGGAGTTTATGGAAACTACAGTCCTAATGGGTGTCTACAATGTGATTTGCAGCTGTATTAGAATGGAAATATTCGTGGTGATCGTTTTTCCATTTATCAGATGATTAGACACGCATAAATTCCTTTTCTTCAAGATTTAAATGTGGAATAGAAGTCTATTGAAGGAAGGATTAAGGAGCCGTGCAAAAGGAAGGTTTTCACGGCAATGAGCTATAAAAGAAGGACATCAGTTGCATGCTGGGGTTAACGTTTTTCACCGCAAACTTCTGTAAATCAGGGTTTGATCTTTTGAGAGCAAAGGCAACGCAGTCCTCGGTTTTACAACCATAACCAAAACACTAGGGACGTGTGTTAAGCTCGGGTGGTTCAAGACCTTGCCGCACCTTCGTGGAAAAGAAGGTAATCACTGTAACAACTATCTGAAAGAAAAGGTGGTGTGATAGGCTTGCTAGAGTAGCCATTAGATTGTAATAGATTAGGAAACATTTATTACAACTAGTGAAGGGTTTTACCACGGGCTACGGCCCCCCAGACGTAGGTGCGATGCACTGAACTGGGTGATCATATCGTGTCTCATTTATATTCCGCACTTAGTTTTATTTTGCAGTTTTTGCTTTTAAAACTTGACACGGTAGAATTGATCTTAGTAAGTAAGGACTTTCAATTGGTATCAGAGCTTAATCACTCTTTTAATCCTCTTGCGAGGTGAGTGACCGATCTGCTTACTATGGCCAAAGAAGGAGGATCCATCACACGAGCTCCTCTATTGGTTGATGGAGGCTACCCGGACTGGAAGACGCGCATGCGTATATTTATTGACCAACTTGATGATGATGCTTGGAATATGATTGAGATTGGCTACAGTCCACCTACCACAACAAATCCGGCTGGTGAAACCATTCTTAAACCTCTTCCATGGACTGATGCAGAGAAGGCTATGAAGAGACTTAACAGTAAGGTGTTGGGAGCTCTGTATAATGGAGTAAAAGATGACCAATTCAGAATCATCTCGGGGTGTACTACTGCCAAAGCTGCTTGGGAAGCACTTGAGAAGGAACATGAAGGCTCCAAGTCAGTCAGAAAGATCAAACTTGGAATGATCAAATCTGAATTTGAAAGCCTGGAGATGTTGGAACACGAGTCTGTTGATGAATTCAGCACAAGATTGAAAGATTTAATTCATAGAGCACACCAGTTTGGAGAAAGATATACTGAGGCTCAAGTTTTGGACAAGGTGAAAAGGTCACTACCTGAGAAATTCTCGGTTTTAGTCATGAACTTGGAGATCAATTCTCAGCTGGATGTGGTTACTCTAGATGAGCTGATGGGGTTTATGAAGACATCAGAAATGTGCACTGAGAAAAGTAAGGATAAAAAGGCTCTGTCATTTCATGTTGCAACATCAAAAGGGAAAGGAAAGTTAGAGGAGATAGAAGATGCTGGTTCAGACGAAATGGCTTTGCTGGCTAGAAACTTTGGGAGATTCATGAGGGGAAATCAAGGCCGAGGCTTTTCTGGAAATCAAGGTAGAGGAAATCAAGGTACTCAAGGTCAAGTCAGAGGGTTTCCAAGTCCGCAAGGTGTACAAGCGAATCAAGGCCAGGGAACTCAGGTTTTCCAAAACCAAGGAGCTCAGCCCTTTCAGAATCAGGGAACTCAGTCCTATCAGGGTCAAGGAATTCAGGCCTTTCAGAACCAGGGAGCTCAGCCTTATCAGGGTCAAGGAACTCAGCCTACAGATCCACAGAATAATTTCAAAAATTATCAAGGGAGTGATACTTCTCAGAACAGACTCAGATCTGTTGATGATTTACCTAGAGGTCCTGAAGGTACAAAGCATGCTGGAAAACCTTAGTGTAAGGAATGTGGGGGCTATGGACATCTTGCCTATCAGTGTGGAAATTTCCTGAATCAACCAAAGGCATTTGTAGCATCTGGTGAAACCTGGAGTGATGATGAAGATGAGATTCAGCCAGAGAAACATGTATCCTTTGGTGTTAGAGTTATGGAGTCAGGACCAGTTCCTGATGACTCAGAAAGTTCAGATATCCAGTGTGCTTATGATGAGCTTTACAAGGAATGGGAAAAATCTGTTGAATTAATCAAAAATCTGAAGGATGGTCAAAGTGAAGGTACTGAAGTCTTAAAACTTTCAGAAGAAGTTGAGTCTCTGAAAGTAAAAGTCAACACCTTAGTAAATGATTCACTGGTTGAGGAGCAGGAAATTGAGGAGTTGACCTTGAAACTTAAATCCATGACAAAAAGAGCTGAGAAAGCTGAAGAGTCTCTTGCTGATCACGTGAAGAAAACTGAGATAGCTGAGGGAAAGAAACCTATGGACGATTTGGAGAAATCCATAAAGCTTGAAGTAATGACCAAGAGAGCTAAGGATGCTGAAGTAGCCTCTGAAATCCTAGTCAAGAAACTGGAAATTATGACCTCTAGAGCAGTGAGTGCTGAAGAAAAGGCTAAGGCCAGAACCATTGACTGTGACAATTTGGGGAAGAAGTTGAGATCTGTAATTGCTAGGGCTGAAGAAGCTGAAGCAACTATTCAGAAATTGAACAAGGGAACTGCCAAATTGAATGATCTTCTCATAATGGGAAAAACTGATGGTAATAAGCATGGCTTGGGATTCAACAGCAAGGTGTCAACCTCTCAGATGAAAAAGACAGTGTTTGTGTCTGCTGGAAATCACTCTACCAGCCAGAAGAGAAACAAAAGTACTCGGTCTAACTATGGAGTTGTAGAGAGAAAAACTCCTCCCAGATGTTGTGAGTACTGTATGATGCAGGGGCATAATGAATCTCGATGTATGAAATTACTTAGAGATATCATGAGAGGCAAGCAATTTATCTCATGTTGCAACATGGAACCTGAACTGCAGAAGAAATTGACCAAGAAGGTATGGATTCCTAAAACCTCTCTCAACTGTTATGTAGTTCATACCTGCTATAGTGTTTATGCCAGGGACACATGGTACTTTGATAGCGGATGCTCGAGACACATGACTGGTTCTCCAGATCTTCTCAAAAATGTGTTACCTTGGATTGGCACTGTTCAATTTGGAGATGGGAAAATCAGCAAGGTTATCGGGAAAGGCGAGCTACATATTCAGAACTTCCCAGTGTTCTATGATGTATTGCTAGTAGAGGATCTCAAGGCAAATCTTATAAGCATCAGTCATCTCTGTGATCATCATATGACAGTCCATTTTGATGAATCCATCTGTACGGTCAAGCAAGGCTCTAATGGAATACTCACAGGGAGAAGATCTTCTGATAACTGTTATATCTTGGAACCATCAATTACATGCTTGAGTGCTAAGAGTGACAACTCAACTCTGTGGCATCGAAGACTGGGCCATGCAAACACCAAAGCACTAAGTAGAGCATCTCGGATTGAAGCCATCAGGGGGCTCCCTCAAATCACTTATCAGAAGGATATGATCTGTGGTCCATGCAAGGAAGGAAAACAGACAAAGGCACCGCACTCAGCCATTAATGACATCACCACTTCCCAGAACTTGGAATTACTTCATATGGACTTAATGGGGCCAGTTAATATCTCTAGTGTGTCTGGAAAGAGATTCATCTTTGTGTGTGTTGATGACTTCTCTAGATTCTCTTGGGTTGAGCTATTGGCAGAGAAATCCGAGGCAGTGAACTTTATCAGAGATCTTGTACTTCGTCTAAACACTGAAAAGGCAAGTGCAAATCAGAGGGTTGTTAGCATTCAAACAGACAATGGAGGAGAATTCAAGAACGCAGCCATGGGTGAATTTTGTTCTACATATGGGATCAATCACATTTTTTCACCCCCCTTCTCTCCACCGATGAATGGGATTGTTGAACGCAAAAATAGAACCATACAGGAGATGGCTCGGACCATGCTAGCTGAGTATGATGTGCAAAAACGCTGGTGGGGGGAAGCTGTTAAGACTGCGTGCTATGTTATAAATCGGGTATATCTAAGACCGTGGACAGAGAAAACGGCTTATGAGATCTGGAAAGGGAAGAAACCTAGTGTGGCTCACTTTCATGTATTCGGCGCAGAATGTTATATTCTCAGGGATAGAGAAAAACTTGGTAAATTTGAGTCCAAATCAGACAAAGGAGTGTTTCTGGGCTATGCATTGAACAGCAGAGCTTACAGGGTGTTTAACAAACGCACGGGCACTATTATGGAATCGATTAATGTGACAGTTAAGGATGTACCTGATAGGATTTCAGAAGATATTGATGACATAGAGTTACTTCAGTACAATTTAAACCAAAGTAGTGCAAGACTGAAAAACCCATCTCCTGAACCAAGTACCAGTTCTCATGTTGCAACACCAATTGCTACTCCAGGAGAGAACCAAGTTTCGAAACTTGCTGAAGATAAGCAAACCAATGCAGTAGGGTTGGATCTGTCAAAAACATCTGCTTCTGATGCACCTATTCAACAAATTACTGAAGGTGAGTCAGATACATCCGATGAATCTGATGGAGAAGCAACACGAGTAGACACTGAAATTACTCCAAGACAGAAAAATCCCCGAGGAAAGCCCCCTGTGAACTATGCTCAGATGCACCATGGAAGCCGTCATGTGCTGCAATGCTTTCTGTCTTTGATCGAGCCAAAGAACCATAAAGAAGCCCTATTGGATGAATACTGGATCTCAGCTATGCAGGAAGAACTAAGTCAATTTGAACGGAATGATGTATGGGAGTTAGTTGCACGTCCGCAAGGAATTAATGTCATTGGAACGAAATGGATTTTCAAGAATAAATCTGATGGAGATGGAACAGTTACCAGAAACAAAGCAAGGCTTGTGGCTCAGGGATATACTCAGGTAGAAGGAGTGGATTTTGATGAAACGTTTGCCCCTGTTGCCAGACTTGAATCTGTTCGAATCCTATTAGCTATGTCATGTGTGCTGAACTTCAAGCTACATCAGATGGACGTTAAGAGTGCTTTTTTAAATGGCATTGTAAATGAAGAGGTATATGTTGAGCAACCTAAGGGTTTTGAAGATCCTCACTTTCCAAACCATGTGTTTAAACTCAAGAAAGCTCTATATGGTCTCAAACAAGCACCAAGAGCCTGGTATGACAGATTGACTCAATTTCTGCTTAACAAGGGCTATATTCGAGGGGGAGTTGATCGAACCCTATTTATGTATTCTCAAGGGACAGACATCTTAATAGCTCAGATTTATGTGGATGATATTGTATTTGGCTCAACTTCCACAGATCTTGTAAATGAATTTGTCTCATTGATGACATCTGAGTTTGAGATGAGCATGGTGGGTGAACTCTCGTACTTTCTAGGATTACAAGTCAAACAAGGTGATGATGGGTTGTTTATCAACCAAACAAAATATGCTTTGAACCTGGTAAAGAAGTTTGGCCTAGGAGATGCAAAAGCAGTACGAACTCCTATGTCTACAACTGAGAAGTTAACTAAGGATGAAAAAGGTGTGCCTGTTGATACTAAGTTATATCGAAGCATGATTGGTAGCCTATTATATCTAACAGCAAGCAGGCCTGATATTTCTCTAAGTGTTGGAATATGTGCTCGTTTTCAAGCTGCACCTAAGGAATCTCATGTATCTGCAGTAAAGAGAATCATTAGATACATTTCTGGCACTGCTGATTATGGTATTTGGTACTCTAAAGGAACTAGTTGTCAAGTGTATGGTTACAGTGACTCTGATTGGGCTGGAAACGCAAATGATCGAAAAAGTACAACTGGAGGCTGTTTTTTTATTGGGGAGAACTTGGTATCTTGGTATAGTAAGAAGCAGAACTCAATCTCTTTATCTACTGCTGAGGCCGAATACTTAGCTGCAAGGAGCTGTTGTACTCAGTTGATATGGATGAAACAGATGCTCCGAGACTATGGTATTAAGCTGGGAAGTCTTACAATTCTCTGTGACAATAAATCTGCTATTGATATCTCTAAGAACCCAGTTCAGCATAATAGAACCAAACACATCGATATCAGACACCATTTTATCAGAGACTTAGTTGAAAGAAAGGAAGTGGAACTTAAGCATGTGCCTACTGAAAGTCAATTTGCTGATATCTTCACTAAACCTTTGGATGCCTCAACATTTGAAACCCTGAGACAACATCTTGGGGTGTGTACTATCTAAAGTACTGAGGGTTGTCTATTTGTATAGTTGTTAATTTTGAATTTCGTTTTTCAATTTACAAAAATCAGAAAATACCAAAAATATGGTTAAGGGCAGAAGTTGCATGTCATGTTGCAACACGAAGATATAAGGTGCAAGTGATAGTCTATGGCGCATGAGATAGGTGCATATATGGGTGGGGGACAGCTGGGGCCCACTCGATTTATGTGTGATTTTTCCGTTGGGCAGCCTTAAATTCTCGCGTAAAAAGGCGGAAAAATTGGTCTTTCCTCTGTATTGTTCGCGCCCAAGCCAAAACCTTTCCCTATTCCTATTGCAACACCAACTTCGCTCTCAGCCCATCGAAAAATTGCTTGCAATCGGTTTCCGGCTTCTTGGCATCATCGGAATCGGCAGCTCTGTTTTAAGGTATATTCTTGGTCTCTCGGATCTCTTCGCTGCCATTGAATTCTTGAGTTGCATGTTAGGGTTTCTCTGGTATTAATCTCCGATTTGCTGAGTTATTTGAGAGTTTAGAATCATGTATTTTCGCGAGAGTGATCGGTTCAGTGTGGGATTTGAAGGGCAAGTACTAACAGATTTAGGGGGAGTGTTTGATACTCGCTGTGCCAAGGGTTTATGGGATCCATGCCTTGATTTGGTTGAGTCTGAGACTTATGTTGTTGGATTTGTGAAACCCATACCTGACTCACCCCCATCGCCTGCACTGGATGCAATTCCAGAAAATTTTATCCCTGCCCCCGGATCCAAAGATGCAGAGCGTTTAAAGAAGTATTATAACGATTTGGATGTATGGGAATATGCTAAAGGGTTAGACGATTATCTGCATAATGCTTTGGGTACTAGGAGCAATCCTGACAGATGCTCTTATAATGGTCAGATGAGACCAAAGCCCCCTAAGACTGATGTGGTTATAACCTCAGATCTTTATAAACCCACTTTTGTGAGGCCTGAACCTAAAGTTAACCCTTACCTGAGGCCATCTTCCTCTTCCAGGTATTCTACAAGAGGTACATCTATGGCAGGGAGTCAGCACAGGGATGGCAGCTCTGAGCCTCCAAAGAGGACTCCAAACACGAAGATTCCCTGTGTGAGGAGTAGGCCATATCACACCAGATCCAACACCAAGTTGAAGTCTGTGTTTACCAACACCAGTGATAACCCCATAGTCCTGGATGATTCTGGTTCTCAGAAGGGAGAGCATGAAAGTATTGAATCTATCATCTCCAGGTGTGCTGATTTTGTTGATCCTTTGGATCACTTGATTTTGGGCCAGCGACTCAAGCACAGACAACAGGCTCCTGCAACAGCACAGGCACAGTCACAGGAGAATATTACTCCAACTGTCCATGACACCATTCATGGTCCAGCTGTTATTCCAACCTCTGCCACCTTTCCTGGAGTCTCCTCTGGTCCTGTTTCTGATGGTTCATCTCCTACAAAAGTGGTCTCCAGGAGAACCAAAATGACTGCTGGAAGGATATGGAATGATGGCAAAAGGAGGCAGCAATTCACAAACTTTCCTCAAGCCACACCTCGATGTGAGGGTGATCTTTCTCCCCAATCATTAAGAGCTTTCAGACACCCTGCCTCTGCTGATGAACTAGATGGGATTAGAGTCACTGCATCTGGGATTCCTGATGATGTTCCAGGAGATTCATACTCAGAACCAGCTGCAAATACAGACTTTCTAAGGCATGGTGAGACTGGAGCAGTGTTATTTTTGCCAGATGGCCTAACTCTTGAGGATTGCTTTGAGGCTGTAACGGATGATGAGGAGGAAGTAAGTGGTGAGATGCTGGTTGCAGATATTTTGCAAAGTCTGAGGAAACCAGTGGTATCTGCTGCAAAATTACCAAGTGTTCAGCATCCCTCTCATGTTGCAACACCAGATTCTCCCAATCCTTCTCAGAAAACTGAAGTTGTAGAATCTGAGGCCCAAACAAAGACTGTAGTTCTTGAAGATCAGGAGGATGGACATGATGATGAAGTCCAGGGCCCCTTAAATGTGTCTGCAGAGATGCAAACTGCAGCACCAATTGATGATCTTAATGAGCAGAGTTCTCAATCCCAGGAGGAGGCACAAAGTCCTTCAAGCAAATCTGTGTCACATACAGAGGTTCCTCTTCCTGTTTCAAAACTCAGAAGCTTGAACAAGCTCAAACCAAGGGTGGCCAAGAAGTTTCCCTTAGGGAGCTCTTCAGAGAATGGTGTCTTGCTATCTCTAAAGCAAAGGGTGGCTATGGATGTTTGTGTACTATGGATGTTTTGATTCGGACCCTTTGGCACTTTATGGCCCCAGGGGGAGATATTGTGACTGAATTTTTGGATGACTGTAGTTTATTGGTGATTCTATCTTTTCTGCCTTGTTTGTTTTTCATAATGGATGCATGAAGTAGAAGCTGTTGTTTTCTCTGGGATTCTGAATTCAGTAGAAGTTTTTGCTGTAGTGGGTCCACAAATTGCCAAAGGGGGAGATTGTAAGTCCAGATTTTGTTGGCTGCTTTGTGGAATGTCATGTTGCAACATGACTTCAGTTGGCAGAAAAAGATAGAATATTTTCCAGGCTCCAGCGCAGGTTTTGAAGATGGAAGGAAAATATTGTGCGATGGAGTTTATGGAAACTACAGTCCTAATGGGTGTCTACAATGTGATTTGCAGTTGTATTAGAATGGAAATATTCGTGGTGATCGTTTTTCCATTTATCAGATGATTAGACACGCATAAATTCCTTTTCTTCAAGATTTAAATGTGGAATAGAAGTCTATTGAAGGAAGGATTAAGGAGCCGTGCAAAAGGAAGGTTTTCACGGCAATGAGCTATAAAAGAAGGACATCAGTTGCATGCTGGGGTTAACGTTTTTCACCGCAAACTTCTGTAAATCAGGGTTTGATCTTTTGAGAGCAAAGGCAACGCAGTCCTCGGTTTTACAACCATAACCAAAACACTAGGGACGTGTGTTAAGCTCGGGTGGTTCAAGACCTTGCCGCACCTTCGTGGAAAAGAAGGTAATCACTGTAACAACTATCTGAAAGAAAAGGTGGTGTGATAGGCTTGCTAGAGTAGCCATTAGATTGTAATAGATTAGGAAACATTTATTACAACTAGTGAAGGGTTTTACCACGGGCTACGGCCCCCCAGACGTAGGTGCGATGCACTGAACTGGGTGATCATATCGTGTCTCATTTATATTCCGCACTTAGTTTTATTTTGCAGTTTTTGCTTTTAAAACTTGACACGGTAGAATTGATCTTAGTAAGTAAGGACTTTCAGTTCTCTGATCTGAACGAATTTCAGTAAGCTTTCAACCTCTTGAATATGAGTTTAAGCTCTAGCATTAAACTTGATTTGATTGGTTACAACTTGGCAAATATTAAGACACTTTGATGTTTAGTTGATTAGGGGTTAGACCTCTAGAGTTAAAGTTTTAGATATAGGAAGCTAATGAATTGAACGGGAGAAAGTTGAGTCTCTGAAATCATAGGTGGATGATGGAAAGGAATTGGTGAACCTAGGGATTCTGATAATTTAGCTGGCTTCAATGTAATTGTGATTAGTTTGAAAATAGCTGTAAACTGAATGATGGATCTTTGTCTAGGAAACATGAAGAGGTACTTTGAGAACTGAGAAGCATGCCCTGTCCCACGTTGTTGGCTAATTGGTTGTATAGCTTTGAATTATGTCTCTTTGGCATCCATCTTGTGTTGAGCTTTTAAGAATTATGCAGGGTGTTTAATCATTTAATGAATGTGTGTTCATGCCCCCGTTTCCTTGAATGTGTTGGAGTCTAAGATGGGTATGAGTCATTTGACCGAAACTAGAAACTAGATTTTGAAATAAACTTACTTTATATGGTCGTATCTTGCAAACCATGTCTCTGTTTTTACCAATTCCAGGACCATTACAATCCTTGTAATATTACCTGCAATATAGAGCTTTGAGTTGTTGAAAAGGAGTAATTAATGGGTGAGATAATGAACTTTTAATTCTGCTGTGATTAGCATATCGCAGAAAAATGATTTTCGGTAAACCAGAGTTTAAACGATCCTATCTTTCTAACGGTGGCTCGGTTTTTGTTGATTATTACACTCTCATGATTCTGAGACTCTGAGCTACATTTTAATATCATAAACTATTTATTTTGATTGACAAGCCTGTGAGAAAATGAACTTGAAAGTTCTGATTTTCAGATTATGTTTCGTATTTGCAGCAGACGTGTGTTTCTTTAAAAATTCATATCTTAATAACCGTAGCTTCTATTAGGCTAATTCCTTCACCGTAGTACTATTAGAACTCCAAAATATGATTTAAAATTCAGAATGAACCTATATAGTTAAGAATTCAGTATGAAAAGAGTGTTACAAAGTGCTGCAATTTTATATTTTGAACTGGAAATTTTTGTAAGAACATGGCAGCATTTTGTGCTTTTTTTTAATGTAAAATTTTCTTCAATTAATCGCAAGTGTGAAAAAAAACCGAAACAACTATTCTATAGCCACGAAAGGTACATTGGCGGTGATCATAACAAGTTTGATGTGATTTGACCGTCCACTTCCTCCTGGTGATTTCCGTCTAGCCGCCGGATCTCTCCTACAAAGTCCCGCAATGAATCCGGGGAAAATCCTCCGATGCCTCAGTCTTAGTTTTTGAAGAATAGTAATCTAGTTGTAGTGTGCTTACCCTTTCTTTGGTTTTCCTCGTTATTTATAGAGAGGATACCATCATCCTCCTTTCTCGGTTTTCTCCATCATCATGCGATCGTGGTTTCCGTCATTCTCTCCAACTGAGGGTCATGTGTTTGACTGAGTGACTGTCATTGTCATCATGGGCCGACTCCTCTGGGCTTTCCCGTTTAGTGTTTCCCTAATGGTCGGTTTTGCCCAATATATACCATAAGCCCCCAATCATTATGGCTTGGTACACGATGTCTAACTGGGCGATTGAGTTGAGATCGCCTGCAAGAGATTGATCGCCTATTATTATTGGGCGTTTGATGTCTTTGGGCGAATCGTGTCTGGATAGCCGGTTAGTCATGTTGTTCGAGCATATTGACTAAAGGTACGTGTATATGTGTTCTCGTTCACCATAAGGCTTAATTTTGAAATTCAAAATTTAAGTTTGGAGAAACTGATGGTACTACTTTCTCGCGTCAAAATAGTGCCATTCCGAATTTCTTTTCTCATTTATCTCTTTGCTTAGGTAATATATTTTCTATAAAACCGGCCTAAATATTCACGCCCATCATTGCTTTTTTGACCTCTTTTTACTTACTAACGGCTGGGTTGAGTTTCCCATTACTTCGTTGAATAGAATAGAGTGTGTGTATTATAATGAGCATTCTCTAAAAAAGTATCTCCCATCTCACGTATGCACCTTTATGATGCCAAAACGACGTCGTAAATCTCCCCGCAAATCTTCCGGCGTTTATTCCCTCTTTCCAGTTGTTTTTCGTTTTTTGTTTGTGAAATTGGGGTGGACAGGCTTCCCTTTTGTTCCCGGGTTCCATCCGACCGGTGATCTTCGGGTTATTCTTCGTGATCGTTGCGGCTGATCGTTGACATACTATGACAATTTTGAAAGGTGAAAACTGGGTACTTTGGAGCTGAGGTTGGGATATACGTTGATTGATATTATTTTTTGAAAGGTTTTGGTGATTTGGGACTGGCACGGAAGGTGTTCAATCAAAAGCCTGAGAAAAACTCTGCTGTTTGGACGCAGATGATTACTAGAGTATCGTAATTTTGTGACCCGGGAAGCACGATTGAGCTGTTTCTCAATATGTCATTGGCGGGTTTTGGTCCTGAAATTTTTTTGTTGAGTAGCGTTTTATCAGCTTGCTCCGAGTTGGAGTGGCTGTTCTAAAGGAAGCCATTGTATGATTCAGTGATCAGAGTTGTTGGTTGTAGACTTGTAGTTTAGTTGACATGTATGCGAAATGCAGTTTGGAAAAACCTACGTTTGATTCGAGAAGGTGTTTCGGTTCATAATGTCATGTCTTGGACTGCCCTTATCACAGACACAGGATATGTACAGAATGACATCAGGGATCTGTAAACAATAAGATTAGGTAATCGTATCTTAGTAACTTTTAATTTCTGGGCATGATTGTTTGTTTCTTTATTTCCAGGTCTTGAAGAATGTGGATTGGCCATCACAGTTTCCTTTCAAGGAAGAGGATTTCCAACGCGCTTTGATGAGTAAGGCTCTTTTGTATTCCACATTTTATTGTCATTATTTTTTACAGAGTTCAGTTCGGTTCGGTTCATTCAAATTCCTTACAATTTATAATTAATGGAAACTAGCATTAGTGAAATTGAAGATATAAGGCTGGCAATCTGTGTGGCCTGTATTGAATTAGTGTGTGTTTGGTTTGGTGTACAAGGATAGAGAGATGGTCTTACCTTTGGTTGTATTTTGAGGATATTTTTCTGGCACGATGAAATTTTGGAGTTTGTGTAATCTTGAGCCTTTGTTAACTTATAGTTTTTGAAATTAGTAGTTTCTTATTTGTGGTCTGTGTATGTGGTGTTGTGATGGAACTAGTGATGATTAGCGTTTTCTTGACTGTAATGTGTCCTTGTTCAAGTCACGTACAATGTCCTTGTTCTAATTACGTTTATATCTCATCATTTTAAGGGGTTAAAGAATGTAGTGGTGATAATGTTTCTTGTCTAACATGAGCTCAGACCAGGGAGATGAAAATAACTCAGAAGTTGAAATAACTGGTCATTTAAGTTTGAATGAAGATATGATATCTTAGTTAGTGAAGTTTAATAATAGTTCGTGTTAACAGGTAGTTTTGGAGAGCTTAAGAATGGCTAGCATTATATCTTTCAGTCTGACATGCATCTTTAAGAAATTTCTTGGAGCTATGATTGATCATGTATGAGGATTTGAAAGTTAATGGAGCTTTAAATGGTTAAGCTGATCTTCTGGAACTTTTCGCAGGGCCAACACATCTCCCTGACTCAGCAAATTCAGCAAGTTTATGATACGATCCAGCAGTTCATATGGAGCTTTGGTGAGGAAACAACAGCTGACCTAATCTCGAGCTCAGTATCAACCCTGGGCTTTCAACCAGTTCTTGGCACAGACTGTGAAGGAGGAAATTAAGGTACTCGTTCAGTGCAATGATTTTGCCTCATAATCCATTCTCTGTGCGTTTATAATGTTTATTTGTTACAAAACTTTGTGTAGATCTGAATTTCTGATCCAAAATGCAACCTTTTTTTTTGTTCAGTCTGAATTTCATGATGTTTGATCTATTTCTTGAATATGCATTGTTCTGAGCAGAATCTCTACACTGCAAATGTCGGAAAAATGGTTATAATGGGAATGGCACCATTAGGTTGTGCTCGTATTACCTGTGGATGTACCATGCTCTGAATGGGAGGTGTGTGGAGAAAATAAACGACATGATAATGGAGTTCAACTTCCAAATGCGGTACATGGTGCAACAACTGAATCAGTCATATTCATATATGCTATTGTATTTTTAGGTATTGAACTAACTCTTGGAACTAACTACTATATATCCTATAATCTATATTTTTTTCCACATTGTCTTGAGTTTTGTTTTGATCACTATATTTTCACACTGTCTTTAAGTTATGTTTTGATCAATAGGACCATGATATACATTGTCTTTAAGTTATGTTTTCGAATAAAGAAATGAGATCTTTGAGTTCTTGTAATGATCAGTAGCCCATTATTTGAAATCTTGTAATTTGCTCATTAGGTGGACAACAAATTCGTTAGTTGTTTTTTGCATCCTACTTCAAAGTCTCAGAATCTTTAGCTGATATTGAAGAACAAAAAACTTTACGCAGCATTGATCCTTTCGCAGAAACTTGTTTAAGAGCAAGATACTAAGTTATAGTTGTCTGTTTATATGAATCATACTTTCTGTTCTGATATTTGATTTCTCAAGCTTGAGATTTCCACTTCTGCAGTGTTTCATTTTGTAGCACATGTTTAGTCTCATCAACCTCTGCTAATGATTTACACTACTGCATCATGATAAGAAATTAGTAGGAAGATTTCTTCAAAAAAAAAAAAAAAAAAATTAGTAGGAAGATGAGATGGACCAAGTTCATACAACTAATTGTGACTTGCAAAAACAAAAACAGAGTGCATTACATCTAGAACTACTTATTTAACTCACAGCTGTTAAATTTTACAACATGCTTCAATTGATACTACGATCCAGAATTAGTACATGTTCATCAATCTAGCTTTTTGTTTCCTCTCATTTTCAGACTGATATGTAATCTTGTTCGATAAAACACTTGTAGTCAGATTCTTCTTTGATTTCAACATGTTCTCCACCTTCATTGCCTACAAGCTATTAGCTTGCATCTTTTACACTTTAGTTTAGTTTCAGTTACGCTCGAATTCAATATCAGAGTTCAGTGAGAGCCGACTGAGATCCAGTAGCTTTTTGGAAGCTGAATAATTCCAGTTACTCATGTGGCTGTAAAGCACAATCAACCTCTGTAGAACCACTCCCTGCTCGAATATATATCTCACTGTTTCAATTCCATCTTCACCAATCTTATTCAAATCCACCACCATGCGATGCGTATCTCTCATACAAATAGAGCTGCACAAAAGGTCATATATTGTTACAAAATTTACGAAAATACTATTAGGTGGGGGGTGGTCCACTGAACCAAACTGCAATTTGGACAGTGGGCTAGGTTTAGCAGTAAAGAGGACCAAGACCGGGGTTGTGTAAAACATCAGGGAGAGCTCTTTTCCAAGCATATGGAGTGGCTTGGTCTGGTTAGGAACCACTGTAGTTTGTTGTTTAGGCTGAAAAAGTTTTGCAGGCTTTTCCTTAGGTTTAGGAGCTGGTTCAGGAGCCTCAGGTTTGGGAGCACCAGGATGCAGCTTTTTGCAAGCCTGAGCTGCATGACCCAGCATCTTACAATGAGAACACTGCACTGGAGTCCATTCAAACACCACTTCTTGCTTTTGAACTATATCATTTTCATCAATATATTCAAATTGAGAAGGCAAGTCATGTTGTATATCCATTTCAATCTGGGCTCTATCAAAGGACAATCTATCCAAAGAATGAGTGGCTGTATCAACCTTCAATGGTTTCCCTAAAGGACTTAGAATCCTACTCAGTATTTCAGGGGTCCAATAAACAGGATTGAGACCAGGTAATTGGATCCATACAGGAACCTTGGTGGGGGTAACATTCTGAAAATCCTTGGTCTAAGGATGAACTAACACAGCTTGTTTTGGAACAATAAAGCACCCCTAGCAAGAATATGTGCACAAGAATCTACTTCTTTGAATTTTACCATAAAACCACCAGGAGATAAGACCCATACCTTTAGTACAGAGAATTGCCACCAAACTCTTCTGAAAAATCCCTCCATAACATGAAGAGGAGGATGATTACCCAGAACCGTGCATATCAAAGTACTCTCCCACTGCTGAAAACTGTCTTCCACACAACTTTTGGGTATTTTCCCCATCCGAACACCATCAATCTCTTCTGGCTTATAGAATTGCATTTTAGCCGTCCTACCCTTGAAGATGTCAGCTACTACTGGTTTTGCCTCCCAATCCAGCTTGTGGGCAGGCTTGCAGTGAACAGTGGGCTTGATGGGGGAGCTAGCATCTGGCCGCACAGGTGGGGGGAGTGATGAGATCTCGCTCGGCAACAGGTGGGGGTGGTGTTGAGCTGGCCGGATTCGTAACTTTTTTCCGGTGGGGGGTGTGGATTAGAACCATCCTCATAAATCTGATCTTTCTTTTTCAGATCGCTTTTTGGAATTGCAAGCAGTTCCTCTCTCCTCTCCAAAGGGAGCTGCTGGATAGCATCCCGGATGGCCTGGATCCTCTTCTTCCTAGTGAGCTTCCCATAGCAAGGAACTTAAAACTGGAGCTAAGAAAAAGGACGGATTTGCAGGTAAAAAATGGCAGCACATAGTGAAGGTGAAATCGCCCACACTAGGAGGAGAGAGAAAAGAGCCAGTAGAAGCTACTGTTTAACTAGGAGTTGCTTGCATTTGCTAGTCTACTTAGCGCATATGCTCTTTGGTTGACGTGTATATAGTCGAATTTGGTCAAGAGGTTTTTTACTTTGGTGAGATATTTAGCCAAATGTGCCTCTCGAACTTCAAAGTCGCCCATTACTTGTCCTACCACAATCTGTGAATCACTGAACACTTTGATGCTTCTATACATTCATTCGGTTGGCTGTTTCGAGTCCGCCTACTAGCGCCTCATACTCTGCTTCATTGTTCGATAGGTGGAAATCGAATCGTATAGCATGCTTGTATTCATATCCTTCTGGGCTAATTAGTAATAGTCCAGCTCCGCAACCATCCTTATTTGATGATCCATCCACATATAGGTGCCATGCGTTATCTTCTAGTTTAGATTTCCTTTTATCCGGTTTATCCTCCGTAATTAATGCATGACATCACGATCCATCGAGGACATCTCTGCCAGGAAATCTGCCAGTACTTGACCTTTGATCGCCTTTCTCGGGCAAAAGGTGATGTCATGCTCACTCAGTTCAATCGCCCACTTTGTCATCCTTCCTGAGGACTTGTTTAATTGGATGATCAGCGAGTATAGTGACATGGTGACTGTGAAAATAAGTTCTTAGACGCCTAGTTACATGCACTAATGCCAGTATGAGTTTTTCAAGCGGCGAATAGTTCTCCTCCGCTAGTTGTAGACTCATGTTGGCGTAATAGACAGGCTATTGTACCGTATCATCCACCTTTTATGAGCACCGAGCCGACCGCCTTATTTGAGGATGGTAGATAGACGAACAATGGTTCGCCTTTTATGGGTATGGATAGTGATGGCAGTGACGCAATCTCCGATTTCAGTTGTACGTATGCTGCTTCACAATGTTCATCCCATTTGAATTTCTTATATTTCTTGAGGATATCAAAGAATGACATATGTTTGTCTGCAGCTTTCACCATAAATCTATTGAGTGCAGCAAGTGATCCCGTTAAGACTTGTATGTCCTTCATGGATTTTGGCGTAGGCAATTTGATGATATTTTCTATTTTTTCTGGATTTGGGCCAAGCCTTTTGGAAGAAACTTTTTTTTTGATGTAATATTTTTTCTATTAAATTCCTCAAAAAGTTCATACAACTGATTTGGCCATCACTCTAAACCAAACATTCAACAAATATAAATAATTAACCAAAAGGAGAAAAACAACTATTCTACAGCCATCTGAAATACAAGTGGCTATGATCATAACTAGTTCATCAAGATATTGCTAAGATTTTAGCATAACTATAGGCCGATTATAGGCCGATTAACTAGTCCACAGTCAGCTGGGGACTGTAGGCCGATTTCCTGCTGCCCTGTTTTATATAAAGTCGTCACAAAGATCATGAGTAACAGGTTAAGTGAGGTACTTCCTGAAGTGATAAATGGAAACCAAGGTGCATTCGTGAAAGGGAGGAGGATATCACATAACATTCTCCAAGCGCTAGAGCTATTAACCGGATATAAGAAGCCAAGTAATATTCCGAGCAGCATGATAAAAATTGATATACAGAAGGCTTTCGACAGTATAAGTTGGAAGTTTCTATTCAGATGGATGGCAGTTCTAAAGTTTCCAGGATTGTTTATTGAGTGGATAAGACGATGCGTTGAGTATACCACTTATTGTTTCTCTTTGAATGGTGCATACAGAGATTGTTTTAAAGGGAGGAGTGGTGTTAAACAGGGGGATCCGATATCACCTTTACTGTTTGTAATTGAGATGGAATATCTGTCGAGACAGCTTAGCCTGGCCATAAAAACGAAAGCTATAGAGTTCCATCAGAGGAGTTTGAAGGGGGAAATACACAGTTTGATGTTTGCAGATGATCTGTAGGGCGAGCAAGCACTCAATGGAAGGGTTTAAAACTGTTTTGGAGGAGTTTAGGAAGGTTTCTGGTCTGAAAATAAATGAAGGAAAATCTGAGGCTTTCTTCTCGACAATGACAGACTCTGAATCAAAGATGTTGGCTGATACTCTGAATATAGTTCAAGGAAGTTTCCCAATGAATTACCTAGGACTTCCAGTCTCGACGGGGAAGTGGAGAGCTGAAGATTGTGAGAAAATGGTGGAGAAGATTGCAGGACATATAGGCACTTGGGGTTCCAGGAATATGGCATATGCAGGTAAAGTACAGCTTATAAACACAATTCTGTTGAGTAAAACTAGTCACTGGGCGAATGTTTTTCAAATACCTGAGAGTGTGCATAAAGCCATTGAGACAAAATGCAGAAATTTTCTATGGGGCAGAAAGGAAGGGGAGAAAAGAGTTACACCAGTGTCTTGGAAAACACTTTGTATGCCAAAGAAAAGTGGAGGAGTTGGCCTAAGGGATCCTTCATTCTGGAATAGAGCTTCTCTGTGTAAGCTGGTTTGGGATGTATGTCAAAAGAAGGATATATTGTGGCTGAAATGGGTGCAGGCAAACTACTTGAAGGATGAAGAGTTTCTTGACTACAGTCTAGAAGGGCACACATACAGTTGGAGTTGGGGCAAGTTGGTGTCTCTGAAAGATGAAATTCGTCCATACCTAATGGAATGTGTTGACATGAAGGGAAATTTCAGCACGAGCAAGGCATATGGATTCCTCAAAGGGGTAGGGCAAGAAAACCATTGGTCAACGAATTTATTGTGGAAATCAGGACTACAGCCTAAACACTCATTCTTTATATGGATATTGTTAAAAGGGAAATTATCGACCATAGCGAGACTTCAGTCGAAAGGGATATGTGGCAGATGTTTGTACTTTGTGTGGGCAGAATGGAGAAACGGTACAACACATATTTTGTAGATGTTAGTTTACAGTGGAGCTCCAAAAACATTACAGGGTGGAGACTGGCGGAAACTTCAGAGAGTGCTTGAGGAGGATTAGAAGAATGGTAGGATGGAGAAAGAGAATAAGTTTCCACCGACCTTATCAGCATCTTCTATAATGCATGGAGGGAGAGGAATAACAGAATCTTTGAGGGGAAATTTAGGCAGATGGATGCTCTAAAGGTGATGATTGAAACAGGCTATGACCCCTTTGATTGATGTTGAGGATGGTGAGAATGGATCCTAGTATGAAACTTGGTACATATGTCGTAGGTACCGCACTGATTACCTTTGGTATTTCAGAGGTGTTGGGCTGCTGGTGTAAAAACCAGTTACCCAGCCTTGGCCCGTGACACAGTCTAAAGACTTGACGGATTGGTTGTGGGGATATATCCCTAGTATGAAACTTGTACATATGTCGTAGGTACCGCACTGATTACCTTTTGGTATTTCAGAGGTGTTGGGCTGCTGGTATAAAAGCCAGTTACCCAACCTTGGCCCATGACACTATCAAAAATAATTGACGGACTGGATGAGGGATTATGGCCCTAGTATGAAACTTGTACATATGTCGTAGGTACCGCACTGATTACCTTTGGTATTTCGGAGGTGTTGGGCTGCTGAACCAGCTACCCATCCTTGGCCCATGACACTATCTAAAGACTTGACGGGTTGGATCGAAGAAGATTATAAGCATACTCAGACCAGACTACATATGGCTTATTTGATTTCTATGGGAACTGAACTGGGGCAGACTTGTGTTTTGACATGTCAATTCACATATATGCTACGGTGGATTTTCGCTTAATCATATACGAGCTGGAGATTGAAATGGAACGTTGAAGACACCAAAGCTCCAAAGGTGGATGCAGATTTAGCAAGATATGCAAGGACAGATGGAATGGAAGTGCATTCATGATAGTTATAATAAAATCCTAGCAATATCTTGATGAACTAGTTATGATCATAGCCACTTGCATTTCATATGGCTGTAGAATAGTTGTTTTTCTCCTTTTGGTTAGTTATTTATATCTGTTGAATGTTTGGCTTAGAGTGATGGCCAAATCAGTTGTATGAACTTTTTGAGCAATTTAATAGAAGCAAATATTACATCAAAAAAGCATAACTATCATGACTGCGCTTCCATTCTATTTGTCCCTGCATATCTTGCTAAATCCGCATCCACATTTGGAGCTTTGGTGTCTTTAACGTTTCATTTCTGTTTCCAGCTCGTATATGATTAAGGGAAAATCTACCGTAGCATATCTGCAAATTGACATGTCAAAACACAAGTGTGACCCGGTTCAGTTCCCATAGAAATCAAATTAGCCATATGAAGACTGGTCTGAGCATGCTTATAATCTTCTTCAATCCAGCCCGTCAAATCTTTAGATAGTGTCATGGGCCAAGGTTGGGTAACTGGTTTTACACAGCAGCCCAACACCTCTGAAATACCAAAGGTAATCAGTGCGGTACCTACGACATATGTACAAGTTTCATACTAGGGTCATAATCCCTCATCCAGTCTGTCAAAATATTTTTGATAGTGTCATGGGCCAAGGCTGGGTAACTGGTTTTTACACCAGCAGCCCAACACCTCAGAAATACCTAAGGGTAATCAGTGCGGTACCTACGACATAAATACAAGTTTCATACTTGGGGTAAAACCCTCAACCATTCCATCAAATCAGATAGTGTCATGGGCCAAGGCTGGGTAACTGGTTTTTATACCAGCTGCCCAGCACCTCTGAAATACCAAAGGTAATCAGTGCGGTACCTACGATATATGTACCAAGTTTCATACTAGGGCCATAATCCCTCATCCAGTCCGTCAAATATTTTCGATAGTATCATGGGCCAAGGCTAGGTAACTGGTTTTTACACCAGCAACCCAACACCTCTGAAATACCTAAGGGTAATCAGTGCGGTAGCTACGACATATGTACAAGTTTCATACTTGGGGTAAAACCCCTCAACCATTCCATCAAATCAGATAGTGTCATGGGCCAAGGCTGGGTAACTGGTTTTTATACCAGCTGCCCAACACCTCTAAAATACCAAAGGTAATCGGTGCGGTACCTACGACATATGTACCAAGTTTCATACTAGGATCCATTCACACCATCCTCAACATCAATCAGAGGGGTCATAGCCTGTTTCAATAATCACCTTTAGAGCATACACTTGCCTAAATTTCCCCTCAAAGATTCTGTTATTCCTTTCCCTCCATACATTATAGAAGATGTTGATAAGTCGGTGGAATCTTATTCTCTTTCTCCGTCCTACCATTCTTCTCATTCTCGTCAAGCACTCTCTGAAATTTCCGCCAGTCTCCACCCTGTAATGTTTTTGGAGCTCCACTGTAAACTGGCATGTACAAAATATGTGCTGCATCGTTTCTCCATTCTGTCCACAAAGAGTACAAACATCTGCCACATGAGATATTATCGCTTTCGACTGAAGTCTCGATATGATCAATAATTTCCCTTTTAACAACATCCATAGAAAGAATGAGTGTTTAGACTGTAGTTCTGACTTCCACAATATATTCGTTGAACAATGGTTTTCTTGGCCTGCCCCTTTGAGGTATCCATATGCCTTGCTCGTGCTGAAATTTCCCATCATGTCAACACATTCCATTAGGTATGGACGAATTTCATCGTTCAGTGATACCAACTTGCCCCATCTCCAGCTGTATGTGTGCCCGTCTAGGTTGTAGTCAAGAAACTCTCCATCCTTCAAGTAGTATGCATGCACCCATTTTAGCCACAATATATCCTTCTTTTGACATACATCCTAAACCAGTTTACACAGAGAAGCTCTATTCCACAATGAAGGATCCCATAGGCCAACTCCTCCACTTTTCTTTCGCATACAAAGTGTTTTCCAAGACACTGGTGTAACTCTTTTCTCCACTTCCTTTCTACCCCATAAAAAATTTATGCATTTTGTCTCAATGGCTTTGTGCACACTCTCAGGTATTTGAAAAACATTCGCCCAGTGACTAGCTTTACTCAACAGAATTGTGTTTATAAGCTGCACTTTACCTGCATATGCCATATTCCTGGACCCTCAAGTACCTATTTGTCCTGTAATCTTTTCAACCATTTTCTCACAATCTTCAGCTCTCCACTTCCCTGTCGAGACTGGAAGTCCCAGGTAATTCATTGGGAAACTTCCTTGAACAATATTCAGAGTATCAGCCAACATCTTTGATTCAGTTTCTGTCATTGTCGAGAAGAAAGCCTCAGATTTTCCTTCATTTATTCTCACACCAGAAACCTTCCTAAACTCTTCCAAAACAATTTTAAACCCTTCCATTGAGTGCTTGCTCGCCCTACAGAAAATTAACAGATCATCTGCAAACATCAAACTGTGTATTTCCTCCTTTAAACTCCTCTGATGGAACTCTATTGCTTTCGTTTTTATTGCCAGGCTAAGCTGTCTCGACAGATATTCCATCCCAATCACAAACAATAAAGGTGATACCGGATCCCCTGTTTAACACCACTCCTCCCTTTAAAACAATCCGTATATGCACCATTCAAAGAGAAACAATAAGTGGTATCCTCAACGCATCGTCTTAACCACTCAATAAACAATCCTGGAAACTTTAGAACTGCTAGCCATTTGAATAGAAACTCCCAGCTTATATTGTCGAAAGCCTTCTGCATATCAATTTTTATCATGCAGTTCGTAATATTGCTCGGCTTCTTATATCATATTAAAAGCTCTTGCGCTAGGAGAATGTTATGTGATATCATCCTCCCTTTCACGAATGCACCTTGGTTTCCATTTATCACTTCAGGGAGTACCTCACTTAACCTGTTACTCATGATCTTTGTGACAACTTTATATAAAACAGGGCAGCAGGAAATCGGCCTATAGTCCCCAGCTGACTGTGGATTATCAACTTTCGGTATTAGTGTTAAAACAGCCCTACTAAATTTCTGTGGTACTTCATCACCCTGAAAGAAACTCCTAATCCCCTTTTTTATATCATCACCAACAATCCCCCATGCTTTCTTAAAGAAAAAGCTCGAAAATCCATCTACTCCAGGACTTTTGTCATTCTTAATGCTATTCAGAGCTCTCTATATCTCATCATCTGTAATCGGCTTTATCAAGGGTATTTGTTGCTCCACTGTAAGAAAGTTACCTTCAGCTGCCACTGAAGGATCAATTTCACTCTCTGTAATCACTGTCTTTTCCATTCGGTCACCAAAGAACTGCAGTATATGCTGCTCCACCCCCTCTCTTCCATCCACTCTGTCGCTTCCCACCTTCAGGCTGACTATATGATTTCTGTATTGCCTCTTTTTCATGCTTGCATAGAAAATTTTGGTTGGCCTATCCCCCTCCTTTATCCATATCTCCTTAGACCACTGCTGTAAGAAACTGAATTCCGCTTCAGCTAGTTCCATAGATTCTCTCCTTGCCTTTGCTTTGTTTTCTTGCAGCCCTTTATCCAATACATTTGTTTGTAATAGATTGAACTGGTTCTCCCACTTCTCTTTTGCATCCATGGCTCTTTTCTGAATGTCTGAAAATTCCTTCTTGTTCAATCGTTGAAGTCCTATTTCCAGCAGCTTCAGAGTTTTAAATAGATCCACGAGAGTACTGTGTTTCTGCATCCTCCAATTCTGCTCCTCTAAAGTAAGAAAGTCCGGCGAGTTCACCCACATATTGAAGAACTTAAAAGGACGTTTAGCAGAACACTTTCTTGGCTTATCTAGGTGTATAAGTAATGGTAAATGATCTGATGCATCATTGGGTTTTACCTCACATATCGCTTCCATCCATCTGTCCATCCACATCTCATTCACCATTGCTCTGTCGATTCTACTGAAAATTCTGCCTTCTTCCCTTTTATTGTCCCACGTGAAAAAAGGTCCTGTACTTTTCATCTCATGCAGTTGAATCAAGTTCACCGTGTCTCTAAAATTTTCCACCTCAGCTAGCTGTACATCCTCTCCTCCAGTTCGGTCTCCCAAATCCTGGTGATTTGCAGTCTCCAAATAACGCCATAAATTCAGCCTGAGCGGTTGTTTGGTCCTTGCTTCTACTTCACTATTATGAGCATAAACAACCGTCAAGTAAAACTCCAACCTGAGTTCCTTTTTTCGGCAAATGCAATCCCTCGCTCACTCTAATGGTGCACTTCTTCGGATTCATTTTCATTCCAATACTTTGAAGAGTTTTAAAAGTTTCCTCCAGGTCGGTTGGGAAAAGATCTAGACGTTCGCCACCATGTCATCCACATACGCCTCAAGGTTTCGCCCAATTTGATGGGTGAATGTCCACAGTTCGTTGGTATGTTGCTCCAGCATTTTTTAGGTCGAATGGCATTCTGATGCAGCAGAAGGATCCCAATGTAGTGATGAAGGCTGTCTTTTCTGCATCATTTGGGTCCATCAAAACTTGGTGATATCCTTTGTAAGCATCCAAGAATGCTAAGGCTTCATGACCCGAAATAATTTCCACCAATGTATCAATTTTTGGCAATGGATAACAGTCCTTCGCACAGTACTTGTTAAGGAGTGAATAGACCACGCACATTCTCCACCTAACTTCTTTCAGAATACCAGCTTCTATTAGGGCTCGGACTTCGTTTTCTATAGCTTTTTGTCTATTAGAAGCGAAGTTTCGTTGTTTATGTTTGATTGGTCTAACTCTCGTGTCAACATGTAACTCATGTGTTGCGATGCTTGGATCGACTCTACCCATATTTTTGGGAGACCAAGCAAAAACATCAGCATACTTTTGTAGTATGAGTTTAATATCCATCTTGATGCATTCTGGTAAGTGTCAACCTATCTTTATGATTGACAATAGATCATTTTCGACCAATTGAAAATCCTCTGTTTCTTCCCCCAAGTGGATTCTTGATGTAGGCAAAACCTTTGGACCAGTAGCCACAGTATTAACTATCGCGGCGGTCATTCTACCTTGTGTTTTCGCCCTTTCCCCCGAATGGGTATTCACCTTACTTCTATAAGTGTTATCCTTCTTGTACTGGAAGAGATTTCCTTGTCGAATATTGTCCTCAATTTGTCTCTTGAGTGCTGTACAATTTTCGGTATCGTGTCCATGATCACGATGAAAGGAACAATAGAATTATTTTGGACGTTTATCTGGTGGTGCTTGCATTGGTTTAGGATCTCTAAAAAACTCCTTGTTATTCTGCCAAACCTCCTTCTTAGGTTTTGTTAGTGGCGTTTCCTCGAAGATTTTTTATCCAAATCCATCTTTCCCTTTAGATGACTGCACCAATTTCCCTTTCTTTCCTTGCAATTTTGAATTATCTTCAATTAGTATCTTTCCACCTTTCTCATTTTCTATTTTCCTTTTCATTCGCCTCTTCAGTACGAACATATCGTTCTACCAGGCTCTGTAGGTCCCGTTCATTGGTAGACATTTCTTCTCGTATAGAAATTGCCTGATTTAAAGTCGCATGAACGCCCCTAAGAACATTTGGTAAGAGAAATCCTTGACCCGAAGACTCTCCATTACCATTTTAGCGTGGTACTCGCCAATACTATCGTTATTCAGTTTGATATTGACTAGATCAACGACTGTGCGCTCAAACTTCTGATTTCTATAGAATCTTCCCAGAAACATGTCAGACAATTGAGCCCATGACTTGATATGCTTTGTCGAGGCAGGTTCTCATACCAAGTGATTGCCGGTCCAGTTAAAAATATTGGAAACGCCTTACATACAACTGGGAATGGTACGTTCCTAAATCTCATACTATTTCGGTATGAGTGTAGTAAGTCTTTTGGGTCTGTCGTTCCATCATAAATTTTGACATGGAGTGGGAGTTTGAAATTGTCATTCTTGGGATAATCCTGTATTTCCCTAATAAAGGGAAAACAGTCTCTCTCATCCTCTGCAATGATTGATTGCAGTTCTCTCCCGTAAACGAGGTTATACCTATTGCCTATTAAGATAGACCTTTCTCCTCTTTTCTTGTGTTGTTCGATTAGGACCGAACGCTCCTCTCTTTTCTCCGCATTAATTCTATGGCTTCCTTGAAAGTTATCTGGTCGATCGATTGGTATCGACCTTTCATCCCTCTGTTCGGTGTTGGCTCTGTATCCATCTTGAGTCCTTCTGGCTCTTTTGAAGTGAACATACAGAGTCTTCTTCTGTACTTCTAAAAATGCTTCGAACGCCTCATTTTCTCTTTGCTGGGCGTGATCCGAGGATTCTGCATTATCCTCTAGATGTTCATCCCCTTCCGATAGGTATTCATCCTCATCGTATTGTTCTTCTTCCAGTTGATAGTCTTCTTGCTCACCTCCTCTTCTGTCACTTATCGTCCTAGAAGCGGAATAACTATTCTGGTGAGCCTCTTCTCGGTCCCTTCTGGTGGTCACCATGAGGATTAAAAAGACGATCCCCATAGACGGCGCCAATGATATGATTTGACCGTCCACTTCTTCCTGGTGATTTCCGTCTACCCGCCGGATCTCTCCTAAAAAGTCCCGGAATGAATCCAGGGAAAATCCTTCAATACCTAAGTCAGTCTTAGTTTTTGAAGAATAGTAATCTAGTTGTAGTGTGCTTACCTTTTCTCTGGTTTTCCTCGTTATTTATAGAGAGGATACCACCATCCTCCTTTCTTGGTTTTTCCCATCATCATGCGATTGTGGTTTCCGTCATTCTCTCCAACCGAGGGTCATGTGTTTGACTGAGTGACTCTCATTGTCATCATGGGCCAACTCCTCTGGGCTTTCTCGTTTAGTGTTCCCCTAATGGTCGGTTTAGCCCAATATATACCAAAGTTCATCAATATATTGCAAGGATTTTCATGCTAGAGTTTCATTACATCTGTCAATGCATATCTCGTAAAATCTGCTTCCCCTTTAGAAGGTTTGATGATGTCTTCAATGTTCCTTTATCTTTTTCCCTGTTCTTATTGGATAGAGGAAAGGTCCTCCGTAGCATATCTGCAAGTTGACATGTCAAGACACAAGTCTTCCCCAGAGCAATTCCAACAAAGAAATCTGAGCCTGGTTGTGTCTAACCCGTCAAGTCCTTAAATAGTGTCATGGGCCAAGGTTGGATAACGGGGGTTTTACACCAGCAGCCCAACACCTCTGAAATATCAAAGGTAATCAGTGCGGTACCTACGACATATGTACTAGTTTCATTCTACGGACATAACCCTGATCCAGCCCGTCAAAACCATAGATAGTGTCATGGGCCAAGGCTGGGTAACAGATTTTTACACCAGCAGCCCAACACCTCTGAAATACCAAAGGTAATCAGTGTGGTACCTACGACATATGTACAAGTTTCATACTAGGGTCATAACCTCTCATCCAGCCCGTCAAATCATTAGATAGTCTCATGGGGTAAGGCTGGGTAATTGGTTTTTATACCAGCAGCCCAACACCTATGAAATACCAAAGGTAATCAGTGCGATACCTACGACATATGTACAAGTTTCATTAATTGGCTATAGAAAGTGTTGTATGCACAACTTCACTTTTTCCAGCCAACGACATTGTGTACAAAGTTTCCTGATAGAATCTCTTCACTCCATCCTCAACATTAATCAGAGGGGCTGAACCTGTTTCAATCAGCACCTTCAAAGAATCAGCTTGCCTAATTTTCCCCTCGAAGATTCTGTAGTTCCTCTCCCACCATACACTATAGAAAATGCTGATTAGTCGGTGGAATCCCTGAAATTCCCACCAGTCTCAACGCTGTAAATTTTTTTTTGATGTAATATTTTCTTCTATTAAATTGCTCAGAAAGTTCATACAACTGATTTGTCCATCACTCTAAGCCAAACATTCAACGGATATAAAAAGCTAACCAAAAGGAGAAAAACAACTATTCTACAGCCATATGAAATGCAAGTGGCTATGATCATAACTAGTTCATCAAGATATTGCTAGGATTTTAGAATAACTGTAATATAGTGTAGGCCTGACTTCCATAATATAGTCGTTGACTAGTGTTTTTCTTTACATGCTCCTTTGAGATACCCATATGTTGTGCTCGTGCTGAAATTCCCCTTTACATCAACACATTTCATTAGATATGGCCTAATTTCATTTTTCAGAGATACCAACTTGCTCCAACTATATTGGTGCCCTTCTACGCTGTAGTCAAGAAACTCTTCACTCTTCAAGTAGTACGCTTGCACCCATTTCAGCCACAATACATCCTTCTTTTGACATAAATCCCAAATCAGTTTACATAGAAAAGCTCGATTCCAGAATGAAGGATCCTGTAGGCCAACTCCTCCACTTTTCTTTGCATACAAAGTGTTTTCCAAGAAAAAATGGAAGAATGTGGTTGTATGCAAGGTTATTGGTGGTCATCCTCCGATTAAATATTTTGAAGGCTTTCTTAGAAGAATATGGTTTGGTATGGTTGAAAAGGTCTGGCAGGCAAAGCCAGGGATCTTTCTGGTGAAGCTTGTTAATGAAAAACATAGAGATGAGGTGATAGAAAGGGGGATGGTTTTCTTTGATAAAAAACCAGTTTTTGTAAAGGTATGGAAACAAATAATGGATTTTGATGAGCCAGATACATTTCCAATATGGGTGCAATTTCCTGGATTGGATCCAGTCTATTGGGAGCCGAGTTTGTTATGTAGATTGGCAAGTGTAATCGGAATCCCCTTGCGGATTGATGAGGCCACATGGCACATGGAAAAGACAAAGTTTGCAAGGGTACTAGTTGAGGTGAACATGGGGAAGGTAATGCAAAAAAGAATTCCATACAAAGATGAGAATAATATCATTCAGCACCAAGATGTGGAGTATGAGTGGAAGCCAGCAAAGTGCAGTAAATGCAAGCTGATTGGACATGAAAAAGAAGAATGTGTCTGGAAGCCGAAATCCCTTTCGCCTGGAGTGAATGGCAGGACGCAGTTGAGCACAAATAGAGGCAAAAGGAGAACCAAACTCAATCAGCCCCAAGGGAAAGGGGACCAAGCATAGTTGCTCCTCATCGACGATACGGCAGAAATACCGGGGATTGGGTGGTTGTTGGGGGTAAAAAGGGTAGAGAAGAATGGAGACAAAATTGAGGGAAATAAAATGGGCACTAAAGGGACCAATGTAGAACATAAAAAAGGGAGACCGAGAGGCTGTTCTTGGGGCCGAAAAAGAGCAGGAAAAGAAAGCAGGGTATGAAAAAGAAAGGGGTGCAAAAAGTGGTGGAACGACTAGGAGCACAGTTTTGGATGCACAATCAAGAGAGACTGAAGCTAGGGATGTTCCGGGTAGAGAAATAAGGTAACACAGAGAAGGGAAACAACCGGCTGAATCGAATGATAGTGTGGTATTGCAGATTTCACAGTCTACAAATGTTGGCGTCAATGAGAGAGAAGCAGCTTTTTTTTTTTTGATGTAATATTTTCTTCTATTAAATAGCTCAAAAAAGTTCAAACAACTGATTTGGCCATCACTCTAAGCCAAGCATTCAACGGATATAAATAACTAACCAAAAGGAAAAAAACAACTATTCTACAGCCATATGAAATGTAAGTGGCTATGATTATAACTAGTTCATCAAGATATTGCTAGGATTTTAGAATAACTATAATGAATGCGCTACCTTCCATCTGTCCTTGCATATCTTGCCAAATTCGCATCCACCTTTGGAGCTTTGGTGTCTTCAACGTTCCATTTCTGTCTCCGGGTCGTATATGATTAAGGAAAAATTCACCATAGCATATCTGTGAATTGACATGTCAAAACACAAGTCTGCCCTAGCTCATTTCCCGTAGAAATCAAACAAGCCATTATGTAGCCATGTCTGAGTATGCTTATAATCTTCTTCGATCCAGCCCGTCAAGTCTTTAGATAGTGTCATGGGCCAAGGTTGGGTAACTGGTTTCACCCAGCAGCCCAACACCTCTGAAATACCAAAGGTAATCAGTGCGGTACCTATGACATATGTACAAGTTTCATACTAGGGCCATAGTCCCTCATCCAGTCCGTCAAATATTTTTGATAGTGTCTTAGGCCAAGGATGGGTAACTGGTTTTTATACCAGCAGCCCAACACCTCTGAAATACCAAAAGGTAATCAGTGCGGTACCTACGACATATGTACAAGTTTCATACTTGGGGTAAAACCCCTCAACCATTCCATCAAATCAGATAGTGTCCTGGGCCAAGGTTGGGTAACTGGCTTTTATACCAGCAGCCCAACACCTCTGAAATACCAAAAGGTAATCACTGCGGTACCCACGACATATGTACAAGTTTCATATTAGGGATATATCCCCACAACCAATCCGTCAAGTCTTTAGATATTGTCACGGGCCAAGGCTGGGTAACTGGTTTTTACACTAGCAGCCCAACACCTCTGAAATACCAAAGGTAATCAGTGCGATACCTACGACATATGTACCAAGTTTCATACTAGGATTCATTCACACCATCCTCGTCATCAATCAGAGAGGTCAAAGCCTGTTTCAATCATCACCTTTAGAGCATCCACTTGCCTAATTTCCCCTCGAAGATACTGTTATTCCTCTCCCTCCATACATTATAGAAGATGCTTATAAGTCGGTGGAATCTTATTCTCTTTCTCCATCCTACCATTCTTCTCATCCTCCTCAGGCACTCTCTGAAGTTTCCGCCAGTCTCCACCCTGTAATGTTTTTGGAGCTCCAGTGTAAACTGGCATGTACAAAATATGTGCTGCATCGTTTCTCCATTGTGCCCACACAGAGTACAAACATCTGCCACATGAGGTATTATCCCTTTCGACTGAAGTCTCGCTATGGTCGATAATCTCCCTTTTAACAACATCCATAGAAAGAATGAGTGTTTAGGCTGTAGTCCTGACTTCCACAATATTTTCGTTGACCAATGGTTTTCTTGGCTTGCCCCTTTGAGGTATCCATATGCCTTGCTAGTGCTGAAATTTCCCTTCATGTCAACACATTCCATTAGGTATGGACGAATTTCATCTTTCAGTGACACCAACTTGCCCCAACTCCAACTATATGTGTGCCCTACTAGGCTGTAGTCAAGAAACTCTTCATCCTTCAAGTAGTATGCATGCACCCATTTCAGCCACAATATATCCTTCTTTTGACATACATCCCAAACCAGCTTACACAGAGAAGCTCTATTCCAGAATGAAGGATCCCTTAGGCCAACTCCTCCACTTTTCTTTGGCATACAAAGTGTTTTCCAAGACACTGGTGTAACTCTTTTCTCCCCTTCCTTTCTGCCCCACAGAAAATTTCTGCATTTTGTCTCAATGGCTTTGTGCACACTCTCATGTATGTGAAAAACATTTGCCCAGTGACTAGCTTTACTCAGCAGAATTGTGTTTATAAGCTGCACTTTACCTGCATATGCCATATTCCTGGAACCCCAAGTGCCTATTTGTCCTGCAATCTTCTCCACCATTTTCTCACAATCTTCAGCTCTCCACTTCCCTGTTGAGACTGGAAGTCCCAGGTAATTCATTGGGAAACTTCCTTGAACTATATTCAGAGTATCAGCCATCATCTTTGATTCAGTTTCTGTCATTGTCGAGAAGAAAGCCTCAGATTTTCCTTCATTTATCCTAAGGCCAGAAACCTTCCTAAACTCCTCCAAAACAGTTTTAACCCCTTCCATTGAGTGCTTGCTTGCCCTACAGAAAATTAACAGATCATCTGTAAACATTAAACTGGAGAGAGAAGCAGCTAATAACATAGATCTTGAAGTTCATTCGAGGTATGGTCCCCTTTATAATATTGTTAATGATGCATAGTACTATGCTATTCTGGAATGTTAGGGGTCCAAATCAGCCAAGTAAGCAGAGAAAATGCCGGCAATTTTGTTTTGAAAATAATATAGACCTTGCTGGCTTGCTGGAAACAAAGGTGAAGGTAGAAAATGAAGTGGACAGATGGGAAAGTCTTGATTTGAGTTGGAAGCTACTATCAAACTGCCCTATAGCACAAACAGGAAGAATATGGCTATGTTGGAAGCCAGATTTATATGATATTTCGGTAAAAAGCATTGAGGATCAGTGGATTGACTGCATTTGCCGGAAAAAGGAACTCGGGCTGGAGTTTTACTTGACGGTTGTTTATGCTCATAATAGTGAAGTAGAAGTGGGGACCAAACAACCACTCAGGCTGAATTTATGGCGTTATTTGGAAACTGCAAATCACCAAGATATGCCATGGATGGTGGTGGGGGATTTCAACTCCCCCCTAAATTTGGGAGACCGAACTGGAGGAGAGGATGTACAGCTAGCTGAGGTGGAAAATTTTAGAGACACGGTGAACATGATTCAACTGCATGAGCTTAAAAGTACAGGACCTTTTTTCACGTGGGACAATAAAAGGGAAGAAGGCAGAATTTTCAGTAGAATCGATAGAGCAATGGTGAATCAGATGTGGATGGACAGATGGATGGAAGCGATATGTGAGGTAAAATCCAATGATGCATCGGATCATTTACCTTTACTTATACACCTAGATAAGCCAAAAAAGTGTTCTGCTAAACGACCTTTTAAGTTCTTCAATATGTGGGTGAACTCGCCGGACTTTCTTACTTTAGTGGAGCAGAATTGGAGGATGCGGAAACACAGTACTCTCGTGGATCTATTTAAAACTTTGAAGGTGCTGGAAATAGCACTTAAACGATTGAACAAGAGGGAATTTTCAGACATTCAGAAAAGAGCCATGGAAGCAAAAGAGAAGTGGGAGAACCAGTTCAATCTATTACAAACAAATGTATTGGATAAAGAGCTGCAAGAAAACGAAGCAAAGGCAAGGAGAGAATCTACGGAACTAGCTGAAGCGGAGTTCAGCTTCTTACAGCAGCGGTCTAAGGAGAAATCGATAAAGGAGGGAGACTGGCCAACCAAAATTTTCTATGCAAGCATGAAAAAGAGGAAATACGGAAATCATATAGTCAGCCTGAAGGTGGGAAACGACAGACTGGATGGAAAAGAGGGGGTGGAGCAGCATCTACTGCAGTTCTTTGGTGACTGAATGGGAAAGATAGTGATTACAGAGAGTGGAATTGATCCTTCAGTGGCAGCTGAAGGTAACTTTCTTACAGTGGAGCAACAAATACCCTTGATAAAGCCGATTACAGATGATGAGATATAGAGAGCTCTGAATAGCATTGAGAATGACAAAAGTCCTGGAGTTGATGGATTTTCGAGCTTTTTTAAGAAAACATGGGGGATTGTTGGTGATGATATCAAAAAGGGGATTAGGAGTTTCTTTCAGGGTGATAAAGTACCACAGGAATTTAGCAGGGCTGTTTTAACACTAATACCGAAAGTTGATAATCCGCAGTCAGCTGGGGACTTTAGGCCGATTTCCTGCTGCCCTGTTTTATATAAAGTCGTCACAAAGATCATGAGTAACAGGTTAAGTGAGGTACTCCCTGAAGTGATAAATGGAAACCAAGGTGCATTTGTGAAAGGGAGGAGGATACCACATAATATTCAGAGCTGCATGATAAAAATTGATATACAGAAGGCTTTCGACAGTATAAGCTGGGAGTTTCTATTCAAATGACTGGCAGTTCTAAAGTTTCCAGGATTGTTTATTGAGTGGATAAGACGATGCGTTGAGGATACCACTTATTGTTTCTCTTTGAATGGTGCGTACACGGATTGTTTTAAAGGGAGGAGTGGTGTTAAACAGGGGATCCGATATCACCTTTATTGTTTGTAATTGGGATGGAATATCTATCGAGACAGCTTAGCCTGGCCATAAAAACGAAAGCTATAGAGTTCCATCAGAGGAGTTTGAAGGGGGAAATACACAGTTTGATGTTTGCAGATGATCTGTTAATTTTCTTTAGGGCGAGCAAGCACTCAATGGAAGGGGTTAAAGCCGTTTTAGGCAGGTGGATGCTCTAAATGTGATGATTGAAACAGGCTATGACCCCTTTGATTGATGTTGAGGATAGTGTGAATGGATTCTAGTATGAAACTTGGTGCATATGTCGTAGTTACCGCACTGATTACCTTTGGTATTTCAGAGGTGTTGGGTTGCTGGTGTTAAAACCAGTTACCCAGCCTTGGCCCTTGACACTATCTAAAGACTTGACGGATTGGTTGTGGGGATATATCCCTAGTATGAAACTTGTACATATGTCGTAGGTACCGCAGTGATTACCTTTTGGTATTTCAGAGGTGTTGGGCTGCTGGTATAAAAACCAGTTACCCAGCCTTGGCCCATGACACTATCTGATTTGATGGAATGGTTGAGGGGTTTTACCCCAAGTATGAAACTTGTACATATGTCGTAGGTACCGCACTGATTACCTTTTGGTAGTTCAGAGGTGTTGGGCTGCTGGTATAAAAACCGGTTACCCAGCCTTGGCCCAAGACACTATCAAAAATATTTGACGGACTGGATGAGGGACTATGGCCCTAGTATGAAACTTGTACATATGTCGTAGGCACCGCACTGATTACCTTTGGTATTTCAGAGGTGTTGGGCTGCTGGGTGAAACCAGTTACCCAACCTTGGCCCATGACACTATCTAAAGATTTGTCAGCTGGATCGAAGAAGATTATAAGCATACTCAGACCAGGCTACATAATGGCTTATTTGATTTCTATGGGAAATGAACCAGGGCAGACTTGTGTTTTGACATGTCAATTTACAAATATGCTATGGTGGATTTTTCCTTAATCATATACGAGCCGGAGACAGAAATGGAACGTTGAAGACACCAAAGCTCCAAAGGTGGATGCGGATTTGGCAAGATATGCAAGGACAGATGGAATGAAAGCGCATTCATTATAGTTATTCTAAAATCTTAGCAATATCTTGATGAACAAGTTATGATCATAGCCACTTGCATTTCATATGGCTGTAGAATAGTTGTTTTTCTCCTTTTGGTTAGTTATTTATATCCGTTGAATGTTTGGCTTAGCGTGATGGCCAAATCAGTTGTATGAACTTTTTTGAGCAATTTAATAGAAGAAAATATTACATCAAAAAGAAAAACATTTCATTGAGTGCTTGCTTGCCCTACAGAAAATTAATAGATCATATGTAAACATCAAACTATGTATTTCTCCTTTCAAACTCCGTTGATGAACTCTACAGCTTTAGTTTTGATGGCCATACTGAGTTACCTCGATAGATATTCCATCCCAATTACAAACAATAATGGTGATATCGGGTCCCCTTGTTTAACGCAACTTCTCCCTTTAAAGCAGTTAGTGTAAGCACCATTCAGAGAAAAACAATAAGTGGTATCCTCCACACATCTTCTTATCCACTCAATAAACAAGCCTGGAAAATTTAAAACTGCCAGCCATTTGAATAGAAACTCCCAGCTTATACTGTCGAAAGCCTTCAGTATATCAATCTATATCATGCAGCTCGGTATACTGTGTTTTCTTATACGCTGTAAGAAGTTCTTGAGCTAGAAGGATATTATGAGATATCCTCCTCCCTTTCACAAAGGCACCCTGGTTCCCGGTTATCAGATTAGGGAGTACCTCACTCAGTCTATTACTCATGATCTTTGTGACGATTTTATATAGAATAGGGCAACAGGAAATCGGCCTATAGCTAGCTGATTGTGGATTGTCAACTTTCAGTATTAGTGTTAAAATAGCCCTACTGAATTCCTGTGGTACTTCATCACCCCGAAAGAAACTTCTAATTGCCTTCTTGACATCGTCACCAACAATCCCCCATGTTTTTTTGAAAAAAAAGCTCGAATATCCATCCGCCCCAGGGCTTTTATCATTATCAATGTTATTCAGAGCTCTCCATATCTCATCATCTGTAATCAGCTGTATCAAGGGTATTTGTTGTTCCACCGTAAGAAAGTTACCTTCTGCTGCTACTATCGGATCAATGTCTCTCTCTGTAATCACTGTCTTTCCCATTCGGTCACTAAAAAATTGTTGCAGATGTTGCTCCTTCCCCTCTCGGTCATCCACCCTTTCATTTCCCACCATCAGGCTGACTATATGATTTCTGTATTGCTTCTTTTTCATGCTTGCATTGTTGGTCTATCCCCTTCCTTTATCCATTTCTCCTTGGACCGCTGTTGTAGGAAACTAAACTCCGCTTCACCTACTTCTATAGATTCTTTCCTTGCCTTAGCCTCATTTTCATGCAGCCCTTTATCTAGCACATTTGTTTACAGCAGGTTAAACTGATTCTCCCATTTCTCTTTTGCTTTCATGGCTCTTCTCTGAATGTCTAAAAATTCTCTTTTTTTTTCAGGCATTTTAGAGCTATTTCCAGTAACTTCAGAGTTTTAAGTAAATCCACGAGATTATTGTGTTTCCGCACTCTCCAATTCTGCTCCACTAGAGTAAGAAAATCTGGCGAGTTCACCCACATATTAGCAGGTGTTTGTTGACTATTAGACGCTTGGTCTTTTATATTTTTTCAGAGGAGTGTTATTTGGCGATCGCTTGTTCGACTTTTATGTCGTAATGCCATATAATATGGCTATGACTAAAGTCATATATGTCCATAATGACTGTTATGTCAGGGACGTTTATTATGCTATATTCATAGCTTGTGTATATGTATTTACTATTGATGTAAATATACTCGTGACTTGGTGCCGAAAGGAAGGAGTTTTTGCTTTTATATATATGCAAATGATGATTATATCATCTTTTGTACATAAACTTGAATGGCTCTCCAATGATTATATCATGGTTCCTATACATGATTACTATGTCCTACTTCTTGTTTTAGGCGTAGTATCTTCTAAGATTCATAGCATGTCACGAGTTTGGTATCACGCTGCCATCCAATCTAGCAAACTTGTAAGAGTTAGATTGCCTGGCTTCAATAACCTTGTGAGGTCCTTCCCATTTAGGACAGAGTTTTCCCGTTTTCTCCGCTAAACTTGCTTCGTTTTTGCAAAGAACTAGGTCTCCTACTTTGAATCTGACTTCTCTGCTGCGATAGTTGTATGCTTTAGCAACCTTCTCTTTGTAGCTGGCATTTTTTATGTTCGCCTTCTCTATGAATCTAGACGCACGAATTCCCTATTGAATTAATCTGTACGCACGGCGCACAGTAGATCCAAGAACGGCGCAGAGTGGATAGCCATAGTGTTTATCAGCACGGAGACCCTACCGTTCCCCCGAACCGGATCCCCTTCTGACCCAGAATCTAGTTCTATGCTGCGATTCTAAATCTTAATATGTGCGATTTTCGTTTTTCTTTTTCCACAATTTTCTGGTGAATCGAATTCGTTCGATTCTGCCGCCATGGGCAAGAATGGTATCACTCCGTCCCAGCCATAACTGCACACTTTTTGGTCAATTTTTTCAGAGCATGTTTGACCGTAAATAACTTTATTTTTATACATTATTATGGTCTAAAAATTTTATAGCTAAAAAATAGAGCGCATTGTGAATCTAACCATATCCCATATGATACTATTATAGCACATATGTCAATTGCAATTTACGGTCAAACATGCTCAGACAAAGTTGACTAAAAAGTGTGCAGTTTCGGCTGGGACGGAGGGAGTAGTGGTAAACGAAACACGGGAAATAAGCTTAAGGATGTGACGAAGATGGTCTTGGGAAGTGATGGACGGAGTTTGTTTGGCAATGATGGTGAGGTTTTGCCAAAACGGCCAACCGCGATTGAAAACCCGGGCACTCTGTCGGGATTAAACTTTCATGTTGAACGGAGAGGAAATGACCGGATGGCTCGCGGGCAGAACCCTATCGCTGGGATGGTAGATGCGGCAAAACACCCCCGGGCTTTGTAGAAAAGAAAAACCTTAGCAGCTGAGATTTTGATGTAAAGGTTGCGTCAAATTCACACAGTGAGGCGATGAAAAAATGGATTCAAAAAGCGTCGGTCGAAGAGCTCTTTGAAAATATGGGGAAAGCTTACGAAGGTTTTAGAATGATTGAACAGAAACTTAAGGAAAAGGCTGGAGAAGAACTATTGAATATGACTGAACGTGAGGTCATGGAGAATGAAGGAAAACACTTGTTTGGATTGGAAAAGGAAAACGTTGGGATGAAACCGATTGAATCAGGGAATAGAACTACATGGTCAGCGGATGAGAGTATATATGATCGGGAAAGCAAATGGGGCAGCAAAATATCGATGATGGCAGCCGATTATGATAAAAACCGGTATACCAATTTCGAGGTTCTTGGAAACAATGGGCAGAGAGGAGAGTGAGGGCAGAGAGGATACGTCTAAGACAATAGAGCAAGGTGTACAAACAGAGATGAAGAGTTCAGAACAAGCCGAGAAGTCTCATTTAGAGAAGGGTTTGGAGAATGTTGTTTTGTCGACTGTGATCACTCAACCCGAAGGTGATGGTGTTATCACAGTAATAAACAAAGTTGGGGAGAATTCACAAGTACGTATACTGAAGAGAGGGGAAGAGCTAGAGACACCAGTAAATGAGAAGGTAAGCTGGTCGAAACTGTTCACAAGCCACCAGGCAGAAGTAAAATACTATAAACCTGAACTTGTAGACGGTATGCTTCTGCCTTCTTTTCCTTTAAATGTGGTTGTATGCATGGTTATTGGTGGTGATCCTCCGATTAAATATTTTGAAGGCTTTCTTAGAAGAATATGGTTTGGTATAGTTGAAAAGGTCTGGCAGGCAAAGCCAGGGATCTTTCTGGTGAAGCTTGTTAATGAAAAACATAGAGATGAGGTGATAAGCAAAATCATCCTATTAGATCGAATGTACTTATTGGATCTAATAAGTACCTTGTGTCAGAATTGAGAAATTTTATGGATCAGATCTTTAGTATTCTCTTAGTTATTACATGTATCTACTATTTAGGAAGAATACCGTCCCCCATTCTTACTAAGAAACTGAAAGAAACCTCACAAGCAGAAGGAGTGGAAAGTGAAGAAGAAAGGGATGTAGAAATAGAAACAACTTCCGAAATGAAGGGGACTAAACAGGAACAAGAGGAATCCACCGAAGAAGATCCTTCTTCCCCATTTTCGGAAGAAAAAGAGGATCCATACAAAATCGATGAAACGGAAGAAATCCGAGTGAAGGGAAAGGAAAAAAACAAAGAATGAATTCCATTTTCAATTTACAGAGACATGCTATAACAATAACCCATTTTATGATTATGAGGATTCTTATCTGACTATGAATGGGAATCAAGAAAATTCGAAATTAAAAGAGAAAAAAATTGCTGAAACAAGGGAACTCTTCCATTTTGAAAAACCTCTTGTGACTATTCTTTTCGATTATAAACGATGGAATCGCCCATTTCGTTACATAAAAAATAATCGATTTAACAAAGCTGTACGAAAAGAAATCTCTCAATATTTCTTTGAGGCATGCAAAAATGATGGAAAACAAAGAATATCTTTTACATACTTACCCAGTTTGTCAACTTTTTGGGAAATGATACAAAGAAAACTATCTCTGTCCACACTAGATAAAACTTCCTCTAAAGAGTTTGACAAGCATTGGGTTTATACGAACAACAAAAAACGAAATAATTTAAACAAGGAGTTTCGAAATCGAATTGAAGCTCTAGACAAGGAATTTTTTTTCCTGGATATACTCGACATAAAAACGAGATTTTGTAATGACGATACTAAAAGTAAATATTTGCCAAAAATGTATGATCCCCTCTTGAAGGGGGCCTATCGCGGAAGAATCAAAGAAATGTTTTTACCCTCTAAAAATTCGACAGAAAATTTAATAAAGACTATCGGATTTATAGTATTCTTACTGATTACCAAAAATTTGAACAGAAAGGGGGTCTGTTTGATAAAAAAAAATTATCAACAGAAATTTACAAAATTTTACCTTTAGCCGGTGAATTTGATATAGAACAAAAATCAAACTTTACATTGAAAAGTCTTTCTTTAGTAAAAAAAATAGATTTTGAAAAAGAAAAAAAAATTCAAATTGTTATTTAATCTTACTCAAAGAGACTCAAATGGTCAAAAAGAATCAGATGGACTAAAAACAATCAGCAAAAGCGAATAAAAAAATGAAAAAAAGAGAGGTATGATAGATAAAAGAAAAGATAAGAAGAAATACGTCTGCCACCTAAGTATTTGATAGCTTCTCCTATAAAAAAAAGCAATAAGACCAAACCCATTGGTAATTCCACCAATCATCCGTCGATCAAAAAAAGAATCAATTCAGCAGATTTTCTTATTCCTCCAATTAAAGACATTGTATAAAAAGAATCTATATAACCACGATTATATGACCAATTATATAGAGCATTTATAATTTTGTCCCAAAAAATTCTCTTAGAACCACCTTTTATCTTAAGAATTAAATTTATTAAATCAAAATTTAATAAAGAAGAGTAGGAAGACTTATATAACAAGTACGCTATAAATATTCCTAAAAAGGCTATACTAACCGAAAAAGTCGAATCTTTCACAAATTCGTACCAATCCATGGAATTCTTCAATTTATGAGACCACAAATTTATCGACGGCATTAACCATTTAGATAATATATCTAAATCTACTCTTTCTTGACTAAAAGGAATTCCTATAGCTCCAACGAATAAAGTAAAGAAACGCAACACAACTAGAGAGAATAACATAGTATTATCAGATTCAGAAGGATATGAATAAAATTGTTTATTCTGAAAATGAACAATAGTAATAAAGGGACGTATGACATTTTCAGTACGATCATCAATTGGATATATCTTTTTTGAAAAAAAGTAGGAACGTTGTTTATTAGTTATTGTTAACAAGCTTACGTTTTTATTTTTGTTAATTCTTTTAGAAACTTCCTTACAGATATTGAATAGAAGGAGATTTGTTGTTTACCAATGTAATTTTGAATCTGAACACCTAAATGTCATTCAAAAGTAAGTAAATAGATACGAAACATATAAAATGCGGTTAATCCCGCGGTAAGCCAAGCTATTATAGCGAAACTTGTTGAATATAACCAACTATTAGTAAGAATTTCATCTTTGGACCAAAAACAAGCTAATGGTGGAATACCACAAATCGAAAGAGTACCTATTAAAAAAGTACTTTTGGTAATTGGTACATGTTTCGTTAACCCTCCCATAAGGGCCATATTTTGACTTTTCTGGGAAGAATACCCAACAACTGTTTCCATTGAGTGAATAACGCATCCCGATCCTAAAAATAACTAGGCTTTGGAATATGCATGAGTAGTCAAATGAAATAAAGCACTTCGATAAGACCCCATATCTAGAGCTAGCATCATATAACCCAACTGAGACATTGTGGAATAAGCTAAACCCCTCTTAATGTCTTTTTGCGCAACAGCTAAAGTAGCTCCTAATAATACAGTTATTATTCCTACTAATGAAATGAAATAAAATTCATTATATAAGGTATAACTATGAAAAGAGGAAGAATGCGGGCTACGAGAAAAATCCCTGCTGCTACCATAGTAGCGGCGTGTATAAGAGCGGAAATAGGAGTAGGCCCCTTCATGGCATCATGTAACCAGACAAGAAGGGGAAATTGTGCGGATTTAGCAATAGCACCGGCAAATAATAGACCAGCACATAAAGTAACAAATAACAAATTTACTTGATTATCCACAATTAAGTTATTGCATATTTCGAATAGATCCCGAAATTCGAAACTACCCGTTATCCAAAAAAACCCAAAATTCCTAATAATAAACCAAAATCCCCTATACGATAAGTTACAAAAGCTTTTTGGCAAGCATTTGCTGCAAGAGGTTGTGTAAACCAAAATCCTATTAATAGATAGGAACACACGCCAACCAATTCCCAAAAAATATAAATTTGTATCAAATTAGAACTAGTAACTAATCCCAACATAGAAGTACTGAAAAAACTCATATAAGCAAAAAATCTCAAATACCCTTGATGGCTATATAGATAGAACAGGAGATGGTTTTCTTTGATAAAAAACCAGTTTATGTAAAGGTATGGAAACAAATAATGGATTTTGATGAGCCAGATACAATTCCCATATGGGTTGGAGTGTGTTCCTATCTATTAATAGGATTGGACATGAAACAGAATAATGTGTCTGGAAGCCCAAAGCCCTTTCTCCTGGAGTGAATGGCAGGACGCAGATGAGCACAAATAGAGGCAAAAGGGAGAACCAAACTCAATCAGCCCCAAGGGAAAGGGGACCAAGCATAGTTCTCATCGACGATATGGAAGAAATACCGGAGATTGGGTGGTTGTTGGGTAAAAAAGGCAGAGAAGAATGGAGACAAAAGGGGCCCGAATGGAACAGTTGGAAGAATATGGCTATGCTGGAAGCCAGATTTGTATGATATTTCGGTAATAAGCATTGGAGATCAGTGGATTGACTGCATTTGCCGGAAAAAGGAACTCGGGCTTGAGTTTTACTTGACAGTTGTTTATGCTCATAATAGTGAAGTAGAAGCAAGGACCAAACAACCACTCAGGCTGAATTTATGACGTTATCTGGAGACTGCAAATCACCAGGATATGCAATGGATGGTGGTGGGGGATTTCAACTCCCCCCTAAATTTGGGAGACCGAACTGGGGGAGAGGATGTAGAGCTAGCTGATGTGGAAAATTTTAGAGGCACGGTGAACTTGATTGAACTGCATGAGCTGAAAAGTACAGGACCTTTTTTCACGTGGGACAATAAAAGGGAAGAAGGCTGAATTTTCAGTAGAATCGACAGAGCAATGGTGAATGAGATGTGGATGGACAGATGGACCCAATGATGCATCGGATCATTTACCATTAGTTATACACCTAGATAAGCCAAGAAAGTGTTCTGCTAAACGTCCTTTTAAGTTCTTCAATATGTGGGTGAACTCGCCGGACTTTCTTACTTTAGTGGAGCAGAATTGGAGGATGCGGAAACAAATTACTCTCATGGATCTATTTAAAACTCTGAAGGTGCTGGAAATAGCACTTAAACGATTGAACAAGAGGGAATTTTCAGATATTCAGAAAGGAGCCATGGAAGCAAAAGAGAAGTGGGAGAACTAGTTTAATCTATTACAAACAAATGTATTGAATAAATGGCTGCAAGAAAACGAAGCAAGGACAAGGAGAGAATCTATGGAACTAGCTGAAGCGGAGTTCAGTTTCTTACAGCAGCGGTCTAAGGAGAAATGGATAAATGAGGGGGACAGGCCAACCAAAATTTTCTATGCAAGCATGAAAAAGAGGCAATACAGAAATCATATAGTCAGTCTGAAGGTGGGAAGCGACAGAGTGGATGGAAGAGAGGAGGTGGAGCAGCATCTACTGCAGTTCTTTGGTGACCGAATGGGAAAGACAGTGATTACAAAGAGTGAAATTATAGAATAGAGAATCAAACTCAATCAGCCCCAAGGGAATGGGGACCAAGCATAGTTGCTCCTCATCGACGATATGGGAGAAATACCAGGGATTGGGTGGTTGTTGGGGTAAAAAAGGCAGAGAAGAATGGAGACAAAAGGGGCCCGAATGGAACAGTTGGATGAATATGGCTATGTAGGAAGCTAGATTTGTATGATATTTCGGTAATAAGCATTGGAGATCAGTGGATTGACCGTATTTGCTGGAAAAAGGAACTCGGGTTGGAGTTTTACTTGACGGTTGTTTATGCTCATAATAGTGAAGTAGAAGCGGGGACCAAACAACCACTCAGGCTGAATTTATGGCGTTATCTGGAGACTGCAAATCACCAGGATATGCCATAGATGGTGGTGGGGGATTTCAACTCCCCCCTAAATTTGGGAGACCGAACTGGAGGGGAGGATGTACAACTAGCTGAGGTGGAAAATTTTAGAGGCACGGTGAACTTGATTGAACTGCATGAGCTGAAAAGTACAGGACCTTTTTTCACGTGGGACAATAAAAGGGAAGAAGGCTGAATTTTCAGTAGAATCGACAGAGCAATGGTGAATGAGATGTGGATGGACAGATGGATGGAAGCGATACGTGAGGTAAAACCCAATGATGCATCAGATCATTTACCTTTACTTATACACCTAGATAAACCAAGAAAATGTTCTGCTAAACGTCCTTTCAAGTTCTTCAATATGTGGGTGAACTCGCCGGACTTTCTTACTTTAGTGGAGCAGAATTGGAGGATGCAGAAACATAGTACTCTCGTGGATCTATTTAAAACTCTGAAGCTGCTAGAAATAGCACTTAAACGATTGAACAAGAAGGAATTTTCAGACATTCAGAAAAGAGGCATGGAAGCAAAAGAGAAGTGGGAGAACCAGTTCAATCTATTACAAACAAATGTATTGGATAAAGGGCTGCAAGAAAACGAAGCAAAGGCAAGGAGAGAATCTATGGAACTAGCTGAAGCGGAGTTCAGTTTCTTACAGCCTGGAGGTGGGAAGCGACAGACTGGATGGAAGAGAAGGGGTGGAGCAGCATCTACTGCAGTTCTTTGGTGACCGAATGGGAAAGACAGTGATTACAGAGAGTGAAATTGATCCTTTAGTGGCAGCTGAAGGTAACTTTCTTACAATGGAGCAACAAATACCCTTGATAATGCCGATTACAGATGATGAGATATGGAGAGCTCTGAATAGCATTGAGAATGACAAAAGTCCTGGAGCTGATGATTTGTTAATTTTCTGTAGGGCGAGCTAGCACTTAATGGAAGGGTTTAAAACTGTTTTGGAGGAGTTTAGGAAGGTTTATGGTCTGAGAATAAATGAAGGAAAATCTGAGGCTTTCTTCTCGACAATGACAAAAACTGAATCAAAGATATTGGCTGATACTCTGAATATAGTTCAAGGAAGTTTCCCAATGAATTACTTGGGACTTCCAGTCTCGACAGGGAAGTGGAGAGCTGAAGATTGTGAGAAAATGGTTGAGAAGATTGCAGGACAAATAGGTACTTGGGGGTCCAGGTATATGGCATATGTAGGTAAAGTGCATCTTATAAACACAATTCAGTTGAGTAAAGCCATTGTGACAAAATGCAGAAATTTTTTATGGGATGAAATGAATGGAAGAAAAGAGTTACACCAATGTCTTGGAAAACACTTTGTATGCCAAAGAAAAGTGGAGGAGTTGGTCTAAGGGATCCTTCATTCTGGAATAGAGCTTCTCTGTGTAATCTGGTTTGGGATGTATGTCAAAAGAAGGATATATGTCAGAGGTGTTGGGCTGCTGGGTGAAACCAGTTACCCAACCTTGGCCCATGACACTATCTAAAGACTTGACGGGCTGGATCGAAGAAGACTCAGACACAATCTAAAGACTCAGACCAGGCTACATAATGGCTTATTTGATTTCTATGGGAAATGAACCAGGGCAGACTTGTGTCATGTCAATTCACAGATATGCTATGGTGGATTTTCCCTTAATCATATACGAGCTGGAGACAGAAATGGAACGTTGAAGACACCAAAGCTCCAAAGGTGGATGCAGATTTGGCAAGATATGCAAGGACAGATTGAATGGAAGCGCATTCATTATAGTTATTCTAAAATCCTAGCAATATCTTGATGAACTAGTTATGATCATAGCCACTTGAATTTCATATGGCTGTAGAATAGTTGTTTTTCTCCTTTTGGTTAGTTATTTATATCCGTTGAATGTTTGGCTTAGAGTGATGGCCAAATCAGTTGTATGAACTTTTTTGAGCAATTTAACAGAAGAAAATATTACATCAAAAAATAAAATGGGTGCAGGCATACGTATTACTTGAGGGATGGAGAGTTTCGTGACTACAGCCTGGTCGGGCACACATACAGCTGGAGTTGGGGCAAGTTGGTATCACTGAAAGATGAAATTCGTCCATACCTAATGGCATGTGTTGACATGAAGGGAAATTTCAGCACGAGCAAGACATATGGATACCTCATAGGGGCAGGCCAAGAAAACCATTGGTCAACGAATATATTGTGGAAGTCAAGACTACAGCCTAAACACTTATTCTTTCTATGGATGTTGTTAAAAGGGAGATTATCGACCATATCGAGACTTCAGTCGAAAGGTATAATACCTCATGTGGCAGATGTTTGTACTCTTTGTGGGCAGAATGGAGAAACGATGCAGCACATATTTTGTACATGCCAGTTTACATTGGAGCTCCAAAAACATTACAGGGTGGAGACTGGCGGAAACATCAGAGAGTGCTTGAGGAGGATGAGAAGAATGGTAGGATGGAGAAAGAGAATAAGATTCCACCGACTTATCAACATCTTTTATAATGTATGGAGGGAGAGGAATAACAGAATCTTTGAGGGAAAATTTTGGCAAGTGGATGCTCTAAAGGTCATGATTGAAACAGGCTATGACCCCTCTGATTGATGTTGAGGATGGTGTGAATGGATCCTAGTATGAAACTTGGTACATATGTCGTAGGTACCGCACTGATTACCTTTGGTATTTCAGAGGTGTTGGGCTGCTGGTGTACAAATCAGTTACCCAGTCTTGTCCTGTGACACTATCTAAAGACTTGACGGATTGGTTGTGGGGATATATCCCTAGTATGAAACTAGTACACATGTCGTATGTCCCACACTGATTACCTTTTGGTATTTCAGAGTAGTTGGGATGCTGGTATAAAAACAGTTACCCAACCTTGGCCCATGACACTATCTGATTTGATGGAATGGTTGAGGGGTTTTACCCTTAGTATGAAACTTGTACATATGTCGTAGGTACCGCACTGATTACCCTTTGGTATTTCAGAGGTGTTGGGCTGCTAGTATAAAAACCAGTTACCCAGCCTTGACCCATGACACTATCTGATGTGATGGAATGGCTGAGGGGTTTTACCCCAAGTTTGAAAATTTGTCAGCATCCAAGGGTCAATGTGCAAATAACATAAAGGTCATGGGGCAGGATGGTCAAAAAGGCCAAGGAAGTCAAGGCTGGTCAAGGAGGCAGCAACGGCCAATTGGTCGTTGGAACCGTTAGAATAGCTGATCCAATTCTGTTAGGGATTTGAGTGTATAAAGGGGGGAAATTTAGTTGCTGGGGAGTATCTTTGGGATAAGATCAAGTCTGCGTAATCTGTTAGATTGTAGCTTGTACTTTTCATTTTCCGATCAATAGAAACCGCACCGGCGACAATTCTTTATTTTCCGGTCAACGATCATCGGGATCGTGACAAAGTGGTATCAGAGCTCGCGCTCTTCGAAAATCATGTCTTGTGCTTTAAGTGTGGAGACAAGTTTGGGCTAGGGCATGCTTGTAAAATGAAGCCGATTCATATGATTGGACATGAATGTGCTTTGGAGGATGGGGAAATTACGGTAATGGAGAGTGAGGAAGACTTATGGATGGTACAGGAAAACAAGGAAGAGGAAGAAATCATTACTCTTAATTATGTAGGGGGAATTAGGAGGAAAAACACTTTGACATTCTATGGCATTGTCTATGGGGAGAAGGTGAGTATTCTCTTAGATACTGGAGCTTCTGGGTGTTTTATTGATCCCTCTACTATAAAAAGAGTTGGGATGGGCACTATGCAGGTGGATCCTTATGCTGTGAGGATTGTAGATGGAACTGTGATTAGGGGAGCAAGACTTTGTCCCGGAGCGCTTTGGGGGGTTAATGATCACAAATTTATGTTTGATTTGAAGGTAGTGAAACTGGGAGGAATTGACTGGATGAACTGTTTCAATCCAGTGACTTTTGATTTTGTAAAGCAACAGGTCACAATTTTTAGTCAAAGGGAGCCTGTTCAGTCAAGGGAATCTGCTTTAACAAGGAAAAATGTGAAGAGGAAGTTGTTTTTGGCAGAAGTGGCTGACAGTGCTGAGTTTGAAATGAATCACCTGGCAGTGGGTCCATGTATGTCTATTGCATCTGCAAAGAAACCTTGCCTCAGAGATGAAATCATGCAGTTGGCAGTCCATGAGAGTATTCAGCAGGTAGTATTGGAATTTTCCCTTGTGTTTTCTATTCCCACTCAATTACCTCCTAAGAGAAGTGTGGACCACAAGATTGTTTTAAAATCTGATGTCAAACCTTTTAGATTGAAACCTTACAAGTACCCTCATTTACATAAAGATGAAATTGAGAAGCAGGTAGCAGAGATGCTGGAGAATAAAGTCATACAACACAGTAACAGTTCATTTTCTTCACCAGTTATTTTAGTGAAGAAGAAGGACTCCACCTGGAGGATGTGTGTGGACTACAGAAGATTAAATGAAGCTACCATCAAAGATAGGTTCCCTATACCTGTTATTAATGAACTTTTAGATGAGTTGTATGGATCTAGGTATTTCTCTAACCTAGATTTATGGGCTGGGTATCATCATATTAGAGTAAATGAGGTAGATGTGCCAAAGACTGCTTTTCAAACCCACAATGGGCATTATGAGTTCAATGTAATGCCATTTGGCTTAACTAATGCACCAGCAACTCTTTTTTTTTGATGAACATAAATTTTCATTTCATCAAGAATCATTACAGTACAAGATTTTAGCCTTCACTCCCAGCCTTACAAAAAGAACCTAGAAACAAAGTGTCCTAACATATGGAAGAAACACTAGTTCTACAGGTTAATGAAGTACAAGACAAATTAATGCCAAAGTTTAAATTCAGATTCAATGAGAGAGCAAAGCCTTTGAACTGTCAAGGCTTGTCCCTGAAAAATTCTATGGTTTCTCTCATTCCAGAGGTGATAGAGACTTGACACTAGGAGTGTGAAAACCCTCTTGTTCTTCCTGGCTTGCCAAATGAATAAGAGCCTCTTCAGATGCCTCAGATCCTGTGGAGCAGGAAGATGAAGGAGTAGCAAGACTTGCTTGAAGTAGGGACATTGGATCAATAAGTGTGAAACAGATTCTGTGACTTGATGACAGAAACAACATGAGGATGGAGGAAGTGGTATGCCAAGGTGCAGTAACCTGTCAACTGTAGATAGTCTCCCCAATGCCAATCTCCATAGGAAAAAGGACTGTTTGGGAAGAAGCTTGCTGCTCCATATAGTAGCAGAGAAAGCCCGGGAGGTTCTTTGTCCTAAAAGGAAATTATAGGCCAAATAGACCTGGAATTTTCCTTTCTGATTGAGGCAAAGAGGGAGGAAATCAATAACCTGATTCTTCAGAGTAATCAGATTTGTCCAAGCATTGCTACAATGAGAAGGTGCTATGGCCTTGCTTAAGATTCTCCCTTTCATGTAGTATTCATTCACCCATTTTACCCAAACGTTGTTCTGATCACTTTGAATACACCATAGCTGCTTGCAAAGTAGAGCTTGGCCCCAAAGATGGGGATGTCTAAGCCCTGCACCACCATAGGCTAGGCTTTTGTGAGACAGAGAGTTTCCCATGCCACTGGAAAAATCCCCTTCCCATCTGGATTTCCCCATAGATAGTTTCTGCATATGGCTTTAATGTCATTGTACACATGAGTATGCAGTTGGAAAGCACTGATCCAGTAACTGGTAATGCTAAAAAGGACAGTGTTAATAAGCTCCATCTTCCCTGCATAAGAAAGTGTTCTCCCTTGCCACTTACTTAGTCTGATCTTAAGCTTATCCAGGAGTTTCTGGCAGTTGAGAATGGTCCATCTCTTCCCAGATAGGGGTAATCCTAGATAAGAGACAGGTAATACTCCCCTCTGGATTTGCATTAAGGATAGAAGAGAGTCTGCTGTGGCATCATCCATCCTGGAGAAGAAGACTTGAGATTTAGCTGCATTTATGGACAGGCCAGTGATAGACTTGAATGAGTCAAGAGTCTGCAACACCCCATGAATAGATTTCTGGTTGGCTTTGCAAAAAATTAAAAGGTCATCAGCAAAAATCAAGCAGTGAAGATGTACATACATGCATTTTGTATGATAATCAATTAGTTTTTGCTTAAAAGCAAGTTGTAGCATTCTGGTAAAGTATTCCATGGAAAGAACAATGAGAAGAGGTGAGAGGGGGTCTCCCTGCTTAACCCCTCTTTTTGCAGCAAAATGAGCAGTGTAGCCTCCATTTAGAGATAGGCTAAAAGTAGCACTCTCCAAACAAGTTTTGATCCAAGTAACAAAGGCAGAGGGGAATTTGAGAGCAACCATAAGATCTATCAAGAAAGTCCATTCAAGATTATCAAAAGCTTTTTGGATATCCACTTTAAAAAAAACAGCTTTGCATGTTGAAAATTTCCTCCACAGTAGGCAGAAATTTAGGGGAGAGACTCCACATGTTGAAAATTTTGAATGGTTTCCTTACCTTGTGCTGGTGAGCAGAAAGTTGAAGTAGGAGAGGATTGTGATCTGACTGGCCTTCCATAAGCACCTTGAATTTGTATTACTTTAGGTCTTCCAGCCATTGTTGATTTACTAAGGCTCTGTCCTGTTTGCTAAAAATCCTCTGGGAGGCTGCTTGTCTATTACTCCATGTGAAGAAGGGGCCAAAGGTTTTTAGTTCAGCCAAGCCTAGCACTTCATAAACAACCTTGAAATCTGCAAATTCACCTACCAGAACTGAAGCACCACCCAGTCTATCATCAAAAGAAAGGGGGGAATTAAAATCCCCTACAATTAGCCAAGGGATATGTTGAACTTCCTGCTGCTTTAATGCATCCCATAGAGGAGTTCTCTTGGAGCCCACATTTTCTCCATAAACAAAAGTGATGACACATGGCAGATTAAGAGTCCTTAGAAAGCAAGTGGCATGAATCCATTGCTCTCCCATAGATACTACTTGAATATCAAACAGGTCCAGCCTCCATCCCACTATCATTCTACCATAGTCATTACAAGAGTTGTTAGAGATGAACTTCCAACCAAGGCCTAGGGCATCCCAAACCTTTGTTTAATTTTTTTGTTTAACCGTTGTTTCAACCATACAAAGAAGACCAACATTATGTACAAGACAATGATGTCTAACCTGTTTTTACCTAGCACTACTATTTACCCCCCTAACATTCCATACAAGAATGTTTGTATCCATCATTGAGAAGGTGGGGGATGGTCCACTGAACCAAACTGCATTTTGGACAATGATTGGCTCTTTTCCAGGCCTATGAGGGGGGTTGTTCTGGTTAGGAACCATTGTAGCTTGCTGTTTAGGTTGGAACAACTTTTCAGGCTTTTTCTTAGGTTTAGGAGCAGGCCTAGGTGCTGGCTTGGGAGCCACTGGGACAGGATGCAGTTTTTTGCAAGCCTGAGCTGTATGACCTAGCATTTTACAGTGAGAGCACTGTATTGGAGCCCATTCAAACACCACTTCCTGTTTTTGAACTATGTCATTTTCATCAATACATTCAAGTTGAGTAGGGAGGTCTGGTTTTATATCCATTTCCACCTGGACTCTAGCAAAGGTTAACCTATCCAAAGAATGAGTGGCTGTATCAATCTTCAGTGGCTTCCCTAAGGGACTTAGAATCCTACTCAGTATTTCAGGAGTCTAGTAAATAGGATTGAGACCAGGTAATTGAATCCATACAGGCACTCTAGTGGGAGCAACATTCTGAAACTCCTTGGTCCAAGGATGAACCAACACAGGCTTGTTTTGGAATAACAAAGCATCCCTAGCAAGAATCTGTGCACAAGAATCTACATCTTTGAACTTTATCATAAAAACACCAGGAGATAAGATCCATACCTTGAGAATAGAGAACTGCCACCAAACTCTTCTGAAGAAACCTTCCACAACATGAAGAGGTGGGTGATTACCTAGAACTGTGCATATCAGAGTGTTTGCCCATTGTTGAAAGCTTTCCTCCACACACTTTTTTGGTATTTTCCCCATCTGAACACCATCAATTTCTTCAGGTTTGTAGAACTGCATTCCAGCCGTCCTGTCTTTGAAGAGATCAGCTATCACTGGCTTCTCCCAATCCAGCTTCCTGTGGGCAGGTTTAGGCTGTTCTTGAGTAACCGGTTTGACTGAGCTATCATCTGGACGAGTGGGTGGGGGAGTCATGAGATCTTGCTCATTAACCGGTGGGTTCGGATCAGAGCTGACCGGATTCATAGTTGGAGCCGGTGGGGGGAGCGGTTGAAAACTATCTTCAGAACCCCTTTCTTTCTTTTTCAGATCGCTTGTAGCAATTGCGAGCAGCTCTTCTCTCCTCTCCAATGGGAGCTTTTGGAAAGCATCCCGTATGACCTGGATCCTCTTCTTCCTAGCTGAGCTTCCCATAGCAAGAAACTAAAAGCAGGAGCTAAGAAAACCCAAACCACTTTAACTTGCAGTAAAAGGAGGAATGCAGCAGAGCACAAATAAAGGCAAAAAGGGGAGCCAAACTCAAAATGCACCAAAGGGAAAAGGACCTGGACAGAACATAATAGCTCTTCAAAGGTATGTCAGAAATACTAAAGATTGGGTTGCTGTTGGGGTAAATAGGGTAGAGAGGAATGGTGAAAAAGAGGGCCAGAATCGAGCTGTTTTAGACCGATCTGGCGAGGGAGTATGAAAAGAAAGGGGTTAAAACAGTGGTGGAACGAGCAGTAGCACAATTTTGGATGTACAATCAAGAGAGAGTGAAGCTAGGGATGTTCCGGGTAGAGAAATAAGGCAACACAGAGAAGGGAAACAACTAGCTGAATCGAATGATAGTGTGGTACTGCAGATTTCACAGTCTACAAATGTTGGCATCAATGAGAGAGAGAGAAGCAGCTAATAACATAGACCTTGAAGTTCATTCAAGGTATGGTCCCCTTTATAATATTGTTTCTCAGCAGTCCGACGACGTTGTTGGTTGTTGCCTGCAATCTCGAGAGAAGGGATTAACGAGGGATCGTCGGAGAAACCTCGAGTCACTGAAAGAAAAGGAAAACAAGTGAACACATACAAGAATAAATAAAGGATATAACATCGCGACGCAAGATTAAGATAAAACCTTCGGCAGGCAAAATTGAGGGACAACAAAGACGTCCTCGTGATAGATTACCCGAAGCCAGCAAAATCCATTGTTCCCTTAAGCCCACTACTGGAGGATGTTAATGGTACGTTGGGCGAGGGACTCGTAATCAGAAACAACAGACTTGGGAAGATAGGCTCGGACATCTTCAGATTTGAGGACATGATTCCAAGACGGAGCGGGATAGATAGCCAGGTTAAAGGAATAATGCTCAAAGTCCATCCAATGCTTGACGCAATTGCTCTTGCCCAACATGATGGGATTTCCCCTCGGATAAAAGGTAAACACTCGAGGAGTGTTAGAATAAGAAAGGGTGATGTGATAGAAGGATCAAAACAAGTCCAGGGATCCAAATATTCCATGCCGATTTCAAAGGGTAAGGAATCCAAGGACTGTTGCAACCCCATTCGGATGAAGTTGAGCTGGGGATATGGAAACGTGTGTAAGGGAAAGCCCAAAATGGATATGGCGAGTAGGAAGGCATGGAGAACTTAATCGAAACTGACTATCATCCAAGGCATTCAGCTCAGCATTCAAAGGGAGGGGAATGATAGAATTACTGGAAAGCCGCTGAACATATTCGGTAAGCCAATCAGGATAAGGCTCAACGTCACTATGGAAGCAAAGAGAAAGAATACGTGGAACGCGGGCAAAAGATCGATGGGGCCGCTTTTATCCTTTCGATCTTGTCTTTCTTTCTCTTTGCACGCTTGGAAGAAGAGGCGGAGGTAATTTGCTCGGTAGAATATTGGGATTTAGAATCAGAGGCAGGATCGTCGGGTCGAATCAGATGCTCGACCCACTTTGCAGGTTCGGATTGGGTAGTAGAAGAATCAGATTGCTGGTTAAGGGGATCTATTATGCTTTCGACGTTTAGGGTTTGGCTGGAAAATAATTAGGTTCAGGAGGAAGACTCTACGATTAATTGAACGAAGGAGAGCGGAAGAAAATAGAAAGAAAAGAAAGGAAGAAGGTTACCTGAACGCAAAAAAACGGAGGGATAAAAGCAATAAGAGGAGCTCTATTCCATAAGGAAACTCTTTATCCTTCAAGTACTATGCCTGCACCCATTTCAGCGACAATATATCCTTCTTTTGACATACATCCCAAACCGGCTTACACAGAGAAGCTCTATTCCATAAGGAAGGATCCCTTAGGCCAACTCCTCCACTTTTGTTTGGCATACAAAGTGTTTTCCAAGACACTGGTGTAACTCTTTTCTCTCCTTCCTTTCTGCCCCATAGAAAATTTCAGCATTTTGTCTCAATGGCTTTGTGCACACTCTCAAGTATTTGAAAAACACTCGCTCAGTGACTAGCTTTACTCAACAGAATTGTGTTTATAAGCTGCACTTTACCTGCATATGCCATATTCCTGAAACTCCAAGTGTCTAGCAATCTTCTCCACCATTTTCTTACAATCTTCAGCTCTTCACTTCCCTGTCGAGACTGGAAGTACCAGGTAATTCATTAAGAAACTTCCTTGAACTATATTCAGAGTATCAGCCAACATCTTTAATTCAGTTTCTGTCATTGTCGAGAAGAAATCCCCAGATTTTCCTTCATTTATTCTCAGACCAGAAACCTTCCTAAACTCCTCCAAAACAGTTTTAACCCCTTCCATTGAGTGCTTGCTCACCCTACGGAAAATTAACAGATCATCTGGCTAGGACTTTTGTCATTCTCAATGCTATTCAGAGCTCTCCATATCTCATCATCTGTAATCGGCTTTATCAAGGGTATTAGTTGCTCCACTGTAAGAAAGTTAACTTCAGCTGCCACTGAAGGATCAATTTTACTCTCTGTAATCACTATCTTTCCCATTCGGTCACCAAAGAACTGCAGTAGATGCTGCTCCTTCCCCTCTCTTCCACAATGTTATAAAAGGAACCATACCTTGAATGAACTTCAAGGTCTATGTTATTAGCTGCTTCTCTCTCACTTCCGCCAACATTTGTAGACTGTGAAATCTGCAATGCCGCACTATCATTTGATTCAGCTTCTTCTCTCCGAGCCTTGACTACTCGGAAGAAGGCTCTGTCTCCCCCTGGTTCTCCTCCTCCCGAGGACGTTAAGAATTACAAGGGGATCTATCCTGAATCCCCTGTTACCGGCGGTTACACCGAATACTACACTCACCCTGCCTTGTATGGATTTGGCGTGGGCTCTCGAGATGGTCAGCCGAAGGTAATTTGCAAGAACCTCCGGTCCCAACTTTTCGATGGTACCCGGCCTCCTGACTCTTGATTCTCCATAGCACCTTCCCTCTTTTTTTTCTTTGGATTCTTGTAATTTCTCCTTCCCTATTAATATCTAACAGAAGAAACTTTTGTTCTGCTTTCCCTTTTCCTTTTATGCATCATTCTCCCCTAAATCTTACCTTATATCTGTGTTGTTTATTTATCATTTATCCCCTTATTTACCCCCTCTAAGAGCATCGGGTGCAAGGTCTTATACTTGATGCCCGGTGTTCTAAATCCTATATAATATTATACTTGATACATACCTTTAAAGTCCTTTTTCTTGTGATCTTGAAGTGATAATACAGAATACGTCATCGGTCATGAGAGGTACGGTGACTCAGCTACTTAAGGAAATTACCAGGAAGATACATGGGCACGTGAGAGGATCTCAAGCAAGATACAAGAGGTACATCATCACGTGACACATACGTGAGGAGGAGGAAAAGAATGATGAGTCAGCAGGGAAAAAGGGTCGAGCCAGGCGCTCTAGGACGCCTATAAAAGGAGGCCACAACAGCCATTTGAGGTAAGTTCTCTAACTCTTGAATACAGAGTTTTATCTTTCCTTTCTATACGCGAAATCTCATCATCACACCAGACCTACTGCCCCCGGGAAAGCGTCGGGAGAACAGGTCCCAAGCAAGTCCTATTCGAGGCCAAGGAGCTCGGATAGTCAAGAGTAATTAGCGAGCAGTCTGCATACTTCATCACCGATCTACATCTTAAGCTCTCGGACATTACCGATATCTGAGGCACCCATTTACTAGTGCGGATTTCCCCTGCATCAGTTGGCACACCTAGTGGGACCCGACTAGGAGGGTTCTTACTTTCGATCGTCATGACAGACACTACAAAGCGCCGACCTGGTCGGCCTCACAAATCTACAACGACCTCGGCTTCAACGGTGGCCAACACAGATGAGGTGAACAAAATGAAGATGATCCCACGTTGTTGTAGTTGCAAGCCTCGAAGGGTTGAGACAAAGAAACACACCTGAAAACCCAACCGAGGGGGTACCCATCACAGAAGGAGAAGAGGATAAGGCCGAGGACGACCCATTGGAGCTGGGTATGGGGCACAACCTGAGGTGGGGCAAACTGAGACCGTTCAAAATAACCCAAGGCAGACAGACACGGTTCAAAACAATCCGAGGCCGCCTGTGGCAGCTCGGTGCAATCCAAGACAGAGGGGTGAGAATCTGTCAGCATTAGATTTCATGATGGCTCATAAGGAGTTATACCATCAATGGATGATACAGCACCAGCGAGAGCAAGAAAGAGGACCCGTTCCGCCCGTAAGATCAGTGATCGAATTAGATGCTCTGGATAGGATGAGGTAGCTAGAGATATGGATGTTGGTTAGCTCCAGCATCCTACCGTTCCACCCTTAAGGACAGGTGCAAATGTAGGAAACTTCCAGCCGAACCGTCTGCATGGGAGCATAAGGCAAGGGGGATGGGCGTATCCTCCTGGCCCGATGCTGCCAGCAGTTTCGTTTGCAACCCCATGATTCTTGGTTTTCTACCCTTATGAGATTACCCAACGAGCAACTACCTGCAGGATACTATGACGTGGAAATTTCAGGTGGGTGGGTACCGGACAATAGGAGGGCAGGGCCAAAGCCATCCGATGACCTCTGCTGGAGCAGGAAGACACCAAGGAGGATATCAAGGAAGAACTAATGAGGATAGATACTATAGAGGCAAGGATGGGTACTAGGGGTGTTCAAAACAGGGTACCCGGACTTTCGGGTACCCGCACATCCGGGTAGCTTAAAATGCGGCCCGTGACCCGACCCGGAAGAACAGGGTACCCGGAAGTGCGGGTACCCGAAATACCGGGCCGGGTTTCAGGGTACCCGCCGACCCGGTTGTTATAATATATTAATATTTTTAGGAATTTCATCCTAACAAATCGGTTTAATTAACCCACGTACTATGTTTTAAATTTAGAAAACTTGAGATTTTTTTTTCAAACATGAAAAATGAGTGTTAGAAAAAATGTGTAAAAGAAAATTACTAAAAGTATGAAACTAAGCATAACATTTTCACAAATATTTTAATTCACTTCAAGAATTCAATATAAATATCTATTTGTACGAAAAAAAATAAAACAAATTATAATTTGAGTTGAAGGTTTACTTGAAGAGTAAATATTATATATTATATATGAACTAGACTATCCATGAAAATCAATCGTAAGACGTTTAAATTTAATTACTCTCGATATTGCCTAAAAGTTATGTATAATTTTAAGTATCTATTATAATTGAGGAAATAAACAAAACACTTGTATTGAGTTGATAAGTTCAAGAGGGTAAATTCTTTTTTGATGTAATATTTTCTTCTATTAAATTGCTCAAAAAAGTTCATACAACTGATTTGGCCATCACTCTAAGCCAAACATTCAACGGATATAAATAACTAACCAAAAGGAGAAAAACAACTATTCTACAGCCATATGAAATGCAAGTGGCTATGATCATAACTAGTTCATCAAGATATTGCTAGGATTTTAGAATAACTATAATGTATGCGCTTCCATTCCATCTGTCCTTGCATATCTTGCAAAATCTGCATCCACCTTTGGAGCTTTGGTGTCTTCAACGTTCCATTTCTGTCTCCAACTCGTATATGATTAAGGGAAATTCCACCATAGCATATCTGTGAATTGACATGTCAAAACACAAGTCTGCCCTGGTTCATTTCCCATAGAAACCATATTATCCATTATGTAGCCTGGTCTGAGTATGCTTATAATCTTTTTCGATCCAGCCCGTCAAGTCTTTAGATAGTGTCATGGGCCAAGGTTGGGTAACTGGTTTTTATACCTGCAGCCCAACACCTCTGAATTACCAAAAGGTAATCAGTGCGGTACCTACGACATATGTACAAGTTTCATACTAGGGATATATCCCCACAACCAATCCGTCAAGTCTTTAGATATTGTCACGGGCCAAGGCTGGGTAACTGGTTTTTACACCGGCAGCCCAACACCTCTGAAATACCATAGGTAATCAGTGCGGTACCTACGACATATGTACCAAGTTTCATACTAGGATCCATTCACACCATCCTCATCATCAATCAGAGGGGTCAAAGCCTGTTTCAATCATCACCTTTAGAGCATCCACCTGCCTAAATTTCCCCTGGAAGATTCTGTTATTCCTCTCCCTCCATACATTATAGAAGATGCTAATAAGTCGGTGGAATCTTATTCTCTTTCTCCATCCTACCATTCTTCTCATCCTCCTCAGGCACTCTCTGAAGTTTCCGCCAGTCTCCACCCTGTAATGTTTTTGGAGCTCCACTGTAAATTGGCATGTAATAAATATGTGCTGCATCGTTTCTCCATTGTGCCCACACAGAGTACAAACATCTGCCACATGAGGTATTATCCCTTTCGACTGAAGTCTCGCTATGGTCGATAATCTCCCTTTTAACAACATCCATAGAAAGAATGAGTGTTTAGGCTGTCGTCCCGACTTCCACAATATTTTCGTTGACCAATGGTTTTCTTGGCCTGCCCCTTTGAGGTATCCATATGCCTTGCTAGTGCTGAAATTTCCCTTCGTGTCAACACATTCCATTAGGTATGGACGAATTTCATCTTTCAGTGACACCAACTTGCCCCAACCCCAACTATATGTGTGCCCTTCTAGGCTGTAGTCAAGAAACTCTTCATCCTTCAAGTAGTATGCCTGCACCCATTTCAGCCACAATATATCCTTCTTTTGACATACATCCCAAACCAGCTTACACAGAACAGCTCTATTCCAGGATGAAGAATCCCTTAGGCCAACTCCTCCACTTTTCTTTGGCATACAAAGTGTTTTCCAAGACACTGGTGTAACTCTTTTCTCCCCTTCCTTTCTTCCCCACAGAAAATTTCTGCATTTTGTCTCAATGGCTTTGTGCACACTCTCAGGTAATTGAAAAACATTTGCCCAGTGACTAGCTTTACTCAGCAGAATTGTGTTTATAAGCTGCACTTTACCTGCATATGCCATATTCCTGGAACCCCAAGTGCCTATTTGTCCTGCAATCTTCTCCACCATTTTCTCACAATCTTCAGCTCTCCACTTCCCTGTTGAGACTGGAAGTCCCAGGTAATTCATTGGGAAACTTCCTTGAACTATATTCAGAGTATCAGCCAACATCTTTGATTCAGTTTCTGTCATTGTCGAGAAAAAAGCCTCAGATTTTCCTTCATTTATCCTAAGGCCAGAAACCTTCCTAAACTCCTCCAAAACAGTTTTAACCCCATCCATTGAGTGCTTGCTTGCCCTACAGAAAATTAACAGATCATCTGCAAACATCAAACTGTGTATTTCCCCCTTCAAACTCCTCTGATGGAACTCTACAGCTTTCGTTTTTATCGCCAGGCTAAGCTGTCTTGATAGATATTCCATCCCAATTACAAATAATAAAGGTGATATCGGATCCCCCTGTTTAACACCACTCCTCCCTTTAAAACAATCCGTGTACGCACCATTCAAAGAGAAACAATAAGTGGTATCCTCAACGCATCGTCTTATCCACTCAATAAACAATCCTGGAAACTTTAGAACTGCCAGCCATTTGAATAGAAACTCCCAGCTTATACTGTCGAAAGCCTTCTGTATATCAACTTTTATCATGCAACTCGGAATATTGCTCGGCTTCTTATATCATGTTAATAGCTCTTGGCCTAGGAGAATATTATGTGATATCCTCCTCCCTTTCACGAATGCACCTTGGTTTCCATTTATCACTTCAGGGAGTACCTCACTTAACCTGTTACTCATGATCTTTGTGATGACTTTATATAAAACAGGGCAGCAGGAAATCGGCCTATAGTCCCCAGCTGACTGCGGATTATCAACTTTCGGTATTAGTGTTAAAACAGCCCTGCTAAATTCCCGTGGTACTTCATCGCCCTGAAAGAAACTCCTAATCCCCTTTTTGAAATCATCACCAACAATCCCCCATGCTTTCTTGAAGAAAAAACTCGAATATCCATCTACTCCAGGACTTTTGTCATTCTCAATGCTATTCAGAGCTCTCCATATCTCATCATCTGTAATCGGCTTTATCAAGGGTGTTTGTTGTTCCACTGTAAGAAAGTTACCTTCAGCTGCAACTAAAGGATCAATTTCACTCTCTACAATCACTGTCTTTCCCATTCGGTCACCAAAGAACTGCAGTAGATGCTGCTCCACCCCCTCTCTTCCATCCACTCTGTCGCTTCCCACCTTCAGGCTGACTATATGATTTCTGTATTGCCTCTTTTTCATGCTTGCATAGAAAATTTTGGTTGGCCTGTCCCCCTCCTTTATCCATTTCTCCTTAGACCGTTGCTGTAAGAAACTGAACTCCGCTTCAGCTAGTTCCATAGATTCTCTCCTTGCCCTTGCTTCGTTTTCTTGCAGCCCTTTATCCAATACATTTGTTTGTAATAGATTGAACTGGTTCTCCCACTTCCCTTTTGCTTCCATGGCTCTTTTCTGAATGTCTGAAAATTCCCTCTTGTTCAATCGTTTAAGTGCTATTTCCAGCACCTTCAGAGTTTTAAATAGATCCACGAGAGTACTGTGTTTCCGCATCCTCCAATTCTGCTCCACTGAAGTAAGAAAGTCCGACGAGTTCACCCACATATTGAAGAACTTAAAAGGACGTTTAGCAGAACACTTTCTTGGCGTATCTAGGTGTATAAGTAAAGGTAAATGATCTGATGCATCATTGGGTTTTACTTCACATATCGCTTCCATCCATCTGTCCATCCACATCTCATTCACCATTGCTCTGTCGATTCTACTGAAAATTCTGCCTTCTTCCCTTTTATTGTCCCACGTGAAAAAGGGTCCTGTACTTTTCAGCTCATGCAGTTGAATCAAGTTCACCGTGTCTCTAAAATTTTCCACCTCAGCTAGTTGTACATCCTCTCTTCCAGCTCGGTCTCCCAAATTTAGGGGGGAGTTGAAATCCCCCACCACCATCCATGGCATATCCTGGTGATTTGCAGTCTCCAGATAACGCCATAACTTCAGCCTAAGCGGTTGTTTGGTCCCTGCTTCTACTTCACTATTATGAGCATAAACAACCGTCAAGTAAAACTCCAGCCCGAGTTCTTTTTTCCGGCAAATGCAGTCAATCCACTGATCTCCAATGCTTATTACCGATATATCATACAAATCTGGCTTCCAACATAGCCATATTCTTCCTGTTTGTGCTATCGGGCAGTTTGTTAGTAGCTTCCAACCCAAATCAAGACTTTCCCATCTGTCCACTTCATTTTCTACCTTCACCTTTGTTTCCAGCAAGCCAGCAAGGCCTATATTATTTTCAAAACAAAATTGCCGGCATTTTCTCTGCTTACTTGGCTGATTTATACCCCTAACATTCCAGAATAGCATAGTACTATGCATCATTAACAATATTATAAAGGGGATCATACCTTGAATGAACTTCAAGGTCTATGTTATTAGCCGCTTCTCTCTCATTGACGCCAACATTTGTAGACTGTGAAATCTGCAATACCACACTATCATTCGATTCAACCGGTTGTTTCCCTTCTCTGTGTTGCCTTATTTCTCTACCCGGAACATCCCTAGCTTCAGTCTCTCTTGATTGTGCATCCAAAACTGTGCTACTGCTCGTTCCACCACTTTTTGCACCCCTTTCTTTTTCATACCCTGCTTTCTTTTCCTGTTCTTTTTCGGCCCCAAGAACAGCCTCTCGGTCTCCCTTTTTCTGTTCTACATTGGTTCCTTTGGTGCCCATTTTATTTCCCTCAATTTTGTCTCCATTCTTCTCTGCCCTTTTTACACCAACAACCACCCAATCCCCGGTATTTCTACCATATCGTCGATGAGGAGCAACTATGCTTGGTCCCCTTTCCCTTGGGGCTGATTGAGTTTGGTTCTCCCTTTTGCCTCTATTTGTGCTCAACTGCGTCCTACCATTCACTCCAGGCGAAAGGGATTTGGGCTTCCAGACACATTCTTCTGTTTCATGTCCAATCAGCTTGCATTTACTACACTTTGATGGCTTCCACTCATACTCCACATCTTGGTGCTGAATGATATTATTCTCATCTTTGTATGGAATTCTTTTTTGCATTACCTTCCCCATGTTCACCTCAACTAGTACCCTTGCAAACTTTGTCTTTTCCATGTGCCATGTGGCCTCATCAATCCGCAAGGGGATTCCGATTACACTTGCCAATCTACATAACAGGCTCGGCTCCCAATAGACTGGATCCAATCCAGGAAATTGCACCCATATAGGAATTGTATCTGGCTCATCAAAATCCATTTTTTGTTTCCATAACTTTACAAAAACTGGTTTTTTATCAAAGAAAACCATCCCCCGTTCTATCACCTCATCTCTATGTTTTTCATTAACAAGCTTCACCAGAAAGATCCCTGGTTTTGCCTGCCAGACCTTTTCAACCATACCAAACCATATTCTTCTAAGAAAGCCTTCAAAATATTTAATCGGAGGATGACCACCAATAACCTTGCATACAACCACATTCTTCCATTTTTTCACGCTGTTTTCAACCTCATTCAAAGGAAAAGAAGGCAAAAGCATACCGTCTACAAGTTCAGGTTTATAGTATTTTACCTCTGCCTGGTGGCTCGTGAACAGTTTCGACCAGCTTACCTTCTCATTTAATGGTGTCTCTAGCTCTTCCCCTCTCTTCAGTATACGTACTTGTGAATTCTCCCCAACTTTGTTTACTACTGTGGCAACACCATCACCTTCGGGTTGAGTGATCACAGTCGACAAAACAGCATTCTCCAAACCCTTCTCTAAATGAGACTTCTCGGCTTGTTCTGAACTCTTCATTTTTGTTTGTACACCTTGCTCTATTGTCTTAGACGTATCCTTGCTGCCCTCACTCTCCTCTCTGCCCATTGTTTCCAAGAACCTCGAAATTGGTATACCGGTTTTTATCATCATCGGCTGCCTACGAACCCCGGCTGCCATCATCGATTTCTTGCTGCCCCCTTCGCTTTCCCGATCATATGTACTCTCATCCGCTGGCCATGTAGTCCTATTCCCAGATTCAATCGGATTCATCTCAACGTTTTCCTTTTCCAATCCAAACAAGGGTTTTCCTCCATTCTCCATGACCTCACGTTCAGCCACATTCAATAGTTCTTCTCCAGCTTTTTCCTTAAGTTTCTGTTCAATCATTCTAAAACCTTCGTAAGATTTCCCCATATTTTCAAAGAGCTCTTCGACCGACGCTTTCTGAATCCATTTTTTCATCGCCTCACTGTGGGAACTTGACTCAGCCTTTATATCAAATTTTCCGCTGCTAAGGTTTTTCTCTGCTGCAGCCCGAGGGTTTTTTGCCGCATCTACCATCCCAGCGATAGGATTCTGCCCGCGAGCCATCCCGTCGTTTCCTCTCCGTTCAAAGTTTAATCCTGACAGAGTGCCCGGGTTTTCAATCACGGTTGGCCGTTTCGGAAAAAACTCACCATCATCGCCAAACAAACTTCGTCCATCACTTCCCAAGACCATCTTCGTCACATCCTTAGGCTTATTTCCCGCGTTTCGTTTACCACTACTGTTCTTGCCCATGGCGGCAGAATCAAACGAATTTGATTCACCAGAAAATAGTGGAAAAAGAAAAACGGAAATCGCACATAATAGGAATTAGAATCGCAGCATAGGATTTAGGTCGCCGTTCATACAGATTCGTCCGTACAGAACCGTGTACTACAGCTCCGTACAGATTCGTCCACTGATCGTCCGTACAGGATTGGTCCTTGAATCTGTGTCCTTGGTGAGCGGTGCGTACAGATTCGGGCGTACAAAACCCCAAATCGCCGTGCGTACAGATCCCCAAATCCCCAAATTTGGGAGCGGCCGTGCGTACAGATTCGGGCGTACAAATCCCCAAATCGTTTGCTGTTAATTAATAAATCCCAGTCTGTGCGCCCAGGTTAACAATCTCACGTTAAAGTGGATGACAGCGATTCGATCTCAAGAGGGTAAATTCATTTCCTATGCCCAAAATTACAAGTATAAATGATATTTGACATTAATATTTAATAAATAAACATATATAATACCGGGTTTCCGGGTACCCGGAAAAAGCATTTGTGTGACCCGGACCCGGACCTGGAAAATAGTATAATACCCGGGCCGGGTACCCGTCCCGGAAAAATAAGAAATTACCCGGTTAATTTATGCCGGGTCGGCGGGTCAACGGGCGGGGTAGTGCGGGTCGGGTATTTTTGAACACCCCTAATGGGTACCCTTCGGATCCAAATTCTTTGGAAGCATGCTTGGACAAGCTGATTGGAAGGAATGGGGCGAAGCCCGCTTCCCCTTGGATTTCGAAAATTCTGGCCGAACCTTGGCCTCAAGGGTTTAGACAGCCGGAGGGGATTTCTTCCTACAACGGAGAGACAGATCCGGAGGAGTTTGTAGGGACATCAGAATTTGATGGTATCCAGGGATATTCCTCACAACTTGAGGTGCAAGTTGCTGGGGTGCTACCTCCGAGGCAACTGTTTGATATGGTCCTACTCTCTCCCGAGAGAAAGTTTAAGAAGATTTTATGACTTTAGCCGAGGCCTGCTATACAGGCATTCCCAGTTGAAAAAGTCAGGAAAGCTGTTAGCAGAGCTGTTGGCAACTAAGCATAAAGCCTCGGAGGAACAAATGGAGTAATATAGAAGGTACATGGACGACAGTATGCAAGTGTCGGATAGGGAACAACAAGAGAAGGTAGTCATTAGTGGATTCATCAACGGGTTAAAGGATGAGGCACTGTTTCGAAAGCTGATGGAGAATATTCCTAGCACTTTCCATGCACTGCAGATCGCCGTACAGTTATATTGCGCTGTCAATGATGCAACCCGCAAGAGGAAGGAAGATAATGATAGCCTTCTCTCGGGAAAAGGCGTTAAGAAGAAAGCACCAGAGATAAGGAAGAGGGATTCAGGAGCCACGGTAACGGGGAAATCCAGGTTAGAGATCTACACACCGCTGATCAAGCCTCGCTCGGAGATACTGGCGGTACACAGGAATTTATTTGGTGACCCCTCTCCGATTCAGGGGATTCCATCGAAGGAAAATGCAGAGAAGTGGTACCATAAATCTCATGGGCACACCACAGACGGCTGCCGCTCCCTAAGGAACGAGATAGAAAAATTGATAGAAAGGGGGCAGTTGCGAGACTGTGTGGCTCCAGAAGATAGGAAGGAGGGGCAACAACCGCACTTCGGGAAGAAGAAGTGGAGAGGGGCGAATCAGTATGGTGCTAACCAATATCCAAACCAGGCTCGGATACAAGGACGGGAGCAAGCTTACGGAAACAACGGAAACCAAGCTCCAAATCAGATTGTAGTGGTAGCCCAGGACCCAGAGCCTATCCCGAATTGGATGATAAATGTTATCAGTGTAATGGTAGGAGACAGCTACCAATCAATGACGGCGTTGAAAGCCTAGACTAGGTATGTGCCACCAGGAGAAGAGCCAGGTAAACGCTTCCGACCCAGTGAAACTATCACCTTTTCCGAAGACGATGCGGTGCCTACTCAGCCCCGCACTCATATCCGATGGTGGTAACGGCGGAGATAGAAGGCTTTGCTATGAAAAGAGTTTTTATAGATGACGGCAGCAATGTGGAGATCATGTTCGCCGCCTGCTTCGACCAGCTAGGAATAGGGAGGCAGTATCACAGACCGTCGATGTCACCGTTGTCGGGGTTCACCGGAAAAGCTGAGATGCTTCTCGGTATAATTACCCTAACCTTAGAGTGACCATGGTGGACGACAGGGATAGAAGCCGCCGGACTTCGGCGTTAAGCAATTTTGCGGTGATGGACGCTCCATCTCCATTCAACGCAATTCTCGGCAGGCCATGGTTAACACAGGCTCGAGTGTTGAACTGCCCCTATCTATTGACGATGAAATTCTCAACGGAGCAAGGGGTGGCGTCTGTCCGAGGTAGCCATACCATATCGAGCAAAGGGAAAGCAAAGATTAAAGGTTCACCCTTTTTCTAAGGGTAAGGCAAATGAGGGGGAATACTCGGAGGTACTAGAAAAGGGGAAAGGTGCCAATACCTCAGATACGGAGGAGAAAAGCTCAGAAAAGGAACCATCAGGTAGGGGGGTGGAGGTGATAATGGAAGCAAACTGAATCAGGTAAGCCCCCCTTTAAGATTCAGGAATTTTTTGATGAGAAGGAAAGAATTTTTTTGGTGTGGATACACTAAAGCCGGTAGCGTGGATACATTTGCCTGTAGGGTGCGTGGATACGCCAAAAAAGATGCAAGTTATTGGATAATGCTTTGCGGGAAAGGAAAGGGTGTGGATACGCCCTAGGAAGGAAAATTACTAGGTATTGGATAGTACTTTGGAATAGGAAGTCGGGACCTCGGTGTCACTCCCACAATGGTACCCTGCAAAAGCAGGATGTTTTATGAAGGGATTCAGTTTTGATAATTTTAAGGATTTTAAACCATCGGATAGATGCCCTCATCAGAAGAGGACCATCCGATGAACGCATAAAGAAGAATTAAAGGTCTTAAGAATATAAGATTTTCAAATCATCAGATGGATGCCCTAATCAGAAGAGGACCATCCAATGAACGCATAAAGAAGAATTAAAGGTCTTAAGAACATAATATTTTCAAATCCTCGGATGGATGCCCTCATCAAAAGAGGATCATCCGATGAACGCATAAAGAAGAATTAAAGGTCTTAAGAATATAATATTTTCAAATCCTCGTTTGGATGCCTTCATCAGAAGAGGACCACCTGATGAATGCATAAAGAAGAAATAAAAGTTTTAAGAATACACGATTTTTAAATTCTCGGATGGACGCGCTCATCAGAAGAGGACCCTCCGATGATCGCATAAGATAAATTTTAAGAATACAAGATTTTCAAATTCCCGGATGGACGCGCTCATCAGAAGAGGACCCTCCGATGATCGCATAAGATAAATTTTAAGAATCTAAGGCTAGACACCTTCAAATACATCTGGATGATGCAGGTTTTCAGACAGTCAGATGACTATACTCGCCAGAAAGGGGAAGGAATTCGTGGATTTGGCTCGGACAAAACTTCATGATGCGGGGGAAATCAGCACTATTAAACGGGTGCCTCGGATATCAGTAATGTCCGAGGGCTTAAGATGTAGATTGGTGATGAAGTTTGCAGACTGCTCGCTAATTACTCCTGACTATCCAAGCTCCTATGCCTCAGATAGGACTTGCTTGGGACCTGTTCTCCCGACGCTTGCCCGGGGGTAGTAGGTCCGGTGTGATGATGAGATTTCGCGTATTGAAAAGAAAGATAAAACTCTGTATTCAAGAGTTAGAGAATTTACCTCAAATGGCTGATTGCTGCCTCCTTTTGTAGGCGTCCTGGAGCACTTGGCTCGTCCCTTTTTTCCTGCTGACTCATCATTCTTTTCCTTCTCCTCACGTATGTGTCACGTGATGTTGTACCTCCTGTATCTTGCTTGAGATATTCTCACGTGATGTTGTACCTCCTGTATCTTGCTTGAGATATGTGAGGCCAGACTAGGTTTGGATCTTAGAGCTCTGCCTAAAGCTAGCTACCTCTTATGCAGACGATGCTGGAAGAGTGTATAAAACTGTTATCCAGTTACAGTCTTTGCATGAGGACTATCGGCGTCACACACACGAAGAGTTGGAAATGGCCTGGGGTAATATGCCCGAGCTATCAAAAAGCTACACGGTTTTGAGAACAAGAACACATAAAGGAAAGTCATTTTCAAGATGGAATCTGAATACAGGGAACTTACCTTTCACTTTTTTTTAATGTAATATTTTCTTCTATTAAATTGCTCAAAAAAGTTCATACAACTGATTTGACCATCACTCTAAGCCAAACACTCAACATATATAAATAACTAACCAAAGGAGAAAACAACTATTCTACAGCTATATGAAATACAAGTGGCTATGACCATAACTAGTTTATCAAGATATTGCTAGGATTTTAGTATAACTATCATGAATGCAACTTACCTTTCACAATCGGGAACTCTTGGACCAGCTTCTAACCTAACTATTCACCTTTTGTCTCTTCCCCGCGGTAGAACTGGTGCTACCCCTTTTTCTAACATTCTTGATGCCGTCCAAAGTGCAATCACTTTTATGGAAGAACATGGAAATTTCAACAAGGCAGCTCGAAATATCCTGCATGTTCCGAGACTCTAGAGTGGCGCCAGCGCATCCTGTCTGGAATGCCGAATCCTCTTCCTCCTTCCTTGAAACAGATTCCTCCAAAGGTTGATATAGACTTTCTCCCACCAATACGAGCACATTCAGAAAAAGGTGAAGGAAATTCTTAGAATCCGGGATTTAAACCTTTTTGGACAAGGCAAGGATTTCAAGATTCGTGTTTGCGGATCTTTTACGTTTTCCGATTGCTTCAGTTGGTATCAGTAGCAGGCTTGTTCCTGTTCTCTGCCAGTGATACATGATGAAAGATCACCCAATTATGAAGGTTGATGTGATGGTGGCTTTTTTCCCATATGTGATGCTTTGATTAAGGATGTTACTGCAATTGCTGCGTTGATAACGCAAATAAATGGATTGCGCAATAATGAACAATTAGACAGGAGAAATCCATGGGGCAAGAAATAAATTTTCGGTGATGAGAAAGCAAGGTCGGATGATGATTATCGTGTCAAGGTCAATGTTCCCAAATTATATGGATCCATGAGCGTAAAGGATTTATTTGATTGGCAGATTAACGTTGCTAGATACTTCGAGGTCATGGAAGCTCCCGAGAGCCAACAAGTTAAGATGGTTGTTAAGGAACTAAATAGTTGTTTTCTCTCTCCTAGTGTGGGCGATTACACCTTCACTATGTGCTGCCATTATTGACCTGCAAATCCGTCCTTTTCTTAGCACCAACTTTTAGTTCCTTGCTATGGGAAGAAGAGGATCCAGGCCATCTAGGATGCTTTCCAGAAGCTCCCTTTGGAGAGGAGAGAAGAACTACTCGCAATTGCAAAAAGCGATCTGAAAAAGAAAGATAAGATTTCTGAGGATGGTTCTACTCCACGTCCCCCACCTGCAAAAGCTATGAATCCAGTCAGCTCAACACCACCCCCACCAATTACTAAGCAAGATCTCATCACTCCCCCACCTATTCGGCCAGATGCTAGCTCCCCCGTCAATCCCGTTGCCCCTGAGCAACCTATTCAATGCAAGCCTGCCCACAAGAAGCTAGATTGGGAGGCAAAACCAGTGGTAGCTGGCATCTTTAAGGACAGGACGGCTGGAATGCAATTCTACAAACCTGAAGAGATTGATGGTGTTCAGATGGGGAAAATATCCAAAAGTTGTGGAGGAAAGTTTTCAACAGTGGGAAAGTACTTTGATATGCACTGTTCTTGGCAATCACCCTCCTCTTCATGTTATGGAGGGATTCTTCAGAAGAGTATGGTGGCAATTCTCTGTTCTAAAGGTATGGATCTTATCTCCTGATGTTTTTACGGTAAAATTCAAAGAAGTAGATTCTTGTGCACAGATTCTTGCTAGGGGTGCTTTATTATTCCAAAACAAGCCTGTGTTAGTTCATCCTTGGACCAAGGATTTTCAGAATGTTACCCCCACCAAGGTTCCTGTATGGATCCAATTACCTGGTCTTAATCGTGTTTATTGGACCCCTGAAATACTGAGCAGAATTCTAAGCCCTTTAGGGAAGCCATTGAAGATTGATACAGCCACTCATTCTTTGGATAGATTGTCCTTTGCTAGAGTCCAGGTTGAAATGGATAAAACAAGACTTGCCTTCCCAATTTGAATATATTGATGAAAATGATATAGTTCAAAAGCAGGAAGTGGTGTTTGAATGGACTCCAGTACAGTGTTCTCATTGTAAGATGCTGGGTGGTCATGCAGCTCAGGCTTGCAAAAAGTTGCACCCTAGTGATCCCAACCCTGAGGCTCCTAAACCAGCTCCTAAACCTAAGAAAGAGCCTGAAAAAGTTTTTCAGCCTAAACAGCAACCAACAGTGGTTCCTAACCAGAACAAGCCCCTTCATAGGCCTGGAAAAGAGCCTATCACTGGTGTGTTAAAAATCCCTGGACCTGATCCTCTTGATCCTACATCTAGGGTCAATCTACCTCCTGCTGTTTCTACAAGCTCTACTGCTAAAAGCCTAGCTTCTTCTCTCCGAGCCTTGACTACTCGGAAGAAGCCTGAAAAGCTGTTCCAACCTAAACAGCAAGCTACAATGGTTCCTAACCAGAACAACCCCCCTCATAGGCCTGGAAAAGAGCCTATCATTGTCCAAAATGCAGTTTGGTTCAGTTGACCATCCCCCACCTTCTCAATGATGGATACAAACATTCTTGTATGGAATGTTAGAGGTGTAAATAGCAGTGCTAGACAAAAAAGGTTTGGCATCAGTGTCTTGTACATAATTTTGGTCTTCTTTGTATATTTGAAACAAAGGTTAAACAGAGAAATGAAGCAAGGGTTTGGGATGCACTAGGCCTTGGTTGGATGTTCATTTCTAACAACTCCTGTAATGACTGTGGTAGAATGATTGTGGGATGGAGGCAGGACTTATTTGATATTCAAGTAGTTTCTATGGGAGAGCAATGGATTCATGCTTTTTTTTATGTAATATTTTTTTTCTATTAAATTGCTCAAAAAGTTCATACAACTGATTTGGCCATCACTCTAACCCAAACATTCAACAAATATAAATAACTAACCAAAAGGAGAAAAACAACTATTCTACAGCCATCTGAAATACAAGTGGCTATGATCCATCAACATATTGCTAAGAATTTAGCATAACTATCATGAGTGCGCTTCCATTCCATCTGTCCTTGCATATCTTGCTAAATCTGCATCCACCTTTGGAGCTTTGGTGTCTTCAACGTTCCATTTATGTTTCCAGCTCGTATATGATTAAGGGAAAATCCACCGTAGCATATCTGCGAATTGACAAGTCAAAACACAAGTCTGCCCCGGTTCAGTTCCCATAGAAATCAAATTACCCATATGAAGCCTGGTTTGAGCATGCAATAAATCTTCTTCAATCCAGCTCGTCAAGTCTTTAGATAGTGTCATGGGCCAAGGTTGGGTAACTAATTTTACCCAGCAGCCCAACACCTCTGAAATACCAAATGTAATCAGTGCAGTACCTACGACATGTGTACAAGTTTCATACTAGGGCTATAATCCCTCATCCAGTCCGTCAAATATTTTTGATAGTGTCATGGGCCAAGGCTGGGTAACTGGTTTTCACACCAGCAGCCCAACACCTCTGAAATACCTAAGGGTAATCAATGCGGTACCTATGACATATGTACAAGTTTCATACTTGGGGTAAAACCCCTCAACCATTCCATCAAATCAGATAGTGTCATGGGCCATGCTGGGTAACTGGTTTTTATACCAGCTGCCCAACACCTCTGAAATACCAAAAGGTAATCAGTGTGGTACCTACGACATGTGTACAAGTTTCATACTAGGGATATATCCCCACAACCAATCCGTCAAATCTTTAGATAGTGTCACGGGTCAAGGCTGGGTAACTGGTTTGTACATCAGCAGCCCAACACCTCTGAAATACCAAAGGTAATCAGTGCGGTACCTACGACATATGTACCAAGTTTCATACTAGGATCCATTCACACCATCCTCAACATCAATCAGAGGGCCATAGCCTGTTTCAATCATCACCTTTATAGCATCCACTTGCCTAAATTTTCCCTCAAAGATTCCGTTATTCCTCTCCCTCCGTACATTATAGAAGATGCTGATAAGTTGGTGGAATCTTATTCTCTTTCTCCATCCTACCATTCTTCTCGTCCTCCTCAAGCACTATCTGAAGTTTCCGCCAGTCTGCACCCTGTATTGTTTTTGGAGCTCCATTGTAAACTGGCATGTACAAAATATGTGCTGCATCGTTTCTCCATTCTGCCCACAAAGAGTACAAACATCAGCCACATGAGGTATCATCCCTTTCGACTGAAGTCTAGATATGGTCGATAATCTCCCTTTTAACAACATTCATAGAAAGAAATAATGTTTAGGTTGTAGTCCTGACTTCCACAATATATTCGTTGATCAATGGTTTTCTTGGCCTGCCCCTTTGAGGTATCCATATGCGTTGCTCGTGCTGAAATTTCCCTTCATGTCAACACATTCCATTAGGTATGGACGAATTTCATCTTTCAGTGACACTAACTTGCCCCAACTCCAGCTGTATGTGTGCCCGTCTAGGCTGTAGTCAAGAAACTCTCCATCCTTCAAGTAGTACGCATGCACCCATTTCAGCTAATATATCCTTCGTTTGACATACATCCCAAACCAGCATACACAGAGAAGCTCTATTCCAGATTGAAGGATCCCTTAGGCCAACTCCTCCACTTTTCTTTGGCATACAAAGTGTTTTCCAAGACACTGATGTAACTCTTTTCTCCCCTTCCTTTCTTCCCAATAAAAAATTTCTGCGTTTTGTCTCAATGGCTTTGTGCATACTCTCAGGTATTTGAAAAACATTCTCCCAGTGACTAGCTTTACTCAACAGAATTTTTTTTAGATGAACATAAATTTTCATTTCATCAAGAATCAATATAGTACAAGATTACAACCTTCACTCCCAGCCTTACAAAAAGAATCTAGAAACTAAGTGTCCTAACATATGAAAGAAGCACTAGCCCTACAGGTAAATGAAGTACAAGACAAATTAATGCCAAAGTTTAAATTCTGATTCAATGAGGGAGCAAAGCCTTTGAACTGTCATGGCTTGTCCCTGAAAAATTCTTTGGTTTCTCTCATTCCAGAGGTGATAAAGACTTGTCACCAGGAGAGTGAAAACCCTCTTGTTCTTCCTGGCTTGCCAAATGAATAAGAGCTTCTTCAGATGCCTCAGATCCAGTGGAGCAGGAAGATGAAGGAGTTGCAGGACTTGCTTGAAGTAGGGACATTGGATCAATAAGTGTGAAACAGATTCTGTGACTTGATGACAGAAACAACATGAGGATGAAGGGAGTGGAATGCCAAGGTGCTGTAACCTGTCAACTGTAGATAGTCTCCCCAATGCCAATCTCCATAGGAAAAAGGACTGTTTGGGAAGAAGCTTACTGCTCCATATAGTAGCAGAGAAAGCCCGGGAGGTTCTTTGTCCTAAAAGGAAATTATAGGCCAAATAGACCTGGAATTTTCCTTTCTGATTGAGGCAAAGAGGGAGGAAATCAATAACCTGATTCTTCAGAGTAATCAGAACAGTCCAAGCATTGCTACAATGAGAAGGTGCTATGACCTTGCTTAAGATTCTCCCTTTCATATAGTATTCATTCACCCATTTTACCCAAACGTTGTTCTGATCACTTTGAATACACCATAGCTGCTTGCAAAGTAGAGCTTGGCCCCAAAGATGGGGATGTCTAAGCCCTGCACCACCATAGGCTTTTGTGAGACAGAGAGTTTCCCATGCCACTGGAAAAATCCCCTTCCCATCTGGATTTCCCCATAGATAGTTTCTGCAGATGGCTTTAATGTCATTGTACACATGAGTAGGCAGTTGGAAAGCACTGATCCAGTAACTGGTAATGCTAAAAAGGACAGTGTTAATAAGCTCCATCTTCCCTGCATAAGAAAGTGTTCTCCCTTGCCACTTAGTCTGATCTTAAGCTTATCCAGGAGTTTCTGGCAGTTGAGAATGGTCTATCTCTTCCCAGATAGGGGTAATCCTATATAAGAGACAGGTAATACTCCCCTCTGGATTTGCATTAAGGATAGAAGAGAGTCTGCTGTGGCATCATCCATCCTGGAGAAGAAGACTTGAGATTTAGCTGCATTTATGGACAGGCCAGTGATAGACTTGAATGAGTCAAGAGTCTGCAACACCCCATGAATAGATTTCTGGTTGGCTTTGCAAAAAATTAAAAGGTCATCAGCAAAAAGTAAGCAGTGAAGATGTACATACTTGCATTTTGTATGATAATCAATTAGTTTTTGCTTAAAAGCAAGTTGTAGCATTCTGGTAAAGTATTCCATGGAAAGAACAAAGAGAAGAGGTGAGAGGGGGTCTTCCTGCTTAACCCCTCTTTTTGCAGCAAAATGAGCAGTGTAGCCTCCATTCAGAGATAGGCTAAAAGTAGCACTCTCCAAACAAGTTTTGATCCAAGTAACAAAGGCAGAGGGGAATTTGAGAGCAACCATAAGATCTATCAAGAAAGTCCATTCAAGATTATCAAAAGCTTTTTGGATATCCACTTTAAAAAAAACAGCTTTGCATACCAGCATATTTCCAATTGTAGGTCTGAAGCAACTCCTGGGTCAATTGGATATTGTGAGATATCAGCCTGCCTTTTACAAAGGCTCCTTGGTTAAGGCCTATTATATCAGGTAGAACTGCTCCCAGCCTAGTACATAGGACCTTTGCAATCACTTTGTACAGTACTGAGCAACAAGAAATAGGCCTGTAGTCCGAGGCTATCTGGGGGTGATCCAGTTTAGGCAGCAGAGTAATCACTGTCTTGTTGAACTGTTCTGGTGGAATCCCCCCTGGAAAAAAATCCTGGATGGCAGCAACACAGTCAGGACCAATAAGATGCCAGGATTTCTTAAAAAATTGGCTAGAAAAACCATCATAGTCAGGGCTCTTACTATCAGGTATACTGTTGAGGGCAGTAAATATTTCAGCTTAAGAAACCGGCCTGATAAGGGACAACTGCTGAGATTGAGTAAGCACTTTGCCTTGAGCTATAACCAGAGGGTCTAAAAGACTGGAAGGTGGTGAGCTAGTACCAAGCTGTGTGGAAAAGAAAGTCACCAGGTGTTGTTCAACCAAAGAAGGGGACTCCAGGAGTGTATTCCCATTATAAAGACAGAGGATATGGTTTTTAAATTGCCTGGCCTTCAAGAAATCATAGAAGACTTTTGTAGGCCTATCCGCAACCGAAAGCCAAGTACTCTTAGTCCTTTGCCTTAAGAATTGGATCTCTGCCTCATAAATCAAGACAGCATCTGTTCTTATCTTCTTCTCCCTCTCCTGTAAAACTACATTCAAGGGATCAGAATGAACAGCAGCCTGAGCTCTGGACAACTCTTCAGTGATAGCTATAGCTCTGTTCTGAATCTCACTAAATCCAGTATTATTGATCCTTTGTAAAGGGGATTGCAATGAGGAGAGATTGAAGTAGAGATCAGTGAGAGTAGAAACTGGGTGAGCCTTCCAAACTTCCTCCACAGTAGGCAGAAATTTAGGGGAGAGACTCCACATGTTGAAAATTTTGAATGGTTTCCTTACCCTGTGTTGGTGAGCAGAAAGTTGAAGTAGGTGAGGATTGTGATCTGACTGGCCTTCCACAAGCACCTTGCATTTGTATTACTTTAGGTCTTCCAGCCATTGTTGATTTACTAAGGCTCTGTCATGTTTGCTAAAAATCCTCTGGGAGGCTGCTTGTCTATTACTCCATGTGAAGAAGGGGCCAAAGGTTTTTAGTTCAGCCAAGCCTAGCACTTCATAAACATCCCTGAAATCTGCAAATTCATCTGCCAGAACTGAAGCACCACCCAGTCTATCATCAAAAGAAAGGGGGGAATTAAAATCCCCTACAATTAGCCAAGGGATATGTTGAACTTCCTGCTGCTTTAATGCATCCCATAGAGGAGTTCTCTTGGAGCCCAGATTTTCTCCATAAACAAAAGTGATGACACATGGCAGATTAAGAGTCCTTAGAAAGCAAGTGGCATGAATCCATTGCTCTCCCATAGATACTACTTGAATATCAAACAGGTCCTGCCTCCATCCCACTATCATTCTACCATAGTCATTACAAGAGTTGTTAGAGATGAACTTCCAACCAAGGCCTAGGGCATCCCAAACCTTTGTTTCATTTTTTTGTTTAACCTTTGTTTCAACCATACAAAGAAGACCAACATTATGTACAAGACAATGATGTCTAACCTGTTTTTACCTAGCACTACTATTTACCCCCCTAACATTCCATACAAGAATGTTTGTATCCATCATTGAGAAGGTGGGGGATGGTCCACTGAACCAAACTGCATTTTGGACAATGATAGGCTCTTTTCCAGGCCTATGAGGGGGGTTGTTCTGGTTAGGAACCATTGTAGCTTACTGTTTAGGTTGGAACAGCTTTTCAGGCTTTTTCTTAGGCTTAGGAGCAGGCCTAGGTGCTGGCTTGGGAGCCACTGGGACAGGATGCAGTTTTTTGCAAGCCTGAGCTGTATGACCTAGCATTTTACAGTGAGAGCACTGTATTGGAGCCCATTCAAACACCACTTCCTGTTTTTGAACTATGTCATTTTCATCAATATATTCAGGTTGAGTAGGGAGGTCTGGTTTTATATCCATTTTCACCTGGACTCTAGCAAAGGTCAACCTATCCAAAGAATGAGTGGCTGTATCAATCTTCAGTGGCTTCCCTAAGGGACTTAGAATCCTACTCAGTATTTCAGGAGTCCAGTAAATAGGATTGAGACCAGGTAATTGAATCCATACAGGCACTCTAGTGGGAGCAACATTCTGAAACTCCTTGGTCCAAGGATGAAACAACACAGGCTTGTTTTGGAATAACAAAGCATCCCTAGCAAGAATCTGTGCACAAGAATCTACATCTTTGAACTTTATCATAAAAACACCAGGAGATAAGATCCATACCTTGAGAATAGAGAACTGCCACCAAACTCTTCTGAAGAAACCTTCCATAACATGAAGAGGTGGGTGATTACCTAGAACTGTGCATATCAGAGTGTTTGCCCATTGTTGAAAGCTTTCCTCCACACAGTTTTTTGATATTTTCCCCATCTGAACACCATCAATTTCAGGTTTGTAGAACTGCATTCCAGCCGTCCTGTCTTTGAAGAGATCAGCTATCACCGGCTTCTCCCAATCCAGCTTCCTGTGGGCAGGTTTAGGCTGTTCTTGAGTAACCGGTTTGACTGAGCTATCATCTGGACGAGTGGGCGGGGGAGTGATGAGATCTTGCTCATTAACCGGTGGGTTCGGATCAGAGCTGACCGGATTCATAGCTGGAGCCGGTGGGGGGAGCGATTGAGAACTATCTTCAGAACCCCTTTCTTTCTTTTTCAAATCGCTTGTAGCAATTGCGAGCAGCTCTTCTCTCCTCTCCAATGGGAGCTTTTGGAAAGCATCCCGTATGACCTGGATCCTCTTCTTCCTAGCTAAGCTTCCCATAGCAAGAAACTAAAAGCAGGAGCTAAGAAAACCCAAACCACTTTCACTTGCAGTAAAAGGAGGAATGCAGCAGAGCACAAATAAAGGCAAAAAGGGGAACCAAACTCAAAATGCACCAAAGGGAAAAGGACCTGGACAGAACATAATAGCTCCTCAAAGGTATGTCAGAAATACTAAAGATTGGGTTGCTGTTGGGGTAAATAGGGTAGAGAGGAATGGTGAAAACGAGGGCCAGAATCGAGCTATTTTAGACCGATCTGGCGAGGGAGTATGAAAAGAAAGGGGTTAAAACAGTGGTGGAACGAGTAGTAGCACAGTTTTGGATGAACAATCAAGAGAGAGTGAAGCTTGGGATGTTCCTGGTAGAGAAATAAGGCAACACAGAGAAGGGAAACAACTAGCTGAATCGAATGATAGTGTGGTACTGCAGATTTCACAGTCTACAAATGTTGGCATCAATGAGAGAGAGAGAGAAGCAGCTAATAACATAAACCTTGAAGTTCATTCATGGTATGGTCCCCTTTATAATATTGTTTCTCAGCAGTCCGACGACGTTGTTGGTTATTGCCTGCAATCTCGAGAGAAGGGATTAACGAGGGATCGTCGGAGAAACCTCGAGTCACTGAAAGAAAAGGAAAACAAGTGAACACATGCAAGAATAAATAAAGGAAATAACATCGTGACGCAATATTAAGATAAAACCTTCGGCAGGCAAAATTGAGGGACAACAAAGACGTCCTCGTAATAGATTACCCGAAGCCAGCAAAATCCATTGTTCCCTTAAACCCACTACTGGAGGATGTTAATGGTACGTTGGGCGAGGGACTCGTAATCAGAAACAACAGACTTGGGAAGATAGGCTCGGACATCTTCAAATTTGAGGACATGATTCCAAGACGGAGCGGGATAGATAGCCAGGTTAAAGGAATAATGCTCAAAGTCCATCCAATGCTTGACGCAATTGCTCTTGCCCAGCACGATGGGATTTCCCTTCGGATAAAAGGTAAACACTCGAGGAGTGTTAGAATAAGAAAGGGCGATGTGATAGTCCAGGGATCCAAATATTCCATGCCGATTACAAAGGGTAAGGAATCCAAGGACTGTTGCAACCCATTCGGATGAAGTTGAGCTGGGGATATGGAAACGTGTGTAAGGGAAAGCCCAAAATGGATATGGCGAGTAGGAAGGCATGGAGAACTTAATCGAAACTGACTATCATCCAAGGCATTCAGCTCGGCATTCAAAGGGAGGGGAATGATAGCATTACTGGAAATCCGCTGAACATATTCGGTAAGCCAATCAGGATAAGGCTCAACGTCACTATGGAAGCAAAGAGAAAGAACACGAGGAACGCGGGCAAAAGATCGATGGGGCCGCTTTTATCCTTTCGATCTTGTCTTTCTTTCTCTTTGCACGCTTGGAAGAAGAGGCGGAGGTAATTTGCTCGGTAGAATATTGGGATTTAGAATCAGAGGCAGGATCGTCGGGTCGAATCAGATGCTCGACCCGCTTTACAGGTTCGGATTGGGTAGTAGAAGAATCAGATTGCTGGTTAAGGGGATCTATTATGCTTTCGACGTTTAGGGTTTGGCTGGAAAATAATTACGTTCAGGAGGAAGACTCTACGATTAATTGAACGAAGGAGAGCGGAAGAAAATAGAAAGAAAAGAAAGGAAGAAGGTTACCTGAACGCAAAAGAGCGGAGGGATAAAAGCAATAAGAGGAGCTCTATTCCATAAGGAAGGATCCCTTAGGCCAACTCCTCCACTTTTGTTTGGCATACAAAGTGTTTTCCAAGACACTGGTGTAACTCTTTTCTCTCCTTCCTTTCTGCCCCATAGAAAATTTCAGCATTTTGTCTCAATGGCTTTGTGCACACTCTCAAGTATTTGAAAAACACTCGCTCAGTGACTAGCTTTACTCAACAGAATTGTGTTTATAAGCTGCACTTTACCTGCATATGCCATATTCCTGAAACTCCAAGTGTCTAGCAATCTTCTCCACCATTTTCTTACAATCTTCAGCTCTCCACTTCCCTGTCGAGACTGGAAGTACCAGGTAATTCATTGAGAAACTTCCTTGAACTATATTCAGAGTATCAGCCAACATCTTTGATTCAGTTTCTGTCATTGTCGAGAAGAAATCCCCAAATTTTCCTTCATTTATTCTCAGACCAGAAACCTTCCTAAACTCCTCCAAAACAGTTTTAACCCCTTCCATTGAGTGCTTGCTCACCCTACGGAAAATTAACAGATCATCTGGCTAGGACTTTTGTCATTCTCAATGCTATTCAGAGCTCTCCATATCTCATCATCTGTAATCGGCTTTATCAAGGGTATTAGTTGCTCCACTGTAAGAAAGTTACCTTCAGCTGCCACTGAAGGATCAATTTCACTCTCTGTAATCACTATCTTTCCCATTCGGTCACCAAAGAACTGCAGTAGATGCTGCTCCTTCCCCTCTCTTCCATCCACTCTGTCGCTTCCCACCTTCAGGCTGACTATATGATATGTATTACCTCTTTTTCATGTGCTTGCATAGAAAATTTTGGTTGGTCTGTCCCCCTCCTTTATCCATTTCTCCTTAAACCGATGCTGTAAGATTCTGAACTCCGCTTCATCTAGTTCCATAGATTCTCTCCTTGCCTTTGCTTCGTTTTCTTGCAGCCCTTTATCCATTACATTTGTTTGTAATAGATTGAACTGGTTCTTCCACTTCTGTTTTGCTTCCATGGCTCTTTTTTGAATGTCTGAAAATTCCTTCTTGTTCAATCGTTTAAGTGCTATTTCCTGCACCTTCAGAATTTTAAATAGATCCACGAGAGTACTGTGTTTCCGCATCCTCCAATTCTGCTCCACTAAAGTAAGAAAGTCCGGCGAGTGCACCCACATATAGAAGAACTTAAAAGGACGTTTAGCAGAACACTTTCTTGGCTTATAAGTAAAGGTAAATGATCCGATGCATCATTGGGTTTTACCTCACACATCGCTTTCATCCATCTGTCCATCCACATCTCATTCACCATTGCTCTGTCGATTCAACTGAATTTTCTGCCTTCTTCCCTTTTATTGTCCCACATGAAAAAAGGTCCTGTACTTTTCAGCTCATGCAATTGAATCAAGTTTACCGTGTCTCTAAAAGTTTCCTCCTCAGCTAGCTGTACATCCTTTCCTCCAGTTCGGTCTCCCAAACTTAGGGGGGAGTTGAAATCCCTCACCACCATCCATGACATATCCTGGTGATTTGCAGTCTCCAGATAACGCCATAAATTCAGCCTGAGTGGTTGTTTGGTCCATGTTTCTACTTATATTATTTTTTGATGTAATATTTTCTTCGATTAAATTGCTCAAAAAAGTTCATACAACTGATTTGGCCATCACTCTAAGCCAAACATTCAACGGATATATATAACTAACCAAAAGGAAAAAAACAACTATTCTACAGCCATATGAATTGCAAGTGGCTATGATCATAACTAGTTCATCAAGATATTGCTAGGATTTTAGAATAACTATAATGAATGCGCTTCCATTCCTTCTGTCCTTGCATATCTTGCCAAATCTGCATCCACCTTTGGAGCTTTGGTGTCTTCAACGTTCCATTTCTGTCTCCAGCTCGTATATGATTAAGGGAAAATCCACCATACCATATCTGTGAATTGACATGTCAAAACACAAGTCTGCCCTGGTTCATTTCCCATAGAAATCAAATAAGCCATTATGTAGCCTGGTCTTAGTATGCTTATAATCTTCTTCGATCCAGCCCGTCAAGTCTTTAGATAGTGTCATGGGCCAAGGTTGGGTAACTGGATTCACCCAGCAGCCCAACACCTCTGAAATACCAAAGGTAATCAGTGCGGTACCTACGACATATGTACAAGTTTCATACTAGGGCCATAGTCCCTCATCCAGTCCGTCAAATATTTTTGATAGTGTCTTGGGCCAATGCTGGGTAACTGGTTTTTATACCTGCAGCCCAACACCTCTGAAATACCAAAAGGTAATCAGTGCGGTACCTACGACATATGTACAAGTTTCATACTTGGGGTAAAACCCCTCAACCATTCCATCAAATCAGATAGTGTCATGGGCCAAGGCTGGGTAACTGGTTTTTATACCAGCAGCCCAACACCTCTGAAATACCAAAAGGTAATCACTGCGGTACCTACGACATATGTACAAGTTTCATACTAGGGATATATTCCCACAACCAATCCGTCAAGTCTTTAGATATTGTCACGGGCCAAGGCTGGGTAACTGGTTTTTACACCGGCAGCCCAACACCTCTGAAATACCATAGGTAATCAGTGCAGTACCTACGACATATGTACCAAGTTTCATACTAGGATCCATTCACACCATCCTCATCATCAATCAGAGGGGTCAAACTCTGATTATTATGAGCATAAACAACCGTCAAGTAAAACTCCAACCCCAGTTCCTTTTTCCGGCAAATGCCGTCAATCCACTGAAATATCATACAAATCTGGCTTCCAACATTAGCCTTATTCTTCCAGTTTGTGCTATCGGGCAGTTTGTTAGTAGCTTCCAACCCAAATCAAGACTTTCCCATCTGTCCACTTCATTTTCTACCTTCACCTTTGTTTCCAGCAAGCCAGCAAGGCCTATATTATTTTTAAAACAAAATTGCTGGCATTTTCTCTGCTTACTTGGCTGATTTAGACCCCTAACATTCCAGAATAGCATAGTACTACGCATCATTAACAATGTTATAAAAGGGACCATACCTTGAATGAACTTCAAGGTCTATGTTATTAGCTGCTTCTCTCTCACTTCCGCCAACATTTGTAGACTGTGAAATCTGCAATGCCGCACTATCATTTGATTCAGCTTCTTCTCTCCGAGCCTTGACTACTCGGAAGAAGGCTCTGTCTCCCCCTGGCTCTCCTCCTCCCGAGGACGTTAAGAATTACAAGGGGATCTATCCTGAATCCCCTGTTACCGGCGGTTACACCGAATACTACACTCACCCTGCCTTGTATGGATTTGGCGTGGGCTCTCGAGATGGTCAGCCGAAGGTAATTTGCAAGAACCTCCGGTCCCAACTTTTTGATGGTACCCGACCTCCTGACTCTTGATTCTCCATAGCACCTTCCCTTTTTTTTTCTTTGGATTCTTGTAATTTCTCCTTCCCTGTGTAATATCTAATAGAAGAAATTTTTGTTCTGCTTTCCCTTTTCCTTTTATGCATCATTCTCCCCCAAATCTTACCTTATATCTGTGTTGTTTATTTATCATTTATCCCCTTATTCACCCCCTCTAAGAGCATCGGGTGCAAGGACTTATACTTGATGCCCGGTGTTCTAAATCCTATATAATATTATACTTGATACATACCTTTAAAGTCCTTTTTCTTGTGATCCTGAAGTGATAATACAGAATACGTCATCGGTCATGAGAGGCACGGTGACTCAGCTACTTAAGGAAATCAGCACTATTAAACGGGTGCCTCGGATATCAGTAATGTCCGAGGGCTTAAGATGTAGATTGGTGATGAAGTTTGCAGACTGCTCGCTAATTACTCCTGACTATCCAAGCTCCTATGCCTCAGATAGGACTTGCTTGGGACCTGTTCTCCCGACGCTTGCCCGGGGGTAGTAGGTCCGGTGTGATGATGAGATTTCGCGTATTGAAAAGAAAGATAAAACTCTGTATTCAAGAGTTAGAGAATTTACCTCAAATGGCTGATTGCTGCCTCCTTTTGTAGGCGTCCTAGAGCACTTGGCTCGTCCCTTTTTTCCTGCTGACTCATCATTCTTTTCCTTCTCCTCACGTATGTGTCACGTGATGTTGTACCTCCTGTATCTTGCTTGAGATATTCTCACGTGATGTTGTACCTCCTGTATCTTGCTTGAGATATGTGAGGCCAGACTAGGTTTGGATCTTAGAGCTCTGCCTAAAGCTAGCTACCTCTTATGCAGACGATGCTGGAAGAGTGTATAAAACTGTTATCCAGTTACAGTCTTTGCATGAGGACTATCGGCGTCACACACACGAAGAGTTGGAAATGGCCTGGGGTAATATGCCCGAGCTATCAAAAAGCTACACGGTTTTGAGAACAAGAACACATAAAGGAAAGTCATTTTCAAGATGGAATCTGAATACAGGGAACTTACCTTTCACTTTTTTTTAATGTAATATTTTCTTCTATTAAATTGCTCAAAAAAGTTCATACAACTGATTTGACCATCACTCTAAGCCAAACACTCAACATATATAAATAACTAACCAAAGAAGAAAACAACTATTCTATAGCTATATGAAATACAAGTGGCTATGACCATAACTAGTTTATCAAGATATTGCTAGGATTTTAGTATAACTGTCATGAATGCAACTTACCTTTCACAATCGGGAACTCTTGGACCAGCTTCTAACCCTAAGGCTAACTTTTCACCTTTTGTCTCTTCTCCGCGGTAGAACTGGTGCTACCCCTTTTTCTAACATTCTTGATGCCGTCCAAAGTGCAATCACTTTTATGGAAGAACATGGAAATTTCAACAAGGCAGCTCGAAATATCCTGCATGCTCCGAGACTCTAGAGTGGTGCCAGGGCATCCTGTCTGGAATGCCGAATCCTCTTCCTCCTTCCTTGAGACAGATTCCTCCAAAGGTTGATATAGACTTTCTCCCACCGATACGAGAATGCCCAGCTGTCCACAGAACCAGAGCACATTCAAAAAAGGTGAAGGAAATTCTTAGAATCCGGGATTTAAACCTTTTTGGACAAGGCAAGGATTTCAAGATTCGTGTTTGCGGATGTTTTTACGTTTTCCGATTGCTTCAGTTGGTATCAGTAGCAGGCTTGTTCCTATTCTCTGCCAGTGATTCATGATGAAAGATCACCCAATTATGAAGGTTGATGTGATGGCGGCTTTTTTCCCATATGATGCTTTGATTAAGGATGTTACTGCAATTGCTGCGTTGTCAACGCAAATAAATGGATTGCGCAATAATGAACAATTAGACAGGAGAAATCCATGGGGCGAGAAATAAATTTTCGGTGATGAGAAAGCAAGGTCGGATGATGATTATCGTGTCAAGGTCAATGTTCCCAAATTATATGGATCCATGAGCGTAAAGGATTTATTTGATTGGCAGCTTAACGTTGCTAGATACTTCGAGGTCATGGAAGTTCCCGAGAGCCAACAAGTTAAGATGGTTGTTAAGGAACTAAATAGTTGTTTTCTCTCTCCTAGTGTGGGCGATTACACCTTCACTATGTGCTGCCATTATTGACCTGCAAATCCGTCCTTTTCTTAGCTCCAACTTTTAGTTCCTTGCTATGGGAAGATCGGCTAGGAAGAAGAGGATCCAGGCCATCTGGGATGCTTTCCAGAAGCTCCCTTTGGAGAGGAGAGAAGAACTACTCGCAATTGCAAAAGGCGATCTGAAAAAGAAAGATAAGATTTCTTAGGATGGTTCTACTCCACGCCCCCACCTGCAAAAGCTATGAATCCAGTCAGCTCAACACCACCCCCACCAATTACTAAGCAAGATCTCATCACTCCCCCACCTATTCGGCCAGATGCTAGCTCCCCCGTCAATCCCGTTGCCCCTGAGCAACCTATTCAATGCAAGCTTGCCCACAAGAAGCTGGATTGGGAGGCAAAACCAGTGGTAGCTGGCATCTTTAAGGACAGGACGGCTGGAATGCAATTCTACAAACCTGAAGAGATTGATGGTGTTCAGATGGGGAAAATATCCAAAAGTTGTGGAGGAAAGTTTTCAACAGTGGGAAAGTACTTTGATATGCACTGTTCTTGACAATCACCCTCCTCTTCATGTTATGGAGGGATTCTTCAGAAGAGTATGGTGGCAATTCTCTGTTCTAAAGGTATGGATCTTATCTCCTGGTGTTTTTACGGTAAAATTCAAAGAAGTAGATTCTTGTGCACAGATTCTTGCTAGGGGTGCTTTATTATTCCAAAACAAGCCTGTGTTAGTTCATCCTTGGACCAAGGATTTTCAGAATGTTACCCCCACCAAGGTTCCTGTATGGATCCAATTACCTGGTCTCAATCCTATTTACTGGACCCCTGAAATACTGAGCAGAATTCTAAGCCCTTTGGGAAGCCATTGAAGATTGATACAGCCACTCATTCTTTGGATAGATTGTCCTTTGCTAGAGTCCAGGTTGAAATGGATATAAAACAAGACTTGCCTTCCCAGTTTGAATATATTGATGAAAATGATATAGTTCAAAAGCAGGAAGTGGTGTTTGAATGGACTCCAGTACAGTGTTCTCATTGTAAGATGCTGGGTGGTCATGCAGCTCAGGCTTGCAAAAAGTTGCACCCTAGTGATCCCAACCCTGAGGCTCCTAAACCAGCTCCTAAACCTAAGAAAAAGCCTGACAAACTTTTTCAGCCTAAACAGCAACCAACAGTGGTTCCTAACCAGAACAAGCCCCTTCATAGGCCTGGAAAAGAGCCTATCACTGGTGTGTTAAAAATCCCTGGCCCTGATCCTCTTGATCCTACATCTAGGGTCAATCTACCTCCTGCTGTTTCTACAAGCTCTACTGCTAAAAGCCTAGCTTCTTCTCTCCGAGCCTTGACTACTCGGAAGAAGGCTCTGTCTCCCCCCTGGCTCTCCTCCTCCCGAGGACGTTAAGAATTACAAGGGGATCTATCCTGAATCCCCTGTTACCGGCGGTTACACCGAATACTACACTCACCCTGCCTTGTATGGATTTGGCGTGGGCTCTCTAGATGGTCAACCGAAGGTAATTTGCAAGAACCTCCGGTCCCAACTTTTTGATGGTACCCGGCCTCCTGACTCTTGATTCTCCATAGCACCTTCCCTCTTTTTTTTTTTCTTTGGATTCTTGTAATTTCTCCTTCCCTGTGTAATATCTAACAGAAGAAACTTTTGTTCTGCTTTCCCTTTTCCTTTTATGCATCATTCTCCCCTAAATCTTACCTTATATCTGTGTTGTTTATTTATCATTTATCCCCTTATTCACCCCCTCTAAGAGCATCGGGTGCAAGGTCTTATATTTGATGCCCGGTGTTCTAAATCCTATATAATATTATACTTGATACATACCTTTAAAGTCCTTTTTCTTGTGATCCTGAAGTGATAATACAGAATACGTCATCGGTCATGAGAGGCACGGTGACTCAGCTACTTAAGGAAATTACCAGGAAGATACATGGGCACGTGAGAGGATCTCAAGCAAGATACAAGAGGTACATCATCACGTGACACATACGTGAGGAGGAGGAAAAGAATGATGAGTCAGCAGGGAAAAAGGGTCGAGCCAGGCGCTCTAGGACGCCTATAAAAGGAGGCCACAACAGCCATTTGAGGTAAGTTCTCTAACTCTTGAATACAGAGTTTTATCTTTCCTTTCTATACGCGAAATCTCATCATCACACCAGACCTACTGCCCCCGGGAAAGCGTCGGGAGAACAGGTCCCAAGCAAGTCCTATCCGAGGCCAAGGAGCTCGGATAGTCAAGAGTAATTAGCGAGCAGTCTGCATACTTCATCACCGATCTACATCTTAAGCTCTCGGACATTACCGATATCTGAGGCACCCATTTACTAGTGCGGATTTCCCCCGCATCAGTTGGCACACCTAGTGGGACCCGACTAGGAGGCTTCTTACTTTCGATCGTCATGACGAACACTACAAAGCGCCGACCTGGTCGGCCTCACAAATCTACAACGACCCCGGCTTCAACGGTGGCCAACACAGATGAGGTGAACAAAATGAAGATGATCCCACGTTGTTGTAGTTGCAAGCCTCGAAGGGTTGAGACAAAGAAACACACCTGAAAACCCAACCGAGGGGTTACCCGTCACAGAAGGAGAAGAGGATAAGGCCGAGGACGACCCATTGGAGCTGGGTATGGGGCACAACCTGAGGTGGGGCAAACTGAGACCGTTCAAAATAACCCAAGGCAGACAGACACGGTTCAAAACAATCCGAGGCCTCCTGTGGCAGCTCGGTGCAATCCAAGACAGAGGGGTGAGAATCTGTCAGCATTAGATTTCATGATGGCTCATAAGGAGTTATACCATCAATGGATGATACAGCACCAGCGAGAGCAAGAAAGAGGACCCGCTCCGCCCGTAAGATCAGTGATCGACTTAGATGCTCTGGATAGGATGAGGTAGCTAGAGAGATGGATGTTGGTCAGCTCCAGCACAGTACCTCCTACCGTTCCACCCTTAAGGACAGGTGCAAATGTAGGAAACTTCCAGCCGAACCGTCTGCATGGGAGCATAAGGCAAGGGGGATGGGCGTATCCTCCTGGCCCGACGCTGCCAGCAGTTTCGTTTGCAACCCCATGATTCTTGGTTTTCTACCCTTATGAGATTACCCAACGAGCAACTACCTGCAGGATACTATGACGTGGAAATTTCAGGAGGGTACCGGACAACAGGAGGGCAGGGCCAAAGCCATCCGATGACCTCTGCTGGAGCAGGATGACACCAAGGAGGATATCAAGGAAGAACTAATGAGGATAGATACTATAGAGGCAAGGATGGGTACCCTTCGGATCCAAATTCTTTGGAAGCATGCTTGGACAAGCTGATTGGAAGGAATGGGGCGAAGCCCGCTTCCCCTTGGATTTCGAAAATTCTGGCCGAACCTTGGCCTCAAGGGTTTAGACAGCCGGAGGGGATTTCTTCCTACAACGGAGAGACAGATCCGGAGGAGTTTGTAGGGACATCAGAATTTGATGGTATCCAGGGATATTCCTCACAACTTGAGGTGCAAGTTTTTGGGGTGCTACCTCCGAGGCAACTGTTTGATATGGTCCTACTCTCTCCCGAGAGAAAGTTTAAGAAGAATTTATGACTTTAGCCGAGGCCTGCTATACAGGCATTCCCAGTTGAAAAGGTCAGGAAAGCTGTTAGCCGAGCTGATGGCAACTAAGCATAAAGCCTCGGAGGAACAAATGGAGTAATATAGAAGGTACATGGACGACAGTATGCAAGTGTCGGATAGGGAACAACAAGAGAAGGTAGTCATTAGTGGATTCATCAACGGGTTAAAGGATGAGGCACTGTTTCGAAAGCTGATGGAGAATATTCCTAGCACTTTCCATGCACTGCAGATCGCCGTACAGTTATATTGCGCTGTCAATGACGCAACCCGCAAGAGGAAGGAAGATAATGATAGCCTTCTCTCGGGAAAAGGCGTTAAGAAGAAAGCACCAGAGATAGGGAAGAGGGATTCAGGAGCCACGGTAACGGGGAAATCCAGGTTAGAGATCTACACACCGCTGATCAAGCCTCGCTCGGAGATACTGGCGGTACACAGGAATTTATTTGGTGACCCCTCTCCGATTCAGGGGATTCCATCGAAGGAAAATGCAGAGAAGTGGTACCATAAATCTCATGGGCACACCACAGACGGCTGCCGCTCCCTAAGGAACGAGATAGAAAAATTGATAGAAAGGGGGCAGTTGCGAGACTGTGTGGCTCCAGAAGATAGGAAGGAGGGGCAACAACCGCACTTCGGGAAGAAGAAGTGGAGAGGGGCGAATCAGTATGGTGCTAACCAATATCCAAACCAGGCTCGGATACAAGGACGGGAGCAAGCTTACGGAAACAACGGAAACCAAGCTCCAAATCAGATTGTAGTGGTAGCCCAGGACCAGAAGCCTATCCCGAATTGGATGATAAATGTTATCAAGTGTAATGGTAGGAGACAGCTACCAATCAGTGACGACGTTGAAAGCCTAGACTAGGTATGTGCCACCAGGAGAAGAGCCAGGTAAACGCTTCCGACCCAGTGAAACTATCACCTTTTCCGAAGACGATGCGGTGCCTACTCAGCCCCGCACTCATATCCGATGGTGGTAACGGCGGAGATAGAAGGCTTTGCTATGAAAAGAGTTTTTATAGATGACGGCAGCAATGTGGAGATCATGTTCGCCACCTGTTTCGACCAGCTAGGAATAGGGAGGCAGTATCACAGACCGTCGATGTCACCGTTGTCGGGGTTCACCGGAAAAGCTGAGATGCTTCTCGGTATAATTACCCTAACCTTAGGGTGACCATGGTGGACGACATGGATAGAAGCCGCCGGACTTCGGCGTTAAGCAATTTTGCGGTGATGGACGCTCCATCTCCATTCAACACAATTCTCGGCAGGCCATGGTTAACACAGACTCGAGTGGTGAACTGCCCTATCTACTGACGATGAAATTCTCAACGGAGCAAGGGGTGGCGTCTGTCCGAGGTAGCCAGACCATAGCGAGCAAAGGGAAAGCAAAGATTAAAGGTTCACCCTTTTTCTAAGGGTAAGGCAAATGAGGGGGAATACTTGGAGGTACTAGAAAAGGGGAAAGGTGCCAATACCTCAGATACGGAGGAGAAAAGCTCAGAAAAGGAACCATCAGGTAGGGGGGTGGAGGTGATAATGGAAGCAAACTGAATCAGTTAAGCCCCCCTTTAAGATTCAGGAATTTTTTGATGAGGAGGAAAGAATTTTTTTGGTGTGGATACACTAAAGCCGGTAGCGTGGATACATTTTCCTGTAGGGTGCGTGGATACGCCAAAAAAGATGCAAGTTATTGGATAATGCTTTGCGGGAAAGGAAAGGGTGTGGATACGCCCTAGGAAGGAAAATTACTAGGTATTGGATAGTACTTTGGAATAGGAAGTCGGGACCTCGGTGTCACTCCCACAATGGTGCCCTGCAAAAGCAGGATGTTTTATGAAGGGATTCAGTTTTGATAATTTTAAGGATTTTAAACCATCGGATAGATGCCCTCATTAGAAGAGGACCATCCGATGAACGCATAAAGAAGAATTAAAGGTCTTAAGAATATAAGATTTTCAAATCATCGGATGGATGCCCTAATCAGAAGAGGATCATCCGATGAACGCATAAAGAAGAATTAAAGGTCTTAAGAATATAAGATTTTCAAATCCTCGTTAGGATGCCTTCATCAGAATAGGACCACCCGATGAATGCATAAAGAAGAATTAAAAGTTTTAAGAATACACGATTTTTAAATTCTCGGATGGACGCGCTCATCAGAAGAGGACCCTCCGATGATCACATAAGATAAATTTTAAGAATCTAAGGCTAGACACTTTCAAGTACATCTGGATGATGCAGGTTTTCAGACAGTCAGATGACTATACTCGCCAGAAAGGGGAAGGAATTCGTGGATTTGGCTCGGACAAAACTTCATGGTGCGGGGGAAATCAGCACTATTAAACGGGTGCCTCGGATATCGGTAATGTCCGAGGGCTTAAGATGTAGATTGGTGATGAAGTTTGCAGACTGCTCGCTAATTACTCCTGACTATCCAAGCTCCTATGCCTCAGATAGGACTTGCTTGGGACCTGTTCTCCCGACGCTTGCCCGGGGGTAGTAGGTCCGGTGTGATGATGAGATTTCGCGTATTGAAAGGAAAGATAAAACTCTGTATTCAAGAGTTAGAGAATTTACCTCAAATGGCTGATTGCTGCCTCCTTTTGTAGGCGTCCTAGAGCGCTTGGCTCGACCCTTTTTCCCTGCTGACTCATCATTCTTTTCCTTCTCCTCACGTATGTGTCACGTGATGTTGTACCTCCTGTATCTTGCTTGAGATATTCTCACGTGCCTATGTATCTTCCTGGTAATTTCCTTAAGTAGCTGAGTCACCGCGCCTCTCATGACCGATGACGTATTATGTATTATCACCTCCTAGCCATGTGGGTGTACTGGCCGATCCTTATCTCTTCTCACGTGATTCGGAAACTTCCCGTAGGTCACCTAGACCCGAATCATTTGTATCATTTTCTCCCACCTGTTAGGGAGAACCTTTTGCCTTGTACCAAATAATCCTTTATTTATCTAAATTTACCTGTTTTTGATCTTTCACGAATTCTATGCTCCTACTCTTTTCTTCCTTTTTTCTTATTTCTTTCTTTCTTTTAATCTTGGACCTATTATCTTCTCTTTCCCCCCTCCCCCTCGGATAACTCTTCTTCTTCGGAGCAGCCAATCTGCGTCCGAGGAAGAAGGCGATATGTGAGGCCAGACTAGGTTTGGATCTTAGAGCTCTGCCTAAAGCTAGCTACCTCTTATGCAGACGATGCTGGAAGAGTGTATAAAACTGTTATCCAGTTACAGTCTTTGCATGAGGACTATCGGCGTCACACACACGAAGAGTTGGAAATGGCCTGGGGTAATATGCCCGAGCTATCAAAAAGCTACACGGTTTTGAGAACAAGAACACATAAAGGAAAGTCATTTTCAAGATGGAATCTGAATACAGGGAACTTACCTTTCACTTTTTTTTAATGTAATATTTTCTTCTATTAAATTGCTCAAAAAAGTTCATACAACTGATTTGACCATCACTCTAAGCCAAACACTCAACATATATAAATAACTAACCAAAGGAGAAAACAACTATTCTACAGCTATATGAAATACAAGTGGCTATGACCATAACTAGTTTATCAAGATATTGCTAGGATTTTAGTATAACTGTCATGAATGCAACTTACCTTTCACAATCGGGAACTCTTGGACCAGCTTCTAACCCTAAGGCTAACTTTTCACCTTTTGTCTCTTCTCCGCGGTAGAACTGGTGCTACCCCTTTTTCTAACATTCTTGATGCCGTCCAAAGTGCAATCACTTTTATGGAAGAACATGGAAATTTCAACAAGGCAGCTCGAAATATCCTGCATGCTCCGAGACTCTAGAGTGGTGCCAGGGCATCCTGTCTGGAATGCCGAATCCTCTTCCTCCTTCCTTGAAACAGATTCCTCCAAAGGTTGATATAGACTTTCTCCCACCGATACGAGAATGCCCAGCTGTCCACAGAACTAGAGCACATTCAAAAAAGGTGAAGGAAATTCTTAGAATCCGGGATTTAAACCTTTTTGGACAAGGCAAGGATTTCAAGATTCGTGTTTGCGGATCTTTTTACGTTTTCCGATTGCTTCAGTTGGTATCAGTAGCAGGCTTGTTCCTATTCTCTGCCAGTGATTCATGATGAAAGATCACCCAATTATGAAGGTTGATGTGATGGCGGCTTTTTTCCCATATGATGCTTTGATTAAGGATGTTACTGCAATTGCTGCGTTGTCAACGCAAATAAATGGATTGCGCAATAATGAACAATTAGACAGGAGAAATCCATGGGGCGAGAAATAAATTTTCGGTGATGAGAAAGCAAGGTCGGATGATGATTATCGTGTCAAGGTCAATGTTCCCAAATTATATGGATCCATGAGCGTAAATGATTTATTTGATTGGCAGCTTAACGTTGCTAGATACTTCGAGGTCATGGAAGTTCCCGAGAGCCAACAAGTTAAGATGGTTGTTAAGGAGCTAAATAGTTGTTCTCTCTCCTAGTGTGGGCGATTACACCTTCACTATGTGCTGCCATTATTGACCTGCAAATCCGTCCTTTTCTTAGCTCCAACTTTTAGTTCCTTGCTATGGGAAGATCGGCTAGGAAGAAGAGGATCCAGGCCATCTGGGATGCTTTCCAGAAGCTCCCTTTGGAGAGGAGAGAAGAACTACTCGCAATTGCAAAAGGCGATCTGAAAAAGAAAGATAAGATTTCTTAGTATGGTTCTACTCCACGCCCCCCATCCTGCAAAAGCTATGAATCCAGTCAGCTCAACACCACCCCCACCAATTACTAAGCAAGATCACATCACTCCCCCACCTATTCGGCCAGATGCTAGCTCCGACGTTGAAAGCCTAGACTAGGTATGTGCCACCAGGAGAAGAGCCAGGTAAACGCTTCCGACCCAGTGAAACTATCACCTTTTCCGAAGACGATGCGGTGCCTACTCAGCCCCGCACTCATATCCGATGGTGGTAACGGCGGAGATAGAAGGCTTTGCTATGAAAAGAGTTTTTATAGATGACGGCAGCAATGTGGAGATCATGTTCGGCACCTGCTTCGACCAGCTAGGAATAGGGAGGCAGTATCACAGACCGTCGATGTCACCGTTGTCGGGGTTCACCGGAAAAGCTGAGATGCTTCTCGGTATAATTACCCTAACCTTAGGGTGACCATGGTGGACGACATGGATAGAAGCCGCCGGACTTCGGCGTTAAGCAATTTTGCGGTGATGGACGCTCCATCTCCATTCAACGCAATTCTCGGCAGGCCATGGTTAACACAGACTCGAGTGGTGAACTGCCCTATCTACTGACGATGAAATTCTCAACGGAGCAAGGGGTGGCGTCTGTCCGAGGTAGCCAGACCATAGCGAGCAAAGGGAAAGCAAAGATTAAAGGTTCACCCTTTTTCTAAGGGTAAGGCAAATGAGGGGGAATACTTGGAGGTACTAGAAAAGGGGAAAGGTGCCAATACCTCAGATACGGAGGAGAAAAGCTCAGAAAAGGAACCATCAGGTAGGGGGGTGGAGGTGATAATGGAAGCAAACTGAATCAGGTAAGCCCCCCTTTAAGATTCAGGAATTTTTTGATGAGGAGGAAAGAAATTTTTTGGTGTGGATACACTAAAGCCGGTAGCGTGGATACATTTTCCTGTAGGGTGCGTGGATACGCCAAAAAAGATGCAAGTTATTGGATAATGCTTTGCGGGAAAGGAAAGGGTGTGGATACGCCCTAGAAAGGAAAATTACTAGGTATTGGATAGTACTTTGGAATAGGAAGTCGGGACCTGGGTGTCACTCCCACAATGGTGCCCTGCAAAAGCAGGATGTTTTATGAAGGGATTCAGTTTTGATAATTCTAAGGATTTTAAACCATCGGATAGATGCCCTCATCAGAAGAGGACCATCCGATGAACGTATAAAGAAGAATTAAAGGTCTTAAGAATATAAGATTTTCAAATCATCGGATGGATGCCCTAATCAGAAGAGGACCATCCAATGAACGCATAAAGAAGAATTAAAGGTCTTAAGAACATAATATTTTCAAATCCTCAGATGGATGCCCTCATCAAAAGAGGATCATCCGATGAACGCATAAAGAAGAATTAAAGGTCTTAAGAATATAAGATTTTCAAATCCTCGTTTGGATGCCTTCATCAGAATAGGACCACCCGATGAATGCATAAAGAAGAATTAAAAGTTTTAAGAATACACGATTTTTAAATTCTCGGATGGACGCGCTCATCAGAAGAGGACCCTCCGATGATCGCATAAGATAAATTTTAAGAATCTAAGGCTAGACACCTTCAAGTACATCTGGATGATGCATGTTTTCAGATAGTCAGATGACTATACTCGCCAGAAAGGGGAAGGAATTCGTGGATTTGGCTCGGACAAAACTTCATGGTGCGGAGGAAATCAGCACTATTAAACGGGTGCCTCGGATATCGGTAATGTCCGAGGGCTTAAGATGTAGATTGGTGATGAAGTTTGCAGACTGCTCGCTAATTACTCCTGACTATCCAAGCTCCTATGCCTCAGATAGGACTTGCTTGGGACCTGTTCTCCCGACGCTTGCCCGGGGGTAGTAGGTCCGGTGTGATGATGAGATTTCGCGTATTGAAAGGAAAGATAAAACTCTGTATTCAAGAGTTAGAGAATTTACCTCAAATGGCTGATTGCTGCCTCCTTTTGTAGGCGTCCTAGAGCGCTTGGCTCGACCCTTTTTCCCTGCTGACTCATCATTCTTTTCCTTCTCCTCACGTATGTGTCACGTGATGTTGTACCTCCTGTATCTTGCTTGAGATATTCTCACGTGCCTATGTATCTTCCTGGTAATTTCCTTAAGTAGCTGAGTCACCGCGCCTCTCATGACCGATGACGTATTATGTATTATCACCTCCTAGCCATGTGGGTGTACTGGCCGATCCTTATCTCTTCTCACGTGATTCGGAAACTTCCCGTAGGTCACCTAGACCCGAATCATTTGTATCATTTTCTCCCACCTGTTAGGGAGAACCTTTTGCCTTGTACCAAATAATCCTTTATTTATCTAAATTTACCTGTTTTTGATCTTTCACGAATTCTTTTTTTTTTTTGATGTAATATTTTCTTCTATTAAATTGCTCAAAAAAGTTCATACAACTGATTTGGCCATCACTCTAAGCCAAACATTCAACGGATATAAATAACTAACCAAAAGGAGAAAAACAACTATTCTACAGCCATATGAAATGCAAGTGGCTATGATCATAACTAGTTCATCAAGATATTGCTAGGATTTTAGAATAACTATAATGTATGCGCTTCCATTCCATCTGTCCTTGCATATCTTGCAAAATCTGCATCCACCTTTGGAGCTTTGGTGTCTTCAACGTTCCATTTCTGTCTCCAACTCGTATATGATTAAGGGAAATTCCACCATAGCATATCTGTGAATTGACATGTCAAAACACAAGTCTGCCCTGGTTCATTTCCCATAGAAACCATATTATCCATTATGTAGCCTGGTCTGAGTATGCTTATAATCTTTTTCGATCCAGCCCGTCAAGTCTTTAGATAGTGTCATGGGCCAAGGTTGGGTAACTGGTTTTTATACCTGCAGCCCAACACCTCTGAAATACCAAAAGGTAATCAGTGCGGTACCTACGACATATGTACAAGTTTCATACTAGGGATATATCCCCACAACCAATCCGTCAAGTCTTTAGATATTGTCACGGGCCAAGGCTGGGTAACTGGTTTTTACACCGGCAGCCCAACACCTCTGAAATACCATAGGTAATCAGTGCGGTACCTACGACATATGTACCAAGTTTCATACTAGGATCCATTCACACCATCCTCATCATCAATCAGAGGGGTCAAAGCCTGTTTCAATCATCACCTTTAGAGCATCCACCTGCCTAAATTTCCCCTGGAAGATTCTGTTATTCCTCTCCCTCCATACATTATAGAAGATGCTAATAAGTCGGTGGAATCTTATTCTCTTTCTCCATCCTACCATTCTTCTCATCCTCCTCAGGCACTCTCTGAAGTTTCCGCCAGTCTCCACCCTGTAATGTTTTTGGAGCTCCACTGTAAATTGGCATGTACAAAATATGTGCTGCATCGTTTCTCCATTGTGCCCACACAGAGTACAAACATCTGCCACATGAGGTATTATCCCTTTCGACTGAAGTCTCGCTATGGTCGATAATCTCCCTTTTAACAACATCCATAGAAAGAATGAGTGTTTAGGCTGTAGTCCCGACTTCCACAATATTTTCGTTGACCAATGGTTTTCTTGGCCTGCCCCTTTGAGGTATCCATATGCCTTGCTAGTGCTGAAATTTCCCTTCGTGTCAACACATTCCATTAGGTATGGACGAATTTCATCTTTCAGTGACACCAACTTGCCCCAACCCCAACTATATGTGTGCCCTTCTAGGCTGTAGTCAAGAAACTCTTCATCCTTCAAGTAGTATGCCTGCACCCATTTCAGCCACAATATATCCTTCTTTTGACATACATCCCAAACCAGCTTACACAGAGCAGCTCTATTCCAGGATGAAGAATCCCTTAGGCCAACTCCTCCACTTTTCTTTGGCATACAAAGTGTTTTCCAAGACACTGGTGTAACTCTTTTCTCCCCTTCCTTTCTTCCCCACAGAAAATTTCTGCATTTTGTCTCAATGGCTTTGTGCACACTCTCAGGTAATTGAAAAACATTTGCCCAGTGACTAGCTTTACTCAGCAGAATTGTGTTTATAAGCTGCACTTTACCTGCATATGCCATATTCCTGGAACCCCAAGTGCCTATTTGTCCTGCAATCTTCTCCACCATTTTCTCACAATCTTCAGCTCTCCACTTCCCTGTTGAGACTGGAAGTCCCAGGTAATTCATTGGGAAACTTCCTTGAACTATATTCAGAGTATCAGCCAACATCTTTGATTCAGTTTCTGTCATTGTCGAGAAAAAAGCCTCAGATTTTCCTTCATTTATCCTAAGGCCAGAAACCTTCCTAAACTCCTCCAAAACAGTTTTAACCCCATCCATTGAGTGCTTGCTTGCCCTACAGAAAATTAACAGATCATCTGCAAACATCAAACTGTGTATTTCCCCCTTCAAACTCCTCTGATGGAACTCTACAGCTTTCGTTTTTATCGCCAGGCTAAGCTGTCTTGATAGATATTCCATCCCAATTACAAACAATAAAGGTGATATCGGATCCCCCTGTTTAACACCACTCCTCCCTTTAAAACAATCCGTGTACGCACCATTCAAAGAGAAACAATAAGTGGTATCCTCAACGCATCGTCTTATCCACTCAATAAACAATCCTGGAAACTTTAGAACTGCCAGCCATTTGAATAGAAACTCCCAGCTTATACTGTCGAAAGCCTTCTGTATATCAACTTTTATCATGCAACTCGGAATATTGCTCGGCTTCTTATATCCTGTTAATAGCTCTTGGGCTAGGAGAATATTATGTGATATCCTCCTCCCTTTCACGAATGCACCTTGGTTTCCATTTATCACTTCAGGGAGTACCTCACTTAACCTGTTACTCATGATCTTTGTGATGACTTTATATAAAACAGGGCAGCAGGAAATCGGCCTATAGTCCCCAGCTGACTGCGGATTATCAACTTTCGGTATTAGTGTTAAAACAGCCCTGCTAAATTCCCGTGGTACTTCATCGCCCTGAAAGAAACTCCTAATCCCCTTTTTGAAATCATCACCAACAATCCCCCATGCTTTCTTGAAGAAAAAACTCGAATATCCATCTACTCCAGGACTTTTGTCATTCTCAATGCTATTCAGAGCTCTCCATATCTCATCATCTGTAATCGGCTTTATCAAGGGTGTTTGTTGTTCCACTGTAAGAAAGTTACCTTCAGCTGCAACTAAAGGATCAATTTCACTCTCTACAATCACTGTCTTTCCCATTCGGTCACCAAAGAACTGCAGTAGATGCTGCTCCACCCCCTCTCTTCCATCCACTCTGTCGCTTCCCACCTTCAGGCTGACTATATGATTTCTGTATTGCCTCTTTTTCATGCTTGCATAGAAAATTTTGGTTGGCCTGTCCCCCTCCTTTATCCATTTCTCCTTAGACCGTTGCTGTAAGAAACTGAACTCCGCTTCAGCTAGTTCCATAGATTCTCTCCTTGCCCTTGCTTCGTTTTCTTGCAGCCCTTTATCCAATACATTTGTTTGTAATAGATTGAACTGGTTCTCCCACTTCCCTTTTGCTTCCATGGCTCTTTTCTGAATGTCTGAAAATTCCCTCTTGTTCAATCGTTTAAGTGCTATTTCCAGCACCTTCAGAGTTTTAAATAGATCCACGAGAGTACTGTGTTTCCGCATCCTCCAATTCTGCTCCACTAAAGTAAGAAAGTCCGGCGAGTTCACCCACATATTGAAGAACTTAAAAGGACGTTTAGCAGAACACTTTCTTGGCGTATCTAGGTGTATAAGTAAAGGTAAATGATCTGATGCATCATTGGGTTTTACTTCACATATCGCTTCCATCCATCTGTCCATCCACATCTCATTCACCATTGCTCTGTCGATTCTACTGAAAATTCTGCCTTCTTCCCTTTTATTGTCCCACGTGAAAAAGGGTCCTGTACTTTTCAGCTCATGCAGTTGAATCAAGTTCACCGTGTCTCTAAAATTTTCCACCTCAGCTAGTTGTACATCCTCTCCTCCAGCTCGGTCTCCCAAATTTAGGGGGGAGTTGAAATCCCCCACCACCATCCATGGCATATCCTGGTGATTTGCAGTCTCCAGATAACGCCATAACTTCAGCCTAAGCGGTTGTTTGGTCCCTGCTTCTACTTCACTATTATGAGCATAAACAACCGTCAAGTAAAACTCCAGCCCGAGTTCTTTTTTCCGGCAAATGCAGTCAATCCACTGATCTCCAATGCTTATTACCGATATATCATACAAATCTGGCTTCCAACATAGCCATATTCTTCCTGTTTGTGCTATCGGGCAGTTTGTTAGTAGCTTCCAACCCAAATCAAGACTTTCCCATCTGTCCACTTCATTTTCTACCTTCACCTTTGTTTCCAGCAAGCCAGCAAGGCCTATATTATTTTCAAAACAAAATTGCCGGCATTTTCTCTGCTTACTTGGCTGATTTATACCCCTAACATTCCAGAATAGCATAGTACTATGCATCATTAACAATATTATAAAGGGGATCATACCTTGAATGAACTTCAAGGTCTATGTTATTAGCCGCTTCTCTCTCATTGACGCCAACATTTGTAGACTGTGAAATCTGCAATACCACACTATCATTCGATTCAACCGGTTGTTTCCCTTCTCTGTGTTGCCTTATTTCTCTACCCGGAACATCCCTAGCTTCAGTCTCTCTTGATTGTGCATCCAAAACTGTGCTACTGCTCGTTCCACCACTTTTTGCACCCCTTTCTTTTTCATACCCTGCTTTCTTTTCCTGTTCTTTTTCGGCCCCAAGAACAGCCTCTCGGTCTCCCTTTTTCTGTTCTACATTGGTTCCTTTGGTGCCCATTTTATTTCCCTCAATTTTGTCTCCATTCTTCTCTGCCTTTTTTACACCAACAACCACCCAATCCCCGGTATTTCTACCATATCGTCGATGAGGAGCAACTATGCTTGGTCCCCTTTCCCTTGGGGCTGATTGAGTTTGGTTCTCCCTTTTGCCTCTATTTGTGCTCAACTGCGTCCTACCATTCACTCCAGGCGAAAGGGATTTGGGCTTCCAGACACATTCTTCTGTTTCATGTCCAATCAGCTTGCATTTACTACACTTTGATGGCTTCCACTCATACTCCACATCTTGGTGCTGAATGATATTATTCTCATCTTTGTATGGAATTCTTTTTTGCATTACCTTCCCCATGTTCACCTCAACTAGTACCCTTGCAAACTTTGTCTTTTCCATGTGCCATGTGGCCTCATCAATCCGCAAGGGGATTCCGATTACACTTGCCAATCTACATAACAGGCTCGGCTCCCAATAGACTGGATCCAATCCAGGAAATTGCACCCATATAGGAATTGTATCTGGCTCATCAAAATCCATTTTTTGTTTCCATAACTTTACAAAAACTGGTTTTTTATCAAAGAAAACCATCCCCCGTTCTATCACCTCATCTCTATGTTTTTCATTAACAAGCTTCACCAGAAAGATCCCTGGTTTTGCCTGCCAGACCTTTACAACCATACCAAACCATATTCTTCTAAGAAAGCCTTCAAAATATTTAATCGGAGGATGACCACCAATAACCTTGCATACAACCACATTCTTCCATTTTTTCACGCTGTTTTCAACCTCATTCAAAGGAAAAGAAGGCAAAAGCATACCGTCTACAAGTTCAGGTTTATAGTATTTTACCTCTGCCTGGTGGCTCGTGAACAGTTTCGACCAGCTTACCTTCTCATTTAATGGTGTCTCTAGCTCTTCCCCTCTCTTCAGTATACGTACTTGTGAATTCTCCCCAACTTTGTTTACTACTGTGGCAACACCATCACCTTCGGGTTGAGTGATCACAGTCGACAAAACAGCATTCTCCAAACCCTTCTCTAAATGAGACTTCTCGGCTTGTTCTGAACTCTTCTTTCACGAATTCTATGCTCCTACTCTTTTCTTCCTTTTTTCTTTTTTCTTATTTCTTTCTTTCTTTTAATCTTGGACCTATTATCTTCTCTTTCCCCCCCCCCCCTCGGATAACTCTTCTTCTTCGGAGCAGCCAATCTGCGTCCGAAGAAGAAGGCGATATGTGAGGCCAGACTAGGTTTGGATCTTAGAGCTCTGCCTAAAGCTAGCTACCTCTTATGCAGACGATGCTGGAAGAGTGTATAAAACTGTTATCCAGTTACAGTCTTTGCATGAGGACTATCGGCGTCACACACACGAAGAGTTGGAAATGGCCTGGGGTAATATGCCCGAGCTATCAAAAAGCTACACGGTTTTGAGAACAAGAACACATAAAGGAAAGTCATTTTCAAGATGGAATCTGAATACAGGGAACTTACCTTTCACTTTTTTTTAATGTAATATTTTCTTCTATTAAATTGCTCAAAAAAGTTCATACAACTGATTTGACCATCACTCTAAGCCAAACACTCAACATATATAAATAACTAACCAAAGGAGAAAACAACTATTCTACAGCTATATGAAATACAAGTGGCTATGACCATAACTAGTTTATCAAGATATTGCTAGGATTTTAGTATAACTGTCATGAATGCAACTTACCTTTCACAATCGGGAACTCTTGGACCAGCTTCTAACCCTAAGGCTAACTTTTCACCTTTTGTCTCTTCTCCGCGGTAGAACTGGTGCTACCCCTTTTTCTAACATTCTTGATGCCGTCCAAAGTGCAATCACTTTTATGGAAGAACATGGAAATTTCAACAAGGCAGCTCGAAATATCCTGCATGCTCCGAGACTCTAGAGTGGTGCTAGGGCATCCTGTCTGGAATGCCGAATCCTCTTCCTCCTTCCTTGAAACAGATTCCTCCAAAGGTTGATATAGACTTTCTCCCACCGATACGAGAATGCCCAGCTGTCCACAGAACCAGAGCACATTCAAAAAAGGTGAAGGAAATTCTTAGAATCCGGGATTTAAACCTTTTTGGACAAGGCAAGGATTTCAAGATTCGTGTTTGCGGATGTTTTTACGTTTTCCGATTGCTTCAGTTGGTATCAGTAGCAGGCTTGTTCCTATTCTCTGCCAGTGATTCATGATGAAAGATCACCCAATTATGAAGGTTGATGTGATGGCGGCTTTTTTCCCATATGATGCTTTGATTAAGGATGTTACTGCAATTGCTGCGTTGTCAACGCAAATAAATGGATTGCGCAATAATGAACAATTAGACAGGAGAAATCCATGGGGCGAGAAATAAATTTTCGGTGATGAGAAAGCAAGGTCGGATGATGATTATCGTGTCAAGGTCAATGTTCCCAAATTATATGGATCCATGAGCGTAAAGGATTTATTTGATTGGCAGCTTAACGTTGCTAGATACTTCGAGGTCATGGAAGTTCCCGAGAGCCAACAAGTTAAGATGGTTGTTAAGGAACTAAATAGTTGTTTTCTCTCTCCTAGTGTGGGCGATTACACCTTCACTATGTGCTGCCATTATTGACCTGCAAATCCGTCCTTTTCTTAGCTCCAACTTTTAGTTCCTTGCTATGGGAAGATCGGCTAGGAAGAAGAGGATCCAGGCCATCTGGGATGCTTTCCAGAAGCTCCCTTTGGAGAGGAGAGAAGAACTACTCGCAATTGCAAAAGGCGATCTGAAAACGAAAGATAAGATTTCTTAGGATGGTTCTACTCCACGCCCCCACCTGCAAAAGCTATGAATCCAGTCAGCTCAACACCACCCCCACCAATTACTAAGCAAGATCTCATCACTCCCCCACCTATTCGGCCAGATGCTAGCTCCCCCGTCAATCCCGTTGCCCCTGAGCAACCTATTCAATGCAAGCTTGCCCACAAGAAGCTGGATTGGGAGGCAAAACCAGTGGTAGCTGGCATCTTTAAGGACAGGACGGCTGGAATGCAATTCTACAAACCTGAAGAGATTGATGGTGTTCAGATGGGGAAAATATCCAAAAGTTGTGGAGGAAAGTTTTCAACAGTGGGAAAGTACTTTGATATGCACTGTTCTTGGCAATCACCCTCCTCTTCATGTTATGGAGGGATTCTTCAGAAGAGTATGGTGGCAATTCTCTGTTCTAAAGGTATGGATCTTATCTCCTGGTGTTTTTACGGTAAAATTCAAAGAAGTAGATTCTTGTGCACAGATTCTTGCTAGGGGTGCTTTATTATTCCAAAACAAGCCTGTGTTAGTTCATCCTTGGACCAAGGATTTTCAGAATGTTACCCCCACCAAGGTTCCTGTATGGATCCAATTACCTGGTCTCAATCCTATTTACTGGACCCCTGAAATACTGAGCAGAATTCTAAGCCCTTTGGGAAGCCATTGAAGATTGATACAGCCACTCATTCTTTGGATAGATTGTCCTTTGCTAGAGTCCAGGTTGAAATGGATATAAAACAAGACTTGCCTTCCCAGTTTGAATATATTGATGAAAATGATATAGTTCAAAAGCAGGAAGTGGTGTTTGAATGGACTCCAGTACAGTGTTCTCATTGTAAGATGCTGGGTGGTCATGCAGCTCAGGCTTGCAAAAAGTTGCACCCTAGTGATCCCAACCCTGAGGCTCCTAAACCAGCTCCTAAACCTAAGAAAAAGCCTGACAAACTTTTTCAGCCTAAACAGCAACCAACAGTGGTTCCTAACCAGAACAAGCCCCTTCATAGGCCTGGAAAAGAGCCTATCACTGGTGTGTTAAAAATCCCTGGCCCTGATCCTCTTGATCCTACATCTAGGGTCAATCTACCTCCTGCTGTTTCTACAAGCTCTACTGCTAAAAGCCTAGCTTCTTCTCTCCGAGCCTTGACTACTCGGAAGAAGGCTCTGTCTCCCCCCTGGCTCTCCTCCTCCCGAGGACGTTAAGAATTACAAGGGGATCTATCCTGAATCCCCTGTTACCGGCGGTTACACCGAATACTACACTCACCCTGCCTTGTATGGATTTGGCGTGGGCTCTCTAGATGGTCAACCGAAGGTAATTTGCAAGAACCTCCGGTCCCAACTTTTTGATGGTACCCGGCCTCCTGACTCTTGATTCTCCATAGCACCTTCCCTCTTCTTTTTTTTTCTTTGGATTCTTGTAATTTCTCCTTCCCTGTGTAATATCTAACAGAAGAAACTTTTGTTCTGCTTTCCCTTTTCCTTTTATGCATCATTCTCCCCTAAATCTTACCTTATATCTGTGTTGTTTATTTATCATTTATCCCCTTATTCACCCCCTCTAAGAGCATCGGGTGCAAGGTCTTATATTTGATGCCCGGTGTTCTAAATCCTATATAATATTATACTTGATACATACCTTTAAAGTCCTTTTTCTTGTGATCCTGAAGTGATAATACAGAATACGTCATCGGTCATGAGAGGCACGGTGACTCAGCTACTTAAGGAAATTACCAGGAAGATACATGGGCACGTGAGAGGATCTCAAGCAAGATACAGGAGGTACATCATCACGTGACACATACGTGAGGAGGAGGAAAAGAATGATGAGTCAGCAGGGAAAAAGGGTCGAGCCAGGCGCTCTAGGACGCCTATAAAAGGAGGCCACAACAGCCATTTGAGGTAAGTTCTCTAACTCTTGAATACAGAGTTTTATCTTTCCTTTCTATACGCGAAATCTCATCATCACACCAGACCTACTGCCCCCGGGAAAGCGTCGGGAGAACAGGTCCCAAGCAAGTCCTATCCGAGGCCAAGGAGCTCGGATAGTCAAGAGTAATTAGCGAGCAGTCTGCATACTTCATCACCGATCTACATCTTAAGCTCTCGGACATTACCGATATCTGAGGCACCCATTTACTAGTGCGGATTTCCCCCGCATCAGTTGGCACACCTAGTGGGACCCGACTAGGAGGCTTCTTACTTTCGATCGTCATGACGGACACTACAAAGCGCCGACCTGGTCGGCCTCACAAATCTACAACGACCCCGGCTTCAACGGTGGCCAACACAGATGAGGTGAACAAAATGAAGATGATCCCACGTTGTTGTAGTTGCAAGCCTCGAAGGGTTGAGACAAAGAAACACACCTGAAAACCCAACCGAGGGGTTACCCGTCACAGAAGGAGAAGAGGATAAGGCCGAGGACGACCCATTGGAGCTGGGTATGGGGCACAACCTGAGGTGGGGCAAACTGAGACCGTTCAAAATAACCCAAGGCAGACAGACACGGTTCAAAAGAATCCGAGGCCTCCTGTGGCAGCTCGGTGCAATCCAAGACAGAGGGGTGAGAATCTGTCAGCATTAGATTTCATGATGGCTCATAAGGAGTTATACCAATGGATGATACAGCACCAGCGAGAGCAAGAAAGAGGACCCGCTCCGCCCGTAAGATCAGTGATCGACTTAGATGCTCTGGATAGGATGAGGTAGCTAGAGAGATGGATGTTGGTCAGCTCCAGCACAGTACCTCCTACCGTTCCACCCTTAAGGACAGGTGCAAATGTAGGAAACTTCCAGCCGAACCGTCTGCATGGGAGCATAAGGCAAGGGGGATGGGCGTATCCTCCTGGCCCGCCAGCAGTTTCGTTTGCAACCCCATGATTCTTGGTTTTCTACCCTTATGAGATTACCCAACGAGCAACTACCTGCAGGATACTATGACGTGGAAATTTCAGGAGGGTACCGGACAACAGGAGGGCAGGGCCAAAGCCATCCGATGACCTCTGCTGGAGCAGGATGACACCAAGGAGGATATCAAGGAAGAACTAATGAGGATAGATACTATAGAGGCAAGGATGGGTACCCTTCGGATCCAAATACTTTGGAAGCATGCTTGGACAAGCTGATTGGAAGGAATGGGGCGAAGCCCGCTTCCCCTTGGATTTCGAAAATTCTGGCCGAACCTTGGCCTCAAGGGTTTAGACAGCCGGAGGGGATTTCTTCCTACAACGGAGAGACAGATCCGGAGGAGTTTGTAGGGACATCAGAATTTGATGGTATCCAGGGATATTCCTCACAACTTGAGGTGCAAGTTTTTGGGGTGCTACCTCCGAGGCAACTGTTTGATATGGTCCTACTCTCTCGAGAGAGAAAGTTTAAGAAGAATTTATGACTTTAGCCGAGGCCTGCTATACAGGCATTCCCAGTTGAAAAAGTCAGGAAAGCTGTTAGCCGAGCTGTTGGCAACTAAGCATAAAGCCTCGGAGGAACAAATGGAGTAATATAGAAGGTACATGGACGACAGTATGCAAGTGTCGGATAGGGAACAACAAGAGAAGGTAGTCATTAGTGGATTCATCAACGGGTTAAAGGATGAGGCACTGTTTCGAAAGCTGATGGAAAATATTCCTAGCACTTTCCATGCACTGCAGATCGCCGTACAGTTATATTGCGCTGTCAATGACGCAACCCGCAAGAGGAAGGAAGATAATGATAGCCTTCTCTCGGGAAAAGGCGTTAAGAAGAAAGCACCAGAGATAGGGAAGAGGGATTCAGGAGCCACGGTAACGGGGAAATCCAGGTTAGAGATCTACACACCGCTGATCAAGCCTCGCTCGGAGATACTGGTGGTACACAGGAATTTATTTGGTGACCCCTCTCCGATTCAGGGGATTCCATCGAAGGAAAATGCAGAGAAGTGGTACCATAAATCTCATGGGCACACCACAGACGGCTGCCGCTCCCTAAGGAACGAGATAGAAAAATTGATAGAAAGGGGGCAGTTGCGAGACTGTGTGGCTCCAGAAGATAGGAAGGAGGGGCAACAACCGCACTTCGGGAAGAAGAAGTGGAGAGGGGCGAATCAGTATGGTGCTAACCAATATCCAAACCAGGCTCAGATACAAGGACGGGAGCAAGCTTACGGAAACAACGGAAACCAAGCTCCAAATCAGATTGTAGTGGTAGCCCAGGACCCAGAGCCTATCCCGAATTGGATGATAAATGTTATCAAGTGTAATGGTAGGAGACAGCTACCAATCAGTGACGACGTTGAAAGCCTAGACTAGGTATGTGCCACCAGGAGAAGAGCCAGGTAAACGCTTCCGACCCAGTGAAACTATCACCTTTTCCGAAGACGATGCGGTGCCTACTCAGCCCCGCACTCATATCCGATGGTGGTAACGGCGGAGATAGAAGGCTTTGCTATGAAAACAGTTTTTATAGATGACGGCAGCAATGTGGAGATCATGTTCGCCACCTGCTTCGACCAGCTAGGAATAGGGAGGCAGTATCACAGACCGTCGATGTCACCGTTGTCGGGGTTCACCGGAAAAGCTGAGATGCTTCTCGGTATAATTACCCTAACCTTAGGGTGACCATGGTGGACGACATGGATAGAAGCCGCCGGACTTCGGCGTTAAGCAATTTTGCGGTGATGGACGCTCCATCTCCATTCAACGCAATTCTCGGCATGCCATGGTTAACACAGACTCGAGTGGTGAACTGCCCTATCTACTGACGATGAAATTCTCAACGGAGCAAGGGGTGGCGTCTGTCCGAGGTAGCCAGACCATAGCGAGCAAAGGGAAAGCAAAGATTAAAGGTTCACCCTTTTTCTAAGGGTAAGGCAAATGAGGGGGAATACTTGGAGGTACTAGAAAAGGGGAAAGGTGCCAATACCTCAGATACGGAGGAGAAAAGCTCAGAAAAGGAACCATCAGGTAGGGGGGTGGAGGTGATAATGGAAGCAAACTGAATCAGTTAAGCCCCCCTTTAAGATTCAGGAATTTTTTGATGAGGAGGAAAGAATTTTTTTGGTGTGGATACACTAAAGCCGGTAGCGTGGATACATTTTCCTGTAGGGTGCGTGGATACGCCAAAAAAGATGCAAGTTATTGGATAATGCTTTGCGGGAAAGGAAAGGGTGTGGATACGCCCTAGGAAGGAAAATTACTAGGTATTGGATAGTACTTTGGAATAGGAAGTCGGGACCTCGGTGTCACTCCCACAATAGTGCCCTGCAAAAGCAGGATGTTTTATGAAGGGATTCAGTTTTGATAATTTTAAGGATTTTAAACCATCGGATAGATGCCCTCATTAGAAGAGGACCATCCGATGAACGCATAAAGAAGAATTAAAGGTCTTAAGAATATAAGATTTTCAAATCATCGGATGGATGCCCTAATCAGAAGAGGATCATCCGATGAACGCATAAAGAAGAATTAAAGGTCTTAAGAATATAAGATTTTCAAATCCTCGTTAGGATGCCTTCATCAGAATAGGACCACCCGATGAATGCATAAAGAAGAATTAAAAGTTTTAAGAATACACGATTTTTAAATTCTCGGATGGACGCGCTCATCAGAAGAGGACCCTCCGATGATCACATAAGATAAATTTTAAGAATCTAAGGCTAGACACTTTCAAGTACATCTGGATGATGCAGGTTTTCAGACAGTCAGATGACTATACTCGCCAGAAAGGGGAAGGAATTCGTGGATTTGGCTCGGACAAAACTTCATGGTGCGGGGGAAATCAGCACTATTAAACGGGTGCCTCGGATATCGGTAATGTCCGAGGGCTTAAGATGTAGATTGGTGATGAAGTTTGCAGACTGCTCGCTAATTACTCCTGACTATCCAAGCTCCTATGCCTCAGATAGGACTTGCTTGGGACCTGTTCTCCCGACGCTTGCCCGGGGGTAGTAGGTCCGGTGTGATGATGAGATTTCGCGTATTGAAAGGAAAGATAAAACTCTGTATTCAAGAGTTAGAGAATTTACCTCAAATGGCTGATTGCTGCCTCCTTTTGTAGGCGTCCTAGAGCGCTTGGCTCGACCCTTTTTCCCTGCTGACTCATCATTCTTTTCCTTCTCCTCACGTATGTGTCACGTGATGTTGTACCTCCTGTATCTTGCTTGAGATATTCTCACGTGCCTATGTATCTTCCTGGTAATTTCCTTAAGTAGCTGAGTCACCGCACCTCTCATGACCGATGACGTATTATGTATTATCACCTCCTAGCCATGTGGGTGTACTGGCCGATCCTTATCTCTTCTCACGTGATTCGGAAAATTCCCGTAGGTCACCTAGACCCGAATCATTTGTATCATTTTCTCCCACCTGTTAGGGAGAACCTTTTGCCTTGTACCAAATAATCCTTTATTTATCTAAATTTACCTGTTTTTGATCTTTCACGAATTCTATGCTCCTACTCTTTTCTTCCTTTTTTCTTATTTCTTTCTTTCTTTTAATCTTGGACCTATTATCTTCTCTTTCCCCCCCCCCTCGGATAACTCTTCTTCTTCGGAGCAGCCAATCTGCGTCCGAGGAAGAAGGCGATATGTGAGGCCAGACTAGGTTTGGATCTTAGAGCTCTGCCTAAAGCTAGCTACCTCTTATGCAGACGATGCTGGAAGAGTGTATAAAACTGTTATCCAGTTACAGTCTTTGCATGAGGACTATCGGCGTCACACACACGAAGAGTTGGAAATGGCCGGGGGTAATATGCCCGAGCTATCAAAAAGCTACACGGTTTTGAGAACAAGAACACATAAAGGAAAGTCATTTTCAAGATGGAATCTGAATACAGGGAACTTACCTTTCACTTTTTTTTAATGTAATATTTTCTTCTATTAAATTGCTCAAAAAATGTTCATACAACTGATTTGACCATCACTCTAAGCCAAACACTCAACATATATAAATAACTAACCAAAGGAGAAAACAACTATTCTACAGCTGTATGAAATACAAGTGGCTATGACCATAACTAGTTTATCAAGATATTGCTAGGATTTTAGTATAACTGTCATGAATGCAACTTACCTTTCACAATCGGGAACTCTTGGACCAGCTTCTAACCCTAAGGCTAACTTTTCACCTTTTGTCTCTTCTCCGCGGTAGAACTGGTGCTACCCCTTTTTCTAACATTTTTGATGCCGTCCAAAGTGCAATCACTTTTATGGAAGAACATGGAAATTTCAACAAGGCAGCTCGAAATATCCTGCATGCTCCGAGACTCTAGAGTGGTGCCAGGGCATCCTGTCTGGAATGCCGAATCCTCTTCCTCCTTCCTTGAAACAGATTCCTCCAAAGGTTGATATAGACTTTCTCCCACCGATACGAGAATGCCCAGCTGTCCACAGAACTAGAGCACATTCAAAAAAGGTGAAGGAAATTCTTAGAATCCGGGATTTAAACCTTTTTGGACAAGGCAAGGATTTCAAGATTCGTGTTTGCGGATCTTTTTACGTTTTCCGATTGCTTCAGTTGGTATCAGTAGCAGGCTTGTTCCTATTCTCTGCCAGTGATTCATGATGAAAGATCACCCAATTATGAAGGTTGATGTGATGGCGGCTTTTTTCCCATATGATGCTTTGATTAAGGATGTTACTGCAATTGCTGCGTTGTCAACGCAAATAAATGGATTGCGCAATAATGAACAATTAGACAGGAGAAATCCATGGGGCGAGAAATAAATTTTCGGTGATGAGAAAGCAAGGTCGGATGATGATTATCGTGTCAAGGTCAATGTTCCCAAATTATATGGATCCATGAGCGTAAAGGATTTATTTGATTGGCAGCTTAACGTTGCTAGATACTTCGAGGTCATGGAAGTTCCCGAGAGCCAACAAGTTAAGATGGTTGTTAAGGAGCTAAATAGTTGTTCTCTCTCCTAGTGTGGGCGATTACACCTTCACTATGTGCTGCCATTATTGACCTGCAAATCCGTCCTTTTCTTAGCTCCAACTTTTAGTTCCTTGCTATGGGAAGATCGGCTAGGAAGAAGAGGATCCAGGCCATCTGGGATGCTTTCCAGAAGCTCCCTTTGGAGAGGAGAGAAGAACTACTCGCAATTGCAAAAGGCGATCTGAAAAAGAAAGATAAGATTTCTTAGTATGGTTCTACTCCACGCCCCCCATCCTGCAAAAGCTATGAATCCAGTCAGCTCAACACCACCCCCACCAATTACTAAGCAAGATCTCATCACTCCCCCACCTATTCGGCCAGATGCTAGCTCCCCCGTCAATCCCGTTGCCCCTGAGCAACCTATTCAATGCAAGCTTGCCCACAAGAAGCTGGATTGGGAGGCAAAACCAGTGGTAGCTGGCATCTTTAAGGACAGGACGGCTGGAATGCAATTCTACAAACCTGAAGAGATTGATGGTGTTCAGATGGGGAAAATATCCAAAAGTTGTGGAGGAAAGTTTTCAACAGTGGGAAAGTACTTTGATATGCACTGTTCTTGGCAATCACCCTCCTCTTCATGTTATGGAGGGATTCTTCAGAAGAGTATGGTGGCAATTCTCTGTTCTAAAGGTATGGATCTTATCTCCTGGTGTTTTTACGGTAAAATTCAAAGAAGTAGATTCTTGTGCACAGATTCTTGCTAGGGGTGCTTTATTATTCCAAAACAAGCCTGTGTTAGTTCATCCTTGGACCAAGGATTTTCAGAATGTTACCCCCACCAAGGTTCCTGTATGGATCCAATTACCTGGTCTCAATCCTATTTACTGGACCCCTGAAATACTGAGCAGAATTCTAAGCCCTTTGGGAAGCCATTGAAGATTGATACAGCCACTCATTCTTTGGATAGATTGTCCTTTGCTAGAGTCCAGGTTGAAATGGATATAAAACAAGACTTGCCTTCCCAGTTTGAATATATTGATGAAAATGATATAGTTCAAAAGCAGGAAGTGGTGTTTGAATGGACTCCAGTACAGTGTTCTCATTGTAAGATGCTGGGTGGTCATGCAGCTCAGGCTTGCAAAAAGTTGCACCCTAGTGATCCCAACCCTGAGGCTCCTAAACCAGCTCCTAAACCTAAGAAAAAGCCTGACAAACTTTTTCAGCCTAAACAGCAACCAACAGTGGTTCCTAACCAGAACAAGCCCCTTCATAGGCCTGGAAAAGAGCCTATCACTGGTGTGTTAAAAATCCCTGGCCCTGATCCTCTTGATCCTACATCTAGGGTCAATCTACCTCCTGCTGTTTCTACAAGCTCTACTGCTAAAAGCCTAGCTTCTTCTCTCCGAGCCTTGACTACTCGGAAGAAGGCTCTGTCTCCCCCTGGCTCTCCTCCTCCCGAGGACGTTAAGAATTACAAGGGGATCTATCCTGAATCCCCTGTTACCGGCGGTTACACCGAATACTACACTCACCCTGCCTTGTATGGAATTGGCGTGGGCTCTCTAGATGGTCAACCGAAGGTAATTTGCAAGAACCTCCGGTCCCAACTTTTTGATGGTACCCGGCCTCCTGACTCTTGATTCTCCATAGCACCTTCCCTCTTTTTTTTTTCTTTGGATTCTTGTAATTTTTCCTTCCCTGTGTAATATCTAACAGAAGAAACTTTTGTTCTGCTTTCCCTTTTCCTTTTATGCATCATTCTCCCCTAAATCTTACCTTATATCTGTGTTGTTTATTTATCATTTATCCCCTTATTCACCCCCTCTAAGAGCATCGGGTGCAAGGTCTTATATTTGATGCCCGGTGTTCTAAATCCTATATAATATTATACTTGATACATACCTTTAAAGTCCTTTTTCTTGTGATCCTGAAGTGATAATACAGAATACGTCATCGGTCATGAGAGGCACGGTGACTCAGCTACTTAAGGAAATTACCAGGAAGATACATGGGCACGTGAGAGGATCTCAAGCAAGATACAGGAGGTACATCATCACGTGACACATACGTGAGGAGGAGGAAAAGAATGATGAGTCAGCAGGGAAAAAGGGTCGAGCCAGGCGCTCTAGGACGCCTATAAAAGGAGTCCACAACAGCCATTTGAGGTAAGTTCTCTAACTCTTGAATACAGAGTTTTATCTTTCCTTTCTATACGCGAAATCTCATCATCACACCAGACCTACTGCCCCCGGGAAAGCGTCGGGAGAACAGGTCCCAAGTAAGTCCTATCCGAGGCCAAGGAGCTCGGATAGTCAAGAGTAATTAGCGAGCAGTCTGCATACTTCATCACCGATCTACATCTTAAGCCCTCGGACATTACCGATATCTGAGGCACCCATTTACTAGTGCGGACAAAAACAGCAGTGCTAGACAAAAACAGGTTTGGCATCTGCTGAGATTGAGTAAGCACTTTGCCTTGAGCTATAACCAGAGGGTCTAAAAGACTGGAAGGTGGTGAGCTAGTACCAAGCTGTGTGGAAAAGAAAGTCACTAGGTGTTGTTCAACCAAAGAAGGGGACTCCAGGAGTGTATTCCCATTATAAAGACAGAGGATATGGTTCTTAAATTGCCCGGCCTTCAAGAAATCATAGAAGACTTTTGTAGGCCTATCCGCAACCAAAAGCCAAGTACGCTTAGTCCTTTGCCTTAAGAATTGGATCTCTGCCTCATAAATCAAGACAGCATGTGTTCTTATCTTCTTCTCCCTCTCCTGTAAAACTACATTCAAGGGATCAGAATGAACAGCAGCCTGAGCTCTGGACAACTCTTCAGTGATAGCTATAGCTCTGTTCTGAATCTCACTAAATCCAGTCTTATTGATCCTTTGTAAAGGGGATTGCAATAAGGAGAGATTGAAGTAGAGATCAGTGAGAGTAGAAACTGGGTGAGCCTTCCAAACTTCCTCCACAGTAGGTAGAAATTTAGGGGAGAGACTCCACATGTTGAAAATTTTGAATGGTTTCCTTACCCTGTGTTGGTGATCAGAAAGTTGAAGTAGGAGAGGATTGTGATCTGACTGGCCTTCCATAAGCACCTTGCATTTGGATTACTTTAGGTCTTCCAGCCATTGTTGATTTACTAAGGCTCTGTCCTGTTTGCTAAAAATCCTCTGGGAGGCTGCTTGTCTATTACTCCATGTGAAGAAGGGGCCAAAGGTTTTTAGTTCAGCCAAGCCTAGCACTTCATATACATCCTTGAAATCTGCAAATTCATCTGCCAGAACTGAAGCACCACCCAGTCTATCATCAAAAGAAAGGCGGGAATTAAAATCCCCTACAATTAGCCAAGGGATATGTTGAACTTCCTGCTGCTTTAATGCATCCCATAGAGGAGTTCTCTTGGAACCCAGATTTTCTCCATAAACAAAAGTGATGACACATGGCAGATTAAGAATCCTTAGAAAGCAAGTGGCATGAATCCATTGCTCTCCCATAGATACTACTTGAATATCAAATAGGTCCCGCCTCCATCCCACTATCATTCTACCATAGTCATTACAAGAGTTGTTAGAGATGAACTTCCAACCAAGGGCTAGGGCATCCCAAACCTTTGTTTCATTTTTTTTGTTTAACCGTTGTTTCAACCATACAAAGAAGACCAACATTATGTACAAGACAATGATGTCTAACCTGTTTTTACCTAGCACTACTATTTACCCCCCTAACATTCCATACAAGAATGTTTGTATCCATCATTGAGAAGGTGGGGGATGGTCCACTGAACCAAACTGCATTTTGGACAGTGGGCTGGCTTTAGCATTAGAGCTTGGGGAAGGAGTAATAGGGGGAAAATTGATCCTAGAGGAAGGATCAAGAGGATCAGGATCAGGGACTTTTCCCATTTCAGTGATAGGCTCTTTTCCAGGCCTATGAGGGGGGTTGTTCTGGTTAGGAACCATTGTAGCTTGCTGTTTAGGTTGGAACAGCTTTTCAGGCTTTTTCTTAGGCTTAGGAGCAGGCTTGGGAGCCACTGGGACAGGATGCATTTTTTTGCAAGCCTGAGCTGTATGACCTTGCATTTTACAGTGAGAGCACTGTATTGGAGCCCATTCAAACACCACTTCCTGTTTTTGGACTATGTCATTTTCATCAATATATTCAAGTTGAGTAGGGAGGTCTGGTTTTATATCCATTTCCACCTGGACTCTAGCAAAGGTCAACCTATCCAAAGAATGAGTGGCTGTATCAATCTTCAGTGGCTTCCCTAAGGGGCTTAGAATCCTACTCAGTATTTCAGGAGTCCAGTAAATAGGATTGAGACCAGGTAATTGAATCCATACAGGCACTCTAGTGGGAGCAAAATTCTGAAACTCCTTGGTCCAAGGATGAACCAACACAGGCTTGTTTTGGAATAACAAAGCACCCCTAGCAAGAATCTGTGCACAAGAATCTACATCTTTGAACTTTATCATAAAAACACCAGGAGATAAGATCCATACCTTGAGAATAGAGAACTGCCACCAAACTCTTCTGAAGAAACTTCCATAACATGAAGAGGTGGGGTGATTACCTAGAACTGTGCATATCAGAGTGTTTGCCCATTGTTGAAAGCTTTCCTCCACACACTTTTTTGGTATTTTCCCCATCTGAACACCATCAATTTCTTCAGGTTCGTAGAAATGCATTCCAGCCGTCCTGTCTTTGAAGAGATCAGCTATCACTGGCTTCTCCCAATCCAGCTTCCTGTGGGCAGGTTTAGGCTGTTCTTGAGTAACCGGTTTGACTGAGCTATCATCTGGACGAGTGGGCGGGGGAGTGATGAGATCTTGCTCATTAACCGGTGGGTTCGGATCAGAGCTGACCGGATTCATAGCTGGAGCCGGTGGGGGGAGTGATTGAGAACTATCTTCAGAACCCCTTTCTTTCTTTTTCAGATCGCTTGTAGCAATTGCGAGCAGCTCTTCTCTCCTCTCCAATGGGAGCTTTTGGAAAGCATCCTGTATGACCTGGATCCTCTTCTTCCTAGCTGAGCTTCCCATAGCAAGAAACTAAAAGCAGGAGCTAAGAAAGGGAAAGGATTTACAGATCAAAAATGGCAGCACATAGTGAAGGTGTAAATCGCCCACACTAAGAGAGAGAAAGCAATTTCCTCAACATGGCTCTTTTTTTTCCCTATTCAACAGAATTGTATTTATAAGCTGCACTTTACGTGCATATACCATATTCCTGGACCCCCAAGTGCCTATTTGTCCTGCAATCTTCTGAACCATTTTCTCACAATCTTCAGCTCTCCACTTCCTTGTCGAGACTGGAAGTCCCAGGTAATTCATTGGGAAACTTCCTTGAACTATATTCAGAGTATCAGCCAACATCTTTGATTCAGTTTCAGTCATTGTCGAGAAGAAAGCCTCGGATTTTCCTTCATTCATTCTCAGACTAGAAACCTTCCTAAACTCCTCCAAAACAGTTTTAACCCCTTCCATTGAGTGCTTGCTCGCCCTACAGAATCCGGGCAGATCATCTGCAAACATCAAATTGTGTATTCCCCCTTTAAACTCCTCTGATGGAACTCTATAGCTTTCGTTTTTATTGCCAGGCTAAGCTGTCTTGACAGATATTCCATCCCAATCTACTCCAGGACTTTTGTCATTCTCAATGCTATTCAGATCTCTCCATATCTCATCATCTGTAATCGGCTTTAATCAAGGGTATTAGTTGCTCCACTGTAAGAAAGTTACCTTCAGCTGCCACTGAAGGATCAATTTCACTCTCTGTAATAATCACCATCTTTCCCATTCGGTCACCAAAGAACTGCAGTAGATGCTGCTCCTTCCCCCCTCTTCCATCCACTCTGTCTGTCGCTTCCCACCTTCAGGCTAACTATATGATTTATGTATTGCCTCTTTTTCATGCTTGCATAGAAAATTTTGGTTGGTCTGTCCCCCTCCTTTTTCCATTTCTCCTTAAACCGATGCTGTAAGAAACTGAACTCCGCTTCAGCTAGTTCCATAGATTCTCTCCTTGCATTTGCTTCGTTTTCTTGCAGTCCTTTATCCAATATATTTGTTTGTAATAGATTGAACTGGTTCTTCCAGTTCTGTTTTGCTTCCATGGCTCTTTTCTGAATGTCTGAAAATTCCTTCTTGTTCAATCGTTGAAGTGCTATTTCCAGCACCTTCAGAGTTTTAAATAGATCCACGATTCCAGCACCTTCAGAGTTTTAAATAGATCCACGAGAGTACTGTGTTTCCGCATCTTCCAATTCTGCTCCACTAAGAGAGTCCGGCGAGTGAACCCACATATTGAAGAACTTAAAAGGACGTTTAGCAGAACACTTTCTTGGCTTATAAGTAAAGGTAAATGATCCGATGCATTATTGGGTTTTACCTCACATATCACTTCCATCCATCTGTCTATCCACATCTCATTCACCATTGCCTTGTCGATTTCACTGAAATTCTGCCTTCTTCCCTTTTATTGTCCCACGTGAAAAAAGGTCCTGTGCTTTTCAGCTCATGCAGTTGTACATCCTCTCCTCCAGTTCGGTCTCCCAAATTTAGGGGGGAGTTGAAATCCCTCACCACCATCCATGGCATATCCTGGTGATTTGCAGTCTCTAGATAACGCCATAAATTCAGCCTGAGTGGTTGTTTGGTCCTTGCTTCTACTTCACTATTATGAGCATAAACAGCCGTCAAGTAAAACTCCAGCCCGGGTTCCTTTTTCCGTCAAGTAAAAGGTAGGGCAGGCAAAACCTGGGATTTTTCTAGTGAAACTTGTAAATGAAGCATATAGGGATGCGGTGGTTGAAAGGGGAATGCTTTTCTTTGATAAAAAACCAGTGTTTGTAAAGGTGTGGCAGCAAACAATGGATTTTGATGAGCCGGACACAATTCCCATTTGGGTGCAATTTCCTGGATTGGATCCAGTCTATTGGGAGCCGAGCTTATTATGTAGATTGGAAAGTGCTATTGGAATCCCTTTGCTGATTGATGAGGCCACATGGTATATGGACAGGACAAAATTTTCTAGAGTATTGGTTGAGGTAAACATGGGGAAGGAAATGCATAAACGAATTCCATACAGATATGAAAATAATGTCATTCAGCACCAAGATGTGGAGTATGAGTGGAAACCGGCAAAATGCTGCAAGTGCAAGTTGATTGGCCATGAAACGGAGGAATGTGTTTGGAAACCCAAACCACTTTCACCTGCAGTAAAAGGAGGAATGCAGCAGAGCACAAATAAAGGCAAAAAGGGGAACCAAACTCAAAATGCACCAAAGGGAAAAGGACCTGGACAGAACATAATAGCTCCTCAAAGGTATGTCAGAAATACTAAAGATTGGGTTGCTGTTGGGGTAAATAGAGTAGAGAGGAATGGTGAAAAAGAGGGCCAAAATCGAGCTGTTTTAGACCGATCTGGCGAGGGAGTATGAAAAGAAAGGGGTTAAAACAGTGGTGGAACGAGCAGTAGCACAGTTTTGGATGCACAATCAAGAGAGAGTGAAGCTATGGATGTTCCGGGTAGAGAAATAAGGCAACACAGAGAAGGGAAACAACTAGCTGAATCGAATGATAGTGTGGTACTGCAGATTTCACAGTCTACAAATGTTGGCATCAATGAGAGAGAGAGAAGCAGCTAATAACATAGACCTTGAAGTTCATTCAAGGTATGGTCCCCTTTATAATATTGTTTCTCAGCAGTCCGGAAGGCAAAATTGAGGGACAACAAAGACGTCCTCGTGATAGATTACCCGAAGCCAGCAAAATCCATTGTTCCCTTAAACCCACTACTGGAGGATGTTAATGGTACGTTGGGCGAGGGACTCGTAATCAGAAACAACAGACTTGGGAAGATAGGCTCGGACATCTTCAGATTTGAGGACATGATTCCAAGACGGAGCAGGATAGATAGCCAGGTTAAAGGAATAATGGTCAAAGTCCATCCAATGTTTGACACAATTGCTCTTGCCCAGCACGATGGGATTTCCCCTCGGATAAAAGGTAAACACTCGAGGAGTGTTTTTTTTTATGTAATATTTTCTTCTATTAAATAGCTCAAAAAAGTTCATACAACTGATTTGGCCATCACTCTAAGCCAAGCATTCAACGGATATAAATAACTAACCAAAAGGAAAAAAACAACTATTCTACAGCCATATGAAATGCAAGTGGCTATGATCATAACTAGTTCATCAAGATATTGCTAGGATTTTAGAATAACTATAATGAATGCGCTTCCATTCCATCTGTCCTAGCATATCTTGCCAAATTCGCATCCACCTTTGGAGCTTTGGTGTCTTCAACGTTCCATTTCTGTCTCCGGCTCGTATATGATTAAGGAAAAATCCACCATAGCATATCTGTGAATTGACATGTCAAAACACAAGTCTGACCTAGTTCATTTCCCGTAGAAATCAAACAAGCCATTATGTAGCCTGGTCTGAGTATGTTTATAATCTTCTTCGATCCAGCCCGCCAAGTCTTTAGATAGTGTCATGGGCCAAGGTTGGGTAACTGGTTTCACCCAGCAGCCCAACACCTCTGAAATACCAAAGGTAATCAGTGCGGTACCTACGACACATGTACAAGTTTCATACTAGGGCCATAGTCCCTCATCCAGTCCGTCAAATATTTTTGATAGTGTCTTGGGCCAAGGATGGGTAACTGGTTTTTATACCAGCAGCCCAACACCTCTGAAATACCAAAAGGTAATCAGTGCGGTACCTACGACATATGTACAAGTTTCATACTTGGGGTAAAACCCCTCAACCATTCCATCAAATCAGATAGTGTCCTGGGCCAAGGCTGGGTAACTAGTTTTTATACCAGCAGCCCAACACCTCTGAAATACCAAAAGGTAATCACTGCGGTACCCACGACATATGTACAAGTTTCATACTAGGGATATATCCCCACAACCAATCCGTCAAGTCTTTAGATATTGTCACGGGCCAAGACTGGGTAACTGGTTTTTACACCAGCAGCCCAACACCTCTGAAATACCAAAGGTAATTAGTGCGGTACCTACGACATATGTACCAAGTTTCATACTAGGATCCATTCACACCATCCTCGTCATCAATCAGAGGGGTCAAAGCCTGTTTCAATCATCACCTTTAGTGCATCCACTTGCCTAAATTTCCCCTCGAAGATTCTGTTATTCCTCTCCCTCCATACATTATTGAAGATGCTTATGAGTCGGTGGAATCTTATTCTCTTTCTCCATCCTACCATTCTTCTCATCCTCCTTAGGCACTCTATGAAGTTTCCGCCAGTCTCCACCCTGTAATGTTTTTGGAGCTCCTGTGTAAAATGGCATGTACAAAATATGCGCTGCATCGTTTCTCCATTGTGCCCACACAGAGTACAAACATCTGCCACATGAGGTATTATCCCTTTCGACTGTGAAGTCTCCCTTAACCAGCAATCTGATTCTTCTACTACCCAATCCGAACCTGCAAAGCGGGTCGAGCATCTGATTCGACCCGACGATCCTGCCTCTGATTCTAAATCCCAATATTCTACCGAGCAAATTACCTCCGCCTCTTCTTCCAAGCGTGCAAAATTTGCCCCTTTGAGGTATTCTACCGAGCAAATTACCCCTTTGACGTATTCTACCGAGCAAAATTTGCCCCTTTGAGGTATTCTACCGAGCAAATTTGCCCCGACGATCCTGCCTCTGATTCTAAATCCCAATATTCTACCGAGCAAATTACCTCCGCCTCTTCTTCCAGTCTCAACAGGGAAGTGGAGAGCTGAAGATTGTGAGAAAATGGTGGAGAAGATTGCAGGACAAATAGGCACTTGGGGTTCCAGGAATATGGCATATGCAGGTAAAGTGCAGCTTATAAACACAATTCTACTGAGTAAAGCTAGTCACTGGGCAAATGTTTTTCACATACCTGAGAGTGTGCACAAAGCCATTGAGACAAAATGCAGAAATTTTCTGTGGGGCAGAAAGGAAGGGGAGAAAAGAGTTACACCAGTGTCTTGTAAAACACTTTGTATGCCAAAGAAAAGTGGAGGAGTTGGCCTAAAGGATCCTTCATTCTGGAATAGAGCTTCTCTGTGTAAGCTGGTTTGGGATGTATGTCAAAAGAAGGATATATTGTGGCTGAAATGGGTGCATGCATACTACTTGAAGGATGAAGAGTTTCTTGACTACAGCCTAGAAGGGCACACATATAGTTGGAGTTGGGGCAAGTTGGTGTCACTGAAAGATGAAATTCGTCCATACCTAATGGAATGTGTTGACATGAAGGGAAATTTCAGCACTAGCAAGGCATATGGATACCTCAAAGGGGCAAATTTTGCACGCTTGGAAGAAGAGGCGGAGGTAATTTGCTCGGTAGAATATTGGGATTTAGAATCAGAGGCAGGATCGTCGGGTCGAATCAGATGCTCGACCTGCTTTGCAGGTTCGGATTGGGTAGTAGAAGAATCAGATTGCTGGTTAAGGGGATCTATTATGCTTTCGACGTTTAGGGTTTGGCTGGAAAATAATTAGGTTCAGGAGGAAGACTCTACGATTAATTGAACGAAGGAGAGCGGAAGAAAATAGAAAGAAAATAAAGGAAGTAGGTTACCTGAACGCAAAAGAGCGGAGGGATAAAAGCAATAAGAGGATAAAAGGGGAATGGCCACGATTGAACGCTTTTCTGCCAATCCACGTGTCTTGGAATATGAGAGGTTTCTTGCAAGTGGATGCGTCTGTTTACACATGCAGCCCATAAATAGAGCTGTCTCCCATGTTCATCCGTCGTTGCGATTTACCAGGTAATGTAATAATCACTAGTAATAGTTACTTTGCATAGATCAAAGTACTATGTACATAATCCCTATACTATAGGATTTGGTATTTCAATTTTTCTCTTTGTTTTTTCAGAGCAAAGTTCTTCAAATTTTTCACGGATCTTACTTCCTTTGTTTTTCAGTGCTTTTCCGCAACAAGTAAGTTCACTTTCTTTTATCCTTCACTATTATTTGAGTTGTATCATAATAGTAGGATGTTGGAGGAGGAAGATTCACAAAACCCTGACATCCCTGGCAAGAAACTCTTTATCCTTCAAGTACTATGCCTGCACCCATTTCAGCCACAATATATCCTTCTTTTGACATACATCCCAAACCGGCTTACACCGAGAAGCTCTATTCCATAAGGAAGGATCCCTTAGGCCAACTCCTCCACTTTTGTTTGGCATACAAAGTGTTTTCCAAGACACTGGTGTAACTCTTTTCTCTCCTTCCTTTCTGCCCCATAGAAAATTTCAGCATTTTCTCTCAATGGCTTTGTGCACACTCTCAAATATTTGAAAAACACTCGCTCAGTGACTAGCTTTACTCAACAGAATTGTGTTTATAAGCTGCACTTTACCTGCATATGCCATATTCCTGAAACTCCAAGTGTCTAGCAATTTTCTCCACCATTTTCTTACAATCTTCAGCTCTCCACTTCCCTGTCAAGACTGGAAGTACCAGGTAATTCATTGAGAAACTTCCTTGAACTATATTCAGAGTATCAGCCAACATCTTTGATTCAGTTTCTGTCATTGTCGAGAAGAAATCCCCAGATTTTCCTTCATTTATTCTCAGACCAGAAACCTTCCTAAACTCCTCCAAAACAGTTTTAACCCCTTCCATTGAGTGCTTGCTCACCCTACGGAAAATTAACAGATCATCTGGCTAGGACTTTTGTCATTCTCAATGCTATTCAGAGCTCTCCATATCTCATCATCTGTAATCGGCTTTATCAAGGGTATTAGTTGCTCCACTGTAAGAAAGTTAACTTCATCTGCCACTGAAGGATCAATTTCACTCTCTGTAATCACTATCTTTCCCTTTCGGTCACCAAAGAACTGGAGTAGATGCTGCTCCTTCCCCTCTCTTCCATCCACTCTGTCGCTTCCCACCTTCAGGCTGACTATATGATATGTATTACCTCTTTTTCATGCTTGCATAGAAAATTTTGGTTGGTCTGTCCCTCTCCTTTATCCATTTCTCCTTAAACCGATGCTGTAAGAAACTGAACTCCGCTTCATCTAGTTCCATAGATTCTCTCCTTGCCTTTGCTTCGTTTTCTTGCAGCGCTTTATCCATTACATTTGTTTGTAATAGATTGAACTGGTTCTTCCACTTCTGTTTTGCTTCCATGGCTCTTTTTTGAATGTCTGAAAATTCCTTCTTGTTCAATCGTTTAAGTGCTATTTCCTGCACCTTCAGAATTTTAAATAGATCCACGAGAGTACTGTGTTTCCGCATCCTCCAATTCTGCTCCACTAAAGTAAGAAAGTCCGGCGAGTGCACCCACATATTGAAGAACTTAAAAGGACGTTTAGTAGAACACTTTCTTGGCTTATAAGTAAAGGTAAATGATCCGATGCATCATTGGGTTTTACCTCACATATCGCTTTCATCCATCTGTCCATCCACATCTCATTCACCATTGCTCTGTCGATTCTACTGAATTTTCTGCCTTCTTCCCTTTTATTGTCCCACATGAAAAAAGGTCCAGTACTTTTCAGCTCATGCAATTGAATCAAGTTTACTGTGTCTCTAAAAGTTTCCTCCTCAGCTAGCTGTACATCCTTTCCTCCAGTTCGGTCTCCCAAACTTAGGGGGGAGTTGAAATCCCCCACCACCATCCATGGCATATCCTGGTGATTTGCAGTCTCCAGATAACGCCATAAATTCAGCCTGAGTGGTTGTTTGGTCCATGCTTCTACTTAATTATTATGAGCATAAACAACCGTCAAGTAAAACTCCAACCCCAGTTTCTTTTTCCGGCAAATGTCGTCAATCCACTGAAATATCATACATCGGATAGATGCCCTCATCAGAAGAGGACCATCCGATGAACGTATAAAGAAGAATTAAAGGTCTTAAGAATATAAGATTTTCAAATCATCGGATGGATGCCCTAATCAGAAGAGGACCATCCAATGAACGCATAAAGAAGAATTAAAGGTCTTAAGAACATAATATTTTCAAATCCTCGGATGGATGCCCTCATCAAAAGAGGATCATCCGATGAACGCATAAAGAAGAATTAAAGGTCTTAAAAATATAAGATTTTCAAATCCTCGTTTGGATGCCTTCATCAGAATAGGACCACCCGATGAATGCATAAAGAAGAATTAAAAGTTTTAAGAATACACGATTTTTAAATTCTCGGATGGACGCGCTCATCAGAAGAGGACCCTCCGATGATCGCATAAGATAAATTTTAAGAATCTAAGGCTAGACACCTTCAAGTACATCTGGATGATGCATGTTTTCAGACAGTCAGATGACTATACTCGCCAGAAAGGGGAAGGAATTCGTGGATTTGGCTCGGACAAAACTTCATGGTGCGGAGGAAATCAGCACTATTAAACGGGTGCCTCGGATATCGGTAATGTCCGAGGGCTTAAGATGTAGATTGGTGATGAAGTTTGCAGACTGCTCGCTAATTACTCCTGACTATCCAAGCTCCTATGCCTCAGATAGGACTTGCTTGGGACCTGTTCTCCCGACGCTTGCCCGGGGGTAGTAGGTCCGGTGTGATGATGAGATTTCGCGTATTGAAAGGAAAGATAAAACTCTGTATTCAAGAGTTAGAGAATTTACCTCAAATGGCTGATTGCTGCCTCCTTTTTTAGGCGTCCTAGAGCGCTTGGCTCGACCCTTTTTCCCTGCTGACTCATCATTCTTTTCCTTCTCCTCACGTATGTGTCACGTGATGTTGTACCTCCTGTATCTTGCTTGAGATATTCTCACGTGCCTATGTATCTTCCTGGTAATTTCCTTAAGTAGCTGAGTCACCGCGCCTCTCATGACCGATGACGTATTATGTATTATCACCTCCTAGCCATGTGGGTGTACTGGCCGATCCTTATCTCTTCTCACGTGATTCGGAAACTTCCCGTAGGTCACCTAGACCCGAATCATTTGTATCATTTTCTCCCACCTGTTAGGGAGAACCTTTTGCCTTGTACCAAATAATCCTTTATTTATCTAAATTTACCTGTTTTTGATCTTTCACGAATTCTATGCTCCTACTCTTTTCTTCCTTTTTTCTTATTTCTTTCTTTCTTTTAATCTTGGACCTATTATCTTCTCTTTCCCCCCTCCCCCTCGGATAACTCTTCTTCTTCGGAGCAGCCAATCTGCGTCCGAGGAAGAAGGCGATATGTGAGGCCAGACTAGGTTTGGATCTTAGAGCTCTGCCTAAAGCTAGCTACCTCTTATGCAGACGATGCTGGAAGAGTGTATAAAACTGTTATCCAGTTACAGTCTTTGCATGAGGACTATCGGCGTCACACACACGAAGAGTTGGAAATGGCCTGGGGTAATATGCCCGAGCTATCAAAAAGCTACACGGTTTTGAGAACAAGAACACATAAAGGAAAGTCATTTTCAAGATGGAATCTGAATACAGGGAACTTACCTTTCACTTTTTTTTAATGTAATATTTTCTTCTATTAAATTGCTCAAAAAAGTTCATACAACTGATTTGACCATCACTCTAAGCCAAACACTCAACATATATAAATAACTAACCAAAGGAGAAAACAACTATTCTACAGCTATATGAAATACAAGTGGCTATGACCATAACTAGTTTATCAAGATATTGCTAGGATTTTAGTATAACTGTCATGAATGCAACTTACCTTTCACAATCGGGAACTCTTGGACCAGCTTCTAACCCTAAGGCTAACTTTTCACCTTTTGTCTCTTCTCCGCGGTAGAACTGGTGCTACCCCTTTTTCTAACATTCTTGATGCCGTCCAAAGTGCAATCACTTTTATGGAAGAACATGGAAATTTCAACAAGGCAGCTCGAAATATCCTGCATGCTCCGAGACTCTAGAGTGGTGCCAGGGCATCCTGTCTGGAATGCCGAATCCTCTTCCTCCTTCCTTGAAACAGATTCCTCCAAAGGTTGATATAGACTTTCTCCCACCGATACGAGAATGCCCAGCTGTCCACAGAACCAGAGCACATTCAAAAAAGGTGAAGGAAATTCTTAGAATCCGGGATTTAAACCTCTTTGGACAAGGCAAGGATTTCAAGATTCGTGTTTGCGGATGTTTTTACGTTTTCCGATTGCTTCAGTTGGTATCAGTAGCAGGCTTGTTCCTATTCTCTGCCAGTGATTCATGATGAAAGATCACCCAATTATGAAGGTTGATGTGATGGCGGCTTTTTTCCCATATGATGCTTTGATTAAGGATGTTACTGCAATTGCTGCGTTGTCAACGCAAATAAATGGATTGCGCAATAATGAACAATTAGACAGGAGAAATCCATGGGGCGAGAAATAAATTTTCGGTGATGAGAAAGCAAGGTCGGATGATGATTATCGTGTCAAGGTCAATGTTCCCAAATTATATGGATCCATGAGCGTAAAGGATTTATTTGATTGGCAGCTTAACGTTGCTAGATACTTCGAGGTCATGGAAGTTCCCGAGAGCCAACAAGTTAAGATGGTTGTTAAGGAACTAAATAGTTGTTTTCTCTCTCCTAGTGTGGGCGATTACACCTTCACTATGTGCTGCCATTATTGACCTGCAAATCCGTCCTTTTCTTAGCTCCAACTTTTAGTTCCTTGCTATGGGAAGATCGGCTAGGAAGAAGAGGATCCAGGCCATCTGGGATGCTTTCCAGAAGCTCCCTTTGGAGAGGAGAGAAGAACTACTCGCAATTGCAAAAGGCGATCTGAAAAAGAAAGATAAGATTTCTTAGGATGGTTCTACTCCACGCCCCCACCTGCAAAAGCTATGAATCCAGTCAGCTCAACACCACCCCCACCAATTACTAAGCAAGATCTCATCACTCCCCCACCTATTCGGCCAGATGCTAGCTCCCCCGTCAATCCCGTTGCCCCTGAGCAACCTATTCAATGCAAGCTTGCCCACAAGAAGCTGGATTGGGAGGCAAAACCAGTGGTAGCTGGCATCTTTAAGGACAGGACGGCTGGAATGCAATTCTACAAACCTGAAGAGATTGATGGTGTTCAGATGGGGAAAATATCCAAAAGTTGTGGAGGAAAGTTTTCAACAGTGGGAAAGTACTTTGATATGCACTGTTCTTGGCAATCACCCTCCTCTTCATGTTATGGAGGGATTCTTCAGAAGAGTATGGTGGCAATTCTCTGTTCTAAAGGTATGGATCTTATCTCCTGGTGTTTTTACGGTAAAATTCAAAGAAGTAGATTCTTGTGCACAGATTCTTGCTAGGGGTGCTTTATTATTCCAAAACAAGCCTGTGTTAGTTCATCCTTGGACCAAGGATTTTCAGAATGTTACCCCCACCAAGGTTCCTGTATGGATCCAATTACCTGGTCTCAATCCTATTTACTGGACCCCTGAAATACTGAGCAGAATTCTAAGCCCTTTGGGAAGCCATTGAAGATTGATACAGCCACTCATTCTTTGGATAGATTGTCCTTTGCTAGAGTCCAGGTTGAAATGGATATAAAACAAGACTTGCCTTCCCAGTTTGAATATATTGATGAAAATGATATAGTTCAAAAGCAGGAAGTGGTGTTTGAATGGACTCCAGTACAGTGTTCTCATTGTAAGATGCTGGGTGGTCATGCAGCTCAGGCTTGCAAAAAGTTGCACCCTAGTGATCCCAACCCTGAGGCTCCTAAACCAGCTCCTAAACCTAAGAAAAAGCCTGACAAACTTTTTCAGCCTAAACAGCAACCAACAGTGGTTCCTAACCAGAACAAGCCCCTTCATAGGCCTGGAAAAGAGCCTATCACTGGTGTGTTAAAAATCCCTGGCCCTGATCCTCTTGATCCTACATCTAGGGTCAATCTACCTCCTGCTGTTTCTACAAGCTCTACTGCTAAAAGCCTAGCTTCTTCTCTCCGAGCCTTGACTACTCGGAAGAAGGCTCTGTCTCCCCCCTGGCTCTCCTCCTCCCGAGGACGTTAAGAATTACAAGGGGATCTATCCTGAATCCCCTGTTACCGGCGGTTACACCGAATACTACACTCACCCTGCCTTGTATGGATTTGGCGTGGGCTCTCTAGATGGTCAACCGAAGGTAATTTGCAAGAACCTCCGGTCCCAACTTTTTGATGGTACCCGGCCTCCTGACTCTTGATTCTCCATAGCACCTTCCCTCTTTTTTTTTTTCTTTGGATTCTTGTAATTTCTCCTTCCCTGTGTAATATCTAACAGAAGAAACTTTTGTTCTGCTTTCCCTTTTCCTTTTATGCATCATTCTCCCCTAAATCTTACCTTATATCTGTGTTGTTTATTTATCATTTATCCCCTTATTCACCCCCTCTAAGAGCATCGGGTGCAAGGTCTTATATTTGATGCCCGGTGTTCTAAATCCTATATAATATTATACTTGATACATACCTTTAAAGTCCTTTTTCTTGTGATCCTGAAGTGATAATACAGAATACGTCATCGGTCATGAGAGGCACGGTGACTCAGCTACTTAAGGAAATTACCAGGAAGATACATGGGCACGTGAGAGGATCTCAAGCAAGATACAGGAGGTACATCATCACGTGACACATACGTGAGGAGGAGGAAAAGAATGATGAGTCAGCAGGGAAAAAGGGTCGAGCCAGGCGCTCTAGGACGCCTATAAAAGGAGGCCACAACAGCCATTTGAGGTAAGTTCTCTAACTCTTGAATACAGAGTTTTATCTTTCCTTTCTATACGCGAAATCTCATCATCACACCAGACCTACTGCCCCCGGGAAAGCGTCGGGAGAACAGGTCCCAAGCAAGTCCTATCCGAGGCCAAGGAGCTCGGATAGTCAAGAGTAATTAGCGAGCAGTCTGCATACTTCATCACCGATCTACATCTTAAGCTCTCGGACATTACCGATATCTGAGGCACCCATTTACTAGTGCGGATTTCCCCCGCATCAGTTGGCACACCTAGTGGGACCCGACTAGGAGGCTTCTTACTTTCGATCGTCATGACGGACACTACAAAGCGCCGACCTGGTCGGCCTCACAAATCTACAACGACCCCGGCTTCAACGGTGGCCAACACAGATGAGGTGAACAAAATGAAGATGATCCCACGTTGTTGTAGTTGCAAGCCTCGAAGGGTTGAGACAAAGAAACACACCTGAAAACCCAACCGAGGGGTTACCCGTCACAGAAGGAGAAGAGGATAAGGCCGAGGACGACCCATTGGAGCTGGGTATGGGGCACAACCTGAGGTGGGGCAAACTGAGACCGTTCAAAATAACCCAAGGCAGACAGACACGGTTCAAAACAATCCGAGGCCTCCTGTGGCAGCTCGGTGCAATCCAAGACAGAGGGGTGAGAATCTGTCAGCATTAGATTTCATGATGGCTCATAAGGAGTTATACCATCAATGGATGATACAGCACCAGCGAGAGCAAGAAAGAGGACCCGCTCCGCCCGTAAGATCAGTGATCGACTTAGATGCTCTGGATAGGATGAGGTAGCTAGAGAGATGGATGTTGGTCAGCTCCAGCACAGTACCTCCTACCGTTCCACCCTTAAGGACAGGTGCAAATGTAGGAAACTTCCAGCCGAACCGTCTGCATGGGAGCATAAGGCAAGGGGGATGGGCGTATCCTCCTGGCCCGACGCTGCCAGCAGTTTCGTTTGCAACCCCATGATTCTTGGTTTTCTACCCTTATGAGATTACCCAACGAGCAACTACCTGCAGGATACTATGACGTGGAAATTTCAGGAGGGTACCGGACAACAGGAGGGCAGGGCCAAAGCCATCCGATGACCTCTGCTGGAGCAGGATGACACCAAGGAGGATATCAAGGAAGAACTAATGAGGATAGATACTATAGAGGCAAGGATGGGTACCCTTCGGATCCAAATTCTTTGGAAGCATGCTTGGACAAGCTGATTGGAAGGAATGGGGCGAAGCCCGCTTCCCCTTGGATTTCGAAAATTCTGGCCGAACCTTGGCCTCAAGGGTTTAGACAGCCGGAGGGGATTTCTTCCTACAACGGAGAGACAGATCCGGAGGAGTTTGTAGGGACATCAGAATTTGATGGTATCCAGGGATATTCCTCACAACTTGAGGTGCAAGTTTTTGGGGTGCTACCTCCGAGGCAACTGTTTGATATGGTCCTACTCTCTCCCGAGAGAAAGTTTAAGAAGAATTTATGACTTTAGCCGAGGCCTGCTATACATGCATTCCCAGTTGAAAAAGTCAGGAAAGCTGTTAGCCGAGCTGATGGCAACTAAGCATAAAGCCTCGGAGGAACAAATGGAGTAATATAGAAGGTACATGGACGACAGTATGCAAGTGTCGGATAGGGAACAACAAGAGAAGGTAGTCATTAGTGGATTCATCAACGGGTTAAAGGATGAGGCACTGTTTCGAAAGCTGATGGAAAATATTCCTAGCACTTTCCATGCACTGCAGATCGCCGTACAGTTATATTGCGCTGTCAATGACGCAACCCGCAAGAGGAAGGAAGATAATGATAGCCTTCTCTCGGGAAAAGGCGTTAAGAAGAAAGCACCAGAGATAGGGAAGAGGGATTCAGGAGCCACGGTAACGGGGAAATCCAGGTTAGAGATCTACACACCGCTGATCAAGCCTCGCTCGGAGATACTGGCGGTACACAGGAATTTATTTGGTGACCCCTCTCCGATTCAGGGGATTCCATCGAAGGAAAATGCAGAGAAGTGGTACCATAAATCTCATGGGCACACCACAGACGGCTGCCGCTCCCTAAGGAACGAGATAGAAAAATTGATAGAAAGGGGGCAGTTGCGAGACTGTGTGGCTCCAGAAGATAGGAAGGAGGGGCAACAACCGCACTTCGGGAAGAAGAAGTGGAGAGGGGCGAATCAGTATGGTGCTAACCAATATCCAAACCAGGCTCGGATACAAGGACGGGAGCAAGCTTACGGAAACAACGGAAACCAAGCTCCAAATCAGATTGTAGTGGTAGCCCAGGACCCAGAGCCTATCCCGAATTGGATGATAAATGTTATCAAGTGTAATGGTAGGAGACAGCTACCAATCAGTGACGACGTTGAAAGCCTAGACTAGGTATGTGCCACCAGGAGAAGAGCCAGGTAAACGCTTCCGACCCAGTGAAACTATCACCTTTTCCGAAGACGATGCGGTGCCTACTCAGCCCCGCACTCATATCCGATGGTGGTAACGGCGGAGATAGAAGGCTTTGCTATGAAAAGAGTTTTTATAGATGACGGCAGCAATGTGGAGATCATGTTCGCCACCTGTTTCGACCAGCTAGGAATAGGGAGGCAGTATCACAGACCGTCGATGTCACCGTTGTCGGGGTTCACCGGAAAAGCTGAGATGCTTCTCGGTATAATTACCCTAACCTTAGGGTGACCATGGTGGACGACATGGATAGAAGCCGCCGGACTTCGGCGTTAAGCATATTTGCGGTGATGGACGCTCCATCTCCATTCAACACAATTCTCGGCAGGCCATGGTTAACACAGACTCGAGTGGTGAACTGCCCTATCTACTGACGATGAAATTCTCAACGGAGCAAGGGGTGGCGTCTGTCCGAGGTAGCCAGACCATAGCGAGCAAAGGGAAAGCAAAGATTAAAGGTTCACCCTTTTTCTAAGGGTAAGGCAAATGAGGGGGAATACTTGGAGGTACTAGAAAAGGGGAAAGGTGCCAATACCTCAGATACGGAGGAGAAAAGCTCAGAAAAGGAACCATCAGGTAGGGGGGTGGAGGTGATAATGGAAGCAAACTGAATCAGTTAAGCCCCCCTTTAAGATTCAGGAATTTTTTGATGAGGAGGAAAGAATTTTTTTGGTGTGGATACACTAAAGCCGGTAGCGTGGATACATTTTCCTGTAGGGTGCGTGGATACGCCAAAAAAGATGCAAGTTATTGGATAATGCTTTGCGGGAAAGGAAAGGGTGTGGATACGCCCTAGGAAGGAAAATTACTAGGTATTGGATAGTACTTTGGAATAGGAAGTCGGGACCTCGGTGTCACTCCCACAATGGTGCCCTGCAAAAGCAGGATGTTTTATGAAGGGATTCAGTTTTGATAATTTTAAGGATTTTAAACCATCGGATAGATGCCCTCATTAGAAGAGGACCATCCGATGAACGCATAAAGAAGAATTAAAGGTCTTAAGAATATAAGATTTTCAAATCATCGGATGGATGCCCTAATCAGAAGAGGATCATCCGATGAACGCATAAAGAAGAATTAAAGGTCTTAAGAATATAAGATTTTCAAATCCTCGTTAGGATGCCTTCATCAGAATAGGACCACCCGATGAATGCATAAAGAAGAATTAAAAGTTTTAAGAATACACGATTTTTAAATTCTCGGATGGACGCGCTCATCAGAAGAGGACCCTCCGATGATCACATAAGATAAATTTTAAGAATCTAAGGCTAGACACTTTCAAGTACATCTGGATGATGCAGGTTTTCAGACAGTCAGATGACTATACTCGCCAGAAAGGGGAAGGAATTCGTGGATTTGGCTCGGACAAAACTTCATGGTGCGGGGGAAATCAGCACTATTAAACGGGTGCCTCGGATATCGGTAATGTCCGAGGGCTTAAGATGTAGATTGGTGATGAAGTTTGCAGACTGCTCGCTAATTACTCCTGACTATCCAAGCTCCTATGCCTCAGATAGGACTTGCTTGGGACCTGTTCTCCCGACGCTTGCCCGGGGGTAGTAGGTCCGGTGTGATGATGAGATTTCGCGTATTGAAAGGAAAGATAAAACTCTGTATTCAAGAGTTAGAGAATTTACCTCAAATGGCTGATTGCTGCCTCCTTTTGTAGGCGTCCTAGAGCGCTTGGCTCGACCCTTTTTCCCTGCTGACTCATCATTCTTTTCCTTCTCCTCACGTATGTGTCACGTGATGTTGTACCTCCTGTATCTTGCTTGAGATATTCTCACGTGCCTATGTATCTTCCTGGTAATTTCCTTAAGTAGCTGAGTCACCGCGCCTCTCATGACCGATGACGTATTATGTATTATCACCTCCTAGCCATGTGGGTGTACTGGCCGATCCTTATCTCTTCTCACGTGATTCGGAAACTTCCCGTAGGTCACCTAGACCCGAATCATTTGTATCATTTTCTCCCACCTGTTAGGGAGAACCTTTTGCCTTGTACCAAATAATCCTTTATTTATCTAAATTTACCTGTTTTTGATCTTTCACGAATTCTATGCTCCTACTCTTTTCTTCCTTTTTTCTTATTTCTTTCTTTCTTTTAATCTTGGACCTATTATCTTCTCTTTCCCCCCCCCCTCGGATAACTCTTCTTCTTCGGAGCAGCCAATCTGCGTCCGAGGAAGAAGGCGATATGTGAGGCCAAACTAGGTTTGGATCTTAGAGCTCTGCCTAAAGCTAGCTACCTCTTATGCAGACGATGCTGGAAGAGTGTATAAAACTGTTATCCAGTTACAGTCTTTGCATGAGGACTATCGGCGTCACACACACGAAGAGTTGGAAATGGCCTGGGGTAATATGCCCGAGCTATCAAAAAGCTACACGGTTTTGAGAACAAGAACACATAAAGGAAAGTCATTTTCAAGATGGAATCTGAATACAGGGAACTTACCTTTCACTTTTTTTTAATGTAATATTTTCTTCTATTAAATTGCTCAAAAAAGTTCATACAACTGATTTGACCATCACTCTAAGCCAAACACTCAACATATATAAATAACTAACCAAAGGAGAAAACAACTATTCTACAGCTATATGAAATACAAGTGGCTATGACCATAACTAGTTTATCAAGATATTGCTAGGATTTTAGTATAACTGTCATGAATGCAACTTACCTTTCACAATCGGGAACTCTTGGACCAGCTTCTAACCCTAAGGCTAACTTTTCACCTTTTGTCTCTTCTCCGCGGTAGAACTGGTGCTACCCCTTTTTCTAACATTCTTGATGCCGTCCAAAGTGCAATCACTTTTATGGAAGAACATGGAAATTTCAACAAGGCAGCTCGAAATATCCTGCATGCTCCGAGACTCTAGAGTGGTGCCAGGGCATCCTGTCTGGAATGCCGAATCCTCTTCCTCCTTCCTTGAAACAGATTCCTCCAAAGGTTGATATAGACTTTCTCCCACCGATACGAGAATGCCCAGCTGTCCACAGAACTAGAGCACATTCAAAAAAGGTGAAGGAAATTCTTAGAATCCGGGATTTAAACCTTTTTGGACAAGGCAAGGATTTCAAGATTCGTGTTTGCGGATCTTTTTACGTTTTCCGATTGCTTCAGTTGGTATCAGTAGCAGGCTTGTTCCTATTCTCTGCCAGTGATTCATGATGAAAGATCACCCAATTATGAAGGTTGATGTGATGGCGGCTTTTTTCCCATATGATGCTTTGATTAAGGATGTTACTGCAATTGCTGCGTTGTCAACGCAAATAAATGGATTGCGCAATAATGAACAATTAGACAGGAGAAATCCATGGGGCGAGAAATAAATTTTCGGTGATGAGAAAGCAAGGTCGGATGATGATTATCGTGTCAAGGTCAATGTTCCCAAATTATATGGATCCATGAGCGTAAAGGATTTATTTGATTGGCAGCTTAACGTTGCTAGATACTTCGAGGTCATGGAAGTTCCCGAGAGCCAACAAGTTAAGATGGTTGTTAAGGAGTTAAATAGTTGTTCTCTCTCCTAGTGTGGGCGATTACACCTTCACTATGTGCTGCCATTATTGACCTGCAAATCCGTCCTTTTCTTAGCTCCAACTTTTAGTTCCTTGCTATGGGAAGATCGACTAGGAAGAAGAGGATCCAGGCCATCTGGGATGCTTTCCAGAAGCTCCCTTTGGAGAGGAGAGAAGAACTACTCGCAATTGCAAAAGGCGATCTGAAAAAGAAAGATAAGATTTCTTAGTATGGTTCTACTCCACGCCCCCCATCCTGCAAAAGCTATGAATCCAGTCAGCTCAACACCACCCCCACCAATTACTAAGCAAGATCTCATCACTCCCCCACCTATTCGGCCAGATGCTAGCTCCCCCGTCAATCCCGTTGCCCCTGAGCAACCTATTCAATGCAAGCTTGCCCACAAGAAGCTGGATTGGGAGGCAAAACCAGTGGTAGCTGGCATCTTTAAGGACAGGACGGCTGGAATGCAATTCTACAAACCTGAAGAGATTGATGGTGTTCAGATGGGGAAAATATCCAAAAGTTGTGGAGGAAAGTTTTCAACAGTGGGAAAGTACTTTGATATGCACTGTTCTTGGCAATCACCCTCCTCTTCATGTTATGGAGGGATTCTTCAGAAGAGTATGGTGGCAATTCTCTGTTCTAAAGGTATGGATCTTATCTCCTGGTGTTTTTACGGTAAAATTCAAAGAAGTAGATTCTTGTGCACAGATTCTTGCTAGGGGTGCTTTATTATTCCAAAACAAGCCTGTGTTAGTTCATCCTTGGACCAAGGATTTTCAGAATGTTACCCCCACCAAGGTTCCTGTATGGATCCAATTACCTGGTCTCAATCCTATTTACTGGACCCCTGAAATACTGAGCAGAATTCTAAGCCCTTTGGGAAGCCATTGAAGATTGATACAGCCACTCATTCTTTGGATAGATTGTCCTTTGCTAGAGTCCAGGTTGAAATGGATATAAAACAAGACTTGCCTTCCCAGTTTGAATATATTGATGAAAATGATATAGTTCAAAAGCAGGAAGTGGTGTTTGAATGGACTCCAGTACAGTGTTCTCATTGTAAGATGCTGGGTGGTCATGCAGCTCAGGCTTGCAAAAAGTTGCACCCTAGTGATCCCAACCCTGAGGCTCCTAAACCAGCTCCTAAACCTAAGAAAAAACCTGACAAACTTTTTCAGCCTAAACAGCAACCAACAGTGGTTCCTAACCAGAACAAGCCCCTTCATAGGCCTGGAAAAGAGCCTATCACTGGTGTGTTAAAAATCCCTGGCCCTGATCCTCTTGATCCTACATCTAGGGTCAATCTACCTCCTGCTGTTTCTACAAGCTCTACTGCTAAAAGCCTAGCTTCTTCTCTCCGAGCCTTGACTACTCGGAAGAAGGCTCTGTCTCCCCCTGGCTCTCCTCCTCCCGAGGACGTTAAGAATTACAAGGGGATCTATCTTGAATCCCCTGTTACCGGCGGTTACACCGAATACTACACTCACCCTGCCTTGTATGGATTTGGCGTGGGCTCTCTAGATGGTCAACCGAAGGTAATTTGCAAGAACCTCCGGTCCCAACTTTTTGATGGTACCCGGCCTCCTGACTCTTGATTCTCCATAGCACCTTCCCTCTTTTTTTTTTCTTTGGATTCTTGTAATTTCTCCTTCCCTGTGTAATATCTAACAGAAGAAACTTTTGTTCTGCTTTCCCTTTTCCTTTTATGCATCATTCTCCCCTAAATCTTACCTTATATCTGTGTTGTTTATTTATCATTTATCCCCTTATTCACCCCCTCTAAGAGCATCGGGTGCAAGGTCTTATATTTGATGCCCGGTGTTCTAAATCCTATATAATATTATACTTGATACATACCTTTAAAGTCCTTTTTCTTGTGATCCTGAAGTGATAATACAGAATACGTCATCGGTCATGAGAGGCACGGTGACTCAGCTACTTAAGGAAATTACCAGGAAGATACATGGGCACGTGAGAGGATCTCAAGCAAGATACAGGAGGTACATCATCACGTGACACATACGTGAGGAGGAGGAAAAGAATGATGAGTCAGCAGGGAAAAAGGGTCGAGCCAGGCGCTCTAGGACGCCTATAAAAGGAGTCCACAACAGCCATTTGAGGTAAGTTCTCTAACTCTTGAATACAGAGTTTTATCTTTCCTTTCTATACGCGAAATCTCATCATCACACCAGACCTACTGCCCCCGGGAAAGCGTCGGGAGAACAGGTCCCAAGTAAGTCCTATCCGAGGCCAAGGAGCTCGGATAGTCAAGAGTAATTAGCGAGCAGTCTGCATACTTCATCACCGATCTACATCTTAAGCCCTCGGACATTACCGATATCTGAGGCACCCATTTACTAGTGCGGACAAAAACAGCAGTGCTAGACAAAAACAGGTTTGGCATCTGCTGAGATTGAGTAAGCACTTTGCCTTGAGCTATAACCAGAGGGTCTAAAAGACTGGAAGGTGGTGAGCTAGTACCAAGCTGTGTGGAAAAGAAAGTCACCAGGTGTTGTTCAACCAAAGAAGGGGACTCCAGGAGTGTATTCCCATTATAAAGACAGAGGATATGGTTCTTAAATTGCCCGGCCTTCAAGAAATCATAGAAGACTTTTGTAGGCCTATCCGCAACCAAAAGCCAAGTACGCTTAGTCCTTTGCCTTAAGAATTGGATCTCTGCCTCATAAATCAAGACAGCATGTGTTCTTATCTTCTTCTCCCTCTCCTGTAAAACTACATTCAAGGGATCAGAATGAACAGCAGCCTGAGCTCTGGACAACTCTTCAGTGATAGCTATAGCTCTGTTCTGAATCTCACTAAATCCAGTCTTATTGATCCTTTGTAAAGGGGATTGCAATAAGGAGAGATTGAAGTAGAGATCAGTGAGAGTAGAAACTGGGTGAGCCTTCCAAACTTCCTCCACAGTAGGTAGAAATTTAGGGGAGAGACTCCACATGTTGAAAATTTTGAATGGTTTCCTTACCCTGTGTTGGTGATCAGAAAGTTGAAGTAGGAGAGGATTGTGATCTGACTGGCCTTCCATAAGCACCTTGCATTTGGATTACTTTAGGTCTTCCAGCCATTGTTGATTTACTAAGGCTCTGTCCTGTTTGCTAAAAATCCTCTGGGAGGCTGCTTGTCTATTACTCCATGTGAAGAAGGGGCCAAAGGTTTTTAGTTCAGCCAAGCCTAGCACTTCATATACATCCTTGAAATCTGCAAATTCATCTGCCAGAACTGAAGCACCACCCAGTCTATCATCAAAAGAAAGGCGGGAATTAAAATCCCCTACAATTAGCCAAGGGATATGTTGAACTTCCTGCTGCTTTAATGCATCCCATAGAGGAGTTCTCTTGGAACCCAGATTTTCTCCATAAACAAAAGTGATGACACATGGCAGATTAAGAATCCTTAGAAAGCAAGTGGCATGAATCCATTGCTCTCCCATAGATACTACTTGAATATCAAATAGGTCCTGCCTCCATCCCACTATCATTCTACCATAGTCATTACAAGAGTTGTTAGAGATGAACTTCCAACCAAGGGCTAGGGCATCCCAAACCTTTGTTTCATTTTTTTGTTTAACCGTTGTTTCAACCATACAAAGAAGACCAACATTATGTACAAGACAATGATGTCTAACCTGTTTTTACCTAGCACTACTATTTACCCCCCTAACATTCCATACAAGAATGTTTGTATCCATCATTGAGAAGGTGGGGGATGGTCCACTGAACCAAACTGCATTTTGGACAGTGGGCTGGCTTTAGCATTAGAGCTTGGGGAAGGAGTAATAGGGGGAAAATTGATCCTAGAGGAAGGATCAAGAGGATCAGGATCAGGGACTTTTCCCATTTCAGTGATAGGCTCTTTTCCAGGCCTATGAGGGGGGTTGTTCTGGTTAGGAACCATTGTAGCTTGCTGTTTAGGTTGGAACAGCTTTTCAGGCTTTTTCTTAGGCTTAGGAGCAGGCCTAGGTGCTGGCTTGGGAGCCACTGGGACAGGATGCATTTTTTTGCAAGCCTGAGCTGTATGACCTTGCATTTTACAGTGAGAGCACTGTATTGGAGCCCATTCAAACACCACTTCCTGTTTTTGGACTATGTCATTTTCATCAATATATTCAAGTTGAGTAGGGAGGTCTGGTTTTATATCCATTTCCACCTGGACTCTAGCAAAGGTCAACCTATCCAAAGAATGAGTGGCTGTATCAATCTTCAGTGGCTTCCCTAAGGGGCTTAGAATCCTACTCAGTATTTCAGGAGTCCAGTAAATAGGATTGAGACCAGGTAATTGAATCCATACAGGCACTCTAGTGGGAGCAAAATTCTGAAACTCCTTGGTCCAAGGATGAACCAACACAGGCTTGTTTTGGAATAACAAAGCACCCCTAGCAAGAATCTGTGCACAAGAATCTACATCTTTGAACTTTATCATAAAAACACCAGGAGATAAGATCCATACCTTGAGAATAGAGAACTGCCACCAAACTCTTATGAAGAAACTTCCATAACATGAAGAGGTGGGTGATTACCTAGAACTGTGCATATCAGAGTGTTTGCCCATTGTTGAAAGCTTTCCTCCACACACTTTTTTGGTATTTTCCCCATCTGAACACCATCAATTTCTTCAGGTTCGTAGAAATGCATTCCAGCCGTCCTGTCTTTGAAGAGATCAGCTATCACTGGCTTCTCCCAATCCAGCTTCCTGTGGGCAGGTTTAGGCTGTTCTTGAGTAACCGGTTTGACTGAGCTATCATCTGGACGAGTGGGCGGGGGAGTGATGAGATCTTGCTCATTAACCGGTGGGTTCGGATCAGAGCTGACCGGATTCATAGCTGGAGCCGGTGGGGGGAGTGATTGAGAACTATCTTCAGAACCCCTTTCTTTCTTTTTCAGATCGCTTGTAGCAATTGCGAGCAGATCTTCTCTCCTCTCCAATGGGAGCTTTTGGAAAGCATCCTGTATGACCTGGATCCTCTTCTTCCTAGCTGAGCTTCCCATAGCAAGAAACTAAAAGCAGGAGCTAAGAAAGGGAAAGGATTTACAGATCAAAAATGGCAGCACATAGTGAAGGTGTAAATCGCCCACACTAAGAGAGAGAAAGCAATTTCCTCAACATGGCTCTTTTTTTTCCCTATTCAACAGAATTGTATTTATAAGCTGCACTTTACGTGCATATACCATATTCCTGGACCCCCAAGTGCCTATTTGTCCTGCAATCTTCTGAACCATTTTCTCACAATCTTCAGCTCTCCACTTCCTTGTCGAGACTGGAAGTCCCAGGTAATTCATTGGGAAACTTCCTTGAACTATATTCAGAGTATCAGCCAACATCTTTGATTCAGTTTCAGTCATTGTCGAGAAGAAAGCCTCGGATTTTCCTTCATTCATTCTCAGACTAGAAACCTTCCTAAACTCCTCCAAAACAGTTTTAACCCCTTCCATTGAGTGCTTGCTCGCCCTACAGAATCCGGGCAGATCATCTGCAAACATCAAATTGTGTATTCCCCCTTTAAACTCCTCTGATGGAACTCTATAGCTTTCGTTTTTATTGCCAGGCTAAGCTGTCTTGACAGATATTCCATCCCAATCTACTCCAGGACTTTTGTCATTCTCAATGCTATTCAGATCTCTCCATATCTCATCATCTGTAATCGGCTTTAATCAAGGGTATTAGTTGCTCCACTGTAAGAAAGTTACCTTCAGCTGCCACTGAAGGATCAATTTCACTCTCTGTAATAATCACTATCTTTCCCATTCGGTCACCAAAGAACTGCAGTAGATGCTGCTCCTTCCCCCCTCTTCCATCCACTCTGTCTGTCGCTTCCCACCTTCAGGCTAACTATATGATTTATGTATTGCCTCTTTTTCATGCTTGCATAGAAAATTTTGGTTGGTCTGTCCCCCTCCTTTTTCCATTTCTCCTTAAACCGATGCTGTAAGAAACTGAACTCCGCTTCAGCTAGTTCCATAGATTCTCTCCTTGCATTTGCTTCGTTTTCTTGCAGTCCTTTATCCAATATATTTGTTTGTAATAGATTGAACTGGTTCTTCCAGTTCTGTTTTGCTTCCATGGCTCTTTTCTGAATGTCTGAAAATTCCTTCTTGTTCAATCGTTGAAGTGCTATTTCCAGCACCTTCAGAGTTTTAAATAGATCCACGATTCCAGCACCTTCAGAGTTTTAAATAGATCCACGAGAGTACTGTGTTTCCGCATCTTCCAATTCTGCTCCACTAAGAGAGTCCGGCGAGTGAACCCACATATTGAAGAACTTAAAAGGACGTTTAGCAGAACACTTTCTTGGCTTATAAGTAAAGGTAAATGATCCGATGCATTATTGGGTTTTACCTCACATATCACTTCCATCCATCTGTCTATCCACATCTCATTCACCATTGCCTTGTCGATTTCACTGAAATTCTGCCTTCTTCCCTTTTATTGTCCCACGTGAAAAAAGGTCCTGTGCTTTTCAGCTCATGCAGTTGTACATCCTCTCCTCCAGTTCGGTCTCCCAAATTTAGGGGGGAGTTGAAATCCCTCACCACCATCCATGGCATATCCTGGTGATTTGCAGTCTCTAGATAACGCCATAAATTCAGCCTGAGTGGTTGTTTGGTCCTTGCTTCTACTTCACTATTATGAGCATAAACAGCCGTCAAGTAAAACTCCAGCCCGGGTTCCTTTTTCCGTCAAGTAAAAGGTAGGGCAGGCAAAACCTGGGATTTTTCTAGTGAAACTTGTAAATGAAGCATATAGGGATGCGGTGGTTGAAAGGGGAATGCTTTTCTTTGATAAAAAACCAGTGTTTGTAAAGGTGTGGCAGCAAACAATGGATTTTGATGAGCCGGACACAATTCCCATTTGGGTGCAATTTCCTGGATTGGATCCAGTCTATTGGGAGCCGAGCTTATTATGTAGATTGGAAAGTGCTATTGGAATCCCTTTGCTGATTGATGAGGCCACATGGTATATGGACAGGACAAAATTTTCTAGAGTATTGGTTGAGGTAAACATGGGGAAGGAAATGCATAAACGAATTCCATACAGATATGAAAATAATGTCATTCAGCACCAAGATGTGGAGTATGAGTGGAAACCGGCAAAATGCTGCAAGTGCAAGTTGATTGGCCATGAAACGGAGGAATGTGTTTGGAAACCCAAACCACTTTCACCTGCAGTAAAAGGAGGAATGCAGCAGAGCACAAATAAAGGCAAAAAGGGGAACCAAACTCAAAATGCACCAAAGGGAAAAGGACCTGGACAGAACATAATAGCTCCTCAAAGGTATGTCAGAAATACTAAAGATTGGGTTGCTGTTGGGGTAAATAGAGTAGAGAGGAATGGTGAAAAAGAGGGCCAAAATCGAGCTGTTTTAGACCGATCTGGCGAGGGAGTATGAAAAGAAAGGGGTTAAAACAGTGGTGGAACGAGCAGTAGCACAGTTTTGGATGCACAATCAAGAGAGAGTGAAGCTATGGATGTTCCGGGTAGAGAAATAAGGCAACACAGAGAAGGGAAACAACTAGCTGAATCGAATGATAGTGTGGTACTGCAGATTTCACAGTCTACAAATGTTGGCATCAATGAGAGAGAGAGAAGCAGCTAATAACATAGACCTTGAAGTTCATTCAAGGTATGGTCCCCTTTATAATATTGTTTCTCAGCAGTCCGGAAGGCAAAATTGAGGGACAACAAAGACGTCCTCGCGATAGATTACCCGAAGCCAGCAAAATCCATTGTTCCCTTAAACCCACTACTGGAGGATGTTAATGGTACGTTGGGCGAGGGACTCGTAATCAGAAACAACAGACTTGGGAAGATAGGCTCGGACATCTTCAGATTTGAGGACATGATTCCAAGACGGGGCAGGATAGATAGCCAGGTTAAAGGAATAATGGTCAAAGTCCATCCAATGTTTGACACAATTGCTCTTGCCCAGCACGATGGGATTTCCCCTCGGATAAAAGGTAAACACTCGAGGAGTGTTTTTTTTTATGTAATATTTTCTTCTATTAAATAGCTCAAAAAAGTTCATACAACTGATTTGGCCATCACTCTAAGCCAAGCATTCAACGGATATAAATAACTAACCAAAAGGAAAAAAACAACTATTCTACAGCCATATGAAATGCAAGTGGCTATGATCATAACTAGTTCATCAAGATATTGCTAGGATTTTAGAATAACTATAATGAATGCGCTTCCATTCCATCTGTCCTAGCATATCTTGCCAAATTCGCATCCACCTTTGGAGCTTTGGTGTCTTCAACGTTCCATTTCTGTCTCCGGCTCGTATATGATTAAGGAAAAATCCACCATAGCATATCTGTGAATTGACATGTCAAAACACAAGTCTGACCTAGTTCATTTCCCGTAGAAATCAAACAAGCCATTATGTAGCCTGGTCTGAGTATGTTTATAATCTTCTTCGATCCAGCCCGCCAAGTCTTTAGATAGTGTCATGGGCCAAGGTTGGGTAACTGGTTTCACCCAGCAGCCCAACACCTCTGAAATACCAAAGGTAATCAGTGCGGTACCTACGACACATGTACAAGTTTCATACTAGGGCCATAGTCCCTCATCCAGTCCGTCAAATATTTTTGATAGTGTCTTGGGCCAAGGATGGGTAACTGGTTTTTATACCAGCAGCCCAACACCTCTGAAATACCAAAAGGTAATCAGTGCGGTACCTACGACATATGTACAAGTTTCATACTTGGGGTAAAACCCCTCAACCATTCCATCAAATCAGATAGTGTCCTGGGCCAAGGCTGGGTAACTAGTTTTTATACCAGCAGCCCAACACCTCTGAAATACCAAAAGGTAATCACTGCGGTACCCACGACATATGTACAAGTTTCATACTAGGGATATATCCCCACAACCAATCCGTCAAGTCTTTAGATATTGTCACGGGCCAAGACTGGGTAACTGGTTTTTACACCAGCAGCCCAACACCTCTGAAATACCAAAGGTAATCAGTGCGGTACCTACGACATATGTACCAAGTTTCATACTAGGATCCATTCACACCATCCTCGTCATCAATCAGAGGGGTCAAAGCCTGTTTCAATCATCACCTTTAGTGCATCCACTTGCCTAAATTTCCCCTCGAAGATTCTGTTATTCCTCTCCCTCCATACATTATTGAAGATGCTTATGAGTCGGTGGAATCTTATTCTCTTTCTCCATCCTACCATTCTTCTCATCCTCCTTAGGCACTCTATGAAGTTTCCGCCAGTCTCCACCCTGTAATGTTTTTGGAGCTCCTGTGTAAAATGGCATGTACAAAATATGCGCTGCATCGTTTCTCCATTGTGCCCACACAGAGTACAAACATCTGCCACATGAGGTATTATCCCTTTCGACTGTGAAGTCTCCCTTAACCAGCAATCTGATTCTTCTACTACCCAATCCGAACCTGCAAAGCGGGTCGAGCATCTGATTCGACCCGACGATCCTGCCTCTGATTCTAAATCCCAATATTCTACCGAGCAAATTACCTCCGCCTCTTCTTCCAAGCGTGCAAAATTTGCCCCTTTGAGGTATTCTACCGAGCAAATTACCCCTTTGACGTATTCTACCGAGCAAAATTTGCCCCTTTGAGGTATTCTACCGAGCAAATTTGCCCCGACGATCCTGCCTCTGATTCTAAATCCCAATATTCTACCGAGCAAATTACCTCCGCCTCTTCTTCCAGTCTCAACAGGGAAGTGGAGAGCTGAAGATTGTGAGAAAATGGTGGAGAAGATTGCAGGACAAATAGGCACTTGGGGTTCCAGGAATATGGCATATGCAGGTAAAGTGCAGCTTATAAACACAATTCTACTGAGTAAAGCTAGTCACTGGGCAAATGTTTTTCACATACCTGAGAGTGTGCACAAAGCCATTGAGACAAAATGCAGAAATTTTCTGTGGGGCAGAAAGGAAGGGGAGAAAAGAGTTACACCAGTGTCTTGTAAAACACTTTGTATGCCAAAGAAAAGTGGAGGAGTTGGCCTAAAGGATCCTTCATTCTGGAATAGAGCTTCTCTGTGTAAGCTGGTTTGGGATGTATGTCAAAAGAAGGATATATTGTGGCTGAAATGGGTGCATGCATACTACTTGAAGGATGAAGAGTTTCTTGACTACAGCCTAGAAGGGCACACATATAGTTGGAGTTGGGGCAAGTTGGTGTCACTGAAAGATGAAATTCGTCCATACCTAATGGAATGTGTTGACATGAAGGGAAATTTCAGCACTAGCAAGGCATATGGATACCTCAAAGGGGCAAATTTTGCACGCTTGGAAGAAGAGGCGGAGGTAATTTGCTCGGTAGAATATTGGGATTTAGAATCAGAGGCAGGATCGTCGGGTCGAATCAGATGCTCGACCTGCTTTGCAGGTTCGGATTGGGTAGTAGAAGAATCAGATTGCTGGTTAAGGGGATCTATTATGCTTTCGACGTTTAGGGTTTGGCTGGAAAATAATTAGGTTCAGGAGGAAGACTCTACGATTAATTGAACGAAGGAGAGCGGAAGAAAATAGAAAGAAAATAAAGGAAGAAGGTTACCTGAACGCAAAAGAGCGGAGGGATAAAAGCAATAAGAGGATAAAAGGGGAATGGCCACGATTGAACGCTTTTCTGCCAATCCACGTGTCTTGGAATATGAGAGGTTTCTTGCAAGTGGATGCGTCTGTTTACACATGCAGCCCATAAATAGAGCTGTCTCCCATGTTCATCCGTCGTTGCGATTTACCAGGTAATGTAATAATCACTAGTAATAGTTACTTTGCATAGATCAAAGTACTATGTACATAATCCCTATACTATAGGATTTGGTATTTCAATTTTTCTCTTTGTTTTTTCAGAGCAAAGTTCTTCAAATTTTTCACGGATCTTACTTCCTTTGTTTTTCAGTGCTTTTCCGCAACAAGTAAGTTCACTTTCTTTTATCCTTCACTATTATTTGAGTTGTATCATAATAGTAGGATGTTGGAGGAGGAAGATTCACAAAACCCTGACATCCCTGGCAAGAAACTCTTTATCCTTCAAGTACTATGCCTGCACCCATTTCAGCCACAATATATCCTTCTTTTGACATACATCCCAAACCGGCTTACACCGAGAAGCTCTATTCCATAAGGAAGGATCCCTTAGGCCAACTCCTCCACTTTTGTTTGGCATACAAAGTGTTTTCCAAGACACTGGTGTAACTCTTTTCTCTCCTTCCTTTCTGCCCCATAGAAAATTTCAGCATTTTCTCTCAATGGCTTTGTGCACACTCTCAAATATTTGAAAAACACTCGCTCAGTGACTAGCTTTACTCAACAGAATTGTGTTTATAAGCTGCACTTTACCTGCATATGCCATATTCCTGAAACTCCAAGTGTCTAGCAATTTTCTCCACCATTTTCTTACAATCTTCAGCTCTCCACTTCCCTGTCAAGACTGGAAGTACCAGGTAATTCATTGAGAAACTTCCTTGAACTATATTCAGAGTATCAGCCAACATCTTTGATTCAGTTTCTGTCATTGTCGAGAAGAAATCCCCAGATTTTCCTTCATTTATTCTCAGACCAGAAACCTTCCTAAACTCCTCCAAAACAGTTTTAACCCCTTCCATTGAGTGCTTGCTCACCCTACGGAAAATTAACAGATCATCTGGCTAGGACTTTTGTCATTCTCAATGCTATTCAGAGCTCTCCATATCTCATCATCTGTAATCGGCTTTATCAAGGGTATTAGTTGCTCCACTGTAAGAAAGTTAACTTCATCTGCCACTGAAGGATCAATTTCACTCTCTGTAATCACTATCTTTCCCTTTCGGTCACCAAAGAACTGGAGTAGATGCTGCTCCTTCCCCTCTCTTCCATCCACTCTGTCGCTTCCCACCTTCAGGCTGACTATATGATATGTATTACCTCTTTTTCATGCTTGCATAGAAAATTTTGGTTGGTCTGTCCCTCTCCTTTATCCATTTCTCCTTAAACCGATGCTGTAAGAAACTGAACTCCGCTTCATCTAGTTCCATAGATTCTCTCCTTGCCTTTGCTTCGTTTTCTTGCAGCGCTTTATCCATTACATTTGTTTGTAATAGATTGAACTGGTTCTTCCACTTCTGTTTTGCTTCCATGGCTCTTTTTTGAATGTCTGAAAATTCCTTCTTGTTCAATCGTTTAAGTGCTATTTCCTGCACCTTCAGAATTTTAAATAGATCCACGAGAGTACTGTGTTTCCGCATCCTCCAATTCTGCTCCACTAAAGTAAGAAAGTCCGGCGAGTGCACCCACATATTGAAGAACTTAAAAGGACGTTTAGTAGAACACTTTCTTGGCTTATAAGTAAAGGTAAATGATCCGATGCATCATTGGGTTTTACCTCACATATCGCTTTCATCCATCTGTCCATCCACATCTCATTCACCATTGCTCTGTCGATTCTACTGAATTTTCTGCCTTCTTCCCTTTTATTGTCCCACATGAAAAAAGGTCCAGTACTTTTCAGCTCATGCAATTGAATCAAGTTTACTGTGTCTCTAAAAGTTTCCTCCTCAGCTAGCTGTACATCCTTTCCTCCAGTTCGGTCTCCCAAACTTAGGGGGGAGTTGAAATCCCCCACCACCATCCATGGCATATCCTGGTGATTTGCAGTCTCCAGATAACGCCATAAATTCAGCCTGAGTGGTTGTTTGGTCCATGCTTCTACTTAATTATTATGAGCATAAACAACCGTCAAGTAAAACTCCAACCCCAGTTTCTTTTTCCGGCAAATGTCGTCAATCCACTGAAATATCATACAAATCTGGCTTCCAACATAGCCATATTCTTCCAGTTTCTGCTATCGGGCAGTTTGTTAGTAGCTTCCAACCCAAATCAAGACTTTCCCATCTGTCCACTTCATTTTCTACCTTCACCTTTGTTTCCAGCAAGCCAGCAAGGCCTATATTATTCTTAAAACAAAATTGCTCGCATTTTCTCTGCTTACTTGGCTGATTTAGACCCCTAACATTCCATAATAGTATAGTACTATGCATCATTAACAATGTTATAAAAGGGACCATACCTTGAATGAACTTCAAGGTCTATGTTATTAGCTGCTTCTCTCTCACTTTCGCCAACATTTGTAGACTGTGAAATCTGCAATGCCGCACTATCATTTGATTCAGCTTCTTCTCTCCGAGCCTTGACTACTCGGAAGAAGGCTCTGTCTCCCCCTGGCTATCCTCCTCCCGAGGACGTTAAGAATTACAAGGGGATCTATCCTGAATCCCCTGTTACCGGCGGTTACACCGAATACTACACTCACCCTGCCTTATATGGATTTGGCGTGGGCTCTCGAGATGGTCAGCCGAAGGTAATTTGTAAGAACCTCCGGTCCCAACTTTTCAATGGTACCCAGCCTCCTGACTCTTGATTCTCCATAGCACCTTCCCTCTTTTTTTTTCTTTGGATTCTTGTAATTTCTCCTTCCCTGTGTAATATCTAACAGAAGAAACTTTTGTTCTGCTTTCCCTTTTCCTTTTATGCATCATTCTCCCCTAAATCTTACCTTATATCTGTGTTGTTTATTTATCATTTATCCCCTTATTCACCCCCTCTAAGAGCATCGGGTGCAAGGTCTTATACTTGATGCCCGGTGTTCTAAATCCTATATAATATTATACTTGATACATACCTTTAAAGTCCTTTTTCTTGTGATCCTGAAGTGATAATACAGAATACGTCATCGGTCATGAGAGGCACGGTGACTTAAGGAAATTACCAGGAAGATACATGGGCACGTGAGAGGATCTCAAGCAAGATACAAAAGGTACAACATCACGTGACACATACGTGAGGAGGAGGAAAAGAATGATGAGTCAGCAGGGAAAAGGGTCGAGCCAGGCGCTCTAGGACGCCTATAAAAGGAGGCCACAACAGCCATTTGAGGTAAGTTCTCTAACTCTTGAATACAGAGTTTTATCTTTCCTTTCTATACGCGAAATCTCATCATCACACCAGACCTACTACCCCCGGGAAAGCGTCGGGAGAACAGGTCCCAAGCAAGTCCTATCCGAGGCCAAGGAGCTCGGATAGTCAAGAGTAATTAGCGAGCAGTCTGCATACTTCATCACCGATCTACATCTTAAGCCCTCGGACATTACCGATATCTGAGGCACCCATTTACTAGTGCGAATTTCCCCCACATCAGTTGGCACACCTAGTGGGACCCGACTAGGAGGGTTCTTACTTTCGATCGTCATGACGGACACTACAAAGCGCCGACCTGGTCGGCCTCACAAATCTACAACGACCCCGGCTTCAACGGTGGCCAACACAGATGAGGTGAAGAAAATGAAGATGATCCCATGTTGTTGTAGTTGCAAGCCTCGAAGGGTTGAGACAAAGAAACACACCTGAAAACCCAACCGAGGGGGTACCCGTCACAGAAGGAGAAGAGGATAAGGCCGAGGACAGACACGGTTCAAAATAACCCAAGGCAGACAGACACGGTTCAAAACAATCCGAGGCCGCCTGTGGCAGCTCGGTGCAATCCAAGACAGAGGGGTGAGAATCTGTCAGCATTAGATTTCATGATGGCTCATAAGGAGTTATACCATCAATGGATGATACAGCACCAGCGAGAGCAAGAAAGAGGACCCGCTCCGCCCGTAAGATCAGTGATCGACTTAGATGCTCTGGATAGGATGAGGTAGCTAGAGAGATGGATGTTGGTCAGCTCCAGCACAGTACCTCCTACCGTTCCACCCTTAAGGACAGGTGCAAATGTAGGAAACTTCCAGCCGAACCGTCTGCATGGGAGCATAAGGCAAGGGGGATGGGCATATCCTCCTGGCCCGACGCTGCCAGCGGTTTCGTTTGCAACCCCATGATTCTTGGTTTTCTACCCTTATGAGATTATCCAACTACCTGCAGGATACTATGACGTGGAAATTTCAGGTGGGTACCGGACAACAGGAGGGCAGGGCCAAAGCCATCTGATGACCTCTGCTGGAGCAGGAGGACACCAAGGAGGATATCAAGGAAGAACTAATGAGGATAGATACTATAGAGGCAAGGATGGGTACCCTTCGGATCCAAATTCTTTGGAAGCATGCTTGGACAAGCTGATTGGAAGGAATGGGGCGAAGTCCGCTTCCCCTTGGATTTCGAAAATTCTGGCCGAACCTTGGCCTCAAGGGTTTAGACAGCCGGAGGGGATTTCTTCCTACAACGGAGAGACAGATCCGGAGGAGTTTGTAGGGACATATCAGAATTTGATGGTATCCAGGGATATTCCTCACAACTTGAGGTGCAAGTTGCTGGGGTGCTACCTCCGAGGCAACTGTCTGATATGGTCCTACTCTCTCCCGAGAGAAAGTTTAAGAAGATTTTATGACTTTAGCCGAGGCCTGCTATACAGGCATTCCCAGTTGAAAAAGTCAGGAAAGCTGTTAGCCGAGCTGTTGGCAACTAAGCATAAAGCCTCGGAGGAACAAATGGAGTAATATAGAAGGTACATGGACGACAGTATGCAAGTGTCGGATAGGGAACAACAAGAGAAGGTAGTCATTAGTGGATTCATCAACGGCTTAAAGGATGAGGCACTGTTTCGAAAGCTGATGGAGAATATTCCTAGCACTTTCCATGCACTGCAGATCGCCGTACAGTTATATTGCGCTGTCAATGACGCAACCCGCAAGAGGAAGGAAGATAATGATAGCCTTCTCTCGGGAAAAGGCGTTAAGAAGAAAGCACTAGAGATAGGGAAGATGGATTCAGGAGCCACGGTAACGGGGAAATCCAGGTTAGAGATCTACACACCGCTGATCAAGCCTCGCTCGGAGATACTGGCGGTACACAGGAATTTATTTGGTGACCCCTCTCCGATTCAGGGGATTCCATCGAAGGAAAATGCAGAGAAGTGGTACCATAAATCTCATGGGCACACCACAGACGGCTGCCGCTCCCTAAGGAACGAGATAGAAAAATTGATAGAAAGGGGGCAGTTGCGAGACTGTGTGGCTCCAGAAGATAGGAAGGAGGGGCAACAACCGCACTTCGGGAAGAAGAAGTGGAGAGGGGCGAATCAGTATGGTGCTAACCAATATCCAAACCAGGCTCGGATACAAGGACGGGAGCAAGCTTACGGAAACAACGGAAACCAAGCTCCAAATTAGATTGTAGTGGTAGCCCAGGACCCAGAGCCTATCCCGAATTGGATGATAAATGTTATCAAGTGTAATGGTAGGAGACAGCTACCAATCAGTGACGACGTTGAAAGCCTAGACTAGGTATGTGCCACCAGGAGAAGAGCCAGGTAAACGCTTCCGACCCAGTGAAACTATCACCTTTTCCGAAGACGATACGGTGCCTACTCAGCCCCGCACTCATATCCGATGGTGGTAACGGCGGAGATAGAAGGCTTTGCTATGAAAAGAGTTTTTATAGATGACGGCAGCAATGTGGAGATCATGTTCGCCACCTGCTTCGACCAGCTAGGAATAGGGAGGCAGTATCACAGACCGTCGATGTCACCGTTGTCGGGGTTCACCGGAAAAGCTGAGATGCTTCTCGGTATAATTACCCTAACCTTAGGGTGACCATGGTGGACGACATGGATAGAAGCCGCCGGACTTCGGCGTTAAGCAATTTTGCGGTGATGGACGCTCCATCTCCATTCAACGCAATTCTCGGCAGGCCATGGTTAACACAGGCTCGAGTGGTGAACTGCCCCTATCTATTGACGATGAAATTCTCAACGGAGCAAGGGGTGGCGTCTGTCCGAGGTAGCCAGACCATAGCGAGCAAAGGGAAAGCAAAGATTAAAGGTTCACCCTTTTTCTAAGGGTAAGGCAAATGAGGGGGAATACTCGGAGGTACTAGAAAAGGGGAAAGGTGCCAATACCTCAGATACGGAGGAGAAAAGCTCAGAAAAGGAACCATCAGGTAGGGGGGTGGAGGTGATAATGGAAGCAAACTGAATCAGGTAAGCCCCCCTTTAAGATTCAGGAATTTTTTGATGAGGAGGAAAGAAATTTTTTGGTGTGGATACACTAAAGCCGGTAGCATGGATACATTTTCCTGTAGGGGGCGTGGATACGCCAAAAAAGATGCAAGTTATTGGATAATGCTTTGCGGGAAAGGAAAGGGTGTGGATACGCCCTAGGAAGGAAAATTACTAGGTATTGGATAGTACTTTGGAATAGGAAGTCGGGACCTCGGGGTCGCTCCCACAATGGTGCCCTGCAAAAGCAGGATGTTTTATGAAGGGATTCAATTTTGATAATTTTAAGGATTTTAAACCATCGGATAGATGCCCTCATCAGAAGAGGACCATCCGATGAACGCATAAAGAAGAATTAAAGGTCTTGAGAATATAAGATTTTCAAATCATCGGATGGATGCCCTAATCAGAAGAGGACCATCCAATGAACGCATAGAGAAGAATTAAAGGTCTTAAGAACATAATATTTTCAAATCCTCGGATGGATGCCCTCATCAAAAGAGGATTATCCGATGAACGCATAAAGAAGAATTAAAGGTCTTAAGAATATAAGATTTTCAAATCCTCGTTTGGATGCCTTCATCAGAAGAGGACCACCCGATGAATGCATAAAGAAGAATTAAAAGTTTTAAGAATACACGATTTTTAAATTCTCGGATGGACGCGCTCATCAGAAGAGGACCCTCCGATGATCGCATAAGATAAATTTAAGAATACAAGATTTTCAAATTCCCGGATGGACGCGCTCATCAGAAGAGGACCCTCCGATGATCGCATAAGATAAATTTTAAGAATCTAAGGCTAGACACCTTCAAATACATCTGGATGATGCAGGTTTTCAGACAGTCAGATGACTATACTCGCCAGAAAGGGGAAGGAATTCGTGGATTTGGCTCGGAGAAAACTTCATGATGCGAGGGAAATCAGCACTATTAAACGGGTGCCTCGGATATCGGTAATGTTCGAGGGCTTAAGATGTAGATTGGTGATGAAGTTTGTAGACTGCTCGCTAATTACTCCTGACTATCCAAGCTCCTATGCCTCAGATAGGACTTGCTTGGGATCTGTTCTCCCGACGCTTGCCATGGGGTAGTAGGTCCGGTGTGATGATGAGATTTTGCGTATTGAAAGGAAAGATAAAACTCTGTATTCAAGAGTTAGAAAATTTACCTCAAATGGCTGATTGCTGCCTCCTTTTGTAGGCGTCCTAGAGCGCTTGGCTCGACCCTTTTTCCCTGCTGACTCATCATTCTTTTCCTTCTCCTCACGTATGTGTCACGTGATTTTTTTTTTTGATGTAATATTTTCTTCTATTAAATTGCTCAAAAAAGTTCATACAACTGATTTGGCCATCACTCTAAGCCAAACATTCAACGGATATAAATAACTAACCAAAAGGAGAAAAAACAACTATTCTACAGCCATATGAAATGCAAGTGGCTATGATCATAACTAGTTCATCAAGATATTGCTAGGATTTTAGAATAACTATAATGAATGCGCTTCCATTCCATCTGTCCTTGCATATCTTGCCAAATCTGCATCCACCTTTGGAGCTTTGGTGTCTTCAACGTTCCATTTCTGTCTCCAGCTCGTATATGATTAAGGGAAAATCCACCATAGCATATCTGTGAATTGACATTTCAAAACACAAGTCTGCCCTGGTTCATTTCCCATAGAAACCAAATTATCCATTATGTAGCCTGGTCTGAGTATGCTTATAATCTTTTTCGATCCAGCCCGTCAAGTGTTTAGATAGTGTCATGGGCCAAGGTTGGGTAACTGGTTTCACCCAGCAGCCCAACACCTCTGAAATACCAAAGGTAATCAGTGCGGTACCTACGACATATGTACAAGTTTCATACTAGGGCCATAGTCCCTCATCCAGTCCATCAAATATTTTTGATAGTATCTTGGGCCAAGGCTGGGTAACTGGTTTTTATACCTGCAGCCCAACACCTCTGAAATACCAAAAGGTAATCAGTGCGGTACCTACGACATATGTACAAGTTTCATACTAGGGATATATCCCCACAACCAATCCGTCAAGTCTTTAGATATTGTCATGGGCCAAGGCTGGGTAACTTCTGTATCTTGCTTGAGATATTCTCACGTGCCTATGTATCTTCTTGGTAATTTCCTTAAGTAGCTGAGTCACCGCACCTCTCATGACCGATGACGCATTATGTATTATCACCTCCTAGCCATGTGGGTGTACTGGCCGATCCTTATCTCTTCTCACGTGATTCGGAAACTTCCTGTAGGTCACCTAGACCCGAATCATTTGTATCATTTTCTCCCACCTGTTAGGGAGAACCTTTTGCCTTGTACCAAATAATCCTTTATTTATCTAAATTTACCTGTTTTTGATCTTTCACGAATTCTATACTCCTACTCTTTTCTTCCTTTTTTCTTATTTCTTTCTTTCTTTTAATCTAGGACCTATTATCTTCTCTTTCCCCCCCTCGGATAACTCTTCTTCTTCGGAGCAGCCAATCTGCGTCCGAGGAAGAAGGCGATATGTGAGGCCAGACTAGGTTTGGATCTTAGAGCCCTGCCTAAAGCTAGCTACCTCTTATGCAGACGATGCTGGAAGAGTATATAAAACTGTTATCCAGTTACAGTCTTTGCATGAGGACTATCGGCGTCACACACACGAAGAGTTGGAAATGGCCTGGGGTAATATGCCCGAGCTATCAAAAAGCTACACGGTTTTGAGAACAAGAACACATAAAGGAAAGTCATTTTCAAGATGGAATCTGAACACAGGGAACTTACCTTTCACTTTTTTTTATGTAATATTTTCTTCTATTAAATTGCTCAAAAAAGTTCATACAACTGATTTGACCATCACTCTAAGCCAAACACTCAACATATATAAATAACTAACCAAAAGGAGAAAACAACTATTCTACAGCTATATGAAATACAAGTGGCTATGACCATAACTATTTTATCAAGATATTGCTAGGATTTTAGTATAACTATCATGAATGCAACTTACCTTTCACAATCGGGAATTCTTGGACCAGCTTCTAACCCTAAGGCTAACTTTTCACCTTTTGTCTCTTCTCCACGGTAGAACTGGTGCTACCCCTTTTTCTAACATTCTTGATGCCGTCCAAAGTGCAATCACTTTTATGGAAGAACATGGCAATTTCAACAAGGCAGCTCGAAATATCCTGCATGTTCCGAGACTCTAGAGTGGCGCCAGCGCATCCTGTCTGGAATGCCGAATCCTCTTCCTCCTTCCTTGAAACAGATTCCTCCAAAGGTTCATATAGACTTTCTCCCACCGATACGAGAATGCCCAGCTGTCCACAGACCCAGAGCACATTCAGAAAAGGTGAAGGAAATTCTTGGAATCCGGGATTTAAACCTTTTTGGGCAAGGCAAGGATTTCAAGATTCGTGTTTGCGGATCTTTTTACGTTTTCCGATTGCTTCAGTTGGTATCAGTAGCAGGCTTGTTCCTGTTCTCTGCCAGTGATTCATGATGAAAGATCACCCAATTATGAAGGTTGATGTGATGGCGGCTTTTTTCCCATATGATGCTTTGATTAAGGATGTTACTGCTATTGCTGTGTTGTCAACGCAAATAATTGGATTGCGCAATAATGAACAATTAGACAGGAGAAATCCATGGGGCGAGAAATAAATTTTCGGTGATGAGAAAGCAAGGTCGGATGATGACTATCGTGTCAAAGTCAATGTTCCCAAATTATATGGATCCATGAGCGTAAAGGATTTATTTGATTGGCAGATTAACGTTGCTAGATACTTCGAGGTCATGGAAGTTCCCGAGAGCCAACAAGTTAAGATGGTTGTTAAGGAACTAAATAGTTGTTTTCTCTCTCCTAGTGTGGGCGATTACACCTTCACTATGTGCTGCCATTATTGACCTGCAAATCCGTCCTTTTCTTAGCTCCAACTTTTAGTTCCTTGCTATGGGAAGCTCGGCTAGGAAGAAGAGGATCCAAGCCATCTGGGATGCTTTCCAGAAGCTCCCTTTGGAGAGGAGAGAAGAACTACTCGCAATTGCAAAAAGCGATCTGAAAAAGAAAGATAAGATTTCTGAGAATGGTTCTACTCCACGCCCCCACCTGCAAAAGCTATGAATCCAGTCAGCTTAACACCACCCCCACCAATTACTAAGCAAGATCTCATCACTCCCCACCTATTCGGCCAGATGCTAGCTCCCCCGTCAATCCCGTTGCCCCTGAGCAACCTATTCAATGCAAGCTTGCCCACAAGAAGCTGGATTGGGAGGCAAAACCAGTGGTAGCTGGCATCTTTAAGGACAGGACAGCTGGAATGCAATTCTACAAACCTGAAGAGATTGATGGTGTTCTGATGGGGAAAATATCCAAAAGTTGTGGAGGAAAGTTTTCAACAGTGGGAAAGTACTTTGATATGCACTGTTCTTGGCAATCACCCTTCTCTTCATGTTATGGAGGGATTCTTCAGAAGAGTATGGTGGCAATTCTCTGTTCTAAAGGTATGGATCTTATCTCCTGGTGTTTTTACGGTAAAATTCAAAGAAGTAGATTCTTGTGCACAGATTCTTGCTAAGGGTGCTTTATTATTCCAAAACAAGCCTATGTTAGTTCATCCTTGGACCAAGGATTTTCAGAATGTTACCCCCACCAAGGTTCCTGTATGGATCCAATTACCTGGTCTCAATCCTGTTTATTGGACCCCTGAAATACTGAGCAGAATTCTAAGCCCTTTAGGGAAGCCATTGAAGATTGATACAGCCACTCTTTCTTTGGATAGATTGTCCTTTGCTAGAGTCCAGGTTGAAATGGATATAAAACAAGACTTGCCTTCCCAATTTGAATATATTGATGAAAATGATATAGTTCAAAAGCAGGAAGTGGTGTTTGAATGGACTCCAGTACAGTGTTCTCATTGTAAGATGCTGGGTGGTCATGCAGCTCAGGCTTGCAAAAAGTTGCACCCTAGTGATCCCAACCCTGAGGCTCCTAAACCCGCTCCTAAACCTAAGAAAAAGCCTGAAAAACTTTTTCAGCCTAAACAGCAACCAACAGTGGTTCCTAACCAGAACAAGCCCCTTCATAGGCCTGGAAAAGAACCTATCACTGGTGTGTTAAAAATCCCTGGCCCTGATCCTCTTGATCCTACATCTAGGGTCAATCTACCTCCTGCTGTTTCTACAAGCTCTACTGCTAAAAGCCTAAAACTAGTCCACTGTCCAAATTGCAGTTTGGTTTTTTGGCCACCCCCCACCCTTTCTCAATGATGGATACAAACATTCTTGTATGGAATGTTAGAGGTGTAAATAGCAGTGCTAGACAAAAACAGGTTTGGCATCAGTGTCTTGTACATAATGTTGGTCTTCTTTGTATGGTTGAAACAAAGGTTAAACAGAGAAATGAAGCAAGGGTTTGGGATGCACTAGGCCTTGGTTGGATGTTCATTTCTAACAACTCCTGTAATGACTGTGGTAGAATTATTGTGGGATGGAGGCAGGACTTATTTGATATTCAAGTAGTTTCTATGGGAGAGCAATGGATTCATGCTTTTTTTTTATGTAATATTTTTTTCTATTAAATTGCTCAAAAAGTTCATACAACTGATTTGGCCATCACTCAAACATTCAACAGATATAAATAATTAACCAAAAGGAGAAAACAACTATTCTACAGCCATATGAAATACACTTATGATCATAACTAGTTCATCAAGATATTGCTAAGATTTTAGAATAACTTTCATGAATGTGCTTCCATTCCATCTGTCCTTGCATATCTTGCTAAATCTGCATCCACCATATCATATCTGCGAATTGACATGTCAAAACACAAGTCTGCTCCAGTTCAGTTCCCATAGGAATTAAACAAGCCATATGTAGCCTGTTCTGAGCATGCTTATAATCTTCAGGCTAAAATCTTGTACTGTAATGATTCTTGATGAAATGAAAATTTATGTTCATCAAAAAAAAATCTTCTTCAATCCAGCCCGTCAAGTCTTTAGATAGTGTCATGGGCCAAGGTTGGGTAACTGGTTTTACCCAGCAGCCCAACACCTCTGAAATACCTAAGGTAATCAGTGCGGTACCTACGACATATGTACAAGTTTCATACTAGGGCCATAATCCCTCATCCAATCCGTCAAATATTTTTGATAGTGTCATGGGCCAAGGCTGGGTAACTGGTTTTTACACCAGTAGCCCAACACCTCTGAAATACCTAAAGGTAATCAGTGCAGTACCTACGACATATGTACAAGTTTCATACTTGGGGTAAAACCCCTCAACCATTCTATCAAATCTGACAGTGTCATTGGTCAAGGCTGGGTAACTGGTTTTTATACCAGCAGCCCAACACCTCTGAAATACCAAAAGGTAATCAGTACGGTACCTACGACATATATACAAGTTTCATACTAGGGATATATCACCACAACAAATCCGTCAAGTCTTTAGATAGTGTCACGGGCCATGGCTGGGTAACTGGTTCTTACACCAACAGCCCAACACCTCTGAAATACCAAAGGTAATCAGTGCGGTACCTACGACATATGTACCAAGTTTCATACTAGGATCCATTCGCACCATCATCATCATCAATCAAAGGGGTCATACCCTGTTTCAATCATCACCTTTAAGAGCATCCACCTGCTTAAATTTCCCCTCAAAGATTCTGTTATTCCTTTCCCTCCATACATTATAGAAGATGCTGATAAGTCGGTGGAATCTTATTTTCTTTCTCCATCCTACCATTCTTCTCATCCTCCTCAAGCACTCTCTGAAGTTTCCGCCAGTCTCCACCCTGTAATGTTTTTGGAGTTCCACTGTAAACTGGCATGTACAAAATATGTGCTGCATCGTTTCTCCATTCTACCCACAAAGAGTACAAACATCCGCCACATGAGGTATTATCCCTTTCGGCTGAAGTCTCGCTATGGTCGATAATCTCCATTTTAACAACATCCATAGAAAGAATGAGTGTTTAGGCTGTAGTCCTGACTTCCACAATATATTCGTTGACCAATGGTTTTCTTGGTCTGCCCCTTTGAGGTATCCATATGCCTTGCTAGTGCTGAAATTTCCCTTCATGTCAACACATTCCATTAGGTATGGACGAATTTCATCTTTCAGTGACACCAACTTGCCCCAACTCCAACTGTATGTGTGCCCTTCTAGGCTGTAGTCAAGAAACTCTTCATCCTTCAAGTAGTATGCCTGCACCCATTTCTTTTTTTTTCTTTTTTTTTTTGATGTAATATTTTCTTCTATTAAATTGCTCAAAAAAGTTCATACAACTGATTTGGCCATCACTCTAAGCCAAACATTCAACGGATATAAATAACTAACCAAAAGGAGAAAAACAACTATTCTACAGCCATATGAAATGCAAGTGGCTATGATCATAACTAGTTCATCAAGATATTGCTAGGATTTTAGAATAACTATAATGAATGCGCTTCCATTCCATTTGTCCTTGCATATCTTGCCAAATCTGCATCCACCTTTGGAGCTTTGGTGTCTTCAACGTTCCATTTCTGTCTCCAGCTCGTATATGATTAAGGGAAAATCCACCATAGCATATCTGTGAATTGACATGTCAAAATACAAGTCTGCCCTGGTTCATTTCCCATAGAAACCAAATTATCCATTATGTAGCCTGGTCTGAGTATGCTTATAATCTTTTTCGATCCAGCCCGTCAAGTCTTTAGATAGTGTCATGGGCCAAGGTTGGGTAACTGGTTTCACCCAGCAGCCCAACACCTCTGAAATACCAAAGGTAATCAGTGCGGTACCTACGACATATGTACAAGTTTCATACTAGGGCCATAGTCCCTCATCCAGTCCATCAAATATTTTTGATAGTATCTTGGGCCAAGGCTGGGTAACTGGTTTTTATACCTGCAGCCCAACACCTCTGAAATACCAAAAGGTAATCAGTGCGGTACCTACGACATATGTACAAGTTTCATACTAGGGATATATCCCCACAACCAATCCGTCAAGTCTTTAGATATTGTCACGGGCCAAGGCTGGGTAACTGGTTTTTACACCGGCAGCCCAACACCTCTGAAATACCATAGGTAATCAGTGCGGTACCTACGACATATGTACCAAGTTTCATACTAGGATCCATTCACACCATCCTCATCATCAATCAGAGGGGTCAAAGCCTGTTTCAATCATCACCTTTAGATCATCCACCTGCCTAAATTTCCCCTGGAAGATTCTGTTATTCCTCTCCCTCCATACATTATAGAAGATGCTGATAAGTCGGTGGAATCTTATTCTCTTTCTCCATCCTACCATTCTTCTCATCCTCCTCAGGCACTCTCTGAAGTTTCCGCCAGTCTCCACCCTGTAATGTTTTTGGAGCTCCACTGTAAATTGGCATGTACAAAATATGTGTTGCATCGTTTCTCCATTGTGCCCACACAGAGGACAAACATCTGCCACATGAGGTATTATCCCTTTCGACTGAAGTCTCGCTATGGTCGATAATCTCCCTTTTAACAACATCCATAGAAAGAATGAGTGTTTAGGCTGTAGTTCTGACTTCCACAATATTTTCGTTGACCAATGGTTTTCTTGGCCTGCCCCTTTGAGGTATCCATATGCCTTGCTAGTGCTGAAATTTCCCTTCGTGTCAACACATTCCATTAGGTATGGACGAATTTCATCTTTCAGTGACACCAACTTGCCCCAACCCCAACTATATGTGTGCCCTTCTAGGCTGTAGTCAAGAAACTCTTCATCCTTCAAGTAGTATGCCTGCACCCATTTCAGCCACAATATATCCTTCTTTTGACATACATCCCAAACCAGCTTACACAGAGAAGCTCTATTCCAGGATGAAGGATCCCTTAGGCCAACTCCTCCACTTTTCTTTGGCATACAAAGTGTTTTCCAAGACACTGGTGTAACTCTTTTCTCCCCTTCCTTTCTTCCCCACAGAAAATTTCTGCATTTTGTCTCAATGGCTTTGTGCACACTCTCAGGTATTTGAAAAACATTTGCCCAGTGACTAGCTTTACTCAGCAGAATTGTGTTTATAAGCTGCACTTTACCTGCATATGCCATATTCCTGGAACCCCAAGTGCCTATTTGTCCTGCAATCTTCTCCACCATTTTCTCACAATCTTCAGCTCTCCACTTCCCTGTTGAGACTGGAAGTCCCAGGTAATTCATTGGGAAACTTCCTTGAACTATATTCAGAGTATCAGCCAACATCTTTGATTCAGTTTCTGTCATTGTCGAGAAGAAAGCCTCAAATTTTCCTTCATTTATCCTAAGGCAAGAAACCTTCCTAAACTCCTCCAAAACAGTTTTAACCCCATCCATTGAGTGCTTGCTTGCCCTACAGAAAATTAACAGATCATCTGCAAACATCAAACTGTGTATTTCCCCCTTCAAACTCCTCTGATGGAACTCTATAGCTTTCGTTTTTATCGCCAGGCTAAGCTGTCTTGATAGATATTCCATCCCAATTACAAACAATAAAGGTGATATCGGATCCCCCTGTTTAACACCACTCCTCCCTTTAAAACAATCCGTGTACGCACCATTCAAAGAGAAACAATAAGTGGTATCCTCAACGCATCGTCTTATCCACTCAATAAACAATCCTGGAAACTTTAGAACTGCCAGCCATTTGAATAGAAACTCCCAGCTTATACTGTCGAAAGCCTTCTGTATATCAATTTTTATCATGCAGCTCGGAATATTGCTCGGCTTCTTATATCCTGTTAATAGCTCTTGGGCTAGGAGAATATTATGTGATATCCTCCTCTCTTTCACGAATGCACCTTGGTTTCCATTTATCACTTCAGGGAGTACCTCACTTAACCTGTTACTCATGATCTTTGTGATGACTTTATATAAAACAGGGCAGCAGGAAATCGGCCTATAGTCCCCAGCTGACTGCTGATTATCAACTTTCGGCATTAGTGTTAAAACAGCCTACTAAATTCCCGTGGTACTTCATCACCCTGAAAGAAACTCCTAATCCCCTTTTTGAAATTATCACCAACAATCCCCCATGCTTTCTTGAAGAAAAAGCTCGAATATCCATCTACTCCAGGACTTTTGTCATTCTCAATGCTATTCAGAGCTCTCCATATCTCATCATCTGTAATCGGCTTTATCAAGGGTATTTGTTGTTCCACTGTAAGAAAGTTACCTTCAGCTGCAACTAAAGGATCAATTTCACTCTCTACAATCACTGTTTTTCCCATTCGGTCACCAAAGAACTGCAGTAGATGCTGCTCCACCCCCTCTCTTCCATCCACTCTGTCGCTTCCCACCTTCAGGCTGACTATATGATTTCTGTATTGCCTCTTTTTCATGCTTGCATAGAAAATTTTGGTTGGCCTGTCCCCCTCCTTTATCCATTTCTCCTTAGACCGTTGTTGTAAGAAACTGAACTCCGCTTCAGCTAGTTCCATAGATTCTCTCCTTGCCCTTGCTTCGTTTTCTTGCAGCCCTTTATCCAATACATTTGTTTGTAATAGATTGAACTGGTTCTCCCACTTCCCTTTTGGTTCCATGGCTCTTTTCTGAATGTCTGAAAATTCCCTCTTGTTCAATCGTTTAAGTGCTATTTCCAGCACCTTCAGAGTTTTAAATAGATCCACGAGAGTACTGTGTTTCCGCATCCTCCAATTCTGCTCCACTAAAGTAAGAAAGGTCGGCGAGTTCACCCACATATTGAAGAACTTAAAAGGACGTTTAACAGAACACTTTCTTGGCGTATCTAGGTGTATAAGTAAAGGTAAATGATCCGATGCATCATTGGGTTTTACCTCACATATCGCTTCCATCCATCTGTCCATCCACATCTCATTCACCATTGCTCTGTCGATTCTACTGAAAATTCTGCCTTCTTCCCTTTTATTGTCCCACGTGAAAAAAGGTCCTGTACTTTTCAGCTCATGCAGTTGAATCAAGTTCACCGTGTCTCTAAAATTTTCCACCTCAGCTAGTTGTACATCCTCTCCTCCAGATCGGTCTCCCAAATTTAGGGGGGAGTTGAAATCCCCCACCACCATCCATGGCATATCCTAGGGATTTGCAGTCTCCAGATAACGCCATAACTTCAGCCTAAGTGGTTGTTTGGTCCCTGCTTCTACTTCACTATTATGAGCATAAACAACCGTCAAGTAAAACTCCGACCCGAGTTCTTTTTTCCGGCAAATGCAGTCAATCCATTGATCTCCAATGCTTATTACCGATATATCATACAAATCTGGCTTCCAACATAGCCATATTCTTCTTGTTTGTGCTATCGGGCAGTTTGTTAGTAGCTTCCAACCCAAATCAAGACTTTCCCATCTGTCCACTTCATTTTCTACCTTCACCTTTGTTTCCAGCAAGCCAGCAAGGCCTATATTATTTTCAAAACAAAATTTCCGGCATTTTCTCTGCTTACTTGGCTGATTTATACCCCTAACATTCCAGAATAGCATAGTACTATGCATCATTAACAATATTATAAAGGGGATCATACCTTGAATGAACTTCAAGGTCTATGTTATTAGCCGCTTCTCTCTCATTGACGCCAACATTTGTAGACTGTGAAATCTGCAATACCACACTATCATTCGATTCAACCGGTTGTTTCCCTTCTCTGTGTTGCCTTATTTCTCTACCCGGAACATCCCTAGCTTCAGTCTCTCTTGATTGTGCATCCAAAACTGTGCTACTGCTCGTTCCACCACTTTTTGCACCCCTTTCTTTTTCATACCCTGCTTTCTTTTCCTGTTCTTTTTCGGCCCCAAGAACAGCCTCTCGGTCTCCCTTTTTCTGTTCTACATTGGTTCCTTTGGTGCCCATTTTATTTCCCTCAATTCTGTCTCCATTCTTCTCTGCCCTTTTTACACCAACAACCACCCAATCCCCGGTATTTCAACCATATCGTCGATGAGGAGCAACTATGCTTGGTCCCCTTTCCCTTGGGGCTGATTGAGTTTGGTCCTCCCTTTTGCCTCTATTTGTGCTCAACTGCGTCCTGCCATTCACTCCAGGCGAAAGGGATTTGGGCTTCCAGACACATTCATCTGTTTCATGTCCAATCAGCTTGCATTTACTACACTTTGATGGCTTCCACTCATACTCCACATCTTGGTGCTGAATGATATATCCATTTCAACCAAAATATATCCTTCTTTTGACATACATCCCAAACCAGCTTACACATAGAAGCTCTATTCCAGAATGCAGGATCCCTTAGGCCAACTCCTCCACTTTTCTTTGTCATACAAAGTGTTTTCCAAGACACTGGTGTAACTCTTTTCTCTCCTTCCTTTCTGCCCCATAGAAAATTTCTGCATTTTGTCTCAATGGCTTTGTGCACACTCTCAGGTATTTGAAAAACATTCGCCCAGTGACTAGCTTTACTCAACAGAATTGTGTTTATAAACTGTATTTTACCTGCATATGTCATATTCTTGGAACCTCAAGTGCCTATTTGTCCTGCAATCTTCTCCACCATTTTCTCACAATCTTCAGCTCTCCACTTCCCTGTTAAGACTGGAAATCCCAGGTAATTCATTGGGAAACTTCCTTGAACTATATTCAGAGTATCAACTTTTGGCATTAGTGTTAAAACAGCCCTGCTAAATTCCTGTGGTACTTCATCACCCTGAAAGAAACTCCTAATCCCCTTTTTAAAATCATCACCAACAATCCCCATGCTTTCTTGAAGAAAAAGCTCGAATATCCATCTACTCCAGGACTTTTGTCATTCTCAATGCTATTCAGAGCTCTCCATATCTCATCATCTGTAATCGGCTTTATCAAGGGTATTTGTTGTTCCACTGTAAGAAAGTTACCTTCAGCTGCAACTAAAGGATCAATTTCACTCTCTACAATCACTGTCTTTCCCATTCGGTCACCAAAGAACTGCAGTATATGCTGCTCCACCCCCTCTCTTCCATCCACTCTGTCGCTTCCCACCTTCAGGCTGACTATATGATTTCTGTATTGCCTCTTTTTCATGCTTGCATAGAAAATTTTGGTTGGCCTGTCCCCCTCCTTTATCCATTTCTCCTTAGACCGTTGTTGTAAGAAACTGAACTACGCTTCAGCTAGTTCCATAGATTCTCTCCTTGCCCTTGCTTCGTTTTCTTGCAGCCCTTTATCCTATACATTTGTTTGTAATAGATGGAACTGGTTCTCCCACTTCTCTTTTGCTTCCATGGCTCTTTTCTGAATGTCTAAAAATTCCCTCTTGTTCAATCGTTTAAGTGCTATTTCCAGCACCTTCAGAGTTTTAAATAGATCCACGAGAGTACTGTGTTTCCGCATCCTCCAATTCTGCTCCACTAAGAGAGTCCGGCGAGTGAACCCACATATTGAAGAACTTAAAAGGACGTTTAGCAGAACACTTTCTTGGCTTATAAGTAAAGGTAAATGATCCGATGCATTATTGGGTTTTACCTCACATATCACTTCCATCCATCTGTCTATCCACATCTCATTCACCATTGCCTTGTCGATTTCACTGAAATTCTGCCTTCTTCCCTTTTATTGTCCCACGTGAAAAAAGGTCCTGTGCTTTTCAGCTCATGCAGTTGTACATCCTCTCCTCCAGTTCGGTCTCCCAAATTTAGGGGGGAGTTGAAATCCCTCACCACCATCCATGGCATATCCTGGTGATTTGCAGTCTCTAGATAACGCCATAAATTCAGCCTGAGTGGTTGTTTGGTCCTTGCTTCTACTTCACTATTATGAGCATAAACAGCCGTCAAGTAAAACTCCAGCCCGGGTTCCTTTTTCCGTCAAGTAAAAGGTAGGGCAGGCAAAACCTGGGATTTTTCTAGTGAAACTTGTAAATGAAGCATATAGGGATGCGGTGGTTGAAAGGGGAATGCTTTTCTTTGATAAAAAACCAGTGTTTGTAAAGGTGTGGCAGCAAACAATGGATTTTGATGAGCCGGACACAATTCCCATTTGGGTGCAATTTCCTGGATTGGATCCAGTCTATTGGGAGCCGAGCTTATTATGTAGATTGGAAAGTGCTATTGGAATCCCTTTGCTGATTGATGAGGCCACATGGTATATGGACAGGACAAAATTTTCTAGAGTATTGGTTGAGGTAAACATGGGGAAGGAAATGCATAAACGAATTCCATACAGATATGAAAATAATGTCATTCAGCACCAAGATGTGGAGTATGAGTGGAAACCGGCAAAATGCTGCAAGTGCAAGTTGATTGGCCATGAAACGGAGGAATGTGTTTGGAAACCCAAACCACTTTCACCTGCAGTAAAAGGAGGAATGCAGCAGAGCACAAATAAAGGCAAAAAGGGGAACCAAACTCAAAATGCACCAAAGGGAAAAGGACCTGGACAGAACATAATAGCTCCTCAAAGGTATGTCAGAAATACTAAAGATTGGGCTGCTGTTGGGGTAAATAGAGTAGAGAGGAATGGTGAAAAAGAGGGCCAAAATCGAGCTGTTTTAGACCGATCTGGCGAGGGAGTATGAAAAGAAAGGGGTTAAAACAGTGGTGGAACGAGCAGTAGCACAGTTTTGGATGCACAATCAAGAGAGAGTGAAGCTATGGATGTTCCGGGTAGAGAAATAAGGCAACACAGAGAAGGGAAACAACTAGCTGAATCGAATGATAGTGTGGTACTGCAGATTTCACAGTCTACAAATGTTGGCATCAATGAGAGAGAGAGAAGCAGCTAATAACATAGACCTTGAAGTTCATTCAAGGTATGGTCCCCTTTATAATATTGTTTCTCAGCAGTCCGGAAGGCAAAATTGAGGGACAACAAAGACGTCCTCGTGATAGATTACCCGAAGCCAGCAAAATCCATTGTTCCCTTAAACCCACTACTGGAGGATGTTAATGGTACGTTGGGCGAGGGACTCGTAATCAGAAACAACAGACTTGGGAAGATAGGCTCGGACATCTTCAGATTTGAGGACATGATTCCAAGACGGAGCAGGATAGATAGCCAGGTTAAAGGAATAATGGTCAAAGTCCATCCAATGTTTGACACAATTGCTCTTGCCCAGCACGATGGGATTTCCCCTCGGATAAAAGGTAAACACTCGAAGAGTGTTTTTTTTTATGTAATATTTTCTTCTATTAAATAGCTCAAAAAAGTTCATACAACTGATTTGGCCATCACTCTAAGCCAAGCATTCAACGGATATAAATAACTAACCAAAAGGAAAAAAACAACTATTCTACAGCCATATGAAATGCAAGTGGCTATGATCATAACTAGTTCATCAAGATATTGCTAGGATTTTAGAATAACTATAAAGAATGCGCTTTCATTCCATCTGTCCTAGCATATCTTGCCAAATTCGCATCCACCTTTGGAGCTTTGGTGTCTTCAACGTTCCATTTCTGTCTCCGGCTCGTATATGATTAAGGAAAAATCCACCATAGCATATCTGTGAATTGACATGTCAAAACACAAGTCTGACCTAGTTCATTTCCCGTAGAAATCAAACAAGCCATTATGTAGCCTGGTCTGAGTATGTTTATAATCTTCTTCGATCCAGCCCGCCAAGTCTTTAGATAGTGTCATGGGCCAAGGTTGGGTAACTGGTTTCACCCAGCAGCCCAACACCTCTGAAATACCAAAGGTAATCAGTGCGGTACCTACGACACATGTACAAGTTTCATACTAGGGCCATAGTCCCTCATCCAGTCCGTCAAATATTTTTGATAGTGTCTTGGGCCAAGGATGGGTAACTGGTTTTTATACCAGCAGCCCAACACCTCTGAAATACCAAAAGGTAATCAGTGCGGTACCTACGACATATGTACAAGTTTCATACTTGGGGTAAAACCCCTCAACCATTCCATCAAATCAGATAGTGTCCTGGGCCAAGGCTGGGTAACTAGTTTTTATACCAGCAGCCCAACACCTCTGAAATACCAAAAGGTAATCACTGCGGTACCCACGACATATGTACAAGTTTCATACTAGGGATATATCCCCACAACCAATCCGTCAAGTCTTTAGATATTGTCACGGGCCAAGACTGGGTAACTGGTTTTTACACCAGCAGCCCAACACCTCTGAAATACCAAAGGTAATCAGTGCGGTACCTACGACATATGTACCAAGTTTCATACTAGGATCCATTCACACCATCCTCGTCATCAATCAGAGGGGTCAAAGCCTGTTTCAATCATCACCTTTAGTGCATCCACTTGCCTAAATTTCCCCTCGAAGATTCTGTTATTCCTCTCCCTCCATACATTATTGAAGATGCTTATGAGTCGGTGGAATCTTATTCTCTTTCTCCATCCTACCATTCTTCTCATCCTCCTTAGGCACTCTATGAAGTTTCCGCCAGTCTCCACCCTGTAATGTTTTTGGAGCTCCTGTGTAAAATGGCATGTACAAAATATGCGCTGCATCGTTTCTCCATTGTGCCCACACAGAGTACAAACATCTGCCACATGAGGTATTATCCCTTTCGACTGTGAAGTCTCCCTTAACCAGCAATCTGATTCTTCTACTACCCAATCCGAACCTGCAAAGCGGGTCGAGCATCTGATTCGACCCGACGATCCTTCCTCTGATTCTAAATCCCAATATTCTACCGAGCAAATTACCTCCGCCTCTTCTTCCAAGCGTGCAAAATTTGCCCCTTTGAGGTATTCTACCGAGCAAATTACCCCTTTGACGTATTCTACCGAGCAAAATTTGCCCCTTTGAGGTATTCTACCGAGCAAATTTGCCCCGACGATCCTGCCTCTGATTCTAAATCCCAATATTCTACCGAGCAAATTACCTCCGCCTCTTCTTCCAGTCTCAACAGGGAAGTGGAGAGCTGAAGATTGTGAGAAAATGGTGGAGAAGATTGCAGGACAAATAGGCACTTGGGGTTCCAGGAATATGGCATATGCAGGTAAAGTGCAGCTTATAAACACAATTCTACTGAGTAAAGCTAGTCACTGGGCAAATGTTTTTCACATACCTGAGAGTGTGCACAAAGCCATTGAGACAAAATGCAGAAATTTTCTGTGGGGCAGAAAGGAAGGGGAGAAAAGAGTTACACCAGTGTCTTGTAAAACACTTTGTATGCCAAAGAAAAGTGGAGGAGTTGGCCTAAAGGATCCTTCATTCTGGAATAGAGCTTCTCTGTGTAAGCTGGTTTGGGATGTATGTCAAAAGAAGGATATATTGTGGCTGAAATGGGTGCATGCATACTACTTGAAGGATGAAGAGTTTCTTGACTACAGCCTAGAAGGGCACACATATAGTTGGAGTTGGGGCAAGTTGGTGTCACTGAAAGATGAAATTCGTCCATACCTAATGGAATGTGTTGACATGAAGGGAAATTTCAGCACTAGCAAGGCATATGGATACCTCAAAGGGGCAAATTTTGCACGCTTGGAAGAAGAGGCGGAGGTAATTTGCTCGGTAGAATATTGGGATTTAGAATCAGAGGCAGGATCGTCGGGTCGAATCAGATGCTCGACCTGCTTTGCAGGTTCGGATTGGGTAGTAGAAGAATCAGATTGCTGGTTAAGGGGATCTATTATGCTTTCGACGTTTAGGGTTTGGCTGGAAAATAATTAGGTTCAGGAGGAAGACTCTACGATTAATTGAACGAAGGAGAGCGGAAGAAAATAGAAAGAAAATAAAGGAAGAAGGTTACCTGAACGCAAAAGAGCGGAGGGATAAAAGCAATAAGAGGATAAAAGGGGAATGGCCACGATTGAACGCTTTTCTGCCAATCCACGTGTCTTGGAATATGAGAGGTTTCTTGCAAGTGGATGCGTCTGTTTACACATGCAGCCCATAAATAGAGCTGTCTCCCATGTTCATCCGTCGTTGCGATTTACCAGGTAATGTAATAATCACTAGTAATAGTTACTTTGCATAGATCAAAGTACTATGTACATAATCCCTATACTATAGGATTTGGTATTTCAATTTTTCTCTTTGTTTTTTCAGAGCAAAGTTCTTCAAATTTTTCACGGATCTTACTTCCTTTGTTTTTCAGTGCTTTTCCGCAACAAGTAAGTTCACTTTCTTTTATCCTTCACTATTATTTGAGTTGTATCATAATAGTAGGATGTTGGAGGAGGAAGATTCACAAAACCCTGACATCCCTGGCAAGAAACTCTTTATCCTTCAAGTACTATGCCTGCACCCATTTCAGCCACAATATATCCTTCTTTTGACATACATCCCAAACCGGCTTACACCGAGAAGCTCTATTCCATAAGGAAGGATCCCTTAGGCCAACTCCTCCACTTTTGTTTGGCATACAAAGTGTTTTCCAAGACACTGGTGTAACTCTTTTCTCTCCTTCCTTTCTGCCCCATAGAAAATTTCAGCATTTTCTCTCAATGGCTTTGTGCACACTCTCAAATATTTGAAAAACACTCGCTCAGTGACTAGCTTTACTCAACAGAATTGTGTTTATAAGCTGCACTTTACCTGCATATGCCATATTCCTGAAACTCCAAGTGTCTAGCAATTTTCTCCACCATTTTCTTACAATCTTCAGCTCTCCACTTCCCTGTCAAGACTGGAAGTACCAGGTAATTCATTGAGAAACTTCCTTGAACTATATTCAGAGTATCAGCCAACATCTTTGATTCAGTTTCTGTCATTGTCGAGAAGAAATCCCCAGATTTTCCTTCATTTATTCTCAGACCAGAAACCTTCCTAAACTCCTCCAAAACAGTTTTAACCCCTTCCATTGAGTGCTTGCTCACCCTACGGAAAATTAACAGATCATCTGGCTAGGACTTTTGTCATTCTCAATGCTATTCAGAGCTCTCCATATCTCATCATCTGTAATCGGCTTTATCAAGGGTATTAGTTGCTCCACTGTAAGAAAGTTAACTTCATCTGCCACTGAAGGATCAATTTCACTCTCTGTAATCACTATCTTTCCCTTTCGGTCACCAAAGAACTGGAGTAGATGCTGCTCCTTCCCCTCTCTTCCATCCACTCTGTCGCTTCCCACCTTCAGGCTGACTATATGATATGTATTACCTCTTTTTCATGCTTGCATAGAAAATTTTGGTTGGTCTGTCCCTCTCCTTTATCCATTTCTCCTTAAACCGATGCTGTAAGAAACTGAACTCCGCTTCATCTAGTTCCATAGATTCTCTCCTTGCCTTTGCTTCGTTTTCTTGCAGCGCTTTATCCATTACATTTGTTTGTAATAGATTGAACTGGTTCTTCCACTTCTGTTTTGCTTCCATGGCTCTTTTTTGAATGTCTGAAAATTCCTTCTTGTTCAATCGTTTAAGTGCTATTTCCTGCACCTTCAGAATTTTAAATAGATCCACGAGAGTACTGTGTTTCCGCATCCTCCAATTCTGCTCCACTAAAGTAAGAAAGTCCGGCGAGTGCACCCACATATTGAAGAACTTAAAAGGACGTTTAGTAGAACACTTTCTTGGCTTATAAGTAAAGGTAAATGATCCGATGCATCATTGGGTTTTACCTCACATATCGCTTTCATCCATCTGTCCATCCACATCTCATTCACCATTGCTCTGTCGATTCTACTGAATTTTCTGCCTTCTTCCCTTTTATTGTCCCACATGAAAAAAGGTCCAGTACTTTTCAGCTCATGCAATTGAATCAAGTTTACTGTGTCTCTAAAAGTTTCCTCCTCAGCTAGCTGTACATCCTTTCCTCCAGTTCGGTCTCCCAAACTTAGGGGGGAGTTGAAATCCCCCACCACCATCCATGGCATATCCTGGTGATTTGCAGTCTCCAGATAACGCCATAAATTCAGCCTGAGTGGTTGTTTGGTCCATGCTTCTACTTAATTATTATGAGCATAAACAACCGTCAAGTAAAACTCCAACCCCAGTTTCTTTTTCCGGCAAATGTCGTCAATCCACTGAAATATCATACATCGGATAGATGCCCTCATCAGAAGAGGACCATCCGATGAACGTATAAAGAAGAATTAAAGGTCTTAAGAATATAAGATTTTCAAATCATCGGATGGATGCCCTAATCAGAAGAGGACCATCCAATGAACGCATAAAGAAGAATTAAAGGTCTTAAGAACATAATATTTTCAAATCCTCGGATGGATGCCCTCATCAAAAGAGGATCATCCGATGAACGCATAAAGAAGAATTAAAGGTCTTAAAAATATAAGATTTTCAAATCCTCGTTTGGATGCCTTCATCAGAATAGGACCACCCGATGAATGCATAAAGAAGAATTAAAAGTTTTAAGAATACACGATTTTTAAATTCTCGGATGGACGCGCTCATCAGAAGAGGACCCTCCGATGATCGCATAAGATAAATTTTAAGAATCTAAGGCTAGACACCTTCAAGTACATCTGGATGATGCATGTTTTCAGACAGTCAGATGACTATACTCGCCAGAAAGGGGAAGGAATTCGTGGATTTGGCTCGGACAAAACTTCATGGTGCGGAGGAAATCAGCACTATTAAACGGGTGCCTCGGATATCGGTAATGTCCGAGGGCTTAAGATGTAGATTGGTGATGAAGTTTGCAGACTGCTCGCTAATTACTCCTGACTATCCAAGCTCCTATGCCTCAGATAGGACTTGCTTGGGACCTGTTCTCCCGACGCTTGCCCGGGGGTAGTAGGTCCGGTGTGATGATGAGATTTCGCGTATTGAAAGGAAAGATAAAACTCTGTATTCAAGAGTTAGAGAATTTACCTCAAATGGCTGATTGCTGCCTCCTTTTGTAGGCGTCCTAGAGCGCTTGGCTCGACCCTTTTTCCCTGCTGACTCATCATTCTTTTCCTTCTCCTCACGTATGTGTCACGTGATGTTGTACCTCCTGTATCTTGCTTGAGATATTCTCACGTGCCTATGTATCTTCCTGGTAATTTCCTTAAGTAGCTGAGTCACCGCGCCTCTCATGACCGATGACGTATTATGTATTATCACCTCCTAGCCATGTGGGTGTACTGGCCGATCCTTATCTCTTCTCACGTGATTCGGAAACTTCCCGTAGGTCACCTAGACCCGAATCATTTGTATCATTTTCTCCCACCTGTTAGGGAGAACCTTTTGCCTTGTACCAAATAATCCTTTATTTATCTAAATTTACCTGTTTTTGATCTTTCACGAATTCTATGCTCCTACTCTTTTCTTCCTTTTTTCTTATTTCTTTCTTTCTTTTAATCTTGGACCTATTATCTTCTCTTTCCCCCCCCCCCCCCTCGGATAACTCTTCTTCTTCGGAGCAGCCAATCTGCGTCCGAGGAAGAAGGCGATATGTGAGGCCAGACTAGGTTTGGATCTTAGAGCTCTGCCTAAAGCTAGCTACCTCTTATGCAGACGATGCTGGAAGAGTGTATAAAACTGTTATCCAGTTACAGTCTTTGCATGAGGACTATCGGCGTCACACACACGAAGAGTTGGAAATGGCCTGGGGTAATATGCCCGAGCTATCAAAAAGCTACACGGTTTTGAGAACAAGAACACATAAAGGAAAGTCATTTTCAAGATGGAATCTGAATACAGGGAACTTACCTTTCACTTTTTTTTAATGTAATATTTTCTTCTATTAAATTGCTAAAAAAAGTTCATACAACTGATTTGACCATCACTCTAAGCCAAACACTCAACATATATAAATAACTAACCAAAGGAGAAAACAACTATTCTACAGCTATATGAAATACAAGTGGCTATGACCATAACTAGTTTATCAAGATATTGCTAGGATTTTAGTATAACTGTCATGAATGCAACTTACCTTTCACAATCGGGAACTCTTGGACCAGCTTCTAACCCTAAGGCTAACTTTTCACCTTTTGTCTCTTCTCCGCGGTAGAACTGGTGCTACCCCTTTTTCTAACATTCTTGATGCCGTCCAAAGTGCAATCACTTTTATGGAAGAACATGGAAATTTCAACAAGGCAGCTCGAAATATCCTGCATGCTCCGAGACTCTAGAGTGGTGCCAGGGCATCCTGTCTGGAATGCCGAATCCTCTTCCTCCTTCCTTGAAACAGATTCCTCCAAAGGTTGATATAGACTTTCTCCCACCGATACGAGAATGCCCAGCTGTCCACAGAACCAGAGCACATTCAAAAAAGGTGAAGGAAATTCTTAGAATCCGGGATTTAAACCTTTTTGGACAAGGCAAGGATTTCAAGATTCGTGTTTGCGGATGTTTTTACGTTTTCCGATTGCTTCAGTTGGTATCAGTAGCAGGCTTGTTCCTATTCTCTGCCAGTGATTCATGATGAAAGATCACCCAATTATGAAGGTTGATGTGATGGCGGCTTTTTTCCCATATGATGCTTTGATTAAGGATGTTACTGCAATTGCTGCGTTGTCAACGCAAATAAATGGATTGCGCAATAATGAACAATTAGACAGGAGAAATCCATGGGGCGAGAAATAAATTTTCGGTGATGAGAAAGCAAGGTCGGATGATGATTATCGTGTCAAGGTCAATGTTCCCAAATTATATGGATCCATGAGCGTAAAGGATTTATTTGATTGGCAGCTTAACGTTGCTAGATACTTCGAGGTCATGGAAGTTCCCGAGAGCCAACAAGTTAAGATGGTTGTTAAGGAACTAAATAGTTGTTTTCTCTCTCCTAGTGTGGGCGATTACACCTTCACTATGTGCTGCCATTATTGACCTGCAAATCCGTCCTTTTCTTAGCTCCAACTTTTAGTTCCTTGCTATGGGAAGATCGGCTAGGAAGAAGAGGATCCAGGCCATCTGGGATGCTTTCCAGAAGCTCCCTTTGGAGAGGAGAGAAGAACTACTCGCAATTGCAAAAGGCGATCTGAAAAAGAAAGATAAGATTTCTTAGGATGGTTCTACTCCACGCCCCCACCTGCAAAAGCTATGAATCCAGTCAGCTCAACACCACCCCCACCAATTACTAAGCAAGATCTCATCACTCCCCCACCTATTCGGCCAGATGCTAGCTCCCCCGTCAATCCCGTTGCCCCTGAGCAACCTATTCAATGCAAGCTTGCCCACAAGAAGCTGGATTGGGAGGCAAAACCAGTGGTAGCTGGCATCTTTAAGGACAGGACGGCTGGAATGCAATTCTACAAACCTGAAGAGATTGATGGTGTTCAGATGGGGAAAATATCCAAAAGTTGTGGAGGAAAGTTTTCAACAGTGGGAAAGTACTTTGATATGCACTGTTCTTGGCAATCACCCTCCTCTTCATGTTATGGAGGGATTCTTCAGAAGAGTATGGTGGCAATTCTCTGTTCTAAAGGTATGGATCTTATCTCCTGGTGTTTTTACGGTAAAATTCAAAGAAGTAGATTCTTGTGCACAGATTCTTGCTAGGGGTGCTTTATTATTCCAAAACAAGCCTGTGTTAGTTCATCCTTGGACCAAGGATTTTCAGAATGTTACCCCCACCAAGGTTCCTGTATGGATCCAATTACCTGGTCTCAATCCTATTTACTGGACCCCTGAAATACTGAGCAGAATTCTAAGCCCTTTGGGAAGCCATTGAAGATTGATACAGCCACTCATTCTTTGGATAGATTGTCCTTTGCTAGAGTCCAGGTTGAAATGGATATAAAACAAGACTTGCCTTCCCAGTTTGAATATATTGATGAAAATGATATAGTTCAAAAGCAGGAAGTGGTGTTTGAATGGACTCCAGTACAGTGTTCTCATTGTAAGATGCTGGGTGGTCATGCAGCTCAGGCTTGCAAAAAGTTGCACCCTAGTGATCCCAACCCTGAGGCTCCTAAACCAGCTCCTAAACCTAAGAAAAAGCCTGACAAACTTTTTCAGCCTAAACAGCAACCAACAGTGGTTCCTAACCAGAACAAGCCCCTTCATAGGCCTGGAAAAGAGCCTATCACTGGTGTGTTAAAAATCCCTGGCCCTGATCCTCTTGATCCTACATCTAGGGTCAATCTACCTCCTGTTGTTTCTACAAGCTCTACTGCTAAAAGCCTAGCTTCTTCTCTCCGAGCCTTGACTACTCGGAAGAAGGCTCTGTCTCCCCCCTGGCTCTCCTCCTCCCGAGGACGTTAAGAATTACAAGGGGATCTATCCTGAATCCCCTGTTACCGGCGGTTACACCGAATACTACACTCACCCTGCCTTGTATGGATTTGGCGTGGGCTCTCTAGATGGTCAACCGAAGGTAATTTGCAAGAACCTCCGGTCCCAACTTTTTGATGGTACCCGGCCTCCTGACTCTTGATTCTCCATAGCACCTTCCCTTTTTTTTTTTTTTTCTTTGGATTCTTGTAATTTCTCCTTCCCTGTGTAATATCTAACAGAAGAAACTTTTGTTCTGCTTTCCCTTTTCCTTTTATGCATCATTCTCCCCTAAATCTCCCCTTATATCTGTGTTGTTTATTTATCATTTATCCCCTTATTCACCCCCTCTAAGAGCATCGGGTGCAAGGTCTTATATTTGATGCCCGGTGTTCTAAATCCTATATAATATTATACTTGATACATACCTTTAAAGTCCTTTTTCTTGTGATCCTGAAGTGATAATACAGAATACGTCATCGGTCATGAGAGGCACGGTGACTCAGCTACTTAAGGAAATTACCAGGAAGATACATGGGCACGTGAGAGGATCTCAAGCAAGATACAAGAGGTACATCATCACGTGACACATACGTGAGGAGGAGGAAAAGAATGATGAGTCAGCAGGGAAAAAGGGTCGAGCCAGGCGCTCTAGGACGCCTATAAAAGGAGGCCACAACAGCCATTTGAGGTAAGTTCTCTAACTCTTGAATACAGAGTTTTATCTTTCCTTTCTATACGCGAAATCTCATCATCACACCAGACCTACTGCCCCCGGGAAAGCGTCGGGAGAACAGGTCCCAAGCAAGTCCTATCCGAGGCCAAGGAGCTCGGATAGTCAAGAGTAATTAGCGAGCAGTCTGCATACTTCATCACCGATCTACATCTTAAGCTCTCGGACATTACCGATATCTGAGGCACCCATTTACTAGTGCGGATTTCCCCCGCATCAGTTGGCACACCTAGTGGGACCCGACTAGGAGGCTTCTTACTTTCGATCGTCATGACGGACACTACAAAGCGCCGACCTGGTCGGCCTCACAAATCTACAACGACCCCGGCTTCAACGGTGGCCAACACAGATGAGGTGAACAAAATGAAGATGATCCCACATTGTTGTAGTTGCAAGCCTCGAAGGGTTGAGACAAAGAAACACACCTGAAAACCCAACCGAGGGGTTACCCGTCACAGAAGGAGAAGAGGATAAGGCCGAGGACGACCCATTGGAGCTGGGTATGGGGCACAACCTGAGGTGGGGCAAACTGAGACCGTTCAAAATAACCCAAGGCAGACAGACACGGTTCAAAACAATCCGAGGCCTCCTGTGGCAGCTCGGTGCAATCCAAGACAGAGGGGTGAGAATCTGTCAGCATTAGATTTCATGATGGCTCATAAGGAGTTATACCATCAATGGATGATACAGCACCAGCGAGAGCAAGAAAGAGAACCCGCTCCGCCCGTAAGATCAGTGATCGACTTAGATGCTCTGGATAGGATGAGGTAGCTAGAGAGATGGATGTTGGTCAGCTCCAGCACAGTACCTCCTACCGTTCCACCCTTAAGGACAGGTGCAAATGTAGGAAACTTCCAGCCGACCCGTCTGCATGGGAGCATAAGGCAAGGGGGATGGGCGTATCCTCCTGGCCCGACGCTGCCAGCAGTTTCGTTTGCAACCCCATGATTCTTGGTTTTCTACCCTTATGAGATTACCCAACGAGCAACTACCTGCAGGATACTATGACGTGGAAATTTCAGGAGGGTACCGGACAACAGGAGGGCAGGGCCAAAGCCATCCGATGACCTCTGCTGGAGCAGGATGACACCAAGGAGGATATCAAGGAAGAACTAATGAGGATAGATACTATAGAGGCAAGGATGGGTACCCTTCGGATCCAAATTCTTTGGAAGCATGCTTGGACAAGCTGATTGGAAGGAATGGGGCGAAGCCCGCTTCCCCTTGGATTTCGAAAATTCTGGCCGAACCTTGGCCTCAAGGGTTTAGACAGCCGGAGGGGATTTCTTCCTACAACGGAGAGACAGATCCGGAGGAGTTTGTAGGGACATCAGAATTTGATGGTATCCAGGGATATTCCTCACAACTTGAGGTGCAAGTTTTTGGGGTGCTACCTCCGAGGCAACTGTTTGATATGGTCCTACTCTCTCCCGAGAGAAAGTTTAAGAAGAATTTATGACTTTAGCCGAGGCCTGCTATACAGGCATTCCCAGTTGAAAAAGTCAGGAAAGCTGTTAGCCGAGCTGATGGCAACTAAGCATAAAGCCTCGGAGGAACAAATGGAGTAATATAGAAGGTACATGGACTGTTATGCAAGTGTCGGATAGGGAACAACAAGAGAAGGTAGTCATTAGTGGATTCATCAACGGGTTAAAGGATGAGGCACTGTTTCGAAAGCTGATGGAAAATATTCCTAGCACTTTCCATGCACTGCAGATCGCCGTACAGTTATATTGCGCTGTCAATGACGCAACCCGCAAGAGGAAGGAAGATAATGATAGCCTTCTCTCGGGAAAAGGCGTTAAGAAGAAAGCACCAGAGATAGGGAAGAGGGATTCAGGAGCCACGGTAACGGGGAAATCCAGGTTAGAGATCTACACACCGCTGATCAAGCCTCGCTCGGAGATACTGGCGGTACACAGGAATTTATTTGGTGACCCCTCTCCGATTCAGGGGATTCCATCGAAGGAAAATGCAGAGAAGTGGTACCATAAATCTCATGGGCACACCACAGACGGCTGCCGCTCCCTAAGGAACGAGATAGAAAAATTGATAGAAAGGGGGCAGTTGCGAGACTGTGTGGCTCCAGAAGATAGGAAGGAGGGGCAACAACCGCACTTCGGGAAGAAGAAGTGGAGAGGGGCGAATCAGTATGGTGCTAACCAATATCCAAACCAGGCACGGATACAAGGACGGGAGCAAGCTTACGGAAACAACGGAAACCAAGCTCCAAATCAGATTATAGTGGTAGCCCAGGACCCAGAGCCTATCCCGAATTGGATGATAAATGTTATCAAGTGTAATGGTAGGAGACAGCTACCAATCAGCTCCGACGTTGAAAGCCTAGACTAGGTATGTGCCACCAGGAGAAGAGCCAGGTAAACGCTTCCGACCCAGTGAAACTATCACCTTTTCCGAAGACGATGCGGTGCCTACTCAGCCCCGCACTCATATCCGATGGTGGTAACGGCGGAGATAGAAGGCTTTGCTATGAAAAGAGTTTTTATAGATGACGGCAGCAATGTGGAGATCATGTTCGCCACCTGTTTCGACCAGCTAGGAATAGGGAGGCAGTATCACAGACCGTCGATGTCACCGTTGTCGGGGTTCACCGGAAAAGCTGAGATGCTTCTCGGTATAATTACCCTAACCTTAGGGTGACCATGGTGGACGACATGGATAGAAGCCGCCGGACTTCGGCGTTAAGCAATTTTGCGGTGATGGACGCTCCATCTCCATTCAACACAATTCTCGGCAGGCCATGGTTAACACAGACTCGAGTGGTGAACTGCCCTATCTACTGACGATGAAATTCTCAACGGAGCAAGGGGTGGCGTCTGTCCGAGGTAGCCAGACCATAGCGAGCAAAGGGAAAGCAAAGATTAAAGGTTCACCCTTTTTCTAAGGGTAAGGCAAATGAGGGGGAATACTTGGAGGTACTAGAAAAGGGGAAAGGTGCCAATACCTCAGATACGGAGGAGAAAAGCTCAGAAAAGGAACCATCAGGTAGGGGGGTGGAGGTGATAATGGAAGCAAACTGAATCAGTTAAGCCCCCCTTTAAGATTCAGGAATTTTTTGATGAGGAGGAAAGAATTTTTTTGGTGTGGATACACTAAAGCCGGTAGCGTGGATACATTTTCCTGTAGGGTGCGTGGATACGCCAAAAAAGATGCAAGTTATTGGATAATGCTTTGCGGGAAAGGAAAGGGTGTGGATACGCCCTAGGAAGGAAAATTACTAGGTATTGGATAGTACTTTGGAATAGGAAGTCGGGACCTCGGTGTCACTCCCACAATGGTGCCCTGCAAAAGCAGGATGTTTTATGAAGGGATTCAGTTTTGATAATTTTAAGGATTTTAAACCATCGGATAGATGCCCTCATTAGAAGAGGACCATCCGATGAACGCATAAAGAAGAATTAAAGGTCTTAAGAATATAAGATTTTCAAATCATCGGATGGATGCCCTAATCAGAAGAGGATCATCCGATGAACGCATAAAGAAGAATTAAAGGTCTTAAGAATATAAGATTTTCAAATCCTCGTTAGGATGCCTTCATCAGAATAGGACCACCCGATGAATGCATAAAGAAGAATTAAAAGTTTTAAGAATACACGATTTTTAAATTCTCGGATGGACGCGCTCATCAGAAGAGGACCCTCCGATGATCACATAAGATAAATTTTAAGAATCTAAGGCTAGACACTTTCAAGTACATCTGGATGATGCAGGTTTTCAGACAGTCAGATGACTATACTCGCCAGAAAGGGGAAGGAATTCGTGGATTTGGCTCGGACAAAACTTCATGGTGCGGGGGAAATCAGCACTATTAAACGGGTGCCTCGGATATCGGTAATGTCCGAGGGCTTAAGATGTAGATTGGTGATGAAGTTTGCAGACTGCTCGCTAATTACTCCTGACTATCCAAGCTCCTATGCCTCAGATAGGACTTGCTTGGGACCTGTTCTCCCGACGCTTGCCCGGGGGTAGTAGGTCCGGTGTGATGATGAGATTTCGCGTATTGAAAGGAAAGATAAAACTCTGTATTCAAGAGTTAGAGAATTTACCTCAAATGGCTGATTGCTGCCTCCTTTTGTAGGCGTCCTAGAGCACTTGGCTCGACCCTTTTTCCCTGCTGACTCATCATTCTTTTCCTTCTCCTCACGTATGTGTCACGTGATGTTGTACCTCCTGTATCTTGCTTGAGATATTCTCACGTGCCTATGTATCTTCCTGGTAATTTCCTTAAGTAGCTGAGTCACCGCGCCTCTCATGACCGATGACGTATTATGTATTATCACCTCCTAGCCATGTGGGTGTACTGGCCGATCCTTATCTCTTCTCACGTGATTCGGAAACTTCCCGTAGGTCACCTAGACCCGAATCATTTGTATCATTTTCTCCCACCTGTTAGGGAGAACCTTTTGCCTTGTACCAAATAATCCTTTATTTATCTAAATTTACCTGTTTTTGATCTTTCACGAATTCTATGCTCCTACTCTTTTCTTCCTTTTTTCTTATTTCTTTCTTTCTTTTAATCTTGGACCTATTATCTTCTCTTTCCCCCCTCCCCCTCGGATAACTCTTCTTCTTCGGAGCAGCCAATCTGCGTCCGAGGAAGAAGGCGATATGTGAGGCCAGACTAGGTTTGGATCTTAGAGCTCTGCCTAAAGCTAGCTACCTCTTATGCAGACGATGCTGGAAGAGTGTATAAAACTGTTATCCAGTTACAGTCTTTGCATGAGGACTATCGGCGTCACACACACGAAGAGTTGGAAATGGCCTGGGGTAATATGCCCGAGCTATCAAAAAGCTACACGGTTTTGAGAACAAGAACACATAAAGGAAAGTCATTTTCAAGATGGAATCTGAATACAGGGAACTTACCTTTCACTTTTTTTTAATGTAATATTTTCTTCTATTAAATTGCTCAAAAAAGTTCATACAACTGATTTGACCATCACTCTAAGCCAAACACTCAACATATATAAATAACTAACCAAAGGAGAAAACAACTATTCTACAGCTATATGAAATACAAGTGGCTATGACCATAACTAGTTTATCAAGATATTGCTAGGATTTTAGTATAACTGTCATGAATGCAACTTACCTTTCACAATCGGGAACTCTTGGACCAGCTTCTAACCCTAAGGCTAACTTTTCACCTTTTGTCTCTTCTCCGCGGTAGAACTGGTGCTACCCCTTTTTCTAACATTCTTGATGCCGTCCAAAGTGCAATCACTTTTATGGAAGAACATGGAAATTTCAACAAGGCAGCTCGAAATATCCTGCATGCTCCGAGACTCTAGAGTGGTGCCAGGGCATCCTGTCTGGAATGCCGAATCCTCTTCCTCCTTCCTTGAAACAGATTCCTCCAAAGGTTGATATAGACTTTCTCCCACCGATACGAGAATGCCCAGCTGTCCACAGAACTAGAGCACATTCAAAAAAGGTGAAGGAAATTCTTAGAATCCGGGATTTAAACCTTTTTGGACAAGGCAAGGATTTCAAGATTCGTGTTTGCGGATCTTTTTACGTTTTCCGATTGCTTCAGTTGGTATCAGTAGCAGGCTTGTTCCTATTCTCTGCCAGTGATTCATGATGAAAGATCACCCAATTATGAAGGTTGATGTGATGGCGGCTTTTTTCCCATATGATGCTTTGATTAAGGATGTTACTGCAATTGCTGCGTTGTCAACGCAAATAAATGGATTGCGCAATAATGAACAATTAGACAGGAGAAATCCATGGGGCGAGAAATAAATTTTCGGTGATGAGAAAGCAAGGTCGGATGATGATTATCGTGTCAAGGTCAATGTTCCCAAATTATATGGATCCATGAGCGTAAAGGATTTATTTGATTGGCAGCTTAACGTTGCTAGATACTTCGAGGTCATGGAAGTTCCCGAGAGCCAACAAGTTAAGATGGTTGTTAAGGAGCTAAATAGTTGTTCTCTCTCCTAGTGTGGGCGATTACACCTTCACTATGTGCTGCCATTATTGACCTGCAAATCCGTCCTTTTCTTAGCTCCAACTTTTAGTTCCTTGCTATGGGAAGATCGGCTAGGAAGAAGAGGATCCAGGCCATCTGGGATGCTTTCCAGAAGCTCCCTTTGGAGAGGAGAGAAGAACTACTCGCAATTGCAAAAGGCGATCTGAAAAAGAAAGATAAGATTTCTTAGTATGGTTCTACTCCACGCCCCCCATCCTGCAAAAGCTATGAATCCAGTCAGCTCAACACCACCCCCACCAATTACTAAGCAAGATCACATCACTCCCCCACCTATTCGGCCAGATGCTAGCTCCGACGTTGAAAGCCTAGACTAGGTATGTGCCACCAGGAGAAGAGCCAGGTAAACGCTTCCGACCCAGTGAAACTATCACCTTTTCCGAAGACGATGCGGTGCCTACTCAGCCCCGCACTCATATCCGATGGTGGTAACGGCGGAGATAGAAGGCTTTGCTATGAAAAGAGTTTTTATAGATGACGGCAGCAATGTGGAGATCATGTTCGGCACCTGCTTCGACCAGCTAGGAATAGGGAGGCAGTATCACAGACCGTCGATGTCACCGTTGTCGGGGTTCACCGGAAAAGCTGAGATGCTTCTCGGTATAATTACCCTAACCTTAGGGTGACCATGGTGGACGACATGGATAGAAGCCGCCGGACTTCGGCGTTAAGCAATTTTGCGGTGATGGACGCTCCATCTCTATTCAACGCAATTCTCGGCAGGCCATGGTTAACACAGACTCGAGTGGTGAACTGCCCTATCTACTGACGATGAAATTCTCAACGGAGCAAGGGGTGGCGTCTGTCCGAGGTAGCCAGACCATAGCGAGCAAAGGGAAAGCAAAGATTAAAGGTTCACCCTTTTTCTAAGGGTAAGGCAAATGAGGGGGAATACTTGGAGGTACTAGAAAAGGGGAAAGGTGCCAATACCTCAGATACGGAGGAGAAAAGCTCAGAAAAGGAACCATCAGGTAGGGGGGTGGAGGTGATAATGGAAGCAAACTGAATCAGATAAGCCCCCCTTTAAGATTCAGGAATTTTTTGATGAGGAGGAAAGAAATTTTTTGGTGTGGATACACTAAAGCCGGTAGCGTGGATACATTTTCCTGTAGGGTGCGTGGATACGCCAAAAAAGATGCAAGTTATTGGATAATGCTTTGCGGGAAAGGAAAGGGTGTGGATACGCCCTAGAAAGGAAAATTACTAGGTATTGGATAGTACTTTGGAATAGGAAGTCGGGACCTGGGTGTCACTCCCACAATGGTGCCCTGCAAAAGCAGGATGTTTTATGAAGGGATTCAGTTTTGATAATTCTAAGGATTTTAAACCATCGGATAGATGCCCTCATCAGAAGAGGACCATCCGATGAACGTATAAAGAAGAATTAAAGGTCTTAAGAATATAAGATTTTCAAATCATCGGATGGATGCCCTAATCAGAAGAGGACCATCCAATGAACGCATAAAGAAGAATTAAAGGTCTTAAGAACATAATATTTTCAAATCCTCGGATGGATGCCCTCATCAAAAGAGGATCATCCGATGAACGCATAAAGAAGAATTAAAGGTCTTAAGAATATAAGATTTTCAAATCCTCGTTTGGATGCCTTCATCAGAATAGGACCACCCGATGAATGCATAAAGAAGAATTAAAAGTTTTAAGAATACACGATTTTTAAATTCTCGGATGGACGCGCTCATCAGAAGAGGACCCTCCGATGATCGCATAAGATAAATTTTAAGAATCTAAGGCTAGACACCTTCAAGTACATCTGGATGATGCATGTTTTCAGATAGTCAGATGACTATACTCGCCAGAAAGGGGAAGGAATTCGTGGATTTGGCTCGGACAAAACTTCATGGTGCGGAGGAAATCAGCACTATTAAACGGGTGCCTCGGATATCGGTAATGTCCGAGGGCTTAAGATGTAGATTGGTGATGAAGTTTGCAGACTGCTCGCTAATTACTCCTGACTATCCAAGCTCCTATGCCTCAGATAGGACTTGCTTGGGACCTGTTCTCCCGACGCTTGCCCGGGGGTAGTAGGTCCGGTGTGATGATGAGATTTCGCGTATTGAAAGGAAAGATAAAACTCTGTATTCAAGAGTTAGAGAATTTACCTCAAATGGCTGATTGCTGCCTCCTTTTGTAGGCGTCCTAGAGCGCTTGGCTCGACCCTTTTTCCCTGCTGACTCATCATTCTTTTCCTTCTCCTCACGTATGTGTCACGTGATGTTGTACCTCCTGTATCTTGCTTGAGATATTCTCACGTGCCTATGTATCTTCCTGGTAATTTCCTTAAGTAGCTGAGTCACCGCGCCTCTCATGACCGATGACGTATTATGTATTATCACCTCCTAGCCATGTGGGTGTACTGGCCGATCCTTATCTCTTCTCACGTGATTCGGAAACTTCCCGTAGGTCACCTAGACCCGAATCATTTGTATCATTTTCTCCCACCTGTTAGGGAGAACCTTTTGCCTTGTACCAAATAATCCTTTATTTATCTAAATTTACCTGTTTTTGATCTTTCACGAATTCTATGCTCCTACTCTTTTCTTCCTTTTTTCTTTTTTCTTATTTCTTTCTTTCTTTTAATCTTGGACCTATTATCTTCTCTTTCCCCCCCCCCCTCGGATAACTCTTCTTCTTCGGAGCAGCCAATCTGCGTCCGAGGAAGAAGGCGATATGTGAGGCCAGACTAGGTTTGGATCTTAGAGCTCTGCCTAAAGCTAGCTACCTCTTATGCAGACGATGCTGGAAGAGTGTATAAAACTGTTATCCAGTTACAGTCTTTGCATGAGGACTATCGGCGTCACACACACGAAGAGTTGGAAATGGCCTGGGGTAATATGCCCGAGCTATCAAAAAGCTACACGGTTTTGAGAACAAGAACACATAAAGGAAAGTCATTTTCAAGATGGAATCTGAATACAGGGAACTTACCTTTCACTTTTTTTAATGTAATATTTTCTTCTATTAAATTGCTCAAAAAAGTTCATACAACTGATTTGACCATCACTCTAAGCCAAACACTCAACATATATAAATAACTAACCAAAGGAGAAAACAACTATTCTACAGCTATATGAAATACAAGTGGCTATGACCATAACTAGTTTATCAAGATATTGCTAGGATTTTAGTATAACTGTCATGAATGCAACTTACCTTTCACAATCGGGAACTCTTGGACCAGCTTCTAACCCTAAGGCTAACTTTTCACCTTTTGTCTCTTCTCCGCGGTAGAACTGGTGCTACCCCTTTTTCTAACATTCTTGATGCCGTCCAAAGTGCAATCACTTTTATGGAAGAACATGGAAATTTCAACAAGGCAGCTCGAAATATCCTGCATGCTCCGAGACTCTAGAGTGGTGCTAGGGCATCCTGTCTGGAATGCCGAATCCTCTTCCTCCTTCCTTGAAACAGATTCCTCCAAAGGTTGATATAGACTTTCTCCCACCGATACGAGAATGCCCAGCTGTCCACAGAACCAGAGCACATTCAAAAAAGGTGAAGGAAATTCTTAGAATCCGGGATTTAAACCTTTTTGGACAAGGCAAGGATTTCAAGATTCGTGTTTGCGGATGTTTTTACGTTTTCCGATTGCTTCAGTTGGTATCAGTAGCAGGCTTGTTCCTATTCTCTGCCAGTGATTCATGATGAAAGATCACCCAATTATGAAGGTTGATGTGATGGCGGCTTTTTTCCCATATGATGCTTTGATTAAGGATGTTACTGCAATTGCTGCGTTGTCAACGCAAATAAATGGATTGCGCAATAATGAACAATTAGACAGGAGAAATCCATGGGGCGAGAAATAAATTTTCGGTGATGAGAAAGCAAGGTCGGATGATGATTATCGTGTCAAGGTCAATGTTCCCAAATTATATGGATCCATGAGCGTAAAGGATTTATTTGATTGGCAGCTTAACGTTGCTAGATACTTCGAGGTCATGGAAGTTCCCGAGAGCCAACAAGTTAAGATGGTTGTTAAGGAACTAAATAGTTGTTTTCTCTCTCCTAGTGTGGGCGATTACACCTTCACTATGTGCTGCCATTATTGACCTGCAAATCCGTCCTTTTCTTAGCTCCAACTTTTAGTTCCTTGCTATGGGAAGATCGGCTAGGAAGAAGAGGATCCAGGCCATCTGGGATGCTTTCCAGAAGCTCCCTTTGGAGAGGAGAGAAGAACTACTCGCAATTGCAAAAGGCGATCTGAAAACGAAAGATAAGATTTCTTAGGCGAAAGATTTCTTAGGAGGTACATCATCACGTGACACATACGTGAGGAGGAGGAAAAGAATGATGAGTCAGCAGGGAAAAAGGGTCGAGCCAGGCGCTCTAGGACGCCTATAAAAGGAGGCCACAACAGCCATTTGAGGTAAGTTCTCTAACTCTTGAATACAGAGTTTTATCTTTCCTTTCTATACGCGAAATCTCATCATCACACCAGACCTACTGCCCCCGGGAAAGCGTCGGGAGAACAGGTCCCAAGCAAGTCCTATCCGAGGCCAAGGAGCTCGGATAGTCAAGAGTAATTAGCGAGCAGTCTGCATACTTCATCACCGATCTACATCTTAAGCTCTCGGACATTACCGATATCTGAGGCACCCATTTACTAGTGCGGATTTCCCCCGCATCAGTTGGCACACCTAGTGGGACCCGACTAGGAGGGTTCTTACTTTCGATCGTCATGACGGACACTACAAAGCGCCGACCTGGTCGGCCTCACAAATCTACAACGACCCCGGCTTCAACGGTGGCCAACACAGATGAGGTGAACAAAATGAAGATGATCCCACGTTGTTGTAGTTGCAAGCCTCGAAGGTTTGAGACAAAGAAACACACCTGAAAACCCAACCGAGGGGTTACCCGTCACAGAAGGAGTAGAGGATAAGGCCGAGGACGACCCATTGGAGCTGGGTATGGGGCAGAGAATCTGTCAGCATTAGATTTCATGATGGCTCATAAGGAGTTATACCATCAATGGATGATACAGCACCAGCGAGAGCAAGAAAGAGGACCCGCTCCGCCCGTAAGATCAGTGATCGACTTAGATGCTCTGGATAGGATGAGGTAGCTAGAGAGATGGATGTTGGTCAGCTCCAGCACAGTACCTCCTACCGTTCCACCCTTAAGGACAGGTGCAAATGTAGGAAACTTCCAGCCGAACCGTCTGCATGGGAGCATAAGGCAAGGGGGATGGGCATATCCTCCTTGCCCGACGCTGCCAGCGGTTTCGTTTGCAACCCCATGATTCTTGGTTTTCTACCCTTATGAGATTATCCAACTACCTGCAGGATACTATGACGTGGAAATTTCATGTGGGTACCGGACAACAGGAGGGCAGGGCCAAAGCCATCTGATGACCTCTGCTGGAGCAGGAGGACACCAAGGAGGATATCAAGGAAGAACTAATGAGGATAGATACTATAGAGGCAAGGATGGGTACCCTTCGGAACCAAATTCTTTGGAAGCATGCTTGGACAAGCTGATTGGAAGGAATGGGGCGAAGTCCGCTTCCCCTTGGATTTCGAAAATTCTGGCCGAACCTTGGCCTCAAGGGTTTAGACAGCCGGAGGGGATTTCTTCCTACAACGGAGAGACAGATCCGGAGGAGTTTGTAGGGACATATCAGAATTTGATGGTATCCAGGGATATTCCTCACAACTTGAGGTGCAAGTTGCTGGGGTGCTACCTCCGAGGCAACTGTCTGATATGGTCCTACTCTCTCCCGAGAGAAAGTTTAAGAAGATTTTATGACTTTAGCCGAGGCCTGCTATACAGGCATTCCCAGTTGAAAAAGTCAGGAAAGCTGTTAGCCGAGCTGTTGGCAACTAAGCATAAAGCCTCGGAGGAACAAATGGAGTAATATAGAAGGTACATGGACGACAGTATGCAAGTGTCGGATAGGGAACAACAAGAGAAGGTAGTCATTAGTGGATTCATCAACGGCTTAAAGGATGAGGCACTGTTTCGAAAGCTGATGGAGAATATTCCTAGCACTTTCCATGCACTGCAGATCGCCGTACAGTTATATTGCGCTGTCAATGACGCAACCCGCAAGAGGAAGGAAGATAATGATAGCCTTCTCTCGGGAAAAGGCGTTAAGAAGAAAGCACCAGAGATAGGGAAGAGGGATTCAGGAGCCACGGTAACGGGGAAATCCAGGTTAGAGATCTACACACCGCTCATCAAAAGAAGATCATCCGATGAACGCATAAAGAAGAATTAAAGGTCTTAAGAATATAAGATTTTCAAATCCTCGTTAGGATGCCTTCATCAGAATAGGACCACCCGATGAATGCATAAAGAAGAATTAAAAGTTTTAAGAATACACGATTTTTAAATTCTCGGATGGACGCGCTCATCAGAAGAGGACCCTCCGATGATCACATAAGATAAATTTTAAGAATCTAAGGCTAGACACTTTCAAGTACATCTGGATGATGCAGGTTTTCAGACAGTCAGATGACTATACTCGCCAGAAAGGGGAAGGAATTCGTGGATTTGGCTCGGACAAAACTTCATGGTGCGGGGGAAATCAGCACTATTAAACGGGTGCCTCGGATATCGGTAATGTCCGAGGGCTTAAGATGTAGATTGGTGATGAAGTTTGCAGACTGCTCGCTAATTACTCCTGACTATCCAAGCTCCTATGCCTCAGATAGGACTTGCTTGGGACCTTTTTTTGATGTAATATTTTCTTCTATTAAATTGCTCAAAAAAGTTCATACAACTGATTTGGCCATCACTCTAAGCCAAACATTCAACAGATATAAATAACTAACCAAAAGGAGAAAAAACAACTATTCTACAGCCATATGAAATGCAAGTGGCTATGATCATAACTAGTTCATCAAGATATTGCTAGGATTTTAGAAAACTATCATTCCATTCCTTATGTCCTTGCATATCTTGCCAAATCTGCATCCACCTTTGGAGCTTTGGTGTCTTCAACGTTCCATTTTGGTCTCCGGCTCGTATATGATTAAGGGAAAATCCACCATAGCATATCTGTGAATTGACATGTCAAAACACAAGTCTGCCCTAGTTGATTTCCCATAGAAATCAAATAAGCCATATGTAGTCTGGTTTGAGTATGCTTATAATCTTCTTTGATCCAGCCCGTCAAGTCTTTAGATAGTGTCATGGGCCAAGGTTGGGTAACTGGTTTCACCCAGCAGCCCAACACCTCTGTATACCAAAGGTAATCAGTGCGGTACCTACGACATATGTACAAGTTTCATACTTGGGGTAAAACCCCTCAACCATTCCATCAAATCAGATAGTGTCATGGGCCAAGACTGGGTAACTGGTTTTTATACCAGCAGCCCAACACCTCTGAAATACCAAAAGGTAATCAGTGCGGTACCTACGACATATGTACAAGTTTCATACTTGGGGTAAAACCCCTCCACCATTCCATCAAATCAGATAGTGTCATGGGCCAAGGCTGGGTAACTGGTTTTTATACCAGCAGCCCAACACCTCTGAAATACCAAAAGGTAATCAGTGCGGTACCTACGACATATGTACAAGTTTCATACTAGGGATATATCCCCAAAACCAATCCGTCAAGTCTTAAGATAGTGTCACGGGCCAAGGCTGGGTAACTGGTTTTTACACCAGCAGCCCAACACCTCTGAAATACCAAAGGTAATCAGTGCGGTACCTACGACATATGTACCAAGTTTCATACTAGGATCCATTCACGCTATCCTCAACATCAATCAAAGGGGTCATAGCCTGTTTCAATCATCACCTTTAGAGCATCCACCTGCCTAAATTTCCCCTCAAAGATTCTGTTATTCCTCTCCCTCCATACATTATAGAAGATGCTGATAAGTCGGTGGAATCTTATTCTCTTTCTCCATCCTACCATTCTTCTCATCCTCCTCAAGCACTCTCTGAAGTTTCCGCCAGTCTCCACCCTGTAATGTTTTTGGAGCTCCACTGTAAACTGGCATGTACAAAATATGTGCTGCATCGTTTCTCCATTCTGCCCACATAGAGTACAAACATCTGCCACATGAGGTATTATCCCTTTCGACTGAAGTCTCGCTATGGTCGATAATCTCCCTTTTAACAACATCCATAGAAAGAATGAGTGTTTAGGCTGTAGTCCTGACTTCCACAATATATTCGTTGACCAATGTTTTTCTTGGCCTGCTCCTTTGAGGTATCCATATGCCTTGCTCGTGCTGAAATTTCCCTTCATGTCAACACATTCCATTAGGTATGGACGAATTTCATCTTTCATTGACACCAACTTGCCCCAACTCCAACTATATGTGTGCCCTTCTAGGCTGTAGTCAAGAAATTCTTCATCCTTCAAGTAGTATGCCTGCACCCATTTCAGCCTCAATATATCCTTCTTTTGACATACATCCCAAACCAGCTTACACAGAGAAGCTCTATTCCAGAATGAAGGATCCCTTAGGCCAACTCCTCCACTTTTCTTTGGCATACAAAGTGTTTTCCAAGACACTGGTGTAACTCTTTTCTCCCCTTCCTTTCTGCCCCATAGAAAGTTTCTGCATTTTGTCTCGATGGCTTTGTGCACACTCTCAGGTATTTGAAAAACATTCGCCCAGTGACTAGCTTTACTCAACAAAATTGTGTTTATAAGCTGCACTTTACCTGCATATGCCATATTCCTGGAACCCCAAGTGCCTATTTGTCCTGCAATCTTCTCCACCATTTTCTCACAATCTTCAGCTCTCCACTTCCCTGTCGAGACAGGAAGTCCCAGGTAATTCATTGGGAAACTTCCTTGAACAATATTCAGAGTATCAGCCAACATCTTTGATTCAGTTTCTGTCATTGTCGAGAAGAAAGCCTCGGATTTTCCTTCATTTTTCCTCAGGCCAGAAACCTTCCTAAACTCCTCCAAAACAGTTTTAACCCCTTCCATTGAGTGCTTGCTCGCCCTACAGAAGATTAACAGGTCATCTGCAAACATCAAACTGTGTATTTCCCCCTTCAAACTCCTCTGATGGAACTCTATAGCTTTCGTTTTTATGGCCAGGCTAAGCTGTCTCGATAGATATTCCATTCCAATTACAAACAATAAAGGTGATATCGGATCCCCCTGTTTAACACCACTCCTCCCTTTAAAACAATCCGTGTACACACCATTCAAAGAGAAACAGTAAGTGGTATCCTCAACGCATCTTCTTATCCACTCAATAAACAATCCTGGAAACTTTAGAACTGCCAGCCATTTGAATAGAAACTCCCAGCTTATACTGTCGAAAGCCTTCTGTATATCAATTTTTATCATGCAGCTCGGAATATTGCTCGGCTTCTTATATCCTGTTAAAAGCTCTTGCGCTAGGAGAATATTATGTGATATCCTCCTCCCTTTCACGAATGCACCTTGGTTTCCATTTATCACTTCAGGGAGTACCTCACTTAACCTGTTACTCATGATCTTTGTGACGACTTTATATAAAACAGGGCAGCAGGAAATCGGCCTGTAGTCCCCAGCTGACTGCGGATTATCAACTTTCGGTATTAGTGTTAAAACAGCCCTGCTAAATTCCTGTGGTACTTCATCACCCTGAAAGAAACTCCTAATCCCCTTTTTGATATCATCACCAACAATCCCCCATGCTTTCTTGAAGAAAAAACTCGAATATCCATCTACTCCAGGACTTTTGTCATTCTCAATGCTATTCAGAGCTCTCCATATCTCATCATCTGTAATCGGCTTTATCAAGGGTATTTGTTGCTCCACTGTAAGAAAGTTACCTTCAGCTGCCACTAAAGGATCAATTTCACTCTCTGTAATCACTGTCTTTCCCATTCGGTCACCAAAGAATTGCAGTAGATGCTGCTCCACCCCCTCTCTTCCATCCACTCTTTCGTTTCCCATCTTCAAGCTGACTATATGATTTCTGTATTGCCTCTTTTTCATGCTAGCATAGAAAATTTTGGTTGGCCTGTCCCCCTCCTTTATCCATTTCTCCTTAGACCGCTGCTGTAAGAAACTGAACTCCGCTTCAGCTAGTTCCATAGATTCTCTCCTTGCCCTTGCTTCGTTTTCTTGCAGCCCTTTATCCAATACATTTGTTTGTAATAGATTGAACCGGTTCTCCCACTTCTCTTTTGCTTCCATGGCTCTTTTTTGAATGTCTGAAAATTCCCTCGTGTTCAATCGTTTAAGTGCTATTTCCAGCACCTTCAGAGTTTTAAATAGATCCACAAGAGTACTGTGTTTCCGCATCCTCCAATTCTGCTCCACTAATGTAAGAAAGTCCGGCGAATTTACCCACATATTGAAGAACTTAAAAGGACGTTTAGCAGAACACTTTCTTGGCTCATCTAGGTGTATAAGTAATGGTAAATGATCTGATGCATCATTGGGTTTTACCTCACATATCGCTTCCATCCATCTGTCCATCCACATCTCATTCACCATTGCTCTGTCGATTCTACTGAAAATTCTGCCTTCTTCCCTTTTATTATCCCACGTGAAAAAAGGTCCTGTACTTTTCAGCTCATGCAGTTGAATCAAGTTCACTGTGTCTCTAAAATTTTCCACCTCAGCTAGCTCTACATCCTCTCCCCCAGTTCGGTCTCCCAAATTTAGGGGGGAGTTGAAATCCCCCACCACCATCCATGGCATATCCTGGTGATTTGCAGTCTCCAGATAACGCCATAAATTCAGCCTGAGTGGTTTTCTGGTCCTTGCTTCTACTTCACTATTATGAGCATAAACCACCGTCAAGTAAAACTCCAGCCCGAGTTCTTTTTTCCGGCAAATGCAGTCAATCCACTGATCTCCAATGTTTATTACCGAAATATCATACAAATCTGGCTTCCAACATAGCCATATTCGTCCTGTTTGTGCTATCGGGCAGTTTGTTAGTAGCTTCCAACCCAAATCAAGACTTTCCCATCTGTCCACTTCATTTTCTACCTTCACCTTTGTTTCCAGCAAGCCAGCAAGGCCTATATTATTTTCAAAACAAAATTGCCGGCACTTTCTTTGCTTACTTGGCTGATTTAGACCCCTAACATTCCAGAATAGCATAGTACTATGCATCATTAACAATATTATAAAGGGGACCATACCTTGAATGAAGTTCAAGGTCTATGTTATTAGCTGCTTCTCTCTCATTTACGCCAACATTTGTAGATTTTGAAAACTGCAATACCACACCATCATTCGATTCAGCCGGTTGTTTCCGTTCTCGGTGTTGCCTTATTTCTCTACCCGGAACATCCCTAGCTTCACTCTCTCTTGATTGTGCATCCAAAATTGTGCTACTGCTCATTCCACCACTGTTTTCATACGCTGCTTTCTTATCCTGCTCTTTTTCGGTCCCAAAATCAGCCCCTCGGTCTCCCTTTTTCTGTTCTATATTGGTCCCTATAGTGCCCGCTTTATTTCCCTCACGAGACGGGTCTAAAACAGCTCGATTCTGGCCTTCTCTTTCACCATTCCTTTCTGCCCTAATTACCCCAACAGCCACCCAATCTTTAGTATTTCTACCATACCTTTGAGGAGTCATTCTGTTCTGTCCAGTTCCACTTCCCCTTGGTGCATTTTGAGTTTGGTTCCCCTTTTTGCCATTATTTGTGCTCTGCTGTATTCCTCCTTTTACTGCAGGTGAAAGTGGTTTGGGTTTCCAAACACACTCCTCCGTTTCATGGCCAATCAGCTTGCACTTACTGCATTTTGCCGGTTTCCATTCATACTCCACCTCTTGGTGCTGAATGACATTATTTTCATCTCTGTATGGAATTCGTTTCTGCATTTCCTTCCCCATGTTTACCTCAACCAACACCCTAGCAAATTTTGTCCTGTCCATATACCATGTGGCCTCATCAATCCGCAAAGGGATTCCAATAGCACTTGCCAATCTACACAATAAGCTCGGCTCCCAATATACTGGATCCAATCCAGGGAATTGCACCCAAATGGGAATTGTGTCCGGCTCATCAAAATCCATTGTTTGCTGCCACACTTTTACAAACACCGGTTTTTTATCAAAGAAAACCATTCCCCTTTCAACCACTGCATCCTTATATGCTTCATTTACAAGTTTCACTAGAAAAATCCCTGGTTTTGCCTGCCATACCTTTTCAACCATACCAAACCAAATTCTTCGAAGAAAACCTTCAAAATATTTAATTGGAGGGTGACCCCCAATAACCTTGCAAACAACTACATTCTTCCACTTCTTCAAGCTGTTTTCAACCTCTTTCAAAGGAAAAGTAGGCAAAATCATACCATCTACAATTTCCGGTTTATAGTACTTTACCTCAGCCTGCTTGCTTGTGAACAGTTTCGACCAACTTGGCTTGTCTTGTGCTTCTAGGTCTTCACCTCTCTTCAGGATACGAACTTGCTCCACAACTTTGTTCTTTTCCGTGGCTGCATCATCCCCGTCGGTTTGATTAATCACTGCCGGCACAACAACACTTTCCAATCTCTTCTCTATCTGAGGCTGCAATAATTTTTCCTCCAACACCATGCTGCTCTCTTGCTTCTCTCGGCCTTCCAGCTGGCTCGAAATTGGTATCCCAGTTCGGAGCATCATCGGTGGCCTCCGACCAGCCACCATGGAAGCCTCCTCGCTGTCCCTATTGACATTTATACCATCACTTGCTGGCCATGTAGTCTTGTTCCCAGATTGATCCGAATTCACCACACCCTTTTCATTTTCCAGTCCAGCTAAGCCTTTTCCTCCTAAAACATGTTCCTCCTCGATTAAGGATTCTTCCCTAGCTTTTTCTTTCAGTTTCTGTTCAATCATCCTAAAACCTTCATAAGCTTTCCCCATATTTTCAAAGAGCTCTTCAACTGATGCATTCTTAATCCATTGAGCCATTGCTTCACTGTGTGAATTGGTTGCTACCCTCAACTGAGGTACTGCCTCCGTGTTTACACCGCCGCGCACAGGTTTTAGCAATCCATGTTCACGTTCAAAATTTTCAGATTCACCGCTGCGCTTAGGGTTTATCTGTTCAGCTCCATCGCCAAAAACTTTCCCATCCTCGAACTCCTTTGCCTCTTTTAAATCCTCAACCTCAGCCTCTCCAAAACCTTTTCCACCCTGAATACGGTTTAATACTTCTGCCCCCTTAGGTTTATTAAACCTGTCCGCAACAGGATTACCCTTTGCGGTCATATTAAAGCCTTTTCCGATCGAGTTTCGGATTCTGTGGTTTTGATTCGGATTTGATAATCCAGCATACTCCGCATCTAACATAGCAAACCGATCATCATCATCATCAATCTCTTGTCCTCCAAAAAGCGATCTCCCATCACTCGCCATCATATTTCTCGTCTCATCCTTAGCCCTGTTGTTCTTCCGCTTATTACTACTACTAGATTTGCCCATGGCTGCAAATTCAATCGGAATTGAATCACAAAATCAGTAGAAGAATAAGAAAAAGATCAATCGCACATTGGGTGTGTGTTTTTCGCCCATAGTAGGAGAGAGATGCGTAACTAGTTTTTCGCTAAAACTTGCTTGGGACCTGTTCTCCCGACGCTTGCCCGGGGGTAGTAGGTCCGGTGTGATGATGAGATTTCGCGTATTGAAAGGAAAGATAAAACTCTGTATTCAAGAGTTAGAGAATTTACCTCAAATGGCTGATTGCTGCCTCCTTTTGTAGGCGTCCTAGAGCGCTTGGCTCGACCCTTTTTCCCTGCTGACTCATCATTCTTTTCCTTCTCCTCACGTATGTGTCACGTGATGTTGTACCTCCTGTATCTTGCTTGAGATATTCTCACGTGCCTATGTATCTTCCTGGTAATTTCCTTAAGTAGCTGAGTCACCGCGCCTCTCATGACCGATGACGTATTATGTATTATCACCTCCTAGCCATGTGGGTGTACTGGCCGATCCTTATCTCTTCTCACGTGATTCGGAAAATTCCCGTAGGTCACCTAGACCCGAATCATTTGTATCATTTTCTCCCACCTGTTAGGGAGAACCTTTTGCCTTGTACCAAATAATCCTTTATTTATCTAAATTTACCTGTTTTTGATCTTTCACGAATTCTATGCTCCTACTCTTTTCTTCCTTTTTTCTTATTTCTTTCTTTCTTTTAATCTTGGACCTATTATCTTCTCTTTCCCCCCCCCCCCCTCGGATAACTCTTCTTCTTCGGAGCAGCCAATCTGCGTCCGAGGAAGAAGGCGATATGTGAGGCCAGACTAGGTTTGGATCTTAGAGCTCTGCCTAAAGCTAGCTACCTCTTATGCAGACGATGCTGGAAGAGTGTATAAAACTGTTATCCAGTTACAGTCTTTGCATGAGGACTATCGGCGTCACACACACGAAGAGTTGGAAATGGCCGGGGGTAATATGCCAGAGCTATCAAAAAGCTACACGGTTTTGAGAACAAGAACACATAAAGGAAAGTCATTTTCAAGATGGAATCTGAATACAGGGAACTTACCTTTCACTTTTTTTTAATGTAATATTTTCTTCTATTAAATTGCTCAAAAAATGTTCATACAACTGATTTGACCATCACTCTAAGCCAAACACTCAACATATATAAATAACTAACCAAAGGAGAAAACAACTATTCTACAGCTGTATGAAATACAAGTGGCTATGACCATAACTAGTTTATCAAGATATTGCTAGGATTTTAGTATAACTGTCATGACTGCAACTTACCTTTCACAATCGGGAACTCTTGGACCAGCTTCTAACCCTAAGGCTAACTTTTCACCTTTTGTCTCTTCTCCGCGGTAGAACTGGTGCTACCCCTTTTTCTAACATTCTTGATGCCGTCCAAAGTGCAATCACTTTTATGGAAGAACATGGAAATTTCAACAAGGCAGCTCGAAATATCCTGCATGCTCCGAGACTCTAGAGTGGTGCCAGGGCATCCTGTCTGGAATGCCGAATCCTCTTCCTCCTTCCTTGAAACAGATTCCTCCAAAGGTTGATATAGACTTTCTCCCACCGATACGAGAATGCCCAGCTGTCCACAGAACTAGAGCACATTCAAAAAAGGTGAAGGAAATTCTTAGAATCCGGGATTTAAACCTTATTGGACAAGGCAAGGATTTCAAGATTCGTGTTTGCGGATCTTTTTACGTTTTCCGATTGCTTCAGTTGGTATCAGTAGCAGGCTTGTTCCTATTCTCTGCCAGTGATTCATGATGAAAGATCACCCAATTATGAAGGTTGATGTGATGGCGGCTTTTTTCCCATATGATGCTTTGATTAAGGATGTTACTGCAATTGCTGCGTTGTCAACGCAAATAAATGGATTGCGCAATAATGAACAATTAGACAGGAGAAATCCATGGGGCGAGAAATAAATTTTCGGTGATGAGAAAGCAAGGTCGGATGATGATTATCGTGTCAAGGTCAATGTTCCCAAATTATATGGATCCATGAGCGTAAAGGATTTATTTGATTGGCAGCTTAACGTTGCTAGATACTTCGAGGTCATGGAAGTTCCCGAGAGCCAACAAGTTAAGATGGTTGTTAAGGAGCTAAATAGTTGTTCTCTCTCCTAGTGTGGGCGATTACACCTTCACTATGTGCTGCCATTATTGACCTGCAAATCCGTCCTTTTCTTAGCTCCAACTTTTAGTTCCTTGCTATGGGAAGATCGGCTAGGAAGAAGAGGATCCAGGCCATCTGGGATGCTTTCCAGAAGCTCCCTTTGGAGAGGAGAGAAGAACTACTCGCAATTGCAAAAGGCGATCTGAAAAAGAAAGATAAGATTTCTTAGTATGGTTCTACTCCACGCCCCCCATCCTGCAAAAGCTATGAATCCAGTCAGCTCAACACCACCCCCACCAATTACGAAGCAAGATCTCATCACTCCCCCACCTATTCGGCCAGATGCTAGCTCCCCCGTCAATCCCGTTGCCCCTGAGCAACCTATTCAATGCAAGCTTGCCCACAAGAAGCTGGATTGGGAGGCAAAACCAGTGGTAGCTGGCATCTTTAAGGACAGGACGGCTGGAATGCAATTCTACAAACCTGAAGAGATTGATGGTGTTCAGATGGGGAAAATATCCAAAAGTTGTGGAGGAAAGTTTTCAACAGTGGGAAAGTACTTTGATATGCACTGTTCTTGGCAATCACCCTCCTCTTCATGTTATGGAGGGATTCTTCAGAAGAGTATGGTGGCAATTCTCTGTTCTAAAGGTATGGATCTTATCTCCTGGTGTTTTTACGGTAAAATTCAAAGAAGTAGATTCTTGTGCACAGATTCTTGCTAGGGGTGCTTTATTATTCCAAAACAAGCCTGTGTTAGTTCATCCTTGGACCAAGGATTTTCAGAATGTTACCCCCACCAAGGTTCCTGTATGGATCCAATTACCTGGTCTCAATCCTATTTACTGGACCCCTGAAATACTGAGCAGAATTCTAAGCCCTTTGGGAAGCCATTGAAGATTGATACAGCCACTCATTCTTTGGATAGATTGTCCTTTGCTAGAGTCCAGGTTGAAATGGATATAAAACAAGACTTGCCTTCCCAGTTTGAATATATTGATGAAAATGATATAGTTCAAAAGCAGGAAGTGGTGTTTGAATGGACTCCAGTACAGTGTTCTCATTGTAAGATGCTGGGTGGTCATGCAGCTCAGGCTTGCAAAAAGTTGCACCCTAGTGATCCCAACCCTGAGGCTCCTAAACCAGCTCCTAAACCTAAGAAAAAGCCTGACAAACTTTTTCAGCCTAAACAGCAACCAACAGTGGTTCCTAACCAGAACAAGCCCCTTCATAGGCCTGGAAAAGAGCCTATCACTGGTGTGTTAAAAATCCCTGGCCCTGATCCTCTTGATCCTACATCTAGGGTCAATCTACCTCCTGCTGTTTCTACAAGCTCTACTGCTAAAAGCCTAGCTTCTTCTCTCCGAGCCTTGACTACTCGGAAGAAGGCTCTGTCTCCCCCTGGCTCTCCTCCTCCCGAGGACGTTAAGAATTACAAGGGGATCTATCTTGAATCCCCTGTTACCGGCGGTTACACCGAATACTACACTCACCCTGCCTTGTATGGATTTGGCGTGGGCTCTCTAGATGGTCAACCGAAGGTAATTTGCAAGAACCTCCGGTCCCAACTTTTTGATGGTACCCGGCCTCCTGACTCTTGATTCTCCATAGCACCTTCCCTCTTTTTTTTTTCTTTGGATTCTTGTAATTTCTCCTTCCCTGTGTAATATCTAACAGAAGAAACTTTTGTTCTGCTTTCCCTTTTCCTTTTATGCATCATTCTCCCCTAAATCTTACCTTATATCTGTGTTGTTTATTTATCATTTATCCCCTTATTCACCCCCTCTAAGAGCATCGGGTGCAAGGTCTTATATTTGATGCCCGGTGTTCTAAATCCTATATAATATTATACTTGATACATACCTTTAAAGTCCTTTTTCTTGTGATCCTGAAGTGATAATACAGAATACGTCATCGGTCATGAGAGGCACGGTGACTCAGCTACTTAAGGAAATTACCAGGAAGATACATGGGCACGTGAGAGGATCTCAAGCAAGATACAGGAGGTACATCATCACGTGACACATACGTGAGGAGGAGGAAAAGAATGATGAGTCAGCAGGGAAAAAGGGTCGAGCCAGGCGCTCTAGGACGCCTATAAAAGGAGTCCACAACAGCCATTTGAGGTAAGTTCTCTAACTCTTGAATACAGAGTTTTATCTTTCCTTTCTATACGCGAAATCTCATCATCACACCAGACCTACTGCCCCCGGGAAAGCGTCGGGAGAACAGGTCCCAAGTAAGTCCTATCCGAGGCCAAGGAGCTCGGATAGTCAAGAGTAATTAGCGAGCAGTCTGCATACTTCATCACCGATCTACATCTTAAGCCCTCGGACATTACCGATATCTGAGGCACCCATTTACTAGTGCGGACAAAAACAGCAGTGCTAGACAAAAACAGGTTTGGCATCTGCTGAGATTGAGTAAGCACTTTGCCTTGAGCTATAACCAGAGGGTCTAAAAGACTGGAAGGTGGTGAGCTAGTACCAAGCTGTGTGGAAAAGAAAGTCACCAGGTGTTGTTCAACCAAAGAAGGGGACTCCAGGAGTGTATTCCCATTATAAAGACAGAGGATATGGTTCTTAAATTGCCCGGCCTTCAAGAAATCATAGAAGACTTTTGTAGGCCTATCCGCAACCAAAAGCCAAGTACGCTTAGTCCTTTGCCTTAAGAATTGGATCTCTGCCTCATAAATCAAGACAGCATGTGTTCTTATCTTCTTCTCCCTCTCCTGTAAAACTACATTCAAGGGATCAGAATGAACAGCAGCCTGAGCTCTGGACAACTCTTCAGTGATAGCTATAGCTCTGTTCTGAATCTCACTAAATCCAGTCTTATTGATCCTTTGTAAAGGGGATTGCAATAAGGAGAGATTGAAGTAGAGATCAGTGAGAGTAGAAACTGGGTGAGCCTTCCAAACTTCCTCCACAGTAGGTAGAAATTTAGGGGAGAGACTCCACATGTTGAAAATTTTGAATGGTTTCCTTACCCTGTGTTGGTGATCAGAAAGTTGAAGTAGGAGAGGATTGTGATCTGACTGGCCTTCCATAAGCACCTTGCATTTGGATTACTTTAGGTCTTCCAGCCATTGTTGATTTACTAAGGCTCTGTCCTGTTTGCTAAAAATCCTCTAGGAGGCTGCTTGTCTATTACTCCATAAAGGTATGGATCTTATCTCCTGGTGTTTTTACGGTAAAATTCAAAGAAGTAGATTCTTGTGCACAGATTCTTGCTAGGGGTGCTTTATTATTCCAAAACAAGCCTGTGTTAGTTCATCCTTGGACCAAGGATTTTCAGAATGTTACCCCCACCAAGGTTCCTGTATGGATCCAATTACCTGGTCTCAATCCTATTTACTGGACCCCTGAAATACTGAGCAGAATTCTAAGCCCTTTGGGAAGCCATTGAAGATTGATACAGCCACTCATTCTTTGGATAGATTGTCCTTTGCTAGAGTCCAGGTTGAAATGGATATAAAACAAGACTTGCCTTCCCAGTTTGAATATATTGATGAAAATGATATAGTTCAAAAGCAGGAAGTGGTGTTTGAATGGACTCCAGTACAGTGTTCTCATTGTAAGATGCTGGGTGGTCATGCAGCTCAGGCTTGCAAAAAGTTGCACCCTAGTGATCCCAACCCTGAGGCTCCTAAACCAGCTCCTAAACCTAAGAAAAAGCCTGACAAACTTTTTCAGCCTAAACAGCAACCAACAGTGGTTCCTAACCAGAACAAGCCCCTTCATAGGCCTGGAAAAGAGCCTATCACTGGTGTGTTAAAAATCCCTGGCCCTGATCCTCTTGATCCTACATCTAGGGTCAATCTACCTCCTGCTGTTTCTACAAGCTCTACTGCTAAAAGCCTAGCTTCTTCTCTCCGAGCCTTGACTACTCGGAAGAAGGCTCTGTCTCCCCCTGGCTCTCCTCCTCCCGAGGACGTTAAGAATTACAAGGGGATCTATCTTGAATCCCCTGTTACCGGCGGTTACACCGAATACTACACTCACCCTGCCTTGTATGGATTTGGCGTGGGCTCTCTAGATGGTCAACCGAAGGTAATTTGCAAGAACCTCCGGTCCCAACTTTTTGATGGTACCCGGCCTCCTGACTCTTGATTCTCCATAGCACCTTCCCTCTTTTTTTTTTCTTTGGATTCTTGTAATTTCTCCTTCCCTGTGTAATATCTAACAGAAGAAACTTTTGTTCTGCTTTCCCTTTTCCTTTTATGCATCATTCTCCCCTAAATCTTACCTTATATCTGTGTTGTTTATTTATCATTTATCCCCTTATTCACCCCCTCTAAGAGCATCGGGTGCAAGGTCTTATATTTGATGCCCGGTGTTCTAAATCCTATATAATATTATACTTGATACATACCTTTAAAGTCCTTTTTCTTGTGATCCTGAAGTGATAATACAGAATACGTCATCGGTCATGAGAGGCACGGTGACTCAGCTACTTAAGGAAATTACCAGGAAGATACATGGGCACGTGAGAGGATCTCAAGCAAGATACAGGAGGTACATCATCACGTGACACATACGTGAGGAGGAGGAAAAGAATGATGAGTCAGCAGGGAAAAAGGGTCGAGCCAGGCGCTCTAGGACGCCTATAAAAGGAGTCCACAACAGCCATTTGAGGTAAGTTCTCTAACTCTTGAATACAGAGTTTTATCTTTCCTTTCTATACGCGAAATCTCATCATCACACCAGACCTACTGCCCCCGGGAAAGCGTCGGGAGAACAGGTCCCAAGTAAGTCATATCCGAGGCCAAGGAGCTCGGATAGTCAAGAGTAATTAGCGAGCAGTCTGCATACTTCATCACCGATCTACATCTTAAGCCCTCGGACATTACCGATATCTGAGGCACCCATTTACTAGTGCGGACAAAAACAGCAGTGCTAGACAAAAACAGGTTTGGCATCTGCTGAGATTGAGTAAGCACTTTGCCTTGAGCTATAACCAGAGGGTCTAAAAGACTGGAAGGTGGTGAGCTAGTACCAAGCTGTGTGGAAAAGAAAGTCACTAGGTGTTGTTCAACCAAAGAAGGGGACTCCAGGAGTGTATTCCCATTATAAAGACAGAGGATATGGTTCTTAAATTGCCCGGCCTTCAAGAAATCATAGAAGACTTTTGTAGGCCTATCCGCAACCAAAAGCCAAGTACGCTTAGTCCTTTGCCTTAAGAATTGGATCTCTGCCTCATAAATCAAGACAGCATGTGTTCTTATCTTCTTCTCCCTCTCCTGTAAAACTACATTCAAGGGATCAGAATGAACAGCAGCCTGAGCTCTGGACAACTCTTCAGTGATAGCTATAGCTCTGTTCTGAATCTCACTAAATCCAGTCTTATTGATCCTTTGTAAAGGGGATTGCAATAAGGAGAGATTGAAGTAGAGATCAGTGAGAGTAGAAACTGGGTGAGCCTTCCAAACTTCCTCCACAGTAGGTAGAAATTTAGGGGAGAGACTCCACATGTTGAAAATTTTGAATGGTTTCCTTACCCTGTGTTGGTGATCAGAAAGTTGAAGTAGGAGAGGATTGTGATCTGACTGGCCTTCCATAAGCACCTTGCATTTGGATTACTTTAGGTCTTCCAGCCATTGTTGATTTACTAAGGCTCTGTCCTGTTTGCTAAAAATCCTCTGGGAGGCTGCTTGTCTATTACTCCATGTGAAGAAGGGGCCAAAGGTTTTTAGTTCAGCCAAGCCTAGCACTTCATATACATCCTTGAAATCTGCAAATTCATCTGCCAGAACTGAAGCACCACCCAGTCTATCATCAAAAGAAAGGCGGGAATTAAAATCCCCTACAATTAGCCAAGGGATATGTTGAACTTCCTGCTGCTTTAATGCATCCCATAGAGGAGTTCTCTTGGAACCCAGATTTTCTCCATAAACAAAAGTGATGACACATGGCAGATTAAGAATCCTTAGAAAGCAAGTGGCATGAATCCATTGCTCTCCCATAGATACTACTTGAATATCAAATAGGTCCTGCCTCCATCCCACTATCATTCTACCATAGTCATTACAAGAGTTGTTAGAGATGAACTTCCAACCAAGGGCTAGGGCATCCCAAACCTTTGTTTCATTTTTTTGTTTAACCGTTGTTTCAACCATACAAAGAAGACCAACATTATGTACAAGACAATGATGTCTAACCTGTTTTTACCTAGCACTACTATTTACCCCCCTAACATTCCATACAAGAATGTTTGTATCCATCATTGAGAAGGTGGGGGATGGTCCACTGAACCAAACTGCATTTTGGACAGTGGGCTGGCTTTAGCATTAGAGCTTGGGGAAGGAGTAATAGGGGGAAAATTGATCCTAGAGGAAGGATCAAGAGGATCAGGATCAGGGACTTTTCCCATTTCAGTGATAGGCTCTTTTCCAGGCCTATGAGGGGGGTTGTTCTGGTTAGGAACCATTGTAGCTTGCTGTTTAGGTTGGAACAGCTTTTCAGGCTTTTTCTTAGGCTTAGGAGCAGGCCTAGGTGCTGGCTTGGGAGCCACTGGGACAGGATGCATTTTTTTGCAAGCCTGAGCTGTATGACCTTGCATTTTACAGTGAGAGCACTGTATTGGAGCCCATTCAAACACCACTTCCTGTTTTTGGACTATGTCATTTTCATCAATATATTCAAGTTGAGTAGGGAGGTCTGGTTTTATATCCATTTCCACCTGGACTCTAGCAAAGGTCAACCTATCCAAAGAATGAGTGGCTGTATCAATCTTCAGTGGCTTCCCTAAGGGGCTTAGAATCCTACTCAGTATTTCAGGAGTCCAGTAAATAGGATTGAGACCAGGTAATTGAATCCATACAGGCACTCTAGTGGGAGCAAAATTCTGAAACTCCTTGGTCCAAGGATGAACCAACACAGGCTTGTTTTGGAATAACAAAGCACCCCTAGCAAGAATCTGTGCACAAGAATCTACATCTTTGAACTTTATCATAAAAACACCAGGAGATAAGATCCATACCTTGAGAATAGAGAACTGCCACCAAACTCTTCTGAAGAAACTTCCATAACATGAAGAGGTGGGTGATTACCTAGAACTGTGCATATCAGAGTGTTTGCCCATTGTTGAAAGCTTTCCTCCACACACTTTTTTGGTATTTTCCCCATCTGAACACCATCAATTTCTTCAGGTTCGTAGAAATGCATTCCAGCCGTCCTGTCTTTGAAGAGATCAGCTATCACTGGCTTCTCCCAATCCAGCTTCCTGTGGGCAGGTTTAGGCTGTTCTTGAGTAACCGGTTTGACTGAGCTATCATCTGGACGAGTGGGCGGGGGAGTGATGAGATCTTGCTCATTAACCGGTGGGTTCGGATCAGAGCTGACCGGATTCATAGCTGGAGCCGGTGGGGGGAGTGATTGAGAACTATCTTCAGAACCCCTTTCTTTCTTTTTCAGATCGCTTGTAGCAATTGCGAGCAGCTCTTCTCTCCTCTCCAATGGGAGCTTTTGGAAAGCATCCTGTATGACCTGGATCCTCTTCTTCCTAGCTGAGCTTCCCATAGCAAGAAACTAAAAGCAGGAGCTAAGAAAGGGAAAGGATTTACAGATCAAAAATGGCAGCACATAGTGAAGGTGTAAATCGCCCACACTAAGAGAGAGAAAGCAATTTCCTCAACATGGCTCTTTTTTTTCCCTATTCAACAGAATTGTATTTATAAGCTGCACTTTACGTGCATATACCATATTCCTGGACCCCCAAGTGCCTATTTGTCCTGCAATCTTCTGAACCATTTTCTCACAATCTTCAGCTCTCCACTTCCTTGTCGAGACTGGAAGTCCCAGGTAATTCATTGGGAAACTTCCTTGAACTATATTCAGAGTATCAGCCAACATCTTTGATTCAGTTTCAGTCATTGTCGAGAAGAAAGCCTCGGATTTTCCTTCATTCATTCTCAGACTAGAAACCTTCCTAAACTCCTCCAAAACAGTTTTAACCCCTTCCATTGAGTGCTTGCTCGCCCTACAGAATCCGGGCAGATCATCTGCAAACATCAAATTGTGTATTCCCCCTTTAAACTCCTCTGATGGAACTCTATAGCTTTCGTTTTTATTGCCAGGCTAAGCTGTCTTGACAGATATTCCATCCCAATCTACTCCAGGACTTTTGTCATTCTCAATGCTATTCAGATCTCTCCATATCTCATCATCTGTAATCGGCTTTAATCAAGGGTATTAGTTGCTCCACTGTAAGAAAGTTACCTTCAGCTGCCACTGAAGGATCAATTTCACTCTCTGTAATAATCACTATCTTTCCCATTCGGTCACCAAAGAACTGCAGTAGATGCTGCTCCTTCCCCCCTCTTCCATCCACTCTGTCTGTCGCTTCCCACCTTCAGGCTAACTATATGATTTATGTATTGCCTCTTTTTCATGCTTGCATAGAAAATTTTGGTTGGTCTGTCCCCCTCCTTTTTCCATTTCTCCTTAAACCGATGCTGTAAGAAACTGAACTCCGCTTCAGCTAGTTCCATAGATTCTCTCCTTGCATTTGCTTCGTTTTCTTGCAGTCCTTTATCCAATATATTTGTTTGTAATAGATTGAACTGGTTCTTCCAGTTCTGTTTTGCTTCCATGGCTCTTTTCTGAATGTCTGAAAATTCCTTCTTGTTCAATCGTTGAAGTGCTATTTCCAGCACCTTCAGAGTTTTAAATAGATCCACGATTCCAGCACCTTCAGAGTTTTAAATAGATCCACGAGAGTACTGTGTTTCCGCATCTTCCAATTCTGCTCCACTAAGAGAGTCCGGCGAGTGAACCCACATATTGAAGAACTTAAAAGGACGTTTAGCAGAACACTTTCTTGGCTTATAAGTAAAGGTAAATGATCCGATGCATTATTGGGTTTTACCTCACATATCACTTCCATCCATCTGTCTATCCACATCTCATTCACCATTGCCTTGTCGATTTCACTGAAATTCTGCCTTCTTCCCTTTTATTGTCCCACGTGAAAAAAGGTCCTGTGCTTTTCAGCTCATGCAGTTGTACATCCTCTCCTCCAGTTCGGTCTCCCAAATTTAGGGGGGAGTTGAAATCCCTCACCACCATCCATGGCATATCCTGGTGATTTGCAGTCTCTAGATAACGCCATAAATTCAGCCTGAGTGGTTGTTTGGTCCTTGCTTCTACTTCACTATTATGAGCATAAACAGCCGTCAAGTAAAACTCCAGCCCGGGTTCCTTTTTCCGTCAAGTAAAAGGTAGGGCAGGCAAAACCTGGGATTTTTCTAGTGAAACTTGTAAATGAAGCATATAGGGATGCGGTGGTTGAAAGGGGAATGCTTTTCTTTGATAAAAAACCAGTGTTTGTAAAGGTGTGGCAGCAAACAATGGATTTTGATGAGCCGGACACAATTCCCATTTGGGTGCAATTTCCTGGATTGGATCCAGTCTATTGGGAGCCGAGCTTATTATGTAGATTGGAAAGTGCTATTGGAATCCCTTTGCTGATTGATGAGGCCACATGGTATATGGACAGGACAAAATTTTCTAGAGTATTGGTTGAGGTAAACATGGGGAAGGAAATGCATAAACGAATTCCATACAGATATGAAAATAATGTCATTCAGCACCAAGATGTGGAGTATGAGTGGAAACCGGCAAAATGCTGCAAGTGCAAGTTGATTGGCCATGAAACGGAGGAATGTGTTTGGAAACCCAAACCACTTTCACCTGCAGTAAAAGGAGGAATGCAGCAGAGCACAAATAAAGGCAAAAAGGGGAACCAAACTCAAAATGCACCAAAGGGAAAAGGACCTGGACAGAACATAATAGCTCCTCAAAGGTATGTCAGAAATACTAAAGATTGGGTTGCTGTTGGGGTAAATAGAGTAGAGAGGAATGGTGAAAAAGAGGGCCAAAATCGAGCTGTTTTAGACCGATCTGGCGAGGGAGTATGAAAAGAAAGGGGTTAAAACAGTGGTGGAACGAGCAGTAGCACAGTTTTGGATGCACAATCAAGAGAGAGTGAAGCTATGGATGTTCCGGGTAGAGAAATAAGGCAACACAGAGAAGGGAAACAACTAGCTGAATCGAATGATAGTGTGGTACTGCAGATTTCACAGTCTACAAATGTTGGCATCAATGAGAGAGAGAGAAGCAGCTAATAACATAGACCTTGAAGTTCATTCAAGGTATGGTCCCCTTTATAATATTGTTTCTCAGCAGTCCGGAAGGCAAAATTGAGGGACAACAAAGACGTCCTCGTGATGGATTACCCGAAGCCAGCAAAATCCATTGTTCCCTTAAACCCACTACTGGAGGATGTTAATGGTACGTTGGGCGAGGGACTCGTAATCAGAAACAACAGACTTGGGAAGATAGGCTCGGACATCTTCAGATTTGAGGACATGATTCCAAGACGGAGCAGGATAGATAGCCAGGTTAAAGGAATAATGGTCAAAGTCCATCCAATGTTTGACACAATTGCTCTTGCCCAGCACGATGGGATTTCCCCTCGGATAAAAGGTAAACACTCGAGGAGTGTTTTTTTTTATGTAATATTTTCTTCTATTAAATAGCTCAAAAAAGTTCATACAACTGATTTGGCCATCACTCTAAGCCAAGCATTCAACGGATATAAATAACTAACCAAAAGGAAAAAAAACAACTATTCTACAGCCATATGAAATGCAAGTGGCTATGATCATAACTAGTTCATCAAGATATTGCTAGGATTTTAGAATAACTATAATGAATGCGCTTCCATTCCATCTGTCCTAGCATATCTTGCCAAATTCGCATCCACCTTTGGTGTCTTCAACGTTCCATTTCTGTCTCCGGCTCGTATATGATTAAGGAAAAATCCACCATAGCATATCTGTGAATTGACATGTCAAAACACAAGTCTGACCTAGTTCATTTCCCGTAGAAATCAAACAAGCCATTATGTAGCCTGGTCTGAGTATGTTTATAATCTTCTTCGATCCAGCCCGCCAAGTCTTTAGATAGTGTCATGGGCCAAGGTTGGGTAACTGGTTTCACCCAGCAGCCCAACACCTCTGAAATACCAAAGGTAATCAGTGCGGTACCTACGACACATGTACAAGTTTCATACTAGGGCCATAGTCCCTCATCCAGTCCGTCAAATATTTTTGATAGTGTCTTGGGCCAAGGATGGGTAACTGGTTTTTATACCAGCAGCCCAACACCTCTGAAATACCAAAAGGTAATCAGTGCGGTACCTACGACATATGTACAAGTTTCATACTTGGGGTAAAACCCCTCAACCATTCCATCAAATCAGATAGTGTCCTGGGCCAAGGCTGGGTAACTAGTTTTTATACCAGCAGCCCAACACCTCTGAAATACCAAAAGGTAATCACTGCGGTACCCACGACATATGTACAAGTTTCATACTAGGGATATATCCCCACAACCAATCCGTCAAGTCTTTAGATATTGTCACGGGCCAAGACTGGGTAACTGGTTTTTACACCAGCAGCCCAACACCTCTGAAATACCAAAGGTAATCAGTGCGGTACCTACGACATATGTACCAAGTTTCATACTAGGATCCATTCACACCATCCTCGTCATCAATCAGAGGGGTCAAAGCCTGTTTCAATCATCACCTTTAGTGCATCCACTTGCCTAAATTTCCCCTCGAAGATTCTGTTATTCCTCTCCCTCCATACATTATTGAAGATGCTTATGAGTCGGTGGAATCTTATTCTCTTTCTCCATCCTACCATTCTTCTCATCCTCCTTAGGCACTCTATGAAGTTTCCGCCAGTCTCCACCCTGTAATGTTTTTGGAGCTCCTGTGTAAAATGGCATGTACAAAATATGCGCTGCATCGTTTCTCCATTGTGCCCACACAGAGTACAAACATCTGCCACATGAGGTATTATCCCTTTCGACTGTGAAGTCTCCCTTAACCAGCAATCTGATTCTTCTACTACCCAATCCGAACCTGCAAAGCGGGTCGAGCATCTGATTCGACCCGACGATCCTGCCTCTGATTCTAAATCCCAATATTCTACCGAGCAAATTACCTCCGCCTCTTCTTCCAAGCGTGCAAAATTTGCCCCTTTGAGGTATTCTACCGAGCAAATTACCCCTTTGACGTATTCTACCGAGCAAAATTTGCCCCTTTGAGGTATTCTACCGAGCAAATTTGCCCCGACGATCCTGCCTCTGATTCTAAATCCCAATATTCTACCGAGCAAATTACCTCCGCCTCTTCTTCCAGTCTCAACAGGGAAGTGGAGAGCTGAAGATTGTGAGAAAATGGTGGAGAAGATTGCAGGACAAATAGGCACTTGGGGTTCCAGGAATATGGCATATGCAGGTAAAGTGCAGCTTATAAACACAATTCTACTGAGTAAAGCTAGTCACTGGGCAAATGTTTTTCACATACCTGAGAGTGTGCACAAAGCCATTGAGACAAAATGCAGAAATTTTCTGTGGGGCAGAAAGGAAGGGGAGAAAAGAGTTACACCAGTGTCTTGTAAAACACTTTGTATGCCAAAGAAAAGTGGAGGAGTTGGCCTAAAGGATCCTTCATTCTGGAATAGAGCTTCTCTGTGTAAGCTGGTTTGGGATGTATGTCAAAAGAAGGATATATTGTGGCTGAAATGGGTGCATGCATACTACTTGAAGGATGAAGAGTTTCTTGACTACAGCCTAGAAGGGCACACATATAGTTGGAGTTGGGGCAAGTTGGTGTCACTGAAAGATGAAATTCGTCCATACCTAATGGAATGTGTTGACATGAAGGGAAATTTCAGCACTAGCAAGGCATATGGATACCTCAAAGGGGCAAATTTTGCACGCTTGGAAGAAGAGGCGGAGGTAATTTGCTCGGTAGAATATTGGGATTTAGAATCAGAGGCAGGATCGTCGGGTCGAATCAGATGCTCGACCTGCTTTGCAGGTTCGGATTGGGTAGTAGAAGAATCAGATTGCTGGTTAAGGGGATCTATTATGCTTTCGACGTTTAGGGTTTGGCTGGAAAATAATTAGGTTCAGGAGGAAGACTCTACGATTAATTGAACGAAGGAGAGCGGAAGAAAATAGAAAGAAAATAAAGGAAGAAGGTTACCTGAACGCAAAAGAGCGGAGGGATAAAAGCAATAAGAGGATAAAAGGGGAATGGCCACGATTGAACGCTTTTCTGCCAATCCACGTGTCTTGGAATATGAGAGGTTTCTTGCAAGTGGATGCGTCTGTTTACACATGCAGCCCATAAATAGAGCTGTCTCCCATGTTCATCCGTCGTTGCGATTTACCAGGTAATGTAATAATCACTAGTAATAGTTACTTTGCATAGATCAAAGTACTATGTACATAATCCCTATACTATAGGATTTGGTATTTCAATTTTTCTCTTTGTTTTTTCAGAGCAAAGTTCTTCAAATTTTTCACGGATCTTACTTCCTTTGTTTTTCAGTGCTTTTCCGCAACAAGTAAGTTCACTTTCTTTTATCCTTCACTATTATTTGAGTTGTATCATAATAGTAGGATGTTGGAGGAGGAAGATTCACAAAACCCTGACATCCCTGGCAAGAAACTCTTTATCCTTCAAGTACTATGCCTGCACCCATTTCAGCCACAATATATCCTTCTTTTGACATACATCCCAAACCGGCTTACACCGAGAAGCTCTATTCCATAAGGAAGGATCCCTTAGGCCAACTCCTCCACTTTTGTTTGGCATACAAAGTGTTTTCCAAGACACTGGTGTAACTCTTTTCTCTCCTTCCTTTCTGCCCCATAGAAAATTTCAGCATTTTCTCTCAATGGCTTTGTGCACACTCTCAAATATTTGAAAAACACTCGCTCAGTGACTAGCTTTACTCAACAGAATTGTGTTTATAAGCTGCACTTTACCTGCATATGCCATATTCCTGAAACTCCAAGTGTCTAGCAATTTTCTCCACCATTTTCTTACAATCTTCAGCTCTCCACTTCCCTGTCAAGACTGGAAGTACCAGGTAATTCATTGAGAAACTTCCTTGAACTATATTCAGAGTATCAGCCAACATCTTTGATTCAGTTTCTGTCATTGTCGAGAAGAAATCCCCAGATTTTCCTTCATTTATTCTCAGACCAGAAACCTTCCTAAACTCCTCCAAAACAGTTTTAACCCCTTCCATTGAGTGCTTGCTCACCCTACGGAAAATTAACAGATCATCTGGCTAGGACTTTTGTCATTCTCAATGCTATTCAGAGCTCTCCATATCTCATCATCTGTAATCGGCTTTATCAAGGGTATTAGTTGCTCCACTGTAAGAAAGTTAACTTCATCTGCCACTGAAGGATCAATTTCACTCTCTGTAATCACTATCTTTCCCTTTCGGTCACCAAAGAACTGGAGTAGATGCTGCTCCTTCCCCTCTCTTCCATCCACTCTGTCGCTTCCCACCTTCAGGCTGACTATATGATATGTATTACCTCTTTTTCATGCTTGCATAGAAAATTTTGGTTGGTCTGTCCCTCTCCTTTATCCATTTCTCCTTAAACCGATGCTGTAAGAAACTGAACTCCGCTTCATCTAGTTCCATAGATTCTCTCCTTGCCTTTGCTTCGTTTTCTTGCAGCGCTTTATCCATTACATTTGTTTGTAATAGATTGAACTGGTTCTTCCACTTCTGTTTTGCTTCCATGGCTCTTTTTTGAATGTCTGAAAATTCCTTCTTGTTCAATCGTTTAAGTGCTATTTCCTGCACCTTCAGAATTTTAAATAGATCCACGAGAGTACTGTGTTTCCGCATCCTCCAATTCTGCTCCACTAAAGTAAGAAAGTCCGGCGAGTGCACCCACATATTGAAGAACTTAAAAGGACGTTTAGTAGAACACTTTCTTGGCTTATAAGTAAAGGTAAATGATCCGATGCATCATTGGGTTTTACCTCACATATCGCTTTCATCCATCTGTCCATCCACATCTCATTCACCATTGCTCTGTCGATTCTACTGAATTTTCTGCCTTCTTCCCTTTTATTGTCCCACATGAAAAAAGGTCCAGTACTTTTCAGCTCATGCAATTGAATCAAGTTTACTGTGTCTCTAAAAGTTTCCTCCTCAGCTAGCTGTACATCCTTTCCTCCAGTTCGGTCTCCCAAACTTAGGGGGGAGTTGAAATCCCCCACCACCATCCATGGCATATCCTGGTGATTTGCAGTCTCCAGATAACACCATAAATTCAGCCTGAGTGGTTGTTTGGTCCATGCTTCTACTTAATTATTATGAGCATAAACAACCGTCAAGTAAAACTCCAACCCCAGTTTCTTTTTCCGGCAAATGTCGTCAATCCACTGAAATATCATACAAATCTGGCTTCCAACATAGCCATATTCTTCCAGTTTGTGCTATCGGGCAGTTTGTTAGTAGCTTCCAACCCAAATCAAGACTTTCCCATCTGTCCACTTCATTTTCTACCTTCACCTTTGTTTCCAGCAAGCCAGCAAGGCCTATATTATTCTTAAAACAAAATTGCTCGCATTTTCTCTGCTTACTTGGCTGATTTAGACCCCTAACATTCCATAATAGTATAGTACTATGCATCATTAACAATGTTATAAAAGGGACCATACCTTGAATGAACTTCAAGGTCTATGTTATTAGCTGCTTCTCTCTCACTTTCGCCAACATTTGTAGACTGTGAAATCTGCAATGCCGCACTATCATTTGATTCAGCTTCTTCTCTCCGAGCCTTGACTACTCGGAAGAAGGCTCTGTCTCCCCCTGGCTATCCTCCTCCCGAGGACGTTAAGAATTACAAGGGGATCTATCCTGAATCCCCTGTTACCGGCGGTTACACCGAATACTACACTCACCCTGCCTTATATGGATTTGGCGTGGGCTCTCGAGATGGTCAGCCGAAGGTAATTTGTAAGAACCTCCGGTCCCAACTTTTCAATGGTACCCAGCCTCCTGACTCTTGATTCTCCATAGCACCTTCCCTCTTTTTTTTTCTTTGGATTCTTGTAATTTCTCCTTCCCTGTGTAATATCTAACAGAAGAAACTTTTGTTCTGCTTTCCCTTTTCCTTTTATGCATCATTCTCCCCTAAATCTTACCTTATATCTGTGTTGTTTATTTATCATTTATCCCCTTATTCACCCCCTCTAAGAGCATCGGGTGCAAGGTCTTATACTTGATGCCCGGTGTTCTAAATCCTATATAATATTATACTTGATACATACCTTTAAAGTCCTTTTTCTTGTGATCCTGAAGTGATAATACAGAATACGTCATCGGTCATGAGAGGCACGGTGACTTAAGGAAATTACCAGGAAGATACATGGGCACGTGAGAGGATCTCAAGCAAGATACAAAAGGTACAACATCACGTGACACATACGTGAGGAGGAGGAAAAGAATGATGAGTCAGCAGGGAAAAGGGTCGAGCCAGGCGCTCTAGGACGCCTATAAAAGGAGGCCACAACAGCCATTTGAGGTAAGTTCTCTAACTCTTGAATACAGAGTTTTATCTTTCCTTTCTATACGCGAAATCTCATCATCACACCAGACCTACTACCCCCGGGAAAGCGTCGGGAGAACAGGTCCCAAGCAAGTCCTATCCGAGGCCAAGGAGCTCGGATAGTCAAGAGTAATTAGCGAGCAGTCTGCATACTTCATCACCGATCTACATCTTAAGCCCTCGGACATTACCGATATCTGAGGCACCCATTTACTAGTGCGGATTTCCCCCACATCAGTTGGCACACCTAGTGGGACCCGACTAGGAGGGTTCTTACTTTCGATCGTCATGACGGACACTACAAAGCGCCGACCTGGTCGGCCTCACAAATCTACAACGACCCCGGCTTCAACGGTGGCCAACACAGATGAGGTGAAGAAAATGAAGATGATCCCATGTTGTTGTAGTTGCAAGCCTCGAAGGGTTGAGACAAAGAAACACACCTGAAAACCCAACCGAGGGGGTACCCGTCACAGAAGGAGAAGAGGATAAGGCCGAGGACAGACACGGTTCAAAATAACCCAAGGCAGACAGACACGGTTCAAAACAATCCGAGGCCGCCTGTGGCAGCTCGGTGCAATCCAAGACAGAGGGGTGAGAATCTGTCAGCATTAGATTTCATGATGGCTCATAAGGAGTTATACCATCAATGGATGATACAGCACCAGCGAGAGCAAGAAAGAGGACCCGCTCCGCCCGTAAGATCAGTGATCGACTTAGATGCTCTGGATAGGATGAGGTAGCTAGAGAGATGGATGTTGGTCAGCTCCAGCACAGTACCTCCTACCGTTCCACCCTTAAGGACAGGTGCAAATGTAGGAAACTTCCAGCCGAACCGTCTGCATGGGAGCATAAGGCAAGGGGGATGGGCATATCCTCCTGGCCCGACGCTGCCAGCGGTTTCGTTTGCAACCCCATGATTCTTGGTTTTCTACCCTTATGAGATTATCCAACTACCTGCAGGATACTATGACGTGGAAATTTCAGGTGGGTACCGGACAACAGGAGGGCAGGGCCAAAGCCATCTGATGACCTCTGCTGGAGCAGGAGGACACCAAGGAGGATATCAAGGAAGAACTAATGAGGATAGATACTATAGAGGCAAGGATGGGTACCCTTCGGATCCAAATTCTTTGGAAGCATGCTTGGACAAGCTGATTGGAAGGAATGGGGCGAAGTCCGCTTCCCCTTGGATTTCGAAAATTCTGGCCGAACCTTGGCCTCAAGGGTTTAGACAGCCGGAGGGGATTTCTTCCTACAACGGAGAGACAGATCCGGAGGAGTTTGTAGGGACATATCAGAATTTGATGGTATCCAGGGATATTCCTCACAACTTGAGGTGCAAGTTGCTGGGGTGCTACCTCCGAGGCAACTGTCTGATATGGTCCTACTCTCTCCCGAGAGAAAGTTTAAGAAGATTTTATGACTTTAGCCGAGGCCTGCTATACAGGCATTCCCAGTTGAAAAAGTCAGGAAAGCTGTTAGCCGAGCTGTTGGCAACTAAGCATAAAGCCTCGGAGGAACAAATGGAGTAATATAGAAGGTACATGGACGACAGTATGCAAGTGTCGGATAGGGAACAACAAGAGAAGGTAGTCATTAGTGGATTCATCAACGGCTTAAAGGATGAGGCACTGTTTCGAAAGCTGATGGAGAATATTCCTAGCACTTTCCATGCACTGCAGATCGCCGTACAGTTATATTGCGCTGTCAATGACGCAACCCGCAAGAGGAAGGAAGATAATGATAGCCTTCTCTCGGGAAAAGGCGTTAAGAAGAAAGCACTAGAGATAGGGAAGATGGATTCAGGAGCCACGGTAACGGGGAAATCCAGGTTAGAGATCTACACACCGCTGATCAAGCCTCGCTCGGAGATACTGGCGGTACACAGGAATTTATTTGGTGACCCCTCTCCGATTCAGGGGATTCCATCGAAGGAAAATGCAGAGAAGTGGTACCATAAATCTCATGGGCACACCACAGACGGCTGCCGCTCCCTAAGGAACGAGATAGAAAAATTGATAGAAAGGGGGCAGTTGCGAGACTGTGTGGCTCCAGAAGATAGGAAGGAGGGGCAACAACCGCACTTCGGGAAGAAGAAGTGGAGAGGGGCGAATCAGTATGGTGCTAACCAATATCCAAACCAGGCTCGGATACAAGGACGGGAGCAAGCTTACGGAAACAACGGAAACCAAGCTCCAAATCAGATTGTAGTGGTAGCCCAGGACCCAGAGCCTATCCCGAATTGGATGATAAATGTTATCAAGTGTAATGGTAGGAGACAGCTACCAATCAGTGACGACGTTGAAAGCCTAGACTAGGTATGTGCCACCAGGAGAAGAGCCAGGTAAACGCTTCCGACCCAGTGAAACTATCACCTTTTCCGAAGACGATACGGTGCCTACTCAGCCCCGCATTCATATCCGATGGTGGTAACGGCGGAGATAGAAGGCTTTGCTATGAAAAGAGTTTTTATAGATGACGGCAGCAATGTGGAGATCATGTTCGCCACCTGCTTCGACCAGCTAGGAATAGGGAGGCAGTATCACAGACCGTCGATGTCACCGTTGTCGGGGTTCACCGGAAAAGCTGAGATGCTTCTCGGTATAATTACCCTAACCTTAGGGTGACCATGGTGGACGACATGGATAGAAGCCGCCGGACTTCGGCGTTAAGCAATTTTGCGGTGATGGACGCTCCATCTCCATTCAACGCAATTCTCGGCAGGCCATGGTTAACACAGGCTCGAGTGGTGAACTGCCCCTATCTATTGACGATGAAATTCTCAACGGAGCAAGGGGTGGCGTCTGTCCGTGGTAGCCAGACCATAGCGAGCAAAGGGAAAGCAAAGATTAAAGGTTCACCCTTTTTCTAAGGGTAAGGCAAATGAGGGGGAATACTCGGAGGTACTAGAAAAGGGGAAAGGTGCCAATACCTCAGATACGGAGGAGAAAAGCTCAGAAAAGGAACCATCAGGTAGGGGGGTGGAGGTGATAATGGAAGCAAACTGAATCAGGTAAGCCCCCCTTTAAGATTCAGGAATTTTTTGATGAGGAGGAAAGAAATTTTTTGGTGTGGATACACTAAAGCCGGTAGCATGGATACATTTTCCTGTAGGGGGCGTGGATACGCCAAAAAAGATGCAAGTTATTGGATAATGCTTTGCGGGAAAGGAAAGGGTGTGGATACGCCCTAGGAAGGAAAATTACTAGGTATTGGATAGTACTTTGGAATAGGAAGTCGGGACCTCGGGGTCGCTCCCACAATGGTGCCCTGCAAAAGCAGGATGTTTTATGAAGGGATTCAATTTTGATAATTTTAAGGATTTTAAACCATCGGATAGATGCCCTCATCAGAAGAGGACCATCCGATGAACGCATAAAGAAGAATTAAAGGTCTTGAGAATATAAGATTTTCAAATCATCGGATGGATGCCCTAATCAGAAGAGGACCATCCAATGAACGCATAGAGAAGAATTAAAGGTCTTAAGAACATAATATTTTCAAATCCTCGGATGGATGCCCTCATCAAAAGAGGATTATCCGATGAACGCATAAAGAAGAATTAAAGGTCTTAAGAATATAAGATTTTCAAATCCTCGTTTGGATGCCTTCATCAGAAGAGGACCACCCGATGAATGCATAAAGAAGAATTAAAAGTTTTAAGAATACACGATTTTTAAATTCTCGGATGGACGCGCTCATCAGAAGAGGACCCTCCGATGATCGCATAAGATAAATTTAAGAATACAAGATTTTCAAATTCCCGGATGGACGCGCTCATCAGAAGAGGACCCTCCGATGATCGCATAAGATAAATTTTAAGAATCTAAGGCTAGACACCTTCAAATACATCTGGATGATGCAGGTTTTCAGACAGTCAGATGACTATACTCGCCAGAAAGGGGAAGGAATTCGTGGATTTGGCTCGGAGAAAACTTCATGATGCGAGGGAAATCAGCACTATTAAACGGGTGCCTCGGATATCGGTAATGTCCGAGGGCTTAAGATGTAGATTGGTGATGAAGTTTGTAGACTGCTCGCTAATTACTCCTGACTATCCAAGCTCCTATGCCTCAGATAGGACTTGCTTGGGATCTGTTCTCCCGACGCTTGCCCTGGGGTAGTAGGTCCGGTGTGATGATGAGATTTTGCGTATTGAAAGGAAAGATAAAACTCTGTATTCAAGAGTTAGAAAATTTACCTCAAATGGCTGATTGCTGCCTCCTTTTGTAGGCGTCCTAGAGCGCTTGGCTCGACCCTTTTTCCCTGCTGACTCATCATTCTTTTCCTTCTCCTCACGTATGTGTCACGTGATTTTTTTTTTTTGATGTAATATTTTCTTCTATTAAATTGCTCAAAAAAGTTCATACAACTGATTTGGCCATCACTCTAAGCCAAACATTCAACGGATATAAATAACTAACCAAAAGGAGAAAAAACAACTATTCTACAGCCATATGAAATGCAAGTGGCTATGATCATAACTAGTTCATCAAGATATTGCTAGGATTTTAGAATAACTATAATGAATGCGCTTCCATTCCATCTGTCCTTGCATATCTTGCCAAATCTGCATCCACCTTTGGAGCTTTGGTGTCTTCAACGTTCCATTTCTGTCTCCAGCTCGTATATGATTAAGGGAAAATCCACCATAGCATATCTGTGAATTGACATTTCAAAACACAAGTCTGCCCTGGTTCATTTCCCATAGAAACCAAATTATCCATTATGTAGCCTGGTCTGAGTATGCTTATAATCTTTTTCGATCCAGCCCGTCAAGTGTTTAGATAGTGTCATGGGCCAAGGTTGGGTAACTGGTTTCACCCAGCAGCCCAACACCTCTGAAATACCAAAGGTAATCAGTGCGGTACCTACGACATATGTACAAGTTTCATACTAGGGCCATAGTCCCTCATCCAGTCCATCAAATATTTTTGATAGTATCTTGGGCCAAGGCTGGGTAACTGGTTTTTATACCTGCAGCCCAACACCTCTGAAATACCAAAAGGTAATCAGTGCGGTACCTACGACATATGTACAAGTTTCATACTAGGGATATATCCCCACAACCAATCCGTCAAGTCTTTAGATATTGTCACGGGCCAAGGCTGGGTAACTTCTGTATCTTGCTTGAGATATTCTCACGTGCCTATGTATCTTCTTGGTAATTTCCTTAAGTAGCTGAGTCACCGCACCTCTCATGACCGATGACGCATTATGTATTATCACCTCCTAGCCATGTGGGTGTACTGGCCGATCCTTATCTCTTCTCACGTGATTCGGAAACTTCCTGTAGGTCACCTAGACCCGAATCATTTGTATCATTTTCTCCCACCTGTTAGGGAGAACCTTTTGCCTTGTACCAAATAATCCTTTATTTATCTAAATTTACCTGTTTTTGATCTTTCACGAATTCTATACTCCTACTCTTTTCTTCCTTTTTTCTTATTTCTTTCTTTCTTTTAATCTAGGACCTATTATCTTCTCTTTCCCCCCCCCCCCTCGGATAACTCTTCTTCTTCGGAGCAGCCAATCTGCGTCCGAGGAAGAAGGCGATATGTGAGGCCAGACTAGGTTTGGATCTTAGAGCCCTGCCTAAAGCTAGCTACCTCTTATGCAGACGATGCTGGAAGAGTATATAAAACTGTTATCCAGTTACAGTCTTTGCATGAGGACTATCGGCGTCACACACACGAAGAGTTGGAAATGGCCTGGGGTAATATGCCCGAGCTATCAAAAAGCTACACGGTTTTGAGAACAAGAACACATAAAGGAAAGTCATTTTCAAGATGGAATCTGAACACAGGGAACTTACCTTTCACTTTTTTTTATGTAATATTTTCTTCTATTAAATTGCTCAAAAAAGTTCATACAACTGATTTGACCATCACTCTAAGCCAAACACTCAACATATATAAATAACTAACCAAAAGGAGAAAACAACTATTCTACAGCTATATGAAATACAAGTGGCTATGACCATAACTATTTTATCAAGATATTGCTAGGATTTTAGTATAACTATCATGAATGCAACTTACCTTTCACAATCGGGAATTCTTGGACCAGCTTCTAACCCTAAGGCTAACTTTTCACCTTTTGTCTCTTCTCCACGGTAGAACTGGTGCTACCCCTTTTTCTAACATTCTTGATGCCGTCCAAAGTGCAATCACTTTTATGGAAGAACATGGCAATTTCAACAAGGCAGCTCGAAATATCCTGCATGTTCCGAGACTCTAGAGTGGCGCCAGCGCATCCTGTCTGGAATGCCGAATCCTCTTCCTCCTTCCTTGAAACAGATTCCTCCAAAGGTTCATATAGACTTTCTCCCACCGATACGAGAATGCCCAGCTGTCCACAGACCCAGAGCACATTCAGAAAAGGTGAAGGAAATTCTTGGAATCCGGGATTTAAACCTTTTTGGGCAAGGCAAGGATTTCAAGATTCGTGTTTGCGGATCTTTTTACGTTTTCCGATTGCTTCAGTTGGTATCAGTAGCAGGCTTGTTCCTGTTCTCTGCCAGTGATTCATGATGAAAGATCACCCAATTATGAAGGTTGATGTGATGGCGGCTTTTTTCCCATATGATGCTTTGATTAAGGATGTTACTGCTATTGCTGTGTTGTCAACGCAAATAATTGGATTGCGCAATAATGAACAATTAGACAGGAGAAATCCATGGGGCGAGAAATAAATTTTCGGTGATGAGAAAGCAAGGTCGGATGATGATTATCGTGTCAAAGTCAATGTTCCCAAATTATATGGATCCATGAGCGTAAAGGATTTATTTGATTGGCAGATTAACGTTGCTAGATACTTCGAGGTCATGGAAGTTCCCGAGAGCCAACAAGTTAAGATGGTTGTTAAGGAACTAAATAGTTGTTTTCTCTCTCCTAGTGTGGGCGATTACACCTTCACTATGTGCTGCCATTATTGACCTGCAAATCCGTCCTTTTCTTAGCTCCAACTTTTAGTTCCTTGCTATGGGAAGCTCGGCTAGGAAGAAGAGGATCCAAGCCATCTGGGATGCTTTCCAGAAGCTCCCTTTGGAGAGGAGAGAAGAACTACTCGCAATTGCAAAAAGCGATCTGAAAAAGAAAGATAAGATTTCTGAGAATGGTTCTACTCCACGCCCCCACCTGCAAAAGCTATGAATCCAGTCAGCTTAACACCACCCCCACCAATTACTAAGCAAGATCTCATCACTCCCCACCTATTCGGCCAGATGCTAGCTCCCCCGTCAATCCCGTTGCCCCTGAGCAACCTATTCAATGCAAGCTTGCCCACAAGAAGCTGGATTGGGAGGCAAAACCAGTGGTAGCTGGCATCTTTAAGGACAGGACGGCTGGAATGCAATTCTACAAACCTGAAGAGATTGATGGTGTTCTGATGGGGAAAATATCCAAAAGTTGTGGAGGAAAGTTTTCAACAGTGGGAAAGTACTTTGATATGCACTGTTCTTGGCAATCACCCTTCTCTTCATGTTATGGAGGGATTCTTCAGAAGAGTATGGTGGCAATTCTCTGTTCTAAAGGTATGGATCTTATCTCCTGGTGTTTTTACGGTAAAATTCAAAGAAGTAGATTCTTGTGCACAGATTCTTGCTAAGGGTGCTTTATTATTCCAAAACAAGCCTATGTTAGTTCATCCTTGGACCAAGGATTTTCAGAATGTTACCCCCACCAAGGTTCCTGTATGGATCCAATTACCTGGTCTCAATCCTGTTTATTGGACCCCTGAAATACTGAGCAGAATTCTAAGCCCTTTAGGGAAGCCATTGAAGATTGATACAGCCACTCTTTCTTTGGATAGATTGTCCTTTGCTAGAGTCCAGGTTGAAATGGATATAAAACAAGACTTGCCTTCCCAATTTGAATATATTGATGAAAATGATATAGTTCAAAAGCAGGAAGTGGTGTTTGAATGGACTCCAGTACAGTGTTCTCATTGTAAGATGCTGGGTGGTCATGCAGCTCAGGCTTGCAAAAAGTTGCACCCTAGTGATCCCAACCCTGAGGCTCCTAAACCCGCTCCTAAACCTAAGAAAAAGCCTGAAAAACTTTTTCAGCCTAAACAGCAACCAACAGTGGTTCCTAACCAGAACAAGCCCCTTCATAGGCCTGGAAAAGAACCTATCACTGGTGTGTTAAAAATCCCTGGCCCTGATCCTCTTGATCCTACATCTAGGGTCAATCTACCTCCTGCTGTTTCTACAAGCTCTACTGCTAAAAGCCTAAAACTAGTCCACTGTCCAAATTGCAGTTTGGTTTTTTGGCCACCCCCCACCCTTTCTCAATGATGGATACAAACATTCTTGTATGGAATGTTAGAGGTGTAAATAGCAGTGCTAGACAAAAACAGGTTTGGCATCAGTGTCTTGTACATAATGTTGGTCTTCTTTGTATGGTTGAAACAAAGGTTAAACAGAGAAATGAAGCAAGGGTTTGGGATGCACTAGGCCTTGGTTGGATGTTCATTTCTAACAACTCCTGTAATGACTGTGGTAGAATTATTGTGGGATGGAGGCAGGACTTATTTGATATTCAAGTAGTTTCTATGGGAGAGCAATGGATTCATGCTTTTTTTTTATGTAATATTTTTTTCTATTAAATTGCTCAAAAAGTTCATACAACTGATTTGGCCATCACTCAAACATTCAACAGATATAAATAATTAACCAAAAGGAGAAAACAACTATTCTACAGCCATATGAAATACACTTATGATCATAACTAGTTCATCAAGATATTGCTAAGATTTTAGAATAACTTTCATGAATGTGCTTCCATTCCATCTGTCCTTGCATATCTTGCTAAATCTGCATCCACCATATCATATCTGCGAATTGACATGTCAAAACACAAGTCTGCTCCAGTTCAGTTCCCATAGGAATTAAACAAGCCATATGTAGCCTGTTCTGAGCATGCTTATAATCTTCAGGCTAAAATCTTGTACTGTAATGATTCTTGATGAAATGAAAATTTATGTTCATCAAAAAAAAATCTTCTTCAATCCAGCCCGTCAAGTCTTTAGATAGTGTCATGGGCCAAGGTTGGGTAACTGGTTTTACCCAGCAGCCCAACACCTCTGAAATACCTAAGGTAATCAGTGCGGTACCTACGACATATGTACAAGTTTCATACTAGGGCCATAATCCCTCATCCAATCCGTCAAATATTTTTGATAGTGTCATGGGCCAAGGCTGGGTAACTGGTTTTTACACCAGCAGCCCAACACCTCTGAAATACCTAAAGGTAATCAGTGCAGTACCTACGACATATGTACAAGTTTCATACTTGGGGTAAAACCCCTCAACCATTCTATCAAATCTGATAGTGTCATTGGTCAAGGCTGGGTAACTGGTTTTTATACCAGCAGCCCAACACCTCTGAAATACCAAAAGGTAATCAGTACGGTACCTACGACATATATACAAGTTTCATACTAGGGATATATCACCACAACAAATCCGTCAAGTCTTTAGATAGTGTCACGGGCCATGGCTGGCTAACTGGTTCTTACACCAACAGCCCAACACCTCTGAAATACCAAAGGTAATCAGTGCGGTACCTACGACATATGGTTTCATACTAGGATCCATTCGCACCATCATCATCATCAATCAAAGGGGTCATACCCTGTTTCAATCATCACCTTTAAGAGCATCCACCTGCCTAAATTTCCCCTCAAAGATTCTGTTATTCCTTTCCCTCCATACATTATAGAAGATGCTGATAAGTCGGTGGAATCTTATTTTCTTTCTCCATCCTACCATTCTTCTCATCCTCCTCAAGCACTCTCTGAAGTTTCCGCCAGTCTCCACCCTGTAATGTTTTTGGAGTTCCACTGTAAACTGGCATGTACAAAATATGTGCTGCATCGTTTCTCCATTCTACCCACAAAGAGTACAAACATCCGCCACATGAGGTATTATCCCTTTCGGCTGAAGTCTCGCTATGGTCGATAATCTCCATTTTAACAACATCCATAGAAAGAATGAGTGTTTAGGCTGTAGTCCTGACTTCCACAATATATTCGTTGACCAATGGTTTTCTTGGTCTGCCCCTTTGAGGTATCCATATGCCTTGCTAGTGCTGAAATTTCCCTTCATGTCAACACATTCCATTAGGTATGGACGAATTTCATCTTTCAGTGACACCAACTTGCCCCAACTCCAACTGTATGTGTGCCCTTCTAGGCTGTAGTCAAGAAACTCTTCATCCTTCAAGTAGTATGCCTGCACCCATTTCTTTTTTTTTCTTTTTTTTTTGATGTAATATTTTCTTCTATTAAATTGCTCAAAAAAGTTCATACAACTGATTTGGCCATCACTCTAAGCCAAACATTCAACGGATATAAATAACTAACCAAAAGGAGAAAAACAACTATTCTACAGCCATATGAAATGCAAGTGGCTATGATCATAACTAGTTCATCAAGATATTGCTAGGATTTTAGAATAACTATAATGAATGCGCTTCCATTCCATTTGTCCTTGCCAAATCTGCATCCACCTTTGGAGCTTTGGTGTCTTCAACGTTCCAATTTCTGTCTCCAGCTCGTATATGATTAAGGGAAAATCCACCATAGCATATCTGTGAATTGACATGTCAAAATACAAGTCTGCCCTGGTTCATTTCCCATAGAAACCAAATTATCCATTATGTAGCCTGGTCTGAGTATGCTTATAATCTTTTTCGATCCAGCCCGTCAAGTCTTTAGATAGTGTCATGGGCCAAGGTTGGGTAACTGGTTTCACCCAGCAGCCCAACACCTCTGAAATACCAAAGGTAATCAGTGCGGTACCTACGACATATGTACAAGTTTCATACTGGGGCCATAGTCCCTCATCCAGTCCATCAAATATTTTTGATAGTATCTTGGGCCAAGGCTGGGTAACTGGTTTTTATACCTGCAGCCCAACACCTCTGAAATACCAAAAGGTAATCAGTGCGGTACCTACGACATATGTACAAGTTTCATACTAGGGATATATCCCCACAACCAATCCGTCAAGTCTTTAGATATTGTCACGGGCCAAGGCTGGGTAACTGGTTTTTACACCGGCAGCCCAACACCTCTGAAATACCATAGGTAATCAGTGCGGTACCTACGACATATGTACCAAGTTTCATACTAGGATCCATTCACACCATCCTCATCATCAATCAGAGGGGTCAAAGCCTGTTTCAATCATCACCTTTAGATCATCCACCTGCCTAAATTTCCCCTAGAAGATTCTGTTATTCCTCTCCCTCCATACATTATAGAAGATGCTGATAAGTCGGTGGAATCTTATTCTCTTTCTCCATCCTACCATTCTTCTCATCCTCCTCAGGCACTCTCTGAAGTTTCCGCCAGTCTCCACCCTGTAATGTTTTTGGAGCTCCACTTTAAATTGGCATGTACAAAATATGTGTTGCATCGTTTCTCCATTGTGCCCACACAGAGGACAAACATCTGCCACATGAGGTATTATCCCTTTCGACTGAAGTCTCGCTATGGTCGATAATCTCCCTTTTAACAACATCCATAGAAAGATTGAGTGTTTAGGCTGTAGTTCTGACTTCCACAATATTTTCGTTGACCAATGGTTTTCTTGGCCTGCCCCTTTGAGGTATCCATATGCCTTGCTAGTGCTGAAATTTCCCTTCGTGTCAACACATTCCATTAGGTATGGACGAATTTCATCTTTCAGTGACACCAACTTGCCCCAACCCCAACTATATGTGTGCCCTTCTAGGCTGTAGTCAAGAAACTCTTCATCCTTCAAGTAGTATGCCTGCACCCATTTCAGCCACAATATATCCTTCTTTTGACATACATCCTAAACCAGCTTACACAGAGAAGCTCTATTCCAGGATGAAGGATCCCTTAGGCCAACTCCTCCACTTTTCTTTGGCATACAAAGTGTTTTCCAAGACACTGGTGTAACTCTTTTCTCCCCTTCCTTTCTTCCCCACAGAAAATTTCTGCATTTTGTCTCAATGGCTTTGTGCACACTCTCAGGTATTTGAAAAACATTTGCCCAGTGACTAGCTTTACTCAGCAGAATTGTGTTTATAAGCTGCACTTTACCTGCATATGCCATATTCCTGGAACCCCAAGTGCCTATTTGTCCTGCAATCTTCTCCACCATTTTCTCACAATCTTCAGCTCTCCACTTCCCTGTTGAGACTGGAAGTCCCAGGTAATTCATTGGGAAACTTCCTTGAACTATATTCAGAGTATCAGCCAACATCTTTGATTCAGTTTCTGTCATTGTCGAGAAGAAAGCCTCAAATTTTCCTTCATTTATCCTAAGGCAAGAAACCTTCCTAAACTCCTCCAAAACAGTTTTAACCCCATCCATTGAGTGCTTGCTTGCCCTACAGAAAATTAACAGATCATCTGCAAACATCAAACTGTGTATTTCCCCCTTCAAACTCCTCTGATGGAACTCTATAGCTTTCGTTTTTATCGCCAGGCTAAGCTGTCTTGATAGATATTCCATCCCAATTACAAACAATAAAGGTGATATCGGATCCCCCTGTTTAACACCACTCCTCCCTTTAAAACAATCCGTGTACGCACCATTCAAAGAGAAACAATAAGTGGTATCCTCAACGCATCGTCTTATCCACTCAATAAACAATCCTGGAAACTTTAGAACTGCCAGCCATTTGAATAGAAACTCCCAGCTTATACTGTCGAAAGCCTTGTATATCAATTTTTATCATGCAGCTCGGAATATTGCTCGGCTTCTTATATCCTGTTAATAGCTCTTGGGCTAGGAGAATATTATGTGATATCCTCCTCTCTTTCACGAATGCACCTTGGTTTCCATTTATCACTTCAGGGAGTACCTCACTTAACCTGTTACTCATGATCTTTGTGATGACTTTATATAAAACAGGGCAGCAGGAAATCGGCCTATAGTCCCCAGCTGACTGCTGATTATCAACTTTCGGCATTAGTGTTAAAACAGCCTACTAAATTCCCGTGGTACTTCATCACCCTGAAAGAAACTCCTAATCCCCTTTTTGAAATTATCACCAACAATCCCCCATGCTTTCTTGAAGAAAAAGCTCGAATATCCATCTACTCCAGGACTTTTGTCATTCTCAATGCTATTCAGAGCTCTCCATATCTCATCATCTGTAATCGGCTTTATCAAGGGTATTTGTTGTTCCACTGTAAGAAAGTTACCTTCAGCTGCAACTAAAGGATCAATTTCACTCTCTACAATCACTGTTTTTCTCATTCGGTCACCAAAGAACTGCAGTAGATGCTGCTCCACCCCCTCTCTTCCATCCACTCTGTCGCTTCCCACCTTCAGGCTGACTATATGATTTCTGTATTGCCTCTTTTTCATGCTTGCATAGAAAATTTTGGTTGGCCTGTCCCCCTCCTTTATCCATTTCTCCTTAGACCGTTGTTGTAAGAAACTGAACTCCGCTTCAGCTAGTTCCATAGATTCTCTCCTTGCCCTTGCTTCGTTTTCTTGCAGCCCTTTATCCAATACATTTGTTTGTAATAGATTGAACTGGTTCTCCCACTTCCCTTTTGGTTCCATGGCTCTTTTCTGAATGTCTGAAAATTCCCTCTTGTTCAATCGTTTAAGTGCTATTTCCAGCACCTTCAGAGTTTTAAATAGATCCACGAGAGTACTGTGTTTCCGCATCCTCCAATTCTGCTCCACTAAAGTAAGAAAGGTCGGCGAGTTCACCCACATATTGAAGAACTTAAAAGGACGTTTAACAGAACACTTTCTTGGCGTATCTAGGTGTATAAGTAAAGGTAAATGATCCGATGCATCATTGGGTTTTACCTCACATATCGCTTCCATCCATCTGTCCATCCACATCTCATTCACCATTGCTCTGTCGATTCTACTGAAAATTCTGCCTTCTTCCCTTTTATTGTCCCACGTGAAAAAAGGTCCTGTACTTTTCAGCTCATGCAGTTGAATCAAGTTCACCGTGTCTCTAAAATTTTCCACCTCAGCTAGTTGTACATCCTCTCCTCCAGATCGGTCTCCCAAATTTAGGGGGGAGTTGAAATCCCCCACCACCATCCATGGCATATCCTAGTGATTTGCAGTCTCCAGATAACGCCATAACTTCAGCCTAAGTGGTTGTTTGGTCCCTGCTTCTACTTCACTATTATGAGCATAAACAACCGTCAAGTAAAACTCCGACCCGAGTTCTTTTTTCCGGCAAATGCAGTCAATCCATTGATCTCCAATGCTTATTACCGATATATCATACAAATCTGGCTTCCAACATAGCCATATTCTTCTTGTTTGTGCTATCGGGCAGTTTGTTAGTAGCTTCCAACCCAAATCAAGACTCTCCCATCTGTCCACTTCATTTTCTACCTTCACCTTTGTTTCCAGCAAGCCAGCAAGGCCTATATTATTTTCAAAACAAAATTTCCGGCATTTTCTCTGCTTACTTGGCTGATTTATACCCCTAACATTCCAGAATAGCATAGTACTATGCATCATTAACAATATTATAAAGGGGATCATACCTTGAATGAACTTCAAGGTCTATGTTATTAGCCGCTTCTCTCTCATTGACGCCAACATTTGTAGACTGTGAAATCTGCAATACCACACTATCATTCGATTCAACCGGTTGTTTCCCTTCTCTGTGTTGCCTTATTTCTCTACCCGGAACATCCCTAGCTTCAGTCTCTCTTGATTGTGCATCCAAAACTGTGCTACTGCTCGTTCCACCACTTTTTGCACCCCTTTCTTTTTCATACCCTGCTTTCTTTTCCTGTTCTTTTTCGGCCCCAAGAACAGCCTCTCGGTCTCCCTTTTTCTGTTCTACATTGGTTCCTTTGGTGCCCATTTTATTTCCCTCAATTCTGTCTCCATTCTTCTCTGCCCTTTTTACACCAACAACCACCCAATCCCCGGTATTTCAACCATATCGTCGATGAGGAGCAACTATGCTTGGTCCCCTTTCCCTTGGGGCTGATTGAGTTTGGTCCTCCCTTTTGCCTCTATTTGTGCTCAACTGCGTCCTGCCATTCACTCCAGGCGAAAGGGATTTGGGCTTCCAGACACATTCATCTGTTTCATGTCCAATCAGCTTGCATTTACTACACTTTGATGGCTTCCACTCATACTCCACATCTTGGTGCTGAATGATATATCCATTTCAACCAAAATATATCCTTCTTTTAACATACATCCCAAACCAGCTTACACATAGAAGCTCTATTCCAGAATGCAGGATCCCTTAGGCCAACTCCTCCACTTTTCTTTGTCATACAAAGTGTTTTCCAAGACACTGGTGTAACTCTTTTCTCTCCTTCCTTTCTGCCCCATAGAAAATTTCTGCATTTTGTCTCAATGGCTTTGTGCACACTCTCAGGTATTTGAAAAACATTCGCCCAGTGACTAGCTTTACTCAACAGAATTGTGTTTATAAACTGTATTTTACCTGCATATGTCATATTCTTGGAACCTCAAGTGCCTATTTGTCCTGCAATCTTCTCCACCATTTTCTCACAATCTTCAGCTCTCCACTTCCCTGTTAAGACTGGAAATCCCAGGTAATTCATTGGGAAACTTCCTTGAACTATATTCAGAGTATCAACTTTTGGCATTAGTGTTAAAACAGCCCTGCTAAATTCCTGTGGTACTTCATCACCCTGAAAGAAACTCCTAATCCCCTTTTTAAAATCATCACCAACAATCCCCATGCTTTCTTGAAGAAAAAGCTCGAATATCCATCTACTCCAGGACTTTTGTCATTCTCAATGCTATTCAGAGCTCTCCATATCTCATCATCTGTAATCGGCTTTATCAAGGGTATTTGTTGTTCCACTGTAAGAAAGTTACCTTCAGCTGCAACTAAAGGATCAATTTCACTCTCTACAATCACTGTCTTTCCCATTCGGTCACCAAAGAACTGCAGTATATGCTGCTCCACCCCCTCTCTTCCATCCACTCTGTCGCTTCCCACCTTCAGGCTGACTATATGATTTCTGTATTGCCTCTTTTTCATGCTTGCATAGAAAATTTTGGTTGGCCTGTCCCCCTCCTTTATCCATTTCTCCTTAGACCGTTGTTGTAAGAAACTGAACTACGCTTCAGCTAGTTCCATAGATTCTCTCCTTGCCCTTGCTTCGTTTTCTTGCAGCCCTTTATCCTATACATTTGTTTGTAATAGATGGAACTGGTTCTCCCACTTCTCTTTTGCTTCCATGGCTCTTTTCTGAATGTCTAAAAATTCCCTCTTGTTCAATCGTTTAAGTGCTATTTCCAGCACCTTCAGAGTTTTAAATAGATCCACGAGAGTACTGTGTTTCCGCATCCTCCAATTCTGCTCCACTAAAGTAAGAAAGTCCGGCGAGTTCGCCCACATATTGAAGAACTTAAAAGGACGTTTAGCAGAACACTTTCTTGGCGTATCTAGGTGTATGAGTAAAGGTAAATGATCCGATGCATCATTGGGTTTTACCTCACACATCGCTTCCATCCATCTGTCCATCCACATCTCATTCTCATCCGATGCAATGGATTCATGCTACTTGCTTTCTTAAGACCCTTAATCTACCATGTGTCATCACATTTGTTTATGGTGAAAATATGGACTCCGAAAGAACATCTCTGTGGGATGCATTAAAGCAGCAGGCAATTCAGCATCTCCCATGGTTAATTGTAGGAGATTTTAATTCCCCCCTTTCTTTTGATGATAGACTGGGTGGTGCTCCTGTTCTGGCAGATGAATTTGCTTATTTCAAGGATACTTTTGAAGTGTTGGGCTTGGCTGAACTAAAAACCTTTGGCCCTTTTTTCACTTGGAATAACAGACAAGCAGCCTCATAGAGAATTTTTAGCAAACTGGATAGAGATCCCTAGTCAATCAGCAATGGCTGAAGGACCTTAAGGAATCCAAATGCAAGCTACTTATGGAAGGACAATCTGATCAAAACCCTTTCATTCTTCAACTTTCTGCCCACCCACACAGTATGAGAAAGCCATTCAAGTTCTATAACATGTGGAGTCTCTCTCCTAATTTTCTGCCTACTGTGGAAAATATTTGGAAGGCTCATCTAGTTTCTTCTCTCAACTTTAATCTCTCCTTACTGCAATCTCCTTTACAAAGGATCAATAAGACTGAGTTTAGTGAGATTCAGAAAAGAGCTATAGCTATTACAGAAGCCTTATCCAGAGCTCAGGCTGCTGTTCACTCTGATCCCTTGAATGTAGTTTCACTGGAGAAGGAGAAGGAGATAAGAACACAGGCCATCTTGATTTATGAGGCAGAGGTACGGTTCTTAAGACAAAGGACAAAGAGTACTTGGCTTTTGGCTGGTGATTGACCTACAAAAGTTTTCTATGACTTCTTGAAGGCTAGGCAGTTTAAAAACCACATTTTATGTCTTTATAATGGGAATACACTCCTGGAGTCTCCATCTTTGGTTTAGCAGCACCTTGTGATTTTCTTTTCTACACAGCTTGGTACTAGCTCACCACCTTCCAGTCATTTGGATCTAGTGGTTATAGCTCAAGGCAAAGTGCTTACTCATTCCCATCAGTTATCCCTCATCAAGCCGATTTCTTCTACTGAAATTTTTCATCCTCTCAACAGTATACCAGATAATAAGAGCCCAGGCTATGATGGCTCCTCTAGTCAGTTTTTTAAGAAAACTTGGCATATTATTGGCCCTGATTGTGTTGCTACCATCCAGGATTTTTTTTTTCAGGGGGGATTCTACCGGAACAGTTCAACAAGACAATTGTTACTCTGCTGCCCAAACTGGATCATCCTCAGGTAGCCTCTGATTACAGACCTATTTCTTGTTGCTTAGTGCTATACAAAGTGATTGCAAAGGTCCTTTGTACTAGGCTGGGACCAGTTCTGCCTGACGTTATAGGACTTAACCAAGGGGCCTTTGTAAAAGGCAGATTGATATCTCACAATATCCAATTGACCCAGGAGTTGTTTCAGACTTACAATTGGAAATAAGCTGGTATGCAAAGCTGTTTTTTCAAAGTGGATATTCAAAAGGCTTTTGATAATCTTGAGTGGACATTCTTGATAGATCTTTTGGTTGCTCTCAAATTCCCCTCTGCCTTTATTACTTGGATCAAAACTTGCTTAGAGAGTGCTACTTTTAGCTTGTCTCTGAATGGAGGTTACACTGACCATTTTGCTGCTAAAAGAGGGGTTAAACAGGGGGACCCCCTTTCACCTCTTCTCTTTGTTCTTTCTATGGAGTACTTTACCAGAATGTTGTAACCTGCTTTTAAGCAGAAGCTAATTGATTATCATACAAAGTGCAAGTATGTGCATCTTCATTGCTTGCTTTTTGCTGATGACCTAATAATTTATTGCAAAGCCAACCAGAAATCTATTCATGGGGTGCTACAGACTCTTGACACTCTTAAATCTGTCACTGGCCTGTCCATAAATGCAGCTAAATCTCAAATCTTCTTCTCCAGGATTGATGATACTACAGATGACTCTCTTTTGTCTTTAATGCATATCCAGAGGGAGGTGTTGCCTATTTCTTATCTAGGCATATCTCTTTCTGGAAAGAAATGAACCACTCTTAATTGCCGAAAGCTCCTAGATAAGCTTAAGGGTAGACTAAGTAAATGGCAAGGGAGAACTCTTTCTTATGCAGGGAAGACGGAGCTTATTAACACTGTCCTTTTTAGCATTACAAGCTACTGGATCAGTGCTTTCCAGCTGCCTACTCATGTATACAATGATATTAAAGCCATCTGCATAAATTATCTTTGGGGAAATCCTGATGGGAAGGGAGTATTTCCAGTGGCATGGGAAACACACTGTCTTACAAAGGCTTATGGTGGTGCAGGGCTTAGAGATCCCCATCTTTGGGGCCAAGCTTTACTTTGTAAGCAGCTCTGGTGTATTCAAAGTGACCAGAACAACTTATGGGTAAAATGGGTGCATGAGTACTATATGAAAGGGACAACTTTAAGAGAAGCCATAACACCTTCTCATTGCAGCAATGCTTGGACTATCTTGGTTGCTCTGAAGAATCAGGTTATAGATTTCCTCCTTCTTTGCCTCAGTCAGAAAGGGAAATTTCAGGTTTCTCTGGCTTATAATTTTCTTTTAGGTCAAAGAACCACCAGGGCTTTCGCTGCTACTATATGGAGCAGTAAGATTCTCCCCAAGCAATCCTTTTTCATTTGGAGATTGGCTTTGGGGAGATTATCTATTGTTGACAGGTTACAGCACCTTGGCATTCCACTTCCTTCATCCACATGTTGTTTCTATCATCAAGATGGTGGTTAAGAAGTTCAAAGATGACGCTGCCTCAAATTGGGACCATCTGGCTCCAGATAGGCATATAATGAATAAACCCCCTATTCAAACATGGAGGCGTATGAAAGAATATATATTAGCCGAGTTCCTTCCTGATGATTATGAGAAAACTTTGCACAAAATGTATAATAATTGCGTCCAGGGAAAGAGGACTATGTGGGAATATGTCAGGGATGATCCTGTAATGACCATCCCGCAGGCGCAAGGCAGTCTCCCATCCCAGCACAGTAGCGGCCTATGGACCCAGCTCCACTTACTATATAAGCCCATGTTTCCAGGAGAGAGAAAGATAAGTTAACCTCTCTGATCATCACCATACTGAATTTCTCTGCAATAGTCATATGCTAATTTGGGCGTCGGAGCTGAAATGTTAAAGAAATTTGTAAATAAAATTGTAAAAAACATGTCGTAAATTTGAACGTTAAATAATGTGCCGCATAGGTGTCATAAAAACTATGACATAGTAAGAAAATGACTTAAGAATGTCGCAAATAAATAACACACTAATATAAGTGTGGCGAATTTACGACATTTATACATTGGTCGCACATATATATGTCACAAAATCCCAGTTCTCTTGTAGTGATGGTACCTCAGATAATTGGTGTATCTGAGGGTTGGTGCTTGTAGAATCTCCTTGCTAACTAGTCGTCGAGCACTTCGGCTTCGAAAAGCTGGACCTGGACCTGTTCGTCCGAGCCTGCAAAACAAGCCCCCGAAGCCACCCGAGGGGTGTTCAAAAATACATGGCTTGCACTACCCGGCCCGATACCCAAAAAACCCGAATGTTAATATCCGGGTATTTAATAAGAATTTCGAGTTGGGTACCCGGCCCGATAATTATGCATTCAACCGGGTCCGGGTATGGGTCTCAAACCCAGTACCCAGTAAATTATTTATATTTTTAATAATTTATAAAATTACTATAACAAAAAATAATATTTAAGAGAAGCCTGGTCAAATTTTTTTTATGAACATAAATTTCATTTCATCAAGGAGCAAAAAATAGTACAAGATTACAATCTCCGCTCCCAGCTTTACAAAAACAGAACTAACTAAGCGTCTAGAAATTAAAAAACACTAGTCCCTCAGAAAAATAAAAAGAGAAGCACAAGACAAATTAATGCCAACGTTTAAATTCAGTATCAATAAGGGAAAAAGTCGTTGAGGTGTCATGGATTGCCCCTGCAAAATCCTTTAATTTTTCTCATTCCATAAGTGATAGAGATATGTCACCAGGAGTGGAAAAATTCTCTTGTTCTTCCTGGCTTGCCAAATGAATAAGAGTCTCTTCAAGTGCCTGAGATCCTGAGGAGGTGGAAGATGAAGAAGGTGCAGTACTTGCTTAGAGTAAGGACACTGGATCAACGAGTGAGACATAGTCTATGGGACTTGATGGCAGAAACATCATGTAGATGAAGGAAGTGGAATCCCAAGGTGTTGTAACCTGTCAACAGTAGATAACCTCCCCAAAGCCAATCTCCAAAGGAAAAAAGAATGCTTGGGGAGAAGTTTTCTGCTCCATATTGTAGCTGAGAAAGCCCTGGTGGTTCTTTGTCCTAAAGAAAATTATAGGACAGGGAACTTGAAATTTTCTCTTCTGATTGAGACAAAGGGGGAGGAAGTCTATAACCTGATTCTTCAAGGAAACTAGGACGGTCCAAGCTTTGCTGCAATGAGAAGGTGCTATGGCTTCTCTTAAGGTTCTCCCCTTCATATAATATTCATGCACCCACTTTACACATAAGTTGTTATGATCACTCTGAATACACCAAAGTTGTTTACAAAGTAGAGCTTGGCCCCAAAGATGGGGATCTCGGAGTCCTGCACCACCATAAGCCTTTGTAAGACATAGTGATTCCCAAGCCACTAGAAACACTCCCTTCCCATCAGGATTCCCCCAAAGATAATTCCTGCAGATGGCTTTGATATTATTGTACACATGAACAGGACTGATCCAGTAGCTTGTAATGATTACAGGGTGGAGACTGGCGGAAACTTCAGAGAGTGCCTGAGGAGGATGAGAAGAATGGTAGGATGGAGAAAGAGAATAAGATTCCACCGACTTATTAGCATCTTCTATAATGTATGGAGGGAGAGGAATAACAGAATCTTCCAGGGGAAATTTAGGCAGGTGGATGCTCTAAAGGTGATGATTGAAACAGGCTTTGACCCCTCTGATTGATGATGAGGATGGTGTGAATGGATCCTAGTATGAAACTTGGTACATATGTCGTAGGTACCGCACTGATTACCTATGGTATTTCAGAGGTGTTGGGCTGCCGGTGTAAAAACCAGTTACCCAGCCTTGGCCCGTGACAATATCTAAAGACTTGACGGATTGGTTGTGGGGATATATCCCTAGTATGAAACTTGTACATATGTCGTAGGTACCGCACTGATTACCTTTTGGTATTTCAGAGGTGTTGGGCTGCAGGTATAAAAACCAGTTACCCAACCTTGGCCCATGATACTATCTAAAGACTTGACGGGCTGGATCGAAAAAGATTATAAGCATACTCAGACCAGGCTACATAATGGATAATATGGTTTCTATGGGAAATGAACCAGGGCAGACTTGTGTTTTGACATGTCAATTCACAGATATGCTATGGTGGAATTTCCCTTAATCATATACGAGTTGGAGACAGAAATGGAACGTTGAAGACACCAAAGCTCCAAAGGTGGATGCAGATTTTGCAAGATATGCAAGGACAGATGGAATGGAAGCGCATACATTATAGTTATTCTAAAATCCTAGCAATATCTTGATGAACTAGTTATGATCATAGCCACTTGCATTTCATATGGCTGTAGAATAGTTGTTTTTCTCCTTTTGGTTAGTTATTTATATCCGTTGAATGTTTGGCTTAGAGTGATGGCCAAATCAGTTGTATGAACTTTTTTGAGCAATTTAATAGAAGAAAATATTACATCAAAAAAAAGCTTGTAATGCTAAAAAGGATAGTGTTAATAAGTTCCATCTTCCCTGCATAAGAAAGAGTTCTCCCTTGCCATTTACTTAGTCTACCCTTAAGCTTATCTAGGAGCTTTTGGCAATTAAGAGTGGTCCATTTCTTTCCAGAAAGAGATATGCCTAGATAAGAAATAGGAAAGACCCCTCTCTGGATATGCATTAAAGACAAAAGAAAGTCATCTGTAGTATCATCAATCCTGGAGAAGAAAACCTGAGATTTAGCTGCATTAATGGACAAGCCAGTGACAGATTTAAAAGTACCAAGAGTCTGAAGCACCCCATGAATAGAATTCTGGTTGGCTTTGCAAAAATTTATAGGTCATCAGCAAAAGGCAAGCAGTGAAGATGCACAGACCTGCACTTTGTATGATAGTCAATTAACTTCTGCTTAATACTAAGTTGTAGCAGTCTGGTAAAGTATTCCATAGAGAGAAAAAAATAGAAGAGGAGAGAGGGGGTCCCCTTGTTTAACCCCTCTTTTAGCAGCAAAATGGTCAGTGTAACCACCATTTAGAGACAAGCTAAAAGTAGCACTCTCTAAGCATGTTTTGATCCAAGTAATAAAGACAGAGGGGAATCTGGGAGCTACTAAAAGATCTATCAGGAATGACCACTCAAGATTATCAAAAGCCTTTTTGTGAAAATCCACTTTGAAAGAACAACTTTGCATACTAGCATACTTCCAATTGTAGGTCTGAAACAGCTCCTGGGTCAATTGTATATTGTGAGATATCAACCTGCCTTTAACAAAGGCCCCTTGATTAAGTCCAATAATGTCAGGCAGAGCTTCTCCCAACCTAGTACAAAGCACCTTTGCAATAACTTTATACAGCACAGAACCACAAGAAATTTGTCTGTAATCAGAGGCCACCTGAGGATGATCCAGTTTAGGAAGCAGAGTAATAACTAACTTGTTGAACTGCTTAGGTAGAACTCTCCCTGTAAAAATATCTTGTATGGCAGTAACAAAATCAGGGCCGATAATATGCCAAGTTTTCTAAAAAAAACTGACTACAGAAACCATCATAGCCTGGACTTTTACTATCTGGTATACTATTGAGAGCAAGAAAAATTTCAGTAGATGTAACAGGCTTGATGAGGGATAGCTTTTTCTATTTTTTTTTTATGTAATATTTTCTTCTATTAAATAGCTCAAAAAAGTTCATACAACTGATTTGGCCATCACTCTAAGCCAAGCATTCAACGGATATAAATAACTAACCAAAAGGAAAAAAACAACTATTCTACAGCCATATGAAATGCAAGTGGCTATGATCATAACTAGTTCATCAAGATATTGCTAGGATTTTAGAATAACTATAATGAACGCGCTTCCATTCCATCTGTCCTTGCATATCTTGCCAAATTCGCATCCACCTTTGGAGCTTTGGTGTCTTCAACGTTCCATTTCTATCTCCGGCTCGTATATGATTAAGGAAAAATCCACCATAGCATATCTGTGAATTGACATGTCAAAACACAAGTCTGCCCTGGTTCATTTCCCGTAGAAATCAAACAAGCCATTATGTAGCCTGGTCTGAGTATGCTTATAATCTTCTTCGATCCAGCCCGTCAAGTCTTTAGATAGTGTCATGTGCCAAGGTTGGGTAACTGGTTTCACCCAGCAGCCCAACACCTCTGAAATACCAAAGGTAATCAGTGCGGTACCTACGACATATGTACAAGTTTCATACTAGGGCCATAGTCCCTCATCCAGTCCGTCAAAAATTTTTGACAGTGTCTTGGGCCAAGGATGAGTAACTGGTTTTTATACCAGCTGCCAACACCTCTGAAATACCAAAAGGTAATCAGTGCGGTACCTACGACATATGTACAAGTTTCATACTTGGGGTAAAACCCCTCAACCATTCCATCAAATCAGATAGTGTCCTGGGCCAAGGCTGGGTAACTGGTTTTTATACCAGCAGCCCAACACCTCTGAAATACCAAAAGGTAATCACTGCGGTACCCACGACATATGTACAAATTTCATACTAGGGATATATCCCCACAACCAATCCGTCAAGTCTTTAGATATTGTCACGGGCCAAGGCCGGGTAACTGGTTTTTACACCAGCAGCCCAACACCTCTGAAATACTAAAGGTAATCAGTGCGGTACCGACGACATATGTACCAAGCTTCATACTAGGATCCATTCACACCATCCTGTTTCAATCATCACCTTTAGAGCATCCACTTGCATAAATTTCCCCTCGAAGATTTCTGTTATTCCTCTCCCTCCATACATTATAGAAGATGCTTATAAGTCGGTGGAATCTTATTCTCTTTCTCCATCCTACCATTCTTCTCATCCTCCTCAGGCACTCTCTAAAGTTTCCGCCAGTCTCCACCCTGTAATGTTTTCGGAGCTCCAGTGTAAACTGGCATGTACAAAATATGTGTTGCATCGTTTCTCCATTTTGCCCACACATAGTACAAACATCTGCCACATGAGGTATTATCCCTTCCGACTGAAGTCTCGCTATGGTCGATAATCTCCCTTTTAACAACATCCATAGAAAGAATGAGTGTTTAGGCTGTAGTCCTGACTTCCACAATATTTTCGTTGACCAATGGTTTTCTTGGCTTGCCCCTTTGAGGTATCCATATGCCTTGCTAGTGCTGAAATTTCCCTTTATGTCAACACATTCCATTAGGTATGGACGAATTCCATCTTTCAGTGACACCAACTTGCCCCAACTCCAACTATATGTGTGCCCTTCTAGGCTGTAGTCAAGAAACTCTTCATCCTTCAAGTAGTATGCATGCACCCATTTCAGCCACAATATATCCTTTTTTTGACATACATCCCAAACCAGCTTACACAGAGAAGCTCTATTCCAGAATGAAGGATCCCTTAGGCCAACTCCTCCACTTTTCTTTGGCATACAAAGTGTTTTCCAAGACACTGGTGTAACTCTTTTCTCCCCTTCCTTTCTGCCCCACAGAAAATTTCTGCATTTTGTCTCAATGGCTTTGTGCACACTCTCAGGTATGTGAAAAACATTTGCCCAGTGACTAGCTTTACTCAGCAGAATTGTGGTTATAAGCTGCACTTTACCTGCATATGCCATATTCCTGGAACCCCAAGTGCCTATTTGTCCTGCAATCTTCTCCACCATTTTCTCACAATCTTCAGCTCTCCACTTCCCTGTTGAGACTGGAAGTCCCAGGTAATTTATTGGGAAACTTCCTTGAACTATATTCAGAGTATCAGCCAACACTTTTGATTCAGTTTCTGTCATTGTCGAGAAGAAAGACTCAGATTTTCCTTCATTTATCCTAAGGCCGGAAACCTTTCTAAACTCATCCAAAACAGTTTTAACCCCTTCCATTGAGTGCTTGCTTGCCCTACAGAAAATTAACAGATCATCTGCAAACATTAAACTGTGCATTTCCCCCTTCAAACTCCTCTGATGGAACTCTATAGTTTTCGTTTTTATCGCCAGGCTAAGCTGTCTTGATAGATATTCCATCCCAATTACAAACAATAAAGGTGATATCGGATCCCCCTGTTTAACACCACTCCTCCCTTTAAAACAATCCGTGTACGCACCATTCAAAGAGAAACAATAAGTGGTATCCTCAACGCATCGTCTTATCCACTCAATAAACAATCCTGGAAACTTTAGAACTGCCAGCCATTTGAATAGAAACTCCCAACTTATACTGTCGAAAACCTTCTGTATATCAATTTTTATCATGCAGCTCGGAATATTGCTCGGCTTCTTATATCCTGTTAAAAGCTCTTGCGCTAGGAGAATATTATGTGATATCCTCCTCCCTTTCACGAATGCACCTTGGTTTCCATTTATCACTTCAGGGAGTACCTCACTTAACCTGTTACTCATGATCTTTGTGATGACTTTATATAAAACAGGGCAGCAGGAAATCGGCCTATAGTCCCCAGCTGACTGCTGATTATCAACTTTCGGCATTAGTGTTAAAACAGCCTACTAAATTCCCGTGGTACTTCATCACCCTGAAAGAAACTCCTAATCCCCTTTTTGAAATCATCACCAACAATCCCCCATGCTTTCTTGAAGAAAAAGCTCGAATATCCATCTACTCCAGGACTTTTGTCATTCTCAATGCTATTCAGAGCTCTCCATACCTCATCATCTGTAATCGGCTTTATCAAGGGTATTTGTTGTTCCACTGTAAGAAAGTTACCTTCAGCTGCAACTAAAGGATCAATTTCACTCTCTACAATCACTGTCTTTCCCATTCGGTCACCAAAGAACTGCAGTAGATGCTGCTCCACCCCCTCTCTTCCATCCACTCTGTCGCTTCCCACCTTCAGGCTGACTATATGATTTCTGTATTGCCTCTTTTTCATGCTTGCATAGAAAATTTTGGTTGGCTGTCCCCCTCCTTTATCCATTTCTCCTTAGACCGTTGCTGTAAGAAACTGAACTCCGCTTCAGCTAGTTCCATAGATTCACTCCTTGCCCTTGCTTCGTTTTCTTGCAGCTCTTTATCCAATACATTTGTTTGTAATAGATGGAACAGGTTCTCCCACTTCTCTTTTGCTTCCATGGCTCTTTTCTGAATGTCTAAAAATTCCCTCTTGTTCAATCGTTTAAGTGCTATTTCCAGCACCTTCAGAGTTTTAAATAGATCCACGAGAGTACTGTGTTTCCGCATCCTCCAATTCTGCTCCACTAAAGTAAGAAAGTCCGGCGAGTTCACCCACATATTAAAGAACTTAAAAGGACGTTTAGCAGAACACTTTCTTGGCGTATCTAGGTGTATAAGTAAAGGTAAATGATCTGATGCATCATTGGTTTTTAACTCACATATCGCTTCCATCCATCTGTCCATCCACATCTCATTCACCACTGCTTTGTCGATTCTACTGAAAATTCTGTCTTCTTCCCTTTTATTGTCCTACGTGAAAAAAGGTCCTGTACTTTTCCGCTCATGCAGTTGAATCAAGTTCACCGTGTCTCTAAAATTTTCCACCTCAGCTAGTTGTACATCCTCTCCTCCAGTTCGGTCTCCCAAATTTAGGGGGGAGTTGAAATCCCCCACCACCATCCATGGCATATACTGGTGATTTACAGTCTCCAGATAACTCCATAACTTCAGCCTAAGTGGTTGTTTGGCCCCTGCTTCTGCTTCACTATTATGAGCATAAACAACCGTCAAGTAAAACTCCAGCCCGAGTTCTTTTTTCCGGCAAATGCAATCAATCCACTGATCTCCAATGCTTATTACCGATATATCATACAAATCTGGCTTCCAACATAGCCATATTCTTCCTGTTTGTGCTATCGGGCAGTTTTTTAGTAGCTTCCAACCCAAATCAAGACTTTCCCATCTGTCCACTTCATTTTCTACCTTCACCTTTGTTTCCAACAAGCCAGCAAGGCCTATATTATTTTCAAAACAAAATTGCCGTCATTTTCTCTACTTACTTGGCTGATTTAGACCCCTAACATTCCAGAATAGCATAGTACTATGCATCATTAACAATATTATTCATTCAAGGTATATGTTATTAGCCGCTTCTCTCTCATTGACGCCAACATTTGTAGACTGTGAAATCTGCAATACCACACTATCATTCGATTCAGCCGGTTGTTTCCCTTCTCTGTGTTGCCTTATTTCTCTACCCGGAACATCCCTAGCTTCAGTCTCTCTTGATTGTGCATCCAAAACTGTGCTACTGCTCGTTCCACCACTTTTTGCACCCTTTTCTTTTTCATACCCTGCTTTCTTTCCTGTTCTTTTCTGGCCCCAAGAACAGCCTCTCGGTCTCCCTTTTTCTGTTCTACATTGGTCCCTTTGGTGCCCGTTTTATTTCCCTCAATTTTGTCTCCATTCTTCTCTGCCCTTTTTACACCAACAACCACCCAATCCCCGGTATTTCTGCCATATCGTCGATGAGGAGCAACTATGCTTGGTCCCCTTTACCTTGGGGCTGATTGAGTTTGGTTCTCCCTTTTGCCTCTATTTGTGCTCAACCGCGTCCTGCCATTCACTCCAGGCGAAAGGGATTTGGGCTTCCAGACACATTCTTCTGTTTCATGTCCAATCAGCTTGCATTTACTGCACTTTGCTGGCTTCTACTCATACTCCACATCTTGGTGCTGAATGATATTATTCTCATCTTTGTATGGAATTCTTTTTTGCATTACCTTCCCCATGTTCACCTCAACTAGTACCCTTGCAAACTTTGTCTTTTCCATGTGCCATGTGGCCTCATCAATCCGCAAGGGGATTCCGATTACACTTGCCAATCTACATAACAAACTCGGCTCCCAATAGACTGGATCTAATCCAGGAAATTGCACCCATATTGGAATTGTATCTGACTCATCAAAATCCATTATTTGTTTCCATACCTTTACAAAAACTGGTTTTTTATCAAAGAAAACCATCCCCCTTTCTATCACCACATCTCTATGTTTTTCATTAACAAGCTTCAGCAGAAAGATCCCTGTCTTTGCCTGCCAAACCTTTTCAACCATACCAAACCATATTCTTCTAAGAAAGCCTTCAAAATATTTTATCGGAGGATGACCACCAATAACCTTGCATACAACCACATTCTTCCATTTTTTCACGCTGTTTTCAACCTCATTCAAAGGAAAAGAAGGAAGAAGCATACCGTCTACAAGTTCAGGTTTGTAGTATTTTACCTCTACCTGGTGGCTTGTGAACAGTTTCGACCAGCTTGCCTTCTCATTTAATGGTGTTTCTAGCTCTTCCCCTCTCTTTAGTATACGTACTTGTGAGTTCTCCCCAACTTTGTTTTTTACAGTGGCAACACCATCACCTTCGGGTTGAGTGATCACAGTCGACAAAACAACATTCTCCAAACCCTTATCTAAAATTGATTTCTCGGCTTGTTCTGAACTCTTCATCTCGGTTTGTAAACCTTGCATTTGATGAGGGATAGCTGATGGGTATGAGTAAGCACATTGCCCTGAGCTATAACCAGTGGATCCAAGTGACTGGAGGGAGCTGTGCTAGTACCAAGCTGAGTAGATCAGAAAGCCACAAGGTGATGTTCAACCAAAGAAGGAGATTCCAAGAGTGTATTCCCATTGTAAAGACATAAAATGTGGTTTTTAAACTGTCTAGCCTTCAAGAAATCATAGAAAACATTGGTAGGTCTATCACCAGCCAAAAGCCAAGTACTTTTTGCCCTTTGTTTTAAGAATTTTACCTCAGCCTCATAAATCAAGATGGCCTGTGTTCTTATCTCCTTCTCCCTCTCCGCAAAATTACATTCAAGGGATCAGAGTGAACAGCAGACTGGGCTATGGACAAGGCTTCGGTAATAGCTATAGATCTTTTTTGAATCTCACTAAACTCTGTCTTATTGATCCTTTGTAAAGGGGATTGCAATATGGAGAGATTATAGTAAAGGTCAGTGAGGGAAGAAACTGGATGGGGGAAAATACTGGTACCCGGTTATGAACACCCTACCCGAGGGTAGCAACTCCGGTGTGATGATGAGATTTCGTGTATGGAAAGAAAGAGAAAACTCTGAATGCTAGAATTACCTGAAATGGCTCAATGTGGCCTCTATTTATAGGTGTTTTGGCCTTCCTCCTATGCCTCATCATCATACATCATCTTCCCGTACTAGTGACGGGTCCTAGCCACGTGAATGTACCGGCCAATCATTTTCTTTCTTTCTTTCTTTTTTTTGATGTAAATTTTATTCTATTAATCACTCAAAAGGTTCATACAACGGTTTTGGTCATCACTCTAAGCCAATATCTAACAAGTGGAAAAAATCCGAAACAACTATTCTAAAGCCACTCAAGGTACAAGTGGCAATTATCATAACAAGTTTATCAAGATATTACTAGGATTCTCAAACATGTATGCTTGAGTTTCATTCCAGCTGTCCATGCACATCTTGCTAAATCCGCTTCCACTAGAAGCTTTGAGGTCTTCAACGTTCCTTATCTTTTTCTCTGTTCTTGTTGGATAGATGAATGGTCCTCCGTAGCATATCTGCGAATTGACATGTCAAAACACCAGTCTGCCCTAGAACAATTCCCATAGTTGTGTTAACAAAGAAAACAAAGAAGCCATATGCAATATGGTCTAAGCCTGGTTATGATCTCATTCAATCCAGCCCGTCAAATCTGTAGATAGTGTCATGGGCCAAGACTGGGTAACTGGTTTTACATCAGCAGCCCAACACCTCTGAAATACCTAAATTAATCAGTGCGGTACCTACGACATATGCACAAGTTTCATACTAGGGTCATAGCCCCTCATCCAGCCGTCAAATCCTTAGATAGTGTCATGGGCCTTGGGTAACTGGTTTTTACACCAGCAACCCAACACCTCTGAAATACCAAAGGTAATCAGTGCGGTACCTACGACATATGTATAAGTTTCATACTAGGTTTTCGAGACATATAACAGTAATGCACGCACTATTGCTTCATTCTCAACAACATATGTACCAAATTGCATACTATTGTAAGCAATAGTGTTTCCGTCAATTCATTGTCACAACTAGGATATCCTCCCCTCCATCCTTAACTTCAGTCATGTCCAGCTTCAATTCTCGCCTTTAAACCCTCTGATTTCATCTCCGTTTTTTGGAAGATTCTCCTATTCCTTTCCAACCATACGTTATAGAATATGCTAACAAGAAAATGAAACTTCTTCTTATCTTTCCCTCTTGCCATCATTCTCATACTTTTCAACCATTCTCTGAAATTTCCTCTCCTTCCAATATTGAATAAATCTTTTACCTCCGTGATGAATGTACAATGAGCAAACAAATGTTGTGCCGTTTTTCCCACCTTTCCACAAAAACAACACTCATCCATTACATTTTTGCATACCTTTCGAGTGGAGTCTTCCTATCGTCGATAATCTTCCCTTCAATAACATCCACAAGGAGTGTTTTGGTTGAAGTTTTGACCTCCATGTCATCGATGTTGCCCAGTGTTTGTCTTCAGCCGCCCCTTTAAGATGATTGTAAGATTTTCTGACACTGTATCTTCCTTTGACATCCTCACATTTGCCCAGAAAAGGCTTTATTCTTTCCTTTACCTCCACCAATTTTTCCCAACTCCACGTATGGCAATGACCCTCCAAACTGTAGCCTAGGAAGGCCTGACCTTTTAGGTAGTACTCCTGAACCCACTTCAGCCAAAGAACATATTTCTTTAGGCATATGTCCCATACTAGTTTACTTAGAGATGATGTATTCCATATCGATGGATCTCGAAAACCAACTCCACCGCCATATTTTGGCATACAAAGTGTATCCCAAGCAACGGGCATCAACTTTCTTACCCGCTCTTCTTTACCCCACAAATAGTCTCTACACTTCTGCATTGTATGTACACTTTCCAGTATTTGAAATACACTGGCCCAGTGACTTGCAATGCTAAGCAGAACTGTATTTATCAATTGAACTTTTCCAAGATATGCAAATTTTTGTGAACTCCACGTATTGATCCTCCCTGCTATCTTGTGTACTAGTTTTCATAGTCCGCCTTACCCCATTTACCAATGGATAGAAGAAGGCCTAGATACTTAACCGGAAAGCTACCCTTGACAACATTCGGCGTCGAAGCTAGTATATCCGCCTCCATCTCAGGCATTTTTGAGAAGAACACCTCTGATTTCCCTTCGTTTATCTGTAGACCCGAGACATCTTTAAACTCCTGAAACACCTTCTTCGCCCCCTCCATAGAACGATTACTTGCTCTGCAAAATATTAAAAGATCATCTGCAAACATTAGGTTGTAAACCCCCGATTCTTGCATCTTTGATGATATTCTATTGTCTTCTCCTTTATTGTCAAATTTAATTGCCTAGTCAAATATTCCATCCCAATCACAAACAGTATTGGCGATATTGGATCTCCTTGTTTCACTCCACATCGTCCAGGAAAGCTCCTTGTATATGTTCCATTCAGAGAAAAGAAATAGCTAGTGCCCTCTACACACTTTCTAACCCATTCAATGAACTTACCTGGTATCTTTATCATCTTCATCCATCAAAACATGATTTCCTAGCTCAAGCTATCAAACGCTTTCATATTATCAATCTTTATCATACAGCTAGGGATATAGCCTTTGTCATTGTATTTGCTCAAAAGCTCGTGTGCTGGCAGAATGTTGTGAGCACTTTGATTGTTACTGATAAACCATGGCAATACTTCTCTTAACCTATTACTCATCACCTTAGTAACTACTTTATACAAGACCGGGCAGCAAGATATCGGCCTGTAATCACCCGCCGAGTTGGGACTGTTAAGTGCTCTCCGGATTTCTTTTATCGCTCCTCACGTGACTGGAAAACTTCCGTGAAGGTCACCTTCAATCCGAGTCACTAGTATTATCACAAGCCCCCAGGACGGAAGTTCTATGTTTGCAGAGCCATGGAGCTTTTGTCTTGTTACTCTCCTCGGAGTCTTTTGTTGCCTCATGTTATCTTCGCGAGCGCGTACGGTTCCTATCATACCCCAAAATTTTGGCGGCTGCACGATCCCCAATGCTTCACTCTCTTTCCTTGCGCAAAATCATTTTTCCCTGCCCCCAATGTTCTTTCCTTGGTATTCCCCCTTTCTTATAAATAACCCCAGCCTTTCATTCTCTTATTACTCTTATCTCTCTGCTCTTTCGTGTTCAATGTTCTTTTATTTCTGTTTTCTTCCACTCTTCTTTGTCCATGTGTTCAATTAATCGTAAAGCCTCCCTTCTGTCAAGGTCCTGTTCGGAAGAGGACCTGGACAAAACAGAATGGCTCCTCAAAGGTATGGCAGAAATACTAAAGATTAGGTTGTTGGGGTAATTAAGGCAGAAAGGAATGTTGAAAAAGAAGGCCGGAATCGAGCTGTTTTAGACCCGTCTCGTGAGGGAAATAAAACGGGAACTAAAGGGACCAATGTAGAACAGAAAAAAAGAGACTGAGAAGTTGTTTTTGGGGCCGAAAAAGAGCAGGAAAAGAAAGCAGGGTATGAAATAAGCAGTAGCACAGTTTTGGATGCACAATCAAGAGAGAATGAAGCTAGGGATGTTCCGGGTAGAGAAATAAGGCAACACAGAGAAGGAAAACAACCGGCTGAATCGAATGATAGTGTGGTATTGCAGATTTCATAGTCTACAAATGTTGGCGGCAATTAGAGAGAAGTAGCTAATAGCATAGACTTTGAAGTTCATTCAAGGTATGGTCCCCTTTATAATTATGTTGGAGTAGTCTACAAATGTTGGAGCAGCATCTACTGCAGTTCTTGGTGACCGAATGGGAAAGACTATGATTACAGAGAGTGAAATTGATCCTTTAGTGGCAGCTGAAGGTAACTTTTTTTACAGTGGAGCAACAAATACCATTGATAAAGCCGATTACAAATGATGAGATATGGAGAGCTTTGAATAGCCTTGAGAATGACAAAAGTCCTGGAGTAGATGGATTTCCGAGCTTTTTTCTTCAAGAAAGCATGGGGAATTGTTGGTGATGATATCAAAAAGGGGATTAGGAGTTTCTTTCAAAGTGATGAAGTACCACAGTAATTTAGCAGGGCTGTTTTAACACTATTACCGAAAGTTGATAATCCGTAGTCAGCTGGGTATATAGGCTGATTTCCTGCTGCCCTGTTTTATATAAAGTTGTCACAAAGATCATGAGTAACAGGTTAAGTGAGGCACTCCCCGAAGTGATAAATGGAAACCAAGGTGCATTCGTGAAAGGGAGGAGGATATCACATAATATTCTCCTAGCACAAGAGCTTTTAACAGGATATAAAAAGCCGAGCAATATTCTGAGCTGCATGATAAAAATTAATATACATAAGGCTTTCGACAGCATAAGCTAGGAGTTTCTATTCAAATGGCTAGCAGTTCTAAAGTTTCCAGGATTGTTTATTGAGTGGATAAGACGATGCGTTGAGAATACCACTTATTGTTTCTCTTTGAATGGTGCGTGCACGGATTGTTTTAAAGGGAGGAGTGGTGTTAAACAGGGGGATCTGATATCACCTTTATTGTTTGTAATTGGGATGGAATATCTGTCGAGACAGCTTAGCCTGGCAATAAAAACGAAAGCTATAAAGTTCCATCAGAGGAGTTTGAAGGGGGAAATACACAGTTTGATGTTTGCAGATGATCTGTTAATTTTCTGTAAGGCGAGAAAGCACTCAATAGAAGGGGTTAAAACTGTTTCGAAGGAGTTTAGAAAAGGTTTCTGTTCTGAGGATAAATGAAGGAATATCTGAGGCTTTCTTCTCGACAATGACAGAAACTGAATCAAAGATGTTGGTTGATACTCTGAATATAGTTCAATGAAGTTTCCCAATGAATTACCTGGGACTTCCAGTCTCGACAGGGAAGTGGAGAGCTGAAGATTGTGAGAAAATGGTGGAGAAGATTGCTAGACAAATAGGCACTTGGGGTTCCAGAAATATGGTATATGTAGGTAAAGTACAGGTTATAAACACAATTCTGTTGAGTAAACCTAGTCATTGGGCGAATGTTTTTCAAGTTCCTGAGAGTGTGCACAAAGCCATTGAGACAAAATGCAGAAATTTTCTATGGGACAAAATAAAGAGTTTCTTGACTATAGCCTAGAAGGTCACACATACAGTTGGAGTTGGGGCAAGTTGGTGCACTGAAAGATGAAATTCGTCCATACCTAATGGAATGTGTTGACATGAAGGGAAATCTCAGCACGAGCAAGTCAAATGGATACCTCAAAGGGGCAGGCCAAGAAAACCATTGGTTAACGAATATATTGTGGAAGTCAGGACTACATTTTAAACACTCATTCTTTATATGGATGTTGTTAAAAGGGAGATTATCGACCATAGCAAGACTTCAGTCGAAAGAGATAATAGCTCATGTGGCAGATGTTTGTACTATGTGTGGGCTGAATGGAGAAACAGTGCAACACATATTTTGTACATGCCAGTTTACAGTGGAGTTCCAAAAACATTACAGAGTGGAGACTGGCGGAAACTTCAGAGAATGCTTGAGAAAGAGAATAAGATTCCACCGACTTATCAGCATCTTCTATAATGTATGGAGGGAAAGCAATAACAGAATCTTTGAGGGGAAATTTAGGCAGGTGGATGCTCTAAAAGTGATTATTGAAACAAGCTATGACCCCACTGATTGATGTTGAGGATGGTGTGAATGGATCCTAGTATGAAACTTGGTACATACTCCCTCCGTCCCCATTTAAATGTCTCACTAGAATAGTCAATTTTTTTCACACCATGTTTGACCATTGATAACTTTAATTATACTAAATATTAAAGTAAATAATTTTGATTAAAAAAAAGTACATCATACGAGAATTCTAACGATATCTTATGTGAAAATATATTATTTATATATTATAAGTAATTAATGGTCAAATATGGTGTGAAAATTTGACTATTCTAGTGAGACATTTAAATGGGGACAGAGGGAGTATGTCGTATGTACCGCACTGATTACCTTTGGTATTTCAGAGGTGTTGGGCTGCTGGTGTAAAAACCAGTTACTCAGCCTTGGCCCGTGACACTATCTAAAGACTTGACGGATTGGTTGTGGGGATATATCCCTAGTATGAAACTTGTATATATGTCGTAGGTACCGCACTGATTACCTTTTGGTATTTCAGAAGTGTTGGGCTGCTGGTATAAAAGCCAGTTATCCAGCCTTGGCCCATGACACTATCAAAAATATTTGACGGACTGGATGAGGGATTATGGCCCTAGTATGAAACTTGTACATATGACGTAGGTACCACACTGATTACCTTTAGTATTTCAGAGGTGTTGGGCTGCGGGGTAAAACCAGTTACCCAACCTTGCCCCATGACACTATCTAAAGAGTTGACGGGCTGGATCGAAGAAGATTATAACCATAATCAGACCAGACTACATATGACTTATTTGATTTCTATGGGAATTGAACCGGGGCAGACTTGTGTTTTGACATGTCAATTCAATGCTACGGTGGATTTTTCCTTAATCATATACGAGCTGGAGATAGAAATGGAATGTTGAAGACACCAAAGCTCCAAAGGTGGATGCGGATTTAGCAAGATATGCAAGGACGGATGGAATGGAAGTGCATTCATGATAGTTATTCTAAAATCCTAGCAATATCTTGATGAACTAGTTATGATCATAGCCACTTGCATTTCATATGGCTGTAGAATAGTTGTTTTCTCCTTTTGGCTAGTTATTTCGAAGGGAAATTTCAGCACTAGCAAGGCATATGGATACCTCAAAGGGGCAGGCCAAGAAAACCATTGGTCAACGAAAATATTGTGGAAGTCGGGACTACAGCCTAAACACTCATTCTTTCTATGGATGTTGTTAAAAGGGAGATTATCGACCATAGCGAGACTTCAGTCGAAAGGGATAATACCTCATGTGGCAGATGTTTGTACTCTGTGTGGGCACAATGGAGAAACGATGCAGCACATATTTTGTACATGCCAATTTACAGTGGAGCTCCAAAAACATTACAGGGTGGAGACTGGCGGAAACTTCAGAGAGTGCCTGAGGAGGATGAGAAGAATGGTAGGATGGAGAAAGAGAATAAGATTCCACCGACTTATCAGCATCTTCTATAATGTATGGAGGGAGAGGAATAACAGAATCTTCCAGGGGAAATTTAGGCAGGTGGATGCTCTAAAGGTGATGATTGAAACAGGCTTTGACCCCTCTGATTGATGATGAGGATGGTGTGAATGGATCCTAGTATGAAACTTGGTACATATGTCGTAGGTACCGCACTGATTACCTATGGTACTTCAGAGGTGTTGGGCTGCCGGTGTAAAAACCAGTTACCCAGCCTTGGCCCGTGACAATATCTAAAGACTTGACGGATTGGTTGTGGGGATATATCCCTAGTATGAAACTTGTACATATGTCGTAGGTACCGCACTGATTACCTTTTGGTATTTCAGAGGTGTTGGGCTGCAGGTATAAAAACCAGTTACCCAACCTTGGCCCATGACACTATCTAAAGACTTGACGGGCTGGATCGAAAAAGATTATAAGCATACTCAGACCAGGCTACATAATGGATAATATGGTTTCTATGGGAAATGAACCAGGGCAGACTTGTGTTTTGACATGTCAATTCACAGATATGCTATGGTGGAATTTCCCTTAATCATATACGAGTTGGAGACAGAAATGGAACGTTGAAGACACCAAAGCTCCAAAGGTGGATGCAAATTTTGCAAGATATGCAAGGACAGATGGAATGGAAGCGCATACATTATAGTTATTCTAAAATCCTAGCAATATCTTGATGAACTAGTTATGATCATAGCCACTTGCATTTCATATGGCTGTAGAATAGTTGTTTTTCTCCTTTTGGTTAGTTATTTATATCCGTTGAATGTTTGGCTTAGAGTGATGGCCAAATCAGTTGTATGAACTTTTTTGAGCAATTTAATAGAAGAAAATATTACATAAAAAAAAAAAAAAAACCTGCAATCTGATTCTTCTACTACCCAATCTTGAAGAATTGGTTGTGGGGATATATCCCTAGTTTGAAACTTGTACATATGTCGTAGGTACCGCACTGATTACCTTTTGGTATTTCAGAGGTGTTGGGCTGCTAGTATAAAAACCAGTTACCCAACCTTGGCCCAAGACACTATCAAAAATATTTGACGGACTGGATGAGGGATTATGGCCCGGTATGAAACTTGTACATATGTTGTATGTACCATACTGATTACCTTTTGGTATTTCAGAGGTGTTGGGCTGCTGGTATAAAAACGAGTTACCCAGCCTTGGCCCATGACACTATCTGATTTGATGGAATGGTTGAGGGGTTTTACCCCAAGTATGAAACTTGTACATATGTCGTAGGTACCGCACTGATTACCTTTTGGTATTTCAGAGGTGTTGTACTGTTGGTATAAAAACCAGTTACCCAGTCTTGGCCCAACACACTATCAAAAATATTTGACGGACTGGATGAGGGATTATGGCCCTAGTATGAATCTTGTACATATGTCGTAGGTGCCGCACTGATTACCTTTGGTATTTCAGAGGTGTTGGGCTGCTGGGTAAAACCAGTCACCCAACCTTGGCCCATGACACTATATTTTCCTTCATTTATTCTCAGACCAGAAACCTTCCTAAACTCCTCCAAAACAGTTTTAACCCCTTCCATTGAGTGCTTGCTCACCCTACGGAAAATTAACAGATCATCTGGCTAGGACTTTTGTCATTCTCAATGCTATTCAGAGCTCTCCATATCTCATCATCTGTAATCGGCTTTATCAAGGGTATTAGTTGCTCCACTGTAAGAAAGTTAACTTCATCTGCCACTGAAGGATCAATTTCACTCTCTGTAATCACTATCTTTCCCTTTCGGTCACCAAAGAAGTGGAGTAGATGCTGCTCCTTCCCCTTTCTTCCATCCACTCTGTCGCTTCCCACCTTCAGGCTGACTATATGATATGTATTACCTCTTTTTCATGCTTGCATAGAAAATTTTGGTTGGTCTGTCCCTCTCCTTTATCCATTTCTCCTTAAACCGATGCTGTAAGAAACTGAACTCCGCTTCATCTAGTTCCATAGATTCTCTCCTTGCCTTTGCTTCGTTTTCTTGCAGCACTTTATCCATTACATTTGTTTGTAATAGATTGAACTGGTTCTTCCACTTCTGTTTTGCTTCCATGGCTCTTTTTTGAATGTCTGAAAATTCCTTCTTGTTCAATCGTTTAAGTGCTATTTCCTGCACCTTCAGAATTTTAAATAGATCCACGAGAGTACTGTGTTTCCGCATCCTCCAATTCTGCTCCACTAAAGTAAGAAAGTCCGGCGAGTTCACCCACATATTGAAGAACTTAAAAGGACGTTTAGTAGAACACTTTCTTGGCTTATAAGTAAAGGTAAATGATCCGATGCATCATTGGGTTTTACCTCACATATCGCTTTCATCCATCTGTCCATCCACATCTCATTCACCATTGCTCTGTCGATTCTACTGAATTTTCTGCCTTCTTCCCTTTTATTGTCCCACATGAAAAAAGGTCCAGTACTTTTCAGCTCATGCAATTGAATCAAGTTTACTGTGTCTCTAAAAGTTTCCTCCTCAGCTAGCTGTACATCCTTTCCTCCAGTTCGGTCTCCCAAACTTAGGGGGGAGTTGAAATCCCCCACCACCATCCATGGCATATCCTGGTGATTTGCAGTCTCCAGATAACGCCATAAATTCAGCCTGAGTGGTTGTTTGGTCCATGCTTCTACTTAATTATTATGAGCATAAACAACCGTCAAGTAAAACTCCAACCCCAGTTTCTTTTTCCGGCAAATGTCGTCAATCCACTGAAATATCATACAAATCTGGCTTCCAATATAGCCATATTCTTCCAGTTTGTGCTATCGGGCAGTTTGTTAGTAGCTTCCAACCCAAATCAAGACTTTCCCATCTGTCCACTTCATTTTCTACCTTCACCTTTGTTTCCAGCAAGCCAGCAAGGCCTATATTATTCTTAAAACAAAATTGCTCGCATTTTCTCTGCTTACTTGGTTGATTTAGACCCCTAACATTCCATAATAGTATAGTACTATGCATCATTAACAATGTTATAAAAGGGACCATACCTTGAATGAACTTCAAGGTCTATGTTATTAGCTGCTTCTCTCTCACTTCCGCCAACATTTGTAGACTGTGAAATCTGCAATGCCGCACTATCATTTGATTCAGCTTCTTCTCTCCGAGCCTTGACTACTCGGAAGAAGGCTCTGTCTCCCCCTGGCTATCCTCCTCCCGAGGACGTTAAGAATTACAAGGGGATCTATCCTGAATCCCCTGTTACCGGCGGTTACACCGAATACTACACTCACCCTGCCTTATATGGATTTGGCGTGGGCTCTCGAGATGGTCAGCCGAAGGTAATTTGTAAGAACCTCCGGTCCCAACTTTTCAATGGTACCCAGCCTCCTGACTCTTAATTCTCCATAGCACCTTCCCTCTTTTTTTTTCTTTGGATTCTTGTAATTTCTCCTTCCCTGTGTAATACCTAACAGAAGAAACTTTTGTTCTGCTTTCCCTTTTCCTTTTATGCATCATTCTCCCCTAAATCTTACCTTATATCTGTGTTGTTTATTTATCATTTATCCCCTTATTCACCCCCTCTAAGAGCATCGGGTGCAAGGTCTTATACTTGATGCCCGGTGTTCTAAATCCTATACAATATTATACTTGATACATACCTTTAAAGTCCTTTTTCTTGTGATCCTGAAGTGATAATACAGAATACGTCATCGGTCATGAGAGGCACGGTGACTCAGCTACTTAAGGAAATTACCAGGAAGATACATGGGCACGTGAAAGGATCTCAAGCAAGATACAAAAGGTACAACATCACGTGACACATACGTGAGGAGGAGGAAAAGAATGATGAGTCAGCAGGGAAAAGGGTCGAGCCAGGCGCTCTAGGACGCCTATAAAAGGAGACCACAACAGCCATTTGAGGTAAGTTCTCTAACTCTTGAATACAGAGTTTTATCTTTCCTTTCTATACGCGAAATCTCATCATCACACCAGACCTACTACCCCCGGGAAAGCGTCGGGAGAACAGGTCCCAAGCAAGTCCTATCCGAGGCCAAGGAGCTCGGATAGTCAAGAGTAATTAGCGAGCAGTCTGCATACTTCATCACCGATCTACATCTTAAGCCCTCGGACATTACCGATATCTGAGGCACCCATTTACTAGTGCGGATTTCCCCCACATCAGTTGGCACACCTAGTGGGACCCGACTAGGAGGGTTCTTACTTTCGATCGTCATGACGGACACTACAAAGCGCCGACCTGGTTGGCCTCACAAATCTACAACGACCCCGGCTTCAACGGTGGCCAACACAGATGAGGTGAACAAAATGAAGATGATCCCACGTTGTTGTAGTTGCAAGCCTCGAAGGGTTGAGACAAAGAAACACACCTGAAAACCCAACCGAGGGGGTACCCGTCACAGAAGGAGAAGAGGATAAGGCCGAGGACAGACACGGTTCAAAATAACCCAAGGCAGACAGACACGGTTCAAAACAATCTGAGGCCGCCTGTGGCAGCTCGGTGCAATCCAAGACAGAGGGGTGAGAATCTGTCAGCATTAGATTTCATGATGGCTCATAAGGAGTTATACCATCAATGGATGATACAGCACCAGCGAGAGCAAGAAAGAGGACCCGCTCCGCCCGTAAGATCAGTGATCGACTTAGATGCTCTGGATAGGATGAGGTAGCTAGAGAGATGGATGTTGGTCAGCTCCAGCACAGTACCTCCTACCGTTCCACCCTTAAGGACAGGTGCAAATGTAGGAAACTTCCAGCCGAACCGTCTGCATGGGAGCATAAGGCAAGGGGGATGGGCATATCCTCCTGGCCCGACGCTGCCAGCGGTTTCGTTTGCAACCCCATGATTCTTGGTTTTCTACCCTTATGAGATTACCCAACTACCTGCAGGATACTATGACGTGGAAATTTCAGGTGGGTACCGGACAACAGGAGGGCAGGGCCAAAGCCATCTGATGACCTCTGCTGGAGCAGGAGGACACCAAAGGAGGATATCAAGGAAGAACTAATGAGGATAGATACTATAGAGGCAAGGATGGGTACCCTTCGGATCCAAATTCTTTGGAAGCATGCTTGGACAAGCTGATTGGAAGGAATGGGGCGAAGTCCGCTTCCCATTGGATTTCGAAAATTCTGGCCGAACCTTGGCCTCAAGGGTTTAGACAGCCGGAGGGGATTCCTTCCTACAACGGAGAGACAGATCCGGAGGAGTTTGTAGGGACATATCAGAATTTGATGGTATCCAGGGATATTCCTCACAACTTGAGGTGCAAGTTGCTGGGGTGCTACCTCCGAGGCAACTTTCTGATATGGTCCTACTCTCTCCCGAGAGAAAGTTTAAGAAGATTTTATGACTTTAGCCGAGGCCTGCTATACAGGCATTCCCAGTTGAAAAAGTCAGGAAAGCTGTTAGCCGAGCTGTTGGCAACTAAGCATAAAGCCTCGGAGGAACAAATGGAGTAATATAGAAGGTACATGGACGACAGTATGCAAGTGTCGGATAGGGAACAACAAGAGAAGGTAGTCATTAGTGGATTCATCAACGGCTTAAAGGATGAGGCACTGTTTCGAAAGCTGATGGAGAATATTCCTAGCACTTTCCATGCACTGCAGATCGCCGTACAGTTATATTGCGCTGTCAATGACGCAACCCGCAAGAGGAAGGAAGATAATGATAGCCTTCTCTCGGGAAAAGGCGTTAAGAAGAAAGCACTAGAGATAGGGAAGAGGGATTCAGGAGCCACGGTAACGGGGAAATCCAGGTTAGAGATCTACACACCGCTGATCAAGCCTCGCTCGGAGATACTGGCGGTACACAGGAATTTATTTGGTGACCCCTCTCCGATTCAGGGGATTCCATCGAAGGAAAATGCAGAGAAGTGGTACCATAAATCTCATGGGCACACCACAGACGGCTGCCGCTCCCTAAGGAACGAGATAGAAAAATTGATAGAAAGGGGGCAGTTGCGAGACTGTGTGGCTCCAGAAGATAGGAAGGAGGGGCAACAACCGCACTTCGGGAAGAAGAAGTGGAGAGGGGCGAATCAGTATGGTGCTAACCAATATCCAAACTAGGCTCGGATATAAGGAGGGGAGCAAGCTTACGGAAACAACGGAAACCAAGCTCCAAATCAGATTGTAGTGGTAGCCCAGGACCCAGAGCCTATCCCGAATTGGATGATAAATGTTATCAAGTGTAATGGTAGGAGACAGCTACCAATCAGTGACGACGTTGAAAGCCTAGACTAGGTATGTGCCACCAGGAGAAGAGCCAGGTAAACGCATCCGACCCAGTGAAACTATCACCTTTTCCGAAGACGATGCGGTGCCTACTCAGCCCCGCACTCATATCCGATGGTGGTAACGGCGGAGATAGAAGGCTTTGCTATGAAAAGAGTTTTTATAGATGACGGCAGCAATGTGGAGATCATGTTCGCCACCTGCTTCGACCAGCTAGGAATAGGGAGGCAGTATCACAGACCGTCGATGTCACCGTTGTCGGGGTTCACCGGAAAAGCTGAGATGCTTCTCGGTATAATTACCCTAACCTTAGGGTGACCATGGTGGACGACAGGGATAGAAGCCGCCGGACTTCGGCATTAAGCAATTTTGCGGTGATAGACGCTCCATCTCCATTCAACGCAATTCTCGGCAGGCCATGGTTAACACAGGCTCGAGTGGTGAACTGCCCCTATCTATTGACGATGAAATTCTCAACGGAGCAAGGGGTGGCGTCTGTCCGAGGTAGCCAGACCATAGCGAGCAAAGGGAAAGCAAAGATTAAAGGTTCACCCTTTTCTAAGGGTAAGGCAAATGAGGGGGAATACTCGGAGGTACTAGAAAAGGGGAAAGGTGCCAATACCTCAGATACGGAGGAGAAAAGCTCAGAAAAGGAACCATCAGGTAGGGGGGTGGAGGTGATAATGGAAGCAAACTGAATCAGGTAAGCCCCCCTTTAAGATTCAGGAATTTTTTGATGAGGAGGAAAGAAATTTTTTGGTGTGGATACACTAAAGCCGGTAGCATGGATACATTTTCCTGTAGGGGGCGTGGATACGCCAAAAAAGATGCAAGTTATTGGATAATGCTTTGCGGGAAAGGAAAGGGTGTGGATACGCCCTAGGAAGGAAAATTACTAGGTATTGGATAGTACTTTGGAATAGGAAGTCGGGACCTCGGGGTCGCTCCCACAATGGTGCCCTGCAAAAGCAGGATGTTTTATGAAGGGATTCAATTTTGATAATTTTAAGGATTTTAAACCATCGGATAGATGCCCTCATCAGAAGAGGACCATCCGATGAACGCATAAAGAAGAATTAAAGGTCTTAAGAATATAAGATTTTCAAATCATCGGATGGATGCCCTAATCAGAAGAGGACCATCCAATGAACGCATAGAGAAGAATTAAAGGTCTTAAGAACATAATATTTTCAAATCCTCGGATGGATGCCCTCATCAAAAGAGGATTATCCGATGAACGCATAAAGAAGAATTAAAGGTCTTAAGAATATAAGATTTTCAAATCCTCGTTTGGATGCCTTCATCAGAAGAGGACCACCCGATGAATGCATAAAGAAGAATTAAAAGTTTTAAGAATACACGATTTTTAAATTCTCGGATGGACGCGCTCATCAGAAGAGGACCCTCCGATGATCGCATAAGATAAATTTAAGAATACAAGATTTTCAAATTCCCGGATGGACGCGCTCATCAGAAGAGGACCCTCCGATGATCGAATAAGATAAATTTTAAGAATCTAAGGCTAGACACCTTCAAATACATCTGGATGATGCAGGTTTTCAGACAGTCAGATGACTATACTCGCCAGAAAGGGGAAGGAATTCGTGGATTTGGCTCGGACAAAACTTCATGATGCGAGGGAAATCAGCACTATTAAACGGGTGCCTCGGATATCGGTAATGTCCGAGGGCTTAAGATGTAGATTGGTGATGAAGTTTGTAGACTGCTCGCTAATTACTCCTGACTATCCAAGCTCCTATGCCTCAGATAGGACTTGCTTGGGACCTGTTCTCCCGACGCTTGCCCCGGGGTAGTAGGTCCGGTGTGATGATGAGATTTTGCGTATTGAAAGGAAAGATAAAACTCTGTATTCAAGAGTTAGAAAATTTACCTCAAATGGCTGATTGCTGCCTCCTTTTGTAGGCGTCCTAGAGCGCTTGGCTCGACCCTTTTTCCCTGCTGACTCATCATTCTTTTCCTTCTCCTCACGTATGTGTCACGTGATGTTTTTTTTTTTGATGTAATATTTTCTTCTATTAAATTGCTCAAAAAAGTTCATACAACTGATTTGGCCATCACTCTAAGCCAAACATTCAACGGATATAAATAACTAACCAAAAGGAGAAAAAACAACTATTCTACAGCCATATGAAATGCAAGTGGCTATGATCATAACTAGTTCATCAAGATATTGCTAGGATTTTAGAATAACTATAATGAATGCGCTTCCATTCCATCTGTCCTTGCATATCTTGCCAAATCTGCATCCACCTTTGGAGCTTTGGTGTCTTCAACGTTCCATTTCTGTCTCCAGCTCGTTTATGATTAAGGGAAAATCCACCATAGCATATCTGTGAATTGACATTTCAAAACACAAGTCTGCCCTGGTTCATTTCCCATAGAAACCAAATTATCCATTATGTAGCCTGGTCTGAGTATGCTTATAATCTTTTTCGATCCATCCCGTCAAGTCTTTAGATAGTGTCATGGGCCAAGGTTGGGTAACTAGTTTCACCCAGCAGCCCAACACCTCTGAAATACCAAAGGTAATCAGTGCGGTACCTACGACATATGTACAAGTTTCATACTAGGGCCATAGTCCCTCATCCAGTCCGTCAAATATTTTTGATAGTATCTTGGGCCAAGGCTGGGTAACTGGTTTTTATACCTGCAGCCCAACACCTCTGAAATACCAAAAGGTAATCAGTGCGGTACCTACGACATATGTACAAGTTTCATACTAGGGATATATCCCCACAACCAATCCGTCAAGTCTTTAAATATTGTCACGGGCCAAGGCTGGGTAACTTCTGTATCTTGCTTGAGATATTCTCACGTGCCTATGTATCTTCCTGGTAATTTCCTTAAGTAGCTGAGTCACCGCACCTCTCATGACCGATGACGCATTATGTATTATCACCTCCTAGCCATGTGGGTGTACTGGCCGATCCTTATCTCTTCTCACGTGATTCGGAAACTTCCTGTAGGTCACCTAGACCCGAATCATTTGTATCATTTTCTCCCACCTGTTAGGGAGAACCTTTTGCCTTTTGCCTTGTACCAAATAATCCTTTATTTATCTAAATTTACCTGTTTTTGATCTTTCACGAATTCTATACTCCTACTCTTTTCTTCCTTTTTTCTTATTTCTTTCTTTCTTTTAATCTAGGACCTATTATCTTCTCTTTCCCCCCCTCGGATAACTCTTCTTCTTCGGAGCAGCCAATCTGCGTCCGAGGAAGAAGGCGATATGTGAGGCCAGACTAGGTTTGGATCTTAGAGCCCTGCCTAAAGCTAGCTACCTCTTATGCAGACGATGCTGGAAGAGTATATGAAACTGTTATCCAGTTACAGTCTTTGCATGAGGACTATCGGCGTCACACACACGAAGAGTTGGAAATGGCCTGGGGTAATATGCCCGAGCTATCAAAAAGCTACACGGTTTTGAGAACAAGAACACATAAAGGAAAGTCATTTTCAAGATGGAATCTGAAAACAGGGAACTTACCTTTCACTTTTTTTTATGTAATATTTTCTTCTATTAAATTGCTCAAAAAAGTTCATACAACTGATTTGACCATCACTCTAAGCCAAACACTCAACATATATAAATAACTAACCAAAAGGAGAAAACAACTATTCTACAGCTATATGAAATACAAGTGGCTATGACCATAACTATTTTATCAAGATATTGCTAGGATTTTAGTATAACTATCATGAATGCAACTTACCTTTCACAATCGGGAATTCTTGGACCAGCTTCTAACCCTAAGGCTAACTTTTCACCTTTTGTCTCTTCTCCACGGTAGAACTGGTGCTACCCCTTTTTCTAACATTCTTGATGCCGTCCAAAGTGCAATCACTTTTATGGAAGAACATGGCAATTTCAACAAGGCAGCTCGAAATATCCTGCATGTTCCGAGACTCTAGAGTGGCGCCAGCGCATCCTGTCTGGAATGCCGAATCCTCTTCCTCCTTCCTTGAAACAGATTCCTCCAAAGGTTGATATAGACTTTCTCCCACCGATACGAGAATGCCCAGCTGTCCACAGACCCAGAGCACATTCAGAAAAGGTGAAGGAAATTCTTAGAATCCGGGATTTAAACCTTTTTGGGCAAGGCAAGGATTTCAAGATTCGTGTTTGCGGATCTTTTTACGTTTTCCGATTGCTTCAGTTGGTATCAGTAGCAGGCTTGTTCCTGTTCTCTGCCAGTGATTCATGATGAAAGATCACCCAATTATGAAGGTTGATGTGATGGCGGCTTTTTTCCCATATGATGCTTTGATTAAGGATGTTACTGCTATTGCTGTGTTGTCAACGCAAATAATTGGATTGCGCAATAATGAACAATTAGACAGGAGAAATCCATGGGGCGAGAAATAAATTTTCGGTGATGAGAAAGCAAGGTCGGATGATGATTATCGTGTCAAAGTCAATGTTCCCAAATTATATGGATCCATGAGCGTAAAGGATTTATTTGATTGGCAGATTAACGTTGCTAGATACTTCGAGGTCATGGAAGTTCCCGAGAGCCAACAAGTTAAGATGGTTGTTAAGGAACTAAATAGTTGTTTTCTCTCTCCTAGTGTGGGCGATTACACCTTCACTATGTGCTGCCATTATTGACCTGCAAATCCGTCCTTTTCTTAGCTCCAACTTTTAGTTCCTTGCTATGGGAAGCTCGGCTAGGAAGAAGAGGATCCAGGCCATCTGGGATGCTTTCCAGAAGCTCCCTTTGGAGAGGAGAGAAGAACTACTCGCAATTGCAAAAAGCGATCTGAAAAAGAAAGATAAGATTTCTGAGAATGGTTCTACTCCACGCCCCCACCTGCAAAAGCTATGAATCCAGTCAGCTTAACACCACCCCCACCAATTACTAAGCAAGATCTCATCACTCCCCACCTATTCGGCCAGATGCTAGCTCCCCCGTCAATCCCGTTGCCCCTGAGCAACCTATTCAATGCAAGCTTGCCCACAAGAAGCTGGATTGGGAGGCAAAACCAGTGGTAGCTGGCATCTTTAAGGACAGGACGGCTGGAATGCAATTCTACAAACCTGAAGAGATTGATGGTGTTCAAATGGGGAAAATATCCAAAAGTTGTGGAGGAAAGTTTTCAACAGTGGGAAAGTACTTTGATATGCACTGTTCTTGGCAATCACCCTCCTCTTCATGTTATGGAGGGATTCTTCAGAAGAGTATGGTGGCAATTCTCTGTTCTAAAGGTATGGATCTTATCTCCTGGTGTTTTTACGGTAAAATTCAAAGAAGTAGATTCTTGTGCACAGATTCTTGCTAAGGGTGCTTTATTATTCCAAAACAAGCCTATGTTAGTTCATCCTTGGACCAAGGATTTTCAGAATGTTACCCCCACCAAGGTTCCTGTATGGATCCAATTACCTGGTCTCAATCCTGTTTATTGGACCCCTGAAATACTGAGCAGAATTCTAAGCCCTTTAGGGAAGCCATTGAAGATTGATACAGCCACTCTTTCTTTGGATAGATTGTCCTTTGCTAGAGTCCAGGTTGAAATGGATATAAAACAAGACTTGCCTTGCCAATTTGAATATATTGATGAAAATGATATAGTTCAAAAGCAGGAAGTGGTGTTTGAATGGACTCCAGTACAGTGTTCTCATTGTAAGATGCTGGGTGGTCATGCAGCTCAGGCTTGCAAAAAGTTGCACCCTAGTGATCCCAACCCTGAGGCTCCTAAACCAGCTCCTAAACCTAAGAAAAAGCCTGAAAAACTTTTTCAGCCTAAACAGCAACCAACAGTGGTTCCTAACCAGAACAAGCCCCTTCATAGGCCTGGAAAAGAACCTATCACTGGTGTGTTAAAAATCCCTGGCCCTGATCCTCTTGATCCTACATCTAGGGTCAATCTACCTCCTGCTGTTTCTACAAGCTCTACTGCTAAAAGCCTAAAACTAGTCCACTGTCCAAATTGCAGTTTGGTTTTTTGGCCACCCCCCACCCTTTTCTCAATGATGGATACAAACATTCTTGTATGGAATGTTAGAGGTGTAAATAGCAGTGCTAGACAAAAACAGGTTTGGCATCAGTGTCTTGTACATAATGTTGGTCTTCTTTGTATGGTTGAAACAAAGGTTAAATAGAGAAATGAAGCAAGGGTTTGGGATGCACTAGGCCTTGGTCGGATGTTCATTTCTAACAACTCCTGTAATGACTGTGGTAGAATTATTGTGGGATGGAGGCAGGACTTATTTGATATTCAAGTAGTTTCTATGGGAGAGCAATGGATTCATGCTTTTTTTTATGTAATATTTTTTTCTATTAAATTGCTCAAAAAGTTCATACAACTGATTTGGCCATCACTCAAACATTCAACAGATATAAATAATTAACCAAAAGGAGAAAACAACTATTCTACAGCCATATGAAATACAAGTGGCTATGATCATAACTAGTTCATCAAGATATTGCTAAGATTTTAGAATAACTTTCATGAATGCACTTCCATCTGTCCTTGCATATCTTGCTAAATCTGCATCCACCATATCATATCTGCGAATTGACATGTCAAAACACAAGTAGTCTGCTCCAGTTCAGTTCCCATAGGAATTAAACAAGCCATATGTAGCCTGGTCTGAGCATGCTTATAATCTTCTTCAATCCAGCCCGTCAAGTCTTTAGATAGTGTCATGGGCCAAGGTTGGGTAACTGGTTTTACCCAGCAGCCCAACACCTCTGAAATACCTAAGGTAATCAGTGCGGTACCTACGACATATGTACAAGTTTCATACTAGGGCCATAATCCCTCATCCAATCCGTCAAATATTTTTGATAGTGTCATGGGCCAAGGCTGGGTAACTGGTTTTTACACCAGCAGCCCAACACCTCTGAAATACCTAAAGGTAATCAGTGCAGTACCTACGACATATGTACAAGTTTCATACTTGGGGTAAAACCCCTCAACCATTCTATCAAATCTGATAGTGTCATTGGTCAAGGCTAGGTAATTGGTTTTTATACCAGCAGCCCAACACCTCTGAAATACCAAAAGGTAATCAGTACGGTACCTACGACATATATACAAGTTTCATACTAGGGATATATCACCACAACAAATCCGTCAAGTCTTTAGATAGTGTCACGGGCCATGGCTGGGTAACTGGTTCTTACACCAACAGCCCAACACCTCTGAAATACCAAAGGTAATCAGTGCGGTACCTACGACATATGTACCAAGTTTCATACTAGGATCCATTCGCACCATCATCATCATCAATCAAAGGGATCATACCCTGTTTCAATCATCACCTTTAAGAGCATCCACCTGCTTAAATTTCCCCTCAAAGATTCTGTTATTCCTTTCCCTCCATACATTATAGAAGATGCTGATAAGTCGGTGGAATCTTATTTTCTTTCTCCATCCTACCATTCTTCTCATCCTCCTCAAGAACTCTCTGAAGTTTCCGCCAGTCTCCACCCTGTAATGTTTTTGGAGTTCCACTGTAAACTGGCATGTACAAAATATGTGCTGCATCGTTTCTCCATTCTACCCACAAAGAGTACAAACATCCGCCACATGAGGTATTATCCCTTTCGGCTGAAGTCTCGCTATGGTCGATAATCTCCATTTTAACAACATCCATAGAAAGAATGAGTGTTTAGGCTGTAGTCCTGACTTCCACAATATATTCGTTGACCAATGGTTTTCTTGGTCTGCCCCTTTGAGGTATCCATATGCCTTGCTCGTGCTGAAATTTCCCTTAATGTCAACACATTCCATTAGGTATGGACGAATTTCATCTTTCAGTGACACCAACTTGCCCCAACTCCAACTGTATGTGTGCCCTTCTAGGCTGTAGTCAAGAAACTCTTCATCCTTCAAGTAGTATGCCTGCACCCATTTCTTTTTCTTTTTCTTTTTTTTTTTGATGTAATATTTTCTTCTATTAAATTGCTCAAAAAAGTTCATACAACTGATTTGGCCATCACTCTAAGCCAAACATTCAACGGATATAAATAACTAACCAAAAGGAGAAAAACAACTATTCTACAGCCATATGAAATGCAAGTGGCTATGATCATAACTAGTTCATCAAGATATTGCTAGGATTTTAGAATAACTATAATGAATGCGCTTCCATTCCATCTGTCCTTGCATATCTTGCCAAATCTGCATCCACCTTTGGAGCTTTGGTGTCTTCAACGTTCCATTTCTGTCTCCAGCTCGTATATGATTAAGGGAAAATCCACCATAGCATATCTGTGAATTGACATGTCAAAATACAAGTCTGGCCTGGTTCATTTCCCATAGAAACCAAATTATCCATTATGTAGCCTGGTCTGAGTATGCTTATAATCTTTTTCAATCCAGCCCGTCAAGTCTTTAGATAGTGTCATGGGCCAAGGTTGGGTAACTGGTTTCACCCAGCAGCCCAACACCTCTGAAATACCAAAGGTAATCAGTGCGGTACCTACGACATATGTACAAGTTTCATACTAGGGCCATAGTCCCTCATCCAGTCTGTCAAATATTTTTGATAGTATCTTGGGCCAAGGCTGGGTAACTGGTTTTTATACCTGCAGCCCAACACCTCTGAAATACCAAAAGGTAATCAGTGCGGTACCTACGACATATGTACAAGTTTCATACTAGGGATATATCCCCACAACCAATCCGTCAAGTCTTTAGTTATTGTCACGGGCCAAGGCTGGGTAACTGGTTTTTACACCGGCAGCCCAACACCTCTGAAATACCATAGGTAATCAGTGCGGTACCTACGACATATGTACCAAGTTTCATACTAGGATCCATTCACACCATCCTCATCATCAATCAGAGGGGTCAAAGCCTGTTTCAATCATCACCTTTAGAGCATCCACCTGCCTAAATTTCCCCTGGAAGATTCTGTTATTCCTCTCCCTCCATACATTATAGAAGATGCTGATAAGTCGGTGGAATCTTATTCTCTTTCTCCATCCTACCATTCTTCTCATCCTCCTCAGGCACTCTCTGAAGTTTCCGCCAGTCTCCACCCTGTAATGTTTTTGGAGCTCCACTGTAAATTGGCATGTACAAAATATGTGCTGCATCGTTTCTCCATTGTGCCCACACAGAGAACAAACATCTGCCACATGAGGTATTATCCCTTTCGACTGAAGTCTCGCTATGGTTGATAATCTCCCTTTTAACAACATCCATAGAAAGAATGAATGTTTAGGCTGTAGTCCTGACTTCCACAATATTTTCGTTGACCAATGGTTTTCTTGGCCTGCCCCTTTGAGGTATCCATATGCCTTGCTAGTGCTGAAATTTCCCTTCGTGTCAACACATTCCATTAGGTATGGACGAATTTCATCTTTCAGTGACACCAACTTGCCCCAACCCCAACTATATGTGTGCCCTTCTAGGCTGTAGTCAAGAAACTCTTCATCCTTCAAGTAGTATGTCTGCACCCATTTCAGCCACAATATATCCTTCTTTTGACATACATCCCAAACCAGCTTACACGGAGAAGCTCTATTCCAGGATGAAGGATCCCTTAGGCCAACTCCTCCACTTTTCTTTGGCATACAAAGTGTTTTCCAAGACATTGGTGTAACTCTTTTCTCCCCTTCCTTTCTTCCCCACAGAAAATTTCTGCATTTTGTCTCAATGGCTTTGTGCACACTCTCAGGTATTTGAAAAACATTTGCCCAGTGACTAGCTTTACTCAGCAGAATTGTGTTTATAAGCTGCACTTTACCTGCATATGCCATATTCCTGGAACCCCAAGTGCCTATTTGTCCTGCAATCTTCTCCACCATTTTCTCACAATTTTCAGCTCTCCACTTCCCTGTTGAGACTGGAAGTCCCAGGTAATTCATTGGGAAACTTCCTTGAACTATATTCAGAGTATCAGCCAACATCTTTGATTCAGTTTCTGTCATTGTCGAGAAGAAAGCCTCAAATTTTCCTTCATTTATCCTAAGGCCAGAAACCTTCCTAAACTCCTCCAAAACAGTTTTAACCCCATCCATTGAGTGCTTGCTTGCCCTACAGAAAATTAACAGATCATCAGCAAACATCAAACTGTGTATTTCCCCCTTCAAACTCCTCTGATGGAACTCTATAGCTTTCGTTTTTATCGCCAGGCTAAGCTGTCTTGATAGATATTCCATCCCAATTACAAACAATAAAGGTGATATCGGATCCCCCTGTTTAACACCACTCCTCCCTTTAAAACAATCCGTGTACGCACCATTCAAAGAGAAACAATAAGTGGTATCCTCAACGCATCGTTGATGAGCCCTATTTATACCCTAGTTTTAGCACATTTTAAGACTTGTTTTTGAGCAACTTTTGGTATTAAATAGTTCATTGTACATTAGATTCGTAATTGCATGATTTTATGATAATGTACATGTTTTAGAGTATTTGGATTGATATTCTTGAAGACCTTCTATGACTATGCTATGGAGTTGATGATTTGATGCTCGGAACTAGAAAAATTGGTCATAGAAGTGGCGAGAAGGCCACTTTACAGCAGACTCTTTATTGTCCTTAATGAAAATTCAGAGGGGAGTCTTACCTGTTTCCTACCTTGGTTTACCACTGTCTGGAAAGAGATGGACCTTACTTAATTGCCAAAAGCTACTGGAAAAGCTTAGGAGGAGACTGAATAAATGGCAAGGGAAAACTCTCTCTTATGCAGGGAAGATTGAGCTCATCAACACAGTCCTATTCAGCATCACAAGCTACTGGATCAGTGCTTTCCAGCTACCTACCCATGTCTACAATGATATCAAGGCCATCTGTAGAAATTATCTATGGGGGAATCCTGATGGGAAGGGTATTTTTCCAGTGGCATGGGAAACTCTTTGTCTCACAAAAGCCTATGGTGGAGCAGGGATTAGAGATCCCCATCTTTGGGGCCAAGCTCTACTTTGCAAGCAGTTATGGTGTATCCAAAGTGATCAGAACAACCTTTGGGTAAAATGGGTGCATGAATACTATATGAAAGGGAGAAGCTTAAGCAAGGCCATAGCACCCTCTCATTGCAGCAATGCTTGGACTGTCCTGATTACTCTGAAGAATCAGGTTATGGATTTCCTCCCTCTTTGCCTCAATCAGAAAGGAAAATTCCAGGTCTCTCAGGCCTATAATTTCCTTTTAGGACAACGAACCTCCAGGGCTTTCTATGCTACTATATGGAGCAGCAAGCTTCTTCCCAAACAGTCCTTTTTCCTATGGAGATTGGCATTGGGGAGACTATCTACAGTTGACAGGTTACAGCACCTTGGCATACCACTTCCTCCATCCTCATGTTGTTTCTGTCATCAAGTCACAGAATCTGTTTCACACTTATTGATCCAATGTCCATACTTCAAGCAAGTCCTGCTACTCCTTCATCTTCCTGCTCCACAGGATCTGAGGCATCTGAAGAGGCTCTTATTCATTTGGCAAGCCAGGAAGAACAACAGGGTTTTCACACTCCTGGTGTCAAGTCTCTATCACCTCTGGAATGAGAGAAACCATAGAATTTTTCAGGGACAAGCCTTGACAGTTCAAAAGCTTTGCTCACTCATTGAATCTGAATTTAAACTTTGGCATTAATTTGTCTTGTACTTCATTAACCTGTAGAACTAGTGTTTCTTCCATATGTTAGGACACTTAGTTTCTAGGTTCTTTTTGTAAGGTTGGGAGTGAAGGCTAAAATCTTGTACTGTAATGATTCTTGATGAAATGAAAATTTATGTTCATCAAAAAAAAAAAAGGCCACTTTACAAAAGGTGGTAGAAGCTGCCCAGAAAAGTGTCACTCGTGCCCAGAAAAGTGTCGCTTTTGTTTGAAGGAAGTGTCACTCCAGATGAAGAAAGTGTCGCTGCTGCCCAGAAGTGTCACCAGCTTCCCAGAAGTGTCGCTATGATGAACAGGGACCAAATAAAGCGTCGCTAAAGCTTCAACCCACTTGCACTCTTGAGCTGAAATTTTGAGGCTATAAATACCTCATTATCCTCTTCTTTTTGGACGAGCTCCCCAATCCAAAACCTCAATTTTTCTCTTTGTTCTTCCCTTTTCTTTCCTTTACTTCCCTTTGATTCTATATTCATGTAATGTTTGATTAGAATGATTATATTAGCTTAGTTTCTTCCTTGGGAGCAATTGATGTAGACTTCTTTGCTTGAAATCTTCATTAACTTCATTATGCTTCTATTTTGGGTTAGATTATCATTTGAATTCTTGATGAACTTGAGTTCTTATGCATGAATGTTGTTCAATCTTGCTTAATTTGTTATGGGCTTTATGTTTTATATCAATTGCATGCCTCATAGTCACTAATTAGAGTAGATTAGTTCTTAGTGTTAAAGTAATATAGTTTTAGAGTAATTATAGGTGATGGATTGTAATGTAGTGTAATCTCTAGTAGTTTAGTGACTATGGAAAGGGGTTGAGTGATGACAAAATCTCCCCTTGGTTATGTGATTGTAGTTGAGATATGCCATGATGAATATAAGTTGTTAGAATTGGAAATCTTATGAACTTGCATGATTAATCAATTGTGTGTTTAGGTAATGATCTAATGTTATCATCGATCCCCCTAATATGTGATTGTATATTTTAGTTGAAGATTCCTTTTTGACATATGATTGTTAGCAACAAATAGGCTAGAGTCGTGGGTAGAACGTGATCGTTTACCCCAATATCATAAAGTATGAATTGAGATTTGTATGTTATCATCGTCTTAGTTCTTTATGGTTTTCAAATGTCTTGTCCAATGCTCACGTTAACGGCGAGTATGGGTGAGTTTGTCGATTCTCCATTTTTAATTCCATTGTCGATGTATCAAGATGTTATCATCTAGGTTGATTGATAATGAGGGCTCTTGAGTGATGTGTTCATGCTCACTAGCTATTATCGAGAGAATAGGATGTTTTTCATCCACGACTTATGATCATAAACCCTAGATATGAAGCGTTCACTCAATGATTAATCGATAGTTGAAGTTGAAGTCAATTGCCTCCCAAGGCCTTGTATTTGCATTGTAGTGTAGTTTATCTTAGTGCTTTCTTTCGTAGTGTAATCAACCAACTCAAAACCCCCCCTTGTTTACCTTGCTTTCTATATAATATATATGTATGTGTTTATAATCTTCGCTAAAACACTAAACAAGATCCTTCTCCTCGTGGTTCGATCCCTACTTCCCACTATCTACTCTATAGTAGTTAGAAGTCGTAGGTGAAATATAAATGTGTTTTGATTGAGTGGGATTCCCATTTACGACGTGGGGAAATCGCTTGTCAAAAATGGCGCCGCTGCCGGGGAGAAGGCATTTCTTGTTTTGTGTTTTATCTTAGATTTTATTGTTTACCTCTTTTGTTTTCTTTCTTTTCTTTGAAAGTGTATTGCTCGAGTTCTTCGTGCAAATGACACCTTGTAGTGTGTATTGCCTTAGAACCCTTGCACTATAATTTCAATCTTTTCTTTATTTGGTTTTCTTTGAAATGTGTATTGCTTGGTTTCTTGGAATAAACGGCACCTTGTAGTGTGTATTACTCTAGAACCCTTGCACTACCATTTCAAATTTTTTTTTAGTCATGTTTAGTTTAAAAAAGAAAGATTTTATTGACTTCCTCACCTTTAACCATGAAAGGATGAGGAAGAATGTGGCAAGCTCGTGTGATTCTTATCTTCCAAATGATTTTTCCGAGCCTTGTTATTTTGATTCGAGAAGTGAGCACTATGAATTTGAAAGGCCCCTTGGTTCTTCATACCAAGGGTACTATGATGATGAGTGCTATGAGGAGGAGACAAATATTGGTTTTCAAGGTCAAAATTGTTTTAATCCATATGATGATTCTTATATATTCGAATTCGAATTATGGATATCAACCGGAAAACCAATATTTTGAGCAACAAAATCTACCTCCACATCCTTGTGAATTGCCTCTAGAACAAGATTCGATGAGTTATGATGAAAATTTACGTTTAGAGAATCTTGAGAGGCAATTGAGCGAGATGTTGAATGTGGTGATGAGATTAGAAGCTCAATACTCCAAGGAAGTACCATCCGAAGTAGAACATAATCCTATTGCTATGGTGAGTGATATCACCACAATGCATGAGGAAGAGTTCGAAAGTGATGAGGAAATTTTTGTTGAGGATTATGAAGTAGAGAGAGATGTGAGGGTTCTTGAACTTTTACCATCACCATTGATACCCTCACCTCCACATATGCAACAAATTCCACCACTTCCGGAAGTTTTAAAGGAGAGTAGGAAGTCATATGACTCATTCACGCTTCCTACCATTCCCACTCCTTTAAGACCACCATCTTTTATCCCTCCTCCAACAACTTCTCTACTACCCTTCACTTTTCTTTTGAAAGTGAAGGATTCCAAACTTTTGTTCTATGAATAACATTAGGGTCGTGTCGACGACATTAAATAAACAGATTTTGATCGTTTGGAAGTAACACTTCCATTAAACGATTATCATTTTATTTTTATTTAACTTTTATTTTGTTTTATTTAAAAAAAAAATCTTTGTCTTTCATTGTTTTAATTAGTAGATTACGTTTTCACTCTTGTTTTTTTTGTTTCGTTTTAATTCTTTTTTTTTCTTTGGTTGTGTTATTTGAATTAAAAAAAAAAAATACTCGCGGCCCGCGAAAATTGGCCATTTTCAGGCCGCCCGCTGCCACTATCTACTTGCATGATTAATCAATTGTGTGTTTAGGTAATGATCTAATGTTATCATCGATCCCCCTAATATGTGATTGTATATTTTAGTTGAAGATTCCTTTTTGACATATGATTGTTAGCAACAAATAGGCTAGAGTCGTGGGTAGAACGTGATCGTTTACCCCAATATCATAAAGTATGAATTGAGATTTGTATGTTATCATCGTCTTAGTTCTTTATGGTTTTCAAATGTCTTGTCCAATGCTCACGTTAACGGCGAGTATGGGTGAGTTTGTCGATTCTCCATTTTTAATTCCATTGTCGATGTATCAAGATGTTATCATCTAGGTGGATTGATAATGAGGGCTCTTGTGTGATGTGTTCATGCTCACTAGCTATTATCGAGAGAATAGGATGTTTTTCATCCACGACTTATGATCATAAACCCTAGATATGAAGCGTTCACTCAATGATTAATCGATAGTTGAAGTTGAAGTCAATTGCCTCCCAAGGCCTTGTATTTGCATTGTAGTGTAGTTTATCTTAGTGCTTTCTTTCGTAGTGTAATCAACCAACTCAAAACCCCCCTTGTTTACCTTTCTTTCTATATAATATATATGTATGTGTTTATAATCTTCGCTAAAACACTAAACAAGATCCTTCTCCTTGTGGTTCGATCCCTACTTCCCACTATCTACTCTATAGTAGTTAGAAGTCGTAGGTGAAATATAAATGTGTTTTGATTGAGTGGGATTCCCATTTACGACGTGGGGAAATCGCTTGTCAATCGTCTTATCCACTCAATAAACAATCCTGGAAACTTTAGAACTGCCAGCCATTTGAATAGAAACTCCCAGCTTATACTGTCGAAAGCCTTCTGTATATCAATTTTTATCATGCAGCTCGGAATATTGCTCGGCTTCTTATATCCTGTTAATAGCTCTTGGGCTAGGAGAATATTATGTGATATCCTCCTCCCTTTCACGAATGCACCTTGGTTTCCATTTATCACTTCAGGGAGTACCTCACTTAACCTGTTACTCATGATCTTTGTGATGACTTTATATAAAACAGGGCAACAGGAAATCGGCCTATAGTCCCCAGCTGACTGCGGATTATCAACTTTCGGTATTAGTGTTAAAACAGCCCTGCTAAATTCCCGTGGTACTTCATCGCCCTGAAAGAAACTCCTTATCCCCTTTTTGAAATCATCACCAACAATCCCCCATGCTTTCTTGAAGAAAAAGCTCGAATATCCATCTACTCCAGGACTTTTATCATTCTCAATGCTATTCAGAGCTCTCCATATCTCATCATCTGTAATCGGCTTTATCAAGGGTATTTGTTGTTCCACTGTAAGAAAGTTACCTTCAGCTGCAACTAAAGGATCAATTTCACTCTCTACAATCACTGTTTTTCCCATTCGGTCACCAAAGAACTGCAGTAGATGCTGCTCCACCCCCTCTCTTCCATCCACTCTGTCGCTTCCCACCTTCAGGCTGACTATATGATTTCTGTATTGCCTCTTTTTCATGCTTGCATAGAAAATTTTGGTTGGCCTGTCCCCCTCCTTTATCCATTTCTCCTTAGACCGTTGTTGTAAGAAACTGAACTCCGCTTCAGCTAGTTCCATAGATTCTCTCCTTGCCCTTGCTTCGTTTTCTTGCAGCCCTTTATCCAATACATTTGTTTGTAATAGATTGAACTGGTTCTCCCACTTCCCTTTTGCTTCCATGGCTCTTTTCTGAATGTCTGAAAATTCCCTCTTGTTCAATCGTTTAAGTGCTATTTCCAGCACCTTCAGAGTTTTAAATAGATCACGAGAGTACTGTGTTTCCGCATCCTCCAATTCTGCTCCACTAAAGTAAGAAAGGTCGGCGAGTTCACCCACATATTGAAGAACTTAAAAGGACGTTTAGCAGAACACTTTCTTGGCGTATCTAGGTGTATAAGTAAAGGTAAATGATCCGATGCATCATTGGGTTTTACCTCACATATCGCTTCCATCCATCTGTCCATCCACATCTCATTCACCATTGCTCTGTCGATTCTACTGAAAATTCTGCCTTCTTCCCTTTTATTGTCCCACGTGAAAAAAGGTCCTGTACTTTTCAGCTCATGCAGTTGAATCAAGTTCACCGTGTCTCTAAAATTTTCCACCTCAGCTAGTTGTACATCCTCTCCTCCAGCTCGGTCTCCCAAATTTAGGGGGGAGTTGAAATCCCCCACCACCATCCATGGCATATCCTAGTGATTTGCAGTCTCCAGATAACGCCATAACTTCAGCCTAAGTGGTTGTTTGGTCCCTGCTTCTACTTCACTATTATGAGCATAAACAACCGTCAAGTAAAACTCCAACCCGAGTTCTTTTTTCCGGCAAATACAGTCAATCCATTGATCTCCAATGCTTATTACCGATATATCATACAAATCTGGCTTCCAACATAGCCATATTCTTCCTGTTTGTGCTATCGGGCAGTTTGTTAGTAGCTTCCAAACCAAATCAAGACTTTCCCATCTGTCCACTTCATTTTCTACCTTCACCTTTGTTTCCAGCAAGCCAGCAAGGCCTATATTATTTTCAAAACAAAATTTCCGGCATTTTCTCTGCTTACTTGGCTGATTTATACCCCTAACATTCCAGAATAGCATAGTACTATGCATCATTAACAATATTATAAAGGGGATCATACCTTGAATGAACTTCAAGGTCTATGTTATTAGCCGCTTCTCTCTCATTGACGCCAACATTTGTAGACTGTGAAATCTGCAATACCACACTATCATTCGATTCAACCGGTTGTTTCCCTTCTCTGTGTTGCCTTATTTCTCTACCCAGAACATCCCTAGCTTCAGTCTCTCTTGATTGTGCATCCAAAACTGTGCTACTGCTCGTTCCACCACTTTTTGCACCCCTTTCTTTTTCATACCCTGCTTTCTTTTCCTGTTCTTTTTCGGCCCCAAGAACAGCCTCTCGGTCTCCCTTTTTCTGTTCTACATTGGTTCCTTTGGTGCCCATTTTATTTCCCTCAATTCTGTCTCCATTCTTCTCTGCCCTTTTTACACCAACAACCACCCAATCCCCGGTATTTCTACCATATCGTCGATGAGGAGCAACTATGCTTGGTCCCCTTTCCCTTGGGGCTGATTGAGTTTGGTTCTCCCTTTTGCCTCTATTTGTGCTCAACTGCGTCCTGCCATTCACTCCAGGCGAAAGGGATTTGGGCTTCCAGACACATTCATCTGTTTCATGTCCAATCAGCTTGCATTTACTACACTTTGATGGCTTCCACTCATACTCCACATCTTGGTGCTGAATGATATATCCATTTCAACCAAAATATATCCTTTTTTTGACATACATCCCAAACCAGCTTACACATAGAAGCTCTATTCCAGAATGCAGGATCCCTTAGGCCAACTCCTCCACTTTTCTTTGTCATACAAAGTGTTTTCCAAGACACTGGTGTAACTCTTTTCTCCCCTTCCTTTCTGCCCCATAGAAAATTTATGCATTTTGTCTCAATGGCTTTGTGCACACTCTCAGGTATTTAAAAAACATTCGCCCAGTGACTAGCTTTACTCAACAGAATTGTGTTTATAAGCTGTATTTTACCTGCATATGTCATATTCTTGGAACCCCAAGTGCCTATTTGTCCTGCAATCTTCTCCACCATTTTCTCACAATCTTCAGCTCTCCACTTCCCTGTTAAGACTGGAAATCCAAGGTAATTCATTGGGAAACTTCCTTGAACTATATTCAGAGTATCAACCAACATTTTTGATTCAGTTTCTGTCATTGTCGAGAAGAAAGCCTCAGATTTTGCTTCATTTATCCTCAGGCCAGAAACCTTCCTAAACTCCTCCAAAACAGTTTTAACCCCTTCCATTGAGTGCTTTCTTGCCCTACCGAAAATTAACAGATCATCTGCAAACATCAAACTGTGTATTTCCCCCTTCAAAGTCCTCTGATGGAACTCTATAGCTTTCATTTTTATTACCAGGCTAAGCTGTCTTGATAGATATTCCATCCCAATTACAAACAATAAAGGTGATATCGGATCCCCTGTTTAACACCACTCCTTCCTTTAAAACAATCTGTGTACGCACCATTCAAAGAGAAACAATATGTGGTATCCTCAACGCATCGTCTTATTCACTCAATAAACAATTCTGGAAACTTTAGAACTGCCATCCATTTGAATAGAAACTCCCAGCTTATAGTGTCGAAAGCCTTCAGTATATCAATTTTTATCATGCAGCTCGGAATATTGCTCGGCTTCTTATATCCTGTTAAAAGCTCTTGCACTAGGAGAATATTATGTGATATTCTCCTCCCTTTCACGAGTGCACCTTGGTTTCCATATCACTTCAGGGAGTACCTCACTTAACCTGTTACTCATGATCTTTGTGATGACTTTATATAAAACAGGGTAGCAGGAAATCGGCCTATAGTCCCCAGCTGACTGCGGATTATCAACTTTCGGCATTAGTGTTAAAACAGCCCTGCTAAATTCCCGTGGTACTTCATCACCCTGAAAGAAACTCCTAATCCCCTTTTTAAAATCATCACCAACAATCCCCATGCTTTCTTGAAGAAAAAGCTCGAATATCCATCTACTCCAGGACTTTTGTCATTCTCAATGCTATTCAGAGCTCTCCATATCTCATCATCTGTAATCGGCTTTATCAAGGGTATTTGTTGTTCCACTGTAAGAAAGTTACCTTCAGCTGCAACTAAAGGATCAATTTCACTCTCTACAATCACTGTCTTTCCCATTCGGTCACCAAAGAACTGCAGTATATGCTGCTCCACCCCCTCTCTTCCATCCACTCTGTCGCTTCCCATCTTCAGGCTGACTATATGATTTCTGTATTGCCTCTTTTTCATGCTTGCATAGAAATTTTTGGTTGGCCTGTCCCCCTCCTTTATCCATTTCTCCTTAGACCGTTGTTGTAAGAAACTGAACTACGCTTCAGCTAGTTCCATAGATTCTCTCCTTGCCCTTGCTTCGTTTTCTTGCAGCCCTTTATCCAATACATTTGTTTGTAATAGATGGAACTGGTTTCCCACTTCTCTTTTGCTTCCATGGCTCTTTTCTGAATGTCTAAAAATTCCCTCTTGTTCAATCGTTTAAGTGCTATTTCCAGCACCTTCAGAGTTTTAAATAGATCCACGAGAGTACTGTGTTTCCGCATCCTCCAATTCTGCTCCACTAAAGTAAGAAAGTCCGGCGAGTTCACCCACATATTGAAGAACTTAAAAGGACGTTTAGCAGAACACTTTCTTGGCGTATCTAGGTGTATGAGTAAAGGTAAATGATCCGATGCATCATTGGGTTTTACCTCACATATCGCTTCCATCCATCTGTCCATCCACATCTCATTCTCTTCCGATGCAATGGATTCATGCTACTTGCTTTCTTAAGACCCTTAATCTACCATGTGTCATCACATTTGTTTATGGTGAAAAATATGGACTCCGAAAGAACATCTCTGTGGGATGCATTAAAGCAGCAGGCAATTCAGCATCTCCCATGGTTAATTGTAGGAGATTTTAATTCCCCCCTTTCTTTTGATGATAGACTGGGTGGTGCTCCTGTTCTGGCAGATGAATTTGCTTATTTCAAGGATACTTTTGAAGTGTTGGGCTTGGCTGAACTAAAAACCTTTGGCCCTTTTTTCACTTGGAATAACAGACAAGCAGCCTCACAGAGAATTTTTAGCAAACTGGATAGAGATCCCTAGTCAATCAGCAATGGCTGAAGGACCTTAAGGAATCCAAATGCAAGCTACTTATGGAAGGGCAATCTGATCAAAACCCTCTCATTCTTCAACTTTCTGCCCACCCACACAGTATGAGAAAGCCATTCAAGTTCTATAACATGTGGAGTCTCTCTCCTAATTTCCTGCCTACTGTGGAAAATATTTGGAAGGCTCATCTAGTTTCTTCTCTCACTGATCTTTACTTTAATCTCTCCTTACTGCAATCTCCTTTACAAAGGATCAATAAGACTGAGTTTAGTGAGATTCAGAAAAGAGCTATAGCTATTACAGAAGCCTTATCCAGAGCTCAGGCTGCTGTTCACTCTGATCCCTTGAATGTAGTTTCACTGGAGAAGGAGAAGGAGATAAGAACACAGGCCATCTTGATTTATGAGGCAGAGGTACGGTTCTTAAGACAAAGGACAAAGAGTACTTGGCTTTTGGCTGGTGATAGACCTACAAAAGTTTTCTATGACTTCTTGAAGGCTAGGCAGTTTAAAAACCACATTTTATGTCTTTATAATGGGAATACACTCCTGGAGTCTCCATCTTTGGTTTAGCAGCACCTTGTGATTTTCTTTTCTACACAGCTTGGTACTAGCTCACCACCTTCCAGTCATTTGGATCTACTGGTTATAGCTCAAGGCAAAGTGCTTACTCATTCCCATCAGTTATCCCTCATCAAGCCGATTTCTTCTACTGAAATTTTTCATCCTCTCAACAGTATACCAGATAATAAGAGCCCAGGCTATGATGGCTTCTCTAGTCAGTTTTTTAAGAAAACTTGGCATATTATTGGCCCTGATTGTGTTGCTACCATCCAGGATTTTTTTTTTCAGGGGGGATTCTACCGGAACAGTTCAACAAGACAATTGTTACTCTGCTGCCCAAACTGGATCATCCTCAGGTAGCCTCTGATTACAGACCTATTTCTTGTTGCTTAGTGCTATACAAAGTGATTGCAAAGGTCCTTTGTACTAGGCTGGGACCAGTTCTGCCTGACGTTATAGGACTTAACCAAGGGGCCTTTGTAAAAGGCAGATTGATATCTCACAATATCCAATTGACCCAGGAGTTGTTTCAGACTTACAATTGGAAATAAGCTGGTATGCAAAGCTGTTTTTTCAAAGTGGATATTCAAAAGGCTTTTGATAATCTTGAGTGGACATTCTTGATAGATCTTTTGGTTGCTCTCAAATTCCCCTCTTCCTTTATTACTTGGATCAAAACTTGCTTAGAGAGTGCTACTTTTAGCTTGTCTCTGAATGGAGGTTACACTGACCATTTTGCTGCTAAAAGAGGGGTTAAACAGGGAGACCCCCTTTCACCTCTTCTCTTTGTTCTTTCTATGGAGTACTTTACCAGAATGTTGTAACCTGCTTTTAAGCAGAAGCTAATTGATTATCATACAAAGTGCAAGTATGTGCATCTTCATTGCTTGCTTTTTGCTGATGACCTAATAATTTATTGCAAAGCCAACCAGAAATCTATTCATGGGGTGCTACAGACTCTTGACACTCTTAAATCTGTCACTGGCCTGTCCATAAATGCAGCTAAATCTCAAATCTTCTTCTCCAGGATTGATGATACTACAGATGACTCTCTTTTGTCTTTAATGCATATCCAGAGGGGGGTGTTGCCTATTTCTTATCTAGGCATATCTCTTTCTGGAAAGAAATGGACCACTCTTAATTGCCGAAAGCTCCTAGATAAGTTTAAGGGTAGACTAAGTAAATGGCAAGGGAGAACTCTTTCTTATGCAGGGAAGACGGAGCTTATTAACACTGTCCTTTTTAGCATTACAAGCTACTGGATCAGTGCTTTCCAGCTGCCTACTCATGTATACAATGATATTAAAGCCATCTGCATAAATTATCTTTGGGGAAATCCTGATGGGAAGGGAGTATTTCCAGTGGCATGGGAAACACACTGTCTTACAAAGGCTTATGGTGGTGCAGGGCTTAGAGATCCCCATCTTTGGGGCCAAGCTTTACTTTGTAAGCAGCTCTGGTGTATTCAAAGTGACCAGAACAACTTATGGGTAAAATGGGTGCATGAGTACTATATGAAAGGGAGAACTTTAAGAGAAGCCATAACACCTTCTCATTGCAGCAATGCTTGGACTATCTTGGTTGCTCTGAAGAATCAGGTTATAGATTTCCGCCCTCTTTGCCTCAGTCAGAAAGGGAAATTTCAGGTTTCTCTGGCTTATAATTTTCTTTTAGGTCAAAGAACCACCAGGGCTTTCGCTGCTACTATATGGAGCTGTAAGATTCTCCCCAAGCAATCCTTTTTCATTTGGAGATTGGCTTTGGGGAGATTATCTATTGTTGACAGGTTACAGCACCTTGGCATTCCACTTCCTTCATCCACATGTTGTTTTTATCATCAAGATGGTGGTTAAGAAGTTCAAAGATGACGCTGCCTCAAATTGGGACCATCTGGCTCCAGATAGGCATATAATGAATAAACCCCCTATTCAAACATGGAGGCGTATGAAAGAATATATATTAGCCGAGTTCCTTCCTGATGATTATGAGAAAACTTTGCGCAAAATGTATAATAATTGCATCCAGGGAAAGAGGACTATGTGGGAATATGTCAGGGATGATCCTGTAATGACCATCTCGCAGGCGCAAGGCAGTCTCCCATCCCAGCACAGTAGCGGCATATGGACCCAGCTCCACTTACTATATAAGCCCATGTTTCCAGGAGAGAGAAAGCTAAGTTAACCTCTCTGATCATCACCATACTGAATTTCTCTGCAATAGTCCTATGCTAATTTGGGCGTCGGAGCTGAAATGTTAAAGAAATTTGTAAATAAAATTGTAAAAAACATGTCGTAAATTTGAACGTTAAATAATGTGCCGCATAGGTGTCATAAAAACTATGACATAGTAAGAAAATGACTTAAGAATGTCGCAAATAAATAACACACTGATATAAGTGTGGCGAATTTACGACATTTATACATTGGTCGCACATATATATGTCACAAAATCCCAGTTCTCTTGTAGTGATGGTACCTCAGATAATTGGTGTATCTGAGGGTTGGTGCTTGTAGAATCTCCTTGCTAACTAGTCGTCGAGCACTTCGGCTTCGAAAAGCTGGACCTGGACCTGTTCGTCCGAGCCTGCAAAACAAGCCCCCGAAGCCACCCGAGGGGTGTTCAAAAATACATGGCTTGCACTACCCGGCCCGATACCCAAAAAACCCGAATGTTAATATCCGGGTATTTAATAAGAATTTCGAGTTGGGTACCCGGCCCGATAATTATGCATTCAACCGGGTCCGGGTATGGGTCTCAAACCCAGTACCCAGTAAATTATTTATATTTTTAATAAATTTATAAAATTACTATAACAAAAAATAATATTTAAGAGAAGCCTGGTCAATTTTTTTTATGAACATAAATTTCATTTCATCAAGGAGCAAAAAATAGTACAAGATTACAATCTCCGCTCCCAGCTTTACAAAAACAGAACTAACTAAGCGTCTAGAAATTAAAAAACACTAGTCCCTCAGAAAAATAAAAAGAGAAGCACAAGACAAATTAATGCCAACGTTTAAATTCAGTATCAATAAGGGAAAAAGTCGTTGAGGTGTCATGGATTGCCCCTGCAAAATCCTTTAATTTTTCTCATTCCATAAGTGATAGAGATATGTCACCAGGAGTGGAAAAATTCTCTTGTTCTTCCTGGCTTGCCAAATGAATAAGAGTCTCTTCAAGTGCCTGAGATCCTGAGGAGGTGGAAGATGAAGAAGGTGCAGTACTTGCTTAGAGTAAGGACACTGGATCAACGAGTGAGACATAGTCTATGGGACTTGATGGCAGAAACATCATGTAGATGAAGGAAGTGGAATCCCAAGGTGTTGTAACCTGTCAACAGTAGATAACCTCCCCAAAGCCAATCTCCAAAGGAAAAAAGAATGCTTGGGGAGAAGTTTTCTGCTCCATATTGTAGCTGAGAAAGCCCTGGTGGTTCTTTGTCCTAAAGAAAATTATAGGACAGGGAACTTGAAATTTTCTCTTCTGATTGAGACAAAGGGGGAGGAAGTCTATAACCTGATTCTTCAAGGAAACTAGGACGGTCCAAGCTTTGCTGCAATGAGAAGGTGCTATGGCTTCTCTTAAGGTTCTCCCCTTCATATAATATTCATGCACCCACTTTACACATAAGTTGTTATGATCACTCTGAATACACCAAAGTTGTTTACAAAGTAGAGCTTGGCCCCAAAGATGGGGATCTCGGAGTCCTGCACCACCATAAGCCTTTGTAAGACATAGTGATTCCCAAGCCACTAAAAACACTCCCTTCCCATCAGGATTCCCCCAAAGATAATTCCTGCAGATGGCTTTGATATCATTGTACACATGAACAGGACTGATCCAGTAGCTTGTAATGCTAAAAAGGATAGTGTTAATAAGTTCCATCTTCCCTGCATAAGAAAGAGTTCTCCCTTGCCATTTACTTAGTCTACCCTTAAGCTTATCTAGGAGCTTTTGGCAATTAAGAGTGGTCCATTTCTTTCCAGAAAGAGATATGCCTAGATAAGAAATAGGAAAGACCCCTCTCTGGATATGCATTAAAGACAAAAGAAAGTCATCTGTAGTATCATCAATCCTGGAGAAGAAAACCTGAGATTTAGCTGCATTAATGGACAAGCCAGTGACAGATTTAAAAGTACCAAGAGTCTGAAGCACCCCATGAATAGAATTCTGGTTGGCTTTGCAAAAATTTATAGGTCATCAGCAAAAGGCAAGCAGTGAAGATGCACAGACCTGCACTTTGTATGATAGTCAATTAACTTCTGCTTAATACCAAGTTGTAGCAGTCTGGTAAAGTATTCCATAGAGAGAAAAAAATAGAAGAGGAGAGAGGGGGTCCCCTTGTTTAACCCCTCTTTTAGCAGCAAAATGGTCAGTGTAACCACCATTTAGAGACAAGCTAAAAGTAGCACTCTCTAAGCATGTTTTGATCAAAGTAATAAAGACAGAGGGGAATCTGGGAGCTACTAAAAGATCTATCAGGAATGACCACTCAAGATTATCAAAAGCCTTTTTGTGAAAATCCACTTTGAAAGAACAACTTTGCATACTAGCATACTTCCAATTGTAGGTCTGAAACAGCTCCTGGGTCAATTGTATATTGTGAGATATCAACCTGCCTTTAACAAAGGCCCCTTGATTAAGTCCAATACACCATCCTCATCATCAATCAGAGGGGTCAAAGCCTGTTTCAATCATCACCTTTAGAGCATCCACCTGCCTAAATTTCCCCTGGAAGATTCTGTTATTCCTCTCCCTCCATACATTATAGAAGATGCTGATAAGTCGGTGGAATCTTATTCTCTTTCTCCATCCTACCATTCTTCTCATCCTCCTCAGGCACTCTCTGAAGTTTCCGCCAGTCTCCACCCTGTAATGTTTTTGGAGCTCCACTGTAAATTGGCATGTACAAAATATGTGCTGCATCGTTTCTCCATTGTGCCCACACAGAGAACAAACATCTGCCACATGAGGTATTATCCCTTTCGACTGAAGTCTCGCTATGGTTGATAATCTCCCTTTTAACAACATCCATAGAAAGAATGAATGTTTAGGCTGTAGTCCTGACTTCCACAATATTTTCGTTGACCAATGGTTTTCTTGGCCTGCCCCTTTGAGGTATCCATATGCCTTGCTAGTGCTGAAATTTCCCTTCGTGTCAACACATTCCATTAGGTATGGACGAATTTCATCTTTCAGTGACACCAACTTGCCCCAACCCCAACTATATGTGTGCCCTTCTAGGCTGTAGTCAAGAAACTCTTCATCCTTCAAGTAGTATGCCTGCACCCATTTCAGCCACAATATATCCTTCTTTTGACATACATCCCAAACCAGCTTACACGGAGAAGCTCTATTCCAGGATGAAGGATCCCTTAGGCCAACTCCTCCACTTTTCTTTGGCATACAAAGTGTTTTCCAAGACATTGGTGTAACTCTTTTCTCCCCTTCCTTTCTTCCCCACAGAAAATTTCTGCATTTTGTCTCAATGGCTTTGTGCACACTCTCAGGTATTTGAAAAACATTTGCCCAGTGACTAGCTTTACTCAGCAGAATTGTGTTTATAAGCTGCACTTTACCTGCATATGCCATATTCCTGGAACCCCAAGTGCCTATTTGTCCTGCAATCTTCTCCACCATTTTCTCACAATTTTCAGCTCTCCACTTCCCTGTTGAGACTGGAAGTCCCAGGTAATTCATTGGGAAACTTCCTTGAACTATATTCAGAGTATCAGCCAACATCTTTGATTCAGTTTCTGTCATTGTCGAGAAGAAAGCCTCAAATTTTCCTTCATTTATCCTAAGGCCAGAAACCTTCCTAAACTCCTCCAAAACAGTTTTAACCCCATCCATTGAGTGCTTGCTTGCCCTACAGAAAATTAACAGATCATCAGCAAACATCAAACTGTGTATTTCCCCCTTCAAACTCCTCTGATGGAACTCTATAGCTTTCGTTTTTATCGCCAGGCTAAGCTGTCTTGATAGATATTCCATCCCAATTACAAACAATAAAGGTGATATCGGATCCCCCTGTTTAACACCACTCCTCCCTTTAAAACAATCCGTGTACGCACCATTCAAAGAGAAACAATAAGTGGTATCCTCAACGCATCGTTGATGAGCCCTATTTATACCCTAGTTTTAGCACATTTTAAGACTTGTTTTTGAGCAACTTTTGGTATTAAATAGTTCATTGTACATTAGATTCGTAATTGCATGATTTTATGATAATGTACATGTTTTAGAGTATTTGGATTGATATTCTTGAAGACCTTCTATGACTATGCTATGGAGTTGATGATTTGATGCTCGGAACTAGAAAAATTGGTCATAGAAGTGGCGAGAAGGCCACTTTACAGCAGACTCTTTATTGTCCTTAATGAAAATTCAGAGGGGAGTCTTACCTGTTTCCTACCTTGGTTTACCACTGTCTGGAAAGAGATGGACCTTACTTAATTGCCAAAAGCTACTGGAAAAGCTTAGGAGGAGACTGAATAAATGGCAAGGGAAAACTCTCTCTTATGCAGGGAAGATTGAGCTCATCAACACAGTCCTATTCAGCATCACAAGCTACTGGATCAGTGCTTTCCAGCTACCTACCCATGTCTACAATGATATCAAGGCCATCTGTAGAAATTATCTATGGGGGAATCCTGATGGGAAGGGTATTTTTCCAGTGGCATGGGAAACTCTTTGTCTCACAAAAGCCTATGGTGGAGCAGGGATTAGAGATCCCCATCTTTGGGGCCAAGCTCTACTTTGCAAGCAGTTATGGTGTATCCAAAGTGATCAGAACAACCTTTGGGTAAAATGGGTGCATGAATACTATATGAAAGGGAGAAGCTTAAGCAAGGCCATAGCACCCTCTCATTGCAGCAATGCTTGGACTGTCCTGATTACTCTGAAGAATCAGGTTATGGATTTCCTCCCTCTTTGCCTCAATCAGAAAGGAAAATTCCAGGTCTCTCAGGCCTATAATTTCCTTTTAGGACAACGAACCTCCAGGGCTTTCTATGCTACTATATGGAGCAGCAAGCTTCTTCCCAAACAGTCCTTTTTCCTATGGAGATTGGCATTGGGGAGACTATCTACAGTTGACAGGTTACAGCACCTTGGCATACCACTTCCTCCATCCTCATGTTGTTTCTGTCATCAAGTCACAGAATCTGTTTCACACTTATTGATCCAATGTCCATACTTCAAGCAAGTCCTGCTACTCCTTCATCTTCCTGCTCCACAGGATCTGAGGCATCTGAAGAGGCTCTTATTCATTTGGCAAGCCAGGAAGAACAACAGGGTTTTCACACTCCTGGTGTCAAGTCTCTATCACCTCTGGAATGAGAGAAACCATAGAATTTTTCAGGGACAAGCCTTGACAGTTCAAAAGCTTTGCTCACTCATTGAATCTGAATTTAAACTTTGGCATTAATTTGTCTTGTACTTCATTAACCTGTAGAACTAGTGTTTCTTCCATATGTTAGGACACTTAGTTTCTAGGTTCTTTTTGTAAGGTTGGGAGTGAAGGCTAAAATCTTGTACTGTAATGATTCTTGATGAAATGAAAATTTATGTTCATCAAAAAAAAAAAAGGCCACTTTACAAAAGGTGGTAGAAGCTGCCCAGAAAAGTGTCACTCGTGCCCAGAAAAGTGTCGCTTTTGTTTGAAGGAAGTGTCACTCCAGATGAAGAAAGTGTCGCTGCTGCCCAGAAGTGTCACCAGCTTCCCAGAAGTGTCGCTATGATGAACAGGGACCAAATAAAGCGTCGCTAAAGCTTCAACCCACTTGCACTCTTGAGCTGAAATTTTGAGGCTATAAATACCTCATTATCCTCTTCTTTTTGGACGAGCTCCCCAATCCAAAACCTCAATTTTTCTCTTTGTTCTTCCCTTTTCTTTCCTTTACTTCCCTTTGATTCTATATTCATGTAATGTTTGATTAGAATGATTATATTAGCTTAGTTTCTTCCTTGGGAGCAATTGATGTAGACTTCTTTGCTTGAAATCTTCATTAACTTCATTATGCTTCTATTTTGGGTTAGATTATCATTTGAATTCTTGATGAACTTGAGTTCTTATGCATGAATGTTGTTCAATCTTGCTTAATTTGTTATGGGCTTTATGTTTTATATCAATTGCATGCCTCATAGTCACTAATTAGAGTAGATTAGTTCTTAGTGTTAAAGTAATATAGTTTTAGAGTAATTATAGGTGATGGATTGTAATGTAGTGTAATCTCTAGTAGTTTAGTGACTATGGAAAGGGGTTGAGTGATGACAAAATCTCCCCTTGGTTATGTGATTGTAGTTGAGATATGCCATGATGAATATAAGTTGTTAGAATTGGAAATCTTATGAACTTGCATGATTAATCAATTGTGTGTTTAGGTAATGATCTAATGTTATCATCGATCCCCCTAATATGTGATTGTATATTTTAGTTGAAGATTCCTTTTTGACATATGATTGTTAGCAACAAATAGGCTAGAGTCGTGGGTAGAACGTGATCGTTTACCCCAATATCATAAAGTATGAATTGAGATTTGTATGTTATCATCGTCTTAGTTCTTTATGGTTTTCAAATGTCTTGTCCAATGCTCACGTTAACGGCGAGTATGGGTGAGTTTGTCGATTCTCCATTTTTAATTCCATTGTCGATGTATCAAGATGTTATCATCTAGGTGGATTGATAATGAGGGCTCTTGAGTGATGTGTTCATGCTCACTAGCTATTATCGAGAGAATAGGATGTTTTTCATCCACGACTTATGATCATAAACCCTAGATATGAAGCGTTCACTCAATGATTAATCGATAGTTGAAGTTGAAGTCAATTGCCTCCCAAGGCCTTGTATTTGCATTGTAGTGTAGTTTATCTTAGTGCTTTCTTTCGTAGTGTAATCAACCAACTCAAAACCCCCCCTTGTTTACCTTGCTTTCTATATAATATATATGTATGTGTTTATAATCTTCGCTAAAACACTAAACAAGATCCTTCTCCTTGTGGTTCGATCCCTACTTCCCACTATCTACTCTATAGTAGTTAGAAGTCGTAGGTGAAATATAAATGTGTTTTGATTGAGTGGGATTCCCATTTACGACGTGGGGAAATCGCTTGTCAAAAATGGCGCCGCTGCCGGGGAGAAGGCATTTCTTGTTTTGTGTTTTATCTTAGATTTTATTGTTTACCTCTTTTGTTTTCTTTCTTTTCTTTGAAAGTGTATTGCTCGAGTTCTTCGTGCAAATGACACCTTGTAGTGTGTATTGCCTTAGAACCCTTGCACTATAATTTCAATCTTTTCTTTATTTGGTTTTCTTTGAAATGTGTATTGCTTGGTTTCTTGGAATAAACGGCACCTTGTAGTGTGTATTACTCTAGAACCCTTGCACTACCATTTCAAATTTTTTTTTAGTCATGTTTAGTTTAAAAAAGAAAGATTTTATTGACTTCCTCACCTTTAACCATGAAAGGATGAGGAAGAATGTGGCAAGCTCGTGTGATTCTTATCTTCCAAATGATTTTTCCGAGCCTTGTTATTTTGATTCGAGAAGTGAGCACTATGAATTTGAAAGGCCCCTTGGTTCTTCATACCAAGGGTACTATGATGATGAGTGCTATGAGGAGGAGACAAATATTGGTTTTCAAGGTCAAAATTGTTTTAATCCATATGATGATTCTTATATATTCGAATTCGAATTATGGATATCAACCGGAAAACCAATATTTTGAGCAACAAAATCTACCTCCACATCCTTGTGAATTGCCTCTAGAACAAGATTCGATGAGTTATGATGAAAATTTACGTTTAGAGAATCTTGAGAGGCAATTGAGCGAGATGTTGAATGTGGTGATGAGATTAGAAGCTCAATACTCCAAGGAAGTACCATCCGAAGTAGAACATAATCCTATTGCTATGGTGAGTGATATCACCACAATGCATGAGGAAGAGTTCGAAAGTGATGAGGAAATTTTTGTTGAGGATTATGAAGTAGAGAGAGATGTGAGGGTTCTTGAACTTTTACCATCACCATTGATACCCTCACCTCCACATATGCAACAAATTCCACCACTTCCGGAAGTTTTAAAGGAGAGTAGGAAGTCATATGACTCATTCACGCTTCCTACCATTCCCACTCCTTTAAGACCACCATCTTTTATCCCTCCTCCAACAACTTCTCTACTACCCTTCACTTTTCTTTTGAAAGTGAAGGATTCCAAACTTTTGTTCTATGAATAACATTAGGGTCGTGTCGACGACATTAAATAAACAGATTTTGATCGTTTGGAAGTAACACTTCCCTTAAACGATTATCATTTTATTTTTATTTAACTTTTATTTTGTTTTATTTAAAAAAAAAATCTTTGTCTTTCATTGTTTTAATTAGTAGATTACGTTTTCACTCTTGTTTTTTTTGTTTCGTTTTAATTCTTTTTTTTTCTTTGGTTGTGTTATTTGAATTAAAAAAAAAAATACTCGCGGCCCGCGAAAATTGGCCATTTTCAGGCCGCCCGCTGCCACTATCTACTTGCATGATTAATCAATTGTGTGTTTAGGTAATGATCTAATGTTATCATCGATCCCCCTAATATGTGATTGTATATTTTAGTTGAAGATTCCTTTTTGACATATGATTGTTAGCAACAAATAGGCTAGAGTCGTGGGTAGAACGTGATCGTTTACCCCAATATCATAAAGTATGAATTGAGATTTGTATGTTATCATCGTCTTAGTTCTTTATGGTTTTCAAATGTCTTGTCCAATGCTCACGTTAACGGCGAGTATGGGTGAGTTTGTCGATTCTCCATTTTTAATTCCATTGTCGATGTATCAAGATGTTATCATCTAGGTGGATTGATAATGAGGGCTCTTGTGTGATGTGTTCATGCTCACTAGCTATTATCGAGAGAATAGGATGTTTTTCATCCACGACTTATGATCATAAACCCTAGATATGAAGCGTTCACTCAATGATTAATCGATAGTTGAAGTTGAAGTCAATTGCCTCCCAAGGCCTTGTATTTGCATTGTAGTGTAGTTTATCTTAGTGCTTTCTTTCGTAGTGTAATCAACCAACTCAAAACCCCCCTTGTTTACCTTTCTTTCTATATAATATATATGTATGTGTTTATAATCTTCGCTAAAACACTAAACAAGATCCTTCTCCTTGTGGTTCGATCCCTACTTCCCACTATCTACTCTATAGTAGTTAGAAGTCGTAGGTGAAATATAAATGTGTTTTGATTGAGTGGGATTCCCATTTACGACGTGGGGAAATCGCTTGTCAATCGTCTTATCCACTCAATAAACAATCCTGGAAACTTTAGAACTGCCAGCCATTTGAATAGAAACTCCCAGCTTATACTGTCGAAAGCCTTCTGTATATCAATTTTTATCATGCAGCTCGGAATATTGCTCGGCTTCTTATATCCTGTTAATAGCTCTTGGGCTAGGAGAATATTATGTGATATCCTCCTCCCTTTCACGAATGCACCTTGGTTTCCATTTATCACTTCAGGGAGTACCTCACTTAACCTGTTACTCATGATCTTTGTGATGACTTTATTTAAAACAGGGCAACAGGAAATCGGCCTATAGTCCCCAGCTGACTGCGGATTATCAACTTTCGGTATTAGTGTTAAAACAGCCCTGCTAAATTCCCGTGGTACTTCATCGCCCTGAAAGAAACTCCTTATCCCCTTTTTGAAATCATCACCAACAATCCCCCATGCTTTCTTGAAGAAAAAGCTCGAATATCCATCTACTCCAGGACTTTTATCATTCTCAATGCTATTCAGAGCTCTCCATATCTCATCATCTGTAATCGGCTTTATCAAGGGTATTTGTTGTTCCACTGTAAGAAAGTTACCTTCAGCTGCAACTAAAGGATCAATTTCACTCTCTACAATCACTGTTTTTCCCATTCGGTCACCAAAGAACTGCAGTAGATGCTGCTCCACCCCCTCTCTTCCATCCACTCTGTCGCTTCCCACCTTCAGGCTGACTATATGATTTCTGTATTGCCTCTTTTTCATGCTTGCATAGAAAATTTTGGTTGGCCTGTCCCCCTCCTTTATCCATTTCTCCTTAGACCGTTGCTGTAAGAAACTGAACTCCGCTTCAGCTAGTTCCATAGATTCTCTCCTTGCCCTTGCTTCGTTTTCTTGCAGCCCTTTATCCAATACATTTGTTTGTAATAGATTGAACTGGTTCTCCCACTTCCCTTTTGCTTCCATGGCTCTTTTCTGAATGTCTGAAAATTCCCTCTTGTTCAATCGTTTAAGTGCTATTTCCAGCACCTTCAGAGTTTTAAATAGATCACGAGAGTACTGTGTTTCCGCATCCTCCAATTCTGCTCCACTAAAGTAAGAAAGGTCGGCGAGTTCACCCACATATTGAAGAACTTAAAAGGACGTTTAGCAGAACACTTTCTTGGCGTATCTAGGTGTATAAGTAAAGGTAAATGATCCGATGCATCATTGGGTTTTACCTCACATATCGCTTCCATCCATCTGTCCATCCACATCTCATTCACCATTGCTCTGTCGATTCTACTGAAAATTCTGCCTTCTTCCCTTTTATTGTCCCACGTGAAAAAAGGTCCTGTACTTTTCAGCTCATGCAGTTGAATCAAGTTCACCGTGTCTCTAAAATTTTCCACCTCAGCTAGTTGTACATCCTCTCCTCCAGCTCGGTCTCCCAAATTTAGGGGGGAGTTGAAATCCCCCACCACCATCCATGGCATATCCTAGTGATTTGCAGTCTCCAGATAACGCCATAACTTCAGCCTAAGTGGTTGTTTGGTCCCTGCTTCTACTTCACTATTATGAGCATAAACAACCGTCAAGTAAAACTCCAACCCGAGTTCTTTTTTCCGGCAAATACAGTCAATCCATTGATCTCCAATGCTTATTACCGATATATCATACAAATCTGGCTTCCAACATAGCCATATTCTTCCTGTTTGTGCTATCGGGCAGTTTGTTAGTAGCTTCCAAACCAAATCAAGACTTTCCCATCTGTCCACTTCATTTTCTACCTTCACCTTTGTTTCCAGCAAGCCAGCAAGGCCTATATTATTTTCAAAACAAAATTTCCGGCATTTTCTCTGCTTACTTGGCTGATTTATACCCCTAACATTCCAGAATAGCATAGTACTATGCATCATTAACAATATTATAAAGGGGATCATACCTTGAATGAACTTCAAGGTCTATGTTATTAGCCGCTTCTCTCTCATTGACGCCAACATTTGTAGACTGTGAAATCTGCAATACCACACTATCATTCGATTCAACCGGTTGTTTCCCTTCTCTGTGTTGCCTTATTTCTCTACCCAGAACATCCCTAGCTTCAGTCTCTCTTGATTGTGCATCCAAAACTGTGCTACTGCTCGTTCCACCACTTTTTGCACCCCTTTCTTTTTCATACCCTGCTTTCTTTTCCTGTTCTTTTTCGGCCCCAAGAACAGCCTCTCGGTCTCCCTTTTTCTGTTCTACATTGGTTCCTTTGGTGCCCATTTTATTTCCCTCAATTCTGTCTCCATTCTTCTCTGCCCTTTTTACACCAACAACCACCCAATCCCCGGTATTTCTACCATATCGTCGATGAGGAGCAACTATGCTTGGTCCCCTTTCCCTTGGGGCTGATTGAGTTTGGTTCTCCCTTTTGCCTCTATTTGTGCTCAACTGCGTCCTGCCATTCACTCCAGGCGAAAGGGATTTGGGCTTCCAGACACATTCATCTGTTTCATGTCCAATCAGCTTGCATTTACTACACTTTGATGGCTTCCACTCATACTCCACATCTTGGTGCTGAATGATATATCCATTTCAACCAAAATATATCCTTTTTTTGACATACATCCCAAACCAGCTTACACATAGAAGCTCTATTCCAGAATGCAGGATCCCTTAGGCCAACTCCTCCACTTTTCTTTGTCATACAAAGTGTTTTCCAAGACACTGGTGTAACTCTTTTCTCCCCTTCCTTTCTGCCCCATAGAAAATTTATGCATTTTGTCTCAATGGCTTTGTGCACACTCTCAGGTATTTAAAAAACATTCGCCCAGTGACTAGCTTTACTCAACAGAATTGTGTTTATAAGCTGTATTTTACCTGCATATGTCATATTCTTGGAACCCCAAGTGCCTATTTGTCCTGCAATCTTCTCCACCATTTTCTCACAATCTTCAGCTCTCCACTTCCCTGTTAAGACTGGAAATCCAAGGTAATTCATTGGGAAACTTCCTTGAACTATATTCAGAGTATCAACCAACATTTTTGATTCAGTTTCTGTCATTGTCGAGAAGAAAGCCTCAGATTTTGCTTCATTTATCCTCAGGCCAGAAACCTTCCTAAACTCCTCCAAAACAGTTTTAACCCCTTCCATTGAGTGCTTTCTTGCCCTACCGAAAATTAACAGATCATCTGCAAACATCAAACTGTGTATTTCCCCCTTCAAAGTCCTCTGATGGAACTCTATAGCTTTCATTTTTATTACCAGGCTAAGCTGTCTTGATAGATATTCCATCCCAATTACAAACAATAAAGGTGATATCGGATCCCCTGTTTAACACCACTCCTTCCTTTAAAACAATCTGTGTACGCACCATTCAAAGAGAAACAATATGTGGTATCCTCAACGCATCGTCTTATTCACTCAATAAACAATTCTGGAAACTTTAGAACTGCCATCCATTTGAATAGAAACTCCCAGCTTATAGTGTCGAAAGCCTTCAGTATATCAATTTTTATCATGCAGCTCGGAATATTGCTCGGCTTCTTATATCCTGTTAAAAGCTCTTGCACTAGGAGAATATTATGTGATATTCTCCTCCCTTTCACGAGTGCACCTTGGTTTCCATATCACTTCAGGGAGTACCTCACTTAACCTGTTACTCATGATCTTTGTGATGACTTTATATAAAACAGGGTAGCAGGAAATCGGCCTATAGTCCCCAGCTGACTGCGGATTATCAACTTTCGGCATTAGTGTTAAAACAGCCCTGCTAAATTCCCGTGGTACTTCATCACCCTGAAAGAAACTCCTAATCCCCTTTTTAAAATCATCACCAACAATCCCCATGCTTTCTTGAAGAAAAAGCTCGAATATCCATCTACTCCAGGACTTTTGTCATTCTCAATGCTATTCAGAGCTCTCCATATCTCATCATCTGTAATCGACTTTATCAAGGGTATTTGTTGTTCCACTGTAAGAAAGTTACCTTCAGCTGCAACTAAAGGATCAATTTCACTCTCTACAATCACTGTCTTTCCCATTCGGTCACCAAAGAACTGCAGTATATGCTGCTCCACCCCCTCTCTTCCATCCACTCTGTCGCTTCCCATCTTCAGGCTGACTATATGATTTCTGTATTGCCTCTTTTTCATGCTTGCATAGAAATTTTTGGTTGGCCTGTCCCCCTCCTTTATCCATTTCTCCTTAGACCGTTGTTGTAAGAAACTGAACTACGCTTCAGCTAGTTCCATAGATTCTCTCCTTGCCCTTGCTTCGTTTTCTTGCAGCCCTTTATCCAATACATTTGTTTGTAATAGATGGAACTGGTTTCCCACTTCTCTTTTGCTTCCATGGCTCTTTTCTGAATGTCTAAAAATTCCCTCTTGTTCAATCGTTTAAGTGCTATTTCCAGCACCTTCAGAGTTTTAAATAGATCCACGAGAGTACTGTGTTTCCGCATCCTCCAATTCTGCTCCACTAAAGTAAGAAAGTCCGGCGAGTTCACCCACATATTGAAGAACTTAAAAGGACGTTTAGCAGAACACTTTCTTGGCGTATCTAGGTGTATGAGTAAAGGTAAATGATCCGATGCATCATTGGGTTTTACCTCACATATCGCTTCCATCCATCTGTCCATCCACATCTCATTCTCTTCCGATGCAATGGATTCATGCTACTTGCTTTCTTAAGACCCTTAATCTACCATGTGTCATCACATTTGTTTATGGTGAAAAATATGGACTCCGAAAGAACATCTCTGTGGGATGCATTAAAGCAGCAGGCAATTCAGCATCTCCCATGGTTAATTGTAGGAGATTTTAATTCCCCCCTTTCTTTTGATGATAGACTGGGTGGTGCTCCTGTTCTGGCAGATGAATTTGCTTATTTCAAGGATACTTTTGAAGTGTTGGGCTTGGCTGAACTAAAAACCTTTGGCCCTTTTTTCACTTGGAATAACAGACAAGCAGCCTCACAGAGAATTTTTAGCAAACTGGATAGAGATCCCTAGTCAATCAGCAATGGCTGAAGGACCTTAAGGAATCCAAATGCAAGCTACTTATGGAAGGGCAATCTGATCAAAACCCTCTCATTCTTCAACTTTCTGCCCACCCACACAGTATGAGAAAGCCATTCAAGTTCTATAACATGTGGAGTCTCTCTCCTAATTTCCTGCCTACTGTGGAAAATATTTGGAAGGCTCATCTAGTTTCTTCTCTCACTGATCTTTACTTTAATCTCTCCTTACTGCAATCTCCTTTACAAAGGATCAATAAGACTGAGTTTAGTGAGATTCAGAAAAGAGCTATAGCTATTACAGAAGCCTTATCCAGAGCTCAGGCTGCTGTTCACTCTGATCCCTTGAATGTAGTTTCACTGGAGAAGGAGAAGGAGATAAGAACACAGGCCATCTTGATTTATGAGGCAGAGGTACGGTTCTTAAGACAAAGGACAAAGAGTACTTGGCTTTTGGCTGGTGATAGACCTACAAAAGTTTTCTATGACTTCTTGAAGGCTAGGCAGTTTAAAAACCACATTTTATGTCTTTATAATGGGAATACACTCCTGGAGTCTCCATCTTTGGTTTAGCAGCACCTTGTGATTTTCTTTTCTACACAGCTTGGTACTAGCTCACCACCTTCCAGTCATTTGGATCTACTGGTTATAGCTCAAGGCAAAGTGCTTACTCATTCCCATCAGTTATCCCTCATCAAGCCGATTTCTTCTACTGAAATTTTTCATCCTCTCAACAGTATACCAGATAATAAGAGCCCAGGCTATGATGGCTTCTCTAGTCAGTTTTTTAAGAAAACTTGGCATATTATTGGCCCTGATTGTGTTGCTACCATCCAGGATTTTTTTTTCAGGGGGGATTCTACCGGAACAGTTCAACAAGAAATTGTTACTCTGCTGCCCAAACTGGATCATCCTCAGGTAGCCTCTGATTACAGACCTATTTCTTGTTGCTTAGTGCTATACAAAGTGATTGCAAAGGTCCTTTGTACTAGGCTGGGACCAGTTCTGCCTGACGTTATAGGACTTAACCAAGGGGCCTTTGTAAAAGGCAGATCGATATCTCACAATATCCAATTGACCCAGGAGTTGTTTCAGACTTACAATTGGAAATAAGCTGGTATGCAAAGCTGTTTTTTCAAAGTGGATATTCAAAAGGCTTTTGATAATCTTGAGTGGACATTCTTGATAGATCTTTTGGTTGCTCTCAAATTCCCCTCTTCCTTTATTACTTGGATCAAAACTTGCTTAGAGAGTGCTACTTTTAGCTTGTCTCTGAATGGAGGTTACACTGACCATTTTGCTGCTAAAAGAGGGGTTAAACAGGGAGACCCCCTTTCACCTCTTCTCTTTGTTCTTTCTATGGAGTACTTTACCAGAATGTTGTAACCTGCTTTTAAGCAGAAGCTAATTGATTATCATACAAAGTGCAAGTATGTGCATCTTCATTGCTTGCTTTTTGCTGATGACCTAATAATTTATTGCAAAGCCAACCAGAAATCTATTCATGGGGTGCTACAGACTCTTGACACTCTTAAATCTGTCACTGGCCTGTCCATAAATGCAGCTAAATCTCAAATCTTCTTCTCCAGGATTGATGATACTACAGATGACTCTCTTTTGTCTTTAATGCATATCCAGAGGGGGGTGTTGCCTATTTCTTATCTAGGCATATCTCTTTCTGGAAAGAAATGGACCACTCTTAATTGCCGAAAGCTCCTAGATAAGTTTAAGGGTAGACTAAGTAAATGGCAAGGGAGAACTCTTTCTTATGCAGGGAAGACGGAGCTTATTAACACTGTCCTTTTTAGCATTACAAGCTACTGGATCAGTGCTTTCCAGCTGCCTACTCATGTATACAATGATATTAAAGCCATCTGCATAAATTATCTTTGGGGAAATCCTGATGGGAAGGGAGTATTTCCAGTGGCATGGGAAACACACTGTCTTACAAAGGCTTATGGTGGTGCAGGGCTTAGAGATCCCCATCTTTGGGGCCAAGCTTTACTTTGTAAGCAGCTCTGGTGTATTCAAAGTGACCAGAACAACTTATGGGTAAAATGGGTGCATGAGTACTATATGAAAGGGAGAACTTTAAGAGAAGCCATAACACCTTCTCATTGCAGCAATGCTTGGACTATCTTGGTTGCTCTGAAGAATCAGGTTATAGATTTCCGCCCTCTTTGCCTCAGTCAGAAAGGGAAATTTCAGGTTTCTCTGGCTTATAATTTTCTTTTAGGTCAAAGAACCACCAGGGCTTTCGCTGCTACTATATGGAGCTGTAAGATTCTCCCCAAGCAATCCTTTTTCATTTGGAGATTGGCTTTGGGGAGATTATCTATTGTTGACAGGTTACAGCACCTTGGCATTCCACTTCCTTCATCCACATGTTGTTTTTATCATCAAGATGGTGGTTAAGAAGTTCAAAGATGACGCTGCCTCAAATTGGGACCATCTGGCTCCAGATAGGCATATAATGAATAAACCCCCTATTCAAACATGGAGGCGTATGAAAGAATATATATTAGCCGAGTTCCTTCCTGATGATTATGAGAAAACTTTGCGCAAAATGTATAATAATTGCATCCAGGGAAAGAGGACTATGTGGGAATATGTCAGGGATGATCCTGTAATGACCATCTCGCAGGCGCAAGGCAGTCTCCCATCCCAGCACAGTAGCGGCATATGGACCCAGCTCCACTTACTATATAAGCCCATGTTTCCAGGAGAGAGAAAGCTAAGTTAACCTCTCTGATCATCACCATACTGAATTTCTCTGCAATAGTCCTATGCTAATTTGGGCGTCGGAGCTGAAATGTTAAAGAAATTTGTAAATAAAATTGTAAAAAACATGTCGTAAATTTGAACGTTAAATAATGTGCCGCATAGGTGTCATAAAAACTATGACATAGTAAGAAAATGACTTAAGAATGTCGCAAATAAATAACACACTGATATAAGTGTGGCGAATTTACGACATTTATACATTGGTCGCACATATATATGTCACAAAATCCCAGTTCTCTTGTAGTGATGGTACCTCAGATAATTGGTGTATCTGAGGGTTGGTGCTTGTAGAATCTCCTTGCTAACTAGTCGTCGAGCACTTCGGCTTCGAAAAGCTGGACCTGGACCTGTTCGTCCGAGCCTGCAAAACAAGCCCCCGAAGCCACCCGAGGGGTGTTCAAAAATACATGGCTTGCACTACCCGGCCCGATACCCAAAAAACCCGAATGTTAATATCCGGGTATTTAATAAGAATTTCGAGTTGGGTACCCGGCCCGATAATTATGCATTCAACCGGGTCCGGGTATGGGTCTCAAACCCAGTACCCAGTAAATTATTTATATTTTTAATAAATTTATAAAATTACTATAACAAAAAATAATATTTAAGAGAAGCCTGGTCAATTTTTTTTATGAACATAAATTTCATTTCATCAAGGAGCAAAAAATAGTACAAGATTACAATCTCCGCTCCCAGCTTTACAAAAACAGAACTAACTAAGCGTCTAGAAATTAAAAAACACTAGTCCCTCAGAAAAATAAAAAGAGAAGCACAAGACAAATTAATGCCAACGTTTAAATTCAGTATCAATAAGGGAAAAAGTCGTTGAGGTGTCATGGATTGCCCCTGCAAAATCCTTTAATTTTTCTCATTCCATAAGTGATAGAGATATGTCACCAGGAGTGGAAAAATTCTCTTGTTCTTCCTGGCTTGCCAAATGAATAAGAGTCTCTTCAAGTGCCTGAGATCCTGAGGAGGTGGAAGATGAAGAAGGTGCAGTACTTGCTTAGAGTAAGGACACTGGATCAACGAGTGAGACATAGTCTATGGGACTTGATGGCAGAAACATCATGTAGATGAAGGAAGTGGAATCCCAAGGTGTTGTAACCTGTCAACAGTAGATAACCTCCCCAAAGCCAATCTCCAAAGGAAAAAAGAATGCTTGGGGAGAAGTTTTCTGCTCCATATTGTAGCTGAGAAAGCCCTGGTGGTTCTTTGTCCTAAAGAAAATTATAGGACAGGGAACTTGAAATTTTCTCTTCTGATTGAGACAAAGGGGGAGGAAGTCTATAACCTGATTCTTCAAGGAAACTAGGACGGTCCAAGCTTTGCTGCAATGAGAAGGTGCTATGGCTTCTCTTAAGGTTCTCCCCTTCATATAATATTCATGCACCCACTTTACACATAAGTTGTTATGATCACTCTGAATACACCAAAGTTGTTTACAAAGTAGAGCTTGGCCCCAAAGATGGGGATCTCGGAGTCCTGCACCACCATAAGCCTTTGTAAGACATAGTGATTCCCAAGCCACTAGAAACACTCCCTTCCCATCAGGATTCCCCCAAAGATAATTCCTGCAGATGGCTTTGATATCATTGTACACATGAACAGGACTGATCCAGTAGCTTGTAATGCTAAAAAGGATAGTGTTAATAAGTTCCATCTTCCCTGCATAAGAAAGAGTTCTCCCTTGCCATTTACTTAGTCTACCCTTAAGCTTATCTAGGAGCTTTTGGCAATTAAGAGTGGTCCATTTCTTTCCAGAAAGAGATATGCCTAGATAAGAAATAGGAAAGACCCCTCTCTGGATATGCATTAAAGACAAAAGAAAGTCATCTGTAGTATCATCAATCCTGGAGAAGAAAACCTGAGATTTAGCTGCATTAATGGACAAGCCAGTGACAGATTTAAAAGTACCAAGAGTCTGAAGCACCCCATGAATAGAATTCTGGTTGGCTTTGCAAAAATTTATAGGTCATCAGCAAAAGGCAAGCAGTGAAGATGCACAGACCTGCACTTTGTATGATAGTCAATTAACTTCTGCTTAATACCAAGTTGTAGCAGTCTGGTAAAGTATTCCATAGAGAGAAAAAAATAGAAGAGGAGAGAGGGGGTCCCCTTGTTTAACCCCTCTTTTAGCAGCAAAATGGTCAGTGTAACCACCATTTAGAGACAAGCTAAAAGTAGCACTCTCTAAGCATGTTTTGATCAAAGTAATAAAGACAGAGGGGAATCTGGGAGCTACTAAAAGATCTATCAGGAATGACCACTCAAGATTATCAAAAGCCTTTTTGTGAAAATCCACTTTGAAAGAACAACTTTGCATACTAGCATACTTCCAATTGTAGGTCTGAAACAGCTCCTGGGTCAATTGTATATTGTGAGATATCAACCTGCCTTTAACAAAGGCCCCTTGATTAAGTCCAATAATGTCAGGCAGAGCTTCTCCCAACCTAGTACAAAGCACCTTTGCAATAACTTTATACAGCACAGAACCACAAGAAATTTGTCTGTAATCAGAGGCCACCTGAGGATGATCCAGTTTAGGAAGCAGAGTAATAACTAACTTGTTGAACTGCTTAGGTAGAACTCCCCCTGTAAAAATATCTTGTATGGCAGTAACAAAATCAGGGCCGATAATATGCCAAGTTTTCTAAAAAAAAACTGACTACAGAAACCATCATAGCCTGGACTTTTACTATCTGGTATACTATTGAGAGCAAGAAAAATTTCAGTAGATGTAACAGGCTTGATGAGGGATAGCTTTTTTTTTTTTTTTGATGTAATATTTTCTTCTATTAAGTAGCTCAAAAAATTTCATACAACTGATTTGGCCATCACTCTAAGCCAAGCATTCAACGGATATAAATAACTAACCAAAAGGAAAAAAACAACTATTCTACAGCCATATGAAATGCAAGTGGCTATGATCATAACTAGTTCATCAAGATATTGCTAGGATTTTAGAATAACTATAATGAACGCGCTTCCATTCCATCTGTCCTTGCATATCTTGCCATATTCGCATCCACCTTTGGAGCTTTGGTGTCTTCAACGTTCCATTTCTGTCTCCGGCTCGTATATGATTAAGGAAAAATCCACCATAGCATATCTGTGAATTGACATGTCAAAACACAAGTCTGCCCTGGTTCATTTCCCGTAGAAATCAAACAAGCCATTATGTAGCCTGGTCTGAGTATGCTTATAATCTTCTTCGATCCAGCCCGTCAAGTCTTTAGATAGTGTCATGGGCCAAGGTTGGGTAACTGGTTTCACCCAGCAGCCCAACACCTCTGAAATACCAAAGGTAATCAGTGCGGTACCTACGACATATGTACAAGTTTCATACTAGGGCCATAGTCCCTCATCCAGTCCGTCAAAAATTTTTGATAGTGTCTTGGGCCAAGGATGAGTAACTGGTTTTATACCAGCAGCCAACACCTCTGAAATACCAAAAGGTAATCAGTGCGGTACCTACGACATATGTACAAGTTTCATACTTGGGGTAAAACCCCTCAACCATTCCATCAAATCAGATAGTGTCCTGGGCCAAGGCTGGGTAACTGGTTTTTATACCAGCAGCCCAACACCTCTGAAATACCAAAAGGTAATCACTGCGGTACCCACGACATATGTACAAATTTCATACTAGGGATATATCCCCACAACCAATCCGTCAAGTCTTTAGATATTGTCACGGGCCAAGGCTGGGTAACTGGTTTTTACACCAGCAGCCCAACACCTCTGAAATACTAAAGGTAATCAGTGCGGTACCGACGACATATGTACCAAGCTTCATACTAGGATCCATTCACACCATCTTGTTTCAATCATCACCTTTAGAGCATCCACTTGCATAAATTTCCCCTCGAAGATTTCTGTTATTCCTCTCCCTCCATACATTATAGAAGATGCTTATAAGTCGGTGGAATCTTATTCTCTTTCTCCATCCTACCATTCTTCTCATCCTCCTCAGGCACTCTCTGAAGTTTCCGCCAGTCTCCACCCTGTAATGTTTTCGGAGCTCCAGTGTAAACTGGCATGTACAAAATATGTGTTGCATCGTTTCTCCATTTTGCCCACACATAGTACAAACATCTGCCACATGAGGTATTATCCCTTCCGACTGAAGTCTCGCTATGGTCGATAATCTCCCTTTTAACAACATCCATAGAAAGAATGAGTGTTTAGGCTGTAGTCCTGACTTCCACAATATTTTCGTTGACCAATGGTTTTCTTGGCTTGCCCCTTTGAGGTATCCATATGCCTTGCTAGTGCTGAAATTTCCCTTCATGTCAACACATTCCATTAGGTATGGACGAATTCCATCTTTCAGTGACACCAACTTGCCCCAACTCCAACTATATGTGTGCCCTTCTAGGCTGTAGTCAAGAAACTCTTCATCCTTCAAGTAGTATGCATGCACCCATTTCAGCCACAATATATCCTTTTTTTGACATACATCCCAAACCAGCTTACACAGAGAAGCTCTATTCAAGAATGAAGGATCCCTTAGGCCAACTCCTCCACTTTTCTTTGGCATACAAAGTGTTTTCCAAGACACTGATGTAACTCTTTTCTCCCCTTCCTTTCTGCCCCACAGAAAATTTCTGCATTTTGTCTCAATGGCTTTGTGCACACTCTCAGGTATGTGAAAAACATTTGCCCAGTGACTAGCTTTACTCAGCAGAATTGTGGTTATAAGCTGCACTTTACCTGCATATGCCATATTCCTGGAACCCCAAGTGCCTATTTGTCCTGCAATCTTCTCCACCATTTTCTCACAATCTCCAGCTCTCCACTTCCCTGTTGAGACTGGAAGTCCCAGGTAATTCATTGGGAAACTTCCTTGAACTATATTCAGAGTATCAGCCAACACTTTTGATTCAGTTTCTGTAATTGTCGAGAAGAAACTCAGATTTTCCTTCATTTATCCTAAGGCCAGAAACCTTTCTAAACTCATCCAAAACAGTTTTAACCCCTTCCATTGAGTGCTTGCTTGCCCTACAGAAAATTAACAGATCATCTGCAAACATTAAACTGTGCATTTCCCCCTTCAAACTCCTCTGATGGAACTCTATAGCTTTCGTTTTTATCGCCAGGCTAAGCTGTCTTGATAGATATTCCATCCCAATTACAAACAATAAAGGTGATATCGGATCCCCCTGTTTAACACCACTCCTCCCTTTAAAACAATCCGTGTACGCACCATTCAAAGAGAAACAATAAGTGGTATCCTCAACGCATCGTCTTATCCACTCAATAAACAATCCTGGAAACTTTAGAACTGCCAGCCATTTGAATAGAAACTCCCAACTTATACTGTCGAAAGCCTTCTGTATATCAATTTTTATCATGCAGCTCGGAATATTGCTCGGCTTCTTATATCCTGTTAAAAGCTCTTGCGCTAGGAGAATATTATGTGATATCCTCCTCCCTTTCACGAATGCACCTTGGTTTCCATTTATCACTTCAGGGAGTACCTCACTTAACCTGTTACTCATGATCTTTGTGATGACTTTATATAAAACAGGGCAGCAGGAAATCGGCCTATAGTCCCCAGCTGACTGCTGATTATCAACTTTCGGCATTAGTGTTAAAACAGCCTACTAAATTCCCGTGGTACTTCATCACCCTGAAAGAAACTCCTAATCCCCTTTTTGAAATCATCACCAACAATCCCCCATGCTTTCTTGAAGAAAAAGCTCGAATATCCATCTACTCCAGGACTTTTGTCATTCTCAATGCTATTCAGAGCTCTCCATACCTCATCATCTGTAATCGGCTTTATCAAGGGTATTTGTTGTTCCACTGTAAGAAAGTTACCTTCAGCTGCAACTAAAGGATCAATTTCACTCTCTACAATCACTGTCTTTCCCATTCAGTCACCAAAGAACTGCAGTAGATGCTGCTCCACCCCCTCTCTTCCATCCACTCTGTCGCTTCCCACCTTCAGGCTGACTATATGATTTCTGTATTGCCTCTTTTTCATGCTTGCATAGAAAATTTTGGTTGGCCTGTCCCCCTCCTTTATCCATTTCTCCTTAGACCGTTGTTGTAAGAAACTGAACTCCGCTTCAGCTAGTTTCATAGATTCTCTCATTGCCCTTGCTTCGTTTTCTTGCAGCCCTTTATCCAATACATTTGTTTGTAATAGATTGAACTGGTTCTCCCACTTCCCTTTTGCTTCCATGGCTCTTTTCTGAATGTCTGAAAATTCCCTCTTGTTCAATCGTTTAAGTGCTATTTCCAGCACCTTCAGAGTTTTAAATAGATCACGAGAGTACTGTGTTTCAGCATCCTCCAATTCTGCTCCACTAAAGTAAGAAAGGTCGGCGAGTTCACCCACATATTGAAGAACTTAAAAGGACGTTTAGCAGAACACTTTCTTGGCGTATCTAGGTGTATAAGTAAAGGTAAATGATATGCATCATTGGGTTTTACCTCACATATCGCTTCCATCCATCTGTCCATCCACATCTCATTCACCATTGCTTTGTCGATTCTACTGAAAATTCTGTCTTCTTCCCTTTTATTGTCCTACGTGAAAAAAGGTCCTGTACTTTTCAGCTCATGCAGTTGAATCAAGTTCACCGTGTCTCTAAAATTTTCCACCTCAACTAGTTGTACATCCTCTCCTCCAGTTCGGTCTCCCAAATTTAGGGGGGAGTTGAAATCCCCCACCACCATCCATGGCATATCCTGGTGATTTACAGTCTCCTGATCTCCAATGCTTATTACCGATATATCATACAAATCTGGCTTCCAACATAGCCATATTCTTCCTGTTTGTGCTATCGGGCAGTTTGTTAGTAGCTTCCAACCCAAATCAAGACTTTCCCATCTGTCCACTTCATTTTCTACCTTCACCTTTGTTTCCAACAAGCCAGCAAGGCCTATATTATTTTCAAAACAAAATTGCCGTCATTTTCTCTACTTACTTGGCTGATTTAGACCCCTAACATTCCAGAATAGCATAGTACTATGCATCATTAACAATATTATAAAGGGGATCATACCTTGAATGAACTTCAAGGTATATGTTATTAGCCGCTTCTCTCTCATTGACGCCAACATTTGTAGACTGTGAAATCTGCAATACCACACTATCATTCGATTCAACCGGTTGTTTACCTTCTCTGTGTTGCCTTATTTCTCTACCCGGAACATCCCTAGCTTCAGTCTCTCTTGATTGTGCATCCAAAACTGTGCTACTGCTCGTTCCACCACTTTTTGCACCCTTTTCTTTTTCATACCCTGCTTTCTTTCCTGTTCTTTTCTGGCCCCAAGAACAGCCTCTCGGTCTCCCTTTTTCTGTTCTACATTGGTCCCTTTGGTGCCCGTTTTATTTCCCTCAATTTTGTCTCCATTCTTCTCTGCCCTTTTTACACCAACAACCACCCAATCCCCGGTATATCTGCCATATCGTCGATGAGGAGCAACTATGCTTGGTCCCCTTTACCTTGGGGCTGATTGAGTTTGGTTCTCCCTTTTGCCTCTATTTGTGCTCAACCGCGTCCTGCCATTCACTCCAGGCGAAAGGGATTTGGGCTTCCAGACACATTCTTCTGTTTCATGTCCAATCAGCTTGCATTTACTGCACTTTGCTGGCTTCTACTCATACTCTACATCTTGGTGCTGAATGATATTATTCTCATCTTTGTATGGAATTCTTTTTTGCATTACCTTCCCCATGTTCACCTCAACTAGTACCCTTGCAAACTTTGTCTTTTCCATGTGCCATGTGGCCTCATCAATCCGCAAGGGGATTCCGATTACACTTGCCAATCTACATAACAAACTCGGCTCCCAATAGACTGGATCTAATCCAGGAAATTGCACCCATATTGGAATTGTATCTGACTCATCAAAATCCATTATTTGTTTCCATACCTTTACAAAAACTGGTTTTTTATCAAAGAAAACCATCCCCCTTTCTATCACCACATCTCTATGTTTTTCATTAACAAGCTTCACCAGAAAGATCCCTGTCTTTGCCTGCCAAACCTTTTCAACCATACCAAACCATATTCTTCTAAGAAAGCCTTCAAAATATTTTATCGGAGGATGACCACCAATAACCTTGCATACAACCACATTCTTCCATTTTTTCACGCTGTTTTCAACCTCATTCAAAGGAAAAGAAGGAAGAAGCATACCGTCTACAAGTTCAGGTTTGTAGTATTTTACCTCTACCTGGTGGCTTGTGAACAGTTTCGACCAGCTTGCCTTCTCATTTAATGGTGTTTCTAGCTCTTCCCCTCTCTTTAGTATACGTACTTGTGAGTTCTCCCCAACTTTGTTTTTTACAGTGGCAACACCATCACCTTCGGGTTGAGTGATCACAGTCGACAAAACAACATTCTCCAAACCCTTATCTAAAATTGATTTCTCGGCTTGTTCTGAACTCTTCATCTCGGTTTGTAAACCTTGCATTTGATGAGGGATAGCTGATGGGTATGAGTAAGCACATTGCCCTGAGCTATAACCAGTGGATCCAAGTGACTGGAGGGAGCTGTGCTAGTACCAAGCTGAGTAGATCAGAAAGCCACAAGGTGATGTTCAACCAAAGAAGGAGATTCCAAGAGTGTATTCCCATTGTAAAGACATAAAATGTGGTTTTTAAACTGTCTAGCCTTCAAGAAATCATAGAAAACATTGGTAGGTCTATCACCAGCCAAAAGCCAAGTACTTTTTGCCCTTTGTCTTAAGAATTTTACCTCAGCCTCATAAATCAAGATGGCCTGTGTTCTTATCTCCTTCTCCCTCTCCGCAAAATTACATTCAAGGGATCAGAGTGAACAGCAGACTGGGCTATGGACAAGGCTTCGGTAATAGCTATAGATCTTTTTTGAATCTCACTAAACTCTGTCTTATTGATCCTTTGTAAAGGGGATTGCAATATGGAGAGATTATAGTAAAGGTCAGTGAGGGAAGAAACTGGATGGGGGAAAATACTGGTACCCGGTTATGAACACCCTACCCGAGGGTAGCAACTCCGGTGTGATGATGAGATTTCGTGTATGGAAAGAAAGAGAAAACTCTGAATGCTAGAATTACCTGAAATGGCTCAATGTGGCCTCTATTTATAGGTGTTTTGGCCTTCCTCCTATGCCTCATCATCATACATCTTCCCGTACTAGTGACGGGTCCTAGCCACGTGAATGTACCGGCCAATCATTTTCTTTCTTTCTTTCTTTTTTTTTGATGTAAATTTTATTCTATTAATCACTCAAAAGGTTCATACAACGGTTTTGGTCATTACTCTAAGCCAATATCTAACAAGTGGAAAAAATCCGAAACAACTATTCTAACGCCCGAATCTGTACGCACGGCCGCTCCCAAATTTGGGGATTTGGGGATCTGTACGCACGGCGATTTGGGGTTTTGTACGCCCGAATCTGTACGCACCGCTCACCAAGGACACAGATTCAAGGACCAATCCTGTACGGACGATCAGTGGACGAATCTGTACGGAGCTGTAGTACACGGTTCTGTACGGACGAATCTGTATGAACGGCGACCTAAATCCTATGCTGCGATTCTAATTCCTATTATGTGCGATTTCCGTTTTTCTTTTTCCACTATTTTCTGGTGAATCAAATTCGTTTGATTCTGCCGCCATGGGCAAGAACAGTAGTGGTAAACGAAACGCGGGAAATAAGCCTAAGGATGTGACGAAGATGGTCTTGGGAAGTGATGGACGAAGTTTGTTTGGCGATGATGGTGAGTTTTTTCCGAAACGGCCAACCGTGATTGAAAACCCGGGCACTCTGTCAGGATTAAACTTTGAACGGAGAGGAAACGACGGGATGGCTCGCGGGCAGAATCCTATCGCTGGGATGGTAGATGCGGCAAAAAACCCTCGGGCTGCAGCAGAGAAAAACCTTAGCAGCGGAAAATTTGATATAAAGGCTGAGTCAAGTTCCCACAGTGAGGCGATGAAAAAATGGATTCAGAAAGCGTCGGTCGAAGAGCTCTTTGAAAATATGGGGAAAGCTTACGAAGGTTTTAGAATGATTGAACAGAAACTTAAAGAAAAAGCTGGAGAAGAACTATTGAATGTGGCTGAACGTGAGGTCATGGAGAATGGAGGAAAACCCTTGTTTGGATTGGAAAAGGAAAACGTTGAGATGAATCCGATTGAATCTGGGAATAGGACTACATGGCCAGCGGATGAGAGTACATATGATCGGGAAAGCGAAGGGGGCAGCAAGAAATCGATGATGGCAGCCGGGGTTCGTAGGCAGCCGATGATGATAAAAACCGGTATACCAATTTCGAGGTTCTTGGAAACAATGGGCAGAGAGGAGAGTGAGGGCAGCAAGGATACGTCTAAGACAATAGAGCAAGGTGTACAAACAAAAATGAAGAGTTCAGAACAAGCCGAGAAGTCTCATTTAGAGAAGGGTTTGGAGAATGCTGTTTTGTCGACTGTGATCACTCAACCCGAAGGTGATGGTGTTGCCACAGTAGTAAACAAAGTTGGGGAGAATTCACAAGTACGTATACTGAAGAGAGGGGAAGAGCTAGAGACACCATTAAATGAGAAGGTAAGCTGGTCGAAACTGTTCACGAGCCACCAGGCAGAGGTAAAATACTATAAACCTGAACTTGTAGACGGTATGCTTTTGCCTTCTTTTCCTTTGAATGAGGTTGAAAACAGCGTGAAAAAATGGAAGAATGTGGTTGTATGCAAGGTTATTGGTGGTCATCCTCCGATTAAATATTTTGAAGGCTTTCTTAGAAGAATATGGTTTGGTATGGTTGAAAAGGTCTGGCAGGCAAAACCAGGGATCTTTCTGGTGAAGCTTGTTAATGAAAAACATAGAGATGAGGTGATAGAACGGGGGATGGTTTTCTTTGATAAAAAACCAGTTTTTGTAAAGTTATGGAAACAAAAAATGGATTTTGATGAGCCAGATACAATTCCTATATGGGTGCAATTTCCTGGATTGGATCCAGTCTATTGGGAGCCGAGCCTGTTATGTAGATTGGCAAGTGTAATCGGAATCCCCTTGCGGATTGATGAGGCCACATGGCACATGGAAAAGACAAAGTTTGCAAGGGTACTAGTTGAGGTGAACATGGGGAAGGTAATGCAAAAAAGAATTCCATACAAAGATGAGAATAATATCATTCAGCACCAAGATGTGGAGTATGAGTGGAAGCCATCAAAGTGTAGTAAATGCAAGCTGATTGGACATGAAACAGAAGAATGTGTCTGGAAGCCCAAATCCCTTTCGCCTGGAGTGAATGGTAGGACGCAGTTGAGCACAAATAGAGGCAAAAGGGAGAACCAAACTCAATCAGCCCCAAGGGAAAGGGGACCAAGCATAGTTGCTCCTCATCGACGATATGGTAGAAATACCGGGGATTGGGTGGTTGTTGGTGTAAAAAGGGCAGAGAAGAATGGAGACAAAATTGAGGGAAATAAAATGGGCACCAAAGGAACCAATGTAGAACAGAAAAAGGGAGACCGAGAGGCTGTTCTTGGGGCCGAAAAAGAACAGGAAAAGAAAGCAGGGTATGAAAAAGAAAGGGGTGCAAAAAGTGGTGGAACGAGCAGTAGCACAGTTTTGGATGCACAATCAAGAGAGACTGAAGCTAGGGATGTTCCGGGTAGAGAAATAAGGCAACACAGAGAAGGGAAACAACCGGTTGAATCGAATGATAGTGTGGTATTGCAGATTTCACAGTCTACAAATGTTGGCGTCAATGAGAGAGAAGCGGCTAATAACATAGACCTTGAAGTTCATTCAAGGTATGATCCCCTTTATAATATTGTTAATGATGCATAGTACTATGCTATTCTGGAATGTTAGGGGTATAAATCAGCCAAGTAAGCAGAGAAAATGCCGGCAATTTTGTTTTGAAAATAATATAGGCCTTGCTGGCTTGCTGGAAACAAAGGTGAAGGTAGAAAATGAAGTGGACAGATGGGAAAGTCTTGATTTGGGTTGGAAGCTACTAACAAACTGCCCGATAGCACAAACAGGAAGAATATGGCTATGTTGGAAGCCAGATTTGTATGATATATCGGTAATAAGCATTGGAGATCAGTGGATTGACTGCATTTGCCGGAAAAAAGAACTCGGGCTGGAGTTTTACTTGACGGTTGTTTATGCTCATAATAGTGAAGTAGAAGCAGGGACCAAACAACCGCTTAGGCTGAAGTTATGGCGTTATCTGGAGACTGCAAATCACCAGGATATGCCATGGATGGTGGTGGGGGATTTCAACTCCCCCCTAAATTTGGGAGACCGAGCTGGAGGAGAGGATGTACAACTAGCTGAGGTGGAAAATTTTAGAGACACGGTGAACTTGATTCAACTGCATGAGCTGAAAAGTACAGGACCCTTTTTCACGTGGGACAATAAAAGGGAAGAAGGCAGAATTTTCAGTAGAATCGACAGAGCAATGGTGAATGAGATGTGGATGGACAGATGGATGGAAGCGATATGTGAAGTAAAACCCAATGATGCATCAGATCATTTACCTTTACTTATACACCTAGATACGCCAAGAAAGTGTTCTGCTAAACGTCCTTTTAAGTTCTTCAATATGTGGGTGAACTCGCCGGACTTTATTACTTTAGTGGAGCAGAATTGGAGGATGCGGAAACACAGTACTCTCGTGGATCTATTTAAAACTCTGAAGGTGCTGGAAATAGCACTTAAACGATTGAACAAGAGGGAATTTTCAGACATTCAGAAAAGAGCCATGGAAGCAAAAGGGAAGTGGGAGAACCAGTTCAATCTATTACAAACAAATGTATTGGATAAAGGGCTGCAAGAAAACGAAGCAAGGGCAAGGAGAGAATCTATGGAACTAGCTGAAGCGGAGTTCAGTTTCTTACAGCAACGGTCTAAGGAGAAATGGATAAAGGAGGGGGACAGGCCAACCAAAATTTTCTATGCAAGCATGAAAAAGAGGCAATACAGAAATCATATAGTCAGCCTGAAGGTGGGAAGCGACAGAGTGGATGGAAGAGAGGGGGTGGAGCAGCATCTACTGCAGTTCTTTGGTGACCGAATGGGAAAGACAGTGATTGTAGAGAGTGAAATTGATCCTTTAGTTGCAGCTGAAGGTAACTTTCTTACAGTGGAACAACAAACACCCTTGATAAAGCCGATTACAGATGATGAGATATGGAGAGCTCTGAATAGCATTGAGAATGACAAAAGTCCTGGAGTAGATGGATATTCGAGTTTTTTCTTCAAGAAAGCATGGGGGATTGTTGGTGATGATTTCAAAAAGGGGATTAGGAGTTTCTTTCAGGGCGATGAAGTACCACGGGAATTTAGCAGGGCTGTTTTAACACTAATACCGAAAGTTGATAATCCGCAGTCAGCTGGGGACTATAGGCCGATTTCCTGCTGCCCTGTTTTATATAAAGTCATCACAAAGATCATGAGTAACAGGTTAAGTGAGGTACTCCCTGAAGTGATAAATGGAAACCAAGGTGCATTCGTGAAAGGGAGGAGGATATCACATAATATTCTCCTAGCCCAAGAGCTATTAACAGGATATAAGAAGCCGAGCAATATTCCGAGTTGCATGATAAAAGTTGATATACAGAAGGCTTTCGACAGTATAAGCTGGGAGTTTCTATTCAAATGGCTGGCAGTTCTAAAGTTTCCAGGATTGTTTATTGAGTGGATAAGACGATGCGTTGAGGATACCACTTATTGTTTCTCTTTGAATGGTGCGTACACGGATTGTTTTAAAGGGAGGAGTGGTGTTAAACAGGGGGATCCGATATCACCTTTATTGTTTGTAATTGGGATGGAATATCTATCAAGACAGCTTAGCCTAGCGATAAAAACGAAAGCTGTAGAGTTCCATCAGAGGAGTTTGAAGGGGGAAATACACAGTTTGATGTTTGCAGATGATCTGTTAATTTTCTGTAGGGCAAGCAAGCACTCAATGGATGGGGTTAAAACTGTTTTGGAGGAGTTTAGGAAGGTTTCTGGCCTTAGGATAAATGAAGGAAAATCTGAGGCTTTTTTCTCGACAATGACAGAAACTGAATCAAAGATGTTGGCTGATACTCTGAATATAGTTCAAGGAAGTTTCCCAATGAATTACCTGGGACTTCCAGTCTCAACAGGGAAGTGGAGAGCTGAAGATTGTGAGAAAATGGTGGAGAAGATTGCAGGACAAATAGGCACTTGGGGTTCCAGGAATATGGCATATGCAGGTAAAGTGCAGCTTATAAACACAATTCTGCTGAGTAAAGCTAGTCACTGGGCAAATGTTTTTCAATTACCTGAGAGTGTGCACAAAGCCATTGAGACAAAATGCAGAAATTTTCTGTGGGGAAGAAAGGAAGGGGAGAAAAGAGTTACACCAGTGTCTTGGAAAACACTTTGTATGCCAAAGAAAAGTGGAGGAGTTGGCCTAAGGGATTCTTCATCCTGGAATAGAGCTGCTCTGTGTAAGCTGGTTTGGGATGTATGTCAAAAGAAGGATATATTGTGGCTGAAATGGGTGCAGGCATACTACTTGAAGGATGAAGAGTTTCTTGACTACAGCCTAGAAGGGCACACATATAGTTGGGGTTGGGGCAAGTTGGTGTCACTGAAAGATGAAATTCGTCCATACCTAATGGAATGTGTTGACACGAAGGGAAATTTCAGCACTAGCAAGGCATATGGATACCTCAAAGGGGCAGGCCAAGAAAACCATTGGTCAACGAAAATATTGTGGAAGTCGGGACTACAGCCTAAACACTCATTCTTTCTATGGATGTTGTTAAAAGGGAGATTATCGACCATAGCGAGACTTCAGTCGAAAGGGATAATACCTCATGTGGCAGATGTTTGTACTCTGTGTGGGCACAATGGAGAAACGATGCAGCACATATTTTGTACATGCCAATTTACAGTGGAGCTCCAAAAACATTACAGGGTGGAGACTGGCGGAAACTTCAGAGAGTGCCTGAGGAGGATGAGAAGAATGGTAGGATGGAGAAAGAGAATAAGATTCCACCGACTTATTAGCATCTTCTATAATGTATGGAGGGAGAGGAATAACAGAATCTTCCAGGGGAAATTTAGGCAGGTGGATGCTCTAAAGGTGATGATTGAAACAGGCTTTGACCCCTCTGATTGATGATGAGGATGGTGTGAATGGATCCTAGTATGAAACTTGGTACATATGTCGTAGGTACCGCACTGATTACCTATGGTATTTCAGAGGTGTTGGTCTGCCGGTGTAAAAACCAGTTACCCAGCCTTGGCCCGTGACAATATCTAAAGACTTGACGGATTGGTTGTGGGGATATATCCCTAGTATGAAACTTGTACATATGTCGTAGGTACCGCACTGATTACCTTTTGGTATTTCAGAGGTGTTGGGCTGCAGGTATAAAAACCAGTTACCCAACCTTGGCCCATGACACTATCTAAAGACTTGACGGGCTGGATCGAAAAAGATTATAAGCATACTCAGACCAGGCTACATAATGGATAATATGGTTTCTATGGGAAATGAACCAGGGCAGACTTGTGTTTTGACATGTCAATTCACAGATATGCTATGGTGGAATTTCCCTTAATCATATACGAGTTGGAGACAGAAATGGAACGTTGAAGACACCAAAGCTCCAAAGGTGGATGCAGATTTTGCAAGATATGCAAGGACAGATGGAATGGAAGCGCATACATTATAGTTATTCTAAAATCCTAGCAATATCTTGATGAACTAGTTATGATCATAGCCACTTGCATTTCATATGGCTGTAGAATAGTTGTTTTTCTCCTTTTGGTTAGTTATTTATATCCGTTGAATGTTTGGCTTAGAGTGATGGCCAAATCAGTTGTATGAACTTTTTTGAGCAATTTAATAGAAGAAAATATTACATCAAAAAAAAAAAAAAAAAAAAAAAAGCCACTCAAGGTACAAGTGGCAATTATCATAACAAGTTTATCAAGATATTACTAGGATTCTCAAACATGTATGCTTGAGTTTCATTCCAGCTGTCCATGCACATCTTGCTAAATCCGCTTCCACTAGAAGCTTTGAGGTCTTCAACGTTCCTTATCTTTTTCTCTGTTCTTGTTGGATAGATGAATGGTCCTCCGTAGCATATCTGCGAATTGACATGTCAAAACACCAGTCTGCCCTAGAACAATTCCCATAGTTGTGTTAACAAAGAAAACAAAGAAGCCATATGCAATATGGTCTAAGCCTGGTTATGATCTCATTCAATCCAGCCCGTCAAATCTGTAGATAGTGTCATGGGCCAAGACTGAGTAACTGGTTTTACATCAGCAGCCCAACACCTCTGAAATACCTAAATTAATCAGTGCGGTACCTACGACATATGCACAAGTTTCATACTAGGGTCATAGCCCCTCATCCAGCCGTCAAATCCTTAGATAGTGTCATGGGCCAAGGATGGGTAACTGGTTTTTACACCAGCAACCCAACACCTCTGAAATACCAAAGGTAATCAGTGCGGTACCTACGACATATGTATAAGTTTCATACTAGGTTTTCGAGACATATAACAGTAATGCACGCACTATTGCTTCATTCTCTACAACATATGTACCAAATTGCATACTATTGTAAGCAATAGTGTTTCCGTCAATTCATTGTCACAACTAGGATATCCTCCCCTCCATCCTTAACTTCAGTCATGTCCAGCTTCAATTCTCGCCTTTAAACCCTCTGATTTCATCTCCGTTTTTTGGAAGATTCTCCTATTCCTTTCCAACCATACGTTATAGAATATGCTAACAAGAAAATGAAACTTCTTCTTATCTTTCCCTCTTGCCATCATTCTCATACTTTTCAACCATTCTCTGAAATTTCCTCTCCTTCCAATATTGAATAAATCTTTTACCTCCGTGATGAATGTACAATGAGCAAACAAATGTTGTGCCGTTTTTCCCACCTTTCCACAAAAACAACACTCATCCATTACATTTTTGCATACCTTTCGAGTGGAGTCTTCCTATCGTCGATAATCTTCCCTTCAATAACATCCACAAGGAGTGTTTTGGTTGAAGTTTTGACCTCCATGTCATCGATGTTGCCCAGTGTTTGTCTTCAGCCGCCCCTTTAAGATGATTGTAAGATTTTCTGACACTGTATCTTCCTTTGACATCCTCACATTTGCCCAGAAAAGGCTTTATTCTTTCCTTTACCTCCACCAATTTTTCCCAACTCCACGTATGGCAATGACCCTCCAAACTGTAGCCTAGGAAGGCCTGACCTTTTAGGTAGTACTCCTGAACCCACTTCAGCCAAAGAACATATTTCTTTAGGCATATGTCCCATACTAGTTTACTTAGAGATGATGTATTCCATATCGATGGATCTCGAAAACCAACTCCACCGCCATATTTTGGCATACAAAGTGTATCCCAAGCAACGAGCATCAACTTTCTTACCCGCTCTTCTTTACCCCACAAATAGTCTCTACACTTCTGCACAGTTGCTGTATGTACACTTTCCAGTATTTGAAATATATTGGCCCAGTGACTTGCAATGCTAAGCAGAACTGTATTTATCAATTGAACTTTTCCAAGATATGCAAATTTTTGTGAACTCCACGTATTGATCCTCCCTGCTATCTTGTGTACTAGTTTTCATAGTCCGCCTTACCCCATTTACCAATGGATAGAAGAAGGCCTAGATACTTAACCGGAAAGCTACCCTTGACAACATTCAGCGTCGAAGCTAGTATATCCGCCTCCATCTCAGGCATTTTTGAGAAGAACACCTCTGATTTCCCTTCGTTTATCTGTAGACCCGAGACATCTTTAAACTCCTGAAACACCTTCTTCGCCCCCTCCATAGAACGATTACTTGCTCTGCAAAATATTAAAATATCATCTGCAAACATTAGGTTGTACACCCCCGATTCTTGCATCTTTGATGATATTCTATTGTCTTCTCCTTTATTGTCAAATTTAATTGCCTAGTCAAATATTCCATCCCGATCACAAACAGTATTGGCGATATTGGATCTCCTTGTTTCACTCCACATCGTCCAGGAAAGCTCCTTGTATATGTTCCATTCAGAGAAAAGAAATAGCTAGTGCCCTCTACACACTTTCTAACCCATTCAATGAACTTACCTGGTATCTTTATCATCTTCATCCATCAAAACATGATTTCCTAGCTCAAGCTATCAAACGCTTTCATATTATCAATCTTTATCATACAGCTAGGGATATAGCCTTTGTCATTGTATTTGCTCAAAAGCTCGTGTGCTGGCAGAATGTTGTGAGCACTTTGATTGTTACTGATAAACCATGGCAATACTTCTCTTAACCTATTACTCATCACCCTAGTAACTACTTTATACAAGACCGGGCAGCAAGATATCGGCCTGTAATCACCCGCCGAGTTGGGACTGTTAAGTGCTCTCCGGATTTCTTTTATCGCTCCTCACGTGACTGGAAAACTTCCGTGAAGGTCACCTTCAATCCGAGTCACTGGTATTATCACAAGCCCCCAGGACGGAAGTTCTATGTTTGCAGAGCCATGGAGCTTTTGTCTTGTTACTCTCCTCGGAGTCTTTTGTTGCCTCATGTTATCTTCGCGAGCGCGTACGGTTCCTATCATACCCCAAAATTTTGGCGGCTGCACGATCCCCAATGCTTCACTCTCTTTCCTTGCGCAAAATCATTTTTCCCTGCCCCCAATGTTCTTTCCTTGGTATTCCCCCTTTCTTATAAATAACCCCAGCCTTTCATTCTCTTATTACTCTTATCTCTCTGCTCTTTCGTGTTCAATGTTCTTTTATTTCTGTTTTCTTCCATTCTTCTTTGTCCATGTGTTCAATTAATCGTAAAGCCTCCCTTCTGTCAAGGTCCTGTTCGGAAGAGGACCTGGACAAAACAGAATGGCTCCTCAAAGGTATGGCAGAAATACTAAAGATTAGGTTGTTGGGGTAATTAAGGCAGAAAGGAATGTTGAAAAAGAAGGCCGAAATCGAGCTGTTTTAGACCCGTCTCGTGAGGGAAATAAAACGGGAACTAAAGGGACCAATGTAGAACAGAAAAAAAGAGACTGAGAAGTTGTTTTTGGGGCCGAAAAAGAGCAGGAAAAGAAAGCAGGGTATGAAATAAGCAGTAGCACAGTTTTGGATGCACAATCAAGAGAGAATGAAGCTAGGGATGTTCCGGGTAGAGAAATAAGGCAACACAGAGAAGGAAAACAACCGGCTGAATCGAATGATAGTGTGGTATTGCAGATTTCACAGTCTACAAATGTTGGCGGCAATTAGAGAGAAGTAGCTAATAGCATAGACTTTGAAGTTCATTCAAGGTATGGTCCCCTTTATAATATTGTTGGAGTAGTCTACAAATGTTGGAGCAGCATCTACTGCAGTTCTTTGGTGACCGAATGGGAAAGACAATGATTACAGAGAGTGAAATTGATCCTTTAGTGGCAGCTGAAGGTAACTTTTTTTACAGTGGAGCAACAAATACCATTGATAAAGCCGATTACAAATGATGAGATATGGAGAGCTTTGAATAGCCTTGAGAATGACAAAAGTCCTGGAGTAGATGGATTTCCGAGCTTTTTTCTTCAAGAAAGCATGGGGAATTGTTGGTGATGATATCAAAAAGGGGATTAGGAGTTTCTTTCAAAGTGATGAAGTACCACAGTAATTTAGCAGGGCTGTTTTAACACTATTACCGAAAGTTGATAATCCGTAGTCAGCTGGGTATATAGGCTGATTTCCTGCTGCCCTGTTTTATATAAAGTTGTCACAAAGATCATGAGTAACAGGTTAAGTGAGGTACTCCCCGAAGTGATAAATGGAAACCAAGGTGCATTCGTGAAAGGGAGGAGGATATCACATAATATTCTCCTAGCGCAAGAGCTTTTAACAGGATATAAAAAGCCGAGCAATATTCTGAGCTGCATGATAAAAATTAATATACATAAGGCTTTCGACAGAATAAGCTAGGAGTTTCTATTCAAATGGCTAGCAGTTCTAAAGTTTCCAGGATTGTTTATTGAGTGGATAAGACGTTGCGTTGAGAATACCACTTATTGTTTCTCTTTGAATGGTGCGTGCACGGATTGTTTTAAAGGGAGGAGTGGTGTTAAACAAGGGGATCCGATATCACCTTTATTGTTTGTAATTGGGATGGAATATCTGTCGAGACAGCTTAGCCTGGCAATAAAAACGAAAGCTATAAAGTTCCATCAGAGGAGTTTGAAGGGGGAAATACACAGTTTGATGTTTGCAGATGATCTGTTAATTTTCTGTAAGGCGAGAAAGCACTCAATGGAAGGGGTTAAAACTGTTTCGAAGGAGTTTAGAAAAGGTTTCTGTTCTGAGGATAAATGAAGGAATATCTGAGGCTTTCTTCTCGACAATGACAGAAACTGAATCAAAGATGTTGGTTGATACTCTGAATATAGTTCAATGAAGTTTCCCAATGAATTACCTGGGACTTCCAGTCTCGACAGGGAAGTGGAGAGCTGAAGATTGTGAGAAAATGGTGGAGAAGATTGCTAGACAAATAGGCACTTGGGGTTCCAGAAATATGGTATATGTAGGTAAAGTACAGGTTATAAACACAATTCTGTTGAGTAAACCTAGTCATTGGGCGAATGATTTTCAAGTTCCTGAGAGTGTGCACAAAGCCATTGAGACAAAATGCAGAAATTTTCTATGGGACAAAATAAAGAGTTTCTTGACTATAGCCTAGAAGGTCACACATACAGTTGGAGTTGGGGCAAGTTGGTGCACTGAAAGATGAAATTCGTCCATACCTAATGGAATGTGTTGACATGAAGGGAAATCTCAGCACGAGCAAGTCATATGGATACCTCAAAGGGGCAGGCCAAGAAAACCATTGGTTAACGAATATATTGTGGAAGTCAGGACTACATTTTAAACACTCATTCTTTATATGGATGTTGTTAAAAGGGAGATTATCGACCATAGCAAGACTTCAGTCGAAAGAGATAATACCTCATGTGGCAGATGTTTGTACTATGTGTGGGCAGAATGGAGAAACAGTGCAACACATATTTTGTACATGCCAGTTTACAGTGGAGTTCCAAAAACATTACAGAGTGGAGACTGGCGGAAACTTCAGAGAATGCTTGAGAAAGAGAATAAGATTCCACCGACTTATCAGCATCTTCTATAATGTATGGAGGGAAAGCAATAACAGAATCTTTGAGGGGAAATTTAGGCAGGTGGATGCTCTAAAGGTGATTATTGAAACAAGCTATGACCCCACTGATTGATGTTGAGGATGGTGTGAATGGATCCTAGTATGAAACTTGGTACATACTCCCTCCGTCCCCATTTAAATGTCTCACTAGAATAGTCAATTTTTTTCACACCATGTTTGACCATTGATAACTTTAATTATACTAAATATTAAAGTAAATAATTTTGATTTAAAAAAAGTACATCATACGAGAATTCTAACGATATCTTATGTGAAAATATATTATTTATATATTATAAGTAATTAATGGTCAAATATGGTGTGAAAAAATTTGACTATTCTAGTGAGACATTTAAATGGGGACAGAGGGAGTATGTCGTATGTACCGCACTGATTACCTTTGGTATTTCAGAGGTGTTGGGCTGCTGGTGTAAAAACCAGTTACCCAGCCTTGGCCCGTGACACTATCTAAAGACTTGACGGATTGGTTGTGGGGATATATCCCTAGTATGAAACTTGTATATATGTCGTAGGTACCGCACTGATTACCTTTTGGTATTTCAGAAGTGTTGGGCTGCTGGTATAAAAGCCAGTTATCCAGCCTTGGCCCATGACACTATCAAAAATATTTGACGGACTGGATGAGGGATTATGGCCCTAGTATGAAACTTGTACATATGACGTAGGTACCACACTGATTACCTTTAGTATTTCAGAGGTGTTGGGCTGCGAGGTAAAACCAGTTACCCAACCTTGCCCCATGACACTATCTAAAGAGTTGATGGGCTGGATCGAAGAAGATTATAACCATAATCAGACCAGACTACATATGACTTATTTGATTTCTATGGGAATTGAACCGGGGCAGACTTGTGTTTTGACATGTCAATTCAATGCTACGGTGGATTTTTCCTTAATCATATACGAGCTGGAGATAGAAATGGAATGTTGAAGACACCAAAGCTCCAAAGGTGGATGCGGATTTAGCAAGATATGCAAGGACAGATGGAATGGAAGTGCATTCATGATAGTTATTCTAAAATCCTAGCAATATCTTGATGAACTAGTTATGATCATAGCCACTTGCATTTCATATGGCTGTAGAATAGTTGTTTTCTCCTTTTGGCTAGTTATTTATATCTGTTGAATGTTTGGCTTAGAGTGATGGCCAAATCAGTTGTATGAACTTTTTGAGCAATTTAATAGAAGAAAATATTACATCAAAAAAAAAAAAAAAACCTCCCTTCTGAACCTAATTATCTTTTAACAAAACCCTAAACGCCAGAGGTATAATGGATCCCCTTAACCTACAATCTGATTCTTCTACTACCCAATCCTGAAGAATTGGTAATGGGGATATATCCCTAGTTTGAAACTTGTACATATGTCGTAGGTACCTCACTGATTACCTTTTGGTATTTCAGAGGTGTTGGGCTGCTAGTATAAAAATCAGTTACCCAACCTTGGCCCAAGACACTATCAAAAATATTTGACGGACTGGATGAGGGATTATGGCCCTGGTATGAAACTTGTACATATGTTGTATGTACCATACTGATTACCTTTTGGTATTTCAGAGGTGTTGGGCTGCTGGTATAAAAACGAGTTACCCAGCCTTGGCCCATGACACTATCTGATTTGATGGAATGGTTGAGGGGTTTTACCCCAAGTATGAAACTTGTACATATGTCGTAGGTACCGCACTGATTACCTTTTGGTATTTCAGAGGTGTTGTGCTGTTGGTATAAAAACCAGTTACCCAGTCTTGGCCCAACACACTATCAAAAATATTTGACGGACTGGATGAGGGATTATGGCCCTAGTATGAATCTTGTACATATGTCGTAGGTGCCGCACTGATTACCTTTGGTATTTCAGAGGTGTTGGGCTGCTGGGTAAAACCAGTCACCCAACCTTGGCCCATGACACTATCTAAAGACTTGACGGGATGGATCGAAGAAGATTATAAGCATACTCATACCAGACTACATATGGCTTATTTGATTTCTATGGGAACTGAACCGGGGCGGGAGTGTGTTTTGACATGTCAATTCGCAGATATGCTACGGTGGATTTTCCCTTAATCATATACAAGCTGGAGACAGAAATGGAACGTTGAAGACACCAAAGCTCCATAGGTGGATGCGGATTTAGTAAGATATGCAAGGACCGATGCGTATTTAGCAAGATATGCGCATTCATGATAGTTATTCTAAAATCCTAGCAATATCTTGATGAACTAGTTATGATCATAGCCACTTGTATTTCATATGGCTGTAGAATTGTTGTTTTCTCCTTTTGGTTAGTTATTTATATCTGTTGAATGTTTGTTTTAGAGTGATGGCCAAATCAGTTGTATGAATTTTTTGAGCAATTTAATAGAAGAAAATATTACATCAAAAACTAAAAACTCTTTCATACTGCCAAAGAAGAAATACAAATTCTGGCATTTGTCGACAGATACAAATGAGCCTTTGGAGATGGAAATAACGTCTGAAATTATTGGGTCTAAGGAAATGCCACACAAGTCCACTTGAGTAAATCTGAGACAGAGGGTGATCAAGGCAGTGGAAGTCATGAGGGGAATCATGTTGATAAAATTATGAGGTCTGGGGAGGTTGAACCAAATCAACCCCCGTAGGGGCTTTAACAAAGCCCATACAAAGAAAATGGTCTCCCAGCTGTTTAGACAACACAAGCCCAGTATCCTCTGCTTAATGGAAACAAAAATGAGTAGAGATAACCTAGAAATATGGATGGAGAGCTCTGGGTTTGCTCATATGTCTGTTGTTGATCCAGTTGGGAGATCAGGGGGACTTGCTATGTTTTGGAATAATAATATGGCCTTAGAGGTAGTGCAGGCCACTAGAACTTCATATTTGTTTTTGTTAGTTGTGCAAATCAGCACAAATGGTGTTTTGGCCTCATATATGGGGCTCCTGATCAGGTTGATAGGCCTGCTGTTTGGAACAATATCAGGACTTTCCATTTCTTTGATAGTATGTCAGTAGTGTTAGTTGGTGATTTCAATCAAGTTCTGGGCCAAAAGGACAAGAATGGAGGAATTCCAGTACCTGGTTCCTTATCTACTAAACTACATAGCCTCATTTCTGAGAAAAACTTGAGTGAAATCAGAATCAAAGGATTGTGGTTCACTTGGTCAAACAAAAGAGAGCCTCCAGATACCATTCTAGCTGACAGAGATAAGGCCTCCAATGCATTTTTCCAGTTGGAGCATGGGTAAATGGAGTACAATATCAGGACTTCCCAAACTGGATTAACCTCATCATGTGGTGCATCAGAACGGTATCATATCAAATGGTGGTGAATTGAAGTACTTATTCGGTCTTCTTTCCAAACAAGGGTATCAGGCAAGGGTGCCCCCTATCTCCTTACTTATTTATCATAGCCTAGCAATTTATGTTTGCCTGGTTGGAGCATAAGATCCTTGAGAATAGCAACTTGGGAGTTCATGTATCAAGAGGAGGCCCGAAAGTAAGTCATCTGATGTATGCGGATGACAGTATACTTTTCACTAAGGTCACAGTGGACTATAAATCTTCTGACAAAGACACTTGACTTGTATGCCAGATTCTAAGGGCAGAGGTTGAATTTTGAGAAATGCTCAGATGTACCTCATGCCTTAATACACCTGAAGACATGAGGCAGTACCTGATGTACACACTGAATGTCCATAACCAAGGTCTTGGGGAAAAATACCTTGGCATCCAAATCAATTTTAGAGAGCAGAAAAGGGAGATTTATCAGAACTTGATCAAGAGAGCTAAACAAAAGTTCGGATCATGGAAGTTCAGACTCCTTAATTTCACTGGAAGAATCACTCTAGCTAAGCATGTTCTTAGTGCATTATCCATCTATCCTCTGAGCATATACAAGATTCCTAAGTACATATTGCAAAAGCTAGATAAGATAATTGCTTGCTTTATATGGAAGGGAGAGCTGGAAGGAAGAACAACTCATTGGAAATCATGGAAATCCCTCACTAAATCCAAAAGTCAAGGTGGTTTAGGACTGAGATCATCAGTTGGGATTTATTAATTACAGACTGGGATTTATTAATTAACAGCAAACGATTTGGGGATCTGTACGCCCGAATCTGTACGCACGGCCGCTCCCAAATTTGGGGATTTGGGGATCTGTACGCACGGCGATTTGGGGTTTTGTACGCCCGAATCTGTACGCACCGCTCACCAAGGACAGATTCAAGGACGAATCTGTACGGATCTGTAGTACACGGTTCTGTACGGACGAATCTGTATGAACGGCGACCTAAATCCTATGCTGCGATTCTAATTCCTATTATGTGCGATTTCCGTTTTTCTTTTTCCACTATTTTCTGGTGAATCAAATTCGTTTGATTCTGCCGCCATGGGCAAGAACAGTAGTGGTAAACGAAACACGGGAAATAAGCCTAAGGATGTGACGAAGATGGTCTTGGGAAGTGATGGACGAAGTTTGTTTGGCGATGATGGTGAGGTTTTGCCGAAACGGCCAACCGTGATTGAAAACCCGGGCACTCTGTCGGGATTAAACTTTGAACGAAGAGGAAACGACGGGATGGCTCGCGGGCAGAATCCTATCGCTGGGATGGTAGATGCGGCAAAAAACCCTCGGGCTGCAGCAGAAAAGAAAAACCTTAGCAGCGGAAAATTTGATATAAAGGCTGAGTCAAATTCACACAGTGAGGCGATTAAAAAATGGATTCAGAAAGCATCGGTCGAAGAGCTCTTTGAAAATATGGGGAAAGCTTACGAAGGTTTTAGAATGATTGAACGGAAACTTAAGGAAAAAGTTGGAGAAGAACTATTGAATGTGGCTGAACGTGAGGTCATGGAGAATGGAGGAAAACCCTTGTTTGGATTGGAAAAGGAAAACGTTGGGATGAATCCGATTGAATCTGGGAATAGGACTACATGGCCAGCGGATGAGAGTACATATGATCGGGAAAGCGAAGGGGGCAGCAAGAAATCGATGATGGCAGCCGGGGTTCGTAGGCAGCCGATGATGATAAAAACCGGTATACCAATTTCGAGGTTCTTGGAAACAATGGGCAGAGAGGAGAGTGAGGGCAGCAAGGATACGTCTAAGACAATTGTACAAACAAAAATGAAGAGTTCAGAACAAGCCGAGAAGTCTCATTTAGAGAAGGGTTTGGAGAATGCTGTTTTGTCGACTGTGATCACTCAACCCGAAGGTGATGGTGTTGCCACAGTAGTAAACAAAGTTGGGGAGAATTCACAAGTACGTATACTGAAGAGAGGGGAAGAGCTAGAGACACCAGTAAATGAGAAGGTAAGCTGGTCGAAACTGTTCACGAGCCACCAGGCAGAGGTAAAATACTATAAACCTGAAGTTGTAGACGGTATGCTTTTGCCTTCTTTTCCTTTGAATGAGGTTGAAAACAGCGTGAAAAAATGGAAGAATGTGGTTGTATGCAAGGTTATTGGTGGTCATCCTCCGATTAAATATTTTGAAGGCTTTCTTAGAAGAATATGGTTTGGTATGGTTGAAAAGGTCTGGCAGGAAAAACCAGGGATCTTTCTGGTGAAGCTTGTTAATGAAAAACATAGAGATGAGGTGATAGAACGGGGGATGGTTTTCTTTGATAAAAAACCAGTTTTTGTAAAGTTATGGAAACAAAAAATGGATTTTGATGAGCCAGATACAATTCCTATATGGGTGCAATTTCCTGGATTGGATCCAGTCTATTGGGAGCCGAGCCTGTTATGTAGATTGGCAAGTGTAATCGGAATCCCCTTGCGGATTGATGAGGCCACATGGCACATGGAAAAGACAAAGTTTGCAAGGGTACTAGTTGAGGTGAACATGGGGAAGGTAATGCAAAAAAGAATTCCATACAAAGATGAGAATAATATCATTCAGCACCAAGATGTGGAGTATGAGTGGAAGCCATCAAAGTGTAGTAAATGCAAGCTGATTGGACATGAAACAGAAGAATGTGTCTGGAAGCCCAAATCTCTTTCGCCTGGAGTGAATGGCAGGACGCAGTTGAGCACAAATAGAGGCAAAAGGGAGAACCAAACTCAATCAGCCCCAAGGGAAAGGGGACCAAGCATAGTTGCTCCTCATCGACGATATGGTAGAAATATCGGGGATTGGGTGGTTGTTGGTGTAAAAAGGGCAGAGAAGAATGGAGACAAAATTGAGGGAAATAAAATGGGCACCAAAGGAACCAATGTAGAACAGAAAAAGGGAGACCGAGAGGCTGTTCTTGGGGCCGAAAAAGAACAGGAAAAGAAAGCAGGGTATGAAAAAGAAAGGGGTGCAAAAAGTGGTGGAACGAGCAGTAGCACAGTTTTGGATGCACAATCAAGAGAGACTGAAGCTAGGGATGTTCCGGGTAGAGAAATAAGGCAACACAGAGAAGGGAAACAACCGGTTGAATCGAATGATAGTGTGGTATTGCAGATTTCACAGTCTACAAATGTTGGCGTCAATGAGAGAGAAGCGGCTAATAACATAGACCTTGAAGTTCATTCAAGGTATGATTCCCTTTATAATATTGTTAATGATGCATAGTACTATGCTAGGGGTATAAATCAGCCAAGTAAGCAGAGAAAATGCCGGCAATTTTGTTTTGAAAATAATATAGGCCTTGCTGGCTTGCTGGAAACAAAGGTGAAGGTAGAAAATGAAGTGGACAGATGGGAAAGTCTTGATTTGGGTTGGAAGCTACTAACAAACTGCCCGATAGCACAAACAGGAAGAATATGGCTATGTTGGAAGCCAGATTTGTATGATATATCGGTAATAAGCAATGGAGATCAGTGGATTGACTGCATTTGCCGGAAAAAAGAACTCGGGCTGGAGTTTTTCTTGACGGTTGTTTATGCTCATAATAGTGAAGTAGAAGCAGGGACCAAACAACCACTTAGGCTGAAGTTATGGCGTTATCTGGAGACTGCAAATCACCAGGATATGCCATGGATGGTGGTGGGGGATTTCAACTCCCCCCTAAATTTGGGAGACCGAGCTGGAGGAGAGGATGTACAACTAGCCGAGGTGGAAAATTTTAGAGACACGGTGAACTTGATTCAACTGCATGAGCTGAAAAGTACAGGACCTTTTTTCACGTGGGACAATAAAAGGGAAGAAGGAAGAATTTTCAGTAGAATCGACAGAGCAATGGTGAATGAGATGTGGATGGACAGATGGATGGAAGCGATATGTGAGGTAAAACCCAATGATGCATCGGATCATTTACCTTTACTTATACACCTAGATACGCCAAGAAAGTGTTCTGCTAAACGTCCTTTTAAGTTCTTCAATATGTGGGTGAACTCGCCGGACTTTCTTACTTTAGTGGAGCAGAATTGGAGGATGCGGAAACACAGTACTCTCGTGGATCTATTTAAAACTCTGAAGGTGCTGGAAATAGCACTTAAACGATTGAACAAGAGGGAATTTTCAGACATTCAGAAAAGAGCCATGGAAGCAAAAGGGAAGTGGGAGAACCAGTTCAATCTATTACAAACAAATGTATTGGATAAAGGGCTGCAAGAAAACGAAGCAAGGGCAAGGAGAGAATCTATGGAACTAGCTGAAGCGGAGTTCAGTTTCTTACAGCAACGGTGTAAGGAGAAATGGATAAAGGAGGGGGACAGGCCAACCAAAATTTTCTATGCAAGCATGAAAAAAAGGCAATACAGAAATCATATAGTCAGCCTGAAGGTGGGAAGCGACAGAGTGGATGGAAGAGAGGGGGTGGAGCAGCATCTACAGCAGTTCTTTGGTGACCGAATGGGAAAGACAGTGATTGTAGAGAGTGAAACTGACCCTTTAGTTGCAGCTGAAGGTAACTTTCTTACAGTGGAACAACAAATACCCTTGATAAAGCCGATTACAGATGATGAGATATGCTGAGCTCTGAATAGCATTAAGAATGACAAAAGTCCTGGAGTAGATGGATATTCGAGCTTTTTCTTCAAGAAAGCATGGGGGATTGTTGGTGATGATTTCAAAAAGGGGATAAGGAGTTTCTTTCAGGGCGATGAAGTACCACGGGAATTTAGCAGGGCTGTTTTAACACTAATACCGAAAGTTGATAATCCGCAGTCAGCTGGGGACTATAGGTCGATTTCCTGCTGCCCTGTTTTATATAAAGTCATCACAAAGATCATGAGTAACGGGTTAAGTGAGGTACTCCCTGAAGTGATAAATGGAAACCAAGGTGCATTCGTGAAAGGGAGGAGGATATCACATAATATTCTCCTAGCCCAAGAGCTATTAACAGGATATAAGAAGCCGAGCAATATTCCGAGCTGCATGATAAAAATTGATATACAGAAGGCTTTCGACAGTATAAGCTGGGAGTTTCTATTCAAATGGCTGGCAGTTCTAAAGTTTCCAGGATTGTTTATTGAGTGGATAAGACGATGCGTTGAGGATACCACTTATTGTTTCTCTTTGAATGGTGCGTACACGGATTTCTGTTTTTGTTTTTCCACTATTTTTTGGTGAATCGAATTCGTTTGATTCTGCCGCCATGGGCAAGAACAGTAGTGGTAAACGAAACGCGGGAAATAAGCCTAAGGATGTGCGAAGAAGGTCTTGGGATGTGATGGACGGAGTTTGTTTGGCGATGATGGTGAGGTTTTGCCGAAACGGGCAACTGCGATTGAAAACCCGGGCACTCTGTCGGGATTAAACATTCATGTTGAACGGAGAGGAAACGACAAGATGGTTCGCGGGTAGTCTGAACGTGACGGAAAAACTGAAAAGTTTTCCTATCGCAGCGGAGATATTGGTAACTCTAGTGTAAGGGCGGCACCAAATCCACACACTGAGGCGATAAAAAAATGGATTCAAAAAGCGTCGGTCGAAGAGCTCTTTGAAAATATGTGGAAAGCTTAATGAAGGTTTTAAAATGATTGAACAGAAACTAAAGGAAAAAAGTTGGAGAAGAACTGTTGAATGTGGTTGAACGTGAGGTTCTGGGGAATGGAGGAAAACCCTTTATTGGATTGGAAAAGGAAAACGATGGGATGAATCTGATTCAATCTGGGACTAGGATTACATGGCCAGCGGATGAGAGTATAAATGATCAGGAAAGCGAAGGGGACAGCAAGAAATCAATGGAACAGGAGGTTTTCATGGCAGCCGGGGTTTGTAGGCAGCCGATGATGATAAAAACCGGTATACCAATTTTGAAGTTCTAAGAAACAATGGGCCGAGAGGAGAGTGAGGGCAGCAAGGATACGACCAAGACAATGGAGCAAGGTTTACAAAAGGGGATGAAGGGTTCAGAACAAGTCGAGAAATCTCACTTAGAGAAGGGCTGGAGAGTGTTGTTTTGTCGATTGTGATCACTCAACCTGAAGGAGATGGTGTTGCCACTGTAAAAAAAATGTTGGGGTGAACTCACAGGTACGTATATTGGGGTGAACTCACAAGTTTCCACACATGCAACTAAAGCCAATTTTCTCTCTCCTAGTGTGGGCGATTTACACCTTCACTATGTGCTACCATTTCTGATCTGAAAATCCTATCTTTCTTAGCTCCAGCTTTTAGTTTCTTGCTATGGGAAGCTCAGCTAGGAAGAAGAGGATCCAGACCATAAGGGACGCGTTCCAGAAGCTCCCTTTGGAGAAGAGAGAAGAGCTACTTGCAATTGCTCAAAGCGAACTGAAAAAGAAAGATCCAATTTTTGAGGTTGAATCTACACCGACTTCTGACACAACTGTAACTCCGACCAGCTCAGCACCACCCCCACGGGTTACTGAGCTAGATCTCATCACTCCCCCACCAAAGCGCCCGCAGCAGACATCTTCAAGGATAGGACAGCTGGAATGCAATTTTACAAGCCAGTGGAGATTGGTGGCGTCCAGATGGGGAAAATCCCAAAAAGCTGTGTGGAGGAAAGTTTCCAACAGTGGGAGAGCACTTTGATATGCACAGTACTAGGTAATCATCCCCCTCTTCATGTTATGGAAGGATTTTTCAGAAGAGTATGGTGGCAATTTGCTATTCTAAAGGTATGGATCTTATCTCCTGGAGTCTTTATGATTAAATTCAAAGATATAGAGTCTTGTGCACAGATTCTAGCTAGAGGTGCTCTGTTGTTTCAAAACAAACCTGTACTAGTTCATCCTTGGACCAAGGATTTTCAGAATGTTACCCCAACAAAGGTTCCAGTTTGGATACAGCTACCTGGTCTAAACCCTGTCTATTGGACCCCTGAAATTTTGAGCAGGATTCTCAGCCCTTTGGGGAAGCCCTTGAAGATTGATACAGCCACTCACTCTATGGATAGACTAACCTTTGCTAGAGTACAGGTAGAAATGGATATAAAGCATGACTTGCCTTCTCAATTTGAATATATTGATGAAAATGATATAGTTCAAAGGCAGGAGGTAGTGTTTGAATGGAATCCAACACAGTGTACTCATTGTAAAATGCTGGGACATGCAGCTCAAGCTTGCAAAAAGCTACACCCTAGTGAACCTGTGGCGCCAAAGCCAGTTCCAAAACCAGCTCCTAAACCAAAGAGGAAGCCTGAACAGTTCTATCAACCAAAGCAACAACCTCAAGAAGTCCCTAACCTGAACAATCCCCACCAAAGACCAGGAAAGCAACCTATCACTGATATGACACAAAAACCTGGCCCTGATCCTCCTGATCTTTCATCCAGGGCAACTTTCCCTCCCATTGCTTCCCCACCTAGCTCTACTGCTACACCAAGTCCACTGTCCAAGTTGAAGTTTGGTTCAGTGGATCACCCCCCAACTTTTTCTCAATGATAGACACTAACATTCTGGTTTGGAATGTTAGAGGTGTAAATAGCAGTGCTAGGCAAAAACAGGTTAGACATCAGTGTCTTGTAAATAAGGTTGGTCTCCTTTGTATGGTTGAAACAAAAGTTAAACAAAAGAGTGAAGCAAAAGTATGTGATGCACTAGGCCTTGGATGGAAGTTCATTTCTAACAACCCCTGTAATGACTGTGGCAGAATAATAGTGGGATGGAGGCAGGACTTATTTGATCTACAAGTAGTTTCAATGGGAGAGCAATGGATCCATGCTACTTGCCAGCTAAAGGCCCTCAATCTGTCCTGTGTCATCACTTTTGTTTATGGGGAAAATTTGGGCTCAAAAAGAATACCTCTATGGGATGCACTGAAACAGCAGGCTATACAGCATCTTCCATGGTTAATTGTGGGGGATTTTAATTCTCCACTATCCTTTGATGATAGGCTGGGTGGTTCACCTGTTCAGGCTGATGAATTTGCTGATTTTAAAGATACATTTGACATCCTAGGCTTGGCTGAATTAAAGACATTTGGCCCCTTTTTCACTTGGTCTAATAGGCAAGCAGCCCCACAGAGGATTTTTAGCAAACTGGACAGAGCATTAGTCAATCAGCAGTGGCTAGAGGAGCTTAAGGAATCCAAATGCAAGGTACTTATGGAAGGACAGTCAGATCACAACCCCCTCCTTCTTCAGCTCTCTGCTCAACAGCACAGCATAAGAAAACCCTTCAAGTTCTATAACATGTGGTGTCTTTCCCCTAATTTTCTACCCACTGTGGAGAATACTTGGAAGAACCACTCAGTTTCCTCTCTCACTGACCTCTATTTTAATCTCTCCTTGCTGCAATCCCCCCTACAGAGGATCAATAAGAATGAGTTTAGTGAGATTCAGAAGAGAGCTTTAACTATTACTGAGGACTTATCCAGAATTCAAGCTGATGTTCACTCTGACCCCATGAATGTAGCCTTACAGGAGAGGGAGAAGGATATCAGAACGCAGGCCATCTTGATTTATGAGGCAGAGGTACAATTCTTAAGGCAAAGGACAAAGAGTACTTGGCTTTTAGCTGGTGACAGACCTACAAAAGTCTTCTATGACTTCTTGAAGGCTAGACAGTTTAAAAACCACATTTTATGTCTTTATAATGGACCTACACTCCTGGAATCTCCTTCTTTGGTTGAACAGCATCTTGTGGCTTTCTTCTCAAATCAGCTTGGCACTAGCTCTCCACCTTCCAGCCAAGTGGATCCACTGGTTATAGCTCAAGGTCAAGTGCTTACTCATACTCATCAGCTATCTCTCATCAAACCAGTTTCTCCTGCTGAAATTCTCCAAGCTCTCAACAGCATACCTGATAATAAGAGCCCAGGATATGATGGCTACTCTAGTCAGTTTTTCAAGAAAACTTGGCACATCATTGGTCCTGATTGTGTTGTGGCCATCCAAGATTTCTTTTCAGGGGGAATTTTGCCAGAACAGTTCAACAAGACAGTTATCACTCTGCTGCCAAAGCTGGATCATCCACAGGTAGCCTCTGATTTCAGGCCAATCTCTTGCTGCTCAGTCCTATACAAGGTAATTGCAAAGGTCCTTTGTACCAGGCTGGGAGCAGTTCTGCCAGATATTATTGGGCTTAACCAAGGAGCTTTTGTCAAAGGCAGATTGATCTCTCACAATATCCAATTGACTCAAGAGTTGCTGCAGACTTACAATTGGAATTATGCTGGTATGCAAAGCTGTTTTTTCAAAGTGGATATTCAGAAAGCTTTTGATAATCTTGAGTGGTCATTCTTGATAGATCTTTTGATTGCTCTCAAGTTCCCATCAGCTTTTATTACTTGGATCAAAACTTGCTTAAAGAGTACTACTTTCAGCTTGTCCCTGAATGGAGGCTACACTGATCACTTTGCTGCCAAAAGAGGGGTTAAACAGGGAGATCCCCTCTCACCTCTTCTCTTTGTCCTCTCTATGGAATATTTCACCAGAATGTTACACCTTGCTTTTAGGCAGAAGCTAATTGATTACCATACCAAGTGCAAGTATGTGCATCTCCACTGCCTACTTTTTGCTGATGATCTTTTAATCTTTTGCAAAGCCAATCAGAAGTCAATTCATGGAGTGCTACAAACACTTGATTCTTTTAAGGCAGTCACTGGCCTCTCCATCAATACAGCTAAGTCTCAAGTTTTCTTCTCCAAGATGGATGACACTACAGCAGACTCTTTATTGTCCTTAATGAAAATTCAGAGGGGAGTCTTACCTGTTTCCTACCTTGGTTTACCACTGTCTGGAAAGAGATGGACCTTACTTAATTGCCAAAAGCTACTGGAAAAGCTTAGGAGGAGACTGAATAAATGGCAAGGGAAAACTCTCTCTTATGCAGGGAAGATTGAGCTCATCAACACAGTCCTATTCAGCATCACAAGCTACTGGATCAGTGCTTTCCAGCTACCTACCCATGTCTACAATGATATTAAGGCCATCTGTAGAAATTATCTATGGGGGAATCCTGATGGGAAGGGTATTTTTCCAGTGGCATGGGAAACTCTCTGTCTCACAAAAGCCTATGGTGGAGCAGGGATTAGAGATCCCCATCTTTGGGGCCAAGCTCTACTTTGCAAGCAGTTATGGTGTATCCAAAGTGATCCGAACAACCTTTGGGTAAAATGGGTGCATGAATACTATATGAAAGGGAGAAGCTTAAGCAAGGCCATAGCACCCTCTCATTGCAGCAATGCTTGGACTGTCCTGATTACTCTGAAGAATCAGGTTATGGATTTCCTCCCTCTTTGCCTCAATCAGAAAGGAAAATTCCAGGTCTCTCAGGCCTATAATTTCCTTTTAGGACAACGAACCTCCAGGGCTTTCTATGCTACTATATGGAGCAGCAAGCTTCTTCCCAAACAGTCCTTTTTCCTATGGAGATTGGCATTGGGGAGACTATCTACAGTTGACAGGTTACAGCACCTTGGCATACCACTTCCTCCATCCTCATGTTGTTTCTGTCATCAAGTCACAGAATCTGTTTCACACTTATTGATCCAATGTCCATACTTCAAGCAAGTCCTGCTACTCCTTCATCTTCCTGCTCCACAGGATCTGAGGCATCTGAAGAGGCTTTTATTCATTTGGCAAGCCAGGAAGAACAACAGGGTTTTCACACTCCTGGTGTCAAGTCTCTATCACCTCTGGAATGAGAGAAACCATAGAATTTTTCAGGGACAAGCCTTAACAGTTCAAAAGCTTTGCTCACTCATTGAATCTGAATTTAAACTTTGGCATTAATTTGTCTTGTACTTCATTAACCTGTAGAACTAGTGCTTCTTCCATATGTTAGGACACTTAGTTTCTAGGTTCTTTTTGTAAGGCTGGGAGTGAAGGCTAAAATCTTGTACTGTAATGATTCTTGATGAAATGAAAATTTATGTTCATCAAAAAAAAGGTACGTATACTGAAGAGCGGGGAAGAGCTAGAGACACCAGTAAATGAGAAGGCAAGTTGGGTGAAACTGTTCACAAGCCACCAAGCAGAGGTAAAATATTATAAACTTGAACTTGTAGACGGTATGCTTATGCCTTCTTTTCCTTTGAATGAGGTTGAAAACTGCATGAAAAAATGGATATGCAAGGTTATTGGTGGTCATCCTCCAATTAAATATTTTGAAGGCTTTCTTAGAAGAATATGGTTTGGTATGGTTGAAAAGGTCTGGCAGGCAAAGCCATGGATCTTTCAGGTGAAGCTTGTTAATGAAAAACATAGAGATGAGGTGATAGAAAGGAGGATGGTTTTCTTTGATGAAAAGCCAAATTTTGTAAAAGTGTGGAAGCAAATAATGGATTTTGATGAGCCAGATACAATTCCCATATGGGTGCAATTTACTGGATTGAATCCAGTCTATTGGGAGCCGAGCCTGTTGTGTAGATTGGCAAGTGTAATTGGAATCCCTTTGCGGATTGATGAGGCCACATGGTGCATGGACAAGACAGTTTGCAAGAGTACTGGTTGAGGTGAACATGGGGAAGGTAATGCAGAAAAGAATTCCCTACAAGATGAGAATAATATCATTCAGCACCAAGATGTGGAGTATGAGTGGAAGCCGGCAAAATGCAGTAAATGCAAGCTGATTGGACATGAAACTGAAGAATGTGTCTGGAAGCCCAAATCCCTTTCGCTTGGAGTGAATGGAAGGACGCAGTTGAGCACAAATAGGGGCAAAAGGGAGAACCAAACTCAATCGGCCCCAAGGGAAAGGGGACCAAGACAAAATATAGTGACAGAACAATACCGGGGATTAGGTGGCTGTTGGTATAAAAAAAACATAGAAGAATGGAGACAAAAGGGGCCCGAATGGAACTGTTGTAGACCCGCCTACAGGGGAGACTAAACTGAACACTTAAGGGATCATTGTAGAACAAAGAAAGGGAGACCGAGATACATCCTTGGGGCTGGAAAAAAAGGAACAGGAAAAGGAAGCTTGGCATGAAAAAGAAAGGGGTAAACACAATGATGGAATGAGCAGTAGCATAGACTTTGATGTTGGTAATGATGCATAGTACTATGTTATTCTGGGATGTAAAGGGTCTAAATCAGCCAAGTAAACAGAAGAAATGTCGGCAATTTTGCTTCGAAAATAACATAGGGCTTGCTAGTTTACTGTAAACAAAGGTGAGGATAAATGAAGGAAAGTCAGAGGCTTTTTTCTCGACAATGATGGAACCTGAATCAAAGTTAATGGCCGATACTCTAAATATAGTTCAAAGGAGTTTCCCAATGAGTTACCTTGGACTTCCAGTTTCGACAGGAAGATGGAGACCAGCGGATTGCGAAAAAATGGTGGAGAAGATTGCAGGACAAATCGGCACTTGGGGGTTCCATAAACATGGCATATGCAGGTAAGGTTCAGCTTATAAACACAATTTTGTTGAGTAAAGCAAGGCACTGGGCGAATGTTTTTCAACTACCTGAGAGTGTGCACAAAGCCATTGAGAAAAAATGCAGGGATTTTTTTATGGGACAGAAACTAAGGGGAAAGAAAGTTACACCAGCATCTTGGAAGACACTTTGTATGCCAAAGAAAAGTGGAGGAGTTGGCCTACAGGATCCTTCTTTCTGGAATCGAACTTCTCAATGTAAACAGATTTAGGATTTATGCAGAAGAAGGATATATTGTGGCTGAAATGGGTGCAAAGCAAGGTGCATTCGTGAAAGGGAGGAGGATATCACATAATATTCTCCTAGCGCAAGAGCTTTTAATTGGATATAAGAAGCCGAGCAATATTCCGAGCTGCATGATAAAAATTGATATACAGAAGGATTTCGACAGTATAAGCTGGGAGTTTCTATTCAAATGGCTGGCAGTTCTAAAGTTTCCAGGATTGTTTATTGAGTGGATAAGACGATGCGTTGAGGATACCACTTATTGTTTCTCTTTGAATGGTGCGTACACGGATTGTTTTAAAGGGAGGAGTGGTGTTAAACAAGGGGATCCGATATCACCTTTATTGTTTGTAATTGGGATGGAATATCTATCAAGACAGCTTAGCCTGGCGATAAAAACGAAAGCTATAGAGTTCCATCAGAGAAGTTTGAAGGGGGAAATACACAGTTTGATGTTTGCAGATGATCTGTTAATTTTCTGTAGGGCAAGCAAGCACTCAATGGAAGGGGTTAAAACTGTTTTGGAGGAGTTTAGGAAGGTTTCTGGCCTGAGGATAAATGAAGGAAAATCTGAGGCTTTCTTCTCGACAATGACAAAAACTGAATCAAAGATGTTGCCTGATACTCTGAATATAGTTCAAGGAAGTTTCCCAATGAATTACCTGGGACTTCCAGTCTCAACAGGGAAGTGGAGAGCTGAAGATTGTGAGAAAATGGTGGAGAAGATTGCAGGACAAATAGGCACTTGGGGTTCCAGGAATATGGCATATGCAGGTAAAATACATCTTATAAACACAATTCTGTTGAGTAAAGCTAGTCACTGGGCGAATGTTTTTCAAATACCTGAGAGTGTGCACAAAGCCATTGAGACAAAATGCAGAAATTTTCTATGGGGCAGAAAGGAAGGGGAGAAAAGAGTTACACCAGTGTCTTGGAAAACACTTTGTATGACAAAGAAAAGTGGAGGAATTGGCCTAAGGGATCCTTCATTCTGGAATAGAGCTTCTCTGTGTAAGCTGGTTTGGGATGTATGTCAAAAGAAGGATATATTGTGGCTGAAATGGGTGCAGGCATACTACTTGAAGGATGAAGAGTTTCTTGACTACAGCCTAGAAGGGCACACATACAGTTGGAGTTGGGGCAAGTTGGTGTCACTGAAAGATGAAATTCGTCCATACCTAATGGAATGTGTTGACATGAAGGGAAATTTCAGCACGAGCTAGGCATATGGATACCCTTGATAAATACCCTTGATAAAGCCGATTACAGATGATGAGATATGGAGAGCTCTGAATAGCATTGAGAATGACAAAAGTCCTGGAGTTGATGGATTTTCGAGCTTTTTCTTTAAGAAAACATGGGGGATTGTTGCTGATGATATCAAAAAGGGGATTAGGAGTTTCTTTCAGAGTGATAAAGTACCACAGGAATTTAACAGGGCTGTTTTAACACTAATACCGAAAGTTGATAATCCGCAGTCAGCTGGGGACTATAGGCCGATTTCCTGCTGCCCTGTTTTATATAAAGTCGTCACAAAGATCATGAGTAACAGGTTAAATGAGGTACTCCCTGAAGTGATAAATGGAAACCAAGGTGCATTTGTGAAAGGGAGCAGGCCAAGAAAACCATTGGTCAACGAATATTTTGTGGAAGTCAGGACTACAGCCTAAATACTCATTCTTTCTATGGATGTTGTTAAAAAGGAGATTATCGACCATAGGCAGGTGGATGCTCTAAAGGTGATGACCCCTTTGATCGATGATGATGATGGTGTGAATGGATCATAGTATGAAACTTGGTACATATGTCGTAGGTACCGCACTGATTACCTTTGGTATTTCAGAGGTGTTGGGCTGCTGGTGTAAAAACCAGTTACCCAGCCATGGCCCGTGACACTATCGAAAGACTTGACGATTACACCTGAGTGTGGGCGATTACACCTTCACTATGTGCTGCCATCATTGACCTGCAAATCCGTCCTTTTCTTAGCTCCAGCTTTTAGTTCCTTGCTATGGGAAGCTCGGCTAGGAAGAAGAGGATCCAGATCATACGGGATGCTCTCCAGAAGCTCCTTTTGGAGAGAAGAGAAGAGCTGCTCGCAATTTCTACAAGCGATCTGAAAAAGAAAGAAAGGAGTTCTGAAGATAGTTCCCAATCTCACCCCCCACCGGCCCCAGCTATGAATCCGGTCAGCTCTGATCCGACCCCACCGGTTAATGAACAAGATCTCATCACTCCCCCGCCCATTCGACCAGCTGCAAGCTCAGTCAAACCGGTTACTCAAGAACAGCCTAAACCTGCCCACAGGAAGCTGGATTGGGAGAAGCCAGTGATAGCTGATCTCTTCAAAGACAGGACGACTGGAATGCAGTTCTACAAACCTGAAAAAATTGATGGTGTTCAAAAAAGTGTGTGGAGGAAAACTTTCAACAGTGGGCAAACACTCTGATATGCACAGTTCTAGGTAATCACCCTCCTCTTCATGTTATGGAAGGTTTATTCAGAAGAGTTTGGTGGCAGTTCTCTATTCTCAAGGTATGTGTGACGCCCCAACTAAACCCCTATCCATTATGGCGAGTTTAATCGAACGCCTGCCTGGTTCGCACCAGGACTCGTTTATAAAACTTGACATCAATAAATTAAAAGTATTATTGTATTATTGTATGTTAACCATCCATGATCAATATTTACATAACAAAAGGCACCCTGGCCATTATTTCCCTAAGCTAGATTTGTTTCTTAGAGTATTACAGGCTTGTGGATGACTAGCAACATCAACCATCGAGCGGTTTTATTTCTTGACTTCTCGTTTGCATGAACTCCCGATCCCAAGACTGCCATGCCACACATAACGCACACAAAATAATGAACTTTCGCCCAGTGGTATCCCCAAATATAAACACATATACAAAAGAGAATTTCACACACATTACCACCATTTTTATGTCAAGAACCAGTACTCATATCCTTTTATTTTCTCAAAATTTGCGTAACCATAATATACAAACTTAACCCAATACATAAATCAGGGCCACCCCTCGTACAAATTTGGTAGCAATCAATAATTTTATCTAGCATATCAAGGAGCATACAAATTTCCAGGGAAGAGATATAAGCATATAAGACCAGCAAGATTCACTCAAGAATATAAACATGTGTTCCAGGAAATATTGTCATCATAGTTACAATAATCACAGAACTGAAGTTCATCTTTACAGTACTGAATAAACCCATTATGACTTCTTCATCACCACTTTATAAACCCCTTATAACTGCCACAACGCCACTGTAATAACCCCTTATAGCTCCCACCTAAACGTCACTGCAAAAACCCCTTATACCTCCCACCTAAACGTCACTATATAACCCCTTATAGCTCCTACCTAAACGTCACTGTATAAACCCCTTATATCTTCATGTCACAATTTAACCCCTTATAACTCCTCCATATACAATTTCAGCAATTCAATGCCTCAGCCAATATTCAATACACATTCAAGATATATACTTGATCAAATACATACATTGTATACACATAGCAAGTTGTACAAGTTGTCAGGTAACCACAAAATACACACAGGTTGGCACATTAGCAGTATCTAGATGAAAAGCAGTCACATCCTAAGTTCAGAAAATATTCATCAATGAGATCAGAAGATAGATAAGTAAAAGCGGTATACAGAAATTATCTTAGAGATTGTAAAAGTATTTTTTTTTTCTAATACACATATCGGCATGGCAGCTTAAACATATATAGTTAAGGAAGTTTGGATACTCACACTAGTCTGCGAACTTTGTAAAGCGCTGATCAACTAAATCTGCAAGGGCCATTTTACAGAAAAGTTTACTTTGTGCTATATTTCCCTGTATAATGTATATTTCATCTTTTTTAAAAAAAAAATAATAATAATAAAAATAAAATCGTAACTATGAAATGACTCAGAAGAAGTAAATAACAGTTTAGGGATATCCCCACTACAAGGTACTAAGTCCTTGTCTGACAGTATACGTCCTTGATGACTGTCTGCAAACTCCTTACGATTCGAATCTAGCCAAAGTAAAATCTTACTTTGTTCATACTAACTTAACTGTAAAGGCATGGCAATTATCAAGTCAAATTTAGACCATAATTAAGAAATAATTGGATAAGAACTGGAACAGAATGTAAGAAAAATGGTTGGTGATTTACTAATTTAATATATTACCAACATCTTTATAAATTATCCAAGTCTTCCTCAAAAATACTTATGACAGGGTTCATATGCTCTTCAATATATGTTCAGCTCAAGGCCTAGATTCTTTTACTTATATACAGGCTCACCAACATTTAACAAAGAAGATTTTAGTCTAGTTTGTTTTAAAAAGAAACATGAAAGGGTTGTATACTTAAACCATTTAAGTTCAAAGAGTACAGAAATCATTATAATCCACAATATACTCAGTTCATGCTTTTCCTTTTTATTTGCAATACACAAGATTATTTCTCAGCATTATTGGGCTTACATACTGCTGCAGAACGGTTAAACCAGGCCAAATTAAGCTCAATTAGTATCAGAATGCTCTCTCTTATATTTTCGTGCAAAAATGGTTTACCAAGACAAACCTACAGAAACAAATAAAACATCTAGGAGTTCCAGGACTTGATTAGAATTTACTCGAAATAAGTGAAAACATAGACTCTGAAACGATGGAACTATCGATCCATAGAGATGAACAGATTGAGACTAATCAGCACATATTGGGAACGGAAGAAAAGTTGGGGAAAAAGAGTCTACCTTTCTCTTTGTTTCCCTCGTCAACAGTACTCCCAGATTGATTGAATCCTCCTCTCCTTCCTGTTTTTGTTATTTTCTGGTTAGATGAACTTGGCTTTGAATATAGTAGATTCAAAGCTATTACTCACCCCTCCTAATCCTATTCTCTACACGTGTCCATTGTCTTTAGATCCTATTATCTTTTCTTTTTCCTTTTGGTTAAGCTTTCTCTAATTTATTTATTTATTTTATTTTATTTAAGATTTATCTTCTCCTAATCAAATTTGTTCTATACAGAATTCTCTCTTCAAATATATCCTATTTGTACTATACTCTTAGTGGTATATAAGTTCTAAATAATAAATATATATATAAAAATATATTTGATAGTTCTTTACTCATCCATGTGTATTTTTAAATTACTAATAATTACTTTATGACTAGTACCTTAGGACGGGTCTTCACATTCGCCCCCACTCAGGAAATTCCGTCCTCGGAATTATAGCTTAGAGTCGAGAATAGATGAGGGTGGTTCTTTTTCATTTCCTCCTCGAGAATAGATATTGCTAGGATTTTAGAATAACTATCATGAATGCGCTTCCATTCCATCTATCCTTGCATATCTTGCTAAATCCGCATCCACCTATGGAGCTTTGGTGTCTTCAATGTTCCATTTCTGTCTCCAGCTCGTATATGATTAAGGGAAAATCCACCGTAGCATATCCGCAAATTGACATGTCAAAACACAAGTCTGCCTAGTTCAGTTACCATAGAAATCAAATAAGCCATATATAGTTTGGTCTGAGCATGCTTATAATCTTCTTCAATCCAGCTCGTCATGTCTTTAGATAGTGTCTTGGGCCAAGGTTGGGTAACTGGTTTTACCCAACAGCCCAACACCTCTGAAATACCAAAGGTAATCAATGCGGTACCTACGACATATGTACAAGTTTCATACTAGGGCCATAATCCCTCATCCAGTCCGTCAAATATTTTTTAGACTCGGATGGCCTGCCGAGGATGGCGTTGTATGGAGAGGGAGCATCTATTACCGTAAAGTTACACAACGCCGATGTTCGGCGGTTCCTATCCATGTCGTCCACCATAGTCACCCTAAGGGTGATAACGCCGAGGGGCATATCGGCTTTTCGAGTGAACCCTGTTAATGGTGACATCGGTGGTCTTAGATTTTGTCTTCCTATTCCTAGCTGGTCGAAGCAGGCTGCGAACATGATCTCCACGCTGCTGCCATCATTTATGAAGACCCTTTATAGCAAAACCCTCTATCTCCTCCGTTACTACCATCGAATCTCGAATCTGAGTGCAAGGCCTACGCAAGCACCGCGTCCTCCTCTGAAAAGGTGATGGTTTCACTGGGTCAGAAACGCTAACTTGGCTCTTCTCTTGGCGGCATGTACCGGGTCTCGGCTTTCAAGACCGCCACCATTGGCAACTGTCTCCCACCATCCCACTGATGACATTTATCATCCGATTTGGGATGGGTTCTGGGGCCTGAGCTACCGCTACAATATGATTTGGAGTTTGGTTTCCGTTGTTTCCATGAGCTTGCTCCCCTCCTTGTATCCGAGCCTGGTTCGGATACTGGTTGGCACGATACTGATTCGCCCCTCTCCACTTCTTATTCCCGAAGTGCTATTGTTGTCCTTCCTTCCTTGCTTTGGAGCAATACAGTCTCGCAACTGTCCCCTTTCTATCAATTTTTCTATATCGTTTCTCAAGGTGCGATAGCCATCCGTCGTGTGCCCATGAGACTTATGGTAAGGAAACCACTTTTCTGCATTCTCCTTTGACGGGATTCCTTGAATTGGTGGTGGGTCTCCGAATAAGTTCCTGTCCACTGCCAATATCTCTGAGTAAGACTTGATCAGGGCGTGTAAATCTCCACTCTAGATTTCCCAGTCACCATGGCTCCTGAGTCCATCTTCCTTGTTTCTGATGCTTTCTTCTTATTGCCTTTTCCTGGGAGAAGGCCATCATTATCTTCCTTCCTCTTGCGGGCCGCGTCATTGATAGCGCAATATAACCGTACAACAATCTAGAGTGCATGGAAAATGCTAGGAATATTCTCCATTAGCTTTTGGAACAACGCTTCATCCTTTAGGCCGTTGATGAATCCGCTGATGACCGCCTTCTCTTATTGTTGCCTATCCGACACCTGCATACTGTCGTCCATGTATCATCTATAGTATTCCATTGGTTCCTCCGAGGCTTTCTGCTTGGTTGCCAACAGCTCGGCTTACAGCTTTCCTGACTTCTTCAACTGAGAATACCTGTATAGTAGGGCTCGGCTGAAATCGTAAAAATTTCTTAAACTTTCCCTCGGAAGGGCGTCAAACCATGTGAGACAGTTGCCTCGGAGGTAGCACCCTAACAGTTTGCACCTCAAATTGGGCAGAATATCCCTAGATATCATCAAATTTTGATAAGCCCCTACAAACTCCTCGAGGTCTGTCTCCCCGTTGTAGGTAGAAATCCCCTCCGGCGGTCTCAACCCTTGAGGCCAAGGTTCGGCCAAAATTTTCGGAATCCAAGGGGAATAGGGCCTCGCCCCATTCCTTCCAATTAGCTTGGCCAAGCGTGCTTCCAACGAATTTGGATCCGGTAAGTAAGCAGCCTCGCCTCTATAGTATCTGTCCTCATTAGTCCCTCCTTGATATCCTCCTGCTCCAACCGAACTCACTGGATAATTTTGGTCATGCACTCATGTCGACCGATACCCACCTGAAATCCCACGTCATAGTATCTTGCTGGTAGCTGCTCGTTGGGCAAACTCGCCGAAGTAAAAACCAAGAATCCCGGGGTTGCGAATGAAACTACAGGCAACATCAGTCCCGGAGAATGAGTGTTTAGGCTATAGTCCTGACTTCCACAATATATTTGTTGACCAATGGTTTTCTTGCCTGCCCCTTTGAGGTATCCATATGCCTTGCTCGTGCTGAAATTTCCCTTCATGTCAACACATTCCATTAGGTATGGACGAATTTCATCTTTCAGTGATACCAACTTTCCCCAACTCCAAATGTATTTGTGCCTTCTAGGCTGTAGTCAAGAAACTCTTCATCCTTCAAGTAGTATGCATGCACCCATTTCAGCCACAATATATCCTTCTTTTGACATACATCCCAAACCAGCTTACAAAGAGAAGCTCTATTCCATAATGAAGGATCCATAATGAAGGATCCCTTAGGCCAACTCCTCCACTTTTTTTTAGCATACAAAGTGTTTTCCAAGACACTGGTGTAACTCTTTTCTCCCCTTCCTTTCTGCCCCATAAAAAAATTTCTGCATTTTGTCTTAATGGCTTTGTGCACACTCTCAGGTATTTGAAAAACATTCGCCCAGTGACTAGTTTTACTCAACAGAATTGTGTTTATAAACTGCACTTTATCTGCATATGCCATATTCCTGAACCCCAAGTGCCTATTTGTCCTGCAATCTTCTCCACCATTTTCTCACAATCTTCAACTCTCCACTTCCTTCCAGGTGGGAAATGAAAGGGTGGATGGCCGTGAAAGCGTGGAGCAACATCTGCTACAATTTTTTGGTGACCGAATGGGAAAAACAGTGATTACAGAAAGAGAAATTGATCCGCTAGTAGCAGCAGAAGGTAACTTTCTTACGGTGGTACAACAAATACCCTTGATACAGCCGATCACAGATGATGAGATATGGAAAGCTCTGAATAGCATTGATAATGATAAAAACCCTGGGGTGGATGGATATTCAAGCTTTTTTTTTCAAAAGAACATGGGGGATTGTTGGTCACGATGTCAAGAAGGGAATTAGAAGTTTCTTTCAGGGTGATGAAGTTCCACAGGAATTCATTAGGACTGTTTTAATACTAATACCGAAAGTTGACGATCCGCAATCAGCTGGAGACTATAGGACGATTTCATGTTGCCCTATTCTATATAAAATTGTCACAAAGATCATGAGTAACAGATTAAGTGAGATACTCCCTAATCTGATAAACGGGAACCAAGGTGCCTTTGTGAAAGGGAGGGGGATATCTCATTATCTCCTTCTAGCGTAGGAGCTTCTAACGGGATATAAGAAACCACACAATATATCGAGCTGCATGATAAAGATTGATATACAGAAGGCTTTCGACAGTATAAGCTGGGAGTTTCTATTCAAATGGCTGGCAATTCTAAAATTTCCAGACTTGTTTATTGAGTGGATAGGAAGATTTGTAGAGGATACCACTTGTTGTTTTTCTCGGAATGGTGCTTACACTAATTGGGATGGAATATCACCGTTATTGTTTGTAATTGGGATGGAATATCTATCGAGGCAGCTCAGATGATGTAGAAATCCATCAAAGGAGTTTGAAGGGAGAAATACATAGTTTGATGTTTGCAGGTGATCTATTAATATTCTGTAGGGCAAGCAAGTACTCAATGGAAGGGGTTAAAACTGTTTTAGAGGGTTCCAGAAGGGTTTCAGGCTTGAGGATAAATGAAGGAAAATCAGAGCCTTTCTTCTCGACGATGACGGAAACTGAATCAAAGTTACTGGCCGATACTCTATATATAGTTCAAGGGAGTTTCCCAATAACTTACCTTGGACTTCCAGTCTCGACATGAAAATGGAAAGCTGCAGATTGCGAGAAAAAGGTGTAGAAGATTGCAGGACAAATCGGCACTTGGGGTTCCATGAACATGGCATATGCAGGTAGGTAAGGTGCAGCTTATAAACATAATTTTGTTGAGTAAAGCTAGTCACTGGGCGAATGTTTTTCAAATACCTGAGAGTGTGCACAAAGACATTGAGAAAAAATGCAGGGATATTTTATGGGGCAGAAACGAAGGGGAGAAAAAAGTTACTCCAATATCTTGGAAGACAATTTGTATGCCAAAGAAAAGTTGGGGAGTTGGCCTACGAGATCCTTCTTTCTGGAATCGAGCTTCTCTATGTAAACTGGTTTGGGATTTATGTCAGAAGAAAGATATATTGTGGCTGAAATGGGTGCAAGCGTACTACTTGAAGAGTGAAGAGTTTCTTGACTAAAGCCTAGAAGAGCACCAATATAGTTGGAGCTGGGGAAAGTTGGTATCTCTGAAAAATGAAATTCGACCATATCTTATGGAATGTGTTGATGTAAAGGGGAATTTCAGTACGAGCAAGGAATATGGGTATATCAAAGGGGCAAGTCAAGAAAAACACTGGTCAACGACTATATTATGGAATTAGGCCTACACCCTAAACATTCATTCGTTCTTTCTATGGATGTTATTAAAAGGGAGATTATCGATGATAGCGAGACTTCAATCAAAAGGGATAATACAACATGTGGCAGATGTTTGTATACTTTGTATGGAGAATGGGGAAACGATGCAGCACCTGTTTTGTACATGCAAGTTCACAGTTGAACTTCAAAAGTATTACAGGGTGGAGACTGGTGGTAATTTCAGGGAATGCCTGAGGAGGATGAGAAGAATAGTATGGTGGAGGAAAAGAATAATGTTCCACCGACTAATCAGCATTTTCTATAATGTATCGCGGGAGAGGAACAAAAGAATCTTTGAGTGGAAAATTAGGCAAGCTGATTCTCTTAAGTCGCTAATTGAAACATGTTACGACCCCTCTAATTGATGTTGAGGATGGAGTGAACAGATCCTAGCATGAAATTTTGTACATCATGTCATTGGCTAGAAAAAAGTGAAGTTGTGCATGCATTACAACACTTTCTATAGCCAAGTAAGAAAACTTGTACATATGTCGTAGGCACTGCACGATTACCTTTGGTATTTCAGAGGTGTTGGGCTGGTGGTATAAAAACCAATTACCCAGCCTTGGCCCATGACACTATCTAATGATTTGACGGGCTGGATGAGAGGTTATGACCCTAGTATGAAACTTGTACATATGTCGTAGGTACCGCACTGATTGCCTTTGGTATTTCAGAGGTGTTGGACAGCTGGTGTAAAAACCGGTTACCCAACCTTGGCCCATGACACTATCTAATGATTTGACGGGCTGGATCATGGTTATGGCCCTAGTATGAAACTTGTACATATGTCGTAGGTACTGCACCAATTACCTTTGGTATTTCAGAGGTGTTGGGCTGCTGGTGTAAAAATCAGTTACCCAACCTTGGTCCATGATAAGGACTTGACGGGCTGGACTGAAGGAGAGCATAACCAGTGGGGATTGCTCTGGGGCAGACTTGTGTGTTGACATGTCAATTCGTAGATATGAACTTTTATGATCACCGCCATTGTACCTTACGTGGCTGTAGAATAGTTGTTTCGGTTCTTTTTCACACTTGTTAAATGTTGGCTAAGAGTGATGCCCAACCAGTTGTATGAACATTTTTGAGCGATTAATAGAAGAAAATTTTACATAAAAAATAAAGATAATTTATTGTGTGGATTCCTAATTATTCTCTATGTATATTTGAATTCTGAATTTCTTAATATTTGATCAACCTTAGGTTATTTGGAATAGTGCCAATTAAATTCCGCTATTTATCTGTATCTAATGGGTAGATTTAATTAGTGGCAAAACCAACAGCAGATAGTGGGAATAATGAGTACCATTCACCATCATCTGGAAAAAATTATAACAGCGAGAGTCGTTACAGAATAATGAGTACCATTCACCATCATCTGGATTCAGGACATACCCCAGCTCGATTCTAAACGTCTTCAGGAGCAGGGGAACTAGGAGAAGGGGGTTCAGGAAAATTGCTTAGTTCCCGCAGAGAGGATGCAAACAGAGGAGGAGATTCAGACTGAAAAGCTTCCCAGATAGCAGGGGCCAAGTACTCAAGAGTACCCATTCTCAGAGATCTATACTTATGTTGGAAGCGCTGCAGAGCGCCTGGTTTATAGTATTTTTTCTAAAGGCTATGCATGGGTCTCCCGGGCACCCATCCTCGGTCATTCTTATATACCAGGGTGATTTGGTAGTCATTAGACTCCCACAAAACCCCAACCACAGCTTCCTTCAAATCAGAGGAGCGAACCACCTCTTCTATGAGGGCCTCGTTAAAGTCTCGGATGAAAGAGTCGTCCTTCCAGGTAGATAGCTCTTGTTCCAACTCATATACGCGGGCCCTTTCCTCTGTCAAATTTTGACGAAGATTGGATGAGTATTGATGGAATTTTTAGAGTCGATTGTACCTTGAAAGGTCGGAGAATTCAGGAGGTTCGGCGTAAACTCAGATGCCTGCAAGAGAGGATTGTGTAAGATAAAAGAAAGAAAAGTACATAAAGAAGAGAAAATACGAAAGGAATAGTAGGAAGAACCTCAAGATTTATGTTTCGGGAGGGGGAAGCTGACCGGCGGGGAGTAGCGCCTGATCTAGGCCGCTTTCGGCTGAAGAAAGGAGGAAGAGTCGCTACAGCATCGACGAGATTGCTCAGCGATACCGTGTTCCCATCTGTGTAGTGAGGGTTAGGAGATTCCTTGAGAACTTGGTTAACAAGGGGCTCGTCATACAAGATCGAATCATCAAGAAGGGAGCGACGAACTAGCAAAGGGAGAAAAGTGAAGATAAAGTAACTATGAGATGCAGAGTATAAAACATGGGAACTAGGGAAGAATAGGGGATTACCTTGGTCAGGCCAAAGGGCTTAATAATAAGGGCGAGTAAAGACCCTCTCAGAATATATGTCCCGAGGCCAGTAGAAGCCACCATTTCCCGGAATCTAATACTGAAGGATGACGACAGGGTTGTCAATCAATATGCTATGGGCTTTGCGCTGCTTACTCGGTAGCCAGGCCACCCGATCCTCCGAGGTAATGTTACGGTTCCACTCTGGGGCAGGATACTCAGAGGAAATATATGAACAGTGTCCCTCGGCAATCCAACCCCGAGGATAGTTAATAACGCCTCGGATGAAGTGTGGATTTTCAACACCCAAAACAAAGACAAAGAGACCCGGGACTCGGCCCGGTGCCTGCACTAAGCAGATGAAAGATCTGAATAGATCCAAGGATTCACCAATATTGAACCGACGACAATTTACAAGGAAGGTCATTACGCCACAAAACCAGTTGGCTGGATTTGGGCAGGAGATAACTTGTACAATTCAAGAATAGCTGAAAACAGAGGAGAAAACGGCAGGCTGAGGCCGCATAGAAACAGACATCTAGGAATACACGGCCCATTGGACTAGTATTCATCAGAGCCCATGAACATGTCTTCCACGAGAACTTTGATGTCCTCATCCACCCAGTTACCCAGCCTTGGCCCGTGACAATATCTAAAGACTTGACGGATTGGTTGTGGGGATATATCCCTAGTATGAAACTTGTACATATGTCGTAGGTACCGCACTGATTACCTTTTGGTATTTCAGAGGTGTTGGGCTGCAGGTATAAAAACCAGTTACCCAACCTTGGCCCATGACACTATCTAAAGACTTGACGGGCTGGATCGAAAAAGATTATAAGCATACTCAGACCAGGCTACATAATGGATAATATGGTTTCTATGGGAAATGAACCAGGGCAGACTTGTGTTTTGACATGTCAATTCACAGATATGCTATGGTGGAATTTCCCTTAATCATATACGAGTTGGAGACAGAAATGGAACGTTGAAGACACCAAAGCTCCAAAGGTGGATGCAGATTTTGCAAGATATGCAAGGACAGATGGAATGGAAGCGCATACATTATAGTTATTCTAAAATCCTAGCAATATCTTGATGAACTAGTTATGATCATAGCCACTTGCATTTCATATGGCTGTAGAATAGTTGTTTTTCTCCTTTTGGTTAGTTATTTATATCCGTTGAATGTTTGGCTTAGAGTGATGGCCAAATCAGTTGTATGAACTTTTTTGAGCAATTTAATAGAAGAAAATATTACATCAAAAAAAAAAAAAAAAAAAAGATGTCCTCATCCACCCAATCATGCACTGGATTGACCCTATAGCCTCTCGTATTAGAGCGGAGTTCTATGGGAGAGATTCGAGAGTCATGAGAAATCGGATCAGGGTGATGAGCTAGAACCCCTTTCATAATGATGGGATTTGGGAGGGAAATTAGGAACCTCTATGACAGACTCAGGGGAATCTACTAGAACGGGTCGGTGGCGATTCAACACAAGGGAGAAGGAATCTGCAGAGTCGGTGGAGTAATCGCCGAGTGAGTGATAGGCCATATAGGAGAAGGGAGGGACAATTTATAAAGACAATTGGAATGTAGGGGGAAGACAAAATGATTAAGGCTGTGTCAAAGCTGTAAATGGGATATTCCTGTATATCTTCTTCTTTCCTGCCCTGTAAACCTGCACGGACGGAACAGAGGTAAGACAGGCCGGCTTATGCCTGCGCCTGCTCCGACGATCTAATTAGAAGGGATCTCTAATATCAGATATCGAATGTGCATAGGGTATCAGCAGAGAACTTAGCTTCTCATGGTGGATCTGATTCCATTTATAGGAGTTGAGCTACCGACATGGAACAGTATATATCGCTACAGTGCTTTAGTCTGTCCTGGGCCGGTGCTCTGTTCAGTCCGGCTTGGGCTTTCAATGTGGGCCTTTTTTACTAGGGCTGGAATAGTGTCATATTTATCAAGTCCCCCCAGTCCATGTATATAGTCAACGCACTATATTCATTGGACTGTGGTCAAAGAACGTTGAACGATCTTGAATTTTCTGGTCTGTCCGAGCAGTCGGTGGTGCAGTCTGGGATGAGGTGGACGGTTCAGATTCCTCGTGCCTCCCACGCATTCCACTATCTCGTTCACAGCGTCAGAGGAGGGCCCACGGGCGTTTATTGTTTTGGAAATGCCGCCCAGCTTCCTTCCCGATACGCCTCTATTTAGATCTAATGAGGCTCGAGGATAACCTTTACTTTCCCTCAGATTCATCTTCTTCTCTCAGGTAAAGCATCTGATTCCTTCCTCTGAAATTCAATTTATTTCTTCTGCTTATCTCGTAGATTAGGATGAGTAATATGGACAATATCCGGTCCGCCACTGTCGACGAGGACGTCGTCTTCGCGCGGGAGCTTTGCCGCTCAATCTGCGGGCTTACCGCCGAAGAGGCTGAGTCTAAAGTCCGGATGCCTCGTTTCGGCGAGGATACCGTAGCAACTGCTCCAGACGGGTTTATCCCGGTGTATTGTGAGTATCTGTTTGCGTGCGGGCTTCGTTTCCCCATGTCGCCTTTCTTCCGGTCGGTTTTGCGCTACTTTGACGCTCCTCTTCTCGCCGAACTTTGTTTGGGTCCTGATTGGGTTTGAGGTCTTATGTACTCTGCGTAAGGTCCAGGCCACTCCCCCGCTGTTCAGGGCTTTCCTTTATCAGGCCAATATGGGCGGCGGTGGTGGCTGGCTTCAGTTGAAAAGTCGCGAGAAGATGTTGAAGTTGGTCGACGACCGCCCGAAGAGGCATGATTGGAAAACCCGTTTGGTCTTTGTAGAGAACACGTTGGTCTTTAGTGAGGGTTCGGAGGACAGGACAGTCCCGGTCCTTCCTCTGGTGATTCGGGACAAGGCCCCTCTCCCTGCAGAGGCATCGCGCCTGGCCCCCCAAATAGCGATGATGGGGCTCAAAAGCTACAGTTACTCCATTCTGACTGACGACAGGGTCCTCCGGGCTGCTAATATGCCTTACTATGTAGATCAGATTTCTGATGAGGATTTGGGTATTTACCTAATTCTGCTTTTTAGATTTCTTTGATAATGGTCCGGCCCATTGGCCATTCCTCTCGTTGACTGTGTTTTCACTCTTTTTTTCGCAGGTGCAGGCGCCATGAGGAAAACTCTGCAATCTCTGTTTTATGAGCTGAGTACCATGCCAAAGCCGCGCAACATGCCTAGACTGCGGCAGATTAAGGAAGAGACTAATGCTGAGGATTCGCTGTCAATGACCGCCATTGGGTCCGCCAAGCAGCCTAAGGACGTCGATGATATGCATGTTGAAAGCAGCGTGAGAGGAGGAAGACGAGCCGCGCTGGTAATTGAGGAGACCAAAGCGACCCGAAAATGCCAGAAAACTGAGGGAACTGATGACGAAGACATGGCGCAGTCCCAGTTCGACACGCTGTCTCAGCCTTCCAGCCATGCCGCCCAATCGCCTGTCAAGTCCTTAGATGATGACGGGGTTAGGATCGTTGACCCTCCGCCTTCTCCGGTCTGTTCTTCTCTGAACGAGCGGATCATCGAGACCGTGGCGGAGCAAGTCCTGGACACTCCCCGTGGGCGCAATGCTTTCATGAATCAGATCTTTTCTGCGACTTACTTGGAGGACTGGGTGACGCATGGTCCTAGGAACTATCCAAAGACCTCTGACATCGCCGACCGCCAAGCCTTCATTGCTATTGAGGTATGTGATTTGTTCTGTCGAGGCTCTAACAGAGTCTTTTGGAATTTCATTTGCCTGCTTCTGATCGCTAAGCTTCCCTTTTCTTTCTTCAGCACTTGCGCATGTCCCAGGTGCTGAGAGGGGAGATGTCCTGGCTGAGGTTGAGGGGCACTGCTCTAAGCGCTGAGCTTGAAAAGCAGGATGCAGAGTTGGCCAAGCTGAAAGGTGTTGAGGCTGACAATGCGCGTCTCCGCGTGGCGGAACAAGAGATGCTCCGTGTAAGGGCTGACCTTGAGGGCTTTTTGTCCGCCGAGCGTGATGCCGCTTTGGTTCTGAGGGCCAGGGTCACGGAACTGGAGGCTCTGTTGAAGGAGAGGGATGGCCAGTTGACCTTCTCTGAAACCCAGCGTGCGCGTCTGATCCGTACTACCTTTCCTCTTGTGTTTTCCAAGATAATCCAGTCTAATGAGTCAGCTGCAGAGTTCACCACCATTCTTCAAGACTCTGTGGCGTTCCCAGATGAGGTTTATGATGATCCCACCAAGCATTTTGAAGCTCTGGATAGTCTGTTTCAAATCTTCTCTGGACGCCAGTACTCTGATTACTTCAACGCCTTAGCTGCTATGAATACTGCAGAGGAGATGGAGGCATGGGAAGCTCAGCGTTCACCTCCAGCTGGAGATGATCAGTCTAAAGCTGGCTGTTCGCAGATTCAGAATGATGGTGATCAGACCAAGGACCAGTTGGTGTCTCAGTCCGGGGATTAGACCAAGGCCTAGAATCAATCTGTCAACTTGCTTTTGTTAACGCGCCTGTGTGCGCTGTTTTGTGCGCATATGTGCGCTTTTGCTTTAAGGATAATTTCAGTTGTTCAGCTGCAACTTACATTTGCTTTTTTCTATGCATCGTGCTTAATTCATATTCGTGCACCTTTTGTTTATGGTTTTTTAAGGGTTTGTACCCTCTCACCTTCCCTTAGGAAATTTGGCATCGGGTCCTTGGACTGATGGCCAGACTGTCCAGACATTGGTCTGCAACCTTCCCTTAGAAAGTTCTTCATCTAGTCCTTGGACCGATGGACAGACTGTCCAGACATTGGTATGCAACCTTCCCTTAGGAAGTTCTTCATGAGTCCTTGGACTGATGGCTAGACTATCCAGACATTGGTCTGCAACCTTCCCTTAGGAAGTTCTTCATCTAGTCCTTGGACTGATGGACAGACCGTCCAGACATTGGTGTGCAACCTTTCCTTAGGAAGTTCTTCACCTAGTCCTTGGACTGATGGACAGACTGTCCAGACATGGTGTGCAACCTTCCCTTAGGAAGTTCTTCACCGAGTCCTTGGACTGATGGCTAGACTATCCAGACATTGGTCTGCAACCTTCCCTTAGGAAGTTCTTCATCGAGTCCTTGTACTGATGGCTAGACTGTCCAGACATGGGTCTACAACCTTCCCTTAGGAAGTTCTTCATCGAGTCCTTGGACTGATGGCTAGACTGTCCAGACATGGGTCTACAACCTTCCCTTAGGAAGTTCTTTATCGAGTCCTAGGACTGATGGCTAGACTGTCCCGACATGGGTCTACAACCTTCCCTTAGGAAGTGCTTCATCGAGTCCTTGGACTGATGGATAGACTGTCCAGACATTAGTCTGTGAGAGTCGATTTTTTGAATGCTTCAGTAGTTAAGGATTTTTTGGATACTTAATCCTAGCCTCGTTCATTGCTTGTAAGCAAACAAAATATAGGTACGGTTACACAGAAGGTGCTAATTTTGATCACTTCCTATATTGGGTGGCCAAAAATTGTGATCAAACGGAATTTCTACATAAAATTCCTATCTTACCTTCCTATAAGGCACAAAAGGTATGTACATACGGCACTGACACTTCTTCACTGCCTTTTCTAGCCATAATACCTTCGAAGGTTGTTGATGTTCTAGGTTCGGGGCATCGGCTCTCCTGTGATAGTTTCCAGTCGATACGCGACGTTTCCAATGACTTCAGACACTCGGTACGGGCCTTCCCAGGTCACGTCCAGCTTCTTCTGTCCTTCCACACGCTAGCTTCATTTTTTCTCAGGGCCAGGTCTCCCACGCGCAGGTTTCGGACTCGGACCCTTGCGTTATACCTCTGTTCGACATAAGATTTGTAGGACGATTCTTTCAACTGCGCAGACTCTCTGTTTCTTTCCAATTCTTCCAGCTTTTGCCTGACTGCTTCATCATTATCCCCTTGGTCCAAAGGCTCAGACACTCGTGCTGTAGGGATGATGATTTCCGGAGGTATGATGGCTTCACTCCTGAAACAAAGTAGGTATGGGGTTTCTCCTGTCGCCCTTCGTGGAGTGGTTCTGTAGGCCCACGGGACACTGAAAAGCTCTTCCTTTAGCGCGAGTCAGTTTTTTCTTAATCCCTTCAACATTGTCCGGTTTGTCCTTTCGTTTTGACCATTTGCTTGAGGATGCGCCACAGAAGTGAAGTTTTGTTCGATGCTATAGCCAGTGCACCATGATCTGAAAGGTTCGTTGGCGAATTGTTTTCCATTGTCGCTGACGATAGTGTGGGGGACTCCGAAACGACAAACGATGTTCTTCCAAACAAAGTTTGTTATTCGCCGTCCGGTTATTGTGGCCAAGGGTATAGCTTCCACCCACTTCGTGAAATAATCCACAGCAACAACCAGGAAGCGTTGTCCTCCGACCGCCATCGGGAGTGGTCCGACGATGTCGATGCCCCATATGGCAAATGGCCACGACGAAGATATGCTGGTCATTTTGTGTCCCGGTAATCTTTGTATCGTCGAATGAATCTGGCACTGATGCCACTTCTTTACAAGCTTGTCTGCGACGTCTTTCATCTTTGGCCAGTAATACCCGGCTCGGGTCTCGCGTAGAGCTAGCGTGCGCGATCCCTGATGTGCACCACAAGACCCTTCATGAAGTTCTTTCAACACTTGCTCGCCTTGGGTTTTGTTTACACATCTCAGCCATGGTTCGAGAAAACCTTGTCTGTAGAGGATTTCGTCCTTGACTGTGAACCCTAGTGCTTTTTTAGCCAGTGCACTTGCCTCTTGTTAAATCTTGGGCTAATTTAGCCCACTTCAGAATTTGGGCCAAAGGCCCCAATCAAGCCCAAAAAGGGACTCTCCCTTATCTAATATAAAAGGGAGAGAAAGGGGCAAAAAGAAGGTAAGTTGAAGGGAGCTTCCAGATCTGAATCTGAGCTCTCCCGCTACTGTTCATCTTCTTCCTCATCCAGCCTCCCAAATTACATGCCTGACTTTGGCATCGGAGCGGGCCGACGCTATTCGGTCCGCCGGAGTGACGCCTGCTCCATTCCTCATACAGGTATCAGGTCTGCAAGTCTGCACCCCAGACAGAAGAGGGAAGCAGCCACAGAAGTAGACCCAGTTGGATCAAAGCATCAATCAGAGCAGAGTTCATCAGATCCAGTACCCTCTAGGTACAGTACCACTGGACAGAGGACTCAAGCAGCAAGATGAATCAGACCCCGTCGGTCCACAGTACTCACTGGGGAGCAGACCGAAAATATCCCATTTTAGAACTTTAACACCTCTTTAGCGTCCGCATGTGTGACCCCATGCATTATGAATCTTTTCAGCGACGTCATCCAGCATTCTGTGCCTTCTGCTATCAAACCGACTTCCGCACGATCCGTTGACCTGACCACGAGCGTCTCCACCAGAACAGTTTTTGTGAGGTGTCCGCTGGCTGAGGACGCCAACTTACTCTGAGCGTCCGCGCGAGTGTTCTCTGAACTGGGAACCCGAGTGACATCGAATTCCTCGAACCCGAGAGCCAGGCTTTTGACCTTTTCCAGGTATTTCTGCATGGCCGGTTCTCTTGTAGCATACGACCCATTGAATTGATTTGCGACTAAGACGGAGTCTCCATATGTGTCCACCTTGATGGCACCTAGTTTCTTAGCTATTTCCATTCCAGAAATCAGAGCCTCATATTCGGCCTCGTTGTTGGTTGCTGGAAAAGCGAAACGGATAGCGTATGTGGTCTCTACTCCTCTTGGGTCCGTGATGATCAAACTGGCTCCTGCACCCTCTACACCGGACGCTCCATCAACGTGCAGTTTCCACCAGTCGGCTCTGTCTTCATGCCTCACACGACGCTTTCTGGCTTGAATTTCTTCAACGGCCTGACCCGAGTCTACAGGGTTAGCTGGACCGTCAACCTCTTCCGGTATCTCTGCTAGAAAATCCGCCATGACCTGGCCTTTGATCGCCTTTCTGGGTGAGAATTCAATGGAGTGTTCGCTTAGTTCCACAGCCCATTTGGCCATACGGCCGGACGCCCCGAGCTTGGTTAGGATCGTCTTCGGAGGTTCGTTTGTCAATACTACAACCGGATGGGACTGGAAGTACGTCCGCAGTCTCCGGGACACGTGCACCAACGCTAGCACCAATTTCTCTTGTGCTGAGTATCTGGTTTCTGCCCCTTGAAGGGTGCGGCTGATGTAATAGACCGGCCTTTGTACCCTGGACACTTCCCTGATCAGAGCTCCGCTAACGGCTTCTGTTCCTGCAGATACATACAGATATAGAGTCTCACCGACGGTCGGGGGTGATAAGACCGGCAGTTCATGAAGATGTTCTTTCAGCTCCGTAAATGCTCGTTCCTCCGTCTCTCCCCATTGTACAACTCCTCCTTTCTCCACGTTTCCTTTCAAGACTCGTAGGAATGAGAGGGTTCTTTCTGCTGCCCTTGATAGGAACCGGTTCATAGCAGCCATCCTGCCATTGAGGCTTTGAATGTCTTTGACGGTCCTGGATGAGCGCATATCAACGATTGCCTGTATCTTCTTTGGGTTTGCTCTTAAGCCGTCCTTCGATACCATGTGCCCTAAGAATTTTCCTTCTCCAACACCGAATTGACATTTCTTTAGGTTTAGCTTCAACCCCGTTTGCTGAAGTTTTTCCAGAGTTTCTTCCAAGTCATTGATCAAGTCGGAGAACTGGTGGCTTTTGATCACCATGTCATCCATGTATATCTCGAGGTTTTTTCCCAGTTGATATTCGAAAATCTTGTCGACAATTCGTTGATATGTGGCCCCAGTATTCTTTAATCCGAAAGGCATCATTTTGTACCCGAACGCACCATTCTCTGTTAGAAAGGCCGTCTTTTCCGCCTCAGATTCTAGCATTGGTATCTGATGATATCCTTTTTAAGCATCCAGGAAACACTTGATGGGGTACGCTACCAACGAGTACACCTTCTGGTCGATCAGCGGGGATGGATAGCAGTCTTTCGGGCATGACTTGTTCAGCACAGCGTAATCAATACACATTCTCCAGCTGCCAACCGGCTTTTTGACCAGGACTGGGTTGCTGAGCCACGTTGGGTATGGCACATCAATTAAAACTCCAGCATTCAATAAGTCGGTGACTTCCTGATTGTTCGCGGAATTGCGCTCCGTACACTGCGGTCTTCTGCGCTGTAGGACTGGTTTGTGATCTGGGTCCACTTTTAACGCATGGTAGCCTATCGTTGGTGACACGCTAGTCATGTCACTCGGTTTCCAGGCAAACGCCGACGCGTGTTTGGACAGTACGGCCAACAGCTCTTGTTGGACGGATGCGGGAAGTGTCTTGCCAATTTGGACTATCACCACGTAGGCGCAGTCAAGCTTCACTTCGACCACTTCTCCGGACAGTTCGGTAGGCCTGGATTCTCCTTCATTGAGTGTCATTAACACTTCTCATCTGGTGTGTGTCCGGACCACTGGACTGTCCCTGTCTACTTCTCCTTTTCTTTTGCTAAGAGCTATCCGGGGGCATTCTGTGGCCACCGTATTTGGTTGGGAATTTTAGCAGCAAATGTAAGGTAGATACTATCCCTTTTAGTAGTGCCAAAGTTGGTCGTCCTATAATGAGATTATAGGGACTGTTTGCTTTGACAACCACAAACTCAAGCTCAACTATTTTTCGCGTCGGGTGCTCTCCGAACACTACTGGCAAGGTGATGGTCCCTTCTGGCTATATGGTTCTGTCCGTGAAATTTACCAGCGGAGTGTCGGTTAGTCGCAGCTTGGCCTTCATCGTCTCGTCCATCTGTTCAAAACAGTGTCAGTACATGATTTCTACCGAGCTACCACCGTCCACATATGCCCACTGGATGAGCTTATCAATCACCTGGACTGTTATGACGATTGTGTCACCTCCGGCTGGTCTGCACGGGATGGGGTCGTTGGAGTCGAAAATGATTGATTCTTCTGGACTGAGGCGCCTATCTGCCGGAGTGTCCTCCGGTATGCTTCTACATCTCTCCTTTCATTGTGACTCTATCTTGCCCCCCGCGCTGCCGCCAATGATAGCGTATATATTGGTGGTAGTGGGGTTAACTCCAATTGGTTCGGGAGACAAGTCTTCGTCTTCGTGCTTTCGCTTAATGCCTTTGGAGTGCTCCCCGACCAGTGCAACTTCTTTTCCTTTGTCACAGTTACCAAGACAGTCCTGATATCCGGAATTATATCCGCTGGCCTGTCTGGTTGATCCTCCAGATTTTTCGTGTACTCTGCATCATTATGGGACCGTGCCTCTTTTGCAAAGTGTGAGAGCTGACCTGTCTTGATACAGTTCTCGATGGCCTGTTTCAAGTGCTTGCACTCATTTGTGTCATGTCCGTGGTCGTTATGGTAATCGCAGAACAGCTTCGTGTTTCGGTTATTACCGGAGGTCTTCATCTTATTAACCGGATCGAGAATATTCTTGTGCGCCACCAACGCGAATATCTTCTTCGGTGTTCTATTCAGCAGTGTGAATATCTTCATTTGTGAACTTCGGACTGCGCTCGCTTTTGGGAATTCTCTCTTCCCCAGCCTTTCCTTCACCGGTCTACGTCCGCCTCGGCTTGTCCCAGTGACCTTTTTTCCACTTGACAGAACTGTCTTGTCTTCGACCCGGTTCCTGTAATAGGTCTTCTCATCGATGCGTATTTTTATGATGTCTGCCTTATCAAAGAATTCCACTCTGATCATTAGACCATGTTTATCCATGAACCAACCCAACCACATATTTCAATTAAATATTATATCTCTCTTATCCACTTACCAACCAACCAAATATTTTCTTTTCATTGATTTATCCATGATCCAACCCAACCAAACTTTTCATTATTTATAATTAATTATAAATATCACTACTAAATCATTCCTAGTCTTTGTGAATTTCCTTTTCTAGATGAACCGGCTCAGGAATTCTTCTTCTACCTCTGCGAATCGTGAGATGGTGTTATTGGGCATATTTGTGAACCACAGCCTAGCTACTTTGGTAAGCGTCGTGGTGAAGATTTTACACTAGATGGGTTCTAGGATGCTGAATGTCGACATGTTGGAGGTGAAAGTGTGCAGATGGTCCGCTGGATCTGATGTTCCGTCATATACTCCCAGGTTTGGCGGGATCTTTAATTTGTTGGACGCGGAAAAACTCAGCACTTCAGCCTTGAACGGACATCCTCTCGTATCCAGTTCTGGGTCCTCTTCGAAGTCAATTGTGAGGCGCTGTCTGACTGGAACTCTTGCCTTGACCATCGGAGAGTGCACGTAGACTGCCGGCCATTTCTTGGTCTGATCGTCGCTCCGTCCGGACCCTTCTCTGGTTGAGTTCCTTGGGGAGGAATGGGCCTTATCTCCCCTGCGAGAGGGTATCGCTTCGTGACGTGTCCTGTTACCTCCAGACGCGCCTTCTCCGTCGTCGAACAGTCTGACTGGTCGCATACGCTGGACCAATGCTCGGCCCGCGAGTCCGGTGGATCTCATGGTGGCTCCATCTGTGTTTGCCCTTTCCTGGCTCGCCGGTGTGCCCTCTTTTAGCTCCTGGAGCTGTCGGAGCATCTCGGTCTGAGTAGCCACTACCAATTTCAAGATTTCGGCCGTATCCGTCACTTCTAAGATGCGTCGGATTCGTTGTATCGGGTTGCTTGAAGTTTGCTCCGTCGTCACGATCGGCCTGCTCGCTGACGCAATCGGCCTGCTCGTCGTCACGATTGGCCTTTCAGTAGAGTCCAAGATGGGGCCATCCCTGTTGGCCTCCAATAAAGCGCGAGCTCCACCCAACGGAATCCTCGGTAATTCCGGGAATGGATCCGGGGGTCTGCTCTTTCTTCTGTCATGATGCAAAAGCTGCGTGGGCTGTGAAGATAACGCTATCCCCACAGACGGTGCCAATGTTAAAGCTGTAAATGGGATATTCCTGTAGATCTTCTTCTTCCCTGCCCTGTAAACCTGCACGGACGGAACAGAGGTCAGACAAGCTGGCTTATGCCTGCGCCTGCTCCGACGATCTAATCATGGGGATCTCTAATATCAGATATCGAATGTGCGTAGGGTATCAGCACAGACATTAGCTTTCTCATGGTGGATCTGATTCCATTTATAGGAGTTGAGCTACCGACATGAAACAGTATATATCGCTACAGTGCTTTAGTCTGTCCGTGGGGCGGTGCTCTGTTCAGTCCGGACTAGGACTGGAATAGTGCCATATATATCAGGCTGCTTCAAATGGGGAAAAGCTGGAAAACTGTGTAGCCGCAAACGAAAAGTGCGCCAGAAGGGCCCACACAATGAAGGCCCTTCACGGGCCTCGAAGTGGCATAAAAAAGCAGGACCTTGGGATATGGAAGGTAAAGACGGGACGAAGATTGTGAGAACAAAGCTAAAACCGGAAGGAGTTCCGAGGAAAAGCGACCTACTCACCAAAGACAAGCGTACCTCTCTGAGGTAGAACACATGTCTTGAGGGGCTTGTGATAGTACAAATGATGTCATTAAGGTACTCGGGGTGTGAAGTGGCTACAGGAGAAGACTCCCAGTAAAATTTCCTAGGCAAGTGAGGAAATCAGAAGGGAAAGATATGGAAGCACCAAGCACGTGAGAATGATACGGAGGAAAGGAAAAGAGTGATGACGGGGGGGTGTTGAACCAAGGCTCCAGGGACAACTATAAATAGAGATCACATTCAGCCATTTTAGGTAAGTTTTCTCTCTAGCTTTTCAATTGTGTTCTTTATTTCCCCTAGTAATACACGAAATCTCATCATCACACCGGAGGGTAGCTATTAAATTATATGGATCTCAGACTTCCATCCTAAAACCAATTGGCAATATGTGGTGTCACCTTCGACCTTATATATTAGTTATTAGGCTCGTACGCTACCGATGTGGGATATCTTAACACGCTCCCTCACGTGCAAATGTGGAATTAGTCACACAACCCATATCGGGTCATATTAAGGCCAAAGTAAGGGGCACTCCACCGGTTTAAGGGGAGTGAATACTCCACCAGTTAAATTAAGGGAGATACCACCGACCCAAAGGGGATCCACACATCGGCCTAGTTAACCCATTAGGGCTCAGGTCCAAATTGAACCCGCACTGATACCATATTAAATTATATGGATCTCAGGCTTCCATCCTAAAACCAATTGGCAATAGGTGGTGTCACCTTTGATCCTTATATATTAGTTATTAGGTTTGTACGCTATCGATGTGGGATATCTTAAGACGCCCCCTCACGTGCAAACGTGGAAATAGTCTACAACCCATATCGGGAGATATTAAGGCCAAAGTAATAGGGCACTCCACCGGTTTAAAGGGAGGATAATACTCCACCGGTTAAATTAAGGGAGATACCACCGGCCCATAGGGGATCCACACACCGGCCCAGTACACCCATTAGGGCTCAGGTCCAAATTGAACTCGCACTGATACCATATTAAATTACATGGATCTCAAACTTCCATCATAAAACCAATTGGCAATAGGTGGTGTCACCTTCGACCTTATATATTAGTTATTAGGCTCGTACGCTACCGATGTGGGATATCTTAACAGTAGCTCTAAGGGGTTTGATTTGTAGACTCAGACGAACAGGTCCCAGCTTGAGCAAGCCTCGACCAAGGTGGTGTGAGAGTAGGGTTCGCCCCGAGTTAGTAGCTTTAAGTCTCAATCGTCTCAGAATCCATCTACTCCAGCAACTCAGCATCCTCGGATAAAATTTCATCTGAGACCCTCATTTATTGATCGGATGCATCAATCGATTTGAAATCTTTGACTACATGCTCGAAAGAACTTGTTCTTTTCAAGTGTTTTTCATCCTATCGGTTAGGATCCTAATATTTTCACTCTAATTGTTAAGGTTTTTCTTGAACTAATTATACCAACAAGACAAACTTTTGAGCTTTTTATGATTTGGGGACATTATTAAATCATCCCACCTTCGGTAGTTTTATTTTAAAAAAAAAAAAACTTTTGGAATGTGTCTTCGATGGCAGATGGGTGTTTTGGTTGTGGGTGGGGTGGGATGGGGTGGGATGGGGTCTTGCCTTTTTATTGACACAAGAACAACATGAACTAGATATACTAGTGTCTAGTATAAACGAGTTGATTACCATGACTGCAACAACAAAGTGCTTATTCCGAACTAGGGATGAGCATGGGTCTAGAACCCGACCCAGATCCGGCGGGTTTAGACCCATCGGGTCGGGTACGGATCCAATTTTTTAAGACCCGACGGGTTTGGGTCGGGTATGGATCCAAGATTAAATGAACGGGTCGGGTCCGGATCTTAATACTAAGACCCAGACCCAACCCAGACCCGACCCATAAACCCATCAAACTATATATTGTAAATAAATAATTAATAAAGTCATTCTATATTTATATTAAATAAACAGCATGTTGAATGGACTAAATAAGGTATGATGATTAATTTTTACTCTTCACACGTGTAACAACTAACAAGATAAGGCTAGAAAAAGTTAATTCCATATTTCCATTCATTCAGTAAAAATATGTGCATTTTTCATTGTTATTGCATGTGTAGACCCCTAATATTGTTCGGCGCCTAATATTGTAAGGCTGGAAAAAGTTAATCCCATATTTTCATTCATTCAGTAAAAACGAGTGCATTTTTCCCATATTTCATAACAATGAGTGCATTTTTCATTGTTATGAAAATGTTTTATTGCATGTGCGGCGCCTTAGTGTTATGTAGTTCAAGTGCTTTTACATTCTAGTTTTTCTAACAAAACATTATTTCTTCTTTAGTTGGATCACATTCACAAACTAGAACACTTCAAGACTGACATTGGTACTTGGCAGCAAATTCTCGACTTCTTTAACAATATAAGATATCATTTTGGCTACCAATGATGTTTTTATTGTATATTGTTGATTGAAATTTAACAACGTCATATAGTAGACCATCTAAAAGCGTCGAATTTGTATTAACATTTTAGATTCTAATGTGTATTATGGATATTTTTGTTATTATTTAACAATTTCTAATAACAAAGTTTAATTTTTTTATAAAATAATTTAGGGACCCGTTTAAGACCCTTGGACCCTTAGACCCAACGGATTTGAGTCCGGATCTTACTTTTTAAAACCCAACAGATATGGGTCGGGTGTGGATCTTACTATTTTTCAACGGGTCGGATCCGGATATCATTGGACCGACCCAGACCCTACCCATGATCATCCCTATTCCGAACCAAACTAAACAGCCTACTTTAATTCTAGACTCTGAAAAATTCATCGCCTATCTTCCACTATCTTCCAGTCGGGGGTATTATTGTAATTTTGCACACCCCGGGGTTAAAACCCGCCCGACGTCGTTCTAATTGAGAGGGTTTCCTAAATTTGTTGATCTTCGCTACTTCCCTTCTTCTCCGCCTGTCAATCATCGGCGGCGAAAACCCGATTTGCTGTCCAAATGGATTCTCATCGTTTTGATTGGCAACACGATGTACGATCACTTAACGTCTGCCTCTCGCCGCCGCTGCCACCGCGCTTGAGGCGGTTGGCGGCCTCACAGCAGCACAGGAAGGCGCCGCAGGGGATGACGTCGAACTGTCGAAGGCCTTGTCGAAGCCCTCCACGGCGGTATGATTCTTTGCGAAACTCTTGGTCTCAAATCCACAAGTTGTAAATCATTGAATCTGCATTTGCATCTGATTTGTTTCATTTTTATTCAGATGTATGATGGAACATAGTGAATTAGATGTTACATTGAGCCCAGGTTTGTAATGTATTAATTTTAATTTTCTTAGGCCTCGGAAGCCGGTGGATCATCTGGAGAGCGTACTTTGGACGGCTGTGGAGCATCTCTTGGAAAACCCTGAGATGGAAGAGATGAATCTGAGGAATATCCTTTTGTAAGGAAGGTAGAATTAGATGGTCCCTCGCTCTTCCAGTTGAATGAGATTAGAATTAGATAGATCCTCATTCTGCATCTTGCTTTTTTCATTTTTTCAGAATCTCGAAGATATATATCAAATGCATCCAAATCCTAGGGATTCGATTGAAATCCAGGTTGATAAGCTGATGCACTATCCAGTAGATACCCCAGTATCAAGTATAATGAGATCACTGTGGACAACTACTGCATGCAGGTAAAGTAAGGCGACTTTATGATAGTGCGAATGTCTTGGCTGCAATGAAGTTCATCGAGAAGGTGATCCTTTATAATTTCTACACATATAAGTAGCATGATTTTAGAGCAAGCATTTTCACTTGTAAGTTTCACGTATTTAGAATGTGTTAGCAATTTAGCATGGCTTTAATGAAGTTTTATTTTACACTGGATTCAATTTTTTTCTATCGAATTTTAATGTCTGATAACTGGATTGTTATGATGATTTTTTTTTTATCAGACATCATTCCTGTAAGCTTGATTATAAGTTTAGATTGTTCAGGGGAAACGACACATCTGTTGCAACCAATGGAAAGGTTCCAGTACTTCTCATTGCCTGAGACAATGATCCGCTGTGTCCGGTTCATAGTTTAAAAGGCATCGGGAAACAAATCGAGGAGTCAAAAGTTGTTGAGTTTGAGGGAAGAAACCATGGTTCTGTCCATAGCAGAATCACCGGAGGAAGATGATCAAGTTGCTGAGAAGGCTGAGAGAGCTCGGACAATATAATTCTTTGTTTACTTGAAAAATAAGAGAATGATATTGAAGAACCAAGTGATCATGAACAGGTCACAATGGCTTATTGCTTAGACATGTTTACCAAGTCAGGAAAGTTCTTGGGAAAATGTTCTAATTTTCAAGAAGAAGCTTCTGCATTCTTCAAGCTTGGGGTTGATTTCATTTTTAAGCAGTGGGAACATGCAAGCTATTCAAGAACAAGGGAAACCAGGGCGCCAGAGGCCCAAAGGAGCCAACCGGCAATTATGGATTCAACTATGCAGTGTCGACATGAGAAGATGAACCTTGTAAAGCTGGTGGTTTCTCGGTGGTCGGAAAGTTGAGGCCAGGTACAACTCGATGGAGTTCAATGCACCCATTTTACATAGTCCAGGCTTGAAATCGACTATGCAAAATGATCAAGCTAGGAATTGGTTGATAGCATGGAGAAACTGGTCTTGTGAATGTTCAGCAGTTTCTTCAGTTCATGTGAGTGGAAGTCTATCGATGTTGCTACCTGCATGCAAACCACAAGAGGGTCTGGTCAAGCTCAAATTTAACACGAAGGGAATATTAGGACAAAAGGAGGTTGAAACTGAGTTGGGACTCTTGAAGGAAGGTGAATTTCTGAGATGTCAAATTAAGTACCAAGATGCCACCAAACATAAATGGAAGGTTTGGTTCCTTCATTATTTGAGCTTCAGCAGAACTGGTGCTTCAGCACATTGAGCCTCGAGACTTTGGGAATTGGGAGCTTATGAGAAATTTAAAGTGTGTGGTGTAACTTGGGGTCGTTAGCTTTAACAAGATCATTCTCACACAAGTCCCTACACTTCCAAAACAGTGGGATGAATGCGTGACGACATTTAGAGGAGGTATAAAGATGAAGGTGGTTTCGGAAGCTAGCAAAGCTGGAGCTAAATTAAAATCAATAAACATGGATGTTGCATCCCTCCGAGCTCTGATTGTCGCAATGAATGATGAGTGATCTTTCTACAGCACTGAAGAATACCAATTTTAGCTCTACAATATTGATGCCACCAAGGAAACCTTCACAAAAAATGGCAAAAGGTGTTTGGATTAACAAGTCAACAAAGATTGTTGCAACTTTTTCTGGATTCCTACTCTCAAAAGGGTGCAGAACTATTTTTCGATTTCACTAAAGTGGTCTCTCCACACTTTGTGTGGAGGGCTTGATAGTACATTTGGCACGTAACTTGAATATCTCAAAAATTCTTGATACCATATACCAAAATACATCTGCTCATTTAACTTTAATGATGTCTCAAGGGTTTTATATTTTTCTTGAATGAAGTGTCACAATTTCTCCTTACATCAATATTATATGCCAAAACACATCTATTCATTTAACTTTTCATATCTATACATATCTCTCAAATTAAAATATAGTATTTACACTCTCTTATGCATATTGGTAAGCAGTACACACATTTTTTATCTGATCATGTCACTCCAGACCACAAATAATAGTGATATACCCTAAACTACATACGTAACAATCCCAAGATGCCTACAAAATTATCATCCAAAAATACTCTTCAGTAGTCAAACAAAATAGTTATATAACAAACTTTCAAACTTAATGTCTTCATTAATCTCCTCCCAATCATCAAAATCAACATATTAAAATAAAACCAGACTCGCCCTCCTCCCATATTACTTGACCTACATTTCCATCAAATTGAATTATATCCAACAAACTCAGTATCCCAATCCCTTCACGATTTTAAAAATTTTGTACTATACCTCCGGCAAAAACAAAGGGTTGAATTGGGGGTAATCGTGAATGAGTTTATGAACCGAAACCTGAAATGCAATTTTGACCTAAAATGGAATTATGACCCGACCAAAATTTTAAATACAATTTCAAAGTAAATCAAGATCAGATGAATATTACATGACCTATGTATAAATAGTAATGATAAGCTAGCCAGCCGTGCAACGTGCGGTGTCCTCCCGCTAGTATTTGACAATATTTATTTTTAAATATTACCATACAATAAAATTAACATCATTATATGTAATTTTATTAAATTAATCGTAATATAGAGTATTTAAATATTAAATTTTTATGTGACATTAATATATTTAATTTAAAATATTTTCAATTAAATATTTGCATTAATAAGTTTAATAAAATTCTACTAAGATAAGTTTAAAATATTTGCATTAATTTAAGATAAAGGAGGGAGCCATTTTTTTTACTAAATAATCAGCTCCATTTCATATTCTCAGGACCGTAATAAGTTTGACTTTTTCGACTTACAATATCTCTGCCTTGGCGGTTTTACCTTAAAAAAGTTTGACATTTGTAAACCGTGCAAAATATATGGAAATTCCCTTACAAAAATGGTACTCCCTCTGGACCAGCTGTTTCTGCACAGGAGAATTTTTTCAGTCAACTATGCCAAATTTTGACTGAATTTTTGAATGCATAAATAAATAAAAATACTATCGTATCTAATATTGTTGGAATCGTCATAACATGTAGTTTATTAATATCAAATTTTCATATATTTATAATATACGTAGTTAAAGATATTAGCAGTCAAACACGTGTATTGAAGACCGTGAAAAGTCAGCTGTGCACATCCAGTTGGTACGGAGGGAGTAGTAGTAATATTAAGACATATTCAACCACGCTAAAGAGAAATAAGGCTTGTTCATTTGTATTCAGCTTCTCGGGCCGGGGTAGGTGCAGCCGGACGCGCAAATGTTATACAACCTCCGTACTCGTTAAATCGGTACACTTTTTAGACAACTTTATATAAGTATATTTGACCATAAATTACAATTAACACATGTACTCTATTAGCATCGTATGTGATATGGTTGGATTCACAAACGTTCTACTTTTTAACTATAGAGGGTGTTTGGTGAAGATCTTTTTGGTTTTAATACAGCTGATTTGACCAATGTTAGATGATTTGACCGTCAAACAGCTAATTGAAAGTGTTTGGTGATGAACTGATTGAAATAGATTTTTGGTCCAAAAAACTTATTTTCAAAACACACGTTACCAATTTTACCGTAGTTTACATTTTTTTTACGATAGTTTTCTCAATAGATAAAAATAATATTTTAATTCATGTAGATTCTATTTTATTCATGTCCATATATTTTTTTGGTTAAAAATAAATTTTAATATTACTAGAATTTTATACTTTCATGAATTAATTTTTAATGTACAAAATTTTTTTGTCAACTGAGTATTTCCATTAAAAATTTATTTTTATTTAATTTAGTTAACATATAAGTATTTTGTGTAGATTTGCTTTGATCTTTCTGATTTTGGACAATATCTTTTCACTTTATTCCTTGATAATTTATGTTTTATGGCCCAAATAATTAAAATAGTTGTGTATAGTAAACCCCGAATGTGGTATGTCATTATCGTAAGGGGACCTTAAAAGAGACTTTCTCAATAATTTATTAATAAAATATAAGTAAGCCCCTAAATGTCATTTTAACTTGTTTATTACACAAACAACTATTTACTATCAGCTAATTTACCAAATACTTATATACAATCAGCTAATGTAAACCGCTAGTCAAATCAACTAATGCAATTAATTAATCACGAAACACCCCATAAATTTTTAAAGCATAATAATATATAAAAATAAAGTTATTTACAATTAATCAAGCTCAAAAAAAATTGAACAAAGTGTATGCGGTTTTGGGTGGCCAGAGTAATGCATGAAAAGAAGAAAAATAATATATATATATATATATATTATATATAATGATGTGTTGAATGGACTGGTGGACCACGCAAATGTGCCGATTCCCACCGACCTTCACAGACACCGTTATGGTGGTTGACTTTCTTGTTTAATATTATAAAAAAGAAAGAGGACAAGGAACTCACTATTTCAATTTATCCACCGAAAGTTGTGTTACCTCTATCTTTATCTAGAAATTTAATTAGACCTCCTGATATACTTATATTTTTGTAGGGGATTAACTAAATATCCAAACTTAAATTAACAATCAATTGCTTTCCTGTTTTACCATTAATTTATGGTTTGAGTAATAAGTTGTAATAACAAATCATTGTACACCAAAAATTAAATCTGTAACTTAAATTAACATTTCAAGTGAGTTCTAAATAGAAATGAGCTATAAGAGCATCTCCAATGCACTGATCAATTTTATAAATTAAAGTTCCACATAATCAAATAGAGTCTTAACTCAAAAAACAATCTCCAATGCAACATATTTACTTACCTTCAATCCTATGTGTCTGCATTCATTATTGACACCCTCAATTAGACCCTCTCAAAATTGAAACTCAATATGATATCTACCATATATAAATCATTGTAGCATTTAAATATATTAGGTTAACATTTACATTAAAGTGAATTTATATATAGGTAAAATGAATTCAAGTTTTTTTATATAAATATTTTTACTTGATTTGATTTATTTATTATATTGCACTAAATTAATATTGTAACAATGATAGTTTCGTTTTTTTATAAAAATATAAAATTATTTAGTTCATTAACATGATCTTTTTTGAAAATAGAGAACGCCTCCTCTAAGATCCCCTTACGGTAAGGGAATATCATATTTTATAAGATTGGAATTTACTATACACAATTATTTTAATGATCTTGGCCATAAAATATAAAAGATCAAGGAATAAAGTGAAAAGATATTGCCCAAAATCTGAAAGATCAAAGCAAGTAAAAACACCAGGCCTAAAACATAAAAGATCAAACCAAATAAAAAAATCAAACAAAAAAAATCAAACTCAAGTATAAAAACATGCTCAAAAAAAATAACTCAAATAATTAAAATAATTATTTAATAACTCCAATCTTGTATAAAATTATCTATTTTTGGGCTGCCCTTACCATAAAGTGCCCTTATTTGAGACTTTCTCTTTGCAGATTAATATAAGTTACTAAAATAAAATATTCTTTTTTCCAAAAAATAAGATAAATTTAAATTGAATACTCTATCAATTTATAAGGAGTAATATCTTATCACTTTGTAGTTCTAAAGTTTCTTAATTCAAATCGGAGCTAAAAAAATATTAGATGATTAATGCAATTCAGTATTTTACTCATGAGGTGCACGTTTCCCTTAATTCCTAGTGATTTAGAAAACAGAATTAGATTTTTTCTTTCAAAAAACTAGATCATATTTTGGATATCTTATTTTGTTTTCATAGGACACATTAATAAAACACTAGATCATATTAAGGTTAGAGTAAAAGCGAAGACTGAAGAGAAAGAAATGAAATTTGAAACGCGTGGGACCAAAATTTAGAATAATCGGTGTGCTACAGTAGGACCAGATCTTTTTCTGGCAGCTTATAAACCTACCTCCCATCCCATCTAAGCTTCCGCACACACAACTACATCGCCCTACCAAATATCTTCTACCTTTTTCATCTTCCCGTTCAAAGCACACACCTCTAAAAAGTAAAAACGCATTTAGATTTTCATCCAGCCTCTTCGCAGCCGCTCGCTCTCGCAAAGCAAACAAAGAACCTCCATTTCATTTTATTGCATCGATCAACACTTGGTGTTTCTCTGCAACAAGAAATTTGTGATGGTTGGTTCTTGGGTTTTTCCTTTTCCTGCGTGAAAAAAGTTTTGGTCCTTGGTTTTCGATCTTGATTTGGAAGATTGATACAACTGGGTTACTAAACAAGGAGAGCGAGCGGCTAGCGTGTTTGTTGTTTACAATGGCATCACCAAGAAATAGCGGGAAATCGAAGAACGTGATGGATGAATCAGGTGCGATGGAATGGGAAAGAGATAGAGGTGAAGAAGGCAGGGGATTTGATTTGACTTTTGAAAAGCAGGATTGGAGGCAAGTTTTTGATGAAAACAGGCCTTGGAAGAAGATCAAAAGCCCTGAACGCCAGCAACCACCTCTGCCTCTCAATCATTTGGGTTCACCGTCTCCAAGGCTTGTCTTCCCGTTTGCACTCGATGGGGCACAGCAGTACACGGATATGGGAGGATCGAGTAACAGTACCATTCCTCTGTTTCGCCCGCTTCAGCAAAATGACCAGCAAATGATCTCTTTCGTTCCTCAGTACTACCACCACCAGCCGCCGCCGTTTGCATTCCCGCCTTATTTTGCAGGGGATCACCAACAGCAGCAGCAGCTTCTTGGGTACTGGAGGGACGCGTTGAATCTGAGTCCTCGAGGTAGCCGGATGATGATGATGAGTAGGCTGGGACTGGGAGGGAGCAGGCCTCCCATCCAGCCGATCAACACCACCAAGCTCTACCGTGGCGTGAGGCAGCGGCATTGGGGAAAGTGGGTAGCTGAGATCCGTCTCCCTCGAAACAGGACTCGCTTATGGCTTGGCACATTCGACACTGCAGAGGATGCTGCCATGGCCTATGATCGCGAGGCGTATAAGTTGAGAGGAGAGAATGCACGGCTCAACTTCCCAGAACTCTTCCTCAACAAAGACAGGAAAGAGGACGATGAGCCGCAGCCGGAAGAGGGCCGGAATACGCAGGCTGAGCCACCAACCGCTGTGGAATCCAGCCAGGCTGCGGATGAAGCCAGTGATTTCGGCGGGGTGACTCAAGGTAGTTCATCACAGTCATCGGAACTGGTTTGGGAAAACATGGCTGATGCTTGGTTCAGTTCAATACCAGCAGGTTGGGGTCCAGGTAGCCCTGTTTGGGATGATTTTGATTCTTCCAATAATCTCTTCTTGCCACCTCATCTTTCCTTTCCACAAAATTCTCATCATTCTGATACTGCATCTTCCTCTTCTAATTCATATGCCCCATGAAATTGAAAACCCTCACTTTTTGGTGGGACATCAATTTTAGTAATCTCCTCCCCTTCTTTTTCTTGCTTCTTTCCTCTTTGGTCGAGAGCAAATTTTAGGCAATCTCCCCCACTTCTCCTCTCTTTTTATGTTTTGATTACTGTTTTTTTTTTTTTTGGATCCATTTTTATTTTCTAGAGCTAGCCTTCTTCCTTTTCGTCATTCATACACTGTTATCATCCTTTCACAGGATCATGCACCTTTCTCATCCTTAATCCTCATCCTTTTAGCAGAAATTGGCTGCATATTATAGGCCTTTATTCTGCAACAGCAATGTTGAAGCTTTTCTTTCTGTTCTACTTCTACGGTACATGGTTCAAATATGTCAATTTAGGATGCTTCGTTTCTTTCTTGCATCAGTTAGGGTAGCTTGCTCTCTTCAGATTATAGTACTGATGTGAAGTTACATCCCTTGCGAGTTTTTGAATATCGAGGATGGAAACTTTTATGTACAAGTTTGATTTGTCATGTATATTAACTTATTGTTGGGTGCGATTATATATTGTTGCATTTGATTCTTATCAACAATGCATCGTTGTTTTAAATCAAAAAAATCAAAACATTTGACCCTCTATAAATTTAATACAAGATAATATCTGCGTTAAACTTAAATATCATTATATAAAATTATTATAACATTTGACCAAAACTGCCAAATAGAAGATATATATTTAAAATAAGTTAGAGCTTTAAAACATTAAGTAAGTAGGCTAATATCGTGTAACATTAAGTAAATAGGCTAATATTAATGTAGGATAAAATACGAGCCGATAAACTACGAATCTCCTCGATCGTGCCGACGTACCTGCAAGACAAGACCCGGGATTAGTACTTCGATGCTCAAGTTAGTTTGGCGAAACGTACGAGTATATTGAATACGTGTGTATATCATGTACCCAACATCTGTATCTATAGGGAAGAGTCCCTTAACCGTGTTACTCCATCATCGGATATTTTGTATGATATTACGAGATATCTCATTTTAAATATATTTGATATGATTTGATCTTAATTGAACTGACTAATCTGATTTGATCCTGGCGGATCTATCTCTGAGTCGGTTTAGAACGTACTTGTGGGCTTTAAGCCCAACTTGATTCAATCTCGAGTTCCGAGGACTCGTAGGTCTCGAGGATCCAAGATTCCAAGTATCATCAATAGCCCCGATATAGATGAGAATGCCTTAGCAAATTATCTCTCCAGATAGTGGGTTTTTTATTTTATGAAACTATGGATTTTCATTTCATCAAGCCCAAAAGGGAAAGTACAATGTTATAGCTATCACTCCAGCCCTATCTAGCACTGTCATCTAGAAAAACGAAAGCAAAACAGAAGCTAAATGGCCAGTACACAATGATAATAACTAGCTAAGCACTAGTTGACTAATGCCTGTAATTTCACTCATTCCAGATGTGGTAAAAAACAACCACCACGAGAGGGACAAATCTGTTGTTCCTCCTAGCTTGCCAAATGAAGAGTAACCTTTTCAGATGCCTCGAATCCATGGGAGCTGGAAGATGAAGGAGTAGCAGCACTTGCTGAGCATAAGAGCATTGGATCAGTAAGTGGTGCACTGATTCCAACTGCTATTAACAGAAACAGCAATAGTAGAGGAGATAGAGATACCAAGGTGTAGGAGTCTTGCTGCTGAAGATAACCTCCCAAGAGATAGACTCCAAAGAAAAAAACACTATTTAGGAAAGAGCTATTTACTCTAGATAGTTCTGTATAAAGCCTTGGTATCCCTCTGACCCAGGAGATGATTACATGCCTTACTAATTAGGAACTTCCCTTTCTAATCCAGACAGAGGTGGAAAATCAAAGACCTCATTCTTCAGGGCTATGAGTATTGTCCATGCATTGCTTCAGTGAGACCTTATAGTTGCATCTTTTAAGATCCTGCCCCTCATATAGAACTCATTAATCCACTTCACCCATAAATTGTTCTTGCAGCTTTGGATCTCCCACATCTACACAATAAGGCTTGAGCTCATGGCTTGGGATCCCTCAAGCCATCTCCACCATATTCCTTAGTAAGGCATAATGCTTCCCATGCCACGGGAAAAAATCCAGAACCATCAAGTTTCCCCCATAAGAAATTCCTGCATATGCTCTTGATATCATCATATACATGGACAAGCAGTTTGAAAGCACTGATCCAGTAGCTAATGATGCCAAAAAGAACAGTGTTAAAAAGCTCCATCTTCCCATATCATGAAAGACTCTTCCCCCTCCATCCGGTCAGCTTACTAGTAAGTTTAACCAAGAGCTTTTGACAAGGAACAATGGTCCATCTCTGACCAGAAAGTGGCAAACCAAGGTAGGATACTAAGAGAACTCCTCTCTGAATTTGCATCAAGAAAAGAAGAGAAGAGGCCTTAGCTTCATCAATCTTAGAAAAGAATATGATGTAGGGAGGATTTTATCCAAGAATTGAATAAAAACGATCGTCAGACAGACTTGGTATTTTCTGGGCAGATTTGGTATTCGATATTGAATGGGCATGTATTGTACCTTTTCGGAAAGGTAAACGAGTCAATAAACCGAATTCACTATTATGTAGTGAGCACCATGTTGATTAGGCCATCGGAGATTGTTTAGAACCTTAAAAAAGGCGTTTTAATATTTTATTATTTATTTTCTATTTTAGAATAAGTTTATTTTTAGCATAGGGTTAAGAGTATTATTTATACTCATCTTGTAGCATCTACGAAATTATTCAATCAATTATTATATTTTCAGAGACTTTTTCTCTTCTTCCTGGTGGATTCCAGATTTCGGATAGATTTCAGACCCTAACCCTTGGATTCGTGCTGGCGAATCTTTCGATATTCCACCGCATCAATTGGTATCAAGAGCAGGCTTTTTCCTGTCTTTTTTCGATTGATCCACGATGGGAGATCAAACTATCACCAGGGCCGATTGGGATGCGTTTATTGCATCGATCGTCGCTTTGGGGAGCCAGATTGGTGGGCGGATAGAATCGTTGTAAACGCGGATGGATAACCAGAGCAGTGACAATGGATTGGGCTGGAAAAATTCTTGGGGCAAGAAGGTGTTCGATGAAATGACAGAGAGTGAAGGCATTCGATCAAACCATGGTAATCAACATGTCAATTTCTTTTCTGGCGTGATTAATAATATTCCCTTGTTCTACGGAAGAGTGGAAGAGTTTATGGATTGGGAGATCGAAGTTGACAGGTTCTTTAGCATGAATTATATTTCTGAAGATAAACAAGCAAAGAAGGTAGCGAAAAGTTTACAGAGTACCACATCTAGCTGGTGGGATAGGTTGGTTGTCCAAAGGCATAGAGAGAACACGTCATCAATCAAGACATGGAGGAAGATGAAGCGATACATGAGAGATCAATTTCTACCTAAAGATTACGAGGAGATTCTTCGTAGGAGAAAGAAGCTTGAAAGAGACAATGAGATCAAATCACGTGATGATGAGAATTGGAAGGGATTAATTGCAAACCTTAGCACCATTACTTCGTCGAAGGCTGAGCTCGTCGTTTCTAGTCATGAAAAAGATATCCTTCAAGTTGATCATCATGATTATAAATCTGAAATTGTCGCCGCCATGGACGGAGATTTATTCGATGTTCCTTGTGACAACGAGGGTTTCGAGGCTTCTTGTGGAGACATGAATTTTGTTCAACCATTTTTGTCTGAAGTTGTTTGTGAAGAATCTGAAGGTTTTCTTGTTGGATATGACAATGGAGTTAAGGATGAGAAACTTGGAGTCCAAGGTTTTGAAGGCTTTATGGGGGAACCTCAAATAAATGGGAGAGCCTTTGAAGACATCAATTCTTTGGGTGATAGGTATGAAGATTTAAATATTCAAGTTTCAATCTTTGAATGTGCTATTGAAGTGGTTCCTGTGAGGAAGGATGAAGATGCAAAAATCAAGCATAGTGAAGGAGAAGAAATTCATGTTGAAGGTGGTTTTGCTAAGTTTGAAGAGAAGCCTCGTCTTGTTGAAGGGTTTATCAATATGGCTAAATTTTTTGAGAAAATTCCAGAATTTGTTTTCCCGGAATTGGTGTTCACAGACGTGCCATTAATGTTGAGTTGGAATTGGAAGATGGTTCTTTATGTTGCCTTGACATCAAAAGAGTTTGCTATGGAGGTTGAAGCTCTTGATGGTGGAGGGGAGAACTCGGGGCGAGTTCTTTTTGAAGTGAAGGAGACTGATGTAGGGAGATTTTGTTTGGGGATTGAGGAAAATCCGTCGTCGGACAGGCTGGGAAGTTTCGGGGCAGATTCAGATATCAACGTATGAATGGTATCATATTATAACTTTTCGGAAAGGAAAACGAGTCAATAAACATAACTCACTACTCGTTTTGAGCTCAAATGGTATCATATTTGAGCTCATTTAGAGCCTTAAACGGGCGTTTTAATATTTTTAATATTTATTTTCTATTTTAGAATTAGTTTATTTTTAGCATAGGGTTTAAGATTAGTATTTATACTCCTTTTGTAGCAGCCACGAATTCATTCAATCAATTATTATATTTTCAAGAACTTTTCTGTTCTTCCTGGTGGATTCCAGATTTCGGATGGATTTTCGACCCTAACCCTTGGATTCGTGCTGACGAATCCTTGATTGTTTCTTACAGATTCGTACTGGCGTATCTTCGATATTCCACCGCGTCAGAATACTTGAGACTTAGCATCATTAATGGATAAACCAATGACATCTTTGAAAGATTCCAGAACTTGCATAACTTCTTGAATAGATTTCTGGTTAGCCTTACAGAAGATTAAGAGGTCATCAGCAAAAGGTAAACATTGCAGCTCAACAGGTCTGCACTTAGTGTGATAATTAATCTGATTCTTCTTAAAAGCAAGGTGGAGCATTCTAGAAAAATATTCCATGGACAAAACAAACAAAAGTGGGGATAGAGGATCCCCTTTGCTTCACTCCTCTTTTTACAGCAAAAGTGTAGTATAGCTACCATTAAGAGAGAGACTAAAAGAAGCACTCCCCAAGCAAGATTTAATCCATGAGACAAAAGCAGCAGGAAAGTGAAGGGCATTTAGAAGACTTATCAAGAAGGACCACTCAAGATTATCAAAGGCCTTCTGGATATCCACCTTGAAATAGCAACTCTTGATGCTAGCAAACTTTCAATTATAGGATAGCAGTAGTTCTTGAGTCAACTGAATGTCATGAGAGATAAGCCTTCCTTTAATAAAGGCTCCTTGATTGAGGCCTACAATATCAGGAAAAACTAGAGCAAGCCTATAACATATAACTTTAGCTATCACCTAATATAGAACTGAACAACATGAAATAGGCATGTAGTCAGAGGTTGTCGGAGGTTGATCCTTCTTTGGCAATAAGGTTATAACAGTCTTGTTAAGCTATTTAGGTATAACTCCTCCAGCAGAGAAATTCTGAATAACTAAGACCACATCAGGGCCAATAATATGCCAAGTTTTTTTAAAAACTAACTAGAGAAACCATGATAACCTGGACTCTTGCAATCAGGTATGCTATTAAGAGCTGCAAAAATCTCTGGAGAAGAGAATGGTTTGATCAAATAGTATTGATGAATTTGAGTCAAATCAAGACCTTGAGTAATAACCTCAGGATCAATCTGACAAAAAGGAGGAGAGCTCTGACCCAACTATTTAGAGAATACAACCACCAGATGCTGCTCAGTGCTCACTTGAGCTGGGGAATCCAAGAGAATGTCATCCTTATAGAGGCACAAATTATGGTTCTTGAATTTCCTAGATTTTAAGTAACCATATAATACTTTTGTGGGTCTGTCACCATTCAACAACCAAGTACTTTTTGTCCTCTGTTTTAAGAACTAAGCCTCAGCTTCATAGATCGGTAAAGCCCGTGTTCTTATAGTTTTCTCCTGCTCCTCCAATTCACCATTTAAAAATGCGGATTTAACATCCATTTGACGGATAACCCATTTTTGAATTATGCTATGGAAAGTAGTATCCTTGTCGTAGCGCTTCTTGCTACAAGAGAATAAGTATTAAAATAATCAAAGCCATATTTTTGAATAAAGCCTTTGGCTACCAACTTTGCTTTGTACTAATCTATTGTCCTAATCAATGGCTTTGGAACCAGGTGGTAAATCTTCCGCTGAAGGAGTTCACACTAGTGCATGGATGTCGGGGATACATAGAGCATGGTACCCCAGGGATTAAATGAATAATTATAGATTTTTAAAATCAATCCCTTATTTTCCGCCACAAACACATATTTCTTGTTACTGCCAATTAACAAGAACTGAATGAGGCTGTCTGAGTTCTTTCTTTATACAAATCTCTTATTACCCAACTTTTTTGCACATATTTTTCCAATTTTCTTTAACAATCGGATGCAACTTCAGGCCATATTTTCTTCTTTCTTCTTATGTTTATTATGTTCTATTCTCATATATCTCTCCTTCTGTTTTTTAATATTTTTCCAATCATCTTCTCTTCACTATATATACATTTTACAAATTATCAATGAAAACACATACAACATTAACGTTTACAATTGTATATCAATAGGATTTTATTTTTTCTTTTTCCATAAACTTCCAAAATCCATTTTATGTAATGTGCATACTAAATCTACTAATTGTGCAATTCAGTAATGGTAGAAGTGCATTGCAATCAAATGAATGTATATTTTTTCCTGGCATTTTTTTGACTTTTTTAATAAAAAAATTTCGTTCTAAGACACATTGCAAAAGGTATTATAATTTGTCTTATCTTAATTTTTTTTGATAATAAACTTCATTAATTAAATTAAAACCGATTACAAAGTGTTCGCCCTAAGTGAATGGCCATGTCATGTTCCTTACCCAATACACTTCTACTTACTTTATTTATATTAAAAAAAAGGAGAAAGAGCCTCTTAGTAAAGTAAGAATGCTCTCTGCGGTGCCCTTTATCTCCCATGACGCTAACTTCACATCATTGAGTGCCGCCACCAATTCTGACGAGTCTGTAAGCAAACAAATACCATTTGGGTGTTCCCTGGTTGCTGCTTTGATCGCTCTCCAACATGCTTCAGCTTTAGCTTGTAGTGGAGAGGTGGAAATGAAGAAATCTGATCCCTTTGTTGTCCCTGAATTAGTAAAGATTGACCAGCCTGCTGTGCCAAGATGACAAGATTTCTGGAATGATCCATCAACCTTGATTAGAGCTAATTGATCACTTTGAACCTCATTAGAGTTCACTCTGAAATCTTCTGAGAATGACTGCTTCTCCTGAGGTGCTGATTGTGCAGGTGTACTTTGTATGACCTCATGCTTCTTGAATAACATGAATTTTGCTGTGGCTAGATTAGCACATATTCCGGGATCCACATCCACATTTTTTATGGCTTTTTGTTCCTTTGAATCCAGATTTCCCAAAGAGAAAACAGAAGCAGTCTATCCTCATCAGCCAGATTATCTGTTATCAACCATTGATGTAGCCAAGAGCTGGCAAACTTGAAGCTGTAGTTGTCCACTTTCTGTCTCAAATGTGAGTTAGACCAGAATATTCTGCTATCTCTGCAGTCCATAAACAAGTGAAACTCATCTTCTTCATGTAAATTACATCCAGGGCAAGTCACATGATCTGAAATCATTTTTTTTTTCTGTTTATCAGAGTTGGAAGAGCTCTGGACAGTAACCTCCACATAAATGAGTTAAGTTTGTAAGGTACCTTTAAATTACAGACTTTGTCCCATAGCTTTTTCCTTCTCAAATCCACACACCCCACTTCTGTCATGGCAATATGATATCCTTTCCTCACAGTATAATTTCCATTCTTGTTTTGAATCCGCAGTGGCACATCCTCTACTGTAGGGTCTGCACTCATTCTGATGGCCATGATATGAGGTATTATACTTATGGGAAATATGGTCTTCAGCAGTGGTTCCCTCCCGGAGTTTGGGCCCTGAATCAGATGCTCTACTCTCAGTTCAGTAGACTGAGCAAAGATGTTGTTGGCACCTAAAGGGTTGTGTACTGTGGGAATCCATTACTCTTCCAGTATTATTCTTCTCCCATTGCTGACCTTCCAGGCCATGTTTGTAGTGATAAGATTTTTTGCCCAAAGAATGGATTTCCATCCCCAGGAATCTCCAGGCCTAGATTTAACTTCCCTGAAGTCCATGTTCCTCGGATATTTGGCTCTAAGGACCTTTACCAGTAAAGAATCCTTGTTCCTGAGGATATTCCAAGCATATTTGGCTAAGAGTGCCTGATTCATTCCAATTGTAGACCTAAGCACCAGTCCTCATTCTCTCTTTGATTTTGTTACAGTTTTCCAAGATTTCCAGTGTGTGGTTCTTCCTTCTAGTTCTCCCTTCCATATGAATACTGCAGTCATCTAGTCCACCTTCTCAAGGATGCATTTTGGAATCTTAAAAATACTCAGAGGATATGTAGAGAGTGAGCTAAGAACATGCTTGGCTAGAATTACCCTTCCTGCAAAGTTCAACAGTCTTGATTTCCAGGAACCATATTTCTCTTTTACACTTGAGATCAAATTCTTGAAGATTTCTTTCTTCTGGCCTTGCATATTTATCTGAATCCCCATGTACTTTTCCCCAAGTCCTTGATTATGAATGTTCAGAGTATACATGAGGTATTGCTTCATCTCAACAGATGTGTTGGGGCTGAATTGGACAAAGCATTTATCACAATTGAGCCTCTGCCCAGAGAATCTGGCATATAAATCCAGTGTTTTGGCCAGAGTATTGACTGAATCATATGTAACCATAGAGAAAAGTATGCAATCATCTGCATAAATTAAGTGATTCACTTTTGGTCCTCCTCTTGATAGTTGCACTCCTAGTTGTTTATCTTCTGCCATCTTATGTTCCAGCCAAGAGGACATGAATTGTTGAGCTATGATAAAGAGATAGGGAGATAGTGGGCACCCTTGTCTAATACCCTTGTTAGGTAAGAAGAAATCATATGATTTTCCATTTACTATCACCTGATAAGAAACTGATCTGATGCACCACATTATCAAGTTTATCCAGCTTTGAGGAAAACACATAGCTCCTAAGGCAAGCTTTATATAGTTCCATGAGATCCTGTCATAAGATTTACTCATATCTAGCTTAATTGCTGCCATCCCAACTTTTCCTTGAGTCCTATGATTAAGTCCTATGTCTTATCTTAATTAATGATCACTATTTATCTTGTATAAATGTGCATGTTAATTCTATAACGTGTTTGATTTGTTTCCAATGCAATATACATTATCTGCATTGTAAAAGGTGATAATTATCTTTTCTTTTACTTAGTTGATGATTTTATTTTGAACGTGCATTTTAGTTCTTTTACTTGTGCATTTTGTTAATAATAAAAGTGCATTGTAAAATGTGATAATTATCTTCTTTTTTTTACTGAGTTGATGATTTTATTTTGAACGTGCATTTTAGTTCTTTTACTTGTGCATTTTGTTAATAAAGAAAATGCATTGTAAAATGTGATTTTTTTTTACCGAGTTGATGATTTTAGGGGTGGTCTCTGGAGCGACCGTCTACATATGTAGACCAGAGACAAAGTTATAAATAGGGTAATGTATCAAAAACAAGGAAGGACCAATTTGCAATTTCTGAATTTTTAAAAAAAATCACGCACTACAGTAACTGCTACAGTGCTGCTACAGTAAATCTAACGTTTAAAATTAAAAATCATACATTTTAAATTAAAAATATAATGTTTAAAATTAGGCATGTTTTGAATTAAAAACATAAAAGTGCAACCTTTTAAATTTAAATCAAAACTTTTCACTTAAAAATCATAACTTTTTTGAATTAAAAACATAACGTTTAAAATTTTGAATCTTTTAAACTTAAAGCATGGAGAATTTAAACCAAAACCTTTGTTGGTATTTATTATATAATAAATTGAACTTGTAACTGAAAAAATGATGATTATAATATAAAACATGAGGAATTTAAACCAAAACCTAACAAACATACAGTAGTTAAAAAATTGAACTTGTAACTCAGAAGATGAATATGATAACTTAATACATGGGGAATTAAAACCAAAATCCTGGCCGATCTTTATTATCTAATAATCTGAATATGTAACTCAGAACATGATCAGTATAACATAAAACATGGGGATTTAAATAAAAACCTGTCATACATACATTATTTCAAAAAATTGAACTTGGAACTCAGAAGATAGACCGTTTCTGAGGGTTGTCTCTGAGGCGACCATCTACATATATAGACTAGTGACCAAAATGTAAATATAAAGAGTTCAATACACGGAGGGACCATAATGCAATTTTGAAAATTTTAAAATTTTACGAGCCAGCGGACGCGCTTATAATGCATAAATGACCATGGAAAATAAAAAGGGGCGCACGTACTGCAGTGTCGGCGCTTATGTAGAAAGAAACAAGAATCTTATGTGGGGCCCACCAAATATTAAATTATTTTACTTCTTAAATAATTAATTCATCTCAATCATACCTTTTAAAATTAAAAATCATACCTTTTAAATTAAAATCTTAACATTTTAAATTATGAATGTTTTGAATTAAAAACATAATGTTTAAAATTAAAAATGCAACCTTTAAAATTAAAATTCAAAACTTTTCACTTAAAAATCATAACCAGTCAAAATCTAACAAACATACATTATTCAAAAAATTGAACTTGTAACTCAGAAAATGAGGATCATAACTTAAAACATGGGGAATTTAAACCAAAACATTGACAAGTATTTAGTATCTAATAAACTGAACTTGTAACTCAGAAGATGATCATAATAACATAAAACATGGAGAATTTAAACCAAAACCTGACAAGTATACACTGAAATTGTAACTTAAAAGATGATCATTAAAACATAACATATGTTGGATTTACACCAAAACCTGACAAACATACATTATTCAAAAAATTGAACTTCTAACTCAGAAGATGAGGATGATAACTTAAAACATGGGGAATTTAAACCAAAACATTGATAGGTATTTATTATCAAATAAACTGAACTTGTAATTCAGAAGATGATCATTATAACATTAAACATGGAAAATTTAAACCAAAATTTGACATGTATACACTGAACTTGTAACTCAAAAGATGATCATTATAACATAAAACATGGAGAATTTAAACCAAAACTTGAAAAGTAGTTAATCATATAAAAATTAGATGAGTATCAAAACCTAAATATGTAATTTAAAAGATGAATTTTATAAATTCAAACATGAGAATTTTAAAACAAAACAAGCCAAAAAAATATATATATATTATACTGTTCACTGGGCACTGTAGCAACAATGTTCACGATTAACTGTTTAATGTGTACTGTTCACGCACGAGTTACTGTAGCGTATGAAATTTTTTAAAATTTTAAAATTGCAAATTGGTTTTTGAAATATACCACTATTTACAATTTAATCCGGTCTACATATGTATACGGTCGCTTCCAAGACTTTGCCATGATTTTATTTTGAACGTGCATTTTAGTTCTTTTACTTGTGCATTTTGTCAATAATAAAAGTGCATTGTAAAATATGGCATCATAATTTATTCTTCTACTTAATTTTTTTAATCGCAGTCTTTTTATTTTAGAAAAAAAAATGTTTAGAAGATAGAGAAAATTTTGATTAAGAGCAATGGAACTTTCTATATTCATAAGAAGAGTGTAATTTTTCCATAATTTCTAAAAAAGGCAGTGAATTATTTATAGAAATATATAAATTCTAATTATTTACAAGTACCCTTGGATTATTATTCTAATTATATACTTGTTCGACCGCTTCGAAGAAGAAGATTTCCGGCAATTTTTCTGTTGATTTACCGTCCGGCGAGAATAGGGGCGATTACCGAAGGACACAAACATTGCTTCAGCAGGACACAGCTCGAGAATCTCCGACGAGTCAACCGGAGTTCCTCTCTTTCACCTCGCCTCACAAGCTCCCACTCGGGTTCAACCCGAACTTCGGCTCCGACCACATTTTACTTCCGGTGGGACACCCCTGCACCATGTTCCCGGACGAGCTCCGTTCTTACATTACTTACCCGGTCAACCTGTATCTAGGTGCGGGCAATCCTTGCGCACATCAATCGATTGACCTCGCTTCTTGGTTCCTTGCTCCAGCTCTGTAGCTTCTTCCACTTGGCTTCGTTTCATTCCCCCCCAATAAAACCCTAGATTACGAATCTAGATACGGAGAAAGTTGCAGAGATTTGCGACAAACTATTAATTAGGGAGAATTTGTTGGGTATAATCTGAATCTGAATGGCTGCCGATTGATTCAATTAAGGCATGTATAATCTGAGGGTTAGAACCAGATTCAGGAAAAAGAAATGAGTTTTTCATTTTATTTTACCGAGTTAATAATAATCTTAGGGTAGTTGGATCATGTATTTTTCTATAAGTAATTCACTGCTCTTTTTAGAAAAATTATACCCTTCTTATTAATATAGAAAGTTCCACTGCCCTTAATCAAAATTTTCCCTAGAAGATAGGAGATTTTAGGATGAAAAGGATTTAAATTAAGGCCATGTTTACTAGATCTTATTTCTTAATATACTGAACTGAACTGAATTGAACTGAATTGAACTGAATTGAACTGAAGTGAAAATTGATGTATTGAAAAATGGAATCAGCATGACTGAATTAACCTGAATTTCATCAAATTGCATTTTTACTGAACTGAGTTGAACTGAACTGAATTGAATTGAACTGAACTTATCTACAGATAAGCTCTGGTAAACAGACCCAAGTATTTAAATTAATTTAGGAATGTGTGAGATAAGGTAGTTAAGTAGTTCATGTATGTGAACGTGGCATAATTATTTGCAATTTGGGGGCTGGGGGTATGAAAAGCACCGTACCCTCGTTACATGGTATACAGATCCTCCCTTACTTTCAAAAATCAGACCGTTGAACTTAGCCGTTAATTCTATTCTCCATTTCTTTCTCCCCATCTACCCATCGACCATTCCTGTTCACATTCGCACCAAAGTCTCTCTCCTTTGGGTTCTTTGAACATACAGCCGAAAACCTCGCCTCCGATAAAATCTGCACCGGCACGTTGATGATTGACGCGAACTACGAGTTTTTCCGCTCCAAGGTTCTTTGATTTTAGGTCGGTGAGACGGAAGAAGAGATGAGAGAAGCGGAACTTTGGTTTCGTACTCGATGCAGTTATGCCCCTTCACGTATGTCCCCGCTCTAACCCTTACTTTTAATTTTCGCGATTTGGGGGTTTTTTGTGATTCGTTTTCTAGGGTTTTCTTGTTTGGGGATTTATTGATGAGAATGCTGGTTAATAGATTGGAGGTTAATTATTGTGTATAATCGATGGAATAGGTTTAGAAGTTCACTCGTTTTTGGATTTCTCCGATGTTGGGCGAATTGTTAGACTATATCATGAAAGTTGATTCTTTGAGTAATCGTTGTTGAGGTTTAATTGGGAAATTGTGTCTTTTTGCCTGATGAAACGATGGGATTCTTCTTGTTGTTTCTATCTATGTATGTTTGTGTATCACACCCCAATACTCATAATGCTTTGTCCCTGTGTGTATCTGTATTTGAGAATTCCAAATTTACGCTTGTGTGTATTTACGTATGTTTGTATGTGTTTCTTCAAATTATTGGTCTTCGGACAGTCTCTCAAGAACTGCTACTTGAACTTTGCAGCGTTTATGCCAAGAATTAAGACTTCCAGATCTGTGCAGCTTGATACCGCTTGTGATTTCAGTGAGGGTGAGCAGTTGGAAAAGGTAAATATTAACCTGTAGAATTAGGATGTTCAGTTTCTTCCTATTCTTGATTATGTAAGTCAACTATTTTACATAATTGTTCTTCTGGTTACTTGATTGTAGGCATCAACACTTCCAGAATCAAGTACTATTGATAGTGCCCAGGAACCGACTCGGGAAATGGAGGAAAAAACAAGGTAGGCTTTTCTCTTAATATTTCTGGATGAGAAGCATGACGATTTAGTTTTCCAAATAAATAGGCTCAAGGCTGACGAAGTTACAAATTCTGAAGTTAAGGATGCTGTCCCAGAAGAGCAAAAAGACCCTCTTACTAATCCTGTATGTTTCTATTTCTTTTAATGTGTATTGGAAAGTGTCTATTAGGTGCTATGTTTGCTTATAGCTACATCTTTTTTTAGGAATTGGATGAGAAGAAGACATCATCATCTGTTCAAGGTTTGTTTTACTTGAACCTCTACGTTTTCCTTTACACGTCTTCTAAGGGATTCAAACATTGATGTGTTTCCTGACATGTATTACAGTGAAAGTTGAAGTTTGTACTCCAGCACCACCAGCCAAGTCTGAAGGGCATAAATCTCTACAGCAGACTGACGCTAAGAAGCACCAGACAGCCAAGAAGATTGCTAGTTTGCTTAGAAATCCTTCTGCATTAAAGTCAAAACATCAGCCTCAACAATCACAAACAAATCCTATCAAAACACCTAGCATTAGAAGATTTTGTTAAGACACTTTTTTGTTCAATCAGACTCATATTTTTGTCACCACCTCTTCAGTTTCAATTTCTTACATCTCTTTTATCAACTTGTTTTCCCTTTCTTGCAGGGAAGCAAATAAGAAAATAACCGCAGAAACTCAGAACTTTGCTCAGGAAAATCAAGCCATAAAGCGGCAAAAACTGGAAGGGGGGAAATCTAGGCAGGTAAGTACCAACTGTTCAAATTGGTTTTACATTTGTCATTGGTCAATTGCTTTCAAACATTTTGTCCAACCTTGTTGTTTTCCGGTACAATTCAGATACTTAATGTCAAGCCTCAAGTGTTGCCTCACAAAACTAAGGCTGGCCTAATCAGTGGTAGCTCAAACTTTTGCTCATCGACTACTAACACCCATAAGGATGATAGAAAGGTGTGTACATGTTATTTATTTGATACTCTTAGTTGCCTTTATTTGGAAATCAAACTATATGCTCACTTGATATCCTCCTCCTGTTCCTTCAGCTGCATGTTAGAGAAACTGCTGCTCCATTTGTTTCTATGGCTGAAATGATGAGTAAGCTTCAGTCTACCACAAGGGACATGTCTCATTCACTCTCACATGTTAGTCAATGATGCTTTCATCCTACTTTAATGTTGCTCTTGTTTCTGTGTAACCATGTAAACTTTTGATTTTACATTGGTAATTTCAGGATGAAGCTGCTGGAACAATGCAGAGGAGGAAGCCCAAGCTTACATTGACTAGGCCTAAAGAGCCCGAGTTTGAGACAGCTCAAAGGGCGCGATCAGTAAAAATAAAGAGTTCTGCTGAGCTAGAAGAAGAAATGATGGCTAAAATTCCAAAGTTTAAGGCTCGTCCATTCAATAAGAAGGTGTTATCTTGTTTTGATTTTGATTTATGCTGTTTTCTTTGTTAGATGATTTTTTATCCTTCCTTCCCTTCCATATTAGATTATGGAAACTCCAACTTTGCCTGTGGTGTCCAGAAAAAATACGCAAGTTCCTGAGTTTAAGGTAACTACTGTGAAAAACTAGAAGAGATCCAATGGGGTAGTTAGAGGACATAGAGATTAACTTTAATCTAATTTTGTTGTTACAGGAGTTCCACCTTGAGACAATGTCAAGAGCCAATCAGAATGCAGAAACATCCACTATAGCCTCAGTCGAATCTTCTCAGGTAACATTAGGCACCATTGAAATGTCACATTTCTTTTCAGGAACTAATAATGTTCTGAAAGCTGATTTTTAAATATTTATGATCACAGAATCATCAATGGAAGCCAAGTCATCTCAGAGCACCAAAATCACCTGTTCTGAAAGCAACATTGAGGGCACGACCTGCCAGCGTTAAAATCTCAATTGAACTGGAAAAGGAAGAACTTCAGAAAATTCCCAAGTTCAAGGCTAGGCCTTTGAACAAAAGGGTACCTCCTTACAGACCAGCTCTTATTCATGTTGGTACATCCCTGTGCTCCCATTTAACTCCACTAAACTTTTCAAACGTAACAGATTTTGAGAGCAAGGGCGATCTGGGAATATTCAGCAACAAGAAAAGGCAGATCACTGTACCTCAAGAATTCCATTTTGCCATAGATGAGAGGATTCCACCTCCAACAAATGTTGCTGACATGTTTGACAAGGTAAAGAGTCTGCTGCGTTAACTATACGCTGTGCATTCAGTTGGATATTCTTGGTGTGTTTTTTAGACAATGATTTGTTGTTTGTTCTATTTTCAGCTTTCAATTAGATCGGAACCTCAGTGTGAGAAACCTCTTCCAAGAAACACCACCCCTCAGCCTTTCCAGTTGCACACTGAGGTATGCTCTCTCATACTGAAAAATGACAAAGTTCCAGCTTTTTGCAAATACTAATGTATCATGGCTTTGAATCGGCAGGAAAGAGGAACAGAGAAAGTGAGAAAATGGGCCAATGAAGTTTTGCAGAAAGAGTGGGAAGAGGAATGTGCTAGGATATACCAAAAGCTCACCCATATCCTTACACTACAGACTATCCTGTGGTATGCTCCTAATCTTTTTGTAGATTTTAATAAGCACTCAAGATTGTGTTTTAGTCCCTTTTGCTATTATTCGTTTACTTAAGGGTGCTTTTACTGGAGCAGGTCCCACCAAAACCAGAGCCTAAACCATGCACAAAACCCGAACCTTTCGAGCTGGAGAGTCTGATCAGGAATGAGGAGGAAGTACAGAAGGAAATGGAAGAAAGGCAGCAGAAGGAATTGGAGGAAGCCCAAATTAGAGTTTTCAAGGCTCAGCCTATATTGAAAGAGTAAGTATAGCGTTGCTATATTAATGAATCTGATTTCTTCTTCTCTTTTTGCAAAAACACTCAGAAATGTGAAGTTTTGGTTCCACAAACTGCAGGGATCCCATTACACTCCCAGAGACACCACGCATACCTCTGACAGAGATTCAGGAATAAAATCTTCAAGTGCCAAATCGAGTTGTAGACCGATCTGAATTTGATAAGAAGGTATGAACAACAAATCTTCTGTATAGACAGAATATTTTGTACGGAACTTCCTTAAAAACTAATTATGCAACTTCTGAATAGGTAAAGGAAAAGGAGATGATGTACAAGAGGTACAGAGAGGAAGCCGAGTCAGCGAAACTGGTATAGTTCAAGAATACTATAAAATGAACCAAATTTATTTCGAAATTATGCAGTTAATTACCAAATCTTCTTTGAAAATATAGATGGAGGAGGAAAAAGCTTTAAAGCAGTTGAGAAGAACACTGGTTCCTCATGCAAGACTAGTGCCTAACTTTAGCCACCCTTTCTTGCCTCAGAGGTACGTATAATGTGATTCATATAATTTATAAGATCTAATTGCTCTCCTTTTAGCCACCCTAACTTTTGGGTTGTAGTAATTTGACATGTCTTTTTGTCGTTGCTGGTTTATTCAAATTTGTCTATTTTTCTTTCTATTAGAAAATGCAATTCCAGTTAGATGAAGATGATATTGGTTCCCAAGTCTTCTCAAAAATCTATCTATTTCTATTGTTAGATGTGTAATTCTATAATTGATTTTTTTATTGGATACACAATAGGAAAGGATTGGTATCTCCTGATTCCCCTAGTCACCTTCTTATGTATAACGAGGCTTCAATATGATGGTATTGGTTTCAAGTCTTCTAAAATGCTTTGTCTATAGTTAGTTTTGTAATTCTATTATTTAATTTTGTATGGGATACAGAATGGGAAATGATTAGTTATATCTTCTGAAATCCCTAATCACTTTCTTGTTACTGAGGGTTGGGAGACAAAATTTGTTCTCTAGGGCTGCTCAAATTCCTTTTCTATCCATAATTCACTTTTTATAAAGATTAAACAACGGAGAAGGCTTGACTGATCTTATTTGCTGAAACCCCTATGCCGACTGACTTGTTTCTGATATGTCTTGTTTGTTTGCCTAACTGAAACCCCTATGCCTACTGACTTCTCTGCAGGCTGTGGCATCAATGGTCTTGTCAGAGATTTAACAAAATGTGGAGATAGGAAATAAGAAAGGGAAAAACTGCGATCAAAATGGTTCGTCTTTATTACCTAGTCAAATTCATCTCTAAGCATATAATCTACTTTGTTTATTCCGTGTGTTGTCTGCTGTTTGTTTAATCACCTTCTGATGTTTCTTTGAGGTCCCATGGAAAAAGCAGAATCTGGCTGAATAGGACCTTAATAATGAATGTTCTGCTCAAGGTTAATGCTAAGGTTAGAAATTCTGTACCCTGAAAAGTTTATAGCGATTACAGTGTGCTGTTGATTTTTGTTTTTTTCTGCTCTTTGTTTAATAATCTTCTGATGTTTCTTTGAGGTCCCATGGGAAAAGAAGAATCTGGCTGAATAGGACCTTAATAATGAATGTTCTGCTCAAGGTTAATGCTAAGGTTAGAATTCTGTACCCTGAAAAGTTTATAAGCGATTTTAGCGTGCTGTTGATTTTTGTGTTTTTTTTTGCCCGCAGCGTGGACGAGGAGAGAGACTAAGAGCTGGAAGTTGAATGGTTGAGTCTGGCAAGGAAAATAACGAAAAGGGTGGAGATGACTGTACTCCTTCTTTGGTGGGGGAGAAGTGTACAGGTGTGACCTCAGCTCCTGGAAGAAGCACACAGGTTTGACCTCTTAATTTCTAAATTTACAAATCCATTTTTTTGAATTGGTAGGTAAAACTGTTTGAAATTTACCTATCTGTTATTTTCTTCCAGCAATATATACGGTAGTAAATTTGTGATAATGTAATGGTTTGACCTCTTAATTTCTAAATCTACAAATGCATATTTTTGAATAGGTAGGTAAAACTGTTCGGAATTTACCTATACATTATTTTCTTCTAGCAATATTTGCAGTAGTGAATTGTAATAATGTAATGGTTACTCTTCTATTTTTTCTAATAACTTGCTATTATTCGTAGCTTGTTGGTCAAAAGCTTCAGGGGGTACAGGACTGTCACATTTTGAAGCTAGTAAGGTATGCAAAACGATCTCCCATTTGTGTGTTAGGAACTTGTATATTTAATAAAAACTTTTTCAAAGAATAAGTTCGTGAATTCCATAAGTACTTAAATTTGAATCTATTTAATTTAACTGGTAATAAAATCTTGGTTCTGGGTATTATAGACAGTTGTTCTTCCTGTTCATGGTTGTTGTGGTTGATTTCAGTTTTAACGTTACCTAATGTATGCTTTTGTTACTTATTTAAGCAAGCTTTTGTAACTCAAAGAACACGGCAAGATAGAGTGGTAGATACCATTGTAGATTCTAATTTCCTGTCATTTTCCGTGCTACAAGAAGATACATGAGAAAACTTCGAATTCCCATGCCTTAATACTAATTACTACTGATGCCATTCATGGGAAGCGCACTTTAATTTGTATGTGTATATGGGAGAGGAGGTTCTTAAGACTTTAATACTTTGGTTTTACTGAAATCATATTTTATACAGTTCAGGATCACGTAATTTAACTTAAGATATAATTTTACAGCCTATGGGTTTGGAGTGTAACTCATAATTTCATTACTGTTGTATAGGTGCACATGAGGAGTAATAAGCTAGGCAGAGCTCCTGGTTTAGAATTAATAAGCTAGGCAAAACTTCTGATAATTTCAAAGGTATGTTTTCTGTGTTGAATTTCTTAGATTGTGTATTTTCCTGTCTTAACTTAACTTGAACAGTGTTGAGCAATGGAAAGAATTATAAACAGAAGTTTTGTTGATAATTCAATAAACGATCTGAACTTGGTTGTTTTGTAATTAAGATCCACTCTAAGGTTGTGATACAGAGTAGGATCTCTTATTGTCTAGTTTTGTACAATTAAGTGCTATATGTGAAGAGAAAGATCTGTGTTTTAAACTATAAAACTGACCAAATTTTTTTCTGGATTATGGTGATGATTACGCTGGTTAATTAAAAAACTTTTGTAGATTGGTGTGGTGTTTGTTTGTCTGCATGGTACATTTGAGTTGGGTAAACTTAGGAGAATAAGCAAGTGTAACTTGTCTTATCTGTATATGTGTGTACTTTACACCCGTTATGTTTTGTTAATTTGATAAGCATAGTTCTGGTGAGCATACTGTGTGTTAAGTTACTTAGTTTTCTGCTGTTGAAGCAAAGATAGGTTCCAAGTTCTACTTATATGAAATTGTATTTGGGTAGGTCCCAATTTTACGCTTAAACACAACTTTGTGGCTCCCTAAAGTTTCACATTATTGTGCTCGTGGCTTTAAATAAAAACGGTCACTAAAATCTTGGATATCATGAGAAGAAAGTATGGAGCTAGGACCACTTATCCTAATCGGGCTAATATGATATACTTTCGATGTCACTATGTGTAGATCAAATATAATCAAAAATAATTGTAAGGTAGATGGGCCCAGTGAACAGGCTGCTCAAGGTGCCAGGCTGTAGACTCAGGCAAACGAAGATGACTAATATAGGAGGAGGGAACCGCCGAGTACTTCAAAAACGTGGTTACTGGCTGGGGCAGTGGCTTTAGGAAAATCAGTTCCAAATATCCCAAGGCAGGTTCACAAGGTCTGATCTTTTCTTGTTTTGATTCTTTTATTTTTATATTTTTATCCAGTTCTAATTGTGCTTGTTTTATCAGGAGATTGTGTGTCCCAAGGCTAGGAAGCGGTTTGGGCATAACACAACAAAAAATGGAGATTAAAGGTACCAAATTCTTAGTAGTTGGATGGAGATTAAAGGTACCAATTGACTATTTTTTCTGCAAGTTCATGCCTTCACATTCTATTGTCTCAAATTTTGATATTTGACTTCTCATTTACTTGTGTTTTAGGTCATTTTCATTGTCATGTTGTCAATTCAGCGTAGTGGCCTTTTAGGTGAGTACTCAACTCCAGAGCTTGAAATGATAGATTCCCTTGGCAAGCGCACTTCTCACAATCAGGTGAGTTCCTATTCTCAATAACTATCATATAACTTCCACCGTCCTCTTGAGAGATATATCTGAATGTAGTCAATTGTGGCTTGTTTCCTTAGATATAAATATCATATACATGAGATTGAAAAAAAAATACAAGTCACTTTCATTTCTCAAATACAAGTGAGTTCCTCTTTTTTGGTTTGCTGTTTGTGGAATTCTAATACCAACTTGCATCAATGATCTCTTAGATAAACTGCTTAATCTATCTATAGGACTCGATGATCCTTCTCTTCTTGTTTTATTGAGTAGATGCTTAGTTTGAATTAGCTTTTGGTTTGTTATGTGTACAGCTTCGGTGTTTAAGAACTTAGCCCCTGCACAAAGTTGTATTCACTGTGCACCAATGCCTGTCATAAAACATGGCTAAAGATTTCATTTCCTAGGTGGCATTATTGCCTGCTAATTTAACTTCCTATTTGAATGTATAAGGAGGCTTTACTTGATATCTAAGTGAGCCAGATCAAATAATCAAATGTGTTTTCTCTTTGACAGATGGAAGCTTTGGAATGTACCATCTTTTTGAAAGCTTCTGTTTGCTGTGTCAAACGTCCTACTTGATCCAATGGCACTAGTAATAAAATATGCTAGTTTATTTTCAGGGATGGTGTCAGCGAATATAAATTTAATTAAGTTCTGAAAATCGAACTCAACTAGATCACCAAGGTTAGAAAATGCATATAATTGAGGAGGGGTCATTAAACAACTGTAGCTTTTCTCTGAACTTACTCTCAATTGTGCTTATGTTTGATTGCTTGCAAGTACCTATACAGGAGCTGGAATCCCAAATTTGAAATTATTATTGCTTAGAAGAATCATCATACCAAGTGTTTCCAGCACAATACTCCATTAATAGGTCTGGAGGTAGTCATGCTACTGTTACCCTTAATCTTGTTTCAAAGTGGATATCCTAACGTGAATTGATAGTTAGTTAGTACTGGTGTTTGTTTAAGTTGCAGTAGCAGATTAGAGCTTTAGTGCTGTGATAAAATGCCCTAAAGGTAAACTTTATAACTCATTGATTTGTAGCTGGAGAATTATCTGTTACCTGTTTTCAATCGCATAATGTTTTATGCCTTTCTGATTATTTCTGGAATTCTTTGCGAGTTTCTGTAAATTTGAGTCAGATTGAGGAGGACGATACGGATTTCGGCCTTAGTATTGCTAAATGATTTTGCAGCTGATGTGGAACTTAAAGCCAGCAAAACTCGCAGAAGCTACCAGACCTGAATGACCAGGGTATTAGTGCATCCCTTTCGCTGTTTTAGTGATCCTATAAATCAAAAGGTTTTCCATTCTCCAGAACCATTGAAATGGTTCCCATGGATGGTAATTCTCAGACTCTGATCCTCTTTCCATTACTTTTCGACTTCTGGATTTAGAAATTGGGGCTACATGTTGGGTTCATTTGATTTTGGATTACATATCAAGCCCTAGATTAGCTTTGTCATGAATTTAATTGTGCTATCACTGTTGATAATGTTAATGTATCTTAATTAACAGATTTTCTCTAACTCCTACAGAAAAAGTTGAAGAAAACAGTGGCATAGACGGAACGTTAGCTGGACTTGGTGTAGCTCGACCACCTGGGCCAACTCTTGTCTGAGTGAGCAAAGAGATTCTCAGTTGCAACATTTGAAGGCACGTCTTTCTAATTCTTCAACTACACAAATTGGTCAACGCTCTGCTGGCATTTTATAATATGAATCTCTCAACATTTTGAGGATGTCAGGAACTTTTGGTTGCAGTGAATTAATGCTTCTGGCATCTCCTATTTTTGAGAGGGTAATGATCAAACTGCATTAACTGATTGCTGATAAATAAGGTAAATGAAATCCAAACAAAATATTGTGGTGTTTCTGATTTATTGGATCATTGTAAGCGGGGATCTAAGAAGGTTGTTGACTCTCTTTTAGATTGGATAGAAGAAGCATTACCGGGAATATCAGCTGAGGATAATCTTTCAACTACTGGAGTAGGTCACCTGTTTCTGGTATGGGGAGACATTTTAGTTGCTAAATGGCATATTTGCATCATCCCGTTTCTCACTTCTGTCTCATATCTGATGTATTTCATTTGCTTTTTTCAGAGGTTGCGACCAATTATATGGTTAACCTTCGAGAAGATTGGAAACCCAGATATGGTATTTCTTTTATGTTTTTATTTTTCAGGGAGAGTTGCAAAATATTATATTTTGTCCAACTGTTTTGGTGTTGGTTTTTTGTCTAGGTGAATTTTGTTAAGTTGGGTGCATGCAGATTGGATATTAACCAATGGGAGAAAGGAACTAAGGCAAATAGAGAGTCTAAACAAGGTAGTTTCCTACTTGGACGGTGCTTCGAAACAATAAAAGGTCTGATTTCGTGTCTTCTTCTTTTGATTCCAGTTGCATTGGCCTAATTTATGCATTACTTTGTCTGGAGTTTCTGCTGGCAAATATAAAGGCAGCAGTGGTGGTGAACGTTGGAGGCGCTGTCAAGATCAAGAAACCGGCCACAAGACGGTAGCCATGTGGGTTGAGCAAAAGGCATGACAAGGTCGAAATGTGGTGGACACTGATGCTGCAGATGTGAAAAATGAAAACAGATTTAAAATGCTACAGATAATCAGATTAAACTTCCACTTCTTTCATTGATTTCTATTTAATATGTTCCCTTCTTTATTTTTTGCATTCTGAAATCTGTATATTTGAATTATTAACGGTAAGCATGTTGGATTACAAAGCGAAATTTCAAGAGGATGAAAAGGTTTTTGAAGTCATTGAAGGCGAAAAGTATGCATGGAGGATTGAGTATGTGTGAAGGAGTTACCATAAAGGTGAATACTTTGGTTTAGTTAAATCATAATTTATACAGCTTGGGATCACATTTATACAGGTTGTGAGTTGGCATTGTTACTCATGTTATCATGTTATCATTACTATTGTTTTTGTATGCATGAGGAGTCATCAGCTAAGGTTGAGAGAACATTGCCTTGAAGGAGCTTCTTGTGCATATCTTCTTGGTTTTGAGTTAATATCTCAATTTAAAGGTATGTCTTTGTGCTGAGTTTTTTTAATCTCCATCTCTCTCTCTCTCTCTCCCTCTCCCTCTCCCTCTCCCTCTCCCTCTCCCTCTCCCTCTCCCTCTCCCTCTCCCTCTCCCTCTCCCTCTCCCTCTCCCTCTCCCTCTCCCTCTCCCTCTCTCTCTCTCAACTTAGTATGATTTCAAACAGAGGTTTTGTAGATATAGGCCCTGTTTACCAGAGCTTATCTGTAGATCAGATCAGTTCAGTTCAGTTCAGTTCAATTCAGTTCAGTTCAGTTCAGTTCAATTCAGTTCAGTTCAGTTCAGTTCAGTGAAAATGCAATTTGATGAAATTCAGGTTAATTCAGTCATGCTGATTCCATTTTTCAATACATCAATTTTCACTTCAGTTCAGTTCAGTTCAATTCAATTCAGTTCAGTTCAATTCAATTCAGTTCAGTTCAGTTCAGTACATCAAGAAATAAGCTCTAGTAAACAGGGCCATATACTAATTAATCTGAAGTCATTTTATTTGTATTTTGTATTGACACTCAAGGTGGCATGTGGTTTAAGCAATGACTTGGCAAGGTGGGTAGTGTGGTCGACATCGATGATGCAGATGGGAGATATAAACTGGGGGCGACCCTTACAGGTTTTCCAAGATACCCGAGGTATGAACATGCTCAGTTTCATTTTTGTTAGAAATATGGGATTTTTTCAACATCAATTTTTAATTACTTTTGGACGATTCTCTGTTTTGGAATGTGGAATTTTAATTGTGCGGAAATTAGGATTAATTGAATGTAATTGATATTGAATGACCGTTTCGTCTTTGTAGTTATCTGGCAGAACATGGCACGTGTAGGTGAGGGCACTGGAAGACATCAGAAATGAGGTTACTGCTCGGGCGGTACTTCCAAATAACAGTCTGATTTCGTCTTTTCTTCGATTCTTTCAGTTGCATTGGCCTAATTTATGCATTGCTTTGTCAGGAGATTCTGTTGGCCTAATATAAAGGCAATAGTGGAACCGCCACTGGAGTCGTTGTCAAGATCAAGAATCTGGCCACAAGACCCAAAGTAACATGTGGGCTGGGCAAAAGTCCTGACAAGGTGGAAAATGTGGTGGACATCGATGCTGCAGATGTGAGAGAAATGAATCAGATTTAAAATGCTGCAGATAAGTAATCTGATTTAAACTACCAATTCTTTGATGGAATTCTACATAAAATGTCCCCTTTATTTTTTTCATTCGGAAATCTGTATCATTGAATTATTAAAGGTATGCATGTAGGATTACAAACTGGAATTTCAACAGGGTGAAAGGTGTTTGAAGTCATTGAAGGCGACAGGTATGCACGTAGGATTCAATCCATGTGGCAGTGAAAGAGAACTTCCTCAAAAGGTAATAATAACTTGTGCACCTTAATTCTGCCAGCAACCTATAATAATGGAATAAAAAAGCCTAGCTTAATTCAAACTTTAGTCACTCTCCAGTAAAAATAATATCAGAAAAAAGGAAAAGAAATAAACAGAGTTTGTATGCATAAGGAGTCATCATCTAGGCCTGTCCATGCATGCTTTTGTCCCCGGTTTTTAAGATTGGCCATATCTCTCTCTCTCTCTCTCCCTCCCTCTTATTTTCTTGACTAAAGGTAAACTTTATAACTCATTGATTTTTGTAGCCCTAAAGGTAAACTTTATAACTCATTGATAGCTGGAGAATTATCTGTTACCTGTGTTTAATCACATAATATTTTATGCCTTTCTGATTATTTCTGGAATTCTCTGTGAGTTCCGCAAATTTGAGTCAGATTGAGGAGGACGATACGGATTTCGGCCTTACTAGGCTAAATGAATTTGCAGCTGATGTGGAACTTAAAGCCAGCAAAACTCGCAGTAGCTACCAGACCTGCATGACCAGGGTATTAGTGCATCCCTTTCATTGCTTTAAATGAACCTATAAATCAAAATGTTTTCCATTCTCCAGAACCAATGAAATGGTTCCCATGGACGGTAATTCTCGGACTCTGGTCCTCTTTCCATTACTTTTCGACTCCTGGATTTAGAAATTGAGGCTAAATGTTGAGTTCTTTTGATCTTGGATTGCATATCAAGCCCTAGAAAGGCTTTGTCATGAATTTGGTTGTGATAACTGTCCTGTAAAATTCGTCGATTTCTGAAATTAATAACCTTATAATGCTGCACAATCTTTTTGAATCTCTCATTTCGTTACATTGTCTTTTGGTATGTTGATGATGTATCTTTATTGACAAATTCTCTCTAACTCCTACATATAAAGTTGAAGGAAACAGTGGCATAGACGGAACGCCAGCTAGACTTGGTGCAGCTCGACCACCTGGGCCAACTCTTGTTTGGGTAAGCAAAGAGAGCTTATAATTCTCAGTTGTATCATTTGAAGGCACGCCTTTTTAATTCTTCAACTACAATATTGGTCATCGTTCTGCTGTCATTTTATAATATGAATCTCTCAATGTTTTGAGAATGTCAGGAACTCGGGAACTTTTACTTGCAGTGAATTAATGCTTCTGGCATCTCCTATCTCCTATCTCCTATCTTCGAGAGGCTGATAACCAAACTGCATTATCTGATTGCTGATAAATAAGGTTAAATGAAATCCAAACTAAATATTGTGGTGTTTCTGATTTCTAGGATAGTGTGTAGGGGGGAATCTATGAAGGTTGTTGACTCTCTTTCAGATTGGATAGGAGGAGCTTCAATGTATGCATGCAGGATTCAATCCATGTGGTAGTGAAAGAGAACTTCCCCAAAAGATAATAATAACTTGTGTACCTTAATTCTTCCAGCAACCTATAATTATGGAAAATTGAAACCTAACTTAATTCAATTTTTAGCCACTCTTCAGTAAAAATAGGAATAATATCAGTTTTAAAAGAAAAGAAATAAACAGAATTTGTTTTATGCATGAGGAGTTATCAGCTAGGCTTGTCCCAAACATGTTTTTTTCCCTGGTTTTTAAGATTGGTCATCTCTCTCTCTCTCTCTGTCTCTATGTCTGTCTCTTATTTTCTTGACTTGAACTCAGTTAGTATTCTGCCTATCACCTGATTCTTAGCAGCAATGTGAGCAATAGTAAAAATAGAAAGCAGAGGTTTTTTAAATAAATTTTGTAATTTAGATTCAGTCTAAGGCTATTAATGCAGAGCTAGGTCCACTATCCTATTCGGGCTAATATGATATATACTCGAAAATAATTGTCAGGTAGATGGGGCCAGTGAACAGGCTGCTCAAGGTGCCGGTCTGTAGACGAAGGCTGAAGGAGGCAAACGAACATGGATAGTATAGGAGGAGGGAACAGCTGATTACTTGGAGAAGTCAGGAATGTGGTTACTGCTCGGGCAGTGGCTCTAGGAAAATCACTTCCAAAAAGTAATCTGATGTGCTCTTTTTTTTTTCTTTTTCTTTTTTTTTTTTGAGTGAAACGCTGAATTAATTATTTGAGTGAAACATTGAATAATATGTCATTCAACAAGTATAATAGCTTGCCCCCACCAGTGGGTTTTGTGGTCTTCTTCTGAGTTGCTTAATTTGCTTCCATTGATGTTTCTAGCTTAATTCCAAATGTTATATTTGCTTCCATTTCTGGCCAGCATGTAGTTTTGGTTTGCATAAGTTTATGACATTGAGTTGTTGCTACTGTATTTATTGATAGCACGTGGTTTTTTCCTTGCATCTTTCGCTTGATTAGGATTATTTGACTGACTGTCGCTTCTTTTTTGGGCTAGGTGGTGGAAAGTGTATATCACAGCTTATGCGAATATGGATACTGGTTTTCGTACAGAAAAGTTTCTCTTCTTGTCTTCATGAAACTATGAATATGTATATTAATTCGCGTGTTTTGATTTTTTTTTTATTCAGTTCGTTGGATGAATTGCTAGAGGTGCATCAGTGTTTTTGTCAGAAAGATTCTCAAAATGTACATAGTTTTTTTCCCCCAAATGGTGATAAATAGATCATTTGAGGGCTTAAAAGGACTTGTACTTTGTCATTTTGATTTAAATTAAATTTGAGAGTGAGTTGACTGCATTTTGAGTGGCATATGACACTTATCTGTTTCGGTGTGACTTTTTAGTTTTGTTCCATATTTTTGTATAGGTGAAGAGAAAGATGAGAGTAGTATGATGAATATAATTTGAATGTTAAAATTGAAAACTGACCAATTCTGTAACTATTTGTCAGATGTTTGAATTTAATACCTGACTATTAAAAGTTGAAACATTGTATCTCAACTTAGGACAGGGGTTACATATAGTTTATACGGTCAGTCCAGTGAGCGAAGGAATAATACTTGATTAACATTCCATCTGATCATGTGAAGTGGTTAAGGGTTGTTTGAAAAAAGTAAATAGACTTGAATCTATTGATCAAAATAATGATGCTTGTTCGATTGAAGAACAGAGCTTTTGTGCTGTAAATTTTGCCCTTTGTTTTTTTTTCATATATAATTCTTAGGAGAATTATATGCTACATATGTTACTTTTGATACTGTTATTATTTCAAAAATTCTACATAGGATTCCGTGAGTTTGGGTGACTTTTGTGATTTGGACTTCCAATATCCATACGAATCGTCAAGCAGATAAGTTTCTGATCTGAGAACTTAATAAATGTGTCTTTTATTCCAGCTGCAGTTTTTCTTGACATTTGTAGATTCTGATTCCTTGTCATTTTCCTTACTACAGGAAGATACATGTGAAAACTTCGAATTCCCATGCCTTAATACTACTGAATTCCCTTGTCATTCATGGGAAGCGCACTTTAATATGTATGTGTATATGGGGAAGGAGGTTCCTATGACTTTAATACTCCGGTTTTACTTAAAATCATAATTTATACAGTTCAGGATCACGTAATTTAACTTAAGATATAATATTACAGCCTATGGGTTTGGAATGTAACTCATATATTTTCATTTATGTTGTTTAGGTGCGCATGAGGAGTAATAATCTAGGCAGAGCTCCTGGTTTCGAAATAAGAATTTCAAAGGTATGTTTTCTGTGCTGAGTTTTTTGGATTGTGTATTTTTCCGTCTTAACTAGAACCCGGTTCGATTTCTGTCTATCACTAGTTTCTTAGGAACAGTGTTGAGCTATAAAGAATTATGAACAAAAGTTTTGTTGATAATTCAATAAACGATCTGAACTTGTTTGTTTTGTAATTAAGATCCACTCTAAGGGTGTGAATTCTCTGTTTCCAGAGTTGGGGTATTTTGGGAGGACAGCATGGATTTTGAACCTCTTATGCCAAAATGAAGTGCAGAGGGAACTTAAAGCCAGCAAAACTACCCTCTAAGTATCCTTTTACAGATGTTTTTACACAGTAAAAGAAGTTATATTTCTTAATGGACAAATGAATCGATTCAAAACTCATGTCATTTTCTATCAACTTTGGCTTATTAATTTATTTATTTTATATACAGGCAGATACATAAGAAAACCTCAAATTCCCATGCCTTAATACTACTGACGCCATTCATGGGGAGTCCACTTTAATCTGGTATGTGTGTATATGGTAGAGGAGGTACCTAGGAGTATAATACTTTGGTAGCGGGGGATCACATAAATTAATATACTCAAAGGTAAGTTTATTGTGTTGTGTTTCATAGATTGGGTATTTTTCTCTACCACTAGTAATATGTTCATCATTTAGAGAAGAAGGGCAGAGAAGGTTAAAAATAGAGCAGTTAAGGCGTGATGAGCTGAAAAACGGAGATGCTTTTCAGAAGTTGATGGAGGAACATGTGGCTGCTGGGTATCTAACTGCTAAAACTCATTGGCGTGATTACTGTCAGAAGGTATAGGGTGGTGTATTTTTTTCACAAATGTATTTAAAAAAGTCTGGGGATACAGGGTGGCTGGTTGAACCCGATGATGGTTTACCTGTTGCTATGCAGGTCGAGGATACTCCGGCTTATCATGGAGGAACATGTGGCTGTCAAGGATTTCACTCGAGCTTTTGAACTGCTCAGGGAGGTTTGTCTCTTAATATTGGTAATCTGCTGTGCTCTTGTATGAAAGGCGACTTCATTTATTTATTTGAGCAGTTGACTTTAGAATCCAGCCAGATCAATGCAGTTGACTTCTTGATTGGAACCAGAATGCTAAGGATGCGTTAAGGTAACACTTGAAATTTCATGTATTCCTAGCATGATGCAGAGGGGTTGACTCTGAATCTACAATTGTGGTGGTGTCTGACCATTTTTCTTTGAACTTTTCAATTAATGAGAATGGTGGCCAAGCAGTGTGTTCTGTACTATCATTATTTTGCTTTAATTTTTTAGAGCTTAACCTTGTGTTTGTTTCCATTACAGATACCGGTTCATGTCAATGCAGGATTGCTAATGGCACACTGAGAGGTTGGAATTTTAGATGATGATAAACACTTGCTTGACTACAGTCTAGAAGGGCACAAATACAGTTGGAGTTGGGGCAAGTTGGTATCACTGAAAGATGAAATTCGTCCATACCTTTATTTTTGATGTAATATTTTCTTCTATTAAATTGCTCAAAAAGTTCATACCACTGATTTGGCCATCACTCTAAGACAAACATTCAACATATATAAATAACTAACCAAAAGGAGAAAACAACTATTCTACATCCATATGAAATACAAGTGGATATGATCATAACTAGTTCATCAAGATATTGTTAGGATTTTAGCATAACTATCATGAATGCGCTTCCATTCCATCTATCCTTGCGTATCTTGCTAAATCCGCATCCACCTTTGGAGCTTTGGTGTCTTCAACGTTCCATTTCTGTCTCCATCTCGTATATGATTAAAGAAAAATCAACCGTAGCATATCTGCGAAATGACATGTCAAAAACACAAGTCTGCCCCGGTTCAGTTCCCATAGAAATCAAATAAGCCATATGTAGCCTGGTTTGAGCATGCTTATAATCTTCTTCAATCCAGGCCGTCAAGTCTTTAGATAGTGTCATGGGCCAAGGTTAGGTAACTGGTTTAACCCAGCAACCCAACACCTCTGAAATACCAAAGGTAATCAGTGCGGTACCTACAAAATATGTACAAGTTTCATACTAGGGCCATAATCCCTCATCCAGTCCGTCAAATATTTTTGATAGTGTCATGGGCCAAGGCTGGGTAACTGGTTTTTACACCAGCCGCCCAACAACTCTGAAATAACTAAAGGTAATCAGTGCGGTACCTACAACATATGTACAAGTTTCATACATGGGGTAAAACCCCTCAACCATTCCATCAAATCAGATTGTGTCATGGGCCAAGGCTAAGTAACTGGTTTTTATACGAGCAGCCCAACACCTCTGAAATACCAAAGGGTAATCAGCGCGGTACTTACGACATATGTACAAGATTCATACATGGGTAAAACCCCTCAACCATTCCATCAAATCAGATAGTGTCATGGGCCAAGGATGGGTAACTGGTTTTTACCAGCAGCCCAACACCTCTGAAATACCAAAAGGTAATCAGTGCGACGACATGTGTACAAGTTTCATACTAAGGATATATCCCCACAACCAATTTGTCAAGTCTTTAGATAGTGTCACGGGCCAAGGCTGGGTAACTGGTTTGTACACCAGCAGCCCAACACCTCTGAAATACCAAAGGTAATCAGTGCGGTACCTACGACATGTGTACCAAGTTTCATACTAGGATCCATTCACACTAGGGGTTTCAAATGGGAGGGTTTGGGTGGGTTTGGGTAGGGCTTGAGTGGGTAGGGCTTAAATGTGTACTAGCCCATTTAAACCCAAGTGCTTAATGGGCCTAAATGGGTATGGCTTAAATGGGTAGGGTACCCATGTGTATTTTTAGATACTTTATTTTCCTTGTTTTCATAACATATTTACAATACATTTATAAAATTCAAATAGTATTTAAAAATACAACTAAAATATAAGGTCATGTTTTCCAACCTAGTACCAATCAAACAACCTAGTATCACACATATGCTTCATATGCCTTACTGGTACAATTATTAATATAATGATAAATATTATTTTCATTTTCGACATAACATAGTACCAAACAAACAACCAGTATCAAACAAAAAAACCTAGTACCAATTAAAAATATTTTATACTCCATAACAATGACATTAATAGTAACATTCATTTTCATTTTTGACGTAAAATGGTACCTAACAAACAATCTAGTACATTTAAACTAACATAGTACCTATCAAACTGATCAATTATTAATGTCAAATAAAAATCTATAATACAACAAAAAAAACGAGATTTGGCAGATAATTCTACAATACAACAGTTTGAGTATTTTTTGGGTAACCATTATCAGGGCTAATTAGGGTTGTGCAACCGGGACCGGAATGTCCATAAATCTTGGACCGAAGACCGGACCGGAAAGGGGATATTCTGGACTGGGACCGGTCCGGAATTATTCCGGGTTTAGACCGGACCGGACCGGTTAGACCGGAATTTTAATATATTATTTTTTAACTTTATTTTTATGTTAAATATTAAACTTTTTTTACTACAAAAAAATTTAGTAATATGAAAATTATAATTAAAATGAGTTATATTAAATTAGAGTGTGTGAAACATGATTGCATGATTTTTAAATATTAAAAGAAGATGCAATGGTCTCCCAAAAGATTAATATTGTTCAAAAAAATGAGAGTAAAAAATTTATAACAACTAAAAACCACCTTTATAAATCTATAAATTTCAATAAATATAATTTGAATTGATAGAATAATATTAATATTAATGACCAAAAATAAAATAACACATAAATTAATTAATAAATAATTAAAAATATAAATTATATTAAATACCGGTCCATCCGGTCCGGACCGAAAAATACCCGATTTTGGACCGGACCCGGAATTCCTAAAAAACTTGGACCGGAGACCGGACCGGAATCCCTTATATCCGGTTCCGGTCCGTTACTTTCCGGTCCGGTCCGGTCCATTTTTCCGGTCCGGACCGGTTCATGCACACCCCTAGGGCTAAATGGGTACCCTGTGAGTACCCTAAACCCTATAAACCTAAATTAGCCCAAGCCCTCCCATGGACCATTTAGTTAATGGGCGGGTATATTAGGGTAATAGCCATGTGGGTTTGGGTGGGTAAAAGCCATATGGGCTTATTGCCACTCCTAATTCACACCATCTGAACTTGTTATGATCATCGCCACTGTACCTTCTGTGGCTGTAGAATAGTTGTTTTGGTTTTACATTTGTTGAATGTTGGGTTAGAGTGATGGCCAAACAGTTGTATGAATTTTTCTGAGCAATTAATAGAAGAAAATTTTCCATTAAAAAAAAAACCTTGACTTGACTCGAAGTGCTAACGAGTCGAGTTTGAGTAAGGCATTACTCGACTCGAAAACTCGCGAGCAAACTCGATATATAAGTATTGTTATTTAAATTTAAATATCATAACTAATATTATAATTTTAATTATTTACTTTATTAATTTTGTACTTAGTTATAAATTGTATATATATCTTAAAATTTTGATATTTTTCGTCAACTATACAATAAAATTATTGTTACATTACTAGATTATATTTGAAATATCTATATTTATTTAATAAGATACGTATTTATTAGCATTTTATTTAGTTGTCTTTCGAACAATAAATTTAGTAGCATAATTTTAGAGAAATTAATTACTTCTATTAAAATTTATGTATAAATTAAATTATTATATTCAAAAATAATTTTTAGTAATTGTTTTATTAATTTTAAGTAAAATTAAAGAAAAATAATAAATAATGTTAATTTTCGAGTACGAGCTCGAGTTAAGCTCGCGAGCAACACCATACATTAATGAGTCAAGTTCGAGCTCCGATTTAAAAAGCTCGCGAGCAAACGAGTCGAGTCGAGCACGAGTAACATGCTAACGAGTCGAGTCGAGCAAGCCTCTGCTCGCGATCGACTCGCTCGATAAGCACCCATAGGTCTGCTCTCCTCCTTGCAACCGAGCCTGGTTCGGATATTTGTTGGCACCGTACTGATTTGCCCATCCCCACTTCTTTCCGAAGTGTTGCTGCTGTCCTTCTTTCCTAGCCTCTGGAGCAATACAATCTCGCAGCTTTCCTCTCTCTATCAGCTTCTCTATCTCATTCGTCAAGGTACGACAGCCATCTGTGAGACTTATGGTATGCGCACCACTTCTCCGCATTCTCCTTCGACGGTATTCCCTAAATCAGTGGTGGGTCTCCGAATAGGTTCATGTACACTGCCAAGATCTCAGAGCGAGGCTTGATCAGAGGCGTGTAAATCTCCACTATGGACTTTCCTGTCACAACTGCTCATGCATCCCTCTTCCCTGTTTCCAGAGCCTTTTTCTTATCGTTTTTTCCCGAGAGAAAACCATCATTATCTTCCTTCCCATCCTGAGTTGCATCATTGACTGTATAGTACAATTGCACAGTAATTTGAAGCGCATGAAATGTGCTAGGGATATTCTCCATCAGCTTCTGGAACAAAACATCGTCCCTTAACCCATTAATAAATCCACTGATGACTGTCTTTTCTTGCTGTTGTCTATCCGAGACTTGCATACTGTCATCCATATATCTCCTATAATATTCCATAGGTTCCTCCGAGGCCTTCTGCTTGGTAACCAACAACTCGGCTAGCAGTTTCCCTGATTTCTTTAGTTGCGAGTACCTATATAGCAAGGCCCGACTAAAATCATAGAAGCTTCTCAAGCTCTCCCTCGGGAGGGAATCGAACCATGTGAGGCAATTCCCTCAGAGGTAGCAACCCAGCAACTTACACTTCAAATTGTGCGGAATATCTCCAAAAATATTACAGGGTGGAGACTGGCAGAAACTTCAGAGAGTGCTTGAGGAGGATGAGAAGAAAGGTAGGGTGGAGAAAGAGAATAAGATTTCACCGACTTATCAGCATCTTCTATAATGTATGGAGGGAGAGGAATAACAGATTCTTTGAGAGGAAATTTAGGCAGGTGGATGCTCTAAAGGTGATGATTGAAACAGGCTATGACCCCTCTGATTGATGTTAAGGATGGTGTGAATGGATTCTAGTATGAAACTTGGTACATATGTCGTAGGTACCACACTGATTACCTTTGGTATTTCAGGGGTGTTGGGATGCTGGTGTACAAACCAGTTACCTAGCCTTGGCCCGGGACATTATCTAAAGACTTGACGAATTGGTTGTGGGAATATATCCCTAGTATGAAACTTGTACACATGTCGTAGGTACCGCACTGATTACCTTTTGGTATTTCAGAGGTGTTGGGCTGCTGGTATAAAAACCAGTTACCCACCCTCGGCCCATGCACTATTTGATTTGATGGAATGGTTGAGGGGTTTTACCCCAAGTATGAAACTTGTATATATGTCGTAGGTACTGTACCTTTAGGTATTTCAGAGGTGTTTGGCTGCTGGTGTAAAAACCAGTTACCCAGCCTTGGCCCATGACACTATCAAAAATATTTGACGGACTGGATGAGGGATTATGGCCCTAGTATGAAACTTGTACATATGTCGTAGGCACCACACTGATTACCTTTGGTATTTCAGTGGTGTTGGGCTGCTGAGTAAAATCAGTTACCCAACCTTGGCCCATGACACTATCTAAAGACTTGACGGGCTGGATTGAAGAAGATTATAAGCATGCTTAGACCAGGCTACTGATATGTTGTGTTATATGATTGATTAATGGTGGTGAAATTGTGCCAATTACTATGCATTTAGATGCTTATGGGCTGTTTTATTGGCAGGTTTTACACATGTTTGGAGATGGCACTGAAGAACACTGAATTGCAATATGAAGCTATTTTTGGAGCAATTTGGAGCCAAAAGATGCTGATCGAGTTGACCCTTACTCTTGAATCCTTCATGTGGCAGAGTTGTGTTTCGTTTATCGATCACTAAGTTGCTCCGTGAAGACGACCCAGACTGAGGTGAAACTGATGGAGTTTACGAATTGGGTCACTATACTCTTTTTCCCCACGAGGTTTTTAATGAGGTAGTGATTCTGGTCAAATAAGAAGGTGAAGAGCTGAGCTGAAGAAGAAAGAGGCCAAAGAGAATTGAATTCAGCTCTTTCCTGTTAAATAAAGCCTAAATGGTTTTAATTAATTTAGGAATAAAGAATTAGTTAATAAGTGCAATTTATGCACGTTTGAGTTTGTAACCCCTTGAGTTGCTTTTTCCTTTAATAATTTATTTAAGATAGGAATAATGAGAGACTTTTGGAGTGCTTGGACAAGGGAGATAAAAAAAGACATCATCATGTCTTATTTCTCTCTAACTTTTGAGCCGCCAGGAAAAGGAAGCAGAATATTGTTCCATTCTTGAGATTAATTCTATTGTTGGATTTGGAAGATTTTGGAGCAATTTTGGTGATTTCTTTTCATCTTTTAAATTAGTTCTTTCATGCTTTCTTATTATATATTTTGTTTTGCTAGTTTTATTATGAGTAGCTAATTTAGTTATCGGCTGGATTAACTGAATTGATTCATGAAATTGTGAGGATTGAATTGGCCTTAACAATTATCTATGTGAATTCTCTGTTGATTACTGTTTAAATTTGATGCCTGCTGAATTAAGCTTGATCACCTTGATGCATGCTAGGCTAGGGCTAATAAAAGTGGCAAATTTCTTGTGAAAAACAGATAACTGATACAGACTGTAATAACAAGAAAGTAATCAACTGAGTAGATGATCGTGGATAGTGAATACTGGAACGATTATCTAAATTAGGTCTCCTTGGTTTTAATCTGTAATTTAACGAGTTTAGCAAATACTTGCTCGTTGATGGGTAATAAGAGGGGATTTTAGGGGTTCAGCAAATACTTGCCTCTATATAACTAATTGATTTGCATGAGATAATTTATCTATAGCCAATGATCAATGAATGAATCAACCAGGTTAATCTAAGTCGATTGCATTTATATATTTTTCTTTGTGTTTAAATTCACTGTTTTCATAGTTGATAGAAACAATTCTTCATCTTTAAGGCGTGGTTGCTAAACCGAAAATCGTTGGTAGGTTAAATTAATAGATTTTGCTCCGTTCCTCATGGGATCGACCCTGCTTTCCTCTGTACTAAGAATTTTATATTCCTTGAGATTGCAGGTTTATTGGACAGCCACCCGGGTTCCAAATCAAATTGGCGCCGCTGCCGGGGAACGGTTTGTCGATTTCTATTTTCTTTTTCCTACTGATTGTGTGTTAGTGCTGGTTTATGACCAGGTCTGAGAAGTCCGAATTATTGTTTGATTCTGAGATTGAGCGGACAGCCAGAAAAATTCGGAAAGCAACTAAAGAGGCGAAATTGAATTCTGCCGCAGACCCTCTATTTGGCCAAACAGAGGCTGTTTCTGGAGCAGAATCCGAAGCTGAGTCCGAATTTGCTTTTTCCGATACCGAAATGGCAAACGAAGTTCTGGACCCCAATGCTGATAATCCATATATGTGGGAGCTTACTGGACATAATGAAGAGGACCCTCCTACTCCTATTCGAATGCCACAGACGGAGAGCCCTATTGAAATCAAATTGGCTCTTTTGAATGTCCTTCCGAAATTTCATGGGAGGAGTACTGAGGATCCCTTCAACTTTCTGAGTGAATTTATCAGAATTTGCAAAGTGCAAAAGAGGCCTACCAATGTCACCGAAGAGCAATTCAAGCTTGTTGCTTTTCCTTTCAGCAAATCAATGGTTTTCTAGCTTGCCACCAAACTCCATCTCTACATGGAATGAACTCAAGAAGCTTTTCTTGGAGTACTATTTTCCCTCCACCAAGACTGAGGCGCTGAAGAAGGAGATTTCAAGCATCAAGCAAGAATACGATGAGCCATTTAGCGCATTTTGGCTGAGGTTCAAACAATTGGTGGATAAGTGTCCGAATCATCGATTCTCGGAGGGTCAACTACTTCAATACTTCTACCAAGGTCTTACTGCTGTGAACAAAGACTTGATGAATACGTCGAGCAATGGTGGATTCTCCTATATTCGAGTGAATGAGGCAAGGGAAATTGTCAAGAAGCTCATTGATGCCAAGAAGGAGTATGACACGGAGGAAGTTCGAATCTTGAAGAAAGTGGCACACACAGGCACCTCTGATCAAGACGATTTCAAAGAAAGGATGGATAGAATGGAAAGGGTCCTTTCTAAGGTGGTGGAAAAGGTGGCCGTTGTTGGTCCTCATGATAGCCCTTGTGAAATTTGTGGGACTTATAGCCATGTTAAGTCGCAATGCCATTTTGCGGTGGATGATCAACCGGCTCAAGCGAATGCAATGGGGAATTGGAATGATAGGCAGCCCAAGAGGGATCCCTACTCAGCCACTTATAATCCGGGTTGGAGAGATCACCCGAATCTTCGTTGGAGAGATCCAAGCACTCAAGTTCCACAGTCATCCTACATTCCTCCAAATCAAAGGGCGCCACAGTCCTTTCCACAGAACCAGCCACCCCCTCAAGGGAAATCTATGGATGATAAGCTTGATATGATGATGAGCATGCTTCATGACCAGAAGCAAAGTTCAAGGAAAGCGGAGGCAACTTTGGAGGAACATACTCGGCAAATAACACAATTGTCGAATTCTATGAACGAGCTCCGAATGAAGCAACCAGGGCTGCCATCTCAGGTGCAATTGAACCCTAGGGAGACGGTCAATCAAGTCACTCTAAGGAGTGGAAGGAATATTGGAGCACCTCCACCAGAAGAAGCCAAGAAATCGGTTGAGCAGCCAGATGTAGGCCTCGATTTGGCCAAACAGAGGCCAGAACCAGAATCTGAAAAAAAGGTTGAAGGTGAAAATGATGAACCCCAGGAGGTAAGTCCAAGGTTGAGCTTGAAAAATCCTCCAGTTAAAATCCTTCCACCATTTCCTCGCAGATTAGAGAAAAAGAAAGAAGGTTGTTTGGATTTCTTATCTATTTTTGGGAACATGGAGATTAACCTTCCATTCTTGCAGGCTATAAAGATACCATCAGTAAGCAAGTTTTTGAAAGAGTTTATTGCAGGAAAACCAAAGGATTCAAGTAAAATCATCATGGGCGAGTCCGTCTCTGCGGTGATACAAAAGAAGCTACCACCCAAGTGCAAGGATCCTGGTATGTTTTCATTACCTTGTTTAATTGGTGATATGATGATTGATTCGGCCATGTGTGATTTAGGAGCTTCTGTGAATGTGATGCCATTGTCTGTGTATAAGTCTTTAAAGGGAGTTAAAATGGTAGGAACTAATACTACACTTCAATTGGCTGATAAATCTTGTGTCTTTCCTGAAGGTATTTTGGAGAATGTTCTTGTCAAAATTCATGATTTTGTTTACCCTACTGATTTTTATGTGGTTAATATGCATACAAAGGGTAATAAAACTACAGGGGTATTGTTAGGTCGTCCTTTCTTAAGAACGGCTAATGCGACAATCAGTGTTGGAAAAGGAACAATATCTTTAGATTATTTTGGAGAAGAATTAACCATTAAAATGGATGAAGTTGTTGAAAATTCCATGGATTCTAAAGATGGTTGTGCCAATGCTTCTAACCCCATTGTCCAAGACAATCTTGAGACAACACTTTTGCAGGAAAATAGATCAGAAATGCATGATCAGGGAGTGGACGAAGTGGAGTTACAAGAACCGAGATGCTCTATGAACATGAGAGAAGAAGTGTACAGTACTGATACCAGCCTCTGTTTGGCCAAACAGAGGCTACCTGCAGAAATCAAGCCCGAATGTTTTGAGCAGAATGTGTTACCCTTCAATCCACACTATGGCTATAATGTGACACTCCCAATCAACTACAATCCTCCTTGGGATATGCACATGTCCAAGTGTGAGGAGGATATGATGTATCAGCTTGGAGAACACGAAGAATTCCGTTGGAATACATTAGATCAAGCCATGTGGTACAAGGATAGAGGAGGGATGTTTCCTCGACATCTCCATTGATCGCAAGTTAAAAGTCTAGCCAAAGACTGTAAACAAAGGCGCTTCTGGGAGGCAACCCAAATTTTCTTGCTTTCCGTTTTCAATTTTATTTTTATTTTTGTTTTTATTTTAAAAAAAGAAAATCTGAAAAAAAGAAAAGGAAAAAAAAGGTGCTTGTTTCTAGTTTGTTTTATTTTAAAAAAAACAAAAAAAAAACGAAAAAAAGTTTTAAAAAAATAAAAAATTAACTTGTTTATTATGGTGCAGGGATGCAGATTCGCAAACCAAAGTTTCTAGGCGATTTTGAGATTGTTTCATGGGCTGGAATTGACTTGTTGAAATCATGGGGGCTCACGTGTGAACATGGAAGACTTTGCTGCCCAGAATGAGCAAATCATGCGCTCACTTAGCATTCCCCAACGGGCAGCCATTCAGAATAAGCTTTCTAATCTCTCTGCCCCTGTTCTTCATTTTTTATTTGCTTTCCATAAGGTATCTTCTTACTTTTAAGCTGAGCTTGCTTGAGGGCAAACAAGGTTTAAGTGTGAGGAGATTTAGGTGTCAGTTTGTGAGTCTTGTGTGTTACTTTGTGTGATTCTTTGAGTCTAAAAAAATCTGAAAAATACAAAAAACAAAAATCTGAAAAAAAATGCTTGTTTTTGTGTCGAGTCGGTCAAAAGTCCAGCATCAGAGTTAGTAAGGGATTTGGTTTTGATGTGAATTAACCTTGCCGGTGAAAGAATCTGATTAGCAAACTTTTGTTGTTTGATATCTCCCTTGAAACTCTTGATGATAGCCTCTTGAAATTAATCTGAACTTGGCTAAATGATACATGGGATGACGAACTTGACTTGCATGAAAAAGCCTAGTAAAATGTGAGGTTCTGAGCCTAGAGTAGAGCACTCTCTACATCAATCTTTTTTCTGAGAGTTGTGGCAGTTTAGGTTAATGCATGATAAAGTGAATAAAGGCAAATTAGGATTAACCACACATCGTATATAGCCTACCCTATTATATCCCCTAGTGAGCCCCTCTGAGCCTGACCCTTTCTTTCTTTCACCCATTTAAAAAAAAAAACAAGCCTTTTCTATTTTACCATCTCTTTGCCCCATGTATGTATGCTCTTGAACTGGAAGATTCTGCTCTTGTATGATATTGCATATTACTTGATTTGAGTGCCTCGATTTTCATTGAAAAAAATGGCTTTATGAGCCTTTTACTTTCTATGGCACTGTGGATGTAAAGTGAGCATGTTATCAGTGAAATTTGGGATCCTGGTCTGGACAAAAAAAGAAGAAAAAAACAGAAAAACGGGTATGAAAAAAAATAAAAATAAATAAATAAATCTGCCCAGAAAAAAGAAAAAAAAATCTACCCAGAAAAAAAAAAAAAAAGTCCAGACCAGAATTTACCCATTGATCAGTCCAGAAAATTGGTTTTAATGATATATGATTGCTGGAATTTTTGTACTGATTTTATTCTTGAGCAATGTGCATGTTTTGATGATATTAAACCTTAGAGCCTCTAGGATCTCACCAACATTACAAGCCCTCAGCCCCATTACAACCTGTAAAAGACCTTTTGTGCTTGTTGTGTATTGACCGATGCTGCCACATGCATATTATTGAGTGACTGTCCCTTATCATTGTGTGTACTGAGTGAAATCCGTGAGAAATTTGTGCATGTCTATTTTTGATCACGTTGATGGCCATGAAAGAATGATGTAGGGGGGATTGATTTGAGTGCTAAGGGGGGATGATATCAACACTTGTTTGTGAAATGAAACTTGAACTTGGCAAGGGGATATTTGTTGATGAACTGAGGAACTGAAAACTTGAATGCTGAACTTTTTGACCAAAGTCCGAGTCATAGAGTCTTAGTTGATTTCTGTTTTGTTGAGTCTAAGTCAGTTGAGGGGGATGGGAACTTTTGAATAAACAACATCTGTGCTTTGAATGTGTTTTTATCATACTTGAGGGCAAGCATGACTTAAGTGTGAGGATATTTGATATGTTGTGTTATATGATTGATTAATGGTGGTGAAATTGTGCCAATTACTATGCATTTAGATGCTTATGGGCTGTTTTATTGGCAGGTTTTACACATGTTTGGAGATGGCACTGAAGAACACTGAATTGCAATATGAAGCTATTTTTGGAGCAATTTGGAGCCAAAAGATGCTGATCGAGTTGACCCTTACTCTTGAATCCTTCATGTGGCAGAGTTGTGTTTCGTTTATCGATCACTAAGTTGCTCCGTGAAGACGACCCAGACTGAGGTGAAACTGATGGAGTTTACGAAGTGGGTCACTATACTCTTTTTCCCCACGAGGTTTTTAATGAGGTAGTGATTCTGGTCAAATAAGAAGGTGAAGAGCTGAGCTGAAGAAGAAAGAGGCCAAAGAGAATTGAATTCAGCTCTTTCCTGTTAAATAAAGCCTAAATGGTTTTAATTAATTTAGGAATAAAGAATTAGTTAATAAGTGCAATTTATGCACGTTTGAGTTTGTAACCCCTTGAGTTGCTTTTTCCTTTAATAATTTATTTAAGATAGGAATAATGAGAGACTTTTGGAGTGCTTGGACAAGGGAGATAAAAAAAGACATCATCATGTCTTATTTCTCTCTAACTTTTGAGCCGCCGGGAAAAGGAAGCAGAATATTGTTCCATTCTTGAGATTAATTCTATTGTTGGATTTGGAAGATTTTGGAGCAATTTTGGTGATTTCTTTTCATCTTTTAAATTAGTTCTTTCATGCTTTCTTATTATATATTTTGTTTTGCTAGTTTTATTATGAGTAGCTAATTTAGTTATCGGCTGGATTAACTGAATTGATTCATGAAATTGTGAGGATTGAATTGGGCTTAACAATTATCTATGTGAATTCTCTGTTGATTACTGTTTAAATTTGATGCCTGCTGAATTAAGCTTGATCACCTTGATGCATGCTAGGCTAGGGCTAATAAAAGTGGCAAATTTCTTGTGAAAAACAGATAACTGATACAGACTGTAATAACAAGAAAGTAATCAACTGAGTAGATGATCGTTGATAGCGAATACTGGAACGATTATCTAAATTAGGTCTCCTTGGTTTTAATCTGTAATTTAACGAGTTTAGCAAATACTTGCTCGTTGATGGGTAATAAGAGGGGATTTTAGGGGTTCAGCAAATACTTGCCTCTATATAACTAATTGATTTGCATGAGATAATTTATCTATAGCCAATGATCAATGAATGAATCAACCAGGTTAATCTAAGTCGATTGCATTTATATATTTTTCTTTGTGTTTAAATTCACTGTTTTCATAGTTGATAGAAACAATTCTTCATCTTTAAGGCGTGGTTGCTAAACCGAAAATCGTTGGTAGGTTAAATTAATAGATTTTGCTCCGTTCCTCGTGGGATCGACCCTGCTTTCCTCTGTACTAAGAATTTTATATTCCTTGAGATTGCAGGTTTATTTTGGTGTGTCAAACGACGCCCACCAGCTACATATGGCTTATTTGATTTCTATGGGAACTGGACTGGGGCAGACTTGTGTTTTGACATGTCATTTCGCAGATATGCTACGGTGGATTTTTCATTAATCATATACGAGCTGGAGAAAGAAATGGAACGTTGAAGACACCAAAGCTCCAAAGGTGGATGCGGATTTAGCAAGATATGCAAGGACAGATGGAATGGAAGCGCATTCATGATAGTTATGCTAAAATCCTAGCAATATCTTGATAAACTATTTATGATCATAGACACTTGTATTTCATAGGGCTGTAGAATAGTTGTTTTCTCCTTTTGGTTAATTATTTATATCTATTGATTGTTTGGCTTAGCCTGATGGCCAAATCAGTTGTATGAACTTTTTGAGCAATTTAATATAAATAAATATTACATAAAAAAAACAAATAGAGCATGCTTTTGTTTTTATTGTTTTTTCTCAGTGGTGTGTACTGATATCATCTGGAAATTGGATAGTTGTAACTTCGCAATTATGGGCATGTGTTTAAATACACCGTGCAAAAAAATTTAACATGTGTTTAGCAAAATAATAAATTAAAGACAGCAGATATGTTTGAGTGCTCATAAGGTGATAAATGCTACACTTAAATTTTTAAAAGTTATTCAGTCTCCCGCATAATGCCTTGACATGCTGATCAAAACTTCAAACTTAACACTATGAAGTTAATCTGGGTTCACTTACAACTGATGTAAGCTTCAAAGCAGATAATAAGTTCACCATAAAACAGTATAATAATCAATGGCCTTGCAAGATAAAAACAGAGAGTTTCGTCAAGCTCTTGCTCAAAACCGGGACTGCAGATGGGAAATCGCATCAATCAAGATCTTATTGCAAATCCCTAGATATAAAAAAGAAGCCCTGTCATAGAGCAGAATAAATATAAGTAAAAATATCCTCAGATCCCGGACCAATATTATGTACACTATCTTCTCTGAAAGTTTAAGGTCTTAATGGAGAAGGGAAAAATGAAGGTGAAAAGAGCAACTGTTCCAACAATGATGACGAACCCTAGAAATTCATGCATGTATCCAAAATATTCACTCAAGAAGAATCGCACTGTTTGGTTTGTATCAACCATTACTTCATCAATATCCCCGAACTTTGAAACAAGGATGCCATACAGAGTCCAAGCAAAAGGGCAACAATAGTAGTACCATCGCCACCAAATTGGAATTCTCTGTTATGTATAAGAAATATAGGTTGCAGCACTTGATGATAATATATATTCAACCTTGAAATATGTAATCAAAAATGGACATACTTATTTCGGGACAATGAATCCTGCGAAGAGATTCCATAATGCGTAAAAAGAAGATGAGAGAGTGGAAGCAATGTTTTGGTTTGAAGTAATTGCCAGAGACATTATTCCATAAGCTGTGAAGTAGAGTAAGGTGAAGCACGTGATGATCAAGTATCAAAAGAACTTGCACCCGTCCATTCAAACCCAACCATCGCATATACGATGATTCCATATTACAATGTTTGGACAAGAATGTATGGCAGCGATCACATCCTAAGTCACAGGAAAACAAACTTAATTCATAAACCTTTTAAAACAATAAAATTTAGACTGTTATGAAAAGTGAAAACCTTTTTTATTTGGTACCTGTCCAAGTGCATATGGTAAAGCTGAGTACATTCCGGCTGCTTTTTCCCAGTAAAATACAGTTCTCTCAGTGGCAACAACAGACTGAACTGTACTTGCATTGGCTAAGCCGATAAACAGAATAGAAGCATACATGGCACCCATTGCATTCAGCAGATCCTGGAACTTTCTCATGTGATCAAATACATATAGAATTTTTAAATGCACTCATACAAATTTTCTTTGTTCATAAATGCAGCATTTTCATGAGATTTACCTTTTGGAGCCAACTTTCCAGAACAGTATGCCAATTATTAATCCCATGGAGCTTGAAAATAAAAGTCTTACGGCTGTATATTCAGTGTTTTGCTAGTATGACAAACGCTGCTTCCACAGGGTTCCCATAAATTGATTGAAAAATGACTGTGAATAAGGTGTAGGGAAGTAAAGGTCATGGGTCATGGGATCCTGTCGCCGGAGAGCTTAGTTCCTCACTCAGCGCTTTGATTCTCCTGATAACGGAAAATCCCTAGTGAGGCCATCAAGACAATAGACATAATAACAAACAAAAAAAACACATGCAACTCATTCTGCATCACACTTGTAGACATCTGAACTTTTGTATTTTGCTGCAAAATCAACACCTAGTTCTGTTCTACAGATATTGAAGACATCATCCAATTAGCAGGATTTTGATCTTGTATATATTTTGGCACTCCATTGATTCCCTGAGCAGAAAAGAATGAATGAGCAAGAAAAATAAAGTGGATGAAAAAAAGGGGGATTCCCCTTTCAAGCGCAAACTGTATTTGAGCCTCATATTCATCCATTAGTGCAAATGACATGGCAAGTACATTTTTCTCCAGAAGATAACCACCAAAGCTAGCAACACCACAACCAACATGTAATATAACTCTAGTATGCTTCCCCCATGCGATGTTTGGTAGCGTCTGGAAAAGGTAGGAAAACAATGAACTTACTACAAACTAATACCAAACCATATATAAGGACTAAAAACCAGCACAAAATACTAACTATTTGAGCTTGCTTTATTAGTTATCATAGGCACATCTTCTCAAATATATAAGAAAGAAACTCAATCCTAAAATAAAAGAACACTTTAAGAAAGAAACTCAATCCTAAAATAAAAGAACACTTTAAGCTTGCTTTATTAATTAATACAGGCCCATCAACTCAAATATATCTGAAAGAACTCCAGCTTATGCATATATAGCAGATAGGGAAAACTTGTTTCTCCCTTTCATGGTTCCCTCTGCATGATCTAATCTAGCATTTTCACACTTTGTTAATCGCATAAAATATATAACCAGTTTTTCATCATTCCGCATGACTTTTCACCCCTTCCATTCTCCTCGGTTAAGCAATTCTACAAAAGGCCGAATGACATGGGAAACTATTGCTATTTAGACTACAAATTCTCAGTTTGACATTAACTCATTGGATACAAACATAGAAGGTTCTTTTACTTGGTAAAGAAAATTCTAAGGAGTCTAAGTAGAGTGCTCATATAATTAATGAATCATGACAAAACCATCAAGAATGCATAATTTGTATGATTAAAAATTACCTTTTCGATGGCCTCAACATAGTGATCAACTCCATTCTTGAATTGGGTACCACCTCTAGGAAACTCGAAATAATCCCCGAATTTGACCACCCAGCCCTGATCCTTCTTGTACTCCACAAGCTTTGGGTGTGGAACATTGCCATACCAGACCTGCTCAAAATATCATCCAATACAATCACAATCCAATAATAATCAAATCAGCATTTCGGAAAATATCCAAATGTGATTCTTGAATCAACGAACGGATTCTCTACTAAAACACAATTTTAGTCACTTGAATCAATTAATAACAATGTCGTCCAAATCATACTGACCGTGACTGGTGAGAGAGGTGGGGCTCGATGTGTACAAATGCGAGATGCGCTGGAGAACTTCAGATCACCGAAGAGCACCGGACTGAATCCTCGGACAGCGAAATCCTTCTTTGTTTTTTAATTCGAATACAAATCCTTCAGTTGGTTTATATCTTCACCGATTTTGCCAAGCAACTGGAGGAAAATCAATGAAGGACTTACGGGACAAAGTCACAGAAGAGGAACCTGGCGAATTAGGACTGTAAATCGAGAGAGAGATAAGAAGATTACTAAGAAAAGAAGATCGTAGCAAAAAGAAACAAATTCTCAAACGACGTCGTTTTAGAAACGTTGGGTTTTGAAAAAAAAAGGAAAATAAGAGAGGGGAGATACCATAAACAGACCCAATATATGTTTAAGTTTACTCTAGAATGAAATTCAAATACTCCCTCCGTACCAGCTGTTTCTGCACTCTTTCCTCTTCAGTCCCACCTGAATCTGCACACTTTCCTCTTTTAGAAAATAATAATATCAAAAAGACACAAACACCCTCAAATAGCAACCCACCCCTTTCTCCCCCACCGAAATCAGTCAGCATTTTTTCTCCACCATAAAATCATCTTATCCCATCATTTCTCCAACTTGACAGATTTCTCCATCCTTCTCAAATTTAGCAGATCTAAAACCTTTCTTTTCCTTCAACCAAAAATTCTCAGCCTCTTAGCTACCAAACTCATGTGCGGTTCCGTTCTGATATAGAAGCATCAGACCTCGTCTGTATACCAAAGTCAACCAAACTAAAGCATCTAATTTTTGGTTTTTTGATTTGAATTCATTGGGATATGTTGATTTCATATGTTAAATTGAATTTGATTAGGATTTGTTAACTGAGTTCGATTAATTAGGTTCAATTGGGATTGTTGATTAGACTGGGTTGGATCAACACGGTGTTTATTTGGTTGAGGTTTGTGGTGTTGTTTTGTAATTTTGTATAGTGATGGGTTTTATGCCGGCGGCGGATAGGATACTGTGGTGATGGAGAAAGATATCGGTGTCTGGTTTGGTTGGCAAAAGGAGAATATATGAGAAAATTATAAGGGCAAGTTCGTCATTTTGCGTGGTTGAAAAAAAAAGATCAAGTTTCTCTCACTGCAGAAGTAAGTGGTCCAGAGGGAGTATTTTAATTGCTCATGTGCACCGCGCGTTGCTTCCTCTAGTTTATATAGAAGAAGAAAAGAATACCAAAGATATTCCATTGGGACGAAAAAGAATGCTTATTTGCGAGAAAAGAGGGCAGAACGTGCAGCCGTCGCAAACACGGATATGCGGAACAATCATGTCGTTAGGGCCCGCGCAATAAATTGCACGATGCGCATGTGAGAAGACGAACACGGAAAAACAGGTAAATCTGAGGAAGTCAAAGGATCTCATGCTTCGGAAGCCAGGAAACCTCCGTCTTGGGGGGCTTGTGATGATACTGATGACTCGGACTAAAGTCACCTTCCAGGAAGTTGCCTGGTCACGTGACAGAGGACAGAGAGAAGGGGTCGGCCAGTACATTCACGTGACAGGGACCTCTCGATAGTACAGAAGGGTGACGCATGATGATGAGGTAAAAGGAGCAAGGCCAAGGCACAACTATAATTAGAGGTTATATTCAGGCATTCCGGTTAGTTTTCTCTCTATATTTTTTCAATTGGGTTTTATTTCCCCCAGCAATACGGGAAATCTCATCATCACACCGGAGCTACCACCTCAAGGGTAGCTCTAGGGGTTTGTATTGCAGCTCGGACGGACAGGTCCCAGCTTGAGCAATCCTTGGCTAAGGTGGTGTGAGACATGGCCTCAGCTAGAGTCAGTCACTTAAAGTCTCAATCATCCAAGGAATTCATCTACTCCAGCAACTCAACATCCTCGGATAGCATCTCATATGAGGCCTACAATTACTGATCGGATCACCCCGCATCAGAAAGTTTCAATCTTCTCATCAGAAATGAAAGCACACCCAAAAATCATATTCTTCCCATTGTTTACTCCTACGAATAGTGCACAAATGAGATTGTACCTATTCGTCCTAAATGTTGTGTCAAATACACGACATCACCATACAATTTAAAATCCACCTTCATCATTGAGTCCCTCCAGAAAAGTGCTAACAATGTCTTCTTTGTCCCAGTTGTTAGAGCATGGTAAAAGAAGTCATCTTCTTGTTTCTCTCTCTCTTCAAGTTTCTCAATAACTGTTTTGTATCTCCACTTTCAATTTTCTTCATCCTTAGTCGTCCCACGAAATTTATATGGCCTACCGCTTCTTCTGACCCTGTCTCATACGTTGATAATACCTGTGACTCGGATTGAAGGTGACCTTCCCAAAAGCTTCTGAGTCACGTGAAGAGAGATAAAGGAAAAGGATCGGACAGTACATTCAAGTGGCTAGAACCTACCACCAGTATGGGAAATGACACACGATGAGGAGGCATAGGAGGAAGGTCAAGACATCTATAAATAGAGGCCACATTCAGCCATATTCCAGGTAAGTTCTCTAACTCTTGCATTCAGAGTTTTCTCTTTCCTTTCAGTACATGAAATCTCATCATCACACCGGAGCTGCTACCCTCTGGTGGCTCCGGGGGCTTGTTTTGCAGGCTCAGGCGAACAGTTTGCCGAAGCTCAGGCGCTCGGATACACCAACTATCCGAGACACCATTTACTAGAGGGGATCGTCCTGCATCAGTTGTCACGCCCGGTGGGACCCGACTAAAAGGGTTATCACTCTTATTCCAAGATAGTGGCCACAGTCCGGTATCCAATGAAACCGTCTTTAGGCTTCATTTTCAAGCAGTATGACCCTCAGACACAAGTCCAAGGTCTAGGTAGCCATTAGAGTAAAAGGGGGATAGGAATGAGGAAAGAATGCCAAGGCACCCGGGAATAGAGGATAAGCTAAACCAAGGGAGGAAGATGGAGAAAGGAAGAATATCAAGGCTTGGGAAGTAAGGCAATAATTTAGGGCTGGAACGATGGTAAAATAGTAAGGAAAAAGGGGAAATCCTAGGTACAAAGGGCAGGTAAAGGCTTTTTTTAGCAATAGGGATTTAGATCATTGTCACTACTCCTTCAGATTAAGAAGATAATAGTGGTGAGAGGTGTTTGCACATTTGGATCAGACTAGCTATTTTGGGAGTAATCATTCGCTCACTCCTCACAAATTTCTACCATGCTGGCCTATTCAAGGGGTGATTGTGCTCTACTATGTGGTACTTCACTGTGTACAGTCCATCAACCAGCTTGATACAGATGGCAGCTTTGCATTTCGTTTTCGTTATATGGAACTGTTTCCTCCTCCTTCCTGGGTTGAAGCTCTATCACTTCTTGGCACTAGTGTAGATGGTGTTTTTAAGTCAGGTTTCCCTGCCACACACCGGGTTATACATGGATCGGGTCGACCCGCAAGATTTGGTTCCCATTTTCTCTATTTGCAGTACAGTCGCTGGTCACGATATAGTGACGGTCACCCAGAAGACGGTCTCGTATATTTAATGTTAGCCTAATCTATTAAAATTTAATTTGATAACAGTGATGACAAATTAACTAAATTCGTCAGTATAAATTTAAACATTTTGGGTGTTTATTAACTGATCCCTGATAAATTGTGATCTGTTCCCTGATCCTATCATAGCATATTGGTGGACGTCGTTTTACCACACAAAATATTCTGCAAACTCAACACAAAGATTAGTATAGTCGCAAGCAGATTCGATCCCACGAGGAACAGTGCAATTTCTATCAATTCAACCTACCAAGCAATTTTGATTTAGCAATCACGCCTTAAACTTTGATTTTATTTTGTTTTATAGCTATGAAAAACTTGTAAATTATAATCCTAAAAATTCAGAATAATGAATGCAAGAAAAGAATGAAATCACGAAAGTTTATATATTAAGAAAGCAATCGGCTTAAATTAATCAGTTGGTTCAATCCTTGATCAACTACCTATATTCCACTAAATCCTTTGAATCATCCAGTTATAAGAGACCAAGTATTCGCTAAACCCTCTAAATTCCCCCTTAATTTATCGCTAGCGAACTAGTATTTGCTTTATTCGCTATTCCCTAAGCGGTATTCGCACACCCAAATACACACTTTAATCGTATTAAAACTAGGGAAACCTGAAACAGATAATCAAGCACGTATTCGCATGCAAATATCATCTACCCAATTGTTCATTATCTTGTTATTACGATCTTAAGCGTTATCTGTTTTTCACAAGATTTTTGCTACTTATTTAGCACTAGCCTAACAGAATTTAGGGTGATCAATCCTAAACTAGCAAGCATAGATGAAGAACATGAACAATCAAAAACTCACAAGATCAAGTTTCATGCAACAGTATCTCAATTCATGAACCACTTAATTAACCTAAGCCGATTAAATTAAATTTAGCTACTCATGACTGAATTAAACACAATATCAAATAAGAATAAATTAAACATAATAACAATAAGAACAAATCAAAGAAGAAAATACCAATGATGAATTACTGAATAAATCAAGCTGCTGTCATAAGTTTCTGAGTTCTGGCCAAAAGAAAAGCTACGGGGAACTAATTCTGCGATGCAAAAAGTGTGTTTTAACTCCTACGGAATTATCCTATATATTCTTTTCCCCACAATCATTCCCCTCTATTCTAGGAAAATAAATCAATCAAATCCTCACTAATTTTGGAAGAGATAGAATTCTTGTCAAGCAAATATTCTGGCGGCCAGCTTTCTTTGAGACTGAATCCTGTGCATAAACGGATTTATTTCATTCTTACCTTGGCCGCCAACTTCTTCTTCTTGGGCTGAAATTCTTCTTTTTGGCCCAATTATTTTGGCTGAAATTAGCCTTCTTTAATAGACAGCAGCTTCATCAACTCCCTAGATGAGGGATCGGACCATTACCTCATTAAAAACCCTCTCGGGAAAAAAGAGTATAATGACCCCCTTTCATCAGCTTCACCTCAGCCGGGTCATTTCCACGGAGCAACTTAGGAATCGTAAACGAAACACAACTCTGCCACATGGAGGATTATTCCGAAATAAGGTTCAACTGGAATAGTGTCCTTCAGCTCCAATTAGCTTAAAATCAGCTCCAAAACAGGACTTCTTGTTCCAAGTGTTCATCTCCAGATATATGTGTAATCTGAGCATCAAATACAATCCATAAGTGCTAAAATCCATAGAAATCAGCCATAATATTACTCAGAAAAACACAACAAATATCAACACATCACATATGTTGTAGGACTATATGAGACCTCCTCTTCTCCAAATTCTACAATATATGGAGCAGCTTTCGGAATTGCTCTAATTCGTACTCCGGATGAAGATTTAGGAAAGCTTCGTAATTCATATACATGATTATTCGGAATCGTATGCCCTCATTGTGTTATCTGAGTCTCGCGGTGTACAAAGCTTGAAAGAAGTACGTATCTTCTACTTCTACTAGGTATGTTGTCTATGTGACTATGTCTAGGTTTATGCTTCAAGAATTGACCAGGTTTAATACATATAATGTCCCTCTACAGTTCATATGCCTAAGTGTGGAAACCAGAATTTCTCTTAATAAGTGGCAACAATTACGACACAGTTCATGCACAACTTTAGCATCAATCGAGCAAAGAATCGAAAGGTTGAAGCACAAACAAAATAGCTTCCATCACAAAGTTTCCAGATAACTAGATCTCGGCAAAGAATCCATTTCTTTTTGCACTAAACGTTCAGCATCACCAAGCTGCACTTCTCCTCCTTGCAAGTGATAACCGTCCTGGAACATTTCCTCAATTTGTTCCAGGGACTTTCCTTTCGTCTCTGGGACTGCCATGTACACAAACAGAACGGACATCACTGAGATTAAGCCAAACAAGAAGAAGGTTCCAGCAACGGTGATTGCACGTGAAACCGAGAGGAAGGACATGGCTATCAGGCCACTACAAACCCTATTACCCACAGCTCCAATTGACGACGCTTGAGCACGAAGCCTCAATGGGAATATCTCAGATGTTATAACCCAGCATACTGGACCAATGCCCACTGAAAAGAATGCTACATTCCCACAAATTGCTAGAATCGCTAAAGAAATACCAAATGTATCTTGTTTGAGAAAAGTGAGGCTGAACGCAAGCGTAAATAAGCATAGAGTCATCCCGACAGTGCTCACATAGAGCAGTGGCTTCCGTCCAACTTTGTCGATCAGCAGAATAGCAACAACTATGAATGCTGTCTTTGTGACTCCCACAGCAACTGTGGCAGCAAGAAGTTTTGTTTCGTTCTTAACACCAGCTGCTTTTAATATTTCTGGACTATAATACACAGTTGCATCAATACCAGTAATCTGCTGAAAGCACTGGATTCCAAAACCCGTGATCAACATCCTCCGAAGGGCTGGAGAGGGGCTCAGAAATTCACGCCAGACGGCCTTCTCTTCGTACTTGTCTCCATTAGTATTTCCAGCAGCCTGTTCGATTTCCGCAAGCCTCTCCTTGACTTCTGCATCACTTTCGTTTGTTTTCATCAGAACAAACCTAGCTTCATCAATGCGGTTCTGTGTAACTAACCACCTCGGTGACTCTGGAATTATGCATAGAGCAAATGCAATGAAAACTGAGGGCAGGATTCCAACAGCAAGCATTATCCTCCAGCTTATGTGCGGTGAGAGGCCAGAAAATGCATAGTTAGAGACATACCCAAGAAGGATTCCAAAGTTTATGAAGATCTCGGGAAAGGAGGTGAGTGAGCCTCTAGCAGCAGCCGGCGATATCTCTGCAATATACACAGGTGCAATCATAACTCCAAATCCAATTCCAACTCCAGCAAATATTCTCCCAACCATCAGTACATCGAATGAAGGGGCTGTAGCCATAATTGCAGCTCCTGCTTGGAATATAATTGCTGCTAAACCCATTGCCCATTTTCTGCCAATGGCATCCGATACTCTTCCCCCAGCTAAACTCCCAAATATTGAAACTATGCTTAAGATACCAACAAGAACTTCTTGTTGCACCTCAGAGATGTTCAAATCTTGGTGAATAAAAAGAATAGCCCCACTCATGACACCAACATCTGCAAATTTGGGAAAATAGTCATCAGCTTTAATTCCTTTAACATATTATGACCAAACTGTAAGGTTTTCTGCTTCCCCGTATTCCCTTTTCGGCCATTTACTTCTTTTAGCAATTATGTTAGGAGGTGGTGACAAACAGAACATGGCGAGGGAGCTACAAAAGATATGCCAACAAATTGGATAATGCACTTGAGAAATACTTATCAACTACCAAGTGTTTCACAGGTCCTGTCCTCATATAGTATATCGTTGATCAAGTACAAGTAAATTCACAAATACAAGGATTTATAGCTATTATATCAACCATAGGACTTTCTCCAACCACCAAGACAAGATTCTTATAAGATACCAGATTAGCCCGGGGGGATAAAACTAGAAAAACACAATTTCATTCCAGCTGGGGTTCTGCAATAAGTTCTTTTATATGCATCTGACATCTCTTATAGTCAGAAAAGTCCCCACTTAAATATACATAACGAACTAAAAGATGTCTAAAATAAATGAAAATAAGCAGAGGAAATGAATGCACGCACATATGATGGGTGAAAATAAGCATGAAAATTAAGAAGAAAGAGTACTCGCCATAGCCAAGAAGGACATTGTTGAGCGATGCAAACACAGCACAGGCAAAAACAAACCTCCTCGTACTAGATTTCCTCTTTTCCAACTGATACAGATGGTCTTGATCAACCTCGTCATCGGTCAACTCCGAATCCATTCTCTTGTACTTATTCTTAGCTGCGATTCCCAGAGGCACGCCGGACATTTCTATATTACCTTGGGTGCCCATCTTGTGGGGATCCAACACAAACAATCAGGAGCAAACCCAGAGCTTTTTTTTCCCTCGTTCGTTCGTTCCTTGATTTCACCTCAGCGCAACTTAGGGATGTGCAGGATGGTGTTCACTGTTCAGATCTAGAGGACGATAAATTATACTTTCGAAGACTTTGAACAGACAAGTGGACTTCTTCTTTTTTGCAATGTAAGCAAATGAAAAAACGTTTGATATTGAAACCTGGTTTTTATCTCTTTTCCCAAACGAAACTAGTGGGTCCCCCAACTCGCAGGTATGTGTGTCTGTATTTTTGTGCCTCCTGGTCCTGGCCTTTCTCGCTGGGCTTCCACATCCGAATCCTATTTAAAAATTTTGTTCATTCCCCTCGAGTTTGTCGGTGATTGTCGGAATAACCGGTTAGTAAAACGTGTCTCAAATTTCTTTTTTTTATTTCAATTATTGTTTCCTATCAATTTTTCGGACAGCGAATTAGCAGGAGAAATATACCTAAGTTAACCGTCAATGGCCCTGTCCAATAGGGTGCTGGTACAGGTTGCTGGTGCTGGTAGGTGCTGGTAGATGCTGGTAGGTGCTGGTAGGTGCTGGTAGATTAAATTAAAATTGTATAATTATGATGTACATAATTATGTACTGTGATTAATAAAATAATGTCAATGTTATATGTTGAAATACATTTACTATTTTTTGATTAGTTAAAATAAGTTTAATTAATCATTAGTGTATCATAAAATAATATCCAATACAATAACTGTAACTCTAGATGGAACTCTTATAGATGCAGTTGTTGGTGATGAAGAATGTGTTCCCTTTTTCACTCGCAAGGGGAAAAAAAGTTGGAATTGCTTAGCACTATGTTCTTTTGATAAAATATTCACATATATTCATGTGGGATGGGAAGGAAGTGCCCACGACTCAACAGTGTGGAGAGATGCATTGGGTAACCCAGAATTCTGTTTTCCTCATCCCCCAGAAAGTAAAATTTTAAATGTACATCAAGTTACCTAACAAATGATATTGTATAATTTGTGTACATCAACTTACCTAACAATTTTTGTAGGAAAATATTATTTGGTAGATTCAGGATATCCAAACACCATTGGATACTTGGCTCCATATAGTGATGGAGTAAGTCGAAGGCATCTACCGCAATTTAGAAACACACCACCTCAAGGTATGAAGGAACATTTTAACAAACGACATTCTTCTTTAAGAATGAAAGTAGAAGGAGCTTTCGGTCAGTTGAAAAGTTCTTGGAAAATGTTAAAAAGAATGCCCCAAACTGACATTGATTCCCAAAAAGCAATAATTGTTGCATGTTTCACACTTCATAACTTCATTCGAATGCAACAACTAGACATTCCCGTGTTAGATCATCCTGAGGGTGTAGGAAGTAGTGATTCAGGTTTGTACGATGATGATCGAAAAACTGCTATGAACGAAATGCGTGAGAGTATTGCCTTACAAATTTGGCATTTAGGAGATGTTGATTTAGAAGGTAGTGATGTTGGCGAAGATGAATCATTAGATGATAGCGATTAGTAGTATATGTGATTTGTAATATTATTGGAAGTACGAATATGTTTGTAACAGTTGTAAAATATTTATTTATAATATTGATTTACTAGTACGAAATTGTTATTTAAATATATTTGAAAAATGATTAATAATTATGAAACTATATATTTGAAGAATGATAATTCATACAAAACATTGTGAAACTAATTTTAAAGAGAAATCATCCTTTTGTTGTAAAAAAAATTTTTAAACAATTCATGTCTGTGAATAGTGACAAGTGCTGGTAGGTGCTGGTAGGTGCTGGTGGGTGCTGGTAGGTGCTGGTGGGTGCTGGTGGTGCTGGTTTTGTGCGCTATTGGACAGGGCCAATATATTGTTTCCTAATTCCTACACTACTTGTCACGAGAATAGTCATAATTGGTCTCAAAAGTTTAATATGTTTAAAGTGAGAATGTCAACACTGAAAAAGTAATGATAGCACGAAAATGAGAAAATCAACAGTAACATATTGAATGATTATGTTTAACAAGTGAAAGATCAAACTTTGAAAGTGAGAAAAGCAACATTTAGGCCCTGTTTACCAGAGCTTATCTGTAGATCAGTTCAGTTCAGTTCATTTCAGTTCAATTCAGTTCAGTTCAGTTCAGTGAAAATGCAATTTGATGAAATTCAGGTTAATTCAGTTATGCTGATTCCATTTTTCAATACATCAATTTTCACTTCAGTTCAGTTCAGTTCAATTTAGTTCAGTTCAGTTCAATTCAGTTCAGTTCAGTTCAGTTTAGTACATCAAGAAATAAGCTCTAGTAAACAGGGCCTTATTCTTTGTCTAAATCATGATCCTCCTACATAAGCCATGTGAAATTTAACTAAAGTAAAAAGGAACACGTGAAGGATAAATGTTCAGCAAATTACTTTTCCGCTTCCAATGTGGGACTGGGTATGACACACTCCCAACCTTCCTGTCTTGTATAAATAGTGAATTAGTCCATTGTTGTAACTTAATTGAGTTCTTGTATCTGTCAATATGACTATGCAATCAGTAAAATCAGTTACTTATGCTCTCCATAACTTTTTCATACTTCAAACACATCTTTCTGTCTTTTGGGTGGCAAATGGGTATACTCGCTCATTTACGAAAGCGTGTTTGGGAAATTGATGCAGAGAAGGATTTGTGGCCAGTGCATATGTCCTTTGAGTCACAGACTCTACTAAAAGTGAGGCCAAACTGATGAAATACCAGCAACGAAGAGAGCAAATAAGGGAAATATATGACAAGCCTTGTGCAGATGCAAAAAACTTTTGTCCCAAAGACTTCATCTGTACAAAGGGAGACATTTTTCCGCCTGAGAGAATGTTACATTACATGAAGTCTACTGCTCTCTTGAAAGATCACTCTAAAGCTAACACGCGTTTCACTGAATTCTAGGTTCTGCATTTGTTCTTGTTTAGGCTAATCCCACAATCTTTTCACTGACTTCCCAAAGCTTGCGTGCCTTATCCCCATCACTAGCTTCTTTTGAGAGTTGGTTTTCAAATGAAGAAGAATTGTTATTCCAGCTCCAGTACACACCAGATTTTGTTAAACTTGGGTCACTGATGACCTGCCATTCAAAAAAAATAATAAGAAGGTTACAACTTACAAGTGTGAACAGTGTGTATCATAGATTCCGGTCATAGAGAAAAGCATACCTGTGCCAGCCTTTTCCCAGCTTCTTCTTCAGAAACGTAACCTTTAGTGATGTACTTTTGGAATGGAGGAAAGAGAAACCTAAACAATGGAATATGTTCCCTGAAAAGACCAGTTTCAGCAATGCATCCTGGATAGAGAGAGGAAAAAGTGATGCCGGTCTCCTCATGAAATCTTCTGTGGAATTCTTGCATGGTGAGCATGTTGCATACTTTGCTGTCTTTATAGGCTTTAGCACCGTCAAATTCTCCCCCATCTATCATCGCTGATGTATCCCTCCCATTCAAGCCATTCGCCAATCCCCTTAGATCCCCGAGATTCGCCTTAGGTGGCACATTACCTGCCAAAGTGTTTGTGTTTCCTGTAAAGACATGAGTGCATCAGTCTATAAGCTGCATCAAATTCAGTGAGACGGGATAGGGCCCTAGAATTAATCAGTATTGCTGGTATTATATCTGTGTCCTAGAATCAATCTTGTGGTCTTGAATCTAGCTAACGACTGTACTTGCAAGCTTGTACACATTTGATACTCAAGTACAGCATTCCATTCCATTTAAGAGATTCACAAAGTAAAACATCTGCTCAGATATTATTATTACATTAATGCAAACATAGTTTGAAAAAATATTCTGTTCAAGCTGAATGATAGTTATAGTAAAGTTTACCAGTTATGGACCCAACGATTATGAGACGCTTCCTGGGGTAGTCTGATTGCTTAAGGTCATCGAGTAACAACCTTGAAAGAAGAAAATGACCAAGATGGTTTGTGCCAACGCTCAGCTCAAAACCATCAGCTGTAAAAGTTGGCTCTTTTGCAGTAGGCTGGTATACCGCAGCATTGCAAACCAAGACGTCAAGTGGCCTCCCAGATCGTTTGAATGCATCAGCAAATTGGCGAACACTTTCAAGTGAGGCAAGGTCAAGATGCATAACTGTGTAGTTCTCCTTGGCAATGCCCACTGATTTGGCCGCTTTCTCAGCCTTGAGGAAGTTCCTGCATGCCATTATAACATGCCATTTCCCTGTTTCAGCAATCGCCTTTGCTGTGGCTAGACCCAGACCTGAAGATGCTCCAGTAATGATCACATTGCCTTTTCTTAGAGTTTTCTTGGCATCAGATGCAGCTTGGTTGATCCCTGGTGCAGACACAGTTTGGGCCCTGATGGGATTCACCAATACTCTCCTATTTGCATACTATCAACAGGATAAAATGTGTAAGAAATAACTAGTCTTTTCACTTCAAAAATGAATAGTGCATTACGATTTCCTTCTCTGGGGCATTTTGGTGAACAGAGGATGCTCAACTCACTAGAAAGTATATCATTCATGGGTTATACATAAAACAGCTATAACAAGATTTCAAGAATAAAAGTTACATTCCAACAAAAAACACTTGTTATATCAGATAAATTTGTTCATCATCACAAATTCAGAGGCTCGTGTTTTAGCCATAATTTTAACAATCAATTGTGCTTATTACGATAAAATCACCACAATTACCTTCCAGGATGTGCACGAGGGGGCTGCATCAGTCCTACTCCTGTGGCTGGTCAAAGAAACTCCAAAGAGATTTGTCTCCTTCACTGTATTAGACTTGCCCTGTAAACACCCATGAACTGCATTCAACAACTGAAAGTACTACTAATTACATCCAGGCATGAAGCATAAAAGTACCTGTTTACGGATGGAAAGAGAATAAGGAAGAATCGAAGCAGCTTGCAGAGCCATTTATACTAATTTGTGTATGAATGGAATGCTGGAGCTCGATGGTTTTGCTTCTTGTGTGCAATGAAGGAGAACCTAATCTCTGGGGTATTTGGATTTTCAGTGGGAAATGGATAAGTGGGCTCCAAGGTGCTGCCAAGTAAGCTTTCTTAGCCAATCAGATTTTCACACTTTGATTTCCGCCATGGAGTAATTTTTGCATTGTTTTTAAAATGCAAGTACTCCTATAAATCAGCCCCCACCAACTATTTTTAATGCGGCACAATGAAAGGAAAGAAAATCAATCTGATGCTAAGTCTTATGGTAATCAGCTGATCACAGCCGTAACCGGAAAAGGCGGACACAGCGCAACATGGCTGATTATGATCCTTTTGGAAGGGATGATGTCCCCTTTCCCTTCTCACCCCTCCTTCCCCACCCTGATGCTCACCGCCACCACCTCCTCCTTCATCTTCACCGCCGGTTATCATCACCGCCCATTAAGAACCTGAATTTCTCCTCTCTAATGCCGATGATATATGATCGATAGGTAATTATTTCTATTGATTTGGGGTTACTGTGCGTGCATATGTTGTTTGTGATTATAACATTTCATTAAGCGTTGTCTATTGCGACCGAAAGTGCCCTTTGATTGCGCTAATAATCTAGTTAATATATCAACCTTTTTTAGGTTCGTAATGATCAACCTTGAAGTTTTTTTTTTTTTTTTTAATAATGATGGAAGGGTTGAATTCTTGCCAGACTATTATGAAAAAGATTGACTTTCAATTTTATTATAAAGGTTAGGAATTCATCAATGTTTGTCTCTCGTGAGATTTAGGCATAGGAATTACAAACCTTCTTGTGCTCATCACCATAGAGTAAAGGGTTAGCTTCTTATTGTTAGATTCAGAGTGCAACTTACAATTGATTTTTCTCTTCTATGAGTTCAAAACGCTTTGAAATCAACATATGCTCATGGAAATACATACTTTGATTTACACTGCTTCATGGAACTTAAAAATTTAAGCATTAAATGATTTTTTTTCTCTTACTTTACAAACTATCATGTAAGTAGACAAAATAAGTGATAAAGTATTCCATTTTTCCAAATAATCTTTCCTCCTTCATTCTTTGTGAATGATCTTTTTGTTTCTACAATCTCTGATGGTATCGTTTTCTTTGAGTAAATTTGCTTCATATGATTTAAATAATATACCTTCTAACCACGCTAGTTAATGAATTCAGGGGGGTGAAGATGAAACTTACTGGAATGCTAAGAAGCAAGATGAAGAGCCAGTATATTCCTGCAGTTCTCCTCACGTAATATCACAATTAGCTCGGTGTTTTAGTGAGTATAAATTGAATCAATTGGTACCCTCTTTTATAAATAAATATAAAAATAAAAATTGGGCACGTTCTTTCATCCCCAATATGTTCTACTTTTGATACATTTTTTTAAGCATTGCTTATGGTTTGCTTCAGTATGCACGCCTCGACTGCTCATGCAGTGTTCTAATTTTTTGGTTTCTGGAACTTCTATTCCCTTTAGTTTAGAGTTTAGAAGAGTTTTGTAAAATAAGTCACAATAACAGTGTCTTGCAATTCAGTTGAGAGTTCAGAAAATTTTCTATGTTGAAACCTTTTGCTTCTCACATTTAAAGGGTAATCTTGAAGTCCCTCGCAATTTACAGTTTACTATTCCATCCCTTGACTGAAAAGCTTGGATTCAATTAGTAAAAGCTATAAGTTCAACAAGTGCACTATTTTGAAAGCCAAAAGTATCTTTGTGAACAGAAATTTTCTTGATGATCGTTAATCTTAGGTTTGACAAATCAGATTGACAACTAATGAATGAAATCAATAGCTCTATGGCCTATCCAAAAATGTCATGATAAATTTGACAGACTCTAATGAAAGGGATGGGATGATATTGTGTCAATGGTTCTTAGAAATCTGAATAACAAAAGAGTAGATAAGGAAAAAATAATTGCTTATTTTGGTACATCTGTATTTATGTTACTTCATCTTTGTAGCTAATGCTATGGTTGGTCCACGGTCGTGGATAGGAGGACTTCTTACCAGATCAGGAAATAAACGTTTTGGAAGTAATAAATATTTTGACTGCCCTCTGACCCCCGAACAAGTGAGTTGGTTTTCTGTTTCCATCTCACTCTATGTTACCTAACTAAATTCTATTTTTTCCTTAAAGGTGTTGCTAATTACGATGATGTTATATAAATAATTCTGCTCCTTTCACTGACTTTATACACAGGAAGAGAATCTTCGAATGCTTCAAGAACGGATAGGAATATCCTTTGAAGAGACTTGCTTTGGTCATCAAGTACTACCCGAAATCGTTCTTTTCATGCATAATGCCGCACTGATGTTTTTTAATAATGTTTTTCATTTTTACTGACTTGAGATACTAAGGTGATTTATTTGTGTAAGTCGTTGGAAACCTTTGTGCTTCCACTTTTTGGAATCTTGAATGTACAGTTTGCTGTTGTTTTCAATTTAAATGTTGTTTTCTCATGAATCCCAAGCTTTTTTTCATACTATCTGCTCAATAGACACCATGTAATCATCTTGAAAACACTTGTAGTTACTTTATTTTTTTCCTTTTTAACAGCTTGCTCTCCATACTCTCTGGGACCTGTCCTTTCCAAATGTAAAGCTGAAAGGATTGATCTCTGACCAGTGGAAGGAGATGGGGTGGCAAGGACCTAACCCAGCTACCGACTTTAGGTGATTTTCTCATCTTTCAGTGATTATTTCTTTCTTTATGAGTTCAATTGGCCCCTTATGCATACACCAGATAATATATGGGCCAATTCCCGAAGTCATATTAATTAATTAGTTATTATTCTTTACTTCCTCTTAAAGATTCAACAAATGAATGTACACATTATAAAGTATAATGAGTATTAACTATTATGTTAATTTTTATCTTGAATGTAAAGGCACCTCTCCTTCCTTCATTGTACATTTATTAGCCAATCCTGTTGCTTATTTCTCTCTGTACATATATTTTATCTATACCATTCCACCCTTATATTTTTGTACATTTTAATGCTGTCTTAAATTAAAATAGATGGTTTTTAAAAAGTTCAGTTTCGTTCAGTTTCGTTCCACATGTCTTTTCTTGTGCACCCTTACTCTCTGTTTTTGGCAAGGTGTGACCTGACTGTACCTTTTATTTGCTCAGGGGATGTGGCTTCATTTCACTCGAGAATTTAATATATTTTGGAAGAAATTTTCCGGTATGACCGATCCCTGGTGCTAGTTCAAGTACTTAATATCTGCAGGTTTACTTTACTATAATATTGATGGGATTTTACTAATAGCATATAATTCATTATGAAGGCTTCTTTTCATAGGTTACTTTTCAAGCAAACTGGAGAGCGTGCAGAGTGGGAATACCCATTTGCTGTTGCTGGAATCAATGTGTCATTTATGCTGATACAAATGTTGGATTTATACTCAGGTAAGTAAAAGATGTACTTCTTCTGGTACCCACTATCTCTAAATATTACTTCACATTATTCCGGATACGCTCTGGTTTTGGACCGGATCAGCATCAGGTGGGACTTCATTATGCAGTTGAACATATGAAAATTAGGAATTGATATCAGAGATTCAGTAATAGTTTTTTTTTTGTTGCAGCAAAACCAAAATGTCTTCCAGGAATTAATTTTGTGAGGATATTGGGAGGTATGATGATCATTGTAATGTACTGCATCAGACAGAAAATATGAGGAATTAGGATGCCTAATCATATAGTGATCAGGGGCTGATTAGGCAAACTTTTCACCTTGCAGAAAATGAAGAGGCATTTGATTTATTATACTGCGTAGCCTTCGCGATGATGGATGCTCAGTGGCTGGCGATGCATGCTTCATACATGGACTTCAATGTATCTCTCTTTCCTATCTTGATTGGATTTCTCTGTTTTTTTCTTATTATTATTTTGTTTGTATTTTGATGATTTAGAGGATATGCAAAGTGTAGGATTTGATTACCTGAATGTTGCATTGGTTCTTTATATAGTCTGAGGAAGTTTCCACCTAATTTTTCCATGCATTTTCATTCTCATCTAGGAAGTATTACGAGTAACCAGAACACAATTGGAGAGAGAATTGTCGCTAGAAGACGTTAACAAGATACAAGATCTTCCGGCTTACAACCTTTTGTACAGCTAGTTCTGCTCCATTGTTAAGGGAAACAATATTGTAGTCTTCCCCTTAGTGTATCATCAGCTCAGAGCATAGTGGTCTTGAAGTTCATGCAAAAGTAGATAGCCAATTTTTTGTGTAGTACTATCTTCCACTTATTGGAGATGCTTCAAGCAATTAGAAACGGAAAACCTTGGTATAAGTTATCTTTATTTTAATTTTTTTTGAGAGATTTCTTCTGATTAGTAATCAAATACCAAGTACAAATACCTATCAAGTACCACATCTATTAGTCTATATTTTGAGAAATACCTATCTACTAAGGTCTTGTTCTTTTGATCTCATTTTTTGCTGAACATGAGGGAAAATTTGTGTTTTGAAAAAAAAAATCACCAAACTAAATTAATGAGGTTAAGAGAACATGGCCTAAATATGAAGCCAGACACGAGGCATACTTTCATCCTTTCCTCTTTTGGCAAACAAAACCATAGTAAGGTTTTTAAAGCAACCATAACAATAAGTGATGTTCCATTTATGTCCCCTTAAACCTTCACCTACAAGATACTCCCTCTAGTGCTGTCAATCCTGACACGAACACGAGAAACACGACACGACCGACCCAACCCGATCTGACACGTAACCCGATTATAACCCGAAAATTATTAGGTTTAAACCCGACCCAACCCGACCTGACCTCAACCCGAATATTAATTTTAACCCGATTAATTTTGACACGAACCCGACCTAACACGAACCCGAAGATGACCCGAACCCGACATAATACGAACCTGAAGATGACCTAAACCTGAAGAACTGAACCAACTTAATCATTCATAAATAGTTAATGTAATTTTAATTTATTTCTAATATCATCATATTTTTAATTGGTATTAAACCAATATATCTAATTTATTATAATTAATAATGTCGATTTTTTATTTAGTTTAAAAGGTTGTTTTATTAATATGCTCAAAAGCATTTTTTATTTGGAGTTTTTTTATTTAAACTTTTTGTATAAGTAGTATCTATTGTGTCATAATAAATAATTTTTCAAACTTTTAAAAAATTTAATCCAAAAATGCTAGTTATTGGAGTTGAATTGTTCCTTTGTCAACTCATGGAATTCCTTAACCAAAAAATGCTAGTTAGTAGATTTGACCTTTAGACCTATGCTTAGGTGATAGATCAAAATACCACTAAACCACTTTGCTACTTGTCAACTTGAGGATAAAGAAATAAATATATACTTTACTATACAACAAAATCTGACTTTTAAAAAGGGCCATAGTAACATAAATGGAACTATCGGGCAACATATCTAAATATTTTTTCTACCTCTTCCGCTGCCTCAAAATATCGTAAAACTATATTTTCACATTTCACATGACTTTAATTTTGTTTTGGGTCACTCAATTTTATAGTTAGACACTTCCCATTTTCTTGGAGGGACCTAGGTGAAAAAAGTAAAAACTTTGTAGAAACGCCAAAATTGAAATCCGCTTGAAGGGATTTATAACCAACATCTTCGCAACCAATATTAAACTTTTAACATCATTAAAATTTGTATCTACATTCTATAGACGAGGTATCAATGCTAACATGATTAACCTTTGTAAACTCACTAGTAAAGTCTATTAATTTGTTCTACGTCAACTAGTTCAACAACTTAAAAAAATATGAATTTTTTTATATGTATTTTATATATGATATTAGGAGATAATATTGAGTTATAATATCGTAGACGTCAGTTACGTTGTTAAATTTATTTCCAAAACAAGTAAGATACTTGGAAAATTCGAAGTTACGAGATGTTTGACGTTCAATTCGAGGTTTATATTTATTAAATAACTTAAATGTGATGTAATGAAATGTGTGAGTGTATTCAATTAGAGATTTTTTTGGTTCAATATGAGTATAAAACGTTTGAAAAATATTTAAATGACCACAATATCATAAAAGTGATGATAACTAAAATTTTAAAAACATTATGATTCAAGTATATATAAACAATTTAGTAAAAACTAAAATCATCAATTGTGTTATATACTTGAGTTGAACTCACTTCGATCTCGACTAACCCAACATCAAAAGTTTGTTTCTTCCAATGTGAGTTTTGTGTATTATATTTTTACTTAATTCGATTCAACCTCACAAACGAGTCTAACTCAACCCGATCCGACCCGAGATAATTTTTTCTGAACCCGACCCGACCTGACAAACTGGGCTGACACTAATCTAACCCGACACGACACGACACGACCCGATAAAAAAATTCTGACCCGAAATAATCCGACACGTATCAACCCGAATATATTTGACACGAACACGAAACCCGACACGTCAACCCGAATTGACACCACTAACTCCCTCCATCACAACCCAAGTGTCTTGGTTTGATTTTTCAAAGTCAAACAAAAACAATTTTGACCATTAATATTTATTAGTTAATATGTTAGATTATTATCATGTAATATTTCGTTGGATTCATAATAACATACATTTTGAAATTATATATTTTTTTAAAAAAATACACACTTAAATAAAGATATCAACAGTCAAAGTTTATTTTAGTTTGACTTTAAAAATCAAACAAGACCTTTTGGTTGGGACAGAAAAAGTTTAAAATATAATTTCTTAAAATTCGAGTAAGAAGTTTTGGTCGGTACTTAAAAATTATAACATTTACATTATTTATATATTAAAATTATTATACAGTTGTTGTCATTTTGGAGAAATTAATGTGTAACACGTAACCTGGCACATGTGAATGTAGATTGAGAGAATGGGATGTACTCCCTCCGTCCCCTTATAAATGTCCTACTGAAATAGTCAATTTTTTTCACACCATATTTGACCATTAATAACTTTCATTATACTTAATATTAGAGTAAATAATTTTAATTTTTAAAAAGTACATCATACGAGGATTTTAACGATATCTCATGTGATAATATATTATTTATATATTACAAGTTATTAATGGTCAAACATGGTGTGAAAAAAATTGAATATTTCAGTAGGACATTTATAAGGGGACGGAGGGGAGGGAGTACATTTTATCAAAGATCCATTTGGGACCGTTACCACGTGCGTGTCGAAGTGGAAATATTTCCGTTGCCTTTTATTTAACTTCCCTGACTTTGTTCCTCGTCCCTTCTTTAAGGCTTGCATGTGCCTTCCAAACTACTCCCGTCTCAATTAAAACTTCTTAATTTCATTTTTTCTTCTTTGACAAAAAAATAAAGCAACTTCTTTATACAGGTACATTTTCTCTTGTAAGTCCACATTTTACCACAATGGTAAAATGCCCCTGATGGAACCCTATGATTTCAAACCCATTTTTAGCCTTAACAATATTAGGGGTATGTAAAAATACAGACCTGCAAGAAAACAATGTACCTGCATCTAGCAAATTCCAAAAATAACTACAAAATGACAAATATACCCTAAATGAATTCTTACAAACAACCATAACAAGTGATATTCCATTTATACCCCTTAAAACTTCACTTATAAGATATATATATATATATATATATATATATATAATGCATTTTTCTTAAAATTCGATCCGAAATCAACTAAAAAGTTTTGGTTGGGACGGAAGGAGTAATTTGCAGCTTTCTTTAATGCATTCACACAAACTATCTTGTCCAGTTGATTTGTAGTGGTTTATTTGTGTTGTAATGAGTTTATTGGAGTTGTAATATTTCGAGTTGCATTGAGTTTATTAGAACTAGGGCGGTAAACGAGTTGAATCGAGCTCGAAGATACATGTGTTCAAGTTGTATGTTTGTGATTGAGTTTGAGTTCGTGCAAAGTTGGGATATATTAGCTCGAACTCGATTCCTTTGACTTTTAAAAAGTTCGAGCACGACTCGTAAGCTCGAAAAAAGACCAAGCTCGTTAAGCAGCACATGAAGCATTAATGATTTAAATTTAATCTATTTCTATAAAATTCTATGTATACAATATATATGAATTATACTCGAGCTGTTCAATGCTCTTATGAGTTTGAATATGAGTTCGAGATCAAACTCATAGTATATATTTAAACTCGTATATATTTTATAAAAGATCTCTGAATTATTGTTTCATGTTTCTCGCTTCATAATTTCATTTTGATGTAAAAACTCGACATTCCAATTTTAGATCACGAGCTTAGAGATTGAGTTATTGATTCAAACATGTTTAATGTGAATCAGAAAAACGCTATGGAAGTAGTGTGTTATGCTATAGTTTTATAGATTTGGAATCTATTAGGACGTGAGTTGATAATATGGAAAAAACGATTAATTGCAGATATTTGTAATAGTTTGTTATTATAAGAACTTGTGCGATATTTGAATAATATATATGTTATGATTTGGTATTACAGCTAAATTGAAATGATGTGAAATTTATGTAATCGTTGAATTAAACTTAATTTAATTTTAGTTGGTACATGTTAACTGAATTAAACTAAATTAAAATGAAATGTGAAATATAATTAATTTTTGAATCACATTTAATTAAACTCATTTAAAATGTATCCAATTAAATTCTACTAAATTAAAATTTATCACAATCAACTAAAATTGAATTGAATTAAACTAAGTTAGATTTTGTTGAAGTTGCAATGAGTTTATTGGAATTGCAGTCGGTTTAAGGGTGTTGCAGTAGTTTATTGGAGTGGTAGTCGGTTTATTAGAATTAAAGTGAGTTTATTGGAATTACGGTTCAATTCATTGGGGGCGCATTGAGTTTGAATTGTGAAAAATAAGTTGGCCCTGATTTAGAGAGAAAATCCAAGTTTATTTTTCATGAACGAAAAATTACTATTTTGCCCTTGTGAATCCTCCCAAACTACTTTGCCATACCGCTCAGCTCATCATCTGCAGATTCTGCCATCTATCCCACCATAACCTCTCCACCGCCAGTATCATCACCAATAGCATTGCCCCCTCTTGATCCATCCAAGGTTATTGTTCACCAATTCTTTCTTCAACTCGTCCCAGTTCCAAATGAATTCAACCAAAACCCAAACAAATTTAAAACTAAAATCAAATCTAATCATACCGAAAATCAGTTAAATCCAATCAAATTAAACCAAACCTAATTAAATCACCAAAACCATTTTCAGTCGAGAAATTTAATAAACACCACAGTTCACTAAGCAGAGAAGCGGAATTACCCATAATTGGAGTGGATAAATAGATGGAGAAGATTAATTTGCGGATGAAGAAAAGTTTTTTCTTTTGAAATCGGATGAAGAAAAGTTGGGATAAGAAGGTTGGAGAGAGAACGGGTTGAATCTGGAGAGGGAAGGTAAAGAAGATAAAGGTGAAGTGTTGTTGGAGGATGGAGAGATAAGAACGAGATGCAGTTTTGGGAGGTATAAATAATGGGGGTCAAAAATGTCTTTTACTATTTAAAAGTTTCTTAAAATGGAAAGTGTGCCGTTTTCGCTGGAACGAACTAAAATAGAAAGTGTGCAGCTTTTGCTATTGCAGCTTATTGTTGTAATGTACGATTAGGTCTTGTTCTCTAGAGATTATTTGAATATTTTTTAGTTCAAATAAATTTTTTTAGTTCAGATAAATGTTTTTTAGTTCAGATGAGTTCAGATAATCTTTTTTCAGTTCAGATGAGTTCAGTTCAGTAAACCTTTTTAGTTTTCAGAATAGTTAAGTTCAGTAAACTTATTTGTAATTTAGTTCAGTTCAGTTTAAATCAGTTCAATCTTTTGAGCTTAATTGTTCATATTAGTTCAGTTCAATTCCATTCAGTTTAGTTCAGTTTCAATATGATTTGATGAAATTTAGATTAATTTAGTCATACCGATTCTTTTTTTTCAATACATTAATTTCACTTCAGTTCAGTTTAGCTCAACAACAATATAATTTGGTGCAATTAATTAAGGTTAATTTATTCATACTGTTTATTTTCATCACACTTATTAATTTTCAATTCAGTTCAGTTATCTATATGCTTCAGTTCAACTCAAATCAATATGTTTAGCTAGCAAACATGATCATATTTTTTAACATTAAGGCCCTGTGTGCCAGAACTTTTATATATCAGTTCAGTTCAATTCAATTCAGTTCAGTAAATTGAAGTGAAATGTAATTTGATGAAATTCAGGTTAATTCACGGTACATTAATTTTCACTTCAGTTCAGTTCAATCCAGTTTAGTTTAGTTGAACAAGAAATAAAGTCTATCAAACTCTAAGTTATACTCAAATAATTAAATTTCAAATGTTTTGAAAATGTCATATTTATTTCATTTCAGTTCAGTTGATGATCTATATATTCCAGTTCAATTCAATTTATCTATATATTTCAATTCAGCTCAGTTTTTAAGTACAAATAAGTTCAGCTAAATTTTTTAAGTACAAATGAGTTCAGTTCAGATGAGTTCAGATAAAGTTTTTTAAGTTCAGATTAGTTCAGATAAAGTTTTTTATGTTCAAATAAACTTTTTTCAGTTCAGATAAACTTTTTTTAAGTTCAGATAAACTTTTTTTAGTTCAGATAAAGTTTTTTAAGTTCAGATGAGTTCAGATAAGTTCAAATACCGTGAAGAGAACAAGACCTAGGACCTAAGGTCCTGTTCTCTAGAGCTTATTTGAATATTTTTTAGTTCAGATGAGTTCAGATAAATGTTTTTAGTTCAGATAAACTTTTTTAAGTTCAGATAAAGTTATTTAAGTTCAGATGAGTTCAGTTAAAGTTTTTTAAGTTTAGATGATTTCAGATAAAGTTTTTTAAGTTTAGATGAGTTCAGATAAAGTTTTTTAAGTTCAGATGAGTTCAGTTCAGTAAACTTATTTAGTTTTCAGATTAGTTAAGTTCAGTAAACTTTTTTGTATTTTAGTTCAGTTTAGTTTAAATCAGTTCAATATTTTTATACTTTTTCATGTCAATTCAGTTCAGTTCAGTTCAACATTGTATATTATAATAATTTAAATAATGCTAAAAATATTTTGTGATTTTACTATCATGCGTCGTAGACCCTCTTCTTTTGAACTTAATTGTTCGTATTAGTTAAGTTTAATTCCATTCAGTTTAGTTCACTTTCAACATGATTTGATGAAATTTAGATTAATTTACTCATACCGATTTTTTTTTCAATACATTAATTTTAGTTCAGTTTAGCTTAACAACAATATAATTTGATGCAATGTATTAAGGTTAATTTATTCAAATATTTACTTCAATTCAGTTCAATTTAGTTCAGTTCAGTTGATTTTAGTTCTGTAAAATATTATTTGAGGAAATTAAGGTTAATTTAGTTATACCAATTATTTTTTCAACACATTAATTTTTACTTCGATTCAGTTCAGTTTAGTTCTTAAAATATAGGAAATTAGGTTAATTTAGTTATACCAAATATTTTTTTAACACATTAATTTACACTTCAGTTCAGTTTAATTCAGTTCAATTCATCATAAAATAAACTCAGTCATAATGCATCATTCTAATAAATTTCAAATATATTGGAAATGATCATATATATTTTAGCTAGTTTCAATTTAGTTCAGTTCAATTTATCTATATATTTCAATTCAGCTCAGTAATTAAGTTGAAATGAGTTCAGCTAAAACTTTTAAGTACGAATGAGTTCAGTTCAGATGAGTTCAGATAAAGTTTTTTAAGTTCAGATGAGTTTAGATAAAGTTATTTCAGTTCAGATGAGTTCAGATAAAGTTTTTAAAGTTCAGATGAGTTCAGATAAACTTTTTTAAGCTCAGATGAGTTCAGATAAGTTCAAATACCACGAAGAGAACAGGACCTTATTCAACTCAAAGAAACTTAACAAATTTTGATTAAAGAAGGAGTGTTGAAATTACAGAAGAGAAAAATTAATCACAAAACTAGGATGTAACACAATACTGTGAAACCGCTCTCTCTCCTTTTTCGGAGAGGGCTCGAAAGCTCAGCCAAAGACACAGTCACAACCACAAACATGATTAAGAGATGCGGAAATCTGAGGTGCGAAAAAACCACACACACAAAGAGAAGACCCTTTGAAAAAAGAGAGGCCAAACACCAAAAATTAAGAAAGCTGCCATCAGAAGTTAAGACGGGAAGGGTAAGTGGCTTTGGGAGTCCAGTTCCGGGGGATGACATCTCTTGCAGAAAGGGTCCTTCCGGTGGACAAAGTGGTCAGCTTAACCGAGAATGGGCCCCTGAGAGGCCCTGCAATCAGGCACCAATTGGCTCCCCATATGTGAGTCATCTGGAGCCACTCACTGGAACCCATCTGCAACCATCAAAACCATTATTCAATCTTTGGCAATTTTCAATTTTGTACTTGACCTCTATAGTGCATATTGTCAGACCTCAAACACAGAATGTCATTTTCATATTGCAACAACATGAGATAATGATAGGTTGAAAAGGCGAGATTCCTTGGCTAAAGCTCGAAATTGTAATTCAGTTACAGAAAATAAACATTGTAAAGTGAATGGATATGTTAGTGGCACTATACAGAGCATAAAGCAAAAGCATGAAACTATACATATTTGCTTAATTATGAGATTTGTTATGGGTGTGGTGTGGAAAGGAAAATCTTTGATCGTGCTACTTTTTGGGCACCAGTGTGAGTGAGTGTGTATGAGGTGTGTGAATCAAATGAATTGTTGTCAAGTGGATTCAGCATCTAATAGAATCTTCCCCACCGGAAAAGCTTTAAATATTGTTCTATCACATGAGCTGCTAAAAAGTTTTCTAAACTCATCATACTATTGTTTTTTTTTTTTTTTTTGATGTAAAAATCATACTATTGTTAGAAAAGTCTATTTTTTTTATTTCTCCCGAAAAAAAGAAGAGGAAAGAAAGTCTTCCAAGGCAGTTACTGTCTTTTGTTGACCGACCGTAAAGCCATATTGAGTTTTACGGGCATTTGGTTCCAATTCGGGTTCTTTTAATTCAAGTATAAATATGCTTATTTTTTCTTTATTCAATCCAGATTAGTAAATAAGAAGTTCAGAAGTGTACTGTAAAGCATGGAGTGAAATGAAAAGATACCTCTCTTATGTGCATTGAGCCAATGTCACCATCAGCATCCTCATATTCAACCAGCAAAGAAAGCCAGAAATCAGTTGATCCTTCATTCACATGAAAGGCAATGTTTTTTCCAGGGTACTTGCACGGCGTCCTAACAAAACACCAAAAATTTTCATCATTTTTCAAATGACTAGTGAGAATCTACACACTACTTTATGTAATTAATTTTGCCATACAAGAAAAGTGAAAACAAAACAAAAATCAACCAGCCAGTCAACGGGGAGTGTCAGATATCTCCAGGTAGCATTTACCCACTACCTAGCAGTCAGGCATAGCATTACATGCTTGAGGGCAGACCGAGGCAACTCTGTTTTGACCACAACGTCAAAGGGCCAAATATGTAAAGTACTTCCCAATTTTCTACTAGTATCATTATTACATTTCCAGTGTTTTTTTATAAAAACAAAAAGTAACTAGTAACGAACGGAACGGAGTACGCACAAATGTACAATTGAAAAAGAAAAAAAAGTCTCAAACATATGGTAACAGAACAGAACAGAACAGAACATAATCCAAAGCATAGACTAGAGTCACAGTCTGTCACAATAACGAACTTAAACTATATTTAAAAAAAAAAAAAAAAAAAAACGCACCTTCGGTAGATGACCGAGATTTCACCGCGGTTACGAAGCTGGCCGCCATTGCCGGCGACAGCGAGGCGGCCAAAAGCGGCGCCGCTGAGGTCGAAGTGAGCGCGGCCATTGGGGCAGCCGGGGCACTCGTCGGTGATGATTACGGTGACAGCCCTTCTTGAGCATATCGACTTGTCTAAGCACCTCACTTTGTAGCATTCTCCACACCCTTCACCGCCTTTGAACAGAACCGGGCTCACCGCTCCAACCCGAGCCTTGAACGGCTTCACATCCACCAGCGACCCATATCCGCACGCCCCACCTTCACAATTGTTTCAGATTTTCACATCAATTGCCAAAAGGAAGGTCAAATTCAAAAGCAGGAAAAGAATGAGATTTTACCATTGCTACCGTCGCCTTCGGGACTTCCGTACCAGGTGGCGGAGGCGGAGGTCCAATGTGAGTCGGACGGACGCCGGTGGACGGCGGAGGAGGAGGCGGCGGCGAGAAGAGTGAGGCACGACAGAGCGAAAATGCCAAGAGATTGGATTGCCATCCTTAAATGGAGAAGGAAAAAGGGGGAGAAATGGCTGCCGACAGTTTTCTCGTGGTCTATTAGTGTACCGTTAGACGTTAGTGAATAGTGAGTGAAGTAAGAGAGCCTCTGCTGCTTGTCTGTATTTGTAGTGTTGTGCCTCTGCTGTTGTGCTCTCTGCCTAATTTTATAAAACTGGAAAAACGCTTCAATTCAACAAAAAGTCTACACGTCATATTTTATGGGCATGGCTAAATAGCGCCCTAGTCTAATACGTATAAATACATAAATCTTTTAACTCAAAGGTAAAATTAGTAAACACCTGATTAGAATTAAAATTGGTAAATATTAAAAGTAATAATGGTAACAATAGACTAATTAAATTTATAAGGTAAAATATTGTATTTTTGTATAAATACAGGGCGATAATAAGCAAAATACAGGGTGTGATTTAGCAATCCAGTATTTTATTGCCAATTTGGGTCATAATTTTTGCTTTTTTTTTTCTTCTGAAAGTTTCTTTTTAAAAACCGTGTTTGAAAGCTCGTTCTGGTTTTTCTTACGAATATGACTTCCATCAAATCTTTGCTAATATTTTATTGATACTGGAATTCCGTTTCTTGATGGAAAAAAAAAACCCAAACTCTTTTGGTTGGTGGTTTTGAAATTAGAGATGTGTGGATTTGGCCGAAGAAACGGACGACAGGTTCATGTCATTCGGGTCAGGCGGTTAGAGGAATGGCTCTTTCCTCTTCTTTTTTTCTTTTTTCATATGTTTTAAATTTACTTATCTTTAGTAACCGGAAAAAATAAAATATTAAAATGAAGTTTCCAAAATATCTGTGTTATAACAGAAATGGTCATGGAGACATAAAATGTCCAGATTTATATGGAGCTAAAAATTATGCACTTTTATGTTGGGTTCAAAAATTGATCATTTATCTGGATTTATAAAAAATAATTTAGTCTTTTCTTTTGAATGAAATTGAAAAAATGATTATCACATACCTCCCGTTATATATAAACAAGCCAAGAAATTTAAGAGAATTGAGATTATAGGCAAATAAGGAATCAGACCGTTGGTTTCGAACGGTCATATTTTTAAATGCCTCAGATAATCATATTATTGTTTTGCATTCTTTCATATATAAGGTGGAATGCTACATAAAAGATGTTCAAAATCTCACCTTAGTGCTGATATATGATCGGAGCTATCCAAACCAGATGATGAGGATAATTGTAACTATTCAGTACACCACTATTCAGAGCACTTGGTGAAACCACTGCTACTAACTGCATAAAATCAGGAAAGTGAGAAACAAGGCATCAATAGTCTACAGCTTTCCCCTATTTTTTTTCTAGGACAATCAGCACACATGATGAACATCTCAAAAATACACACAAACTTTTTACTTGAATTTAAATCTTAAAGTTTGGCATAAAAGATGCTTTCTTCAAGTCAGAAAATATCACTTTTTTTTCAAGATCTGAGCATCTCAGAAAATCAAAACCTTACCAAAAAATTGCATGCATAAATAATACTTCACCAGGAAAAGGGAAAAAAGAAGAACCCGAATTATTCTTCACGAGATTCTGTCCAAAAAACAGAAACAAAAGAAGAAAAACTCTCTTTCTCTACCAAGGAATTAATCAAACAAATAAATCATTGTCCCCTAAGGTGCTGGACATTGCTATGGCTCTCCCGTGGAATAAACTTCCTTGCTCCTGTAGAATAATACTCCTCTCGCTACATGACAAGAAAAAAGTAGGGCTGAGGTTGAGAAGTAGGGAGAGTATTAATGATATTGGTCCCGGGTGCAATAAACAAATGTCACGAGTCCAACTATAAAAAACAGCAAACTTCTCTCTACCTTTTTTCATTCATACAAATCAAACGGTTTCTGGGAACTTCATCCGGCCATCTCCGGCCATCAATGGTGAATTCCTGATTTTCACACGAAAAATCTATTAAAAATAAGATTCGAGGTCGGGGAGGAGAGACGATCCAAAAGAAGCATTCCGAAACAAGGTAACTAGTTCATATGTTCATATGTTGAATAAAAGTTCAGTTTTTCATGTGGTGTTGTTTCAAAGTCATTTCCGAGTTCATATGTAAAGGGTATTAAGTTTGTGCTGTTGTTTCATGGCTGTAGTGTGATTTATTCCATGTGGTGTTGTTTCATGGCTGTGTTGTGAGTTGTTCCGGTAATATCTCGATAGAAAGAATACAGACATTTGTGTTCAGTAGCGAGTTAACATGAATGAAAGAAGGAGTCACACAAGTTACTAATAAAGGTCACATACCATGACATAGGGAGTGACATTAACGGTAGGAATTTTTTGAAAATACTTGCGAGGGGTCACATGATACGCAAATATGGGTCACGCTAATTATCCTTGATTTTAAATTGAACTCACGGGGAAATACTTGGGAGGGGTCACATGATACGCAAATAGGGGTCATGCTCATTATCCTTGATTTAGTTAATAGGGGAAATAGTGAAATAGAACATCAGTCATGATTTAGTTAATACGGAGTATGTTCTAAAAAATCAGAAATCATGTTATGCATTTTTTCTCGTCTAAGTATGCACTAATTATACCTGTTATAATTGTAGTTAGTGCTGCCCAAATCAACATGATAGACCTAAACTACCTTCCTGGAGAAGATCCATCGTGTGAGGGAGATTTTGATTCCTATTATGAGTCATTAGACGGGGAGGATTTGGGGGAGCTTGCGGAAGGCATTGATTATGCAGGGGATGATGTCCCGGAAGGTAACGATAATGTGGATGTACCTATTACTAATAGAGGATGTACTCCTGTAAGCGAACCTGCAGTTGGCCAGTACTTTGAATCCCCCACTGATTTTGAGCCACACATACATGCATATGGATACTCAAAGGGGTTTTCAGTCTGCATCCATGGACGAGATAAGGATAAAACGTACAAGCCAAAGAAAGTGGGCCGAGCTAGAAACCGTGGAGATATTGACCCGGCTAAATTGAAACGAATCCGACTGGTTTGCACTCTTCAAGGGAATCATGAACCTGATGGAAATGATCTTGGGAAGCAGGTTCAGAGTGGTAGATGTGGATGCATGTGCATTTTTACTGCCTGGAGACAAGAAGATGGCTCGTGGAAAGTGACAAGTTTAAACTTGAAGCATAATCATCCACTCGATCCCGATAGTGTACGATTTATGAACAGATATAGGGGTATTTCAACTGCAGACGAGTATAAGATGTTGCTGCTTCAGCGGGCTGGACTGCGCTCTTCTCAAATTTATTCAGTATTTATCATTGAATACGGAGAGATTAAGGATGTGCCATTTTCTGAGAAAGACATGCGCAACCTCCTAAACAGAAAATCCTTACTTGAGATGAAGGAGGGTGATTTCAAAGCTATGCAGGGACTATTTCAGAAAATGCAAGCAAATTCATCCGATTTCTATTATAACCATTCCACAGATGAGCTTGGGAGGGTGAAGACCATTTTCTGGGCAGATGGCAGAGCTCGGAAAGCCTTCATGGACTTTGGAGACGTGGTTACATTCGACACAACTTACCTGTCAAATAGGTACAAGATGTCATTTGCACCTTTCATAGGTGTAAACCACCATGGTCAATCCATACTTTTTGGATGTGCACTCATTGCGAAGGATGACGCAGAAAACTTTACATGGCTATTTAAAGAGTGGCTGGTCTGCATGTGGGAAAAGGCTCCGAAATGCATACTCACCGACCAGTGTAAAGCAATTATTGGTAAGTTGATCTAGCCCCTAAACAACACTTGTGTCAAATTTTTTTCTGTGGTTATACCTTTTAACTGTGGGTGCATCTACATATAACAACGGGTGCACATTCCTTGTTTTATGACGATAACTTTAATTTATTTTTCAGCAAAGGCAGTTGCTGATGTGTTCCCAAACACACGACACAGATGGTGCATTTGGCACATATTGAGAAACATGAGGAAGTACTTCGGCAGTATGACCGAGTGGGTTAACATTGCCAAGTCACTTCGGATAATACTTCACGAGTCCCTTTCCATCGAAGAGTTTGAAGCCGAGTGGTTTGCTTGGGCGGATAAGTACGGAATTCTGGGAAAACAGTGGTGTATCGACAAGTTCAACATTAGAAGGAGGTGGGTTCCCATATACTTCAAAGATGAATTCTGGGCTGGAATGCCCAGCACCCAAAGAAGCGAGGGTCTCAACAACTTTTTCAAAGGATATGTTTCTGTAGACACTACTCTCCAAGTGTTCGTTAAGAAATACAACGAGGCACTCCAAAAAAGAAAGGAGGATGAGGATCGAGAGAACTATGCTTCTGTTAGAAGACCCTTCATCCGTATGACCGAATTCGGATTTGAAGCTGTGTTCCATAAGGCATACACCAACAACAAATTTCGTGAATTTCATAAACAGTTGAAAGACATGATGTTCTGCAATGCCACGGTACTCCAAGATGATGGCATAAGAGCTGTGTACGAGGTGCAGAACAGCAAGGTTCGTAAGGGCACGACGAGAAGAAGATCGTTTTTAGTGCGAGTGCAACGCAATCCTTGGGACATTTCATGTGAATACAAAAATTTTGAATTCAGGGGAATTCTCTGCTCCCACATGCTCCAAGTATTCAAGGTTGAGGACCGACAGGAAGTGCCTTGGAAATTCATCATAAAGCGGTGGAGAAAAGACATATGTAGGGAATAAACAAAGGTTACGTGTCCTTACGGGAATGTGGCGGAAGAACAGCCCGAGCCCAAGAAACGCTACGATGCGATGGAATCAAAGTTTCAGACAATTAGTGGGCGAGCAATGATGAATCCAGAATCGTTCAACAAGGTAATGGAGGTCCTAGGGCAGCTGGAAACGGAGTTGGTGCCGGAAGATGACCTGCCCCCCGGTTTAACAAAAAACGCAGCAGGCAACATTGTCAAGCAATGGGGATCGGCCGCGAGGGAAGGGGGGAAGATTGTCAGGGTAAAATCGCCTACAGAGGCCGAGGGGCCACGTGATCCCGTAGACAAGAGAAAGAGAGAAAAGGCTAGGATTCATCGGCTTGGTTATGCCAAGGACGAGAAAATAAGAAAGAATGAGAAGAAGAAGAGGAAGAAGAAGAAGATGACTCAGGACGCTGAAGATGCCGTTGACGAGAGTGGCTGATATGAACCTTGTAGGAGAAGTTGGTGTGGATCCTGAGTGCTGTGGGTATGGATTCAGCCTTTGTTTGGGTTTTTAATATTTGTAAAAGATTCTGGATGTTATTTGTTATTTCAGCCCACTGGATGTTATTCGTTAGTTAAATTCGATACCTGTTCAATTGGTTTTTGTATGGATCACAAACTTTTATTTTAAGTTCTTGTCATGATACTATGTTATAGGACCAAGTGCTGCTAACAATTCCTAAATTGTTATGATCACATCATAACATAAACCATGGAACCAATGCCCAAGTCCAGTGGCCCAAGTGTTATTCTCAATTACTTACTTGTTGATTTTACTTATACTTTAGGCCCAAATGTATTACATATTAAGATGGTTGTAAATCAAATACCAGTTGGGTACATATAGAATCCTAGTTGAGTCTCACAACCCTGAACAAGCCATGTAACTTACAATTCAGAGTCCAAGTACAGTCGAAATTGGGATACAAGAAGAATTCATGAAAAACACAATCTTATTCATATTGCTTGAATTAAAACTGAAATAGAATTAGGATACATTGAGTGGCAAAGATAATCCACTAAATTCAAAAGTGATTGCATATTTTATAAAATTAAAACTACCCGAAAAAAAGAACTAATCATCAAGGGTCAAGTCAATGAAGATCCTCTCCTCTGGTTCCACCTTCACCTTCTTCAGCGGCTTCTTCTCGTCCTCGGCTACCTCATCCTTGACGATGACCAACTCAGTGGGGACGACAGTCCTCTTTGGTTTCCCCCCAGCATCTTTAGGCATGCTCCCCGTGTTGTCGTTGGAGACCAAATAGGTGTGCAGCTTAGCCTCGTACAATTTGCTGATGGTCGGCACCGGGATGCGAAATCCCTTGAACATATCGGTTAGTGCATCTGTGCCGACCGTGTGTATCAGCTGCCTGAGGAAAAATCGCAGCTGCACCTTCTCCCTCGCCATCTCTCGGGAGCAACAGCAGCTTGGAGTTGTTGCCTTGATGGCCCTGGACCGGGTTGACTTCAGAATGCTTTGGGGTGCCATTTGTTGGAAAAGCTTGCTAAGAATATAGAGAATGAGGAGGTGCGGTTTGATGATGTGCGGTTTGAATATAGAGAATGAGGAGGTGCGGTTTGAATAATCCCGCAATGGATCTCTTTATAACCAAAAGAAATCCCTCCCAAAGTTCAGCTTGGCGCCAAATTGTAGTGGGTTTAGTGGAGGGAAAATAAAAGGGTTTAGTCTCATGCGTGAGTCTCTCAAGTTGTTGTTTTGGGTGTAGTTTCGACTCAATATTAGTACGATGATTTTAAGTTAGTGGAAGTTTGCTTGAAACAATAATGATTACCTCTGGGTAAACTAATGGGTATTACAGATAGACATGGATCCAGAATGTCGCAATTGGAATCAAAACCAAAGTCACTGTCAAATTGTTTTTTAACAAAAACAGTCACTATCCAAACCCTGGGTCGTTATCTAGCATGTGACGCTACGGGTTCAATTTTTAAATAACGCTATCTGACATGAGTCCCTCATGGTAATGTTATGAGTACCACTACAATTTTGAATATAAAAGTGCAATTGATCGATAATTGACCTTTGGAATGATCATGGGGTGTTCAGTTTTATGCACAATAGTCCATCCTCCATTGGGTTAGGGGTGGTCTCTTAAATTATTATTGCTTGATAAATCTTTTATATTACTACATGTTACACACCCAACTATTATAACCAAAGTTACACACTCAACTAGAATACTCAATCTTAAGAGGCTGAGAAATATAAGAAATAGACATCCATGAACAAATTGACTAAATTTTACAATGGTCAATAATCATTACAACTCTATAATCAGAACAAATACTCAATGATGAGTTATGAATGTGAGATCACATGAAAAGTTAAGAGTTTGAAACTATGAAGTTCTGGGAATGTGGGATTACATGAAGGTGGGATTACATGAAGTGTTTGGAATGTGATATTACATGAAGTTAATAGTTTGAGACTATGTTGATATTGTGGGATTAAATGAAGTGTTACATGCTAATGAGTTATGCTATTCAAAATGAAAAACAAGATAGATTTCACCATAAATTATTCTCTCAATATTAATGTGTTAATATTTGACTTTAATCCATGAATGTTAATGGACTCGTATTTTACTTTAAATCATAATTCTCTCAAATTAGGGTTGTTTAGGGTTCATGTGGGTTAGGGTTTAGACAATCTATCTAAAGGGTACTTCGTTCGTATCGTAATAGTCTCTCAATCGTGGGATGTGTTTAATTTATATAAAGGGTATTTAGTTTGTATCGTGGGAGTCTCTGAATCCATCATGAAAAAGGAAAAAAGAAGAAGAAGGAAACAGTTGGACAATTTCACTGGACAGTTTCAATTTGGTACTCATCTCTCTTCGTTAGAGTGCCTTTTCACTCTGGTGAATAAATTGCAAAGGGTACTCATATCTATCCGTATGAGTCTCCCCAATTATGTCATTTAGCAATTGATCGTTAATTGAAAATTGGAATGATTATGGGGTACTCAGTTTTATGCACAATCGTCAATTGTTACGAAGTGATGGGTGATATCTCAAATTATTATTGCTTAAAATTTGTATGAATAAGTGATGGGTGGTCTCAAAAATTACTATTGCTTAAAATTTGTATGAATAAGTGACCTGTAGAATTTACTGTCTAATGTTTATCTTTCTAAATAAAATGAAAATTCTTGTAAATGTTTTGATTAAATTTCAAAAAAGTTTATAATATACAAAAAACAATTATAAAAAAAACACACTTGATAAATCTTTTATATTACTAATTGTTACACACCCAACTAGAATACTCAATCTTAAGAGGCTGATAATTATAAGAAATAGACATCCATGAACAAATTGACTAAATTTTACAATGGTCAATAATCATTACAAAAACTATATAACCAGAACCAATGAAGAGTTATGAATGTGAGATAACATGAAAAGTTAAGAGTTTGAAACTATGTAGTGCTGGAAATGTGGGATTACATAAAGGTGGGATTACATAAAGGTGGGATTATAAAGGTGGGATTACATAAAGGTGGGATTACAAAGGTGGGATTACCTTCATGTAATCCCACCTTTATGTAATCCCACATTTCCAGCACTACATAGTTTCAAACTCTTAACTTTTCATGTTATCTCACATTCATAACTCTTCATTGGTTCTGGTTATATAGTTTTTGTAATGATTATTGACCATTGTAAAATTTAGTCAATTTGTTCATGGATGTCTATTTCTTATAATTATCAGCCTCTTAAGATTGAGTATTCTAGTTGGGTGTGTAACATGTAGTAATATAAAAGATTTATCAAGTGTGTTTTTTTTTATAATTGTTTTTTGTATATTATAAACTTTTTTGAAATTTAATCAAAACATTTACAAGAATTTTCATTTTATTTAGAAAGATAAACATTAGACAGTAAATTCTACAGGTCACTTATTCATACAAATTTTAAGCAATAGTAATTTTTGAGACCACCCATCACTTATTCATACAAATTTTAAGCAATAATAATTTGAGATATCACCCATCACTTCGTAACAATTGACGATTGTGCATAAAACTGAGTACCCCATAATCATTCCAATTTTCAATTAACGATCAATTGCTAAATGGCATAATTGGGGAGACTCATACGGATAGATATGAGTACCATTTGCAATTTATTCACCAGAGTGAAAAGGCACTCTAACGAAGAGAGATGAGTACCAAATTGAAACTGTCCAGTGAAATGGTCCAACTGTTTCCTTCTTCTTCTTTTTTCCTTTTTCATGATGGATTCAGAGACTCCCACGATACAAACTAAATACCCTTTATATAAATTAAACACATCCCACGATTGAGAGACTATTACGATACGAACGAAGTACCCTTTAGATAGATTGTCTAAACCCTAACCCACATGAACCCTAAACAACCCTAATTTGAGAGAATTATGATTTAAAGTAAAATACGAGTCCATTAACATTCATGGATTAAAGTCAAATATTAACACATTAATATTGAGAGAATAATTTATGGTGAAATCTATCTTGTTTTTCATTTTGAATAGCATAACTCATTAGCATGTAACACTTCATTTAATCCCACAATATCAACATAGTCTCAAACTATTAACTTCATGTAATATCACATTCCAAACACTTCATGTAATCCCACCTTCATGTAATCCCACATTCCCAGAACTTCATAGTTTCAAACTCTTAACTTTTCATGTGATCTCACATTCATAACTCATCATTGAGTATTTGTTCTGATTATAGAGTTGTAATGATTATTGACCATTGTAAAATTTAGTCAATTTGTTCATGGATGTCTATTTCTTATATTTCTCAACCTCTTAAGATTGAGTATTCTAGTTGAGTGTGTAACTTTGGTTATAATAGTTGGGTGTGTAACATGTAGTAATATAAAAGATTTATCAAGCAATAATAATTTAAGAGACCACCCCTAACCCAATGGAGGATGGACTATTGTGCATAAAACTGAACACCCCATGATCATTCCAAAGGTCAATTATCGATCAATTGCACTTTTATATTCAAAATTGTAGTGGTACTCATAACATTACCATGAGGGACTCATGTCAGATAGCGTTATTTAAAAATTGAACCCGTAGCGTCACATGCTAGATAACGACCCAGGGTTTGGATAGTGACTGTTTTTGTTAAAAAACAATTTGACAGTGACTTTGGTTTTGATTCCAATTGCGACATTCTGGATCCATGTCTATCTGTAATACCCATTAGTTTACCCAGAGGTAATCATTATTGTTTCAAGCAAACTTCCACTAACTTAAAATCATCGTACTAATATTGAGTCGAAACTACACCCAAAACAACAACTTGAGAGACTCACGCAGGAGACTAAACCCTTTTATTTTCCCTCCACTAAACCCACTACAATTTGGCGCCAATCTGAACTTTGGGAGGGATTTCTTTTGGTTATAAAGAGATCCATTGCGGGATTATTCAAACCGCACCTCCTCATTCTCTATATTCAAACCGCACCTCCTCATTCTCTATATTCAAACCGCACATCATCAAACCGCACCTCCTCATTCTCTATATTCTTAGCAAGCTTTTCCAACAAATGGCACCCCAAAGCATTCTGAAGTCAACCCGGTCCAGGGCCATCAAGGCAACAACTCCAAGCTGCTGTTGCTCCCGAGAGATGGCGAGGGAGAAGGTGCAGCTGCGATTTTTCCTCAGGCAGCTGATACACACGGTCGGCACAGATGCACTAACCGATATGTTCAAGGGATTTCGCATCCCGGTGCCGACCATCAGCAAATTGTACGAGGCTGAGCTGCACACCTATTTGGTCTCCAACGACAACACGGGGAGCATGCCTAAAGATGCTGGGGGGAAACCAAAGAGGACTGTCGTCCCCACTGAGTTGGTCATCGTCAAGGATGAGGTAGCCGAGGACGAGAAGAAGCCGCTGAAGAAGGTGAAGGTGGAACCAGAGGAGAGGATCTTCATTGACTTGACCCTTGATGATTAGTTCTTTTTTTCGGGTAGTTTTAATTTTATAAAATATGCAATCACTTTTGAATTTAGTGGATTATCTTTGCCACTCAATGTATCCTAATTCTATTTCAGTTTTAATTCAAGCAATATGAATAAGATTGTGTTTTTCATGAATTCTTCTTGTATCCCAATTTCGACTGTACTTGGACTCTGAATTGTAAGTTACATGGCTTGTTCAGGGTTGTGAGACTCAACTAGGATTCTATATGTACCCAACTGGTATTTGATTTACAACCATCTTAATATGTAATACATTTGGGCCTAAAGTATAAGTAAAATCAACAAGTAAGTAATTGAGAATAACACTTGGGCCACTGGACTTGGGCATTGGTTCCATGGTTTATGTTATGATGTGATCATAACAATTTAGGAATTGTTAGCAGCACTTGGTCCTATAACATAGTATCATGACAAGAACTTAAAATAAAAGTTTGTGATCCATACAAAAACCAATTGAACAGGTATCGAATTTAACTAACGAATAACATCCAGTGGGCTGAAATAACAAATAACATCCAGAATCTTTTACAAATATTAAAAACCCAAACAAAGGCTGAATCCATACCCACAGCACTCAGGATCCACACCAACTTCTCCTACAAGGTTCATATCAGCCACTCTCGTCAACGGCATCTTCAGCGTCCTGAGTCATCTTCTTCTTCTTCCTCTTCTTCTTCTCATTCTTTCTTATTTTCTCGTCCTTGGCATAACCAAGCCGATGAATCCTAGCCTTTTCTCTCTTTCTCTTGTCTACGGGATCACGTGGCCCCTCGGCCTCTGTAGGCGATTTTACCCTGACAATCTTCCCCCCTTCCCTCGCGGCCGATCCCCATTGCTTGACAATGTTGCCTGCTGCGTTTTTTGTTAAACCGGGGGGCAGGTCATCTTCCGGCACCAACTCCGTTTCCAGCTGCCCTAGGACCTCCATTACCTTGTTGAACGATTCTGGATTCATCATTGCTCGCCCACTAATTGTCTGAAACTTTGATTCCATCGCATCGTAGCGTTTCTTGGGCTCGGGCTGTTCTTCCGCCACATTCCCGTAAGGACACGTAACCTTTGTTTATTCCCTACATATGTCTTTTCTCCACCGCTTTATGATGAATTTCCAAGGCACTTCCTGTCGGTCCTCAACCTTGAATACTTGGAGCATGTGGGAGCAGAGAATTCCCCTGAATTCAAAATTTTTGTATTCACATGAAATGTCCCAAGGATTGCGTTGCACTCGCACTAAAAACGATCTTCTTCTCGTCGTGCCCTTACGAACCTTGCTGTTCTGCACCTCGTACACAGCTCTTATGCCATCATCTTGGAGTACCGTGGCATTGCAGAACATCATGTCTTTCAACTGTTTATGAAATTCACGAAATTTGTTGTTGGTGTATGCCTTATGGAACACAGCTTCAAATCCGAATTCGGTCATACGGATGAAGGGTCTTCTAACAGAAGCATAGTTCTCTCGATCCTCATCCTCCTTTCTTTTTTGGAGTGCCTCGTTGTATTTCTTAACGAACACTTGGAGAGTAGTGTCTACAGAAACATATCCTTTGAAAAAGTTGTTGAGACCCTCGCTTCTTTGGGTGCTGGGCATTCCAGCCCAGAATTCATCTTTGAAGTATATGGGAACCCACCTCCTTCTAATGTTGAACTTGTCGATACACCACTGTTTTCCCAGAATTCCGTACTTATCCGCCCAAGCAAACCACTCGGCTTCAAACTCTTCGATGGAAAGGGACTCGTGAAGTATTATCCGAAGTGACTTGGCAATGTTAACCCACTCGGTCATACTGCCGAAGTACTTCCTCATGTTTCTCAATATGTGCCAAATGCACCATCTGTGTCGTGTGTTTGGGAACACATCAGCAACTGCCTTTGCTGAAAAATAAATTAAAGTTATCGTCATAAAACAAGGAATGTGCACCCGTTGTTATATGTAGATGCACCCACAGTTAAAAGGTATAACCACAGAAAAAAATTTGACACAAGTGTTGTTTAGGGGCTAGATCAACTTACCAATAATTGCTTTACACTGGTCGGTGAGTATGCATTTCGGAGCCTTTTCCCACATGCAGACCAGCCACTCTTTAAATAGCCATGTAAAGTTTTCTGCGTCATCCTTCGCAATGAGTGCACATCCAAAAAGTATGGATTGACCATGGTGGTTTACACCTATGAAAGGTGCAAATGACATCTTGTACCTATTTGACAGGTAAGTTGTGTCGAATGTAACCACGTCTCCAAAGTCCATGAAGGCTTTCCGAGCTCTGCCATCTGCCCAGAAAATGGTCTTCACCCTCCCAAGCTCATCTGTGGAATGGTTATAATAGAAATCGGATGAATTTGCTTGCATTTTCTGAAATAGTCCCTGCATAGCTTTGAAATCACCCTCCTTCATCTCAAGTAAGGATTTTCTGTTTAGGAGGTTGCGCATGTCTTTCTCAGAAAATGGCACATCCTTAATCTCTCCGTATTCAATGATAAATACTGAATAAATTTGAGAAGAGCGCAGTCCAGCCCGCTGAAGCAGCAACATCTTATACTCGTCTGCAGTTGAAATACCCCTATATCTGTTCATAAATCGTACACTATCGGGATCGAGTGGATGATTATGCTTCAAGTTTAAACTTGTCACTTTCCACGAGCCATCTTCTTGTCTCCAGGCAGTAAAAATGCACATGCATCCACATCTACCACTCTGAACCTGCTTCCCAAGATCATTTCCATCAGGTTCATGATTCCCTTGAAGAGTGCAAACCAGTCGGATTCGTTTCAATTTAGCCGGGTCAATATCTCCACGGTTTCTAGCTCGGCCCACTTTCTTTGGCTTGTACATTTTATCCTTATCTCGTCCATGGATGCGGACTGAAAACCCCTTTGAGTATCCATATGCATGTATGTGTGGCTCAAAATCAGTGGGGGATTCAAAGTACTGGCCAACTGCAGGTTCGCTTACAGGAGTACATCCTCTATTAGTAATAGGTACATCCACATTATCGTTACCTTCCGGGACATCATCCCCTGCATAATCAATGCCTTCCGCAAGCTCCGCCAAATCCTCCCCGTCTAATGACTCATAATAGGAATCAAAATCTCCCTCACACGATGGATCTTCTCCAGGAAGGTAGTTTAGGTCTATCATGTTGATTTGGGCAGCACTAACTACAATTATAACATGTATAATTAGTGCATACTTAGACGAGAAAAAATGCATAACATGATTTCTGATTTTTTAGAACATACTCCGTATTAACTAAATCACAACTGATGTTCTATTTCACTATTTCCCCTATTAACTAAATCAAGGATAATGAGCATGACCCCTATTTGCGTATCATGTGACCCCTCCCAAGTATTTCCCCGTGAGTTCAATTTAAAATCAAGGATAATTAGTGTGACCCATATTTGCGTATCATGTGACCCCTCGCAAGTATTTTCAAAAAATTCCTACCGTTAATGTCACTCCCTATGTCATGGTATGTGACCTTTATTAGTAACTTGTGTGACTCCTTCTTTCATTCATGTTAACTCGCTACTGAACACAAATGTCTGTATTCTTTCTATCGAGATATTACCGGAACAACTCACAACACAGCCATGAAACAACACCACATGGAATAAATCACACTACAGCCATGAAACAACAGCACAAACTTAATACCCTTTACATATGAACTCGGAAATGACTTTGAAACAACACCACATGAAAAACTGAACTTTTATTCAACATATGAACATATGAACTAGTTACCTTGTTTCGGAATGCTTCTTTTGGATCGTCTCTCCTCCCCGACCTCGAATCTTATTTTTAATAGATTTTTCGTGTGAAAATCAGGAATTCACCATTGATGGCCGGAGATGGCCGGATGAAGTTCCCAGAAACCGTTTGATTTGTATGAATGAAAAAAAGGTAGAGAGAAGTTTGCTGTTTTTTATAGTTGGACTCGTGACATTTGTTTATTGCACCCGGGACCAATATCATTAATACTCTCCCCACTTCTCAACCTCAGCCCCACTTTTTTCTTGTCTTGTAGCGAGAGGAGTATTACTCCACCGGAGCAAGGAAGTTTATTCCTAAGGTGCTACAGCCTACAGTTTAACGTTTGCATAATCCAAGGTCAGATATTAATCTCAAGTGGCATGTCTTTACAGAACAGAGATGTCCCGGTCAAACTATGCAATCTGGAAACATATGAATAATGGATGCCTATGAAGGGATATTTTTTTCATTTAAACATTGAAATAACTTCATTCACCTTATCACATGTTCACAAATTCAATATCACTTTTTACCTCAACCAACTCAAACTACTAACAGATCTATAAGCTTACATAGACAAGCATTATGTATATATATTTCCGGAGGCTAAAAGAAACACGAAAATCAATTATTCGTAAAGAGAGCAGGGTTGGCAGTAGCGCTACCGACTTGGACTTCGAGCAATTCGAGGCGGCGCTCCAGCGTATCCAGCTTCTCGTTCAATTTCGACAGTTTGCTCTTAGAGCATCTCCAATGGTTTTGTTTTGGGAGTTGCTTGCAATATTTAAAAATGTATAGCATACTGCTGAACCATTGTTTCCATCCACGTAGGCACTGCTATACGAGCAGTACTGCTCTACAAAGCAGTATGCCAGACATCGATTGCGTTCTTGCATTTATTTTACGTGCATTTTACCATTGTAATGTGATGAGTAATTTAAATTTAATAATAAATGTTATTAAAATGTGGGACCAACAAGTAGCTCACCATTATTGAAGTGTGTTGCTTGCCACATCATTGGCTTGAAACATGACATGGCAATGCAAGATGTAGCTTGCCATTGGGACAAAAGTGACCACCAAGAAAACACCCCGAGATTATAGCAAAAAATCTTCCTCGGTCCGGTAACATATCAACACTTTATAAGAACTAAGAGCATCTCCAATGGTGTTATTTTGGGAGTTGCTTGCAAATTTTGAAAGATTACGGCAGCTGCTCAACCATTGTTTCTAATGCCACGTAATGTAGCTGGCCAAGCAGTACTGCCGAACAGAGCAGTACTGCCAACATTAATTACGAGTGATTTATGGCAATATTTTAATCATTGTTTTTACAGAATGGAAAAAATACACGACGTATATTCTCATAATATATATTTATGGTAAATAGAAAAACATGTACAAACCAAAAATCCAATTTGGTTGTGCTACGATTTGTACGTATATTCTCATAATATATAATATATATGTATATATGTATGGTAAGTAGAAAAATATGTACAAACCAACAATCCAATTTGGTTGTGCTACACGTATATTCTCATAATATATATGTATGGTAAATAGAAAAATATGTACAAACCAACAATCCAATTTGGTTGTGCTACGATTTGTACGTATATTCTCATAACATATATGTATGGTAAGTAGAAAAATATGTACAAACCAACAATTCAATTTGGTTGTGCTACAATTTGTATATATAGTAAGTTAGAAACATTTCCTTGTATTACATCCATCCATTATTTTTTGCATTTATGTTTTTATAATATATAATAGCACACTTATTTTAGTTTAAAGTAAAATAATACATTTATTATGTATAATGCGAAATAAATATATTTCCTTGAAAATTATTATTTTGTTTGAACTCGACCCATATAACTTGAATAGTATAATTATTTATATTTATAATATAAAAGAACATAATAATTATTATAACATAAAATTAGATAAAATGAAATAATAAAATAACTTTTTAAAATAATAATAAATAATGCTCATTAGAATATTATACTTCTATTCAAATTTGATCATTATATAACTTGAGTTTATAATATTTACTGTCCACTTTTTTGTTATCGTAGATTGAAAATTATTTTGATATTTATTTGATAAATCTTACTTATTAAATATATATACTTCAAATTTAATTTTATTAAAATTAAAGATAATCATAATTTATATTAAAATATTGGTCAAAAATACAAACACGTGGGACCTATGAATTAATTATGGATGTAGCTCACCATTGTTGGAGTGTGTAGCTTGCCACATCATTGGCTTGAATAGTGATGTGGCAAGGCAAGCTATAGCTTACCATTGTAGATGCTCTTAGTAGTTGCCTCGAACTGGACGAGGAAGTCGAAAAGGCGGCGGACGTTGAGAGAGATGTGTGAAATGAACTCCCCGTTCTCCCAATCGGCCTGAACTGCTATTCCGACGTTCACGGCGTTCGTGATTCCTCCGGCACGGGCCATTCTACTGTCTTTTGCTCCTCCGGTGGCGGTAGGTTCTGGGTGAAGGGATATAATGGCCAAACCAATCTAAAAAACATAGAATCTTGCCTCATCCTTAGTTAAGATGTCCTTTCTCATTAATAATACCATCATATCTCCGCCGAGTAGAGATATTCCATGCTGAGATAGAGAAACTCATCATCCTGGAATGAGTACAATTTGACAAGGCAACTGCTGTCCAACTTTGCAAGCATATTCCTTTTTAACTTTTACATGCTCAGCCTATAACAACAATAATAGCCTCTACGAAGAATTTCTGATTTCTTAAGCAGTGAAGCAATTCAATGTTGATACACAATGTCTAAAAATTCACTCACCAATAACCAACATCTCTGATGTGTAGAAACCCTCTTGGGTACACAAGTGGACTCCATCAGAAATCACTGAAGTTTAAAGTGCGGTTGTGGTACTGCATCGGTTTATCAATCTGAAGTGGCCAGGTCTATCAAGTAGCAAGTTGTCCGGTTTAATATCTCTGAAGCAAAAAAGAAAGAAAAAACACTAATAGGTCTATAAACATATGAAAATTGGATATTATCATATTTTGTTGAACAGAAACAGTCATTACTAATTAAAAGTAGAATCATTAATAAAAGCAACATACATAGTACACCACTCCTACACAGCAAATAGAAAAGGGAAAGTGTTACAAGGATCTAAACAATAACCACTTTAATCTAAAAGAACCTGCACATTATATTAATAATGTTTTCGTGGAAGAAAGCATGTGAGAATGATTTCCATTATATTAGACCACTTTTAGGAGCTCTGCATTCCAGCTGTGAATATGGGGAGGTTTTGGGAGAATTATATTCCCCCCCACGTGTCAATCCCACATTCATCTTTTCTTCATTTTTTTTTCTTTTGCTTTTTTTTTTTTTTTTTGTGTGTGCTCTTTCAAGTTAGATGTTAAATTTTATAGAAATTCAATTAAGGATTAACTATTATGTAATTAAACTCAATTTTGTTTGTGAGTATTGATAATGAAGAAAGATTTGTCTTTTAAATAGTTAAACTTAATTTAATCCATGTTTAGCTATTTGGTAAAGTTTTATTTTTGCTGAACTGAACTGAAGTGAAAAATTAATGTACTGAAAAAATAATCAGCATGACTGAATTAACCTGAATTTCAATAAATTGCATTGAATTGAACTGAACAGAACTGAACTGAACTGGACTGAATTGAACTAATAAGCCCTATAAAATAGGGTCTTAGTGTGTTTTCGCTGAACAATGAGGTTTTTCTTTTAATTAAGTTAAAATTTTAATGGTCACAACAACATTTTTGGAACTTTCAGGCAACATATGTAAATATTTTTTCTGCCACCCACGTTGACCCAAAAAACTTTAAAATATAAATCACCCGTTACCTTGAATTTTTAAAGGTCGGACTTGTATTTAAAATAAATTTCAACGTATTAAGAACATTCGTGAAATTTTGACTCAATATTATTTCCTAATATAGTATAAATAGTGCTCGTGCAAATTTCTGAATTTTTCGGAGGTGCAGAAATAGGTGGTGTAGAACAAATCAGTGGTGTTTACTAGTAGTGTTTACAAGTAACGATACAAAGGTTCAAGAGATTAACACATTGACTCTTTAGTGTTGTAATTCAAATGAAAATTCGATGGTGTTCAAGTACAATATTAGTTGTTAGGATTTTTGTTAGAAATTCATTCAAGCGGATTTCAATTTCGGCATTTATACAAACTTTTTACTTTATTCACCTACGTCCCTCCAAGAATGTTGGAAGCGTCGAATCTCAAAATTTAGTAGTCTGAAACCTAATTGAAGGCTCACGAAATGTGAAATTACCATTTTTAATATTTTTTTGTTCAACGTGGGTGGTAGAAAAAATATTTACATATGTTGCCCGAAAGTTCAAAAAATGTTGTTGTGGCCATTAATTTTTTTCCCAAGATTTTCCACTCAAATTTAACCAAACCATACATGATTTAGTACAAGCACATGCTTCAGGAAATATTACATCGCTTATTTGACAAATACACAATTCAAACTGAGCGTAAATCACCCGTTACCTTGAATTTTTAAAGGTCGGACTTGTATTTAAAATAAATTTCAACGGATTAAGAACATTCGTGAAATTTTGACTCAATATTATTTCCTAATATAGTATAAATAGTGCTCGTGCAAATTTCTGAATTTTTCGGAGGTGCAGAAATAGGTGGTGTAGAACAAATCAGTGGTGTTTACTAGTAGTGTTTACAAGTAACGATACAAAGGTTCAAGAGATTAACACATTGACTCTTTAGTGTTGTAATTCAAATGAAAATTCGATGGTGTTCAAGTACAATATTAGTTGTTAGGATTTTTGTTAGAAATTCATTCAAGCGGATTTCAATTTCGGCATTTATACACTTTATTCACCTACGTCCCTCCAAGAATGTTGGAAGCGTCGAATTTCAAAATTTAGTAGTCTGAAACCTAATTGAAGGCTCACAAAATGTGAAATTACCATTTTTAATATTTTTTTGTTCAACGTGGGTGGTAGAAAAAATATTTACATATGTTGCCCGAAAGTTCAAAAAATGTTGTTGTGGCCATTAATTTTTTTCCCAAGATTTTCCACTCAAATTTAACCAAACCATACATGATTTAGTACAAGCACATGCTTCAGGAAATATTACATCGCTTATTTGACAAATACACAATTCAAACTGAGCGTAAATCACCCGTTACCTTGAATTTTTAAAGGTCGGACTTGTATTTAAAATAAATTTCAACGTATTAAGAACATTCGTGAAATTTTGACTCAATATTATTTCCTAATATAGTATAAATAGTGCTCGTGCAAATTTCTGAATTTTTCGGAGGTGCAGAAATAGGTGGTGTAGAACAAATCAGTGGTGTTTACTAGTAGTGTTTACAAGTAACGATACAAAGGTTCAAGAGATTAACACATTGACTCTTTAGTGTTTTAATTCAAATGAAAATTCGATGGTGTTCAAGTACAATATTAGTTGTTAGGATTTTTGTTAGAAATTCATTCAAGCGGATTTCAATTTCGGCATTTATACAAACTTTTTACTTTATTCACCTACGTCCCTCCAAGAATGTTGGAAGCATCGAATTTCAAAATTTAGTAGTCCGAAACCTAATTGAAGGCTCACGAAATGTGAAATTACCATTTTAAGGTTTTTTGGGTAAACGTGGGTTGTAGAAAAAATATTTACATATGTTGCCCGAAAGTTTCAAAAATGTTGTTGTGGCCATTAAAATTTTTTGTTTCCAAGATTTTCCACTCAAATTTAACCAAAACATACCTGATTTAGTATAAGGACATGCTTCAGGAAATATTACATTGCTTATTTGACAAATACACACTTCAAACTGAGCGTAAATCACCTATTACCTTGAATTTTTAAGGGTCGGACTTGTATTTAAAATAATTTTCAGCCTATTAAGGACATTCGTGAAATTTTAACACAATACTATTTCCTAATATAGTATAAATAGTGCTCGTACAAATTTTTGAATTTTTCTGAGGTGCAGAAATATGTGGTGTAGAACAAATCAGTAGTGTTTACTACTAGTGTTTACAAGTTACGATACAAAGGTTCAAGAGATTAACACATTGACTCTTTAGTGTTGTAATTCGAATGAAAATTTGATGGTGTTAAAGTACAATATTAGTTAGAATTTTTGTTAGAAATTCCTTCAAGTGGATTTCAATTTCGGCATTTATACAAACTTTTAACTTTATTCACCTATGTCCCTCCAAGAATGTTGGAAACATCGAATTTCAAAATTTAGTAGTTCGAAACCTAATTGAAGACTCGCGAAATGTGAAATTACCATTTTAAGGTTTTTTGGGTCAACGTGAGTGGTAGAAAATATATTTACATATGTTGCCCGAAAGTTCAAAAAATGTTGTTGTGGCCATTAAATTTTTTTAAAAAAGATTTTTCACTCAAATTTAACCAAATCATACCTGATTTAGTACAAGCACATGCTTCAGGAAATATTACATCACTTATTTGACAAACACACACTTCAAATTGAATGTAAATCACCCGCTACCTTGAATTTTTAAGGGTCGGACTTATATTTAAAATAAAATTCAACGTATTAGGACATTCGTGAAATTTTAACTCAATATTATTTTCTAATATAGTATAAATAGTGCTCATGCATATTTTTGAATTTTTCCGAAATGCTGAAATAGGCGGTGTAGTATAGAATTAACATGTTACTTTCCTTCGACTTTTATATCTTAACCACTAATAACTATTAAATACTAGTATAGATTTATAATGTATCTATTTCATTTATTTCAAATTTATAATACTATTAAATTTCATTTTTGTATTAGTGTTAGTTAGTACCCTACTTTTTTTTAAATTTTAAAATCCATGTTTGCTTTAATTTTAAAAAATAAATAATTATTGAAAATGGGTCCCACGTCCTTGAGAGATCATGGGAGAGCAAAGGCCACGTGGTGGGGGGGTGGGGTGGGGGTAGATTTAATAGTGTCCGAGGTTTTGTTCATTTTCTCCCTTGTTTTCGGGAAAAGGGGTAGGAAAAACCATAATAAATACCCCATAGCAGTGGCGGATCTAGGATTTTGTACATGGGGTGCACCAAATTTTTTTTTTAATGAATATATGATATAAATATTTTTAGATCACTTAATATTCACTCATTGGAATATATTTTTGAAATTGAATTACAATCGCATCAAGAATAATATCTAAAACCAAATAAAACCCAAATTACACCTCTTTCTTATGGGAAAATAAAATGCCAAAATTACAATAATGTTAAGAGCTGATCAAACCTTTTCAACCAAAAATTGCCAAAAATTATTCCATACTTGTACCAAAATTACTACTTGACATTAATATCTATATAATTAATTTCTATACTACTTTTTAACCTTCAAAAATAACAAATAGTGTCATTATAATATTTAGTAATCAAATAAAGGATACTTCACTTCAACAACCATAGTAAGTCAAGTTTCTAGTACAATTCAAATTCTCTAATCATTTTCAGCAAATAATAATATTTTTGTAGTTTTTTTTGCAGAGGATATAGCTTTGCAAGAGTCAATTTAGATTTTAAAAAATTAGACGAGTGGAAGTAAAATTAAAATAGTTTGTAAATTTAAAAAAAGTTTGTAAAATAGTTTGCGAATTCGAAAAAATTAAAATAGTTTGTAAAATTCGAAAAAGTAATTAAGAAATCAGCTTGCGAATGAAGAGGTGCACCCATTTTTAAGACTTTAAATTAGCCTAGTAAAATTTTAAAAGCAAAAAAAAAAAAAAAAAAAAAAAAAAAAGATAAATTGCGGGGTGCACGTGCATCCCGCGTTACCACGTACATCCGCCCCTGCCCCATAGGAGATGGTCTTATCAGTACTATGCCTATAGGTTTTCGATTTTCAAAACATAAGTAATGAGCAACTGAAAGAAATGAAAAGAAGTAGTCTGTCAAAGTTAAATGACAGAGACCAAACTGAAAGAAAATAACTTGATTATCTATATATAAAATGTGATACAGGTACTCCCAAAGCTTTCTTAATATACTTTGTAAAAGAAAAGTGTAAGGTGGCCTCAGTTCAATTGCTTGACTCACTGGATAATGATGAAGGCAAAGTTCTGAGATGCAAAGGATTAGATATTCTGCTAATCTTGGTCGAAATCTAGGTACATTCTGTACGCATGTCGATCCAGAGAGTAATAACCTTCTACAAGTGTATCTTCTTTGAATCCCAATTTCCTGTAAAGCTTCATGGCTGCTTGTCTTTCTGGATCCACGTGAAGTGATAGGCGATGGATGTTTCTACTTTTACATTTCTGGATAGCCGCCTTTAGTAATGCTTCCCCAAGACCTTTCCTTCGATGATTGTCCTTAACTAATAATGTTGCCAATAAGGCATTTAAAGACAACAGAACTTAAGTCAACTCACATATTTTCAGAAATCAAGTAAGGGAAAAATCAACACTGAGAACAATAGGCATCATCTTTTATGTTTCATGGGGAAGTATGCAGAAAACATAAAGGTAAAGCTTCTGCTATAAGGGAAGGGAAGGATTAAATTTTTTAACACTGAATGTATCCCTAAAGAAAATGAGACAAGAACATGATCGGAAGGATTGAATTTGCGCTTCTGAATGTATTTTCTGAAGAACATGAGATACGAATATAGGTGTTCAACTCAAGTTTCAACCCAGTCAGAAAAGTGATATGACATAACAAACAATATAGGGAATGCCTTATATATATACTGTAAGTCTGCAACTTAAGACTTAGGCTATGCAACACGTTATGTTCTCTAAGGTAAGCTCAGGACTAGGATTCTTAAATGTCTACAACTACAAGGAGTTCTCCATATTACAAGAGATCTTGTAGTGCAGTACAGTTATGAACCACACAACAAGAAAACAAGCATTACAGACTGTAGTTCTGCATATCTAGTAGAGCCTAGGAACCATCTACAGTACTGTAGCTCTGAAATTCATTTACCCCAAAAAAATGCATTTTAATCAAATTAGATAATGCTTACAGCCATCATTTTTATCAGCACTCAAGAAGAAAAATCATCCAGATCCACATACACGACTTTCTAAATAACAAAATAAAAACTCCAATTCAGTGAAACTCAATTAACAACGAAAACAAATACAATTCAGAAACAGGGAAAAAACATGAGCAAGAAGAGGAGGAAGAACCTGCAAGCTTAGTTATGGAAGCAGAGATTGAAGAAGTCCAGGAGTACATGGCGTAGCCTGCTACATATCCATCGAGTTGGGAATAAATTAACCCGCTGTTTCTTTTTTTGAGTTCTTGGTCGAATAATTTAGCTAGTGATTCATGCTTTGGGAAAACCTTTTTCTCGATCCTCACTATATCCCCCACAACTTTGTCCCAGTTGCTTGAGTTTCTTTGCAATTCCACTATCACCCAATTCACCATTCTAACACACTTAAAGCTTGGACCTTTTGCTCAAAGAAATCCCAAAGTTCCTTCCGTAGGTTTTAGGAATATTGACTATTGTCAAATAATGGTAACCATCTTTTATTTTTGAAGAAACATGCCTTCTTTTATTTTTAAAATGGCGGAATTTTGTTCTTATAACTCAAAATATCGGGTGAAAAATGAAAATATATGAATGTCCCTCTATGGCATTCACGTTTTTTCATCCAATATATTGGTTGTACAAGTATAATATGGGCTATAAATAGCAATCCAGTATTAAAGAGTAATTGAGTGCTCCTAGAAGGGCACCAATATAGCTGGAGCTGGGGAAAGTTGTTATCTCTGAAAAATGAAATTTGGCCTATGGGTATCTCAAAGGGGCAAGTCGAGAAAAACACTGGTCAACGACTATATTACGGAAGTCATGCCTACACCCTAAACATTCGTTCTTTCTATGGATGTTATTAAAAGGGAGATTATCAACCATAGCGAGACTTCAATCAAAAGGGATGATACCACATGTGGCAGATGTTTGTATTCTTTGTGGGGAGAATGGGGAAACGATGCAGCACCTGTTTTGTACATGCAAGTTCACAGTTGAACTTCAAAAATATTACAGGGTGGAGACTGATGGGAATTTCAGGGAATGCCTGAGGAGGATGAGAAGAATGGTAGGATGCAAGAAAAGAATAAGGTTCCACCGACTAATCAACATTTTCTATAATATATGGCGGGAGAGGAACAACAGAATCTTCGAAGGGAAAATTAGGCAAGTTGATTCTCTGAAGTTGCTAACTGAAACAGGTTATGACCCCTCTGATTGATGTTGAGGATAGAGTGAAGAGATCCTAGCATGAAACTTTGTGCATAATGTCATTGGCTAGAAAAAAGTGAAGTTGTGCATGCATTACAACACTTTCTATAGCCAAGTAAGGAAACTTGTACATATGTCGTAGGTACCGCACTGATTACCTTTGGTATTTCAGAGGTGTTGGGCTGCTGGTATAAAAACCACTTACCCAGCCTTGGCTCATGACACTATCTAATGATTTGACGGGCTGGATGAGGGGTTATGACCCTAGTATGAAACTTGTACATATGTGGTAGGTACCGCACTAACTGCCTTTGGTATTTCAGGGGTGTTGGGCTGCTGGTGTAAAAACCGGTTACCCAGCCTTGGCACATGACACTATCTAAGGATTTGACGGGTTGGATCAGGGTTATGGCCCTAGTATGAAACTTGTACATATGTCGTAGGTACCGTACTAATTACCTTTGATATTTCAGAGGTGTTGGGCTGCTGGCGTAAAAACCAGTTACCCAACATTGGCCCATGACACTATCTAAAGACTTGATGGGCTGGACTGAAAGAGAGCATAACCAAACTCAGATCAGATTACATATGGCTTATTTGATTTCTCTATGGGGATTGCTCCGGGGTAGACTTATTTCTTGACATGTCAATTCGCAGATATGCTACGGGAGACATTTCCTCTATCCAATAAGAACAAGGGAAAAGATAAAAGGAACGTTGAAGACATCAAAGCTTCTAAAGTGGAAGCAGATCTAGTAAAATATGCATGGACAGATGGAATGAAACTCTACCATGAAAATCCTAGCAATATCTTGATGAACTTGTTATGATCACCGGCACTGTACCTTCCGTGGCTGTAGAATAGTTGTTTCGGTTTTTTTCACATTTGTTAAATGTTGGCTTAGAGTGATGGTCAAACAGTTATTTGAACTTTTTTGAGCGATTAATAGAAGAAAATTTTACATCAAAAAAAAAATTGAGTGCTCCTGTATAAATTTGCTAATTGAATTTGCAACTTCTTATAGCTGAATTACAAGTATAATTGCTGAGAGAAAATGAAGTGATATGATGATCACGTATGTCTGAAGTTTTCTTTTGTAATTTCAGTATAATTTTAATTAATTCGACCTGAACAATTATTATTAAACAGTTTGCAACACTTCTGTCGAAATAGAAACCAAGTGCAACAATTCTAGAGTTATGAAGAGTCCACCTTCTCACATTTCAACAAAAGATATCGATTTTATTAAACTGAAAACAAACTACTTGAATTTAATTTTATTCAATCTAAAACTATATAATTAACAATTATATAAAATTATATGGGAGTAGTTTTGTTCACTCCATTATAACAAATTATCACTGAATAATCATACTTAATATTCCTGAAAGTGAGATCAGTCTTGAAAGTGATAAGATCAACAATAACATATTGAATGATCATACTTAATATGTAAAAAGATCATGCTTGAAAATTAGAAGATCAACATTTGTTCACTCAAGAGTCAAGATACACTGAATAATCATTCTTAATACTCCTGAAAGTGAGATGTCTTGAAAGTGAGAAGATCAACAATAACATGTTGAATTATCATATTTAATATGTAAAAGATCATGCTTGAAAATTAGAAGATCAACATTTGTTCACTCAAAAGTCAAGATACACTCCTGACATAAATTGAGACTGACGGGAGACCTTCTCCTACATTATATTCACTCAAGATATGGAGTATTTGAACATTTAAAATACTTTTGAAAAATAATCACTTAAACATTTGTACACCAAGCATGGCTGATTTGGATCCTAGACTTGGAGCACTAGACCAAGGCCAGCACATAATTGGCCTGAGCAGCTACGTACTTACAAACTAGTAGTAGTACGTAATTATGGAGCTATACACACAAAACACACACACACACACAGGGGCACAGGGCACACTACAGGACACTAGAGCACTAGTCTTAGGCTTCATCCTCAGCATAATTTCCAGATGCATACAACATCAAGCATAATGGATAGTAGGATATAGGCCGAAGAACCCGGCCACTTGATGAACCTAGAATACAGAGTGGAATGAATAGTAGTAAGAGCACCGCGATGAATCTCGAGCCTAAAAGCAGCACAACTTGGGCAAGCCAACCAAGTTTGCCCACCACAAGATATACTCCTGCCATAAATGATACTGCCATCATAGCTAGAGCTACCCCTAAAAGTGGGAGGGCAATTTTTAAGGCAACATACATTGACTTCTGATCGCCCGTCTGCGCCCACAGGAGGATAACAGCAACGATGATGGAGACATACATTGCTAGAGAGTCACAAACCACATAACTATGAAACTTGGCTTCTCCTAGCATGTTTGCGATGCCCTGATCGGGATCAGCATTTCTATAGCCACCAGGCATAGTGAATCCAGCAGTGAAAGTCACAGTCGCAACTAATGTTGCCACCAACAGAATTACATTTACCCTATCTCTGAAATTTTCTGTGGTCGATTCATGGTCTTGCGCATGCTGAGATTAAATTTTTTTGGAGTCTTTGGAGCACTGACAAGCCTTAAAGCCATCCATGTTAAACGCTGCATCACAAATTATGGATTTTATTTTAGAAACAGGTTGTTGGTCATAGTCAGTCATGTGAGCACAAGTATAATACCTTGTTAAATGATGCCATCACCATGTATGGTTTCATCTGCTCCTCAGCAATGTCTTGGGCAGTCAGGCCATCGTTATTTTATAGCTCGAGGCTAACACGTTCGTCCCATATTAAAGCCCTCACCACCTTAGGATGGCCATGAATGGTGGCTACGTGTTGCCATCTTCATCTCTTTCATTGACAAGCTTCTCTAATTATGGGATTCTGAGCATCACATTGAAGGCTTTCCATTTACCACTTTAAGCTGCAATGTGGAGAATATTCTGTCTTTGTAGGGTGAGCAGCTCTCTTGAATCAGGCCTCTGCCGAAGCATCATTTGGATAAATTCAACTTGACCTTGGACTGCAGCCGCATGAATCGGGAAGAATCCTTGCCTATCCCTCCAATATGCAAACCTGTAAAATTCTTTTAGCAGGAACTCAGCTCCTTCCGTATATCCAATGTTTGCAGCATGGTGAAGCGGATTCCTCCCATAGTCGCACCTTTTATGAGTCAACGAGTGATCCTTGCTCCACAACAACTTCAGAACCCCTGAAAATTGGAAGAAAAACAAAAAAAAAAAGTTTCTCATTGCTATACATTCGCATAAACATGAACTTAGATGAGGATGAAAGATGGGAGTAGAGTAATCGATATAGGATATGGTTGAGGATGAATTACCAGTATCCTTTCCATGAATTGCAGCAAGAAGAGATGACTTATCCCTCTTCATTTCATCTACTATATTAGATTCTCCTCCAAGGAGAAGCCTAATGATTGAAGTATATCCAGCTTCTGCAGCCAGATACATCACAGACTTGCCTTCCTTATTGGCAGAATAAGTGATATTGCGATTCTTGTCAATCAGAATCCGAGCAGCACCTTCATGATGCAGAGGGGTGTTCCCTGCATCGTTGGCTTCACCTAAGACACCATCCCCATAGTCAGAATTGATCAGAAAGAGTACGAGTATCTCATCACCAGCTTTGGCTGCTATATGAAGGGCAGTATCGCCCGTACCATCTTTAGCAGCAACTAAGTCGGGCAAATCCTTGCTCAAAAGTTTAACTATTTCGTGATGTCGAAAGCGGGTGGCAAGGTGAAGAACTGTGCTCTTCTGAGGGTCCAAACCAAAGGAACACATGAAGCTGAAAGGCAATGGTGTCTGCTACGAGCCCAACTATTCAAAGCTATCACAAACTCGAGAATGTCCCCTCCAACGGTAGCCCTATATAGCTCAGGTTCCATGGTCTGAGTAAACCCTTCAATGTTTTCTTCAGCCAAAGACATGAGTGAAACCAGACTCTGGGTTCCCTTCAACTCCTTTACACGGATTTTATAATCTGGTGTGCGGAAATAGTTCAACAAAGAGCAGGTAATTTCCAGGTTAATTAATTACTTGTTTATGTTGATGGAATATTCATCCAACATTACATCTGTGTATTCAATCAAACTCAACAAAGAAATGGACATTTGCGGCAATGAAATAAATGATATACAATAAACAATACTGTAAATGATTAAACGCGTTATGTAATAAACTAAATGGAACAAATATTGATGTTGCCATCAGCACATACGAGTTACGACTTACGATAGCTAATTATCAAATTATAGAGTAGCTTTCTTAAGCTTATTTAGTTAAGGAGATGCATAACTGAGAAAAGACATGTTGCCGTTGTAGCCAGATTTTTCATCATTGACGACTGCAATTGCAGTTGGGGTTTTCATTTACGACGAGTTCGTCCAGCTCTGATTCAGGTCAGGTTTGATTCTGTTAAAATTCACTAAATCAAATTCGCAGCATGGAAATCATTCTAAATACTATAAACCAAGAAAGATGCAAGTTACTTGTGAATGCGTCCAGACAGGCAGGTGACCATATTCCAAATCATGATCTACCAATATGCTTCCATAATCATCTATTGACATGCACATTATTCAATATCCAGCAGTCAGCCATTCAAGTATTCAGGACATCAAGTTCTACAAGGTAACGGTATTTCAGCCATTACAAACACCAAATGTGAATGAAGCCAACAAATTATTAGGCCACCTAACGATTTCCATGAATTTTTATCTGCCTGAGAAAAAAAAGCCTTCATTGCACTAACTGGACTGTTGAGCCAAATTGAGATTAAATGCTTCATGACATAATAAAAAAGGTAGTACATAGCAGTTAGCACAAAATTGCACCTAACAAGACAAGCATCCCTTCATCCCTAAATGGATATGTGTCATTTTCCAGTCAAAGTACCTCAAAATTACAGAAGTATCTGTGTACTACAAGCTAGGGATAAAATGGACTCTGAAGAAATATTATATTGCTACAAGCCACAAAAATCATCCTTAAAAAATAAAAAGTTAGAATCAATGTCATTTGGGAGACTCCTTGAGGAGTATCATGAAATTAACCAAAAGGATGATCTGAAACCATTCATAAGATAAAGTGACAGATAAAGTAACTAGCACCATATTTGACAAAAGTAACCAACTCATCAAAGCGAAGTGTAAAATCAAGGGCATGAAACCAATCAAGTATATAAAAGTGCTTTTTCACCTTAATTGGATATTATTTATTTGGTTTACTACTGAACGGACTTGTACATTATATTAATAATGTGTTCGTGGAAGAAAATACCAGGTAACTGGAATAGACCACTCTGGATTAGCATTTTCAAGTATTTAATCCACAGAAATTTCTATATTGAACCATAGTCACTGGCTTGATAAAGTGATTCAGAAGATGAAGATGTTAAAGATCCCTAACAGAAGCACCTATTAACACTGTACACCAGCAAAAACATCAACTCGGGCTCCAAACTATTTATAACAGAATGAAAGACATTTGTTAGAGAACTTATGCCTTGTTCTAAAATATGATAGAAGACAGAATCACCCTAGCTTCCATCTTCTTACAAATGTAACCTTCCGTTCTTATCACTGGCCTGATAAAATTGAAGCAGTTTGAGCCGCAACACAGTTTCCTGCCAACAAGTAAGCAAGAAACTCATCATTCAGAAATGACTTATACCCAAAACAAATCATTAAAAAATGGTATCCGATAATACCAACCTCATGGATTTCATCAGAATTGTCAGCGAAGCAAAATCCAGTTGAGCAATTTGGCAACAACTCCGGGCTTTTCATCCATGCTCTATGGCCATCAGTTGCTTTAATTTTGTATCTGAACATCTGTGAACAGAAAGACCATGTGGGGTGAGAAAATCGGAAAACAAAATTAAAATGAAACTAGCAACTAATACTAAAAGAAAATATCAAAACCAAATAGCATGTCTATTGCGTGTTGCCTTTAGCACCTCATAGGAAATTTATTTGAAAACAGAGAAAGAAGAGCACAAAGTTGGCATTTTTTCCAACTAAAAACTACTCGAACACATTCCATCAAACATTTTTCTTATCCCTAGGCTTCTACTTTTACTAAAAGTTGGCATTGTTTCTATAACTGGTCAAAAGCAGTTTAAACCAACCTTAGAAAGAGGCACAGTTGGTTTCTCCAGTTCATTGATGTCACTACTTACTCCAGTGCCTTGACATTCTGGGCAGAATGCGGAACCTTTTTGCTTCAAGACTGCTATTATTTCACTATTCCTTCTCACTTCCTTTTGCTTGGCTCCCAACTTTCGCCTAGATCTCCGCTTCACCTTGGGTGCATTCAACTGATTCTCGTAATTTTCCATCTCACACAGCAATATCCAGTGGATTAGACAGGAAACGTGAAAAACATGAAATGCCTGCAGTCACATTCAGAATTTTATCAGGAATTAGGCAAAACATAAGCCACAAAAATTACAATGATATAATAATGTAAAGATAGGTATCATACTCCAGTTAAGTTTCTAGTACTGCAGGCGAGCCTGCCCGTACTCTTGTTCAATAGTGCAGCCACATCTTTCCCTGGAAGCATTATCTGTTGGCAAATATCACACATTCTTTCTGATGCGGCCTGCTGCTGTCGCCTCAACTCTTTCCTCATGCTTTTACTGGCTAAAACTCTACAACTCGGAAATTGATCATCACACCCATCCAGGAGCATTCTTTGGTTATAACTATCTGGAGGCTGGCATTCTTCCCCAGAAGAGTCATATTGAGCAGTCAAAGACTCACTAACGTCCTCCTGATCAGAAACTGACTTCCTCTTTCTGTTAACAACTAGGGAATGCTCAACAGATTCTGAATGAGAACGGGATGGGAGCAAGAACTTTACATCATCAAACATTCCTTTTCTGCCCAAATCATAGTTATAAGAAAATGTAACTATAGCAAAATTATGTTCCAAAACCGTGAGGGTATCCTCACTAGTCAAGCCTCCTCCTCCTCCTCCTCCTCCCCCTTCTCCTTCTCCTTCTCCTCCACCTAACCACTCACACCATATTTTCTGCATTTTACTTAAAGTTCCATCCTTCTCACAAAATCGAGCAGCAATTTGTCCAGCACCTAAGTATGTCACTTCCAGCTGAGAAACCCCATCTTTACACAATACACCTGGAATAACCAACTGGTTGCCTACGCTGTCATCATCAGCCAAGTTCTTTAAACAGGAACTCTTGCAAGAAATGCTCCCTGCACCAACACCGCCTTGATTCTTGTGAATGGCAATTTCACCTCTAGATCCAGTTCCAGTGCAAACTGAATCCATAGACCCATTATACGAGACCATAGCAAGATTTCTTTCATCATCATCCTGACAAATATTATCAAGCAACTGAATACTATCCCGCTTTCGCTTTGTTACGTCCACATCTTGTTCACAGGTATCACCAAAGAAGAGTACGCCATCTTGAAAAGGCCAGGGGTTCGGTTTTAACAAAGTCGCCTTAGCAGCAGCAAGCCTTTCACAATGCAAGCTACCTTTCAAATGATCATACAAGATCGAATCGCTATAGCATGGCGCCAAACACAAAGTACAAAAGAAAATGCACCTTTTACCATCCCTCCTCAGGTCAACATAGGTATGACCCTGAAGCTTCACATTTCGAATTGTTGCCTTAGCCAACTGCTCCTTCAGATTAGCCATCAACTGGTTCTCTATTCTCTACAATATGTTCTTCAAAACTAAACCACTTCCTAACCCAATCGAATTAACAAATTCACCAAGATTCAAACACTAAAAACAGTATATTCAAACAAAACACCCAAATTTCGTACCAGGCAACTTTTCGGCTCTCAACAAAACCGACAAAATTGAAGAACCTAAACGAAAACCTAAAATTGTTCAGTAACTTTTAAACTTACAACTCCGAGGCGTAAACGGCTTGTTTTGAGCTATGCGTATTCGATCCGCGGCAACCTGAACTTCAAAACGGCCCGAAATTGTCACAAGAAATACGCGCGATTCCTCCATTGAAATCATCTCCATTGCTTCAACAGAAACGAAAATCAAAAACAAAAAAACGCAGCGCAACGCAGCAATTCACCAGGAGAAACCTCCAACAAAGCTGCAGAATTTTCGTCAAATAGCACAGGGTAAGATGAATCTTGAATTTTCTAGTTTATGAATGCGTAGGGAGGGGGAAAATTGAGTCTAGAGAGAGAGGGGGCACGGAAGTTAGGAGGCGAAAAACGACTATTAACTGGTTGATTTTTCTTTTACTTTTCTTTGGGTCTGAGCACGGGATTCGGCGTCGGTAAGATGAATGTCTAGGATAAAGTTGACTTGAGCTCGCCAACCGTTGGATTAGAGAGTTCGAGTACACGGAGTTCGTGATTGGTCACACGCTTGCGGTCATTTGGGTTTATAGTGGATTATATCACAGAGGATTGAAGGGTAAGATGGAGAAGATTCGGATTTGCTTAGAGGATTCCAATCGCTTAACGTAAATGGATAAGACCAAATATATTTTTGAAAATGATAAATACCAAATACTCCTCACTTTTTTATATTGATGTTTTTCTATGGCCAACGTAAAAAAATGTTTGGTTGATTTGCCGCTTTTATTATCCAACATTTCACAAAAATAATACATGTATTTTCTTTTTTTTTATTGAAATCTATTTACGGTCCTTCAATCCAAATATAATATGAACACAAATATTGTTCGAAAAGGCTGTGTTGTCTGAAAGTTATGTGTTCAGAGGCGGTGTTGCTTGAAAGCTGTGTGGTTCAAAGACTAATTTCCAGCTGTCGCCGGTAGAAAAGAGTTGCCTGAAATCTTACATCAAAGCGGTAAATGGTGCGAACAAAAAGGGATACATTTATACTCAAATAGTATGGAATAACCTGACAAACGTAACACTTTAACTCATATTCTAAACTAACTAATCGAAATTTAGCCGTTTGGGCACAACATGTTACCTACTCTAGAAGTCAATGGAGTTTACCCCTCTCGCCTATTAAACTGTTTAAAAGTGATATAACAAACAAATGGTTACATACTACCTTACACCTGCATAACTTTATTTTCTAGGGATAATACATTTGTATTATATGATTTATTTTCTAAGGATTTTTTTTGCAACAAATATATATTTGAAGGGTTGTCATGTATTGTATGTTTATTTAAGAATTTTTCCACTATTATTATTATTGTCATGTATTTGTGAGGAAGCAATATACAAAGGAAAAGGTGTTTTGGGGATCGTTCTATTTAGGACATGGGCTAAAACTAGTCCATATAAATACACAAAGCTGGAGTTTACAAAATTTTGGGTTATTTCAAAACTAAACTGAATTTGTTCATCTGAAAGATCCACCAAATCATATTTGCTATCTACACTGGCTCTATACCTATGGTTCCATATTGCTTCCATTTCATACGGTATGTTAAAACCAGAAGAAGACATAGGGAGTTCGAACAAGGATGGAAGCCATTCTACAGAGTCTCCGGACTTTGGTTTTGCAGATTACATGAAGCGGAACTGGAGTACAGATCGGCTCTATGCTTGGGCAAATGAGAAAAGGAGAAACATATGGAGCAAGATCTGGAATTTCAAAGTTCCTTACAAACCTAAACTTAAAACTGAGGTGTACAGTCTTAAGGATCTCAGCCTGGATCAAGTAGTGATGCATACTAGTTCAGGGATCACTCTTTGCATCCCTCCATCTCAAGCAAATCTGATAGCTTGTTGGGGAAATCTCAAAGCAGCAACTAGGGTTTCATCCCAGAATGTTGACTTGCTTACAGCTCAGTCTGTTCACCGCCAACACTCCTACAACATGAGTCAGTGCCACAGGAGAACTGGAGTTTCTCGTCGACTCCCTTCTTCTAACTACCAGTAGTTAATAGTTCTAGTATTACATATGTAATGGCAGTAGGCCTTGTGTGCTTTAGCATGGTTGTTCTTTATGTTATATTGGCATTAGGCCTAGGTAATGTAATTTGTGTTCCTCTGTTTAATTAATAATTAGTGTTCCTTTCAAAAAAAAAAAATGAATTTGGCGCCATTATATAAGAAAAGTAAAAGATTAAGGACTAGGTTGCAAACATTTATAATCTAAATGGAAAATCGGTGCTTCAGCAATGCGAAGTCACCGGAAAAAGCTTTAAGTTTTTGCAACTATGTGATTTTGGGATACCCTTTGGAGATCTCATCGATATGAACCTTTGTTTTCTTTCGCCTATTCAAAAATACTAGATTTGCATCGAAAAACTGTGACTAAAACAATGGATTTCATCACTAACGACCTAACTTCAACGTCAGAGACCCAAACCTCACGACCTAAACCTATATTTCAGACACATACATATCATGTTGGATTTACGCACCACCAAATTATTAAACTATCCCAAATTATATTATAAACATCTAAAGGGAATTTTCATGTACGAAATTCCCAACTATCATTTGTGTTAAAATATAAAATATATATAATACAAGTGATAATGATATTTACAATGACACTTCTATTATCATCAAAGGTGATTCATCAATGATGATGGCTACAATATTTATAGACCTACAATACAAACTAAATGGGGAAACCATTCTAATCAATAACTTTCTCACTAAGAAAACAATATAGCTAAATATCTATATTCCTAATATAACGATATACTGAATATCTTTATTTTCTTTCCTTAATCTCAATACCCTCCCTCAAGTTGGAGCATGGTGAAAACCATGGCCGACTTGCGAAAAAATCATGAAATTCTGTCAGAAAAAGCACACTACCTCGTTAAAAAACCCAGTGGGAAAAAGAGTATAGTGACTCCTCTTCATAAGCTCCATAGTCTTGAATCAACATCAGTAGTGAAAACAATACAGTAGTTTTCAAAGAACACGAGAAGAACAAAAATCACGACAGCATCCACGACGGCAGTGGCCTCTTACGACAACGGCGGTGGTGTATGCAGCAAAACATCCAACAATAGTAGCAAGCAGCGGAGTAGCACCAACAATAGAAAAAGTAGCACTGGTAAAACGAAGTAGCACCAGTAGAGAAAGTAGCAATGGTAAAACGATGTAGCACCAGTAGAAAAAGTAGCAATGGTAAAACGGTGTAGCACCAGCAGTAGAGAAAGTAGCGTTGGCAAATCGTAGTAGAACTAGCAGTAGTGAAAGTAACATTGGCAAAATGGAGTAGCACCAGCAGTAGAGAAAGTAGCGCTGGCAAATCAATCTGGGCAACGATCTTCACGGCGGCAACGGCGGCGGCGGTGAAAGGACCGCTACGAGCATATTTTCAACAAACAGTGACGGGTGGCAATCTTCGACGAACGCGGCGGTGAAGCACGGCGGCGGCGGTGGAAGTGGCCAAAACATGATAGGAAGATGAAAACGGGGTTAGGAGAAATTTTGGGGGTAGGGGAAAAAAAATCTAGGGTTTAGGGTTCTAGGATCTTAGGCTGTGATACCATGTTAAAATATAAAATATATATAATACAAGTGATAATGATATTTACAATGACACTTCTATTATCATCAAAGGTGATTCATCAATGATGATGGCTACAATATTTATAGACCTACAATACAAACTAAATGGGGAAACCATTCTAATCAATAACTTTCTCACTAAGAAAACAATATAGCTAAATATCTATATTCCTAATATAACGATATACTGAATATCTTTATTTTCTTTCCTTAATCTCAATAATTTGGAATTGGAGCTAACCGCCGAGCAAGTGATGAGCTCAGGAAATTGGAATGGAATATGAACGTCTCCCGCTATTGTCTCTTATAACAAACGAGAAAATAACTAGTTTGCCATTTTTTTCATAAGATTAAAACTTGACATAAATCCGTATTAGGTGTAAAGGTGTTAATTGAGTTGAATGGTGTTAAAAGCAATTACTCCCTCTGGTGTCATTTACTTGACCAAAAACACTATTTGACGGCGAGTTTGACCATCGATAATTTTATATACATATATTAAGTAGATTTAAATTTTTTATTTTTAAAAAATATGTGTTAAGGAGAATTCAAAACTATATCATGCATGAATATTATTACTCATATGATACTTCAAATATGCATACTGAGATAGTGTTTTTTTTTTTTGAAACATTAATATTTTTTGGCGATGACATGGTATATATATACCTTTATTATGACTTGAAACAATTGGATTCGTTATTTAAACTCTTAAGTGAGCGCAACCGACATGCGTAGACCTTTCGTTCATCAGCCCCCTTTCTGCGATTCGGTTGGATTGCAAGTAAAGCAATAACATGCGCGCATACAAATAATTAAATAAATCAGATTCAAGAATTTCTGAGTAATGCACAGCACAAACAAACAAGAGGAATTGAAGGTCACGACTTCAAATATATCACAAAATCATCTTCTATTACAATGAAATTTAGGTCCAAGAGATTAGAAAAACCACAGAAACTTGTTCAAGGAAAAACAACAAAGTACAGCAATTAACAACATCTGGGTAATGAATGAATCAGATTTACAAAGCACGAACACGGAACCGGCCATCGGGAGTTTGATCTACCTCTTGAGAAGCTTGACCTTGTACAAGCCTTTCCTACAAGACCTTTTCACAACCCTCACCGATTTCTTCAAGAAGGTTTTCACCTCACGAGCTCTTGCCCTCACTCGATCTTCAAATTTCCCCATCTTTTCCCTAACAGTTAATTCTGATCGAGAAGAATTGGTGGCTTCGTTTTTTAGCGTACAAGTGAATTGGTAATTAGAAGACGCACCTCTAAGGCCATATATATAGAGAGCTTTGAGTTCTTCGTGGCAATGATCTAAACCATTCAAATCATCTTTTAGCGTGTCTGGATGTCGGCTTCTTTACTGACCGTTGATATGGGGACCCGTTGCTGTTGTGTTCTGTATTAGAATACGTACGACCGTGGCTTTTGGAGAAAAAAAAATGATGCCTTTTTTCATATTTTCACTCGCAGCGGTACCTTTTGGAAAAAAGGGGGTCAATTCTGTTGACTGGGCATCATATTCCAAATTCCCTGAACAGTTCTAACAAGATTGGGCTTCATATTCCAAATGTTCCCTGAACAATTTTGACACTGATTTGTTTAATTTGGATAGCTATGTTTGTGCCCATAAACCAGGAAATGCACATACATATTTGTCTAACATAAACCTAATTTTTTTTTTAACATAAAACATTTAATTTTTTTCTTAAACTACTGGAAATCGTCAAACTACGATTGAACATGGTTAAGACGAGCCCCTCTAGTATGGTGCTCGACTTTGCGAGTATCGCTAGGGATTGAGCTAAATAGACTATTGAAGACCAAGGCGACCAACATGGCCCCGTAATTGTACTAATCCCTAACTCAGATGACTTCTCCATTGACATTGTCTCGATCAGACAAACTTTGCTTACCGCGAAGGACTTTCAAAGGGGTTCCTCATCTTCTTTCTCCCATGAGATGCCTCCGGAAGGTCCTCGGGCATTGACTCCTACCTCGACGAGATGTAGCTCCTTGCCGGTTATTTGCATCAAAATAAGACACTAAAATTGTAAACCAACAACAAAACAAAAACAAAAACAAAAACTTAGGCATATACTAGTGTGCCTATGCTGACCCATCTGGAGATCTTTCCATGGAATTTTTAGGCCGTCCAGATGGTTCGCGACTCATAGATCTTGGCAGGATTGGGCTTCATTGCCAATCTCCGCCTGAGTTTCAGCGCTCTCATTGCCATGCTCAAGATCGCCACGGCCTGCAACAGGATTCGCAGCTGCCTTTTCAGCGGCGGCAGCTGCTTGGCTGTTGCCACGGCCTGCAACAGAACTATCCCGCGACGTCACATTATTCCCATAGCTATCCTTGGGCTCATCAATCTCTTCTACAATGAAATCCCGTTGTCCAGTTGTTGCCCGCGCGGCTTGATCTATTCGGCTTACCCGTGGCGGTTTTTTGAGAGCCACTGAACCAGAAGTTGAACTCGATCTGAACAACTAAAACAGAAACTAAAACTGCCGTAGTTCTCCAACAAACTTCCAGCGCCACCATTGGTATTTCGCGGCTCCATCAGCCGTCGTGATGGCATAAAGCCAGCGCCAACAATCTACACAAAACCAGAGCTCTCGCCTTGCCACATCGAAAACCCCGCTGGCGGAGACGTCGCCGTCACAGCCTCTTGCAGATCTCAGATCTCCCAAACGTAGAATAGTTTGGATCGATTTTTTAACTTCTCTCAATGTTAAACCACTAATTAGTGATTGAGTATAATCCATGTGCGATTCAATTAGGAAGATCAGCACAAGGATTCGTGGATTGACGGGAAAAATCCTAGGATTTAGGATGAAGGCGGCCTTGAGTTCTCTCATGGGAGAGTCGGCGGCAGGGAGGGTTTAACTCAACATAACTCTAATTTTGATTCTTTCTAAATTGGGAAATGGATACATAATTTGTGTAACATTAATCTGATCTATATTCGTAGTTGATTTAGGTCTTGTTCTCTTCACGGTATCTGAACTTAAAAAACTTTATCTGAACTAAAAAAAGTTTATCTGAACTTAAATTTTTTTATTTGAACTCATCCGAACTTTAAAAACTTTATCTGAACTGAACTCATTTGTCCTTAAAAAATTTAGTTGAACTCATTTGAACTTAAAAACTGAGCTGAATTGAACTGAACTAAATTGAAAATAACTAAAATATATGATCATTACCAATATGTATATATTTGAAATTTATTAATCTAAATATGACATAATACATTTAGTATTAAAATATACTGAACTGAGTTGCACTGATGTAGATAAACTGAACTTAATTGAATTGAAATAAATATGATCAATTTCAATATATTTGAAATTCATTAATCTAAATGTAGCATAATACATTTAATATGAAAATATATAGAACAAAGTTGAACTAGAATATATAGATCAACTAAACTGAAATAAAATAAATATGACATTTTCAAAACATTTGAAATTTAATAATTTGAGTATAACTTAGAGTTTGATAGAGCTTCAATGATCATGTTTGATTATTCATATTTTTAACTACATAATATATATAAATAATATATAAATAATATATAAATATATTTTTTAAAAATAGATGTTACAATGAATCTAATGGTATCTAATATGATAGTTTTATCATTTAAATGTTAATCTATATTTAGAGTCAAAATTTTCTAGGTTTGACTATAAAAAGTCAATTGTATAGGTTGGAGAGAGACATATAGAGAGTATGTAAAACAGGCATACATATGTTGCATTCTTACTCCTTCTTTTTATGGTAAGAATTTAATAATTTTATCTACTAATAATATTTTGACCAATTCTTGGGTGAGGCGGCCCCACCCAAGAGGCAGTACCAAGTAAACACGGTTTTTGGTGAGATTTGATGAACTGACACAAAGATTTTAATGACGTGACATGTTTGATGAACTGACACCGAGATTTGATGAGGTGACGTCGAGTACCACACAATTTACATGCATTAATATTTGTGCTCAAATATTGGGCGTCATAAATCATAATAAAGTGAATGGAGCATTTTCTTAATGCTTAGAGCATCTCCAGTGGTTGAAGAAACAGAGCTGCTTGCAATATTTGATAAATTTTAGCAGTGTAGCTTACCATTGTTTCACTCCACGTAGACACTGCTACACGAGCAGTACTGCCGCACAGAGCAGTACTGCCGTCATTAATGTTATGAGTTAACTTTCATTTATTTTTACTTGGTAAATATAATTTCTCTTTCCTTTCATTTACTTTTACTTGGTAAATATAATTTCTCTTTTCTTTCATTTACTTTTACTTGGTAAATATAATTTCTCTTTCTATTCACTTAGTTTTATTCTATTATAAATATTTACTTTAATTATTTTACGAGCATGAATAAATAATATTTATAAAAAATATATTTTAATATTGTATATATTATATATATTATATTTGTTTATACTTAATATTTGATATAACTTATAAATAATTTGAAAAAATATATAAATATAATAAATATAAACATTATTTTTTAAAATTTATCCAAACTTTGATTTGTATTCTTTCATAAAATATTAAATACATTATACCAATAAAATTTTATTCCAAATGCAAAAAAATAAATAAAAATAGAATGAAAAATACATCAAATATATATTCTAATGACATTTCATACTTATTTCTAAGAATTTAACACACTTGTTCATGATTTTTTCTAGTTCTATCATCCATATTTGATGTGTCATTGGTTAGAATTGCGAAATCATTTTGACAAATTTCCTCTTTCTTCTGTAGAAGAGCATCTCACAAAAACCAATTTTTTTCTAATAATTTGCAATATATTGGTAGTCTAAATATTTTTATTATAATTATTTATTTTTATCATTTGTTATTTGTAATTTGTAAATCACTTTATAATTTAGCATAATTATTTTTTAGCTGTTATAAAAATAATTTATTTATTTTTAAATCAATAGTATTTGTATCATTTAGATAAATACATTAATTTTTTTTAATAATAGTAAAAATTCTTGGTAAAAATATTTAAAAAATGTGTGGGCCCTTTATAGCTACAAACATAGTAGCTCACCATTGTGGAGCTATGCAGCTTGCCACCTCATTTGCTTAGAATGTGACATGGTAAGTGAATATGTAGCTTAGTAGTCCTGAATGTCTTGCTACAGTCCTTATGTGTTAGACGGTCACACATTATAAAACCAAAATTTCCTTATTATACAAGACTTATTAAAGAAATATTACCTTGTATATATTACATCGGATATTAAAATTAGTAAAGTTTAAATGGGTTTTCCATGGCACAATTTTTAACTTTAAAGAGCACATATCTTTTCAATAATTTTTATTTTATATTTATTTTTTGAAAAGATATCTTTTCAATAATTAAATTAGAAGAAAGTAATATAACCATTTATTATATGCCACGCCAGCACCCACAGACAAAGATAAGACAAAGATTATGTATAAGACGGGGTTATCCATCCAGAAGGATCAAGCACCCTATCCCATTCACCGTTTGCGTCACTCTCACAACTTCTTTGGTTTGGTACGTGATCAACCCATTGCCCTTTATTTATTAGCCAAATTTGGCACAAATTCAAAACCCAGTTTCCTAATAATAATATTTTAATACGTCACATAGTGTATGTACACACTTGGACTCGGGGAGGTGTTTTTAGTAAATTCCAATTCCAACCTCTCTTTTTATTGGCGGATTTGGCTCAACCCCACTCCTCATTCTGTCATACTCCCAGCCATTGTGTTTAGTTTTTGCACACCAGACGTTCCTCTCTACAAAAGGTTTCTTCTGATATTTTTCTTTTGTTTAAGGATTCAACTTTTCTTCTTCTTATCATCATCGAGCAGCAGCCAGCAGCCGTCTTATTGTACTTTTGGTAGGTCTTCTTATCTTCTTCAACCTTTTTCTCTTCCTTCTCTTCTTTGCCTGATTTTGGGGCTTTTTTTTTTGAACTGGAGCTATATGATGGATATTTCGTTTTTGAGTTTTCTTCATTCAGCACGAGATGAGATTGAACGCTTTGCACTGTGATTCCGCTGTTTTATTTGAATTACGTCCTGGTACAAATTCAACCGCGATTTAGTTCATGTAGTGTTTGTTCAGGGGATTAGACTCGTGTTCAGATCATTCGAGTCGAAAAGTTAGGATCTAAAGGCTGTTAGTTTTTATTGTCGACGTCAAATTAGGGATATCATTGTATCTCCTTGAATTGAATTCTTGTGGTTGCTCTGAGGAGGATTATATGCTATAATCAAATACAATTTGTTTGTGCCTTTTTTATGTGTTTTTGATTCTGGCGTTCTCTGGTTTAATTGTTGCAAAGAATGTGACCAGGAAGCTCCCCCCTGGACCTTGATTATAGTATTTCTTCTAGAAGCATCTATTGCAATTAAAGATTTCTTGCATAATGATATGATGCTTTGCCTAATAGCATTGAATTAATTCTGGTTAGACTTAGGAGCAGCATGTTTTTGTGTAATGTTTAAGATAATTTATTTGGTAACCTACTTCTTAACAACAACCATGATTTTGATTTTTCCATTTTTGCTGAAATTTCTGTCCATCTTCCGTTGTCCAATTCAGGTGTTGCCCTTCAATTTTAGGATTTTCCATTATGGTTTTTTTAAAATCAATTCTTATCTGTTAGGTAGGCTTCTCCCTCATTACAAAATTAAACATAGTCATATGCAGCTCGTCCAAGTGTCACTTATCTTCTGTAAACTATGGTATTTTTAATTTGCAGAAACAGACTTCTAGCCTATGTTCAACATTTGTCATTTTTATATAGCTATGACAGGTTAGAACAAATCTTGAAGTTATACTTTAATGAGTCAAAGTAAAAGCTAATGGTATTTGCCTATAGTTTAACTCTGTTCACACATTCAGATGCATCCATAGTTTCAACTCTTGAAATGTATAAATGCTGAAAATTTGCTGTCAGTTTTTAATAACACTCTTCCTTTCATACTGTCTTTCAGATATTAGTGGAAACCAGTTCTTTGAGCACGAAATTGATGGAGCAGTACTTCCAAAATCTAGCAGTTGGAAACAACACAAGCCAAGATGGAATACCCCCCATGACTAAGTGGAAGTCGTTATCTTCCGATGCTTCTGCAGATGGAATTTCAGGGGGTTTAGACTGTAACATATGCCTGGATTTGGTGCAGGATCCAGTAGTGACTTTCTGTGGTCACCTATACTGCTGGCCCTGCATCTACAAATGGCTTCATTCCCAGACCAACCCTTCCCATGATCCCCCACAATGTCCTGTCTGCAAAGCTCCACTATCAGAGGAAACCCTAATTCCTCTGTATGGAAGGGGACTGAGTAGTAATCCCTCGGAAGAGAAAGCCCGGCAACTTGGTATAGCCATCCCACAGAGACCACTTAGTCCAAAATGCAGCCCATCATCAGCATCTCCTAGCCCGACTGTATCTCGTGCAGTTCCCCAGCTTCAACAATTTGGTTACTTGCAACAGCAGCCTCAGTTTCATAATGGGAGCAACTCATCTCATCCAACAATTGAAATGTTAGGGGAAATGGTCCTGGCTAGGATGTTCGGGTATGAGACGGGTATGTATGAATATCCCAGTTCTTATCATCTGATGGGTGGAAGCAGTCCGAGGATCAGAAGGCAAGTAATGCAGGCTGATAAATCCCTTAGCAGAATAATCAATTTCCTCTTCTGTTGCATGTTCTTGTGCCTGTTGTTGTTCTGATAGACATTGTTTCGAATTTTGATTCCAACCATCTCTATCTGTATGGAGTACATGTAAAAAGAACCTCCACCAGTATACAAAAACTCAAGCCATTGTAAACATCTCTTAAGACTCTGTAACTACTGATATAAGCAATGAGAATTGAGAAATAATAGTGTAATGCATTTTCCCCAATGTGACCAAGATTCAACAATTTCTCTAGCATCATCATTCATCAGTTGTGTACTCTCTCTCGCCTAATATACATTAGTCAACAGTCTAAATTTCATCACTTAAATATGATTTTAAAATAAATTTCAAGTATTCTTTAAAGGAGTAGTTGTTAATCTGTAAGACCAACAACAGGAAGGATTATGATTTTGTGTGGTCATTTGAAATGATGGTGATTTCCTATGAGAAAATTAAAAGAGTGATGACTGATGATTATACGATGTCCCATACCTTCCAATCTTATCAATTGATAATTATGGAGTAACTTCTGGGGTCCCCGAAATGTTTGTCCCGTAGCAGCACCAAGTTGTTATGGCTTGATTGGAGGGATTTCGCTTGAAATGGCGTTTTTTTGTTGTTAGAACGGTAGTGCCCCTCCACAAGAAAGGTATTAGAGCATTTGAATAGGTTTTATATAAAATTTTCAAGAATGAATGTCAAAATCTCCAAATTTGAATAAAATTTTTATTATAACAAAACTGTTGTACTTGTTTTTACAATTTTACCATCTAAAAACCTACTACTAAGTTTACACAATATAGTAAAAATTCACTATTTCTTAAACCCTTGCCGCTTCCGAGGAAATTTTTTCAATATTCCCCATATTCCCATTACATGAGATGGGAAAGTAATTGTTTTTTGTTTTTTGTTATTAATTATTTATATTTTTAAATTTTCTTCGATTTGATCGGTTGAATATATGGTTTTTTTTTTATGGAAAAGGTTGTTTTCATTAATAATCATCAAAACATAGTATATCATATTTTGACCATCACTCTAAGCCTAACCAAATTGGTTTAACAACACTACTATTTTTAGCACCACAAATTGTACTTACACCCTACATTGATACTCAGCCCATATCTTCACCATCAATTGTTGCACTTCCATTGACCCGCCCTCAAAAATTCTTTCGTTCCTTTCTGCCCAAATCTCATATAGTAAGGTAGAATGAATCATCAACTGTTCCCACTCCCTCCTCCTTCTGAGCTGCTCAATGATTCTTTTCAACTCCCTCAAGTTTCTAACTCCTTTTACTTTCAGCAACTGAGATAGTTGAACCAAGAACTGACATTTAGCAAACAAATGAACGGTAGTTTCCTCAGGTGCTTGGCAAAGGCAGCACTTTGGTTGTGGTCCCAAGATCCTAAACCTTTGCAATATGTCCACTGTAGCCAACCTGGAATGAAACAGCATCCAAAGAAAAATTCTATGTCTAGGTAGAATCTTAGAATGCCAAATGAACTTTGCTGCAGGATCTTTCTCCCTCTTGTCTACCAACAAATCATAAGCTTTCCTAATGCTAAAGCTTCCAGCAACTGTCACACACTCAGGAAGCTTACTGAACATCAGGTCCCTCAAATGCAATACATTTCTCCAAGCCCAACTTTGGTAAGTATGGTTGAATATATGATTTAGTTGTTCATGTCCATGTTTTATTCTCGGTTTTATTATAAAAGTCGCTTTTTATGATTTGTGTTTTTTCTCGATCTGGTTACGGCCAATTTGCAATGTGAGTACCAAATCAAAATTTTATGCACTCCTTCAGTCCCGCCTTAAACTGCAAAAATTAACCTTTTCTGATTGACCATAAATGTTTTTGACAACAATATCTTTATGAATGTGTAATTATTATTTTATGTATGATAAAATTTTAATATTATAAAAATACATGTTACAATGAATCCAACAAAATTCCATAACCATATTAGATTATTAGTTCAATCTGAATGTTGAGAATAATTAATTCGACTAAATTGCAGCTTAAGCCGAGACAGAAGGAGTAGTACATGACCCGGTTCAAACTTGGATCCATTTCACTACCCGGTTTGGAGTCTCGACTCTCGAGTAGTACTAAGAGCATCCACAATGGTGCTTTTTAAGTGCTCTTTTCTTAATAATGAACACTTCTTATTTTGAAATGACCATTGTGGAGTTTTAAGAACCACTCCTTAATAAGGACCTGCTCCTTATTTAGGGAGTGGTTACCTCTTTGTGACTAGCTAACCAATAAATGAAAGTCATTCTCTTACTAATTTGAAATAAAAAAAATAAAAAATGATAAAATAGCAATTAAGAAGTGCTTCTTATTTTTCTTACCATTGTTGATAAATGATTTACTTAGTTTTTGTCAAAAATGATGATATATCACTTAACAAGTAGTCCTTAAGTTCAAACCATTGTGGATGCTCTAAAAGACTAAGGGGGTGTTTGGTGAAGAGCTGTTTGGGCCTAAATTAACTGATTGAGAGCAATTAGCTGTTTTTTTAAAAAAAATTCAAACCACCATTGGTGGGAGGGATATATTAGGCTCCTCAAACCTTATAAACAAGAATCTGAGATACAATTTGTTTTTATTACAAAGAGTAGAAATTAAAGACATTAGGCATAAATTAACCTAAATATGCTATGCATTTCCTCATAATCCTTGAAGTTGATGATATGATAGATTGTTGAGTATGAAACATTCCCCTGATACTCCTACCCCTGGAGTATCTACATCCCTGAATGTACCATACAAAAGTCATCTCTATACATCAACTGAGAGGATTTAATGGAAATACTCGGTTTGATCAAAAAATGAGAATCCAGCTCAAGAGGGGCATCGTTGCCAGTTCTGCATCAGTGTATTGGGGGATGACCATTTTCTTTTTTTTTTTGAAAATAAACTTTTATATATAAAACATTAAAAGCTGGGCATATTACACAAGATACGGTTTAGCCTTATGACTGCATTATGTTCCTTGACTAGTACACTTCTACTAACTTTCATGAATCTAGACGAAAGAAAAGAATATCGAAGAAGCCACCTAATGTCTTCCACAATGTTTCTAATCTCCCACGGCGCTAACTCCACATCTCTGAGTGCCGCCAACAGTTCGGATGAATCCGTGAGCAGTCGGATGCTGTGAACTTTAGTTCTTTCCGCTGCTTTAATAGCCCTCCAGCATGCTTCAGTTTCTGCATGGAGTGGAGATGTGCTGATGAAGAAATCTGAGCCAGTGGTGATCCTATTCCCTGATCTAATAGTCCAACCTGCAGTTCCAACGTTTCTTCTTTTCTGGAATGAGCCGTCCACCATCACCAAGGCTTCAAAACCTGGCTCAATTGTGAGTGAAGGACCGAAAGGATGATCTGTTGGCCTGTCAATAATATCTACTAGTTCAGGAAGATCTGCCAACTCTTCTCCTTCAGGTACACTGACCACAGTCTGTTTTCTTAAAAGCATATATTTTGCCAGAGCTACATGCGTGCAGGTTCTTGGTTCTAGATGAATATCTTCCATTGCCTTCTTATTTCTTTGAATCCAGATCTCCCATAGAAGAAATGCCACCATGCTGAGGTTTTCCTTGGATGGATTTCTCTCTAGCCATCCTTGAAACCAGTCTACAAACTTCCATCTTTGAGAGCCATCATCTGTGAGCTTAACTGGGGAAGAGTCCCAGAACTCCACTGACTCATTACAATGGATAAATAGATGCATTTCATCCTCTTCAGAACTACCACATCTAGCACATAGAGGAGAGACAATGATTTTCCTTCTATGTAGGTTTACTGCTGTAGGCAAAGCTCTGCTGCATAATCTCCACAAGAACACACAGAACTTGTATGGCACTTTAAGGTTCCATATCCTATCCCATAGTCTCTTCCTTCTTAGGTCAGGGCATCCTATAGTGGCCATGGCTAGGTGATAACCCTTTCTAACTGAGTAAGTACCATTTCTGTTCTCTCTCCAAACTGGTTCATTTGGGATATCTGGGTTCCTGGGAATCCTCTGAGCTAAAATGTGAGGAACTATTTGGGGTGGGAATATAGGTCTAACTAGAAGGGTTCTCCAGGTTCTATCATTCTGGATGAGATGTTCCACTCTTAAGCCAGTGTTTTGAGCTACATGATTTCCCTCACCCAAGGGATTGTGGATAGAAGGAATCCATTGGTCCTCTAAACTGGTTCTCCTCCCATTGTTTACCCTCCATCCCAAGCTATTCAAGATCAGGTCCCTACAACTCATTATTGATCTCCAGCCCCATGAGTCCCCAGATTTAACAGAAACCCCAATGATCCCAGAGTTTTTTAGGTATTTGGCTTTTTAGACTTTGACTAGCAATGAGTCATTATCTTTCATGATATTCCACACATGCTTAGCTAGTAGTGCTTTATTCATTCCTTGAGCTGATCTGATTCCCAGTCCACCTTCATGTTTGGATTTTGTAATTGTCTTCCAAGATTTCCAGTGAATAGTTCTGCCTTCCAGCTCCCCTTTCCAGATGAAGGTTGCAGTCATTTGATCCATTTTCTTTAAGATGAACCTGGGAATTTTGAAGATACTCAATGGGTATATGGAGAGAGAGCCCAACACATGTTTTGCCAAGGTAATTCTCCCTGGTAGATTCAGTAGTTTAGCTTTCCAAGATCCATACTTTTCCTTAAGTCTGTTGATAAGTCCCTGAAATATTTCTCTTTTCTGTTCCTGATAATTGACTAGAACACCAAGGTATTTACCTCCCAGACCAGTCTTGTGTATATTCAGAGAGTAGTGCATGTGTGTTTTGAGCTCATCTGGGGTGTTAGGGCTAAAAAGGATAGAACATTTCTCAAAGTTGAGTCTCTGCCCAGAAAATCTTGCATATAAATCCAAAGTCTTGGCAATATCAGTGGTGGCTTGGTAGTTTACCTCTGTGAATAGAATACAATCATCTGCATACATTAGATGACTGATTATGGGACCACCTCTTGATAGCTGTACTCCTAGTTTTTTGTTTGATTCTACCTTGGCCTCTAACCAAGCAGACATAAACTGCTGAGCTATGATGAAGAGGTAAGGGGATAAGGGACATCCTTGCCTCAATTTTTTGTTAGGAGCAAAAATGGGTGAAGTGCATCCATTAACAATTACTTGATAGCTTACAGACTGAACACATTCCATAATGAGATTGATCCGGTGGTTAGGAAAATCCATCTGAGCTAAGGCTTTCTCTAGGAAATTCCAAGATATCCTGTCATAAGCCTTAGACATATCCAGTTTGATTGCAGCTATTCCTTTGCCACCTTTCTTCTTATTTCTCAAACTATGAACCACTTCATGAGCAAGAAGCACATTCTAAGTGATGCTTCTTTTTTGGACAAAGCCATTCTGAGATTCTGAAATTAAACTGCCAATGCTTTCTTTCAGTCTGGTGGATAAGACTTTGGCAATGATCTTGTACTTGACTGTGCATAGAGCAATCGGTCTGAAATCAGAAGCCAACTGAGGCTTTTTCTTCTTAGGAATCATTACCAGTTGGGTTCTATTCCAGTGAATTGGCATTCCATTCCCATTCAGTATATTTAAAATACTGTTAGTGAGATCATTCCCAACAATCTTCCAATATCTCTTATAGAATCCAGCTGGAATTCCATCTTCTCCTGGAGAGCTCCATGGTTTCATCTTAAAGATAGCTTTCTTGATTTCCTCTTAAAGATAGCTTTCTTGATTTCCTCTCTGCTGAACTGTTTACTAAGCAATGATCTCTGTGGTTCAGATAATTTCCTGAAATTCGCATTCAGGAACTCAGATTCCTGAATGTCCCCAACCGGGCCCTGAGGGTACCACTCTGGGGTGGTAAAGACAGCTTTAAAGTGATCTATGATGGTGTTAATAACTTCATCTTCCTTGACTGTCCAGTCACCATCCTCCTTTATTATGCCTTGTATCATATTTGTGTTTTTCCTTCTGGTTGCCCATTTATGGTAAAAGGCAGTGTTTCTTTCTCCTTGGATCATCCAATTCACTTTAGCTCTCTGTTGCCAGTAGTCTGATTGCTTCTGAAGAAGATCCTCAAGCTCCACTTCAGTCCTTTTTAATAAATCAGTGTTACTGCTCATGTTGTTGCTTGTTTGAAGGGCCTCTAACTTGCTGGTGAGCTATTTGATCCTTGACTCCATTAGTCCAAAGGTGTTCCTGTGCCAGTTGGTAAGGTGCAACATTGAGGTTTTTAAACTGTCATCCAGGAACTGTGTGGGAGGGAGGTTCTGGTGAGCTGATTTTTGGTAGTTCCAAACTCTTCTGACTGAAGTGTTTGGTAACTAGCTGTTTGAAAGAGCTGTTTGGGCCTAAAAAACTAATTCTCAAAACGATAATAAAAGAAGCGTTTTCACATCAGCTGATTGAGTTTGGTATTAAAACAATATTTTTATCCTTCAACGTACGTATCACTTACCTTTAAAAAAAGATCCGATTGCCTTCGCTTGGGCTCTTCTACATGACGTATGTATGTAATATTTCAATCATAGATTCACAGCCACTAACTTCCTAATTTATATAATTAATTTAATAATACTTCAAATGTAAGTTCGGTATTTTGACACAAAAAATGATAAAAAATTAAGAACATATATTATTTCATTAAAAAATTTAATTTAAATTACCATAAAATCCCATACACAAAATTAATAATATGTAATATAACTTAGTTATTTGTAATTTATAAAAAAGAATTTGAGTTAATGAGAAATTTAAAATGTAATATATGAAATAATATTATTATATAATAATTAAATCATCATGCTCATGTCCTATTGTGTCATTTTACTACAAAGGTCATGTCCAGTTCAGCTTATTTTCAACACCTGCAGCACCCTTCAACACCCTTCAACACCCTTCAGCATCCTTCAACACCCTCCAGCACCCCTTCAACACCCTCCAGCACCCTTAAACACCCTTCAGCACTTGTCACTATTCACAGACATGAATTGTTTTGTTTTTTTTTAAAAAAATAGGAATGATTTTTCTTTAGAATTATTTTAAATATGTATTGTACGAATTAATCATTTTTCAAATATATAGTTTCATAATTAATAATCATTTTTCAAATGTATATAAATAACGATTCCGTACTAGTAAACCAAATTTATAAATAAATAATTTACAACTTTTGCAAACATATTAGTACTTCCAATAATATTACAAATTACGTATACTACTAATCGCTATCATCTAATGATTCATCTTCGCCAACATCACTACCTTCTAAATCACCAACTTCTGAATGCCAAAGTAAGGCAATACTCTCACACACTTCGTTCATAGCAGTTTTCGATCATCAGCGTACAAACCTGAATCATTGTTTTCTTCACCCTCAGGATGATCTAACACGGGAATGTGTAGTTGTTGCATTCGAATGAAGTTATGAAGTGTGAAACATGCAACAATTATTCCTTTTTGGGATCAATGTCAGTTTGGGGCATTCTTTTTAAAATTTTCCAAGTACTCTTCAACTGACCGAAAGCTTCTTCTACTTTCATTCTTAAAGAAAAATGTAGTTTGTTAAAATGTTCCTTCATACCTTGAGGTGGTGCGTTTCAAAATTGCGGTAGATGCCTTCGGTTTATTCCATCACTATATGGAGCCAAGTATCCAATGGTGTTTGGATATCTTGAATCTACCAAATAATATTTTCATACACAGATTGACCAATATGTAAATACATTATACATTATTATTTGTTAGGTAAGTTGATGTACATTTGAAATATTACCTTCCGGCGGATGAAGAAAACAGAATTATGGGTTACCCAGTGCATCTCTCCACACTGTTGTGTCGTGGGCACTTCCTTCCCATCCCACATGAATATATGTGAAGATTTTATCAAAAGAACATAGTGCCAAGACATTCCAACTTTTTTTACCCTTGCGAGTGAAAAATGGTACACCTTGTTCATCACCAAAATTACATGTTTTTAAAGTAAAATTGTAGTATTAATATAAATTTTTTAAAATTATAAAATTAATATTAATAATATGTAGATGGAGTATACATATAATTTATTCAATTTTTTTTACAATTATTGTATTGGATATTATTTTATGATACACTTATAACTAATTAAACTTAGGGAAAATTGGGATTAACGGCAGTGGAACATTAGAAATTGGAAAGTGGGATGTAAGTTTCACGTAATTTTTGAAAAGAGCAGTGAATAATCAACTTAATTTTAATTAATATGATTATTAATATGAAGACAACAATATTCTTATTTTTTGTTTATATCCCTTATATTTAGTTAAATTCAGCTTCACTATATTTATTTTACTTCAATTTAAATAAAATTTATTTCTAATCAAATCTTTTCAATTCAGCTCAAAGCAGTCCAATTCATATGAACTTGATGAAACTTAATTGAATTAAATTCCAAGGAAGTGAACTAAATTGGATTAATAAATCTGAAAAAAATGATGGAGCTTAATTAAATTGAATTTAGTCAAGTATAAATGAATTGACCAATTCTTGGGTGAGGTAGCCTTACCCAAGAGGCAGGACCAAGTAAACCCTCTCTTTGGTGAAATGTGATGAAGTGTCACCGAAATTTTGATGAGGTGACATGTTTGATGAATTGGCACCGATGTTTGATGAGGTAGTGTCGATATTTGATGAGGTGATAGTGAGTTATGATGAGGTGGTAGTAATGAAATTTTGCTTATTTTGCTTTGCCTCATGGGTGAGGCTGCCTCACAGGAGAATTACTCATTTAGTAAACTGGATTGAATATATTGAATTGAACTAAATGAAAGTAAATATAATTTTTTTGATGGATATGAATTGACTTGGATTTAATTTCAACCAAAATTTTGATTAAATTTAATGAAGTTGGACTGAATTAAACTAAAAAAAATGTGAACTTAAATTGAATTGAATTCGTCCAATTTTGAATTATCCTAGAACACTATAATAAGAATTCTTTTGATCAACCAATTTTGGTATCCAGCACAGGGGTATTTTTGTAATTTAAACCCCCAAAGGCAAAACGACGTCGTTTTACTATGTTTTTCCCTCAACTTATCCTTCTCCTTCCGGGTTTATGATCTCTCCTTCTGGGTTTCTAATTTGATTTGAATGCGTAATCGAACTTATCCTTCTAGGTTTCTATTTTTATTTGAATGCAAAATCGGCCTTCTCCTTCCGGGTTTCTGATCTCTCCTTCTGGGTTTCTTCAATATTAATATCAACTAAATACCACAATTTTAAGATGATGATCAAAGTATTATCCATTTCATTAAACACAAAATCAAAAGTATGAATTCAAGATATATATTCATTTAGATTAATACAAGTAAATAATAAAGGACCACCAATTCTGTATATTCACAAATCCAAAGCACATGGAACACACTATGTAATAAGAATTCTTTTGATCCATGGTCAACCAATTTTGGTATCCAGCACAGAGGTATTTTTGTAATTTAAACTCCCAAAGGCAAAACGACGTCGTTTTACTATATTTTTTCCCTCAACTTATCCTTCTCCTTCCGGGTTTATGATCTCTCATTCCGGGTTTTTAATTTGATTTGAATGCGTAATCGACCTTATCCTTCTAGGTTTCTAATTTTATTTGAATGCAAAATCGACCTTCTCCTTCCGGGTTTCTGATCTCTCCTTCTTGGTTTCTTAAATATTAATATCAACGAAATGCCACAAGTTTAAGATGATGATCAAAATATTATCCCTTTCATTAAACACAAAATCAAAAGCATAAATTCAAGATATATATATCATTTGGATTAACACAAGTAAATAATAAAGGACCACCAATTCTGAATATGCACAAATCCAAAGCGCATGGAACTTTAAATTAAATATTAGTATCAACGAAATACCACAAGATTAAGATGATGATTCCAATTCTGAGTCAAAAGATTATCCCTTTTACTAAACACAATATCAAAACTATAAATTCAAGACATATATTCATTTGGATTAATACAAGTCAATATCAAAGATCAACTATTCTGAATATGCATGACAAGCGATTTCCCCACGTCGTAAATGGGAATCCCACTCAATCAAAACACATTTATATTTCACCTACGACTTCTAACTACTATAGAGTAGATAGTGGGAAGTAGGGATCGAACCACAAGGAGAAGGAGTTTTGTTTAGTGTTTTATCGAAGATTATAAACACATACATATATATTATATAGAAAGCAAGGTAAACAAGGGGGGTTTTGAAGTTGGTTTTGTAGGAAACACTACGATGCAAAGCAAATGAAAATCTAAATTATCATGCAATTATCTAAGTAAAGATTAACTATCTAAAATGCAAGTCTTGGGTGCATGTGATTTCGACTTTCTACCATGGGTTCTTCCTCAAACTATGACGTGTTGCTTTGAGAAGGATGATCATTTATCATAAGAAACTACCTCTAATCGTAGAGACATATTTCTCAATCTCACTATTATAGTTATGGATGACGAAAACATCACCACAACTCTCATCCACAAATGACCTAAATGATAGCATTTAGACCAATTTGTTGATGGCATTACCAATTAGAGACTCAATAAACACTACCCATGATATTCGATAGCGAATTTAACATGGATATACACTAGTGAATGGATTCAAGAGCAAACACAAATGATAGCATAATGTAATTAACTCATAAATCTACTACTCAACAATAGAGGAAATGTTAGCATTCCAACCATGTTTCTAGCAAGATTCAACACATTTCTATAACTAGGAAATCGTTCCTAACCATATCATGCATCAATACACACAAATACAACACAATCATTCACTTGCAAATCAAACATTCATAAGCTACACAAACAAGTTCTCAACCCATAATAGAAGTTTAATCACATGCCCCCAAGATGGGTTTTTAGCCTACAACAATAATTCTACTTAATACAAACATGTTCATCAAATCAAAATGGAAGAAAATGGAAGAAGAGGAAGAAAAACTATGAAAAATCTAATTTGGATTGAGGGAAGCTCGTCTCCAAGAAAAGGGATAAGAGGGATATTTATAGCCCTTCAAAATATGCTTCTTTGGGCTTCATTCAGCCAGAAATCCGCTCATTTTCGCGGCCCGCGAGGCCCATTTCGCGGCCCGCGAGATGCCTGTGGCAGATTGACAACAATCTTCTTTTCTTCGCCACGGATGAACCGTTGATCCGTTTTTGACGTTCTAGTAGTCCATTTTGTAGTACTCGAGAAGACGAAGCCAATGGTACTACTTATGCACTCCAATTCCTCTTGTAACATTTCCAAATTTCAGCTTCAAAACGTTAGTGCACAAGTCTTTCTTGAAAATGCAAGGGAAGAGAAATTTAGCCTTAATTCTTAACCCTTTGCACTAAATGCTACCCCAAATGAACTCTAAAATGTGCTAAAAGTAGAGTATATATTGGCTACATCAATGCACAAATCCAACGCGCATGGAATACTTAGGTAACTGAATATGCGTAATCGACCTTCTCCTTCTAGGTTCCTAATTTTATTTGAATGCAAAATCGACCTTCTCCTTTCGGGTTTCTGATCTCTCTTTCTGGGTTTCTTAAATATTAATATCAACAAAATACCACGGGTTTATGATGATGATCAAAAGATTATCCCTTTTACTAAACACAATATCATATTTTGGTATCATTTTCATTCAATTCATGACACTTTACACTTTTGATGTTTATATATATTCACTAATTAGTTTCTTAAAAATATAATAGGAGTGGTAGTGCAACATCTACCATGACCAAGATCAAGACCAAGTATGGACTTAAAGATATGCAGAAATTCGTTCTAATGTATGACAAGTAAGATTTGTTTTTTTAAAAACAAATGCATGCTTATCATAAGAAATACACGTGTAATGGGCCTAGTTCAGTGGTAATCCACCCTCTCTATAACTGAGAGGTCCAAGGTTCAAAACACACCCCTGACAAAATTGCGAATATTTGAGCAATTATTGTCAGGGTAGACCCAGCGTAGAGGGGCCGATGGTGGTTTCCCAGGGGCCGTGTAGGTGGCCCCCGCTGTGGTCTCCCATGCTGCAGGTGGTGACTCATGATGGTGCGATCGGTGGTTCCGGCTTCGGTGGTTCGGTGGCTCGTTGGTGCAAGCAGCTGGGTCCTTCAGGAGGACGTCTCAGAGCTACGTGGATGGAGCGTGTATAGCTTCACTGTGCTTACATGGATCTAAAGTGGTGTCTCCTAGTTAGTCCTAGATTAGGACGTGTATATGTAACAGGTAGGTTGTAATCTATCTTGAATTCAAAAAAAGAAAAAGAAATACACAACATCAAATTTATATTCAAATTTTAATGATTACATTAGGTTGCAAACACTATCATTGTGTGAAGAATCTATTCAATCTAAAAGACAAGTTTTGATATGAAAAATTCAATCAATGCCAATCATTATTGGAACATTTCTCCATGTTACCTGTTCAATGGTAATCAAAATACAAATGATTGTATTTCAATTTTTTCAATCAGATATTTCATTACAATAGTTATTCAACAAAATTTGTAGGTATATAAGTTACAAACAACAAGAGGACAACATTTCAGATTGAAGATGGGAGTGAAGAATCAACAAAATTAAAACAATGGTAACACTCCAACCATCAAATTAGCTTATGAATATGCACAAATGATGTGTAAATTGCTTTAACTGATTCTATATGTTTACGAAAACTAAATTATATGCACCCGTGTAATACATTTACAACCATTTTTATATTTCTAAAAATAATAGACATGATTTTATATGTTAAGAACTTTATCGATTGGTTTGTATACAATATTTTAATGTCCATAATAATCTATCAAATTTATATTATTTTGCAGGGCCAATCAACATTAAGAAAAAAATGCATTTGCAATAGACAAAAGAAATGGATTTGCAATACTCATAAAAGAAAGTACAATATACATTCCTATTGCAAAAATCAAAAATCAAATCCTATTTGTACCTTCCTCACGTGCTTAGTACTATCGAATCTTTTTCTTAGATTTGCTCATGTGCTTTAGGAAGCCGCCTGGAACCCGTCTTGCGTGATGAGTCATCATTAGCACCTGGGATGAGTCATCATTAGCATCTGGGATGAGTCATCTTTAGTAGCATCACTTACCATATTTTATCAATAATTAAAATTAATTTTATCATATTTCATAAAGTAACTAAAAAAATTACGATTTTCTTTTTAGATATGCCTCAAAACTATCATTATATAACTTGTAAGTATATGAATTTCTATGCAACATATGTGGACAAAAGCAAACTTCGACACCAAGGTAAAACACCACTTTAAATTTGAACTACATTTTTTTCTCATTCATTATCATGCTATAATTTCATCACCATATGATCCCAACCTTAATTAACAATGTCGTGTTTAGTCTATAAGATGATTTTGTATGCCTTGCATTGTATTTTTATTTTGTTAAACCACCCATGCCTTACATTGTTAAATATCATTCTCATAATTCTGGAGTGTTATATTTTATGGATTTACGTATGCTCATCACGTGTTTCAAAATTTTCACTTACATTCCATATTAAATTTCATCAAGTTTTAGCTGGAGAATGATTAGCCATAATATTTTTTAAAAACAAACCTAAGATGGTTGAATAGCCATAAAATTTATATCGACACACTTATATAAGAAACAGAATTAGATATGTCGTCACTTATATTGAAAGTTTTCTAAACATTTCTTTGTTTCAATAAAAATATTTACTCTCTATTTTAATCATATCACCAACTTATACATAGGTGTAAAATGAAACCTAATTTGATGAATGAAACTGGAATGATTACGAATTTTTTAACTGATGTGCAAGCAATGGACAAATCTACAAAAGGTTCAATTTGTTACCAAAAAAAAAAGAACAAGAACAAGAAAAATACAGACAAATATCAAGATTTGGAGGAAGATGAAAGTCTTAAACTTTTTTTAAATCATTTTTCAAGTGTCTTGAACTAATTATTTCTCCCCACTGATTATAGAACCTGAACCTAATTAATGTACAAGAAGCAGAAACAAGGATTTCGAAAATGATATACCACTCATTCAAATGACCAAAAAAACAAAAACCCGTAAATGAACAATCATAATTCTTAAGTATATTACTATCAATAAAAGATTAAAATCGTGGTTTTCGTAACAAACTTCATTACAATATAGGATGAAACAACAACAAAATCAAGAATTAAAAGTGGAGATGATCAACATAGTTTATATTACATATTTAAGTTATTTTTACCACCCAAATACACCGTGCATCGAGCGGTGTCACCTTGCTAGTCTGAATAAATTTAAATTAAATTGAACTAAGCAAAAGGGAAAGAAATTGAACTAAATTGAACTAAATTTGAGTGAATTCATATAATTTAATGAAATGAAACTGAACCGAATACTACTACAATGAACTAAATTAAATTGAACCAAAACTACATAAAATGACATAGGGCTAACTTGGACTAATTTGAATATAAATACATTTATTTAGATATTGGAGTAAACTTATTGAAACTAAACTAAATTTAACTAAGCACAACCAGTCTAAATAAAAATAATAGAAATAAGGGTATTGTTGTCTTTATATTAATAATTAATTTAATTAAAATTAATTTAATTATTCACTGCCCTTTTCAGAAATTATGTGAAGCTTACACCCCACTTTTCAATTTCTAATGTTCCACTGCCCTTAATCTCAATTTTCCCTTAAACTTATGTTCAACTACTAAAACAAATAGTAAATGCATTTCAAAATGTAACATTGACATTATTTTATTAATCACATCACATAATTATGTACATCATACAATACAATTTTAATTCCAGCATCCTTCAACACCCTTCAGCACTTCTTACCAAATTTTCAACTCTATTGGAAATGGTCAAACAACTATTAACTATCACCTAATTTTACCAAACACTTTTACACAATCACATAATATAATCAGTATGAGTGATGAAAGCCCTTCGATTGTACTCCACTGCTAACTGATGAGTGATGAAAGCCCTCAATTGGCCGGTTACGGCAACGAATCTTCATTTCAATTGGAATGTGCGATCCGCGTTTCCATCGTACTGCACGAAGACGTCAGTTTCATCCTCAGACACACTGTTGAAGAGGATTTTACCTGTTGGGGACTACGGGGTTTCCATACTTCCCATTCTTGATGGATGGGTCCAAGAAGGCCGACCAGTTAACCAATCTGAACTCAGAATCATTCTTAAACTCCTCAGAAACCAAAGGCGTTATACTCATGCTTTGCAGGTCTGTCTACATTTCAATATCAATGCAACAAGTTCATATGCATTTTTGTTGAACTTGGAATCTGGGAATCGCTCTTTAGCCTTGTGAATCTCAACTGTCTCTGGTATGATTGAAACTGACTTGTTTATGAATAGGAAAGAATGGGTTTCATGATCTTTTTTCTTGTCGCAATTTAGGTATTAATACTTATTTCCAGGTTATTCCGATTTGATTGTGATTTGCCGTTAAAATGTAAATTACAGTAAAGAGATGTATGTAAAATGTGAAAGTTCAACAAGTGTCTGACATAACCTGTGCTTTTCACCAATAAAAGAAATCTAACAGTGTATTTTGAGGAAATTCTTTTCTTACTTTGATAATTGGAAAGTGGAAACTAAATTTATGCTTATGTGGAAATTACATTACTGAATTACTCAGTTTCAGTTTATTGTGAGTTGTGACTGTACTAAGTAAGTGAATAACTGGATTTGCCAAAATACGGTTTCAAAGTTATGAATGCTTAAAGCAGCACTGTGTAACTCGTTAACTCTCTCAAAACACTTGCGAGGAATCAAAATGATAGCAAATGTCTATGGATTTATTGTTATGGTTTTGTGAGGGATCAACATGGGGCTGTGAATTCAATTTCAAACACTATGTCCAGCTTTGGGAATTTTATTTACCATTTAAGTGATTAGGGATCCCATCATTTAGTTATCAAATTTTTTAATGGTATTACGTCACTTTTTTTATGTAGTCAATAAGAAATTTGGTGCAGCTAAAAGTTTGTAAACATTAGGAATTGTAGAATCTTTCTGTTGCATGAATTTACTCAGTATAATGAGAAATTTCTGTCACATGTACTGAGTAATAATACCGACACCACTATATATATAATAAATGAAACTATCGATGATAGATACCGATTATAAATGAAACTATCGATGATAGGCACCGATGATAAATGAAACTATCGATGATAATTACTGATTATTAGAACTTTATATCTACTGGTGTGATAGAAATTGGATCTGCATATAATTAGCATTTTTATGAAGAATAAACTGTAAATTTCTCCGGTTTAGACAGTAAAAATTTCATTCAAACGCTATGGGTTGTTTCCTGAAATTAAGTAAGCTTCCTGTGTGGTCACTAATCTACTCACAAAGCAATTGCTTTTGAGCTGAAAATTGAATTCAGGGGTCCTGTTTCTCATGTTTCATATATTTTCTTCTAGATGGTTGAATGGGCGGCTAAAGATTCTATTTTATCACCTGAAGATGATGCTGTCAGGTTGGACTTAATCTCTAGAGCTCGTGGATTAGAAGAGGCAGAGAGATATTTGAGTAGCGTCCCAGATGGGTTGAAATCATTTAAGGTAGTTGGTTCTCTTCTCAATTGCTATGCTCATAGGAGGTTGTTAGAAAAAGCCGAAGCAACCATGCAGTTGATGAAGTCATTGGATTGTAATTTGGAGCTGTCTTACAATGTTATGCTGAACCTTTACTCTAAATTGGGAAAGCGTGATAAATTTCAAAATTTAGTTCAAGAGATGGAAAATAATGGTATTAATTTTGGCAGAGCCATAGTCTGTACCATGCTGAATGCATATGCTACCAGTTCAGACACAGAGGCCATGGAGAAGGTCCTCAAGAAATTAGAAAAAGACCATTTAGTTAAATTGAATTGGAATATTTGCTGCATTGTAGCCAAAGGGTACTTAAATGCTGGCCTAACAGGCAAAGCTTCTGATATGCTTAAGAAGGCGGAGAGACTTATCAGGGGGGATAAGGACAATGCGTACAATTTTCTGCTTAGTATGTATGCCAGTTTGGGTGACAAAGACAAAGTTGTTCAAATCTGGGATCTCTACAATAGGAGAGGGAGTGTAGGAAATAATGGTTATTTTTACATGATAAGCTCTTTAATTAGGTTAGATAATTTTGATGAAGCTGAGAAGATTTTAGAGGAATGGGAAGCTGTGAACATCGAGTGCCAAATTCATTGATCAATGCATATACGAAGAAGCGATTGCTGCCAAAAGCTGAAGCACTTGTAAGTAAAGTTGTAGATTCTGGGAAGAGGATTCCTGCCAGCACATGGGATCTCCTAGCTATTGGTTACTACAAGGATAACCAAATGGAAAAGGCTGTTGATAGTATGAAAAAGGCTGTTTGTTGCCCTGGACATCGTGGGTGGGTACTAAACCGAATCACATTAATAGCATGTCTTCAGCACTTGAAACAAAACGGAGGACTGGATGAGTTTGCTAAGTTACTTAAGGATCATGGCATTTCTGTAGAAGAGCTTGCTGGAAAACATGAGAATACAAGTTCGGGCTGTTGCTTTAGTTGAAGTAGTTGAAAGTGATGAAGAAGTTGATTCGTGGGTTTGGATTCAGGGGATGTTAGAATAAGCATAGAGTAACTAGTGTGTTTTAGGACAATGTACTCTGCAATCCGTCAGAAAACCTTATTAGTTGAATGGGATCTTTTTTGATGTTTGAATTGAACTTTTTTGTTTGCCTTTTTAGTGCAGTCGTGACAAGCCAGGTTTCCAAACAGTCGAATTGTAAATGAGACATCTTCCATGATCACGTTTCCATCTTATTAACTTTCAGTAGATTCAGGTCCATATAGTGAGGGAAACCTCTGCTGATTTGAGGCTAAACTATATCATTATGTGGCTCCAAATCATCAGCTTGATATTTTGTTTTTTGTTTTTTCAATTGAAGAGGTAAATGGTTAAATTCTGAAAAGTTCACAAACTTAAGTGATCAGAGGGGGATAAATGAAGAATGATGATTCTGCAGACTTGTAATCATACTCCGTGTTTTTTTTTTTTTTTTTTTTGTGAAGATTTTTAATTATATTAATCAAAGCAAAAAGTTAAGTACAGACTTGGCCAACTCATGAGCAGGAGTGACCAAACTTCTTTCAAGCTTCCTAACAACTATACTAAAAAACAAAAGCCTTAAACATCTAAATTCCCCTATGAGAGGAAGCAAACCCGTGTCTGGGTCTTGTTTATCAGCTAGCACTTTCTCCAGAATAGTAGAATCCGTCCATATCAACATATTCTTGAAACCTGAGCTTGAAGCATGAATGAGAGCTTGGTTAACAGCCATGAGCTCAACTTCCGTAGCTGAAATTGCGCTGAAAATCTTGTAGTTGTGCTCCTCAGTTCTGTTTTGACAGAAACTAAAACACCAAGCCGCAACTCCAATGCTCCTAGTCTTGTCGAACGCACCATCTGTTATAAGCACTGCCTCTAAGCTGTGTTCTCCATCCATTGCCAGCATTAGAGGAATCCTGCGATGAGACCTCTCTCCCGCGGTAATGTCATTAATTCCGTCTGCTTCCTTACAAGACTTGAAAGCAGTTACTTGTTCTCTTGCCATTCTCCAAATGCTAATTGGGTCCGAGTGTAGCAAGATAACCCTATCATTGAAAACCACATCGTTCCTGAATTTCCAAATTTGCCATATGATGCAAAGAGAAAGTTGCAGGAGCTCTTGATCTGGAGCATCCATAAACCATCTCCTGAGCCAACCCTTGAAAGAACCTGTCCGGATTCAAAATCAATACCAAGTGAGCTGATCCTCCAAGTTTTTTTAGCTACATCACATTCCGAAAAAATGTGGTCTGTTGTTTCCACTTCGCTTGCACAAATCCTGCACATTGGGCTTACCGTGCCTCCTTTTTTGAACAACGATGAGGCTGAAGGTAATGCATTGGAAAGAATCCTCCAAGTTAACATGATAATCCTTTGAGGAAACCTACAATTCCATAACTTTTTCCATACCGGGTCACTTGTTAGAGTGGCATCAGTTGAGGTTTGGGCCATGTGTTCTCTTCTCCTGTTACAAGCTAAAATATAACCTCTTTTGGCCGAGTATTCTCCCGTGTCTGAGCCATCCCAAATTAGGTTGTCTTTCCCCGACGGACCAACAAATTGTGGGATGTGAATTCCCAGAACTCTTGTTGCCACCTGTGGAGGAAATATAGTATGAACTAGATGTGTTCGCCATTGTTTGCAATATTTTTCTCGCAATATTCTGCTAAACAATGAATCCTCATTCTTCAGCAATTTCCATGCGATTTTTGCAAGCATAACTTGATTAACATCCCCCGCCGTTCTCAAGCCTAGTCCACCTAGACTTTTTGGTGAGCATATAATGTCCTATCTTTTCCAATGGATTGACTTTTCGTCTGGTTTACCACTCCACAGAAAACTTCTTACCAATTTGTCTATCCTATCTGTGACCGTCTTTGGGATTCTGTAAACACCCATTGTATAAATTGGGACAGACTGAAGCACTGATCTCGCCAGGTTATTCGACCAGCAAAAGACAAAGAATCTTCTTTCCATTTGGAAATCTTGCCCTTCACTGCATTGATCAGATAGTTGAAATGGGAAGTTCTCATCATGACTCCCACAACATTAAGACCGAGATACTTATCTGGGAGACCTTGCCTATGTATAGTAAGGGCTGCTGCCATCCAATTTCTAAATCCATGATCAGTATTCGGACTGAAGAAAATTGAAGACTTCTCAAAACCGATCCTCTGGCCAGAATACCTTGCAAAGCTATCAATTCTCTGAGCAAGAAATCACACACTTTCTTCTGTTTTACGAAGGAAAACTAAACAGTCATCCGCATACATCAGATGAGACAACTTGACCACCCATCTTGATATACTAAAACCTAAACTTGTGTTATGATCTAGAGCATCATCCAAGGCTGAAGAAAAAACTTGCTGACACAATATAAATAGGTTGGAAGATAAAAGACACCCTTGCCTGATACCCTTTAGTGGTTGGAAACTTTCTGATAAAGAGCCATTCACCAAAACTTTAAACGTGGATGTGGAAACACACTGCATGATCATCCTGATAAAGTTCTCTGGGAAGTTCATGTGCTCTAGAATCCTCTGTAAAAATTCCCAAGATACCCTATCATAAGCTTTATTCATATCCAGCTTAATCGCCGAATAAGAAACTCTCCCTTTCTTTCTCTTCCTAATCTCATTTACGAACTCATGGGCCAGCAAGATGTTTTCCCCAATGTATCTTCCAGGGATAAAACCACTCTAATTTGGAGAGACAAGCTTATGGATCACTTTTTTTAACCTTTCTGCAATCAGCTTGGCTAATATCTTGTACTTCACTTGACATAGACTAATAGGCCTGAAATCCGCTGGAGTTGTTGGATTCTTGATCTTAGGAATGTAGACCACCATTGTTTCATTCCACTCTCTATGCATCAATGCACCATTCTGGAACTCTTAAATGAGTTTGAGTAGTGGCGCCTTGATCGACTTCCAATGAGTCTTGAAGAAACCAGGTGGAAAGCCATCAGTCCCTGGAGTTGACCAAGATTTCATGTTGGTGATGACCTTCCAGACCTCCTGTTCAGAAAAAGGCATGGAAAGATTAAACCCATCCATCTATGATATCTTGAAGGGTACCCTTTGAATCATTTGTTGGAAAGTATCATGGTAATCATTCATTTCAGGATAGATGTCTGGAGAAGTGATAATTAGCCTTGTATGGTGAAACATAGCCTGCTGAATCAAGTAAGGTTCTGTGATCCACCCTCCATTGGAATCTTTCAGCTGCAAAATCTTTTTAGCTAGGCTTTTTTTGACTGCCCACTTGTGAAAATAAGCTGTATTTTGATCACCCATTTTGTCCCAGTTCATTCTGGCTCTTTGTTGCCAATAATCCGATTGATACTGCATCAAATTGTGTATTTCAGTTCTCACCAAATGCTCTTCTCTCTGCATGTCTGCACTACAAACTTGATTATTGATGCAGAACAATCTATCATTTAGAGCTTTGACGCGCCTCTCTAGATTTCCATAGGATACTGCATTCCAATTATGTAAGTGATTCATTGTATACTATAACCCCTTCGAAAAGGCAGTTGCAGTATCCCAAATTGCACTTTCCTGAAACAGTTGATCATTAGATCTCCAGCACTTCTCAACTATATCACTAACTGCCGAGTCTCTCGCCCAAAAATCTTCATAACGCTTGATTCTTGAACCCCCTCTTCTCTCAATCTCTGTCTGAACTACTATTGGGCCATGATCTGAGGCCACAATTGGAAAGTTCTCCACTAATGAATCTGGGAAGATATCAAACCATTTATCTGATGCAAAACTTCTGTCAAGCCTCTCATATATAGTTTGATCCTCTTTTCTGCAATTGGACCAAGTAAACCAATTCCCAATTTGAGGACTTGTCAAATCACTAGCATCCTCATCTGCAAACTGATTTCTTCCAGACTTGTGTGCCTGCTGAATTATTTGGTTGAAATCACCCATCAAAATGGCTGGAAACTCTGTCAAATGAGCACAGGATTCAAACCATCTCCAAACTTCTGCTCTGCCATCTCTAATTGGATTGGCGTAGACAAAACCAACAACAAAAGTAAGACCTGCTTCATCAACTAACTTAACAATTATACCAAACCTACATGACTCCAGTACCTCAACCAACATTGAGGCGGTCCAAAAGAGAGCTAAACCTCCAGATAACCCCACTGGATCCACCACAAACATGTCACTAAAATAAGAAGAAACTTTCCATTTCCGAATATTCTCAAATTTTGCTTTTGTCTCCATCAAGAACAAAAATTGAGGTTTTCAGACCTGGATCAGCCTATTAAGATCATTCTTTGCTAGGGACCGGCTGAAACCCCGACAATTCCACGCACAGAACCTCATGGCGATTGCGATGGTTGATTTGGGACAACCATCGACAAACCCACAGTTGTAAAGTCTGAACAACGAACTTGAAAAGGAGTATCCACCATACGAGCGGGGATACCAACCTTGGAAACCTGGCTGGTATCTTCATTACCTTCACCTTTGACTTTCTTATTGCTGACCTCACATTGAATAAATCGCTTCCTCTTCACCCCCTTCACCCAAATAAAACAGTCTGCTCTATGTGTTAAGGTACTGATCAAATCATTAACACGTGTTCCACCACAACATGCTCCCTGCGTCACAGTTTCACCATGTCTCTTCAAATTCCCTTTCTGTTGCTTTTTTCTTGACTTGCTTGGTTGTTTGTGTTTGTAGGGGAAATCAAGATGAGCTTGTTTTGCCTTCTTACGATTGAGCATGTCCACTTCATCCTCTTCTCTGGATCTTTTAGTCCCCTTCCTATCAATTTTCGTCACTGAAATAACCTGTTCCTGTGATGTTCCCCTTGAGTCTGGCTGTTTTGACACTAACACCAAGGTGTGTAATTCCAAATTCTGCTTGATATCCACCCATCGCCCCTGCATATTTATCTTTACCTCCTTACCAGTAAAACCACAATCAAACTGCTCTTGCAACATGGAATTATCCTTGTTCAAATCATGATGCGAGACCTCAAGATTTTGCACACTCTCATCTTGCAATTGTTGTGGATTAAGACATGTCTCCTTCATGACACCTTGACTTTGTTGTAATTTCTCATCAACTCCCGACATCATAGATTCCATCTATTCCACATGTAGGTCCATTGGCACTTCACTAGTATCATCAAGCTCACCAGTATTATGCTGTCGAAATTGATCAACATGTTCCATTTCACCTGTCTCAGCCTCAGCAGTATCAAGATTCATCGGAGACAACTCATCTTTGCATTCCGAGTGTCTCGAAACATCTTGATTATCTATATTCTGATCTGCCTCATCCATATCCATGCCCCCTTTCCAGGTTTTGGCCATTGCACGAAACAAAATCCGCTATATAACAGGGGGTCCAACTTGTTTCCAACCTTCTCTGCACTTATGTTTGCCTCTAAATTATCATGCTTTCTCACAAGATAGTTCTCCACCTGTTTTCTTCTAATCATACTGCATCTTGTGGTTGGATGCCCTATATGACCACACTTCTTACACACCTTATACATGTTCTCATAGATACATTTATCCAAGTTGAAGTTCCATTAGGCCCTTTGAACTCAAATCCTTTCACAAGAGGTTCATACGCCCATATCCATACTTTAACATTCAAAAACTTCAAGTTTCTTAGGTCCCGAGAACTTACCTCAACTTCATGAACATCGCCGATTTGCTCGCTGCCCGTCTTGCATCTTCTGGATTGAAACACTCAAATGGTAATCCCTTTAGCTTGGCGTTCACAAGAACCTTTGATATCTTCATATTCTCCAGACTGAGCCCAGTGACCCACTGTCGAAGAATTAGCCGTCGATGGAGTAAGACCCCCTTGATAAGATCCTAAGCATCTATTCCTTGTTAATTGCCCGAAAGATGACGAATTTCCCAGCCCTAGAAACCACCGATACGCGATTTAACCATTGATTCTCCACCCAATTCTGTAATTTCTCCAAGCTAAAACTTCTGTCATCGAATAAAAAACCCAGAAAGTGAATCCCAAATCCTGATTGAAAACCGCTTGAAGTTTTGAACTTAATCAAATCGGGAAGATCATATTCCATGGCTGAAATTGGGGTTTTTTTTCCTAACAAAAACTGCTCTAGTTTGTTTAAGAGAAAGAGGCTTTTTTTTGTGTTATACTCCATGTTTTATACTAGTCTTCCAGTTGTTTTAAATATGCTGCCCCTGATTGATTCTGGCTTTATTATTCATTGAAAGAAGAGTAGAGGTATTATTCATAGAACTCGATTGAGTCCTCAACTCCTCATTTTATTTTAATTTAAAACCATCCAAAGGATGGAAGGATTATTCATGCCTCCTCAATCGATAAATTGCCCGTAAGCTTACAACATGATGCCGAAAGCATTTTCCGACCTAAGCCGAAAGCAAAGTGATGCTCGAAGGCTACTTGAAGGGTGTGAACCCTTATCGAGGCAAAGTGATACCCGATGGCTACTCGAACGGTGTGAGCCCATATCGAGGCGAAAGTGATGCCCGAAGGCTACTCGAAAGGTGTGAACCATATCGAGGCAAAAGTGTGAAGTCCGAAGGCGTGCAAAAGTGATGGAACACATCATAAAATTCTAAGGTCTAAACAGATTACAAACTGGTATAATGTCTATAACTCGAATCAATTGAAAATTGATCGAAGTCTACAAGTCTGCTCTTAACCTGTACACAAGATCGCCGGTGGTAAATTTAATCAAATTACCCCAACTCGGATTTCTCCTGCACTGTGACAGAGAACAGTCCATGAAGTCCAAGGGGTTTTCCAAACTGTCCAGCTATTCCGGGTAACAGGAAAACAAACAGATAGGCACAGACATTCAATGAATTAGTTAGCAAATCCATCACAAAAAAGGACCCAATTAAGAGCTTGTTCCATCTAACCAAGACCTTTTTTTTTCGGTTTTTCTAACGAGTGCCCTAGGGCACTCGATAACCATTCGTATATTACATCGTTAATTGCAGTATTTGGTTGGTAACTGTGTTGATTATAATTACACTACTCCACATACGTGATTACCTGTAAATGTATTAATTGTCATAAATACATCGCAAATGCACATACGTATCTTACTAAAGTTGTATTTACGGTTAATATCATGAATGAGTGAAGTATTTAAAATTCTAAAATAATAGAATGAAGGTAGAATTTAATGGTTTTTGCGATATTGAAATATATAATTTGTAAGTCGAACAACCATTTTATTTTTCTTTTCGGCATCTTATAAATCAATGGAGAAAAAACACCTAATATGAATAATTATTATATGGAATAATTTTGAAGAAATTTTGTTTATTATTTCATGAAAAGTTTTTCAGAATGATTATTATATAACAAAAGTTCCACTACCATCAAATTTGAAGTTTAATAAAATCAAAATTATTAATATTATTTTAAAAGAGAAGAAAAAACAAATTACACTTGTTTATTGGAATTTGTATATATTTAATATACTATTTTATTGTTTTATTGGAATATTTAAAAAACTAGATGTGATATAACAAATAATAATAACAGTGGAAGTATATCTTAAATTACAACTGAATAGAGAAATAGTATAATTAATAGCGTAATACTACAATTACCAAGTAAAGTGAAAGTTTAAATGAGTAACACAAACAACGAAACTGTAATTATGATCTACACAGTTACCAACAGAATACTGCAATTAACGATGGAATCTACGAATTGTTATCGAGTGCCCTAGGGCACTCGTTAGAAAAACCGTTTTTTTTTAAAAACCTAGAACAAAGACGACCAGTAGGAAATAAAACCAAGTAAAAACTAGAAATCACAAATAAATTTAAAAGAATGGATGTCCTCACTGACGGCGGCGGCAGAGTCCCGGAATCACCTCCGTCGTGGTGGCGCGTAGGTCACACGCGCGGACGCCACGGGGGGCGCGACGCTAAATGGCGCGTGGCTCTTGAAACACATGGCGTGTGAGGAAATCGGCCAACACCGCCGCGTGTTAAAGTTCTAATTGGGATTTTCCTGTAGTGTTCTTGTTGCTCAGCCCTGTAAACCTGCATGGACAGATGAAAGGTCAGACAGGCCGGCTTATGCCTGCGCCTGCTCCGACGATCAAATCAGAGGTGAAAACCATCGATCTGAACGGGATATTTTGTAGGGATGAGCAGTGAACTTAACTGTTCTGGTCATCGGACTCACCGTTGGAGAGGCTGAGTCGAAAATATTGATGCCTCAGATCGGCACGGATACCGTAAATTCTGCCCCCGTCGGTTTTATCCCGGTATATTGCAAATATCTATTCGCGTGCGGTCTCCGCTTTCCCGTATCAGCCTTTTTCCGGTCAGTCTTGCGCTATTTTGATACGCCTCTGCACGCCCTTTCGCCGAACTTCGTTCGGGTCTTGATCGGGTTCGAGGTCCTGTGCATCCTACGCAGGGTTCGGGCCAGTCCGCAGCTCTTCAGGGCCTTCCTTTATCCGGCCAACATGAGCGGCGGAGGTGGCTGGCTTCAGCTAAAATGCCGCGAGAAAATGCTGAAGCTAGTCGATGAGCGCCCAAAGAGGCATGACTGGAAAACCCGTTGGGTTTTCGTGGAGAAAACTCTGATCTTTGGCGAGGGTCCAGAGGACACGACTGTCCCGGTCCTCCCTCTGGCGATCCGGGGTAAGGCACATCTTCCTGCAGAGGTGTCTCGTCTGGCCCCTCAGATAGCGAAGATGGGGTTAAGGAGCTACAGCTACTCCATTCTAACTGACGACAGGGTTCTCCGGGCTGCTAGTATGCCGTACTATGTAGATCAGATCTCCGATGGTGATTTGGGTATTTACTTTTTAGCTTCATTCGATAATGGTCCGGCCCACTGGCCGCTCCTGATTCTGACTGTATTTTCTTTTGTCTTCGCAGGTTCAGGCGCTATGGGAAAATCTTTGCAATCCCTCATCAACGAGCTGGCCACAATGCCGCGACCACGCGTCAGAACAGGTCTTCGACAAGTGAAGGAAGAGTTTGATGCGGGGACTGGTGCCGGAACTGACGACAGAGATTCGCAATCCAGGTCTGCGTCTGTGTCGGTCAAGCATTCGGAGGACGCCGAAGACGCTCAAATCGGAAATAGCAGGAGAGGAGGAGTCCACGTCGCGCTGGAGGTTGAGAAACCCAGGATGACCCGGAAGCGTCCGAGAACCGAGGGACAGGATGACGAGGACATAGCTCAATCCCACTCTGACACCCAATCGCCCATTAAGGCCGCAGGTAACAATGATGATGATGACTGCAAAATCCTGACCCCTCCAAGGGACGACGGGAAAATCATCGAGGTCTTGCAGGAGCGAGTCTTGGACACTCCCAGTGGACGCAACGCTTTCATGGATCAGATCTTTTCAAAAGCTTACTTGGAAGACTGGGTGACACATGGCCCTAGGAATTATTCGGAGACCTCCGACATCGCCGATCGACAAGCCTTCATCGCTATCGAGGTACGCAGCTCATTCTGTCATGTCTTTACCCAAACTTTTTAGGATTGTGATAACATAATTTTTCTTCTCTTTCTTCAGCACTTGCGCATGTCCCAGGTGCTGAGAAAATAGATGTCCCGGCTGAGGTTGCGAAGCGCTGATCTGGGCACTGAACTCGGAAAACAGGACGCAGAGTTGGCCAAGTTGAAGAGTGTCGAGACTGAGTGTGCGCGTCTCCGCGAGGCGGAACAGGCAATGATCCATGCAAAGGCTGACCTTGAGGGTTCTTTGTCTGTTGAGCGTGATGCCGCCTCTGCTCTGAGGTCTAGGGTCGCGAAACTGGAGGCTCAACTGTCCTTCTCTGAGGCTCAGCGTGCACGCCTAATCAGTACTACCTTCCCCCGGGTGTTTTCCAAGATCATCCAATCTGATGAGTCCGCTGAAGCGTGGGAGGTCGTCGCCGTACCTCTCAAATATACAATTTATGTTCACTTACTACCTCTATACACAATTAAGCATATAGTGGCAAGTAAAGTTCGTTCCACAGGGAAAAGGTTATTTCTATGTATATCTTGTAGTATGTATATATATATATATACATATATAAAAGCAATGTAAACAAGGGGGGGGGGGGGGGTTGAGTTGAGTTTTTGTAAGAAACACTACTAAGTAAAGCAACTAGAATTCTAGGATTACAACTAGTTTAGCATTTAAGGTTTTAACTAAAGGATTAACTAATGAGAATACTAGACTCAGACATATGAGATTGGTGACTTCTTATTATGAGATTTTCCTCAAACTTTATCATGTTGCTTTGAGAATGGTGATTGTTTGTAGTGAGAAACTATCTTTAACCATAGCTATGAAAGATGAAAGCATCTTCACAACTTCAATTGACAACTTTACTAGATGATAACAACTAGTTCAATTATCAATATCATTTCAAATTAGATGTTTCTCAAACTTACCCATGCAATTTGATAACAAACTTGACATAGATACAATGCTAATGAATGATCTTAAGAACAAATACAATTGATAACAAGATGCATTCGATTCCTAATTTACTACTCTTACATAGAAAGAATGATAACACTCTAACCATGGAAAAGCAATATCTAACACATATCCAACACATATCTATCACTAGGAAATCATTCCTAATCATTTCAAGCATCAAATACACATATAAATTATGATCATTCAATAGCAAATCACCATTCCTAAACTTCATAAATCATGTTCTCAATCCATAACAAGAAGTCCAATCACATATGCCCAAGGTGGGTTTTAGCCTACAACCATAATTGCATAATCACAAAGATAATCCATACAAGAAATCATGGTGAATTCAAAGATCAAAATGAAGAGAAAATGAAGAAAAGAGTCTCAAGCTCTGTAAAAACCGATCCTCTAACAATTGAGGATAAGTTCTTTTATAGTCCAAAAATAATTAAAATTAAAGCAAACAAAATGCAAGTTGCAGAGGATTTTCGCGGGTCGCGAGAAATCCTTCGCGGACCGCGAGCCTGGTTCTCGCGGCTCGCGGCCGAGGATTCGCGGCCCGCGCGTCTTCGGTTTCCGCGGTCCGCGACCGAGGTTTCGCGGACCGCGCGTCTGGTTCTCGCGAACCGCGGCCGATGTTTCGCGGATCGCGCGTCTTCGGCTTCCGCGGTCCGCAACCGAGGTTTCGCGGACCGCGCGTCTGGTCCTCGCGAGCCGCGGCCGACGTTTCGCAGATCGCGCGTCTCTGCTTCGCTCTGGTCCTCGTGCTGGTCCTTGCGGCTCGCGACCGGAGTTTCGCCGGCCGGTCGCCTCCCCGTCTGAATCTGTTGGCTGTGAGAGTTAGAGAGAAACAAGAGTGTATTCTAGAGAGAGAAAGTTTTGCCTCAATTTAGGGGTGAGCACGATCACGAGCGTTCGTTAAAAAGATCAAGATCAGATCGGTTAAAGATCGGATCGAGATCGTTCATTTAATAAATGAGCCGATCATGATCAAAATTTTAAGATCGTTTAATAAATGATCAATCAACGATCATAGACATTAAAACTTGACCATGATCGCGAACAGATCGATGAGGTGATCGAGATCGATCGATAAGATAATCGATCGATAAGAATAATATAATATAATTATATACATACATCTAATAAACGAACATGATTTTCTAGTAATTTATTAGTTTTTGACTTTTTAAAAAAAACTTTTCAGCTGATCATTGATCATTTCATCGAGCCGATCGTTATCGATCATTGATCATTTGATCGATTATCTAAACGAGTCGATCACGATTAGATCGCGATCATTATAATTTTTAAACAATCCGATCATGAATTATTTTGATCGCTTCGATCGTGATCACCACAAAATTTAAACGAGTCGATCATGAACATGATGATCATGATCGGATCGACTCGTTATCACTCAACTCTTCATTCACATTTTGCTTATCCACAAAATAAAAAGAGATTTCCCTAGATTTGTAGCTTAACACCTTTTAGTGTTATAGTGATTGAAAATAATGCATCACTCGTCCCAACTCAAATTGAACATTTTTTTTGTCAACTTTTTCAAAGAATGTTTGACCATCGATAACTTTATTTTTATGCACAGTTATGGTCTAAAAATTTATAGTTTAAAAATAGAGCGCGTTGTGAATCTAACCATGGCTCGCATTAACTATTATAACACATATATCAATTGTAATTAACAATCAAACATGCTCTGAAAAACCTGACAAACCTAACAAAAAAGTGAAAAATGTGTACTTTAAGTTGGCCAGGATAGAGGGAGTATTCAGAACACAAATAAAAAATCTTCCGTGAGATCTTTGCTCTGAAGCAAGGAGCAACTTGTTCAAATCTTCTACAGCTGATTCCATTCATATATGCATCTGCATATGGTATGCCGCCATGTAAATATAGGCACATGCATTCTTAGTATAGTTGTATACCCTCCTTCTGTCTACTAGATCCTCCCATCTTGACTAAATTGAGCTTCGTTTTACGATCTCTAAATTGTTCGGAGGAATTTTAGGACTAGTTAGGACAGTTTTTGTTAGGAGATTAGCTTATTTTTTAATTCTTTAGGAAGCAATCATGCTTCAGGAGCTGCTGCTCCCATCTTGTACAAAACTTTTCCATTTTTTGGCATCTATTTCTGTCCTGTTATTTTATGGCTTAGGGGTGCCTAATACAATCCCCTCCATCATTGGATGGCTTAATCTAAAAAAAAATAAAAAATCTTCCATTATACATATATATATATATATATTTAGAAAAGTGTCCCGTTATCCTTGAGTTTTGAACCGGTATTGACTATGTGTTTTGCACCCTTATAAGTTCTAACTGACATTTAAATGTTTATTTTTATATTTTTTTTCAAGTCATCTACATATTGGAAGCACACATTTGGATGGATATTCAGAACTTTCATGGTAAAATTTACAAAGTTAATATCAATCAGGGGTAATCTAGAGCAGTTTTATATTAATCAAGAATCATGTTACTATAGTCGTATTCAGGGCCGGTCCTGGGATTTTGGGGACCTCAAGCAAAAATAATTTTTCGTAGGATTTTAAAAGTAAAATTTAATATTTTTAGGGTTATAACAAAAATATTATAAATTATACATAAAAATGCCTATAAATATCAAATTTTCTTATTATATTTAGTTCTAATAATGTATAAGAATTGTATTTTGAAAAAATTAACATATTTTATTTATATAAATATATACAAATTAATAAAAATACTACTTATTTTTTCTAAAAATGGGACTCTTTTTTCCAAAAATATTTGGGGGCCTGAAGCGGGTGCGTGGTTGTATTGATTCTATTTTTGCAATACATATTATTTCAATTCATTTCATTAAGAAATAAACTCAATGGTCTGAAGACCAAATATGCAAAATACCCTAACATGGAGGACCGAAGTGGCTATTTTCCCTCAAACGAGTCAGACCGCTTATATATATATACACAGTTCCGGGAGCTATGTTGTCAAGTATTCGCTACTCCGTAGAGTAGTAATACTATGAAGAGCATCGGAAACCTTGTTCGCTATTTCACTCCTCCCACAAAATCAGTTGCAATTGCAAAAGGAAATGGGAACCTCTTTTCCACCGCCGCCGCTGTTACTGATCGATCTCCCTCAGTTAAGAAGGGGTCATTGCTTCAGAGGCTAATGGCTGCTACAAACCCTAGGGATCCAAATCCTAAGCAACCCATCTCCCAGATTCTCTCAGGATGGTATGACGATGGAAGCTTCGTGCACCTTAACGATATCCGCAATTCCATCAAACATTTCAGGAAAATGGGGCGTTACAGTCACGCCCTAGAGGTGAAATTTCTCCCCTTTTCCAATTGCATTAGAAACTGCTTCATTTGAGTTTTTTTTTTGTCCATCAACTTTGTTGTTTGTACTGTGTTTTTTCCTCCTTCACTGTTAGTAATAGTTGAACACAATGTTTGTTTAAGCTTTTTAGGGGTGTGTATCTATTTTGAGATGATGTTGGAAGTTTTTTTAATAGGATTTATGAGTATATATATTGTAACCTGATTGTTATATTTCTTATGGTTAGATTTCCGAATGGGCTGCTAACACTATGATTCCGAATCTGTCGTGTGGAGATGCCGCTGTACGCCTGGATCTTATTTGCAAAGTGAACGGTGTGGAGGCAGCACAGAGCTACTTTGAGAGCTTTCCCGAGGACAAGAAAGATTTTCATACTTATGGAGCTCTTTTGAATGGTTATGTTAAGGAAAAGTTGACAGATAAGGCTGAGGTCATTATGCAGGAGATGAGACAGATGGGCTATGCTACAATACTTTCCTACAATGGCATAATTCATCTCTATTCTCAGACAGGGGAACTGATCAAACTCAAGGCCTTGTTACAAGAAATGGAAGCCAAAGGCATTCACTTTGACAAGTTCTCATATAGTATCCTTTTGAATACATATGCATCTGCAAGTGATACTGTTGAAATGGAGACACTTTTGAGGAAGATGGAAGCCGATCCTCAAGTTGTTATGGAGTGGACTCCTTACTCTATTGCAGCAAAGGGGTATCAAAACGCTGGGGACATTGTCAACGCAGAAATAATGCTGAAGAAGGCTGAAGGAACAATCAAGGATTGGAAACAACTTAAACAAGGAAATCCAAAAGCACGTGAAATGGCTTGCAATGGTTTCCAGTTTCTGATGACTCAGTATGCTAGCATGGGTATGAAAGATGAGGTGTATCGCATATGGAACCTGTGTAGCATACCCCAAAAATTGACTAATAAAAGCTACACTAGTATAATTTGCTCCCTGCTGAAAGTGGATGACATCGATGGTGCAAGGATGATGCTAGACAAGTGGTTTGTGAAGAAGGTTAGATTTAGCTTTGACATTCGGATTCCAAATCTCGTTATTGCTGCATATTGCAAGAAAGGTCAGATGCAAAAAGCAGAGTTACTTGTAAGCCTTGTCAAGGAGAAAGGAGGGGATCCTAGTTCAAGCACTTGGAGCTGCATGGCCTCAGGTTATTGCAGTAGTAATCAGATTGAAGAAGCCGTGAAAATGATGAAGAAGGCAATCAGTAAAAGGCCTCCTCAGTGGAACATGTTGATTTTTTGGCTCAAGTGTTTGAGGGAAAAGGGGTATGTTAATGAGGCTGAAGAGATCATGGGGTTGTTTGATGAAGGTGGTAAATTTCCTAGTAGTTTCAGGGATAGAATATCAAGATATATCAGTAAGGGAGATGTATCTGAGCAAAATGTGAAGCAAGAGTTTGAGGCAGTTGAGGGTGATACCTTTGATGCCAGTGAGCTGAAGTTTGAAACTCCATCTTGACGTTTAATATTATCGAATATTTCCATTCGCCTAATAATGCTAATGGCGTCATCAGCTCTAGGTATAAGCTTTATCCTTCTTTGTTCACCCTTTTAGGGCTCCTTAGCCTTCAAATAAATAAGAATATAAACAGCTGTTGTTTAGGGCTCTTATTGCTCCCTAGGGGTGAGCACGATCACGAGCGTTCGTTAATCGGATCGCGATCGGATCGGCTAAAGATCGGATCGAGATCGTTCATTTAATAAATGAGCCGATCATGATCAAAAAAATTTGATCGTTTAATAAATGAACGATCAACGATCATAGACACAAAAACTCGATCATGATCGCGAACAGATCGATAAGGTAATCGATATCGATCGATAAGATAATCGATTAATATAATATTAATATATACATCTAAATGAATTATTTTCTAGTAATTTGATAATTTTTAATTTTTAAAAAAAAACTTTTAAACTGATCATGATTGATCATTGATCATCTGATCGAGCCGATCGTTATTGATCATTGATCATCTGATCGATTATCTAAACGAGTCGATCGCGATCATTATAATTTTTAAACGATCCGATCATGATCATGAATTATTTTGATCGCTTTGATCGCGATCAGATCGTGATCACCTCAAAATTTAAACGAGTCGATCATGAATATAGTGATGATCATGATCGGATCGACTCGTTATCACCCCTATTGCTCCCCATTCTTGGCTCAGAGCGAACAATAAGGATTCTTTGGTTTTATTGTGTGTATTATTAGGGCATTTCACGCCAGGTAAGAACAAGTCCAAGAGAGCCTCTATTATAGGGGTGTTGCTATTTTTTAGGGGTTTTGGTTGAAAAAATGCTCCAAGAGATCTCCTATAAAAAGTTCTAGTTTGTAGCTTTGGTCTCTATAACTTTGTAGAGAGAAGGAAATTTTTAGGGGATGAGTTTGATTAAAATATTATATTTTCTCCCTCCACCTCTCTCTTTCTCTCTCCCAATCCTTTATTTTTATCTATTTTTAACTAAACATGATTATAAAATTAGAATATCTAAAATTGTGTATATCAAAAAATTATAAAAACTATAAAAGTATGTTTTACCATGAACGTAACGAGATCACATTTGACTATATTTAGTTATATATATTTATTAATATATAAAATAATCACATACTATAAAAAAATAGGGGAGCTCTTGGACTTGCTCTAAGTGCTTAACTATATGTGGTATTGAGTTATTCCAAGTTTCATACTACCGGATTTCCTTTTTTTTTTTTTTTTTCATTTCGTTTTGCTTCTCTCTTAACAAAGGCTAGTAAGCACTCCTTACTAAGTCAATATGTCGTATTGAGTTATTCCAAGTTTCACAAAGGCTCTTAAATTGGTTCTTAAGTATCTCCCTTCGAGGCTAAGAGCATCCACAATGGTGCTTCTAAGGATCACTTTTTTTAATAGGGTCACTTTTCCTAATAAGGAGTGCTTTTATTTAATTTAAATCCTTGTAGACTTTTTAAGATCACTTCTAATAAGAATATGCTCTTAATTTGTACCTCTTTATTTGTACTGGTCTAACCAACAAAGAAATGTCACCTCATATTTATTAGCAATTTCTCTATGCAGTTCCATTTTTCTCTTGTAGGTCCACATTTTACCATACCATAATGCCCCTGATGGAACCCTATGATTTCAAGCCCATTTTTTCCCTTAACAATATTAGGGGTATTATGGTGAAAATACGGACCTCCTATTTATTGTCTCCTAAGTTAAAATAAAATTTTAAAATATTTTTAGTATTTAAAAAAAAGTGAGTCTCTCTACAGCCCTATTTTATGTTTAAACTACCTAAATTACCCTTTTAGCATGAAATATTATGTTTAAACTACCTAAGTTAAACATGAAAGTTAAGACATAAATATTTTAAAAGGTTATGTTTTGAATACTACTAGTAAGGTGACACCGTGCAACGCTCGGTGGATTAGATGGTAAAATTTAACAAATTAAATTTCAACAAATAGTAATTTCAACAAATTAAATCGATTTATCATTATTGATAACAAAATCACTTAAATTATGGTTTAAAATTTATATTAAAAAATCGCGATGCACGATATTTTGTGAATTCTTTATTTTGACATACATTTAAAATGTTTATTACAATTACGTAACTGAAGCTCGGAAGGAGAAAAAATTGAGTGGACAATGCATATTGTTTCACAAGTACATAATAGCAATATATAGTTAGTTCAATATATAATAATTGAATTAAATAGAGCCTGATCGTTGCTATTAAAATTAAATATCGAAATAAAATAACTCCAGTAACTATTAGATTAAAATAATTTGAAAGATTTTTTTTTTATCGTGTTTGTTGATACTTTGTTTATCACTTCATCTTTATGCTCGCCATTGATCATCTCCATTTTCAATTCTTGGTTTTGTTTTATCTTTTCCCTAGCTCAGCCCATCAAACCTCGGAACGAATCTGTCCGAAGAAGAAGCTCGCGACGAAGACTTCACACCGAATTTGGGTTGATCCACTTCCTGGAAATTTCACACCACCGTCCGAGAAAATCAAATCAGAATTCGTGTTCTTCTCACTAAGGCTATAATGCAGAACAATTGACCAGATAACTTCACCAGTTGGTCATGTAGGTCAAGAAGAATTGCTTAGATAACTATGGTTTGAGGTAGAGCTTGGGGATGTGATTCCAACATCATGTCAAAGATAATACAGATCCAAAGAATATAAAACACATAATCATTGGGAAATTAATATTCAGATCCAAGAGTATGAACAGTTACGTATGTATCCTGAGTGGATGTCTAGTTTGGCCTATAGAAAACAGTCAAACTGGATTCAACAGAAAGAATGGTGATATTGGGTGCTGGATTCATCCCTATGGCAGAGCTAATTGCAGAGTCATACTTCAGAACCAATTCAAAAACCAAATCAAATTATATTCAAATTAGATGAATTTTGAAAATATTTTACAGCACTCGGAATGAAAAGGACTAAGTATTAATATTTTAGAGAAATCGGAGATCTTTCAATCTCAATCACAAAGTATTAATCCTCATTGTTCAAATTACAGTGATAAACTGATTTTTTTTATATAAAAAAGGTTAAAATATAGCAAGAGATTCAGTATGAGTAGGAGGTTCTTATTTCTTCATGAAGGTAGTCGGAATAAATTAAAGTTCATCATCATAATCCTCGCTCGGAAATTCAACCAAAAACAACACGTAAACACATAGTGGAAAACCACGATTTTCAGGATAAAGAAAAGAAATGTGAGAACATCAGAGAAGAATTGTTTATCATCGGCGACACTCGAGGTGTCTCAGATGACCATCGTGAAATGTGACATCCAGATTCATCCTCTGTCCTCCCATGAAAATCACAGAGAGATACGATTAAGCAAAAATCACAGAGAGTGATAGTACAATATTACACCAAACCATTGCATCCAATTTCGCTGGGGTCTGGGTTGCAAACGGGACTATTTATAATAGAATAGAGAAGGTGACCAGATTATGAACAGGTTTAGCTAAAAGCTTATCAGATGTAGGCAACATCTTTTATTGTAATATTGTAAAAATCATAATTTTGTAAAAATCATAATATGAACATGTAAAAATCCTCGAATCAAAGAATGAATTTATCAGACCTCTAACACTAAACTAAACTTGAGATGAAATCAAAACTCTCTACAATTTACATTACGTTAACCATGGTAAATAATATTAACGCAAAGGCCTAAGGCCCACAAAACTCTCTACAATTTACATAATATATGAATGGTGACTATGTCATAATTGATCAAAGTCAAAAGTTATGGAGAGAGATAGCTAACCTTTGGTCAAGCCATATGCAAAATACACAATTGCACCATATATAAAAGCAGAGTAAAAATCTTGTGAAGGAATCATGAAAGCAACCCATTTTCTGTACTGGTTCAGATAAGCATTCAAGACCTAAGTAATTAGCCCCATTATTGTAACATGCACACATGGAGAGCCCATCAGATTACCTGATCAAACAAATTGTATGAATTTAAAAATCAGTTCGAAAACTGAACATCTCTTATATACACTTAATTAAGACAAGCACAAGCCTCAGTTCATTATGCCATCAAGCCTAATCATTAATTAAACAACTGAAAAAACCGCAGGCAATCAAACATACAAGAATTCCTAAGTAGAATTAGACAAGAACACACACTACCACAACTGCATAATAAATCTGTATCCTATGGAAACAACCAGCACCAACAAAAGCGGACCAAAAAATATTAAACCCTCACTAACCTCTGTCTATCTGCCGAAGTAGAGGAATGAAACATGTCATCTGTGCATAGAAGCTTATCCTTTAGATATAGGCGGAAAATGCAACACCATACATTATAGTATCATTTATCAGTTAAACAACTCATACAAAATCAGCTATCTGAAACACATAAACACAAAAGTTTTACAGTATATTATAATGAATAAAACTAATCTCAATACTGACAAAAACCACTAAAAGAAGAAGGAAAAAAGGCAAACTAAAATCTCAATAATGACAAAAACCGGCTGTTTTTATCGGTGAGTGGTGATCAAAGTCTCTATAAACCTAAGAAATTTTTTCCGTAAACTAAACAGATTGATGAAATATTCTTGCACGAAAATAAAAGGATCACATAAAGATGGATTCGGCCATGCACCACAATTCAAAGAAAAATACGCTATAGGCTCCCTGTAACCTACTTACTCGAGCACCAAGCTTTAAAAAATTTACACAATCCCAGTTAAAGCACACACATACCTTCGGTGATCTTTCCCCCAGCAAGATGAACAATGCCAAGCACAACAAAAGGAAACCAGCAACGTGAGAGGAATCTTGATTCTCCACATACTTCTTATACGTATCAGCAGGTAACTGACAAATGATGATATAAGATTTTGCTTCAGCTGTAAATCATGAAAAGCACAAAGCACAAAGCCAAAGCCAAAACCAAATCAAATTATTTTGACATCAACAAAGATAGAGCACCATCAAAAATTATGAAAAGCTACGAAAACCATTTAAATTCTTTCTGATAGCCTAATTATTAGCAAATTCATTCATCCTATTCTCATTAAGAATCCATAAAGCATAGAGTTCACAACAAATATAAAAAAAATTGAAGATAAAAACATTTATGGAGAAGTTGCTCACATTGCTGGGACGGGAGCCAAAAAGGCTGGAGAGCTTCGACTTGGCCTCTTTGATGACGAAATTAGGAAAATAGTATTGCTTGTAAGCTCCTCACTCTTTAGAGGGCACCCATTGTTCTGCACAGTATTGAACAACATGTAGCGGATCAATTGCGCCACCAACATGTCCTTTTCCTGTACAATCAATTTCAAATTTCGAAGCCAAATCATTCCCAAAAAGCAATTGAGAAGAATAAGATGGGAAAATGGGAGATTGAATTGAGGAAAGTATCTTGAAGGAGATGTATATGGTGGCGATTCATCCAAGACATGGTAGAAAGCTTGATGGATAAACCCTAGCTCAGCCCATCAAACCTCAGATTCGTAACAAAGACTTCACACAGAATCTGGATTGATCCACTTCCTGGAAATTTCACACCACCGTCCGAGAAAATCAAATCAGAATTTGTGTTCTTCTCACTAAGGCTATAATGCGGAACAATTGACCAGATAACTTCACCAGTTGGTCATGTAGGTCAAGAAGAATTGCTTAGATAACTATGGTTTGAGGTAGAGCTTGGGGATGTGGTCGTCGTCGGAACCGATGGGCTGTTTGATAATCTGTTTGGCGAACAGATTGAAGAAGTTGTATGCTCCTTGATGTGACCGATGAGCCAGCGGAGGCCGTGGGAGTTGTGGCTTTTGAACTGGTGCGGTACACGAGAACGTTCCACCAAAATCACTGACGGCGGTGAGTTTTCATTCTAAATTTGCCTTTTAATTTCGCTCGGAACAGTTTTGCTCAGCACCATGGAGATGCCCAAATCTGAATAGAATTCGATGAAGACATCCTACTGTCGATGAATCAAATCAAAACCCAAAAGGAGAGAGAGTAGAAATCCGGGAGGAAAAGGACAAGTCAAGGGTGAAAAGAAGGAAAAACGACGTCGTTTTTACTTGTGGGGGTTTAAATTACAAGAATACCCCTGCGTGGATCCGGATACCAAAATTGGTTGACCATGGATCAAAAGAATTCCTATTATATAGTGTTCTAGGATAAAAGTCCGATAGTTTTAACCGTTGCATTTTTATTATACAAGGTTACATTTTTAATTTCCATCCAAAGTTTCTGAGTAAAAATAGAAGGCTATAAAAATAATAAAGATGATAAATGGATTTAAGTCTGTTAAAATAAAAAAATATTTTGGTAGGATCCATATGATCATGCGTGTTTTTGTTTTGCCTGGAATCATGGGGTTTTTGGCCAAACTAACTCTATCTCCAAAACTAATTCCCAAAGTTTGCTTTCAAAAAAAAAAAAAAAAAAACTAATTCCCAATGTAGCAGATTCTTAATTTTATTTCCAAAACAAATACTCTAATCGCCACGTAATATACCACGTGGATAGTGAACTCCCTATTTATTGGGGAAATAAATCGTTGACCATGGAGGTCACTACCCTCCCTCTCCAAGTAGGCGACACGTCCGGAAAATCCTTTGGTGCTCCACTGGTGCGGTGCTCCACCCACTAAATTACAAGCTCATTAAATGCGAGCACATGGTTTTCTTTGTGAATGGTCATGGGTCTCATTAAAATAATGAATGGTGGTCCTGACCCTCTCTCATCCTTTCTCTCTCCTCCTCTATATTCTCTCTCAACTTTTGTCACATGGTGTCAGAGAATACACCGGAAATTACAGAGCGAAATTGCTTACGTGGATGTCACTAAGCCCTCAATTGGGTTCCACTATATATTTTTTATATAGCAAACGTTGGGTCTCACTGAGTACTCATGTCAGTCGCTCTTAACTGGCTTTATGAGTATCACGAAACATACCCAAATGTCTTCAACGTTGAGTCTCACTAAATTCTCAAATGAGTTGCTCATAACTAGCTTTATGAGTATCGCAAAGAATGCACATGTATACACTACATTAAGAGAAACTCCAAACCACAACTCTATTAATTCTCCATAATAATGGTTGAATCTGAAAAGACTGTCAGGGATTATCCTGTAGTGATCATCACGCACGATCAAGTCCTATCCGCCTCGCGGCATGGCTCTTCAGGCTTGTGGCGCCGGGCTCGGCAATGACGGATGGGCCCAGACCCATTTAGTATATAAGCCTCACACGGCAGGAGAGAGAGGGTAAGTTCACTTCCCTCACCACGTTAATACCATAATAGCTTTGCACCAGTCGTGTACTAATTAGGGGTACGTCTTCAGGGCCCCAACGCCGTTAGGGCCCTGCCGACTAACGCCTCCAGAGTGGCTACTCCTGCCACCGGCCGGACCAAAACGCCAGTCGACGACATGCGGAATGAGATCCGGCAGGCAGAGGAATCTGATAACTTCGCGTTACTGCACCAGGTACTTACATCTCAGGCGGAGATGTCCCGACAGCTACGCGACCTTCGGCTCCGACAAGCACATCAATCTGTTGCGGGGAAGACCGCGCTGGCCAACAGAGTCGTCCCGACGCGTTTATTTCCCAGCCTGGACAAGGCGGTGACCGAAACTCAGGCAGAGCCAGAGGTCCGAGAAGAAACGCGGGAAGGAACGCAGGCTGCATCTAGCCGGAGTCGTAGTCACACCGGGGGCATAGCGCCCGGGATGATGAAGCGGATTCCCGAGGTGGCTATTCCCAGGGAAGGGGTACGTCAGCTGGACATGATGAAGACTGGGACCGGGCCTATGTACATGCGCCCAGGGTAAAACCTCGCGTGGCAGCCCGAAACAGGTTGTCGGTTCCCTACGATGAAAGGGAGCAGGATGCCAGAGGCTCACCTTTCACAGAAAGGGTGGTACAGTTCGCGACTGACCCTAAGCCGAGGGTTCCACTTAATATGGGAATGTATGACAGGACCACGGACCCGGTGGATCATCTGCATACCTTCAGCATGAACATGTCGACGTTTTCACCGCTACATGCCATATGGTGTAAAGTGTTCGCATCAACACTGACCAAGGCAGACGCCTATGGTTCACCAATCTGCCCCGCAATAGCATCAACGAATTCTGGCAGCTGGGGGATGTATTCTTGTCCCGATTTATGCAGAAGAAGAAGTTCATGATGACCAGGGATGACTTGTTACAGATACAGACCTTGCCGGATGAGGATTTGCATGAATACTGGTAACATTTCAGTGATCTGGCCAATCAGGTGGAACACAGGGGCAGCGTCCGGTTAATGTTAGACGAGTTTAGAAGGGGGTGCGTCCACCGACCCCTGCTCATTGACCTCGAGCTGAACCCTGCGTATACCATGGATGAGCTGATGATGAGGGTCGAACTTTTTCACAGGGTAGACATCCTCAACAAGCGAATAGATGCCAGGCTGTCGACCAATGCTGGTCAGTCAACGCAGTCACAGCCCAAACAGGCAAACCCGTCTGCGGATGACAGGAAGCATGGAAACCGGGGGCGGCGTGAGAAGAATGGCAAGCCCGACTGGGTGGAAACCTTCACCCCGCTATCCAAGATGCCGAAGGAGATTTTCGACATTGTGGGGCCTAAGGGCATCCTGAAGTCCCCAAGGGCGATGAAAACCCCGACGCACCTACGGGATTCCAAGTTGTTTTGTGAGTACCCCGACGACGTCGGTCATGATACAAACAATTTCCATCATCTAAAGCGGGCTATTGCGGCTTGCATAAAGGATGGACAGCTGGCGCACTTTGCCAAAGAGGCCAGGGCTCGCAATCAGGCAAACTTCACCAAACGTGATAGACCTCATGCAATGGATTCCCGCGATGCCAAGCAGGATCGCGGGGCAGGGCGACGGGATTACCGTATAGGCAAGGAGGTTGCCAGAGCAGAGACTGACAAGGAAGAGGAAAAACGACAGAGATATGAAGATGACTCATCCACAGAATTAACTCTCGCTACCACCAATATCATGGCTATCATTGGGGGCAGCGCAGGGGGCAGTTCGGAGTCCCAAAGAAAGGAGCGATGCCGACGAGTCCCAGAACCAACTCCCGCAAACAGAAGGTTGGGAAAAGGGGAACTATCTCCTTCGGGATTGACAACCATGTCCCACAGAGACCGGCTGGGGGCGACGTAGTGGTCATCACAATACAGATGCTGGACAAGCTCATACATCGAGCATATGTAGATGGAGGGAGTTCATCAGAGATCATGTATTGGAACTATTTTGAGAAGCTGGTTGAGCACACCAGGGGAAAGTTACGCCCCACCGATACCCAACTAGTAGACTTTGCCGACAGAACCATGTGGCCGGAAGGAGTGCTTACACTGCCCGTCATAGTGGGAAGTCAGCCCACCAGAAAAATAGTGGACATGGAGTTCATTACCCATACAACGTCATCTTAGGAAGGCCGGCCTTGGCCGCGCTCAAGGGGATCGTGTCAACCTTACATCTGATGCTAAAGTTTCCAATGGAAAATAGTGTAGCCACAGTGTGCAGAGACCAACAGAATGCGCGAGAGTGTCACCGCGTGGCGCTGCGGAAACGCAGTCGCCCAGAATCTGTGGCCACAGACATGCCTGAAAGTAGCAGAAAGCGAAACACAAAGCCAGTGTGGTCCGTGCAGATGATACAGGGCCAACCCGATCCCATGACGTTGTCAGGGGACACTGTCTCCATGCAGCTGACATGAAAAGATGTACAGGTTGGGAAAAACCTGCCCGATGAAGTCAGGCAGGCCGTGGTGGAAGTATTGATCTCCCACCCTGAAGCATTCGCCTGGCAGCCGTCAGATATGATGGGTGTATCACCGTCCTTGGGGGCGCACGCCCTCCGGTAAACCCGGACCACCGACCGGTGATGTAGAAGTGAAGAACGATCTAACGAGAGCGTAATGACGCCATCAACAAGGAGGTGTCGGCACTAGTGAATGCTAACATCCTTGTGGAGGTGCCATATCCAACATGGCTGGCCAACCCTGTCTTGGTGAAAAAGTCGGACGGGTCATGGAGAATGTGCATAGATTACTCCCGCTTGAACAAGGCTTGCCCTAAGGATTGTTACCCAACTCCACCGATAGACCAAGATGTGGATTCTTTAGCTGCTTTCCCAATAAATTGTTTTCTGGATGCCTACAAGGGGTACCACCAGATCCCCATGGTAGAGGAGGATATAGAGAAAACTGATTTCATCACGGAGACGGGGGCATTCGGCTATTGCATGATACCGTTCAGGCTTCACAACGCCGGAGCGACTTACTAGCGTGTCGTCGACAGGATTTTCGAGGGCCAGGTCGGGAGGAACTTGGAAATTTACGTCAACGACATGGTGATCAAAAGCATGACCTTCGAATGGCTGATATTGGACCTTGACGAGACCCTGTCTAGGCTGGAGGGATCGGGCATGAAGCTCAACCCGAAAAATGCCAATTCGGGGTAGGCGCGGGAAAGTTCCTGGGTTACTTCGTTTCCAACGACGGACTCAGGGTGAACCCTGAAAAGGTGCAAGCTGTTGTGGACATGCCAACCCAGACTACGGTGAAGGAAATTCAGAGCCTCAACGGGAAGATAGCCGCCATGAGCCGCTTCTTGTCCCGGGCCACTAAAAGAACCTTGCCTTTCCTAAAAACACTTAAACTAAGGGTTGGGAAAGACAGAACCGTGCCATGGAGCCTGGCAGAGGAAGATGCATTCGCCAAACTGAAGCAGCACTTTGTGACGTTACTGGTCCTGTCGTCCCCCGTCCTGGGGAGGAGACACTCTACCTGTACCTAGTAGCTAGAGCAAAGGTGGTGAGCGTCGTCCTAGTCCGGGAATCGGGCAAGGTACAAAAGCCGATGTACAATGTCAGCAAGGCATTACAGGGAGCTGAACTCAGGTACCCGGACCAGGAAAAGTTAGCGTTGGCCTTGATCCATGCTAGCAGGAGGTTGCGCAGGTATTTCCAAGCCCACCCCGTTGCAGTTCTGACGAATGAACCATTGAAACAGATCATGTCCAGGCCAGAGGCATCGGGGAGATTGACCAAATGGGTGGTGGAGATGGGGGAACATGGCATCGAGTACCAGCCAAGAAAGTTCATAACCCCGGGGCATGGTAAATAGGCCAAGTCTTTTGATAAAATATTGCTTTAGCGATTGTTAGGCCCTGTAAGGGTATGGTCACCCCGTGGCCCCCATCTTGTTTGAACTGTGAGTGTTTAATTTGCAAGTTCCCGGATTTGATAATTCTAGTTGTGTTTATTAAATTGTGTATTGAATAAATGATTAGATCTTTAATACAGTTGTGATTAAACACACCTCCAAGGGCTAGGATCTCTTGGAAGGTTGGTAAATATGTATCATAACTAGCAAGGCCAAAATTTTCACCACCAAGATTAAAATACGAGGCAAAAGAGTGGGATATTTTCATCCTGCCTTGCTCAAACTAGATTAAAATACGAGGCAAAAGAGTGAGATATTTTCATCTTGCCTTGCTCAAACTAGATTAAAATACGAGACAAAAGAGTGGGATATTTTCATCCTGCCTTGCTCAAACTAGATTAAAATATGAGGCAAAAGAGTGGAATATTTTCATCATGCCTTTCCCAAACTAGACCAAAACGCGAGGCAAGGTGGAGAAACTCCAGTTTCTTCCCTACCCGAAAATGGTCAAAGAAAGGGCTAAGGAGCAATGATGGCTTAGCTAACCTTAGCCACCAAACACGTTTAAAGTGTATTCCCTAGCATGTAGGCGACTTCATCAATTGCCATTTCTGGGAGAGGAACACGATCTGATCAATTATGTTCCCAAAAAATGCAATTAAGCGCAAGTCAACCTGTTCAAGCGAGACTGGTTGAAGTTCAGAATTAGACCTTTCCAGCACGGGATGCCCATATAGAGCATCCCGGCTGGGGGGCATCCGGTACACCCACGTTGTTATAAAAAAGATAGAAAATATCAAATGCCAAAAGGCCACGCCAACAGAGGCGGGCATAAACAAAACAAGGGAAAAGAGCCCAAGGAATATTCAAAGGGTACAGGCCATCAAGGCCAGGAGAGATTGTTTAAAAGGAACAACAAAAAGCGCTAAACAGTTTGCGCTGAGTAGGAGAACCGACATGGTCTCAAGTACAAGAGCGGCTATCACGGTTGTCTCGACCTCCCGCATTCTGGATAGTGGCCTGGCTGTTGCTAAGAGCAGCTACCGGTTGAGGAGCGACCCAAGCCTCAACATCATCCGCGCTCATGCCCGGGTGGTACTGAAACACCCATCAAAGGAATGCAGAGCCACACAGAGTTCGTGATCATTCTCATGCTGGGCCCGCAACCTGATTGCCTCCTTCATGGTTCTCACAAACAGAAGCCCAACCTCGCGACTAGTGGCAATCTGACGGTGAACGTGAGCAAGACCGCGAGTCAAGATCCTCCCTTTCTCTGCATCTGCATGAGCCAGCTTGACGTCAGCCTCATGGAGCTTCAAGACCTTATCTGCAACTTTGGCCCGCTCCTTGGCAAGACTTTCCTCGAGGGCGACAACCTGCGCACCCAGTTTTCCTACCTCCAGCTCAAGGTAATCCAACCTAGCGATATCAATGGATACCTGGGAAAGTCGTACTAGCTCCTCATCCTTCGAGCTCAGTTCGGTGCGAACCTCAGCAAAAGCAGCCTTAACTTGGACAAGCTCGTCCTTCCTGGCAGCCACTTCCCCCGCGGCCTGGGCATTGCCTTCAGTTTCTGAATCTCAGATATGTCTGCCAGCGTGATGCATAGAACATATCACCCAGAAACTGGTTAAGCACCCTGAGAACCAAACTGGAAATAACATGCGATAAGGAAAGAAGGAATCAATGATTACCTCCACAGAGGTAGAAACCTGGTGGTCATCCAAAGAAGCTGAACCGGCGAAATTAGCCACAGACTCCAGCCCCAGGCCTCCATCTGAGAAGGAGGCATAGCGTTATCCAGAAACGCATCGTGAGATGGGAGAGAGCCTAAGGGCTCAGAGGTTGCCGCCAGGTACTCCGAGAGGCCAGGGAACGAGCCCCCATTATCTCCAAAGAACATATCCTCATGAAGGGGTTCGGGCGGTGGCTGGGTATCCTAAACGGTGTCGGGGAACGAGGTTCAGTAACTTTTTGCTGCTTGGGGGTGCTCCAGCTCCCTGACCGAGTCCTCGGACCAGTCATGAGGCCCATCCTTCCCATGTTGGACCCGGCTCCTGGTACGCATACCCGGTGGCAGGGGCACATCGTCCCCGTCTGAATCCATCACCTTGCTTCCCTCTCCAGGCTCTTGCTTTGGTGCAAGGGGAATGTCCTCCATGTCATTGAACAAGTCTAGAAGACTCATGGCTGCAAGAGAGACATATAAGATTAGAAAACAGTGTATAAATCAACTACATGAGAGAAGGTAGGGCGCAGAACCGGCATGCCCAGGAGGCATACCATCAGAGTTGACTGGCAAGAAGGGCATCCCAGCAGCCCTCAACATGTCCTCTGCACGGAGCTCGACGAACCGTTTATCCCTCTCCAGCTTGGCAGTATACTTCACGATGGCTTCCTTACCCGTCTCCGTGAAGTTGTTGCCCCTCAAGCCAAGGGCGAGGACCTTCGTGCCGATCGGAACCTTGAAAGTTCCATAGATGACAGTATTATCCACATAGAGGAAGGCCCACCTCCATGACTTCCGGCTTGGGAGCCCCGCTACCGGTTTGTAATCACCGGATCAGGGCTTCAGAAGGTACCAGCTTGAAGGTTCACGGCTGTGATAGTAGAAGTAACGAAGGAGACGAGGCTCGGGGGTCACCTTCGGAAGAAAGCACAAAACCTTGAACCCGATCAGAGTTCGGACAACGTTATGGGTCAGATCCAAGAACTGGAGGCTGAAATAATGGAGCACGGTTTGGAAGAAAGGGGTCAAAGGGAAGCGCGACCCGCAGTCAGCGATGTGCTCGGCATACACGGCAGTCATGCTGACCGGCGCATCCAGAGCGGTCTGGTCAAGCGAGGGCCTCACGACTAACCCATCGATTTGCTCAGGGGTATATCTCCCCACCGCTTGTATCACGGCCCTTAGATACATGAATTGGCGGTCACCCAATTCGCAGAATAGTGATTCGATGGGAGTTTGCGTCATCGGATTGAAAAATAAGACGGGGTAATAGAAAGAAGACCGGCGGATTTACCTGATTAATAAATCTCCGGCGGCAACTGAAAAGGCCCACAGCGTAAAAGCAAGGAAAGGGCGGGAACGACGAGTGCAGAACCCCCTGGAATGTTTGTATTTTGACACGTGAGGGGGAGAGGAACCTAGGACCGCGGAGTAATAAAGGTGAGACAATGGCCTCGGAAGTTGCAAAACTTAACTGCCCACTTGGCAAGGAGACGGACACGCGTCAAAGACGGGATGGAAGCGAGCGGGCGGCAGACGGTTCAACTGCCCGATCCCTGACTTCCCGAACCTAGATTGGGGGACATGTCAGGGATTATTCTGTAGTGATTCATCCCGCACGATCAAGCCCACTCCGCCTCGCAGCATGGCTCTTCAGGCCCGTGGCGCCGAGCTCGGCAATGACGGATAGGCCCAGACCCATTTAGTATATAAGCTTCACACATCAGGAGAGAGAGGGTAAGTTCACTTTCCTCACCATGTTAATACCATAATAGCTCTGCACTAGTCCCGTACTAATTAGGGCGTCAGAGCGGGTACCGGCCCAATGCCGCCCCGCCTAACCCCAGCTAGCTTGTGCATGTGACCGGAGAAGTGACATAGAAGAAGCATACCAGAAGGGCAAATCCTTGCTCTGACAAAGACCAATCAAGAAAAACCCTTCACATTATATATGAGAGACCACACAAGAAGATTTCTATGGATACAATAAAAAATATTTTTAAAAAATAAAATAAAATGGACACACTAAAATGAACGATAATATGTATCTTTTTTTGTTGAGTTTAGCTTTTCTTAAATATATTAAACATTTATTTGGGCAATTATTTGTGTTCCATGATACTTTTGTAATTTAACAACGATTGTAACGAATAATACTTGTAAGCACAATAGAACACTCAAAGGGGATGCTCGTGTTGGAAATAATGTAGGATTACTGGATTACTAGTAACATTTACTAATAATTATCAAAACAATAGTAAACAAACTCATTGTTTCAATATTTGAAAATATAATGTATCTCATATACACAATTTGATATGATTTTCCAATAGTTAAAATTAAATATACTCAAAAATCAATAAAGGTTAACATAGAGAAACTAATAAGATCAACTGTGTAAGACCTAATATAATAAATTTTTTTTTTGCTTATGTGGATGTCACTAAGCCCTCACGCGGGTCCCAATAATTTGTTCCAATATAACAAATGTTTGGTCTCACTGAGTCTTCATATTTGTCCCTCACAACTGGCTTTATGAGTATCACGAAACACACCCAAATGCATCCAAAAGTGTCACTAAATCCTCAAATGGGTCCTTCACAACTACCTTTATGAGTATCACAAAGGATGCACATGGATACTCTACATTAAAAGAGACCGATAAGGTTAACCATGTAAGACTTAATATTATAAAAATGTTAGTTGCTTATGTGGATGTCACTAAGCCCTCACCTAGGTTCCAACAATATGTTATAATACAACAAATGTTGGGTCTCACCGAGTCTTCATATCAGTACCTCACAACTGACTTTATGAGTATCACGAAATATACCTAGATGCATTCAACGTTGAGTCTCACTAAATCCTCAAATGGGTTACTCACAATGAGATTTATTAGTATCGCGAATGATGCACACGGATACACTACATTAAGAGAGATTTCAAACCAAAACTTCATTAATTCTCTATAATAACGGTTGAATTCGAAAGGACTAATCAAGAAGCACCCTTCAAATTATTTCGGAGAGACCATATAAGGAGATTTCTATTGATACCCTAAAAGTATATAATTTTTTAAATAAATAAATTGGATACACCAAAATGAATGATAATTTGTTGAGTTTAGCTTTTCTTAAATATATATTAAACTTTATTTGGGCAAGTATTTGTTTTTCATGTAACGAATAATAATTGTAAGCACAATAGAACTCTCAAATGGGATGTTTGTGTTGGAGATAATGTAGGGATTCTAGTAACATTTATTAATAATCAAAACAAACATAAACAAACTAATTATTAATAACCTTTTACATACAGCTTGTTTCAATTATAAATTTTTATCCCATATACAACAATTTGCTATGATTTTTGAACGATAAAAATTAAATAAACTCAATAATCAATAAAAGTTAACATAGAGAGAGTAACAAGATCAATTGTGTAAGACCTAATATTACGAAAATGTCATTTGCTTATGTGGATGTCACTAAACCCACACATGGGTCACAATAATATATTCTGATATAACAAACATTGAGTCTCACTGAGTCTTCATATTAGTCTCTCACAACTGGATTTATGAGTATCACGAAATACACCCAAATGCATCCAACAGTCTCACTAAATCTTCAAATGGGTCACTCACACGATTACACTACATTAAAAGAGACTGATAAGGTAAACCATGCAAGACTTAATATTATGAAAATGTTAGTTGCTTATGTGGATGTCACTAAGCCCTCACTTGGGTCCCAACAATATATTATAATATAACAAACGTTGGGTCTAACTGAGTTTTCATATTAGTCCATCACAACTGACTTTAAGAGTATCACGAAATATACTCAAATGCATTCAACGTTGAGTCTCACTAAATTCTCAAATGAGTTACTCACAACTACCTTTACGAGTATCGTAAGGGATGCACACAGATACACTACATTCAGAGAGATTTCAAACCAAAACAACGTAAATTCTCACAGTTGAATCCAAAAAAAAAACAATCAAGACACACTTTTCACATTATTTCAGAGAGACCATACAAGGAGATTTCTATTGATACACTAAAAATATATTTTTTAAAAAAATTCTCAAAATGGATACACTAAAATGAATGATAATCTTTATCTTTTTATTGTTGAGTTTAACTTTTCTTAAATATGTTAAACATTTATTTGGGCAAGTATATGTGTTCCATATCGAATTGTCGTATATGAGATACAACTTTATAATTGAAACAAGCGGTGTATAAATTTTTATTAATAATTAGTTTATTTATGTTCATTTTGATAAATATTAGTAAATATTACTAGTAATCCTACATTATTTCCAACACGAACATCTCCTTTGAGAGTTCTATTGTGCTTACAAGTTTTATTCGTTACAATCGTTGTTAAATTACAAAGGATCATGAAACACAAATACTTTCCCAAATCACATGTTTAATATATTTAAGAAAAGCTAAACTCAACAAAAAAAGATAAATATCATTCATTTTATCCATTTTATTTATTTTAAAAATATATATTTGTGTATATTTTTAGTGTATCAATAAGAATCTCCTTGTATGGTCTCCCTGAAATAAAGTGAAGGGTGCTTGAACCGTTATTATGGAGAATTAATATAGTTGTGGTTTGGAGTTTCTGTTAATGTAGTGTATATGTGTGCATTCTTTGCGATACTCATAAAGCTAGTTATGAGCAACCCATTTGAGAATTTAGTGAGACTCAACGTTGAAGACATTTGGGTATGTTTAGTGATACTCATAAAACCAGTTAAGAGCGACTGACATGAGCACTCAATGAGACCCAACGTTGATATATAAAAAAAATAGTGGAACCCAATTGAGGGCTTAGTGACATTCACGTAAGTAATTTCGCTCTGTAATTTCTGGTGTCTTCTCCGACACCATGTGACAAAAGTTGAGAGAGAATATGGAGGAGGAGAGAAAAGGGATAGAGAGGGTCAGGACCATGGTAGTTAAGGCACTCGCCATGGCGTGCCATGGCGATAAGGCATTTTTTCAAAATCGCTTTAACATTGCCTTACAAATATAGCAAATATTTGCCTCAAAGCAACGCTATGGCGGTATGGCGTTGCCTTAGCGCCTTAAATCTCGCCTTAGGCACATTAATCTACTTGGACCGAGTTTTTTTTAAAAAAAATTAAATTTTTTTGTAAATATAAGATAAAATGCGGGAAGTTAAAGAAAGAAAATAAATGGTTTTGACGAATCTAAATTGAAGGGTTTCTTTTCAACCTCCATCCGACCACCTTGGACCGTGATCATGTACAAACTACAGACCGTACAGTTATGAGTTTTTACGTTGAATTTTTTATTATATATTGCTCTTGTCTTGAACTTTTTTTAAAAATTATATTTATTTTGATGCTTTATTTACAGTTTATGTATGTTAAATATTATTTTTTGTTAAAATAAATGTAGATATATATTTTTAATTATTATATATTCATATTGCCCTAATCGCCTTAAAGCGAGTGCTACATCGTCGTGACATTAAGGCGCTCGTTGAAAAAATGCCTTAAAATCGTGCCTTAACTACTTTGGTCAGGATCACCATTCATTATTTTAATGAGACCCAGGATCATTCACAAAGGATACCCGTGTGCGCATTTAATGAGCTTGTAATTTAGTGGGTGGAGCACTGAAGAATTCGCCGACACGTCCAAGCCAAATTAGCAAAGCACGTGTAGATTGATTTGCTGGCAATAGAGAACTACCAAAATACCTTTTCGAAATCTCACATACCACACATGCTCTCTTCCAGTCATTCATCACAAATTCTACTTTACATCACCACCACTCCCGCAAGGATCGCAACTATCGTCACCGCCGACCATCACCATCGCCACCACGACACCACCCCACCATTATTCTCTCTTTCATTTACTTGATTTTCTAATTAATATCTCAAAAGTCAAACCTCTTCTTTCCAATCTGACAACTCTTTGTGGTTAAAGGATTTGATGCCGGTTTGTACCATTGTTGATTGGGCAAGGAACAAATACCGATGTTCCATAGTACTCCCTCCGTCCCAACCAAAACTTCTTAGTTGACTTTGCCTCGGATTTTAAGAAAAATGCATTTTATATCTTATAAGTGAAGTTTTAAAGGGTATAAATGGAATATCACTTATTGTTATGGTTGTTTGTAAGGTTTCATTAAGTGTATATTTGTCTTTTTGTAGTCATTTTTTTGCCAAAAGAGGAAAAAATGAAAGTAAGAAGTTTTGTTAGGGACGGACCAAACAGGAAAGTAAGAAGTTTTGGTTGGGATGAAGGGAGGGAGTAAATGTTACTCTATGATATATGTCCAATTTACCTATACAGTTAATATCTCAGATTGGTAGGAGAAGCTCGATGGAAACCGAAAATATTGTTAAAAGTTACAGACCAATACCGGAATTTTGAAGATTCATTTGTCAAAACTTGCAAATTTTGTGGAAAGAAACAATAAGGCTGTGATGTCCAGTTAATATACTATATTAGACTCATATAATTTTTTTTTATTTTTTTTAAAGATAAACCACCTATGAAAGGTGGGGGAAAATTGTATCTGGGATCCCCAATACCTGGATTTTTTTGAGTTTTACAAGACACCTGAAAGAGGTGTATCAAAAAAGAGAAACAATCTTCTGAGAATAATCTCCATGAAATGGAGGTAGCTTGTAAGACTACAGAAAAGTTTTTGCATGTGAAAATCTACTCTGGTCTGAAGCGATGAGTAATAAAAACGCTAAAAATACAAACAAGCAAATAAGAAAACATCCCGGCGGCTCGAAAAGACATAGCTCAAAAAGTGCGAGGAGCTGGTGGGCTCCCGGCGCGGCGGCTGCGCGTATCCTGCACATGCGTGGCACAAAGCGCGAGGAGCTGGAGGGCTCCCGGCACGGCAGTGACGCGTAGCCTGCACGCGCGTGGCACAAGAGCGCGATGAGCTTGTGGGCTCGCGGCGCGGCGGCAGCTTTGCCTGCACGTGCGTGGACTGTCTGCTTAAGGCCATACCCGATTTGACCCATACTCGATCGACCCAAAGCGGACCCACCTGAACCAGACTGGACCAACTGGAACCAGCTCGTTGGGCAAGAAAATGTCGGTTGCAAATAAGCCTGTCGTGAAAGCATTATGTCCAGCGGGAAAGGCAGACCGCCGGCTGGTTTCGGAGATGCGGTGCCCGGGTCTGGATCGACGAGCTCACCTCTTGCATTCTGAGCCGCTAGACTGTCGTGTGCCTAGTGGAAATTGCAGAAACAAATTGGCGCGGCTCCATGGGTGGAGACCGGAGCGGTAGCGACCTGCAACCGGATCTCCGCCCGTAATTGGACCTACCGCCGCCGAGGAGCCCACGGCGTTGTGCCGGATCAGGGCTCCTATGGGTTGTCTAGGGCCGGCGGCATCCCGATCTGCTGGGGGACCCGACCGGCGACGCCGTTGACCCGGTCCCGATGACATGTGGCCTGGGATCCCCTTGGTGTTGTTGGCGTGCTAGCATAGTAGGTGTAGCAGCGTGGAGTCGCGGTGGTGTTGGGCGTCGAGTGTGATGCTGTAGCCGGGAAAACGCAGGCGGCTGGATCGGCTCCGGCAGTGGTCCTTGAATATGTAAAAAGGCAAGAACTTGGTGGTCGACAGACTAATCTAAGCTAAAGCTACACTAAGGGGGGTGGGGAGGTGACCGGCGCGACGAGGAGCGCCGGCGGTCACCGCCCCAGATCTGGATTTTTCGGTTTTTAGCGAGATAGGGGGGCTCTGTGTGACTCATATAATTGAAGAGAAAGATGCTTAACTGATCACGCCCTCTAAGAGCGGTATTACATTTTTTTTATTGATATCCTTGAGAGCGGTATTACATTTTTATTTGATCTCTCAACCTTTAATTATACAAATACTATAAGTATAATTGAACTAGATTTACCTATTCAGTTATTTCTATAATAGCCTAGTCGAATTTCACTAATTATTATTTCTATATTTCACTAATTATTAGGTGTATGGGCGTTTCCCGGTACTCCGTTTCTCTTATACTATCACTCAACTATTTATCCTAATTTTTGTTGCTAGTTTGACCATCAATTTAAAGAGGTATATGAGTAGTAATATAATTTGTATGATATACTCTTGGATTCTTCTTAACTTGTTGTACTTTCTTTTTATATATCAAAATTTTAGAACGAATAAATACATATAACTAAAATTATTAATGGTTAAATTTGCCGTTAAAATAATGTTTTTGTCAGATACTCCATCAAAAGTAAGTACCATCAAAAGTATTAAGAATTTCCTTTTTTTTTAAAAAAAAATCCCCACATCAAAAGGTCGGTTGGTCAAGTACTAGTATTTATCCTTATCTTTTTGTCCACGGCTTGCACTTTAAAAACGTTTGTTAATTGTCCTACACATAGACATAGTCACACACTCGGATTGCATCAGACCGGATAACGTACAAGCCCAACCCGGAGAATTGGTTCTGTTTTCTTCTGCTACTTTACTCCCAAGCTAAGCCAAACCCATCTCTATCTTTCTATCTCTCTCAGTTTGTTCTGCTCATCGATCGGAGGGGAAATTTGTACCTTTCTTGATCGGGAAGAAGTGCGAAGTTGTTGACCATGGCATCTGGAGCATCGGGTCGGCCCAACAACTCGGGTTTCAATTTTGCCTCGGATGATATCTTGTGCTCCTATGAAGACTATGGTAATCAGGACGGGTCTAATGGGAGCACCCACTCTGACCCTGCAGTCGGAGCTAATTCCGCTAAGGTTTGATCCCGATTGTTACCCTTCGTTATTTATTAGGGTTTACTAATTTTTTGTTAGTTTGTAGGATTTCATGTGAATTGGATCTGGATTTTTTTATGGTCGTTTATGTTCTTGACCCTCCTTGAGGGGTTTTTTGTGCATCATCAGCTTGTTGTGGAGTTAATAGAGTATATGAAACGAACCGATAACAAATTGCTAACAAATAGTTAGGGTGTTTGATTTGATGCTACTTTAGTGTGTCTTTGTTTTGTAGGGTTGAGGTCCTATAATTGTAGGTTGAATAGTTAAAAATCTAAAATATGATGGCCGTGATAAATGAAGTTGATCCTTCAATTTGCCCTTAGCTCACTTTTGATGCGCAATCTGGTTTGACTTCAAATGGGTCCTATTGATAAGGCTATGTAATCTAGAAATAGTTCAATATGCCTATGTTTCTCTCTTTGTGTCCGTGTTATGTTCCTTGATAACGAAGTCACAAATATACTTGATTTACACGGAATGGGTAATTTTTTGTTAGTTTGTAGGTTTTCATGTGAAATTGGATCTGGATTTATGATCGTTTATGTTCTTGACCCTCCTTGAGGGGTTTTTTGTGCATCATCAGCTTGTTGTGGAGTTAATAGAGTATATGAAACAGACCGATAACAAGTTGCTAACAAATAGTTAGGGTGTTTGATTTGACACTACTTTAGTGTGTCTTTGTTTTTTAGGGTTGAGATTGTAGGTTGAATCGTTAATAATCTAAAATATGATAGCCGTGATAAATGAAGTTGATCCTTCAATTTACCCTGAGCTCACTTTTGATGCGCAATCTGGTTTGACTTCAAATGAGTTCTATTGATAAGGCTATGTAATCTAGAAATAGTTCAATTTTCCTATTTTTCTCTCTTTGTGTCCGTGTTATGTTCCTTGATAACGAAGACACAAATATACTTGATTTACACGGAATGGGTAACTCAATAATTTATTAGTACATTTTTGGATAACTGTCAGATTTTCTTGATGTAAGTAAGTGCAGGGCTGTATTGGTGGCGTCTTCCAGATTATTGCTGATATGGCGGTGGATCAGATATTTGTGCTTCACTTTAATAGACATGAAAAGGATAACATAGGACTTGATTTTGATATCCTTGCTTTTGTGATTGTAAAGGGTATTCTCCTGTTCACTCAGAAAAAAATTGATTTAATCAAGAACTTGCAGTATAATCTGGCCAATCCATCATTATCAATTTTCTACACCTCTTGGTTAGAACTGTTGGTTCAATGAAATTCTTGAAAATTGTCTCATATTGTAAAATCTTAGATTCAGTCTTTTATTTAATTTTGTTAAGCATATACCTTACTTTTGATGTGTAATCTGGCCTGACTTCTAATGAATCCCGTTGGATTTGCCTAGTTATTTGTGATGATTCGATGAATATACCATTTCTCTTTTGTGATGAAGTGTGTGTGTGTGTTTTAATTGTTTTTTTTTTCTTCCGTGTCCTATTACTTTCTAGGCTATTATAAGCATTAAATGGGTGATTTGTGGTTTTTTAATGAGTGGTATATTTGTTGGCTGGAATTCAAATTGCTAAAATTGCTGGCTCAAACACTGAACAGGAGTTTCACAAGAATAGAATGGCTAGAACATCAGCTTTTCCTGCAGGATCTTACAGTCCTCCAGAAGAATCCTCATTTAATCAAGATGTGATTGTTACGGTGGAGAGGAGCATGAAGAAATATACAGATAATCTCATGCGATTTCTCGAGGGTATTAGTTCACGATTGTCGCAGCTGGAGCTTTATTGTTATAACTTGGACAAAACCATTGCAGAAATGCGTGCTGACTTGGTGCGGGATCATGGAGAGGTTGATACCAAGCTCAAATCTCTCGAGAAACATATGCAAGAGGTGTAGTTGCTATTCTTCTACGTTCACTAGCTCCTTTTAAGTAGAAAAATTCTCTACTTTTGTTATATCTCATTTAGAGTTGTCCACAATGGAATCCCTTACACGTGCAATTGTTTAACATAGTTTAATTTGTATAAAAATTGACATACTATCAAAATTTGGAACACCTTTATGCTATATCTAAACGTGGCCAGCACTCCTGTCTAAGTGAAAGATGTGTCAGAATTGGAATAGTGCCCACTTCTTAAGTGCAGCTAAACTCCATTAGAATGTGGTAAAACTGTTTTTGGATTTTTTAGTCACTAGTGTGGCTTGTTGGTTATTAGCTCACATTTAAAAGGCAGGAATAAGATATGTGAAAATAATTCTGACGGACTATTAACTAGTGCAGTTTGTCTTTCCCTTATGCTTAGAATCCTCAAGCTGTTCTTTGAGGGTCAAATAGGTTTACTTTAATCCTGAATTTTGTAAATTGCTAGTTAATATCATTTTGCTAGTTAATGTTCATATTGAATTAAAAGAATGAAATTAATGAAATCTCGTATCATTAATTTTGCAGGTACACAGATCTGTTCAGATCTTGAGAGACAAGCAGGAACTTGCGGATACTCAAAAGGAACTTGCCAAGCTTCAGCTTGCACAGAAAGATTCTTCCCCGGGTAGCAATTCTCAACAGAAAGAGGAGAAAGCAGGTCCGCCTGGTTCTGATGCCAACAATGAGAACTCAACAGAGTCACATGGCCAGCAATTAGCACTTGCGCTGCCCCATCAAATTCAACAGCAGCAGCCACAACCACCAGTAGTGGCAGCCCCACCTCAATTACCCTCTCAGGGGATTGCACATTCACAGGCTTATTACATACCTCAACCTCAGCTGCCAAATGCTTCAGGTCCTGCCCCGCCTTCTCAGGGTCAATATATGCCACCCGATTCACAATATCGAGCTTCACAAATGCAAGAACTTTCAAGGCTAGCACAACAAAGCTCACAGTCTCAAGTGAATCAGCCACCCCAGTCCCAGACAATGCCTCAATACCAGCCTCAGTGGACTACTCAGCTTCCTCCGCCAGTGCAACAGCTTCAGCAGCCACCTGTTCAGCCTCAACTTAGGCCGTCATCTCCTTCTGTTTACTCCTCCTACCTACCTAACCAACCTAACCCCAATCCTTCTCTAGAGACTGTGCCTAGCAGTATGCAGATGCAAGTACAATATCCTGGAAGTTCACAGCCTGGTGCTGTTCGTTCTGAAGCAATTCCTTATGGCTATGGAGGATCTGTGAGACCAGTGCAACAACAGCCTCCTCCACCATCACAAATGAAGCCTAGTTTTACTCCGGGTGATGGGTATACAGCTAGTGGTCAGCATCCTACACATTCTCCTGGGAATGCATACATGATGTATGATGAGGCTGGAAGACCACATCACCCAGCACAGCAACCTCACTTTCAGCAGGGTGCTTATCCTCCAACAAGCATGCAACCGCAGAATTTGCAGCCTTCTGCAGGCTCTAATCTGGGTGCAGGTCGTCCACAGTTTGTTCGCAACCATCCTTACAATGAATTGATTGAGAAACTGGTTAGCATGGGTTACAGGGGTGAACATGTTGTTGGAGTGATTCAGAGGCTAGAGGAAACTGGCCAAGCTGTTGATTTCAATACTGTGTTGGATCGTCTGAATGGACATTCTTCTGGAGGTCCCCAGAGGGCATGGTCTGGTTAAGTGACCGAATCACGTTTGTTCTACTACTTCTCTTATATGGTGGTTTTGGTTTCTATTCACTTTGAATAAATGATCATTTGATTCTGATGCATTTTAAAGCATGTATAGGGGATCAAAGAGGTGCGTGTATTAGTTTGTCATCTCTTTACTGACCCCCTTTGTACCGATGGTTATGTAAGGCTATTTTACGTACTGCTACCCCTTAAAAGTTGAAGACTAGATAAATTAGTGTTTCTGTTATGGCTTCCCTTCTCTTGTTCTTTTTTTTTTTTTTTCTTTCTGAAAAGATCTTTTTTGTTTGATGGAATGATGTATCTATTGTTATTTCCCGACATTTACAATAACAGGGCGGCATGCTGGTTACATAATCTGAACTATTGAGACTCAAGGTGCCCTTCCAGTGCCCATGTGAATTGCTGGGTCATAAATACATTTACTTTAATTTTTTTATTTTTTTTGTAGTAACACTAGTTATTAATTAAACATAGGAAAACAACTTACAACTCCTAGGCCTAGTGCCGTTATAACATAAGGAACAACAATACTAAAACATACAAGGCCTAATGCCTTTACATAAGTAGTACTAAAACTTTGAACTACTAGTAGTTGGAAGAAGGGAGTCGGCGAGAAACTCCAGTTCTCCTGTGGCACTGACTCATGATGAAAGAGTGGTGGTCGATAAACAGACTGAGCTGTAAGCAAGTCAACATTTTGGGATGACACCCTGGTTGCTGCTTTGAGACTTCCCCAATAAGCTATTAGATTTGCTTGTGATGGGGATATGCATAGAGTAAGCCTAGTATGCATCACCACTTGATTCAGGCATTGGACCTTGCGAGTTGCGACCTTCTACTTTACTGTCTGTTATAGGTTTATATGGCACTTTGAAGTTCCAAATCTTGCTCCATAGATTTTTTCGATTGCCATCCACCCAAGTATATATTGACTTCAAACTCCAAGTGTAATGTAGCAGTTTGTAGGTACCTTGAAATTCCAGATTTTATTCCATATAACTTTGACCATATGATGTCCATGTGCTAACACTACCTCCAGATTCATGCCTCTTTGAACCATTCTGACTCATTTGTTCCTTGAGTTCCAAACTTGGAACGATATACAACATATTAAGCCAACAGTATGTTAATATGAACAGATTGTATACCTTGGCATCCAAATTCCTCCGGCATTCCACTACAGCTTGGTTGTGTTTCACCGAATCAAAACCTACTGTCCAGTTCTTTTCCAGCAACACCAGCTCCCAAGGTCTTTCCTTATCCCTATCTAGTCTTGAACATGAACCTCTGTGTGGGAATTTTACACTCCAAACCTCTTTCCAAAGTGTCTTATCTTTTTTTACTATCGCTCTGAGTGTATTCTTTTCCCAACGGACCAGCTGCAAAGAATACAACTTTGAGCAGGAAGTGAATATGCAAAACAGGATGAGTGGTAGGTTCAGTGAGTTAAGCTTATCTTCCTTCAAGCTCAATCTCCCTACTTTTCTTTGGACCATTTTCCCTTCCTCCAGTAATGGCGCACTCACAGAGAAAACCTTAACATAGTGTTTTTGGTTTTCTTGGCCTTTTTTCTGCTTGTCCTGGATAGTGATCTCCAGCTTTTCCTTCTGTTGCTCTAGTTCCAGCTCTGTTTGTGCACTATTCTTGATCTCTATCTCTGTCCAACTCATCATGTGCTGCTTTGTCTTGCAAAAAATTCGCTGACAAACCTCTTTTCTAGACGTGAAGGGAGTTTTCAGAGAACACATTTGCTTTAGTTTAACTTTAGTGACATTTCTATGGAAATTCCACTCTAGTGTCTCCCTCTTTTCCTGCAAAGATTCCACCAATGTGCCTGAGATAGGAGTTTCCGGTGTCACATTTTGAGCTATCCTCCTGTCTGTATGGCATTGTTGTGATTCCATAGTGCTCTCTTCCATCATAACTGTATCTTCCCAGTATTTCTGACTCTTCTTGACTTGGAGAGCTTGCCTGTCTTCTCTTCCTTCGTAGGATTTTCTTTTCGTTTTCTTTTTCACCCTTTTCCATGAGAACATCTTGTTATTTCCATTTCTCCTCAGCTTCCCTGCATCCACTTCCATATCAACTGCTTTTTCTTCTAATATCTGCATTATGAAAGTTCTGTGCTTCTTGCTTGTGTATTGGTATTGTTTTTTCGATGTTATCATAGAATGTTTGCGCTTTACACCAATCACAGATATCCCTTTTGCAACATATAAAGTACTATTCATCACTGGGCTTATTATATGCTTTTTACCAACAAGGTCAATTTCTTCATCTGGAAACTCCTGAAATCCATAATCCTCTATTTCTATTCCTAACATCTTGCCTTGCTGTTTGAAATGCTGCCATCTGGATTTACAGACAAAATTCTTTATATGCAGCTCATCCTTTAGTTTGCATCTTGAGCTAGGATGGCCGATTACGCCACACCGAGAACATAGCTTGAAGACTTTCTCATATGCACATATAAGCCATCTGTCCTGTTGATTATTCTTCTCAATCAAGATACCAGGAATCAAAGGTTTATATGGATCTAACCAGATCAGTGCCTCTACATATTGATCTACAGACTCTAGGACAAGCCCGTTCCTTACTCGCGCAACTTCCCCGACTACACTCACAAGTTTGTGTAATAACTCCTGCTGCATCACCTCTTGGGGCACATTAACTATTCTAATACAGGTAAGGAGTTTTGAGATCCTCAGACTCCAAAGTGGGATATCTACATCCCATCTTGTTAACCCCAATAAGTCTCCTTCAATATAGCAAGGACTATGTTGAAGTGCATTTAACATATCCTCTTGTTTTTCAAAGTTCAGCACCATATTCTTATGCAGCCTTCTAATGATCCTGACCTCTACACCCCACAATTTCCGAAATGGTTTCGAAAGGTTTCCTGGTTAAGATCTCTGTCATCAAACCAGTGGCCTAACAAGTTATATGTCTTTGAAGAATGCCTTGACCCATCTGTTCTTCTGTTAATAAAATTCTAGTACTCTTGCATGTGTCTTCCCTGTCATCTGCATATATATATATATATATATATATATATATATATATATTCTACCAAGAGCCCGTTTAGAGTGCATAGTGATGTTGATAACGAAGGACATCTATTCAGAAATTTAGCTGATCTTCTAATGTTCCTGATTGTTTCTGATTGGAATAAACCATCCCGTGTCTCCCAAATTTACCTTGTCTGGCTTATCTCGGCATGCATGAGCACTTCCTCTATCCCAATCATTCAAACCACTCAGACCTACTTCCTGATTAGCAACCCCAATTCTACAGTGTCTTTTCCTTGTCCTGATCGAACCCTCCAATGAAGCCGATTCATATCCAGATGCATTCTCTTGTAGATAATCCGCTCTAGCTCTTTTCCCGCATATCCCCATTATCATTATTTGAAAAACCCTCGCTGATTGGGATGATCAAACAGATAATCAAGGTATGTGAAGAAAACCAGCAGAGTGATCAGAATCTTAATTCCTTTATCTTGGCGCTAGTAATTAGCGAAATTATTGACAGAGAATACCGAAACATAGCTTGCATGCAACACCAAAACCCCGTTTTCCTACTTTTTCTTTTTCCAAATCCCTAGTTAAAACTATCTTGGAATGAAAACCAGAGCCGTCGAAAATCTACCTAATGGGTTCCAAATTTACTGAACTTTACCTCTAAACTTATATATAACCCCTGCTCTCTCAAAACCCCAGTCCCTTTTTTCCAGAATCATGGAACTTTAAACCCAAATCCATCCATGATTTGTGTATGAATTGATCAACTGAACCGTTTTAAGAGAAGGAATTTAGGATAAATCTGGGAAAATTAAGAGGGCCCTGTAGAAAGGTAAAAGAGAAGTTTATTTCTAGAGAGAAGGCAAAGAGAAAGCAGTAACCAAATACATTAAATTCTGATAAGCTACAATTGGTTGACTAACTAAAGTTCTGTTTCAGACTATTCTGGCCTAATCACCAAAACTATTTAAATGTTAAAATGCATAGATCTGGGATTATATATCTAACTATACTAAAAGGGGAATCTGAGTTTACTGTTCATACTTCTACAGTGATTTCATATTTTAAGATGCACTTCCACGCGTCACACTTTCCCTTCATGCAATTTCTGTTGCTTCCACGTATACTGCCACCAGAGCTCGTTTCCCATCATAATATAAATATTCCAGTTAAACCATTATTCCGATCCGGCAGCTTATGCTTCCGGTAAATCCAATATTCGGGTCGGGTAACTTCGGCGTGGCCCGGATAATGAGGGACAAGCATACTAAGAAGCTGGTTGCTGTCAAGTGAATCGAGAGAGGCCAGAAGAGGAAGTGGCCGGTCAGACTAAGGATTGTTTTGAGTTGCTTATTTAGGTTTTTGATTTTTCCGGTGAAGGACTGAAGCGGTGCGGGAAGAGTTGCCAGCTCCGGTGGATTATTTATCTCCAGCCGGGTAAAGCATGGCTGATTGTGAGGCTTTTCTTAAAGTGATTGCTAACTGACTTTTCTTTCAAGAGTAAACAATTTCAACTATTAAAGTGATTGCTAAACCGACGTTCATTTGTTTTGGTTTTTGTCACAGTTAGATGGTCTGTCATAGCTTCACACCTTCCCAGGTAGAACTGACAACGACGTGAACTACTGGAACACCGGACTGAAGAAGAGCTGCTCGCCGCCTGAGGAGCGGCGTTCCAAACTCCGGCAACAACCGCCGCCGCCGTGGTCCCAGTCTATACCACCACTGCCGCCGCCTTGGAGAAGTGCAGCTCCCCGACCGTACTATATCCTAATTTACTTTTTGTGTGATTTCATGTGTTTGCAGGTGCATATACCAGTATAACGGTATTGGCTCAAGTCGTCCAGAGAACCCCTGTTTCATTCTCGCATGTTTAGCCGGATCGACCCTAACCTCACTGTCCACAGGCTCTCTCCATTTGACCCATTAACGGTGATTCAGGTACTAGAATGTTCTTTAAGTTGAATTGTGTTTGTTTTTGTGCGATACAATTCGAGATATCTGTTATTGAAACTATAGGTACATATTAGCAGCAAATTATAACATTCAAACTTTACATCTTATCTCGAAAGTGAAAAAATTGGAACTACTCATTGTTCTCCCTGTTTTGTAAAATTGACTTTTCTTAACCAGGCCTGTAGCTGAAAGTTTCAAAAAAGCATTAGATTCGAATTATAGTACATTGTACTGATAAAAAAACATCATTCTGTTGTGAATAATAGTACATTGTACTGATAATTTTGTAAATTTATTACTTCTTCCGACATGATTTTACATGCCTCCGTTGGCTTCCTTCCAGATATTTTATTCGATAATTTTCCATAGTTAACCCGATCATTTCAGTTTAGCTCAGTGTCTATTTAGTTTTACATGCAAGGTTTTCAACTGTCTTCTCTTTTGATTGAAGGATTACGTATCTCTGATTCAGTCTTAATTGTTTGAGTATTAAACTAAACATCCACAGATCTGATATATGCTTTGTAACCGTTTAGTTTGGACTTCAATTGCAAATGTCTCCTGTTTCAATATAACAATATTGAGTGATCTAATTAATGACTCTTAAGCTTTACCATTTGCATCTCTTGGGATTTCTAGAAGTGTACTAATACTGCACACCATGTTATTTATCTATGTAAGGTGAAGAAAAGAGGGGGGCAGGTTCAGCCATATGGAAAGAGATGGATGAAATTTGAACGTATGTGGCACAAAGATGGCTTCCCTTTAAGCCTGGTTTCAAATAGTATCGAATTTTTTGAAGTGGTTTGTTACTATTGTGGAAGCAATTCTCATATCAATGAGATACATATTCTTGTGATTTCTGTTGTAGGTTGTGACTATTGCTAAATTCCAAAAGATTTTTACTGTAGCTTGTGCTTATTGATCTCATGATTATGGAGATTTACAAATGCATTCAAACTCAAATTTCAAAGAAATTCAAGAAAGATTATTGTCCAATTTAGGCATCCCGCGCGCTGCGCGGGTAAGAAATACTAGTGGTCATGAAAAAGTGAAGCATATCTGGTCAACAAATGGGTTACCTAAATCTTAAAGCTTTATATATAAGTTCTTACCTAATCTTAGTATTAGATCACTATGTTTTCTTTAAAATTAGGCCAGGTCTATTTTCTCTGGAATTTGAACTACATTTAAGTAAGTTAAACTTAATTTAAGAAACTGGATTTAATTTTAGTAGCTGAACAGAGTTAAAATGAGTTGAAATGTGTTTAAAATTGAATATACCACTTGGTAATATGTTATTAGGCTAATTCAAAATAAACTAAAAATAAGTGCATTGAAATTCAGTATTAGTAGAACTAAATTAGAGAATGTATCATGTGAGACTAGAAACAAATGTTGATGTTCTCACTTCAACATCGACCTTTTACGTATTAACCACGATTATTCAATGTATTATTGCGGATCTTCTTATTTTCATGTACGATATTCTAACCTTTAAGACTGGTTATTAAAGCGTGATCATTCAGTGAGACTGATTGAGACATGTCTCAATTGAGAATTTGTCTAAAATTTAGGTAAAATAAGTTTTTTTATCAATAATATAAGTGTGTTGAAAGTAACTAGTTGTAGATGAAACAAATGTGTATTTATGGATGTTTGAATATATGCAAAAATTATATGATATAAATGTTATAAATTATATCCTAAAACACACACTAAGATGAATTGAAATGAATGAAATATTGTTGAACTAAATTCAACTTAATCAAATTGAATTGAACTTGTTTGGACTAAATCAAATTGAATTGAGTTGAAAGTTGAGTTCATCAAATCAATTTGGTTTGGATAAAACTAGACTTAAATTGAAGTGATTTGAACTAAACAAAGTTGAATTGAATCGAATTGAACAAGTTCATCGAGTCACTTTTTGGATGGATTAAAGTCAACTAAATTGAAAAAAGTCAAATAAATTGAATTAAATTAGACTTTCCTGAATTAATTTTGAAAAATTAAAATGTACTGCTCCAATAAGCTTAATTGAATAAAACTATATTAAGTTAGAATTGAACAATTCAATTTAAAGAGAGCCATAGCCTCAAGCACCCCATATCACAAATGTTCCCTAGCAAACGAGGTCTCCGTTATATGGTCTAGTGTCTTTGCCACAGATGGTTTACCAATTTATATATCTTTGGAAGATGGTCTAGTGTCTTTGCCACGGATGTCTTTGCCACAGATGCCTACAACTCCGACAATGATTTTTGCCTAAACTTCATAAATCATCCGCAAACTCCATTGTTGCCTGACATTTTTCCCACCGATCGTGACCAGATTTGGTTTGAGATTGATTGTTCAGGGGAATCTAACACCATCATCTTCCCCATCAGTTCCCAATCTTCGTCCTCGTCAGCTTCCTCATCTTCTTACCATCCTCAACGTTGCTCTTTGCAATTTCCAGAATTCCAGCAAACTCGAATGAACCGTCAAATCAGTTCAGTCAGATCTGTAAGTCCAGATTTTGTTGGCTGCTTTGTGGAATGTCATGTTGCAACATGACTTCAGTTGGCAGAAAAAGATAGAATATTTTCCAGGTTCCAGCGCAGGTTTTGAAAGATGGAAGGAAATATTGTGTGCGGTTTTTCTATGGAAACTACAGTCCTAATGGATGTCTACAACGCGTTCTGCAGCTGTATTAAGATGGGAATATTCAGGGAATGAAATATTCCATAAATAGAAGTTGAGACAACCATAAATTCCTTTTCTTCAAGGATTTAGATTTGGAATAGAAGTGTATTGAAGGAAGGATTCAAGAGCCGTGAAAAAGGAAGTTTTTCCACGGCATTGTGCTATAAAAGGAGGACATCAGTTGCGTGCTCAATTGGCGATTTTAATAGCAAAATTCTGTAATTCAGAGTTTTTATCTTTCGAGCAAGGAGGCAACGCAGTCCACGGTTTGCAACCATAACAAAACACTAGGGACGTGTGTTAAAGCTCGGATGGGAAAGACCTTGCCGCACCTTCGTGGAAAAGAAGGTAATCATAGAAGCAACTATCAAAGCTAGAGTAGCCAATTGGTAGTGTGATAGGCTTGCTAGAATAGCCATTAGTTTGTAATAGACCGGACATATTTATTGCAACTAGTGAAGGGTTTTACCACGGGCTACGGCCCCCCAGACGTAGGTGCATTGCACTGAACTGGGTGATCATATCGTGTTCTCTTTTATTCCGCACTTACAGTTTTAATTAGTTGATTGTTTAGTTAAAACTTGAACACGGTAGAGTATAGATCAAGTAAGCACGGACTTTCAAGATCCACCTTTTTTGAAGTAATAATTATTGAATTTCAGACCACAAATACATTACTATAACCATGGGTTTTAGTTTCGTCAAAATTTTGGACTCAAAATTGGCAGGGAGCACAAGTTCGTCGGAAACACAATCTGGAGAAGAAAGACTAGATTTCGTGAAGTTTAGCGTGTCTTATAGTGTGACATTGAGATCAAAATAATTACTAAATGACCCCTGAATTATGAAAAAATTAATTTTATGCATGTATGTATGGGTTTTTGTTTCGTCAAAATTTTGGACTCAAAATTGGCAGGGAGCACAACTTCGTCGGAAACACAATCTGGAGAAGAAAGACTAGATTTCGTGAAGTTTAGCGTGTCTTATAGTGTGACATTGAGATCAAAATAATTACTAAATGACCTCTGAATTATGAAAAAATTAATTTTAATTTTTATGCATGTATGTACCTAGTTGGGCATGAGAATTTTTTTTTGAACAGAATCACTAATTTTGAATCTTTTCATAGGATACAAGAGAAATAGATTAACCAGGAAAAGGACTACAAATTTGAATTTTTTTCGAAAAAGTATATTTTTCTTCTTTGACCGTTTACACGTCCAGTTGGCAAATTGCCATTTCCTCCTATCTGTCTGTATTCCTAAATTTCAAACAACTTGGCACAAAAAGAATATTTTTATATGTTATGAAATTATCCTCCAAATCAATCATAACCAAAAAAGCCCCAATAGGCTTTTCCTTTTCCTTTCATAACCGAGTAAATTTAGACGACTTGGTCCGGAGAAATATTACGAAAACATCAACCGGGTCCCACTTTTCACGAACCCACATCACCTCCTCGTCCCCGCCCAGCTCCACGCGTCCTGCTCGTCTCTTACCCCGTCGAAATTGAGATCCCCGATCGCCATCTCATGTCACAATGAGCAACCACCGTCAACGGACTCCGCCGCCGCAGGCGGAGGAGGAGGTTTACAACATCATCCCAGTCCATAACCTTCTAGCTGACCACCCTTCACTCCGATACCCAGAGGTACGCGCCGCCGCCGCCGCGCTCCGTTCCGTGGGGGACCTCCGGCGGCCCCCTCGCGCTACATGGCACCCGCACTACGACCTGCTTGATTGGCTGGCGCTCTTCTTCGGTTTCCAGGTGTCCAATGTGAAGAACCAGCGGGAGCACCTGGTCTTGCATCTCTCCAATGCCCAGATGCGCCTTACACCGCCTCCAGACAACATTGATTCGCTGGACCCCACCGTTCTTCGGAGGTTCCGCCGCCAGCTGCTGAAGAACTATTCCAGCTGGTGCTCCTTTCTTCGCCTCAAGTCCAATGTGTGGCTTTCAGATTCTAAATCCCGGTCTGCCGGAGGAGAGCGGTCTACCGAGCACCGGCGGGAGCTCCTCTATGTCTCGCTCTACTTGCTGATATGGGGTGAGTCAGCTAATCTTCGCTTTGTACCTGAATGCCTGTGTTATATTTTTCACAATATGGCCATGGAGTTGAACAAAATTCTGGAAGATTATACTGATGAGAACACCGGGAGTCCCTTTCTGCCGTCGATTTCTGGGGAGAATGCGTTTCTGAATCGCATTGTGAAGCCTATATATGACACCATTTCAGCTGAGGTAGATAATAGTAAAAACGGAACTGCTCCTCACTCAGCCTGGCGGAATTATGATGACATAAATGAGTACTTTTGGAGCAGTAGGTGTTTGGAGAAAATGAAGTGGCCCATTGATACTGGAAGCACATTTTTCGTGACTACCAACCGGGGAAAGAGGGTTGGGAAGACTGGATTTGTTGAGCAGAGGTCGTTCTTGAACCTTTTTAGGAGCTTTGATAAGCTCTGGATTATGCTCATCCTGTTTATTCAGGCTGCCATCATTGTAGCATGGGAGGAGAAGGAGTATCCTTGGCAGGCACTGGAGAGCCGAGCTGTGCAGGTGAAGGTCCTGACAGTTTTCATTTCATGGAGTGTGATGAGGTTCTTGCAGTCGCTCCTTGATGCCGGGATGCAGTATAGGCTGGTGTCTAGAGAGACAAAGATGCTTGGTGTCAGGATGGTCTTGAAGGCTGTGGCGGCTGCTTGCTGGATTCTGGTGTTTGGGGTCTTTTATGCCAGGATTTGGACTCAAAGAAATGATGATAAGAGGTGGTCAGCAGCAGCGAATAAGAGGGTTTTGAATTTCCTCTACGTGGCTCTTGTTTTTGTTGCCCCAGAGATTTTAGCTCTTGCTCTGTTTATTGTGCCCTGGATCCGCAACTTTCTTGAGAATACCAACTGGAAGATCTTTTATACACTCTCCTGGTGGTTTCAGAGCCGCACGTTCGTGGGCAGAGGAATGAGGGAAGGGCTGGTGGATAACATCAGGTACACTTTGTTTTGGATTGTGGTGCTGGTCACAAAGTTCGGCTTCAGTTACTTTATGCAGATAAAGCCAATGGTTGCTCCTTCAAAGGCTTTGCTGGATCTCAAGAATGTTAGCTACGAGTGGCATCAGTTCTTCAGTGGAAGCAACAGGTTAGCAGTTGGCCTCATATGGCTTCCAGTCTTGGTTATATACTTCATGGATATCCAGATATGGTATTCCATCTATTCTTCTTTTGTCGGAGCAGCTGTGGGGTTGTTTGAGCACTTAGGTGAGATTCGGGACATGCAACACTTGCGCTTGAGATTTCAGTTTTTTGCTAGTGCCATTCAGTTTAACTTGATGCCTGAAGAGCAGCTGCTGACTAATAGGGGTTCAATCAAGAGTAAATTCCGTGATGCCATCAACAGGCTGAAACTAAGGTATGGGTTAGGCCGGCCATTTAAGAAGCTGGAATCCAATCAGGTAGAAGCAAACAAATTTGCTCTGATATGGAATGAGATCATTCTGACATTTAGGGAGGAAGACATTATCAGTGATAAGGAGGTAGAGTTATTGGAGTTGCCTCAGAACACCTGGAATGTTAGGGTGATCCGGTGGCCGTGCTTGCTCCTATGTAATGAGTTGCTACTTGCTCTTAGCCAGGGGAAAGAACTGGTGGATGCCCCTGACAAATGGCTTTGGTACAAGATTTCCAAGAATGAGTACCGCCGTTGTGCAGTGATTGAAGCTTTTGATAGTACAAGGCACTTCCTTTTGGAAATCGTCAAACGCAACACTGAAGAGCATTCTATCATCACAACCTTTTTCCAGGAAATTGACCAGTGGATTCAGATGGAGAAGTTTACCAAGCATTACAAGATGACAAAGCTACCTCAGATTCACGAGAAACTTGTCAGACTTCTTGATTTAGTGCTTAAGCCACAGACTGATGTCACCAAAATTGTCAATGCTCTTCAAGCCCTCTATGAGACTGCTATTAGAGATTTTTTCGTTGAGCAAAGAAGTCCTGATCAGTTGAAAGAAGACGGCTTGGCTCCTCAGAGGCCATCTTCTAGTTCGGGTCTACTTTTTGAGAACTCTGTTCAGTTACCTGGTCTAGAGAACGAAAATTTCTACCGCCAGGCTCGTCGTTTGCACACGATTCTTACATCTCATGATTCAATGCTCAAAGTCCCAAAAAATCTTGAGGCAAGACGTCGAATTGCGTTCTTTAGCAATTCATTGTTTATGAATATGCCCCATGCTCCCCAGGTTGAGAAGATGATGGCCTTCAGTGTTTTGACACCTTACTACAATGAAGAAGTGATCTACAGTAAGGAACACCTTCGCTCTGAAAATGAAGATGGGATCTCTACTCTGTATTATCTGCAGACCATATTTCCTGATGACTGGCAAAACTTCATAGAGAGGATGAAACGTGAAGGAATGGTGACTGAGAAAGAATTGTGGACGACCAAGCTAAGGGATCTTCGGCTTTGGGTGTCGTATAGAGGCCAAACTCTTGCTCGCACTGTCAGGGGAATGATGTACTACTATCGAGCACTCAAAATGCTAGCCTTTCTGGATTCTGCTTCAGAGATGGATATCAGAGAAGGAACCCATGAACTTGGTTCTATGACACAAGAGCGGAACAGGGCACTACCAGAAATGTCATCCTCTATGAGGAGTTTGAGCAGAGCAAGCAGCTCAGTTAGTTTGTTATTTAAAGGCCATGAGTTTGGGACTGCTCTGATGAAGTATACTTATGTTGTTGCTTGCCAGATTTATGGAACTCAGAAGGCTAAGAAAGATCCTCACGCAGATGATATTTTGTATTTAATGCAAAATAATGAAGCCCTTCGGGTTGCTTATGTGGACGAGGTTCGTGTGGGCAGAGATGAGATGGAGTACTACTCAGTTCTTGTGAAGTATGATCAGCAGTTGCAGAGAGAAGTGGAGATTTATCGGGTCAAGTTACCTGGACCTGTGAAGCTTGGGGAGGGAAAACCGGAAAATCAGAACCATGCCTTCATTTTCACTAGGGGTGATGCTGTGCAGACCATAGACATGAACCAGGATAACTACTTTGAGGAGGCACTCAAAATGCGGAACCTTCTGGAGGAATTTAGACGCAGGTATGGTATTAAATTTCTTATTCTAACCAATAAGCTTCAACAATATTCGAGGTGGTGTAATTAGTGGCATTACTGCACGATAGAGTCACATACAGATTGATGAATATTATTTTATATTTGAATATAAAAACTAAATCAGAGAGCAATGAGAATGAAGTGTGAAACCTCACGACGAGTCGACCACTATTTTAAATTAAGTGTAAAACTGAAATGACAAGAGTATTAATAGACGTCAATACGACGTATGCATGAGAGTTTAGAATTAAACCTTTTTCAAATTCCGTTCTCTAATACCTAGTATCAATTAATGCGACTTCGATAAATTTTTTATGTAAATATGTTTTATTTCATTTACTTCAAATCAAACGTAAATTCGATAACTGAAAATTTGAATTGCAGGTATGGTATCAGAAAGCCTACAATCCTCGGTGTTCGGGAGCACATCTTTACTGGCTCAGTTTCATCACTTGCGTGGTTTATGTCTGCCCAGGAGATGAGTTTTGTCACGTTGGGGCAGCGTGTTTTGGCTAATCCTTTAAAGATACGCATGCATTATGGACATCCAGATGTGTTTGATAGGTTTTGGTTCTTAACTCGAGGAGGCATTAGTAAAGCTTCAAGAGTTATCAATATCAGTGAGGATATCTTTGCTGGTTTCAATTGCACCTTGCGTGGAGGGAATATCACTCACCATGAGTACATTCAAGTTGGCAAGGGACGAGATGTTGGCTTGAATCAAGTGTCAATGTTTGAAGCTAAAGTTGCTAGTGGGAATGGTGAGCAAGTTTTAAGCAGAGATGTTTACAGGCTGGGTCATAGGCTGGATTTCTTCAGGATGCTTTCATTTTTCTATACTACCGTGGGGTTTTTCTTCAATACCATGATGATTGTTTTAACTGTTTATGCATTTTTGTGGGGGCGGTTGTATTTGGCACTTAGTGGGGTGGAGGCTTCTGTTACAGATAGTAAAACCAATAACAACAGAGCACTTGCTACAATTCTGAACCAGCAGTTCATCATTCAGCTTGGTATCTTTACTGCCTTACCGATGGTTGTGGAGAACTCTCTTGAGCATGGTTTTCTTAATGCAGTGTGGGAATTCATAACCATGCAACTCCAGTTATCATCTGTTTTCTACACATTCTCTATGGGAACTCGGGCACACTATTTTGGGCGAACAATACTGCATGGTGGTGCTAAATATCGGGCAACAGGCCGTGGTTTTGTTGTTGAGCATAAAAGTTTTGCTGAAAATTACAGATTGTATGCTCGCAGCCACTTTGTGAAGGCTATTGAACTTGGGCTTATACTCACTGTCTATGCTTCATACAGCCCAATTGCCAAGGGAACTTTCGTATATATTGCCCTCACCGTGTCAAGTTGGTTCTTGGTAATGTCATGGCTACTGGCACCATTTTTGTTCAATCCTTCTGGATTTGATTGGCTGAAGACTGTATATGATTTTGATGATTTCATGGGTTGGATTTGGTACAGAGGGGGTGTGTTTGCTAAAGCTGAACAGAGCTGGGAAAAGTGGTGGTATGAGGAGCAGGATCACTTGAGGACGACGGGTCTTTTGGGAAAGGTGTTTGAAGTTATTTTGGACCTGCGTTTCTTCTTTTTCCAGTTTGGGATTGTCTATCAGCTTGGTATAGCTGCAGGAAGTAAGAGCATTTTGGTCTATTTGCTCTCCTGGATATATGTGGTGGTTGCTCTTGGAATTTTTATGATTATAGCACATGCTCGGGATAAATACTCTGCCAAAGAACACATTTACTATCGACTTGTGCAGTTCCTTGTTATCATCCTGGGTGTAGTTGTGATTGTTGCACTGCTGGAATTTACGCATTTCAAATTTGTTGATCTGTTCACCAGTCTGTTGGCTTTTATCCCTACTGGCTGGGGATTCATCTCGATAGCTCAAGTGTTCAAACCCAAACTGCAGAATACTCTGATTTGGGATATCGTAGTGTCTGTTGCCCGAATGTACGATATTATGTTTGCTGTTATTGTCTTGATTCCACTGGCGATTCTCTCCTGGTTGCCTGGGTTTCAGTCAATGCAGACGAGAATCCTATTCAATGAAGCATTCAGTCGGGGTTTGCAGATATTCCAGATGATAACAGGGAAGAAACCCAAGGGGGATGTGTAGTTTCGGTAATATATCTTTTCGACACTATTATATCTCAAAATTGTTTTTCCTTTTATGTTGTATTGATTATTTCCAGAACTGTTTAGAAGTTAGACAGGCTACATATTCCCCTATTCTTTTTTGCATAATATGTTGAATTTATTTTTCTGTGGTGGCTTTTGCTATATTTTGAAGATTACATTATATTGTATGTTCCATTAATTCTTTTATGGTACACTCACTGCCAGAAATAAATTTTGGTCAGAAACTAGAATTTTCTCTATCTTCAATGTGCATGTGGCATCGTTATTGACCTGTTCTGGCATGATTGGCATCCTTATTTGTTTTATAAAGCTAAGTGGTTATAAACTTTGGCCCCATGCTGAAAATTTCTCATTTGGTCTCCTTAGAGCTTCTCCAATTAAGCTGATTGTGTAAACTCTGAGAGTTGTTTTGAATAACATCATGAGTTGAAAAGACACCTATTAGATTACATAGGTTGCACCAATCTTCCTCTAAATTGCATTACGGAGTATTTGTAATGGACACATTTTCCAAGTTCCTCATTCTCGAAAGAAGAGCTTTCCGAAGTACGAGTTCCTGAACATATTGGTATTTAGAAATCCATAACTCTGAGCCTCCTGCTCGACAACCCAGTAGTTCTCAACGCTATATTCATTTCATTTCATGTTTGTTAAGGAATATATATGTTTATTCTACTTATTTTAACCCTCTGTTTGATGCCTATAATGAATTTTTGATATTGAAAGCTCATATATCTGTATTAAATTTCTGATTGCAGGTTGTAACACTTCTTATACTGATAGTGCACATATTTTTTCCTATATCATTTGAAGGATTTTGTATCAACTGGAAAAGTTAGCTGAACAGACCGAAGGTACCTATTTTTGAAAATCTTAATCTATACTTCTTATATGATGAAATTTCTCCTTATTTTCCTAGATTTCCTTATTCGCCTTATTAATTTTTTTTTTATGGTGACGGCACATCTTGAGTTGCAAGTCTTTTTGTGAAATTGGTGTTTGAGAGTTAATGTTTTTTATTTTTATGTTTTTGTAAATTTAGAGTTCTACATATGTAGCTTGATTTAAGTAGGTCCTTCGATTTTTAGGCCTTTTAGGTAAGCAATATCTTGCATCAGGCATTTGCACTTTATTTGCTTAGGCTACCCTTGGTTGTCTATAACTAGTATAGTAATGGTGTAATATTGGCACCCTGGAATACCTGCAACCTGGGCAATAATTGTTTGTGGAACATATCACAACTTTGTACTACATAAAACATTATCTACCTAGTTTTTAATTTCCCTCAGTGACCCTAAGGGGCGGTTGAACGAACTAAGCAGGATTCACTTCAGTAATTTAATGAAAGAACTATATATATGATATTTTTGAATTCAAATCTCTGGAATTAGTGGAATTTTTTGTTTGTAGTTGATGATCAACTATATTTTTCTTGTTTATATTGCAGATCATTTTGTTGTTAAATGTAAATTATGGTGGCTGATCTATGGTCTTTCTCTCTCTTCCGTGGCCTTCAACCATCTCCCATTTAGAATTGCGCTATATATTCGGGTTGTATTTTTCATCTTGAGCATTAGGTATGGCATGTTGACCTTTACCCTTTTTATTTTCTTTTGTTTATATGACATCCATGTCTGATATCATGCGGTGAATACCCATAGGAATACGTTTGTAAAATTACATTGCAAGGTTGAACCTGCATCCTCATATTTTTCGTAATATACGTGATTCAATTTTGACATATAATTGATAATATTATTGAAGTATTTCTTTTTGTCTGAGGTTGGATCCTGAGACACAAATCTCCGGTTGTGTGGATATTCATGACTTAAGAAAAAAAATGCAGTATGCTTCAAATTTATCTGTCGGGATTGTACAACCAATGATTCAGTTTTTGTCATAATGAAATTTGATGTGAATTAGTTTACCTTTGCAGGTGTAGAGTCAGTCAGGCTGAGGAGTAGGGTACAGAAACTTCACATTGCTAGCTTTGTTTTGTAATATTGTAGAGCTTTGGTGGGAATGGTAGCTGCTGCTTTCTTGATATATGTTTTTGGTGGTTTGGGACTTTGAGTTGAAGAGGGTTAGACTGTTTTATTTTCTTGTTTGATAGATATGTCATAGCATCACATAACAGCTCTTTTATTCCGTTTTTTATCCAGCTTCGTTTGATAGATTTTGTTAGAAAACTTTATTCTTGTTCAACCATTAATCTTTCTTGCACATCTCCAATGGTTTTACACAACCTCTCTGCAGTAGTATTTTTTACAGTTACTAGTACATCGTTTATACTCCAATGGTTAAACTGTATATCTTCCTCTAAAAAGAATATCCCCTTACACATTGTTTAATGAACTTTAATTTTTTGTCACTGTTATTTGATAAACTTATTTCAGTATTATATATTGACAAATTCTTGTATGAGGCCGTCTCACAGGTGAGGCAGTCTCACAGGTGAGGCAGGACCAGGCAAACATGTTTTAATAAGTTTGGGTATATAAGTAATTTATTTTTGGCGCTACAGTGAAGATATGAGTAGGGGTGAGATCGAGCCAATCCGAGAGTATTAGGTTTGACTTGGCTCGATAAAAATTTGATCGGCTCGGATTCGGCTTGATAATGAGCTCATAGAAGAATTTCTTATAATTTTCTCGACCCACGTTTATGGGCTTACTTAGCCCAATTTTATAAGTGGTTAAGTCACTTTTCAAGATGTTTTACCGACTTTCAACATTCTAGATTAACTGGCCAAAGATCACGGTTAATATTGAAACTCATAAAATTGGTCTTATTTAGCCCATAAACGTGGGTCAAGATTGACCGTTTGGTCGGACGGAGTTTCATGGTTGGCCGTGATCGGTTGATTACGGTTAGGCCTGGCCGGTTAATCACAGTTGGGTGCAGACAATTAATCTGCGGAACACCATCGGAATGGAATCGGTGAGCCTCGTATTCATCGCGAAAACACCGGAATCTAATTGGTTGAATTCAATTTCCAGTGGCATGTGGCTTCGACGGGTTAGGGCTCTAAAATTTTGATTTTGGTAGTAGAAGAAAAATTGGGGGACAAGTGCCACATAAATTATTTATGATTTGACCTTTAAATTTTATAAAAATATATTTTGCTTTATAAGGCAAGTTCATGCACCAGCACTTCTCGACTAGGCCACCAGAGAAACCCCTCCTCCTTCCCCCTTCTCTCTCACGTCAAAGAAACCCACTTTTCAGATCCAGTCGGTGGGGTGGCCGCCGGCAAACTCCGCCGCGCCGGTCACCCCCACCACCCCCTACCTAGCCTAAAATCTAGACCACCCATCCCGTTCTCTCGCTGAAACCTTTTCTCCCTCCTCCGCCAAACTACGGCGATTCAGTTGCCGCCGCGTTGCTGACACCGTCGTTATATTCACGGTGGACTGACCGAGCTCGCGGCGTTAGTTCGGTGGCCTAGGACCCGAATCTCGTCGATTACAGAGTTGGTCGACGCTATCAAGTGATCAGCATCCGCCACCGGCCAACCAACTTTGCCGGAACCACCAGGGGGCGGATCCCCACTCGATCTGGAGCAGATCCAGTCGGTCCGGCCTAAGACGCGCCAGGCACGGGCTGCCGCCAGCGGCCACCCACTGCCCGTCCACGCGCTGGGAGCCCATCACACCTCCGAAAAATTTAAATTCGAGGATCCGATGACAATGAGTTTTTATTTATAATTTTTTATTACAGTTTATTTTAATTTAGTTATGTCTAGTGTTTGTTGTTAAGGCTGTTTAGGGGTAGATTTGTGCTTACTAGGGTCTTATTTTGCTCACGTATTGGTCAGGTAGGTTTGTCTGCCAATTCTTAGTTTTTCCGACGGGACCTTTTTGTTCGGATAAACTCTGTTGGCTTTCGATCTGTCTTACATTGCAGACAGGAGAAATCCGAGTCGGGGTAGTTTTTGAACTTACCTTCCGGCACCTCTGTCAGATTCAGATTTGTAGACCGGATGGGTTGATTTACCAGCTTAGTTCGTGTTAGACAACTTGCTGATGCCTTGTCTCTGTACTAACAATCCGGGAAGTCTCTTACTTTAGTTGGGGATCTTCATACCAATGAGACTAACCGGGAAGTGATTGCAGTTTTAGGGTCATTGTCCCAGATTAGTTTGATGTACGATTGGTTATGAGTTATGACCACTATCCTTTTTCTTTCTCCCCTTCGGCATTTTTCTTAGTTGTTAGTTTTTAGTTTTTTGATAGGCTACTCTAGCCTCAGATACGGAGAAGATTAGAATTTGATTGTTAACACTTCTCCGTTTTCAGTCAAACTGCCTCCGCACTTGTGGAGTTTATGTACTTTATTTTATGATTGTTGGTTTGGGGATTCCACTTACAATATCCCTCCGTCTTGGCGGTTTCACCTTTTTAAAAAAAAAACTACATTTTGTAAATTTTGGAAATTTTACGTATTTAGAACAAGTCCAACAGCTACTCACAAATTATCTCCAAAATGGATTCTAAATTTCAAAATGGAGCTAATATTTTTTTGTCATCTCTAAGAGTTACTCAATTTTGCATATCTTGCATTTATTATCATTATTATTAACAACATATTTTATTTTAGTTTCTACCTTTTTGTCTTAAATAATATTTTTTTGTGGCTTTAGATTTTGAGAGAATTTTATAGAGGCCCCCTAACGTTTCCCAAAATATCGGTTTGACCCCCTATCAAATTTTAGTATCAAAATGGCCCCATAACCTTTAGTTTTTGCTTCACTGCGGCCCCCTATGGCTAACTTAGCCGTTAACTTTTAAAATCCGTTAAATATCAAGGGTATAATAGTAATTTTAGGTTCATTTAAGTTGAAAAAAATTGCTTGTAATTGGATTCGAACTTGGGTCTCCCAAAACAATAGACAAAGCTCTTACCACTACACCATTCCACATTTACGTTTTATTCTCTAACTAAATTTATTTAAACTTTAACCCACTCTTCTTTGCTGCCCAACTTCTCTGGCGAACTCTCCGGCGAATACGTAGAGAATAGAAATCAAAGCAAAACACTGCTGCAGTGTCCAAAATGGTTTACCAAACACTCCACAAATTTGGAAAAAAAAAAAACCAAATTAAAGTCATTGAATCAATACTTTTACCTAGTCCAGAGAATGTTACAATGTAGATACATACTGTATAAAGCTACAACAAAAGAGGAACAACACAATTCACGAACATTCCTACATCCCATTAGAGGTAAAACAAATACACCTAAGGCCGCCACACCGCCGACACCGGAAACCCTTATGCTCTCCTGCTTTCTCATCCTTACGATGACAAGGCTTTCTCGTCCTTATGGAGACAAGACGGGCATTTTGAGAATCACGTGGAGCAGAAAAGAGGTATCAAAATGAAGTGGTAGCAGCATCGGAGAGTTCGCGGAGAGGATGAGTGACAAAGAAGATGGGTGGTGGGTTAAAGTTTAAATAAATTTAGGGGGTTGCTCCATGCAAGTCCATTTTTCTCTTGCAGGTCCATATTTTTACCATAATACCCCTAATATTGTTAAGGCAAAAAATGGACTTGAAATCATAGGGTTCCATCAGGGGGCATTATGGTAAAAATACAGACTTATTTTTGGTGTAGTGGTAGGACCTTTGTCTATTATTTTTGGGAGACCCAGGTTCGAATCCAATTACAAGCATGTTTTTTTCAACTTAAATAAACATGAAATTACTATTGTACCCTTAATATTTAACGAATTTTAAAAGTTAACGGCCAAGTTAGTCATAAGGGGCCGCAATGAAGCAACAACTAAAGGTTAGGGGATCATTTTGACACTAAAATTCGATAGGGAGCCAAACCAATACTTTGGGAAACGTTAGGGGGCCTCTATAAAATTCTCTCTTTGATTTTCTTGCGCTGAAGATGAGAGGAGAGAGAATGAAGTTTGAGTTTAAAAAAGGAAACAATGTCATGATTAATGTGATTAACATTAATTCAATCCTCCAAAAATATTATCTCTACCCATGTGGAGGATGAGATTCTCTCACTACCCAAAATTTCCATTTTGGAGGCACATATGTAGTAGCAATTGAGTAAAATCTTCATTTTCCTCCAAATTTGTCCAACAACTACTCCATACGAGTCTACAAAATGGAGATTTAACCACTTTTATTAAAATATAAACTTATTTTTTATCTCAAAACCATCAAATTTTAGAGTCGGTCTCTGAGTAGACCGTCTATAATCTGACAAAATATAGACCAAAACTAAATTGTAACGATGTGACAATATTAAAAACACGGAGGGACTTACTGCAATTTCATAAAACTTCTTTTTTCACGCGCATGCGCGTGTAACGAATCTGCTCACATAAATTAAACTAGGCTCATTGTATTGGTTTCTAAATCGTAATGAGAAGAAGTTCGTTTTACAAAAAAAAATAAAAATTTCAAAGACATGTGTTGGCACTTGGACATGATTTTCGAGTGGGACCCATTCTTCAAGTTTCCATCATTATCCCATCATTCCCATGACCCATTCTCTCAGCTTCACAATACTCCCGGGCCAAGCTACCAATACCATAACATAAATATTTTAAACTTCAACGTAAAATTTATAAGTTGAAACATGAACATTTTAAACATAAAGGTTAAAAATTAAAACGTGAACATAAAAATTATAAGTTAACACATGAACATTTTAATCTTCACATAAAAGTTATAAGGTAAAACATAAATGATGATAGGTAAAGGGAGATGACTCAGATTCTAGCCTTCCAGGAAACTGCCTACTCACGTGACCAGAAGCAGTGACAATGCATGAGGAGGTACATTCACGTGCCGGAGGGCCATGCAAGGTACAAGGAGGTGACGCATGATGATGAGGAGAAGAGAGGTCTAAGATGCCTATAAATAGAGGCCACAATCAGCCATTTCAGGCAAGTTCTCTAACTCTTGAATACAAAGTTTTATCTTTCCTTTCAATACACGAAATCTCATCATCACACCGGAGTTACTACCATCGGGTAGCGCCGGGGGCTTGTTTTGCAGGCCTCGGGAGAACAAACCCCAAGCAAGTCCTATCCGAAGCCAAGGAGTTCAGACAGTCGGGAGTTGTAATCGAGCATTTTGCATACTTCATCAGCAATCCACATCCAGAAGTCCTCGGATACATCAACTATCTGAGGCACCGATTACTAGTGCGGATTTCCCCCGCATCAGTTGGCACGCCTAGTGGGACCCGACGATCTTGGTTCTCGTCTGTTTCCTAGTAAAGTTGTCCGACCATCTTCGGAGGGGATCACAATCTTTGGTCGTCCGAGGGTGTATCAGATTCATAAAGCACGTTTTGAGGGTGATGGAGGCAAGTCCTGACAAAGTAGAGGTCGAGATGGACGTGTCTTAGGAGGTGCAAACAAGATATGTGCCCCCAGGGGAGGAACATGTTAAGAGGGTTCGGTTCAGAGGCATGTTGGAATTCTCAGCAGTTGAAGAAGGTCCGATGCAAGTGGTACATTCCGACCCTCTGCTAGTGACTGCCGAAGTTGGAGGGTTTAAGGTAAGAAAGGTGTTGATAGACAACGACATTGGGGTGGAGGTAATGTTTACATCATGTCTTGATCAAATGGGAATCAGAAAGGAGAGTTTGTGTCCTCCAGTACGGTCGTTGGTAGAGTTCTCAAAGAGTTAGGGAGGCCCATCAGGGAAGTATCCCTGAGAGTGGTAATGAAAGATGATATCGATGCCGCCTGGAGGGTTTCAACATTCAGTACTTTCGTAGTAATAGACGCAACATCTCCATACAATGTAGTCCTCGGAAGACCCGGTTAAACTAGGTCCGAGCGGCCAGATGTCCTCATCTTCTAATGTTGAGGTTTCCAACCGAGCAAGGTATGGCGACGGTTCAAGGAATCCATTCAGAAGCTCAGAATTGTTCTCAGGTAGCTGTGGCTGAGGCCAGGAAAGAAATGAGAGCGATACCGGGGCCTACTCTCAACCAGGAATTGGAGGATATGGCCGTCGGAAATCGAGGAGTGGTGAAAATCGGGAAAGATATTCCAGAAGATATAAAGGAGAAATTGCGAAAGCTGCTAGCCAGGTATGTTGAAGTTTTTTCTTGGAATTTAGAAGACGTAGTGGGAATTCCTTCTGCTATTGCGGCACATCAGCTTAAGGTTGACCCGTCGGTAAAACCCATCCGACAAAAGAAAAGGCCGATGGCTCCGGAAAGAGCCGAGTTTATTAGAGTCGAGATGGAGAAGTTTCGGAAGGCTGGAGTAATAGAAGAGATCACACACCCAGAGTGGGTAGCCAATCCGGTGTTGGTAAAAAAGCACAACGGGAGTTGGCGGATGTGTATAGACTTCACGGATCTTAACAAATGTTGGCCAAAGGATAGTTACCCATTGCCCTCTTTGGACCAGCTAGTCGAGGTTATTACAGGATATCCGGTGTTAGCTTTCTTCGATGCACACAAGGGCTACCACCAGATACCCATGGCGCAAGAGGACAAGGAAAAGACATCTTTTATTACCAACGAGACTTTCTGCTATAAGATGATGCCATTTGGATTAAAAAATGCAGGATCAACGTACCAAAGAATGGTGGATGACGTGTTCGGGGACCAAAAGGGAAGAAACATGGAGGTTTACGTAGATGACATGGTGATCAAGAGTCGAAGTCATCAAGAGTTCTTAAGTGACCTGCAGGAAACATTCACTAAGCTAGAGGCAACTAATATCAAGATGAATCCTAAGAAGAGTACCATCGGAGTGGGTGCAGGGAAGTTCCTCGGATTTATGGTATCAAGCCGAGGTATGGATGCAAATCTCGAGAAGGTTGAGGCAATAAAAAAGATGCAGTCTTCCACTACCATGAATGAGGTCCAAAAATTGACAGGGTCATTGGCGGCCTTGAGCCGCTTCCTGTCCAAAGGAGCAGAGAGGCAGCTGCTTTTCTTTAATGTCCTAAGAAAGGCGAAGGATTTTCAATGGATAGATAAATGCGAAAAGGCTTTCCAGGAGTTGAAGCAGCATTTGCTGAAGTTGCCCACTTTGAAGAAACCAATCATAGGTGAAACTCTCTTCATGTATATAGCGTCCTCAGTCGAGGCAGTAAGTGTGGTATTGATTAAAGAAGAGCACGGGATTCAACACTCTATGTATTTCGTAAGTCTAGCATTAAGAGGGCCAGAGACGAGGTACACAGACAGATTATGCAAAAGCCAGAGGCTTCAGGAAGGATGATGAAATGGGCAGTGGAGATAGGGAAGCACGATGTGACATATCAACCTAGGAAGGCGATCGAGGGACAGGTGTTGACAGATTTTCTAGTCGAGTCCATGGCTAGTAAAGAGGAATGTGCCAAAGGAGGGATGGTCAGAAATGAAAAGAAAGGTCGAGCGTCTCCCGAGGCCGAGAAGAAAGATAGGGGTCGGATACCTTCCAAAGTCAGCGAGGGAAAGAAGGGACAAGCTCCTGTTGAGATCAAAGAGCTATAGTGGAAGAAATTTGTAGATGGGTCATCCCATCAAGGTGGAAACAGAGCAGGGATATTGCTAAATAGTCCCGAGGGTAAGGAACATTTGTACGCCTTACAATTTTCTTTCAAAACCACAAACAACGAGGCAGAGTATGAAGCATTAATATGAGGCTTACGATTGGCAAAGGAAACTGGAATGAAGAGAATGGTGGCGTTCAACGATTCTCAGATCGTTGTACAACAAGTAAAGGGGGAATATGAAGCAAGAGAAAGAAGCTTGCAGTGGTATCTGAAGATTGCTAAACAGCTAGCAGCGGGATTTAATAGTTTCGGGTTGGAACAAATTCCTAGGGAAGAAAACGTCAAGGCCGAAGCGCTAAGCAAGTTGGCATCTTCAGAGGTGAAACCTGGACCAGACCAGAAATTATATATGGAAGTGTTGGAGAAGAGGAGCTATGAGGAAATTCCGAGGGTGGAGACGATAGAGGAAGATGAATCATGGATATCTCCAATCCTTGCATACATTAGAGATGATGTGCTTCCAGAGGATAAGAATTTGGCGCGGAAGATCAGGGTGAAGGTCCCAAGGTATACGCTGCACGAAGGATCATTATATAAAATAGGATATTTGCAACCGTTGTTAAAGTGCATAGAAAGGAAGGAGGGAGAATTTTTGATTAAAGAGGTGCATGAAGGTCTGAATGGCAGCCACCAAGGGTGTCGGGCAGTGGCAAAAAAAATTTAAGGCTCGGATATTATTGGCCGACTCTTTTTAAAGACACCGAGGATCATGTGCAGAGGTGTGTGCAGTGCCAGAGATTTGCTCCTCTGGTTCACATCCCAAGGGAAGAATTGATAAGTGTAACCAGCGCATGGCCATTCCAAAGGTGGGGAATAGATCTGGTAGGCCCCTTTCCGACGGCACCAGGAGGGTTCAAGTACCTCATTGTGGCCATAGATTATTTTAGAAAATGGGTAGATGCCGAGGTACTTACGAACATCCGAGGGTTCACCTGCGCAAATTTTTGTTGGAGGAACATCATTTGCAGGTACGGGATACCAAGGGTCATAGTCACAGACAACGGAGCTCAACAAAAGAGTCTCACTACAACATGGTATACGGATTAGAGGCGGTCATTACTGCTGAAGTGGGAATTCCAAGTATCTGAATTCAGAACTTGGATGAGGAGGAGGCGGAGGAAGAGCGTCGGATGAATCTCGACCTTATAAAAGAAAAAAGAGAAAATGCTTCTCTACACGAGGCAAAGGTGAAGGAAAGGGTTAAAAGGTATTATGACAGAAGAGTCAGGAAAGAAAGTTATAAAGTAGGCGAATGGGTAATGAGGAGGAACGACCATAGCCACAAGGAAAAGTAAGGGAAATTGGCACCCCACTGGGAGGGGCCTTACAAGGTAATAGAAGCTCACCCAGGGGGGAGTTATGTACTTGAATCAAAGAGTGGGGAAGTTGTTCCAAGGAGGTGGAACGTAGCCAACCTAAGGAGATTCTATGGATGATAGAATCCGATCAACGGTTCGGAAAGGAAGAGCTCGGCGTGGATACACTAGAGTTCGAATGCGTGGATACACTAAAAGGATTGTTGGAGTACTGGATAGCTACAATAGGAGAATGGTGTGGATACACAGAGGGATTATACATGTGTTGGATAGCGCATTGTAATAGAGAAAGTCGGGACCTCGGGGTCGCTCCCACGATGGTTCTCCGCAAAAAGGAACATACTTCGGCAAGGGTAATCCGAGTATGCAGGAAAATATTTTGAAACGGAAAGAAATATTTTAAAAGGAAAGATTTTTGTAAAAGGATTGTTAATAAGCAAACACATTCAAACAAAAGGTGTTGGAATGAGACGTCCCCCAACACACACCAATCGCATAACAATCAATTAAGGAACATACTTTTGCAAGGAAAGATAAAGATAAAAGGAAAAGGTTAAAATCAATAAGCCGAGGCAGCCTCAAGGGCAATGCCTCAGATAAGGTAACCTTAGTCCCAAGGCATTAATAGGTATAAAGGAAGGTCGGAATACCAGATAGCACAGACCAAGGAAAAGGAAGGGCTCATGACATCATCCTAGGCGGAACTATCAGTAAAAGGTAAGATTACTAATCCGATACTTTAAGATATTCGTCGGATTAAAACTTTAGAAATATTGCTCCTTAGATTATATTTTTTAGAAAAGTTAGGTTGGAGTTTAAAGGCTAAAATTTTATTATTCAGGCCTCTTCAGAAACTTAAGTTAGAAAGTTTTCCATTTCTAGATTATCCGAGGGGGAAAGGATAGGATAGGTTACTACTGAACGCAAAATAATAATATATAATTAATAATAAATTGATAGCCATAATAAAAGAGAAATAGTGGAAGGAATAGTGTGTTGGAAACAAGGGATATTATTACATCATAAAGGCAAAATATAAATGGAAATGGTAATCCTTGGAGGAAGGTAACCATAGGATCCATTATTACAAAGGAAAACAAATAGGAAGGAATGCTAACAATACTAGAAAAATAAGGAATACAGAAGAGGGAAATGGTTACAATAACAAAAGATAAATCTAAAGTTACATTAGGAAAATGTGTGCTTTCGGAACGAGATAAAACAAGAAAGAGAGATCTTTGGATCGCAACTGGAGGGCTGGTCTTCGGAAAGTATCGCCAGTCAAAGAAGGTTGACAAGCACATGTACCATGAGATGTACATGAAGGTGAAAGGTAATGCCTACAACCAGGAAGATTGACAAGCACATGTACCATGAGAGGTACATGAAGGTGAAGGGTAATGTCTACAACCAGGAAGATTGACAAGCACATGTACCATGAGATGTACATGAAAGTGAAGGGCAACGTCTACATGCAAGAGGATTGACCAGAGCTGGGAAAGCAGTTACGTGCCCATATAGTAGGTCCACCAAGGCGGGATCCGGAGTTGTCGGTAGTTGAAGCATTAGCCGACACAACATCCGAGGTGCAAGGATTGCCTCGGACAAGGGGCAAGCTACAGCTAACAGTTCAAAAAAAGCTAGATCAAGAATGATCGAGCCAGACATCATCGATAAGAGCTTTGGGGCATGGCATTGCTCTGCAGGATTCGGACCCAGTTTAACCAGGAGACCCTATCTTCGAAGGTTGGGAAACGAGCTGAATCCTCAGGGAAATGAGGTTGCTGGAAGAAAATAACAAATCAGCAGAGAGATAAGTGAGGTAAGAAAAGGAGGGGAAATGGGAGAAGAATCACACCAAGGAAGAAGGGTAGGCCGGCAGGTAGAGGAGCCCAGCCTGATGCACAGGAGTCGGGAGTCCCACTTGCGGCTGCAATCTGGACAACCAAGGATCGCGAGGCAAGGTGATCGAGAGGAGAATGCAGAGGAAGCTTATTGGTCCCAGAATCGGATTCCAAACCTAGGGGAGTTTCTGAAACTGTCCAAGAACCACGACGAATTTCCAGGACCTTAGAACCAGAGAGTGACACAGGCGTACTAAAGGAACCACAAACTGCCATAAGAAAAGAAAAAATGTTAAGGTATGATCATGAAAAAGATGGCCCGAGAAAGTGCAAAACATACGGGAAAGAAAAGGAGGCCTCATCAAGGGAAGTGAAGTGGTGAGCGCCATGGAGAAATCCATAAAAAGGGGCAGGCTATTTATAGGCAGATAGAGGAAGATTAAACGAATTGCCTTGGGGGTAGAAAAAGTAATTACGGTAAAAAAGGAAGTAAAGGAGCATAGGGAAGAGGAAACGCGCGGACGTCTCAAAAATTCATGGGAGGTACCAAGTAATCATGGCGGTAGGGACCACGTGAAGAATCAAGGAACCCGCGTGTCAAAAGGGGGAGGCAAAATGGCGTGGAATACCGAAGACGATTCCGAGGGATGGAGGGACTTGTGATAGGTTTCCTGCCTCGGAGCCCAGAAACCTCTGTTTGGGGGGCTTGTGATGATAGGTAAATAGGGAGATGACTCAGATTCTAGCCATCTTCCAGGAAGCTGCCTACTCACGTGACCAGAGGCAATGACAAGGCATGAGGAGGTACATTCACATGCCGGAGGGCCCCTCAAGGTACAGGGAGGTGACACATGATGATGAGGAGAATGGAGGTCTAAGATGCCTATAAATAGAGGCCACAATCAACCATTCCAGGTAAGTTCTCTAACTCTTGAATACAAAGTTTTATCTTTCCTTTCAATACACGAAATCTCATCATCACACCGGAGCTACTACCCTCGGGTAGCACCAGGGGCTTGTTTTGCAGGCCTCGGGAGACAGGCCCCAAGCAAGTCCTATCCGAAGCCAAGGAGTTCTGACAGTCGGGAGTTATTAGCGAGCATTCTACATACTTCATCAGCAATCCACATCCAGAATCCCTCTGATACATCAACTATCCGAGGCATCGATTACTAGTGCGGATTTCCCCCGCATCAATGAACTTATTATAAGTTAAAACATGAATATTTCAATCTTAACATAAAAGTTATAAGTTCAAAATGAACATAAAAGTTATAAGTTAAAACATTTGGGGCAAGGGAAGGGTGGGATTTTATTGGGGGTCCATTTGGATTATTACCCAATTTTAAAAAAAATAAAAAAAAGAAGTTAAAACATGAACGTAAATGTTATAAATTAAAAAAACATGAACATTTTAATCTTAAACATAAAGGTTATAAGCTAAAACATGACATATTAAACTTAAACATAAAGGTTATAAGTTAAAACATGAACATAAAGGTTATAATTTAAAACATGAACATAAAGGTTATAAGTTAAAACATGAATATTTTAAACTTAAACATAAAGATTATAAGATAAAAGATATGTTGATTATAGTAAAAGATTAAAATGTAACTTTATAAAAATAGATAATTAAATATAAAAAATAAAAAATATTAATTATCTAAAATCCTAAAGTTTTAACTAAAAACATGAAGGTTATAACTTATAAGTTAAAACACAAGAATTTTAGATTTTAAGATAAGATGTTTGGGATTAAAAGGTTTTAATAATGAGTTTTAAATTAAAAAAGAAGAAGTCACGTTCGGCATGCCAACAAAATAAAAGGGAACGCATGGAGTGAGGCGCGTGATATTAATAAGTTTTTAGAAATTACAATTTAAGGACCTCCTTATTTCTATGTTTATGTAATAAGCCTTGGTCTATATTCTATACCGTCTATTCCAAGACTTATTCCAAATTTTCATTAAGAATAAGTTTTGGAATAGACCGTATATATTTAGATCAGAATATAGACGGGACTAAAATGTTAAGTACCAAGGGAAGGAGGTCCTTATATTGCAATTTGTAAAATTTTTATATTAGCGCGTGTGTAATTCAATCTATTCTTAATTTTTGGTTAAAAAATTGGACGCTCCGGTCGTGCAGTGATGCTACCGAAATCTGCCGGTCTCCTGAGGATCAACGCTATCCAGGAGTCCTCTGAGGTAGGCCTATGAAGAACCTACAAAACAAACCCCGGGAGGCTACCTGGGGGTAGAGGCTCCGGTGTGATGATGAGATGGGGATAGCGATGATGGTGAAAACGTACGGAAATACTCTCAATATAAAGTAGAGAAATAAAAGTCACATACCTGGTTCACTGTTTGGGGGTTGGTATTTAGTAGAAGCTTCTCGTATCGAGACAAGAGTGAGGACCACCTGGCCTTGTCGCTTTCCCTGTCTTCTCTTGTATGGATGCTCCAGCCCGGGAGGGCTACTGCTCCTTCTTGTCTTGGGCCACTAGTCGCTCTTTCGGCCCAGTACCTTACTGGGCCGGCATTATCACTAGCCCTCCAGACCAGCGGCCCAGGCTTTCATGACGCGGGGGGTTGGTCTTTAGAAATTCTTCCCGACACGTAAAGGCCCAGCTTTGCAGACTCCAAGTTTCGGCAGCACCCTTCCCTATTTTGCATTCATCATGGCCTCGCGCCTCGCACTCCAGCTGTTTTTCCTCCTTTCTAGGTGATGTTTCTCCTTCTATTGTCTATATAAGGCCCTGGCTCCCTTCACATAATCTCTCTTCGTGTAACACCCCAATTTTATTTTATTTTCAATAAAAATAAGTATTAACAACTTCCATTGGGATACTATCATATAATTATAAATTGTAAGGTCTCAATGTATACAATAATCCAATGCAAATGTAAGACAAATTCTAATCCAATCCTTTATTCGGTTTCTAAAATAAAAACAAAACTTGATGGTAAATTTTAAGCATTTGTCATCACTTCTGAGAGGTCATCTAATGATCAAGGGAATCCAAATAACTCGTCTTACTCGATATCTGTAAAAGAAATAGTATGAAAGAGGGTGAGTTACGACTAACTCAGTGAGAATTTCTTCTATTTTCCAAGATCTATACAATGGACACTTATGACAGTCAAACACTTCATGGAATCAATCAAGCTGAGAGTAAGACTATTTCATCCAAACAAGTCTCTAATACATTTTCCGATAAACATGTAATTCGAGAAAAGATACAGTGATACCTGATAAAGATTAATTACACTAGCATAAACTCGAGATACAAGACACGAAGTTTTAATACATAGATACGAGACACTAAAGCAACACTTTCACATACCATTAAACAAGACAAGTGTACAAAACACCAACTAAATGTCATGGTAAGATTATGCACAAACAAGTTAATGGGACATTCAAGTCGGTCTCAAGTAAACACGATACACGACACTATACACTATACAAGCTTAGAGAAATCCCAAATTAAACCACAACAACACAATTCACGAACTCACGAATTCACGATACTCGATTCTCAACTGACAATTCACGATACAAGAAGTCACGAAATTACGAATTCACGATATCTGGTTCTCAACTTATAGTTTACGATACACGAAGTCACGAAATCACGAATTCACGATACCCAATTCACGACTTCACGATACACGATTCACGATCCACGATTCACGAACTCACGATACAATACAGGATAATCAATACTCAATGCAATCAGATTAATACCAGGACAATTAACAATTAACCTATCAACTGTACTCGGTCAAGAACAAGGAATTCTAAACTTTCTAATATATTAGTTTACCGAGTCATGGCAAGAATAGAATACACTCATAGAAGCATACTCATTCAATCAATAAGCAAAATTCATATACCTGGCGAGTAATTTAAATAATCATAGCAAAAGACCAGTCACCAGAATACAACCTTAAGTTAACATTAACATATTGGAGAATTTAACTATTCACAAGTACTTTTGAAAAGGGTTGAAAAACAGTAAAAACCCTCACCGTGAATCCTAACGCTCACAATATCCCTCAACACATGCAGTATCAATGATTTATAGTCATTAATACTCTATCATGTATGATAATCTAAAATTTATCACATAGTTATCACATAAATATCTGTAGTATAGTTTTTCTTGGTAATCTTCTCATCATACCACTTAATAACTACTTTGCAGTAGAAGACCATTGAAATAAGCACATCAACACTATTTATCATCACACGTTTTCAGCCTCGATTATAACCTCTTTTGAATGATGTAGCTCTAACCAACTTGGATAGTTCTTGATCAGAGAATACAGTACATATTACAAGGATCTTAATGACACAAGAATCAACACAATTAGAGCTACGGTTTATTAGTTATGAATTTGTTTGGAGTTCATTTCCAAACTGACGAGTAGAAAACAGTACTGAAAAATTGCAGAACTTCAAATGCATTTTTCTTGGTCATTTCTAAACCAAATTGACTCGTTCTTGATTCTATGTCATAGTTTGAAATCTTATCTTTCTAAAACTACAAGATTTATTCTAAATAGACCAACGAATTTAAAAATACAGTACTTCAAAGATTAGTGATTCTTTTAGACTAAATTCCCCCCTTTTTTTTCCAGATTTTAACAAGAAGTTCCCATGGCAATTCCTCTGCAATTTATCATAGACTCATGTACATATACTTTCATAACAGAACACGGTACTACTCATGTAATTTCAGCATATCAAACATATATAGATATAAATATATCAAATACACAAATATTTTCTTATTCAGATATGCAATCTAATGTGATGCGTTGATTCTCATATTTATCAAGTAATAAAACATTCAACATACCACTTACAGTTGACAACTTGCTCTTCCTTCAGTCTCCAGTCCCAATAATTTCCCCAATCTATTCCCACCGAAAACCAACTATTTATTGGGTTGCCATTTTCTACCAAAAACTTGGGGTTATGGGTTGACTGAAAGGGTTTTGATTCTGAGTTTGTTCCTAATATATTGGGTTGTTTCTGATTCTTGCCGAAATCCAAGGCTTCGGTTTTCACCTTCTGATACGAACTCATTTCAAATTCAATTCGGTTTTGGATTCAACAGATTAAACCCACCCTTTCATTTTATTCTTATTTTATCATCAAGACTTCCCAAAATTCAATAATTCTAAATTCACCAAAACTGAAAACTATTCCAAGAGAAAAGAAAAGACTAGTTCATAAATAATTAAAATAGATGTATAGGGTTTTCACACCAACTAGATATTTACTATAAAAATCAAGGAACTCAAATTTAAAGATAACAAAACTACCAAAATTCTCGGGTCTCACACTTCGCACTTCCCAAAAACTCTATTAATTCTTCTTTCGAGTAAGTTTTAGTCTCATCTTTTCTTTGTTTCCCCTGTCTTTCTCTCTCCCTACTTTACTATGAGTTCCCATCATCTACGAATTCTTCCTTGGACACCGAGGGGGTCCAAAACCAGTTTGAGGTTGTATTCCGGACCTCCTCCGGGGATATCCCCTCTCCGGGTTCTCATTCAGAGACCCTCAGTACTTCTTAGGAACCCCTTGTTCCGGGTCCTACTGTCTCTGAAGGGACGAGATTACCCCCACCTGGGCATTCCAGCCCCGTCCGGGAGGAACCCTTTGAGGAAATATTTGAGGGAGATCTTGGTGATGATGTCCCTCGGGGTCCCACCCATGGGGAGAAGCCTTTGGGCATCCGGTTTTTGGGTGTCTCCGGAGGCCCTCATTCTTTAGATAGAGATGTTTTAGACTTGGTAAAGCGTTCTTTTATTCCTTTCCCTCTGAACGCTACCCTCTCTAAGATTCCTCCGGGAATATCCGAGCGGGAGGTTTGCGTGTATTCCTAGGGTCCACTTTCAGTACGGGCTCAGCCTCCCCTTCCCTCTTTTATTCACCAAAAATTTCAACATCTACAAGATGCCCCTGGCCCATCTACATCCAAACGGGGTCGTGTTAATAATGGTCTTTCTGCTCCCAAACTTATTCTTTTTTGCTCTTTCTACACTTTGCAGCGCTCCCATGCGTCCTTTCCAGGAGTTTTCTCCTTCTCAATTCGTTCCGGGATGAAGGATTTCCTCACAGGTAAACCCAAGTCCGCCAAAGGGTACCCATCGAAGGGTTTCTTCAGCTATGATTCCCAGGTGTACCCCATGCCTCCCTGGAACGATTCTCTCCTTCCTGAGGACAAGAAACCCTTATCCTCTCTTCCCGCGATCATAACCAGCGACCACAATCTCCTCCGCTTGTCTCCCTTGAACATGGATGATTTTTTTATGACCGGGAACGCGGGCTACTACTGGCCTCGCGGGATATATCCTGATGACCTCTTCACTCTCCCGCGTATCTCCGCTGTCTGGCTGGCTGTAGGTGCCTATTTAAGGGCTTTAGTTCTTACTATTTTTTTTAATACATATCCTGCGTCCTAACTCTGTTCTTGATTCATTTAGTTTCAGTTCAACCTTCTTTATACGCAGACACCATGACGTATGTGGAGAGACCTTCCGAGGAAGGTGGCGAGCAAGGAAACCCTTGCTCGAGGCAGCCAGCCCCACCCGAGCAGCAAGTGGCTCCCCGCCCTAGCCACTCTCCCCCGAAAATCCTGCCATCATCCCACAGAGGTCCTGCCAGCAGCAACGACCCCGCCAGCAGCAACGACTCCGGATCATCTTCTTCTCTGGCCACCCCCACAACTCTTGTAGCTCCTACCGAATCTTCCTCTACTCCCGGGCGGAGGTCCTTCATCAACCATCCAGACTATAGTGGTGGGCCCAGTTCCCGGTTTAAGCGACCATGTTCTGATGAGCTTAAGGGTTCTCCTGCATACTCCCGGCAAAGATCAGAGGATGTTCCTCCCCCTCCCCCTCCTCATTCTCAGACCACTCCCCCGCAGGCCGCTTCTCCTCAAGTCATCCCCGAGGAGAAGGAAGAGGTAGCTTATTTTAACTCTCCTATGCAACACTTCCATTTTATCATGCAAGTAGACCCGGGTTGCCTTAACTCTTTTGTTTTTCGCAGAGCATCACCTTCACTGACTCCCTCATGGCGGATTCCCAATTCACTGAGGCGCTAAACCGGGCTTACTCTAAGTATAGCGCTGAGCTGTTCGCCAAGGTGGAGAAGGAGCTCCGGGAGGCCAAGGAAAGATTGGCAGGTCAAGATGACTTAAAGGCCCGGCTCGGAGAATCTCAAAAGAAGCTAGCTGAGAAGGAGAAGAAGTTAGATGAGGTGGAGAAGAAGTATAGCTCCCTTAAGAAGGACAAGAAAAGTTCTCAGCTCGAGGCCCTGGACGCTGTGACTCAAAAGCTTCTCCGCTCGGGGGAGTTTGAAAAGAAGTTGGAGGGGATCCCCGTTGCGGCAAGTGCTAATGCCTGCCATGAGATGTACCGACGCTTGCGGGGTTGGCTGCTGGGGCCAGCTCGCCTTGATGCTCATGCGTCCTATTACCGGCCCAAGGCCAATGATTTGTTGAATCACCGCTGGCGGTCCCTTCAGGAGGTGGATTTGAAAAGCCTTGTGCCCCAGCTGTGGCAGTCGCTGGAGATGTCTTCTCGGGTCCCCTCCGCCTCAGATATCAAAAAGGTGAAGCTTCCGGAGATAGGCGAGGCTTCTTTCCCCGACCCCGGGCCTGAGGACTTCAATGTCTATGGAGTAGTCCCGGAGACACCCCATTAGGCATAGAGCTATCATGAATACTGTGCGGTGCCCGATAATTTTGGGTACCAAGCCGTCCACGTCGAGGAGGAAAATGAGTACCGCGTGGGTCTTGGGGAGGGGCAAGATGGTTACTGTACCCATCCCAAAAGTTTACCCGGAGGGTGGGATTCCCCAAGCGACCAGCAGATGAGCCTAAGGTGGACGCCCCCGCTTATGGTGGTCCCGACTGGACTGCCGATGACATTGTGGAGCTAGAACGGAGGTTCGAAAGGGCCCATGCCACTCCGGAGGGGAGAGATACTGTTGCGGACCATGTATAACCCTAGCCCTTAGCTTTTGTTGTAATTTTTATTTTTTGTAATCTGCCTCTCCGAGGGGTATATGTAGAACTTGGCCTTAGTGCATGTTTTGATAATATAAGGTTCTACTTTTATTGAAATCGTTCTTTCTTTTCCTTCTCTGTTGTAGTCCGAGCGCGACCTAAGGGAGCTTCTCCCGCAAGGACCAGTGCCCTATATATCTCCTCATCCTAACTCTTCTTCTGGTACCTACTTCTCCCTCCCCCAGATTGGGTGCCTCCAATGCTCATCCTTGAAAGGAAGCTGGCGCACTAGAGGTTTGGAGGTGATCAGTCCGAGCGAGCTATGTCCGAGGCAGGGTTAAATTCTTTTCTTGACGAATTTGGGTCAATTCAAGCTTTGGTATCGTTTCTAAAGGTGGTCAAGAACAAGTTTGGGTCTTTGAACCATTGTTTCGATTTAGCCTCCGATCATGTGAGGGAAGCCTTAAACTCTCATCAAACCATAGCTGAGCTTCAAGCCCTTCAGGATGATTCCCAGCATCGCACTGCCCAGGAGTTAGGTATGGTATGAGGGGAACTTGAGCGGGAGCAAGAGAAACTTAGAAATCTCGAGACCCGGACGACTCAGAATAAGCTGATCTATGACTTGGAGGCAAAAAACGGTTCTCTTACCCACATGAATAGAGTTCTACAGGACGCTCTGTTGGTTGTTTGATTGTCCTACCATCTTCTTGGGCTTAAGAAAAGATTAATTGGAGTATCTCCCCTAACGGATATCCCCGCCGGGGTTAGCAGAGTAATCAGGAGCATGGAGGCCGAGTCGGGGAAGTTCGGGGAGGGAGCTCCTTATCATGGGGCGTACCTTGATGCCATAGAGTGGCATCGTAAGATAGCCGCTAGGGAAGATGAGCCTTATCCTCTGAGCCTTCGTCGAGTTCTTGCCCAGGTGGAAGTAGACGTGGCGTACGGACGATATGTCGGTGTCCCTAGACCCGGACGAAGTGGAGAGTAGAATCAGACGTGTCCAGGACATTGCTGCTTCCGGGATTACTACCAAGGGGGTGAAAACTGCGGAGGGTACCCGCATCAGCCGGGAGGAGAAAGGTAAAGGCGTGGCCAACTCCTCTTCTAAGTATAGGTTTGTCACCTCTGCCGGGGTAAGAAGGATGCGCCTATCGTAACCACTCCCAGAGGGATCTGTAACCATTCCCATTCCGGAGCTTAATGAAGAGGAAGCTGAACAGTTAGAGTAAGAGCTTGCCTGGAACCAAACCCTTCGCAGTTCTTTGGAGGGGAAGATGGAACCAAGCTCTAGATGCCTGTTTTACTGAAGACATTCTATCTTCGCAGTTCTTTGGTGGGATTTATGACCGGGTAACCCGAAGGGTGCTTCCGGTTCTGGCCCTAGTGGATATAGCAGCGTATAGATAGAAAAACTTGTGTAATACATTGTGTAGTTATCTTTTATGTTTGCGTATTTACTTGCTTGTAACTGTAAGACAATCGAATAAAAGTTTTGGAAATTAATTTTTTCATTAATACTTCTTGCAAGAAAGCGTTACATCCTCTGGCCCCCGGGCTTCATTCAAGCTCCGGGCCCTCTCTGGCGAGGCACCCAAATGGGAGCTACCCATGGGTCCCTTTTACAATCTGGTCTCTCTATCTTTCTAGGCCCGGAGCATGGCCAAACGTTGGGGCTCTCTCCGGGAATATCCATGCTTACGAGAGGGGGCATATCCATGCCTTAGTAGCTCTGGTCTAAGCGGGGCACTCTACTTCCCGTAGAACCTTCTTAAGTTAGCTACGTTCCATCTTCTGGGGACTGCCTTTCCTTGCTTGTCTTCTAGTACGTAACTTCCTCCTGGTCTGCCTTGCTTGTCTTCTGCGCCTCTTTCACCTTGTAGGGCTCTTCCCAATTGGGTGCAAGCTTCCCTTCCGGGACTTGGTGGCTTTTGTCATTCCGCCTCATCACCCATTCTCCTGGGGAGAACACCTCCCTGCGGACCCTCCTGCCATGTATCTCTTCACTCTTTCCTTCACCTTCGCCTCGTGAAGTGCGGCATTCTCTCGTTTCTCCTCGAGGAGATCCAAGTCGAGGCGTCGTCCGGCATCTTCTTCCTCAGGGCGCTGGAATTGGGTCCGGGGACTTGGGATCCCAACCTCCGCGGGGATTATTGTTAGAGGGAAAACCTCGATGATGAGGTATAATCGTATTGCTGAATAAATACACAGTACATGGGTAAATCCTAGATAAACTCTAACTAATACAGTTTGGGCTCAAGGCCCAATACTATTGTCTAACAACCCCCCTCAAGCTAAGTGTCGGGTTACCAGAGACGCAAAGCTTAGATCTAAAAACTCAAACAATGGCTACGGAAGACCCTTGGTGAAGATGTCCGCCAGCTGCAACGAAGTAGGAACATGACTAACACGGAGCTTAGCTGAAGCAACCAACTCCCGAACAAAGTGATAGTCAATGTCAATGTGCTTGCCCCGCTTATGAGCCACTGGGTTCTCAGCCAAGAAAATAGCACTATTATTGTCACATAACAATAATGGCGAGCCATCTAGAGGAAACTGCAATCCTGAAGAAGATGAGAGAGCCATACAACCTCTGCAGCTGTGTTGGCAAGAGCACGATACTCAGACTCCAAACTCGAGCGAGACACTGTAGGCTGTTTTTTGGCACTCCATGACACCAAGTTACCGCCTAGGAACACTGCATAGCCATAAGTCGATCGCCGAGTCTCTAAACAGTGAGCCCAATCCACATCAGAGTAAGCACAAACATCAGAAGAACCTCCAGACCAAAATGTGAGACCGTGATGAGGGGTGCCAGCCACATAGCGAAGAATCCTGGTGACCGCGGCAAAGTGATCCCCGCGAGGGTCCTGAAGATACTGACTAACTGAATTCACTGCAAATGCTAGATCAGGGTGAGTGACAGTTAAGTGCTGAAGTGCACCAACCAAAGATCGATAGAGAGTCGGATTACTGAATGGTTCACTCGTGTTGCTGTGAAGCTGTGACAATGGAACAAACGGAGTGGTCACCGGAGAAGCATCAGTCATACCAGCCCGACTAAGTATATCCCTTGCATACTTAGCTTGTCCAAGAAAGAGACCAGATGGAGTGGTGGAGACCTCAAGACTAAGAAAGTAGTTCACGAAACCCAAGTCCTTAATCGAAAACTACTTATCAGTCCTAGTGATGAACTGGCGAATTGCACCAGAATCATTGCCTGTCAGAATCATGTCATCCACATAGACAAGCAAGTACAATAAGGTGGATCCCCGAGAGAAGACAAATAAAGATGGGTCAGAAAAGCTGCACCGAAAACCAAGTTGTCGGACATATGACCTAAAGCGGTCAAACCAAGCCCGGGGAGCTTGTTTAAGTCCATAGATGGCCTTCTGAAGACGACAAACATAATCAGGCCGAGTAGGGTCCTTGTAACCAACAGGTTGTGCCATATAGACTGAAGTATCAAGAACACCATTGAGGAAGGCATTCTTGACATCAAGCTGATGAAGAGGCCATTTTCTCAATGGCAAGGACTGTGCGAACAGTAGCCGCCTTGATCACTGGACTAAAGGTGTGATCAAAGTCAAAACCGGGAATCTGAGAATAACCTTGAGCAACCAGGCGAGCCTTGTAGCGATCAATAGTACCATCAGGTCGATACTTCAGCCGAAAAACCCATTTCGAACCAACAATATTGGTGTTGGATGTCCGGGGAACCAACTCCCAAATCTTCTGATGTCGAAGGCCATCCATTTCCTCGTCCATAGCACGAACCCATTTCGGGTCTTTGAGAGCTGCACGATAATCTCGAGGCTCAGAATGGGTTATAACATGAGCAAGAAAACCTGTAGTAATAAAATCTGGACGGGATATCACACGGCGAGTTCCATCTTGGTTTCTGGTAACCATCGGATGTGGACGACGAGGAGAATCTGAGTCAGATGACGAATCAGAACCAGAGCCAGAAGAAATCGGAGAACCTGGAGTAAAGCTAGTAGAGGAACCTGACGGCGAAGATGGCGGGGAAGGCGATGGCGATAAAGTAGGCAACGCCATTGGAGGAGTAGCTGGAATAGATGAAGCTGAAGTATGATCATCTGACGGGCAAATTGAGCAAGGTCGAGAAGATGGTGGAGTAACTGCTGAAGGTGCAGTTGATGCCGTTGCAGGCTCAAAAAATGAGGAGATCTCCAAATCTGAAACAGACCGACTACTCCCAGAAGATGCAACATAGGGAAATAAGGTCTCATCAAACTGGACATGGCGAGAGACATAGATGCGCCCAGTAGTAGGATCGAGACACTGGAAGCCCTTGTAGCGAGGGCTATAACCAATAAACACACATGGAATAGATCGAGGTGCAAACTTATCTACAACAATGGCACGTAAGCAAGGATACACACGACAACCGAACTGATGAAAAAGTGTGTAGTCTGGAATAGTCCCAAAAACAACCTTGAAAGGTGATTTTCCATGAACTGAGCTAGGGAGACGGTTGATTATGTAAACCGCGGAAGAAAATGCTTCTACCCAATAAGCATTCGGCATAGATGAGTGATATAACATAGCAAGGCTAGCCTCTGTGATGTGGCGATGTTTTCGCTCAGCACGGCCGTTCTGAGCAGGTGTATATGGAGAAGACATCTAATGATAGATGCCGCAAGAGATGAAGTGTGCCTGGAGACGATGATTTGTGAACTCCGTACCACCATCTGTCTGGAAGATCTTAACCTTCGCAGAGAATTGAGTCTCAACAAACTTCTGAAACTGTAAGAACACATCATAAAAGTCTGACTTATGCCGCAAAGGGAAAAACCACGTGAATCGTGAAAAGTCGTCAATGAATACCACATAGTAAGAAAAACCTCCCACTGATAAGACTGGAGATGGTCCCCACAAATCACAATGTACCTTATCCAATAATTGTGTAGCCTACTTGTCACTAACGGAAAAGGGAAAACGAGTGCTCTTGGACATCTGACAAGAAGAGCAACTGATAAGCGCAGGTAAAAGAGAAGTGGCAGAAATATGACCCTGTTTACTCAACAACTGAACAGTGTCATATGACACATGACTAAGCCGGGAATGCCATAACTCAAAAGATGCCTGTAATTTCCCAGAACGTACATCACTCAAAAAGGCAGAGTCACTAGTCTGAAGGTAATAAAGACCAGAATCATGACAACCTCTAACAACTATATGTCCTGTAAGCTTATTCTTAATAGAAAATACATCGGCATCGAACGTAATACTCACAGGCAAATCACGAGTAAGTTTACTAACAGACAATAAACTTCTAGTAATTTGAGGAACCACAAGCACATCACGAATTGTTAAACCAGCAATATTGCACTGACCAATATGAGACACAGGTATTGATTCACCATTACCAACATAAAAACTGGAACCATAATAGGGTTGTACCTTCTCAATATAATGAGAACTACTAGTCATATGGGACGTAGCACCAGAATCAACAATCCACTGATTAGAGGAGTGACCAGAATTAAAACGAGTTGCTTTGTCTGCAATCCAGCTACTAGAGCTATCCGCCCGAGATAAATAGGTCAAGTGCACCATAATGACCAAATGAAGCCTCGATTAACAAGACAAATTAATGAATAATGCCCACTACTCGTGAATAATGAATTATGACCAAAAATCACCCAAGAATAAATAATGCCCATTGCTTGAGATAATTAGGCAAAAAGGCCAAGCAAGACAAATGGCCAGTAATTTATCACAACTTGCAGCCAAGTGCGGTCAGAGCAAACAATTCAACACAAATAATTCCAAAGAGAACCTGAACGGCTGCGGTCGACGGACCCGTCGGATGCTGGACGCGTGGAGCCTAGTCAGGAGCGGAGCGGAAGATGCAAGCACACAGAAACCTTTTCTTTAGTCTGTTAAAGCCACCAACACACAGAATATACTGTGATTTTAAGGGAAGCCGACTAGATGAATGCCGGGCAGTAAAAAAAAACACCGCGATCAAAGAAACAAAAGAAAGGCGACTAAAATTTCAGACCTGATGCTACCAAAATCCGTCCGTCTTCCGGGATTAGACGCTATCCGGGTCTCCTCCTTGATCAGCCCACTACAATCCTGCAAAACAATCCCCGGGAGGCGTCCCGGGGAAGAAGCTCCGGCGTGATGATGAGATGGGGATAGCGGAGAAGGAAACGTACGGGAGGTGCTCTCAATGTAAAGTAGAGAGATATAAGTCACATACCTTGCTCACTGTTTGATACTAGTATTTATAGCCGAACTTGCCTGCTTGAGATAAGGTTCAGGACCACTTCCCTTTGTCCCCGTTTGTCCTTCTTTCTTGTCCGGACGTGCCACTTAGCGGGAAAGGCATCGCCCTTTTGATGCTGGGCCGTGGACCCTCTTCCCAGCTCAGTAGGCCTTTGGGCCGGTAATATCACTAGCCCCCCAGACCAGTCACCCGGGTTTTCGTAACGCGGAGAACTGGTCTCATAAGCTCCCCCTTCTGACGCTACCTTTGGGTAGGGCCCATCCGTGTTAAAATTGGTTTCTGTCGACGCCGCCTTTTCCCCTTCTGCATTAATCAGTACCTCATTTACCGTGTCATGATTACTTTCCCTTCTTTTGAGGTGGCGGTTCCTATTCACCTGCCTATATAAGGACCCAAACTCCTTTTCACTAAACTTCTCTCCTCAAAACTTCCCTGAAGCTCTGCTCTTTTGATCAAGTAAGCTCTCGCTCTCTCCCTCTCCTTCTCCTCCAATCATGAACTCTCCAATTCTTTCCAACTCTTCCTCAGACACCGAGGGAGCTCGAAATCAGTTTGAGGTCCAGTCCCGGGCCGCTGATAACCTTATCCTCTCCCCCGTCTCCTCTCCAGACACCTATTCCGAGGCTTTTAGCTCGCCCCGGGAACTACTCATCCCGGGTGCGTCGGACTTGGATGAGGCGGGTTTGCACCCGTCTGGGAATCCCGACTTCCCTCTAGATGATCAGGATGAGGACGTGTTTGGCGGGGAAATTGATGATGGTATTCCCCGAGGGCCTACTCACGGAGTGCGCCCCTTGGGTCTCAAGTTTTTCGATGTTCCCGGGGATTCCCCTTCGTTAGATAGGGATATTTTAGATTTGGCCAAGCGCTCTTTTATCCCTCTTCCTTTAAACGTCTGTCTTTCTAAACTTCCCCCAGGAGTCTCAGAGTGGGGGGTTACGTGCATCCCACGGATCCATTTTCAATACGGGCTTAGCCTGCCCTTCCCCCCTCTCTTTCTTGATATCCTCCAAGTTTATAGTGTAGCCCCGGCCCAACTACACCCTAACGGGGTCGTCCTTATTCTGGCTTTCTTACTTAACTGTGCCCGGTGCGCCGTTTCTCCTTCCCTCTTACTCTTCCGCTCCTTCTACGCTTTACGGAAGGCACACGCATCCTTCCCGGGCGTCTTCTCTTTCACTGTTCGATCCGGGATAAAGGACTTCATCCTTTCCAAACCCAAATCCGCCAAAGGATACCCTTCAAAGGGTTTCTTCCTGTGCGATGCCCGGGCTTATCCTATGCCTACTTGGAACGACTCCCTCGTTCCTGAGGAGAAGAAGCCTCTTTCCAATCTCCCGGCGACCATTGCCAGCGACCATAACTTCCTCCGCCTCACTCCCCTCGATATGGATTCCTTCTATAAGAACGGGAACGCAGGCTATTTCTGGCCTCGCGGGATCTATCCCCGCGACCTCTTCATGGTCCCGCGCATCTCCGCGGTGTGGCCAGATGGAGGTGCCTATTATGGCTTTATGTTTTGTCAAGAATTTTTTTTTTGTTGGTCTAACTTCATTGCTTGTTTGGTTTCAGTACAACCTTCTTTGTACGCAGACGTCATGGCCCTTACCGATAAGTCTTCCGGGGGTGATGCTCAAGCGAAGGACGATCACCCGGATCAACAGACTCCTTCTACACCACAAGTGGCTTCCCAACCCGGGCCACCTCCCCCCGAGAATCCTGCTCTTGTCCCTCAGAAGCCCCGTGCACCGCCCAAATCTCGCCAGCAGACATCCTCCGGGCCTTCTTCTGAGGCCCGTGCTACGCTCGGCTCGTCGCCTACCCCCGGGCGTCGATCCTTTATCCAACACCCTACTTACAGCGGTGGGGCAAGCTCGAGGTTCAAACGGCCGCCTCCTGGCGAGCTATCCGGGTCGCCCCCTTCCTCTCGTCAAAGGACCCAGGACTTCCCTCCTCCTCCTCCTCCGCGGGCTACTGCTTCCGAAACTATCCCGGAGGAGAAAGAAGAGGTAACTACTATTCTAGATCTGTCTTTTACCTAAAATAATTCCTCAGGTTTCCTTACTTTCTTGCCTCTTCTTTGTTGTGCAGAGCATTGCCTTTGCCGACGACGTCCTGGCGGACTCTCAGTTTGCCGAGGCACTGAACAGAACCTACTCCAAATACAGCGCGGGGCTGTTTGCCAAGATGGAGAAGGAACTCCGCGAAACCAGGGAAAAGCTGGCCGGGCAAGATGGCCTCGCGGCCCAGCTAGAAGAGACCAAAAGAAAGCTGGCTGATAAAGAGAAACGGCTGGATGAGGGGTTATGACCCTAGTATGAAACTTGTGCATATGTCGTAGGTACCGCACTGATTACCTTAGGTATTTCAGAGATGTTGGGCTGCTGGTGTAAGAACCAGTTACCCAGCCTTGACCCATGACACTATCGAAAGATTTGACGGGCTGGATTGAATGAGAACAGACTGAGGCTCAGAATGCATATGGCTTCTTTGTTTTCTCTGTTAACACAGGAACTGTGGGAATTGCTTAGGGGCAGACTTGTGTTTTGACATGTCAATTCGCAGATATGCTACGGAGGATCATCCATCTATCCAATAAGAACCGAGAAAAATAAAAATAAATAAGGAACGTTGAAGACCTCAAAGCTTCTAAAGTGGGAGCGGATTTAGCAAGATATGCATGGACAACTGGAATGAAACTCTAGCATTGATGTTTGAGAATCATAGTAATATCTTGATAAACTTGTTATGGTAGTGCCACTTGTACCCTGAGTGGCTTTAGAATAGTTGTTTCGGTTTTTTTTTCCACTTGTTAGATGTTGGCTTAGAGCGATGGCCAAAATCGTTGTATGAACCTTTTGAGTGATTAATAGAAAATTATTTACATCAAAAAAAGAGAAGCGGCTTGTTGACAAAGAGAAAAAGTTGGCGGAGGTGGAAAAGAAGTACTCCGCCTTGAAGAAGGACAAGAAAACTCCCAGTTGGAGGTCTTTGATGCTATAACCCGGAAGCTTCTCCGCTCAGTGGAGTTTGATCAGAGGCTCGAGGGGATAGCCGCTGCGGCGAGTGCTGAGGCTTGCCATGAGATGTACCGCAGCCTGCGAGGCTGGCTTCCCGGGCCTGCTCGTCTTGACGCCCAGGCGTCTTATTATCGTCCTAAGGCGGCTGACTTGCTGAACCATCGATGGCGATCCCTCCAGGAGTCTGACCTGAAGAGCCTTGTCCCTCAGCTGTGGCAATCGCTAGAGATGTCTTCCCGGGTCCCTTATGCCTCAGAGATCAAGAAGGTGAAGCTCCCGGAAGTTGGCGAAGCTTCTTTTCCCGATCCTGGCCCGGAGGGCTTTAATGCTTATTCGGTTGTCCCGGAGACCCCCCACTGGTCTGACAACTATCACGAGTACTGCGCGGTTCCTGAAAATTTTGGGTACCAAGTTGTCTATGAGGAAAGGGAGGAGAGGTACGTTGTGGGGCTTGCCGCGGGACAAGATGACTTGCTGTATCAATCTCGGAAGTCCACCCGGAAAGCCGGATTCCCCGAGCGTCCTGAAGATGAGCCTAAAGTGGATGCTCCCGCTTATGGCGGCCCCAACTGGTCTGCTGAAGATGTAGCTGAGCTAGAGAGGAGATGGGAGAAGGCTCATGCTAACCCGGGGGAAAGGGACTCTGCTGATGACAACGTACTGCCCTAGACTCTAGTCTATGCTTTTTTTTTGTAGTTTTTAATTTTGTAATCTTCCTCCCCGGGAGGCTCATGTAGAACTTGGCCTTGGTGCCTATTTTGATTAATAAAAGGTTCTACTTCTTAATGATATTGCCATCTTTTGTAGCCTGAGCGCCCCCTAGAGGAGATTCTCCCGCGTGGGCCCGTGCCTTATGTTTTTCCTCACCCCAGTAGTTCTTCTGGTACCTACTTCTCTCTCCCCCGCACTGGATGCCTCCAATGCTCATTTCTTCAGAGAAAGCTGGCTCATTGGAGGTTTGGAGGCGATCAAGCTAACCGGGCATTAGCTGAGGCGGGGTTAGATTGCTTCCTTCAGGAGTTTGGATCGATCCAGGTGCTGGTGTCATTTCTTAAGGCAGTTGAGGCCAAGTTCGGGTCGTTGAACCAGTGCTTCGACCTTGTTTCCGATCATTTGCGGGAAGCCCTGAATTCTCACCAGACCATAGCTGAGCTGCAAGCCCTGCACGACGACTCCCAGCATCGCACTACCAAGGAGCTAGGCATGGTGTGGGGTGAACTTGAGCGAGCGCAGGAAAAGCTATAGAAATTGGAGACCCGTTCCGCTCAGAACAGGCTTCTCTGCGACTTTGAGAAGGAGAATCGGTCTCTCACCCATAGGAATAGGGTACTCCAAGATGCATTGCTGGTTACCCGGCTATCCTATCACCTTTTGGGTCTCAAAAATGGCTTAGTTGGGGTGTCTCCTCTTACTGATATTCCAGCCGGGGTTCACAGAACGATTGAACGTATGCAGGCTAACCCGAAGAGGTTTGGTGAGGAAGCTCCCAGTCATAAGGCCTATCTGGACGTCATGGAGTGGCACAATAAAATAGCCGCGGGAGACGCTGAGCCCTACCCCTCGAGCCTTCGTCGAGTTCCTGCCCGGGTGGAGGTGGATGTGGCATACGAAAGATACGAAGATATGTCCGTGTCTATTAACCCGGAAGAAGTAGCACGCCGGATAAGACGTGTCCGGGAAATTGCTGATTCTGGAGTTACCACAAAGGGTGTCAAGACCGCTGAGGGCACCCGCATCAGTCGGGAGGAGAAGGGTAAAAGTGTAGCAGACTTGTTTCCTAAGTACAAGTTTGTTACTTCTGCCGGGGTAAGAAGAATGCGCCTGGCGGAGCCGCTTCCAGAGGGATCCGTGGTTGTTCCTATCCCTGAATTGAACGAAGAAGACGCCGCGCAATTGGAAGAGGAGCTGGCGTGGAATCAAGCCCCAGATGCCCGCTTTGCCGAAGATCTCCTGTCCTCACAGTTCTTCGGAGGGGGTTTCCGCCCGGGTAACCCTGAGGGTGCTTCCGGGTCAGGTCCCAAGTGGGTATAGTAGCGAGTAGATAGGAACACCTGTGTGTAAAATGCTTATGTAATCGTCCTACAACGACTATGACCGCATGTTCATGCGATTTGTAATTTAAAGAGGATTGAATAAAATTGTTTTTCGAAAAGACCCTTTTCATTACCTCTTCCCTGTAAACATTACATTCTTTGATCCCCGGGCTTAATCCAAGCTCCGGGTTCACTCTAGCGGGGCACCCAAATGGGAGCTACCCATGGGTCCCTTTTTACAAATCTTCCTTTCTAAACCCGGGACGAGGCCAAATGTCGGGTTATTTATCCGGGCATGTTCATGCTTCCGGGCGGGGCATATCCATGCCTGGCATATCCATGGCTTAGTAGCTAAGGTACGATGCGGGGTACTCTACTTCCCGTAAAACCTTCTTAAATTAGCTACATTCCATCTTCTGGGGATCTCCTTCCCCTGCTTGTCCTCTAGCACATAACTCCCTCCCGGGTATGCTTCCTTTACCTTGTAGGGGCCTTCCCAGTTGGGTGCAAGTTTTCCCTCCGGGGCTTGGCGGCTCTTATCGTTTCTCCTCATCACCCAGTTTCCTGGGATGAAAGCTTCTTTCAGCACCCTTCTGTCATAATACCTCTTTACTCGCTCCTTCACCTTGGCTTCCTGAAGTGCCGCATTCTCTCGCTTTTCTTCCAGGAGGTCCAAGTCAAGGCGTCGTCCATCGTCTTCTTCTTCCGGGCGCTGGTATAGAGTCCGGGGGCTCGGGATCCCGATTTCCGCGGGTATTACTGCCTCCGACCCGTATACCAAACCATATGGAGATTCCCCGGTAGCCGAGCTTTCTGTAGTCCGGTGGGCCCAAAGAACACTGGGCAGCTCCCAAATCCAATTTCCCCGCGCGCCTTCCAAGCGAGTTTTTAATCCTTTGATGATGGTACGGTTGGTAACTTCCACTTGCCCATTCGCCTGAGGGTGGTATACAGATGTCAACCTCTGCCTATACCATACTTGACACACCATGATTTGAAAGGATCATTCTCAAACTGCGCCCCATTGTCTGTGACTATAATCTTCGGGATGCCGAATCGACAAATGATGTTCTTCCAGCAAAACTTAACACAGGTTAGTCCCCGTATGTTGGTGAGTGGTTCTGCCTCCACCCATTTGCTGAAGTAATCGATTGCCACAATCAAGTACTTGGCTCCTCCCGGGGCAGTCGGGAATGGTCCCACCAAGTCAATTCCCCATCTACTAAACGGCCAAGCTCCTATGACTCCGATGAACTCCTCCCGGGGGATATGGATTAGCGGGGAAAATGTCTGGCATGCCAAGCACTTCTGTACATGTTCTTCCGCATCTTTGAACAACGTCGGCCAGTAATAACCCAGTCTTAGGATATTTTTGGCCAAGGTGCGAGCCCCTTGGTGGCTCCCATTAGATCCCTCGTGCACCTCCCGGATGAGGTGTCGGCCTTCCGACCTTTCTACACACTTTAGCAAAGGATGGAGATACCCTCTTTTGTACAGCTCCCCTCCCTGGATCACATACTTAGGCGCATTAACTCTTAGCTTCCGGGCCTGAGCCTTATCCTCCGGGGTGGTTCCTTCTTCTAGGTACGCCCGCATGGGCGTGATCCAGGATTCTTCCTCATTCACCAGCATTACTTCATCATTCTCCTGGTAACTCCTTCTTCCTAGTACCTCCAAGTACAACTTTTGGTCGGGCTCAGGTTTCAATTCTGAGGAAGCCAACTTGCTCAAAACATCTGCTTTACTGTTCTTCTCCCGGGGAACTTGAACCAAGTTGAAGGTTTTAAACCCGGCTATCAGAGGCTTCACCGCTTCCAAGTACTTCTACAGGCTCCTTTCCCGGGCTTCTGATGAGGTTCGATACCTCAAGGGGATATGACCTTTGATTTGTGGTCTGTCAACCTATTGAACCTTTTGATTAGGGATTCACCTACCTTGAAGAAACATCTTCTATTGAATTAATGATTGTATTTAATAATCAATTACATAGAATATGTCCTCTTTATATAGACATATATGAGAATAACAATCTAACTAAGAAAAGGAAATAGCTTACAACTATTACTATAATTAACTAGCTTAATTAGAATAGGAAAAGGAATAATAATATAGCTAAATAAGGAATGGAGTCCCATCATTCCCGCGCCCCTGAAAGAAGGCTTGTCCTCAAGCCTGAAAATTGTCGCAACGCGCCATGGAATCAACCATTCACGAAATTGGGTAGTGTAAATTTCCCATGGAATCAACCATTCTCGATAGCAAACATCTTTATGCAATCCAAACGACGAACTTCTTGGGATGGTAGTTGGAATTGGAGTCGTATGACAGATTGTGCCAAATCCAACGAGACTTGTGAAGGTGTGTGAAAGATTGGTCACACACGGAACAACTCTTGAAGGACATAATACCGACGAAATTGATTGCTCATCAATGCATGAAACTAGATCCCGTGTTGGTGGGTCAATAGATTCAGTGAGTTGATCAAACAATCCAATCTCTCGCTGCTGAAAGTCAGCATCTGCATCGGACAAATATGACTCTTGCTGTTCAATGCATGATTGTGGTGGTGGCGGTGGAACCGGCGAAAGCGGTCTAACTTGCTCAAGACAATCCAATCGGACAAAAACCGGCGATGATTGTGGTGGTAGAGGTGGATGTTGTAGGGACACCGATGATTGTGGTGGCGGAGACGGTGGTGTCGGAACTGCTGGATTGGAATACCGTTGTTGGAAAAACGCCATCAATTTGTCAAATTTTTGGTCAAGAGCATCCAAACGGGCAGTTGTACGATCGAGATGTGTCGCTATACGAACCATGTGTTCTTCATCTTCAGGCAACTCGGTCAGCGACATGATACGATAGAAGAAGAAAAAAAAATTATCGAATTTTTCAATCTGGCTGTGATACCAAATGATGAGGTTCGATACCTCAAGGGGATATGACCTTTGATTTGTGGTCTATCAACCTATTGAACCTTTTGATTAGGGATTCACCTACCTTGAAGAAACATCTTCTATTGAATTAATGATTGTATTTAATAATCAATTACATAGAATATGTCCTCTTTATATAGACATATATGAGAATAACAATCTAACTAAGAAAAGGAAATAGCTTACAACTATTACTATAATTAACTAGCTTAATTAGAATAGGAAAAGGAATAATAATATAGCTAAATAAGGAATGGAGTCCCATCAGCTTCATATTCTCCCTTTACCTGCTGCACCACAATCTGGGAATCACTGTGTGCCGTGAGAGTTTTGATTTCCATCTCCTTTGCCAACCTTAATCCCGCGATCAAAGCTTCGTACTCAGCTTCATTGTTGGTTGTTTTGAAAGTGAATTGGACCGCGTAGGGATACTTCTTCCCTTCCGGGCTGACTAACAGTACTCCCGCTCCGCTGCCCCCAGAGTGTGCCGATCCGTCCACATATAACTTCCAGGCCGGGTCTGTTTCAGCCTTAGTCATGTTCTCTGGAGTGTTAGGCGTCTCTTGTTCCTCGTTTATCCTTGCTTCTGATTCCAACAAGAAGTCCGCTAGGGCCTGGCCCTTGATAGCCCTTCTTGGCTCATACCGGATTTCATACTCTCCCAGCTCTATAGCCCATTTCATCATTCTCCCTGATGCATCCGGCTTGAACATGACTTGTCTTAGCGGGTAATTGGTAAGGACCACTATGGGATGGCCCTGGAAGTAGGGTTTAAGCCTCCTTGAAGCATGCACCAGTGCCAGGACCAACTGCTCCAAGTCAGTATACCGAGTTTCTGCCCCCCGAAGTGCCCGGCTAACAAAATAGATTGGGTGTTGCTTTCCCTCCTCTTCTTTGATTAGCACGGCACTTACAGCTTCCCGGGACGCTGCTATGTACAGAAAAAGCTCCTCCCCCGGGAGTGGCTTCTTTAAAGTTGGCAACTGTTGAAGGTGCTCTTTCAGATTTTGGAACGCCTTCTCACAATCTCCGGACCACTCAAACGCTTTGGCCCTCCTGAGAATGTTGAAGAAAGGCAACTGCCTATCTGCCCCCTTTGATAGGAATCTACTGAGAGCCGCGAGAGACCCTGTCAACCGCTGTACTTCTTTCACCGACCTGGGGGAGGTCATTTTAGCTATGGCCTCTACTTTCTCCGGGTTAACATCGATGCCCCGACTTGACACCATGAAACCCAAGAACTTTCCCGCGCCCACTCCAATGGTACTTTTGGAGGGGTTCAGCTTTAGATTGCTCCGTTCTAGCTTTTCGAACATCTCCTCCAGGTTATTCAGGAAAGCTCCGTAAGCTCTACTTTTGACCACCATGTCGTCGACATACACCTCCATGTTCCTTCCCACTTGGTCTTTGAAGAGTTTGTCCACCATTCTCTGATACGTAGCCCCCGCGTTCTTCAGCCCGAAGGGCATTTTCTTATAGCAGTAGGTTCCGAAATCGGTGATGAAGGAGGTTTTCGCCTTGTCCGCCTCATCCATCTGCACTTGGTGATACCCTTTATGTGCATCGAAGAAGGTCAGCACCGAGTACCCCGCGATAGCCTCTGCCAGTCGGTCCAAATTTGGGAGAGGATAGCTGTCTTTGGGGCAACATTTATTCAAATCTGTAAAGTCGATACACATGCGCCAGCTTCCATCGTGCTTCTTTACTAAGACCGGGTTAGCTATCCATTCCGGGTAGATGATTTCCTCGACCACCCCGGCTTTCTCCAACTTCTTTACTTTATTCTTTATAAATTCCGCCCTTTCCGGGGCTACAGGTCTTTTCTTCTGCCTGATTGGTTTTGTTGCCGGGCTTATGTTCAGCTTGTGTACCCCCAACTCTGGCAACACCCCCACCATGTCCTCCGGGCTCCATGAGAATACTCCCTGATACCTGGCCAAGATTTCCTTCAGTGCGCTTTTTACTTCACCCGGGAAGTTTTTTCCCACCGTGACCGTCCCTTTGTCCGCCACCTGCATTTCCTCCAATTCTTGCCGGGGAATTTCTCCATGTACCGCCCCTACTGCTTTCTTTGCGTCCCGGACCGCCGTCATCATGCAACTTCTTGCTACGGCTTGACTTCCCCGCACGACCGCCACACCTTGCGCAGTGGGGAACTTCATCGTCAGCAGATACGGGCAACTCGCTGCCCGGGCTTGGGTTAGCCATGGTCTTTCTATGATTACGTTATATGGCGAGGGTGCATCAATAACCGCAAAGTTGCACGTCACTGAGACCCTCTTGCTCCGATCCTTCTCATCCACCATACATACTGCGAGGGGAATAACCCCTAGAGGGACTTCAGGTTTGCCAGTGAATCCTGACAAGGGAGATGAAGGGGGTTTCAAGTTCTGTCTCCCAATTCCCAATTGATCGAAGCAGGAAGCAAACATGATCTCCACACTGCTCCCGTCATCTACGAACACCCTCTTGATCAAGAAACCTTCAATCTCCGCTGTTACCACCATCGGGTCAGAATGGGGTATCTGAGGCGGGACTGCATCCGCTTCAGAGAAAGTGAGAGCCTCCTCAGGGCGAAATCTTTTTCCCTGAATCTCCCCCGGGGGAACATATCGCGTCCGAGCCCGGATAGCGGAAACCGACTAGCATGCTTCTCCAATTTCTCCACTTATCACGTTGATCATCCTGTTGGGTACTGGGGCAGGCTCCACTGCTTGGACTGGTGCGGCAGCTATTGCAGGCCTCCCCGGGGCCCTGTTGCCTTGGTTCCTCTCCCCGGGTTAGGCCTCCACCTCCTCCGGGGCTGCTCTTGAGGCTGGTCCCGGGGATTCTCCTTCTTTGCTTCCATCGCCACACAATCTCTCAGCTGTCCCCGCTCTATCAATTTTTCTATCTCGTTCCTCAGCATCCTACACCCCTCTGTCGAATGTCCATAAGACTTGTGATAGGCGCACCACTTGTCCGCATTTTCCCTAGACGGGGTCCCTTGGATAGGCAACGGATCCGGGAACAAATCCTTGTGGATAGCATGGATCTCCGTTCGGGATTTGCTGAGCGGGGTAAAACTCTCTGCTCTTGACCGGTTTACCGGCGCGGGAGCAGGGTCGTTTCTACTTGGGTCAATCGTCCTCCTTCTTTCCATCTTATCCGGGAGGAATCCCCCGGATTCTTCTTTTCTCTTCCGCGTGGCATCATTAACCACACAGTACAGTTGCACCGCCATCTGCAGGTTGTGAAAGGTTTCCGGGATGTTTTCCATCAACTTCTGGAACAATGCCATATCCCTCAGGCCATTTATAAACCCACTAATCACCGCCTTCTCCTGCTGCTGCCTGTCGACGACCTTCATGCTGTCGTCTATGTACCTTCGATAGTATTCCATTGACCCTTCCGCAGCCTTCTGCCGGGTGGCCACAAGCTCAGTCAGCTGCTTTCCTTCCTTTTTTAACCCGACGTATCTGAATAGTAAAGCCTTAGAGAAATCGTAATAATCTCTGAGGCTTTCTCGGAGCAAGGAATCAAACCACGAAAGACAGTTCCCTCTCAGGTAACAGCCCACCAACTTGCATCTCAATTCCTCCGGGAAGTCCCTTGACACCATTAAGTTCTGGTACGTCCTGACAAACTCTTCCGGGTCTGTCTCTCCATTGTATGTTGGGATTCCCTCCGGGGTCCGGAGGCCCGGCGGCCATGGGTACGCAAGCACTCGAGGGACCCAATGGGAGGTAGGTTTTGCCCCGTTTCTTCCCACCAGTTTGTCTAGTCGTGCCTCCAGAGAGTTGGGGTCCTGCTGCGCCATCTGATAGCCCGCGTCCTATCGTCCTCCCGGTAGTATCTCTCCGGGTAACCGTAGTTCATCCCCATTGATCCATGCATGGGCATGGAATACTGGATCGGGTTCCCCTGGGTTCCAGGGGCCTGATAACCCAGCGACTCCGCCGGCATGACTGGCAGGTCATACCCAATTTGCCCCGCCCCCCAGCTGGAACACGGGTAATAGGGTGGAGCGTGTGGAACCAAATTCGATTGTTGTCCCATAGCCACTTCCCCTCCGACCCCGAAACTCGAAGGGAAAGAAGGTGGGACGGTGGAAGAGTTTACACGCCCCTGTATCCTCGGCGGCTGAACGACTCCGTCCAGGTCAATAACCTCTCTTTGCTACCCCCGTGGAGGGCCTGCTGGGTTTCCCCCAGGCTCCCTCCGCCTACAACTTTCCCGGGTAGAGAGTACCCACTGGCGGTACAACTCCTTGTTGGCTCTCATGAACTCCAACGCCGCCAATTCCTCCGCCTCGACTAAGGATTGCCCCTCCTCCCGGGCTTCAGGCCCCCGGGCCCGGGGACTGCCTCCCCCGGCGGGCCTTGGTCCTTGCTCCTCCTGGTACTCTCTTTCCGAGTCGGCTTCGTCGGAGGCAGTTTCCACGTGGCCATCCTGCGGTACCCCTAGCTCCCGCTGGTGTCTAGCCTCCTCCTGCAACTGCCTCAAGGTCACATCATCTCCCGGGGGTGGAAGGGAACCACCCCCTGAAGGTGCCGCGTTCTTCTTCGGGCGCCCGCGCCCTCTCCTTGGCGACTCTATCATGCGAAGGTGGAAAAGTCCCACTGGGCGTGCCAATTGATGCTACCAAAATCCGTCCGTCTTCCGGGATTAGACGCTATCCGGGTCTCCTCCTTGATCAGCCCGCTACAATCCTGCAAAACAATCCCCGGGAGGCGTCCCGGGGAAGAAGCTCCGGCGTGATGATGAGATGGGGATAACGGAGAAGGAAACGTACGGGAGGTGCTCTCAATGTAAAGTAGAGAGATATAAGTCACATACCTTGCTCACTGTTTGAGACTAGTATTTATAGCCGAATTTTCCTGCTTGAGATAAGGTTCAAGACCACTTCCCTTTGTCCCCGTCTGTCCTTCTTTCTTGTCCGGACGTGCCCCTTAGCGGGAAAGGCATCGCCCTTTTGATGCTGGGCCGTGGACCCTCTTCCCAGCTCAGTAGGCCTTTGGGCCGGTAATATCAAGACCGCCGTTAGAATTCATCGGGATTTGCTTGGACGGATTTTGGGATATAGGATATAGGATCGAACAGAATAATTTTTGTTGCCTGTCTGATACCATGTTAGAGGGAAAACCTCGATGATGAGATATGACAAGCGATTTCCCCACGTCGTAAATGGGAATCCCACTCAATCAAAACACATTTATATTCACCTACGACTTCTAACTACTATAGAGTAGATAGTGGGAAGTAGGGATCGAACCACAAGGAGAAGGAGTCTTGTTTAGTGTTTTAGCAAAGATTATAAACACATACATATATATTATATAGAAAGCAAGGTAAACAAGGGGGGGTTTTGATGTTGGTTTTGTTACACTACGAAAGAAAGCAACTAAGATGAACTACACTACAATGCAAATACAAGGCCTTGGGAGGCAATTGACTTCAACTTCAACTATCGATTATCATTGAGTGAACGCTTCATATATAAGATTTATGATCATAAGTCGTAGATGAAAACATCATATTCTCTCGATAATGGCTAGTGAGCATGAACACATCACTCAAGAGCCCTCATTATCAATCCACCTAGATGATAACATCTAGATACATCGACAATGGAATTAACAATGGAGAATCGACAAACTCATCCATACTCGACGTTAACGTGAGCATTGGACAAGACATTTGAAGACTATAAAGAACTAAGATGATGATAACATACAAATCTCAATTCATACTTTATGATATATACAATCACATATTAGGGGGATCGATGATAACATTAGATCATTACCTAAACACACAATTGATTAATCATGCAAGTTCATAAGATTTCCAATTCTAACAACTTATATTCATCATGGCATATCTCAACTACAATCACATAACCAAGGGGAGAGTTTGTCATCACTCAACCCCTTTCCATAGTCACTAAACTACTAGAGATCACTACATTACAATGCATCACCTAGAATTACTCTAAAACTATATTACTTTAACACCAAGAACTAATCTACTCTAATTAGTGACTATGAGGCATGCAATTTATATAAAACATAAAGCCCATGGCAAATATAGCAAGATTGAACAACATTCATGCATAAGAACTCAAGTTCATCAAGAATTCAAATGATAATCTAACCCAAAATAGAAGCATAATGAAGTTAATGAAGATTTCAAGCAAAGAAGTTTACATCAATAGCTCCCAAGGAAGAAACTAAGCTAATACAATCATATTAATCAATACATGTTTGTTCAACAAATCAAAGGGAAGAAAGATTGAAGAAAGGATGAAAAACTAGAGAAAAAAGGGATTTGGATTGGGAGAGCTCGTCCAAAATGAGGGAAAAAATGGAGTATTTATAGCCCCAAAAATTCAGCTCAAGAGTGCAAGTGGGCAAGAGTTTAGCGACGCTTTATTTGGTCGCTGTTCATCATAGTGACACTTCTGGGCAGCTAGTGACACTTCTGGGCAGCAGTGACACTTTCTTCATCTGGAGTGACACTTCCTTCAAACAAAAGCGACACTTTTCTGGGCACAAGTGACACTTTTCTGGGCAGCTTCTACCACCTTTTGTAAAGTGGCATTCTCGCCACTTCTATGACCAATTATTCAAGTTCCAAGCATCAAATCATCAACTCTATAACATAATCATAGAAGGTCTTCAAGACTATCAATCAACAAGCTCCCAAAATACACATAAACATAGGATTTTACAAGTTCTAAACATAAAGAACCAATGATATAATTCACTCTAAAATCCTATACTTTGTTACAAAATTATCTTCAAAACAAGTCTAAAATGCACTAAAAACTAGAGTACAAATAGGGTATATCAAGATATAATCGTATTGCTGAATAAATACACAGTACATGGGTAAACCCTAGATAAACTCTAACTAATACAGTTTGGGCTCAAGACCCAATACTACTCTCTAACAATTACTGCCTCCGATCCGTGCACCAGGCAGTACGGAGATTCTCCCATAGCCGAGATTTCCGTTGTTCGGTGAGCCCAAAGAACGCTGGCAACTCCCATATCCAATTTGCCCGTGCGCCTTCCAAGCGAGCTTTCAAGCCGTTGATGATGATTCGATTGGTGACCTCCACTTGCCCATTCGCCTGGGGATGATACACCGATGTCAACTTCTGTTATATGCCATACTTGACGCACCACGACTTGAAGGGATCATTTTCAAACTGTGCCCCATTATCTGTGCCTATGATCGTGGGGATACCGAATCGGCATATGATGTTCTTCCAGCAAAACTTGATACAAGTTAACCCCCGGATGTTGGTAAGCGGTTTGGCCTCCACCCACTTGCTGAAGTAGCAATTGCCACAATACTTAACTGGCTTCTCCCGGGGCAGTGAGGAATGGTCCTACCAAGTCGATTCCCTATCTGCTGAATGGTCAGGTTCCTGTGACCCCCATCAACTCCTGGACAATGGGGCAAAGGTTTGGCATGGGAGACACTCCTGGACATATTTCTCCGCATCCTTGAACAACGTCGTCCAATAATATCCTAACCTTAGGATCTTTCTTGTCATCGTGTGGGCTCCCTAGTAGCTGCCATAGGATCCCTTATGCACTTCCCGGATAAGATGCTGACCCTCTGCTTTCTCCATACATTTGAGAAAAGGTTGGAGGTATCCTCTCTTGTATAGCACCCCACCTTGAACCACATACTTTGGTGCTTTGACCCTCAACTTTCTGGCATGTACTCTATCTTCCGGGGAGATTCCTGCCTCCAAGTATGCCCGTATGGGAACGATCCATGATTCTTCTTCGTTTATAAGCATCACCTGGTCATTCTCCTGGTAGCTCCTTCTCCCCAGAACCTCCATATATAACTTTTGGTTAGGCTCAAGTTTTAATTTCGAGGAAGCCAGCTTGCTCAAGGCATTTGCTTTGTTGTTCTCCTCTCGGGGAACCTGGACCAGGTTGAAGATTTCAAATCCGGCTACCAGAGGCTTCACCATTTCCAAATACTTTTGTAAGCTCCTCTCCCGGGCTTCGTACTCTCCTTTCACTTGTTGCACCACAATATGGGAGTCACTGTGTGTCGTAAGAGTAGTGATTTCCATCTCCTTTGCTAGCCTCAATCCCGCGATCAAAGCCTCATACTGAGCCTAATTTTTGGTTGTCTTAAAGGTGAACTGGACCGTGTAGGGATACTCATTTCCTTCCGGGCTAACCAAGAGAACCCCCGCTCCGCTACCCCCTGAGTGTGCAGATCCATCCACATACAGCTTCCAAGTCGGGGCTATTTCAGCTACAAACCTCTCCTCCTTCGCCTGTATCCTTACTTCCGACTCCACCAGGAAGTCAGCTAGAGCCTGCCCCTTGATGGCTCTCCTCGGCTCATATCGAATTTCGTACTCCCCTAATTCTATAGCCCACTTCATCATTCTCCCCGAGGCCTCGAGTTTGAACATGATTTGTTTGAGCGGGTAATTGGTAAGGACCACTATGGGATGGCCCTGGAAATAAGGTTTGAGCCTCCTTGAGGCATGCACCAATGCTAGGACCAGTTGCTCCAACTCAGTATACCGGGTCTTTGCCCCCTGAGTGCCATGCTAACAAAGTAGATTGGATGTTGCTTTTCCCCCTCTTCTTTGATAAGCACGGCACTCACCGCTTCCCGGGATGAAGCTATGTACATGAGGAGCTCATCCCCGGGGTTTGGCTTTTTTAGGGTCGGCAATTGTCGAAGGTGTTCTGTCAGGCTCTGGAACGCCTTTTCGCACTTTTCCGACCATTCGAACATCTTGGCCTTCCTGAGGATGCTGAAGAAGGGTAGTTTCCTTTCTGCTCCTCTCGACAGGAACCGACTGAGGGCTACAAGGGACCCAGTCAAGCGCTGTACCTCTTTTACCGACTTGGGGAAGGCCATCCTGGCTATGGCCTCTACCTTCTCCGGGTTGACATCAATACCCCGACTCGACACCATGAACCCCAGAAACTTCCCCGCACCTACTCCGATAGTGCTTTTGGAGGGATTTAGCTTTAGATTACTTCGTACCAATTTCTCAAACATCTCATCCAGATCATTCAGGAAAGCCCCGTAAGTCCTGTTTTAACCACCATGTCGTCCACGTACACCTCCATGTTCCTGCCCACTTGGTCCTTGAAGAGTTTATCCACCATCCTGTGGTAAGTAGCCCCCGCATTCTTCAATCCAAAGGGCACCTTCTTGTAGCAAAAAGTTCCCGCATCGGTGATGAAGGAAGTTTTCGCCTTGTCCACCTCATCCATCTGCACCTAGTGATAGCCCTTGTGTGCGTCGAAGAAGATAAGCACTGGGTACCCCACGATGGCCTCTGCCAACTGGTCCAAGTTCGGGAGGGGGTAGCTGTCCTTAGGACAACACTTGTTCAGGTATGTAAAGTCGATGCACATGCGCCAACTCCCATCGTGCTTCTTTACCAGGACTGGGTTAGCTATCCACTCCGGGTAGATAATTTCTTCAACTACCCCGACTTTCTTTAATTTTTGTACCTCGTTTTTTATGAATTCTGCTCTCTCCGGGGCTAGAGGCCTCTTCTTCTGTCTGATTGGCTTGGTTGTCGGGCTTATGTTTAACTTGTGCACCCCAAGCTCTGGCAGTACTCCCACCATATCTTCCGGGCTCCATGAGAATACTCCATGATATTTTGCCAAAAGTTCCTTCAGTGCGCTCTTTACTTCCTCCGGGAGATCCTTTCTCACCGTGACCATCCCTTTGTCTGCCACGTGCATCTCTTCTAACTCCTGACGGGGAGCTTCTCCATGTACTGCCCCTACTACCTTCTTTGCATCCAGTATTGCGGTCAGCATGCAACTTCTTGCTACAGCCTGGCTACCCCGAACCACCGCAACCCCTGTGCAGTGGGAAACTTCATGGTAAGCAAATACGGGCAATTTACAGCCTGGCTACCCCGAACCACCGCAACCCCTGTGCAGTGGGAAACTTCATGGTAAGCAAATACGGGCAATTTACAGCCCGGGTCTGGGTCAGCCATGGTCTTCCAATGATCACGTTGTACGGCGAAGGGACGTCTATTACTGCAAAGTTGCACATCACTGAGACTCTCTTGCTCCGATCCTGCTCATCCACCATGCATATTGTCAAGGGAATCACCCCTAGCAGGGCTTGCGGCTTGCCGGTGAATCCCGACAAGGGAGACAAAGAGGGCTTCAAATTTTGCCTCCATATCCCTAACTGATCAAAGCAAGAAGCGAACATGATTTCCACGCTACTCCCATCATCCACAAACACCCTTTTGACCACAAATCCTTCAATCTCTGCTATTACCACCATTGGGTCTGAATGGGGCATTTGAGGTGGCGCTGCGTCTGCCTCGGAGAAGGTGATAGTTTCACTGGGGCGAAACATTTTCCCCTGAGTCTCTCCTTGAGGGACATATCGTGTTCGGGCCCGGATAGCCGAAACCGACTGGCATGCATCTCCTTTCTGCTTTTTATGGGAGGAACCCCTTAGACTCCTCCTTCCTCTTCCGGGTGGCGTCAGTAATGGCGCAATACAGCTGCACCGCCATCTGCAGGTTATGGAAGGTCTCCGGGATGTTCTCCATTAGCTTCTGAAATAACACCATATCTTTCAAGCCGTTTATAAACCCACTTATCACCGCCTTCTCTTGCTGCTGCCTATCAATGACCTTCATGATTTCGTCCATATACCTCCGGTAGTACTCCATAGGTCCCTCTGCTGCTTTCTGCCGGGTGGCAAGAAGCTCCGTCAACTGCTTTCCCTCCTATTTTTAGCCCCGTATACCTGAACAATAGGGCCTTTGAACAATCGTAGTAATCTCTGAGACTCTCCCGGGGCAATGAATCGAACCATGAGAGACAGTTCCCCCTTAGGTAACAACCCACCAGCTTGCATCTCAACTTCTCCGGGAAATCCCTTGACGCCATCAGGTTCTGGTAGGTTCTGACGAACTCCTCCGGGTCTGTTTCTCCATTGTATGTGGGGATACCCTCCGGGACCCGGAGGCCATGGGTATGCCAGCACCCTGGGCACCCACAGGGAAGTTGGCCTAGCTCCGTTTCTCCCCACCAACTTATCTAATCGTGCCTCCAAAGAGTTAGGATCCTGCTGTGCCACCTGGTAACCCCGCATCCTGTCATCCTCCCGGTAGTGCCTCTCCGGGTAACCGTAGTTCAATCTCATCGACCCATACATTGGCAAGGAATGTTGGGTTTGGTTCCCGTATACCCCGGGAGCCTGGGAGCCCAATAAGCCCCTGGACACAAATGGCGTGACATACCCGGTCTGTCCCAACCCCCAACTAGAGCAACGGTAATAGGGCGGAGCATGTGGGGTTAAGCTAGGTTGCTGCCCAGCTACAGTTCCCATTCCAGTCCCGAGATCCGAAGGGAAAAATGGTGGGATGGTTGAAGAACTAACACGCCCTTGTATCCTTTGAGGCTCCGTAGCTCCGTCTAGGTCAATAACCTCTCTGCGATACCTGCGGGGGACTAAATTGGTTCCCCGCCAGTTTTGTCCTCCTAGGGTCCCGGGTGGAGAGTACCCACTGATGATATAGCTCCTTGTTAACTCTCATGAAATCCAACGCCGCTAGCTCCTCTGTGTTGACTAGCGTCTGCTCCTCTTCTCGGGGCACCAACCCCCGGGTCAGAGGGTTACTGGATAGGGGTTGCTCCTCCTCCCGGGTTTCTGGCCCCCGAAGAGGGGGGTTGTCTCCGCCGGGGAGTTCAGGTTCCTCTCTCTCTCCCTCATAGTCTTCCTCTGATCCAGCTCCATCAGAAGCAGTTTCCACGTGGCCATCCTGCGGCATTCCCGGCTCCCGCTGACGTCTGACCTTCTCTTGCAACTGTCTCATGGTTACGTCATCTTCTGGGGGAGGGAGGCGATCACTCCCCGAATGTACAATATTTTTCCTCGGCCGTCCGCGCCCTCTCTTTTCTGACTCCATCTCGCGAAGGTGGAACTTAAGCGACAAGGCCAGGTCTTCCTCACTCTTGTCTCGACACGAGGAGCTTCTACTACAAATACCAACCCCCAAACAGTGAACCAGGTATGTGACTTTTATCTCTATACTTTATATTGAGAGTATTTCTGTACGTTTTTCCCATCATCGCTATCCCCATCTCATCATCACACCGGAGCCTCTACCCCCGGGTAGCCTCCCGGGGTTTGTTTTGTAGGTTCTTCATAGGCCTACCTCAGAGGACTCCCGGATAGTGTTGATCCTCATGAGACTGGCGGATTTTGGTAGCGTCAATTGGCACGCCCAGTGGGATCCTTAAGTTCCACCTTCGCGAGATGGAGTCAGAAAGGAGAGGGCGCAGACGGCCGAGGAAGAATACTGTACCTTTGGGGAGCGATCGCCTCCCTCCCTCGGAAGATGACATGACCCTGAGACAGTTGCAAGAGGAGGTCAGACATCAACGGGAGCCGGGAGTGCCATTGATTCTACGAAATCCGCTGGTCTCCTGAGGATCAACGCTATCTGGGAGTCCTCTGAGGTAGGCCTATGAAGTACCTACAAAACAAACCCCGGGAGGCTACCCGGGGGTAGAGGTTCCGGTGTGATGATGAGATGGGGATAGCGATGATGGGGAAAACGTACGGAAATACTCTCAATATAAAGTAGAGAAATAAAAGTCACATACCTGGTTCACTGTTTGGGGGTTGGTATTTATAGTAGAAGCTCCTCGTGTCGAGACAAGAGTGAGGACCACCTGGCCTTGTCGCTTTCCCTGTCTTCTCTTGTATGGATGCTCCCGCCCGGGAGAGCTACTGCTCCTTCTTGTCTTGGGCCACTAGTCGCTCTTTCGGCCCTGGAAGGTACTGGGCCGGTATTATCATACAGAACTGCATATTTCTACGCGTGGATCAACCTTGGTTAGTTGGCTGCCCAAAATATTAGTTCCTTTCATTTTGACATGTGAGTTGGCCCAAAATTATTTATGTAAGTATCTTTTACATTGATAATTAAAATCATATTTTTAAATTCACATTAATTTTTACTTTTTGAATTAATAACTTTTTATTTTTATAAGTGTAACATTTCATTTTTAATCTAAAACATCTTACTTTGATTTAGTCGTGTTGATCTTACTTTGATAAAACATCTTAATTTTATCTTAAAACCTTCTAGTTTGATTTAGTCGTGTTGATTTTTTTTCAGTACATTATTTTTCACTATAGTTCAATTTAGTTCAGTTTAGTTGTATTCCTTTGATCATGTTTTGAGTAAGGAATTCAACTGAACTGAACTAAATTGAAAAAAATTAGCATGACTAAATTAAACTAAATTTCATCAAATTTTATTTTTACTGAACTAAATTGTAAAATAATGTACTAACAAAAATCAGCATGACTGAATCAAACTAAATTTTATTTTTACTGAACTGAATTGAACTAAATTGTACTAAATTGATCTATAAATAAGCTCAAGAGAATAAAACATTTTAATTAGAAATCTAAATTTTTTTAGGGAAGAGAGGGGGTATAATGACTTTTCTTAATAAAATAAAGAATAAAAACATCATAACGCGCTTAACAATAAATATACAAGTTTCACGCCCTTTATAATAATTTACATTTGTAACACGCCCTTAATTGAAATTTTCCCTTAAATTTTCCGGTTTATGTTCCATGTTAAAACCGTCATGTTTTAACCTTTTCCGTTATGTTGTTAAAAAATTTATAAACTCCATGTTTTAAGATATAACTTTAGATTTTTAGATAATTCATAGTCTTTCATTTTTCATACGATTAAGTACCTTACCCTTTATGTTTAAATTTAAAATGTTCATGTTTTAACTTATAACCTTTATGTTTAACTTTAAAACCTTCATGTTTTAACTTATAACCTTTACTTTCATGTTTTAACTTATAACCTTTACTTTCATGTTTTAACTTATAACCTTTAAAACATTCGTGTTTAAACTTATAACCTTTACGTTCGTGTTTCTACTTATAACTTTTATGTTTAAGTTTAAAATGTTCATGTTTTAACTTATAACCTTTATTTTCATCTTTTAACTTATAACTTTTATGTTTAACTTTAAAATGTTCATGTTTTAACTTATAACCTTTATTTTCATGTTTTAACTTATAACTTTTATGTTTAATTTTAAAATTTCATGTTTTAACTTCCTTTATGTTTAAGTTTAAAACGTTCATGTTTTAACTTATAACATTTACATAAGAGTAGGTCTCTGAGTAGACCGTCTATATTCAAGGTCTACTTCATAAACATTGAAACAAGGAGGTCCTTAATTTGCAATTTTTGAAACTTAAATAATTTGCGTGCGTACACCAAGGGAAGCTATGATGCGCCTTTTTTTTAATAGAATGGGGCCACCAATATTGCCGTCAGCTGCATTTAAAAGGTAGCTCATAATTCCTGGCAAAACAAAACATGAAGGTTTTAACATGGAACCTAAATCACAAAAGTTAAACTGAAAGATTTTGCAGGTAATAGAATATACATGTTTTATGATAGAAACTGCAGGGTTTATGATATAACATGTAGGAGATGAAAGATGCATGTTTTATCATAATATGGAGACTTAATATATAACATGCAAGAAGATAGAACATGTATGTTTTTTGATAAAACATGCATGCTTTAAGATATAACATGCATGCTTTATCATAAGACCTGCATGATTTATGATTGAACTTGTCGTTGCAAGTAGATGGAATATCCATGTTTTATGATAGATTTGCAGGTTTTAAGATAAAACATGGAGGTTGATAGAACATGCATGTTCTATGATAGAACCTGCAACCTTTAAGATGTAACAAAGAGATAGAACATCCACGTTTTATGATAAAACTTGCATGCTTTAAGATATAACATGCAGGGAGATAGAACATGCGAGTTTTATCATAGAACATGTAGACTTTAAGATCTAACATGAACATTTTAACATCTAAACACAATCATCAAACTCAAACTAAATCATCATCAATTCATCACAATCATCATCATCATCATTAACATCAATTCAACACCATCATCATCAATAATTCATCAAAATAATCTTCATCAACAACAAATTCATCATCAATGTTCTTACCTCCACCACCATCGCCCCAACCACCGCGACCAGCCGCGCACCACCACGACTCAAGCACGACTCAACCGTTGCTGATCAAAACGATATGATCGGAGAGGACGAACGCAGTGCAAACGACGTCGTTGTGAGGAATCAATTTGTCGCCGTTGAAGAGACCCCCACGCAATCGCAGAGCCGATCGCCGCCGCCATTGCAACTGGCTCTTTCAAATCCACGCTGCTTCAACAATCGATAACCGCTCCGCCGCAAATCTGTCGTCACTGGAATAATCACCATCGCTGGAAAACCGCTAGATCGTTGTTTCTAGTAGTAATTTATGTTCTGTGTTTGGATTTGGGAATTTGGGGTTGGGTCCAATATTTTCCTTCAAAAATTTAATATACAGGTGAGATTAATGCCCATGCTTTTATTCGCGTGATAGATTGCGAATTTTCAATTGTTCAAAATTTACAACTTAAACCCTCTATTGTTTCTATATTTATTAAGCAAAGTTTGGTCTATATTTTATCAGAATATAGACCGTCTATTCCAATACTTATTCTATATAAACTCGGTCTTTTTTCCTTACAATTGCTATTTTTTATTTTCTTCCAATTAATTTATGATAAGAATGGAGGTTTCGAGATAAAATTGTGACTTATAGTTTACACAATTAATCAAATGGAGAAGAAAGTCAATAGAAGAGGATATATAAAAGTATATATGTACCAAAAAAAGAGAGAATTATTTTATAGGCTCTCAACGTTTGCCAAAGTACCAGGTCCCCCCCCCCCCCCCCCCCCCGAATTTGGTTGTCAAAATGACCCCCTAACCTTACGTTTTTTTCTCATTTTGACTCCCTACCTCTAACTTTGCTGTAAAATAATTTTTCCATCCATTGTTTTGGCCCCCTAAATTTTTGAAAAATATAAGTTTAACAACGATAAAATTTTGTTTTGATCAAGGAAATAAAGTGAAAAAATATTGCTCAAAATTTAAAAGTTAAAAAAAAAACATCAAGATTAAGGTCCTGTTCTCTAGAGATTATTTGAATATTTTTAAGTTCAGATAAAGTTTTTTTAGTTCAGATAAACTTTTTTTAGTTCAGATAAATGTTTTTTAGTTCAGATGAGTTCAGATAAAGTTTTTTTAGTTCAGATAAAAGTTTTTTAGTTCAGATGAGTTCAGATAATCTTTTTTCAGTTCAGATGAGTTCAGTTCAGTAAACTTTTTTAGTTTTCAGATAAGTTAAGTTCAGACACTTATTTGTAATTTAGTTCATTTCAATTTAAATCATTTTAATCTTTTAAGCTTAATTGTTCATATCAGTTCAGTTCAACTTCATCCAGTTTAGTTCAGTTTCAATATGATTTGATGAAATTTAGATTAATTTAGTCATACCGATTCTTTTTTTCAATACATTAATTTCACTTCAGTTCAGTTCAGTTCAGTTTAGCTCAACAACAATATAATTTGGTGCAATTAATTAAGGTTAATTTATTCATACCGTTTGTTTTCATCACACTTATTAATTTTCAATTCAGTTCAGTTCAGTTATCTATATGCTTCAGCTCAACTCAAATCAATATGTTTAGCTAGCAAACATGATCATATTTTTTAACATTAAGGCCCTCTGTGCCAGAACTTTTATATATCAGTTCAGTTCAATTCAATTCAATTCAGTTCAGTTCAGTAGATTAAAGTGAAATGTAATTTGATGAAATTCAGGTTAATTCAGTCATGTTGATTCTTTTTTTCGGTACATTAATTTTAACTTCAGTTCAATTCAATCAAGTTCAGTTCAGTTGAACAAGAAATAAACTATATCAAACTCTAAGTTATACTCAAATTATTAAATTTCAAATGTTTGCTTGAAATGATTCAGTTCAGTTTATCTACGTCAGTGCAATTCAGTTCAGTATCTTTTAATATTAAATGTATTATGTTATATTTAAATTAATGAATTTCAAATATATTGGAAATGATCATATATTTTTTAGTTAGTTTCAATTTAGTTCAATTCAATTTATCTATATATTTCAATTCAGCTCAGTTTTTAAGTTCAAATAAGTTCAACTAATACAAATGATTTCAGTTCAGATGAGTTCAGATAAAGTTTTTTAAGTTCAGATGAGTTCAGATAAAGTTTTTTAAGTTCAGATTAGTTCAGATAAAGTTTTTTAAGTTCAGATAAAGTTTTTTTAGTTCAGATAAAGTTTTTTTAATTCAGATGAGTTCAGATAAAGTTTTTTAAGTTCAGATAAACTTTTTTTAGTTCAGATAAACTTTTTTAAGTTCAGATGAGTTCAGATAAGTTCAAATACCGTGAAGAGAACAGGACCTAAAACCTAAAACAACAAATTATATAAAAGATCAAACCAAAATAAATCAAACTCAAGTATAAAAACATCAAGTCCATACAAAAATAACTCAAATAATTAAAATAACTGTACAATAACACCTAATCTCGTAAAAATTGGTCTCCTTTTGATCTGCTCTTATTTGAGAATTTATCAAGTTCTCAAATAAGAAACTACTCTAATAACCCTAATCAGAACAAAATTAAAATTAATTACTCTTATTAAAACAAAATTCTACCTGTTTGTTAATTTTGTAAAGGATCTCTTCATATTTACATATATCACCTCCAATTTCATAGAGACTGTCCAATATCGTTCAAACTCAGTGTGATTGTACATGAGCATGTACAGTGAGAAAAATCTAAAAATGTGAACGTCATTGATGTTGAAATTAAAGATATTAGGGTTCAAAAAATAAATAAATAAATAAATCGAGTTAGTGTATATTATAATAAAAATAAACCTTGTAAAAGAAATTGATTATTCAAATATTTCAAAAAATACATTGAAAAATACATTTTCCAAGTGATTATTTACATTGGAAAATGCATTTTCCAATTATTTCATTAGGCTAATTAATTCTATTGACATTTCACAATTATTCTCGGAAAATGCAGCATGAAACACAACTATTAGGGGGTCAAAAAAATGTAAGGGGCCAAAAACAATTAGGGGGTCAAATGCAGCATGAATCAAACAAGTTAGGGGGCCAAAAAGACAGTCCTAACCTTCCAAGATTGGATGGAAAAATGATTTAACAACCAAGTTAGGGTTAGGGGGTCGAAACGAAGCAAAAACAAAAGGTTGGGGGCCGTTTTGACACCAAAATTCGATGTGGGGGGGGGGGGGGGGGGAGGGGGAATCTATTCAGAAAACGTTAGGGGGTCTATATAAAATTCTCTCAACAAAAAAAGAGAATTTTATATAGGCCCCCAATGTTTGCCAAAGTACCAGTTTGGCCCCCATCGAATTTTGGTGTCAAAACGGCCCCTCTAACCTTAGATTTTTTTTTCTCATTTTGACCCCCTAACCCTAACCTTGCCGTTAAATCATTTTTCATCCATTCTTGGAAGAGTATGACTGTCTTTTTGGCCTATAAATTGTTTTGGCCCCCTAAATTTTTGAAAAATATAACTTTAACAACGATAGAATTTTTTTGATTAGGGTAATGAATTGATTTCTTATTTAACAAAAATAAATTCCATAACACTAAAATTAATCTAGAGAGTTAATTTATTCTAACTCAAATAATGACATAATTATAATTAGTTGATGGTTAAAATAAGAAGAGAGTGTCTCTCAACTGATACTCTTTCTCTTTTGCAGGCTACGAAACTTTTCACTCATAGGACTGGCAAACTAATCTGGAAGCCTAACCTCAAAGGACACTTCACTTTTAAATCCACTTATCTCAGGCTGAGGGAATCTAAGGGAAGTATCTCATCCATTCACCATCTTTGGAACCCTAGACTTCCAAAGAAAATATCAGTTTTTATGTGGAAAATGATTAATTCATTTTTACCTTTTGACAATATTCTGAGAAAAATGCATTTCAACCTGGCTTCAAAATGCTTTATGTGCAGAAATGAGGATTCCTTAGATCACTTTTATAACTCCTGTGGTTTCTCATTACAAATCTGGACAACTATGCATATTTTCATGGGTATATCTATAGGAGGTTTTCATCTATTTGGGAAAGACTTTCTTTCTACCTTACTTATAATGGTTTGAGAAAATTACATAATATGATCATTAGGCTCACTCCTTCTGTGACATGTTGGATTTTATGGAAAACCAGAAACAGTTGGCTTTATGATAACATCCCTGCCAACTATTCATATGTGCTGAAACAGATCAAGGATCTCATTTTCCTCATGTTTTCTGCTAAACCATTTTTCATATCCTCACCCTTTGACTCAGAAATTGCTAATCATAGTTATTTACCTCTTGGAAAAAGACCACCAAAACCAAAAAAATTCCAAATTGCTTGGACTAAACCTCTCTGTGGTCTTAAATTCAATGTAGATGCTGCTTGGTCCTCCTCCTCTCTTATGGCTGGTAACAGTCTTCTCATCAGAGATAATAGAGGAGCCTTTATATCTGCTCATAGTAGCTACATTTGTGCTGATTCACCACTTGAGGCAGAAATGAAAGCTATACAATTTGCTGTCAGATATTCTGCTAATTATTCTGAGTCTATTACTATTGAATCTGACTGTCTCAATGCCATCTCTTTTATCCTCAAGCCTGGTAATGCTAATTGGAAACTCTTCTGCTTATCTGATAGTATACATCATCTTATGTCTCAAACTTCACTGATACATGTTTATAGACAAGGTAACATGCCTGCTGATGCTATTGCTAAACTATGTCTAGAAAGCAAATGTGATATGAATTTTGGCTTTAGGTCTCTCCCTGATAGGATACAAGGCTTGATTAGACTAGATCAAATGGGTACACCTGCATTAAGAATTTCAAGTATTGATGCTACTTAATGAATGAGCTTTCTGTTTCAGGTACAGAGGGAGTGATTCACTCCCTCACTATCTCTCACATGTTGTTCTGCAACAACTCATCTTCAGCTTAACACCACTGGTCCACCTTAGAAAATGGAGATAACCATCACTGAGCTGCACCACAATTCAATCCCTGGTGCTTTTAACACTATGATCAGGTCTCTGTTGAAATTTAGGATTGTTCCATAGGCTGCCTTGTGTCTGAGTTGCCTTGCGCTTCTGATTCACTAATAAGCAAATGGATTCTAATCCTTATTTCTCATTAGCACTGATCTAGAAACGTTTTGATGTATAATATGAGTCCTATTGACTTCTTGATGTATAGAATGAGTTGTTTAGTGTTAATATTTAGCCTAACTCATTCTTTTTGGAAGCTATACTTAACTTCTAGTAGATCCTTTTCTTGGGTATCTACTATAACCGCTTTATAGACTAGTTTAGCAAGCGGTTTTTCTGTAATTTTACTGATTTGGTCTCGTTATTTAAATGGCATAGGGAAGCCAATATAAATCCCTCCACCATTGGTGGTTTAACCAAAAAAAAAAAGGTAAGGGCATGTTAAAAGGACATCACGTTTCAACAAAATTCGAGGTGACTATACAATAATTTTTGTTATTTAGGCTATAAACATAAAAGATCAAGCCTAAAACCTAAAACATCAAATTATATAAAAGATCAAACCTAAAAAAATCAAACTCAAGTATAAAGACATCAAGTCCAAACAAAAATAACTCAAATAATTTTAATAACTGTATGATAACACCTAATCTCGTAGAAATTGGTCTCCTTTTGATCTGCCTTTATTTGAGACTTTCTCACGTTCTCAACTAAGAAACTACCATAATCAGAACAAAATTAATAGCTCGCGGAAGAACAAAATTAAAAGTAATTACTCTTATTAAAACTAGCAGGGTGACACCGCATGTTGCGCAGTGATTTTGGCTGTTAAATTAAAAGTTTACCATCACCAATAATAGATTAATTGAAATTAAAGTTTAAATTTTATATTAAAAATTGTGATTCATGATTTTACGTGAAATAATTTTCAAATCACAACGTGAAGTATAAACACACAGTGGAGTTTCTTATTTTTTTCAAAACTAAAATTGATTAATTATTACTTAATTTACAAGAATATTCGATAATTTTAGAAGAACTAAAATTTCTTGAAACTTTTAAATTTATCAAGGGTGTTGCACTTTTCAACACTCCTTTCAGCTCAGTTTAAATCAAACTATTGTAGCATGTGGTAAGTATTTTTGACCATATTTAACGTGGGTCAATTTTTGATCATATTTTATGTAGATCAACGCGTTATTCAAAAAAAAATATTCTTTATAGCAACATTCTATGGTTGAGACTTGAGAGCGGAAAATAATGTGTAGTAGTGACATAATTCAAATGGATGATATCAGAATATTTAGTGTTGGTGTTGCTTATGACTTATGTGTCTTTTGTTACACTTCTCTCGGCTTCAATTCATATTCTAATTGTCTTCAAAAAAAATTCATATTCCAATTGGCAATTGGAATAGCAGGATTTGCGGGCTAATACGTAGCCTCTCTGTGCATAAAATTTTCTTTTATCTAATTTTTCCATTAACTTTCCTTGGAATAGCAGGACATGCGGGTATGGACTCATTGAGATTCTGATTAGGCTTATAAGATTGATTGAGAAAAGTTATGTTGTTTTGAATTGGTCTATTTCATACTTGTTATGTGTGGGTTAAGATCTCAAGGCATACCAACAGCTGCTTTGTTGTACATAATTGGCTTGCATGGCAAGAGTATCCTACAACATATTCCTAATTATTAAACTGCAACCATTCAGACGAATGCAAATATCACAAATGCTATTAGTATTGCGACTACACTAAATGTAAAAAACAGTAGAACTAAACTTATAAAGTGAACTTCATGTATTCTTTCTTTGTGAGAATAAAATAACAGACACATTAATGAACTAATAGGACACTTGATTTATACATCAAGGGATACTTATGCGCGCCCTCTATTTATACATCAAAAACCATTAGAAATGTGTCTTACAAGAAATTATTCAAATAAAGCTCCAATTTCTAAAATCTAAACTCAAAAAGTGAAGAAAAAAAATCAAAAAAGAAAAAAACTTAGCACACAGAGCACATTGTTCATCCAGTTATACTTATACACATTCTCATAAGAAAGTGAGGCTTAAAAAAAGTAAGGCTTTGGATTTACAAGAAGGGTATTTTATGCTTGCTCACTGTATGTTCTTGTGTAATTTTTGAAGACTGACTCCCATTATCAGAAAAATGGGTAAAATAAGAAACAAAATTTTACATATAAAAAAAAAAGTAGGACACTTGATTTCAACCTTGTTACTAATACCTTCAAACCTAAACAATAATCACACATTGAAAGCAGCTGCAAATATTTTTTGGTACAAATGAGGTTCTCAGAAAATATTCAAAATTCTAAAAGGCTCAGTTCCAAAAGAAAATAGTTTAGAGATTAAGAAAAATCATGGAGGCTAAGTTCAGCCTCCATATGATGAAACTATATAATACCATGTAATTAACATTGTCTCACCAGCACAAACACGGACTTAGGCTTGAAAATTGTCAGCAGTAAACTGCAAACAGATTGGTATGCCTTAATGAACTAAAAACTTGCATTTCTGAGCTAAAAACCTACACTGGTGTTATACCTAAACTGCAAACTGCCTATATCATACTCAAATAAAGCAGCTAAAAAAACACCCCATGGGTAACATAGTGATAACATAAAGAAATCCAGGGGTCTGTGATAAACCTAAGATTCCTACAGTGCTGCAAACAAAGGCAAAAAATATGCCACTAAAACCCCAGGCAATGCCTTAGCCAAATATCAGTCTCAATTAGAACATTTTAAGTCTCTACAACACTCACATCTCCGTCAAAGAAAATATAATCTAACAAAAATATGAGCAATCACAGTATAGTAAAAATGTTCATATTTAACAAGAATACTCTTTAGCATAAATACATGAAACCCAATATATCTTAGAGAGAATTTTTCATAGACCCCCAACGTTTGCTCAAGTTCCACTTTGGCCCCCCATCGAATGTTGCTCTCAATTTGGCCTCCCAACCATTCGTTTTTCCATCATTTTGACCCCCTAGCCCTAACCTTGGCGTTAAATCATTTTTCCGTCAATTCCTCTAGGGGTAGTCTCGTCTTTTCAATGATTACTTTAAGAGGGAATTTTATAGAGGCCCCCTAACGTTTTCCAAAGTATCGGTTTGACCCCCTATCAAATTTTAGTGTCAAAATGCCCCCCTAACCCTTAGGTTTTTTTGCTTCATTGCAGGCCCGAGGTTAACTTGGCCGTTAACTTTTAAAAACCGTTAAATATTAGGGGTATAATAGTAATTTTAGTTTCATTTAAATTGAAAAAATATGTTTGGGGTTGGGTTTGAACTCGTGTCTACCAAAATAATAGATAATTCTCCTACCACTATGTCATAAGACATTTTATTTTTATTTCTAAACTAAATTTATTTAAACTCTAATCCATGACCCTTTTTTATTCTCATATTTTAAGCTCATGTGTATGCTTCTGATCCAAACCCATTGCAAGATTTTTGTATTGCGGTTTCTGATACCAAGGCAGCTGGTAGATGTATTCACCCGGAATATTTTGAGTTTTTCTATATATATACTTCTTATGTATTTCATATAGACATAAATTTTTTTTTTTTGTTTGTCAAATTGTGGATGAAGTATTTGTAAATGGAAAAATCTGCAAAAATCTGAACGAAGTAACTACAGAAGATTTCTGGTTCAAGTACTGAACAAGCCTAAAAGCACAGCCAATATTGCAATAAAATATAATGTTACAGAAGTAAATGTAAACCAAATACCATGATTAAACACTTTAGGAATCTCCATGGTTCGGTTTGACTTCGGAGTTGATGGAATGAACCCTCCGCAAATGGGGATGGGTGGTGGGGATGTTGAGAGAATGGGCCACATATTAAAGATTAAATAAATTTAGTTTAGAAATAAAAGTTAAATGTCTTATGGCATAGTGGTAGGAACTTTGTTAAACCTAACCCCAAACATATTTTTTCAATTTAAATGAACATGAAATTACTATTATACTCCTTATATTTAACGGTTTTCAAAAGTCAACGGCCAAGTTAGCCTCAGGGGGCCGCTATGAAGCAAAACCTAAAGTTTAGGAGACCATTTTGACACTAAAATTCGATAGGGGGTCAAACTGATACTTTGGAAAACGTTAGGGGGCCTCTATAAAATTATCTCTTAAAGTATTCATTGAAAAGACGAGGCTACCCCTAAAGGAATTAATGGAAAAATGATTTAACGCCAATGTTAGGGCTAGGGGGTCAAAATGATGGAAAAACGGATGGTTGGGGGGCCAAATTGAGAGCAACATTCGATAGGGGGCCAAAGTGGAACTTGAGCAAACGTTGGGGGGTCTATGAAAAATTCTCTCTTTAAAAGAAATGCATCAAGATTTGATCTTGTCATCAAATGTTCTGCAAAAAGAAATGCATAAAAAATCAGAAACAATGCCAGGCATTTTTGACAATGGCTTTAAGTTATCAGCATCAAGCAAAGACTCATCGCTTCCTTTATCGCCAACTTGGCCCTGTCCAAATGAAGGTGGCTTGCTTCTGTTTTTTCCTTCCTAGTATTGCAGGAGATCAGCATAGCCTTAGCCCTTATTTAATGAAAAGATCTTAAGAAATTGCTAGGTCAGAACAGGAAAGCAAGCTAGGAGAAGATTACAAACCCGATTTTTCATGTTCTTATACTGTTCCATATGATTTTTCATTTCAGATCATATGATTTCTGCAACTCTTCAGAAGTTAGCATGCCCAACTTAACAACATTACATCACCCATGTTTTTTTTTTATCAGTTACCTTGTTTTAATTCAAACTTCCACAAACTCGCATAGAACTAAAGATGTACTAACTATACTTAGAACCTTATCTAATGTATGTGATTAAATGTAAAGTAACTCGAAGCAACATATAATTTTCAGCTATCAGCATTAAATGGAACACGACAAGTTAATAGCAATGCAACACGGATTTGAACGGAAATGCGAGAGGGATAGAGCTCAAACTCAAACGATGACTTGCTTCTGAACTCCCAAATGATACATCCTCTCAGCAGCCTCGAACTTCTTCATCTTCTCATAATATAGAGCATAAGCCTGGAACTACGACGACTTCTTCACCCCAATGCGGTTTGCCTTCATAGTTTTCAGAACAGTTTTTGGGTCATCTACAAAGTCCATCTACATAAAATAACTTCCCAAATAAATTATGCTCATCCTTCAATTTCTAGATCTAGAAAAAATAACCAAGTGAATTAAATAGATTTACCAATTGAAACTGATGTGTACTCAGGTTGTTGCTTCAATTCTATCGAGCGCCCAACGTATACGGAGTTCCAAGAAACAATATCTCTCCTCGTACACTATGTCCAAACTTGTGCATTTTGAATAAAATGATTCAAGGAGATCAGAACAAACGAGTCTTCGGCATATTTCGACTTCATTACCATCCCATGAATCCCTTTCTAGAATCATAGAAGCAACCAGGAGGCAAAACAGACCCTTAAGTAAGATGGTATATATAGTGAGACTACTAATTTTTTTTTCAAGAACAAAATCGGAGAAAACGATAATACAGTAATTATGAAGTTAAAATTTGTCACCAATTGTAGGTAATTTTCCTACACAGTTTGGTACAAAGTTGGACAATCCAATATTTTTCATCTTTCTTTTTGTCAATGGCCCTACAATAAATATGAAAATACAAAAAATAATAACAGTGATAATGAAAATTGGACATATTTTGTAGGGTAACATAAAAGTACATGTTTTAACTCATTCCAAAAGGTTTTACTTTTTTGTTTCCTTCTTCTACTTTGTATTTTTTAAACCACTTTCTCCAAATTCCACCCCTCCCTCCTAATGAATTGAACCAAACTACTGTGGTTTTTGTTGATTCCACAAACACACACATACACAGAAAATAACAGCATTGATTCTATTCATTCAAGCAGTCATGCATCTTTTTAAACAGTGATTACAATAAACATGCTATGGAGTATATATTTATTAACATCTCATCACTCAGAATTGAACCCTAATTCGGACTCTTTTTCAAAAGGAAATAAATCTCATAAGCAAGATATTAACTGCCATTCTGCATACCAAAAAGGTTTTAATTCATGAACATATATAACTAAGAATGAAATAAAAAATGGTTGGAGAAAGTGGGGTTAACTGTGATTTTTCAGTAGGTCATTTCAGATCTCAATGAACCATATATGTTTGCAACAGTTTGCTCATTCACCGATTCAGCTTCAGCTCTACCAGGCATAGTGCTGAGTACACAAGAAAAACAAAAAACATTGAATGATCAATATTAAAGTTTGGAACTCTAACACATGTAATGAACGTTACCAAAAAATACACTGGGAAGGTAAACAACAGCTAAACACATCAGGGTACTGCATTAAAAACTGGAAGGTAAAAAAACCCGCAAAAAACTCGCTACCACAACAATTTTTAATGAACATGAAGATAATTTTCAATGAAGCTAAAAATGCACCTTCAAATGGCACTGGGAACAGGGCCTTAAGTTTATATGCAGATCATGATAGCAAATAGTATCAGAAACTCATCAAACTCGCAATACCAACAAATTCGGAACAGACAAACACACCTTCAAAAAAATTACAGCAAGAACAATAACACATGTGACCTGATACAAGACTTGGAGATCTCAAAAAACAAATTAACCCGTTTTCACACACAACCAGACATATAACACTAATTCATGAATAAAATTGAAGTACTAACAAAATTATGAACTGGAAAAAAAGCACTTTATCATATAGCACCAGAAACGACAACGGAAGTCCCTGAAAGCAGAACAAAACCACACATACCTACACACAGTTCGTGTTCTATCTGTATGCTATAAACTAACTACCATATTTTCACTGATTTAAATTGCAAAGGTTCCATTTATTCAGCCCTAAATCCATAGTAGCGACTAAAATAAGACTAAGATTAAAAAAAAAACATAACACAGCTTTATAAAAAACAGCAACAATATTTTTTTACAATATTCATGTGATTAAATTTACCTATAACCATGTAAAAAGAGCATCAGTCAAAATGCTTAACTTACAGTATTAGTCTGGTCTCCAAAAATAGAACACAGATGGGCAGTGGAGTATCTTCATGGGTTTTGCAAGGTACAACAGATAAGGATAGCTACGTGTACACAAACTTTTAAATATCAAGTTTATTAAGAAACATAATCATATTGGTGGCATAGACATGTTAGAAAGGAAAAATACTTTGACCCACATAGACATTTAGAATACTTGCGTAAATAGATATAACAATTTATAGAGTTTGAGAAGACAATAGATGCACCAGTCCATAGAGTTTGAATTACTTACAAAGAGAATAGGAAGAAATACATGATATATTTAGAGATATACGAGAATAGCCCTGTTCATTGCTACTGAGCTCCAAGTCCACCAATAAAATTATACAAGTTAAAAAGATCAGGCCTAATTTTTTTTAAGGTTGAATATGAAGTGCTTAAGGTTTCACAAAAATCGCCAAAAATAAAAAATCTACAAAACGGTTCCGAGCAAAATCAAAAGGCAAATTTAGAATGAAAACTCACCGCCGTCAGTGATTCTGGTGGAACACGCTCGTGCAACGCACCAGTTCAGAAGCCACATCTCCCACGGCCTCCGCCGGCTCGCCGGTCACATCAAGGAGCTCACAACTTCTTAAATTTGTTCACCCAACAGATTATCAAACATCTCATCGGTTCGGCGACGACCACATCCCCAAGCTCAACCTCAAACACAATCTCATTGATTCTCGGAACAATATGACGATGAATACGTTTAAGTCCAAATACGTCGATTACCCTTGAAGATCTACGTGTACGATGACAATGAAATCGATGGGCTCAGGCTGTTGCTTTAAGGCCGAGACGGCAAGATTTCGCCCGAGAGCTGCGTGAAAGGGCAGTGGGGCAGTCAGGTAAGGAGTTTCCGGAGACGTCCTCAATAAGCAATAAATTGAATCTTCGGTCGAAGGTTTCTTTGTCGGAACTCATCGGAGTTATCATCTTGGGGGAAGTAGACATGGGCGGAGGGTTTGATTAATCAAATTCAGAAAGGGAAGTTCAGAAACCCAGAAGGAATCTGATTCAACTGAAAAGAGGGGGAAAAATTCAAACACAAAACGACGTCGTTTTAACTGAATGTGGTTTAAATTCCAAAATTACTCATGTGTGGTCCGGATACCAAAATTGGTTGACCATGGATCAAAACAATTCTTATTATATAGTGTTCTAGGACAAAATTCTACCCGTTTGTTTATTTTGTAAAGGATCTCTTCATATTTACATATATTACCTCCAATTTCATAGAGATTATCCAATATCGTTAAAACTCCGTGTGATTACATGAGCATGTAAAATGAGAAAAATCTAAAAATGTGAACGTGATTGATGTTGAAATTAAAGATATTAGAGTTCAAAAAATAAATAAAGACAAATTCTTGGGTGAGGCAGTCTCACCCAAGAGGCAAGACCAATTAAACCCTTTTTTTGATGAGATTTGATGAAATGACACAAATGTTTTGATGAGGACACATGTTTGATGAACTGGCACCGAGATTTGATGAGGTGGCGTCAAGGTTTGATAATGTGGTAGTGAGTTATAATGAGTTGACACTAATGAAATTTTCATTATTTGGTCTTGCCTCATGGGTGAGGCAGCCTCACAGGAAAATTACTCAAAAATAAATCGGGCTAGTGATTATTTAAATATTTAAAAATTTCATTGAAAAATACATTTTCCAAGTGATTGTTTACATTGGAAAATGCATTTTCCAAATATTTCATTAGGGCAATTAATTCTATTGACATTTCACAATTATTCTTGGAAAATTCTGCATGAAACACAACTATTAGGGGTCAAAAAAATGTAAGAGGCCAAAAAAAGTTAGGGGGCCAAAAAGACAGTCATACCCTTCCAAGAATGGAAGGAAAAATGATTTAACGGCCAGGTTAGGGCTAAGGGGTCGAAATGAAGCAAAAACTAAAGGTCGGGGGGCCGTTTTGACACTAAAATTCAATGGGAGGCCAAAATGGTACTTTGGAAAACGTTAGGAGGTCTATATAATGATGTTGTTCAACTTCGCAGGTCCTCCACGTAATCCGGGGCTCCTCCTGGGGAAGTCTTCTGAAGACCTACAAAACAGACCCCGGGGCTACCCAGGGGTATCTGCTCCGGTGTGATGATGAGATGGGGGAAGCGGAAGTAGGGAAAGCGTACGGAAGAACTCTCAATAATAAATAGAGAGATATAAGTCACAACCCTGATTCAATATTTGGAGCTGGTATTTATAGTAGAGGCTTTCCTGCATAAGATAAGAGTGAGGACCACCTCCGCTTGTCTCCTTCCCTGGACGGACGTGCCCGCCAGGCAAGGGATCCGTTGTCTTCTAGCTTGGGCCGGTATTATCAGATGGTTAAAATAAGAAGAGAGTGTCTCATGTAAGACCCCATTAAGGTAAGGGCATGCATGTTAAAAGGAGATCACCTTTCAACAAAATTCGAGGTGACTATAAAATAATTTTAATTATTTAGGTAATAAAACATAAAAGATCAAGAAAATAAAGTGAAAAAATATTGCTCAAAATTTAAAAGATAAAAAAATAATACATCAAGTCTAAAACCTGATGCTACCAAAATCCGTCTGTTTCCCGGGAGTTGACGCTATCCGGGTCTCCTTCTTGATCAACCCGCTACAATTCTGCAAAACAATCCCCGGGAGGCGTCCCGGGGAAGAAGCTCCGGCGTGATGATGAGATGGGGATAGCGGAGAAGGAAAACGTACGGAAGGTGCTCTCAATATAAAGTAGAGAGATATAAGTCACATACCTTGTTCACTATTTGAGGCTAGTATTCATAGCAGAGCTTCGCCTGCTTGAAGATAAGTTGCATGACCACCTCCCTTGTCACCATCTGTCCTCTTTCTTGTCCGGACATGCCTCTCAGCGGGGAAGGTACCGCTCTGTTGGTTCTGGGCCGCGAGCCCTCTTCCTGGCCCAGCAGGGTTCTGGGCCGGTATTATCACTAGCCCCCCAGACCAGTCTTCCGGGTTTCCTTGATACGGGAGACTGATCTTATACGCTCCTCCTCCTGCTATTTCTTTTGGTGGGGCCCCTCCGTGTTATAATTGGTTTCTGACAACGCCGTCTTTTCCCCTTCTGCATTAATCAGTACCTTGTTTAACGTGTCATCATTGCTTTTCCTCCTTTTGAGGCGGCGTTTCCTATTCTCCCGCCTATATAAGGGGCCTAACCCTCCTGACTAGATTACTTTCTTCGCACAATTTCCAGACGCTCCGCTTTCTCTTAACAAGTAAGCTCTGATCCTCCTCTTTTGCTTCTTCCATTCCTCTTCCACGATGAGCTCCCCGCGCTTTACCACTTCCTCTCTGGATACTGAGGGGATTCAAAATCAATTTGAAATCCAATTCCGAACCCCTGATCCAATCCCCTCTCCGGGTTCCTCCTCGGGTACCCATTCTGAGGCCTTCAGCACCTCCCGGGAGCTAATCGCTCCGGGTATGCAGGTCTTAGATGGGGCGGGTTCATCCCCGGCCGGGCATTCCCATCCCCTCCCCGAGGATCAGGACGGGGAGGCTTTTGGTGAGGACACTAGTGCAGAAATAGGCCATTAACGGCGGTTTTTTGGTAGGTTTACTGCGGTTTTTAACCGCCATCGTTGGCTGCGCCGTAGCTGGTCTTCGTCCAGCAACGGTGGTTTGAACCGCCGTAAACAAGGGTTACGATATCGTAACATTTACCGATATCGTAACATGACCGTAACATGACCTACTATTATCGTACGAGGTCGTAAGGGCATAGCTCTACGAAGCGATGATCTTACGCCGTCGGAAAGAGGTAAATGACCTGAGATCAACTTCTTCAGGGTTCTGACACCGGAACATCCGTAGTAATAATGATTAGCGAAGAATTGCACGATATCGTAACCCCAACATGACCACGAACGAACTATTGGTTTTCCGATGACGTAAGGCACGTAGAGTCAAGTGCCTCGAATTTATGTTACGTCACCGTAACACCTTAAGTCATGTAGTTAAAAGCTAACATACTATACTGGTTACGACACCGCAACGGAAATAGCACCAAATCGCATCTATACACGTTACGATGTCGTGGGTTCCCCATGTAAGTAAAATAAAAGGTATGTCATATGACAATTCCGACATCGTTTGAGTAGTAGGTGACTGTAGTTTTTTGCTTCCGAAACCGGTGATCAAATCGTTACCGCCACTGGAATATGTGTCCTGTACTATTCCGAAATCGTAACCTTTTGAAGTAATATCCAGTATATGGTCCGAAATCGGAAACTGGACAGGTTATCTTGTTCCCGATTAGGCATACGAACCATGAACCTGGCACGTACGGATGTATTTGACATCGGGGTAGGGTACGACTTCGTAATATAGTTAGGTAGTTGTATACTGGGCAGATTACGACATCGGACGGTAGTTAGGAAATATAGCTTTGAAGCTAAAATTTTATTAAAACCAGGATTTAAAATCCTTCTACTAGTACATTGTTGTCATAACGTCTACTAGGGCATCTATAACACCCCGTCAACCTCAATCTCATGAACGAGATAAATACCAAAATAGTTTTTAACAACATACACATGCACAATGAATGAAGTCACACAACCTCATCTAGTTCTTTACCCAAAATGCTCAACCCTCGGACGTTGACTATGTAGTGCGCCAACATATTTCTTGGAGGATTCATTTCGTCTTGGGTATATGGAGTTGTATCTTTATCAAAAATCTAAAAACAATACATAAAATGGAATTTAGTGACATCTATATTGGGTTTAATCATTGAAATACACCAAAAGAAATACTCACCTTTTTTGGGTCCATGTTATTGATTCGCATCAATGACACGCAAATGCTCGCATACAACATTGTGTAATAACCGCACTCCCAATCACTCTCTTGTCTTTTGTACTTCATCAAGAAAGATCAACATTTATGTAAATAGGTTATACACTTGAACAAAATGTTAAGCCGATAATTAATAGACAACATATAGGGCTAACCTTAATCTCGACTACTTTAAAAGGAGTCTTCGTATTTGGATTTACGTAGTTCAAAGCATCTTTGATTAAATCCAAGAAAGATTTGATTGGTGGTACATGTTTAGGATCGATCCAATAAACATGCTTGTTTGTCTTGTTTATTAACACCAACCGCCAATGACCCCTACAAAATAAGCAGAAACGTTAAAGAAAAATCAAATAAAATAGAAAATATTCAACATATTTTGGGATTTCCAAAAAAGTGTAAAACTTACCCTTCAATGAAAGGACATATGAAGAAAAATTTGTCGGGATTTCCAAGGGCAAGTTTGAGATACATTAGCCTTTTCTCACAATCTCCACCCACTTTTTGGATTGAATCGGGGCATATAAAGCCAATCCAAGTATTTTTCTTCGAAGCCACGGTAAATAAGTAACTTCAACACATCAAACCAAAATACGATTAGAATTATAAAAATGACATCATAAATAAGATATTAAAAATTATACAACTCAAACGGCTACTTACTCTTGATAAAGTGACATGAGCGTGGCCGTTACTAGGTTGCATTCCCACAACACCGCCAAATCATCCCAACCCAATACAATCATTGTGGCAATACCGAACACGGATTTTTGGCAATGGAATTTGTACAAAGTTAACTTGTCACTACCCGACACCTTCTCATATAACACTTTGACCGATATTGGCATATCACTTACGCTCACTATGTTTGATTGACAAGTTGGATTTTTCGACTTCAATTGTTTAGGGTTTTGACTAGGTCGGGGGTATAGATTTTTTGGTGCACTCTCCCCCAAACTCTCAACAACTATTAGTCGTCTCGGCCATAAAAGAATAAACCCAATTGCAAATTTAAGTTTTTGACACTCGGGATCAGGAATTGGTAATTTAGCCTCCCCAAAAAAGAATTTAGTAATGGAAACGACTCCCAAACCTATTGCTATAGGTTTCCCGTGATGAACTTTAATGGACTCCTCAAACAATCCATCGGCGACGTGCAAAGGGTCACTATGAATTGAACCATCATTATAAAGCTTACACGGTTATTTCACCGAGTCGGTGGTTTCTCTTGTTTGGAAGTTAAGCTCATTGAATAATGGTTCGGGTTCGGGTGATGAAATAAATCCATTATCAAAAGGATTAATAGGTGAGTATCGAGAACAAGAAGATTGTGGTTCCCAATCGGGCGTTAGTTCACTCAAATTCGCGGGTATGACCATTCCATTCTTTCTAGCAAAATATTTGAAACCCATTTCCATGGTATTTTTCATACTTTGAAATTCTTTTTCCATTTTTTGACGGAATTTTATATCATCTACACTTTGAGAAGAACGACTAAACCCATACACATCTTTTCGGCAAATATGTGCTCCATACCCTCTTAGTCTACCCGAATGATCCCCACGGCCCGAAGGTTCACATAAAATATCATGAGTTTCGGTGGGAATGAACTCACCTTGGTTTTGTCTTTTTTTGGCATTCTCCTATAACATATAAAAATTTATGAACACAACATATTTAGGAAAATAAGTAAAAAAGGCAATGTGATATTTCTAGATCAAGAAAACTTACAATATTTTGAGCTAGTTGAATTGTTTCGCCATTCACGTACACTCCTTTGCCTTTCTTCCCCTTTTCTCTCTTTTCTCTAGCTTTCAGAAACCACTCATACCTCTCAAACTCTTCTTCGGTCAAAGGTTGAGTCGACTCCCTTGCTTTCTCTTCCGTCATTCCATCATCCACCTTGGCTTGAATACGTTCCTCCCGTTCATCCTCAACGCACCACTTCTTCGCTAGTAGTGTTCCCCCTCGGCTAGTATGAGTCGGCATTTTGTTCATTAATGCCAACTCCCGCTTCTTACCGTGAGTCCCCTTTGAATTAAAATTAATAAATTAAGAAGTTGGAAATATACTAAAACATACAATAGTATATATTATTCCGTTAAAAACATCGCAACTTACATTAGCTTTAAGCTCTTGAGCATAAACTTTGAATTTCTCCCAACTTTCGGGAAGTATCTCCGTATTTTTTTCCATGGCATTTCATCCTTCTTGTCACCATGCACGTAACGTTTAGCCAACGAGGATCTATAATCACGGGCTAACTTCCCAACATTTTGCAATGTTTTTTTTTAAGGAACTTCAAGTCGGGTGAGGTAATGATAAATGGTTCCTTGCACACAATTCACAAATTCATAAGCAATGAGTAAATAGATTTTATGTGTTAAATAAAATTAACTATATTATTAGTAATTTACCGTTATCTCGATCCATAAATCGTCCTTCAACTTCGGGTTAACTTTACGCCAATCATTTTCCGTAATTTCCACACGAGTTCTAGCAACCCCTCCAACCCAAGTCGACCAACAAGCCCTTTTTTCGGAAATAGCCTCCCCTTTACTATTGAACTCCATTGGTGTTTTAATCTTTTTTACTCCCCATACTCGTTGAAGATCGCGACAATACGACCTTGGCTTTCGGTTGGGATCTAAAGCATCTTCTTCTATCTCATCCTCGGAGTTAATTTGGGTGGCATAATTTGGTCTTGATTTTTTGTTAGGGTGACCCATACAACTATATCTCTATTCAAGTACATTGCAAAGGTTATTTCCAATCTAAATCCCTATAAATAACTATATATACTTACAATTATTCAAAAAAGAAAAATATAATGTTTAAAAATTATTCAATTTGTAAAATGTTTAAAGTACATTATTTCTAAACAAATGACCAATCTCCAACTATTAAACAATTTATTAGGATAATATATTGAAGAATGTAGTTTATCATAGATAGACATATGATTAGTTGCTCACAAAACCAATTCAATATACATACCTTTATAAGTGTAAGTGTATTGATGATGTTTGTTGATGCAAAACCCAACAACCCACAACAAACAAAACCCTAGACCCACCCTTTTGAAATACTCACAAAAAACCTCACAGTCTTAGAAAAATTTCACCCAAAATACCACAACTATTGAAATTTGATTGTTATTCTTCAATAGCAAACAAATTGCAATGGTTGAATTGGTCTAAAGATGCCAAAATTGGAAGAAGACAAGGTTTTGGAGGTTTCAAGATGGGAGAGAGAGAAAAAGATATAAAGTTTTAGAAGATTCCCGCTTTTGGCAGCCTTTAATGCGTTTTGTTTTTCAAGTACTTTGACGCGTACGATATCGTAAGGTCACCAGGAACGTACAACGTTGTACGTCACGATATCGTAAGCCAATTCGAATCCATACGCTATTTCTTTACGATATCGGAAACTGCAACGAATATAGTAATAAATAAATAAATGAAAAATTAAAGAGGAGATGGAATCCGTCTTCTATTCCAATGTCGTGAGATATTTCGGTACCAACTAAGCACGATATCGTAACGTATGTCGAACGTCATTTAAACGTCGACGTTTGATTACATAGCTTTTACCCGAGAGAGGTTACGATATCGGGAACTGTCGGAGGTATAAATACAAAATGTTCTTCCCCAATTCAGAAACCTAACTTTTGAATTGAAAAAAAAAATGTCTTCAAGGAACCAGGCGAGAACCAAAACACACCCAAGGAGAGCCGCCCCTCCTCCGCGATCTCAACCTCCACCACCACGGGATGAGCCAGACAACAGCGATGAGCCCGAGGAAACATCCTTGATTCGAAGGAGGAGCTCCAAATCGACGCAGCAGCAAAAGGGCAAGAGGAAAGTGAGCCAAAAAGAGGTCGAGAGGGAGGAGGAGAGTCCAGAGGAATCTTGGGAGGATGAGCCGATAAACCAATACATTATCTAACAAAGGAAGGATAAGGGGAAGAAATTGGTAAATGCCATGGAATCTGAGCGCGAGGAAGAGAATGAGGATGAGGGAGATGAGAATGATGATGAGGGCGAAGAGAATGAGGATGGAGTGAGAAAGAGTTTTCAGAGAGCTAAGTGTGGGGGGAAGAGTAGAAGGGATCGAGGTCATGATCGTCCTTCAGCCCCGGATTCCACAGAGAAGTTCTTCAACACCAAGGCTATTACGGTGTATGGATTTCCTCGAAAAGTCGCTGCCACCAAGGTTTTGGATTCTAACTCCATTGCTTCTCTAGGTGTAGGTTATGTGCTTGATTATTTTAAAGATCATTATTTGCACAATTTGATAACCTTTAACGAGCCTAGCTACAAAGATGAAATTTCACAATTCTATGCTAATCCAGGGAGACATAGTACAAACTCATGTGTAACTATGGTGAATTGCATGTTTGTTCCCGTTGATAAGTGGATTATAAATGAATTGCTAGATTGCCCATATAGGACCGATAGTGATTTGCGTGGCGAGAATCTCGAATACCCTTACCCTATCTACGAGGTTTTTTATAAATTTGATTGGCCTTCGGTTCATAGTAGACAACCTCTTGACCCTTTGGAGATGGGGCGCAAGTATTTTAGACTTGAGGGTAATAATGCGGTAGTAGCAAATCACTACAACGTGAATAACCTCTTTATAGAGCAAAGGCTAGTAATAGATTGGTTGGGTTTAAATGTGTTGCCTTCCGGTGGTCATGTTAGTGAACCAACCAAATCAATCCTAATGTTATTCTATTACATCATGGAGAAAAGACGTTTAAACTCCGGCTACATTGTAGAGCAATACATGATTAAGTGTAAGGACATAAAAACTGGAATCTGAAATTCTTTTTTCTCTCTCTCCTACTATGGGCGAAAAACACACACACCCAACGTGCGATTGATCTTTTTCTTATTCCTCTACTGATTTTGTGATTCAATTCCGATTGAATTTGCAGCCATGGGCAAATCTAGTAGTGGTAATAAGCGAAAGAACAACAAGGCTAAGGATGAGACGAGAAATATGATGGCGAGTGATGGGAGATCGCTTTTTGGAGGACAAGAGATTGATGATGATGATCTTTTTGCTAAGTTAGATGCGGAGTATGCTGGATTATCAACTCCGAATCAAAACCACGGAGTACGAAACCAGATCGGAAAAGGCTTTAATGTTACCGTAAAAGGTAATCCAGATGCGGACAGGTTTATTAACCCTAAGGGGGCAGAAATATTAAACTGTATTCAGGGTGGAAAAGGTTTTGGAGAGGCTGAGTTTGAGGAATTAAAAGAGGCAAAGGAGTTCGAAGATGAGACAGTTTTTGGGGATAAAGAATTTGATGTTGCTGGTAAAGGAACGACGGAATGGGTAATGGCGGCTGAACCAGAGGATATGTTTGTGGACATGGACAGAACAGTACAAGAATTTCAGCCGTTGGAGCAGATTTTGAAGGAGAAAGCTTCGGAAGATTCAAAGCATAGATTAAACGAGCAAGATGTTTTAGAGAACATGAAGGAAGCTTATGTAAAGTTTAAGAGACTAGAGCAGCAATTGAAAACAAAGAGAGCAGGCTCCTTAAACTCTGTTGGTGGCAGTTCAGAACTATTAAAGGAGAAGGGCATGGGTTTCAAGGGGGTGGTGAAAATTGCGGGAAAGCCAACACTGGTCGCAAGGAGACTACCAAAGTTTGACATGTCGGGAAGCGGTGAACCGAATACATCAAAACAAAAGGAGGAGAGTATGAAAATTGAAGGTCATAAAGATGAGAAACAACACCGTTGGGTTAATCTTTTCATGGAGCAGCAGGATATGGTCAAGTTTTATGAACCAGAAGTTATTGATGGATTGGCAGTGGCTAGAATTCCAAAACTGGAGGTAGAAAAGAGTGTAAAAAAGTGGGAGAAAATGGTAATATGTAAAGTGATTGGAGGACATCCGCCAATAGAGTTCATTGCAGGTTTTTTCAGAAGGATTTGGCCTAAGCAGGTGGATAAAGTGTGGCAGATGAAGCCGGGGATCTACATGGTAAAATTTCTGTTGAAGGAATATAGGGATGAGGCAATGCAAAGAGGAATGGTGTTCTTTGACAATAAACCAGTCCTTGTCAAAGAATGGAGACAAAATATGGATTTTGATGAGCCGGAAACAGTACCCATTTGGATCAAACTACCTGGTTTAGATGTGGTGTATTGGGAGCCGAGTATTTTGTGTAGAATTGTAAGCACTCTAGGAGTACCGCTAAGGATTGATGGGGCTACATGGGAGATGGATAAATTGCAGTTTGCTAGGGTCTTGGTGGAGATGAAAATAGGTGATCCTCTTCCAAAGAGCATACCGTATATTGATGAGAACGAGGTAATACAACACCAGAAAGTGGAGTATGAATGGAAGCCATTGAAGTGTAACAAATGTTCTTTAATTGGTCATGCAACAGAGGAGTGTAAAAAAGAACAAAGGCAGCGACAACCTTGGCAGAATGAGACAAGAGATATGAAGCCGAAACAGCCACAAAACAAAGCAGGGCCAATGAGAAGGGATGATTGGTATCAACAAAGTCGAAAAGATTGGCAATGGAGACGAAAGGACCGGAATACAGAAACACAAGTATTCGTACCAGTAGGGGTAAAGGAGAATGAAACCGTAAATCAAGCTAGTGAAAAAGGTGGGGAAAAAGTGACAGAAAAGAGCACTAGGGAGAGACAAGGACAATCGGCCAAGAAGGCAGCTAGTAATGAGATGCTAAATAATGTGAACAGGAAAGAAGAAGGGGAAACCAGGTCTCAAAGAGAGTGGAAACAACAAGTGACAACTGAAAGAGGGATGATAATGACAACGTTGAAAGGGGTGGGGATAACGCCACAAGGTTATACGTTAAATGAATTCCAAGATGATGAACAGTAGCATGCTTGTGTAGAGATTGTAGAGTTTTTTGTTTAGAGAACAATATTGGTCTAGCTGGCTTCTTAGAAACAAAGGTGAAAAATACAAAAAAAATGGAGGTTTGGGATAAACTGGGATTGGGATGGAATTTGGAAACGAATTGTCAGATAGCAGAAACAGGTAGGATATGGCTGTGTTGGAAACCTGATTTGTATGATATATCTATTTTGAATGTAGGAGATCAGTGGATTGACTGTGTGTGTAAGGCAAAGGAAATCGGACATGAATTTTATTTGACAGTGGTATATGCTCATAATGAAGAAGTAGAAAGTCAGACCTTAGCTCCAAAGAGAAAAAGGTTGTGGAGGTTTTTAAAGAGTGCAAATCATCAAGATATGCCATGGCTGGCCATTGGGGATTTTAATTGTCCACTAAACCTTGGAGAACGAGTTGGAGGTGTCGAGGTGGATATGGCTGAAATAAAGAAATTTAGGAAGGTAGTTGATCATGTTCAAATCCAGGAGATGAGAACGGTAGGGCCTTTTTACACTTGGAATAATCGAAGGGACCAGGGAATGATTTTCAGCAAAATTGATAGGGGGTTGGTGAATGATAAGTGGATCACAGAACTGCCGGAAGCGAGTTGTGAGGTGAAGACTAATGCAATATCCGACCATTTGCCTCTACTGATTTCGTTGCGGAAAGGAGGTAGAAAGCTTAAAAAGCCGTTTAAGTTTTACAATATGTGGACAAGCTCGCCGCAATTTGGTGAATTGGTGGATGCGGCCTGGAAACAGTATAAGGTGGATGACATGTCCGATTTGTTTCGCAATCTGGAGCTGTTACAGTTAACTCTAAGGAGACTGAATATGAAAGTTTTTTCGGAAATTCAGGTGAGATCAGAGGATGCAAAAGCAAAATGGAATAACTGTTTTCAGGAGTTACAAAGAAACTTATCAGATAGGAAGCTGCAAGAAAAGGAGATGGAAGCAAGGAATAAGGCGAATGAGATGGCAGAAGCTGAGTTTATGTTCCTGCAGCAAAGATCGAAAGAGAGATGGTTGAAGGAAGGAGATAGACCCACAAAACTGTTTTATGCTAGCATGAAGAAAAGACAGTATAAGAACCATATCGTGAGCCTAAAGTTGGGTGACAGAACAGTGGAAGGAAGGGAGTTGATCGAGGAGCATCTTTTGGAGTACTTTGGAGCAAGAATGGGGAAAACAGCTACAATTCATATGGAGATAGACCCGAAGGTGGTAGAGGAAGGAAACATGCTTACAATCGAGCAGCAAATCCCATTGATTAAGCCTATAACAGAGAAAGAAATCTGGGAAGCACTTAATAGTATTGATAATAATAAAAGCCCAGGAATTGATGGGTACTCGAGCTATTTCTTCAAGAAATCCTGGAAAGTAGTGGGGAGTGATGTAATAAAGGGGGTTAAGAGTTTCTTTAATGGAGCTGATACGCCAAAAGAGTTCAATATGGCGGTGTTGACACTGCTACCGAAAACAGAACAACCCAACTCAGCGGGTGATTACAGGCCGATATCTTGCTGCCCGGTCTTGTATAAAGTGGTTACTAAGGTGATGAGTAATAGGCTAAGAGAAGTATTGCCATGGTTGATCAGCAACAATCAAAGTGCTTTTGTGAAAGGGAGAAACATAGCTCACAACATTCTGCTAGCACACGAGCTTTTGAGCAAATACAATGGCAAAGGCTATATCCCTAGCTGTATGATAAAGATTGATATTCAGAAAGCGTTTGATAGCTTGAGCTGGGAATTCATGTTTAGATGGATGAAGGTGCTGAAGATACCAGGTAAGTTCATTGAATGGATTAGAAAGTGTGTAGAGAGCACTAGCTATTGCTTTTCTCTGAATGGAACATATACAAGGAGCTTTCCTGGCCGATGTGGAGTGAAACAAGGAGATCCAATATCGCCATTACTATTTGTGATCGGGATGGAATATTTGACTAGGCAATTAAATTTGGCAATAAAGCAGAAGACAATAGAATATCATCAGAGATGCAAGAATGCGGGGGTGCACAGCCTGATGTTTGCAGGTGATCTTTTAATATTTTGCAGAGCAAGTAATCATTCTATGGAGGGGGTGAAGAAGGTGTTGCGGGAGTTTAAAGATGTCTCGGGTCTACAGATAAACGAAGGAAAATCAGAGGTGTTCTTCTCAAAAATGTCTGAGATGGAGGCGGATATACTTGCTTCGACGCTGAATGTTGTCAAGGGTAGCTTTCCGGTTAAGTACCTAGGCCTTCCTCTATCCATTGGTAAATGGGGTAAGGTGGACTGTGAAAAACTAGTAGACAAGATAGCAGGGAGGATCAATACGTGGAGTTCGCGAAAACTTGCATATCCTGGAAGAGTTCAATTGATAAATACAGTTCTTCTTAGCATGGCAAGTCACTGGGCCAATGTTTTTCAGATACCGGAAAGTGTACATACATCAATTGTGCAGAAGTGTAGAGACTATTTGTGGGGTAAAGAAGATGGGGTAAGAAAGTTAATGCCCGTTGCTTGGGATACACTTTGTATGCCAAAATATGGAGGTGGAGTTGGTTTACGTGATCCATCGATATGGAATACAGCATCTCTAAGTAAACTGGTATGGGACATATGCCTAAAGAAAGATGTTCTTTGGCTGAAGTGGGTTCAGGAGTACTACCTAAAAGGTCAAGCCTTCCTAGACTACAGTTTGGAGGGTCATTGCCATAGCTGGAGTTGGGGAAAATTGGTGGAGGTAAAGGAAAGAATAAAGCCTTTTCTGGAGAAATGTGTGGATGTCAAAGGAAGATACAGTGTCAGAAAAGCTTACAATCATCTTAAAGGGGCGGCTGAAGACAAACACTGGGCAGCATCGATGACATGGAGATCAAAACTTCAGCAAAAACACTCCTTCTTCTTGTGGATGTTATTGAAGGGAAGACTATCGACGATAGGAAGACTCCACTCAAAAGGTATGCAAAAAAATGTAAAGGATGAGTGTTGTTTTTGTGGAAAGGTGGGAGAAACGGTACAACATTTGTTTGCTCATTGTACATTCATCACGGAGGTAAAAAACTTATTCAATATTGGAAGGGGAGGAAATTTCAGAGAATGGTTGAAAAGTATGAGAAGGATGGCAAGATGGAAAGATAAGAAGAAGTTTCATTGTCTTGTTAGCATATTCTATAACGTATGGTTGGAAAGGAATAGGAGAATCTTCCAAAAAACGGAGCAGAAACCGGAGGGTTTAAAGGCGAGAATTGAAGCTGGATATGACTGAAGTTAAGGATGGAGGGGAGGATATCCTAGTTGTAACCATGAATTGACGGAACTCTATTGCTTACAAAAGTATGAAACTAGGTACATATGTTGTTGGTTTAGAGAATGAAGCAATAGTGCATGCATTACTGTTATATCTCTCGAAAACCTAGTATGAAACTTGTACATATGTCGTAGGTACCGCACTGATTACCTTTGGTATTTCAGAGGTGTTGGGCTGCTGGAGTAAAAACCAGTTACCCGGCCTTGGCCCATGACACTATCTAAGGATTTGACGGCTGGATGAGGGGTTATGACCCTAGTATGAAACTTGTGCATATGTCGTAGGTACCGCACTGATTACCTTAGGTATTTCAGAGATGTTGGGCTGCTGGTGTAAGAACCAGTTACCCAGCCTTGACCCATGACACTATCGAAAGATTTGACGGGCTGGATTGAATGAGAACAGACTGAGGCTCAGACTGCATATGGCTTCTTTGTTTTCTCTGTTAACACAGGAACTGTGGGAATTGCTTAGGGGCAGACTTGTGTTTTGACATGTCAATTCGCAGATATGCTACGGAGGATCATCCATCTATCCAATAAGAACCGAGAAAAATAAAAATAAATAAGGAACGTTGAAGACCTCAAAGCTTCTAAAGTGGGAGCGGATTTAGCAAGATATGCATGGACAACTGGAATGAAACTCTAGCATTGATGTTTGAGAATCATAGTAATATCTTGATAAACTTGTTATGGTAGTGCCACTTGTACCCTGAGTGGCTTTAGAATAGTTGTTTCGGTTTTTTTTCCACTTGTTAGATGTTGGCTTAGAGCGATGGCCAAAATCGTTGTATGAACCTTTTGAGTGATTAATAGAAAATTATTTACATCAAAAAAAAAAAAAAAAGTGTAAGGACATGAAGGATAAGCTCCTTCCATATGGTAGCCTAATTACCAAGCTTATTGAGAAGAAAGGCATTCTTCCTCTCGATGCTCAAATTCTTGTTGAGTACTATGACGAAGAATGGTTTGATCACAAGGGTTTGGAGTTTGATGTTGAGACCGGGAAGTATAAAACCAAGGAGCTTACGCCAAAAGCCTTGGCTAGGGCGGCTAAGAGGAGAAAGGTTGCGGCGCGTGGCCCTTCATCATCACGTAAGATCATCATTCTTAAGGTTTTGACAATTTTCTTAAGGTTTTATTATGATATATTAAAACTGTTGTTTGTTGTTTGTGAAGGTGTTGAAAAGGGCATCTTGTCCAAAATTAGTAAGCTTTGGGGTTGCTTTTCCAGTAGACTTGATGATCAAGAAAAAGGTCTTGCAAGATTGCAACAAGAGCAAGCTGAGTACATCGCATCAAGAGGTCTTCAAATTGAACTTAGCGAGGATGAAGGGGAGCCGGACTATGGTGAAATTCCATCGTCGGAGCCTGAAGACTAGTTGAGGCTTGTATGGTGAAATAGGGTTTTTTTAATTGGCCATAGTGGCTTGTATTGCTAAACAATGTCCTTTGGTTGTGACACTTTCCTTTGGTTAGCTTTTGGATATTTTTGTATTTTGAATTCGATATCGGGAGTATTTAAAACCTTTTGGATATTTTTGGTTTATTAACTTTTGTCAATGGATAGTGCTAGTTAGTAAAACATTTTTGAACCGTGCAAAATGAATTGCAATTATAGGGGTGGGAATGTGTAAATTTTCTGGTATGTTTTTGCTAGATGCCATGGATTAACGATATCGGAACATGTATAGTATAAGACTTTCTGAAGATCTTCCGATATCGTAACGTGGGTCGCATTATTTTACGTGCCATATTGCGATATCGGAACACACCTTACGACAACGTGTGCTTAATCGTAACCGTCACTGCCTCGACTCCTTGTAAGGGTATTTTTCAGACAATTTTTGATAGCGTACTAACCACTTTACGATATCGGAAATTCATTAGTACATAATTTTTTTTCTAAACCCTAAACCCAGCATCCAACAAAACCCTAAACCCGTGCATGGCATCGACCCTAAATTATGATTTGGTTTATATTAGATACACAAAATTCAAATATAATAGGATGTTTAATATAATTAATTACCAAACACGATAAAGTCAGTAATCGTAATATATAAATACATACATTAAGTAATATAATAGGATATTTAATATAATTAATTACCAAATACGATAAAGATAATTAATTATATAACATGATAAATTAAAGTAAGAATCATGCAAATACATATATTATTATATTGCTTCAATTATGTATATACAAAATATATATATTTTTACATATAATGTTGTATTTCTTATGTCCACAATTCATTAGTGGAAGTTACTGTGATGTTCTATGTTGTACATGTATTGTTACACTAGAGTCTAGTACACAAAATTATCCATTTTATTAACTTTAGAAAATTAAAAATACAAAATGATCTATACTAATGCCTCCAATACCAATACATCACTTCTCATTTTAAACATAATATACAATATTATTATGTACAATAGCTTCTACGTGTAAGTTCATTAATGTTAACTACTGTGATGTTGTAAGCTGTATTGTTACACTTAACTGTAGTAAACTAAATTATCATATAGACTTAAAACTATCTTGATTTATTGGTTCTTGATACCTAATATCTAAGTTTGGTTGTTTGGTTTTATCTGGGATCGTTAATTTGGTTATTGAAGGATAAATATAATTGTTGTCCTTTTACAATGTTTACCACTGCCGTTACCAATGCAATGATTATTAATATAATATATTAGAATAATAGATCTACCCTTATTGAATTATATACCCGTATAATTAATATAAAAATAAAGTAATTTCTCCATTGGTCAACCTGTATAGTTCAGATATCGCAAATTAGGTAGTATAATAGTAAACTAGGCACCTAACGATATCGTAAATAAGCAAAAAAGTTTATCCCGATGTTATTACGACATCGTAAGGTCGATAGGATGGCATCTCGATTTGTACTGGGGGTAAAAAGGATAATTTCTTAGAAGTTTTATAATAACATAGTGACTTCCGATGTCGTAACTGGTGTAGGGGGGAAAATATACATAAATCGGAGCAGGTTACGATGTCGTAATCGTACGGGATATAAAAGCGATTTTTCCCAATTCGCAAGTCAATTTACAATCCACAACCCTAATTTTCTTCTCCCTCTTCAGAGTTACGCCGTCGTAATCTGAAATTACCGATCCTCCACTTCCGATCTCGGAATCATGGCGCCCAAGAAGAAGGCATGCGCCAGTAGGGACCCGGACCACTACGATGCATCTCAATTTCTATCCAAGGAGTGCTCTAAGAGGTATACTAAAATATCCTTAGACTGTAAGGTGCTTGAAACTTATGCATTGAATCGAGACCACATAGAACCCTTATGCATGACCTCAACTCTAGAGTACTTTGATGTGCAAAAATCTATTGCTTTGTTGTTATGTGATGATTTTAGTTATGAGGATGAGGTTTTTCAGTTTTATGGTGAAACAAGAGAATGAAACCTATAAGACAATGGTTAATGGGGTAGTTTTTGATGTTAATTGGTGGTTAATCAACCAAGTTTTGGGCTGTCCTTATGAAAAAGATGTTGATTTAGCCCCTGCTTTAGAGAATGGTCCTGTTAATGTTTATTTTAGTGGCAAATGGCCTAAGGTTGAAGATGCCCCTGGGGTAGACCGATTATCATTAGCAGTTCGCTATTTTGGTAGGTCTTATAATGATGGTGCATCGGCTAGTGCCTTTAATTTGAAATACATGAGCGTTGATGATAGGATTGTCTATGAGATGGTCCATAGGGCATTCGTACCAACGGGGGGGAATATAAGTGAGCCTACTTGTGCAACCGCTATGATGTTCTTTTATGTGATCACCAAAAAGGCTATAAATCCGGGATATGCCATATTCAAGCACATGGAGCATGTCATATTAGGAAAAAAACCTAGCGTAAATCTCCCCTATGGTAGTTTTATTACTAGGTACCTAAAGCATCAATGCCATAGACTCGCCGAGCCATTCCAATTTGATAGTGGCCCCAAACCTTGCACAAAATACTTCGATTCCAATTGGTTTTCAAACCACAATTGTATATTGGTTAACGGCAAGTGGATGAATGAACCTCCGAAGGATCAGACCAAGGCTCCAAGGGCTTCTGAAGGTGATTTCTTATTTTCTCTACTTGAAAATGATATGTTTGATTTTAATCCATTTCATTGTGTGCTAACTTTTTTGTCCTTTTATGTAGACGTTCTTGCTTTGAGACACTTATACAATTCCATGAAAAATGGTATTGGGAGGATGATAAAGCTCAACAAGGCCACTCACAAGGCGGAGAAAACATTTCGGCCAATTCGAAGAGCCGAGGATGTGGGTGCTCAAGAATTTCAGCCAAGCGGTCGTGCACCAATGGCTATTGATGACAACGTCAACACCTCAAATAACAACCCCGCGGCTTCAAATTTCCAAGGAGATGGTGGAGATTCAACTACTCAGAAAGAGGATGCTATATTAGCAAATATGTTTTGCTAATGTATTTTTGTTGTAATTGCATTCTAGACAATTTATTTTCATTAGAACTTAAACAATTTATTTTGTATGGTACTCGTCGAATGTGATGTTATTTAATTTTCTAAAAAATCATTTGTTTCTGCATTTAGTATGCGGTATAATTTTACAATTGCTTTTAATTTTTTTCTAAATGTAGTATAATCCAATGGATGTTTCATTTAATCACAACATACATTAAACTTTCCGATATCGTAAGACTAAACGAGGCACAAGGTCATTAGGGGTTCCGATATCGTAGAGGTAATAGGGAAGGGAATTCTAAAACGTTACGATATCGGAACATCCATAGAACAATGCTTAACATATGCTTCAGAAGCCGGACATGTAATCGTAACGGCCACTGGAACTTGAGAACTGTAACAATTTAGAGTTCCATCTATGGTTACGATATCGTAGGATATGTAGTGGTAAATAAATGTGTATCCGAGTAACCTACGATATCGGAAAGTGCTTAGGAAATGATGCATTTTATTAGTTTGGACTAAAAAATGATACCAAAATACAGCATACAAATATTCATTGGAAAGTAATTTCAAAATACAACATACAAATTTTTTAACGATCTCCGCTAATATTTTTAAAGGGCACTAAATAACGATCGCCACTAATGTTTTTGCGCTTTCTTCTTTGAGACCTTCAACTTATTCTGCATTTTAAACTTTCTTTTCCTCGTATTCCCTCGGGCATCAATCCATAACCCCTCTGTATGGTCGGAACGGCTTTGAAACTTTCTTAAGTTCAGGTCGGTCTCAGCTAGATTAATATCTTCCCCCTTCAATATTAAGGGGAAGTCATCAACATCATTTAAGCAATCTAACTCGCTCTCCACACCTACAAATGTCTTCTTTCCCTTCAACACAACCTCCATGTTACGATTGGCGGGATCTTTAACATAGAAAATTTGTTCACCTTGTGTTGCAAGAATGAAAGGATCCGATTTGTACCCTCTTTTCCTCCGATCAACAAGAGTGAACCCCAAAGGATCCGTGTAAACACCCTTGTCGGGATCAACCCACTCACATTTGAAGACCACAACTTTTACCAGCACGTAGTTTAACTCCCAAATATCGGTAATGGTGCCAACAAATCGAGAATCGGTGTAACCGGTTGTAGAGCCGACTTGGAATTCGTCTGAAACAACAGACACACCGCTATTTTGTGAAATTCCTTTAGCATCCATCTCCTTGGTACCATAAGTGTATCCTTTCACATCATAACCACTGTAAGAGATAACGGTGGACAAAGGACGCCTCGACAACCACTGCACATCTTCTGGATGCTCACCAACCGACACTTTTTTACGTAACCATGAACTGAAAGTTCTAGTGTGTTGACCAAGAACATCTTCCTCACTTATACCGCGAACTTCGTTTCTAATCTCATTCATGTGGAGTTCGATGTATGGTACAACAGACGGGTAATTGCGTAACACATACAAATGAGCAATAGTCATATCCTCAAATGATGGTTCAAATAACTTACCTTTTTGTAATCCATGACCTTTAATCCTATCCTCGTGCCTTGAATTTGGAATGCCAATTGTATCAACCCCATCTAGGTAAGCTGTACAAAATTCAATAGACTCCTCCGCAACATATCGTTGAACAATGCTTGCATCGGGACGATATCTCTTCTTCACAAAACATTTAAATATCTTCATGTACCGCTCAAACGGATACATCCACCTTAGGAATACGGGCCCACAACACTTAATCTCCCTAACCAAATGAACTACTAGATGAACCATTATATCAAAAAATAAGGGGGGCATGAACATCTCCATGCGGCATAAAACATCAACAATCATAGTCTGTAGCTCATCCAACCTCCGACGACTAATATTCTTCCTACATATTGATTTGAAAAATAGACACAATCGGCTAATACACATTCTAACATGTGAGGGCAAAGTGGTTCGAAGAGCAATAACATTTAACTCTTGCATCAAATTATGACAATCGTGAGATTTCAAGCCTACAACTTTCATCTCTTTAACTTTGACACAAGTGCTAATGTTAGAGGAATAAGTACTCGGTACCTTTATTCCTTAAAGACATTCACAAAAACTCTTCTTCTCCTCCGTAGACATTGTGTGAGGTGCAGGGGGGAGATATGTTTTACCTCCCTCCGTAACAGGGGCCAACTCTGGCCTAATTCCAAATTTTTGCATATCCAACCGACTTTTCAAACCATCCTTATCCTTCCCCGGCATGTTTAGCAACGTTCCAATTAAGCTATCACAAACATTTTTTTCAACATACATAACATCAAGGCAATGTCTAACTTCTAAATCCTTCCAATAAGGCAATTCAAAGAAGATTGAGCATTTTTTCCAGCTTCCAGGTATTGAAGGTTTTTTTCTATTCTTACCAAAGTCATTTTCAATCTCCTTCACAGTTGCAAAAATTTCCTCACCAAAAATCGGATCAGGTGCCAGACCAGTCTCCACCTCACCATTGAACCACTTCTTGCATTTACGAAGGGGGTCGTCCAACGGTAAAAAACGACGATGCCCAAGATAAACAGTTTTCCGACCATTAGGCAATTGCAAGTGTTGAGTCTTCCTTTCACATATAGGGCATGCCATATGCCCTTTCACCGCATACCCCATCAAATTACCTAGAGCCGGCAAATCATTGATTGTACAAAACAAGTAGCCTCTCAACTTAAACCACTTATCGCGATAGCCATCATACGTCCAATTTTCTCCGTACCACAATTTTTTCAAAGCATCAATCAATGGTGCCAAATAAACATCAATATCATTACCTGGTTGTTTTGGACCCGATATCATCAACGAAAGCAAAACATATTTTCGCTTCATAGTAAGCCATGAAGGTAAGTTGTACAACACAACCATAACCGGCCATGAGCTGTGAGTACTGCTCAAGTCTCCATACGGATTCATTCCATCTGTCGATAAACCTAATTTAACATTCCGAGGATCTTTGGCAAAATCAGGGTACAAAGCATCTATTTTCTTCCATTGATCAACATCCGACGTGTGCCTTATAACATCATCCTCGGGCTTCGTCCTATCCTCATGCCATGTCAAATTTTTTGCATCTTCCTTGTTAGCAAACAATCTTTGCAACCTCGGAATGATAGGGAGGTACCACATAACTTTCACCGGGGTAAGTTTCTTGCTCTTAGTAATCGTCTCATCACAAACACCAATAGTGCTAGTTTTAGACTTGTAACGCGGCTCCATGCATACTCGACATCTATCTAATTTTTCATCGTCTTCTCCCCTAAACAACATACACTAGTGGAGGAGGAGAGGTTTTAAGGCGGTTCTAACGTACCAGAGAAGGCACATTAGAACCGGCTTCTCCCAACCGCCGTAAAATTTTGACATCTTTCGAATTCGAAAGTTTCACATTTCATGTTACGAATTCGAAAGTGTCATATATTATAACCGCCTTAAACGTAAAAATCTTACGAATTCGTAATTTTTTTTCACCCAGCAGAAATATCTTTCTCATTCGAAAGACTTATTTTCTGCCTTTCTCATTCGAAAGACCTTGTAAACCAGCAGAAAGGTCTTTCTCACTCGAAAGAGGTTACAGATCATCCAAAAAAAAACCCACTCGCGATAGTGCTTACGAACTCGTAAGCACTCTCGGGAGTGGGTGAAAACATTTATAGGAGAGCTCGAAATTAATAAAAACCAATCACATTAGCTTTATACATTATGGTTGTATCATACTAAAATACATCAATATCAATAACTTCCTTTACAGTGCCATAAGCAGCAGTTATAAAGCTCAACAAACAGCATCAACTCCACTCTATCATAAAAAAGTAACATCATCTAGGTAGACGCTCCTACACAAACAAACAGCCAAAGCCTCTTGTCAATACACACCAACTTCTACTACATTGGAATGGACCTGCGAAAGCATAGCTGCACACTCAATCTTTTAAGGCTTCAAGCAAAGGAACATCCATTATGCGCCACCATTGAGATGAGAGTAATACAAGTCGCCACACAGCCTGATCACCGTTCAGATTCTGAATGCTCACCAGTCTTCACCTGAAAAATGTTCCATTTGAGCCTTCAAGCGCTGATGTTCCTCCCTCTTCATCATGGTCAGATTCGGTCCATTGCGCTCAAATCTTTAACCTGCCACTGAATATGACAAAATAGATATATGCTTCAATGACTCTTTGAAATCGTTATTTAGGCAATCATATGGTTCTGCATTATAATATGAACTATCTTTAAAAGTTACACACCACCATGTGAGTACTACTACAAACAATCAAGGAGAAGCTAATTAACAATTTCACATATTTTATCCGAGTAGAATCTCAGATCAGACCAAGAAAGAATACTTCTCCAAGTGCAGCACTTACACACTCAAATATTGCAAGAAAACCTAGTAGTGAATATCATTGTCAAAGACTACAAAGACAGACAATTAGCTCAAACATACAACTAACAATCACTGATTGCACAGAATCACTTGACAAGATCACTGTCAAGAAAATAAGTTAAAAGATTCAAACCACTGTAGACTCTACCTAAAAATAACCCTCATGACGTAGACTCTTTCTCTTCAAAAATTATTCCAGTCAGCAACAAGCACACATAGTCACACGACGAGGCTATACATTTAGAGATGCAATCGTGTAAATTTTTTTGGTGCACCCTGCATATAAATTTCTAGCTCCGGCACTGTACCAAAGACAATGAGAAGGCTTCTAAGGCCCTTAAGGCGGATAGTACCCCCCTCTAGTGCAGTTTCACCATGAAAGAAACACTACAGAAGAACTTTAAGCTGAGAATGGGTAAAATATCTTGTAATTTTCTGGAGTTTCAAGGCAAAAATTATGGTTTCACAAAAATATACAGAATAATAATAATAATAATAACAAGAACAACTGGAAATAATGCTAAGTAAGAAAATTAGTTTCAAGTTGTACCAGAATTAATGTAGAAAGGTTAACAAGAGTAATTTATGTAACTTTGATGATGGTGAATTTAAGAATTAAGCTTATAATCAGAATAAATCAAAAAATCACCGAACAAACAATAACACCATAAACCAACAATTACCTCCGCATGGGTCCATTCAATGCATGCTTCATCTTCTTCAAACAAACTTAATGAACTCTGAAAATGAGTTCTTTTGGCCCTTGAAAAATGCAAAATTTGCCACAAGAGGTATTAAAACCAGCTCCCTATTTGATAGCTCAGCCGGGCATTAATGCCTGAAGTTACCATGAATATTGCTACAAACATCATGCTAACACATCAAATATAATCAACAGGGATAAACAAAATTAAATCTTTCTAGGATTCTAGCATTCCAACAACAGAAATACCATAATTCAACGGAGAACAAGAAAAGTATATCATCAACGGAGAACCATCGGAAAACGTAATAATTTACCTGAAATTAAAGCATCGAAATAAAAGGGAAAATTGGGGCAAGTATGGGCTTCGTGGCGAACTGGGAGATCTGGGTTTCGCGACAAACTGGGAGCTGAGTTTGAGGAGAATCCGGGATTCACGGCGAACTGGGATGGTGGTGAATCTGGGCTTCACGTTAAACTGGGATGGTGGTGACTCTGAGCTTCGCGGCGAACTGGGAGCTGAGCTTCGGCTAGGCCACGGTGGTGTGAAGAAGTAGAAGCTCCGGGCGGATTCAGTTAGACCGGCAGAGCTGGAGATGGAGAGATGGCGATGGAAAGATTGTGGACAGAAAGGGTTTTGAATAATAATTAATAATAAGGAATACCAATTAAAAGTCAAAATAAGTCAACAGAAAACCTTCTTTCTCATTCGTAAGACAACAGAACCATCTTTCTCATTCGAAAGAACAAATAAAGTAGCAGAACTACTCTTTCGAATTCGAAAGACAATGAGTTTTACGGCACTTTTTTTAGAACCGCCGTAAAAATACAACGAACCGCCTTCTCTGGTCACCCGCCATCTCATACCTTACGAATTGGTCTTTCGAATTCGAAAGATATGACCATTTATGGCGGTTCCAAGGTGGTCTACGGAACCGCCTTAAAAAAGTGCCTTAAATCCCCTGATTTGCACTAGTGATACAATCATTCGGGCATGCATGGATTTTCTCTAGCTCCATTCCCATTGGGCAAAGAATCTTCTTCACGGCATACACACGGTCAGGTAACAAATTATCCTTAGGAAGCATTTCCTTAAACAATAAAAGAGTCTCCGTCATTGCTTTGTCGGTGAAACCATGTTTTGCTTTCAAATTCATTATCAATAAAGTCGATTCTAAAATGGTATGCCTAGCTCCCTCGTACAACGGAGTTCGTTTATCATTATACATTGCCTCTAAAATCTCCGGCTTCCCAACAAAATTTCTAGCAACATCATCGACCATATCATTCCACCCATTATCACCATGCATATTCTCATCAAATTTCTCAACTACCGATTCGTCACAAATAGAATTTGCATCCTCACCATGCCATATCCAACTTGTGTAGTTTCCATCAAAGCCTCTCATTATCAAATGTGCCCTTAACCCCTTCACTCCCAAAAACACATTATTCTTGCAATCTTTACAAGGACATCGCATTCCCGACCTATTCTCTACTCTAGCATGCTCAACCGCAACATCTATAAATTCCTCCACCAAACTCAAATACTCCGGCGAATTTCTAACATTCTCTTGAACAATACGACAACGATCCATTTCAAACCTAAGCCTACATTGTAAAAAAAAAAAGGGACCCATAAATAATCTACAACCACTTTTCTTGCAAAACCATGAATCCAACATATCTATATAAACAACAACACAACAAAATAACACAACAACACTAAATAAACAATAAAAATATGAAGATAGTGTTCAAGGGAGACAAGTTACCTTCAGCAACCGTTTTTCTAAGGTACTAGCCAACTCTCATTCGCCCACACACATTAGAACACAAGAAAGTTTCAAAAACTATCATTTTTTTCTAATATGTATTGTTTCTGCCGACACTTTACGATATCGGAACCTTCACCGAATCTCCAACCTATACAACTTACGATATCGTAATACACTAGAATTTTCCTCACTATTAACTAACGACTTCGTACGACACCTAGAATCATTCATTATTTTATATTTCAGAGTCCGGGTGACAAATCGAATCGGCCACTGGAAAAATATAATTGGAGTTTTCAATTTGTCTAAGCGGTTTACGATATCGGAAAGTGTCACGGTGGATTTGCGTACGATTTCCATTGTCGTGGATTTCTACAAGGATTAATTTGAAAGGATTTCGGTATCGTGAGCACGTTCACGACCACAAGTCCGATGTCGTAAGAGTAAACTCTAACGGCAGTTTCTTAGAAACCGCCGTAGAATGTCCAAATCCGCCGCAGTTTTCCCCCCTCCCAATGAAACGATATCGTAAGGTTATTGTTTCAATACTTACGACACAGTTACGGTATCGTAATATATTAGTTACGGCGGTTTTCAAAAACCGCCGTAAAACGTCCGCCGTTAATAGACTGTTTTCCACTAGTGGGACGTTGGCGATGGTGCTCCCCCGGGTCCTACCCACGGAGTGAAGCCCTCGGGCCATCGATTTTTGAATCATTCTGGGGCTCCCCCCTCCTTAGATAGGGATGTTTTAGATTTAGTTAGACGTTGCTCCATCCCTTTTCCGTTGGATGCGTCTTTATCCAAACTTCCCCCGGGAATGTCCGAGCGAGAGGTACCTTGCATTCCCCGGATTCACTTTCAATATGGGCTGAGCCTCCCTTTTCCTCCCCTGTTTACAGAAATTTTCGATTTTTATCAAATGGCCCCGGCCCAGCTACACCCCAACGGGGTTTTGCTGGTGCTGGCCTTCTTGGTCAATTGTGCGAGGTGCAACGTCTCTTCCTCCCTCCTCCTCTTCCGTTCCTTCTACGCCTTGCGACGCGCTCATGCGTCCTTCCCGGGTGTGTTTTCCTTTGTAATCCGTTCCGGGACGAGGGACTTTGTTAAGGGTAAACCCAAGTCCGCCAAAGGGTACCTTGCAAAAGGTTTCTTCCGTTGTGATTCCCGGGTGTATCCTATGCCCCCTGGAACGATTCCCTCGTCCCTGAAGATAAAAAACCTCTCTCCTCTCTTTAAATTGATGCTACCAATGATCATAACCTCCTCCGCCTATCTCCCCTAGACATGGATGCCTTCTTTAAGACCGGAAACGCGGGCTATTACTGGCCTCGCGGGATATACCCTGAAAAACTTTTTAATTTTCTGTTTTCTGATTTCAGTTCAACCTACTCTATACGCAGACGTCACGCCATTCGCGGGGATGCCTTCCCGGGGTGATAATCAGCAGGGAAATCCTCGTCTAGGGTTGGTCGCTCCAGCTGAGCAGCAAGTGACTCCTCCGCCTGGGCCGGATGCTGCCGAAGACCCCGGGTTCATTCCTCAAAGAGCCCGTCAGCAACGACCACCTTCCCAACAGAGGGCCCCGGGGTCCTCCCCTACCCCAGGGAGGAAATCTTTCATCCAGCACCCCACTTACAGTGGCGGGGCTAGTTCTCGCTTTAAGCGGCCGCTGACCGATGACAAGGAGTCTCCTCCGCATTCCCGTCAAAGGTCAGAGGGTGCGGTCCCGCCCCCACCTCCCCCTCCCCCTGCCAATATTCCTTTACATGATAATTCTCAAGCTATCCCCGAGGAGAGGGAAGAGGTATTCCAACCTTACCCAGTTGCTTATCACTATTTTTACCATGTTTATATCCTTCCGGGTAATCTTACTTTTGTTTAAATTTTATAGACCACCACTTTCGCCGACTCGCTCCTGGCGGATTCCCAACTGGCGGAGGCACTCAACCGGACGTATTCTAAGTACAGCGCGGGTCTATTTGCTAAAAAGGAAAAGGAACTCCGCGACGCCCGGGAGAGGCTGGCCGGGCGAGATGACCTGGAAGCCCGGCTGGAGGCTTCTCAGAAGAAGCTGGCTGAAAGGGAGAAAAAGTTGTCAGAGAAGGAAAAGAAGCTGGCGGAGGTGGAGAAAAAATACACTTCTCTCAAGAAAGAAAAGAAAGATGCTCAGCTCGAAGCCCTGGACGCTGTGGTCCAGAAAGTTCTCCACTCTGCTGATTTTGACAAAAGGCTAGAGGGTATCGCCGCTGCCGCTAGTGCGGATGCCTGCCACGAGATGTACCGCAGTCTGTGGGGTTGGCTTCCGGGGCCTGCTCGCCTTGAAGCCCAGGCATCCTACTACCGTCCCAAGGCAAGCGGTCAGCTAAACCACCGCTGGAGATCCCTCCAGGAGGCAAAGCTAGAGAACCTGGTGCCCCAGCTATGGGATTCGCTGAAAATGTCCTCCCGGGTCCTGTCCGCCTCAGACATTAAGAAGGTCAAGCTTCCGGGGAACGATGAGGCTTCTTGCCCTGACCCCGGCCCGGAAAGCTTCAATGCTTATGGGGTAGTCCCGGAGACGTCTCATTGGGCTGAAAGTTATCAAGAGTTCTGTGCTGTACCTGACAACTTTGGGTATCGGGCTGTCCTTGAGGGGGAGACGGGGGGTACACTGTGGGACTTCCAAGGGGGCAAGATGACTTGCTCTACCAATCCCGGAAGTCTACCCGGAAAGTGGGATTCCCTGAGTGCCCGGAAGACGAGCCAAAGGTGGATGCTCCCGCTTACTGCGGTCCCAGCTGGTCTGATGCGGACGTAGCTGAACAGGAGAGGAGATGGAAGAGGGCTCACGCTACCCCGGGAGAAAGAGGCTCTGCTGAGGATGATGTATTCCTCTAGTCTTTTAGCCTAAGTTTTTTGTACTTTTATTTTGTAACTTGCCTCCCCGGGAGGTGTTTGTAGAACTCAGCCTTGGTGCCCATTTTGCTTAATACAAGGTTCTGCTTTTAATGAATTTGTCATCTTTTGTAGTCTGAGCGCTATTTGGAAGGAGATCTCCCGCGGGGACCCTTGCCTTTTGTTTTCCCTCATCCTAGTTGTTCTTCCGGTACTTACTTCTCTCTCCCCCGTGCTGGTTGCCTCCAATGCTCATTCCTTCAAAGGAAGCTGGCTCATTAGAGGTTTGGAGGCGATCAAGCTACCCGGGCCATGTCTGAGGCTGGGTTGTGTGCGTTTGTCCATGAGTTCGGGTCCGTCCGGGCATTAGTATCATCTGTTGAAAACAAATTTGGCTCGCTGAATCACTGCTTCAACCTAGCTTCTGATCATATGCGGGAGGCCCTGAATTCCCATCAGACCATCGCCGAGTTGCAGGCCCTTCATGACGATTCCCATCATCGTACTGCCAAGGAACTGGGTATGGTGTGGGGCGAACTATAGCGGGCACAGGAAAAACTTAGGAAATTGGAAACCCATTCCGCTCAGAACAGGCTTCTCTGCGACTTTGAGAAAGAGAATCGGTCCCTCACTCACAGGAATAGGGTCCTCCAGGATGCTCTACTAATCACCCAGCTATCCTACCACCTTTTGGGTCACAAGAATGGCTTAGTTGGGGTGTCTCCTCTTACCGATATTTCAGCCGGGGTTCGCAGGACGATTGAACGCATGGAGGCTAACCCGAAGAAGTTTGGTGAGGGAGCTCCCAATCATAAGGCCTATCTGGACGTCGTGGAGTGGCATAATAAGATAGCCGCGGGAGAAGCTGAGCCCTATCCCTCTAGCCTTCGCCGAGTCCCTGCCCGGGTGGAGGTGGATGTGGCGTATGAAAGATATGAAGATATGACTGTATCCATTGACCCGGAAGAAGTGGCACGTCGGATAAGACGCATCCGGGAAATTGCCGATTCTGGAGTCACCACGAAGGGAGTTAAAACCGCTGAGGGCACCCGCATCAACCGGAAAGAGAAGGGTAAAGGTGCAGCAGACTTGTTTCATAAATTCAAGTTTGTTACGTCGGCCGGGGTAAGGAGGATGCGCCTGGCGGAGCCGCTTCCAGAAGGATCCGTGGTTGTTCCTATCCCCGAATTGAACGAAGAAGACGCCGCGCAATTGGAAGAGGAGCTTGCGTGGAATCAAGCCACGGATGCCCGCTTTGCCGAAGATCTCCCGTCTTCTCAATTCTTCGGAGGGAGTTTCCGCCCGGGTAACCCTGAGGGTGCTTCCGGGTCAGGTCCCACGTGGGTATAGTACCAGATAGAAAAAACTTGTATGTAAAATACTTTGTAACATATCAGCATGTGTGCTTTGAAATTTATGAATCAATGAATAAAAAATCTTTCGAGAATCCCTTCTCATTAATTCTGTAAGCATTACATTCTTTGGTCCCCGGGCTTCATTCAAGTCCCGAGCCCAATCTAGCGGGGCACCCAAATGGGAGCTACCCATGGGTCCCTTCTACCATCATTCCTCTCTAAGCCCGAGACGAGGCCAAACGTCGGGACTGTCTCTCCGGGCATATTCATGCTTCCGGGAGGGGGCATATCCATGTCTGGCATATTCATGCCTGACTAGTTAAGGTTCTGCGCGGGGCACTCTACTTCCCGTAAAACCTTCTTAAGTTAGCTACATTCCATCTTCTGGGGATCTCCTTTCTCTGCTTGTCCTCCAGTACGTAGCTTCCTCCCGGGTGTGTTTCCTTCACCTTGTATGGCCCTTTCCAATTGGGTGCAAGCTTCCCCTCCGGGGCTTGGCGGCTCTTGTCATTTCTCCCCATCACCCAATCTCCGGGGGCGAAAACCTATTTCCGCACCCTCCTGTCATGGTACCTCTTTACTCGCTCCTTCACCTTAGCTTCCTGGAGTGCTGCATTCTCTCGCTTTTCTTCCAGGAGGTCCAAGTCAAGGCGCCGTCCAGCATCTTCTTCTTCCGGGCGTTGGTGTTGAGTCCGAGGGCTCGGGATCCCAATCTTCGCGGGTATCACTACCTCCGACCCATATACCAAGCAATATGGGAATTCCCCGCTGGCTGAGCTTTCTGTAGTCCGGTGGGCCCAAAGAACGCTAGGCAACTCCCAAATCCAATTTCCCCGCGCGCCTACCAAGCGGGTTTTTAACCCTTTGATGATAGTGCGGTTGGTGACTTCCACTTGCCCGTTCGCCTGGGGGTGGTACACAGATGTCAACCTCTGCTCTATGCCATACTTGATACACCATGATTTGAAAGGATCATTTTCAAATTGCGGCCCCCTTATTCGTGACTATGATCTTTGGGATACCGAATCGACAAATGATGTTCTTCCAGCAAAACATAACACAAGTTAGCCCCCGTATGTTGGTGAGTGGTTCTGCATCCACCCATTTGCTGAAGTAGTCAATCGCCACAATCACGTACTTAGCTCCTCCCGGGGCAGTCGGGAAAGGTCCCACCAAATCAATTCCCCACCTACTGAATGGCCAAGCTCCCGTGACCCCAATTAACTCCTCCCGGGGCACATGGATTAGCGGGGTGAATGTTTGGCATGCCAAGCACTTCTGAACATGCTCTTCCGCATCTTTGAACAACGTCGGCCAGTAATACCCCAGCCTTAAGATTTTCCTAGCCACTGTGCGAGCTCCCTGGTGACTCCCGTTAGATCCTTCATGCACCTCCCGGATGAGGTGTTGGCCTTCTGCCCTTTCTACACACTTAAGCAAAGGCTGGAGATAACCTCTCTTATACAACTCCCCGCCCTGGATCACATACTTAGGCACTTTGACTCTCAACTACCGGGCCTGAACCCTATCCTCCGGGGTGGTTCCTTCTTCTAGGTATGCCCGCATGGGAATGATCCAGGATTCTTCCTCATTTACTACCATCACTTGGTCATTCTCCTGGTAGCTCATTCTTCCTAGTACTTCCATGTACAACTTTTGGTTAGGCTCAGGCTTTAATTCCGAGGAGGCCAACTTGCTCAAAACATCTGCTTTACTATTTTCCTCCCGGGGAACTTGGACCAGGTTGAAGGTTTCGAACCCGGCTACCAGAGGTTTTACCGTTTCCAAGTATTTCTGCAGGCTCCTCTCCCGGGCTTCATATTCTCCTTTTACCTGCTGTACCACAATCTGAGAGTCGATGTATGCCGTGAGAGCTTTGATGTCCATCTCCTTTGTCAATCTTAATCCTGCGATCAAGGCTTTGTACTCGGCTTCATTGTTGGTTGTTTTGAAAGTGAATTGGACCGCATAGGGGTATTCCTTCCCTTCCGGGCTAATCAACAAGACTCCCGCTCCGCTGCCTCCTGAGTGTGCCGATCCATCTACATATAACCTCCAAGCCGGGACTATTTCAGCCTCGGTCGTCTCCTGCTCTTCCTGTATCCTTGCTTCTGATTCCACCAGAAAGTCTGCTAGAGCCTGCCCCTTGATAGCCCTCCTTGGCTCATACCGAATTTCATATTCTCCCAATTCTATAGCCCATTTCATCATTCTCCTTGATGCCTCCGGCTTGAACATGACTTGTTTGAGCGGGTAATTGGTGAGGACCACTATTGAATGGCCCTGGAAGTAGGGTTTAACCCTCCTTGAAGCGTGTACCAGTGCTAGAACTAATTGCTCCAATTCAGTATACCGGGTCTCTGCCCCCCGAAGTGCCCGGCTAACAAAGTAGATTGGGTGCTGCTTTCCCTCCTCTTCTTTGATTAGCACGACACTTACTGCCTCCCGGGATGCCGCTATGTATAGGAAAAGCTCCTCCCCCGGGTATGGTTTCTTTAAAGTTGGCAACTGTCGAATGTGATCTTTTAAGTTTTGGAACGCCTTCTCGCACTCCCCGGACCACTCGAATGCCTTGGCTTTCCTGAGAATGTTGAAGAAAGGAGCTGCATATCTGCCCCCTTTGATAGGAATCGGCTGAGGGCCGCAAGGGAACCTGTCAACCGATGTACTTCTTTCACCGATCTGGGGGAGGTCATCTTAGCTATGGCCTCTACCTTTTCTGGGTTGACATCAATGCCCCGGCTTGACACCATGAAGCCCAAGAACTTCTCCGCTCCCACTCCGATGGTACTTTTGGAGGGGTTCAGCTTTAGATTGCTCAGCTCAAGTTTTTTGAACATCTCCTCCAGATCGTTCAGTAAAGCCCCATAAGTCCTGCTTTTAACCACCATGTCGTCGACATATACCTCCATGTTCCTTCCCACTTGGTCCTTAAAGAGTTTGTCCACCATTCTCTGATAAGTAGCCCCCGCGTTCTTCAATCCAAAGGGCATCTTCTTGTAGCAAAAGGTCCCAAAATCGGTGATGAAGGAGGTTTTCGCCTTGTCCGCCTCATCCATTTGCACCTGATGATACCCTTTATGTGCATCAAAGAAAGCCAGCACCGACTACCCCGCGATAGCCTCTGCCAGCCGGTCCAAATTCGGGAGAGGGTAGCTTTCTTTGGGGCAGCATTTATTCAAATCTGTAAAGTCGATACACATGCGCCAACTTCCGTCATGCTCTTTACTAAGACCGGGTTAGCTATCCACTCCGGGTAGATGATTTCCTCGACCACCCCGGCTCTCTCCAGCTTCTTCACTTCATTCTTTATGAATTCCGCTCTCTCCGGGGCTACAGGTCTTTTCTTCTGCCTGATTGGCTTGGTTGCCGGGCTTATGTTCAGCTTGTGTACCCCCAACTCTGGCAACACCCCCACCATGTCCTCCGGGCTCCATGAGAATACTCCTTGATATCTAGCCAAGAGTTCCTTCAATGCACCTTTTACTTCCTTCAGGAGATCTTTTCCCACCGTGACCATCCCTTTGTCCGCCACTTGCATTTCTTCCAACTCTTAGCGGGGAGCTTCTCCATACACCGCCCTTATTGCTTTCTTTGCATCTAAGACCGCCGTCATCATGCAACTTCTCGCGACTGCTTGGCTTCCCCGTACGACCGTCACTCCTTGCGCGGTGGGGAACTTCATTGTCAGCAGGTATGGACAATTCGCTGCCCGGGCTTGGGTTAGCCAGGGCCTCCTTATGATTACGTTGTACGGTGAGGGTGCATCAATAACCGCAAAGTTGCATGTCACTGAGAGCCTCTTGCTCCGGTCCTTCTCGTCCACCATACACACTGCGAGGGGAATAACACCTAGGGGAACTTCAGGTTTGCCCGTGAACCCTGACAAGGGAGACGAAGGAGGTTTCAGATTTTGTCTCCCGATTCCCAATTGATCGAAGCAAGAAGCGAACATGATTTCCACGCTACTCCCGACGTCCACAAACACCCTCTTGATCAAAAAGCATTCAATCTCCGCCGTTACCACCATTGGGTCTGAGTGGGGTATCTGTGGTGGGGCTGCATCCGCCTCGAAGAAGGTGAGAGCTTCGTCGGGGCGAAACTTTTTCCCCTGAACCTCCCCCGGGGGAACATATCGCGTCCGGGCCCGGATAGCGGAAACTGACTGGCATGCTTCTCCGACGTCCCCGCTTATCACGTTGATCATTCTGTTGGGTACTGGGGCTGGCTCTACTGCTTGGACCGGTACGGCGGCTAAGGCGGGCCTCCTCGGGGCCCTGTTGCCTTGGTTGCCTTGGGCTCTCCCGTTTCCTCTCCCGGGGTTAGGCCTCCACCTTCTCCGGGGTTGCTCCTGAGGCTGGTCCCGGGGATTCTCCTTCTTTGCTTCTGTCACCACGCAATCTCTCAACTGCCCCCGCTCTATCAATCTTTCTATCTCATTCCTCAGCCCTCTACACCCCTCTGTCGAGTGTCCATAAGACTTGTGATAGGCGCACCATTTGTCCGCATTTTCCCTAGACGGGGTCCCCTGGATGGGCAGCGGATCCGGGAACAAATCCTTGTGAATAGCATGTATCTCTGTCCGGGACTTGCTGAGCGGGGTAAAACTATCTGCCCTTGCCCGGTTCACCGGCGCAGGACCCGAATCCCTTCTACTTGGGTCAGCCACCCTCCTCCTTTCCATCTTATCCGGGAGGAATCCCCCAGATTCTTCCTTCCTCTTCCGGGTGGCGTCATTAACCGCACAGTACAGTTGCACCGCCATTTGTAAGTTGTGAAAGGTTTCCGGGATGTTTTCCATCAGCTTCTGGAACAACGCCATATCCCTCAAGCCATTTATAAATCCGCTAATCACCGCCTTCTCCTGCTGCTGTCTGTCTATGACCTTCATGCTATCGTCCATGTACCTTCGGTAATATTCCATTGGCCCTTCTGCAGCTTTCTGCCGAGTGGCGAGAAGCTCAGTCAATTGCTTCCATTCCTTCTTCAATCCAGCGTACCGGAACAGCAGAGCCTTGGAGAAATCATAATAATCTCTAAGACTCTGCCGGGACAAGGAATCGAACCATAGGAGACAGTTTCCCCTCAGGTAGAAGCCTACCAACTTGCATCTTAGTTCTTCCGGGAAGTCCCGTGACACCATTAGGTTCTGGTACGTCCTAACAAACTCCTCCGGGTCTGTCTCTCCATTATACGTTGGGATTCCCTCCGGGACCCGAAGGCCCGGAGGCCATGGGTATGCCAGCACCCGAGGTACCCATGGGGAAGTGGGTTGAGCTCCGTTCCTCCCCACCAACTTGTCCAATCGCGCCTCCAAGGAGTTGGGGTCCCGCTGCGCCACCTGATAGCCCCGCATCCTATCATCCTCCCTACATTATCTCTCCGGGTAACCGTAGTTCACCCCCATTGACCCATACATGGGCATGGAATACTGGATCGGGTTCCCCTGGGTTCCAGGGGCCTGATAACCCAATAATTCCGCAGGCATGACTGGAAGGTCATACCCGGTCTGCTCCGTCCCCCAGCTAGAACGCGGGTAGTAGGGTGGAGCATGTGGAACTAAATTTGATTGTTGTCCAGTAGCCACTCCTCCTCGAACTCCGAAATTCGGGGGGAAAGAAGGTGGGATGGTTGAGGAATTAATTCGCCCCTGTATTCTTGGCGGCTGAACATCCCCGTCTAGATCGATAACTTCCCTTTGATGTCCCCGCAGAGAGCCTGCCAGGTCCCCTCCAGGTTCCCTTCGTCTTAAGTTTTCCTGGGCAGAGAGTACCCACTGGCGGTACAACTCCTTGTTGGCTCTCATGAATTCCAACTCTGCCGATTCCTCCGTATTAGCTAAGGGTTGCCCCTCTTTCGGGAAAGCCGGTCCCCGAGTTTGAGGGTTGCCGGCCAGGTATTGCCCCTCCTCCCGGGTTTCAGGTTCCCGGGCCCGGGGACTGCCTTCCCTAGCGGGCCTAGGCTCCTGCTCATCCTGGTACTCTCTTTCCGAGTCGGCTTCGTCGGAGGCAGTTTCCACGTGACCATCCTGTGGTACTCCTAGCTCACGCTGGTGTTTAGCCTCCTCCTGCAACTGCCTCAAGGTCACGTCATCTCCCGGGGGTGGAGGAGGACCACTCCCTGAAGGTGCCGCGTTCTTCTTCAGGCGTCCACGCCCTCTCCTTGGCGACTCCATCGTGCGAAAGTGGAACTGGTCCTACTGGGCGTGCCAATTGATGCTACCAAAATCCATCCGTTTCCCGAGAGTTGACGCTATCCGAGTCTCCTTCTTGATCAACCCGCTACAATCCTGCAAAACAATCCCCGGGAGGCGTCCCAGGGAAGAAGCTCCGGCGTGATGATGAGATGGGGATAGCGGAGAAGGAAAACGTACGGAAGGTGCTCTCAATATAAAGTAGAGAGATATAAGTCACATACCTTGTTCACTATTTGAGGCTAGTATTTATAGCAGAGCTTCGCCTGCTTGAAGATAAGTTGCAGGACCACCTCCCTTGTCACCATCTTTCCTCTTTCTTGTCCGGACATGCCTCTCAGCGGGGAAGGTACCGCTCTGTTGGTTCTGGGCCGCGAGCTCTCTTCCTGGCCCAGCATGGTTCTGGGCCGGTATTATCAAAACCTATCAGCCAAACTCATTCATATGGTAGTTTGTTTAGTGTGTTGGAATCTCTGGAAAACAAGAAACAGTCAGCTTTATGATAACAGACCCCCATCCAGATCTACAACTATCAAGGAAATTAAAGAGATGATTTACTCCATTGTGCATGCCAATCCATTCTCTGATGTTTCTCAATATGATAGAGGTTTAGCTGATAAAGGTCTTTTCCCTCATCCAACTAAACCCCAAAGGCCTAAGGCTGTTGCAATAAAATGGTCCAAACATTCTCACGGGTTTAAAATTAATGTTGATGCATCTTGGTCTGGATTATCCTCTAAGGCTGGAATTGGCATTATATGTAGAGATTCCCAAGGTCAATTTATATCTGCTGAGCATATTTACATAGATGTTTTTTCTCCCCTTGAGGCTGAGATAAAGGCTATAAAGTTTGGGATATTGCATGGTCATATACATGGTTATCTTCAATGCATTATAGAATCTGACTGTCTAGTAGGCATCTCAATGATTTTAAATCCCATAACTGCTCATTGGAAACTGTTTCATCTGGTGGATACCACATATTCCCTTTTAAAACAATTCACCTTGAAGCATACTTTTAGACAGGGGAACATAGTTGCTGATTCACTGGCAAAATTTGCTTCTCAGCTAAAATCCAGTTCATCTGTTAATTTAGTGGATCTTCCTATAGAAATTAGAGCTCATTTGCAGATGGACAGAGAACAGATTCCATCAATCAGAATCTGAAGGATGGATGCTACTGACCTTATTGTCACTCTATCTAAATGCAGGTACTCTATTCAGAGGAACTTTGGCTAGCACACTACAAAAGGCCTATAGAATTGCAGCAAAGAAGTATCTATGTAGCTGTCCTCCACTCTTTCAAATCAGATCAACAAGCAGAATTCTCTCGAACTCTATTTCCAAACCTGAAGATACGAAACCCCAAGTTAAGTTGTGTGTCGATTTGGTTCGTCTTACATAGAGTTGCAGAGGGTCTCTTTGTAGTCTCAGGAGATGGAAATATGAGTTACTCATCATTACAACACCTTTTCTCTATGTTTAGAGATTGGAAAAAAGCATTATGAGTTCTATACTCATCCATTTAGCTTGTCTTTTTCAATTCATTAGTTTCTAGTTTGAACCTCTTCATTTGTAAAACAAGTACATGGAGTTTTCTCCTTTTATTTTTTCGGTTATTTATAGGCATGGGAAACCTAATGAAAATCCCTTCACCTTTCATAGGTGATTTCATAAAATAAAAAAATAAAAATCTAAAACATCATATTATATAAAAGATCAAACCAAAAATAATCAAACTCAAGTATAAAAACATCAAGTCCAAACAAAAATAACTCAAATAATTAAAATAACTGTATAATAACACCTAATCTCGTAGAAATTGGTCTCCTTTTGATCTGTTCTTATTTGAAACTTTCTCATTTTCTCAAATTAATAGCTCGCGGAAGAACAAAATTAAAAGTAATTACTCTTATTAAAACAAAACTCTACCCGTTTGTTAATTTTGTAAAGGATCTCTTCATATTTACATATATCACCTCCAATTTCATAGAGATTATCCAATATCGTTCAAACTCCGTGTGATTGTACATGAGCATGTACAGTGAGAAAAATCTAAAAATATGAACGTAATTGATGTTGAAATTAATAAATAAATGGGACTAGTGTATATTATAATAAAAATAAACCTTGTAAGAGAAATTGATTATTTAAATATTTCAAAAAATACATTGAAAAATGCAATTTCCAAGTGATTATTTACATTGGAAAATGCATTTTCCAAATATTTCATTAGGCTAATTAATTCTATTGACATTTCACAATTATTCTTGGAAAATGCAGCATGAAACACAATTATTAGGGGGTCAAAAAAATGTTAGGGGCCAAAAACAATTAGGGGGTCAAATGCAGCATGAATCAAACAAGTTAGGGGGCCAAAAAGATAGTCCCACCCTTCCAAGATTGGATGGAAAAATGATTTAACAGCCAAGTTAGGGTTAGAGGGTCGAAATGAATCAAAAACTAAAGGTTGGGAGCCGTTTTGACACTAAAATTCGATGGGGGCCAATCTGGTATTTTGGAAAACGTTAGGGGGTCTATATAAAATTCTCTCAACAAAAAAAGGGAATTTTATATAGGCCCCCCAACGTTTGCCAAAGTACCAGTTTGGCCCCCCATCGAATTTTGGTGTCAAAACGGCCCCCTGACTTTAGATTTGTTTTTCTCATTTTGACCCTCTAACTCTAACATTGCCGTTAAATCATTTTTCCATCCATTCTAGGAAGAGTATGACTGTCTTTTTGGCCCATAAATTGTTTTGGCCCCCTAAATTTTCGAAAAATATATATAAGTTTAACAACGATAGAATTTTTTTTGATTAGGGTAATGAATTGATTTCTTATTTAACAAAAATAAATTCCATAACACTAAAATTAATCTAGAGAGTTAATTTATTCTATCTCAAATAATGACATAATTATAATTAGTTGATGGTTAAAATAAGAAGAGAGTGTCCACTGATCAGTTTCTCAAATTAATAGCACGCGGAAGAACAAAATTAAAAGTAAAAACTCTTATTAAAACAAAATTCTACCCGTTTGTTAATTTTGTAAAGAATCTCTTCATATTAACATGTATCACCTCCAATTTCATAGAGATTATCCAATATCGTTCAAACTCCGTGTGATTGTACATGAGCATGTACAGTGAGAAAAATCTAAAAATGTGAACGTGATTGATGTTGAAATTAAAGATATTAGAGTTCAATAAATAAATAAATAAATGGGACTAGTGTATATTATAATAAAAATAAAGCTTGTTAGAGAAATTAATTATTTAAATATTTCAAAAAATACATTGGAAAATGCAATTTCCAAGTAATTATTTACATTGAAAAATGCATTTTCCAAATATTTCATCAGGGTAATTAATTCTATTGACATTTCACAATTATTCTTAAAAAATGCAGCATGAAACACTACTATTAGGGGAGTCAAAAAAATGTAAGGGGCCAAAAAAAGTAAGGGGGCCAAAAGCAGCATGAATCAAACAAGTTAGGGGGTCAAGAAGACAGTCCAACCCTTCCAAGAATGGATGGAAAAATGATTTAACGGCCATGTTTGGGCTAAGGGGTCGAAATGAAGCAAAAACTAAAGGTTGGGGGCCGTTTTGACACTAAAATTCAATGGGAGACCAAACTGGTACTTTGGAAAACGTTAGGGGGTCTATATTCTCTCAAACAAAAAAAAAAAGGAAAAATATCCACACTTCCAAACCACGCCTGAGAAATTTATAAATTATAAAATTAATTAATTTAGAAAAATATTAATTAATTATAAATCATAAAATTAATTTAAAAGGTTATGATCTATTCTGCATTAACTTAGACTATATTTTAAAAATGATTGCTACAGTAATTGCTACATTAAAATCTAACGTTTAAAATTAAAAATCATACCTTTTAAATTAAAAACATAACGTTTAAAATTATTCATTTTTTGAATTAAAAACATAATGTTTTAATTAAAAGTGCAACCTCTTAATTTAAAATTCAAAACTTTACATTTAAAAACCCAATTGCTATATGCAGGACCATTTTTCTCATGCAGGACCAGTTTTTTACCATAATACCCCCAAGTTTACCCTTGCATTTTGAGTAGTTTTTTTTGCCTTTACAATAAAAGAGGCATTTTGGTAAAAAAACCGGTCCTGCATGAGAAAAATGGTCCTGCATGTAGCAAAAAGGTTTAAAATTTTGAATCTTTTTAACTTAAGGGATGGAGAATTTAAACCAAAACTTTGGTCGGTATTTATTATATAATAAATTGAACTTGTAACTCAGAAGAACGTCATTATAACATAAAATATGGGGAATTTAAACCAAAATCTAACAAGCATACATTAGTTAAAAATTGAACTTGTAACTCAGAAGATGAGAATTATAACTTAAAACATGGGGAATTAAAACCAAAACCTTGGTCGATATTTATTATCTAATAAACTGAACTTGTGACTCAGAAGATGATCAGTATAGCAGTAAAGTTGGGACATGAGCAAGGCTTATGATAGAGTATCTTGGGAATTTCTAGAAGCGGCTTGGAAATATTTTGGATTCACTGATAATACCGGCCCATGAGATCCTACTGGGCCGGGAAAAGGGCATGCGGCCCAGGAGTGGGAAAGCAGTGCCTCTCCCACGAGAGGCACATTCGGACAAGAAGAAGAACAGATAGTGACAAGGAGAAATGGTCCTGAGTCTTATCCAAGGCAGGCAGCCTCAACTATAAATACTAGTCCGAAACAGTAAACAAGGTATGTGACTTATATCTCTCTACTTCATATTGAGAGCATCTTCCGTACGTTTTCCCCTCATCGCTATCCCCATCTCATCATCACGCCGGAGCCTCTTCCCCGGGACACCTCCCGGGGATTGTTTTGCAGGACTGGTGCGGGCTTGCTCGGAAGAAGCCCGGATAGCGTCAAGATTCGGGAGACGGACGGATTTTGGCACCATCAATTGGCACGCCCGGTGGAACCATTCCACCTTCGCACGATGGAGTCACCAAGGAGAGGGCGCGGGCGCCCGAAGAAGAACGCGGCACCTTCAGAGGGTGGCCCTCCTCCACCCCCGGGAGACGATGTGACCTTGAGGCAGTTGCAGGAGGAGGCTAGACACCAGCGTGAGCTAGGAGTACCACAGGATGGTTATGTGGAAACTGCCTCCGACGAAGCTGACTCAGAAAGAGAGTACCAGGATTAGCAAGAAGGACCTGGGCCTGCCGGGGAAGACAGTCCCCGGGCTCAGGGACCTGAAGCCCGGGAAGAGGGGCAATACCTGGCCCACAACCCTCAGACACGGGGACCGGTTTTCCCGGAAGAGGGGCAACCCTTAGCTAATGTGGAGGAATTGGCAGCATTGGAGTTCATGAGAGCCAATAAGGAGTTGTATCGCCAGTGGGTACTCTCCACCCGGGAAGGCCTTAGGCGAAGGGAACCTGGGGGGACTCGGCAGGTCCTCCACGGGGACACTAAAGAGAGGTTATCGATCTGGATGGAGTTGTTCAGCCGCCAAGGATCCAGGGGCGTGTGAATTCTTCAACCATCCCACCTTCTTTCCCTCCAAGTTTTGGGGTTGGAGGGGGAGCGGCTACAGGGCAGCAATCAAATTTAGTTCCACATGCCCCACCATACTACCCACGTTCTAGCTGGGGGATGGGGCAGACCGGGTTTCTAGCTGGGTATGACCCCCCAGTCATGCCAGCGGAATTATTGGGTTATCAGGCCCCTGGAACCCAGGGGAACCCGATCCCGTATTCCAGGCCCGTATAGGGGTCAATAGGGATGGACTACGGTTACCCGGAGAGATACTATAGGGAGGATGACAGGATGCGGGGTTATCAGGTGGGCCAGCAGGACCCCAACTCTTTGGAGGCTCGATTAGACAAGCTGGTGGGAAGAAACGGAGCTAAACCCACCTCCCCGTGGGTACCTCGGGTGCTTGCATATCCATGGCCGCCGGGCCTTCGGGTCCCGGAGGGAATCCCAACGTATAATGGAGAGACTGACCCGGAAGAGTTTGTCAGGACGTACCAGAACCTAATGGTTTCAAGGGACTTCTCGGAGGAATTAAGATGCAAGTTGGTGGGCTGCTACCTGAGGGGAAACTGTCTCCTGTGGTTCGATTCCCTACCACGGGAAAGCCTCAGGGATTACTATAATTTCTCCAAGGCTCTGCAGTTCAGGTACGCCGGGCTGAAGAAGCAAGGGAATCAGCTGACTGAGCTTCTTGCCACCCGGCAGAAGGCTGCAGAAGGGTCAATGGAATATTACCGAAGGTACATGGACGATAGTATGAAGGTCGTTGACAGACAGCAGCAGGAGAAGGCGGTGATTAGTGGATTTATAAACGGCTTGAGGGATATGGCGTGTTCCAGAAGTTGATGGAAAACATCCCAGAAACCTTTCACAACTTGCAGATGGCGGTGCAACTGTACTGTGCGGTTAATGATGCCACCCGGAAGAGAAAAGAAGAATCTTGGGGATTCCTCCCGGAGAAGGTGGAAAGGAGGAGGGTGATTGACCCAAGCAGAAGGGATCCGGGTCTTGCACCGGTGAACCGGGCAAGGGCAGATAGCTTCACCCCACTCAGCAAATCCCGGACAGAGATACACGCTATCCACAAGGATTTGTTCCCGGATCCGTTGCCTATCCAGGGGACCCCGTCTAGGGAAAATGCGGACAAATGGTGCGCCTACCACAAGTCATATGGACATTCGACAGAGGGGTGTAGGGGGCTGAGGAACGAGATAGAAAAATTGATAGAGCGGGGACAACTGAGAGATTGTGTGGCGGTAGAAGCAAAGAAGGAGCACCCGGCTCGGGACCAGCCTCAAGAGCAACCCCGGAGGAGGTGGAGGCCCAACCCCGGGAGAGGAAATGGGAGAACCCAAGGTAACCAAGGCAACAGGGCCCCGGGGAGACCTGCCATTACTACCTTACCGGTTCAAGCAGTGGAGCCAGCTCCAGCACCCAACAGGATGATCAACGTGATAAGCGGAGAAATTGGAGAAGCATGCCAGTCAGTTTCCGCTATCCGGGCCCGGGCGCGATATGTCCCCTCGGGGGAAACTCGGGGGAAAAGGTTTCGCCCCGATGAAACTATCACTTTCTCTGAGACGGATACAGCCCCGCCTCAGATACCCCATTCAGATCCAATGGTTGTAACAGCGGAGATTGAAGGCTTCCTGGTGAAGAGGGTGTTTGTGGATGACGGGAGCAGCGTGGAAATTATGTTCGCTTCCTGTTTCGATCAGTTGGGGATTGGGAGACAAAACCTGAAACCTCCCTCGTCTCCCTTGTTTGGGTTCACGGGCAAACCTGAAGTTCCTCTAGGTTTCATTCCCCTTGCAGTATGTATGGTGGACGAGAAGGATCGGAGTAAGAGGGTCTCAGTGACATGCAACTTCGCGGTTATTGATGCGCCCTCACCATACAACGTAATCATAGGGAGACCATGGCTAACCCAAGCCCGGGCAGCAAATTGCCCATATCTACTGACAATGAAGTTCCCCACTGCGCAAGGAGTGGCGGTCATGCGGGGAAGTCAAGCGGTCGCAAGAAGTTGCATGATGATGGCAGTATTGGATGCAAAGAATGCAGTAGGGGCGATACATGGAGAAGCTCCCCGTCAGGAGTTGGAGGAAATGCAAGTGGCGGATAAAGGAATGGTCACGGTGGGAAAGGACCTCCCGGAGGAAGTCAAAGGCGCATTGAAGGAACTCTTGGCCAGGTACCAAGGAGTGTTCTCATGGAGCCTAGAGGACATGGTGGGAGTGTTGCCAGAGCTGGGGGTACACAAATTGAACATAAGCCCGGCAACCAAGCCAATCAGGCAGAAGAAAAGACCCGTAGCCCCGGAGAGAGCAGAATTCATAAAGAATGAAGTTCAGAAGTTGGAGAGAGCCGGGGTGGTCGAGGAAATCATTTACCCGGAGTGGATAGCTAACTCGTTCTTAGTAAAGAAACATGATGGAAGCTGGCGCATGTGCATCGACTTTACAGACTTGAAAAAGTGCTGCCCCAAAGACAGCTATCCTCTCCCAAATTTGGATCGGTTGGCAGAAGCTATCGCGGGATACTCGGTGCTGGCTTTCTTCGACGCGCATAAAGGCTACCACCAGGTGCAGATGGATGAGGCGGATAAGGCAAAAACCTCCTTCATCACCAATTTTGGAACTTTTTGCTACAAGAAGATGCTCTTTGGGTTGAAGAACGCGGGGGCTACTTATCAAAGGATGGTGGACAAACTCTTTAAAGACCAAGTGGGAAGGAACATGGAAGTATATGTCGATGACATGGTGGTTAAAAGCAGGGCTTACGGGGCCTTCTTAAATGACCTAGAGAAGATGTTTGAAAAGCCGGAACGAAGCCCGGATAGCGTCAAGATCTGGGAGACGGATGGATTTTGGCACCATCAATTGGCACGCCCAGTGGGATTGACATCAATTGGCACCATCAATTGACATCAATTGGACGGAGCAATCTAAAGTTGAACCCCTCCAAGAGTACCATTGGAGTGGGTGCGGGGAAGTTCTTGGGATTCATGGTATCAAGTCGGGGCATTGATGTAAACCCGGAGAAGGTAGAGGCCATAGCCAAGATGACCTCCCCCAGGACGGTGAAAGAAGTGCAGCGGTTGACAGGGTCCCTCGCGGCTCTTAGCCGGTTCCTATCAAAGGGGACAGACAGGCAGCTGCCCTTTTTCAACATTCTCAGGAAGGCCAAAACGTTCGAGTGGTCCGGAGAATGTGAGAAGGCTTTCCAAAACCTAAAAGAGCACCTTCAACAGTTGCCAACTTTAAAAAAGCCATACCCAGGGGAGGAGCTTTTTCTATACATAGCAGCATCCCGGGAAGCAGTGAGTGCCGTGCTAATCAAAAAAGGGGAGGGAAAGCAGCACCCAATCTACTTTGTCAGCCGGGCACTTCGGGGGGCAGAAACCCGGTATACGGAGTTGGAGCAACTGGTCTTGGCGCTGGTGCATGCTTCAAGAAGGCTTAAACCCTACTTCCAGGGCCATTCCATAGTGGTCCTCACCAATTACCCGCTCAAACAAATCATGTTCAAACCGGAGACATCGGGGAGAATGATGAAATGGGCTATAGAGCTGGGAGAGTATGAAATCCGGTATGAGCCAAGAAGGGCCATCAAAGGGCAGGCCCTAGCAGACTTTCTGGTGGAATCGGAAGCACGGGTACACGAGGAGCAGGAAACGATTGAGGCTGAGGTAGTCCCGGCTTGGAAGTTATACGTGGATGGATCGGCACATTCCGGAGGTAGCGGAGCGGGGGTTTTGTTGGTCAGCCCGGAAGGGAAGGAGTACCCCTATGCGGTCCAATTCACTTTCAAAACAACCAACAATGAAGCCGAGTACGAAGCTTTGATCGCAGGATTAAGGTTGGCAAAAGAGATGGACATCAAAGCTCTCACGGCTCATAGCGACTCCCAGATTGTGATACAGCTGATAAATGGAGAATATGAAGCCCGGGAAAAGAGTTTGCAGAAGTACTTGGAGATGGTAAAGCCCCTAGTAGCCGGTTTTGAAACCTTCAACCTGGTCCAAGTCCCCCGGGAGGAAAACAGTAAAGCAGATGCTTTGAGCAAGTTGGCTTCCTCGGAATTAAAACCTGAGCCTAACCAAAAGTTGTACATGGAGGTACTAGGAAGAAGGAGCTACCAGGAGAATGACCAAGTAATGCTGGTAAACGAAGAAGAATCTTGGATCGCTCCCATGCTGGCTTACCTAGAAGCAGGAAACGCCCCGGAGGATAGAGCGCAGGCCCGGAAGTTAAGAGTTAAAGCGCCTAAGTATGTGGTCCAGGACGGGGAGTTGTACAAGAGAGGATATCTCCAACCGTTGCTAAAGTGCGTGGAGAGGTCAGAAGGCCAACACCTTATCCGGGAAGTACATGAGGGATCTAATGGGAGTCACTAGGGAGCTCGCACAATGGCCAGGAAAATCTTAAGGTTGGGGTATTACTGGCCGACGCTGTTCAAAGATGCGGAAAAACATGTCCAGGAGTGCTTGGCATGCCAAACATTTGCCCCGCTAATCCACGTTCCCCGCGAGGAGTTAATCGGGGTCACAGGAGCTTGGTCGTTCAGCAGGTGGGGAATTGACTTGGTGGGACCATTCCCAACTGCCCCGGGAGGAGCAAAGTACGTAATTGTGGCAATCGACTACTTCAGCAAATGGGAGGAGGCAGAACCACTCACCAACATACGGGGACTAACTTGTGTCAAGTTTTGCTGGAAGAACATTATTTGTCGATTCGGTATCCCAAAGATCATAGTTACAGACAACGGGGCGCAGTTTGAGAATGATCCCTTCAAAGCATGGTGCGTCAAGTATGGCATAGAACAAAGGTTGACGTCTGTGTACCATCCCCAAGCAAATGGGCAAGTGGAAGTCACCAACCGTACCATCGTCAGAGGCTTAAAAACCCGCTTGGAAGGAGCGCGGAGGAATTGGATTTGGGAGCTGCCCAGTGTCCTCTGGGCTCACCGAACCACAGAAAGCTCAGCCACAGGGGAGTCTCCGTACTGCTTGGTATATGGATCCGAGGCTGTGATACCCGCAGAGATTGGGATCCCGAGCCCTCGGACCCAATTCCAGCGTCCGGAGGAGGAGGACGCCGGGCGACGCCTTGACTTGGAGCTTTTGGAAGAAAAGAGAGAGAATGCGGTGCTTCATGAAGCAAAGGTAAAGGAACGAGTAAAGAGGTATCACGATAGAAGGGTGCGGAAGGAAGTTTACACCCCAGGAAACTGGGTGATGAGGAGAAATGATAAGAGCCACCAATCCCCGGAAGGGAAACTGGCACCCAACTGGGAAGGGCCATATAGAGTAAAAGAGGCATACCCGGGAGGAAGCTGTGTGCTGGAGGATAAGCAGGGGAAGGAGATCCCCAGGAGATGGAATGTAGCTAACTTAAGAAGGTTCTACGGGAAGTAGAGTGCCCCGCGCAGAACCTTAGCTACTAAGGCATGAATATGCCCTCTCCCGGAAGCATGAATATGCCCGGAGAGATAGCCCGGACGTTGGCCTCGTCCTGGGTTTAGAGGAAGAATTGTAAAAAGGGACCCATGGATAGCTTCCATTTGGGTGCCCCGCTAGGATGAACCCGGAGCTTGAATGAAACCCGGGGACTAGAAAATGTAATGCTTGCAGGAAAGAATTAATGAAAAGAGGTTTCCAAAAGAACTTGTATTTATTATCTTTAAAATTTCAAAGCACGCGAAAATGCTGTTGTATTACAAGGGAATGATTACATAAACATTCTACACAAGTTTTCCTATCTATTTGCTACTATACCCACTTGGGACCTGACCTGGAAGCACCCTCGGGGTTACCCGGGCGGAAGCCCCCTCCGAAGAATTGGGAAGAAAGGATGTCCTTAGCAAAGTGGGCATCCGGAGCTTGATTCCATGCAAGCTCCTCTTCCAATTGCTCAGCATCTTCTTCATTTAATTCGGGGATGGGGACACCTACAGACCCCTCTGGAAGGGGTTCCGCCAGACGCATCCTTCTTACCCCGGCAGAAGTGACGAACTTGTATTTAGGAAACAAGTCCACTGCGCCTTTACCTTTCTCTTCCCGACTGATGCGGGTGCCCTTAGCGGTTTTAATTCCCTTAGTGGTGACTCCAGAATCAGCAATTTCCCGGATGCGTTTTATCCAGCGTGCCACTTCTTCCGGGTCAATAGATACGGACATATCTTCGTATCTTTCATACGCCACATCCACCTCCACCTGGGTGGGGACTCGGCGAAGGCTAGAAGGATAGGGCTCAGCTTCTCCCGCGGCTATCTTATTATGCCACTCCACGACGTCCAGATAGGCCTTATGACTAGGAGCCCCCTCACCAAACTTCTTCGGGTTAGCCTCCATGCGTTCAATCGTTCTGCGCACCCCGGCGGGAATATCAGTAAGAGGAGACACCCCAACTAAGCCATTCTTGAGACCCAAAAGGTGGTAGGATAGCCGGGTAACCAGTAGAGCATCTTGGAGGACCCTATTCCTGTGAGTAAGGGACCGATTCTCTCTCTCCAAATCACAGATCAGTCTATTCTGAGCAGTGCGGGTTTCCAGCTTCTTAAGCTTTTCCTGGGCCCGCTCGAGCTCGCCCCACACCATACCTAGCTCCTTGGTGGTGCGATGCTGAGTGTCGTCATGCAGGGCCTGCAACTCGGCAATGGTTTGGTGGGAATTCAGCGCTTCCCGCATATGGTCAGAAGCGAGGTCAAAGCACTGGTTTAGCGACCCAAATCTGGCCTCAATTGTTTTAAGGAATGATACCAACACCCGGATCGTTCCAAACTCCTGAAGAAAGCAATCCAGTCCCGCCTCAGCCAATGCCCGGTCAGCCTGGTTGCCTCCAAACCGCCAATGGGCTAGTTTCCTTTAAAGGAAAGAGCATTGGAGACACCCAGCGCGGGGGAGAGAGAAGTAGGTGCCAGAAGAGCTACTCGGATGAGGAAAAACATAAGGGGTGGGCCATTGCGGGAGAACTTCCTGTAAATGGCGCTCAGACTACAAAAGATAATAAATCTCGTCAAAAGTAGAACTTATTATTAATCAAAATGGGCTCTAAGGCCAAAGTTCTACATACACCCCCCCGGGGGAGGAAAGTTACAAAACAAAAAAAGATTACAAAAGAAGGTAGACTAGAGTAGAGTTATATGTTGTCTTCTGCAGAGTTCCTTTCCCCCGGAACAGTGTGAGCTTTCTCGAACCTCCTCTCCAGCTCCACGAGATCCTCAGTAGTCCACTCAGGACCGGCGTAAGCAGGGGCGTCTACCATGGGCTCGTCAGCGGACCGCCTGGGATATCCTACCTTCTGCGTAGCCATCCGGGACTGATAAAGCAGATCATCTTGACCCGCACCGAGGCCAACCCGGTAGTCTCCCCCTTGGTCGTGGACGGCACGATATCCAAAGTTGTCAGGTACCGCGCAGTACTCAAGATAATTCTCTGCCCAATGGGGCGTCTCCGGAACTACCCCATAAGCGTTGAAGCTTTCCGGGCCGGGATCGGGAAAAGAGGCCTCGTCAACTGCTGGCACCTTGGCCTTCTTGATATCCGAAGCAGAAGGGGCCCGGGAAGACATCTTCAAAGAATCCCATAGCTGGGGCACCAGGTCCTTCAGGTCCGCTTCTTGGAGGGACCTCCAGCGGTAGTTCAGCAAGTCGTTGGCCTTGGGGCGATAGTAGAAGGTCTGGGCTTCAAGACGAGCGGGCCCCGGAAGCCAACCCCACAGACTGCAGTACATCTCGTGGCAAGCATTCGCACTGGCGGCAGCAGCAATGCCCTCCAGCCTCTTGTCGAAATCAACGGAGCGAAGGATCTTCTGGGTCAAAGCATCCAGGGCCTCGAGCTGGGCGTCCTTCTTCTCTTTCTTAAGGGAGGAATACTTCTTCTCCACATCGGCTAGCTTTTTCTCCCTATCCGCCAGCTTCTTCTCCCTCTCAGCTAGTTTATTTTGGGAGGCCTCTAGCCGGGCCTCCAGGTCATCCCTCCCAGCTAACTTTTCCCGGGTATCGCGGAGATCCTTCTCCATCTTGGCGAATAACCCGGCGCTATACTTGGAATAGCCCCGGTGCAGCGCCTCGGTAAACTGAGGGTCCGCAAGAAGGGAATCAGCGAAGGCAGTACTCTGCAAGACAATACATAAAACTTAGACAAAATTCTGATCAAAACTTAGATAAAATGCGAAGTCTTAGGAATCCAGTTACCTCCTCTTTCTCTTCCGGGAAAACCTCGGAAGTATCAGCCCGTGGGGGAGTGTTGCGAACAGGAGGAGGAGAAGGAAAATCGTTCGTCCTCTGACGAGAGGATGGGGGAGACCCGGGCAGCTCATTAGCAGGTGGCCGCTTGAACCGAGAACTGGCCCCGCTACTATAAACCGGATGCTGGACAAAGGACCGGCGCCCGGGAGTAGGTGAGGGGACGGGGGAAGCCCGGGACGCTTAAGATAACCCGGAGGAGGGAGGCGGCCGAGATCGCTGCTGCGAGGATGGCTCAGGGTGGGGAGCCACTTGTTGAGTAGGCCCGGCTTGATCGCCCCTTGCGGAAGACCTCTCCACGAAAGTCATAGCGTCCGCGTACAATGGAGGTTGGGCTGAAACCAAGCAAAGAAAGTTAAAATATATATATATATATATATATATATATATATATATATAAACAGAGAGAAGGGGAACAGAGACTCAAAATAAAATAAAAAGCCTTAATAGGCACCTCCATTCGGCCACACCGCAGCTATGCGTGGGAGAGTAAAGAGCTCGGCAGGATAGATCCCGCGAGGCCAATAATAGCCCGCGTTCCCGGTCTTAAAAAAATCATCCATACTTAAGGGGGAAAGACGGAGGAGGCTATGATCACTGGTAATGATGCCGGGGAGATTGGCGAGGGGTTTCTTGTCCTCGGGAACGAGAGAATCATTCCAGGAAGGCATAGGATACGCCCGGGCATCACATAGAAAGAAACCTTTCGAAAGGTATCCTTTGGCGGATTTAGGTTTGGAAAGGATAAAGTCCTTTATCCCGGAGCGGATGGTAAAAGAAAAAATGCCCGTGAAAGAGGCATGCGCCTTCCGCAAGGCATAGAAGGATCGGAAGAGCAAGAGAGAAGGGGGAATGTGGCACCTGGCGCAGTTAAGCAAAAATGCTAGGATTAGAACAACCCCGTTAGGATGTAGTTGGGCCGGGGCTACATTATAAAATTGAAGGATTTCAAGAAAAAGAGGGGGGAAGGGCATGCTAAGCCCGTATTGAAAGTGGATCCGCGGGATGCACGAAACCTCCTGCTCGGAGACCCCCGGAGGAAGTTTAGAAAGAGAAGCATTTAAAGGAAGGGGAATAATGATGTAGCCAATATATACTCTACTTTTAGCACATTTTAGAGTTCATTTGGGGTAGCATTTAGTGCAAAGGGTTAAGAATTAAGCCTAAATTTCTCTTGCCTTGCATTTTGAAGAAAGACTTGTGCACTAACGTTTTGAAGCTGAAATTTGGAAATGTTACAAGAGGAATTGGAGTACATAAGTGGTACCATTGTCTTCGTCTTCTCGAGTACTACAAAATGGATTACTAGAACGTCAAAAACGGATCAACGGTTCATCCGTGGCGAAGAAAAGAAGATTGTTGTCAATCTGCCACAGGCATCTCGCGGGCCGCGAAATGGGCCTCGCGGGCCGCGAAAATGGGCGGATTTCTGGCTGAATGAAGGCCAAAAAAGCATATTTTGAAGGGCTATAAATACCCCTCTTATCCCTTATGAGAAAAACGAGCTCCCTCATGATCCAAATCCAATTTCCCTTTGTTTTTCACCATTTCTTCCATGTTCTTCCCTTTGAATTCATGAACAAACATGTATTGATTATGATGATTATATTAGCTTAGTTTCTTCCTTGGGAGCAATTGATGTAGACTTCTTTGCTTGAAATCTTCATTAACTTCATTATGCTTCTATTTTGAATTAGATTATCATTTGAATTCTTGATGTTGAATTGTGTATGAATGTTGTTAATCTTGCTAAATTTGCCATGGGCTTTGTGTTTTAAATCAATTGCATGCCTCATAGTTTAGGTAATGGTAGTTTAAACCCTAGTTCTAGTTTAATTTAGAGATTAGGTTAATTAAAAGTGATTGGGGGGTGACAACCCCTTTTTGCTTGCTAGTTGTAGAGTAATTTAGCCTAGTTGGTAGAGTAATTGGTAATTAGAGAGGTTGTGTGATTGTTGTTATGAAACATGGTAAAGTATAGTCATGGGAATTGAATTGCTTATGAATTTGAATATTGTTGCATGTCTTCGTAGGAACCTAATGTGATCATTGATCCTTCGTTGTATGTAATTGTAGAGTTAAGATATTCATTTCCAATGTGTGATTATATGCATCGAATTGCTAGATTCGTGGGTAAATGCTATTGTTTACCCTAATATCATAAAGTAGCAAATATGAATTAAGATTTGTATGTTATCATCATCTTAGTTCTTTATAGTTTTCAAATGTCTTGTCCAACGCTCACGTTAACGTCGAGTATGGGTGAGTTTGTCGATTCTCCATTGTTAATTCCATTGTCGATGTATCTAGATGCTATCATCTAGGTGGATTGATAATGAGGGCTCTTGAGTGATGTGTTCATGCTCACTAGCTATTATCAAGAGAATAGGATGTTTTTCATCCACGACTTATGATCATAAATCATAGATATGAAGCGTTCACTCAATGATTGATCGATAGTTGAAGTTGAAGTCAATTGCCTCCCAAGGCCTTGTATTTGCATTGTAGTGTAATTTATCTTAGTTGCTTTCTTTCGTAGTGTAACAAAACCAACTCAAAAACCCCCCTTGTTTACCTTGCTTTCTATATAATATATATGTATGTGTTAATAATCTTCGCTAAAATACTAAACAAAACTCCTTCTCCTTGTGGTTCGATCCCTACTTCCCACTATCTACTCTATAGTAGTTAGAAGTCGTAGGTGAAATATAATTGTGTTTTGATTGAGTGGGATTCCCATTTACGACGTGGGGAAATCGCTTGTCAAATAAAGGAACGTTTGGCTAAATCCAAGACATCCCTATCTAGAGAAGGAGAATCCCCGGGGACATCATAAAATTTGATGCCCACCGGGCGCACTCCGTGAGTGGGCCCTCGGGGAATGCCATCACCGGCTTCCTCGCCAAACACCTCCTCATCCTGATCCTTGCGGGGATGATTAGGATGCTCGGCTGAGCGCGAACCTGCCCCGTCCGAGGGCAACGTACCCGGAACGACTGGCTCCCGGGGCGTACTCAAAACCTCGGAAGAGGTGTCCGGGGAGGAAGGGGAGGAAATCGTGTTATCATCGGCCCGGAATTGGACCTCAAACTGATTTTGAACTTCCTCGATGTCCAAGGAAGAGTTGGAGGGAAGAGGGGAAGTCATGATGGGAAGAAAAGGAGGGAGAGATTTAGTGCTTACTTGATTAAAAAGAGCAGAGCGCCTGGAGGATTTTGGAGAGTGAGAAGCTTAATGAAGGGGGTTCGGACCCTTATATAGGCGGATGAATAGGAAACGCCACCTCAAAAGGAGGAAAAGCAATGATGACACGGTGAACGAGGTGCTGATTAATGCCGAAATAGGGAAAGACGGCGTCGTCAGAAATTAATTTTGACACGAATGGGTCCTACCAAAAAAAAAATAATAACAACAGGAGGAGGAGCGTAGGAGACCAGTCCCCCGCATTCTCGAAGCCCGGACGACTGATATGGGGGGCTAGTGATAATACCGGCCCAGGAGATCCTACTGGGCCGGGAAAAGGGCTTGCGGCCCAGGAGTGGGAAAGCAGTGCCTCTCCCGCGAGAGGCACATCCGGACAAGAAGAAGGACAGATAGTGATAAGGAGAAGTGGTCCTGAGTCTTATCCAAGGCAGGCAGCCTCAACTATAAATACTAGTCCGAAACAGTGAACAAGGTATGTGACTTATAT